>OY728133.1:665861889-675309389 GCA_963277665.1 Viscum album
ACACTATTAGCAAAAAAGAAATAAAAGCCACATGACCACGTACCTCCATGTGACCTCTCAGGTCACCACCCAACTAGAGAGCAACCTCGCTCCAACACTGAGTGACTCAAGCCAGAAAGACCTGAGCAAGGGAAGACCTGCAACAGAAATGATAATATAGGCGTGAGCATTAAAAATTCCCAGTAGGTAGGCCAAAGTAAACCACTGAATCCAAATGTTTCCTTTCCCAAGCAATCCGTTGACACAGGTTTAAAAAAAATACAATTATAAAAATAGATTTTTTTCACATTTAAAAGTAAACAACATGTTTTCCCCATTTGAAAACCCAACGCACACTATAAATCACTTTCAAAACCATTTCCTGCTTTTATAAACAAAACCAAATACAAATAATACCACGACTGTGCTAGAAAAGAACAGGTAAACAGTACAGGCTGAGAACAGACCAGTGAAACAGAAAGTAACCAAGTAATGCAAGATGAAAGTAGTGAAAAAGGACACAAGTAACACTATAAGATGTAAATAATAACTGAGAGTAAACAATCAATGAGAACAAGTAACCATGGGTGATCCTAAACATCCCTAGAAAACCCCTGGATGTACTCGGGTTTAGACTACCTGCCGGCATGGTACTCCATAGTCAATAACCAACTAGCCGCCCTAATAGCCAACCAGTGGCACATCCCTCCTGGCATGTCCACAACTCCAGGGGGTACTAACCCGTCTAATCAGGGTTAGCAAGCAACCGTCACTCGATAATCTACAAGACACCCAGGAACCCATGGTGGTTTTTGTAACACTGTGTAAGTGGGAGACCCTCGCACGCGTGACTCATCTCACCGCACTTGCCAACCCCTTACACGGACATCGCAACACGACAACCCTCGAAGGGAAGTCCCCCTGTAGAGATGCCCTCACAAGTACGTATATATTTATATATATATGTATAATCACTTCACAATTAATAAAGTTCCAACCAGGCCTTCACGTCATTTAATTATCAAAACCACTTTATAAAAATACCCGAAGTCGCCAAGCGAGCACTCCGTTTTTACAAAATCAAATGACATTACATGAACATTTCACAATATCTTTTTCAAAAACTCAAGCGCTGCTTTTGTATTAAATAAAAGGCCAAACAGGCATATTTTCATAGATTTATTTTTAAACAAGTTTGATGTGTCTCATGAAGAGGCGAAAACATTTTGAAACCAAGAACCTTTTATAAAAGTCGAGATTTTGAGAAAATAAAAATAAATAAAAATAAAAATAAATGGTAACAATTTCAAAAACCATCTTCATTTGAGGGCACATCCATGTGTGCACCTGGTGCACCCATGGATGTGTCAACATCCAATGGTGCGTCAAACCTACAAAGGGAAACGACAACATTTCCAAAAAAATACTAAATTTCATAAAACTAACCAGCACAGGATAATAAGATCCAAGAATGATTATTTCTTTACAAAAAGAAAACACCGCTCAATAAAACCAATGATAACATAAGAGAACATAAGCATTTAGTTCCACCTTAGCTGGAAACGCCTAAACAGGTGCACTATATAAACAATAAAAATTACAGGACAACATCTAGTGCACAACTACCATGGCATAAAATATAATTGCTTCAAACTTAACTTTCGAACAAAAACTATAGATTTTAAAACAACAAAATAATCCGCGCATGGATATCATAAACATGCGAATCATGGAATAAAATTTATTTAAAACAATTCAACCATTAGAAGAGTACCTCGGAAAGGAAACAGTTGAATTCGCCTACCTCAAACAAGGAGCGGACGCGACGGAACCCCAACGGAAAGTAGAACGAACCCCTGCGGACTAACTGCGTACGCTGAACAGTGAAAAAGTACACGTTACTCAACCCGCGACAGAAAAAGGAATATTTCTAATTAAATAAAAACACTAAGATAAATATATATAGATAAATAATAAATACATGAATAAATAAATAATCAAAAGAATAAACAAATAGGTAATCAAACAAAATAAAACATAATTAAATGAATTAATGAATAAGTAAATAAATAAAGAATTAATTAATTGACAAATAATTAAATGAATAAATAAATAAATAACTAATTAACAAATACTAAAAAAAATTAATAAATAAATAACTAATTAACAAACACAAAAAAAATAAATAAATAAATCATTAACAAATACTTAAATGAAAAAATAATTAAATGATTAAATGATTAAATAAACTAATTAATTAATAAACAAATACTTAAAAGAATAAAATTAATAAAAGGAATAAAATAATAAAATAATACCTAAATCAATAAATAAATAAATTAAATTAAAAACATACCGGCATGGGGGTGTTGGAGGTCGCTGTTCGGAGGAGGCCTCGCCGGCGTGGCAGCAGGCCAGCGAAGGGGACGAAGTAGGGTGGACCACGGCGAGAGGGTGCGGGACGCGTGGGGGAGCCGGCAGAGGGAAGCGAGCGCGGCAGCGATGCGGTGAAGGAGAGGCAGAACAAGAGGGAGAGTAGGGGAGAGGGCGGTCAGGCGGGGTGCGTGGGACGGGGAGCGGCGGTGAGGGCCGGGGAAGCCGGGCCGGGGAGCAGCGGAGACGGCCGCTGGGCGCGGCGGGGTCGCGCGAAGGAGACGGCGATGGGCCAGTCGCGTGGAGGGGTCGGGGACGGCAGCAGCGGCTTCTGGGTGCGGAGGCCGGGATGAGCGGGGCGGAGCGCCGGAGGTCCGGGATGCAGATGGAGGGTGCGGTGACGGAGGGAGGCCGGGTGCGGGCTCGGTGCGGCGAAGGCAGAGCCGGGCCGTGTGCTGGGTCGGAGCGGGAGCCGGAGGCAGGGTCGGCGCTAATGGAGGGGGCCACCGGGGTGTGCGGAGCTGGGGGGAAACGCGCAGGGGGCGGCGCGGGCTGGCCAAACCAGCAAGGGGGGAAGAAGAAAAAAATGGGGGAGAGAGAAGAGGAGAAAAGGGGGACGGGGTGGCGGGGTGGCGGCTGGGTAGGGGGATAGGTTAGGGATAGGGTGGTAAAAAAACTATATATATATATATACATAAACAACAACAACAACAATAATAATAATAATAATAATACAAAAAAAATATAAATAATAATATGAGAATAATATTAATAATAATATGTAATGATAATAATAAAATACTATAATCATAATAATATACTAATAGTAATATTGAACATAAGTAATTAAATAAAAAAAATCCTAAAAATAAAAACTCTTTATAGAAATAATAAAACTTTATAATTATAATAAAACCTTATAATAACAATAATATTAACAATTAGAAAATTCATAATAATAATTATCTTTAATAAAAAATATAAAATATTAAAACCATTTAAAAAAATAAATGGGCGCGCGCGTGCGCGCGCGCGCACACCCGCATATATAGATATAGACATATATACGTATATTTAAACATATACAAACATAAATATATATATCTATACGTATATAAACATGAACGATTCCATACAAATGCATATAAAGGTATATATATATATACATATATACACACACATACATATATATACATATATATATGCATATATATATACATGTATGTAGAAATATATACAATAAACAAAAATAACATCAAAAATAACAACAACAATTTAAATAATAATAATAAAAAAATATCAACATAAAAATTATAATATTTAAAATTCCAGGTGAACATACTGTCACCCGGGCTGAACGCATGGTCACCGCTAACGATGCGGTGACCGCGCACCGGCACGACACCGCCAACGCAATTAGACTTCGAAAAATTTAAACCGGGACCAAGAAAGGAGAAAAATTACGGACATCCGCGGTCGGGGTGTGACACACACAACCTAGTTTGCAGTTTTCATAGAACATGTAGTGGATATTCATATAGTTTGCACATGATTAGTAAAACATTCAGGTAAATCATGAAACATACCCCAAGGATATTGGAAACCATGCATATTTTGTGTATGGTTTGGTAAACTGTGCGCATAAACTATGCGGCCCTACACCTTTGGGAAATTTTAATAATTTTAATTATATTTAAAATATATTAAAATCCAAAATATCAATTTCATTCATACAGGAAGTCAAGGGGAAACCTTGAAACATCTATCGCCTTTCGATAACCTTGTATTTGAGGTACATCATCAGTCCTATCTCCGAATCAAGGGGGTCTTTCTCATCGAATCTGTGGCAGTAAGACCCCAATTCCTTTTTAGTCATTCTCTGTTCTTTTGGTAATCGACTGTGCTATTTGGATTTAGGATCATATTCCCTAATTTCTTGTTCTTTTTTTTCTTTATATTTCTTCTAATCTGGTCCAACTCAGGACCTGATACTAGATGATCAGTCTAGCATGAACGAAATATAGGTGGTCTCATTCCTTTCCTTAATAATAATGTTTTTTATATATGTATGGGTGTCATGCACTCAATTTTTAGGCATCTCCAAAATTGAAATTGAATCCTATAATTGATAGTATGACCTAATCAATTAAATGTGATTATTTATGTTTGTTATAGGTTGTAGACCTTGAATCTAAATAAAACCTTTTGTGTTGACTTAAATGAACAATTTGAATGCATGACAATTGGATGCCCATGAGACATGCCCTTTACCCCTTATATGGGAGGTAACATGTGAATTGATATGTAAATAAAATTGATTAAGTGGTTTATGAGTTTAATTGTAAATGAAATGAGTTAATGGAAAGGTATGGATAACTTGGCCTCTTTTCCATAATAATTCATTTCTCAATTAATCTTGTTTTCATTAGTTTAGAATTTCACATGTGAGTTAAATAGATGTTATTCTTTGAATTGGTTTGAATGGATTGAATTGCAATAAATATTTATTTCCCCATTTTAGATAAATGATAATTAATCCATGAAATATCTTATTAGTATTTTGAGGCAATTTTTTATGGAAAATTCCCCTGTTAGTAACTAAAAGGCCAAGACTTTTTAGGTTGTCCAATTATTTAGTCGCATTTTGAAGTGATATTGAAATGTATTCTTTCGGGTTTGACCATGTCATGTTAAATTAAATGTTCAAATAGAATTTAATTGATGAAATACTTAATTGTAATGGGCGAATCATGGATCCATCTAAGGATGACATGGATGGAATCATTGGACTAGTGAATTGTATACCTTGGGTGAATCATGGATCATATGGAAGGATTCCATGGATGGACTACATGGCCATAAATTTGATTATTCCATGGTTGAATCATTTATCCAAATGAAGGATGTCACGGTAGGACTCATTGAGGCTCAATTTATATGACGAGTGAATCATGAATCCAAATGATGGATTCCATGGATGGAATTAGAAGGGAATTAATTATTTATGACATGGGTGATACTTGGGATCCCTATAGGACCACCGAGGATAGACTCAATTGGAAAGACCCTATACCTTACCCAGAGTGATATTGGGTTCCTAAGAGGTTCGCCAAGATAGTATTGTTTGGTGTTGGAGGATATCATACATGGGAAACACTGAAATTCCAACTTAGGAATGTCGTGGATAGGAAATGATTGATATCATACCTACAAAGATACCTAAATTAAAGCTTAGGAAAGTACGATTTGGGCTTATATTCCCAATTGAATTAATAAAAAAATACTATATGAGATGTCCTCCAAGAAAAAGCCCAATCTTAGATTTTTCCTGATTCGCATCTTTATAGATATCTTGTTTAGGCATTTGTTTGGGATATTGACTGTATGGGGGATGTAGGGACTATGCATGATCTTTAGACTCATAAATTAAATGATATTTAATTGTTAACTGGTTTTGATTAAATGGTGTTGATTTTTACTTTTGAGTAATTCCTTGTTTATTGTTTTACAGCATGAACACTTGTTATATATATTCACTGACTGATTAGCACAAACCCTGGGTGGTTACCTACTAGGATTATATCTCAAAAATTGTTTGGGTCACATTATTGGATCCAAATAGATTATATAATTAAAGGTCATGATAAGGGAAAGTTACCTAATGCAGGTACTTGATATGCTTCTTAGGAGAAGGAAAGAATTGGACCAAGCTTAGTATTGTGATGCTACTAGGATTCTTTTTTCCTTTTTTAATTTTGGGACATGTATTGTATATTACTTATATATACCTATTCTGGATGTTTATTTAGAAACATGTGACATGTATCATCATCTTTTTTATGATATGATTTTTTTATTTTATTATAACACCATTCTTCTATTTTTTATTTATATTGTTTGGTTTACTGCTTCATATGTTGAATTGTTTTTTATTTACACTGTGGTACAATCTTTTAATGATGGCATAGTCCTCCCATTGACACAATTAGGCCCTCAATACTAGTCGAAAGCCTCTGTAATTTGGGGATATGAGCTTGAGGTCATGTGGCCAACCGAGCTCAGAGCACTATTGAGTTGTATCTGGGTTCAGGATATTACAATGTGGTATCAGATCTATTATTTCTTGGTTTGATTTATTATTTGGTGATGATAGAAAGGAATTGGAATTTGGTAATGAGTTTTCCCCAGGCATAGCTAACCCATGTTTATTAAAGATCCAAATTTTCTCAAATTGAATTTTTGTTGGGATTCTGACTACTATAGTTGATTTTATTCCACCATTGGGTGGTGCACTTGATTTTTGATGTTATTTTTTATATGATTTTGTTTTCTATTCTGTTATATCCCAATGAGATTAGGTTATGCAATCTATTTCATCATATAGTAACCTGTTCTATTTTACATGTCATGTAGTATGCCATGCCATTTAGAATTCAAAATAGGTTTCATGTTGTTGTGATAGGTTTCATGATACGTATTCTTATTGTTGTGGTTGGTATATTGAATTATTTCATGGTATGGGTTAAATGGATGCCAAGATTTGGCCACATGGGATTATTAGCCCTCGTGGATATGAATTTGGTGGACCATGAATTCAAATTTCTTATATGGAATGTGATATAAATTCGAATGAGTATTAAATAAAAATGAGAATAAAATGGAATCTAAAATGCATTAAAGAAGTGAAATTGACTTAACCTGAACTAAAATCCTTAGTGGGAAGTAGGTATTATCTATTTCTTATACATGACATGTATGAAACATTGACCAGACCCCTTGGGTAAGTAGAGGGGTGAGTTCTTAGAGAGGAATGTTTTTACCTATACTATTTTCATATATGGGCTCTTGAGATAAAAACCTTGCTAATGATCTTTCACTGAGGAGTGTGTTTTTAATTTGAGAGGTATGACACTATGATGACCTCCAATGGTACATGAGGAGGATAGAGATGATCATACTCTATAGGTGGTAGGCCATGGGCTACTAGTGGAACCTCTATTCATTTCAGCTACAACACCAATTTCTGAAAAAAAAAACATAGGTGGTGAGGCACAATTCTACGATGAGTTTTTTACATTCATGAATACCATTTAGAGAGAACCATGACTTGATCCTACAATGTCATAGTTGACACGTGAGTTTTTGCATTATCAGCCACCAATGTTTTAAGGGGATGGAGGACCACAAGCTATAGAGTCATTGCTAGAGGGGATGCTCTCTATCTTCGAGCACATATAGATGCCTCCTGATAGGAGGTTAAATCTCACTATGTACATGATACTTGATTCTTCGAAGAGATAGTGGGATTTTATCAATCATAATAATCATCATCGAGAGATTTACTGGAGGGATTTTCATATAGACTTCTTGATTATTTATATCCCAAGACATTGAGGGTCAATATGGAGTAGGAGTTTTTACATCTAGAGTAGGGTGTGCTCTCAGTTATGTATTGTTCATCTTATTTCATAGAGATCCATCACATTGCACCAATTCTAAGGGGTGATGAGCTATCTAGAGTCAGGTGATTCAGGCATGGTCTTAGGTATGACATAAGATCATAGGTAAATGTATTTCATTTAACTACATTTTCTTGAATATTGAAATAGGAACTATTCATATATCATAACCTGAGAGAGGTTGGGGGTGTAAGCCAAGGTGATTCGACAACTCAATTTGGTACTATTTTGACCGGTATTAGGAAGCATCATCTGGAGCTTCCACGCAATGATATTAGTAGTCAGACCACACCTTTAGGTATCCATGTGAGGTGCTACCAATGCAGTAGGTTAGGACATAAATGGTCACAATGTCTAAGGGACCTAGTTAAGTGTTGATCTTGCATCATGATTTTCCAGGTAAAGAAATTCTATGGAATGTTTACACTAGTAGCAAGTGAGAGAGGGTTAACATTGACTACACATTCAGGAGTAGGGATAGTATGTTCTCATCATATAAGGAGTTGGGGTATAGCTAGATGAAAAATTAGTGGTGTTGGTCATAGTCATGGTATCCAGACCCCAAGTTCTTAGAAACAGTATGGTGGAGCACCTCAAGGTATCTAGGCAGTGTCACAGGGCCACATTATAGGTTAGGAAAATGCTGTACAATAGACCCATGAGTAGTAGGATCTCAGACCTTCTACTGTCTGAGTTACTATTCTAGTATCCTCTACATTATCTTTTTCACTCCTTAATATAGGTTCTTCCAATAGATTTATATCTATGCTTGCTATAGATAGCCTTAGGATCAGTGTTCATTATTCTGAAGATATCATATTTCCTGAAATTTATATGGGATTTAGAAAGGAGGGTGTATGATAGTGCAAGGATTTACCCCTACAGATTGGAATATGAAACCTCATATGGGACCTCTTCATCATCGAGATGATTGGATATGATATCATCCTCAGTATATACTAGTTAGTTCCATTTCATGTGTTTTTTCTACTATATCCATAGGGTAATCTTTACATCACCATAGGGAATAGAATACGTTCACAAAGGTAATTGTAATTTCCATGCGAGTCGATATGGACCCGAGCATCGTGGGTTGGGTGGGATGAAATCCTAGATTTCTATTTTATATCTGGATGATTAGGGGACACTTCGGACTAATTTCCCTATATTTGTTGACCGTTTCGGGGACATCGTTTTGTATGACTTCTCAAGGTTACCTCCAGTGAAAGAGGTAGAGTTCTCTATAGATATAGTTCAATGATCTCCACCAGTATCCATTCATCCTTACATGAGGACTATGATGGAGTATAAAGGGATCAAAAGGTAGCTAGAGGATTTAGAGGTAATGGGTTTTATTTGATCCAATGCATCTCCATGGTGTTCTATGGTTATTTTTTGTGAAAAAGGCTGATGGTACCCTCCAGTTATGTGTGGATTACTGGATGTTGAACCAGTTTATGGTTAAGAACAAGTATCCTCTACCTTGGATAGATGATCTATTTGACAAAATCTGAGGATCTCGGGTATTCTAAAATATTTATTTGAGATCTTTTTACCACCAAGTGTGCATTAGACCATTATACATTCCTCACATAGAATTCTAGAGAAGTTATGTTTTATATGAGTATTTTTTATGTTGTTCAGTCTCATGAACGTGCCAGCGGTCTTTATAGCAATGATGAACTGAGTGTTCCATCCAAACCTTGATTCATTTGTTGTGGTTTTCATAGATGAAATCTTAGTGTATTCTCGTAATCGACATGAAAATTCCAACAATAATATGACCATTTAAATACAATTCTAGAGAATAAGTTTTATACTAAGATCACACATTTCCACTTCTAGATGGATCAGATTCACTTCTTAGGTCACATTATCTCAAAGAAAGGAGTATCAGTGGACCCATAGATGGTGAGTGTTTTATTTTCCTGGGAGAATACCAAGAATGTCTTTGGGGTCTGGAATTTCTTGGGGTTGGCTAGTTACTACCGTCATTTCATACAGGACTTATCAAGATTAGTAGCATCATTGAAGGGATTGACTAAGAAAGGTGTAATGTATGTATGGTCAGATTCCTATGAGAAGTTCATTCATGAGTTGAAAGAGAGATAGAATCCATCTCCAATACTTATTTTTATAGATCCAGATAGGAGTTACACCGTTTACTCTGATGCATCAGGTATCAACCTGGGATAAGTTATTATGCAGGGGGGATGAGTTTTCGTGTATGGGTCTTAGCAGTTGAGGTCACATTATGCAAGTTACCTGATGCATGATCTCAAGTTAGATATAGTTGTTCACACATTACTCTATTAGAGACATTACTTATTGGGAGAGTGTTTTTTAATGTACATATACCCCAAAATACTCAAGTATATATTTACACAGCGACAAATGAATCCAAGGAAATATAGGTGTGTTAAATGCCTTCATTATTTTGACTTCGAGGTTGCCTACATTCTTGGTAAGGGCATTGTAGTTGTATATTCATTGAGGAGGATGAATCAAATATAGAAAGATCTAAAAGACTGTATATAGTGGGATATCATTGATTTGTTCTCTAAGATGCACATGGAGGTGCATAACAGTTAGGGGAAATATTTTATGTCATCCTTATTTATGAGCTCTACATTTCTCAACAGAGTGAGGATATCATATTCTAAAGGCCTATTTCTAAAATATTTTATGTCATGTGAGGAACCTCCTCCTTGATAGACCATGGGTGATGATGCGATCCTACAAGTACATAGTCACATATGGGTTTCATCAAACAGGCACAAGGATCTGATGTGGGATTTTCATGCTTTATCTTGGGTACTACACCTAAGTGTCAACAAGATTTATCAATATTTACATCGCCGGTATTGGTGTATGAGTATGGAAAGATATGTAGTTTTTTTTTCTCATGAGGTCTTCCACCTATCAGAAGGTGATGGTGGAACACCATCAACCAGCCAATCATTAAAGAAAGCTACCCATTCTCAAGTGGAAGTGGAATGATGTTGTGATTAATTTTTTGACCAGTTCACTGAGGTCTCATAGATATAATGATGTTGCATAGTTTTTTATTTAAGGGATCACAAAGGTCTCTCACTTCATTCCTATCAAGGATATATTTTCAATTTATGAGCTTGAGAGTTTTTATATCCACGAGATAATACAACATCACTAGGTCTCACATTATATCATTTTAAAAAGGGATGGTTGGATTACTTCATGGTTCTGGTAACAGATACAGAGGGAGATTGGTACATAGGTTATTTTGATAAAAACATTACACCCCATGATAGATTGATAGTTAGAACACATAATTAAGGTGTTTGAGGAGATGTAGTGAGAATGCACCCTAGACTTCAGGGGTTCATGGGAGACACATATACCCCTGCTTGAATTTTCCTATAACAATAGCATTCATTATTATATTATTATGGAACCAAATGAGGATTTTTATAGTATCCCATGATGATAATCCCTTTGTTGGTTACAGGTAGAAAAGATATAAAAGTTGGGACCTTGTCTTGTTTAAGATAAAATAGATCTATAGAAGTTGATTTAGAAGTATATGGTGGTCTCATTAGAAATCATACTATGATCACTATATATAACCTCTAGAGTTTTAGGTTGGGGGTCAAGTTTTATTAAGTGTTTCACTGAGGTTGTGACACAAGAGGATCATGAGAAACGGTAAGATTTCACCATGTTATGTCAGTCTATTCGATATTTTGGAGAGATTCAGGCAGGTAGCCTATCAGTTGTAGGTACCTCAAGGGTATCAGACTATTCACACCATATTCTATGTTTCTCAGCTATGAAGTTACTATTTAGACCCGCCTCATTTCTTCTAGCCCAAAGAAGTTGATTTGCGTGTAGATTCCTCCTTTGAGGAGCATCTTATACATAGTAGGAAGGTTCTTCAAGGATGGTATGTTCCTTTAGTATGGGTTCTTTGGAAGCAAGGCTGAGTACAGGATGAGACTTGGGATTGGGAGGCTGGTTTTGGATCGTAGTGGATGGGGTTATTATTAGATCATACATAATCACCCTTAGAATGTTGATTTAGGGATGAATTTAATTAAGGGGGAGTTTGTAAGATCTTGGTTCTTCGTTGAAGTACAATTTCCTTATTTTCAATAAATTATCAATTCAATTACTTAAATATGGACTAATATGAATGTCCATTGAGGTCATAGAGGGATCGGGGGTGTATAGGGTTGGTCCAGAGCCCAGAAGCCATTTTTTGGGTGAAAATAGAAGGTTGTATGGTTAGTGAAAACTATACGGGTTAGGATGAATGACTATGAGGCCAGGTTTGTAGTTTTTCTAGAACATGACAGTGTATCTTTCCATGTTTTTTTCATGGTTAGTAATCTATGTTGTTAAGTTTTGCACAATTCTCAATGCCTATAGGAAACTGTGCATAGTTTTCATACAGTTTGTTAAACCATGCGCATAAACCATGTGACCCTACTTATTTTGGAAATTTAAATAATTTTTGAATAAATTAAAAATCTATTAAATACATAAATATCTATTTCATTACTATTTACACCAAAGTAAAACCATGGAAAATATCTCACCTTTGAATAATGTGGGATTTGTGGTAGATCATTATTCCTAGCTCCAATTCAAGTGGGGTATGTATGATCAGATCCATAATTGTAAGGCCTTAATTCCTCTTTAGTCATTCTCTATTCTTTTGGGAATCAACTGTTCTATTTGGATTTAGTATCATATGACATAATTTCTTTTTCTTTTTCTATTATTTATATTTCTTATAATCTTGGCCTAATTTGGACCTCATAATGGATGAGCTATCTAGCACGGACCTAAGGTAGGTGGTCTTGTATCTTTGGTTAATAGTAATGATTTTTATTTATGTTAGGGTGTTATGCCCCAAATTTCTGGGAATCACCAAAATTTAAAATGAATC
Organism: Viscum album; assembly: GCA_963277665.1. Taxonomy (NCBI): domain Eukaryota; kingdom Viridiplantae; phylum Streptophyta; class Magnoliopsida; order Santalales; family Viscaceae; genus Viscum; species Viscum album. The sequence goes on from OY728133.1 coordinate 665,874,631, forward strand.
CTAGAATTTATAGGTATGACCTAATTAGTTAAAGGGGATTATTTATGCTTTCTATAGGTTGTAGACCTTGAATCTAAATCACCCACGGGGTTTTGATTTAAAGTGGCCATTTGATGGCTTCACATTTGGATTCCAATGAGCCATGCCTTTTACACCTTGTATGGGATGTCACTTGTGAATTTATATGTAAGTCATGTTGATTAATTTGAGTATTAATTTAATTGTAAATGAAATGAGATAAAGGCATGGGATGGATAAGTTGATCCCTTGGCCTTAATATTTCATTTCATGATTATGCTTGTTTTCCATTGTTTAGCATTACCATGTGAGTTAAATAGAGTCTATTCCATGAATTGGTTTACATGGATTTAAGGGCCTTAAATATTTATTTTCCCATGTGAGATAAATGATAACTAATTCATGTAATAGATTGTTAGGATTTCAAGTCTTGTTATATTTAAAATTCCCATGTGAGTAATTGAAAGGCCAAACCTTTTGAGGTTAGTCAATGCTTTAGTCACCTGCTGAGGTGAGATTAAAATGGATGCTTTTGGGTTTCACATTGGAATTTTAAATGAACTGTTAACATGGAATTGAATTGATCAAATGATTAATATCTTTTAGTGGATCATGGATCCAATCGAAGGATTCTATGGACAGACTCATTGGACTAGTGAATTGTATGCCTTGGGTGAATCATGGATCCTTTTAAAGGATTCCATGGACAAACTCATTGTCCTAAACCTTGATTATGCCATGGTGAATCATAGATCGAAATGAAATATGGCATGTACGAACTCAATGGGGATTGATTTATATGTTGAGTGAATCATGGATCAAAATGAAGGATTCCATAGACAGACTCAAAAAACGGCCTTGATTATTTATCCCATGGGTGATACTTGGGCTCCCTATAAGACCATTGAGGACAGACTCAATTGGAAGGACATTATACCTCACCTATAGTGCTACCAATTTCCTGAGCGGCTTGATAATATGGGCTTGTAGGGTGTTAGTGGATATCATAGTTGGGTGATACTTGAATTCCAACTTAGGAATGTTACGGAATGGAATATTTTGATATCATACATGGAGAGATAACTGAATTACAGAATATGAATATTATAGATGGGATCAGGTTATAAATTTAATTAATAATAGAAGAATTTTTGAACCATCTTCTAAGACAAAGTAAAATCTTGGATTCTTCTTGACTCGTATATTTATAGATAGACTATTGAGGTATATGTTTTTTATTGACTATATGGGGGATGTTGGGCCCGATCCAGATGTCGAGACATATAAATCCAAAGAGATTTAATTGATAAATATAATTGATTAAATGAGATGGATGTTTACTTTTTATTACTTACTTGTTTATTGTTATACTACCTGCAAACATTTTATATATATTTACTAACTGATTGTCATAGAACCTGAGCGGTTCCCTACTAGGATTATATCTCACACCCTATTTGTGTCACCTTTTTAGACCCAAATATATTATATGATTTCTATCATCGATAAGGGAAGGAACCCTAACACAAGTACTTTATATACTACTTAGGAGCGTGAGAGAATGGGTCCAAGATGAGCCTTGTGATGATATTGGGATTCATTTGTCCTTTTTCCACTATTGAGAAATGTATTTTATATGACTGTTGTGTACCTATTTTGGATGTTTATTTAGAAAAAAGTGACATGTATTTTCATCATGTTTATGATATGATTCTAGGATTTGATTATGATATCAGTATTTCATGTTTTATTTATGTTTTATGATTTACTAATTCTGATATTGAATCGTGGTTGTATTTCCATTGTTTTCCACTCTACTAATGAGGGCATAACCCGACTCAAAGAACAATTGAGTGGAATCATGGTTCAGGACGTTATAATAAGTACCTAAAAGAGTGTGTTCGGATGTTACATGCATACCTATTAAAAATTTCCCCAAAGGGGTCTATAAACGTTCAATAAAATAATAAATCTAACATTGTATTTTGTAATAAATATCGGAAAGTACTATTTCAATTTCTATTAAAATAAATAAAAATCATGGATCACATTTTTACTTTTCTTTGAATTTATACATGTTTTGTAAATTATTATATGGTGATTTTACATACATAAATTAAACCATATTAAAAAGAAACAATATGTTTTACTATAACACCACAGGTAAATAAAGAATATGACATTTTTATATTTATCCATATTTGTGAATAAAATATTAATATTACATTAAAGGGGATTCTATGCTCGATGGCGTACCCAACACGCAACAACGAGTTTCTTAGGAATCTTACGTTGCACTCTAATAATAAAATAATATTATTTTAAATAGTAGTTAATGCCTAGCCGCTGTAATGGCGGGAATGAACAGAACTAACTAAAAAATGATTATATATGTTTTTCAAATATTTTTACTTTATACAATAAATGTTAGAGGATTAAAAATGCAAATGAATCCAATTTTAAGCGTAAACATTCTAATATTCTTTAAATAGTCGATTAACCGCCTTTTGATGGAGAACCTCTTTTAAATCCACTTTTTGACAATTTTATGTTTTCTATTTGACAAAATAAAATTCTTCTTTAGAATTGGGACATCAAAATTTACTTTGTGTCAGTTTTTGGTATTTTTACGAAAAAGTTCAATTTTTAAAGAATAGTGAAAAATGTTGTATTTTAATTCAAAACCTCTTTTAATCTAATTTATTTATATGATTAGATTATCTTTTTAATTGGTTTTAAAGTTAAATTAGAATATATTTTTACCATTTAATCCAATATTGGTCATTGGAATTAATTTCACTTTGAAATCGGACTTAAACTAGTGTCAATCTTTTGATACATTTTGTTTCATAAAAACACGCTATTTGTTTTGACAGCGGGAATTAATTATTAAATTAATTAATGAAACTTATATGTTTTGAATTTTTTAAAATAGACATAATTTTTGAATTCGAAATATCAAATATAGCTTAGGGTGAACTTTTGGTAATTTTCTGAAAAACATCAATTTTTGATGAATAGTTAAACCACTAAGTGATACTTATAAAAACTGATTTTTCCATTTAAATGAAATTTTTCCATATTTTTTTTTTGAATTTCAAAAATCCTACATACATGGTTGTCATTAATAAGTACAATGTGGTTCAATGGGATTAATTTTTTGGTGAATAGTAACTTATTAAGTTCTTAATCGCGATTAGAGGTAATTAGTGTAGTTTAAGGTAAGAATAATGTTTTAATAAAATGAAATGACCTAGACACATTTCCTACCCTCATTGGATGTGTCATGGACTACCAAGAAAATCCATGGGTCAACTTGAGGACCCCATGGAGCCACTTTGGTTGGAAAATGACATAAATATCTTTTTATTTAATGTTAAAGTAAAAATGACACAAACATGAGAGGTTTTACTAAAACAATTTTTACATGGGGCTATACAAGTCATAATTTTGACTATAAATAATCAATGAAAATATAAAAATATTTCATACATCATAGTATTTTTTTATAATTTTTAAAAAATAATAAATTAAATTATTTATGACATCATGATGATGCAGCAATGACCTCCTTTTTAACGATTTAAATAAAATGGAATGATAATGTAAAATCTAAGACCTAAACATGTCCAAAACATATTGGATGGATATATTTCGAACCATTGTCACCATATAATCGAAACAAATCAATTTGGGACCATTAAAATCCGAAACTCATTCTAAAATAAAGTAACATTTCTTTACTTTCCAAGAGTGCCCCTCCTCTCCTCTTATAAAAGGCCCCCACGTCTACCTCATTCCCCACACTTAAAAAGCCTTTGTCTCGGCCAGAACCTGACCATTTTGTCTCTCCACATCCCTCTCTAACTCCTTGAAGCCTCACTTTGGGCAGAAGTCTTCCCAAGGAAGCCTTTGAGCTCAAACCAAAGGGAGTTACCCAATTTTAAGGTAACGTCTTCACTTGTGTCCTTTTGTATTATTTTGATTCTCCAACCCCATAAACTCTTTTTATTCATTTATTTTGTAACAACTCTAGTATCATAAATATACTAGGATTTTTTTATAAGAAGTATTAGAGCTAAACTTACACACACCTTCGTCTAATGGTTAAAGAACATATTGTTTATGTGGTTGGCGATTTTCTGCCTCACGAAATGATGATTGTTCAATATTATTTTAACACCATTAAAGGTGGCCATTATGATGTCACTATATTTTATATATGATATATATGGTATTTATATTTACTATATTCTTCTGTATTTTATATTTAAACCATAACTTTATTCTTTTCATGTTGTGTAAATGCGATAATTTCATATGAGGAAGTGTGGACTACCGCCCCCTCAAGTGATGTGACTCGTACATGGAATACATGGAACGTATAAAGAATGAAATTAATGAACATATGTGACCTATATGACATATATATTATACTGGAATTATAATATATATATATATATCATTTATTTTTAATTCCGTTAATATGCAAAGAAAAAATGAAAGTAGCGTTCATGCGTACGTACAGCCTACCGTCTCCATGAACGGTGCTTTTCATTTTTTATCTCCAAATGATATGGAATAGTATAAAAAGAATATATACTGTATATATATGATATTTAAAACATCAATACTATTCTGGATATGATGTACCTATAACTACATGGAAAATTATTTTCCAACAAGTTCAATTTTTGACTCATGTACCAAACATCGACAAAAACGTCTGATATGAACTCATATTATTAAACAATTATTATAACATTAAAATATGTGATATGAACTGAATAATAATCTTTATAGGGGGTCCTTAAGAAATTATAAATTGACCAAAAGTTTATTATTCAGGAATATAAAGAAACGAACAAGACAAGTTGGACTTGAGTTAAGGGATCTGACTCCTCTCTTTCTTTTAAAGTACACTCTTTTATGTCATTCCTTTTAAAGCTCATCTTTCCTGTTATTGGGATATTCTTTTATATTACTCTTACTTTAATTTTTATGTTCATATGATGAAAGACCCTATTCTCTATCATCAATCCATTTTGGAAGTTTTGAGTGGCGCTGTTAGGCTGCCGAATTTTCGTAAGAGATCCAACCTCTCTCTTTCTTTTTAAGTACTCTCCTTTTTGTCACTTCTTTTAAGATCCTCATTGTTATGTTGGGGGATGTGATTTTATATTCCTCTTTCTATAAATTTTATGTTGATATGATCAGAGACCCTATTTCCTCTCATCAATCCATTTTGGGAGTTTTAAGTGGCGTCGTTAGGCTGCCGAGTTTTCGTAAGAGATTTTTCATCTCACTTTTATTCCCGTGACATTTATGCTACATTTTCCACAATTTCATTTGAGTGGTGTATGTACTGCCCATTATTTTACTCATTGTGTAATATACTTTCATTTATGAGTATTTACATCAATTTTGTATTGTCCTTCTTTCACGGGCGTATGTTTCGAAAGATACCCATGTTGGTAAGGGAACCTATCACCCTCCTCTTTTTAAAAGACTTCTGTTGTTATGTCTTTTAATTCACATAATATTATGTTGGGATATGTTCTTATATATCCTTATTGATTTAAATTTTATGTCCATGTGATGAGATACCCTTTTTATCTCTCATCAACTCATTTTCTGAATTTTTTAGCGACGTCGTTAAGCTGTCAAATTTTTGCAAGGGAACTTCTTAACCCAAATTTGATTCTTTCGGATAAACATGTACTCCTTGAATATGTCGTTCTATGAATATGTGTGAATGACCTATGATTGTTTTACACCTAATATCCACTTATATTTGGTGTATTCGTTTGTCACACATAATTATGTAATTGATTTTTCCTTAAACCAAGGATACCGTCTTTGTAAGGGACTTCGTCTCAATCTCCTTTCATTGAGGCATGTTTTGTTTTATACACAACTTTCATTTATACGGTGTATAAACCCCTTTGAATTTTATGTTTATCCAAAAGGAATCTTTGTTATACGAAGCATTTTACAAAACGACAAAAGGGAATGTTTTTGTCATACGTATGCAGCGACAATGAATTCTCCGCCGCCGTGACCATTATTTGAGTTTCGGCTTCCTCTACAAGCCATACCTTCTTTTTAAAAGAAAAATAAATACCATGTTTTACTTTTCTTTTATTTTGGTATTGAAAATGGTTTTCATAAGGTTTTTTATATCAATGTGTTTTATTGATATCTTTTGATTGAAATGTGGAAATGTTATGTTTCCTTTATGCATGTTTTATGTGATACGATTATGTTATGGTTCTTGCGCATTGTTATGAAGACGGGTGGTTCCGTGATAAACTAAGGGCGGGTGAGCTCGATATAGCTCTCTAATGCATTGGGTAACCCGAAGGAGTGAAACGTTAAGGTTTCTCCGAAGAGATTTAGGGAATATACTGTGGTGGGTATTCCAAACGTAACCAAGAGGGTTACTCCCTACGTAAGAATGTTATGAAATGCCTCAAGTTACCTTTTATGTCTTATGATTTCTATGATTTATTCATGATTTGATGAGGTATGTTAAAGTGCCTATGTTTTATGGGTAAATTATGATTTCATTCTTATGTATATATGAACTCATGTTTCCTTTCCATATTTTTTATAACCCTTACTGATCTTTTTATGCTCATCCCAAGTTTTTTTGAAATGTTTTTCTCAGGTCAAGGGAAAGGTACATGATATGATGATAGTGTCAAGGAAGTGTCAAGAAAGAATCCATGTTTTATTTTAAATATGTTTTCGTTGATGGGAAAAATGAATACTATCTTTATGTAACCACTTTGTTTAAATGTGGAATGTAATGCAAGTTTTATGATCTAATTCTCTAAAACTCTAAACCTGACAAGATCCTCAATGTGTAATCTTGTAATAACTCAAGATTATGTAAGGTTTAAGGCTGGGGCCTTATAGTTGGTATCAGAGGTCGGTTTAGATAACTTTAGAGGTTAGGGTATCCTCTAAGCATAAGTGACATTACCATAATGGTTAGGATTTTAGAAAGAGTCCTAGTTTTAGATAATGTGAATAAGTAAGTATATCTTAGTGGTTATATTCCTTATTAGTACATGAAGGTTTTGTTGATATACTCACACTGACATTTCTGTTTCTAGTGAATGGATGGATCTAGCAGGCACCAAAGTGACAATAGGTTTGATGGAAACTGTTGTGGTTCTCTGATTAAGAGACTGGATGAAATGGGGTATTCAATAAGGAAACTCGTGGTTGTTCTAAACCAACTATCAAGGAGTCATGATTATCCACTCGAACCTTGCTATGTTCTGTAATGCATCATGTACGATATGACCAATCGATGTCGAAGTTCAGGTAATAATTATAAAGGTAACCATTATAGTTTATATGATCCTTACTTTTGAGGTAATTATGGGTTATTATATGTTATGATGGAAAATAAAAGGCATGAGATAAACTTGAGGTTAAAATATGTTATGATCATTTTTGAAGATTTTATCTCGTTTTGAGGAATGTTTTAAAATTATATAGTTTTGGAAAAAGGACCACACGCAGACCGTGTGACAACCCATCGCGTCGGATAAAGCTGCGGGAATCGAACCCACAACCAAAGTGTGACTGGTATTTATCGCCTACCACAGGACTACGTGATGTCCCTGGTTAGTTTGACTAATTTTTTTAGTTAGATGAATTTAGGAATCAAGAGTAAGTTTATTTTGGGTTATCTATTGAAATGATTAACCTATCGTGGAGGATATGTGATTAGTTTAATTATTTTTCAATATGAGAATTTAAGAGCAACTGATGTTATTTGGAGATAAAACTTAATTTGTACCTTGGAAGACTTTGTTATTAAATCCTTCAAATATTTGGGTTTAAATCTTAGTTTGGTTTACTTTGAAGAATTTTATGGGCAAATTGTTTATCGAATGGTCCTCTTTGAACTTTGGGTTTTTTTGGACAAATTTTAGAGATTAAGAATAGATTTTCTTTTTATAAAGGGTTATCCTTTTCTGGATTATCTGATCTTGTACTAACCTTTTTGGTTTTAGTTTTGGTTAAAGTCTAAAGACATGGGATGTATATAGTTCTCTTTTGTGGATTAGGTGATTCTCTAGAAGTTTATTATAGTACTCTTAATGTGAACAAGTCTTCCTAAATACTCGTCTTTTGGAGAAAATATGAGTTTGTGTAAGGAGTCTAATAAAAGTTGAAAGTCAACATGATAAGTGATTATGTTTCCTTATGAATAAATTCCTCAATAAAAAGTAACTTAAAAAAATGTTTTCTATTAACTTTTCCTACTGGGGAATCGAATACCATTTAACCCATCACAAGTTTGTGATTTTCTTGTGGTTAACTTTCTCCTAAACATGTTTTCTATCACTCTTCATCAGAACATGACCCTATGTTTTCTTTTCCATGTCCATGTTTTCCTACATGGAATCCTAGTATGGGTTAACTCAGGTGGCCTCTGTACTTATCTTTTTTTATTTTAAAGTGATTGTTTTACCGACTCTTGTTCCGATGTGGGACTTTCAAGGATGTTTCCAAGCTCAATTTTAAAATTGCGAGGACGCAATTCCCAAAAGGGGGGAAGGATGTAACACCCCAGGTAAATAAAGAATATGAAATTTTTATATTTATCCATATTTGTGAATAAAATTTTAATATTACTTTAAAGGGGATGCTATGCTCGATGGCGTACCCAACGCGCAACAACGAGTTTCTTGGGAATCTTACGTTGCACTCTAATAATAAAATAATATTATTTTAAATAGTAGTTAACGCCTAGCCGCTGTAATGGCAAGAATGAACAGAACTAACTACAAAATGATTATATATGTTTGTCAAATATTTTTACTTTTTACAATAAATGTTAGAGGATTAAAAATGAAAATGAATCCAATTTTAAGCGTAAACATTCTAATATTCTTTAAAAGGTTGATTAACCGCCTTTTGATGGAGAACCACTTTTAAATACACTTTTGGACAATTTTATGTGTTATATTTGACAAAATAAAATTCTTCTTTAGAATCGGGACATCAAAATTTACTTTGTGTAAATTTTTGGTATTTTTCCGAAAAAGTTCAATTTTTAATGAATAGTGAAAAATGTTGTATTTTAATTCAAAACCTCTTTTAATCTAATTTATTTATATGATTAGATTATATTTTGAATTAGTTTTAAAGTGAAATTAGAATATATTTTTACCATTTAATCAAATAGTGGTCATTGGATTTAATTTCACTTTGAAATCGGACTTAAACTAGTGTCAATCTTTTGATACATTTTGTTTCATAAAAACACGCTATTTGTTTTGACAGCGGGAATTAATTATTAAATTAATTAATGCAACTTAAATGTTTTGAATTTTGTAAAATAGACATAATTTTTGAATTCGGAATAACAAATATAGCTTAGGTTGAACTTTTGGTAATTTTCTGAAAAACATCAATTTTTGATGAATAGTGAAACCACTAAGTGGTACTTATAAAAACTGATTTTTCCGTTTAAATGAAATTTTGCCATATTTGGGTTTTTAATTTTAAAAATAAAACATACATGGTTATCATTAATATGTAAAATGTGGTTCAGTGGGATTAAAATAAATTTTTGGTGAATAGTAACTTATTAAGTTTTTAATCGCGATTAGAGGTAATTAGTGTAGTTTAAGGTAAGAATAATGTTTTAATAAAATGAAATCACCTAGAAACATGTCATACCCTCATTTGATGTGTCATGGCCGACCAAGAAAATCCATGGGTCAACTTGGGGACCCCATGGAGCCACTTTGGTTGGAAAATGACATAAATATCATTTTATTTAATGTTAATGTAAAAATGACTCAAACATGAGATGTTTTACTAAAACAATTTTTACATGGGGTTATAAAATTCCTATTTTTGACTATAAATAATAAATGGAAAGCTTAAACGATTTCCTACATCATAGTATTTTTTTTATAATTTTTAGACATTAAAGAAATTAAATTATTTATGACATCATGATGATGCAACGATGACCTCATTATTTAACGATTTAAATAAAATGGAAAGATAATGTAGAATCTAAGAGCTAAACATGTAAATAATCTATTGGATGGGTGTATTTAGAACCATTATCACCTTATCCTCGAAAAAAATCAATGTGGGACCATTAAAATCCGAAACTCATTCTAAAATAAAGTAACATTTCTTTACATTCCATGAGTGCCCCTCCTCTCCTCTTATAAAAGGCCCCCACCTCTACCTCCTTACCCACACGTCCAAAGCCTTTGGCTGAAACAAACCCTGCCCATTTTGTCTCTCCACATACCTCTATAACTCCTTGAAGCCTAAATTTGGGCAGAAGTCTTCCCAAGGAATCCTTTGAGCTCAAACCAAAGGGAGTTACCCAATTTTAAGGTAATGTCTTCACTTGTGTCCTTTTGTTTTATTTTGCTTCTCCAACCCCATAAACTCTTTTTATTCATTTCTTTTGTAACAAATAAAGTATCTTAAATATACTAGGATGTTGTTATAATAAGTATTAGAGATACACTTACACACACCTTCATCTAATTGTTAAAGAACATACTGTTTATGTGGTTGGCGATTTTCTGCCTCACGAAACGATGATTGTTCAATATTCTTTTAACACCTTTAAAGGTGGAAATTATGGTGTCACTGTATTTTATATATAATATATATGGTATTTATGTTTACTATATGCTTCTTTATTTTATATTTAAACCATACCATTATTCTTTTCATGTTGTGTAAATGCAATAATTTCATATGAGGAAGTGTGGACTACCACCCCCTCAAGTGATGTGACTCGTACGTGCAATACATGGAACATATAAAGAATGAAATTAATGAAAATATGTGACCTATATGACATATATATTATACTGTAATCATAATCTATATATATATATCATTTATTTTTAATTCTGTTAATATGACAAAGAAAAAAATGAAAGTAGTGTTCATGTGTACGTACGGCCTACCGTCTCCATGAACGGTGCTTTTCGTTTTTTATCCCCAAATGATATGTAATAGTATAGAATGAATATATATTGTATATATATGATATTTAAAACATCCATACTCTTTTGGATATGATGTACCTATAACTACATGGAAATTTATTTTCCAACAAGTTCAATTTTTGACTCATGTACCAAACATCGACAAAAACGTCTGATATGAACTCATATTATTAACCAATTATCATAACATTAAAATATGTGATATAAACTGAATAATAATATTTATAGGAGGTCCGTAAGAAATTATAAATTGACCAAAGTTTATTATTCAGGAATATAAATAAACGAACAAGACAAGTTGGACTTGAGGTAAGGGATCCGACTCCTCTCTTTCTTTTAAAGTACACTCTTTTATGTCATTAATTTTAAAGCTCATCTTTATTGTTATGGGGATATTAGTTTATATTACTCTTACTATATTTTTATGTTCATATGATGAGAGAACCTATTCTCTCTCATCAATCCATTTTGGATGTTTTGAGTGGCGCCGTTAGGCTGCCGAATTTTCGTAAGAGATCCAACCTCTCTCTTTCTTTTTAAGTACTCTCCTTTATGTCACTTCTTATAAGCTCCTCTTTGTTATGTTGGGGGGTGTTATTTTATATTCCTATTTCTGTAAACTTTATTTTGATATGATTAGAGACCCTATTTCCTCTCATCAATCCATTTTGGAAGTTTTAAGTGGCGTCGTTAGGCTGCCGAGTTTTCGTAAGAGATTTTTCATCTCACTTTTATTCCCGTGAGATTTATGCTACATTTTCCACAATTTCCTTTGAGTGGTGTATTTACTACCCATTATTTTACTCATTGTGTAATATAATTTCATTTATGAGTATTTACATCAATGTTGTATTTTCCTTCTTTCATGGGGTGTATGTTTCGAAAGATACCCATGTCGGTAAGAGAACCTTTCACCCTCCTCTTTTTAAAAGACTTATTTTGTTATGTCTTTTAATTCACATACTATTATGTTGGGATATGTTCTTATATATCCTTATTGATGTAAATTTTATGTCCATGTGATGAGATACCCTTTTTATCTCTCATCAACTCATTTTCTGAATTTTGTATTGACGTTGTTAGGTTGTCAAATTTTTGCAAGGGAACTTCTTAACCCAAATTTGATTCTTTAGGATAAACATGTACTCCTTGAATATGTCGTTCTATGAATATGTGTGAATAACCTCTGATTTTTTTACACCTAATATCCACTTATATTTGGCGTATTCATTTATCACACATAATTATGTAATTGATTTGTCCTTAATCCAAGGATACCGTCTTTGTAAGGGACTTCGTCTCAATCTCATTTCATTGAGAAATATTTTTTTTTATACACAGCTTTCTTTTATATGGTGTATAAACCCCTTTTACTTTTACGTTTATCCAAAAGGAATCTTTGTTATACGAATCATTTTACAAAATGACAAAAGGGAATTTTTTTGTCATACGTATGCGGTGACAATGACTTCTCCGCCGCCGTGACCATTATTTGAGTTTTAGATTTCTCTACAAGACATACCTTCTTTTTAAAAGAAAAATAAATACCATGTTTTACATTTCTTTTATTTTGGTATTGAAAATGGTTTTCATAAGGGTTTTTATATCAATGTGTTTTATTGATATCTTGTGATTGAAATGTGGAAATGTTATGTTTCCTTTATGCATGTTTTATGTGATATGATTATGTTATGGTTCTTGGGCATTGTTATGAAGACGGGTGGTTCCGTGATAAACTAAGGGCGGGTGATCCCAATATAGCTGTCCAATGCATTGGGTAACGCGAAGGAGTGAAACGTTAAGGTTTCACCGTAGAGATTTAGGGAATATACTGTGGTGGGTATTCCAAACGTAACCAAGAGGGTTACTCCCTACGTAAGAATGTTATGAAATGCCTCAAGTTGCCTTTTATGTCTTATGATTTCTATGATTTATTCATGATTTGATAAGGTATGTTAAAGTGCCTATGTTTTATGGGTAAAGTATGATTTCATTCTTATGTATATATGAACTCATGTTTCCTTTCCATATTTTTTATAACCCTTACTGATCTTTTTACGCTCATCCTAAGTTTTTTTTTAAATGTTTATCACAGGTCAAGGGAAAGGTACATGATATGATGATAGTGTCAAGGAAGTGTCAAGAAAGAATCCATGTTTTATTTTAAATATGTTTCTGTTGATGGGAAAAAAGAATTATATCTGTATGTAACCACTTTGTTTAAATATGGAATGTAATCAAAGTTTTATGATCTAATTTTCTAAAACTCTAAACCTGAAAAGATCCTCAATGTGTAATCTTGTAATAACTCAAGATTAATTAAGGTTTAAGGATGGGGCCTTATATTTACGTCATGGCATGGTGTCATGGGATGAATAACTATGGGAATACGTGTAACGAGCAATATCAGGTCAACATGACTCATCACCTAATCAGGCTTCTCCAAAAGGCTCGAAGTACATTAAGGATTTCCATGTGTAGGTGAAACGAACCAGGGTATAAAAGTACAGTCATGGGAATGATTTCACCCTCAAAATAAAATTTACTATAATGTAGATTCAATCAATAAGTTCCACCATTAATCATGTATACATCGAACCCCCATGAACATAAATAAATTGCCTCAATAATAAATGGACATATAAATAGTGTATGACATAGCTGAATATTCAAAAGAACTCAATAACTAAATCATCACATAAACTCAATAATTAATAAACCATGTTTCATGTACATAAGAACATATAAAAATTAAATTATTGGATCACATGGAAAATACATCAACTATCTGAAATAAACAGCCCTGGAGAATCCAAAAATAAACTTCATAAGCCAATCTACCATTGATCCATGGACACCTTCGTCACTATAATGAGGAAGCATGATAAGTATCGACTTGAGAAAATAAATAGTGTGAAATTATTCCCTTTACTCGTGTCTTACATAATAGTGTATGTATATATCTATTGGGTATATACAGTGTGTTATACGAAGCCTAATAGGATGCCATCATGAATCTATATAATATTTTCCTCATTATAATCTATTATTTTTAGTTTTAAAAACATTATTTTTAAATACCATTTGTTGAAATAATTTCATAAATATTGTTTTTTTAAAACAAGCTATGTTTAACAAATAAAATGAACAAGAAAACTGTAAAGCATAATTGAAGGAATCATGGAATAATCCACAACATGATGTAAAAATAAAGAGGTGGGTAGTAAGAAATAATTCATTTCAACCAAATATGACTTACACAACATGGAAATTTGACCTGTGGATTTATGGTAACAAGGAATTTCTCAAGAAACATTAGTCAAAGTATGTGAATCTTATAATTTCAAGAGCTCTTGAGGTCTCACTAGGATCAAAATCCATCATGTTATCTCACTTATTATAATTAGTCTACAATCCCAAGTTAGTGAACTATCTACACTTGGGTATCACGAATATGGGTTTCAAACACATGGTCATGGTTTCCCATGTGCAATAAAAAACATTCACATACATAATTAATTACCATAATTCATAATAAAGGAAACACCAATCACAAATAAAAAACATCCTTAAAACATTTTTTGAAACACCATTTAGGCAAAAGACAAATTTATAAATAAAATTATTTTAAATCTCCATTTAATCCATAACATTCTAATAGGCACATTGGAAACTCACAATGTATACCTAAATAAATAAACATAAGTATATGTTTTCAACAAAAAACAAAGGATAACTCAAGAACCTTTTCTATTCTAAATGATAGATATGTTATTTAGAGAAACCTACCTAAAATTATATATAACCCCATCACATTTATAAAAAATCCATAAAAATTTGGATAAGAGATCCCGACAACCCTAAACATCCATGAAATACCATTATACCCTCATAAATATCCCTATGTTTTCCCCAAAATGATGTTTGGTTTATATAATCAACAAAAAAGGAATATGATGAGGATAAATGAGGAGAGGAGGTGAAATTCTGATGAAATAAGATATTTCTGCAATATTTCCACCCAAAAAACAATAAAAGAAACCAAGGAATCCTAGAAGATAAGATTATAATGGTTATAGAAACTTATTCCTATGAATGGGGGTAAAATAAGTTTTGAAGAGTTTAGAATTTGATAGTGGTATGTCTATCAATTCACACTTTTTTTAATAAAAAATAGGTTGGGTCTCACTATGGTGTGGTACTCCTCCCCCAAAGCCCCGGAAAACATTCATCCCAATGTGTAACCATGTTGTGTTTCTTCCACTCTGTTTTAAATAGGGATTCTTTTATTCTTACCATGAAATATTTTTTTCCATTTCACTCCATAGGGTCCCATAAAAATAGTTTCCACATTCAGATCATGGTGAGGATGGAGTTATTTTGGATCCCCTACGTACTTTTGGATTTCCCTTCCCTCCATAGGGGGTATAAAATGGGTATTGATATTCCCCCTATTATTCATAATAAATCCACAAAAAATTTCTTGAACCCCACAACCATTGAAACTTCCACATTCATAAAAATATTAACACCATGACATAACCACCCTCAAAATAAATGTTTTGATCTCATGATATTCACCACACAGTGTGTTCATCCCTTAACCATGGTGAGATGATCTACTAATTTCATATTTCTCAGCCCAAAACTATAACAACCCATATATTATAAATTAAATTCCCTTGTATTATTAAGTATTTTTTATATAAAGCACATACATTGTATTTCATTTTTCTTTTAGACCATTATAATATATATCTATAATTTGACCATCGAGATTAAAAGATTATTAAGCATCAAACCCATTATTAATATAGTTGTTCTACAATTACTAATAATATTAGTATTTATTAAGGTTTATAAAAATCTAATTGGCCCAGAAGGAAGAAGTGGTGGCCTCGGAAAGCATACTCATACCCTATGAAGCCTATTTGTCAATAATTTTAAGGGAGATGGAATCACTAGGATTTTCCCTTGATGAAACCAAATTTGAGATTCAATCACTAAAACTGGAGTAAAACTATTTATGGGATATTTTTAAGAATATATATATCACTTCCCCAACCATGTTCATCGAACCACCCCATCAAGAAAATACTATCGCACACACTAACTATAGGGCATGCACTGGTGTAATGCAGGTTTTTGTATAAATACCAAAGTAGAATGAATTTATATATGTTGTTTTTAATAAAATAATGATTATATTATTCCCTTTTCATTATTAATATATATATATATATATATTATAATCAGTTTGATAAATATTATATTTTGATATGAAGAAACCAAAATTGTGTTTTTGAGAAATATATAGTTATAATTGAGGCACCCTTTTTGATGATTTAAATAGTTTTTTAATAAACTTTATTTTCATAAAATATAATTATTTAATAATACTGAATTAAATATAAATGGTTACATAATTTAATGAAGTCCCATGTAATTTTTATAAGATTCAGTAAGTTTCTTGGGTTATAAAACCCGTATTTTTCAATAAATAAGGGTTTTTGTTCAAAATTGGAAATTCATGTATTGAAAAAATTATTTTGGTATATTGAATATACTATTTGAAATAATAATGTTGAAATTAGCCAATGGTGAATTTTTCAACATTTCCTAATATATTTGATTTTTTAGGTAAAAATTAAATATTGTATAAATATACAATATATGTTATAACATCATAATAACCCCAAAGTAACGTGATAAAGATTGTAAAAGGTATAAGTGACAAAAAATATATTTTCCATTTAAAATAATTTCTGTTTAATTTATTTTGTTAAATTTATAACCCTATAATTAATCCATAAAAACATAAATTATGTTTTAAAATTTTACAAAAAAAAATCATTATAAACATGACTCACTTCCACATCATTAATGGTAATTTTTTTAATGATTTTGGTTTTTAAACTTTATAAAACATTTCAAACCACTCTTTTTTGGTACAATCCATGGGAAAAAATCTTTTGAAGGTTTTTCAGTTTTATTATTTTATTATTTATATTTTAAGAGCTATATTTAGAAATTAATAAATAATTTTCAATTCTTTTGATAAATATTCCCACCAACCCCCTTGTACACTTCACTAAAAATCCTTAAATAATAACTTTATTCTATCTATCCCTCTTTTAAATACCTACCAAGGTCTTCCTAGAATCTTAATAATCTCCTCCCAGTCTTTTAGAAGCAACCTCTCATGTAAGGTATTCTCTTAATCTTCCTCTGTATTCAAATAATTCATTTGTATTAGTCATTTTGAATCTCAATATGTTATATTGTCATGTTTTTTTAAATATCCCTTTATTTTCCAATTTATTTTCTATTAATTTGATATTTTTTATCCCATGTCATTAAAACCTTTTACAAAACTATTACTATGTCGAAGTAAAGGATCTATCTCACCTTATTTTCCATTAAAACTCTTTGATGTTTTTATTTTTTCTATTTTTCGTGTAGTTATATGTTTTTAAACATCCCTTTACATTATTATGATTCCAAAATAATGAGATACCACCTTTCACTCTCATTAATCACCTCCATGGGCCTTTATGTACACTTATTTTTCTACCTAAATTATTCTATGATATTCCATGAAAAACATTTGTGGAGTGGATACCCATCACCATTTCCACTGAAGATTATTCACCTATTTTTAATTTTAATCCATAGATTTAGGACTTCCATGTATGTAAAACACAATCCTTAATCATGTGATAAAAAGTGAAAAAATATGTTCTTATGTTGTATGATCTATGTGGAACACAAATTCATGTACATGATATTAATAAAATTTGTGGACCTAGAATAATATAGCCCTATAAATAATTTGTTAATGTTTTATCTCATGAGATACCATATATGGTTTACTAGAAGTTATCTTAAGAATGCTATGTTATGATGACTTGGTTCTTAGCCTTGACATATACATATGATTCAATTTTTTATGCTATTTACACATTCCTATAATGTGTTGATGTTATAATATTATTTATTTCATTGATGTTAGTATTTTTTATTCTCACCTTTCTATGTCCCCATGTTATTCCACATGACTCACAAACATTACTTTACTTTATGATATGCCTTGATTATTTTCTTTCTGTGATTTATAGCTCAACCCTTTCTTATGAATATCCTCACATTTTTTTGTAATGTAGAGAGTTATTGGTTTTCTGATAAAATAAACATTATTCTAGATATCAGAAATTGGATATTGTTGTGGAATAGATACACCTAGTGATAAAAACTATGTAATGGTTTATTGGGTATTAAATCAACCAATGCCTGGTTCATGTTAAAGATTCATACAACTTCACCCCTTACTAGACACTCTCAGGAAATATGATTTGGTTAATAACATGGTTTTTACAAACCATTATGAAGGGAACAAAAATTCCTATGAAATTTCGTGTTTTTAAATAGGCTATGTATAATTTATATTAAATCATATTAATCTATAGGTTAAGGAATATATGTACTTTATGGTTTACCACTATTATGTTCACAGATTCCTTTGATATTCTTAAGAGTTTATAAATTTTCATCCCAACATCTATTTTGGGTGAAGCAAATGATTATAACTAGAATAAAATGGTGAAATTAATGATTATTATCCATACATGAACCCCAAATGTCATATATGACTATGGTTCTATAAAATATTACTTATCATTTGGTTTTAATATAACAATTCAATCACCACCAAAAAACATTTAATTCGAGTTATTAGTAAAAATAGAAAGTAGCTCAATTATTAGATCCTAAGAATATAACATCTCCTCTATTAATATTTGATATCTAAATTTCCCATTGAACCTTTTAATATTAATTTTAGTGGAATGAAATGAAACTCTACGTATGGATTGGTTTTCCTTGTCTAGATCCAACACAAATTTTCAGGAGGAGGAAATATACCTCTGTTTTTTAATTTTTCTTTAATTTTATACAAGTTTAACGATTTTGATGGATTTCCTTTGGAATCATCATTTCATGAATTGATATTATTACCTTATATGAAATCATATCTGGCTATAATGAGTGAGACTATGGAAAATATCATCCTCGATGACATGCCCATTATAAGATAATATGTTGATGTGTTCCTGAAGGATTTTTCTTTTCTTCCTTCTAGAAAATTGGTTGAGTTCTCAATCGAATAGAACCCTGAAAATTTTACAATATCTAATACTCCATAACTAATGGTCACTATTAAAATTTAATATCTAAATAATCAACTATATGAGAATCTAGATAAAGGGTTTATACACCCAATTGTTGCACCATGGGTTATGTCAATCCTTTTTTTCAAGAAGAATGATGAGTCAGTACTATTATATATTTATTATCATGAGCACAAAAAGATCACCATAAATAAAAAGTATCCAATTTTATATAATGATGAATTTTTTGATATTATATGTGGATCCCAGTACCTCTTTAATGTATATCTTTAGTAATGATGTTATTAATTATTAGTAAAGTGAAGGATATCACCTAGACTACTTTTTGTTCAATGTATGGTAAATACGAGTTCACAGTGGTGCTATTTAGACTCATTAATTATAAATTACTTTTCATGGACTAAATTAATAGTGTCTTTATAAATTTACTAGACAAATTTTTGGTATCCTTTAGAGATGATATTCTTATCTACTCTAAAATCAAGGAACATAAGGAGCATTGGAATTCTATAGTGGAGACCTTGTGAAAGGAAAATTTATATGTATAGTATATTAAACTTAATTTTCTGGTTGATAAAGTAAAATTATTTGGGCATGTAATCATAGGAAAAAGGATATATGTGGATACTTTAATGAAAGAGTCAATACGATTATGTCCTAGGATAGTATCCATTATATATATTCGTAGTTTCCTAGGATTTCCTGGGTATTATCATCAATTTTTGGGAAACTTATTATAATATTTAAACCCAGTTAATAAGATAACTATGAAGGTATTTTATTTTTTCTAGACCAATAAATGTGAGGAGATATTTAAAGAGTTAAATAAATGGAAAACCATGACACTTTTTTTAAAATACACACTAGTTGGGAAGGATTTGTGATCATAATGATGAATCCAAAAAAGGGTTTGAGTTGTGTACTCATGAAATATGAAAAAGTGATATCCTATCCCTCAAATCAATTAAAGATACATGAATAGAACTACATGACACATGATCTAAAATCTGATGAATTGGTATTCACATAGAATATCTACTGATATTATATCTATTGGGATAAGTGTGACATATATACGTATCATAAGATCTTCAAGAACATATTAACACAAAAGGATATCAATATACACTAATGATGGTGGTTAGAGTTGGTCATGGATAATGACTGTTCAGTCCGTTACCTTCATGGGATGGAGAATAATGTGGTGGATATTATGAGTATAAAGGATATTAATACTAAATCCAATATAAGGATTTAAAGGGATATGGTCTAATTAGACATGAAAATTATTGACATGGGATTCATAAAAGTAATTTCATCCTACCAATGTCAAATAATTTCTCAAGAATCTATTATTGAAGGGATCAAGGAGTCTAAAAAACATGATAATGATCTATATTTAAAGGTTGCTAATATTCCATAATTAAAAAATATTTATAAAGATAGAGTAATAATGTTTGGAACCTAGATATGTGTCTCATCAAAACCATAATTGTGGAGGGAAATTATGGATGATGTTCATAGCTCACTTTTCTCTATTCATCTAAGAAGAACTAATATATATAGATATCTAAATCATAACTTTTAGAAGCTTAACATACATTGCGTGATTATAAATTTTTTATCTCGATGCATGGTATGCCAATAAGTCAAGGATGAATGATTGAAGTATAAGGGTATGATGAGATCATTACCCATACTTTCTTGGGAATGGGAAAACATAACCATGTATTGTTTCATTGGTCTCCATAGGATATGTAAAGGCTAAAATACCATTTAGATGGTAATCCATTGCCTTAAAAATTCGAATAATTTCCTTATTATCTAGTAATATTTCTCCCTTGACCAACACACTAATATATATATATACATATAATTTTTGGTAAGAATTCAGGAAGTAACACTCTTTATTGTATCTAATCAAGATCATTGGTTAACAAAGAGGTTTTCAAGAATCCTTAAGAAAGAGTTAGAGATAGAGCTGATTTTCAACACTAATTCTTAGACATATATGGATGATCAATCTTATAGAACCATTCAATCTCTAGAGGATATGTTCAGATCATGTTAAATGGATTTCCATCGATGTTGGGATCAACACCTTCCCCTATTTTAGTTTCCATATAACAATAGTTTCCATTATAACATTTAAGTCAATCCATATCATTCTCTTTCTAGGAAGAGTTGTTGAACTCCAACATGTTGGGATGAAGTTATAGAGTGGAAGAAGATGAGAACTAATCTTATCAAATATATGAAATAGAAGTTTCAAACCATTAAACATCATATGAAA
The DNA here is from genome assembly GCA_963277665.1 of Viscum album. Classification (NCBI taxonomy): domain Eukaryota; kingdom Viridiplantae; phylum Streptophyta; class Magnoliopsida; order Santalales; family Viscaceae; genus Viscum; species Viscum album. The sequence continues at coordinate 665,896,146 of OY728133.1, forward strand.
TCTGTGAAAATTCTACAGAAAATATACAAAGAAAATCATTGATGATAACATGATTTTTTCTGCTAGAGATAAGGTGTTCCTTCGTATATCACTATAGAAGAAATTATTGAGGTTGGGAAAGAAGGTAAAGACCAATCATAGATATATCATTGTCTCTAATATCCTTAATCACATTTCTTATTTATTTCATTCTCACCAAACATATATCAAGTACATGATGTGTTCCATGTATTATTCTTAATGAAGTACATTATAAATTCCTCACACAAACTAAATACTTATGTGGTACCTTTGGAGAAAGATATTTCATATGAGGAGAAACTGGTGAAGATTTTAGATCTTGGAGAAAAAAATATGTAAAACAAGAAAACTCAATTGGTGAATGTACTGTAGATGAACCACAAGTTTAATGATGAAACCAAGGAACTAAAAAAGGCGATGAAAAAAAGTACCCAAGTCTATTTTAGTGTATAGAATGAAATTTGATGGGTGGAATTTATAATGGTTTGAATAATGTAACAACCCATAATTTTATAAATAAAATTCCCTTATGAGTTAATAAATGTATTATTATGTAATATAGTAATAGAAAACACATGCACTATATTTCATTTTTTATATTAATCTATTATAAAATAAACCCATAATTTTTCTATCACCATTAAAATATGATTAATAACCATAACTATTTTTATTAAAGTAATTCTATGATGACCATTATGATAATTATATATTAATTGTTATCATAAAATCTGATTCATAATAAGAGGAATGAATGATATCCTTGACCAGTATAATTTTAATATCCTGATTTTTGGAAGGTAATGTTTTCGTTATTTTTTTGTTGAATCCCTTGTTTCGGGGTTCAAGGGATGTATTCTGAAAGTATGATAGGCCTTGGGGGTGTTCCGATGGCTCGGGGCATAATAGAAGAGAAATATGGTCAAACAAGGCTGGGTGAACGACTTACGCATAGCCTAGGTAAACTGTGCGGCCGGCCCAGGTAAACTGTGCGACCCCTCCTCCTCCGGACAGTAGCATGTGCACGGTTTTCACACGGTTTTCAAAACTATGTGGCCAAACCGTGCGGCCTCTTAAATTTTATAAATATTTCAAAATTTTCCCTCTGTGATTTTAAGAACCACTCGTGTTTTCCCTCTTCATTCCTCCCTCTTCACCGTAGGACGAAGCAAATCACCCAAGAGCTCCAAGTGGTCGATCTCCCTCATTTGTAAGGAATTTTTGGTGCCGTTGGATGAGGATTGTATCTCTGGGTAAGGCTAATACCTTCCTCGATTCTCTTTTTGGTTTAGGGTTTGTATCTTCTCTCCCTCTTGTTTTGAAGCTCTAAAACCATATCTTTTGGGTGAGTTTTAGGTTGAAGCTCCAAAGGATGGTCGGATCGAGGTCTAAGGACTCGATTGAGAGTGAGTTCAACCACGGTTTCGAGGTAGGTGGTCTAAAAGTTATATCCCATGGTTATTTGAGTATTTTTTCATGTTTAGTTATGTTCTTGTTTCCCCTTGGTTATGTTTTGAATAACCTTGGAATGTTTGGTAGTAATAGTGTTTAAAATGGTAAATGGGAACCCTCACAGTCCCCGTCGGATGAGTTGGGATTGACTTGACCTAATTTGGGGCCATCTATGGGATGTGCCAGCTTTTCCCGGGCTTAGGGATTGTTATTAAACAAGTGAACTTGTTGTAATAAATTGTAGAGACCTTGATAAACATGTTTTCTTGATTGGTTGAACTTGTAATAGAAGTTAGGTGATGCACCTAGACTTGGAAATAACCAAATGGTTATGTGGAATGAGATGAATGGTTGAATCATGGAAATGATGAACGGGTTAAATGGGATAATGTGTAAACTGATTAAAGACCATAACAGGATAGGTTATGGGTTTAGTGTTTAATGCTTAGTGAGATAGGCATAACACATGGGAATTAGGTGAATGGTTGAACGACGTGAAATGGTAATGTGTTAATGGGTTAAGGCATTATGTGGATTCCCATGTGGGTTATTGTGAATAGTATTGGATAAAGGGAAATGGTTTGGATGGTTGATGATTACTTATGTATATAAGCATGTGAACATGGCCTGGTAGAGTGGGGTATGACTTGAGTATCTACGCCCATGGGTCGAGTGAAGACTGATGCTCTGAACTTCACCCTAAATGCATGGGTTAGGAATGGGGACTGATGATCTATTCTTCTAATGGATGCATCCACCTGGACTGAGGCTTTGAGGTGAGAATATGGTTTCTATGAGGGGCTTGGTCCTAGTGAGATAGGACAACAATGTGTTTACCCTCTTACATGTGATTGTTGGCCTTATACCCATGTAACATAATTTATGTGATTAGCCAATGGAAATGTGATGAAATGGTAAATGATGATAATTATTGTGAAATGAAAGGTAATGGAAGTGGCAATGGATTTGGATCTGAACTGGTTAATGGAACCTTAAATAATTATTTGGCAGTTATCATTCATATTCTTTTTTCATGCACTACCTTTTTATACTGGAAATTTTGTAGACACCATTGGTGGTGGCCTACTAAGTTGTACTCACTCCCTGCTCAGGCCACCGTTGGGTACCTGAGCAGACTTCATGTTTGCAGGTCAGGAGAAGGGAAAGGGTCCTTTCTAGTTATATGAGTGGCATGGGTGGCACATGGTGGAGGATCCAAACTTGGATTCAGGACCATTTTGGGGATTTTGGCCATTGTCTTTATTTTGGGGTTTTGTTCACTTTTTCGCTTACAGTATGACATGGCATATTTATTGTCGGAAATTTTTGTTATAGATGTTCCTTGTTTATTGGTTATTGTTTCCGCTATTTGGTTTATTTCTATTGTAGATTACTCTGATAAAAAGGGGGTATAGTCTCCCCAGTTGACTCTATAGACCCCCGCTGTTAGTCGGTAGCCTTTGGCGTACGGGGAGACGCACTTGAGGTTATGTAACCACCAGGCTCAGGGCATCGATTTAGTGGATTTTGGGTTGGGGATGATACAAAGTGGTATCAGAGGAGGTCTCTATTCTCCTTCTCTGAGGTCTTGTTATTTGGGATTGGTATCCAAGGGTTAAGATGTGTTGGGCCTTGGTAAATGAGATCGTTCTTTGTAGTAGCTTACCCAGGTATGGGGGAAACCCTAGTCACCCTGGGTGGGAATTGTTGTTCTTTGTTGTGTGTTGTTACAGTTGATGATATTTCACTGTTGGGTGATGCACATGTGGTTTTATGTGGCTGTTTTATGTTTTTGGCCCGTGGCCTTAACGGTATGAGTATTTTCATTCATGCATCATTGTAGGTACCTAGGGAGATATGTGACATGCATTGTATTTTGCCCACGCATGGGGCGGGTGTGTGAGGTAGGAAAGTAGGGTGCATCATTAATTTCATTAAACCAAGAAATAATGAGAAAAATTAAATAAAACAAGTGGGTAACTGATATTTAATGAACTATAAGGGTTTGAAATGAAGTGGAAAATGTGTTTGTAAAATTTTGTGTCAGTTTGGTGATAGTGCATGGTTGTTTACCCCATATGGACCATGGCCCATAGTAGGGATGGTTGGGGCGGTGAATTTGACGTGTTAATGTTGTTTAATTAGTATATGAAAATGGGTTATTGTTGCTGGTAAATAGATTTTGATGAAGACGTGAAAGTTTTATAGTATGCGTGCTAAATCTCGTGTTTGGCATTATAGAGAAATGCGACCATGACGTCGATTACCAGTTCGAAAATGGGAGGATGTTGTTGAGAACACTCCTCTAGTAGAGGAGCACGAAAATGTGGTGATCAATGAAGGTAGGGAGGACCAGTTCTGGGAGAACATGGCCCGCCTTATCCAGATGATGGATCGGGACCCAGGGCAGGTTGCACCGAGTATGTTTGAGCTGACCATGGAATTCTAGCTACAACACCCTCCGACCATCACCGGAGAGAGTGGGCCAGAGGAAGCAGAGTTCTGGTTAGAGTTTGTCTAGATGATACTGGATCATCTGGAGTTCCCTATTGAAAATTGTGTAAAGCTGGCTCTTTATATCTTGCGGGGCCAGGCAAGGCGTTGGTGGGACATTCAGGCTCAGACCGAGCAGGATGAGGGGATGTCATGGAAGTTTTTCCAAGAGAAGTTTCTAGAGTGTTTCTACCTAGAGAGTTATTGGTTTTCTGATAAAATAAACATTATTCTAGATATCAGAAATTGGATATTGTTGTGGAATAGATACACCTAGTGATAAAAACTATGTAATGGTTTATTGGGTATTAAATCAACCAATTCCTGGTTCATGTTAAAGATTCATACAACTTCACCCCTTACTAGACACTCTCAGGAAATATGATTTGGTTAATAACATGGTTTTTACAAACCATTATGAAGGGAACAAAAATTCCTATGAAATTTCGTGTTTTTAAATAGGCTATGTATAATTTATATTAAATCATATTAATCTATAGGTTAAGGAATATATGTACTTTATGGTTTACCACTATTATGTTCACAGATTCCTTTGATATTCTTAAGAGTTTATAAATTTTCATCCCAACATCTATTTTGGGTGAAGCAAATGATTATAACTAGAATAAAATGGTGAAATTAATGATTATTATCCATACATGAACCCCAAATGTCATATATGACTATGGTTCTATAAAATATTACTTATCATTTGGTTTTAATATAACCATTCAATCACCACCAAAAAACATTTAATTCGAGTTATCAGTAAAAATATAAAGTAGCTCAATTATTAGATCCTAAGAATATAACATCTCCTCTATTAATATTTGATATCTAAATTTCCCATTGAACCTTTTAATATTAATTTTAGTGGAATGAAATGAAACTCTACGTATGGATTGGTTTTCCTTGTCTAGATCCAACACAAATTTTCAGGAGGAGGAAATATACCTCTGTTTTTTAATTTTTCTTTAATTTTATACAAGTTTAACGATTTTGATGGATTTCCTTTGGAATCATCATTTCATGAATTGATATTATTACCTTATATGAAATCATATCTGGCTATAATGAGTGAGACTATGGAAAATATCATCCTCGATGACATGCCCATTATAAGATAATATGTTGATGTGTTCCTGAAGGATTTTTCTTTTCTTCCTTCTAGAAAATAGGTTGAGTTCTCAATCGAATAGAACCCTGAAAATTTTACAATATCTAATACTCCATAACTAATGGTCACTATTAAAATTTAATATCTAAATAATCAACTATATGAGAATCTAGATAAAGGGTTTATACACCCAATTGTTGCACCATGGGTTATGTCAGTCCTTTTTTTCAAGAAGAATGATGAGTCAGTACTATTATATATTTATTATCATGAGCACAAAAAGATCACCATAAATAAAAAGTATCCAATTTTATATAATGATGAATTTTTTGATATTATATGTGGATCCCAGTACCTCTTTAATTTATATCTTTAGTAATGATGTTATTAATTATTAGTAAAGTGAAGGATATCACCTAGACTACTTTTTGTTCAATGTATGGTAAATACGAGTTCACAGTGATGCTATTTAGACTCATTAATTATAAATTACTTTTCATGGACTAAATTAATAGTGTCTTTATAAATTTACTAGACAAATTTTTGGTATCCTTTAGAGATGATATTCTTATCTACTCTAAAATCAAGGAACATAAGGAGCATTGGAATTCTATAGTGGAGACCTTGTGAAAGGAAAATTTATATGTATAGTATATTAAACTTAATTTTCTGGTTGATAAAGTAAAATTATTTGGGCATGTAATCATAGGAAAAAGGATATATGTGAATACTTTAATGAAAGAGTCAATACGATTATGTCCTAGGATAGTATCCATTATATATATTCGTAGTTTCCTAGGATTTCCTGGGTATTATCATCAATTTTTGGGAAACTTATTATAATATTTAAACCCAGTTAATAAGATAACTATGAAGGTATTTTATTTTTTCTAGACCAATAAATGTGAGGAGATATTTAAAGAGTTAAATAAATGGAAAACCATGACACTTTTTTTAAAATACACACTAGTTGGGAAGGATTTGTGATCATAATGATGAATCCAAAAAAGGGTTTGAGTTGTGTACTCATGAAATATGAAAAAGTGATATCCTATCCCTCAAATCAATTAAAGATACATGAATAGAACTACATGACACATGATCTAAAATCTGATGAATTGGTATTCACATAGAATATCTACTGATATTATATCTATTGGGATAAGTGTGACATATATACGTATCATAAGATCTTCAAGAACATATTAACACAAAAGGATATCAATATACACTAATGATGGTGGTTAGAGTTGGTCATGGATAATGACTGTTCAGTCCGTTACCTTCATGGGATGGAGAATAATGTGGTGGATATTATGAGTATAAAGGATATTAATACTAAATCCAATATAAGGATTTAAAGGGATATGGTCCAATTAGACATGAAAATTATGGACATGGGATTCATAAAAGTAATTTCATCCTACCAATGTCAAATAATTTCTCAAGCATCTATTATTGAAGGGATCAAGGAGTCTAAAAAACATGATAATGATCTATATTTAAAGGTTGCTAATATTCCATAATTAAAAAATATTTATAAAGATAGAGTAATAATGTTTGGAACCTAGATATGTGTCTCATCAAAACCATAATTGTGGAGGGAAATTATGGATGATGTTCATAGCTCACTTTTCTCTATTCATCTAAGAAGAACTAATATATATAGATATCTAAATCATAACTTTTAGAAGCTTAACATACATTGCGTGATTATAAATTTTTTATCTCGATGCATGGTATGCCAATAAGTCAAGGATGAATGATTGAAGTATAAGGGTATGATGAGATCATTACCCATACTTTCTTGGGAATGGGAAAACATAACCATGTATTTTTTCATTGGTCTCCATAGGATATGTAAAGGCTAAAATACCATTTAGATGGTAATCCATTACCTTAAAAATTCGAATAATTTCCTTATTATCTAGTAATATTTCTCCCTTGACCAACACACTAATATATATATATACATATAAATTTTGGTAAGAATTCAGGAAGTAACACTCTTTATTGTATCTAATCAAGATCATTGGTTAACATAGATGTTTTCAAGAATCCTTAAGAAAGAGTTAGAGATAGAGCTGATTTTCAACACTAATTCTTAGACATATATGGATGATCAATCTTATAGAACCATTCAATCTCTAGAGGATATGTTTAGATCATGTTAAATGGATTTCCATCGATGTTGGGATCAACACCTTCCCCTATTTTAGTTTCCATATAACAATAGTTTCCATTATAACATTTAAGTCAATCCATATCATTCTCTTTCTAGGAAGAGTTGTTGAACTCCAACATGTTGGGATGAAGTTATAGAGTGGAAGAAGATGAGAACTAATCTTATCAAATATATGAAAGAGAAGTTTCAAACCATTAAACATCATATGAAATCTGTGAAAATTCTACAGAAAATATACAAAGAAAATCATTGATGATAACATGATTTTTTCTGCTAGAGATAAGGTGTTCCTTCGTATATCACAATAGAAGAAATTATTGAGGTTGGGAAAGAAGGTAAAGACCAATCATAGATATATCATTCTCTCTAATATCCTTAATCACATTTCTTATTTATTTCATTCTCACCAAACATATATCAAGTACATGATGTGTTCCATTTATTATTCTTAATGAAGTACATTATAAATTCCTCACACAAACTAAATACTTATGTGGTACCTTTGGAGAAAGATATTTCATATGAGGAGAAACAGGTGAAGATTTTAGATCTTGGAGAAAAAAATATGTAAAACAAGAAAACTCAATTGGTTAATGTACTGTAGATGAACCACAAGTTTAATGATGAAACCATGGAACTAAAAAAGGCGATGAAAAAAAGTACCCAAATCGATTTTAGTGTATAGAATGAAATTTGATGGGTGGAATTTATAATGGTTTGAATAATGTAACAACCCATAATTGTATAAATAAAATTCCCTTATGAGTTAATAAATGTATTATTATGTAATATAGTAATAGAAAACACATGCACTATATTTCATTTTTTATATTAATCTATTATAAAATAAACCCATAATTTTTCTATCACCATTAAAATATGATTAATAACCATAACTATTTTTATTAAAGTAATTCTATGATGACCATTATGATAATTATATATTAATTGTTATCATAAAATCTGATTGATAATAAGAGGAATGAATGATATCCTTGACCAGTATAATTTTAATATCCTGATTTTTGGAAGGTAATGTTTTCGTTATTTTTTTGTTGAATCCCTTGTTTCGGGGTTCAAGGGATGTATTCTGAAAGTATGATAGGCCTTGGGGGTGTTCCGATGGCTCGGGGCATAATAGAAGAGAAATATGGTCAAACAAGGATGGGTGAACGACTTACGCATAGCCTAGGTAAACTGTGCGGCCGGCCCAGGTAAACTGTGCGACCCCTCCTCCTCCGGATAGTAGCATGTGCACGGTTTTCACACGGTTTTCAAAACTATGTGGCCAAACCGTGCGGCCTCTTAAATTTTATAAATATTTCAAAATTTTCCCTCTGTGATTTTAAGAACCACTCGTGTTTTCCCTCTTCATTCCTGCCTCTTCACCGTAGGATGAAGCAAATCACCCAAGAGCTCCAAGTGGTCGATCTCCCTCATTTGTAAGGAATTTTTGGTGCCGTTGGATGAGGATTGTATCTCTGGGTAAGGCTAATACCATCCTCGATTCTCTTTTTGGTTTAGGGTTTGTATCTTCTCTCCCTCTTGTTTTGAAGCTCTAAAACCATATCTTTTGGGTGAGTTTTAGGTTGAAGCTCCAAAGGATGGTCGGATCGAGGTCTAAGGACTCGATTGAGAGTGCGTTCAACCACGGTTTCGAGGTAGGTGGTCTAAAAGTTATATCCCATGGTTATTTGAGTATTTTTTCATGTATAGTTATGTTCTTGTTTCCCCTTGGTTATGTTTTGAATAACCTTGGAATGTTTGGTAGTAATAGTGTTTAAAATGGTAAATGGGAACCCTCACAGTCCCCGTCGGATGCGTTGGGATTGACTTGACCTAATTTGGGGCCATCTATGGGATGTGCCAGCTTTTCCCGGGCTTAGGGATTGTTATTAAACAAGTGAACTTGTTGTAATAAATTGTAGAGACCTTGATAAACATGTTGTCTTGATTGGTTGAACTTGTAATAGAAGTTAGGTGATGCACCTAGACTTGGAAATAACCAAATGGTTATGTGGAATGAGATGAATGGTTGAATCATGGAAATGATGAACGGGTTAAATGGGATAATGTGTAAACTGATTAAAGACCATAACAGGATAGGTTATGGGTTTAGTGTTTAATGCTTAGTGAGATAGGCATAACACATGGGAATTAGGTGAATGGTTGAACGACGTGAAATGGTAATGTGTTAATGGGTTAAGGCATTATGTGGATTCCCATGTGGGTTATTGTGAATAGTATTGGATAAAGGGCAATGGTTTGGATGGTTGATGATTACTTATGTATATAAGCATGTGAACATGGCCTGGTAGAGTGGGGTATGACTTGAGTATCTACGCCCATGGGTCGAGTGAAGACTGATTCTCTGAACTTCACCCTAAATGCATGGGTTAGGAATGGGGACTGATGATCTATTCTTCTAATGGATGCATCCACCTGGACTGAGGCTTTGAGGTGAGAATATGGTTTCTATGAGGGGCTTGGTCCTAGTGAGATAGGACAACAATGTGTTTACCCTCTTACATGTGATTGTTTGCCTTATACCCATGTAACATAATTTATGTGATTAGCCAATGGAAATGTGATGAAATGGTAAATGATGATAATTATTGTGAAATGAAAGGTAATGGAAGTGGCAATGGATTTGGATCTGAACTGGTTAATGGAACCTTAAATAATTATTTGGCAGTTATCATTCATATTCTTTTTTCATGCACTACATTTTTATACTGGAAATTTTGTAGACACCATTGGTGGTGGCCTACTAAGTTGTACTCACTCCCTGCTCAGGCCACCGTTGGGTACCTGAGCAGACTTCATGTTTGCATGTCAGGAGAAGGGAAAGGGTCCTTTCTAGTTAGATGAGTGGCATGGGTGGCACATGGTGGAGGATCCAAACTTGGATTCAGGACCATTTTGGGGATTTTGGCCATTGTCTTTATTTTGGGGTTTTGTTCACTTTTTCGCTTACAGTATGACATGGCATATTTATTGTCGGAAATTTTTGTTATAGATGTTCCTTGTTTATTGGTTATTGTTTCCGCTATTTGGTTTATTTCTATTGTAGATTACTCTGATAAAAAGGGGGTATAGTCTCCCCAGTTGACTCTATAGACCCCCGCTGTTAGTCGGTAGCCTTTGGCGTACGGGGAGACGCACTTGAGGTTATGTAACCACCAGGCTCAGGGCATCGATTTAGTGGATTTTGGGTTGGGGATGATACAAAGTGGTATCAGAGGGGGTCTCTATTCTCCTTCTCTGAGGTCTTGTTATTTGGGATTGGTATCCAAGGGTTAAGATGTGTTGGGCCTTGGTAAATGAGATCGTTCTTTGTAGTAGCTTACCTAGGTATGGGGGAAACCCTAGTCACCCTGGGTGGGAATTGTTGTTCTTTGTTGTGTGTTGTTACAGTTGATGATATTTCACTGTTGGGTGATGCACATGTGGTTTTATGTGGCTGTTTTATGTTTTTTGGCCCGTGGCCTTAACGGTATGAGTATTTTCATTCATGCATCATTGTAGGTACCTAGGGAGATAAGTGACATGCATTGTGTTTTGCCCACGCATGGGGTGGGTGTGTGAGGTAGGAAAGTAGGGTGCATCATTAATTTCATTAAACCAAGAAAAAATGAGAAGAATTAAATAAAACAAGTGGGTAACTGATATTTAATGAACTATAAGGGTTTGAAATGAAGTGGAAAATGTGTTTGTAAAATTTTGTGTCAGTTTGGTGATAGTGCATGGTTGTTTACCCCATATGGACCATGGCCCATAGTAGGGATGGTTGGGGTGGTGAATTTGACGTGTTAATGTTGTTTAATTAGTATATGAAAATGGGTTATTGTTGCTGGTAAATAGATTTTGATGAAGACGTGAAAGTTTTATAGTATGCGTGCTAAATCTCGTGTTTGGCATTATAGAGAAATGCGACCATGACGTCGATTACCAGTTCGAAAACGGGAGGATGTTGTTGAGAACACTCCTCTAGTAGAGGAGCACGAAAATGTGGTGATCAATGAGGGTAGGGAGGACCAGTTCTGGGAGAACTTGGCCCGCCTTATCCAGATGATGGATCGGGACCCAGGGCAGGTTGCACCGAGTATGTTTGAGCTGACCATGGAATTCTAGCTACAACACCCTCCGACCATCACCGGAGAGGGTGGGCCAGAGGAAGCAGAGTTCTGGTTAGAGTTTGTCTAGATGATACTGGATCATCTGGAGTTCCCTATTGAAAATTGAGTAAAGCTGGCTGTTTATATCTTGCGGGGCCAGGCAAGGCGTTGGTGGGACATTCAGGCTCAGACCGAGCAGGATGAGGGGATGTCATGGAAGTTTTTCCAAGAGAAGTTTCTAGAGTGTTTCTACCTAGAGACATTGAGGCAAGAGCAGGCTGCATATTTTATGAGCCTAACTTAGGGATCGCTATCGATGATGGACTATGCTAGTCGCTTCACTGATTTGCGACACTTTTTCCCAATGTTGGAAGAGGATGAGGCAGTGATAGAAAAGCATTTCCAGAATGGTTTGAGATAAGATATCAGGTCTCAAGTAAATATATTCTTCTTGAAGAGGATAATAGAGGTGATGGATTAGGCACTCATCTCTGAAGGGAACCTGAAGGGAGCTTCGGGTGGTGGGCTTGTCATGCCAGCTGGGTGGACATGTTGTGCATCTTCCGAAGGTCAGAAGCGCCATTTGGGAAGTTTCCAGCAATCTGGTCAGAAGAGAGGGTTAGCCTCTCAGAGTGGGAACTAGGTGTTCTGTTATCAGTGTGGTGGGTCGAGGCATAGGCATGGTCAGTTTCCTCAACCTCTCATTGAGTGAAGTTATGCGGAAGGATGTGGTATTTGCAGAGGTTCTACAGGAACCCTCGGCAGAAGGGTGAGCATGATGATGGAAAGCAGGTACCAGATACCGGAAGGGGATCAGTTACCCTGTATCAGGTAGGCAGTTGGAGCTCCACAAGCCGTACTGGAAGGGGTGGTGGACGTGGAAGTCCAGGGCAAGATCGCTCACGCCAGCAGGGCAGTGTGGCATAGGGTGCTCAGGCAGGAGCCTAGGGTAGAGGGGCAGGTCTGCTTCAGGATTTTCAGTTTTCACCTAGTGATGGCGCATCCAGACCATCGATTGTTCGAGGTACGATCCTTATAGCTTTTACTTTTTCTAGTGCATTGTTTGACACAGGTTCCACACACTCTTTTATCTCTGCTCAACTTGTGGTAGAACTAGGTTTACCTGTAGAGAGGGTGTGTGGAGTTATGTCAATTGACTCTTCGTTGGGGGTGCGGTTTGAGTATATCGATAAGTGCAAGGGAGGTTCCTTGAAAGTTGGTGGGTATCATTTTCTGTGGTACATGTTCGTTCTCAAGATGTTAGGGTTTGGACTAATCTTGGGAATGGATTGGTTGGTGTTGTATCGGGCACACATAGACTGTTACCATCGCAGAGTATCGTTCATGTCACTTGAGGGTGACTCTTATATCTACCGTGGGGAGTGGGATATTCGAGCAGGTCGTGCAGGACCATTTGGTCAGCGGTTGAGAGAACTCACAGCTCGAGTGTCATGTCTTATGCTTGATGATAATGAAAGATGAGAATAGTCTGTTTTCCCTCCTGTGGTGGATCTGTTTCAGGACGTGTTTCCTGAGGATTTCTCTGGGTTACCCCTTTAGAGGGATGTTGAGTTCACAATAGAGTTTCTTTCGGGAGCGGAGCGAGTTTCTATTCCTCCATACCAAATGGCACCAGAAGAACTCTAGGAACTGAAGGTTTATCTTGAAGAGTTGGAGTGTAAGGGGTTTATCTGTCTTAGTACGTCTCCTTTGGGATCTCCCGTGCTTTTTGCAAAGTAGTACGATGGGTCGTTAAGGTTGTGTGTTGACTATAAAAAGTTGAATCAGATGAAAGTGAAAAATCAGTACCCTTTTCCTAGAATTTATAACCTATTTGATCATTTGAGGGGTGAATCAGTGTTTTCTAAGATTGATCTGAGTTCAGGTTATCACCAGTTAAGGGTGAGGCCTTGACGTACCACGGACATCTTTCTAAAGTCGGTACGGGTTGTTCGAGTTCGTGGTAATGCCTTTCGGCTTGACCAATGCACCAGTGGTGTTTATGGCTATGATGAACTGAATCATTTATCCCTATATAGATCGGTTCGTAGTTGCCTTTGTGGAAAATATCTTAGTGTACTTGAGAACTCATGATGATCATGCCCAACATCTTGATATGGATCCAGATAAAATGTAGGCAGTTGTATCTTGGGAGCAGCCCAAAAGTGTTTCTGATGTTTATAGTTTTCTGGTTTGGGACAGGTATCACCGAAGGTTCATTCATGATTTCTCTCTCTTGGGAGCACGACTCTCAAGCTTGAACAAGAAAGGAATCAGGTTCGAGTGGTCTGAGGCTTGTGAGAACGCCTTCCAAGAGTTGAAGAAGCGGCTATCGACCACACCTATATTGATCTTACTTGATCCAGATAAGAAGTACATCGTGTTTTGTGATGCATCCGGAATCAGACTTGGGGCTGTGTTGATGCAGGATGAGCGGGTTGTGGCTTATGTGTCAAGGGAGTTGAGACCCCATTAGTGGAACTATCCCACTCATGATCTTGACTTGGTTGCATTAGTGTATGCCTTGATGTGCTGGAGGAACTATCTGTTGGGAGAACAGTTTACTGTGTTTACCGACCATAAGAGTTTAAAGTACATCTTCTCACAAAGGGATCTGAATCTTCGGTAGTGAATATGGGTTGAATATCTCCAGTATTTTGACTTTGAGTTGGTGTACACACCGGGAAAGGGAAACATTTTTGCTGATGATCTGAGTAGAAAGGTTCAGAATCAGGTGGTTCAGGAGACCAACATCGAGTGGAAGGTGATGGCTTTGTTTACAGAGATGCACCTGGAGGTGCAGGAGGAGAGAGGTCAGGTCACTCTTGCTTCCTTAACGATGGAGTTGATGCTTTTGAGTCGAGTTAAGGAAGGTCAACATGATGATCTTGAGTGTTTGATCATGAAGGAAAAGCTTAAATGTGGGACCTTCTATTTGGGTCATCGGCATGGATGGTGTTCTTCATGTTCGTGATCATGTGGTTGTGCCATAGTGTATGTGGGAAAAGTTGATGCGTGAGTTCCATGCATCAAAATGGGCATGGAATCTTGGTTTGACCAAGATGTACTATGATCTCCATAGGCAGTTTTGGTGGCTAGGAATGAAGAAGGAAGATGCATGCTTTGTGGAACGGTGTCTTACCTATCAGCAGGTGAAGGCCGAGCATCAATGCCTAGGTGGTTTGTTGCATCCATTGCCCATTTTGGAATGGAAATGGGATTATGTAACAAAGGATTTTGTCATGGGTCTTCCGAAGACTCCATGAAAGAATGATGCAATCCGGGTGGTTGTGGATTGGTTAACGAATGTCACTCATTTCTTACCGATTCAAGAGACCTTTACAGTCATCCAGTTGGGTGAGCTGTATGTTCGGGAAATAGTGTGGTTTCATGGTATTCCATAGACCATAGTTTTAGACTAAGATCCACGTTTCACATCTCATTTTTGGAAAGGGTTGCAGAAGGCACTTGGTACGCAGGTGTTTTTGAGTACGGCTATCCACCCGCAGACGGATGGGTTGTCAGAGCGTACGATCCAAGTGTTGGAAGACAAGTTAAGAGCTTGTGTCTTGGACTTTGGTTGTTCTTGGGAGAGGCACCTATCATTAGTTGAGTTTACCTACAACAATAGTTTTTAGGATATCATTCAGATGGCATCGTTTGAGGAACTTTATGGGAGACCATGTAGATCTCCGTTGTGTTGGCTAGAGGCCGGTGAATATGAGTTCTTGGGGCCAAGTCTCGTGCAGGAGAATTCAGATAAAGTTAAGTTGATCAGGAAGCGAATGGATACAGATCAAAGTAGGTAGAAGTCGTATACAGATCAGAGGCATAGACCTCTTGAGTTTGCAAAGGGTGATAAAGTGTTCCTTCGAGTGTTGCCAAGGTTGGGTCACCATTAGATTCGAAAGCAGGGAAAGTTGTCTCCTAGGTATGTGGTACCTTTTGAGATTGTGGAGAGGATCAGAATGGTGGCTTACTGATTGTCTATTCCTCAGAGGTATGGTGGGATGCATGATGTGTTTCATGTGTCGCAGCTTCGATGGTATCACCCTGACCCATCTCCCGTGATTTATGTGAAGAATGTGGAGCTTGAGGCTGATGCGTCCTTTGGGGATCATCCGGTTCATGTGGTGGATAGAAGTTAAAAGGTCTTGCGAGGCAAGGTTGTGCCATTAGTGCGAGTACTATGGCAGCATGGGAATGTTCAGGATGAAACTTGGGAGCGGGAATCAGATATGTGGGCTTAGTGGCCCGAACTTTTCTCTTCGGGGGATCAATGAGGTTTGGAAACTCGACTCGAGGACGAGCCGTTATAAGTTGGGGAGGTTGTAAGATCACGGTTTTTGGAAGGGAATGTTTTCGTTATGTTTTGGTTGAATCCATTTTTTGGGATTCAAGGGATTTCTTTTGAAATTATGAGAGGCCTTGGGGGTGTTTCGGGGGCTCGGGGCATGAAAGAAGGGAAATCTGGGCAAGACAAGGCTGGGCGCATGGCTTGCGTATGACCTAGGTAAACTGTGCGGCCGGCCCAGGTAAACCGTGTGACCCCTCCTCCTCCGGACAGTAGCATGCACACGGTTTTCACACGGTTTTCCTAACCGTGCGGCCAAACCGTGCGACCTCTTAATGTTTGGAAAATTTACAAAATTTCCCTTCCGGGATTTTAAGAACCACCCGCGGTTTCCCTCTCCATTCCTCCCTCTTCACCCTAGGACGAACCAAATATCCCAAGAGCTCCAAGAGGTCGATCTCCCTCATTTCTAAGGCATTTTTGATGTCGTTGGATGTGGATTGAAGCTCTGAGTAAGGCTAATCCCATCCTTGCTTCTATTTTTGGTTTAGGGTTTTTATCTTCTATCCATCTTGTTTCGAAGCTCTAAAACCCAATCTTTTGGGTGATGTTTAGGTTGAAGCTCCAAAGGTTGGTCGAATCGAGTTCCAAGGCCTTGATTGAGAGTGAATTCAACCGCTATTTTGAGGTAGGTGGTCTATAAGTTATATCCCATGGTTATTTGTGTATTTGTGCATGTTTAGTTATGTTCTTGTTTCCCCTTGGTTATGTTTTTGAATAACCTTGGAATGTTTGGTATTAATGGTGTTTAAAATGGAAAATAGGAACCCTCTTGATCCTCGTGGGATGCGTTGGGATTGACTTGACTTAATTTGGGGCCTTCCATGGGATGAGCTGGCTTTTCCCGGGCTTAGGGATTGTTATTAAACAAGTGACCTTGTTGTAATAAATTGTAGATTCCTTGACGAACATGTTGTCATGATTGATTTTACATGTAATAGAAGTTAGGTGATGCACCTAGACTTGGAAATAACCAAAGGGTTATTTGGAATGAGATGAATGGTTGAATAACGGAAATGATGAACGGGTTAAATCGGATAATGTGTAAACTGATTAAATACCATAACGGGATAGGTTATGGGTTTAGTGTGGAATTCATACTGTGATAGGCATAACACATGGGAATTGGGTGAATGGTTGAATGACGTGAAATGGTAATGTGGTAATGGGTTAAGGCATGATGTGGATTCCCATGTGGGTTGTTGTGAATAGTGTTGGCCAAAGGGAAATGGTATGGATGGTTGATGATTACATGTGTATATAAGCATGTGCACATGGCTTGGTAGAGTGGGGTATGACTTGAGGATCTACGCCCATGGGTTGAGTGAAGACTGATGCTCTGAACTTCACCCTAAATGCACGGGTTAGGAATAGAGACAGATGATCTATTCTCCTAACGGTTGCATCCACCAGGACATAGGCTTCGAGGTGAGAATATGGTTTCTATGAGGGGCTTGGTCCTAGTGAGATAGGACAATGATGTCTTTACCCTCTTACCTGTGATTGTGGGCCTTAGACCCATGTAACATAATGTATGTGATTAACCGATGGAAATGTGATGAAATGGTAAATGATGATAATTGGTGTGAAATGAATGGTAATGGAAGTGGCAATGGCTTTGGCTCTAAACTGGTTAATGGAACCTTAAATAATTACTTGGCAGTTATCATTCATATTCCATTTGCATGCACTACCTATTTATACTAGATATTTTGTAGACATCGTTGGTGGTGGCCTACTGAGTTATACTCACACCCTGCTCGGGCTGTCGTTGGGTACCCGAGCTGACTTCATGTTTTTAGGTCAGGAGAAGGGAAAGACTCCTTTCAAGTTAGATTAGTAGCATGGGTAGAACTTGGTGGAGGATCCGGACTTGGAGTCAGGACCATTTTGGGGATTTTGGACATTGTCTTTATTTTGGTTTTTTGTTCACTTTTTCACTTGCAGTATGACATAGCATATTTATTGTTGGAAATGTTTGTTATACATGTTCCTTCTTTATTATTTATTGTTTCCTCTATTTTGTTTATTTATGTTGTGGCATACTCTGATAAAAATGGGGTATAGTCTCCCCACTTGACTCTATATACCCCCACTACTAGTCGGCAGACTTTGGCGTACAAGGATGCATGCTTAATGTTATGTAACTACCCGGCTTAGGGCACCGGTTTAGTGGCTTCCGGGTCGGGGACGTTACAATAATCATACCTAAGGAAATCATTTTTTTCAAATAATTTGAGTCTGATAGAATCACTAAATTGTTACACTAACAAATAACAAGTCAAGATTCAACAACTAAAACTCAAGAGATACCATTTATAGGTGAACATAAAGATTATATATATCACTACCCAAACCATCTTTATGGATCCACCCTATTAAAAAAATATTATCACAAACCATACCCTTAGGTTCTGAAGTAATGTAATAAGGGGTTATATACCGATAACCTATTAGAAGGAATTTTTATATTTTTTTAAATAAAATAATTATTGTATCTATAAATTTTCATTATTACATTATACATATACATGATTATATAACTTCTTTGATGAAAATTATATTTTTACATGAATAAACCCTAATTAAAAAGTTGCGATGTATATATATTAAATTAAAAAATAATTTTTATGAATCCATGAGTTTCGAAATTGATTTTATTTTCATAAAATTGTATTATTAAATAATATTTTTGTATATATAAATAGATATATAATTTAATGAAGTCATATATAATTTTAATAACGGTCAGAAAGTTATTTGTGTCTTAAAAAATAATTTTATTAGTTTAATAGATCAATTTATTTTGTTAATGAAATTATTATTTTTAAATAAATTCATTTTTGAAACCATTACAATAAAATTATCCAATGGTGATTTGTTCATAATTCTTTGAGGAACTAAAATTTTGGGGTAAGAAATAAATATAGTATAAATATATGGTATGTGTTATGACATCATAATAGCCCAAAAGTGATGTAACAAATTTTGTAAAATACATAAATGACCAAAAATATATTTACCATTTAAAATAATGGGGTTTTAATATTATTTTATTAATGTTACAAACCATTAATTAATCATCAAAACCATTATATTATATTATTAGTTTTCTAAATAATTATTTAGAAGCATAATTCACTTCTACATCATGAAAGGTATTAATATAATGATTTTGGTTCTAAAAAGAATAAAATACTTTGAAATTCTCCTATTTTATTAAAACAATGGGTAAAACCATTATAAGGTTTGTCATTTTGAAAAATTTATTACTAAAATACGAAAACCTGTGTTTGTAAAATAATAAACAATCCACCTATATTTTTATTTAAATAACCACACAACCTCTCATTATTCTATAATCTAAATCCTTAAAGCATGAATTTTTTCTTCCTATCCCTCTATAGATCCCCCCTTAGTGTTCCCAAGCTCTTAAGAAGCTTCATCTATGCTTTGAGAAGCAACTTATCATGTAAGTTATTCTCTCACACTTCCCCTTCATTCATGTACATCCTTGTATTATAAATTTTGAATCTCAATTGGTTACGGTGTCATGTGGTTTTAAATATCCCCTTACTATCCAATTTATGTTCTTCTAATGTGATATTATTTATACCCTATAATTATAATCTTTACCTAAGTTCTTTTATTCCTAAGTACGGGATCTCCCTCACCCATATTTTCTATTCATGCATCATCTTTGTATTTAAATTCATTGAAAATTTTTCATGTTGAATTATTTTTATACATCCCTATATCATACATATGATTTTCAAGTAATGATATACCACCTTGTGTTCTCATTAATTCATTTCATGAACCTTTTTTTTCTACTATTATGTATCCAAAATGTTCATGTTTTTCATTCCAAATATTTCTGTTATGAGTACTATTACCCATTTACCCAAATGGTTATTCAAATATATGTACTAATACTTCGTTGAATGGTGAATTAAATGTATGTAACCCACACACCTTAATCATGAGATTAAAATTAAGGATATACGTTCTTATATTGTATGATCTGTGTGGCACCCAAATATATTTTCATGATATGAATGTGATAGGAGGGATTGAAATCATATATATCCCTCCAATCCATTGGGTAATGTTTTTATCTCAGAAGATACAATTTATAGCGTGTGGGAGGTTAGCATAAGCACACTATGTTAGGATGTCTCCATGTTTATCCTTGACTAATGCTTACGATGTTATGTTTTATGTTATTTCCAAAGTATTATATTTCCATGATGTTATCAACTTATTTCATTCTTTAATGTTCCTCATTATGATTCCAACATTTCCATGTCATCATGTTATACCTCTTGAATCACATGTAATTCTTTAAATTTTGTTATACCATGATTATTCCCTTTTTGGGATTCATAGCCCATACCTTTCTTATGTATGTCTTAAAGTGATTCCTTGTAGTATTAGAAGACCAATTGAATTTAAGGGAATGTTATGGAGTTTTTAAATAATGTATTTGTATCTCTATTTCATATTATTACGATTTGTCTCTAATTAACCAAATACACTATTCCTCTCGATCATATGCTATTATATTATGTATATCTTGAAGTAATAAATAATGGAATAAATTTTAATGAATAAATGGATTGTCAAAAGAATAATAGAACACAACTAAAACACCATAAATCACTAGAAATCAAGGAATTAAAGGATTAAATTTTAAAATTTAATGAATGGTAAATTATATACAAAAAAATGAAATAAACAAAATCACAATTATCCCCACTATTACATGTTCATCCCCAGAAAGTCCTCAACACTCAACATCCAAGAAAATGTGATGCTGCTACTCTTTGACTAAGTATTAATTATCAAAAATATTATAGATATAATTACCATGATGAAAAATCATATAGACCAAGGTAATCAATGCAACATGTATAGCGTTCTTATAATAATCCATGATATGAACATGATTCTCTATCATAGTAGTGTCAGGATCAAAATCCAAATCCTCCCACTCAATCACATTATATGATTATGGATGAAATTTCTTCGTCTAGGATATGTGAAATAAATCATGAAAGGATTTTATATGAGAGGGTTAGTATAGTTATTTTTCTATATTTTCTAGGTAATCTAAAATCTCAAATGATACGACATAACTCAACACAAACATACCCAACATAAACAATTAATGATGTCCCAGCCGAGGTGAGACACTATCAAACACCATATCACAAACCTATAATTACAATGGAAAATTATGGTTCTTGAAGTAATATTTTTAGTGACATTGATCAATTTCCAATCCCTTTTGATTTAGTTTAACCTTACCCATTATCTTTGGAGTGATTCTTGGTCCCAATAAGGAATACTCACGTAATTATATCTATGACAGAAGGGACTGACACAGTCATCTATAATGAAATGAAAAGGGAGTTGTCTTAATAAAATATCAAAAACTATTATTATAAAATAATTTTACCAATTATACATGATTCTCCTATTAACCACTAAAATAAATCACATAGGATCGGGTAATATCATCAAGGATTTGAATATTCTACTCATTCTAACCACATATTTATGGATAATACATTTTTCTGAATTTTAATTGAGGACCCATCGCTTCTAGAATACCCTTCCAAATAAGGGCGGTAAAATTTTAGTCTTGGTTAGAAATAGTAGTTAACAGCACACCATGAATCTTAAAAATATCCCAAACATAGAGGTGTCTGAGATATTACACCTTCTTCTAATACTACATATGAATTAGATGAGTTTATTTCATAAATTGGTCAATAATTATCCATATATCATTTATCCATATATGAGTAAGAGGCAGACCTATCAAAAAATATATATACATCACATTCCACGTCTATTCTAGAATGGAAAGATAGTGTAACAATCCCACATGTCTTTGATTCCTGGCCTTAAACCTATATATGATGAGACACCAAAACATTAAATTGATACTATCCTATCTCATCTCTGGCCACCAATACTGGTAATTCAGATGATAAATCATCTTAGTATCCCTTGGGTGAATATCCAAACTAGAGTGGTTCCCACATTCCATTAAATACTACCTAAAATATAAGGAAATAGTAGTAAATTCCAAAAATAATCAAGAGACTTAGACAATCAACCAATATCTACCCGCCATTAATAATTCAAATTATACATTGAAAGTTTAGATTCACTACCTAATCAAGTTGAATACAAATATCTATAGAAGGAGTGTTCCACATATTATCCAAAAACACCAACTCTTCCTCCACTTTGACTTACAAATAAATATTGAAAAATATACTCATATGATGTCATTATACCTATGATTCCTTCACATCCTAAATAGGTAGTTTCATACTCAAGTATTTATACACTACATTCACTTTTCATAGCATGTATGGGAAGTAAAAAATAAATAATATTGTGATACTACACTTAGTTACTCTAACAAAGATTCATAACCCTTTAAGAGAAAATATAATTTATAATTTTGTGACTGTAATATAAAATAAAATGGTCCCAAAAAAGGGTGTGGTTCCAAACCTTCATGGTATGCATCACCACCACCGACAAATTCTTCTTAGGTTAGGTATATCTTCTCATTTGGTCATAACTGGTGAGTGATATTTGTAGATACATGATTAGCCTACGTCAATATGTACCTCAAACTCGTACCCAAGGCATTACAATACCATTTATAGACTTTACCCAGCATTGGAAGAATAAAAAAAGGAGAGTAGTCAACCTAACTTTTAGTTTCTCAAAATATACCAGTAATTTCTCATCAAAATCAAATTTGACTCCCTTTAGAGTCAAATCCATCAGCGGGGATGATAAACATTAGAAATAATACATAAATCATATGTATTAACCAACTAATCTAAAAAATCTTCTAATCTCAAACATATTCTTATGCCTCTACCAATACATCACTCCTAGTTCTTTTTAGGATACATGAAAATTCCCTTTTAGAAACTATGTTACACAAAAACCAGAATCCATATATCTAGAACTTCTATTTAAAGAAAATTTCATCTAGGAAATGCTTATTTGAGGCTAAACAATGACTTCCAATTAGTCATCATGGTATTATTTTTTCATGGAATATGTCAAGATATTTTCCAAAAACATCACCATAATTGTTTTATAGACAAAAGTGGAATATTTGACTCATAAAATAAATGAAAATGGTATGGGAATTAATAATTACATATGATATTATTAGGTACTCATAATGCTGATAACTACTCTTGAAATCATTCCTTGGAAAATCCACTTCCCTTACCCTCAAATGGTGGTCTATTGACCTCATATAAAACATCAAAAACTATCTAGTTCAATTGGTTTTATTAAATATGTCATTAATTCGATTCTAATGGTATTTATTCTTATTGGTCAGCTGACTGATCATTTGGTAATAAATGAAAAACTATAGGCTTCCATACATATTCTTACCAAAGAGAACGAGTGATGGATTTTGTAATACATTTATGTGAATAAATCCATTTCTATCAAGTAATACTAATTTAATATTAAATTTGATCAAACCAATAGGAGACATATGATTACATGATAAATAAATTGGACTGATCCTTAGGAGTAGATAAAAATAGAATTCTATTTCTTACTAGGGAATAAATTAATATAAATCCTCAGGGAAAACATTGGGATACCTATGCACCACTTCTATAAGTTGACAATCAAAATTATTCTCAATAACATCCAAGAATAGTATAGATGCGTAACATGAGATAGAATTGATATCTATACCAAAAATTCCATCACTAACTAATCATGGATCCCACTAATTCTACAAGGACTGAGTTTTTCGATTAGAATAAACTAACATTACTCTATAATTATAATAGTAAATATGATCTTTGAAATTAATAATACAGTTCATCCCAATAATTGGATAATAGATATTCCGTTGTAGAAATATGAAACGACACACGCCTATTAAATCAAAAATCACTACTTAGGACTAAGGGAAATTAAATCCCTTATACTTCTTAGTTAAAAATGGAGTGGAAATATTCAACATAAATGTAATAAAATTAGATTTTAACCCAAAAAAATCATTCCTATTGGAAGAAATAGATGAATATAATTAACCCCTATTAAATAAATGAAGGACCATAGTATATGAAATGAATATTTTACCACTCATTGTCATTAACTCAGTATTAGAATCCTCAATAATATGCTCAAATATATTTAGTCACTGAGACTTAGGACAACTCTAAGTCTAATTTTCCACATGGGAGTCCCCTTTATACTAAGAATGAGATCCAAATACCTTTGACTACACCTATGAGTCTCTAGTGATTCAATATATAACTCTAATACCGTATAGATATTTTTTTAAAAATCACCAAAGGTAGACCTGATGCCCACACTAATGGAAAGTCCATTATGTTTACTAGAAATCTAATTTTTTAGACCTAATTTTCCATATTTTAATCAAACCATCAGATTATTTCTTAAAGATTCCCACATAATATAATCTATTGAGTGATGAATTTTCCCTCTACCATCTTAATGAGGTTCCACCCATGTCCTCTTTTAAATAGATGACGAGATTTAGCTACCCTATAGTATTAGTGGAACCACCAAAACAAATCAATCCCAACATATTAGTATCTTCCAACAAATTGTTCATAACCAACTCTACATTTATTGATAAATAGAGAAAGATAATCATTGATCAAATTTCTAACATCAAAAACATCTTAAAGAACCGATATTTTAAGTAGTTGTATTTGGTAAGACTTGGGTAATGTTAAACTAACATGGTAAAGTGAGTAGAATAATCTATCACCGATTAGTTTCCCTATTCAAGAGTAGTAAATTCAATGGCCTTATACACCCTCAATGTATCCAGGGAGAACAACTACATAAGAATCAATTTAATCTTTTCCCATCAAGGATACTCATGCATCTTGGATAACATCATACACTATCATGACATTCATCTAGTTCCTTCATGAATATATGTGTCAATGTTGACATTTGAGGTATTGGGAGTTTTAAGAAGTCCAAAAATATGCTCAAACTTCTCCATCAATTCATTTTTCACTTTAAAACCTCGATCTCTATAAAAACGATGGGTTTTCCATAGTGAATTATTATTATTATACCCTACACAGGCTTGATCTCATCCACATTTAATTCCCATAAACATTATATTCCTAACAACGGACTCGATGATGGAGAGGTCTAACAGAGGGACATTTAATGGTGTACACTATATAACTCCCTTTATGTGATTCAAAGAATCATTTCTGGATGGAATGGTCAATAAAACAAATAGGGTAGAATTATATAAATAAATAAATCAAAAAAAATACAATATATAAATAATAATAGTTTAATAAAGTATTAATAACAAAGAATCAATAAGAAATGAAATCTAATTAGATTAAAATACATGAGAAATGAACCCAAATTAAGGATATAATTCCCAACTAAACCTGATAACTCAAGGTTCACAATAAATAATATTTGATTAGGAACTCCCTCATACCTTCCTCTTGAACTCCAATGGTCAAATATTTATACTACCTTTACCCCCCAATAATAATAGGGGTATGATACCATTTTTAATGAACAGGCCTGGGTCGACCCAAACCATCTCACAAAAGGTCTTAAAATGTTTTTTAGATCACTAGGGACTAACAAAGCCGACTAGGGTATTAGTCATGTTAATGATTTCACACATGGATTATAATTAACTAAAACATTTATTCTATCTAAAAATTATATAATACCCCATCCTATAACATACACTCATGCAAAAAAACAATCAGTCTCAATAATAAATAATATCCAAAAAATCTAATACTATCGAACAGTCAAAAAAATCAGGAACTAAATCATTATATAAACTTAATAAAAGAAAATCCAAATATCAAGTACACATCATAATCCCAAAAATAAATTCTATTACAGCATGTCAAATATATAAAATTTCAAAAATAAACATCACTAGAGAACCCCAAATTAAACTCCATGATCCAATCCTCCAATATCCCACGGTCACCATAGCCACAATACAAAGAAATGATAAAAATCATTAAGGAGTTGCAAAAAAAATTGTGTGACACATTTACATTAACTATATCCCACATAAATATGTCTACACACACCCCATGGGTATATGAAAGGTGTGAAGTAAATAATAAAAGTATACCACTATGAATCTATAAAAAATTATTCTCATTAAAATATTTATTTCTACATTGAAAGACATAATTTTGAAAAAAATGGTTGAAAACATTCCATAAAGCCTTTGATTTTGTTTAAAACAATCCATATTCCTTAAATATAATGAATAATGAATCCATAAATCATATCTATGGGTAATAATGAATAATAAAAATCATAATGTCAAAATAAAGAGGTGGGAATTGAGAAATAAAACATCCCATCCAAATACAATACCTGCAACATGGGGCTCTATCTTATATGTCTAGGGTAACTTGGAATTTATCAAGGAACAATAGTTATTTTACCTGGACCAATTTCTTTATCTTTTAAAGTCCCACTAGGGAATAAATTTATCCTTTTATATAAATTAGTCTGAGTATTTCTTAATCCCAATCTAGTGCATAATCTACACTAGGGTATCTTCTATTCGGGTTACCAAAATATGCCTAAGGTCTCCCATCTGAAACCACAAACCATTCATATGCGTAATCAATTATCATAATTCACAATCAAGGAAACACCAATAACAAATAAAAACCTTCTTTGAGATATTTTATCAAAGATTCTTTTGAAAAAAAAAATTATTTATAAAGAAAATCACAATAAATCACTATTAAATCCAATAAATGCTAACAAAAACATTGAAAAATAACTAATAAACCATCAATAAATCAGAAAAAAGTTACTAATAAAACCATAGGAAAAATAAATAACCCTATGTATGAAAAATTAAAGACATGTTATCTACAGACACCATCCTCTAACTCATCATAACCTCATCAACTTCATTAAAATACATTTGAATTATAGAGAAGGGATCCTTACAACTATAAACACCCATATACCTATCAAACAATATACAAAACCATGAGATGATCCATTGGCTCATGGATTTATATGGGTTAGGTATTTGAATATTAAGGCCCATAAAAAATCAAACCATGTTTGATTCAACCCACAAAACCCACAGCCTGCACGGACTACCCCACCAGGTATTTTTAGGTCCCGTTTGACTAGAAATTATATGTAGGGTTCCAAAAACTTATGCTTGGAAAATAATATAAAATAATTTAATACAATAAGTTGTGCTGAATTTTTTATATGGGTTAAAATATTTTTTTATTTAATTATTTTGATTTTACTTTGTTTTATTTTAGTTTCTAGCTTTCCCCAGCATTAGAAGAATTGACTACACGAGTGGCATCAACAACCCTTTCTTTTTTTGCATATTCAAACAAGAATTTTTTTTATTATTTTCTATTCTCTTTGGGAGTTTTGTATTTTTTTCATTTTTCACTTTCCTTTTTGTTTTCTTTTTTTATTTATTTTTCCTTTTTTTAAATTACATTTTACTAAAAAAGTAATAATTTATAAGAATGATAGTAAAAAATTATTAATAAATAATAAATTAATTATTATTAACAATATTATAAATATGATTAATTATTAATAATTAGTAATATAATTATTTTTAAAAAATTTTAATATTTAAAATTATAACATAATAATAATTAACATGAAGAATAGTAAATAATAATATAATTTTTCATTAATTTTATTTTCAACAATTAATAATATTACAAATAACTAAAAACTAATGAACTAATAATAAATAAGTAATTATATTATTAATATTATTAATATTATTAATATTAGTAATATGATAATTAATAATTACTAATTAATTTTATAAATTTTTATTAATAATTAAAACGCAATTTTTTTACCATAATTAATAACTAATATGAAAAATGGTAATTAATAATATTTATAATATTTTATTGATGACCTAATATAATAAATAATTAGTAATATAATTATTAAGTAATAATTTACTAATAATTAAAAAAAAGAAAAATAATAAAAAACTAAAATAGTTTTCATTTAATTAATGAACAATATTATAGATTAAAATAAATAACTAATATTTTAATTATTTATAATATAGTAAATTTTTAATAAATAATTGATCTTATTTATAATTATTAATAATTTGCAATATAATTTATAACATAACAAAATTTACATTATCTAAAATTTAATTTGAAATTATTAATAATTTATAATATAATTTATATAACTCCTAATGTTGTACTAAAAAATCTATAAATTATAATTTTGAAATGTTTTTAAAAAATATTTTAAAAAAAAGTTTCTAAAAAAGTTTTGAGATGTTTTAATTTTTAAGAACACTATGATATTTTTTTAATTTTATTTTAATTTCATTTTAATAAAAAAATTAATACTTAACATGAAAAATAATAATTATTTATTAATAATTAATGATCTATTTATTTATTAATAATTTAAGTATTGGAATTATGTCATTTTTCTAGGGTTTTATGTCCATTCTTGATCCTACTGATGACTCCAATCTTCCCTCAAATAAGGAAAATGTTAATGGTATTTCATTTATAGAGGAATTGGTCTACATGATCTTAAATCCAGATGATTTTGGGAAGAAAACCCTCATAGGATATGGTAACATTTCTTGTGATCAGAAAAATGTCTCTATTGATGAGAGTTTGGTAGTGGAGGGAACCCCAACCTTGGTTCATAAATATTTCAAGCATGGTCACAGATCATCTTCCATATTATTCGATGATTATATATTTGTGTCTTTGGAAACTGGTAGAATTATGAAAAATGATTCCTAAGATGTTTCAAAAAACCATTTTCTTATCTCACAATGGATTTTTGAGTGAAATAATTAAATTATTACCTAGTTAGTGATCCAACATGTGATATATCTATGGAAGCTTGAAGATATAAATAGCTAACTCATTCAATTATAGGGATTTGAAGGTTGGAAGATTGAGTTTCTCAGTAAGGGGTTCTTTCATATCATTTTCCTTATTCTGATATGAAGGAGAGATCTTGGGGAAGGGGATTCATACCTCTTAAACCTGATTTCCTACGAATTCAAGATTTGGATCCAAGTTCCAAACCAACTTATGTTAGCAATTCGACCACTAATGTATGGATTCTTGTTTTTATCTATAGTTGGTATCTTAGGCATCCTCATATTTTTTGGAATGATTCATTTGATTATAGTAATGTAATTAAATTTTATAAATAAACTCAATGGGAAAAGTTTGGATTTTTTTTCTCATTATACTATTGATATTTTCGTGTTCCTAATTCTCATTGATATACTGGTACTGGTTGATGAGGAATTTTGTTTTGAGTAGAATATTGATGTTGAAAACTAACCTGATTTCTATAAACAAATGTTGCAATATTGGATATTCTATTGATAACTATAAGAGGTTTGGTCATGCAAATGAGAAAGGAAAATTTAAACATAAAAATATAGGTCCTTTTAATGATGGATAAATTATTCCTTCTAGATGTAGGAACCTTAAAGATGGATTGAAATTGGATGATATGAATTCTATTGGCAGAATTAGATGTAAGTGTAGATGTGATTTACCTCTTCAAGACCATGATTCCATTATTCTATTGGTTGCCCAAATGATTGGATTGAAAGAACGACAAATTGGGTAGGGTTTTGGATCTTCTTCTTCCAAAAAAATGGAAATTCCATTTCTATAGACTTCGACATTTTGGTCACTTCTGTTAATACTACAAGACATGATCTAGAACATTTTCAAAAAAATTTCTTTGATTTTTTAATTCTCATAATCATAATTTGACTAATTCTTCTATACCAGTGGGTGTTTCTACACCCGTGGACCTTCATAGTGTTTCTTTAGAGTGTAGTGTATTTAGTGATATAAATAAATAGAAAAATGTTTGTATCCATGAGGATTTTATTGGATTGGGTGTTTCTACCCTTATGGACTCGCCTGGTTTTTCTTTTGAGTTTATGGGTGCTAAAAAGAAACTACAATTTATTTTTCTATACAAGGATTCCATTATCTTGGTTGAGTGACATCTTGAGGAAAGGACCTCGAATGTGGTTGATGGAAGTATTTATGAATCCTAAAGTAACAATACTTCTATTTCCTATTTTATGGAAACATCTTTGGATTATAAAAATCATATGTATTTTGTTGTATTGAAAATTTATGGTGCTTATAAATGTGAGATAGGGATTTAGGATTGTTCTCAAGGAGTTTATAGTGTTCGGACTGGTTTTTAGTTCAATGATGAATTAAGGATTTATTCTTCTGCTACTTATGAAGTTGGTTCATGGGATGTTGTAGCTTTGGAGGAGTCTATCAAGGTAGTGGGCTCTTCATATGAAATTCATGATCCATGGAAGATAGTGAAGCCATAAAAATGAGGCTAACATCTATATGGAAGACCCCTCATGGTAAGGTTAGGTGGGGTCCTAACTATACACATACAGTTGATTTTCCTTATATTTAGTGCCTTTTACTTTATTTTATTAGATTTATCCGACTCATTTCTATTTTAATGTGAACAACTTTTCAAATTTTTACATATTATCTTTGTTTTTTCTCTTTAAAAAGATGGGATTGGGCCTTTGTACCCAATCTCAAATTTTCCAAAAAAATTATATGATAATAAATAAATAATAATTATTTATTTATTATTTATTATTAATTTATATATTAAAATGTTATAATATACTAATTTTTTACTTGAAAAATATTAAATAATGTTATAATTATTTTTAAAAAATATTTTCAACAATTACCAATATTATAAAAAATTGATAACCAAAAAAGTAACAATAATTAATTAACAATATTTTTAATATAATGAATATCATAATTAATAATTACTAATGAATAGTATAAATAATTATTAATAATTAAATTATTAAAAATTAAAAATATAATTTATATTTACTATTAAAAAAATAATTACGATGAAAAAAATAATTACGATGAAAAAAAAATTAATAATACTCTAAATTATTTATTAATGTAGTCGATCTGATAAATAATTAATAATATAATTATTTATAAATAATATTATTAATATTTAAAAACAAATAATAATATATAATTAAATAATTAACATTCAATAAATAAAAATAATATTAATTCGTACAATTAATGTAATTAATATTATATATCATAAATATGAATTAATAAAAAAAATTAAAAACCATCAACACATAATTATTAATTAATAATTAGTAATTAACCATATTATTAATAAAATTAATTATTTAATTAATTAATTATCAAAATTATCGATTAATAATTAATAATTATTAACAAAATTATTTATAATATAATAAATATTTAATATAAAATTTATATTATTTATATTCATATTATTTATTATTTTTAATAATTTATACTATTATTTATATAATTTAAAATATTATATAAATTTAAATACAATTTACTACTATTAATAATTTATTATTACTAGTAAGTTATAATATAATTTACAAAATAAATAAATATATAATAATAATTGAAAATTTATAAAAAAATTACAACAAAATAATTTTTAATTATTTATTTAAAATTTATATTACGTATATTATTATTTATATTTGTGACTGTGCAACCTTTAGATCATAGAGACAAAAGCATTTTTAATTTTTTTTTAAAATATTTTATTATTAATAAATAATAAAAAATTTATTATTAATAAATATTATTTATTTTTGATGTCACCTATTAATTTTCTTTAGTAAAACATTAGTTTCAAAACAAATTCTCAAATTTTAAAATTTATAAAAACGATTGTAAAAAATAAAATATTTCACAACATTATTTTACAAATGATTTATAACACATTTTTAAATTCTTAATAAAATGTTTTTAAAAACGTTTCAAAAGACAAATAATCTAAGAAGGGACAAAAATTGTGTACCTTCAAATGAATTAACTCTATCCATGGAGTCAATTAACTAGTAAACCCATATCCCCAAATATTAAAACCCTTAACAAATTAAAATAATAAAAATTAAAAAAACTAAATAAAAAATTTAACCCAATAAATTAACATGATTGTGGAAAAAAGATAAACTTTATAATCACCTAATACAAAAAAAAATAAACCATCAAAGATATAATTTTGTAAGGGTTGTTTTTGTTCTAGACAATGTTAATTGATAACTAAATATTTTCACCCAATCTCACACCTTTCTCTTTACATGCTCCACATTATCATTGATCACCATGGAAAAAATATTTTTATATATTATTTTATTTAATCTTGTGGGTTGTCCTGTTAGTCCATGATTCTAGTGTTTATAGGGTTGGGTCTTTATTTTTTAAGACGACATTCATTGTGGACCAGGCCAGACTGCTCAATAAAATCCACAACCCACATGATCCATCCCATGGATTGACCCGCACTGCCCCATTGACACCTCTAAACACCCAATAAATTCCACTTAAACCCCATCCCATGCCATTGGATCTACCCCCATGGTATGTTATGGTTCACATCCTCCTAGGAAAAGGAACCAAATAAGCATAGATGAAGAGAGGAGGATAAATCCCTAAGAATTCATGATATGCCTTAAGATTTACACCTAGAATACATGAATAATAACCCAAGGAACCTAGCAGAGAAGATTCCCATGGTTGGAGAAACATGATCATGTGAATGGGGAAAATGGGAGAGGAGTAGATTAAAAATCGACATGGGATATTCTACCATTTCAGAATTTTAAGAAAATTGTGCAGGGTCTTAGATTGGGGTGGACTACCTTAGCCCTGATGGGGTTCTCCCCCATAATGTAGAATGAAACAAAACCCAGCCTGAAACCATGGTTCAATTCCCCTTGTTTTTTTCAATAAAAATACCTTTCTCTAACCATGACATGTGATATGTATTGGTTATCCTTGTAATCCTATTAAAACATTTATCCCATTTAGAACATCGTGATTAGGGAATCATTTTAGACCCCCTATGTATGTTGGGCTCTCCCATCCCCACAAGGGGTGAAACAAGCATCAAGCCTCCCATTATTTTGCACAGTAGCTCCACCCTTCTTTACCTGAACCCCACATCCACTAAAACACCCACCGTTGGAAAATTACTAACCCCACTATATAACCACCCTCAAACTACCATTTTGATCCTATGAAAACCCTTTATGACATGGGAATCCCTTTACCAAGGTATAACTATCTAACGTTTGAATATTTCTCATCCCAGAACACTAAAACACCCCAAAATTCCATAAATCAACATAGTAAATGAGACAATAAATGTCTAAATTTAATGTATTGTAAATTATATACCTTAAATTGACGTTGTGGGTGACAAAATAGAGCAATGAAACATAGGGACCTCATAAAAATATAGTCCACAATCAATCCATATCGATCACCATCTACACATCGTCCACTAGCTAGAGTGGATTAATAATATAGTAGTGATTCCCATAAATGAACTTGATAAAGTGGAATAAAAAACTAGTCCATTCTAGCCTAAGATGATTTCTAATCTAGTCTAGGAAAAACATGATAGAGGGAAATAATTCCCCATAATGTACTTATCCTATAATCCCTAATAAGTACCCATGACTTATCTTGGTATTAATATAAACAAGGTATTCATGTAATTTAAAATCAATTACATCAAATCATCCCCTTATTCAAGATCTATCCATAATTTATAATGTTTCCATGCATGTTCACTTAATAATTAAAAGAATGGTACAATAAAATTAATGAGACCAACTCCTATAGTTAAGTATTTTAACCAAGCTAATCATTATTATATTTAGATGTATTTCAAATATAAACAACTCAATAATTTATTGAAATTATTTTCCAGTCAATCCCTGGAAAATAATTAGTCAACTTCATTCCAAACCCATGCTTAAAATTTCTACAAACACCATAAGGGTAATTTTTAAATAAAATAGAATTTAGTCTTTTTAGGTTATTCCATAACTTTTTAATTTATAAATCATGATAACAAATTCATAAAAACAACCATAACATTATCATCATTATTATATATATATTTTTTATCTCATAATTAAACCACTTGATGTCAAGAATGAATGAAATATTTTTCAATTTTTAATGGTCTTGTATATCCCCTACCTCATTGTGTCTATTAGAACACGTGAAATAACCATCACAAAACCATTCATCGATACTCATTTAAAAAATGTCACATTATAAAAATAAAAAAATATACTGAAATATATAGTGTATAAAAAATTAAATATTATAATAGCCTTTCCATGAAACTGTTATGTAATCAATATTCTTTCATTTAGATGTAATGGACCTAAATTAGTATCTGAGGTCCCTTCCAACCAATTGTCTAATCATTTTGTGGGGTTTCACAATGTTCTAAGAAAACCACATCTCCCAAATAACCGGAGTTAAAAAATTTCATACAAGAGTATTTTTGAAGCTATAATAAGAAGTAGTCTAATGAGTTTAAATAATAAAGGATGTATGAGTCGGTGGAGAAGATATCATACCTAACTATGATTTTATTCAAGGTGGTATAATATGAAGTTTGGAGGAAGAGGGGAGGTTGGTTACACCACACATAACCCACCCCTATTTGAGGTGGATTCTCTTTTTTTCATTATTAAAATAATATATATTATTATTATTATTATCTTTATTAATGTTGAGGGTAATATAATCAACAATCAAACACATACAAGGAACACAAGTGGGTCAAGCCTCATCCCTCTCCACTAGGATCGAAAAACACCCATGTGGCCCATTATAATTTACAAATAGCCTTAGATACCCTAAACGATGATGATCCAATCACCAAGAAGAAGATTCAAATACATCCCTATTAGTCATAAATTAGTATATAGGCATTTATATTTTTCTTCTTCTATGTCATCAGTATGTTGTTTATTCATTACCATGAGAACCTACCACCTGGTCTAATTGTGTTTTACGATTTATAGCCTTGATTTCCTTGCCACCACACACTTCATCCACCACCCTATCAACCCTCTTAGACATTATCACCTAATTTCATGTCTAGAAACTACTGACTCTGGGTTATGTGAAAAGGAAATAAAATCATCTCCCTAATTTTAAATAAATCCATCAATTTTACACTTGGAACCCATTAATTAGGTATTTAACCCTCTATTAATCTTATATTTACCTTTCTAAAGTCAAGTATTTTCCCACAGATTCTGAATGAGTTTAAAATTATGGAAACAACATAGAAAACACAATTTTATGGGATGATGTATTCCCATTATGGTGTGATTCACTTCATTTTTTCCTCCTATTATGTGACATGTCATTTAGTACCATTACATGTCATCAAACTCCAACCTTTAAAAATTTGGATAAAATATTATTTTGAAAAACATGATAATAACAATTTGATATTCTCTAATATCTTTAAATCATTGACCCATTTTTCTATGATTTTATCCTCCCTAATATAATTTTTTTTATTCTCCAAATTGAACCAATCCTTTTTTCATGGAATGGGAATTAGGTAAAGAATAATTATAAAATTAAACAATTTATTTAGAAGAATTTTCCATTAAAGTGTGATTAAATCAATCAAGGTGTGATTTCACTATCCAGTAAAAATATTATAATAATAAATTCACAACGGATTTGAATTATGGTATGAGACATATTAATAATACACAGTCAGGATCAATGTATCACTGAGGGGGTGGGGGGTTGAATGAGTGATATATTTTTCTTTTAAGTTCACTTTATTTTTAAACAACATTTTCCTCATGTAAAGGATTTATCACTTTTGTGAAAACAAAATAGTCACACGTCCATAAGAACATATGTATTTACAAGGTTCACTATTAAATAAGAGTATCTACTTCTGTGGAATGGTATGGAAGCACTCCAATACCAAACAATCCACTAGAAAAAATTCCTTTTATATGGATACAACAAGTTGGTTATACAATTACACTTATATTGCACTATGATCACTGCAATAGTGAATGTTCTTCACTTATAACAAATAATGTAAAAAAAATTTGTGTCATAAGTTATGAAACCATCACCAATTTGTTCAAAATAGGTTACTGCTTTGCCTTATCAACTTCCACTTGAATACCTTAAAAACACAATTCCCCACTTTCCTACCTAGTAGTAGTTTGAAACAACCATTCTAAACTTTGTTATGAAAACTCATTCTGATTGTTTAGTTTGATTTCTTCATATGATTGCTCAGTATAGAAAACTTATAAGAAATAATACCCTAGAATAAATTTTGAGCGTCTTAAAACATTACCTGTAAACCTATGTCTGATGGTTTGGTCAGATCTAGTAAAATTTCATAACTATCCTTCCTTATGATTATTATTTCCAGAGATGTTGCTGAAGAAAACTTTTCCTAGAAACTTCTTCTATCTTGAAAAACCCTCTTCACTTTCACTTTCTCTCTCTTCACATGTGAACAATACCAGTGCCAAAATGTACAATGTACTTTATTAAATTTTTAGGAGATAAAAAAGTAGTTTGGGAAGGAATTTGAAAATTTTTTCACACTCAACAAATTTATAAAACATAAATTACATTCCCTTTTTTACTGCATCTTTGATTCTTTCAGTGCTTATAAATTATTCTTTATTCTTATCAAACATTCTTGAATCAAATAAAAACTCCAAAAATATTTGAATGGTCTAACCATTATTCATTCTGATAACCTTTTTCAATCTAATGTTATTCTCATGACGATGAAAACCTATAATAAATGAAGACTTCTCATTAAGATTCTCTGTTGAAGTGATAAAAAAAATATTCATTCTGATGATCTATACCTCCTATGATAATAGTGGATTTTAATTTATGATATTTGAATTTTGAAACTACATTAGACATATATTGCCTTTATTTTTTTCATAAACATCATTGCGACTTATAAAGATATCATCAACCCTCGGTAATACTTCAGTACCAGCTTCAACCCTCTTGAAAATCTTCACAACATTTTACATTTTCATCAATTGTTCTCAACTTCCTAAGAATATATCCAATTAAGTATAACTTACAATGACTTATTGTTTTCAGATCTTGTTCAATCAATTGGTACAACTTATTTTTGGATGATTCTTGAACCACTCAAGAATTAAACAAATCAGAGATGATTCTTCTCTTAACCCAATTGTTAAATAATTAATCCCATTGAAAATGGATGAATATATTTTTTATCTTTATCTAGTTTATGGTTCTATGATATTAGTTGTGTCACATCATCTCCCATTTACTTATTCATCTAAAACACACAGATCAATTTAGATCTTCCTCTGATGAATTGGTGGCACAACATTTCTGATGGTCCAATATTTGTACTTCAATAACACTTCAAAAATCAAAACCTTTCTTCTCCAAAAATCTCATATTGATTTATTAAAACATTATTAAATTGAGAAATTAAGGATTGGTATAGCATCATTTCACATAAGGTACCAACAATTTCTTCACCCCTTTTCTTCCATAAGGCTTTCATTACAAGTTTCTCCGGAAACTTATGATATGTGAGGACATAAATGAAGAGAAAATCATCATCATATTTATAATGAAGACATTTAAAATTTGATAATTCTTCTCATACTGATTGAATATTTCTTTCCTAAAACAACATGTTTCAAAAAAAACTTCAATCACAAATTATCTTCAAAAAAACATAAACTAATGAAATTTAATACCAAAATTGGGTCATATCATCTTGTAGGGTCCTGAAAATTCTGCAAGGGGGAAATCCAATTACCACTAAACTTGGAAAAGGACCAAACTGGTTGCTTACCATCTCCCAGCAATAGTATCGGCTAGTTCGGAGAACATCCCTCCTGTAGATGCTATAGTTCGTGAAATGGTGGTGGAGCGCCTACACGGGCGCGGACCAGGAAGACCACCGGACGCCAGGCCGGTCCACCGCCGCAAACCACACCAACTAGCCCATACCACATGTGTCTTCATTCGCGAAATGGTGGCGAAATCTGTATGCGGTTGCGAACCTCATCGCTCGCGAAACGGAGGCGGAATTTGTATGAGGCTATGAACCTCGTCGTTCACAAAACAGAAGCGGAGAGTTATGCGACCACGGAGTAATCCCGCGAATCTCGGTTCAAAAAATCCTCGATAGACCGAGTCCTACGCGAGCGATGCTTCCTTCATGGGATTCTGCAAAAAGTTTCATGTGTCCATCAATACAGCCTCTTCGCGACTCTATAAATAGTCACCAAGGGGCTCCAAAAAGTAGAGGGGGAGGGACGGGTGAAAACCCATGGGGAGACGCTGGAGAAATCGATCACAGCGGTAATGTTCTGCGACCCTCTGCAAACCCCATATCGTCCATGAATGCATTCTTCCACATAGAGGAGAAACCAAACCGTGCACTACATGCGACCAACTCCTCCACGGACAGTCCTTAGCGGCCATTTCCTTCACGTACATCCTAGGCGGCCATCATCCTTTGCGGCCACCCCCTCCACTGAGGTCATTCGCAACCCGCTCTGTGACTAGTTCCATAGCAGCCAGCTCCAACGCAGCCAACCCCTTTGTAGACGCCCTCCGCAGATACCCTCCATGGCCATCTCCTACGCGGCTGGTTCAGCGAGCCGCCCCCTCCGCGGACCAGCCTCATTCGCGAAACGGAGGCGGGAACCACATCTACGGACGTCCTTCGCCGCCCGCACCACGACCATCTCCTACAAGGGCATCCCCTTTGCAGACGCCCTTCATGAATCGCTCCTCCGTGGATACCCTCCGCAGCTATCTCGTATTCGGGCATCTCCTTCACGGCTCGCTCCGCCGTAGCCAGTCCCTCACGGCCAGCACTCCGCAGCTAGCTCCTAAATGGCCCGCCCCATACGGGGAACCCCATGCACTCGATGGTCCATACCGTGGGTGCTATGCCCTCGCACCCCCACTCGGGCTTAGTGTCGGGTTGCGGTCCCGACCTTCCGAGCCAGTCCCTTCGCTACCGTCACTGACCCCCATGAAAAATGGAGAGTCGCACCACGAACTTTTTGGGCCGGGTCAACATTATTTTACAATGAACCCTTGCGTTGCCCCAACATCGTTCCTCTAAATTCAATGAGTCGAGCTACTCCTCCTGACTCTCCTATAACCCCATTACCTAGTTCCTTTTTCTAGGTTCATCCTGAAAGGGCCGCCCTTGCATAAGTCCCACACCAACCATTGCTTGGTATCTTTTACCTAATCGTCCTTACCACATGACATTAAACTGCATGGCCCTTATCCTATCCATATGAGGTTAAACTATATGGAAATAGTACTTTCAACACGACATTAAACTGTGATGTCTTTAGTCTTCTCTATGCAACTATAAACTATAGTACTCCTTATGTTCCAAACATAGGATTCCTCTTACTACAAATAAGATATTCCTTATTCTCCCAACTTAGGACACCTAATTCCAGGGTTACAGTTGTGTAATTTCATGAGCGTTGGAACCCGTTCAAACATTCCATCACTCCACCTCATGTTTTGTGTGTCCTTCATTTGAATACTCATCCACTTCCATGTCTGAAGGGACCCCCTAACGTCCTGGTCCCATGCCGTATCGGCTCACCTACCGTCCTGGGCCAACACCCAAGAAGTCTTTGGACAACACTTTGAGTTAGGTCCCGTGTTTCGAACACGGTCAACAGTCGACCCTCATTTGTTTGTCCCCATTTCAGGCTAATGTGATATGGATGCTGTGTTTCAAACATAGTAAGCAGTTATCCTGCATCGTCACTCCACCCTCCCCGCGTTCCGAATGATGGGCATGTGATTCACACTTTTCATCTCCCTTTGTTCATCTTGATCCCAATGCCCTTGGTGTTATCCCGCTTGTGCACTAGCGCATAGGTATAGGCCTCAATCATATGCCTCAATCCACCAGTGGGTTGGGATTCCCTCATGGCCAGATATGAGGATGATATTCAGGGTATCCTCCTTGGTGTAATCCCCTAGCCTTTCTTATAGAAGGTAGCACCCATGCACCTATGTACTTCCCTGGTGCCAAGGACCAAGAGGGGCGATGGAGATAGGGGTTTTTGTTACCCTTTCCCTCTCCCTCTGGGATTTTTCACCATCAGCCCTCCATTATGGAGTAAGCCCCGACTTCTTGGGACGCCCCATACATAAGCCCCACTTCACTTCCCACGAACGCACCTTTCGCGACGTGATCGTCAAGTCTCTGGTGCCTCTTGTTTCTCACACCGAGCATGACTCACGTGGGCTTAGAGTAAGTAACGAACCTGACCCCAACCTCTTCCGATCTACGTGGACTTAGATCCCCTATCTCGGGGTACGTAGGAAGCCTCGACGCGGTTTAAGCCCACCACCCGACTGTTCCGACCTCCTTCACGTCGGTTCATCCTTCGTCCTGCATGACGTTAAACTGTACATCCGAACAATGGTTAATTTCATCCATGCCAAGGCCTGGTATATAAGAAGCCTCCACAAGGTCCAAGACCATCACCCATTGGACCCTCGGTCCACCTTCACGCCGGTTCTCCATCACAACCCAACAACCATAACTACGTGGACTTTGATCCCTGTCTCTTAGGCGGGGTTCGTAGGAAGCCTCTCTGAGATTCAAGCCCAACAATAGGTCATTTAGATCCCCTTTACATTGGTTTACCCACACCTTGGGCCACCTCAGAGTGTAAGCCCCATCCCAAACCGAACTACGGGGATTCTGATTGCTCTCGCAAGGATAAGTAGGAAGCCCGTATCACGGGTTCTATCCAAATGCTCAAGTCGTTATCGGTCCCCCTGGATGACAATAAAATCCAGAGTGCCCGATTACGAGGCTTTAAACTAGTGCCATATCAATGAGTCTAGAATCCATGGGGTCATTAATTCAACAAGGGATGGTAAACCTCGGGCCTAAATGATTCCGAACCCCTATGCTAAGCTGACCATTGCCAACCAGGAGTAATCCGTGGATACTATGCTTGGGTATAAACTAAAGATTTGGGAACATATGAATACATTTTAAATATATAAGATAGTCCCAGAATATGCAATAATTTCCCCCAAAAGGGTTCGATGATGCCGACTTCCCGTTCTCTCAACCAATTGATTTCATAAGCATCGATGGCCAAATCACCCAGCGAACTCCTACCTTTGGAATGCAGGTCCACATATCACTAGATATGGAACCGTTGGGCGTTATGAGATGAAAATAGTGCACCTGATATGAGTGATTAAGCAGAATCCAACCTTATCTAATCAATCATCGGGTAGCGCACATTTCTCCCCATGATTCTGTCATCGTCGCAAAACAATTCTGATTACAATTCTTCCTTTCATCCTATACTTTTAATAACTAAGACATAAAAAGTAATGTGATTTTATTTTCTTGAAAAAGAATACAAAACAAGTATAACAAACTTCTTCCAGCATATGAAAATCACTTTCATCCAATATGGTCCCAACACTTTACACTATATTGTAACTCCGGATGTAGTGGTGTGTCAAGCCCATCACCCTTTACAACATTATTTTTCCATAATCCCTTATTTTAATGACACTAATTATTGAATTTTTATTAGGTTTCATTCATCAAAATATACTTCCAAACAATTACAAAACTTGATCATCTTTTCACAACTCAAAAAACCAACTGACAAAAAATCCAAAATTATAACCTATGGCTAAAATAAAAAACCCATTTCACATTGAATAAATAAGTAAAAAAAGTCAATTGAGTTATAAAATACCATGATCAATTTTTTTTAAACCCATTTTCTTATTTGAAACATTGATTAATCTAACATGATTTTAGAATATGAAAGTGTAAAAGTAATAGGTTAGTGAATTTTTAAATATTATTTTTTAAAAAACTGGAAATAATAAATAAATTTATATAATAAACTTTTTTTTACAAATATATAATTTACTAAATAATCTTTTCACATAAAACTCCACCCACCTTGAAAATTACACAAACTATTTTTATTTTAAAATTCCAAATATTCAGGTTGAAACACAAAACCATCGGGATTATATTATGAAATCATTTCCTCTCAATTAGTTAACAAAACTAACACATTACCACCAAATAACTCTCTTAAAGTAGGGATAATTGACATTACCTATAACAACACTCTATGGATTCGTGCTAAAAATATATACGTTTATAATTTTCCTTCACACCAAGTGATACATCCCAAACTAAGCTTACATATATTTCAGTAATTTCATCATTACATCTCACAATGAACATATAATCCCAATAATATAAGGTGTAATTTATTTAATGATCAGCTATATAAGAAACCATTTTATGATATTTTTGAACATTTACTTATAATCAAACAACATGATACTCCCTTCTAGAATTCTCATAAGTTATACGAATCTTCATAACATATGGAAGGGAAACATAATAAAGGATTGAGATCAAAAGATGAGTAATGGAAAACATATAAACACATCATAAAGGGTTATATAATGATAAAACATGGTCATGGGAGAAATATCATTTTAAAAATAACATAGAACAAAAAGAGTTATACATAATTCATGGAAGAAGGACATTTAATATCAAATGAAGAAATATATATCATAGAATAAGAGTGTAGAACAATTAGAAAATAATTATTATTCCTAAATCATAGAATAATCATAAAACATTTAAATATGTAATAGGAATAAGAAAAAGAAATATTGACATTGTGAACATAGAGAACCACATTAATTTCTCACTCAATCTGTTAAACTTGGATAATTCACATCATTTCCACACTCAATATTTTAAACATATATAATATGAATCATGTCTAGGCTCAATATTTTTGACCCAAATAATTTTCATCATGTCCATTCTCTATCATATGAACATAGATAATCCCATTGTGTTCACACTCAATATTGTGAGAATAGATAATCCTCATTATATACACGCTCAATCTTATGAATATAGTTAATCAGCATCATGTTCAGGAACAACATATTTATCTCATGAGGTATAAAACTTTAACCATTTAATTTATAGGAAATATAGGACCCCACAGATAAATCATTAATATATATATATATATATGTTCAACTTGAAATAAATCATTTATCATGTCATACACATATAACGAAATGGATTTCCTATCATTTCCAAATGATATCAAATAAAATGACTTCTTGGATTGTATTGATTGATACCAAAATTAAATCACCCAAAATAAATATTCCATATAGTAATTTATAGGGTGATTAATAAAACATAACTCCACAAGAGTTATATCTTTTAAATAATAAAATGAAAGTGAAAACATGGAAAACCCTTTCTAGAAAGAATTAATTAGCATTTTTGTAATGAGAAAAAATTATTCATCACATTAAAAATAGATTTCAAGATGGTAATATGAAGATTATTTTGTTAAATCACCAATTTAAATAAAATTCAAATAATGGATCCTTTTAAAAACCTAATGTATTACCATAGGACAAGTGGAGTGGAAAATTAAAATACAAACATGATAGGGAAATCCTTTTTAGTATTTTTAAAAAATATATTTAAACCTTTATTGTAATGATTCTAATAAATATATAATTTAAAAATAGGTAAATATAAATTTAAATTTCATTAAAAATGGATATAAAAATAATAAGGGATAAAATTAGTGGGATGAGTGAATATGGATATGGAAGAGAAATAGCTCACCTGGAGAGAATGTGAATTATTCTAAACATCATAAAATGTAATGGAGAAAGAAATATAAAAATTTAATTACTTGTAAAATAAATAGGGAATAAATTATAATATAATTATAGAATATAATAATACCATATCATAAAACCATACTCAAAGAGTAATCATAATGACCCATGAAAATAAGATGAGTTAACAAACCCCATAACATTTTAAAAATCATTTTTTCTAGAAGCGCATTGAAGATAGATATATTGAATTTGAACTTAAATTACCATGAATAAAATATAATTAAAGATATTATATGTCCAAGAGGATTTATATACACCACTTAAATGAAATTATGTTTATAAAACAAAACATGTCCAAAGAATAGTAATTGAGATGAAACAATGTTTCCTTTTACTACCAAATTCCGTGAAAGATATTTAAACTTATGTATCATAAAAATGATCATTTAAATCACATATTTAAGAAACTTTTTCTTATTTATTACCAACTACTGATTGATTTTAAGTTTTTTTTA
This sequence comes from Viscum album, assembly GCA_963277665.1. NCBI lineage: Eukaryota > Viridiplantae > Streptophyta > Magnoliopsida > Santalales > Viscaceae > Viscum > Viscum album. Next base: position 665,940,108 of record OY728133.1, read on the forward strand.
TATATTTATTAGTCGAATACAGTTTATTTTCATCAAGGCTTGTTAGTGTTTTTTATTTTTTCATGCATGCCTTTAGTGTTAAAGTCAATTCTTGTTCATTGACAGCAAGTAAATAACTCCTAGATTATAAAATAAAATTTAATAAATTTTATATCATTACTTATAAATATCTATTTTTATTCCATGATAATTTTAATCATTATTCTCGAAGATTGAATCACTAAAGATATTGTTTTGGAAACTTTTCTGATGAAGAAAATTTGGTATTTTAATAACATGTTAAATAATAATATAAAATATTAAGAAACTGAAACCAAATTTTATTTTCAAATTTATTTATAGTGATAAAAATAGTTAAGTTCACATATTTAACCATTATATAAATTTATAATGTTGGTCATATAGGTGGTAAAACAGACCCAAACAAGAACAATCCATAAAATATGGGTGTGTATGGTTATAAAAATGATTAATTTGCAATTATATAATTATTAATGAATCATTATAATATAATTTATATATTATTTTAAGGTTATAAAAAATATTTTTTAGATATTTAGTTAATGAAAAAAATTATAGAAGAAGAAAATATGTTTCCTTATGGAGGTGGTAGTCAGCGCATACACAGAATCATCGTTCTCATTTTCTATAAAAAATAACAAATGTAGAATTGGTTTATATTTCTATATATTAATAATATTATAAACATAAACTTTATTTATTAAATACCCCCTTTAACCATCCATATAATTCAGTTATGAAAAATGGATCACGTCACTTATAGAGGTGGTAGTATGAACATAACACAAGTGACATTTTCATTTTTCAAATGGTTGTGACGTAGGTAGAAATTGATTATCAAATAAACATTACAAAATTTTAGTATAAAAATTAATCATATTTTATTATTTAAATTTGTATATATTATATTACTAGGTGATAAAATATAAAAGAAAGGAAATGAAATGAAAAATGAGTAATTGAGAAGTTCACCTTAATCCTTGCAAGGGGAACTTTTAAATTTGGATTAAGGCTTAGAGAGGTGGTATATTGAGTGTAATAGAACATCAATTAAGTGTTTAAGAGTTTTGGGGAGTTATTTGGAATGAGTTATTTTTAATATAAGAAGCTTGGGATTTGAGGAGAAGTGGGGTGGTGATGACTCCTTTTGTAAGGGATAGGAGTTTCATTTTTGAAATAGTATAAAGGGTAAAGTCACTATTCAATGGTAAAATGGATGCAATAATGTAAAATAATGGATAGGGGTGTTAAATTCCAAGAAATCTATAAATATACATTTTTAAAAAAGTTTTTAATGTGTTTTTATGTTTTCTTCTCTTAGGTTTTTCTCATCTACATTTTTTGTTTTTTAACATGGTAAATTTTTTTAGCCATATAATTTAATTTTAATGAAAAAAATGAACCTTAGTAGATGATTTGGACCTAATTATTACAAATATGAAATAAAAATTTTCAAAATTTTTTTGTATTGGTAAAAATTAATTTTAACATTATCTCATATAACATGTGAAAACCATTTTTAAAAAAAGTGTATTTCTATGTTTAAAGTTTAGGATTAAGATAGAATTTTATATATTATTGATTTATATGAAGTAAATTGATTTATTAAATAATACTGAGAGTTATACGGTCTAAAAAGAAACCAAAAACCGAAATATACCTTGTGAAATAAAAATTAAAATATAAAATATAAAAATATATTTTATTATAATAATGATTATTTATGTTTTAAAATGATAAACGTGGGTTTTATAAATTCAACATTTTATTTTTAAAATCATTATTTCAATTTATAAATATATTATATATATATATAAATGAATTCATAAAATTTCAAATTATTCTTGAATGATGAAAATTTTATAATAGTTATAGTATTTGAAAAATTGTTATTTTTCATGTTCATCTAAAAAAATATTTTCAAAAAAAATCTTAAAAATCCACATTAAGCTAATATTGAAATGATAATGTTAAATTTATAAATTTTTTCATCAAGATATTTCTGAATAAGAAATTTTTATTAGAAACTTTCTAAAATTTTGCTAATTTTTAATTTATCATTCTTTTCATAAAAATGTGGCTAATTTAACTGTATTGTTTTTGAAAACGTGGCAAATTTTGCTTCATTTTTAAGAAAAATAGCTAATATATATAATATTAATAATATATTATTATTTATTATTATTAAAAAATATATATATATAAAATATACATAATATAAATATATATATTTAACATATATATATATAATATGATGAATATATATCAATATATAATAATACGTGAAAAATTATAAAACTTCTTCTACTACTGCATTGAGCTTTGGTCATACTATGTTTAAGACATGGGAGGGACCTTTGGGCATGCTTGTTGGTATCAGAACTATAGACAATTAGTAGATCCCAAATATTCTTGATTATAGTGGTTCAAGGGATCATAGGAGGCTTGGTATTCTATTTAATCTTGCTGGTGGTAGGGATAAAATAAACACTTTTGTTGTTACCACTTCTACCATAACACTGGAAGATATGGAAGGTGTTACTAGAACACCTACTGGAGGCCTGAAAACTCATGTTCATCAAATTTTTAGACTGTAAACATGTCCACAAGGAACTGATCTGGCTATAATTCATTTCTATGATATGATGTTTAGTAAAAAAATGCTTTCACTATTATCTAAGGGGAATTTGACTGCATATGTGGCCCCTATTTTACATGTTGATGTTAATTCTATTGTTGACATTGATACTACCGAAGATTCTACTTTAGAGAAGACCAAGAATAGTATTTCAAAACCTATTATGGACACTTATTGTTTCCTTCTAGTGAAGGTTATAACTTCATCATGTATTTTTACTCATAAATATTTTGAGTTAATTGCTTCAGAAGTTATTGGGGTGGAAAGAAAACGACACTATCACGTATTTGAAGCATAGGATTATAAAATATTTGGAGAAAATGATATGGTCATTTTTTAAGATGGACTTCCATATAATGGAGATGGTCCATGGTTTCATGTAAAATCTTGGATAACGGTCCAACATTATTTTGGATGGGGTGGAGGTGACTCATACCATAGCATGAGTACTCATTCTTGTGCTACTTAATTATTTCTTCTTGGTCTTTTTTGGTTAGGTATGTTTCTCCTCTATACTTTGTATTTTTCTATTCAATAAATATGATGTTAAGCCTCACCATCTCAATATATATATATATATAGAACCATATAATAAAAATATATGTATAATAATAAATATATATCCATGTAACAATATAATAAAAATATATATTTAATAATAAATATATATATAAAGATATCTAATAATATATACATAACAATATATACAACAATATATATATATAACAGTATATATATATAAATATATTTTTTTATCAATATAATAAAAATATATAACAATATAATAATAATAAATGTATAACAATATAAAAATTTATTAGTATAATAATATAATATTGTAATTTTATAACATTATAACATTAAAAAAAACAATATAATAATATATGTAATATATATATTTCAATATATATAGCATATATATATTTCCATATAATATGTAACATAAATATATATATTTTATAATATATTATCAATAATGTATTTTTTAATTAATTTATAAATTATTAATAATATATTTTAATATTATGAAACATAGCTAATATATATGTGGGTGTTATTATTATATATATTAATAATATATTAAAAAATAATATGATATATTTATAATATTAAGTTTCTTTTATTGGGATATAGTACCACATTGAAACTCAATATGGGTTGTGTTCCTCTTGATAATTAAATAGGGAGTGGGTTAGAATTCAGCGTGTGTGGCGGTCAGTTGTTTCGGGTTACGGGCTGAGAAATAGAGGCGCTTAAAAGGTTGGGTCTGAGGGGTTCGACATCAAGTCATGAAGGGGTAACAGTATGGGTGGGGGTCGAGGTCCATGGGGCGTCGTGGTGATGGGGTTTGTTATTTTGTCAAGCAGCGGTGGGGGGGGGGGGTTGGGATTGGTGTAGTGTTGCAACGAAGGGGGTAGTTTGAGTAGTAGAAGGGATGAAATTGCGGTAGTATTAGTGGTTGTCTAGTAAAGTAGTGGCTGGTGTAGTGGGTTTGGGGGTCATGAGGCATCGTAGTTCAAGAAGCTGTAAGGTTAAGGGACACCGTGGTGGGGCGTAGTCACATTGGGGTGGTGGGGGAGGATTCTCTTAAAGGATCCAAATATAAATATATATATATAATAACATTTAACAACATTGAGGAAACTATAGATTAAAAAACGAAATAAGCTAGGTTTCAAAGACATAGGAATATAAAATAATTTATGACTTTAGAAAAAAATCTATAAAATAAAATTTATACATGTTTTGAAAAAATGGTAAATAAACTGTAATTACTTTTATTTTGAAAAACATAGTTAATTTTATAATTAGATATGGTTATAAATTCATTTAATTAGATACACCATATTTACCTATTTTTTAAAAAAATTCTAGTAAATTAATTAGATATTTTTTAAAACATATTTTATTCTAAAATAACATGGCTAAATTACATTTTTGTTATAGTTTTTATATGATTTTTTTGGGGAATAACTTTCACAACTTCATTTGCATGAACCTATTTCGAATGAAACTCTAAAACAAACATGGTTATTGTAACGACCCAAAATTTTATTAATGATAATTCCTCTTGATCTAATTAAATCTATTATTATGTAAAATGGTTATATAAAATATCAACTTCCTTGGTTTAATGTTTTTGGATTTTGAAATTACCGTTAAGAATTTTTACCATTACTAATATAGTCGTTGAGTAGTGATCACATGATTAGTATAAATATAGGGATTTAAAAAATCCAATTTACTTAGACAAAGGAAGCGATGGCCTCATCTAGTATAATTTCTCCATATGAATTCCATTTATCATAGCTCAGAAATGAGGTGGTGTCACTACGCTTCACTCTTGACCAATCCCATGCTGATATTCAACATGTTAAGCTTGAACGGAACCGACTACGGGAGAAATAGAAGATAATAGAGATTACCACCCCAGAAATGTTATTTGAGCCCCAAAAAAAGTATTTTACAATCGCACACCTTACCCTTAGGTCTTATGCGGGTGTTATAAGGGTTTATGTAACAATACCCTATCACTATTATAATGTACATTATTTTTGTATAAAATAAATAATATACATTCATTTTATTATTGTTACTTTGTAAGTGGTTTTTAAATCACAAATAGTATTTTTAGTTAATATTCAATTCAGAAATATATTTTGATGAATTTTTGGACTTTTGAATTAAATAGTATTTTAATATAATATTATTAATAAATTAATTTTTATTAAATATAAATTATCGTATAATTTTTATGAATATAATTGTAATTTTTATTAAGGATTGAAAGTTATTTTTTTAAAACCCATGAATTTTCGATAAATATTTGTTTTTATTATAAATGTAAAAATTCACATATTTAGAAAATTATTTAGAATAAATAATTATTATTTTCAGAATCAGGACTTTGAAATTATCCAACTATAAGTTTTTCATAATTTTCTGAGACAGTAGAATTTTTGGGTGAAAATTAAATACCGTTTAAATATATAATTTGTTTTATGAAATCATAATGACCCAATAGTGATATAATAAAATATTATAAAAAACTAAGTTCGGCCAATATAAATTTTACATTTAAAATAATGTGATTTTAGATTTTTTTGATTAATTTTATGGTACCTTAGTGGACTCTCCAAGGCTTGTAAAACATTTTAACTCTTAAAATGATTTCCTTGAGTGTGTGACTCACCTACACATAATCTATCCTAATATTTTAATAATTTAGGTCATTTTCTGTATTAAATAATTTTTCCAAACCCCTTTGGAAAAAACCACGGGAAAAAACCATGGGTTGTTTTGTTTTTTTCATTAGTTTAATTTGTGGTGTGAAAAACCTAAATAATAAATAATTCTCTCTCTTATCCTATATAAAACCACCCAAGAACCCACTTATCTTCACTCAAAACCCTTTTAGAACATCCCTACCCTCCCCTACTCACTCTAAAATCCTCCCAAGGTTCCCAAGCTCCAAATAATCCTCTCTTAATCCCCTCCCAAGACTTTGGGATCACACTTCCCTATAAGGGATTTCATCCTTCCTCATTTTTGTCCTAATTTATTTATGTTGTTATACAATTTTATTTTCAATTAAAAATGTTGGGGTATGATTTTTCAACTCCCCCATACTTCCCTAATTATGTTTTAATGATTATATACCATTTTCTCTCTCATTAATTCCTCCCATTTACACATGTTACCATGCCAAAATTCCATAACGAATTTCTCTCTCCACATTTATATTCAAGAAATTATTTTATGTTATGCATGTATATTCCATTACATATGTTGGTAAATGTATCTATATGACCCCATTACTGTCTATTTCCTATAAATATGATGATATACCCCATTCTCTCTCATCTATCATTTTTATGAATTCTTATGTCACGCAGTTATATTACCAAAATTGCACCGTAATTTCCCAATACAAAGTCATTGTGTAGTGAATATCATGCCCATTTCTATATCAAGGGTATTCAACTTTAAGAACATTTAATTATTGATTATATAGTTTCATGTATATATTCCATATTTCTTTATCATGGAATAAATTATGATGTTGAATGATTCCATGTTGTATGATCCATGTGGCCACTTATGCATGAAATGAAATGATTAAGAAGGGTGAACCCTGATAGCACTCCAATGCATTGGGTAATTGTTAGTTTCATGATACTTCAAGTTCAATGAGGGTTTACTCATTCTAATTCAAGTGCATTGAGGGCTTACTCATGATCCATGTGAAATGAGACTTGGATCATGCTAATATCATGTTAAATGTTGTTTCCACATTTCCATGTTTTGATAATCATGCTATATCATGACTTTATGTTCATTTTTCTCTTATACTCCATTGATTTTCCTATTTACTAACACGTACTATATTATTCATGTTATTTATTTTCTAATCCCTTACTGGGATTTATAGATCACCCTTTTCTTATGCATGTCTTCAGGTTATCTCATGCAATGCTAATTATGAAAGAATGTTGTGGTCATGTAAAGGAAGTTTTAAATAATGATTTTGTGTTTTATGTAATAAGTTGTTATGTAATGTTTATAATTCCCCAAGACACTAGACCTATCAATACAAAGAGTTTTATTAAGTGAATGTTTTTCTAATAAATCATATTTATGTGTGTAATAAATAGCAGGGTTGTTATAGTTTTTATCAAAGGATAGTTTTAGTTATTTGTTGGATTCGGATTAGAAACCCCTAGTGAAAGCCTTAGGGATAAGAATAAGTATAATAAAAACATCCCAAAATTTTGGTGTGTATGTATTAAGTGGTTTATCAATAAAATACATCCATGTCTGGATACGAGTAGGTAGAGGCATATCTGGAAAAGATGTATCTAGGGGTAAAACCCAAAAACACCACTTTGAACTAGAATTGATTGTGAACTGGTGAACAAAAAAGGGCCTTGATGCACTCTTGGTTATGACACTCCTGTGGGATATTCTTTTCTAAATTCATAAGATTATTACGAACCAATATTAACAGAATAAAAAAATTCCCCTGATAATATATGTTGGGATGTAGATCATTGATAACATAGATTAAAGCCTATAAATTCATAATTTAAGGAACTAAAAGTCATTTATATGTCACTCAATTTTTTCTTTGGATTAACCTTTATGTGTTACCCCTAAATTTAATTTTATTCTAGCCAATGAATGGTAATAGAAGGAATCAGGCTAACAACCAATGTGAAGATCATTGTGATGACTGTTCTCATGAGATGACCAATCTGATGGGAGTGGGAATCACAAAATTTATCACAATACTCTCTCAGTTAACTCAAGTTTCTAATAGAAACATTGGTCAATAGGAATTTTCAACCCCCCCCCCAAGAAAGAACAAGTCGCAATTGAGAGCTTCATGAGACAAAGGCCTCCTACTTTTAATGGATCATCTAATTCCTAAATTTCCTAACAATGGTTCAACTCCATTGAAATGATTTTCTACATCATTCAATGTTCTGAAAAATAAAAGGTTCTTCTGGATTCTTATCATATGGAGGTTGAAGCTGATCAATAGTGGACATTGATAAAAAATATGAAGCCTGAGGTGGATATCAAGGTGTTGAAATGAAAGGTTCTCTGGAAAATGTTTTTTGATAAAGATTTTTGTAACACTCCAAGCTTCCATAGTACACTTCTCTTTGAATAATGCAATAGCTTGCATTGTACACAACTTCGAGATTCTAACACACCACAACCAATCAAACTAGCAGTTATGAATAGCAATACCCACATTTTGAAATTATATAATTTTTTTTTCAAAATGGAATTCATTTTCGGATTAGAAATATCGAAATTAGCCTAGTTTTAGTTTTTGGTATTTTTCTGAGAACTTCCAATTTTTGATGAATAGTGAAAAATACTAAACATTAATTAAAAACAAATTTTTTAGTCAAAATAATATATATTGCTAAATTCTAGTATTGAGTGGTTTTAAAGTTTAATTAGGATATATTTTTACCATTTAATCCAAATTTGGTCATTGGACGTAATTTCATTTTTAAAATGGATATAAACACGTGTCAATGTTTTGATAGTTATTATTTATTAAAAACATGCTTTTTGTTTTGACAGCGGGAATTAATTCTAAATTAATTTCTTCCACTTCTTTGTTCTGAATTTGGAAAAATGGATTCCATATTTGGAATCATGATTTCAAAATTGTGTAAATATTAACTTTTATTTTTAGACATTTTGAATAATTACTTTAGTAAATGTTTTATTTACCATGGTTAATGGTTAATCTTGTAAAGAAGGGTAAAAAATAATATTATAATAATATTAAATTACCCTAACATGTGTCCTAACCCTATTGGATAATACATTTCCGACCATGGTCATCCTTGGTCGATTTTGGGACCCCATGGATCCATTTATAACTGAAAATGACACTTTATATTAATTAAGTTAATGTAAATACAAAAATGACATCATCTTATATCCTTTAGTAAACCATTTATTACATAGGGTTATATATGTTATATTTTAGAATATAAATATTCATTATAAATATAAAAAGATTTCATACATAATGTTATTGTATTTATGATTTCTAGACATTTAATAATTAATGTTATTTATGACACAATGATGATGATGTAGTATTTTCCTTATTAATGAAAGAATCAAATAAATGGTATTATAAATGTTAAAATAAATATAATTTGAAAGTTTTGATGCAATCCAAAACTTTTATAGGTTACTATGACATGTTAGGATTGATAAAATTAGTTTATTTCTAATTAATAATGTTTTTATAACTTTATCAAAAAAAATTACCAAATAGTGTAAAAATTTACATAAAAGAGTATTTAAAAAAAATTATATTATTAATTGATATTCTATTCATAAAAATATAACGTTCAGAAAAGAGACTTATATAATGATATTTGTATCATTAATGAACCAATTGGTGTTCTATTGGAAGTTTATAGTACGTTTATTAACCATATATTATAAACATACAAAGATGCATGGTAAATGTGAAACTAATTAACTAAGAGTTAAATCTAAAAGAAAAGGTTAATATAATGACCCAAACCTGTCTAAAACCTATTGTTTGAGTGTAATTAGACCCATACCAACCTTATACTCTAAAAAATACACTTTTTATCCATTATAAACTGAACATGATTTTATTATAAAATAATATTTCACTCTTTTCTTAAGGTTCCCCTCACCCCTCTTATAAAAGGGCACTCCCCCTTCTCTCAAATTCACACCTTAAACACCATTTGGATCGGCCAACCACTGACAAAATACCCTATAAACTATCCTACCTTCATCCTAGAGGCCCTCCTTTAGTTAGAAATCCAACCTAATTATCCCGTTTGATCAAATCAAAAGGAAGAACCAGAAGAAGATGTAATAATTTCACCACCCTCTTCCAAGTTCCTTTCTTCTTCAACGTCTTCTTTCATTGTTATTTCTTTTTTTAAATAATAACTACAGTTTCTTATATATAATGTGATGTTATTATAATTATGGTACAACCATATTCATTGTTGTATCCATCCTTTTAATGACATGGCACCATACATGCGTATGTACGGCTTACTGTCTGCACGTCGTGGGGTAATTGTTATTCAATATATTATTATTTGGATGGATATGATAATGATGTGTAATTGATTTAAATAAAAAATATAAACTAATAACGATTATGTATATATGATATACCTTCCAATTATATATTATGTTAATATCAAAATATTGACATTTTTGCTCATGCGTACGTACAGAATACCGTCTCCACGAACGCGATGAGATTCATTCCCCATCGTATCCATTAGAGACTAATTTTCATTTCATGGTTAAAAATAATGTTTAAAGACTAAATATAATTCTGGATATGGATAAGATACAACCTATCCATAACAAAAACGGCTTATGTAACAAAGCATATAAAGTAAAACGAATCAGTTAACACTCGAAACAACGATAATATTAAGATATTATTAACAAAATAAAGTTAAAAGATCATATATGATATCATATTAATGAATATGATTATTTTATAATTTAATAACAATTATTGCACCATTATACAGGAGGTTAACCTACCATCGACTATGGAAAAGTATAAGGTAAGGTTTTATTTCACAATCTCTTCATTATCTGAGTTTGTTTATACGTAATTATCTACTAGGACCTCTTTATCATCCACATCAATGTTTCTTAAAAATGTCTTTCAAAACATTTTTACAATTTAATATAAAATGGGTTAAGTCATTTATACCCTTGTTTTACTTTTTATCAGATGATTATAAATGAATCTTTTCGTCATTTTCCAAACGAGGTCCTTTTTAACCTTTTCGATAAAATAAAGGTAAGAATGTCTTTTTTTAACTTATACCATGGGTGCGGCTATTTTCCACCATTATAAAATCGTCAAAAATTACCTTACAATATTATAAGAATAGTTTCGAAATAAAGGTTTTCTTTTATAATTATTTGACTTTTAAATGATTTCAAAAAGAGACATTTCTCTCAAATAGTTTTGATTTCATCTATGTCAACATCCTTTGATGGATTTTATGCTTATTTGAAGTTGATTTATTATGATACAAAACTTCCATATCTTATTAAAAGTTTTGTGATACGTTTGAATGTGGATGTGTTATTTTTATACCATTCATGGTTTATGGATAAAATATTTACATTTTGTACACTAGTTTTAATATGAATGTTTATGTTATTTTTCAACCTTTTCATATGAGGAATGCATTGGACTTAGTAAGTGGTGGGTGGAGCCCACTATAGCTCCTCAATGCATCAGTAGGTCTCATGAGACAAAATAGTGTCTTGGAACAGGGCTTTGACAAAATATTTTTTGTATTCTTGGCACAATGACTTGACTATGTGGTTATGATAGTTTGGAATTAGGCATTTCATCATTATGAAAGTGGATATTTGATATTGCATGTGATTATTCGACTAGTAGAATATCGATGTGAATAAGTAAATGGCATTATATGATTTCATATTTCCTATATTATGCTGAATTTCATTTTTAAAAGGCTCGTGTTTTATTCTTATACATTGCCTTAAATGTTTATGCTTATTTATGAATGTTTCTGCTATATTATTGTCCTTACTAAGAATCTGAGCTCACCCCTTTATATGTTTTATTTTTTCCAAGATGTAAAGAAGTTTATTATGATTGACCTGCAGGGATAGTATATAGAATATGAATGTGGTTAATGAAGACAATATTGTTGTTTTATTTCATTTTACAGTGTAATGTAAAACTTATGAATGTATCTAGTGTTTCCAAGACTACTAAACTAATCAGTCTTTCAAGACTTGATCTTTTGTGATCATGCCAATGTTATGTAATAATGCACCGACTCTGGGTAACTAGGGTTGGGGAATTACAGTTGGTATCAGAGGAAGTTTAGTAATAAACCTTGGAAGCTATATTTAGATAAACTCTGATTAGAGCACATAGCCCTAAGATAGACTTTGAGGAATAGTATAGAAGAACTTCCTAGAATTTTGGTATTGTAGAGATTTTGTGAGTTTTCCGAGAAATACATCCCTGTCTGGATATGAGAAGGTTGAGGTGGCTCTAGCACAGATGTACCAAGGGGTAAAACCTGAAAACACCACTTTGATCTACACTTGAATGGGAACTGGTGCACGACAACGGGCCTTGTTGCACTCTTGGTTACAACACTCCTGGGGGATATGTTTAGGATAATTCTCATTTTATTTACAAACCATTATGAAGGGTTTATGAGTATATACTTCCTCAAAGAAAACATTTTTTATGATTATGGATTATATCCATAAAATTTCCAATTTATGTTAAGTGTTTTACAAGTATGGAATTATGTATTTAGATTCATAAACTAATCTAGTTTATGAAATTATTTAGAAATGGAACCTAGTGGAAGGAATGGAAATCGTATAAATTCACACACTCAATGTAGGGATTTCCCTCCTTCTCAAGATAATTATAGTGGAGTTGGTTATACAACTGGTACTGATCAGCTTATCACTATACTAGGATAACTCACTCAGGTTATGAATAATAAACATACCCATATGGAGCAACCTGATCCACATCATGGAGGATCAATGTTAGATCACTTCATGAGACAAAAACCACCAACATTAAATGGGAGTACAAATCCATTGGTAGCTGAGAAATGGATAAGTTCCCTAGAGAAAATATTTCAGGCTTTGGGGGGTAGTGAAAGGGAAAACGTTGTCATGGCAGTTTATCATATCACTGGAGATGTTGATCAATGGTGGTCACTTATACCAAACACAAAGGAAAATGAAGAAGTATCCATTATGGAATGGATGGAGTTTAAAGAGCTTTTCTTAGAAAAATACTTTCCTCATGACTATCAAGCGGATATGGAAAGACAATTCCTAAGTCTGAGGAAAAAAGAGGATGAGAATTTCGCAATGTATGAGGCTAACTTTACACGGCTAGCAAGGCATACAACAGATTATATATGTAACCCAAGTAGTAAGATTGATCAATTCTTTGATGGGTTAAAACCATTTCATCATCGAGCATTATTCTCACAATCCTTCTCGTTGTACGAAGATATTGTATTATGTGCTATCAAGACATAAAAGGAATTCTCTAAATCTTATGACAATAAAGTAAAGAAAGAGAAGAAGAGGACGGTGGAGAAATATATGGATAAAGTGAAAGGTGGAAAGAAGGATTTTTCATTATGTGATAATTGTCGGAAGAAACTGGTACTTGTCTAAAAGAAATGAGAGTCTGTTAAAAATGTGGAGAAAAAGGTCACCAGGCATGGGATTATAAGGGAAAGAAAGTGGTTGTCAACGTTGAATGTTACAATTATAGATAAATGGGGTCTTATGAAAATGAATGTCCTAAGTGTTAGGGAAACTTACCTTAGAAAATCCAACGGGATCAAGGCCAGGCTTAGGCTGTTACTACAGTTGAAGTGGAATAATTAATGTATTTGTGTTTTTTGACTCAAGGATTATATTCTGGTTATAAGAATAATGTAATATATATAAATATTATACTGATGTACTTGTTTTTTCATTAAGGTTTTAATATGACTAAGGTGATCGTATTTTTAGTATGTGACAATAATAGAGACTTTACTTTGTTTGTGGAATTTGATGTTGCAATTGATTATAGAATTTAGATACCTTTTATAAAGAGTCCGGACAGAGGTACTTTAGATAACTATAATGCTTGGAATGGATTACGTTGATCTTTGTATAGTATTATTTAAGGTTAAAATAATTATTATTATTATTGGAATATTATCATACTATAGTTTTAGGAAAAGGACAACTTGCAGGTCGGGTGATAACCTGTCGGGTTGGACAAATCTGCAGGAATCGAACCCACAATCATAGTGCGACACGCCTTTATTACATACCACTAGCCTACAAGAAGTCCCTGATTATTACAATATATTTTTCTTCATTTTAATGGTATTTTTTTAATATTTAGAACCTTATAATATTAGGATAAATAAAATATTTTTAAGTTATATTATCTTTTAAAATGAAAGATGAGTTTGTGGTATAAATTAGTTAAAGGATGTAACTCTCTTTGTCAAGTATAATTTTTTTCTCTTATTATATGAAAAAATTAATCCTTAAGCTTTAGTGAAGGTAACTTAAAACCAAAAAAAAGTTATCCTAATACCTTATGTTTTGTTGAATCGATGATATTTTAAATCATCATAGATTGATGGCTTTGAGGACTTCTATTTTACACTTGTTTGTTATTGATGACCTCAATCACTCCATATAAATATTTATGTTTTTCCACAAATATGTATATATAATTTCCACCAAGGTTCTTCTAATTGAGATAATAATTTGGTGGTGACTTTTCATTTCCCTTTCCCTCTTATTAAGACTAAATTATATTACCCTATTTCTGATATGGGTTTTCCACAAAGATATCTTCTATTTTTGACCTTTTATTTTTGAAGAAAAATTTCAAATTGCGAGGACCCAATTTATTGAAGGAGGGGATACTTTAATACCCCAAGCTTCCATGGTACGCTTCTCTTTTACTAATGCAATAACTTGCATTGTACGCAACTTCGAGATTCTAACACACCACAACCAATCAAACTAGCTGTTATGAATAGTAATACCCACTTTTTGAAATTATATAAAATTATCATTTAAAATGGACTTCATTTTTGGATTAGAAATATCTAAATTATCCTTAGTTGAATTTTTGGTATTTTTCTGAAAACTTCAAATTTTTGATGAATAGTAAAAAATACTAAACTTTAATTAAAAACATCTTTTTTAATCAAAATAATTTACAGTGCTAAGTAATACTCTTTGGTAGATTTAAAGTATAATAATAATATATTTTTACCATTTAATCCAAATCTGGTCATTGGATGAAGTTTCACATTTAAACTGGACATAAACAAGTGTCAATCTTTTGATAGTTATTATTTCTTAAAAACACGCTTTTTGTATTGACATCGGGAATTAATTTTAAATTAATTTCATCCAATTTTGTGTTTTTAATTTGGAAAAATGGATTCCATATTTGGAATCTGGATGTCCAAATTGTGTAAATAGGTAACTTTTATTTTTAGACATTTTGAATAATTACTTCGGTAAAATTTTATTTACCATGGTTAAAGGGTAAATCTGGTAAAGCAGGGTAAACAAATAATATTATAATAATATTAAATTACCCTAAAATTTGTCCTAATTATATTTATTGATACATGTCCTACAATGGTCATCCTTGGGGCGATTTTTGGACCCCGTGGATTCACTTGTAAGTGAAAATGACACTTTATATTAATTAAGTTAAAGTAAATTTTAAAATGACATAAGCATATATCTTTTAGTAAAACAATTTTTACATAGGGTTATATATGTCATCTATTTAACTATAAATATTAATTATAAATATAAATATATTTCCTACATAATTCGTATTTTATTTATGATTTTTAGACTTTTAATAATTAAATTTATTTATGACACAATGATGATGAAATATTTTCCTTATTAATGAAAGAATCAAATAAATGGTATTATAAATGTTAAAATAAATATAATTTGAATGTTTTGATGCCATCCAAGAATTTTCAAGGTTAATATGACATGTTAGTATTGAGAAAATTATTTTATTTATAATTAAAAAAGTTTTTAGGACTTTAATAAAAAACAATTACCAAATAGTGTCAAAATTTTCATAAAAGAGTTTTTAAAAAAATATTATATTATTAAATGATATTCTATTCCTAAAAATATATGGTTAGGAAAAGAGAATTATATAATGATATTTGTATCATTAATTAACCACTTGTGGTTTGTTTGGATGTTTATAGTAATTTTATAAGCATATATTATTAAAATACAAAGAGACATGGTAAATGTGAAACTAATTAACTAAGAGTTAAATTTAAAACATAAGGTTAATATAACGACCCAAACCTGTCTAAAACATATTGGATGACTGTATTTAGACCCATACCAACCCTAGCCGTGAAATAATCCACTTTTGAACCATTATAAACTGAAAATGATATTATTATAAAATAATATTTCACTCTTTTCCTAAGGTGCCCCTCACCCCTCTTATAGAAGGGAACTCCCCCTTATCTGAAATTCACACCATAAAATCCATTTCGCTCGGCCAACCCCTTCCCAAATACCCTCTCAACTATCCTACCTTCATCCTAAAGGCCATACATTAGTCACAAATCCAACCTAATGAGCCCTTTTGATCAAATCAAAATGAAGAACCTGAAGAAGAGGTAATAATTTCACCACCCTCTTTCAAGTTTCTTTCTTGTTCCACTTTTTCATTCTTTGTTATTTCCTTTATAAAAAAGTAACTCCTGTATATTCTATATATTTTTATTTTATTATAAATATGGTATAACCATATTCATTGTTCTATCCATCCTTTTAATGACATGTCACCATACGTGCGTACGTACGACTTACCGTCTCCACATCGTGGTGTAATTGTTATTCAATACATTATTATTTGGATGGGTATGATAATGATGTGTAATTGATGTAAATAATAAATATAACATGATAATGATTCTGTATATATGATATACCATCTACTTATATATTATTTTAATATCAAAAGAATGATATTTTCACTCGTGTGTATGTACGGAATACCTTCTCCGCGAACGCGATGAGATTCATTCCCCATCATATCCATTTGAGAACAATTTTCATTTGATGGTTAAAAATAATGTTTAAAGACTAAATATCATTCTTCATATGAATAAGATACAAACTATCCATAACAAACACGGCTTATGTATCAAATCATATAAATGAAAACGAATCAGTTAACACCCGAAACAACTATAATACTAAGATGTTATTAACAAATCAATGTTAAAAGATTATTTATGATATCATATTATTGTGTATTATTATTTTATAATTTAATAACAATTATTTCACCATTATAAATGAGGTTAACCTACCATCGACTAAGGAAAAGTACAAGTTAAGGGTTTATTTACACAATCTCTTCATTATCTGAGGTTTTTTATACGTAATTATCTACTGAGACCTCTTTATTATCCAGATCCATGTTTCTTTAAAATGTCTTTCAAAATATTTTTACTATTTAATAGAAAATTGGTTAATTTCATTTATACACTTTTTTGACTTTTTATGAGATGTTTATAAAGAAATCTTTCCATCGTTTTCCAAACAAGGTCCTTTTTAACCTTTTCGAAAAAATCAATGTAAGAATGACTTTTTTTAACTTATAAAGTGGGTGTGGCTATTTTCCACCGTTATAGAACCTTCGAAGATTCCCTTATAATCTTATAAGAATATTTTCAACATAAATGTTTTCTTTTATAATTATGTGACTTTTAAATGATTTCAAAAAGAGATATTTCTCTCAAATAGTTTTGATTTCTTCTATGTCAACACCCTTTGATGGATTTTATTCTTATTTGAAGTGGATTTATTATGATAAAAAACTTCCATATAGTATAGAAAGTTTTGTGATATGTTTTACTATGGATTTTTTATTTTTATACCATTCGTGGTTTATAGATAATGTATTTAAATTTCGTATTCTAGTTTTAGTATGAATGTTTATGTTATGATTCAACCTTTTCATATGAGGAATGCATTGGACTTAGTAAGTGACGGGTGGAGCCCATTGTTGCTCCTCAATGCATCGGTATGTCTCATGAGACAAACTAGTGTCTTGGCACAAGGACTTGACAAAATTTTATTTGTATTCTTGGCACAAGGCCTTGACTATATGGTTATGATAGTCCGACATTATGCATTTCATTATTATGAAAGTGGCTATTTGATATTTCATGTGATTATTCGACTAGTGGAATATCCATGTGAATAAGTAAATGGAATTATTTGATTTTATCTTTTCCATATTATGCTGAAGTTCCAGTTTAAAAGGCTTTTGTTTTAGTCTTATACATTGCCTTAAATTTTTATTCTTATTTATGAAAGATTTCCACTATATTGTTATCCTTACTGAGCATCTGAGCTCACCCATTTCTATGTTTTATTTTACCAAGGATGTGAAGAAGTTTATAATGATTTACCAGCAGGGATAGTCTATGGGATATGAATGTGGTTAATGAAGACAATATTGTTGTTGTATTTCATTTTACAATGTAATGTAAAACTTATGAATCTATCTAGTGTTTCTAAGGCTACTAAACAAATCGGTCTTTCAAGACTTGATCTTTTGTGATCATTCCAATGTTATGTATTAATGCATCGACTCTGGGTAACTGGGGTTGGGGCATTACAATTTTCCTCACACCCTCCGACATAATCTGGAAAAGGAATTCCTTTCCCTCAAACAAAATATAGTGAAACCATTGGAGCGTACAAGGCATGAAAGATATGCCTCTGACTTTGTTGTTGCCCCGAAATACAAGGTTGACCACTTCATTGGTTGGCTAAAACCTAGACTACAGAAATCCATAGTGAACCGTTACTTCAAGAGATATGAAGAAATTGTCTAATGTTCCTACAAAGTCAAAATGGAGATCGGTGAATCTCATGGGTGTCATTGGGATAAGAAGAATAAGGTAGACTTTAATTATGGTGGTCCAATGGATAAATCCAACGGTGCTAAGAAAATCCATCACCCCACTTTCCAAAGGTGTGGAAAGAAGCACACTAAAAATTACATGAAGAGGAAGAGGAAATGCTTTAGGTGTGGAAGAGAAGGGCGCATGGACATTAACTGCTAACAATAAAAACCCAAGGCTGCAACAGAGAAGGGGAATGCTCCGTTTGAACCTCAAGGCGTTGTTTATTGATTAAACTAAAAAGAACCAGGGAATTTGGCAAATCAGTTCCCTAAACCAAGGGTTTTTTGAGGAAATCAACACCCTCCAAGGCAGCAAAGGAGAGCTTTTTCCATCACTACTGCCATAGTGAACCCCGCCAACGAAGTGGTGACAGGTGCTCTAGTTATTCATTCAATAATAGAGAACATATTTTTTATTCTTGTTCTACACATTCATTTTTATCCTAAAATATTAGTAGAACAATCTTGAAACCACAACAATCATGGAAGTAAAGATGTCGGTGAGAACGGAAAATGGGGAAATCATTTCATACCATGAATATAACTCCTCCCCTATCAAAATTTGTGGATTTAACTTCCCATAAAACCTCATTATACTCCCTCTAGTGTAATTTACTTCAATTAATATAATGTGTTGGATTTTCCTATATAGAGCGAACATATATTTCTTTGAGAGGGAAATCACTCTCCATATGGAGAATCGGCCCCCAATTCTGTACAAGTTCAAGGAGGAGGATGAACCTTCTTTATCACCATCATCTCTAGTGTGGATATTACTGCCCTATGAGCACACATATCTTGATCATATTATTTAGTATAAGGAACCAACCATCATTGAAGACATTCCTATTGTGAGAGAATTCGATGAAGTGTTTCCTGAGGAATTTCCAAGTTTTCCTCCAAGAAGGGATGTTGAATTCTAAATTGATCACATACTTGGGGCACTTCCATTATCCAAGACTCCATATAAAATGGTTGTTGGGGAGTTTAAGGAGCTGATGAAACAATAACAGGATAATATGGATATAGTGTTTATACACCCAAGTGCTCCACCATGGGGTGCACCAATCTTCTTTCTCAACAATAAGGATGGGTCAATGCGCCTTTGAATCGATTATCTTGAGCTCAAAAAAATCAAAAAAAAAGAACAAGTGTCCTCTGACACAAATCGATGACTTCATTGATTGGCTACAAGGAGTCCAATATATTTCTAATGTGGATCTGTAGTCGGGATATTATCAAGTAAGGGTGAAGAAGGAGGATATACCCAATATTGATTTTCGTACAAGATACAAGAACTATGAATTCATTGTAATTTTTTTGGACTCACTAATTCTCCAGAAATATTCATGTACTTGATGAATAGAGTCTTTAGAGATTATCTTGAAATTTTTTTGGTAGTCTTTAGAGATGATATTCTAATATACTCCAAAACCAAGTAGGAGCATGATCAGTATCTAAGGACTATACTAAAGACCTTACGAAAGGATAAGCTCTATGAAAAGTACATAAATTGTAAGTTATGGTTGAATTAGGTCTCATTCATGGGTCATATTATCACAAGTAATGGGATATCTATGGATCCCTCCAAGACAGCTGTAATTGAGAGATGACCAAGGCTGACATCGGTAACAGATATCTTTAGCTTCCTGGGGTTAGCTGGATATTATTACTGATTTTTGAGAAATTTACTAGGATTGTCCAACCCTCTTACCAAGCTAAATTAGAAGGGAGTCAAGTTTTCTTGGAGTGATAAATGCAAAGATAGATTCGAGGAGTTGGGAATGAGGCTTATCAATATGCCCGTGCTCACACTACCCGCAAGTGGATAACTTTTTGTGGTATTTAGTGATGTTTAAATAAGGGAATGGGTTTTGTATTGATGCAAAATGACAAAATCATTTCCTATCATTCAAGGAAACCAAAATTTCATGATAAAAACTATCCAAAACATGATCTAGAGTTGGCTTCCATAATCTTAACTTTAAAAATTTGGCAACATTACTTCTTTGGGGATAAGTTTGAAAGATACACGGATCACAAAAGCCTTAAGTATATATTCACACAGAAATAATTGAATATTCACCAACGAATATGGCTAGAGCTGATCAAAGACTATGACTACTCAATCCATTACCACCCTAGGAATGAAAAAAATATAGAAGATTCTCTATGTATAAAGGACCCAATAGTTTTATCATTAATGATAATTGAAAAGGATCTAATCTTCTTAGATTTGATAAACATGTACATGGGAATCATAAAGAAGGGAATGTCATAAATCCTTTCAAAAGTTATTTCTCAACCATCTCTTTTGGAAAGTTTAATGGATGATCAAAAGGATGATATGGGAATTAAGAAGAAAGTGGAAACTATAAAAACAGGTAAACCCTCATAGTTTAATGATTTTGAAGAAGGAATTTTGAGATTTGGATCAAGAATATGTGCTCAATCAAATCCAGATTTTTGGAAAGAACTTATGGATGATGCATATAGTTCAAATTTATCCATTAACCTAGGAAAGACAATGATGTATCAAGATATCCCAGAGATTTATTAGTGGGATAACATGAAAAAATAGATCGCTGAGAATAAATCAAAGTGCCTGGTATTTCAGCAAGTGAAGGATGAGAGAAGGAAGTCTAAGGGGATGATGAAACCATTACCCATATCAATATGGAAATGGGGGAACATCACCCTAGAATTTTTCACCAGACATCTGAATACATCCAAAGGAAACAATGCTATAGGGGATTTTTAGGATCCTCTTATAAAGAATGTACACTTCATCACAATTCAAGAGGATTTCTCATTGGATCAACTAGCACAGATATAAATTAGAGAAGTGGTAAGGCTGCATGGAGTACCACTATCTATTGTATCCGATTGAGATTCAAGATTCACCGATAAGTTCTAGAAGATTCTCCAACACGCTCTAAATACTGAGCTAAACATCAGTATGGCTTATCATCCTCAAACTGATTGCCAATATGAGAAGACTATCCAAACACTTGAGGACATGTTGAGAGAATTCTCAATGGACTTCAGATGCGGATGGGATCAACATCTACCACTTCTTAAGTTCTCTTACAATAACAATTTCCACTCAAGCATCCAAATGGCTCCTTATGATGCCCTATATGGGAAAAAGTGAAAAATACTAGCATGTTGGGATGATGTTGGGGAGCGAAAACTCCTAGGTCCATAAATTGTCAAAGAAATGGCGGAGAAGGTTAAGACCATCCAACCGCACATTAAAGCTACTCAGAGTCGAAAAAAGAGCTATGTTGATAATCACCAACAAGACCTAGATTTTGATGTTGGAGACATAGTATTCTCCCATATATCACCGTGGAATAGAATTATGAGATTTTAGAATAAGGGAAAGCTTAGTCCAAGGTACATCGGCCATTTTGAGATTCCTGATTACATTGGAGTATTGGCCTATCAAGTACAACTCCCACTGAACCTATCTCAAGTACATGATGTATTCCTTGTATCACTCTTGGGGAAGTACATACTTGACCCATCACATGTAGTCAATCTTGAGGTGGTACCATCAGAGAATGTCGTCTCCTATGAAGAGAAGCCGATGAAGCTCTTAGATCATAGAGAAAAAGTTATATGAAATAAGACAATGTCCCTCATGAAAGTGTTGTAGATAAACCAAAAGTTTGAAGAAGGAAAATGGGAACTAGAGGAAGTGATGAGGTGGAGTTACCCACATCTGTTTTAGGGTGGTAAATAGAAATTTCGATGGTGAAATTTCATAAGGGGGGAAGATTGTAATGAGCCAAAATTTTATTAATGAAAATTAATATTTATCTTATTAAATGTCTTATTATGTAAAATGGTTATATAAAATATGAACTTCCTTGGTTTTCTATTTTTTGATTTAAAAATACTGTTAAGAATTTTTACCATTGCTGATATAGCCATTGAACAGTGATCACATGATTAGTATAAATATAGGGATTTACCAAATCCAGTTTACCCAGACAAAGGAAGCGATGACCTCGTCTAGCAGAATTTCTCTATAAAATCCCATTTTTTAGTGCTCATAAAGGAGGTGGCATCATTGGGCTTCACTCTTGACCATGAAAAATTTGAGATTCAACACATTAAGATTGAACGGAACCGCCTTTGGGGGGAAGATGAAGTTAATAAAGATTACCACCTGAGTGATGTTATATGAGCCTCTCTAAGAGTTTGTCACCATCACACACCATACCCTTATTTCTTATGCATGTGTTATAAAGGGATATGTAACAAGACCCTAGCACTATGATTATGTGCATTATTTTTTTATAGAATAAATAATATACATTCATTTTATTTTTATTACTCTGTAAATTGTTTTTGAAGCACAAATAGTATTTTTAGTTAATATTCAATTAAGAAATATATTTTTATGAATTAATGTATTTTTGAATTAAACAATGATTTAGTAAATTATTATTACTAAATTAAGTTTTATTAAATATAAATTATCGCCTAATTTATATGAATACAATTGTAATTTTTATTATGTTTTGAAAGCTGTTTTTTCAAAACTCGTGAATTTTAAATAAATGTCGGTTTTTATTTTAAAAGAAAAAACTCACATATTTAGAAAATAATTTAGATAAAATGAATATTATTTTTGGAATCATAATGTTGAAATTATCCAACGGTGAATTTTTCATAAATTTCTAAGACAATCAAATTTTTGGGTAAAATTTAAATACTGTTTAAATATATAATGTGTTTTATGACATCATAATGAACCAATAGTGATGTATTAAAATACCATAAAAGTATTCTTGGCCAATATAATTTTTAACTTTAAAATACTATGATTTTATATTTGTTTGATTAATTTTATGGAGCCTTAGTGGACCCTCCAAGATTTATAAAACATTTTAACTTTTAAAATGATATTTATTAGAGTGTGAATCCCCTCCACATAATAAAGCCTAATATTTTAATAATCTCATCCCTTTTCCTCATAAAATAATTTATCCTCTCCCATTTATAAAAAACATGGTCAATAACCATGGTTTGGTTTGTGTGTTTGATTAGTTTAATGTGTAGTGTCAAAAACCTAAATAATAAATAATTCCCTCTCTTTTCATATATAAACCCACCAAGGATCCCACTTATCTTAACTAAAAACCCTTGGATCACATCCCTAACCATCCCTAATATCTCTAAAATCCTCCCAAGGCACCCCAATATCCCAAGAATCCCTTCTGAAGCCCCTCCCAAGCCGTTGGGATCACACTTCCATGTAAGGGATTTTTTCCTTTCTCATTTTTGACAAAAATTATTTATGTCGTTATACCAATTTATTTTAAATTAAAAATGTTGGGGTATGATTTTACACCTCCCCCATACTTCCCTCTTTATTTCTTAATGATTATATACCCCTCCTTTACCATGCCAAAATTCTGTAAGGAATTTGTTTCTCCACGTTTACATTCAAGCAAGTATTTTATGTTATGCATCTATACTCCATTAAATATATTGGTAAATATATCTATATGACCCCTTTAATGTCCATTTCATGTAAATATAATGATATACATCTTTATCTTTCATAAACCATTTTATTGTATTCTTATGTCATTTCGTTATGTTGCCAAAATTGCACTGTGATTTCCCAAGCCAAAGTCATTGTGTAGTGAATACCATGCCCATTTCGCTATCAAGGGTATTCACCTTTAAGAACATTTACTTATTGATTATATAGTTTCATGTATTTATTCCACATTCCTTTATCGTGGAATAAATTATTATGTTGAATGATTTCATGTTTTATGATTCATGTGCCGCACTTATGCAAGAAATTAAATGATTAAGAAGGGTGTGCCATGATAGTGCTCTAAAGCATTGGGTAAGGATTAGTAAAATGATACATTAAGTGAAATGATGGTTTAATCATGATAATTCAAGCGAAATGAGGGTTTACTCATGATCTGTGCCCAATGAGCCTTGAATCATGTTAATATCATGTTAAATTTTTTCACTATGTTTCCATGTTATGATAATCATGCAATATCATGAATTTATGTTCATGTTTCGATTATGATCCATTGATATGAATATTTCCTAACATGTATTTTATTATTCATGTTATTCCTTGTTTACTCCCGTACTGGGCTTCATAGCTCACCCTTTTCTTATTCATGTCCTCGGGTTATCCCATTAAATGCCAAGTATGAAGGAATGTTGTGGTCATGTAAAATAATTTTTCAATAAAGATGTTGTGTTTTATGTTCTAAGTTGTTATGTAATGTTCCTAATTTCCCAAGACAATAGACCTCTCGATCCTTAGAGTTATATTAAGTGAAATTTTATGTAATAAAACATTTTTAACTATGTAATAAAGAGTACGGTTGTTATATTTAAGATAATATCTAACAAAATAATATTAAATGATCATATGTTATGAAACCTAAGCATTACATACATAGATATTACATCAATTTAGATGAATATCCAATACGTATAATGATAATACACACCCAAAAACCATAATTTTTAAGTTTATTTGGAGACTATATATATAAACTTATTATTTCATGAAATATATTTAATATCTCCCATAAAGTTCTTCTCAGATTGAACACTTCTAATAAACATCATACTTAAATCCTTTCTTCATAAGCTATGGAAAGTAAAAAAAAGAAATGATGAGACCAAATTCCCAGTAAGGGTAAACATATTGTATATCAATAAGTGATCATACACGAGCATAATGTTAGAGTAATGGTATGATAACATGATGATAACTTACATAATTCATACCCAATAAATAAATTATCGTTCATCATGATTCATAGCATAAATCATTGTCGTAAAAGATTTATAAGTCACAAGGGATCAGAATCATCAATAATCAACCATGAGCCATGAGATTATATCATAACCATAAGAAATAAGATTGGATCATACACATAAGTATATAAAATCATTTCCTTATTTAAGGATCATTAAAAAACAATCATAGTGAACTGGGTTCCCTCCTTATTTCATCATTACCTTATTCAAGGTTCCCAACCATGAATATTATAGTTAACAGTGTCCCTTATGAAACTGGGTTCACTCACCATTCCAATCCTTATTTTATCATGATATATCATTCATTACCCAATTAATTTTAGGTATATTGTGGACACAAATATCTATGGTTTATAATGAAAAAAACCAGACTTTTTTATAATGGAATTGTATGTCCTTGCCTTATAACATAACCACTCATCCTTAGTTTATGAAATAAAAACCCATAAAATAATGAAAACAGTACATATGTGTGCCCCAAGACCATAAAAAATTCATCATATCATAATATAATAACTAATATAAATGTAACAGGTTTAATATACATAACATTATTACATAATCATAATACATCCACAGAAAGGAATTGGATGGTATCATCAAATCATACATTATCTTCTTATATCTTAATTAACCTATTGGAAAGAAATGTGTTTTGAATAATCATTATAAGATCATCATCATCATATTCCATATTGAAAATTATATGGAATCGTAGTATAATATCATTAGTTAAGAATAAAAATCCTTCTTCGATGTTTCAATAGATGAAAAAATATTTTAAAAGATAATTCATGCATTTCTTTGAAAACATGAGAAAAATATCCCTTTCTTTTTGTATCTTTAAAAACTAGAATTCCTAGAATATTGAGAAAAATTATGTTATTTGAAAATAACCATGGAAACATGTCATGAAATCTCAAAATCATAAAAATTTCATGATGGTGGTAAAATATATTCATATTGTATACATTACAACATTACATTATTTTCACACTTTTTTAGAATGTAAAAATATGACTGCTTTAGAAAATATTTATTAAAAAGATTCATTTTAATCCTTTATAAATAAATTAAATGTCCTAAAAATGACCTTTTATGAAATTTAATGTATTTTTGAAAACTTTCATAAAATAATTTTGAAGGATATGGACATGGAAGAAAAGCTTTGTCGACCAAAGAGGAAATAAGGCCAGTTTTTATTTAAAATCATTTTTCAATAATTTTATGTAAAAAAGAGATGAAAATGGAAATAATTCATAATAATTATAGGAATAACTATATTAGAATAAAATATATTGGTTTTATTGGATAAAATCTTTAGAAATTATCTCAATATAAATTTAGAAAACATATTTGAAAAAAATAAATGACATCATAACATTAATCCTTTACCTCTTCGGTAATATATGAATCAAAATATGATGAAAGAGAGAACTATAGATGGATTTGTAAATACCAATAATTTTAATTGATGGGAAATTTCATGTAATTTTATATTTATATGGAATTATTCTGAGATCGCACGCTCTAAAGGAACATGATTTCGAGGCCGAGACAACCTAAAACAGAATTTTGAACATTTTTTAAGGTACGTTTAGTAAATGTGTGAGAGGGTTTTTATAAATTATTAATTGGTGATCAGATAGAAAATCATAGGATACAGTTGACTCATAACACTGAGATTTTCATAGAATGGAATTAACTTCGGCCAGCAAGGGCCGAACGAAACAGTTTATTTTCATACTTTTCGAGAAAATAATAAAATAACTTTGAATGCTATTTTATATTATTTCTCATCCATTGAGTAGAGGATGATGACGTTGCGGTGTAGAGATGAAGAGGTGATGAGGCTTATTAATGAGGCTCATTAATGTCCCATATCACGTAGTGTAACAATGTAATAAAGGAATCGTAATAGTGATGCTATTTTATAAATGAAACATTGTAACTGAAATGATGTGACGTTAATTCCTTTTTATTATCTAACACTTTGGTGGATGGAGAATTAAAACTTGGAGTATTCTCTAACAAAACTCCTATGAATCTCCTCTCTAATAAAGAACAATGATGAATGTCAGTGTGACTTCACTGATATCGAAAAAACTCGAAGAACGGAGCCGGAAATGACGACGTCGATGCCCTGAAATCTTGAGAACGAATGTTTCTTCATTGAACGCCAAATAGGTAGGGCATTGTTTTTTAGTTAAAATATCTTATCCACTCATCTTTTTCTAGGAACGATGACCATAGATCAACCCATGAACAGTTTAATCTATGATTTGTGCGTTTATGTGGGAGGGTGACTTTTCATGGTGATTTATTATCCGGAATTCAAACCTTACATGAAATGGTTGAACTAAAAACTCAAAACCTCCCCCTTGATTTAAACCACTAATGCAGAGGCCCCTAGCTTTGACAAATAATTCCCGAGCACCTCTACATGTGTGTTCTTGGTGGTTGCATTCTGGAAGTGGTGGAAATTCTATTTCGGGGCCGCAGCAAGGATGGTGGCAACCCGAGAGGCTCATAGACATAGACGGATTGGAAAACGGACCACCAGAGAAACTCTGGTGGCTCGTGGAAGGGGTCATCGGCACGACGGTACTGGAAACTGGCCCACACCAGTCACGTAAAGGGGGTGAATCCACCTGGAAACACGGTATCAGTGGAGGTGATCGGGCCTCGTCGTCCTCATTGAAGGACGATGGCTCGCCCGTCGGCGCGTCGCGGCGGCAGGAGTCACGGCGCCATGCTGGCGCTACGGGAAAGGGGTGGCCCTCATCTAGGCCACCCAGTTTTTCTAGATGAGCCACGGTCTGTCGAACATAGATAGAGGAGGAGGCCTTGCAGCATCCCATGGGGTAGAAGAGACCAGACGCGGTCAGTTGTCATGTTCTGGTCTGGCGGCACACAACCAGTACACCCCCTGGCGGACCAGGCAAGGTTGGGCAGGCCAATCCCCCAGTCCAGCGGGCCAGACTCACACTGACGTTCCAGACCAGTGTTGGAAGGTCAGACCCATGCACATCATGTTTGTTCGGACTTGACCAAGTTGCCCGACGACTTTGCAATATGGACCCTCAACTAAACCAGGTCGGGCACAGCATGACCCTTTAGGCTTGACCCACTGGCCAGGTCGGACTAGACTAACCCCAACCTGAACTAGGTCAGGTGGAGTTCGTCTAAATGAACCAGGGTATGTGGGATCCCCATGCTGGGTTGGTCGGGTCGGACCGGGCCTCGTCACAACCGGAACCCTATTTACTAGAACACATGTATCTTGCAAATAGTGTGTCTGATTGATGAGCCATTTGTGGCATTGGGGAACTATTCATGAGGCGGATCTTTTGGAATGATTTTTGGGGACTTTAATGGACATAGATATGTTATTAATGGCTTGAGCTGTGGTTTTTTTTTAAGTGTGCTATGTATGGAACCATGTGGTGGGCTGAGACCTGAAGACTCCTCATCGACTTCCTAGTGGGAAGTGGCTCTATGTGACCCATTAGGCTAACATTGGGGAGAAGATCTATGTGACCTAGAAGACCCATGGTACTCGATAGGAGTAGTACCTCAATTAAGCCAAGGTGGTAGGTGGCTCTTTGTGACCCAGTTGGCCCATTGTGGGGCGTGTCTTTGTGTGACCCTGCATACCCACGGTACTCATCAGGGATGAGTACCATAGCAGTCTAAGGTTATTGGGAAGTGGGTTTTTGTGACCCGGAAGGCCCACTGTACTTGATAGAGGATGTGTTCTCCATCAGTCGAGGAGTTTGATAATATGACTGTTGATTCTACTATCACTACCGTAGAATGTACTTGGTGTGAGATGTCTTGTACATTTTGCTTTATTTTGAGGATTGATGTGTGGTATTTCCTTTTTGTCTCGAGGTCCCTACTGAGTATTTTTGTACTCACCCCTGCACATTCTTCACCCGCACATGTTATGTCTAGTGTATATGATCGACGTTTCAACAGAGGTGCTCAGGGGAATGGGACTGATAGATGCTACGACAGTGGACTTGGTGGCCTAGGACTAGGTGGGGCCCAATAATATTGGGTAGGCAAGACATACTACTTTGGATTATAGTAGTTTCACTACTCTTACGATCATGAGGGGTTTTCCACAGATGGCCATCAGAGATCCTTTTTTTGTACTTTTCTGTTTCAGTTCTCTTTGTTGGGTTTGTATTCTGTACCACTTGGTTTCAGTTCTACTTTCTCAGTCAGTCTTGTTTTAGTACGATTTTCCCCTTTTCAATATGTTGGGACGTGGTTGAAATGTGTGTGTGCTTATAGGTACTCAGGTAAATGACTCCCACTTGCATGTTGACACCTTCAGCACTAGTCACCATCCCCTGGCCTTCGGGAGGCAGGCTTGGGGTAGTCACGACATGGGAACCGGGGGACGGGTCATGAAAATGTCGTATCAGAGGGTGTTCAATCCTACCACAAAGACTGTGAGTCTGTGTTTTGTTTTGGGGAAATATTGTCAAGTGTTGCGAGTCTGACTTTCATATTCGAGGAGTCCAGTGTTGGTGCGGTGGTCGACGTATCCATACACGAGGACCTTGAATTCTGCTGTTTTTCTCAATAATGAAAACATTTGTTGCATAATTTTCTACTTATGTTATTTTGAATAAAATTCAGTTCACTGGGTATATCCTTCTGACCGTGGTGCATATTGATATATTTCAGGATGCCTCCACATGGACGACCAATCAGGATCCTGATACCAGGTCATGAGGATAACTCGCCTAGAAATGAGGCATCCGTTCAGGGACCAATGATTGATATTTCAACACCGAGTGTTTCCCCAGTGCTACAACCACTCGGTGGTCAGTATCTTTTGCTTGAAATTTCGGCAGAGGTAGTTTTTAGGCTCATTGACCTACATGAGTTTCAAAGAGAGAGACCTCCTAGGTTCAAGGGAAAGACAGATCCTTAGGTTATTCCGGACTGGATAGAGGTTGTGACGTGGGTCTTTCTCTTAGTGAGGACACCACCTGGGCAAATGGAAATATTAGAATTGAGCCTTATATAGGGATCAATAGGGGAATGATGGAGTTTGACCACCCAGACACACGATTAGATGAACCTCTCATAGTCATACTTCGAGCTGATTTTCCAGGAGGAGTTTTTCCCCGCAACCTTACTCTTTGTGGACATTTAGGAGATGCTTCACCTTCAGAAGGGCAGTATGATGGTAGTTGAGTACTCAGTGCAGTTCAATGAGCTATCTCGCTACTTTACAAACATGGTGAGAGACCCTTTGTTCACGGATCGAGCCTTTGAGTAGGGACTCAAATGGGAGATTGGGGAATTATTGTTGTCTCTCATCATCCCTACCCAAGCCGGGGTGATAGGTCAAGACCTTCTTTTGGAGAGATTCATGGCAGAGCAGGAATTGAAAACTAGAGCCCGCAATAAACCCTAGGAGGAAGATTCTTTAGTAGGTAGAATACATTAGACATGTGGGCCCAAGTAGGCTAGGTCTTTATGAGGCCGACCCCAGGACTCAAGGTCAGTAGTGCGGGGATCCCAGTCTATGGGGGATCCACTAGGGAACCAAAAATTGCTTTACGTGTGGCAGGTAGGGACCAATGGCACATGACTGCCCAACCCTCCATACAGATGAACAACAGATGGTCGAGGGGCTGCCGAGGCAGCGACAACTGTTCGAGTGAGGAGGTCTGCAGGGCAGAAGATGTGGCAGGGGAGTTGGCCGAGCAGTAGGCAGTGATCCATAGTTTGATGTGTTACCACCAACACACATAGGTGTTCCAACCCGAGCTTAGGGAGTAGGAGGATAGAGGCAAGCTCAGCTCCAGGCATTAAAGCCTTACTACCTCGGTGCTCCATATATGATCTGAGGTATGATCTGTGTCTTATCCACCATATTTTCAGTACTTATAGACACAAATTCTAGTCACTTCTTCCTTTCCATGGCTCTCATTGGAAGTTCGAAGATTTCGGTGGAGCTATTGGATTGATCCTTACAGCTAGAGACTCTTATGGGAGATGAATCGACGATTAATCACTGGTGTCGGTAGTGTGAGCTCACTCTACGAGGTGAGATATTTGTCTAGGAACTCATAGTATCAGGGTTGAGGCCTTACGACTTCATCTTGGATATGGACTGGATATCCACAATCCATGCTCATATCGACTATTTTAGGAGTACAATGCAGGGTGTCCGTGAATATGGGACAAGGTTTTCCTTCACCGATGAGAAGGATACCCTTGAAGCACGGGATGGACTCTCATGGAAGAGGGTACATCTGATCACTCACATGTTGGATAATCTCACCATTAGTGAAGTGGATGATAGGAGACCAAGAATCCATGTACTGGTTGATGAGTATGATGATGTTTTTCCTGAGGATGTTTCAGGACTAACTCTTTGTAGAGATGTAGACTTTTTAATTAACATGTACCCTAGGATGACACCGATATCCAAACCAACATATTGGATGGATCCCACAGAGATTCGTGAGATGAGGGTACAACTAGAGGACCTATAGAAGAATGGGTTTGTAAGGCCCAACGTTTCACATTGGGTAACCTGATGATTTTTTCCAAGAAGGTAGACAAGAGTTTGAGGTTGTGCATGGACTTCCAGCACCTGAACCAGGTGAACATGAGGAACAAGTATCCAATTCCATGAATCGATGACCTCTGAATGGAGTGATGTGGATCTCAAATATATATCTCATATCTGGATATCACCAGCTTTGGGTATGGGATGAGGATGTACTGAAGACAACCTTCAGGTGCCGGTATGGCGACTGTGAGTTACTAGTGATGCCTTTCGGTGTGACCAACACCCCAGCAGTGTTCATGGGACTAAGGAACAAGATCTTACAGCCTTACATAGACCGTTTTGTCATGGTCTTCATTAAAAACATCATGGTGTACTCAACATTAGAGAAGTAACACGCTACACACCTACGGATAGTCCTATATATAGTCTAAGAAAACCATAATTATGGTAACATATTGATGTTGTAGTTCTAGATTTAGGAGGTACACATTCTAAGACACGTCATCTCAGATGTAGGAGTTGCAGAAGATCTAGTAATGATAGAGGTAGTTCTTTCTTGGGAGCCGCCTAGGAGCATGACTGAGGTGCAGAGCTTCATGGGGGTGACTAGTTACTATCGGAGGTTTGTACCTGAATTTTCTAGAGTAGAAACACCCTTATCAACCTTTACATGGAAGGGAAAACCCTTTATGCAGATGGAAAAATGTCTGCAATGTTTCTAGGAGCTGAGGCGGAGACTGGCTAGTTACCCCTTCTTGAGACTACCAGACGATGCTGTTGGGTATGTAGTTTACTGTGATGCTTCAGGGACTAGACTGGGTTGTGTCCTGATGTAAAAGAAGGCAGTGATCGCCTTTGGCTCATTTCAGTTTAGGAAACATGAGTAGAACTACGTGACCCATGACCAAGAGTTAGAAGTAGTGGTCTTTTCCTTGAATATGTGGTGACACTACTTCATGAGAAAGTGGTTTAAAGTATACACCAACGACAAGAGTCTCAGGTATATCTTCTCCTAGATTAACCTGAACCTGAGACAATGGAGATGGCTAGAGTTCCTCCAGGACAATGACATTGAGGTAATTTATACTCTTGGGAAGGGTAATGTGGTGATAGATGCACACAACAGGAGGACCGGTTTGCAACTGTTGGGTGACGCAACATTGTAGTTAGCCGCGATGCAGATATCCTTCATGGATGATGGTTGTGCCACAAACCTTCATTCAATGAATGTTACTCCCCCACTCATACAACAAGTCCGAGAGGCACAACTAGTGGATGTTGAAGGTGGGGCCCGATATGCTCAGTTATCCTCAGGACGATCTCCTGATGGATTTTTGAAAGGTGGGGATCACATCATCCTTTTGAGATGTTGCACCATAGTACCTGTGACTTTGTAGGAGGAGGGGTTGAGGGAGTTCCCCACATCCCCTTTGACGGTAGATCATAGAGTGTAGAAAATGTACCAGGACCTCTGACATTAGTACAGGTATCCTGGAATGAAGAAAGCAATAGCTGAGTCTATTTCACGATGCCTCACTTGTCAGAAAGTAAAGGTTGCGCATCATTTTTAGAAATCTTGGCCTAGCCACTCGAGGTACTATGGTGGAAATTGGATGGTATCTCGATGGACTTCGTGATGGGGTTACCACATACGTCCAGAGGCCATGATTCTATTTGTTTGATCATTGAAAAACTCACCATGTCGGCTCACTTCATACCCATCTGGGATCAGGGACTGATAGAGGGATTGGGAAGCCTCTACAACAATGTGATAGTGCATCTTCACAGGGTACCTTCCACTATCATATCATATTATTATGATCTCTTTACATCCTGGTTGTGAAAGGGATTACAAGAGGTGTTTGGGACACAGCTGCATTTGAGCACAGTTTTTCATCTGCAAACGGATGGAAAGACAGATCAGACCGTATAGACCTAGGAGGATATGCTTTTTGATTGTGTACATGACTTTGATAGGACCACCTACCACTAGTGGAGTTTTTTTACAATAATATCTACCACTCCACAATTGGCATGGCACCATTTGAGGCCTTGAACGGGCGGCCCTAGGGATCACCCTTATGTTGGAAAGACCATAGGGAGTCGAAACTCATGGGTCTAGAGTTGGTATGGGCTACCACCGAGAAGGTGTAGATAATCCATAAGAATATGAGTATTGTACAAAGTAGGAATAAGTCTTATGCCGATAAGGGACGAAGACCCTTGGAGTTTTAGGATGGATTTCATGTGTTCCTACAAGTCTCACCTCAACGAGGATTGCAAAGATTTGGCTGGGGTGGCAATCTATCTTCGAGGTTAATCAGACCCTTTTAGATCCTGAACAGAGTTGGGAAGGTGGTTTTCCACCTAGATCTCCCCCCATAGATGCACCAGGTGCATGATGTTTTCCATGTGTCGTAGTTGAGGAGGAATGTGCATGATCCATCGCACGTCCTCGATTAAGGTGAGATGAACATTGATGATGGGGAGACATTTTCAGAGTACCCAGTGGAGATAAAGGATCGACAGGAGAGGGTCCTACATGGGTGGTTGATTCCTCAGGTGTGATTTCGGTGGTAACACGAGAATCTTTAGGAGAGAACATGGGAGAGGGAGGCTCATATTCCTGCGCAATACCCCCACCAATTTGTTTAGTTTTTTTTTTGATTTTGGGGATGTAAATCCCTAAGGTGTGGAGAATGTGATGTCTTGGAAATTAAGTGTAATTGTTTTTATTTTTATGGAAATATTCTAGGACCGTGTGCTCTAATATCATGTGATTCTGAGACCCAGATAGCCTAGAAAAAAATTTTGAACTTTTTTTAAAAGTAAGTTGAGTAAACGTGCTTGTGGGGTTTTCAAACTTTTGAAAAGGTGCTTTGATAAAAAATACGACGAAACTTTTGAATTCAGAACGCCAGGATTCTCTTAGAATGGACTTAACATTGGCCAGAAAGGTCCGAGCAGAAATGTTTATTTTCGAAATTTTTGAAAAAAATAATAAAATAACCTAAAATGTAATTTTATATTTTTTCACATATGTTGATCAGCGGACGGTGACGTTGTAGTGCGGAGACGAAGCGGTGATGGGTCTTATTAATGAGACTCATTAATGCCCTATATCATGTATCATAACGATGCAAAAAATGAATCGTAACAGTGACGTTGTTTCATAAATGAAAAAACGTGACGACGCGATGTCACAACGTAACTGAAACACTGCAACATGATTTATTTTTTTTCTTTTTTAACCAGTTGGTGGACATAGAATTAAAATAAGGATGATTTTCTGTCAAAACTCGAGAAGAATCTCCTCTCAAAAGAAGAAATATGAAGAATTTTGGTGAGACTTCACCGACATCGACGATCCTTGATGAACAGAGCCAGAAGTAATGAACTCGATGCCTTGAACTCTCAAGGACAAACATTTTGGTATCGAATGTCAAAGAGGAGGAGGTTTTATTTTTATTTCAAAGTTATTCCTCGTTATTCTTTTTCTATAAATGATGAACACAGATAAACCCATGAACATGTTGATTCATGATTCATGTGTTTATGTGGGAGGGTGACTTTTCTTGGGGACTTATTATCTGGGAATCAAACCTTTCATGAAATGGTTGAATTAAAATCCCAAAACTTCCCCTTTATTTAAACCTCTAACGTGGAGGGACTCAGATGACATGAAAAACTCTCGAGAACCATTTCTCATGCATTCTTTGTGCTCGCATTCTCAAAGTGGCGACAATTCAGTTCCATGGCTTAATCAGGGATGGTGGTGACACGAGAGGCCCGGGGGTGCAGACGGATTGGATAACAGATCACCGAAGAAACTCTGGTGGACCATAGAAGGTGCCACCGGAATGACACCACTAGTGCACCACCACCGGCATAGTACCACTGGCATAGCGATGGTCAGCCTATGCCAGCTGCGTAATGGTGGTGCCATCGTGGCAGCATTAGAGATGGTTGTCCCTTGTCGGCCGCACTGAAAGACGATGACGCGCCCATCGGTGCGCCACTGTGGCAGGGGGCCATAGCAGTGAGAGTCGCGGTGCCATGTGGGTGCTGCGTGAAAGGGTTTTCCCTTATCCGGGCCACCTGGTTCGGCTGGATGAGCTGTGGTCTGTTGACCGCAGTTGGATGAGGAGGCCTCGTGGCATCCCGTGGGGCAGAGTAGACCAGACGCAGCCGGTTTCTGTGTCTCGGTTGGGCGGTGCACCACTGGTCCACCGCCAAGTAGATCGAGATAGGTTTGGTGGGCCGGACCCATGCCGTCATGGCCGACCCACACCCTTCAGGCTGGGCCGGACTAGACTGGGCTATCGGGCAGCCTGACAGGCTGGACCCACGACAAAACCGGGTCGGGCCCAGCAAGACCCATTGGGCCTGGCCCACTATCCAGGACAGACCAAAACGACCCCAACCCGAACTAGGATTGGTCGAGTTGGTCTAAATGAACTAGGGTATATGGGACTCCCAGGCCGGGTTGGTCGGGTTTGTCCGACCGGGTCAGACCGGGCCCCGTCGTAACCTGCCCCCTATTTACTAAAACCCTTGTATCTTGAAAACCACATGTCTAATTGACAAGATTTTTGTGGTGTTGGGACCCTCTTCATGAGGTGGATCCTTTGGAATTCTTTTTGGAGAATCTCTTGGACATAGATATGTGATTAATGTCTTGAGGAATGGTTCTTTCAAGCGTGCTACGTACGAAACCCTGTGGTTGGATGAGACCTGATGACTGCTCAATGACCACCCAGTGGGAAGTGACTCTATGTGACTCGGCAGGCCCATGGTGGGGAGTGGCTCTTTGTGACCCAGAAGACCCATGGTACTCGATAGGAGGAGTACCCTAGTTCAGCCAAGGTGGGAAGCGGATCTGTGTGATCCGGCAGGCCCACGGTGGGGAGAGGCTATGTGTAACCTAGCATACCCATGGTACCCATCAGGGATGAGTACCATAGAAGTCCAAAGTAAGTGGTAAGTGGATCTATTTTACCTGTAAGTCCCATTGTACTCTATAGAGGAGTAGTTCTCCAGAAACCGAGGAGTTAGAGGATATGACTGAGGAAGCTACTATCACTACCCTAGAATATACCTGGTGTGAGCTATCTTGTACATCAGGCTTTACTATGAGGGTTTATGTGTTGTCTTTCATTTTTTCATGGGGAACCCACTGAGTATTGTTATACTCACCCCTTCACGGGTTTCACCTGCACGTGTTGTGTTTGGTGAAGATGATATATGATTTGAAAGAGGTGCTCAGGGGGATGGGACTGACGAACGCTACGACAGTGGACATGGTGTCCTAGGACCACGTGGAGCCAAATAGGACTGGGTGGACATGACATACTACTTCATCTTCCAGTATCTTCACTACTCTTATGATGAGGTGGGATTTTCTATTGATTTCCATTAGAGCTCTTTATTTGTACTTTGTTGTTTCTATTCTCTTTGTTGGGTTGGTATTCTAGACCACTTGCTTTCAGTTGTACTTTGTACTACGTCTTTTTTTAGTATACATTTTCCCCTTTTTCAGTGTGTTGGGACGTTTTTGGGCATGTTTGTGAGTACTGGTACTCATGAAAATTCCTCCCGCTTCCAGGTTGACACCTTCGGTGATAGTTTCCATCCCATGGCCTTCGGGAGGTGGGCTTGGGGTAGTTGCAACACGAGCCTCGGGGGATGGGTTGTGACAATAATTTTCATGGGAAGGAACATAAAATAAATTAATGGGAAGTATATACATTATATAAAATAAACAAGAGATTAATGTGACATAAATATCATAGAAATAAAATTGTGATGAGAAACACTTAGTACTTTGATAACCATTGAATCCATGTATGAAATAACTTAAGTTATAATTTTAAATACTATGGAGTAATAAAGAATCATGATATAACATGATAAAGGAGACGTATAAACACCTCATAATAATAAATTGGATCATAACATCAAACATGACTCAATGCAAAATATTGAAATGGAGTATCATTACCTCATGTCCTTTCTTTCTATATACACATGTAAAACTCCTCATCTTTGATAGATATCCTTTTTCTTACACCATAATACTTCTTAGGATAGTATTATGAGAATAAAAAAAATCTCTATGACATTGGTAAGGATTCATGGAAGATATTTTGGAAGGTATTTGTCATGATATGTGGCTCAGGTGTTTTAATGAAGAGAGGAGAAGTGGTGCACCATTATATGTGAGGGGAGTATCAGTCTTGTAATTATTCACAGTTTTCAATTATTATAAGGTATTATTAATGGAAAATAGGATCAAATGAAACCCAAATTCCCAGATGATATTTTATATGGTATAAATAAACTCAAAAAATTATACTAAGACAATTTTTGGAACATTTTATTCCTTATCTCTTAGTTAAACCCCTTTAAAATACATTTTATCCTTAACCATTATAACTTAACTTTTACCTTGAAAACATAACTATGAGCACTAAAATAAAATGGGAGTTTTAAAATATATATATATTGATTCAAATTTTTGAATTCAGTTTTTGGATTAAAATTATTTGTTTTTCATAAATTACATATAATATATGTATGCAATATGCATGAAAAATGGTTTCTAAGAAAATACACGATTTTATCATAAAAATATGATTTAAATTATTTTTTTGGTTAAATAATAAAAAATAAAGGATTTTAGTTATTTTGGTAAATATAAAACGGAATGGAACCTTCCAAAATACCATTAAATACAAAGACCCAAAAATAGCTTTAAATTTCAATAAAATATAATATATGTTTATAAAAGTCAATGATGGGTTCCTGAATTCAAAATAATTTTCTAAAATAAATTATTTAACTTTTTAAAAATATATTTTGTAGAAAAAAATCTTAAAAATTGATAAAATCTATTATTAGATATATTTTAAATCCTTGATCAATAATTTTAACCATGTTTTACCTGTTTTTTCCTTACCGATGTGACAAATCATTTCAATGGATACTAATCATAATAAGAATAATAATAGGGGATTATTTACCAAATTTGAACCCCCTAATTCAAAATATGAAATCCATTTTTCAATATTAAATTGCTCTATGAGGTATAAATTTTTTTAATACAGATGTTTAAAATCGAAAGAAAAAACATTTTTTTTAAAAAAAATCGGGTATTAGACAAAAAAAATGAACTTATAAGAAAATAGAGCATAATATGGATTATAATGTTATGAAATAGATTACTAAAAATTAAATTAGTCTAATATTACATTAATATAAAATTTAAAACATAGTGGGACTTTTAAATAACTTTATTTAATGAAAATAAATGTCAGTTTTTTAAAAAATGGTATTTTTCACTATTCACATAAAAATAAATATTTTTAAAAATAATCCGACAAATTCACCCTAAGATAATGTTGAAATTATTATTTAAAAAATTATATAAATTTCTTCAAATAAAATTTATAAATATTTTATAAATTAATTATAATATACATGCCCAAAATGCAATAAACCCTGTTGTTGAAGAAATTATATTTTTCATGAATAAAATGACTTTTCTAAAAAAATGAGTTCTGATTTGTTATGGATTATTGAATAAATTTTAATATATTTCATAAGGTTTTTATTCCTATTCATACTCTACGTTCCAATTTCTAGTTCATATATACTACAATATTTCCAACATGGTCCATTTATGTTTGTTGTTGCGTGTAAACCGAGCTATCAAATACATCAAATTAATAAAGTGAATTTTTATTCTAAAGTATTTGTGTGTAATAATTTGAATATGAAAACTAAAACTAATATGTATTCTCTAATTAAAGTTTCTATTCAACCTGTTATTATTTTCTTTCATCTATGAAATAAATTAATTAACCTACACCTCATGCAGTTTAATCTACATTAAGCATGACCATATTCTGATTAGCCTTTCAAACCTAATTAATTATATATTACATCCAAAAATATCATTTAAATTATTCATAATGTTTTGTAAATATTATATTAATAACCAAATAATATCTCCTAGGAGTTTCAATCCATGTGTAACGCCCCGGCCCCAGTTACCCAGAGTCGGTGCATTATTACATAACATTGACATGATCAAAAGAAAGATCAAATATCGAATGACCGATTAGTTTAGTAGCCTTGGAACCACTAGATAAATTCATAAGTCTTACATTACATCATAAAAATGAAAACTACAACAACATATTTTCTTCATAGTCCACACTCATATCCCTACTTACTATCCCTACAGGTCATTCATAAATTACTTCTTCACATCCTCGGAAAAATAAAACATAGAAAGGGGTGAGCTTAAATGCTCAGTAAGGGTAAGAAATACAGCGGAAACTTTCAAAAATAAGCATAAAAATTTAATGCAATGTATAAAACTAAAACAAAAGCCTTTTAAACTTGAACTTCAGCATAATATGGCAGAAATAAAATGAAATAATTCAATTTAATTATTCACATGGATATTCTACTAATCTAATAATCACATGTAATATCACTAACCACTTTCATAATGATAGAATGCATAATGCCGAACTTTAATTTCTGTGTCAAGGCCTCGTGCCAAGACCTAAGGTATAACTATAACCGGAACCCAACCTAGAGAGCCTCTATAACCGGACTCCAACCCGGAGTGCCTCTAATAACCGGACACCAACCCGGAGTGCCTCTAATAACCGGACACCAACCCGAAGTGCCTCTAATAACCGAACACCAACCCGGAATGCCTCTAATAACCGGACACCAACCCGGAGTGCCTCTAATAACGGGACACCAACCCGGAGGGCTTACTTTTACCTGTCCCCAACCCGGAACATACTATTCCAACACATTCATCTTAAAAACAGGACGAAATATAATAAAAACATTCGTATTAAAACTAGCATAAGAAATGCCAAAACATTAATCATAAACCATTAATGGCATAAAGATAACTCATCCATAGTCAAACATATCACAAAACCTTAAATATAATATGGAAGATTTGTATCATAATAATTCAACTTCAAAAAAATGTAAAATTTATCAAAGGATGTTGACATAGATGAAATCAAAACTATTTGAGAGAAATAGCTCTTTTTTGAAATCATTTTAAAGTCACATAATTATAGAGAAAACCTTTATTTTGAAAATATCTTTATAAGCGTGTGAAGGAAGCTTCAAAGGTGTAATAATGGCAGAGAATAACCACACCCACCGTATAAGTAAAAAAAGACATTCTTACCTTAATTTTTTCAAAAAGGTTAAAAAGTAACTTGTTTCGAAAACGATGGAAATATTCCTTTCAAAACATATAAAGTCAAATAAGGGTATAAATGACTTTAACCCATTGTCTATTAAATAGTAAAAATGTTTTGAAAGACATTTTTAAAAACATGGATGTGGATAATAAATAAATTCTAGTAGATTATTACATATAATCAACCTTGGATAATGAAGATATTGCGAAATAAACCCTTACCAATTTGGTAACTTATGAAACATACACCCCTTGAAAGAGGTATCATACAATGAATATGTAAATACACATAAATTACTATGTATTACACAAATAATACAATTATGGGAAGTAAATACACCACACATAAGGTAATAGTGGAAATATGTCATTATTCTCATGAGAATAAAGGGTGAGAAGAAAACCCCTTACCTTGCACTTTCCTTTAGTCGAGGGTACGTTTAACCTCCTCTTCTTCGTGTTCTTGCTTTTAATTTGATCAAAAGGGCTCCATAGGATGGCTTTATGACTAAAGGAAGGCCTCTAGGATGAAGTGAGGGAAGTTTAGAGAATATTTTGGCTGGGTTTGGACGATCCAAAAGGCTTTGAAGGTGTGAATTAATGAGAAGGTGGAGTGTCCTTTTATAAGAGGGGTGAGGGGCACCTTTGGAAAAGCTAGAAATATTATTTTATAATAAATTCATATTCGGTTTATAATGGCTCCAAAGTGGATTATTTAAAGGTTAGGGTGGGTATGGGTCAAAAACCACTCAACCAATAAAATTTAGACAGGTTTGGGTCATTTTATTAACCTTATCTTTTAGTTTTAACTCTTAGTTAATTAGTTTGACACTTACCATGTCACTTTGTATTTTTATATTATATAGTTAATAAACTTACTATATATATCCGGGAGACCCCCAAGTGGTCCATTAATGATAAAACTATCATGATATAAGTCTCTTTGCCGAACCTATGATTTTATGGAATTTAATATCAATTAATAATATAATATTTGTTTTAAAAACACTTTTATGTCAATTTTGACACTATTCAATAAATGACTTTTGTAAAAATCATAACAGAATTATTACTTAAAAAAATTTTATTAAATCAATCCTAATATATCATATTATCATATAAAATTAGTTTAGTTCATTTAAATTCTCAAATTATATTTATTTGGGTATTTATAATATCAATTATTTTAATTTTTCACTATAATGGTAATTACTACATCCTCATTGTGTCATAAATAAATTAAATTATTTATTGTATAAAAATTATAAATAAAATATAATTATGTAGTAAATAATTTTATCTTTCTAATTACTATTTATAGTCTAAAATCCAACATACATAACCCTATGTAAAAATTATTGTTCTAAAAGATATATGCTTATGTCATTTTTGTATTTATTTTAACTTAACTAAAATAAAGTGTCCCTATCACCTACAAGTGGCTCCATGGGGTCTCAAAATCGACCCAAAGATTCCCATGGTCGGAAATGTATCCACAAATAAGGTTAGGACACGTTTTAGGGTAATTTAGTATTATTATAATATTATTTGGTAACCCTTATTTACCAGATTTACCCTTTAACCATGGTAAATAAAATATTTACCGAAGTAATTATTCAAAATGTCTAAAAATAAAAGTTTCCTATTTAAACAATTTGGACATCCTGATTCCAAATATGGAATCCATTTTTCCAAATTAAAAACACATAAGTGGTAGAAATAAATTTAAAATTAATTCTCACAGTCAAAACAAAAAAGCGTGTTTTTAAGATATAATAACTATCAATAGATTGATACTTGTTTATGTCCGGTTTAATTTTGAAATTATGTCCAATGACCAAAATTGTATTAAATGGTAGAAATATATTCGAAATATACTTTAAAACCACTCAAATTCATAATTTATCACTAATAATTATTTTTATTAAAAAAGATGTTTTTAATTAAAATTTAGTAATTTTCACTTTTCATCAAAATATTAATGTTATCAAAAAGTACCAAAATTTAACCTTAGGATAAATTCGATAATCAGAATACAAAAATGAATTCCATTTGGAGAGATAAAATTTCTAAAATTTTAAAAATTAGGTATTACTATTCATAACGGTTACTTTGGTTGTGGTGTGTGTTAGAACTCGAAGTTGCGTACAACACACACTACTGTATTATTCAAAGAGAAGCGTACCGTGGAAACTCGGGGTGTTACATTCTCCCCTCCTTCAATAAATTGTGTCCTCGCAATTTGATATTGTTCTTTGAAAATGAATATTGAAAATAGAAAATATCTTTGTGGAAAAACCCACATCAGAAATTTGGTTAATAAAATTTAGACGTAACAAGATGAAAAGAGAAATGAAAGGGTCACCACAAAATTATGATCTCGATTAGGAGGACATTGGTGGAAATTATAGACATATAATTGGAGGAAAAACGTAAATATTTATAGGTAGTGATTGAGGTCATCAATCACAAACAAGTTTAAAATTGAGGTCCTTAAATTCATCAATCTATGATGATTTAAAATACCATCGGTTCAACAAAACATAAGGTATTAGTATAACACATTTTTGACGTTTCAAAATATCTTAGTTGAAATCCCACATTGAAAAAATAAATTAATGAGGCCTCTATTTAAAATAATGAGTGGAAAGTATGAAGATTACCGAAAATAACACATACTAGGGTTCCATGTAGGAAAATATGGATATGGAAGAGAAATATAACCATCAAATATCTGATGGAGAGTGGTAGAGAACATGGTTATGAAAAGGCCAACAATCCTAAAGCCATAAATTAGTGATGATATAAGGTACCATATAGGACAACATTTTTGTTCTATGTTCCTTTTATTAATGTTGGGGAATTTATTTATGAGATTGGCTAAGATCATAAGAAGATATACTTAATTTATAATTATAGTTTTATCCATTAATAAATTTCTACCACAAACTCATCTTTCACCCCAAAAAATAATACAACTCAAAAATACTCAATTTATCCTAATCGTATAGGGTTCCAAATATAATGAATTTATAATTCACATATCAGACCCTTTAAGTAAAGAAACTACATTATACCATCTAG
Organism: Viscum album; assembly: GCA_963277665.1. Lineage (NCBI taxonomy): Eukaryota > Viridiplantae > Streptophyta > Magnoliopsida > Santalales > Viscaceae > Viscum > Viscum album. The sequence goes on from OY728133.1 coordinate 665,984,554, forward strand.
GAAATTCATATAGCACAATGGTAGGTGATAAATCCCAATTGCACTATGGTTGTGGGTTCGATTCTCGTAGCTTTGTCTGACATGACGGGTCTTCACACGGTCTGTGTGTTGTCCTTTTATAAAAATCCAAAAAAATAACATTTCAAACTTAATCCATTTCAACCATTAGACTTATCCAAAATAGTATTATCCATACTCATAGTCCAAAATTTACAAGGAAGTTAAACATAATGAGGATCCTTTTTCCAGGTAATAACTTGTGAACGCCTTCCTCATATATTTTTTACAACACTTCAACATCATGAATTACCAAAATCAACTATCTCTTATTCCAAAATAACTACCTCAATATTAGGACCATTTTAAGGTTTATCTTTCCTTCAACCATGTAATTTCCAAAAAAAATTAACTCGCTGTAGAGTCACCTTTCTTAGTACCATAAAATCTCAAATCCTTAATTAAATAGTACTGCAGTACAATCCTTATTTATTTCCAGAACATGATTGATACAACACATAAATGAAATAATTCTAAAATAACAACATAAGAATATTAGTAATTCCTCTTCATCTGTGGTAGTATCATTTCCTGATTATTATCCAATAGCATCATTTGAGGCATAGTCTGATGACTATAACATTGGTTCGCATAGTGCCCAAACTCCTTCAAAATGAACCATTTTCTTAACTTTTTAGTCATGTACTTTGTGCCCTTTTCTTCCACACTTATAACAAACTATCATTCCTTTCAGGAAAGTTCCAGGGTGTTTCTTCCCACAGTTATCACATATGGGAAAATTCTTCTTATCCCTCTTCCCTTTTTCCATCTTTCTCTCTTCCATCCTTTTCTTCTCTTGCTTCCCTTCAAAGCCATAGGACTCTGAGAAATCAATACTCATATTATCAACACATGATATTATTTCTTCATATGACGATAATACGTGAGAAACTATTTGCCTTCTAAATTCTGGCTTAGGACCATGAAAGATATGATCCTTTTTACTCTTTGGATCATATGTATTACGAGAGTTCACATTCCTTCTACTGGGAGCCATTTCTATACAATATCATAAACTATTTCAGTTTATGAATTTCAATGAATAATTACCAAACTTGTAAAAAACCTAACACAAATTGAACAGTTTATGGATATAATCCATAATCATAAAAAGGTTATCTTTGAGTAAGTATATACTCATAAGCCCTTCATAATGGTTTGTAAAGGAAATGAGAATTATCCTAAGAATATCCCCCGAGAGTGTTGTAACCAAGAGTGCAGTAAGGCCCGTTGTCGTGCACCAGTTCCAGTTCGAGTCTAGCTCAAAGTGGTGTTTTTGGATTTTACCCCTAGGTACATCTGTGCTAGAGCCGCCTCTACCTTCTCGTATCCAGACAGGGATGTATTGCTCGGAAAACTTACAAAATCTCTACAATACCAAAATTCTAGGAAGTTATTCTATACTAATACTCAAAGTATATCTTAGGGCTATGTGCTCTAATCATATTTTATCTAAATCTAGTTTCCAAGTTTATTGCTAAACTTCCTCTGATACCAACTGTAACGCCCCGGCCCCAGTTACCCAGAGTCGGTGCATTATTACATAAAATTGGCATGATCACAAGAAAGATAAAATCTCGAATGACCGATTAGTTTAGTAGCCTTGCAACACTAGATATATTTATAAGTCTTACATTACATCATAAAAATGAAAACTACAACAACATCTTTTCTTTATAGTCCACACTCATATCCCCATAAACTATCCCTACAGGTCATTCATAAATTACTTCTTCACATTCTGGGAAAAATAAAACATAGAAAGGGGAGAGCTCAAATGCTCGGTAAGGGTAAGCAATACAGCAGAAACATTCAAAAATAAGCTTAAACATTTAAGGCAATGTATAAAACTAAAACAGATGCCTTTTAAACATGAACTTCAGCATAATATGGTAGAAATAAAATGAAATAATTCAATTTACTTATTCACATGGATATTCTACTAATCGAATAATCGCATGCAATATCACTAACCACTTTCATAATGATGGAATTCATAATGCCGAACTTTAATTTCTGTGTCAAGGCCTCGTGCCAAGACCTATGGTATAACTGTACTCAGAACCCAACCTGGAGAGCCTCTATAACCGGACTCCAACCCGGAGTGCCTCTAATAACCGGACACCAACCCGGGGAGCCTCTAATAACCGGACACCAACCTGGAGTTCCTCTAATAACCGGACACCAACCCGGAGTGCCTCTAATAACCGAACACCAACCCGGAGTGCCTCTAAAAACTGGACACCAACCCGGAGGGCTTACTTTTACTGATCCCCAACCTGGAACATACTAGTCCAACACATTCATCTTAAAAAGAGGACGAAATATAATACAAACATTCATATTAAAACTAGCATAAGAAATGCCAAAACATTAATCATAAACCATTAATGGTATAAAGATAACTCATTAATAGTCAAACATACCACAAAACCTTAAATAAAATATGGAAGATTTGTATCATAATAAATCAACTTCAAACAAGTGTAAAATTTATCAATGTATGTTAACATAGATGAAATCAAAACTATTTGAGAGAATTATCTCTTTTTTGAAATCATTTTAATGTCACATAATTATAGAGAAAACCATTATTTTGAAAATATCTTTATAAGCGTGTGAAGGATGCTTCAAAGGTGTAATAACGGCAGAGAATAACCACACCCACCGTATAAGTTAAAAAAGACATTCTTACCTTAATTTTTTCAAAAAGGTTAAATAGTAACTTGTTTCGAAAACGATGGAAAGATTCCTTTCAGAACATATAAAGTTAAATAAGGGTATAAATGACTTTAAACCATTGTCTATTAAATAGTAAAAATGTTTTGAAAGACATTTTTAAAAACATAGATGTGGACGATAAAGAAATTCCAGTATATTATTACTTATAAACAACCTCTAATAATGAAGAGATTGCGAAATGAACCCTTACCAATTTGGTAACTTACGAAACATACACCCCTTGAAAGAGGTATCATACAATGAATATGTAAATACATATAAATTAATGTGTATTACACAAAGAATACAATTATGGGCAGTACATACACCACACATAAAGTAATGGTGGAAATATGGCATGAATATCACGAGAATAAAGGGTGAGATGAAAACCCCTTACCTTGCACTTTCCTTTAGTCGATGGTACGTTTAACCTCCTCTTCTTGGGGTTCTTCTTTTTGATTTTATCAAAAGGTCTCCATAGGATGGATTTCTGACTAAAGGAAGGCCTCTAGGATGAAGTGAGGGAAGTTGAGAAAGTATTTCGGAAGGGGGTGGATGAACCAAAAGGCTTTGAAGGTGTGAATTAATGAGAAGGTGGAGTGTCCTTTTATAAGAGTGGTGAGGGGCACCTTTGGAAAAGCTATAAATATTATTTTATAATAAATTCATATTCGGTTTCTAATGGCTCCAAAGTGGATTATTTAAAGGTTAAGGTACGGATGGGTTGCAAACCACTTAACCAATATACTTTAGACAGGTTTGGGTCATTATATTAACCTTATCTTTTAGTTTTAACTCTTAGTTAATTAGTTTGACACTTACCATGTCACTTTGTAATTTTATATTATATAGTTAATAAACATACTATATACATCCAAGAGACCCCCAAGTGGTCCATTAATGATAAAAATATCATGATATAAGTCTCTTTATCGAACCTTAGATTTTTAGGAATTTAATATCAATTAATAACATAATATTTGTTTTAAAAACTCTTTTATGTCAATTTTGACACTATTCAATAATTGACTTTTGTAAAAATCATAACAGAATGATTACTTCATAAAAGGTTAAATAAATCAATTCTAATTTGTCATATTATCCTAGAAAATTATTGTAATTCATTAAAAGTCTCAAATTATACTTATTTGGGTATTTATATTATCAATTATTTTAATTTTTCACTATTATGGTAATTACTACATCATCATTGTGTCATAAATAAATTAAATTATTTCATGTCTAAAAATTATAAATAAAATACCATTATGTAGGAAATATTTTTAGATTTCTAATTAATATTCATAGTCAAAAATACAACATATATAACCCTATGTAAAAATTTGTTTTCTAAAAGATATAGGCTTATGTCATTTTTGTATTTATTTTAACTTAATTAAAATAAAGTGTCCCTATCACCTACTAGGGGCTCCATGGGGTCCCAAAATCGACCCAAAGATGGACATGGTCGGACATGTATCCAAAAATAAGGTTAGGACATGTTTTAGGGTAATATAGTATTATTATAATATTATTATTTAACCCTTATTTACCAGATTTACCCTTTAACCATGGTAAATAAAATATTTACCGAAGTAATTATTCAAAATGTCGAAAAATAAAAGTTTCCTATTTACACAATTTGGACATCCTGATTCCAAATATGGAATCCATTTTTCCAAATTCAAAACACAAAATTGGAAAAAATTAATTTAAAATTAATTCCCATTGTCAAAACAAAAAAGCGTGTTTTTAAAATATAATAACTATCAAAAGATTGATACTTGTTTATGTCCGGTTTAATTGTGAAATTATGTCTAATGACCAAAATTGTATTAAATGGTAAAAAAAATATTCTAAATATACTTTAAAACCACTCAAATTCTTAATTTATCACTAATAATTATTTTTATTAAAAAAGTTTTTTTTATTTAAAATTTAGTAATTTTCACTATTCATCAAAATAATAAAGTTATCCGAAAAGTACCAAAATTTCACCTTAGGATAAATTTGATACTCAGAATCCAAAAATGAAGTCCATTTTGAGAGATAAAATTTCTAAAATTTTAAAAAGTAGGTATTACTATTCATAACGGCTACTTTGATTGGTCGTGGTGTGTGTTAGAACTCGAAGTTGCGTACAACACACGCTACTGTATTATTCAAAGAGAAGCGTACCGTGGAAGATCGAGTTGTTACACCATGTGTGTAGTAAGGCCTCTTTTTCATGTGCCAAGTGATGAATGATTTAATACCCAACCATCCTTTTTAGGGATATTAACCCCAAGTACATCTATGTTATAGAATGAATCCAATTTATTATATCCATACAGAGCTTTAGTTTCTATGAAACTATATAATATATACATTACCATAATTTTAATATTCTATCATATCCTTATACTTATATTTGGGATTTTTAATAATATTCTCTAGTCCAAAAACATAAAAATAACTAATCTAAACCTCAAAAAAAATTAAACATTACTCTAATACCAACTAAGGAACCCTAGACCCACACTCCTAGGTATAGTGTTAGAAATATATACATTTACTACTATATTTGATACCAATTGAGATATAACAAAAAAACATACATATATTCCAATAATTTAAACACTAAATCTCACAATAAACACACAATTCTAAGAACGGAATGTTTAGGGTATCTCAAGAGCATCTATATAAGAAAATTATTTCATGATACTTGTGAAAATTTCTCCATAATAAAACCTAACTATTCTCCCTTATAAAATTCTCATAAGTTATACTCATCTTTATAACCTAGGCGAGGAAAACATAAGAATTCAATGAAGTCCAATGCTCAGTAATAGAAAATTTATCAACATGTCATCTAGGGTAAGATCATGAGAAAACATGAGAAGGTAGAAATATTATATTAAAAAGAAAATAAAATAACAAATGTTTTATATATAATAATAATATAATTACATGTAATATCAAATGAAAAAATATTTCCCTGGAATAAGTGTGTTGAAACATGAGATAATAATCATGATCCATAGAGCATATTGTATGACTATAATGTAGAATTATGACATTTTCATAAGCATATGAAATCATGACATTATAAACATATAAAACTACATAGTGTTAAAACTTAATTAAGTTAACATGGCTAATATGTATCATCTTCTTGCTAAATATTTTTATCATAGATAATTTACATCAGGTCCACACTAAATATTTTTAATGTTGTTACTTTGCATTATGTTTATTCCCCCTATTATAAATGTATCTAATTTACATCATGTTCACGCTCAATGTTGTGAATGTAACTAATTGATATCATGTCCATTATCAATATTTCTAACAATGAAAAAATACCTCATGTTTAAACTCAACATATTAATATCATGAGGTATGAAGCTTTAACCAATTCATTGGAGGTCTATATAGAACCACACCAATTAATCATCCATAAAAATGTTTCCACTTGAAATTGTCCATTATTCATATTATTAAGAGTTGATGGAAAAAATGGGGTTTATATCATTTAAAATTAGTATTTTATGCACTTAATTTATGGATGATGTTGATTTATATCAACATTACATCACCCAAAAGGATTATCTCATATAATAACTAATAGGGTGATTCATAAAACATAACTATATAAGATTTAGAACATTAAAAGAGGAAAATGGAAGAGAAACCATAAAAATAGATATTTTTAGAAAACATATAAAACACCCCCATTATTTTAAATTAATTTAAATGAATACTTTTTTTGATATTGAGCATCACACAAAACCTCACGCGTAAAGGAATCGTGAAATAATATTATTCAAATATGGTTGTTATAACATAGTTTTTTGGTTGTTGGTTAAGAATAGGAATAACCAAATTATGAAATACATATAGAAATTATTTTCGTACTAAAAAAATGAATTCATTAAAAAAATTAAATTCATATTATTTTTATTACTATGAATGGTATAAGAATAAATGCATTTTATGGCATAAGAATACTTTCTTCATAAAAATGGTTCTTAGGTGTTTTATCCGTGAATAATTAGATTTAATTTTTTCTAGTTTTAGAAATTTCATCCGTCAAAATGAACTTAGTTTTTAAAATTATCATTTCAACGATAGCTTAAGGTGATGTTTGTTTTATATTTTTCAAAATTAGTTATTTTTGGGTGAATAATGAAAAATATCAATTTTTCAAATATTGTCACTTTTATTAAATTATAATAATATAAAAATAATTTTAATTTTTACGAAACATTTTTTCTAGAACATATATTTATATTTATAAAGTAATATAATTAATATAAAAATATGTTGTAGAACATAAAAATCCATGGTTAACATTTAGAAATTTATGTAATGGTTTTATTAAAAAAAAATTGGTTTTTCTCTCTTAATAAAGTATTCACATGGATACATTCATTATTGGTTTAGTTTTAAAGAAAGATGACTACCCTTTTATTTAACATAGTATAATTAGTTCCATTATAATAAACCTTAAACTTGTTTCTTTTTTTAAAATAATTTTTATTCTTAAAAACCATTTTTCTAAAATGGTACTTATATATGTTAAAATTATTTTTACCAGTTTTGGAAATTTAATATTATAAATTGGATTATAATTTTAGAGTCAGAATAGATAATTTTATATATTAATTTCAACTTCATTTTTTCCACAATGAATTATAAAAACATTATTTCTTTGACCATGGATAAGGTTAAAAGAGTTTACAAGGAGGTGGGTTAAAATATAAGATAAGGATAAAAAACCTCTTAAAATTATATATATATATATATATATTATTTTTAAATATATTTTGACCGTATCTTATATTATAATTGATTTCATGGATATTTTGTTCCACTTTCACAAGAAAACTACTTTATATTACTTTAATCTTATAAGTAATTCAATGTGTGCCCCTCCACTTATTTATATAAGAAAACCTCTTCGCCACCCATATTCAGGAACATAAATTCCTATAGATAAACCAATAAATTCCAAAAAACATTTCTATCTTCCTTCCCTTGTTTATTGATCTTGTGGTCTCACCCTAAGACCATTCTAATATGTCTTAAGGTGTAAGATAATATAGATCTCTCAAATAATATGTAATCATCTTACTCAATTATTTCAAAGTTTATTTCTTCTTCTAATTCATTTAAATTAATTATAAACCTAAATACATAATAAATATATTATCGTAAATATAATGAATTTTTTTATGATTATGGGACAACCATATTCCACCTAATTTATCTTAAATATGAAATAAAAGTGTTTCTCGTGTGTACATGTGGACTACCACATCCATATAGCAATATGGTTCATTTCCCAGCACTGCCTCACATTGAAGTATATAAATTTATTTAATTAATAATAATGATATTTTGGTTAAATATATGATTATGTAATGATAATATATTATTAATCTTTCTTCCCTTTTTTTTATTAGAAAATGAAAATATCAGTTATGTGTATTTATGGACTACCATCTACATGAGTGGTGTAATTCATTTATCCACCTATAGATTTTAAAGATGGTTATAAATAATTATATAATAAGTATATATGATATTTATGTTATGGTTAAAATTTTATATATAATAAAATAATAATAATGTTATAAGGATCATAACCATTGAATCAAAACATACATTAAAAAAATCAGTTAACAGCCTGAACTATGATGATAATGAACAATTTTTAATGAATAAGTGATAAGATGTTATAGGTAATAAATTATGAAATTATAAATATTCATAATATTAGTTTATATATTTATAATAAATATAAATTTATTATACAAGATTTTGAAATCACTTATAAGGAATTTCATACGAAAGGTATAGGTTTATTTCACAAGCTCATCCTAATTCAAGATTGTTTATGTCTATGTTTCTGTTGGATGAATTATATGATATTTTTATCTCAAACCACATCTATTTTTTCTCCATTAGTTATTTATTTAAATTTAAATTTTTTCCTTTCATTTTCCTCTCTCTTTGTAATAAAAATTATGAATGAATGTTTTTAAGGAAAACATTCTTTTTTCTATTTGGTCGGGAATGTTTTTATTCCTTCTCCATATTTTCATTAAAACGTTTTTATGAATTGTATAATATTATACATTGATTTATTGAAGTCATTTTTAACCATTTTTAACTTTATTTTAAAAAATTTAAAAGAATTATTATTTTCATTTTCAAAATGACGTAATTTTTATAAAAGGTATGAACATAATAGTTTTTTTTATGTTTACCAAACAAATTGAATTTTCCCATCACCATTTATATTATTTTTCTTGATTTAAAATTTAAAACGTTCCATGGTTCTTTCAAATGAAAATGAATTCTCTAATTTTTTAGAAATTTTTTCATTTTAAATAATTGATTTCAACCTTAAAAGGTTATTTTTTAAAAGAAATGTTTAATTGAACTTCTAAATGTATTTTCATCGATTTAAACATAATTTTAATAATATTATGCGTTATTAGGGATAAAAACTAATGATAACATCCACGATATTACATTTAATTTCCTACAATCATGTTTCTCTAGTGATTGACTGGGATAATATTAACATTTCATATGCTAGCTTTTCAATATGAATTTTTATATTGATTATATATTGAATTTTTATTTATTTTCTTCATATGATGAATGAATTGGATTTAGTTAGTGATGATTCAGTATATTTACTTCCCTTTTATTCATTTTTAGGTCACATGAGACAATCTAGTTTGTGTATTTCGTGTATAGGTTACCTGTTTATATATGATGTCATGGCACAAGACATTAATAGTAAGATTTTGATGTTCGATATTTTGTATTATATCCTTATCAAATTTGATAATGTTATCCATGTTATTATTTATGTTTTTAAATAATCAATTTATATATTTCCCTTTTAAGATACTTGTTATAAGAATATTTGATTATTTCATATCCCTACCATATTATTTTATGATTTATTTAATCATTCATATGTATTTTTATATTATTTAACATACTAAGCATTTGAGATTACCCTTTATTATGTTTTCATTTCCCTAGGAAACCAATATGGGATATATAAATGAATTATGGGAGATACTAGAATAAATAATTATGTTCTCAAAATAATTTTATGTTTTATTTCATATTTTCAAATGTAATGTGAGAATGTTGTATGTATCTAATTTCCCAAGAATTCTAAACTATTTGATATTTTGGGATGTGATCCATTATATCTTATTCCAATGTAGTAAAATAATTAATATATTTGGGTTATCAGATTCAAGGTATTATAGTTATTATCAAAGGAAGTTTATTATCAACCATGTGAAATATATTTAGGAAAACATATATTAGAGATCATAACCATATGACAGACTCTAGGGATAAGTCTAATTGTAGAATAATATCATGAGGTATTTGTAAAGTAGATAATGAGTTGTTTCCTATAAATTAAATCCCTATGTTGATACCGGAATGTGTATGTGCCTATGGAATATATGATCCTAGGGGTGAAACACCTTGAAAATGGATGGTTTATTATAAATTCTATCTTCACTCTATGCATGACGAGTAGTCCTAAGACTTCACACCTGGATAGACACTCTTGGAGTATATGTTTTGGTTGATTCAAATTAACTTTTTGAACATTTATGAAATATTTTAATATAATTATATGATTCTAATATATTCCCAAATATAATAATCTTATTATTCTATGATTATCTATGCTTAAATTTTAAATTTTTGTTTGTTATATCACTTGTTTTAGAATTATACACTATGATTCATAATGTTTATAGCTACTATTATGTATGCCAGTATTTTGAAAAAGTATCCCATTATATGTAATGAAAAAAATAAATATATGTGATGAATTTATGGATTTTCCTTTTGATAAATTCAACATTTCTAGAGTTAGAGTTTAGTTGATTGTGACTTTATTAGGATGGTTTACTCAATTTATAACCAATAACCTTGCCCAAAAACAACAACCTATTTCTTTACAATAAGATTAATTAATGTTTGGTGGATTCATGTGGTAGAAACATTTATCAATCAAAAGAACTACTAATCCATTTATATCTTCACAGTGGTTCCAGTCCCCTGAAAAGATATTTTTTACTATGAGAAGAACAGAAATGGAGAAGGTTATTGTGGTTTTGTAATTTTTAGATGAATATACTGAAAAAATTTGATTATTTATTCAAAATAAAATGGAGGATGAGGATATATAGAGAATTAAATGAAATATTTTTAATTTGAAATTCTTTAAAAGCTACACTCCTTGTGAAAAATGAGCTAGTATTGATAGAAAATTCATCAATGTTAGAAAAATAGAAGAAGAATGTGTTGTTGTGTATAAGAAAACATTTATAATATTATAAAAGTTTTCATGGACTACATATGTAATCTAGAATGTATAATTTACTATTTCTTATATGGGTGTAATCCTAGACTTTGAAGGGACCTATTCTCTCAAAAGTTTCATTATATGATGATATTTTATCAACTTCCATAAGGATAGAGAAATATTTATCCAACCCATTTATTTCTAAATGGAATCAAGAAATGAAGTGGGTGATTAGGCATCGATAAAAAGAATAAATTAAGTGGAGGAAAATAAGGGAATGATGAAATATCCCATAAGTGATAATTTTAGAAAGAAACACCCCGATACTTTCTTGAATGGGATGGGAGTTATTTTCAAGTGTCGAGATAAACACCATCAGGAGCATGGATACAAAGGAAATCCAAAATCCAAAAATAGTTTTTGTTTCTACTATAAGTATATGAGTTACTATGCAAACAAATTTCTTTAAAATCAAGGGAATTTTCCTAAAAAAGGTTACTAAAGAAAGGCCAATCATATAAACTTACTGAAATTGAATTTAAAATATCTTTAGTTGTGAAAACAGGTAATTTTATCATGTACCCATGATTTATTTCATTCTAGATCTATGTACCCTTTTTTATTTTTCATGGATATAGAATCATACCTTAACACTTTGAGGAAGGAATTGTTAATAAATACACATAATGGAAAAATGGTTATAATGTGAATATGCTGAGTTTTTTTATTAATATGAAAAAAATTCCCTTATTGCAAACATGGTTTTCATATATATGATTGGATTTAAAATAATACTAATTTTTATCATTTAATAAGTTTTAGGGATTAAGGAACTAGTATATAAATCACAAAATAATATAGGTTGAATTAATGGTACTATAATTTAATGGTTCATGTATATTATAATTCTTGTGGGTGTTATTATTTAATTTTACGGAATCAATTTTTAAATTTTTGACAAGATTGTTTATTCACATTGATTTTTATCTGGACATATTCTAACCATTTTTTTAGATAGTTGAATTAACTTTTCTTTCATTTGTAGATAATTTAATTAATTAATTGTCGATTTTTGTGATTTCGAAATAAAAAATTAAACTCAGTTATTGATCTTTATAATCATAATTGAAAATTGATAAAAATACTCCACCAAAGGGAAACATTTATCTTATAAATTTGAAAAGAATATAGTAATTATATTCTCTTATAATTCCTCCACCTCATGAAATGGAATATAAATCTATCATGTTTTTTTGTAATGTACATATTAATTATTAAATATCTTTTTTGGAAAAAACTTTAAAAATTAGATGTCATATAAAGGTAGATATATTACTTATTCATGAAGTAGAAATTTCCTTAATCCTAACCAAGAAATTAAAATTCATGATAAAATTTATTAAAATTTCATTATTTTCTAAAAAATAATTAAAATTATGAGTATTAAATTTATCTAAGGATGGTAGAATGTTACACCCTAGGATATATGTTTCCTTTGAATTTATACTATGTTTGGTAGTGTGCAATACAAAAAACATGGATCTTAAACAAACCATGAAATAATATTATTTAAATTTGACTGTTATAACATAGTCATTAGGTGGGAAAATATCAATATGAATAAATGAATTATGAAATATATATAGATATTATTTCTTTAGTAAAAGTAATTAATTAAATAAAAAAAATTATATTTATCTAATTTTTTCTAATGGACAAAGTATGATGATAATTTCATTTTATTCCATTAGAATATGTTCTTCATAAAAATCGGTTTTAGGTGTTTTATGTATGATTAATTAGAATTAATTTCATTAATTCTATAAATTTAATTAAAAAACTAACATTGTTTTTTAAAATTATTATGTCAAAATTAGTATAGGGTGGATTTTAGGTATTTTTTAGAAATATTTGAATTTTTGGAGAATTGTGGAGAATACCGATTTTACGAATACTTTTACTTTTGTACATTATAATGATGTAAGAATAATCAGAAATTATATGAAAAATTTTTATATAAAAAATATATATTTAATAAGTAACATAATTTAAATAAAAATAAAATGTATAACTTAGAAATTAATTCTTAATATTTTGAAAATCAATGTTATTTGTTTATTCAAAAAAGACATTTTTTATTTCTCCTCTATAAATTATGTATTCACAAAGATCATTTTAGTTTTGATTTATTTTTTTAAATTAATTACCCTTTTATTCAAAATAATACAATTAATTGCATAGTAATCTATATTATACTTTATTTTTTTGTAAAATCATTTTGATGCTTAAAAGAAATATTTTTCTAAAAACATTTTTTATTATATTTTAAGAACATATGTTAAATGTAGTTTTTGATACATCTATAAATTGAATGTTAGAAAATTGATTATAATTTTTAATCCTCATAATTAATGTTAAAAAATAATTTCAACTTTATTTTGTTCATAACGAATAGTAAAATAGTAAAATAATTACCATGTTTAGGTTAAACTATGAAATAAAGGTAATGATGCCACATAAATTTGCCTAAATATTATTGTGTGAAGATATTTATACCTTATATTATGTTACATTAAAATTCATGTCTAATTGATTCCACTTTTATAAGAAAATGACTTTATATTATTTAAATATTTTAAGAAATTCCATGTGTGTCATTCACCTAACATATAAAAGGGAATATCTTATCCAACCTCATTCAAAAACATTAAGACCAATATCTCATTAAATACCTACCAAAAAACTACATAACCTAATTCTATTCATTATTGAAAATATTTTCTTACCATAAGATAATTTTATGAAGGCTTGATATATAATCCAAAGGAGGTATTTCAAAGAAGAGGTAATCATATTTCCCGACTCTTTCAAAATTTACTTCTTATTCTACTTCCTCTAAATATGTTTTATTTATCATAACATAATTAATTCAGTATCATAAATATACTAATATATTATAATGAATATTTTACAACTATTTTTCACATCCTTCTCATCAAATGGGAAATAAATTATTGCTCGTACGTACATGTGGACTACCCCCTCCACGTAGCAACATGATTTATTTTTGATCCCTACCCCTATATTGATGGATATAATGATGGATTTGTTAAATATATATGAAATTTAATATATAATTATGATTATTGAATTATAAAAATTTTATTTTTCTTTCTTTCCTTATTTTTATCAAAAACTAGAAACATTGTTCATGCGTACTTATCGATCGTCGTCTCTATGAATGGTGCAATTTATTTTTCTATATATTTCTTTTATAGAAAGTTTAAAATATTTAAATAATTATTATATATGATATTTTTATTATGATTAACATTCATTATATGATGTTACTATGATCAAGATGAAATTTCAACAACATTCAAGTCAAAAATTAAATAAAATATAAAGAATCTAACACCATGATTGATAAAGACAATAAATGATTCTTAATTAATAGGTGAAAATATATTATTACCAAGTCACTCACTCCTGGTTCTGGATCTCATACACATATACATTACATATTTACTTTGATGCTACCTACAAAATCCTGGATGTAACCATCCATAATTACTAAACTAGTGGCGAATATTGATTATATTATATTAGAATGATATTTTTAGGTCTAATGCTTTGGATAATTAGAACATAACCTAAACTAATAATGTGAATACCCTTACCCCAGTAGCCTAAGGCTCATTTCTAATTTACGAAATTGGAATAAGATATATAAAAAATCATCACAAATAACTAAACAGTTCATTAGTCTTGGTAAACTAGAAACATACATGTTTCCCAAATTACATTTGTATAAAAAAATTACAACATATTTTTTCAGTGAATATAATAATTTTTTATATCAATTCATTCATATCATTCATAGTAATCTTCCTGAATTCCAAGGAAAGGAAAACAAATAAGGGTGAGCTCAAACGCTTAGTAGGTGTTATGTAAAGCGGAACCTATCAAGAGTAAATGATTAATAATCAATAAATAAAAATAAATATGGAAAATAAAATATTTGAACACACATTTCATTTAATAAATAACATGAATATCATGATTATACAAGTCATAAAAAATATGTAAAGGTAAATACCTAAAAATGTGTTCCATTTAATCAATAAACTGATAATGAAATACATTGAGAGATAATATCATTATGAAAATATCATGGGCAATAATAAATAAATTCATAATTAAGGAATTTTTTAATTATTGTATTTCATAATCTCTGGCATCATGATACCTATACTATCAATACCTTTTGCAAGATAGTTTAAAATTAATGGATATGTATAAAATTGAACCCCATTTAACAAAGTCTAGCCAATTGAATCATCTCATGAGACTACCAAGGAATCAAGGGGATATCTATAATTGGGCCCCAACCATATCTACACTTCCAAAACATTCCTAATATTTTGAATGATAAATTTAATTCATGAAATGTATTACTTTTCAATAAATATGGGTATTGAGTAAAGGATACATATTTATCATTTTTTCAAGTTAATCAAATAACATTAAAATTATCTACCTTATGTAAAAACAATATTAATTTTACATAATTATCATATCCATAATACCAAAATAATGGTATTTAAGAGAAATTTAATTTTTAATGATATATTACAATCATAAAGTTATTACTTCAAGAGGAATATAAAAATCTCAAAATAAATTCATATTGTCCAATACTTGTTTCCTATTTGGTAACTTCAAAATTGTAACCCCATGAAGAATAAAATTGAAATGAATAAATAGTCATTATGAATAAATATTTATTCATGTCAAATAAATTTAAGGTTATCATATACACTACAATGAAAAACTTAATTGGTACATTTTAATAAATATCTCTTAATAGAATAGAAATTGAAATAAATTCCCTCAAAATGATCATAACATTGAAGTCATAATTAATAATTGAATAAATTATGTGAATAAAATGTAAATACAAATAAAATATAAATGAAACATAATAAAATAAATATTAATTACTCAAATAATAATATAATATTAAAGAAAATAAATAAGTAATATAACCCAATAAAAAGAAATTGACTTATAACATTTTTCACCACATTAAAATTTTCAAGTCAAATCTACTTGGATGAAATAATTCAAATTAAAACATAAATTTCCATTAAATATGAATGATTTGTTATATTACACGTAAAATGGGTAGTATGAAAACCATATAAAATAAATTAGGTTCACAATAATAAAATATTTCTCAATGAAGGGAAATTGAGACGATGTCCCTTACCTCACACTTCCTTTCGGTTAAACATGATATAACCTCTTGTATAATTGTTTTAATAATTATATTTATATATAATAGAACCATATTAGTATTTATAATATCATATATTATCCACTTATAACATTTTACCACCTTTTTGTTAATAATATTTCAGTATTTTCATTATTTCAGGTGTTAGTTTCCCTGTTTTCACATGTGTGTTTTGTCACACAATTTCAGGTTCTTCTAAATATTATAGAGTTAAATAATCTCCATAATTAAATTAATTTTATAAATAACTTATCTATTCATTATATACATTTTTACAATAATTATTTTATTTTGTACATGGAAACATAATCACATCGCATCGTGGAAATGGTAAGTTGTACGTACGCACAAATTAAGTTATATCTCCATTAACATGTGAAGGGGTAAGGAAGTGGGTGATATATTAATTTTGTAGAATAAATATCATGTAATTTATATAACATATATTAATTAATATCATCCTTATTACTTTCCATGTAAGACTTATGTGAAAATAAATCACATCACCTCGTGAGGCGGTAGTCCACCGTACACACGAGTGACGTTGTCATATTTTAAATGGAATTGAAAGTAAGAAGTTATAAGTGAAATTATAATTACATAAGTATAATAATTTCATAAGAATAATATAAATATTTTAAATACAACATTATATAAACTCTTTAATAGAGGATATGGAAAATGAATTACAATGATTCATGAGACGGTAGTCTGCCGTACACACGATCAACAGTTTTATTTCACATTTGATGGAAGAGTATATAGATATAGGTAATCAATATATCATAATAATGTATAATTATATTTAATATAATTATTTTATTATATAATATTTGTTTAAATAGATTTTTATGGTGGTGGAATAAGAAATAAAATAAAAACACTCTTTTAAGAATATTACCTCTTCTTTGGACAACTTCTTTAGGAATATACCAAAAGCATTCTTAGGTTGGATTTATGAACAAAAAAATGGATATGGTATGTTTTTTGGATATTAATTAAGTTATTATTTTATTAATTGGGTGAATGAAATTTCATTGGATGTGTGAATTGGGGAGGAGAGGGGGTGACATTTTATAAGTGGGGAGAGGTCACTATTGGAAACTTTGAAAATAATCAATTATATATGTGTTTTTATCATTACATAAGCCTAAAAATGGATCATTATGTAACCTAAGGTGTGATAAGTTAAAAATATGTCAATAAAATAGGTTTTTGACAATTTATTGGTCATTTTTAAAAATTATCTTCTTAGTTTACCCTCCAGTAAACCATTTTTTCCTTTACTACAGTAATTAAATTTTATTGTTTTAACTATTCCTTATGGAAAAAAATAATATGACTATATTATATAATTTATATTATTATAATTAAAAATATTTAATCTATTATTAAAAATTCAATTCATATAAGTGGTAGGTTACAATTTAAAATATAACCACAAACATGATGAGAAAAGTCTGTTTCCAGAGAGAAATTTTTCCTTAGTATAGATGGTTTTAATATCAACATTAAATATTAAATTGACTAAAATAAGATAAATTATTTTACTTTTAATATAATTTATCTTATTTTACCTTAAAAACAATTTTAATGTTAATTTATCATTACAAATTATTTAAATGAAAATGTAGTTTTCAATAAAAATTAGTATTGTTCATTATTAATCGAAAAAAAATTCTTAAGATTATAAAAAATACCCCAACCGTAATTTTTACTTTTATATATAAAAATTGAATTTTATTTTTTCATAAAAAAATTAATGTGGTAAAATTAATTTTAAACTATTTTTGCAAAGCATGACTAAAGTACCTTTTTGAAAAAGTAATTAATTTTTAAAGAAAAATTCTTTTTCTTTCAAATGATTTTAATTTTTATTTATAATAAATAGATAACCAATGAAAAATTGTAAACCATATATTTTCATAAATTAGTTAGTCCTACTCATACCATCTAACTTAATGTCAACATTATAATGGTCGTATTTTAAATAGTAATATTTTAACAGAGTATTATGTTTTGTCTAAATATAGAGTTGTGTGCATTAAAAGCTATCGATGTGATTGAAAATAAATATATTATAATATATTAGGGTGTTACATTATCGTATAATATCGATATTGTGTGTAAAATATTTTAGATATCCCAATTTAATCAATTTAAAATCTTGGGGAGTTACATTCTCTCCACCTTCAATAAATTGTATCTATAAAATTTGAACTTGCACTCAGAAATCAAGGTATTTATAAGTGAAAATTACTATTTAAAAATAATACAACATAAAAAGGGGTAAAAAATAATCCTCTAAAAACAAGGAAATATAAATATGAAAGGTAATCTTGAATAATAAATTACTAGGTTTCCATATAAAAGAACATGGGTAGGAAGTGAATATATGGACACATAATAAGTGTCATTCTCAAATAATGATGGAGCATGATAGAGTTCATTGATGAAAATAATATGAATGATAAATTGAAAGTCAAAAACCATTTAACCATAAGTCTATTATGATGTAAAATTCCATCGATTCATCGAATATGAAGGTAATAGAACAACATTTTTGTTTCAAGATTATTTTCCTAAAGTTGAGGAATTTTTTTACAATCTATAAATATAAGGAAATAAAATTAATTGATATATTTCTATTTCATAATCACAAGTTCATATTTTGGTTATTCTTTAATCAATTTCCACTTCATCTTTTATTATAATAGATGACTATTCAAATTAATTTTTATTCCTAAAGAAAAAAATTTAACTTTTAATGGATCATAAGATCCATAAAATAGGGAAAAGTATTTACACCTATTTTTATGATATTTTCCAAAATGCATATGGTGAGAAAATTTTATCCAATATAATAAATTAATCTATAAACCTCAAAAATAACACCAGTGGTTAATCATTAACATTTATTCATCAAATCATTTAAGAAATGTCATATTGACGAAGAAATAATGTAGTCCAGTGGTAGGTGTTCACCCCTTATCTTCTGTAATTTGTGGGTTCAATCCCTTCAGCATTTCTAGATGTGATGGGTTGTCCCCAAGTATACATGTTATCCTTTTTCTAAAACCATACTAATATAATTTGTAAAAAATTCCTAAATTGTGATAACTCATAATTATAAAAACATTAAACATAAGATAATACACAAAGTTTACCAAAACCATAATCTTAAGTATCAAACATGTAAAGGAATCCTTTATCAAATTTTTTTTTTATATACTAACACAATGGGTTGTATTCCCATAAATTGTTTCAAAAAATATCGATAATTGTGTTATATTTCCACAACAAAAAGTGTTCTATAAGACATTGAACTTATAAAGAACCATAGAATCATAACCCATGATGATGTCTATAACTCTTAAGTTAATTAAGTCATGTATTCCTATAAAATTTTAAAAAAATCCTTAAATGATTTAGGATTCTTATAAATAAAAAACCATTTGTAAAAAAATAATTCTAAAATTAATTTCTTGAATCCCTAAAAATAAATACTTCAACCATTTTATTTTAATATAGGCCCTTCCTTATTCTATAGGATGACATTTAGAAGAGTTAATTAACTTTTATAATGACCAGGTTCCCCACAATTGATACAACAAACTAGAAATAGATACCTGGGATGAAATTTATATAAATACATCACACACATCATTTTTACTTGGAAAATCATATCCTTATACCATTATTCTCAACACATAAAACATTTTATCATTACTTTGAGGCACTTTCCCAGATGTATCGTTACACATTTCATAAACTAATGAAATTGATACGTCCTTCCTCTATGGTATCTACCACTCGCCTCTTAGAAAACATTATCATTCTCTTCTTTACTGGGTATGAGTAATGGTTAATCTGTAGGTTGTTAATCATATTTTGGGATAACTAATTAGGAATAATCATGATATCATTCACAACTATAATCAATCCATTTGGTTTCTAATATTCACCCCATTTTTCTTTATATTCAATGTTAATAAGAAACTTTTAGGTTCCTTCCATTGACTAGAACAAAAATTATAGTTTGAGCAACAAGAAACATTGTGGTAAAACCATATAGTCATTTATATGATGTCTAAAACATGAAATATTATTTAAATATAACACTCCATCATTTTATTATAGGTTATTAATAGTCATAAACTATTGATATAATTTATAATGGTTTGTATAAGAAATGTAAATTATATAAACAGTATACCCTGAGAGTGTCAAACTAGTTGAGTAGTAATGCCCATTATCATGTACGATGTAATGCTTGTGTTAAAACCAACAATCCTTTTTTATAGTTATTACCCATAGTTACATTTATTCTAGAAACTCTTACACATATAGTATCTATAAAAGGATGTATTTCTTGGAAAATACACATAATATATTCCTTACTAAAACTTTGTAATGTTCTTATATATGTATCCCCATATTATATAATAGGGTTCTGTTCCCTAATATATTTTTCATTAATATAGTTCTACTGTTTTCTACTAAACGTCATCTAATACCAACTGTAAAGACCCTGACCCTTGTATCATAGAGCCATTGTCTACTTTACTACCTTGTCAAAATATAAAATTAATGACATTCCAAAAGATTGAAAGTTTAGTAGTTTTGGTAAACTAGATACATAAATTATTATCATTCTAAATTTGAATAAAAAATTAAAAAATAAATTTTTTCATGAATGAAATAGTTACCTCCTTCAAATCCTTGTATATCACTCATAGTACTCATCCTTGATTCCTAGGAAAGGAAACAAAAAATGGTTACATAAAATTCTTAGTAAGATTTATGTAAAGTGGAAGCTACCATGAGTAAATGAAGAATAATTAATACAGAATAAGAAATATGGAAAGTTAAATATAAAAACAAATATTAAATTTAATAAATAACTTTACTATCATGGTTAGATAAGTATTAATCAATATGTTATGATAACTAATTGAAAACTCATGTCAATTAATCAATAAACTGAGAGTGAAATGGATCGAGAGATAATATCATTGTAGAAATATCATGGATAATAATAAATGAATTTTTAATTATTTAAATTATAAATTATTGGATTTGATGATATACTGAATGGTGTAACCTCTACTATCTAGACCTTTCACAAGACAATTTAAAACTGATGGGTATGCATACACCAGAAACCCATTTAATTATTTCTAGCCAACTCATTCATCTCATGAGACTACTGATGCATAGAGGGGATATCTATAATCGTCCCCACCTATATATTCATGTCCAATGGATTTCACATATATCAAATGATTTATTTAATTCATGAACAATATGCTTTCTCAAAAAATATTTTTATTCAGTATAGGATACAAATTTATCAATATTTCCCCAGTTAATCAAATAACATTAAAATTATACACTATATGTAAAAATGTTTCTCATTTAAATATATAATAATATCCATTATAAAATAATATGGATATTTATTATAAATTACATGTATAATAACAATTATCACAAGAAATTGATTGTTTCAGGAGAACGTTAACAATCATAAAATAAAGTGAGACTGTACCATAATTTTTACCTCGTTGGTAACTTATAAAATGTTATCCCTTAATGAATAAACAAGAAAATAAAAATTTCTCATCATTAATAAATAGGTATTAATGTTTAATACATTAAATGGAAATATTATACACCACAAAAAACTAAATAGGTTCATTTTAAAAAATATGTCTCAATGGAATGGAAATTGAGACGAAATCCCTTAGACTGAAAATATCATTGAAGTGAGAATTAATAAATGAATTGATTATATGTATTTAATGTAAACCCACATAAAACAATATTAAATAAAACATAATATAATAAAAATTAATTAGGCACAAAATCTTATAATATAAAAAGAAAAAATAAGTAATTTAACCAAATGAAATGAAATTGAGTTATGAAATTCTTTACCACTTGGTAATTTTCAAGTTAAATACACTTGGATGAAATAATTCAAATTAAAAAATAAAATAACATTAAATATGAATTATTCATGACATTACACGTAAATGTTTTATTATATACACCATATAAAGGAAATTAGACGCATAATAATGAAATATGTCCCAATGAAGGGAAACTGAAAGGAAGTCTCTCACCTCACACTTCCTTTTAGTTGAATATGATTTAACCTTTTTTATAATGGTTTTATGAGATTTATTAATTTTAAATGGAAAAAATTAATATTTATAATATCATATAGGATCCTCTTATAACATTTTACCAACTGTTTGTTAATAAAATTTAATTGTTTTCATTGTTTTGGGTGTCCATTGCCTTGTTTTCCCCTCTGTGTTTTGTCCTAAAACTTATGGTTCTTGCACATGTTTTATAGTAAAATAATATACATAATTATATTAGTGTTATATATATCATATTTAATCATTATATACATTTTTATAATCATTCATGCTGGTTGGATATGGAAAATGAATCACATCACTCCATGAAGACAATAGGTTATACGTACACACGAGCAACGATGTCATTCCTCTGTCATGTGAAAGGGTAGGTAATTGGGTGATATATTCATTTTAAATTATAAATATCATTTAATATATGTCACATATATTCATTAAATTTCTTTTTATTACACTATATGTATTTTGTAAGTGAAAAAAGAATCATATCGCTTCCTGAGGCTGTAGTGCACCATACAAACGAGGGACATTGTTAGATTTTAAACAACATATAAATTAATAAGGTATATTTTATAATATAGTTCAAAAATTATAATAATTTCATAAATACCATATAAATATGTTAAATACATCATTATATCCAGCCTTTAATGTTGGGTATAGAAAATTAAATACATTGTTTCGAGAGGCGGTAGTCTATTGTACACATGATTGATGATTTTGTTTCCCATATGGTGGAATAGAAGATTAATATTAGTCATGAAAATAACATAATCACATATTAGTATATTTTTTTATTCTGATTTTATTATTTAATCACAGTTTGATAATGTTTTAAGGGTGTGAAGGAAGAAACAAAATAAAAACCTTTGTTTAGGAACCTTACCTTTTCCTGAGAAAACATATTTAAGTTTTCACTAAAATACATCCTAGGTTGGATTTTCTGATCAATACAATGGATCTCGTATATTGGTAGTGTATTGAGGGATTTATTTGGGTAGGTATTTGTTGAACCAACTGGATTTGTTAATATTAATCGGGGAGGATAGTGGTGGCATTTTATAAGTGGGGGAGAGCACACACATGGAATTTTTGAAAAGAATCAATTACAAACATGTTTATATCATTATAAAAGCATACAAAATGGGTAATTATAAAATAATAGAGATGATAACACCTAAATATGGCTATAAAATTGGTTTTGGAAAATTTTATGATAATTTTTAACCCTTATCTTCTTAATTTAAACCAAGGTAAACCGATTTTAACCTTAATTGGGGTAATTAATGTTTTCTATTTTCACTATTCATTATTGTAAAAAATAATGATAATATTATTATATAAAATAAATTATTATTATTACAAATATTTAATTCATTTTAAAAAAATTAAATTCAATGAATTTTTAGAATCCAATTTAAAATTATATACACAGACCTGACGAAAAATCGTCTTTCCAAAGAGGGAATTCTAATAAGTATATATTGTTTTAATATTAAAATTCGATATGAAATTTATTTTAATGATGTAAATTAGATAAATTTTTATATAATTACACTTATTTTAATTTAAGAACAGTTTACATTGTAATTTAACATTTTAAATTATTTAAATGAAAAGAATATTTTTAATAAACATTTCTATTATTCACTATTCATTGAAAAAATAATCATTTCAGAAAATTATGAAAATATAAACCAAAATACAATTTTGGCATATGGATTTAATAAATGAAGATTATTTTTTCAAATAAACTTTCTAAATGTGGTAAAATTAATTTTAAATTTTGTTCCCAAAGTGAAACTAAATGGCCTTTTAGAACAAGTATGGTTTTTTATAAAACATTTATTTTTCTTTCAAATGATTTTTCTTTTTACTTATAATAAATACGAAACCATTGAAAATTTGTAAACTGTATGTTTTTATAATATATTTAATCCTAATCCTACCATCCAACTTAATATCTAGGTTATAACTATCATTTTTTTAATAATAAAATTTTAATAGAGTATTGTGTTTTGTTTAAACCCAATGTTGCATGCCTTTCAAGCTATAAAATAGATTTAAAAATGTATCATAAATTATTAGGATGTTATATTCACTTCTAATATTGATATATCAGGTCATATATTCCATTGAACCAATTTTTATTCTTTTAAAATCTCATGGTGTTACAAAAAAAATCTAATGTTCTTTGAATCAAGTAGAAAATGTTCCCATTGTATGTGAAACTATATAATTCATGACAAGTATTTAACAACTCTATAATTTATCTCATGTGTGTTATCCTTTTCGCCATGTCACATGTAATACTTTTATTCATAACCTGGTGAAATGGAAACATAATAAGGGTTGAGATTAAAATCTCATTAAGGGAAACATATAATTGAAATAATCATTCAATAAACATGACATAAATATTAAGGAAGGAATAGGAAAACAACATCAACCCATAATGAACTTCTAACTTGGAGAATTATATATCAATTATAATAATTGAAAAAGTGGATATCAATAACACTTTTCTCATACTGATGTAATAAAAAATTGTGTACCTCAAAAACTTATTGTCATGGCCTTGTTCTAAGGAGCTTTAATTATTTTTTAGACTACAGTTATGAAATCATGTTGAATTGGGTATACATGGACCCAATACTGAAACTTGTTTTCTCTCATGAGACTTGTTCATCCATAAAGGGGATATATAATTTTGGTCCCCAACCATCACTTTTTATTGTCAAATTCATTCACCATAAGAGTCAGTAATATATTTTATACCATTATCTGAGGAACATGTTACTCAATAAGACTCGGTTATCCATATAATGATAAATATGAAAAGAAAATACATAATAAACATATTTTAGAAACCAATAATCATAAATAATTATAATATTTTTCACCATGTCCAAAAAAGGGATAACATGATCATAACCCATACAAAGAAAGAAGTTGGATGGTCAAAAATTATATTGTCAACATGCCAATAATCATGTGTATTGTAATAATAATATGTGGTATATAAATAATTTTACCCATTTTAATATAATATCATAAATTTTTGGTGAAAATCAAAAAATATAAGTTATGTAAAATGTGATGTTCACACCATATTGAGTAATGGGTATACTTCTAAGGAAATACTGGAATAACATGATCATAATCCATCTGTAAAAATAAAGTGGACAGTTTAAATAGAAAATATACCAGTAAGTTAGAAGTATATATCAATTAGTTTTTTTAGTTGGAATATATATCACAAGAATTATAATTGAGACCAATAAAACCCTTATAGATTATAACATTAAAATTAAAACACCTTGAAAGATACATCTTGTGATTTAACATCAAATAAAATGATTAAAATATAATTCATTATATAATATATAGAATATTTGGTATAAACACCATACAAATGAAATTATGAGAAAATTTTAAAATATATCTCAAAGAGAGGCATTTGAGATGAAAACCCTCACCGCATTGGTAGCTTTTGATTAAAAAACCCTGAGAGTAAAAACAAGGAATTTATATTTATATACCTTAAATTAAAATGTATTAATGATAAAATATATAAAATTGGAATTATAGTAACCTTGAAAATGTAAATAGGTGTAAAAAATATATTACTTATCTCAATGAATTGAAATTGAGATGAAACCCCTTAATTTGTTTCCTTACTTATTTAATCACACTCTAAACTCCTGTAAAACAGACATATATAACTAAATATCATATTTAAAATAATATACTCTTAAATATTACCAATTTATAAAACTTATTATAATTTTTTATCATGAGTACATTAATTGAACTAACACATTATGATCATCTGTTGTTAATACATTTAACAGTTTTGTGCATGTTTAGTAATATAGATACCACTACCCATTAATTTATAACAACATAATTATTGATTAATTATTAAATATTATTTAATATATAACACATGTTAATTCAAAATATTTTTATTCCATTCCATATGTTTTTTTTACGTTATCTGAAAATTTAATTTTTAATGGATTATTTTGGTATTCTTAGTGGTGGAAGATGATTTATATATAATAAATTAAATAAATGTTTAAAAAATATATAAATAGTATATTTATTTTATTAACCTATAATGATATAATTATTTAATTTCACATATTCACTCATGATACAATTTTAAGGCATCATTCATGTATGTGGTTAAACTGACCCAAAATTAGATATGCTTTAACTTTATGGGTGAGTATGGTTAAGGTGGTGTTTCATTTCACATAATATAATTATAATATAATAATAATTATATTATTTTGATTTTTTATGAATTTAAACCATATTTTAATATTCTTGGATAAATAATTAGTACTAGAAGAAAATGAGAAATGATTTTTTGTCAAGGCGGTAGTACGCACACACATGTTTGATGTTTTTTGTTTTAATAAGTGGATGAGAATGAGTAAATAATTGTTTTAATATTCATATATAATCATATCTATATAATAATTATATTTAATAACTATATAATTATGGTGAAAATATATTTTTAAGATTAATATTAAGAATAAAACTTAAGAGGGATATAATACTTACATCATGGACTTGAATTTTCCTTGGCAGTCTCCATGAATTTGAATGGATTGTTCTAAATTTGAATGAAAAGGGGATTATGTTAGTGGGATCGGATTCTAGGTAAATTAAATTTTAATATTTAAAAGTAATAATTCAATGGATGAGCATACATATTTTAGGGTGGAAGTGGTATGTTTTTTAAGTGAATGTAAGTGCACTTTTAGAAACACATTTACATTTTTAATTAATGTAATATCATTTTAAAGGTCCCAAATATTATAAATTTTAAAAAAAATTATTAGAAACTTGTATTGGTTGATTGAAATCTCATAAATTTAATTAAAATGACTTTTTTTAATTTTTTTAGGACTTTAAAACTTTGGTACACTCAATTTTCACTTTTTCACATTTACCATGATAATTAATTTTAAAAAAAGAAATTAATTTTAAAAAAAATAAATTTGACCATATTACTTCATTTAAATCTCATGATTATGATTTTTAAAACATTTCTATCAAAAAAGTTTAAAATGATGAAAATTTAATTTTTAAAATAATAACAATTAAACACATAAAACAATTATTTAGAAAAATAACATTATTAGCCTTATAAATTTATATATTTGATAAAATTATCCTGGTTGCGGATTTTGAAGCCATAAATTGATTTATTTTTAAATTAATAAAAGTTATAAAGATTTTAAGTCAATCCAAAACTTAACTGCACCTAAAAAATACTTGATTTAAAGAGAATTTTAAAAAATAGTTTTTATATTAAAATCACCATTGAAATATAGTTAAAAAAATATTTGGAATAGTGTTTCTATGCAATAAGGATATATAAAAATGAAAAAATTTATTCCTTAACTTAAAATTTTATCACTTGAATGGTTTTTAAATATTATAGTTTATTCTTACATAGTGATAAAATCTTGTAAATTAAAATTTTCTTAAACCCCATAATTGTTTAACGAAAAATAAACTTTAAAGATTGATCAAAATTTTATAATAATTTATATTTTATATTAAGAAAAAAATGAGTTTATTTTTTCTAAATTAAAATCTAAAATTAAAAGATTTATCTTTTAATCAGAAATAAAAAAGATAAATAAAATCACTTTTATTAAAAACAACCTTTTAAAAATTAACTCATAATAATTATTTATCTTATAATGGTAATTATATTTACCTAATTAGAGTATTATATTAAATATTAATTTTATTCTAATATTTTTTGGCTCATTTACATCAGTCGTTGTGTAAAAGACAAGTTATCAGATACATTGACTTATATAAAATAAATTAAAATTTCATGGTGTAACATAAGATGTTATTAGTAAACCAAGTATGGTATTATAGGTAAGATTAATATTATGGAATAGATGTATAATAAATTTATATTTATTATAAAGGATGTTAACCGAAATTATGGAAAAATTTGGACCTGAGGTATGGTTTATTTAGCAATCTTATTCTTATTTGGGGTTGTTTATTCAAACGTTTCAATTAGAGGAATTATATAATATTTTTATGTCAGACCAATATAGCTTGTTATCCATTAGTTATTTCTATAAATTATAATTTTTCATTCATTTTCATCTTTCTATGTACTGAAAATTACAAAATAATGTTTTTAAGGAAAAGTAACTTTGTTTTTCTATTTAGTCGGGAATATTTTTCTTCCATGTCCATATTATCTTTAGCATGTTTTCATGATTGTTTTTATTTTTATATAATTATTTATTAAATTAATTTTTACACATTTTTTAATTTCTATGAAATAGTTTTAAAGGGTTATTCTTATCATTTTCCAAATGAGGTATTTTTTTCCATAAGTGTTAACAAAAACATTGTTTTTATGTTTACCGCTTGAATGGATTTTTCCCACAATCATGACTATTATATTTCTAGAAGCTTTATCCTCAAATTTAGATGGTTGTATTCAATAAAAAATATTTTGTTAATATTATGTAAATATTTATTTTTTAAATAAGTGATTTTAAAGTGAAAAGTATATTTTCCACAAGAAATGGTACAGTCATATTTTAAAATTATTTTCATCTATGTCACTTCATTTGATGAATATTATTATTTAATATGTATATAATCTTATAAAAACATCTAACATGTTACTTTTTATGGATTATTATCATGTTTCTCTAGGGATTGACTAAAGAAAATATTCATATTTTGTGTTCTTTTTTTTCAATATAATTGTTTGTGTTGATTATGTATTGAATTTTTAATAATTTATTTTATATGTTTTATAAATTATACTTAATAAGTGATGGGAAATACATTTTATAGTATCTTGATGTATTGTAAGGTCTCATGAGACAAACTAGTTTAGATATTTAGTGTCAGCCCTACCTATTTATGAATGATGTCCCGATATGTGTTATTTCTACTAAGATAATTATATCTGGAATTATTAATTCTATCATTAAGAAACTATTAATTATTATCATAACTATTATTTATGTTCTTATATAATCCATGGATATATTCCCCTTTTATGATATTAGTTACATGGAATATTTTATTATAGTTTATCTTTTCAATGTTATTTCATGATTTATTTATTATATAATGGATTATATTGTATTTTTTCCCTTACTAAGCATATAAGATCTCAATTTATTATGTTTTTCTTTTCCCCATAAAACCATGAAGGGATTTATGAATAATTTTAGGGATATACTTGAATAATTAAAAATGTTCTCACAAGAATTTTAAGTTGTATTTTATGTTTTTGAATGTAATTTGATAATCATGTATGTATCCAATCTAACAATATTGATGAACTATTTGATCCTTTAGTATTTGATCACTTGTATATTATGACAATGTAATAAAATAACCACTGACCCCATGTTACTGGAGTCAGGGTGATTCAGTTTGTATCAAAGGAAAACTTAATATTAACCTTTGGGATTAGATTTAGGAAAATATAGATTAGATAACATAAACCATGACATAATCTTTTGATAAGTCTATGTATAGC
This sequence comes from Viscum album, assembly GCA_963277665.1. Taxonomy (NCBI): domain Eukaryota; kingdom Viridiplantae; phylum Streptophyta; class Magnoliopsida; order Santalales; family Viscaceae; genus Viscum; species Viscum album. The sequence continues at coordinate 666,014,709 of OY728133.1, forward strand.
ATAATATCTTGATTTTTGGTAAATTAATGTATTTTTTATTCATAGAAATGAAATATGTATCTTTATACTAGAAAGTGTATGTGGATATGACATTGATTCACCTAGGGGTAAACACCCAAAAAATTATAGTTGAGTATTAACTCAATATTCACTCAGTGCATGATGAGTGGGCCTAAGACTGAAAAGATATCTAGAAACTCCCAGGGGATATTTTTTCCTTATTCAAAATCTATTTATGAACCATTATAAAAGATATCAAAATATGGTCATCATTTAAAGAATTTTCAAAAGATACTAAGCTTATGATTTTGATATTATATATGAATAAAGTTTTAATTTATGTTAGGTATTCAACCAGATTTGGAATTATACATTATGAATCACAATTTTATGAGCTACACTAGTGTATTATTTTTCTTATAAATGTATCCTAATGGAGGCAATGTAAAACATGTCAACACTCATAACTAGTGTACTGATTTTACTTATGATTTTGTAAACATAGAACGTATTGAAGATAAGTATATTATGACTATATTAAGAAAATTGAATCATATTATGAATAATAACCTTGACCATATAAAAAACGGTATTTCTTCATATCATGATTCATTGATAATGGACCACTTAATATGGAATAATCCCCTATCATTTAATAGAATTTATTTTCCACTGATATATGAATAGTTAATCAAGTACCTTGAAAATGAATTTCTTCCTTTGAGAAGTAATGAAAGCTATAAGGTTGTTTTTGAAGTTTATTTTTTAAATTAATATATTTTTCAATGTGTTCCATTGATTCAAAATACATAGGAGTAATAATTTTGACAAATTATTTAGTTGAATTTAAGGATATATTCATTGAAAAATACATTCCTCATGTGTAATGAGCTAATATAAAAATTAAATTCCTCAATATAATATATAATTCTTTTTAAAGTATTGTTTAGTATGGGAAAACATTAAAATATTATAAATTAATGTTATAGACTACACATGTAATCCAAAAAATAAATATTTGCCAATTATTTGATGGGGTTAATCCAATCCTTCGAAGGGTACTAATCTCTCAAAAAATTCAAAGGGTACTAATATCTCAAAAAAATAGACATATGATGATATAGTATCAAGTTTTATTAGTATAGAGAAATAATTATCCAAGTTATGTATTTTAAAATGAATCTAATAGAATAAGAAGAAGACTAAGAACCATGAAAATAACAAAGTGAAGGAAAATAGTTGAAGGATGGAACATCCCGCATGTGATAACTGTGTAATGAAACACTCTAGTAGTTTCTTGAAGGGAATGAGAGATTTCATAAAGTGTAGAGAGAAAGATAATTATGAACATGGATAAAAAATAAATAAATAACCAAAAAAATTAATGTTTTTAAACTATATGTAAATGGAGAAATATGAAAAAAAATCCATAATAATAATGGGAATTTACCTTAGAAAAGGATAAGGGAGAAAAGTCGATCATATGAAATTACTAAAGTTGATGTTGAAATTTTTTATGTTGTGAAAGGTATTGCTTTAATCATAAACTATTTATTTATTTTATTATATATTTATGCCCTCTTTTATATTTTTTAGGGATATCAAACTATCGCTTCATAACCTGAGGATATAATTGTTAATCATGATGCTTAAGGGGAATCTGGTTATAATAAAAATATATTAAGTTGTTCCATTAATATAAATAGTTATTCCCCAGTATAAAACATAGTTATTATGCCTATTTTTGGCTTTGATATAATCTATTTTTTATTTAATTTTTTTTAGGGTTTATGAATAATTATATAAGGCTTAAAAAATATATATTGAACTAGTGGTATTATAATTTATTGGTCAATGTATTGAATCATTTTTCTTGATGTTATTATTTATGTTATAAGAATTAATGTATTCTTCATTTACAAGAAGGTTTTTTCATATTCAGTATTATCATAACTCAATGTAATGATTTTTTAGATTGGTTAAATGATAGTTTTTTATTTTCTGTATCTTATTATCTGTTAAAGGTTGAGTGTTGTGATTTATGCATGTAAAATTCCTCTTAGTCATTCATTGCTAAAATATAAATTTTTGAATGATTAAAATACATAATAAAATAGAAAAACCTTCAATTATAAAGTTTAAATGAATCAATAAAGTATATATTTTTTATAATTCATCAATCTCAACAAATAAAAGATAAGTATATCAGTTTTTGTTTTCAAAGTGTCAATTAATTATTGAGGTACTCTACTCAAAACACATTAAAAAGTTTAAGTCACATAAAGGTATGTGTATTATTTATTTATTATGTAAAAATTTTCCTAGTATTAAAATATAAATTAAAATTCATGGTAAATTCTATTAAATTTCTAGGATATGATTAAAATTAATTAAAATTATGAGGGTGCAATTTTTGTAAAGAGGATAGACTATATCACCCCAATATTTTAGTTTTTATAAAATGAATACAATGTTAAATAGAAATCACCAAAAACAATGTGAAGACCTTGGTAATATTAATAATAGATCAATTTCATTCCTTATTAATATTCATAAATGATATTTCATAGATCGATATTCAATATAAAAATACTAGGTAAATTCTCGGTTAAAATGAAAATAGTTTTGTTCTAACTAAATTGAGTTTCATTCATTATACAGTTTTATTAAGAAGATTATTTTTTAAATTCCTTAATATTAATTAGAAAAAAATTATATCATTTTTTATTTTATCAATTCAAAATTATATTAGAGTCAATTTTTATGAATTTTCTGAGAATGTTTATTTTTTTAATAGTGGCAAATACTGATATATTAGAAAATTATCTTTTCTTTTTAATTATTTACAAATGCTCATTTTTTTGGGATAGTTTAAAAAAAATTAGTTAGTTTAAATTATAAATATTACATTTAATTAAATTTTTATTAATATTATACTTGAAATTATTATAAAAATATTTTTATACTTAAAAAGACATTTATTCAAAAAATTGTTCTTCATTGTATTAATTTTTCTAATTTTAAAACTTATTTTTATAACCATAAGATATTTAATATTAAAAAAGGGATTTAATATTTGGAATACTTATTTTTATATTTAATAAATATTTCAACCTCATTTATGGTCATTTTAAATAGTAACTTTGGTAAATAAAATCATTTACTATAGATAGATTTTAAATGGGTTAAAAGAGAAAAACTAATGTGATAATGCATAAAATGACAAAAAAAATATAATTGGATAGTGTTATTTATACCCTATTCAATATACTATTTAAATGTGAGCTTTTAGGGATCCATTTGACTTAAGTAATACATGATTATATTTAAATATTTTTAAAAACATAAAGTGTGTCATCTTCCTCACTTATAAAAGGACACCACATCTCCCTACGTCTCCACGCACTAAGATAATATTATCTTGGCCAATGCATACCCAAATAATTTTCAAACACTCTCCCCCATGTCCTAGATATCGTATATTGATCATAATAAGTTAGGCACAAAAGGGTATTAAATACCCTGAGAGGAGGTGAATCTGGGAATGTTTATTTTTTTCAAACAGCTTTTTGTACCACTTGATCTTGGCCTCATTATTATGAGGGTAAATTATATTTATCTTTTGTATATAAATTGATCATATCTTCTCCAATATTATATAATGGTTATTCATATAATCTAAATGAAGAAATAAATCACAAGGACGCACCAATTTTAACTTAGTTGGCCCTCACTGAGCTATGTCCAAAGAGCATACAAATTCAATATGACAATGTCAAAATTACAATAATGGTCACTAATAATACAAGATTTTAGCTAGATAAATTATATGTGCATTATCATTTCCTTACAAGATTTAGGGATACCTCAGTACTTCCAAAAGGTACTCCCTTGATCTTTCCTTCGATGGATCACTACTATTGGAAAAGACCACCTCTTCATATTCTTATACTCACTGTTATGAAAAGGGTTCATAAATATTTTATGGAAATGTAGTTCCATTCATTAGTTATATTTAATTCATAATATATTATCGGTATATTATCAGCGGATGTTTTCCCTACTATACTCCCTCAATTCTAGAAAAAAACCTTGATGTAGCACTTCAACTTTCTAGAAACCTGTAATAAACTTCCCTTTATTGTAAACACTTCAATTTCAAACTCAATCCTTATAATGATATCAAATAGATTCCAATTGTACTTTTTACTAGCTTGGATTTATCATTAAATCAACTCTTTCTACAAGTAATTTTAAATGGTTCATATCATATGTCCTCTTCTTCCTCTTCTTATGAATTTTGATATTACAATTATATTTCTCATAGGGTAATTTGGGTGTGTATATCATTTCTAAAGATCATGGAATGTAACACTTTGTGTGAGATCCTAGAATGTAACCCCTTTAGGGAGATCTTGGCATGATACTCTTTGTATGAAATTCTAGCACGTAACCCCTACATGAGATCTTGGCATGTAACCCTTTATGAGAGATCACAGAGCATAACCCATGCATGAGATCCTATTCAATTCATGTGGACCACGACACATTTTTCATATCATGCAGATCATGAGATCATTTTCAGATCATGTAGACCATGATATCTTATTTACTTCATATGGATCATGAGATCTTGTTCTGTTCGTTCGAACCGCAAGGTTGTGTTCAGATCATACAGATCGTGAGATCTTAATGTGTGTTAATTATTCCTTCAACCACCAGTTCAGAATTCACATCACAAGACTCCTTCATGAGATCTTTTCTCAAGATATTATACATATTACAAGGATCATAAGATCTAGGATCAAGACTTAATTCTACTCATGAAGAAACAAATTTTCAATATCAATCGTGTATAATTCCTCTCTTTATGAGAAACCCCTTATAATGAATTTTCTTCACAAGAATATTTTATGAAAAAAATATTCCACTCATAAGGATGGTTACCTTGGTATTTATAATAAAAATTCTACTTCTTTAACTCCACATATCATAGATATCTGTATATTCCACCACCTCATTAAAAGGTATCACAGACTTTGTGTGATCGCTTCGCATGATAACCTATAATAACTCGTAAGTGATTTTCGTAATCAAATTCATTTTCATTAGGTGTATCGCATGATCCCATCATGATATCCAATGATAATCATGAATTCAGTGACATTTTCTTCTTTCACTTCATGATGTCCCATCGTGATACCGACTAACAATCATGTTCTTTGCAAGATCCCATCTCAACATCCTATGAAAATCTTGAAATATATTCAAGTACTTCTCATGATCTCTCTGTGAGATCCTCGGACAATTTTTTTTTTCTCTTATTTCACATCACATGATCTCTATGTTATATCCTCTAATAATCATTCTTTGTCTTCGCGCACTTCACATGATCTCTCTGTGAGATCCTCTGAGATTCATGCTTTGTCTTCATGTGCTTTTCATTGTCTCTTCATGAGATCCTATAACAATAATGCAATATATTTAGGTGTTTCACATGACATTAATGTAAGATATTATGAAAATAATTGGGTGATTTTTTATAACAATTCATAAATTCACACTCCATGGGATCAGTTTAAGCATTCATTCCCTATAATATCATTTCAAACATTGGCACTCCGTGAGATTACATATGTGCACCCTGCGATATCAGACATCTCATTCTCTATAAGATTAGATATCTCACCCTATATGAGATAAAACATCTCTTTCTCTATTATATCAAAAATCTATCCCTTCATGAGATTAGACATCCCACCCTCCACTAGATAAGACATATTGAATTTACATGAGATTATACATCTCACACTTCCACGAGATCAGACATCTCATGATTTCATGAGATCATAAATTTCATGCTTCAATATTCATTCATCCATTGATTTCCATATTTCATAAAAAAACCTAGTCATTTTTAACAAAAACACTTACCCAAAAGAACCCCCAGTATTAATTTTTTCAAATAATATCCCCCATTGGTTATTTTGACAAAACTTATATTCTTCAAGAATCAACTTTTTGAAAAGTCATTCATATGTGAAACATTTTTCCTTCTGCAACCTAATATTTTGATCAAAAACGTAATTAACATGTACTATAATCCCACATGATTTAGGCTCGGTGCTAGAAATAAGAGTAACATGAAAATTTCATCAATAAATCACTTCAATTTGAAACATACAGCGGGATACCTTCTCAATACCAAAAGATATAACAAGCTCTGCCTTCAAGATCTCTTCTTAACCCACACATGCTTATTGCTACATCATGACCCCAAAGGAAACATATTTTCATGATTCATCTTCATTTATAGATGAGTTTTTTCATCATTAGATTTTGAACTGTGCCTATTTCACTACTCCCTCTATTATTATTCATTTATAGACTAGTTTTAGAATCACTATATTTATAACTATCCATGTTTCAGCTTCTTTCTATATTGAAAAATGTTATACCACTTTTCCAATGAACCCATAGGTCACTACATTGTGGTCTGAAACAAGGTAAATAATATAAATTAGTATATTGGGTAAAATACACCATAACATAGGAAGAAGGTGTCCCACATCTACACAATTTACAAGTGAGAAGTCGACTAAACTCTAAGATCCATTTTCTCCTTCTAAAACATTTCTTTGGGTAAATCATTTGTTTGAATGTATGTAACCTTTATGTGATTTATCACATACTCCAACTTCTAAATCCCAACCTCCACATTCTTCTTGATGAAATGATATTTTATTTCAATGTTATTTTTCATTTAATGATGGGTTGGATCTCTGCTAATACTTATAGCACTCAAATTATCACAAGGTATACCAATGAGAGACTTGAATTTAATCCCCCCTTTATTATAGATTCCAATATAATAATCCATCGTTTAGGAATTTTCTACCCCTAAATAAATAGTTTTCATGAAACATATTTTCAATATTCTATAAAATCAAGAGTGGACACACATTATTCTTTTGTCTCCTAAAATATAGACCAATATAGATTACTATCCCCATTTGGTCATGCACTTTTTCTTAGCCCATGAGACACTATATGTTGACATCTAAAGACACTATTATATGTCAACTATATAAAATTTTACATTTCAATATATATATGTCAACTTTAAATTGAAACATTGATTCTTTTTTCACTTTTTAGGAATTGATTAATATTATTTTTTGTAACTGTGCATTACTAAAATATTTTCTTCAAGTGAAATTACCTCTTAGAATCAAGTTACTAAAAGATCCTCTAAGACTACATAGTTAGAAAAAAATTTAGGAAACAAGATTTTAAGATAATAAACACCAATTATGTCCAGGTCACTCACTCACTTCAATGAATTTTAGTAGCGGGACTTTCCGCAATTATTATGAATGGGGAGACCACTTTTTGGAAGGGATATTGATTTTCTCTCACAGTTCCTTGATATCATGAAATAATTCTGTTTATATCTCATTATAAGAACATAATAGGAAAAGATTAATTATTTGAGTGTTTCTACTTCTCCTCCAATATTTCTTCTCTTAGTGGAAAAACATCACTTTAACTGATACTTGATAACAATGGTTTAATATTTAATTTATCTTGGAACCACTATCTCATTCAAGTATATTTTTGACATATATTTAGATTTAAATCAGGATCTCCATTTTATAATATGCATTTCCATAGTATGATACTTTGAGAAAAATATTTTAAAACTATATTTGTTTTGTAACACCGGTTGTATAATATGATACCATATGTAAATTTAAAAGGTTTATATTCTTCTTGTCGCAAGTATATCCATTCAACTTATGTACATGTTACCTTTCAGAACCCCCCCCCCCACCCATGAATTGTATCTTCCCATTAGTCCTGCACTATATCCAATAAATATTAGAAACATTTAAGAAATAGGGATAGGGGTACCTCTATAGTCCTTATAGAGAGGAATATATTCAAATCCTGATGGACTAATCCTTTGATATTTTCTTTTAAATAATTATACTGTATATGTGCTTGTTCTAAATTCCCCTCCAACATCAACTATTTTGGATATATAGTAATAAATTCTTTACCCAAATTCTCTACCTTATTCTATTATGTAGATTCTCTAGGTTTGTTCTTTTTCACAATTTTGGGTTTAAACCCACTTGTACAAATTTCCTTCTTTGATACCCCACTAATATGCCATTTTTAATGATTCTTTCTCTAAGTAGAAATATTTCCATGTTTATTCTACTCTTTCTTCATCCATCATTGGACGGATCTTTCACTTTCCTTCACTTATCACCTTTTTCCATGATATGTGAATTTTTCAAGTCATTATCTACTCAATTTCATTATATCAGTTATCTGAGTCACCATGACCATTCATTCTAGGAGTGTGTATGTCCCTATATGTATATTCCTTTTAATTAAAAGTAGAGAAGCTCATATCAAATATTCATACTTAATTACAGTATAATATTTATTACTATACATCTTTGTTGTTGTGGATCTCCCTTTAGGTTCTTTTTCCTTACCTTCTTTCTTCTAGCTGCAATATCTTTCCAAATTCCCATGATTAGCACATATAAATCTTATCCCAATTAAAACATACTTTATGTCATCATTTCTCAGTTAATTTATTGATAAATAAAGAGTCCTTCTTTAGACATTAATCGCCCAAGATTCTTGAAACATACTCATGTTGTGTCCATATCTTCCACAATAATAGCATTTGATTGTTACTTTCTATGAAGTTACTCTTCTTTATGATTTCTCAATCTATGATCCCTATTTATATATGAGGTTAGTATCCATTAATTTTTAGTATAAAGCTTCTTTTGGACCTATTATGGATGTATAATGAGGTTAATAAGGTCACAAGTATTTTTGAGACTTTTTCGGAGCCCAAAATTCCGACTAGTGGAAGAAGCCACTTATCCGAACAGTTGGCACACGGTTTGGCCAACTGTTCGGCCAAACCATGAGACAAATTTTTTTAGGAAAATGTACCAAAACTTACTTAATGAATTATAATGTTAAACCCACTTTTCATTTGATCTATTCTCCCACTCTGGCTAGATCTCATCTTTATATTTATTTTCATGGAATCTAAAAGATAGATTCCCCGATATCTTATCCATACAGACTCTGATTTGATCTCTATTCATATTGTTGGATGTGCATTGGTAAGATATTTATTCATCTCCCTCCTTTAATTATTTGTCCTACTCTTGACTAATTTATTTGGTTGTAGGATCATATTCCCTATTTTTAGGTTGTTATTCGTATTTTCTATTTTCATTCTATCTAGAAAAAACCAATGCCAGATATTTGATGAGTGCTCCTCTACAAGAATAAGGTAGGTGGTCTATTTCATATACCTCAATGTTTGTCGTTTTATAATATGTTATATTGGGTTGCATTCAATTATCACCATGTGTTTCCCCTAAAATGTATTTATCCTAAAATGGTTTAATTAGTTGAGAACCTCATGAGCATCTTTGGTACCCTCTGTTTGGGGCCACCCCTTGAGGTGTTCCGATCAAATTTCCCTTGAGGCTATAAATGACTAAATTCCCAAAACCTAGTCTAATTTTTTTGGAATGAACTTCAATTTTTATATCATAAATGAAATGGGTAATATTTATGGTGTTTCGTAACTAACCCACTTACCAAAAAAATATTAATTGAATGGAGGTGAGTGGTATAACAAAACCACCCAAATCAAATGGAATAATGGTTACATCCTTGTTTTATTAAATACTAATGAGTTATTAATTATCAATTGGATCATATTAAAGACAATGATAACTTTCCATTTGTTATGTATGGGCATGATGACCATCATTAGTTATGGTAGATGGGAAAGGTGAAACTTATGTATTCTATATATATATACACGAGCATATGGACTCTTTATAGACCTAATACTGGCATGAAGTCCCTTCAAAAATTTGATGTGATCATGGTGACCCATTATAAATGTGGTATGGGCATGGAAACCGTTTATAAAGGTGATACATGCATGGATACACTTTATAAATGTGATACAGGCTTGGAGACCCTTTATAAATATGATACAGGCATAATGAACCTTATGATCATGATATACGGGTATGATAACCCTTGTTCTTATATACATACATGATTACCCTTCTTGATATGATATCAGGCATAGAATCCCTATTTTTTTAACATTGGACATGGCGTTTCCTATTTATATGATACTAGGAAATCAAACCCTTATAGATATGATAGTAGGTATTGAAACCCAAACAAATGTGGTACTGGACATGGTGTCCCATATGCCTATGATATAGGGCAAGACATCCCTTGATAATTGTGATAGCCATGATAAAACTTATGGATGTCTGAGTTATGTATAAGATCTAGGGTGGTGGTATTAGCTACTTATATGGTTCTAGACATCACTACATATATAGTTCATATCTGTGTATACATTTAGTCACACTTTCAGACTATCTGACCAAGGTTGAAGTAGGTATTTTTATCTTGGTATCCTCATGGAACCGTAGGTAACCCTTTATAGTTTATTTACTAATTTCCATTATTAACTGCACAACATTATATTATATGCACGGATTGGATACTTATAGTCATTGTTGGTGGTGGCCTAATGTTTATATGTCACACCATATATGGGTCATCGATGGTACCCGAGTATACTAAATGCTTGCTGGTGTAGATAAGGGGAAAAATACACTTATGGATTCATGACTTATTTCATTACATAGGAAAAGAGTTTAGTATTAAATGACTAACCTGGAGATATGGATTCTTGGATATATTTTTGTCTTTTTGTTCATTTTATATATCACGTACTGTATGGTCTTCCCGCTTCCATGTAAACAGGTTTTCTATATTTTTTAAAGACATGACATAATGAACATTTATATATGATTTAAATTATGGAATTTGTTTATTATTTAGTTCTTGGATGTTGGTATGTTATTCTTCTATCTTTTCCATTATTGATATTATTATGTTATTTAACTATTTATTATATTGCTGTGTTACTCTAACCAGAGATCATAATCTCCATACAGATACACCATATTCCCTCTCTGCAAATTGGAAGCCTCTTTCCTATGAGGAGTAATTCTTGAGGCCATGTGGCCAACCATATCAGAGAACTGTTTAGTGGAATATAGATCAGGATATCACAAAGTGGTATTAGATCCAGAATATGTCTTATTATTTGGGAATATTAAATAGGATATTAGGAATGTGTTATGATTTGGTAGTGATATGTTCTTGGGAGTAGCAAACCCACATATAGGGAAAGGTCAAATTACCTAGGATGCGATATCATGTTATGTATTCTTCCTATTATAGTTTATTTGATTCCATCATTGGGTGATGAACTTGAATTGTGATGTTATTATTTCCATGGTTGAGGATTTTATTTTATCATGGCCTAATGAGATGAGGGTATTCCATATCATGCATCATTTTAGGAATCTATTATAATTCACACCCCATACACTATTCCATTCCATGTAAGATGCATTTCTTGACTATATGACTTTGTTGTATGTGATATCAATGATATAAATGTTAAATTGGATAAAATTTCATGTAGGGTTTTAATAAGTGAATTATCTCAATTGAAATAGATGCCACACTTCAGTTTACAAGGTGTATGGACCCTTATAGAATTGAAGTGTCATTATGTATAGTTCAATAATTGAGGATAATTGTTATAAATGAGAATAAAATTTAAATGAAATTGAGTTATTAATTGATAAGTTCAACATTAAGTAAGGATTCAAAAATTCTATTTAAAAGGTGTTTTAGTCTCTAAATATCAATTGAAACTCTATATATCAGGACCCATATTGAATAACATAGAGTTTGACTCAGACCCAGACTTATTATTGGGTAGTAAGTAGCTTATCTTGCATCCTATAAAAATGTTTCTATAACTCAGACCTAACTATTTGAGCTGGAAGAGGGGTGAGACTATTACATAGGAAGTCTTGTATATATATATATATATATCTTATTTCTGTATCTGAAATTTTATCACTATTAAATCCTATCTAAGGCATGTGCTTCACATTATTAGAGCTATAATTCCACGAATTCCTCTAGTCATATAACATGAGGGTGGTGATGACCATGCATCAGATATGGTGGAACCTCATCTTCTAATGATACCTCTAGTAGTCCCACTTATGGCACGTATTACTATTCACATCATGGGAGATGATTCTTGGTCTCAAGGATAGTTTCTATGTATTATGTAAAATTTACTGGGAGCACTTCACTCTTCTCCTTCTATGTGAGAGTTTAGGAAGGAGTTTCAGTAACAACATCCACTTAATTTTTTAGGGGATGGTTTCCCCCATGTTGTAGAGTCATGACTTCAGATGGTTTTGTATACATGGAGTTCATTAACCTACAACATAGTTATATGAAATTTATGGACTATTATTCTCATTTTAAAAAGATTCAACACTTTCTTCGCATCTATACTACTGATGATCCTGTGAAAGTGAGACGGTTTGATGATGGACTTAGGAATAATATTTATTATTGGGTAAATGTTTTATGGTTGACTAAAATATCTCATATAGTGAACCATGCCCTAATCATTGAGTGAAATCTAATGGAAGAATACGGTGTGATCCAAGGTAGTTCGAAACCTAGGTATGATAGTGGTTTAACTATCATACAGAAGGGACAATTCTACACTGTGTATGTGAGCAGTGTCATCCAAGTGACACTAGCTGATAGTTATGTTATTTTTCACTAGTGTGGAAAGCTTGGGCATAAGAGGCCCAAATTTCCTAGAAACCCCTTGAGAGATAAAGCATTGGTAGATTAGGTAATATTCAGCATTATACAAGATGATCCTATCCATGCTGAGTCGGAGAGGATATTTATTAGATCCACCTTCAGAAGTAAGATACATAGAACCTCTTTAGGTAGGTAGATGGAGAACTAATGGTCTTGCAAGTAGAAGAGGAGGTCCTTGTCATGGAGTCAGGCTTATAATTTATAGTTCCAGCAGACTGGATGCACTCCAAGTTGTCAGGGTGTAGCACAGGTTCATGGATTATGCCATATTTATTTAGTGGACCCTATTCCAGAGCAACTGGGTGCCATGCATCTACAATTCAAAGTACTATTCTATTAGCCCCTATTATTTCAAGTTCCCTTTTTGAATTAGGATCATCTCACTCCTTTATCTTTGTGGCTATTGTGTAGAGCCTTGGACTTCAGGTTAAGTACTCCTGTGGCATTATGAATATTGATACACCTTTGGTTTTACAATTAGAATGTGTACTCCTTTGTAAGTATTTCCCTCTTAAGGTAGGTAGTCATTGTTTCATATGGGGCAACTTCATCCTTAATATGATAGGATTTGATGTCATTATCATGATGGAATGGTTAGTCTCTTATCATGACTATGTTGATTTATATCATCGTAGGGTGTCATTTACATCACCATAGGGTGTTAATTTTATTCATGAGGGAGAGTGGGGTGTCCCGGCAGGTATAGTTGGACTAGATAATCTTGTTCTAGGTGAACTGGCCACCCCGATTTATAACCCTTACATGGATGATCAAGGGTTACAAAAGAATAAATTCCTTCTTGGATTTGGTCGATTCCGGGATTTTTCACCCAATTAATTTTTAGGACTACCTCCTAAGAGAGAGTTTGAATTTATTATCAATATATTTCTACAACTGCACCAGTATCCATTCCTCATTATTGGATTGATACTACAGAGTTTTAGGACCTCATAAGGAAACTAGATTAGTTTGAGTCCAAATGTTTTATATGGAACTATACTTCTCCCTAAGGTTTACCAGTCCTTTTGTCCAAGAATGTGGATGAAACCTTCAATATTCTTGTTCATTACTGGAATTTGAGTCTGCTTACTATGAAGATCCAATATCCCTTACCTCGTATAGATGGTCTTTTTTACTATATTAGAATAGTGAGGTTGTTCTCAAAGATCAATTTGTGATCAGGTTATCATCTAGTGTGTGTTTGACCTATAGATATTCACCATATGACTTTCCATAGTTAGTAAGACTTATATGAGTATCCTTTTATGTTGTTTGGTCTTATGAATGTTGCTTTCAAATTTATGGATTTGATGAATCGGGTTTTCCATCCCAATTTGGTTTACTTCATTATGTTCTTTTTAGATGGAATCTTGCTATATTTTCATACTCAAAGAAACAATGTGACACATTGAGATCATTTTTAATACACTAAGAGAGGGAAAGTATAATTATAATCTTTATAAATGTCACTTATGGATAAAAAATGTACACTTCTTCGATCATATTATCTTAGAGTAAGGAGTTTCATTTGAACCAGAGATGGTGGGAGCTATTGTAACCTGGGAGCATCCCAAGAACATTTTTGATAAAAAAGTTTCTTAGGGAAATATATTTATTTTAAGAAGTTCATACAGGACTTCTAAATATTAGAACAAAAACTTATGGGCTTGACTAATATCGGTGTATAGTTTATATGGTCTGAATATTGTGATAAAAACATTCAAGAGCTAAAAGGGGCATTGAATTTAGAGATGATCCTAATCCTTCCATATCCAGGAAGAAGCTATATAGTATATTTTGATAAATTAGACATTGGGCTAGGAGTAGTTCTGATGTAGTAAGAAAGAGTCATTGTGTATGATTTGTGAAAACTTGGGCCTCGTGAGTGGAATTACCCGACGTACAATCTTGAGTTAGCAATTATTGTTCATGATTTTCATTGTTGGAGGAATTACCTACTAGGAGTGTGTTTTATGGTGTTTACGGACCACAAAAGACCCAGGTATATTTTCATGCATCATAATGTGGATATCAGGATGCAATAATGGGCTGAATATCTAGAGTATTTTCACTTCGAGATAGCTGATGTTCCCATAAAGGGAAGTGTCGCTACCAAGGGACGAAGTAGGGGGACATAGATATTGGAAGTTTCAGAAGCTAGTGGTGGGTGGAATCTTATAGACCTATTTCTCAAGATGCACAAAGAGGCGTATAACATCATGAATATTATATATATTCATCTCTATTAATGATCCATTCACTATTAGAGGGAGTTATGTTGAGGTAGTTCTCAAATCCTCAAGACTTTTTCTTATGAGAAAGTACTTTTTGTGAGGACCCACCTCTGGATTGGACTATCGATGGTGAATACATCCTTTATATACATGGGAATATCTAGGTTCCCATAGAAATTTGAGAATATTTGATTTATGATTCACATACATCTTAGTGGACAGTCCATACAGGTATCTCCAATATGTATCGTGATATGCGCTGATAGTATTAGTGGTCATGGATGAAGCATCAGATAACACATTTTCGTTGTATTAACAAGGTTTTTCTGAGGTAGAGGTGTAGTTTTGGTATTAATATAACTACTAATGAATGTATCCCACCTCCTTCCAACCCAAGAGACTTTCTCATGTGATGATCTGGGATGATTGTATGTCTGTGAGATTATACAGCTTGATGGAGTCCCTCATACTATCATTTCATATAGCACATTCATTTCACATCGAGGTTTTGGGGTGGTTTATAGAAATCAATTGTCTCACAGTTTCATCTGAGTGTAGATTTTCACCCTAAAACAGATGGAATGCATAAATTCACTATACAATTGTTATAGGACATAGTATGAATTTTCATCCATGATTATGGAGGTTAATGGGAAAATCATATCCCTGTCATCGATTTCTACTACAATAAAATTTATTCAGGGATGATGTAGATGAATCCTTATAAGGTACTATATGTTTGGTCATTTTTTTCCCCAATACTGGTTAGAGGTATGAGAGGTGGTGCTACTTGGTCCACATTTCATTCAAGATACTTCAAAGTATGTTAGGTTGATAAGAAATAAAATTTATACCACTCAGTGTAGATAGAAATCATATGCCAATCACCATTAATGGAATCTGGAGCTTGAGGTTGATGATTTTTATTTCTTATGGTTATCACCCATAATTTTTCATAGATGGACATAGAGGCAAGTAAAGACATCCCAATGCTTTGTTAGGAATTTTGAGATCTTAGAGATAGTTAGGAAGATAGCCTATAAGTTTTAATTTCTTAATAGGTATCATCCTATGCATTATTTCTTCAATATTTTATATATTTGCCGTTATCATGTCCACCCATATCATACTTTTGATCATGAGGATGTTCAGCTAGATTCTAATGATTATTTTAAGGAGTATTTTATACGCATCATTGATTGGAACATGAAGTAACATGGAGGTTAGTATGTCCCCTTAGTATGAGTGTTATGGAAGCACAACCAGGTATAAGATGAGACTTGGGAGTGGGAGGATAGAAAAATTGTTCAGTGGCTGGAGTTATTCATAGGTATTGGTTCACCACCGTGAAAAGGGAAATTCAGGGATGAATTTCTGTAAGGGGGAAGACTGTAAGAACCTAGTTTTTATATAGTGTGGGGATCCTTTAATTTTTTTTCTAACTCATTGTTTTGGGCCTATTATGGATTCCTAAAGAGGTTAAGAAGGATATGATGGTCTCTGAGGCTTGTTTGGAGCCCAAAATGCTAAATGGTTGATGATACAACTGTGTTGCATGGTTATCGTAAGGTTTGGCCAATTGTATGGCCAAACCGTGCAGCCGTGGTTTTTGAGAAAAAAAATTAAATTCCACTAATGAATTATAATTTGAAACCCACCTATATTTTTCTCTATTCCCTCTTTGTGGACATCTCTCCTCCGCCCTTTTAGTTTCATGGATGCCTAAATCTAGGTTCCTTGATATCTCAACCATTCAAACACCAATTATATCTCTGTTGATATCATTGTATGAACATTGGTAAAATATTCATTCATCCTGCACCTTCCATCATTTCTATTCCTCTCGATGAAGTAATTTAGTTTCATGGACTTTTGTGTAAAGACCTATAAAATGCATGGGAAATTTTTTTTCTTATGATTCTTTGGGATTTTACAAGAACGCAGTTTCTAACGGCACCTGATTCTGAGGCCCAGTGTGCCCGAAATCATGTTCCGAAGATTATCTCGAGTACGTTCAATGAACGAATGAGTGGGCTTTCCTAACATTTGAACCGGTGCTCAGAATTGAAATCTGAGGGCACCGATGGAACTACAGCACAGGTAATTTCTTATGAGTACCTTTTCCTAAGGTGTGTTTTCTTGGGAGGAGTTGTTTAAAATTTGAGGTTTAAGTGAAGAATAAAATAAAATTGTAATCCAATTTTATTTTTCTTCTAAGTAGTTTTAACCTTTGTGTGGAAGTTGGGTTTCTAAATTCCCTTGGGTGAATAAAGGAGAGGTGGGGCCCACACGAGCCCCCACCTTTTCACATTCCCCATAACCCCTTGAAACTCTTCCTTTAATGTTGTGACTTTCCCTCTCCTCTCATTTAATCAAGCCACCACATTAATTCAATTAATGGATTTGATTTTTTAAATTTTGAAACTCATGACATGGATTATTAAAATAAGTGGAGCTTATTTTATTATTGGGTAAGTTTTGTGGTGTTGAGGATTGGGGGAGAATACTCAAAATCGAGATGATTCTTCATCTTCTTCGTCGAAGAACGTGAAGAACACACCGTCACTGATGAAGAACGCCGACCTCCGACGAAGGATGACGATTAACGTTGATTCCTCGGAGATCGACGACGCGATGCTGTGTATCGCGACGCCGACAGTCCTATTCTCCATGACGCCGACGATCCTCCTTCCGCGATGCCATCTTCCGCGATGTCCCTTTCCCACGACAAACCTCGTTCGACGACTTCATCGAGGTAGGGGTTTGATTTTAGTTCACAAATATTCTTGACTATCCAAAATCAATTTCTTAAGCCACTTGAAATCGGATTAACGGGAGGAGGTCCGACCGCACGAACACGGCCGACCCACCTCCCCCATTGATGATGTGTTTTTTACGGCACAAACAAAGGTAGCACAGGGCAACGGTACTATGTGGAAACAAAGAAGAATGGGCGAAGAAGCGCGGTGCCGTCGCGTAGCGCCGTTGAAGCCGAACAAAGTCGTGGCGCCGTCGCGCCGAGCTGGTCGGACAATGTCGTGGCTCAAATCTGTGGCGGTGCAAGGCGGGGTGGCCGGAACCGCCGGCCGCCGGCACCTCGGAGGGGCAGGGCCGCGATGTCCCGCGGCGGCAGCACCGGCCAGCTGGACCAGGTTGGCCTATTCAGAAAGGAGTCGGGGGTCGTAACCCCCAGCTGGAAAAGGAAGTGGCCCCCACGTGGGGGCCGCTGTTCAATCAAGGGGGGCAGTCACCCCCCCCCCCATTCCACAATGGCACGACCAGCACCGAGCTGGTCGTGCGGGGCACGCTCGCGCCGGGCCCACCAGCCGCCCAGGCCGGACCGTCCGCACCTGGCCGGGCCGCCCAGGTTGCGTCGGGCCGCGCCGGCGGGGCCGGGCCGCGCCGGTTGGACTGGGTCGTGCCCACCGGGATGGACCACACCCTAATGGGATAGAACCGGACCCAGTTCGGGTTGCCCCGGTTCAGGGCGACCCAGGGGGTCTCGGGCCGGGTCGGTCCGGGCCAAAAACCCCCTAAAAC
Source organism: Viscum album (assembly GCA_963277665.1). Taxonomy (NCBI): domain Eukaryota; kingdom Viridiplantae; phylum Streptophyta; class Magnoliopsida; order Santalales; family Viscaceae; genus Viscum; species Viscum album. The sequence goes on from OY728133.1 coordinate 666,033,281, forward strand.
CGGACAGGTTCGTTCTTTTCGCCATATCTTGGAGTAAAGACCTCCGAATGACACATTGTCAGTTGTGATGCAATCCTTGGATCGAGACGGCCGTTTTGGTATATTACACTCAAGGTTTTATTGAACTTTGGGTATGGCCGGGTTGGTTCGAACACAAAACCAACCGGGCCCTCGGAGCAGAAATGCTTATAACTTGAGATCCGGACGTCCGATTGACGTGCCATCGACTTTGTTAGATTCCTCTTAGTAAGAAGGACCTTTCGGCTTACTCTGCTCGAGGTTCGGACGCAGTTGGAGTGTGGTCAGGTTTGTTTTGACTTAAAAACCAACCGGGCCCTGGAATAAAAAATCCATTAACTCTCAGACCGGGTGTCCGATTGACGCGACGTCTGTCCCGTTGAGTTCCTCTTGTCGACACGGAACTTCGAGATACATCAACTCCGAACTATGTGTAAGTTGATGTATCGACCCCTTGGCTCGTGGAGCGGACCCTCCTGGAAACGAGCATGATGTGTGCGGGAACCCTAGAGCTGGCTGCGACTGTGACGACGATGATGACTGCACTGAAATCCTCTGTGGGTTTGGCAGTGATGACGACTACACTAAAATCCTCCATGGTTTCGGCATCGATGAAGACCATATGGAAATCCTCTGTGGGTTCGACGATAATGAATACTGCACTGAAATCCTCTGTGGGTTCGGCAGTGATGAAGACCATACTAAAATCATTCGTGGGTTCGACGGCAATGACTACTGTTCTTGTATCCTACGTGGGTCTGGCAGTGTTTGACTCTGTTCTTGCTATCCTATGTGGGTTTGGCAGAGTAGCTGGTATGTATCCTATGTGAGTCCGATAGCTTGGCTGGTTTAGTATCCTACATGGGTCCCAGCTTAGATGAATCAGTGGTTATATCTGATCATCGCTATCACCGAATAAGTATACTTTTGTGAGCTGAGTCATGACTTTCAAACAATATCTTCGATATGATTGACTTGATTTCCTATACAGATTGGGTTGTGTTATCCTATGTGGATTGGGTTGTACTATCCTGAGTGGACGTGATCCAACTTGGGCTCGGATGTTAGAGCCGAACTGGAATTGATGACTTAGGTATATGTATGGGTATATACCTAAGTAGTGTTGGATGTTACTTCGTGATTGTATCTTTCCTTTATGGATTAATATTTGTGGATTCCAGGAGACCTTCAGGGGTCTCGGGGTCCCTACTAATTAGTGTATACTCACCCCTGCACGGGATATGCCCACACTACGTTGTGTTGGATGCAAACGACGGACATCGATGATCGTGGTTGAGGCTTGTGGAGCTAGTCGGTACCTAGAGGTGGACCACTAGGCGGAACGTACACGGAGCAGATAGCTGGAACCAAGGGACTGAGGAGGCTATCTGAACCCACCCTTTAAGTGGGACTTCCAGTGGAAGGCTCGACGTTGCTTCTTTACTTTCAGTTATTGTACTTTCTTTCCAGTTGTACTTTACTTGCAGTTTAGGTTTGTATTCTGGCCCACTTACTTTTCCACACTACTATTGTACCCAGTTTTACTTAGTGTTTACGTCTTCTTGGTTACTCTGTGGTGTTTTTTTACTTTATTAAGGCAATGCCTTCCCCTTTTTTTTGGGATTTACACCTTGGTGCTAGTCGCCAGCCCCAGGCCTATGGGAGGCAGGCTTGGGGTAGTCACGGCACAGGTCCTGAGGATGGGTCGTGACAAATTGGTATCAGAGGAGTTCGGTTCTACCGTAGAACGTAGGACTCTGATCATTCTTCTATGTGAAGAAATAGTGTTAAGGGTATTGGGTGTGGTTATCAGTCCAGGGAGTCCAGTGTTGGTGTGGCGGTCGACGTATCCATACACCAGGACCCTGACTTCTGCTTTCCGACTCTATGCACGAAAACATTGATTGCATGTGTGTTTCAAAAGTTTTGTTTGTGATTACTTTGTGTTATCTCACCAGGTATACTGTTTGACCATGGTGCACCTGTTTCTTTTCAGGATGGACCCACGACGGCAGCCAGATAGGGTTCTGAGCTTTGTGTGAGATGACACCCCACCGAGCGATGAGGCCTCAGTGCAGGACCCCTTTTCAGTGGAGGCACTGGCGGTACCACTACCTGCCGAGCCACCGATGCTACCAGCCCCAGACACTGATAGTGCACATCGCCTTAGTGCACTTCATGAGTTTTAGCATCAGAGACTGCCCAGGTCCAATGGGGAGATGGACCCTCAAGAATCTGAGGATTGGATGGAGGCAGTTGTGTGAGTTTTCAGGTTAGTGGGGACACCAGCTGACCTCATAGTGATTCTCGCAGCGAGCCTCCTGCACGGGGCAGCAGGCAGATGGTGGAGCTTGATTCTCCAGGTGAACGACGAGGCATCACTCCTCTGAATGGAATTTGAGAGCCTCTTCTGCTCAGAGTTCGTCCCAGCCACCCTCCGTGTGGTGTTCATCAAGGAGCTTCTACAGCTGTGGCAGGGCAGTATGACGGTCTCCCAGTACTCGGCGAGATTTACCGATCTCTCGCGCTATTTTATGGACATGGTACGGGACCCATTCTTCCGATCCTGGACCTTCGATCAGGGACTAAGGCATGAGATCAAGACATCGATTATCTCCCTCAGCATTCCAAAATAGGCAAGAGTACTAGAGTGAGATCTTCTCATAGAGAGCTTTCTTGGTGATCCTACGCCAGCAGCAGCCATTGGCTCGATCCTTACGGCTAGAGACTCCTACGGGAGCAGACTCGATGATTAAGAACTAGTGCCGGTAGTGTGAGCTTACTCTAGGAGGCGAGAGCTTCAGCTGGGATCTTCTTGTAGCGGCGTCGAGGCCTTACGACATCATATTGGGCATGAATTGGTTATCTACAGTCCATGCTCAGATCGACTGTATTAGGCGCAAGGTGTGGTGTGTTCGCACCGATGGGAGCATGTTCACCTTCACCGGCGAGAAGGGAGCCTTTGTAGTATAGGATGGACTCATGAGGAGGAGAGGACAACCCATCACTCATCAGTTGGCTAGCCTCATCCTAGGAGCAGTTGACGTGCGGAGTTTTAGTATTCCTGTAGTGGTGGATCAGTATGAGGAAATTTTCCCTGACGACGTTCCAGGACTACCTCCTTGCAGAGAGGTAGAATTTTATATTGACCGGTACCTCGGGACAGCCCCAATATCCACTCCAGCATATCGGATGGACCCCACTGAGCTTCGAGAGCTACAGGTACAGTTGGTTAACTTGGAGGGCAAGGAATTCATCTGACCCAGTGTTTCACCCTGGGCTTCCCCGATATTGTTTTCCAAAAAGGCGGATGGGAGTTTGCGACTGTGTGTAAATTACCATCACCTGAACCAGGTGACTGTGAAGAACAAGTATCCAATTTAGAGAATTGATGACCTCTTTTATTAGCTCAAGGGAGCACGACGGTTCTCGAATATAGACCTTAGATCAGGCTATCATCACCTCAGAGTTTAGGATGAGGACGTGCAGAAGACGTCCTTCAGATGTCGGTATGGCCACTATAAGTTCTTGGTTATGCCATTCGGTGTAACCAATGCTCCAGCGATGTTCATGAGTCTCATAAACAAGATCTTTCAGCCATACCTAGATCGATTTTTCATGGTCTTCATCGACGACATTTTGATATACTCGACCATAGAGGTGGATCATGCCTACCACTTGCGGGTTGTACTAGATACACTCTGAGAGCACCATCTATATGGTAAGCTCTCGAAGTGTCAGTTCTGGATATGCGAGGTCCACTTCTTGGGACATGTCATCTCTGAGGTAGGAGTTTCTGTGGGTCCTGCGAAGATCGAGGCAGTGCTAGCTTGGGAGCCACCCAGGAGCGTAACGGAGGTGCGGAGTTTCTTGGGTCTAGATGGGTACTACCGGAGATTTGTGCCAGACTTTTCCAGAGTTACGACACCACTCTCAGCTTTGAAGAATAAGGGGAAACCCTTCGTGTGGTCAGACAGATGTCAGCAGAGCTTCTAGAAGTTGAGATAGAGATTGACCAACGCGCCTATCTTGAGGCTACCAGAGGAGGGAGTAGGGTACGTAGTCTACTGCGATGCATCAGGGACCGGACTCGGATGTGTCCTGATGCTGGAGCGGGCCGTGATTGCCTATGGATCACGTTAGTTGAGGAAACATGAGCAAAACTATGCTCCCCATGGCCTGAAGTTAGCAGAAGTGGTCTTCGCTTTGAAGATGTGGCGACGCTATCTGATGGGCGAGCGCTTTACAGTCAACTATGACTACAAGAGTCTCAGGTACATCTTCTCGCAGAAGGACCCGAATCTGAGATAGCGGTGTTGGATTGAGTTCCTCCAGGACTATGACTTTGAGATAGTATATACTCCTGGAAAGGGGAATGTATTAGTCGATGCTCTCAGTATGAGGACGGGCATCCGGCTACTCGGGGAGGCGACGGAGCTGCTAGCCGTTTTACAGATATCCTTCGTGGATAGAGATGGAGCAACCTTTCTTCAGTCACTCACAGTCACTCCTCCACTACTGTAGTGGGTCAGAGAAGCACAGCATGGGGATGGTGACTGTGAGACGTGGCGTGGGTAGATATCCTCAGGGAAGGCACCTAATGGATTCTCTGTAGGAGGAGAGCACGTCGTCCTCTTCAGAGGACGTACCGTGGTACCAACAGCTTTACAAGAGGAGGTGCTGAGGGAGTTTGACACTTCCCCTTTAGCGGTGCATCCAAGAGTGTTGAAGATGTACCACGATCTCAGACGATAGCACTAGTGGATGGGTATGAAGAAGGATATGGGAGAGTTCATTTCTCGATGCCTCACCTACCTGCAGTTGAAGGCGGATCACCAGGTACCAGCAGGCTTGGTACAACCCTTGGAGGTACCGGAGTTGAAGTGGTATGGGATATCTATGGATTTCGTGACTGGACTTCCACGTACTTCCAAAGGTCACGACTCCATTTGGGTGATTGTCGACCGATTCACCAAGTCGTCTCACTTCTTACCCATTAGAGAGCAGGGCTCAGTAGAGAGCTTGGGACGTCTCTACGTTCAGGATATTGTACGGCTTCATGGTGTGCCATCATTTATCATCTCCGATCGAGATGCTCTTTTTTCTTCCCTACTATTGAAGGGGGTGTACGAGGCATTTGGGACGCAGCTACGTCTGAGCACCGCCTTTCACCCTCAGACGGATGGTCAGACAGAGAGAACCATTCAGAATCTTGAGGACATGCTCCGTGCATCTGTCCTAGACTTTGGTCGCAGCTGGGAGGACCACCTACCCTTGGTGGAGTTCATATACAACAATAGCTACCACTCCACCATCGGGATGGAACCATATGAGGCATTGTACGACCGACCTTGCAGATCACCTCTGTGCTGGACAGACCCTGGGGAGTCAGTACCTGTGGGACCAGAGATGGTCTAGGCCACGATAGAGAAGGTCTAGGTCATCCAAGAGTAGATGAGGACAGCTCAGAGCTGGCAGAAGTCTTATGCTAACACGAGGTGGAGGCCACTGTAGTTTGAGGATGGCGACCACGCCTTCTTGCGGGTCTCACCGCGACGTGGATTACGGAGATTTGGCCAGGGCGACAAGTTATCTCCGCGCTTCATCAGACTATTCCAGGTCCTCAGCAGGATAGGCGAGGTGGATTATCGCCCGGCTCTACCACCTCAGTTGCACTGGGTGCACGACAGCTTCCGCGTATCTCAGCTGAGGAGATATGTGCATGACCCGACGCATATCATCGACCATGGGGTGTTGGACATTGACGATATGGAAACTTTTGCGGAGGTCCCGGTGGAGATCGAGGATCGATAGGAGCGGGTCCTATGTGGATGGTCGATACCTCTAGTGCACATCAGATGGCAGCACGGGAATCTCCAAGAGAGCACTTGGGAGCGGGAGGCTCAGATGCATGCATAGTACCCACATTTGTTCCCCTAGTTTATGATGTATCATTACGGGGACGTAAATCCCTGAGGTGGGAGTAAGGTAAAGACCAATAAAATTCAAGGGAAATTTTTTTTCTTAATTTATTTTTGGGATTTTACAAGAACGCAGTTTCTGACGGTAGCTGATTCTGAGGCCCGGTGTGCCCGAAATCATGTTCTGAAGTTTAGCTCAGGTACGTTCAGTGAACGAACGATCTGGTTTTCCTAACTTTTGAACCGGTGCTCAGAATCAAAATCCGAGGGCACGGATGGAACCGAAGAGCTGGTAATTCCTTAATAAGACCTTTTCTGAAAGTGCATTTGCTCAAGAGGAGTTTCTTAAAATTTGAGGTTTAAGTGAAAAATAAAATAAAATTGTAATCAAATTTTATTTTTCTTCTAAGTAGTTTTATCCTTTGTGTGGAAGTTGGGTTGCTAACTTCCCTTGGGAGAATAAAGGATAGGTGGGGCCCACATGAGCCCCCACTTTTTCGCATTCCCCATAACCCCTTTAAACTCCTCATTTAATGTTGTGACTTTCCCTCTCCTCTCATTTAATCAAGACAACACATTAACTCAATTAATGGATTTGAGTTTTTAAATTTTGAAACTCATGACATGGCTTAATAAAATAAGTGGAGATTATTTTATTATTGGGTTAGTTTTTTGGTGTTATGGATTGGGGGAGAATACTCAAAATCGAGAGGAATCTTCAACTTCTTCGTCATAGAACGCGAAGAACACACTGTCACCGATGAAGAACGCTGACCTCCGACGAAGGACGACGATTAATGCTGATTCCTCGGAGATCGACAATGCGACGTCGTGTACCATGACACAGACGGTCCTCTTTGACACGACGCCAGTGATCCTCCTTCCGCAACCCCATCTTCCACGACGTCCCATTCCTACGACAAACCTCATTCGACGACTTCATCGAGGTAGGGGTTTGATTTTAGTTCACGAATATTCTGGACCATCCAAAATCAATTTATTAAGCCGCTTGATATCAGATTAATGGGAGGAGGTCAAACCACATGAACACGACCGACCCTCCTCCACCTTTGATGATGTGTTTGTCGCGGCACGAACAAAGGTAGCACGGTGCAATGACACCGTGCAAAAATAAAGTAGAATGGGAGAAGAAGCGCGGCGCCGTGGCACCGCGCCGTTGAGGCCGAACAAAGCTGCGGTGCCATCGCGCCGCGTTGGAGAACCATGAGAGGTTGTGGCCGAAGTGGGGTTGTGGCAGTGGGGCGCGGCGCCGCCGCGCCCCGCCGGTCAGACAAGGCCGCGTCTCAAAGCCGCGGTGGTGCAAGGCGAGGCGGTCGGAACCGCCGGCCGCCGACACCTCGGAGAGGCGGGACCACGGGGTCCCGTGGCGGTAGCACCGGCTGGCCGTTTTGGAAGGGAGCTGGGGGTCGTAACCCCCAGCTGGAAAAGGTAGCCGCCCCCACATGGGGGTTGCGGTTCAATCAAGGGGGGCAGTCGCCCCCCATTTTCGCAACGGCACGGCTAACACCGAGCAGGTCGTGTAGGGCACGCTCGCGCTAGGCCAACCGGCCGCCTAGGATTAGGGCACCCCGGCCGAACCGGCCGCACCGGTCTGGGCCTCCATGGCCGGGCCGGTTCGGGTTGACCCGGTTCGGGCCGACCTAGGGGGTCTCGTGTCGGGTCGGTCCGGGCCCAAAACCCCCTAAAACAAGACAGGTTCAATCTTTTACCCATATCTTCGGCTACAGACCTCCGAATGACGCACCTTCAGTTGCGATGCGATCCTTGGATCGAGACGGTTGTTTTGATATATTACACTCAAGGTTTCGAAGAACTTTGGGTAGTTCTGGGTTTGTTCGAACACAAAACCAACCGGGCCCTCGGAGCGGAAACGCTTATACCTTGAGCTCCAGACGTCCCATTGACGTGCCGTCAACTCTGTTGGATTCCTCTTAGTGAGACGGACATTTTGGATTAATCCGCTCAAGGTTTGGACTTAGTTGGAGTGTGGTCGGGTTGGTTTTGACTTAAAAAGCAACAGGGCCCCTGGAACGAAAAAGCCAATAACTCTCAGACCGGGCGTCTGATTGACGCGCCGTCTGTCACGTTGAGTTCCTCTTATAGAGACGGAACTTAGAGATACATCAACTTCGTACTACATGTCAGTCGATGTATCGACCCCTTGGCTTGTGGAGCGGACCCTCCCGGAAATGAGCATGTTGTGTGCAGGAACCCTAGAGCTGGCTGCGACTACGATGACGATGATGACTGCACTAAAATCCTCCGTGGGTTCAGCACTGATGACGATTACACTGAAATCCTCCATGGGTTCGGCAGCGATGAAGACCGTACTGAAATCCTCTGTGGGTTTGATGGCAATGAAGACTGCACTGAAATCCTCCGTGGGTTCGGCAGCGATGAAGAACGTACTAAAATCCTCCGTGGGTTTGACGACAATGATGATTGTTCTTGTATCCTACGTGGGTCTGGGAGTGTTTGAATCTGTTCTTGCTATCCTTCATGGGTCTGGAAGAGTAGCTGTTCTATATCCTATGTGGGTCTGACATCTTGGTTGTTTTAGTATCCTACGTGGGTCCCAGCTTAGATAAATCAGTGGCTATATCTGATCATCTCTATCACCGAAGAATTATACCTGTGTGAGATGAGTCTTGACTTTCAATCAATATATTCGATATGATTGACTTTTTTTCCTATGTGGATTGGGTTATGTTATCCTATGTGGATTGGTTTGTACTATCCTGAGTGGACGTGATCAAACTTGGGCTCGGATGTTGGAGTCGAACTAGAATTGATGACTTAGGTATATGTATGGGCATATACCTAAGTAGTGTTGGATGTTACTTCGTGATTGTATCTTTCCCTTGTGGATTATCCTTTGTGGATTCTGGGAGACCTTTGAGGATCTCGGGGTCCCTACTGAGTAGTGTATACTCACCCCTACACGGGCTATGCCCGCACTACATTGTGTTAGATGCAGACGACGGACAACGCTAATCGTGGATGAGGCTTGTGGAGAAAGTCAATACCTGGAGGTGGACCACTGGGCGGAACGTACAAGGAGCGGACGGCTAGAACCGAGGGACTGAAAAGGCTATCTGTACCCACCCTTCAGGTGGGACTTCCAGTGGATGGCTCGACATTGCTGTTTTACTTTCAGTTTTTGTACTTTCATTTCAGTTGTACTTTACTTTCAGTTTGGGTTTGTATTCTGGCCCACTTACTTTTCTGCACTACTATTTTACCCAGTTTTACTTAGTTTTTTTACTTTTGTTTGCTTACTCTGTGGTGTTTGTTTACTTTATAAAGGAAATGCCTTCCCCTTTTTTTCGGGATTTACGCCTTGGTTCTAGTCGCCAGCCCCTAGCCGATGGGAGGCGGGCTTGGGGTAGTCATGGCACGGGTCCCGAGGACGGGTCGTGACATTATGCCTTATTTTAATTTCATTCATATATTTTTTAGTTTTCTTCATATCTAGACCCAACCAAAGGCTTATACTGATTGATTTCACCTTTACACGAATAATGTAGGTGGTCTAGTTCTTATCCCTCAAAGTTGAGTTGTTTTGTAATAAGTTTCGTCATGTAACACACTGGTTTCACTGTAATTTTCCAAAAAATAAATCCATATTAAAATGGTTTCCTTAATTTAGAACCTCTGGAAATTATTAGATCCCCTTCATTTGTGACCACCCCTTGATGTTTGTTGATAAAATTTACTATAAGGCTATAAATGAATAAATGGCCAAACCATTGTCTAAATTTTTTTAGTGTGACATCCAATTTCAATATACTAAATGAAATGGGTAATCTTTGTGGTGTGGCATGGTCAACCCACTTAACAAAATAATATGGATTGAATGTAGGTGAATGGTACAAACAAATCACCCAAATTAACTGGAACAACTGTTATACACTTGTTTTATTAAATATTAATGATTTATGAATTATTCATCAGCTCCGATTGAAGCCAATGATTACATATCACTATTTATGTATGGGCATAATGACCCTCATTAATTATTTTAAATGGACAAGGTGACCCTTATTCATTATATATATATATATATACATATATATATATATATATATCAGAATAGAGACCCTTTACAAATGGGATACGAGCATACTAACCCTTTAAAAATGTAATACATGCATGGAGACCCTATATAAATGTGATAAGCATATGAAAACACTTTATAAATGTCATATGGGAATAGAGACCCATATGATCATGATATATAGGCATAAAGACCCTTGTTGTTATATAAGGGTATGAAAACCCTTCTTGATATGATATCGGGACTCGCATCCCTATTGATGTGATACTGGTCATGGAACCCCCTATTTATATAATAATGGGAATGGAGAACCATAAATATATGATACTAGGAATGAAATACCTTACTATTGTGATACTATGAACGGTGTCCCCGATTCTTATGAAACTATGCATCAAATTCCTTGATACTTGTGATACTCATGCTATAACATAGGGATGTCTGAGTTACGCCTCGGGCCCAGGCTAGTGGTATTAGCCACATATATGGTTTTCAATGTCACTACATATATAGTCCATATATGTGTATACATATGGTTACATTTTCATACTATCTGGATAATTCCAAAGAAGGTATTATCATCCTGGTGTTCTTCTAGAACTAGAGATTAACCTTTTTAGATTATTTATTGCTTTCCAATATTACCTGCACACTTCCATATTATATGTACTGACTAGATATTTACATACACCATTGGTGGTGGCATATTGGGTTTGTTTCACACCCTATCAAGGAAAATAATGGTTTCTAGGAAGAATATAATCTTTTAGGATGAAATAATGGGAAACATCCACTTATTTATGAATGACGTATTACATAACATAGGATGGAAGATTGGTTGAAGATGACCGAGCCGAAACTTGGGATGCATGGATGAACTTTTCCCTTTTTGTTCCTTTTGTATATAAATAACTATATTGATTACCTGCTTCCATTTATACATGTTTACCTTATTTTTTAGAGACATGACCTCATCACCATTTGAATATGATTCAGATTATTGGTTTTGCTTATTATTTAGTGCTTGGATGTTTATATGTTCTTCCTATATCTTTTCAATTATTGATATACTTATACTATATATCTATTGATTATACCATTTTGATAATATTACATGAAGTCATATTCTCTCCATGGACACACCCTAATCCCCCAGTACTATTCAGAAGCCTCTGGTATATGGGGAGGTGTGCTATAGGCCATGGGACCCACCGGCTCAGGACACCATTTAGTGGCATCTGGGTTCGGATTTCACACTCAATAAGCTTCTTCTTATTATAAAAATTAGAAATATATTTGTCCTCACATCATGAAATGTATTCCAAACCCCTAGAAAATTGAATAATGACCATAAATCCCACAGAAATAGCACATTTTTTCATTAGATTGTATAAAATCATTTTTAGGTCTATTTCTAGAAACTACAAGATTATTTTTATTTCTAGAACTCTTCATATATATAATCCTCACTTTCATGAGAGATAGTTCATCATATCTGATACCGTAATTTTCAAAACTATGTGACCTTTAGGATAAGACAATCATTTCATGTTTTTCCACTGAAATAGAATATTTTCTTTTCATTTCATTTTTTCCTATTGAAGGATAGTCAAATAATAAATGTAAATCATCTTTCAATTTGGGCATAACATTGGTATTATATTTACTTAATTATTTCCCGATTGATTCTAACTATTATCCTAATTTCTTAATCTTCTTATCCCTAGATTCAAGTTTAGAATTTGTTTATTCATGTAGAACATAATGTTCTCTCTTGTGATTCTTCATGCTTGTCATCTCATCTTCTAATTGCTAAGAGATCATATGCACCATGTAAATATTATATGTCTTCTAAAATTCATCTAAGTAATAAAATCCTTCAATCACGCATTCTACTAAACCAATTTTTATAGATATGAATGAAGATCGTCACTCTAGGATTCTAAATCTTGAATTTATTTTGAGTTTTGATCAATTTCAATCTCATCATCCTTGAGTTTGTTTATTGTTGTGTACATCACTTTTAGTTCTCTATATTGGAAATCATTATTCACTCATAATTATATAGACACTTCTATTAGTCTTTTATTTAAAACATTTAGAGCTTTGATTTCAATTTATTGAACTTGGATCTAGATAGAAAGAGACTTATTTTACACTTTTAATTTCTAATCCAATTCCTTTTTCACATATCCAAATTACACCTTTTCCTTCTAGGAATTTATTCTTCATCAATATTTCCAACATCACTTGGTATATCAGGTTCCTAACTCATTTCAAAATCATTATGGAATGAGTAAATTGGATTTATATCTGATTCATCCAAACCTCTGTTGACTACATTGCTAGTTTCCTTCAACTGAATCACACTCATTATATAGACACTCCCACATTGAGGAATTCCATCCGACTTATACTTAATATTTGAAGTTATTACCTTTTCCAAGACTAACAAAAATAAGAACAGAATGAAGCTTTAATTTCAACAATCAAATAAACCTTGTAAGAGTAAAAAATTCCAAAAAGTAACATGTACCCTAATTCCAATTTTTAGGCACAGAAAGGATTATTTACTTAAAGAGGGGGGTGAATCATGGAATGAATATTCTATTTAAACTTATTCTTATCCCATTGGACCTTGAACACTTTAGTTTGAGGTTCACCTATTCTATAATTTATTATTTATATTTATCTTATAATTTTTAAAAATTATATGTCAATGATGTATAGAATTCAAAGCAAGAAAGAAAGAACAAGGATACATGGATTTCTACATGGTTAACCCTCACTAGGCTATGTCTAGGATCATACAATGGAAATGTTCCAATGTACCAAATCCACAAAATATCACTTCCAAAAAAAGCTTTAGGATAGATCACTTATATTATTAGGCTCACTACCTTACCATATTTAGGGATACTTCACTACAAACTAAGGGTCACAAGACAGTGAGCCTAGGACAATCATGCACTTCTCAATATTCCATTGTGAGATCCTATTACAATAATGCAATGTCTTCGTGTTCTTCTCATGACCTCTTCATGATATCCTATGACAATCATGCTTTTTATTCATTCTTATCACATGATTTCTCCAAGATATCCTATGAAAATAATGTGATTCACATAATATCTCTATATGATACTCTATAAATATTGTTATTTTTTCATACGTTTTTCATGATATCTTCATGAGATCCTCGGAAAATAATGTTGTGTCTTCTGGTGCATCACATGATGGCAATGAAAGATCTTCTAAAAATCATGTGGTGATTTTTGTGATCATTTTATAATTTTTTTCTCAGTGAGATCAATTCATACATTCATATTCCTCAAGATCAGTTCATACCTTCATGCCATATGAGATCAAACATTATTTCTCCATCAAAACTGTATCAATGGAAGACACTGTAGCGGTGGAGAGTACTGTAGAAGCGGCGGGTACTGTGTAGTACTATAGCAGGCAGGTACTGTAGAAGTACTATTCACAGAATGGGCCATGGGCCAAAAAATGGTCCTATGGGCCATGTAATGGGCTATATGACCACTGGGCCTTCGGGCTATGTAATGGGTCTCCCACTACCCAGTTTAAAGAGGACATTTATTTTCTTTAATAATAAAATGAGGCTTCGTCCCCAACCTTTAAAATAAAAAAAATAAAAAGCATTCACGCTCCATAAGATCAAACATCTCACCCTCTGTGATATCAGATATCTATCCCTCCATGAGATCAGAAATCTCACCCTCCACAAGATTAGACATATCACATATTGTGAGATTAGATATATCACCCTTCATGATATCATACTTCTTTCACTTCCATAAAATCATACATTTTAAACTTCCACTAGATCATACATCTCACACTTTCGTGATCTCATAAATTTCTTGCTTAACTCTTCATGCCACTATTGAAAAAAAGAATCCATCATAAACGACCTCAAAACATTCAAAAAAACACTTTAAATCAAAAATAATCAACATGAGGTGTTTTTTTTAAAACATTATACCATCCTAATATGGGAATTATGTATAAACCTAATGGAGTTGTCGGAAAAAGAGGTATAGTTCATAACCGGTTGTTTTTATTTTTATTTCTTCATTTACCTCATTCAAAACTATAATAACCATTTTTATATAATAAAATTGGTATCTACCATATAATTAAATGTTATTATATTTATGTTATAACAATTTTTAATTTAATTATCCATCTAATGTAAAATGAAAAGATATTTTGTGTGTATGTATGGACTACCACATCATGAAACAATGTATTTCATTTTTCTTCAAAGATTATTATGGATGGTAATAACAATTTAATCCAAAATAAATAATATGATATATATAATATCAATTTAATTCTATAATTTAGATAAATATTATAATTATTTCTATAAGATCCATTAAAAACAAAAAAACATCGCTTGTACGTACGTTAAGACTACTGCCTCATGAACCTATATATTTTATTTTTCATCACTGAATCACATAGATGATATATATAACTGGATTTAAATAAATTATATGATATTGATTATATAATTATAATTATTTGAAGTTGAAATAATAATTACCCTTCTTCCCTCACGTTTTTTGAAAAATGTAAACATTACTCTTGCGTGCATATGGATTGTCGCCACCATGTCATAACATAAATAATTGTTCATAACCAACTTGAATATCTGGTGTTAAAAGTGTAATTAATCTATAAAAAAGATAATTATTACATTATTCTGACTCTGAAAATTATATAATCATGATTTATTTGATCATACTTAACCTATTGAAACTATTTTTTACTTATGAACCAAACATCCTCAAACCATCTGGTATAAACATAAACAATTAAGTGAATAATTATGACATGGTAATAAGTAAAATAAAATTAATAATATAAAATAAAATAAAGATGAAAAAAATATTACAAATAAATTGAATAATTATGATAAATTTATTATTTAATAAAATAAATAATGTCCATGGAAGGTCATACTCGAGGTAAGGGATATTCTATCTTAAAAACTAAATTTAAATTGTTTTAAGTATTTCATTATAATATTTTTCCTACACATCCATATTTTGTATGGATGAATAAATATTTAAATAGATGGATTACAATTTTCAATTTATCAATCCTTTTAATTTATTAAAAAGGTCTTGGAAAGGTACCATTTTGCATCTTTTATAGCAAATATTGTTTTCTTTTCTTTAAAAAGTACAAAAGTAATGTTTTCTTATCATATAAAACATAAATGGATTTTCCCTTCACCTTAAATGTTATTTTATATTAAAATTCATTTTAAAATTACTTGTTTTATTTTAATAAAAAACATTTTCCCCTTTGTTCGGGGTATTTTAGCTTGGAAAACTGGATTTAAAAGGAAAGGGATATATCAACACCTTAAAAAGTTTCTATTATGGGATAAAAAGTATATTTTTATGAGTTTGATGATGGAATTGGAAATTTTTATGTGTTACATAAATTTTATGGACCTTTTACACTTTTATAATGATGGGTGAGACTAATATATCTCTTCAACGCAATGGGTAACGATTGTGTTCCCAGGAGAATTATGTTGGAATTAACTGAGTAGGTTATTCTCTTTGTATGGGTTCTTATAAGATATATTATAATGTTTCTAATAAGAATATGACACAAGGAAACTAAAAGAATTTTATATTCATTCAAATGAATTTTTATGGAAATATTCTGATTTCATAAGGTAAGATAGTGGTCATTTTTTAAGGAATGAATATTACGTTTAAGGGTAAATGGTATGTTTTTAAAAAAATGTTTTCCAATTATTCTCATTTTTTCTAAGAAACCCTCATAATTAAGATTTTTCATTTATGTTTTCTTATAACGTTTTTTATGAAAAAAATTGGGTCGCAAATCTAGTTTTATGTGTAAGTAAATAATTATTTAATCTCAAATTTTATTATGTTAAAAAACACTCTTTTACAATGTCAGGGTCTTGAAATGGACCAAATTGTTTCTTTTACTTTTTATATATTCACATTACTAATATTTTTTTCTCATGCCACATTTTAAACTATTTTTCAGGGTTTTTATAGACAATTAGGGACAATGAATAAGTCAAGTTAAAAATTGTGAAGATTTTTCATGAAAAGAAAATGTGTTTCATTTTATAATTATTGTATTGTGAGAAAATAGACTCTGAGTTGATGTGATCACTCTGTAATTAATGGATTTTTTATGTAAGATTAATGAAAAAATTCTCTAAAACTCTAAACCTAAAATTTTCTTCAAGAATGAAATAAAATGAAATCTATCTTGGAAATTAATGTATGGGTATAATAATAATAAACTCCTTATAGTTGGTATTAGTGAAGTTATTTGATAATTCTAAAGGTTTCGATAATGTAAGTAAGTACACATATGATATTATAATATATGGTTGTCATTAGATACTTTTTAAATATTACCATGTTGATTAATCTAATATATATCTTGTTAGAATGGTTTTCCACAAGGGAAATAGGGTATCTATTGTAATAAAGTTCCAATAGGAAACTTTCCTTCTAAATCAATAACCTGGAATTGTGGGAATATGATTTTAGTAATTAATTATTATGATGGATTCATTAATGAAGGATATTAATGGTGTTGTAATCCATGATAAAGATAAAAAATATTCACTATGGAGGAACATGTCTATAATAGATCATGTCATGAAACAACACCCTCTAGAATTTAGTGGAATATATGAATTGTAAGTATACTAGGGATGTTTTAGATATTTTTAATATATATCTAAATTCATGGGTTGTTTGGAGAATAAAAATTAAATTCTATCCATTTATTACTCTGAGGGTGAAGTCGATCTGTAGTGGCCAATGGTAAATAATTCCAGGGAATGATATGAGATTTATTCCTTGCGATGGGATGAATTTAAGAATATTTTCCTTGAGATATATTGTCCTAAATCCAGTTGAGTTAGGATGGGAATAATATTTTTGAATTGAGGGAGAAGGTTGATGATTCACTGGCTGTATATGAATAAATCCTTACCCTATTTTAAATGAATGCATTAAATTGTATCTGATATATTGAGAGTAAAATTTATCAGTTTTACTAATGATTAAAGATATGATATGGATGGGAATTGGATTCTCATGAATTTAAAAGTTATGAGAATATTTATTTTATTTATAGATAATATTTAAATAGAGTCTTTAAATAATTTTATAGTCTTTGAAAACTAGAATAAAAAGAGGTCTAGGTGGTAGGAAATACTTATTAATCCATCATATAAATCCAAAGTAAATAAATTAGATTTTTCTTCTTGTGATATGAGTCTTAATAATCACCCTTTATAATGTCTTATAAAATCTATAATGTGTTTTTGGTGTGTAAGTTTGTACATGTGGATCAATACATCAAATAAAAGGATCATAGTAATGATCAAACAAATTATTAAAATTATGAAATAAGTTGTTTTAATTATAATGAAATGTGTCATTATGTTATCACTAGTTAAATGATAAAAATAAATTATAGAATTTTATCAATATCACAAGAATAATGGTGTGACAAAATCCTTTGAAACATCTTCGATGGATTACGGACCATCGATCGATGTTGTGTCCGACACATTACATATTTATTCAAATAATGATAATATATTTTTTTATTTTGGGGTCTATAAATTATTTCATTTTCAAGAAATATTTGGTGAATTAGAAATTTTACCAACAATACATGAATCCAAAACATTTTTTTAAAAACACATTAGATTATTATTAAATCAAAACCAAATTATAAGATTATTATTTTTATTTTATCTACAAAGGCTTTATATGAAAACCTTATTTCTTTTCTCCTTGTAGATTTTGACATCCTTCTTGGTATGGAATGGATTTCTATTTATTATTATATGATAGACTATATATATTATGAAGTTATTTTTCTTAATTAGTTTTATTTCATATACATGAAATAATTTATACATTTGGTAACATATCACTAAGACAAGAAATCTATTAAATAGGGAAATAAAATTTAACTTCTACATACTATTTAGAGTAAGTAGACTATTCAAATTAGTTATTTCCATATTGTAAATAAATATCTGGATGTATTTATTGAGGAGTTTTCTGGTATTATACATAATCTAGAGATTGAATATACTATTTACATAGTGAGCGATGCTAATCCAATATCAAAACCACCTTATCAAATGGATCATGTAGAAATTTTGGAATTTAAAAATAGTTACAATATTTTCTTGATAAATTATTAATTAATAATATAAATGTATCATGGGGTGATGTTATTTTGTATGTTAAAAAGAAAAATGGTTTCATGAGGATTTTCATTGAATACTGAGCATTGAATAACACATTTTTAGGTATAAGTATTTGTCACCTCATATAGATGATTTGACTGTTCACCTCTAATGAGATCAATACTTTTCAAATGTTGTTATCAATTCAACATATCATTAGCTAAAATTGATAGTGGATTACATTTAAAATAAATTATTTTGGACTATGTATGGGAATTAATGGTTTAAGGATATTTCATTTGGGTTAACAAATTATCTAGTTGTATTTATGGACCTTATGAATAGAGTTTTTAGTGATTTATTAGATAAATTTGTGGTTTTTTTATTAATGAAATCATGATATATTATAAAATTTATGATTATCATGAGATACATTTGATGGTTTTTTTAACAATATAAAATAAAATAATTTATATGGAAAATTTTGTAAATGTGAATTCTGGTTTTGAAAATTTTCTTTCCTTGGACATATTATAAATAAATATTGAATAAATCATGATTCAGTTAAAACATAAGTAATTGAATAGTTTCCAAGACCTACACATGTCACGGAGATTTGAAGCATTGTCTGATTATTAGGTTAATATTGATAGTTTATTGAAAAAATTTCTCAATTATCTAACATGAAAACAAAGTTAACTGTAAAAGGTGTTAGATTAATTTTGATGAAATAATGTGATGAAAGATCCTATAAATTTTAAAAAAATTACTAAATGATTTTGGTGTATCTGTTCCACATATTAATGGTGAGTTTTAATCTACAATTATGATTCTTTGATTGGAATTAGTTGTGTTTTTATAAATATGGACAGGGTGATTACTTATAGTTCACACAAATTGAACCCTAGTGATCTAAATTTTCCTACACATGAACATGAAATGTTCTATTTAGTGTTTTATTTAAAAATATAGATACATTATTTATATAGAGTAAAATGTGAAATATATACTAATCATAAAAGTTTGAAGTTTATATTCACTCAAATGTAAATAAACATGAGATAGACAATATAGATAAAACTGATTAAGGATTATGATTTCACGATTATTTACCACCTAGAATAAGAAAAAATAGTAACTGATGATTTATTTGGGAAATATTATACTTTATTAACTATGATATAAATGTAATATAACCCTTTAGTTAATGATTTAATAAATTATGGCCAAGGAATTTTTCATGAAGGAATTTCCTCTATTTTGTTTTAGGTGTTAGTGCAACCATCATTGTCAGAAAAGAAAAATAAATCTCATAAGGATGATCATGATTTAGAATAAGAGGTAAAATTAGTCTGTAAATATAAATTTATTGAATTTAAAATTTAATTATAAGGTTTTTAGATATTTAAAAAATGATTTTCTATACACTTAGAATATCATTTAGAGGAATAATTATTGAGTGAACCTCATAGCACTTCATTTTTTATTCATCCCAAGAAAAATAATATTTATAGAGACCTTTGAGAAAATTTATTATGTGATGGGATAAAAAGATATATTGTTAACTATACCATTAAATGTTTTACTTTTCCATATTTTAAAGGAGACCAAAAATTACTAAAGGGGATACTTCATCCTTTTCCAATGTTGGGGAGGAAATGGGTGAATATATCCATGGATTATTTATTGTTTCATTATCAAACACCTCTTGAGGTAATAATGTGATAATGGTTATTATTGATTGTTTGAATAAACCATATACTTCCTTCATTATCAATATAATATGTCTTTTGATAATTTTTCTAGACTATATTTTAAAGTGATAATAATATTTCATGGAGTTCCTCTTTATTTTTTATCAGATTGTGATCCTTGATTTACCACTATATTTTAGAAAATACTTCAGAAGTCATTGGGTACTAAATTAAATTTCATTACATATTTTCATGATCAAACTAATTATAATTTATAGTGAATAATTAATACTTTGTGGGACATTATTTTGATATTGTTCATTAGATTACTAAGGAAGTTGGAAAAAACACCTTTCACTACTTTAAATTTCTTATAATAACTGTTTTCATTCCATTATATAGATGGTATATTTTGAGGCATTTTATGTAAAGCAATACGAAAATCCATATTTTTTACGAATTTAGTGAAATAAGGTTTTTGTGACTACAATAGGTTTAAGAGAAGGCTGAGAAAGTAAATGTGATTCAGTAGCATAAGAGGGAAAATCAGAGTAGGCATAAATGTTTTTTAGATGACCATAGGAAATATCTTTCGACTGAAGTAGGTGATCATGATTTTATTAATGTGTCTCCATGGAAAAGATTAATGCATTTTGGAAAGAATGTAAAGTTAATTCCATTGTTTATTTTACCATCTAATATTTTTTATAAGATTGGATTGGTTTCTTATCAAGTATATTTTCCTATTATATTATCTCAAGCATGTGATGTGTTTTAATTTTAATTATTAAGAAAGTATGTGTCATATGTATCTCATGTTTTCAGTCTTGAATTATTTTAGTTGGAAGAGACCCTTACTTATAAGGAACAACCTATTCAAAATATTGATTATAATTATAAAGTGTTGTGGGATAAGGTGATTCACTATGATATTTTTTTTGAAAACCCATATGATTGATGAATTAATGAGGGAATCTTAAAGTGCTATGAAGGAATGATATCCTCGCTTGTTTAAGATGTTAATAAAAAAATTTAGGATGAAATTTCCAATATGCGGGATGAATTTGAAAAATAAAGTAATATTATCAATAGATAAATTTTATTCCTTATAAATATTTAAGAATTATATTTCATATATTCATATTCATTATAAGAATAATTGGTATTTTCTCATATAAAAAGAAAATTGTTTTATTCTAACTAAATTGATTTTCATATATTATATGATATAATGAAAAAAAATTAATTTACAAATTCTAAAAATTTTATTTATAAAAAAAGGATAACATTTTTTATATCATCAACTCAAAATTAAATTAATGTTCTTTTTTAAAACTTTTCTAAAAAATTAATTTTTGGTTGAATAAAATAGACTAATAATTTTTATGAAAATTGTATTTAATCTTAAAGTATTTTAAAAGTATAATTTCTTTATAGAATTTTTTTAAAATTAAATAATTCCTTTTAATTATTCATAAATTTATTAATTTTAATTGGATAAATATTATACTATAATTTTTCATAAAAAAAGTTATACTTGAAAAGGAATTTATTTAGAAAACATTTTTCTATCGTGTTGCCTTTTCTTAATTTAAAAAGAAAATTTTAGAAAATATAGAGATTTAATCATGAAAATGGATTTCAGTTTCATATTTATAAGTTACAAATTTGTTAAATAGTTCAATCTCATTTTTAAATTATGAATAATAACTTTTTAAAATAAGACTACAATCATGGTAAGAGTTAAAATAGGTTCAAAGGGTTTAAACTAAAAGGATAATTGTTAAAATGACCTAAAAACATGTATAAAACTTATTTTATTGTCATATTTAGTCTCTATATTATAAAGTATTAAAATATGAGTCATTTTGGACCCATTTTTCTTACGAAATAGGTTAATATATTTTCATATTTTAAAAAATCTCAAGTATGTCCACTCCTTCACTTATAAAAGGGCATCGCGTATCTTCACTTTTACACACATAAAAGCATCTTAGATCCACCAATACCTGACTAATGCTTCCCTAACATACCTCTATCATATTATATAGGTCCCATTTTGATTATAATATCATCTTAAGAGTGGTTTAGTTCTGAACCTAAGATGGTTTTTTGAAGAAGAGGTATAGTTCTTAACTTGGGGTCTTCTTTTTATTTCTTCTTTTACATACTTCAAACATCTCTTAACTATTGTGATATAATAAAATATGTATCTAAAATATGGTAGATTTGGTTCCCTAGAACCAAATTCTGTATACTTTATGATAACTTGTATTCATAATTTTAAATATTAATAAACTCCTTATCACATTGTGATTGTTCATCTACGTGACATAGTATGTGACAATATCCTAAGAGTAGCTATCATGCCATAAGGCCATAACAGTTCCACGTTATCATGAGAATCTAAAAGTGCTACAACATAATTATTAAATATATTTTATATGGTTGGATGATATAATTTGAGGGATAAAAATTATATAGGCTATTCTGGGGGAGACTCGTAAGACATTAAGGCACCATCTCATGGTGTACACACTTGGTTATATCCAGTGAATGATATTATGATAACGAGAACTGCCAGTAGGAAATATAGAGTTATATGTTTCATTGGATGTTCCTATCTGTGGACATGTGTATTTTTTCATAGATTTTAATATTATTATTAATGAACATTATAAGTTGCATACTTTTTTTATTGATGAAAAATGTGACAACATATGTTCGCTGTGAGGTAGGATATGTTGGGTGAGTCAGTAGTAATATTACAGTAATGAATAATGTGAGAAAGGATTTTCACTTCAATTATCTAATAGAATTTTATATATTAGGACATTTAATGGAAATGATATATCCTAAATAAATCCATTTCTATGGTGCTCAATTGAAAAATTTGATTTTTTGGAATTCAAATAAATAAATATCAAGAAAATAGGTTGATGGCACTGTCATGCGTCCTACTTGATTGGTGATATCATATTAATGGGATTATATTACCCAATAAGTTTTCATATAAGGTATCGTGTCATTGTTCCATTAACACATTTCTCTATGGGTTCCTTTTAGTGTTTTTAGACACCAACTGTGTACATTAGGCTATTTCTCCTATTTCCCCTGAGAAAGAGGACTAGAGTGTCACACGCTTTGTGTATTTGCAATCTCAGTTAAATTATAATATTATATTTTATTATTTAAAAATTTGAATAAATAATATTCTCGTGTTTGGTTTAATTGTTACTTGTGTTTTCTTGATCATATATATTATTTCACCAGTAATTCGAGATAATATAATGTGATCAAAATATTATTTAATATTTATTTTCTATTCAGTGATATAAAATTTATTTATTTATTGATAAAAAATGTTGTGATATTTATTTAATAAATAAATAGTAATTATTCAAGTCTTGATAAATATTGTGGAGGAATGACAAACATAGTTTAATGGTCCAGGGATAAATAATATATATTGAATATTATTTGATTAAATAATATTTAATTTAATTCTCAAGTTAATAGAATTTCATGGAAATAATAATATTTTTATTATTTTAGACATGGATTTCCATAAGGTATTAAATAAATAATAAGGGGAACTTGTGAAATTATTTATTTCTAACCCTAGTGATATATGAACCCAATTATATTATTTTCAATGAGAGAAAATTCATTTGTCTCGTTGAGCATAAAAAATTATGAGAATCCTCTTAAAACATAGAGAGATCACATCACAAATAATGCTCCCAAGAAGGGAGGGTGATCTTCCTCCAAAATTCACCCTCATGTTAAGAGAGAGTAAGGAGTGTGCTTTGTAAGTAATTCTTTGGGAAATGAAAGGTGGATGATGTAAATAATTGGGTCTACCATGCTAGAACCTGATGATTCATATGGAAACACTAAGATATTTTTGAAACATGCGTGGATCACCATTGGAGGGGATATTCTCTTGATTCCTACAACATAATGGTGGTAAAATGAAGATCTATTTTCATACTCATCAACAAGGAAATAATTCCAACAAGATAATTCTTTAATTGATTAAATTATTTATAAATAATATGTAATGATCCTCTCTCTGGTTCCAGTGTTTTATCCATTTCATGTTTTCTTTGGTTCAATTCTATTGATCATGATGTTTGTCATTGTCTAAATCTTGGATTGATCATCAATCCTGATAAAATGAATATTTGGGCATAACCCATCACATGATTCTGTTATTCCCAAAACATACTAGTGGTATTAAAATATTAAAATAATTATTTATAATTATTTAAATTTCTTTGATTTAATTATGAGTTTTTCATTAAGTTCTCAATAAATGATTAATCCTTATTTTATTTAGAATTATGATATCCACTGCTTCCTCTTCTATTCCTATTAGATCTAATCAAAATGATTCATATTATGGATGTAATAATATCAAAGATGTCATCTAGAGGTGCTGAGGATTCTAGCTATGTAACATATGAGTACATGTCATGTAACAGGAGCTACACACTGTCACGAACCGAATCTGGTCACCGCCAAAACCGTCACCAAACCCATCCCGGGAAATGGCCCAAAGGGAATTCCTGATCTACATGAGATGGAAAACGTGCCTGGGAATCATAAACTAAATATTGGGAATGATTTACCCAAGTTTATAAACTTAAAACAGTAAATGAATCCAATAAAAAAAATCTGGATTTTTCAAACCAAACAATATTTTACAAAAAAATCAGAACTGGATTGCATGTTCTAAAACAACTCACAAATACTATAATAAATGTACAAAACCAAAAAGAAACATCTTATGATCCCTCATGGAAAGAGGTACCGCCCTCAGGCCATCTCCACAAGACATCACCACCAAGAACCTTCTAGAAACCCAAAAAAATCGCACCATAAACTGTACCCAACCTGCGACATAAAAAAACCAAGTCTAATTACACCCAAAGGTGTAATTCGGGTTTGAGCCAAATCCTAGTAGGATACCACCACTAAGAGATTCCATGCAAGAAACATTCAAATATGAAAAGCATGCAATTTTTCAAAAACATGTAATTTCTTGTAACAATTTCTAAATTATGAAACTTAAAAAAACATTTTTCACGTGGTATAATTTAAATAATAAACTCTTTTTAAATAAATTCCAAAGCTACTAAATTTTCCCACCAAATATATTTTATGCCAACAGTATGTATACTGGATCTAATGAGCACAAGAAATAGGAAATAACACCTAGGCACTAGCTACTTGTGGGTCCCAGGTACCTCGTATCTCGGTGAGAGTAACAATCACAAATATATGTTATCATGAAAGATCCAATAGTAGGGAACACAACCATAACCTAGTGGTCCCCAATCATCATCATAATAGTTTAGTTAGAGTTGTAAGCGTCAATCTTGTTGAATGAAACTACGGCCAAACCCCAGGGATTCACTAGAATACTAGTACACGTCTGCCCACCTAGATACCCGAGTTTTCCCCTTGTGCTCAAGCAAGTTCAACAAGTAAAGAAATATAATTTTCACATTAAAATATCATTTCCATAACAAAAAACCACCAAAATTACACTTTTCATTCAAATTGATTTTGAAATCTGACTCACACCAAAATAGCCCACAACACTTTTCACATCTCATTAACACTTCCACAAATCCATTAATTTTTTTTATAAAACCATTCCAAGATATTCTAACTCATATTAAATTCCACTCACATGTTACATAATACCCTTTTCATAACCAAAATCCATATTTGACATCGCACTCACACTAAACATCCCACATAACTTTCATATCTCTTACACACTTTAGTAAATCCTTTAAACATTTTTATAAACAATTTCCAAGATGGAACACATAAGAAACATACCATTTAACATTTAAAATGTACCATTTCAAAACATACACACTCCCAAATATTTTTTTAATATGTTTTCACCTCTTACATAATTCATTAAATCATACAAATCTTTCACAAAACAATTCTAAAGAGTATACCCAAACTTTGCTCATAAAACCCATTTCAAAACCATATTTCAAGGACCAAACCTCACAAAAACACTACCAAAGAAGAATTGGAAGCCCTATAGATATTTATAAAACAACTTTAAAGTGTTATATAATAACCTTAAATAATACCACGAAAGATACATATGAAAACACCCATTTTCATAAAATGATCTCAAGAAGTATAACAATGTTTTACACAACAAAACTATTCCAAAAACCCCCTTACAAGGACCAATTGGCAATAAGGAATTAATAAAACATAATTTTTATCCCCTTTCAACAAATAATAAATCAATTTCATATTTTATAAAACTACCACAAAATATACCACATGTGTTACATTCAAAAAGTTCACAACTTCAACAAAAATGATATTATAAAATTAAACGCTTAACTAAATCCCTAAAAAAAGGTTTTCACACCACACAAAAAATATGGGAACATGAAAACCCTGTAAAAAGTAAACTAACTCCTCAAGGAATGGTTAACCATGGAATCACCCACCTTTTGAGTCGAAACCCTCAAATCTTGGTGCGAAACATCAAGCACATCACCGCTGCAACACAAGGAAGTGAAGAGAAACCTAAAATCTCAATATTACACAAAAAAGACACCATGTCAAACCATAGGTTCTAAACCTAACTTACGGAAACTTTGGAACATCAAGAAAGAGGGATTAAACCCTAAGGAAATGGAAGAAATGGAAGGGATGAACACTTATTCGAAGGAATCTTGGAGAAATCTCCCTAAATCCAAAAGTATCTGAATTTTAAAATATCCAAACATTAAAGTGAGGATCGAATAAGTAATATTAGATAATGTAGGAAATGGAATGGGGGGAAATAGTGATAAATGAAGGAGTTATGAAGGAATTAATTTACCTCTTCAAATCTATGATATTTGAGAAATCCAAATACGTTTCGCCTAAATTATAGATTCAAATGATCTCAAAAGAGGGGGAGGAGAGCATGGGATCACGCCTTTGGTAAGTGGTATCAGGTGAGAGTTGGAATCACTGAAGAAACGTAAATATTGAATGAGATATTAAATAATTAAAAAATATTTTTAATGAAAAAAATTTTCTTTTGGGCTAGCCAAACACCTTAATAAAAAACCCAAATCCATCATTATTATGGATTCCTATGGATTCTGAATTTATATGGTGATTTTAATATACCAAGGGATGCCATTAACAAAGTGGAATGTGCTTAAAATATTGAAAAAATATTATAAAAGAGAAAAAAATGTATTTTTAAATCTGGAAATGGACTTATGGTTTGCCACAAATTTCGAAAACCCACCATTTCCACCAAAATTCATGGTAAACCCCCAAAACAAATCAGGAATGGAAGTTAAATGAAAAATGACTTCAAAATAAGTCATAGATATGACAATTCTACCCACAATAAAACTTTTCGCCCTCAGAAATCCATAGCAATGCCAAAAGCAAAAACCAAACCCAACTGAAACGCCGAAATGGACTCCTTTTCCAATCTTCTCCCCCAATGAAAAAAACACCTCCAATGATCGATTAAGGAAGGAAACATTCACTACCAAAACATACACCACTTTACTGAAATGATCAATCACATTTAGGATTTATCCCAAAAGAAAACTACTCAAATACTATCTGAACAAGGCTCAAGAAATGTACCCAAACAAACAACAACATCGAATAAGGTTACACTTACCTTGATATAACTAAACCATTGAGAACTCTCCAATCCCAACGTTTAACCAAGGAATATTTATGTTGTTAGATAGATCTAAAAAATACTACCCACTTCTAAGACAAGACCAAGGAAAAAACTGAGTTACTATTATGAGGATACACAAATGGTCTCCCCACCATAAGAGACAACTTAAATATTTCCTGAGACAAAATCAAGAAACTATCTTGGGTAGGTTCGAACAGAATCCTTGGTACAAGGGGTTGACATCCATTACAGATTTCCAAAATAACATGCATAAGAACCATAGTGGGTCTCCCCACCATAATAGACAACCATCTTTACCGACCAGCATGGGCCAGCATAGAAATACCCCAAAACTCAAAGAGTTGGGATGACTTCATAGTTTGTCAGCAGTGTTTTGGAAATCATGCACTAACCGTGTGGATCATTTTATCTGCATGGTTTTCTAGGGCACAGTTACAACTCACCATTTGAAAATCATTCACTCAACCTATCTAGACAAATTTTAAACCTTTCTCTAAAAACTCATTGGAAACCAAAGGGGGAAGGAAAGACATTAGGTGATAAACATGGGCACGAGGCCCTCTACCTCTTTCCATCAAATGGGAATAAAAGAAGAAAGATGACGACACCATATGTTTAAACTCTTCATATCATTCATACTGAGTGTAGGACTTTTACAATGGTTTAAACTGCCCTACGATTTCCCCTTACTACGCGCCAGCTTCTCTCTGGGACCTATGGATGGAGCTCAAAATATTGAAGCATCTTCAGCCTTGTAGTTAGACTTTGGAAACCCCTATATGGATCTTCTCCTTTCAGTTCCACAAAAAACTACACCGCATACCCTAATGGGTTCACTATGAAATCACACACTCCACTACTCCCTTTACAAAAATATAACATTTCACCGATACAAGGTATCAGAAGATGCACACAAATTGAACCTTGTTTCTTCATGTGAGAAACAACAAAAGGGGATGAAACATATAAACACATTCTTATAAGATAGTGTATTTGATGTTTTTTCCAAGGGATACATACTCCCACCATAACAGAGACCCTTGCAAGATTTCACGACCTTCACCTTTATATCCAAATAGCACACAACATCACAAGGCGTTACTGAACATGACCATTGTGATTGATAGAAATAATACATGGAAAGGGACCTTATGCCAAGTCCACAAACAACACACAATTCCATAAGGTGGCCATAATGGACTCTAATGACCATGTATCCCACACTGGTGGTTTAAAATGAAACCCTACTTCAAAGAGACTATAAAGGACCTAGAGTCCCTCTTAGACACCATCCAAACACTCATCCACACTAACAACCCCAGATCACTTCCACCTTCGACGAATCAGGAAATTTAAGAAACTATGGTCACTTTCAACCATCCAAAACCACTCTATCGCTATAAGAGTATCCTCAAACACAAAAATGAGAGGGTTCAGACTCATTCTTCTAAGCCAGAGAAAATATTCCATACATTGACCAACTGGAGGATTTTCCAACGGCTAAATAATCCAGGTTTCACTTAAGTTGTGCACTAACCCTTAATGGGGGCGTACCTTATCCAATGAGAGAACCCAAGGACCCAACCAACCTAGTCCATTGTTTAAGAAATACCGCAACCTAATCTAAACATATGTGCGTAACCACCATAAATTATTCCCAAAATTTTCTCGGGAGAGCCACTAGTCGGCCCTTCAACCTAGCTTACTGACCAAACAAAAACCCAAAACATCATTCAAATAAGAGGGGTTCTTGGACTCAAAACATTCCACAACATAAACATTTCCAAAAACACATAATACACACCATCCCAAAACACTCATCAAGACATAAATTGTTATGTTTAAAAACATTTCTTTGAAAACAAATGGTTTAGCGGTTAGCGTATCCACCAATGGTACCCCATCGGCCCCACACATGCATGTTTCCATGCCACACAGCGAACCCTCCTCATATCTATCCTGACACTCATCTAGTCATGTCATTAACCATCCATCATCCCATATAACCCCATTCATGTGTTCTCTCATGAAAATACCAAAGGTTAAAACAGAAACTCTTTGCACTTCTCAAAACCAAAACAATCAACCAATACTTCCTTTTTCTCAATACTGACAACCATGAAATTGAACCCAAATTACCTCTTACAAAAATATTCAGAAAGGCCCAATCATTCAAATGAAAACTCACTTTCAAGTCATACACATTAATTTCAAAACATCTCATCCCATTAAAACACCTTTCAATAGTTTAGAATACTCTATTAGAAACACTTTTTCAAAACCAACTTTATCATACTTCTTGGTTTCAAAAGCGGCATAAATACCCCATTTTCCTAATTCAAAAAAAATTGAGATTTTAGTTCAACAATTTTTAAACTAAAACACTTCCCTATTTAATTGAAAATCATTTCACAAAAACCTTATTCTTCTTAAAACCATGTCATTTTCACATTAAAACCAAACTTCCAATATTTCAAAACTAAAGGAAAAAAGACATTGTGATGGGGAACTAGCTTCGGTTGGTGACATGGACACATGGTTGGTGGCCATACGCTAATCACTTCACCATCATGGAGAGTTTTCTAGGGAAATATCCCCGGCTCTACATGGGTTTCCCGACCTTGATAGCTCACTAAGACCATTACCCAACTCTCTTTTCATTTCCCCTAATCATCATCAAACCTAAAAAAAGGAATTAGATAATTCATGACCTCCCATGGTTACTTGAATCCCATAATGAGGTGTGGTGATCGAGAACACTACCCATAATTGGATGCCAAGTCCTGAAAATCCTAACTCCAGACTATCCTGATTGTTCCCCAAATAACATGACCCAACCAGTTAACATAAATCTCCTTTGATACCATTTTTTCATGAACTGATTCTGGTCGCTGCCAAAACCAGCACCAAACCTTGCCTGCGACATGTCCCAAAGGGCCTTCCTAATCCCCATTTGCTGCAACAATTTTTTGGGTATCATAAACCAAAAATTCTTAACGATTTACACAAGTTTATAAACTTAAAACAACAAATGAATCCAATTAAACAAATCTTGATTTTTCAAACCAAACAATATTTTAGAAAAAAATTATGAACTGAATTACATAGTTTAAAAAACTCAATAAGACTATAAAAAATGTACAAAACCAAAAAGAAACAACCCATGAACCCTCATGGCAAGAGGCACCGCCCTCAGGCCATCTCCACAAGACATCACCACTAATAACCTGCTAGAAACCCGAACCACGTGCACTATAAATTGTACCCAACCTGTAACATAAAAAAACCAAGTCTACTTACACCCAAAGGTGAAAGTAGGATGTGATCAAAATACCATTAGGATACCACCACTAAGAGATTCCATGGGATAAGCATTCAAAGATAAAAAAGCATGTAAGTTTTCAAAAACATGTAATTTCTAGTTACAATTTCTAAAAGATGCACCATTAAAAAAAATTTGTTTTGAAGTGGGATAATTTAAAGAATAGACACTTTTAAAATAAATTCCAAAGCTACTTAATTTTCCATCAAAATATACTATATGTGGACGGTATGTATAAGGGACCTAATGAGCACAAGCAATAGGAAATAACCCCTAGGCACTAGCTAGCTGTGGGTCCCAGGTACCTCATATCTCGGTGAGAGTAACCATCATAAATATATGTTCTCATGCATGAGAAACTAGAAGGGAACATACCCATTAACTAGTGGTACCCATTAATCATCATCATAGTTTAGTTAGAGTTTTACGTTTCAATCTTGCTAAGTGAAACTAAGGCCAAACCCCGCGGATTCACTAGCATACTAGTACACGTCTACCCACCTAGATACACAGGTTTTCCCCTTGTGATCAAGCAAGTTCAACTAGTAAAGAAGTATAATTTTCATATGAAAATATAATTTCCACATCAAAAATTCATCAAACAACCCACATGTATACCAAAAAAGTCACAAAAGTCCACTTTTCATTAAAATTGATTTTGAAATCTGACTCACACCAAAATAGCCCACAACACATATTTACATTTCTTTAACACTTCCACAAACCCATTAAATTTTTTTATAAAACCATTCCAAGATATTCCAACTCATATAAAAGCCCACTCACATGTTACATAATACCCTTTTCATAACCAAAATTCATTTTTCATATCATACTCACAAAAAACATCACACATCACTTTCATATCTCTTACACAGTTTCATAAATCCTTCAAACATTTTTATAAAACATTTCCAAGATGGAACACATCAAAAAACATCTCCTTTCACATTTAAAATGTACCATTTTAAAATATATACAATCCAAAATAGTTTTCCAATATGGTTTCACCTCTTACATAAATAATTAAATCATTAAAATCTTTCATAAAACAATTATAAAGAGTATACCCAAACTTCACTCATAAAACCCATTTCAAAACCATATTTGAAGGAAAAAACATCACCAAAACACTACAAAAGTAGAATTGGCAGCCCTATAAATATTTATAAAATCACCTTGAATAATAACACGAAAGATACAAATGAAAACACCCATTTTCATAAAATGCTCTCAAGAAGTATAACAAAGTTTTACACACCAAACCTACTCCAAAACCCCCCTTCTAAGGCCCACTTGACACTAATGAATTAACAAAACATAATTTTCATCCCCTTTCAACAACTAATAAATCAATTTCATATTTTATTAAACTACCACAAAACATACCACATGTGTTACATTCAAAAAGTTCACAACTTCAACAAAAATGAAATTATAAAATTAAATACTTAACCAAATCCCTCAAAAACGGTTTTTTCACCACACACAGCATATTGGAACATGAAAAACTAGTAAAAAACTAACGAATCAAGGAATGGATAACCACGGAATCACCTACCTTTTGAGTCGAAACCCTCAAATCTTGGTATGAAACATCAAGCGCATCACTGCCGCACCACAAGGAAGGGAAGTGAAACCTAAAATCTCAAGATTACACCAAAAATACACCATGTCAAACCCTAGGCTTTAACCCTAACTTTTGGAAACTTTGGAACATCAAGAAAGAGGGATGAAACCCTAAATAAATGGATGAAATTGAATTGAGGAATACTTACTTGAAAGAATCTTGGAGAAATCACCCTAAATCCACCAGCAACTGAATTTTAAAATAGAAAAACATTCAAGTTATGTTATAAAAAGGAATAGGAGATCATGTAGGAACTGGAATGGGGGAAAACAGTGAGAGATGAAGTAGTTATGAAGGAATCAATTTACCTCTTCAATTCTGGGCCATTTGAGAAATCCAGGTACGTTTTGCCTAAATTCCTGATGAAAATGATCTTCAAAGAATGGTATGAGGGCATGGGAGTGTGATGTGTCTACGTGGGTTCAGGTGAGAGTTATAATCACCAAAAAAACATAAATATTGAATAAGATATTAAATAATTTAAAAATATTTTTAATATAGGAAATGGGCATTCGGGCTGGCCCAATACCTTAATAAAAAAACCCAAATCCATCATTATTATGGATTCCTATAAATTCCAAATTTATATAGTGATTTTAATATACCTGGGGATTATATTTGGGAAGTGTAATGGGTGTAAAATTTCAAAAAAATAAGGAGTTATAAAATAAAAAATGATTTATTTTTAAATCGTGAAATGGGCTTACGGTTTGACCCAAATTTTGAAAACCCACCATTTCCACCAAAATGCATAGTAAACGCCCAAAAAATAAAGAATAGAAATTGAATGAAAAATTACTTTAAAAGAAGTCATGGATGTACACACACCATGTACTAGTGTTCAATGCACTAATAATTAATTCATAATTAATTCAATGTTTGTACATTGTTTACAAAAAATTCATTTAATTTATTACACCATGTGTTTACTCAGTCGACCCGGAACATGATAATCAAGAGTAAATTCCTTGTAGCCCACATACATGTCATGTAGTTCATTAAACTCATAAGTGGGCCATGTATTTCCATACATGTCCCACCTGACTGGCTACTATGAAATTTAAAGACCATATATTGTGTAGCCCGTTGAACACGTCATGTACTCCAATTTTTTTATTCATGATTTACATGAATATTTCCTAGGTGTGTGATTTGGATAGATGATTATATATGTATACATCATGTATCTCACATGTACATGTCATGTACTTATACCAAATTACAAAGAATTAAAATTAATTTATTCTACAGAGTAAACATTATCAATATGTTCTTGCATATGGTCATTATGTTGATAAGACGTGATATGTGAGGGTTTAAATATATATATACATAATTTCTACATAATGTTCGGATCATCAAATCATGTATGATTCAAATTAGAGTTATTACTCTACATGAATTGAATCATGGAATGTGACATAAAAATAATGTAATTCATGCCATCATTATGTTGATAGGACATGTCATAAAAGTATGTGATAATTTTTGTATTCCATATGTCATAAGAGTAATGAGTATACAAGTATAACACATGATGGGTACATTTTGATGGGTATTCACCTTGTTTACTCTAAGGTACATTTATGTACACCATTAATTTTAAACAAATTTGTTTAACTTGTTTCAAATTATTATGGTTAATAATTCCAAAACATTTTTTATAATAATTAAGAGAAAACCGTTTATTAATTAAAGAAGATAATTAATGGATTTGATTGTGATTTTTCATAAATAATAATGATTAATAATTGAATTACAGTTTTATTAAATGTGTAATTCATTTCATGCAAGTGGATGATCATGAGCATAAAATAAAACTTTATATGTGATTGGTTTCATTTAATTTATTATTAAATTAAATTCATTTCCTACATATTGTCTCTCATATCATTATGTATAGGCCAACATTCCCATGGTTTATTTTATATAAAACCCTTTATTCCCTTAACTATTTGTGAGTAAAATAATATCTAATTGATGTATATCCTAAGATAGTGGAGGGCAGTTCAATTTTGTTGCCAAGGTGAAACCAATCCAAGATAGATAGATAGTTGGATGGGTGGAAAGCCGTAACATGAACTTTAATTGGTTCAAGGTGTTTTTTTCCTAGGTCAACGGTTAGTTTATCAATCTCTAGATAAACTAACCTTTATTAGAATATCATGGTAATACCGCTTTATTATTTTATTTATTTCAAGTTTCATGGTTATTTAATTATAGATTTTTTTATCACATAAATTAATGAATTAACAATCATGAAAGATATAACTAAAATAAATTTACTTATGCGTAAATATTATCTAAGACATGTTTAATCAATTATGTAAATCAATTTAATATTAATAAGTATGTGATAGAGATAATAATTTGAAATTTATGTATAAAAGATAAAATCACTCAATTATACATTAATTCGGTATAGCCTTCCACTACTTTGTTTAAAATCGAACCATTGTTCAAAGTGCTTGACCTACCAAAGTTGGTGTGCTCTAAATTATCAATGAATTATAATATTAAGTTTTGGGTTGAATCAAATTAGTTTACATCAAGGATTCACAGTTAATGAAGGACTTTGTGTAATTGAGAGGAAAGGGTTAAAAATCCAATTTAATGATTTCGAGATTGGGGAGTCCACTCAACAGATCAAGGAACTGTGATTTAATGTTGTTGGCATTTAGAATGCCTACCTAAAACCATTAAAATTTCTTGACCAACCAAATTTATAGTAATGATAAGGGAAATATGGATCCTTTCCACTATAATTTCCAAACAATAGGATATTATGAATCCAATATGAGGGCTATTGGGTTTCAATAAAATAGTTGGAGATTAATTAATATAATATAAAATAATAAAATTACATCAAACATATAACTATAATCCATACATGATAAGGATAACCATATCACCAGAACAAATTTGAAAGAGTGGCAATGGTAATTATGCATTATCCTTCACTGTGAAAGTAAATTGTGTGTACTAGAAGTACCAACCCCTAATGCACTAGAAAATGAGGTGAATGATGAAGAGTTGTCTCCCTATAATAAATATTTGGACAATGATACAAATGTTCAATGTTATAATATATCATCAATGGACAATGAGATTTTGAAGAAACATAATGACATGTATGTATATAGCATAATGTTTCACCTTTGGTATCTCTATCAAGAGAAGGTGTGATAAGGGAGATTTGAGATCTCCAATGATTTGTTTACAACTATATATTTTATAGTCTATTCTAGATAGGCCCCATTTAGTCATGATTATTGGATACATTGAATACTTAGACATCTTAGGTATTAAATTCTCAGATGAGTTGCACATGGGTCTCATAATTTCATCACATCCTAATACCTTTTCTTGTGTTATTGTTTATTATGATATGAGAAATAATTAGAAGAGTATTTCAAAACTTCTTATTTTTCTTTTACAAGTGGATAAAGTTATGGTTCATGAAAAACCAAGGGTCCACATGGAGAATAAGAAAAGGAATAACAAGGAAAAGGGGCCCCATAATCATAAAAATACTAAATCTCCCATGTATCATTATTCTAAGAAGAGTAATATCTATAGGCAGGTCAAGGAAAAGGATGAAGTTTGTTTTTCTTGTGGAAATCCAAGTCACTATAATAAGAACTACACCAAGAATCAAGAGGAAGCTAAAGGATGATTTTTGTTGAGTGTAATACTTCAATATCTACACATTGGGTATTAGATACATCTTTTTTGTCTTCACATATCTATCTAAATTTAGAAACCAAGTAGATTCTAAAATATTTCTAGAGTAGATGAGCATTAGAGAGGTGCTAATGATGAAAATATGGCTTTTATATCCATTAGTTACTACCAAATTTCATTGACAACATGAATGATTTTATTTTTCAAAGATTGTTATTATGTACCAATGGTTAATAAGAACATACCTTTTATATAATTCTAAGATTTATATGGGTTTTTTCAAATTTAGAAATAATTTTTGGTTATTTTATAAAGATAACATATGTTATGGTATGAAACAATTAAATAAAAATATTTATGTATTATATTTGGAAACTGATTGTGGGAAATTGATAATGAATCATGTTCACATGACTCATATAACATCCAACTATGGAATCACTATATTATTCATGAAAATGATATCTGTTTTAAAAAGCTTGGTCGAAATGATTATTTAGACTCATATGATCTAAGACCACTTGAAAGATGTCATTCTTGTTTACAAGGAAAAATGACCAAACCACCATTTTGTGGACAAGGTGAAAAGGCCACAGATCTTCTAAGATTGGTACACACTGATGTGTGTGGACCATTTCTAGTGGAATCTAGAGGTGGGAATTCATACTTCATAAATTTTATTGATGAATTATGTAGATATAATTATGTATACTTGATGAGGTATAAGCCTGATTCCATTGAGAAATTCATGGAATTTATGAATAAAGTAGAGAATAATATTAGAAATAGGATAAAGAATATTTGATCATATTTTTCTTGTGAATATCTTAACCAAGAGTTTAGAGAAAGTCTAAGGGATTTTTGGATTTTATCTCAACTCACTCCACCTTATACACCATAGTGGAAGAGTGTTAGTAAATGGAAGAATTGTACCTTTTTAGACATGGTAATGTCAATGTTGAGTCTTACATATCTTCCATCATCCCTTTGGGGATATTCATTACAAACTATGGAAAAAACATTTAACCAAATATCAATTAATGATGAAATGGAATTGTCTTAGATCTATAGAGTGGAAAGAGAACCATTTTGTTGAATACATAACTATAGGGTTTCAAGGAATATTTTGAGGCCTTATCAAGAAAAAAACATTCACCTAATGGCACAAAGTGTATCTTTATAGGGAATATCAAGGAAACTAAGGGATATTACCTATACAACCCCTCGCAAGAAAAAAAATTTCTTTCTTGAGAGGAAGAACAACATCAAAAGGATACTAGGTGCAAGATTGAATTTGATGATGTTGATGCTCAAAATACACAAGAGTTTTTAAAAGAAAATATTTTATAGCTCCCCATGTAAGATGTAGTTCCTAAAACACAAGTACAACGTAGGAGCACAAGAGAGGTAAGAGAACCAAATAGATATGATTTTATAGTCACCGAAGATGCTGACTCATTATTAGTTCATAATGATAAACCTTTATCCTAAAATGATTCAGTAGAGAGCTCAGAATCTAAAATATGGTAAGAAGACATGAATTATGAAATGGATTACAAGTGTTAGAACCATGTTTGGGTTCTCATCCATGCGTCTGTTGATATAAATACCATTGCATGAAAATGGGTGTTCAAGAAAAAACTGGATATGAAAGGTAAATTAAATATATATAAAGAAAGGATAGTTTCTAAATGGTTTAAATAGTTTCATGATAGTAACTATGATGAAACCTTTTCACCAGTTGTCATGTTTAAATCCATCAGAATTATTATTACCAGTATAGCTTACACTGACGATGAGGTTTTGAAGTTGGATGCAGAACAACATTCCTTAATGGTAACCTTCATGAATATATCTATAAACACAACTAGAAGGGTTTGTGACACCAGGTGATGCCAAATTTATTTTCACATTGCAAATATACATTTTTGGATTGAATTAATAGTTCGGTTCAATGAACATTTTATTTGATGAAGCTATAAAATAATTTGGTTTCATTAAGAATGAATGTGATCCATGTGTTAACAAGAGGTGTAGTAGAAATGCATCCATTATCCTAGTGGTATATATTGATTCCATTTTACTTATTGGGAATGACATACTAGTATTACAGTCTCCTAAGGACTGGTTAAACAAGTGTTTCTCCATAAATAACATAAGTGAATCAGCATATATTCTAGGGATCAAGATCATTTGGGATAGATCTAAGAGGCTTCTTGGACTAAGTCAAAGTACATTTGTTGACTAGATAATAAAGATATTTAGTATGGAATAATCCAATAGGGTATTGTTTCTAGTGTCACATAGTTTACATATTTAAAATAAAATGTGTCCCCAGGAATTATAGGAGAAAGATAGAATGAATAAGATCCCATAAACTTTAGCGATGTGATCAATAATGTATTCTAGGTTATGTACTAGACTTGATGATTCTTATGTATTGATCATTGTAGGAATATATCAAGAAGATCAAGTAGAACATAATCTTTCTAATGTTATGTCTATCATTAAGTATTTGATAATAACTAATGATACGATCCTAGTGTATGGAGGATATGATGATATAATCATTAGAGGTTATACTGATGCTAGTTTCCAGATAGATTAGATAATCTAATGTCACAGTCAATATATGTTTTTTGTCTGAACAGAGGAGGTGTGAGCTAGAAGAGTTAAAAGGAGCCATTATTCGTTGATTATATAGAGGAGTCCAAGTATATAGAAGCTTCTGATCTATCCAAGGAATCCATTTTGATATGAATCTGTATCCAATAGATTTATGTCGTTTATATCAATAAAGACTCTATCACATTGTATCGTGATAATACTATAGTGGTGGCTCTTGAAAAAGAGAAAAGATCACACCAACATATAAAGCATATACTCTAGAAGTATCACCTATTGAGGGATTTTCATAAGAACGGTGAATTTACACTAATTAGATTACCCATGGAAGATAATTTTTTGGACCCCTTGAATAAAATAATATCTCATCAAAATCATGAGTATCATGTGAGAGAAATCAGACTAAAGGATGTTAACAACTTTCTCTAGTGCATGTGGGAGTTTGTTGGAGTTGGTTCCTTAGAACCAACTTCTGTATAATTTATTATAACATGTATTCATAGTTTTGAATATTAATAAACTCCATATCATATCATTATTGTTCTTCTATATAATATAGTATATTATAATTCCTAAGAGTAATTATAGTGCGAAATGGTCATAGCAGTTCCCCGCTATGATGAGAACCTAGAAGTGCTACGACACTATTCTTAAATATATGTTATATAGTTAAATGATATCATTTGAGGGACACAAATGATATAGGCTATTAGGGGTGGATATTCATATGACTTTGTGGCACTATCTCATGGTATACTCCCTTGGTAGTATCCAGTGTAGGATATTATCAGAATAAGACCCACCAATAAGAAATCCATATTTATATGTGTCATTGAATGTTCCAATATATGGATATTTTTATTGATACTTAGACTTTAAGATTATTATTGATGAATATTATAATTCATTTAATTTGATGTATTGATGAAAACCCTAACATTATATGTTCAGGTCGAGGTATGATATGTTGGGTACATCATGAGTAATATTGCAATAGTGAAAAATGTGGGAAATAATTTTTCCATTTATTTAATTAATATAAGTTGATTCTCAAGATCCTTGATGGAAATAATATAGCCTAAATAAGTCCATGTAAATGATATTCAATAGGAAAGTTCAATTTATGGTAAGTAAAAGAAAGATATATCAACCACATAGGTAGATGGAATCGGCATGAAACCTAATTAATTTGAGATATCACGTTAAAAAGATTATCTTACACATTAAGTATCTATATGTGGTATTATGTTATTGGGGAAATAACTTATTTTCATATGGGTGCATCATCATGTTTCTATATGATAACCTTGTACTTTAGGCTATTTTTTCAAATTCTACTGAGAAAAAGTCCTAGAGGGTCACACACTAAGTGTATCCAGAGTCTCATTTAAATAATAATTTTATTATTTATTATTTAAAAAGTTTGATAAATATTGTTCCCACATTTGGTTTATTAATTAATCATGTTATCTTGATTTCATATATTCTATCACCTTTCATTCAAGAAAATAAAATTTGAGAAACATATTTAATAAATATTTATTATCAATTTAGTCAATATAATAACTATTTATTTCTTGGAGAATAATGAATTGATATTTATTTAATAAATAAATAGTTATTATTCATGACCCAATAAATATTCTAGAGGAATGATGGACAGGGTTTGGTGGTCTAGTGAGAAATAATATATATAGAATATTAATATATTAAATAATATTTAATTTAATTCACTAATTAAGCGCATGAAAAGGAAATAATAAAAATTTTATTATTTTAGACATGGGTTTCTAAAAGGGATTAAATAATTAATAAGGGGTTCTTATGCAATTATTTATTTCTAATACTATAGATATATAAACCCAGTTATATTTTTTTCAAAGATATGAAATTCAGTTTTTTGGTTGTGCATGAAAAATCTAAAGAATCCCTTAAATAATAAGAGAGCTCCCATCTCTAAGAAGGCTCCCAAGAAAGGAGAGGGATATTCCTCAACCATTCTCCCTAAAGTCGGGAGAGATCCACGAGAATTCATTAGAAGTGATTCATGTGGTGATCAAAGAAGGATGATACAAGTGATATGATGTGTCTTTTTATCACCTAGATATTACTACAAAGATGTTCGGAGTTTTATGGAACACGGTTGGATCACTGCTAGTGGGAATCTGCTCTTGATTCCTACAACGCAATGATGGTACAACATATATATTTTTTTAGACTCATCATTGAGGAAATAATTCCATCAAGGATATTATTTAATTGATTAAATTAATTATAAATAATATGTAATGATCCTTTCTCTAGTTCCAAAATTTTATCCATCTTCTGGTTTCTTTGATTCTATTTGGTTGATCATGATGTTTATCATTGTGTAAATCTTGGATTGATCATCGATCATGACAAAAAGAAAAGTTGTACACAAACCATCGTATTCTTTCACTACACCTAGAACCTACAAATATTTCTAATTTTTTTTATGTTTATGTTGTAATCTTTTTTCATCTACCTATCCATTTAATGGAAATTAAAAACATCTTTTATGCGTATGTACGAACTACCACCTCGCGTATGATGCATTTCATTTTTTACCACTAAATCATATAGATGGTCTTGAAAATGGATAAAAATGAAATAAAATAATATATGAGATATAAATTTCATTATTCAATAGTAAATAAATATTATAATATTTTATTTAATATCCAAGGAAAAATAAAAACATTGTCCGTACGTACGTAAAAACTACCGCCTTCTGAACAGATGTATTTTATTTTTTATCATTACCTCACATGGATTGAATATATATGTGGATTAAAATAAATAATACTGTATTTATTATATAATTTTAATTATATAAATATAAATTAATTCTTACCCTCTTTCCCTTGGTTTCATTGAAAAATGGAAATATCACTCATGTGTGCGACAAACTACCATCTCTATGTTATTACATGATTTATTTTATATAGTAACCTTATATAGTAGTTTCTAAAACTATAATTAATGTGAAAAAATTAAATTATGACATTTGTTAGACTATGGTAATGATATAATCATGATCCATTTGACCATAGTCAACCTACAAATTTCATTTTGTACTTATCAACCAAACATCCTCAAAATTTATGAGGTAGAATTAAACAATTTAGTGATTATCTATGACATGGTAATAAAATAGATAAAAGGAAAAAATAAAAATATAGTGAACTTGAAAAATATTATTAATTAAGTAAGTAATTAACATAACATTATTATTAATTAAGATAAAGAATGTACGTTACAAGTTTAACTCAAAATAAGGGATATCGTATCTCAAAACCTTGTTTTGAAATGTAATGAAAATATATTTATAAAGTTTTCCTTCTATATCCATAATTTTTAATGGATGTGAAAAAATTTAAACAAATTAATTAAAAAAAGTAATTCTCCTTGTACTTTCTTACAAAGTTCTTTGAGAGATATCATTTTGTGTATTTCATATGAAATGTTTGACTTTTTTTACAAAACACAAAAGTAATGTTTTTAAGGTATACAATGTCAAACAGTCATCAAGACATCACTATCATTATTTTATCTACATTCCTTTATAATATTCCATGTTTTATTTAAATAATAATATCTGCTCCCTTTTTTCTGGGTATTTTAGTTTTGAAAATGATGTTTTTAGTGAAAGGGATATATCAATATATGAAAACAAATCTTAACGATTTCAAAGCTTATTTTTATCAGTTTGATGATGTACATAAAACATTTTAGGTGTTTCATGTACGTTATAGTCCATGTAAATTTATTATTATTACTTTTAATCATGATATATATCTTCAATGCATTGGGTAATGAGTATGTTCTTTAGAGAATTATGTTGGAATTAACTTTTTATGTTAATCTATTGGTAAGGGTTATTTCAAGGGTTCTATGAAAATGATTTCCCAATTAACCTACATGGAATTTATATACACTAAAATAAATTTACATGCATATATTTTGATTTTATAATTTATTATAATGATCTTTTATTTAATGTAACGATTAAACCCTTTTAGGGTTAAAAGTATGATTTTATGAAAATGTTTTTCATGGATTCTCATGTCTTTAAGTAACCCACATCATTATGATTATAACTTCATTTTTTCTTATATTTTTTTTTTGAAAATGGGGTAATAAAGATGATTTCACTTGTAGGTAAATAATTATTTTTGTTTAATGTTTATTGTGATAAAGGTAAACTCTCTTATATGATATCATGGTTTTAAAATAGATTAACAAGTTTCTTTTCATTTTTGTATATGTCCCATATAGAAAATTTATTCACATACCATGTTTTTAAATGTTCTTACTAGGGTATAAGGATGATTTAGAACAATGGTATACCAAATTTCAAAATTGTGAATATTTTTTAGGAAAATAAAATGTGCCTCATTTTAAATGTTTTGTTTAGTGAAAAAATTGACACTGTGTTGATGTGACTACATTTTAATGCATGGGTTTGTTATGTAAGAGTTATTCTATAATTC
The DNA here is from genome assembly GCA_963277665.1 of Viscum album. Classification (NCBI taxonomy): domain Eukaryota; kingdom Viridiplantae; phylum Streptophyta; class Magnoliopsida; order Santalales; family Viscaceae; genus Viscum; species Viscum album. Next base: position 666,076,732 of record OY728133.1, read on the forward strand.
TAATAAACTATAATATTAAAAAAATATTCAGGAATTTAATAAAATTAAATCTTGATTAAAAATAAAATATTGGTTTGAATAAGGATCAGGTCCTTACATGAACCCTTGGTCTTAAACTAACCATGAAAAAATATTATTTAAATATGAATGTTATAACCTAATCATTGGGTTAGAGGGTATTAATAGGAATAACTAAATTATGAAATATATATAGAAATTTTTTCCTTAATAAAAATAATTAATACAACTAAAAAATTCATATTCATATAATTTTTATTACTTTGAAAATTATAAGAATAAATTCATTTTAAGTCATAAAAATACAATTTTTTATGAAAATGGGTTTTTGGTTTTTTAAGTGTGAATAATAAGAATTTATTTATTATATTTTTAGATATTTTTATTTATATAATAATTTGAGTTTTTGAGATCTTTATTTCATAATTTCTATTGGGTGAATTATTTAGATTTTTCATAAATTTTTTATTTTTGGGTTGAATAGTGATAAAATACTAGTTTACAATTAACATCACTTTTATGAAATTATAATGATATAACAATAAATTTAATGTTTATTAAAAAATTATATAGATCAAATACACTTTTATTAAGTAATATAATTAATATAAAAATATAATTTATAACTTATAAATCTATGTGTAATATTTTGTAGATCAAGGTAATGTTTGTATTCAAGTAAAAATTATTATTGCTTCTTCTCTCTTAGTCATGTATTCACAGGGTTCCTTTCAGTTTTGATTTATTTTTTAAAGACAAATAAGTCTCATTTATTTTAACAAAAAAAATTAGTACCATTGTAATCAATATTGTACTTTCTGTTTTTGAAAACTTATTTTTATTCTTAAAACATGCATTTTTCAAAAAATGTTTTTCATTGCATTTTGCGAACATGTATTAAAATTAATTTTTACCAATTATAGAAATTAAATATTAAAAATATATTTTATATTTATAATCCTAATAAATAATATTAGGTAATAATTTCAACTTAATTTTCTTCATAATGAATAGAAAAAACAGTATAGATTTGTTACCATGGTTAAGGTTAAAAGGGTTTATCAAGGGTTAAACTAAAATAAAAGGGTAGAAATCCATATAAAATCATCTAAATAATATTATTTTAATATATTTTGACCATATATTATCTTAACATTTCTTTCCTTCCCATTTCCTTCCACTTTAAAATGACAATGACATTTTATTACTAAAATCATTTAAGTAATTCCACTTGTGTCCTCCCCTCACTTATAAAAGAGAACATATTCACCACCTTTATTCACAAAAATTGATTCCTCCATATTAATAAATACCTACCCAAAAACCTTTATATATTCCATCCATTAATTTTTTATATTCTTTTCTTACCCTAAGAGTATCCTAATATTTTTTATGATGTAATTCAGAGGAGGTATCTCAGAGAATTGGTAATCGTCTTACTAGACTCTTTCAAATATTATATCTTCTTGTAATTCCTATAAATATTTTTTATAAATAATAACATAATTAATATATTATCATTAATATAATTATATTTTATTATGATTATTTTAAAACAATTTCCACCACTTTTAAATCATATGGGAAATAAAAGTATCACACATACGTTCGTGTGGACTACCTCGTCCACTTAAAGATGTGATTCATTTTCCATTATCGCCTCACATTGGTGGATAAAATATTAAATTAAATAAATATATGTGATATTTATGATATAAATTTCATTTTTAATGATAAAATATTTTTTATTTTTCATTCCTTCTTTTCTCATAAAATAAAAACAACGTTCATGTGTACGTACAGACTATCGTCTCCATGAACAATGTAATGGATATTTTTTTTATTCATTTTATATATTTTAATAAATATACGTATAATTATCATATGTTATATTTATATCATTATTAAAAAAACTTATATTATGTAATCATGATCAATATACAAGGGATATAAATTCTTAATCAAAAAATATGTGAAAATTGAAGCAATTATCATTCAACATGATGATGATAATGAAATATTTTTAAGGAATGGGTAGAAATATGTTTTATTAAAACCATGAATGGTATTATGAGGTCATATATTATTCAATTATACGTTTATATAAAATTTAATATTTTTATATATGAGGTTTAAATCACATACAAATCTAATAGAATATAAGGTAAGGGTTTATTTCATAATCTCATTCATATCTAGAATTATATATATAAGATTAATTTTGATGATTTATATGATATTTTTATGTAAAAACCAATTTATATTATTATCCTATTGAATTTATATAAATTATAAGTTTTAATTTCATTTTAATCTCTCTAAGTACTCAAAATTGTGAAATAATGTTTTATGGAAACTGAACATTGTTTTTCAATTGGGCTAGGAATCTTTTTCATCCATATCAATATTTTTTTAAAAAATGAATTAATTTATTTACTATTCTCTAATGTTTGATTAAATTCAGTTTTACCGATGTTTTAATTTCTATACAAACTATACAAGAAATCTTCATATCATTTTCCAAATGAGGTACTTTTTTCCTATGGTTTGAACAAAATATATGTTTTAAAATTTAATACACAAATGAACATTTCAAAATGTCATAAATATTATTTTTCTTGAATACTTCCTTAAAATTTTTCATGGTTCTTTTCTAGGATAATTATTTTCCTAATACTCTAAAAAATTAGATTTTAAATGAGTGATTTAAAAATGAAAAGAAATTTTTCCTCAAAAAAATGTTACCGTGATATTTTAAAAGTATTTTGATCTATCTAAACATCCATTTATGAATATTATACTCTAATTGGGATATAATAAAATTATACCATCCATAATTTTACTATGTATGGATTATAATCATGTTTATTAGTGATTGACTGGGGACAATGTTAACACTTCCTTCTCTAGTTTGACTATATTAATGTTTATGTTGATTATTTGTTGATTTTTTGCTTATTTATTTTATGTTATGAATAAATTGGGAGAAATAATTGAGTTTTGCGGCCTGGTATATCCCATATATGCATTATTAGGTCTCATGATACAAACTAGTTTGGGTATTTTTCATACACATTACCTATTTAAATATTATTTCTTACTACGAGGCCTTAACGGTAAGATTAAGATGTTTGACTTTAAATATTCTTTAATTTTAAAACTATTTATTATTATCCATGTTATTATTTATGTTGAAATGTCATCTATAGATAGTTTAAACATTTATAATATTAGTTATATGATTTTTTTATCTCTACCATATTTTTTTATTCTTTATTTATTCTATGATAGATTCTGTTGTGAATTTTTCATTACTAAGCATCTGATCTCACCCTTTATTATGTTTTAAGTTAATTAGGAAACTAAAAAGGTATCTATGAGGGATTTTGGTGATATACTAGAATAAATAATAATTTTATCATTATAATTTAAATTTTTATTTCATGTTTTCAAATGTATTGTGACAATCATGAATGTAACTAGTCACATAATACCACCAAAATATTTTATCCTTTGATATGTGATCCCTTTTATCTTTTTTCAATGTATTAAAATAACCACTGACTTCAGGTTACCATATTTTGGGTTCTAAAAAATTCATTATCATTTTCATAAAGAGATAAAATTTCACATCACTTTCAAAAATAATTTTCAAGAAGGTAAAATGAAAACTTTTTTAGGAAAAAAACATTAAAATAAAGAAAAATAATTTGGCCATTAAAAAACATAAAGTTTCTCCATATGAAATGTGTATTAGAAGATAAAAATTCAAACTTTAAAGGGAATTATTTTTTAATATTTTAAAAATACCTTATTGAAACCCACATCATAAATAAGTTTATTAATATATAATTTTAAAATAGTTAATGATAAATTTAAATATTTTAAGAAACAAAACATTTTTGGATTTAGAAATAAAATGAATAACATTTGTGGGAAGAGTTAACATAGATATTGAGGAGAAATATCTTTGTTGGAGAGAACAAGAATTATTATTAACATCATAAAATTTTAGTAATTGAAAAATCCATAATTTTAATTCCAAATATATTAATATGTTAATTAATTATAATATAATAATATAATAGAATAAATTTATATCATAAAAATATAGTGAAATAAGAGTCACTATGACCCAGGAAAATAAATTGAGTTACGAAAATCCCTTATAGCATAATAAAGGAATTAATACAAACCCATTGAAAGATATATATTGAAATTGAACTTCAATTACCATGAATAAAAGATAATTCATAATATTATATATGTAATAGGTACTGTACACACCAATTTAATCAAATTAGGTGCATAAAATAAATCATTTCTCGAATTAAGGAAATTGAAGTGAAATACCCTTACCTTTTACTACCAACTACCTAAAATCCCCTTTAATATAGTATATAATAAAAATATTCATATTAATAAGCTATTTTATAAAAATTTTCATATATATTTCCATTTATAATATTAAATTATAGTATTTTATTATAGATTAGTTAATTAGTTATAGTTTATTGTTTTATCGAATGTTAGTTGTTCTGATTGTTTCATGAATGTCTTAAAGTGTCAATGCTGGTTCCAATTATTTGATACCAAAACCATAATTATTATATACTAAAATCTACTTCAATATATACTTTATAATTATTTATAGATATCTATTTCCATTCCAGGATAATTTTAGTCTCAATTCATGAAGAGGAAATCGACAACGAGCATGTTTTAGTAAATTTTTTTGATGAACAAAAGATGGTATGTTAATAATGTGATAAATATTAATATGACCTTTAAAAAAAAGTAAACCAGATATTACTTGATAATTTATGTCTAATAATACCAGAATTTATGTTTCTATATTCATACATCATAAAATTTTATATCATTGTTCGCGTATGGTGTTAAACCAACCAAAACAAGAACTTGTTATAATCGATGGGTGTGTATAGTTAATAAAATGATTACATTAGAATAATATCATTATTACATAAGTAAAATTATATTATCTATATTATTTTTAATATTTTGAATCATTTTTATGATATTTTTATAATGAATAAAAATCAATATGAAAAATGAATCCAGTTTCCTCATGGATGCGATAGTATGCACATACACATCGGCATCATTCACATTTTCCATATTATATAAAGAGGGTTTAAATTGGTTACAATTTTTATGAATATTAATAATTTTTTAAATATAAATTTATTCATTAAATAACCCTATTAAATATACTTATATTTTGGTTATGAAAAATGGATTATTTCACTAATGGAGGTGGTAGTTGGCACATCACCCAATAGGTGTTTTCATTTTTTCTAATGGTTGGGAGGAAGGTATAAAATAGTTATCCCATGAATATAATAAAACATTAGAATACTTATGACACTGATGAATTTATTTAAAATTGGTATATTATATTTTGAGGAGGTATAATATGAAATAAATGAAAAGTTATGAACAAAGAGTAATTGAAAATTTTACCTCTCTACTTGGAAGAAAACCATTTCAAATTGGATAGAGGCTTTGAGAGGTGGTGTTTTGAGAATACTAGAACCACTAAAATTTATTTATAAGTTTTTTGCAGTTATTGGAAATATATTGTTCAAATATAATAGGCTTGGGGAGCAAGAATAAGTGGGGTGGTGATGGAACCTTTTATAAGAGAGAAGAGTGACATTTTTGTAATAACATAAATGTTAAAGTCACTATTCAACGGTCAAACAGATCCAATAATGTTAAATAATGGATAGAGGGAAGGATTAGTTTTTTTCAAGCCTAAAAAAGAGATTTTAAAATTTATTCTTTTATCATGTTTTCAATTATGTCAACCACAAATGAATCTATGAATGGGTGGAAGACCTGGTTCATAAGATCCATAAAGATAGCAGATGTATTCATGAGTCTAAATGACATAACCAGGTACTCCTAGTGACCATACCTACTCCAAAGAGCTATGATAGGTAAGTATAAAGTCCTGAAATCCACCTGATGATAGATTGAACACATATCTATATTGTAAAAAACATCCTCTCCTCATAATTGATCAAAGAGATCAATTATTATAGGTAGTGGATAACAATTCTTAATTGTCAACTGATTCAACCGATGGTAATCCACCCAAAGCCCTAGGGTCCTGTCCACCTTCATGGTAAAGAGAACTAGTGAAATCCAAGGATAGGTATTGGGGTGTGTAAATTATTTCTCTTCCAGATCCTCCAACTGCTTCTTGAGCTCCAGAAAATCCTTAGGTGTCATCCTATAAGGCGGAATGGTCCTAGGTGCTACTCCTAGAACAAGTTCTATGGTTAACTCTACCTCCCACATAGGAGGTAGACCATAGAAGTATTCAAGAAAACCATCTTTTAATATCTCCACCACAGGAATAATTATAGTGGGTTGTAACCCCTGATCATTAAGATAAAGGCGTGTAACCTAGGTTGTAACACTACTCATCCTATGCTACTTGGGTCCTACTCATTTTGCACTGAAATTCAATTTTCCCTTATGCACATACGTAAAACCCTATAGTGATTTAAACATCACAATCATAGGATATCAGAAAATAAAGTCTCTATATGGAACTATTAAGTCCATCCCAATGATCACATTGAAGAATGTTATGTCGAGGATGTACAGGTTCCATAAAAAAAGGTGACCGCCTACCTCAAGGGAATAATTATAACAATGGATAACACCCTTTGGACAGATACCTAAATGTGTATCTAGCATCATTATTCCATTATAGTACTCGATTTCAAGGCCTAGACTCTCAGTTATTTCCTCATATATAAATGAGTGAGACACACCTATATCAAACAAAGAAAAAACTAAGAGGGAGGAAAATAAAATGGTACCCCATATAGTGGATGGTCTGGTGCTCTACTCTTACAGAAAAGGAGAAATTACATGTAACTCACTTGTACTAAGGCCCTGAGTCATTGCCTAACTTCCCTGAGTAGGACCACTCTGCTAGCATTTAGAATCATAATCCTGATTTCCTCTACCTCAAACACCACCTCATCCTAAATTACTGGTGTTGTTCTAGCTTCCTGACTATCATAATCAAGCTAACCTAGACCTTGAAGAAGTAATATGTGTATATCCCTACTAACTAGACATTGGATAGATAGTCTTCTAGAAACGGTGGAGATGGCCGATATTTCCATAGCCTCTTTACTCAACTGGGTTCCACGCACACTGTTTCTTAACATGTCCTAGCACTCTACACTACTGACAGATAATAGAACTACCTGTGAAAGGATCTTGACCACTGATACAACTTTGAGATTATGAAAAACATTGTCTTCTCCCATAAGAATATTTACTGGAATCCTTAGGTGCTAAACCACCCTTTCTCAAACCATCTCCATCTCTCAGATTTTGATCTTTAATTAGATCCTGGTTGAGGATTTTAGTAATTTTTTTAACCTGACTAAATTTACATTGGATTAAATAGAATAACCCATCCCATATTCAAATCACCAAGAATTAATCAGATCATTTGTGGCTAGTGAAGGGGAGAAATTCTATAGATCAGCGATATAGGAAGAGTATTCCATAAATGACATATTCCACTAGTCAAAATTCATGATTCTAAAGCCCTGTCAGCCGTTAAAGACTGGGAAAAGAATCATTCATTGAAAACATATTGAAATTCATCCTAGAACATGTCATTATTCTTTCCTACCTAGGTGATGAAATCCCACTACCTCTTCACTGAATCTCAAAGCATGTAAGCAGCTAAATTGACCCCACGATCTGGAGACATCTCTAGGTAATAAAATGTAGATTGGATCACTTCGAGCCAAGACTCCATGGTAAGTGGTCCCCCCTCAACCAAGAATGTAAGAGTATTATGCTTCCTAAACACACAATTCAACTCTACCATACTTAGGGTAGGTCACACTGCGCCTCACATGTTTTGAAACATACACAGGAAAACCTCTCAAAACTAGGAATATGTTCCCATATTAGGTATACTAAGAGGATCCAATGGTGGATTAATAAGATGAATTACCAGTGGCTCATGGTTATCCACCTCAGGAACCTGATATTATCTACCTTCAGGTTTTGTGGATTGAATACATCATGGTAGAATCATGCTACAATTCCAAACAAACATCTGAGAAAGAATTCAAGAAATATAAAACATTACATATGAGAAAGTAGAACATGTACTAAATCCCTCCAATGGAAAGACCTCACCTCTCTACCTGCTTCAATATATTGGCCTATATGATAAAATAGACCATAATACTCTATAAGAACAATCAAAGATACCCCACTACCCATAACTAAGGTTGGGTTTGGGTCTAGATTTCTGGGTTAGAAACGTGAAAGATTGTTGTTTCTTTTACAATTTATTTTCATTTAAATATGATAATTTAACTTTTAAAACATTTTTAAAATATATGAATTCAATTATTTACCATTTACAAGCCCATAAGGGCCCATACACCTTATTAACAAGAACATGTCATTCACTTGGATATCATTTTCATTTAAATTGTTCTTATTCATGTAATTATAACGATTATTAAATGGTTTATCTATCTGGAATTCCATTTTTATATCCATAAGGACCCATACACCTTATGAATAAATGGTTGGAACCCACTAAACTAACACCATTTTATATCCTAGAATCCTACAAGAATTGCCAGTACAATTTTATAAATAAAACCATCCACATCGAATATGAAACACGCAATTCTCACTAAAAATTAAATATGTCATAGAAAAATGTGTGGACTATAATTCATGTTGTGCCAAAAACAATGAATGTTCTAATACATAAACCTAATCTCATCAGGAAATAGTAAATATAGTAGAATCTAAATAAATTTAATATCATTAACTTTACTAGTCATGTGTATCACCCAATGGTGAAATCGTATCAACAGTAAATAGAAGAATCAATAAAAATATCATTTAAGGAAACATGGCCTTTACCTTTTTCATGGGTTAATGTTTCCCATGCATGGATTGTGACCATGTACCAAGAATTACTCATATTTATCCTATTGTATCCAAATAGTAATGTAAGAAAAGAACCTCCTCTGATATCAGTTTGTGATGTCCGGGACCTGGCTTCCACTTAACATGTGCCCCGAGATCGATTGGCCACATAAACCCTTGCGCATATCCCCATATGATGAGGGATACTGACTAGAAGTGGGGGTGAATAGGTATTAAAGTGGGGAGAATATACCCCCATGTCATAGTAACACATCAGATAAAACAAATAGTAAATAGTATAGGAAGAATAATACAACAGACAGATATAGTAAATAGTGGAAGTATAACAATCAACTAAATATCGTAGTAGTGGAAAATGTAGATAAGTGAATAAATGAATAAAATAACCAAAAACCCCAAGGGAAGTGTTTCAAACATATATGGATTCATGGTATGCTCGTAAAAAATAAAACATTAAACTAGCAACTAGAATGCTAAAAAATTGAAAAATAAAACAAAAGGCAAAATATTCTCCATAGAATATCATGTGCATGATCGATATTCTACCCCAATGATCCAAATAAGTGTTAATAACCAACAACATGAAGAGTGGTGATTTCCCCTATCTATACCTATAGGAAAACATTCTTCTCAGGTTCCATAGGTGGCCCGAGTATGGTGTGAGATAAATCTCAGTATGCCACCACCAACAGTGACTAGGTGTAAACTGAGTAGGTTACCATATCTATATAGTGTGTAGGTATAAGTAGGAGAGAAAAACAATGAAAAATAAATAAATAACCTCCTTATCGGGTTCCTAAATGACATATGGTAGGTCCACCTACTTTAGCTCATGGATGGCATGTCTGATCATGTCTCCACACACACACACACACACACACACACACATATATATATATATATGTGTGTGTATATATACATATATTGTTGGGTTAGACTATGACGTAACGTCCAAGCACCTGACACCAAACTACGAGCTAATAATCTCTACTCATGGGGTATTATACCCAAACTGATGTAATGGGAGGTTGGATAGCCATGTCCTGCTGAGGAACTTACCATCATCCAATATATATATATATATAACTCGAAGGGGGTAAAATACCTCCCACCTATACATGTTTTTATAAATCCTTCACATAGTATTGAAATAACCCTTTGTTAAAAGAAACACAATGAAGAACCATATTATGAATTCCAAATAAATCATTGAAAAATGTATGGTCACATTTTCATTTAAAAACATGAGGTAAAGCCTCTCATGCATGTCACTAGAGATATTTAATTCCATTAGTAAAATTTCAATTTACATTAGGAATTTATTAAAACATAGTCACAAGACATGGGATAAACCATCCTATATAAGTCAAGACCATGGATTTCATTTCATGTAAAATAATCCATTAAGTGTGAACCAATCTAACTCAATCCAATATATTCAATTTTCCTAAATTGGAGAATTCATTTCAAGGAAAAGGTTTCAAGGAAAAAGTTTCAAGTTCAAATGATAACATGCCCATTAGGGTAATTCCAAGAATACAGAGTCAAAACAACCATCTTATGTCTTGAGTTAAATAAAATACACATTAGAAAATGGATAATACATTTACAAGTCAAGCTGGAGGCTAAATTGGGTTCATTTCATTTTCCACAATGTTGGTTTCCAAGGATTAAGTATTCAAAAACCCCATTGTATGTATTGAGTTCAATTAAATACACATGATACAAGGGATAATATATCTAAAAGTCAAGACAAAAAAAATTGGGATCCTTTCATTTTCCATAACCTAGGTTTCTAAGGCCTATATTTTCAAATTAATAAACAAATACTCCACTTTTTCTGTAAATACTCACACATTTATCCATTTCCTTTCCCTCAAAATCCATCATCCTTGAAGATATAGTATTTTAAAATCCCAAGTATTCCTCTCAATGTTTATTATATCCCCCAAGTTCCTAATCCACACATTTTACAAGTAACTATTCAAGGTTAAAGAAACATCCTTCTTTTCTCTTTGTTTCAAGAACTTCTTTTCATATTTATCTTCAGAATGTGATGTTAACTGTCTCTTATTCTGTTTTTATTAATTCCCTTACTTATAAATTATTTTTTATCCATGGGATTCCAATGTCCCCACACTTTTACCCTTTTGTAAAACCACGTTTTATACCTGTTATGCTGTCAAATTTACTTCTTAAAATTTATCTTTTCTACTCAATAACTTCTGTTTTATTTAATTTTTTTAAATAACCAATCCTATTTAAATTCCATGGTTATTCAACTATATTTAAAAAATATTTACTTAATTATGGTATTAAAATACATGAAACCTGTATTCCCTTTCCATGGGTAAAAAATGACATAATGATCACATCTTTAAGAACTTTTGAAATGTTAATTTTTATATGAAACCCATATCTTTTATTCTCCATGTGTTATTCATGAAATTTTTTATTATAATATATGTTCCTCGTATGAATTAATAAATATAAATGGTGTTCATTGATAGTACTCCAATTCATTGGGTAATGAATTAAATCTCTATATATGACATGTTTTACGATACCTTGGTGAATAACCTTAGTAATTTTTATGATACCTCGGTGAAAAAACTTAGTGATATGCTTATTAATATCTCATTTAAATTTTTAGACTCATTTTAATGTTATGATTAATGTTATTTTATTAAGATATTTCTAATGTTACCTTTCTCATACCATAATTATATTCCTCTTATTTTTATTGATCTTCCTCAAGATCACTTATAAATCATTTTCCTTAATTTCTGTTATTGGGCCTTATAATCACCCTTACCTTTGATGTATGTCTATAGGATAGGATATGAATTAAATTTTTTTAGGATAAATCATTTATGAATCCTTTTAAGTGGATTAGAATAATTTTTTCTGTTTTCATTTATTATGTATCTTTTTTTCAATAAACTAAACATTAAAAGATCCTCTGTTTATAAAGTGAAATAAATATTTATGCAATAAATAATTATTATTCCATAGTGAAATCATCTAGGAGTGGATTAGGACTACATAGAGACATAATAATTCTTATTATGACAGATGATAGTGGCCTTTGAATTCAAGTAAGGATACCATATATTTCTACGGGTGTTACCTCGATGTAGATTATGGATATTTTGTGAGGGAAGTAAGATATATCCATGTTTCATTGTCCCTTTCCAAATAATATGTGGATTTAGTGAGGTGGAATACCACTTAGATCAACCTTCAAATTTATTACTGTTAAACAAATTCCTCTATATGTCACAGTTGAGGAGATATGTGCATGACCCATGGTACTTTATTGACTAGGGCGAGCTAGAAATCTAGGATGGAGCTACATTTACGAAATACCTAGTAGAGATCGATGATTCAAAGGAGATGACTCTTTTTGGTTTATATATTCCTTTATATCAAGTTTGGTGGAAGCATGAGAATCTTTAGGAGATAACTTGGGAGTGAGAGGCTTAGATTCGTACTCAATTCCCACATTTCTCAAGTTTTTCTTGTTTTCGATTTTTTGGGACATAAATCCCCAAGGTAGGGAGAATGTAAGGACTCATATTCTCTATGTGTTAATTTTGGGTATTTTATGGATTATTTTTTTGACTAGGCATTGATAATTCATGTGATTCCAAGACCTCGTGTTCTTAGAATAAATGTTTGAAATATATTAAATATATTAAATATCATGTGCATACAGGTTTCTAGAAAAGGTGTAATAACTCCTGAATGGAGATTCAGATCAAACAAATAAGGGAACCATTGAGTTTGGAATGTGGGTTTTATCCTAGGAATGACTTAACCTTCATCGGTGCAAGGTGTTTACATAATATTAATAATGGGTGCAGAAAAGAATAAAATAATTAAATAAATTGTTTTAATTCTAATTCTTGACGCAATAATTAACATGTATTTAAATAGACTATTATAGAAAAGTCCCAAGGTTAGCCACAAAACCCTATAATTTTTGGAGAGAATTTTGGTTTAATTCTCTCAGATGAACAATGATCGGATCATGGATCGATGATCGATGCATAATAGATTCAAAGGATCTCACCAATTATCATTTCACAACCCTATTCTTCATTAGAAATTGGTATAAATCATGGTTAAAAATTTGTTTGATTTGATTCATTACCCATTTTAAATTTATATGATGAATGTGAATAAATCTAAGAATTTATTAATTCACAGAGTGGACATCTTTCTGGTTGAATTAGATTAATCATGTTTTTGGATAATTTATTTTTGATTAAATTGATGATTCAACATTTTTTTTTTCAACAAAAATAAACCAAGATTGACACGAACATCGATTGAGGCCCATTCCTCTTGATTTTTCCTGTGTTTTAACCCCTTAATTTCTTTCATCGTGGGTGTTCTTTTTTGTCCCATGGTTCTATATATCCCAATAAATTAATAGTTTTGCACCTGTTTCTTGGCCCAAAGATCTAATATTGTAGATCTGTGATCGGCACCACACAACAGTGGTGCGATGATTGAAGTGGTGGAGAATTGGACGGATTGGGATATCCGATTTCATGTTCTTTAATGTTATTTTTTACCCAATTAAGAATGAAATTTAGATCCATTTTACTAAGATAATGAAGGCATTATACATTCATTTGTCAATGGTGAGGCTTAGAGGAGTGTGGATCTTTGATAATCTGGAATTTTGGATTTCAGATCGATGGATGGATGAGAAAATGAAGATGTGCGGTGCATATATGGAATTCTAGGAAATTTTGTGATACTAATAATTTTAACCATATCTAAACACCAAGTGGGGCCCCAGTTCAGTGGCTAGGGCTTCAAGATATAGTTAGGTATCACACATAGTGTGACGTTATCACATGGAATGTACCTCAGAATGAACATAGACACCCGTTATAGTACATGGGATGGAGCACACCATGTACTCCCCCACACGAACATAGTCTGAACCAGAGTACATGGGATAAACCATGTACCGATGCACGGGTTGAGTATATGGGAAGCCAAAATGTTGTTTACTTCTACATGGACACTACATGATGATATGGTCCATTTACACGGGTAGGACCCGGGGTTAAGGGACACAACATATAACCCCTTCTACATGTCATGTATTATTTTATACATGGCTTGAATCTCTTATCATCAATATCATGGACATGATTTATTAGGGTGAATTTCCCATATCCATTCCCTAAGGATTAGTATGGAATTTTCTCTTACTCATGGGAAAATGATCCCTTTAGTAGGACTACTAGATAGAGTCATTCAAATCCCTCAGTGAGTCCCGATGTGAGATCCTCTATTCAACTCCATTCCCTAGGTGGTGTTATTATAATCATCATGACCAATAGTAAGTGTCAATCGATCCTCTACTTATCAGTTTAATCCATATTGAGTTGTTAGTATCACTCCGGGGACTTGGGAGTGATCATCATTTGTGTATCATGTCTCTTTAGGCCTTCAGCATGTGATCTATCATGATGAGACTCGATGAGCATTACCTATTGGATGAATATCAATAATGTTATTAGAATCATAAGTGTGTTCTCCTAGAAGAGTTCTATGTGGAATCTTTGAGTTGGAATCCTAGGTTGTTATACTATGGTTGAGACTTACCTCTAGATTGTGTGTCATTGTTGATTATATCTGGATATTATTGTAATATTTTTTGAAGACATATAACTATGTAGAGATTACTATATTTCGTTTTTTGTATGATTTTTTGTATTGAGGTGTACTACAGGGTATTGTTATACTCGTCCCTACACAGGATTTTCCCTCACGTGTCATGTCTTATGTAGAAGACTGACCTTTTGATAAAGACCTAGATAGACCAGGTCTAGATGATTCTTAGTGAGATTGGACCGACCAAGGTGTGTTCCCGTGACATCTTGATAACATTCCATATATTTTTCTATAGGTTGGAATTTTTTTCAGACTCTTTGTGGTGGGATTTTATTTGGCCCTATTTACTCTATTTTACTTCCTATCATACTCTAGTTGTGAGAGTTGGATTTATGAATGCATAGTTGTTCAGTTGTTTTTACATTTCATCATTGTATAGTCTTGACTAAGTGTGTGTGTTTATGGGTTAAGGTCTCCCATGTTTGTGAGATGACTTCTTGGTTACATTCTCCCACCCCTGGCCTATTATTTACTGGTTCGGGGAGTCGTGGCATGGGACCCACTAGGGCGGGTCAAGCCAATGTTACTTCCTTTATGGTTCCCATGTCTATCCTTTACATATGTATGATTATTGGACCACTCTAAATTCTCATCATTAATAAGGTTCCAAGATCCTTTCTACTTAAAGAATATTCCACTTTATTTTCTTTCCCATGATGGTGGTGGATTGAGAATTCATAGTCCTTGATTAGCTATAACTATCATCACTAGTTCACAATAATCTCCTTCTATGTAAATATATATTTCCAAATCTTGATCATATGATGGATAGTTCTACTCATGAACATTTAAACACCTTGAGGCATAGGCTATCAACTTATCAATCTATTTTAGTACACTTCTCAAGCTCCTCTTTAAAGCATCATTTTATACCATGAAGAGTTCACCACTTTTGGGTAGTGTGAATACTGGTGTAGTGATAGGACTATTTTTTAATTCCAACCGACTCTCTTCATATTCATTGGTCCAGAAAAACATTACTCCCTTCAGAGTCATCTTGGTTAGCGGTTTTTAAAATCATGATAGTTTTATCACACATTATAAATATTTCATAGCTATTATAGTGAAACTATATGTATCTATTATATATTCTAATATGGGCCCCTCCTTAATTTTATTTATCTTAAAATGGTCCATAGATATCCCTTTGTTTGTGATAACATTCTATAATAATGATACATCCTCTATCCATTACTAACATTTATTATAATTTTCATAAATATTATCCTTTAAAAAACTCAATAGAATAGTATTTAAATTATTGTTATTCTCATCATTTATTTTAGATTATATTAGAATATCATCTATAAATACTACAAAAATTTTTTTGAGGCAATATCTTTGGAATATTTTCATTAAGTCCATGAAAATTACTAGAGAATTAGTGAGTATGAAGGGAATCACTATGAACTCATAGAGTCTATAACTCATTCTAAAGGTATTTTGGGGAATATCTTCCTTATTCAATTTTGATTGGTGATATCCTTATTGAAGTTCCACCATATAGAAGTAATGGGCCCCAAATAGTTGAACAAACAAGTTATAAATCTATGGAATGTGATACTTTTTTATTTATTTTGATTTTTTTGAGTTTACAATAATCAAGGAAAAGGGGCATTGACCCATCCTTATTCTTGATGAAGAGGACAAGTGGATTCCATAGTGAAGCACTTGGGAAAATTAAACAATTTTCAAAATTATCTTGTAACTATTTCTTTAGTACTTCCAACTCAATAGTGGTCAATATATAAGGATTCCTGGATATGGGAAGAGATCTATATATAAGTTCAATTTAGAAAATAACCTCTTAATCATGTGTAAGGTCAGAAAAATCTTCAGGGAATACATCAGTATAGTTTAGCACAATAGGCATGTCTTCAAGCATGATTCACTCCTTTATCTTAATCATTTGAGCTAGATATGTTAGCTCATAAGGAAAAAATATCCACATTTGAGTTTAATATCTAAAAGAGATTAATCCTTCTCAATACACCTATATAGAATTGAAGGATGAATTTGGATGTGAAGAGTGATATCCCTTGATGTCGGTTTTATATAAGGACATTCAAACCATAACAAATATAACATCAAATTCCACTAAATAAAGTATTAAAATATTTTTTTTGGAGGTTTAGCCTATAGAAATTCGCTCTATAGGAGTTATATTCTTGGGATGCAACCATTTCTCAGTTTTCTATTATCACAGATTTCTAAAACCCTATGTTTTGAGGTGGAATATGAATAGTTTTATTAAACATGTAAGATATTAAAAAATATGTATAATGAGAATAAAAAAGTACATTCACTATTCTTGAATTAATAACTAGGTTAATTGTCACCACAACATTTTCAAGATCCACTTTACTAAAAGTGATTTCATATGACTTTCATTGATCTCTTGGTCATCGAGGTTTTTGTTTGTTGATTAATACTAATAACCCTTGTTTTTGGAGAACTATCTCGTATAATTTTTATGTTCCTCGAAATTGAAACACTATATTTTAGGTTGAGTACTAATCTAAAAATTCTTTTATTCAATCATATTAGTGGATTTATTCATCTTTCTTTGGTATTGATTAGCCTAATGTCCCCCTTTTACAGATTTGAAACATCTCTTAGTTTCCTTAAGATAGTTTTTAGAATATTTCTCAACATATTTTTGACACATGGGTAGTTCTTTTGTTTCTTATATAGTATTTATCCATTTATTCTCCCAAATTAAACTCTATTTTATGATTTTTATCTCTATTGGATCCTAAAAACATCACATTGAAGGTAAAATAAATCAGACGGAGGGTTTGAAAAATGTTGAAGATATAGAACCTGTAAAGGGGGTCTAGGGTCATCATTCAAAACATTCTATGTAGACTTCCACTCTTTAGGAAATCTCGCAAAAGAAAAAAAATATTTTTCAGACATAGATCGTGTTTCCTTTCCCCAAAAAATGGAAAAAAAATTGGGTTTAGATGGTGTTTACCACCCCCACAAAGGAAAAATTGTTCATTAGTGAATACATTGTTTTAAATCCCCCACAAATGAAAAATTATTTTTGGGTGCGGATAGTGTTTTACAACCCCCATGAACGAATAGTCGTTTGCGGGCCCAGATAGTTCTTTCCATCCCCCACAAACAAAGTCTCCACTATGGGTAACTAGGAATAATGGTTTTCAGTTACCTACATTCCTATATAAAACCCCATAGGTTTAATATAAGGACGATGGATGAAATCATGAATAAAGCTACAAGATCAATCAATTTGGTACATGAAAACCCCCATATAATTCCAAATTAAGGTAAGGGAGTCACATGAAAATCCATAGACCCAAAAACCTTCATGGTCTCCATTACATGAAGCATAAGAGGATGTAATATTTGAGTTTGATCAACCCATGTAGTGAAAATCTACTCAGAGGGATCCCTAACACTCATAGGAAGACGTTTCATGGGAGGAACTCAAACTCACATAGAAAATAACTACGTGGAAGGAACCTAGACCCATGTAGAAAATTGATAAATGAAGTGAACCCCACCAAACATTAAAAACACTATAGAATCATGAATCCTAGGGTGTTCACCTTTTATGATCCCATTAATTTCCTTCGATGTAACATTCATCCCCACTATGGTCCCTCATTAAACCATTGAAATTATATCAGACTAAGACCTCTTCCAAATCCACTAGATGTGTATGATCAAATCACTAGGTACACTATTGTTTCCTCTCATGTGTACATAAACATGGTAATTGGGGATGTATTGGTAACATACATGATAAGGGGATCCTTAGGAATTCCCCAATAATACATTCCCAAGGAAACGAGGGTTCTGACCTTCGTTATGTTTACTGAAGGATCCCCCGGTTAGGTGGTGACATTTGTTGTCTATCACCCCTACCTCATCCCCTATTACTCTTGTATAATGGGGAAGAGGGGGAAATCAGAGTAGGGAATCCCACATAGATTAAGCCAGTATCCTTTTATACTAGATTATTTTCTCCTCATTCTCTTCGTATTCCCATACTATGAAAATAAGAGATGAGCCAGGAACATTAAAAGCCCTTTCTCACTCCCTTTGGTCCCAAGATACCAAAAAAAAGAGAGAATACATGATCCAAATCTCTCGATTTCCCTACTCCTTTGGGAGATTAATTCATCCGCTTGAGGAAAAGTGATATTGTGGGGTTTTTGTATTTACCACTTTCTCTTATTTCTCATACTAAGCATGAATCATGTGGGCTTAGATGTGGGTGGTGATCAATAAATCTACATGATCCCAAGAACATAAATGGGCCTCATATTTTGTATAATATTCAACTATACTCACTCAAATAGGCCTCCCATTTGGTACAGTCCCCAACCCACTCCTCTAAAAGTTCCATATTCCCCATGATAAAAACCTTCAGAGGGACATAATCCTCATAAATCCATCATAATGGGCCTCCTACTAGGTATAAGACACAAAACCATGCTATAAAACATCAAAGGCCCATAATCCTAATGAATAAACATTTGGGACTTCACAATAGGTGTAATCCCCAACTATCCAAACTATGTGGAATTTGATTCTTAATTAACTATGATAATAGATAGCCTCCCTGAGTTCCATACACGACAATACAAATTCAACACAACATTCTCTGGGATACATCCCCAATCAGGTCACATCCAACCTAGATAAACATATTCCTTTTAGGCTCTATTCGTAATAATACTTATTGAACCATATTTTTAATAATATCATTTCCCCCACTTGTAAGACCATATCTTTTCTAGTTCATTGTTTCCACCTCAATATAAGCACCACAAAATTTTTTTACTAGGAACCTTCAGCCTAGGAATCCTTGCACATAACATTACACTGCATTTTTTGTTCCTTGTCACATGACCTTAAAAGGTATCATGTGTCCTATTAAGTGACGAAAAACTATGTGTGTTCTAATTCCTTTCTCAAGGATATATTGGAATCCCATCTTATGGGTCCAATATCCGTATCAAAACAACTCATGTCTCCCCAAATGATAATAAACTCCAAAGATCCCCATTGTGTGTCTTTAAACCAATGTCGTAATAATAAATGACCAAAGAATATATAGAATATATGAAAAAGGATTCCATTGATGTAGAACCTCAGATACATAAAGATACCTCCATTGATGAAAAACATCAAATACAAAAAGATGATTTTGAATTCCATGCATGATAATAACAGATTTTTCATCTTGGGGAAGCCTATATCATACATGGGAATGAATATAGGATTCTAAAAAATGTAATAAATTAAAACTAAATAAAGTCCTTGAATGGGAAATAATCTTCCCAAAAGGGTTTGATGATCCTAACCTATCATCCTTTTGACTAAGGTGAGTTCATAAGTTTCATTTTTAAAGTTCCAAAATGAGAACATTCCCTTAGAAAGTAGTTATATGAGTCAGCATAGATATTAAAATCTTTGATTGATTCTGGTTACATGAAAAAAACCATTGGAAACCAAACCATCACAAATGGTTTTGAAATAAGAATAGTGAATATGTTGTGAATGATAATGAAATATTAAAACCCCCCACAATATATCACACTAACTCCCTGATCTCATTTTCATCAGAAATAAAAATGGTGAAAATGACATCAATCCTTAATGAAGATGATTGTGTCTTCCACATGTTGGACTCCTTTTTTACACTAAATTAAAGAGGACCAAACATGAATCCAAAATAATTGATTACACATGTTTTCATTTTTGGATATTATTCATTGATAGAGTATTCTTATATGTGTCTTTGTCACATATATTATACGCACTTTTCACTAGAACTCTCTTCGTGCCAAATGGTATCTCAGTAGATTTCATAGACGTGTGCATTAGCCACTGCAAAAGCTGGGTCCTCAACCAAATAGAGGACGTCATTTCCCACTCAATGTCTTCAATACTGGGTTTCAAATGCATTGGTCTGAGAATACCACCAAAATGGTACTCTCCCAACCCTAGAGGTTGATCGATAGGCCTTCTAGATTATGAAGCCCCTCCGTCCATCTACTCAACCATGGTTGGAGGTCCAGAAATATATTACACCAATATCCATCTAAAATATTTTTGTCATCCTTTACTTCGAATTCAACAACGAGTTCCTCACTTACCTTGGGGAGCTATATGAAGTGGTCACCAGTGAATTCATTCCAAAAGAATAGGGGGACCTCCCGAGGGATCCTTCTAGTATTTTTCATCAATGTCGCAAAACCCAATATCTTCACTATGAATAGGATACCACGTCACATCCTCCAAACCAAGTCATTTGGACTCAGGCTCCAAAGACTTCCCGTATAGAGTGGTACTCAAAAAATCAAGAAAAATCTATTGTTCTTGTTCCTACTGAATAAGTATTCTAGTAAAATGAGATAGCCAATGAGAAGATGAAAATCCAGACTAACACTTATCAATCCCTCCATTAAAATATGGATGAAAAAAATAAGATTAAAATACCTACTCATGCATATAAATATTTATGGTAAAATATTTTAACAAATGAGAAGAAGAAAATACATACTCACTCGTATCAATCATTTCTATCAAATATGATAGAAAACATCGAGTAGATAAAAATTCATAATCACTCATATCAGGACCTTCAGTCAAATACGACAACAATCATTCAGAATACGCAAATCCTAAATCATGTATATTAATTCCTCTAGTCAAATATGGTAGGAAATTATGAGCAGATGAAAATAATTACTCATGCATGTCAATCTCACAAGTCAAAAACAATGGAAATTTGAAGAGCTAGACCAAGTACCTTGGATATTAACCAAGGGAATACTCATATTCCATCCCCAACACTGGAATGGATGTACATTCCCATTACCATTAATAATTTTTCTCATAAAGTTCTAGAATTGATGGGAGGTAATACATCAATAACTGAACACATTTTACAATCCTTCGAATCCATAATCATGTCAACAATAATATCTAGTATTCGGGCCCATGACCTCACCTCATAAAGTAGGGTGAATCATCCAAGAAACATGATCGTCACTCAAGAACTTACATAAAAATTTTCTATAATCTAAGAAGGACATCAGTAATATTTTGTGATAAATTAACAACATGATCATGCAAAAATACTTGTTCCAAATGTTGATTACCAGCCTGTTTTAGAGGCCAATCTAGAGAAGACATATATACCTATTGAAAATCCAGAAAAACATCTTCAATATTTTCTAGTAACATGGGAGTCGTCCAAACACACTCCTTTTCTTTGGAATACCCATTCACAACACACGTTTCTAGCTTCCCATGGGATAGAATCTGAAAATAAATTCGACCCTAGGTATTTCAATATTCCAGGGTAGTCTTATGACCCTACTCTATTAAATTATAGAGTTCTTGAGGCCATAAAATATCTATCAGTGGTGGCCCATGATCTTGCTGATTTGTTACCAAATTAAATATGTACTAGTATCATCCACAAAGTTCCTCACCACTTCACTACTACCAATATCTCTGGAGCTCATCAGTATAATGATTACCACAAAATATTTCCTCATGGGAATTATCTGGTCAATCATGATAGAACATGTGATGTCATAGACCGTAGTCCATTACTATGCCGAATTCTAAGTGTTGGGGTGTCCTGGACACCATCAGTGAGTCAGGAGGATGTCGGTGTTATTGGAAACGTGTCACTGTGGTTTCACCTATCAGTGCCACAAATCAGTCTCACCGATTAGTTCCACCCATCTCTCTCACCGATCGATTTCACCCATCGGTCTCATCGATCAGTTTCACCCATCAGTCTCACTGATCAGTGTCTCACCGATCATCTTCACCCAATTATTTTCACTGATCAGCTTCACTAAATCAGGTTCACCTGATCAGTTTCACTGATCAGCTTCACCTGATAAGTTTTACCCGATCAGTTTCACTAATCAGCTTCATCCAATCTGCTTCACCCAATCAGTTTCACTAATTAGCTTCACCTAATCAGCTTCACTAGATCAGCTTCACCCGATCCGCTACACCGATCAATTTCACAGATCCACTCCACTGATTGGTTTCACCGATCAGTCTCACTAATCGGCCACAGAGAGGTGTTGGGGTTTCCTTCCTCAGTTTTCCCATAACACCACTTTTATGTATTTTTTACCTTTTAAAGTGGTTCAAGACCATTTTAAAATCCCATAAATAATATCTAAAGTCCCCCAAGAGCTGGTAGACCCTTGATTTACCAAAACATGTGGATTTTTCCTCAGTGTCACCCTTTTTCCTATACTTTCCAGCTCTGCCCCTGTTACGTGGTTTTTCCCCATTTAAAGGAAACCATTTAACTCACAGTTGTTATCACCACCACTCTAAGGAGAATTATTAAGTAATGATTAATTATATCATGTGTAACCTATCAATCGTGTGGAAAAATCATGATCCGCCTTTAATGTCGTTCATTATTTTGTATCCCATAACTCTAGGATCTTTCCTTTTATCAGACAGAGTTTCTTTCTTCTTTTGGTCTAGTCTCTTTTCCTTTCCTTGGTGCATTTGAAGTCCCTCTTCTCAAGACTAGTTGTGCGCCAGTGTTGGAGGCTTTTCTACTCACTCATGGAGTTCTTTGAGTTCCTCCCCTACAAGTAGTGAATCCTCAGTTCTTGGCACGAGGAAGAAAATTTCGATCGTTAATCATCCAATTATGGATTCTTATTTCGTCTATCTTTACTATGAATCATTTAAGGTGGGTTTGATGAAGTTACCTCAGGACGTAGATAAAACCAAATTTAACAAATATAATGATTGAACCTTTAAATAATGAAAGGGTGGGAATTATGATTTTGTTGTTATGTTATACCTTTGTTTTTATTTTATGAATTCTATGGTATTTTTTCACTGAAAATAGTGGTCATTGGTGGTCCTTCCTTGTGCACTAATGATCCTCTATTTTTCTAGTTAATCCTATTATTGAATGGTTGTAGCATCGAAAATGGTTAATCGTGTAAACTCGGTTGATTAAATGTATTCCCAATGAACAATAATCCTTGTGTGATCACCCCGGTTAACCAAACGGAAAGAAGAAACTTATTGAGTGGTGTGGTTAAATCTGGAAAAAACATTTGTGCTCTGTTTTGGTGATATGTGTAGTGGCTCTTCTTGATGTTGTGTGGGACAACATCGATGGGGATGGGATACCCTGTTGTTGATTTGTTTTATGGGGACCTGAGGCCAAGTGGGTCAGTATGACGGGGCTTGGGTTGGTTCTTATAATTTGAGGGATCTCACAAATCCCTTTTGTTGTTGTGACTTTACCAGAGAACCTGGTGTGAATTCTTAAATTACTGCTTGTATGTTTTTCCTTCCTTGGCTTGTGGCTATTCCTGTTAGTCTTTTGTTAGTGAAGAATTATTTAAATGTAATCACTTGATAATGATAATAAGAATGGTTTTAATGGGGAATTGTTTTCCAGGAATGAGTTGTGCTCTGGTTGTCACTATTGTTCTTTTGTATGAATGAATAGTAACCAGGGTGTTTGTGTATGGGCTGCTTTTGGAACCCTTAGGATTGGATGAGTGCTTTATTACCAATATTTATAAATTTATTTTTTTGTTTCTTATTCTCACCCCACCCAAGTTGATCACTTCGTGCTGAACACACTCATTTCATAGGGGCGGGTGTTTTTCCAAATTTCTTATAGGGTGACTGGATATTTTCTCCTTTCTGCTCCCTCTCCTGAGTATCCCAAGACTCTTCAGGTGGGCTATGATGGCATGAGTTCCATTTTTAGTGTAAGACTCTTTGGGAATGGTATGTTGTGGTGGTTGGCCCAAGTGCGTGTGGGTGGATTTGTTTCCCAAGGCTCTTCGAGATGAGGCCCTGGTGTCTTCGGGCGTGGTAGTAGTTGTTCTGGCCCAGGTGTCTTTAGGCATGGTTACATATGGTTGTAGTGGCCCAGGTGTCTTCGGGCAGGATACGTGGTTGTGTTGGCCTATATGGTTGTTGTTAGGGTGGGAGTGGGACTGCAGTGAAAATGGCATGTGAGGTATGATGTGTAGGATGTCTTAAATAACTAGTGGAAAAGCAGTGTGGTGTACCCAAATGTCGATGTGCTATTACTATTACTTTACCTAACTTGAGTTGTTTGAGGAGTGTGCCTTGGTGAGGCTGGGTGGATAGTTTTCCTTACTATGTTTTTTTTTAATATCTATTTTTCTCATGGGGAATTATATTTTCTCCCCACTTGTGCATTGGAGCTTTTGGTTTTCCCTACTGAGTATACCTATATACTCATCCTATGTATATAAAACTGCTTTTAGATTTCCAAGATGACTTCGGGGACAGTGAAGGACCGTATTAGCTCATACATCAGGATAATTGTTGTTGTTGTTTTCATTCTTTTGGAACATTCACTTTGCAGTTTTTCTTGTTCATGTATGGGTTAATCTTTCAACATGCATATGGGAATGGTTTTTGGATTTACTTTTACCTTCATTTTTTGAGTTATTTTGGTTTTTACCAATGTATCTCCCGATCCTACTATATAAAAAGGGTAATGCCTTCCATATTATGTGTGATTCAATACCCATGGTGATAGTCACCACTCCAGGGCCTATTGAAGGTGAGAATCAGGGGATGATTATCTCTCCTTCAACTTTAGGAAGGAAGGGTATATAAGTTTTTTATCCCTTACCTCATCTCAGTGAAGGTTGGTGATGAAAGAATGGTATCGGAGGGTGATGGTTGAGAGATAAGATGGTGATCGAGGTTAGGAAAAATAAGGATTGTATAGGATGGTAGGACAACAATGTTAGGAAATCTTGATGCATGAAATAGGCTAGGTAATACTGGCTAGGACAATAGAATTTATCCCCCCTCGTGATCCAATGCAAGGACTCTGGACCTACTGAATGACCAAGTGAGGCTCCAATGATTGTAGGGTAGAGACCCTAGGAAAGGTACATGCATCATAATGACTTTTTTTCTTGTGTGTTTTGTGTGTTCTGGGAATTTAAATAAATAACATGTTTAAAAAATATAAAATAAATCTTTTACACTACTCGGGCTTAGGAATTCCTTGTTTACCTTGCAGTTATGGCACCCGGAGGATGACAATGAGTAGTGAGGGAGATTGAGTCCTATGAGGCTAATCTGGATGATCAGCTGAGGCCTGATTGAGAGGAGGAGGATGACCAGTGGCAGAAGACACATTGTGAATTTCAACGGAAGACCCTCAGGAAGTATGAGGGTAGCGTCTCAGACATGAAGACCGAAAGTTGGCTTGAGGAGTCACTCATATATTTCAGCTTGATCCAGGCTCCAGATGAGTGTTGGTTTTCATTGGAAGTTAGTCAGATAAGAGTAGAAGTGTGTCAGTGGTGGATGATCTACCTCATAGAGAGGATGGAGAGTGATATTTTGTGGGCTGACTTCGAGAAGGAGTTCCAGGTGGAATTCCATTATTCTACGATGGAGGCTGAGAAGAGGTACAAGATATTCTCCCTTCAGTAGGGGAGTATGTCAATGAGGGAACTGGGGATCAAGTTCAAGGACCTCCTTAGTTTTTCTCCAATCCTTTTTATAGATGAGGAGTCTCGGGAGAGATGTATAGAGGAGGCACTCTAACCTTCTCTTCAGTATGATTTTACTCCCTTCATCCTACCGACATACTTGGAGGTCTATAAGAAGGTTGAAGTGGTGGATAGGATGCACATGCTGGGATGTATTCCGTGAGAGGGGATCTAGTTGGGCTCGTCCAAGGGGAAGGCCGTCAGCAGCAGGACTCTAGCTTCATGGCCTTCTAGGTTCCGTCCTGTTGGGATTAGGCCCCATAAGTTCCAGTTTCAACCTACCGGTCCTCACCCTTTTCTTACGGGTCCAGGACCTAGGTTCTTCATCTATGGAAGTTGTGGGAACCTTCAGAATCAGTGCCCGGACCTATTGTAGTACAGTGGGGGTGTCTAGGTTCAGTGCCCACCTCAGCAGCAATAGATTCCAGCTAGGCCCTTTTAGAAGCAATAGTATGAATAGTGAAGTCCCACTCCTCTGAGAATAGACATTTCAGGAGGAGTCCAACCTCAGGGTGCTCCTCAGGGACCTCGATCAGGGCGTGTTCGGGGAGGTAGCTTACAACCGAGGGACAGAAGAGCTGGGTGAGGGAAGTTTCACACAATAGAGGCAGCAGTTCCAACAGGGTCGGAAGTCGTTTAAGGTATGATCAGCTTGTTTATCACTTTTTCTTGTTCCTTGTTTGATTCAGAAGCTTCACAGTCCTTTTTTACACCCATTCTATCCCATTCATTGGGACTAGAAGTAGAGAGACTCTCCATTCCCCTGGTGCTGAGTATGCCAGTTGGGGGTCATACCACCCTGTTTGATGTTTTTTGAGGATACAAACTGATTTTGGGGCAGCTTCAGTCTAGTGGGGATCTTTTTATTCTGAAAATGCAGCCATACGATGTCATCTGAGGCATCGACTGGCTGTTTTATGTTCACACTATTATCAACTGCTTCTGGATAGGAGTCATGTTCTCCAATGAGGATGGAATGTGTGTGGATTTTGTTGGTGAACAGTGTTTTCATGTGGAGATACAGAGTGTGGAGACTCTTCTTTCTATGTGGGACAATCTTTTAGCAGAATTAGTGGATGCCGAGATTATGGATGTTCCAGGGGTTGCGAGAGAGTTCCTATAAGTTTTTTACTAGGAGGTTTTTACTCTACACCCTCGATGTGACGTTGAGTTCAGAATTGACTTAAAACCCAATGCTCGGCCAATTTTGATAGTTCCTTATCGGATGGTGCCTTCTAAGTTGCGGTAGTTGCGGACTCAGATTGAAGATATGATGAAGAAGGGTTTCTTCCAACCCAGTGTTTCATCATGGGATGATCCAGTCTTGTTCTCGAAGAAGGAATATGGTGTTCTCAGGCTATTCATAGACTACCAGAGACTGAATCAGGTAACTATCAAGAACCTTTACCCTCTCTTCAGGATAGAAAATCTCATTGAATAGCTGAGGGGTGCAGGTTGGTTCTCTAAGATCGATCTGCAGTCTGGTTATCACTAGTTTAGGGTGGAAGACAGTGATATCATGAAGACTGCTTTCAAGTGTAGGTATGAGAATTTTGAGTTTTAGTCATGTTGTTCGGGGTTACGAACGTGCATGTTGTGTTCATGGGGCTCATGAACTCTATTTCCACTATTTTTATGACCGATTCATCATTGTGTTCATTGATGACATATTTATCTACTCAAGATCAGAGGAACATACTAAGCACCTCAAGATTGTCTTGGAGATCCTTCAACATCACCATATCTATGGGAAGTTGTCCAGGTGAAAGTTCTTGACATGAGAAGACCACTTTATTGGACATGTGGTGTCTCAGAAAGGGGTACCAATTGATCGTTCAGAAGGTTGAAGTGGTTATTTCTTGGGAAGTA
Organism: Viscum album; assembly: GCA_963277665.1. NCBI lineage: Eukaryota > Viridiplantae > Streptophyta > Magnoliopsida > Santalales > Viscaceae > Viscum > Viscum album. Next base: position 666,104,847 of record OY728133.1, read on the forward strand.
CCCAAGAATGTGAGAGAGGTTCATAATTTATTGGGTCTCACAAGATATTATCGGAGGTCCGTACCTGACTTCTCTCGATTTGCAGCTCCTTTGACATCTTTGACCAGAAGGTACCAGGCCTTCGTGTGGAGTGAGTAGTGTTGGGTAGCTTTCAGCAATCTGAAGGAAAGGTTCTCCAGTGCTCTAGTGTGCGGGTTTCATGAGGAAGGGGTGTTGTTTGAGGTGTTTTTTGATTCTTCTGGACTTGTCCTGGGGTCTATGCTGATGCAGCAGTGGGAATTGATATCTTATGAGTCTAGGAAGTTATGTCTTCATGGGATTAACTATGCCACCCATGACCTAGATCTTGCAGCAGTAGTGTTCACGTTTAAGTTGTGGCAACATTACCTCATCGAGGAGCACTTTGTGGTCTTCACATATCACAAGATTTTAAGGAATATCTTTACCCAGCAGGACATGAACTTGTGACTGCGAAGGTGGGTGGAGTTTCTTCAGGACTACAACTTTGAGATCTATTACACTGAAGTTAAGGGGGACATTGTGGTTGATGCCTTGATCAGGAAGTCATAGAGAGAATCTATTCAGGAATTTGTGGATTCTTGGAAGGGAATTGAGGAATTGGTTTCCTTACACCTAGAAACAAGGTTGGATGGTTGTAGATTTTTTCTGTTTCAGATGACAATGAGGTCCTCTCTATTGTAGAAGTTGTAGGAGTCTCAGTGGGGAGACGTAGATATTTAATTGATGTGATATCAGCTTTACCAAGGCAATGCTCTAGAAGGGTGGTTGGAGGATGGTCAGAATCAGATGCTTTTCTAAGGGAAGTTGTTTGTACCAAAGATGATGTGTGAGGGAGTTCTTTGTGAGTTCCATAAATCACTCTTATTAGTCCACTCATGAGTTTAAAATATGTACCAAGGCCAGAGGGAACATATTTGGTGGTTCGGGATGAAACGGGCAATGGTGGAGTTTGTGGCAAGGTGCCTGGTGTGTCAGCAGGTGAAGGATGAACACCACATCCTAGGAGGTTTGATGCAGCCTTTAGATGTCCCCAGGTGGAACTAATATGACATATCAATGGATTTAATCATAGGACTACCTAGGGTTCAAGGAGGCTTTGATGATATCGGGGTAGTTGTAGACCGGATGGAGAAATCTGCTCACTTCCTGGTGATCAAGGAGTCGAGTGCGGTAGGTGACTTAGCACAGAGATACTTGGATGAGGTGCTGTAATTGAATGTATTTCCTAGTTCCATAGTATTGGACAGGGATTCATGGTTTACCTTATGAGTCTGGATGGTATTGCATCATGATTTTGGCACCCAGCTACACCTTTGCACTTCTTTGCACCCCCAGATAGATGGGCTGATAGAGCGGACCATCCAGACATTGGAGGATATGCTATGGGCATGTCTTTTGGACTTTAGTGGGTAATGGAAATGAAATTTTTCCTTATTAGAGTTTTCCTAGAATAATATCTATCACTTTACTATTGGCATGGCACCATTTTAAGCCTTGTATGGGAGGCCATGTCGTTCTCCTGTGTGCTGGACCGAGGTTAGGGAGGTAGGTGTTCTTGGGCCAGAGGTAGTGCAGAGCACAACAGAAAAGGATCTGCTTGTGCTTGAGATGATGATGGCATCCTAGGACCGAAAGAAGTCATATGACAATCACAGAAGGAGGAAATTGGAGTTCGAGGTTGGAGACCATTTGTTCTCGAAGGTTTCCCTCTATGTGGGCAGAGAAGGTTTGTCAAGGAGATCAAGATCTCTCCTATGTTCATCGGTCCTTTCTAAGTGTTGGGGTGAGTCAGTGAGGTGGAATATCAGCTTGGATTTCTACCTTAGTTGGAAAGGATCCATGAAATTTTCGACATCTCCTAGCTTCGTCGATATCTACATGATTAATACCATGTCATTGACAGGGGAGATTTGGATATAGTAGATGATTCTACATTCATGGAGAAACTAGTGAGGATTGAGGATTGAAAAGAGAATGTGCTTTGTGGACAAACCTTCCATTTGGTTCCTGTGTTGTGAAGTCACAATGTCCTCGAGGAGAGTACTTGGGATCGAGAAGCTCAGATGTGCGCCTAGTACCCAGAGCTATTTTGAGTTGTTGTTTCGATCCTTCCTTGATGTTCTTGTTTTTGTGACCTACTATGTTGTAATGCGGACCTTTTTGGGTTATGAGATGAGTTTTTTCCTTACCTTGTGAATTTTTATGAAAAGTCCTGATATATGGGGAATGTAGAACCTGATTCCTAATCAAGATGAATCAGCACAGATGCGATTAAACCCATGTGGGAGAGTCAGTGCTACCCAAAGACGATATTATCTTGATGTGGATGAAAATAATCCCTGATCTGTGTTTCGGGAAAACGTGATCCTTGGAATTTTTATGGATTTTCTGTGGTTTTCCCCTGAGAGGTATCTTCTGGAGTGGTTGTTAGGGTTACTCCTGTATTCTCGAGGATGAGAGTAGTTTGAGAGGTATCTAATGTAATGGCCCAAACCCCCCCTGGTCCATTACTTTTCTGAATTCTAAGTGTTGGGGTGTCCTGGACACCGTCAGTGAGTCGGGAGGATTTAGGTGTTAGCGGAAACGTGTCACCATGGTGTCACCTATCCGTTCCACTAATCGGTCTCACTAATCGGTTTCACCCATCGGTCTCACCGATCAATTTCACCCATCAGTCTCACCGATCAGTGTCTCATCGATCAGATTCACCCAATCCGATTCACTAATCATATTCACCAATCAATTTCACCAAATCAGTTTCACTGATCAGCTTCACCCAATCAGCTTCACCCAATCAATTTCACCGATCCGCTTCACCCGATCATCTTCACCCAATCTATTTCACTGATCAAATTCACCCATTTAGTTTCATTGATCAGCTTCACCCAATCATATTCACCTAATCATCTTCAGTGATCAGTTTCACTGATTAGTTTCACAAATCTACCATAGAGGTGTGTTGAGTATTCCTTCACCAATTTTCCAGTACCACCACTTTTAAGTCTTTTTATCCTTTTATAGTTGTTAAAGGTTGTTTTTAAAGCCCATAAATGATACCTAAAATCCCCCAAGATCTGAACGACCCTTGATATACCAAAACATGTGTATTTTTTCTCATTTTCACCCTTTTCCCCGTACTTTTTAGCTCCCCTCTTGTTATGTGGTTTTTCCCCGTTTAAGGGAAACGCTTTAACTCACATATATTATTGAAACCTATCTATGGAGAATTATTAAATAACAATTAATTACATTTTGTGTAACCTCTAAACTGTGCTGATAATGCACGATCCACCTTTAAATATTTTCACGATTTCATTTCCCGTAACTCTATGATCTTTCCTTTTATCACACATAGTTTCTTTCTTATTCTGGGCTTGTCTCTTTTTCTTTCCTTGGTGTGTTTGGAGTCCCTCTGCCCGAATCTAGTTTTTTTCCAATTATAGAGCCTTTTCTACTCACTCTTTGTGTCCTTTTAGTTCCTCCCCTGTAAGTATCTCATCCCCAATTCTTATCTTGAGGATGAAAACTTCTATTGTTAATCATCCAGGTAAGGATTATTCCTTCGTCTCTCTTTATAGTGCATCATGTGGGGTGGGTATGATGATGTTCACTCAGGACGTAGATGAAACCAAATTTAACAATGATAATAAATGAACCTTTAAAGAATGAAGGGGCGGGAATGATTATGTTGTTGTTGTGTTATAACTTTGTTGTTATATTATGAATTGTTTGGGCGTTTGTACACTGAAAATCAGGGTTGTTGGTGGTCCTTCCTTGTGCACTAATGATCCTTTGTTTTTCTAGTTAATTATGTGATTGAATGGATGTAACTTGGAAAATGGTTAATCATGTAAACTCGGTTGATTAAATAGGTTCCCAATGAACAATAATCCTTGTGTGATCACCCTAGTTAACCAAACGAAAAGAAAGAACTTAATGATTGGTATGGTAAAATCTATAAAAAACATCTTTGCACTGTTTTGGTGATATGTGTGGTGGATCTTCATGATGTTTTGTGGGGCTACATGGATGGGGATGGGATCCTCTATTGTTGATTTTTTGGTTAAGAACCTGAGTCCATGTCGGGCCATACAATGGGTCTTGGGTTGGTTCCAGTATTTTGAGGGATCTCAGAGATCCTTTTTATTATTGTGGATTTACAAGAGAAATGGGTGTGAATTCCTAAATTACTGCTTTATTGTTTTTACTTCCTTGGATTTTTTTATGCCTATTAGTTTCCTAGTTGTGAAGAATTTTTTAAATTGAATCATCTAAATATGATAACAAGAATCTGTTTAATGGGGAATTATTTTCCAGGAATGAGTTGTGCTCTGGTTGTGGTTGTTTTTATTTTGTATAAATGAATAGTAATGAGGGTGCTTGTGTATGGTCTGGTTTTCGAACCCTTTGGTTGGTATGAGTGCTTGTTTAGATATATGTATAAATTTAGTTTTGTATTTCATTTTCTCACCACATCCATGTTGATCACTTCGTGACGAACGCCCTCATTTCATTGGGGAGGGTGTTTTTTCCAACATCCTATTGGGTGGATGGATATTATCTCTTTTATGCTCCCTCTCCCAAGTATCCTAAGACTCTTCAGGTAGACTGTGATGGTATGTGGTCCATTATTAGCACAAGAATCTCCGGGTAGGGTTTGTTTTGGTGGTTAGCCCAGGTGTGTGCAGGTATGTTTGTATCCCAGGTTTCTTCGGGATGAGGCTCTAGTGTCTTCGGACATGGAGGTAGTTTTTCTAGACTAGGTGTATTCATGTGTGGTTATGTATGTTTTTGGTGGCCCAGGTTTCTGTAGGTGGGATATTTCGTTGTGGTGGCCCATAAGGTTGTTGTTCGGGCGGCAGTGGGACTCTAGTGAAAATGGCGGGGAAGGTCTGATGCATAGGATGTCTTAAATAACTAGTGGGAAAGCGGTGTCGGGTACCCAAATATCGATGTGCTGTTACTATTACTTTACATGACTTTCATTATTTGGGGAGTGTGCCTTGGTTAGTTTGGGTGGATATTTCCCCTTGGTAGGTGTTTTGGATATCTATATTTTTCTCACAGGGCATTAGATTGTCTTCCCACTTATACACGAGAGCTTTTGGTTTTCCCTACTGAGTATACTTGTATACTTACCCTATGTATATAAAACTACTTTTAGGTTTCTAGGAGGACTTCAGGGACCTTGCGAGACTGTACTTGCTTGAAAATCAGGATATTTTTTTACGTTTTCATTATTTTGGTACTTTCCCTTTGGAGTTTTTCTTGTTATTGTATGGGTTTATCTTTGAACAAGCATACGGGAATGGGTTTTGGATTTACGTTTACCTTCACTTTTGCAGTTTTTTTGGGTTTTTACCATCATATATTCTGATACTACTAAATAAAAAGAGTAAATCCTTCCAAATTACATGTGATTATATACCCTTGATTCTAGTCACCACTCCAGGGACAATTTAAGGCGGAACTCGGGGGTCATTATCTCTCCTTCAACTTAAGGAAGGAAGGGTCTAGTTGTTTTCTATCCCTTCCCTCATCTTGATGAAGGCGGGTTGTGACAGAGCATCTCCTAATGAGTTCCATGAAATCCCTCCTCGTAGATAGAAGATCAATCAGTAAGAAGTTCCACCCCTTACCGGACAACATATGAGAAAATCCTCATATTCTGAGGCCCTTAGAAGGATAGGGACAATCATTCACAACACCTTATCCATGAAAGACAACATCTGTTCTCAGTTAGAAGATATACTGATGAAATGATCATCCTCTAAACCACCTTTGTAACATTTCCCTTCCAAATAAATCCCAATTATTCCTGCTGCCTGTGAAAATATAGCTAGTAAGCACCCATGTTGGGATGATCAAGTGGGTTAATATTTGAAAAAAAAGAAATGTTACTCGTGAGAAGAAAATTTTCCACTTATGATAAACCCATCATTTTTTATACCTCAACCAGTTCTCAGTTAAACATTTCAGAGGTATTTTCAGAATAGTGTATTCACTACATCCGTCTGAATCTTTGGAAAACTCTCTAGAAAGATTCTGTCCTTAAAAATGGTATGAAATCTATGTTAATGTTTTGGGAGATCTTCATTATAAAATTTACATGGAATACCTTCTAGTGCCATATTGAACACTATCAAAGAATTTGTAGAATGATATATAATTGGAATGCCTCAATTTGTTTCATCAATTACAACACTTAATAATTAACACCCTTCCTATTGTTCATATCAGTGGATGGGTAGATCGTAGAGATTTTCATTTCACCTCATATCATGGTGATCAAAATACACCAGAAGTGATGTCATGCAATTTCATTACTCTAGGGTGTCTACCAAAAGACACCTTCACCCGAGAAATACGGTGTAGTCATTATGAACTGACCCTGAATAATTCTTAAAATCATCAGTCCTAACAAGAGGAGGATATCCAAAATCACTTAGACAAGGGAACTTTAAACATTAAGTAGGCATCTATATTAAAGGAAGCTAACCATCTAGAATAATTGATGTCCTTGGAAGCATTTGGATTGTGTGTAGATAATTCATTACACATGACTCATGCTTGAATTAGGATGCATGAGATATATATATTGGCAGTAGAAGAAACAACTATCATAGTACGAGATCATCCCCATCCTATGGGGTTGGGGGGATTTTTAAAACAATGTACCCCTCTAAGTCCAAAAATTTATCCCAAGTAATAGAAATAAAATAATGGTAGAAAAACTAACCCACATGCATAGGGGAATTTTTTATCATCCTAACCTTCAAGGGATATCAATATTTTTCTATTTGGGGGGTATAGAAAGAGGTATGGTCTCCTAGTTCATCATGACTAGTCACCTGTTCCCTTATACGGGATGTGTACGTCAAGGTTATATAATGGTTACCTCTGAGTCACTCATCTCCAAAAAGCTCAAGGAGTATCCTAGAAAGGAAGTAAGAGGCCGAGTAAAGGGTGAAAACAACCCACCTATCCTTCAACAGCCAATATGACACCTAATATTCATTTTGTGTCGGTGAACATCATGGGCATAAATCTTATAAATGGTGTTGAAGATGAAACTAATGCATAGAATCAAGGAGATAATGGTTCCACTTATACTGCATTACACACTAAGGTAAATGAAGAAGGTTTACATACCCGAAACTAGAGACTCGCCCAAAATTTGGGTTATCCCATGAACAATCCATTATTTCCTCCTCAACAAAAAAAATCCACTAAAGACAAGGGTAAATGCAAGGATACATACAACCAGATTCGTATGAGTTTAAATCCCTCGCACTCGATGAATGATTCACTCAGCAAGAGGAAAAAATGAAAGATTTAAGAAGTCTCAATGATGAATTGAACTAAGCTAATATTCCTACCTGATATGTTCCAAAAGTAAAACCTCACTTGCACTTAAAACCAATGTACCTCAATAATGAGGGTTCACCCCAAGGACTAAATAAAATCAAGAACATCCACCCAAATCTGTTCTAATACCATTAGTCTACCTAAACCCAATCATGGATGGATATTAGGATTCTGATCCACTAGGGAAATAACCTGAAATTTTTTAAGTGAACCCTTAAATGATATCCCCTGGAGGATGTCTATCATAAATAATGGTAGAGAAAGCACATCATTACTCACTTATTGCCTCCCCTATTTATGCATCTGTTAAAAAAACATTCATCAAGGGATTATAAACACCACTGAATCATTGGAATATTGATTGGAATCTTTAGAGGAATGTCCTACACCACTATATCTAGAATGGAAACATCACCCGGATTGGGTGACCAATATCTTGCCCCCACTGAATTTCAAGATCCCTTTATTCCCAATATTCAACAGCTCAGAAGACCCAGAATAGAATCTGACACACTTTGTTTCCCATTGTGATCCCATTATGGGAACCACTGCATAAGAAGAATAAGTGAAACTTATATGCTTCATGAAAAGTATTCAAGGGTTTTCCTTTGTATGGTACAACAAAATTCTAAATCGATCAATCATTGGATGGGAATACCTTTTTCATAAATTTATATTTTAGTTCAGTTAAATTCTGAAAAATAAAATTAACATTAACCTTTCCATCATCAAACATTACGATATAGATAGGGTCTCATATTGCATTTCCAGTTGGAAAGGGTTTCCATACTCACAGATCCAATAGTTTGCTAAAGAATATTTGGTTTATCTATATATATAGAACCTCTTTGATGAGCTTTGAACACTTCTCATCCCAATGATATATATAGGAAAGATGTTATATCTCAATGAAATTTCATAAATAATTGAATATTATATATAGAAAACTAATCTCATGTCCTGAATTATTCCATCAGCCCCAAGGAAGAGAGAAGGAATGGCAGAAGTTGTAGTCCTCGCACTTAATCTAACCTCTACACTGAATCCAACTTCGAAACTTACACCATATCTTTTCAAAAACTTTAAGAATCTAAAAAAGCCCCTCCACATCAAATGAGTTTAGGGGTCTAAAGATAAAAAAAATTGAGCAATGTAAGAGTAAATTTTATTCATCTTGTAATGATAAAGTTGTGATTAATTTATAGCATTTATTGACAATGATTTATTCCACCTTCGAGAGTCTATGAGTTTTGAATAGGTTGGTCTTGGTGGAAAACCCGATTATTTACCCTTCCATAGGATTTTGGGGGACAAAATTCAATATTGCTTAATCTTCGATGATATCCTACAAAAAATGGTGGACTTTGGGAAAGTTAACTTGTAGAGGCCTCTATCACATTTAGCGTATGTTTTTTCAACTACCCATATATAAGGAGGTGAATGGAAAGAAGTTTCAAGTAAAGGGGTATCAAAGTATGACAATTTAAGAACACTAATGAAAATAAAAAAACTCATAGTATCCTCTTAGTGTAGTGTATGTTACCAACTATTCCCCCAGTCGTTTTCGATATTACACAGTCGAGCCCATAAGCATCCATGTCCCATAAAATCTAGTCTCTCAAAAAGATCCTTAGACAGAAGGTCATGGAAAAAATATAGGAGGATGAACCTAATCCAAGGATAAAATAGTATTTAACTCTCTCAAACTTTATTCCATCAGGTTTAACACAATCCCCCCCCCCCCCACCCACCAAATGGTACCACCAAAAATGTGAATAGATACAAAATCCTCATCGGATGAAGAATTAATATTTAGTTCCATTTATTCCATTAATTTAGTGGATCCCTTTTATGAGGATGAGTAGGAATATAAACTCAAGTTACCCAAACCAAATTAGGGAACCATTTTAAGAGGTAATAGATGGCGAGGGTATAAGGGAAGATACAGTAATGGAAGAAAACAAAATTATAGACACATCCCTACTCGGACTGTCAGTACTATAGAAAATCATGGAATATCCCTTCATCAAGTCTAATAGGAGTAGGGAAATCCCCTTGAATATAAAAGATAGTTTATCTAGATCAATCCTTATAAACTATCAATTATAGGGGGTAAAAGCGTTTTATCACCCTTTGTAGGAAGATAGACCATTTTGGCATAACCCAACATGAACAGGAGAACCATAAATTCCTGTTTTGAGGGACGATTCATCTATTTCTATAATTACATCCCTTAATGAGACTATGAAAGAGAATCTACACACCATGAATCATAGTCCTTTAGCCCATAAATATGGACTCTTGAGGAAATTATCCCTTATACCAACCATGTTATCAATCTAGGACACCCTGAGTTGATTAAGAGACCTCTAAGAAGCACTCATAGATGATTTTATAATCTCATAGGAGTTTGAAGCTAAGGTTACCACTATAGAGCTCTACCTTGAAGATATCAATCCTATATAATTTCATGTGTCTATCTCCTTTATAGACCAAGATAAATATGTCATTGTACAGAGACACATTATTCCCTTATATGTGTCATGTTGGATAAATGGTATCGATGTCTGATGAGACTTCATTGATAATGGCTTGAGAATTTATCTCATTCTAGTAAGAACACTTATTTGTCTAGGCTATATTGAGACTAACTGAGCACCTTCCACTATGATGCTACAAGTTTATGACAAACATGAGAAAAAATAATTGAGTTAAATTAATCCTAAAGATCAATTTGGGGTCCTCTTATCTAACTCCTAATTTTTAGTTGTTCAGTATGATTTGGAATTAATATTTTGTTAGGAAGTACTTGGTTTCATCAAAACATGGTAATACCATCATCATACCATCAGTTCCTCAAATACACCATTAATTGAAAAATTGGAAGGTTTCATGCTAATAAGTCCCTGTTTGAATCTTTTGAGTCAAATTATATCAATTTTTGATTCTTTTAGAGGTAAGGGAAATAGACCATGCTTAACGGTGTCACTTGGTTAATTGCCCTTAATGGCTTAGAAATGACCCCGGTCAACCCCTTTAAATGAATCAGGTAAGATTATGTATTATCTATCAATCGTGTGGAGCATATGAGTCTAAATTCATATACATATATTATAATATTCATGATATCAGTCATGAAAACTGATCCTATCAATAATAAAAAGTCTATTGGATCTCCATAAAGTGGTAAAATCTCATATAAAGATGCCCACATTCCATCCCCTGAGTTCAGATAGATCATTTTTTCATTATCTGCATCATAAGAATTCATAATGTCTCCAATAGAAAGTGAATATACACATTCTAATTCTATCATCTCTCCTCCAAAACTTCCAAGAGACCCCACGTCATCAGTCTGGTCATAGGATGTTGCCTTATCTTCTAGGTGTAAAAATATTGAATCCTTTCCTAACTATGGTGAATTTAATCCATTACATACTCCCATTAAGGGTGGATTGGAAGGGAATGAGTAAGATGGAGGAAAGGAAAAAATAGGAGGAGGAGGAGGACCTTAGGGATTCCCCTATAGAATTTGAGTAAGGGGTCTCTACCTCCATTGATGAACATAGAGAGATAAATATCGATAAAAAAGAGGAACCATGACCCACTTTGATCAGTGAATCCATGTCTTCCTAATAACAAGAGGTATATAGCTCCTTTATGAGGAAACAATAGGATGTTTTCACTTATAACTAAACAAAAATCTCAAGTCTCTATCTTGAGGATTCCACTCACCACTTGGGATTTCCAAAGGACTACTGATTCTATAAGAAGGTATCCAAAAGAACACATCTGACTCATACTTCCAAAATTGAAGCTGAATTTGACAAGATCATTAAATCTAACATCATTTAGGAGGTCCAATATCAAAAATGGTTGTAAAATATAGTCTGGGTAAAGGATAATATTGGGTAAATTAAATTCTACGTTGATTTCAGATATCCCAATTGGTACTGTCTGAAAGACGATTTCCAAATCCTGATCATAGAGTTGTTGATTGATATATCATCTAGATATCAATACCTCTCCTTCATGTATGGATATTATAGATATAATAAAACCCAAATGGCCTAATAATATGAACAATACATGTCCTTTAGTGTTCCTCATGGAGTATTTTTTTAATCAGTTCATGCCCTTTAGATTCAAGAATTTCGGTGCTACCTACCAATGTTCCATGAATCACATTTTCAACCCCTTTATAGGAAATTTTGTCCAAAGAAACGTTGATGACTTGGTGGTTAAATCCTTAGAGTTTTATTACCATTGTCCAATCTCGAAACCATCTTCAAAAAACTATTAAATCATAGCCTGAAGATGAATCCCTCAAAATGTGATTTTGGTGTTACCTTAGGGAAATTTATCAGCTTTTCTATATTCCATTATGGCATCAAATTTGAACATGAGAATAAAAAGGATATAATTCGCATGTCACCTCATAAAAACATTAATTATTTTAGAGTAATTCAATTTCACCTTGATTACATTCATCACTTTATATCCAACCTTATAGTAAAATGTCTACCCTTCATCGATTTGATAAAAAATGGGGTAACATATCAGTTCACTAATGACTTTCAAGAAGCATTCGACAGTCTCAAGAAATATCTTTTGATATCGCCAATGATAATTCCTCATGTCAAAGGAAGACCACTTATTTTATATGAGAAAGACTTAGAACAGACATTGGGTACCTTCCCCACACAAAAAAAAATGAACTGGGTAGCAAAATCAGGCTTTATTACCTCATCTGGAGCATGCTTGATGCTGAGACTCATTATTCTGATATTGAGAAGAACTATATGGTGGTAATATTTGTAGTCCAGAAATTGGGGCATTTCCTGTAGCATCAAAAGTTCTATTTTTTCTCTTATATCAACTCAATCAAATAAATTAGTAGACATCCTATGTTGACCAAGAATATATCATGGTGGTTTATGATCCTATAGTAGTTTGATATTTAGTGTGTTCCTTAGAAAGCGGTAAAAGGATAGTCATTGCAAGACTTAATTTTAGAACATCCCCTAGTATAAATAACATCATTAGATACTGAATTATTTTATGAATATATCTTCTCTATTAAAAAGGTCCCCTGGATATGTGATATATATTTTTGTGGCACATCTAGAAATTCCAACCTGGAAGAGGATGGAAGACCCCAAGCTCAACAATGTTCGGTTGGGAGTTGCACTTGTTTCCCGGCTAAAGGTAGTATTACCTTACTCTTTCCTAGTAATAGAGGGGTGCATAAAAATGAATTGGCATATCAAGCTATACTTTTAGGGTTATAAATGTCATTCCAGGTACAAGTAAATCACTTTAAGATAAAGGGAGATTCATATTTTATCATCATAATGGTCAATGGTTATTATGCTATCAGAAAAGAAGAGTATTCCCCACATATATGATTATGATAGAATATTGAGGGTGGAATTACCCTTGGATATGAAAAAGTTTCATGTCTCGTGATCACAAAATTCCCAAGTTGATGCATTGGAAAATGAATCCATGACTTTATAAGATCTAGACCGATATGAAATAGTCATCAGTATTGTGCACCGCTGAATGGTATCACCTTTTTTTGAAGTCAACATGGAAGTGAGCTATGAAGTTAGTCCTATCTCTGAACCATATGGTCATACCACTGGGTGGATGATACTAATTATAGAAAAAATTCTCAGTGGATTACTACCAACTAAAAAGATCTTGGAAAGAGAAAATTTGAATATGATAAATTAAGTTTATTCTATATTAAGGCACAAATAATCAAAAGGCCCTCTATAATAGGGACCATGATGGGGTCCTTCTCAGGTGCATTGATGGAGAATAGACCACTAATTTCATGAAATAAGTGAACACTAGATCCTTTGATTCCCACCAGTATTGCTTCAATATTCTCATCAAATCTAGAGGCTTGGGTATTATTTGAACACTATGACGCAAGATTACACAAAATTCATTGAAAATTTATATCACTTCTAGCTTCATGAAAAAAACATTTACCAATCCCCAAAGTTTCTATATATTACCAAATACTCCTAGAACTTTTCAATATGGGGAATGGATTTTGTGGGACCATATCATCCTATCATATCCCAGTAGTTTAAGTACATTATCACTACAACTGACTTCTTCTCCAAGTGGGCCATATTTTTCCGCTCAAAGAAGTCAGGTAAAGGAATATAATCAACTTAATTAAATCCAACAAAATTACAAGATTTTTTGTCCCTCAAATAACTAATTTCTTTTCTGCTCAGTTAGATAATCTATATCAAGAGTATGACATCACCCCAACTATTTATCTTGAAATCATGTAGAGGCTAATGGATAGATAGAGTCCTTCAATAAGAACCTATCAAATATACTCCAAAATATGGTCTATAAAGATAAAAAGTCCTGGTTGGATAATCACCTACATTCCTTGTGGGATTAACAAACAACAACATGCACCACCACACAAGTGGCCTCATGTACATTAGTAAATAGGACAAAGGCAGTCCTTCCCATCAAGGTTAAATTTCAATCACTTCATGTTTCCATCTGTGTTAGTTTTTCTATAGATGTGTAGTTCAAAAAGTGTTTAAATGAATTGGAGTGACTATATGAGAATATATTTCACACCTTGCATCATTTAGAAGTCCACTAAAACCATATTTCATGATATTTTGTCAAAAATATTCACCTATGCTCCTTTCATGAGGTAGATATGGTGTTGGTCCTCAAGAATCTGATGATACCTATAAGAAACCTTGAATGTTGGAACTAAAGTGGAAGGGACCTTATGTCATACACAAATTCTGCTTGGATGGAGATTATTCTTTGACATAAATGGATGGAAATCTCTCAACAGCCCACAATAATGAAAGGTTCCCAAAGAAATATGTTTTTTAATTACATAAATTTCATCCATGTCATAAGACAATAAACTATATGACACCAATGTCATCATTTTATGATGTTAAGATGAATTTCACCTACATCATTACAATATTATATTAAAATACGTGGTTTCCTTTGAGTTTGTTGCATGATGTTAAAATATGTAGCATTATTGTCCTAGATGAATAACCATTATAGGAACAATATATCATTCTAATCGTATGATGTTAAACTACATGGTGAAAATCTTCACAACATAACATCAAACTATAGTCATTCCATATGTAATAAGAATGGGATACCTCATGTCATAAATAAAAGGTTCCAATGTCCTCACTAGAGAGGAAACTGCTCCTTGCATCAATTTTCTACCTTACTGGGATTTAAAAGTACATATGTCTTAATTCTCATCCTCATGGGATATATAGAGACGCCCAGGTCTTTTTTCTTAGGTACATCCCCATCATCATTCATTATGAATTCCTTCTCCTTTGGAATCATGAGAGTGGCCCCTGTGTAAGTTTTCATGGGAGTTAGTGTGGAAAAGAGTCCCCTTGTCCTTAATTTTTCATCATTTCAACTCTTATTAGACAACGTAATCCACTTTATGACATTTTCATCACAAAATGGTCAAATATAAGAAATAATAAATTGTAGCATTACCCCGTGGAAACCATGAGATTCCTTGTTGTCCTTGTTAGAAAGAATGCCCCTGTTTCTCACATCATTATTATAATGTGACATCTTTCAAAACTACATATGGCTTGATTCATATCCTAATAGGATATGTAGAAATACCTAGATATTTTTTCTTATCTCATTCTCATTTTACAAAAAAATGTCCCCCTTCCCCACATGTGAGCTAGATCTATATAGGGAACTTCATAGTTTATGGAAGATTCCAGTTTGGATGTTTCTTATCTGCTCAAACACATTACTTCAACATATCACACCCCTTATCATATGAAATTTCAGATCTACATTAACTTCCCTTGTCCATAGGTAATAGGATGTTAGTTTTCTGAGGACACCTTTGATTGACTATTCATAATATGAAATAGTTTGGGTTTGCATCAATGACCCACTAAAAAGGATTATCAACTGTAGGATATTTTTTCCTCATGAGACACCTATCTTATATATGTAAGCCTCAACAATATCATGTTGGAAGATGATTTTCAAACATGGTCTCCAATAACACCTTTCATACTTGTTTCATCTCATTTATCATGATTCATAAACCCTCAGTATCATGGTTTATGACATCCCTCTTCCCATTCAAGGCATGTTAGAACATTTTTGTAGGATAATATTTTAATCACTCATCATTTCCATGACATATGGTCCTAGTAGTATGTCCAAAAATTGGAAGACATCATGTCATTCTAGTCACATGCCATAATACTATATGATAACATATTCAAAACATAATGTTAAAATGTAGTTTTACCCTGTGTACCAAGCATATGATGCCCCGAGCAGCTAGATCAGGAATCCTCTTGTCACAAGAATGGGATGGATCTCATAATGATATTCATTGAATTCCTAAATAGCATTTATGGGGCTTCATGTCTTCAGTTTAACATCAGGTAACCTTATCCCTTACCACATAATGCTAAACTTCATGGATAATGTCCCTATTACTCATCATTAAAATCCTAGAAATATATCAAGATTGATTATTATTATCATAGGCTATGCGCTAATGCCTAATTCTCTAATTATGGGTCCAGCTGCAACATAAAAATGGTCCCCCTTTCCCATTTAAGGGCCTTACCTTCCCAAGAAAATTTCAGAAAAGAACTACATATGGATTCATTCTCGATTTTACAAGATCCGTAGTGACTCCAGGATCCTATATACCAGTCAATTCACACAAAAAAAATCACCCCACTCTCTTGTGTATTAGTTAGATCTATATAGGAGGGTCTAGTATGGTTCTAACCCAACTCGTGATCCTATTTTAAAAAAACCCCTCTTCACACAAGAATTTTATTAGTGTGGGGAATCTACCCTAGAACAACATGTGGTATGGTTCTCACTTTAATTTGATACGTAGTGACACACAGACCTTGTTTCATGGGATAATACATAACAAAGAAGAAGAATAATACCCCACCTCCTACGTATGGGTCAGTCCTGCATGAAGAAAATATTTCAACCCATTCTTGGGTAATCTTGATGTGATATTATCCTTCCATATTCAGGAACATTACTTATACAAACCAAACACTCTTTTTGGAGAATCATAAATCCCCATAACCTTTCTCTGGTCACTGGTAATAAAATGTCATATTCATGGGGACTCCTTTATTTGATTAAGTTTTGATATTCCCCAATTGGATTTTCAGAAATATCCCACAAAAAAATAATGTCAACCAAAGGAAAATTCATTATTAGGATATACCTATCCTATCACTATCATCCAAAATGAAATTTTCATCCCATATCACTCCTCCGATTCAAAATCCCTCAGATGGGAGCTTACAACCATTCCCCTTTAAGCCTAAATATGAAGGAATATTCTTGGATATATCACCCTGAAAAGGGAAAATCACCAATATTTCGGTCAAAACTAAGTGATCTTAAATTCAATCCCTCAAATGTCCTCATTTTCATACATTAAACGACATGGCCTATGTCTTAGTCACACGACATTAAAATGCACAATGCTTCAACCCCTGTTAGAGAGGGTCCTTCCCCCTATTGATAATGTCCATGTAAAAGAATATAACCTCCTTCACATAAACCAAATTCATGTAGAATTGGTTTCTCATTCATGGATAGTTACAATACAGATTCCATCATCATTGTAACGCATATTCCCTTTATAAACCACCCTTCATGATCATGAGAAAACTGGACCTTCACAAACTACACGGCCATCAGCAATAAGGTGTTAATTTATGAAGGACACCTCTATTTGACTATGAATAATACACATCATTCTATATTTTAGTAAGTAACCCCCAAAAAATTCCTTTTAACCAGAGGAAAATTATTTTTCTAGATATATTTCTTCTTTCACAGTAATCCCAGATAACATCGTTCTAGAAACTACTTTTCAACATGACCTACGTTCAGCCCTCATGTACTTGTTCCACAATATGCTTTGGATTCTAAAATCATTATATCAATGATTAAAATTCCCCAATATATATAAATATATTAGGAAATTATTTCACCAAAAGATCTATTGGGGTCATCACCCCAAAACTCATAGTCGAATCTATTCAACCAAAAATATTAGTTGCATTAGTCCAACTTTAAAGGCTCTAAATTTCCCTCATAAGGAGACATAATACTCATTGGGATAAAAATACCAAAAAAAAGAACCATAAGTAGAATTCAAGTCTCAACTCACTATGTGTTAACTCTACATGGTTTAGAAAGAAATTGAGAAATGAAAATAAAATGGAATATAACTTGTTTAGTCAAAAACATGAAAATGGAGGCCGAAGAAAAAGTTGAGTCATGCCTACGGAGTCTTCTCCAAACTGGAAATAGGAAAAAATTATGTTGGTACCAAAAAAACAAAGTTTGTAGGGTTTTCCATCAAATAATAGAAAAATTTAATACTATGCTTGTTGAGTCCCTTGGCTCATGAAAATTTTAGATAATTTCATGATCATTCATCCAGATAAACTGACTCTGGTGTTACATTGATAGTAATTATTCTTACACGTATCTGTGAGATGTGATCTGGAAGAGATTTTATAAACTTGAGTATCCTGTCTTATGATTGAGATTCATATCTAGTGAAAAAAAATCATTAAGGTTATCTGGGATATTACCTTTCAAGACATTGAATGTTATGATTGATTGGAAGTACATGCTAAGATAAAGGATAAGATATTGAAGGGAGAACAAGATTTCTTTTATCTATATAATGAGAAAATATGAGGAATATATTTTTCTTATACTCTATCCATATGACTAATATATTTCATTTACAAAGACTACTCACCAGATTCATAAAGCTGAATCATTTCATGGTCTAAATACTCTATAGCTTAGCGCAGCTCAGAAAATGTTGAAATATCTTCATTAGAACTAGCTCGCAATTCCTCTGTCCTCTCAAAAGTATTCAATCCTGCATTCTCAACTTCTTGCACTAGTCATTTCCCTTAATCAATTATTTCCTCAACATGATCCTATTCTTTCTTGTTCTACTCCTACTATAGACGAAGTCACTCCACCAAGGCTCTCTTCTTCACAACTTGACCTTTTATCCTCACAACAGCCCAAGCATGCCCAAAATCTTCATTATGAAGTATATTTTTGGATATAGTGATATGATCCATGGACTTTATAGTTGAAAGGCGAGATCAAAGTGTACTATCCTATCATGAGAGGCAATCACTTATTTTACCATGTTATGTATGGTATGATAATTAATCCCCCCATACCCAAGAAGCGAGAACATGTGATGTAATTTGGGTAGCCTTTGCATAAAATTTTCATTGGGGTGTGATAAATTAGCTTCAAAATGTACTTCCATATAGTCTGATGGGAAACATGAATATTGTCAAGAGCCTTCTGATCCACTTCATAATCACTCTTAGATGGTGGAATGTATTCAGGAACTTGTGCCACCATAGAGGTTCCTTACTCAACACCTTCAACGTGGGATGGATCTGTGATAGTCGACCCCTCTATAGCTTCATAAATTTGAGATCTCAGTGCAGTAGTGCCAATAATAGAGGATTTTGGTTGAAATTATAGAGTTAGAAGATTGATTCAGTCAATACATAATTTTTTAAAGGGAAGAAATAATTGTAAGGGTGGAGAACTTACATTCTCTTTTTTGAAATTTCAATATCCATGGCCACCATTTTCCCATTTCATTGAAAAATAGATGCTTCATTCAATATTTTCAGGTTGGATTTAAGTTCTTCAAAGTATTCTCGTGGTTTGTACGCATTTTTTGAAAAGTCAATGGATTCCAAAAGGTCTCTTATTGATACTAAGATTGCAGTAATGATAATCAACGAATTGGTAGTGATGTTTGGTTCTGACTCTTCTTGATCTCAGGTTACCAAATCTTCCACATTTATGTTCTTTAGATGAAAATATCATTATGCTCAGAAAAAACAAAGACCCCTGAAGGCTCCCCTCCCAATGGGGAAAACGTAATTTTATCATAAAGGGTTGATCCCTTGGGGATAGGCCCCTCCATGACATCATAATTTGGTATAGGTCACCCATCCATATCGGGTACAACCACTAGTATTGTGTCAATTTCTAAAGAATAAGGGGATAAAGGCCTTGGGGAAGTTAATGCTTGCTGACTCACTGAACCTACATGAATTCATGTGTGAGATAATTAATCATCACATGGAAACACACAACATGATAAATAAGTAAATATATGAAATATCCACTTTTTCCCATCCTGAAGACTTATCACTATCTTTCATTCATGCCGAAATTTCATATTCTTCTATGGATATGGTCTGCTAGGGGGGAAAATAGGCAAGGCGGGAGGCATAAATGCTCCTGTAGGATCTACAAGAACCACCTCCATGTGCTAAACAACCCCAGGAGAGCCTCCAATGTTGTCTCCATCACCCAAATATATGTTCTACCCAACAGAATCACCCCTTGGGGTATACTCCATAGAAGGAAGAGGTGATCAAATCTCCCCAGCCTCCTATAAGTATAATTAGTAGGGATTCAAGATCATAGTAATAATAGGAAGAGGAGTTGATACAAAAAATCATATTACATCTTCATCCACATCATCTCACTCTATCATGGATATCACAATATCATATACTCCATTTGACCAATAAATTATACCTTTGAATGAATACATGCATCCATCTCCTCAACCTATATACTCACTTCATAAGGATTCTCTAGGAATAAATTTTTTTGGGAGTGGTGATGAGCCCAAATCCTATAAGATCAATGTCATTATCCTGAAGCTCTTCCCAAATTTAATTATTGGATTTGCTTTATCTCTAAGTGTCCCATTATTTTCAGGCCACTCATAAGGCTACAATAAATTTAATGGGTACTATTAGTGGATCCACCCTTGGAAGTGAAATCAGTTCTAGATTTCACACATTATTCCTTGGAATATTGGCTACCTCAAGACCCCATGGAGTTGGAGGCTTTTGAGGCCCCAATAAGGAAAAATGAGGAATGTCCCTAAGCATGGTTGTAGCAGTTGGGATGGCCTCATCAGCCCCATCAGAAGTATAATTCTCATCTTCTTCACCCCCGCTGGCCTTAGGCCTCAAAATTTCAATCACTCACCTATAAAATTTATGTGGACTACCCAGTGAGTGGATGTTGGCATCAAAATCATATGATTCCTCCACATCAAGGTCATCAGCATAAGAAATATTTTCATCTGATTAAATGTAGTCATACCTACTTAATGCAACATCTTTATCCTCAAGATGATTCCATAGATCACTAATATAATTGGAATTCCTCAAATAATCCAACTATCACCAAGATATTGGATAGGTGTCCTCAATATGGGTGAATAATTGATCTTGAGGATCAACACCAAAAGCCTAGGAAGTTCATCCATAAATTAATACTATTTTCTTAAGGGGTTAAGAAACAATATTTTTTTCAACTCTTTCCCTAGCCTTCAATGTCCAGTAGTTTTCCTTTGATACCCATAGGTGTCCGGAAATGACTAACGTTTAACAACTGGAACATGTTTTCCTAATTGGTCAAAATGATAGGAGTGGATCCAAAATTCAACATAATTCTAGGTGAGTGAAAGTTGAAGGCCTACATAATGTGGAAGCCCAATATAACATCACATGTATTTCTGAGTGAGCATTATCCAGAGATGACAAGTTACCGGTAAATTTTTTTCCTTTCATGCAAAATTATTTGTTTGAGGATACCTAATTTGAAAAAAATGGAATTGACATGAAAACCTATAGTTTAATACCCCTCACATATCAGATTACCATAAATTCCGGTATCCAAGACTCCCTCTCTCAATGAAATGAGATACTCTCACCAGGAATGATCTCCAAATGCATCATTCACCAAGGTGTTGATGCGGGAACCATAAAGAGTATAAGTGAAATATTCATCATTGTTGAAATGATCTATTAATTCATTCCACTTCCTATAAAACGAGAGTACACAACATATACATAGAACATAACACTAAAACTAAGATTCTAGGATCTGTTGGCTATTGATAAATTCATAACCTCCCATATGGGACTCTATGCAGTCGCAAATAACTTGAAAGGGGCCCATAAGCTTGTACGGTGACTTCCACTTACTGATACATCTTGATAGATGGTATATCTTTATAGGCACTAGGATTGTGATATTAATACGTCTTATGGTGTGCAACTAAGTTTCCATCCCAAAAGTTGTTACTATGGACCTGGTACCAGACTTGTGCATTGAAAGAAAACAACAACTAAAAATCATGGTGATAATGGATGCCAATCAAAACAATCAGTCAATGTGAGGGAAAATCTTCCATCCCCACTCAATAAATGGAACCTCCTCAATTTTTTACCAATAGGAACCAAGAATTCTTTGGGTATCATGTTTAGGGAAATTCCTCACCCATCTTTCATGATATTCATGGACACTTGGAATGGAAAATTCCATAATCTATTCATAGAATGTAACATTCTGATTTGGGATAGGGTCACCCTTTAGAAGTTCCTTTTCCATATCAATAATCTTCTTAGCCAGTGAGGGGGTCCTCTCCATTTCATCCCAAGATGAAGCGGGATGAAAAAATTCATCATACATATCTCCCATGATCAGATATCTTGAGATCATCCAGACATCCAAGAGTCTAATTACAACATCCACATGCATCAAATAGAAGGCATCATTATACATACTCCATCGGATATGTAGCTACATGATAAAGGATTGATTGTGATAAGATTATAACTAAGATACCCATATGACATCATATAATCCCAAAGGCTTCAATTCAGTCTTGAATTCCTCACAACTCTGGCAGACCTAGAAAGGCCACCCTCAGTCTAGACGAAATGATTTATTGGAGAGAATGTCCCATTTTGATGACCACCCTAATTTCACACTTGTTATATATTTCCTTTAAATTCTATGATGGTAATGGAAATATTCATCTAGTACCATCACAGTTTACTCTAGTGATAAAGGAGCATAATTCAAAAGAAATATAGAAGACTAGGCTTCTGAGATGAATGGACACTTTGATGAGATTTTGTCTTGGGGGATTTATTTTCATGAGTACGCATACCACATGTAGACTTACAAAATATGATGATGGAATCAAAAAATCTGATGGTATCACAAATCCATATATATATATATCCTATTTGAGGCGAGGTAACCCTATTGGCCTACACCTATAATTCCGACCAAAGATTAATGGAGTGGTATATAGTTAATATGGGCATTGTTTTCAACAAAATCAATCATGAAATTCCTCTTATCATCAGTATCATAAGGGTACTGAGAAGGGTCCATCCTTTTTATTTTATGAAAAAAATTAGAAATAATGTGTTATTATTCATAAAAAAATTAATTTAAAACCACATAGTGTGTTATGTGACCCGTGAATAATAAACCCACGAAGCATCAGTAAGTGAGGTGATCGGTCCACGAAGTGCTTGGCCCATGAAGTATTAAGCCTCCATGAAGATGATTGTATTACTATGTGAATGAGAAGAGATACCATTCATTGGAAACAATTTGTAAGTTCACATAAAATTATTTTTCAAAGAATAATTCTTTGTTTGGGTCTGCAAGCGTGAGTTGGTTCACAACGGATCAGTTCACAGAGAGGCTCGGTAAATGAAAAATGAACTTTCCCCCCATTTTTATAGTCATGGTCCATATTGAGGTTCCACATGCACACCTCAAAAATTATCCAAATGGGGCCAAATTATTCATTGGAATTTATTCATTTTCATCTAGATTGGAACTCATTCTTATGGGGGAATTTTTTGGGTCCTATAAACTTTTCATGGAAAGTTAAATAAACTGGAAGAATAGTTTGAAAAATTTCAAAGATAGAGAATCTTGAAAGTAGGGCTAGGATCCACATATAAAATTCTTTATGTGTACTGCCTCTCTACATTGGATTCTGTAAATTAAAAAAATCATTTACGAGTGTGGATGGTGTTTTTTGTCCCCCAAAAATGAAATATTATTTGTGGATTCAGATAGTGTTTCCCATCTCCCATAAATAAAAAATAATTCATATGAGAAAATGGTGTTTCTTATCCCCCACAAACAAAAACATATTTGTGAGTGTGTAGATGGTGTTTTTTTTCCACCCACAAACTAATAGTTTTTCGGGAGTTCGGATGGTTCTTTCCATCCCTCACAAACAAAGTGTCCACTATGGTCGACCGGTCACCCCGGTAGTCAGTTACCAAAATTACTCTATAAAAACCCCATACGGTAATCCAAAGGGGGATGGAAAATATCTTGAGTAAAGGTGCATGATCTATCAATTTTGAGTAGGTAAACTCCCCCACATAATTCCTACTTAAGTGAAGGGAGTCACTAGACCATCCGTAGACCCAAAAAAATTATGGTCACTATTCCACGTAACATAAGTGGTTTTCATATTTATAGTCGACCACCCATCATAGTGAAAGTATCTTCCGAGAGATCCTTGTACCACATAAGAAGACTATACATAAGAGGAACTAAAACCAATGTAGAAAAGTGTTATGTAGAAGGCACCCATACCCGTGTATAAAAATTCTACATGGAAGGAACCCCACCCCACATATAAAAATGCTATGTGGAATGGGGTATCTTTGGGTTTACACCTTTCCTACTCCCATTTATTTTCTCTGGTATACCAATTAGACCCACTTTAGTCATCCTGGAAACCATTCTAATCATATCTGTTCAAGGCCTCTTCCAAAGCCCCCAAATGTGTATGATCAAATCACCTGGAACACCAGTATGTCCTCTCGAACAAACATACCCATAGTAAGTGGGGTCCTTTTGGTATCCTACATTTTAAGGAATAGCCTCAGAATGATCGCAAGAATATATTCCCATAGTAATGAGGTTCCCAACCTTGGGTATGGTGCTAGATGGATCCCCGAGATGCTCAGAAAAATCTGTTATATGTCACCCCTCCCTCATCCCCTCTTACACCTTTGAAATGAGGAAGAGGGGAAAATTAGAGTAGGGAATACCTCGTGGAGTAATACCCTAGCCTTTATTATTGTATAATGTGATCATACTCCTCTTCATCTACCCAAGATATAAAAACAATAGAGGAGGTAGGCACATTCAAATCCCTTTATCTCTCCCTTTGGTCCTAGGATACCGAAACAATAGATGAGACGGGCACCAAAGCTCTCACTTTCCCTCTTCATTTGGCCTATAACATTATCCACCAGTGAAAAAGTGAGATTGTTTGGTTTGTTGAGGTACCACTTCTTTTTTTACACACCAAGAATGACACACGTGATCCTAGATGTGGGTGGAGATCACAACATCTACATGATCCCAAACACTCAAATGGGCCTCATATTCGGTATAATCACCAACCATACTCACTAAAATGGGCCTGCCATTTGGTATAAGCCCCAAATAAATCCTATCAATGGTACAATTTACTTATTAAGCCATCATAATGGGCCTCCTACTTTGTTTAAACCACAAAACCATGCTAGAAACCTCCAAAGGGCCTTATTCCTAATGAATCAACCTTGGGAATCCTCCATAGGTGTAAGACCCAACCATACATACTACATGGTATCTGATTCCTGACTAAATGGGATACGTAGGAATCCTCCTTGAGGTCCAAACCCGATACTCCAAATTCACCCGAATGTTCTATGGGATACATCCCTAGTAGGGTGACATCCAACTTGGATGTCCATATTATTTTTAGGATCCTTTCATCATCATCATTATTGGAGAATATTTTTAATTATATCATTTCCCCCACTTGGGAGATAACATCTCTTCCATGTCCTTTGGGCCATCTGGACATAAGTCCCAAACCAAATTTTGACTAGGCACCATTTTCATAGGCATCCTTGATTCGTGAAATTAAACGACATAGTTTGGTCCTTGCCACATAAACATAAAAGGTATTATGTTTCCTATTAAGTGGAACCAATATACATGGGTTATGATTCATTTAACAAGGATATGTAGTTATCCCATGTTATATGGGTGTGATCCTGACATCAAAACAAATCATGTCTCCCTATATGATAATAAACTCCATATTTAACCAATGTGTGGATTTAAACTAGCATCATAATAATAAATGACCAAAGAATATCTAACCTGTATAAAAATGATTTCATAAATGGAGAACCTAGGATACGTATATATACCTCCATTAATGAAGAACCTTGGATACAAATAGATGATTCTGAATTTCATGCATGTAAATAATTGATTGTTCATCTTGGGGTGGCAGATATCATACTTCAGAATGAATATAGGATTCATGGAAAAGTCATAAATCATAACTATAAGAGATTCCCAGGATAGAAAATAATTCCCCCCAAAAGGGTGTGATAATCATGGCCTCCCATCCTCTCATCCATTGTGAGTTTTTAAGTATTGTTGGACAAGTTCCCTAATGAGAACATTCCATTGGAAAGTAAGTTCAGGATTCATCATAGATATGAGAACCATTGGGTGTTTTCGGTCCCATGAACAAACACTATAGGAAACCAACCCATCGCAAAAATGTGTGAAACAATATTGTTGAATCTGATATGAATGATTTTTCAATTTTCAAACCCCCCACAATCAATCATATTGGCGCCATGACCTCATTTTCATCAAACAAAAATATCCAACTCTATGACACCACTGAGAGTTACTAATCTCTATCTCTACAATAAGCACAAAATGGAAAATAATTACATAGTTATCAATATCTTGAATTTACAAATATTTTTATAGACTGAGCTTCAATCCACTAAATAATTTTACCACCTTACTTTCGGTGTTGATGGAAAAGTTGTAGGCATGTTGTGAAGGCCTTGTGAAGTTTTGCTCATACATCCTAATAGAATCATATTCCTTTTCCTTCAGTTCGAGGAAATACTACTTCATTTTAATAAGTTGAGTTTTAGTGAAATATTTGTTGAAAAATATTTTCTTAAATAATTATTATTTCTATGAGTTTAATTACCCTTTGGAATTCATGTTCTCGATTAGATTACAACTTTGATCAGCTTCCCCCTATATGTGATAAATTACTGGTATGAAATTATATTATGTTAAACATTATAGGATAGATAATATATTTTAAATGGAGTTAATCAATTATTCCTTTATCAGTGGATCAGAAGATCCACTGAGGGTTGGAGGCCTTTTCCACATAAAGTACATGACTGAAACTTACTCTTTCTTAGTAGGAGGAAGTTCCACTTGATTCATGATATTATTCATAACTAAAATCAGTTGAACTAGTGATTCCACAAAACTATCAGCTCCTACTCCCATTAGGTTAGGTATATTATAATGGAAATCAATACATTTATTATCACATTGTTTACTTTCACAGATCCTCTAATTTCCTGCTAGAAACTAAAGCAATGGAAATTAAAATTAGTGAAGAGAATATTTAGACTAAAAATAATATAAAAAAATATGAATATATAAGAAATAAATTAAATATGAAAATTATATCCTTACTTATGAGTCTCTAGGTTTCAATCTAGGTTATCCATGATGTTTTCATATTATGTCTGTTAATCTAAAAATTTATTCAATTTCTTTATAATGGTTCATTTAATGTTTTTTAATTTGATAATGAATATCCCTTGGGAGTTCCAAACCATGTGTACATTGTGGATTTTATTTCATTCACTAGGTGATGATCAATTTAAAACTCCATCCTCCCTTACCGAGTATATTATCCCTATTAAAATTGGTCTAGATCCATATCCACTTATAGTATCCAAACAGGGATATAATTTCATGGAAACCAATCTCCCTATACCTCACAAAAATTTCAGGAAATTCTCCTATAATTAGACTTATCCTTATAGTTCACACTAAAATATTCTTTTCATAATCCCCAAATATAAATATACCTTCCTATGAAACCAACTATTACGACCCAAGACTTTCACTAAAATTTTTATAATATTTTTAACAAAAATAACCATTAAATACAAACCAAAGATCAAGAGGACTAGAATATTTGTTATACTAGGTAAATAAAATAATATCATGAAACTAAAATAAAAAAATCTTTATTTAAATCTTAATAATGAGAATTTAAATCTTTTTGGGATCCTAAACCTGCATAGGATAACTTTAGGAATATAGAAACAAAATTGGTGAGCTACAAATCCTAGTAAGGGAATAAAAATTATAACAAAGAATATCATATAAGAAGAAAGTCATAAAAAGAATTCATAAGAGACAAGACTCATGAAAAATCATATGGGGCCATGAAATAAATAACATCTAATCAAAATATCATTTAAATATAGACTCTAGAAACAACATAAAACTTGATATAAACATAAGTCAACTCTAACTACTAAGACAAAATCACATGATGTATAGAGTCCCATCATGGATTTGATTTACTCAACAATCTCATAAAAATCATCCCATGAGACATAAATGTTAACAAATCCATTAAATTAATATCTAGGTTCTCCCATAATAAAATGTACATGCATATCTGTGCGACATAAAGAATCAATATAAGGCATAAACATTAGGATTTCCCTTTGAAAGAAATGGTTTGAATAATAATATATTATATTATAATGGTTTTCATAAAATATCAGATTAAAAATTTATTGTATGTTCATATATGAAATATAATAATGGTTCATGAAAAATGATTTCCATGCAAGGTGAAGATATTGAAAAGTGGGGATTGGTAACTTTCCAAATGTTCCTCTTAAGAGAGATTTTGGGGAAAAGGGGGAAGAGACTTTAAAATGGTAAATACAATATTAATTTACATTAAAAAATTAAATAAAAAGATTTTTCCATACTCAAATGGTAAATTTAATAACCAAGTATGGTTTAAAACATTTTTTATATTGTTACTTCAAGTGGTGTAAGTGAAAGAGAAGTTCCCTTTAATAGGGGTTTCTTAATAAATAAAATTGAGAAGGGAACCTTTAAAAAAAGAATATCCCTATCAAATAAAGGTAAATTGAACTAGGTATATATGTGTGTGACATATGGACTAAATATATAATAATTAAATAATAAAAATAGATATATATAAAGTTAAGTAAAGAGATAAAATGTGTGACCAAAAGAAAATAGGGTGGTTTAGAGAAGTCCCTTACCTAATGATCCAAAATCATTCTTCATTTTCACTTAACATCATAAATAATAATATTTGAATCATTTAATAATTAATTCATAATAGTTAAATTTTATATTTTATTTACTACATTTATATTATGTCCATTCACAACCATTTCAGTGAGATATAATGTTCAATTTCACTGTTCTTAGGTCTTTCGTTTCATGGTTCTAAGGTCAGGTCAATTGCAGATATTTTTAGAGATTATTTTCAAATGGGACTATAACTCCATAAATGAGATAAAATTATATTCATGTTATTTTATAAATTTTAATGAACCCAAATACCCATATTCTATTTTACATATACATGATTCATTTAGTGAAAGCGATGATGTTTTATGGTTAGTTTTTTTGATATTTTTCCAACCATCATGAAATAGTTTCATTTAATTTGTTATTATAGACATATATTTATTAGAAACTGAGAAATAATATATAATATATATGTTTAGGTAATTTAAAATCATTATAAGTGAATTTAAACCTACTATGAAGTCGTTAATGGAAAATGAAAACCCATCATCCACGTTGATGGTGAACCAACATAATATAGAAAATGGTTTCGTCTTTTGAATAAGAGGAGAAGAGAAGAAGATGGATAGAATATATTAAAACTAAACTATAAAATTATATTATCCATATATGATAAGGTATTTATTACTACTTTTTTTATGTGATATGGTATAATATGTTTGAAGAATAAAAGAATTTTAAAGTGGTTGTTTGGGAATATTACCACTTAGATGATATCTCGTTGAAAACTCATTGAGGAACTTATAATTTCTTTTTTGGTGAGACCAAAAGCTCTTGGAAATTGGGGAGATTATTAAGAAGATATTTTTTCAGAAATTTTTAAATTTTCAAGGCTTATAATATGTGAGGAGAAGGGTAATTGAGGGGTTGTATTTATAAGCGGGGAGAGGGGTGTTTTTAGATATTATATTCATCAGTTTATTATTTCAACTCAATACTTCCAATATTATTACATTTTTTGACTATATATATTAAATTTTGGATGTTATTTAAAAACAATGGGTGCTTAAATCACCCCTTATGAAATTAATCACGTATATAACTTATAATGTTAAATTTCATATTTTACCGTTTTCACTATTGAAAATAATAAACTGTTTTATAAAAATACCAAAAAGTGAACCTAAATATTTATCTATGTTTAGATACCTTAATTGAAACCAATTTTTTTGAAAAAAAAATTATAAATATGAGAAATTTAGTTTGTAAAGTAAATATTTTTTTATTGGGAGAAATACCAGTTTTAATATTACACTCAATTTTCAGACCATTGGAAAAATTACTTATGGTATCATAAGATTATATTATAATTATAATACATCTTAAGATTAATTAATAAATCCATTTTATGAATATTAAAATTATTTAAATTTTTATATTTTTTATAAAAATTAAAATAAAACATATATGGATTCTAAAAATATAAACAGTTATTTCATAAATTTCAAAACATTATTTACTAGTATAATGAAATAAATATGTCATATTTAAATTTTATAATAAACTAAAATATAATTTTACACTTATATAAGTTAGGATACTATTTTAATGTTTAGTTTACTATTTTTAACTATCAGATTATCATTCTGATGCTCAGATTCTAACAATCTGATTAATGTTACAAATTTGAGATTTAGAAAGTTTATATGGGTTACCTACCTTATATAAATGCATTATATTTCATTCATAATTCATTCATTTATATTTTATATAATTTTTATATATATTGATTTCCATGATTAATATTATATTATTAATATTCTATTTCATTTATACAGTGTAATTTGTGAGTTCGGTTATTCTTGTGGATTAAGAAAATCAAAATTTTCATATTTTAGTTATATTATTTTATATTTTTTATCTCATTTTAATGTTTTCAATTATTATTTCCATGACAATTATCTAAATGTGACATTTAAAATATTATAATAATCTGTTTTTAGTTTTATCATATGGTGAAAATGCTTTATATAATACTATATTACTAAGTATGATACAATTATATAATCAGGGGAAAAATTCTATTAATAAAATTATTCGTTGTTATGTTCTTCTAGATTAAAATTAACTATTGAGGAATTTAAAAAATCCAATATTCTAATTTCCATGAAATCTCCATTAAAATAAAACAACTTTTTATTTATCGGTAGAGTTCCAGGAACTTATAGCTATGGTAAAACATGATGAAGGGAGTTTAATCCTATTTTCCACTATCCAAAACATCAAGAAAACAAGAAAATTATATCCTTTTCTCATAGATATTATCCTAGGGTAGTAATGATGACTTATATCCCATGAAAATCTTGGATCATCCAACATCTTATTAACAAAACTTTGCTTCCCCATTACCCATGGAACATTGACAACTTGAATGGTGTGATCTGACATATGATCTCTACATGCAACACCTCCTACAAATTTCTCACTATAGCCTATTCATCTAAAAGGATATTTGAATCATAACCTAGTATTTCCTTGAAGTGAATCCCAAACTCCCACATTATAACTCTCTTGGTAGAGACAAATAATCTCCTACTAACATTCCCCCTTCACATACAAACATTGGAACTCATCTTAGAACTGATCGCAGATCTTATCTCAGGAAGCTTCTAGCCCCCATGATCTCTAAGGAGAAAAACTACCAATGATGAGACACTACAGGCCATATACTAACATCAAATGGAATCCAGTTCTCCTTTATATAACAAATAAAACTAAATGCAATATTCACCTCCCCCATCTTTTCCTCATTCACTTTATTGGAAATATATCCCTCACACTTCTATAGTCTATTATGTTGTAACTCACATAGAGTATTACAATAAGAATCAACTTATTCTACATTAACTCTATGGATATCTATCAACGTGTCCTACTGAACTTCACTGGTATGAACCTAATAGAGACTTTTAATAGGATCTTAACTAAGAAAAATAAAAAAATAGGTTCTTCCAAAACCTAGAATATTGAATCAATAAGATTAACTAATTAAGGGTAATCATAATCCCAATCATCTAAAAATTTCAATCATCAGAATAGAAAATACTAATGTGTTAATTAGGTCTCCACATTACTATT
Organism: Viscum album; assembly: GCA_963277665.1. Lineage (NCBI taxonomy): Eukaryota > Viridiplantae > Streptophyta > Magnoliopsida > Santalales > Viscaceae > Viscum > Viscum album. The sequence goes on from OY728133.1 coordinate 666,136,515, forward strand.
AGTATCACTTCTCTTAGTATGTTCAGTAAACATAAGGTCTTTGAATTGTATTATAGTGGGAACTAATCACCTATGTCCATCTGGTGTCCCATCCTTACATCACATAGTAACTGTAACATATGTTTTTCCCTACCAACCCATGATTTCATCACCAATTCATTTCTCCATTCTACATCCTAACTCTCATCCAAAAGCTTTGATACCAATGTGTCTCAACATTCCCCCACTATAACCCCTCCTAGACTACGAGTGAAGATGGAAGTGAACCTCGATTCCTACCTCGAATAGTCCATGGGTTGGAAACTGGAATATTGGTTATAAAACACACAAATATGAGATGAAATACCCTTAATATACAAGAAGTATACAAATAATCAAAAAATAAATTCAAAAAAAATTATTCCAAATACTTGAAATTTCATATAATGTAAGACCAAAATAATAAAATATAATGAGAACCTCCTATAAGAGTGAAAAAAACACCAACTATACTTGATCAACATTCATGAGAAAGCATGACCTAGATCAATTAAAAAATAACACATTCAGACCTAAAAAACACAAACACACATGAACACACACACACACACAGATATATATATATATATATATATATATATATATATATGTGGGTGAAAATATATGTATAATCATGTGTATAATTGGTTGGATCCTCCCCAAAATATATCATGTAAATATGTAAGAATCATACTAAAGCACCAATAAATAAATAGAGAAACCAAACCATTATCTAAATAAGGTCAACTTTGTTCTTATCCTCACTAAGGCTCGCTCATCAAGTAATGCACAGAATTGGGTGACATAATATCAAAAGGAATATATAGCAGAAAGAAACCTCATTTCTACTATCCCATTAAACTAATCACCTGAAACCTCAACATCTTATGTCCTATTACTCCTATCCCCTCCAAAAGGTATAGTTCACATCAATGTCAAAATATCATGGAAACATCATCCCCACATCACCATAATAACATAACAAATTTGAGATCTATTATATCCTTTTTAAATATAAACAATAATTTAATACATCACATCTTGTTCATAAGTATAAATGTAGTAACTTTAGGCCTTTATAGCCTGAATACATGTATACATGTATACACTATAACCTTAAGCCTCCATAGTCTTCATATACATGTATACTATAATTATGAACAACTACAACCTATATGAGTATATATCCAATAACTGTAAGCTACCAGGGATATTCCTATATACATACTACATCTATATTAAATAAAGTGATTTCCATAACCAAGGTTATTAAATATGCAGATAGATGTTGTGTTTTTTTCAACCAATGTCTAATTTTTTTAAAAGAAATCTATGACTAAGGGAGATGGATTAAAGTGTTGAACATCTCCCATGATATCTAAATGTTTTAGTGAAAAACTTCAGAAGAAATTTGAGATTTTATTGATGGATGACTAAAAAGTAATTCCAATGCAAAGGTGGAATCTTCTCCCTAGTGGATCTGGGCACTGTGAGATAGTGTCGTGAACAACTGTTATGTTCAAGTGTTGCACACAACTGTCATGAACAAGTGTCAAGAACAATATTCTCAAGAATATTATGTTATGAAATTATGTGAGAGTATGTCACATGAAATTATTATGTACAATTATGGTTGAATGTTGTAGGGTTGTATGAAGGTGAGTGGTGTTTCCTATAAATACATAGATTATCCCCTCATTTGGGATAAATGAATATTAGGAGAACAATTAGAGGATCTCCCATAACATAAGGAAAATATAAACAAATGGACCATAAATTAATCATCTGGGTGAAGGGGTAACACAATGTTAGAAGCACAAGAAGGTAGATCAAATTAATTGGGTGAAGTATGTTTCATGAACAGGGTTATAGATAATGTGGGTGGGTGAACCATCATGGGTGAGCTTACCTTAGCATAGAGTTTGGACAAACAGGGTTTTGCGAGAAAAAATGGGAGAATTTTTTAGGTGAGGAACTCTTGGGTGAAGCTAATAACATGTGATAAGATGACCTTGGTGAATAAGGGGACCTATAGTAATCCATTCATGGGTGAATAAGTCAACTTGGGAATGTTAAACATGGGTGAAATTTGGTACTTGGGTGAGCCACCTAATATAAAATTGAGGAATTAATTGTGGCATCAATCGTCGATATCAATGATGAAAATTTTGATCACAATTCATTTAGTTTTTGAGGTGATATTTTAGTTTAAAAACTGATAGATACTCCATCCCAATTGGTGCACAAGGAGGAGTCGATGAAAGTGATCTAATGGAGGCGTTACAATGACCATTAGTTCATTATAATCCACAAAAACAAGTGATTATTAGTGTATTATAGTAAAACTAACTCGTTATTAGTGTTTTCTCCTTGAACTATCCCTCAGTGGAAAACAAAGTTAAAGATCATTTTATTTCAAATTTTATCTATTTGATGAATTTTTGTTCTTTAATGCAGTTTTAAGGGGTTCCTACCGATGTGGAGAGAATAACATGTAAATAAAAAAACATTTAACACACTGATTCAATCATCCCCAATTAGGGAATCGTGGGGTATAATAGTGGGATAGGGGAATAGTCAACCTTATATATCCTCAAAAAGATATATATTTAGAAATAATCTATAACACAATGTCAATATGGGCATCGGTCACCAAAAACCAACTCAAGTGGTGGATCATAAGAAATAACATGACATAATGAATATAACACACAACCATTCTCATTGATGAAAACTAATCTATATCTAGATCTATAGATAACATCCTACATCAAAACCTTGTTTTCATCACTAAGGATTAGGAATCTAGTATTATTATAAGGATAAATTTAATAAATGCTCTATTTATTTATTAATATTGATTTTCCAACCATTTTATAATATCCGATAATCATTTATAGATTAATATTTATATTATTCATTTAATGTCAGGTAACTTTCATTCAGATTTTTTATTTTTGTTTCTATAACTATATTCCCCTACATTAATTCATTAATAATCCACATCCATGATTTTAGGTGTTAAGAAACATCTATTCCTACCCAACCAAAGATATAACTAAAATATAAATAGAAATAAGAAATAAGAAAACAAATACTAAGTAGGGATCCAATGAGATATATGCATCATAATATCATCCACAACATCTTTCCACACCATATATACCATCTTACCATCAAACACATCAATCTATTATCACAATAATATCAAAAAAATATCAACAATATCTATATAAACCATCCATACTAAGTTCTCAATAAAAAAAAGTAGGGTTCTATGTTTATATACAAATAAATAATAGTAATATCAACATAAATTCATATCAAAGAGGAATCAATAATGGTTCAAAAAATGCATTCAGTCTTATAGATGATAAGGTGAGGCTTAAAACAGAACCGAACATTAATTTTAATACTCAACATTTTCCATTTCCATATTATTTATATAAATTAATTATGATCAGATTTCACTAAGACACAAATCCTAATTAATCATCAACTAATAGTATTAATAATCATCCAAATAATTTGAATTAATCAACAATATATCCTGTTAATTATTTCTAAGGAATAATACCAACTTTTATGAATAAATCATTAATTATCATCCTTAACTTACCACATTTATGTTTTTTCATAATTTTTAATCATGTCAAATATTTAAAGGAAGAATTTATAATCATAGTTTTAGGTTATCACACATCCTAACAAATATCATAAGGAAAAAATATGAGACAAATCATGAATTCATTCACTTCTCTGGATTTTACCCTTTCAACACATTAATTCTACATTTTTATCTTATATTGGTTAATCCTAACTATTTACCTCTTAGAATCCAAATTATTATAATATAATATTTAAAATAATTAAATATGATAAGTCTTAAATCCCCTACCTTGATAAAATATTTAATGTTCAGTGAAGAAAATGGAATAATGAACAAGAAACATGAAAAATAACCCTTATAAGGAACCATTGAACCATGGTATTATATGTATTCATAAAAAATATCAATGGAATAAGAATAAATCATTATGTCTTAGGTTCATCCAATATACTCCTATAGTCACCTAGGGTTTATGGGGAGGAGGAAATATAATGAATTCAGAAGGATCCCTGAATTTATAGAAAACCCTGGAAAACCCTGGGACACAAAATGATAAGGACTCATTACTCCATGATAGAATATTCCACATGACATAAAAATAAAAAAAATATGGAAGAACTAGGAAATATTATACCTAGTCCTTCATGTAATGTACGAAATACCTCTCATCATGAATATAAAAATAGAGAAAGGTAATACATAGAAGAGAATTCATACAAAAGGGTATTATATTCAATACTTAAGGATTTACCCTTTTCTAAATTTACCCCTAATACTCCTCATGCCAGGAATTAATCCAGTCACATCATGAATAGACTCCCCACCTGAAATAGTAAAAATCCTAACCCCCACAAAATACATCCCCAAGCTATGACTCCAAATCATGCCATGACACTCACCATCACACCTAAACACATTATTCCATGTTGTAATTTCCAAAAATCCATCCATACTACTTCTCCATCCAACAATAACACCCTGAAAAACCCTTGGAATACTTTAAATCATGAGAAACAACAAAACAAGGGTTCAGGAAAATATAGTCCCTTACAGTTGAGAAAACCATCCAATACCATAGGTAATATTTATGAATTTACATGATCATTATGCAATACCTAAGAACCATTATAATGACATACATAACTATAAGAAACTAATATAAAATTACTATAAATATGGATTTAATGAAACTCAATGGAAACCAAGAAATATACTATACAAATTCATTAAAAAAAATAAAACAACCAAAATCCCAAAATAACTCCAATAAATCATCAAATATTTGAACTTGAAAATATGGAAATCCCCAAAAAAATTCATTGTTTAATTACTTCCATCAAAATAATGATTATTGGTTAGTAGAAAACCCATAAATACTCCATTAAGTAATATAAGAGGACTTCCATCCACTTTCAGATGTATTCCACCATGCATTAGTGGGATTCATCTAATAATAACTAATTCCAGAAATAGGTATTAGATAAAAGATAAACATAAGGGATAATGGAAAATTTGAAAGCCTTACCTTCTATTTGGTATGATAAACACCAAATAATCTACCTTTTATGAAGAGAAAATAGGACAGAGAAGAGTAAGACTAAGGAAATACATGGGAGGGATCTCATGTAGTTGGAGAAAATGAGATTTTAAGGATAAGGTGGAAAAGTAAATATGGTTGGTGAAGGAAAATAGCATAATTCACTCACAAAAAACATGCTCATATTCTATCGAGTACACGGTACAGTACCACCAAGTACCTTGTACCACCCTTAGGCCACTAGGGCCTCTGCACGAATCTCTCGATACCAAGTATGCATTACCAAACAAACAGTGACACGTAAAGTATTAAATGACATTTGGTGTCATCTAAAAATAATATTAAAACTCTCAAACCACCCCAAAAATAAAAAATATCATCCAAAAACCACACCAATTTTATACCACAAACACCCAAATTCTAACCCAAATAATAAAATGAAAAATGGCCCATCAACCAGATCCAAAAAATCAATGTGATCCATGATTTATCCATCCAATATTCACCATTAATACCTATATTATATCTAATTGGGACACATGTATTTATAGAATATATTTATGGGCATTATATACCATAATAAATTTAAACTTTGTATTAAATTCCTTCTGAAGACTCCTCTCTAACATTAAATTAAAATTTTATCCTGATCATATACAGTCAATAATGGTGTTCAAGGTAGCCTAATCACTTCTCTAATATATATCTTATAAAATTGATCAAGTGAGAAGTCTTCTTAAATAGAGATGAGGTGGGAGGTATTAGTTACACTATCCACCACAACCCATATAGAATTATTTCTTGTAGTTCTCTTTGTAATAAAAGTGATAAATTCTATGGTTATGTTATCCCATTTCCATCATTGATATGGGTAATGGTTTCATAATACATTTTTAATTTTTCCATCCATTCTTAATATGTTGGAATGCCAAGAAAAATTATTTATATTTAAAAATATTATTCTTATTTGTATCCCACCTAAAGTGATCATACATATCTATTTACATCTTTATGCCACCAGGGTGGATATAGATGAGTAATGGGCATTTTACAATTTCTCTTCATTTATCTCAATATAATATAATACACATAACTATATCCCAAATCATATAAATACATTCTAATAAAAATTTAACTTTGGTATTTTCCCCTTTCATGTTTCTTCTACATTCTTTTGTATCTCTACATCATCCCATCATGCTACATTAATCCTCTCCATGATAGGTGGTTGGGAAATCAGTTGAGGATGGTAGGATATATACCTTCTTTTATGATTCCCATATATAACCTTTTTATTTAAAAGAATATCGGATCCCTTTCAATCCTCGTCATAGATACAGTTGCAATATCATTTCAATTTAGAGGATCTACTGCTTTATTTTCTTTTAAAGGATGTAAACGGATTGAGTAGTTATAGTATTAAAAGATGTATCACCATTTTTACTGTCCCATGTTGATATGATTTCATATTAATATATAATTTATAATTTTTTGATCATTATATATATCACACTTTTCAGCATAAAGATCATTCCTCCAAATATTTAAGGAAAACAATACGTATTCTAACTCAAGATCATGAGTTGGGTAATTTTTATATTGTAACTTAATCCTTATTGAAATATAAACTATCAATTTATCATATTTCTAGAGGAAATTATTAAATACTTTCCTTAAATATTTGTTATATATCGAAAATCCTTCCCCACTTAAGGGTAGTTGAGTAAATTCATTGTTACTAACCTTTTATTCAAATAATTAGATCTATCATCCCATTCTACTATCCATAAATATTTTACTCCTCTTAGAGTTATCTTGGTTATTGGGGTTGATTTTTATTTGAAATTTCACAAAAACCATCAATAGTACCCCAATTAATCCAAGGAAGATCTAGAATATTTTCACTGTTGTTGGTCTAGGCCATTGAAAAATCACCTTAGTTTTTGAAGGATTCCTTATATATCCATTTACTTATGATATAATTCCCTAGGAATGTGAATTTTACCATCCATTACTAAAATTTACTATACTTTTCATAAAAATATCCTTTCACTAAGTATTGAACAAAATACTCTAGAGTTATTCATGTATTTAATTATGTAATATATGAGAATATCATCTATAAATATCACAAAAAAATTATTAGGGTAATCTTTAAAGACTATATTCATCAAGTACATGAATATTTACAGAGAATTGGTGAAATAAAATTGAATTATTATGAACTCATTCCGTTCATATCTTGTATGAAAGACAGTTTTGGGTGTATCATCCTTTTTACCTTCTGTTAATGATATAATGAGAGAATATCAACTTTTAGAATTATAGAGCCTCGTGCATTGGGTCTAATGAGTCAGGTATTTTTTGTAGCTGATATTTTTTCTTTATCATGATCTTATTAAGATCATGATTATCAATGAAACGGTGCATTAAACCATATTTTTTTTTGAAAAATAGGATTGGATAACCCCTTGGATAAGCACTAGGGTATATAATACACTTTACCATGTTTTCTTATTGTTTCATCCTCAACTCTTCTATTTTAATAGTGGTTATTATTTAAGGAATCTTTGATATGGATCGATCTCTGGGAAAATATTAAATAAAAAACTCAACCTATGGATCACGAGAAATTCTAGGAAACTCTTCTGGAAATAAATCAGCCTATTCTATTACAATGGGTATGTCTTTAAGGGTAGTATTTTCCTTCACCTCAATCATTTGAGTGATATATACTTATTGTTAAGGAAATAATATTCCTACTTGAGAATGAGTTTCCAAAAGAGATTCATACTTCTTCCATGCACTTGTAAAGAATTGGGAGTATAGTTTTGGACATCGAAAGTTATTTCCCTCTTCCAAATATTAATATTAACTCTATATAAGGACAATCAGTCCATTACAAATATAGTATTAAAGTCTATAAAAGGGACCAAAACTAGATTTGAAGGAATATTCTTCCATAAATGTTAATTGGGAAATAGTTATATACTTTATATTCATTGATTATTAAACTTGATTTTTTTACTGATATTTCAAATTCATGTCTTGATGGGGTGTCTGAATATTTATAGAGAAGTTTCATGATATGGAGAAATGCATAAAATTATAGTCAAATAATACATTTAACATTCTTTAATGGATAATAAGTGTACTTGTCTCTAATTGATTTTGGTTATAATAATTTAGTAAGAATAAAATGGTAAGTGTGACTAATAAATAATAGTCACTTAATAAAATCCAGTTAAATGATCATGAGAATATAGAAAATAATACATAAGATATCTTATATGGTGATAAATTAATCACATCCTATGAAACATTATATTTAACTTATAGGTCTTTCAGTTTAGCCTAGGTTTATTTAACTTTTTCTCAATTAAACTTCTTAACCTAATCTTATAAAATAACTAGACCTTTCTATCATAGTAACTAAAGTGTGATGCTCTTATTCTCATTGGGAATCAATTGATACATATCAAAGCACTCCATGGGAGGATACACCTCCTAGATTTGACTCTTACTACTATCCCTAATGGTATACCTTTCCTTATGAATCCATTATGTATAGATTCATGATTCACAAAATACTCACATGCAAGAGTTTCCAAGGATCAAATAACCTCATTTTCTCTAATACTAACTATAACAGTGCGGTCCCAAACCCATTAGGCTAAATCTAATGTCGAAACTAAAAAACAAAATTTAGTAATTGTTTAAACCATCACTAGATGTTTTTTTACAATTTCTAAAAACCATCACAAATTTATGCGTTTGGAATCATCTCACAACAGTTAAAACATGATTTTTAAACTACCATTAATCAGTTGGTGAAGGTTTTTATTTATTTATTATTTATTTTTTTATAACTAATTAAAATTTATTATTAGTTATTTAAAATAGATTGCATCTACTTATTTACCATTTATTATTTATTTTCTATTTGTTTCAATATTTTTTATACATAATATAACAACTCCCCCTGAGATAATTCATCCTTACACTACTCTCACCCAATATTTCTTAAAACATTGGATATTAACTTCTTTGCTTAATGAATTTATATATAATAATATTTCAATAAATTTTATTTAACCTTACTTAAAAATAAATTACATTAAATAAATAACGAATAACTAAAATTGCAAATTCTTAATGAATTATTAATTATTTTCATTTATTAATTACTGATATTTAGTTATTTAAAATAAATAAATTAATTGATTATAATAAATTAATTAATAAATGGTAATAATTAATTAAAAATTCATCAATAATAAATAATTATAAATTAATAATTAAAAATTACCAATTGGTAATTACTAAATAACAAGAAATTAAAATTTTACAAAATAAATAATAATTAACTACATATTTTTAATAATTAATAATAAATAATCTATACTTGATAATGAATAGTAAATTTTTTATAATTTATAATTTATAATTATTAATTATTAGTTATTATATAATAATAAATAATTATTAATCAACCATTAAGAATGAGTATATGTTTTTAATAGTAAATAATTAACATTAACAAAAAACAAATAATTATAAATTAATAATATAAAGTAATTTATTATTTATAATTTATAAGTTATAACTTATGATAACTAATTAATAATTAATAGCTATTAATTAATTTTTAAAATAATATATAATTGTTAATTATAAATAATAAAATATTTCTACTTAAAATTGAATAATTTTTAATTTTTAATTTTTAATTTATTATTTATTATTTAAAATTTAAATTAATAATTAGTAATTAAAAGTTAATTAAAATTTAAATAATTAATCAGCAATATTTATTCATTAACAACTAATTAAAATTTTAAATTATAATTAATAATCAATAATTATGAAATTTGAAACATTTTGAGGTGATTGGTAAAGATATGTCAATAAAAATAAATTAAAATTAAAATTCATTATTTTTTGTTGGTTTTAACCACCTCTAAATGATAGTTATTTTTTGAAAAATCATCACAAATTAACATTAGTTTTTGAAAATTTGGGCTAAAAAATTTTAGTGAGCCATTTTTGGGAGGTTTCTAAAATTACTGCCAAAAACCACTGATAAATCATCCATTTCTTATAGTACTATCAGAAATATCTAAGAGAAACAACACCTCTTGGGTGGGACTCATAACACTATCCCTAGTGGAATCCCTTTCTTCCTGAATCCCTTAGGCAAAGAGTCTTGCTTCTCCAAACATTAACATGCTAGAGTTACCAATGATTAGATTACATCCTTTACTCTAATAAATATTATAATGACTCACATATCATAAAAATAATATTATGTCATTGTCACGACCCCTCCTCGGGGCCCGTGCCGTGACTACCCCAAGCCCACCTTCCATAGGCTAGGGGCTGGCGACTAGAACCAAAGGAGAAAATCCCAACAAAAAGGGGAAGGCATTGCCTTTGTAAAGTAAACAAACACCACAATGTAATCCAGCAGAAGTAAACACTAAGTAAACTGAGTACAAGTAAGTGCGGAGAAGTAAGCGGGCCAGAATACAAAACCAAACTGAAAGTAAAGTACAACTGGAAAGGAAGTACAACAACTAAGTAAAGTAGCAACGTCGAGCTATCCACTGGAAATCCCACCTGAAGGGTGGGTACAGATAGCCTCCTCAGCTCCTCGGGGCCTTCCGTCCACCCCGTGTACGTTCCGCTCAGTGGTGCACCTCCAGGTACCGACTGGTCGTGATATCCACCTCCAGGCACCGACTCGTCGTGAGATCCACCTCCAGGAACCGCCCAGCTCTAGAAGCCTCAACATCGTTCAGTGATGTCCATCATCTGCAACCAACACAACGTAGTGCAGGCGAAGCCCGTGCAGGGGTGAGTATACAATACTCAGTAGGGACCCCGAGACCCCTGAAGGTCTCCCAAAATCCACAAAGGATAATCCACAAAGGCAAGATACAATCATGAAGAAACAACCAACACTACTTAGGTATATGACCATACATATACCTAAGTCATCAATTCCAGTTCGGCTCCAACATCCGAGCCTAAGTTTGATCACGTCCAGACAGGATAGTGCAACCCAATCCACACAGGAAAGCACATCACAATCCACATTGGAAAGCAAGACAATCATCTCGAAGATAATGATTGAAAGTAAAGACTCAGCTCACACAAGTATACTTTTTCGTAAGGTGAAATAGATGATTAGATGTAGCCACTGATTCATCTAAGCTGGGACCCACGTAGTATACAAGTAGTGTAGTCGTCACCGCCGAACCCACAGAGGATTCCAGTATGAAAGTCTTTACCGTCGAACCCTTGGAGGATTTCAATATGAAAGACTTCACCGTCAACCCATAGCTGCTGGGGAACTCCTCCTCTATCGAGTACAGTGGGTCTGCCGCTACATCCAAGAGCTTCCCACTAACCTTGTCCTGCTGTATTACTCCACATGTCGAGTACTGTGGGCCTGCTGCTACAACCAAGCGCTTCCCACCATGGGTCTACCGCTACAACCAAGTGCTCCCCCTTCAAATTCTATGGGCCTGCTGCTACAACCAAGCGCTTCCCACCATGGGTCTTCCGCTACAACCAAGCGCTCCCCCTCATAGTACTATGGGCCTGCTGCTACAACCAAGCACTTCCCACCATGGGTCTAATGCTACAACCAAGCGCTCCCCCTCATAGTGTTGTGGGCCTGCTGCTATAACCAAGCGCTTCCCACCATGGGTCTACCACTACAACCAAGTGCTCCCACTCATAGCCTATAGTGATACTCCTTCTATTTAGTACCGTGGGTTTTCCGCTACAACCAAGCACTCCTCCACTGTGGGTCTTCCACTACAACTAAGTGCTCCCCACTAGGCTATCGAAACAATCTGAGTCGATCGATTAGCAGTCTTCAAGTCTCAGCCAGCTCTAGGGTTTCTGCACACAGCATTCTCGTTCTGGGAGGGTCCGCTCCACGAGCCAAGAGGTCGATAAATCAAATGTCACGTAGTCTGGATTTGATTTATCTCAAAGTTCCATCTCGATAAAGGGAAATCAATGTGACAGATGACGCGTCAATAGGATGCCCGGTCTGAGAGTTATTGGCTTTTTCGTTACGGGGGTCTGGTTGGTTTTTAAGTCAAAACCAACCCGACTGCACTCCAACTACGTCCAAACCCCTATATGAGTAATCCAAAAGGTTCGTCTCACTAATAAGAATCCAACAAAGTCGACGGCATGTCAATCGGACGTCCGAAGCTCAAGTTATAAGTGTTTCCGCTCCGAGGGCCCGGTTGGTTTTGTGTTCGAACCAACCCGTCCTTACCCAAAGTTCTCCGAAACCTCGAGTGTAATATACCAAAATGACCATTTCAATCCAAGGATCACCACTCAACTGGCGGTACATTGATCGGAGGTTCGTAGCCCATGTTATGGTCAAAAGACTGAAAGTGGTCCAAAAATGGGGGATCGGGGCCCGGTCCGACCCACCCCACCCCCCCCCCCCCTAGGTCGACCCGACCCGGGTCCGGGTCTAACCCAGCTGGGCGCGTCTAGGCTCGGCGGGGCGCGGTCCGGTCCGGTCTGCGCAACCTGGCCCAGCCCGGCCGGGTGGCACGCTGGCTCGGCCAGCGGCCGAGCATGGGGGGACGCGGTCCCCCCCTTCCCTTGCGCTCTACGGATGCAGCGGTTGCTGCGTCCTCCACCGGATCCCGCGTGGCCACAAGATCCCAGTCACCTGTCGTCGCGGCTTCAGCCGCGGCGGTTCCTCTTGGTGGCCCGTCGGGACGTCGTCGCCTCCGGTCGCCACCTCCAGCCGCCGGCACCGGCAGGGTCTTCCGCGGACCACCGGACGCGCTCCGGTGGTCCGTTTTGCTGGCCGTCTTTTCCAGCGGTCCTCCCGGGACCTGCCCTTCAATAAGAAGTCTTCAAAACACCTCTGTGTCCTATTCCATCATTTTCCATCAATCTTCACATCAAATATACAATCTGCAGAGTCTTCGAATCGCCTATGCGGCCCCGACTCCGGCCGCCGTTTCGTTCGGCCTCAACGGCGCGGCGCGACGGCGCTGCTCTTGTTCGCCCTTTCTTCTTTATTTCCACGTGGTGTCGTTCCACCGCGCTACCTTTGTTCGTGCCACGACAAACACATCATCAAAAGGGGGAGGAGGGTCGGTTGTGTTTGTGTGGTCCGACCCCCTCCCGTTAATCCGATATCAAGCGGCTAAGAAAAAGACGTTTGGACGGTCAAGGAAATTCATGAACCAAAAATCAAACCCCTACCTCGATGAAGTCTTCGAACGAGGTTTGTTGCAGGAAAGGGACATCGCGGAAGACGGAATCACGGAAGGAGGATAGTCGGTGTCGCAGTACACGGTGTCGCGTCGTCAATCTCGGAGGAATTAGCATTATTCATCATCCTTCGTTGGAGGTCGGCGTTCTTTGTCGGTGATGGTGTGTTCTTCGCATTCTTTAAGGAGGAGGAAGATATTCCTCAAGAGCTCCAGAGTCCTCCCTTCCTTCCGCACAATGAATCAACCCCTAATAAAAAAAGGCTTATCTTGTATTATTAACACACACGCAAGCAATTAATTTGAAATTCAAATAGATCTCATTCAATTAATTGAATTAATTGAGGAGCATTTAATATTCAAATTAATTTTGAGGGTTGACTTGTCATTAATTCGGGGTGCGGGTGAGTTACATATTAAAAGCACAAGAGGGAGGTTAAAAAGTGATTTGAAGGGGTGGGGCTCGTGTGGGCCCCACTTCACTAATATCTTACCTAGTGGAGTTAAAATATTAATGGGTCCCACTCCAACCACCAAGCATATGTTTAACTACATAGAATAGAAATAAAATTTGTAGCACAATATTTTATTTTATTCTTTAGTTAACCCATTTAATTAATAACCTCACCAGAGAAAAAGAAACTCCGGAAAAGGTGTTCTTAAGCAATTATTGGCACTGCGGTTTCATCGGAGTTCTCGGATTTCGATTCCGAGCACCGGTTCAAAAGTTAGGAAAACTCGCTCGTTCATTCAGTGAACGTACCTGAGCTAAACATCGCAAATTGATTCCAGGCACACCTGGCCTCGGAATTAGGTGCCGTCAGAATCTGCGCACTCGTAAAATCCCAAAGAAAATTAAGAAAAAAATTCCCTTGAAATTTACAGGTCTTTACATCACTCCCACCTCAGGTATTTACGTCCCCGTAAAGCTATAACACAAACTAGGGAAACAAAAGTGGTTATTGAGCATGCATCAGAGCCTCCCGCTCCCAAGTGCTCTCCTGGAGGTTCCTGTGCTGCCATCTGATGCGCACTAGAGGAATCGACCACCCATGTAGGACCCACTCATGTCAATCCTCGATCTCCACCGGGACCTTCGCAAAAGTCACCCCATCGTCAAATTATAGCTCCCCATGGCCGATGATATGCATCTGGTCAAGCACGTTTCTCCTCAGTTGAGATAAGTGGAAGTCGCTGTGCACCTGATGCAACTGAGGTGGATGGTTCAAGCGGTAAACCACCTCGCCTACCCTGTTGAGGACCTAGAAGGGTGTAATGAAGTGCGGAGATAACTTGTCGCCCCGAACAAACTCTGTAATCCAGGTCGTGGTGAGACTCGCAGGAATACGTGGTCGCTACCCTCGAAATCTAGTGGTCTCCACCTCCTGCCAGCATAAGCCTTTTGTTGGATCTGAGCTTTCCTCATCCACTCCTGGATGACATGGACCTTTTCTGGTCCTACAAGAGTTGCTAAGATTTTTTCATTGCCGATAAGTGAAATCTGGTCTCATCCCCTAGATGAACCACTTTCTTTGCCTAATACAGTCAATTCTGACATGGATGATACCAATCCATACCATGGATGATTTCGTAAGGCCTCGACGCTACTACCAAGTGATCCAACCATTACTCTCACCTCCAAGTGTTGAGTCACACTATCAGCATCAGTGTGTGGTCATTGGGTCTCCTCCAGTAGGTATCTCAGAAGTGAGGGTCAATTCAACAGTTTTTAAACCAGAACCTCTTAGTAACAACATAAAGAGAGGATGGGAAAGTAAACGCCACAAGTAATGGTGTCTTTTATTACTGCGGCTCAAAGTACAAGACACATACAACCACAACATCAACAAGAAGAAAGCTAGAAGCACCAACAACAATGCCTTCATGCCTGGAACTAGTTTTGCTCCTATCCAACATCTTCTGGAGCTCCATAGTCAAAACCATTAGCTACCTGAAGCTGAGCTCTCCCATGTCCACCCGTTCCCTGCAGTCAGGGTGGATCTCCTAGTGGTGGTGGTGGAAACACCTCGAAGCGTTGTCCACCTCCAGCTGCACGGCTAGCTCCCCTGCCTCGGTCTCCTTCTCCTTGCAATCTTCCCTGATCGAACCTCTGCCTCTACCTGGGAGGTCCTTCGTTAATCCGCTGGTCATATGTATGGCAGGTTGGACAGTCACGTTCCATGTGACCAACCCCGCCGCAAGAGTAACACTGTCTGCTCCTGGTAAGTCATTATCCACCCCGGGTGCCTCGCACACACGATCTTGTGTCATGCGGTCGATCACCTGTAGGTATGGTCCTCTTGGACCTCTGCGTCATTTGTCTACTGCCTGGTGTAGAACACTCGGCTGCATGCCGGCTAGTGGTGGGTCCTGCTGCTAGAGACTGCTCAGCAAGGAAACTCTCCACTAAGAGGGCTCGCTCCAACACCCCTGCCTGCGTCGGAATATTGAGGGAGATCATCGAAGCCCTGATCTCATGCCTTAGTCCCTACTCGAAGTTATGGGCCCAGAAGAATGGGTCCCGTACCATTTCCATCGAAAAGCGCGAGAGATCGGTAAATCTCACCAAGTACTGGGCTACCGTCATGCTGCCCTGCCGCATCTGTAGTAGCTCCTGTATGCACACCGTTCGAACGGTGGCTGGTACAAACTCTGCCCGGAACAGGCTCTCGAAGTCTTCCCACATAAGGGTTTCCTCGTCGTGCACCTGGAGCATCAAGATCCACCATCTTCTTGCTACCGCGTGTAGGAGGCTCGCAACAAGGATCACCATGAGGTCAGCTGGTGTCCCCACTAACCTGAAAACTCGAATTACAGCCTCCAGCCAATCCTCGGCTACCTGAGGGACCGTCTCCCCGCGGAACCTGGGTGGTCTCTGACATTGAAACTCGTGCAGTGCGCTAAGGTAACGTGCACTCTCAGCGGCTGGGGCTGGTGATATCGATGGATCAACGGGTAGAGGTACCGCCGGCGCCTCCGCTGAAAAATGGCCCTGCACCGAGGCCTCATCGCTCGGTGGGCTGTCATCTCACACAAAGCTCTGAACCCTAGATGGCTGCCATCGTGGGGCCATCCTGAAAGGAAACAGGTGCCCACAGTCAAAATAGTATACCTGGTGAGCTGACACAAAGTAATCACATTGAAAACATTGAAACACACATGCAATCAATGTTTTCGTGCATTGAGTCGGAAATCAAAAGTCAGGGTCCCGGTGTATGGATACGCCAGCCGTTTCACCAACACTGTACTCTCTGAACTAATAACCACACTCAATACCCTTAACACTATTGCTTCACATAGAGGAAAGATCAGAGTCCTGAGTTATATAGTAGAACCGAACTCCTCTGATACCAATTTGTCACAACCCATCCTCGGGGCCCGTGCTGTGACTACCCCAAGCCCACCTTCCATATGCCAGGGGATGGCGACTAGCACCAAAGGAGAAAATCCCGAAAAAAAGGGGAAGGGATTGCCTTTTTAAAGTAAACAAACACCACAGAGTAATCCAGTAGAAGTAAACACTAAGTAAACTGAGTACAAGTAAGTGCGGAAAAGTAAGCGGGCCAGAATACAAACCCAAACTGAAAGTAAAGTACAACTGGAAAGGAAGTACAGCAACTAAGTAAAGCAGCAAAGCTGAGCTGTCCACTGGAAATCCCACCTGAAAGGTGGGTACAGATAGCCTCCTCAGCTCCTCGGGTCCTGCCATCCACCCCGTGTACGTTCCGCTAAGTGGTCCACCTCCAGTTACCGACTCTTTGTGATATCCACCTCCGGGCACCGACTCGTCATGAGATCCACCTCCAAGAACCGCCCAGCTCTACAAGCCTCAACGTCGTTCAGTGATGTTTGTCATCAGCAACCAACACAACGTAGTACGAGTGAAGCCCGTGCAGGGGTGAGTATACGATACTCAGTAGGTACCCCGAGACCCCCAAAGGTCTCCCATAATCCAAAAAGGATAATCCACAAAGGAAAGATCCAATCACGAAGTAACAACCAACACTACTTAGGTATATTACCATACATATACCTAAGTCATCAATTCTAGTTCGGCTCCAAAATTCGAGCCCAAGTTCGATCACGCCCACACAGGATAGTGCCACCCAATCCACACAGGAAATCACATCACAATCCACATAGGAAAGCAAGTCAATCATATCGAAGATAATGATTAAAAGTCAAGACACAGCTCACACAGGTATACTTCTTCGTAAGGTGATAGAGATTATCAGATGTAGCCACTGATTCATCTAAGCTGGGACCCACGTAGGATACAAGTAGTGTAGTCGTCACCGCCGAACCCACGGAGGATTCCAGTACGAAAGTCTTTACCGTCGAACCCACAGAGGATTCCAGTACGAAAGTCTTTACCGTCGAACCCATGGAGGATTCTAATACGAAAGTCTTCACCGTCGAACCCATAGCTGCTGGGGAACTCCTCCTCTATCGAGTACAGTGGGCCTGCCGCTACAACCAAGCGCTTCCCACTAACCTTGGACTGCTGTATTACTCCACCTATCGAGTACTGTGGGCCTGCTGCTACAACCAAGCGCTTCCCACCATGGGTATGCCGCTACAGCCATGCGATACCCCTTCAACTACTGTGGGCCTGATGCTACAACCAAGCGCTTCCCACCAAGGGTTTGCCGCTCCAACCAAGCGTTCCGCCTCATAGAACTATGGTCCTGCTGCTACAACCAAGCGCTTCCCACCATGGGTCTGCAGCTAGAACCAAGCGCTCCCCCTCATTGTATTGTGGGCCTGCTGCTACAACCAAGCGATTCCCACCATGGGTCTGCCACTACAACCAAGCGCTCCCCCTCATAGCCTACAGAATTACTCCTTTTGTTGAGTATCGTGGGTCTGTCGCTACAACCGAGCGCTCCTCCACCGTGAGTCTACCGCTAGAACCAAGCACTCCCCACTGGGCTATCGAAACAATCCGAGTCGATCGATTAACAGTCGTCAAGTCTCAGCTAGCTCTAGGGTTTTCGCACATAGCATGCTCATTCCGGGAAGGTCCGCTCCACCAGCCAAGAGGTCGATACATCAAATGTCACGTAATCCGGATTTGATGTATCCCAAAGTTCCGTCTCGATAAAGGGAACTCAACGTGAAAGATGACGCGTCAATCGGATGCCTGGTCTGAGAGTTATTGGCTTTTTCGTCCCAGGGGCCCGGTTGGTTTTTAAGTCAAAACCAACCCAACCACACTCCAACTACTTCCAAACCTCGAGAGGAGTAATCCAAAAGGTCTGTCTCACTAAGAGGAATCCAACAAAGTCGACGGCACGTCAATCGGACGTCCAGAGCTCAAGTTATAAGCGTTTCCGTTCCGAGGGCCCTCTTGGTTTCGTGTTCGAACCAACCCAGCAATACCCAAAGTTCTATGAAACCTCAATTGTAATATACCGAAACTACCTTCTCGATCCAAGGATCGCCACGCAACTGACGGTGCGTTGATGGGAGGTCTGAATCCCAAGTTATGGGCAAAAGACCGAAAGTGGTCCGAAAATGGGGGGTATGGGCCCGGTCCGACCCGGCCCAACCCCCCTGGGCCGGCCCGAACCAGGTCGACCCGACCCAGGTCTAGGTCCGTCCCGACTAGGTGAGGCCAGGCCCAGCACGGCCGAGCGGCACGCTAGCTCGACCAGTGGCCGAGCATGGGGGGACGTGGTCCCACCCTTCCCTTGCGCTCCGCTGACGTGGCAGTTGTCGCGTCCTCCACTGGATCCCATGCGGCCACGGGATCCCAGTTGCCTGCCGCGGTAGCTTCAGCTGCAGCGGTTCCTTCCGGCAGTGTGCCGGGATGCTGCCACCTGAAGGTGGTCGGCCAGTTCTGGCCTTCGCCTCCGGCCGCCGGCACCGCCGTGCTGGAGTGGCGCGCCGGCAAGGTCTTCCGCGGACCACCGGACGCGCTCCGGAGGTCCGTTTTTCTTGTCGTCTTCGCCAGCGGTCCTCCCGGGACCTTCCCTTCACTGTGAAGTCTTCAAAACGCCTCTGCGGCCCGTTCCGTCATTGCCTGTCGATCCGCACATCAAATAAAAAATCTGTGGAGTCTTCGAATCACCTCTGCGGCCCCAACTTCAGTCGCGGTTTCGTTTGGCCTCAACGGCACGGCGCGACAACGTCGCGCTTCTTTGCCCGTTCTTATTTGTTTACGTGCGGTGCCGTTGCACCTTGATACCTTTGTTCGTGCCGCGACAAACACATCATCAAAAGGGGGAGGAGGGTCGACCGTGTTCTTGTGGTCCGGACCCCTCTCGTTAGTTCGATATCAAGCGGCTATGAAAAAGAGGTTTGGAAGGTCAAGAAAATTCATGAACCAAAAATCAAACCCCTACCTCGATTAAGTCTTCGAACGAGGTTTGTCGCGGAAAAAGGACATCGTGGAAGATGGCATCGCGGAAGGAGGATCGACGACATCGTGATACATGACGTCGCTTCTTTAATCTTCAAAGAATCGTCGTTATTCTTCATCCTTTGTCGGAGGTCGGCGTTCTTCGTCGGTGACAGTGTTTTCTTCGCGTTCTTCAAGGAGGAAGAAGATATTCCTCTAGAGTGCAAGAGTCCTCCCTTCCTTTCGCACAACGAATCAACCCCTAATAAAAAAATTCTTGTCTTATTTTATTAACATGCACGCAAGCCATTAATTTAAAAATCAAACAGATCTCATTCAATTAATTGAATTAATTGAGGAGCTTTTAATATTCAAATTAATTTTGAGGGTTGACATGCCATTAATTCGGGGTGCGGGTGAGTTACATATTAAAAGCATGAGAGGGAGGTTAAAAAGGGATTTGAAGGGGTGGGGCTCGTGTGGGCCCCACTTCACTAATATCCTACCTAGTGGAGTTAGGATATTAGTGGGCCCCACTCTAACCACTAAGCATAGGTTTATCTACTTAGAATAGAAATAAAATTTATAGCACAATATTTTATTTTATTCTTTAGTTAACCCATTTAATTAATAACCTCAACCGAGCAAACACAACTCCGGAAAAGGTGTTCTTAAGCAATTACCGGCACTGCGGTTTCATCGGTGTCCTCAGATTTCGATTCCGAGCACCGGTTCAAATGTTAGGAAAACCTGCTCGTTCGTTCAGTGAACGTACCCGATATAAACATTGGAAATTGATTCCAGGCACACCTGGCCTCAGAATCAGGTGCCATCAGAAACTACGCACTCGTAAAATCCCAAACAAATTAAGAAAAAATTTCCCTTGAAATTTACGTGTCTTTACAGTCTTTTTAATTAAAGATATTTACAAATTACTCCCAAAAATCTAGAGGACTAGTGTCTTTCAAAAATTAATTGTAAAAACAAGACTTTTCAAGTGAACTACATAATATTTTATTTCTAGGTTCATAAATTACTCTTATATATCACCATACTCCTATCATTAAATGGGATATTATGGTGGTATACATAATATAATGGGTAATCCATAATACCCAGAAAGGGTGTAAAAAATATAATCATGGTGTGAGATATCATGAGAGCCAATATTCATGACATAGAATCAATAAAGGGAAGGATCATAAAACATCACCTAGAAATATTACATAACAAATAATTTATTATAAGATCATATTAATCATAATAAATATAATAATTTGTCAGAAACATAATACATATCATCATAAACATAAGTCGAGGCTCACTTCCAATACAATATAATAAAGTGTGTTAGGCTCACTACTTGGGCACAATTCATAGTATCACGTGATATATAATCATTACCTAATTGACTATGGGATTTTCAATTCTAGGCCAACCCATTGTATTATAATATCTCATTCATATGTGTTCTATGTAGAAAGAAAAAAACATAAATTATAAACATAAAATCAACCCATGATAAAGAACATTGTTACATAATGGTGTCAAAAGGCTCATTCAAATGGAAAAACTAGTATATACCTATAGGCACATCAGAATATATCATTGTAGATACTAAAAGATAAAAATAAATATATAATAAAAATGTTTTTGGTCATAAAGGAAAAACATTAAGGTGGATCAACAATATAAGGATAATTTATAAAAAATAGAAAGAATCTAGAAAATCATCCCTTATAAGCTTCGTAGAGTTTGACTTAAAAGAACAATAAAAAAGGGAAACATAATGAAATTCATATCCCTAGGGAAAATAGGTAAAATAAATAATAAAGGATATATAATAAATAAATTATAAAATATATAAATAGGAAGAGAAAGTGAGATAGAGGATGCCAGAGAATGTAATGCCCTGACCCCAAAATCCCAAAGCCAATGGATTATTTTAATACATTGTCAGGGATACAAGTGTTGAATCCCAAAGGTCCAATCAGTTTTTTATTCTTGGAAAATAGATAACATACATGAACCTTACATTACAATTCATAACATAAAATAAAACAAAGATAATGATTTGAGAATTCAATTATTCTTCAATCTTAACCATGCTTATCAATCATAATACACATCTTCGCATCCTAGGATAATAAATCTTAAGAAATGGGTGACCTTAGATTCTCAGTAAGTGTAAATAATATAGTGGTAGCTTTCATAAATATGTATAAACTTTTAAGGAAAGGTGTAAAACTGGAACACAATCCTTTTAAAGATAATCCTGAGCATAATATGGAAAAAATAAATCAAATAATTATATTTAAACATTCAAATGGGTATTATACTAGTCGAATAATCCCATGTAATACCAATAACTAATCTCATAATGAGGGAATACATAATTTCTTACATCTGAAACATACCATCGAGACCTAGACCATGAAATCCAAAAATAAGTGGTGAAGGCCTCGACCAAATCCATATTTGAAAATAAATCGGCAAGGCCTTCAACAAGTATATATCTAGTTTGTCTCATTAGACCTATCGATGCATCGAGGTTCTATAGTAGGACACCCCCCCCCCCCATCACTTACTATTTCTAATACATTCCTCATATGAAAAGGGTGAATTGTAGACAACATAAACATTCGTATTAAAACTAGCATACAAACTGTTAATACATTAACCATAAACCATGAAAGGTGTTAAAATAGAAAATACATTGTCAAACATATCATAAACCATTCAATATAGTATGGTAGATTGTATCATAAAAAATTAAACTCAATTTAGCATAAAATCTAGCAAAGGATGTTGACATAGATATAAATAACATAATAAAATCATTAAAAATATCTCAAGAAAGATACCTATTTTATTTGAAATCATTTATTCAAAGGCCACTCATTTATAAAAGAATACATTTAAAAATATATTTTTGAATCAAATTTTCCCATACCACTTTGAAACACATGAGATAAATTGAAATATTAACATCTAAAAATATTCATGACCTTATAAATAAATCGACAAAAACTATTTTTGAAAACATGGGGAAAATGAGAAAGGCTTAGAGGAATAAATATTAGAAACATTTAAAATGATGTCTTAGATAAAGAGTGTCTTACATAAAACCTTAAAAATATTACATGGACATGAATTGTAAATATGTCCTAATAAATACATATGTATAAACAATCTCGTATAATAATGAGATTGTGAAATTAACCATTAACTCATTATTTCTTTTAGTTGGATGTGATTTAACCTCATGTATAACAGTTTAAAATGTGTTATCAATTCATAACAGAACCATATATATTATTTATGATATCATATATGATTCATTTATGACTTTAAATTACCTATTAATTAACAATTCCAAGTTAAAGAAGTGTTTTCGGTAATAAACGCTTTGTCAATAATATGTGTTTGACTTGTTATATTACTTACATCCGGATTTAATTAATTCCATAATGTAAAAAAATGATTTATATATCATATATGTTCACTATATATATACCATATATTGAATGGAATACACAATTCATGGAGACGGTAGGTTGTATGTACGCATGGATGTTTTTTTCATTTTCTTATCATATTGAATGGAAGAAACTAAATGACACACGCACACTCAAACATATATATATTCTTCTAGTATCATTATTATATAATATATTTCATACTTATTCATTATTTTTTTATGATCATTCTTGAATGGTTATTGTGTAGGATGAATCTCATCACGTCGTGGAGATGGTATGTCATATGTATGCATGAGCGATTATATCATTTTATAATGGTTAGGGGGTAAGGAATTGGATAAAATATTAATTATAAAAAATCAATATCATGTATTATTTTTTATTTGTATAATTTATATTCATCTTTATACCCATTGATATAATGTAGTGATGAAAAAAAATTACACTAAAACGTGGAGATGGTAAGTCGTACGTACACACCCATGGTGATATTGTTTTTCATAGGATGGAAAAATGGGAAGTGGTTGGTCGAGCCAAAGGTTATTAGAGGTCTGGATAAAATAGATGTAGAGGTTCCCTTTTATAGGAGAGGGGATGGGAACTTTTGGAAACTCCAAAACACTTAATTTACTATAAATTGATAATCGATTTGAAACAGCTCAAAAGTGAGTTATTTAAAGGATAATATTATTATGGGTTGATATAATCTCACCCAATCAATATTATACATGTTTGGGTGACAATATTAACCTTATTTTTATCATTTACCCTTAGTTAAACAATTTAACTCTTACTGTGACTACATGTCATTTTACACAATAGAGTTAATATAGATGCTATAAAATTCCAAAAGAACCCAAATTTAATAATTTATGAAATTTATAAAAATATTCTAGTTAGTTGGATGAAATATAGATTTTTATGATTTTTATATCATTTAATAAAATATTATTTATTTTAAAATCTCATTTATTTTAATTATGAAACTATTTATTACTTTGATTTTTAATAAAATCATAATAACTATATTACATAAAAAATACATTAAATCATCCATAAAATTTAAAATTCATACAAAAAATTTTCCAATGGCATCAAATATTTCAAACTAATATCATTTAATTGATTCTTCCTTTAATAAATCAATTACTACATCATCATTTTGTCACCATTTAATTTAATTTTTTTATAAAATTATAAATAAATTACCATGATGTAGATAAACCTTTTATATTTTTAATGACAATTTATAGTTTCAATATAACTTATATAACCTCATATTAAAAATATTTTACTTGTTAAAAACAAAAGTGTAACAAAATTGGATTTTCATTAAATATATAATTATAAGCATATTAAAGTCATAAAATTGGATAACAGTAGTCCCAAAACAGACCCAAATATGATATTGGACAAAACATACTCATCCAATTAAACTAGAACAGGTTTTAGGGAAATTTTCTAATGCATATATAATTATTTTTACCCTTAATTACACAATTTACCCTTTACCATGGTAAACAAATACTAAAGTTGCTATTAAAAAATAATTAATTCATAAAACATTAAATAAAATATTTTATTAATTCATACTATAGCCATATCCACTATTTATGATATCATATATGATTCATTTATGACTTTATATTACCCGTTTATTAAAAATCCCAATTGAAAGTGATGTTTTGGGTAATAATCGCTTTGTTAATTATAGGTGTTTTGACTTGTTATATTAACTGGATCATGATCTAATTAATTATATAATGTAAAATATTATCTATATATGAAATATATTCAGTATATATATATATGGAATGGAATAGACCATTCATGGAGATGGTTGGTCATCCGTATGCATGAATGCTATTTCCATTTTCTTATCTTATTGAATGGATGCAAGTAAATGAAACACACACACACAAACACACACATATATATATATAATTCGATTAAAATTATTTTTTCATATATGTAAAGACCCAGAAATTCAGTGGAATTTTTTTTTCTTAAATACATGGGAATTTTACGAGTTCGCGAAAATTTACGGTGCTTGATTCTGAGTCCCGATGTGCCCGGAATCAATTCTTGAAGTTTTGTTCGGGTATGTTCAGTAAACATACGAGTGAGATTTTATAACTTTTGAATCGGTGCTCAGAATAGAAATCTGAGGGCACCGATGAACTCACAGCGTCGATGAATGCTTAGTGAGACATTCACCACAGTTGCGTTCTAACGAGAATGGAAGTTAGATTTTGTGTTTTTATTAAAATTAAATAAAAATAAGTGTGTAGCTTATTTTTATTTTTGTGGTGGTTGAAATCTCTAAGAGGTGGTTGGAGGTGGGGGTCCACCACACCATAACCTCCCATAAGAGGTTATGGTGGTGGGGCTCACCCGCATATAACCCCCCTTGGGAGGATATTTCCAGTGGGGACCACCTGGGAATGTAACCCCTTGTAACTCTCCATTAATTGGAGGAAACTCTTGACCTTCCCCCACTAATTAATAGAGCCGACCCCACTCCCATTAATTAAGCGAGTTAACTCATTTAATTAAAATACCACATTTTTAATTCATGCCAAAAAATAAAATAATAGGTGATCCATTATTTCATTTTGGGTTGGCATCTTTTCTTTTCTTGGTGGAAACTTGGGAGAGGAAGAGCTCCAGGAGGAACATATCCACTCCAACGAAGAACAAGAAGAATTCCAATGACGTCCTCCCTTCTTCAAATTCTTCCTTGAACTCCTCCTCGGACATCTTCTTCCTTTTTCTATCAGGACAAAGGAGGGAGCACCGTTCTTGAAGAACGCTGATGACGCCATCCTCGGCTTCCTTCTTTCCGACAACATTGGAATGACGTCCGCTTCCCGTGACTTCGTCAATGATCGTCGACAAACGAGGTAGGTGTTTGAGTTTGAATTTGTTCCTTTTTATATTGTTCAATCTTGGGTAATAATATGCTGAATGATATCAACATAACGAGGAGGGCTCGGACAGCATGATCACAGCCCGACCCTCCACCTCTATTCTATCTCTCTTGTTGACGACGATGACGGTGCAACGGCCCCACTGGGAGAGAGGATCACAGTATAGGAATGGGCCGTGGCCGAAGGGCTGGGGTGGTATATGCGACGAATGGAAATGAGCCGGTCGCAGAAGAAGTTGGCGGCACAAGGGCCACCGGACGGGAGCAGCACCGTCGCGCCACGCAGAGAACCAGGGCATGACCAGGAGGGCCGCGGCGGTGCCGGAGGGGCATGGTGTCGTCTCACCGCATTAGAAGAAGGAGTCGCGGCCACGTAGGCCGTGGCGGTCAGACGAGCTGGGCACGGTGCCGTCGCGCCGCACCGGAGAAGAACTGCGGTTATATGTCATGGCGGACCGAGGAGGGCGGCTGGCTGAGCCAGCCATCGATGCACCCTACAAGCAGGACCAGAAGGGTCCTGCGGTTACCAGGGTCGGTGCCTCACATAGGCCATTGTGAAAAATATGGTGGGTGTAACCCCCCCCCCCCCCATGCGTGGCCAGCCGGACCACGCGGGCTGTCGGGTCGGGCCGACCCATCGGGTCGCGCCGCCATCGGGTCGGGCGGCGCCTTCAGGCTGGGCCACCCCCTCGGGTCGGGCCGCCTTCAGGCCGGGATACCCCTTTGGCATGGGTCGGATCCTTGGACTGGGTCGGACCCGCAGATCGGGTCGGACCCCAGTCCAAACCCTTTTTATCCTAATACACCTTTTCGCCCGTATCTTGGGCTACAGGTGTCCAATCGATTAATCGTCTGTGGTGACGGGAAGATTAGAGAGAGATGGTTCTTTTGGAATACCCCACTTGAGGTTTGGACATGGTTGGGGGTACAGCCGGGTTGGTTTGAACCTGCAATCCAACCGGGGGTCTGGAACGGAAATGCCAATAACCCAAAGACTGGGCGTCTGATTGACGTGACATATTTTGTATTGAGACCCCTATGATGTGGTAGTACTTTGTGATACTTCTAAGTGAGACTTCATGACACTTAGATTATCAACCAGTAGCTCATGGAGCAGATCCTTCCGGTGACTAGGAGACAGAGTACGGAGACGTAGTAGCTAGCTGAGACCTGATGACTGCTTGACCAACTCGATTCAGAGTGACTCGACTAGCCCAGTGGGGAGTACCTTTGTGTGAAACGGTAGACCCAAGGTGGAGGAGCGCCTCTGTGTGAGCGCAGAAGACACGCGGTACTCGACAGGAGGAGTTTCTCTGCAGCTATTAGGGGGATCTCCTCTATGTGATGTGGGAGACCCATGGTGGGAGGCGGCTCTATGTGACGTTGCTATCCCATGGTACTTGACAGGAGGAATACCTCAGTAGTCTAAGGATACTGTTAAGCGCCTCTGTGTGACGCGGCAGGCCCACTGTACTCAATAGAGGAGGAGTACTCCATCAGCCGAGGTTTCGATAATAAAAATCCTGGTTTGAGCCGAGTCAATGTCTTTTGTGTTTCCCTCATGATTGAGATGGGTTACATGATAACTTAGGTATATCTATGGGAATTTACCTAAGTAATGGTTATCCGTTGATTTCATACATTGTGTTTTATCCTTGTTGTATTTAGTGAGACCTCGAGGGTCTCGGGGTCCCTACTGAGTATCATTATACTCACCCATGCACGGGCTATGCCTGCACATCGTTGTGTTGGTTTCAGATGACGGACAGTGCTGACTTAGGCAGAGAGTAGCAAGACTGGATGATACCCAGAGGTGAACCACTCAGAGTGATGGTGCACGGAGCGGACGGATGGACGTGGAGTGCTGAGTAGGCCATCTGTACCTACCCTTCATGTAGGAACCCCGGAGGACAACCCAGTAGCTACTTTACTCGCTTTCGGTTTTACTTGTTTTCAGTTTTACCTGTAATTTACTGTTGGGCTTGTATTTCTGACCCATTTTACTTTCCAGAACTTCTTCTGTATACAGTATTTCTTATTGTTTTGCTTCAATTTTTGTACTTTGATTATGTGTGTTTTACTTTGTATAAATTCAATGCCTTCCCAGCTTAGGGATTTACTCTTTTGGTGCTAGTATCCAGCCCCTAGCCTATGGAAGGTGGGCTTGGGGTATTCATGGCACGGACCCCAAGAATGTGACCTGACAAATTGGTATCAGAGGAGTCGGTTCTGTCGTAGAACTTATGACTCTGATATTTCTCTTCTGTGAAGCAATAGTGTTAAGGGTACTGAGTGTGGTTTTTAGTTCAGGGAGTAAAGTGTTGGTGCGGCGGCCGACGTATCCATACATCAGGACCCTGACTACTGATTTCCAACTCAGTGCATGAAAACACTAATTGCGTGTGTCTTTTCAAAAGTTTTCGTTAAGTCAACTCAACCAGGTCAGCCCACCAGGTACAGTCTTTTGACCATGTCACATCTGTTCATTCATGATACCTCCTCATAGATGACCAGTTATATCCCCGAGAGTCATATGCATTGACAGCCCACCGAGCGATGAGGCCTCAGTGTAGGGCCCTCTTCCAGTTAAGGCACCAGCGGAGGCACCAGCAGTACCACTTCCTGTTCGGCCACCGATACCACCATCCCCAGCAGAAGACGATGCACACCGCTTGATCGCGTTTCATGAGTTCTAGCTCCATAGGCCACCCAGGTTATGGGGAGAGACGGACCCACAGGCGGCTGAGGATTGGTTGAAGGCTGTGGTGAGAATCTTCAGGCTAGTGGGGACACCAATAGACTTCATGGTGATCCTTGCTACAAGCCGTCGTCAGGCAGCAGCAGGCAGATGGTGGAGCCTGATGCTACAAGTCCACGATGAGGGGACACTACTTTGTACAGACTTCGAGAGCCTGTTCCAGACGTAGTTTGTACCATCCACCCTTCAAGAGGTGCGGATACAGGAGATACTTTATCTGCAGTAGGGCCGAATGAGTGTAGCGTAGTACTCAGTGAGTTTCACCGACCTCTCGCGCTACTCCACTCATATGGTATGAGACCCACTCTTTAGGGCCTGGAAATTCGAGCAGGGAATCAGGCGAGAGATATAAGCCTCTAAGATCTCACTCAGCATCCCGATGCATGAGGGAGTCTTAGAGAGAGCCCTCCTAGTATAGAGTTTTCTTGCTGAGCAGTCACTAGCAGTGAGACCTACTACTAGTCGACTTGTAGAGGATTCTTCTGCAGCTGGAAGTAGATAGATGACACAGAGGTCCAAGAGGACCAGACCGAAAGGTGGGCAACCACATGATTCAGGATCAGTTGTGCGGGGCACATAGAGAAGAGACACGCCTGCAAGGGACAGGCAGTGCTACTCATGCGGCGGTCATGGTTACATGGCTCGTGACTGTCTGACCTACCATTCAAGCAATTAGAAGACAGTTGAGGGACCTCTCAGGAAGAGGAAGAGGTTTGATTGAGGCAGACCGCAAGGAAGAGGTGGACATCGAAGAGGATCTGGACGTGTAGCTGGCGGTGGACAATGTTTTGAGGTGCTACCACCACCACCACCAGGTGGTCCACCCCGACCACAGGGAGTAGGTGGATAGGGAAGAGCTCAGATTCAGGTAGCTGAAGCATACGACCATGAAACTCCTGAGATGATTTGAGGTACGATATATGTCTACACCACCTTAGATGCAGTTCTTATAGACACAGCTGTCAGTCACTCTTTCATTGCCACTACCCTCGTTCGGAGCTTGGAGATTCTGAAGGAGTCGTTGGCTCAATCCGAATGGCTAGAGAGTCCTACAGTAGTAGAATCAATGATTACACACTGATTCCGGTAGTGTGAGATTACTCTAGGAAGCGAGAGCTTCGACTGGGATCCCCTCTTAGTGGCGTTGAGGCCTTATGACGTCATCTTGGGTATGGACTTGTTATCTATAGTCCATGCTCATATCGGTTGTATTAGGTGAAAATTGTGGTGTTTCTGCATGGATGGGACAAGTTTCACCTTCACTGATGAGAAGAGAACCCTTGCAGCACAGAAAGGACTTACTCGGAGGAGGTTACAGCTGATCACTCACCAGTTGGTTTGCCTTACCCTCGGAGCAGTTGATGTGGAGAGTCCAATTTATCCTATAGTGGTGGACTAGTACGCAGATGTTTTCCCTGACGATGTTACAGTACTACCTCCTCGTAGATAGATGGAGTTCTACATTGACTTGTACCCCAGGAAAACACCGATATCTACACCAGCATATCTGATGGCTCCCACTGAGCTTCGCGAGCTGCAGGAATAGCTGGAGGACTTGCAGGGAAAGGGATTCATCTAGCCCAGTGTTTCTCCCTGAGCAGCCCCTATTCTGTTCACCGACAAGACTGATGGGAGATTGAGGCTTTGTGTTGACTATCTTTGCCTGAACCAGGTGTCCGTGAAGAACAATTACCCACTTCTGAGGATTGATGACCTCTTTGATCAGCTCAAGGGAGCACGGTGGTTCTCGAAGATAGACCTCAGATCAGGCTATCACCAGCTCAGAGTTTGAGATGAGGATGTGCAGAAGATGGCCTTCAGGTGTCGGTGTGTCCACTACAAGTTCTTGGTTATTCCCTTCGGCGTAACCTACGCTTGATAAGTGTTCATGTGTCTCATGAACAGGATCTTCCAGACATTCCTAGATCACTTTTTGTGGTTTTCATCGACGACATTTTGATCTACTTGACTACTGAGGAGGAGCATGCCTACTATTTTTAGGTATTACTGGACACACTCCTAGAGCACCAGCTTTATGGTATGCTCTCGAAGTTCCAGTTTTGGATTCAAGAGGTTCACTTCATGGGACATGTTATCTCAGAAGCTTGAGTTCTCGTGGATCCGGTGAAGATTGAGGTGGTACGTGCTTGGGATCCACCCAGGAGTGTGACAGAGCTATGGAGTTTCCTGGGATTGGATGGGTACTATAGAAGATTCATTTCAAACTTCTCTAGAGTTGCAGCACCACTTTCAGCCTTGATAAAGATGGTTCAACCCTTCGTGTGGTCAGAGACATGCCAGTAGAGCTTTCAAGAGCTGAGGAAGGGGTTGACTAGTGCCCCATATTGAGGCTTCCATAGGAAGGAGTAGGGTACGTAGTTTACTATGATGCATCAGGGACCAGACTTGGGTGTGTCCTGATGCAAGAGCGATCTATGATCGCATATGGTTCTCGGAAGCTGAGATAACATGAGCAGAACTACACTACCCATGACCTATTGTTAGCAGCAGTGGTCTTCGTCTTGAGGATGTGGTGGCACTATATGATGGGTGAACGTTTTACCATGTACTATGATCACAATAGTCTCAGGTATATCTTCTATCAAAAGGACCTAAATTTGAGACAATGGCGATGAGTTGAGTTCCTTCAGGACTATGACTTCAAGATAGTCTATACTCCTGGAAAGGGGAACGTTGTTGCATATGCGCTCAACAAGAGGACTGGTATTCAGCTGCTAGAAGAGGGGATAGAGAAACTAGGTGCCTTATAGATATCCTTTGTGGATGGGGATGGAGCATCCTTTCTATAGTCTCTTACAGTCACTCCTCCGCTTCTTCCGTGAGTCAGGGAAGGGCAGCGTGCGGACGCTGACTGCGAGACTCGACGTGCTCAGATATCCATAAGGCAGACACCTGATTGATTTTCTGAAGGTGGGGAGCACTTTATCCTCTTCAAGGGACGTACTATGGTACCAGTAGCACTTCATGAGGAAGTGTTGAGGGAGTTTCACACTTCCCCTCTAGCGGTACATCCAGGAGTGGAAAAGATGTACCAGGACCTTCGACGACAGCATTGGTGTCTAAGTATGAAGAAGGATGTAGCATAGTTTGTCTCTCGATGCCTCACTTTTCAGCAGTTGAAGGCAGATCACCAGGTACCAGCAGGATTATTTCAGCCCTTAGAGGTCCCAGAGTGTATGTGGTATGAGATATCCATGGACTTTGTGATGGGTCTTCCACATACATCGAGGAGTCATGACTCGATTTGGGTGATCATCGACCGACTCACCAAGTCAGCCCACTTCCTACCGATCAGAGATCAGGGCTCACTAGAGAGCTTGGGACTCCTCTATGTATAGTAGATTATGTGTTTTCATGGAGTACCTACTTCTATTGTCTCCGACCGTGACGCACGGTTTACTTCTTTGCTATTCAAGGGGTCGCAAGAGGTTTTCGGGACGCAGCTATGTCTGAGCACCGCCTTCCATCCTTAGACAGATGGTTAGACCGAGCAGACCATCCAAACCCTTAAGGAAATGCTCCGCACATGTGTCCTCATATTTTTTCTTAGCTATTAGGATCACTTACCTTTTGTGGAGTTCACCTACAACAACAGCTATCACTTCACCATCGGTATGGCACCTTTTGAAGCCTTGTATAGTCGACCTTGTAGATCGCCACTATGCTGGACAGACCTAGGGGAGTCAGCACTTATGGGGCCAGAGATGGTACAACATACAATGGAGAAGGTGCAGATCATCCAGGAGCAGATGAAGACTGCACAGAGTAGGAATAAGTCATATGTTGATAGGAGATGGAGACCTTTGGAGTTCGAGGATGGTGACCATGTCTTCCTACGGGTCTCACCTCGACGATGTCTATGGAGATTTGGCCGATGTGTAAATCTATCTCTGAGATTCATCGGACCTTTCTAGGTCCTTAGCAGAGTAGGAGAGGTGTCTTACCACTTAGCTCTTCCACCTCAGTTGCACCAGGTGCATGAAGTCTTCCACGCATCTCACCTGAGGAGATACGTGCATGACCTATCCCACATCATCGACCACGGGGATCTGGACATCGATGACAGGGCGACTTTCATGGAGGTTCCAGTGGAGATTGAGGATCGATAGGAGCGGGACCTGCGTGGATGGTCGACACATCTGGTGCGCGTACACTGGTAGTACGGGAACCTCCAAGAGAGCACATGGGAGTGGGAGGCTCAAATTCGTGCTCAGTACCATCATTTGTATCCTTAGTGTGATTTGTAGCTTATGGGGATGTAAATCCCTAAGGTGGGGAGAATTTAAAGACACGTAAATTCTGGGGAAATTTTTTTTCTTAAATACATGGTAATTTTACAAGTCCGCGAAAATTTATAGCGCTTGATTCTGAGGCCCGGTGTTCCCGGAATCAATTTCTTAAGTTTTGTTCAGGTACATTCTGTAAACGTACGAGCGAGATTTTATAACTTTTGAACCGGTTCCTGGAATTGAAATCTGATGCCACTGATGAACTCGCAGTGTTGATGAATGTTTAGTGAGACCTTCACCACAATTGCGTTCTAACGATAATGGAAGTTAGATTTTGTGTTTTTATTAAAATTAAATAAAAATAAGTGTGTATCTTATTTTTATTTTTGTGGTGGTTAAAAGCTCTAAGAGGTGGTTGGAGGTGGGGGCCACCACACCATAACCTCCCATGAGAGGTTATGGTGGTGCGTCCCACCCTCATATAACCTCCCTTCGGAGGATATTTTTGGTGGGGACCACCCAGGCATGTAACCCCTTGTAACTCTCCATTAAGTGGAGGAAACTCTTGACCTTCCCCCACTAATTAATAGAGAAAACTCCACCATCATTAATTAAGTGAGTTAAATCATTTAATTAAAATACCACATTTTGAATTCATTCCAACAAATGAAATAATAGGGGACCCATTATTTCATTTTGGGTTGGCATCTTTTCTTTTGTTGGTGGAAACTTAGGAGAGGAAGAGCTCTGGGAGGAACATATCCACTCCAACGAAGAACAGGAAGAAAGATGGCGACGTCCTCCCTTATTCGACTTCTTCCTCAGACTCCTCCTCGAACATCTTATTCCTTTTCTACCGATACAAAGGAGGGAGTGTCATTATTGAAGAACGCCGAGGACGCCATCCCTGACTTCCTTCTTTCCAATGTCGTCGGAACGATGTCCGCTTCACATGACTTCATCAACGATCATCGACAAACGAGGTAGGGGTTTGAGTTTGAATTTCTTCCATTCTATGTTGTTCAATCCTCGGTAATAATATGTTGTATGATATGAACATAATGAGGAGGGATCAGACCGAACAAACACACCCCGACCCTCCCCCTCGGTTTTATCTTGCTCGTTGACAATGACGGAGGCGCCACGACACCACCAGAAGAGAGGATCGCAGCGGAGGAACGGGCCACGATTGATGGGCTTGGGTACATTTGGTGACCGGAAATGAGCCGACCGTGGAAGAAACTGGAGGCACAAGGGTCGGCAGGCCACCGAAGGGGTGCAACGCCATCACGCCGCCTAGAGAACCATGTCGCGGCCAAGCGGGTCGTGGCAGTGCCGGAGAGGCGTGGTGTCGTCGCACCATGCAGGAAGAAGAAGTTGTGGCCACGCAGGCCGTGGTTGTCGGAGGGGATGGGTGTCGCACCGTCGCGCCACACCGGAGAATAGCTGTGGCCATAAGCCACGACAGACAGAGGAGGGAGGCCGGCTGAGCCAACCGCTGGTGCGCTCTAGAGGCGGGACCCGAATGGTCCCGCGATTACCAGGGCTGGCGCCATGCGCCGACTGTTGCGGAAAACAAGGGTGTGTAACCCCCCCCCCCCCCCCCACGTGTGTCCATCCAGAGTACGTGGGTTGCCGGGCCGAGCCGCCCCCTCGGGCTGGGCAGCCATCGGGCCAGGCCGCCCTTGGGCTGGGCCGCGCCTTCGGGCCGGGTCGCGCCTTCGTGCTGGGTCGCCCTCGGGCTGAGCCGCCCCTTCGGGTCGGGCCACCCCCTCAGGCCGGGCCGCCATTGGTTCGGGCCTCCCTCGGGTCGGGTCGCACATTCGGGTCGGACCGGGCCACCCCGTGGGTCGGGTCGGACCCTCGGACTGGGCCGGGCCTGCAGACCGGGTCGTACCCCAGTCCAGACCCTTTTTATCCGAATACATCTTTTCACCCGTATCTTGGGCTACGGGTGTCTGATCGACGAACCGTCTACAGCGATAGGAAGCTTAGAGTGAGACGATTCCTTTTGCATACCTCACATGAGGTTTGGACACTGTTGGGGGTACACCCGGGATGGTTTGAACCTAAAATCCAATCGGGCCCCTAGAACGGAAATACCAATAACTCAAAGACAGGGCATCCGATAGATGCACCGTCTGTTGCGTTGAAACCCCTATGATGTGTTAGACCGCTTTGATACTTCTACGTGAGACATCATGACACTTGGAGTATCAACCATTATCTCGTGGAGCGGATCCTTCCGGTGACGAGAAGACATAGTATGGAGACTTAGTAGTTGGATGAGACCTGATGACTGCTTGACCAACTCGATTCGGAGTGACTTGACTAGCCTAGTGGGGAGTGCCTCTGTGTGACGCGGAAGACCCACGGTGGAGGTGCACCTCGGTGTGAGCATGTCAGAACCACTGTACTCGACAGAAGGAGTACCTCTGCAAGATATTAGTGGGAGCAGTTCTGAGTGACTCCGCAGACCCTTGGTGGGATGCGCCTATGTGTAGTGTAGTTTTCCCACGATACTCGAGAGGAGGAGTACCTCATAAGTCTAAGGATAGTGGGAAATGCCTCTGTGTGATGCGTCAGGCCCACTGTACTCGATAGAGGAGGATAACACCACCAGATGAGGTTTTGATAATAAAAATCCTAGTTTGATATGATTCAATGTCATTTGTGTTTCCCTCATGATTGAGATGGGTTACATGATAACTTACCTATATGTATGGGCATATACCTAAGTAATGGTTATCTATTTATTTCATACTTTTCGGTTTATTCTTGTTGGATTTAGGTAGACTTTGAGGGTATCAGGGTCCCTACTGAGTATCGTTATACTCACCCCTGTATGGGCTATGCCCGCACCTCGTTGTGTTGGTTGCAGACGATGGTCATCACTTACTAAGGAAGAGAGTATGAGGAATGGATGGTACCCGGAGGTGGACCACTTGGAGTGATGGTGCACGGAGTGGACGGACGGATATGGAGTGATGTGAAGGCCATCTGTACCTACCCTTCAGGTAGGAACCCCAGAGGACGACCCAGTAGATGCTATACTCTCTTTCAGTTTGACTTGTTTTCAGTTTTACCTGTACTTTACTGTTGGGATTGTATTTCCGGCCCCTTTTACCTTCCATCACTTCTTCTGTATACAGTATTTATTAGTGTTTTTCTTCCATTTGTTTAATCTGATTGTGTGTGTTTTACTTTTTATAAAGGAAATGGCTTCCCATCTTAGGGATTTATGCATTTGGTGCTAGTCGCCGGCCCCAGGCCTATGGAAGGTGGGTTTAGGGAAGTCACAGCACAGGCCCCGAGGACGGGTCATGAAAATATATTTCAAACTTATTCATTATATATATTTTTATAATAATTCATGAATGGTTAATGTGGAGGATGAATCTCATCGCATCGTGGGGACGGTAGGTCATACGTGCATACGAGAGATGATATCCTTCCGTAATGTTAAATGGGTAATGAATTAGATGGAATATTAATTATAAAAAAAGAATATCATGTATTATTTATTATTTATATCCTTTACATTAATCGTTATACCCATTTAAATAAAGTAGTGATGAAAAACAAATTACTTCATAGCGTGGAGATGGTTAGTCGTACGTGCGCATGCATGATGATATTATTTTTCGTAGAATGGATAAAAGGAGGAATATGGTTGTCCAATAATAATAATAAAATATCATAATATATATTAAACTATATTTATTACCTTATTATTTAAAAACCATAGTATGAGGATGTAGAAGAAGAAAATAAATTTAATTTAATTGGTAGAAGAATTACCTCTTCTTCGGGTATCACCTCTGAATTTGCACAAAAAGAATCCTTAGGTTTGATTTAATCCCAAATTATGGACTCTAGTATGAATTTTTGGAAGTTTGGAGGATAAATGGAAAAGTTTTTTCTATGTCAAATGGATTTATAGGTGTAAATAAAAGAGAATGATAGGTTTCATTTTATAACATAGGGTAGGGTCACTTTTCAAAACAACAAAACTATTAATTTAATATAAATTTATTTTCAGTTTCAAATTGATAAAAAGTAAATTATTTAGAGGATAACATGAGTATGTGTACAAATACTATCAACCAATTAATCTTCTACATGTTTAGTTCATAATATTAACCATATCGTTTCACTTTAACCCTTAGTTAAACAATTAACTCTTATCGTGACTACTTTTCTTTTTACACTATCTGGTTAATATAGTTACTATAAAATTCTAAAAGAACCCAAATTAGATATTTTAAGAAATATAAAAAATTATAATAGTAATTTGGAAGATTTTTTTTTAAAATTTTATATCATTTAAGGACATATTTTTTATTTTAAAATCTAATTTATGTCAATTTTGACTCTATTTATTACATGAAATTTTAAAAAAATTATAACAACTTGATTACATCAAAAAAACATCATTAAATCATACCTAACGTGTCGAATACATCTAAAAAATCATGTTTGGTATCAAATAATTCAAATTATATTTATTTTAATATTATTAATATCATTTAATTGATTCTTCCTTTAATAAATCAATTCATGCACCATCATTATGTCACCATTTAATTTAATTTTTTGTTTTATAAAATTGTAAATAAATTACCATGATGGAGATAAACATTTTATATTTATAATTACTATTTATTGATGACCATATCACTTATATAACATTATATTAAGAATATTTTACTTTTTCAAAAAATTATAACAAAATTGGATTTTTAAATATAATTTTATAAATATATTAATGTCATCTTAGTGGATCCATGTTGTCCCAAAATCTACCCAAGGATTATTTTTGTAGAAACAAAATCACCAAATTAAATTATAACAAGAGTTATGGTATTTTATAATTCTTATAATATTATTTTTAACCATAATTATCCGATTTACCCTTAACTATGGTAAAAAAATACTAATGTTACTATTCACCAAAAAATAGGTTGTTTATATTAGATAAAAAATTTCATAATAATTATAACCATGTATGTTAATTTTTCAAAAGTCAATTCATATAAATGGAAAAATCAATTTTAATGCTAATCCTGTAGACGTGGGGAAAAGGCAGGTTAAAGGGACATTCAGAAGTTCAATCAATTTTTATATCTAATTTAAAAAAATATTATAATAACCTAAATTTTATTAATATATTTATTATTGATATATTGTGACTTTAAAATAATTTTATAGTATAATGATTATTTATATGAAAAGTCGGTGTTTTAACAATAATACAATATTTTTCACTATTCATCAGAAAATGAAACTTCTCATAAAAATATTAAAAATTCACTCTAAAATAATATTTATATTATAATTCCAAAATTAACACCATTTTTAAAAATAGAAATAATAAAATTTCAAAAAATTAATTTTAAAATAGGTGCACCATTAAAATGCGGTAAAACTTATTCTTGCGTGTATTGTAAGCTAACTCAGTGTTGTTTGTAGAATAATCTTAACTTTATGTATAAATGATCATAACAAAAAAAATATTTATTATAAAAGGAAAATATTGTGATTTCTTGGTGTATTACACAGAATATAACATCTAGAACAAAAAATAATGCAAATGAATGCTTACCTAGAGTCCTGAATTGATTCAGCTGCTCATCAAAACTCTTAAATATTTAAATAACCATTATTAATTACTTATATTATAACCTTATTCATATTTGTTTTCAAATATTATAAAACACTTACTATAATTTTTTTATTATACTAATATTGTTCGCATAGACCTTTTTGTGGTTGTTCAATTTATAGTTCCAAAATTACATTGATGTAACGATAACAATCGATCATCAATATCCAATAGTCCCATAAGCTCTATAAGTTTCATTTTATTGGGTTTTTTTATCCTTGAGTTATATAAGTTTAATAGTTTGATATATTTTGTTAAATATTTCCCAATCCAAAAGTGTTTCTTCATAATATTGTTTTAGATGGTTGAAAATATCTATGACTATTTACTGTAGATATCCATAATAACATGAATATTTTTTCATTCCAGAATCATAGTAATGAAATTATATTATTATTAATAATATATTAAATCTAGAAATATATTTTTAATAATATCTATAAAATACATAAGTGAAAATAAAATATCCATTTTCACTTAGGTCGAATAAAACCGCCAGGGGTAGAGTATGTTTTTTAAAGAGTTTAAAAGATGACTAAAACTAATAAATGCTTGAGTTATATAAAAAACATTAGAGTATCATTAAACTAAATTATTAACCAAAATTTTTATTTATCACTTATATTTTAGAATAGGTATGAGGATAACAGAAATTAATAACATGTATTTTGAAACCCTTACCTTTATATTTTTGTCACCTCCTTTGGATTGAAACCGTAACCTTCATAGGATGTAATTTTTTCTAGATAAAGGCCCAAGGAACATGGATTGGAAATTTTATATATTGATTTGAAAATATCATTGGAATATGATTTATTTTTGTATGTGAGTTTAAAGGGGTGTATGATAGATGTTTATACATCCAAGGAGGAAGGGTATTTCATAATAAAGTATTTAATATTTTATTATTTAGTCTCAAGACTATCACTAATGGAAATATTTCCTATACCAATAGTTTAAAACCATTGGTTTAGGTCCCCAAACTGTTGGTATAGCCTATACCAATGGTTTGGGAAGCCGTTGGGTTATTGGGTGTTGGGAAAGACCTATCCCAAGGGTTTTCAAACCATTGGTAAAATTGGACCCTTTTTCAATAATTTTCCCAAAATGTTGGTAAAAGTGGTCTCAAAGTACCCTTTCCCAATGGTTTTCCAAAATTGTTGGGAAAGGTGGACCCTTTCCAAACAGTTTTCCCAAAACTATGTGAAAAGTTGTCTCAAAGTACCGTTTCCCAACATTTTTCCCAAACCATTGGGAAAATTGGTCTAAAAGTTTAATATCCAAAAGGTTTTGGAAAACCATTGGGAGTGGGGACCTATACGAATGGTTTCTATAAACTGTTGGTATAGAAGAATTGGTATAGGTAGTATTTCTAGTATTGTATGAATATTATTGATTACTATGAATTTAATTTTTATAGGATTAAAAAATTGAGTATTATATGACATTTTAACACACCCAAATCTAAAATTAATATAATAAATATTTTTTACAAAGTATTGAATCAAATATAGTTTTTTATTCAAATTGTATATTTTCTAAAAAATGATAATCTTTGTGTGTCTAATTTAACCTCATAATATCAATATAAAAATCACCCTCCTCCAATGTACAACATTTTTCAAGAATATATTTAAATACCCAATCCAAAAATCAATTTTACTTAATTAATTCAGTGGGTTATTGTGTTCTCATAATAATGTACCAACCTGCGTGATTTTTCTATAATAATCTTAATGAGGATTTGTACTTATCATAGTTATGTTATTGACTCTTCATAGTGAAGACATGTATTTCATGTGATTAAATGATATATTTCTTACAAAAAATGGACATATTTTGATGATATTCTAGAATTATTGTTATAATTAAATAGGAATAATTTTTTTATAATACTGATTTTACAATGGATATTGGTTATGATTTGGAAATTTTTAAGCCTATAGGAATGTATTTCGGTGGAATAGTGGGGTGTGTTTTGGATAGGCACTGTGATCCATCTGTATGACATAGTTCATTATAGGATAACATTATTGATGATCATATTTCTAAGATACTTTGAATTATTTCTTACTTTTAGCATTGCCTTTGAGGTGGATTAATTATACATGTGTTTCTTTAGCTTGATAAGTAGTGATATTTTCTTAGGTATTTCATTAAACCTATGAAATTATTGGATAAGTAGTATTATAATATTATGTTTTGTTATTTTGTGGCATTGCTTCACATTACGTGGCTACCATCCACATATGATGTGAAAAAGATCCAATATAAATTGAGGGGACTTTAAGTTGTTATTATAACATTTCATCCTATATAACCATCATTTATCTTGAGTAGAGAGTCTATATGAAATTGGAAGTGACTCCCTAAATTTTGGAGACTGTCGATTAGTAGTGGAAATCAGTAACATCTCATTGGTAGACTATACCCATAGTGTTATTATATATATTAACATAAAAATACCATAAACATCCGTAATAAAATATAACATCTATTTAATATAAAATTTTTGTATAAGGGTATCCATATTAAATAATAAAATCTAACTTAATAACTAATGATTCTAATTCCATACAATCAGCACTCATGAAAATGATCACCCAATAGATAATCATATGCAGTGAAAATAAAAAACTAAAAACAAAATAACAAGGGTGCCCATATATCCATCCTTATCCCCACATTAGTCTTGCCTCTATATCCCCGTCAAGCTCCTCCTACTCACTCACATGTTAGAGGAATCTTTCTCTGAATTTAATGTCAAAAATATTATTTTTTATCAAATGAGGTGCAGAAGTATGGTGTGAGCATAAAACTCAATAATATTGCACTAGTTTTGTACCTAATATAATCCATTATATATTTACTTATATGTATAATATGATATGTAAGAAAAAAACCACATGTATAATACAGTTTATACTACCGGGTGCGTGATGAACTATCCAAATAGTTAATATATACCTTCTTTGGATAATCAAAAAAAATTGGATGAATTCTCCCAAATTTTGATTTCATAAACATGTATGAAACTTAAATTAATGTTTTTCTTCCAAATATAATGGAGTATTCCAAATGGAATGAAAATTTTAAAGCACATGATTATAGTGGTGAACCAAATATGACTTATCACAATAACGGTAAACAATCATACCCATTTTTGTGGTGAAAAAAATATCATCAGTTGACATATAGGGTAGACAATCTCTCTATATATATATGGCAAACAAAATGTCACCAGTCATCTTATGATGTGGGAAATCACACCTCTCTTAATTTGAATAGGGTATTACCAACCAATGTATAATGTAAGCATTCATACCTCTATCAATGGTGAATGAAGTATCACCAGTCAATTATAAGGTATATAATCATACCTTTCCATGTAGATAATGAAGTATCACCAATAAATATATGATACATAAAATTATAACACTCTTTATAGTAAATGGAGTATCAATAATCAAGTATAAGTTAGGAAATCATAACATGTGTTTAACCATAATATGATCAATATTAATAGCCTTGGTATATCCTCATACCATCCTATTATAGCCTCATATTGGTTGGGATATTATCACCTCCATCACTCGATAGTAAATATGGTATCACAACATAAATATAAAAGTTAATATAATAATTGAAATCATGTTCAATGCCTTACCCAGTACCATAACCTCAAATAAAGACTAACACAAATCACACATTATTGATCCAATTATAAATATCTCTTAGACCTTGAAAATCATCAACCACCATACCACATGAATCATGTAAACCGATGCACTATGCATGCTCAATATTCCTACACTCAACCAATTATATTTTGTAAACACCTCTATGGTAATATATTACTAAATTTTATAACCTATAATTTTTCATAAAAAAGTAATAGAGTATAACCTCATTGGATAACAACATGATACTATTCCCTTTTTAGGTTATCACTCGTAATCACATTAGACCATAATTGGTTTATACCATTAAACCATTCTTATCTCAAAATTCACCTCTCTCATAGTGACTTATCCATAAGTCTCATCACAAACACATCATATACACTAACAGCTGGACAGATCCCATCATTGGGTGGTTAACAAACAAGTCTACACTTGATGTATTTTCCTTCAAAACCCATCTCAGTGCCTCAAATTATTTCTTAATAATACCATTTCTAACCCATAGGATACCACTCTTACATAACACATGTTGTATTTGTTTAATCAAATAGCCAATCATATTACTCACCCTGATCCCATAACAATCGGAAAATTTTATACACCAATAGCCTCAGGGTGTTACAAAAATACATAGGATATA
Organism: Viscum album; assembly: GCA_963277665.1. Classification (NCBI taxonomy): domain Eukaryota; kingdom Viridiplantae; phylum Streptophyta; class Magnoliopsida; order Santalales; family Viscaceae; genus Viscum; species Viscum album. Next base: position 666,179,694 of record OY728133.1, read on the forward strand.
TTGTAAATTCCCTAGATATGAATGTATGATATAATTTTTTTTTGATGAATTTATTAATTTGGAATAGAAATTGGTTTTTTGTAAAATTGTGGTACTGAATAACTTGAATTAAAGCGGTGGATAGTATTATGTGGTAACTGAATTTTATAATGTGAAAGGGAAAGTGGTTTTCATGAAATGGTATTTCAATTTTTATATATCAAATAAAGTATATGCGTTTAGTACATGAATAAAGTTTTACTAGTAATGAACTATGAAATGTGACGTTGTATGGTTATTGGTGGTTGTGGTGTTGATATATCTAAAGGTTGAGGTAGTTCATTTTTTATGTGGAAAATATGGTGTGATGATATGACATGGTAAGAGAGATATTTGGAAGATAAGTTTACCCTCGATTCATATTGTGTGATACTATATATGATCTAATGTTTTATTATTTCTTATGCACTATCACTCAATTCGTCTAACTTGACCAATGCCCATATGAGGTTTTGGGTACCAGGTGAACCCATAACACCTAACATATGGGTGATATGAATGGATGATTAATCCATCTATTACTATTTATCTACATATATATATCTCTCTTTTTCTATATCTATCTCCCTCTGTCTCTCTCACACACACATCTAGATACAATATAGTGATGTGTCAGGCACATGTGGTATATGCTTGTTTTTTAAAATTGTTATATAGTGGTAAATATACAATTTTGGAATATATTATATAGTTGATGTTATCTTATATATTTGTGGTATGATATATATGGTTTTTGTCTTTAGATTTAGTAGTTTGGTGTGGTATGCAGTTGTAAAATGTGAATGTTTAAGGTATGGGAGAACTATAACATTTACCATTGGGATGTGAGGGTGAACAGATCATTAAGGAAGTGGGTTCGGGGTACCTTTATTGATATATATTTTCATGTTTTATTATACTATATATATATGTGTGTGTGTGTGAGTGAGCCTATGGTGAGATAGAATGTAGTTGACAAGGGATAAGAAATGGGAAACTTTTTCTATTTATACATTGAATCTTTAGTGAGATTCGTCTATATTGTCCTAAGAGTTTATAGAGAGGAACATATGGCGTATACTTGTATGATCACTCCTACTTCAAAATACTATTTTAATGATTTTCAGGATGGAACTAGGGATCAAGATGGACACTACTAACCTATGGGGCAATGAATATTGGTTTAACTCCATGATATTTTAAATTGTATATTTTTTCTTTTAAAACAAAATATGTTCAATAGATTGTTTGGAACACAATAACAAACCAAAATGAATCGCATAAAATTATGTATTGTTAAATTTTAGTCATTTAATTAGTGGTTAAATATTTAGGTAAATGAATTATGAAATATATCTATAAATAAAAATAGATGCCTTTATTAATAATCATTCATTTATAAAATTCAATTTGAATATCTAAATAAAAAATAAAATTATTTTATGTGTGAAAATATATTTTCTTAAAAATTTTCTTTTAATGAACTATCAAGTTTATTATATTATAGTTTAATAATGGTTTAAAAGAAAATAATTATTAATATATACAACAAAATAAGTAAAAATTCAACTAATAGTTATTACTATGCCACTAATAAATTTATTTTATGCATAAAAGATATATTTTTCTTAAAATTTATTTTTTGCATTATGCACACTTATATTAAATTTTTTTATTAATTTTAGAAATTGGACCATATAAAATTATTTGAATATTTGTAATCACCATTTTCAAATAAGATAATGGGTTTAATTTTTTTTAGGAATAAAATTAAGTTATCATTGTAAATATTAGTTACCATGGAAAAACATTAATTTATCAAGGAATGATACATTTCTAAATATTTTGATTTTAAATTAAATTTATATATTTTAAAATAAATGCCCTAATATAAATATGAGACATATATAAAAATAAATTGAATCCAAGTTAATTTATAATTAATTTTAAATGATATTAAGAACACTTAATAATTAAAAAAACATCTTTATACAATTTTTTTTCTACACAATATATGTTTTAATTTAAAATATAAATTTATCATATTTATTAATTAAATTACTTTAAATGGATCCCCAATTTATATTTTTGAAATAGAAATTTGGTATGAATTTCCATCCTTTTTTTTTGTTTTGAAATAATAACCATGATTAATATTTAATCGAGATTAATAGGTCCTAAAATGGGAAATCAAATATTTCTCAAATTTTACTAAATCAATATCACACTTAGACCTTATAGAATATATTTATTAGATATTAAATTATTATCTAAATATCTCACCAACATTTGCCCACAAAATTCACCTAAATCCCATTAAATTACATTCTTACCCCTTACATAACATAATTTTCCAATAATTTTTCTCCTTTCCGATTTATAAAAGGAGCTCACTCCACCCACTTAAATCCACACCTATAGTAAGAAATTACTGTGAAAATATACCCGATTTGATTATATTTTACACTATAAACACGTTTTTAGCCTATATACATAGAAAATTTAATTAATTCCTTCATTAATAAATGATAGTTAATGAGAAAATGAGAATTCTCAATATAAGTATTACTTACCCTTTATCTTTCATTATTTATCATTCACATCCACCCTCCTCTAAATTCATTCGAACAATATGTATATAATGAAATAAGTATAAATAATATACTAGAATTTTATTAAGTTTATGTTATAACAATTATTTATTCCCCCCCCCATTCAATCAAAAAAATGAAAATTTTACTCATTTCTGTGTTTAGACTAACGCCTCCATGAAAGACTTGTTTCATTTTTGTCACCAAAATTAATGTAAGGTAATATAAATGGGTTTAGTGAATAGATTTTTATTTATTTCATGATTTATATTATATAAATTTAAATTATTACTTATATATGTAATTTTTTCAACAAGTGATCATTATAAAACTAACCACTTAAAATAAACATACAAAGAGGGAAAATGATTTATTTATAAGGGAAATTTTTTTATTCCATTTAAAATATTCTTATAACTGTTACAAGTTTTTTTCCATAAACATACTAAAATATAAATGAAATATATAGACCCTATACTTTTACATATAAAATTATATGATTTCAAGCATAATTATACATCAGAGTACACGCCAATGATCGTGAAGCTAGTGTCTCAAAAGACTAGGTACATAAAAACTGAAAACATGGAATTAAATATACCATTTATTTATTTAGTCATCATAAAGATCCCATAACTTCCATTGTGATCATACATCTTCATAGGATAACCTAGGGATAACATAAACAAAGGGATGAGCTTAAAATCATAGTAAGGTAAAGAACATGAGAATACAACCTAAGCACATGAGTTTGGAGGCATGACATAATGATATCAAAAGCAAGGAGCATATGAAATCATATCATTTAACATTTGATAATATAAACATGGAATCATATAAATGTGGAAAAATATAAAACATTACTTTAGTACAAGTCAAGGCTAACTGCCAATCCTGTTTCCCATAGTAGTACGGGTCAAGGATAACCGCCAATCCTGTTTCCCATAGTAATATGGGACAAGGATAACCGCCAATCCAATTTCACAACGCATCTCATGAGACTTAAATTTACCCAATGCATTGGAGAGATATCTAGGAACACCCATATTTATTTTTATGAACATGTTTTCCACATAAATAATCATACATAATCAATCTTACATAAACATAAGGGTTACACATGGAAAGAATTGGGTACCACAATCATAACATAAAGCATAACCAATGGGAATATCATGAAAGAAGGGATTAGAACATACATGAAAATTCATAAACTAAAATAGGCATATATCATGGAAAGTGATATCAGATAATAATGACAACATTTATGAAATGTATTTGATAAATTTTAGCATTAAAACATTTTTGTGCGGTTTTAAGGAAAACGCTAAATGGATTTTAAAATAGAAAAGTGGAAAATGATATATATAAAACCATAATTGAACCAAGAAAATTTTCATAATATAAATACTGATTTTATAAAGAAAATGGTTTCTTAAAATAGTGGATAGAGTTCACTTGAAATTGGGTAAAAATTTAGGAAGTTCCCTTAAAAAACGTTTTCTTATTGGAAAGTTCTAAGGATGGAATCTTTTAAAAACATGTATATACCCAAAACAGGTTGATTAAAGGGTATTCATAAATGAATTTTTTAAAAATAAACTGAATTTAGAATATGTTCATAAAAATATAAGATACCTCACATTTTTATATAAATAATGATAAGGCAACCCGAAAGAACAAATAAGGTTCGGGTAGAATTCGTTACGGTTTATGGGCATGATGTCGGGTGTACCTAAGAAGGATTTATGAGAAAGAAAATGGGTTTATAATCGCTTATAAATAATTATGGAAGTATGTGGGAGGTGCATAATCATACCCTGTCATTAGGGACTACACAAAAAATATCATAGCATAGAGGAAATCTTGATTAAGAGTGAAATGGAAAGGATCCCTTGCCTTAAGTCGGGTGGTGTTATCCACCTGTTATTAATGACCTGAATAAACAAATTAGGTTTCTTAATTAATAATACCAAAGACTCATCTATATGTAATCGATTTATTATAGCCTCTTTAAGTTCATTCTTTTCCTTTTTGATGGGTTAAGATGTTCAATTTTATTGTTCGGGTCCGTTTGTTTCCTAAACATTCATTTCGAGTTTACTTATGAATATATAAACATGTAAGATGAAATTGGTTGTCCATAATTTATGTTATATGATATTATTGAACATCTAGGAGATTACATGGTTATAAAAATTCATTTTCTTATTGGGATTGAAGATTAATTGTTATATAAAACCTTAGTGATAACCATTCTGGTTAATCAGTGGGTTTGATTACAATGAACATGTTTTTCTTTAAAACATAATACCATTTGTGCCAAAGGATTATAGAACCTTAATTAGGATATATTAAATAAATAATAATCTGGTTCAGAAATAACACAAATGGTTTCATGACCATAATTAAATATGATAATAGAAATTGATAAATCGTTGTCCTTGAATGTGCTAAATTAACACATCTCAAATGGTGTTTTCATTTCTTTTAAATAAAAATGGATAAAGAAGAGAAGATAATGAATTATCCCATTAGAATAATAGAATTACAGTTCATGTATGTTAGTATATTTATCCTACCATTTGGTTTAAGGGAGGTGAGGAAAGAAACAAGAAATGAAAAGAACTTATAAAAAATAAAAGAATTGTAAAGAGGAATTTACCTCTTGAGTTTAACTCCTTTTAGAGCCTCTTAAGAGTAGAGGATTTTGTATTTTTAAGAGACTAGGGGATGTTATACATGGGGGAGGATGTTAGGGAGAGAATTGGGAAGAATATTGGCATGAAACAAGGCTTGAGAGGAATGAATAGAAGAGGGAGTGAGGGGGGTATTATAGTGGAGGAGACGAGGGTTTTCATAATTTTTTAATCATTAGTTTATTAAATTCCCTAAAGAAAAAAAATATTGATGATTCCATGAACAAAAACAATAATGTGTGCATGTGAGTTTGAGATAATGTTCTTATATTATCCACACATCAGTTGATGACATCATAATTCATGTATTTAGCATTTATCAAAAATTATCGTATTTTACTATTCAAAAACAATTCATGTATTTCAGAAAAATCACAAAAATTCACCATAACAATTTTTTGATGTGTAGAATCCAAAAATTAAATCCATTTTTCAAAATTAATTTTCGAAATATGATCAATTAAATATTTAATTAAAATCATAATTTATTATTAAAAACCAGTTCTAAAACATTCATTAACTTATTCTAAAATATAGGTATATCCTACTTTCAACATGAATATTATTTATATATTATCATAGGTAAGGTTATTATTCATTAGGGTATATCACTATTCATAAGGGCATGTAACTATTCAAAAGGGTATGTTACTATTCATCAAAAATAATGTTGTGCCTATCGGACTCCAAATAACTTACTAATTGCAACCGTGTATATCAGATTTTTGAAATTCCAAACACTGAAGTGAAAAATTTATGTTTAAAGGTCACATAGCACTTAGTAGTTCATTATTTTTTGTTTTCATGTGATTTTATGACATAATTATAAGAAGGAAATTTCTATTGAAAACATTGGGTTGTTACATTCTTCCCCCCTTACGAAATTTTTCCCTCAAAATTTCATTTTACATTTTAAGCCGTAAACAGGTGCGGGTAGTTTTCCTTCATTACATCCTCTATTTCTCATATAACATCTTCGTATTTATAGTTCTTCCATAGTACATGTACCTCATGAGTAGTCTTGTTACGTAGAACTTTATCTCTATGATCAAAGATCTTCACTAGCAGCTCCTCATAGGAAAGTTCATCCACCAACTGTACCACCTTAGAAGAGAGTACACTTGAAAGGGTCTGGTATGTACTTCTTTAAGAGTGATACATGAAAGACATCATGTACTTTGTCTGTGGTAGGTGGAAGTTCCAGTCGATAGGGCACACCCCAGACTCGATCAAAGATATTGAAGGAGCCGATGTACCTGGGACTTAACTTGCATTTCTTTAAAAACCTTATGACCATATTCCACATATATATTCGTAGAAATACCATGTCTCTAACTTTGAACTCAAGGTATCATCGATGGTTATCTCCATAACCCTTATATAGACTTTGGGATGCCTTGATATGCTTCTGAATGGTTTTTAACTTCTCCACTATTTCTTCAACCATTTCAGGTCCTATAATCTTACGCTCACCAACTTCATCCCAACACACTGGTGTTCTCCACCTTTTTCCATAAAGGGCTTCATATGGTGTCATTCAGATTCTAGAGTGGAAGCTGTTGTTGTAGGAGAATTCAACCAGTGGAAGATGTTGGCCCCATCATCCTTTGAAGTCCATAGAAAATGCTCTCAACATATCTTCCATTGTCTAAATAGTTAGCTCATATTGGCCATCTGTTTGAGGATGATAGGTCGTACTAAATTTCAGTTCAGTGCATAAAGCATGTTGGATACTTTTCCAGAACTTCAAGATGAATCTCGAATCACAATCAGATACAATAGATAGTGGAACTCCATGAAACCTTACCACATATTTGATGTAAATCCATGAAATTTGTATAATTGAGAAGTCATCTTGTATCGTGATAAATTGAGTTGTCTTTGTAAGACAGTCCACAATGACCCATATAGCATTGTTTCTTCTAGATGTCCTCATAAGTCTAATGAAAAAGTCCATGGTAATGTTCTCCCAGTTCCATATTGTTATGGGTTCTGGTTGTATCATCCCATTAGAATTTTTCCTCCCAGCCTTCACTTGATGACATACTACGCACTTTGATGTATATTCAGCTATCTCTATTTTCATATTGTCCAACCAAATGTTTTCTTGGAGATCTCAATACATCTTTGTTCTCCCAGGGTAGATAGAGAAGGTTAAGCTATGTGTGTCATTTAGAAGCTCATTCTTTATCTATGGATTGCATGTTACACATAATTATCTCCGAAATCATACAAATCCATCCTTTTTCTACCATGAACTCTAAGAATTTCCCATTTCTGGAAGTTTTTGTCTTTTTTAGAATTTCCACATCTTTTCTTTGAGCATCCTTTATTCCCTCCATGAGGTACGATTGAGCAATAATTTGAGAACGGATTCATGATTCCCCTCTCTTAATGATTCCCATGTACATCCTCTCTAAATCTAATAATATTGGATCCTTTACAATTCTCATCATTGATAAAGATGTGGGATTATTTGTACTTAGAGCATATGCCACCTTGTTTGCCTTACCGGGATGGTTGTAGATTAAGCAGTCATAATCCTTAATGAGCTATATATATCTTAGTTGGCACATATTAAAATCTTTTTGTGTGAATACACATTTGAGACTCTTGTGATCAGTATATATCTCAAACTTCTCCTCGTAGAGATAATGATGCCATATTTTCAATGCAATGAACATAGCCTCCAAATCCAGATCATGGGTGGGATTGTTTTTCTCATTCATTATCAGCTACCATGAGGAATAGGCTATCAATTTATCATTTTCCATTAGCACACAACCTAATCCCTTCTTTGAAGAATCATTATACACCAAAAAGAGCAATCCACTTTTTGGGAGTGTGAGTAATGGTATAGTGATAAGCCTCTTTTTCAACTCATTGAAACTGTCATCACATTCCTGAGTCTAGAAAAACATTACTCCCTTATGTTTCCGCTTTTTCATTGGGTTTGACAATCATGAAAAGTTCTTCAAAAATCGTCGATAACACCCAGTTAGACCCAAAAAGTTGTGGACCTCTGTTACAGAAGTTTCCATGGGCTACTCTTTAATTGCCCATGTCTTAGAAGGTTCCACAGATATCCCTTTACTTGTGATAACAGGCCCCAAAAATGATATTTCCTCCATCCATAACTCACATTTACTGTAATTTTCATACAACTTCTCCCTTATTAATGTCTTTAACATAGTATTCAAATACTCCTAATGTTCCTCTTTTCTCTTATATTATATAAAAATATCACCAATAAAGACTACCACAAATTTTTCAAGGCAATCTCTAAAAAAATTCATTGTAATCCAAGAAAACTGTTGGAGCATTAGTGGGTCCGAAGGGAATCACTATGAACTCATAGTTTCTATACCTAGTTCGAAAGGAAGTCTTGGGAATATATTCCTTCCTCACCTTTAATTGGTGATATCTCGACCGAAGGTCCACCTTAGAGAAATAACAGTCCCCACGAAGCTAATAAAATAATTTATATATCTGAGGAAAGGGAAACTTTTTCTTTATTGTGATTTTATTGAGCTCATTATAATCAATGGAGAGGTCCATTTATCCATCATTATTCTTGACCAAGAGGACCAGCGCACCCCATGGGGAAGCACTATGTCATATAAAACCCTTCTCCAGATTCTCCTATAACTGGTTATTCATCTCTTCTAGCTCTACGATGGCTATTCCATAAGGTGGTTTTGATATAGGCAGAGATACAGGGATAAGTTCCATTGAGAACTCAACATCTCGATTAATAGGAAGACTATGAAACTCTTTAGGGAATATATTAGTGTAATCCCTCACAACGGGCATGTATTCAATCATGATTCTATACTTTGTATCTATAATTTGAGATATAAATGCTTGATCATAAGGCAGAAATATCCACATTTGAGATGATGAATCTAAAGAAGATTCATCATTCTCTTTACACTTGTAATGAATCAGAGGATGCTTCAGGATTTGAAGAGTGATCGCCCTTTCCCAGCAGATGATTTTGTCTTTGTATAAATATATCCAATCCATGCCCAAGATAGCATCGAACTCCAATAAATAAATTATGACGAGATTTTCTAGGAGGTTTAGTTCCCAAAATTTAATCAAGGAGGAGTTATAAACCATGGATGTAATAATTTCTCCATTCTCTATTCTCACAGATATCATTTCCTCCAAATTTTGAGGTGGTGTTTTAACATTTCTACTAAACTTGGAAGATATGAAAGAATGAATATAACCAGAATCAAATAGTATATTCACTATTCTTGAATGAATAACTAGTGTACCTGTCACCACATCTTTGTCCAGCTCTACCTCAGTAGTAGTGATAGCATAAGCCTTGCCTTGTTTCCTTGGAGGTTGTTGTTTATTTCCTCCAACAACCCCTATTTTAGGGAAATTGTTTGCATAATGACCATCCTCCTTGCAGTTGTACTCTAAACCACTTGTTGAGTGTTGATCTGAACCTTCCTTTCATCTTCTTCATTAGCGGGATTCTTCATATCTTGGCAGCAGTTTTTAGTACGATGACCAAACTTAAAAAATTTGAAGTAATTATTGGTTCCCTTTAGACAGTTCTTAGGATTCTTCTTCCCATAACTTTTACAAGTGGGATATTCGGGCTTCTTTCCATCAGGGAATTTTTTGTTTAACCACCCATTTTTTTCTCCATTTTTCGTTTATTATCATTGGGCCCATGAGACCACTGAGATTTTTTAATCTCCATTTCAACCTTGAGGGCACAACAGAAGAGCTCATCATAATTTTCAAAGTCTTTGATCAGAAAAACCTTCTGTATACTTAGCTTTAGACCACTAAAGAAGAGATCCACCTTGGTTTCAGTGTTCATGACAAATCCAGAGGTTTACCTTGAAATCCTTGTAATGTTTGCTTCATATGCCCCAATGGAATCATCTTCCTTCTACTTGAGTTTTAGGAACTCTCTTTCCATCTTGAGATGGAGGGTTTTAAGAAAAACTTTATTGAAAAAAATCATCTTGAATTAATCCCAAACCACGGAATAAATTTCATTCTAGGGCTTCATATTCTTGATCAGGGTCCACCACTGATCATCTTCCCCATCAAAACTATAAACTGCCAGAATGAATTTCACTTCTTCCGAGCACTAGATAACGAAGAATATCTTTTAAATGGAGTTAATCCACTGTTCTTCAAGGAGGGGATCAAAATATCTGATAAACATGGGAGGCCTTTTCCGCATGAAGGATTCTATGGAAAATTTCTCTTTCCTTGGAGGAGGAGGTCGTTCCACATGATTCATGTTATTATTCATAACATGGGCCTGTTGAGCAAGTACTATCATGAAGTTTTGAGCACACATTCCCATCATATCAGGTATATCATTAAGGAAATATTCATATTTTCTATCACATTGATGTTTGGAACGTGCTCTTCAATTTCCCTTCATTAACTAAGAATAAAGAACGTACAATTAGAGGGCTTGTATAATTATTAATTGAATATAAAAATGGGAAACTTTGAACATAAAAGGATAAAATTGTAGAGGAGAAGTATATTCTATCTTGTGGTTCCTTGGGTTTAAATCTAGGGTATCCTCTATTTATTTCTTAACTTATATACTTATGGTATTTTTTATTCCCTTAATAATGGTTTTTACTAATATCACAAATTTACCAAAGAATATTCCCAGTAGTTTCAATACCAAGATTGCATAACAGCCTGTTGTCATGTACCAAGATATCCCAGGTCAAACCCGAAACTCCTTGTCAGATTTTTCAATCCTAGGTACATCAACGCCAGAGCCACTTCTACGTGTTTGTATCCAGACAAGGATGTATTTTATTGATAAACCACTGACTCTATACTTTCCAAAACTATGGGGTGTGTCCTTATACTTAGTCTCATCCTTAAGGTTCTAACTAAGGTCCTCTATTTCTAATATCAAAAAAATAACTAGACCATCCTCTGATACCAACTATAGAGACCCTATCCTTTTACATAAATAAATTAAATGATTTTAAGTGTAATTATACATTATAGTACAAGCCATGGATCTTGATGTCTATTTTCTTGTAAGACTAGGTGCATAAAACTAAAAACATGGAATTAAATATAACATTTCTTTATTTAGTCTCCATAAAAAGACACTAACTCCCATTGTGATCATATATCTTCATAGGATAACCTTGTGATAACATAAAAAAAGGGATGAGCTAAAAATCCCAGTAAGGGAATGAACATGAGAATACAGCTTAAGCACATGAGTTTGGAGGCATGACATAATGATGTCAAAAGTATGGAACAAATTAAATAATATCTTATAAACATGAGATCATATAAACATAGAATCAAATAAATGTGGAAAAAACATAAAACATTTCTTTAGTACGAGTCAAGGGTAACCACCAATCATGTTTCCCATAGTAGTAGGAGTAAAGGCTAACCGCCAATCTCGTTTCCCATTGTAGTACGGGTCAAGGCTAACCACCAATCCCGTTTCACATCACATCTCATGAGACTGAAATTTAACCAAATAATTGGAGCACTATTTGGGTGAACCCATCATTATTTTCATGAACATGTTTTCCATAGAAATAAGCATACATAATCAACATTATATAAATATAAGTGTTACCCATGGAAAGAATTGGGTACCACAATCATGAAATAAAGCATTACCAATGGGCGTATCATGAAAGTGTCCATGAAAGAAGGGAATAAAGAACACATGTAAATTAATAAGGTAAAATAGGAATATATCATGGAAAGTGATGTTAAACAGGAATTACAACATTTAGGAAATGTATTTGAGAAATTTTAGCATTAAAACATTTTTGTGCGGTTTTAAGGAAAATGCTATAGTGATTTTAAAATAGAAAAGAGGAAAATATTTTATATGAAACTATAATTTTACCAATAAGGATTTAATAATTAAATACTAATTTTATAAATAAAATGGTTGATTGAAATAGAGGATAGAGAGCACTTGAAATTGGTTAAAGATTTGGGGCATTCCATTAAAACAGGTTTGCTTATCGGAAAGTTCTAAGGAGAGAATCCTTTAAAAACATGTATATCCCCAAAACAGGGTCATGAAAGGGTATTCATAAATGAATTTTTTAAAACTAAAGAAAATTTATAATATCCACATAAATTTATAAGATAACTCCATTTTGATATAAGGAAAGACAATGAAACCCGAAAGAACAAAGAAGGTTCGGGAAGAATTCATTACGGTTTATCAGCATGGTGTCAGGTGTACCTAAGAAGGATAGATGAGAGAGAAAAGGGGTTTCTCATCACTTATAAATAATGAGTATAGTATGGGTGAGGTTTTTAATCATACCTTGTTATTAGGGATTACACATAAAATGTCATGCCATAGAGTAAATCTTGATTAAGAGTGAAATAGAGATTATCTTTTACCTTAAGTCTGGTGGTGTTATCCACTTGTTATTAATAACCTGAATAAAAAAATTAGGTTTATTAATTAATAATTAAATAACCTCATCTATATGTAATTGATTTAGTATAACCTTTTTAAGTTCATTCTTGTCCTTTTTTATGGTTAAGATGTTCAATTTTATTGTTAGGGTTCGTTTGTTTCCTTAATTTTCATTACCAGTTTACTTATAAACAGATAAACATGTAAGATGAAAGTGTTTGTCCAGAATTGATATTATATGATATTAGTGAACATGAAGGAGATTACATGGTTATAAAAATTGAATTGGTCAGTGGTATTGAATATTAATTATTATAAAAAGCCTTAGTGATAACTGTTTTTGTTAAACGGTGGGTTTGATTACAATTGACATGATTTGATTTATACCATAATACCATTTGTAAAAAAGGATTGCATAAACTTAACTATGATATATTACATATGTAATACTCTGATACAACCATAACACAAATGGATTCATGACCAGAATTAAATATGAGAATTGAAATCGATAAACTCTTGTCCTTGAATTTGTTAAATTAACACATCTCTAATGGTGTTTTCATTTATTTCAAATAAAATACGGGGAAAGGAGAGAAGATAATGAATTATCAAATTATCATAATATAATTATAGTAAATGTATGTTACTAGAGTTATCATACCATTTGGGTGAAGGGATGTGAGGAAATAAACAAGAAAATAAAGAACTTAAAAGAAATAAAAGAATTGGAAAGAGGAATTTACCTCTTGAGTTTAACTCCTTTGAGATCCTATTAAGAGGAAAGGATTTGGTATTTTGAAGAGACTAGGGGATTTTGAATGTTTTGGAGGATCTTGGGGAGAAAATTTTATAGAATATTGGCAAGGAACAAGGTTTCACAGGAATGAAGAGAATAGGGAGTGAGGGGGTTCTATAGGGGAAGAGAGGAGGGTTTTCATACTTTTCTAATCCTTAGTTTATTAATTTCCCTCAAGACCAGCAATAGTGATGATTCCCTGACCAAAAAAATTAATGTGTGCATGTGAGTTCTAGATAATGTCCTTACATCATCCATACATCAGTTGATGACATCGTAATTCATGTATTTAGCATTTATTGCAAATTATCATATTTTTCTATTCACAAAAAATTCAAGTATTTCAGAAAAATCCCAAAAATTCACCATAACCATTTTTTGACGTGTAGAATCCAAATATTAAATCAATTTTTTTAAAATGATTTTATAAATATGATTAATTTAATATTAAGTTAAAATAATAATTTTTTATTGAAAACCTGTTTTAAAACATTCATTTACTTATTCTAAAATATAGGTATATCGTACTTTGAACTTGAATATTATTTATATATTATCATAGGTAAGGTTACTACTAATTAGGTTATATCACTATTCATAAGGGTATGTTGCTATTCATAATGGTAGGTTACTATTCACCAAAAATCAAGTTTTCCCTGTCAGACTCAAAATAAATTACTGATCGAAACTGTGTATACTAGATTTTTAAAATTCCAAACACAGAAGTGACAAACTTATTTTTAAAGGTCACATAGCACTTAGTAGATCATTATGTTGTGTTTTCATGTGATTTTATAACATAATTATAAGAATTAAATTTCCATTGAAAACTTTGGGTTGTTACATTCTCCCCCCCTTAAGAAATTCCAGCCACAAAATTTCATTTTACATTCTAAGCCGTAAATAGGTGTGGGTAATTTTCCTTCATTACCTCCTACAGTTCCCATGTTTCCTCTTGGTATTTATGGTTCTGCCACAGTACTTTGACCAGGTAATTAGTCTTCTTACTTAGAACTTTATCTCTACGATCCAAGATCTTCACTGGCTCTTATATAAAAGATTATCCTCCAACTGTACCACCTCTGAAGAGAGTACATGTGAAGGGTCTGGTATGTACTTCCTTAAGAGGAGTACATGAAAGAAATCATGTACTTTGTCCATGGTAGGTGGAAGTGACAGTCGATAGGCTATAGCTCTGAATCGATCAAGGATTTAGAAAGGGCCAGTCTACCTTGGAATTAACTTCCCTTTCTTTAAGAACCTCATGACCTTCTTCCAAGGAGATATGCATTGAAATACCATGTATCAAACTTTGTACTCAAGGTCTCATTGATGGTTATCTACATAAATGTTTTATCTACTTTGGGCTTCCTTCATATTCTGGTGAATGGTTTTCACCTTCTCCACCATTTTTTCGACCATTTCAGGTCCTAGCAGCTTACGCTCACCGACTTCATCTCAACATGCCGGTGTTCTGCACCTTTTCCCATAAATGTCTTCATATGGTTCCATTCAGATGCTCGAATGTAAAACATTGTTGTAGAAGAATTCAACCAGTGAGATATGTTGGTCCCATCCTCCTTTTAATTCCATAGAACATTCTATCAACATATATTCTAGTGTCTGAATAGTTATCTCATATTGGCCATCAATTTTAGGGTGATAAGCCATACTGAAGTTCAGTTTAGTCATTAGAGCATGTTGGATACTTTTACAGAACCTTGAGATAAATCTCAGATCACGATCGGATATAATATATAGTGGTACTCCATGCATCCTTACCACTTCTTTGATGTTAATCCATGCAATTTGATCCAATGAGAAGTCCCCTTGAATCATGATAAAGTGAGTTGTCTTAGTAAGATGGCCCATAAGGACCCATATATAATTATTTCCTTTATATGTCCTTGGAAGTCCAATGACAAAGTACATGGTAATGTTATCCCAATTCCATATTAGTATGTGTAATGGTTACATCATCCCCTTATACTTTTCCTCTTATCCTTCACTTGTTGACATACCAGACACTTTGATGTATATTCAGAAATCTACCTTTTCATATTGTCCCACCATATGCTTTCTCATAGATCTCGATACATCTTTGTGCTCCCTGGGTGGATAGAGAAGGTTGAGATATGTGCGTCATTAATAATTTCCTTCTTCATCTTTGGATCGGATGGTACACATAATCATGTCCCAAATCTTACAACTCTATCCTTATCAACCATGAACTCTAAGGATTTCCCATTTTTGGTATCTTTCACCTTTTTTAGAATTTCCACTTCTTTTCTTTGAGCATCCATTATCATGTCCTTAAGGTACGGTTGAGAAATTATTTGAGAAAGTTTTTATGTTGTTCCTCCATTAATCATTCCCATGTCCATCCTATGAAAATCTAAGAAGATCATATCCTTTTCAATTCTCATCATTGATAAAGATGCAAGATTATTTTTTACTTAGAGCATATTCCACTTTGTTTTCCTTATCGGGATGATATCGGATTGAGAATTCATAATCCTCGATGATCTCTATCCACCTTCGCTACTACATATTAAGCTCTTTTGGTCTGAATATATATTTGAGACTCTTGTGATTAGTATATATCTCACACTTCTCCCCGTAGAGATAATGATGCCAATTTTGCAATGCAAAGATCAAAGATGCAAACTCCAGATCATGTGTGGGATAGTTTTTCTCAGGAATTTTAAGTTGCCTTGATGCATAGGCTATCACTTTATCATTTTGAATCAGAACACAACCTAAGCCCTTCTTTTAAGCATCATTGTACACCATAAACAGTTATCCACTTGTTGGGAGTTTGAGTACTAGCATAGTGATAAGCCCTTTTTTGAACTCATTAAAACAGTCTTCAAATTCCTGAGTCTAGAAAAACATTACTCCCTTCTGTGTCATCTTGGTCATTGGGTTTGACAATCATGAAAAGTTCTTCAAAAATTGTCGATAATACCCATATAGACCCAAAAAGCTGTGGATCTCCATTAAAGAAGTTTTCATGGGCCACTCTTCAATTACCTTTGTCTTTGGAGGGTACACATATATCCCATTGTTGGTGATAACATGCTCGAAGAATGATATATCGTCCATCCAGAACTCACATTTACTATACTTTTCATAAAACTTCTCCCTTTCCAAAGTATTTAACACAGTATTCAAATGCACATCATGTTCCTCCTTGATCGTAGATTATATCATAATATCATCAATAAATACTACCACAAATTTTCCATGGTAATCTCTAAAGACTCTATTCATTAAATACATGAAAATTTCTATAGCATTAGTGAGTCTGAAGGGAATCACTATGAACTCAGAGTGTCCATACCTCCTTCAAAAGGATGTATTGGGAATATCTTCCTTCCTCCCCTTTAATTGGTGATATCCCGACTGAAGGTCCACCTTATAGAAATAACAGGACCCATGAAGATGATCAAACAAGTAATCTATCTGTGGAAGGGGATACTTGTACTTTAACATTATTTAACTTAGCTCACGATAATCAATGAAGAGGTGTGTTGATACATCCTTATTTTTGAAGACTAGGACTGGTGCACCCCATGGTGAAGAACTAGGGTGTACAAAACCCTTATCCAGATTCTCTTATAACTGCTTCTTCAGCTCTTAAAGCTCTATAGTGGCCATTCTATAAGGTGTTTTTGATATATGCAGAGATCCAGGGATAAGTGAATTGAGAACTCAACCTCTAGGTCAGGAGGAAGACCAGGAAAATCTTTAGGGAATACATCAGTGTAATCCATCATGATGGGAATGTCTTCAAGAATGATTTTATCCTTTGTCTCAATCATTTGAGTTAAAAATTATTTCTCATAAGGCATAAATATCCACACTTGAGATGATGATTCTGAAGGAGATTCTTCTACCTCCATATACTTGTAATGAATCAGAGGATTCTTCGGGATGTAAATATTGATCTCCCTTTCCTGAAAGTTGATATCGGATTTGTATAAATATATCCAATCCATGACCAAGATAGCATCATACCCCACTAAAGGAGATATGATTAGATTTTATGGGAGGTTCAATCCATAATCATTAATCGGGTAGGATTTATAAACCATGGACACAATAATTTCCCTATTCGATGTTCTCAGGGATAACTTGTCCTACAAATTTTGAGGTGGTGTTTGATTAGTTCTACTAAACTAGAAAAATATAAAAGAATGAGTAGAACCAGAATCAAATAGTACATTCACAATTCTTCAATTAATAACTATCGTACCTGTCACCACATCATTGTCCAACTCCACCTCAGCAGTAGTGATAGCATAAGCCCTGAATTGTTTCCTCGTAGTTTGTTTTTTATTTCCTCCAACAACCATTTTCATAGGGAAATTGTTTGCATAATGCCCATGCTCTTTGAAGTTGTAAAACTGCACCACAGGCTGAGTTTTGATCTGAACTATCCTTTCTTATTTCTGGTTAGCAGGATTCTTCATATCTAGGCAGTAGTTTTTAGTGAGATGACCAAACTTTCCACATTTAAAGCAATTCTTGGTACCCTTTAGACAGTTACCAAAATTATTCTTCCCATAAAATTTACAAGTGGGATATTCAGGCTTCTTTCCATCATGGGATTTTTTTTGAACAACCCATGTTTTCCTCCATTTTTGGATTCTTTTCATCGTGCCCATGAGACCACTGAGAGTATCTAATCTCCATTTCAACCTTGAGGGAACAACGGACAACCTCCTCAAAACTATCTAAGTCTCATATCGCCAAGATATTATGTAGACTCAACTTTTGACCACTAAAAAACCGATCCACCTTGCTTTTGGTGTTCATAAGAAAGCTAGATGAGTACCTTGCAAGCCTTGTCAATTTTTTTTCATACGCCCTGACAGACTCATCTTCCTTATTATTAAGTCCAAGGAACTATCTTTTCATCTTGTGATGGAGGGTTGGAGGAAAATATTTATTGAAAAATATAATCATTAATTCATCCCAATCCATGGAGTCAATGTCCTCCTGGGGCTTTGTATTCTTGATCAGTTTCCACCAACGATCATGTTCCCCATCAAAATGATAAACCACCAGTATGACTCTCTCTTCTTCTGAGAATTTTAGGATGAAGAATATATTTTCAATGGAGTTAATCCACTATTCCGTAAGGATGTGATCAGACGATCCTCTAAAAATGGGAGGCCTTTGACAAATGAAGGATTATACAGAAACATTCTCATTCTTTAGATGAGTAGGGTGTTCCACATGATTCAAGGTATTATTCATAACTTAGGCCAGATGAATAAGTACTATCATGATATTTTGATCACTCGTTCTCATCATATCAGGAATATCATTACAGAAATATTCCCATTTCCTATCGCATTGATTGTTGGAAAGTGTTCTTATATTTCCCTCCATCAACTAAGAAAAAAGAATGTACAATTAGAGGGATTTAATGATTATTTATTGAACATAAAATAAGAACTTTTGAACATAAAAGGATAAACTTGTAGAGGAGAAGTATATCCTATCTTTTGGTTCCTAAGGTTTAAATATATGTTATCCTTGATTTATTTCTTAATTTATATACTTATGGGATTTTTTTTATTCCCTTAGTAATGGTCTGTACTAAGCTCATGACTTTATCAAATCATATCCCCTGGGATTGTCAATTCCAAGAGTGAAACAAGGCTAGTTGTTGTGTACTAGGATACCCCGGGTCAAGCCCGAAACTCCTTGTCGGAGTTTTTACTCCTAGGTACACCTATTCCAGAGCTGCCTCTACCTATTTGTATCTAGACGGGGATGTATTTTCTTGATAAACCAGTTACTCTATACTTACCAAAACATTGGGGTTTTTCCTTATACTTAGTCTCATACTTATGGTTCTCAATAAGGTTCTATATTCCTAATCTCCAAAAATAACTAGACCATCCTCTGATACAAACTATAAAAACCTGAGCCTTTTACATATAACATTACATGATTTTAAGCGTAATTATACATCATAGTACATGCTAAGGATCGTGAAGTCTAGTGTCTTGGAATACTAGGTACATAAAACTAAAAACATGGAATTAAATATAACATTTCTTTATTTAGACTTCATAAAGAGTTTCTAACTCCCATTGTGATCATTAATCATCATAGGATAACCGGGGGATAACATAAACAAATGGATGAGCTTAAAATCCAAGTAATGGAATAAACATGAGAATACTACTGAAGCGCATGAGTTTGGAGGAATTACATAATGATATCAAAAGCATGGAACATATGAGATCATATCATATAAACATGGAATTATATAAACATGGAATCGTATAAATGTGGCAGAAACATAAAACATGTCTTTAGTATGAGTCAAGGCTAACCACCAATCCCATTTCCCATAGTAGTATGGGTCAAGTCTAACCGTCAATCTCATTTACCATAGTAGTACGAGTCAAGGCTAATCGCCAATTCCATTTCCCATCGCATCATATAAAACCTTACCTTACCCAATGTATTGGAGCGTTGTCTAGGAACACCCATATTTCTTTTCACGAACATGTTTTCCACATAAAGAATCATACATAATCAATCTCACATAAACATAAGGGTTACCCATGAAAAGAATTGGGTACCATAATCATGGCATAAAGAATAACAAATGGGTGTATCATCAAAGTTTCCATGAAAGAAGGGATTAGAACATAAATGGGCGTTCATAAAGTAAAATAGGCATATATCATGGAAAGTGATTTCAAATAAGAATGAAAACATTAAGTAAATATATTTGATAAATTTTATCATTAAAACATTTTTGTGCGGTTTTAAGCAAAACACTATAGAGATTTCAAAATAGAAAAGAGGAAAATATATTATATAAAACAAGAAATGAACCAAGAAGGTGTTCATAATAAAAAATTAATATTTTATAAAGAAAATAGTGGCTTAAAACAGTGGATAGAGTAAACTTGAAATTGGGTAAAAATTCAGGAAGTTCCCTTAAAACAAGTTTGCTTATCGGAATGTTCTATGGAGTGAATCTTTTAAAAACATGTATATCCCCCAAACAGAGTGATGAAAGGGTCTTCATAAATGAGTTTTTTAAAAATAAATATCATTTATAATGTTTACATAAATAGATAATATAAATCCATTATGATATAAAGAATGTTAAGGCACCCCTAAAGAACAAAGAAGGTTTGGGTAGAATTCGTTACGGTTTATCGGTATGGTGTTGGGTGTACCAAAGAGGGATTGATGAGAGAGAAAATGGATTTATCATCACTTATAAATCATTAGGTAAGTATGTTTTATGTGCTTAATCATACCTCTTCACTATGGATTTCACATAAAATGGCATAGCATAGAGGAAATCTTGATTAAGAGTGAAATGGAGAGGATCCCTTACCTTAAGTCTGGTGGTGTTCTCCACTTGTTATTAATGACCAGAATAAACAAATTAGGTTTATTAATTAATATTTCCATAACCTCATATATATCTAATATATTTATTATAACCTTTTTAAATTCATTCTTGTCCTTTTTGATGGGTTAAGATGTTCGATTTTATTGTTCAGTTCTGTTTGTTTCCTTAACTTTCATTAGCATTTTACTTCTGAACAGATAAACATGTAAGATGAAAGTGGTTTTCCAAAATTAAATCTATATGATATTAGTGAATATCTAGGTGAATACATGGATATAAATATTCATTTTTGTTATTTGGGGTGAAGATAAATTTTATATAAAACCTTAGTGATAACTGTTTTGGTTAATCTGTGTGTTTGATTACAATGAACAAGTATTGCTTTATAACATAATACCATTTGTACAAAAGGATTATAAAACCTTAAATATGATATATTAAATATATAATAATCTGGTTCAACCATAATAGAAATGGTTTCATGACCATAATTAACGATGACAATAGAAATTGATAAAATGTTGTCTTTGAATGTGCTAAATTAACACATCTCAAACAGTGTTTTCCTTTATTTCAAATAAAATATGGGGAAAGGATAAAATATAATTAATTATACAATTAGTATAATGGAATTATAGTACATTTATGTTACTGGAGTTATCATACAATTTGGGTGAATGGAGGTGAGGAAAGAAACAATAAAAAAAACTTGAAAGAAATAAAAGAATTGGAAAGAGGAATTTACCTCTTCAGTTTAACACCTTTGAGAGCCTATTAAGAGGAGAGGCAGTTATATTTTGAAGAGAATAGGGGATGTTGGATGTGGTGGAGGATATTGGGGAGATAATTAGGAAGAATATTTACAAGGCACAAGGATTGAGAGGAATGAAGAGAAGAGGGAGTGAGGGGGGAGTTTATAGTGGAGGAGAGGAGGGTTTTCTTAATTTTTTAATCATTAGTTTATTTATTTCCATCAAGACCAGAAATAGTGATAATTCCACGACCAAAAAACGTAATGTGTTCATGTTAGTTCTAGATAACGGCCTTACATCAGCAAAACTTCAGCTGATGACATCATAATTCATGTATTTATCATTTATCGCAAATTAATGTATTTTACTATTCACCAAAAATACAGGTATTTCAGAAAAATCCCAAAATTCACCCTAACAGTTTTTCGACATGTAG
Source organism: Viscum album (assembly GCA_963277665.1). Classification (NCBI taxonomy): domain Eukaryota; kingdom Viridiplantae; phylum Streptophyta; class Magnoliopsida; order Santalales; family Viscaceae; genus Viscum; species Viscum album. Next base: position 666,201,811 of record OY728133.1, read on the forward strand.
AATCGTGAAATGAAATCCATTTTTCAAAAAAAAATTCTAAATATGATTAATTTAATATTTAATTAAAATCATAATTTATTATTAAAACCCATTTTTAAAACATTTATTTACTTATTCTAAAATATAGGTATGTCATACTTTCTACTTGAATATTATTTATATATTATCCTAGGTAAGGTTACTATTCATTTGGGTATATAACTATTTATAAGGGTATTTTAATATTCATAATGATAGGTTACTATTGACAAAAAATTATGTTTTTCCTATCAGACTCCAAATAACTTACTGATCGTAATCCTGTAAGTAAGATTTTCAAAATTTCAAACATTGAATTGAAAAACTTATGTTTAAAGGTCATATAGCCTTATTAGTCCATTGTGTTATGTTTTCATATGATTTTATGACATAATTATAAGATGTAAATTTTCATTGAAAACATTGGGTCATTACATTTTCCCCCCCTTAAAAAAATTCACCCCCGAAATTTTGTTTCACATTCTAAGCTATAAAAAGGTGAGGGTAATTTTCCTTAATTTCCTCCTCTAGTTCCCATGTTTCCTCTTTGTATTTATGGTTCCTCCATAGTACTTTGACCAAGTAAGTAGTCTTGTTACGTAGAAATTTATCTCTACAATCTAGGATCTTCACTGGATGCTACTTTTAGAAAAGATCATCTTCCAACTGTACCACCTCTGAAGAGAGTACATTTGAAGGGTCTAGTATGTACTTCCTTAAGAGGGATACATGAAAGACATCATGTATTTTGACCATGGTATCTGGAAGTTCCAGTCGATAGGCCACAGCTCTGACTCGGTCGAGGATTTCAAAGAGACTGATATACCTAGGACATAACCTCCCTTTATTTCTGAACCTCATGACCTTATTCCATGGAGATATGTGTAGAAATATCATGTCTCTAACTTTGAACTCAAGGTCTCATTGAGAATTATCTGCATAACTCTTCTATCGACTTTGGGCTTCCTTGATATGCTGTTGAATGGTTTTCACCTTCTCCACCACTTCTTTGACCATTTCAGGTCCTAGCAGCTTACGCTCGTTGACCTCATCCCAACACGATGGGGTTATTCACATTTTACAATAAAGGGATTCATATGGTGTCATTCTATTTCTCGAGTAGAAACTGTTTTTGTATGATAATTCAATTATTGTAAGTTTTGGGTCCTATGCTCCTTTGAAGTCCATAGAACTTGCTCTCAACAAATCTTCTAGTGTCTGAATAGTTTTCTCAGATTGGAAATCATTTTGAGAATAATAAGTCGTACTAACGTTCAGTTTAGTTCTTAGACCATGTTGGAGACTTTTCCATAACATTGGGATGAATCTCATATCATGATTAAATACAATAGATAGTGGTACTACATGCAGCCTTACCCCATCATTGATGTAAATTCATGCAATTTGATTTAATGAGAAGTCCTCTCGAGTCACGATAAATTGAGTTGTCTTTGTAAGACGGTCCACAACGACCCACATAGCATTGTTTCCTCATAATTTCCTTGGAAGTCCAGTGACAAAGTACATGGTAATTTTCTCCCACTTCCTCATTAGTATGGGTAGTGATTCAATCATCCCCCTAGACTTTTCCCTCTCATCCTTCACTTGCTGACATACCAGGAACTTTTATGTATATTCAGAAATCTCCCTTTCATATTGTCCCCCCAAAAGTTTTCTCAGAGATCTCGATACATCTTTGTGCTCTTTGGTGGATAGAGAATCTTAATACATGTACCTCATTCAAAATCTCCTTCTTTATCATTGGATGGGATGGTACATATAATCGTGTCACAAATCTTACAACTCCACACTTTTCAACCATGAACTCTGAGGATTTTCCATTTCTGATAGCTTTCACCTTTTTTAGAATTTCCGCATCTTTTCTTTGAGCATCCTTTATTCTCTCCATGGTGGATGGTTGAGCAGTCATTTGAGAAAGAATTGATGGTGTTCCTCACTTAATGATTCCCATTCCCATACTCTACAAATCAAACAAGATCAATCCTTTTCAATTATCATCATTAATAAAGATGTATGATTCTTTCTACTTAGAGCTTCTACCACCTTCTTTGGCTTACTGGGATGGTTGTGGATTGAGAAGTCACAATCCTTCATGAGATCTATCCATCTTCAATCGAACATGTTAATCTCTTTTTGTTTGAATATATATTTGAGACTCTTATAATCAGTATATATCTCACACTTATCCCCATAGAGATAATGATGCCATATTTTCAATGCAAATATCATAGCCGCCTACTCCAGATCATGAGTGGGATTGTTTTGCTCAGGGATTTTTAGCTACCTTGATGTGTAGGCTATCACTTTTTCATTTTTCATCAGCACATATCCTAATACCTTCTTTGAAGCATCAATTTACACCAAAAAGTTCTCCACTTGTTGGGAGTGTGAGTACTCGAGTGGTGATAAGACTATTTTTCAACTCATTGAAATAGTATTTACATTGCTGAGTCCAGGAAAACATTACTCCCATATGTTTCAGCTTTGTCATTAGTTTGAAAAATGTGAAAAGTTCTTCACTAATCGTCAATAATACCTAGATATATCCAAAAAACTATGGATCTCCATTATAGAAGTTGTCTTAGGCCACTCTTCAATTTCCTTTGTCTTTGAAGGGTCCACAGATATCCCTTTGTTGGTGATAACATGCCCCAAAAATGATAATTCCCCCATCTTGAACTCACATTTACTATACTTTGCCTAAAAATTCGTACTTTTCAAAGTCTTTAACATAGTATTCAAATCCTCCTCATGTTCCTCCTTTCTCTTAGATTATATCATAAAATATTCAATAAAGACTACCATGAATTTGTCGATGTAATCTCTAAAGAATCTATTCATTAAATCCATGAAAATATCTGAAGGATTAGTGAGTCTGAATGGCATCACTATGAACTCATAGTGTCCATACCTCATTCAAAAGTCAATAATGGGAATATATTCCTTCCTTTCCATTAATTGGTGATATCCCAATCGAAGTTCTACCATAGAGAAATAACAGGACCCACAAATATGATCGAAAAAGTCATCTATCCGTCCGTGGAAGGGGATAATTGTTCTTTATCTTGATTTTATTGAGCTCACGATAATCAATGAAGAGGCACATTGAACCATCCTTCTTCTTTAAGACTAGGACTGGTGCACCCCATGGTGAAGCACTAGAGCATATAAAACCATTATTCAGATTCTCCTATAACTACTTCTTCAGATCTTATAGATCTATGGTGGGAATTCTATAAGGTGTTTTTGATATAGGTAGAGATCCGAGGATAAGATAAATTGAGAACTCAACCTCTCGGTCAGGATGAAGACTAGGAAACTCTTCTAGGAATACATCATTGTAATACCTTATGATGGGAATGTCTTCAAGCATGATTCTCTCCTTTTTCTCAATTATTTGAGCTATAAATACTTTCTCATAAGGTAGCTATATCCACACTTGAGATGATGATTCTAAAGGAGATTCATCTTCCTCCTTACACTTGTAATGAATTGGAGGATGCTTCAGGATGTGAAAAGTGATCTCCCTTTCCCGAAAATTGAAGTTGTCTTTGTATAAAGATAGTAAATCCATGCCCAATATAGTTTCGTACTCCACTAAAGGAAGTATGAAGAGATTTTATGGGAGGTTTAGTCCAAAAAAATTAACCGGGGATGAGTTATAAACAATGGATGAAATAATTTCCCCATTCAATGCTCTCATAGATAACTTGTCCTCCATATTTTGAGGTGGTGTTTGATTAGTTCTACTAAACATGAAAGATATGAAAGAATTCATAGAACCAGAATCAAATAGTAAGTTCACTATTCTTGAATGAATAACTATCGTACATGTCACCAAATTGTTTTCCGGCTCCACCTCAACAGCAGTGATAGAATAATCCCTACATTGTTTCCTTGGAGGTTATTTTTCATTTCCCCCAACAACCCTTGGATTAGGGAATTTTTTTTAATAGTTCCCATGCTCCTTGCAGTTGTAACATTGCACCACTAGTTGAGTGTTGATCTGAACGTTCCTTTCTTCTTCCGCATTAGTGGTATTCTTCATATCCCAACGACATTTTTTAGTGAGATGACCAAACTTTCCACATTTGAAGAAATTCTTGGTACCCTTTAGACAGTTCCCAGGATGCTTCTTCCCACAACTTTTATAAGTGGGATATTCGAGCTTCTTTCCATCATGGGATTTTTTGCTGAACCACACATGTTATTCTCCTTTTTTCTCTCCTTGTCACCAGGACCACAAGACCATTGAGAGTCTCCAATCTCCATTTCAACCTTGAGGGAAAAATGGACAACCTCCTTATAACTTTCAAAGTCTCGGATTGTGAACACCTTCCTTAGACTCGACTTTAGACCACTAAAGAAGTGATCCAACTTGCTTTCGGTGTTTATGAAAGATCCATATGCATACCTTACAAGACTTATAAAGTTTGATTCGTATGTCCCAATGGACTCATCTTCCTTATGGTTGAGTCCGAGGAACTCTCTTTCCATCTTGAGATAGAGGGTTTGAGGAAAATATTTATTAAAAAACATCATCTTGAATTACACCCAATCCGTGGAATCAATTTCCCCCTGGGGCTTTGTATTATTGATCAGTGTATACCACTAATCAGCTTCCACATCAAAACTATAAACTTCCAGTATGAATATCTCTTCATCCGAGCACTGGAGGATGGAGAATATATTTTCAATGGAGTTAATCCACTGTTCCACAAGGAGGGGATCAAAATATCTACTAAACATATATGCAATTTTCTACATGAAGGATTCTAAGGAAACATGCACTTTCCTTGGAGGAGGAAGGTGTTACACATGATTCAAGTTATTATTCATAACTTGGGCTAGATGAGAAAGTACTATCCTGATGTTTTGAGCACCTGTTCCTGTCATATCAGGCATATCATTATGGAAATCTTCACATTTCCTATCACATTGATTCTTGGAATGTGTTCTTCGATTTCTAGTCATTAACTAAGAAAAAATAATGTACAATTAGAGGGCATTAATACTTAGTTATTGAACATAAAATTTGAATTTTTTATATAAAAGGATAAAGTTGTAGAAGAGAAGTATATCCTATCTTGTGTTTCCTCAGGTTTAAATCAAGATTATCCTCGATTTATTTCTTAAAATATATGCTTATGGGATTTTTTTTATTCCCTTAATAATGGTTTGTACTAAGCTCATGAATTTACGAAAGAATATTCCCTAGTTGTGTCAATACCAAGAGTGTAGCAAGGCCCATTGTCGTGTACCAGGATATCCTAGGTCAAGCCCGAAACACCTTATCAAAGTTTTCACTCCTAAGTACATCTATTCCAGAGCCGCCTCTACCTTTTTTTATCCATACAGGGATGTATTTTCTTGATAAACCACTTACTCTATACTTACCAAAAATTTGGGGTGTTTCATTATACTTAGTCTCATCCTTACGGTTCTCACTGAGGTGCTTTATTCTTAATCCTAAAAAATAACTAGACCATCATATGATACCAACTATAGTAACCCTATCCTTCTACATATAACATTACATGATTTTAAGAATAATTATACATCAGAGTACAAGCCATGGATCATGAAGTCTAGTGTCTTGGAAGAATAGGTACATAAAACTGAAAACATGGAATTAAATATAACATTTATATATTTAGTCTTCATAAAGATCCAATAACTCCCATTATTCTCTTACATATTCATAGGATAACCGGGGGATAATATGAAAAATTGGATGAGCTAAAAAGTCCAGTAAGGGAATGAACATGAGAATACAGCTTAAAAACTTGAGTTTGGAGGCATGACATAATGATATCAAAATCATGGAAATATGAAATCATATTATATAAACATGGGATCATATAAACATTTAATCATATATATGTGGAAGAAATGTAAAAAATGATTTTAGTATGAGTTAAGGCTAACCACCAATCCTGTTTCTGATAGTAGTACGGGTCAAGGCTAACCATAAATCTCATTTCACATCACATCTCATGAGACTTAACTTTATTCAATGCATTTTAGTGCTATATGGGCATACCGATCATTCTTTTAGTGAACATATTTTCCACATAAATAATCATACATAATCAATCTTACATAAACATAAGGGTTACCCATGGAATGAATTGGGTACCATAATAATGACATAAAGCATAACCAATGGTCTTATCATGAAGGTTTCCATGAAATAATGGATTATAATATATATTTAAGTTCATAAGGTAAAATAGGAATATATCATTTCAAGTGATTTCAAACAAGAATGAAAACATTTAGGAAATTTATTTCGGAAATTTTAGCATTAAAACATTTTTGTGCAGTTTTAAGGAAAACACTGTAGATATTTTAAAATAGAAAAGAGAAAAATATTTTATATAAAACAATAATTGAACCAAGAATGTTTTAATAATAAAAAGACTGATTTTATAAAATAATGGTGGCTTAAAACATAGGATAGAGTGCACTTGAAATTGGGTAAAATTTTGGGAAGTTCCATTAAAACAGGTTTGCTTATCGGAAAGTTCTAAGGAGGGAATATTTTAAAAACATGTATATCCATAGAATAGAGTGATGAAAGGGTATTCATAAATTAATTTTTTAAAACTAAACATAATTTATAATATGTAAATAAATATATAATACAACTCAATTTTGAAATAAATAAAGATAAGGAAACCTGAAAGAACAAAGAAGGTTCGAGTTGAATTCATTACGATTTATCGGCATGGTGTCAAGTCTACCTAAGAGGGCTTGATGAGAGAGAAAAGTGGTTTATAATCACTTATAAATCATGAGTTAAGTATGGGGGAGGTTCATAATCCTACTCATTTATTAGTTATTACAAATAAAATGGAATAGAATAGAGAAAATCTTGATTAAGATTGAAATGGAGATGATCCCATACCTTATGTCTGGTGGTGTTCTCCACTTGTTAAAAATGTCCTAAATAAACAAATTAGGTTTATTAATTAATAGGTCCATAACCTCATCTTTCTTTAATCAATTTATTATAACCTTTTCAAGTTCATTATTTTCCTTTTTTATGGGTTAATATGTTCAAATTTATTGTTCAGGTCCATTTGTTTCCTTAACTTTCATTACCGGTTTACTTATGAATGGATAGACATGTAAGATGAAAGTGGATTTCTAGAATTGAAATTATATGGTATTAGTGAAAATCTATGAGATTACATGGTTATAAAAATTTATTTTGTTATTGGGGTGAAGATGAATTATTATATAAAACCTTTGTTATAATCGTTTTGGTTAATCGTTGGGTTTGATTATAATGAACCTGTTTTGATTTAAAACATAATACCATTTGTACAAAATGATTAAATAAACTTAAATATGATATATTTAATATATAATAATCTGTTTCAACCATAACACAAATTATTTCATGACCATAATTAAATATGATAATATAAATTGATAAATCATTGTCCTTGAATGTGCTAAATTAACACATCTCAAATGGTGTTTTCATTTCTTTCAAATAAAATATGGGGAAAGGATATAAGATAGTGAATTATCCCATTATAATATTAAAATTCCATTAAATGTATGTTACTGGAGTAATAATACAATTTGGTTTAAGGGAGGTGATGAAAGAAACAATAAAAGAAAATAACTTAAAAGAAATAAAAGAATTGGAAAGAGGAATTTACCTCTTGAGTTTAACTCCTTTGAGAGCCTCCTAAGAGGAGACGCTTTGGTATTTTGAAGATACTAGGGGATTTGGATGTGATGGAGGAGCTTGGGGAGAGAATTGGGCATAATATTGTCAAGGCACATGGCTTGATAGGAATGAAGAGAAGAGGGAGTGAGGGGGGTTTTATAGTGGAAGAGAGGAGGGTTTTCACAATTATTTAATCATTAGTTTATTAATTTCCCTCAAGACTAGAAATAGTGTTGTTTCCATGAACAAAAGTAGTAATTTGTATATGTGAGTTAGAGAAAATGTCCTTACATCTTTCATACATCAGATAATGACATCATAATTCATGTATTTAGCATTTATCACAAATTATCGTATTTTGTTATTCACAAAAATTCAAGTATTTCATAAAAATCCAAAAAATTAATCCTAACCATTTTTTGATGTGTAGAATACAAAAATGAAATCCATTTTTCAAAAAAAAATTATAAATATTATTACTTTAATATTGAATTAAAATCATAATTTGTTAATAAAACTCAGTTTAAAACATTCATTTACTTATTCTAAAATATAGGTATATCGTACATTCAACTTGAATATTATTTATATATTATCATATGTGAGGTTTATATTCATTAGGGTATATCACTATTAATAAGGGTATGTTAATATTCAAAAGGGTAGGTTACTATTCACCAAATATTAATTTTTTCTAATCGAACTCCAAATAACTTACTGATCGCAACCGTGTATGTCAGATTTTCAAAATTCCAAACATAGAAGTGGAAAAATTATGTTTAAAGGTCACATAAGACTTAGTGGTTCATTATTTTATGTTTTCAGGTGATTTTATGGAATAATTATAAGAAATAAATTTCTATTGAAAACTTTGGGTTGTTACATGAAATCATTATAATTTTTTGATAATTATGTTACAAAAAAATATTCTTCACCATATCCATACTCACACATAGATTGTAGCAATCTCTTGTTGGGTTAGTTTAACAACCTACATGAACAATGATATAAATTTACATAAAGGATGGATTTTAAAACTTAATATTGGATATTTATAAGTAAATAATTATTTTTATGGTTTTTTAATAGTAATATAAACATTAACTCATTAATTAAGGCAACACCATTCGTTCTTTATAAATTACCAAAAACAGCTCGTCAGCAACATCATCATCAAGAAAAAAGACTTAAATATTTATGAAATGAAATTATGAAAAATTAAATAATTATAAAATATAAATTTTAGTACCTTTTATGATTTGGGAATGTTTAAATATGGTATAATAATAAAGTAAAATGTATTTAAAAAGAGACAGTTCAAAATGGTCCGGATTTCTCACACACGATATTGAAAATAGAAAATATATAACTAATATAAATATAAAGAATAATTATAAATGAATTTTTTAAAAGGATAAAAATATGAAAAAGGTTATAAATTATCTTCTTAATATAGTTATTTTTATTATAAATTAGATTCAAGAACTTTAGTTGAAGTAAATAATTAAGGTAATGGGTTCTTTGTCTCAAATTTAATTTCATGAGACATGTTTGATACTGCACAACATTATTTATTTTATATGGTTTACTAACTAACATATTTATTTTATGTGGAAAAAATATATTTCATTTATAGAGACTTTAATATGTATTTCATAATCTTCCTACTAATATATTTGGCTTCTTATGTTACCAATACTATGAAGGTTTCATCGCCCATATAATTTTCAAGTCGAAAACAAATCTATCTAGGGAATTTATATACTTTTCTATCTACAAAACATATCATTTTATCATGCACAATTCATTATTGGGTTTTTAATTGTCTTATTTATATTTCAATTTCCCCCTTGGTAATTTATTTACCAATTTAAGGAAATCAACATTTCCTTTAATTTTCACTTGGGAACCTCCAATTTTCATTGTCCATATTTATTGGATGTTGTTTTGAATGTACTTATCTATACACAAATAAATAATTAAGGTAATTTTCTACTACAAGAATTTATTTAAAAAAATTAAATAAATCCTTAACATTTTCTTTATGTGTTATTTTCATCAAAGTATGAAAAGTGTCTCTTTTTAACTTTTTATGTGTAAACACATCGTTCTGTTATTTTTCTATTTTTCTATGAAACCTCCTCTCTACACCTTCATATATTCTCAAATAATTTTTTTCTCTCCTAGTTTTATAAATTAATGTTTTTAGATGGTCAAGGATATTTTATATTTCCAAATTAATTTTCATAATGCTCTTAATAGAAGAGTATTTTCCAACTATGTCAACAACCATTATTCATTCCTACGATATTATCTTTTTATGAAATCCATATTCCCTCTTATTATGGATTATTCTTATGTTTTGTATTATTATGTAACCCATTTCCTTCTAGGTTTAATTATACATTGATGTAATTATGTATGATTTCCTTATATGGGACACATAATGTTAGATATATGAATTTTTATCCTTGATAAATCTACAATCTGTAGGGTAAAGATTTAATCTCTAGTAATGACATGGTCATGATAACTTTTTAGTATTCCTTGGTAATATTTTGTGATACCTTGGTGAATAACATTGGAAATATGATTTTATGACGCTAAATTGATATATTTTGGTGATATGCTTATAATGTATCATTTTGATGTCGTGGAAACATTTATAAGTTATGTATAATGTAATTATGATCAATTTAGGCTTCATGTTATTATCATCATGTTATCATGATAATATTCTTATGTTATGCCTCGTTTCATACCCATTATATGTTCTTATTTCATTTTTTATCCCTTAATATGCATCTGAGATCACCCATTTCTTATGTTTCTGTTTCCCTATGTTATGAATAAAATTAATATGTAAGGTGTTTCTAAAAGCGTATCAATTGTGAATAATTTTTTTGAGATTTCAATGTCTTGTTATGAATTAAGAAATGTCTTGTATAGTCGAAAAAATGATTGTTAGTTGAAAAAGTCATTATTTTTGTCAGTTAATGTTTTCCCCAATTATCTAAAACTCTAAACCTTAATGATCTTGGGAATTTTTTAAAATGAAATATTTTCTATAATACATGTAATTGATACAGTCATGTCCATGGGGTTTCACAGTCGAAGATATATTTTATGCTTTAAGGGTTATTTCATCATGGTATTGTTTTATTTTGAGGCATTTTATTTCATTTTTTATAACATTTTATATATATTCACCATTTGAAACTAAGGTTATAACAATGGTTGTAAACCATTTGTATATAACATAAAACCGTTGGTATATTTTATACCAACTGTTTCAATAACCATTGGGTGTAATGGCATGGGTATATCCCTTTTCAAACGGTTATAACTCAACCGTTGGTATATGCCACTTCGAATTGAACTATATAAATAGTTTATTGATAACCATTAGAATAAATATATGCCAACGGTTTGTCAATTGTTGGTGTAGAGAATATGACTAAAAAGTATACCGGTTTTTAGAAAACATTGGTATAGAGTTCTAACAATGGTTTCCTAATAACCGTTGGTATAAATTCCCTTTCAGACTATACCAACAGTTTATGAACTGCTGGTATTGAGTTCCTATAAAATTAATCACAGCATCCCCCACTAGTTTTCCTAGAGCTTCCCCAACATGGTAGAGTTCCTACGGCTCCAACATGGTATATAATTCCTGAAAAATTCAATAAATAATCCCACAATATTTTTTCAAGAGTATCTCCAACACTGTAGAGTTCCTGAAAATCCAACACGGTATAGATTTCTTGCAAAAATTTATAAAAGCATCCCCCACTATTTTGCCCAGAGCAGCTCCAACACGGTAGAGTTCTTGCAAAATTCAGTACAGCAGCCCCATTTTTTCCCAGAGCAGGTCTAATATTCAATATAGTAGACAATATCATCTTCAATATTCAATACAAGAAACAATACCATAAAAAACCACATTGAAAACATTAAAATACCATACACAGAATTTAAAAAACTAATACAACACATGAAAACAAAACAATACCATACACAAAGCACAAACATGGAATAAAAAGAATTTACACACTATGGAATACATATAAATACACTATTTTCTATACACTAAGATCAAATCACGAAATTAAACTGTTTTTTTTCTTCTATTTCTCATAGAATACACAGAATTCCACTATTTCCCACAGAATGCAAAAAACTCCCCCACTCTTTTCCACTGTTTTCCCCTCCATTTCACAATAAAACACCTAGAAATATACTACAATACAACATACATAATTCAAAAAAACTTATGCATGCAATATACTTAATACTATAGGATAAATTAAGATGTTTAAAATTCATTCATATCCAATTATTCATTGTATCAGTATAAAAAAGACCACATTGGAAATCACAACATGCCACTTGAGCTCAAATTTTATACCTATCCATGTAAAGTTAAACATTTTGGTCACATATATATTTTATTAATTTCAATTACAGTTTTCATTGTTTCCTTTTTGAATATGCACCTATGAAAAATATATTCATTTGTTCAAAAAATGTTATTTTCTAATCATAATCATACAAGAATGCAAATTAATAAAACTCAACATGAAGGGTACTTCAGATATGTATAAGTGTATCATTATAAAAAAAACACCACATTGGAAATCACAACATGCCACTTGAGCTCAAATTTTATACCCTTCCATGGAAACTTCAACATTTTGGACACATATATATTTTCTGAATTTGAATTACAATATACATTGTTTCACATTTTATTATTCTCCTATGGGAAATATATTAATTTGTTCAAATTTTTTTTAATAATCATAATCATACAAGAATGGAAAATAATAAAACTAAACATGAATGGTACATCAGATATGTCTAAGTAGGATAGTTGTTCTTTTATGTGAAACTCTACTAAAGATGTGTTCTTGGACTATGCTAAATCCAATGAAAGGACAATCCCAATTTAAATCTCGTGTATCATTTAATGGGATTTGACTCTATGTAAGGAGATTTAGACTCTTAATGAGTTGATACCTAAAGGAATGATTTAGAGAAAAGGATAAAAATTTCCTTGATTTCATTAAGGATGAGTTTCAATAGGATATCAACATGCCAATTACCTCAAATATTTCTATAATTTGTGATTTTGGATAGCATACAGTTATGATGATAGACAGAATGACAACCCATGGTTTGGGAACCATATGATTTTTATTGTAGATGTTTACATGTCTAACATGCTTATGGAAGAAGTTGTATTAACCACATGGGATGAAATCATCAACCACTTCATCCACTATAAAAGGAAGACAACGTTCTGTATTAATTTCATGTTTTTTTTTGTCATTTTTCCTCAAAATTTAATAGGGTTATTGATTATTCCTTCTTCCACATGAAAGGAAATAATGATTCTAAATGATGAAGGAGTAATGGAAATGATAATATTTCATTCCTTGATCTGAAGAGTTGGTACATTTCTGGCCCATAATATGTTGATAAGATAGAGGAATTATCTATGGGCAATGAATGAAAAATTGGGTAGCCAACCCCCTCTACTGATGAAAACTAGACATATTTACAAGATTTTCATATCACAATCTATTGATAACTAGAATGAGGGTGACTCTCAGGGTCACTATAGTGACACCCATCCTTATGATGACATCCATAATTTGTGCAACGAGATGTAGGATATACAACTGATCTAGAAAGATGGTAAGGTAAGAACCCTCCAAGTGGAGGATGGTCATCTTGGTGACAACTGTATTCCTTGTACACAACATTAAAGGGAAAGGAATGGCACAAAAAATGGTTAGGTGGAAACTGGATTTGAATCCACTGACCTTATTAATGTTGATATTATTTTGGAGACTACCCCCTCTTATGATTCACATATGATTCTTGCTATTGCCCCATTGATTGGGACCTCGACTATTATGTATTGTGTTCATCAGTCCCCCTCTTATCAGATATTTGAGTATGACCCTAATGTCAGATTAGTGGTGATGAATGTGTAAAATGACCTGTATAGCTAACCCAACTAGTGGGTGATTAGAGTTTTGATGTTGGTGATGGATACGGAAACGGTGGTTCATATCTAATTCAATGAAAATACTAAATTATAGGTTTGAATAAGGCATATAAATTGTTGATGAAAAATATCATTATCTTAATTTTTTTATATAACCTAGAGACTTAAAAATATGGGTTTTGTTTTCTCATACTAAAGGGTATAGATAGGTTGTGGTGTAAATTTATTGTGGAATGGAAGGATGAAAACATTATTATAAGTGATTCTAGTTGATCTTTAATGACTAAAACTTTCTAGATGAGATTAACCAAGCTAGATCTTGAGATCTCATAGATATTGAGTAGGAAAAAATTTTTGTGATTGAATATGAATTGAAATTCATTGATCTTGTAATTATATGTCAAATAATATGATTAATATAAGGCATAAGGTATGAATATTTTTGATGAATCTATGACTAATTATGTGATCATGGACCAGTCTTCTGATTTTTCCCACATATATATTTGTGGTTAGTTTTATGTCTTTGGAAAATATAGATTTTACATGAACATAGAAGGGGAGTTCTTTACTTCCTCATTCTGGTGGAGGTAATACTTCATTTAGCAGTTCGAAGATGAAGTATAAGAACCTCCATGGGAAATAGTTTGAGGTTTCATTTTAGGATTCTAATGGAAGAGAATCATTATAGTGTATTTAGTATAGGTATCTAGGAAACCCAAATATATTTTTTCAAAAATCGACCATGCATATTTCCATGATATGGGGATATTGATTTTCTTAGGAAATATTGTGAGCGGTTAACATGCCTAAGAAATGGTGGTGCATCTGACTAATTAATGGAATTGAAATTGAAGAGAAGTGTGTGGAGATGGGATGAGTTATGGTCTCATGGTTGAGTAATAAGACATTGTTAGAAATATACTTTAGTAAATTTCAAAAAAATTATAATCAAGTTTTCTACCCACTCTATAGTTTTATTGGTTTGGGTGTTATAAACTATTAAAAATCAAATAAAACCATAGTAGAAAATGAAAAACCCCACATAAAATGTATTGGGTGTTAAAAAATGAAACTGAACTAAACAGAAAGTACAATTTGAAAAAAAAATATGAAAATAGTGCATTGAGATTTAGATAAAAGCATGAAATGTACAGAAAAGGATGTTATAACATACCAATTCCAATTCATAAGAAATATCTTCTTTTATCCTAAAGTAATAGAAGGATCAGTAACTAGATCCATGGTATAAAAGGTCTAGAAAATGAACCTAATTGATATCAATGATATAAAGAAACATTTTTCAAACCCAAATCATCCTCAATAATAAATCAATAATATAAATCCCTATTCCACATATTCTATTTAAAATGTATGATGGTTGAAAAATTTATCACCAACCTTTTTCGAACTACACAATTCAGAATAAATAGACTCTACACATAGAATCATTGTGATCACTAAGATAATAAGAAATAATTATATGTAGAAAAAATGATATTTTACAAATATTACTTACTAAATGGAAGCTGTTAGTAATCACATTGAAGAAGACTATAATAGTATGCACTACCTGAAATGAGATTATTTATATCTTCACAATTAATGTTATATCATCTCTTTGATATGTATCTTCCATTATTGAAAGCTTGGTGATATTTATAGATGATGTTGTAAAAAAATTATTAGGGTAGTGTCCAAGAACATCATGTTTAGTTATTAAAGAACCAAAATCAATTAATATTTCTCTGTTGGATGTTTTAACATGACACCATAATTCTTTGGAAATGATATGGATCATTCCATTCACAAAAACATAGAATATTATTTTAAAAACATATAGATAGAAATTATAAAATCCTCATGTTCATATAAAATCAAAATAATGTATACTGTGATTTTAAAAAATGATAATAAATTACTCATTATATTCAACTATCTCCATGTTTTAACAATCAATGGACACAAAATAAAAAAGAATGAAAATATAAGTATAATAAATATTAAAAGTGAAAATTCCTTGTACCGTTAAATGAAATTTAACTTGAGTATATCATTTTAAGAATATCTATTTCTAAATTATTCCACTTTTAGACACAACTTAAAAAACTATATGTACAATTAATTTTAAACTTGATGAAATGAAAATATACATAATTCTCCAAAGTATCACTCACATATCTCATACACATGCTAAATTTAGAAATTACGTGCAAGTATAACATGTAATTCAGAAGGTAATTAGGGTTGACAACCTAGAGGAACTATGCTTAGGAATTAGGGTTTAAAACCTAGAGATATCTCTTCAGGAGTAAGTGACTGGTGAATAGGTCAGTAAGTAGGGTTTGTGGAGATCATTCTTGGAGTAGGATGAGAGATCTACTCACGAATCTGTCTAGATGTAGGGTCCAAGGAGATCTCTATTGGAAGAGGAGAGATCTGCTTGAAAATTCGTCAGGAAGTAGGTTTTGAGGAGATCTATGTCAGAGGAGGAGGAGATATATGCTCAAGAATCGGTCAGAAAGTAGGGTTATATTCAAGGATGATAGATCTGTTGGTGAATCACTCATGGGTAATTGGGGGTTTTTCCCCAAAAATTACTAAAACCCATAGGTGAAGCTTCTATATTCTAACGGTTTCCAAAACCATAGGAATATATCCACTTAATATAAACTTCTCCAATGGTTTTATCAAACCATTGTTAAATTATATACCTTTCCTAATGGTTTTCTTAAATCATTGGGGAAACCCACCTTATATTGGCTATACCAACGGTTTACTAAAACCATTGGTATAGGTTCTTTATCCCAACATTTGTTTCAAACCAATGGAAAAAAGTGTTGGTATATGTTGGATTCCCACCAGTGATTATATCATAGTTAGTTTTATGGGTTTATTATTTTCTGTATTTGGTGTTGATTTAGTGTATTTTCAAATTTTAGTAAGACATAAATAGGGTAATTCCTCCTATATTTTGGGATTTAAAAATCTATTTATAGTCTTAAACACTTATCCTATTGGATGTGGGCTTCAAGGGCCACTCTAAACATCACTCTAGATCCTGAAGAGATTATTGTGGGGAAATATTTTGATAGAGTGGTATAAATAATTGGTTGAGAGTTATGTTGGAGTTTGGAGTTAAAAAATGATGATAATTGCATTATTTTTGTAGGGAAATAGTTCATTTGATATTTTGTTGTGTTGAAGATTAGGGATACTAGCTAGGTTCTATAAGTGATACTATGATCTAACAAAAGTACACTAATAGGTTTCTGCATATGATTATACGAAAGTGTTTAAATTATGGGGTAGTAATCTAGGTGTGATATATAAAACATACTTGTTCATGTATGTTATTGAATTGGGGAAATAATCTAGGGAATTGTGAATTTATATAAAATACTCTAAATGAATTCTATATCCTTGGTTTAGGAATCTTGTTTTGTATTAATAGATATGTTAATAGGATTATGATCCCATGTGGTTCAGGTTGGTGAGATACCAAAAAATATTATGTCTAATCCGAAAATCGATGATCCTAGGGAGGAGGATTCATAAAAAAATGTTTCATGAATTTTAGCATCATAATTTATCAAAGTATAAGGGACTTATCTCTAATCAAGAGATGAAGTGGTGGGTATAAGATATTGATATCACTTTTGGAATTATTCATTTAAAGAAAGATCATTATATCCCTCTATTGGTTAACTTGTTGAGAGGTATATATCAATGGTGGTGGATCCTTTATCATGGACATCATAATTATTCTGAGGCAACATGGGAGATGTTTTAAATAAAATTTAAGTCAAAATTCTTAGCCTTAATTGAAGTTAATTAAATGGTAGGAGTTCCAAACCCCTTACAAAGAGATATCTACTGTGTGAGTTTCTAGAGTGTAATTTATAAACCTTCTCCATTACTCTTCTGATCTTATTTCAAATTTTGATCTAAGAGAATAAAATTTTTAGTTTTATTTATTTCCATATATATATATATTATTATGTTATGCCTTTCATGTTGTAAGTATATATCAAGGTTTAAGAAAAGGATGATGTGAATTAGAAAAAAAATTTGTGGATGGATATTTAGTGAGATAGAGGCTATCATAATTTCTCATAGAGTTATTATTTCAAGATATGTTCTCATTTTTCAATACAGATGAGTTTTTTATGTGTGGGTATTCTCTCCCAATATTAATTCTCCCACTTCTCAAGAGTTTGTAGTTCTTGTGGTTCTATCAGGACCTCTGTAAAGGTATGTTATTTACATGGAATACATGGACATAGAAATTATTAGTTTTTGAAAATATTCGGTGTTCATCATGGTGGTAGTGGTCAGTTTTCATTGGAACCACTATAGTAATTTCCTCCAAATACCTATTATTAGTACCCAAGTCTCTAAGATTTTAGACAATATAGATTTTATAGAGTAAGTAGAGGATATCCCCAAGATTTTCCCTACCCCCAAGGATCTATGTCTAAGAATATAATAAGTGGTTAACATCATTAGGGATGATATGGTGGGGGTATAGAACATGGAAAATTATATGAGATGTAGTTTACCATGATAAGAATAACTTTATGCCTTGATTAATTAAAAAAATATTCACTCCTTCATTACACTTGCCTTCATCTGAGCATTGGGGACTGTAGTGTATATGATCGCAATTCATTTGGAATTATCTAAAATATTCAGAGTTTCTCCAACTTTAATAGTGGTATGTTTTGTATATGAGATAATGATGGTGAAACATCAGTCCATGGAAGAGTTGTTTTTATTGAACATATAATCATACAATTTCTTTTGTTTTATGGATTAGCTGTATTATGGGTGGGCTTTCATTGATTTATATCAAATGTGACTAACCTTATTTGACATGGATGGTGCATGTATGGAATTCAGATGGATCGTATATGGTTAGATCCTATCTCATAATTATTTTGGATAATGTTGAGTTAAGCTAAAGGGTAGGTGAGAGAGCTTATGAGACTTATATAGGAGTTTCTAAATGTTTTCCTAAAGAAGTTATAACACTTCCCCTTCAACTTGAAATAAAATTTCAGATAGATTTATAACCTGTTATCTTTTTTATTTATATATCTTTATATAGATATATCTTTTGGGGTTTTGGGATTAATGGGTTCAGGTTTTTTATCTGTTGTAGAACGGTTCCATTAAGCTAAGCATATCTCCTTAATGTGTAGTTGTGTTTTCTATGAAGAAATATTATTGTATACTACGGTTGTACATATATTATAATCGGTTAATATAGGTTATGGTGAAGAACATTTATCCTCACACAAATATTAAAAACTTGTTCAATTAGTTGAAGGGATATATCTAGTTTTTGAAGACTAAACTACACTTGATATAGCATCATATGAGGGTGATGGAGGAAATTGTTTGGAAGTCAACTTTTAGGTTTCATTATGGAATCTTTTTTTGTGATACCTTTCATAGTCAAAAACACCACATATATTTTTAGAGGATTAATAAATTTAGTGTTTAATGGGTTATTTGGTCTGTTTATTGTGGTTTTCATTGATAATATTCTAGTTTATTTGAGTTTAGATAAGGGAAATAATACATATCTGATTTCTATTTTAGAGAAACTTTGATGAAATCTAATATATAAAATATTGAATTTTTTTTATAAATGAGGTTTACTTTTTAGGCATGTCATGTTTCACCAATGTATGTATATTAATACTAAAAAGATCGACGTGGTTGTTTATTGGGTAATACCCACGATCATTGTAGAGGTTTGTAGTTTCCTTGGTATTACAGGATATTATAGGTGGATCATATTTAATTTTTCAAAAAAATTGGAACCCTATTATATTTAACCTTGAAGGAATGGATTTATATATGAATAGATCACTGTCATATGGAATTTGAGTTCCTAAATTAGAAAATATATAGTTCTCATAATCATTGATTTGTTGAATAAAGAGTTATATTTGGGGTCATGTTTATGCTTCTCATATTCATATTTGTTGTATCCTAATGAAATATTGGTCTATGTATATTTAGTTCCCAGTATTTTTTTCCCCATAAACCTAATTATGTCGCTCATGATCTTAAGCTGGTATCATTATTGTTTATTGTGTTTCTGTAATGTAATTACCACATTTAAGAGTGGTTTATTATCTTTACTGATCAAAAAAGTATATGTTATATCTTACCTAAGTGGGATTTTTATTCTCATTTCAAAATTTGGTTGATATGGAATGATTACAACATTGAGATGTCTTATACTCATGGGAGAAGAAATGTGGTGCATGATGCACTGAGGTTTTCAATGAGTTAGGATAATAGAGGATATGGATTTTTTATATTACATATAGTGGAATTATATGGTTTAGTTTTCATATATTGGATGAAAATACACTCTTCCCTATTTTAACTAGTAGAGTAGCCTTTTCCATGAGATCTTAAAGTGTGGATGTGGATATATTACATCTTTCATAGATATTATTCTATTGGGTGATTAGAGGAAGGTTAGCATCATGTGTCGTTCTAAAGGAATCTCTTTATTCTAATGGAAATGTAAGAGGAGCTTCGTCTTAAGTTCTATAATTGAATTCTAGAAATTCATCCTAGTATTTCAAAGATTTGTTATTCTATAAGGAATTAGTTCTTCTGTAACGGTATAAAGAGGTCAATTGTAGATATCGTTTCATGATGTTTGGTCTACTAATGGCTGAAAGTTGAGAATTATGTTCTATAAGTTCTATTATATCCCATGGATGTTTCCAAGTGGAAAAGGGAATATATTAAAATTGAATTTATGATAGGTTTTAATAAAGAATTATTTGGATGGGATTTCATCTTGGTGTTTATGTTTTGATGGATAAATTCAAATCATTTATTAATGATTATGAAGTCGGGTGTGATGGATTCTTCAGCACTGATCTATGAGAACGATATTATGTGACTTTATATGGTTATGAAGTTGATCATATAAAATAAATATCCTCACTTTACCTATTATGTTCATAAGAGTTTTCATTAATATTTTTACTCCTAGTTTTGTCTTATCACTATGTTTATCCTCACGTGGACAGGAAGATAGTGAAGATGATCCAGATACTGAAGGTGATATTATGTACATGTGATCTTAATTTTAGAGGTTTGTGGGTGAATAATTTTCCCTGATTTATTATTCCTATAATAATATTTATCACTCATCTATTGTTATTTTCTACTCAAGAAATTTTATAGACAATTTTATCCATTATTTTTATACTAGAATGAGGTTATAGAGTTAGGGATTCATGGACCTAATTTGTTGAAGATAATTATAGAGAAAGTGTATGTGATTCATGGGTGAATTAATTATATTTGGGAATATTATAATTCTTCTGTTCATGATAGGATGTAACCTTCTATGTTTAAATATGTAATAATATGCTTTTTAAGGTTTCTCCTTATCATTGGTAGTGGGGTTTTGGTCAAGTAGGTAAGCATTCCCATCAGTTTTTTAGACCTTTTATGGTGTTAGAGTAAATTTGAGAGGTGGTTTATCAATTTATTATTCCAAAATGGATGTATAGTGTATACTAAATATTCCATGCATCATATGTTTATATATGTCTTTATGATGAATATAATTTCATTAAATATGGGATGTTGGATATTTAAGTGGCTGAGATGTTCATATAGTGACTTATATAGGTTCAATATAGTCAAAATAAAGTTCCAATAGGATGATTCATTCCTTTTTTGTGTGCAGTTTTGAGGTCTGGTGGTTTGAATGAATGTATATAGAAGCATAATTCATAGAATCAAACTAAAAATCTATATTGTTTTTAGTTTTGATCTTTTATAGTGGATATTTTTTTATTATGTGATAATTTTTTTATGTATTTCAACCTCTTATGATATATTTTTCCCTTATGATGATAAGGTTCTTAATTGAGAGGTGTACCATGGGTTGCATGAGTTTTGAGTTTCTTTGTTTTTTTATGCTTTTTATTCTTGTGTGAGATAACTATTTGAGAGGTATCAAATGTAGAGGACCAAATTCTTCCAAGTAGTATATTTTGTAATTTTATGGTACTGTAGATGTTGGGATTGATCTTGGAGGTGAATGGTGGGCAATTATGATTTTGAGATGGAATTTTTACTGACACATGAATCATGATGTAATATTTATCACTATACTATTATATTTTGTTGGGTGGTTTTTTTTAAGTGCTGGTGTTTCAGAGGAAGTGTTTCCTCAAGACATTTTCTACTTTTCTTGAAATATTAGTTTATATCATTATAGAATGATGAGTTTTATTATATTCTAATTCCTTAAGGTGGAATTATTTGGTATTGATTTTGAGCATTACATTAAATCAGTTAGATCATGGTTTTCACCATGTATTTAGAGGATGTATTCATTGTGTTGTGATTAATATCATTATTTCCTAATATAGACCAGGGGATTATGAGTTTATGAGGGTAAGAAGGTTATGTAATTAAAGGGAGGCAAGTATTTCACCCTAAAACTTGAAGGTATTGATCATTTCAATGTAATGAGGATTATAGCACGATAATGTACCTAGATAGTATTGAAATTAAATATCCTTTGACTATTAGACATGGGGAATATATTAAGTAGTTTTCACCATGATTCTTTAAAATTTAGTTAACTAACAAAAATTATATTATAATGTTATAAATTACACTAAGAGGAATTTCTTTCATGATTTTACTTCCTCTTATATCCCTTATATCCTATTTGGGTTTCTAGAGTTATGTTTGAGGAATTTATATGATGGATAATTGATTTAGGGTGATCAATTATATATTTCTTATAGTGAAGCTTTGATTTAATCATCAATGTCTATCTTTTTAAAAATTTGGTGCTTCATGATTCAACTTAAGGTAGGTAATTCATATTCTCTATTTTATTTTTTATTATTGATGTTGTTTAATAATACATATTTTTTGGTTAAGAAGATATAGTTGGAATTAATGAGGAAAAATGAATTTGTTGAATTAAGAGGGAAGAGGGTTGATTTTTTTAACATTATCTCTCTTAGTGTTGTTGTTTATACTATGGATTGACATTTTTGAGAAGGATTGTTTTGTGATTAAACCTGACTTTTAATATAGGTAACCATGATTTAAGTCAATCTATATAAGTTTAAATACGGTAAGGTGTTGAAGATGTGAAAAACTATACTTGGATGATTTATATTTTTTTTCTGAGCATGAAATGATAATATGATAGAGAACAAATAATTATAAAAATCTAATTATTTATATAGTAAATTTATTTTTTAAAATTTTTATAGTAGTTGAAGAGGCTTTGGTGTGGATTATTTTTGGGATTAAGGAAGAGGTATTGATGTGATTCATTTTTGTGATGGCAGACTATAGTTGATGTTGTTAGTGTGGATAGTGTGTAATAGATTCCATAGATATGGAAACGTTTAGGAATAATATAATAAATTGGATAATATGGAATGTCAATCAGTTTTATGGGCCAATACAGTGTTGTAAAAATTTAATTAAAGTGGTGGATAATATTAACCGGTAATGGAATTTTAAAATGTGGAATTGGAAGTGGTTTATACGAAAACAAAATATTTTCTTCAATTTAATATTGCTAATGAACTATTTATGGTGAATAAATAAATAAACTGTGGATAATGATAAGGAATAAAATGAGAATTTATATGGTTATTGTGTGGTTGTGGTGTTGGTTTGTTAATAGGTCTCATTGGTTGTTGTTGTTGTGTGGTAGCGATGTTGTGTTGATGGGTTTTAATTATTGATATTTTTAGATAAGTGGTGGAACCTAAGTTTGGATTATATTCTATGTTATGTTATTTCTTACGCACCACCATCTAATTAAAGTAACATGAATAATTCCTATATGAGTTTTTTGGGTACCAGGAGAACCCTTAACATCCCAGATAAGGATAATGTGAATGGATGACTACCCACTCTCACTCTATTGTAGACATAGTATGGTGATTTATTGTATGAATATAGAACATGGTTGTGGTTTATTGAATTTTCTATGTGGTATAGATACCCTCACTTTTCATACATGGAAATTACATCAATTTTTTGGAATAATAAATATATTACATAAACGCACACCCAAATAATGTATTATTTTAGTTCCTTTGGAAACGTGGAACACAAAATTCTAGTATGGTGGAAGATCTTTAATGTTTCCCACAAAGATAATTCCCTTGAGTAATCCAACTTAAAACCATTCCATATAACCTGGGGAAAGGAAACATAAAAAGGTGTCATCTCATATTCTTAGTAAGGGTAAACAAAAGTGATACATAAGCATAACATGAGCATATGAGAATGAGAAGATGATCAAAACTATAGAAGATCGTACTGTGAATATCAAAGATCATAATCATGAGACATGGCATAGGGATATTCGTAGTTCATAATACATGAATAATAAGTAAATAAAGAACATAATCCATGAAATAACAATATAGGAATAAGAAATAGAATTTGTCAAAGACTTTTCATGCCATCTGAATGAGAATTAGAAAAATCAGAAAGGAAGAAACACCTGAATATGGGTATTACCTTTCCCGTCTAAGAAAAGTAGTAAGAAGATGGCCCAGACTCACGAATCACATGATCCTCTAAGGGACTCGCAATCGCATGACCATTTCAAGGTCATATGATGTCTCTACGCATAGCATATAACCCGCAGAAAGTCTCACGGATCCCCCTTTGACAAAACATCCTGCTCTTACGAAGACCCTCTTGAGAACCAGGGTTCTCGATGACAACCAAATGAGTTCCCCCGGGCTTCAAGGTTTTTTATTGGTATGTTCCTGAAAACCCATCCAAAATCCTTTGAAAATAAGGAGGGATGATACCCAAAGGTAGAGACCCCCAATGGTCTAAACTCTCATGCACCAAATCACTAATGGGATGGACAAATTTACATTATCATATATAATAAAATTCATGATACCTTAGAAACATTGTATGATAAAACAAAGGAGATAAAGGGGGGAGGTGAGATGTGTTTACAGTCATTGAAGGGCATGCGACGCGCCCTCGAAGATCCGCAAGACACTGCAAGTCCCCAAAAACATGTCCAACTAACCTCGCAAAATCCCTTTGACTTGTCATCCTCACCACACCGATGTCCGCAAGTATATCCATGAAACTCAGTGGCTCTATAATAAAAAATGGATGGATTTTTCATAAAAAAAAATTACATACCCTCACGTGACCCATATTGGTCACGTGACGCATCACTAAAAAATAGAGTAATTTTCTTTGAAATTACTCATCAAATCTCACAAGACTCCAAACTATTGTAAAACAAAACAAATGAAATAAAATATGTAGGAGGTGGAAGATACTGGTGGTCATAAAATACTTGTGATGTGCTAAGGAAGTTTGTAGAATGATCTTGTGATACCCTCAAAAAATCATCCTTATCTCACGAATATCCTTGAACAATTCATCAAAAATCTTCTGGGTGCCATTCAAGATACACTTGGATATTGTAAAGGCTCATCGACATGTCATCATGAAAATAAGGAAGTGTCACGACCCGTCCTCGAGGCCCATACCGTGACTACCCCAAGCCCTCCTTCTATAGGCTAGGGGCTGGTGACCAGCACCAAGGCGTAATTACCGGTAAAAAGGGAAGGCATTGCCTTTGAAAAGTAAACAAACACCACAGAGCAAGCAAGCAGTAGAAGTAAACACTATGTAAAAACTGAGTACAACAGTAAGTGCGGAAATGTATGTGGGCCAGTATATAAGCCCAAACTGAAAGTAAAGTAAAACTGGAAGGGAAAACAGCAACTAAAAAGTATAGCCGCAACACCGAGCTGTCCACTGGAAATCCCACCTGAAGGGTGAGTACAGATAGCCTCCTCTGCTCCTCGGGTCCAGCCGTCCACTCCGAGTACGTCCCGCCCAGTGGTCCACCTCCAGGTACCATCCTGCTCCGCAAGCCTCAACCATGATCAACACTGTCCGTCGTCTGCAACCAACACAACGTAGTGCGGGCATAGCCCGTGCAGGGATGAGTATAAGCTACTCAGTAGGGACCCCGAGACCCCCGAAGGTCTCCCAGAATCCACAAAGGATAATTGACAAAGGAAAGATACAATCACGAAGTAACATCTGACAATGCTTAGGTATCTGCCCATACATATACCAAAGTCATCAATTCTCATTTGGCTCCAACATCCGAACCCAAGTACAACCCAGTCCACACAGGAAAGAAAAACGTAAATCCACACAGGATAGCACAACACAATCCACATAGGAAAGTAAACAGGATTCAGCTCACACAGGCATACTTCTTCGTATGACGATAGAGATGATCCGATATTGGCACGGATTCATCTAAGCCGTCGGACCCACAAAGGATCGATAGGTACTAACCCCCGCAATGACCCAGGAAGGGTCTGACCCACACATGATCAATATGTAACTAACCCCCGCAATGACCCAGGAAGGGTCTGACCCACACAGGATCGATAGATAACTAACCCCCGCAAAGACCCACACAAGATCTGACCCACACAGGATCTGTAGGCACTGGCTCACACAGAACCGCTGAGCACTGACCCACATAGGATCGGACCCACACAGGATCGGTAGCACTGATCCACATAGGATCGCTGAGTGTTGTAGTCATCTCCGTCGAATCCACTGAGGATCTCTGTACAGTCGTCGTCGTCGTCAGAGTCGCAAACAGAACCAGCTCTAGGGTTCCCGCACACAGCAAGCTCATTCGGGAGGGTCCGCTCCACAAGCCGAGAGGCAGATACATCAACTGACACATAGTCCAGAGTTGATGTATCCAAAAGTTCCATATCGTCAATAGGAACTCAACGTCGCAGACGGCGCGTCAATCGGACGCCCGGTCTGAGAGTTATTGGCTTTTTCGTTCGAGGGGCCCAGTTGGTTTTTAAGGAAAAACCAACCCGAACGTACTCCACCTGCATCCAAACCTCGGGCGGAGTAAGCCAAAAGATCCGTCTCACTAAGAGGAATCCAACAAAGTTGACGGCACGTCAATCGGACGTCCGGAGCTTAAGATATGAGTGTTTCCACTCTGAGGGCCCGGTTGGTTTCGTGTACGAACCAACCCGGCTGAACCCAAAGTATTCCGAAACCTTGAGCGTGATATACCTAAACGACCATCTCGATCCAAGGATCGCATCGCTGCTGACGGCGCATCGATCGAAGATCTGTAGCCCGAGATATGGGCAAAAGACCAAAAAGGTTCCGAAAATGGTGGTTTCGGGCCCGGACCGACCCGGCCCGAACCGGGTCCGGGTTGGCCCGGCACGCTGGCGCGCGGTGCCAGCTGGCTCGGCCGAACTGTCGAGTCGTTCGGCTTTAGCGGGGGGGGGGGGGGGGGGGGGGCTGCCCCCCGTGATTTGAAACCGCGACCCCCCTTAATGGGGGCTGCTAGCTTGGCCGATCGGGGGTTTGAACCCCCGACTTCCCTCCTGTCCGGCCCGCCCGCCCCGGCCGGCCGGTTTCTTCCGCCACGGACCGGCATCAGCCGGTCCCCTCCCTGCTCTGACACCGGCGGCCCGAAACCGGTCGCCGGTCACCCTGCTCCGCCGCGGCACGGAACCGTCCGTGGTTTTGGTTCGTCCGGTGCGGCGCGACGGCGCCGCGGCCCCGCTCCGGCCACGGTGTCTTCGGTTTTCTCTGACACGGTGCAACGGTGCAGTGCATTACTTGCTGCACGATCCCGCGCGGTGCGACGGAACCGCGCCATTCCCGTTTCAACACATTAGAAACAATACAAGGATAATGGAGGAGGGTCGGTCGTGTTTGTGCAGTCCGGCCCCCTCTCGTTAATCGATAGCAAAAGGTAGTATTTTCATGAAGAACGACAAGATAGTATTCACGAAAAAATAAAATAAATAAACCCCTATCTCGAGCGTAGCTTGAACGGAGGTTCATCGAATGAGGATTCGTCGCGGAAAAAGACATCGCGGAAGGAGACGTTGCGGAAGAATATGTTGCGGAAGAACTGTCACGGTCTACGACGTCGCGTAGTCGGTCTCTGAGGAGTCGGTGTTCTTCGACGGAGTTCGATGTGTTCTTCATGTTCTTCATCGAAGATGAAGAAGTTCTTCAATCCTTATCCTTTTCCTCCCCAAGACTCCACCGCAAGAAACTAACCCCTAAATAAATTAATCCCTCGCATAATTTCTTAACTAGACATGAGTTTGAAATTCAAACCTACACACACATTAAACTCACACCACTAATAACATAAGTTATTAATACTTAAGTTATCAAAATTAAAAGGTGAGTTGAGGGGGGTTGAAGAATATGAAGGGTTGGGGTTCATGTGGGCACCACCACCCTCATAACCTCCCTTGGGAAGTTGGGTAGTTACCCAACTTCCACCCAAATCCTTAAACCACATAAAGAAAAATAAAGATTGTAGTTAAATTATAAATTAAACTTCCACAATTTTTATCATCTTCTCTCGAGAAAACACAACCCCAGAACAGGTGTTCCTAAGCAATTACCGACGTTGCGGTTCCATCTGTGCCCTCAGAATTCGATTCCGAGCACCGGTTCAAAAGATAGGAATCCCCGCTCGTTTGTTCACTGAACGTACCCGAGCTAATCTTCGGATAGAAATTTCGGGCACACCGGGCCTCAGAATCAACTGCCGTCAAAAACTGTGTTCCTGTAATATCCCAAAGAAAATTAAGAAAAAAAATTTCCTTGAATTTTACGGGTCTTTACATTACTCCCACCTCAGGTCTTTACGTCCCTGTAAAGTTACATCATAAACTAGGGAAACAAAAGTGGGTACTGAGCACGCATCTGAGCCTCCCGCTCCCAAGTTCTCTCCTGGAGATTCTCGTGCTGCCATATGATGTGCACAAGAGGAATCAACCGTCCATGCAGGACCCTCTCCTATCGATCCTCGATCTCCACTGGGACCTCCGTAAAATCCACCCCATCATCAACGTCTAGCTCCCCATGGTCAATGATATGTGTCAGGTCGTGCATGTATCTCCTCAGCTGAGATACGTCGAAGACGTCGTGCACTCGGTGCAACTAAGGTGGTAGAGCCAGGCGATAAGCTACCTCCCCAATCCTACTGAGGACCTGGAACGGTCTGATGAAGCATGAAGACAACTTGCCGCCTCAGCCAAATCTCTGTAATCCACGTCGAGGTGAGACACGCAAGAAGACGTGGTCGCCATCCTCGAACTCTAGTGGCCTCCGCCTCCTGTCAGCGTATGACTTCTGTCGGCTCTGAGCTGTCCTCATCTGCTCCTGGATGACCTGGACCTTCTCTGTCATGGCCTGGACCATCTCCGGTCCCACAAGTGCTGAATCCCCTGGGTCTGTCCAGCACAAAAGAGATCTACAAGGCCAGCCGTACAACGCCTCGTATGGTGCCATCCCGATGGTGGAGTGGTAGTTGTTGTTGTACGCAAACTCCACCAAGGGTAGGTGGTCCTCCCAGCTGCGACCAAAGTAGAGGACACATGCGCGGAGCATGTCCCCGAGAGTCTGAATGGTCCTCTCCGTCTGACCATCCGTCTGAGGGTGAAAGGCTGTGCTCAGACGAAGATGTGTCCCGAACGCCTCCTGCAACCCCTTCCAAAGCCAGGAAGTAAAGTGAGAATCTCAATCGGATACTATAGATGATGGCACAATATGAAGCCACACAATCTCCTGAACGTAGATTCATCCCAAGCTCTCCACTGAGCCCTGCTCTCTAATGGGTAAGAAGTGTGCCGACTTGGTGAGTCGGTCGACAATCACCAAAATGGAGTCGTGACCTCTGGAAGTGCGTGGAAGTCCAGTCACGAAGTCCATAGATATGCCATCCCACTTCCACTCCGGGACCTCCAAAGGCTGTACCAAGCCTGCTGGTACCTGGTGCTCTGTCTTCACCTGCTGGCTGGTGAGGCATCGAGAAACGAACTCCGCCACAGCCTTCTTCATGCACGGCCACCAGTGCTGTTGTCTGAGATCCTGGTACATCTTCACCACTCCAGGATGTACCGTCAAAGGATAAGTGTGAAACTCTCTCTGCACATCCTCCTGTAAAGCAACCGGTACCAAGGTACATCCTCTGAAAAGTACGTCGTGCTCTGCTCCAAATGAGAAACCATCAGGTGCATTTCCTGAGGATATCTGTGCATGACGCATCTCACAGTCAGCATCCCCACGTTGTGCCTCTCTGACCCGCTTCATTAGTGGAGGGGTGACTCTGAGAGACCGAAGGAAGGCTGCTCCATCTCTATCCACGAAGGATATCTACAAAGAGCCTAGCTTCTCTGATGCCTCCTCAAGTAGCTGAATTCCCTTCCTCCTGCTGAGAGCATCGGCTACCACGTTCCCCTTCCCAGGAGTACAGACTATCTCAAATTCATAGTCCTATAGGAACTCGAGACATCATCGCTGTCTCATATTCATGTCCTTCTGAGAGAAGATGTATCTGAGACTCTGATGGTCAGAAAAGACTGTAAAGCGCTCGCCCATCAAGTAGTGTCTCCATGTCTTCAGAGCGAAGACTACTGCTGCTAACTCTAGGTCGTGGGTAGCGTAGTTCTGCTCATGAGGCCTCAACTGATGTGATCCATAGGCGATCAGGTCCCTCTCCAGCATCAAGACACATCCGAGTCCGGTCCCTGATGCATCGTAGTAGACTACGTACCCTACTCCCTCCTCTGGCAACCTCAAGATAGGTGCGCTGTTCAATCTCTGTCTGAGCTCCTGGAAGCTCTGCTGACATCTTTCTGACCACACAAAGGATTTTCCCTTCTTTTTCAAAGCTGAGAGTGGTGCCAGAACTCTAGAGAAGTCTGGAAACAATCTCTGGTAGTATCCATCCAGTCCCAAGAAACTCCGCACCTCCGTCACGCTCTTGGGTGGCTCCAAAGCTAGCATTGCCTCAATCTTCGCAGGATCCACTACAACTCCCGCCTCAGAGATGACTTGTCCCAAGAAGTGGACCTCACATATCTAGAACTGAATCTTCTAGAGCTTTCCATAAAGTTGGTGCTCTCGGAGTGTGTCTAGTACAACCTGCAAGTGGTAGGCGTTCTCCTCCTCAGTCGTCGAGTATATCAAAATGTCGTCAATGAAGACCATGACAAATCGATTGAGGTATGGTTGAAAGATACTATTCATTAGGTCCATGAACACTACAGGAGCATTGGTTACGCCGAATGGCCTAACCAAGAACTTATAGAGGCCATACCGACATCTGAAGGTCGTCTTATGCATGTCCTTGTCCCGAACTCTGAGCTGATGATAGCCTGACCTGAGGTCTATCTTCGAGAACCACCGTGCTCCCTTGAGCTGAACGAAGAGGTCATCAATCCTCGGTAGTAGATACTTGTTCCTCACTGTCACTTGGTTCAGGCGATGATAGTCGACACAAAGTCGCAAGCTCCCGTCCGCCTTCTTGGTGAACAAAATCGGGGAAGCCCAGGGTGAAACACTGGGTCGGATGAATCCCTTGCCCTTCAAGTCCTCCAACTGTACCTGTAGCTCTCAAAGCTTAGTGGTGGCCATCTGATACAATGGAGTCGATATCAGGGCTGTCTGGGGGTACAAGTCGATATAAAAGTCTACCTCTCTGCGAGGAGGTAGCTCTGGAACGTCGTCGGGGAAAACGTCTGCATACTGATCCACCACTACAGAAAAACGAGGACTCCACACGTCAACTGCTCCTAGGATGAGACTAGCCAACTGATGAGTGATGGGTTTTCCTCTCCTCTGCGAGAGTCCATCCTGTGCTGCAAAGGCTCCCATCTCTCCGATGAAGGTGAACCTGCTCCCGTCGGTGCGTACACATCGCACCTTGCGCCTAATACAGTCAATCTGTGCATGGACTGTAGATAACCAATCCATGCCCAAGATGACGTCGTAAGGCCTCAACGCCACTACAAGAAGATCTCAGCCGAAGCTCTCACCTCCTAGAGTAATCTCACACTGTCGGCACCAGTGCGTAATCGTTGAGTCTACTCCCGTAGGAGTCTCTAGCCGTAAGGATCGAGCCAACGGCTCTGTCGGAATCTCCAAGCTCCGAACAAGGGAAGCGGATTTGAAAGAATGACTCGCTCCTGTTTATATAAGTACAGCAGCAAGGTTGGAATAGACACAGATAGTACCTCGAATCATCTTGGGCGTGCCGTGGTCATAGGCCTCTGCTGCCTGGAGCTGTGCCTGTCTCTGTCCGCCAGCTGCCTGTGGTCGGGGTGGACCTCCTAGTGGTGGTGGTGGTAGAGCCTCAAAGCGTCACCCACCACCTGCTGCTCGGCCAGCTCCTCTGACTCGTCCGCCTGCTCCCTTCGGACCGCCATGGTCGACCCTCTGCCTCTGCCTCGGTGGTCCCTCAACCGTCTTCTGCTCCTCGGCACGGCGGGTCGGGAAATCACGAGCCATGTGGCCCTGCCCGCCGCATGAGTAGCACTACCTGCCTATCGAAATAATGGCCCCGTGCTGTGTGCCCTGAAAAGCTGAGCTAGTGTCCTGAGGTCGTCTTCCTGAGGGTCTGGTCTACCTGGACCCATGATTCATCTGTCGACTACCTGCTGCAGAAGACTCTGCTACGTGCCGCCCCGCGGTAGGTCTCGCTGCTGAAGAAGACTCAGCAAGAAAACTCTCGATCAAAAGGGCTTGCTCCAGTACTCCTTCCTGAGTCAGAATGCTGAGGGAGATTAGTGATGCCCTGATCTCGTGCCTCAATCCCTGCTCAAAGGTCCGGTCCTGGAAGAATGGGTCTTGTACCATGTCTGTCGAGTAGCTCGAGAGATCGGTAAATCTCACCGAGTACTGGGCGACTGTCAAGCTGCCCTGTCGCAACTGAAGAATCCCCTAGATGCACACCGCATAGAGGGTGGTTGGGATGAACTCTGAGCGGAAGAGGATCTCAAAGTCTGTACATAGGAGAGATGCCTCATCGTGCACCTGGAGCATCAAGCTCCACCATCTGCATGTTGCTACGTGCAGTAGGCTCGCTGCGAGGATCACCAGTAGGTCTGCTGGTGTCCTCACTAACCTGAAAACTCTCACCACTGCCTCCAGCTAGTCCTCGGTTTCCTGGGGGACCATCTCCCCACAGAACCTTGGTGGTCGCTGGCACTGGAACTCATGCAGTGCACTAAGGCGACGCGCATCATCATCGGCTGGGGCTGGAAGCATCGGTGGCTTGGCGGGTAGAGCTACCACCGATTCCTCTGCTGACAAAGGGCCCTGCACCGAGGCCTCGTCGCTCGGTGGGCTGTCATCACGTACAACTCTCGGAACCCTAGTTGGCTACCATCATGGGGCCATCCTGAAAAGAAACAGGTGCGCCACGGTCAAAATAGTATACCTGGTGAGCTTACAAAAAGTAATCACATAGAAAACGTAAAAACACACATGCAATCAATGTTTTCGTGCATTAAGTTAGAAATTAGAAATCAGGGTCCTGGTGTACGGATACATCGGCCGCCGCACCAACACTGGACTCCCTGGACTGATAACCACACCCAATACACTTAACACTATTGCTTCACATAGAAAAAGATCAGAGTCCCAAGTTCTGGGGTAGAACCGAACTCCTCTGATACCAATTTGTCACGACCTGTCCTCAGGGCCCATTCCATGACTACCCCAATCCTAACTTCCATAGGCCAGGGGCTGGCGACTAGGACCAAGGCGTAATTCTAGGTAAAAGGGAAGGAATTTCCTTTGTAAAGTAAAAAAACACCACAGAGAAAGAAAGCAGTAGAAGTAAACACTAAGTAAAAACGGAGTACAACAATAAGTGCGGAAAAGTAAGTGTTCCAGTATACAAGACCAAACTGAAAGTAAAGTACAACTGGAAGGGAAAACAGTAACTGAAAAGTATAGCCGCAACGCCGAGCTGTCCACTGGAAATCCCTCCTGAAGGGTGAGTACAGATATCCTCCTCTTCTCCTCGGGTCCAGCCGTCTGCTCCGAGTATGTCCCACCCAGTGGTCCACCTCCAGGTACCGTCATGCTCCGCAAGCCTCAACCATGATCAACATTGTCCATCGTCTGCAACCAACACAACATAGTGTGGTCATAGCCCGTATAGGGGTGAGTATAAGCTACTCAGTAGGGACACCGAGACCCTCGAAGGTCTCCTAGAATCCACAAAGGATAATCCACAAAGGAAAGATACAATCATGAAGTGACATCCGACACTGCTTAGGTATATGCCCATACATATACCTATGTAATCAATTCCCGTTTGGCTCCAACATCCAAACCCATGTACAACCCAGTCCACACAGGAAAGAAAAATGTAAGTCCACACAAGATAGCACAACACAATCCACATAAGAAAGTAAACAGGATTCATCTCACACAGGTATACTTCTTCGTATGATGATAGAGATGATCAGATATTGGCACTGATTCATCTAAGCTGTCGCACCCACAAAGGATCGATAGGTACTAACCCTTGAAATGACCGAGGAAGGGTCTGAACCACATAGGATTGATAGGTAACTAACCCCCACAATGGCCCAGTAAGGGTCTGACCCACACAGGATCGATAGGTAACTGACCCCCGTAAAGACCCACACAGGATCGGACCCACACAGGATCTGTAGGCGCTGGCTCACACAGAACTGCTGAGTGATGACCCACACAGGATCGGACCCACACAAGATCGGTAGCACTGATCCACATAGGATCGCTGAGTGTTGTAGTCATCGCCGTCAAATCCACTGAGGATCTCTGTACAGTCGTCGTCATCGTCACAGTCGCAAACACAGCTAGCTCTAGGGTTCCCGCACACAGCAAGCTTGTTCGGGAGGGTTCGCTCCACGAGCCGAGAGGCTGATACATCAACTGACACATATTCCATATTTGATGTATCCAAAAGTTCCGTATCATCAATAGAACTCAACGTCGTAGACGGCGCGTCAATCGGAGGCCCGGTCTGAGAGTTATTGGCTTTTTCGTCCTAGGGGCCCGGTAGGTTTTTAAGGAAAAACCAACCCGACCTTACTCCACCTGCGTCCAAACCTCGGGTGGAGTAATCCAAAAGATCTTTCTCACTAAGAGTAATCCAACAATGTTTACGGCACGTCAATCAGACGTCTGGAGCTTAAGATATGAGTGTTTTCGCTCCGAGGGCCCGGTTGGTTTCATGTACGAACCAACCTGGCCGAACCCAAAGTATTTCGAAACCTTGAGAGTGATATACCAAAATGACCGTCTCGATCCAAGAATCGCATCGCCGTTGAAGGCGCATCGATTGGAGGTCTGTAGCCCACGATATGGGAAAAAGACCAAAAAGGTTCTGAAAACGGGGGTTTCAGGCCCGGACCGACCCGGCCCAAGACCCCCTACGTTGGCCCGAACCGGGTCGACCCGGCGGCCCGGTGCGGCGACCTGGCGTGCTGGCGCGTGGCGCCAGCTGGCTCGGCCGAACGGCCGAGCCGTTCGGCTTTTGCGGGGGGGGGGGGGGGGGGGGGGGCTGCCCTTCGTGATTTGAAACTGTGGCCCCCCTTAATGGGGGCCGCTAGCTTGGCTAGCTGGGGGTTTGAACCCTCAGCTTCCCTCCTGTCTGTCCGGCCCGCCCCAGCTGGCTGGTTTCTGCCACCATGGACCGGCGTCAGCCGGTCCCCTCCCTGCTACGACACTGGCGGTCCGGAACCGGCCACCGGTCACCCTGCTCCGCTGCGGACCAGAACCGGCCGCGATTTTGGTTCGTCCGGCGCGGCGCGACGGCGCCGCGCCCCTCCGCCGCGGTCCCGCTCTGGCCGCGGTGTCTTCGGTTTTCTACGATGCAGCGCAACAGCGCCGCAACTTGGTTCAACTTCACGGCGTGGCGCGACGGCGCCGTCCATTACTTGCCGCACGATCCCACGTGGTGCAACGGCACCACGCCATTCCCATTTCAACACATTAGAAACAATACAAGGATAATGGAGGAGGGTCGTCCGTGTTTGTGCGGTCCGGCCCCATCTCGTTAATCGATAGAAAAAGGTCATATTTTCAGGAAGAACGACAAGATAGTATTCACGAAAAAATAAAATAAATAAACCCCTAATTCGAGAGTAACTTGAACGGAGGTTCGTCGAACGAGGATTCATCGCGGAAAAAGACGTCGCGGAAGGAGACGTCGCGGAAGAAGACGTCGCAGAAGAACCGTCGCGGTCTACGGTGTCGTGTAGTCGGTCTCCGAGGACTCGGTGTTTTTCGACGGAGTCCGATGTGTTCTTCACGTTCTTCATCGAAGATGAAGAAGTTATTCAATCCTTAGCGTTTTCCTCCCCAAGACTCCACCACAAGAAACTAACCCCAAAATAAATTAATCCCTCACTTAATTTATTAACTAGACATGAGTTTGAAATTCAAACATACACACAAATTAAACTCACACCATTATTAACATAAGTTATTAATACTTAAGTTATCAAAATTAAAAGGTGTGTTGAGGGGGGTTGAAGAATATGAAGGGTTGGGGTTCATGTGGGCCCCACCACCCTCATAACCTCCCTTGGGAAGTTGGGTAGTTACCCAACTTCCACACAAATACTTAAACCACATAAAGAAAAATAAAAATTGTAGTTAAATTATAAATTAAACTTCCACAATTTTTATCATCTTCTCTTGAGAAAACGCAACCCCGGAACAGGTGTTCCTAAGCAATTACCGGCACTACGGTTTCATCGATGCCCTCGGAATTCGATTCCGAGAACCGGTTCAAAAGATAGGAATCTCCACTCGTTCCTTCACTGAACGTACCCGAGCTGAACTTCGGATAGAAATCCCGGGCACACCGGGGCTCTGAATCAACTGCCGTCAGAAACTGCATTATTGTAAAATCCCAAAGAAAATTAAGAAAAAAAAATTCCTTGAATTTTACGGGTCTTTATAGGAATCTCATAAACATGTTTGGATGATCAAATGAGTCCCCATTAGTTGACAACAACCCAATAAATGGGGAATTGGGGAGAGAGACTCACAACCATTGGAAATCATGCGATGCCCTCGAAGTGGTCCACAACAGAGGCTCACAATGACATGTGGCACCAGGACCCTTCAACGACTACATCATTTACATTCGATAGTTATGACACATAAATAATCAGACAACTGGGATGGTGGTGGGTATAAATCCCCTATTCCCACATGAAGAAAGGGTCAAACTTTGAGATTCCAGATGCTTGGACCCTAGACGATTCGACTCTCAACCTCTTTAGATTTCTCGGAGAACCTAATCGTGCGACTGACAACTTTCTATCTATTAATACACTAGCATAAATTATGAGAAATAATGTTATGCACATAAGATTCTTTGCATTATCATTCATAGATCACATGAAGGACTGTTATAAAGACTTGAGAAGAATATACAACATGTCTTCGAGATCATGTGAGACTCAATGGAAC
This sequence comes from Viscum album, assembly GCA_963277665.1. NCBI lineage: Eukaryota > Viridiplantae > Streptophyta > Magnoliopsida > Santalales > Viscaceae > Viscum > Viscum album. The sequence continues at coordinate 666,238,932 of OY728133.1, forward strand.
TGGTACTAAATAAACCTAAGGCCTTTACAATGATAGGTTTAGAACCAATATTAAAAGTCTAAGACTTTAGAGAAATATGTTCTTGTTGGTCCTCGTGCGCTCTGTATGCGTCACCCAAAGACACCCGACAGCACTAGGACATGTCGCCTAGATCTCGTGACACTCTTATATCATGATATTTGGTACACGTGAAATCCTATGGACATGTCAGAGAAATCCACACAGTCCTCTCATAGATACAACCTTTTTGTCTTGAAACCCTCTAGTTCTATCATTGGAGACTTACAATTTCTTTTAGATATACCACATAACTCATATAATAGTGTTCACTCATATCAACCACGTCTCATGGGTGTATCTCGGCATGACATCCAAGTTCTCATGAAACCCTTTGGGTCCATCATTAGATACTTGGGACATCCTTCAGATATACCATCAGACTCATATAATGGTGTTCACTCATATCAGTCACGTCTTATGGTTGAATCTGCGCATCACAACCAAGTTCTCACAAAACCCTCTGGGTCCATCATCTGAGACTTGCAACATCCATCAGATATACTTATTGACTCATATAACATCATTCACTCATATCAGTCACGTCTCAAAGATTCATCTAGGCATGAAAATCATGTTCTTGTGATGCCCTCTAGACTTGTAAACTAGGACATATCATGGACACTGGAGGGAACTATCTGAATCTTCAGATGTCCCCCAGACAAGTCGACTAGGTCTTTCATCACCCTCTAGAAAAGTAGTCCATTTTAAAAGGGAATCCCAAGACTTGATAACATTTTCTGTCCATGGTGTATAATTTCCGATCATCAGGGCAGCCTTAGTATGTGAGCCCTAATATAAATGGAACTACGAAGACTCTGATTCATGCCATATCCAGGATATGTTGGACACCTATTCAAGGTTATATCTACATATTGGTTATCAAGGTTGATACTAGTGTCCAAGACCTTATCCAAATCAATTACCTTGATCAACTACTAACCCTTATTTCTCACAACAATCAAAGATCATGAGGTCTTAGGGATTTTCACTGATCATAGAATCTGAACTATACACCTAGGTTTACAAGGGCAGCCTCGGTGTGTAAGCCCTGATATAAAATGAACTATGAGAACTCAGATTCCTTCCATAACTGGGACATATAGGATGCCTTTACAAGGCCCTATATCTACACGAAACATCCTAAGGACTGTCCCAAAATACAAGTCCCATATACATATTCCATGACAATAATTATTTATTACCACTTGTTTCTCACATCGAGCATAGCTTATGTGGGATTGGGGGATGCAATGAACAATTAATTGGATATCAGGAATCTATACTCTCTAGGGAAATCCTAGTATGTAATCCCCGATGAGAGGAATAGTACGAATACCCCTCATATAAGGGTATATACCTTGATGATAATCCCAATGGTGTGATTGAACTATGATGAATCTGATTCCTTCCATAAACAAGATATGTAGGATGTATCCTTGAGACCTGAAGTCAAACATATGGTGTCTCATTACCCTAAAATATGTCCTCTCTACATGATGAAAAATTTCATGGGATTAACAAACTACATGGGTTTTGATTCCTACAATAACCAAGATACATAGGACTCCTCATAATGGATCAATCCCCTCCTTGAGATATTAACTTTCTCCTTATATAGTAGCATGTTCCAAAGAACATGGTTATATGGATTCAACATATAAGTATCCTCCCATTACTGAAAAATGATGGAGAACCTTAGATATATATATATGTATTCACCAGAGAGATCCCATTCTTTTGTACAAAAAAGGGAGTTAACCCATAATAATTTTTTTAGGGAAACCGATCCAGTATTGAAGTTAGGAAGAGATTCAAAAAAATATCTTAAATCTATGAGAGAGTCCCGGAGTGGGAAACAATTCCCCCTAAATGGTTGTGATTAGCCTGACCTCCCATACTCTCAACCAATACGAGACCCCAAGAGTCGATGGGCCTGAAAACCCATATGACAGTGGGCCTTTGGAAAGAAGGTATATACCTAGCTACAGATGGGGGAGCCATTGGTATTTTCTAGGAAAAGTGAAAATGGTATCCAGATAAGAGAAACGCATTCCACGCCACAAAAATCCAACAAAACAAAAATGGTGAACCCAATTTTAATCTCTCTAGTAACAAAATAACCACTTAACCATGCGTCAGGACACTTTGTTTTATAAACCCTATACAAAAAATTAATAAGATCAGAATGGTCTTATAGAAGATCCTTGGTAACCAGGTTTCTTATTAAATAAGGCCATCCTCATTTTGAAAAGTTCAAATTGGAAGAATGCCTGAATCAGGGAATATCATGACAATTGTTTCAACCATGCATATCTGATTGAAAACATTATGCCTATGATATTCCAAAATTTGGTAACATTTTCCCTTGATGTATTCATGGCTGTAGATATTGAAAACATCTCGATTCGAGACAATTTATTCATCATCCATTACTCTCTTTGGTAAATCATCTATTTTTTGCGACCCCTACGAGTAATAAAGTGGACTTAGATGCTCGACAACACCAATGAAAGGTGGATAATACGATGGTTTGGGAGTACCACTAAAATGGCACAATCCTTACCATGGAATATAACCATAAGATTCTTAAAACACTATATTTTCTAGGTCTGCATCATCCATAAAAGGTTGATTCTAATCTAGTATCCCTCATCGCTACAACCAACCTCTTCAGGAGCTTATCCTTGGATCATGATAACCACCACCTTCAATATCTAATGAAGGCCGACCCGGAAGTAGAATATGGCTCCCTTTTGATTCAGGTTCCACCAAGAAGGGAACATATCAACCGTTGTAACCAAAACCACCCCATAATTACCCATAAATCTTCTTCTTAGGGTATCATTTGACATATAACTACCTATGATGCCCACACATGAGCATTGAGGAAGACTCATCAAAGGATGAAGTCATTGTATATCGAAGAGAGGGATCATGTCCCCACTCCTACTAAGGATTTGTAATAACATATTCTGGCAGGAACTATTAATAAGGATCATATACCTACTGTATTAGAACAATTCTATGGTAATATACTCATAGTAGTCATAAGGGAGGCTCATACTCTCACCCCCATGCATGAATCCCATCAACACACTCTGATGGAACAAGGAAGACATAAGTGGGTGCATATCCCCACTTCAATCGAAGATTTCTTCCAATAGATAATGGAGGAAGAAAATGTGCAGGCTTATATCCCTACACACACTTTTCTAAAATTCCAATATATTTTAGAAATAGCTGAAGAACTCCACCACCACATTCTAACACTATTACAAATAAAGGGACAGGATCATAATCCTATCCCTATAGCCAGGATAGCTCAACACTCTGATCATCATGAAAAGGTGGTTGTACCAGAGCAAGTGTGCACTATTTATCTCACCTGGGAGGATTATTGAAATATTCTGATTAAGTGTGAGGCATCTAACTAGTCTTATACTCTCATTATAACCAGGGTTCACCAGGTTAGAGTGGAACATTCCTTGGGATAGGGTCTCATGCCTGTCAAAAAGTCTGGAGGAATATTCCAAAGGCTCGGGATTGGTCTTATATCCTAGTTATGGCTGGGTATTACCCCGTGAGAGGGTTATAAGACTTGGGACAGGCTAATATTCCTATCTAAGAAGTCTAGCAACATACTCCAAAGGCCCCGAATCAGGCATATATCCTTTTCCGGGTCGAGGCTATCCAATTGAGATTGTCACAAGCCTTAGGACATGTTCATATTCATGTAAATTAATATTCCTGACATATTCTAGTAGATCACATGAGAAATAAATATATTCCTACTTCTGTTGATGAATGACTACACCATCATCATTCCATTGAAATATAAGAGGAGGCTCATATTCCTTCTCCCATTCCGGAGTTCCATCGACATATTCCAACTGGAAATTCATATTCAAACTAGGGTCATATTCCTATTCCAACTGGGGCTCACCAAGTGAGAGTGGTACATCCCTCGGGGAAGGATCATATTTCTTCTAATAAATACCAATAACATATCTCAAAGGCACAAGATTGGGCTCATACTCCCATCTAGACTGAGGATCAACAAGTGAGAATGGAACATTCCTCCAAACAATATGATATTTCTTTCAATAATGAGACAACATATTTGAATCTTCTAATAGCTTCTTAGAAGTGGGGTCATACTCCTGCAGCACTAGACGGTTATATACAAGTTCCAGAAACAATTACACAGTAGGCTTATATATCACATAATCACAAAAGGATGGTCGGAAAATCCCAACTACGACATAGAACATGGTCCATATTCCAAATCAACTCAATAATAGTGTCCTTGGGGTTCGAGACATATTCTCAATTCTCTAAGGGTTTTTCAACTGTCCAATCAAAGCAGAAGAATAAGGCATTCATTACCATTATATTCCTCCTCATGGTAGTGTGGAGATACATTGCAAAGACTCTACTCCAACATCCATTGTGGTCAACCTCTCCATGGAGATATCTCCCATGGGAAAGAAAATGAACTCATTTCCCATACACCTTTACATAGATAGTTGATACAAAATATGAATCATTCATATAGAGAGGTGCTCGAAACACTGGGTTCAACAGTATACAATTACCCACCAAATTCCAGTAACACTCCACTCCCGTTAGTAGGCAACCATCTGAACCAACTTCTATTGTATGAATAGATGGAGGTGTGTAACTCTGATGAGGAGGGGACAACATTGAAATATGGAGAGAGTTATCTTAAAACAACCTTCCCATCACATTTTCCCCTCACTACTTCCATCTATGAGATCCCCAAAGAGCAAGAAAATGGGTGCATTCCTTAACTATTCCATAACATGTGGGATACTCATCATCAACTAAAGGTTCGATATCTCCCTTACCCAAGATATGAGTTTCAAATTCATATAATAAATATACTCTATTATGAACTCGACCTAGCTGCTATCTCTATGGCTTGGGATCCAAAATCGGAAATGCACAACAAAAATCTACAACCTTCTTTACATTATTGAATCATGGTACTTCAGAAGCTAATATTTGAATCCATGTCATGCATACGTATTTGAGGATGGGTACAGTATGGATCATTACACTTTTTCTATCCCCTAGAATATCATAACCCCTCTTATACATCTTCCTGCAATGTTATAGCCTCCGGTGAAATCAAGGGATCGGGTAATTCTCAGGCTAGTTGGTCACCGCAGTAGAATTCCCCCATTTCAAAGGTGCCCAGACACCATGGACAGGGAGAGAGGATAACCAAAAGTATTTAAAACTATTCCCCTTAAGATTATATAGGGAAATTCTAAACATGAAAATTGAAGTTACGACCACCCATACAACTTTCTATAAGGAATGGTTATCCCCATGTGCTGCCATCACACCCAACTCCCACGCGAGCACAGTTACGCCGCATCATGAAGGCTACAATATCAGCGGCTATAGTAGCCCTATAGGATATAACTCTCCCCCATGGGATAGGAGAATATCTAACACTACCTCCACCCCTTAGATCATCAATCCCCAAGAGGATTCAAGACATACCATCTGCAGCCGTAGGTAAACCCCAGCCCGTCGGCCTGGGGGAATTTATATCTCAATCACCATCACCAGGTTTATCATCCCCTGAGGGGACCCTGGAGAAATAAATGGTGGTTCTAGATCACCCCCACCCCACTAGTATGGGTGAATTTATATCTTCATTTTCGTCTCGATAATCAAAAAGTCTTCGACTAGAGTCATTTTATCCTCAACAACAGGACCAATCCATGAAAATGGAGACCCTAAATGACCCCCACCCCACAAGTGTAACAGCCCGAGATTTTATGAAAAATATTCTTTTTAATTTTATTAATGTCTTGTGTTATACTCTACACCAAAAGTATCTTTCACAATACACTTCTCTGACCTGGCTTGAATTACACGCAATCACAACCTTCCTCGATAGCGTGTGTTGTACGCAACACCGAGTTTCGCTAAACAACGATATGCTATTAAGATATTATTAAAACTAGCCGTTATGAATAGTAATAACCACTTTTTGAAATTTAGTAAATTTTATTTTTCAAAATGGAATTCATTTTTGGATTCGTAATATCGAAATTAGCTTAGGGTGAAATTTTGGTACTTTTCGGATAACTTTCATATTCTGATGAATAGTGAAAATTACTAAATTTTAATTAAAAACAACTTTTTTAATCGAAATAATTAATAGTGATAAATTATTAATTTGAGTGGTTTTAATGTATATTTAGAATATATTTTTACAATTCAACACAATGTTGGTCGTTGTATGTAATTTTACATTTAAACCAGACATAAACAAGTGTCAATCTTTTGATAGATATTGTTTCTTAAAAACACGCTATTTGTTTTAACAGCAGGGTTTAATTATAAAATTAATTAATGCAACATCTATGTTATGAATATGGTAAAATAGACTTCATTTTTGAATTCAGAATATGAAATATAGCTTAGGATGAAATTTTAGCATTGTTCTGAAAAACATCAATTTTTGATGAATAGTGAAACTACTAAGTGGTAGGTTAAAAACTGAATTTTGCATAAAACTTAATTTTACCACTTCTGTGAATGGAATTTCGAAAATCCGACAGACACGGTTAATATGAAGGACTAAAATGTGGTTCAATGAGATGAAAATAATTTTTGGTGAATAGTAACTTTTTACTTTTTTTACCACGGTTAATAGTAAATAGGGTAACTAAGGGTAAATATGATATTACTATTACCCTAACACATGTCCTAATTCTATTGGATAAGTGTAATTCGTCCAAAAACAACCTTATGAATATAATATGACCATTTAGGCCCACTTGGATTAGATTAGGACATTTATTATGATTTAATTCAAAGAAGAGTTAAAAGAGTTAAAATCAAAGTTTATTTACTAAAACATTTTTAATATGGGGTTATACATAAGATAAATTCGACTATAAATATTCATTAGAAAGATAAAAAGATTTCATACATAATGATATTTTATTTGTAATTTTTAGACTTTAAATAATTCAATTTATTTATGACACAATGATGATGCAGTAATTATCTTATTAATGAAATATTGACATAATTGATGTTATAAACACCAAAATAAATGTAATTTGAGACTTTTTATGAATTCCACTAATTTTCTAGGTTACTATGATATATTAGTGTTGATTTCATCAACTTGGTTAGAACATATAATTCTGTTATGACTTTCACAAAAATCATATATCAAATAGTGTCAAAATTGACACAAAATAGTTTTTAAATAAAATATTATATTATTAATTGTTATTGTATTCCTAAAAATCTAAGGTTCGTCCAAATGACTTAGATAAGGATATATATTTTAATAATAAACAATTTGGTGTTCGTTTGGCATGTTATAGTAAGTGTATTAACCATATAGTGAAAGAAAACAAAAAGACATGGTAAAAGTAAAATTATTTAACTTAGAGTTAAATCTAATTGATAAGGTTAAAATAATACCCTAAACTTGTCTAAATCTTATTGGTTGATAGTATTTCGACCCATCCCCACTTTAGCTTCGAAATAAGACCATTTGGAACCATTATAAACTGATTTTGACTTTAATATAAAATAATATTTTGAGATATCCCTAAGGTGCCCCTCTCCTCCCCTATAAAAGGACACCTCCTCCCCCTCCTCCTCACACCAATTTGAGCACTCAAGCTCGGCCAACCCCTACCAAAATCCCTTCTCAACTTCCCTAGCAACATCCTAGAGGTTCTGGTCTTCCTCAAAGACCAATTCTAGTGCCCTAAGAGGAGGTCTCAAAGAGGCACTTCAAAGAAGAGGAGGTTCGGACACTTACAAAGCAAGTCGGACCTAAGGTAAGGGAAATATCACAATCTCATTTTTATCTGAGATTGTTTATTCGTAAGTATTTACTGGGGTGTATTTTATCATCCACATCCATGTTCCCTCAATATGAAATATTGTTTCCATCCACTTGCAATAGTTTAAATCCAATTTTACCCTTAGGTGAGTGTTTAGTAAAGAATATGAAAGGAATCTTTTGTCGTTTTTCCGTACGAGGTACTTTTTGACTTTTCCGACAAAAGTACGAAGAATGTTTTTTTTAACTTATACGGCACGAACGAATTTCTACTGTTTTATGAAGCCTTATTTTCATGAAGCTTCCTCTAAAAGATTTCATGACTATTTTCAATAAAATATCTTTCTTTTAAAATTGCATGATGTTTTGTGAAAAGAAATTTATTTTGAAAAAGAAAGGATATTTTCCTCAAGAATTCAATTCAAGTGTTTTATCAAAATTATTTTCCATCTAAGATAATAAAGGGTTCTGTTTTTATCCCTTTAATTACATTGATTTGATTATGTTGTGAGGGGATTATTTTTATGAAGTCATTTGCCTTATAAGATTTATTTTATGATGTCATGATGTTTCAAGAATCCCATTTTTGTTACATGTGTTATGCGATGATGTATGATTTATGATTATGTGGCACACATAAGAAAGGATTCATTATAAGATGGGTGGGACCTATATCTCCCTCCAATGCATTGGGTAAAGATTTTATATCTCATGAGATAGACATGGCTGGAATGGTAGGTTATACCGGTTCAGTGAAACAGGACTGAAACGAGGGTTACTCGATTCAGAAAGGGACTTTGTCCACTAAGATAGTCTTGGAAATGAGTCATGACTAACAAGAAATGATTTTCCATGATTATGTGTGCATGCCACAAAGTTTCAAGTTTCATGTTATGATTATGGTGATCTTATTTTCCCTTCTATGATTTGTTCCAGGTTAAGATATTATGATCTCTTTTGCAGGTTATGATTTTCAAAAAGATATGATATGATTTTTATTTCTTTTGTATACCATTACTGAGCATTTGAGCTCACCCTTTTATGTTTTCTTTTCCCCAGGATATAATGAAAGGTTTTAGGTAAAAAAAGGTATGACCTTTATGGGAGATATTGAAGAACATTCACCACGATTAGAAGATTACGTTCCGAGTTTCCAAAGACACTAAACTATTACGATCCTTGTGTGTGTGTGTTTTTGTTATGTACTAAGTATTCCGCAAATGTAATGTAATGTCCATGTACGTCAGGCTACGGGTCTCTACATTTGGTATCAGAGGAAAGGTTTAGTCAACCTTTGGAAACTAGGATGCGAAAACGTTAGTGAGATCCCTAGAGATATTTCTAAGGTATGTCTAGGGATGTCTCTAAGGTTAAGTATACGTATAGGTTATAGTCCTAGAATTGCTCTAACGATCTTAGAATTTAACCTAAGATGTTAGATATTGAGGGTACTAACCCTTTATTATGTTGTTTTCCCTAGCAAGATTTTTGCCTCTCACACTATTCTTTTGGGGTTTTAGACGATGGCTGGAACCCGAAAGAACCGTGTTGATCAATGCAATGGACAATGCAATGATTGTCCCCCTGAGCAACCAAACGATATGGGAGCTGGAATGCAAAATCTTGTAGCCATGCTCACACAACTTTCTCAATCTATGAATCATGCAGGACTTCCAAACGAGCAAAGGAAGGAGCAACATTCTGTTGAATCCTTCATGAGGCAGTGTCCGCCTTCTTTCAGTGGGTCTACTGATCCATTAGTTGCTGAACAATGGATTAGTACTACTGAAAAGATATTTTCAGTTCTTTAATGTTCTGAACATGATAAATTCATCTTAGCAGTATATCGTTTGGAAGGTGAAGCTGATCAATGGTGGAATCTTATCAAGAATACGAGGCAAAGAGATGAAATTGATTCCATGGAATGGGACGAGTTCAAGAACTTGTTTTTCAGTAAGTACTTCCCTCGTATTCTTCGAACGAAGATGGAGAAGGAGTTTCTTGAACTAAAGAAAAAGGATGATGAATCTGTTGGTATATACGAAGCGAATTTTACAAGACTTGCAAGGTATGCATCTGGAATTATCATCCAACCTGAAAGTAAAGTTGATCGATTTTTTCAGTGGCTTAAAACCAAGTCTTCGAAGGGCATTAGCTATAAGAGACTTCAATAGCTATGAAGAAATTGTGCGTTGTGCTATCAAGGTAGAAATGGAAGTTGGTGTTACATATCCATCTCATGGTTTTGAAAAGAAACGAAAGATGGAGTTCAAGGAGAAATTTCAGAATAATGGTGAAAAGAAGATGAATGTTTCCTTATGCACAAAGTGTGGAAAGAAGCATGGTGGAGATTGTCTTAAAGGGACTAGAAAATGTTTTAAGTGTGGAAAAGAAGGTCATCGAGCATCTGATTGTCGAAGTAATGGAAAAAGGGATTCTAATGAAGTGAATAAAGCAAACACTGCAGAGAACGCACAACCAACACTTCAATGCTTCAAGTGCAAGGAGATGGGACATTATGCCAATAAATGCCCTAATCCAAGGGTTAGTGATGATCGACATGAGCAACCGCTTAAGGCAAAGGACAAAGGGAAGTCACATGCGATCACTATTGGCAATGTTGAATATGACAACGATGTGGTGGAATGATTAAGTTCTTATGTAATGGGATTCCAAAATAATGTTGTATCATGGAATAATGGAATATTTATGTATTGGTCTAATGTGGTATTCAAAGTGATTGAGATATTATGCGCATAATGAAGGGAAAACGAGAAAATGAAATGTTTAACAGTATTCATGAGCTCATGATTGATATAAGGACCAAGTGATATCATGGTTTGAGTATATAGAATTTTGAGGATTTTGGTATGTGGAAAGTGTTAACTTTTAACTGCATTCAAGTTTTCACTAAGGTTCAATGGGTATTCAAGAGAGTACAAGATTAAGGCCTTTGAATGTTTGGAATGTGTCCAACAAGATATATCTTATGATATATGGGGATCAACGATGGTATTAAATCTCTGGTAATCGTTTTCACTATGTTATGAGAATGGACTGCAGTATTATGGATAGGACTAAAGATTGGAATGGATTATGTTGGACATAAGTTAGTATTGTTTAAGGATAGAAGTTTTTCGATATTATGGGATGTTATAGTAATATAGTTTTAGAAAAAGGACAACCTGCAGGACGGGCGACAGCCCATCGCTTCGGACAAGGCTGTGGGAATCGAACCCACAACCGAAGTGCGACTGGCCTTTATCGCCTACCACTGACCTACAGGAAGTCCCTATTTAGTAGAAACTAGTTTTATTTTATTAAGCGGTATGATATATGAAGTATAAGTTCATTTTTGGAACCATATACAATTAATCTAGCCATAAGATGAACTTAAAACTTTTCAAACCTTTTGTTTGAGACAGATGGAATGACCCGTCATTCTATCACATGATCTGCTAACACTTCACGAATAACAAATTCAACTTCATTTATTTAAGAGATGAAGTGGAAATTGTTCAAGGCACGAACAATAGTGCGACTGTACCAAAATAAAGTAAGTATTTATTCTAATTCAAATTTTCAACTTTAGGGAAATGATCTTGAAAACCAAAAATGTTGTCCTAGTGATCTTATACCTGATGAATCAGATGGTACCATAGATCGTCACAAATTTATGGATTTGTGATTACTGGATTTTTCATAGCCATGTTCTCTACCACTCTCCATCAGAACATGATGGTTAGATTTCTCTTCCATATCCATATTTTCACCTATGTGGAAACCCAATGATTAGTTTATTTGGGTAATCATTACATTTCATACTTTAGTTTTTAAAGACAAGTTTTGGTATTCCTTTTTACGATGTGGGTTTCTATTAAAGAAACTTTCGAATAGTAAACCATTTATAACCCCGACGAATTTCGAGGGCGAAATTCATTTTAAGGGGGGTAGAATGTAACAGCCCGAGATTTTATGAAAAATATTCTTTTTAATTTTATTAATGTCTTGTGTTATACTCTACACCAAAAGGATCTTTCACAATACACTTCTCTGACCTGGCTTGAATTACACGCAATCACAACCTTCCTCGATAGCGTGTGTTGTACGCAACACCGAGTTTCGCTAAACAACGATATGCTATTAAGATATTATTAAAACTAGCCGTTATGAATAGTAATAACCACTTTTTGAAATTTAGTAAATTTTATTTTTCAAAATGGAATTCATTTTTGGATTCGTAATATCGAAATTAGCTTAGAGTGAAATTTTGGTACTTTTCGGATAACTTTCATATTCTGATGAATAGTGAAAATTACTAAATTTTAATTAAAAACAACTTTTTTAATCGAAATAATTAATAGTGATAAATTATTAATTTGAGTGGTTTTAATGTATATTTAGAATATATTTTTACAATTCAACACAATGTTGGTCATTGTATGTAATTTTACATTTAAACCAGACATAAACAAGTGTCAATCTTTTGATAGATATTGTTTCTTAAAAACACGCTATTTGTTTTAACAGCGGGATTTAATTATAAAATTAATTAATGCAACATCTATGTTATGAATATGGTAAAATAGACTTCATTTTTGAATTCGGAATATGAAATATAGCTTAGGATGAAATTTTAGCATTGTTCTGAAAAACATCAATTTTTGATGAATAGTGAAACTACTAAATGGTAGGTTAAAAACTGAATTTTGCATAAAACTTAATTTTACCACTTCTGTGAATGGAATTTCGAAAATCCGACAGACACGGTTAATATGAAGGACTAAAATGTGGTTCAATGAGATGAAAATAATTTTTGGTGAATAGTAACTTTTTACTTTTTTTTACCACGGTTAATAGTAAATAGGGTAACTAAGGGTAAATATGATATTACTATTACCCTAACACATGTCCTAATTCTATTGGATAAGTGTAATTCGGCCAAAAACAACCTTATGAATATAATATGACCATTTAGGCCCACTTGGATTAGATTAGGACATTTATTATGATTTAATTCAAAGAAGAGTTAAAAGAGTTAAAATCAAAGTTTATTTACTAAAACATTTTTAATATGGGGTTATACATAAGATAAATTCGACTATAAATATTCATTAGAAAGCTAAAAAGATTTCATACATAATGATATTTTATTTGTAATTTTTAGACTTTAAATAATTCAATTTATTTATGACACAATGATGATGCAGTAATTATCTTATTAATGAAATATTGACATAATTGATGTTATAAACACCAAAATAAATGTAATTTGAGACTTTTTATGAATTCCACTAACTTTCTAGGTTACTATGATATATTAGTGTTGATTTAATCAACTTGGTTAGAACATATAATTCTGTTATGACTTTCACAAAAATCATATATCAAATAGTGTCAAAATTGACACAAAATAGTTTTTAAATAAAATATTATATTATTAATTGTTATTGTATTCCTAAAAATCTAAGGTTCGTCCAAATGACTTAGATAAGGATATATATTTTAATAATAAACAATTTGGGGTTCGTTTGGCATGTTATAGTAAGTGTATTAACCATATAGTGAAAGAAAACAAAAAGACATGGTAAAAGTAAAATTATTTAACTTAGAGTTAAATCTAATTGATAAGGTTAAAATAATACCCTAAACTTGTCTAAATCTTATTGGTTGATAGTATTTCGACCCATCCCCACTTTAGCTTCGAAATAAGACCATTTGGAACCATTATAAACCGATTTTGACTTTAATATAAAATAATATTTTGAGATATCCCTAAGGTGCCCCTCTCCTCCCCTATAAAAGGACACCTCCTCCCCCTCCTCCTCACACCAATTTGAGCACTCAAGCTCGGCCAACCCCTGCCAAAATCCCTTCTCAACTTCCCTAGCAACATCCTAGAGGTTCTGGTCTTCCTCAAAGACCAATTCTAGTGCCCTAAGAGGAGGTCTCAAAGAGGCACTTCAAAGAAGAGGAGGTTCGGACACTTACAAAGCAAGTCGGACCTAAGGTAAGGGAAATATCACAATCTCATTTTTATCCGAGATTGTTTATTCGTAAGTATTTACTGGGGTGTATTTTATCATCCACATCCATGTTCCCTCAATATGAAATATTGTTTCCATCCACTTGCAATAGTTTAAATCCAATTTTACCCTTAGGTGAGTGTTTAGTAAAGAATATGAAAGGAATCTTTTGTCGTTTTTCCGTACGAGGTACTTTTTGACTTTTCCGACAAAAGTACGAAGAATGTTTTTTTAACTTATACGGCACGAACGGATTTCTACTGTTTTATGAAGCCTTATTTTCATGAAGCTTCCTCTAAAAGATTTCATGACTATTTTCAATAAAATATCTTTCTTTTAAAATTGCATGATGTTTTGTGAAAAGAAATTTATTTTGAAAAAGAAAGGATATTTTCCTCAAGAATTCAATTCAAGTGTTTTATCAAAATTATTTTCCATCTAAGATAATAAAGGGTTTTGTTTTTATCCCTTTAATTACATTGATTTGATTATGTTGTGAGGGGATTATTTTTATGAAGTCATTTTCCTTATAAGATTTATTTTATGATGTCATGATGTTTCAAGAATCTCATTTTTGTTACATGTGTTATGCGATGATGTATGATTTATGATTATGTGGCACACATAAGAAAGGATTCATTATAAGATGGGTGGGACCTATATCTCCCTCCAATGAATTGGGTAAAGATTTTATATCTCATGAGATAGACATGGCTGGAATGGTAGGTTATACCGGTTCAGTGAAACAGGACTGAAACGAGGGTTACTCGATTCAGAAAGGGACTTTGTCCACTAAGATAGTCTTGGCAATGAGTCATGACTAACAAGAAATGATTTTCCATGATTATGTGTGCATGCCACAAAGTTTCAAGTTTCATGTTATGATTATGGTGATCTTATTTTCCCTTCTATGATTTGTTCCAGGTTAAGATATTATGATCTCTTTTGCAGGTTATGATTTTCAAAAAGATATGATATGATTTTTATTTCTTTTGTATACCATTACTGAGCATTTGAGCTCACCCTTTTATGTTTTCTTTTCCCCAGGATATAATGAAAGGTTTTAGGTAAAAAAAGGGATGACCTTTATGGGAGATATTGAAGAACATTCACCACGATTAGAAGATTACGTTCCGAGTTTCCAAAGACACTAAACTATTACGATCCTTGTGTGTGTGTGTTTTTGTTATGTACTAAGTATTCCACAAATGTAATGTAATGTCCATGTACGTCAGGCTACGGGTCTCTACAACAAGGCTGGGAGAATTTTTTTCATCATAATCACCATATAGGGAATCATACTTCTCTAGGTTTGGAGGGATAGATCAATGGTAGGTGTCTCACTTATTCCTCCCCCCAGAAGACAAACCTATGTTGGTCGGGGCTCACTCGGCAACCACAACCCGAAAATCCCTCAAATTCACTATTCATTGGCTAATATAGGAGGATTGTATGAAAAATATAATCAGAACCTAGATAGGTCACAAGCCAAAATTTATCAACATGGACAAGGGTTCAAATAATGACCCTGATAGAAGCTTTCCAGAATTATCTTGTTGCATAGAAAGAAATGTAACAACCACCATTTCCCAATATGCCTCTGTGAATGTCATCACAGTCAACTTGGAAGACATCGATCAATACACAAATACAAAATTACACAATATCAAAAATGTACCCCATGATGAGGGTGATTTTGATGCACTAAATTATGTTGAATGCACCTGAATCCAAAGAAGGATTCAAAATATGGCACCGTCAAATAATGAGCTTCCACCTCCTCAGTGGAATAAGGGAAAAGAGAAGGGGAAGGATGCAACTAAATCTCATTTTTGATGCATAGAGGAATAGTTTTCACAATACGAGAGTGAAATAAGATCTCTCCAGCAAATCAATGACTAGCTACTCTGGGGAAATATTCCCACCAGGTATCATCTCCAGTTAGAGACAAATATCCTCCCCCACACTGATCCATTGGAAAGAGCGGTGTCTAAATATCAATTTTCTTCCAAACCAAGACAACCAATCTACATAAATGAGGAATCCAAAAATGATTGGGAATTACCTCCATTGTAGTGATGACCCCTTCCTCTCTAGGTAAATCATTCAGTCATAGGAAAAATCAAGGATTAGTAGGAGATGAAAGTGGGACCACCTCATCAGCCCCAACCTTCTCCCTATCGTCAGGAGGTAGCTTAGGAACCAATTCCCCCAGAGTTAGTCAATGGAATTGATTCTCTGGATAATCAAATGGAATCCATGGAAGGGTGTTGCACACCTATGTAGCCCAAAATGATTCCATATCTCGAATGGTTGGATGATACACCACATCCACTCAATTTTAAAAACCCCAAATTTCTTACCTTTGATAGTGCAGGTGACCCTAAACAACATATCACACACTTCGTATCCCAATGTGGGCCGATGATGGGCCCTTAAGATCAACGGGATGAAACAAAGCTGAGGTGTTTTGTACATACTATGATAAGGATAGCCTTTGTTTGGTACATCAGTCTACTGTAGGGATCTATTCCAGGATGAGAAGACCTTCATGATCAGTTACTTTATAAATTTCATTCAACAATCATTAAAATAATGATCATCCACCTAAATAACTACAACAATTGTGATAAAGAGAGGGTTTATGATTCCATAGCATGTTTCAATGGTTGAACCTATTCACTCAGTATCCCCCTCCCACAAGAGAAACATCAAGACCTCTATGATGAAAATCTTAGGGATGAGTTACAGACTCCCCTAATACCCATAAAATATCTAGGAGGGTTTAAAGATTTTTCTAAAACAGCACAACATCTTGAATAATCTATTCACAGAACCTGATCCAAGTCTCAAATAATTCCCACATCACAGGTGAGGAATCCAGGAAGAGAAAAAAGTAGTATATATCACTCTCAAGCCCATAGGAGTGCCCATCTAAGAACCTAGACAATCTCTAAACTACCCATCACCTCCTGTCGAGCGATGACAACCATAAAATTTCCCTCATCCAGAAGTATAGAGAAACTTGGGTCACCCAATATTTGAGGAATAGATAAACAAAGTATAATCCTCCTGAAATGAACAATTGACCTATTATTTCTTGTAATCCATGGATAATAACCTTATCACACTCCCATATCCTAGAATTCATGATGAAGTCAACTTCATTGACAATCCCTATTACTACCCTTTCCATAGAAGGTTGGGTCATAATATCCAGAATTGATTCGTCTTCAAGGATTCTCTTAAAGGCATGGTCTACTTTGGATAGGTGGTGCTATAAAATTCCTCAGAGCATGTGGCATTCATAACCATCATCTAGTTGGAATAAGTGGATGGTTGGTAGAATGTTCGATCCTGGTGAGTGAAAAAGATTGTCAATTGGATGACTCAAAAAATAGTTGATTGATATCACGCCACTCTGAAGGTACAGTTTTGTAAACTCACGATAGATACACTATCCAAGAATGAGATGCTAGATGTTCCTCCCATAGGTGGGCGTGACCACCAGAAGAAGGAAGAGACAGAGAAAGAAGACTCATATTCTGCTCCAAATCAAGCCCAAACTCTTTCAGATTTCTTCCCTGCAACATATGCAATATAGCCACTTCCCTATGAAATAGAATCCTCATCAGATTAAAAGTTCATATTTGGTCATTTCAAAAAAATACACTTGAAAATCCCCTTATCCAATGACGATTATACCCCAGAGCTTCAGTTTCCCACATAAAACTGGGGAACGAGAGGCTGCATTTTCTAAAGCAGATGATATAGGGGATAGCATAGATGTGTTCGGACCCAATATTCTAGTCATATACCCATGGAATACATATATGTAATTGATAATAATGGGAAATTTCTCTAGTAGGATCAGAAGAAAAGTGGTGCCTCAGATCCCTCCAGTATTCACCCGCATCTAATTTCCTTTTATGACTGCTTAGTGGGGGTTCAATCTGATCAACCCATGAAATGGGAATTCCTGGAACAACCTATTCCATTGGAAGTAGATAATCCCTCAACATCTACATAATAACTAGTTCCATCCATCCCAAATTCCATGTCTCCTCATCCACATGTCCTGGAGTAACCCTGTATCAGGAAGCATCGAACTCTAGCACAAAAATATG
This sequence comes from Viscum album, assembly GCA_963277665.1. Taxonomy (NCBI): domain Eukaryota; kingdom Viridiplantae; phylum Streptophyta; class Magnoliopsida; order Santalales; family Viscaceae; genus Viscum; species Viscum album. Next base: position 666,256,997 of record OY728133.1, read on the forward strand.
ACATTTAGAAACAGCTAGCGGTGGTCTCATCCAATATCTCAATCCTTGATACTCTTCATCTTTCAAAATAACATAGGTAGTCACTTGTTGAAGCCCGCAAGAGTCCACATGAGTTCGATATATAAGTTTCTCCAACAGAGGCATATCGGGCGGAGACCATGACATCAGAATGTCTTGTCGCCAACTTATTCACTGATCAAGATCAAGAAGAATCCCTTCAATGGAACATTAGAACCCTATATGTCTTAGGAAGACTCAATAATGTCAATTTACAAAAATCTACAATTGATAATGGTTCTGGGATTAATCATATCCCAGTCTAAACCCTCTAAATTTTGGGGTATAACAAAGGTACATATCCCCTATAAAGGTGGACATTTAGTGATATGATAAGTGTGAGAAAAGACCCCTTGGGAAGATCAAACTCGAGGCCCAATTTGAGGAACTCACATCTGATGCTAATTTCATGGTCAGACAGAAAGACACTAAAAATATTTTCCTTCTCCGAAGTCCTTGGCTCTATAGACACTTGGTGGTAGCATCAACATTCCATCAATGTATGAAGTACCACATCAATGGAAAGGTCAGCATGCTGCATGGTGACAGCTCCCCCTTCGAGACTTGTAGGGCCACATATTCTAAAGTATATTTCAATAATAATATTGGTAATCAATCAATTATGGATGATGATATACTAGTTTTATCTCTCAACGGCTTAGGGACCACCCCTATAAATCCCTGCAGCATGCTCGATAGAAAAGGTTAGTGATATCCCTTCTAATAGCCTCCCACACCCTGATACTGATAGATTTGCCCCCAAATTTAAATCTTCACCTGAATATGTTTCCATAGACTCTGAAATGGAAGGTTATGAGGATGATCTAAGGATTGACCCTCTAGCATTCAAGGAAGGTGTCTCTTCCACCGTTGATAAGCTCGGGAAGATAAATCCAGGAATATAAGAAGACCCACATCATACACTGATTAGTGTCACCATTCCCCTTGAAGATCAAGAGATGTAAATTGAATTTCTAAATCATCACCAATATTTGTTTGTCTAGAACTATATAGAAATTCCTGGACTTAATATGTATGTAGCTACACACTATCTCATACTTCATGATGAGCATCTAGTTTTTAATCAAGAATTTAGGAGGATGCACCCCTCTCATTCCATCAATGTAGTGGTGTAATTTTAAAAATTTATAAAAATTAAACTTTTTTTGAGAAGTGAAATACCCAATATGTCTTTCTAACATCACCCCCATCAAGAAGAAGAATAGGAATATTAGGTTCCTCATGACTTCAAAGACCGTAATCATCATTTCCTAAAAAATTACTTCCCATTGTCGATCAAAGAACTCTTGGTCAATACCACTCCTAGATTCCAATCCATTTCCTTCATGGATGGGTACTTTGGGTACAATCATATTAAGATGGTCCTCGAGGATGAAGAAGCCACTACCTTCAGAGCACCTCAAGGGATCTTCTTATATCAGGTCATTCCATTTGGATTAAATAACTTTGGATCCACATATCATCACACCATGCATAGTATATTTATTCCATTTTTTGGAAGGATAACCGAGTGTTATGTTGATGAACTGGTCGTTAAATCTTTGCAGCGATGTGATCATTTCATAGATCTCCAAGAAATATTCAAAAATCTACGAAATCATAGTCTAAAGATGAATTTGTTGAAGTGTGATTTTGGGGTAGCATCAGGAAAGATACTTGTCTTTGGGTTATGCCACAATTGTATTGAGGTTGACCCATAAAATACTAGTTCTATTCTAGCAATGTCACCCCCCACAAATATAAAAGAACTGAGGGGACTCCAAAGGCACCTTTACTACATCTATTGATTCATAGACAACCTAGAAGGAAAATCCCTCCCCTTAAGTAGGCTAATGAAGAAGGGATTTGATATCCAATGGGATGAAGAATGTAAAAAATCCCTCAAAAGTATCATGATGTAATTTCTTCACTCATTGGTTTTGATACCTACGGTGGGAGGGAGGCCACTCATCTTATATATAGACACCATGGAATACTCACTATGCACCATCCTCATATATAAAAATGATGCGGGGAGAAAGAATAGTCTATACTACCTTATCCATACTATGATAGGTACTAAGACTAGATATTATGATGTCTAAAATAACTAACTTGCACTCATCTTTATAGTGAAAAAGCTGAGGCATTACTTAATGCACCATGAATTCCACCTGGTCTCTTGTATTAACCATCTAATTTACATACGAGGCCTCCCAATGTTGACTGGGCACTTGTCTTGATGGAAGGTTATTCTAGGGGAATATGAAATTACGTTCAAATCATAGAAGTCAGTGAAAGGGATAATACACTGAGATCTCCTATGAAGAGTTCTTTTATGCCCATGAATCTTCCGTACATGGGAAATGTATTTTTATGGTGCCTCTTATAGTCATGTTGGCATAATAATGAAAAACCCAAAGCTCTATTGGGTTGGTCTAGGGATTGTATTTGTCACCCTAGACAAAGAAATGTTTCTCTGCTCTTTATCACTATCTGAAGGCTACATAAATAATATGTCTAAGTACCAATCCCTAATACCTGGATTGAAACTTTCCCTATATATGTAGATACTCTACTATAATATCAAAGGTGTCTCAGAACTAGTGATAAAGATGATAAATGGGGAATATTCCATCAAAAAGGAAGAAATCGATCCTCTCATATGCTCTGTTAGGGGATTGATGGAAGATTTACCCTTTTATCCCACATTGAATTATGTCCCCCAATCATAGAATGCTTGCACCGATGCACTGGATAATGTAGATGACATCCTAGACAACCCTGATCAGAAGGAAGAAACCTTCCACATTACACATAAAAGAATGAATTTATTAGTATTCATATGTAATATGGAATATATTAATCAGATCAGCACTAACCTACAGAATTATAATCCAATAAACACCCTAGGATGGATGGAGCCTATAATCAGTTATCTATAGGACGAGACTCTCATGATGGCTTCTGATGGAAGGTAATAGACTCGACACTGGGAATAAAACTTCACTATGAATGATGGTCTAAATGATCATAAAGTCCTCGATAAGATAGAATTTGACAAAGGTATCCTTAGGTGTGTAGCATAAGGAGGGAATCTCTCCATCGTGGACGAATTTTGTTCAGGTTCCTGCAGCACCCATTAATCTAGAACTAATATTTCCCACCATATTAGGAGGTTGGGATATTACTAGAAAACCATGATAAAGGACTATGTGGAATTCACCATGAAATTTCATGGGGTGTAATATTCAATAAAACATCATCAATTATCCCCTTAAATTGAAACAAGTAGCTAAATATTCCTAGCCATTTGTTTTTTGGGGGATGGATGATGTGGGAACATATCCCTTAGCCACCACTAAGCAGTTCAAGTATATCCTTACTAATAATGACTTCTTTTCCAAATGGGATAAGGAAATACCCCTCAAGGAATTTGAGAAAAATAATGTTATCAACTTTGTGAAGTCCCATATAATCACCAGTTTTGGAGTCCCTAACATAATATTGATGTAAAACAACAGAAAATTATATTCCATGGAGTTTAAAAAGCTTTACCATGAGTACAACATCGAGTCCAATAACTCGTCCCACTATAATGCAATGGAAATCTAATATATATATATATATATATATATATATATATATGCCTTCAATAAAACTATATCAAATATAATCCATAAGATGGTGACTAAGGATAAGAATTCTTTGTTCAACAAACTCCTTCATGCTTTATGGTCCTACCATAATACCACATGTACTTCTACACAAGCAACGCCATACTCATTAGTGTATAGGATCGAGGCAATATTATGCATATAATTCCATCTACCCTCACTCTAAATAGCCATTTTTGGATAGATTCCCAATATTTAACAATAGAAAAAGCATCTGGATGAGTTGGAGAAGTTAGATGAGAAGAGGTTGTGCACATTACACAACCGTGAATTTCCCCATAATCAGATTGCATGGTCCATTAATAAAAAAATTTTAGCTCCATTCATTCTTTCTTGTAAAACTGGTGTTGGATCTCAAAACCCCATTGACACTAGGGAAGAATCCCCTGAAATTGGAACCCAAGTGGGAAGAACCTAACATCATACATAATATCTGTAATAATAGAGCCTATTCTCTATCCACCGTGGATGGGGATTGTCTCACACCACCCAAAAATTAAAGATTTATCATGAAATAATTTTCATAGAAATCAGTAATAGGGTATCCACATTAGTGTAAGTCCCATATATCATCCTTGATGAATGATATTAAACTACATGGAATATCTCATCTCAGTAGCATGATGTTAAACTGTGTAGCATCTCTCATCCTGACCTCAAGATGTTAAACCTTGTGGAGCTTGCCCTTGCTGAAAGATGTTAAACTACATGGTTCTTCTAGAACTATGTTTGGCTTCATTCCTATCTTCACAGGATACGTAGTGACTCCTAAAAATTTATTCTTAGGTCTCTCTATAAGATAATTTTTTTTCATTTTCATCGGGTGATCCAATGTGCTTACTTCAAGATTTAAAATTGCATGGATACAGATTTTCCCCTTCACAATAGGTGACCCAATGTCTCTACCACATGACATAAAATTATATGGACCCATGATGTCCATGTCCATTCACGTCGAGTCACCTACATCCATTCCACACAAAATAAAACTACATGGTTCATATAGAACTATTTATGGCTTGATTATCATTTTTAATGAGATACTTAGGGACACATCGATCCTATATCTTGGTCAATCCACTACATGATACAAAATTCCTTTTTTGTACACCCTTCTGTCTCTACATTGTAGGAAGACACATGTCATTCCTTTTTTCTCACACTGAGCATAGATCACATGATCTTAGGAATTTTGATAGGGACATACCCTCTCAAGAAAGGAATAATGTTACACAGCAGGTCCATTACAGTCTTAAATGAAAGAACTTAAAAGGAATACCATGATTACTTTCTGCATGATGTTAAACATCATGGTTTTTTTCCTTTCCTCATGACATTAAACTGCATGATTATTCAAAACTAAATGTGGTTTGATTCACATACTCTTGATATAGTTAGTGATGTACAAAATCCCACTCTTAGGCCCAAAATAATTATTATCATTAATTCATGTTGATCCACCCTCATCTTCACTACATGACATTAAACTATAATTAATTTACAGAACTATGTATGGCTCGATTCACAACTTTTATGAGATATTTAGTGATGATCAAATGTCCATTCTCGGGCCCAACCACAATGGTTACATTTATTCATGTCCGTTTAACTTCATCTTCACCGCATGATGTTAAAATTCATAGAACATCATGAACTATGTGTGGATTGATTCCTATCCTCATGAGATATGCAGTGACACCTAGAACTCTAATATCGAGCCTAGTCACAATAGTTAATGGAAATAATTCCCACATATGCATATGCGTCAGACCTGCATAGAGTATTTTCCATTCAAGAACTATGTGTGGCTTGATTCTCATCCTTATGTGATATATAGTGATGCCCAAGCCTCCATATTAGGGCTTAGCTACAACATTTCCACAATTTCATCTATGTTCCCATGTCCTTACCACACGACATTAAAATTCATAATAGTGCATCATTACCGCATAATGTTAAAATGCATGGAAGTACATACTTACCACACAGTGATAAAATCTATGGAATTACATAATTACTGTGAGATGTTAAAATGAAAAGTAGTACGTCCTTACTGCATGTTGATAAACATCACAGAAAATGTTTTCACCAAACAACATTAAACCCCACTGAATAACATCCCAACTACATGACAATAAACTCTGTATACCATATCCCATTTTTCATTCCTTATCAAAGGACTATAAGAGACATAGCTTGGTCAACCAGACTATGGGGTGCTCCCACCATCTTTCAATAGCACCTCAAATCCATATATGAAACTTCATGTCTTGAGCATCTCGGGTCTCTATAACCTTCCATGAAACTTAGCAAGGATAATCAGCTTCAAGAGACGTTTTCCTTACTATGCGTACATTCCCATAGTTCTTACATATGTTCCTATGGCCATCAACCAAATGTGTCACACTAAAAATGGACATTCTGATTCTCATGATCCCTACCACCGCCACAACAATACTCAACACATCAATGTGTCTAAAATACTCATGATATGAATGTCCCATGTCATTTATTATGATCTAAGTAACTTAGGACATGGTTTACAACATTTCCACCACCCACTTAGAAAGGAACTTGGAGTACTCTTGACTCTAGATGTATTAATTAGGCTCATGTGTATCATCCTCTATATTAGGTCCAAGCGAGTCATGACCCTAAATTGTCTATGTTTTTGTCAAAGTCGTACGACCTCAAAATCTAGCACATATTGGTCCAAATCAAAATACCTTAAACTACTAATGAAAGAGACATGAGACTTATCAGGCGAAAACCCACAAAGGGAGTCCTGAGCAAAATTCAAGTCTCCACCCGCTAAACTCCACATTCTCAGAGTTTGGGAAAAATTTAGGGTGAAAAAATATATGGCATAAAGCTCATAGGATCTATTTTATAGCCCTAGTAAAAGCCAAGATATTCTCACTGGACCCCCTAACCTGAGACAAAGTTAGAGTAATGCTTTTTCACACCTCTTCACCATGAGAATATATTCATTAGGCAGTGGAATAATTTTTTTGTAATCAAACCCTCCTTGTATTTTACAACTTCCAAACACCACACTTCTTGAGTTGGGGGGTCTCTGATCCTAATAACCATCCATGGCCCTTGGAAAGGATATCTTGCTTCAGGGTCCATTTTCTTCACAATGCATATATGCCTTTGGATCCTGCATATATGCCAATGGACTTCAACCAAATGTGTTACTCTGAAAAATGGCATTTCAATCCTCCGGATCCCTAACATCATCATAGAAGCACTCAACACCTCAATGTGTCTAAACCACTCCTTGTATGACTATCCCATATCATCCTCCTGACTTGAGAACTCTGGATTATGATTTAGTATCCCCACACCAAAAAAACCAAGAGGATTTGATGTCCTCAATGTTACATCATTGTGTTTTATACCCTTTATCAAGGTCGGACTGTGACACTTCATTCCTTAGCCTTTGATAGCCCACACCTCATGATTTTAAACCACATGGCATAGATCTTGAGCTTCATGATTTAAGAGATAAATTTCCCTAGGGTTCCCGAACCCTTCCAGGATAGCCTTCTCTCCATCTCCAACTTCATCATCTAGATGCTTGACTCTTCACTAACTGTTCATGTCCCTTGGAGAGAAGTGGAGATAATCTTTTTCTTGGTATGATACCAATGAATAAGGGTCATGACCCACCAACTAAAGGCATCTTCTTCTTTTCATAAATTATCTTCAATCCTTGTGATCCCTATAAACACTATGGCAGAACCTGGAATCTCAGAATGCCACAGGATATATCCAAAATTTCCAAACCATCCCATATTCATGGACACGGACATTCATATTACGATTTAAATCACCCATATTCCATCTATCCATGCGGATCTAGAATCCCTAATATTTCTCCATCAACCAATATCATCTCCATAAATCTCCCATACCCCTGGAAAGGATAACTGGCTTCAAAGACCCTTTTCTTGACTATAAATGAATTCCTATTGCTCCTGAATATGCACATATGGCTGTCAACCAAATGCGTCACTCTATAAAAAGGGAATTTTGATCCTCGTGAGCCTCAAAAACACCAACGTAGAACCCAGAACCTTATAGAGTTTTAAGTCATTCCTGGAATTTCAGCACCATATCCCATGATCATATAGAAGGTCTAAGCTAAAAGACCCTAAACTAATGCAATAGAAGGTCTGAGATAAAATACCCTAAACTAAAGAAACAGAATGTCTTAGTTAAAAGACCCTATGATAAAGCAACAAAAGGTCCAAGATAAAAGACCCTAATCTAAAGAAATAGAATCTCTAAGCAAAAATACCCTAAATTAAATGAATAGAAGGTTTGACCTAAAATACCCTAAACTAAATAAATAGAAGGTCCGAGCTAAATGACCCTAAACTAAAGTAGTAGAAGGTCTGAACTAAAAGATCCTAAACTAAAGTAGTATATGGTATGAGCTAAAACACCCTAAAATAAAGCACAATAAAAATGTACTCTGTAATAGATTATAAGTATCGCCATATGGACTTAGAAACATAAATTTATGCTCACAAATCCTATAGGATTTGTGAAATAACAGAGCACTCACTCTTTGGGATACATATTCTTCCCATTGATCCCTCTATGGATCAGGTGATCTGAAGAGAACTAGAACATATTACCAAAATGGAATCTCATGTGGTTGGTAATTCATGAGCATATCTAAATGGGAATCTATTATAATACCAACATTAAATTCTAGTAAGTCAAGTCCACAAGGGATGGGTATCGTTGGCAATTCACATAATATCATATCAACAAAGAGACACGAACATAATGAATAAAAGGAAACCTGATAATATAAAATAAATTTTATCAATCCTATTTAGTGATACCATATAAAAGAAGGGATCTCAACATGCCAAAGACTCTCCTATTAATGTATGAGACAAAATGTGATTGAAACATTTTTCCACCATTATTGAATCTACTCAGAATAATATTTAATATCAACAAGTATTCACTCAAATAAGGTCACATTATTCCATTATTGATCGATAGGTTCAGTCTCCACCTCCACAGTATGTTGCATCTCCTCCGCTTTGTTAATAGTATCAAGTCTGAATTTCTCTTCCATTTCCAAGAGCCCTTGCTATTCCAGAACAGTCTTTTCCAATATCTAGAACACATACAGAAACCAGGATAGTTATATCTCAAGACAGTCAATTTTACACTAAGGGTGACTAATTTTAGACTAGAGATGATCAGATTGAATCTTCCCAGTATTAATGGAATCCTGGTGAGCATCAATGTCCATCACACATTGAGTAGCATCATTTATATCTCTCCTCCAATTTTTCTTCACAGAAGAGGAATCCTCATCAGCTATTACCCTGAACTCAAGGGAACCTTTCTATTATCACAAAATTATCACCTCTTTTACCTTATAATGAAGGGAAGAATAGTCAAAACCTTCATATCATAGGGTGGGTAACATTAAGAAAATATGACCCAATCGATCTTCCAACTTTTCCAATGGGTTTTTTAATACTAAAATCCAGATCTCCCACCACATATGTCATCTCATTGATTGATAAAGTGATGCATACCTAGGTCCTTGGTCATGATTTACATTGGGGATGAGAAAGTATTTTGAAAAAAGATAAAATAGATTCAGGGTTGTGCCCATGGTCTTTGATAATGATAGGAGAGAACCAACCTCTGCATTGGAAGACCTAGTTGAAGGAACTCCCAAAGGGTCAGGCACCATGGCCTCTGAACATAAAGGTGAGGATTCTATAGTAAGCGGTGAAAGAGCATGGTTGTTATAGGATAAATTATTAATTACTTAAAAATATCATTATATGTGACTAAGGTTATAAACATACCTTTTTTATTCACATCACTAAAAAATCCACCACCTCAACCCCCTACCTGTAGACTCGCAATTGTGTTATCTAAACACAGTCATGCTAGTCACAAACGATAAAATGATCGAGACACCAGATCCTGTAACGTTCTCAGGAAAACCATATCTCTCATGGATTTAGTCTCAAAGATTATCGAGTTACAGTTCTCAATTGGTTCAAATGTGTTCCTAGGAAAGAAATAGTCTCGTGAAAGAGTTATGGTAGGACAAACTCGCAAACGAGACTCACATTCAAGGTTCGTGACATGGTCTTACAATGAAGAAAAATTCAAGGGAAATTTGGAGAAGGGATGGCTGGTGAAATGAATTAATCTACACCCCCCATATATAGGGAATTATGTATAATACCAAAGGTCACCAGCTGGACCAAATTTCACCTGGTAGACCAAAATTTTCCCTAAACACCAGTTCATGACTCTATCAAGGAATTTGGTGGGAATTTTCATTCCTCATAACCAAGCCTTGTCCCCTCAGATGTCGCTCCTATGGTGATGCATTTGTGGATGCCTTCCAAATAATCATCGTAAAAATAAAAAAGGAAGAAACACCTGAATATGTGTATTAACTTCCCCATCGAAGAACAGGAGGTAGAGTATGGATGAGACTCACAGATCACATGATATTCTAAGTGACTCATTATCGCGTGACCATTTCATGGTCATGCGATATATCCACGCATAGCATATAACCAGATTCAAGTCCTACAGATCCCCCTCTGATGAACCTTCTAGCTCTTATAAAGACGCTCTAGACAACTAGGGTCCCTAGTGAAAACCAAATGATAACCCCTAGGCTGCATGGTTTTTCATTTGCAAGTTCCAATAAAACAATCCAATATCCTTTAAAAATAAGGAGTGATGATACCCAAAGTTAGATACCCCCAATGGTCAAAAATATCATTCTCCATATCACCAATGAAAAGGATAAATTTCCTTGATAATATCCATGAAAGCTCTTGAGACCCTCGATCCTTTGTAGGCTCAATCAAAGCAGGTAAAGGGGATGATGCGAGAGGTGGTCATGATCACTGAAGGAAATGTGATGTGCCCTCGGTGATCCATAAGACACTGTGAGTTTCCAAATATATGTACTACTCACCTCACAAAATTCCATCATCTTTTCAGCCTTGTCACATGGAATTCCTCAAGTATTTATAGGAAAATATGTGGTGCACTAAGGAAAAATAGATGGATTTTTCCAATGAAATTCTCATGCACCACCATATGACCCATATTGGTCATGTGAAACATAACAAAAAAATAGAGTAATTTTCCATGGTATTACTCATGCAATATCACATGAATCCCAACCATTGTAAAATAAAATAAAGGAAATTTAATAGGTAGGAGGCATAAGGTACTCGTGGTTGTAAAATACTTGCAACGCACGAAGTAAGTATACAGTGCGGTCTCACAATACTGCTAGAAAAATATTCCATATATCATGGAAATCCCCAGACAATTCACAAAGAATCTCAGGGATGAATTTCAACAAGCACTTGGATCTTTTGGAGGCACTTCAGCATGTAAACATAATAATAAGTAATTCCTTTGACATGTCTTCATGATCAAATGAGTCCCCATTAATTTCATATAATCCTATAAAGGGATAATTAATGGTACTTACAACTGCTAGATATCAGAAGATTCCATTGGAGTGGTCCATGAGAGAGACTCACAAAGCCATGTGGCACCAGTCCCCTTCGACGACTCTAGCCTGTAATCAGGATATATATTCCGAATAAATCATCAAACAACTATGGTGGTGATGAATATAAATTCCCCACTCCAACATGAAGAAAGGGTTGGACTCTGATACTCCTTATTCTTAGAATCTAGATGATTCTACTCTCAACATCTATGGATTTATTGGTGAAATCAATCATCTAATTGATAACCTTCCTTCAGGTAATACACCAGCAGATAGTCGGAGCAATCATGCACCACACATATGGTGATTCGCGTGATCATTCATAGATCACGTGAAGGACTTATGGAAAGATATGAAAGGAACATACCACATGTATCACAGATCACGTGAGACTCAAAGGAACTGGTACTGAATAAACCTAAGGCCTTCATAATGCAAGGGTTAGAACCGAGATTGAAAGTAGAAGACTTAAGTGAAAGACATGATTGATGGCCCTCATCCACTCCACATGATTCACCCAAAGACACACAACAACAACATGAAATTTATTCTATATGTCACGAAACTCCTCCAGCATGCTATTTGGGGCACACGAAATCCTCCATACATTTCAGAGAAAACCACACAGTCCTACTATGGATACCACTTTGTTCTCGAAAAACCCTCTAGATCTATCATCTGAGACCTGTGACACCCTTCGAATATACCGCCTAGCTCATAAAATGGTGTTCAATCGTTTCATTCACATCTCACATATACATCTGGTCTTAACAACCAAGTTCTCATTAAACCCTCTAGCCCATTATCTAAGACATGTTATTTCCTTCAGATATACCACCTAACCCATATAACAGTGTTCACTCATATTTGTCATGTCTCGCAGATGCATTTGGGAATCACAGCCAAGTTCTCACAAAACCATATGGGTCCATAATATGAGTCTTGAGAAATCATTCATATATACTGACTGACTCATATAATAACATCACTCATATCAGTCACATCTTGTGGATTCAACTAGTCATGGAAACCAAGTTCTTGCGACACCCTCTGGGAAAATCAATCAAGACTCAGGATTCCTACCAGAAATGTCAACCAGAACATGAGATGGCCTCTGGAGGAAACCATTCAGATCTTTTGATGCCCTCGAACAAGTAAATCAAGTCATGCGACACCCTTTAGACAAGCAGACCAGGTCAAAAGGGAATCCCATGACTTAATTGCATTGTCTGTTCTTGGCATATAAGCCCCGATCAATAGGGAAGCCCTAGTGTGTAAACCCCAATATAAACGGAACTATGACGAATCTAATTTCCACCATATTCAGGATATATAGGACATATATTCAAGGTTAGAGCTCCATATTGGTCATCCGTGGTGAGCCCAGTATTCAAGACCTTATCCAAAGAAATGACATTGATTATCTACTAACCATTGTTTCTCACAACGAGGATATCTCATGTGGGATCAGGGAGATGCAATGATCATTGAATCTACACTATACGCCCTAGGGTTAGAAGGGTAGCCTCAGTTTATTAGCCTCTATATAAAATGAATTATGAGAACTATGATTCTTTCTATAATCGGGAAACATAATATGCATTTTCAAGGCCCAAGATCTATACAAACATCTTAGGGATTGTCCTAGCATACAAGTCCCATAAACATATTCCATGAGACTAATCATATGTCCCCCCTTTTTGTCACATCAATCATAGCTCATGTGGGATTAAGGGGATGAAATGAATCTCCACTCAATAGGGCAATCCCATTATGTATGCCCTGATGAGTGGAATAGTATGAACACCCCTCATATAAGGTTATATGCCTTGGGGCCAGTCCCAAGGGTTTGATTTAAATATGATGAATCGGATTCCTTCCATAACAAGGATACATAGGACATATCTTTAAGACCCAAGCTCAAACATCTTGTGTCTCAGTACCACAAATATTTCCTCTTTACATAATGCTAAACTGCATGGGATTAATGAACTATGTGGGTTTTGATTCCTGTAATAACCAGGATTTGTAGGATGCCTCATAATGGACCAATCCCCTCCTTAGAATATTAACTACCTCTTTATATGGTAGAACATTCTGAATCACTTGGTTATATGGATTCAACATATAATCATCCGACCATTAACAAAAAATGGAGAACCTTGGATACATATAGATGGATTTTCTCGAGAGATCCCAATATTTTGTACATAAAAGGGAGTTATCCCATAATAATTTTGTTAGGGTAACTGGTCCCGTATTAGGGTTAGGAATAGATTCATGAACATATATTAATATATGAAAGAGTCATGTAGTAGGAAATAATTCCCCCAAAAGGCTGTGTTGATCCCAACCACTCATCCTCTCAACTAATTTTAGTCCCCAAGAGTCATTGGGCCTAAAAATATATATGACTATCATCCTTTAAAAAGGAGGTCTATACCCAGCTACAGACGGGGGGAAAATTTGGAGTTTCTAGAAAAAGTGAAAATGGTATCTTGACAAGAAAAACCCATTCCACACCAAAAAAACCCAACAAAACAAATACAAATAAGAAAATATTAATCATTTCCATAGTAGTCAATCCAACACATCCAAGTCCATCTTATTAGCATGGGTTCACTCCCCATACCATCTTGGTATACATGTTTCACTTCCACAAGCAACTTGGTATTCATGGTTCACTTCTATAACCATATTGGTAGTCATGGTTCACCTATATAACCATCTTGGTAGTCATGGTTCACTTCCATAATCATCTTGGTAGTCATGGTTTACTTCCATAACTGTCTAGGTAGTCATGGTTCACTTCCATAACCATATTGTGGTCATGGTTCACTTCTATAACCATCTTAAGCATATTTGTATATCTCATGGGATATAAATCTTTAATCAATGAATTAGAGGGAGATATAGGTCCCACCAATAATATAATTAAATCATAAATACATGTGAAAAAAGATCATAAATAATTATATCATAACCCATGAAATTAAATGGGTATCATAAAAATGTAATCATATTATAACCTGGGGAAATATATAGGTTTTGTAATAATTTCATTAAAATCGTAACCTGTGAAAAGAAGAGGTTTTATTAAACATAATTATATCAAAACATAAACCATTCAAATAAATAATATGGATGGAATTCTTGAACTATAATAAAGTATGCCATCTTATATGGGGATGGATTTTGAAATATCACTTAGAAAATAACTTTTCCTTAAAAATAACTTTTTAATTAATAAAACATTTTCAAACCCATTTTCTTTGAAACCACTTTGAAAACATTTAAGGAATCATGAAAAATCAATTAAAAATTTTCTTGAGGAAAATAATCCTTAAACATTTCAATGTTTCTCGTACCACTTTGAAACATTTGAATCATAGTACCAATGAAATAATAGCATTAAATGAATCATGAAATATCATGAAAATAATTATATTATGTATATAACATGTCAAATGGATTTATATACACATTTTAAAATAACATAGGTTTATAACAAAACACATGTCTCAAAGAATGAAAATTGGGATAAGACTATCATACTCATTTGGTATCTTTTGAAGCGTAAACCCCATGAAAAAAGCTCAAAAATGAATATGTGGATACCCATATATTAAATTATAAAAATTATATAATACATTCAGGTTCAGTATTTATACCACACAAAATAAATTAGTGGTTAATATGGCATGTATCTTACAGAAATAACAAGTGAGATGAAATTCACTTACAACTTTATAATTAGTAGAATCGTATACCCCTTGAAAGAAATAAAATTATATGGATATGAAATTTCCATAATATTATTGTTAATATTAATAAAGTAATTTATGGGAATAATATACACCATGTAGAATAAACAATTAGTGTATGAGGCATGTGTCTCGCAGAATTAAAGGTGATACAAAAATCCCTTACCTTTGGTCTGATTCCCTCTGTACGTGTCAGAAATTTCAGAATAGTGGTTTATAACATATTATTAACTTATAAAATAATCATCACAGTTTTTATTATATCATATATTATTCATTTATAACATTATATTACCTATATATTATCAATTCTAAGTTAAAGAAACATTTTGGGTAATAATCGCTTTGTTTATCATACGTGTTTTGACTTGTTATTCTTGATCATATTACTAAGATCATGATTTAATTACATCAAGAATATAAAAAATTATTTATATATAATATATATTAAGTATATAAATATATATAAATGATATATATATGAAGTGTATTACACTGTTCATGGAGATGGTACGTCGTACGTATGCATGAACATTTTTTTATTTTCTTATCATACTGAATGGAAGAAGGTAAATGGAATATATATATATATATTATTAAATTATAATTATTATTTCATATATTTAATATTTATTTATTATATAAATTTATATAATAATTTAAGAAATAGTTGGCGTGGAAGATGAATCTCATCACATTATGGAGATGATAGGTCGTACGTGCGCATGAGCAACGATATCATTATCTTAATGGTAAAAGGGTGAGTAATTTGATGGTATAATAAATATAAAGAATCAATATCATGTAAATTTTATTATTTATACCAATTATATCCATTATTATACCCATCCAAATAATTTTGTGATGAAAAAAAGATTACACCACGGCGTGGAGATGATAAGTCGTACATACGCGCACATGGTACTTTAATTTTTCTGAGGATGGATAAAAAGATATAATGTGGTTGTTACATTATAATAATAAACTATCAGAATATATCTGATAATTTAGTTATTAATTTATAATTTAATCAACACATTAATAGTAAGTAGAAAAATAAACAATTTTGAAAGAGTCGGTAAGGAGATTACCTCTTCTTCGACGATCTCCTTCTAGATCTACACTTGGGGACACTAGAGCTGGTATTTTGAGAAGACCAAAATCTATAGAATGTTACTAGGGAAGTTTAGAAGATAAATTTTAAGGGTTTTTTTGAGATAGAAGGCTCAAAGTTATGTGAATAAGTGAGGGATGAGGTTCCCTTTTATAAGAGAGGGGACGTTCACTTTAGGGAACTCTAAAAATATTAATTTAACATAAATTGATTTTCAATTTATAATAGGTCCAAAGTGAGTTATTTAGAATCTAAGATGAGTAGGGGAAAAAACTCAACCAATAATTTTTATACATGTTTAGGTTTCAATATTAACCTTATCTTTAGGATTTAACCCTTATTTAAACCCTTTAACTTTTATAATGACAACTTAGATTTTTTACACTTAAGGGTTAATATAGTTACTATAAAATGTCAAAAGAACCCAAAATGGATCATTGATTAAATTTATAACCTTATTGTATTTTTTTTGTAAATATGATACATTTTTATTGATTTTATATCATTTAATAAAATAATATTTATTTTAAGGTATCATTTATGTCAATTTTGATAATATTCAATATTTGCCTTTTTAAAAATATCATAACAACATGATAACTTCAAACCAACATTTATAATATATCTATAACACATAAAAGTTATCTATAAATTCGTGTATTTCATTAATTAGGTTAAATTATAGTTATTTTAATATTTTTAATATCATTTATTTCATATTTCAATTAATTAAACAATTACTACATCATCATTATTCATGTCATTAATTAAATTATTTATTCTCTAAAAATTAAAAAAAAAACATGATTAATATAGATTTATTATATTTAAAATTACTATTTATATTATAATTTATCTTCTTTATGAACCTATATTAAAAATTATTTATTTATTAGAATTATGTGTAAGACTTTTTTAAATTATCTTTAAATAAAATAAAATAAATGTAAGTGGCTTAAAAAGGTTATAATTTTAGCCTAAGGTTTATTTTTGTGAAAAAATACTCATCCAATTAAATGAGGATAAGTGTTAGGGAATTTTTATAATATTATAATTTTATTTTTACCTCTAATTGCCAAATTTACCATTAACCATGGAAACAAAATACTAAAGTTGTTATTCACTAAAAAATAAGTTGATGCTATTATACTGTAAATATCATAATTATTAAAAATATGTATGTCCATTTTCCAAAATTCAATTCATATAAGTGACAAAATTAAGTTTAATGTCAATCTCGTAAATGTAAATAGAAGGCGGTAAAAAGAATGATCAAAGGTTCAATAAGTTTTTATATCTAATTTTAATGGAAAAATTATTATAATCACCTACATTGGATTAATAAATGTATAATTGATCTATTGTAACTTTAAAATCAATTTAAAAGAGAATAATTATTTAAACAAAAAAATCAATTTTAAACCACAATACAGTTTTTTTTCACTATTTATGAACATTCTACACAAATACCAAATATTCAACCTAAGTTAATTTTGACATTCCAAATTAAAAAATTATGTTTCGTTTACCAAATAAATTTTTTAATAGAATCTAAAATTAATTTTATTATTTTTCACAAAATGACATAAAAAAGAAGTTTTTTAAGAAAATCGTATTTCTAAACATATAATTATTTTACCAAAAATTGTACACTTAATTATAAATATTTTTTATTTATGTAAAATAATTTAAAAATAGTTATTACTATTCGTATTACTATATTAAACATATAGTTCATAATAGTATTATTTAAATATTTATAACAATAAAATTGTTTTCTTTGAAAACTCGATAATCTGCATAACACAATCCAAGTCGGTGTTGTGTATAGCACAATCATAAATTGGTGTTGCGTATAACGTGATCAATTTTTTTTATTTTATATAATAATTAAAATCTTTATCCAATGTTTAATGAAGTTGAAATATAAAAAATCTTAAATTAATTCATAAAAATAATAATTCATAGATTCTCATGGTGTTACATTATACCCCACTTAAATTGAATTTTTCCAGCAAAATTCGTCAGATTATAAAATGTTTAATTATTTAAAGTTCCTTTTATAGAAACCCACAACATAAAAATGAATACTAAGGGTATGAGAAGGTGATAAAAACTATAGAATATCATACCCTGAATATCAAATATAATAATCATGAGACACGGAATAAGGATATTTCAAGACCAAATGACATGAATCATAAGGAAATAAAGAACATAACCCATAAAATCACAATATCAGAATAAGACATATATTTTTTTGTAGATTCATAATCATATAATAAATATTTCTATAGTATTAAAGGAATCACTTACAAGTCTATCTTAGTAGTATGGGTTCACTCCACATGCCATATTAGTAGTAACGGTCCACATCCATAACCATCTTGGTATTCATGGTTCACTTTCGTAACCATATTGGTATTCATGTTTCACTTCCATGACCATATTGGTAATAATTGTTCTCTTCCATAATCATCTTGGTAGTTATGGTTTACTTCCATGACTGTCTTGGTAGTCATTTTTCACTTCCATATCCATCTTGGTAGTAATGGTTCTCTTCCATAACCATATTAGTAGTTAAGGATCAATTCCATATCCATATTGGTATATCCAATGAGATATAAATCTTTACCCAATGCATGGAGGGATATATATGTCCAACCTATCTTATAAATAAATCACACATACAAGTTCGACAATATCATAAACAATCATATCATAACCCATGAAATTAAATGGGTATCATAAAAATGTAATCATATTATAACTTATGGAAAAGATAAATGTTTCATAATCATTTAATTAAAATTATAGCCTATGAAAATATGTGGGTTTCTTAAATATCATGCCATCAAAAAATAAACCTTTTAGAAAATAATATGAATGGTATTCTTGAACTATAATAAAGTATGTCATATTATATGGGGAAGGATTTTGAAAGATCACTTAGAAAATAAATTTTACTTAATAATAAATTTTTAAAAGATAAAAAATTTTCATAACCATTTTCTTTGAAACCACTATGAAAACATATAAGGAATCATTAAAAATAATTTATAACATTTCTTGAGGAAAATAATATTCAAACATTTCAAAGTGTCACATGCCAATTTCAAACATTTGAATCATAATAACTATGAAATAATAACGTTACACGAAGATTAAAATATCATGAAAATAAGTATATTCTTGATATAACATGTCAAATGGTATTATAAACACCTTTTAAAAAAAACATAGGTGCATAAAAAACATGTGTCTCAAAGGAGGAAAATTGAGACAAAACTACCGTAATCATTTGATAAATTTTGAAGTTTAAAACCTAATGAAATAGATATCATAAAATGGATAGGTAAATAACAAAAAATTAATTAATAAAAATCATATATTACATTCATGTGAAGTATGTATACCACACAAAATAAATGAGTGGTTAATATGGCATGTATCTTATGGAAATAACAAGTGTGATGAAATTCCCTTAAAACTTTATAGTCAGTAGAATAATATTCCCCATGAAAGAAATAAAATTATACGGATATGAAAATAACATAATATTAGGGTTACAACTCATAAAATACCTTAATGGGATTCATATACACCATGTATAAGAAAAAAGTATTGTATGAGGCATTTGTCTCATAGAATTAAAGGTGAGACAAAAATCCCTTACCTTTTGTCTGATTCCCTCTGTACATATACGAAACTACTATATAGTGGTTTTAAAAATATTATTATGATATAAAAGAATAAAAATCATTTTTATGATATCATATATTATTCGTTTATTACTTTATATTACCCATTTGTTAACAATTCCAAGTTAACACAACATTTCAAGTAATAACTGCTTTGTTTGTCGTATGGGTTTTGACTTCTTATTATTGATCATGTTATATAGATACTGGTTTTATTACTTCCATAATATGAAAAATGATTTATATATAATATATATTTATTATATAAATATATATAAAATATAGATATATGAAATGAAATACATTGTTCATGTTGACGGTAAGTCGTACGTACGCATGAGCGTTGTTACCATTTTCTTATCGTACTAAAAGGATGAAGGTAAATGAAATATATGTATATCATTAAATTATCATTATTATGTAATATATTTAATATTCATTCACTATATAAATTTTTATAATCATTCTTGAAATGGTTATCGTGGAAGATGAATCTCATCGCATCGTGTAGACGGTAGGTCATATGTTCGCACGAGCGATGATATCAATCTCTTAATGGTAAAAGGGTGAGGAATTAGATTGTATAATAATTATAAATAATAAATATCATGTAATATTAATTATTTTTATCAATTATATCCATCATTATTTCCATCTAAATAATGTTGTGATGAAAAACATATTACACCATAGTGTAAAGATGATAAGTCGTACGTAAGCACGCGTGGTACTTTAGTTTTTCATAGGATGAATAAATGATGGAATATAGTTGTTCCTTAATCATAATAAAATATATGAATATATTTTATACTGTATTTATTAATTCATAATTGAATCAATACGTGAATATTAAGTATAAGAAGAAACAATTTTGAAAGAGTCTGTAAGGAGAGTACCTCTTCTTCGACGATATCCCTCTAGATCTCCACTTAGGGACACTAGAGTTGATCTTTTGAGAATACCATAAACTATATAATGTTACTAGGGTAGTTTAGAATGTAAATTTTTATGGTTTTGGAAATATAGAATGCACAAAGTTATGTGAAAAATGAGGGAGTATGTGCCTTTTTATAAGACCGAGGAGGGGCACTTTAGGGAACTCTGAAAATATTAAATTAATATAAATGGATTTTCAATTTCTAATATCTCCAAAGTGAGTTATTTAAAATATAAGAAAATTATGGGTATAAATACTACCAATAAATAATATTTAGACATGTTTAGTTCACAATACTAACTTTATATCTTGAATTTATCCTTCAGTTAAACCCTTTAACTTTTACCATGACAACATGGCTATTTTACTCTTTAGGGTTGATATAGTTACTATAAAAGTTCAAAAGAACCCCAACTATATCATTGATTACATTTTTAACCATATTATATTTATTTTTATAAATTATAGATTTTTATGAATTTATATCATTTAATAAAACATTATTTATTTTAAAGTATCATTTATGTTAATTTTGAAACTATTCAATATTTGTCTTTTACAAATATCCTAACAATGTTATAACTTCAAAAAAACACATAAAATATTTCTCTAACATATCATATTTATCTATAAAATTTATTTATGTCATTAATTGTGTTAAATAATATTTATTTTAATATTTTTAAAATCATTTATTTGATATTTCCATTAACTAAATAATTATTACATCATCATTATGAAAGCCATTAATTAAATTATTTATTCTCTAAAAATTGAAAAAAAAAATTATCATTATGAATATATTTTTATTATATTTCAAATTAATATTTATACTCTAATTTATCTTCTTTATAACCCTATATTTAAAATAATGTACTTATTAAAATTATTAGTATGACATTTTTTACTTATCATTAAATAAAATATAATAAATGTAATATTCTAACATAATTAGATTAAAAAGGTTATATATTCAGCCTAAGGTTGATTTCAGTCGAAAAACCACCCATACAGTGAAGTTAGTACAAGTTTTAGGGTAATTTTATAATATTATAATATTATTTTCACCTTTAATTACCCAATTCACCCTTAAATGTGGTAAAAAAAACTAAAGTTTCTATTAAAAAAAATTAAGTAGATCATATTAGACTATAAATATCAAACTGATTATAATATTTTATGTCTGTTTTTCAAAATTCAATTCATAAAAGTGAAAAAATCATGTTTAGTGCTAATCTCACAAACTTAGCAAGATGGTGGTAAAAAGAACATTCAATAAGTGTTTATATATAATTTTAATCAAAAAATTGATTCCAATGAACTATATTAGATTAATATATGTATAATTTATATATTTCTACTTTAAAATAAATTTAAAATATAATAATTATTTAAATTAAAAACACAATTTTTAATTTAGTGTTGTGTGAAGTGAAAATATCAAAAATATTAAATTAATTTCGAAAAATAATAATTCACAAATTCGCAGGGTGTTTCATGTGTAGGTGGAGATATAGTTATGACATATAGTACATGGTTTTGGTTTGTGTTATGAGGCAACAGTACATGATATATAGTTTTGGTAAATGATATTTTCTTGTATTATATGGATGTGATTTATAGATGAGGTATGTAGTGGTGATATAAGAATATATAAGGGATGAGAGTTCGTGGACATTTTTTCATGGGAGTTTGGTTTGATATATCAATGGGAAAATGGGTATGAGTTATCTTTCATGATATATGTTTTCATGATTTACTATACTATACTTGAATGTGGATTTGGTGAGTAGGAATTTTGTGATATAGATTATAGTTGACTTAAGATAGTAAATAAGCTAGTTTCATTGTTTGTTCAAATAGGCTTTAGTATGATTTATCCACATTTCAATGAGAGTTTATAGTCAGGAACCTAATGAGTGTATATGTATTTTCACTTCTACTTCTACAAATTATTTTTAAATATTTTTATGATGGATTAAGTTCTGAGGAAGGATAATACTAGTTCTTGGTGTGATGATTATTAGAGTCATATTTTCTACCTTAGGTTTTACCTTATCATGGTATTTTTCTATTTGGAGGTGTTTTCTTTGTTTATATATAATTTTTAATCCATGTTTTATTAAAGTTAGGATTATATGTTGATTTATTTTTTTTCAAGTTAGTGTTGTTTTGGTGTATATTCTCATTTTTTAGGAAAAAAGGGGGTAATTCCTCCCAAATTATGTGATTTACTCCCTTAATGCTACTCACCAACCCGTGGCCTAAAAAATTCAGGCCTGAGGGGGATCACACTCAGTTTCACTACCAACTCAGGAGTAGTTATAGTGGGAATGAGTAACGAAATACCTTATTTCTTGACACCCAATCCCATCATCCAATTGGAGACTTGGAGTGAAATAATTCCCAAGAGAACATGAATGGAATCTCCAAAACATACCTATTAGGTCATTTAGAATAACATTTAATCCCCTAAGCCCATTGGTTCTCACTTTAATAGTCACCCCCACTTACCCCATCTTACACATAACATGACATGTGAAATTTCATATAAAAGATGTAAAATTAGGATCTAATTACTTCATTATGTAGTTAACACCTTAATGATTCTCACACCATTAATACTTGATCAGTATCATCAAGCACAATATCCATGATCATCAAAATAAATATGAAATTAATTATAATCAGTTTATAATTAATTATCCTAATTAATATATAAGAAACATAATTTAGTAAAACTCACCAATCTTAGTCACCTCACTATAATCCCATACAACAGGGTTTAGATGAATCATAGGTGACACATAAACACTCCATAAGAAATATCCCCAATTCCCTATTCTGATTCACCGGTAAACTTCATCCAAAATTGAAGAAAAACAAATAATAGCTAAACTATAAATTTTCTTCTAATAAAATGGTTTCCAGTTTTATGTATCCATCACTCCTCTATAATCACTAACCACTAGTGATGATAGAGTACCATGAAATATCTATTTCATAAGGATCATGCGAAATAAATTCTCTATCCATAGAAAAACAACTAATAAGTAAGTTGTAGAGGAAGATAAATAATATAAGACTACGAAAGGGAGAGAAACTAAACTCAATCATGGAATAAATAAATTTAAAATTTTATGTATTTTTGGAGGAAAAATGAGTGAATAATAAAGACAACAGAGTAAAGTTTCCTACATACTACTTCCCCAAATGAATTTCCATCTAAGGGAGTTACATTTTTCAAGGTGTTAAATCCCTATCCTCTCACCCTTAAAAAATAAACCTACAACTACTAGGTCCCTAGTGTACTTATATGTTACATATATTTCCCCTCCTGGAGTCTGATGGAGTACCCATAAACTTCCAGTGGCTAAACTAGTGGTACAAAAACATTGATTTTCCAACCAAATAATTAGTGCAACCATACCAGGTATCTTGTAACACCCCGAGATTTTAGGAAAAATATTTTTTTGAATATATTTAATTTATCTGAAATAATGAATTCGACAGCAATTTTAACTTACATTACACACAACACCAATTTTATCTTTTATTACATGAAACTTTGTGTTTAGCTTCTATTACACAAAACATTGAGTTTTAACGAAACATAACATACTATTAAAATATTATTATTTAATATGATAGTTATTTTCTAGAAATTGGAATGGTGGGTATGAATAGGATTAAATAATTTATAAAAATATATGGTTTAAAAATGAATATAAAATTAATTATTTTGTGATAAATTAAATATAATAAAAATATAAACTATTTGAAAATAATGGAAATCTTTTTTCTGAAAAACTATCTTTATGATCATAAATGTGTTTTATCTCAATAAATTAAATAATTCAATTTTTTTATTTATTTAAATGAAATTTATATATTATACATTAAATTAAAAATTAACATTCATCTTATATTTTATGATATGATAATAAATACAATTTTATGCCTAAAATAATATTTTACAAAAAAAGTAGTTTTGTCCAATTTTGTGCACATATTTTTTTAAAAATTTAATTTTTGACATTTTTAGAAAATTTATTTTAACAAATTAAATTCATTTTTTTAATAATCATTTAGAATTTATCTTATGTTTACTTTTTTAGAATTTTATGATAGGATACTTTTTCAATGAATAGGGAAAAATACTAGTTTTTATTAAGAATTAACATTTCCTTTAAAGCATTTAAAAACATAAAAATTTTATTAATTTGGTTTTAAAAGTAAAACATTATTAATAATATATCTATTAATCCAATTTATTCCATTATAATCAATTTAATATATAATTTTTATATAAAAACATTTTAAACATTTGAACATTTTCACTTTGGAAAATCTATTTCACATCGCGTCTCCGGGTATAATTTAAATTATATTTTATCAATTATGGGAATTTAATTTTGTAAAATTTATTAAATATTTTGAATTATAATAAATTAAAATATATAATAAGTTTAACATAATTTTTTGAAAAATTAATAGTAAAGACAACAATAATTAATTATTGTGGTTAAGGTTAAAACGAGTTTACCAGGGGTTAAACTAAAAAGATAAGATGTAACATGACCTATAAACCTGTCCAAAATAAATTTTATTTATATATTATGACCTATTTACCTCTATGTATTTATAATTTATCTTTTTGGATCTTTTTTACATGTGAAAAATATGTGTATACTTCATTCTTTCCAAAAATTCCAACTATGTCCTCTCCCCCACCTATAAAAGGTCACACCCTATCATCCCCTCATCACACTTACAAAACCATTTTATTTATCCAATAAATACCAAAATATATTAACTAATTCCATATAAACATCTTTTAGGTCTTATTTTTATTATTAAAAGCTCCTAAGAAGGATTTAGTTATAACCTGAAGAGGTTCTCTGAAAAATATGTAACCTTCTTAAACTTGTGTTTTTATTTTATTCATTCTCCAAAATACTTAAAATATTATAAAAATATTCAGATATAAAAAAATACGGTAACATCCATATAATTATATGTTATTATTTTAATTTTGTGACCTTTATCCATCTCTACCATCATCAAATGGGAAATGAAACCATTGATCGTGTGTACGGCGGACTACCACCTCACGAGCTGATGTAATTTGTTTCCCATCACCTCCTTTCAAGGTTATATTTAATGGTGGATTTAAATATATATATCATATTTTTAACATTATTATATTATTTAATTTTTATATCTCATATATCATCCTTATTTCTCTTCAATTGAGGATACGATAATGTCACATGTGTGTACGTCAGACTACCGCCTCACAAAGCGATTGATTCATTTTTCTATTACACTTTAAATGGAAGTAATTAAGGATACATTTTATGAATACATGTGATATTTAGTACCTAAAATAATTTTAAAAATATAATATCTTGTCTAACATCTTACCTTCCAATCTATTGTAAAACAATAACATCGCTTGTGTCTATATGTAGACTACCACCTCCACATAGTGATGTGAAATATTTTTCTTTTTTTACATGGATGTTAATAATGATAGATTTTATTAATATAAATGATATATATGAAATCAAAAATGATTATATAAAGGTAATATATTATTTAACTTTCTTTCATTTCATCCATCGAGAGAATGAAAACAGCTTTCATGCATACGTACGACCTACTGTGTCCATGAACAATGCATTCCATTTCCAATCTATATATTTTATGGATTAAAATAAATATATGTATAATTATTATATATGATATTTATATCATGTTTAAAATTATTTATATTATGTAATCATGATTAAATTAATATGAAAAAAAAAAAGCAAAACATACATGAAAAACAAAGTAGTTATTGCCTGAAATGTGATTTTAACATGGAATTATTAATAAATAAGTAATAAACTGGAATAAGTAAATAATATATGGTATGATATATAAAAGTATAATTATTTAATATATTTATAAAAAAATTATATTTATTATACTAGAGGTTCAAATGTTTATGAGGAATTTTTAGACTTAAGGTTAGTGATTTCTTGTCTCTCTTTTATTTTTTGGAGACATATGTGTTAATCCCCACTCATTTATTTTGTGTGGTAAATAAACTACCACATAGGCATGTTATGTCATTAATATACTTATATTTATGATATTTAATGTTTCATTTTATGTTATCCCTTAATTGGTATTATAATTCAAAATTTTCCAATGTGGTATGGGATTTTTGTTCCAATTTTTCTTATTTGGGACATCATTATGTTATTCACATATCTTCTTTTATGAGGTGTATATAAAATCCCTTTAACATTTTATATCATATATATTATTATATTCATGATATTTAATGTTTATTTTGACGTTATTCTTTAATGGTGCATGTGATATAAATGTTACCAAAGTATTAAGGGCTTGATGTTACGATCCCATTATTCATCAGGATTGTTTATGATTATGATTTAAAGGAAGAAATAATATGATACATATCTAAAGAAAATCTTGAATTTTATTCTACGTTGGATATGTAATTATAATACATGTTTTCCCCTAACATTACTCTCCTAATGTACTCGTGATTCTGAAAGTGTTTTTCAAAGAAAACTGACTTTATTTTTATCTTTGGAAGAAAACCCTTTTTTTCTATATCCATCTTTCCTAAAAATGTTTTCAAAAATGTTGTAATGTTCATATGGGATTCTATAAAGTAAAATTTAAACTTTTTTGAGTTAAAAAAACATTTTAAAGGGAATCATCATGTCATTCTCAAAAAAAGTCTTGTTTGGATTTTACTGAAAATATGAAAGGAATATTTGTTTTTACATGTGTTGAATTTCTTACCATCATAACCACTCAATGTTCTAAAGATTAATTTATATGTTTTCAAGGTAATTTTAAAATAAAAGTATTTCATAATTTTTTTAAGATTTTAAAAGTTCTTTTTCAATGTCAAAATTATATTTTCTTCAATAAATGATTTAAATGATTTTAAGAATCCTTTTTAAGTTTTGAAGGTTATTTTCAAATAAAGGATTTTGAAATTTTTTTATGTTTTAAAAAACAAATTCCAAAGTGAGAAGGATATTTTCTTCAAGAAATTTTTTAAATAATTTCTAAATATTCTATTATGATTTTTAAAAGTTATTTTCAAAAAAAATTATTTGCATAATATTTTATGAATGGCTCGTTTTAAAAGGTGATTTTCAAATAAATTTTATTTTCCTCACGAACTATTCTAATTGATTCTTTTAAAATATAAATTTTCCATCTAATATGGAATCGGTTGATGTTACTTAATCTTTACTAGGGATATGATTAAATGATTCTATATTTATTCATTATATAGATGCTTTATGTTTATGATGACAAGATTTTTATCAATCCCATTTATTTCACAGATTATGATCTGAAGAAATGGTTTATGAAACCCATTTATTTTTTTTCTCTAATATAATGAATTTCTTATGATCTTATAAAACCCATATTTATAATTTTCATTATATGATGAGTTGTACCTATATATCCATCAAATACATTGGTTAAATATTGAAATATCATGATATTAATAGGACTAGAATGGGAAGTGAAATTATTTCATTGATGTAATCTATCCGCTATGATATTCTTAAGAGTTAACATTGACTAATATGATGGTTTAGTGAGGGAACCAATTCCATGATTATAGACATTTTAATGATCCTTGACTACAATGGAAATGATTTTCTATGCTCATGTGTATGCCATAATTCCATGTATTATGTCATTTTTATTCTCTCATGGCTCATGTTCTTTGATTCCCTTATTATTCATATCTTATGAACATACATTTTTTATTTAATGACTCAAGATTTTGATCTTTGATATACATTGTATGTTTTTCATATTTTATGATCATGGTATCTTACCTTTATTCTCATGTAATTTTTTTGGTATTTCACTCGGTTACCCATAATGAGTATCTGATATCACCCTTTATTATGTTTCTTTTACCTAGGTTATGATGATAAGGTAGTTCATGTAATATGTTTAAGTAGGGTGTTAGTTATAAATAACTGAGTGGGAGATGATTTAGAACTCTTATGATCCAATTTTTTATGTTTCCAAGTTTCTAATGGAACTATATCTTTACAATCCTAATGAATGTGTTTGTATAGTGTAATAAATATTTATCTAAAAATGTAATATCTATATAGGATGGCCATGGGTTGTTATAGTAGGTATCATAGGATAGTTTTTTTAACCTTTAGAAACTAGGATGAGAAAACTTTATTGATGTCCCATGGTTTTTTTAAGGATATGTTTAGGGGTATGTATAAGGATGAGTCTAAATATGATTCAAAGTATATGATAATGTACTAGAATTTTGGTAAAGGATAGAGAGAGTGATTTCAAATAAATTACATCCATGTCTAGATACTATATGTATATGTGGATCTGGAAAAGATACCTTGATGTGATAACTCAGAGAAGGGCACATTGAGCTGGACTCAATCATCACCTAGTGCACAAAAATAGGTATTATTTCACACTTGGTCTAACAATCCTAGTGTTTATGATTTGGAAATTCATAAACTATTTATGAACCATCATGAATGATTTTAAATGATGATGATAATGAATAGATTAGGTTAAACCTAAGGCATCATAGATTGAAAATAAGGTTTCATGATTTAGACATTCCATAAATTATTTTTCATGATTATATGGTTTCCCACTATGATTATTGTCTCTCACATTGTGGTTTTTGGTTTTAGATAATGGAGGGAACCAGAACAAATTGGGTTAACATTAATTGTGGTGGGAAATGTGTTGATGAGAAACTAGATCAGATAATTACTGGCATAAATATTATTTTGATTAAACCTTATCAGTTATCATGATATATTATTAACAAATTGAAACTTATAAAACTCTCAAAGTCACCAAAGAATAGAATGGTATATTTCACTGAGATCTTG
Organism: Viscum album; assembly: GCA_963277665.1. Lineage (NCBI taxonomy): Eukaryota > Viridiplantae > Streptophyta > Magnoliopsida > Santalales > Viscaceae > Viscum > Viscum album. The sequence goes on from OY728133.1 coordinate 666,286,738, forward strand.
TGTGGTGGAGACCATGAAGGGATGAATATTTAGTTTCTTATATGTGAACAATGTGGGAATAAGAACTTAAGGGAATGACTTAATGGAATGAGGATATGTTTTTTGTGTGGATAAGAAGGAAAAAAATCAATTAATTTCATTGTAAAAATGAATGTTTTAGTATATTTAATGGATGGGAATATTGTTATCCATAAGGTATTATCAACGGTTGAATTTTTTAAATGTGTAATGTCACGACCCGTCCTCGGGGCCCGTGCCGTGACTACCCCAAGCCCGCCTTCCATAGGCCAGGGGCTGGCGACTAGCACCAAGGCGTAAAATCCCAGTAAACAGGGAAGGCATTGCCTTTAAGTAACAACCACACAGAGTCAGCAAGCGGAAAGTAAAGTGCAGAAAAGTAAAGGGGGCCGGAAATACAAGCCCAACTGTAAAGTACAACTGAAAAGTAAAGTACAGCAACTGAAGAAAAGACGGCGGCCTCGTGTCGTCCACTGGCAATCCCACCTGAAGGGTGGGTACAGATAGCCTCCAGGCTCCTCGGGTCCCACGTCCGCTCCGAGCACGTCCCGCCCAGTGGTCCACCTCCAGGTACCGTCCTGCTCCACGCCCCAACCGTGATCAGCGCTGTCCGTCGTCTGCAACCAACACAACAAGGTGCGGGCATAGCCCGTGCAGGGGTGAGTACAAGCCACTCAGTAAGGACCCCGAGACCCCCGAAGGTCTCCCGAAATCCACAAAGGATATAGCACAAAAGAAAGATGCAATCACGAAGTAACATCTGACTCGACTTAGGTATATGCCCATACATATACCTAAGTCCCCAATTCTAGCTCTGCTCACGAGCTCAAGAACAACTCAATCCACAAAGGAAAGCAAGACTCAAATCCACAAGGAGAGTAAACAGTAAATCCACATAGGATAGTTCAACACAATCCACAAAGGAGAGTAACATAAGATTCAGCTCAACCAGGTATACTTTTTCAGATGACGTCAAAGACGATCACTGATCCGTCTAAGTCGTCGGACCCACGAAGGATCGATAGGTACTAACCCCCGCAGAAGACCCACACAGGATCGGGCTCACACAGAACCTGTAGGCAGTGGCTCACACAGAACCGGTAGTAAGGACCCACATAGGATCGGGCTCACACAGAACCTGTAGCACTGATCCACGTAGGATCGCTGAGTGCAGTAGTCGACGCAGTCCACTGAGGATCTCTGCACAGTCGTCGCCGCAGTCCACGAAGGATCTCTGCTCTGCCGTCGTCGCAGTCCACTGAGGATCTCTGCTCTGCCGTCGTCGCAGTCCACGGAGGATCTCTGCTCTGTCGTCGAAGTCACAGCCAGCGCTAGGGTTCCCGCACAAAGCGAGCTCGTTTAGGAGGGTCCGCTCCACGAGCCGAGAGGCTGATACATCAACTGACACGTAGTCCGAAGTTGATGTATCCAAAAGTTCCGTATCGACAACAGGATCTCAACGCAACAGAATGCGCGTCAATCGGACGCCCGGTCTGAGAGTTATTGGCATTTTCGTCCCAGGGGCCCGGTTGGTTTTTAGGGCAAAACCAACCCGACCGTACTCCGCCTGTATCCGATCCTCGGGCGGAGTATGCCAAAAGTTCTGTCTCACTTAGAGGAAACTACCACAGCTGACGGTACGTCGATCGGACGTCCGTAGCTCAAGTTATGAGCGTTTCCGCTCCGAGGGCCCGGTTGGTTTCGTGTACGAACCAACACGGCCGAACCCAAAGTTTTCCGAAACCTTGATTATAATATACCGAAACGACCGTCTCGATCCAAGGATCGCGTAGCCGCTGATGGTTCGTCAATCGGAGGTCCCAGGCCCAAGATATGGGCAAAAGACCGAAGAGGGCCCGAAACGGGGGTTCTGGGCCCGGGGCGACCCGGCCCAAACCCCCCCTGGGTCGGCCGAACCGGGTCGGCCCGAACCGGGTCGGCCCGACCCGGTCTGACCCGGCTAGGCCGGGTCCGGTCTGGCCTGGGCGCGGCCCGGCCGACCGGACCGGCCGGCTCGGCTTCGGCCGAGCGGCCGAAGGAGCCGCCGCGGGTCAAACCCGCGGCTTTGGAGAAACGCGGCCCGCGCGGGCCGCGTGCTGGAGGGCCGGACCGCGGACGCGGTCCGGCGGTTCGCCGCCACCGCGGCTCGGCCGCGGCGGACTCCTCCGGCGGCGCGCCGGGCGCCGCCGTCTCCCCTCGCCGGCGCCGGCGCCCCGCGCCGCCGCCACCTTCCGCGGGCCGCCGGAGTTGCTCCGGTGGCCCGTTTTGCCTCCCGTCTGCGCCGATGCTCCTCCCGGGGGCCGATCTTCACTGCGGGATCAACAGATCACCCTTGCCGCACGGTTCGTCGTCGTCCGCCATATCCGCACAACAAAAGAGATCGGCGGAGGGTTGCCGGGTCTTGTTCGTTAGACCCGCACCCTCCGCGTTAGTCATAATCAACGGGAGGAAAGGCTACAACAATTTTTAATAAAAGATAAAAATTGTTCACTCCTTTTCTTTTAAACGGCATTTCAATTTTTAATTAATTGAAATTATTTATGCCGGTTCTTTATTTAAAATAAATAAGACCACGGGAATGAATCATCAAGGAAATAAACCCCTACCTTGTCGTCGTCGTCGGACGAGAGGTCGTCGCGGAATCACTCGTCGCGGAAGAAGGGGGGATCGTTGCATCGTCGCGGTATCCGGCGTCGCGTCGCCAAACTCCGGATCAAGAACAACCGGATTTAATTAATTAAATCCGTTGCCATGAAATTAAAAAGGGAGAATTAACGATCTGGTTCTTACCTTAGTTGCCGAACGAGGATCGGCTGCGGAAGAAGAGGCGTCGCCGAAGAACGTCGCGGGTAAAGCTCGTCGACGTCGCAGATCTCGGTGTGCGTCGTCGAATTCCGGTCGCCGGCGTTCTTCGCGTTCTTCGCGTTCTTCGCGGAGAGGGTGGAGGCTCAGAGGAATTGCACAACGATAGCAATCCTCCAAAATAGACAAGTTTGTCTATTTTATTATTTTGCCAACAAACGTAAAACGCATAAGTAACGACCCATTTAATTCGTTGAATTAATTCAACGAATGAAACAGCCCATTTAATTCACGAAATAAACCGCCCAATTAAATGGTCTGTTAAGAATTAAAGAAAACGCGTCGGTTGACTTTCCAGTTACTTTGACGGGTTTTCGCGGGTGCGTTACTTAGCGAAAGAAACGACGAGGCTCGTGCGGGCCCCACCTCACAAATATCCTACCAAGGGGGTAGGATATTTCTGGATATCATCCTATCGAGTTCAACTCAGTTCAAGCCGCCCTTAAGTGGCTTCAAGTGGCTTCCAAGCAGCTTAAGTGAAATAAAATAAAGTTGTCGCACAAACTTTATTTTATTTCTGACTTAAAGCCGCAAAATTTAAAAACCACGTCTGAGCAAATGCAACTCCGGAAGAGGCGTTTCTAAGAAAATACTGGCGCTGCGATTTCATCGGTGCCCTCAGAATTCGATTCCGGGCACCGGTTCAAAAGATAGAAAAACCCGCTCGTCCGTTCACTGAACGTACCCGAGCCAATCTTCGGAAATTGATTCCGGGCACACCGGGCCTCAGAATCAGGTGCCGTCTGAAGCTGCGCTCTTGTAAAATTCCAAAGAAAATTAAGAAAAAAATTTCCTTGAAATTTGCGGGTCTTTACATTACTCCCACCTCAGGGCTTTACGTCCCCGTAAAGATACATCAAAAACTAGGGGAACAAATGGGGGTACTGAGCACGCATCTGAGCCTCCCGCTCCCAAGTGCTCTCCTGGAGGTTCCTGTGCTGCCATCTGACGCGCACAAGAGGAATCGACCGCCCACGTAGGACCCGCTCCTGTCGATCCTCGATCTCCACTGGGACCTCCGCAAAATTCTCCCCATCGTCCACGTCCAGCTCCCCAAAGTCGATGATGTGGGTCGGGTCGTGCACGTATCTCCTCAGCTGAGACACGTGAAAGACGTCGTGCACCCAGTGCAACTGAGGTGGTAGAGCCAGGCGATAAGCCACCTCTCCTATCCTGCTGAGGACCTGGAAAGGCCCGATGAAGCGTGGAGACAACTTGCCGCCTCGACCAAATCTCCGTAAACCACGTCGAGGTGAGACACGCAAAAAGACGTGGTCGCCGTCCTCGAACTCTAGTGGCCTCCGACTCCTGTCAGCATATGACTTCTGCCGGCTCTGAGCTGTCCTCATCCTCTCCTGGATGATCTGGACCTTCTCTGTCGTGGCTCGGACCATCTATGGTCCCACGAGTGCTGACTCCCCAGGGTCTGTCCAGCACAACGGTGATCTGCAGGGTCTGTCGTACAACGCCTCGTATGGTGTCATCCCGATGGTGGAGTGGTAGATGTTGTTGTACGCGAACTCCACCAAGGGTAGGTGGTCCTCCCAGCTGCGACCAAAGTCGAGAACACATGCACGGAGCATGTCCTCGAGTGTCTGTATGGTCCTCTCCGTCTGACCATCCGTCTGAGGGTGGAAGGCTGTGCTCAGATGGAGCCGCGTCCCGAACGCCTCCTGCAACCCCTTCCAAAGCCGGGAAGTGAAACGAGCATCTCGATCGGAGACGATAGATGATGGAACACCGTGAAGCCGTACGATCTCCTGGACGTAAAGACGTCCCAAGCTCTCCACTGAGCCCTGCTCTCTGATGGGTAAGAAGTGTGCCGACTTGGTGAGTCGGTCGACAATCACCCAAATGGATTCGTGACCTCTGGAAGTGCGTGGAAGTCCAGTCACGAAGTCCATAGATATGCCGTCCCACTTCCACTCCGGGACCTCCAAGGGCTGTACCAAGCCTGCTGGTACCTGATGCTCTGCCTTCACCTGCTGGCAGGTGAGGCATCGTGAAACGAACTCAGCCACAGCTTTCTTCATGCCCGGCCACCAGTGCTGTCGTCTGAGATCCTGGTACATCTTCACCACTCCGGGATGTACCGCCAAGGGAGAAGTGTGAAACTCTCTCAGCACCTCCTCTCGTAAAGCGACTGGTACGAAGGTACGTCCTCTGAAAAGGATGTCGTGCTCTGCTCCAAGGGTGAAACCATCAGGCGCCTGTCCTGAGGATATCAGTGCACGCCGGGTCTCACAGTCAGCGTCCCCACGCTGAGCCTCTCTAACCCGCTGTAGAAGTGGAGGAGAGACTGTGAGAGATTGAAGAAAGGCTGCTCCGTCTCTATCCACGAAGGATATCTGTAAGGAGGCTAGCTGCTCCGTCACCTCCTCAAGTAGCTGAATGCCCGTCCTCCTGCTGAGGGCATCGGCTACCACGTTCCCCTTCCCAGGAGTATAGACTATCTCAAAGTCATAGTCCTGGAGGAACTCAAGCCATCTCCGCTGTCTCAGGTTCAGGTCCTTCTGAGAGAAGATATACCTGAGACTCTAGTGGTCAGAAAAGACTGTGAAGCGCTCGCCCATCAGATAGTGCTGCCAAGTCTTCATAGCGAAGACCACTGCTGCTAACTCCAGGTCATGAGTGGCGTAGTTCTGCTCATGCGGCCTCAACTGACGTGATCCGTAGGCGATCACGGCCCGCTCCTGCATCTGGACGCATCCGAGTCCAGTCCCTGATGCGTCGCAGTAAACTACGTACCCAACTCCCTCCTCAGGCAACCTCAAGATAGGTGCGCTGGTCAATCTCTGTCTCAGCTCCTGGAAGCTCTGCTGACATCTGTCTTACCACACGAAGGGTTTCCCCTTCTTCGTCAACGCTGAGAGTGGTGCCGCAACTCTGGAGAAGTCTGACACGAATCTCCGATAGTATCCCGCTAGGCCCAAGAAGCTCCGCACCTCTGACACGCTCCTGGGTGGCTCCCAAGCTAGCACTGCCTTGATCTTCGCGGGATCCACTGCAACTCCCGCCTCGGAAATGACGTGCCCCAAGAAATGGACCTCACGTAACCAGAACTGGCATTTTGAGAGCTTTCCATAAAGCTGGTGCTCTCGGAGTGTGTCTAGCACAACTCGCAGGTGGTAGGCATGCTCCTCCTCAGTCGTCGAGTATACCAAAATGTCGTCAATGAAGACCACGACAAATCGGTCGAGGTATGGCTGGAATATCCTGTTCATGAGGCTCATGAACACTGCTGGAGCATTGGTTACGCCGAACGGCATAACCAAGAACTCATAATGGCCATACCGACACCTGAAGGCCGTCTTCTGCACGTCCTCGTCTCGAACTCTGAGCTGATGATAGCCTGACCGGAGGTCTATCTTCGAGAACCACCTCGCTCCCTTGAGCTGATCGAAGAGGTCATCAATCTGTGGCAGCGGATACTTGTTCCTCACTGTCACCTGGTTCAGGCGACGATAGTCGACACACAGTCGCAAGCTCTCGTCCACCTTCTTGGCGAACAAAATTGGGGAAGCCCAGGGTGAAACACTGGGTCGGATAAACCCCTTGCTCTGCAAATCCTCCAACTGTACCCGCAGCTCTCGAAGCTCGGCGGGGGCCATCCGATATGCTGGAGTAGATATCGGGGCTGTCCCGGGGTACAAGTCGATGTAAAAGTCTACCTCTCTACGAGGAGGTAGCCCTGGAACGTCGTCGGGAAAGACGTCCATGTACTGGTCCACCACTGCAGGAAAAGCTGGACTCCGCACGTCCACTGCTCCTAGGATGAGGCTAGCCAACTGATGAGAGATGGGCTGCACTCTCCTCCGCGGAAGTCCATCCTGTGCTGCAAAGGTTCCCTTCTCGCCGGTGAAGGTAAACCTGCTCCCGTCGGTGCGAACACATCGCACCTTGCGCCTAAAACAGTCGATCTAGGCATGAACCGTGGATAGCCAATCCATGCCCAAGATGACGTCGTAAGGCCTCGACGCCGCTACAAGGAGATCCCAGCCGAAGCTCTCACCTCCTAGAGTAAGCTCACACTGCCGGCACCAGTGCGTAATCGTCGAGTCTGCTCCCGTAGGAGTCTCTAGCCGTAAGGATCGAGCCAACGGCTCAGTCGGAATCTCCGAGCTCCGAACAAGGGCAGAGGCTATGAAAGAGTGACTCGCTCCTGTGTCTATAAGTACTGCAGCAAGGGTGGAATAGACACAGATCGTACCTCGAATCATCTCTGGCAAGTCGGGGTCGTAGGCCTCCACTGCCTGGAGCTGGGCCTGTCCCTGCCCGCCAGCTCCATGTGGTCGAGGTGGCCCTCCTGGTGGTGGTGGGGGTAGAGCCTGGAAGCGTCGCCCACCACCCGCTGCTCGGCCAGCTCCTCTGCCTCGTCCGCCTCCTCCCTGCGGACCGCCACGGTCGACCCTCTGCCTCCGCCTGGGTGGCCCCTCCACCGTCTGCTGCTCCTCTGATCGGCGAGTCGGGCAATCACGAGCCATGTGACCCTGCCCGCCGCAGGAGTAGCACAGCCTGCCTCTCGGAAGGCTGGCACTCCGCTGTGTGCCTTGCACTGCTGAGCCGGTGTCCTGAGGCCGTCTGCGTGGGGGTCTGGTATGCCTGGACCCGAGAGTAATCCGTCAGATACCTGCTGCCGAAGACTCAGCTACCTGCCGCCCTGCGCTAGGTCTCGCCGCTGAAGAAGGCTCTTCCAGGAAGCTCTCGATCAGGAGGGCTCGCTCCAGCACTCCCGCCTGGGTCGGAATGCTGAGGGAGATCAGCGACGCCCGAATCTCCTGTCGCAAGCCCTGCTCGAAGGTCCGGGCCCGGAAGAAGGGGTCCCGTACCATGTCGGTCGAGTAGCGAGATAGGTCAGTGAACCTCGCCGCGTACTGAGCGACCGTCATGCTGCCCTGGCGCAGCTGGAGAAGCTCCTGGATGCGCACCGCTCGGAGGGTGGCCGGGACGAACTCAGAGCGGAAGAGGCTCTCGAAGTCCGCCCAGAGCAAGGATGCCTCATCGTGAACCTGGAGCATCAGGCTCCACCATCGTCCTGCCGCCGCCTGCAGGAGGCTCGCCGCGAGAATCACCATGAGATCCGCTGGTGTCCTCACTAGCCTAAAGATCCGTACCACCGCCTCTAGCCAGTCCTCGGCGGCCTGGGGGTCCGCCTCACCGCGAAACCTGGGCGGTCGCTGGCTCTGAAACTCATGCAGTGCCCTGAGGCGACGTGCATCGTCAGCGTCTGGTACTGGCAGCATCGGTGGCTCGGCGGGTAAAGCTACCGCCGGTGCCACTGCTGGAAAAGGGCCCTGCACCGAGGCCTCGTCGCTCGGTGGGCTGCCGTCGCGCCCTACACTCGGAACCCTAGCTGGCTGTCGTCGCGGGGCCATCCTGAAAAGGAGAACAAGAGCACCACAGTCAGAATAGTATACCTGGTGAGCTGGCACAAGTAATAACAAGGAAAACTTGAGACTTTCATAAAGCAGATCAGTATAACCGGTGAGCTGACACAAGTAATCACAAAGAAAACTCGAAACACACACGCAATCAATGTTTTCATGCATTAAGCCGGAAATTAGGAGTCAGGGTCCTGGTGTACGGATACGTCGGCCGCCGCACCAACACTGGGCTCCCTGAACTGATAACCACACTCAATACACTAAACACTATTGCTTCATATGGAAAGAAAGGACGATCAGAGTCTGCGGTAGAACCGACCACCTCTGATACCAATTTGTCACGACCCGTCCTCGAGGCCCATGCCGTGACTACCCCAAGCCCGCCTTCCATAGGCCAGGGGATGGCGACTAATACCAAGGCGTAAAATCCCAGTAAACAGGGAAGGCATTGCCTTTAAGTAACAACCACACAGAGTCAGCAAGCGGAAAGTAAAGTGCAGAAAAGTAAAGGGGGCCGGAAATACAAGCCCAACTGTAAAGTACAACTGAAAAGTAAAGTACAGCAACTGAAGAAAAGATGGCGGCCTCGTGTCGTCCACTGGCAATCCCACCTGAAGGGTGGGTACAGATAGCCTCCAGGCTCCTCGGGTCCCACGTCCGCTCCGAGCACGTCCCGCCCAGTGGTCCACCTCCAGGTACCGTCCTGCTCCACGCCCCAACCGTGATCAGCGCTGTCCGTCGTCTGCAACCAACACAACAAGGTGCGGGCATAGCCCGTGCAGGGGTGAGTACAAGCCACTCAGTAAGGACCCCGAGACCCCCGAAGGTCTCCCGAAATCCACAAAGGATATAGCACAAAAGAAAGATGCAATCACGAAGTAACATCTGACTCGACTTAGGTATATGCCCATACATATACCTAAGTCCCCAATTCTAGCTCTGCTCATGAGCTCAAGAACAACTCAATCCACAAAGGAAAGCAAGACTCAAATCCACAAGGAGAGTAAACAGTAAATCCACATAGGATAGTTCAACACAATCCACAAAGGAGAGTAACATAAGATTCAGCTCAACCAGGTATACTTTTTCAGATGACGTCAAAGACGATCACTGATCCGTCTAAGTCGTCGGACCCACGAAGGATCGATAGGTACTAACCCCCGCAGAAGACCCACACAGGATCGGGCTCACACAGAACCTGTAGGCAGTGGCTCACACAGAACCGGTAGTAAGGACCCACATAGGATCGGGCTCACACAGAACCTGTAGCACTGATCCACGTAGGATCGCTGAGTGCAGTAGTCGACGCAGTCCACTGAGGATCTCTGCACAGTCGTCGCCGCAGTCCACGAAGGATCTCTGCTCTGCCGTCGTCGCAGTCCACTGAGGATCTCTGCTCTGCCGTCGTCGCAGTCCACGGAGGATCTCTGCTCTGTCGTCGAAGTCACAGCCAGCGCTAGGGTTCCCGCACAAAGCGAGCTCGTTTAGGAGGGTCCGCTCCACGAGCCGAGAGGCTGATACATCAACTGACACGTAGTCCGAATTTGATGTATCCAAAAGTTCCGTATCGACAACAGGATCTCAACGCAACAGACGGCGCGTCAATCGGACGCCCGGTCTGAGAGTTATTGGCATTTTCGTCCCAGGGGCCCGGTTGGTTTTTAGGGCAAAACCAACCCGACCGTACTCCGCCTGTATCCGATCCTCGGGCGGAGTATGCCAAAAGTTCCGTCTCACTTAGAGGAAACTACCACAGCTGACGGTACGTCGATCGGACGTCCGTAGCTCAAGTTATGAGTGTTTCCGCTCCGAGGGCCCGGTTGGTTTCGTGTACGAACCAACCCGGCCGAACCCAAAGTTTTCCGAAACCTTGAGTATAATATACCGAAACGACCGTCTCGATCCAAGGATCGCGTAGCCACTGACGGTTCGTCAATCGGAGGTCCCAGGCCCAAGATATGGGCAAAAGCCCGAAGAGGGCCCGAAACGGGGGTTCTGGGCCCGGGGCGACCCGGCCCGAACCCCCCCCCCCCCTGGGTCGGCCCGAACCGGGTCGGCCCGACCCGGTCCGACCCGGCTAGGCCGGGTCCGGTCCGGCCTGGGCGCGGCCCGGCCGACCGGACCGGCCGGCTCGGCTTCGGCCGAGCGGCCGAAGGAGCCGCCGCGGGTCAAACCCGCGGCTTTGGAGAAACGCGGCCCGCGTGCTGGATGGCCGGACCGCGGACGCGGTCCGGCGGTTCGCCGCCGCCGCGGCTCGGCCGCGGCGGACTCCTCCGGCGGCGCGCCAGGCGCCGCCGCCTCCCGTCGCCGGCGCCGCCGCGCCGGCGCCCCGCGCCGCCGCCCCCTTCCGCGGGCCGCCGGAGTTGCTCCGGTGGCCCGTTTTGCCTCCCGTCTGCGCCGATGCTCCTCCCGGGGGCCGATCTTCACTGCGGGATCAACGGATCGCCCTTGCCGCGCGGTTCGTCGTCGTCCGCCATATCCGCACAACAAAAGAGATCGGCGGAGGGTTGTCGGGTCTTGTTCGTTAGACCCGCACCCTCCGCGTTAGTCATAATCAACGGGAGGAAAGGCTACAACAATTTTTAATAAAAGATAAAAATTGTTCACTCCTTTTCTTTTAAACGGCATTTCAATTTTTAATTAATTGAAATTATTTATGCCGGTTCTTTATTTAAAAGAAATAAGAACACGGGAATGAATCATCAAGGAAATAAACCCCTACCTTGTCGTCGTCGTCGGACGAGAGGTCGTCGCGGAATCACTCGTCGCGGAAGAAGGGGGGATCGTTGCGTCGTCGCGGTATCCGGCGTCGCGTCGCCAAACTCCGGATCAAGAACAAACGGATTTAATTAATTAAATCCGTTGCCATGAAATTAAAAAGGGAGAATTAACGATCCGGTTCTTACCTTAGTTGCCGAACGAGGATCGGCTGCGGAAGAAGAGGCGTCGCCGAAGAACGTCGCGGGTAAAGCTCGTCGACGTCGCAGATCTCGGTGTGCGTCGTCGAATTCCGGTCGCCGGCGTTCTTCGCGTTCTTCGCGTTCTTCGCGTTCTTCGCGGAGAGGGTGGAGGCTCAGAGGAATTGCACAACGATAGCAATCCTCCAAAATAGACAAGTTTGACTATTTTATTATTTTGCCAACAAACGTAAAACGCATAAGTAACGACCCATTTAATTCGTTGAATTAATTCAACGAATGAAACAGCCCATTTAATTCACGAAATAAACCGCCCAATTAAATGGTCTGTTAAGAATTAAAGAAAACGCGTCGGTTGACTTTCCAGTTACTTTGACGGGTTTTCGCGGGTGCGTTACTTAGCGAAAGAAACGGCGGGGCTCGTGCGGGCCCCACCTCAAAAATATCCTACCAAGGGGGTAGGATATTTCTGGATAGCATCCTATCCAGTTCAACTCAGTTCAAGCCGCCCTTAAGTGGCTTCAAGTGGCTTCCAAGCAGCTTAAGTGAAATAAAATAAAGTTGTCGCACAAACTTTATTTTATTTCTGACTTAAAGCCGCAAAATTTAAAAACCACGTCTGAGCAAACGCAACTCCGGAAGAGGCGTTTCTAAGAAAATACTGGCGCTGCGATTTCATCGGTGCCCTCAGAATTCGATTCTGGGCACCGGTTCAAAGGATAGAAAAACCCGCTCGTCCGTTCACTGAACGTACCCGAGCCAATCTTCGGAAATTGATTCCGGGCACACCGGGCCTCGGAATCAGGTGTCGTCTGAAGCTGCGCTCTTGTAAAATTCCAAAAAAAATTAAGAAAAAAATTTCCTTGAAATTTGCGGGTCTTTACATGTAATTTATAGGAATTATAAAAATTGATGTACTAGGGGAAAATATCATGAAGATAATAAGCCTGTTGGTATGAGTAATGGTTATACTACTAATGATTAAGAGACCACAAATGACATATGAAGGGTAAGGAATGTTCAATTAGTATCTTTATTTTAAACACGATAAGCTTGATTAAATTTTGGTTGATTAATGTTAAAACATGATTCATATTTCATATTATAGTAAAGAGTTAATAAGGAATAAGATGATGAATCATATTTAATGGTTTATGAATGAAGTTGAATTATTGATGTTTTTATGTATTGGAATTCAATAATTTTGTGAATCATGAAATATATATAAGGATTTTTCAGTATAATATTTTCATTAAGGATTATCAATAATGTGTGGAATAATATTGATGACTTGGAAAATTGATTTAATTGAAAAATGAAATTTTATGGAAAACAAATGATTAATGGAAGATGAACCTTAATATATCCTTTATTTTGACCAAATTGTGATTAGCTTGGATAAAGATACAGTTGATATGGATAAATTAAATTGGATATATTGATGACCTCCGAATTTATTAACATTTTATTGACAAAGTATTTTACGTTATCATTGATGGATTTTACATCATTTTGGATTTGTTTAATATACATAATAATCTGTGGTTTTATATAAGGAATGAGGAAGCATGTGTGTTTTCATTAATGTTTTATGGTAATTTTGGTTATTACCATATATGACCAGCATATTCACATATTTGGTATATGAAAATTAAGAAATGCTTTATGATACTTGAAAGATTAATGGTAGTATGATTTTGAGAAATTTAGAAACCTTATTTATAAATTTTAAATTTTGGATGACTCATAATGTTAACCATTTATGAGATGGTTTAAGTTAAACATTGGATGAATTATTTGAGATTAATGTATTATTTCACCATATGAAGATTTATTCATATTGGATAACCTGTTATAACTATTTTATTTTGATAATAACTAGATATAAAATAATGACTTATCATTCTTTTATGGATCTTATTACTTGTTAGTTAATTAAGCATGAAAATTTTATCTCTAAGATTAATATATGAAGTGGAAATTGATTGAAGCACAACCAATGGATGAGATTGTGCATATGAAATGGAATTAAATCAAGTAATTATATCTTCTCTTTAAAATTTCTCAACTTTAAGAAAATAACCTTGAAATAAAATGTTATAAAGTTGCCTTCATTTCTGATTAATCAATGATATTTTCACTTATCAAAGTTTTATGTATTTTTGGTTGAAACGTCCTGGACTAAGTGCCACAAATCGGTGCCTTGATCTGATTAGTCACATGACCTCAAGTGCACCTCCCTGTATGTCATAGGCTGCTGACTAGTAGCAAGGGTCTGATAAGTCGAACATGGGTATATTATAAACTCTTTTATCATATAAATACACCAAAAAATAATAATAAATAATGTAATCATATATAACCATAATCAATAACAATGTCTCAAGATAATCAATGCAGGAAAATACAATATCCAACTAAAGCTGAAAATCTGTCATGCTAATATACAAGTCAAGTGTCTAAAATTTAAATTGAAAATGAAGACATTGATGACTCCCAAGAAGGTCATGAACCAAATATGGTTCCCTCATCCAAGATCTATCACAACTCATCAATCTATCACATGGAATTTTCCTATAACATGTCCTACAATAATAAAGTTTATTCAGGTGCCGATCTGGTAGCCCAAGTAAAGAGTGAGTATAACTCAACATTCCACCACCAACGGTTTATAAAATAAATCTAGTCAATAACAAGTGTATGTAATTTTATAAAGATATAATTAAAATTCATAAGAAAATAATAATTGCATTATTAATTAATCTTAATTTAACCACGTGAACTATCGGGTTCTCGAGGACACCCATACCATAATACCTTCATTGGCCCATGTTGTAGTCTAAACCATTTAAAATTTTGAATTCACATTTCATTATAACACATGGTATTACATTATCCATGTCATTTCAATTCATTATTACAGTCACTTGTTACCATAGTTCAATGATAATGTTTTGGTTGTATAACTCCATGTCTAGCTCCCTATGTGTTTTTGGATTAGTAGTCCCTATCGGACACCATTTAGATTTCTCGGGTGTAGAACGTCATGTCAAGAACCCTATTTATCAATCACACAAATATATATATATATATATATATATTCATGGGAATAGAACATCATGTATATCACCCCATTTCTCAACCATACATATATGTCATGGGCATAAAACGTCATGTCTACCACCCCATTACTCATTCATACATGTATGTCATGGGTGTAGAGTGTCATGTCTAGAATCCCATTTATCATTCATACTAATATGTCATAGCATATCACAATAGAACATGTATCTTAGTTCACATGTTTTCACATTGTCACATCAACCAAGATTAATCAACATTAATCTTCTTATCATAATTAACCACCACAACTTCCATTAATTAATTCATAATTAGTTAATTCAAGTCCATAAATTAATTAGACAATTAGTAAACAGCATTTATCCCATTAATTAATTCACCAATTAATTTATCATATGTCTTTAATTAATTAATTCAACAATTAATTAACCACACTAAGTCCACTAATTAATTCAATAATTAATTAATCTGCTCATAGTCGTAGCATCCAATAATTAATTCACAAATTAATTATTCTCAATTCACAATTAAAAAATTCAAGATTTCAATAATTAACTCAAGAATTAATTATCCTCAATTCTCCAATTCAATACCTTTATAATTAATTCATCAAATAATTATCCCAATTCCACTATTACATTATTCAATAAAATCCCCAATTCCCCAATTCATTAGTTGACCACATTAATTAACCAAACTTAGGAATTAAAATTTCTAAAAAAATGGTATAAATTATACAATCACATACAAGTAATTAATAATAAGACTATTGCATTTGAATAATAGACCCCCTATCTCAATTTATTGATGAGTGATCGCCCAATGGAAATCCCCAAAACTGAACAGCACAATAATATAGATCTGGATCTAGATCTAAAACCCTAAATCAAGATTAAACAAAAAAAAAATCTCTTAATTATAGATCTAGATCCACAATTATATATCTTGATTAATCAAATCATGAGCTTGATCTATAAAAATAGATAATAACTTCCCACCAAAAGAATGAGATAATAGAATAGGATGAACGAGAAAGTAACGGGATAGAATCTACTTACTGGGAGGGTTCAAGATCATTGATATGGGCTTTGAATCATGAGTAACGGAGGCCATGCGACCTTAGAATCCTTCCAATAAGCTATGAAATTGTGAAAAAATGAGTTTTTCCGAGTTTGGGTTGAATCGGGTGAGTTTTGGGGGTTTGGGGGATTTAAAAACAAATTAATGTGTGGCATAAAAATATCATTCATGGTTTACAGTGTAGGTGTTAACGGTTTTCCCTAATTGTGTGCCTTAAACATGAACCTATTATTTTATTGGTTCATGGTTTCTCCTTTTAGGGAACATGATTTGACAAACCGCGTGCCAGCTGTGTGAACCCCCACTATCCAGGTTTTCACAGTTTGCTGGGTTGGAGTGCACTGTACACTCTAACTGTGTTCCCACCATTCACATCCCTCTTTCCTTTAATTTTTTCTCAAAATTCATCAAAAAACACCCCAAGGTAAAACCCAATGAAAGAGTACTCAAATAAGGATAAAAGAGTATTTTAATTCAAGTAAGATTCAACTCTAGAAAAGGTCGGGAACTTACAATCTCCCCACATTATGATATCTCATCCTTGAGTTAAACTCCCAAGCTTCCATAAGATTCTGAGCCAAAAATATTGGGCCACTGAGCCCACATATATACTTCATTTTCCCATGTCTCCTCTTGTACATGCCCATGTTTCCAAAACACACAAACTATCAGCATGGTCTTTCCCTACAAAACTTTCTCACTATGATCCAACACAAGTATTTGATGCTCCTCAAAGGACACATCTACCTCAAGCTCAACATCATACACATCAATCACATGAGAAGGTTTGAGGTGATACTTCCAAAGTTGTGATACATAGAAAAATATCATTCGTGGTGAATTAATTTATGGAAGAGAAAATCTATAAGACATCAACCTGATTCTCTCCACAAACTCAAATGGTCTGACAAACCTAGGAACCAACTTTCCCTATCTTCGTATCATGAAGTGACCCAGTATAGAAAATACCCAAATTATTACATGGTTACCCTATTTAAACTATACAGTTCTTCAATGTCTATCATAATATGACTTATATTTACTTTAAGCTAAATCCATACCTTTCTAAATTAGGTACACCTATTTTGATGTCTCATGCATGAGACTCGGTCCCACCAATTTTGATTCACCTTCCTCCAACCATCATAATAGTGGTTTGCATGGCCTACGATAAATATCCTTATACAGTGACATTTGTATAGTTTCCTAATAACTGTTTTTAGAGAAACACTCTGTGACATCCAAGTAATTCTCCCAAGATCCACTGAAATAAGAACATAATCAAACAACATATCCTAAAGAAGTTGTATAGTATGCTTTGACTACCCATCCATTTGTGGTTGGAAGGCCATACTCAATAATACATGTGTACCATGAACCTTATGTAAGCCATGACATAATCATGAAGTAAAGCATGAGTCACAATCTGAAACTATAGTCAGTGTCACCCTATGAAGATGGAATATCTCTTGAATATATGGTTCTCCTAGCTACTCTATTGAGAAGGTTTCCCATATAATAAAGAAATGTGTTACTTTTTTCAATCAATCCAAAAATAGCACAGATAGTCTAAAAATATTTTAAATACCTATAACAAAGTCCATGTTCACATTGTCACACTTCCATTACTAAATGGGATACGGTTGTAGAAAACCTACAGGTCATTGATTATCTACTTTCACCAGCTAATAGGTGTCGCATTTTGTCATGAACCCTAATATATCCTTTTTCAGTCCTGATAACTAAAACTATTTTCATAGGTCACAATATATTTTGGTACACCAAGACGTACCACCCACTTTGAGGCACGAAATTCCTACATCAAATCCTCCTATATACTCATAGGTACAACAACCTTATTCTTCACATAGATGGTTTCATCCTCATATATGCTCCAATTGGAAGGTGACTCCCCACCTTTAAGAATTTCTCTCAAGGTCAAACACTCCAGATCCTCATACGCCTATCTCTAATCTAACTCAAAAGTGTATAATCCACTAAAAATGATACCAAAGACATCTTCTCCAAACTCTCCTGAACCACCACATGCATCTCATCCATCAAGGTCATCATCTTCAACTGAGCACTAGAATCCTGAACCATCTGAATCTGATTTTTTCTACACAAAGTGTTAGCGACACTATTTACTTTCCCAGGAATATATGATATCTCAGAATCTAATGAATTCATATAATCAACCCATGTCCACTACCGTAGATTCAAATCTTGATGCGATAATATATACCTTAATCTCAGGTGATTTATAAACACCATAAAATTATGTCTCGATAGATAATGATTCCAACACATCAAATCCAAAACCACAAATGACATCTTGAGGTTGTGCCTAGGGTATTTCCGTTCAAGAGGCCTCAACTACCAATACCCATAGAAAAACTCGATCTCACTGTACCAACACTACTCTGAGTCCATACCTAGAAGTGTCACAATACACCATGTACTCCTCACCTAGATCAGGTTGGATCATGATCGATGCCATGATAGGTGATTATTTAGCTCTTGGAAGGCCTTCTCACATTATTCTGACCATTCAAACATTATCCCCATTTTATTCAAGCCTGAAAAAGCCACTTTCAAATGGAAAAACTCATGGATGAATCTCTTATAATATCTAGTTAACCCCATAAAGCTTTAGATATCAAAAAAAATTCTCAGGCTGCACCCAATATACCATTGGTTGAACCTTCTCTATGTCCACTACCACACCTCCCTCTGAGATGATGTTCCCCAAGAATTGTATCTAATAAGTCCAAAATGGGTACTTAGATATATTGTCATATATTCGATGCTCAATGTACTTAGGATGATTTAAAGGTGTTGGGAATGATCATCATGAGTCTTGGGGTACACCAAAATGTCATCCACAAATACTACAACAAACCAATCTAGGTATACGTTTAATATTTTGTACATAAATTCCATAAATACTACTAGTGTGTTTTTAAACCCAAAATAAATTAATAAAAATCATATAGGATATAAATTATTCTGAAATAATTCCTTGGTATATCATAATTGTGAACTCTCATCTGATGATACCCTAATCTCAAGTCAATCTTAGAGAACACCAAAGCTCATATCAACTGGTCAAATCATAGAATCCCATAATCCTTTTTAGAAAACAATGCTAGTGAACCCCTAGGTGATGTACTCGATTAGATAAAACCCTTTTCCTCTGATTCCTCCATCTGAGTCTTGAACTCTGGAAGCTATGTCAGTTCCATTCTGTATGGTGGAATTGATACTATATTAACTCCTGACATGAGCTCAATAGTGAATTCCACATCCCTCTTGGGTGAAAGCCTTGATAAATCATCAGGAAACTCATCTTGAAATAGTTCAACTACTGGTGGAAAACATCAGGTTTTGCACCTCTATCATCCATGAAAAGACTATAAACCTAGGTTGTGAGCTCTCCCAGTTACTGACTAGTTATCCCTACTTGGCCTTTCTGGATATACCTTTCTCCATTGTGAATATATTTGTCACCCTTATGACATGTAAAGGTCAATCTACTATGGTAACAATCAATGTAGGCTAGATATGCGACTAGCCAGTCGATACCCATAATTAGGTTGAATCCCAACATGTTAAGAATATAGAGATCCAACAAAAAACAGTACTCATAGATCTTGATAGAACATCCCTTGAAAAATATATTACTCTAGAACACACTCCTAATGGTGTATCTATAGTCATTACCTCTCTCAGAAACTCCACTACCAGGCTTAAACCATTAACAACCTTTTCAGATATAATGGAATGAGAGGAACTAATATCAAATAAGGCCCTAGATAATGTAGAATGTACAATAATATTAGATCTCACTATTGATGGTTCAGGCTTGATATCCATAAGTGTATCTTGCACCACGGGAAACTGTCCTTCCCCCTACCCTGAGTTTAACCACTCTACTAATATGGGAACTCTATACTAGAAGCACCACATCCACTGCCTCTACAGCCTCATCCAGTAGAACTCTAGCTACCATCCTGATAAGTTGCAGAAGATCCTCTTCCCAAACTCTGACTCTGTCAATCTCCTCCATCACTAGTTGTATATCACTATTTATTATAGAACATTTTTATATTTTCCATCTTTCCACAATATCTAAACTCCAATGGTGGCTGGGGATAGTTTCCATAATAATTGTCTAACTTACCACATTGGGGGGAAAACACTTGGGTAACATCCTGATTAACCGATCCCTTGGACTAGCTACTCTTCTTCCCACTACATTGGATAAATTTATCAAAATTATACTTCCAAATTTCAGAATATAAACCTCTTGACCGTGAAGAAGAAACCACATGTCATGCACTGGAATATTCCCTCATGTTCTCTTCAGATATGAGATCCTAACCTACGACCTAAGTAAAGTTATTTAACTGAAATATGTTAACTTGGGACTTAATCTCTCACTTAATTTCTTTCTGGAAATGTCTAATTATTATTATCTCATCTCCTACCAATGCTGGATAAAAGTTTTTCAGGTCTCTAAAGCATCCAAAATTGTCTATCACAAAAATGCTCCTCTGATTCATCTTTATGAACTCTGATTCACTCTCTTGTCTCAGCATCTTTGGCTACAATTTCTTCAATAACTTCTCCAAAAATTCCTTCCATATTATACAATTTTCCTATCCAGTTCGCACATGAATGTCCAACTAAAACTTCCCTAATTCATGTAGCATATAAGCATCCAACTTGACCCTATTATTAGCTGGAGTCTCAAAATGGTCAATTATAGTCAAGATATAATTAGGCCAGGACTCAACTCTCTCAGGTCCATGCTAACTAGTAAAATTTGGAGGATGATGAAACTAAAACTCTCTTGTCAGGTCAGACATACACTTCAGAACCCACCCTGGGTCTCTTTCCATGAATTGCATTAAGTGAGAAAATTTCTCTCATAATCTCTCCCCTTCTCCCTCACGCAGCACTACCTGTGCCTTAGGTTCCACTTCTAGTAGAGAAATATCATCCATATCCACCTCTTTCTTTTGAATAGGTGTTTTCTTGAAGGAATATCTCTATAATTCCAAAATTGAACCCTATAAAACATTAAAAAAAACTTTTCAGATTTACATAAGAGGACTACTCAACAATTCATAACAAGCCCTTTCCCAAAAATAGTTCTATGCAATCAAGACCAAGTCGCTATCACTACCCTTAACCATCATAAACCTTGGTCTTGATTTAAAAGGGTAAACCCATTCTCATTGTTCAATTTTTCAAATTTTATGCCCATTTATTCTCATATTTCTTCATTTTAAAACTTTTAATTTCATATTAGGCACCATTTTTTATTCAATTTAACAAGAAAGGATAAAATATTTCTTGTTCAGTAACATACCTAAAACCCATTTTTGTGTGTGTCGAAAATGATGTATGTCACAAAATAATCCCTAGTTTATAGAATAATGCATGAATACTAAACTTTCATTCCATTCCAGGTCATGAGTCAATTTTCAGTAACATTCAGTAATAATAGCCACATCACACAACAAGTGTGTCACCCTAGGTGAAACAATATTCAAATGTAATGGAAAATAGTAATGACAACAATCCCACCCTAGGTACTTCATTTTCCCCCCATATGGGTTTGAAACTCCCATTCATGACCTCATGTCCACACCATGATTCTTCCTAGTCTCATGTCTATTGTAACGACCCTGACCTAGGAGCCACTGAACCGATTCTTCGAGTCAGGTAGTTACATGACCTCAAGCGCGTCTCCCCAAATGGTGGAGGTTTCTAACTAGAAATGAGGTTCCAATAGTTCATAGGGGGAGATTATAGCCTTAATACCAAATTAAGCCACAACAGATAATAATTTAAATAGAGGAAACAAAATAGAACAATCCATAACATGTATAAATAACCAAATCCCAAAATTGGGTACAATCATAAACAACAATAAATATGCCATTCCATGATATAGTTTAAAGTGAACAAAACCAAAAAGAAGGAAAATAGTAGAATACCCAAAATGATCTGGACTCCATGTTTGGACCTCACCCAAACATGTCCCATGTCCAACTCATCTCCCTAGCATAGGGCCCTTGCCCTTGTCCTAACCTGCAAGCATTAAATCTGCTCAGGTACCCAACGACGGCCTGAGTAGGGTGTGAGTATAACTCAGTAGGCCACCACCAAATGTGTCTATAAAATATCCAGAATGGAATATTGTGCATGAAAATGATAAATAAAGGAAAGTTAAGGTAAACAGTTAAATAGGCTATCTTTACTTATGTTCCCTTAATTTAACCTACCATTTAACCCGTGTTTATTACTAAGAAATTTCATTTATCATGTCACCCTTTTCATGTGTTCAATGTATTTGGAATGATCAACATTATCAACATCTTGGAATTTAACATGTCCTATCTCACTAGGTATCATTTGACAATAATTCCCAATATCCTCACCTCGAAGCCTCCGTCCGAGAGGAATGCAACTGTTAGAGGAATATAACTTTGTCCCCTTCCCTAACCTGTGCATTTAGGGGAGGATCTAGAACCTCAGTCCAAATTGACCCAGGGGCGTAGAACCTCAAGTCAATACCCCACTCTACCAAGCCATGTTCACATGCTTATTTATCATCCCCCACAAAGCACCATATCACAACATCATATTCAACGTCATTTACAACATCACAATTATCTTAGTAAATGGGAAATTACATTTTTCCTCAATACATTAACATGTTGATTATTCATGTTACTTAACCCCTTTAATCCCAGTCCCGTTTTTCCTTTCCTATCTCACTAATAATATTCCAGTATAAAGATAATCCCTAACATTTTCCATTTATCCTTTTAACCCTTTTTCATGCCAACTAAAAAAACTATTAGGTAATTACCCAGCCTAAGTGTTTTACTAAAGAACAACTGCACATAACTTAAGCATATTAACATATTCTCCATAGGCTCTATGTTTTTGCACAATGTCTTACACTTACTTAGCTAGCTCTAAGTTCGGGTAATATCATCACACCCATTTGGGTGGACCTAATTTAATTGATTCATCCTCCATGCATACCATGGGGATCATGAGGTGTAATTAGGTTGTTTATACACCCAATGCAACAATTCATATCAAATTTACTAGGAACTCATTAAAAGAAGGAAATAAATAAAACCCTACATTAAAAATCTACTCAAAAACCAAGGGATATAACTTGTAGACCACCTACCTTGAATCGGTGGGTAAACGAACTCCCAATTGAATCCTTAGTTCTCAATTCAACCAACACTTGAAGCTTTACCCTAAAAGTCACCGAAAAAGTAGAGTTTGAGAACTTCAGATGGAGAGGTAAAATAAATAGAAACCATAAACCAAAAAGAAAAGAAAGAGGGATATTAGCTTTTCTTGAATCTTCAATCTGCAACTGACAGTACTCTTAACGGCTTAGGAATGAAGGGGATAAACCTATAGGAAGATCTTGGAAGCTTGGATTGTCACTAGGGTTGAAGGAGGAAGAGGGGAGAGAAATCCCAAGTTGCGTATAAAAATCCCGCAATGTCATTTTTGTAATTTTTTAAAAGTTTCTGGGCTGCACGGTTTACCAGAATGTTTTTCCAAACCTTGCGGACACCACTATCCAAAAATACACTTCCTGCACGGTTTGCCTGTGATGCACACATGGTTAGAACTAACTGTGCGTAGACCGTGTGGCTAGCCCAGAAAACTTCTCCCCCCCCCCAACTTCGTGTCCCAAACCCCCAGAACTCCCCCGAGCCTCCTTAAGGACTTTGTAAAGAACGTAATTAAATAAAATAAAGGGCCTAAAATGAAATGTAATCAAAACATACCTTATGGGGAAATCCTGGATCTTAAAACCTCTCCACCTTATAATAGCTTTTCCCCGAGCCGCTCTTCCCAAGCATCATTCAGTTTCTACAGAAAAGATATCGGGCCACTGGACCTGCATATCATATTCCCACTCCCATTATTCCTCTTGAACATTTCCATGTTTCCATAGGAAATGAACCAAGGGCAAAACCTTACCCCACAAAACCTTCTTGCTATGATCTACAATACAAACCGGGTGCTCCTCAAAAGATGCACCATCCTCAAACTCGAAATCCTCGACATTTATCACATGATATGGGTTAGGTCGATACTATTAGAGTTTTGAAACATTGAAAACGTCATGCATACCACTATACTGTTGTGGAAGAGCCAATCGGTAAGCCACCGGTCTGATCCTATCCACAATCTAAAATGGCCCCACATATCTAATAGCCAACATTCCCTATTTCTGAATTTGACAGTGACCCAACCTTGGTGACACTCGAAGAAACACACTACCACCCACCATGAACTCAAGAGGTCTATGACGCTGATCTTCATATGACTTCTGCCTACTTTGAGTTGTTTCCATACACTTTTGAATCAAACAAACCATTTCTGATGTCTCATGAACAAGATTCATCCCTAACAACTCAAACTCCTTGGCCTCTAACCAACACAATGGTGACCTACAAGGCCTACCATAAAGTTCCTCAAAATGTTCCATCTAAATTGTATCCTGAAAACTGTTGTTATACACAAACTCAAAAGGTGAAAATTTCTTTTCCCATGAACCACCGAATTCTAGAACACATGCTCTCAACATGCCTTCTAATACCTGAATTGTATGCTCTGACTGCCCATCAGTCTGTGGGTGGTAAGATGTACTTAGAAACACCTGGGTACCAATTTCCTTTTTTATTCCCTTCCAGAAGTGAAAGGTGAAACACGGATCATGATCTGAAACTATGGTTCCCGGCACACCATGCAACCATACTATTTCTTGAAAATACAACTCTACTAACTGATCGACTGTACAGGTATCCTGAATTAGAAATAAATGGGCCACTTTGGTTAGCCTATCTACCACCACCCAAATGGAATCATTCCTTCGAGGTTTCCTCAGAATACCCACTAAAAATCCCATTGTGACGTCATTCCACCTCCACTATGGAATAGGCAATGACTACAACAACCCACCTAGACGCTGATGTTTAGACTTCACCTACTGACAGGTAAGGCATCATTCCAAAAAACTTGCCACTTTATTCCTCATTCTCGGCCACCAAAACTACCTACGTAGGTCATGGTACATCTTAGTCAAAGCTTGGATACACTTTCCACTTTGAGGCGTAGAAATCACACATCAACTCTTCTCATACATTTTTCGGCACCACAACATGACCATGGACATAAGCAACTCCATTAGTGCTGAAGGTCCAACCAGAAGGTTAATCCCCACCTTTAAGAATTTCCTTCATCGACAAACACTTCAAATCTTCCAACTGACTCTCTTTAACTTGGGTCAAAAGCACAGACTCAACTGCTATAGATGAAAGGGTCATCTTCCAATGCCCCTCCTATACCTCCAAATTCATCTCTGAAAATAAATCCATCATCACCCACTCAAAACATGATTCCTTAAATACTTGATTCTGAGTCTTCCAGCTCAGAGAATCAACGACACTACTCCCTTTTCTCAGTGTGTAAACCAATTCAAAATCAAAATACTGCAGGTACTCAACCCACCATTACTATTTAAGATTCCAATCCCATTGAGTGAAGATGTATTCAATAATTTTGTGGTTAGTAAACACTGTAAAGTGTTCACCCAATAAATAAGGCCTCTAACACATTAAGGAATGAACCATAATACCTAGATCTAGGTCATGAGTAGGATAATTTTTTTCATGTGGCTTCAACTGACTTGACCCATAAGCTACAACCCAATCATCCTACATTAACATTGTCCCAAGTCCAATGACAGACGCATCACAGAATAAGGTATAATTATTTCTTGATTCAGGTAAGATCAAAATCAGTGTGGTGGTAAACCACTTCTTTAGCTCTTGGAAATCATTCTCACATGCCTATGACAAATCCAACTTAACCCCCTTCTTGGTTAGGCATCTGAGTGGCGCTTCCAAACAAGAGAAACCTCTAAAAACCCTTCAGTAATAACTTGCCAAACCCAAAAAATTCTGAATATTAGAGACGTTCTTGGGCTGCTCCCAAGACACCACAGCCTGCACCTTTTCTAGATCAACCGATACGCCTGACATAGTTATGATATATCCCAAAAAGTACACCTCATCAATCCAAAACTAAAATTTTGGTAGATTACCGTAAATAATATTCTCCGTTTGTGTACTCAGGACGATGTCAAGATATTTTTCATGAATGTCATGAGTTCTGAAGTACACCAAGATGTCATCAACGAAAACAACTAAAAACTGATCCAGATATGGGTGGAATATATGGTTCACCAAGGCCATGAACTTAGCTGGTTAATTGGTCAAACCCAATAGCATTATCAGGAATTCATACAACCCATACCAGATTTGGAAAGCCATCTAGGTTATGTCAGAAAGTCTCACCCTCAACTGATGGTATCCCGATCTCAAATTGATCATGGAAAAAACTGAGGCACCATTGAGCTGATCAAATAGGTCACCAATTCTAGTAAGAGGGTGTTGGTTATTAATTGTCATCTGGTTTAACTTCATATAATCAACACATATCCTCAGTGATCCATCATCCTTCTTATCAAATAGAATAGGATATCCCTACGGTGTTGTACTAGGATGTATAAACCCCTTACGCTCCAATTACTCTAGTAGAACCTTTAGTTCTTGGAGATTTTATGGAACCATTCGTTAAGGTGGAATGGAAACTAGCTCTACTCTGGGCCACAATTCGATCATAAACTCAACATATCTCTCATGTGGTAACCCTAAGAAGTCCTCAGAAAACACATCCTGAAACTGGTCCACAACAAAAGGGAAGATTGACTGTCCTTTCTCCCCATCATCTATCATAAGGCATGACACTTGGGCTGTGAGATCCCCCACCTGATGGTGTAGCGTCCCTGCATGGCTAGATCAAGTATCCCACTCACCAAAAAGGACATGAGTTCTCCCATCGAGAGATGTGAATGTTAACCGAAGTCGATAAAAATCGATATGGTCTTGATATAACACCAACCAATCCATTCCCAAGATTAAGTCAAAACCATACATATCTAGGATGAACAGATCCCATAGAAAATGATACCCACCAACCTCCAGAGCACAACCCTTACACTTCCTGATGTCCTCGACTCACAACCCTAGTATATTATCAAGTTAGATTTCCCCACATGCAGTCTCTACGGTTAAGACCACACAACTACAAACTGACAAAAAATAAAGGAATGCATAGCACCTGTATCGAATAAAGCACTAGAAAATTTGGAAGATACAAGAATCATACCTCGAATACTAGACATTCCTGCCTCCCCACCCATAGGCATATCCTGAACTACAAGAATATGACCTTCCCCTTTACCCCGGGCTCCATCCTAAGTAACCTGCATTGCACTGCTCTGTTGGTATGGGTGATCTCACCCTAGAGTTCCACGTCCACCGCCCCTACCAGTACGGCCCATGGATCTCCAACTTCCTGCCTGATAAGGGTTAACTGACCCCTTGCCTACAATCATCATCTTCCTCTAACCTCCATCATTCCTCGACTGTTGTGGGTTTCTATAGAATCTCGACACATGGCCTAGCCTTCCGCACGCTCGACACTCAACTGGTGGGTGGGGACACTGGTCACGCTTGTGCCCTGGATTTCTACACTGAAAAAACAAGACCTGGTCACCACCTTTGAGAATTTTACCCCCTCTTCTAACTACTCTGTGTGCTTCCCCCTTACTGAAAGGTTCCAAATTGGTGCTTCCTACTATCAGAATCTGCACCACTTGCTCATACAGATGGTGCCAGAACCTCACTACATGAAGCTCCCTTCAAGTTTTCTTCTGATATAAGGGCTTGATCCACCACTTCAGAAAACCTCTTTAGACAAAATATATTCACCCGATACCTGATCTCATGTCGTATACCATCCTGGAATAATTTCTCCATAGCTGCCTCATCTGCCATCAACATCGGAACGAAGCATCTCAAATCGGTGAAACATCTATCATAGCCCATCACCGACATTTTCCCATGAGTCATCCTCATAAAATCTACAGCCTTCTCCTACCTCAAGGTTTCTGGATATAATTTCTCAAGAAAATTCTCCTAAAAATCTCTCCATATCATCCCATCATCCTAATCTATATGAATCATAATGTCCCACCAATGTTTTTCTTTCCTCCACAGTATATAGGCCGCTAACTTGATTGGATTCTCAAGAGGAGTCTCTAGACGGTCTAGAGTATTTTGGATGGACTCTATCTAGAACTATGTTGCTTCTGTCCCACCCTCTTCGGTAAATGTCGGAGGGTGCTGCATTTGAAACTCCCTGATCAGCTCAAACATGCTCAGCACCACCTGCCCTGGGTCTCATTCCATCATCTAAATAAAACAAGAAAATTTCTCCTAGAATTTGTCTTCCCTATCTCCTTGGATCGCCACTTTCTCTTACTCCACTATTGGAGGAGCGTTCTCAGTAGCGTCCTCATGTCTCCCAACTGGCACACGTTTTTGAGGTGGCATTTATCTATAATTCCAAACATGAACTTTAAAACACAACCATAATACTTTTACAAAGGGAAAAACACATAGGTAGATTCCTCACTATTCATAACCAAACTAGTTTTTATACACTACCTAAGAGATCCCACTCACAACCAGGTCAATACCCTCATCCATATCCATAATTCCATAGACAACATGGTATCTAATTCACATGGTTATGAGCCTTATCTTTTACTCCCATTCAAACCATTTTCATATTCCAATTTATCCTTAAAACAAATTATTCCACTTTTACTTCTTTATCAAGAACCATTTTCTAATTACTACTTGACATTTTCACTTCCCTTTTTACTCATTCATACCATCTAAGTGGGCATAATTCATTAATTTTAAGAGAACATATGCATCCTAACCTTTATATTCAACACACCCATCCCGTGTGTGTGTCTATCATGATGTATGTAACTTTCCTATATAGGTTCCTAGAATTATGCATGAATACACAACCTCGAACCTTTCTGGCCATGAGGGATATATCACAAAAATGTTAAATCACACAACAAGGGAATTACCCAATGGTAAAATATCATCAAATGTAACTACACACAACAAGAACAACAATCCCCTCCTAGGGTGACTTGGGTTTTCCCCCCTTACATGGGTTAGTTATTCCCAGGAACAAGCTCATTACCAAGGCCCCACACATTCCTAATCTCCTTTATACTATCCCCAAATAGTAATAAAGGGAAAATAAGTCCTTTAGTACCACTTGTTAATGTCTTTAACCCAATAGCCACTAAATTGATTCTCTGATTTGGGTAGTTACATGACTTAAAGCGCACCTCCCTATACGCTAGAGGTTATTGACTAGGAGCGATGGTCCAATAGGTCATGGAGAGATATTATACCCTTAATACCAGAGTAATCCAAAATAGATAATAATTAAAATAGCAGAAACAAAATAGAACAACCCATAACATGCATAAATAACAAAATCCCAAAACTGCATACAATCATAAACAACAATAAATATGTCATGCCATGCTATAGTTTCAAGTATACAAAACACAAAGGAAAGAAAATAATAGAATCCTCCAAATGGTCCAGAATCCATGTATGGAACCTCACCCAAACATGTCCCATGTACAACTTATCTCCCTAGCATAGGGCACTTGCCCTTGTCCGAACCTAGAAGCATGAAATCTGCTCGGGTACCCAACGGCGGCCCGAGAAGGGTGTGAGTATAACTCAGTAGGACACCACCAAGGGTGTCTAAAAAATATTTAGTAAGGATGATAGTGCATGAAAATGATAAATAAAGGAAATTTAAGTTAAAAAGATTAATAAGATACCTTTATTTATGTTTCCTTAAGTTAACCTACCATTTAACCCATGTTTATTACCAAGAAATTTATTTTATCATGTCACCTTTTTCATGTGTTCAGTGTATTAAGCATGATCAACGTTCTCAATATGTGGTAATTTAACAATTCCTATCTTACTAGGCATCATTTGACAAAAATTCCCAATATCTTCTCCTCGAAGCCTCATTCTGGGTCGAATGCAACCGTTAGGGGAATAGATTTTCATCCCCTTCCCTAAAATGTGCATTTAGGGGAGGAGCTAGAACCTCGGTCCAACTTCACCTATGTGAGTATAACCTCATGTCAATACCCCACTCTACCAAGCCATGTGCACATTCTTATTTATCAACCACCAAAAAGCACCATATCACAAAAACATAGTCGGCATCATTTACAACATCATATTAATCTCAATAAATGTGAAATTACATTTTTCCTCAATCCATTAACATATTCATTATTCATGTTACTTAACCCCTTTATCCCCATTCCCATTTTTTCCATGCCTATCTCACTAAGAATATTCCATTATAAAGTTAATCCCTACCATTTTCCATTTATTATTTTGACCCTTTTTCATGCCTACCAAACAACCTCTTAGGTAATTACCCAATCTAAGTGTTTTACTAAAGACCAATTGCACATCGCTTAAACATATTAACATATTCTCCATAGGATCTATGTTCTCGCACAATATCCTACACTTACTTAGCTAGCCCTAAGTCCGGGGAATATCGGCACGCCCCTCAGGTGGCCCTAATTTGGTCGAGTCATCCTCCATCCATCCCATGGGGATCATGAGGTGTGATTAGGTTGTTTAGACACCCAATGCAACACATCATCTCAAAGGTACTAAGAACTCATAAAAATAGGGAAAGAAATAAAACCATACATGTACAAATCTACTAAAAAACTAATGGATATAACTTGTGGACCACCTACCTTGAATCTGTTGGTGAACACACTCCTAATTGAATCCTTAGATCTTGATTCAACCAACCCTTGAATATTTAACCTAAAAATCACCAAAAAGTAGGGTTTGAGATATTTATATTGAGAGGGAAAATAAATATTACCCTAAACCAAAAATAAAATCAAGAGGGATATTAGCCTTACCCGGATCTTCAATCCAAAATTGAAAGTGCTCCAAACGGCTTAGGAATGAAGGAGATAGACCTCTTAGAAGATCTTGGAAGCTTGGCTCATCACTAGGGTTGAAGGAGGAAGAGGGGGGAGAAATCCCGAGTTGGGTATAAAAATCCTTCAATGGAAATTTTTTAATTTTTAAAAGTTTCTGGGCCGCATGTTTTTCTAAACCGTATGCAAACTATGAATACTCCACTATCCAAAAATCCAACTCCTTCACGGTTTACCTGGGCTTCCTGCACAGTTAGAACTAACTGTATGCAGACCGTGTGGCTAGCCTAGAAAACTTATTTCCCCCTTTTTTGTGTCCCAAACCCCCGGAACACCCCCGAGCCTCCTTAAGGACTTTGTAATGCACTTAATTAAGTAAAATAAAGGGCCCAAAATGAAATGTAAGAAAAACATACCTTACGGAGAAATTTTGGATCTTACGTCTACATTTCCCAAAAATAGTAATAAAAAAGAAAATAAAGAAAATAAAATTCTCTGATTCCACTTTATAACATCTCATCTTCGGTGCCACACACTGGTGCCCTGATCCGTTTAGTCACATGACTTCTTGTATATAGGGAGGCACACTTGAGGTCATGTGAATAACTAGGTCAGGGCACTGGTGTGTGTCACTCTGGCCAGGATGTTACATTAGTTGTTAACATTATCCTGAAAATGTTCTATTTTACTCTATGTTAGTATTTGGGTGTTATTTTTCTCTTCCATTACCTATTTTCCACTTCCCACCAATGTTATCCTATTTGGAAACCAAATTATTTATTATTATGGATGGCCTTCACATGTACCTTTCTCTCTTATAAAGTTTAATTTTTATTAACCTTTTTATGATGAGGGTTTCCAATAAAGTGATTTTCAAATGTTAAACCCTTTATTATGAATCACAAGATCAAATTCTGAGTATTTAATTTATTTAAGTGGGTCATAATGTAACAACTATAGATTTTATGAAATATTTTTTCAAATAATGTTAATTTATCATATACATTGCCTGAAACACCATGTTTATTTTTCATTACATGCAACACTGAGTTTATATTAAATTACATGGGACAACAATTTTATCTTTTTTTTACATGTAATACTAACTTTTAACAAAATGGTACATACTATTAAATTTTTTTTAATATCATTTTTGTCACCTAGCCGTTTGAGTGGAGGGTATGAATACAAATAACTAAATTATTAAAATATATTGATTAAAAATTCATATAATATCAATTCTTTAGAAAACAATTAATTAGAAATTTAAAATAAAAACCATTTCAAAATAAAGGAATTTTTTTTCTAAAAACCTATTTTTATGCACAAAAATTTTTTTTATAACAATAAATTAAATAAATCAATTTTTTGAATGATTTCATTGAAATTTATAAATTATATATTCAATCAAATTTATTATAATTCAACTTATGTGTCATTGTAGGGTCCTGAAAAATTCGCAAAGGAGAATGAGAATCCCCTTAATTCAAGAGAGGATTCTACTCAATTTCCCTTGAGGAATTCAGCAAAACTGTGGGGAATACACAAAGGTTGGAAAAAGATGGACCGGTCCGTGTACCGGTCCAATATTAACGGTACGCAGTTGATTTAGCAAGCCACCCCCTCCGCGGACGGCTGTTGTTCGTGGAACAGAGGCGGGGACCCTCTGCGGGCGCGAAGCAGGACGGGCACCAGGCCGGTCCACCGTCACGAACCGCCCCAGTCGCGAACCGCGACAACCAGCCCGGATCGTGTATGTCTTCGTTCGAGGAACCAAGGCGGAGTCCTGGACGACCACGAAGCACCCCCCAAACCGATTTGGTTCGCGAGTGAGGTGCATTCAATGCCCCGTGAGTTGCGGATTGACTAAGTCATCCGTAAACCAGGTTTCTGGTCATGAGCCTCCGTAAAATGTATCGCATGACCACAATATACACATTTTCTCCCCTCTGTAAAAGGACACCAAGGGGGGAGAAGAGGGGGGATCGATCAGACTAAGGTGGAAGGATTTTGGAGGAAGGATCTTAGAATTTTGCAAATAGAAAAGTTCCAATTCGCGAACCAGAACAGGTATGAAACCTGAAACGAATTAATAAGGAACCAAAAACACATAACAACCTGGTGAATCGAGAACTTAAAATAACAAAAAAAAAAGAAGACCACGAACCATGGCCCCTCCGCGGATGTACTCCCCATGGACCAGGGAGTTTATTCCCATTTTTCGATCCGACGCACCACGTAGCACCCTCCTACACGGGTAAATCCCTGACCGACGATGTAACAGCCCGAGATTTTATGAAAACTATTCTTTTTAATGTCTTGTGCTGTACGCTACACCAAAAGGAGCTCGCACAACATGTATCCTTGACTTGCCTTGCATTACACGCAATCGTAACCTTCCTCGGTAGCGTGTGTAGTACGCAATACCGAGTTTCACTAAACAACGATATGCTATTAAAATATTATCAAAACTAGCCGTTATGAATAGTAATAACCACTTTTTGAAATTTTATAAATTTTATTTTTCAAAATGGACTTCATTTTTGGATTCGGAATACCGAAATTAGCCTAGGGTGAAATTTTGGTATTTTTCTGAAAACATTCAATTTTTTATGAATAGTGAAACCACTAAGTGGTAGGTTAAAAACTGAATTTTGCATAAAACTTAATTTTACCGCTTCTGTGAATGGAATTTCGAAAATCCGAGAGACACGGTTAATATCAAGGACTAAAATGTGGTTCAATGAGATGAAAATAATTTTTTGGTGAATAGTAACTTTTTACTTTTTTTTACCGCGGTTAATAGTAAATAGGGTAACTAAGGGTAAATATGATATTAATATTACCCTAACACATGTCCTAATTCTATTGGACAAGTGTAATTCGACCAAAAAAAAACTTAGGAATAAAATATGACCATTTAGGCCCACTTGGATTAGATTAGGACATTTATTATTAATTTATTTAAAGAAGGGTTAAAATAGTTAAAATCAAAGTTTAATAAGTAAATCATTTTTAATATGGGGTTATACATAAGATAAATTCGATTGTAAATATTCATTATAAAGATAAAAATATTTCCTACATTATGGTATTTTATTTGTAATTTTTAGGAATCAAATAATTTAATTTATTTATGACACAAAGATGATGCAGTAATTATCTTATTAATGAAATATTGACATAATTGATAATATAAATACCAAAATAAATGTAATTAAAGACTTTTTATGAATTCCACTAATTTTCTAGGTTACTATGATATATTAGTGTTGATTTAATCAACTTGGTTCGAACATATAATTCTGTTATGACTTTCACAAAAATCATGTATCAAATAGTGTCAAAATTGACACAAAATAGTTTTTAAATCAAATATTATATTATTAATTGTTATTTTATTCCTAAAAATCTAAGGTTCGGCCAAATGACTTAGATAAGGATATAGTTATTAATAATATACAATTTGGGGTTCGTTTGGCATGTTATAGTAAGTTTATTAACCATATAATGTAATAAAACAAAAAGACACGGTAAAAGTTAAATTATTTAACTTAGAGTTAAAACTAATTGATAAGGTTAAAATAATAACCTAAACTTGTCTAAATCTTATTGGTTGATAGTATTTCGACCCATCCCCACCTTATCTTCGAAATAAGACCCTTTGGAGCCATTATAAACCGATTTTGACTTTAATATAAAATAATATTTTGAGATATTCCTAAGGTGCCCCTCTCCTCCCTTATAAAAGGATACCTCCTCCCCCTCCTCCTCACACCAATTTGAGCACTCAAGCTCGGCCAACCCCTGCCAAAATCTCTTCTCCACTCCCCTAGAAACATCCTAGAGGTTCTGGTCTTCCTAAAAGACCAATTTTAGTGCCCTAAGAGGAGGTCTCAAAGAGGCGCTTCAAAGAAGAGGTAATTACCGTTACCAATTCTTTCATCTTTATTTTTTCTTCCACTTCTTCTTCTTAGGTTGTTTCATTATGAAGTAATAACATCAGTATCAATCATATACTGATATTTTATTATAAGTATGAAACAACCCTATTTCATCATCTATCCATCCTACGGAAAAAGAAATCACCGCGCGTGCGTACGTACGGAATACCGTCTCCACGCCGTGGTGTAATCTATTTTCCACCACCACCTTACATGGATGGGTATAATGGTGTAAAGAATAACTATACATAGTTATTACAACATCATATTGATTCTGATATATTGTATAATCCACTCCACTCCAATTCAATATTTATAGAAATGATATCATCGCTCGTGCGTACGTACGGACTACCGTCTCCACGACGCGATGAGATTCATTCTCCATGTTAACCATTTAAGAATGATTATAATGTATATATAAGAAATAATAATGAAATATATGAAATTATAAAGCTACTGGATTTATGTATATATATACATATGTATGTCATCTACTTACTTCCATTTCAAGACAATAAGGAAAGGAAAACAGCGTTCATGCGTACGTACGGACTACCGTCTCCATGAACGGTGTTTTTCATTTTATTTATCTACCTATTATATATATATATATACTGAATATATATGATATATAAATCATATTTTATATTCTGGAAGTGATTAAATCATGATATAAGTAATAATGATGTCAAGAACAACAAGTCAAAACACCTACAATAAATGAAACGATTTTACCCAAAACGCTTCTTTAACATGGAATTTACAAAAGAACGGGTAATATAATGTCATAATTGAACCATATATGATATCATAAAAATGAATATGATTCTTTAATAAGTCAATAACATTATTTAAATCATTATACAGGAGTTTTGGACACTTAAAAAGCAAGTCGGACCTAAGGTAAGGGAAATATCACAATCTCATTTTTATCCGAGATTGTTTATTCGTAAGTATTTACTGGGGTGTATTTTATCATCCACATCCATGTTCCCTCAATATGTAATATTGTTTCCATCCACTTAAAATAGTTTAAATCCAATTTTACCCTTCGGTGAGTTTTTAGTAAAGAATATGAAAGGAATATTTTGTCGTTTTTCATACGAGGTACTTTTTGACTTTTCCGACAAAAGTACGAAGAATGTTTTTTTTAAACTTATACGGAAAGAATTGATTTTTAAAAAATTATTTCCAAGAAACTTCCTTTACAATTTTTCAAGTTTATTTTTAATCAACTTCTTTTAGTTTAAATTTTTATGACATGTTAAGAAAGGAAAAATGTTTTTGAAGAAGAAAGGATATTTTCCTCAAGAAAGGAGTTCAAGTATTTTTTTCAAAATTATTTTCCATCTAAGATAATAAAAGGGTTCTGTTTTTATCCCTATTATTACATTGGTTTGATTATGTTGTTATGGAAATATTTTTATGAATTCCTTTATCTTATATGAATTGATTTATGATTTCATGATGTTTCAAGAATCCCATTTTTGTTACATGTGTTATGCGATGATGTATGTTTTATGATTATGTGGCACACATAAGAAAGGATTCATTATAAGATGGGTGGGACCTATATCTCCCTCCAATGCATTGGGTAAAGATTTTATATCTCATGAGATAGACATGGCTGGAATGTTAGGTTATACCGGTTCAGTGAAACAGGACTGAAACGAGGGTTACT
Source organism: Viscum album (assembly GCA_963277665.1). Classification (NCBI taxonomy): domain Eukaryota; kingdom Viridiplantae; phylum Streptophyta; class Magnoliopsida; order Santalales; family Viscaceae; genus Viscum; species Viscum album. Next base: position 666,322,710 of record OY728133.1, read on the forward strand.
CGATTCAGAAAGGGACTTTGTCCACTAAGATAGTCTTGGCAATGAGTCTTGACTAACAAGAAATGATTCTCTATGATTATGTGTGAATGCCACAAAGTTTCATGTTTTAAGTTATGATTATTTTTATTACATTTCACTGCCATGATTTATCCCATGTTATGAAATTATGCTCTCTTTTGCAGGATAAGATTTCCAAAAGTTATGTTCTTATGAATATGATGTGATTGATTTCTATTTTGTTTACCCTTACTGAGCATTTGAGCTCACCCTTTTATGTTTTCTTTTCCCCAGGATATAAAGAAATGTTTTAGGTAAAAAAAAGGGGAGATCTTTATGGGAGATATTGAAGATCTTTCACCACGATTAGAAGATTACGTTCCGAGTTTCCAAAGACACTAAACTATTACGATCCTTGTGTGTGTGTTTTTTTTATGTACTAAGTATTCTGAAAAAGTAATGTAATGTTCATGTACGTCAAGCTACGGGTCTCTACAGTTGGTATCAGAGGAAAGGTTTAGTCAACCTTTGGAAACTAGGATGCGAAAACGTTAGTGAGATCCCTAGAGATATTTCTAAGGTATGTCTAGGGATGTCCCTAAGGATAAGTATACGTATAGGATATAGTCCTAGAACTACGGTAACGATCTTAGAATTTACCTAAGATGTTAGATATTGAGGATACTCCCCCTTTACTATGTTGTTTTCTCTAGCATGATTTTTGCCTCTCAACTAATTCTTTTTGTGTTTTAGTTAATGGAGGGAACCAGAGGGAATTCGGTTAACATTGAATCCAATGGGCAAATTGGTGACTATAAGCAACAAAATTATGTAATGCCTAGAGAGAAAGATATTGTGATTATGCCGAATCAGTCATCACGATATATGATTAACAAGGTGAAATTTAGTGATATGACTAATTCATCAAAGAAGAGGAAGATAAACTATTATGCATGTTCGCATGTTGAGGAGCATAAAGAAAGGAAGATTGATATTTTTAAAGAAGGGAAGAAGAACCTTGAGGAATACCTCAAATGGAGGGACCGATGTTATCTATGTGGAGAAAAGGGTCATAGAGTGACAGATTGTTATGGAGTTCAATGTCTTATTTGTGGAGAACATGGGCATTACCCAAATCAATGCCCTGACCTAAAAAGATACTTCTAAATCAAGGAAGGACTTATTCCAGGACAGTCATTGAAGTGGATGGACTGAAGTGTTTATGTATTGGTATTCAAGAATAATGTTTTTGAGGTACTTTTATGGTGTATTGGAATATTTATGTATTGGTCTATTGTGGTTTTCAATAATTTTAAGGTACCGGTATCCATGAAAAGTGATTCAAATATTTTGGAAAGTAGATGATATGTGCATAATGAAGGGATAAGGAGAAAATGAAATGTTTGACAGTATTCATAAGCTCATGATTGATATAAGGACTAAGTGATATCATGGTTTGAGTATATAGAATTTTGAGGATTTTGGTATGTGGAAGGTGTTAAATTTTAACTGCATTCATGTTTTCACTAAGGTATTCAAGAGAATACATGATTAAGGACTTTGAATGTTTGGAATGGGACCAACAAAACATATCTTATGATATATGGGGATCGACGATGGTATTAAATCTCTGGTAATCGTTTTCACTATGTTATGAGAGTGGACTGCAGTATTATGGATAAGCTTAAAGATTGAAATGGATTATGTTGGACATAAGTTAGTATTGTTTTAAGGATAGAATTTTTTTTTATATATTATTGATGGGATGTTATTGTAATATAGTTTTAGAAAAAGGACAACCTGCAGGACGGGCGACAACCCATCGCGTCGGACAAGGCTGTGGGAATCGAACCCACAACCGAAGTGCGACTGGCCTTTATCGCCTACCACTGGCCTACAGGAAGTCCATGTTTAGTAGAATCTAGTTTTATTATAGTAAGCAGTATGATATATGAAGTATAAGTCCATTTTAGGAACCATATATGATTAATCTCACTATAGATCGACTTATGTATATAAATTTTTGCTAACCTTTTGTTTGAGACAGATGGAATGACCCGTCATTCTATCACATGATCTGCTAACACTTCACGAATAACAAATTCAACTTCATTTATTTAAGAGATGAAGTGTAAATTGTTCAAGGCACGAACAACAGTGAGATTGTACCAAAATAAAGTAAATATTTATTCTAATTCAAATTTTCAACTTTAGGGAAATGATCTTGAAAACCAAAAATGTTGTCCTAGTGATCATATACCTGATGAATAAGATGGTACCTTATATCGTCACAAATCTATGGATTTGTGATTACTGGCTTTTCCATAGCCATGTTCTCTACCACTCTCCATCAGAACATGATGGTTAGATTTCTCTTCCATATCCATATTTTCACCTATGTGGAAACCCAGTGATTAGTTTATTTGGGTAACCGTTACGTTTCATACATTTGTTTTTAAAGATAAGTTTTGGTATTCCTTTTTACGATGTGGGCTTCTATTAAAGAAACTTTCGAATAGTAAACTATTTATAACCCCGACGAATTTCGAGGGCGAAATTCATTTTAAGGGGGGTAGAATGTAACAGCCCGAGATTTTATGAAAACTATTCTTTTTAATGTCTTGTGCTGTACGCTACACCAAAAGGAGCTCGCACAACACGTATCCTTGACTTTCCTTGCATTACACGCAATCGCAACCTTCCTCGATAGCGTCTGTAGTACGCAATACCGAGTTTCACTAAACAACGATATGCTATTAAAATATTATCAAAACTAGCCGTTATGAATAGTAATAACCACTTTTTGAAATTTTATAAATTTTATTTTTCAAAATGGACTTCATTTTTGGATTCGGAATACCGAAATTAGCCTAGGGTGAAATTTTGGTATTTTTCTGAAAACATTCAATTTTTTATGAATAGTGAAACCACTAAGTGGTAGGTTAAAAACTGAATTTTGCATAAAACTTAATTTTACCGCTTCTGTGAATGGAATTTCAAAAATCCGAGAGACACGGTTAATATCAAGGACTAAAATGTGGTTCAATGAGATGAAAATAATTTTTTGGTGAATAGTAACTTTTTACTTTTTTTTACCGCGGTTAATAGTAAATAGGGTAACTAAGAGTAAATATGATATTAATATTACCCTAACACATGTCCTAATTCTATTGGACAAGTTTAATTCGACCAAAAACAAACTTAGGAATAAAATATGACCATTTAGGCCCACTTGGATTAGATTAGGACATTTATTATTAATTTATTTAAAGAAGGGTTAAAATAGTTAAAATCAAAGTTTAATAAGTAAATCATTTTTAATATGGGGTTATACATAAGATAAATTCGATTGTAAATATTAATTAGAAAGCTAAAAAGATTTCATACATGATGGTAGTTTATTTGTAATTTTTAGAAATCAAATAATTTAATTTATTTATGACACAAAGATGATACAATAATTATCTTATTAATGAAATATTGACATAATTGATAATATAAATACCAAAATAAATGTAATTCAAGACTTTTTATGAATTCCACTAATTTTCTAGGTTACTATGATATATTAGTGTTGCTTTAATCAACTTGGTTCGAACATATAATTCTGTTATGACTTTCACAAAAATCATGTATCAAATAGTGTCAAAATTGACACAAAATAGTTTTTAAATAAAATATTATATTATTAATTGTTATTTTATTCCTAAAAATAAAAGGTTCGTCCAAATGACTTAGATAAGGATATATTTATTAATAATATACAATTTGGGGTTCGTTTGGCATGTTATAGTAAGTTTATTAACCATATAATGTAAGAAAACAAAAAGACACGGTAAAAGTTAAATTATTTAACTTAGAGTTAAAACTAATTGATAAGGTTAAAATAATAACCTAAACTTGTCTAAATCTTATTGGTTGATAGGATTTTGACCCATCCCCACCTTATCTTCGAAATAAGACCCTTTGGAGCCATTATAAACCGATTTTGACTTTAATATAAAATAATATTTTGAGATATTCCTAAGGTGCCCCTCTCCTCCCTTATAAAAGGATACCTCCTCCCCCTCCTCCTCACACCAATTTGAGCACTCAAGCTCGGCCAACCCCTGCCAAAATCTCTTCTCCACTCCCCTAGCAACATCCTAGAGGTTCTGGTCTTCCTAAAAGACCAATTTTAGTGCCCTAAGAGGAGGTCTCAAAGAGGCGCTTCAAAGAAGAGGTAATTACCGTTACCAATTCTTTCATCTTTATTTCTTCTTCCACTTCTTCTTCTTAGGTTGTTTCATTATGAAGTAATAACATCAGTATCAATCATATACTGATATGTTATTATAAGTATGAAACAACCCTATTTCACCATCTATCCATCCTACGGAAAAAGAAATCACCGCGCGTGCGTACGTACGGAATACCGTCTCCACGCCGTGGTGTAATCTATTTTCCACCACCACCTTACATGGATGGGTATAATGGTGTAAAGAATAACTATACATAGTTATTACAACATCATATTGATTCTGATATATTGTATAATCTACTCCAATTCAATTCAATATTTATAGAAATGATATCATCGCTCGTGCGTACGTACGGACTACCGTCTCCACGACGCGATGAGATTCATTCTCCATGTTAACCATTTAAGAATGATTATAATGTATATATAAGAAATAATAATGAAATATATGACATTATAAAGCTACTGGATTTATGTATATATATACATATGTATGTCATCTACTTACTTCCATTTCAAGACAATAAGGAAAGGAAAACAGCGTTCATGCGTACGTACGGACTACCGTCTCCATGAACGGTGTTTTTCATTTTATTTATCTACCTATTATATATATATATATACTGAATATATATGATATATAAATCATATTTTATATTCTGGAAGTGAGTAAATCATGATATAAGTAATAATGATGTCAAGAACAACAAGTCAAAACACCTACAATAAATGAAATGATTTTACCCAAAACGCTTCTTTAACATGGAATTTACAAAAGAACGGGTAATATAATGTCATAAGTGAACCATATATGATATCATAACAATGAATATGATTCTGTAATAAGTCAATAACATGATTTAAATCATTATACAGGAGGTTCGGACACTTACAAAGCAAGTCGGACCTAAGGTAAGGGAAATATCACAATCTCATTTTTATCCGAGATTGTTTATTCGTAAGTATTTACTGGGGTGTATTTTATCATCCACATCCATGTTCCCTCAATATGTAATATTGTTTCCATCCACTTAAAATAGTTTAAATCCAATTTTACCCTTCGGTGAGTTTTTAGTAAAGAATATGAAAGGAATCTTTTGCCGTTTTTCGTACGAGGTACTTTTTGACTTTTCCGACAAAAGTACGAAGAATGTTTTTTTTAAACTTATACGGCAAGAATTGATTTTTAAAAAATTATTTCCAAGAAACTTCCTTTACAATTTTTCAAGTTTATTTTTAATCAACTTCTTTTAGTTTAAAGTTTTATGACATGTTAAGAAAGGAAAAATGTTTTTGAAGAAGAAAGGATATTTTCCTCAAGAAAGGAGTTCAAGTATTTTTTTCAAAATTATTTTCCATCTAAGATAATAAAAGGGTTCTGTTTTTATCCCTATTATTACATTGGTTTGATTATGTTGTTATGGAAATATTTTTATGAATTCCTTTATCTTATATGAATTGATTTATGATGTCATGATGTTTCAAGAATCCCATTTTTGTTACATGTGTTATGCGATGATGTATGTTTTATGATTATGTGGCACACATAAGAAAGGATTCATTATAAGATGGGTGGGACCTATATCTCCCTCCAATGCATTGGGTAAAGATTTTATATCTCATGAGATAGACATGGCTGGAATGGTAGGTTATACCGGTTTAGTGAAACAGGACTGAAACGAGGGTTACTCGATTCAGAAAGGGACTTTGTCCACTAAGATAGTCTTGGCAATGAGTCTTGACTAACAAGAAATGATTCTCTATGATTATGTGTGAATGCCACAAAGTTTCATGTTTTAAGTTATGATTATTTTGATTACATTTCACTGCCATGATTTATCCCATGTTATGAAATTATGCTCTCTTTTGTAGGATAAGATTTCCAAAAGTTATGTTCTTATGAATATGATGTGATTGATTTCTATTTTGTTTACCCTTACTGAGCATTTGAGCTCACCCTTTTATGTTTTCTTTTCCCCAGGATATAAAGAAATGTTTTAGGTAAAAAAAAGGGAAGATCTTTATGGGAGATATTGAAGATCTTTCACCACGATTAGATGATTACGTTCCGAGTTTCCAAAGACACTAAACTATTACGATCCTTGTGTGTGTGTTTTTGTTATGTACTAAGTATTCCACAAAAGTAATGTAATGTTCATGTACGTCAAGCTACGGGTCTCTATAGACGAGCCCCTGACTGGTGTCGCCCTTGGCCGCTGCTGCTCGTGTGGACTCCCCCGTGTACCAACATGGTATGTGAGTTGAACCCAAAGCCACATACCGCCCTGGTACGCGGTATTTCTATCATTCCATGTACCACCCTGGTACGTCGACGACCTCTCCAGCCACGTAGCACCCCCCTACGCCAAGGTCGCCACTCCTCACACACCCATGTGGCCTGCCAACTCCTTCGGTGTTCTCATTCCCTGAGTCAGATAAAACCCTTCCAATCTGGCCTGATCCTTCACAACCTCCTTATTGTCCTATTCATCGTCCTCGATCCGAGGCCTTTACTGAAGCCACAAGATCTGTAAAATGTAACCTTCAGGTGCATCAGTGCACCGTTTTGAGTTCATATACCCCCAGTATGCAAGGGAAAAGGGGTTCCTCCTGCCCTTGAGCAGGTTCCCAAAAAATTTCTGGGTTCACATACCCACGGTAGTGCAGGGTCTGAGCCCAGGAGTCCCCTTTCTGCCTCTCCAATTGCCACGAGTGGGGGACCCTGCTTACATTTCCTTTCGACGCTAGCGGTGAGTAATTATCCCCTCTTCTGGGAGTGACAGGGTAGCCTCCTTGGTGTAATACTCTAGCCTTTCTTGTAGGAGGTAGCACCCATGCACCTCCGTACTTCCCCGGTTCCAAAGACCAAGGGGTGAGATGGACAAAAGGGTTTTTACTACCCTTTCCCTCTCCCGCTGGGCTTTGTCACCATTGGGCATCCCTCCTGGAGTAAGCCCTGCATCATCCTCTCTCGAAGCCAATGATTCTTCTCCTTTCAACATGGAGGGTTCATTGCTCCGTTGCGCAACTTCTACCTTCCCTGAACATCAGGGAGAAGGAGAGTCCAGCTGTAACAATCCGAGATTTTATGATAATTATTCTTTTTAATTTCATTGATGTCTTGTGTTTTACGCTACACCAAAATTATCTTGTTCTATACACAACACTATACTAGATTGCAGTATACGCAACACTATTCTTGGCTCGTGTTACACACAATTTCAAGTTCGTTTTTCCGAAATTATTCTATGCAAAATTAAGTATAGATATTGTTTAATGTATAAATGAAATAAGTTTTGAATTATGTTATACAAAACACCAAAGGAATCTTTCACTACATGCATCCCTGACTTGGCTTGCATTACACACAATTGTGACCTTTCTCGATAGCGTCTGTAGTACGCAATACCGGATTTCCATAAACAACGATATATTGTTATAATATTATTATGGACTAGCCGTTATGAATATTATTAAATAAGTTTTTAATTTTATAACATTATTATTCATCTTACACATTTTCTATAACATGGTATGAGAACAAAATAAATTTTTCAGGTAAAATAAATATTTTTCAAAAAATGCAGTTTTGCCGCCTTTTGATGGTGCACCCACTTTAAATATATTTTTTGAAATGTGTATAAGTTCAATTTGACAAAATAAAATTCTTATTTTGAATCAGTATATAAAAATTTACTCTGGATAAATTTTTCATATTATTCTGATAACTTTCAAATTTTAAAAACGCTATATTTTAAATAAAAACAACTTTTTTCATCGCAATAATTTATATGGATAAATTATAATATTAAATGGTTTTAAAGTATAAATAGAATATATTTTTACCATTTAATATAAATTATGTCATTACCATTAATTTTACATTGAATTCATAGGTAAAAACATTTCAATCTTTGGCAATGTTTTAACTTTTAAAACCCATTTTCTTAACAAAGGGATTAATTTTAAATTATTTACTGAAAATTATGTGTATTGAATTTTGAAAAATGGATTCCATATTTGAATTAAGTGGGTCCAAATTATGTTAATAGGTTACTTTTATTTTTTTCATATTATGAATAGTAACTACGATAGTTTTTATTTACTGCAGTTAATGGTAAATCGGGTACTTAAGGGTAAAAATAAGATTATTAAATTACCTTAACACCTTTAAAAATTATATTAGATGACTAAAAATCGATCCATATCACATAAGGGTTGTAATAGATTCATTTTATGGACTTTTTACCATGAAAATAATTTAATTATTATTAAAACCAAAGAAAGTGACAACATGTCACTCTCTTAAATATTATAAGTATAATAATTTTAATTTAGTGATAAACTTCATGAAACGTAGAAAATTAATAGTCTCCAAAAATATAATAAAATTATATACATCATGTGAATTTATTTAGAATTTTTAGGGATTAAATAATTATTATTAAAGGTGACACAATAGTGATGTTGAAATTATTTTATTGATTGAAATATCAAATAAATGGTTTTAAAGATATTAAAATAAATATTATATGAACTATTTAATATTCTCCACAAATTTTATAGATAAATATTACATGTTATAAATCTATTAAATATTTTATTTCGGACATATATTCTGTGTGGATTTTATTTAAATTCAAATAAATGAATAGTGTCCAAATTGACACTATTGTTATTTTATAAAAATAACATAATATAAAATTGTTTAAAAATCACAAAAATATTTAAAAATTATAAATTAAAATTTATATTGTCTAAAATTTCATAAATTATCCCATTATGGACAATTCACAACACATAAGTAAATATTTATAACAATTTAAAAATTATAATCTTATTACCACAAATAAAATTAAATAGATTAAATAAGGATAAATCAAGTTGATAAGGTTTAAAATAAATTTCAAACATGTATAAATTTTATTGGTTGATGATATTAAAACCATATATCATCTAATATTCAAATATGAGTCCTTTTTGGAGGTTTTTAAGTGGGTTTTGATTTATTATAAATTAATATTTTTGAGGTTTCCAAAGGTGCCCCTCTCCTCCCTTATAAAAGGGCACCTCCTCCCTCTCCTATTAACAACAATTTTATCCTTCAATATTAGACAAACCCTATCCATTTATCATCTCCAATTCCATAGAAACATTCTGGAGGTTCTCATCCTCTCAAAATACCAACTCTAGTCCCTTAAGAGGAAGCTTAAAGAAGGTGCGTCGAAGAAGAGGTAATCTCTTCTACCGATTCTTACAAGTTTCATTATTCTTCAATTTTCTATTCTTTAGTTGTTTCATTGTAAAGTAATACAATCAGTATCAATAATATAATTATATGATATTATAAATATGAAACAACCCCATTTCACCTTCTATCCATCCTACGGAAAATGAAATCACCGTGTGTGCGTACATACGGAATACTGTCTCCACACCGTGGTGTAATCACTTTTTCCACCACCACCATACTTGGATAGTTATAATGTTGTAAAGAATAACTATATATAGTTATTATAACATTATACTAATTCTAATATATTATACCATCCACTCCAATTCTATTCAATAATTATGGGAACGATATCATCGCTCATGCGTACGTACGGATTACGGTCTCCACGACGCGATGAGATTCATTCTCCATGTTAACCATTCATGAATGATTATAAAGTATATATAATGAATAATAATAAAATATATGGCATAATTATGATACTGGATTTATGTATATATATAGGTATTTCATCTACTTAAATTCCATTCAATTTAATAAGGAAACGAAAACAGCGTTCATGCGTACGTACGACCTACCGTCTCTATGAATGATGTATTTCATTTCATTTGTAGATATATCATATATATGTATATGATGAATATATATTATATATAAAACATGTTTTACATCTGGAATTAATTAAATCAGGATATAAGTAATAATATCAAGAACAACATGTCGAAACACGTACGATAAATGAAACGATTTTACCCAAAATGCTGCTTTAACATAGAATTTACAAAAGAACGGGTAATATAAAGTCATAAGTGAACCATATATGATATCATAACAGTGAATATTATTCTGTAATAAGTCAATGAAATTATGTAAATCATTATATAGGAGGTTCGGATACATACGAAGCAAATCAGACATATGGTAAGGGATAACTTTTCCAATATCCTTTTTATCTGAGATTGTTTATTCGTACGTATTTACTGGGGTTATATTTATCATCCATGTCCCTATTTTCTAAAAATGGTTTCATGTATGTTTAAAGTCCTTTTTTACAAATTTTTTACTTTTACTTCATGGTATGTAAGGAATATTTCTTTTTTTACCATACGAGGTACTTTTTGACTTTTCCGACAAAAGTACGAGGAGAATGTTTTTTTAACTTATACGCCATGAACAGATTTTTACGGTTTTATAAAGCCTTTTATTAATGAATATTACTATAAAATATTTCATGACTATTTTCAAAAAAATCATTTTCTTTTAAAATAGCATGGAATTTTTTGAAAATAAAATGATTTTGAAAAGAAAGGATATATTCCTCAAGAATTCATTTCAAGTGTTTTATCAAAAATATTTTCCATCTAATATGACATTATTTCATATGTGTATGTTTCAAGTATAATGTCTCTATGGTTTACATGGTTTCACTTTTCTTATGATGAAATGATATCCATTTTCTTTATATGGATTATGTTATGATGGGATGATGTTTATGAAACCCATTTTATTCTTTGGGTTATGATGAATGATTTAGGATTGTTTTGTGGCACACGTAAGAATGATTTCAATATGAGATTGGTGGAACCTATATATCCATCCAATTCATTGGGTAAAGATTTATATCTCATGATATAGACATGGCTGGAATGATAAGTTAATCTGGTTCAGTGATACAGTACTAGAACGAGGAGTGAACGTGATTTAGTAAGTGACTTTGCCACTAAGATGGTCTTGGCAGCAATGCCTTGGCTACTATGGAAATCATATCATGTGCTTAATGGTTTACCACAATTACATGTTTTATTCCCATGCTATTTTATAATTATTGATGTTCCATTATGATCTATGCCTTATGTACTTCCATGTTTTATGTCATTGCTCATGATTTTGATGTTTAAACATTATGTTCATGTTTTTAAGTTCAAATGTATATGGTTTGTTTTATTTTCTCTATGCTTACCATTACTGAGAATTTGAGCTCACCCTTTTATATGTTTTATTTTCCCCAGGATATAAAGAAAGGTTTTAGGTAAGAAAACAAAATGGGAAGATCATTATGGAAGATGTTGAAGATCTTTCACCATGATTAGATGATTATGTTCTAAGTTTCCAAATACACTAAACTTTTACGATCCTTGAGTGTCAGTTTTTGTTATGTATTAAGTATTACCCCAAAGTAATGTAATTGTAACACACCAAGCTTCTACGGTACGCTTCTCTTTGAATAATTCAATAGCATGTGTTGTACGCAACATCGAGTTCTAACACACCAAAACCAATCAAACTAGCCGTTATGAATTGTAATACCCACTTTTTGAAAATTTATAAATTTTACTTTTTAAAATGGACTTCATTTTTGGATTCTGAAAATTGAAATTAGCCTAGGGTGAATTTTTTGTATTTTTCTGAAAAACTTCATTTTTTGATGAATAGTGAAACCACTAAGTGGTAGTTAAAAAAACTGAATTATTCATAAAACTTAATTTTACCGCTTCTGTGAGTGGAATTTCGAAAATCCGAGATACACGGTTAATATCAAGGAGTAAAATGTGGTTCAATGTGATGAAAATAATTTTTGGTGAATAGTAACTTTTTACTTTTATTTACCACGGTTAAAAGTAAATAGGGTAATTAAGGGTAAATATGATATTAATATTACCCTAACACATGTCCTAATTCTATTGGACAAGTGTATCTCGACCAAAAACAACCTTAGGAATAAAATATTATCATTTAGGTCCACTTGGATTAGATTACGACATTTATTATTATTTAATTCAAAGAAAAGTTAAAAGAGTTAAAATCAAAGTTTATTTACTAAAACATTTTTAATATAGTGTTACAAATAAGATAAATTCGATTATAAATATTCATTAGAAAGATAAAAATATTTCCTACATAATTACATTTTATTTATAATTTTTAGACATTAAATAATTTAATTTATTTATGACCCAATGATGATGCAGTAATTACCATAATAGTGAAAAATTAAAATAATTGATATTATAAATACCCCAGTAAATATAATTTGAGACTTTTTATAAATTAAAATAATTTTATAGGTTACTATGACATGTTAGGAATGATTTAATTAACTTTTTTTGAAGTAATCATTCTGTTATGATTTTCACAAAAATCAATTTTCCAAATAGTGTCTAAATTGACATAAAAGAGTTTTTAAAAAAAATATTATATTATTAATTGATATTCAATTTTTAAAAATCTAAGGTTCTGCCAAGAGACTTTTATCATAATATTTGTATCATTAATAGACCACTTGGTGGTCTCTTGGAGGTATATAGTAAGTTTATTAACTATATAATATAAAAATACAAAGTGACATGGTAAGTGTCAAACTAATTAACTAATAGTTAATACTTAAAGAGAAGGTTAATATAGTAACCCAAACCTGTCTAAATCCTATTAGTTGAGTGGTTTTTGACATATCCCCACCTTAAACTTTAAATAACCCACTTTGGAGCCACTATAAACCGAATATGAATATATTATAAAATAATATTTCTAGCTTTTCCAAAGGTGCCCCTCACCCCTCTTATAAAAGGGAACTACCCCTTGTCATTAATTCACACCCTCAAAGCCATTTGACTCGGCCAAAATCTGACCAAATACTCTCTAAAATTCCCTCACTTCATCCTAGAGGCCTTCATTTAGTCCTAAAGCCAACCTATGGAGCCCTTTTAATCAAATCAAAAGGAAGAACCCGAAGAAGAGGTAATGATTTCACCACCCCTTTTCAAGTTCCTTTCTTCTTCCACTTATTCTTTCTTTGTTATTCCCATTCTAAAATAATGAATCTAGTATATCCTATATACTATAATATTATTATAAATATGGTACAACCATATTCCATATTCTATCCATCCATTGAATGACATGTCCCCATACGTGCGTACGTACGACTTACCGTCTCCACGTCGTGGTGTAATTGTTATTCAATATATTATTATTTGGATGGGTATAATAATGATTTGTAATTCATGTAAATAATAAATATAACATGATAATGATTCTTTATATATGATATAACATCCAATTATATATTATTTTAATATCAAAATAATGATATTGTCGCTCGTGCGTACGTACGGACTACCGTCTCCACGAACGCGATGAGATTCATTCTCCATCATAATCCATTCAAGTATAATTCTCATTTGAAGATTAATAATAATGATTAAGGACTTAATATCATTCTGGATATGAATAATATACAATCTATCCATAACAAACATGGATTATGTAACAAAACATATAAAATAAAACGAGTAAGTTAACACCCGAAACAACGATAATACTAAGATATTATTAACAAAGCAATGTTAAAAGATCATATATGATATCATATTAATATATATGATTCTTGTATAATTTAATAACAATTATTTCACCATTATGTAGGAGGTTATCCTACCCCAACCAAGGAAAATTACAAGGTAAGGGTTTATTTCGCAATCTCTTCATTATCTGAGGTTGTTTAAGCGTAATAATCTACTAGGACTTCTTTATCATCCACATACATGTTTCTTAAAAATGTGTTTAAAAATATTTTTACTATTTACTATAATATGGTTTAAAGTCATTTATACCCTTTTTTACTTTTATAAGTGGTTTATAAAGTAATTTTTCCGTCTTTTTCCAAAGAAGATCCTTTTTAACCTTTTCGACAAAATTAAGGTAAGAATGTTTTTTTAACTTATACGGCGGGTGCGGCTATTTTCCGCCGTTGTAAAATTGTCGAAGTTTCCCTTACAAGATTATAAGAATATTTTCAAAGAAAATGTTTTATTTTATAAATATATGACTCTTAAATTATTTCAAAATAAAAAGGGATATTTCTCTAAAAAGAGTTTTGATTTCATCTATGTCGACATCCTTTGATGGATTTTACGCTTATTTGAAGTTGATTTATTATGATACACAAATTCTATATTGTATTGAAGGTTTTTTGATATGTTTGACTATGGATGTGTTATTTTTATACCATTCATGGTTTATGGATGAATTATTTACATTTCGTTTGCCAGTTTTAATACGAATGTTTAGGTTATGTTTAAACCTTTTCATATGGGAATGCATTGGACATAATATGTGACGGGTGGGGCCTGCTATAGCTCCTCGATGCATCGGTAGGTCTCATGAGAAAAAATAGTGTCTTATCACAAGGCCTTGATAAAATATTATTTGTAGTCTTGGCACGAGGCCTTGGCTATGTGGTTATGATAGTCTGACATTATGCATTCCATTATTATGAAAGTGGTTATTGATATTGCATGTGATTATTTGATTAGTAGAATATCCATGTGAATAAGTAAATGGCATTATTTCATTTTATTTTTTCCATACTATGTTGAAGTTCAAGTTTAAAAGGCTTTTTTTTAGTTATACATTGCCTTGAATGCTTATTCTTATTTATGAAAGTTTATGCTATATTGTTATCCTTACTGGGCATTTGAGCTCACCCCTTTTCTATGTTTTATCTTTCCTAGGATGTGAAGAAGTAATTTATGAATGACCTACAGGGATAGTATGAGGGGATAAGAGTGTGGACTATGGAAACTATATTGTTGTAGTTTTCATTTTATGATGTAATATAAAACTTTATGAATATATCTATTGTTTCCAAGGCTACTAAACTAATCGGTCTTTATAGATTTGATCTTTCTTGTGATAATTACAATGTTATGTAATAACGCACTGACTCTGGGTAACTGGGGTTAGGGCGTTACAGTTGGTATGAGAGGAAGTTTAGTAAAAACCTTGGAAGCTAGATTTAGATAAACTCTGATTAGAGCACATAGACCTAAGATGGACTTTGAGGATTAGTATAGAAGAACTTCCTAGAATTTTGGTATTGTAGAGATTTTGTGAGTTTTCCGAGCAATACATCCATTTCTAGATACGATTAGGTAGAGGCGGCTCTGGCATAGATGTGCCTAGGGGTAAAACCCAAAAACACCGCTTTGAGCTGGACTCAAACGGGAACTGGTGCATGACAGCAGGCCTTGTTGCACTCTTGGTTACGACACTCCTGGGGGATATCCTTAAGATAACTCTCATTTTCTTTACAAATCATTATGATGGTTTTATGATTATATACTTCCTCAATGAAAACATTTTTTTTATGATTATGGATTATATCCATAAATAGTTCAATTTATGTTAAGTGTTTTATAAGTATGAAATTGTGTATTTTGATTCATTAACTGATCTAGTTTATGCCATTGTTTAGAAATGGCGCCTAGTGGAAGAAATGGAAACCATATCAATGGATGCACTCCATGTAGGGATTTCCCTCCAGCTCAAGATAATTATAGTGGAGCTGGTGATGCAACTGGTTCCGATCAACTAATCACCATACTGGGACAACTCACTTAGGTTATGAATAATAACATTACCCGTATGGAGCACCCTGATCTGAAGCATGGAGGATTAATGTTAGATCGCTTCATGAGGCAGAAACCACCAACTTTCAATGGGAGTACAAATCCCTTAGTAGCTGAGCTATGGATAAGTTCCCTAGAGAAAATATTTCAGGCTTTAGGGAGTAGTGAAACGGAAAAAGTTGTCATGGTAGTTTATCACCTCACTGGAGATGCTGATCAATGGTGGTCATTGATTCAAAACATGAAGGAAGATGATGAGGTATCAAATATGGAATGGAGGGAGTTCAAATATTTGTTTTTAGAAAAATAATTTCCTCATGACCATCGAGAAGATATGGAAATGCAATTTCTGAGTCTGAGACAAAAGTAGGATGAGAATGTCGCAAATTATGAGGATAACTTTACAAGGTTTGCAAGGTATGTTGGAGATTATATACGTAACCCAAGAAGTAAGATTGATCATTTCTTTGATGGGTTAAAACCATTTCTATGTCGAGCATTAGTCTCAAAATCCTTCTCATCGTACGAAGCCATTATCTCATGTGCTATCAAGACAGAAAAGGAATTCTCTAAGTCTTATGACTTTAAAGAAAATCAAGAGAAGAAGAGATATGCTGATCAATTTGGGAATGGAAGTAAGGGGAAGAAGGGAAAAGTTGAATATCCATCATGCAGTAAGTGTGGGAAGAAACACCCCGGTACTTTCTTAAAAGGAACGGGAGTCTGTTACAAGTGTGGTGAAAAAGGCCACCAAGCTTGTGATTGTAAGGGGAAGAAGGAAGATACCGATGTCCAATGCTACAATTGCAGGGAGATGAGACATTATGCAAATGAATGTCCTAAGCGTCAGGGGAACTTACCTCAGAAAAGGCCAAGGGATCAAGGCCAAGCTTATGTTATCACTACTACTGAGGTAGAAGCTTCGAAAGACATGGTGGCAGGTAATTTAATGGTTTCCTCAAGTTTAGAAAATGCATTATTTAATTTTGGATCATCGCATTATTTCATATCTTCCTAGTTTGCTAAGAAAATTAGATATTTCTAATTTGATTTAATAAGGTAGCTGTCAGTTAAAACTCCTAAGGGAAGTATCATTGCAACAAAGTTTTGTGAATCAGTCCCCATTAGAGCACATAAATGTTCTTTATCCGCTGATCTCATCGTCATACCTATGATTGAGTTTGTTATAATTCTCAGCATGGATTGGCTTTCAGACCATGATGCAAATATTTATTGTAAGAAGAAGGAGGTTACAATTTTTGATGATGATGATAAGGAACACCTTATCTTTAGAGAAGAATCGTCATCGCCTAATTCTTATCTAGATCCACCCCCAGTAGCTCAACTAAATTCAATTATTGGGGAGGAAGAGAATGAAATGACTGTGGGTGAGGAAGGGAATGTTCAAATAGAGGATGTACCAATTGTGAAAGAATATGTAGATGTGTTTTAGGAAGATTTACCTGGACATCCTCCAGAACGAGAAGTTGAGTTTTCCAATGATTTAATTCCTGGATCAAGGCCTATATCGAAGACCCCTTATAGAATGGCCACTTTGGAATTAGTTTATCTAAATAAACAACTATAGGAATTGAGTAATAAGAGATTTATTCACCCTAGTGTTTCTCCATGGGGATCCCCTATTCTTTTTGTTAAAAAGAAAGATGGATCTATGAGGTTATGTATCGACTACAGGGAGATCAATGCTATAACAATAAAGAATAAGGATCCCCTACCTCGCATTGATGATTTATTTGACAAACTGCATGGAGCTCAATACTTTTCAAAGACTGAACTTCGATCAAGATACCATCAGTTGTGTGTGAAGAAGGAAGACATTCCGAAGACAACATTTCGAACAAGGTACGGGCATTACGAGTTTACAGTAATGCCTTTTGGATTGACTAATGCACCCTCTATATTCATGGATATAATGAATAGAGTTTTCAAGGAATATCTAGATGAATTTTTGGTGGTATTTATTAATGATATCTTGGTATAATCCAAAAGATACGAAGATCATGAAAATCACTTGCGCATAATCCTGAAGACTCTGAGAAGACATGAATTATATGGGAAGTTTAGCATGTGCGAATTCTGGATTCAGGTGATTTCTTTTCTTGGTCATATTGTCTCTAAAGATGGAATTTCTGTTGATCCTTCTAAGTCCAAGGTAATCCAAGAATGGCCAGCACCTATGACTATAACTGAGGTACGTAGTTTTATTGGTTTGGCAGGTTATTATTGACATTTTTTCCAGAATTTTTCCCGATTGGAAAACCCATTAATGAAGCTCACACGTAAAGGGGGTAAATTTGTTTGGAAAAAAGAGTGTGAAGAATGTTTTGAAGAACTTAAGAGAATATTATTAAATGCTCCTATATTGACTCTACCATCGGGGAATGATGGGTTCGTTATTTACAGTGATGCATCGAAGAAATGACTTGGTTGTGTCCTTATATAGAATGATAGGGTTATTGCCTATTCATCAAGACAGTTGAAAATTCATGAACAAAACTATCCTACTCATGATCTCGAGTTAGTAGCTATGATCTTTTCTTTGAAGATATGGAGACACTACCTCTATGGTGAAAAATGTGAGATTTATACTGATCACAAGAGTTTGAAGTATATTTTCTCACAAAAAGAACTCAACATGAGGGAAAGGAGATGGCTTGAATTACTCAAGGATTATGATTGTACGATACACTACCACCCAGGGAAAGCAAACAAGGTGGCAGATGATTTGAGCAGAAAAGATCATGGATTTTAGAACAATATGAGGATTGAAAGGAATCCAATTTTCATGGATCTAGTAAAGATGGACATGGGAATAACCAGGAAAGGTGAAACATCAATGCTTTTTCAAATGGTTGCCAAACCATATTTACTAGAAAGGATTAAGATTTCTCAAAATGATGATGAATAATTTCAAAAGAAGATTAAGGCTGTGAATGATGGGATATTGAGAGAATTTGTGTATGAATATGGAATTTTTAAATTTGGGAAGAGACTTTGTGTTCCCGATATACCTGATCTAAAAAGAGAATTGTTGGATGATGCTCATAGTTAAAATTTCTCTATACACCCTGGGAGAACCAAAATGAATAGATATTTGAAGGAACATTTTTGGTGGGACAACATGAAGAGGGAGATTGCCAATTTTGTTTCAAGATGTATGGTTTATCAACAAGTGAAAGTGGGAAGGCAACAGCCTAGTGGAGTATTGAAACCTATTCCCATACCTAAGTGGAAATGGGATAATATCACGATGGACTTTGCCATGGGACTACCAAAGACTCCTAGAAGGAATGATGCAATATGGGTTATTGTTGATCATCTTACCAAGTTAGCACATTTTCTTGCTATAAGAGAAGATCTACCACTGGAACGTCTAGCAAGACTATATATTAATGAAGTGTTGAGACTTCATAGAGTACCGCTATCGATTTTTTCTGATCATGATCCCTATTTTACTTCAAGATTCTGGAAAAGTCTTCAGAAAGCCATGGATACTGAACTTCATTTGAGCACTGCCTACCACCCTCAAACAGATGGACAATCAGAATGAACTATTCAAACCTTATAAGACATGTTGAGATCCTACTCACTTGACTTTCAGGGTATGTGGGATCAATATTTACCTCTGGTAGAATTTTCCTATAACAATAGCTTCCATTCGAGTATTCAGATGGAACCATATGAAGCGTTATATGGAAAGAGATGTCACACACCAACCTGTTGGGATGACGTTGGTGATAGAAAACTTGTAGGCCCAGAACTGGTGGAGGAAATGATGGAAAAGGTGAAGGTAATCCAAAACCATATCAAAGCAGCTCAAAGTAGGCAGAAGATCTATGCCGATAATAGAAGGAAGGATTTGGAATTTCAAGTCAGTGATCATGTTTTTCTGAAGGTATCTCCATGGAAGGGAGTCATACGTTTTTGTAAGAAAGGTAAATTGAGTCCTAGGTAGATCGTACTTTCGAAATTCTAGAACGAATTGGGGTTGTAGCTTACCGTTTGGAAATGCCTCCAAGTCTCTCTAAAGTTCACGATGTGTTCCACGTATAACTTTTGAGGAAATGCATGCCTGACCCAACGCATGTACTCACCTCTGAGGAATTAGAACTGGAACCCGATCTGTCTTATTGCGAAGATCCCGTCAGGATTCCTGATACGAGAGAACAAGTACTGAGAAACTGGATGACTCATCTGGTAAAAGTCTTGTGGAGAAACCATAAGATGGAAGAGGCAACGTGGGAAACCGAGGAACTTATGATGAAGAACCCCCCGATTATTTTCATGTAGTAGTATTCTAGAAATTTCTAGGATGAAATTATTTGAAGTAGGGGAGAATTTAACACCCCAAGCTTTTACGGTACGCTTCCCTTTGAATAATGAAATAGCGTGTGTTGTAGGCAACATCGAGTTCTAACACACCACAATCAATCAAACTAGCCATTATGAAGAGTAATACCCACTTTTTGAAAATTTATAAATTTTATTTTTCAAAATTGACTTCATTTTTGGATTCGGAATATCAAAATTAGCCTAGGGTGAATTTTTGGTCTTTTTCTGAAAAACTTCATTTTTTGATGAATAGTGAAACCACTAAGTGGTGGTTAAAAAAACAGAATTTTTTATAAAACTTAATTTTAACGCTTCTGTGAGTGGAATTTTGAAAATCCGAGAGACATGGTTAATATCAAGGAGTGAAATGTGGTTCAATGATATGAAAATAATTTTTGATGAATAGTAACTTTTTACTTTTATTTACCACGGTTAAAAGTAAATAGGGTAAAAATGACATTAATATTACCCTAACACATGTCATAATTCTATTGGAAAAGTGTATCTCGACCAAAAACAACCTTAGGAATAAAATATTATCATTTAGGTCCACTTGGATTAGATTAGGACATTTATTATTATTTAATTCAAAGAAGAGTTAAAAGAGTTAAAATCAAAGTTTATTTACTAAAACATTTTTAATATAGGGTTACACATAAGATAAATTCAATTATAAATATTCATTAGAAAGATAAAAAGATTTCCTACATAATGATATTTTATTTATAATTTTTATACATTTAATAATTTAATTTATTTGTGACCCAATGATGATGCAGTAATTACCATAATAGTGAAATATTAAAATAATTGATATTATAAATACCCCAATAAATATAATTTGATACTTTTTATGAAGTACAATAATTTTCTAGTTTAATATGACATGTTAGGAATGATTTAATTAAATTTTTTTTGAAGTAATAATTCTGTTATTATTTTTACAAAAAGCAATTTTCCAAATAGTGTCAAAATTGACATAAAAGAG
This sequence comes from Viscum album, assembly GCA_963277665.1. Taxonomy (NCBI): domain Eukaryota; kingdom Viridiplantae; phylum Streptophyta; class Magnoliopsida; order Santalales; family Viscaceae; genus Viscum; species Viscum album. The sequence goes on from OY728133.1 coordinate 666,343,931, forward strand.
TTTTTAAAACAAATATTATATTATAAATTTATATTCAATTCCTAAAAATATAAGGTTCATCAAAGAGACTTATATCATGATAGGTGTGTAATTAATGGACCACTTGGGGGGTCTCTTGGAGGTATATAGTAAGTTTATTAACTATATAATATAAAAATACAAAGTGACATGGTTAGTGTCAAACTAATTAACTAAGAGTTAATACTTAAAGATAAGGTTAATATAGTAACACAAACCTGTATAAATCCTATTGGTTGAGTGGTTTTCGACCCATACCCACATTAAACTTTAAATAATCTGCTTTGGATCCATTATAAACCGAATATTAATTTATTATAAAAAATATTTCTAGCTTTTCGAAAGGTGCCTCTCACCCCTCTTATAAAAGGGCACTCCCCCTTCTCATTAATTCACACCATCAAAGCCATTTGGCTCGGCCAAACTCTGCCCAAATACTCTCTAAACTTCCCTCAATTCATCCTAGAGGCCTTACTTTAGTCATAAAGACAATTTAAGGATCCCTTTTGATCAAATCAAAAGGAAGAACCCGAAGAAGAGGTAATGATTTCACCACCCCTTTTCAAGTTCCTTTCTTCTTCCACTTCTTCTTTATTTGTTATTCCAATTCTAAAATAATGAATCCAGTATATCATATATATTGTAATATTATTATAAATATGGTACAACCATATTCAGTATTCTATCCATCCTTTGAATGACATGTCACCATACGTGCGTACGTACAGCTTACCATCTCCACGTCGTGGTGTAATTGTTATTCAATATATTATTATTTGGATGGGTATAATAATGATTTGTAATTCATGTAAATAATAAATCTAACATGATAATGATTCTGTATATATGATATTACATCCAATTATATATTATTTTAATATCAAAAGAATGATATTGTCGGTCGTGCGTACGTACGGACTACCGTCTCCACGAACGCGATGAGATTCATTCTCCATCGTAATCCATTCAAGTCTAATTATCATTTGAAGATTAATAATAATGATTAAGGACCTAATATCATTATGGATATGAATAAGATACAATATATCCATAACAAACATGTCTTACATAACAAAACATATAAAAGAAAACGAGTAAGTTAACACCTGAAACAACAATAATACTAAGATATTATTAACAAAGCAATGTTAAAAGATCATATATGATATCATATTAATAAATATAATTCTTGTATAATTTAATAACAATTATTTCACAATTATGTAGGAGGTTAACCTAACCCAACCAAGGAAAATTACAAGGTAAGGGTTTATTTCGCAATCTCTTCATTATCCGAGGTTGTTTATACGTAATAATCTACTGGGACTTCTTTATCATCCACATCCATGTTTCTTAAAAATGTGTCTCAAAACATTTTTACTATTTACTAGAATATGTGTTAAAGTCATTTATACCCTTGTTGACTTTTATAAGTGGTTTATAAAGGAATATTTCTGTCGTTTTCCAAACAAGGTCCTTTTTAACCTTTTCGACAGAATTAAGGTAAGAATGTTTTTTTTAACTTATACGAAGGGTGCGGCTATTTTCCGCCGTTGTAAAATCGTCGAAGCTTCCCTTACAAGATTATAAGAATATTTTCAAATAAAATGTTTTATTTTATAAATATATTACTCTTAAATGATTTCAAAATAAAAAGATATAATTCTATAAAAAGAGTTTTGATTTCATCTATGTCAACATCCTTTGATGGATTTTACTCTTATTTGAAGTTGATTTATTATGATACAAAACTTCTATATTGTATTGATAGTTTTGTGATATGTTTGACTATGGATGTGTTATTTTTATACCATTCATGGTTTATGGATGAAGTATTTACATTTCGTATGCTAGTTTTAATACTAATGTTTATGTCATGTTTAAACCTTTTAATATGGGAATGCATTGGACTTAATATGTGACGGGTGGAGCCTGCTATAGCTCCTCGATGCATCGATAGGTCTCATGAGGCAAACTGGTGTCTTGGAACAAGGCCTTGAAAAAATCTCATTTGTAATCTTGGCACAAGGCCTTGGCTATGTGGTTATGATAGTCTGGCATTATGCATTCTATCATTATGAAAGTGGTTATTGATATTCCATGTGATTATTCGATTAGTAGAATATCCATGTGAATAAGTAAATGGTATTATTTCATTTTATTTTTGCTATACTATGTTGAAGATCAAGTTTAAAAGGCTTTTGTTTTAGTTATACATTGCCTTGAATATTTATTCTTATTTATGAAAGTTTCTGCTATATTGTTATCCTTACTGGGCATTTGAGCTCACCCCTTTTTTATGTTTTATTTTTCCCAGGATGTGAAGAAGTAATTTATGAATGACCTGTAGGGATAGTATGTGGGGATAAGAGTGTGGACTATGGAGACTATGTTTTTATAGTTTTAATTTTATGATGTCAAGTAAAACTTTATGAATATATCTACTGTTTCCAAGGCTACTAAAGTAATCGGTCTTTCGAGATTTGATCTTTCTTGTGATCATTACAATGTTTTGTAATAATGCACTGACTCTGGGTAACTGGGGTCGGGGCGTTATAGTAATGTCCATGTACGTCAAGCCTTGCGTTGTTATACCAGTGGTACCGGCCTTCTTCTCTACTCATTTTCTATCTCCCCTTCCCTCAGTTGGGAGAAAGTGCGAGGTTTGCTGAGTCTGTTTCCTTCTCTTGTTTCTCACACCGAGCATGACTCACGTGGGCTTAGTGATTTGTGATGGTTGCGGTGTCCGCACAACGACGGTGGTCTACCCAAACTACGAGGACTTTGATTCATCCAAGGCATGGTACGTAGGAAGCCTCCACGTGGTTCAATCCCATCATCCATCGAACCCCCGATCCACCTTCACGTCAGTTTGGCAACACCACCCAACACCCCAAACTACGTGGACTTTGATCCTTGTCTACTAGGTGGGGTACGTAGGAAGCCTCTCTGAGGTTCAAGACCAACAATCGGTTGTTCTAACCCCCTTTACATCAGTTCACCAACACCTTGGGCCACCTCAGAGTGTAAGCACCATCCCAAACCGAACTACATGGATTCTGATTCCTCTCATGAGGATACGTAGGAAGCTCGTATCACAGGTTCAATCCAAATGCTCAAGTCGTTATCTGTCCCCCTCTGGATGACAATAAAATCCAGAGTGCCCAGTTATGAGGCTTCAAACCAGTGTCGTCTCAATGAGTCCAAACTCCTCGGAGTAATTAATCCAATAAGGGATGGTAAACCTCGAGCCTAAATGATTCTGAATCCCTGTGTTTAGCTGACCATTTCCAACCAGGAGTAATTAGTGGATACTATGCTTGGGTATAAACCAAATATTTTCGAACATATTAATACATCTTAAATCTATAAGAGAGTCCCGAAACAGGAAAAAAATCCCCCCCTAAAAGGGTGCGATGAGCTCGACTTCCCATCCTCTCGACCAATGTGAGTTCTTAAGCATCGTTGGCCAAACCACCCAGCGAACGCCTACCTTTGGAAAGAAGGTCCACGTATCATTAGATATGGAACTGTTGGGTGTTTCGAAGCAAATACCGATATACCTGATCTGAGCGATTGAGTGTAGCTCAGCCCTCCGTAATATCGACAGTCAGGCGCGTTTTTCGACTCCATCTGATTCGTCGCGAAGCAGTCATTATATGATAATGAATCCAATTTTTTTTCTTAAAACTATATTTTACTGAAAAATAGTTTTATAGAATTTTACACACTAATTTTTTTTGAAAAAATTTTAAATTTTAAAAAATATCATTGAAAAAATTAAATTTATTTTTGAAATCATCATTTTAAAATTATCTTAGGATAAATTATTTAGAATTTTCTTAGAAAATAAGTTTTTCTATGAATAGGGAAATATATTTGTTTTTTTTAAGATGTATCATTTCTTTTAATGCATTGAAAAACATCCAAATTGCTTTAATATTGTTTGAAAAGAAACAATAGTTACCTAATAAATCTATTAATCCAATTTAGTTCATTGAATTCAATTTATGGTTGAATTTTTATATAATGATTTTTAAAACATTTGAACATTTTCTCTTTGGAAAACCAATTTCTCGTAGTGTCTACGGGCATAATTTTAAATTAAAATTTTCCAATTATTTGAATGAAATTTATAAAAATTAATTACATATTTTTAATAATAAAAATTTATATTTTATAATAATATAAAGTTAATTTTTTCCAAACTAAATATGGAAAAAAGTAAAAATTTGTTATTGCGGTTAAGGTTAAAACCAGTTTACCAGGAGTTAAACTAAAAGGATAAGGGGAAAATGAAATAGAAAGATGTACAACACCCATTTTTAGGAAATATTTTAAAAATATAATTTATTATGTTCAATAATGGACCATTTTTTGTGTTTTTTCATTTGAAAAATATGGGCACACTTTATTCTATTCAAAAATTCCAAGTGTGTACTCTCCCCCACTTATAAAAATCCACCTCCTATCCTCCCCTATCCACACTTTAAAAAAACATTGGTTCAGTGAATAACAACCAAAATGTATTCCATAATTCTATATAAACTTTCTAGAGGCCTTATTTTTATTATGATTCCCTCCAAGTAAGTTTGTATGTATAAACCTAAAGAGGTTCTATGAAATAGAGGTAAAATTATTACTGTTTTGTTTTTGTTTCACTTCTTCTTCCAACCCCTTTAAATATGCTTAAAATTTTATGACATAATAAAAAAATTATCCCCTGTATACTGAGATTTTATTATGTTTATGTAAAAACATATATCCATCACCAACTCTATCAAATGGGAAACAAAAATATCTATTGTGTGAATAGTGGACTACCACCTTGCGTGACGATGTAATTTGTTTTCGATCACCACCTTTTAGGTATGGATTTAATGATGGATTTAACACACACACACACACAGATATATATATATTTTTGTTTGTGAGTTATTAATTAAATTATTATACTTCAAGAATTGTAAAATTATATATACCTTTGTACTTTTCATTCTGTCGGGGATTTGATAACATCACTCGTGTGTACGGCAGACTACCGCCTCGCAAACCGATGTGATTCATTTTTTTCATATGATTTACATGGAAGGTAGTAAGGATAAAAATAATTAATATATGATATATTTATGACCAAACCATTCTTTTGGAAATATAATATCACATTTAACTTCTTACCTTGAAATCTATTAGATGACAATATTGTCGCTTGTGCGTACGTGTGGATTACCACCTTCACATAGTAATGGGAAATGTTTTTCATTTTATTTTTACATGGATGGTAATAAATATGGAATTTATTAATATAAATTATATATATGAAAAAAAAATTATTTTTTAGAGTTAATATATTATTTAACTTTCTTTAGTTTCATTCGTTGAGAAAATGGAAATTGTGTTCATGCATAAGTACGACCTACCATCTCCATGAATGGTGTATTTCATTTCCTATCTAACATATATGGATTAATATAAATACAAATATAATTATTATTTATAATACTTATATCATGCTTAACATTCTTTAAATTTTGGAATCATGATCAATGTAATAGGACCTAAAATAAAAAAACAAAACATACGGGAAATACAAAGCAATTATTACCCAAATAGTGTTTTTAACATGAAATTTATTAATAAAAGAATAAAAAATAGCATAATTAAATAATATATTGCATGAAATATATAATTATGGTTATAAAATAGATTTATAATAAAATTATACATATTATATAAGAGGTTTGAACATGTATGAAGGAATTCGAGACTTGAGGTAAGGGATTTCTAATTTCTCTTTTATTTTGGGGAGACATATTCCATATTCACCACTCATTTATTTTATATGGTGTATATACTAACCCATTAACATGTTATTTCATTAATCTACTTACTTTTATGATATTTAAAGTTTAATTTCGTGTTATCCTTCATTACGGATTATGATTCAAAATTTTCCAATGTGGTAAGGGATCTTTGTCACAATTTGTCTTCTTTAGGTCATATGTTATGTTATGCAGCTAACCTCTTTTATGAGGTGTATATACATCCCATTTGATATGTTATATAATGAATTTAATTATATTCATGATATTTAAAGTTTATTTTTATGTTATTATTTAGTGGTTCTTATGGTTTAAAAATTACCAAAGTGTTGTGGGTTTGATGTTACGACCTCATAGTTCATAGGGATTGTTTATTATTATGCTTTAGAGGATGAAATATTATGGTCTATATCTCAAGAAACTCATGAATTTTTTTATCCTATGGTTATTTCATTGGAATATATATTTTCCCTTCATTTTCATATCTCTATGTACTCATTATTCTAAAAGAATTTTTTAAAGAAAACCAACTTTATTTCTCTCTTCGGTAAAAAACACTTTTTTCTTCTATATCTATGTCTTCTAAAAATATTTTCAAAAAAAAATTAATCTCCTATAGTATTGTTTAAATTAATTTATAACATTTTTTAATTTTTACAAACAAAACTAAAACATATCATTATATCCTTTTCAAAACAAGTCTCGTTTGGATTTTAATGAAAATTTTAAAGGAAACATTGTTTTAATATGTACGAAATTTCCAACTATCATGACCTCTCATTGTATTAAAGGATCCCTTATAAGTTTTAATTTTATTTTCAATGAATTTTTTTTTGAAAATTTTTCATGTTTAAAAGAAAATAAAATTGAAAAGGGTATTTTTCTCATGAAATGTTTTAAGTGATTTTTAATGATTTATTTATAAGTTTCAAAGTCTATTTTCAAATAAAATAATTTTTAAAATGTTTTTGGTTTCTAAAAAAATTTCAAAGTGGAAAAGATATTTTCTTCAAGAAATTTTTAAATGATTTTTAAATATTTATTTTTTAACTTTTCAATGTTATTTTAAAATAAAATAGTTTCCGTAAAATTTTATGAATTTCAAGTTTTAAAAGGTAATTTTCAAATTAATGGTATTTTATATAAGAAATGTTCCAAGTGGTTTTTTATTAAAAATAAATTTATAAATAATATGAAATCCTTTTATGTTACTTAATATTTACTAGGGATATGATCCAATGATACCATCTCTATTCATTATCTGGATGGTTTTTGTTTATGATGAAATGATTTATATGAAACATATCTTTTCACATATTATTCTATGATGAAATGTTTTATGAACCCTATTTTTTTCATGGGTTTTGATATAATGAATGTTTTATTATCTTACGGAACACGTATGTATGATTTTAATTATATGATTGGTAGGACCTATATATCCCACAAATTGATTGGGTAAATTTTGAAATCTCTTGAGATAAATAGGACTGTAATGGGGAGTGAACTCATATCAGTATGGGACTTTATCCACTATGATAGTTTTGGGAGTCAACATTGACTGCTATGATGGTTTGGGTAGTTAACCCATTCAACTATTATAGACATGGAAATGATCCTTAACTTATATAGAAATTATTTTATATGCTTTTTCAAATACCAAAATTCCATGTCTTTTGTTAATAATATGCTATCATTACTCATCTTATTTTAGTTCCTTATGATTAATGTATTATAAACTTCCAATATTTGTTCCATGACATGATATTTTGACATTTTATCTGCAAAGTATTGTTTTCATATATTATAATCATCTTCTAATACCCTTATGCTCATGTTATATTTATTTATTTCACATGTTTACCATTAATGTACATCCAAGATCAACCTTTCTTATATTTATTTTCCTCAGGTTATGATGATAATTATTATGTGACATATGTCTAAGAAGGATGATAGCTATGAAGAACTAAGTGGGATATTATTTAGAACACTTATTATCTGCTTGTTTATGTTTCCAAGTTTCCAAAGTCACTACAGATTTATGATCCTTAGGTGTGTGTTATGTAATGAGTATTCATCTAAAATGATGTAATATCTTTGTATGAAAATCCTTGGTTATTATATATCTGGTGGAACTAATAGGCACCCACCTAAAAAAATATGTCAATTGCTGAATTTTCACTACATAGTATTTTTCAGATGTTTTAATATACATTAACTCTCTATTTAAATATCCAAGTTGTATATCGAGCATATTCTACCCAATCCAAGTTCAAAATTAAAATTTTAATACGATATCAGTTCCATAAGTTTCCAACTCTCTCTATGTTTTATTGACTGCTGACTTGGTGGTTTGATACAAATTCCCCATCATACATCTCCTCATCCATGAGAAGATTCCTTGGGAATATTTAATAGACAACTGTAATCATTGAGAACTGATATATTTTTTTACCAATAGGACTCCAAATAATTATTGGCATACCATCACCACACACAAACTAGAAAAACTATCCAAATTTTAAATTCCTATCATTACATTATATATTAAATGTTAATCATTCTTTGAATAATGTTCCTGGATAAAATTATATTTCCAAATACATAATCATAAGAAAAACAAGATAGTCAATATTATATTACACAAACTGCCTATAAAAACTCAATGGGTCATGCACTATGATGCCAACTAAATCCACTAACATGATGAATGTATCTTCATCCCACCAACAATTATTCCTTACCCAATCACTGTGGTCTCACTACAAAGAATTATTTCACAAATATGTACTAAATCATGACCCAATTATAGTTTTACCTAATAATTTCTTAATAATCCTCATCCAAAATTAACAGTCACCCTATCTGGACTCTATCCATGCTATGTTTACATGCTTGATATAATTGGTTATTGAATTATCCCATGAGTAAAAAAATTCTAAAAAATCATTCACTGAACTAATCCATTCTATTAAATCTCAAAATCAGAAAAGTTATCAAACATGTTGACCTTACCTAATCACACTATCTTAATTCTAATACCCAGTTATTTCTCACCCCCAAGACATATCTAGGACAATTATAACTGAACTTTGAAACAAAACCTCAACCACCACTATACTATGTTCTCCATGCATTTCACCTTTGATTTTCATTACTATTTCACCCAAAACAAAGGTCATAACCTCAAACCATTAATAGTGTTCACCCAAATATTTGATTTAACTTATCCTTATTTAACAAGAAACCAAACATCCCATTTTCTATCATCAACCAGAAATAATATCTCACAATCTGTACTCGCTTCATTCCTTTAGACCCATTCCATTTTCCTTACTATTGAGTTTATGACCATCATAGTGATAACCGATACTATAGCCTAATTATATCAATAATCTATAACAATAAACCCCAATTCCTAATAGATATATCACAAAAATGTTGATCCATTCTATCATCCATGTGAGTTTTGTGTTCTAAATTTTAATAAAAATTTCATCATCCTAGCATTTTTTATAATTTTATAAATTCCCAACTCACCACTATTCATGAACTCTCTAGATTATCCAATAATCATATCAATCACTTCATCTCTTTATAATTACACTAAAATTATTATCCATATAACTTCATTATATATTCATTATGAGATCTCATATCTATCATTGGTTATATATTAAATTACCATTTCTCATTGGTCAACACAATTTTGATTATTCCTTGAGAAACACTTTCTCAAACTAACACAATGTATAAAATAAAAATTCAATTTCCATAATCCCACACCCAATCCAAATAAGGTGTTTCATGCCTATGTATGGTTGTCCTATATCCATATAACCACTAAATTTGATCATACATCAAGTCTCAATAGATTTTTATACCCTGACCTAAGCATTCATAGAGTCTAAATATTCATCAACTCTATCACTTTCCCACTTCCCATGAGTTTTTTCATCATTCTACAATCAATTTTCTCAGATTATATCTAAGTGTGATTATTATTAATAGCTCACTAACCTCATAATATATATTTAATACTAGATAATTACATCATCCATTCCATGCATTTATTAGGATACCCCCACTCTTTTATCCACATGGGAAGATATTTTATGAAACCACACTCATAATAGTTCACAGTTTCTACCATTGTCTAAAAATATCATTCATGGAAAGTAATACACTCTCCTACAACCCCTTTTTATAACATAACTCATTACTTCATGAGTCGTATCCTTTCAATCATGGTCCCACATTCAAAATTAATTTATCATGCCTCCCAAGAATGCAAATCACCTCCCTCATACAAAGTTCCGCATGTGATTCTATTTAAAATATATACCTAAAAATTTCACATTCCTTGAACCAATCATCTGATTATATATCACTCATGTGTTTTTCCAAAAACTCAAAGTATATACCATTTTTATTATCTTTAAAGGAATCCTTGTGTCTAGAATAAACCAATCCAAGGAAATAATCAATAATTATAACCCATATTAAGAAAAATAGGAAGTCACTTTACTATTATGTTGGCCCACATGACATGCACCACTCAATGTTACATTTTATCATCACTCGGCCAATTTTTATAGTCTATTAATTATATCCTATAATGGTTAAATTCCAAAAACTAAGCACTCAAGTTTAAATCCCAAATAACTCATGAAAGCTCATTTTTTACTTCCCTTATACTAGGGATATCATCTACATCGGGTATCATAATAACTATACTACATAATCTATTGAATTATTCATTATATATATTTAAATATCACAATGATATCACTGTCAAGAATTGTGAATCTAGAAATTTTTCACATAAGGGTTCAATTTTTGCAATGCAGCACCAATAAGTAATTTGGTAAAACATCAACTAATACATTATTGTTATTTTAAATTACCAAAACCCATTTTTGAAATTCAATTATCAATCATAAACAACCATGAACATGTCATGTGAACCTATATGGAAAGTATGATTCATGTCTCAACACCTCTCTTAACCCTCATTTATGTGTAAAATAATAAATGATTACCATAAAAATAATTATTTATCAAAACTATCTCAGTTTCCATAATGAAAAATAGTAACCAGAGTCTTATATCTCTATAAACTTGGATTTATACCCATTAGGTGTTGGACATACACAAATATGGCTTATATTCTACGTTTTGACTAGTATTAGATCAATATACTATATACTAAATTTTAATAGAATTAAAAATAGGACTCTAATCTCATTTTTAAATATATCAAGATAAATAACCATCTTATGACTGAATCAAATATGCCTAATGATCCTAGATGTTCCTCCCTATACGATAGAGGCTTCCAAATAGTAGAAATAAATGGTAATATATCATGGGGAGACTATGAACATAGTTTCATTATAAAAAACAACTAAAAATCACAGAAATATATATACTAAAATATAAAATTATAAAAACATGGAATTATAGTGGATGGATTTCCATAGTAAACAAGAAACACCAGTGAAATAATAAGTAAAACTCATTCTATAATATTATACAACAAAAAAGAAGTCTCCTAATGACCAATCATATATAGTGTATAAGGAAAAATAAAAATAAAAAAAAGGATACCCAATAACCCATCCTTATTATTTATTCAGACCAATCTTCACATCCCCATCAATCTCATCTAGCTCACTCACTTATCCTAAGGACATTTCTTTAACTTGTATGCCAAACTTGTGATTTTCTTGTCCTCCAAATTTCATGTGAATATAATTAGAAAAAAAACAGCATATTCCACAGCTAATAGTGTCCCTAATATAAACTATAATATATGGGAATGCATATAAAATATTAAATAGAAGTTGTGAACATCATGTGCATAACAGTTCTCATACCATCAAGTACTCGATGATCCACACTGATGGTCAGCCCATATATTATTTATAAAATGAAGGAAAATGGGATATATTCTTTAATTATCTAATCACATAAACATATAAGGGACCTCCATGAAAAGAAAAGTTCTCGGTATGATGGATTCTCCTAAGTGGAATGAAAATGTACCTTTCCATGATCATTGTGGTGAACAGAATACCACCTATCACTATCAGGGTATAAAATCATACCATTTCCATTGTTAAATAAACTATCTCCAATTAAATTATTAGGTATAAATGTATACCTATCTCAACAGTTAATAGAGTATCACCAGTCATCCTATGTGGTGTTAAATGGCATCTTTCTTACTAGTGAATAGGGTATGACTAGTCAATATATGAAGTAAGCAATTATGTCTATCTTAGTGTTGAAAAACATATAAATAGTCAACTATAAAGTAGAAAATCATATCTTTCTACTGAGTGAATGAAGTATCACCAAAATAATTATAAGGTAAATAATCATACCTCTCTCAGTGGTGAATAGTGTATTACCTATCAATTATAAGTAATGTAATTATACTTTATCTATAACCTAACCATAATAAACATTAAAAATATTGGCTATATCCTTTAACCATTAATTAAAATTATCGTGATGGAAGTTTCTCACTACCATCCATATCTAATTTGTTAATTTTGTATCACATCATCAGCATAAAAGTTAGTCTCACAATATCAATCATGGGAAATTCACTACCCACTCCCTATTCCTATTATAAATCCACACATACCTCATACATAATGTTCTTGGAACTCAAGAATTTTTAAATGTAATTATATGAACCCTAAGGATAATTTCAAATATTTATTTGATAAAGTAAAATTTATATTACACTGTCATGGAGTTTTTGTGTACTATTATAGGAAAATTTAGTATTCATTTCAGGATTAAGTGTCTTCCCTACTACTATTTGTTTGTGAATTCCATCTTTAAGTTAGAGAAACCATTACAAAATCACGGTTGGGTGACCGAAGATTTTTTATTATAAATATACCTTTCATATTTAATATTTTAATGATACAAATTATATAGAGGATGTGTAAAACTAATAGAAAATATAAAAAATCTATGATTAGAATGTACACCATTTTTTGAACTAAAATAGGTGATTTCAAGATAAAAATAATATGGTAAGATATAGAAAATGGGTGAGTTTGAGTCATCCAAAGCTTTCAAATATAGTTTTTGAAATAAAACTTCACTTAGGTTTTAAATATAAACTTGTGTAAAGGAAACCCTTCCATGAAGATTTCAAGGAAATCCAATCAAAGGTAATAGGGGCCAATCCCCCTTCATTCAAAAAGAGTTTTTCATATTGTCCATGACTTTCCATGGGATATAACTTTAACCAAGTCTCATATCTTGGAAAATATCTTCGATTTCATTCATGTATCCCCTCTAATACTAATATCCTCATTTCACCTAGTTATTTACCATAAAAAATAAAACTTATATAGATCCATCACCTATAAACCCCAACTTTAATGATTGGTCAATTTTTAACATCCATGTGGCCTATATATCATGGAATTTATTTTCCTATTATATATCCTCAAATCTTGATCAATATTTTACACCTTTTATAATGAGGATCCTTTATCTGGATGAAATCTAATTATACCTCCCATCATTAAATTATAGATGGTTATTGAGGAAGAAATCTAAATTTATTGGTTTCATTTCTATAATATTACTTAAATGTTCCCTTGGATCTCACATAAACTCCTCTTATAAGTTTTTATATAGATGGATCCATTAATACAGTTCCCAATGTTGTTGACCTTAACCACTATCAAGTTTTTCTCATTATGGGCTGTTTAGTAAGTATATTCCCTTAATCCCTCATAGAGTTTTTCTGCAAGTATAAACTATTAGGGCCTCTCATTAAAAATTCTAATACTTAAAAATATTTCTAGGAAAATTACACTTTATGTCTGTGGTAATATGAACTTAAAATTAATGGAATATTGGTCCTTGTTATATGAAATCAAAATGGTAAAACACTAGTCCTTATTACATGAACATAAAAGTCACAACATTGGTCCTAGTTGCATGACCTTAAAAGGAACAACTTTCGTACTCATCATAATATCTTAAAAGGAATTGCATTCAACTTATTCATATGATATTGAACTATATGTTATATTTAATTACTCGATCTAAAATTTAAATCCTCATTAACCCATGTTTGACACCCTGTCATATGAATTTAAACTATGACATAGAACTATATTGGTTTTTAAATGACAAATTATGGATATATAAGAACCATTTGTGGGACTAATCCTAACACCCTCACACCTTTTACCTCTCTTGGTCACATCCAAATTCTTGAATAAAATTAAATTATTTTATTCCTTTATATGTAGATTTGAAATATATCATAATCAATTATATTAATCAAATTTGGGATAACAAAACTCTATGTGAAATTTTATTTAATATAAATTGATGTCAATAAATCTCATTCACTAAAAATGTTATAGTTATTATTACTGGGAATGATTTTAAAAGCATGCTAAAAGTTATCCTAGACTAGACAAAAGTCCCCTTTGTGAGATTGGTCAGACTCCCACAATCTATGTTTTGTCACACACTCCTAATTAAATGAAACAAAAATGGTTTTAAGGAAAAAACATTGGAAACATACAAATTGTGAATGTGACATGAAATAATTTACCTTTAAAATAGATTAATTGACCATGAATTTATATTTATGATACTCTATTAATGAGTTATTTGTTTTTAATTTTTTTCCTAGAATCAAAATGGAACATATAGCTAACAGATAGCAGCATTCCAGAATCCCTAACCAATTTATATGGACCATGATGGTAACCATAGTTATTTTGAATTGTTGATTTTCCATTTTATAGGTCCTCAATGAAATAATTTTATCTAAAACCATAAATAACATCCCCTAGTACCCATCATGGACGTTTTACCCATGGTAAAATAAAAATCCAACATGGAAGTCCTCCTCATGTTGCGAATGAATATTTAAGAAACCATGATGTCCTTCCCATGGTACCTATCATAGAGGTACCACCCATGATTAAAAAAAATATGACACAAACATCCTCCTTAACATAAAATAAAGATTCAATAAACCATGTAGGTTGTCCCCATGGAACCTGTCATAGATTTCCTCCCCGTGATGAAACTGTAATTCGACATGGAGGTTTTCCCCGTGATGAAATGAAAATTTAAGTATCCATGGAGTTCCTCCCAATGGTTCTCATCATGGAGTCCCTCCCCATAATGAACCAACAATTTGACATTATAGTCCTCTCTATACTAGAAATTAAAATTCCAGAAACAGTAAATTGTATCCCCATAGTTCCAATCATAGAAGTCATCTCTATAGTAAAATAGAAATATAACATGGATTATTTCCTTATAAAAATAATAAGAACTTAATAAAAAATTGTGGTCCTTACAATATTATCCATTAAAGAGGTCCCCTCTATAATGAAATAGAAATAAACTATAGAGATAATAGTAGTTGAAATCAAGACTCTAGTAACTATAGGGGTCATCCCCATAGTACCCATCACCTATGTCCTCCTTGTAATGAAATGAAACCCGACCATGTAGGTTTTCCACATGAAAATGAATATTTAAAAAACCAATGAGGTTCTCCCCATGGTTTTGATCACAGATTTCCTATCAGTGATAAAACAAAATTTTGACACATATTCCCACCATGTGCCAACAATGATGATTCATCCAACAATGGAGGTCCTCCCCATGGTACCCATTATGGAGGTCCCTCCCTTGATGAAAAAATAATATGACATACATGTCCTCTCTATGATAGAAATGAAGATTCAAGTAACTATGGAGGTCCTCCCCAAAATATCCATTATAGAGTTCCCCTCCATGATGAAACATTGAACCATCATAAAGGTCCTCCTTATAATGAAATAATTTTAAAACCCCTCACATATTAATATATACTCCTAAAATAAGATCATATTCTTTCTAACACCCTTTTATCATGTAATTATGAATTATTTCATTTAATGGAAAATATAGAATAATTATTTTCATCAATCCCTTTATTGAACCATTTGAACTTGATCGTAGTCAAAATCAAAAAAATGTATTGATCTCACATAAAAAATTAATTTGAAAATTACATTTGTGTTTATATCAACTTGATATGACATTAATTAAAGATAAAATAGATTTCAATAATATATTGGTGGATTTTTTTGCTGAAAAAATATAGGTATTATTTTGTCTCTTATCTGCCTCTGAGTATGTTAATCCCAAACCTATTAAGAAATAGAACATACCATATCTCTAATAGAATCTATATATTACAAATCATTCATTCATATGCTTATGTTTTTCATATGAGGGGTAAGTCTATTTTCATAAATCATTGGATGAGAAATTCTACCTAGTAAACCTATCTTCACTTTTGGTATCATAGAAACCCAAATCTGTAAATTAGATTGACCATCACCAAAATTCATTCCTAATTAACATAAATTTTCTTCTCTAAATAATCAAGGATGTTTCCCCTAATTTAGCAATCATAGGTTGAAGAAAATTAGGGTGTAATATTTTACCACTCATTTATCAACAAGATCAATATTGTAAGTAATATTATAATGTTATCAATATAATTCATGTTCCATGTATAATATATTGAAATAAATGTCAAATAGTTTGATGAAATTGTAATATCCATAGATCACATAGGAGACATACTCTATAGGATCAATAAATTTAGAGCCTTGTTTATCAAGCTGATAAGAATGTGTAATAGGCATCAGACCTGAGGAAAAAAAATTCCTTAAAGGAAGGACCATATTTGGAGGTAAATAAATCTTATATAGGATAACTAATGGATGAACCACATATAGAAATAAATACAATATATTTTCACAAGAGTCCAAATAAATTATAGATATAGATACTACATCATAAGGGAAACCATGACCCGCAATGATGGGGGGAATTTTACCCCAACAATCACCCCCAGTACCATCAGTAAATTAGGATACCCATATCAGTGATGTAACTCTTATAAGAAGATTTGTATTTTTAATGCCATTGTAAATTCAGTAGATATCTTGAAATACATATACTTTACTTGGAATTACATTTCCCAATCAGTCTTCTACCTTAACTATATAAGGGAACTGAAGTTACTACAAATTCATTAGTCCCTCTAAAAAGTTAACAATGAGGTACTGTTATTATCAAACTCTTGATAAATACTCTAAATTCAATGATCCTCATAGTTCATTTATATAGATAAAGGGTTAGTTTTGGTGGCAAAATTCATGTCAATAATATTTATTTTTATTGTTCCAACCAATGATTTAAAACATATTACTAATAATGGGAGGTAAAAAGAAGATAAAACTATAGATAATTTAACATATATAGGGATATATTATTAAGGGTTATAGACCTATAATCAAAATAAACCGTAATTAGTTGGATCAATACATGATCCTCCATTTAAAATTTCTTGGGTTACCGTGGACATTGTAGAATTATTGTTACCTTTAGTCTACTTATTACTTGAGAATGTTTAGATTATATATATTGAGTAATGGATTATATAGTTAAATACCATGGTGGAAAAAACTATTGTAAAATAATACTACACTTTTTAGAAAAAATATACCAATTGACATTCAATTCGAATATATACCTCCTTCAGTTGACCCTTCAAATTATGACGAGACATCTCAATCCATAAAAGTAAAATTGAGCCATGAGATCACATACTCCCATTCAATTAATCATCTCACTAATATATTATAAAGAGTGTCTTTATTAGGATTTCAACAATATTTGGATCAGGTGAGTCATCTAGGATAGACTTCAGCACAAGAAATGGTATCACATGTATAGATAATTGATTACAGTTGAACTTATTGAAGCTCAGCATGAATCAGTGAAACCAAAGAATAAATCATACCCTATTTGGGTGTAATTAACCCATTGATGTTATAATTTTGGAAATCCCAACTTCTCATCATTCAATTTCATTATAGGCACAATGAAATATCTCACTCATTTAACTTCATGATATTCCCCAATATTGGGGGTCCTTGAATATAAGGAAGTAGTTAAGATTGACTATTTTTTGTAATACTTAGAAGATCTCACATTTGTCTTATATAGAAACCAGGTAGCCAATTCTAGAAATAGGTTAGACAATATTCCAAAGAAATTATTTTACTAATTCAATTATATATTAAGGAATAGTATTGTCCATGACATCTCCAACTACAAGAAATGTAAAAATGAGAGATTTTTTGATTTTATTTTCATATCGAAGGGTCTAACCCACTCTATGGAGATATAACTTTCCCAATAGAATCTCTTATAGATATTCGTATAAAAATAAATATGAGTTAGCAACCATATTAATCCCATTATAATATCTTGGGAGATTCTGATAATTTTATGAAACAGAAAAATATTTATTGGATGTTATTTTATAGACCATATAAAGTTATTTAAAAGTACCTCAATTAAAAACTAAAATATTTTCAAAGGTAGAATCATAAACCATCACCCTCAAACAATAAGTAATACATGGTCTATTTTATAATCTATTTAGGATGAAAATGGAACCACCTCTTAGAATGCAAAAAAAATGCATATTCCCTAATCCAAACACTTAAGATGTGAAAAAGAAACAAAGTTGTGTGATTTTTAGAATATAATAAACAAGGAAACTTCTTTTTATAATGAATTATTTCAAGGGTGTTTCATTTATTCCCTAGAAAATAACTTTATCACATTTTTATAGATCAAGATATTGGATGAACACGATCTGATTGATCACCCTAATTATTTTCCTTATTATCAAATGTTGGGTTGCACATTTCATGATTGATTTATCTTTAAAACTTTATTAAAAATGTAATTGATAAAGTCTAAGTATTATTTAATAGTCCCAAGTCACATGTAACTTTTATTTTTTCTACTTTTCCTAAAATAAAATAGAAAATAAAATTAGGTTATAACCAAGAATATAAAAAAATAGTTTTTATAGTATAGTATAAATAATATAATAATGTTTATAAAATAATAAATGAATTAATGAATTATATGGAACTGGCTCTAATTCCCTATATAAATTTAGAAATAATACACTCTAAATAATTGAATTCTAATAAACACCATAATCTATGATGGAAGAATAAATATTAATAATATGAACCCCAAAAGGTATCAAAATCATCCCAAACTATCTCGGAATTAATGCCCCACATAATTGGGAGGATGGAAATCACCCCAAAAATGAAATCAACTTTCTATGAAGAGTTTTGATTCACATTTTCAATGTTATTTTTTAATTAAATAGGTACATGGTGTAAGAATATTTTTATGAATTGAGATCCTCTATAAATTCCCATGGAAGCATTTTAAGTAGAGGAAGACATTACCAATGCATGACTTAAGGTTATAGAGTGATCCCTAATTACATCATATATATTATTGAATTGGGAGAAAAGAAATTAAATAATCCCAACTGGAGAATCAGTTTTATCCAAGACTCTATAATGCTCACCCTACTCCTATTTGGATGGTGGGTTGACTAGATGATGGATAGTAACCTATTTAGACTTAGAATGTAGTGTGGTCTAGTCATCCTCATTTATAAGAAAAAGAAATCCCCAATAATCCAAGCACAAAAATGTTGTATCATCAACCATCTCAACATTATTTTCCTCAGGTTTGATAGAAAGTATAAGTAAATAAATATATACCCTTCAATAAAAATATGGAATATTAAAAAATATATCAATTTTCTAGAAACACTCTCCATATTGGACACCCTATATCCATCCAAAGAACTCAGGGAGGCGCTTGTTAAGGATTTTTTAACCTTTCAATAGTTAGATATGGAATTGGTTACCAAAAAGACATATTATTCAAAGGTTAGAGCTACCAAATTACATATAGTTGTCTCATTTATGGAGTCGGACTAAGAAACATTTATTAAAGGGATAAAAATAACCCTTATATGTTTCTTGTAAACTCAATGACATCAACATTCATCAAACCCAAAATGACAATGATTTAAGGATTAACCCCCGTTCAACTCAGACTCTCTATCATTTTGGATATAACGAAGATGATTTGGAAAACTATGACCTAAAAATTCAAGTTTATTGAAATAGTAAATATAAAACCTTAGTTAATATGAAATTGAAAACCTAATTTGTAGATCCTATGTTTGAATACCAATTTAGGTTGGTTTTATAATACACCACTTTCAATACGTCTTGATTAGGACATGGATTCATCTACATGAATCATTCCCTATTTATATCATCGATTCCCTAAATATTCCATAAAAATTAAAATATGAGTGCATTGCGGTGATATTTTTTTCTTCCAACTCTTGTGAAACCTAAGACATTGATGAAATATACAATAAAATATATGGGAAACAACCATATATGGATAATATAATAAACTTTTTGTCCCTAAATTTATTAGATAATCCTCTTGTTATCCCTTATAATTATGTAAAGGATAATTTAATGATCCTTATTTGTTATATTAAAGTAATAAAATAAAACTTAATAAATAATATAGTCCTTCTTGAAAAGGGTAAATATCCTTAAATAAACTTCTTATATTATTATGGATAAGCATATGTATCTTAGTTTGTATAAGAAATTATTATGTAACCCATTCCCTCTGATTACATCTTTTATTTTATCTATGAGAACATAGGTTGTAGTGATACTCCATCATCATAGCTAAGTTATTTTAATTAAATAAGAATATATCACTACTATAAAATATTGGTATTTGGAACTTATGTTTCTATTCATGAGTTATAAACAATAAATGAAAAACTTTCACCCATTTTTTATGAGTGTGATATCAATAAATATGATTATATTCCTATATAATAATCTAAACATTAAGAGTTTTATCCATACCCCACTCCTAATAAAAATTGGGAGGATCTGGTACATGCTTCTCCTACCATTGAAGATGGTGTCTCCACCATTATTAATGATCTTAAGCTAGTAAATCTAGGCAATGAAGAAAAAAACTATCCTACAATGATCGGTGAAACTATTACTCTCAGTGAAAAATTATCTACATAATTCCTTCCTTGAGAAACACTAAGTTATATTCACCTAAAGTTACATAGAAATTATAATACTAGATCCTCAAGTTATGGTTCACCATTTGGGTCCATCAGCTGACTACTATAGTTACAAACTATTAGTAATAAGGATCTACCCGTAATATAGTTCCATGGTGGAAGTTGAAGTAGATAAGTCAATAAAGTCTTGTATTATCTAATATGTAAAATAACCTAAGTGTATGTATACCATTACCACTATTAAGAAAAAAGTCTGGTAATTTTAGATTCTATATTGACTTTAGATAATTTAACTGTAATTTCCCAAAGTATTATTTCTCTATTTGAATCAAAATAATACTAATTGATTCCAAAAAACTAGTTCTAATTAACACTCTTTCATATATGGGTATTTTGGATAAAACTAAATCCAAATGGACCCTAAATATGAGGAGGTACACACATTTAGGTTACCTCAAAGAGTGTATTTTTATAGGTTAATTCCATTTGGTTTGAAGAATATTGTAGCTACTTATAAAAGGGTTACTCACTACTTTTTTAAGAAATCCCTAGAAAACCAATAGAATTCTATGTGGATGATTTGGTTATTAAATCACACTAATAGCTTGATCATTTTACTATATTTGAGGAGGTGTTTTCTGAACTATGGTTATACAACCTAATGAAGAACCCACTAATGTGTGTATTTTAAGTGACCTTACAATAATTTTATATATTTTTGGTATATTATTATGGTATTGAGGTCAACCCCAAAAAACCAAGGATATTCTTGAAATTATCATCCTCAAAATAATTACGAATTTATAGTATTCAAAGTATGGTCACCTATATTATGTATTCCATCACAAATATTGATGGGATATTTTTACTAATGTAAATATCAAAGGTTTTTCAAGAAATATAAATTAAAATCTTAGATAAAATGTAGTTTTTCAGTGTGACTTGGGTTGTCTCCTGAACAGGGAGTTATCCTTAGTGTTTCCATTTATGTATGAAGTCTTACATGATGAAATTAATATACTATTAATATTATTTAATTTTAAAAACTCTAGTTTCCTTATAAAACCTTAAAATATTTTAAGGAATATTTTTTAAGATTGGTGCTGAGTTAGTGTGGGATTTTAGGGCTCAAAGTGCCTCATTGTTGATATAATAAATATATTAAATATATTATATCATGTGTACACAATTTTTCTAAAATAATGGAATAACTATAGAATGGATTCATGGTTGGGAAACTAAATCTTCCATTAAATATGGAATGTATGTTTTTCTTAAGATATTACATAATATTTGTGTGTGTTGGGTGTTTGGTTTAGGAGCGGTCGTGGTAGGATTAATAAACAAAGAAATTAAATTAAATTATTTATTGTTAATTTAGTTTTAAAAACTAATCCTACTATATATAATCCCACTTATATAAAATCCCAATGACTATCCCCATAATCCTAGGGATATGAGAGGAACCATTACAGAAGATATTATAATGAGCGACAATGGATCATGTGTTTATTATCGGGGTGCCATGGATTTAATCGTCAACAAAAGAGTTCTTGAATCTTGAAAATGATGGTGATTTAGAACCATTATTCATAATTGATTTATCCAAACTCAAGGTAGGGTTTTTGTTTCTGTATTTAATACCAATTTTTTTATCCCGTGTTGAATATGAATCATTTACACTAAAAATTTGATCACGGTTCGATCGTTGATTTTGGGTGTTGGTTTATCTTCATAGAATTAGTAGTTGATATTGTTGTTCATCTTGATATCCCTTTTTGAGGACTAATTTATTCATCAAGGAAGTTAATAAAACCTAAAAAAATGGCCAAGATATATTCCACACATTTATGTTTCATGCCCCACCCATGTTCTTTGTACGATCATCATCGGTGTTTCATTTGGTCGACAGTCCAATAATACTCAAAACCCAAATACTTTGAAGTCAATCTTTGTAACAATGCTTCATTTACATGGGTTGGATCCTGGATAGAGAGCATGATTTATGGATGAATAAAGGTGTGGTGATGGTGAAGGAAAATTGAGGAGAGGATTGGGAGCTCTCGTTAGCGTTTTGGAGAATAAGTGGCACAGTGTGGCACAAATCATCTTCCTGAAAGATTAGGTGGAAAGAATCTGGCCACTGACATCATATCAAGCATGGTCAACCCCAGATCAAGAATCCATGGGCAAGATTTATGTTATAATTGGAAGAAGTTATGGTAGTTTCATGGTAAATATGCATAAAATGGTTTTTAAATTCTGTAAATTTCCAAACTATGTGGTGTGTAGTTCATAGAAAACACACCATGTGGGCCCCATATTGTGACGACTATGGTTTCTTGAAAAGTTTAATATCACATTTTGTATATATAGATAACATTTTATGTGACCCAATACTTTCATCATGTCATGTACCCCTAAGGAACACATACATGAACACATCCACACACACGGGCATGGCCAGAGAACCCTATAAATGGCATGTAATCATACATGGACAGGTACATGGAAATAGCAATGTACATGGGAATGAACAATGTTCACAAGTATGACCAGAGTACACGAGAATGGGCTTATTAACATGGGAAAGGATTGAGGAAGGTCTCTACATAATGGGATACACCTTACTCTTCCATTACAAACTTTTTAATTTACTAGGTAAAGTTGAGGCCCTCGTTCTCTTCAGTGTATATCAGTATCTGTAGGGTGCATCTCCTTGGACCATCTCTATGAGGGTGAAATAAGGATTCATGCCCTGAGAATATGATTTGTTCCCCTCTATGAGATTAGTCTTAGATAGATTTAGGTATCCCACCATGTGTCTAGGGTTTGATACTTTATCATGTATTCCCTATGTTGGTTCAGTAATCATGTTACCAACTATCAGGACATGTGATCTCTAACCTAGCAGGTTTAATCCAGGTAGGACGATGTGTCCCCAATAAGCAACAGGTGTGATCCCCTATCTACGTATCAAAATCTCATGAGTAATAATGTATACATATTCATAGAGAGTCTAGATGAGCATGACCTCTCATATATGTTCCATCAGTGATACCAAGGCCCATAGAGTGAGTTTTCCAAGATGGGTGTTACCTTAAAGCCTCGAGGGAAATCATAGGTTAGAAGTATGGTTATAACCTTAATTTGAGACATGGAATCTATCTTGATTATATCTAAGTTATATTTTTTATTGTGTCATACTCTAATTAACAAACCTTCATGGTATTGGGCTGACTACCCTCTTGATTATTTATATTTGGTAATTTTTTGGGGTCCTATAGGGTATATTTTACTCACCCCAATAAGGGATCTTCTCGCACATGTCATATCTTATTCATATGATAGGACTTTTATTAGAGTATGATGTGGACTAGGATCGGGTGAGTCATGGTTGATTTAGATGGACCATAGTTGGTTTCAGGAGTTTCATGTGATATCATTCCACTCATTTCTATTAGTTTAGAGTCTTTTATAGTTTTTATGGGCTTGTATTTGGCCAATTTTTTCCCACATGTTTTTTCATACTTTTATGTGGGATGTAGTTGTATACATGCATCTTGGTATTAGTTTTATCTTTCCATTTTGCATGGTATTAGTGGTTAGAGGTGTGTGTGTGTGTGTACTTGTGCCTTATTATAGAGCCTCCCTTGTGGGTGATATGCTTACTTAGAGCTTGTCTTCATCCCCTATCCTATTGTAGGTGGGAATGGGGTGTCACACTCATATGACCATAATCTAGGTAGTCCTTAGAGGTTTAGGTGATGGAAAAGTGGAATCAAGAGTGGTTTATCTTCATACCATATTTTTGGAGATTTTCTAGCTATAGATTTTGGTTTGGGAACTTGGGAAACATTGTTAATTTTTATTAATTTTGGTTATTAGGATAGAGAATCTATGGTTGGTGTAGTAGTCATTGTATAAATTGACCAAGACTTTGATAGCATTCTTGTTGAATTTGTGGATGTATGCACTATTTATAGAGAAATTATTATTACATACATCATATAGGAATGGGTTTTGGTGTATATATCCTTCTTGATTCATCTCCCTATATATACTATTTGATAGTGATGCTTATTGACCTTTTCAGTATTACTCCATGATAACAACTATCTAGTATTATGTAGCATGATCATGATGATGATCCACATAGTGGTGAAGCTTTAGTCTAGGGAGCTATGAAGGGGTGGTACCCCTGAGTGGTTTTCCAGTCTTACCACCACCCGTTGAGTATAGAGTTACACCAGAAATATCATCAAATGATGTCTTCATGATGATGTAACTTCATGAGTTTCATAGGAAGATAACCCTTTTTTTTGGAAAATCTAGACCCCCTAGGAAACCGATGGTTGGATTGAGATATTTGGGAGATTTTTTACCTTTTTAGGACCCCTATCATCCAGATGCTGGTTCTAGTGGAGAGACTTATCCATGGATATATAAGGAAATGGTGGATTCTAGTGACTAAGGTGCATGATTTGGTGTCTCTATCTTAGATAGAGTTTAAGTGTCTCTTTAGATAAAATTTATACCCTTCCATATTGTGACTAGTTTTTATACAATAGCTTCTAGAGCTTCATTAGTGTATCATGACAATGGGTGAGTATGCATCGAGGTTCACTAACCTCTCTTGATACTCCTTAGATATGTTTTTTAATGTATTATTTCTATAATAGACCTTAGGGAATGGAATAAATTGATATATTCGGGATGGTGTGATTTCTCTTTTCATTTCTACTTATGCTGGGGTGTTAGATCATTCCCTTGGGTGGGGATCTTCCCAGAATAGCTGATGCGGACAATTGGTGTTATCAGTGGGAAATCTAGAGCTGAGACTTTGGAAACTAATAGATGATATAAAAATTTGGGATCTAGGTGTGCAGGAAACATTATGAGATAATCTCAAAAATATGGTATGCTATTTGGGGATCTACGGAAGGGTTTATTTATTTGAGGGAGAGGTGATGTTTCTCTTATAAAGGACTGGTACATATCATGTAAGATTGTTCAACCCACTATATGTAAAATAGGGAGATGTTAGATAGACCACATAGGTATAGAAAACATCTAGAGAAGGGAGTTCCAAAAGGAGGTAGGAATGGAAGAGGGGCTAGAAGATTAGAAGGTAGTGTTTGACGATTTGATCTATTGCAACCACCACCCCAAGGTGGTCCACACCGGGCTCATGGAGCTGGTGGTTAGGGATGAGGGTACCTGCAAGTAGTGGAGGTTTATGATAGAGAGTCTACAGGGATGATTCAAGGTACAAACTACGTATTCTCTAATTTAGCTACAGTGTTGACAAAAATAGGCATAAACACTTATTTTCTTACCAAATCTCTTTGTTTGGGATCTAGAGATTGTGAGGGAGAATATAGCTTGACCCATTCCATTGGTAACTCCAAACAAAGGATATTTAGTGATCACGCACTTCTATCAACATTGTTACCTGATTCTTGGTGGATAAATATTCCTTTGGTGTCTATTCATAGCCAATATGAGGCCTTATGATTTCAATTATAGGTATTTAATATCTTTTTGTAGTTCATGCATAGATTTATTTTATCAGGTAAAAGATGTGTTGTTATCATGTTGATGGGGTGAGGTTTTCATTTCTCATTGAAAATGAAAACCAAGCAGTGTAGTATGGGCTTATACGTAGGATTATATAGCTGATTAATCACTATTTGGATAGTATTACCCTTTTTGTAGTTGATGTTAAGAGATTTAAATTCCTGTAATGATGGCGGAGTATGAGGATGTCTTCCCTATGGTTGTTTTGGGATTACCTCCCCACCAAGAGATTAAATTCTACATAAAAATTAACCTAGGTACTACCCCAATATATGTTCCAACATATCAATTGTCTCCCATGGATCTTCGATATCTGAAGGTATGGTTTGAGGATGTTAAAAAGAAGGTTTTTTTGAAACCCAATGTTTATCCTTGTAAAGACCCCGTGTTGTTCACCTAGAAAGTGGAAAGGATCCTAATCTTATGTGTGGATTACCATTTCCTGAATCAAATGACCATAAATAATAAATATCCACTTCTTTGAATTGATGACCACTTCAACCAATTGAAATACGTGGTGTGGTTCTCGAAGATTAACCTCATATCAATCTGTCACCAACTCTGGGTTCGAGATGAGGATATAACAAAGATGGTATTTTTATTTATCTATGTTCACTAAAAGTACTTTTTGATTCCATTAAGCATTAAATAATTCATATCAGTTTTTCATGGGACTCCTAAATAGTATCTTTTATCCCTTCTTGGACCGGTTTGTGGTAGTCATCATTGATGACATCATAGTTCTCTCAACATAAAAGGAGGAGAATGAAAGTCATTTGAGGATAGTCTTTGATATACTCTAAGAGAACCATATTTATGATAAGATCATGAAGTGTCGGTTATATATTTGATAGGTCCACTTCCTATGATATGTTATCTCATGAGAGGGTGTAGCAGTGGACTTAGCAATGGTTGAAGTAGTGATAGCTTGGGAACCACCAAAGAATGTGACTTGGGTGTAGAACTTACTTAGGTTTTTAGGATACTATCACAGATCCGTAATTGATTTATTTAGGATATAAAAACCCTTAACTACTTTGTCCTAAAAGAGAAATCCTTTCATGGGTATAGAGAGGTTTCAGTAGGAATTTTAAGAGATTCACCTCAGGTTGATGATTTCCCCCCATATTGAGACTGCCATAGGAGTGTGTTGACTATGTAGTGTTTTGTAATTACCCCAAAAATAAGAATGTATGTGTTATAATAAATAGGTAGGTATTTTTCACCAATGGTTCCTAGTACTTAATACCCCATTAGAAAAATGATGAAACCCGTGATCGTGAGCTATTAGTACTGGTCTTAAGCCTAAAGATGTGGAAAAACTACCTTATGGGTGATTGGTTTATCTTCTATTCTAACCATAAGAGTCTTAAGTATATCTTTTCATAATAGTATTCATTACCACAACCAAAAAATATTGGAGGCTAAGATTCAATGTACCACTATTAATAAAAATTGTCTTTCTTTGATCTTTGAGGTGTAAATTTGACATCAGTATTTTCAAAAATATAAGTTTTACTTGGTCTCCCAGATTTATCCTTTTAAATGAATCCTTTTTCACCCCATGTTGAATTATAGAATAAAAGTTGAGTTATAATTCTTCATTAGTTCAACATCTAATTCATCTATAAGAAGGTTATTAAAGGATATACATTGAAGTAATCTTTAGAAACACACCATTCCATAGATTAATTACCATTAGATACATTTCTTCTCAATGAATAAGGGTTATCTTTAAATGAATATTATGGAACATGAGAAATTTACATTAACAATTCTTTCCAAATCACTTTCATTATGAGGTTGGGGAATCTCAAACACTACAATGTTTATTTGGGATTTATATTTTTTCCCTTATAAAATTACTCTAATTGTGCTCCTCCCCCCTTTTAGATGTTTTCACCAATAATGAGATATAATATTAATCTTTAATCATAGGATTGTATCAATAATTATAAAAAGTGGTATACTGATTAAATATCAAAGGTGATTCATAATTTTTTATCAAAAAATAAATGGTGAATGTGATATTGAAAAAGACATGTTGATACATTTTCTTATCCACGCACAAGATGTGATGGTGGAGTTCTCCTTTGAGATGGATCTATCATACATCACAAGCTTGAAATTGTTTTAATAAGATGCATTGTCCAACCTAGATACTACTATTTCTAACTAGGATAAAGATAGAAATTTATCAATATTACACATAAAATGGTGTTAATACATTCATTAGAAAAGAAATAGAATTTGTGCTTAAGGTTGATACATATTTGGCTCAAGATATATTCCCATCCCCATAAACTCTTTTTAAAATTGGATGGATGTCAATGAAATTACCACCAAAAGGACTTATGTTTCTATAGTGGGGTAAGAAAGAAATTTATTCTAAAGGGAAAAAATACCATCCTTTATGAAAATTAAAATTATGCAAAAAATTCTCTAAAAACAAGGATTTGATGGGGTCTTCATTAGTTTAATTGAAGGAGAATATATCCTCATATTTTTTTGAAAAAAAATCTATATTGAAACATATAGATCATATCAAACCGGAAACAAAATCTCTCACAAAATCAAGATACTTGTATATTTTTTCCCCTCTATAATGAATGATTCCACGAAATTCACAATGAGATTTCATTTGTTTCAAGTGAACTTCAACTTCATTCACTAACCCCCATAATTTTTACATACTAAAAAATCTTATGATCAATTTCCGTATGGATTATATTTCATGGGCCCACACCCTTCAGTGATCATTAAGCAGTTAAAGTTTATCATCAATATAATTAATTTATTTTCCAAATAAGAAGATTTTATAACCTTAAAGGATATTAGAATAAAATATTTTATTAATCTTAATTAGATTCTTATATGTATATAAATTTTATGTTATAATTTAAATTGATGTATCCTTATATTTCAAGTGCATTCTTGTCCTTTCCTCTTTATTTATTTTCTTTTTTATCCATTTTGTGATAGATCACCTAATCTTAGTTTCATCCAAAAATTATTCTTCAATTTTGATTGTAAAAAAGGGTTGTATATGTTGTTGGAGTCCATGAAGTGGCATTTATAATGTAGTGATCTACTTTAATTTATGGTGGGGCATATATTATGAATTTTCTATAGTTAAGAAGCCTTTAACCTAAAAAACTAGTACCTCTAATAAAAACACTAGATAAGTGGAAATACATTATTTAACATAATTTGGGAAAAAATGATGTCTGAAACTACCAATGGTAATGTGATGTTATCATTAGTGTCCCTCCATATCATATATATCATTTTTTCATTCCATCATTGTATGATTTTCTCTCATACTTCAGTAAATAGGGATACAATTTAGCTCTAAAGGCCTCTAAATTGATTGTAAATTAAATATAGTGTATATGAATCATAGATTATATCATAATAAATTCTCACAGCCAGTATGAAATCTCATTTCACTATTTTATATCATTGTATTTTATATCTCTTTAAACCATCATCTATAATGGTCTCAGATGGTGCTTCACCATATGGTAGGAAGATGAACTGGGAATTTATTCACAAGACATTTATAGTATCTTTGTTATCCATTTATAATGGAATGATTTCCTAGATTATATGAATGTATAGCCTAAATCATCACAAGGTAATTTCTAATGGGTCTTGAAATTCATATTTCTTGAATTCTGTACAAATCTAGACCCCCATAACCTAAAATAGCCTAAAAATATAGAATGAGACTTTTCCTTGATACACATGAGAAAAATATAAAACAATATTGGTCAACATTAATACTTTTTGATATATTGACCTCTTATACACTGGTTGTGCAACCATTGTGAAGATTATTGGCCATACAGTTGTGTTTGAATCACAAATTAGTATTTGATACCCAGTCTAACACATAGTAAGAATGTTGGTCAGATGTAACTAGGTGTCTATTTTAAGGATAATACACTATCCTTATTATTCATACCAGCCCTTATTTAGATTGATACAATTAGTATCATCAGATCCACTTATATTGATAGTTAGGCATTGTGTGGGAAAGTTAAACCATAGTCCTTCTTTATGTTTTTTTCAAAGATAATTTTTTCTATATTTAAAATTTTATATCAATTTTTTATCAAGTATTATTTCCTATGGAATGTTTTCTTCTCATAGAAATTATTATTCTAGTGTTCATTTTTTTAATGTATCCTCAAGTATACATAAATTGGATAAGTTCAACATATATGTCTTCTAAAATTAGATCTCCGCTAATATTATACATATCCAAAAATCCAATTCCATCCTTACCTTGCAATAGTTGGAATGGGTTTATCAGGTGAATTTTTCAGATTAAGAGATAAAAAATGAAGTGAATAATCTTATGTATATATATTTTTCAGATCTAAATAGATTCAAAAATTCACATCACCTTTATCTATTTTTTAAATTAATCATAATACTATCTTACCTAGTAAACCCACATCCATTAAATCTTGAATACACTCCCATCATGAAAATACCAACTTGTGAAATAGCTATGAAGTTGATTAGTGATTAACAGGAAACATATATAAATATGTGTATTGGGTTATAGTATGTGTTGGTGATATTATGAAGTGGAGGTAAAATACCAAATTGCATACATTGGTTCATCTGAGGCTTCTTTAACATATGATATTGATATTGAAATTTTTACATTTTCCAGGTTTAACACATGGGTAAGCCATAATAGGAGAATGTTTTGATTTTTTTGTGAAATGATTGCATCAATGTGTAGTCCATAGTTTAATAATGGCATGTGGTTTGATAGTGTAAAATTATAAAGCTTCTCTAGAAAATATAGTGAAAGAGATTAAATCAAAGGTCTATAATAAGGTAATTTTTCATTCTCAATACCACTAACAATTGCCTAAATTTTTACCTCACCCACATCAATAGGAGTAGGTTTTTAATAGTTTGATACCATTTCTACAAATAACACACTAAATAATTAGGTTAATATCTTAAAAATTATAAAATTTTACTTAATAAGACATAAAATCTTACATGTAAGGGGAAAATGTAAATTTTAGGAAAATTAAAAAAAATCATCCACTCAACCCTATTCACTCATCCCCTTTCACTCGGGCCTATTTATCGAGTCTTATTAGGATATATTTTTCCCTAATATATGTGAAATATAATTTTGAAGTGGTAAAACCTAAGTGAAAATAGTAAGTGTGATCTATAATATCCATCAAGGTGGGTATAGCACCATTTTTATAGTGTTCCATACTATTTATTAAGAAAGTAAAGATAGTTCACTTATCACCTTATCAAAAAAAATAAAACACACACCTAGACCCTTTATTTTCTATAGAATTTGATCAATTTCATCACAAATATATCCAAATTTATGGGGGGAATTTTTTAGTTCTCATGAGTTATTAAATGAAATTATATAAATATTGAGGAAAAGTTTGAAGTTTTTTTAAAGAAATCTCATACACCCTAGTAAGGGGAGAGTGCATGGCCTAATGAAGGATTGGAATGCCCCCAACATAATATTGATAACTCTACCTACACTATGTTAAGAATGTGCATCCTCTTCACGTACCAAAATTAAGTTTGGGTTAATTAAGATCCATTTATTATAAAAGATTATATATTTTAAGACTGTGAGAATATATATATTTTATGGAGTGAACAAGAGAAAAGAAACATTTGGATTATCATTCCTAAGCACTATTAACTCCCACATCTAGTTTCCAAATAAAAACTTTACATAATATATATAAAATGGGTGAAATTGAGATAGTTGAAGGTTTCATGTATAGTATATTTATAAAAAAAACTTATTTACCCAGGTCTTAAATCTAGACCTGGGTGAAGGAAACCATTCCATAAATAATTCAATTTAGACTAAGTTAATGACATTGGATCCAATTACCCTTCATTATAATGATGTTTCTCTTGAACCACATGGATTACCATGATCTCAACATTCATCTAATTATCCTAACATGGTGAAGAATTTCAATTTCACTCAATCAATACCATTAATCTTGATTGATTCATTTCACCTATGAATTAACCTTGAAAATATATATTTTCCTAGACCTTCGAATTTTCAATCCTACTTCCATGATTATGATATTTTCCACATTAATATTGTTTATAATATAATTTATTCCTTTTATAATTGGAATATTTCATTCTATAAATTATCTTCTCCATGTAAATATTATTCTAATAATAGATCCTCAAAGACTGATCAATCATGTATCCCTTTGATAATTAGGATCCTTCATCTCAATGAACCCATGACATAAATCCTATCCATAAATTAAATCATGGGTATTAAGGTGGAGATCTATATTCCCTATCTTCTTTTATTGTTAAATCCCCATAAATTAATTTTTCTCTTACCCAAACTCATTTTAATTATCTTTTTTATTAGGTTCCTCTCATAGTGTAGTTCCTAATAATATCACCCTTAGCCAATACTGGGAATTTCTCATTATAGGGATACTTTTTTGAGTAATACATTACAGTATAACCAAGTTCATTTAACAATAAAAATCACCAAGGACACTCATATATAATTCCCACCTATAAATAAATTTCTATGAATCTTATTCCTAGTGTTCCAAGTCATTTGATCTTAAAATTAAATATTCATTAGACCTTATAGAATGGACTTAAAAGGAACAATAATTATCCTTATTACATTATTGTAAAAGGAATAACATTAGTCATAGTTTCAAAATATTAAAAGGAACAACATTGGTCCTCTTTTTAATATGAAAATAACCTAACTCTTGTGGCATTAAATTTTTTATTGTGCATTAATTCTCAACCTAAAATTTCAAGACCCATTCACATGGGTGTCACCCCTTATATTATGGATTTAAAATATAATTTCAAACTATGTATGTTTTTATTCCATTAATTTTGGATACATAGGTAGCATATTATGGATCAAATCCTAACACCATGACACCTTCCTCTTATCTTAATCCTATATGACATCCTGGATGAAATTAAACTCCATATAAACTTCCTATATATATTTAAACTATAGCATAATAAATTAACTATTTCAAACCTAGAATAAAATAATTCCTTATATACTATTATTTTATGTTAAATAGTTTCAATAAATCACTATTATAAAAAAGGTAACTAATGTTATTTTTGGTAACGATTACATGAAAATTATAAAAAATATAAGAGAGTCTCAAACTAGATTAACAACTTATTTATGGGATGAGTCCCCCTCCTAAACTCTTCATTTATATGCACACACACAAAGAAAAAAAATCAAAAAAGGGTGTGTGCGAAAAAATGTCAAAAATAAATGCATCCTAAAATATTTGTCTCTTAGTCCTCATATATCACTAATAATTTCACTGTATGCATCACAAAAACCTATATACTTAAAAAATATTGACCATTCCATGCTTAGTCTAATAAATTCAGAAAGTACCACTCTATTGATATAAGCCCCTTGGCCATAGCCTATAATTTTCTAGGCCTATGATAAAATATTATAACCTCATTAGAAAACCACAAAATACTCTACCCTATGAATTTTATCACTCATAATCAAATTAAATCACTATTCATCTATGTTATTATCCTATTCTCATATCATAAGTCGCCTCTACCTTGTTAACCTATTCATAAAGCACATTACTATCTCATCCCAAATAGTAACTCCCAAAGTGAACTAATCATTTGGTAGTTAACGTGATAGGACACCCTTAGTATAACTTCATTTATAACCTATTTAATTCTCTCAATGAAATTTATAACTATCATAATTCAAACCCATAGGTTACCCACTCGGGTAACCTATGTCCCAAAAGGTTGGTCCAAAAACCACTCACTTAACTCACCCTATCCCATTACTCTATGTGAACTTTATTCACCAGTTCATAATACCTCCCTAGCTCACTAAAATCATTCCTTGAGGTTGGAAAGCCTTTGTGGGTTCATTTATCCATTGAATTGTAAGATAATGACAGTCAAAAATTGTCTCAATTCTTGAGGGATTATTCTCAGAATCACCACTATGAGCTGACTAGGTCATTCCTAATACACTTTAACCCATTAATCCCATTATCAATCTCTCAATTTTATTCCACCCACTCACCCCCTATTTTAATTCACATTAAATATGATATTTTATATAAAAGTTAAAAATAAGTATTTATTAACTCACCATGGAGTAAAATCCTTAAATATTCCCACTCGATCCGTCCTTGATCACCATAATAGACCATGAGTTCCAAAATTATTAAAATTGATATAAAAATATTTATAAATAATTTAAAATTCATTCTCATAATTAATCAATAAGCTACATATTTTATTAAAACTCACCAAGAAACAAATCATTTCAAGAATCTCATTCAATGATGTATAGATAGATTATAGGCGACGTTCAGTCACACCATGAGAAAAATGTCCAATTCCTTATTCTAATTTAATAGTTAATTTTATAATAAATTGATAAAATTATATGAATAATATAACGATTGATTTACCTCATGTGAAATAATGTGAAACTATATGTGTTCATCACTCATCAATATCCTCATACCTCTATAAATGAAATCATCATTGTAGCAGAATGATTTCACCATATTTCAATAAAATAACATCTCAAAACCTATAATGGTCTATGTCTGTGTTGAGATGGACCTATCAATGCCACCATTGTCTGTTTTATATATACTGGTATAAGAATAATTCAGGTATTTCAAACCAATCTAGTTTAAATCCTTGATGATCCTTTCTTCCAATTTCCATAGGAAAGGACACCATTTTGAAGAATGTCATCAGAGTTTCATAGGAGTTTTGTTAGATGAGAAATCTAGGTGTCTCAATATCAAGTAATTGTAGGGTATATATGTTAAATTTTTTCTAGGTAAATGTTTATAAGATATATAGGATTAAGTCTTAGAAATGGAGGATAGAAATAAAAATTATCATAGTAACCTTTAGTGTAATCACTTTCGTCTTTGAGGAGGGTAATTCTAAGATAAAAAGTCGGCTCAGGCATATGAAACAATGTCTGCCCCCCCCCCCCTTAAAATAGTTATTCTAAACCATTATTACTTTGGAAGGAATATATGGGTTACTAATAAAAAATATTATGAAATCAACTTGTCCCATGTCAGGTAGTGTATCACCCAATGGGTTTAATCTAGCTTGATCAGTGAATTACAATTCTGGTCATCAATCATATGCATAATTATTCTCAACAACCTATATAGTGTGATTTGTAGACAATAAATATAAATCATCTATGTTAAAAGAGGAAACATGTAATTTGAAAGTGTATACTCTCCCCAATGGGGATAAGTCATCACTAACTTCAACTCTGTCTATTATAGTTGAAGTGGTTGAAGGTTCTCAAAAGACTACAACTACTAGTAGACTAAATTATACTTCTATATAAGGTATCTTCATAGTTAAATAGTTAAATTAACATTCCCAGATACCTTCTCAATACTAGAAACCGACCTGATCCTCCACATACATGAAGGGAGTTCTCAATCCCCATGGGCTAGAGTCTAATACCAAAACATCAAACACCAGTAAGGGAGGATGATTTATCCCAACATGAAGAAAAAAAAGGCATGGACTATATACATATAATATAGAGAAACAATAGAAGATATAAATATATTCCACAAAATTTAGATAAAAATATAATTTATATAACTAAAATGGTATCAAAAAAATCTCCAATAGACAATTCCAACTATAAAGGACAATAAAACTAAAGCTGATACTCCAATAGCCCCATGTGATAGCATGGGAAAACCCCACCATCTCACCACTATCTACCCCAAAATACCCATATGATAGAAAACCTCACTGCCTCACTATGGTTCCTTCCTTTTGCTACATCTAATGATATAGCATGGTCTATGCAGCACCGAAGGGGTACATAGGGTGTGAGATAAAAGGATATTTAGGTTCTCACCCAAGTATCCCTTAAAAAATCTATGTACAATAATCCAATCATGCTCAACATTAAAGGAAACAAGTAATGATATATAGTTTATCATTTTTTATATCAAAAGCATGGAAAATCAGTTTAATTTACCCTTTTTCATATTACCAAATAAAGTAACTAAATTGGTTTCGAAGCATTTCATATACATCTATCAAAATAGATATATCAAGTAAAACCAAATAATTCATCACATATCATATCAAATCCATGGTATTATAACCAAAATAGTATAATCTAAAAGTAGCATAAATTGGCTAAAAGAATAGGTATCATCACATTAAGGATCACACTAGTTCAGGATATCTAGGACACTCATACCTAATATAGATAATTTTGTGCACATTAATAGTTTAGACATATTCACTAAGTCTAGAGAGCATAGAAACACCCCAAATAGTGAACCTCCCAACAAGTCTAACAAGTCCTAAAACAACATGCCTAGGGAGCAGAGGAAAGCCTCATGAGAAAAACCCTCGGTAGTGGATGAGACCTATTACTACACCCTCCACCTAAGTACCCAAGGCTCCACATGTTCTTTATTTTCCAAATCATTTCTTATAATGATTTCATCTTATCATGTTTTGAAAACCATTTCATAAATAATTTCACAATGATCTAAAAAATCCTTTTCATTTACTAAAAAAAAGGGGGAAACCATATTTTATCAAAAACCCCATTTCCACACACAAAAATAAAATCATTAAATTATGCCATTTAATTTATAAAATAATTTATAAAATCCCAAAGTAATTAAGTTCACTAACACACGCTATATATGGAACAAACTACCTCAAAAATTGGGTCGTACATGCCTGCAATGAAATCCACTAACAAGGAAGAACACAACAATGACAACAGAGGCCCTAGAATCAATATACACATCATAGAATAGATTAAAGTTAACAAAAGGTTTTTATAAGAGGAAAGATCAAAATATACCTCAATAATGAACACCCACCCCAACCCAACCAACAATGAATTGGCCCCTAAAAAAATATTTCACAAAAAATGTTGAAAGGAAACAATAGAATCATAACCACATGTTAATAGATCTGATAATGCAATAAAAAAATGCTTCCATGATCAAATTATACATAGAAGAAGAAAGGATCACTCACTTACAGAGATTAAATCCACCCATAATAGTGATTAATCAATGAACAAAGTGATTCGGATAGAGCAGAGGTCCCCAAAAAACTTGAAAGGCATATATAGCTCAAGAGAAAGAGGGATCCATGTTGAATGAATAAAAAATCACTCATATGAAACCCTAAAATCCATTCCTATTACATATACATGGTTTGTAACCCATTTACACATCTTTTAATCCAAAAATACCTCATACACTGAAAAACCCATCACCTTTTTATTGAAAATACGATTTTTAATAGTAAACGGCATGTAATTTGTCCATAGTTTGTACTCCCTTCACATTGTGTACCAAGATAATAGAATCTACTATGTAGAAATTACATGGAATGTAATACCATTACATGACATGTGTTTCTCCAGTAGACTATGAATATTCTATATTCTTACATGAAAACACAAACTACCTCGGTCATTCTCAGAACTCAGGGAGAACCATACAAATACATTACAAGTTTATACCCAGACTACATTAATTAAAATAAAAATATATCCATGAACTTTAGGTCATTTCTACCAAAAACATTATCTCCATCATTAGGAGTCCCAAGATTCACCCAATTTAAGTATAAAATAATTAAATAGAATGGAATTACCTGAAAGCGGGTAATGGGATGTTACAAAATCCCTACCATAAGACTTTTCATCCCTGGGAAGTCATGTGGATGAATGAATTTTGGTAAAGATTCAGGTCCAATTATCCCTCATCATTTAATCACACTCATAGGTCTCATGAGAATCTAATTGTCAATACCTTATAACTCTGAACAACGTAATTGAATTCCCATTAAAGACTTTCACTTAAGAGTCAATGATCTCTATTGGCTTCTCCACAATAGAAACATTTGTCTCTAACACAATCTCTTCCCATATCATATTGTGAGAGGGATAAATATGATATTTCCTAAGATATGATATTTGGAAACCAACATGGAATCCCATCAACTAAACTTCCAATGCAAACTGATAAGCAACCCACCAAAGTCGCTGAGTTACCTCAAACAGTCCAACATATCTTGGAGATAACTTTCTCGTTTTTCCAAGCCGGTGATGACCCAACTGAGGAGAAAATTTCATTAAAACCTTGTAACCTATGGAAAAATCAAAGGAAACATTATTGATCCACATAAGATTAGTTTGACTATGTGCTGTAATCAGACGTCGATGTATATCCCGAATCCTCTCTAACGTATCAAGAACCAAAATCAGTCCCACCAAAGAAGATTCACCCACCACTATAAAAAAAAGGGGTGATCTTCATGGCTGACCATAAAAATCCTTGAAATGATTCATTTATCTTGATGACTAATATCTACTGTTATAAAGAAAATTCAACTAGTCAAAGATGTCTATCCCAAGATCCATCAAATTCCAATACATAGGCATTGAGATATACTCTAGGATATGACTAGAATGATCTATCTGAAAATATTTCTATGGATGATAAACTATACTCAACCTGGTTTGAGTCCCCATCACCTCCCGGAGACTCCTTCAGAACCTCAAAGTAAAACTAGGATCCTTGTTTGAAACAATGGTAGAATGAACCCCATGTGACCTCAAAATTTCCTGCACATAGCTTTCATTCATTAGGGAGTCTATGGTCATCCAACAAAGAAATACATGGATACATCACCCCATTTCCAAACCATAACTAGAAGAAGATGAAGTAAACCATAAGGTTTCAAATGCCCTAACTTTATCTTTTGGTAGGTGTGGCATCAGAACACATAATCAGCAATTTCACGCTTCATACCCAGCCACCATAATCCCCATATTAGGTCATAATACATCTACATAGTGCCTAAAGGAACATCCCATAAAATAAATATAACAATAAAACAAAACTAAGATCGTCACTGATGCTGGGATGACAAGATAATCCCCATAAATGATGATATTGTATAAAGGGAGTTGCTAACTAGAAACAGTCACCCCACTATATAAGGTTTTTCATATTCCTATAAACTCATCATCCTACTACTGAATCTATAGAATAGACTCAAGTATAGATGATGATTATTGGACACTAGATAGAACCATTCCTGAAAAGTCTTCCTGAGAATCTAGATGCAACTAAGAGAAATGACTAGTGAGGTTACACTCTTCATTTTATTCTTGAATAGCTTGTAATGGAACTTTCCTACTATGACTGTATTCAATGAAATCCATATTCCCCGGGGTGTAGGTGATGTAAAATTCAAACATATGATGGTATTCCAACCACCGCCTCTATCTTATATTCAAATATTTCTGAGAAAGATATAGCTCAAAATGTTATGGTTAGAAAATATTGTGAACCTATCCCCAAAAAGATAGTTCCTCTAACACTTAAGCACATGAATAACCATGAAAATAAATAAATAAATTTTTGGGTAATTCTTCTCATGTGGTCAAAGATGATAAGATATATAAGCCACAATATGATCATCCTACATGAGAATTTAACCCAAAAAAATACCAGAAGCATCAAAGAAAACCACATACCTCTTACCAATATCAAGCGACATCAAAATAGGATCTGATGTTAGAATTCATTTCCACTTTTCAAAAGAAGACTGATGCTTTACATCCCATATGAATTTAACCCCTTTCCTGGTAATAGCATTCAAATTTGATGCAAACTTTGAGAAATCCTTGAAGAACTGTCAATAGTATCCAGCAAGACAAAGTAAGCTCTGAATCTCACGTACATTCTATGTTTCTTCCTAATACATGACATCCTTCACCTTCTTAGGATCAAATGATAAGTCGTGCTCAGAAGTCATGTGCACTAAGAACGTAACTTATTGAATCTAGAAGTGTAATTTAGAAAGCTTCCCATAAAAATGGTGAATCCTTGGGATTTATAGAAACAAACCAAAATGACGCTCATTCCTATGGTCATATCACAAATAATCCAAAATATCATCCATGAACTCTACCATAAAAATGTTGATATATGTCTCTGGTAGAATATCTAATTCATCAAATCCATAATGAATATAGGATAATTAGTCAAAAAAAGGCATCAAAAGATATTCATAATGTCCATACCTACTTTTTAAATCCATCTTCAGTATATCACACTCCCAAACTCTGAGCTAATGATAACCCAACTGAAGATCAATCATTAAATAACAATTTTCTCCTTTAACTGATCAATCAAATCATCAATATAAGGAAAATCATAATTATTCTTAATCATTACCCAGTTTATCTTCCAATAGTCTAAAAACAATCGAAGTGAGCTATTTTCCTTCTTGGAAAAGAAAACTAGGGAAACCCAAGGTGAAACACTAGGGAAAACAAAACCATTTTCCATGAAATCATCCAACTGAATCATGAAATCTTTCAAGTATAATGGTTCCATTTGATAAGAAGTTATTGAAATTGTTTGTGTACCTATAATCAGGTCAAGCGTATAATATACCTATCGGTCTAGAGAAATACCAGATAAATTATTTGGGAAAACATTAGGAAAATCCCAAAAAACAATGGGAAGATCAAAAATAGAAGAAAGTTCATTAGGCTCAAATGAAATAGAAGATAAGAAACTCATAAGCTCTGGGTGAGAAGATCTTGAATGACCAGATATCAGATTCCACTCTCCATGAAATACATGTGATCTCAAATTAACCATAATAAATGAGACACATTGATCGTAAAAATAAAACTCATCATGATGAGAAAAATGTCAATCCATCTTGATGATGATGTCCAACAAATCCAGATCAATAATAATAAAACTTGGGACTACCACTGCATCATCTATTGATAATACACAAGAAGAACATTATAACCCTTACTCTTTCGTTTTCAAAAGAGGTGTCCTTAAATCCATAAAAAGGACATTATATTCATT
This sequence comes from Viscum album, assembly GCA_963277665.1. Classification (NCBI taxonomy): domain Eukaryota; kingdom Viridiplantae; phylum Streptophyta; class Magnoliopsida; order Santalales; family Viscaceae; genus Viscum; species Viscum album. The sequence goes on from OY728133.1 coordinate 666,385,378, forward strand.
GGAAGTTTAATCATATCAAAAAAATGGATAGATATAAAGGAGTAAAAGGAACTAGTATTAAATAAATCAAATGAAATGGAAGATGCAATAATGATGGTACCTCTCAATTTCCTTGGACCCACATATAACTCTGTTGGAAAATCATCTAATACATTAAGGTTATTAACTCTTGAGGCCTATTGATGGATCCCAACAGTCTTAGAAGATTCTGAATATGTCGTAGTAGCCTTTGGAGGTGATGATCCTTGATCATATTAAGGAGAAGATAGATCTTCATAAGAACATTGTAGTTGACCATAATGTCTCCAACTATTACAAATATTTACAGTTAAAGAATGATAATTCCATGTGTGTTTGAGCTTCCCACACTGATAGAAAGTCATAGGCGCTCCAACAGATATAACAGGAGGTTTCGAAGAGGTCTACAACCAGGAACCACCTCCACCATCACTTGTTGGGACCCTCGTGTTTGAGCGTTGTAACCCTCACCTTGATACTCTCATATTTATCTAGGAATTAAAAGATATGATCAATATTGTAAATCTAGTCCAACACCTCTTGATGTTCATTTTTACCTTTAATGGATAGTGGATTCTCATGCAAGAACTGTCGTGATCAACCTCTATCTCCTACATCTTCTAGTTGTAACTCAATAACTACATTCTAAACATGCAGTACATTATGGTCAATAATATGAAATGCATGAATGATTTCCATGATAAAAATATGATCTAGTGGTGGATTCCCTTAAGGAGAATCAGTTGCGCCCTCTTGTGGAACTCATGGAAAATGTATTAGAGGCATACTATTGCAGACCAAAATATAATAAATGATTAGACATCGAATGATCTAAGTTAAAACCAGATAAACCATAAGAAAAAAATAATATTAAGATCAAAACTAAAAAGAGGAGACTCACATCCCAACATCCCATGGTAACATGGAAAGATCTAGCTTAGAACTCACACCAATATACCTCTTAAGTCCAGACAGTCCTATATCTAGTCTACAAAACATCTCAAGATAAGGAATCTTAAGAAAAAAACCTATGCATTTGATACTATTTTGTAACAAACCAACATGGATATCCTCTCAATACAAGAACCTAACATGTTCCTCCACATACCTGAATGGTGTTCTCGATCCCCATGGGCTGGTGACTAGCATTCGGGAATTAAACAACAAGTAGAGGGAGTGATTTCACCCATCCTGAAGTAATAACATGAATGGAATATATACATATAACAAGTAGAAACAATAGAGGATATAAATTTATACCACAATAGATAGAGAATAATGGATGTGATACAAGTGAAAAGGTAGAAAAACAATCTCCAAGAGACAATTCTAGGTGCAAAAGATGATAAAACTAAAGCAGCTACTCCAATATCTCCATGTGATATCATGGTAAGAATCCCATCATCTCACCACCAGCTACCCAAAAAAACCTAGTAGATAGAAAACATCAATGCCTCACTATGTCTCATTGACTTTCCCTTCATCGAAAGACATAACAAGGTCTACACACTGCTAAAGGGGTGCACAAGGTGTGAGCTAACAGGCTCTATAGGGTCTCACAAAGGTGTTCTATAACAAGTATCTATACAATAATTCAATAATACTAAAATTTAATGAACACAAGTAATGATATACAGTTTAGAATATTTTATATCAAAATCATGGAAAAAAATTAATTTCCCCTTTTCCAAATGTTCTAATAAAGAAGGTAAATCAATTTCAAACCATTCCATATGCATATATCAAAACAGCTATATCAAGTCAAACCAAAGAAAGCATCACATATCATATAAAATCTATAGCAGTAAAAATAAAATAGTACAATCCAAAAGTATCCAAAATAATCCAAAATCATAAGTATCATCATGTCAAGGATCATACTAAGTCAGTATGGCTAGGAGACTCATACCTTACATAGAGAATCATGCACACATCAAGCCTCTAGAAATATGCATTGAGTCTAGATAGAAGAGGAACACCCTATATGTGAACCCCCAACAGGTATAACAAGTACCTATAACAAAAATCCTATGGAGAATAGGAAATTACCATGAGAAAACCCCCTTGATAGTAGATGATACATATTATTATACCTTCCACATAAGTACCCAAGGCTTCATATGTGCTTTATTCTTCAAATCATTTCATCTTGTCATTATTTTAAAACCATTTCATATACTATTTAGTAGTGCTTTAAAAAAACGTTTTCATTTAACAAAACCAGAGAAAAACCATATTTTATTAAAAAAAAATTCCACAAAAACAAATAAAATTGTCCAATAATTCAATTTCATTTTTTAAACAATTTATCGAAAATAAATGAAATTTAGTTCACCAACATATGATAGAGATCGAACCACCTTCCTTAGAACTAGGGTTTCAGACACCCGCAATGGAATCCACCAACAATGAAGAACACAAAGAAACCACAATGGAGGCCCTAGAATCAATATACACATCTCAAAATTGATTCAATTTAACAAAAGGTTTGGTTAGGAGGAATGATCACGACATACCTCAAGAATTCACACCTTCCACACAACAACTAATAAGGAATCATCCCCCAGAACAAGATCACATAATAGATCTATAAAGGAAAAAGATAATCATCAATACTTGTCAATGGATCTGATAACACAATGCAATGGTACTACCACGATAAGAGGAAATGAAGAAACATAAAGCATCAGTCACCCAGAAAGATGCAACCCAACCACAATGGTGATCAATCCTTGAATGAAGCATTTCAAATGGAGTGGGGGTCCCTAAAATCATTGGAGGATAGATTTAGGTTGATAAAAATAAGGTTTAAAATTTAATGAATAAACAAATCACTAATAACACACCCTAAAATCCATATTTTTGATATTTAAACAGTGTGTAACCCATTTACATGTCATGTAGTCCACGAAGCCCACATATAGTGAAAAAACGCATTGCCTTTTTTACTAAAAACCTATTTTTTTACATAACATGGTGTGTACTACCTTTACACTACATAGCAGGTTCAAAGAATATACCCTTTATAAATTACATGGTGTGTAATACCATTACATGGCGTGTATTTCACATGAAGACAATAAAAATTCCATATTATTACAAAAAACACAAACCACCTAGGTTGTTCTCCCAACTCACGGAAAACCCCACAAATCCATTAAAATTTATGCCTAGTATACATTATTTCAAATAAATATACACCATTGAACTTTAGTTCATTTTCCCTAACAAATGAACTCCATCCTTGGGAGTCCCAAGATGCACCCAATTAAAGAGGAAAATAAGTAAATATAATGGAATTACTAGATAGCAGGTAACAGGATGTTACAAAGAGTTTTACCAATAGATATTTGAAGATTCTATAAGGTAGTACATGCAAAAAAATCTAAGTTCCTCTTGACTTTGATATTTGAAATTTATTCAAAAATATGAGGGAAACTATTGGGTGAAGAAAAGAAGGATCCATCTAATTTTGACAATGATACTGAGGATTCTTCTCAGACCATGTCAGGCTTTGATTATGTAGTGTAGGTTGATGAATAATTTTTTCTAATCAGGAGTTAAAGAAAGGTAAGAAAAGAGGTAATTATTCCAAGAATTATACAATTTTACCTAGAAATATGATTAGGTGGTGTAATGATTATTCATTCCTTCTAAAACCCATGAGGACTTGTTCATCAAGAAATATTCTAAATGATAAGAATCTTGAGGAGGCTTTTGATGATGGAACTTTTGAAGGAAATAACATGGCTCCAAAATAGATTGAGGATAGAGATCCTAGTCTCAAAAATATTGATGTATGAGAACAAAAAGAGACTTATAAAGACCCTTATCTTATTCCTAAGATATTCAAGGTCTGAAAATATTAGTATTCTGAGATTGAAATTCATAATACATCTCCTCTTATTATACCTAGACCGATGAAATCAACAGTTTAGGAGTATGATATTTAAGTCTAGTATCCTACTCCTAAATATATCATTTAACTTGTTCAATTGGATTCAACCTCTCCATATTCTAATAGTAAAGATCATGATTATTCTCATCTTTAACTAGTTTCATCATAGGGTCTACTAAACAAAGATAAATAGAATCACATGACCCCCCCCCCCATGAGGTCTATATTAGAGGAAGTTCTCTTTCCCCTATATTTATTAATAAATGACGATGAAGGATTGTATCAACACTTATCTAGCATGGAAATATAAAAAAAACCAATCTATCCTAATACATGATGGTAATGTATTTCTCCCTATATTAGTTTTTTATAATCCTTAAACAAACGTGTTCTAGTTCTTATGAAAACCAAAAAGAATTTTTTGAAATTAAATAAAAAGGATTTTGAGAGAGGGTTGAATATTTATTCCTCCCTTAAAAACATGAAAGGGCCTACCTGATACCAGATATACCTCGATAGGCCAGTTAATTCCCCACCAAGAGCTTGATAGAGTACCATCAGAATTCTAGTGATTAGGCTCGTGGTTCAGCACTACTATTCTTCTAAACTAGTACCTAGTAGAACCCAACCAATTATATGATATAACTTGAAACCACCCTCTTAAAAATTTATATCTATCAAATGCCATATTTTATTCCTATTTGTATTTTTTATAAATTTCACCACATAAAACCCTCTATTTAAACATCATAGATGTGTAAAAACTGTCTCCTAAATAATCTAAATGAAAAAATCAAATTTCGCCACAGTTTTAGTTTCGTTGGAGTATGGATCCTTATTGGTTACGTAAACTATTTTTGGAATAAATCATTACAACTAGAGTGTTATGAAATATTATCCTTATTCAAGTAATTACAATCTAGGTGGGAGATAAGATATGGTTTGGGTATTTGAGTAGACTCTAATAATACATATTACATTGGGGATCTTTTTTATATTGATATTATAAAGTGTTCATTGTATATACACAAACACACATTGTTATTTGGAAAGTGTAATTATGGTTTGTTATGGGTAGTTTAAATAACGAATTAATTAAAGTTGTAAGTATTTATATTGATAAGATTGGTTTTTCAATTTTTTCTACATAATTTATATATTTCATGTACAGTTATTAGTTTTACATGGAGTTCAAATCATTACCCAGGATAGCCATACAAATCTTTTACACACCTCTTCATGTACACTGGTACAAATTTTATCTTATTTACTAGCAGATATGTGGGATTATATAAAAGGGTTATTAGGATTAAAATATATTTGAAGTTTTGGTTTTTAAAAAAATGTTGATAAGTAAATTGGTATTCCTCATATTGATATTTATTTTATATTTTTTATTTTGGAGGGGAATATTACCTTGGGGTTTTATAGAGAGTGTATAACATTAATACATATTTACATTTCAAATTATTAGATGTTTTATTTTATGTATTATAGATGGTTTTGTATGGATAGTTATAGAAAAATTGTTTATTTGGGGTAATGAATCCCATTTTACACATGGATAACACAATATTGGTTGTTATCCCTTGGCCTAGATGAGGCATTCTGGGTGATTTCACTTACCAAAAGGTCAATACATGAAACACTGATATATTTATTAGTAGTAAATTGGATTCTCACTAATTCCCCCTAAAATAAACCAAATATTATAAATTTATTCATCCTTATCCCCTTAGGGTTGTGTTACCTCATACCCACACTCCCAGATCTGGTGCCCATAGACACATACTTTACATACTTTCTTTGATAGGAACTGTAAAATTCTAGATATAACCATATCTAAATAAAAATCAATTGAAATTATATAATATCTTATATTTGAATAATATTATATGGTTTATAGATTTATATAAGTAGGACACATCATAAACTAATAAATACTATGTATATCTTGACTAATAGACATCTTTTCATTTTATATAAGAAACTTCTTCATTCATGATAATTCTTTGATGTATCCAATTAATTCTTCCACATGTGTTATCCATCTAAAAAGTTCATGTGTACTACTATTCTTCTTAAACCGAGGAATGTAAATATAAGAAAATGGTGAGCTCAAATGTTTAGTAAGGGAAATATATAATTGAAACAATCATGGAATAAATAAAACAGAAGGAATTGGTAAACAACATGAATCCATAATAAACTTGAAATTTAGATCATGTTATATCGATGAAAATAAATGAAAACATATATATAAATAATAATCATCTCATACTGAGTGAATTAATAATTCTTGACAATAGGAACCCATTATCCTGGCCATGTGCCAAGATACTTTACTTGTCATTGAGGCCGTGTTCAAGACATTTTACCGAATTAGGTAGGCAAACAGCAAATACTCAAACCTATTTTTTATCACGATACATAGTGATTCATCAAAGGGATATATAATTTTAGGCCCCAAAAATCACTTTTTTAAGTCTAATTCACTCACCATAAGAGTTAACAAGAAATTTCATACCATTCCCTAAGGAACCTTTTACTCAGTAAAACATGCCTCTCTATATAATGATAAATATCAAAATAAAATATATAATAAACATGTGTTAATAGAAAATAATCATATATAATTCCAATAATTTTCTTCATTTTAATACAAGGGATAAAATTATCATTATTGATCTTGATAAAGAAGTCGGATAGTTAAAAATTACATAGTCAACTTGAAAATAATCATCGGTATTGGAGTAACAATATATGGTACATCAATACTTTTCCCTGTGTGAATAGAAGATAATTATTTCTAGGTTAACATTATCTAATTTTATTGATTTAAAATTTTATGTTCACACCATACGACATAAGGGGTATACGACTTAGAAAATATTGGAATAGCATGATTATAAGTCATCTAGAGAAAGAGGGTGGACATTTTCAATAGAACATATCCAAATTAGTGAGAAATAATTGTCAATGGGTTTTAATAGTAGGAATGTATATACCCATAAAACAATTACAGAATAATATATAATTTAATCAAATAGAATAATGTATACAAGTTATATGAAATAAGTTCAAAGAGAGATCATAATTCAATTAATGAAAATTGAATTACTAAAAAACCTCACTACTGGATAAATATATGAATCATTAGCCAAATTAATAAGAGGATATGATTTGTCTTTTAAATCTAATTAAATACAATAAATAAGTTGTAAATACACCATAAAAATAAATCATGGTGAAAAAATGTATTATTTCTTGATGAATGAGAATAAAGGCCAAGAAAACTCTTAGAGTTAGAGAAAATTTCGAATCAAACCCCCTTGAAAGAGAGGGTATGTATTTGCACATAAAATACCATAATTAAAATATAATTCATGATATAATATATCAAATGGGTAGTATATACACCTTCAAATGAATTTAGTTCCATAATTTAAAACATGTATCATATAGAAGAATTTGATATGAAAATTCTTTGTCTTCATATGGTATGCACTTGCAGCAAACATCATAAATTTTTTAATTAAGTTCATTAAATACATAACCAATAAAATTATTTATAACTATAATCATCTATAATTCTCATTTAAAATCATTTTATACATATAAATATTAGTTATCCTTTACCTATTTTCAACATCAGGTGTAAGTAATATTTATCGCTTTGAACTAGTTTCAAAAAAAAGTTTTGGTGTCTATAATTCTTCCAAATTACATAACTATTAGATCATATAAGATACTATAATATATTTTCCAATATATTTTATAAATCAATATTTTCATTCAATGTCATTTTTTTATGAACCTTGAAGATGAAATCGACGATAATCATGTTTCTGTGATTCTAAACGAACGATTTTTTTATTAATTAATGAATTAAATGTTGATATAAACTTACTAGTGCCAGAAAACATTATTTACATATTTATATAATATTACACCAGTAAATAATTTCTTATATCCATGACACAAATTCATATTATTTTTTAAGTAGGTGGTTAAACTGACCCAAACATGAACTTGTCATGATTAATGGATGATTATGAGATGGTTTAGTTATGATATCATTATACCACAAGAATAATGATTTTATTTAGTATTTATTAGTGTGATATATTAGAATTGTAAATTATAAAATTGGATATAATTTTTTATTAATTCATTACATAGAAAAAAGATATCATTTTCCTTTTATTTCGCTCGTTTTAAATGATTCAATTACCAATAATAGTTTGTTGAACATATAATTAATAATTTCTCTAATTTTTTATAGTATAAACTTAATGATATCCTAAAAATAATATTTAATATTTAATATTATCATTAAATCCAACCTTGTAAGGAGGTGATGGAAAATGAATCATGTTACATCATGAAGGAAATTGTATGCATAATGCACGAATGTAAGTTTTTCTCTTAATGTATGGGGTTTTTTAAATCCAAAAAATCATGCCACAAACTTTTCAACACAACTAATGATAAAAAATTCACTTAAAATAAATAGTTTGAGTAGAAATGTGTCTTCATATTGGAAGGAATAAATTGGATTTTCATGTGCTGTAAGAATGCTCACATACTGAAGGATGGTGATTCCTCATAAAAATTTTCCAATTTGGTGATGCAATGTTCAGAAACTCCCCCCCAAAGTTGGATGTGTATTTCACAAATTGCTAATAAAATGGTATTTCCACCTTAAAACCTATTTTTAAGGTCTTAAAGGAAATTTTTAGAATCCTAAAACCCCTCAAATAAAGTGTATACACTATTTTAATGTGTGTATATTTCTTCTCAAGCATTGATTGGACTACTCATAGAGCCCAAAGGGACTTACGGATCAAAAGTTATGGATGTTGGAAGGTGGGAAAATTTTATCATGGAATTAGAGTTATCATCCAATCCATTAATGTAACTCTCTTATGTAAGTCCCTCGCACATATTCTTCATGAAGTTTCTTCACAAAACTCCTTCACCTAAGTCCACTAATTAGTCTATAAATAGACCCATGCACCTCTAATATTTGGAGAATGGAGGAACTCCTAGATAATGAAGCAAGGTAAGAGCTCTGATCATGAAGATCCTACACCCAAGTAGACCATATCTACTCGAGATAACTATTATTTATATTCGTATTCATGGATGAGGCACTCACCTGAGTGAACCACTTGGTAAATCCCCCACTTTGGCGATTCCCCGCCTGGGTGAACAACTTGGGTGAACCCCTACCTAGGAGAACCACTTAGGCAATCCCCCATCTGAGAAAACTACTTAGGTGATCCCCCTCATGGGATAACCACTTGGGTTAGCCTCCAAATACATGATCCACATGGGTGATCCCCCATATGGGCGAACCACTTAGGAGATCCCCCACATGGGTGAGCCTCACTTGGGTTACCCTTCTCCCATGTCACCCAATTCTGGTGAATATTCACCTAATTCATGATACTTGGGTGACCCTTTTCCCAATTCATGCTACTTGGGAAACACTTTATGACCACTAGTATACACCATGGGAGCTATTCACCCACACCCCCACTAAGGATCCTTCTAGGGAAACAGGCCTTTTCCTTCGGTCTATTCCCTTCACTACCATCCATGACACCAATGAAAAAATGGAGACTTGTACTATAAACTTTTCAGGTTTGGTCAAGGATGTTTTGGGTTGGGACACATACATCACAATAAAAGACATAAATCACCATGAGTTACGATCCTCCTTATAGTTACAAAAACATGGGAATCCTCCTTGGTGTAGACCCCAACAAAACCTATAAATCAACATGAGTTGAGATCCTCCTCATAGTTCAAGAAACATGGAAATCCTCCTAGGTGTATTCCCTAACCAAACATACAGATCACCATGAGTCGATATGCTTCTCATGGTTATAAAAACATGGAAATCCTCCTAGGTGAAAGCCCCAACCAAACCTATAAATCTTTATGAGATGAGATACTCATCATGCTTCTAAAAATATGGGCATCCTCTTAGGTATAAGCCCCAAAAAACCTATAAATCACCATGATTTGAGGTAATCCTCAATGTTCTATAAATGTGGGTATCCTTATAGGTATAAACCCCAACCAAACCTACAAATAATATTGATTCTAGATCCTGCTCATGGTTTCAGAAACATAGGAATCCTCCTAAGTGTAATCCCTAACCAAACCTCCAAATCAACATGAGTCGAGATCATACTCATGGTTCTAGAAATTTGGGCATCCCCCTAGGTGTAATCCTCAAATAAACCTCTAAATCACCATGAGACAATATTCTTCTCATTATTCCTGAAATATGGGCATCCTCCTTGGTGTAATCCCCAACCAAACCTCCAAATCACCATGAGTTGATATCATTCTCATGGTTCCAAATAATATGGGCATCCTCCTAGTTGTAAGCCCGAAACCAACCTCTAAATCACCATGAGTCAAGATAGTCTCCATGAATCAAAAAATATTGGAATCATCCTAGGTTTAAGCCCCAAAAAAATCCTCAAATCAAATTTTATTCTCTCCTATTATGTGACCGATCTTATAACATCTCTTATTTCTCAAACTGATCAGGACTCATGTGGTCTTAGAGATCTGTGATGATCTTCCAATCAGCATGATGAATGTGTATCCATCAGGGTCCTATATTATTGAGTTTTAATCCCCAGTAATTTCATCAAACTACATGGGATTTCATTTCTATTTTCAAAGGATACATAGGATGCCTCTTTGAGGTTCAATCCCAAATCCAAAACAACATTGATCCCCCTATATGGAAATAAACTCTAGAGAGAACCAACAGATAGATTTAAAAAAAGAATGATAAAATTAATAAGATAATGATGGAGAACCTCTAGAGTTTTATGTCAGACACATGGTCTCGATCAGATCATTAGCATAGGGGAAACCAATCTTGCACTGGGATTTTGAAAGCATTCATTAATTCATCTTAAATCCATAAGAGAGTCCTTAAGTAGGAAATAATTCACACCAAAATTGGGTGATGAGCCCAACATCGCATCCACTTGACTAACATGTTGTCGAAGATGTCATTGGAAAATTCTCAATGACCGCCTTCCTTTGAAAATCAGGCCTACATTAACTCCAAACTAGTTCGGGCATGAATGATGTTGGAGTTTCCATGTGAAAAAGTGAAAAAAAATGATAATAACCTTAATATAGTTACATTATAGTATATAAATTATACTAATATAATTATATTTGAGTGGTTATAATAAATTTTAAATAATATAATTAATAATAAAAATGAAGTAATTGATAATAATCAGATTGAGGACTTAAATTTTCCTTGGTACTCTCACCGAATTTCAAGGGATTGGGATAATTACGAGTGATCGAGGGATTATGTTCATGGGATAGGATTCTAGGGAAATTGAAAAGGAATAGTTTCAATGATAAAATTAAATTACAGTTGAGTGTTGAATTGGTGAATATGTTACCCTTTTATAAGTGAATAGAAGGGTAGTTTTGGGAATAACCTTTACATTTTTAATTAAGATTACTATTCAAATGTCAAAGGAAAAAAATAAAAAACATTATAGGGGGAATGTATCTTGGTAAGTAAAAATCTCAAAAATTCAATTGAATTCATTTTTCTTTAAAAAAATTATGAGTTTTGCATTAGGTTAAACTCGATTTACACATTTTACTTTTACTATGATAATTACGTTTTTACCTTAATAATTAATTTTAATGAAAAATATTAAGATTAAACTTTTTATCTAATTTGATACAAAAAAATATAATTTCAATATAATTTTATCAATTAAAATTTCTAAAAGTGTTAAAATTTAATATTAATATAAATACACTCAATCAAGAAAAAATAATTTTAAGAGAAATAAAGTTTTTTAAGCTTTAGATTTATATTTAAGTTAAAATTATATTGAATACTTATTTTAATTAAATAAATTGATTTATTATAAAAAAATTAAGGGCATGAGGATTTCAAGACTATACAAAATTGAAGCTCCTGTGAAAATAGTTTATTCAAAGAAAAGACTAAAGATAGATTTTTATATTAATGTCACGTTTTAATTAGTTATAAAAATGGTTTTCATATGATTTATAAGTTCAGAAATATTTTAAAATAAATAATTTTATTCATAAAATTATTATTTTATAACTAAATTTTTTTTATGAATTTCTAGGTCATTCTTATTTATCAGTAAATTCATACAAATTACATGTTTTGTGAAAAATGTATTTTTGACTAAAAATAGAGATTTTTCTGAAAAATATAAAAAACTAAAAGAACTCAATTTTTATATGAGGAATTAAAAAATAAATCTAATTTTTTTTAATTTCAAATTCAAAAATTTATAAATTCTTTTTTTAATAAAATCATATAATATAATGAAAAAACATTTTTATTGGAAAATGAAACTTTCTATTATTAACTATTATTATTATTATTTCAAATCCTTTTCCGAATAAATTTTTTTTAGAAAATAATTAATATCAAACATAATTTATCATTAATAATAATATTCTTGAAATAAAATTTTGTATCGCATAAAAGGAAATTTTTTCGAAGAAATACTTTTTAGACAGAAATTGATCTTATTAGTCATTTTACCTAAACTAATTGAATTTAATTCATATTAAAAGTATTATTTGTTTTATAAATACATATAATTAATAAACAAATTAATCATATTCATTATCTTTAATTCGACTTTTAGGTTTTTAATTTTTATACATAAATTTTTCAATTTTATCTAAATATGTCATGGTTTCATTTAAGTTTGGTGTTGCATGTGGTGAAAGTTATCGAGCACATTAAGTTTTTTAGATGTAATCATATATTAATATCTCATGGTGTTAAATTCTCCCCATTAAATAAATTGTGTTCTCAAAATTTGAATCATAATATTATAGTAACTTCTATACACATCTCAAAATTAACCATACACCAATAGATGATCATGGGTTTATTTAGGATGTGGAATGAGGTTTATATATATGAACAATTATTATATGGGATTTATAAAGAGAGTTATCCCATTCATAATTTTACATATAATTCTACTAAGGGATGAATATATATATCCAAATGTAATAACTTCCCACATACCCTAAAAATGGTTTATATGATAATGATACCACTCTGTTTTTATTTATAACAAAATATCTTTAATTTGTAAAAAATTACATGATATAAGAAACTATAAAATCTAGAGTGAAAACTCACTATCTAATTCATTAGTAGTAGTTTCATATAATTTTTCTTATTCATATGGGTTTTTGTGACTATCAACCTCATTTCCAATTAGATTGGGATATAGAGTCACATAATTCTCAACTTTTATGTAATTGAAGCAACAAATTTTATAACCTTTACTTGTAAGTTTGATAACCTTAAAATCAACACTTATATAATTTACCCATCTCTTTAAGGAAATTTAACTCATGTTTCTTCCTGTATTTCTTACATATAATAAATTGAATATTTTTTCCTTTATTATCATAATCTGTTGATCTTTCATGAGACTCCATCTTTCTCTTCCTTAGTGTATTTGGGACTTCAACTATGTTCACATTATTATTCATATTTCATGATAGATGGTTTGGAATAATCATGTGGTTTCTCACTCCATATCTTATTTCATTGCATTGTTTTTTAAGGTAATATCTACATTTTCCCTCACAACCATTGTTCCTTCTAGTTGCATCCCTTACAAAAACTAAAATAGTTAATATGAGTGATGATCATTATATGTGAATTATCATAAATAACCATAGGATAAATTAACCTCAATATGTCTCACTTTATACCACTATCATGTCGGCCTATAGTTCTTACAAATCAACTGGTATCAAAATAGGTTCAACCTATATCACTTTCAGTTTTACATATATTATTCTTGGATGAGCCTAGGCCACTTTGAGTTGAGTTCTCCCATACTTACTAACCTAATACTCAAAATAAAGATGCCAAATTGCCTTGAAAATTCTTAAAATGTTTTAAACCTAATCATCATTGAAATATATGCACTCCAAATCCAACTTATCATTCCAAAAAAAAATTAATAATTCCTATAATCATATACCTAAGTATGTATATACCATAATCATATACCCTTAAAAACATACCTATCGCAAAAAATATTTTAAAATCTAAGACATTAAACCGCAATGACATTACATATTTCTCCAAAACTTTTCTCTATATTTAACATTCAAATGGTATTAACCACTTGTTAATAATGTCACACACTAGTCAATATATACCATAATCCGAAAAATTAGATTAACTTCTCTAAAATATCATGAATCAATTATCAATCCCAAGGTTACTAATTTCTATTTAACTTACTTATTCAAAATCAAATAACCCTTTATTACCTCAACATAAAACGTGTATTAAACCTAAAATTTGTTCATAACTCAATACTTTGTTCTCAATAGTTATCTAAAAAATATAACCTTTTTTGTAAAATCACATTTCAATGTTATTAATACCATTTAATATAAGTTTACATGCCTTTAAAGAAAAAATATTTAATAAAAATCCTTAGTTGGTTCACATTGTAACGTCCCAGTTCCGGGTGCCACTCAACGGGTGCCCCGAACCCGGTTCTCCACGTGACCTCAAGCGCATTTCCCCAAACGCCAGAGGCTGCCGACTAGCAGTGAGGGCCCAGGTCTGATAGTGGGAAAACTATGCCCTCATTTTTCAATGTGTAGAACAACGAAATTTAATAAAACATACAACAACAGCAGAAGTAGTAACAGTATATCAAACTGAATTGGGTAACTGATAACAAAAAGGGAAACTAGAAGTCATATATATATGAAGATGCAGCATGTCACTATTCTATGAAAACATCCAGAACATGTTACATAGAAGTACAACACAATACAATAGAAATACATGTATAGAAAGCATAACAGAACAGCCCACGGCATCACAAGCCAATGCTCGGTCCCATGCTCTCCTACGCCCCAGCAGTAATCAAGTACCTGTATAAGGGCCCTTTCCCTTATCGACACCTACAGAAAGATAATATATTTGGGCTAAAAATCATATCCCAAACAGGGTGTGAGAAACGAATCCCAGTCGGCACCCACCAAAGGCCCCTACCCAACTGTGTGAAATCATGCAACAACAGTGTGAAGTAGTAAAAATGCAACAAAGTAAGCAGTACCAAAAGTAACTAACTTAACAAGTTATATTTTCATTTTAATATCCATTTATTCATTTAATTTAAAATATCACCACAGTGAATATTCTAAGTAAACAGCTAATGTCCTCAGACACGTAAACCCCTACCCTCAAGTAAAGAGTATCCAACACAAGAATCTTCCCATAGGCATACTGATATTTCCCACAGGCGTAAGAAGTGTCGCCCACAGGCACAGAATTAGCTGCCCACAGGAAAAGAAGAAATTTCCCATAGGCTAAGTAGTAAAATGCCCACACGCTAATCACAACACTGCCCTCAGACTAAATAGGTAATCGGGCCATGACCAACATGTAAATAAACATTCACAAGCAATTCCTCTTAAGGCAATTCTACAAACATTACTTAGAAGGCATACCCTCGGGTATCCTGGCCAAATGTCTAAATAGAGGAACGCACCCCTGGGGTGGTCCTGGATCCAATCAGTGATCCCAAACAACATTTTAATATCACAATTAATTACCTATACAATTCTAGGTAGTTAAAATAGTCACGTACTCAGCTTCATGACACCCCAACATGGGTTTGTGGTAACAAAAATACACAAAACACACAGCAGTTGGAAAACTAAACACCAAACCACCTACCTTAGACATCAACGAGCGGTATACATGATCGTCGATCCCAGAAACGCCCAAGAACGGCATAGATATGAAGTAAAAAAACTTGCATTCAACCTCAAATAACTCTTTTTAGGGAAATAATTGGTAAGCAACACGCTAGGAGAAGAGAGGGCTTACCCGCGCGGTTCTAACGAGATTGTCTGAGGCGGAATCGGATTCCAGATTCGTGATCGACGGGTCAACAAAGGCTCGGTTGTCCACTCCTGCTTCTCTCGTCTGGTTTTATGCCTTCCCTGTGAACAAGGGAGGCTACTTCCCATTTAAGTGAAAAAAAAAGTACACGGTGTGTACTTCCAAGTACACGACGTGTACTCCCTTCATTTAACTGTTCCTCTGGTGGCACCACCACACTATTAATCCGTCGACATGAGTACACGGCATGTTCTCCCGAGTACACGGTGTGTACTGTTGCCCAGCTGGCGGATACTCCACCGCCTTACTGTTTTGGTCTGCCGAATGAATACACAGCGTGTAAAGGACCACTACACGGCATATAGTCGGTTCCTACACCCTTCATCGCCGGCATCGCTACACGCCCTGTGTACCCATCCCACATGACCAAAAGTACACGGCGTGTAGTTCCAAAATTTGGGATTTTTTCCCATTTTCCATATTTTCTCAAAAACACTTAAGGAAAATGGAAAAGAAGAAGCTCGTACCTCAAAACTAAGAACCGGGTTCTTAGAAACGTCTCCCCTTATAGCAATTCATCCCCTAATTCCCCTTCCAAAGGTGGAGAAGATATAGCCAGGAACAACTCTGGCCACTGAGCATGTACGTCGGTCTCCTGCTCCCAAGTTTCGTCCTGCACTCGGCCATGCTGCCATAGCACCCATACGAGAGGAACTGATCGGCCTCGGAGAACCTTTGTGCTCCTGTCAAAGATACGAATCGGATTCTCCTCAAAGGAAACATCCATCTGAAGCTCAACCTCTTCTAGCTGAAAGGTGTGAGATGGGTCTGAATGATAGTAGCACAACTGAGATACATGGGAGACGTCGTGCGTGGCTCGGTACCGCTATGGTAACTGCAACCGATAGGCAATCGGCCTGACTCTCTCCAAAATCTCAAATGGCCCCACATACCTCGGTGAATGTTTACCATGTCTCCTGATCGGCGTGTGTCCCAGCCTCATCGAAACACGCAAGGAAACCTGATCCCCGACCATGAACTCCAAAAGGTCATATGTGTCGATCATCATAAGACTTCTGATGAGACTATGCGGTAGCTATCCGCTTATGAATCAACTGGACCTACTCAGAAGTCTCATGTATGAGACGTGGTTCTAGTAAATCTGCCTCACCTGCTTCTGACCATCACAAAGGTGATCGGCAAGGCCTACCATATAAAGCCTCGTATGGTGACATCTGGACAGTTGCCTGAAAACTATTGTTATAGGAAAACTCTACTAAGGGTATATGCTTCTCCCAAGAGCCCCCAAAGTCTAGGACGCATGCACGCAGCATGTCCTCAAGCACTTGTATTGTACGATCTGACTGGACATCTGTCTGAGGGTGGTATGTTGTGCTCAAAAGAACATGTGTACACAGTGCCCTCTCAAAACTCTACCATAAATGAGACATAAAGTGGGTGTCCCTATATGAAATGATAGAACAGGGACCCCATGAAGACGTACGATCTCTCGGATATACAGTCATCTGAGCTCGTCAACACCGAAGGTCTCCTTAATTGGAAAAAAAGTGAGGTACCTTCATGAGTCTGTCCACAACAACCCAAATGGCATCATTGCCTCGAGGTGACCTCAGCAAACCCATCACAAAATCCATCGTGACATCATACAATTTCCACTCTGGAATGGGTAACTGATGTAACAGTCCAACAGGTCTCTGGTGCTCCGCCTTCACCTGCTGACAGGTGGAACATCTTGTAACAAAACCAGCCACATCTCTCTTCATACCCGACCACTAGTACTGATGTCTGAAGTCTCAGTACATCTTGGTAACCCCAGGATGAACTGCCCAAGCTGAATCATGAAACTCCTGTATCAGCTCCTCGTGTATATCCGCTGGAACCCATACTCTTCCATGGAAATGCAGAACCTCACCATCACCTATCGCCCAATCGAGAGGAGGGCCCTCACTTGCCACAAACTCCCTTATAACTAGGCCTTCCGAATCAGATAGTTGTCTCATCCTCACACTATCTAGGAGGGTAGATGTCACAGCTAATGAGGAAAGATAATTTTTCCCTTGAATGTCGTGCACCTCCAGATGCATCTCAGAGAATAGGGCCATAAGCTCCCACTCACTACTGGCATCCTGTAATGAATGTATCTGAGTCTTCCAGCTGAGTGCATCGGCTACAGCATTACCTTTACCAGGTGTATAGGCAAGCTCAAAATTGAAGGACTGTAGGTACTCGACCCACCTCCTCTGCCTCAGATTCAGGTCACGCTGAGTAAAGATATACTTGAGGATTTCGTGGTTGGTGAAAACCATAAAATGCTCTCCCAATAGATAATGCCTCCAACAGCACAATGCATGAACAACTGTAGCCAACTCGAGATCATGCATCGGGTAATTCCTCTCATGTGGACGCAACTGCCGAGACCCGTACGCAACAACTCGATCACCCTGCATCAACACTGCTCTCAGCCCAATACTTGATGCATCACAGTAAACTGTATAGATCTTCCCCTGCTCTGGGAGTATCAGGATCGGTGCGGATGTCAACCTTCCTTTCAGGTTCTAAAAGGCTGCCTCGCAAGCTTCTGACCAAACGAACATCACACCCTTCTTAGTCAGACCTATCAACAGTGCTGTTAAGCAAGAGAAGTCCTTTATAAAGCGCCTGTAGTAACCAGTCATCCCTAAGAAACTCTGTATCTCAAACACATTCTTAGGCTACTCCTAGGAAACTACTGCTCTCAACTTCTCTGGGTCTAATACAACTCCTTCCTCTGAGATGATATGACCCAGGAAGTGAATCTGGTCCATCCAGAAGTGGCACTTTGAGAACATAACATATAGCTGATTCTCTCTCAGTGTACTCAATACGATCTCAAGATGGGTGGCATGGTCGTGTCGAGTGTGAGAGTACACCAAGATGTAGTCCACAAATAATACCACAAAATAATCAAGATACATATGGAATACACGATTCATCAGATCCATGAAAACAGCTGGAGCGTTCGTGAGTCCGAACGGTATAACCGTATACTCGTATAGACTATACCTGCTCCTGAAATCTGTGAGAGGTATATCAGACGGTCTAACGCGCAACTGATGATATCCTGACCTTAAGTCAATCTTCTAGAACACTCATGCTCCATGAATCTGATCAAAAAGATCAATTATCCTTGGCAAAGGATATCGGTTCTTGATTGTCAACTGGTTCAGCTTCCGATAATCCACACAGAGTCTGAGGGTACCATCCTCCTTCTTCGTGAAGAGAACAAAAAAACCCCATAGAGAAGTATTGGGTTCGATGAAACCCTTCGCCTATAACTCCTCTAACTGCCTCTTGAGCTCCTACAACTCAGGTGTGGTCATCCTATAAGGAGGAATGGACATCGGTGATGCCCCTGGCACAAACTCGATAGAGAATTCCACCTCATGCTCTGGAGGTAGACCTGAAAAGTCGTCCAGGAAGACATCCCTGAAACGATCAACCACTGGAGGGAAAACTGTCTGACAAGTCCCCTAATCATCCAGGTATAAGCTATAAATCTGGGTTGTGACTCCACCTCACCCAGGATGCTCCGGTCCAGCTCGACTCGCCTAAACATCCAACTCACCCTTGTATGGAAACTCTCCACCCTCTAGTGATGTGAAGCGCACCCTGCAATGATAGAAGTATACAAAGGCTAGAAAGGGAACCAACCAGTCCATCCTGAGAATGACGTCATAAGCTGTCATCTCTAAGACATAGAGGTCCCAAAAAAGTGACACCCACCAACCTCAAGGGGTCACTCCTTGCACTGACACACACCAGCCTTTCTAGTCCCCAACGGAGTGGCTAGAGTCATGATATTAGAAGAAGTACAAAAACAGAGCCTAAGGCTCTCCACAACGGGTATAGATATGAAACTATGTGTAGCACCCATATCAAAAAGCACTGAAGATAAGACAGAAGCTACTAGAATAGTACGTATGACTGTAGAAGGTCCGGGATCCTGCTCTTGCTGGGTCCGTTGCACTGCGTATGCATGCCCAGTGTCGTGGCCCTACGACACAGCCTGGCTACCCTGAGCTATCCCACCCTACTACCTCTGAGATCCTAGTGTCTGGCTACCACAGCCACGACCACCATATCTGCCTGAATGCCCTGACGTATTTCAGTTCCCTGACTAGTAAGAATCCACTGGTCCTGCTCTCACACACGGAGTCTGCACAAAACCCCTCTCACTATCCATCGATGGAAACGCCCTGCAAAAGTACTGTAGATGACCCATCCTGCCACAAACTCGGCACTCCACTGGGTCTCGTGGGCACTGTGGCCTCTTGTGCCCCTCTCTACCACACTGGTAGCACATGACCTATCCACCTGAAGCATTCTTCTGACTGGTACTGCCACCCTGAGAGAAGTCCATCTGTATCTTCCTCTTGCCAACAGAAATAGTACCAGCAATTGGTGCTGAACCACCCTATCCCACACCACTAGATTCCCGAAGGTTCCTCTCTATAATCAGCGCCTGTTTCACAATAGTATGTACAGTGGGAAACCTGAAAACATTCACCAGTGCTCGGATTTCATAACGAAGACCATCCTCAAAACGTCTGGCTCTCAACATCTCATCACCCACTAGCACAGGTGCAAAACATTGAATCTTGGTAAAATGAGCAGAATAGTCCATCACTGACATAGCGCCCTACTGCATATTCATGAACTCTCAATCTCTATCTTCCCTCAGCATCTCTGGGAAAAAAAATTCATAGAAGACTGCCAGAAAATCATCCCACGCCATTTCTTTGTGATGCTCTGATTGGGTGGTAACATCCCACCACCGCTTGGCGGAATCACGCAGCATATATGTCGTGAGCTTGACTCTCCGCCCTGTAGGCCTCTCAAGATGCTCGAAAATAGTCTGCATCGATCCTATTCAAGACTCCATAGCCTGTGGTCCTCCATCCCATGAAAACGTAGGCAGATGCTGTTGTTGAAAGATATGAGTCAGCTCGGCCATAGATGTGGCAGCCTACAGTGCTCCCTGAAAGGTCTACATGAAATGCAAAAATCCTTCACGGAACTGTGCCTCGGCGCTTCTGTCTGTTATAGCAGCTGGCACCGCATCTAGCTCAGTTGGAGGATATACTGGTATCCCATGGCCCACCGTATCTGTAGTATAGTCGTCGCTACTAACCTGGAGAACAATGCACGGTCGGCTAGGCGTCATGACACTACAAGGTCAAAACACGCCTTAGATTTAAGATTATCAAGATTGAAAGTGAAGTAACCACAAGGGGAATAAGAGGAAGAAGGCATTTCAAGATTTACAAAACAATACTACACGGCGTGTACAATAACCACACGGCGTGTACTTGACTTCTCTTCCCCTTCCCGGGTCCTTCCACACGGCTAAGCCACATGGATCACATTGAACAAAAACTGCACGGCATGTATAATATCTACACGGCGTGTACGGTGTTATTTTCCAACTTCCCGGGTCATCTATGACACGGCCGACTACTTAGCTTGCAACTACACGGCGTGTTACACCCGCACACGGTGTGTACATCACCTCATTTCCCCGCCACATGGCTAAGACCACACGGTTAAGACCACACGGTCTATCCTCGGACAAGACTACACGGCGTGTCCCATAGGTACACGGCGTGTTCAATGAGAGGTGATGTCGGCCCGTGTTGTTAGTCACACGGCCGCGTCCCCAGGTCACACTACACGGCGTGTTCATTATTGACACGGCGTCTTCTATACAGGAGTTCACCGACCCGTGTTGTTAGTTACACGGCCGGACTCCGGGTCAACTCTACACGGCATGTACAAAAGATACACGGTGTGTTTTCCCCAAGCTCTTCCCTTCCCCGTGTCGCCGCCAACACAGTTTGTGACACGAGAAGAGACTACACGGCGTGTACTCAGGGTACACGACGTATACTCAAAAAGTTTATTTTTCTTCCTGAACAGAAGGCCATACACGGCTTGTTTAAAATACTACACTGCGTGTATAATGGGTTTCCAGATAGTATGCCTCAGAAACTTCCCCAGAACCCAGAAATACTGCAAAACAACACCTAAGTGTCAAATTTCGACCCGTGAGGACCCATACTCCTCACGAATCAATGTTTGACATCTTATCTGTGTTATAACTAATAAACATCCAACGATCCACCAAATTCTGGTCAATGGGGCCCCATACTTACCAAAAACCAAAGTTTGGTGTACATTCTATAAACAGGCTCACACAAGAAAATACCCTATCACAAAGTAGGTATTTATCAAGCAGCTATCACAAAAGCATTCTTTTCTGGCACAACAACTATCACAACAACATGCAAATTCTAATGCACCTACATGGCATGGAACTATACATGGCATGTGAATTCAAGCAGGTGACTATATGATGCATGAGATGGCATACCCTAATCTCATCGGGTTGCAACTAAATAGAACCCATTGATAATGTATAAACAGCACAATCCAAGTGTGTCACCCAACGGTGAAATCATATCAACTGAAAAATTTGTAAAATCAAAAGAATTGAAAAAATATGAGGTAGACTGGATTTTCCCTGTACACGGGTTAGCTACGCCCGGAAATAGCTTATTACCAACTACCATTCATCTTATCCCAGACTACGGCTCCAAATAGTAAGTCAAAGAAAAGAAACCTGCCTTTGATACCACTTTGTAACGTCCCGGTTCTGGGTGCCACTAAACGGGTTCCCCGAACCTGGTTCGCCACGTGACCTCAAGCGCATTTACCCAAATGCCAGAAGCTGCCGACTAGCAGTGATGGCCCAGGTCTGATAGTGGGGAAACTATTCTCTCATTTGTCAAAGTGCAGCGCAGTGGAATTTAATAAAACATACAACAACAGTGGATGCAGTAACAGTATATGAAACTGAATTGGGTAACTAACAACAAAAAGGGAAACCAGAAGTCATATATATATAAAGATGCATCATGTCACTATTCTATGAAAATAGCCAGAACATGTTACATAGCAGTACAATAAAATACAACTGAAATACAAGTACAGAAAACAGAACAGAACAGCCCGCAGCATCACGAGCCAATGCTTGGTCCCATGCTCTCCTACGCCCCAGCAGTAATCAAGTACTTGTATAAGGTCCCTTGCGCTTATCTACACCTACAGAAACGTAATCTATTTAGGCTGAAAAGCATGACCCAAACAAGGTCTGAGAAACGAATCCAAGTAGGCACCCGCCAAAGGCCTGTGCCCAACTGTGTGAAAGCATGCCACAACGGTGTGCAGTAGTAAAAATGCAACAAAGTAAGCAGTACTGAAAGTAACTAAATTAACCAGTTATATTTCCATTTTAATATCCATTTATTCATTTAATTTAAAATATCACCACAGTGAATATTCTAAGTAAACAGCTAATGTCCTCAGACACGTAAACCCCTACCCTCAGGTAAAGAGTATCCAACACAAGAATCTTCCCACAGGCATGTGGATATTGCCCACAGGCATAATAAGTGTCACCCATAGGCATAGAATCAGCTGCCCACAGGCATGGAAGAAGTTGAACACAGGTGAAGTAGTAAAATACCCACAGGCTAATCACAACACTACCCTCATGCTAAAAAGGTAACCGGGTCATTCCCAACATTTAAATAAACATTCACAAGCAATTACTCTCAAGGAAATTCTACAAACATTACTTAGAAGTCATACCCTCGGGTATCCTAGCCAAATGGCTAAACATAGGAACGCACCCCTAGGGTGGTCCTGGATCCAAGCAGCAATCCCAAACAACATTTTAATATCGCAATTAATTACCTATAGAATTCCAGGTAGTTAAAATAGTCACAGCGTCATCCACAAGACACCCCAACATGGTTTTGTGGTACCAAAAATACACAAAACACACATCAGTTGGAAAACTAAACACCAAGCCACCTACCTTAGACGTCAACGAGCGGTATACACGATCTTTGATCCCAGAAACGCCCAAGAACGGCGTAGATACGAGGTAAGAAAACTTTCATTCAACCTCAAATAACTCCCATTAGGGAAAGAATTGGTAGGCAACACGCTGGGAGAAGAGAGGGCTTACCCGCGCGGTTCCAACAATATCGTCTGAGGCGAAATCGGATTCCCGGTTCGCGATCGACCGGTCTCCAAAGGCTCGGCCGTCCACTCCCACTCCTCTCGTCTGGTTCTAAGACTTCACTATGAACAGAGAAGTATACTGCCCATTTAAGCGAAAAAACAAAGTACACGGCGTGTACTCCCTTCATTTAACTGTTACTCTGGCGGCATCGCCACACTGTTCATCCGTCGACATGAGTACATGGCATGTACGGTCGCCCAGCTGGCAGCTACTCTACCGCCCTACTGTTTTGGTCTGCCGACTGACTAAATGGCATGTAAAGTACTACTACACGGCGTGTAGTCTGTTTCTACACCCTTCTTCTTCGGCATGGCTACACGCCCCATGTACTCATCCCACATGACCAAAAGTACACGGCGTGTGGAAAATTACACGGTGTGTAGTTCCAAAATTTGGGATTTTTCCCCATTTTCCATATTTTCTCAAAAACACTTAAGGAAATGGGAAAAGAAAAATCACGTACCTCAAAACTAAAAACCGAGTTCTTACACACAAAATTACCATAAACTTTATGATATACGAGAATATGATCATTAAATATCACTCCCTAATGAGAATAAATAAGAGATTCAATATTTAATTTATATTAAATATAAAAATCACTATCATTGGTAATACTAGGAAGCTCAAATTTTCAATCATAAAAGGAATATACTAAAATTATTAATCATTTAAGTATTCTCTATTATTCAGTTATAAGAAATTGTTGTTTCTAGATAAATACCTTTCTAATTTTCATCTACATGATCCAATTTCAAACAAATTTTAAAACCAAAAATGTTATGATAATATCAAAAATATGAATATAAAAACATAATTGGCAGTTTTAATTCCCTTATGAAACCTTTTTTTTAACATATAATACCTTCATATCAACTTATGACTCTTCTTGTTCAATACCTGGTTATTCATGATCATTTTTATATTAGGTAATATAACCTAATTTGTTCACATTATTAATAAATACTTTGTTGGGTTTATAAGGACTCAGCCTTAAAATATTACATAATCTTGAATTAAATAGATAATTCACATAGAGGATATTTTCATATTTAGAGTTTTAGAGAATTAGGCCATAACTATTACATAACAACTTGAATATTACATGTAGAAAATACTACTCAATATCCATTTTCATAAAATAAAAACTCTTAAAAAGAAACATGTCTAGTTCCATGTTTTAGACAGCATGGCCTTTCCTTGATCCATTCCTTGACCCTATTCATCTTTAAGTCCTGTGAAAAAACATTTCAAAAACTTTGGATGGGCATAAAAAGCTCAGTAAGGGTTATAAATTAAGTAAGGAAAACATTAGTCCATCGATAAATACAAATCAATGAAACCAATACTTTTCAATCATAACATACCTTATGAAATCATAAGATTTATGAATAACACATAGGAATCATAAATCATAAAGGTAACTTATTCCATTCATATCATAATTACATTGTATCTATCACAGCTACATAGGGTGTCACATTTGGAATAACGATCATAGTATATTCCTTAAATATATTAGGAGAAAAATAATGCTTACCTCTATCACGTTACCCAATGCATTGGAGAGCTATCTCGGGCTCACCCACCCTAGGTTTATCACGGAACCACGTGTATACGTAAACAATTCCCAATAACCATAACATATTCATAACACATAACAAATTAATAAAGGAAATATAACATTTCCACATTCCAATAATAGTATATCAAATCAATATATTGAAATAAACAATGCTTTATCAAATCATTTTCAAAACCATTTAAAAAATTTAATAAATAGATTTTTGAATCAAAGTGTCCCATACCACTTTGAAGATTTTAAAGGAATTATCATTTTAAAAAATTAATTTCCATATAAATAAATCCCAAAACCAATTTGAAAACATGGATAGTAATGAGAAATATTTATAATAATAAATCTTTAAAACATTTGAAATGATATTTTAGTTAAATAGTTTTTAACAAAATGAGAGATGATTGAATACAAATAATTGAGGAATAACATTTAATCATAACTTTATAATTTCATGTGAATTAAATTATTCAAGATATAATATGCCAAAGGATAGTATATACACCATATAATAGTGAATTGGTGCATAAAAACAATGAAGTCTCAATGGAATGAAAATTGAGACGCAATCCCTTATAAAGACGATATCCATAGATTAAGGATAAATCAATGACATAATTTATGTGTGAAATATATAAATACACAAAATATAAGTGTATATTAAGTGTAAAAAAATCATAGGTTATTCACACGTATTCATAGCACAACATAATCAATAATTAGAAGTTTAACCCAAAGAATTGAAATTGGGTAAGGAAGTTCCCTTACAGAAATTCAACAGCCTAACGGCGTCAATTTAAAATTCAGAAAATGAGTTGATGAGAGATAAAAGGGTATATAATCACTTGGAAATAAAATTTACATCAATAAGGATATATAATAACATATCCCGACATAATAATATGTGAATTAAAAGACATAACAAAAAGAAGTCTTTTAAAAAAGAGGAGGGTGAAAGGTTCCCTTACCGATTCAGTAACATTCGAAAGATACACCACATGAAAGAATGACAATTTAATGAAGATGTAAATACCCATAAATTAAATTATATTACACAATTAATATATTCATGTGTATTACATACACCACACAAAAGGAAATAGTAGAAAATATAGCATGAATCTCACTGGAATAAAAAGTGAGATGAAAATCCCTTACCACATTGTAATCAATCGATTCGTATGACCAAAAGTTAATAACCACCAAATGAATAACATAATACCATGAAGATAAATATAATAATTATAACATATATTAAATTTTAGCACACAATACACCACATTCAAGAAATAATTGGCGAACAATAGAAATCTCACGGAATTAAAAGTGAGATAAGAAATCCCTTACCTCGTGTCCAACTTGACTTGTTTGTTCCTTGTTCTTCCTGAATAACAAACTTAAGTTAATTTATACTTCCTTAAGAAAATTTTTAATTTTTATTATTCCTTTTATATCACTTGTTACCTTTCTATAACAATTAGTTAATTATTTGAGTTCATATCGGACATTTGGTCGATGTTCGGAACTTTAGTCAAAAATGAACTTGTTATAATTAGAAATTGTCCATGTTGTCAAAATTCCATTATCTCCAGGATTATATTCAGGATTTATATATCATATATATCACATATATCCAGTTTATATGTATTTATAATATTCCATATCATTTGGAGTTAAGAAATGAAACGCACCATTCATGGAGACGGTAAGCCGTAAGTACGCATGAACGCTACATTCATTTCTATTTTATATTAAAAGGGATGAAAACATAATAATAAATAGATATATTATAATTCTATTATAATATAATATGATATATATGTTACATAATTTCATTAACTCCATCTTTTATACATTCCATGTATGTCATAAATGAATCATATCACCTTGAGGGGGCGGTAGTCCACACTTCCTCAAATGAAATTATCGTGTTTACACATATTGGAAAGCATAAAGGTATGTTTGTAAATAAAAATTATAGAAGACTAGAGAAAAAATAAACATAATATATATCATATATAAATACAATAACATCTTAATGTCTACCATGAGAGGGGATTGGAGATATTTGAACAATCATCATTTCGTGAGGAGTTAGTTTTCCATCCAAAAAACATTATGTTCTTTACCCATTAGATGGAGGTGTGTGTAAGTGTACTTAGAAGAATTTTCATAAAAACTTCCTATTATATTTAGGATACTGGTGTTGTTATAAAATAAAGGAATAAAAATATTTTAGGGGTTGGAGAAGTAAAATAAAATAAATGAATTTAAGAGAAATTGTTACCGTTAATTTGGGTAACTCCCTTTGGTATGAACCAAAAGGGTTTCTTGAAGTGCCTTCTGCATAAGGTAAGGCTTCTATGAGAAGTATAAAGATGTAGGGAGCTTAATTTGGTAGAGTTTGGACAAGAAAAAAGGCTTGATAGGTGTGAGGAATTTGTTAGAAGTGGTGTCATTTTATAAGGGGGAGGAGGAGCTCTTTAGGAAAGTTTGAAAAAAATATTTTATTATAAACTTTCTTCGGTTTAAAAAGGTCCAAAAATAATTATAGTTGAAGATAAGTGGCTTCATGGGGTCCAAAAATCGACCCAAGGATGCCCATGTTCATCCATTACTCATCCAATAAGTTTAGTACAAGTGTTAAGGTAATTTTATATTAATTTAATATTATTCTTACCTTGATTTACCCTATTTACCTTTAACCGCTGTAAATAAAAGTAAAATGTTACTATTCACCAAAAATTATTTTCATTTTATTGAACCACATTTTACTTATGAATAACAACCATGTATGTCAGATTTTCAAAATTCAATTCACAGAAGCGGTAAAATTTCATTGAATTGAAAAAGTCGGATTTTTAACTTCTACTTAGTGGTTTCACTATTCATAAAAAATTGAAGTTTTTTAGAAAAATACCAAAAATTCAGCCTAAGCTATAATTGATATTCTGAATTCAAAAATGATGTTCATTTTACCGAATTCAAAACATATAAGTTGGATTAATTAATTTAAAATTAATTCTTTTGTAAAAATAAAAAGTGTGTTTTTTTAAAAAATATTAACTATCAAAAGATTGACACTTGTTTATTTCAAATTTCAAAGTGAAATTACATAAAATGAACAAAATTGGATTAAATGGTAGAAATATATTATAATTACACTTTAAAACCAATTAGAAAGATAATATAACCATATAAATAAATTATATTAAAAGGCCGTTTTGAATTAAAATACAATATTTTTCACTATTCATTAAAAAATGAACTTTATCAGAAAAATACCAAAAATTTACCCAAAGAGAATTTTGATATCTTAATTCAAAAGAAGTAATTTACTTTTTAAAATAGAATATATAAAATTGACCCAAACTAGATTTAAATAGGGTTCTCCATCAAAAGGTAGTAAATCGACCTTTTAAAGAATATTAGAGTATTTATGCTTAAAATTGGATTCATTCATATTTTAAACCTCTAACTTTTATTGGATAAATGTAGAAACATTTAAAAAACATGTAAAATAATATTTTAGTTAGTTCTATTCATTCACGCCAATACAATGGCCAAGCGTTTACTGCCATTTAAAATAATGATAATATATTATTAGTGTGCAGCGTAAGATTTCAAAAAAACCCGTTGTTGCGTATCTGGTACGCCATCGAACATAGAAACCCCTTTGAAGTAAAATTAATATTTAATTCAAAAATATTAATAAACATTAAAATATTATATTCTTTATTTACCTGGTATGTTACATCCTTCCCCCCTTTTGGGAATTGTGTCCTCGCAATTTTAAAATTGGGATCGTAAACTTCATTTAAAGCCCCACATCGGAAAAAGAGTCAATAAAACTATCACTTAAAAATAAAAGAATATAAGTACAAGGGTTACCCGAGACAATAGATACTAGGATTCCATAAACACATGGATATGTAAGAGAAACTAACTCTCATAGATTTAATAGAGAGTGATAGAGAACTTGATCATGGAACGTTAGCCACCACAATACCATAAATTTGTGGTTGGGTAAAGGTCTGATGGTAAAAGAGATCATATAACATTTTTGTTTCAAGATCCTTTTCATAGAGTTGAAGAATTTTATTAATAACTAGACTAATATCGTAATAAAATATACTTGTTTATCATGTAGAGTGTCATCCTTTAATAAAATTATACCACAAACTCATCTTTTCTCCAAACGGTAAGTATTCAAGATGACTTTTTCACATTGAAAGTGCTATAATCAACTTCTAGAGAATCACATAATCCAAAAAAGATGAACAATATTTTCCCATGTCTTTAGAAATTAACCAAACCCCAAATGGTTGGTACAAGATCAGATAATCCCCAGAAAGGATAATATTTTACAAAAATAAAAACTACTCTTAATCTCCAAAATTTGTTAAACAATACCCAAAGTTCAACAAAGACCATTCAATAAACAACTATCCATAAAATTATTCAAAAGTAATCCAAATTTAGAATGAAACCCAAATCTCAAAAGGATTTAATCACATAATCTTCCAAGATAAATCATAACATTTATCTCCAAATAACATCAGTTACTCTAAAAGTCTCATATTGAAAAGTAATTAACCTAGTCACATATTCTCCATGATAGGTTAATCATTTCCATAAATAAAAAAAATATTCATTTGTCCACAAAAAAAACATATATTCTTCCAAAATAAAATTTCAACCATTATTCCACAAATGAAATCCCATAGTATTCTATTTTTTTTAGGTATATATTGTTTCCTCAAAAGAGAAAACATCTACCACAATAACCTTTATCAATTAATCACCAAATCATTTTCTTATACTAAGGATATCCATTTGATAAAACATAATTTCTCAAAATCAACTTATTCTTGATCCATAAAATCATTTTACTAAAATAATAATCCATAATAACCAGGGACTTCACTTAGGCTAGTGGTAGGAGATTCTCCCTTTTCGCCCTTCAGTTGTGGGTT
This sequence comes from Viscum album, assembly GCA_963277665.1. Lineage (NCBI taxonomy): Eukaryota > Viridiplantae > Streptophyta > Magnoliopsida > Santalales > Viscaceae > Viscum > Viscum album. Next base: position 666,415,954 of record OY728133.1, read on the forward strand.
CAATTCCTACGACCTTGCCGGATGCGACGGGTAGTCACCCATCTTATGGGTTTTCACCCATCTTACGGGTTATCCATTTTATAAAACTCAAAATAACCATAACATATTTTAACCTCACAGGTTTTCTTATACCTTTCATTTTCATCCCAGTACATTAAGACCTCAACATCTTATATACTGTCATTTTTTTCACCTCCATATTATAAAATAAAACTACTCCAAAAATAAAGAACATCATACCTTTATCATGGTGTCTATATGGTTTCATCATCATCTTGTTCACGTAGGTAGAAGGTCCATGAATTACAATAATGATTTATAGATCCTTCAAAATCATTTTCTTCCTTCATACAAATACACTTTGTATAGCATGGGTCATATGGGTGTTCATTTAAAAATAGTTTTGTAAAATAATCATGTATAACATATAATTTCAAAACATCTGATGAAACTTTATTTTAATAAAACATTCAGACTAAGTTTTAGTTAAAACTTTCAATCAATGGTCCTTTTAAAATACCATAAGTATGTGCTGAAATACTATAATTAAAAAGAAAATATAAATAGGTTTCACAAGGGTATCCTTCTTCAACACCTTTTTCAAAATCATAATATGCTTCAAAATCTTGTGATAAGGTAAAATATTGGAAAATTCCTTGATAATATTTACCTTTATTGAAAATATGAGAGCATTGTGAAAATAGGATTTGATGAAATAAAACCCATAATCCACAATGATATCGAGGTATAGTGGAGGTGTTTGATATCTCAAACAACTGCTTTCAAGTGAGTTGTATGCTAGAAAAAGTGTCACAATCATCCGAACATGACTTTACAATAATTATTGCAACAAAGTCATCAAGAAGAGATTGGAATGTTGTCTGAGTTCCCCCTCCTTCCATTGTAACTAAAATACCTTGATCTAAAAATGTTTTAAAACAAGGATTTAACTGAAATAATAGACACAAGGACAAACCATGTGTTTAATAAAAACTCATAATCCCTAAAGTTTCCTAAACCGACCTCTAATACCAACTATAAGGACTTAGCCTTAAAACATTACATAATCTTGAATTAAATGGATAATTCACATAGAGGATATTTTAATGTTTGGAGTTTTAGAGAATTAGGCCAAAACTATTACATAACAACTTGAATATTACATGTATACAATACTACTCAATATCCATTTTTCATAAAATACAAACTCTTAAAAAGAAACATGTCTAGTTCCCTGTTTTAGACATCATGACTTTTCCTTGATCCTTTCCTTGACCCTATTCATCTTTAAGTCCTGTGAAAAACATTTCAAAAACTTGGTATGAGCATTAAAAGATTAGTAAGGGTTATAAAATAAGGAAGTAAAACATTATCCCATCGATAAATATAAATCAATGAAACCAATACTTTTTAATCATAACATACCTTACGAAATCATAAGATTTATGAATAACACATAGAAATCAAAAATAATAAAGGTAACATATGGAATTCATATCATACTTACATTGTAGCTATCACAACTATATTGGGAGTCACATTTGGAATACTCATCACAGTATATTCCCTAAATCTCTTAGGAGAAACAATAATGTTTACCTCCGTCACGTTACCCAATGCATTGGAGAGCTATCTCGGGCTCACTCGCCCTAGGTTTATCACGGAACCACCCTTATATGTAAAGAATTCCCAATAACCATAACATATTCATAACACATAACACAAGGATAAAGTATATATAATATTTCCATATTACAATAATAATATATCAAATCAAGATATTGAAATAAACAATGCCTTATCAAATCATTTTCAAAACCATTTAAAACATTTAATAAAGTGATTTATGAATCAAAGTGTCCCATACCACATTGAATATTTTAAAGGAATTATCATTTGAAAACATTAACTTCCATATAAATAAATCCCAAAACCATTTTGAAAACATTGACATTAATGATAAATATTTAGGAGAACAAATCTTTAAAACATTTAAAACGATATTTTAGTTAAAGAGTTCTTAACAAAATTAGAGACACATAAATACAAATAATTGAGGAAAAAAATTTAACAATAACTTTATAAAATAATAAGAATAAAAATATTCATGATATAATATGCCAAAGAATAGTATATATACCATATAAGAGTGAATTGGTGTATAAAAACAATTAAGTCTCAATGGAATGCAAATTGAGACGCAATCCCTTATAAAGACGGTATCATTAGATTAAGGATAAATCAATGACATAATTTATGTGTGAAAAATATAAATACACCTGATATAAGTTGATATTAAGTGTAAAACAATCATAGGTTATTCACACATATTCATAGCACGACATAATAAAGAAGTAGAAGTTTAACCCAAAGAATTGGAATTTGGTAATGAAGTTCCCTTACAGAAATTCGACATCCTAACAGCATCACTTTAAAATTCATAAAATGAGTTTATGAGAGATAAAATGGTATCTCATAATTTGGAAATAAAATTTACATCAATCAGGATATAGAAGAACGTATCCCAACATAATAATATGTGAATTAAAAGACATAACAAAAAAATAAGTCTTTTAAAAAAGAGGGGGGTGAAAGGTTCCCTTACCGATTCGGTAACATTCGAAAGATACAACACATGAAATAAGGATAATTTAATGAAGATTTAAATACCCATAAATTAAATTATATTACACAATGAATACATTAATGTGTAGTACATACACCACAAAAAAGGAAACAGTATCAAATATAGCATGAATCTCACTGGAATAAAAACGTAGATGAAAATCCCTTACAAAGTTGTAATCAATCGAGTCGTATGAACAAAAGTTAATAACCACCAAATGAATCACAGAATACCATGAATATTAATATAATCATGATAATATATATCAAATGGAAATACACAATACACAACATTCAAGAAATAAGTGGAGAACAATAGAAATCTCACATAATTAAAAGTGAGATAAGAAATCCCTTACCTCGTGTCCAACTTGACTTGTTTGTTCCTTGTTCTTCCTGAATAATAAACTTAAGTTAATTTATAATTACCTAAGAAAATTTTTAAGGTTTATTATTTCTTTTATATCACTTATTACCTTTCTATAATAATTCGTTAATTATTTGAGTTCATATCGGACATTTGGACGATGTTCGGAACAATAGTAAAAAATGACCTTGTTATAATTACAAATTGTCCATGTCGTAAAAATTCCATTACCTATAGGATGATATTAATGATTTATATATCATATATATCATATATATCCAGTTTATATGTATTTATAATATTCTGTATCATTTGTAGTGAAGAAATGAAACGCACCGTTCATGGAGACGGTAAGTCGTAAGATCGCATGAACACTGCTTTCATTTCTATTTTATATTAAAAGAGATGAAAACATAATAATACATAGGTATATTATAATTCTATTATAATATAATATTATATATATGTTACATAATTTCATTAACTCAATCTTTTATACATTCCATGTATGTCATAAACGAATCATATCACCTTGAGGGGGCAATAGTCCGCACTTCCTCAAATGAAATTATCGTGTTTACACATATTGGAAAGAATAAAGGTATATTTGTAAATAAAAATTACAGAATCATAGAGAAAAAATAAACATAATATATAGAATATATAAATAAATTTCCATCTTAATTTCTACCATGAGAGGCAGTTGGAGATATTTGAACAATCATCGTTTCATGAGGCGTTAGTTTTCCATCCACAGAAACAGTATGTTCTTTACCCATTAGATGGAGGTATGTGTAAGTTTACTTCTATAACTTCTCATAAAAACATCATAGTATATTTAGGATACCTTTTTTGTTATAAAATAAAGGAATAAAAATATTTTAGGGGTTGGAGAAGTAAAATAAAATAAATGAATTTAAGAGAAACTGTTACCTTTAATTTGGGTAACTCCCTTTGGTATGAACCAAAAGGGTTTCTTGAAGTGCCTTATACCTAAGTTAAGGCTTTTAGAAGGAGGATAGGGATGTAGGAATATTAATGGGGAAGTGTTTGTATGGTCCAAAAGTCTTTAGAGGTGTGATTAATTGGTTATAATTGGTGTCTTTTTCTAAGGGGGAGGAGGGGCTCTGTAGGAAAGTTTGAAAAAAATATTTTATTATAAGCTTATCTTTGGTTTCAAAAGGTACAAAAATCATTAAATTAAAAGATAATATGACTAATGGTCAAAATAAATTCATCCAATAATAATTGTACAGGTTTTGGATATTATTATAATATTTATAATCTTATTTATTTGAATCATTTATTAATGAGGTAAATACTGCATCATTTTTGTGTCATAAATAATTTAATTTATCAGATGTCTAAAAATTATAAAAAAATACCGTGATTTAGGAAATATTTTTATCTTTATGATTAATATTTATATTCAAAAATATAACTTATATAACCCCATGTAAAAATTAATTTACTAGAATATATTTGTTTATGTCATTTTTCCCTTTACTTTAAGTTAATTAAAATAAAGTGTCATTATCATTCATAAGTGGCTCCATGGGTTCCAAAAATCAACCCAAGGATGCCCATGGTCGGCCATTACTCATCCAATAAGGTTATAACAAGTGTTAATTTAATTTTATATTAATTTAATAGTATTCTTACCTTAAATTGCCCTATTTACCTTTAACCATGGTAAATAAAAGTAAAAAGTTACTATTCACCAAAAATTGTTTTCATCCTATCGAAGCACATTTTACTTATGAATGATAACCATGTATGTCAGATTTTCAAAATTCAATTCACAGAAGCATTAAAATATCATTTAATTGAAAAAGTCACATTTTTAACTACTACTTAGTGGTTTCACTATTCATCAAAAATTGAAGTTTTTCAGAAAAATACCAAAAAATCAGCCTAAGATATAATTGATATTACTAATTCAAAAAATTATGTTCATTTTACCGAATTCAAAACACAAAAGTTGAATTAATTAATTTACAATTAATTCCCATTATCAAAACAAAAAGCGTGTTTCTTAAAAAATATTAACTATCAAAAGATTGACACTTGTTTATGTCCAATTTCAAAGTGAAATTACATCCAATAACAAACATTGGATTAAATGGTAAAAATATATTCTAATTAAACTTTAAAACCAATTATAAAGATAATCTAACCATATAAAAAATTAGATAAAAAGGCAGTTTTGAATTAAAATACAATATATTACACTATTCATTAAAACATGAACTTTATCAGAAAATTACCAAAAATTTACCAAAAGGAAATTTCGATGTCTTGATTGTAAAGAAGTATTTTATTTTGTAAAATATAATATATAAAAGTTACTGAAACTAGATTTAAAGATGGTTCACCATCAAAAGGCAGTAAGTCGACCTTTCAAAGAAGATTAGAGTATTTATGCTTAAAATTGGATTCATTCACATTTTAAGCCTCTAAATTTTATTGGATAAATGTAAAAACATTTAACAAACATGTATAATAATATTGTAGTTAGTTCTATTCATTCTCGCCAATACAACGGCTAGGCGTTAACTGCCATTTAAAATAATAATAATATATTATTAGTGTGCAACGTAAGATTTCAAAGAAACTCATTGTTGTGTATCGGGTACGCCATTGAACATAGAAACCCCTTTAAATTAAAATTAATATTTAATTCATAAATATTAATAAATATAAAAATATTATATTCTTTATTTACCTGGGATGTTACAGTGTTTTTTAAATAGAATGTTGCTAACCAAATAATATCCCCTATGAGTGTCAATCCAGGTATTCGGTCTTAAGTCCCCTCATAATTCATTATAGTGATGATTGATTCAATGCTCAACCAGCACTTTTCGGGATAATTACCCCTAGGTGAATCTATTCCATAGATGTATCCACTTTATAGTATCTATACAGGGTTGTATTTCAATGAAAAAACAAATAATATTTACTTTACCAAGACATCATGATGTTATCCCATACATAGACTTATTCTAGTGTTTTCACACATGTTTTAATATCATAATCCCCCAATAAAATATGAGTTATTACCTTAACATTAAATCATATACTTATCCCAAAATTTTCTCTTTACCTTGGAAATTATGATAAACCTTAACTTATAAGACCTTAAATTATCCTTAACAAACATCATAATCTCTAAGGTTATCTAAACCTATCCTTTAATGCCAACTATGATGCTCTAAACCCACACTCCCAAATCTGGTGCTCATAGACACATACTTTACATACTTTCTTCGATACTAGTTGTAAAAGACTGGATATAATCATCCATAATTAAAAAATCAATAACAATTATAGAATCTCATACATCAGAAGTATATTTTAATGTTTAGAGATTCAGATAATTTGGACATATCATAAACTAGTAAATCCCATTTTTATCTCAACTAATGGACTTTTTCATTATATATAAGAAACATCTTAATTCATGATAAGTCTTAAAAGTATCCCATGAATTATTCCAAACATGATATCCTTCTAAACATGTCACATGTACTACTTTTCTAGGTAACTTAGGTTATGGAAACATAATAAAGGGGTGACATCAATTCTCAGAAAAGGAAACTTATAACTAAAGTAATCATGGCATAATCATGGAATAATCATTATGAAAGTAATAGGTAAATAGCATAAAACCATAATCAAATTGAAACTGGGAGAATTCTATATACATGAAAATAAATAAAAGTATGGATATAAATAATACTAATCTCAAAATGATGGAATTAATAATTTCAAACATCAAAAATCTATTGTCAAGGCCATGTTCGAAGACAATTTACTTGTCATCAAGACAATAGTTTAGACATCTTGTTGAATTGGTAAGGAATACACCAAATACCAAAACTTGTTTTGTCTCATGAGGTGTTTTGATGCATAAATGGTATATATAATATCATTCCCAACCTTTCACTTTCTTAATTTCAATTTATTCACCATAATATTTGACAATACATTTCATACCATTCCTTAAGGAACCTCATACTCAATGAAACTTGGTTATTCATATAATGAAAAATATGAAAATAAAATACATAATCAACCTAAATTAGTAACCAATAATAATAAAAAATTCCAATATTTTTCCCAATTTCAAAAAAAAATGGATAACAAGATAATAACCCATCCATAAAAACAATCTGAATGGTCATACATTACATAGTCAACTTGCCAAAAATAGTTTGTATTGGAATAACAATATATGGTATATAAATACTTTTACCTATGTAAATAAAGTATTATAAATTATAGGTGAACATGATACAATTTGATTTATGTAAAATGTGATGTTCACAAAATACATTGAAATGGGTATATAACTAAGATAATACTGGAATAACGTGATCATAAGGTATCTAGAGAACGAATGTGGGTGGTTTCAATAGGACATATCTGAATAAGTGAGAAATATTTATCAAATAGTTCATGTGGTAGGAATGTATATCCCAATAAAATAATGAGATAATTCAATATAATAAAATCAAATAGAATAATTTCCCTAACTTTTATAAAATAAGTTCAAAGAATGATTATAAATCAATAAACAAAAATTGAGTTACCAAAAAACTTCACTGTTAGGGAAACAAATGAATCAATAGCCACATGATTAATGGGACATGATTTGGATATTCAATCCCATTAAATAAAATTATTATGATATAAATACACCATAAAAAGGAATCACAGTGTGAAAAATGCATTATGTATCAAATATTGGGAATTGAGACCATGAAAAGCCTTATGGATTTAGAAACTTTCAAATTAAAACCCCTTGAAAGAGAGGTATCACAATTGAAATTAAAATTACAAAATTAAAATATAATTCATGATAAAATATAAAAAATAGGTGGTTTATAAACCTCAAAATTAAATTATGTTCATAATTCAAAATATATCTCAAATAGAGGAATTTGATATGAAAACCTTTACCTTTACCTGATTTGTTCATTAATTTCACCAAAAATCCTGAATAATTAAATTTATTTTATTATATACATAACCAAGAACCTTATTCATAACTAGAACCATTTTTACTTCTTATCTATAATCATTCAATATATATAAATATTAAATATCCTTTATCTATTTTCATTATCAAGTGTAAGTAATCTTTATCTCATTGAACTAGTTTCATAAAAGAGGTGTTGGTATATTTTATTTTTTGAAATTACATCACCATTATATAATATAATATACTTTAATAGATGTTATAACATATTTTATAAATATATAATCTTATTTCATGTCTGCTTTGGTTACAAACCTTGAATGTGAAGTCGATAATGATCATGTTTCGATGATTTTTAATGAATGAAACGTATTTTCTTAATTAATGAGATAAAATGATTATATAAACTTACCAAAACTAAAAAAAATATTTTCTTATTTATTACATATTATACCATTAAATAAGTTTTCATAGTCATCCATGACATAAAATTATGTATTGTTCATGTGGGTGGTTAAACAGACACAAACATGAACCCACCATGATTAATAGGTAATTATGATATGGATTAGTTGTAATATCATTATATCAGATTCATAATGGTATTATTTAGTGTTTAATATTTTGATATATTATAATTTTAAATAATTATAAGTATAATATAATTTATATAAATTCATTCTTTATAAAAATAAATCATTTCCTTCTTAGTTCGCTTTCTTTAAATGATTAAATTAATGATAATTATTTACTAATAATATCATTATTAGGTTCTATAATTTTTCATAACATAAACTTAATGATATAATGAACATACTATTGTTCCTTTAATACCATCCTCAGATCCATCCTTTTAATTTGGTGATGAAAACGAAACATGTTTCATTATGGAAGCAGTAATCCGCAAAACACGCAAACAACAATTTTGTTTTTATTAATGGATGGGGTATATGAATAAACAATGATAATTACCTAAATATGGTAAAATTATATATATATAAATTATATTTATATAATTACATTAGCGTGTTTAGAATAATTTTTAATGAATATAATTAATAATAAAAAACTACGTAGTTGATTATAATCAAAATGAGGACTTGAATTTTATGTGGAATTATCATTGAACTTGAAGAGATTAAGATAAATATGAGTTACTAGTGGATTATGTTCCTAGTAGAGGGTTTTAAGGAGATTAAAATTTAATATTTTAAAGGATAAATTGTAATTATATGTTAAAATTTAGGTGATGAAGATGTTACCCTTTTATAAGTGAAGGGAATGGACGTTTTGGGAGTAACCCTTAAATTTTTAATAATTTATGGTTACTATTCAAGTTTCAAAGTCCATGAAAGGAAAAAATTGTTGGGGAAACATATATTGGTCGATTCAAAGATCAAAAATTAAACGAAAGTGATTTATTTTAAATTTTTTAGGACTTTTATACTAGGTTAAACTCAATTTAACCCTTTTACTTTAACCACAATAATTAATTTTTAACCTTAGTAATTAATTTTAATGAAAAAGGTTAATATTAAAATTTTAACTAAGTTAAAAAAAATATAATTTAAAATTTCAATATAAATTTATTAAATAAAATTTATAAATGTGTGAAAAAATAATTTTAAAATAAATACACTTAATCATGTAAAAACTATTTTTAGAGAAATAATGTTTTCAATATTTAAATTGATATATAAGGTAAACTTATCTTGGATTATTATTTTAATAACATAAATTGATTTATTATAAAAAATAAAGTTTATGAGTCAAAAAATTCATGAAAAAACTAAATCTACCTTGAAAATATGTTATTCAAAGAGAAAACAAAGAAAGAGTTTTTTATATTCAAGTAAACTTTTAATTATTAATAACATGGTTTTCCATAGGTTATATAAGTTTAAATAATATTTTAAAATGAATAATTTTATTCCTAAAATTAATATTTTATTACTAAAAGGTTTTTATAAATTTATATTTAATTCTTATATGATGATAAAGTCTCAAGTTTCGTGAAAAAATGCATTTTTCGACCAAAAACTATCCTTTTTCTGAAAAAGAATAAAAATTCATACTAAGTATATTTTGACATGTCGAATTCAAAAATAAAGTCCATTTTTATTAATTTAAAATTCTAAAATATATAAATTAAAATATTTAATAAAATTATAAAATATAATGAAACCTTTTTTATTGGAAAATGACATTTTCAAATATTAGTTGCTACTATTATTATTTCATATCATTTACCAACTAATTTTTTTTTAGAAATATTAATGTTAAAAATAATTTATCATTAATCATATGTTTCTTGAAAAATAATTTTTTATCGCATGAAAGGAAATTTATTATAAAAAATACTTTTCTATACAATAAATTATCTTATTAGAAATTTTAGGTGAACTAATTGAATTTAATTCATATTAAAAGTAGAAATTATTTTTTATATACATATAATTAATAAAGTGGTTACTCCTATTCATTATTATTAATTCAATAGCTTGGTTTTTTATGGTTAGGCTGAAATATTTTTCTTCTATCTATAAATTTCATTTTTTTTCATTCAAAATATTGGGGAGTTACATGGGTGGGTAATGATCTTCAATGTAAAGTACACACAACCTAAACACATATTTATAATTTTTTATTAATCCCTTTTTATTATTTAGGAATTGAAATATATTTTATAATGCCAAATTATAATGAGTTTCTTCTTGGTTTATGAAGAATGAATTTTCTCAAAAATTCAGTTTATCAATATTCCATTTTAGTGTGTGAGTTATATATAAATTAATGTGCACAATTTATTTAATTTTATACAACAGTCTTGATAGATTTTATCATTTTTTAATGATAATTTATCTTCCTCAAAATTTTGTAAGTGTAAGTCTAGGCTCAAATGGATGAGAACCATCAACATCCACCCTACATCACCCACCATTTGACTTAAAATCAATCAAGGACCATTAGTTATGAATTATTTCTATTACTCCATCCCACATTTTTCAAATTTCATAATTTTCATTTGTAATATAATTATTATTTTAATAATCAAAAAATAATTCAATGACTTCAAAAATCATTGGGGAGGTTTAATATTCAAGAGAATCTTAATTATCCTAAAGAAGTTGGTATTATATTATCATCCTACTAAAAATTCTATAAAAATGTGTTTTACCCAAAACATTGTAAATATTTCTTATACTGTGGTGATTAAAAATAAATTTAGAGTTTTACTAAATATAAAATATTTAATTAGTTTTAATCCAAGACTATTTCATCCTCCTTCATGGTCTAAAACATAATTTAATACACCTTATTCAAATAATAATTTATATATTTTATGACTAAAAACATAAACTTATAGGGGATATAAATTATAATACAAACCTAAAATTTATATTATTCAGACCTCAATGAAAATATTAATACATGAAATAACATTCCTTAGATCATCTAATAATCTAAATATTTCATTTTTATAACTAAATATGACATTTCATAGACATAGTAAATTATTAAAAACCATATGGAAAAAACCTTGAGAGTTTATAAATTCATTTCTTATATTTATAAACAAAATTAAATTTTTCTATAAATGTGATCTTGTTAAATTTAAAAAGTCTATACATCATTTAAACTTAATTAACATTCCTTAATGAATTATAACATGTTTTTTTATTGTTTGTATTCTTCTAAACTTATTTACTTGACTCTAAATATCTTAATATGATATCCAATGAATGTAAAATGCATCCATCATCTTCTTATCATTTGGTTTCATGTGGATTGATGATAAGGACAACCCATGTGACAGGAACTAAATGGTCTGACGAGAACTGGGAAATCCTTCCATTTTTATCTTGTGAAGGAGATGTTTATGTTAAATGATTTCTCATCTGGTTCACCACTTTTGTTTCATCAAAATATGTGATTTTCCTGAACTGAAATTTTTATTTTGGGGGTTTCTATGTCTTTATACAATCATTCAAGTCAGGATTTCCATTTTTTATCCCCAATAGTAACTCTCAATGGCTCCCACATCCATAAATAGGTAAGAACATGCTTTCCAATGGTAGGTTTTCCTTTGGGGTTTTAGACCAAATGACACTTAGGATCTCACATCGTTTGAGAGAATGGGAGGTTGATCTCATCACACCATTTTAGTGGAAATTTGTTTTCTACTATAGGACTCTCTTATAGATTTAAGACATGTTAGAGAATCTCTTCATAATCCTAATACAGGATCGGTTAACCTAATCAAATGATCATAGGTTAATTCCTTTTATATTAAAAGGGGGTATCTTATTAGATAATCCATCTATATATATATATATATTAGGTTCTTCATCCATTTATCATTAGTGGGTAGCTTCTTATATGTTGAAGTTGTATAACTAGGAACTCTGGAGTTTGTTGTCATCCATAGAGGTAGCTAATTTTTTTAGGATGGGATTGAGCCTTTATGAGGTTTCCTACATATCCTATTTTATAATAGAAATAAAAACCCACATAGTTCATTAAATCTATATAGTTTAACTTCATATATAAGGGACATTTATATGGTAACTTGGGAACTATGAATTTGATCTCAAACCTCGATGATGAATCCTACATATCCTTTTTATTTTTGGAATTATAGTTATCATAGTTTAATCATGACCTTGGGAATTTCCCCATTGTGGATACCATTTTGTGGTGGGTCATTATATCATGCCACTAATCAGGGCTTACACACTAGGGTTTCCCTTACTGGTGGATATTCATGATGAAAATGTTGTCATCATTGCAACTCCTTAAGAACATGTGAGTTATGATCAGTATGAGAAAAAATGGATAGCAACTAATCGGTATCACTTCATTTGGATGTGGGACTTATGTAATGGGACAACCATTTAGATATTTAATATGGAGATCGGACCTTAGGAAGGAATCGTATGTATCCTAGTTATAACAGGAATCAGAGTTCTCATAGTTTAGTTGATTGGGGATTATAATATGAGGTTTCACTTGAATAGAGGGAATATCATATTATTCCATTGATTGGAAATTACACACCAATATTTCCCTATCTTGGTAGAGGATTATGATGCAAACGATGTGATCATTGCAACTCCCTAATACCACATGATCTATTCTTGGTGTGAGAAATAAGTTATATAAAGTAATCAGTCTCGCTGCTTATAAATGTGGGATTTATCTACTAGGATTGTCCCTTTGGATGTTTAATATGGATATTAGGCCTTGGGAAGGAATCCTACATATCCAAGTTATAACAGGAATCAGATTTCTCATAGTTTGGATGATTAGAGATTATACACTGATTTTTACCTAGTATTATCACTGGACAAGGAAATCATGTCATGTGACATCTACTTGGCATAGCCTGGTTGTATGCCTCACATCTCTAGTTTTCTAACTGACATATTTGGTTGTCTTCCTGACATGACCTTCTGACTATTGCCAGATTTTGTTTGACATGTATAGAGGATTTCATAAGACCTATACAAGATTCTATGGAGACAATCTCATGATCGGAGCTGAAATGTATATTGGAAATTTCAAGACCCGACTAAATTGTCCTGGAGGTCATTGCATGATCTTGGATGACTTGTCCAGAGGGTTTCGCGAGACACCAGTTGCATGTTCGCAGGGAATCACACAACCTGTGTTACATGTATGGGTGCCATTGCAAGACCTGGATTACATGCTTGGAGGGTTCCATGGAATATGAGTGGTAGGGCCAAAGGGCTCTATGTGACCTAGTTGGCATGCACTAGTGTCACCACATAACTCAGGAAACAAGTATAGATAACATTGAAATTTGGATGGTGAGCCCGAAGGGATTCATGAGAATTCAGATGGAATACTTGAAGGGAATCATGTGACTTGTTTGACATGTCTAGAGGGCATCACATGATCCAAATGGTATGTCTAGGAGTCATTGTATAACTTAAGAAACATGTCTTAGGGTTTTTGTATGATCTAGATGAGCCATGTGAAGTTCATAAGGATTATAGAATATCTCTTCACATAAGTCTCTGATATTTATTCTTTATTCCAGTTTTTATTGTTTATGTGTCATAGATTTGGTTAGTGTTGTCTTGTTTAGATGTCACATGATTTAGCAGATGTGCAGGATTTCCATTGCATTACCTGCCAGAATCCTTTCTTGTGATATTAATTGATCACATGAAGTTCCCATACATACTTCATGGTCACATAGGTCTTCCCTAAATTTTACCTAGAAGAAAAACACTACAATCGCAATATTGGCCACTCCAAAATGTCAGCTTCGATGCCTGGGTGCTCCAGTCAAAGGATCCAAAGATGCTTTTCCATAATGGGGTGGGAGTTTATAGTCTTACCCTCCTTGATTATATGTTTCTTTGTGTGGCACGTATTTTACAAATCCATGCTAGATTCGGTGGAGGGATTCGGTGTCATGTGCTTCACAAAATCCATCTGTATATGTCGCGTGATTTAAAAAACCGAAAGATCATCCCGTCAGTGCCACATTTCCGTCAGTGCCACATTTATTATATTTTTTCTAATCAAAGGGGTATTTCTTAATTATTTTGACATGATAAGTGTATTTAACAATATCAGGCTGACATGTCAATGGAATTTCACGAGACCAATATGTCTTTTGAAAGGACTTCATGTGATCTGAGATGCTTGTCTAAGACATTATATGAGACATAGGTGGATTTCCAAGGGGTCTTCGTGAGATCGAGTTGAATTTTCGAGGGGGAACTCACATAATCAAGGATTATTTCCTGGGGAGTATGACCTTGTTCAAATGAGATCTTCCCCTTATAAGAATCTCTCATCATTTCCCTTATTATTTCCTTTTCTATTTCACGATGGTTGGGGATCTCATGAGTTGGAATGAGTGTTTTGAAAGACAATCACTCTCCCCGTCGGTGATGCGTCACATGACCAACAAGGGGTCCCATGGTTATGAAAAAGAATTATCATATAAAACCCTCCTTTTTTTCTTTGGAGCTAGAGGGGTAGCACAAGACCACCTAGACATGTCCAAGGCCCTTCACGTGATGAGGGTGACATAATAATGATCTCTTGTGCGACTAGGAAGACATGTCACCAGGGTCTTCACAGTGTCTTATGAACTTCTTGGGGGAATTTCATGATGTTTACAACGGCAAGAGGATCCTATATTTTTTATATTTTTTCTCTTGATTTTATAAGATTTTTTTATGGTTTTTAGGTTTCTGATGATTGATAAGTCACGTGATCTAGAGGAACTCATCTGGTATTCATCACGTGATTAGAAAATGTCTTCAGATGCCTTCATAAGGACAAGTAAGGATTTTCAAAGGGGCTCTATGTGTTCTTCCATAATTTTATATTCTATGCATGATAATTCACATGATGTCTAAAGGTGATGCGATCACATGTCCTTTAAAGGGTCACATTATCCATGTGTTTTGTCCACCCTCTTCCTTTTCTTTGTGGGGAAAATAATACCAATATTTAGGTATTTATTCCTTTTTGTATTTTCCAATGCTCTTTTGAATGTAATCAACAAATACCCCCCCACCCACCCACCCACCCAGGAGGGACATCCATATGGATAAAGACTTGATTCTCAGGAAAGAAAACACCCGCTAGAGTCTTTGGTGTTGTCACCAATTGGTGTGTTTTGTGACACTTTTTCTTCTAGGCGATGTTTGGAATTCTTTGGAAGTACTTATAAATAGGGGATTGGAAGGTAGATCATTCACCAACTACCCAACTCTCAGATATCTTGTGATCTACCTCTATTGTGTGACCATTTCTCAAGACCTTCACATAAGAACTGATCATGATATCCATACACAATATTGTTTTTCAAGAATTTATTTGAAAGATTTATTTTCCCAGGAATATATTCAGACCAACGAAAAGTTTATCCTTAATAATTTTTTGAACCTTGTCCAAATCCTGGTGTGGTTTTCAATGAAGGTTTCTCAGGATCTACTATCTCGGTTTCATGACCACTTGACTATTATACAGATTGTGTGACCATGTCAAGATAATGTGATCATGAGTCTAATGGTGAGTCTTGTGGTTTCATGATATTGTATGGGTGTATGTGGTCTATGAGATATTCATGAGCCAGGTGGTTCATGAGTATTTTATGCAATCATGAACCCCCTTGGTTATTTATACAATGCACCTGAGGATTCCAAATTTTATGTCTTTCCTTTAATAATATTTTTTTTATATATCTGAAATATGTCGATTACTTTGTTCAGATGGCTTCCAGTGATCATCATAGTTCCATTATTATAGCTAATCAAAGGTCCATGATTTCTATACTCCACAATTCTGACCCTCAATTTCACATGAATTATAATAAATTGGTTCTCCAAAGGCTTCTCCTATCTGTTCCCCATAATTTCCCTTTATCACACTAGTGTCCCTTATATGGGTTTGGTCTGCTGGATGACATTTCCATCCCTTCTTCAGACTTTAAACTTCCATTTTCTTGGGTTTCAAAATCTCTTGATTACATTAATATTATGGATTATAAATATGGTTGACTGGTCATAGCATAGTTCCAGGGTTGTCTTATATATTATAGAGCTCCCCTCTAGGTCTAGATGGTTGTGATTTCTCCCACCATTCCATCCCTCAATGTTACTCGATCATATTTGTTTCATATCTGAACAACCCTAGTAGTGGATGGAGCTCAAAATGGGATCTTTGACATCGAGGTATCTTTTTTAATGAATGGGTGTGGCCATTCTAGTTCAGAAAAAAATTTCTTAGAGTTTGTTGACTGACTAAATATTTTCTATCTCTATGAAGTAGTATGGGTTTCCCAATTCATCATTTATCACTATTTGGATATTCTCATAGGAATGGTCAGTCATTGGTACCCTGGAACCAACTCATTTAATCCGTCCCATGGTGAGGTAGTAATCATCCTCTAGGATATGTATCATCTTGGTGGGATACCCCCTCTTAGAGAGATATACGATGAGTTCCTTCATGTCGCAGATGCTTGGGATGACCCTTTGAAAATTCTAGTATTTTTTAGGGGAATTCTTAACATCATGAAGGAAAAGTTAATAAGGTATCTTATTATGTTATTGCTAATATATTTCAAAGAATAGATCAAAATTTCCCTTTATCACAGTGGGGCTAGGTTGACTGTTATAAGCCCCCATAGGTTCCCTTCCCGGCAAGTTCATGATAGAATCGATTCGTATTGAGCCATTTTGGAATCTAGAGATAATTCTTCATGGGGATACTGATTGAATCTAGAGATCTCTCAAATCCTTAGGCTAGCGAGCTTTATGGTTATGTTCCTGAATGGGTGGATTTTTCTGATTGGGGACACGTGATCATGAATCCGGGTTAGTATACTAGTTATTGGTAACATGGATAGAAAAGGGACGGCACCTCAATCTGGTGGTACCGAATCTTTCAAAACTCTACCAACTCATGGGACACATTTAGAAAGGTAAAATACCCTATAGTATCGGTTCTCCTTTCTAGTTTTTATTTTGATAGATAGGGAATTATCTTCACTACTACAGATACTACAATACCACCAGGATCCCTGGTGAATTATTTCATCCCAGGATTCTAAAAATATATGGGGTTGAGGACATGTTGTTAGGACTTAACGAGGGTTTTGATGTGTTGATCCAACCTAATCACATATATTTCAGACTTTATCCTACACCAATTGGGCCAATCATTGATAATTGAAGTGGATCTCTTGATGAAAGGTCATACATGATCTCCCTTTGGAATAGAGATTATAAAGACAGGATGGATGAGATGATTGTTTGTGATATTTTTAAACCTTATCATTTTTCTTTCTAGTTCAGATGCACCCAAAGAGTCTCCACCTTCCTTCATCTAGTGTTCAGGTAGAGTGACATTATGGGATCATTTGTCAATTTTGGATGATATTGGTGTGTTAAGACACCAATTCCAAGATCATCCTTCCACCTATTAGTTCATCTAACATCCTTTCTTACAATTATACCTAGGCTTGGGTATGATCCTTCCTAGGTGGGGTTCTTAACCAACTGGTCTTATATATGGACAAACCATTTTCCTCACTAACCCTCCTATCCATATCAATGATGGAATTGATTCAGCACTCAGTCAAATATTCAATGAAGTGTCCTCATCTTGGAGATGTCCATATCAATAGTAGGGAATAATCTATTGTGGAAATTATCTCTCCAACATAATAAAGGGGTGATACCTCTATTTAGGTGAGAATTCATGGGGCCTCCTCTTTTTCCTCCTCATCAGCACATCTAATTGTTCACCCTTCTGACGTATCTACCTCGATAGCTACAAAGGGTCAGACATGACATAGGCTGATTTAGAAGCAGATTCATACCCTGATAACTAAAACTCCCTTAGAGACATTCTTTAATTGATAAGAGCATCCCCACTATCTCTTTCATGAATTAGGGGTGGGAATCTTTGACCGCCAACCATTATATGAAATCATGATACAAATCTTCTTAGTCTGGAAAGAGTTGGAAACCAATGATAGGGACTTGTGTGATCATAAAGATGTGATTCCCCTATCTGAATAGATGAAGGAATATTATAAGGCTTTGGAATAGATTCATTGGTTTATATCTAATTTTCAAACCCTGATAGATGTCTTCATTATACAGGTATGGATATTTGAGGAGATCTTAGCTCTATTAAGGTATGATATTTTAGAATTATTATCCCCATTGTAAACCACATAGAATAGAGTTAAAGAGGTTTATACTATGATTGAAACCCTTTATCCTAGGGTATAAGTATAAAAAGTAGGGAGGGAAGCATTTTGGCACTCCATTGATTGTTCCCATCAATCCCTTGCTGATTTGGATAGATTAACTGATCAAATCTTATTGTATTTTGATTGGTGATATGTATTTTGTTACTATTTAATATTCAAAGAGGCTTCAAAATTTATAGATCCATCCTTTTGTATGCTATCAATGAATGGAAGTATAGAAATTTTTATGTTATTAACCAATTTTCTTTCTTTCATGATGTGCATATCATTGTTCTGATCTAATGTTTCATAAATCATCAACTATGCCCTTAATTTGTACAATTTCAAGTAAACTTGAATGAATGAAGATGAATGTTGGAATTATAATAGATTATTCTTTATAAATTCCCATGAATTCATGTCAACATGATATTTCTTATTGATATATTTGTTCCATCTATCTTGAGATTACCTAATTCATATAAGGATAGTTTGGGTAGAATATGTGTATCTAAAAGAGAGTTCTCTATCTTTTTCTGAAGTTAATGGAATTGGTTAGAATAGATTGATTTTTTATAAGGTTATATGATAGGCCTCAAAAGATTTATATCTTTTCCATTATTTCATACTAAATCACTATTGGGTTGTATTTTAGGTTCTTTTTGCTCGAACCTTCAATTTTTTGTATTTTAGGGTCTTTTAGCTCGAAGATCCCATTGTTGTAGTTAGAGTATTTTAGCTCATACCTTCTATTTCTCTAGTTAGGGTCTTTAATCCTATACTTTCTATGACTATATTTTAGGTTATTTTATCTCAAAAATTAGGTCATTTTATTTTAGATCCTTTTATATCATACCTTATATTACTGTAGTTTAAGGTCTATTATCTTTAACATTCTCTTTCTATATTTTAGTGTCTTTTATCTCTGAACTTCTATCATTTTAGTTTAGGGTATTTTGTCTTGGAACTTATAATACTTCAGTTTAGGGGCATTTAGATGGAACCTTCTATTATTGTAGCTGAGGTTATTTTAGATTGGATATTCTATTGTTGTAGTTTAGGGTCTTTTAACTCAGACCTTCTATCACTAAATATCGAATATATCAAACAGGAGTTCCTTTTATCTAAAGAGGAGATGATGTTGATTGGTATATAAACTCCCTTATGGGTCAATATCATGGTCAAACAAAGGTATCCCCACTCTTTTATGAGGGACAAGGAAGATTTATGGGGGTAATATTGGTTGAGGGATAAATACTAGGGATGTCGAGTCCACCTAGGTAGTTGGAATGTTGATGATGTAAGTCACAATCTAAACATTTGAGTTAGTGAGTATGGGATAGGGAAGACATGTCGGGAATGACCCATAACACCCTGAGGTACTAGGATCTACCACGGTGTTACCAAGGCTCAAAAGAATTGGGGTTCCTTTCCTGTAAGGAGGTGATTCCTCTAGTTGGTAGGTCAAATCCCTTATGTGTTGATATCATGGTTGAAAATAGGTCCCCCCTCCCTTTTCCAAGGACCAAGAATGATTATTGAAGACACAATAGTCTGGAAGATTAAGTTGGTTATGGAGAAAAATTTAATCGGGAAGGTTCTTACACCCTAGGGCATTTTATCTCTTAAATTGTGAATCTTGATCCCTATGGCCTGTGGTTTCAAGTCATGATGTGTGGGCTATCAAAAGGTTCAGTAATGGAGAGTCACATTCCTTCTTTGATAAATGTTACAAAACATAGTGATGTAACATTAAGGTTATTGAATCCATTTAATAGTCTAGTTACGGGAATTGTAAATCATGGTTTAAAGAACTCAGGTCATGAGGATGGTGTGGCTAAATCATATCGGGAATGGCCCAAAAAACATTGAGGTTCTGAGTTCTACCATGGTGATTTGAGGGCTCAAAATGATCAAAAATCCCTTTTTGTAGAGTGGCACAATTGGATAATGACCATTGGCGTGTATTCATGAGCAATAGGCATACATACATAGTCGAAAAAAGTGACCCTTTAAGTTGAAAAATCATTTTCCAAGGTTTATGGAAGATTTTTGGTGATCCAAGCTGCTCAAATCATGAAGTTTGATTTGTGTAAAGTAATATCCAAGAAGTTTTTGAGCTCCCTATAAGTTTTTTTCCACCATGTGAACATTTTCTAGCAGTGAGGATATGTGAAAAATCCTTACTCTACCTTTTTTTCTATACCAGGTGGTCTAGTGATCATATATTGGCATTTAATAGGGCTATAAATTAGGACCTATGAGATTTATTTCTTATTTATTAATTCCATAATTTATTCATAAACTATGTAGACGAAGAGTTCAACGAGAGAAGACTTGACTTGTTATCAGGAATTTCTTTGTGGGTTTTTATCTTGACATTTTTTGTGTCTTTTTCTCTATCATTTTATGGTCTTGTGATTTGGACCAAAAAATTCTAGAATTTAAGGTCATATAGGTTTGACCAAAGTGCAGACAGTTTAAGGTCATGAAGCACATGGACCTGATATGAGGTGGATGTTACAAAAGTACCTAATTTGGAAACCCAGGGTAAAGAGAAAATCAATATCCTTTTGAGAATGAGATGAAAATGTTGTAAATCATAGATCAAGGTTCTCAGGTCATGATTAATGATATGGTACAATCATAACTGGGATAGCCCAAAACACTCTCAGGGGATGAGTTTTACCATAGGTACATCAGGCTCACAAGGATTAGAAAGTCCTTCTTACAGGGACAAGATATCTCTGATTTGTATGTGTGATCCCTTATGAATTGATATCATATTCAAGTAGAGAGATATATTTTCCTTTACAAGGGCTGTGAAAGGTTTGTGGAAACTTTAGGAGCTCAATACATGAAGTGTGATTTATGAATTGTGATTCTTAAAAGATGATGGAAGCACCTTGTACCCTGGTTGACCGGGGTAAGGCTCTTATGGACCTTTGAAAAGGTATGATAATGGGTGATGGCCTACACATTTTAACATAATTTATTAGTGAAGTATTTTTTTTAATTTTTAATCTAATGTGACTATGACATTTTCCTTTCAGTTTAATATCATACGGTAAGGAAGTATTTATTTCCTTGTTGATTAACATCATGTGTTAAGGATGTGGGAACCAATGTCAAAAATAGTGAAAGATATATTTTACGTGTGAAATAAATTAGTATGTAGATATGAGTCATACATAGGTAAAATAATCTTTTATTACTCATCCCTTATGCATTTTGGGTGAATTTTTTTGTTGGTTGTAGCTGTTTGGCCTAGGATTGGAGATCCGAGCATCATTATGTATCATGCGATTGACAATAATCATGACATACATAGTTATTTTAATAGGAAAGGATCTACATAGGTCTAAAATGTACACAGAGGTGGGTATTATTTATGTTGATTTTTATATCTAGGCCCAATATTTAGGATATCAGTGTCACTACATATCCTCTGATAATAGGAATCAAGACACACATATTTCTTGAGAGAACATGTAGCTTAGTTTCATGCACTAAGGTTATAAGTTCCTTGACGTAAAAAAGGGAATGTTGTGGCTGGACCCAAGAATAAAGGTATGGGTGTCACTACATATCCATAAGGTCAAAATCCATGGTGGATTGATGATCATATTTGTAGGAATTTTTTTATACAGGGTTTTCATATTGTAAGTGTATTTTAGTTGGTATAGGTTTCCATAACTTCTTTTTCCATTGGATGAATACATAATCCATGTATGGTCCTCTGGTTCATTAATTTTGAAGTCAGTAACTCCCAATATCTATGAATGTATGTTGGATTATAATGTTTCAAGGGTTAAGAGTGCTTTTTCATAGGTTTGGATTAGGTTGAATGGTCTTAACTATATTTTATGGAATCCAAAAATCATTAATGATATTACAGCTACCATTGTTGTTCCAATTTTTCTAGATAAGGAGAAAAAACATGTATGACCTGGCCACTTTACAAGAATAGTGGTTTAAATTAATTTGATTTCTACTCTTATTGAAAATATGACTCTTACTACTCCCTCTGATGATATATAAATCAGTTTTTTTGTATAATAATTTTCCTTAGTTTTGTCAATATTTAAAAACAAATCATTTAGATGAGGGAAGAAAATTAGTGATTTATTTAGTTTGAAGGGGTATCCTTTAAAGAACTATTATTGTAATGGTAAAATAAATTCATCTAGTCTGCATGGGTAGTCATTACCCAGGAATCCATGGAAGAAAACAGTGGAATTTCTGGAGAAGAATCCTCAAGACCAAGGGGTTTTAGTGTATAAGAATAAACCTCAAATAGTGTATCCAAAAAAGGAAGGGACTCTATTTCCTTCTTCTAGTTCATTCACCATTCTTAAATAGTAGGATGGTAATAGAAATGGTTCTCGAATAACCATTGTAGGTACCAGGTTTGACATCTCCTCTACTACTATACTCAAGAATGTAACCCCTAGGGGGATGGCCTTGCAAGAGATGGTGTGGAGACTAGAATGAAGAAAACAAAGGTTGACAATGTTATCAGGGATCCTACTGCTATAAATGAGGAACTTGACTACAGGAGTAGTGATGGTGTTTCTATGGGTGTTAATTTGATTTGGCATGGAGTTCCATTTGAACTTTTTCAGTAGGCTAGCAGCCTTAATTTGATTGTCTTTCAATTCACTGGTCATGATGGGGAGGAACACTCATGAGGTGGCACAGTCTGTAGAGGTCGTTGGTTTTTTTTTCAGGTTTTCTGCTTCACCAATTGATGATCAAGGTTGTATCATGCAACCACTAGCTACAGACCTTTCAGATTATGTTCTGCAAAATGATGGGTCTAGTAAATTTGATGTTCATCATAGTGGGGATTATCTTTGAGAGATTCATAATGTCTTCAACTCTTCAATAATTTTTTGTAAATGTGGTAATGTTTCAGATGATTAAAGTGACAAGGATAAGCATATAGTTTGGTTGGACACTACTCATCTTCGATCTATGGGTAGCGGTGACCCTATTTCTTTTAAAGATGTTGTTTTAAATGGAAAGGGCATCATGGATAGTAGTGTAGGTTTTTCTTTGGTTCCTCCAATAAGAAGGTTAGGGAAGGATTATTCCAATCATCCCAGAATTTTTCTATCGAGTCATCTTTCAAGGCATCAAATATCTAACTCACTCTGGAGCAGGAAATGTCCAATGAAAGGATCCTTGGGATCCTCAATCAAGGAAATTCACAATCATAGTGGAAAACTGCTGATGATGATGATGATTTTGATTATAACTATGGAAATGATCCTCTTTTCTTGATTTCCAGTTTTCTTATCTAGATGAGTGCATGTATCTTTGTATGACTTTGTCCACTTTCTCACTTGCCTGTTATATTTTTATTCCACCTTTAATAAATGGTCAGGAGCTTTGGCTTTTGGCTTGACCTTTTTTCATATAAATATACTATATATACATTTTTAAATATATTTATTTCTAAATATATTTCTTTATAAATAATTATTTACAAATATAATTTTAGCATTATTAAGGAATATATAATCTTAAATGAATGCATCTTAAAAATGAGTGAAATTTAATAATTCATAATGAGTACACTTTAAAAATATTGAAAAAAGGGATAAGTTTTATTAATTAAATATAATTTATTAAAAAATACGGATATATATTGAAATAAATATTAATACATGTTGAAAATATGAAAACATAGTAAATAAATATATAAAAATAATTAATATAAAATGATAAGTCCCAAAAAATAAAAAATAAAAAATAAAAAATTTTAAAAATGAATCAATACCTAATTATAATAATATTAAAATAAATAAAGAAAATTTACTAATTAAAGACATAATATATTAAATGTATCATGTAATAATTAAATTCTAAAATGAATACCAAACTTTGAATAAATTACATAAATATTAGGTGTATGTGTTTCTATATGAGATTTTATTAATTACGTAAATATTTGTGTATGAGTTAAATGAATTAATTATGTATATGAATGTGAAATAAATTTTCCACATGCTTGATATACGTTAAATTTACAAATGAAACAAAATTCAATTATGTCCATTACTTGATACAATTTCTTAGTATTTTTAATTAATACTAATTTTTCATTATAAACCATTCCTCACTATATATATGAATTATTTAATAAAAATCATAAATATTTTTTATTATATAAATCATAATTTAAAAAATATATATAAATATATTTCTATATTAAATATATTAACAAATAATTATGTGTAAAAACCATTAAAAAAGAATAAGACATTAATATGTTTTTAATTATTACATTTTATACATTTTCTATATTTATATTTAATATATATTATTTATTACTATTTATAATTAATATATATATATATATTAAAATTACTAATTTTTTATTAATAATTGCTTCATTAATAATTTTTTTAATTATTTTTTAATTTATTCATTTTTAATTTTTTTTAATTATTACAATTTTTTATTTTTTATTTTTTTATTAATTATTTCAATTTATTCATTTTATATATCTATATTTAATATACTATTTATTAATATTTATAATCTATTTATATGTATATTGAATTTATTTATCTTTATTGATAATTATTTAATTAATAAAATGTTTCATATTTTTCTTAATTTACTGATTTTTCATTTTTCATTTTTTCATTATTTCATTTTATTATTTTTACATATCTAGATATTTAATATATAATATTAATTAGTATTTATAATATATATATATGTATATTAAATTTATTCATTTTTTTCAATAATTATTTAATTAATAAAATTTTTAATACTTTTTTTAATTTAATCATTTTTATTTTTTATTTGTTTAATTATTTCATTTTATTTGGGACCTTTATCAGTGCTAAAAAAATAATTATTAAGGGTACCATTTATCATCACTAAAAATAAAGCACTAATAAATGTTACCTTTTATCAATGCTTAAAAATCACTAATAAAGGGTAGCTTTTATTAGCGGTAAAAAAGTAATGATAAAAGGCTCCCTTTATCATCACTTTTTTTAGTACTGATAAAGGACACGGTTATCAATACTTTTTTCTAGCACTAATAAAGGACAAAACTGTTAAAGTCATGTTTTTTAGTGGTGGTTCTTTTGTGTGAGGAGGGTGCCAAGTGAGCATTCCATGACAACCATATATAAGTTTAGTGTCTTTCCCTCCATTGGTGGCATCAGCACCAGTGGGTGCAACAGGTACTTCTTGACACTTTCAAAGTAATCTTGTTTTTCCCTTCCCAATTGATAGGGGATTACCTTCTTCATTAACCTAGTGAAAGGGAAAGATTTATCTTCCAGGTTGGCAATGAAACACCAAATGTAGGCGAGGTGTATGTGTTTCTATATAAGATTTTACTAATTATGTAAATATTTATATATGCGTTAAATGCCTTAATTATGAATATGAAAGTGAAATCAATGTAACACATGTTTTATATTTGTTAAATTGAAAAATCAAACGACATTCAATTATGTCCATTGCTTGATACAATTACTCAGTATTTTTAATTAATATTAATTTTTAATTATAAACCATTCTTCACTAAATATATGAATTACTTAATCTAAAGAATAAATATTTTTTATTATATAAATCATAATTTAGGAAATATATATATAAATATATTTCTATATTAAATGTATTAATGAATAATTATGTATAAAAACCATTAAATATGAATAAGACATTAATATGTTTTTAATTATTACATTTTATTCAGTTTCTATAGTTATATTTAATATATATCATTTATTTATATTTATAATTAAGATATATATATATATATACTAAAATTACTAATATTTTATTAATAATTGTTTCATTAATAAATTTTTTAATAAAATTTTTATTTATTCATTTTTAATTTTTTGTTTAAATATTATAATTTTTTTTAATTTTTTTGATTAATTATTTAAATTTAATCATTTTATATATCTATATTTATTATACTATTTGTTAATATTTATAATCTATTATATCTATATTGAATTTATTTAGCTTTATTGATAATTATTTAATTAATAAAATGTTCCATAATTTTCTTAATTTACTATTTTTTATTTTTTATTTTTTTCAATAATTAATTTTATTCATTTTACATATCTATATATTTAATATATACTATTTATTAGTATTTATAATTTATATAAATATATATTAAATTAATTCATTTTTATCAATAATTATTTAATTAATAAAATTTTTAACACTTTTTATAATTTACTCATTTTTAATTTTTATTTGTGTAATTGTTTCATTTTATTTGGGACCTTTATCATCACTAAAAAATGCTGATAAAGGGTACCCTTTATTAGTGCTAAAAATAAATCACTAATAAAGAGTACCCTTTATCAATGCTAAAAAAACACTGATAAAGGGTAGCTTTTATTAGCAGTAAAAAGTAATGATAAAAGGTCCCCTTTATCAGCACTCTTTTTAACACTAATCAAGGACACGTTTATTAGCACATTTTCCTAATACTGATAAAGAAAAATGTTGTTAAAGGTATGTTTTGTAGTAGTGGTTCTTTTGTGTGAGGAGAGCGCCAACTGAGTGTTCCATGGAGGCCATATATAAGATGAGTTTCTTTCCCTCCACTGGTGGCATCAGGATAAGTGGGTGCAGTAAGAACTTCTTGAGACTTTTAAAGGCTTTATGGTTGTCACTTCCCCGTTGATAGGGGTTTATCTTCTTCATTATCCTCGTGAAAGGGAAATATTTACCATCCAAGTTGGCTATGAAACGTCGAATGTAAGCGAGGTGTCCTTGGAGTCCCCTCAGTTCATTGAGATTTCTAGAGGGTGACATTGCTAAAATAGAACCAATCTTATTTGGGTCTACCTTGATTCCATGGTGGCATACCAAAAATCTATGTAACTTCCCTAATGTTACACTGAAATTGAAATTCAGCGGATTCATCTTTAGATTGTACAGTAACAGCTTGTCGAAGACTGTTTTAAGATCTGTGAAGTGATCACCTCACTGTTGGGATTTGACCACCAAGTTGTCGATATAACATTAAGTTATTCTTCTCAATAAGGTAATAGAGATATGATGCATGGTACAATGATAAGTTGTGTCGGTGTTCTTTAAGCCAATGGGTATAACCTGATTGAAAAAGATCCATTGGGACACTCTGAAGGCTGTAGCTTCTTCATCTTCAGGGGGCATATTTATTTGATTGTACCATGAATATCTGTATATGAAAGAAAGGTCTTGGAATCTATTAATTGCATAGATCACGAGTTCTATCATCAACAATGGGAAATCATCCTTCAGACAGTGTTGATTAAGGTCTTTGAATTCTATGCAGACCCTAATCTGCCCATTCTTTTTCTTTATGGGGACAATGTTGGTGAGCCATCTTGGGTATTGTACTTCTAAGATAAAGTTTTATTTGATTAATGTGTAAAATTCCTCTACTACAATGGTATAATGAGAGAGGTTCATCCTCATGAATTTCTTCTTGAAGGCTCGATAGTCATCAGGTAAGTTGATATGGTGTGTGGACACATCTGGATTCATTCTTAGAATTTATGTAAAATTCTAAGAAAACACATATCGGTGTTGCTTTAGAAATCTGATGTACATCTCTTTATCTTCAAGGTTCATGGAGACACTAATTTTTGTAGGTCATGGGTCTTCTTTTGTACCCAAATTTACATGTATGGTCTCATCAATGGCGGTGGATATTCCTTCCTTGAATTTGGGAGGGTGTTCCTGATTTCATACTCTTCTTCTTCCACCTCTGAGATTGTGGAGGCATTTTTAGATGAAGTTAGAAATCTGGGGTCTTCTCTATCACTTTTGAGGTGATAGAGGACATTAGAAAATAAATTATCATCCCCTACTATCAGAGTCATTGCAGAGAGATAATGGAGCTAATTTTATTCTACACTGTCACAAGGGACATAAGGGGATTTGACCTCTTAGACCAAGTCTATTTCCTCAACTAGATTTATACAGAGCACATAGTCACTGTCAAGAATACTCCTAGGATTCACAGGGGTAGTATCCAATCCATTGGGGACTGAAACTTATATATCATCATCCACCATCAATTTTTTCCAACTCATTTTTTGAAACCTACCTCAGTATATGTGGTTGTGTAAGTCTATAAGGGCACACTATCACCATGTATTTTTTCAACCTTCCATTCAATGGGGTATTTCAAACATTGATGGAATGTTGAAGGTACCACCACATGGATGTGGACCTAGGGTCTTCTAAGTAGGACAGTGTATGTGGTGTATTTTTAGATAACCCTAAACACAGTGTCAATTGTGTGATCCCCAAACTAAGATTTTAGCTTGATATTATTGAGAGTTATTTCCTCATGCTTATCATACCCCTAAAGGGCCATCTTTCTGGGAGAAAAATCTCCTTCACTATACCCCAAACATCTATGTATTCGGGTCGGGATGAGATTTATCCTAACCATTTTCAATTAGAACCCTTCAGATGTCAACATTATTGAGTCTACCCAAACATATAGGCATATAATGTGCCCCTGGATGACCTGTTCATAATCCTGCTCTATGGTATCTAGAGGGATTCAACAAGGGCAGCCCTGAGTTATTTTGAATGATGGAGTGCATCCAGGATTGAGAGATTGGATAAGAAAATTTTTAGTTGTTTCATAATGTCATACTTTTGTGTTAGAGGTTGGTGCTCCCGAGGTGGGGTTTGTCCTTAATATGTGGCTCATGATTTGATGAATTTGAGTTATATAGTCATGGTGATTGTTTAGTGGTCGAGGGGGCATCTCCTACCAGTGTCATAGTTCGTTCTGGCCTTCCATGTTTCTGGGGATGATAAGAAAATCGCACCCCCGCTAGGTTATCATGCAAGACAACTGAGCACAGACGAAGTTATGAGTCTTTTGAGACACATCCAATTATTTTTTAGGATTACTAGAGTGTTTTACCATGGGTCTTAGCTACATATATATCATATTTGGTTATGTGGACAAATATTGGGTCTGACTATTCCTATAATGTCCCATGTATCCTTGGTTCCTAGGCATGAAGCATCATATTCCATGGTTAGGTGTTGTTAACTCATACTCAAGGTTATATTCATCTTCATAGAATGGTTCTTCCATGTATATCACATTAACATAACCAAATATGATATCTTCATCCAATTAGGGTTTCGTTTGGTGGGGTGGTGTCTGTGCTTTGCATTTTGTCGGGAAGAAATGAATAAGAGTCAAAGATTTCTTTGGAGAAGAATATAACTCTTCATATTCTATATATTTCTGTGTATGATAGTCACATACACATTCGATAGACATATTCAATGTCACTTCCCTAGTTGGAGGAACTATTTTGGTTCTACGCATCTATACTCTTAGGGTGGAATGATCTCAATCAACTTCTTTCTGAGTCATCTAGTTGTTAAACTTCTTTCCACACCTGGTCAGAACTTTATACCAATTAACCTCTTCTTCTGACTATACAATGGTTATATAGGTCACTTTTTTCGAGGATTTATCCAACATCACCTATCCTAAATTGACCATACTTTTGAGAACATATTTGAAGATGTAGCTGTCCAGGAAATTATAGACCAACCTTCTATGGAAAGGGTGGTAGTCAGCATGATCAGTGAGGCTAAAATCATTGGGATTCCTAGAATATGGTAGCTTGATAAGTTTATTATCTATGGATGAAAGGAAATAACAATGGAATTGTTCATTTCAGAATTAGTAGGCTTTATTTATCAATTCTTCAAATTACAGGTGATCCTGATTTCTCTATGCTTTAGTTCGAGGGATATTTTGCAGTGGTTTCCACTCGACAGAAGGTGTGTTAGGATCGAAATAATGATGTAGATGATCAATATACAAGAGGGGGGGTGAATTTTACACTTTAAAAATTCCTTAAAACAAAGGAAAGAGATAAGTTTAACAAAGTTAAACTAAGCAAATTCATAACACCTCTAACACAAATTGAAACTTGGAATAAGGAATGAAGTTATAAACTTCAAGTCCTATGAACTTTCTTAAAACTAGGAAGAGATTCTGAAAGTTGGTTCCGGAAGTATGGTTCCGGAAATTGAAACATAACAAAAGATTACAATATGAGATTCTACCTTAAAGCCTGTAGAATCTAAATGAAACAGAGTACAAGTAAGGAAGTATAAGAAAGTTATACTTTCCTTATAATACCAAATGCAGTGGAAATAAATGAGTAGAAAAACTACAAGTAACAAGAAACAAGTCTTTTAACCCAAAGAGAAGGGTATTCAACAACCTAGGATAAAGGTCCCTTGATTTATACTTTCAAGCAAGTCAGTCTTACCCACACCAGGGTAATCCCTCGATACGAAGATCGGAGTATCTGTCTTGCTATCCCCGCAAGCCCTCAACTTCAAGGTAGTTGGCAACCTATGTCTTCCTCAGCAAGGAAGTCCTCTAATTTCAAGGTAGTCAGCACCTCTGTCTTCCTTTCCCCGGAAGTCCTCGAATGTGATCAACAACATTCGGAGTCACACGAAGTAAAAACTGAACAAGCGGTTCAGTACGCACAAGGCATGAAAAGCTTTCTCTCTCTAGAAATCAACTTATCAGCGTGTGGTTTCTAGATTGATCAATTTCATTGTATATAGAGCTCTTTCAAATGAGCTCCTATTTATAGGAAAATTTCCAACGGTCTGCTCCCTCCTCCAACGGTCATATTTTCCATGAAACTCGGAGGGACCTGTACAAGTGTAACTCAACCAACGGTTAATTAGAAACAGAAAAGACGACATCATTTTATAACAAACTATTTATAACTAAATGTACGATATCTTTTTGAAACAAAGCATTTGTGAGTAAAAGCTAATCAATAGTTCGGAGTGTAAGCAAGTCAAAAGTTCGGAGTCTAACCAAAATGAAGTTTGGAGTCTATGTTAAGAAATGTTCGGATCCTGTTTTATAGGAATTCGGAGTCTGGTTTCACCAGGGATCGGAGTCTGAACCTGTAGAGTTCGGAGTCGAACTTCTTAAGAGTTCGGAGATGAACTTCTTAAAAGTTCGGAGTCGAAATTCTTAAGAGTTCGGAGTTGAACTTCTTAAGATTTCGGAGTCGAACTATTAAAAAGTTCTGAGTCGAACTACTTAACAGTTCGGAGTCGAACTACTTAAAATTTTGGAGTCGAACTTCTTAAGAGTTCGGAGTCGAACTGCTTAAAAGTTCAAAGTCGAACTACTTAAGAGTTCGGAGTTGAAATTCTTAAGAGTTCGGAGTCCAGAATTCGGATTAGAACTACATTACAGATCACTTCTAGAATTCAGATCCTAAAAACAGAATGCTCCAAATCTTTTCATTATATGGCTCCGGAAATTTGGTTATGAATCTGGTTTTTGAAATTAAGAATAATATTTCTATGTATAAGAAAATATTGGTTAAGGTATATTTCCTTAAAGAAGTAAATTTTCCTTATGGGGGTAAAAATAATATTTTCTTAAGTATAAGGTGTTTGTGATTTTCAAAACAAGAAGGAATGGAAAAGTCATAAGGAAAACCTTATTGACTCAACAATCTCCCTCTTTTTGGAAAGCACAAACATACTTACGAGAAAGCATATAAGGATCTTGAAAATTTTTATTAGACTTTGAAAATAAAACTTATCTCCCTTTGTTTATGGATAGAAACGAATACAACTAACTCCCCCTTAGGCATTGAAACTCTAAGGATTGTATTCTGAGTTTTCGGAGTGGAATTTTCCATAATATAAGAGTGAAAAACTTCATAGTGGTAAACTCCCCCTTTCATTAAGGATATTTATCTTAGAAATTTTTCCCTTTCTCCTCCTTCGGAGTAGTTCTTTTTTCCTTCTCCCCCTTTGTGATTTTCAAAAAGAATTGAAGGGAATGGAAAAAAAGTATTCTACCTAAAACATTAGTATATAACAAGATAAAACCAACCAGATAACCATTTCATTAGATTTGGGAAAAAATTTACAATGAAATATAACTACAACAAAATATTGGAGTGGGTTCATTTGTCTTCCTTTTCCTTCGGAATGAGCTACTTCAAAAAGGCTTTGAGTTTCTTCAAGTCTCTCTGATCTTCCTCTCTTTGCCTCTCCAAGGATTTTACCATTTCTTCTTGAGATTTTAAAGCCTCTGCTTGAGCCTCCAAGGATTCTTTCTGCAACTTCAACAACTCATCTTTCTTTTCCATATTTTGCTGAAACTCAATCCAGAAATCTGTTTCAGTTTTCCAATTTTGAGATACTGAGTTAAGCTTCCCATTCAGATCCTTGACCTGTTGATTCCGAAAATTTTGCTCCTGGGTCAACTTCTCAGAAATCTCATTAACCTTTTTATCCTCCATTTCAAAAGCATTTTGAACTTCATCTTGAAAAATCTCAAATTGAACTAAATCTTCATCAAATCTCTTAGACCACTTCGTTACTTTACTGCAGGACTTCCTATGCACGTCATAATCGATCAGAAAACTTTTTTGTTCAGCTTCCAACTTAACAAACTTATCCATTACCATGGATAAAGAATCTGATTTTTGATTCATAGATTGTTGCAGCAACTGGCATTTAGAATCTATTGTTGGAAGAATCGGAATTGTGTCCACCAACTTTCTCAGAGACTGAACCACAAAATCATGCCCGTGGGATGATGATTCCGAATCAGAAACTTCTTTTTGAGATTCCTCTTCTTCAACTGGCATCAGCTTCCTTCTAGAGGTAACACCAACCTCTTTCCTTTTGATGACATCTTTAATGGGTGTCTCCATTAGATTTTTCTTCCCTTTATCAGATTTCGGAATGGATTACACATTTGGAGATACTTCCTTAGATTCATATACTTGAATAATCTGATCATCATCTGGTTTCTGTCTTACTTGTCCTTCCTCAAGAAAGTTCCTCTCATAGGATTCTTCTTCATCAAACAGCTCATTTTCTTCTTCTTCTTCTTCTGGATGTTGCTTTCTGGCTTCCTCATCTCCCTTGCATGAGGTAACTATCTTTGCGGATTCAGCCTTATCTTTGTAGTCTTGTACTTGCTTGATCAAGCTATCCAGATCTTCACTCTCCTCTTCTTCTTCTTCTTCTTCTTCCTCTGCTTCTTTAGCAACTTCCTTCTCAGCTTCTACAACTATTACTTTACCCTTGTCCTTTTCTGAAGTTACATAGTTTTTTGCTAGAGTTTCTGGTAAAGAAGGTTCAACACCGAAGGTTTCTGGAACTGGAAGCCTTTCGGAAGCTAACTCTGTATCTTTTAGCAAAGATTGCACTAGTTCAGCTTCAGACATCTTCTTTCTCAACTTCTTTTCCTTCGCTTGCCTTTCTAGATCCTAACCATCTTTGTCTTTTAATGCCTTAGCCTTAGCAGGGTCCATTCTGAATTAAGGATCCCCTTCCTTCCTCATTTCTTTATTTTTCTTCCACTTTGTTGCTACTTCATCTGTATATATTTTCTGCTTCTTTGGCTTGGGAGGTGTGGATTCAGTTTCCTTAGGCTGAGGAACTTCTTCATCAGTAACTACTTCCTTAGCCTTTCTATTCTTCCTTTGCTTTTTTGAAGGTTCTGGAGATTCTTTTTCAGCTGTTTCAAATTCCTCCTTGGATAGGGGTTAAAATTCTCCAGATTCACTAGAAAATCTCATCTTCATTCTTTTAAGTGTATCATCACTGACAAGAATGAGCTTGAAATTCTGGATCTTTGATTTTCAGGCAACTTTGAAAGATTCTAAGCAAAGAACAATCAACTTAGACAATAAGGCAGGAAACATCATAATCTGAGCTCTCAGATTTCCTTATTTGATATTCTTGATCGTAACCAATACATGCCTTATCAGATTTATCTTTCTTAGATTTACCAAAAAATCTAAGACATAGATATCACTCTTCTTCATATTTTCTTTATCTCCTCTTCTCCGAACTAGAAAACCTTGCACCCATAGTTGAATTATTCTATTATTTGGAGTGAGCCGAGCAATCTTAGTTGTTGAATCATCCTTAAGCCCAAGACACTTCAGTTCCTTCTCCTTATTGAAACTTCCTTGTACATCGGGAAGTTTGTGAGAACAGAATTCAGCTTATCCCTCATATGCTATACCAACCAGGCTTGCTGCCTTAGTGTAAGAAAGTTTATAAGTCTTCCCATAAGATTTAAAAGAAAACCTTTCTCTGCCATCTTCCACTAGGAAGGAAACATACTCATAAAACTCTATCAACAGGTCAGTATAAACCGGATCTTTTTTATCTGACTTAGCTATGCATACATCTTCTCATCCATTGAGTCTAATATTCTTTGAAATAAGAGAATAAATCTTATAAAAATCCAGATGAACTAACCTTTCCCTGTAAACTAACCACTTTGAAATTGGTTTGATAGTTGACATATCTTGAGAGGTTGCTTCAACAGACATTCGGAATGAAATAAACTGTAATATTTGGATTGGCTTCACAAGATTCGGAACCAGCCTTATGAGGAGCAGTAGAGCTTCGAGACGCAAAATATTGAAAAAATCGATGTGGGATGAGTCTCGTGGTCCCCTTTTTATAGGCAAAGAATTTGACCGTTGGTATTCCAAAAGCCATCCAATGGTTTAAAATACTTTGATCTGATCTGACGGTTGAGAATAATTCTGCAAGGAAAAAAAATTTGACTCCGATCTTTTGAGGTTTTTTAAAGAAGACATTCAGATTTGAGGAAAAACTAGAATCCGAACTAAACAAGGAAGATACCAGTAAGCAAAATTTGATTACAAAACTATAGGTAGGAAAATATTAACTTACAGATTAACAAGAAATATTATTTGAAATTGGTAATATTCTTCTTGAAAAAAACTTCATTACGAAATTTGCAGTACGAAAACCTCGTTACGAAAACCCCAGTCCGAAAATCTCCATTCTGGAAATCTCGTTACGAAATTATTAGTACGAAAATTCCATTCTGAAAGTCTTCAGTACGAATACTTTCATTCCGGAAGTTTTCATTCTGAGATTTTCAATCCTGAAAATTTTAGTTCCGGAAATTCTCATTCCGGAAATTTTAGTTTTAGAAAATTCCATTTCGGAAATCCTAGTTACGAAAATTTTGGAAATTTTTTTTAAAAAAAATGTACTCCCCCTATGAAAAGGAGTTTATTACTGTTAGAAGAATTTTTCAACAAGAATTTAATGAAGAATGATTACCTTACAGTTATCATTCCTAACTTTTGTTTAATGTATTCAAATCTATCGGAGGGTAATGATTTTGTGAAAATATCAGCAAGTTGATCTTGCGTTCCGATAAACTGAAGAATGATATCTCTTTTTTGTGTGTGATCCCTAAGAAAGTGATGCCTAATATCTATGTTTTTTTCATGAGAGTGATGTGAAGGGTTCTTACTTAAAGCAATGGAACTTGTGTTATCACACAAAATTTGAGTTTTAGTAAAATTGAAGCCATAGTCTGTGAGTGTGTGTTGCATCCACAATACTTGAGAACAACAACTTCCAGCTGCTACATATTCAGCTTCAGCAGTGGAGAGTGCTACAGAATGTTTCTTATTACAGGACCAAGAAACTAATGAATCTCCTAAGAAATGAAAAGTTCCAGATGTACTCTTTCTATCCATTCTACATCCACCAAAGTCAGCATCAGAAAAGCTTTTTACGACAAAATCATTTCCAGAAGTATAAAATAATCCTAGATCCATGGTTCCCTTAAGGTAGTGAAAAATTCTTTTTACTTTATTTAAGTGAGATTCCATAGGATTGGATTGATATCTTGCACATAAGCATACTGAAAACATTAAGTCTGGTCGACTAGCTGTTAATTAAAGTAAACATCCTATCATACCTCTAAAAGATGTTTGATCTACTGGTTTCCCAGCTTCATCAAGATCTAAAGAGTTTGAGGTACCAATAGGTGTACTTATACTCTTAGTGTTGTCATAACAATACTTTTTGAGAAGATCTTTAATATACTTATGTTGAGATATGTAGGTTCCTTCTGGTTTTTGAGAAATTTGAAAACCAAGGAAAACAGTTAACTCACCCATCATACTCATTTCAAACTCAGACTTCATTAGACTTGCAAAAGAGTCGGTCAAAGAATGCTGAGTTGAACCAAATATGATGTCATCAACATAAATTTGAACAATCAAAAAAATTTCTTATCTTTATTTATAAAAAGGGTTGGATCTGCATTTCCCTTAACAGAGTTATTTTGAAGCAAAAATACAGTGAGTCTATCATACCATGCTCGTGGGGCTTGTTTAAGGCCATACAGAGCTTTGGTAAGTCTAAAAACATAATCAGGATGTTTTGTATCTTCAAAGCCAGGAGGTTGTTCAACAAAAACTTCCTCTTGAACATAACCGTTAAGAAAAGCACATTTCACATCCATTTGAAAAAGTTTAAAATTAAAGAATGCTGCAAAGGCAAGTAGAATATGGATAGATTCAAGTCTGGCTATTGGAGCATAGGTTTCTTCATAGTTTATTCCCTCTTGCTGATTATAACCTTTAGCAACAAGTCTAGCTTTATTTCTTACTATGACTCCATTTTCATCACATTTATTTCTGAAAACCCATTTTACTCCAATAACAGAAGTTTCCTTAGGTCTTTCAACCAAGGTCCAGACTTTATTCCTTTCGAATTCATTTAGTTCATCTTGCATGGCTTTGATCCAATCATCATCACCTAAAGCTTCATCAGTGCTTTTAGGTTCTAATTGGGAAAGAAATGCTAGATGTCCTACTTCATTTCTTAAGGAACTTCTAGTCCTTACAGGTTGATTTACATCACCAATGATACTATCACTGGGATGATTCTTAAGAAACACCTGATTTGGGTTTTGAAAAGCTTGTTCATCAACATAGGGTAGAAAGTCTTCTGGGGTAAATGTTTCAGAATTATCTTCTTGAACATTATCCTTATCAGAAGGTTCTTCTATCAAAGGTTTACAGTCAGTTTTAGAAAACACATCCGAGGATGTAGGCTGGGATGGTTTAAAAACAAAAGGATCAGACTCATCAAATTCTACATGTATTGTTTCTTCAACAGTACAAGTATTTTTATTAAAAACTCTATAAGCCTTAGAAGTTGTGGAATAACCTAAGAAAATTCCTTCATCAGATTTTGGTGCGAATTTATGTAAGTTATCTTTAGTATTTAGAATGAATACTTTGCAACCAAAAACCATGAAGTAGGATAGTCTTGGTTTTCTACCATTCCATAACTCATAAGGAGTTTTATTAAGAAAAGGTCTAATAAAAACTCGATTTATAGTATAGAAAGCAGTACTTATAGCTTCAGCCCAGAAATGTCTAGCTATAGAATATTCACTCAACATGGTTCTAGTTATCTCTTGAAGAATTCTATTTCTTCTCTCAACTACACCAATTTGTTGAGGAGTTCTAGGTGCTGAAAAATTGTGAGTAATACCTTTTTTACTACAAAAAGTTTCAAAATCAGAATTTTGAAATTCTCCTCCATGATCACTATGAATAGTTTTCAATGGAAGGTTTTTCTCATTTTTAACTTGAGCTCTAAAACTTTTGAAATAAGAAAAAGATTCAGGCTTCTTTGCTAGAAAATAAACCCAAGTAAATATAGTGTAATCATCAACTAGAATAAACACATAGTATTTGCCTCCAATACTTCCAGTTTGTGTTGCACCAAAAAGATCCATGTGCACTAATTGTAATGAATCAGTTTTTGAGACTTCACCGATTGATTTAAAACTAGATTTATGTTTCTTTCCATATTGACAAGGATCACAAACTTTAGAAGAATCAAATCTAATCTCCAGTAGATCCTTAACTAGTTTCTTCTTAGAGAGTTTTCATAAGTTCCTAAGGTTACAGTGACCTAGTCTTCTATGCCATAACCAGGAATGATCTTCCATTGCACTTAGGCAAGGTAAATCTTCACTCCTTAGGTCTTCTAAATTTAAGGTGTAAACATTCTCATGCCTATTGGCTGAGAGAATAAATTCTTCCTTGGAATTGTGAACTAAGCACTTATCATTCCTAAAATTCCAAGGTAACCTTCATCACATAACTGACTTATGCTAATGAGGTTTTGCTTAAGACCCTTAACAAAAAGAACATTTGAAATCAAAGTTTTACCTAAAAGAACAATATTACCAATACCAACAATTTCACCCTTAGCATTATCTCTGAAAGTTACCTTTCCTCCTTTCGTTTTGATAGTCTTTTCAAAATAGCTTTTGTTACCAGTCATGTGCCTGGAACATCCACTATCCATGTACCATGTATTGTTGTTGGTACTCTCATTATTTTCCTGAAATCAAGAAGAGAATTAGATTTTCCGAATCCAAACTTGTTTGGATCCGAGATTTCCAGATAACAAAATTTTAGGAACCCACATCTTCTTAGAAAAGTAAGCTTTGTGAAATCCTAGAGATTGGGTTTTGTTTAAGGAACAATTCTTTGCCCAGTGACCACCACATTGACACTTAGTACAAAATGGGGAATTTTGAGGAAAAAAATAATTGTTACTAAAAATTTGTTTTGCATGGGTATAACCAAATCCGGATTTATTTCTTAAAGGTCGTATTTGGGAATATATTTTATCAAAATTTTCCTTACCATGGGTAAAGTTTGATAAACACTTCTTTAAGAAAAAAATTTTGGACTTGAGTTTTATAACCAAGTTTTTATCCTCAAAATAATTAGTTTTAGAACTAGATCTAGGCTCGAAAATATTTTTCTTAGAAATTACTTTTTCTAATTCTTTAGAAAGTGCGTTCTTCTCAGAACTTATTTCCTCGAGATTTTTTGAAATACTTTCAAAATCAACATTTTTTCTATCAAGATATTTAGAAAGATCTGATATCTCTTTTGTAAGAATAGAATTCCTAGAGTTTGCCTTATCAAGTTTTTTATTAAGTTTGGAATTCTCAATTTCAAGAAGTTCAGCATTCCTAGAAACTTCTTCATAAGTAGGTAAAGTATTTTCTTCATCAGAAAAGGATTCTTTATCAGAAGAGTTATAATACTTACTATCATTAGAATTTAAAGAAACATTGGTCAATGATTCAGCATTTCATACCTTAGCCATAAAACAATGATTATCAATAGGTAATCTGGCTATGAGACCAAGATTCTTCTGTCCTGAAGATTCGTAATCAGAAGATTCATCTGAAGAGTCACCACCACTAGCACTACAGGTGTCATTAACTTTCAAAACTTTCTTAGCTTTGGATTTATAATACATCTTTCTTTTCCTATCTGAATGCCTTTCTTTCCTTTCTTTCGTTTTGAGCAAAGGGCAATCTGGTCTAATATGTCCGGCTCTCTTGCATTCATAACAAGTGACTTCTCCATGTTTTCGATATTTCCTTTCCTTTTTCTTATACTTGGATTGGAAACTTCTTTGGCCAGCTATCTTGTTCATCCTTCGAGCAAGATTTTCTAACTCATTCTCAGATATTTCACTCTCACTAGATTCGGATTGGAAAATAACTTTCCTAGACTTGGATCCGGTTACTCTCTCTGGAGTCTTAGCTTTAATCTGATTTGATGTTGCTGTAAAAGCAACAGTACCATTCCCATTCTTCTTTTTGATGTTGTCAGCATCTCTCTTCATTCTTGTATCATGTTGTAGAAGAGTTCCAAATAACTCATCATGAGAAATTTGAGTAACCTTACTGTTCTCATCTACAGCTGTTCTTTTGGATTCCCACTCATTGGGCATAATATCAATTATCTTGCCCACAAGTGCTTCATCATCTAACCCTTTTTCTCCCATAGATTGTAAGTTGTTGACTATAGTCATAAATCTCTGTTGAACTTTACAAATTGGTTCACCATACGGAAAGTTGAATCCATGATATTCAGCTCTAAGCATAGCTCTCCTAGTCTCAATCACCTTAGAAGTTCCAAAGTGTGTAACCTATAACTTATTCCAGATACAATTAGCTGCTTCACAAGAAGAAATTTGGCTATATACATTTCTAGTCATTGAACAAAGTATAGTATTGTGTACCTTATAGTTGAGTTGATACTCTTGCTTTTCCTGGTTAGTAAAAGTTCTAACTTCCTTATCATGAATTTTGTAATCACCAGTAAGCACAACAAAGTTATCCACTCTAGTATTGACAACAAAAGTCTTCATTCGATCTCTCCAGTACTCATAATCATTACCATCAAATATTGGTGGTCTTGTAGGATTTATATTATCAATTGAACCAACATTGATTCCTACCATACTTTAAACAACCTTCGGTACACAAACTTGTTAGTATCAAAAGTTCGAAATCACAAAGTTCGGAATGATAAAGTTCAGAATGAGAAAGTTCGGAATGACAAAGTTCGGAATGAAAAAGTTCGGAATGACAAAGTGAGCAAGAAAAACTTATACATGAGTACAAGTATTTCAGAGACCAGCTCTGATACCAATTATAGGATCGAAATAATGATGTAGATGCTCAATATACAAGAGGGGGTGAATTGTACACAGTAAAAATTCCTTTAAGCAAAGGAAAGAGCTAATTTTAACAAAGTTAAACTATGAAAATTCATAACACCTCTAACACAAATTGAAACTTGGAATAAGGAATTAAGTTATAAACTTTTAGTCCTATGAACTTTCTTAAAACTTGAAAGAGATTCCAAAAGTAGGTTCTAGAAGTATGGTTCTGGAAATTGAAACTTAAAAAAATATTACAATATGAGATTCTACCTTAAATCGTATAGAATCTAAATGAAACAGAGTACAAGTAAAGAAGTATAGGAAAGTTATACTTTTCTTATAATACAAAATTCAACAGAAATAAACGAGTATAAAAACTACAAGTAACAAGATACAAGTCTTTTAACCCAAAGAGAAGGGTATTAAACAACCTAGGGTAAAGGTCCCTTGATTTATACTTTCAAGTAAGTCTGTCTTACCCACACCAGGGTAAGTCCTCGATACGAAGATCGGAGTCTCTGTTTTTCTATCCCCGCAATCCCTCAACCTCAAGGTAGTTGGCAACCTCTATCTTCCTCAGCAAGGAAGTCCTCGAATTTCATGGTAGTCGGCACCTCTATCTTCATATCCCCGGAAGTCCTCGAATGTGATCAACAACATTCAGAGTCGCACGAAGCAAAAACTGAACAAGCGGTTCAGTACGCACAAGGCATGAAAAGATTTCTCTCTCTAGAAATAACCTTATCAGCGTGTGGTTTCTAGATTGATCAATTTCATTGTATATAGAGCTCTTTAAAATGAGCTCCTATTTATAGGAAAATTTCCAACGGTCTGCTCCCTCCTCCAATGGACATATTTTCCATGAAACTCGGAGGGACCTGTACACGTGTAACTCAACCAACGGTTAATTAGAAACAAAAAAGACGACATCGTTTTATAACAAACTATGTATAACTGAATGTACGACATCGTTTTGAAACAAAGCATTTGTGAGTAAAATCTAATCCATAGTTCGGAGTGTAAGCAAGTCAAAATTTCAGATTCTAACCAAAATGAAGTTTGGAGTCTATGTTAAGAAATGTTCAGATTCTACTTTATAGGAATTCGGAGTCTGGTTTCACCAGGGATCAGATTCTGAACCTGTAGAGTTCGAAGTCGAACTTCTTAAGAGTTCGGAGATGAACTACTTAAAAGTTCGGAGTCGAACTTCTTAAGAGTTCGGAGTTGAACTTATTAAGAGTTCGGAGTCGAACTATTAAAAATTTCGGAGCTGAACTACTTAAGAGTTCGGAGTTGAACTACTTAAAAGTTCGGAGTCGAACTTCTTAAGAGTTCAGAGTCGAACTGCTTAAAAGTTCGGAGTCAAACTACTTAAGAGTTCGGAGTTGAACTTCTTAAGAGTTCGGAGTCCATAATTCGGATTAGAACTACATTACAGGTCACTTCCATAATTCGGATCCTAAAAACAGAATGCTCCAAATCTTTTCATTATATGGCTCCAGAAATTTGGTTATGAATCCGGTTTTTGAAATTAAGAAAAATATTGCTATGTATAAGAAAATCTAGGTTAAGTTATATTTCCTTAAAGAAGTAAATTTTCCTTATGGGGGTAAAAATAATATTTTCTTAAGTATAAGGTGTTTGTG
The DNA here is from genome assembly GCA_963277665.1 of Viscum album. Classification (NCBI taxonomy): domain Eukaryota; kingdom Viridiplantae; phylum Streptophyta; class Magnoliopsida; order Santalales; family Viscaceae; genus Viscum; species Viscum album. Next base: position 666,458,727 of record OY728133.1, read on the forward strand.
ATTTTCAAAACAAGAAGGAATAGAAAAGTCATAAGGAAAACCTTATTGACTCAACAGGTGTTGGGTGGGTTGGGACCTTTTTAGGTTCTTGGAAAAGAAATGATACTGGTTTGATAATAATATAAGCATTCTCTACCGAACATATTCCTTTCCACTATGCTGAATGCATGAGATGGTATTTAGATTGGGTTCACTGAATTGCATATTCCAAACATATATCCATTTTTTTGAACTCATAGAACCGAATGGGATACTTTATCATGTTCAAAGGTGTCTATAGCTAATACGATTGGTTTTTAGCATATATTTCTAGTAATCGTTACTATGAGAGAGGGATGTTGAGAAAATAGGGTAAACCCATCCATCTATAAATGAATTCAGACACCCTCTCAATTTAAATTTTTGTGCATTTTTTTAGGTCAGCAATTGTCATTTTTCTCAGCATGGATCTAAATTGGTAAATGAATTGAAAATAAAGGTCTCCCCATCCTTAAATGGATCCTTATAAAAGGATGATGTACCATTAAAATGGTTTAACTATCAGATTTTTTACAAAAAACCTCATCTTAGTTGACACTTACTAGTCTAAAGGGCCCATAATTAGACCAAATCGGGATATGAAGTGAGTGTGTTGTTGTTCAGGGTTTCATGCACTGTCAAAAGTGGACAAGGTAGGATTTATGAAATTGGGGGAAGTTTCATCCACCCACTCTGGATATAGATTCTTATCAACCTTCACAATTACATGTATCCCTTCCATGGGTTCCATTCGAGTAGACATAGACTCGATGGCATTGAGAAATTCCATATGTATTGTTATTTAATCTACCTACTATATGGAGGGAGCAAGTGGGGCCTGATGAGGTGGCCATCTTTCCATCTCCCATTATTTCTACATTTGTGTGTATATGTAATGATTACCCTAGCAAGGAAGTTACTATCATCGTAATGGGGGAAAGTCATGATCATTTCTGACTTACTCATTTCTATAGATTGGATTCCATGATGTAGAGTCGGTCTGGCACTCAAATTCCACTATTTCAGGTAGATCATCTCTTTTTAGATGTATTGGAGGAGGAATATCCACCTATGTATAAAGAAGATACCCATTGGGAATTTTTCCCCTCAGTAGTTCCTTGTTGAGTTTTCTGGGATTTTGAATCTCATTCTCATATTGTGTCATTCGTTCCTCCATGGAAGAATCTTTGACTCTTCCAGGTGGTGATTGCGATGTAGCACACCTTTCCTATTTTCTTTTTTAGTGTTCTTCTGTATAGGTGCAAACTCGGTATTTGGAATTGTCAATTTTTTGATCCTCCTCTAGTTCTGGGAACATGTAACCTCAACAGGTGTATTTAGATCCTCTTATTAGGGAATGTTTTCTACATTGTTTCCATCCACATCTATATCTTCATCCACATTATCTATTGTATTGATAGTGACTAAATTCACAAAGGTTTATTGAGTAATGGTAGTTTTCCCATTACTATAAACATAGAATGATTATTATTCACTACCTGTATTAGGTTCATTTCTCGACCCCTTATCCATATTGGGTTGTTTTGTCTTACGAACCCAATGGGGTCTGATTACCTTCATTGTATTCTCCTCCCATATCATCATTTTAGTAGTGTGCTTGAGGGATTTTTCAATCATGATTTATGAACAGGTACCAAATAGCATAAGTTTTTCTTTTGGTGGGAGGAATGAATGGGATGCTGAACTTCGATATATAACTCCCAACCTAGAGAAGGCTGATTCCCTCTATTGTGATGATGATGATTAAAATTCCCCCATCCTTGTAGGTTTGGGATTTTCCGAGGCCACGGTTTTCATTAAATGATCATGTTACTGAGGATCTAATACTTTTAGTAAAGGATTTGATAATTTCAGGGATGAGAATTTAGATATAAATGTCCTAAGTCAAGTGTGATGGGGTAGATCTGGAACTATATTTGATTTCCCCAAGACTCTCTCAAGGGAAAATGAACTTAGTGATGGAAATTAAGATATAAATTACCCCAACCCAATGGAATTTGGTTTGGTTTTATCTACTGCCGACATGTCCTAAATCCTCTAAAGAATTGACGATCTGATGGGTGAAGGCAGTGGTAGATATTCCCCTAACTCGGTGGGATGGGTTCACTCCTGGATAGATGCTATGGAAGCTACTACTACATCTTTTTTGATGTGATGAAGTTATTCTCAAGTGGGATCTAGGTTAAATGGAAGCCCATGATGGGAGTCAGTTTCTACAATGTGTTCTTGGGTTATTTGAAACCTTATCTTCTATGTATGAAATGCATTCATGTTGCTTTGAGGGGCCCAGTTCAAGGATTTGTTGGCTATCCTCTTCCTCTATTTATTATTTCTTGGTACCATTGAAGTGGGATTATTTTAATTTTTGTAACCAACTTCCATGGGCGTTACCTGGACCCCTGATTTTACTAGAGTCGATGAACTTATAGGATTCCATATCTAAGGGGTTCTATTGTTCTAGGGGTGTGATGAAGTGTAACACTCCAAGATTTCCCCATCCTTTAATAAAAATACATGATGTGGATTTGGATATCAATTTATAAAGAGATGTGATGTAATATTGGAAATAATGTTTCATATTTGCACTATTATTTTGCAGTTTTGGATCCTGGTCCATGGTGGTAGTAGAATGTTCTAGATAACAATCGAGTATCTTGATGGTCTAAAGGTGACCCTCACATCTTGGATAAGGGAGGTGTATCGTCTTCAGTTGTTGATGAGTTTCCAACATATTTTGTCATAGATAAGGAATTCACTCCTTTTCTAGCTTATCTGGGATCTTATGGTTAAAATTTTAAAGGTGACATGACATGGTGGGAGATTGTTTCTTGCTAACTCTCTCTATATGTCAATTCCAGATGCATCTTCATCATAATTACACGTATCCATCTAATCAAACTACAGAAGGTGCTTCTTGGGGTCACCTACTAACCGAAGTGGAGTATTTCTGTAAGTTGATAAGGAAATATATATTTTTGACCCTGATATTTTGATCACCTCTATATATGAAGGATTCTAAGTTCTAAACACCTCTCTATATGAATGTTTCTAGGAAAGGGGGTATATCCTTTTATGTGGGAGATATCACCATAGGGAGTCTAACCACATCAAATTTGAGGAGTAGAGTCCATGCGATCCATCTTCACACTTCCACAAGGATAACTACCATAGTAATAGTAATATTCTATTTTTATTGAATAGCTAAAGGACCCTTGGGGTGTTGAGAATATTTCTCTAACAACCTCAAGGACACTGGAATTGAGAAAATTAAGGATATGAGCATCATTCTACATCACGTCCAGAATATGTTGACCAACCTTATGGAATTTTATAGGGATATGATCCTACTATATGATGGTTTTTAGACCTTGTTGATAACCATAAGGTGTCCCTAGAGTATGAGTCTTCTACTGAGAAGCTTCTAGAATATTCCAATGATATTCTTCATTATTGATAGGAATATAAGCATGTCCTGAGGCATGTTTCATTCTCACTTGGTGAGTCCTAGTTAGAACAAGGGTATGAACCTAATCCTGAGCCTTTGGAATATATTGCTTGTTTTTGTGATAAGGATATGATCTTATACTGAGTCATGTGTCTCTTTCACTTAGTGAGCCCTAGTTAGAATGATAATATGATCTCAGTCCATATATTAATTCCCCACCATAATATGCAGACAGACCTCTAGAATGAGAGAAGGGATATGAGTCTCCTTATGTACACCCTTAAAAGGATGTTGATGCAGTCATTTATCAGTGGAAGTATGGGTATGATCTTGGCTTCTTTAATCCACTAGAATATATAAGGAATATTCACTGATAGGAAAATGATTCTTTCATAAGGCATGTGTCATTATCACTTGGTGATCCTTAGCTAGAACGAGAATATGAGCCCGATACTGGGAATTTGGATTATGCTTCTGGTCTTCTTAAACAAGAAGATTATCATATCTCAAGGCATGGGCTTCTCTCATATGGTGAGACCGGACCAGAATGGGGATATTATCCTGATCTTGGGCCTTTGTATTATGTTTCTAGGATTTTGTGATAGGGATATGAGCCTGCCTCAAAGAATGTGTCACTCTCACTTGTTGAGGCCCAATTGGAATATGAATATGGGATCAATAAAATTCCTTGTCCTTTACCAAAATATGTCAATAATCTTTCTGGATGGGAGAAAAAATTTGTGCTTTCTATAGAGAAACCACTTTTTCATAACAATCAGAGTGTTTTTCTTCCCTAGATATAGGGATATGAATATGTGCATGTACCTATATCTATACCAATGTAGAATATTTTGGAAAACTTATTCAACTATTGCTAAGATGTAATTACAATTTAGAAAAGTGTGGACATGAATGTATGCCTGCACATTTTCTGTCTCCGCTGTGTAATACTAGATATCTTCAATTGAAGTAGAAATATAAACCAAATTTTTTCCTCCTTGTGGCATCGGAATATGTTTATGAACTTCATGAATATGGGTATATATGTGCCTCCCCCATGCTTAATATAGGAATATGCCTGTAAAAGTTTTCTGACTGAGAAAAGATATGAAAATTCTCATTGGCTACTTCAAGAATATGTCGGCATACATCATTTTTGGGAGTGGGGATATGATCCCACTCACGACTATCTAAAAAATTTCATGTCTGATGTGTGTTCCATTTTTCTATTTCATAGGGATCATAGGTTATAGTGTGATGGGTGGTACCCTTAGCACGAAATTGAAGGGAACCGGTAGGATGGCACTGGCGAAGGAAGTTGACAAGTTCCCTCCTTGGCGGTCCTTGAACCCGAAGGGATCCATAATTGTAACCTTGATTCACCTTTATTAGATATAGAAGGTGGTGATTATCACACTCCAGGGATAATCTTATGAATCAGTTGGCTATGGAAATGAGTTCCATTATATTTCATCTTTCTTTGGTTGGGGCAGGCCCTTCGATTTTATCTTTTAGAGACCCTTGTGGTAAGACTTAAGGGTCATTATTATACCATGTTGATGGTATTCCTAGAACATTTCATTTTCTACATGATGTTGAAGGTTTCAGGATGTTTAGTTCATTTTGAGTCTCGTGGGGGTTGCAGTCGTAGCTGATTTTCCAAAATGGTCACTAGATGAAGAAATGTCAGATCAGGGTGTTGTTTTCGAGTGCAGTGTCTACAATCAGGATGAAGATAAGGAATAAGGTCATAAATTAGTTCATTATTACAAGCGTGATATGTGATCAATCATATATGCATGGGTAACACAATTTTTCTTTTATTCTTGATATAGACATTATTTTCATATAGACTCTTCAAAACGAGGATAGACTAATTTCATGAGAACCCCAGCTACAAAGGATCATCTGTAAGATGTGTGTCATGGCCAACCGATCATTATTTTTTATTTTAGATCTTCATGTCAGGTTCACCATTTCTAATTCATGTGGATTGATGATAGAGACCACCCATGTGATAGGAACTAAATGGTATGATGACAACTTCAAAGTCTATTATTTTTTATCTTTTGAAGGATATTTTTTAGTTAAATTGTTTCTTGTATGGTTCAACAATTTTTTTTATTCAAAATATTTGTCTAGCCTAACCCAATGGTTTGATTGTGGGGGGTTAAATGTATTTGTACAATCATTCAAGTTGGGCATGCCATTTTTTATCCCAAGTGGAAACTCCCAATGGTTCCCATATTCATAACTAGGTATGGACCTGCTTTCTTAAGTTAGGTGGTCCTTTGGGTTATTAGACCCAATAATTCTTATGAGCTCACATTGGTCGAGTGGAAGGGAGGTCGGGCTCATCACACCCTTTTGGGGGAAATTTTTTCCCACTTTTGGACTCTCTTATAGATTTAAGATATGTTCAAGAATCTCTTCCTAATCCCGATATGGGACCATTTAACCTAACAAAATGATCATAGTTTAGGTCCATTTATATAAAATGTGTGGATCTTATTATATAATAAATTTATATGTATCTGAGGTTCTTCATCCATTTCCCATTAGTGGGTAGATTTTTATATGTTTAAGTTGTATAACCAGTCACTCCAGATTGTTTTCTCATCTAGGGAGGTAGTTAATATTCCAAGGATGTGATTGAACCATTGTGAGGATTCATACATATAATATTTCAAAATAGGAATAAAAACTCACATAGTTCATTAAACTTGTGTATTTTAATGTCATGTGAAAGGACATATATGTGGGAACTTAAGAGCTAGGTATTTGAACTCTAACCTTGACGATGTATCCTATGTATCCTAGTTATGGTATGAATCATAGTTATTATAGTTCAATCACACCCTTGAGACTTTCCCCAATGTAGATACCATTTTATGGTGGGTATTTATATCATACCAATGATTAGGGAATTCACACTGAGGTTTCCCTTATTGGTGGAGATTCATGATGAAAATGATCTGATCATTGAAACTCTCTAAGCCCATGTGACATATGCTCAATGTGAGAAACAATGGATAGAAAGTAATCAGTATCACTACATATGGATATTGGGATTATGTGTTAGGATATCCCTTTAGATATTTAATATGGATCTTGGGCCTTAATAAGGCATCCTATGTATCCTGGTTATAACTGGACTTAGAGTTATCGTATTTAAGTTGATCAGGTCTTACACTTTGAGGTTTCCCTTATATAGAGGGAATATCATATTATGTTGCTGATTTGGGATTAAACACTATGGTTTAATGATATTGGTAGAGGCTTATGATTCTAATGATTTGATCATTAAAACTCTCTATGAACACATGAGTTATAATCGGTGTGAGAAACAAGGGATAACAAGTAATCAGTCTCACTTTTATGGATATGGGATTTATGTACTGGGAGAGACCCTTTAGATGTTTAATATGGATCTTGGGCCTTGGGAATGTGTCTTATGTATCCTGGTTATATAAGGAATCAATGTTCCTATAGTTTATCTAATTAGGTCTTACACATTTAGGTTTCTCATGAATGCTCACTAGATAAGGATATCATGTCCTGAGATGTCTTCTTGACATAGCCTGGTTGTCTACCTGACATCTCTGATTTTCATCTTGACATTTATGGTTGTCTTCTTAAAATGTATGGTTATATACCTGACATGTCCAAGTTACTATCTCATGATCCATGTTCAAATTTTTGGAGGATGTTGCATTACCTGGCTGAGATTTTTTGGAGATAATTGCATGATCAGAGCTGACATGTCTGGAGTACATTGCGAGACCCGGTTGACTTGTCCTGAAGTTCATCACAAGATTTTTGGTGACTTATATAGAGGGTTTCTTGAGAATTAGGTGGCATGTCTTGAGGTCGTCATGCAACTAATTTGACATGTCCAAGTTTCGTCATGAGACATGTCTCACACGCTTAGAGGGTGTCGTAGGATCTGACTATTAGGCCCAAATGGATCCTCGAGACCTAGCTGACATGCATTGGTATCACCATATAACTTGGGTGACATGTCTAGAGAACATCACAATATTTGGATGGAGTTACCATAGGGATTTTTGAGACATCATGTTGCATTATATAAGTTCATCATGTGACATTCTTAATGTGGTAGGATGATATCATATTATCTAAATGGTATGTTGAGGAGACATCATATAACTTGAGTGGAATGCCTTATCATTGTCGCATGATCTAGATGATCTATTCAAAGTGAATGAGGATCAATGAATCTGTATTCCCATAATTATCCTATCTTTAGTCTTTATTAAAGTTTTTATTGCTTATGTGTCTTAAATCTAGTCAGTTTTATCTTGTTTACGACTCATGTAATTCAATAGATGTGTATGATTTCCAATGCCTGAACCATCGGAATCCCTTAATTTGATCTGAAGTGATAAAGTGAATCATCCTTTCATACTTTGTGATCAGGTAGTTTGTTCCCTAGATTTTAATTAGTTGAAAACCTTTTAGATCACATGATTGTCCCTTATAAAAAGTTTGCTCTGATTCCTGGGTGTGCTGGTGAAAGGATCCAAAGAGGTTTTTTTCATGATGGGGTGGGAGTTTTATAGGCCATGCCACCCTAATTATACACCACTTTCTATGATGTGTATTGAATAAATCTAGGATGGATTTAGTTGATGGATTTGGTGTCATTCACTTCATAAAATCCTATAATATGTTTCGCATGATTTTTTTGTGACTTCACGATCATCCCATCAACACCCCATTTATTGTATTTTGGATAATAAAAGGGGTCTTTCCTAATTATGTGTATATGCCAATGGTATTTAAAAATGTCAATCCAATATGTATAGGGAATTTTTGTGATATCAGGATTCCTATTGAATGGCCTTCACATGATCTAAGATGCTTTCCTTATACATTATGTGAGATAAAGGTGTCTTGTTATGGGGTCTTTGAGAAATTGAGATGACTAGTCAAGGGGGTGTCATGTGATCAAGAATGATTTCTTGGAGAGAATGACCTCATTCAAATGATGTCATCGTATCTTCCCCTAGCAAGAAGCACCCTTTATTTCCCTTTTTATTTTCTTGTTTATTTCACAAAGGTTGGGGATCTCATGATTTGGAATGAGTGTTATCAAATATAATCACTCTCCCCATCGGTGGTATTTCATGTGACCAAAAGGGGGACCTGCGGTGTTGCAAAAGCATTATCATGGCCAAACCTCCTATTTTTCATTAGATCCATGGTGGAGTGGAATACCACATGGACATGTCTGAGACCCTTTTCATGATGAGGGTGACATGCCAATGGGCTCTAGTGTGACAAGTAGGACATGTCGTTAGGGTCTTCGTGGTGTCCTGAGAAATACTTCAGTGCATCAAATAATTTTTATGATTGTAAGAGGATCCCTTATTTTTTATATTATTCTCCTTATTTTACAAGTATATTTAGATGGTTTTTCAGGATTCTTATGATTTAAAAGTTGCATGACCTAGAGGAACTCATCTAGAAATCTTCATATGACCAGTGAATGTCTTTATATGCCTTCACAAGAAGAAAGAGCGATTGTCAAAGGGGATCCATGTGATCTTCTAGTAGTTTATGTGTTGTGCATGATCATTATCATAACTTTATTAGGTTCATGAAATTTTATGTCCTTCAGAGGGTTATATGGTCTGTGAGTTCTGATCACCCTCTTCCTTTTATTTATGGGGAAAATAATACCCATATTTATAAATTTCTTCCTATTAGATTTTTCAATACTCATTTGGATAGTGTAAACACATATCATAGGCACTATGATTATTATTATTTTATGAAAAAGTTTGTATTTGAATTATTTAAGGTGGATAAAACATGTGTTTTGTACAAGGTGGATAGAACATATGTTTTATCCTTATGCATGGATACAAAATGTATTAGGTCGACTTCTTCACTCATGGATAAATACAATTATTTCCTATGATTTTCATATATATTAATCATATTTTGAACATTTCATATTCATATAAATCTTTTATTTTCAAAACAAACGTCGGTGATGAGATTATTTATAAAAACTCATGTGTATTGTTCCCTCTATAAATGTTGAAAATCCTATTTTCACTATTTGAGTGCACATGGTATTAGATATTTTATCATCATCATAGAAAATCAACTTCTCATGGTTTTTTTAAATCATAAACATTCCTCATCACTTATTTTTTTGTGAACATTTTTAAGACAAATCATGATTGTATTTCTTGTTTATAAGTTTATTTATTTTCTTTGCCTCATTTTAGATTCTTTTATTCTTATTCTTCTTATATTAAATTATTAAATTATTTCCCCATGTTATTTAGTTATATTTTTTTCAATCAAAGAATATTTTATTTTGTGGAGAGGGATAAAAATATAAATTGGTGTGATAATAAGGGTGAGTGAAGAGGATGGTTTTCTGGTTGAAAACCATGTGTACACATATTCAAGAAGCCCCTTATTATTATAATTGTTGTGTTAATATTAAAGGGATTTAAGAACATGTCTTTATGGATGTTTAAGAACTATCAATAACATTTTAAAAGTGATTTTTAAGATCTTTATAAGTCTTGGAATTGATATGAAGAGGTATGGAGCTTCAGTGAGGAGTTTGGGAATATTAGAGGTGAAGTTGGAAATTTAAAAAAGTACACCATCATTGTATAAGTCACTTAACATATTTGTATATGATAATCTATGTAGGTTATGTTTCCTTTTAGAGGTAAAGGTATATATATAAGAGTCATTATGAATGTGTGTATGAGTTATTAAAGACCTGTGTATGTGTCATTTCAACCTTTATAAGTTTCATAAATCTCTATGTATGTGTTATCTGACTTTTTTAAGTGTTATTCGAAGCTGCATTTGTGATATATGAAATGTGTTATTAGGCGTATGCATATGTTCCATTCCACCCTATGTATGTTTCATGCTAGGGTTATTAGAATTTTTGGAAATATACTATAAGATATATAAGATTCCATATTTAATATCTAACAAAGAATCCAAATTATTCATTTCCCAATCCATTATTCATGGATAAAAACATCACAAAAACATTTGTGATTCAGTAATTATTGAAGAGGAAAATTTATGGTGATGTTTTGTTTATTTTCAATAATAATTAAGATATTAAATATATGAAGTTCAGTTTGTTCTTAAGATCTTATATATCACTAATTCATTTTTTATTATTATTTAGATATGGAAACGTGATTCTCTCCTAAGAAGAGGAACAAATTTTGAGTTCAAGTTTGAATCATGGGAGATCACATCCATGTAGTGATTATCTATTAGTTATGAATTTGAGTATAAAAAAGTAAATTTATTTTCTATTTAATTTGTAAAGAAAAATGAAATTACTTTTATTTTGTTGAGTTTTTTCTGAAGTTTTGAAGTTCACGGTGTGAGATGAAGGAAATCCATGGTAATTTTGTTAACTCCATGTAGATATCATGTCCACATTGAATATATTTTTATTAGAAAATTTATATTCATGGGGTATCCTAATAGATTTATTTCATGATGATACTTCTTTGATAAAAAATAATACAAGGTATTCAAATTTAGGTATACTAATTTTGATGAGTTTTAATAAATGTTCAAAACTAGACATCTTAATTTTTGAGGAGATCGAGAATGTTGAAAATGATTGAGCTAGAAGAGGGAAATAGATATCAAGGAAATATATAAAAAGGGGTGAGTATAATTGTATGAGTTGTTAAAGTAGAGTTATATCTATATAAAAATAATATTCACTAACTTGGTATATCATAGTATCAAAGGAGTATTTGGAGAATGGATTTTGGGGTTCATTTTATAAAGATAAAGACCAAAAAAACTAAGTGTTTAATACTGTAACAAATATCCAAATAGTTGATTTTTTGGAATGAGTTTCAAGAATAGGATAACTAGTTAATATATTTGGATATTTATGTTATTGAAGAAAGTTACATGAGAATATCAGTTATCCAAACTATTCAGGAATGAAAATCATCTACATGTGGAGAAAAAGATATCAGGTGTTGACTAATATCTTTCTTGAAGTGGATACAAACATTAAAGGTGTGCAGTATAAAGCTATTTAATCTAATGGGACTCTGGATCCTGAAACTATAAGAATTAGTGTTGGTTTGGGATACATTTTCGAAAAGGATAACAAGTATTTACACCCATTAAAAATTAAAAATAAGATTTGTAGTATAGAATCTGTGGGTTGTGGGAATAACCAACCTTGGATAAGACTATGATTTTATGGTCCAACCCTATAAATCCTAATGTAATTTTCTTATTTCATATTTTTTCATATGGTTTGAGGGGGAGTAATTTCATTTTTAGTGGATCAATGTTTTAACTAACCATAAAGGTTAAGTTTAAGTATATAATTTGTAAAAAGAAAAACTAATCATTTATTCACACCCTCACCCTCACAGTAATATTATAGACCCAAGGTAAATCCAATTGGTGTTAGAGGAAGGTTACCTCTAAAATATCTAAATGTATCTGAGTATGGAAAACCATAATTCAATTAATAGAATCGATGTTATATTTTTTTATGGTAGGAAATATTATAGTTAGAAGAGTAAAAGGCTTCCCTACCTTCTTTCTCTAGGACTGGAAGTGAGTTATGGAAAAATGATGGGATTTCCACCCATGTATCATTAATATATGATGAAATTCAGTGTTAATAGAGATCCAGAAGTCGATAGAAAATCCCTAATTATATATAGATGTCTCTAACAGAAAATGTATATACAAAATTCATGGGACATCAGTCTGTAAAAGATATTTGGGACAAGATGTGAAATAGTTATGAAGGAAATATCAAAGTGAAGGAATACAAGCTATAAGTTTATTTAAGTAGGATTGAAGACATTAAAATGACTGATGAGGAAACTATTTATTACTATTTTACTATGGTGAATGATATAGTTGACAATATCCAAGTCTTAAGTGAGAAATTGGATGATGTTATCATTATAAATAGTTTGTTGAGAAACTTTTCAAATAGATTTGATAAAAAGGGTTCATATTTGGAATATAAAGAGGATCTATCCCTGGATGAAGTTCAAAATATTTTTATACTATATGAGATGAGAAATGATCTTGCTTTTAAGAAGAAATAAAAACAAAACATAACTTTTCAATACATTAGAAAAAGAAAAATCATAGTTGAAAAAGATGCATAATCAATTGATTCAAGTGATAAGGAATATTATGGGGAATTTAAAAATTTATTTCTCTTATATAAAAAAATCAATAAAGGAAAATGGAAATAAATGGTAAATAAACTACCAAGGTTCTACTACTATTATTACATTAGAAATTTCTAAAATAAGTATCCAAAGAAGAAGGCGGTTAAATATGAATCATATGAGGGGGATAAGAAATATCAAAACTAGAAAAATGGTATAAGTAAGAATAATTATTCTAGGAGCATAATGAGGGATTTTTTAGAAAAATATAATAGGAGGAATTATCTTCATGAAACCATTCAGAATATTAATTTCATTCTTTCACTCGTGTTGATAGTGGATTGGATTCCTCAAAAAGTGATGGTGGTGGAGAATAAAGGGAAGAACTGGGGTATATGTTGATAGAAAATGTGCATACTTTTCTTGTACATAATACAAATAACAATAAGTATAAAACAAATTTTTTGAAATAAAATAACAAACTTGATGATGAGAAGAAATAGTATGACAAGAAGGAATCATATCTTGTTAATGAAACCAAGTAATATAGACTAAAAGTAGTTGGGCAATAAAATATATCCACTAATATAGAAGAGAAGTAAGCTACAAATGAATAAGAATTATCCAAGTAAAAACCAATTTATCTTGAGTCTAAAAAATGAGTTGAAGAATTATATGTAAGAATTAATAAAGTTATTTAAGTTTAACGTGGAGTCTTCTCAAGTTGGTGAGATGAAGGATCTAAGCAAGAAAGTAAAAATTAAATGCATTTAGTTTCAAAATGAATCTATTTTTTTCTAACAATATAGGTTCAAAAAATAATTTTAGGGAGTTTTAGACCAATAAAATAAGTGGTAAACACTCTCCTATATCAAATGAAGATAGTAAAGTTTCATGAAGTCCATTGGCCCCTTGGAAGAAGAAGGTTTAGTTTGAGGAAGGTCAATAATATCTAAAATCTGAAAAAATTCATCATCAAAATGAAAGACATAAGTTCATATTCTATTTTTGGTGTTGTGTAAAGTATGTACATAGATATTACTTATCTTTTAATAAAATGTATTTACTCAATCAATCCATTTTTTTTATTTTTTAGGAATCCACTTTATGGAAAACTGGTAACCATACAAAAACCATCAAAAACCACCCGCACAAACCCACTTCAACGTCAACATACAGCACACTAACATCAAAAATTAAAATCCAGCTTCACCTCGGACCAAAAAATGCCATACTTCCTTCAAAGAAACCTTAAAAATTCAAATTTCAAGTCATCACCACCCATCTCGGTAAATGAGACATCTTGATTCATGTACTACCTCAATTCTCACTCCCATCATGACAGCCACCCTGTCCCTAAGACACACCCATTTCCACATCAAACCAAATCGTTTGCGAGCTTCACCGGCATCTTCCATCATCATCACTATGGAAAGAAGATTCATCATCTCCACCAAACTCAAAACAGGAAACATCATCAACTGCTTTAGCTGATTCCCGACACCAGACTACCAGCGGCGACATCGCCGGCTTAACACCACCGTCATCGTCCTCATCAGAACACCACACTTGACACAACCTCATCATGGCTAGGCTAAACCATAGAAAAACCTACCATAGGTAGAAGCTAAACTGAAAGAATAATCCCAAGCCAAGATCATACCAACACCGGAGTGCACCTGAAAATCCCTCAAACACCATTCCTCTTATCCCAAAACCACTGAGAAATCATCGCTCAAGATCTGACCTGGATAGGCATGATGTAACGCGAGGTCAGAGAAGGGATGAAGCAGTCTGGGATTGCAGCAACCATCGTAGTCAGGATCGAAAACCACCGCAAAACCAAACCATTGTGATGATGCTCGCCAACCTGAGAAGAACATTGAAGCATCTGAAGTTCGCCAGTTGGGAAATGTAGAGGAGCCTATCCCGCTACTAGAGAGACGTTGAAGGATTGTATGAAAATATTACCAGAACAAGAATAATTTATGAGGAGGTAGATATAGGCATAAAATAAGGATACTTCCTTGTTAACTGAGGTGGAATAATATGCTCCACACAAGGAAATTTATCAAGGTAATAAATAAGACAAATAATATTTTGAGACTCAAAATAGAAAAGGTATTTTAAAGAACACTTATCATGATAATTTTTTAAGGAAAGAGTGGCCTAGGTTGAGAGGAAACTCTTAGTCATAGTGCTCCAACAAAGAAATAAAAGGTCTCTTCTCCACGATTTTTTTTATCTATGATAAAATACAAGGAATTGAAGAATAATATAGAGGTTATAACATATGGATGAAAAATAATGTGTATTTCATAGAGTATTCTGAATAAAATTAATAGGAGGAAGTGGGTGCATCCTATAAGGAGTAGAAAAAATAAAACTGAATCTATCAAACATTGGATGTATAATTTTTAGATAACTAAAAAAATAGTGAATGAGGTATTTATATCACAATTTCAACCCATATTTTTTAGGTATCAAACGTTTTTATAAAAGGGGGTATTTGTTGATGAAAAATTTCAATAAGGGGTATTTATATTCTTTTTAATTAAACTTTTTTATTTAATTTTTTGAGGTTTGTATAGGATGTAAATTGATTCTTGATAAATTTGTATTCTATAAACCCAAAATGAAAATTTTAGTTGGTATAATTTGAATCTACTATATATAGTTCTATACCAATTGGAATTATAGTGGACTAACTAAAGTATCTTTTATAAGAAAATATGTGGTTTCATCCTTCTCTCAAATATGGGTTAATCTGTGATTCAAAATGAAAGAGTGAGAAGAAATTTTTGTTCTGAGATGTTTTGAGAATTTTTATATGAATATAAATCCCCCATATACCCTTTTTATTTCTTATTAATAAGTGGGAGAATAAATTTAGTTTCATCACATATAAATATTAATATTTTAGGTTTGATGATATTTACAACAAACACAAAGGGTGTGTTTTTTGATTATGTTTTTTAGTTGTATTTATTTTCAATCAGAGAATTTGCTACTATGTGGAGAAGTTTTTTCAATATGTGTTGGTTTATTCTTAAGTTTGAGTGAAAATAATGGATTTATTGATTGAAAACCATTTGTATTAATATTAAAAAAATCTCTTTATTGTGATTATTTTTGTGATGATCTTTATGGAATTCAAGGACATGTTTTAATAGATGTAAAAACACTATTTAAAACATTTTATAAGTGATTTTTAGGTTCTTAAGAAGGATTGTAATTTATATTATAAGGTTTGGAACTTATGCAAAGAAATCATAAATATTGGATTTGAAGCTAGAAATTTAGAAAAGTACCTCATATTCATAAGATTAATTTACCATATTAGTATTTTTTCAATCTTTATAGTGTATGTTCAATTTATTAGAAAAGGGAAGTGTGTGGGAGTCATTATGAGTTTTTGTATGAGTGATTGAGGACTCGTGTATGTTTCATTGTAACCTATATAAGTGACATCAATCTATATGTATGTGTTATATAACATGTGTAAGTTTCATTCAAATATTTTTATGCATCATATAACCATGTGTACATTTCATCAATCATCTTTATATGTGTCATTCTGACTAACCTATGTGGAATTCCAGAGTTAGAAAAAAATTGAAATTTGTTGTATGAAATTTGAGATTCCAAATTTAATATCTAAAGAAATAATTAAAATTAGGTTATTCTTAAGTAATTATTAGTGTATAAAAACATAACAAAAATAATTTTCATTCAATAATTAATTAATATGAAAAGACAAGGTGGGTTTCATGAATTCTCAAGAATAATGAAGATTTAAAAGAGTTCAGGATCAAGATATTCTTAAAAAATTATATATCACAAATTGATATTTTATTCTTGCTGAGATATTAAAGGATGATTCTTATATAAGAAGTGTAAGAATAATTGAGTCAAATTTAGAAGTTGAGGATAGAACAGTCCAACAGAAACTATGTAATTTCTATGAATTTGAGCATACTTGAGAAAAAAAAAATTAATTTCAAAAAAAATAAAGTGGGTTTTGTTTTTGATGAGTTGTTGATGAAGGTTCAAATATTCTAGAGTGATATTAAATAAATCATATATCATTTTGGTATCATGATGTGGAAATCCTATCTAGGCTGAATATTCTTTGAGTAGTGCACATATATTAGCATGGCATCCAAATGGATTTATTTTATTATGATAATTTAGTCTAGAAGATAAAAGTACATAAAGTATACCATGTTAGGTGTACTAATGTGGATGAAAGTTAATAAATGTTCTTAACTGGAGAACTTACTTTCTTAGGGGATCAAGAATTTTAAAAATGATTGATCAGGAAGAAAAAAAGTAGATATTATGGAAGATATGCAAAGGAGTAAGCAGAAATTTGTGAATCAAGTGAGTAAATGTATATCTTTATAAATAATAAGATTGAGAAACCAGATACATCATATTATTTAAGGAAGTTATAGATAATGAATTCAAGACTTTATTGGATTAATAATAAGGATATAATAATTGGGTTTTTAGTGATGTGAGGAAGATCTAGAAATTTTAAGGTCTAGAAAAAGTTTTGAGACCAGGAGAACTGATTAAGAGATTCTGATGTTGAAGTTGTTAAAGATATATGATCAGATCAATGATCTAGCATGTTTATGGGTTAGGATCATTTAAAAGTAGTTTAGAAGAAACCAAGAGTTGTTCGAGGTCTTTCTTGATGTGGATAAAAACTTTATAGGTGGGATTCAATCATTTTACAATCAATTTTTATACATTTTTATAATTATTTAAATGGTTTTTAGTCAATTTACTCTTAAAATAAATTTTTCTATTAAAATATGGGGAAATTGTAATTGAATAATTGAAATAAATTAAATTAATTAAAATTTTGAATTTATAAATTTTGACGTTCACTTATTAATTCATGTTGAATTTTACTAAGTGTTTAATTTTTTTTCTAGGTTAAAAAAGGGGCCAACCCATGTTATATCTCAACCCAAGGGAATACAAGCCATTTATCTAGAAAAATAAGGGCTAGTTATCTAGGAAAGTACATGAGGAATGCCTGTATAGATGGAAAGAGTGAGACCGATCATGCACAATGTGTACACATAGGTTGGGGTGAGGCTCTTTAGGCCTTTGTGTGTTGGCACAGGCCCCTATGTTTGTGTGAGTAGTGTTTCAATAACCTATCCAAAGAGAAGGAATGTGATCCATGGATGGAATGGTGTGGTATATATGTGAACACCAGACCAACCATATTTTCGATTTGGGATAAGTTATTATCAGTCAATGTTCATCATATTTAATAAAACGACATTGTACTACCTTAACTCCACTCCCCCAAGCTTGAACACAGTCTTAACACCACCTCCACTGCTTGATATCAATGAAACACTGTGAAACTGACTGGGAACCACCATGTAATCCACTTGGAAGATGATGATCGAATCTTATATCGTCATCAAAGACCATTATTGAGGCAGGTATTCACATGAATGATCTTTTCCACCTCGGATGATGTCGGTGAAATTAATTTCAAAGGATAAAGAATATATGCATTCTAACAGGATACTAATCTGAATAATATGAAGGCCAGATGGTATTAACAATGACCCAATTGCATCATTTAACTATCTATTCACCACAGTCTTGTAGAATAAATATTCCCCTCTTTAGGATGAATGGTGGAGGAAGGATTAAACCATGGAGATATCATATCTAACAATGCCTTGTATTTAATAATTGAAATACGCAAGTTGGAGGATATGTTGTAAGTGTTTACATAACCCCTTGGAGAAGATATATTTAGTATAGTTGGGTTTTTAATGGATGTGGACTTAGGGAGGCTACACCGTACGAGTTGGACCTACACCATGGATATGCCGATATAGGCAGGGAAAAGTTATTGAGTAAATATGGATAATGTAGTTTATGGAAATGGGTGATATATTGCACTGCATTCATGCAGTTCCAAGTAGATGAAGAAGGGGTTATATCATAGGCATTTATCTCTACATCACGTAAGGTTTTTCTACACTATGATATTAAATACCTAATATATTAGGCAATTCCAAACAGCCGAGATCTAAATATAATATTAAAAAAAGGGGAAAATTGACTGAGAAAAAAGATAACATAAGATCTGAATGAAGAATATAGAAGGGATTTATCCCTCTATAAATAAGAGGGATTTATAATGTGAAAAAAGATGTCTCTAAACTGGGATAAGTGTTTTTACTATTTTTTCTTCTTCTTTACTTTTTAGTTTCTTTTTTCATGTAATACATGAATTATTTTTATTTTAAGTGTTCCAATATTTATATTTCATTCAATTTATTTCTTTATTTTCTATATTTCTCATTCTCTTACACCATAAACTATTACACTTAATAATGAGTGATTATCCCTAAGCTTGGCCTTGGGGTGGGTATGTGATGTTCCTGAATTATGTTCTTCAATTCCAATGATTTAAATCAGTTTGTGGTGAATAAGAGAAAAGTTCATGAGTGTGAAGATCAACCACCATGGACTGAATCTCAACTTCATCACTATTATGTATTTTACATCTTTATATACCTTCCATTTAATGAGAACTCTTAACACAATGGAGTTTAATTTTTCAATGGATGAAACAACATACGATGGAGTCGGATTTTGGAAGATTCCACCCTCTCAATTTAGGTGTGTCATTAACCTTTAGTGTACAAGGAGGTGGAATTTAGTGTTCCACATAATTATCCTAGTAATGCAATGTAAACTCTATAATTTTTAAAACAAAACAATTTGTTCAATATCATACAATATATGACACATTGAGCTTAAAAAATGACTGAATATATTATTTAAATGTGATAGGTATCACTATAGTGTTAGAATAGAGGGAATGAATGAGATTAAATAAATTTTAAAAATATAGTTTACACAAGTTTATAAAATTAATTCATGGTTACCAAATAATTTAAAATGAAAATAAAAACCAATTAAATATAATGGATGTGTTTTTTATAAAAAAAAAATATTTTTATTCCCATAATGACATTTTATCTTAATAAATTAAATTAATAACTATTAATAAATTATATTAATTAAATTTACATGTTATACATTCAAAAAAATGTTTTTAAATTCATACAATAAGTTTTATATTCTTAATACAATAATAAATCTTCTTTTAAGGATAAAATGATATATTTTTCTAAAATCTGATTTTACCACCTTTTCACAGCGTACCTATTTTAAAACTAAATTTTGAAAATATTATAAATTTTATTTTAAAAATAAAATTCATTTTCTAAATAGTAATATAAAAATTATATTAGGGTTATATTTTGTTATTTTTTGAGGAAGTTTCATTTTCTGATGAATCGTGATAAATACTTAATTTTAATTGAAAATGGAATTTTAAATTACATTATTGATATAGTAAAATTATATTTTAAATGGTTTTTAAAGTATAATTAGTTCAATTATAAATCAATAAATCCAATTTATTTCATTTTAATCAATTTAAAAATGTAATTGGATATAAAAACATTTCAAACTTTTGAACTTTCCACCTTAAAAACATCCTTTGTCGTCGTGTCTGCGGGATTAATTTTAAATATAATTTTACCAATTATGTGAGTTTATTTTGGTAAAATAGATTATATATTTTGATTAATAAGGTCCAAATTATGTTTTTTGTTTTACTTCATTTTTGGGTATAAATAAGTGATCGTGGTGAAAAATCATTTTCCGTATTAGAGGTAAAATAATGAAAAGGGTTAAAGTTATAAGGTAAAATCATAAAATACCTAAAATATACAAATTTAAATGGGTGTTTCATGTGTTTATAGACCCTAGACATACAATAAAACATTTATTTTTATCAAAATTATTGTAAATTAATATCACCCAAATGTGGTTGTCTTTAAACATAAAATGATCATATTTTATCACTTAATCCCACCTCTCCTCAAGTATAAATAACATCTCTCACCATCCCATTTAGACTCAAAAGCCTTAAATCACATAAAATATTTACCAAAACCTATCCTTCTCACA
This sequence comes from Viscum album, assembly GCA_963277665.1. Taxonomy (NCBI): domain Eukaryota; kingdom Viridiplantae; phylum Streptophyta; class Magnoliopsida; order Santalales; family Viscaceae; genus Viscum; species Viscum album. Next base: position 666,479,436 of record OY728133.1, read on the forward strand.
CTAAACACTTACAAGTGATTTATTTATCACCAAAATACCAAATCAAATTTCATCAAGGGTCTCTCAAAGTGGTGATATTCAAGAGGTAATTTTCTCAAATACCTCTCTTAATTTCTTTTATTTGTATACTTTATCCCTACTTATTTTAAACATAAATTCATGGGAAATAAATAATAATTTATATAATGGATGGTTATATCTTCAATTTAATATATCATAACCATTTCATTTCTCATATCCTCTTACTAAAATAAACAAAATTATTGACCAAGTTATGTCGGTTAATTGCCTCTATGAATAATGTTTTTTTGTTTTCCATTACAATATTAATGGATAGTAATAAAACTATTATTTTGGTGAAATAAGATTTTAATAGGTATATAATAACATATTAAATTTTATATAACTAATATACAAACATAATATTAAATAAAATTAAACTAATTCGTGATGTTTGGAAAAACCTCCAAAATAAACTAATCATTTATTATTAACATTTTATCAAATGAATCATCCTAATGTCAAAAACCAAAATGATATACTAGAACATTTATATTCTTGTAAGTTCAATAATACCATTTCATTACACTTTTGGATTTGTATTCCTATTTTACAATAACAACCATAATTATAATCAAGAGAACCGATCAAAAATCATGAAACAAATGCACCACAAACAATAAAAATCATGAAATATTATTAATTAAAGGGACATAATATGTTTTAAAATAATAATATAAGGTATTATAAATATTAAAATATAGTTTTTTAATTATTTTATAAAATTATTTAAACTATTATACATGATGTTAAATTATTCACCACTAAAGGGAAGCGTGTGGTAAAGGATTTCTTACCTCAATTTTCATTCATTGGGTTATAAGTATAATTTTTTGATTATATTATGAAAATATTATGCGTGGAACACAATATTTATTTATTTATATTTTATTATAACTTATATTTGTTTTGATATAATGTTTTTATACATAATCACCCTACTGATTAATTCTCACATCAATGATATGAACTTTGTAAGTGTTTCTCATCCCACACTTACTTCTATGAGATATATGCCTTATTCACCAATTATTTATTTTGTGTGGTGTATATACTAAAATTTGATATATAATATCATAAATCTAATTGTATTCATGGTATTCAATGTTTCATTTTATAACTATTACTTTTATGGTACATATGATTCGACTGATTATTAAGTACAAGGGAATTCTTAGCCCAATTTCCATTATTTGTCTTCAACTTCAACATCATTGATAATGTATTTATAAGATTATGTGTGAAATAAATTATGGTTTTATAATGTTTTATTTACACTTTTGTGATGTGGATTTACAGTGGATACACATAATCTATTCTTTTTATTAATGCTCACTTCAATGATATGATATTTATAAGGGAATTTTTAACTAAAAACATCATTTTAAATGGTTTAAAGATTTATTTTCAAAATATTTCTATTTCATTTCCATGTTTTTTAAAATATTTTTATGAATATTTTTATATGGATATGAAGGTTTTCAAAATAAATTTTCAAATTTCTCTCAAATTTTTCAAAAAGGAATCTTTTTAATGTTTTATGTAAAGTACTTTATTTTAAAAAATCCTCTTTTAAAGTTCCTTTTTCAAAAAGAATGTATTTATAACATCAATATAATTTATCACCTTAATTTTCCATTAATGTTTATAATCTTAATTTAAAATTTTATATAGTTGCTTTCAAATAAAATGTTTACATTGTAAGTGAAAAACTTTTCCAAAAAACTGATATTTTAAAATGAAAGGGTTGTTTACCTTATGAATAATTTTAAATTTTAATTACTCATGTTTTATGATTGTGATAATTTATTTTGGAAATTGTATTTTTTGATTGTTGGTTATGCGATAAACCAATTACAAGTGGTTACATGATAAACTAATGATGTGTAGTTCTGTGATAAATAAATGATAGGTGGTTATGTGATAAACTAATGACAGGTGGTTATGTTATAACCTCCAATGCATTAGGTACTCTAGATTTGTAAGTTTTCCATATTATTTAATCCATTTAAATTAAGGCTTTGTCCCTATTATAGATCACGGGTGATCTTGATATAGCTTATATGAGGGGATGAGCACCATTATAGGTCATGAAATATAGGTGATCTCAGTATAGATTATACGAAAGGTTGATCCCCATTATAGCTCACGATTGATCCTGATATAGCTTATAATAATTTTGAGCCCCATTATAGCTCTATATTAAATTATTTAATGATTATATTAAAATTCCACCATATAGTTATTTCATTTACAAAAGTTTTTTAAATGGTTTTATAAATGTGATTCTCTAAGTTTCAAAAAAAGGTTTTTTTTTATTTCTATGGATTTTAATGATTTTAATTGAGCTAAAAGTTTATGTTTTTTATTAAGAAAATTATTTATTTCAATATATAAATGAACTTTGAGATAAATTTAAATATTACTTTTTTCATGTTTTTCACTGGATTAGCGGTTTTCTTTCTATATTTCCCTTACTGATATTATTATTCTCATCCCAAGTTTTTAAATGTTTTTAATTATGTAAAGGATGAGTAGGGAAAAGGATTAGGACAATATGAAAATTGTAAATATATGTCATGAAAATAAAATAAATTTTATTTTAAAATGGTTTCTATATGTGGCAAAAATGGATACTAAGTATACGAGTCCACTTGTAATTTATGGGTTTACTTTGTAAGAGTTTTTCCTAATTATCTAAAAAACTAAACCTATAAGATATTTGGGAAATTAAAGTGACTTCTAGTTTTAAAATAATTAGAATATCTATTTTTTAAGTTTGTGTCATTATAGTTGGTATCAGATCAAGGTTTATACAACTTTATAAATTAGGATGGTTTTGTAAGAGTTATGGATATCATCATATGGTTTACAAGTTTAAATATTATTATAAGTTCAAGGTCTTATACACCGCTTTTTTGGTTTAATTTTATATATTTATTGGTGATTAATGATATTTTTATACATTGTATTTAAAAAAGGTAATCTATTTAGGTATTAATTATTTTAAGGTTAAATTATTATAGAGTTTATAAGGGTATTATTTTTAAAAAGTAACATGTTAATTTTTAATGTTTTAATGATGTTATTTTATATAGATTAAGGGTCTTTTATCAAGAAGGAAGGAAAGAGGTCATTTAAAACCTTATTATGTCTTCTTGACAATTCAGTTATCACTATTATTACAAACTCTTGTTCAAATGATTTTTATAGTTTTCTAAATATTCAAATCACATGAAACAAATTGTTTGACTATTTTAACACCTTTTCTTATCACTAAATATTTTATTGGTCATTGTATATTGATCATTTGATTTCAAAATCTCAATATTACCAACTCAAATGAAAAGGGATCTTCCAAAATAGACATGCCCATTTACTTTCTGGAAGCTGAAGATAAATGAGATATCATAGAAATCCTTATGTTAGGATTTAAGGTATGAATTTTCTTCTTATGTTCTAAGTATGAAACATTTTTTGGTTGATATTGTTGAATAATAAGGATATAATTCAAATCCATGCTTTTTGGAATGAATTAATAAGGAATAAGAGGAAAAATCCTAGATAATTGTTTATAACAGAAGTTGAATGAAATATGAGTTCATGTGTTGAGTATTCAAATTTATGATGTAGTGGAATTTGATAAATATTATGGGAATCATGGAACACCTAAATATTTTTCTATAGTAGTTCATGTTTTTATAAATTTGTAAACATATGTTAGATGGAATCAATACCTTTTAAAAGTAGTAAAAAGGTGTAAATTTCTAAGGTACATTTAACCCTAAATTTTATGATATAAAAAGTGATATTTTAGGAATAATTAATTTACTTTTAGTGGAAATAAGGTTAAAGGTATTGTAAATATTTTTAGTTTATATGATCTCTAAGGAAATTATGGGTTATTACTTTTTAGGATAAAGAATGAAAGGTTTGAGATAATATTTGAGATTAAATATATTAAGGTTATTTTTTTAGGATGTTTCTAACATTTATATAATTTATAAATATTATTTTAATATATATTTAAAAAAAAGGAAAACATCCAGGATGGGTGATAACCTGTCATGTATGGAAAGGGTGCACAGCATGAACCCAAAAACTAAATCATGACAAGGGTGTATTGCCTACCACTTTCCTACATGATATCCTCGTTAGTATAAAATTGTTTTTCTTTATTAAAATATATGATGGATAAAGGTTGTGTTTATTTTTGGAACATATTTTTATTATATCGATAAGCATGGTATTAGAAAATGAATTGTTGATTAAGTGATTAATGTTATTTTGAGATATTTTAATAATATTGGTAACCTTATATGATTAAGGTAAATAGAATATTGTGGGATTTTATTCGAGAAATAAAGGATGAATTATATTTTTTAAGCACATATGATTTATGGAGATTCAGTTTATTTATAGAAATGATTATTATATCTTGAAGATTATGTAATTGGGGTAATTAAATTTTTGTATGAGACATTAAGAGTGATTGATACTATAATTTCAAATTTATCTTGGAAGAATATTTAATAAATTCCTTATAATTTTTGGGTTTCAGTTTTAGTCTCGAATATTTTGAGCAATTTTAAGGTTATTTATTTTTTGAATGATCTATGTTGAACTCTGGGTAATACTATTGAATTTTATAGATTTAAGTATTATTTCATTATGTAAAGGTTCAATAATTTTGGAAGAATATATCTTATACTAACTATTTAGGTTTTGTTTAATTCTTAAAGAGAGGAGTAATAGATAGTTATACTTTTGTTGATTTTGTGATCCGTGTAAGTTAATTCTGAATCTTTTGGTATGATAAGTGATCTTAAATACTCATTGTTTGGAGAAAAGATGATATTGTGGTAGAAATTGATTAAAGGATGAAATCATACTTGTATAGTAAGTATTTTCCCATATGTTATTAATATAGGTAGTAAAATAATTCCTCAATTCTAGGAGAAGTATTTTTAAACAAAAACTTTATCCATTTACATTTATCAATGGCCTTCTAAACACATCACATATCTATGTTTTTTATGGTTATCCATCCCATTATCATATGTTTTGTCACTCTATATTAGTCCTTGAGGGTTAGTTTTCTCTTCTATGTCAATTTTTTTCTACATGGAAACTTAGTAAGTGTTATCTCAGGTGACCTTCGTACTTTCCTTTCTTGCTTTTCAAGTGGACGTTTTATTGATCCTTTTTATGATGTGGGATCTCAAAAATGGTATTTTGAAAATTAGAAACCATAATTTCTTATCCAGAGTTCAAATTATGATGTTGAAATTTATTAAAGGGGTGTAGAAGTTAACATCTTTAATTTTTAAAATGAAACACTATGTTCAATATCATACAAGATATGCCACATCAAGCTTAAGAAAACAACTAAATATTATTATTTAAATATGATAGATATCACCCAAACATTGGAATGGAAGGAATTAATGAAATTAAATAAATTATGAAAATATAGTTTACAAATTTTCATAAAATTGATTGATTGGTTACCAATTAATTCAAAATTAAAATAAAAACCAATTGAATATAAACGATTTTTTTTCATAAAAAACTATTTTTTACCATAATTAAATTTTATCTTAATAAATTAAATTAATCACTATTAGAAGATATATTATTAAAATTTATATGTTATAAATTTAAAAAATTTATTTAAATTCATTTAATAAGTTTTCTAGTCTTAAGATAAGAGTAAATCCTATTTTATGGATAAAAAGATATATTTTTCTAAAATCCAATTTTATCACCTTTAAACAGTGCACCTATTTAAAAAATAAATTTTAAAACATTTATAAATCTTGTTTTAAAAAATAAACTTCATTTTTTAAATCATAATATCAAGATTATCATAGGGTTAAATTTTGGTATTTTTTAGAGAAGTTTCATTTTCTGATGAATAGTGAAAAATACTGAATTTTAATTGAAAACAGAATTTTCATCTAAATTATTTATATATTAAAATTATATTTTAAATTTTTTTAAGTATAATTAGTTAAATTATACATAAATAAATCCAATTTAGGTCATTTTAATCAATTTTACATTGAAATTGGATATAAAAACATTTTGAACATTCCACCTTCAGAATGCGCTTTTTCGTCATGTCTACAGGATTGATTTTAAATATAATTTTTTCAATTATGTTAGTTGAATTTTTTAAAATGGATTATATATTTGGAATTATAATTTAAAAATTAGTTTGTAAGATCAATTTCATTTTTAGGTACATAAAAATTTACCACGGTAAAAAAATTATTTGCCACGGTATAGGTAGAATAATGAAAAGGGTTAAAGTTAAAAGGAAAAATATTAAAATAGAAAAAAATACAACTGGTCATGTTGTGGAACTAATTTATAGACATAATATTAAATAAAATAAAACTAGTGTGTGATTTTTGGAAAAACCACCAAAATAAACTAATTGTTTATCATCAACATTTTATAAAATAAATCATACTCATGTTAGAAAAAAATGATATATTGGAATATTTATATTATTTGAGGCTAAATAATACTATTTAATTCCACTTATAACGTTTTATTCCCAATTTACAATATAATCTATTATTATAATCAAGATAACGGGTCATGAAACCATGAAACGAATGCTCCTAAAACAATGAAAATAAAGAAATATTGTATGTCAAAGGGTCATAATATGTTATAAAAGCATCATATAAGGTATTATAAATAATAATATAGTTATTTAATGGTTTTATAACATTCTTTAAATAATTATACATGAGGTTAAAGTATTCACCTATGAATGGAGTTGTGAGATAAGTTATTTCTTAACTTGATTTCCATTCATTGGGTTATACACCTACTTCATTGATTATATTATACCAATATTATGTGTAGTTTCCACTATTTATTTATTAATTTTGTATTACCATTTATATTTTTTGTATATACATTTTTATACATAATCACTCTATTTATTAATTCTTACCTCAATGACGTGAGCTTTTTAAGGGTTTATCATCCCACTCTTACTTTTTTGAGATATATGCCTTATTCACCACTTATTTCTTTTGTGTGGTGTACATAATTCCATTGGATATATAATATCATGAATCTAATTATATTAATTATATTTAATGTTTCATTTAATAAATATTACTATTATTTCATAAATGATGTTACTGATTAAAAAGTGCAAGGGAATTCTTAACCTAATTTCCATTCTTTGTGTTAAACTTCAACTTCATTGAAAATGTCTTGCTAAGATTTTGTGTGAAATAAATTTTGATTTTATAATGTTTTATTTACACTTTTTATATGTGTATTTATAATGGATACACATAATCAATTCATTTTATTAATTCTCACATCAATGATATGATATTTGTAAGGTAATGTTTAACTAAAAACATCATTTTAAATGGTTTAAATATTTATTTTCAAAAACCTTCTCTCTCATGTCCATGTTTTAAAAATATTTTTATGAATTTATTATATGGATATGAATGTTTTAAAATTTTAATTTTCTATGTTCTCTCAAATTTTTCAAAAAATAATCTTTTTAAGGTTTTATGTAAAGTAATTTCTTTTAAAAATATTATTTTAAAGTTCATTTTTTCAAAAAAAAATATTTTTATAACATAAACATAATTTATCACCTTAGTGTTGCCTTAATGTTTTTAATTTTACTTTAAAATTTTATATAGTTACTTTAAAATAAAATTGTTTCCTTTATAAGTGCACAAATTTTCTAAAAATTTGATATTTTAAAATGAAAGGGTTGTTTTCTTTATGAATATTTTCATATTTTAAGTATTCATGTTTTATGATTGTGATATGGTTCTTAAAAATTGTTTATTTTGATAGGTGGTTACATGATAAACCAATGATAGATAGTTATGTGATAAACTAATGATGGGTGGTTACATGATAAACCAATGATGGGTGGTTCTATGATAAACCAAGAATGGGTGGTTATGTTATAACCTTTGATGCATTGGGTACTCTAGAGTGAGGTTGGCCATATGGTTTACTCTATTTAAACGATGCTTTGAGACCCATTATATCCCATGGGTGACCCGAATATATATTATACTAAGGTTTGATCCCCATAATAGATCTTAAAAAATAGTTGATCTTGATATAGCTTATACAAATGGTTGAGCCTCATTATAGCTCATGAGTGAGCCCGATATAGCTTATATAAAGTGTTGAGCCCCATTATAGCTCATGGGTGAGCCTGATAAAGATTATATGAAGGGTGATACCAATTATATCTCTATATTAAATTATATATTGATTAAATTAGAAGTCAATATTATGGTTTTTCTATTTGAAAAAAGGTTTTGAAAGGGTTCTATGAAAGTGATGTTTTTAGTTTCTAAGAATCATTTTATTTTACTTTCATTGGGGTTTAATGATATTATTTAAGATAAAAGTGTATGTTTTTTCTTAAGAATTATTTATTTTAATAGATCAATGAACTTTGATATAAAGGTAAATATTACATGGTTTTTCATGTTTCCCCTAGACTAGCAGTTTTATTTCTATATGTCCATTACTGGTTTTTTTATTATTATCACATTTTTTTAATTTTTTTTCACATGGTAAAGGGTTATTATGGACAAGGATGAGGAAAAGATAAAAAAATTTAATATATGTCATGAAAAGATAACATTTTTTATTTTAAAATAGTTTCCATTGGTGGAAAAAATGGATACTGAGTATAAGTTTCCACTTTTAATTTATGGGTTTACTATGTAAGAGTTTGTAATAATTATATAAAACTATAAACCTAAAGGATATTTGGGAAATTAAATTGATTTATAGTTTTAAAATAACTAGAATATATATTTTTTATGGTCGGGTACTTACTTATAAGACTCCACACTCAATAAATTAAAGTCTTGTGATTCACGAATGATATTTCATAATTTAATTATCAAACTGAATTTAAACAAAAAATATGAATAATGAAGGAACCCAAGAAACCCAACCTTAGGGATAAGAACTTTATTTTATAACTTCATTATATTTTTCATTACATGTTTGGATAGTTTATATTTTCATTCTCATTCTATTTATCCCAAATATTTACTTCGTTTTCATAAAATAATAAAAAAAATAAAAAGAAGTCGTATAAATAAATTATAATTATTGATTTTATTTCTATAAATCTCTTCAAGTTATCTGATCATGTTTAACCATTATGTTGCACTAGGAAATTAATTATTAGCTTTTTAACTACCCTATGATTGGAATTTTAAGGTGTGCATTATGAAGATGTTTACTTTAGTGGGACTCTAGAATAGGAACACTATGAGGATCAATGTTATTGTGAGATGAATTGTGGGAAAGGATAAAAAGTACCCACACCCATTTTAAATTTATTACAAGATTTATAATTGATAATCTCTGGGTTAGGGGGACTAACCAACCACAGAAAGGACTAGTATTTTATATCCAAACCTTATAAATCCTTATGTGATTTTCTTCTTTAATAAATGTTTCATATGATGTGGGGGTGATTAATTTTATCTTTAGTGGGTCTAGGTTCTAATAGACCATAGAGGTTAATTTTAAGAATATAATTTTTTAAAAGAAAAAGGGATCATAAATTTACCCCTTCCTCTCTCAGTGATCTCATATATGCAAGGGAACTTCACACAATTCTTAGGATTCAAGATTCATCTTACTCAGATCACTCAAACCATTAATTACTATTTGTATTCTATTTGATCATCTCTTAACTTAAAGCCTTCAAAACCTCATGAGAATTTTTTGAAAATTTCTCTCATATTCTCATTCTTGATACATTAAAAAAATAGACAACATTGCGTCTATAACAGAACTATAAGGTCAAATAGTATTTGATGAGGTGTAATATTTTAATATATCCTATTATGTGAGGGTTAATGATAAAATGATAAAAAATTACATGATATGTTTCATAGTTATATGAAATAAAATATGATTTGATGATATTTCATGTTTTTGGTTAACATAATAAATGGTTAGGATTATATTATATGTGACAATAGATGAGACACACAAAATGTAAAAATGATAATGATTGAAGTAATATAATATAATGGGTATGATTAATTATAATTATTTTTAATGGATTATATGTGATTTTTATCTATTTTAAGTGAGTTTCATTATTATGTGACACTATGATATGATAATATATGCTACTATGGGATAAGATATGATATGATTCAAAGTATTATTATATAATGTGATTGATATCATGAAAATGATAATGTGTTTTGTGTATAAATGTTACATGATTTAACATTATGATTTTATAAAACATGATATCTTATTGATTATTTATGATATAAATATATGCTAAATAAAAACCATGACATGGCGGTATTAACCATGTCATGGTTTAAAATGATGTAAATCATATCATAGTTAGGGTCACTATTTCATGGTTCAACACATAGAAATGAATGAACTATAATATAATGCATGTTAGTTGTTTCTTTCTCCCTCTACAATCTATCATGGTTACTAGTAACATCACGTGATGATCTTTAATGAGTTTTAATACCCATATTGAATTTTTAAATCTTAAATAATCAATGGGATATTTAATCACATGTTATAATAAATCCTAATATTTTAAATCATTTTTGAAAATTTTGAACTGTATCTGAATAGATGATAAACATTTTGGAGTCCATGGATTATCCTTGTAGGCTATATAAAAAGGTTTAATCCATTTACAATGGCAATATGAAAATAATCTATGAAACTTTCTTAAAAACGTTCAGGAATAACTCTCATTCTCTCATTTTTGTTAATATATTATTTTAATAGGTAATGAGGAAGAGATAATCCTACTTAATTGTTAGGTGATTAATATAACCCAAGGATACTTTTAGAGGAATGATTCTTTTGATTACTTCTAATTGGTCTCCATATATTTTGGGTAGAAGATTTTGGATATATTGGATTTATATTAAATAGTTATATTCTTCATTTTTTTTATTCAATTCAAATTAAGGGTTGGATATTTTCATAAAAGTGGTTTTAGTGGTTTTTTATATTATATATGGATAATGGTTTTCTGTAGTAAAACCTAACATTGGTATCATGTAAACTTTTATATCATTTTTATTGATGTTTGAATAGATTAAGATTCTATAAAAATTATTTTTTCATAACCATAGTATATTATATAGAATAAATATCATAGTTTATGAAAATTCATCATACCATTTCATGGTTTATTACCCATGTAATTATTTATAGAAAATTTATAAAATTATAAAATGGTTTAAGAAAAACGTACCATAGATCTCGTTTATAGAAAAAATATTAAAAAATTATTATTTTTATATCATGGTTTTATCTGATAATGGTTATTGTTGGTATGGGAATGAGATTAATATAAGAGAACCATGAATTAGCATAACAAACCCACATCATGGTTTCAAAATTATGACTTTTGATGGCTCTGATCCAAATGGATTCTCCTAAAGAAAAACATCATGGTTCATTTGGTAGTGGTTTTCATATGAGAAGAACCATGATGTGTTCCATGGTAAAAAATGACATTGTTTTTTGTATTATAAAAAAATTAAATAATTCTAAAAAACCTTCAATGATGTGGGTTTGTGGATGAGATCTATGTTTAATTTGAATTTAAAAGGGTTTATTAATTTCTAAAGTGTTTATAAATTGAAAAATGAGGTAAAATATAAAATATTTTATATTATTTTATTAAATGTTTATAAATAATAATATAGAATATTCTTATTAAAATCCTTTTTTGGAAATTTATTTAAATCGTTATAAAAATATTTTTGGTGGATTTAATTAATAATTAAATATAGTTAAATAGTGAAATTTAATTTATGTAAAATGGCTACATAAAATAATAAATTTCTATTCAAAATATAAAACACATATATTTTTATAAATATCATATATTTTAAATATAAAGGAATTCGTGTTTAATTTCCTTAATTGTTTAATTATTTATGAAATATCCAAAAATGTTTTTTAATTGTAATGTATTTATATTTGTTTATTTATTAAATGTTCATAAATTTTAATATCATATCTAAATTTATTAATTTATTATTTATTAAGTTTATTTATTACTTTATATAATTCTTAAATATGAAGTTTCATATTATGAATGAATATATTCTTTATTTTAAAGTGTTAAATTGATTCTTATAAATTACATATCATGTATATGGGGAGTTGCATTCTAGGAACCAAGAATATAATTTTTTTTGGTGGTTGTGAACTTGATGGTTAAGGTTTATTATAATTTATATTTATTAGGTGTTAAGATTTTATTAGAATTAAGGTTTCTATTGAGTATTTATCAATAGATAGTGGTACTTTCAGTTACAATTCTCATAGATCTAGGGATATAGGATCAGTCTAAAAAGTGGTGGTTGACTAACTTTCATGTTATACGTACACTTGGAGGAATTTTGGTTTCTCTTGAGTCTAAACCTTTACAAGAATGTGTTTCATGTACCTTATTAATGAGATTAATTTGTATAAATTTATATATTATTCTATTTTTAGTAAATTAACATAAATTATTAGTTGTATAATGTGTTATATATTAATATGTTTGGAATATATTAATTTGGTTAAAGTTATAAGATACAAAAAATAAATCATTAAAATCATCCATACGTAACGGGAATACATGAGATAAGATATAGATATATTAAAACCCAATGAAAATATTAAGTTTTAGATTCTTTCTCAATAGAACACTTTTCAAGATTTAAATCATTCAAATTGGAGGGTTAATGTCAATGTTAGGTGCTCAAGGATTATCTTATATAAGGAATGAAATATATAGGTGACCATAGTGTTTAGGTGCTTAATTTTTTCATAATATTTTTGTTATATGTAGTTAGGAAACACTAATGGTTAGGATACCAAAGGAATAACATTAGGATAATCCATATAATGGATTTATTTAATGATTTTTCCACTCAATAATCTAAGAGTCAAATGTGATATGATTGATATGATTATCAACTACGAATAATCAGGAATTATATTATGAGCTTATCTAGAATAATACATGATGGAATATAAATGATATCCCAATAATGGATATGATTTATATTAAAATGGTTCATAATTTTAATAAGTTCATATTTAATAACATTTCTTATTTAATAATTGTAATACATGATATTTATCTTGTAATAGTTTTTTCTATAGATAAAAATGGAATCATTAATAACTTTTTATTTGAGATTAACTCTTGAAAAATAAGAGCTTAATTAAATAATATTGCTATATTGGTAGAATAATTTGAGAATATTTCTCATGTAATAAGGAAAAAATATATATATTAGAGTATAAAAATCCTAACAAATCACCTACAGATGAAGATAATAAAGAAGATAAAGATTCTCAAAGTTAGTGTAAAAAATATTATCTTGATGTCACTTTGTGAATACTTGTTTCTAAGATCCCATGCATCAAAAGAAACATTAGAATATAGATACTTTTAGGATTATAAGAAACCTCAAGTGGATATATCAAAAGAAATATAATTATAGGAGATATGATGTTTTCAAATAACCTTTTTGTGTAATACTATTTAAGGTACTTCAACATCATACCATTTATTCAAAATTATTGTTTATATAAATAACTTTTAAATACTAGGTTCACTAATTAGGATTGATATAGACATAAACTTCATTATATAATCACTTCTAAAAAATTTGAATCATTTATTATAAACTATAATATGAATAAGTTAAAATAAATATTACTCGATCTCCAAAATATTTTAAGGATTCTTGAGAAGGACATGGGAGTTCCAAGCTCATGTTTCATGATGATGATATATAAATAAAAGGGTAAAATTTTTGTATAAAAGAATAAGTGAGTTCATATAGAATCCATATCAACTTATTTTAAAAAGAAAAAAGGATATATTATATAAGGTATGTTTCCATTTTGATGATCCTAGAAATTAGTGATAAAATTACCTATAATACCTAAATGGTTGTAAGTAAAGTCACAGATAGACCATGCCAGGTAATAATGTTATAGAAATTGGTTCTTCTATTTTTAAAGGTATATAATGAAAATATATATTTTATAATTGTTTTAGATATGTAAGTGTTCAGAAATTTATAAGAGTTTATAGATAAATCTTGAAGTTTGTATTTAAGTGATGAATCAAAGGGTTTCTCCATCAACAAGGTGGATTCGATGTTTTAATTCAAAGCTCAAATGGATCTAAATAAAATAAGTGTAATTTTATCTTATTTTATCTTATCGAATAATTGAAGTTTTTTATAAACAATTATTATCATGAATAATATGAGATTGAGATTTTGATATACATGCCTTATGTTTGATCTAATTATATAACGTATTTAAATAAAATTTAACGTAAAAAATATTTAATCTAGGATAAAAAAAATATCTATGTTTATTTTTAAAATTATAGGTAAAGAGTTTATACCGTATAATAGTGGCATATTTTAAAGAATAAAATATACTTTTTGTAATATTTCTTAAAAAACATATAATAACATACATGATATGGTAATAAAATTTTATTTTTTGAATATTCTCATAAAAGTAAATAATTATTATTTTTTAATGCAAAGGTTTTTTTGTTTTAAAAAATATATTCAAAAATATATATAATTTAAAAAAGGCTAGTGGGAGTGTGTTTCAACATGGAAAAGTATAATGTATAATAAATAAATTATTATAAAAATATAAATTAAAGTTAAAGTTTCTTAAAATAGTTTAAGGTATATTAGTAAATAATGATCTTAATTTAAAAATGTTACATTAAATTTGTTACCAAATTATATCAATTAAAATTTTAAATTTATATAAAACATTACAACATCATGATAGTATAAATATTATAAGAGTTCTAAATATTTGAAATAATATAATTTATTAACATTATAACATTGGATGTTATGAAGTAAATAATTTCTAATATTATGTTTAAAGGGATGAACACAAGTATTATGAATATTAATCTCACCATTGTTAAAAAAACATAGATTTTAGCTTATTAAAGGAGTTTACTGTTATGATTTATTATATTGATATATAGATACGTGGGAAGATTTATGTAGTTTTGTAATGAGTTTAATAAAACATTAATAATGAATCAATCATAAGGTCTCTCTAGTGTTCTATCATATGTGATATGATTATATAGGTTCTTATGTTTGGTCTTGTTAGTATTCTTAAAAAAATTAAAAATATATGAATGTATCAGGTTATACAAAGGAAGTATCCCATTTATAAATAATACATGTTGTATGTATGTACTATATAAATTTAAATTATCATTAACCCATAAAATTATGACTTTGAGTTATCCCTAATAATTGGTCATCATGATGATTTATAGGTTTTGATGACATGTGAATATTTTCATGGTTTGAGTTTCATATAGAGATACAGAATTCAATAATGGGAAAAAATAAGCTTTTGTGGTGGATAAACCACCAAGAATACCACATGGGGTTTCATAAATTATGTATTTGGTATATTAAGGATGAATGTTTCATATTGAATCTATATTACCTGAGGTTGGAAAGATATATAGTGTGACACCCATTATTTCACTAGTATACATTTATTATGGTCATTGTTTATTTCTTTTGTTTTTGTGAAGTTTGGGTAAAAAATAAAATTATAGAAATTTTCCATGAATAAATGGTTAGTACACATGGATAAAGTCACCTTGAAATGTGACCATGTAAGGTGATAAAGTTTTGATAGCAGGTTTTTTATGGTTTGATGCATGGTTTGGGTGACCATGCAGTTGGGTTAGGAATCTTTTAAAACTTATGTACTTTTCATTCTAATTTATAGTTACTTATTGGTTTCTCTCTCTATATATTCTTAATATCTCACATTAAGGGTTATCCATGATAAAAATATCCTTTAAACCTCCTACTTGGGTGATTTCCTTGGATAAACTCAAGGTTAATTCATCTCTATTCCTCTTTCCTGCATTTTTCTTCTTGTTCGTTCTTTCTTTTCCTTTAACAGCTATGTTCAGTAGATTTATTGGTTATGATTTGTTAGAAATTGGTTCTTTTTTTGTTTTGATAACTCTATCTATCCCTGATACACCCTTGTTTGGTGAAGGTAAAAATTTTATATCAAGTTAATGTAGGTGATTATACCCAATTCTATATATTTGACATAACCATAGGTTCTTGAGTATTTTAAATTGACTTATCACCTATATAATTCCCCTTTAATGTATCTATGTTGAATTTATTTTGGATTTTCACCCTTTACTTATGAAATATATGTTATATAAAAATGGAGTTTCATTATTAATGTGTAATTTTAGTTGAAAATTGATTCCTAACATCATAACAATTTTAATAAATAATTATTTGAGTTTATTATCAATTGATTGTATGATTTATTTTTTATTACTAAAAAGATAATCGCAAGGTTTTAAACAAAATATTGATAACTTTGTGTTTTTTTCTCAGTATAAAGGGTAATTGGGTTGATTATGTTATAATGGGTTTTAAACATTAAATATTTATTTGTTATTGGTTTCAGATGATAATTTAAATATTTAAAATTATAATTTAAACTATAATGAATTTTTATTTATAAAATAATAGTGTTTTTGGTAATTTTCACCCAATGGTTATACCCTTTATTATGGTATATGATACTATTTAATTCATGATATGGTATGATTTTATACTGAGGTGTAAATTTCTATTTATATAGTGGGTTTATTGATAGTTATATGAGATATTAGAAAATATTCTTTTTGACCTTTTGATATTTAATTTAGAAAAATTTATGGGGAACCTTGGTCATCTGAGTGGGAGTATAGTGCCAAGTACATTTATAGGTATTTATTTCACTCTGACTAGCCTCACATAATATATTTATTTATTTATTACTATCTATTTTTTACTAGTTTAATATTTTTATTAGCTAGATTCATTCTAGTAACTCTACCAGTTTAGGATTTATCTTAAGATAGTAGTCTTCATATAGTTGATGGATGGGTAAAAAGATCCAAGATTGTATCCTTAGTAGTGTGGTAGTTACCCCATGATACTTCATGATATATAATATGAAATGGGAATTTATTCCCATGATGTATATTTCTTCATAGTTATTCACTTTAATGATGATATTTTTTTATTGATCTGGGATTGTTTTTGGTAAATTAGCTTCATTAAAAAAGGAAAAAGATAAATGTGTTTTTTTCTTTATTCATCCTAATGTATATATAATACTTTGTTATTTATTTTTAAACTTTAATTTATGGATATAATTATGAAAATATATTTTTAGAATATTTGTTGGTATCCTACTGGTTTGTACACACTCCCTACATGTACACCTTTAGTGTGTATATAGATTTATGTTCTTGATTTTTATTATAGGTATAGGGTGATATCTCCCATTTAATGGGAATAGACCATGGGATCATGTGTAGCACTATGTAGGTGATGGCATACAAAGGTCACCATCTGTAGAGCCTCGAACCAAGAGCCACTTTAAAATAGTGCTTCAAGATGGAGTGCCACTGGACCCTAGGAATGTCTCCCTGTATGCCAAAGGATACCAAATTATAGTGAGGGTTTAAAGAGGTGATAGTGGGTAGAATAAAATCTCAGGTGGTGATAATAATAATGTTCTATATATATATAATAGTGGAAGAAAGAGCATACTCATTAGAATAAGAAAATAACTCATAAAAATCATAATCAACAGCAACATAATAATAAACAAGCCCATAGGAAATAATACCAGCTATAGAAAACATGCCATAATAGGTCATAATCAGCAATAGAAAAACAAGGTCTCCCATATATGACCATTATTATATATATATATATATAATAATTATGAATAAAATTAAACTCAATAGTAAACTCAACATGATGCAGGAATAGCCATGGTCCCTTTTCATCCATCCCATGAAAGAGGTACAACTTGACCACTAAAGTTCATCTCCTGAGATCAGTCCCTTACATGATCTAAGAGAAAAAAAAGTCTACACACATCCAAAGGGGTCCATATAGGGTGTGATAAAAAAATATTAGCAAGAAACCTCCAACATTTTCTTGTCTTATATCTGTGATAATGCAGGTGTACAAAAAATAAATAGAAATGAAGAACATGAGTATGTAAAAAATAACCCAATTCCTTTGTGTGCAATGGCCACAAGACAGTGATAATCTAAATAATACATCACTATCAATCTATGAAAAAATACCCCCGGTAATATATATAGCATACAGTACCTTTCTACATATATATTAATGTAGTGGTGAGGATCCATGTCATAAGCCCAATGCATCCCCTAATGAAATCAACCCAGGTGAACCCTCAGGTTCCACCTCTAAAATACTACCCAATATATAATTCCATAAATCATAGAACCTAGAATCCAAATGTAATGCCCAATCAATAAGTACCTGGTCCCTCGGACCCCAGCTCAAAAGTCCCCATTAGCTCAAATCCCAACATACTAAGGCATGGAGATATCTGTACACTAATAAATAATCATTATTGTCTCAAAAGATGACATCTCGAAAAATAGAAATATATGTCCCCTCAATATCTTGGATCAATGGCCTTAATAATCTCAGTGAACCTTAGCCCCCAACTGACGGTCTCATCATCATCAATCGATGGTCCATACACATGGATTTCTATGGTGAGCACCAACAATACTATTAGATGGTCAACACCATAACCTAAGCTGTATAAATTATGGGGGCATCCACCCACAATGAGTGGTCAACACCACCTTGATCTGAGTCTTATCTATGTAAACATGACTCTAATAGTGTGTTTACCAACAAACGATGAGCAGAAATCATCCAAACATACCCAATACACATCATCTGGAACATCATTCCCCTATGACCATGTCTCTATATCTTGATGTTCAACACCATCTAAAGTCACCCAGGCCATTCTCATCACCTCAATCCAAGGACCATGTCACCACAACCTGTGATCAACATCACCCATGTATTCTGGGCCTCACCCAAACTAATGAATCACATCACCTAGGTACAAGATATCAACATCACCTTAATCCTTGGTCTATTCCTATCACGTCACCATGCAACCAAGAAATTAAATATAATCAATTCAATTTAAATAATTCAATTTAATTCAATAAACACACCCAAACTAACCTTCCCAAGTGGTCTAAATTCCCTTACCAGGATTATCATGCACAAAATTATAGGTCATACCAAATAGAATCCCATGGAATAAATTCATTAATTTAAATACAAGCACTTAATTAATCTGGGTCTCACTTGCTTGACTCACATGATGAATCCAAAGTGAATCCTCAAAACACTATAAATAAGTGGTAAGAGGAAAGAGAGATCCCCCTTCTTCACGTGGATGAGAGGGGGAGAAATGGGAGGAAAAAATAAATAGAGGGTAGGGGCAGTTTGTTCATTTCACGTTTTTTAAAGAGTTGAATGGTTATCTCACACAGTTTGGATAACCATGCACCAACTGTGTGCACTCACTATCCAAAGGGATCACCCCTCGCATGGATAGGAACATGATTTACCAAACCGTGTGAAGATCTTGTGGATGACACTTTCCAAGGCTCCTACCACACACGTTCTGGTGCACGGTTTTACAATCCATACATAGGATGTGTGAATCCCCTCTGCTAAAAACTACATAGGTCTCACATGTCCATGTTCCCCCTCTTGTATAGTTTTTCCAACCATGATCACTGATACTAGAGGGCCTTATAGTTTCTCCTGGGAGGCCACACAGTTTTTCTAAATTGTCCTCCTCTATCTATACTTTCCCAAAATTTATTTTTTGGGCCCTCCCACATCCGAAACTCACCTGAAACCCTGATTCACTTCATAGGCCTCAAAACCCATCTAAAAGGCCTTGGGTTAATGAAATATCTCAGAGTTTGGTTCCAAAGTCAATAATTCAAGTTTTCCTTCTCACCAAACTCAAAATTCATGTTGGTTGGAAAATTCTTGACCCGATCAAAAACTCGATAGATTCTCAAAATCCAGCTTCTCAATAGATTCTCAAAATCCTGCATCTCAACAGATGCTCAAAATAACCCAACATCATATAAAAATATGTAATCCCATCAAAATCCTAGATACTATGCACCTTATATAAAACACGCATCGCATCAATGCCAATATGCCTATGCACCTCATACAGAACATGCATCGCATCGATTCCCAGAATAAGTCTCAGTGCCAACACACCTCACATATATATATATATATATATATATATATATATATATATCATGAACCACAACTTATGTAAACCTACTAACCAACACTTGGTTAGTCCAAAATTAATATTCATGCACCTCATGCCCCAAAACTAGCCAAATACCAAAAAAGGAAAACCCAATCATTCCTATCGTCATGGAATACCACTTACTATAGTCAGCTCCCCAACCTACTCTACACCTCGAGCTCTAGTATGTGCACCTAGCCTGAAGACCAACTACATAAGGCATGAACTCCCTATAGAATTTTACTAGATACTATCCACTAACCTCATTATTGGGTCACACAATCTCTTCTACAACCTTCATATGAAACTAACTCTTGGATACTAGCTCTTGGTATATATCCTGGTCCGACCTCAGATCCCTGAGTCTACTTCATTCCTTGGATCCCAACTATTCGTGAAGGATTCCTATAAAACCTCTCTAGATTTCCAATATAGCCACATTCCCATCACTACTTTGGAGGATACTCGTACTAAATCTGTACATGTACCATATTCCCATAGAAGAAGCATATTGTTGAAACCCACTCCTTGGTGATCTGCTTGAATCTATGACCTGATTGGATTACTGATATTCCTCACAGTCTTGCTTCCTGCTACCTGAAGTATCACCACTCAACTCACCTAACACCATCACATAGCTAGAATAAGACTTGTCCCTCGGATTCCCCTTGGATATCAGTTCCTGATTGACCACCTCTAATAATGAGGATAACCTGAATATGTTTACCAACACCCTGATGGTTTTCTATAAACCATCCTCAAAATTCTCCACCCTCATGATATAATTTCCCACCATAGTAGGGGAAAATTTCGATTGATCAGTGAAGGTCACCTAATAGTCCATGACTGATGTATCCCCCTACTTAAGATTCATGAACTCGTGATCTCTATCTGACCTCAACACCTCTGGGAAGAAGTGATTGAAAAATATAGCCTTAGAGTCCTCCTGAGCTAGTCCCTTGTGTCTTCCTTCCTATACTTATACATCCAACCAATTTTTTATGATCCTTTGATCATGTAAATTTCATATTTCACAATCTAACATAAGGGTGTCTCAAACTAGAAAAAATATCATCTGGAATGACTCAATCCAGTTCTATGCCGCTTGTGGTCCACCCTCACCATAAAATAGTGGTTGGTGTTGTGATTAGAACTCTTGAGTCATATATTTCATAGATGGATCATCTCCCTAAGCTCCTTTACCAATACCATAAATAACTCGAACCAATATCTCCATGAGTTTCTTCTCCATCCATGGCCCAAAATCTACCATATTCTGCAATCGTCTTGACTATTCATGAGCCTATACGTGTGCATGTACATATGACGCAAGATTATCTTGGCCCTCAAGGGCCTCATCCCAAACCACATGGGACTCAATCTTTGCACACTCAAGTGGTACCATATCACCTCCTTCTTGAAACTCCATTAAATTCCATCTAGGTGGAATCACACTGAATACCAGTCATGATGGTTAGACAACCATAACTATATATATGAAATACATTACAGATAGGGAATGTTGTAATAGGATGCACAATATCACCACCCTTACACTCCCTTACCGCATCACTTCACACAACATCTAACCTCATGGGCCCTCACCTACCCATATCAGAGTCAGGTGTTAAGTGTATCATCTGCCCTCAAGGATCCCTACCCACCCCCATCGGATTCCGAAATCACATAAATCATATCAATTAAAGGTAGTTTAGTATAATCCCACCAAATATGTTATACAGGAAAAGTTTTATAGATTCTTTGTTAACACTTTAAATAGATCACTCCCTATAATCATCCATGCCTACTCATGTCAAAGTCAGGCCCATATATCACATGCATATACATAGCATCACACACAGATTTCATTGGAACCATGAGTCTGGGATGGTTGAGTATAATTCCACCAAAGATAGGGTAAGCATTAAAACATTGTTTAACTTCCTTTGTTGAATCTTTAAACAACCCAACCCCTCTTAGCACAATCCAGGTCCTCAATGACAATCCCAAGAAAAATCATACATCATATGAGCCTAAGTACCTATCATGATGCATAATAAAATATCCATTTTCATAATAGGCCAAGGGTAAAAATCCATATAATAGATAAAAATCACACCAAAGTGAACCAATCAAGGTGTAAATCAATCAAATATAAAATAAAACTACCTAACATCAATTTCCAACAATTGGAAACTTGGTTTTTCTCCATTCATGGGGCTAATGGAACCCAAACATGATCTCTATATCCAATATCAACTACATCCTATTCTTCGTTCTACTATAGAAAAAATATTAATATCGAAAGAAAAGAAACATACTTTAATACTATTAGTATCAAAACAAACACTGCTACCAAATACCAGAGAAGAAAATGTATTGATACCATTTATAGTGACATGACTCGGGGACCACTTTAAAACCATGCTCTAGGCTGGAGTGCCACTAGTACTTAGGCTTTCCACATTGTGCACTAAATTATGTTAACTAGAAGTGAGGATATAAGAGATGTTAGTGTGGAGACTATACCCTCAGGTGGTGATAATAATAATGGTCTATATATATAACTACATAATAAAGACCATAATTAGTTGAAGAAAAAAAATAACTCAATGGAATAATAAGAAATGGCAATGTAATAATAAACAATCCTAAAATAAATAATACCATTTATAGACAACATGAAAAAAATAGGTTATACTCAGCAATAGACAAATAAGGTCTTCAATGGCTGACTATTAGTACATATATATACAAGCATGCAGAACAAAAGGAAACTCAAAATTAAACTCCATATGATTCAAGAACATTCATGGTACCTTTCCATAAATCCCATGAAAAAGGCCCAACAAGACCACTGAGGTCTAACTCGTGTTCTCGGTCCCTTACCTTATAATAGAGACAAAAATTATGCATGAATCTTAAGGGGATCATGTAGGTTATGAGACTAAATGTCATAGGCCACCACCCACATGTTCATGTCTTACATATATGAAAATGTAGGTGTTTTAAAAATAAATAGAAAGTAAACACTTGAATATGTAATAAATAACCCACTCCCCTTAAGCTCAGAATCCATAAGAAAGTAATCACCTACTTCGTCTATTGTTGGTAATATCTGAAAATTTTCACTTTTTTATATATATAGCATACAACACCTATCTATATATATATAACTTCATTGTTGAGGATCCATGGAATAAGCCCAAGTAATTCCCTGATGAAAGAAACCCAGGTGAACCCACAAGTTACAACTCTAAAATACCACCTGGCACCTTATTACGTCAATCATAGAACCCAACATCTGAATGGTATACCCAATAAATAAGTAATTATTCCCTCATTCCCTTGCTTAAAAGTCCCTATTGTCTCGTAGTTTTATGTCTGGAGGAACAAAAATATATATCCTCTAATAAATAATCATCATTGGCTCAATAATCAACATCCTAAGGCTTTGTGATGTCCATCCCCTCAATATCCTAGACCAACGACCTCAAGCATCTAGGAAGGACTCATGACCCAAATAAAGGTCTCATTACCATCAAACGATGGTCCATCACTATCCATGTGGCTTTATAAGATGATCACCCCCAACATTATCTGATTTTCGACACTATAACCTAATCCACATAAACTACAGGGGCCTCCACCCATAATGAGTGGTCAACACCACCTCAATCTAAGTCCTATTAATGTTAAAATGACTCCAATGGAACGTTAGACAACAAAATGTGATCCTAATCACCGAAAAATACCTAAGACGCATCATTCTTAACCTCATTCCCCTATGACCATGTCTTTATATCTCAATGCTCAAAACGAACTCATTTCACTTAGGTCATGCCCTCATCTTGACCACATCATCACCTCAATATAATAACCATGTCGCCTAAACCTGTGTTCAATATCACCCATGTATCCTGGGACTTTCCTGACCTGAAAAATCTCTTCACCTCAGTCCAAGTGATTGGAATCACCTCAATCCTCAGGTCATGCCTATTAAGTTCCCATGGAACCAAGCAATCAAATATAATCAATTCAATTTAATTCAACAAACACACTTGAACTAATCTACCCAAGTGTTTTGAATCCCCTTTCTAGGATTATCATGCACAAAATTTATAGGGTATACCCAACTGAATCCCATGGTATTAATTAATTAATTAAAATATAGGCATTTAAATTACCCAACTCTTACTCGGTCTACTCACATGGTTCATATATTGTGCACCCATGAAGCACCCAAAAAATCACGTAGAAATATAAGCACCACCTACCTCATACTCATAGTCACTCAATCGTCTGATTTCAGCCTCTAACATGATATGAATCAAAAGAAAATGGAATTTTAGATGAACACCCTGAAAATAAGGTAAAATGGATCACATGGATTTAGTGTTTTATATAGAGATATAAATTAATAAAAGTGTATATGGGATTGAATCCCTTACTGATAATAATCTATAAACCACCAACAGATCAGAGATCAGAGTTTAGACGATGAAGAACAACCAATTATTAAGAGATAGGATGCTAGGGAGAACCCCCTACTATGTGTAGATGAGAGGGTGATAAATGGGTGTAAAATAATAAATAGATGATAATTGTAGTTTGGTCATTTCAGAATTTTTAAAGAGTCCCATGTTTTGGATAAATATGCACTAACCATGTTCAATAACTATCCAAATGGATCACCCCTTGCATGGCTAGGTGCACGGTTTACTAAACTATACTCAGCCTGTACGAATTCCACTATCCAATGCTCCCACATTTCACATTCAGGTGCACGGTTTTAGAAACCGTGCTCAGGATGTGACAACCCCCTCTGCTAAAAACTATATAGGATTTTCATGGCCATGAACCCCCTCATATATTATTTTACCAACCATGCTCAGTGATACTTAAGGGTCACACAGTTTCTCCTAGGTGGTCGCACGGTTTGTCCAAATCATTTACATTTATCTTCACTTTCCTAAAACTAAGTTTATGGGACCCTCCACATCCAAAACTCACCCAAAACCCAAAAAAATATTTCGGGTATCAAAACCAATCTAAAAACAAGGCCTTTGGTCAAATAAAATTCCTTTAATTAGGTTTCGAATTCAAAAATTCATGTTAAACCACTCACCAAACTAAAAATTTAAACAAGTTGGGGAATTTCTGACCCTCACAAAAAACCTAGGACATTAAACCTTGAGTCGTGAGAATATAGTTGGTTGTTTCATTTTATTTTACATTGGGTTGTTTATTTGTCCATATAGTCTTTTCATTATACTTAAATATAATTTTATCATGTTATGTATGGATGGTAGTATTTTTTATTTACTTTAATTATTGTATATTTCATTGGTTACTACATGTTTAGTTTCATTTTTTAGGTGACTTTCACTTGTGGTATTACAGGCCCAATATATGGTTGTGTCATGTGAGATTTATGATTGAAATTATTTATTTCTTCTTTATGGTTTATCTTTGGTAAATAATTTATATATAATATTATTGATACTTTTGGAACTTATTCTAGTCTATAATGATTGGTAATGTTCCTTAAGTTTGTGGCAAGCTGGTTTGTGTATAATGGCTAGACACCCATGTTGATATGTTATAAAATGGTATTAGAGCATGAGCGGGTAGTCTTATTACTTATAAATGGAGTTAGTACCATCATAACTGGAGATGTAACACAAAAATAAACTCAAGAAACCTATTTATGGTAGAATCATAAGTTACTAATGAAGTAATAGATTTAGTAATATCATTCAACCATGTGATATGTTTTCTTTAATTTAATTTTTTCCATGGTGAGCTCTGTTGAACATTATTCTTTGAGGAAGAAGATCTTATTTTGAGTTTTATATACCGTGATTTATTTTTGTTGATTATATATCCTCATATAATTATTTAAAGTTTTCATGGATGATTATTGATTAAAAACTAATCGATTAAAACATTTTATGGTATTGTTTGATATGCTTTATTTTTTATGGTTTTTTTGATCATTTATATATTGATTAATGGATTGATTGATTTGAGTTTTTATTTTTAATAAAAAACATTGAAATGGGTGTTTTAAATATTTATATTTTAAAATATTATTTGATTTTGGATTTTAAAATAAACCAATATTTGTTAATAATTTGGAGTTTACATATTATATAATGGAATATATAATATTTTAGTAATTTATTATTTGTATTTTGGAGTAATACGCAGATTATTATTTCATATATATTTGATGATAAAATTGAGGTTTTCAAGTTTTTTTGAGAATGTAGAAAGTATATTTTTATATTTTTATATAATACAATTCAAATGTTTTAAATTTTCTATTTGTGGAAATATTTTGGAATTGATATTTTATAAAAATAATTTTAGGATCAATATGTATCTAAATAAATGGAATGGGAAACTTAATTTGTCATTTTATTTTATGATATCTTAAAGTGTATTAGTGTATACATTAAAAATATTTAAATGATTTTCTTCATATTCAATTGTGAGTGTGTTTTTAGTGAGATTTTTTCACTAATGATAGGATCTAAAAATTTAAAAGGACCTTAATCTAATTTAAATTCCATTTAATAAATCATCCATATAATTGGTTTCCAATCTATATTATGGTTAGTGTGT
Organism: Viscum album; assembly: GCA_963277665.1. Taxonomy (NCBI): domain Eukaryota; kingdom Viridiplantae; phylum Streptophyta; class Magnoliopsida; order Santalales; family Viscaceae; genus Viscum; species Viscum album. The sequence continues at coordinate 666,506,415 of OY728133.1, forward strand.
TAACTATGGTGTGGTATTATGTGTTTTTTTAATAATATTTTCTAAAATAGATCTGTTGTTTTTATGGTATTGGATAATGGGTATTTAAAGGGAAATATATTTTTTTAAATTTTACTTTGTTTTTGAAATAACTGTAAAAAAGTTTGTGGGAATCATTTTAATGGTAGACCCATGTAGTTTAAGTGACTATGGAATTGTTGACAAAGTTGATTTTATTTTAAGTTATGTGATTAGAAGTTTAATAATTAATTTTATGTGTTCTAAAAGTGTTTGAGGGTTGTTTGGAATGATTCTAGAGGGTTCTGAGATAATCGGAGTGTAATATGAAAATGGTTAGGTCTAGATTCACATAAATGGGAAATATAAAGGGATCTACAATATAGTGATTCATCTAAATGGATCTATAGCAGAGCTCCACATAAAGGGATCCACATAAAGGTATTCACAAATAGAGTAGTCCATGTAAATGGATTCATGATTGAGCCACCATGAAAGTGGATTCACATCCGATCCACAATGTAAATGGATCCATGTATGATTCATCGACATATGGGGATCAATAATTAAATAAAAACATAAATGTATTCATGTAATGGGGTTATTTTCCTTATGTAGGTACTAATATTTATAGAATTAGTTTTTTAATGAATAAAATAAATTAGATGATTATTTTATGTTTGACTAATTATAAAATATCATGGGATTGATTAATATCCATGATTCAAGAAGATTTTTTATTGGATTAAATAAAATAAATCAGTCAAGATACTTAGAGGAATTTGAATTCAAATTAAAATTAATTTTTCTTGATAAAACTAAAATATTTGAAAAATATATTCTCTATTTTTACTATTATTATTTATGGAGTTGAAATAGATCTGAAATTCAGGAAAGTACATGATAATTTATGGAAATATTATTTTGAAAATATTGGGGATTAAAAAATTCTATAAATAATTATAATTTAAGTGTTTAATAATTAAGAGAGATACCTGGATACTCTTTTGTATCAAATAAAGAGAAGAACATAAGAACACAACCTAAGCTCTATCTAAGAATTTTGAATGGGTTGAGGCAAGTTGATTTTATTTATATTGATCCAAGAACTTCCTATTGAGGAGGAGGAAGACCATCTTGTGAATTTATGCTCTCTTTCATGAGTTTTTATTTCATAATTTGTGATTGGAAGGTTTGTATACTATTTTTGTATTTATATTTATCTATAAGTTGAATTATTTCTTAAAGAAGATTTATTAAATGATTTTGAGGCATCCAGTGGTGATTTAAAGATTTAATCCAATCTTAAGATCAATGGAGGTATTATGAATAACTTTTGGTTAAATTTTAATTAACTTCATTCATGATCGAGGAAGTAAATGATATCTTCCACTCATATTGAAATATATAATACTTATTCAAACCTTTTATGAAACTTGTACTTAATTTTTAATTATTGTAGATTTATAGTGATAATAAATTATATGTACCAAAAATAGGTTGGGTGTGGAAAGGAGTAGGATCCCACATCAAGTATGAACCTTTTCAAATTTCCTATACATTGTTTATATTTATTATTCTTGCATACAAGTGAGGTAGAGTGATTTAGAGTGAATCTAAACATAACTGACCAAATGAATTTAATTGAAAATAGAGAATTTTTAAAATAATAGTTACCTCTAATTCACCCCCCCCCCCCACTCCCCACTTCTCAATGGTATCCCAATAGTATATAGGCTCTACAAGTGGTATCAAAGAAAATCATTTTTCCCTCAGATTTCAGTCTTCTTGAATATATCATGGATTATTCAAGTTCTATGAATAGTATTGTAATTACCTCCATTGATGGGGGGGAAATTGTGGATAGAAGAATTGAATGTTATATTACTTTATTTAACAAGTATTTGGAGGTTAGTGATGTTGTTACTATGGGTTCTCCACCTCATTTAAGAGATAAACCTATTAATTTTGATGATAAAAATCATTGAAGTTGATGGGAAAGCCATAAATTCTATAATTTCATCTCTTTAAAATAAATTTTACATAAAATTTATGTGGATATATAAAGTAAAGAGATATTGGACTATCTAGAATATATAGAATATCTTTTTATATATGAGTTACACAATACTCTTTTAAATTATGAAATGAGATAAGAACCAATTTTCAAGAATAAGTCCAAATAAGATATAGATTTTAAAGCCATCAATAATTTTAATATTAAATAATTAATGGTTGAATCTATAAGTGGATATAAAAAAGACAATTAGAGTGATGAGATTCTCAATAGGGTATTGTATTTTAACTCTAAAAATGTTAAAATAGGTCAAGGAGAATACAATGGGAAACTCCCACAGAAATGATTTAGGTGTGGAGGAGTTGGAAAATTTTTAGCTAAATTACCATGAATAAATAATGTTGTGGAGTATGATGATGAATATGATAAAGAAATTTCTCAAATAAAATCTAAAAATATATCTTCCAAAGTGTATAAGAAATTAGATAATGGAATAATAAAATTTTAAAAAAATAAATAATAGAATCATTTTGAGTAAATATGAAGAAGGTATATCTTCCTCAAGTACTGGATATGAGTATTATTTTTCTAGGAAATATACTAATTTTATGGAACATATTAAAGTATTCATGATAGTTTAAATGGTAAATAAGAATATAGATAACAAACCTATATGGAAAATATGTTAAATACTGAACTTGAAGTGTGCCTTGAGAGAAACAAACAACATAAAATGGAAATAAAATATATAAAGTATTTTAGTGAATTGAATAAAATTTAATGTTGGTTTTATATAAGGGATAATGGTTATATTTAAGAGATAAAAAACCTCAAATTAAAGTAGGCATAATAGGATAGGATTGTGAATGAGTATGAAAAGAATATGGTTTCTCAAAAGGAAGAACATAACATAGATTAATCAAGGTTTCTTAAGGATAATAAGAACCTCAGATAGATGAAGAGTTAATTTGATAATGTTCTTGAAGTTAAAGTTGATCCATCACAGGGTATTGAGAAATATTGTGCACAAAATTAGGTAAAATATCCATATTCTTCATTTGAAAAATTTAAATATATTTTAACTAATAATGAAGGATCTAAATGACAATATAGGAAAATATAGGTTGATAAAAATTCTAAAAATATTACTACTATATCTAATTCAATTGATGATATTGAAAATAATAAAGGTTCTTCTAAACCTATATAGAAGAAGGATGATGTTTCCCCGAGATAGTAAGAATATTTTCAACGATAGACTCAGCAGTTTCATGGAAGAACCAATTTCAGAATCTAATACTGGTATTGTGGTACTTATGGGAATAAGGACTATCTTTTATGGTATAATATCTCTCCCTTGTAACCAAAAAAGGAAAAAAATTAGGTGATATTTGCTTTGAAAATAAAAGTAACATAGTTTTAAGGAAAGGTAATTTGAATGGAAGACCTCTTCTGGTACCTATCTAAAACAAATTTCATGGTCTTGAGGAGAAATATGTAATTTGTGACCATAATGGTCACTATGATGAATATTTTATGACCATGATTCTAGGTCAACAAAAACAGGTTTAAAAAGAAAATAAAGAAAATTATAGATGCTAGATTAGAAAGTTATTTATTATGGAGGAAAATATCAAAGCTAGTAAGAGGACAAGGTTATGGATTCTTGAGAATGGATGCTCATCAAATATTTCAGGTGATACCATGGTATTACAAAAAAATATAATTATAGTGGTTCTTTGTCCTTTTGAAATGATATATTCTTAAATATTAAAGGGATTGGATCGATTTAAATTGATCCACACATCTTTAATTTACATGTTTTTTTGTTGATGGATGCAAGCATAATCTACTAAGTGTGATTCAACTCTATCATAAATTCAATGTGTTAATCCTCAATTAAAACACTTTCCTCATTAAAAGAATTAAATATAGTATAATTATTACAAGAGTAGAAATAATCAGTGGGAACTTATTTCAGATAGGAGACTCAATAAATACTTACCACATCAGTGGAAAAGAATAAAATAATCTCTGGTATAGAAGAATTGGACACTTTGGAAAAAAATAATCTGAGGAAAAATTAAAAAATTAAATTTTGTAATAGATGTGATCTATTTGATTAAATATATAGATCTTATTTTTAAAACATTTCAATAGTGGAATATTTTTCAAGTAAAGAATAAAATAGTATAGATACAATCAACTAAACTACTTGAGTTGATACGCTAAAATTTGTGTGGAACCATGAGATGTAAATCCATATGTTTTGATCTATATTTCACCACATTTATTAATGACTACAAAATTATAACTAGATTACTATTTATGAAGCATAAATAAAAAGTTTTGGGAATTTCTATACTTTTTAAAATAAAGGTAGAGAGAGAACATTGTAATCATATCAATAATCTGAAACCTAATAATGGGAAATAATTTACTAGGAATAATATTAAATCCTATATTTCTTAGTATGGGATTAATAAATAATATATTACACCCTACACAACTCAAAAAAATGGATTTTTTTAGAATATGAATAGAATATTTATTGAAATGGGAGTAACAATGATATGTGGATCTGACAGATAAACTTTTTTATCAAGAGGTGTTTTGTACATAGTTGTACACATTCAAAATAGTTTTTTATAGAGTTTATATTCCAACCAAAACTCATATGAAATGTGTAATAAAAAAACAAACAATGTGTTACTTCAAATTATTTATCATCCATTTCATGATTATAATCAAAGACCCAAATATTAAAAAAAAAATTAATGAAAAGGATATAGAGGGTATCTTTCTTGGATACCTATCTGATGGAAAAGGATAAATATATTGGAATAAAATAATTCACAAAGTGGTGGAATTTTAGGATGTGAAAATAATTGAAAATAAATCCAACAACAATGATCTAGATGTGGGATATTTTAAAATCAAAACTGAAAATAGTGACTAGATTTCTTGGAATGACAGTGTTTTATAGGATGAAACTTAAATTCCAATTGCTAAAAATGAATCTGATAGGACTTGTGATGTGAAAGAGGATAATTAACATAAAAACATATTTATTAAAAGTTGAAAAATCATGTAGATGCATATAATACAATTGGAAAGAAAATTACTCATGTCCAAATAAGGATTAGACTTAGATGTGACAATAAAATATCCCTAATCTCTGAGGTTGATCCAAATTTAGTGGATAAGGCTATCAATCATAAAGAATTTATTAGGTCTAGAAACTAGTAACTAGACCAAATTGAGAAGAATTCCACTTGGGATCTCATTTCCAGAAATAATGAAAAGACTATTATTAGAAAAAAAATGGGTGTTCAAAAGTAAATTAAAGGATAAAGGATAAGTCACAATGAATAAGGCATGACTTGTTTGAAAATGGTACTCCTAGGTTGAAGGGATTGAATTTAAATACATATTTTCTCTAGTTTTAATTTTCTAAGAGATAGATGTGTTCCTTGCTATAATATCTTATAGTTAGTATAAAATCTACCAAATGGATTGTAAATCTTAATTCCTAAATAGTGATCTCTAAGAACAGATTTATATTGAGAAAACCCAAAGGTTTTATACTTGAAATGATTTATGGAAATTATGAAAAATAAAAAAGTATTTATATGTATTGAAGTAGGACCCAAGGTCCTAGTATTCTAGGTTGAATGGCTCTTTAAAATAATTACAATTCACTAAAGGTAAATTGGGAAGAAACCTATATATCCAAGAAATAAAGTTTGTTAAACTTATTATAATTTTATATGTTTATAATACATTTTGTATAGGTAGTAATGAAATTTATAGTAAGGAATTATCAAATAACATGAAGAAACTATTTGAGAAGTCCATGGTTGGAGAGCATAGATACTTCCGGCGATTCTAAGTGTTGTGAAAAGAGAAATTTATCTTCTTATCCCATGATAATTAATCCAAATAATTGTTGAATATGTTTGAGATGGAGTAATCTAACCTATTTTTGACACCTATTCAAGTGGGTATTAAATTATTCAAATATGTTCAAGATGATAGTTTTTAACAAAGGGAGTTCAGAAAACTAATTGGAAGCTTTCTCTATCTCACTACATCTAGGCTAGATATTGTATATGTTGTGATTATTTGTTCCAAGTATCAAAGTGATCTAAAAGAATCACACTTAATGGATTTTAATAGAGTACTTAAATACATCACAATAACTTTTAGCTTTAGACTAATATACATGAAAGGGAAATGCCTTAATCTGTCTATATTCACTGATGTATATTAGGTAGCTGATTGTGATGATATAAATTCCACTAAAAGAGGATTATTTTTTGGGGGGGAAGTTTTTTATGTTTTAATTATAATAAATATAAATCATTCAAACTAATTACCATGGAGTATAAATACATTTATACAACCAGTTCTTGCACTCAGATTATTTGGATGAAAGAGCATCTTAAATACTTGAGTGTGAAGACTAAACTACCACTCATAATTCTATATGAAAATTTAAGTAAAATTGATAACTATAAAAATAGTATTAAATACTCAAGATAAAATCACATTGACATCAGGTTTCATTTCATTAAATATATAGTTTCCAATGTTTATATCAAGTTAGAATTTATTCCTATCTGGGACCAATTTACTAACATCTTCATAAATGAAATACTTAAGGGAATATTTGATACTCTCTTGTGGAACATGAGTTTCCATACATTCCCTATACATTGATAATATTTGGGAGGAAACCCCAATTTTCCTTGTATTATGTTTTAAAATGGGGATAAGTAAAATCAAAACTCTTTTCTTGGAAGATGAAAAAAAGGAAAGAAAATGGTATGTCAAAGGGTTTATTTCTATCCTTATCCTTTTTTAATTAACTGGTTTAGTTTATTATGAAAAGGGTGAGTTATTTGAATAGGTGACTTAGTTTATTGAGAGGAGTATCTTATCACTTTTTTAAAATGTTATTTGTTACCAAGAGATGGAGTTATCTCAAAAAAACTACCCAGATAAGTGGTGTAGTGACAAGATGTTTGTGATAAAAGGCTCATCATGATGTTCTTAGTAAATAAATTTATGAACAAAAATTAAATGTGGTATTAGATAAATTGTTTTATATCTAGATAGGAGAGATTTTTGGGTGTGTTTTTATATTTCTTAATGGTTTCGGTGTATGATTATTCCTTAATTAAGTTTGGAATCAATATTATGAATATTGGTTTACCTCAGATCATCCCCCTAATATACTTGTTAAATAATAATTTCAATTTTACTCACTTATTTTATTTTTAATCAAGTGAAACATCACTTTATAACGCCCAAAAAATGATTTTGTTTTTAGTATAGGAATTTAATTATCACTAAAACCTCTAGCCTGGCCTTACATAGTGATCAGATATTTCTTATCACCCCTACTTCATCTCACTTCTCACTATCATAGGAAATGAATACTTTTCAAGTTTCTTGTTTATGAAAAATGAAAATGATAGAAGAATAATTTAAAATAAATAAAATAGTGAAAATTTGTAATATCTGAAATAAATCAAATACTTCCTAAGAGATTAATAATAGAGAATTATTAATTGTGTATTGAATTCATTAGTAGGGGTGAAGGGGGATTCCCTTGCCTTGACCACTAAGAGTCTATTATTTCATCACTAAAGTTATTATTATAAAATAAAATAAGAAATAAATAAATAAAAATTCCATTTGACCCAAAAAAATATAAAATAAACATCCTCCCTTGGTGAATGGTTCCTAATTTATAGAGGAATTATTATAGGTTCTTCGCATTCTTCAAATTTTCAACCATGTGAGTATCAGGTATCTATTTTACATCCCTAATTATTCCAATATTTCCAATGCATTTATCATATTTTTCACCTAGCTTTCACTCCTTTTATTTTCTCCATGTGTAATGGTCAAGGTTGAGGATTATTATAGCTAAGAATATTCCATATTCTTATTATTAAAACATTCCATTCCCATTATTTTAATTTATACTCATTTTATAATAATCATAGTGAAATTATTGAATACTATATTTTTCCAATGGAAATCAGTTATATTGCATGGGGTTGATTTAGTATCTGGTTTTGGTTGGTCTTGGCAGTGGTATTAAAAATACCAACCCAAGATTTCACTACACTTTGTCCTTGAATAGTGTGATCAAGAAAAGTTTAATTTATTCTCAAGTAGTATCAATGTAAAATATTAAGTTTTAAAATATCTTTATAAATAATTCTTATTTCATTGGAATATGTTTTCTTAAACCAAAACTTGGAATTTTTTTGGGTTTCTATTTTCTTGTTAAAGTATAAAAATCTTTTCTTAATCCTTTCAAGTTTAGTTTGGAACCAAAATGATCAGGATTTCACTTTGGGGAATTCAAATCCTTCTATAAATGAATGTTCTCAAACTAGTTGTACATGAGTGAAACATTTTTGTGGTGATTACATATACTAATATTGGTTTAATTCATGTTATACTGGTTCACATAGGAAAATGATCAAACACTCTATGTTTATTTAAACAAACACTTATAACTAAGCATTGGGATGAACTAAGGTCCCACCACTTTTTATCTGTATAGGTAATAAAAGAAATCTATATAACACAATTTTCCTATCACAATTAAGCTCGGTATCGGCTTAAAAATCCTAAGTTCACATGTTTTTTTATTTATCTTGTGGGAAGATGATCCTAACTCGTTGAGATTTAGTCAACATCATGGTTCTTCAGGGATATATCTTGATTCATCCTTGACTCAGATTCAATCAGATCAAGCTTATAGTTAATCAACTTTTCATAATTTCAATCCCACATCTACGGCTACAAGCCCATTGATCTTGGCCTTAACATATTCTTCCAAATTGTTTTGGATTATAAGGATTTTCATGAGTGGGTAAAGGGGGTGGGGTTGGTTGGATGTCTTTATTTCAGTCAACCATTTATCTTATGGTTGATTGAGTGGATTCATGGTATATTGGGAGTATTATTATGACATGTTTCAATGAAGGGGACATAGTAGGTTGAGTTTCAAAGGTTTGGATGCTTGTGAACTTGCATTCAGTGGACTGAATGACCATGACGTGGAGCCTTGCGGTTGATTGAGTGATTATGAGGTTCTACCATGTCTACTTGTAGTTAGTTGGATGAGTGGCCTTGTGTTTCACTTCATGTGGTTGCTTCTTTCCTTTGTGGTGGATTTGGGGGAATACAATTGACAAAGAGGACTTGTGGTCACTCTAAACCTCATCATGTGGTTAGTAGAGTGATTGTGCTTCCTTCATGTGGTAACTTAATGACTGTACCTTAACTTAATGCTTTTTTCAATAGAACTTTACTTGAATGTAGAATTTGGAATATACAGAATTAAATGTAGCTAGATTTAAATTAAGTATAGAAAAACATAATTAAAAAAATAATTCCTTTTATTAATGACACCCAAAAATTCATTTAGTAAATAAATAGATTACCATAAATTCCTAAAAAAATAAAATTCAAGACTTGAACCATTTAAACATTTAATTATTGATATGATTTAAATAATTAAACTTCAAAGTTTGTGGTTATGAGATAATGAAATTATATATTTCCAAATATAAATTCATGGATTTTAATTTAATTCCAAAATTTGAATGAATCACTATAAATCAACATTTAATCCATTAATCAATTTGAATTTGAGCATAAGTTCTAGTTTCAAGTTATAAATAGAATAAATCCTAATTCAAATTTTTAATAAGTGGTCCCATTCCAATACCTTCTCTCTCGATATTCTTATTACATAATCCATTTTCACACATCATTGATACTTTAGAAATGAAATTTAGATATATCATCTTCCCCTTATTCATCCAAGATCAGAATTCCCCAAACCTATTCATCTCCCTCATAGATTATCACTTATTGAAATTTTTCCCAACTATATCTGTATGAAGCACGTATTTAATGAGTGTAAATAAACATAGAACTAAATAATAACAAGATGGAAAGTATCCTTAGGAATAATTGTAATAGTAATGGAATAAAATTAACACTTGGGAATCTATATCTCATCTATCTCTAACTCTTATTTGATGGATCACACACACATATGTAAATGTTAACATATGAAAACTTCTAGATCAATTTATGTCTTCTTATTTTACTCCAGTTCATATGACCTATTTTATTTCCTTTATAGAAGGTTCCATGATGTCCTACTAAATCACTAATGGTATTCTAACTAGGTTTGATTTCATCAGTCTAGACCACTCAAGATGTGATTTTGGTTGCACTAAGTTCTACTTCATTTACAACTCTTTTACCAATTCCAAAGCAGAAACTTCTATGAAATCAAAGGTAAGTTCACTCAGTAATCATTTAATTATAAAAAATTTCCGAACCAATGAACTCCTTACAGTATAGCATGGTACTTTTTCTAGGAAATACATAATTCAACTTAAATTTTCTTATCCTTAAATCACACTAAAAGGTTTTAAAAAAAAAGAAAGTAGAATTTATCTAAAGACTCTAGAAGTAGGTTTTTCCATAGCACCTTGATTTATTTTTTTTAAAGATAAAGACAACTAGAAACATCCAAAGATAAGTAAAAAAAGGTATTTAATGACTATGTTACTTTACCTATTTCCCACACTTATCATATAAACAATTACAATTATTTCAATCATGCATGTATCAGGGAAATTTATTTCAAATAGTAGAGATTAAGCATCCTGATCAATATGAGGGAAATGTACAACTTGTAAATTCCTTGTTCAGTGATAGAAGGGAGGTGTTTGGACACATCTATTGGTTCTTTCCAAAAAATATTCATATTAGTGCTTCAATTTTTTGTCCATTCACCTTAAATGGTATATTCCAATATTCTTCCTTTATCTCAACTACACCATATAGAAAATCATTAATTGCTACGAAGGGTCCAATTAAATTAGAATAAAGCTTACTGGGCATGGTATTAATTATCGAAGAGAATATTATCACTTTGTCACTAATGTCAATGATTATTTTATAGATGATAGTTACATTAAAAATATTGGACTCCTCCTTGTACATTAGTGATTCTAATAATATTCCCTTCTTAGTTACTCTAGTTCCATCATCAATAGATTAATTTTCTCTTTATCTTTTCCATATTCCATGTTTATTTTATTCTTAGCCTAGAAATACTTATACTAAAACATAAAAGGAAAGTTATATTTCTTTCTATAAACAATTCTATAAGGGGAAAATCCTGGTTGATTTTATAAGAAATATTCGATGCCCATAATTCATCCTCCAACTTATTACTCTAATAATTTTTGGTGGGTTGTAGTGTATTCTCTAGAATTTTCTTAATGTATTGGTTGGATACCTCTAATTACCCATTTTTCTCTGTGTAGTATGTATTTGAGACCTATTGATGCACTCCATATTTATTTATTAGGACTTCCATATTCTTTTTGCAGAAGTGTGTGCCTTGTTCCATGATTATTTCTTAGGTTAATCCAAATCTATAAAAAAAATAAGAAACTCAACCTTAGAATCATCAGTTCGAGTTTATTTTACTTCAATCAATTTAGAAACATAGTTCACTCTAAATAAGATTTAGGGGAAATAAAGTGAGAAAGAAATAGACCCATAAAATCTAATCTCCATATATCAAATACTTTATAATAAATTAAAGGTTTTTGAGGAATTTCATGTCTTTTTGGAAACTACACTAATCATTTGATAGTTTGGGAAGGATTTACAAAATTTATGTAGGTCTCTAAAAATTTAGGCTAAAATAATCTAGATTATAAAACCATCCTATTAGTTCTCTAAGGTCCAAAATAGCCCCCACATGCAATTTTATGAAAAAATATAAGCACAGATTTAATTTCTTCCTTGGTTATATACTTTTTTATTACTTTTTCATTACACATCTTCTATAACTAAGAATAATCCAAGATATAATACTTTGACTTAGACATTAATTTAAATGTTTTGTGCTTAGTAAATAATGGTTTACCTTTTATGTGACTATAAAATTGAACAAATAAAAATATTAGGGCAATTAGGTGACTTTGTACATTTTCTCATTAATGAAGGACTCATCTAAGTTCATCTCATTGGGTGGTTCTACCCCAACAGTGTAAGGAAATATAATCATGTGGTATGAAAAAAGATTTTTATAGCCTTTATTTTCTGTGATAACCAAGTTTAATTATTATAAAATAAACATAAATATCATTATCATTGTCTTTGATTCTTCTCTATTAATAAAATACCTGAGTACTGAATGATCAGAATAAATAGTTACTTCACTTCCTAAAAAGTAAGACCAAAATTTTTCTAAAGTAATAAAAAATGGAAAAAAACTATTTACCCTTTATTGTGTAATTTATTTGGTCTATTTACAGGGTATGATATGTATAAGATATCAGATTTGGTTTCCCATTAATTTTCTAGGAAATAAAATCCCCTACAGCTTTGTTGGAGGCATCATGCAGTATCTCAAAAGGTTCATTCCAGTTAGGTGGGAATATTATGGGGTTTTGATCAGGATTTTTTTAATATTATCAAAATATATCCTTCATTAATCATCAAATAAATAGTAAATATTATTTCTGAGTAGGTAATCTAGGAGAAAATAAATCTTACTAAAGTCCCTAGTAAACCTTCTATAAACTGTTGCATGCCCTAAAAATGATCGGATATATCTCATAGTGGTGGGGTAATACATGGTAGATATCAAATCACTTTTGGACATTTCCACTTCAATATAATACTTATAAATTATGTTTCCTAACACATTTACATTTTACACCATAAAATTGAATTTTTAAAACTTTAAAACTATATTTTTATCAATTCATTTTCCTAAAACATTTTCCAGACTCTTTAGATAGGTTTCAAAACTAATTACGTAAACAGTAAAATCATCAAGTAATACCTTAAAAAATCTCTCAATAATGTCTAAAAAATACTTAATAAACACTATTTAACCGTATTTAGGGAAATTAAAATACCAAAGTGAAGCCTTAAGTAAGAAAATATAGAAAATAGGCCTATGAATATTGTCTTTTCCTGGTATTCTGGAGCTATTGGAACCTAAAAATACCCAAAAATCCATCATATAAATATTTTTCATCATTCCCAACTATATTATCAACATTTGGTCTATAAAGGGAATGGGGAAGTGGTCCATTTGTGTCACATGGTTTAATTTCTGGTAGTTCATGCTGAACCTCTAACTATTTTTAATTCTTATGGGAATTAACTTAGTGTTCTCATTTTGTATAATTATGTATTCATTTTTCTATGGGATAATTTTAATGGGAATAAACCATTGGGAATATTATATGGAATATATTTTTATATATTTTAAATTTATTTCTACTTAGTTTTTTATGAATTTTAGGAGGTTTGTGTTGAGCCTCCTTTGGGGCTGTGTTAGAGGTTTAGACTCACTTTCTAGAAAAAAAACCTATGCATATTGCTGGTAGGGATAATGCCTAGAATGTCTCAAAAGTTTATTACTATTGTGATAATATTTTATTTAATAATATACCATATTTTTTATCTTGGTTTGGTTTTATAATGTTTGAGATTATTATTGGTATTTTATAATTTTTTCTTAAAAAACATATTTTGAGTTTGAGGGTAGTAACTTTAATTCTTGTTTATGGGGTTTTATAATTATGTTTTCAACTAATTTTTATCCATTATAAGATCCTATACATATAAATAAAAAGTGTTGGTGAAGGTTTTGAATAAATAATCAAAATAAATATCATTAACTTCTTCAAATTTTTCAATACATAAAACAGATTTCTGATTCAGTTCATTTTCAAAAAAACATCAAAGAAATAAGGTGTTTTAAATGATTATTCTAATGAAATTATGTCATCAAAAATTTCAATTTATTATTTTTAGAAACAATAAAATTAAAAATGATTCAATGTAAACATATATTTCTCATCATGGGGATATTTCATTGAATCTAGAATGTTGAAATTCATTTTTCATTCTACACAATTCATTGAAATTGTCCCTTTATTAAAATTTATCACTAGTTTAATGGTATTTATAAATGGACTACCTAAGATGATAGGAAGAAATTTGCCTATTTTTTACTCCATTTTCAAAATGTAGAATTCAGCAGAGAACAAAAATCTTTGTACACATATCAATACATCCTTTATAACTCTTACTGGATAGGCAGCTGTTTGGTTAGAAATTTGTACAAAAACACATGTGGGTTTGAGCACTCTTATATACAATGAATAATAAGCATAGTAAGGAATCACATTAACTGATTCTTCCAAATCACACAATTCATTTGAAAAAGATAGTTATATTATAGTGCTAGGGATGGTGAATATAGCTGATTCTTGTAATTTCCAAGGTATTTATAGGGTAAAAAGGGAAGATACACATCTGCCTAAATTTACCACTTCATGTCCTTTAAATTTCTTCTTCTCGGTGCATATGTAATAGATAAACTATTTATACATTGGGATATCTCACATGGATTCAAAAAAGGGAATTTTTATCTATAATATTTTTCATATCTCAAAGTCCTCTTATTGCAGTGACTCTTAATTGTACTTCTTGGGTGTTTTAATCTAGAAGGGAAGGTAGGTTGGGTATTATGTAGTTATTCTATATTATCTTTTTACTTGTTATTATTATCAAGTATATATCTACTGGTACTTATTATTTTTGTTATTTTTCTAAGATATATTTTAAAGTTGCATTAGTCTATCCACATCCAACTTCAGTGTGAGATAGGGGTTCTTCGTTATTCTTCAGCCCATTTCCAATCCTTAATGAAATGGAACTAACATTCCCCTTAGTTTTAGGAATATACTGAGTAATATTTTTTCCTAAAACTTGATTTTTGAAGTTATTAATGGTAGACATGACCCAGATATACTATCATTGTATCTCCTTCAGTGCTAATCTATGAGTGTTGAGAGTAGTTTTCGAGTAGTGTGAGACTCCAATCATTTCATAAAGTCCTTAATGGAAGGTTTTTAAGTCCTCCCTTGTCAGTAAATTCTTTAAGGTTTGGAAGTGTCACTTTAGAAGAGTGTTGGATGGAAATATGGATGAAAAGATTTCTGGAATAGTTTTATTTAATGATATTGGTTTCTAGATCTAAATTGAGTGTTATAATCTTCTATGGATCTTTTATTTCTAGATATTTTCTACTAGTATAATATTTTTTACATGGTATCATATCACTCTTGCACTTATGGGAAGCTATCATTATAGTTATCTAAGGATTGATAGAGTTAGAAGACCCTTGGGGTTATGGTTGGTGATGTTTATTGTACCTTATTCATAGGTAATTGTATCACAATAGAGGTTAGTTCTTCATTTTTATTTTTATGTAATAGAAAGTTGTACCTTTTTACCTCATGTACACTTCCTATGGTTTTTCTTGTATAGAATTATTGGGAATTTTGGGTGATCCTTTCAATAATTTCTCTAAATTTAGCAGGAAACTTTTCTGTTAGTGTTCCTCCATAGGAAGCATCTAGTGGGTTATAGTCATTGTCCACTAGACCTTAATAAAATAATACAAAGAAATTATGGTCATTAAAAGGTTGACGTGGGAAGTAGGTTGTTAGCCTCTTTAATATCTCCAAGAACTCATAAAGGGTTTCTCCACTAGATTTTCTGATTCTATAAAAGTCTTCCCTCTACTAGGTACTACTTGAGTAAGGGAAGTATTTATAGATGTATGCCTCATACATCTTATCACGGGTGGTGAATTCTCTAGGATGGATGTTTTAGAGCCACTACTTGGTAAATCCTTTAAGAAAGAAGGGTAAGGCCTTCCAACTAATGTGATCCTTGGTGACTCATGTAGTTATGAACCCATTTCATATTTCTCCAAATTCTCACATATTCATATTGGGATATTATTCTAAAAACCATGAAATTTCAGTTATAAACTAATCATTCCAGTTATAATCTCACAATCCTATTTATAATTTCATTTTTTAAGATGGTTTTCATTATTGAAATTCGGTATGTAAGGTTCTCTTAATGTTTTATCTAAATTATATATATTTTCAACAGTTTTTTCACTTCCTATAGTAACCCTAGTGCACAAAGTAGATGAGAAGGGATAATTTTTAAATGGGATAGTGATAAATTCCATTTCCTATTATGTAGTGATTTTTAGGTTCCCAAGTCTTTCCATTATAGTTCATTCAACCTCTGGATCGAAACCAATGAGGTGAGATAAACTAAACCTTGTCATCTGTTGACTTTGTTTTTAATCCAAAGTAAAGACTAAAACCTAACCTCCAAATAAATATTTCCAATTTTATGAAACTCCTATTACGAGTTCCACTATAAATGAATTTATGAACCTGAATTAAAGTAATTAGTAGTGGAATCAAGTTTTCATTGGATATGAGAGTGATTTGGGTGTGTTTTTCTCATTTTTAATGGGATTGGTGTGTGATTTTTACTTAATTGGTTTTCAAATAAATATTAAGAATATTTTTCAAACTCAAATAATCCCCTCACTTTACCTATTAAATTATAATTTCAATTTTACTCTCTTTTTCTCTTAATAATTAAGTAAAACCTCATTCGATCAGCCATGCCCAGTGATTTCAGTTCATGAAGTAGAATAAAATCATCACTTCAAATTCAACCCTTTCTTAGCCGAGTGATTTTTTATTTCCCATCACACATGTTTTGTCTCACTACTCACTATCGCAGAAAATAAATACATACCAGGTGGACCATGTGTTCAAATTTAAAATTAAATATGAATAATTTAAAATTCATGAAAAAGTATAAATCTCCCGTAGTTTAAAGTAATCAAATACTTATTAAGAAGTAAATTAAATATAATGATTGATTAATCATCGAATTAATTAACATGGGGTGATGGGTAATATCCTTATCTTGGACACTAAGGGTCTAGTGTACCATAATTGGATTTATTACAACATAATGAAATAAGAAATTAATAAACAGTAACTCTAGTTGATCAAGAAATCATGGAAGTGTCCCACTCCATTAGTCAATGATTCCCCATTTATTTTGGAATTATTGTAATTTCTTCAAATGATTCAAATTTTCATAAACATTAGTATAATGGATGTAAAACCCTGCATTTTTTAAAATAAAACAATGTTTTATAGCATATATAAAACGCAACACCAAGCCTTAACGAACAATAAAATATTATTATTTAAATATTATAAATATAACATAGCCATTAAATTTGGAGGTATGAATAAGATTAAAAAAATTATCAAATATATATAAATTCCTTATTAAATAAAAATATATTGGTAAATTATTATTAAATAATCACAAAATTTTTTAGTAAAGACATTTTATGCTTCAAAAATATGTTTTATACAAAAATGATTTCTATAGATTTTTTAGAGAAAATAATATAATAAATTACTATAAATTTAATAAATATAAAATTTATATATATTTTTAAAAAAATATCAAAATTATCTTTGGGTGAAATTCTGTAATTTTTTAAAAAAATGATTTTTCGGTGAATAGTAGAAAATACTGATTTTTGTAAAACTATCATATATTTTCATTAAATAAATTAATTTAAAAGTTCCATTATGCTATTAAGTTTATTTAAAGGTAAAATATGTATTACATAGTCATAAAAAATATAATTAATTACTTTTTAATCATATTTACATTTTATTTTGGAATGAGTCCATTTTTTGGTTTAAAAACGCATTTTCCAGAAAAAAAATGTTTTTAGTCACATTTTGAAGTTTTAATTTTAAATTATATTATACCAATTATATGAATTGAATTTGATAAAATGGATTCCATATTTTTAATCATAATAATTATTATTATGTAATATTTTCAACATATTTTTTTTTATAATGAATAGTAAAAATAATAAAAATTTAATATCATAATTAAGGTTAAAACAGGTTTACTAGGGGTTAAACTAAATAGATAAGTGTTAAAATGATATAAAAATTAGTATAATTTCCATTTTATGGGAATATTTTTTCCCTATGTCATATAATATTCAGTAAATTTCCATTTCTGACCCATTTTGTGTGAATAATATATTTATATATTTTATCCTTTTTAAAAAATCCAAGTGGGTCCTCTCCCCCACTTATAAAAGGACACACCCTCTCCTCTCCCCTCCACACTTCAAGATCCTTTTGGTTCTTCCAATACATACCCAAATCCATTCCTTTCCTCCTTACCTGTGACTTAGATTCCCTAAATTAATCATAAAACCTTCCTAGTAATGTTTTAGTTATAAACCTAAAGAGGTCATCTGAAGAAGAGGTATAATTCATAACCATGTGTTTTCGTTTTATTTATTATTCAACCTCATTAAAATATTATCCAAACATGATTACATAATAAAATAAATATATATTAAATAATTATATGTTATTATTTTAATTTAATAACCTATATCCATCTCCTCTTCCATCAAATGGAAAATGAAACCAGCGTTTGTATGTACGTTGGGTTATCACCTTGCGAACTGATGTAATTAATTTTCTATCATAGTCTCTCAAGTATATTTTTTATGATGTATTAAATTTATATATATTATATTTATGACATAATTATAAATCTTTAAAAATATTATATCATATATTTTCTTACCATTCCATTCATAAAAAATGATAACGACGTTCATGTGTATGTGTGGATTCCCACCTCCACTAAGTGATGTGAATCATTTTTTAGTACTGCATCACATGAATGGTATATATAAGTGTATTTAAATAAATAAAATAATATTTATGATATAATTAAAATTATATAAATATAAAATAATACTTACCTGATTTTCATCATGATCATTAAAAAATCGAAACGTTACTCATTTTTATGTATGACCAACCATCTCCATGATCATAACATAGTTCGTTTTTCAAAACCAAATTTCATTATTGGTTTTAAAAGTATAATTTATGTATAAAAAATATTAAAAAGTAATTATTATTATTATATATATATGATGGAATAATTACCATTTTACCACATTCAACCTACCGAAATCATTCTGTACATATGAGTCGAATATCATCAAAATGTACGACGTCAAATTAATTTATTAAGTAATTAAATATATAAGGGTTATAAATAAAATAAAAGGAATAATAAACATGAAATGGGTAATTAATAAATTAAATAAATAAAATAATTTTATCATTGATTAATATAATGAACACATGTGATGATTCGGGCTCAACGTATGGGATCTCATTAAACCACCCTTTTCTTAATGTTATGACCATTCTCTCTCTAACTCGCTCTATATCTAAATTTAATTTTATGGAATGCTTATAAATTTTATATATTTTTGTGTGTGTGTCTCACATATAAACCTATATTATTTTCCCTTCCACTAATGGGTTAATACATCCCTTATGATCATTTCTCAAATGTATTCTTTAAGAAATATATTTTGATTATGATATGAGGTAAGATTATGCAACCTATTTTATTTCCCTAGTTAATTCTTATGTTTATAACTTATGAATGATTACTTGTTTTGTAGAACACGTAATCATGAACATTTTATGATGGGTGTTCCCATATAGCACTCCAATTCATTGGGTAATGATTTTGTCTCATGTGATGTTATGTATGGGATTATGGAGTAAACCTAATCCACTATGGGACTCTATCCACCATGTGATGTTGTATTGGAAGTTATCCTTGACTTATTATTATGTCATAATTTATGTTTATTCAACATTTACTATATTTCCATAATCTTTGGATTCCATTTTATTTATGTTATACTCCCATGTGATTACTCATGATCCTTTTATTTTATTATATCATGTTATACTTTTGACTCACACATTATGTTTCCTTATTATGTTAATTCCCTTACTATGCTTTTTAGATTATCCCTTTTGTATATGTATTCTCCAGGTTATCCCATGCAGTTTTTGGAGCTAAATGGATTTAGTATCTCATTATGGACAATGAAAATAAATATGATTTGTTAATATGATGAAGTTTTATATACCTAGTCTTCCAAATATACTAGGCCTTTTAGATCCCTATTTTGTATTGATGGATATTTAAGTTAAAAATAATACAGTAATATGTGTAGAAGAATTGGGTCACTATAGTTGGAATAATAGTATGTTATAGTTATTTTTGGGTATTATTACTTAGTAATTTATTAATAACCCTAGGGATAAGTCTATGTATAGGAAAATATACTAGAATTTTGGTGAAGTATAGAGTGAGTGGCTGCTAAGAAATTATATCCTTGTCTGGATACTACAAGTGAATGTGGCTCTGGAATAGTTGTACCTAGGGGTAATAACACTGAAAATGGATCATTGTGAATTGAATAAATCATAAACTAGTGCCTGATAAATATGTTTTTCTATAAAAATTATTTGAAACTCTCAAGGGATATGCATTAGAAATTTATAAACTCTTTATGAACCATTGTGAAGGATTTTAAAAAAAAATAGGCTAGAAAACCTAATAGGTAAATTAATATGGATAGACTATATTGAAACCTAGAGACTCATATGTTAGGATATACATCTCATTTATAAGTTATTCCTTCTAATTTTATAAGTTTACCTTTATCATGTTTATTAGTTAATGTATTCTCATCTTTTTTTCTTTTTTTTTAGTTAATTACAAAAAATGGGAGCAACGGTTCCAACAACCAAAATGATAGGAAATTTGATGATTTTACCAATTATATACCTAAACTTATGGGAGTGGGATATGATAACTTCATGGAAGTACTGGATCAAATGGATCATGTTATTAATAATAACATGAATCATATTGGATACCCTTCATCTCTTAAGAAATATAAAGTTGTAGTTGAGTCTTTTATGTGATAAAGGACTCCTACTTTTAGTGGATCTTATGATTCCCTCATCACAAAACAATGTATTAAATCCTTTGAAAATACATTTGGTGGTCTTAAATACTCATAGAAAGATAAATTTGTCTTTTCCATTTATCTATTAGAGGGGAAGTCGATCGGAGGTGGAAGCTGATCAAGAACATTAATTACAAAGAGGATATTGATTCCATATAATGGAAGAATTCAAGAAAATGTTTTTCAATAAAAAATTCCCTAAACCTTACATCTTAAAATAGAGAGATTTCCTACTACTGAATCAAAATGAATATATTCCTATCATGGAATATTATGAAAACATCACAAGCCTTCCACGATATGTATAGAGACCCTCCTTTTTCTTACATTACTATTACATCGTTTTAATGATAAAAAACATAAAAACATTACACAATTAGGATAAAAAGATTTATTGTCTTGGAAAACTAATATCATACATAACTTTTACAACATAAAACATAAACATTTATTTAATTCCTTCTTCTCTAGCTTTTTATTGTCCTTTGTGTTCTCCTTAGTACATATAGTCACCTGATAATATAAATAAAAAGGGGTGAGATAAAAATCCCAATAAGAGGATATATAATATAATAAAACAATATGAAATGGTTTGAGAATAATAATAACATCATCATCATGATATAAAACATTAGATAAAGGTATAGAATGTGGAAATGCATAAAAATGAAACATCGTATCTTAGTGGAAAACTACCACACATAGTTGTGAACAAAGATAGAATCATGTTCACACATATATTACCTTAACTCATGATATTAATCAAATTAACCAATTCATTGTATCTCTATATAATTCTGGGCACACCCGTCACATCATAACATTTACATTATGCTATATAATTCTGGGTGCACCCATCACATCACAACATTTACATTATCATGCATGCCACATGGAACATATATCAATTTTGAACATATAATATCCCATTAAAATGAATGGTTTTCAATTCATAATCATAAATTCATAAACTTTGGGGTCCAAAATGAAATAGGTAGTAACATACTTGATATAGGAATATCAACCTTGAGTGAAGAAGAATCAATCTTGAGAAGTAAAAGGTGTGTTTTTTTAAAAAAAGAGTTCTTTTGGAAAAAAAAATTGTCATAAACTAAAGTATAAAACATTTATATCCCAAAAAAATTAATATAATGATGAATAAATGATATTTAAAGAATATACATACTTAAAATTGAGTGAAATAGGGAGACCCCAATTAAAGAGAGTCGAGTTCGAGAATTCCCCTTACCTTGTGTCTGAATGATTTCTTCACATTAATTCCAAATATAATAACATTATATTCATTAATTAAAAATTATAGAACCTTTTATACATGAATATAATTCATTATGGTTTTATGAAGTTTTTTTATGGTCCTTTTTATGAGTTATAGAGTTTAATTTCGTCGTTTAGGGGTGTTTGTTTTCATATTTTTCATGACTGGTTCGTTTGTATACATGAATAGAAGTTATTTTAAAATGAGTACGAACATAAAAAACGGTTATTATATGTTATTAATGATCATATAGAAGATTAAATTATCTTACAAATTATTTTTTATATATCATGAGGATGATTCATTAGATAAAAGTTAATGATGAACATTTTAGGTTAATTTTTGCGGTTTTTCGAGCACAACAAACTCGTTTTGTTTTATCATTTAGTATTATGAGTATAAGTTATTTCCATAACCTAAAAAGGGTTATAAAATAAAATTTAAAATATATTTTAATCCATTTAATGTTCTTATTAACATCCTTAAATATGTTTAAGTAAAATGAAAGTGCATCGCCCATGATGTCGATAAATTGACACATCACAGGCGGTGATTTCAGTTTTAAGATAAAAGAGAGAGGGGAGGAGGAGTTTAATATTGTATATTACATTAATAAAAAATAATTAAATATTATTTAAGTTAATTTAGTTATAATATCATTTGTATTAAGGGATGTGAGGATATAATAGAAAAATAAATTGAAATTGAAAGTAAATTAAAAGAAAACGAGAGAGGATTTACCTCTTGAATTCTCCTCTTGAGATCCTCCACAAGGAACATAATATTGGTCTTTTGATGATAACCAGTGCTCATGGATGTGGGGAAGGGTATAGGGAAGATTATTGGTCAGAATTCAGGCAAGTATAAAATCTTGAGAGGCCTGAGGAGAAGAGGGTGTGAGGGGTGGTATTTATAGTGGAGGAGAGGGGTGTTTTCTTATTATTGTAATCATTAGTTTATTATTTTTATCAATAAAAGAAATAGTGATGAATATTGTGACTAAATATATTAATTAGTGTATTTGAGTTCAAACTAATGGTCACTTATATCATCTATGACTCAAAAATTCAGGTTTTTAGCATTTATCATAAATTATCGTATTTTACTATTCACCAAAAAATCAAGTATTTCAAAAAAATCCCAAAAAATCACCCTAACCATTTTTTTACATGTAGAATTAAAAATTTAAATCCATTTTATGAAAATAATTTTCAAAATATGATTAATTTTGTTTTTAATTAAAATCATCATTTACTTGGAAAATACATATTTTAAAATTATAACTAATTTTGTAACACTTTGAAAAATTAATTAAGGTCTCATAAAATTATCTTAAAATCATAAGACATAAAAATGTTAATTTATGAATAAATTTTTATGAAAATAAATTTTATTTTAAATTATTAAATTAATCATTAAATTGTAATTAAATATTTATGACTTATAAAAATACCAACACTTAACTAATAATTTTCAAAATATTTACTTACTTATACGACAATATAGTTATATCATATTTTCACTTATAAGATGCCAAAATTTTATTTATACTTTCATGGTTGATTCTACTATTCATTCGGCCAGTTTACTATTCATAAGGGTCATATTACTATTCATAAGGTCAAGTTACTATATCATTAGTATTGGTTCCTTAAATTCTAGAAATAATTCTTATTTCATTAATTATTCAATTATAATGTTTTTATTATGGTATATAATTCATTTTTATGTGATTTATATTGTGTCAAATTACTATAAGAAGGGATAAATTCTATTGATAAAAGTTAGGTTCATTACATTCTTCCCCCCTTTTGAAATTTTTCCCTTGAAATTTTATTTTACATAAACGGGTGACGGTACTTTTCCTTAATTTCCTCCTTTAGTTCCCAATTTCTTCTTCATACTTATGGTTCCTTTCCAACACTTTGAATAGGTGGGTTGTCTTGTTGCGTTGAACCTTGTCTCTCCAGTCTAGAATCTTTACTGGATACTTCTCATAAGAGATATCATCTTCTAGTTGTACCACCTCTGATTTTAGTACATGTGAGGGATCTGGTATGTACTTCATCAGAAGTGATATGTGGAAAAAAATCATAAACTTGAGCCATATTTGGTGTAAGTTCAAGACGATAAGCCATGGATCCTACACGATCAATGATCTCAAAGGGTCCAATGTACCTTTGGATTAGCTTCACTTTATTTCTAAACCACATGACTCTCTTCCATGGTGATATTCTTAAGAAGACTTTATCTCTAACGTCAAACTCAAAGTCCCTTCGACGGTTGTCAGCATAGCTCTTTTTCCAAATCGGAGCAGCTTTGATATGCTACTGGATGGATTGAACCTTCTTTGTAATCTTTTTCACAAGATCAGGTGCAAGTATCTTTCTTTCACCAACATTATCCCAAGAGGTTGGAGTTTTAAATCACTTTCAATACAAAGCTTCATATGAAGCCATATAAATACTCAAGTAGAAGTTATTGTTGTATGATAACTCAACCAATGGGAGATGTTGATCCCATAAACCTTTTAACTCTAAAGGGAAGTATCTTATCATATCATAGAGCGTCTAAATAGTCCTTTCAGATTGGATATCATTTTGGGTTGATTGGTCATTCTAAAATTCAATTCAGTACTCAAGGCATGTTGAAGACACCTATATATTTTCGATGTGAACCTAGGATCATGATCAAAGACAATAGAGAGTAGAACCCAATGAATTCTCACCACTTCATTAACAGATATCCTTGCAATTTTTTCAAGTGATATATCTTCCTAAATAGAGATGAAGTGCAAAATATTGGTGAGTCGGTCCGCCACAACCCATATAGCATTATTTCCTTTGGATGTCTTTAGGAGACCTGTGACGAAGTCCATAGTGACATTCTCCAATTTCCACATAGGTATAGGTGATAGTTTCATCATCCTTTTGTAATTTTATCACTCTACTTTAACTTCCAAACATATCAAGAACCTTGTGATATACTCTGCAATCCCCTTCTTCATGTTATCCCATCCTAAGTGTTCTCTGAGATCATGATACATCTTGGTACTCCCGGGATGGATAGAGAAAGTTGAGGTATGTGAATTTTCCAATAGCTCCTTATTTATCTCAGGTGATGAAGACCCACATATCCTTGTTCTAAAATTAATCACACCATCATCATCCATATGAAACTCTTTTAGCTTCCCTTCCTTTACTTCATTCACCCTATTTTGTAACTATAGATCATCCCTTTGTGCCTCATTAATCTTCTCTTAGATATATGGTTAGACAATAATTTTGGAAAGGTAATATGTATTCCCTACCATTATAATTTTCAAATCCATTATTTTCATATCCATGAAGATATGGTCTTTCTCAATCCACAACATGGATAGAGTAGCAGGTTCTTTTCAACTAAGAGCATCAGCTACCTTGCTCGCCTTGCCAGGATGATAGTGAATAGAGTAATCATAGTATTTGATTAGCTCTAACCATATCCTTTTACTTATATTGATATCATTTTATGTGAATATATACTTTAGGATCTTTTGATCGGCATATATGTCACACTTCTCACCATAGAGGTAGTGCCACCATATTTTCAAGGAAAAAATCATAGATTCTATCTCCATATCATGTGTCGGGTAGTTCTGCTCATGGATATTCAACTGATGTGAGGCGTATTATATCACATTATCATTTTTCATGAGTAAACAACACAATAATTTCTTGGAAACATCAATGTATATCAAAAAAATTCTCCAATTTTCAATAATGTGAGTACAGGTGTAGTGATCATCTTTCTCTTTAGCTCCTTGAAGCCTTCCTCACATTCTTCTATCCAGACGTACTTTACCCCTTTCCTTGTTAACTTAGTTAGTGGTCTTGACAATCATGATAAATCTATCAAAAAATGTCGATAGTACCAATATAATCCAAGAAAAATACATATTTCCATGACACTAGAGGGTTTGGGCTATTCTTTACTTACCTTTTTTTGATGGGTTCATAGAAATTCCCTCACTTCTGATCACATATCCCAAAAATGTGACTTTCTATATCCAAAAGTTACACTTTCTAAACTTGGAGTACAAATTCTCCTTCCTCAATGTCACCAATACAAGCCTTAGATGTTCTTTATGTTCCTCCTTTCACTTGGAGTATATTATAATGTCATCAATAAACACTACCAAAAATTTGTCGAGGTAATGTATAAATACTCTATTCATAAAATACATGAAGATCATAGAGGAATTAGTAAGTCCTAAGGGCATCACCAAAAACTCTTAGTGCCCATACCTTGTATGGGAGTCATTCTTCTGAATATTTTAATTATTCACCTTTATCTGATGATATCTATAATGGAGATCTCCGTTTAAGAAGTACCAATATTCTCTCAAATGACTGAACAAGTCATAAATCTTTTGAAGAGGATACTTTTTCTTTATGGTGATCATATTGAGTTCTCAATAATTGATACACAACTACATTGATTAATCCTTCTTCTTGACAAAGAGCACTGGTACACCCTAAGGTGATGCACAAGGGCATATGAACCCTTTTTCCAAGTTCTCTTGTAGATGCCTCTTTAACTCTTCTAGTTCCATAGGAGCCATCCTATATGGACACTTTGAGATAAGATTGGCTCTGGGTATGAGTTCTATTGATAAATATACCTCATGATCTGGGAGTTGTTTGAGTAACTCTTCAGGAAATACATCATTGTATCCCCTCATAATGGGAATTTCCCCTAGGTTGATACCTTCCTTTGACTCAACCATTTGAGCAAGCTATGCTTCATCATATGGAATCAACACCCACATCGTTGAAGGATTTTTCAAAGTATATCCATGATCTTCCTTGCATTTGTAGAGTAGGATGGGATGATTTTAGAATATGACAATATATTTCATTTTCCTAAAAATTGATGTGTGATCTATATAATGAGATCCAATCCATTACTATTTTAGCATCAAATTCCAAAAAGGGAAGTATTACTATATTCTATAGAATAATCTTCCCACATACACCAGTAGGATAAGATTCCAACACTTGGGTTGCAATTATTTCACCCCTTGGTGTTTTTACAGATATCTATACTTCAAGGTTTTGGGGGTTCGATTAAATAGTTCTAGAAAACTTTCAAGATATAAAGAAATTAATAGAACTAGAATCAAATAATAATTTTTTTATTCTTTAGTGAATAGGAAGTGTACCTTGTATGAATTTTCTTTCTTTCTCTACTTCAGCAGTAGTGATGGAATAATTCATTTCTTTATCCTTTGGATTTGGTGGCTATTGATGTGGACTACCCTAGAGGACTCAAGGTTTACTGCACTAGATTTCATAATGCCCTTTCTCCCTAGAGTTGTAGCATTGAACCATGGGTGGTTCTCTCCTTCCCTCCACTACATTTTCCTACTTCGTCCTGTCTTTTTGACATTCATGAGCTTAGTGGCCTTATGTCCTACACTTGAATCATTTATCCATCCCTTTGATGTATTTACCATGATGCTTCTTCCCACATTTTTAACATGTGGGTGGTTGAGTTTTCTTTCCACCTTTTTCATTAGAACCTCTGGTATCAAACTCTATATTTCATTTCTTATCATCATATCCATGGGACCATTCTCCAAACTTCATCTCCACTTTGAGATCACATTGTACTACTTCTTCATAAATCCCAAAGTCTTGAATTTCTAGATCCTTTTAAAGGTTTGGTTTTAACCCACTAAAGAATCTATCAATTTTGCTATCATTGTTGATAACAAAACCCAAAGCATACCTTGAAATCCTTGTGAAATTTTCTTCATAATCTGTGATAGATTCACCTTCCTTTTTATTTAGCTCTATGAATTCTTTCTCCATCTTTGTTTGATGATTTCAATGAAAATTCTTGTTAAGAAACATTATCTTAAATTCACCTCTCTACATCTCTTGAATTCCATCCCTCATCTTGGTATTCTTAATCAAATCCCACCATTGATCGACATACCCATCTAGATGATAAACAGCGAGAGTCACCTTTTCCATCTCAAAATAGTGAAGCATAGAAAAGATCTTTTCTGTCGAGTTGATACACTATTTCAAAACTAATGGATCATAAGATCAACAAAATTTTGGTGGTTGTTTCCTCATAAAACACCCAATAGTCAGTTGCTCCCTCTTTGGTGAAGGAGTACATTCCGCATTATTCAGGTTATTGTTCATAACTTGGGAGCAATTAGTAAGTATTGCCATGAAATTTTTAACTCCACCTCCCAAATCACTGGGGATGTCATTTGGGAAATCACAGCATTTTCCCTCACATGGGTTGTTGGCCTAGTTTCTCCTGCTTCACAACATTTTCTAAAATTGAAAATGTTAGAACAATACATAATTCAATAAGTCATCAATTATATATACCTTTGTAAAATTAACTTTAAAGGCATATCTTATGGTATCCCTGTGTTTATAAAATATTCTTTTGAGATTAAATATACTTAGTCTCATATAATGGTTTTCACTAAGGTTCTTCAATCCTAATTCTCAAATTTACTAAAACATCCTCTGATACCAACTCTAGAGACCTTTATTTTTCTCACATTACTATTAAATCATTTTAATGATACAAAACATAAAAAAATTACACAATGAGGATCCAAAGGTTTAGTTTCTTCAGAAAACTAGGACCAAATGTAACTTTTAAGACATAAAACATAAAAATTTATTTAATTCCTTCTTCTCTAGGTTTTTATTATCACTTGTGTTTTCCTTAGTACATGTAGTCACCTGAGGATATACATAAAAAAGTGGTAAAATAAAAATCCCATTAAGAGTATAGATAATATCATGAAACAATATGACATGGGGTGATAATAATCATAACATCATCATCATGATAGGAAGCATTGGATAAAGGCATTAAATTTGGTAATGCATAAAAATGAAACATCATATCTTGGTGCTAAACTACCACACATAGTTATGAAGAAAGATAGCATCATGTTAACACATATTTCACTTTAACTCATGAGATTAATAACATTACCTAATGTGTTGTAATGCTATATAATTCTGGTTTCACCCATCACATCAAAACATTTACATTGTGCTATATAATTCTAGGCATACCCATCACATCACAACATTTACATTATCATGCATGCCACATGGAACATATAATAAAGCATGGAAAGGAATGGGTTTAATTTCATAATCATATATTCATAAAAATTGGGTACCCAAATGAAATAGGTATAATTATACTTGACATAAGAATCATCAACCTTGAGTGAAGAAGAATCAATCTTGAGAAGTAAAAGTTGTGTTTTTTTAAGAATAGTTCTTTTGGAAAACATTTTGTTTGTTATAAACTCAATTATAAAACATGTATATACCATAAAATATAATATTATGATGAATAAATTACATTTAAAGAATATACATACTAAAATTGGGGTGAAATTAGGATAACCCAAAGAAAGACAGTCGGGTTTGAGAATCCCCCTTACCTTGTGTATGAACACTTAATTCACTTTAATGTACTATATAATCACATTAAATTAATTAATTAAAATTTATAGAACCTTTTATACATGAATATAATTAATTATGGTTTTATTAAGTTCTTTTATGGTCTTTTGGATGAGTTTTAGAGTTTAATTTCATTGTTCGGGGGTGTTTGTTTTCATAGTTTTCGTGATCAATTTATTTGTATGCATGAATGGAAGTTTTTTTAAAATAAGGATGAACATCCATAATTGTTATTATATTTTATTAATGATACTAAATAATATTAAATTATATTACAAAGTATTTGGTTATATACCATGAGGATGATTCATTAGATAAAAGTGAATGATGATCGTTTTAGGTTAATTTTGATGGTTTTTTGAACACAATGAACTTGTTTTGTTTTATCATTTAGTATTATGAGTATAAGTTATTTGCATAACATAAAAAGGGTTATAAAATAAACTTTAAAATATATTTCTAACCATTTAATTTTATTATTAACATCCTTTAATATTTTTAAGTAAAATGAAAGTGCATCACCCACGATGTCTGTAAATTGACACGTCACTGACGACGATTTCATTTTTAAGATAAAAGAGAGAGAGGGAGGAGTTTAATATTGGATATTACATTAACTTGATATGGTTATATAATATGTAAGGTAATGGAGTTATCATACATTTTTTATTAAGGGATGTGAGGATATAATAATAAAATAAATTGAAATTTAAAGGAAATTAAAAAAACGAGAGAGGTTTTACCTCTTGAATTCTCCTCTTGAGATCCTCCTCAAGAAGCCTAGTCTTGGTCTTTTGATGATACTAAGAGATCCTAGATGTGGGTAAGGGGATAGGTAAGATTATTGGGAATAATTTAGGCAAGTTACAAATCTTGGTATGTGTGAGGAGAAGAGGGTGTGATGGGTGGTATTTATAGTGGAGGAGATGAGTGTTTTCTTATTATTTTAATCATTAGTGTATTATTTTGATCAAGACAATAAATAGTGAGGATTATTGTGAATAAATAAAATAATTACTATATGTAGTTTGAACTAATGGTCACATACATCATCCATGACTCAAGAATGACTCGAAAATTCAGGTTTTTAGTATTTATCGTAAATTATCGTATTTTACTATTCACCAAAAAATCAAGTTTTTCAAAAAAATCAAAAAAGTTCAACCTAACCATTTTTAGACATATAGAATTAAAAAATTAACTCCATATTATGAAAATAATTTTAAAAATATGATTAGTTTAGTTTTTAAATAAAATTATCATTTACTTGGAAAATACAGATTTTAAGATTATAACAGATTTTGTAACACTTTGAAAAATTAATTAAGGTCTCATAAAATTATTATAAAATCATAATACATAAAAAAATTAATTTATGAATAAATTTTATGAAAATAAATTTTCTTTTAAATTATTAAATTAATCATAAAATTGTAATTAAATATTTATGACTTATAAAAATACCAACACTTAATTAATAACTTTTAAAATATTTACTTACTTATACTATGATATAGTTATATCATATTTTCACTTATAAAATGCCAAAATTTTATTTATACTTTCATGGGTGAGTATACTATTCATTTGGAAATTTTACTATTCATAAGGATCATATTACTATTCCTAAAGTCAAGTTATTATTTCATCAGTATTGCTTGCTTAACTTCTATAAATACTTATTATTTCATTAATTCATAATTTATAATGTTTTTATTATGGTATCTAAGTGGTTTTTATGTGATTTATACTATTTTACATTACTATAAGAAGGGATAAACTCCATTGATAAAATTTTAGGTTGTTACAATTTTCCCATGGATTTTTCATCAACACCAAAAGTAAGGTGGATCTTTTATTTAGTTGGTTAAAGCCAAGTCGATGAAAACATTTAGTGATTTTGGTCTTTAAAAAATATGTATAGATTTTCTGTTATGATTGAATATTTATGTGGAGATCGGTGACTCTCAGTGGTCTCATGTGACTAGAGATAAAAAGTGTAAAATGGATTTTTCTTTGGGTGTATCAATAGATAAATCTCATGTAGGAAATAAAACCCAACATCCTATATGTGAAAAGTTTGGGAAGAAGCATCCCATAAACTATATAAAGAGAACCAGGAGATGTTTCAAGTGTGGAAAAGAGGGTAATTGGGGTAACCAAATTTGAGGAGATATAAAGAAACCCATGAATGTGAAAAAGGAAAAGAAGGTTCATATCAACACTCAGCCTGTGGTATAATGTTTCAACTATAAATAATATGTGAACTATTAAATATAATTCCATAAGACAAGGGATTTTGGATAAAATCAATGATAACAACCACCAATTCCTAGAGAGTAAGGAATGGTATATTATATCACTACTATTGAGGCAGATCCTAAAAATGATGTGGTGAATGGTATGGTGTTTATTATTTTAAGAATAGTGAACATACTTTTTGATTTTGGTTCTAAAAATTCTTTCATATATTTTAATCTTAGTAGAACTATTTAAACTCCACCTCAAAACATAGGGTTTGATCTATTTATGAGAACAAAAAATGGAAAAATTATTGCATACTAAGTATATAACTTCTCCCTAGCCATTTTTTGTGAACTAAATCATCCAAAAAATACCCTCATACTTTCTTTACTAGATTTTAATAGTATATTAGTAATGGTTTGGTTTTCCTTATATAAACATAACATCAACTATCTAGTGATGGATATCACTCCTCACATCCCATGTTATCCACTAGTTTTGTATAAGTGTAAGGAGGGGGTAAATATCCCTTGGAATATTCTACTCAAGAATGGATATTATTTATTTATCAGAAAACATATATTTTTCAAATTATTGAGAAAAAAGATAGAATCATTCTTGAATATATACCCATTGTGAGGGATTATACTGATGTATTCCCCCAGGAGTTTTCTGGTCTTGACCCTGAATGAGTGGTTGATTTCTCAATTGAACTTATACCGAAATCTCCACCCATATGCAATACTCCTTACAAAATAGCCACCATTGAGTTGAAATAACTGAGAAAATATTTATAAGAGAATCTAGAAAATGGTATTATACACTTGAGTGCTTCTCCATGGGGTACACCAGCCTTCTTCATTAAGAAGAAGTATGGTTCAATGTGTCTCTATATTGATTATCACGAACACAAAAAAATCCTAATAAAGAACAAGTATCCACTTATATAGATATATTAAATTTTTTTATCAACTACATGGGACCTAGTATTTCTTTAATTTGGTCCTTAATTTGGGATTTCACAAATTAAATGTGAAGAATAAATATATTCCCAAAACTTCCATTTGAATAAGGTGTGGAAACTATTAGTTCATAGTTATTCATTTTAGACTCACTAATTATCCATCAGTATTTTTGGACTTAATGAATATAGTATTTATATATTACCTCAATAAATTAGGGGTAGTCTTTATAGATGAATCCATATGAATAATAAATTAAATGTGACTTTTTGATGAAGGAAGTATCATTCTTGGAGAATATTATCACCAGTAAAGGGATATTTGTATACCCTTTTAAGATAAAGTAAATTGAGGAGTGACCCAAACTAGAATCTATAATATAGATCTATAGATTCCTTGGACTATCTGGGTATTACTAAAAGTTTGTCAAAAACTTCTTGCAATTTTCTAACCCACTAACCATGTTAACTCAGAAGGGGGTAAAATTTTTCTAGACTAGTGAGTCTGGAGAGATATTTAAGGAGTTGAAATAGTCTTATCACTTCACCAGTACTCATACTTCTCTCAAGTGGGTAACTTTTGATGGTATATAGAGATGATTCAAATAATGGTTTGGGATGTGTGCTAATAAAAAATAACAAAGTAATAGCCTACAAATCAAGATAATTAAAAGTTAATGAGCAGAACTATCCAACACGTGATATGGAGTTGGATATAGTGATCTTTGTATTAAAAATATGTATAAATTATCTATATGGGGATAAGTGTGAAATATATATAGGTAATAATTTCCTAAAATATATATTCACACATAAGTATCTTAATATGCACCAGTGAAGATGGTTGGAGCTGACCAAGGACTATGACTGATTGATCCACTAACATCCTGGGAATGCAAACAAAGTGGTGGGTTCTATAAATAAAAATGGTCTAGAAACTTTTTCAATAATGATAATTGAGAAAGATCCAATATTATTATACTTTAAAATGATGGACATGGTAATTTTAAATGAAGTAATTTCATCATGAATTTCTCAAATGATTGCTCAACTATCCCTTCTAGAGAAGATGGAGGATACTCAAAGAGATGTTAAAAAAATTAGAAGAAGGTAAAAGCTATAAGAAAAGGGAGATCCTAAAAAACCAAAATTGATGAAGGAGTTTTATATTTGCATCATGACTATGTGTACCATGAAATCCAGAGATAAAAAAATTAATTTTTGAATGATGCACATAGCTCGGCCTTCTCCATCCACCCAGGTAGCATGAAGATGTATCAAAATATTCAATAGAAATATTGGTGGGAAAATATGAAGAAAGATAACACTAAATATACATCAATGTGTCAAGTATGTTAACAATTTAAGTATAAAAGTAAAAAAATAGGTGTATTATGAAATCATTACCCTTACCTACATGTAAATGGGAAACCTTCACCGTGGAATTTATCAGTTTCATTCCAAAGACATCAAGAGGAAATAAATCTATATGGGTTATAGTGTATTGTATTACAAATATTTATCACTTAATTACAATCCAAGAGGAATTATCACTCAATTAAATTGTAAGGATATAAATCATATAGGTGGTGAGGTTTCCTGAAACACCACAATCAATTATGTCTAACCAAGATCTGAGATTTACCTCTAAGTATGAGAAGAGTCTCTAGCATGATCTACATATTGAGTTGAACTTCAGTATGGATTATCACCCCCAAATTGATGGATAGTATGGTCAGACTATTCAGACACTGGAATATATGTTACAATCATGATGAATGGACTTTAAAGGTGGATGGGATCAATATCTTCCTCTCGTCGAGTTCTCATATAATAATATCTTTCACTCAAACATCCACATGGATCCTTATGAATCCCTTTATGGGAATAAATATATAAAATTTGCATATTTGGATGAATTTTGTGAATGTAAGATTATGGTACCGGAAATGGTTGAGGAAATGGAAGAAAATGTCAATACTATTCAACAACACAGTAGGGATTCTCATAGTTGACAAAAGAGTTATGCTAACAATCATCTACACGACCTGGACTTTTAGGTCAGGGATAATGTGTTTATATGTATATCTATATAAAAGAGAGTGGTGATATTTGGGAATAAGGGAAATATAATCCCTAGGTACATCATCCCCTTTGATATTCTCTATTGTATCATAGTTTTGTCTTATCAACTAGAAATCTCAGTAACCCTTTATCAAGTATATGACGTGTTCCACGTATCCATCTTGAGGAAGTACATACCAAATCCATCACATATACTAAATTCAGAGGTGGAAAAACTATAAAATTATCTTTCTTATGAGGAGCATCTGGTGAAGATCATGGATCATAGATATAAAGTATTATTCAATATGAAAACTCACCGAGTCAAAGTACTATGGAAAAACCATAAATATGAAGGTGAAATCAGGGAACTGGAAAAAAGGCATGAAGTAGAAGTTCCCTCACCTATTTTCAACTCATTATGTATTATGAAATTTAAAGAGTGAAGTTTTTTAATGGGTAAGAAAGTAACACCTCTAGTTAATAAAAATAATATTATGTTTGATATCATATACAACACGCAACATTGATCCTAAACAAAGCATGAAATATTATTATTTAAATATTATAAATATAACCTAGCCAATAAATTTGTAGGAATGAATAGGATTAACCACATTATTAAATATATATAAACTTCCTATGAAATAAAAATCTATCAGTAAATTATTAGTAAATAATCACTCAATTTTTTAATAAATATATTTTATACTTCAAAAATATGTTTTCTTCAAAAATAGATTTTATTAATTTTTGAGCGAAAATAATACAATTAATTTCTAAAAAAAATTAAAATATAAATAGGATATTATTTTTTAAATCATCATATCAAAATTATCCAAGGGTGAAATTTTGGAATTTTTCTGAAAAGTTTTATTTTTTAGCGATTAGTAGAAAATTCGATTTTCGTAAAACTATCATTTATTTTAATTAAATAGAGTAATTTAAAAATCAAATTATGATTTGAATTTAATTTTAAATTAAAATAAGTATTATTTAATTATAAATAATCTAATTAATAAAATTTTAATCATCTTTATGATTTTAGAATAAGTGTATTTTTGGGATCAATAAAGCATTTTTTTTGAAAACCCATTTTTCATCGCATTTTTGTGAGTTTAGTTTTAAATTAAATTATACCAATTATATGAATTAAATTTGATAAAAGGGATTATATATTTTAAATTATTATAATTAATATTATTTAATAATTTCAACTCTATTTTTTCATAATTATTAGTAAAAACAATAAAAATATATTACCATTTTTAAGGTTAAAACAGGTTTACTGGGGAATTGAGCTAAAGAGATAAGGGTTAAAATGACCTAAAAACTAGTATAATTTCTATTGGATGACCATATTTATACCCTATCTCATATAATATTTTTTGATTGTCTATTTGGGATCCATTTGGTTTGAAAAATACATTTATATATTTTATACTATTTAAAAAATCTAGGTGGATCCTCTCCCCCACTTATAAAAGACACCCTAAATCCACTCATTTGTAGACTTAAAGATCATTTTGGTTCAGATAATATCTACAAAAATCCTATCCTAAAATCCCTACCCATGACCTAGGGTCCCTTTTTTATCATAAATCTATCCTAGTAAGGTTTTATATATAATCCTAAAGAGGTTTTCTAAAGAAGAGATATAATTATTAACCATTTATTTTGAATTTATTTCTCATTCCACCTCTTTAAAATATTATTAAACAATTATGTTATTATAATATAAATATATCAAAAATAATTATATTTTTATGTTAATTACATAACCAAAATCCATTTCCCCTTCTATTAAATGGGAATTGAAACCATTGTTTGAGTGTATGACGGACCACCACCTCACGAACTGATGTAATTTGTTTTATATCATCACCTCTAATGGATATTTATGAATATGGATTTAAAGTATATATATGATATTCATGAAATATTTCTCATTTTTTAAAATTAATATTTTATATATTTTCTTTCCGTTCCATTCATAAAAAAATGACAATATTGTTCATTCATACGTGTGGATTACTACCTCCACTAAGTGATGTGATTTTGTTTTCATTACCACATCACATGGATGGTATATTTAAGTGTATTTAAATAAATTATAAGTTATTTATGATATAATTAGAATTATATAAAGATAAAAAACACTTACCTTATTTCTAGCATGATCGTTGAAAAATGGAAACATCACTCATGTATGTATGACCTACTATCTTCATCATCATAACATAGTTCATTTTTCATAACCATATTTCATTATTGGTATTAAAATTATAATTGATGAATAAAAATTATAATAATTTAATTATTATTATTATATAGATGATGGAATAATCACCTCTTTGACCATAGTCAGCCTACCGAAGTCATTTTGGACAAATGAGTCAAATATCATCAAAACGTCGGATGTGAAATTGATTGATTAAGTAATTAAATAAGATAGGGTAATAAATTAAATAAAAATTATAATAAAATGGAAAAAGTTTCCTAATTAAGTAAATAATTAACATTATTTTTATTATTATGTAAGATAAGGAACACACATGATGAGTCTAGCTCGAGGTAAGGGATATCTCTAAACCACCCCTTTCTTCGGGTTATGAACATTCTCTATCTAAATCACATTATATCTATATATTTAATGTTTTCTAATGATTATAAATTATGTATATATGTATCTAACATATATACATAGATTATTATCTTTTCCTTTTATGGGGTAATACATTCCTTATGATCATTTCTTAAATTCATTCTTTAAGAAATCTCTTTTGATTATGATATGAGGCAAGATTATGTAACCCATATTATTTCCATTGGTAATTCTTATGTTTATGAATTGTGATTGATTTAATTTTTTTAAAATGTAATCATGAATATGTTATGATGGGTGTTCTCAGATAGTGGTCCAATGCACTGGATAAATATTTTTCCTCGTGAGATGTTATGTATAGTATTAGGGAGTAAACCTAATCCACTATGGGAATTTATCCACCATGTGATGTTATCTTAGAAGTTAGCCTTGAATTTTTTTTATTTCATTTTTTGTGTTACTGTCACATTTCCTATGTTTCCATGATATTTTTATATCATTTTCTTTATGTTATTCTCCCATGTGATTATTCATGAGCCTTCTCTTTTATGGTATCATGTTATACCTTTAAACCACATGTTATGTTTCTTTAACATGTTTATTCCCATACTAGGCTTTTTAGATCACCCCTTTTGTCTTTGTATTCCCAAGGTTATCCAATATAGTTTTATGAGGTAAAATGTATTTAGGATTTCACTGTGGAGATTAAAAATAACGATGCTTTATTTTTATGTTGATATTTTACATACCTATTATTCCAAAGACACTAATACTTTTAAATCCTTATTTTTTATTAATGAGTATTTATGTTAAAAATCATGTAATAATATTTATATAAGTATTGGTTTTCTATAATGGATTTAGTTTACATATCCAATGATTCTAGTATTTTGAGACATTTCTCAAATTTCATGCCTAGATTCCTCTTATTTGATCATCGCTACAAGCAAAGCTCAAGGGTGTAGATTCTTCCAGATAGGAATCTTATATATTTTTATTGTAAAAATATTCACTTCCCATGATCGATCTATATACTCATTTTGGAATAATCCAGGTGAAATGATCTGATGCTCTGGGGATCTAGTGGACATCAGTTATGTAGCATGGGGATGAGTCAAGATCTGGTTTGGGATGGTCTTATAAGTGGGATTCAAAATATTAGGTCTGGTCGTTATTACACTTATGCCAAGAATGGTGATCTCAGATCTAGCTTAACTTATTATCAAGTATTATTAATAACAAATATCAATTCTTAAACTAGATCTAGCGAGCCTTCTTCTATAATTAAGATAGATCTTATTAAACTCAAGATTGGTCTTGTTTTTAGTTTCTATCTTCTTGGGCAAGGATAATTCTTCTTGATTTATCCTTTCAAGTTATGTTTCACACTAGTATGATCTGGACTTCACTTCAAATAATTCAAATCCTTCTAAAACTGAAATTTATAAAACTATCTAGTCATGAGTAAAATATTTATGTGGGGATAACATATATTAAGTATAGTTTAACTAATACTATATTGGTTCATATAGGAAAATGATTTAACACGCTGTATACATTTTAACCTACTCTTACAGCTGATAAAATGAGATAAAATGGCGTCCCTACATTTTTTATATACATATGGAACAAAATAAATCCAGATAACACAATTTTTCAATCACAATCAAACTTGAAATTTTCTCACAAAATCTTAACTCATCGATTTTCAGTTTTCATCATGATTTGTCAGAGACATATCATGAGTCATCTTTAACTCATCTTCAACCATCGCAAGTTTACAATTAGTCTTTGTTTGATAGTTTTAATCTCGCATCTATGGATACACATATGTTGATTTTGGTCTTGATATCTTCTTCAAAATTGGCTTGGCTCATGAGGGTCTTCACTTTTGAGGAAAGGGAGGTGTGTTAGGTTATATGTTCATCTTGCAATCATGTTCATATTATGGTTGATTTAGGGGATGAATAGTATATTGATAGGGTTCTAACATTAGGTTTCAATGAGAGGTCCATGGTAGGTTGAGGTGCAATGGTACGACATCTTGTGGTCTTCTTTTGATCAGTGAAATAATTAACCGTGAGGTGGATCCTTATGGTTAATTGAGTGATTATGAGGTGATTTGGTGTCTATTTGGGATCAATTGGATTAGTGACTATTAGTTTTACTCCATGAGGTATCTATTTTCCTTTGTGGTGTCTTGGGGGTATACAACTGACTATGAGTAATTGTGGTCACTGGAAAACTCATTATGTGGTTAATCAAGTGATTGTGCTTCCTTCATACTGTAGGTTAAATACTCTACCTTGATGCATCAGTTTTTTTATAGAACTTTCCCCTTATTTATCACTTGGAATACACGTAATTAAATATTGGAAATTCAAAATAAGTATCGAAAAACAAAAATAATAAAAATTTAAAATTTAATTCCTTTTAAAAGTTACACCCAAAAAATCATTGAATCTACAAATAGATTTCCATAAATTCAAAAATAGATAAAAATAAGGACTTTAACTATTTAAAAATTTAATTCCAAATATTATTTATACAATTAAAATTAAAAGTCCATAATTTTAAAAAAATAAAATTCCATATTTCCGCATTTCAATTCATAGATTCCAATTTAATTTCAAAATTCAAATAAATCACTAGAAATAAATATTTAATAAATTTATCAATTCAATTCCAAATTTCGAAAAAGTATTAAAAATTTATTAATTACCCTATATTTAGATTAATTAGGGGTAATATCAGATGAAATTTTGACAAAATATATTGGAAAATTTTGACTCAAATCACTTTTTCACATGAAAAAGGATATGATTTAGTGTGTCTTGAATGAGATATTGATCTTTAATATAGATTTTCACTAGGTTGAAAACAAATATAA
Organism: Viscum album; assembly: GCA_963277665.1. NCBI lineage: Eukaryota > Viridiplantae > Streptophyta > Magnoliopsida > Santalales > Viscaceae > Viscum > Viscum album. Next base: position 666,546,857 of record OY728133.1, read on the forward strand.
TGGGTCATATTGATGTTCCATAGGAATTATTGAGAAAATTAATTATTTTCAATCATGTAATTAGTAGTTTGAGAATTGTATTGAAGTGTTTTTTGAAATATTTAGAAGTGGTTTGGAATTATTCTAGAGGGTTCTAAAATAATTGGGTTTTAATTGGAAAAATGGTTTAAGTCCATATTCATGTAAAAGGATCCATATAAATGGATTCACAGTAGAGTGATCCATTTAAAGGGATTTTTAATAGAAATATATGTAAAGGGATCCATGTAAAGTGATCCACAAATAGAGTTCTCTATGTAAATGTATTCCTGACTAAGCCATCACATAAGGGAATTCACATCTGATCCACCATATAAAGAGATTCACATCTAAGACACCATGTAAAGGGATCTACATCTGATTCATCAACATATAGGAATCCAGAGTTGAGTATTTACATAAGGAGATTCACATAATGAGGATTATTTATCCTTATATAAGTACTATAATTTTAAGAATAAATTTTCTAATGAATAAAATAAATTATATAAGGATATATTGTTTAATTAATTACAAAATATCATAGTCTCAATAAAAAACCATGATTCAAGAATATTTTTTTAAGGTTTTAATGAAATAAATCAGGTGAGATACCAAGAGTAATTTTAATTAAAATTCAAATTTATTATGGTCGATAAAAGAGAAAGCTTTAAAAATAAATTTTTGGTTTTTACTATTATTCTTCTGGGAGTTGGAATGCATCCAAACTTCATCTAAAGTTTATAATAATTTATGGAAATATTATTTTTAAAATATTTAGGAAGTATAAAAGATAAAATAATGATAAATGAATGATTCAAGAATTAAGATATATAATTTGATACTATATTCTATCTAAGAATGAAAATAACTAAAGAAAATGACATAAACTCTATATAATAATTTTTTAGGGGATGAGGTAGGATGTTTATATATCCATTGATCCAGTTCCTTACTGGTGAGAAAGAAGAATAAAATCTCATTCATGCATTCTATTATAAACAAGTTTTTTATTCTGAACTGGTGATACGAAAGTTTATCTACTACTACTACATTTATATTGTTCTGGAAGATGAATTCTTTTATAATAAAGATATATTCCTTAATGTCATGGTATGCAGTGGTTATTTGATGATCTGATTAAAACTAAACAATAGAGGAAAATTTCTTAAGAACTGGTGGTTCCTGATTAAATTATTTCATGCATGATTAGGTAAGTTCATGATACCTACCCCACACAGAGAAGTGGATAATACCTACCCAAACCTTATATGAAAACTTCACTAAATATTTAATCACTATAATTTTATAGTAATAATAAAATCCATGGCTCAATAAGAGGTTTAACATGGAACGTAGTAGGCTCTCAAACTGAGGTTAAGCCTTAAAAAATTTTCATTTGTGCTATTTTTATTTACCATTATTGCATACGAGTGATAATGAGATTCATTAAGATAATATATACTTTAATTGGTTATATAGGTTTAATTAAAAAGGGAGAATTTGTAAAATAATAGGAACCACTGACTCACCCATTCAACTCTTAGTGGTGTCACTATAGGATCTTCTCTCCACAATATTTTTATAAACTAAAATTTTATGTAATTAATAATTGCATATCAAAATTTCTTTTTATGGATTTTTTTAAATTATTAGGTGTTGTTTGATTCAATATTATTCTTTTAAGAACTGTTAATATAATTTTGGGTATAATTCCATATAAATAATAGTTTTTTATTTATTTTTAAATAATTATGGTTTTGATTTCAATAATATCAATAAAAAATGAACTTATATTATATGGTTTTAAAAATTTTATATAAAGGTATTTGATCTTATTTTATGGAGATATTTATGTGTAATTTTACATTATTTTAATTTCATCTTATATTAAATTATATTCTGATAAATATTTAAATAAGTTTTTGTAGTATGTGTTTATATTTTATTTCTTCAATGTAAAATAAATTCTAAGAATATATATTTTTAAAATATGGAATCAAATATTATATTCTTGAAAGGTAGGGAGGTGATATTTTTTAAAATTCTTTTAAAAAATTGGTCTTTTCTAGTGTGTAATGTTGTTTTCATATGTTAAATTAATGAAAAATATAGGTTTTTTATTTTTTTATTTAATTAAGTGTTTTAGAACTTTTTATTTTAGTCATGTAATAAAAATTTCGTGTTTATTATGTTTTTCTTAAGGTTTATAAATGGTTTGATAATTTCTTAATTATGATTTTTTATGTGCATGTATAGACTTGTGTTTTTAAGGAAAATATCTCTTAATTTTAAAATTTTATATTGAAAACATAAAATTATAAATTTCTTGAATCATAATTTAACATAAAATTTTTTTTGAATTATTTTATGAAATAATATAATATAATGGTCTCTTTTAAGTTTTATTTGGATGTTTTTTAAATTTTTTTATTATAAGAAAATATATTTCTTGTTTATATACCTTTAAATATTATATGTAATTATATAATTCTCATGTTGTGTGATTTTATACTAATTTATTAGATATTTTTTTATATTTAAAACTATGATTATAAAAATGTGTTTGAAAATCCAAGATAAAGTGTTCTAATATGGTGGTGATAGATTTTGAAACCTTAGTAGAACTAATTTTCATGTAAGGCATTTGGGCCACCCCTTAAATTATAAGTCCTTTGGGCCACCTCTAAAATTTAAGGTCTTCATGCCATTCCCTTGGATGTAATTCCTTTAGGACACCATTCAAATATAAGTCTCTCAAGAAAAATTTACAAAAAAAAAATTGAAGTTGAGGGTTACATTTTAATGTAACTTATATGATGAAATACATAAGGTTTTAAGATGTAAAATTCAGTTTTGTAGAGTTTTAAGATGATTTTCTGGTGAACTTAACTTATTTTGATAATGATGAAATGATCTAAGATAAAATTTTGATTATAAATATGTTATTATATTTTATCTAAATAGTAAATTTTTTTGAATAGATTATTATCATTGTAAATGTGAATGTGACCATTTTTTATTATTCCATTCAAATGATATTTTAAAAATAAATAATGTTTGATTTTTTAAGGGAAATTATAGGTGAGAATTAATTTATTTGTTTATAACAATATATTGTATTATTATAAAAAATTTATGAGGTTTATACATTGATTTTTTAGTATACATTTTTAAAGTATGTTTGGATAATGATTTAGGTTCAAAATAATTAATGTAAAGTTAATATTTTGGTATAATATCATTTAAATATACTAAAATGGTTTTAATAATGATTTAATTTATATAATAGTTATTTCATATTGAAAATGAATTGAATTTTATGTGTTGGAGTTTGTATGAAGGCATGTTTGGAATGATAATTATAGCATAAAATGAATTTTTAGGGGGCATAATAGTTGAACAAAGTAGTTTTTCAATATTGGGATCCTATTTATATATATTTTAATGTTATTTTCAATTTAATTTTATTATATTTTCAAAATTAGTGGCTAAAATTAATTTAAATCTATTTTATTTGATTTTGAATGTAGATTTTTTAAAATTGAAATTTATTTCAATTATGTTTTGTTGGTCTTAAAAACATTTTAAAATAAATGGTTATTTTTTTCAAAGTGGGTATTTGTTGTGTTTATTTTTTTATATTGAAATTTTTTCATATGATATGGTTTATAACCACATATATTTTAGAAATGATGCATGGTTTAAAGTTAATAATTGATATTATGATGTGTTTTGGTAGATTAAAATTATATTAAATTGATTGTTTTAGATTAAAAGTATAATGTATAAAGTTTGTAAGTTGTTTTGGGAGTTGTGTGGATTTAAAACTTAAGTTATAAGAGTTTAACTTGTATAATATATGTATATATAGAAGGGGTTTGAGTTGGAATATATTTTATTATTTAATAAAGAATCCATAATTCTGAAATTTAACTTGTTTGTTTTTATTTATTATTAATTATTTTATTTAGTTTATGTTTTAGTTATTTTAAACTAGTTGTTATTATTATAATCATTATTTATTGAGCATAAGGTAAAATCAATATGGTTGGGAGATCCCCATGTGTATATAATTTTTGAATTTTTTTTCAATTTTTTGTTTTATCAAGAGATTTAGTAAATTGATATTATTTTAATGTTTATAATTTAATTTATATAATATTTTCCTTATCAAATTAGTTATGTTTTATAGTGAAGAAATTATCATGGTGTAGGGAATTTATATATCCATTATGCCATTAGTTTTCATTTATTATTGTTATTATTTATTTCTTTGGGTTTTGTGAACTTTTAGTGAAAAGGTTTGAAATTATAGAAATTTTTATAGAATGAATGGTTAGTATTCATGGATAAAGTAATCATACAAGGTGACCATGTGGGGTAATAGAATTTGGATAATAGATTTTTCATGGTTAGATTCATATTCTGGGTGACCATTTACTCATGCCTTTTATTTTTTTAAACATGTGTGTATTTTATTTTAAATACCTTATTCTAGTCCTTTTGGACCATTATTCCTCCATAAGATTCATATATCACCCTAGTGGGTCTTTATGTGTAACTTATCCTTCTAAAATCCTTCTTTGGTGATTTCTTAGTGATATATTAGGATAAATTCAATGTTATGGAATCTCTCTTACTCATTCCTTCATTATTCTTATTGTTATTCCTTTTTCCCCTAACCGGACATGGAGGGATAATTTATTAGTTGGGGTTTGATGAAAATTGGGTATTTTTTATTTCAATTGTAAAGACTCCCTCTTTATAGCTTTGATATACCCTTTTATAGTTAATATTTCATGCTTATATCAAGTTACGCTAGGTGATTCTACCCATTTTCATTTCTTTGATGTACGCATGGGTTCTTAAGTTTTTAAAATTGAATTATCATCTATATAATTCCCCTTTAAAGTGTTTACTTTTTATTTTTATAAGATATTCACTCTTTACTTTTAAAATATATTTTTTATATGATAGGCCCAAGAAGGATTTTCCTAACCACTGATAGCAGGGCTGAATCAATGGTTGAAGTCCAATAAGAACTTTTCTTCACTTTTCCTCCATTTACACTAACTTCCAACATTGATTATTAGTTTATATATGAAATAAAGATCCCAAAAACAATAAATATATTGAGGAAAATAGTATATAGATATAATACACACATATACAAGGTATTATATGTTTTAAAACACTCTTTTCATCAAGTGGTTACATCCTTGGGGATTTACCAGTTATCATCCAAATAAAAACTTAACCGCCTTATTGTCAATGATAAATAACCCAAAGAAAGGATAAAAAGGATAACCTTGAACTCCTATAAGAATTTCAAAAAAAAATTATAATAGAAATATGTTAGTAATAAGAAATATATTTGACATGTATGATCCTTCCTTCATCTTTCGCAAGTGTCTCCAAACTTTGGAATAAAGGTGAACCCATGTTCTTCCCTGAAGCTGGACCTAGATGGGTGGCTGTCACAACCCGCCTTCATCGAGATGAGAGAAGGGATAGCGTATTTATATACCTTTCCTTCCTTTAGTTGAAGGAGAGATAATAACCTCGTAAGACCTTCCTTCAATGGGTCCTAAAGTGGCGACTAACACCGAGGGTATAGAATCACACACAAAATGGAAGGAATTTCCCTTTTTATTTAGTAGCATCAGGAGATAATATAGTAAATACCAAAAAACACCAAGACTGGAGGTAAAAGTAAATCCAATATAAATCATTCCCATATGCATGTCCAAAAGTAAATGCTATAAAATTACAAGAAAACCCCAAAGTAAAGTACCAAAGAAAAGAAAAACAGAAACAGAAACTTTCCCAATGTCCAAACTAGTATAGTCCTGCACGATCCCCAAAGTCCTCCTAGAAACCTGAAAGCAGTTTATATACGTAGGGTGAGTATACAGGTATAATCAGTAGTGAAAACCAAAATCTCTTGTGCCCAAGTGGGGAGGCATCTAATGCCCTGTGAGAAAAGGAGATAACCAGAGCACCTAGTAGGGAAAATATCCACCAATACCTCACCAAGGCTCACTCCCCAAATAATACAATTCAAGTAAAGTAATAGTAATAACACATTAAGGTTTGGGCACCCCGCGCCACTTTCCCCTGGTTATTGAATACATCCTATGCGTCAGACCTCTCCCTCTATTCTCAGCACAGTCCAACTGCCATACCCTATCGGCACACACCTGGGCTATCAAAACCAGACATTCCTACTCCAAACACTTGGCCCACAAAAACCAAACGTAACCACGCCAACGCACACCTGGGCTAGAATAACTACCGTTATGCCTGAAGACACCTAGGCCTCATCCCGAGAACATATGGGAAACAACTTTCCCACACACACCTAGGCCAACCACCACCACGTACCCTACCTGAAGAATCTAGGTCTATAATGGACCTCAGTCTGTCACATAATGCCCAAGTAATCTTGGGATACTCAGGAAAGGGAGCAGAAAAGGATCTAATAACCAGTCACTCATAGGAGTGTTGGAAAAAACATGCTCCCCGATGAAATGGGGGTGTTCAGAACAAAGTACTCAACTTGGGTGGGGCACAAATAATTAACATAAGAACTAAGCTATACATATAGGTAATCAATCACTCATACCAACCTAGGGGTTTCAAAACCATCCCATACACAAACACCCTCATTAATATTCATTAATAAGAAGCACCATACCCACAACCATGTCACAACTCATTCCTAGAAACCAATTCTCTATTGAACCCATTCTTGATTTCATATTAAAGTGATTCCATTTAAAAATAATTCTTTACTACTGGGAAACTAACAAGCATAGCCACAATCCAAGGTAGGAGAAAACATCCAAACATCAATTTATGAATTCACACTCGGTTCTCTTGTAAAGTCATAGCAACAAAAGGGATCTATGAGATCCCTCAATGTACTGGAACCAAACCAAGCCCCAAGATATGGCCTCAGATCCACAAACCAACAACTGCACAACAGCGGGGGATTCCATCCCCATCCATATCACCCCACAAGCATCAATCAGAACAAACACACATGTTACCAAAATAAGCAAGGGGGTTTCCAGATTCAATCACACCATTCATTAAGTTCCTTAATTATTTTTGGTTAACTGGGATGATCACACAAGGATTGTTGTTCACTCGACATCCATTTAATTAACTTAGTTTATGTGATTAACCAAATTTCATGTTATAGTCATACAATCATTACAAAAGATAGGGATTAATTAGTGTGCAAGGAAGGACCACCAATAGCCATGATTTTCAGTGGACATAAGCCCATACAAATCACAACATATAAAAAAAGATAAAAAAGTACAAAAATATCATCAAACACACCCCTTAATTATTTAAAAACCATTTATTATCTTTTTTAAGGTTTGGTTTCATCCATACCCAAAGGAAACATTATAACACCCACCCTGCATGATACACAGTTAAGAGAGATGAAGGAAAAACCCTACCTGCATGATCAACAATCAAAGTTTTCTCTCCATGAGCCAAAAACTGGGGATGTGCGGCTTGCAAGGGAGGAACTTCAAGGACTCCAAGAGTGAGAAGAAAAGATCCAACACAGGTGAACTACATGCCTCAGGAAGTGGGACTCCAAACACACCAAGGAGAAGAAATAAACCATTTAAGAGGAAGAAAGAATGAATTTTGGGGTGATAAAAAGGGGAGATCCTGGAGTTATGGGATATGAAAATATTGAGCGGATTTAAAGGAGGATTGTTGTTTCACCACACAGATGGGTGGTTACACATGATGGAATTAATTTTCATTTAATAATTCTCATCAGAGAGGTTTCCATAATGGTCGCGAGTTAAAGGATTCCCTTTAAATATAATAAAATGCGCGTAACAGGGGTGAAATTGGAAAGTATGGGAAAAAGGTGTGACACTGAGGAAAAGGCCACACGTTTTGTTAAGTCAAGGGTCACTCAGCTCTTAGGGGATTTCATATATCATTTATGGGTTTTAAATGGATTTAAAAGGGGTATTAAATCATTTTTACGTCAAAAGATACGTTGCGGGAGCAGAAAGGTCCGAAATTGGAAAAAGAACAAAGGGTGGGACACCGTTCGATGAGACACCGTAATAGTGCCACGGTCATGGTTCCACCATTAGTGGTGTGAGACCATGATAGTGTGACCTTCATAGTTCCACCATCACGGTACCACTGGTTCGATGGAACACCGTCATGGTGCCATCGTTTCAGTGTGAGACCCTGACCAGTACCACCGTCACGGTGTCGCCGTGACCGGTGCCACCGTTTCGGTGGAACCGTTTAATGGAACCAAGTTTTTGGAAAACTCCTTAATAAGACACTACCCAGGCCATTACATCAGATACCTCTCAAAATATTCTCTCCCCTGAGAATCGAAACTAGACCAGAAGGAAAGAGAGAGGTCTGAACAACCACCTCAAAAGATACCTCTCATGAGTAAACCTCCTTGACATCCAGGAACACCTCTTTCTCATCTATCTTTTGAATGACCACAGATACACTACTGATCCTCTACCCTAAGTAACCACACAAAAATTCATAGGTCATACCATACAGTCATATATATTAGGGAGTCTATTCTTCCATGTCAATATACTATCTACTTTGGGCGGCACTGACTTGCCCACACAATTTTAACTGCGTCCAATTTAATGTGCCTTGATTAGGGATCACTTCCTCCCCTACCCACAGTCAAGACTCTTCACACACATTCATAGAATAAGTAAAACATCCCATATCATGGTTAACAAGGTCAAAAACTTCATCACAACAAGTACAAAATAGAACATAACAAAACTCAAAATAGCTCTAGGTACTAGGTGTGCATCTCTGCCTCCCTTTCCTAGGTACCCTCCTCGAGGCCACCATGCCTCCACCTCACAAGAACCAAGGGAATTGTTCATCCACGAAGCACCTTATCCTCATGATCTTCGATCATCACCGGTCTCTCTACAAACATCGTGTCATCCTCGATATCTAGCTTCCCCCAGTCGAGGACGTGTGAATCATCGTGTAGATACCGACGAAGCTGGGACACATGGAAGATGTCATGCACCCTTTGTAGCGGCGGTGGTAGCGACAGCTGATAATCCACTTATCCGACCCACCGCAACACCTCGAAGGGTCTAATGAACCTAGGAGAAAGTCTACTCTTCCTGTCGAACCTTTGTTGCCCACACCGAGGGGAGACCTTCAAGAACACATGTTCCCCGACCTCGAACTCCTCCTATGATTGTCATATGAATTCTATCGGTCCTAAGCCTCCTTCATCCTTTCTCGTATAAGATGAACCTTCTCTTTCGGGATCTACACCACTTCTGAGCCAAGAGCACCTGCTTCCCCGACCTCTGTCTAGCACACGGGTGAGCGACATGGCCTCCCGTACAAAGCTTACAACAGATCCATGAAAATGGTAGATTGATAGATATTATTATTAAAAATTCTACCAGAGTCATGTGTCACACCCACAATCCCCCAAAGTCCAAAACACATGCACGTAGCATATCCTCCAACGTTTGGATGGTTCGCTCTGTCTGTCCTTCTGTCTGGGGATGGAAAGAAGTGATGAGGAATATCTAGGTTCCAAAAGAACATTTCAATCCTCTCCAGACTCTTGAGGTAAACTGAGTATCCTGATTGGAGACTATGGACCTCTGAACCCCATGCAACTGCACCACCTCTTCCATGTACCTATGTTCTAATTCATCCACCACACTCGACTCCTTGATTGCCAGGAAGTGAGCTGATTTTGTCAACAGGTCCACCACTACCCAGATAGAATCGCAGCCTCCTTGAACCCTAGGTATTCCCATGACTAAATCCATCAAGATTTCATCCCACTTCCACTCAGGAACATATAAAGGTTGTAACAGACCTTCTTGGATGCAGTGTTTAGCCTTCACCTTCTGACACATGAGGCACTTTGCCACAAACTATGCCACTACCCGCTTTATGTTGGGCCACCAAAACTGGCCCCTCAAACCCCAGTACATCTTGGAAACTCCTTGGTGTACCACCAGGGGTGATTTCTGGAACTCACCAAGAACTCTCTTGTGAATCTCCACTGGGACGAACAACTTTCCATGAAACAACATCTGATTATGCCTGTCTTCCGACTATCCTTCTGGAGCATCGCCCTGGCTAACATGATCGTGCATCACTTCACTCTCTAAGTCTCCCCACTGACACTCCTCCACCTGGCACAATAGAGAGTATTTCACTATCATCTAGAACAGATAGCCTCTTCCATCCTCCACCCTTGAACCCAGGTGTAGGGAATCCAACTCTTCCATTGCCTTCCAAGCATCTGCCGATTCTTGAACGATGTCCTTATGTGACTTATTTCCCAAGGAATCGACCACCACATTCCCCTTTCTTGAGGTGTAGGAAATCTCGAAGTCGTAGTCCTGAAGGAACTCTATCCACCTCCATTTTCACATGTTCAGGTCCCGCTGGGAGAAGATATACTTCAATCTCTTGTGATCTGTGAAGGCCACAAAGCATTCCCTGATGAGTAAATGCTTCCACAACTTGAGTGAGAACACGACCACTGGAAGCTCCAGGTTATGGGTGGCATAGTTATGCTCATGGGGATGTAACTGGATAGACCCATAAGAGATCACCCCTACTGCTGCATCAACACACACCCCAGGACTTGGCCTGAAGAATCACAAAACACCTCAAACGTCACCCCTTCTTTTGTAATTCTCAGCACTAGGACACTAACCAACTACCCCTTCAGATAACTAAAGGCTTTCTCGCACTTCCTACTCTACAAAAAAACCTGGTCTTTCTTGGTCAAGGTTATAAAAGGTGTTGAAACTCAAGAGAAGTTGGGTACGAATATCTGGTAATAACCTACTAGGCCCAAGAAACTACAAACCTCTTCCACATTCTTGGGTGCTTCCCAAGAAACAATCTCTTCGACCTTTGACGGGTCCACAACTATCCCCTTCTTGGACACCATGTGTCCAAGGATGTGTACTTCTCGCGTCCATAACTTTCACTTGTACAATTTCCCATAGAGATGGTGTTGTTGAAGGACCTCTAAAACCATCCTTAGATGCTCGGCATGATCCTCCTCTGATCTTGAGTATATCAGGATGTCATCAATAAACACGATGAAAAACCGGTCCATATATTCCCAAAATACGGAGTTCATGAGTCCCATGAACACGACCGGTGCATTTGTAACTCCGAATGGCATGACCATGAACTCAAAGTGACCATATATACACCTAAATGAAGTATTTGGGATGTCACCCTCCTTTACCATCAACTGGTGATATCCTAACCACAGGTCAATCTTGGAGAACCATCCTGCCCCCTTCAACTGATCAAAGAGGTCATCGATCCTCAGGAGGGGGTAATGGTTTTTGACCGTTACCTAGTTCAGACTCTAGTAGTCTATACACATCCTAAGACCACCATCTGTCTTCTTTGAGAACAATAATGGAGCACCCCATGGAGATTTTCTTGGTTGAACAAAACCCTTCTTCATCAGATCTTCAATCTGAATTCACAACTCTCACAACTCAGAAGGTTCCATCTGATCGGGAGCCATCGAAATCGGGTGGGCACCGGGTTTTAAGTCTATCCCGAACTCAACATCACGTCAAGGGGGTAGAGTCACCACCTCTTCAGGGAAGGCGTCCATGAACTCACTGACAATCCTCGGGACTTCCACTATATCTATATCTACCAACTCCACTGATAGCTCATCTAACAAGGAAAGAAGGGGCTCTACTCACTGGATGCCTTCATAGAAACCCCGCTCGCCGACGAAAGTTACATGTTGGCCTCCCATCTCTGAAAACACGATCCGTATTTGGAATTAGCTGATAATAGAACATACATAGAACATCTATTCAATTCCTATAATGACATCATATGACTGCATCTGCATCAAAAGAAGGACCCCACTAGACTGATGTGGTCCCAACAATAGCCTACATCCTCGGAAAACATGAGACAATATGTTCTGACCTCCGACTAGTGTACTCAAAACTAGGGGAACGAGAATCCTCTCTAGGTCTAGACCCAAATCATGGGCTAGACTGGGTGAAAAAAATTACTAAAATTCTCCTGAATCAAAAAGGTAGAAAAAGAGTTCTAAACAGATAGATTGTACCTCGAACGACCTCCGGCCCCGCTGGAATTGCTGCCTCTGCGGCGTGCAACTGCCCACGCCCTACTTCTATGCCCCTCGTCCATCGTCCACCTCCCCGACCATGCCCTATTAGAGGTCCCTGAGGAGCACCCTAAGGTTGGCCTCCTCCTATAACGTCTTCTCTCAGAGGAGCGGGAGCTCGCTGTCCATGTTGCTGCTGCTGAAAGGGCCTGGATGGAAACTGTTGTTGCTGAGGTGGGTGCTGAACCTGCCCACCCCCACTGTACTATACTCAGTACGAGCACTGATTCTGAAGATACCAAAGACTTCCATAGATGAAGCATCTCGATCCTAGGCCCACAAGGAAGGGGCGAGGACCAGGAGATCGAAAGTGAAATTGTTGGGGTCTGCTCCACACTGGCCGAAACCTAGACAGTCCTGATGCTGGAGGCCTGCTGCTGACGGTCTTACCCTTTGATGAGCCCAACTAGATTCCCTCATGTGATACACCTCCCAGCATTTGCATCATTTCCACCACTTCATCCTTCTTCTAGACCTCCAAGTACATCGTTAGAGTGAAGGGAGTAATAGCATAATGAAGAGAAGGTCATAGTGCCTCCTCTAAATATCTCACCCAAGACTCCTCATCCGGAAAAAGGTCTGGAGAAAAATTAAGGAGATCCTTGAACTTGATCCCAAAACCCCTCACTGATATTCTCCCCTTCTAAAGGGATAGTAGCTTCTGCCTCTTCTCTTCCTTCATTGTGGAAGAGATGAATTCTGCTCAGAACTCCCTCTTGAAATCAGCCCATGAAACCTCATCCTCCCTCTTCTACCCAAGATAAAGCATCCACCACTGACGCGCTGCTCCCCACATATGGCTTACAGCCAGAAGAACCCAATACTCTGTCAGATCCCTGATCAAGCTAAAAGCTATTACCAAATCCTCGAGCCAGCTCTCTGTCTCCATGTCTGAGATGCTTCCCCCATACTTCCCGAGGGTCTACCACTGAAAGGCATGAAGCATCCTCTTCTACTGTTCATCATCCTCCTCTCAATTATCCCTCTTCCAATCATCCAAATCAGCCTCCTGGGCCTCGATCTCCCACACTACTCGTGGTCTTTATCCTGTTTCCATAGCTGCAAGGTAAACAAGGAATGACTAAGCCCGAGTAGTGTAGAAGATTTCTTTTAAATTTTTTCTTAAACTTTTCATTTATTTTTAAATCTTTGATGTACCCAAGACACACAAGAACACAATTCATTATGATGCATGTACCTTTCCTAGGGTCTCTACCCTCCAGTCATTGTAGCCTCACTTGGTCATTCGGTAGGCCCAGATTCCTTGCATCGTGTCATGGGGGGCCCTAAAATCTCGTGTTCTAGCCAGTCTTCCCTAGCCTATTTCACACACCAAGATTTCCTAACACTATTTCCCTACCGTCCCATGAAATCCTCACTATGCCTAACCCCAAACTCCATCCTACCTCTCAACCATAACCTCTGATACCATTCTGTCATGACCCACCTACACCGAGATGAGGGAAGGGACAGCAGATTTCTAGAACATTCCTTCCTCAAGTTGAAGGAGATATAATAACCCTTGAAACCTGCCTTCAATAGGTCCCGGAGTGGCGACTATCACCAAGGTTATAGAATCAAACACAAAATGGAATGCATTTACCTTTTTATTTAGTAGGATCTGGAGATAAGATAGTAAATCCCAAAAAACACCAATACTAGAGGTAAAAGTAAAGCCAACATAAACTATTCCTATATTCATGTCCAAAAGTAAATGCTACAAAAGTACAAGAAAACCCCAAAGGAAAGTACCAAAGAAAAGAAAAACAGAAATGGAAATTGTCCCAACATCTGAACTAGTACGGTCCTGCATGATCCCCGAAGTCCTCCTAGAAACCTAAAAGTAGTTTATATACGTAGGGTGAGTATATAGGTATACTCAGTAGAGAAAACCAAAATCTCTCGTGCACAAGTGGGGAGGCATTCTAATACCCTGTGAGAAAAGAAGATAACCAAAGAACCTAGCAAGGAAATTATCCACCCATAACTCACCAAGGCACACTCCCCAAATAACACAAGTCAAGTAAAGTAATAGTAATAACACATAGAGGTTTGGGTACCCCGTTCCACTTTCCCACTGGTTATTAAAGACATCCTATTTGTCAGACCTCTCTCGCCATTCTCACTGCAGTCCCACTACCATACCCCGCCCTCACACACCTGGGCTATCACAACCACAAATCCCGCCCACAAACACCTAGGCCACAACAACCAAACGTAACCACGCCTGAACACACCTGGGCCAGAACAACTACTGTTATGCCTGAGGACACATGGGCCCCATCCTGAGAACACATGGAAACAACCTTCTCGCACACACCTGGGCCAACCACCACCGCGTACCCTACCCAAAGAATCTAGGGCTATAATGGACCTGAAGCCTTCACATCCTGCCCGAAGAATCTTGGGCTACTCGATAAAGGGAGAAGAAAAAGAGCTAATAACCAGTCACTCATAGGAGTGTTGGGAAAAACACCCTCCCCCATGTAATGGTGGTGTTCCGCACAAAGTACTCAACTTGGGTGGGGTGCGAATAAGAAACATAAGAACTAAGTTATACATATAGGTAATAAAGCACTCGTCCCAACCTAGGGGTTTCAAAACCATCCCATACACAAACACCCTCATTACTATTCATTCATAAGAAGCACCACACCCACAACCATGTCACAAATCATTCCCAGAAACCAATTCCCCATTGAACCCATTCTAGATTTAATATTCAAGTGATTCCATTTAAAAATAATTCTTCACTACTAGGAAACTAACAGGCATATTCACAAGCCAAGTAAAAAAGAAACCAACCAAATAGAGATTTATGCATTGACACCCAGTTCTCTTGTAAAGTCACAACAATAAAAGGTATCGGTAAAAGGGGAGATCCTGGAGTTACAGGATATGAAAATCTTGAACGGATTTAAAGTCGTATCATGGTTTCGCCACGCGGTTGGGTGGTTACACACAATGGAATTAATTGTAATTTAATAATTCTCATCATAGAGGTGTCCATAACGACTACGAGTTAAAGGATTCCCTTTAAACGGAAGAAAACGCATGTAACAGGGGAGGAACTGGAAAGTACAGGAAAAAGGTGTGACACTGAGGAAAAGGCCACATGTTTTGGTAAGTGAAGGTTCACCCAGCTCTTGGGGTATTTCATATATCATTTATGGGATTTAAATGGATTTAAAAGGGGTATTAAATCATTTTTATTTCAAAAGATTCATAGTGGGAGTGGAAAGGTTGCAAACTAGAAAAATAACAATGGGTGGGACACCGTTCGGTGAGACAGTGCCATGGTCATGGTACCACCATAAGCTGTGTGCAACCATCACAGTGCCACCATCATGGTGCCACTGGTTCAGTGTAATATTGTAATCAGTGCCACTATCACGGTGCCATCTATTTGGTGGAACACCGTAAACGGTGCCACCATCACAGTGCCACCGTTTCGGTGTATGACCGTGACCGGTGCCACCATCACAATGCTGCCATGAACGGTGCCACCGTTTTGGTGGAACCATTTAATGGAACTGAGATTTTGGAAAACTCCTTAATGAGACACTACTCAGGCCATTACAATGGCCCTCTCATGACTTCATCCAATTGAATACTATGTAGATTTCAACATTTTTTTCACCAACGTCATGGATGATCCTTTTATATATATATTTCATATATTTATATCTTTAATGTAAGAATTGATCAATCCATGAGTCTCAGGTCTATTCGCCTTTATCCATATGATATGTTCACAAAATCCTAAATTAAAGTAATCTAATTTATTTTTTATTTTTCTTATTTTTTATAAATGATAAACATATATATTAAGGAAAGAACATGTTTCCTAAAAATTGGGGTATTATATTGTCCTATGTCAAACAATAATTCAATTTTTTAACTTGAAATTTAAATTTTTATTAAAATGAACACATGAACCAATATAAGATTAAGGTGGTTGGAAATGATGAATAATTATAGTTTATTCAAGTACAATAAGTATATAGTTCAAGGGAAGGTAATAAAGAGAAGAAAAAATATTGTTTCCAAGAATTGAATCTCCTTTCACCACTAAAAAATATGACACTTTATTTCCCCATTTCTATGGATATTGAATCATATCTTGTTGATTAATCATATGTTTGTAGTTTCAGATCAAGTAAATGGCTAACCAATGTGCTATATAGAGGCCTACTATGAACATAGTAATTAAGTAAGAGTCATATTCAATCATGGATAGTGGGATACCTCTATTTTTTAAAATATCTAGGCCTATATGAAGATCCATAACTTCTTACCTGAGAGAACATCCTTCACCAAAATAACTATTGTGAGCTAAAATGACCTAGTTGTAGGCATTACAAATGATATCGTTCCCATGAATTATACCATTAGATCATACTCCATCTATATTCAACTCGGACTATGACTCTTGAGGGATCCATTTAATACAATGAACCTACCTAATACTCCTCATATTGATATTGTTTTATACCTTGATGTTTCTAACCTATAGAGAGTGAATAATAGATAAAGTATCCCTCCATAGAGAAAGCTTTTCCATATCTAAAATCACAATGATCAATTTAAGTTTATGTATTTGAATACTATAATTAATACTTTCATATATTATTTTGTTTAATCTCATCTAAATGGTATATAACCCTTCTATAAAAGTAATGATTCAATTTATGATATCCTTCTTCAAATTTCCCTTTCCATAGAACCAAAAAGAAAGAAGTTGGTCAAACAAAATGAGGTTGATTTGAATTTGTATCCATTCTACTAGGTACATTAAAATAAATTAATCCCATTCATCACATATAAATTGGTGATCTTATATTTAAAAATTAGGTAGATTGTATCATTAACAACGAGATGACAGTTTCCCACCCCGATGTTGGATAGAACTGTTAGTTGATAAGGTTTTGTGTCACACTCGCCACATCAAGAAACTATGATTGGGAGTTATGGTTTTAGGATATTCTGTAATTAACCAAATTGTGAAGTGGAGCAATAAATTATAGTGAAATTGTTGATTCCACATTGTGATATATTCCTTTTCAATATAAGCTTGGCTCAAACTTCATATCCAAAAAATTAATCTAAAATCTCTCTTCGAATCTCTCATCAAATCTAATAAATACACATTTGACTTGTGGTGTGGAATCAGTATCTCTTGATATATTCTGATCAGGATACACATGTCCTAACCATCATAGTGTGGTCACTCAATAAATTCTAGAACCACCATTTCTTTGAATTCACATAACATGGAGTGTTACAGTGTGACATCCTTTTTTGTGAAATGTTTTTCTTAAATTCACCAATCCATGTGGTTTAAACCATTATGTTACGAAATAATACCAATTATCTCCCAATCTAGTGTTGTAGTAACTTCCCCTATTTAGTCTTCTTAGTGAAGTTTATTCCTATTTATTTACTTATATGACTACTCACAGTGCAGTTCTCACAACTACGACATGATTCTCACCATTTCATAGTAACTCCTTTATTACATAAGATTAACTCAATGATGTAATTAGCACTCATAATATTAACTCATTCTATTACCATCATCATCATAATGCAACCATGAAACTGCAACATGGTCCTTCTCAAGTCATATTAAACCCATTCCTCCGAAATATTAAATCAATCATGCTATAGCTTGGTTATAATAATTCACATTATGATTTCATTATCCTTGGGAAGACTTCATCTTACCCTCAATATATTTATGGTTTAGCTTATACAAATACAACATAAGGTATGCATTCAAGAATACATTCTTCTTCTAGATCAACTAATCACGATGTTGTGATCTTCCTTGCATCATGATATTCTCTATCTTAGAGAATTATTTAATTCCAAGCCATAGCTTCTTCTCTATTATTCTCTCACATCTATAATGTTTTCTAATATCTATTGTGATGTTGTAGAATCATATCAAACTCCTCTATTCACCTTTATCCTTAAACTTAATCTTTATTCTCTTTTTCCAAGTGATAATAAATTAATATTTCAAGATTCATTCCAATCACAAGGACAATATCTCAATAGTACCTAGAATCTATGGCCAACTTCATTTGAAGGTTCATGGAACCAAATTATCAGGTTGGATAGATTTTGTGAGAAATATCCATCCCTCAGTGAATATAAAATCATAAGGACAATAGAAATATATTTTATTATCACATGGAGTCATAATATATATATGTTCCTCCTTAATCTATGTGGAGTTTTTTATGAGCTAGTAGAGGTATGGGAACTTTAATGACTTTCTTGCAATTCAGCTCTATGTAACCTTTTATGAATCTCCTCAATGAGTCAACCAAGGAAACCATTAGACTCAAACGTCTTCATTGATATTCATAGATATCATGGAACTTTCTCCCATGTACATCCCATGGTAGATTATAGAATCTCAAATACTCTTCTTCTAAGGGCATACTTTTCTATTCATGATTATTCGGCTCATATTATTATAAAATTCTTCTATATTCATCTTCCTTGAAAAATATAACATTCCATACACATATAAATCTCTCCAAATCATATCACACTACTCAAGGTATTTAAAATAAAATATATTCCAAATCATCATGTTTGAATGGTTTCATTAACTATTGATAACTAATCCAACACAACATAGAAACATGAGTCATACTTGGAATTCATTTTTATAAAATTAATGGGAACATCGGTCTATCTTTTGGATCTTTTGAAAATATGACTACCATAAACCATATATAAAACAAAACCTTAATTTTATTATCAAATCATCATGAAATAATTTGAACTGTTATTAGTATCACAAATTACTTAATCCTGTTTAATCACCAAAATCCTCTATGGAATTCTAGTAATTCCACTTTCAATTTTTGTGTTTCTTCTCCCCCTTAACATAATTTAAAAAATACAGAGAGTAAGTAGTAGGATTATACCTCGGTTTCTCCCTTTGATGGGTCTGAGATTATTATTCTCCATTTAATTAGGGTGAATTATTCAGCTTCATGGGGATCCAAGAATTTATCCCCTACATATTTACTCCCTATTTTATAGATAATCATCGTCATTTTTCGAAAATTTTGATAGAAATGTAGTTGGAAAATAAATAAGTGAATGGAATAATTATCTTTTCAATAATGAGGGGTAATATTTCTCAAAAACATCCTTCACTAAAAAACATTTCAAAGTCATTATCAATAGATAATATAATCAAAAATATTTTATAATTAATAATATAAATATCAATTAACCACTATAAACCTATGGGAGAGAGCTAATTTTAGAAAAAATAGTAATCAATTAATAATACCATGTTATCTATAATTAATCCTTGAGAAGAATTATCCTTTTGAAATACTCTCTTATATTTTCTAAATAAAGAACCCCATTTTATGCCAAACCATTATCAAGTAATTTATGTATAAATAAATAAACAAGTCTCATCAACTCATACATTAGTATTTGAAAGGAGAATGTTGTTCCACTTGTAAAAACCTTGTATTTAAAATATTTATAGATTTATCTTTGAGAATTTTCAGAACTTGTTTTTCTTCTTCTTTTTAAACCCCTTATTTTATTCCTTAGGAACATCAATAGCATGTTGATTTCCTCCTTTCGTCATTCCAACCTCCACCTTGTTCTTCTTCATCCCTTAAAATTGTGATAGTTTTCAATGGGTATCCCCATGTTTTAGATTGTTTCAACACTCTTTTTGGATTTTAAAGTTAGTAATACACTTTAAATATTACTCAATTTATTCTTTAAAATGGATTGAGAACTCTGAACCGTAATACAAGTTCCAACAACTCATTTGGTGACTGGATTATTTTTCTCATTATGATCCATAGTGTTTTTGGAAAGATCTTCTTTCGTTTTCTCAACCACCTTTGAAATACTGTCATTATGAATTCACTTTTTATAGGGATTAGACTCATTATCACTGCAAAATATTTCACTTTTTCCAACAGGAGAACATCTTTTGGTAAAAGTACTTTTCTGTTGGTAAAATGTTTTACCAACATATATGTCCCTATCACTAAATTGTCAGTAAAAACACTGTTGCTAAATGTTTTTGCGACAGATAAAATCATTCTGTTACAATTATAATAATACCAAAAGATAATATATATGTTGTTTAAAATTTTTAGCAACATATTCTAATGACAAATTTTTCTATTGGTAATAATATTACCAACATATAATATTAGTTTGTAAATTACATTTGAATAAAAATTATAATTTTTTATTTCTAGTTAAATTTCATATTATATTTATTAATTTATCATATATAATTCATCTGTTTTAATTATTAAAAGAAAGAAAATTTTGACACATGTTGAAAATTAGAAGAAGAAAAAAAAATTAATTATATTAATAATGAAATTTAATAAAAAATGAATCAATACAAGATTAATCTCCTATCAGATCCATCACACCCATCAATACAAAATTCATCCCCCCAACACACACACACACCCCACGATGACCCCTCAACCCATGCCAGCACCATCCATCCATGCCACACCAGGGACCAGCAATCAATAGCAACTCATCCATGACCTAGGACCAACGAGCTAGATCCTGCTCATCCCTGCCACACCAGGGACCAGGAACTCATCCATGCCTCAAGACCACCGAGCCAACTCCAACTCAAATCATTGCAAAATATATGCATGAATTGAAACCAAAATATAAATAGGTATAAAAAATGACCTTCATAGTGAGCATTTTTCAGGATCCCTGTTGAGGTCTCAAGAATCTATTAACAGTAGGTATGCCCATTGACTCACAATCCCTTCCAATCGCATCATTCTTCCCAACTACAACATCAGGTCCACTAAGCTAAAACTGTAATAAACAAATCATTATCACTAATTTTAATTAAGAGTGACACATAACTTATGTCCACAAACCATTGAGAATGACCCTAATTTCAATTAAGAGTGACACTAACTCAAAGATGAACATGTTATAGCATCTCCATCATAAATGGAAATGAGATTCAATCGAAAATGAAACATAATGTCTTAAAATATCAAGAGATAAATCTACCAATATCATAGACCAAAACAATCATAAGTTTTGGAGATGAAATTTTTAATACCATGTACAAATTTGATAAAACTACAAAATTAAAAAACATAATTAAAAACATGATATAGTATCAGATAATCGATAGTAGAATCTAGAAATTAGTACCCATAAATGGGATCTAGATACTTATATTTGTAAATCTTGATATTGGAGGCTTCATATTTATAATAAAAAACATTCAATAAAAATCTTAAATGAAATAAAAAATATTATATAAACTCAATATTCAAGATCATAAACATGATATTCAAAAATTGAAATATAAGAATCAAAAAATTCATCTTCAAATTCAAGAACATGAAAGTTAAAATTGGAAATTTAAAATCAATAAATTAATATTCAAAACTGGAAACTAGATATATACAATTTTGATGTCTAATTCACTTAGAACATCTATAAAGTGTGAAACTATTAAAAACTATAAACTATATAAGGTGGATACACCTGCAGGGTTCTTTACCCCTAGCCATTGTTGTAACTGGCATGGTGAACATTGACTGTGAGGCTCACGAAGCAGCGAACCTTAAGGGATATACTTCACCTGGTTTTCATATCAACACGTCCAGGGATATAAATATCCTCCCCTAGTCAATCTTCGAATTTTGGCTGACAAGATGATTTTTTTCCTCAAAACATCTTCAGATGGCCAGGGAACAATCTTTATTCTTATTACTGGAGCTGCAGGACAAATTGGTTATGCTCTTTTCCCCATGATTTCAAGAGGGGTGATGTTGGGTGCATACCATCTGATGATCCTCCACATGATTGATATTAATATTGCTTCAGAGTTATTGAATGGGGTGAAAATGGAGTTGATGGATGCTGCCTTCCCAATACTGAAGGGTGTTGTTGCTACAAATGATGTGGGTGAGGCATGAAAAGGAGTAAATATTTCTGTTATGGTTAGCTGCTTCCCTAGGAAGTAAGTCATGTAAAGGAAAGATGCGATGTAAAAAATGTATCAATTTACCTTCTTCTCTTGAAAAGTATGCCACACCAAACTGCAAGGTTGTAGTTGTTGTTAATCCTTCAAATACTAATTCCCTGCTTCTTAAGAATTTGCACCATATATCCCTGAAAAAAATATTACATGCGTTACTATACTAGACCATAACCGAGCACTGGGTCAGATCTCTAAAAAATGGGTGTTGACGTTTTTGATGTCAAGAATGTTATAATATGGGGAAATCATTCTTTAACTAAATACCCTGATGTTAACCATGCGACAGTTAGAGAAAAGTCTATCCTTGAGGAATAAGTATATGTACTATAATAGAGACATTCATATAATTTTATGTGTATAAATTTTCTCATTATCTAAAAGTTGTGGAAACACCTTAAAAGGACATCAAGGCTATATTGATGATTATGGATTAAAAAGGAGAATGTGACATGTATAGTGGAGTTCGCACATTTTACTATAAATATAGATATCCAGGAAAATTGTATACATACATACAGAACATACATAAGTTCAGTGTAGATATATATAATTCCAACTCTCTAAAATAACATAGGAAGGTGCAGAAAAACAAACCTCATAAAAGCTAATTACAGCTTCTTGATGTGTCCAAACAAACTAATTCTTCTATTGAAGAGGCTCAAGAGAATCTGACTTCATACCTAAAATTATAGAATATGAATTAAACAAGTTAAAAAATTAATAGATTAATGGAAATAATAAAAATGAAAATTAGAAATACAATTGTTTAGGAAACTCATTTTTCATACCTGAAACCAAGTAGAAGTAGTTTCATTTCTTGTGAATGAATAATGGCCTAAAAAGTGCTTCCTTTTAGAATAACCTCTCATTATGGTTATATATAACCTAAGATACCAATATAATTTTACTACATAAGAATCTAACATAGGAATGTCCATTTTTCATACTTTCCATTATAGAAAAAGAATTACATAAGTAATAATGAAGATAATAAGGGAAAGAATATAAAAAAATGATAATTAGAAATACAATTGATAAGGGTAGATTAATTTTCATACCTAAAATCAAATAGAAGTAGTTTCACTTCTTGTGAACTCATAATGACCTAAAAAAGTGTTTTCTTTTTGAAAAGTCTGAAGGTGAAATATTTAGTTGAGATAAACTCATACAAAAAAATATAATATTAAAGGCATGAAGAACACTATATCAGTGTGTTATTTCATTACCATTCACCCAAATCCTTTTAAAGTGTCAAATAATTAACTCTTCAAATCAATTGAGTATATAAGCAGAAGTAGAAAATTCAACATGAAGGATATGATCATACTTTTCGGGATATATGTTTCAAGGTGGAAAAAATATTAAAAAAAGTTAAATGGAAGACTCTAAAATCAGTACAAAATCCGCATGAAATGAAACCAAATTAGAAAAAAGAAAGTTAAAAGGGAAATTAAAAAACTTTTAAAATGAAAACTAAAGGATTAAAATAGTTAAAAATGGAAATTAAAAAGTTTTTAGTCAAAAGGAAAGAGTAAAAAATACAATATAAACAAAAGATAACCTAGTTAAAAGGAAAATAGAATTAGTCAAAACCCAATAGTAAAATAACCTAGCCCTACGGAACTAAAGACTAATAAAATGAAAAGTTTTAATTCATTGATGGTGTTAAATTCATGTATTGAAATTATGTTAGAGATATAGAATTAGATCTATATTGTACTATATCATGAAGTAAAACTTCAAGCACAAAATTACAATCAAATCCAGAGAGGTTGGAAATCCCCAAAGGTTAAAGAAGGATATCTTTGTCAATGTGCTCCAATAATCATAAAAAATCAAGATATAAAGTAGTTTGTCATGAATTTAAATCTACCTAAAGGTGCTGACAATGATGATGGACCCTGCCAGCCTTGAGTATCAAGAGTCAACTAATCATTCTGTTCCATACCAGCACCCTAATGTAGTTCCACACGAGCACCCTACTGGACACCGCTAGTATAGAGTGCAATGATCATTATCTTTCAATGCATACACCTTCTTCTATAGACCTAATGATATAAAATATTGAACAACATATCATGTTTTCTTTTAAATTAGTGTTGCACCATTCTGATGATTTCATCCTATGATAGAATAGAGGCCTCAATGCTCACCAACATACACTATTCCTTAATAGTTGGTCTTCAAAAGCATCATTTCTAATAGGATTTCACTTCAAGGTTAGGTAGCAGATATCACATATTTAGTTGTATATTTCTTCAGTATTTGTTCTCTCTACACTTAAGTCTCAAGTGATTATTTGTGGTTTTCTCATATTTAGGATAATCATTACAACTAGAGTGTTTAGGTATCCCACATCAGCATCTCTTTCATAGTTCTATTTCCGTATTCCCTAACTAAACATATTCACCTCTATATAGGGGTAGTGAGAAATATTACTTCTATTATAATTCATAAGGGAGAATCACATTCCAAATGGCACTGTGACAGTATAAGAAAAACAAAAGTAAACCAAAGTCATTTTAATGTGGGGAATAGGTGGTTGAAGGAAATTGCCTTTTGTGTGGGAAAACATAAGTCATTTTTTAATAGGTTTTAAAATAAGTAATTTTTTAAAATTGTTAAAACATAATGATAACAGGGTTTCAAATTAGGAACATACATCCAAAAGGGGATTGTGGGGTCCTCCACATTAGGGGAGAACATTATCCTTATAAAAATGATACCTTGTAGGAAAAATAATATGGGTTATAATAGTTTGGTAACCCACTTCGTACTTGTTAAATAACACTACTACATGACAATGCATCAATGTCACTATTTAAAATTTTATAGTTGTTAAAAGTCCTCGTAATGTTTTCTTGATGATAAAATTGAATTTTAAATTGTTTTAAACAAATAATTGGTTGTAATAAGTGCTGGAATTTCTGAAATCTACTCAGAAGTGGCAGTTATTGGTTATTGAAAGTAACATGATTTCTGTTATGCAAAACATGAAAATTGTTATGTATTTAAACTTTGACATGTGTTTAAATACTATGTTAGAATTGTTAGAAGCCTTGGTAATGATTTCTTGATGATCATAATGAATTTTAAACCATTTTCAGAAAATAATTGGTTGTAATAAGTGCTGGAATTTAGCCCCATGGGCGCAGCTGTCACAACCCGTCCTTGGGGCCCTTGTCGTGACTACCCCAGGCCCGCCGTCCATAGGCCAAGGGCTGGCAACTAGCACCAAGGCATAAATCCCGATAAATAGGGAAGGCATTGCCTTTGTAAAGTAAACAACCATCACAGAGTAAGCAAGCGGAAAGAGTAAACACTAAGTAAAACTGTAACAAGTTGTGCTGAAAGAAAAAGGGGCCGGAAATACAAGCCCAACTGTAAAGTACAACTGAAAGGTGAAAACAGCAACTGAAAAGAAAAGCCGCAGCGTCGAGCCATCCTCTGGAAGTCCCACCTGAAGGGAGAGCACAGATAGCCTCCACAGATCCTCGGTCCAGTCGTCCGCTCCGAGTGCGTCCCGCCCAGTGGTCCACCTCCAGGTACCATCCTGCTCCGCAAGCCTCCACCACGATCAGCGTTGTCCGTCGTCTTCAACCAACACAACGAAGTGCGGGCATAGCCCGTGCAGGGTTGAGTATAAGCTACTCAGTAGGGACCCCGAGACCCCTGAAGGTCTCCCGAAATCCACAAAGTATAGATACAATCACGAAGTAACAACCGACATTGCTTAGGTATATGCCCATACATATACCTAAGTCATCAATTCCCGTTCGGCTCCAACATCCGAGCCCAAGCACAACCCAGTCCACACAGGAAAGAAAAACGTATACTCACACAGAATAGCACAACACAATCCATGAAGGGGATAAAAAGTAATCCAAATAGGAGAGTAAACAGTAAATCCACACAGGATAGTTCAATACAATCCACAAAGGAGAGTAAACAGTAAATCCACACAGGATAGTTCAACGCAATCCACAAAGGAGAGTAAACAGTAAATCCACACAGGATAGTTCAATACAATCCACAAAGGAGAGTAAACAGTAAATCCACATAGGATAGTTCAACACAATCCACAAAGGAAAGTAACACAGGATTCAGCTCACACAGGTATACTTCGTCAAAAAGGTGAAAGGGATGATCAGATATAGATACTGAATCATCTAAGCTGGGACCCACTGAGGATACAAGACCAGCTGTCTTCATTGATTCATCTATGTTGGGACCCACATAGGATACAAGACCAGCACTGAATCATCTAAGCTGGGACCCACATAGGATACAAGACCAGCACGGCTGGGACCCACATAGGATACAAGCCCAGCGCTCTTCATTGATTCATCTATGCTGGGACCCACATAGGATACAAGACCAGCACTGAATCATCTAAGTTGGGACCCACATAGGATACAAGAACAGAACGGCTGGGACCCACATAGGATACAAGACCAACACTCTTCATCGTCACAGTCCACTGAGGATCTCTGCACAGTCGTCGTCGTCGAAGTCGCAGCCTACACTGGGGTTCCCGCACACAGCAAGCTCGTTCGGGAGGGTCCGCTCCACGAGCCGAGAGGCTGATACATCAACTGACACAAGGTCCAGAGTTGATGTATCCAAAAGTTCCGTATTGTCAACAGGAACTTCACATCGCAGACGGCTTGTCAATCGGATGCCCGGTCTGAGAGTTATTGGCTTTTTCGTCCCAGGGGCCCGGTTGGTTTTTAAGCCAAAACCAACCCGACCGTACTCCACCTACGTTCAAACCTCAGGAAGAGTGAGCCAAAAGATCCGTCTCACTTAAAGGAATTCAACAAAGTCGACGGAACGTCAATCGGAGGCCCGTAGCTCAAGTTACGGGCAAAAGACCGAAAACGGTCCAAAGACGGGGGGGTCTGGGCCCGGGCCGACCCGGCCCGACCCCCCCTGGGTCGGCCGAACCGGGTCGACCCTACCCGGTCCGACCCGGCTGGACCCGGTCCGACCAGGCCAGGGCACGGCCCGGCACGGCCGGCCAGGCCAGGGCGCGGCCCGGCTCGGCCGGCCGGTCCGGCTTGGCTCGGCCGAGCGGCCGAGCAACGAGGGGGGCGCGCATTCCCCCGCGTGACAACACCGCGGCCCCCACGGGGGGCCGCCCTGGATCGCCCGGACACGGTCGGGCCTCCGCGTCCCTGAACCGCGGTTCTGCGTGGCCGCGGAACCGCCTCGCCGCCACGGCTTCAGCCGCGGCGAGGTTTTCCCGGCGGCGCGCTGGGCGCCGCCGCCGTGCCGGCGTGGCGCGCCGGCGGAAGCTTCCACAAGCCACCGGAGTTGCTCCGATGGTTCGATTTCCTTTCCGTCTGCGCCGCTGTTCCTCTCGGGTTCCGTTCTTCACTGTGGGATCATTAAATCGCCTCTACGGCACGTTTTGTCGTCGCCCGCCAAATCCGCACAACAAGGAAGAACTGCGGAGGGTTGTCGGGCCGTGTTTGTTTGGCTCGCACCCTCCGCGTTAGATGATAATAGTCGGGAGAAATATTCAACACATGAATAAAAGCAAGGCACAATTTTAATAGAATTAAAATTGAACTTGATTCGGGTTCTTTGTTTTAGAGAAACAATCATGGGAATATAAAGTTATTTCACAAACAAACCCCTACCTCATCAAGTCGTCGCATGCGCGTTCTTCGCAGAATTGATCGTCGCGGAAGGAGGGGACCGTCACGTCGTCGCGGTATCCGGCGTTGCGTCGACGAACTCTGAGGACCAAGAAACAACATAT
This sequence comes from Viscum album, assembly GCA_963277665.1. NCBI lineage: Eukaryota > Viridiplantae > Streptophyta > Magnoliopsida > Santalales > Viscaceae > Viscum > Viscum album. The sequence goes on from OY728133.1 coordinate 666,574,901, forward strand.
TTAATTTTAATAATTAAATCCATATTGAAGTTATAATCCACAAAGGAATTTAAAGGACCGCAATCCCCTACCTTGTCGTTGTCGATCGAAGGTTGTCGTGGGGTTGGAGCGTCGCGGAAGAAGCATCGCGGAGGGAGAATCGTCGGCGTCGCGGTACACGGCGTCACGTCGCTGATCTCCGCAGGTTTGGCGTTCTTTGCCGGGGGTCGGCGTTCTTCGCGTTCTTCACGTTCTTCGCGTTTTTCGTGGAGGGAAAATAAGGCACAGAATTCTGTCAAAACCTCTCAACGAACAATCTCAACAAGCCATTCGTTGGTCCTATTTTATTATTACGCCAACGGTTTGTAAACAGGTTAAGAAACAATTAAATTAATTCATAGAATTAATTTTAACGAAGTTAACCGCCCAATTAAATGGTGCGTTAAGAATTTAAGAAAACGCGTCAGTTGACTTTCATTAAAACGGGTTTTTGCGGGTGCATTACTTTGGGGAAAAGAAACGGTGGGGCTCGTGCGGGCCCCACCTCACAAATATCCGACCAAGTGGGTAGGATATTTTGGATTTGCACCCTATCCATTTCAACTGAGCTTAAGTAGCTTAAAGTGGTCTTTAAGCGGCTTTAAGTGAAATAAAAATAAAATTATCATATAACTTTATTTTATTTCATAACTTAAAACCCAAAAATTAAAAATCACAACCGAGCAAACGCAACTCCGTAAGAGGCGTTTCTAAGCAAATATCGGCGCTACGATTCCATCGGTGCCCTCGGAATTTGATTCTGGGCACTGGTTCAAAAGTTAGAAAAACTCACTCGTCTGTTCACTGAACGTACCTGAGCCAAACTTTTGAAAGTGATACCGGGCACACCGGGCCTCAGAATCAGGTGCCTTCAGAAACTGCGTTCTTGTAAAAATCCCAAGAAAATTAAGAAAACAAATTTCCTTGAAATTTACGGGTCTTTACATTACTCCCACTACAGGGCTTTACGTCCCCGTAAAGCTTCAACACAAAATAGGGATACAAAGGTGGTAGAGCTACGTGGTAAGCCACCTCGCCAATCCTGCTGAGGACCTGGAAGGGTCCGATGAAGCATGGAGACAACTTGACACCTTGTCCAAATCTTTGTAATCCACGTCGAGGTGAGACCCGCATGAAGACATGGTCTCCATCCTCGAACTCTAGTGGCCTTCGCCTCCTGTCAGCATAAGACTTCTGCCGACTCTGAGCTGTCCTCATCCGCTCCTAGATGACCTGGACCTTCTCTGTCGTGGCCTGGACCATCTCTGACCCCACAAGTGCTGATAAGATTTCTTCTTTGCCGATAAGAGAAATCTGGTCTCATCCCCTGGATGAACCACTTCCTTTGCCTAATACAGTCAATCCCGACATGGATGTTACAAATCCATACCAAGGATGACGTCGTAAGGCCTCGACGCTACTACCAAGAGATCCAACCGTTACTCTCGCCTCCAAGGGTTGAGTCACACTGTCGGCATCAGTGTGTGGTAACTGGGTCTTCTCCAGTAGATGTCTCACAAGTGAGGGTCAAGTCAACAGTCTAAATTGGAACCTCTTAGTAACAACACAAAAGAGGACAGGAATGAAAACATCACAAAGGTAATCATCTTTTACTATTGCAGCTCATAATACAAGGACACTACACAACAGCAACTAGGAACTAGAAGTACAAAGGACGTATCCACCAGTTCCACTCCTGTCCATCTGCTCCCAGATCTCCATGATCGAAGGCCTCAGCTACCTGAAGTTGAGATCTCGCATGTCCACCAACTCCCTGCGGTCGGGGTGGACCTCCTGGTGGTGGTGGTGGCAACACCACGAAGTGTCTCCCACCATCTACTACTCGGCCATCTCCTATGCCTCGTCCGCCTGCACCCTGCGGACCACCATGGCCGAACCTCTGTCTGGGAGGTCCCTCTACCACCTGCTGCTCATCTGTAAGACGAGTCGGGCAGTCTCGAGCCATGTGAACTCGCCCTATGCATGCGTAGCAATGCTTGCCCCTTGTGTAGCAGGCTCTCCTTCGGGTGCCCCGCACAACCGAATCTTTATCCTAAGACTGCCCATCTGATGGTCTGGCCCGTTTGGACCTCTGCGTCACCTGTCTACTGCCAGCTGTAGAGGACCCTGCTACGGGTCGTCCCGCGGAGGGTCCTGTCACTGGAGCCTGCTCGGCGAGAAAACTCTCCACTAAAAGGGCTCTCTCCAACACCTCTGCCAGTGTTGGAATGTTGAGGGAGATCATCGAAGCCCTGATCTCGTGCCTCAGTCCCTGCTCGAAGGTTCGGGCCCGGAAGAACGGGTCCCGTACCATATCTGTGGAGTAGCGCGAGAGATCAGTAAATCTCACCGAGTACTGGGCCACTGTCCTGCTGCCCTGCCGTAGCTGTAGTAGCTCTTGGATGCGCACCGCACGGAGGGTGGCTGGGATGAACTCAGAGCGGAAGATGCTCTCAAAGTCCGTCCAGAGGAGGGATGTCTCGTCGTGCACCTGGAGCATCAAGCTCCACCATCTGCCTGCTGTCGCGTGCAGGAGGCTCGCTGCGAGGATCACCATGAGGTCTGTTGGTGTCCTCACTAATCTGAAAACCCGTACAACTACCTCCAGCCAGTCCTCGATGGCCTGAGGGTTCGTCTCCCCGCGGAACCTGGGCGGTTGCTGGTGCTGGAACTCATGCAGTTCACTAAGGCGACGTGCATCGTCAGCGGATGGGGCTGGTAGCATCGGTGGCTCGGTGGGTAAAGGTATCGTCGGTGCCTCTGCTGACAAGAGCCCTGCACTGAGGCCTCGTCGCTCGGTGGACTGTCATCACGCTCCACTCTTGGAACCCTAGCTGGCTGTCGTTGTGGGGTCATCCTAAAAAGAAACAGGTGCGCCATGGTCAGAACTGTATACCTGGTGAGCTGACACAAGTAATCACAAAGAAAACTTGAACACACATGCAATCAATGTTTTTGTGCATTAAGTCATAAATCAGAAATCAGGGTCCTGGTGTACGGATACGTCGGCCGCCGCACCAACACTGGACTCCCTAGACTGATAACCACACCCAATACGCTAAACACTATTGCTTCACATAGAAGAAAGATCAGAGTCTGTGGTAGAACCGAACTCCTCTGATACCAATTGTGACAACCGAGTCCCGGTAACAGCACAAACACCCTGCCTTAACATGGTCGTCGGGTCCTGGCCTACCAGGTACCCCCGGTTGCCCCGCAGACATGTGGGGCCCACCCTAGGGTCCACCCACATGCCTGAACAGGTCATTTGACTAATGACAGTCCCCACAGGCCAACACTTGTCCTTTCCAGTGTGCTTTTTCCTCACTCACACACACCCTGGGAAACTTCCGAGAAGGTAACCCATCATGATCACTACTCCAGGCCAAGCACGCTTAACTGTGGAGTTCTAACCAGGTAGGCTCCCGGAAAGGAAGGTGCACCTTGTTGACATGAGTCATATCATTTTGTCATTTAACCCGTTATCATTTGGGGATGTTACAATCACCCCCCCCCCCCTTTAGAGCACAACACCCTCGTTGTGGGCCCTACATCTCAACCCAGGCAGTGCACCACACTTAACGCTGGGTACCACCTTTGATACCAATTTGTCACGACCCGTCCTCGGGGCCCGTGTCGTGACTACCCCAGGCCCGCCTTCCATAGGCCAGGGGCTGGAGACTAGCACCGAGGCGTAAATCCCGATAAACAGGGAAGGCATTGCCTTTGTAAAGTAAACAACCATCATAGAGTAAGCAAGCGGAAAGAGTAAACACTAAGTAAAACTGTAACAAGCTGTGCTGAAAGAAAAAGGGGCTGGAAATACAAGCCCAACTGTAAAGTACAACTGAAAGGGGAAAACAGCAACTGAAAAGAAAATCCGCAGCGTCGAGCCGTCCTATGGAAGTCCCACCTGAAGGGCGAGCACAGATAGCCTCCACAGCTCCTCGGTCCATCCGTCCGCTCCGAGTGCGTCCCGTCCAATGGTCCACCTCCAGGTACCGTCCTGCTCCGCATGCCTCCACCACGATCAGCGTTGTCCGTCGTCTGCAACCAACACAACGAAGTGCGGGCATAGCCCGTGCAGGGGTGAGTATAAGCTACTCAGTAGGGACCCCGAGACCCCCGAAGGTCTCCCGAAATCCACAAAGGATAGATACAATCACGAAGTAACAACCGACACTTCTTAGGTATATGCCCATACATATACCTAAGTCATCAATTCTCTTTCAGCTCCAACATCTGAGCCCAAGCACAACCCAGTCCACACAGGAAAGCAAAACGTATACTCACACAGAATAGCACAACACAATCCACGAAGGGGAGCAAAAGTAACCCACATAGGAGAGTAAATAGTAAATCCACACAGGATAGTTCAACACAATACAAAAAGGAGAGTAAACAGTAAATCCACACAGGATAGTTCAACGCAATCCACAAAGGAGAGTAAACAGTAAATCCACATAGTATAGTTCAACACAATCCACAAAGAAGAGTAAACAGTAAATCCACATAGGATAGTTCAACACAATCCACAAAGGAGAGTAACACAGGATTCAGCTCACACAGGTATACTTCGTCAAAAAGGTGAAAGGGATGATCAGATATAGATATTGAATCATCTAAGCTGGGACCCACTGAGGATACAAGACCAGCTGTCTTCATTGATTCATCTATGCTGGGACCCACATAGGATACAAGACCAGCACTGAATCATCTAAGCTGGGACCCACATAGGATACAAGACCAGCACGGTTGGGACCCACATAGGATACAAGACCAGCGCTCTTCATTGATTCATCTATGCTGGGACCCACATAGGATACTAGAGCAGCACTGAATCATCTAAGCTGGGACCCACATAGGATACAAGACCAGCATGGCTAGGACCCACATAGGATACAAGACTAGCACTCTTCATCGTCACAATCCACTGAGGATCTCTGCACAGTCGTCGTCGTCGAAGTCGCAGCCTGTCCTAGGGTTCCCGCACACAGCAAGCTCATTCAGGAGGGTCCGCTCCATGAGCCGAGAGGCTGATACATCAACTGACACAAGGTCCAGAGTTGATGTATCCAAAAGTTCCATATCGTCAACAGGAACTTCACGTCGCAGACGGCGCGTCAATCGGACGCCCGGTCTAAGAGTTATTGGCTTTTTCGTCAGAGGGGCCCGGTTGGTTTTTAAGGCAAAACCAACCCGACCGTACTCCACGTGCATCCAAACCTCAGGCGGAGTGATCCAAAAGATCTGTCTCACTTAGAGGAATTCAACAAAGTCGACGGCACGTCAATCGGACGTCTGAAGCTCAAGATATGAGCGTTTCCGCTCCGAGGGCCCAGTTGGTTTCGTGTACGAACCAACCCGGCCGAACCCAAGGTATTCTGAAACCTTGAGTAGTGTATACCGAAACGACCGTCTCGATCCAAGGATTGCGTTTCCGCTGACGGCGCGTCATTCGGAGGCCTGTAGCTCATATTATGGGAAAAATACCGAAAACGGTCCGAAGACGGGGGGTCTGGGCCCGGGCCGACCCGGCCCGACCCCCCCTAGGTCGGCCGAACCGGGTCGACCCGACCCGGTCCGACTCGGCTGGACCCGGTCCGGCCAGGCCAGGGCGCGGCCCGGCTCGGTCGGCCCGTCCGGCTCGGCTCGGCCGAGCGGCCGAGCAACGCGGGGGGCGCGCATGCCCCCGCGTGACAACACCGAGGCCCCCGCGGGGGGCCGCCCTGGATCGCCCGGACACGGCCGGGCCGCCGCGTCCCTGAACCGCGGTTCCGAACGGCCGCGGAACTGCGGAACCGCCTCACCGCCGCGGCTTCAGCCGCGGTGAGGTTTTCCCAGCGGCGCACTGGGCGTCGCCGCCGCCTGGCGGCCGGCCGCTACCGGCCGCCGGCGCCACCGTGACGGCGTGGCGCGCCGGCAGAAGCTTCCACGGGCCACCAGAGTTTCTCCGGTGGTTCGATTTCCTTCCCGTCTACGCCGTTGTTCCTCCCGGGTTCCGTTCTTCACTACGGGATCATTAAATCGCCTTTGCGGCACGTTTTTTCGTCGCCCGCCAAATCCGCACAACAAGGAAGAACTGCGGAGGGTTGTCGGGCCGTGTTTGTTTGGCCCGCACCCTCCGTGTTAGAAGATAACATTCAGGATAAATATTCAACACATGAATAAAAGCAAGGCACAATTTTAATAGAATTACAATTGAACTTGATCCGGGTTCTTTGTTTTAAATAAACAATCATGGGAATATAAAGTTATTTCACAAACAAACCCCTACCTCATCAAGTCGTCGCACGCGCGTTCTTTGTGGAATTGATCATCGCGGAAGGAGGGGACTGTCGCGTCGTCATGGTATCCGGTGTTGCGTCGACGAACTCTGAGGACCATGAAACAACATATTTAATTTTCATAATTAAATCCATATTGAAGTTATAATCCACAAAGGAATTTAAAGGACCGCAATCCCCTACCTTGTCGTTGTCGATCGAAGTTTTTCGTGGGGTTGGAGCGTCGCGGAAGAAGCATCGTGGAGGGACAATCGTCGGCGTCGCAGTACACGGTGTCGCGTCGCTGATCTCTGCGGGTTCGGCATTCTTCGTTGGGGGTCGGTGTTCTTCGCGTTCTTTGTGTTCTTCGTGGAGGGAAAAGAAGGCACAGAATTCTGTCAAGACCTCTCAACGAACAATCTCAACAAGCCATTCGTTGGTCTTATTTTATTATTATGCCAACGGTTTATAAACAGGTTAAGAAACGATTAAATTAATTCATAGAAATAATTTTAACGAAGTTAACCGCCCAGTTAAATGGTGCGTTAAGAATTTAAGAAAACGCGTCAGTTGACTTTCATTAAAACGGGTTTTTGCGGGTGCGTTACTTAGGGGAAAAGAAACGGTGGGGCTCGTGCGGTCCCCACCTCACAAATATCCTACCAAGTGGGTAGGATATTTTGGATTTTCACCCTATCCGTTTCAACTGAGCTTACGCAGCTTAAAGTGGTCTTTAAGCGGCTTTAAGTGAAATAAAAATAAAATTATCATATAACTTTATTTTATTTCATAACTTAAAACCCAAAAATTAAAAATCACAACCGAGCAAACGCAACTCTGGAAGAGGCGTTTCTAAGAAAATACCGGCACTGCGATTCCATCGGTGACCTCAGAATTTGATTCCGGGCAATGGTTCAAAAGTTAGAAAAACCCGCTCGTCCGTTCACTGAACGTACCCGAGCCAAAATTCGGAAAGTGATTCCGGGCACACCGGGCCTCAGAATCAGGTGCCGTCAGAAACTGCGTTCTTGTAAAAATCCCAAGAAAATTAAGAAAAATAATTTCCTTGAAATTTACAGGTCTTTACAGCAGCCTAGAGGTTGCGCCCAATGGTGGTCTTTTAAAAAGTATTCAAAAAAAAGTGCTGGAATTTATAAAAACTAATCAGGATTTGTTTGGTTAAAAAATTAGAGTGTTTGGTTTGTTAAATGTTAAGCTGAAATTTTCATGATTTTAAGGTGAATTAATGGGAATGTTGGTTTGTTTTTTCCTCTTTAATTAATAGTAGTGGAATAGTCCATTATATTTCTTAAAAAATTTAATGGAAATTTGTATAAAACATTCTATTTCTCAAAAAAAATTAAAACATTTTAAATTAATTTAAGGAAATATCATATACCTCAATCGCATTATACAGCATCATCTTGTGCTTCCTTATATTCCCATGTCTATGGTGACCATCTTATCAGAGTTATATCAGTAATGTCTATGAAGAACCCTTGTTTGGATACAACAAAAAACAAGTCATCCACATGCATATCGAAAGAGTTTTTGAGTTACATGGTTATAAAAATGGAAACATATTGTACATGAATATGAGGTGAAATTGATATATTTCATTTTGTGGTTTCAAGAAGAGTAAAATTGAGCCAACTATTATGTCTACTTGTTTGTATTCAATTTATTTCAGGATTCTTATTTAGTCCTATTTGGGATCTCCATCCATCCAATGTAGTTGATACATAAGTATTTAGAGGGTGTAGTTTTAGTGGAGGACCCCTGCTTTGAATGCGGCTCAACTAGTTAGTGTCGAGAAAACATACCAAAAGAACTCAAAAAACACATGTAATTTACCAAAACCCTATTTCATATAAATAAAATACATTATTTGAAAGAATCTATGGTTATTTTCAAATGAATGAAAACATACATGTAAGGTCATGCAATCACATCACCAGTACCAATGCTAAGTAAATTTGAATGTAATAAACTTGAAGCCCATGGAAAATCATAATTTAAAAATTCCTAGGGGAATCGAAAGAACAAACACCTAAATGGATAGAGATCAAAAATCTGTAACAACCCAAGCTTCTATGGTACGCTTCTCTTTGAATAGTATAGTAGCGTGTGTTGTATGCAACTCTGAGATTCTAACACGCCGCAATCAATCAAAGTAGCTGTTATGAATAGTAATACCCACTTTTTGAAATTTTATACATTTTATCTTTCAAAATAGACTTCATTTTTTGGATTCAGAATATCGAAATTATCCTAGGATGAAATTTTAGTACTTTTTGGATAACTTTTATATTTTGATGAATAGTGAAAATTACTAAATTTTAATTAAAAACAACTTTTTTAATCAAAATAATTAATAGTGATAAATTATGAATTTGAGTGGTTTTAAAGTATATTTAGAATAAATTTTTACCATTTAATACAATTTTGGTCATTGGACATAATTTCACAATTAAACCGGACATAAACAAGTGTCAATCTTTTGATAGTTATTATCTCTTAAAAACACACTTTTTGTTTTAACAACAGGAATTAATTTTAAATTAATTTCTGTCACTTCTGTGTTTTGAATTTTGAAAAATGGATTCCATATTTGTAATCAGGATGTCCAAATTTTGTAAATAGGTAACTTTTATTTTTAGACATTTTGAATAATTACTTCGGTAAATATTTTATTTACCATGGTCAAAGGGTAAATCCGGTAAATAAGGGTTAAAAAATAATATTATAATAATACTAAATTACAATAAAACGTGTCCTAACCTTATTGGTGGACAAATATCCGACCATGGGCATATTTGGGTCGATTTTGGGACCCCATGGATCCACTTGTAAGTGATAATGACACTTTATATTAATTAAGTTAAAATAAATACAAAAATGGCATAAGCATATATCTTTTAGAAAAACAATTTTTACATGGAGTTATATATGTTGGATTTTCTACTATAAATATTCATTAGAAATATAAAAAGATTTCCTACATAATGGTATTTTATTTATAATTTTTAGACATTAAATAATTTAATTTATTTATGACACAATGATGATGCAGTAATTACCATAATAGTGAAAAATTAAAATAATTGATATTATAAACACCCAAATAAATATAATTTGAGACTTTTTATAAATTAAAATAATTTTATATGTTAATATGACATGTTAGGATTGATTTAATTAACTTTATTCTAAGTAATAATTCTGTTATAATTTTCACAAAAATCAATTTTCCAAATAGCGTCAAAATTGACATAAAAGAGTTTTTAAAACAAATATTATATTATTAATTGATATTCAATTCCTAAAAATCTAAGGTTCGTAAAAGAGACTTATATCATGATATTTGTATCATTAATGGACCACTTGGGGGTTTCTTGGTAGTATATAGTAAGTTTATTAACTATATAATATAAAAATACAAAGTGACATGGTAAGTGTCAAACTAATTAACTAAGAGTTAAAACTAAAAGATAAGGTTAATATAATGACCCAAACCTATCTAAATTCTATTTCTTGAGTGGTTTTCGACCCATACCCACATTAAAATTTAAATAATACACTTTTTAGACATTAGAAACCGAATATGAATTTATTATAAAATAATATTTCTAGCTTTTCCAAAGGTGCCCCTCACCCCTCTTATAAAAGGTCACTCCCCGTTATCATTAATTCACACCTTCAAAGCCATTTGGATTGGCCAACCTCTGACAAAATACTCTCCCAACTTACCTCACTTAAACCTAGAGGCCTTATTTTGATCATAAATCTAACCTAAGAAGACCTTTTGATCAAATCAAAAGGAAGAACCCGAAGAAGAGGTAATGTTTTCACCACCCTCTTTCAAGTTCCTTTCTTCTTCAACTTCTTCTTTATTTATTATTACCACTATAAAATAATAACTCCATTATCTTATATATACTGTGATGTTATTATAAATATGGTATAACCATATTCAGTATTCTATCCATCCTTTGAATGACAAGTCACCATACGTGTGTACGTACGGCTTACCGTCTCCACGTCGTGGTGTAATTGTTATTCAATAAATTATTATTTGGATGGGTATAATAATGATGTGTAATTCATGTAAATAATAAATATAAAATGATAATGATTCTGTATATATGGTATATCATCCAATTATATATTATTTTAATATCAAAATAATGATATTGTCGCTCGTGCGTACGTACGGACTACCGTCTCCATGAACGCGATGAGATTCATTCTCCATCGTATCCATTCAAGTATAATTCTCATTTGATGATTAAAAATACTTTTTAATGACTTTATATAATTCTGGATATGAATAAGATACAACCTATTCATAACAAACATGGCTTATGTAACAAAACATATAAAAGAAAATGAGTAAGTTAACACCTGAAACGACGATAATTCTAAGATATTACTAAAAAAGAAATGTTAAAAGATAATATATGATATCATATTAATGTATATGATTCTTGTATAATTTAATAACAATTATTTCACCATTATAAAGAAGTTTAACCTACCCTCAACCAAGTAAAAGTACAAGTTAAGGGTTTATTTTGCAATCTCTTCATTATCTGGGGTTGTTTATATGTAATAATCTACTGGGATTTCTTTATCATCCACATCCATGTTTCTTAAAAATGTATTTCAAAATATTTTTACTATTTACAAGAATATGGGTTAAAGTCATTTATACCCTTGTTTGACTTTTTATAATAGGTTTATAAAGGAATCTTTCCGTCATTTTCCAAACATGGTGCTTTTTAACCTTTTCGACAGAATTAAGGTAAGAATGTTTTTAACTTATACAGTGGGTGCAGCTATTTTCCACCGTTATAAAATCTTCGAAGCTTACCTTATAAGCTTATAAGAAAATTTTCAAATTAAATGTTTTATTTTATAATTATGTGACTCTTAAATGATTTCAAAATAGGAACATATATTTCTCTAAAAAGAGTTTTGATTTCATCTATGTCAACATCCTTTGATGGATTTTAATTTTATTTCGAGTTGATTTATTATGATACAAAACTTCCATATTGTATTGATGGTTTTGTGATATGTTTGACTATGGATGTGTTATTTTTATACCATTCATGATTTATGAAAAAATTATTGACATTTCGTATGCTAGTTTTAATACAAATGTTTATGTTATGTTTAAACTTGTTCATATGAGGAATGAATTGGACTTAATAATTGACGGGTGGAGCCCGCTATAGCTCCTCGATGCATCGGTAGGTCTCATGAGACAAACTAGTGTCTTGGCACAAGGCCTTGAAAAAATCTCATTTGTAGTCTTGGCACGAGGCCTTGGATATGTGGTTATGATAGTATGGCATTATGCATTCCATCATTATGAAAGTGGTTATTGATATTGCATGTGATTATTCGATTAGTAGAATATCCATGTGAATAAGTAAATGGAATTATTTCATTTTATTTTTTCCATACTATGTTGAAGTTCAAATTTAAAAGGCTTTTGTTTTAGTTATACATTACCTTAAATGTTTATTCTTATTTATGAAAGTTTCCGCTATATTGTTATCCTTACTGGGAATTTGAGCTCACCCCTTTTCTATGTTTTATTTTTACCAGGATGTGAAGAAGTAATTTATGAATGACCTGCAGGGATAGTATGAGGGGATAAGAGTGTGGACTATGGAGACTATATTGTTGTAGTTTTCATTTTATGATGTAATGTAAAATTTATTAATGTATCTAGTTATTCCAAGTCTACGAAACTAATCGGTATTTTGTGACTTGATCTTTCTTGTGATCATGCCAAAGTTATGTAATAATGCACCGAATCTGGGTATCTAGGGTCGGGGCGTTACAGTTGATATCATAGGAAGTTTAGTAACAACCTTGGAAGCTAGATTTAGATAAAATCTGATTAAAGCACATAGATTTAAGATGGACTTTGAGGATTAGTATAGAAGAACTTCCTAGAATTTTGGTATTGTAGAGATTTTGTGAGTTTTCCGAGCAATACATCCTTGTCTGGATACGAGAAGGTAGAGGCGGCTCTGGCACAGATGTACCTAGGGGTAAAACCTGAAAACACCGCTTTGAGCTAGACTCGAACGGGAACTGGTGCACGACAATGGGCCTTGCTGCACTCTTGGTTACGACACTCCTGGGGGATATGCTTAGGATAACTCTCATTTTATTTACAAATCATTATAAAGGGTTTATGATTATATACTTCCTCAAAGAAAACATTTTTATGATTATGGATTATATCCATAAATATTTCAATTTATGTTAAGGGTTTTATAAGTATGGAATTATGTATTTTGATTCATAAACTGATCTAGTTTATGCCATTGTTTAGAAATGGTGCCTAGTGGAAGAAATGGAAACTGTATCAATGCATGAACTCCATGTAGGGATTTCCCTCCTACTCAAGATAATTATAGTGGAGCTGGTGATGAAACTGGTGCTGATCAACTAATCACCATACTAGGACAACTCACTCAGGTAATGAATAATAACCTTACCCGCATGGAGCACCCTGATCCATAGTGTGGAGGTTCAATGTTAGATCGTTTCATGAGGAAAAAACCACCAACATTCAATGGGAGTACAAATCCATTAGTAGTTGAGCAATGGATAAGTTCCCTAGAGAAAATATTTCAGGCTTTGTGGAGTAGTAAAACGGAAAAAGTTGTCATGGCAGTTTATCGCCTCACTGGAGATGTTGATCAATGGTGGTCATTGATTCAAAACACGAAGGAAGATGATGAAGTATCAAATATGGGATTGAGGGAGTTCAAAGATCTATTTTTAGAAAAATACTTTCCTCCTGACCATCGATCAGATATGAAAAGGCAATTTCTGAGTCTGAGACAAAAGGAGGATGAGAATGTCGCAATGTATGAGGCTAAATTTACAGGGTTAGCAAGGTATTCTGGAGATTATATATGTAACCCAAGAAGTAATATTGATCGTTTCTTTTATGGGTTAAAACCATTTCTCCGTCTAGAATTAGTCTCACAATCTTTCTCGTCGTACGAAGACATTGTCTCATGTGCTATCAAGACAGAAAAGGAATTCTCTAAGTCTTATGACTTTAAAGCAAAGCAAGAGAAGAATAGATTTTCTGATCAATCTGGGAATGGAAATAAGGGGAAGAAGGGAAAAGTTGAATATCCAACCTGCAGTAAATGTGGGAAGAAACACCCCGGTACTTGCTTAAAAGGAATGGGAGTCTGTTACAAGTGTGGTGAAAAGTCCACCAAGCTCATGATTGCAAGGGGAAGAGGAAGCTACTGATATCCAATGCTATAATTGCAGGGAGATGGGACATTATGAAAATGAATGTCCTAAGCGTTAGGGGAACTTACCTCAGAAAAGGCCAAGGGGTCAATCCCAAGCTTATGCTATCAATACTGCTGAGGTAGAAGCTCTGAAAGATGTGGTGGAAGGTAATTTAATGGTTTCCTCAAGTTTAGAAAATGCATTATTTGATTCTGGATCATCGCATTGTTTCATATCTTCCCAGTTTTCTAAGAAAATTGGATATTTCCAATTTGATTTAACAAGGAAGTTGTCATTTAAAACTCCTAAGGGAAGTATCATTACAACAAAGTTTTGTGAATCAGTCCCCATTAGAGCACATAAATGTTCTTTATCTGCAGATATCATCATCATACCTATGATTGAGTTTGATATAATCCTTGATATGGATTGTCTTTCGAACCATGATGCGAAGATTTATTGTAAGAAGAAGGAGGTTACGATTTTTGATGATGATGATAAGGAACACCTTATCTTTAGAGCAGAATCTTCACCAACTAATTCTTATCTAGATCCACCCCCAGTAGCTCAACTAAATTCAATTATTGGGGAGGAAGAGAATGAAATTATAGTGGGTGAGGAAAGGAATGTTCAAATAGATGATGTACCTATTGTTAAATAATATGTAGATGTGTTTCCGGAAAATTTACCTGGACATCCTCCAGAACGAGAAGTTGATTTTTCTATTGATTTAATTCCTGGATCAAGGCCTATATCGAAGACCCCTTATAGAATGGACACTGTAGAATTAGTTGAACTAAATAAAAAACTAGAATAATTGAGTAATAATGGATTTATTCTCCCTAGTATTTCTCCATGGGAAGCCCCTGTTCTTTTTGTTAAAAAGAAAGATGGATCTATGAGGTTATGTATCGACTACAGGGAGATCAATGCTATAACAATAAAGAACAAGTATCCCCTACCTCGCATTGATGATTTATTTGACCAACATCATGGATCTCAATACTTTTCAAAGATTTACCTTTGATCTGGATACCATCAGTTGTGTGTGAAGAAGGAAGACATTCTGAAGACAGCATTTCGAACTAGGTACGGGCATTACGAGTTTACAGTAATGCCTTTTGGATTGACTAATTCACCCTCTGTATTCATGGATCTGATGAATAGAGTTTTCAAGGAATATCTCGATGAATTTGTGGTGGTATTTATTTATGATATCTTGGTATACTCCAAAAGCTACGAAGATCATTAAAATCACTTGAGAATTATCCTGAAGACTCTGAGAAGACATGAATTATATGGGAAGTTTAGCAAGAGTGAATTCTGGCTTCAGGAGATTTCTTTTCTTGGCCATATTGTCTCTAAATATGGAATCTCTGTTGATCCTTCTAAGACCAAGGCAATCCAAGAATGGCCTGCACCGATGAGTATAACTAAGGTACGCAGTTTTATTGGTTTAGCAGGTTATTATCAACGTTTTGTCCAGAATTTTGCCCGGTTGGCTAACCCATTAACAAAGCTCATACGTAAAGGGGTTAAATTTGTTTGGACAAAAGAGTGTGAATAATGTTTTGAATAACTGAAGACAAGATTAGTCAATGCTTTTATATTGAATCTACCATCGGGGAATGATGGGTTCGTTATTTATAGTAATGTATCAAAGAAAGGACTTGGTTGTATCCTTATGCAAAATGATAGGGTTATTTCCTATGCATCACGACAGTTGAAAATTCATGAACAAAACTATCCTACTTATGATCTCGAGTTATTATCTGTGATCTTTGCTTTGAAGATATGGAGGCACTACCTCTATGGTGAAAAATGTGAGATTTATACTGATCACAAGAGTTTGAAGTATATTTTATCACAAAAAATAACTCAACATGAGGCAAAGAAGATGGCTTGAATTAATCAAGGATTATGATTGTACGATACACTACCACCTAGGGAAAGCAAACAAGGTGGCAGATTCTTTGAGCAGAAAAGATCATGGAGTTTTGAACAATATAAGAATTTAAAGGGATCCAATTTTCATGGATCTAGTGAAGATGGAAATGGGAATAACCAGGGAAGGTGAAACATCGATGCTTTTTCAAATGGTTGCCAAACCATCTTTACTAGAAAGGATTAAGAGTTCTCAGACCGATGATGAAGAATTTCAAAATAAGATTAAGGCTGTGGATCATGGGAGATTGAGAGACTTTGTGTATGAAGAATGAATTTTGAAATTTAGTAAGAGACTTTGTGTTCTCGATATACCTGATCTAAAAAGGGAATCGCTGGATGATGCTCATAGTTACAATTTCTCTATACACCCTGGGAGAACCAAAATGTATAGAGATTTGAAGGAACATTTTTGGTGGGACAACGTGAAGAGGGAGATTTCTGATTTTGTGTCAAGATGTATGGTTTGTCAATAAGTGAAAGCTGGAAGGCAACAGCCTGGTGGAGTATTGCAACCTCTTCCCAAACCTGAGTGGAAATGGGATAATATCACGATGGAATTTTTCATGTGACTACCAAAGACTCCTAGAAGGAACGATACAATATGGGTTATTGTTGATCGTTTTACCAAGTCAGCACATTATCTTTCTATAAGAGAAGATCTACCACTTGAACGTCTAGCAAGACTATATATTGATGAGTTTGTGAAACTTAATGGAGTACCCCTATTGATTATTTCTGATTTTGATCCCCGTTTTACTTCAAGATTCTGGAAAAGTCTTCAGAAAGCCTTGGATACTGAACTTCATTTGAGCACTTCCTACCACCCTCAAACAGATGGACAATCAGAACGAACTATTCAAACCTTAGAAGACATGTTGAGATCCTACTCACTTGACTTTCAGGGTATGTGGGATCAATATTTACCTCTGGTAGAATTTTCCTATAACAATAGCTTCCAGTCAAGTATTCAGATGGAACCATATGAAGCGTTATACGGAAAGAGATTCCACACACCAACCTGTTGGGAAGACATTGGTGAAAGAAAACTTATAGGCCCAGAACTGGTGGAGGAAACGATGGAAAATGTGAAGGTAATCCAAAACCATATCAAAGCAGCTCAAAGTAGGCAGAAGAGCTATGCCGATAATTGAAGGAAGGATTTTGAATTTCAAGTTGGTGATCATGTTTTTCTGAAGGTATCTCCATGGAAGGGAGTCATATGTTTTGGTAAGAAAGGTAAATTGAGTCCCAGGTACATCGGACCTTTCAAAATTCTAGAATGAATTGGGGTTGTAGCTTACCGATTGGCAATGTCACTAAGTCTCTCCAAAGTTCACGATGTGTTCCACATATCTTTATTGAGGAAATACATGCCTGACCCAATGCATGTACTCACCTATGAGTAATTAGAACTGGAAGCTGATATGTCTTACTGTGAATAGACCGTCAGGATTGTTGATATGAGAGAACAAGTACTGAGAAACTGGACAACTCGTCTGGTAAAATTTTTGTGGAGAAACCATAAGATGGAAGAGGCAACGTGGGAACCCGAGGAACTTATGATGAAGAACCACCCGAGTCTTTTCATGCGATAGTATTCTAGAAATTTCGAGGATGAAATTATTTGAAGGAGGGGAGAATTTAAAACCCCAAGCTTCTATGGTACGCTTCTCTTTGAATAGTATAGTAGCGTGTGTTGTACGCAACTCCGAGATTCTAACACACCGCAATCAATCAAAGTAGCTTTTATGAATAGTAATATCCACTTTTTGAAATTTTATACATTTTATATTTCAAAATGGACTTCATTTTTGGATTTTTAATATCTAAATTATCCTAGGATGAAATTTTGTTACTTTTTGGATAACTTTTATATTTTGATGAATAGTGAAAATTACTAAATTTTAATTAAAAACAACTTTTTTAATCAAAATAATTAACAGTGATAAATTATGAATTTGAGTGGTTTTAAAGTATATTTAGAATATATTTTTACCATTTAATACAATTTTGGTCATTGGACATAATTTCACAATTAAACCAGACATAAACAAGTGTCAACCTTTTGATAGTTATTATCTCTTAAAAACACGCTTTTTGTTTTAACAACTGGAATTAATTTTAAATTAAATTCTGTCACTTATGTGTTTTGAATTTTAAAAAAATGGATTCCATATTTGTAATCATGATGTCCAAATTGTGTGAATAGGTAACATTTATTTTTAGACATTTTTAATAATTACTTCGGTAAATATTTTATTTACCATGGTTAAAGGGTAAATCCGGTAAATAAGGGTTAAAAATAATATTATAATAATACTAAATTACCCTAAAACGTGTCCTAACCTTATTGTTGGATACATGTCCGACCATGGTCATCTTTGGGTCAATTTTAGGACCCCATGGATCCACTTGTAAGTGATAATGACACTTTATATTAATTAAGTTAAAATAAATACAAAAATGGCATAAGCATATATCTTTTAGAAAAATATTTTACATGGGGTTATATATGTTTTATTTTCTACTATAAATATTAATTAGAAATATAAAACTATTTCCTACATAATGGTATTTTATTTATAATTTTTATAAATTAAATAATTTAATTTATTTATGACACAATGATGATGCAGTAATTACCATAATAGTGAAAAATTAAAATAATTGATATTATAAACACCAAAATAAATATAATTTGAGACTTTTTATGAATTAAACTAATTTTATAGGTTAATATGACATGTTAGGATTTTTTTAATTAACTTTTTTCGAAGTAATCATTCTGTTATGATTTTCACAAAAATCATGTTTCCAAATAGTGTCAAAATTGACAAAAAAGAGTTTTTAAAATAAATATTATATTATTAATTGATATTAAATTCCTAAAAATCTAAGGTTTGACCACGATACTAATATCATGATAGGTGTATCATTAATGTACCACTTGGGGGTCTCTTGGAGGTATATAGTAAGTTTATTAAGTATATAATATAAAAATACAAAGTGACATGGTAAGTGTCGAACTAATTAACTAAGAGTTAAAACTAAAATATAAGGTTAATATAATGACCCCAACCTATCTAAATTATATTGGTTGAGTGGTTTTAGAACCATCCCCACCTTAAACTTTAAATAATCCACTTTGAAGCCATTATAAACCGAATATGAATTTATTATAAAATAATATTTCTAGATTTTCCAAAGGTGCCCCTCACCCATCTTATAAAAGGGCACTCACCCTTCTCATTAATTCACACCTTCAAAGCCATTTGGATCGGCCAAAATCTTCCCAAATACTCTCCCAACTTCCCTCACTTAAACTTAGAGTCCTTATTTTGATCAAAAAGAAAACCTAAGGAGCCCTTTTGATCAAATCAAAAGGAAGAACCCAAAGAAGAGGTAATGTTTTCACCACCCTCTTTCAAGTTCCTTTCTTCTTCAACTTCTTCTTTCTTTGTTATTCCCATTCTAAAATAATAACTCCAGTATCTTATATATATTTTTATGTTATTATAAATATGTTATAACCATGTTAATTATTCTATCCATCCTTTGAATGACATGTCATCATACGTGCGTACGTACGGCTTACCGTATCCACGTCGTGGTGTAATTGTTATTCAATAAAGTATTATTTGGATGGGTATAATAATGATGTTTAATTCATTTAAATAATAAATATAACATGATAATGATTCTTTATATATGATATATCATCCAATTATATATTATTTTAATATCAAAAGAATGATATTGTCGCTTGTGCGTACATACGGACTACCGTCTCCACGAACGCGATGATATTCATTCTCCATCGTATCCATTCAAGTATAATTCTCATTTGATGATTAAAAATAATGTTTAAGGACTTGATATAATTATGGATATGAATAAGATATAACCTATCCATAACAAACATGGATTATGTAACAAAACATATAAAAGAAAACGAGTAAGTTAACACCCGAAACGACAATAATTCTAAGATATTATTAACAAAGCAATGTTAAAAGATCATATATGATATCATATTAATGTATATGATTCTTGTATAATTTAATAACAATTATTTTAATATTATATAGGAGGTTAACCTACCCTCAACCAAAGAAAAGTACAAGGTAAGGGTTTATTTCGTAATCTCTTCATTATCCGAGGTTGTTTATACGTAATAATCTACTGGGATTTCTTTATCATCCACATCCATGTTTCTTAAAAATGTATTTAAAAATATTTTTACTATTTACAAGAATATGGGTTAAAGTCATTTATACCCTTGTTTGACTTTTTATAAGAGGTTTATAAAGGAATCTTTCTGTTGTTTTCCAAATAAGGTGCTTTTTAACCTTTTCGACAGAATTAAGGTAAGAATGTTTTTTAACTTATACGGTGGGTGCGGCCATTTTCCGCCGTTATAAAATCTTCAAAGCTTCCCTTAAAAGCTTATAAGAAATTTTTCAAAGTAAATTTTTTAATTTATAATTATGTGACTCTTAAATGATTTCAACATAGGAAGAGATATTTCTCTAAAAAGAGTTTTGATTTCATCTATGTCAACATCCTTTGATAGATTTTAAGTTTATTTGGAGTTGATTTATTATGATACAAAACTTCCATATTTTATTGATGGTTTTGTGATATGTTTGACTATGGATGTGTTATTTTTATACCATTCATGGTTTATGAAGAAAGAATTGACATTTCGTATGCTAGTTTTAATACTAATGTTTATGTTATGTTTAAACCTATTCATATGAGGAATTCATTGGACTTAATAAGTGACGGGTGGAGCCCGCTATAGCTCCTCGATGCATCGGTAGGTCTCATGAGAGAAACTAGTGTCTTGGAACAAGGCCTTGACAAAATATCATTGGTATTCTTGGCACGAGGCCTTGGCTATATGGTTATGATAGTCTGTAATTATGCATTCCATCATTATGAAAGTGGTTATTGATATTGCATGTGATTATTCGATTAGTATAATATCCATGTAAATAAGTAAATGGAATTATTTAATTTTATTTTTTCCATACTATATTGAAGTTCATGTTTAAAAGGCTTTTGTTTTAGTTATACATTGACTTAAATGTTTATTCTTATTTATGAAAGTTTCCGCTATATTGTTATCCTTACTGGGAATTTGAGCTCACCCCTTTTCTATGTTTTATTTTTTCCAGGATGTGAAGAAGTAATTTATTAATGACCTGCAGGGATAGTATGAGGGGATAAGAGTGTGGAATATGGAGACTATATTGTTGTAGTTTTCATTTTATGATGTAATGTAAACTTTATTAATGTATCTCGTTATTACAAGGCTACTAAACTAATCGGTCTTTCGCGACTTGATCTTTCTTGTGATCATGCCAAAGTTATGTAATAATGCACCGACTCTGTGTATCTAGGGTCGGGGTGTTACAAAATCAAATGACAAATAAATTTGGTCTTGTGAAGTAAGGAACCATGAAAGTTTGTGAACTTTTGATGTGTGAATTTAATGATCAAAGAACTAGGATAGATAAAATTTAGAGAAAATACATAAACAAAAAAATAAAATTAACAATTTAAGAAAATGTTCATGGTTAGTATAGAATTAAAAAAATGATATAGAAAAACATTAATATGAAAAAATCATTTGCGGTGGAGGGATTTGGGGGAAGGATGTGGGTTTAAGTGATGCAATGAAATTTCGGCAATGAAGGAACCTACAACAGTAGAGTGTGGGTTCAGTTGATGATTTGAACAACATGAATACTTCAATGTAAAATCCAGATATGTGAAACCCTAATGTGTTTGTATGTCGTACAACAAAAATAGTGAAAATGAATTTCCAAGACTCAAATGGGTGTAAAGGTAAACTGTGGGTACCCTTAACATGGACATGGGTCATGGAATTGGCTGGTCGGAACACCATGACCTTATTAGCATCACTTCCCATATCCTGTTGGTTGTGGATCAATGAGGCCGACATCTCGAATTATATAGAAACCCTAGAAAAAAACTTATTTGGATCTAAATCAGAAAACAGTAAACCATAATCTAAAAACATATCAGGTATTTTGAGGTGTTTGAGGGATTTGGGACTGACTAAAGGAGGAAAGTTTGAGAGGGAAATCTTGTTAAGGTGAAGGGATGGATTTACAATCAACCTTACCTTACCATAAGTTAATTAGAGGAAGTTGACCGATTAGGGTTTCAAGAAATTCAATTCGGTGGGTTGAATACACTGGGAGAAGGTTGAGTTGATGATTGGTCATGGAAGAGGTGAGGATATGATGTAAGATCGGGGTTCCAGATAGCTTATGGGAGAGAGGATGCTGAACTCGTGGGAATCAGAATAATATTTAGGTGCTGCTTGTGGGGAGAAGAGGGGGAAACGATAGGGTTTCAGGTGTATGTATTGGATGAGAAGAAAGGGAGTCATTTATACTCACCAGGTCATGGATGGTACTGGAAGAAGATGATTTCGGTACCGCTTGAGGGTGGATTGAAGCGAACGAAACCATCACGGTGAAGATTCAGGAACGCGGGAGATCGAGCGTGCGCACGGGGTGAATTGTAGAGGATCACATAATCCACAATGGATTGAAAACTAATAATAATTTTTTAAAATTAGATATATGTAATATATAATAAAATTAAATATATGAAAAAATATGATAAAAAAATAAAATTTCAATATGTTAATAATTACTTAATTTATTGCTTTATAATAAATATTAAATTTTACAAAAATTAATATATTTGTTTTATAATATAAAGTTAAATGTAAATAATGTTTATAAATGTCAATTATGTTTTATATCAATTATTTATTACTTATATTTAAATTATGTTTATTAAATTTTTTATTGATTACCATGTTTATATTTATTATGTTTATAAAATTCAAATATCATAATGGTTTTAATTTTTTATATGAAGTATTAAAATGTTTATTAAATGAAAGTAATTATAAAATATAATCACTATTGATACTTAGAGATAATTTAAAATGAAAATCAATTAATGATATATTTTTAATAAAACTGTAAATATTAAATTTGGTCATAAAAATAATAATCTATATAAAAAATCGGTTTCTTTTAATTGGTTGTTATCATTGAATGATTTATTGTAACAAATTTTATTGATGATAAAATATTTTCTGGTAATAGTTATTATTAATAATATATTTAAGTGTTGGTAAAAAAATGTTGGTAAAAGTATGATAAAGCAATAGATTTAAATGTTGGTAAAAGATTTGTTGTTGTTAAATGATCGATACCAACAGATAGATCTGTTGGTAAAAATAACTGTTGGTGATTAAAATCAATACCAATAAAACCTAATATATATTGGAATTACTCATTTTTACCAACAGATATATTATTTGTCACTAAATTTCTATTGGTATAAGTCATTTTTTTGTAGAGCATGTAACTCTAATTTCTCCAGAAAAACATGTGATACAAATTTTGGTGAGGTTTCCTTATAGTTTTCACCTTCCAAAACTCTCTTAAGTGTACCATGATTAGTAGACACTTTTTCTTGGTTATAAAACTATAATACATAATTCTTATTATTAGGTTTCACTCCTATACTTTTTTACCAATAGTTTCTCAATTTTTGGATATAGAAACCATACCCCAAGAAACAACCATGTGTATTTTATTTCTATAAAAAATAGTTATTCCCTTTAGATTTCAAGTGTTTATTTCCTTCTCTTTGATTTTCCATTACAGTAGGGACTTTATTTTATAATGAGGTAGTTAATGGCCTCTTATCAATATAATTGAGTCTCCCCCTAGACTCTTTCCCACCATACTTTATTAGTATGTGTTCTCAACCTTTCTATATGCTCTTATGTTTCTCATGATATTGATCATTGGATCTTCTCAAAGATAATATCCTATTTTTCTTAAACTATTCACCCTTGGGTTTCTTTTTCTTTGAGATTTTCGATTTGGAATCACTCCCAATTAACTTAGAACTTGTTCCATTATTTTTAACCATCAATAGTTATTTAATAGTTTCCCTTTTATAATTACTTTTCTCCCTTGTCCAAGAGATCCTCGGAGTTTATGGAAATAATGTAAAAGTTTCTTTCTTGTTTAGAGATTTATCAATAATATATTACTTTAAAACAAACATGAAAATTTTATGAGAATCTATATCCAAAATTTTGGAATTCATATTTTTAGTCTCCATATAATTAGAGTGATTCAATTCTGCAACATTTTATTGATATTTTCTTAAAATTATCTTTATCTCCTTGATTTCATCCCATAATCCTTTAATAATGTCTTGGTGATACATCAATTTAGATTTATAGGAATCAACATAATATTTAATTTTTGAGGTGTATCTACTCATAAAAATTTCATCTCCTTGAGCTAAATCAATCCTCCACTTAAGAATTGAGATCTTGGTGTGAAGATTATTTTTTTCTTACTCAGGCTTCATAAAATTTTCAGAAATAGTCACATGAGAACCTTTTATGATACTTATCAACTTTCTTAACATATTTTTCTCTTTTTTATTTGATTTAAAAAACCTTATTATGTATAACCTCTACTTATCCATTGAGAACATTCCTCAAAAAACTAGTGGATAGTCCATTGGAATTTTACTTCATGATATAGGGGAGAAATAAAAAACTTTTTTGGGAGCTATATGATAAAACATTAATATAAATATATCTCTAGAAATAGATATGTTAAAATAAATTATATAGATAATATCAAGATATACACTCAACTTTGGTTTTCATAGTCCTTGAGTGAAATTATATAGAAATGAATATATACAATGGATAGATCCAAATCTAAGGGATGAAATCACTATAACTTTAAAAATTCATAATCCTTTATGGGAATATTGTGGAACTTTAACATTGAAGCACTATAGAGTTTTAAATCCCTATAGTCACACTAAATCAGATATCATATGTATGATATAATAAAATTAGGGGTTGTGATCCATATGGGAATACCTTCTCTAATACTGAAGAAGTTTCCTGACCATTGAGAGGGGGTGAATTAGTGTTTGAAGTCTATTAAGAACTTTTCTCTTCTTGTCTTCCTTTTAGAGTAATTTCCTATATTACTGGTTAGTTTATGGATAAAATTATGATCCCAATAATAATAATGATATCTATGGAGAGAGGAGGGAGACATAACACATAAAGACACAAGGGATTACAAGGTTCATAGTACTTTTTCATCAAGTGGTTACCTCATTGGGGATTCACTGGTTATATCTCAAAGACCACTTCACTGCCTTATTATAAATGATAAATGAATCAATATATGGAGTAAAAGGATAGCCTCAAACTCCTATAATAATTTCAACATAATTTATAAGGTAAATAGATCATGAAATAGAAATATCTATGACATGTGTGATCTTTCCTATATATTCATTGAGCATATTTGGAATTTGGACTAGGTTTTCACCAATATTATTCCCGTGAGATAGACCAGGATGGGTATCCCACTCATGAATTCATCCAATTAACGACTATATCAATTTTATTGTTTTTTTCTAGTTTTATGGATGATCTTTTTATAAAGATATTTCATATCTCTATATCTTCAATGTTAATTCTTATTAATCTTAGAGTTCCATATCTCTTCATATTTATCTATATGATATCTTCAATAAATGAAAATTTAAATACATTTGGTTGATTATTAATGTTTCTTATTTTGAGTCCTTATTTCATCCCAAAAATATAGGACATGTGGTTTTGGGATATTCTAAAATTAACCAGATTGTGGCATGATGCAATAAAGTATTATGTAATGCTTGATTCTGCATCATGGTATATTCCTCCCTTATATAGGCTCTATTCAAACTCCAGATCCAAAAAATTAGTTGAAATCCCTCTTTGAATCACTCATCAGATCCCCCAAAACCTCCTTTATCTTATGGTTTAATCATGTGGATTTCATTTCCCCATATGTATCTCTTCATGTAGTCACCTTAGGCTACAACATGACCTATCCTCCCAGGTGTGGTGACTCTATAAATTCTAAAAATTCTATTTATTTGAATTCCCACCACATAGAGTGTTGTAGTGAGGATTCTTATATTATGACATGGTTTTATTTAATTATGCATTCCCTATGGTGTGAACCATTTCATTATGGAATATTATTTCTTACTATCAAACTAGTATTTCATAAACTTCTCCCAGTTTTCCTTTACAACACAATTGACTACTCTTTATTTATTTAGATGACTACTCACATTATAATTCTCATGGTTGTGGTGTGATTCTATTCATATAAAATTAACTTCAATAGAAAGTAACATTAACTCAATGAGGAAATTATACTATGTAAGATTAACTCATTTTTTTACCATCGTCATCATGGCACAACTATGAAACCATAGTGTGATCCTTCTCATGTTAGATTAATCTCATTCCTATAAAATATTAAATCAATCATGTTGTGGTGTGGTTATAATCATTCATGTAGTGATTCTATAATCCTTAATAGAAGTTAATATCACCATCAATGAATTTATATTTTGGCTAATAAAGTTGTGGAATGAGTTATCTACAATAGACTAGATTCCTCTTCTGTCTCAACTGATTGTAGTGTAGTGATCTTCCTTGCACGAAGATATTCTCTAACTCAAAGAATTATTCAATCCCAAGCCATCACTTGTACTCAAGTATTATCTAGTATCTATAGTGTTCTATAATCTATGTCATAATGATACAAAATCATCTCAAGATCCACCATTCACCTTGAACCTTAAACTTTATCATTATTCTCTTTTTCTAAGTGAGAAGATATTTTATGTGTCAAGCTTCATTTCAATCACAAGTACATCTTCTCAAGAGTACCTTAAATACAACACTAAAATTCACGTACATGTGAGATATATTATTATTTCTTGAACTCCTCATTAATTAGGTATAATCTATGACCGTATTCATTTAAATTTTCATGACACCACACCATTGGTCTGGATAGTGTTTGTGGAAGATCTCCATCCCTCGGTGAACATACAGTCATGTAGCTAATAGAAACTTCCTTGATCATTACAAGTAGTCACAAGATCTATCTTGGACTTTATATTCCGTGTTATTCTCTATTCCTCTAGAATTTCTTCGCGATCTAGATAGGGCATGTGGTCTTTAATGACTTACTTCCAAAATAGATCTATATACCCTTACTTGAATAAACTCAATGAGTTAAATAAGGAAACCAATGGACTTAAACATCTTCATTTATCTTCATTGATATCATGAAACTTGATCACATAGAATTATCATACTGAATTCTAGAATCTACAATACACTTATTCCAAGGATAAACTAATCCATTCATGAATATTCAACTGAACTTATGATGATCTTCTTATATCATCATCTTCTATGAAAAATAAAACATATCATTTACATATCAATCTTATTAAATCATACCATAGTACTTAATGTATTTCAGATATAGAATGTTCCAAATCATTATATCTGAATGGTGTCATCAACTATTGAAAAAAAATCTAATATGAAATAATAACATATGTGATACATGGACTTCAAATTCATGACATTAATATAAATATTAATATAATAAAAATTCATGATTAATGTTTAAATTATATTGTAAATGGATTCTTAACACCATAAGGATTTTCATTAAGGATCATTTTATTTGATTGTCCTATTATTTGATTCTATAATTGATTACTTGACTTACTATTGATTATTAAAAACATAATCTCGTTATTTTTAACATGATTTTGAAGACATATATTTTTCTTAGCAATGTATAAAGGATAATGGAGTTGATTATGCTATAATGATATTTAATAATTGAATATATGAGTTTTTATTGATTTTAAAAGATAATTTCATGGCTATAAATTCAGTTTTAAATTATAAAGGCTTGTTTGTATTTAAAATTAAGATATTATTACCAATTTTCAGCCTATGGTTATGCCTATTTTTATAGTATATGTAATTTTTGAATTTCATGATACAAGATGATTTAAAATCGATATTGAAGGGTTTTTTAATATATGGATTATAGATAGTGACATGAAAGATTATAAAATGTTCTTTTTGATATTTTGATGTTGAATTTAGAAAGATTCATGGGAAACCTTGGATATATAAGTGGTATTATAGTGAAAATTACATTTATAATTCATAATTTCACTCTTACTAGACTTTATACCAATAACTTATTTCTTTTTCTCTCTCTGTTGTAGACTAGTTTAGTACTTTTCTCTAACTTTCTCCATTCCAACCACTCTAATAGTTTCATATTAGATATGGCTAGTTGTGTTGACCCTAGTTTCCCCATCTAGAATACTTAGATAATTTTTGAGTTTCAAAGCCCCAAGACCTTATTTAACACTTTGATATTCTCAAAAATAAATCTATGCTCGATAGTGTATAATAAATGCAACACTGAGCTTAAATAAATTATGAAACAATATTATTTTAAATATGATCATTATAACTTGGTCATTATATTGGAGGGTATGAGTAGTATTAACTAAATTATGAAATTTATATATTTAAATTTAACACTCAATATAAATTTTTGATAAATTATTAGTATATAATTAATCAATTTTTAGTAATATAATTTTATTCATCAAAAATATGTTTTCTTCAAAAATGATTTTTATTTATTTTTTTGATAATATGTTATAATTAATTTATAAATATTTTAAAAAATTTATTTTAAAAAATTAAATTCCTTTCTAAAATAATCATATAAAAATTAACTTAGGTTGAAATTTTATGATTTTTCAGAAAATATTGGTTTTTCAGTGAATAGTGAAAATATCAATTTTTATTAAACTGTCATTTATTTACAATAAATTAAGTAATTTAAAAGTACCATTATGATTTTAATTTTATTTAAAGTAAAATAAGTATTATTTAGTTATATTTAATCAAATTATTTACTTTTGAATCTTCTTTATATTGGATTTTAGTATAAGTTTATTTTTGGGTTTAAAAATGGGTTTTTTTGAAAACTTTTTCAAATGGAATAATGTTTCTCCATTTTAATTAATTAAAAAACCATAATGAGGAATTATATGAAATAAAATTTATAAATTATATATTAATAAATACTCATTTATATTTATAAAATGATTGTTACTAGTCATGGAGTTAATATAAAATCATCTTATGCCTAATAAATACATTTCATGAAAACCCAATTTTTCATCGCATCTGCAGGTTTTATGTTAAATTAGATTATTCCACTTATTTGAATTAAATTAATTAAAATAGATTCCATATTTTTAATAATAATAATTTATAATATATAATAACTTTGACTTAATTTTTTTCAAAGTTAATAGCGAAAACGGTAAAAATATTTTACTATGGTTAAGGTAAAAATGGATTTACAAAGGGGTTAAACTAAAAGTATAAGGGTTAAAATGACTTAATAAATTCTCTAGAATCTATTTTATGACCATATTTAGACCTTATATTGTCTTATTATCAATAATTATCTATTTTGTATCCTTGTAGTGTGTGAAAACATGGGTATTGCATTTTCTTTTCAAAAATTTAAAGTGTGCAACTCACCTCACTTATAAAAGGTCACCCCCTCTCTTATACACTTCACACCTTGAAAACATTTTTATTAGTAAAATACCATACAAAATAACTTTTTTAATTCCATAAACACTTCATAGAATCCTTTTTTCATCATAAATCCCTCTTAATAATGCTTTTGGTGCTAACTTAAGGAGGTTTTCTGAAGAAGAGGTATTGTAATTAACCGAGCATTTTTATTTTATTTATTATTTCACCTACTTAAAATATTATTCAATTATGATGATATAATAAAAACAATTCTCCCATATACTGATACGTTATTATGCTAATGGAATATCCTATAAACATTGTGACGTCCTTGACCCGGATTCTACTTAATAGGTGCCCTGAGATTGGTTGGCCACATGGCCTCAAGTGCATCTCCCCAAACACCAGAGGATTCCGACTAGAAGTGAGGGCCTTGGGTGTGTTCATGTGGAGACTATTCCCTCATTAATAAACTGTATCATAGTGGATAAATATAGATATAGGTAAATAGTGTAAGCAATATAATTAACCAGACAACACAATGGAAATGGACAAGGATAACAATAACTGAATTAACTAAAATTACTGATGTTGATATGTCATGTCACCAGAAAACTGGAAAACATGGATACTAGACATTAGGCATAACATATTCCACAAATGTATAAATGAAATCAAAAGACTATCCCAAGAATCATGAGATTCATCTCGATCATCGGCTATAAAACTCCATCCTAAACAGCAAAAAATCAAGTGTTTAAAGATGGATGTTTCCCTTTATCAACACCTACATTCATAAAATCCACCCCGAGTACCAAACAGAACCTAAAGAGGGTGTGAGATAAATCTTAGTGGTCCACCACCAATGGTGTCTATAATATCTGACCTTTGTAAAGGAAATATAACAGTGTACAATCATTCATATATAAGTAAAGTAGTATAATGTAACTAAATACCCAAGTACCTGCTTTAGCCCATAGCTGGTTTTTGAACATGTAACCATTTCTTTATTTGATTATTACCAGTTTATAAATAATACACATGTTAGAAATAGTGAATGTTCCAAGATTTAACAAGGCAACCAGTAATGATATTTAATATTGAAGTTGCAAGGTAATAACCAAGGAAACATATACCTCAAGGTTTGCTAACTCATTAATGATTGTATCCTGGATAAGGGTAAGAGTGTAATCTAAGGATTATAGTCCAAGGCATTCCACAATAATATGCCTACCAATTCCAAGGATCTCATCCAAGGTAAAACGGGGCTAAGCAATGAATGGGCTCAGTGGGATTTAACAATGGAAAGTACTTGTCAATACTAGATCCAAGGAGTGTATCCAAGGAATCCTTTAGTACTACATGAGTTATCCTATAGTGTCATACCAGGAATCCAAAGTTATACAATGATCGGATTCTAGGTGAGTCTCAACCCAAGCAAGTCGCATCCTTGAATTCGAAATGGGGTCCTCGAAAGATCAAGGCATTCCCTCGATAATCCAAGGAGATATCAAGTCAAGACACTCCTATTTTGATTAATAATTAATATATAATTCATAATATTCAATTATTACCTTTCATTAGTGTGAAAATGATAATTGATCATGCAACCATTTATTTAAGTCATAATTAGTCAATAAGTCCATTTGGTTCAATCATTGCCTTTCATTAGTGTGACAAGGCCAGGTAGATTTCAACCATTCATTTAATCCATTTAAGGCATTTTAATAATCAAGGTTCACTTCGCTACCTTACATCAACATGGTAAGGGGTTCTATAGATGTGCAACCTATTATTCAATTACATTTAAAAAGGGAAAGTCATATACTTAATATACTTGTTAATTTCCATCTCACATAAGTTTATTAAATGAAACACTTACCTTAAGCAGGTCAAGTGGTGAGAATACATGGTACTTTACATTATGAAATTCACAAATTAAATCAATACATTTAATATAGAAAATATTACCTTTATAGGGGTCATGCCAAGGCACAACCAAACAACGACTCAAACGTTTCAAAACACTAAAACAAAAATTATGTCAAAACATCCTACATGGTATGAACAGAGTTATGGGTATAACCACTAATAACTAATCACATATTTGGAAAGAGAATAACCATATTTTTCTAATGATTATAATCATGTTATATAAATTCAATAAATGGAACCTGATGAAATCGGTGGGCCCCACACAACAATTCCAAAATCAACAAACATGAGGTATGAGTTATAGACCACTCACCTTTGGCTTGTACGACTCTCATCCTCTAGTATTGGCCTATGATTTTTCTTGGAATAGAGAATATTTGAGAAAAAGGTAAAAACATACAGACCTTGATAACTCAGTTGAGGGAAATAGAGATGAAGAAATGCTCAAAAAGACTCGAGTACTTACTATTGCGCATCCAACATGATGAACGAAGGCTTGAACAAATATCAAATGAAGAAGATATCTTGATACCTAAATTAGGGCTTCAAAAATATCCAAAATGAGGGAAAATGGAGTTTATCCCTCTAGAAAATCATATAGGATGACGGAGGAAGTTAAATTAATCATTAAGGGTAAAACTATAAAATTACCCAAAATTTTGCATGTGCATGATTTTTCTGCATGGTTTTCAAAACTATACGCAAACCATGCATAGATACCTGGAGGAGAGGGGAATTTTCATGATTAGACTACACGGTTAGGGAAATCGTGCACCAACTCTGCGAGATGTCTATGTCTGAAAAAACAGACCATTTGCATGGTTAGATCAAATTGTTCCCCTTTCTGCATGGTTTATTCTAACCATGAGATAGGGCTATTTTTTCCAAAAAATTGCGTTCTGGACTCCAAATAATCCCCATACACCCTTGGGACCCTCTCTAACTCAAAAGGCATCCATATTAGGTCCAAAATAATGAATTAGATCGAAATTTAAAGGATCCATACCTAAGTGAAAAACTTGGTTCTTACAATCTTCCCCCCTTAAAATAACTTATCCCTGAGTTCACCTTCCAAGGGTGGTGAAACACTATCTTTGAATAACTCTAGCCACTAGGCATGTATGTTTGCCTCCCGCTCCCAAGTCGCATCATGTACATGATCGTGTTTCCATAGCACTCGTATAAGAGGGACAGACTTGCCTTGGAGAGCCTTCGTATTCTGGTCAACGATGCGTCCTAGATACTTCTCAAAGGTAGCATCGGCATCTAACTCAAATTCATCGGGATAAAAAGTATGAGATGGGTTGAAATGATATTGGAGAAGCTATGAAACATGGAAGACATCATGCATGGCATGGTACCTATGAGGCATTAGCAACCGATAGGCTATCGATCTGACTCTCTCTAGAATCTCAAACGAACCTACATAACAAGGTGATATATTTCCTTTCTTCCATAACCATATATTCCCTATCCTGGGCGATACTTGGAGGAAAACACAATCTCTGGCCTCGAACTCTAGAGGTTATCTGCGGTGATCGACATAAGATTTATGTCTATACTGAGCAGTATCCATTCACTTCCTGGTCATCTGAACCTACTCTAAATTCTCCTATATGAGATGAGGACCTAGTAGGGCTACCTCACCTACCTCTATCCAACACAGGGGTGAACAGCACGACCTACCATACAAAGACTCAAAAAGATCCATCTGAATCATTTCATGGAATCTATTGTTATAGGTGAACTCAATGAGAAGAATAAGATTCTCCCAAGAACCACCAAAATCAAGGAAACATGCTTGAAGCATATCCTTTAGAACATGTTTTGTTCATTACAATTTTCTATCAATCTGAGGGAGAAAAATTGTTCTTAGAATCACATATGTTCCCATAGACTTCTAAAATCCCTTCTAGAACCATGACATGAAATGATCATCCCTATCTAAAATGATAGTATGAGGGACCCCATGTATTCATATGATCTCACGAACATATAGTCTTCCCATCTCATCAACTCATAAGGTCTCTCGAATAGTAATGATGTGGAATATTTCATTATTTGGTCAATAACTACCCATACGGAGTTTAAAACCCTTGGAGACCTAGGTATTCCAATTACGAAATCCATGTAAATATCTTCCCATTTCCATTCAGGGACTAGAAGCGGTTGTAAAAAACGTAAAGGTCATCGGTGCTCTACCTTCACCTACTGACAGGTGGAACAGATAGTGATAAAGCCTGCTATCTAAAATTTCATCCTAGGCCACCAATATTGACGAGCCTATTTAGCTAGATACACGATCATGTCATGGTATCTTTAAACATCTAGTCACTAGTGCTCCACATAATTAATTTTAACACAAAAGGGGCCCAATTCCAAGCCATGGTATCTCCACCATTGGATTTTTCTTACAAATCATGCCTCTAACCATTCTAACAACACTTCTCGCTTGATTTTTCAATACAATTAAAAGGTTGATTTCCCACTGAAACCTTTATCCAATTCAATTCATCTTTACATAAAAATCCACCTCTAATACAAACTTCACTCTCCTACACCTGATGGTGTGTCGAAAAATGGTCATTCACCTACCATATACATTAAGCAAGAAGGATAATAGTTAAACCACCTCTCAATGACCATCCTCAAAGGTTCCCAATTTAGACAGTTAGTGCATCAAAAACTAAAATGAAATTACTTCCTCCAAGGCATCATTTATTTTTCCCCAACCATGTACACAAAATCCCATAACTAACTTTTGGTGACATTCCTCAGTCAACCATCATATAACCATTTAAACATTCATACCTAGACATGAATAAAGGTGTAACCCATATCTATCCCACTAGAATCATCACCCCTTTCTGACATCACTTTAGAACCTGACAACAAGAGTGAGTAACCTAGAATTCAATGAAAATGATTCTAAGGAACTATCCCTCAGAATAACATACTCCATGTTACAAGTGAGACATTGGTACAAGCCAAAACATCCACGTGAGAACATTGACTGAGCCCAAAGGGGCATTCACTTGGTGGTCATGTCTGAATAAATTAGCTGGTGTCCAAGAGTCCATCCAAGGTGTTCCTACTCGGGAAACCATGTATCACTCCAGACTAACTAAACCTTAGAAAAAACCATGCATCCAATGATCAACCCTTAGATAGGTCAATAACCATCCCAACGTCTTTTAAAATTTAGCACAGCGTAAGACTGACTCTCTCTTAGTGAATCAAGGATGACATCAATATAGGGAACATGATCATCTCTTTAATATTATTACACGAATAATTTTTCAAGACTGTAAAGATGATCAATAGAACCATCACTGGTCAACTTCCCCAAAAAGAAGCTCATCTTCACCAGTCGACGCACCGTTATAATCCTATCACAAGCCTTCACTACCTGATGCATCTCGTGATCACTCAAGCTAAATTTTCGAAGTCTATCCAAGACTAGTGATGTTTATAAAAGGTTTCATACACATATAATCATTTCAAAGTCATGTTTCTGAGAAATCACTGACATGATTCCAACTTGAAATCCTCAAGGGAATTCAATAAAAACCAACCATTTCCAAATGTTTCTCATAGGATGTGCTCCTTCTACTTGGAATGGAACATATTTACTAAAACCAATGTGATGACCCCACCTCAAGAATGTACTATTCATCAAAATAAGAGACATACCATCCACTCATAATCATGCTAGATCAAACTTTCATTATCCATACGCATGAAACTCCTTCAATCCATGCTTACATACGTTAAAGTATTTGTCAAGAAATCCAAAACCAAACTGACTGAAGTGCCAAAACACTCGAGTCTCTTGAAATTCATCCTAAATATTTGGAAGAACCTTTTTTCTTTAATTCCCAAGTAACTCTATTATAGAGATGACCTGATAACATACTCGACGGTATAAGCCTCAATGATTTTTTTACTAAACCCAACCGGTTTGTTATATCATTTTTCAACTTGATGGTTATCGTGTACATAAAAGAATAATACCCTGAGGTTCTAGAAACAAGAAATCACCTCAATAATATCCATAGGATATCCACTCCATGTATCCAAGTATCAGGTTGTTCATACAAGATAGTTTACCTAAAGTCATACTTCCTCGTACAAACTTTAATCGGGGTGATGATATACCAAGTCGCCCATTACTGTAGAAGAAGAAAGGGTCATGAGACCTGTGAAACATCTGACCATGACCTCAGCATGTCTAACCTATTGAAACCAGGAATTATCTAATGCTCACACCCATATAAAGAGTCAAGGAAACCAGGAAACCCCATTAGAATAACGGTTTCATTTAGAAGGTAAGAGTCCTACTAGGGAAAAAGACACCCAAACGGCACTAAATTTCAAAAACTGACAACATTTATCAAGAAATTTTACCTTCAAGGGTTCTACCAATCATGAATATCCCCTTACAAAGAACAATCATCGACTCTATCACTAGGTCATGACAAACAGAAGTCACCAAGCACAAAATACTATTTTTTAAGTCATTGTTAAGAAGGATAAGTTCTATGGAAAATGATCACATTTCTATTCCAAGGCATATAAAAAAGAAATTTTATCCAAGGACACCACTTACAGGTTCCATTTTTAAGGTCATTACACTTGTTCACATTCAACCTTTAATGATTTAAAAGATTAAAATAGAAAGCCAAGAACAAATTTTAAACACAAGAACATGGTACTTGGTTTAACTTACACTCCAAGTCATAACAGGAAATCCATATAAAACTTCTTTTTAAACACTAATAATTTATGAACATCCCAACATAATTAGGTAATTTATCACACAAATTCCTTTTAATAGATAAGATGACCTACAAGGGTCCCATCAAGCCAACCTGAGTTCATCATAAATGAAACCCAATAGTAGTTGATTTATTTTTCAAGTTCATAAACACCCATAACGGGTTGCCTCAAAATAAACAAGCCCCAAATGACCTACCTGGTCTATTTGTGCATCTTTGAAGCTAATCACATGCCTCAAAACCAGATTTAAGTAGGTATATAGCAACACTAACAGAATATAAATGTAAGAAAGTGATCACTACCCAAGGATTACTACCCCAACTACCCACTTATAAGGACAGGTATCAGTAAGTGCTTAGTTATAAGTTTTAGGGGTTCCAATTGATGAAGGGTCAATAGTATATTACCTCCTTGTTTACTAGAAACTATTTTATTTCATTTAACATTTAATCACTAGGTTCACTCATTTACCTTTCATAATCATGATAAGGTGGGATAAGTACATGCAACCATTCCAATTTTATATTTTCATTTGCTTAGAAATTACATCAATTTTCCTTTAAAATGGTTTTTTTGTCCCAGTGAATCAGGGACCATACTCTTTATCACTGATATTAACACCCACTTGAATTTCTAATTAGATAATTTATTCGTTAAATTATTCATTACAACCCATGAAGGTCTATAACACCTCATGAATTTAAATAAGCAATCACTAAATCACGGCCTAAAAGTAGCATAAGCATATATACAAGAAAGTCTCACTCAAAAATCATAGGCATAACAAGAAATGAAAAGTAGTGAAATGCACCAATATGGCATGGAAAAATTCATGACATGTGAATTTTAGGTGCTTATAATGATGCATGTAACAATTCTCTTTTCCCTCACAACATCGGGCCAAGGAAAAAATATAATCTCAATTAGAAGAAAAATCAACAGTAGAACATAGCATCTGTGTCACCCAATAGTGAAATAATGTCAATTGTGATAGGAAAAACAGAACAATAATTAAATTTTAGGAAACTCAACTTTTACCCCAAACATGGGTTCATGACACCCAACCACATCTTATGACCAAGTCCCAAGCATTCCTAATATCCAAACTATTATCTCCATATAGTAAATCAAGAAAGGAACACATGCCTCTGATACCACTTCGAGATGTATCAAACCCGGATTCCACTTAATAGGTACACCAAGCCCGATGGGCCACATGGCCTCAAATGCATCTCCCCAAACTCCATAGGCTGCTAACTAGCAGTGAGGGCCTAGGGTGTGTCCATGGGGAGACTATGCCCTCATTACCAAAGTTCATCATAGTAGATAAATATAAACAGAGGTAAATAGTATAAGCAATATAATTAAAAAAGAATGTGTAGTGGAAATAGATAAGTATAAAAATAATTAAATTAACTGAAATTACTGATGATGATATTTCATGTCACTATAAAACTAGAAAACATGGATACAAGACAAAAAACATAACATGTTTCACAAAATTACAAATTAAATCAAAAGACTATCCCAAATAATCGGAGCTCCGACTTATTCATCTACTATCAAGATCCATCCTAAACAGTTATAAATCAAGTTTTCAAAGTCGTATGCTCCCCTTTATCAACACCCACATTCATATAATCAGCCTCGAGTACCAAATTACACTCATAGAGGGTGTGAGATAAATCTATGTGGGCCAACACCTATAGTTTCTATAACATCTGGACCATGTAATGGAAATATAATAGTGTGAGATCATGCATATATAAGTAAATAAGTATAATGTAACTAAATACCCAAGTACCTTTTTCATCCCTCTTCTAGTGTTTGAACATGTAACCAGTTCTTTATTTGATTATTACCAGTTTATAAATAAGTCACATGATAATAATAGTGAAGGTTCCAAGATGTAACAAGGAAATCTATAATGATATTTAATAATGAAGTTCTAATGTAATAACCAAAGAAAAGTAGACCTCAAGGGTCACTAACTCAGTAATGACTATAGACTGGCTAAGCTTAAGAGTGTAATCCAATAATCATAGTCCAAGTAATTCCACAATAATATGCCTACCGCATCCAAGGATCTCATCCAAGGTAAAATGGCACTAAGAAATGACTAGGCTCAATGGTATTTAACCATGGAAACTAAATTTTAATGTTGGATCCAAGGAGTGTATCCAAGGAATCCTTTAGTACTACATGAGGGATCCTATATGTCATACTGGGAATCCAAAGATAGACAAGGATTAGTTTCTTATTGGGTATCAACCTAAGTAAGTTGTATCCTTGAATTCGTAATGGGGTCCTTCAGATCTCAGGGAATTCCCTTGGGAATCCAAGGTGATCTCAAGTTAGGCCACTGCTATTTTGATAAAGAAGTCATATATAATTCATAATGTTCAATCCATTACCTTTCATTAGTGTGATAGGGCTAATTGATCATGCAACCATTTATTCAAGTCATAATTAATCAATAAGTCCATTTGTTTCAAGATTTTCCTTTCATTAGTGTGACAAGTCCAAGTAGCTTGAAATCATTCATTTAATCCATTTAAGGCATTTTAATAATCAAGGTTTATTCTACTACGTTTCATCAACATGGTAAGGGGTTCTACGGACGTGTAACCTATTATTCAATTACATTTAAAAAGGAAATTTCATATACTTTGTATACTTGAAAATTTCCATTTCATATAAGTTTATTAATTGAAACACTTATATTATACGGGCCAAGTGGTGAGAATACATGGTACTTACCATTATGAAATTAACAAATTAAATTAATAAATTTAATATAGAAAATCGTACCCTTATATAGTTCAAGCCAAGGCACACCTGAACGGAAGTTCAAACATTTCAAAACAATAAAATTACAATTATATAAAAACAACCTACATGGGATTAATGGAGTTGTGGGAATAAACACTAACAACTAATAACATATTTGGAAAGATCATAACCATATGGTTTTAATGATTATAATCATGTCATATAAATTAAATTAAATTCACCTGATGAAATCAATGTTCCCCACATGACAATTCCAAAATGAATGAACATGAGGGATGATTTATATACCACCCACATTAGGCTTGTGTAACTCTCCTCCTCCAGTATCATCCTCCTATTTGGCTTGGAATGGAGTAGATATGAGAAAAAGGTAAAAACGCTCACACCTCAATAATTATGTCGATGGAAATAGAGAAGAATAAAGGCTTAAACGTACTCAATTACTTAACATTGTGCATCCAACATGATGAACAAAATCTCGAATGGATCTCGAATTAATAAGATCTCTTGATCCCTAGCTTAGGCTTTCAAAAAGATCAAAAATGAGAGAAAATGGAGTCCATCTCACTAAAAATTTATATGAGATGAAGGAGGAGGTTAAATTAGATCATTAAGGTTAAAATATAAAATTAACCAAAATTTATCCTATGCACGGTTTGTCAACATGGTTTTCCAAACCCTGCACAAACCATTCATGGGTACCTGGAGAAGAGGGGCACTTGCACGATTAGGCTGCACAGTTAGGGAAACCGTGCACAAACCGTGTGAGGTAGGTCTGCTCAAAAATCATACCATCCCCATGATTAGATCTAACCACACACCCTTTACACATAGTTTACTCTAACGATACGGTGGGGACATTTTTTTCAAAAAAGTTGAGTTTCAGGCTCCGAACAAGCCCCAGACACCCTTGGGACCCTCACTAACTCAAAAGGTGTCCATATTAGGTCAAGAATAAATAATTATACCAAAATTTAAAGGATCCATACCTAAGTGAAAAATCAAGTTCTTAAATACATCTCCTCTTCCATCAAATGGGAAATAAAACCATCATTCATGTGTATGGAGTATTACCACCTCATGAATCGATGTAATTCATTTTACATATACTCCTCTTATAGCTGGTTATAATGATGGATTTAATTTATATATTTGATATTTGTAACATAATTATACTTATAAAATTATTATATCTCATATACATTCTTAAATTCCATTACATGGGGGATACAATAACGTCTCTCATGTGTATTGCGAACTACCGCCTCACGAAGCAATGTGATTCATTTTTCAATAACGCTTCACATGGAAGGTAATAATGTTACTATTAATGAATATATGAAATATATATGAAATATTTATGATATTAATTACATATTTTTCATTCTTAAAATATAATATATCATTTTATTTCTTACCTTCCCACTCACTAAAAATGATAATATCATTAGTGCGTACGTGTGGACTACCACCTCCATGAAGTGATGTAATTATTTTTCATCACCACATCACATTAATGATATATATAAATGTTTTTTAAATAATATAATATAATTTTTATGATATTATTATCATTATTTAAACATAAAATAAGTCTTACCTTATTTTTATAATGATTATTGAAAAATAGAAACATTGACCATGCATACATACGGCCTACCGTCTCCATGATTGTAACATAATTAATTTTTCCTAAAATTATTTAATTATTGGTTTTAAAAGTATAATTGATGAATAAATATGATAAATATGTAATTATTATTATTATTTATATTTTCAAACAATGAACTCTTTGACCACGGTCAACATGCCGATATTGTTTTGAAACAATGAACCTAACGTCCTCAAAACACCTGATGTGAATTAACTTATTAAGTATTTAAATATGCCATTAAAAATAAATAAAAATTTTATTTAAGTTTAAGGTATTAAACCTAGAAATTTTTATTAATAAATAAAATAATTTATATTATTTTATTATGCATGAGTTAAAGTACATACATGGGAAGTCTGGACTTGTGGTAAGGGTTTCTCATCTCACTTTTATTTTTGTGAGGTTTTTTCCATATTCACCACTTATTTATATTTTTTAGTGTATATTATTCATATGCATTTATTTTATAATAATTTTCATAAAAATTATTTGTATTTAAATATCCATGTGATTTATCCCTTTCATGAGGTTTTTATCCATATATTACCAAAGTAGTAAGGGATTTCATCTCAATTTTCCTTTATTGGGGAATATTTTAATGTTATTCACCTAATTTTTTTTATGGTTTATATACTACCAATTTTACATTTAATATCATGAATAATTTATACAAAATGGTATTTTATGTTTCAATTTTAATTATTTCATCCATGGTGATTTGAATAATTGAAAGTTATCAAGTGATAAGGAATTTCATAACTCAATTTCATTTCATTAGGTTGTATTACTTATTAATTATCTTTGATATGCTATGATAATGTGTGAAATGACCTTTAATTGGATTATATTTTATTTAAACTTTTTAAATTTAGATTTAATTTTATTATACATAATTTATCCATTGATTATCTCTTAATTCAATGATATGATCTTTGTAAGGTTTATTCGTCTTAAATTACCTTTCATTGGGACATACATTTGATGATATACACAAATATTACATTATGAGTTGTATATAATAACAATTTTAAATGTAATATCATGAATATATTTATGTTCTTGACATTTAAATTTTCATTTTAATTTATTCTTTCATGTGTCTTATGATTTAAAAGTTACTAAAGTGGAAAAGGCTTTATGTTACAATATTTTTTATTTTCAGGATTTCTTTTGTTCAAGGTTACTTTGGAGGAAATAAAATACTCTTATTATCTTGAAAAACATATATTTTATTCTATTTTGGTTATGAATTTGTTTTAAATTTTTAATTTCCATTTCTTCCTTTATTGATAAAAGAAACATCAAGGAAATCACTAATAAGTGATACTGATCTTGTACCTTATTTTATATCAAGAATATTTCTCTTTAAAATCCATTTTTTTCTAAAAAAATCAAAAAAAATGTTCTTTTATAAACATAAATTATTCCCTAAATATATTTTACATGGTTTCTAACCTTCTTTTAAATGGTTTCAAAATGAAATTTATTAATGTTTTCAAAATGGGTCACTTTTTAATCCCTTTACAAAATGTTTGAAAAGAATATTTATTTTTAAGATTTACATCATGAATAGATTTTCCCAACATCATGACCATTATTTTATTTGAAGCTCACTTTATAATTTTTTAATTTTATTTTCAAATAAAATGATTTTCATAATATTTTTTGAATTTTTATTTTTTAAAATTAGTTTTCAAAGTAAAAAAGGTTATTTTCTTCAACAATGTTTTTAATTATCTTTTAATGGTATTTTCATTAATCAACATCAATAACCCTTGATGTTACTTATGATAAAATAGGAATATTTTGTAATCATACCATCCTCATTCTTTCTTTGGATGGATTATAATTATTTCAAAGATATTGTCATGAAACTCTTTTCATTTTAATGGGTTAATCATGTTTCAAATAGATTTTCATGGAACACATTCCTTTTCCATGGGTTAATCATGTTATGAAAGTAATAATGGTTATTTTATGAGTTTTATAATGAAATTTAATCTTTATGTACTTTACTCATGTAGTTTTTCTTGTACATTGTTTATAAAATGCGTTGATTCCCATTATAGATCATGAGTGAGACCAATATAGCTTTTACGATGGGTGTGCCCAAATAGCGCTCTAATGAATTGGGTATGGAAGTCAACTGTATGGTAATACCAATTTTAATGGTTCTATAAGGGTTATATTAAGATGATTTTTCAGGATACCAACATGTTTTATCTATGATTTTTATGTGTTTTAATTGTTCCATTGATAAATATTGACATCATATGGATCATGATTATTGATTCTAATGATTATAGCCTTTGTTAAATATTTATGTCATTCAAAATGTTTATTGATCCATGTTTCATGGGTATGATTCCTCTTATGTTATGCTCATTCACTTTTATTATATCATTATACCCTTATTCTCATCTTATTCTCATTGATAAAATTAAATTGTTAATTATTATGTTTTCCCTTACTGATCATTTGAGCTTACCCTTCTTATGTTTACTTTTCCCCATTTTATCAAAAATTATGTTAAATGAATTATTTCTAGAGTGGTTTCATATGGATGATGATGATGACTAAATTTTAAATAAGAAAAATTGGGTTTAGTGGCAGAAACACTCATTTGAATACATGAGTATTATTTATGTAAGAGTTTTTCCTAATTATCTAATACTATAAACCTAAAGGTCCTTGGGTATGTAAGTGATAAAATATAATTGTTTTATGTTGTAAGATTTTTATGGAAAAAATTGGGTCAGATTCATCAGTATCGAATCCAAAAATAAAAATTTTATGATTTTAGAACCAGATCTGAGAGTGCGGGTTTTGAGATGTAATACCTTAAGAAGGGTAAAATGGTAATTTTACCTATTAAAAAACCTTGGGAAAAAATTAATGGTTCATTTATTTTTATTAATGAACGTTTACCCTTAGTCTGATATTTGACAGTATTTTAAGTGAGGTATATTTTTTAGGATATTTAATATTTATTAAATAAATATTTTTTATTTATTATCATGCGAATGATGATATATTTTAAATAAGATATTAAAATGTGAATTCCAACTTCACATTTGATTTTGTAATGGGTGGTTTTACCCAATAGAGGTATAGATGTTTCTTAAGTTCCTGCTCTCTCATCAGGGTTTTAAATGGGTATTTATTTTAATTTAATTTTTTTTATCCTCCCCTCCCCCTATTCTCTCCCTAATTTTCAAGAGGGGAAGGGGAAAACCAACCCATTATTACATCATCGAACTTAGAGGAGAAGAAGGTAGCATGGGGTATCTTTTTCTGAGTAATCTGATTGGATCCGGATTGGGACACAGTGGTCATTGAGTGTAGATTCGATCTCAAAGCTTCAACGATTCACCATGAGTAATGGATAATTTTTTCAATTCCACCTTGAATTAATTTTGACATATTTTCTATACCTTTTTTGGGCAGTCTTGTTCTTACTGGATCGTAAATGATCCATATGGGAGTGTAATATGAAGGAATAATCAAATTCAGGTGATTTTAAAGATTTTTATATTTGGAAACACCAATCACATACCATATAGTTCATGAACATATTCATGTAGTTCGTCGGTTTGATAAAGGATGAAGAATGTTCCCATTCAACCCTTAAAAGGGGGATTATCTATAATAAAATAAAAAGAAGGCCTTCGGGCCATTCGGGTATAAAGGATGAAGAAGGTTTCCACACAAAAAAAATTCCATATATACATGTCATCTAGGACCTTTGGGTAAATGATCCAATGTGTGGACAATTACACATCCAGACACCTTGTGTGAGGTACATGGCATGTAGTAGTGAACGTCGTGTTAGGTTACACAACATGGATTGAACTTGTATATGTGTCTTGGGATCTCATGTGGCTTAAATTCCATGTATTCATTGAATCATATTTTATATTTTTGAAATACATGATGAGACTGGATGAGGTACATTCCCAAGAGGACTCCTCGATCATACAAATCATGTATGCTTTAGTGCACAACATGTACATGGAAAATACAATATGTAGAGGAATTATTACATTCCTATATAAATACTCTTAGTGTAAACACTGTTTAAACCTTAGTGCACACTATGTACCTTCCCTGCAATTGGACTTTCATATTTTCTCTCCCTGGATCTAGATTTGGAAAATTAGGTAGTCCATTACATGTATCATTCCATGTAGAACTTAAAGGTGGGGTACTTTTTGTTGTTATAAGACATTAGAGAGATGGTTTTGGGTTGGTTTCAAATATTAACCCTATGGTGAGAATGATAACAGTATCTCGGTGATGATCAAGGGATAGTGAAAGGATGGTGAGGCCCTTGAGGCATTCATATATCAAGGCACATAACCCTTTCATATATTCATATATTGGTGTTATTTTGGAATTTTTTATTTTTTGTGGATCCACAAAGGATGGAGTGTCTCTAATGTAGGAGTTCTAACTTGACTTTATTGGTGCCCTCTATGTGATAGGGTGTTCCGATGGTACTTATAAATAGACATGGAACCCAAGGAGATTCCCTCATTCTCATAATCCCCAGAGTTAGAGTCAGTGCAAGTGGTTTGGATTGGAGGATAGGGAATTAGTCATTGTATCCCATTTTATATTTTCCTTCATCGATAGTATATATGGAAGATGATATGTATCTTATCTCTCCCATGATTTACACCAAGTTGTGGCCACCAAAAATGTAGATTATCTATTGTGTAATATTCTTTTTAGTCCCTACATCAGACCGTTGGTTCTTA
This sequence comes from Viscum album, assembly GCA_963277665.1. Lineage (NCBI taxonomy): Eukaryota > Viridiplantae > Streptophyta > Magnoliopsida > Santalales > Viscaceae > Viscum > Viscum album. Next base: position 666,619,892 of record OY728133.1, read on the forward strand.
TATCATTATGGAGATAATATCTAGGAAATGCATTGGGATTGTATCATATGATGAGGTGTGGGTTGTCCCTTATGTTTATGGAGTTGTTAATCTCCTGTATATGTAGGAAGAAAGTCCTCTATATTAGGTTTTGGTTTCTTGGAGCTCCCTTTTTATGGTATGATTTAAACCATGAATTTATGGAGATAATATTATATGTTTTCAATATTGACTTTTGGTGAGGTGTGAGGTCATATGTGGGGTATATACATACTCATTAATTTTAGATTCCCCATAAATCCATGGGTCTCCTGATGCATTTTTTAGTGTTGATGTGATGGTTAAGAGGTCGAGTAGTGAGGATAGTTTAGATGCTCAGGGTTTGTAACACCCTTGATTGGTCTACAAAATCTAGTGATTCATGGGTCAATCATTGTAATTTTTGGATTTATGGTGTAGTGATTTTTTTATTCACACAGCATGGATAGGTTTGGGTTCTTGGGGACTTATGGTACATATAACTCTCTAGGTTTCCCTATAGTATGCCCCTCTAGTGGAGCTGGGTTGAGTGGGTGGGTATCCACCTTATGGTTGGTTGATCTACTTTTTAGTGGGATTGGGTTACAACACTTTGGTTTTGGCCTAGTTGATTAGGTTTTTATTCACTCTCATAAGATATGGATGGAAACTCCACTATGGATTGGGGTGTGGTTCACCCATCCATGGGGTTGGTATCCCCTTAGGAATTGTATCATTCTAAATGAGTGGTTTACTCACTTCAATCAAACTATCAGTTATGGGCTCTAAGTGTGAGGTGTTCATATGGTCCTTTGTTCCATAATACATTGTTCTAGGAATAATAATACACTATTGAGCTTGGATTCCCTCCCTTCATAATAGGTGGATAGTAACACTAGTATATTTGGAGTGTCTTACAATTGATGAGCCTCCTTGTTTTGGGATCTTCCCAATTAGATCCCATGATTATGACATTTTGATTTAGGTTTTGTTTTCCCTCTTGAAGACCTATGTGGTTTGATCACCCTTGAGGTGGATGAGTAGGTAAGTGTTTTCCCCTAAGTCAGATAATATGGGATGTGTTTTCCCCTATGGCACATGAGCAGGGAGGTGATTTTCCCTAGGGTATGAGGTGCATTTGTGGAGTCCACATTCCATGAAGTGGGTGTACTATTAAGGAATCAATTATTCCCATATGAGCTTAGTTTGAGGTTTTATTGGGAAGTACAGCAAAAAATTCTTCTATATCTTGTTTTCCCCTTATTTCCCTAAGTTGGGAGGTTGTACAGTTCGACCCTCGATTGTGTGATAACCAACATCCCAATGCCCTTTGTGTTTTATATGGTGTCATGTTGGGTATTTTTATACTCACCCATATACAATCCCCAGGACCACACATGTTGTGTCTATATAGATGGTGTATAGGCTGGTGGAGATTTCAATGGTCATAGAGCTAGTAGGACAGAGAGCTTAGTGTATCCTAGAGGGATTCATCCCTCTCAATTCTCAGGGTTGGAGTTGGTGTGACATTAAGATTACCTTCTACCTAGTCTCTTATAATCAATAATATTTTGGGTTTTTGGATTTTTATTATATTTCCATTTTATATTGGCATTTCTATTATATTCCTTTGGGATATATAGTTAATTTTTAGGAATTTTAAATTTTATATAGTTATGTTTTTGTATGCGGATATGATTTTATGTATAGTTATAGATGTATACATTCAAAAGTTTTATAGGATAAGTCCTTTCATATATGATTTATTTTTTTGGGTGCTATTAACCATCCTTTGAACTATTAGAGGTAGGCTTGGGGTGGAAAACTCATCTCACCACCTTCCTAGGAGGGGGACCCAATGGGTTGGTTCATGTCATATTGTTATCATATATAGTGGTTCTAGGGATAGAATTTGGAAATAGGTATATTGTGAGCTCATTTTGGGATTTATGGGGAAACAATGCATGAAGGTGCTTAGGTTTGGTTGACTGACCAGGGAACCCACCAAGGTTGTAGCAGCCTATTCATTCCTACGTAAAGACTATAATAATCTATTGACTAACTAGAGTACATAAAGAATTTTTTACATGGTATAATTATTATATTAATGGGTCATATAGAGGTTAGTTCGTTATTGGTTTCATAGTGTAACATCCTACCTCTTGAGATGTTTTTGTACAATGAAGATGTTGATTTCCCTTAATAAAATTATTTTTATGAAGGTTTGAAATATATCTACTATAGATGATGAGATAAATGGGACTAAATTCGAATTTTTTAACTTCTCAGGTGATGTTATCTAGATAACCTAGTGGGTTATCTCCTAAATATATTTCTTGGTAAAGTTTTTGTATAGAGATAGTGATCATAGTGGCTTTGGATGTTTGGTTTGGATGGGGTTAGTAATCACCTTGGGGGTATATTAATACCAGGATTTCAATCCCCTATATGAGATTATGGTTCTTGATACTCCCTCAAATATATATGGCCACAAACTACCATCTATAAGGTGTGGGTCCTCTATAAATACATGGGGTTTAATACTCTCTCAGTCCTGACAATGTATGGTCCCCCCATGCTACAGTAGATTCGGTACTCCCCTACTAGATAGAAAATAGGTCCTCTATCTACATCAGTTGTTGTTCATGATGAGATAATAAGTGATTTATATATCCTTGTGAGTTAGTACCCCCATCCCCATATGTTGTGTTCTTCTCAGGGCACAGGTCCTCCATAAGTGGGGTGGGTGATCCCTCCACTAACATACATTTTTTTATCATGGGGTTGGTACTACCTCAATCTCAAAAAGGTAAAAATTCTCCAAAATATAGAGGATTAAGTGCTACCCTACGAGATAGGTCATGGTTCCTACTTCTATAGAGGTTTATGTGGTATGGATCCACCATTGGTGAGGTTGGTCAATCCCTTGACTAGTTTATAGATGCTTGGTGAGGTGTGTTTCCCTCGCCATAATTTAGTGATTGGTAGGAGTTTTGTTGATGAGAATCATTTTTTGTGAACTATTGGTTGAGAGAGAATACAAGGATGATTATTTGTAGAGGTTGGTGTATCCTATCAATCTCTTTCATATAGAGGATGATGTGTATGATGAGTCGGATTCTATGATTGAGAACCTTGGATGGATGGGACATTTTCTCCCCATGCATGTGAGTTGTCCTTTATATGAAATCCTATCTCAAGAGTAGTATATATTTGATGGATTATGATCATCCTAAATATAGTATTCTGGTATTATTTTGGAGATGGATTTAATTGGGTAATTCTTGATGTGTCCAAGATGCAATATATGGCCTTTCTTCTTATAACTCATATTTTTTAGCACCAGTGTGTGTTATAATCTCAATTTTTCATTGTTCTTTGGGGATTCATAGATCCTAATGGATTCTTTAGACCAACATGATATGACTAGAGACTCCTAATAGGGGTTAAAATATACCCTTTTTCTATCATTGGTGTGATCTGACTTTGATAGAGAGGTTTTCTAGGGATCTCACCATGGATGAGTGAGGCCATGTAATGATTTTATTAGTGACTGATGATCACCCACATCCTGAGTTTAGGTGGATAACCATCCTCATGGAGCATTTTCTAATCGAACATGTGAAACTTGGTCTATATTCATTAGGAAGTGATACCAAGATGATGAGTAAGGTTGGACTATAGGAATCTTCAATCAATTCTTTCTCAAAATGGAAATCTTGGATTCACACATTATGGTTGTTTTGAAGGATTAGTCCTATAGTTGTAGTGTTGGGGATATTCCTTTTCCTTGGGAGATATTCAAGATATATCTAGGGGTGGATGATAGTATTATAGAAATATCCTACTTTAATAGTTTCTAAGGAGATGAATAAGTGGTTTAGTTATACTATTTATCTATGTTTTCTAGAGGACAATGTCAAATGCATAGTGCTCTATGATGTCCTTAGTGGTGGGTTTGGTTATATTCTAAGGTAGAGGCAGTATAGATAAAATTATTTTAGATATTTTGAGTCTCTAACTGATCAGTAGTCATCTATCTTGGCTATGTAGACACCTATTTGGTGTGGTGATATTTTTAGAAGTAAAACCCTTATGGTATCTCAAGATGTGTGATGATGAGTAATGTTTATTGGATAGTGGTTGTGGGTGTTTGAGTTTTAGATAGATGTATACCTTGAGTCCTAAAATAGATGTATCGGATCATCTATAGTGTAAGATTAACTAATTAATGTTAGTGATGCAGGTTCATTTTTCTTGGTGTTGTTAAAAAATAAAATATTAAAGTTATGATTTTATCCTTATTTCATGATCTAGACAGCATTGGTGTGTGTACTCGACAGATATTGATGCGGAACAGTGGTAGGTTTGTTTTATGTGGTGTGGCTCTCTTATTAAGGAACCTAAGAATTGATACTTATGTGAATAGATTGTCTCTATAATATAGTCTTTATTTCCACCCTTTTTTAAGGTGGGGAGTATAACAAAACCATAGAAAATGCCTTGGTAAACAAACCATATCTGATAGAAACTTAGATTCAATGGAATGACTTCATTATTGAATCCAAAGGAATCCCAAGTTATAGGAAAAAGGATTTGGGTTTAAATATTTGATTGGTTTGTGAGATTAAAGTTGTGCATATATTGGGATATTCTCTTATGATGGGTTAAATATTTTTCATTCTTAGATAAACAAGAACCTTATATGAGGTATCCTTGGTATGAGAAAAGTAAAAGGAATTTTTTCATGAGTGGGTTATATTTTGGGTTTCTGTAGATTTATTGACCTTAAAAATCTAGAGGAGCTTATACATGGGTATTTTATCTTCCTTTATAAATATGGTTTATGGTCTTGTTAGAGAGCTATCTGGGCTATTTTATTTTCAAAGATGAAAAATTGTGACGGTGGGGAGGATATATAGACCTTGGTTTTCTCATTCAGAAGACTTAGCTCATTTTTTTAGTTCTATAACCCCAAGCCCTTATTAAGGGTGAAATGGTAATTTTCCCTAGAAAATGACCTTGTAAAAATTTATTGACAATTCCTTTGTTTCTGAGATGAGATGTTTACCCTTGGGATGGAATTTTTAGAGATTCCATGTCAGGCATATTTTTTATGATATTTAATATTCATTCAATAAATATTATTTATTATAACTCATGTGAATGTTGATATCACTACTGTAAATATGACTTTTCCCAACGCTTCTATACCAACGGTTTGTAAAAATCGTTGGTATAGGTCCTTTTTTCCAACGGTTTGTCCAAACCATTGGGAAATCCCACTTTGTGGCCACCTTTCCCAATGGTTTGGCCAAACCGTTGGGAAAATTCCACTTTGTGGCCACCTTTCCCAATGGTTTGGCCAAACCGTTGGGATAGGTATACCATTTCCCAACGGTTTTGGAAAACCGTTGGGAAAAGTCCACTTTGTGGACACCTTTCCCAACGGTTTGTCCAAACCATTGGGAAAGGGTATACCTATCCCAACAGTTTTCCAAAACCATTGGGAAAACCATTGGGAAAGGGTATACCTATCCCAATGGTTTTCCAAAATTGTTGGGAAAGGTCCCCTAGAAATCAACCTTCACCCCAAAATAAATTCTAGAATCAAGAACTATAACAACAGTTTTCAAAATCGTTAGTATAGGTCCTGAAGAATTTTATCATATCTTCTTACCGAGAACATTATATAAATCAAAATTTAAAATATTTATGACAATAGATTTATATATTTATGTAATTATGTTCAAAAAAGTCATGTTAGGTTAGTGGTTAAGTCGTTCAATGATAAACAAGAGGTCCTGGGATCAAATCCCAGCGAATGTTTTTTTATGAAATACATATACCAACGGTTCCATAACCGTTGGTATAGATTTTCATATTACTTATACCAACGGTTTCCAAAACCTTTGGTATAGGTCTATACCAACGGTTTTCGCAAAACCGTTGGTATAGACCTATCCCAACGGCTTACTTGGCAACGGTTCTCCAAACCGTTGGTATAGGCTATACCAACGGTTTGGAGGCTTATACCAACGGTTCCAAACCATTGGTATATATTAGTTTTCCAGTAGTTTATCTCCAAAATGGGGCTCCATATGGTAATTCTAATTTTGATATTGAGTCTAGAATAATTAGTTTTACCTAGGTAAGGTATAAAATTTTTCAAGGTCCTGGGTTGGTCCTTTAAATGGATATTTATTTTAATTTCATTTTTTATTTTTATTCTCCCTCCCCCTATTACCTCCCTCATTATCATGAGGGTAAAGGGAAAATATCTCCATTTTTATGTCACCAAACTGATATATGAATCAGGGATATGTAGGAGGAACTTCATCTGATGAGGATGATTGAAAATGGATCGGGACACAATGACCATGGAGAACAGATCCAACCTTGAAGCTTTGGTAATTTTCCACGAGGTAGAGATCGTTATTTGAATTCCAAATCACATTTATTTTGGGATATTTTTTGTAACCATTTTAGGGTTTCTTATTCATGTTGGATAATAAATGGTCGATGTGGGATAAAAGTGAGAAGGAACAGGTGGATTTGGGTGGTTCATATGAATTATGTATCTAGAAATTCCAATCACATGATGTGCAGTTAATGAACACACTCCATGTAGCTCATCAATGCAACGAAGGGGGAAGAATGTGAAAACATTGTGTGTTGGCCATATAGACACTATGTGTAGGACCTTTTGATACATGATTTTTGGTGTGTCCAAGTACAAGTCCATACACCTCACATGAGGTACATGGCATGTAGTAGTACATGTCATGTTGGGTTACATGACATGACTTGTTCCATCATAAATGACTTGGAATCTCATGTGGCTTACATGATATGTATTTTTTAATGCACACCATGTATTTTTGAAATGAAGAATGATATGAGTTGAGGTACACACCTAAGTGGACACCTTGAGAATACACATCATGTATTCTCTAGTTCATGATGTAGTGAGATTAGTACACACCTAGATAGAGACTCTTTGTGTATATGTTTCTTACATATTGGTACATTATGTGTACCTTCCTTGTGATGATAGTTTGTATATTTTCTCACCCTTGTTCTAGATTTATAAAACTAGGTAGTCCATTCTGAATATCTTTCCACATAGAACATTATTATGGGTTCTTATTCACTATTAAGGGATATTGGAAAGATAATTCAAGGATGGTTATTGATCTTATCCTTTTGGTGATGACAATAAGACCTATGTGGTGATCAAGGGAAGTTTCAAGGATTGTGATCTCCTTGTAAAAATTCAGATACTGAGGCATGGATCCCTCACATGTATTCATAGATTAGTTTTCTTCGAGAGTTTCTTAGAATTTGTATATCCTCGAAGGATGGATAGTCTCAAATGCATGTGTTCGAGATAGTCTTCAGTAGTTCCCTATATGTGGTAGGGTGTCCAAATGGGACTTATAAATATATATAGAACTCAAGGATATTCCCTCATTATTGTGCACTCTAGATTTAGATTCAGTGCATGTGGTTTGGATTAGAAGATGGTGAATTGATCTTTCATTCCCATTTCATATTGGCCTCTGTGACCAGACTATGTTCTAGATGGTATATATCTTCTCTCACCCATTATTTTCCCTAGTTTATGGCCATGGAATATATAGAGTAGTTATTTATGGGTATTGTCAATAGAACCTTCATCAGACCATTGAATCAGATGATTTTGAGGTGAGATATGTATGGAGATAGAATCTGGGTACTCCCCCAGGATTGTATCATGTTATGAGGTTCATTTCATCCCTTAGATTGATATATTTGGTACTCATTAAGAGATTTAGGGTAAGGATCCTCCATTATACACTATGGTTTCTTAGAGATTCCTATTTGAGGCATGAGTATAACCCATACATGAACAGAGATGGTATTCTCCATGGTTGATCTTGGCCTTTGTTGAAGTGTGAGTTCCTTCATCGGGTTAGTACTCCCTTAGACAGTTTAGATGACTTGACAAATCGTATGTCCCCCACATTTTTGAGTGGTGATTTTATGGTTGTGGAGGTAGAGTAGTGGGGATGGTTCTAATTCTTCGGTTTGGTAACTCCTCGAGATGGTCTATACACTTCGACAAGGTACGTGTCCCCTATTTCAATTTTGGATAGATAGTATGGTGATTGTGGTATTCACACAGCATGGATAGTTTTAGGTTATTGGGTACTTTAAGTGGACAGAAATATATAGGTCCCATTTCAGTATTCCAACTCAATGGAACTAGGTTGATTGAGATGGGATCCACCTTATGGTTAGTTGATCCTCCTTTTTACAATATTGGGTTTTAATAATTCCTTTATACCAAGCTCGATTGAGTAGGTGTGTATTCCCACTCATAGGATGGGATGGTGAACTCCCTTGTGGAATAAGTTCTGAGTAAACTATACATGGGGTTAGTGTCCTCTTGGGTGTCGTATAATTCTTGATGTGTAAGTTCCCCGCTTTTATTAGACTATCAGTTTTGGGATCTGAGTACAAAGTTTTCAAATGAGACTTTATGTCATAAAGATTTTTTTAGGAATAATGATACTCTAATGATTTTATTACCCACCATGAATGATTTCAGGGTGGTGATGGTGGTTTGTGTGGTATAGATCATGGTTGATAAGCCACTTAAGTTTGAGATATTCCTGATTAGATACCTTGGTTATGATATGGGGATTTGGTTATTCGTTCCACTCATGTGGACCAATGTGGATTGATCACCCCTAAGGTAGATGAGTAGGGAGCTATTTTCTCCTAAGGTGGATAATCAGGGAGGTGTTTTCCCTTAGGAATGAGGTATATTTGTGGATTCCTCATTCCTTGTAGAAAGTAGACTATTAACTAATCCTTTATTCCCCTATGATCTTTAGTTAAGTATTTATTGGGAAGTGAATCCACAACTTATTCCTTGTCTTGTGTTATACCTATTTAATTTATTTAGGAAATTGTATGATTTGACCCTCTGTTGTGAGTTAAACTATAGTCTAATGACCTTTATGTTTTTTAGGGATTTCTTATGGGTACTTTTTATACTCACCCTTGCATGGGCCTTGTGCATTCAAATGTTTTGTCTATGCATATGGTGTACAGGTTTTTGGTGATTGTCACACCCCGACCCAACAATTTCCTATTATTTTATTTATTTTTTAGTTCCTAGTTGCTTGTTTTCTCTTAAAGGTGTTTTTAAATTGAAATGAGAGTTTTTGGGCTTGAAAATAATATCATGTGGTTAAGGTGCATAGTTTTTAAACTGTGTGGTAATCGTGCAAAATATTTTATAGTGTTTAACAGATCTAACCAAACGGTTGGTACACAGTTTTCCAAACCATGTGGCCAGTGCATGTGGGGTGGTCTAGGAGTCCAATAGAGGGATTATGGTTGGTGCATTGTTTTCCAAACCATGAGATGCATCTTTTTTCTAAAAATAATAAATTAATAAAAATAAAAAATAAAATAAAAACATAATCTAAATATCCTCTCCCCACTCCACTCGCATGATGCCCCCCCCCCCCGAGCCTCTCCTTGGTCATGTGTGATGGGCCCCTCTTGGCATCCTCTTCTCTCACCGATTTCACCCAATTTCTTTAGGATTATTGATTGATTAATCAAGGTATGCCCTCCACTTGCCTCCTCTTGTCTTCTTCCAGTGTTCTTCTCTTCTTAATAATCTATCTTTTATTGGTTTAACCCTAATTCGTTTTGGGTTTTTTTGTTGATTCTTGATGATTAGGGTTCATTGATCTCATTGACGCTGGTTCTTATCACGGTCGATGATGGAAGCAATTTTTTCTTTGGTTTTAGGTAAGGGTTCTTTAGTTTCTTCACTTTGGACCAATTTCAATTGGGGATTTTGTAATTCCTCGGTTTATTGTATTTTTTCTAGAGTTATTTGGACCTCATTGTAGTGGTTTTAGGTTTCCATTGTCAAAGTAAATTTACGTGTGTATTCATAGGTAAGAATATAGATATACAAGTTCCCCCATATATATATATGTGTGTGTGTGTGTATATTCAATCATAGTGATATGAATGTATATATTGGAGCTAAGTGTTCTTATATATATATATGTGTGTGTGAAAAATGCCTATGTGTGTAAGATAAAAGGGTATATACAAGTGTAAGAATAAATGTAGGGACTTCATTGTTTATATTTGGCGATATAAATGTGTACATAGGGTCTATGTGTCCTTACTTATATGGGATGTTTCATATGTGTGCAAGTGGGAAAGGGAATATTCGAGTTTCCATGTCCAAGAGATTTGAGTTTGAGGTATGTTTCCCTATGAATTGGCATTTAAATTTAAATAATTATTGATTTCTTGATTTTATCACCTTTTTTCAAACTAATTCGTGATGTATATTTTTTATAATAATTGTTTGACTTGAAATTAAGTGGATTCCACCTTTTATTATGTTGTATGGAATGGTTTTACTAAATCTCATATGCCAAGTGTTAGTAAAAATGATTGTTTGGATTTTATAAATGATTTTTGGTTTCTAAAGCATGGTTTTGTCTTAGTATATGTTTTTTGGGTTCCCAAATAGTTAATAGGGTTTCTGAAATGGATTCCTAAATGGTTTTGGGTTCATAAATGTTGTGTTTAATCCTTTATGGAAATGTTTTTTCACTTAAAGGTTGCTTGAGACCCATTTGAAACCTTCATAAATTGGTCCTATTTTGAAAACTCCCTTGGGATAGATCTTTTTCCTTGATGGATGATAATGGGAATGGGAGGTATTCAACATGGGACTTCCCTCATGTGTTGATGATTTGAAGGTAATGGGATCTTCCTTAGGGTGATTTAGGGGTGATTCTTGGTTGTGTGGATTATGCTTGTGATTTGTATATGGTTGGATTGTTTGGATCACCCCCCACTTCCTATATGACATTGGAACCAGGAATACCTAGTGGATTTTCTGATAACTTTTGTTGCACTAGTTTAGATTACGCTCTGGCTAGTGGCCCTTAGTATGGACCTTTCTCTACTTTGGGATTATGCCCCTAAATTAGGCTAGATAGGGTAAGACCGAATATTTGGGAGGATTGATGGAATTGGGTGAGGATCAATTATGGGATTAGTCATGTTTTAATATTTTCTAGACTATCCCCAGAGCTCCTAGGTACTCCCATATTCCCCTATCACTTATTTATCTATGGTGGATAATCTAGGTTCCTCGTCTGGTATGGTCTATAGTGTTGTGTTTTCCACTTCCCTTATTGTGTGATCATTAATCCTACTCACTTGTATGGTGTACTTATTTTATAAAAATGGATAAATGAGTTTTTTAATGTTTCATGGAAAAAATGTGTTAATATTGTTTTACACCCTCTTCCATTTTTAATAAACTGTCGGGGAAAATCCCCAAAGGAAACATTGTAGTATTTTTGGGTTGATTGTGTTTGTTGACAAATATGATTTCCAAGGCATGTTTTAGAACTCAATAGAGATTTTTGACATGGTATATTGAAAAATATCCAAGATAGAGGAATAGATTCACTGGAATCTATATAGAAAATTATGTACACAAGGTGATGTCATCTCCCAATATTTTCCAAATTTTTGGGGTCCAAAATTTGGAGGTTGTATATCATCAAAAAAAGATTAATTTTCTTGAATATATAATAAAAATAAGGAAAATTCATGATTTTTGTGAATATTGGGTTTTACGAAGTGTGGTTCATGAAGTCATGAAGGTTTTGACAGAATGCTTTGTGATTACGACAAGTATCGCAAATGACGCAAAGGTTTTGACGGAAAGATCCTTGACAATTTCAAGCATCGTATTCAGGAAATTTCCAGGGAACTTCAAAAAAAAGAGGGCATCATGGAAGAAAGGATGGAGAATCATGAAATGGTGATAATGTGGTTGGAAGCTCCTAGAACTAGTGGAAATGCCTTTAAATAGGCCTCTACCCCTTTCAGAAAACCAATGAGACTTAACAAAAATGTTAAGGATTCATATTTACAAAGGTGGTTCATGTGAGAAAGTTCACGAAGGCTATAACATCTAAACAAATGTTTTTAGAATCATTAAATCAAGCCAGTTCGTGAATGTTATGATATCCAACCGAATTTTTTGAGCATCACAAAAGTAATGGAATTCGTAAAGGCTGTAAAAATCTAACTGAAAATTTTAAACTTCACAAAGGATATTTGTTATTTGGGAAAGAAGTGAGCTTCACAAAATGTTGTTGCTTCATGAAGACTATTTGATATTAATGAAGGAAGGAGCTTCACGAAGGTAGTGAGCATCGTGAAAGTGTTTTAAAAGGGATTTCTCAGCGAACTGTGGTAATGTGGTATTCATAAATTTGATGAAAGTGGAAATTCAACAGAGCATCCATCTACAAATAAGGATGTATTCGTTATTGGTAATTAAGGGAACTACAAGTCCATAAACTATGGGTGAATCCCTTCCAAGAGCAGTGAGAAAAGGAAGAGGAAGAAGGTGACCCTTTCCACTGGCAGTGATCCAAATAAAGAGACTCAGGGAGTGAACTTTGGAAAATAGTGAGCTGACCCTAAACATTGTAAAGGTAGTGATCATGGGAATAGAAGTTATCTAGATTGAACATTTTATTTTGGAAGTGAGCCTTAGTGGATTTGGTACATCATCACATCATCGTTGTTTCTCCTTGGATGTAGACCTGTGAGGGTGATCCAAGTAAAATCATTGTGTCCTTTTCATGATTTCATTTTTTTTCATACATTGTTATGTGAGAAGGATAGAAAGGTGTTTTTTTTTATGATGAAAAAAGATCTGAAGGGGTGGTAGTTTTAATATATCATACCCTAATTCACCCCCCCCCCCCATCAGGGTATTTGACCTAGTGGGCCTAATAATTGGTATCAGAGATAAAGGTTGAAAGTCAGTAGTTCTCTCTCAGTAGAAGAAATTAAGGTTGCTAATCACAAATAGATTATGATCTTTGATGGAAACAATTTTAAATTACCGAAGAATCAGACACATCACTACTTCCTATCATTAGTAATGGATGTCTTTATAGCATCTATTCAAGGAATATCAACCAATATCGACAGTGGTGCTTTATTAGAAGATGATATAAGGTAATTGGATGTTGATGATAAAATTATCAATGCTTTGGGGGGAGACCTATCAAATAAAATTTATACAAAGGTGATGAAATGTAATCCATCACATGATATGTGGTAAAATTTGTTGAATATTTATGAGGGTGACTCAAAATTCAGAGAAGAAAAGATGTAGGTTCTATGGAATACGTATGAGGATCTCAGAATGTACCCTAATGAGTTTTTTGATATGTTATTTGATAGGGTAAATGTTGTTGTGACATACATGCATGGTCTCAGAGAAATTATTGAAGATATAAATATTTTTTAGTATATCATGAGAAAAATTCCACCTCAGTTCAATCCAAAAGTTTCTATATTGAAAGATAAATATCCAAAGGATCTAACATTGGATAACTTGTATAGTACTCTTATAGCATATGAAATAAGAAATTATGATAATGATGATGTGGAAAAGGGGAAGTATAAATAATTGGAATTCAAGTCCATGAGTAATCTCACCATTGAAGATGGATAGGAAGATGATGAAATAGATGAGGTGATGTTATTCCTTTCCTCAAATATTCAAAGAGGAAAAAGGAAAGTTCAAAGGGAAACTCCCTCTTGCATTATTTTGATGTGGAAATTTTTGACATATTACAGAAAGGTGACCCCAAGAAGTTTCAAGAAGATTAATAGGGTGAAGTTGAAATTACTATGAAGAATTCCTCAGCCTATGTGAAAGGAAAGAAAAAGTTTAAGAGAAATTTCTTTAAAAATAAGAATCTATATTCAATAGAAGATGACAGTTCAAAAGAATCTGAGGTAGAAGAATTAGAGGACTACAAGGATCATGAAGTAGATGTTATGGTGGTAGATTTCACAAATTTCATAAAAAGAGAAGAAAAAGATAATGAAGAAGGTTCATTTGAAGGAAGATCGGACCTTCAGGTCGAATTAGAAGCTTCTTTTGAGGAAATAAATGTTTGGAGAGCCAAAACAAATAAATCCAACAAAGTGGTTCATGATGCCAAACTTTATATGTAGAAGAAGGAAAAAGAGAAGTCTGAACTAAATGAAGAGATTGTAAAATTGAAGTCTTCAATGATAGATAGATTAGATAAGGTTATTGAGTAAAAGATCCAAATTGAATAATAGAAAAGATAAATTGAAAGTTTGACTGAAACTATAAAAGATCAAATCAAACATATTTAATAACTTGAAGAGGAAATCATCATTCTGTGAAGAAGTGTTAAGGATCAATAAAAACTATTAAATATTGGTATGAAATCAAGAAATATTTCATATAGGCAACAAAAAATATGAAATTGGCACATGGTGGTCCAGTAGAGCAGAATAAATGGTCAAATCCAAATGATAAGGCTGGTGTGGGACATGATCGCAAATTGAAAGCAGTGACGATTGAAGTCATACCACAAGAACCCACTCTGGGATTGAAGATTGATTTGGTTATGAGGTAGAATCAGAAGATTCAGATAACCCAAGGGAAAATTAGTGGTGCAATAGTGACACACAAAAACTTACCTCGTATTAGATGTTATTTTTTTGAGAAAATGTGACAGTCACAAAATTTATGTTCCATATCCACTAAATAGAACATGGTCAATAGATGCATCCATACAGAACTCAATTTAATAGAAGATCATTTGATGGTCACTATTTCAGGTGTGGAGGATTTGGGAACATGAAAAGATACTGCTCATTGACAAGGTAGAAAAAATGTGTTGAAACAGAATGAATGTGTTCATAAGAAACAATTCAATGTATCATCAAATGAGATGAAGATAAAAAAACCTTTTTATAGTGTTATAAGATAAAGTTTGTCCATAATATGTTATGTAATATCAAGATTATCAATATATATCAAGTATAAAGTCAAAAACATGGATCAAAAAAAGAGAGATGAAAAGGCAGTGGATGCAGATATTGATTTCAAAGCATCAGATCGCACTGAAATATAGATCATTGATAGTGGATGCACTTTCTATATGATAGAAAATAAGGAACTAGTTACAGGAATCAGATATTACAATGAAGGTATTGTGAGATTTGGTAATGATGAAGGTTTGAAAATTATTGACTCTAAAAATGAAAATTTTTTGAGGGAAATTCATGAGACATGCAGATGTCTAGGTTTTTGAATGTCTCAGTTACAACTTACTAAGTATTGGTAAATTATGTGACTCAGTAAATTCCATAACCTTTTCAAATAAATTATGTGTCATCAAGGAACTATATTCTATTTTTTTATTGTGAAAGTATATGAAAGGTAATCACTACCTTGTTAGTGGAGAATAAGATATATGATTTTTCTATAAGGAATAACAAAACAAGTTATGGCATAAATGCCTTGGTCATTTGAGCCAAATGTCATTAAAAAAATCTGGTGAAATATGATGCTGCTCAAGACTTCCTTAGATTATCACATGATCATACCTATATGTGTTATGTTTTTCAATAAGGGAAGATCATTTGAAATTCATATAAGTTAAAAGTGAAAAGGTCAACAAATTTGATTGATATGGTGAATATTGATGTGTGTGGACCAATTTCACCAAGAGTTCTTGATGATAGTAGATATTATTATCTATTCACTGATGATTTTAGCATGTCATGGGTTTCAATCATCACCCACAAATATGAGGTGTTCAGTTTCATAAAAACTTATCGTAGGGAAGTTGAGAAGATATTGGGTCAAACAATTCAGAAGATCTGAATAGATAATAGAACAGATTTCAGAAATATCCAAGTGGGGATTATCTTGAGAAATATGGGATAAGGAACCAATTTTCATCATTAATAAATCCATATAATAATGAATTATTTGAGAAAATAAATCGAATTATCAATAGCATGGCTATAAAAAATCTCATTGATAAAGACCTTCTAAAG
This sequence comes from Viscum album, assembly GCA_963277665.1. NCBI lineage: Eukaryota > Viridiplantae > Streptophyta > Magnoliopsida > Santalales > Viscaceae > Viscum > Viscum album. The sequence continues at coordinate 666,635,849 of OY728133.1, forward strand.
AATCTTTGGAAAGAAGAAGTGATTTCATAATTATATACATCAAATAGATAATTACTATGTATAAAAGTATAGAATACTTCATGTGATCTATGGTATGAAAATAATCCATCATTTAAGTACTTTTGAGTCTTTAGAAGTAAGTGTTTCATTCTCAATAAGAAGAAACATAGGAAGTTTTAATCCTATGGGGATGAGGGGATTTTTTTGGCTACTCAAAGTAAAGAAAAGAATAAAAATTCTTCAATAAGTAGCTAGGATAGGTATTCAATAGAAATTATGTAACCATAGTATAGAATGATCAAAATCATCAGCAAATACATGATCAGTATTGGGAGGACAACGATGAAGAGATAAGAAGACCTGGGGATGTTCTGGTTCCAAAATATGATTCATAAAAATATTTAGATAATGAAAAGGATGATAAAAATATAATATCTTCACAAAGTCCAAAGAGAAGATCTTAAATTGATAGAAAGAACATAATTGGTGATCAGACGGTGCTAGTGCGGACAGGGAGGATGAAGACTCTATAGAAAGCATTGTATTTATCATAGGTAGAGCCTAAATGATTTGATGAATATATTGGAGATAAGAATTGGGTTCAGGCTATAAATGAAGATCTTGACCAAATTGAGAAGAATCATACATGGGAGATTGTTTCGAGGCCAACAAATAAGAATGTCATTGGGACTAAATGGGTCTTTCTAAATGAGATGAATGAAGATGGTATAGTGATTTGAAACAAGTCATGACTAAATTGGAAAGGGTACTCCCAAATAGAGGGTATCAATGTTGATGAAACATTTTCACCTATTTCAAGGTTAGAGACAATTAGATTATTCTTGGCCATAACAGTTCAAAGAAAGTTCAAAGTTTTCTAGATGAATTTCAAGTCAGCATTTTTGAATGGGGTTCTGGAAGGGGAAGTTTATATTGAGAATCCAAATTTTTTTCTCATTCATGATGATGAGAACATATTTTTATGTTTAAGAAATACACTTTATGGTTTGAAGCAAGCACCAAGAGCATGGTATTTAAGATTAGATCAGTTTTTTAAGAATCTCAATTTTACGCACGGTGGAGTTGATTAAAATATATATGTCAAAAATGAACGTAATCAAAGGATTATGGTGCTAGTGTATGTCGATGACATAATCCTCAGTGGATATTATGAAGAATAGCATAGATAGTTTTCTAAATTTATGAAAAGTGAGTTCAAAATTTCAATGATTGGTGAACTGATGTTTTTACATGGTTTACAGGTAACACAAGGAAAGAATGGCACAATCATTTATCAATCTAAATATGACAAGGAAGTTTTGAGAAGATTTGGATTGGATAATTCCAAGGTAATTATGACTTTGATAGATACCTGAATGAAACTATCATGGGATGGTGAAGGAAATGAAGTTAATGTTAAAGAATACAGGTGAATAATTGGAAGTCTACTATACTTAACTGCAAAAATACCTGATATTATTTTTTCCACATGCCAAGAATCACAGTATCAAATCAATACCAAAGAAATCCACATGCTTGTAGTGAAAAGAATACTTTAGTATATCAAGGGCATGGTGGATTTTAGTTTGATGTATAATGAAAAATATTATCCAGTTTTATTAGGATATACAGATGCAGATTGGGATGGATCAGTAGATGATAGGTAATCAATATTAGAAGGTGATTTCTATATTATTGGATTGTGTATTTCTTGGATAAGTAAGAAACAATATTTCATTTATTTTAGAACCACATAAGCTGAATATATTTCATCTACTCAAGCTTGCATGCAGCTATTAGGGATAAAGTATAAGCTTGATGATATGGGAGTTCAAGGAAAGTCTCTGGTCAGAATCCATTATGATAATTCAAGTTCTATAAATCATAGAAAAAATTTATTACATCAATCAAGGATAAAGAACATTGAAATAAAGTATCATTTTATCAAGGAGAAGGTAGATCAAGGGTTTTTGAAGTTGGATTATGTGCCCATAGAACAAAAATTTGTGGATATTCTAACAACAGTCTTACCCAAAGAAGCATTTTTGAGGCATCAACTGGATTTGGGAGTTCAGTTGACTCCACACACTTGGAAAAAGTGTTGATGTGGGACCCCCTCTCTGCAAGGTATGATGTGTTTTTTCTGAACATGCTAATATGTTTTCTTTACCCTATTTAAAACCATAATGGAGTTACCTTTAGGTTTATTGATAAAGGGTGATAAATTGTGGCTATCAAAGGGGAGAAAATGTCTTAATGAAGACATGGGAGAAGTTGATAGGGGAGTAGTGATATAGGGGGCATTGAAGTAGGTGGAGTATTAAATATGATGGTGATAAATGTGATCAATAAAATGTTATATATCATGACAGATGAGGTTCTTGATTAAATTATTTGATAGGTTTTAGAATGAATTAATTCATTGATGAACTTTTCATTATACTCTTTTTTCTCATGTCGAGTATGGATCATGTGGGATTAGATTTTGTATTAAGAAAATCATTGACTTCTATTAAAATCACATGATGAAAATTTTAGTAGAATATGGAGTTGGTAGAATATGTAATAAGCTTAAATAAGGTATCAAAATGTGAATAGTTTTCAACAAACCCAAATAGGGAGATTGTTGGGAAAAATCCCTCAGGGAAACATTGTAGTATTTTTGGGTTTATTGTGTTTGTTGACAAAGTGGGTTTCCAATTCATGTTGTGGAAATCCATAGATATTTTTTACATGGTATGTTAAAAAAGATACAAGGCAAAGGAATGGATTACCAGGAAGCAGTACTTAAAATTATGTACACAAGGTGACGTTATTTCCCTGTGTTTACCAAATTTTTGGGGTCCAAAATTTGGAGGTTGTCTAGCATCGTGAAATATGGATTTCCTTGAAGGCCTTCAGAAAATATGTAAAATGCATGAGTTTCATGAATATTGGGTTTTGAAAAGGGTGGTTTGTTAAGGAAAAAAGGTTTTAATAGAAAGCTTCGTGATTACAACAAGCATCGTGAACGATGTGAAGGTTTTGACAGAAAGCTCTGCGACTACATCAAGCATCACAGTCAGGAAATTCCCATGGAGCTTCATGAAAAAGGGAGCATCATTATAGAAATGAGGTAGCATCATGAAATGGTGATGACATGTCTATAAGATTCTATAATTGGTGAAAACACCTATAAATAGGCCTCTACCCCTTCAGAAAACCAGCGAGACTTAACAAAAATCTTAAGGCTCCATATTCATGAAGGTGATTTTTGAAGGTGGTTCATACAAGAAATTTCACAAAGTATATAACATCAAACATAATTTTTTAAGCATAGAGAAAGAAAATTAGTTCACAAAGGATATTATATCCAACCAAATATTTTGATAATCGCGAAATTAAATGAATTCGTGAAGGCTATAAAAATATGACCAAAAATTGTGAGCTTCGTGAAGGCTAGTTGAGCTTTGTGAAAGAAGTTTTATTTTTAAAAGATGGTTTCTTCATGAAGGATATTTTAGCTTCATGAAATAAGGATCTCCATGAAGGTTGTGAACATCGTTAAAGTGTTTTAAAAGGTATTTCTTAGTGTACTGTGGTAATGTGGTATTCATAAATAGGATAAAAGAGGAACTTTAATAGAGAATCCATCTAGAACTAAGGATGTATTCATTAATGATAATGAAGGGATATATAATTCCATAAACAGTGGGTAAATACCTTCTAAGAGAAGTGATAAAAGGAAGATTAATAAGGTGATCCTTTCCACTAGAAGTGAGCCAGAGAAAGAGACTCAGGGAGTGACCCTTTGGAAAGTAGTGAGTTTACCCTAAACTTTGTAAAGGCAATGAGCCTGTGCATAGAAGTCATCTACCTAAACATTGTATTTTGGAAGTGAGCCTTAGTGTATTTGGTAAATCAGCACATCATCATTGTATGCTCCTTGGACGTAACCCAGTGAGGGTGAACTAAGTAAATTTATTATGTCTCATGCATGATTTCATTTTTATTCATATATTATTATGGGTGAAGGAGAGAAGAGTGTTTTTTTAATGATGAACTAAGATTATAAGGTTAAATAGTTTTAATATATCATACCCTGATTCACCCACTCCCCCCCCCCTCTTAGGGTATTTAACCTAGTTGTCTTAACATAAACACATCGCCTCTCTTTTATTTCCTTAAATGTTATTAAATACTCCTTCTCTTAGAAAAATAAGTGTGTTTTGAATTAAAAGGGAAATGGGTCATGTTTTTATTTAAAAAGAAATGTGTGAAATACTGACTTTTATATATTGTATTTCAAACCTAAAATTGATGAATCTTTTATTTAAAGGAAATTCATTGGGAATAGATTATTTGGTCATGCCTACTGGGTTTTAATACTCACATCTATACTTCAGTCTTCTTTTTAGACTCAGGTACGGGTTCTATCTTGGTCTTGATTATTATAGGAGATGTTGGGTCTTGGGATCGGAAAGTGACCAGTGGGGTCAAGTGGAGATTTAGCAGTCGTCAGGTTTAGTTAGTTTTATTTTCAATTATGCTTAGTTTTTCTAGTTGGTTTTATTTTTATTAAGCTAATATTTTATTATTCCACTACTTTTTTCATTTATCTTGGGATAAATCATTATTGCAGTTACTCTGTGATTCCCTGGTGGTTGTCTCTATCCAGAGATGATCGTTAATTCATCTCGGGCCTTATCGTGGGCTGGCTCGGGTGGATGGTTCAGGGTTGACCCAAGTTGGTTTGTGAAAAAATGGTATTAGAGAATAGGTTCTTTAGAGGAATTATCTTTCAGATCATCCTTTGTTATTTGGGATGTCAAGGTAGAGGGAGTAGGACAGTTATAACTTGGGGTGTAGGCATGAGGAAGTTTATGGCCATCATTTTCTGTACCAAACCTTTTGACATGTGAAGTCAGGTTTTGTTTAGTTCATCTGGTTCTTGTGGGTTGTTTGGTGTTTGGGAAATTAAGTGTGAGTTGTTTCAATTGTCTCGATGGTATTTTAGGGCTTGGAAATTCATGTGGAGCCAGGTAAGTAGTCCTGAAAGACTCTATATGATGGTTCCATGATTGGCATATGGCCTCCAACCATATGGCTAAATCACCCATTGACAATAGTTTTCCTTCATAGGTTTGTTTGGGTTATTTCTTAATTTTGTAACCATTTTTAAAACCTTGTTTTGTAATTATGAAAGGCCAGATTTAAAATGGTTGTGTTTTGGTTTTTGGAAATGATAAATGGGTTTTTAGATTAATTCAAAAAAACATTTTGGAAATCCATTTTTAAATAAAATTATTTTTGATAAAATGGGTTTTTAATTAAATGATATTTGATAAAATGTGGTTTTTTCAAAATTGAGGAAGTGGTTTAAATAAAAAAGGGTTTGATTTATCGATGGAGTTCATGATAATTTTGGGTGGAATGAAATGGATTGGAGTTTAGTGCTTGAAAATGGTTTTTTAGTGGTTACTGATATTTTTGAAAAAAAATTGTGGAATTTTTGATTTTTTTACTTTTATGTTTTGTGTTTTCTTATGGTGAGTTATTGTTGGTGAGTTTTTTTTTGATTGAGTTCTTGGTTTTTTTGGTTGTTTAGTGTATTCCCCCACTAAATATTCAATAGAAATTAGAGTTTTGGCTATGGTTGGTTTACCATCAGCAGACCCTCCGGTTGATCAACTGAAAGAATTCCTTCTTAAGTTTTGGAAGTTGAACCATCCTCTCTATTATGTTCAACTAGATCCTTTTGAAGAAGAAGAGTGGATGTAGTGAATTGAGAGGATATTCAGTTTCCTTGAGTTTCTTGAGTCTCAAAAGATTAATTTTTCTACTTTAATTCTCAAAGGTTTGAGCTGGAAGTGGTGGAAGTCGTTTGTTAGGACCAAGCCTCAAGAAGATCTTATGTGGGAATTATTTAAGGCCTTTTTCATCCTAAGGTACTTTTTTGAGGCTATGAAGGTGAAGCGATGGAGATTTTATTCCTTAAGTAAGGTGATGGATCAGTGTTGGTGTTCATTCATCATTTTGGGGTTCTAGTTCCCTATCTTCTAGAGTGGGTCAAAGATGATTCTCGGAAGGCTCGACATTTTGAGAATGGTATTCATCCTAATCTGCAATCAAAGGTGTCAAAATTATGTCCAACCTACTCTGATGATGTGGTTAGGAAATTTTTTCGAGATTAATTTGTATTTTAAGTGGTGCTCGAGGAATCCAATCCTTCTTTAGTCTTGGTAGATGGTGAAGGGGATTCCAGTAAAGAGATGGAATGGCAGTCTGAGGATGACTATGCTAGTGGTAGAATTAAGAGGCCTTTAGATCTTTTGTCATCTTCTTCTAGGAATGAGATTCTAATGTGTCACCAATGTTGAGAAAAGGGTCACAAGAATCCAATTTTTTAAGAAGCATTGAAGACCTATCATACCTATGGAAACTTGGGTCACTTGCAACAGTTTTTTCAGGGTGTTTTTAGGAAGTGGTGTGGATTCAGGTCCACCCCTTCAAAATAATCCTAGCCTGTTTGCAAGAGTATGGTGTTGATATGAGTTCAGTTTAAAGTTTATTTTGAAGGAAATATTTTTGTTTTGGGTGTGGTGTTTAGTAATGTTGTATTTTATTTTTGGATAGATAATGAGGTTTTTTACCCTTTTTGGAAATCCTGTTTTTAATAAAAGTGCCTTATGGGAAAAAAAATTGAATCTTGGTGTTAGGGAATGGTGTCATTCATTGTTTTGTGCATCGTTTCCATTGGTTTTTTGTTTTAGTTTGGATTAGAGAGTTATTATTGATTGGGAAATCAATTTTTTCCTAGATTCCTAATATGGTGTGGAGGCCACCATGGGATAATCTCTTAATGACCCTAACTTCTAGGTGTTCTTGATGGGGGACTTTTTTGTTTCTACCCCACCCAACCCCGATCATAGTAGTTGTTTGGATTGGATAGTGGGTTTTGTAATGGATTCATGTGGATATTTTTAATATACCATGACATTTTTATTTGATATTTTCTATGTTAGGGGTTGGGGTGTTCCTTTTTCGGTTGTGTTTAGATAAGAGTGGTTATCTTCTTTGTAATCCCTTCACTGTTTTTTTGAGATCTTTGGTCTTGTCAAATATCTTCCTTTGATATTTGGATTATTTTGAGGATTTTCTCGTAGATTATTTTGTGATTTTATAGTTTTGGGTTTTTAGAGGAAGTGAGTATTGGTTCTTCAGTCTTTGAGTTTTTTAGTATTGCCTTAGATTATAGTTCATCCTTGCTTTTTTCTTGATCAATCAAATCTATTGGCACTTTCTGGGGGCAGGAAGTGTCATGGTGGGAAAAATTATCACACCCTAGCCTGAAACTTTTCTATTATTTAATTTATTTTTTTATTACAAGTTGTTTATTTTCTCTTTCGGGTGTTTTCCCTTGAAATTTAATTTTTGGGAATGAAAATAATGTTGCATGGTTAAGGCACATGATTTGTCAAAATTTGGGGTAACCATTCAATAAATTCTACAATTTTTGATATAGTCAATCATGTGGTTGGTGCACAATTTTCCAAACCATACGTTCAGCCCATGAGGGGTGCTCTAGGATCCCAATAGAGGACGCATCGTTGACACATGATTTTCCAAACCGTGTGACCCAAACTGTGAGCCGTGAGTTTTTTCTAAAAAAAATTAAATTAATTAGATTTAAATTAAAAAATAAAAAATAAATAAAAACCTAATCTAACTATCTTCTCACCACTCCACTCTTACGACACATCCCCCCCCCCTTGGGCCCTTCCTTGGCCACAAGCAACACCCCTCCTCTCAGCCTCCTCCTCTCTCACTAATTTCACCCGATTTATTTGGTATTCTCACTCAAATATTAAATATATGTCCTCCTTTTTCTTCCTCATGTGTTCTTCTAGCATTCTTCTCTTCCATGTTGTCCCTCTTTTCTTAGCCAAACCCTAATTCATTTGGTTGGGTTTGGTTTATTCTTGATGATTAGGGTTCTTTGGTCCTATTGAGGACAATTCTTTCCATGTTCGATGAAGAAATTTTTTATTCATTTTTGGGTAATTTTTATTTAGTTCTTTCACTTTGGCTTAATTTCAATTAAGTATTTTGTAATTTTTGGGTTTCTTGTGTTTTTTCTAGAGTTCTTTGGACCTCATTATGGTGGTTTCAGATTTTTGTTGTCAAAGGTGACTTACATGTGTATTCATAGGAAGGCATATACATATATAATTTCCCCCATATATATATTCACTCATGGAGGTATGAATATATATATTGGGGATAACTGTGCTTATATATATATATATGAAAAATTCATACATTTGTATGAAAATGGGGTATATATAAGTGTAATCATATATGAAGGGACACCATTGTATATATTTAGCGATGTACATATGTAAAAAAGGTCAAGGTGTCCTTACATATATGTGATGTTTCATATGTGTGAAAGCAAGAAAGGGAATATTCGAGTTTTTATGTCCAAGTTCTTTGAGTTTGAGGTATGTTTCTCTATGCATTGGTCTTTAAATTTAAATAATTATTGATTTCTTTCTTTTTTTTACCTTATTTTCATACTAATTAGTGATTTATAGTTTTTATAATAATTTTTTGACTTTAAATGAAGTGGTTTCCCCATTTTATTTTGTTGTATGGAATGGTTTTACTAAAACCTGCATGCCAAGTGTTAGTAAAAATGCTCGTTTTGATTTTATAAATGATTTTTGGTTTCTAAAGCATGGTTTTTGTTGGTCTGAATAGAGTACTCAAGAGGGGGTGAATTGAGTATCTATAAAAAAAATCTGTTTGAAAAGTATTCTTAAAAGGTTACCTAATAAAAATAAATACATCCCAATTAATCAAAGTAATACGGTTATAAAAGTTAGACTATTTAAATAACTTCTCATAAGATTTATTAATTCTTAGTAATATTAATATCAGTTATTAATATTACTTTTGAAGTTGTTCTAATAATGAAAAAAAATATAACTTCTTTCCAAGATTAACTATCAAAGTAAATTTAGAGATTTCTAAATTAGATAGTAAAATAGAGAAAACTAAATTAAACAACACAGCAGATATAAAACAAGTGGTTCAATCTCAAGATGAGACCTAATCCACTCCACATGGTGATCACCTTCCACCAATAAGTTTATATTAATAAACTTGATCCACACCCTGGATCGGGGTAAACAATAGTACACAGGACTGTCCAGGTCACATGACCTCTTCCATAGTTCTTTGTGGGTATAAACTAACAGGTCACACAAGGACCTCTTCCATACTTATCGGTGGGAGTAAAAAAGTGTAAAAATATATGAGAGGAAGGATATATTATATCCTCTAGTTTAATACAGGAGATGGTGTGTGTTTTTATAAAGACACACACACACACTGCTTGAAAGCTAAAACCAATACACAATAGATAAAAAATGATGATATGAGGTTAGAAGTGCTCTGAGAGTTATTTTATACAGCTTTGGACTTCTAGGATGAAGCAGATATAGGAATCGAGTCCTCTTGTGAGAAACAAAGTATCGCAAGTCAAGTGATATGGTTTCCAATTAGATCTGGCTCGTTCTCTTCGTGGAGTTGGTATTGCAAAGATTTGCCCGACTCTGATCTATGGTATCCCAATGAATGCTTTGTGTGTTCTTCATATGTATTGAGTTTCCTGTGTCAGTTCTTTTCTCAAGAATGCTCGTGCTTCTTTGTTATCGCGTGCTCTTGTTTCTGCGCCACACTTCTCTTTTTGTTCTTGGAGTGCATGTGTTGGAGCCGACAGGATGCATGTATTCTACACCTCGTACCTTGTACTATTAGGTGACATGTCTACAAAGAAATATTAATTATGTCAGTGCATTTAAAGGACTCAAATATGACCGTTGGAAATTAAATAGAAAAATGAAAAAACTAGTTAAAGAATTGTGTCACAGTCTATCTAAAAACGGTGTCTTCATGAAACTGTGTCTTCTTGAAATGGTGTCTACTTATTTGCCTTTGAGTGGTGAGACAGTTATGATGTCATAGTTTTATAGAGATCAGGAACGGATAGCACAGATGTGGTGTTAGGATCATGGTGTCTGGTCATGGTGTCTAGGTCACGGTGTCTGGTCACGGTGTTTGGGTCACGGTGTCTGGTCACGGTGCCTGGTCATGGTGTCTTGGTCATGGTGTATGAGTCCTTTTCCAGAAAAAGAACAACCGGTGGCAGACTCGTGGTTTATCATACTTAGCCAAATATTTTTATACATACTTAAATAGTGATATTCATAGAATGGATTAGACTTAATCATTTATAAATGAAATCCATTATAATACAAATTAAAATTAGTTTACAATAATAAAATATTTCACTTAAGATCTTAGATAGGTTTATTTAAAGCATAAAGAAACCAACCATTTGTACACATGATTTGAGACAGATTAAACAAGAATAACAAGCTTTACAGAATGTATGGGATTTTCTATCATTAAAAAATGATTAACACATGAAGAGTCCAACAATATCCCCATTTTTTATTATCACAAATCATATGAGTGAGATATTTGTTCTTAGTGAATCTTTCTCTCCCTTAGTGTGCATTTAGGGTGCATGTCTCTCCCTATTTTGGGATTATCAAAAATAGTAAAAAAGTAAATAAGAGAGGAGAAAGTAAAAGTTCACAGTGCATTAGATGGATAAAAAAGTGTCATTACAAATAGGAAGAAACAAATATACAACAACATCCCTATCAAAAGATATTAGTCACTTTTCTTCAGCACCAGCTGTCTTCTCTTTTCCCTTGGAAGCAACATCACTAGAAGCCATAGGAGAAGAGGTAGAAGTTGAAGAAGGAAGTGAACCAACTGACAGAGAAGGTAGAGGGAGTCCTTCAAAAATAGAGGGGGGCAAGGTAGGTGTAGTGGAAGACCGAGGAAATTTTTGTTCAAGGATAATAGGTCTAATCTGACTCAGATCCTGAGAGATAGACATAGAAGTAGAGGCAAGGGCAGAGGATGAGAAGGTAGGCAAACTAGGTCTCAAGGGTATAGCTACAGGAGCCACAATAGCAGTTCTCTGAACATGAAGATAAGGCCTAAAAAGATTGATGAAGTCAGCAATAATCTCACCACCATATTGCATCACTTTCTCAAACTCATCCTTATTCTCCATGAACTTGTCCAACAAAGGAGTGAAATATTTGAGCTTCTGGACCAGAGTTTTTAAAGATTGAGTGATAGGAGGGATTTTCATATTTTCTACAAGTTACTTTAAGTGGTTTGTCATATCATGATTAGAGTAGATACTATTGAAATAGAAGTCCAAATTCTTAGTAATTTCCTCTTGAGAATCATTGGAAATCTTGGAATGAATTCTCACCAAATCAATAACTCTGTCACTATTCTTGACAACCACGGATAGAGACTCTTTGTCTAAGCCATTAAGTATAGACTGAAGTTCTTCTTTAACAACTGTTCTGAGTAGATCATTGTCTAAGGATGGTTGATATGATTGTCTAGAGGCACTAGAAACTGTAACATCTAAAGTAAGAGACTTCAGTTGATTCAAAAATTTCTAGAGATAGCCCTTATATTCATCAGTCAACTTGTTAATACCAATAACAAGATCATACATCTCTTGAACAATTTTCTTGTTTCTTTCAGCCACCTTTTTAGCTAAGGAAATTAGGTTAGGTTGAATTAGGGAGGCTACTTCCTATGAAATCTGACCACTAACATACTCAATAGGATGAGCAACAGGTTCTTGTCTTGAGTTCAGAACTCTCTGCATAGCTTCAACCAGACCTCTGAGAGACTTCACTTCATCACTGAGCTATTTGTTCTCAACTCTGACTTCTCAAATTTCATGAAGCATTTTTGGATGAATCTGCCAAATAATCTTCTCTAACAACATTGCATCATCTCTTTCACTCAGGTTGGTCACAGGAGTAGGTTGAGTATTCATGATCTTTTCAACCCCATCCAATAGGGTAGCTCCAAATTCTTTAAAATCATCCTTAATCACTAAGGTGGAAGGTTCTTGTAAAGGTTTGGGGATAGAAGTTGAGACAGGATCAGGTTTCTTTGCAGCTATAACATTAAGAGCAGATATCGGTTTCAATTCAAATATAGTAGACAGATCTATACCTTTAACAGAGGATTCCTGGGAGTCATTCACATAAAAATATCTAGGAAATTTTTACCATGTATCCAAAGAGATTGAATCAACCAGATTAGTAATATAAATAGTTTCTAGATTTGGGTGCTTCTCCCCCTCAACATGTGCATATTTCTCAGGACTATGAGATTTAGATCCTTGATCTATTTCCAAGATTTCATCCCCAATAGCCTCACCCATTTATTTTCTAGATAATTGAAAGGATTGCTCCATTCTATCTTCAACATATGGGATAACCTCGGTAATAGCTTGTTTCTAAAAATGTTCCTCATAAGTAGCTTCTTTCTCAAGAGAAATATATTCTTATAAATGTTCTCCCAGAATAGCCTTTTCTTTTTCAACAGCAATAGATTATTCTTTAGAGGTAGGTTCTTCTTCCAAATCAAAAATCTCTTCAGGGACAGGTACTTCCTTCTTAATTAAAACTTGTGGATTAGTTTCACTGTCTTACTTATCATAGTAGTCAATGATTTCATCTGGTTCCAAACCAGGATCAGGAATGTCTTTAGGTCTTGAAGAGTGCTCAATTGGGTTGAACTTCTCATATAACCTATCATTATCTTCCAGCCATGATTTTCTCCATGGATTCCAACTAATTTTCATTTTATTGAATGTAACTTTTGAAATAAAAAATTCATAGTCCTTAATGAATTCTTCATCTGTTCCAACCAACCCTTTTTCATGAAGCATAGTTGAGATTAACCTTGAGTAAAACAGGGAGGTTGACTTGGAGGTTGTCTTGGTCAACTCACACATATGGAGTATAACATAATTTCATAGGTTGATCTTATGTCCATTCTTCATAAGATGTAAAAAATACATCCTGATACTTGAGTGTAGAAAAATCACCTTTACGGGGGCTGATCAGATTATGAACAAATTTAAACAAAAGTATGGTTTCCCCATCTAGCACAGCAGCTATAGCTCTTCTCTTTGTTTCATTCCCAGTTAAGCTTCTCAAGGCTTTTTCCAACATAAAGATCTCACTTGGAGGTGGAGGATCTCTCTGGTAGTCCTCAAAAATACCCTCATGAGTTATCCTTAGGCATGAAACCCATAACCTCGAAGAAAAGGTACATCTTTTCCCATTGACCCAGCTTCTCAGAACAAAATAATCTTCTATATCAAAAGATAATTGAACGAACTGATAAAATTGTGCAACTAGCTTTGGTTATATTGGCCTCTCATCCTTCATGAACCAATCTAGACATCCTTTCTCTTTTAGTAATTTCAGTAATAAATACCTAATTGACAGTAACCACTTGGGGAAAATTCCCTTTTCAGGTACCACTATTCTATTCACCAGGTTCGGATTCAACGGACCTTCGGGTGCTAACTTTAGTTATATTTTCATCCTCTTATTAGATTTGTGCTTCTCAAAAGTTGATGAAAATGGTCATTTCATTCTAAGCATTCAACGAAGGTTTGAGAGAGAGAAAGGTTGAAAGAGGGGTTACGATTTGAGAGAGGAGAGATCAGGTGAAGAAAGGAGTGAAACCTCTTTAGTTTTTATCATTTAAGGATTTCAAGAATCGAAAAATCAAAAGCATGGTAAAGTAAAAGAATAAAATAATTAATTACCATGACATGGGTTATAATATGTAAATAAAACAGTAAAGCATCTTTATGGTGAGACTGTAACAGAATTTTAAGGTGAGACCGGAACTAGCTTTCACGGTGATACCGTAACAGGTTTTTACGGTGAGACAGTAATAGGATTTCATGGTGAGACTGTAACTGTGTGATTTCTAAATTGTGTGACCATATTTTTTGAGACAGTAAGTGCCAGATAGTAACCAAGAGATAGTAACTATGAGATCATAAACATTAAACAACAACTTTTAAGACAATAAACTATATAACTGTTAGAGTTTAAATAGTAAACTTAAGATAGTAACTTGTGAAATCATAAACTCTGAAATAGTACACTTGCTAATTAAGATTTATCGTTCCCAACTCATATATTATGTAATCTATTCTTTCATAATTTAATGGTTTGGTGGATATATCAGCAAGCTGATATTCAGTTCCAATGAATTCTAAAGTGATATCACCTTTTTTATAATGATATCTTAAAAAGTGATGTATTACATCAATTTATTTTGTCCTAGAGTGTGAAACATGATTTTTTGAGACGTTAATAACACTTGTATTGTCAAAATTTATAGGTACATGCCTAAATTGATATTCATAATCTAGTAATGTGTGTTTCATCTAAAACATTTGTGCACAAAAAATACCAACAGCTATGTACTCATCTTCGGTAGTAGATAATTCAACAGAGTTTTGTTTCTTACTACACAATGATACTAGTGACTTGCCTAAAAATGACATGTTCCAGAGGTTCTTTTTCTAACTAACTTACAACCACTGAATTCAGCATCAAAATAACTAACTAACTCAAATGATTGTCCTCTGGGATAGAATAGTCCTAGATCGGGTGTATGCTTGAGGTATTTGAAAATTTTCTTAACAGAATTTAAATGATATTACTTAGGGTTTGATTGAAAATGATCACACATACATACACTAAACATAATGTTAGGTTAAGTATCATTTAGGTAGAGTATATTTCCAATCATTCCCCTGTAAGTGGTTTGATCAATATATTTTTACATCTTCATCAAGATCCAACTTATAAGTAGTACTCATTGGAGTGTCAATAATTTTAGTGTTATCCAATCCAAACCGTTTTAGAATATCTCTAGTATATTTTATTTGATTTAAAATAATACCAACATTATTTTGAAATATTTTAAATACAAAAAATAATTTTAGTTCACCCATTAAACTCATTTCAAATTATTTTTTCATCATTTTAGAAAATTCAATACATAAATAATTTCTTGAAGATCGAAAGATAATGTCATCTACATAAATTTGAACTACTAAAACATCATTGTAAATTAGTTTTATAAAAATGTTAGGACCAACTATTCCTTTTGTAAAACCTTTAGAAATATGAAATGTACTTAATCTATCATACTAAGCTCTTGGATCTTGTTTTAAATCATATAAAGCTTTGGATAGTTTAAAAATATGATTTGGAAAATGAGTATTTGTAAAACCAAGAGGTTTCTCAACAAATAAATCCTCAGCTATATAGCCATTTAGGAATGCACTTTTAGCATCCATTTGATATAGTTTAAAATTCAGATGTGCAGCATAAGCAAGCAGAATTCGGATGGCTTCAATTCTAGCTACTGGTGAAAATGTTTCATTATATTCAATTTCTTCTTCCTAAATATAGCCTTGTGAAACCAATCTCACCTTGTTTCTAAATATGTTACCATCTTCATATATCTTATTTCTAAACACCCACTTAGTGCCTATGGTAAATTTTTCTTTAGGTCTGTCCACAAGTTTCCAAACTTTGTTCCTTTCAAACTAATTAAGCTCTTCTTACATAGCCATCACCCAAAATTCATAATTAATAGAATCATTAATGTTTTTAGGTTCAAGTTGTGACAAGAAGAATTAATGTTCAACCTAATTTCTAAGAGAATATCTAGTTTGATTTCCTTTATATAAATATCCTACAACAGCATCTGAAGGATGGTTTTTAAGAGTTTTAACAACTCTAGAATAGGAAGGACTAGTACTTTCAGGTTCATCAATAGGTTCGGGTTCATTATGACTTGAATATAAATAATTTCCATACCTAGAAGTTTTCAAATATTCCTTTACAGGATGGTTAGCAGATTTTGAATTAATGTCTAGATTTGATACATCATCCTCCAGGTTCTCTAAAGAGATCTTAGGATCATGTGGATCTCTTTCATCAAATTTGACATGGACAGATTCTTCCACACATTTAGTTATTTTATTAAACAATCTATAGGATTTAATAAAGATTGAATATCCTATAAATATTCCTTCATCACTCTTGGATGCAAATTTGTCAAGATTTTCCTTAGTATTAAGGATATAGACTTTGCAACCAAATACTTTGATGTAACTTACTTTGGGTTTTCTATTTTTTCATAACTCATATGGATTTCTTTTAATAATAGGTCTAATCAATACTCTATTAATAATATAGCATGTTGTATTTACATCTTCAGACCAAAAATAAATAGGCAAGTCATATTCACTAAGCATGGTTCTAGAAATTGCTTTCAAGGTTATATTTCTTCTTTCTACAACTTTATTCTTTTGAGGTGTTCTAAGGGTATAAAAAATTGTGACTATAGCCATTTTGTGAGCAAAAAGATTCAAACTCTTGATTTTCAAACTCATGGCCATGATCACTTCTTAAGGATTTAATTCTAAGTCCGCTAAGATTTTCTACAGTTTTGGAATATTTGGTAAAATAAGAGAAGACTTCACTATTTTGAGCCAAAAAGAAAGTCTAAGTATATCTAGAAAAGTCATCTACAAGAACATAAAGATAGTGCTTCCCATTTAAACTCGAAACTCTAGATGGTCCAAAAAAATCCATGTGAACCAATTCTAGAGGTTGATAAGTTGACACTTCTTTCTTTGGTTTGAAGAAATTTTGTGTTGCTTTCCCTTTTGACAAGGATTAAACACTTTATCATTTGGAAACTCAAGTTTGGGTAGGTCTTTGAGTAAGATTTTTTTAGTTAACTTTCTAAGGGAGTGAATATTACAGTTTCCTAGTCTCCTATTTCAAATCCAAGACTCTTTGTAAAATACACTTAAACATGAAGCATTTTTAGAAACTAAAAAATTTAAGTTAACAAAGTATACATTTTCATTTATTAATACAAAAAATACTAATTCATTTATAGAATTAAAAACATTGAAAGCATTATTTTCAAATTTAACATGAAATCCATCATCACATAGTTGTGAAATACTAAGCATATTATATTTCAATCCATCAACAAAATGTACTTTGGAAATTAAAACTGAGTTAGAGTTACCGATTTTCCCAAGTCCAATGATATTTCCTTTGGCATTTTCACCAAAGGTGACATGTCCACAATAAATTTTTATTAAATTCTTGAAGCATGAATAGTCCTATTTCATGTGTCTTGAACACCCACTGTCCAAGTACCATAAGATTTTACAGGAACTCTTTAAGCATCTTTCCTACAAAATATTCAAATAAAAACAGATTTTGGTACCCATATTTGTTTGGGTCCAGTAATATTAGTGACTAGTGCTTTAGGAACCCACATATGCCTCATAGGTTTCCTATAATCATTATGTAAAGTAATTGAAAAATAAACTCTATTTGGTACAGAAAATCTTGAAATAGTAAAGAGTGTATCATAACTTGAACTATCTGAATGTTTTCCCGAACTAAGAGTAAATCTATATGTCCTAGACTTAGAAACAAAATTAGTTCTTCCAAAATTTCTTTTATCAGGTTGATAGCCAATACCAGTAGTATATTTAGGAGAAATCTGTTTACCTAGAATTTGTACCAAAGTATCTTTACCATTAGTAAACCTTTCAATATCTTTTTTCAATTGCTCATTAGATAGCTTTAGTTCATTTTTTTCTTTGAGTAATTGAGCATTTTTCTCCCTTTATACAGTAAGTTTATATTTAATGGATGAAGTAAAATCATGATGTTTCTTTAAAGATTTGTACTTATCTTTTAGTTCATTACATGTCTCTTCAAGCATATTACAGTATTTAAACTTTTCCTCATTAGACATATTTTCAGAGTCACTTTAATATCCAAAATAATAGGAATTGTGTATAAGAGATTCCAGTTTTACCTTAGATGTGTTTTCCATAAAATACATATTGGCTTTGTTAGCCTGTTCATCATGTGAAGATTCTGAGTCGCTTGAACTGTCCTCAGAAGCACTCCATGTTTCTTTCATTTACTTTTTATACTTTCTATCTTTGTCCTCATAATTATTTTTGTACTTGATCTTAGGAAAGTTAGCCTTTACATGTCCCTTTAGCTTACATTCATAGCATACTATCTCATCAGACTTGTCACTTCTTTTCCAATCTTTCTTCAAGCTTCCTTTTTTATCATATCTTCCCTTTAAGTTAGGATTTATGAAAAATTTATTCTTCTTGTAAAATCTCTTAAACCTTCTGGATAATTGATCCATCTCCTCATCACTATCAGGTGATGATTTTTCACTACTGTAGCTTTCTACAGAGTCTTCCAATTTCCCTTTCTCTTTGTGTTTAGAGGTGGTGGTCATAAATGCAACAGATTTTCTTTTGGGTCCATCCTCCTCTTCCTTATTGACTTTCATCTCCTCTTCAAACATCATTAGTTTCCCAATGAGTTCTTTTACAGGTAACTTGCTTATGTCACATGATTCTCCAATAAAGACATAGGTTCCTCTCCATCTGTTAGGTAGGAATCTTAGAATCCCCATAATTTTTTCTTTGGCAGTAACTTCTCTTCCAAGAGAAATCATTGTGTTGAAAATTTCGTTGAACCTGAGATACATGTCTGAAATAGGCTCATCAGGTCTCATTTTAAAATTATCATATTTAATAGTATAAGTATTAAGTCTCGTCTCTTTCACACTATAAGTTCCTTCATGTGAAATAGACAAAGTATCCCAAATTTCATGGGCAGTTTTACATGCATAAATTCTGTTAAATTCCTCATCTCCTAAAGAGAAATACAAAGAATTCATGGTTTTGTAATTTTTATTATAGGCAGTCTTGGTTATTTCATCCCAAGTGACTCTATCAGCAGTAGGAATATTATACTCATCTATAATTGAAGACCAAATTTCAAAACCCATACTTTCAAAATGCATTTTCATTTTAATTTTCCATTGGGAATAATTGGTTCCATTAAAGAATGGTGGTCTATTTGTTGCAACACCTTCCAATTTGCTATCCATAATAAATAAATACTTTTGAAAAGCTAGAAATTTATAATTAATAGAAATTTACAGATCTTTAAAGTACAACCAAAATCATAGTTGAATAGGGTCAAAAACAGATTCTTAATAAGAATAACAAACTCCTTTGATACCAAATGTTGGTCGGAGTAGAGTACTCAAGAGGGGGGTGAATTGAGTATCTATAAAAAAATCTGTTTGAAAATTATTCTTAAAAGGTTACCCAATAAAAATAAATACATCCAGTTAATCAAATTAATATGATTATAAAATTTTTACTGTTTGAATAACTTCTTAGAAGATTGATTAATTCTCAGTAATCTTAATATCAGTTATTAATATTACTATTGAAGATATTCTAATAAGGAAAAACAAATATAACTTCTTTCAAGATTAACTATCAAATTAAATTTAGTGATTTCTGAATTAGACAGTAAAATAGAGAAAACTAAATTAAACAACACAGTGGATATAAAACAAGTGGTTCAGTCTCAAGCCGAGACCTAATCCACTCCACTTGGTGATCACCTGCCACCAATCATTTTATATTAATAAACTTGATCCACACCTTGGATCGGGGTAAACAACAGTAAACAAGAATTTCCAGGTCACATGACCTCTTCCACAGTTCTTCATGGGTATAAACTAATAGGTCACACCGAGACTTCTTCCACACTTATCTGTGGGAGTAAACAAGTGTAAAAAAATATGAGAGGAATGATATATTGTATCCTTTAGTTTAATGCATTAGACATTACATCTTTTTATATAGACACACACACACTGCTTGAAAGATAAAAACAATACACAACAGATCAAAAATGATGAGATGAGTTTAGAAGTGCTCTGAGTGTTATTCTATGAGGATATGAACTTCTAGGATAAAGAAGATATAGGAATCGAGTGCTCTTGTGAGAAACAGAGTATCACAAGTCAGGTGCTCTAGTTTCCAATTAGATCTAGATCATGCTCTTCGTGGAGTTTGTATTGTGAAGATGTGATCTACTCTAATATATGGTATCCCAATGAATGATTTGTGTGTTATTCAGATGTATTGAGTTGCATGTGTTGGTTCTTTTCTCAAGAATGCTCATGATTCTTTGTTATCGTGCGCTATTGTTTATGGTCCACACTTCTATTTTTATTATTGGATTGCATGTGTTGGAGCAGAAAGGATGCACGTATTATGTACCTCATACCTTGTACTGTCAGGTGACATGTCTACAAATAAATATTAATTATGTCAATAAATTTAAAAGACTCAAATATGACTGTTAGAAATTAAATTGAAAAATGACAAAACAGATTAAAGAATGGTGTCACAGTCTATCTGAAAATGGTGTCTTCGTGAAATGGTTTCTCCATTAAATGGTGTCTCTTCTGGTCATGGTATCTGGTCAAGGTGTCTGGGTCACGGTGTCTGGGTCCTTTTCCAGCAAAAACACAACCGGTGGCAGACTCACGGTTTCTCAGACTTACCCAAATATCTATATACAAACTTAAACAGTGATATTCATAGAATGGATTAGACATAATCATTTATCAAGGAAATATATTATAATAAAAATTAAAATTAGTTTACAATAATCAAACATATCACTTAATATCTTTGATAAGTTTATTTAAAGCATAAAGAAACCAACCATTTGTACACATGATTTGAGACAGATTAAATAGGAATAATAAGATTTACGGAATGTATGGGATTTTTTATCATTAAAACACGATTAACACATGAGGAGTCCAATAGTTTTGGATTATTAAATTTTTTTTGGGTTTATAAATAGTGAATTAGGATTCTTAAATGGATTCTCAAACGGTTTTGGGTTCATTAATGGTGTGTTTAATCCTTTTTGGAAAAAAATTTACTTAAATGTTGCTTGAGGCCCATTTCTAACCTTCATAAATTTGTCCTCTTTCAAAAAATCCCTTGGTATGGATCTCTTTCCTTGATGGATGCTAATGGGAATGAGAGGTCCTCAGAATGGGACTTCCCTCATGTGTTGATGGTTTGAAGGCAAGGGGTATTTTTTATAATTATTTAAGGGTAATGCTTGGTTGTGTGGATTATTCTTATGATTTTTATTTGGTTGGTTTGTTTGGATAACCCCCCCCCCCCCACACACACACACACACACTTATGATATGACATGGGAACCTTGCATAGATAGTATATTTTCTAAGAATGTTTGCTTCATTATTTTAGATTACACAACGGCTAGTGTCCCTTATTATCGACCTTGCTTTGTTTTGTGATTGTTCCCCTCATTTAGTCCGGTTAGGGTAAGATTTAACATTTGAGAAAATCTATGGAATTGGGTGAGGCACACCTATAGGATGAATTGGTTTTGACTATATTATATATTATCCTCTAAGCTCCCAGGTACTCTCATGTTCCCCTAACACTTATTTATTTACAATGGATAATTTAGGTGCCTCATCTAGTTTGGTCTCTAGTGTTGTGTTTTTCATTTCCCTTATTGTTTGATTGTTTATCCAACTTTCTTATATAATAAACTTTTTTTCTAAAGGTAGATAAATGATTTTTTAAATTTTTCATAGAAATTTTGTTTTACATCCTCTTCCCTTTTTAATAAACACATCACTTCTCTTTTCTTTTCATAAATTTTAAATCCTCCTTCACTTGGAAAAAGAATCATGTTTTGAATAAAAAGGGAAATGGGTCGTGTTTTGATCTAAAAAAATGTGTAAAAAAATTATTTTATATATTTCAGTTCAAAACTAAAATTAATGAATATTTTATTTAAAGGAAATTCATTGGGAATAGATTACTTGGGCATGCCTACTGATTTTTAATACTTTCACCTATACTTTATTCTTATTTTTATCCTTAATTAGGTGTAGGTTTCAGCTTGGTCCTGATCATTGTGGGTGATGTTGAGTCTTAGTATCAGAGAGTGACCCACAGGGTCATGTGGATATTTAGTGATTTTCAATTTTGGTTACATTTATTTTCAGTTATTCTTCTTTTTTCTAGTTGGTTTAATTTATATTGGGATACTCTTTTATTATTTTACTACTTTTTTTATTTATCTTTGGAAAATCGTTACCATCGTTACTTTGTGATGCCCTGGTTCTTGTCGCTAACCCAAGAGGATCTGGAACACCTCTCGAGCCTTATCACAAGCTAGCTAAGGTGAGCGGTTCATGGTCGACCTGGGTTGGTTCATGACAGTAATTTTGATGGGTATAGAGATAGTGGGGACCAAAGATTAGTGGATCCTAGTTAAATTCATGGTTGGCGGTACTTAGGGTTGGAGTTGACATGATGTGGTGATTCCCCTCTTCATATTGACTTATGGTTAGTTATATTTTAGGGTGTTGGACCTTGTATTATTTTTCCCTTTTGTACCAGTATTTATATTGTATGACTTTGGGATGTATAGATAGAATTCATGCATTTTAGCATTCAGATAATTATATATTCTTGTGTGGATGTGATGTTATACATGTTTTTTGATGTATTTGTGTGTATTTTTTATAGGATAAGGTCACCCATAAGTGATTTATGAGTTCTTGGTGCTATTCACTATACCTTAGGCTATTGGAGGTGGGCTTGGGGTGGTACACTCAACTCATCGCTGACTCGGGAAGGGAACCTATGGATTGGATTATGTCACCAGTGGTATGCATGTAGTTGGTGTATATGAGGATCCAAGATTGTCTCATTAGAAGTGAGTTAGTTGACCCATTATGCTCCATGATGTATAAATTGATATAATCATTTATTATTATAATGGATGTTTCTTGATGTATATTATATTTACTGATTGTATTTTTTTAATTGTTTTATGTTTGTTTTGGAAAATAATCGTCATCGATAGATGAAAAAGGATAAGAATTTTTTTATTTATTCATACTTACATATAAATAACTTTCTTGTTTATTTTAAAACTAGTAATTATGGTTTGTTTAATGAAAATAGATGTTTATAAACTTTGCAGACATTCTACTGGGTTTATACTCACTCTTTATATATAGATCTTTATTGTGCATATAGATTACTCTTATTGATTCTTCATGAAGGTATGGGATGATATCTCCCATTTAATAGAACTAGACCATAGTCTCATGATTATAAATATAGAGTCTATGGCATACAATAACACCACGTGATTTTACCATGTATTTTCTTTTAAATAGATATTATGTTGAATTGATTGTTTCACATGAAAAAACAAACTAAAATGAACAATGATACATTTTATTACAATGCAAGATAAAAATTAATACATTATGAAAATACAATATAAAATTTCATTAAGAAAACTACAATAGGAATAAAACTAAATGTATATAAAAATACTAAAAATATAAAATCATTATCCTCATGGTTTCCATAAAGATCATAACCCTAATTACAGCTATAGAAATAAGGTTGAACATTAGAAATAAAGTATATATGTTGACAGAGAAGTAAATGAATAGGATGAATGATTTAAATAATGTTGGTAAGTACATATATATATATGAATGAAATATGGTTGTTATATATAAGTCCATTAGAAATATAGTCATGGAATATATGGTAATTAGAAATATGGTCACTAGATATATGGTCATTGAGTATGTATGTATAAAATAGACATATTAAAGTTGTACAATTGTTAATAAAAATTAAAAAATAATATATGTCACAAATAATAATTAATAAAATAAAAGGATAATATTTAATTAAAATATTTTAATATATATTTTTATGCATTACTTATTATTATTATTATTATTATTATAAAAAGTAAAATTCATTAAAAACTCACTTATGATTGAAGAATACATTGGTACCAGGGAAACAAATTAAATAAATAGCGACCATAATTCTCCTTGATCTTACCCTTGAGATAAAGATGATTTTAAGTAGGATTCAAACACAATTCCTAAAAAATATCATCATTATTAAAATCTATATTTTTTGAAAGGAGGTCTTTAAAATATTCCATAAATTTTTCACACCCCTATAAACCTTATTCCAGACTATTCCATATAATGTTGATATATTTTGGGAAATGACCTATTTTATTGTAAATACTATAAAAATTATTTTTTGAATATTTCCTACTAAACCTTTCAGAAATCTCTCATTATTCCTTCTCCTCTGTATTTCACTGAAGAATGACAAGACCTTGAACATTATTTTTGAGTTTAATAGCACAACAGAGACTAGTTGAGGTGGATAATCACTAAATGTCTTAGAATAAATAATGTATAAAATATCATTTCTAAGTTACTTTCTAAAAATTATAGTAATTATATATCATTTAATACCCAAGTAGTTCTTAAAAGGCATTGGTTTCTTCAAATTATATAAAGTGAATCCCTTTGAGTTGATAATTAGATTCTTCCCCTTGTGATTATTTAAGTTATAGAATTTATCTATATTAAATTCAGTATGAAATGGGGGTAAAAATCATCATTAAAGGCATAAAAATTCCCCCACTTACTATAGAACATCTTGAATCATATCATCCTGCAACACTCCAAGTGCCCCGGGATGCAAGCCCGATTGAACCGACACCACCCCTATAACAACATTGCCTTTTATTTCATTTTTAAACATGATTTATGACATAAAATTCCACATAATAAAACTATAATATTGAGATTTATAGTGTATTTGGTGTTTAGGAACATTATATAACAACTTAAAACATGAAATATAACATATTTATTGAAAAATTCTTCGACATGGAAAAAACATTCCTTCATACTTAACACTTCATGGGATAACCTGAGAAAATGCATATTAAAATGGGTGAGATATAAATACCATTAATGGAATAAAAATAGAATAACATAAGGATAATAATACATTTTATACAAGGAATATCAATGAGGCATAAAGGAACATGAATAATAATGCATGATATAGCATGATAATCAAAACATGGAAATGTGAAAACAACTTAAAACACTGAATCATAAACATAAGTCAGAGCTAAACTGCCAAGAATTCATGGTGGAAAAATTTCCCATAAATTAATTAGAAAAACCCCTATCCCAAAATGACATATCATGATACTAAACTTTACCCAATGAATTGGAGCGCTATCAGGGTGCACCCTTCATAAACATTTTAATATCATTCTTAAGTGTGTCACATAGATCATATAAAATGGATTCATTAAACATCATAATTTATTCCAAGATCAAGTAAATGTGGAATAAATACATATATATCCATAATAAATATGTATATGTGCATAAATATGAATACCCTTGATAGAGAAATGGGTATGGTATTCACTACACAATGATTTTGGCATGGAAAATCACGGTGCAATTTTGGCAGCATAACAGTGTCATATAGAAATTCATAAAATGGGTTGATGAGAGATAAATGGGTATCTCAAAATTTAGACATTAAATTTATCGTATTAGTTACATTTAAGTAAATTCCCCAACATAATTAATTGGAAATAGAAGGCATAACATAATAAAGAGTCTTGAAGTATGAGGAGAAAGCAAAAGAGCCCTTACAAAATTTCAGCATGGTGATGGGTGTACATAAAAGTTATTAGGAAAGTTAAATGAGAGTGAAATGGGATCTCATAATTTATAAAACAATTTAATAGTATGTGGGATAGATAATAATGTATTCCAACATAAGTAAATGGAAATTAAAAAGGCATTTCATAAATGAAGTGCTTGATTAAAAGAGGAGAGAGAGAATCCCTTATGGAATTTTTGCATAGTAACGGCTTAGTTAAGGGTCCAAATAAGGGGGGATAAAATATACCTCATAAAAATAAAATCAATTGGATATTATAGTAATTATGAAAATAAAATCAATTGAAATTAAAATAAATAATCTCAAAGAAGGTTCTTGAATTCAAAGGTGAGGAGAGGAATCCCTTACAAAATTTTGACATAGTAATGGCTTAGGTAAGGGTCAAAATGACAGGGTATAAATGATCAGTCATAAAAAAAATCAATTGGATAGTAATTTAATGATTAAAAATTAATTTAAATACAAGAAATTGAAATTAAAAGAACTAATCTCAAAGAAGGTGCTCGGATTCAAAGGTGAGGAGAGGAATCCCTTATAGAACTTTAGCATAGTAGCAGCTTAGGTAAGGGTCAAAATGAGGGGGATAATGGTACCTCATAAAAATAAAATCAATTGGATAGTAAGGTAATAATTAAAAATGAGTTTAAATACAAGAAATTTAAATTAAAAGAAATAATCTCAAAGAAGGTGCTTCAATTCAAGGGTGAGGAGAGGAATCCTGTACTTGGATGTGTGACTCCAAAGGATTAGGAGAGGCTTCTTGGGATCTTGGGGAACCTTAAGAGGACTATAGGGAGTATATTTTAATTTTTGGACTATATTAAAAAAGTTTTAGTGAAGATAAATTGGATCTTGGGTGGGTTTATATAGGAAAGGAGGGGGATTTCTTTATTATTTTGGTTTTGGACACTTGATAATAAAATATTCAAAACCACAAACCATCCCATGGTTTTTTATCATGGTTTCTACCAAAGGGGGTTATTTTAAATTATTTCATAATTACAAGGGCCAAACTTATTAAAATATCATCCTTGATTATGTGGAGGTGAGTCATACTCTTAAAGAAATGAATTTAAAATCGTAAAATATATTATATGTCTTGGAGGATTCATAATGAATTTACAAAATAAATAAAATAAACTTAAAAGAAAATTATTTTAAATAGAAAACATATATTTTCCTAATATACCTTTGTATTTATTGCATCATTAATGAGCCATTATGATGTCATAAAACACACCATATATTTATACGGTTTTTAATTTTTACCCAAAAATTCTACTATCTCAGAAAATTATGGAAAAGTCACCATTGGATAATTTTTATGTCCTAACTCCAAAAATAATATTCATTTTATCTAAATAATTTTATAAATATTTTAAATTTCTCTTTTAAAATAAAAACTAATATTTATTAAAAAATTGACGAGTTTTTTGACATTACAAGTTTTCAAACCCTAATAAAAATTACATTTGACTTCATAAAATTTATATGATCATTTACATTTAAAAATTAATTTAATAATAATATTTTATTAAAATATTATTTATTTCAAAAAAATATATTAATTCATCAAAATATATTTCTTAATTGAATTTGAATATTAACCAAAATTATTATTGGTTTTTTAAAAATCATTTACAGAATAACAATAATAAGAAGAAAAATATATTCATTATTATATAAAAAATAATATACATAATATTATTACTAGAGTCTTGATACATATCCATTTATTACACCAGTATATTCCCGAAGAGTAAGGTGCATGATGGTGGGTCTTTCATGGGGTCGTTCAGTGAACAAGGTTTGGGCCCTGATCTCGATGATTTTAAACATCTCTCATAAATGGTTTATATCATGCTTAAGTTATTGGATCTTGGCATGGGATTGGTCTAGGGAAAATCCTATAAATACTATATCCCTAAAAAGATCTGATAAATGGTTTTCATAGGGTACAATCCTATTAGATGAGGTCATCACTTCCTTTTCATGTGCCAAACGGATTTGTTAAAACCTTATATTTGTACTAGTCATGTGATAATTGTTAAAAGGCTATATTATCAATGGTAAAGATACTTAATGGTCATTTAAAATATAATTGGATATAATAAAATAATTTCACATGTTTTCTATATCCATAAAACATTTAAATAATTCAAAAGAAAGTGAATTTTATTAATAAATGTTAGGGTCATTACAAACTTCCTCCCTTAAGAAATTTTACTTTCAAAATTTCATTTTACCACACTAAAAAGGATGATGGTAACTCTTCTTCATCACCTCCTATGGTTTCCACATTTCTTATTCAAACTTTTGGTTTCACCACAACACTTTGACGATGGGCATTGTCTTATTTCATAGAACTTTTTCTCTATGATCTAAGATCTTCACCAGATGCTCCTCATAGGTTAGGTCATTATCCAATGGTACCACATCTAGATTGAGTACATGTGATGGGTCCAGTATGTACTTTATTAAGAGGGACACATGGAATACATCGTGTACTTGAGAAAGGTTTGGTAGGAGTGATAGATGATAGTCCACTATTCCAATGCTATCAAGGATCTCAAAAGGGATGATGTACCTTGGAATAAGCTTTCTCATCTTCCAAAATATCATCAATATCTTCCATGGAGATATATAGAGGAATAACATGTCTCTAACATCAAACTCTAGATCTCGTCGACGATTATCATCATAGCTCTTTTGTCGACTCTGAGCAGCTTTTATGTGTTGTTGTATGGTCTTAACCATATCCACTATTTCTTCAAAAACTTTAGGACCTAGAAGTTTTTGTTCCCCAACTTCATCCTAACATGCTGGTGTTCTGCACCTCTTCCCATAAAGGGATTCATAAGGGGCAATTTGGATGATCAAATGGAAACTGTTTTTGTAAGAGAACTCCACCAAAGGAAGATGTTGGTCCCATACTCCTTTGAATTCCATTTAGAAATATCTCAACATGTCCTCAAGTGTCTAGATATTCCACTCATATTGGCCATCAGTTTGAAGGTGATAAGTTGTACTAAAGTTCATCTCAGTGTTTAGAGTATTCTAAAAACTTTTACAAAACTTATAGGTGAGTCTTGGATCTTGATCAGACACAATTAATAGTGGTAATCCAGGCATCCTTACCACTTCTCTGATGTATATCCATTCTAGTTGATCGAGTGAAAATCCTCTCAAATCACAATGAAGTGTTCATTATTTGTAACAAATATCCACAACAACCCATATATAATTTTTTCCTTTGGATGTAATTGTAAGTTCGGTGAAAAAGTCCATAGTGATGTTTTCCTATTTCCATGTTGGTATGGGTAATGGTTGAATCATCCACTTATACTTATACCATTCAGAATTAACTTGATGACATTCCAGGCACTTTGATGTATATTCAGAAATCTCTTTCTTCATATTATCCCATCAATAGTGCTCTTAGAGATCTCCGTACACCTTTGTGTTTCCTAGGTGAATTGAGAAATTTTAACTATGTACATCATCCAAAAGTTATTTCTTTAACTCAGGATTTTATGGAACACATAGTCTTGACCCAAATCTCATAATTCCTTTTTCATTAACATTGAACTTTGAGGATTTTCCTTTTTTGATAGTTTCCACTTTATTCTAAATCCCCACATCATCTTTTTTAGCATCCTTTAACCTTTGTAAAAGAGACGGTTGAGAAATAATTTGTGAAATAATTTATTATGTTCCTTTCTTTATTATTTCTATGTCTATCCTATTAAAATATAAGAAGATTGGATCCTTATCAATTCTCATCAATGATAGAATTATTGGGTCCTTTATACTTAGAGCATCCACTACCTTGTTTTCTTTTCCAAGAAGGTAGCGGATTGAGAAGTCGTAATCCTTGATAGGATCTAACCATCTTCATTGGTTCATATTCACCTCTTTCTATGTGAATATATATTTGAGACTTTTTTGATCCGTATATAGTTCACACTTCTCCCAAAAGAGATTATGCTGCCAAATTTTCAATGTAAAGATTGCAATTTCTAACTCCAGATTATGCATGGGATGTTTTTTTCTCATGAATTTTCAACTTCCTTGAGTCATAGGTAATGACTTTGTCATTTTTCATCAACACACATCCCAATCCCTTCTTTTAAGTATTGTTGAAAATTACAAAAATCTCTCCACTTTTGAATAGTGTGAGCACAGGGGAAGTGATAAGAATCATTTTCAACTCCATGAATATTTATTCACATTAATCATTCCAAGAAAATGTGACTCCCTTATGAGTTATCTTGGTAAGGGGGTTTGATAATAATGAGAAATTTCTCACAAATCAATGATAATATCCAGCTAACCCAAGGAAGCTATGGATATCTATCACAAATTTTGGCCTCATCCATCCCTTGATTTATTTTGTCTTCGAAGGATCCATGGATATCCTATTACTTGTGATGATATTCCCTAAGAATGATACTTCCTTCAACACACTTGTTATAATTTTCATAGGGCTTCTCCTTTCATAAGGTCTTTAGTATAGTGTTCAGATGATCCTTATGCTCTTCCTTGGTTTTGGAGTATATTAGAATATCATCTATAATGAATACCAAAAAATTGTTGAGGTAATCTATAAATACTCTATTCATCAAGTCCATGAATATTTCTAAAGAATTAGTGAGTCTTAATGGCATCATTATGAACTCATAATGCCCATACCTTGTATAAAAATCAATATTGGGGATATCCTCCTTATTTTACCTTGGTAATATCCCGACCGTAGATCCACCGTAGAGAATTATCGTGCTCTATATAGTTTATCAAATAAGTAATAAATTCATGGAAAAGGATACTTTTTCTTTATTTTGATTTTATTGAGCTTACAATAATCAATACAAAGGTGCATTGAACCATCCTTCTTCTTAAAGAAGAGGATTTTTACACCCCATGGTGAAGCACTTGGGCATATAAACCCTTTATACAGATTATCCTATAATTATTTCTTTAGTTTCTCAGCTTTCACAACAGCCATTCTATATAGAGTCTTGGATATCAGTAATGCCCCATGTATAAGATCGATCAAAAACTCAACCTCTCTGCTAGGAGGAAGACCAGGAAATTCCTCAGGAAACACATCATATAATTCCCTCACAGTAGTCATGTTTTAGAGAATGGTTATTTCCTTAGACTCAATCATTTGAGATAGATATGCTTTCTTGTAAAGCAATAATATCCATTCTTGAGATTATGGTGCTTAATCATCCTCCTAACACTTGTATAGAATCGGGGGTTCGATTCTCCATATGGAGATTTATTTCCCTCTCGCATAGATTTATGTTGTCTCTGTATAGGTAAATCCAATACATGTATATAATTGCATAAAATCACACCAAGGGAAGTATAACAAGGTTTAATGGGAAGTTAAATCCACAAATTGTGAAAAGGGACGAGTTATATACATGGGATTTAATAATTTCCCCATTTTTCATTTTCAACAACATCTCTACTTCCATGCTTTGTGGTGGTGTTTGAATAGTTCTACTAAACTTTTTTGATATAAAAGATGTGTATAATTAGGATCAAAAAGTATGTTTTCTATTCTTGAATGAATAACTAGTGTACCTATCACCACTTCTTTTTCAGGATTCACTTTTGTAGTAGTGATGGAAAAATATTACCCTTGCTACCTTGGAGGTTGTTGGTTGCCTCTGAAAACCCTTGTCTTAGGGAACTGGTTCATAGAGTGACCTGGTTCCTTATAGTTGTAACAATTAACAACACATTGAGGGTCGACCGGATCAATCCTTTTATATGTAACATTGGTGGGTTTCTCCTATAAATAATAATTGTTAATGTTCACTTCGCTTCCACACCTAAATAATTTTCTTATTCCCCTTAGGCAATTCCAGGGTGCTTTTTTATACACCTTTGGTAAGTGGGTGCTGGAATTTCTTAGCTCCATTGGATTTTTTTCATCGAATCGCCAGAATTAAAGTCCAATTTACGCTTCTTATACCCATGATACCCTTCATATTCATCAATCACCATATCAAATTTGAGGGAACATTGGAAAATTTCATCATAACTATCAAATTCATGGATTTCCAAGGCTTTTAATATGCTAGGATTTATCCCACTAAATAATTGGTCAACCTTGCATCCAGGGGTAACGAAAAAACCATAGGTGTATCATGTAAGTCTTGTGAGGTCTTCCCCATACTCCCCAATAGTTGTTTCTTCAATTTTCTCGAGTGCAAGGAAATATCTTTCTATCTTAAGATATAGGGTTCGGGGAAATTATTTATCAAAAAACATTTTTTGGAATTCCTTCCACTCCATTTCTTCGATCTCTTCCTCATGCTTCATATTCTTAATCAATGTCCACCATTGATTAGCTTCACCATCCATATGATAAACATCCAGAAGAACCTTCTCTTTTTTGTAAAATTTAAGGATAGAGAATATCTTTTTGATGTAATTTATCCATCGATCCGTGATTAAGGGATCAGATGATCCCTTGAAAGTCAGAGGTCTTTGTCACATAAAGCTCTCAAAAGTAGGTTTCTCTCTCTTAGGTGGTTTGGGAACTCATCCTGGACTAGTTTTCTATTTATAACTTGAGTTAACTAATATATTATCATGAAAAGTTTTGTGATTCCCACTCCCATTGGGTTGGGAATCTCATTGGGGAAATCCTTACACTTCCCTTCGCATCAGTTGTTAGCATGATTACTCCTATTTCTAGCCATTGGCTATAATAAAAGGAAAATTAGGGATGAGTATCTAAAGTGGTTAAACACATAAAGGTTAATCCAATTAAATTAAAAGGATAACCTATAAATTACATTTATCTCTTTAACTTGTGAGTTTCTAAGCTTCAGTCTATGTTATCCATAGTTTACTTCCTAATATATATTCTAATGGGAATTTTTTCTTTGTTCCCTTAATAATGGTTTATAATGAGCTTATGAATTTATCAAATCATATCCCCTCGGAGTGTCAAACCAGGTATGTAGTAAGTCACATTTTTGTGTGCCAGTTTACCCCGAGTCAATCCCAGAACACCTTTTCAGAGTTGTTACACCTAGGTACATCTATTTTAAAACCACGTCCACTTGTAGTATCCTGATAGGGATTTATTTAACTGATAAACCACTTAATCTATACTTACCAAAATTTAGGGATGTTTTCTTACACATAGTCTTGTCCCTAAGTGTTTTCACTATGGTTTTCTAATCCTAATCCCAAAAATAAGTAAACATATCCTCTAATGCCAACTATAACAACCCTGGTCTTTATTTTATTTTTATACATGATTCATTACATAAAATTTAACTTAATAAAACTAAAAATATAGATAGGTTTAGTTTCTTTTGGGTTTAGTAACATTATATAACAACTTAAAACATGAAATAAAACATCTTTATTGAAAACTTCTTTGACATGGCCAAAACATTCCTTTATACTTAACACCGCATGGGATAACCTAAAGACATATATAAGAAAAGGGTTGATCTATAAATACCAGTAAAGGAATAAAAATAGAATAAAATGAGGATAATAATACATGTTATATAAGGAATAACAATGAGTTATAAAGGAACATGAATAATAAGGCATGATATAGCATGATAATCATAACATTGAAATGACGCAACAACTTAAAACACAACATCATAAACATAAGTCAAATATAAACTTCCAAGACTTCATAGTGGAAAAAATTCCAATAAAAGAATCATTTTAACCCCTATCCCAAAATGATGTATCATTATACTAAGCATTACCCAATGCATTGGAGCACTATCAGGGCACACCCTTTATAAACATTTCAATATCATGCTTAAGTGTGCCACATAGATCATATAACATCGATTCATTCAACATCATAATTTATTCCACAAACAAGGAAATGTGGAATTCATATATGTCTCCACAATAATTAAGTATAAGTTCATAAATGTGAATATCCTTGATAGATAAATGGGTATGGTATTCACTACACAATGATTTTAACATGGAAAATTGTGCTGCAATTTCAACAGCATAACGGTGTCATATAGAAATTCATAAAATGGGTTGATGAGAGAGAAATTATTATCTCATAATTTATACATTAAATTTATAGTAAGAGGGATATGGAAGGACATTCCCCAAAATACTTAATTGTAAATAGAATATGTAACATAATAAAGAGTCTTGAAGTAAGAAGAGGAAGAAAAAAGATCCCTTACAAAATTTAAGCATGGTAACGGGTGTACGTAAAGGTTCATATGAGGGTTAAATGAGAGTGAAATAGGCTCTCATAATTTACAAAATAAGTGTACATTAGGTGGTATAGGTAATAATGTATCCCAACATAAGAAAACAGAAATTAAAAAGGCATATCATAAATGAAGTGCTTGATTAAAAGAGGAGAGAGAGAATCCCTTACAGAATTTTGGCTTAGTAAAGGCTTAAGTAAGGGTGAAAATGAGGGGTTATAAATGATCCCTCATAAAAATAAAATCAATTTTATATTAAGGTAATTTTTTAAATACAATAAATTTAAATTAAAAGAACTAATCTCAAAGAAGGTTCCTGAATTCAAAGGTGAGGAGAGGAATCCCTTGCTGAATTTCGGTATAGTAACGGCTTAGGTAAGTGTCCAAATGAGGAGGGATAAATGATAACTCATACAAATAACATCAATATTATAGAAATTTAATGATTAAAAATTAATTTAAATACAATGAATTGAAATTGAAAGAACTAATCTCAAAGAAGGTGCTTGAATTCAAAGGTGAGGAGAGGAATCCCTTACGGAATTTTGGCATAGTAACGGCTTAGCTAAGGTTCCAAATGAGAGGTGATAAATGATAAATCATAAAAATAACATCAATTTTATATTAGGTTAATGATTAAAAATTAATTTAAGTACAAGCAATTGAAATTAAAAGAACTAATCTCAAATAAGGTGTTTGAATTCAAAGGTGAGGAGAGGAATCCCTTACTTGGGAGTGTAACTCAAAAGGATTAGGATAGGCTTCTTGGAAGCTTTGGGGTTCTTTTTAAGGACTATAGGGATCATAGGTAATATTTTTTATGATCTTAAATTAGTTTTAGTGAAGAGAAATGGGATCCTGGTGGGTTTATATAGGAAAGGAGGGGGGTTTTTTTTAAAGGATGGGGACGAAGCCTCATTTTTATTACTCAATCAAAGCAAATTCCTCTTTTAATTGGGTAGAGGGAAACCCATTACATAGCCCGAAGTCCCAGTGGGCTTGTAGCCCATTACATAGCCCGTAGGCCCAAATTCAAAGGCCAATTCACATTCTGTGAATAGTAACCTGCTGCTACAGTACCGCACAGTATCGCCGCCGCTACAGTGCCCTGCCGCCACTACAGTTCCCTGTCGCCGCTACAGTACCCGCTGATGAACAGTGCCGCCACTACTACAGTACCGCTACAGTACCTGCGCCCCATGGGTTTTGAACCCCCATTTTCCATGTAGTATTACGGGGTGATTACCACTAACAAATGGGATTTAATTAAATTATTTTATAATTAAAAGGGTCTAAATTATTAAAATATTTCCCTTGAGTATGTGGAGGTGAGTCATACTCTTAAAAAATGAATTTAAAATCATAAAATATATTATATGCTTGGAGGATTCGTAATGGATTTACAAAATAAATAAAATAAATTTAAAACCACATTATTTTAAATATAAAACATATATTTTTTATAATATACCATTTATTTTATTTATTACATAATTATTGAGTCATTATGATGTCATAAAATACACTGTATATTTATATGGTATTTAATTTTTACCAAAAAATTCGATTGTCTCAGAAAATTATGAAAAATTCACCATTGGATAATTTTGACATCCTAATTAAAAAAATTAATATTAATTTTATCTAAATAATTTTTTAAATATGTGAATTTTAACTTTTAAAATAATAACATACATTTATTAATAAAATTGATGGGTTTTTTAACAATACGAG
The DNA here is from genome assembly GCA_963277665.1 of Viscum album. NCBI lineage: Eukaryota > Viridiplantae > Streptophyta > Magnoliopsida > Santalales > Viscaceae > Viscum > Viscum album. Next base: position 666,671,291 of record OY728133.1, read on the forward strand.
TTTTCAAACCCTAATAAAATTTACATTTGAATTCATAAAATTTATAAGAGAATTTACATTAAAAAATTAATTTAATAATAATATTTTATTAAAATATTTTTTATTTCAAAAAAATCCCTTAATTCATCAAAATATATTTCATAATTGAATTTTTATATTAACCAAAAATATTATTTTTTAATTAAAAATAATTTACAGAGTAAAAATAATAAGAAGAAAAATATATTCATTATTCTATAAAAAGTACTGTACATAATCTTATTATTAGGTTATTGATACATATACCTTTATTACACTAGCATGTTCCTTAAGAGTAAGGTGCACAATGGTGGGGCTTTAATGGGGTCGTTTGGTGAACATGGTTTGGGTCGTGATCTCGATGAGCTTAAACTTCTCCTGTAAATGGTTTCTCTCATGCTTAAGTCATTGGATCTCATATTGGAATTGGTCTAGTGAAAATCCCAGAAATTTTATCTCCCTTAGAAGCTCCAATAAATGGGCGTCAAAGGGTAAAATCCTACTGGATGAGGTCATCACTTCCTTTGTCTGTGACAAAAGGATTTATTAAAACCCTATATTTATACTAGTCATGTGATCACTATTCAATGACTATATTATCAATGGTAAAGATACTTAATGGTTATTTAAAATCCAATTAGATATAATAAAATAATTTCATGTGTTTTCTATATCTATAATACATTTAATTAAATCAAAATAAAGGGAATTTTATTCATGAATGTTCAGGTCATTACAACCCCATTCAAACTAATATCATTTCTAACCAAATTCTAATTCTTCACAATTTCATCTTTGGCCTCACCAATAACAACTTCATCCATTAGTAAATCCACCATTCCCAATATTCCATCAGTGATAGGGTCTAATAAAGTAGTAACAACATTATTCAAAATAACCAAATCAGAATAATCCATTAATATACCACCCTATATTTTATCATCAATACTTATATAAATTAATCCTTTTTATGTAGTATATAACTCATAAAACTCTCCCTTATATACATCCACACCAGTGACATCAGTAGCAGTATTATTGTAGTGAATAATTTCACAAGTAACGTTACTTTGAATCACTAGAGATGAAATAGGTCCTTATATAATCACAAATGGAATACCTTCTATAATTATTGAATCCATGTTCTTCATCAATAACATAGAAAGAATTTTCTTTGACAAGGCCTCATATTCCTATACCATCGATTTAGTTTTCTATACTTTATCAGGATAAAAACAGAAAACTTGAGTGTGACCCCACATAGAAAACTCAAATAGAATTACAGAACATCCTCATAAAAGTAAGTTTAAAAAACCCCTCTTTAACATTTTTAATCATTACCCATTTAGGAATAGAACCTTCCGATTCAACTTTGATATAAACACGAATGAATTATGGGTAAGATAGGGATTTTTTAGAAGAATACATCTTATTAGGAGAACCCAAAGCACAATAAATTCCCTTTTTAGCTCCATATCTAAAAATATAAACCAAAAGAGGAAACTTGAATTGGAATAGATGAAGAAACAAAACCCTATGAAATTAATGGTGACCATCAAAAAATTTGTACTGGGTAACCATACACCTTCCATAATCATCTTCACTAGCAATGGTAAAAACCCCATTGGTCATACAATCTGAGTAATACCCTTCCTTCATCCAGACGTCCCATTAAGAATTTTTTAAACCCAATTTTATTAAATGTACTCTAAGTCATTGGAAAAAGGGGATGATTTCCATTGAATACCCAATAAATAAAAATCTAAATTCCTCAAAGAGAATCTTGAATTCATCATCTAAAAATCAATCATTGGTCCATCTTTGAAGTGATAAATATTTTTTAGACAAATCATAGGGGGGGACACATCAATATAAACTCTTGAGAAGCTCAATAAGAGGAGAGAAGATGGTCCGCAAAGGATTTTGGGGAAGAATACCTAATCGTCAAGTCTAGTGACATAGTGAGATAAATGTGGTTAAATTTTTATTATTATTATTATTATTAAAGAATGATATTGATATATTTATTATAAGGATCCATCATTAAAAGTTACATATTCTTGAGTTAAGTCAAGAAATTCACATTGAGGATCTTTTTAGGTTTATAGTTTTGAGAATTAGGCCATAACTATTACATAATAGACCCAGAAATTACATATGGATAGTTATACTCAGTATCCACTTTTTCCACCAAAGGAAACCCTTTAAACAAAACATTATTTCTTTTTCTTGATAAAAATATTCTTTACTTTTTCCTTTACCTTACCCATCCTTATACCTTGTGGAAAACATTTCAAAAACTTGGGATGAGAAAAAAAATCTCATTAAGGAATATAAAATTAGGAATAAAACCATTAGTCTATAAATATTTAAAACCCATGGAAACATTTTCACAAAATCATACTTTTCACCCATAAAACATAAACTACTTATCTTACATCATGTAATCATAAGATTCCTACCAAACTTCATAGAAATCATAAAACATAAAGGTAACTTGTGTCATCCATATCATATTTACATTGTAGCTTTTACAGCTACATAGGGAGTAACTCTCATGGTTATGTTTGGAATACCCATCACAGTATATTCCCTAAATCTCTTAGGATAAACCTTATCGTTTACCTCTGCCACATTACCCAATGAATTGAAGAGATATCATAGACTCACCCACCCTCGGTTTATCACGGAACCACCTGTGTACATAAACAATGCCCAAGAACCATAACATAATCAAAAAACATAAAACCAGCTTAAATAGAAAATAAAATTTCCACATTTTCATTCACAATATATCATTTCAAAATATTTACATAATAAATCAAATTTAAAAGAAAACACATTTAAATAATTTAAAAAGAATATTTTTGATTCAAAGTGTCCCATAAAACTTTGAAACTTTTAAAGTAATTAATATTTTAAAACATTAATGTCCATATAAATAAATCCTTAAACCCATTTTGAAAACATGGACAGTAATAAGAAATATTTAGAAGAATAAATCTTTAAAACATTTAAAACAATTTTTTAGTTAAATATTCTCTTACCACTTCAGAAATAATTGAATAAAATAATTAAATAATAATATAAAAAAACTTATAATATCATGAGAATAAGGATATTCATGATATAATATTTTAAAGGGAAGAATATACACTATATAAAAGTGAATTGGTGCATAACAACAAATAAGTCTCAATGGAATGTAAATTGAGATAGAATCCCTTACAAAGATCATATACTTAGATTAAGGATAAATAAATGAAATAATTATGTGTGGAAAATATAAATACACCCAATATAATTGGATATTCAGTGTAAAAAATCATAGGTCATTAACACATATTATTTTAAAAACAAAACCAATGACATGGATATTTAACTCAATGAAAGGAGATTGAGTTAAGATTTCCCTTACCTTGAGTCCAACTCATCACGTACAATTGTTATGTTCCAGAATAATAAAATTATGTTAATTTATACATTAGTGAAAAAAATAAAGTTTATTATTCCTTTTATATCACTTATTACCATGTTATAAAAATTACATAATTATTTAAGTTCATATCGGTCGGTTTTTTTATATTCGGTACTTGAGTCGAAAATGAACTTGTTTTGATGTAAATTGTCCATGTGGTAAAAATTAAATAAACTCAAGAATAATATTAATTATTTAAATATCATATATATCCAGTATATATGTATTTATAATAGTCCATAACATTTGGAGATAATAAATGAAATGCACCGTTCATAGAGACGGTAGGTCGTACGTGCGCATGAACGTTACTTTCATTTCTTTATCATATTAAAGGAATTAAAAATAAATGATACATAAATATATTATAATTCCTTTATAATATATATTTTATATATGTTACATAATTTCATTAACTCTATCCTTTGTATGTTTCATGTATGTCATGAACAAGTTATATCACTTTGAGGGGGCGGTAGTCCACACTTCCTCAAATGAAATTATCGTATTTACACATTATGGAAGGCATAAAGGTTTGATTTAAATAAAAATTACAAAATAATAGAGACAATATAAATATAATATATTTAATATATAAATATATTTCCATCATCATGGCCACTAAGATAAGTGGTAGGATAAAATTGAACAATCATCATTTTTTGAGGTAGTAGTTCACCGTACACAGAAACAGTGTGTTCTATATCCATTAGATAGAGGTGTGTGTTAGTGTAGGTAGAACCATTAGAATAACAAAATCCTATTATATTTATGATACTATTTTTTATAAAATAATTTAATAAATAGATTTTAGGGTGTTGGAGAAGGAAAATAAATGAAAGGAGCTTGAGAGAAGATGTTACCTCTAAATCGGGTAACTCCTTTTGATTTGAGCCAAAAGGCTTTCTTAAATTGCATTATTCCCAAGGTAAAACTTATAAGAGGAATTTAGGTATGTTGGAAGATTATTTGAGAATAATTTTGATGATCCAAGGGGCTTTATAGGTTCGAGTAATTGGGTAGATGTGGTGGCCTTTTATAAGAGGGAGGAGGGGCACTTTAGGAAAGTCTTGAAATATTATTTTATTATAAATTTATTTTCGAATTATAATAGATAAAAAATGATATATTTTTAGTATAAGGTTAGTATGGGTCTAAATAATCTCAACCAATAGGTTTTATAAAAGTTTAGGTCACAAATTTTGTAACACCCCAGGTAAATAAAGAATATGAAATTTTCATATTTATCCATATTTGTGAATAAAATATTAATATGACTTTAAAGGGGACGCTATGCTCGATGGAGTACCCAATACGCAACAACGAGTTTCTTGGGAATCTTACGTTGCACTCTAATAATAAAATAATATTATTTTAAATGGCAGTTAACATGTAGCCTTTGTATTGGCAGGAATGGATATAAATAACTAAAATATGATTATATATGTTTTTAAATGTTTTTACATTTATCCAAAGGCTTAAAATACGGAAAGAATTCAATTTTAGGCTTTTATACCCTAGTTTTCACTAAAGGTTCACTTATCGCCTTTTGATGGCGAACCGTCATTAAATATAGTTTTGTTTACTCTTATACATTCTATTGGACCAAATAAAACTCTTCTAAATAATCGGGACATCAAAATTTACTTTGTGTAAATTTTTGGTATCTTTCCGATAAAGTTCATTTTTTAATGAATAGTGTAAAATGTTGTATTTTAATTCAAAACCTCTTTTTAATCTAATTTATTTATATGATTAGATTATCATTTGAATTGTTTTTAAAGTTAAATTAGAAAATATTTTTACCATTAAATCCAATTGTGGTCGTTGGAATTAATTTCACTTTGAAATCGGACTTAAACTAGTGTCAATCTTTTGATACTTATTGTTTCATAAAAACACGCTATTTGCTCTGACAGCGGGAATTAATTATTAAATTAATTAATGTGACTTATATGTTTTTAATTTTGTAAAATAGACTTCATTTTTGAATTCGTAATATCAAATATAGCTTAGGGTGAATTTTTGGTAATTTTCTGAAAAACATAAATTTTTTATGAATAGTGAAACCACTAAGTGGTACTTATAAAAACTGTTTTTCTGTTTAAATGAAATTTTGCCATCATTGTGTTTTGATTTTCAAAAATCTGACATACATGGTTGTCATTAAGAAGTAAAATGTGGTTCAATGGGATAAAAATAATTTTTTGGTGAATAGTAACTTATTAAGTTTTTAATCGCGATTAGTGGTAATTAGTGTAGTTTAAGGTAAAAATAATGCTTTAATAAAATGAGATGAGCTTGACACATGTCCTAACCCTATTGGTTGTGTCATGGCCGACCAAGACAACCCATGGGTCGATTTAGGGGACCCCATGGAGCCACTTGGGTGAGATAATGACTTTAATGCCTTTTTTTTAAATAAAGGTGAAAACGACACTAACATAAATTGTTTTACTAAAACAATTTTTAGAAGGGGTTATACTAATCATATTTTTGATTATAAATATTCATTAGAAATCTAAAAATATTTTCTACATAATAGTATTTGTTTTATAATTTTTAGACTTTAAATAAATTAAATTATTTATGACATCATGATGATGTAGCGATGACCTCATTATTTAACGATTTAAATAAAATGAGAAGATAATGTAAACTCTATGACTGAAACATGTCCAAAACTTATTGGATGGGTGTATTTAAAACCCTTATCACCTTATACATGAATTATATCAATGTGGGACCTTTTAAAACCGAAACACATTTTCAAATTAAGTAATATTTCTTACTTTCCAAAAGTTCCCCTCCTCTCCTCTTATAAAAGGCCCCCACCTCTACCTCATTTCACAGACTACTCAAGCCTTTGGCTCAGCCATCCCCTACCCATTTACTCTCTCCACATCCCTATCCTCATTCTAGAGGATTCTCTTTGGGCAGAATCCTTTCAATGGAAGCCTTTAGGCTCAAATCAAAAGGAGTTACACTTTTAAAGGAGATTAAAGAACGGTCGGGTCAAGTCGGATATGAGGTAAGGGATCCTACACCTCTCTTTCTTTTTAAGTACACTTTTTTATGTCATTCCTTCTAAAGCTCATCTTTCATGTTATTGGGATGTTCTTTTATATTAATCTTACTGTAATTTTTATGTTCATATGATGATAGACCCTATTCTCTCTCATCAATCCATTTTGGAAGTTTTGAGTGGCGCTGTTAGGCTGCCGAATTTTCGTAAGAGATCTAACCTCTCTCTTTCTTTTTAAGTACTCTCCTTTATGTCACTTCTTTTAAGAACCTCTTTGTTATGATGGGGGATTTTCTTTTATATTCCTCTTTTTGTACATTTTATTTTAATGTGATGAGATACCCTATTTCATCTCATCAATCCATTTTTTGGAAGTTTTAAGTGGCGTCGTTAGGCTGCCGAGTTTTCGTAAGGGATTTTTCATCTCAGTTTTATTCCCGTGGGATTTATGCTAAATTTTCCACAATTTCCTTTGAGTGGTGTATGTACTGACCATTATTTTACTCATTGTGTAATATTCTTTCATTTATGAGTATTTACATCAATATTGTATTGTCCTTCTTTCATGGGGCGTATGTTTCGAAAGATACCCATGTCGGTAAGGGAACCTTTCACCCGCCTCTTTTTAAAACACTTCTTTTGTTGGATCTTTTAATTTACATATTTTTATGTTGGGATATGTTCTCCTATATCCTTATTGATGTAAATTTTATGTCCAAGTGATGAGATACACTTTTTATCTCTCATCAACTCATTTTGATGTGACGCCATTAGGCTGTCAAGGGAACTTCTTAACCCAATTTCGATTTCTTTGGGTTCAACATGTAGTTATTGAATATGTCATCCTTTGAATATGTGTGAATGACCTTTGATTATTTTACACTTAATATCCACTTATATTTGGTGTATTCATTTGTCACACATAATTATGTAATTGATTTATCCTTAAACCAAGGATACCGTCTTTGTAAGGGACTTCGTCTCAATCTCCTTTCATTGAGGCATATTTCGTTTTATACACAACTTTATTTTATACGGTGTATAAACCCCTTTGACTTTTACTTTTATACAAAAGGAATCTTTTTCTACGAAGCGTTTTACTAAACGACAAAAAGGAATGTTTTTTTAACGTACGCGGTGACAACGACCTTTTCCGCCACCGCGAGTATTATTTGGTCTTTGGCTTCCTCAACAAGCTGTAATGTTTTTAAAATAAAATAAATACCATATAATCTTTTATGTATTTTGGTATTGAAAATGGTTTTGATAAAGTATTCTATTATGTCAATATATTTATGATATATTGTGATTGAAATGTGGAAATGTTATCATTCCTTTATATTGGTTTTATGTTTTATGATTTTATATTGGTACTTGGACATTTTAACGGGTGGTTACGTTATAAACCTTATGATGGGTGGTGCCGTGAATACCAGGACGGGTGGTTACGTTATAACCTCCAATGCATTGGGTATGGAAGTCGGCCGTATGGCTATTCCATTAAGTATGTATGGAAATTGGCCGTATGGCTATTCCATTAAGTGATATGTGTGGGAGTCGATCATATGGTTATTCCACTTAAGTATGTTTATGTCCCAAGTTACCTTTATATATGTTATGTGTTATTTATATGGGTTTTATGGTAATCCTTTAGTTACAAAAAGGTAAGTAATGATATTTTATTCAGTGAAGATTTTTTACTACTTCATAAAGGTGAAAAGTATTACTTTGATAAAGTATACATGGTTTACTTTTTGTTTTGATAAACTAACAGTTTTCATTCTTTGTGTATCCCTTACTGAGTTTTTATGCTCATCCCAAGTTTTTGAAATGTTTTTCACAGGACTTATCATGAAATAGGGTCAAGGATGGGATAAAGGGAGAGTCATGCTACCTAAAACATGAAACTAGACATGTTTCTTTTTAAGAGTTTTTTTTATTTTATGGAAATTTAGTAGAAGAGACTACTTTGTAATCTTTTGAGATGTAATAGTTATGTCCTAATTCTCTAAAACTCTAAACCTGAAAAGATCCTCAATGTGAATTATTCATTTAATTCAATTTTAAGTAAGGTTTAAGGCTTGGTCCTTATAGTTGGTATCAAAGGTCTGTTTAGATAACTTTAGAGGTTAGGGTATTCTCTAAGCATTAGTGACATTACCATAATGGTTAAGATTTCAGAGAGAGTCCTAGTTTTAGATAAAGTGAATGAGTAAGTATATCTTAGTGTTTATCTTCCTCATTAGTACATGATGGTTATGTTGATATACTCACACTGACCTTTTTGGTTTTAGTAAATGGTTGGATCTAACAGGCACCAAAGTGACAATGGGTTTAAAGGAAACTATGGTGGTTCTCTGATTAAGAGACTGGATGAGATGGGGGATTCAATGAGGAATCTCATGGTTGTTCTAAACCAACTATCAAGGATTCATGATCAACCACTTCAACCTTTGTGAGTTCTCTAATGCATCATGTATGAGATGGCCAACTCTATGTGGAAATTCAGGTAATAATTATTAAGGTAACCATTAGGGTTTATATGATCCTTACTTTTTAGGTAATTATGGGTTACTCTATGATATGATGGAAAATGAAAGGAATGAGATAAACTTGAGGTTAAAATATGTTATGATCATTTTTGAAGATTTTATCTTCTTTTGGGGGATGTTTTAAGAATTATATAGTTTTGGAAAAAGGACAACACGCAGACCGTGTGACAACCCGTCGTGTCGGACAAAGCTGCGAGAATCGAACCCACAACCAAAGTGTGACTGGTATTTATCGCCTACCACTGGACTACATGAAGTCCCTGGTTAGTTTGACTGATTCATTCTAGTTATATGATTTTATTAATTAAGAGTAAGTTGATTTTGGGTTATTTATGAAAATGATTAACCTATCATAGAGGATATGTGATTAGGTTAATTACTTTTCAATACGAGAATTTAGGAACAACTGATGTTGTTTGGAGATAAATGTTACAATTTAACTTGGAGGACTATGTGACTAAATCCTTCAAATATTTGGGTTTCAACCTTAGTTTTTTTTACTTTGAATAATTTTATGGACAAATTGTTTATCTAATGGCCTCGTTGAACTTTGGGTTTTGTTGGACAAATTTTGGAGATTAAGCATAGATTTTCTTTTTATAAAGGGTTATCCTTTTCTGGATTATCTGATCTTGTACTAACCTTTTGGTTTTGGTTTTGGTTAAAGCCTAAAGAAATGGGAAGTATATAGTTCTCTTTGGTGGATTAGTTGATTCTCTAGAAGTTGATTATAGTACTCTTAATGTGAACAAGTCTCCCTAAATACTCGTCTTTTGGAAAAAAAATATGAGTTTGATTAAGGAATCCAGTAAAGGTTGAAAGTCAACATGATAAGTGATTATGTTCCCTTATGAATAAATTCCTCAATAAAAAGTAACTTAAAATAAAAATGTTGTCTATTAACTTTTCCTACTGGGGAATCGAATACCGTTTAACCCATCACAAGTTTGTGATTTTCTCATGGTTAACTTTCTCCTAAACATGTTTTCTATCACTCTCCATCAGAACATGACCCTTTGTTTTTTCCTCCATGTCCATATTTTCATACTTGGAATCCTAGTATGGGTTAACTCGGGTGACCTTTGTACTTATCTTTCTTTATTTTAATGTGATTTTTTTACCGACTCTTGTTCCGATGTGGGACTTTCAAGGATGTTACCAAGCTCAATTTTAAAATTGTGAGGACGCAATTCCCAAAAGGGGGGAAGGATGTAACACCCCAGGTAAATAAAGAATATGACATTTTCATATTTATCCATATTTGTGAATAAAATATTAATATGACTTTAAAGGGGGCGTTATGCTCGATGGCGTACCCAATACGCAACAACGAGTTTCTTGGGAATCTTATGTTGCACTCTAATAATAAAATAATATTATTTTAAATGGAAGTTAACATGTAGCCGTTGTATTGGCGGGAATGGATAGAAATAACTAAAATATTATTATATATGTTTTTAAATGTTTTTACATTTATCCAAAGGCTTAAAATACAGAAAGAATTCAATTTTAGGCTTTTATGCCCTAGTTTTCACTAAAGGTTCACTTATCGCCTTTTGATGGCGAACCGTCATTAAATATAGTTTTGTTTACTCTTATATATTCTATTGGACTAAATAAAACTCTTCTTAAGAATTGGGACATCAAAATTTACTTTGTGTAAATTTTTGGTATCTTTCCGATAAAGTTCATTTTTTAATGAATAGTGTAAAATGTTGTATTTTAATTCATAACCTCTTTTTAATATAATTTATTTATATGATTAGATTATCGTTTGAATTGTTTTTAAAGTTAAATTAGAAAATATTTTAACCATTAAATCCAATATTGGTCGTTGGAATTAATTTCACTTTGAAATCGGACTTAAACTAGTGTCAATCTTTTGATACTTATTGTTTCAAAAAAACACGCTATTTGCTCTGACAGCGGGAATTAATTATTAAATTAATTAATGTGACTTATATGTTTTTAATTTTGTAAAATAGACTTCAATTTTGAATTCGTAATATCAAATATATCTTAGGGTGAATTTTTGGTAATTTTCTGAAAAACATCAATTTTTGATGAATAGTGAAACCATTAAGTGGTACTTATAAAAACTGATTTTCTGTTTAAATGAAATTTTTCCATCATTGTGTTTTGATTTTCAAAAATCCGACATACAAGGTTGTCATTAAGAAGTAAAATGTGGTTCAATGGGATAAAAATAATTTTTTTGGTGAATAGTAACTTATTAAGTTTTTAATCGCGATTAGTGGTAATTAGTGTAGTTTAAGGTAAAAATAATGCTTTAATAAAATGAGATGAGCTTGACACATCTCCTAACCGTATTGGTTGTGTCATGGCCGACCAATACAACTCATGGGTCGATTTAGGGGACCCCATGGAGCCACTTGGGTGAGATAATGACTTTAATGCCTTTTTTTTAAATAAAGGTGAAAATGACACTAACATAAATTGTTTTACTAAAAGAATTTTTAGAAGGGGTTATACTAATCATATTTTTGATTATAAATATTCATTATAAATCTAAAAATATTTTCTACATTATAGTATTTTTTTTATAATTTTTAGACTTTAAATAAATTAAATTATTTATGACATCATGATGATGCAACGATGACCTCATTATTTAACGATTTAAATAAAATGAGAAGATAATGTAAACTCTATGACCGACACATGTCCAAAACTTATTGGATGGGTGGATTTAAAACCCTTATCACCTTATACATGAATTATATCAATGTGGGACCTTTTAAAACTGAAACACATTTTCAAATTAAGTAATATTTCTTACTTTCTAAAAGTGCCCCTCCTCTCCTCTTATAAAAGGCCCCCACCTCTACCTCATTTCACACACTACTCAAGCCTTTGGCTAGGCCATCCCCTACCCATTTACTCTCTCCACATCCCTCTCCTCATTCTAGAGGATTCTCTTTGGGCAGAATCCTTTCAATGGAAGCCTTTAGGCTCAAATCAAAAGGAGTTACACTTTTAAAGGATATTAAAGAACGGTCGGGTCAAGTCGGATACGAGGTAAGGGATCCTACACCTCTCTTTCTTTTTAAGTACACTTTTTTATGTCATTCCTTCTAAATCTCATCTTTCATATTATTGGGATGTTCTTTTATATTACTCTTACTGTAATTTTTATGTTCATATGATGATAGACCCTATTCTCTCTCATCAATCCATTTTGGAAGTTTTGAGTGGCGCCGTTAGGCTGCCGAATTTTCGTAAGAGATCTAACCTCTCTCTTTCTTTTTAAGTACTCTCCTTTATGTCACTTATTTTAATCACCTCTTTGTTATGATGGGGGATTTTCTTTTATATTCCTCTTTCTGTAAATTTTATTTTAATGTGATGAGATACCCTATTTCATCTCATAAATCCATTTTTTGGAAGTTTTAAGTGGCGTCATTAGGCTGCCGAGTTTTCGTAAGGGATTTTTCATCTCAGTTTTATTCCCATGGGATTTATGCTACATTTGCCCCAATTTCCTTTTAGTGGTGTATGTACTGACCATTATTTTAATCATTGTGTAATATTCTTTCATTTATGAGTATTTACATCAATGTTGTATTGTCCTTCTTTCATGTGGCGTATGTTTCGAAAGATACCCATGTCGGTAAGGGAACCTTTCACCCGCCTCTTTTTAAAAGACTTCTTTTGTTGGGTCTTTTAATTTACATATTGTTATGTTGGGATATGTTCTCCTATATCCTTATTGATGTAACTTTTATGTCCAAGTGATGAGATACACTTTTTATCTCTCATCAACTCATTTTGATGTGACGCCGTTAGGCTGTCAAGGGAACTTCTTAACCCAATTTCGATTTCTTTGGGTTCAACATGTAGTTATTGAATATGTCATCCTTTGAATATGTGTGAATGACCTTTGATTATTTTACACTTAATATCCACTTATATTTGGTGTATTCATTTGTCACACATAATTATGTAATTGATTTATCCTTAAACCAAGGATACTGTCTTTGTAAGGGACTTCGTCTCAATCTCCTTTCATTGAGGCATATTACGTTTTATACACAACTTTATTTTATACGGTGTATAAACCCCTTTGACTTTTACTTTTATACAAAAGGAATTTTTTTCTACGAAGCGTTTTACTAAACGACAAAAAGGAATGTTTTTTTAACGTACGCAGTGACAACGACCTTTTCCGCCGCCGCGAGTATTATTTGGTCTTTGGCTTCCTCAACAAGCCGTAATGTTTTTAAAATAAAATAAATACCATATACTCTTTTATGTATTTTGGTATTGAAAATGGTTTTGATAAAGGATTCTATTATTTCAATATATTTATGATATATTTTGATTTAAATGTGTAAATGTTATCATTCCTTTATATTGGTTTTATGTTTTATGATTTTATATTGGTACTTGGACATTTTAACGGGTGGTTACGTTATAAACCTTATGACGGGTGGTGCCGTGAATACCAGGACGGGTGGTTACGTTATAACCTCCAATGCATTGGGTATGGAAGTCAGCCGTATGGCTATTCCATTAAGTATGTATGGAAATTGGCCGTATGGCTATTCCATTAAGTGATATGTGTGGGAGTCGACCGTATGGTTATTCCACTTAAGTATGTTTATGTCCCAAGTTACCTTTATATATGTTATGTGTTCTTTATATGGGTTTTATGATAATCCTTTAGTTACAAAAAGGGAAGTAATGATATTTTATTCAGTGAAGAGTTTTTACTACTTCATAAAGGTGAAAAGTATTACTTTGATAAAGTATACATGGTTTACTTTTTTTTTTGATAAACTAACAGTTTTCATTCTTTGTGTATCCCTTACTGAGTTTTTATGCTCATCCCAAGTTTTTGAAATGTTTTAACAGGACTTAGCATGAAATAGGGTCGAGGATGGGATCAAGGGAGAGTCATGCTACCTAAAACATGAAACTAGACATGTTTCTTTTTAAGGGTTTTTTTTATTTTATGGAAATTTAGTAGAAGAGACTACTTTGTAATCTTTTGAGATGTAATAGTTATGTCCTAATTCTCTAAAACTCTAAACCTGAAAAGATCCTCAATGTGAATTATTCATTTAATTCAATTTTAAGTAAGGTTTAAGTCTGGGGCCTTATAAATTTAACCTTGTCTTTTGGCTTTAACCCTTAATTAAATAAATTAACTCTTACCATGTCTTCTTGTATTTTTACACTATATGGTCAATATAGTTACTATAAAATTCCAAGATAACCTCAAGTGGATAAATAATAAAAAAAATTACATTATATAATTCATTTGGTTTAATATTATATTTTTATGACTATTATATCATTTAATAAAATAGTATTTGTTTTAAAAACTCATTTATGTCAATTTTGACACTATTTAGTAATTGATTTTTTTAAAGCTATAATAGCTTGTTTGATTCAAAAAAACTAAATTAAATCAAATATAACATGTCATAATAATCCATAAAATTCATTTATGGCATCAAAAATTTTAAATTACATTTATTTTAATATTTATAATATCATTTATTTGAATCTTTCATTAATAAGGTAATCACTGCATCATCATTGTGTCATAAATAAATTTATTTATTTAATGTATAAAAATTATAAATAAAATACCATGATCTAGGAAATATTTTTATATTTATAATTAATACTTATAGTCAAATATATCAATTATATAACCCCACCTTAAAATTATTTTAGTAAAAAGATACATGTTTATGTTATATTTCCCTTTACTTTAAATTAATTATTATAAAATGTCATTTTCACAATAAGGGGATCCCAAATGTAGGAAGTTAGGAATAAGTATTTTTTGGTCAATCCTGAATCATCTAATAAGATAATTACATGTGTTAGGGTATTTTTATATTATTATAATATTATTTTTACACTTATTAACCTAATTTAACCTTTAACTGTGGTAAATAAAAATAATTACTAAAGTTACTATCCATAATGTCAAAAAATAAAAGGTAACTATTTAAATAATTTGTAACTTATGATTACAAAAATGGAATCCATTTTTCAAAATTCAAAACATATAAGTTTCATTAATTAATTTAAAATTAATTCCCATTGTCAAAACTAGAAAGCAGGTTTTTAAGAAGTAAAAATTATCAAAATAATGGCATGTGTTTATGTCCAATTTAAATGTGAAATTACTTTCAATTAACATAATTAGATTAAATTATAAAAACATAATCCAATAAATCTTTAAAAATGATTAAAAAGATAATCTAAATATATAAATAAATGTTATGAAAAGGTAGTTTTGAATTAAAATGCAGCATTTCTCACTATTCATTAAAATATGAATTTCATCTAAAAAATTCCAAAATTTCAACCAAGGTAAATTTTGATGTCCTGAGTCCAAATAAGAAGTTTATTATTTCAAATATAACTTATAAAATTTTCAAAAACTATATTTAAAAAGGGTTCTCCATCAAAAGGTGGTAAAACTGTATTTTTTCAAAAAATTATTCTTCTATCTGAAAAATTGAATTTGTTTATATATCATATCTAGAAAACATATAAGATGAATTTAAAACTTTAAATTTAATATATAACATATATTTTTCATTAAATAAAAATCCATAAAGAGTGATATGATTTTATAAACACAATTATTCTCTTTTAAATTGGTTTTCATAAAAACACATCCCTTATATTCAATTGGTTTTTATTTAAATTTCTAATAAATTTGGTAACCAATGAATCATTATTTAAACATGTGTAAACCATATTTTCATAATTCAATTGATACTATTCATTCCCTCCATTCCAACGGCTATGTTATAATGGTAACATTTAAATAATTATTATTATTTGTTCATTTTAAACTCGATGTAGCGTATCATGTACGCTATTGAACATAGTGTTTCTTTCTTAAAACTCAGAATGTTACATCCCCTGCTTAATATATTGCATCCTTGTAATTTGAATTTGGGGTCTGTAACTTGGGTATGACTTTTCAAAATACCTTTATTGCAAACCCATATCATAAAAAGGGTTAATAAAACTTCCCCTTTAAAAGATAAAAAGTGAAGTATAGAGGTCACCTGAGATAACACATAATAAGGTTCCATATATGAAAACATGGGTATGGAAGAAAAAATAAGTGTCAAGTTCTGATGGAGAGTGAATGAAAATATGATCAGGAGAAAGTTAACAACCAAAAACCAAAAACATGTGGTGGGTTAAATAGTCTTTTATTTCATAGTAGGAAAATTTAAACAAAAAAAATTGATTTAAGATACACCTCATAAAGTTGAAAATTTATTTTACTAATTAGAATAATAACATAAGTAAATATACTTACTTGACATGCAGAGTTTCATCCATTAATCGAATTCCAACACAAACTCATCTTTTTCCTAAATCGATGAGTATTTAAAATGACTTGGTCACTCCTAAAGATCTAAAATCAACTTCTAAAGAATCACATAATATAAAAAAGATGAACCATATATTTCCCCTATCTTTAGGCATTAACCAAAACCAAAACGTTTAGTACAAGATCAGATAATCCCCCAAAAATAATAATCCTTTATTAGAAGAATGACTATTTTTAATCTCCAAAATTCAATAGTAATACCCAAGTTCTACATAGACCATTCAACAAAAAAATGTCCTTAAAATTCCTAAAAATGATCTACACTAATATTTAAACCCAAAATTCAAAAGGATTGGTGACATAGTCTTCCAAAATAAATCTTAACATTTATCTCAAAATAACATCGACTACCCTTAAAGTCTCATACTGAAAAGTAATTAACCTAATCGCATATTCTACAATATAGATTAATCATTTCA
Organism: Viscum album; assembly: GCA_963277665.1. Taxonomy (NCBI): domain Eukaryota; kingdom Viridiplantae; phylum Streptophyta; class Magnoliopsida; order Santalales; family Viscaceae; genus Viscum; species Viscum album. Next base: position 666,688,182 of record OY728133.1, read on the forward strand.
AAATTTATATATGTCGATATTAAAAACATATATTATTCCAAAATAAAATTAAACCATTAATACTCAAAGGAAATCCCATAGTATTCAATTTTCATTAGGCATATAGTGTTCCCAAAATAGAAAACGTCTTCCAAAATAACATTTATCACTTAATCATCAAACCATTTTCCTATACTAAGTATATCCATTTGATAAAACATAAGTTCAAAAAATCAAATTTTTATTAATACATAAAATATTTTAACTAAAAATAAAAAGTCATACTAAATAGGGAATTCACGTAGGATAGTGGTAGGTGATAAATCCTAGTCGCATTTAGGTTGTCGGTTCGATTCACGAAGCCTTGTCCAATGCGACGGGTTACCACACAGTCTGTGTGTTATCCTTTTTCAAAAACTATATAATTCTTATAACATTTCCAAAATGAGATAAAATACTCAAAAATAACCATAACATATTTTAACACCAAAGTTTATCTCATGCCTTTCATTTTGCATCCCAAAAAGTAATAACTCATAATTATATCAAAATCAAGGACCATGTAAACCCTAAAGGTTCTTTATAATTATGTCCATAAAAGAAAAGATAATTCTTCCTCAAATAACATTTTCACATAACAAAATTAAGGATTACACATACTAGGAAAATTATTCCAAAGTAATCTCATTATCAAAAGAGAATTAATAATTTTAAAAATTCATCATCCTATAATCTATCATAACTCTTGAATGCCCTTATAATAATTCACTATCCTTCATGATCCTTTAAACATGCTTTTCCATATTATTCATTAACACTTATTTCCTACAATAAAAACATGAATCATTTTCTAAGATTTAATAATTTCAAATCATAAGCTAAGAAATAATCCATACCATTTATAGGTCATTTTCAGTTTCCTCATCTTCAATTGGAATGGTATTAGGTATTAGTAAACATATATTTGTATGGTTCTGTTAATCCCATAATTTACTCAAAGGATAATGTCTCCTTAAATACCATTAGTCTCCATAATATTTCAGAACATAAATCCTCAAAAGTTGTTTCTAATACATTTAACTTATGATCAACCTTAAAATTATAAACCCATGATGATATACCTAACACTTAAGAAAACATCCTAATCTCTAAAGTTGTCTAAGACAACCCTGATACCATCTTTAAGTCCCCATCCTTAAACATTACATAATCTTGAGTTAAGTCAAGAAATTATCATTGAGTATCTTTTTAGGTTTAGAGTTTTATATAATTAGGCCATAACTATTACAAAATAGACCCATACATTACATGTGTATAGTTACACTAAATATCCACTTTTTACACCAAAGGAAACCCTTTAAGCAAAACATGATTTCTTTTTCTTGATATAAAATCTTCTTGACTTCTTCATTTCTCTTACACATCCTTATACCCTGGGTAAAACACTTCAAAAACTTGGGATGAGAAAAAAAATATCAGTAAGGAATATAAAATAAGGAATAAAACTGTTAGTCTATGAATATTTAAAAGCCATGAAAACATTTTCACAAAATCATACTTTTCACCCATAAAACATAAACTACTTAGCTTACATCGTGTAATCATAATATTCCTAAAAAACCTCATAGAAATTATAAAATATAAAGGTAACTTGTGGCATCCATATCATACTTACATTGTATATTTCACAACCACATAGGGAATAACCTTCATGGTTACATTTGGAATACCCATCATAGTATATTCACTAAATCTCTTAGGATAAATCTTATCATTTACCTCCGCCACGGTACCCAATGCATTGGAGAGCTATCACAGGCTCACCTGCCCTCGGTTTATCATAGAACCACTCGTATACATAAACAATGCCCAAGAACCATAACATAATCATAAAACATAAAACCATATTAAAGGGAAAATAATATTTCCACATTTTCATTCAAAATATATAATTTCAAGATATTGGCATAATTATTCCAATTTAAAAAACACATTTAAAACATTTAAAAATAATACTTTTGAATAAAAGTATTCCATACCAATTTGAAACTTTTTAAGGAATTAAATTTTAAAAACATTAATGTCCATATAAATAAATCTTTAAAACCATTTTGAAAATGCGTACATAGATGAGAAATATTTAGAAGAATAAATCTTTAAAACATTTAAAACAATGTTTTAGTTAATGAGTCCATTACCAATTGAGAAATAATTGAATAAAAATAATTAAATAATAACATCAAAAAACTTATAATATCATGAGAATAAGTAGATTCATGATATAATATGTCAAAGGATAGTATATACACCATATAAAAGTGAATTGGTTCATAATAACAAATAAGTCTCAATGGAATGTAAATTGAGACGAAATCCCTTACAAAGATTGTATCCTTAGATTAAGGATAAATCAATGAAATAATTATGTGTGAAAAATATAAATAAACCCAATATAATTGGATATTAAATATAAAACAATCAGAGTTCATTCACATATATTATTGGAAAAACAAAACCAATGACATGGATATTTAACTCAATGAAATGAGATTGAGTTAAGATTTCCATTACTTTGAGTTTGACTCATCGCGTACAATTGTTATGTTCCTAAATAATAAAATTAGGTTAATTTAAAATTTATTGATAACCTTTTTAAATTTTATTATTCCTTTTATATCACTTATTACCATGTTATAAAAATTACATAATTATCTAAGTTCATATCGGTCATTTTGTCGATATTCGGTACTTGAGTCGAAAATGAACTTGTTTTGATGTAAATTTTCCATGTGGTAAAAATTTCATCGTCTCAATAATATTATTAATGATTTAAATATCACATATATCTAGTATATATGTATTTATAGTAGTTCATAACATTTTGAGATAAGAAATGAAATGCACCATTCATGGAGACGGTAGGTCGTACATATGCATGGACGCTACTTTCATTTCTTTCTCTTATTGAAAAAATGAAAAATAAATGATACATAGGTATATTATAATTATAGTATAATATCTATGTTATATATGTTACATAATTTCATTAAATACATCCATTATACGTTCTATATATGTAATGAACGATTCATATCACTTTGAGGTGGCAGTAGTCCACACTTCCTCAAATGAAATTATCATATTTACACGTTATGGAAAGCATAAAGGTATGTTGTAAATAAAAATTATAGAAGAATCGAGACAATATAAATATAATATATTTCATATCTAAATATATTTTCATCATAATGGCCACCATGATAGGTGGTAGTAGAAAATTGAACAATCATCGTTTCGTGAGGTAGTAGTTCACCGTACATAGAAATAGTCTGTTATATATCCATTGGATGGAGGTGTGTGTTAGTGTTGGTCAAACCCTTAGCATAAAAAATCATATTACATTGATTATACTGGTTTTGTTATAAAATAATGTAATAAATAATGTTTAGGGTGTTGTAGAAGGAAAATAAATGAAAGGATCTTGAGAGAAGACGTTACCTCTAAATCGGGTAACTTCTTTTGATTTGAGCCAAAAGGCTTTCTTGAATTGTATTCTACCCAAGGTAAGGATTATAGAAGTAATTGAAGGATTTTTGGAGCTTATTTGAGCATAATTATGATGAGACAAGGGTCTTGAGAGGTGTGAGTAAGTGGGTAGAGGTGGTGGCCTTTTATAAGAGGGAGGAGGGTCACTTTAGGAAAGTCTTGAAATATTATTTTATTATAAGTTAAATTTAGAATTATAATAGCTCCAAATTGATATATTTTGAGTATAAGGTGATTATGGGTCTAAATACTCTCAACCATTAGGTTTTATACAAGTTTAGATCACAAATTTAACCTTATAGTTTGTCTTTAACCCTTAGTAAAATAAATTAACTTTTAGCATGTCTTCTTATATTTTTATACTATATTGTCAATATAGTTACCATAAAATGAAAAAAGAACCTAAAGTGGATAATTAATGAAATTTTTAACATTATATAAGTCATTTTTCTGAATATTATATTTTTATGACTATTAAATCATTTAATAAAATAGTATTTTTTTAATCTCATTTATGTTAATTTTGACACTATTTAATAATTGATTTTTGTTAAAGATATAAAAACTTGATTGATTAAAAAACATACATTAAATAAAATATAATATGTCATAATCGTCTATAAAAATCGTGTATGGCATCAAAATTTTCAAATTACATTTATTTTAATATTTATAGTATCATTTATTTAAATCTTTCATTAATAAGGTAATCACTACATCATCACTATGTCATAAATAAATTTATTTATTTAATATATAAAAATTATAAATAAAATACCATGATATAGGAAATATTTTTATCTTTCTAATTACTATTTATATTAAAATATTTCAATTATATAACCCCACATTAAAATTATTTTAGTAAAAAGATACATGTTTATGTTATATTTCTCTTTACTTTAAATTAATTATTATAATATGTCATTTTCACACCCAAGTGGATCCCAAATGCCAAAAGTTCAGACTAAGGATTTTTTTGGCCTCTCATGACTCATAAAATAATATCAGGACATGTTTTAGGATAGTTTTATATTAATATAATATTATATTTACCCTTATTTACCTAATTTAACCTTTAACCATGGTAAATAAAAATAATTACTGAAGTTACTATTCATAATGTCAAAAAATAAAAGGAACCTATTTACATAATTCAGACCTTATGATTAAAAATAAGGAATTAATTTTTCCAAATTTAAAATACATAATTTTCATTAATTAATTTAAAATTAATTCATGTTGTCAAAACCAAAAAGCGGGTTTTTAAGAAATAAAAACTATCAAAATGTGAAATCACTTCCAATGACCAAAATTTTATTAATTTATAAAAATATAATCCAATTATACTTTAAAAATGATTATAAAGATAATTTAACTATATAAATAAATTAGATGAAAAGTCAATTTTGAATTAAAATGCAGTACTTTTCACTATTCATTAAAATATGAATTTCATTAGAAAAATACCCAAATTTCAACCAAGGTAAATTTTGATGTCCCTAATCCAAATAATAAGTTTATTATGTAAAATATAACTTATAAAATTGTAAAAACAATATTTAAAAAGGGTTTTTCATCAAAAGGCGGTAAAAGTATATTTTTTCGAAAAATACTTCTTTTATCCGAAAAATTTAATTTGTTCTTATATAATATCTAGAAAACATATAATATGAATATAAAACATTAAATTGAATATATAACATATATTTAATTAAATAAAAATCCATAAATAGTAATATTATTTTATAAACACAATTATTCCCCTTTAAATAGGTTTTCATAAAAACACATCCTTTATATTCAATTAGTTTTTATTTCCATTTATAATAAATTTGGTAACCAATGAATCATTATTTAAACATATTTAAACCATATTTTTATAATTCAGTTGATATTATTCATTCATTCCATTCCAACAGCTAGGTTATAAAGGTAACATTTAGATAATAATATTTAGTTGTCCATTTTAAGCTCGATGTAGCGTATCATATATGTTATTGAACATAGTGTTTTTTTCTTAAAACTCATGATGTTACATTTATAAAATTAAAATAAATGTTTTAATATCATTTATTTTTAAAATTTTATGCTAATAATATAAATAATTAATTTTAATGGGATATGGTTAAAATCATTTAATATTAAAAAGATATATTTTTCAAAGAACTATTTTTTTAAGAGTTATGTATTTTTATCTTAAATAATTAAATTGATATAATTTAAATTATGAATATAATTTAATTTTTAAATTTATAAATAAATACATTTAAACTCAATTAATTATCAATTTGTATGAAATAAGATTAAAGACCATTAATGTTTAGAAAATCCAATTTCTATAAAAAATATTTATATATATATATTGTATTTTCATTTAAAAGTTATATTTTTCATATTTAAAATTTTAATTAGAATAAATTGATTCAAAATTTTTAGTAATAAAATCTTAATTAGTTAAGTAGATCAATTTCATTTTTGTACATAAAAATAAGTTACCAAGGTAAAAATTGAGTTACCACGATAAAAGTAAAATGAGGTAAAAGGGTTTAACTAAATGTTAATGACTTAAAATATATATATAAATATATCTATAAATTATTTTTATGATGGAATTAATAACCTATATCCATTATTTTTCACTTTTTATCCACTTTCCATAATAAAATGACAACCTTACACCTTAGGGAATGAGTATTTGCTGAAATGCCCCTCAAGATTCACCTATAAAAGGACCCTTCCTATACCCATTACAAAACACTATTTTCCTTAAAAATATCATAAAACCCTAACCATTTTCACCCTTTTAAATAATTATTATATATTTGGTACCCTCTTGTTCCAATAAGGAATCGTAATTCCTCCATTCCAAAGGAACTAATATCGAGAAGGAGAGAGTCCATCAAAGTAAGTGCCTAGTTATTCACCATATTTTTAAATACCTTCTCATATACACTATTTTAAAATATTATTATCCACTATAATGATGTTATATTAACAATATTATTCTTCTTAATAAATTATATTACTATTATGTAACTCTATACTCTTACTCATTCATTAGTATAACATGTTTTTTTGGGTAGATTCAACCACCTACATGAACGATGTTATACTATATTCACCGTTTCCTTGATGAATGAGTATAATGAAATTAATATTGTAAATATATGATATTAAAGATTAATTTATGTTATGAATATGGTTTTTATGTGATACACAAAAATGAATTATCAATGTAAAGTAACTTGTTCTTATCAGTAAATTACCTGAAACATGCTCGTCATGGATTCCATTCTCACGAACCATACCCATACCTTCCATTAAGTGAAAATGGGACTACAAAAATCATTTAAATTCAAATATGTCACTAACTTTAATAATTTGGTAATGATAACCCCAATATCGAATAATGAGGACCAACATCTCCATTGTGAAACTTGTACGAAATAATCAAAATTACAAATATCTGATGATGAAAATAAACAATAATTTACTAATATATGTGTAATGAATGAATATAAATAAATATATAAAATGAAATATATATATGTGAATAATTTTATTAAATAATTTATTAATATTTTTATGTTTATTATATAGGATTTAAAATCACTTTCATAGAAGTTTTGAGTAAAGGTAAGGGTTTCTTGTCTCAATTTTCATTTCATTGAGATACATTCCATATTCATCATCTATCTTCTTATATGTAGTGTATATACTGGACAAGGATGTGTTTCATAAAATTTTTCATGAAATTTAGTGTATTTAAAATTCTATCTCGGTTTTTATCTTTCAAGGGATTTTGATTCAAAAGTTACAAAATCCATAAGGGTTTATTTTCCAATCTCACTTTGAATTTGACATTATTTATGACTAAATTCTGATCTAGGGAAATTGAATTCTATTTCTCCTAATGCCACAAATATTATATTCTTATATAGTTATTTTTTTCATGTATTATTAACATTTAATCTATCTTTGTTCCATAATTCAACCAAAAGGTTTCTTGTAATAGGGACCAACTTTATCTCTTCTTTTCATTCAGGTATATTTTTCCTCCATGTTCATATTCTTTATTTTGTTTTATAAATTCCCTTATTTATAGTTAAATTATTTTTTAAGGTCATTTTTTGTTTTATTTAAATTTATTTATTTAATTTTGGTAGGAATCTTTTTAACATTTTCCACATGATTCATTTTATGTTGATTTGACTTTCTTTACAAAATTGTGAAAATAATTTTTCTTTTTATCATTTTCCACAAAAACAAATTTTCATTACATTATATCTATTTTTATTTATGAAGCTTCTTCCCTGATATTTAATGGTTTTTTAAGAGTGATTCTTATCCTATTTTTTTATAAAATATATTTTCTTAAACAAATTTTATCAAAATGTAAAGTATATTTCTTCATATTTTTCAATGAAGTTTTTTAATGATCATATAAAATATTTTTTCATATGTTACAATATAATTTAATTTTTATTATGATTAATTGGGGATATTATCTAAGGAAATCATCCAAATTCTTCCTCTATATCGATTATGATAATTTTATTAGGGAAGTTTTCATGGAACCCATTTCTATTACACAGGTTAATTAAGTTATGATGAGTAATGAATGTTTTCAAGTTCATGAAACAAACATATGTATTGTATATCATTATGTGATGGTTGGATATAATATAGCCCTCTAATACAATGGGTAAATTTTATATCTTAGGAGATGATTGGGAATGTATAGTAAAACCAACCTCCTAATAGAATTTGTCCATTAAGTGATGAGTGGGTACGTTATAGCCTTCCAATACATTGGGTAAATCCATCTATCTCATGAGATATAATGTTAGATATTGGGAAGTAAACTTAATCCATTAAGGAAAACTTTATACTATGTATTGATGGTCTTGGAAATGAGACTCAATATAAGGGATTACTTTCTATGCTTATATGTATGCCACATTCTTATGTAAATGTTATTTTTTATGTATCATGATTATTTACTCATATTTCCACTTTTATACATCTCATTTTTAAAGTTATTGAAAAATAATTATTCATTTACTCATGATTTATGATCTATGTTTTATTTTGTATGATTATCTTATGTTATGATCATGTACCTTGATTATGTTATCCTACCCAAATCTCTATATTACACTCACTTGTGATATTTGATTGATATATCTTATACTTACCAAAACTAGGAATATGAGCTCACCCTTTTTTATGTTTCCATTTCCCATTTTATGAAGAATATTATTATACATTATGGGTCTAAAAGGGTATCATGTGAGAAGAATTTTTGTGAGAGCTGTTGAAAATTTTATATATAAAAAATTGGTTATGTATCTAATCTCTAAATATATTAAACCTATATGTTCTAGGGTGTGTTTTATTATGATATATAAGGAATAATAATTTAATAAAATTTAATATGTATGGTTTTTATTATTGGGTTGCCTCAATTGGTATCAAAGTGGAGTTTGGTTATTTTTATGGATTGGGTTATGAATAATAAAAGTATGGAACCAAAAACAACATATGTTGAAACAAAAGTGATGTAGAAAGAACCTAAAATTATATAGGATAAAATAAAGGGGAAAATTTAGGATATATTAGAAAATAAATTCATCAACATATGATTTCTTAATCTTATTATTAATGCTTACACTAACCATTTTGGTTTTTAGTCAATAGATGGTACCAGGAGGAATCGAGTTAAAAATGAATGTGATAGACAGTGTAGTGACTATCCTAATTAGAAACCAAATAAGATGGGATATGGAGTGAAAAATATAGTTTCTATTATCACCAACTAACTCAAACTTTGAATAATAACACAAATCATGGATTAAACCAAGTCTCTAAAAAGGATTATCTATAAGTGAATTTGGTATCTATAAATAGAATTTTCGATGTGTTTTAAATGTGTAAAAATAAATTGGATACTCCTATTATTCATATGGTTTTAGGTATAACAAGATAAAAATGGAGTTTCAATGAAACTTAAATGATAAAATTGATGGAGGTAAGAAAATTAATTTTCCTACATATCAAAATGTGGGAAGAAGCGTGGAGAAAATTTCATTAAAGGGGTAGGTAAATTCTTCGAGTGTGGAAGAGAATTACATCAAGAAAATTAATACTAAATATATATGAAGAGGATAACCACTGAAATTAATGAAAATAAAACTCAACATGATACACCACCCACAATCCAATGCTTCAATTTTAATAAGTATGGATATTATGACAATACGTACACTAGACTAAGGATTAATTAAAAAAATCAACATCAGTGACTTTCTAAGCCAAGGGTGAAAGGGGAATTCTATGTAATCACAACTATTGAAGTGGTTCATACAAATGAATTGGTGAAAGTTATACTCAATATCCACTCAATAACAGAAAATGTATTATTTGATTCTAGTTTTTCACATTCATTCATATCATGAAATTTTTCTTGTAATGTTGGTTCAACAACGCAAACAATGGATATTGAATTATTGGTGAAAACACCTAGTGGTGTGATGATAGATTCTAAGGTATATAACTCCTCTCTGGTTGAGTTTTGTGGAAATATATTTCATTTAAATATAGTTTTATTCCCTTAATATATTTTGATGTGATATTAGGCATGGGTTGACTCTCACTACATAGAGATCATATCAATTTTGGGATAGGGAAATATTATTTCATATCCTAAATCACCACTTAATCAAAGATATATTAAAGTAATGTGATGGACTCCCTTTGGAAACAAATTCTTTAACATGGGTCTTGATAACCAAAAATGATGGATATTTCACTAAAATGACTGTAGAGTAACTAGATGATAAAAATGTGCATATTGTGCAGGAATATGTGAATTATTTCCCAAACAATTACTTGGTCTTTCACCAAAATTTGATGTTGGGTTTTTAATTGAACTTATATTGGGTTCTATTCCTATATTAAATGGTTTCTATATAATGGTGCACACTGAATTAGAATATTTGATGAAGTAACTTCAAGAGGATTTTTATAAGTATTTTATACACCCACTAATACAAAAATAGGTTTTTTATGTCACTTTTTTAGTTTTTTTACATCATTTTTCTAGGTGACATTATTATAAGTGGTGTAGTAAATATATATTTAATGTTGGTTATTTAAAACCAATGTTAAAATTACTATTTCAAAAAATGATGTTGATCTTCTTATAACTAACATCAAAAGTCACTTTCAACATAGTATTTTTAATAACCGATTCCAAAATCCATTTTTTACATCATTTATAAAAAAACATCAAAAGTTTCTTTTTATATTAGTTGTAAGAAAACTGACATTAAAAATATTAAATTTTTAATAAAATATTTAGATAGTGATTACTTCCATGGATGAAGAGGAAATCAAGAAACATAGAAAATTTAAAAAACCTAAAGAAATTAGGAAAATGAAACTTAAAGCTTAGACTTAATTTCCATCCTTTTCCAAATTCTTTCAACATAATTTTATTTAAAACAAATATTTCATGAGGCATCTAAATCTATGGTTGGTAAGTAATTTTGAAATCTATCTTGTGAATATCATTTAGAATCTTTTAATTTTTTACATTATCTAAATAAGTATTTGTCATTATAAAACAAAGAATGATTAATAAGCATATCGAGTAAGAAAATTAATAATAAATAAATGAAATAATTGGATAATACTTATAAATAACATGGTGTAGTCATTATTGAAGAACTCATGGAACGAATATCTAAATTGAAGGAGTTTTATATTATAAATGAGTAAATATAGAGTGTTAAAACTTATATATGATCATCAGAAAAAAATCACTTTATTACAAATTCTAAGTGGGATTTGAAAATTGAAAGGAATGCTGTGAAAAAAATTGAAACTTCATTTTTCACATTATAAAATTTTACTTTCGGCATCGGTTAATTTAATAAATGACATTAAAACTCCTGATAAAAATGGTTTTAACATCGGTTATGTAATAACAGATATTAAAAACACCCTAAAAAAATGTTTTCATCTCATTTATAGAAATAAATGATGTGAAAACATTTTAACATCATTTATTAAATAGTCAATGTTAAAAATATGGTATGAAAGAAATTTTTTCTAATAGTGGCCCAAGTGATTCACCATGGGGTGAACTAGTCCTTTTTATTAATAATACAAATATATCAATGTGTCTCCTCATGGATTATCATAAACTTATCAAAATCGTGATCACTAATAAGTATCATCTACCCTATATTGATGATTATTCAAATCAACTTAAAGGAGATATATACTTTTAAAAGATTTAACTTAGTTGTGGATATCACAAATTAAGGGTGAAAAGAGATGATATAACCAAGATGTCCTTTTATACAAGATATGGACACAGAATTCATAGTGATTCTATTCATACATATAGATTTCCGCACTATTTTCATGGATCTGATGAACATAGTATATAGAGATTACCTTAACCAATTTTTATTAGTATATATAGATAATATTCTCATATATACCAAAATAAATGAATTCCATGAATATTATTTTATTATAGTTCTAAGTACCTTGATAAAGGTGAAATTGTGTGCCAAATTTAGCAAATTTGAATTCTGGCTACATAAAGTATCATTATTGGGTCATGTAATTACAATTAGGGGTATATCTATAAATAACCAAACCTAACCATCTCATAATTAAATGATTTATAGAAAATATTACATTACTTAAATACCTAATACATTTTAGGTTTATATATTTAGATAATTATGAAAACTATTACATAAAAACCCCATGATTTTTTTCCAAATAGACATTTTTTCACTAAACCAAACTCTTTAAATGATATACTTTCTTCGTTCAAGAATAAAATATCATATTTAGTGCTAGAAATAATAATTATTCCAAATCATCCTTAAGACCTATGAAAACCATTTGGGAGTATGTGATGACCATAAAACTTGGTAAGGGGTGTAAAAAGAAAAAGATACCCCATTAATCTATTGAAATACTTGAAAACCTTTAAAAAGGTCTTTCCTTTAAACAAAGAACTTTTATCTAGTATGAAACTTAATTTCAAGAATGGAATCAAATTTTTTTATAGAAAATTTTCATAAATAAATATTTTAATTAATAATATAAGAAATAATATTGAAGGTTACTTGGGACATCATATTCATATCACCTATAATCACTTGTATCACCGGTGATGGAATAACCATAACCAGTTAATTCCAACATTATTTATCCAAAGAATAAATCATTACCCAATGCATTTGAGGGTTATACCAGACCCACCCATAATAATATAAAATTTTAAATAACCATTAAATTAATAAAACACATATTATATTTAATTTCACTGTAAAAATCATTTTAACCAATAAGAATAGTATTTTTTAATTAACCCATAAAAATAAAAAAAAATACTCTTTATATTTCTAAAAACATTTATTTCAGAGAAAATATTTTTATAAAACAATGAGAATAAAAAATAATTTATAAAAATATAAAAACTTGAAAAGGAATATTGATAAATAAAATAAAAAAATATAATGGAAACATCCAGCCATAAAAAACATTATATAATATATTCTTTTCGTGCTTTTGTAAAGAATGTACCTATAACACCCCAACCCCTCTAGACTGGATCTGGTGCATTACTTGTTACATTATCATGGTTTAAAGGAAATAAATCCTAAATTAATGATCAGTTTAGTATTCTTGAAGAAACTAGATACATAGATGTAACTCAAATTACATTGGAAAAGGTAACAAAGAACAATGCATAACAAAAACTAATAAACTACAACTATGGGAACTCAATAAATATCCTCCTATTAATAACCTATTCAAGGTAAACAAATGAAAGGGTTGATCTCAAATTCTCAGTAAGTGTTACAAATAGCGGAATCATGAATCAATAATAAGTGAATCATAAACAATTTGACATAATCAATATTTCATGGTGAATAAATGGAAAACACGCACCATTAATAAACTGAGTATGAAACTACATCCATGGATTTTGTCATAGTGAATATCTGATGGATAGTAATAACTGATAATGAATAAAGAGAATTATTATTAATTTTATGTCACGTATCTATAACATGATACCATAATACTGTTAAAACGGTTTAGTTCTGTGGGTAGAAACCCGTCTGATTTTTTGGAAACAAACTCAAAGGGTTTGTCGCCAACTAATTTGTCTCATGAGACCTATCGATACATCGAGGGGCTATAATGGATCCCACCTACCACTATAATTACAAATCATTATTTATACATATATTTAATACAAGTACAATATGCCTTCTCAATATCCATATAGAGTAGATAATATGTATTCATCAATATTTCCATAGTTAAAATAACTTTCCAAATAAACACCGTATGTAAAAGGGTATACGACTTAAGAAAATACTCATATCCATGAAAACAGAATTGCTATATATAATATATTTACAATTTAAAATAAAAAATGATCACAAATGGGCAGTAGATATACCACATAAGAAATATTGGGTGCACAATACCAACAAGGTCTCAATGAAATAGAAATTGAGACAAAGTCCCTTACCATATTGTAATCAATTGAATCATATGACCAAAAGTCAATAATCACAAAATTAATCACAAAATACCATGAATATAAATAGAATCATTTTATTATATATAAAATGTCAGTACACATATACCACATACAATAAATAATTGGAGAACAATGGAAATCTCACAGAAATGAAAGTGAGATGAGAAACCCCTTACCTTATGCTCGAGTGTGTTTTTCGTTTGTTTTAATGACCTGAATAATCAAATTTATCTTCATTAATTAATAATTAAATAACCTCATATACATATAATTGATTTATTATAACCTTATTAGGTTCATTTATGTCCCTTTTTATGGGTTTAAGAGGTTCAATTTAATTGTTTTGGAAACATTGTCTTCCTTTATTTTCATGATCAGTTTACTTGTATTCATGAATGGAAGTCTGTTTCAAGTGTGGTTAAACATACATAATTGTTAATATATCTTATTAATGACATTAAAAATATATAAATTATCTTATAATAATTTTGGGTTATATACCATGATGATGATTCATTAGTTAGAAGTTGATTACAAATGTTTGGATTAACTTGGTGGTTTTGTTAATAATGAACTTGTTTTGTATTATTATTTTATATTATGAGTGTGAAAGGATTATAGAACATTGAATAAGTTAAAATACATATATTAGTATCTGGTTCAACCATTAAAAAGGTTTCATGACCAGTCTTGAAGATATTAATAGAAATTGAGAACCTGTCGTCCTTGAATGTGATAAATTAACACATCTCGGATAGTGTTTTCATTTTTAGTGTAAGAGGAGGGGGAAAGAGAGATGATGATGAAATATTACATTATAATAATAAAATTATATTTCATTTAAGGTACTTTAATTATAATATAATTTGGATTAGGTGATATTAGGAAATAGTTATAAAATAAAGGAACTCACAATAAAAGAAAAATTGAGAAATCTCTCACAAAAATTCGGCAGCCTGACGGCATCACTTAAAATTTCATAAAATAGTTTTATGAGAGAAAGGGGGTATATAATCTCTCTTAAATAATATGGGAATTAAGTGGGGTATGTAATTACTTATCCCAACATAATACAAAGTAAATTAAAAATAATAACATAAAATGAAAGAAAAGAAAGAAAACAAAAGAGGATGTTTACCTCTTCATCTCTTCTCCTTGAGATCCTTCTTAAGGACTTTGGTTTTGTCCTTTTGGTGATACCATAAGCTCTAGGAATTGTGGAAGAGTCTTGAGAGGATTATTGGGTAGAACTTAGGTAAGTATCAAGTCTTTATAGTTTTTGGGAGGAAGAAGAGAATGAGGGTGGTATTTATAGTGGAGGAGAGGAGGTATTTTTCATTATTTTAATCATTATTATAATATTTTTTCTCAAGACTACAAATAATCTTAATTAATGTGACCCAAATTAGTAATAATGGAATTTTAGTTAGAATAAAGTGGTCTTACATCACTTATGGTGTCATAAATAGTGTATTTTACTAATAATTTGAATATACAGTATTTTACCACATTTCACTATTCATCAAAAATTCTAGAATTTCATAAAATTCCCAAAAATTCACCCTTAACATTTTTTGACATTTAGAATTCAAAAATGAACTCCTTTTTTTGAAAATAATTTTATGAATATTATTAATTTAATTTTTAAATAAAATTATACTTAATTAAAAAATTAACAATTTTAATTTTATAACTACTTTTATATCACATTGAAAAATTAACCAAGATGTAATTATCTTAAAGCCTTAAGAAAATAAAATAATAATAAAATTTAATATTCATTAGGGTCATATTATTATTCATAAGGGTATGTTACTATTCACCAAAAAAACAAGTTGGTTCTATCAGACTCTAAATAACTTACTAGTCACAACCATAGATGACCATTTTTTGAAACTCAAAACACAAAAGTGGAAAATTTAAGTTTAATTTCTAGGTTATAACTTTCTCCTATAAATTTTTGTTTCAAAAGAGACTTATTTCTTCATGAAATATATATTATCTAATGAATATAAAGTATTTAAGAGGAACATACCATGAAATGTTTGGGGTGTTACATTATTTCCTCCTTTGGAAATTTCTTCCTAAAAATTTTATGTATAAATCCCACTAAAAAGATGTGGGTGGTTATTCTTCATAACATTTTTAGGTTCCCACATTGTTTCCTTCATATTATGGTTCCTATAAATAACCTTTACTAGAATATTCGTCCTATTTCTCAATACTTGTTCTCGGGTAACTAGAATCTTGATAGGCTCTTCACAATAGGACAGATCGGGCACAAGTTAAATTTATTCATAGGTGAGTACATGTGTTGGGTATTGCATGTATTTCCTTAACATTGATATGTGGAACATGTTGTGAAATTTGGAGAGACTTGGTGGCATTTCCAATTCGTAAGCTACGACTCCAATTCGATCCAGAATTTCAAAAGGTCCTATGTACCAGGGACATAATTTACCCTTCTTATCGAATCATATAATACCCTTCCACAGAGATACCTTTAATAAAACATGATCTCCTTATTGAAATTCTAAATCTTTCCTTCAGTTATCATCATATCTCTTTTTCCTACTTTGATCTTTTTTGATATGGGTTTGGATAATCTTCACCTTTTTCCAAGTTTTCTCAATAAGTTTTGGGCCTACGGGCTTTCTTTCACCAACATCATCCCAGCAAGTTGTTGTATGACATATCTTTTCATATAATGCTTCATACGGTGTCATTTGAATACTTGAATGGAAGCTATTGTTATATTAAAATTATACGAGAGGTAAATATTGATACCACATACATTGAAATTTAATTGAACAAGACCTCGACATGTCTTCCAAAGTTTGAATAGTCTGTTTTGATTTTCCATCATTTTGTGGGTGGTAGGAAGTGCTCAAATAGAGATCAGTACCTAGGACCTTCTAAATAATTTTCCATAATTGTGATGTAAAATGGAGATCACGGTCAGAAACAATTGATAAGGTTACACCATGAAGTCTTATAACTTCATAAATATATAGTCTTTCTAAACGTTCAAGTGGTAAATATTCTCTTATAGCAAGAAAATGTACTCATTTTCTAAGATGATCAACAATGACCCATATCGCATCATTCTTTATTGGATTCCTTGGTAGCCCCATGAAAAATCCCATCATAATATCATCCCATTTATACATAGGTATAGGAAGGGGTTGTATGACTCATCCATTCTATATCTTCTATTTCTTCTTCCTCAATGGTATTCTGGATCAAGGACCACCATTGATCAACGTCACCCTTGAGACAATATACGGCCATCACTACATTTTCATTTTCATCCCATCTTAATGACATGAATATCTTTTCAAGGGACTTGATCCACTGCTCCACAACCACTGGATTAGTAGTCCCGCTAAAAGATGGGGGCTTCTGCCATATGAAACAATCCAACATAGGTGTGGCATGATTATTCATCACAACCTGAGTAAGTTGTCCCAATATGTTCATGATCTGATATGCTCCAACATTGACTGTGTTGACTTGCTCAGTGGGGAGATCCCTACACTGACCATGATTATTGATTCACCTTCTTCCATTATACACCATTTATAAATAATTTCATACATTAGATTAGGTTATGAATCTCAAATAGAAAATCACTTAACATAGATTGAAATTCAATTCATAACTAATATTATAAACATGGTTTCTCTGAGGAAAAATTTACATTAAAATCCTTCATAATGGATTGTAAAGAAAATGTGAATTATATTAAGCATGTCCCTCATGAGTGTCAATACCAAGAGTGCAGCAAGGATTTTTTTTGTGTACCAGGATACTCCGGGTCAAGCCCGAAACTCCTTGTCAGAGCTTTCACTCCTAGGTACATCTGTGCCAGAGCGACCTCTACCTGTTTGTATCCAGACAATGATGTATTTGCTAGAAATAACCACATACTCTACTCCTTACCAAAATTATTGTACGTTATTGTATGTTTGTCCTCAAATACTACCTTATGGATTTGTTCCCTAATCTACATTTTCTAATCTATTTTTCAAGTTTGCTACTAAACTTCCTTTGATATCAATTGTAACACCCCGACCCTCTAGACCAATGTAGGTGCATTACATGTTACATTGTCATGGTTAAAAGGAAATAAATCCCAAAGGAATGATCACTTTAGTAGTCTTGAAGAAACTATATACATAGATTTAACTCAAATTATATTAGAAAAGGAAACAAAGAACAATGCATAACAAAAAATGATAAACTGCAACCACGGGAACTCAATAAATAGCCTCCTCTTCATAACTTGTTGAAGGTAAACAAATGAAAATAGTGATCTCAAATGATTTTTAAGGGTTAAAAATAGCGTAATAATTAATCAATAATAACTGAATCATAACCAATTTGACATAATCAATATGGCATGGTGAATAAATGGAAAACACATGCCATTAATAAATTGAGTATGAAACTACATCCATAGATTTTTTCATTGTGAAAATCTCATGGATAATAAGAACTGATAATGAATAAAGATAATTATTATTAATTGGACATCATGTATCTGGAACATGATACCATAATACTGTTAAAACGGTTTAGTTCTGTGGGTATAAACCCATCTGGTTTTTGGAAACAAACTTGAAGGATTTGTTTCCAACTGATTTGTCTCATTAGACCTATCGATGCATCGAGGGGCTATAGAGGGACCCACCCACTACTGAAAGTCGAAATAATTATTTATACATAGATTTAATATAAGTACAATATTCCTTCTCAGTATCCTTATAGAGTAGATAATACGGATTCATCAATATTTCCATAGTTAAAATAACTTTCCAAATAAACGTTGTATGTAAAAGGGTATACGGCTTAAGACAATACTCGTATTCATGAAACCAGAATATGGATATATAATATATTTAAAATATCAAATTAAAAATTATCTCAAATGGTCATCAGATACACCACATAAGAAATATTAGGTGCACAATACCAAGAAGGTCTCAATGAAAGGGAAATTGAGACAATGTCCCTTACTATATTGTAATCAATTGAATCATATGATCAAAAGTCAATAATCACCAAATTAATCACATAATAACATGAATATAAAGAGAATAATGTTATTATATATCAAATTTCAATACACATATACCACATACAATAAATAAGTGGTGAACAATGGAAATCTCACGGAAATGAAAGTGAGATGAGAAACCCCTTACCTTATGCTCGAGTGTGTTCTTCTTTTGTTTTAATGACCTGAATAATCAAATTTAGCTTCATTAATTAATAACTTCATAACCTCATATACATGTAATATATTTATTATAACTTTATTAGGTTCATTCATGGCCCTTTTTATGGGTTTAAGAGGTTCAATTTTATTGTTTTGGTAGCTTTTTCTTCCTTGGTTTTCATGATCGGTTTACTTGTATTCATGAATAGAAATTTGTTTGATGTGTGGTTAAACATACAGAATTGTTAATATATATTATTAATGACATTACAAAGATATAAAATATCTTATAATTATTTTGGTTTATATACCATGATGATGATTCATTAGTTAAAAGTTAATTACAAACGTTTGGATTAACTTGGCGGTTTTGTTCATAATGAACTTGTTTTTTATTATTATTTTATATTATGAGTGTGTAAGGATTCCAGAAAATTTCATAAGTTAAAATAAATATATTTTGATCTGGTTCGACCATTAAAGAGTTTTCATGATCTTTCTTGAAGATATTAATAGAAATTGAGAACTTGTCGTCCTTAAATGTGATAAATTAACACATCTCAGACGGTGTTTTTATTTTTAGTATAAGAGGAGGGGGAAAGAGAGATGATGATGAAATATTCCATTAGTATAATAAAATTAAAGTTCATTTAAGTTAATTTAATTATCATAGAATTTGTATAAGGGGATATGATTAAATAATTAGAAAATAAAGGAACTCAAAATAGAAGAAAAATTGAGAAATCTCTCACGAAAATTCAGCAGCCTAACAGCATCACTTAAAATTTCATAAAATAATTTGATGAGAGAAAGGGGTTATCTCATAACTCTTACATAATATGGGAATTAAGGGGTATATGTAATGACATATCCCAACATAATCCAAAGTAAATTAAAAAAATAACATAAAATGAAAGAAAATAAAGAAAACAAAATATGATGTTTACCTCTTGATCGCTTCTCCTTGAGATCCTTCTTAAGGCCTTTGGTTTTGGAATTTTGGTGAGACCAAAAGCTCTAGGATGTGGGGAATAGTCTTGGGAGGATTATTGGGAATAAATTAGGTAAGGATAAATTATTTATAGGTTTGGGAGTAAGAGGAGAATGAGGGTGATATTTATAGTGGAGGAGAGGATGTATTTTTCATTATTTTAATCATTATTATAATATTTTTGCTCAACACTATGAATAATCTTAATTCATGTGACCCCAAATAGTAATAATGGTATGTGAGTTCGAAAAATGTGGTATTACATCACTTATTATGTCATAAATAGTTTATTTTACTGATAATTTGAATATACGGTATTTTAACGTATTTCACTATTCATCAAAAATTCTAGAATTTCAGAAAATTCCCAAAAAATCACCCTTACCATTTTTCAATGTGTATAATTCAAAAAATAACTCCTTTTTTTAAAATAATTTTCTAAATATTATTAATTTAATTTTTAAATAAAATTATACATAATTCAAAAATTAACAATTTTAATTTTATAACTCCTTTTATATCACATTGAAAAATTAACCAAGATGTCATTATCTTAAAGCCTTAAGAAAATAAAATAATAATAAAATTTACTATTAATTAGGTTCATAATACTATTCATATTACTATTAATAATTTTATGTTACTATTCACCAAAAAAACAAGTTGGTTCTATGAGACTCCAAATAACTTACTGGTCACAACCATAGATGACCATTTTTTAAAACTCAAAACACAGAAGTGGAAAATTTAAGTTTAATGGATAAGTTATAACTTTATCCTATAAAGTTTTGTTTCACAAGAGACTTAGTTCTTCATGAAATATAGTTTATCTAATGAATATAAAGTATTTAATAGGAACATACCATGAAATTTTTGTGGTGTTAGAGTACCTATGTGGAAAATATGAAAGGATATTTCTTTAATTATTTTGTAAATAAATTCAAGACCCATAGAAAACGAGCTTAAGAAATAATATAATTATAGATAAAGATATTTATATAAAAAAAATAATGAATATGAATATTTAGGATAAAGGTGAGATAAAAACTTAAAAACATTTAAAGCAAAGGTTTAAAAGAAAAACCCCTTGCCTCTAGTCTTGAATCGCTTCATACATCCTCTACCATACTGAATAATAAATTTGTATTAATTATTTAATTTTTCAAGAACATTTTTCATGTTCATATACTTGTTATTATTCCTATTATTTCATTTATTATCATGTTTCATTTATGTACCAAATTGGTATTATTTAGATCAGTCATTTTGAAGTCGTTCGATTCATAATCTCCAAAACTATTGTGGTATATTTTTAACAATTAAAATTCCTTATACAATGGTTCCATAAGATTTAGAATTATCAAGTTATATTTTATATGTGATTTTATAATCAAATCAATTCAATAGGTTATAAAATAGTAACCATTCATAGAATCTTCCTTGATAATCTAGTTTTTTATGGTTAAAAATAACTATGACGATTTCCTTATAATTTCATTGTTATGAAGGATATTTTTCCTTTAAAGAATCATTATAATTAAATTTATTGAATATTAATGTTATGTTCAATCATAAAATAAATTTTTAATAATATTCATCAAATATATAAGTTTATGAAAACATCATCACTCACTTAGGTTGCATAAAACCACCACGGTGAGCGATGTTTTTCAAAAGAATTAAAAATGAGAGAAAGCACAAAAAATATTTATGTTTTATAAAAATAATATATTATAAATAAAATAATTATTTATGTTTTATTTGGAATAAAACTTATATTATTGAAAATAGTAAGAGGATAATTGAAATGATAATATAGTCATTGAAAACCCCTTATTTTGGCATGGTAACGGCTTGTGAAAAAGAGTTCTATGAGAGTTAAAGTATGAACTCCTTTCATTAATGGATCAAATATATGATAATACCATAATAATGGAATCATAGTATATAAATAATAGATTTTTTAAAATATTTTTAAGATAAGGAATCATAAATAAAAAAATAAAAGGAGGCTTGGAAACCCTTACCTTGTTCCCCAAAACACCTCCTTCGGATTGAGTATAAATATTTTATGGAAAGGACTTTTTGGATAAGATAGAGCATTATAAAAGTGTCTAGGTATATTTATAAAAATTATTTGGAAAATTTTGGAGATAAAATTTAATATTTTATGTGTTTTTGAAATGTTAAAATGAGTCCCCTTTTATAGGTGAAATCTAATGGTGTTTTTGAAAATATTAAGCCTTTAAGGGTCAAGAATGTAATTTAAAAATGAACAGTGTCTCATAATTGGATAATATATGATATTATATACCCTTATCCATCCTACTTGGATTAATATAATTTTTTTTATTTATTATTAATTGATAAATCATTTTTAACATTAAATACCATTTAAAGTCATTTTCAGGGTTATTAACATAATTTGACTTTAAAAATATCTTGATAATTTTGAAATTAGAATTTAAACATTTAAAAAATTTATTATAAAAATTTATTTTCCTTAAAAATCATGCAACTCTATAATTTATCCCAAACTTATTATTTTAAATATTTTCAAAACCATTTACTTTGACTTTTCTCTAATTTTTACTAGCATTACATCAATATTGTGTATGAATTTTGGATAATTATTCAATTAATAGATATTAAAAATAAATTAATAAAATAAATATAATTTATTATTCATAAATATTATAATTTAAAACTATTCCTAAAATTAATTATTTATATTTATATCATAATAACATTTTTAAGATAAGAATTTTGATTTTTCTTACCTTGCATAAGCACCAGGTAAACATTTGGATAATTATCTTGTTATATAATTATAAATTCATAAATACACATCAACATCATTGATTATTCATCATTTTTATCTTATAATTTTGATAAAATAATTCTCACCTCCAAGATATTATCTTAAAGACATCAATTTGACTTTTCTAATGTTATGTAAGCACTGCGTGAGCACGAATAAATGTTTTCATATTTATCATGACATAAAAAATAATTTATATTAATTAAATAATATTTTGATAATATTTTGATATTATAATCATGTGAAATATTTTCCATAATTTTCAAAAAAAATTATTTCATATTTATATCATTATGATCTAAAATAATCTGTATTCATAAAAAATGTATTTTTTTAACTATTCACCAAAAAATAAACTTGTTCAGATAAATCCCAAAAATTCACTATAAGATAATTTAAACATGATGAAACCAAAAATGGACTCAATTTTATAAAATTTAATTATAAATTTTAGAAATATAACTTTTAAATAACACAATATAGTGTATGGAAAATTAACTTATTTATAATAAAAACTATTTCTTTTTCAAATGAAAATTCATATTCTTGTTATGTGCCTTAATAAAATTATTTTTAATATCATAATTATAATAAATATTAATATTAATCCATATAATTGATATGAATATTCATTTATAAATATCTACCAATTAAATAATTCTTTAGATAGAGAAAAATACAAGTCATGTTAAGGAAATATATTTAACCTTTAAATTAAACATATTTTATGTCAAGAAGTAAACATAAAAATTTTAAACATATAACTGATATCTATTGGATTATATAATATATTTTGAGAAATGATATAAAAATATATGATTGTTTAATATTATATATATAAATTCATAATCATGAATACTAAAAAATAATAAAAATTATATATTATTAAACAGACATGGGTTGTCATATATCCCCCCTTATAGAAATTACATCCTCATAATTTTAATTTGTACTCACTAAAAGGATTTTGTCTTAAAATAGTAATAATATAATGTTCAATTTCAAGGTTAATACTAGGAAACTTATAATTTATAAAAGAAATATTTCTTATACCATGTATGTTCCATTATAAGACTTGTACTTGTAAATGAGTTTCCAAAGGAATACATTGATAGTTGTGTGATATTTTCCACATATGCCTAAATAGATTTATCTTAATTTTCATTGGTTTTGAGGAATTAATTTACCTTTAGGATAGATAATATGATAAATTATACTTACTTTATTTCTTTTAAGTCTATAAGAACAATTTTATCCTTTAGTTTTGTGTTTGATTCAAATTCCACCATATATTTAATGCATATTCCAAATAGTGAATTCCCAAGAAGAATTTTTCATTCTTAAAGCACAAAATAAACTCTTAATGGATCATGGGATCCACTAAAGGATAGTTTTATTTGTATGAAGGATTTTTTGATGAGTTATTTCTCCTATTTCTAGAAATTTACTAAAAAACAAAATGATTTATGCGAGTATATCAAATAAAATCATAGTAAACCATAATATGAATAGGAAAAATAAATAATAAGATGTCATAAGCACATTCTATTCAACTCTTTTAATTCCACCCAAGTTGATTTATGTTTTTATCCTTATTAATCTAATCCATAAAAAAATAACTATAATTCTACTTAACATACTAACCACTAAGGTTATCTAATACTTATAACTTATGATCCCAAACTAATATATTAACTCATGAAGTTTTATAAATCTTGTAAATTATAATCATCTAATGTAAAGATATTGATTTTATGACCCATTACTCTTTGTGTTTTTGAGTTATAAAGGTGTTGAGATAATTTTAAGGGAAGAAGAGGAGGATTTTGAGATGAAATATCATTTGGAGGAGGATATTATGATGTAGATCTATATGTGGTGGAATGGTGAAGGACCTTATCATCTAGTGAAGGTCTTGAAACATAGAGGCTTGAGGTGATGGGTTTGGGTGGCTCTGACAATTTTTTCATGGCTACAGCGTAGAGGTGAGTTGTGGCTTAGAGTCCTGTAGAGGTTGGTATTAGATTTCTTATGGTTTCAAGGGTGATTTCATTATTTCCTTAGGTTGTGTCATGGTGAGTTTTTTATGGTTCATTTTTTAGAATATAATAGTGTCTTTCAATTTATATATATAGGTGTTCTGTTTTGATAATCTATCAATTTTGGAGTGGTTTCAGAGTAGTGCATGGGTTTCATTATAGCCTTACCTCAGGAAGATAGAATTTGTACAAGATTTATGGAATGGGTTCTATATGAGGTTGATTTGGGGTCCCTTTATTGCATAGAACCTTGTATTTAATTTCAGATTGGGGTAAAACCCTATTAATTATGGCATGGTAAAAATTATTTCATTATGGTCCCTTTAAAAATATATTGGGTATAAATTATAATCGCTCTTTGAAACTCATATTCTTCCATTAGTTCTCTTAGTTATTGGGTGACCTAGGTGCTTCCTTGGGTGGTCTTTCAGTTCCTTTTTAGTGGATTTTATTCCTAGCTTCAATAGAATGTTTCTTGGTGATCTAAGGTGTGTCTTTTTCCCTTCCTTACTCTATTTCCTTCTCATTCTTATTCCAAAGAAGTTTGTAGTCATGGGAGTTGTTGGTTTTGGAGATATTATGGCAACACATTGATGTGTAATGTTGAGTTCTAGGTTTATGAGGTTTTCTTGGTCTGATCTTGGGAGTGTTATTATATTTTTCTTTCTTAGATCTTGTGTAGTGATTGATAAATCCTAGATCGAGGTAGGGAACCATAACACTCTCCTTAATTTTTTTTATTTGTGATCATAGAATTATTTCTTTTCCTTTGGGTGGATGTTAAGAACTAACTAAATAAGATAATGAACTAGATTAAATGAAATTAATGGGGAGGTGTATGTTCAAATGTGTTTCTAGTTTCTATGTTATTTATTACCTTTGATTATATTTCAACAACTTTATTCTATTGTGAATATCAAATGTTGTTGTTGTACCCTCTATGATCTTTATAAGAAATTGTGAACCCTTATGGTGTTTGACTTCTGAACTCATTATTCATATAAGTTTAATAACTTATATATAGTTTTGAACTGGTTGTGTGTGAATCTATAAATTCTATGAAAATAGCCATGTGAGGGATGATTTAATGTTATGAAAGCCCTCTTTAATGGAAATTTTGAGATAGTTGAGACTGAACTCTGGTGTTATGTATTACAAGTGTGCTTACTATAATTATTTTGTTTGTGTGGATTTTATGGGTATTGAATAGCGATCATGGTGACTGGTTCATATGAGGAATGTGTTGGGGTAGTGGGGCTGTAAATAGTTTGGAATGGGATATATTGAGAGCTGGTTTTGATGGTTGGTTGATGGATGTTGATGCGAGATGGTTGGATTGTTTCATTATGGCATGTGTTAGAGTTTCCATGTAGCCATGGAATATGTTTTTTAATGATGAAATGGGAAATTATTGGTCCAGAATTAAGTAAGTGTAGTCTCAAATAAATATGTGTCAATTGAATTAATTAATTTTAATGTTTATAAATGGGTTGGGGTTAAATTTTTAATAGTTGAAATTAAATATGGGGTGTAATTGAGAGTGGTTTGTCATTAAATATGGAATTATGAAGTTAAATACATGGAATTTGGTTGGTAACTATTAAATTTTTAAATGGTTCAATATATGAATAATAAAGATAATTATTGGTTGTGTATACCTATTTTTTTAGTGAGTAACATTTAATGGTGGTAGTAGTTGGTGGCATATTTTGTGGGGTGATGTGGTAGTATTGTGGGATATTTTATTGATGCTTGATGTGAAACTGTATGTTGGGTATTGTTTGAGACTCTTATTATTATATTTTAATGTGATTTTTATATGTTCCCCACCCGAATGTAGAATTTCATATTGAATCCCAATAGGTTTTGGGTTCTAGGTGTCCCCCCCCCCTCTTCAGATGTGGTGATGATAGTTCAGTTATTGGCGATTCCTAGTGATGATGGATAAATTTGTGGTGATTCCTAGTGATGATGTCTTATATATTTTAAATTCCTAGTATTTATGCCATATTTAGTAGTGATTCCTGGTGTTTATGGGTTAGTTTTTGGTGATGCATAGTGTTTATGGATTAGTTGGTGGTTATGCCTAGTGATGATGGATTTTGGGGTGGTGGTGGTAATTAACGTGATTCGTAGTGGGGGTCATTCATGTTAGGAGGATGGAATGAGGTTTATTTCCTTCTTTTTCATGATACCCTACTACCTTAGATATGAGATGCATGAATGATGATGAGTTTGTAGATATATGATTAGTGGGGAAGTGTTTTTGGGTTCCTTGAATTATGTTATCTTTATATTATCATACTAATTTGGATGTGTTACTTGGTGAGTGATCCTTAGCATGGTTGGGGGTGAATGGTTGACCTGTTTAGGAGTATGTGAGTTAAATTTTTCATTCACTATAGAATAAATTTTCTCTAATCAAATTTTAACAAGAGACTTTGGTTATGATCTTATTGAGTATACATTTAATTATCACACTATCTATATATAAACTATTTTTTAGATTTCCATGAGAGTTTTGAAGATTGAGTTAGGAATTGTTATCTTGGAGGTTGGTATTATTTTAGAGTTTCTCCTTTAGTATCTTCTATTGGTTCTATTTTATTCTACGGTTTTTATTTGTATTTCTTGACATGCATCTTAGGTTGATGGTTTTTTATATTTATATGATATGGTATTTATCGGTTGTTTTTATCTTATCTATTTTCCATGACTTATATTATGAGTGTAATTCCACTCATTATATGTTGTATATCTCTAGTGCTAGTCACAAACCTAGGGCCTATTGTAGGTGGGAATTAGGGGACAATCCTTCTCTTCATTATCAGCCAAGGAGGGGTACCAGTATAGGGGGTCATAATATAGTAGTATCAAATATTTTGGTTGAGATATAGTATGAGTATTGGGGGTAGGATCTTGTGAGGTTTACATGGGTTAGTATGGAAATTGTTTCAATTGGTCTTATCTCGGGACATAAGCAAGGGAGACTAGGATATACACAAAATGTTAGGTCCCCTTGGGATCAGACACAATGACTTTGATATTTTTGAACATGCTAAGTGATATGCCACTGCTTGTGAGGTAGATACCTAGGATAAGTACATGCATCATGTTTTTTTATTATGATTGAACGAGGTGATTTGGTTAAATTAAAATGAACTAAATTAAATGAATCTCAATGAATTCCATGGTATTGAGAATAGGGTTTATCTTATTCCTTATTACAAGAAATGGATCCTAGTCATCATCCATATGTGGTATATGGAGGATAGGGATTAGTATCTTAGTCCAGATAATCATGAGAGGGTCAATCTGGATGAGTAGGATGAGTTATAGAAGAATGAATTTTGTTCTGTCTAATTTCAAATTCTAGAAAATTATGAGTGGAGTGTTTCCTATCTAGATATGGAGTACTAGTTGGAGGATCTTGATATCACATTTAGTTTTATTCAAGCAAGATCTGAGTATTGGGTTTTATTTTTGATCAGTTAGATAATATATGAGGCACATTAGTGGTGGAAACTTTATCTTAGAGAGTGGGAGGAGGTATATCTGATACATAGTCACCTCGTTTACACTTTATATATACATGGAGGTATAGAAGAAGGAAAAAGTGATTGATAAGATGCATTCTCAAGGAGGAGTTTATTCAAAAGGAGGTCATTAGAGGTTCTTAAGTTGTGTACATTCATATGGGGGTCATGATTTTTAGGGAAGTCAACACTGGGACTAGTGGGGAGCCATCCCAAGTAATCTATTTCACACTATTCTAGGGATGGAAGTTCCTAAGTGTCTAATAGGGGATTCCTATTTTCATGTTATGTTTGTGGGGTACATAGTAATTTTTATTCTTAGTTATTGTCCTCCCAAGAAAGTCAGTATGGAATTTGGGGTCATTCCCCTTTTCAACTATAATGTTAGTAGATTCCCCCAATACCATATCAAGAGTAGGGTCCACTAGTTTTTGTTCAGCAACTGGGTCGGTAGGATTATACCCCCACCAAGGGATGATGAAGTAAGTAAAGGTTAGCCTCATGATGGTCTTTACCCTCAAGGACTCAGACTAGAGTGTGGTCATGAAGGCCTTTAGTATATGGGAAAATAATATGGGTGCAAAAATATGCATTAAATAGAGGTATTGGTGTTGGATATGCTTGAGGTTGTTCAAAGTATGTTTTTTTATCATATACCATAATTTCTACCTTGTTTCATTATAGAGATTCATACTCCTTTTTTTTCACCATGGTCTGCGCATTAGGAATGGAGGTGGAGAGGTGATGTGGCCTTTATTTGAATACTTTTTTCACATCAATTTTTGTAAAATAAATGAGTTTTGATAATAAAATGTTCTTATAATGGAGAATTATTAAATATTGATTAATTTGAAGTTGAGATAGTGATTCTTTGAATATCATAATTAGATTGTATGTTTTTTGTACACCATAAATCTTAATGAGGAATATAGTATTGTTATTTTGAATAATCTACCTCTAAAACTAAAGGACCTTGGTATTTTTTTATTCAGTACATAATAGGAGGAAGTAGGGAATTGAATTGCTTATGTGATTTGGGTGCTCATATCAATTTTATGCCTCGTTGCTTATTTCAAACGATGAAGTGAAGGGATTTGAAACCAACTTATGATTCTATTTAGTTGGTTGATAGGTCAATTAATCATACCACGGTAAGGTATGGTGATCTTTCATTCAAATTAGGGAAGCTTATATTTCCCACTAATTTTTTGATGCTTGATATAGAGTGTGATCAAAAGTTTCAATTATATTGGGTATAATTATTAGCTACTAGTGGTGTTGTCATTGCTATTTATAAGGGAAAAATTACCCTCTATGATATGGATGATAGAGAATAAATTCATGTTTTTGATAATCCTAAACTTATGGTTTCCTATAAACCAATTAATTTTGTTGAAGAAGTATTTAGGGCTGAGTTTAAGAATAATTTCCATCACCCTTCCCCTGAGAGTTACAGTTCAGCTTCATTGGTTTCCTCGCCTATTGATGATTGTTTCAAACTAGAGGTTAGTTCTAATTATAGTTATTTTAATTTATAATTCACATACATTTAGTGTTCCTATTCTAATAAGATTACCACTCACGATGTTATTCCACCCTCACAACCACTTATTTTTTAGGAAATTCTCTCCCTTGAGCCAAATTTAGAATCAGAACCACAGGTCCTTGTTCTTGAAATATATTAACCTATTTATGAGAGTTTTACATCTATAATTTTATATTTGAAATTACTTATAGATAGGTAGAGTTATGTGTTGAAACCTACTAAAAAAATTAAATATTTCCAATTTGAACAAGTTTATTTTCATAAAAGTCACTCACATGATTTTATGAATGCTATATTTGATGATATTAAAACTTTTTTAAAAAAATAACTTCATTTGAGTCAATTATGTAGTTTTAAAGGTAAATCATGGAATATGAATTTGATTTCTCCACATTATAGACTTCTGAGTTATTTGATTTTGAAATTGTTTCTGAAAATATTGAGTATGTTATTGCACCTATTTCTTCTATTTCTGAGTCTTTGAGAACCTCAAGTTTGGGTGAACCCTTTGAGCCTACCTATAGTAATCTTAATTAAATTTATAGGTTGTTGAATTCATTTTTTGTTCCTTCTAGTTATATTCTAGGTAAATATATAGTAGTGGATATAATTATCATTCCTTGGGTGTTAAAATTATTTGGGCATGCATTGATAGAAGCTGAAGTTTTATAAACCTTTATAAAACTTTTTTAAACTTTCACACTAAACATTAAAGTCGCAATTACAAATAAATAATACCCATATAATTATTATGGTTCAATTATAATTAAGGGGATATTCTATTTAAGGACTATAAACTTAGAGCTGCATGGGTGTCAACCCATGGTGTTGATTTTTTTCTTTTTATTAATTTTATTTTATTTAAAAATAAATGTATCTAATTATGGTTCATTTTATCTATGTACCTTTCTTGTTAAATTATAGTGAATAAAATTACTCATGTCGTGAATCAATCGACCGTAAAAAGAATCTGTTACGCTGTAAAAATTGATAAATTATGGATCGGTCGTAGGAGGAAAATGATGTGATTATGTGGTTACTTAACTAAACATGATATACATCTAACAACATGAACATTAATCTATTATTCAAGGGAAAAGGGGGGGCATCCTATATCTTCTTTCTCAAACTCCCTCACTCAAAACTTGATTGGAAATTTCTTTGATCATATCTTTTGATTACTCATGTTGATCAGTTTTACATATTGTAGGGACCTAAATAGAGAAACCAGATAATTTCCACAAATAAAACAGGGGGATTTTCTTTTGAATAAACTTAAATGAAAAATATTTTTCATAGGGGATTAATTGGTTTAATTTATATATAATTTTATATTTCCTATATTTTTTAAAACCCTACTTATAATTTTTTGATTTTGAAATAAAAATGTGTTCTAGAAATTCCTTGTACACGCTAAAATGATCTATTTAATCCTTTTTATCACTGTTACAAATTTGATTAATTTTTGTGATAAAACAATATAGTTTTTCATTCTTGTTAATATTAACTTTTGGAAATAATATTTGAGCTCAATTTTTTGCATGATTCTTTTTTGTAACATGTTTTTTCTATACAAAAATGTTTTTAGTAGTAGCCAGAGGAATTTTTGCGCATGTTTTGAATAATCTAACTATTTGTATTTATGGAAAGATGATTTTTAATGGTATTTAAACCCTTAAAACATTATGTGAACTGATAAAACTTTAAATCTATTTTTAACCAAATTGTCTAAAATGTTTCCTCCAAATAAGGATTCAATATTGGGAACAATTTTGGTTTTAAGTGTGGGGGAGAAGGAATTTAAATGTCATCAACATTTTTTTAATGTTATAAATATCAAAACCCCATATTATTTCAAAATTATCTTTCTTTAAAGCATCATTTTTGGATTAGGATCTACTCTTGGTCTGTAAATAAAATATTCATGTTATTTTATTTCTTTTTCCAAGGTGTTTCTATATTAGGAAAATTAAAATTCAATGTGTTCTTCATAAGGGTAAAATGATGTAATCATTTTTATGGATTTTAAAAATTCTGAAATTGGTAGACTTTCATGATTGATGAGTGAATTTTTTTCATTTAATTTATGGGGATTTTGTTTAAGAACTAGGTAAAAGAGTGTGATTGAAAATATACTATGGAATATGAATTATAACTTGAGGGATATGGGTGTTTGAAATTGAACCAAGTAACTTGAATTTTGTAAAATAGAAAACTATAGGGAGGAAATTCAAAATATAATAATATAATTCCTTTGAGAATAAAGTAAATGGGAAATTTTGATTCCATAGTGATTCTCTAAGATGATAGAAACTGGGTTTGTGAGAACAAAAAAATGAATCCAATTGTAAATTTAATAATTCCTTAGTACATTCATGGATAGGAAAAATTTGAATAAAGTTCCTAATTTTCAAAAATGAATTCATTTAGGTGAGGTAAATTTTGAATCTAAATGAAGAAGGGTGAAATTTACTTTTAATAAAATTATTTTAGTTGTATCAATGAAGAGTAAAATGAATATTTGGTTTGATGAACCTAGTAGAGAGATATCACTAAAATTACTTCTGCTTAAAGTTTTAATTCCACTTGAATTTAATATGTATCACTCCTAGAAATATAAATTGAACCTAGATTGAAGTTTGGTAGTGAGTGATTTTTATAGAGGAGGAATGAAATTTTAAATAATGTATGAGTCTTTACTTTCTCTCATTTACAGTGTGTGTTAGAATTTGGGTAGGATAATAGATTTTTGTTAGGATCCTTTATAAATAAATAAAATTAAATATATTATACAAAAGTTAAATTAATTTAGTGTGGGTAAAATTTATGTGTCTTTTATTGAGATACTTTTATCATATCAATTTTGGTAAAATAATTAAGTTTTGAAAACAAAATGTTCTTATAAAAGAGAATTATTGAATATTGATTAATTTAAAGTTTAAATAATGATTATTTAAATATCTTAATTAAATTGTGTGTTTTTGGTACTTAACTAATAAATTTTTCTTCACTTTTATTTTCTATATATTTTAAGAACAATAATTTTGAGGGGTTTTTTTATTGATATTTTAATTTTCAAATATATTTCTATTTAGATGTTCCTAGTTTTGAAGTTTCATAGATATATATTTTTTAGGAATAAAATATTTAGTGAAGTTAATTAAATTCTATTAATTTATAAGTGAAATAATTTTATTGATTTTATTGAATTTTTTTTAATGTACGTGTATAAAAGAGTGCTATGAAAACTACAATACAAGACTTTGTGATTTCTCAAGCACTCAAAAGGAGGAAGAATATTCTGTGAGAACAAAAAAAATGTTTAAGTTTTTTCATGATAAAATCTAACCTACAATGTGTGAGATTTGAAAATATATCCAAACTGCCTTCAGAAGCCTCAAAATCTACTGCAATAATATGTTTAGCACACTAACCTAACCTAAAGAGGAAGTCCAACATAC
Source organism: Viscum album (assembly GCA_963277665.1). Taxonomy (NCBI): domain Eukaryota; kingdom Viridiplantae; phylum Streptophyta; class Magnoliopsida; order Santalales; family Viscaceae; genus Viscum; species Viscum album. Next base: position 666,721,913 of record OY728133.1, read on the forward strand.
TATATGAAGATAAGTTACTACATTACAAAAATTCAAGTGATTGTACAATAGCTTAATTTGTTGTATGAGGGGAAATTCAATCAACCATATATAATTTTTTTCAAATGACCTCAGAGACACCAACTGAAGGAGAATTAGTTATGAAATCTTCTTCCAATTTACCAAACTTGAATAAATTGGGATTATATATCCGGAATAAACTTGGGATGATAAAATTAGAGAACTAATATAAAATTCTTCTAAATGATTAAACACAAAGGTGACCAAAAAAATCACCAATTATGAAGTAAATCAACACCCTTGAGCTTAACTAATGAAGGAACATGATTTAAGTTTGGGGTCTTGATTGAATATTGAATAATATGTAAGTGATGTGTAATCTCATGGAACTGAGTAACAAATAATCAAGAATGATGAATTTGAGTGTCAAATGAAACCAAGAATCCTCTGTAGAAGAAAGGTTGAAGATAGATTCAGATCAATCATAGTCATAGTAAGCCACTGATGAACCATGGGTACTGAATATTAGCCGATATGAAAGATAGTTGTGGATTATCTACTTGCTTAGGTTGATATCAATCTAAATGAAGATTGTATGGATTTCATTTAATTGAATTGGTTATGAGTATCAAAATATGATTGACGGGGGAATTGGTCATTGAAGATCGAACTATGTTTATAAAATTTTCTATATTCTAGTTCAAGATGATGAATACATCAGGGGTATTTATCATCTCTAAGTTTGAGGTTTTGGTATAGAATAAATGTACACATAACCTATTTTATGAATTTCCACAAAAAAAATTGAAACCAAAACAAGTGTAAGCCCGTGGAAACTAATAATAATATTTAATCCATTTTGGGCCTGTGGAAATACCATGACCAGCTTGGTGTGAATTGGCAGAGACTATGAGGCTTTGACTTGGGTACATGACCTATAAACTTTATTGGGATTAAGATATAAGAAGATGTAATCATAATGAATTATTACTCACCAATAAGCCCAATCCATATTGAAGCTAGGGAGATGTTTACCTGAGATATATTTATCTATTTCTGAGTAATCTCAAGTCAAGTCTATGAGCCTATAAAGCTCACGTAAGTGTCTATTGGTAGATACATAAAGTTCATTTCTAGTTTGAATGGGACCCAATACACTAGGATATAAAAGGTAATTTTCATAGGCCCAAAGCTACATCAAGGTCCATAAATTAAATACGTATAGTTCCCATTGTGAATAAAGCTAATTTTTTCAAATTAGAAAAAATCAGCCTAAAGTAAACTTCACATATTTTTTTCGCTATGTCAGAATCAAGAAATATGATCATAAGAAAAGTAATCGAATATTGTAGGAGGAATTGGGAACTGATGGAATATTTTAGTATTACCCACTTTAGTAAATAATAAACCTTGGTATTTTCACATGGAGACCATATAAAAGTATAATCATGGTCACTATTGGGAACTATAATTTTAGGAGAAACGCATTAGGTTAGAAGAGGGATCGGCTGGTGTCACATGTGAGGAATAAGATTCACAATGATAGGCATGGGATGTGGAGGATTTTTAATAATTTTTTGAGGTTATTGTCATTGAATCTAGATTTGAGGAAGGATTTGGCACTCGATTTAAGGTATAAGATTCTAGAGACCATCCAAAACGCCTTTCATCTCACAAAACCCCTGATCGATCATGAATACCATTCCATTCCTTAGTTATAATATATCCATCATACAACTGGTTAGGGGATGTATTGAAGTTCATAGCACACTCAACGTAGTAATCGATGGACTTCAAGATAAATGAAGAGACCAATATCATCAATAGATATTCTTCACTCTTTTCTTATTTCTAGTTATCCTGTATCGATATGTTTTCATTTTAAATATATTGTTATTTTTGTTATGTGTAAATAAATTAAATTATTTTAATGGGGTTGTATGGATTGAAATATTTTATTGTATGTTATTACTTTGGTTTTAATAAAATAAGTATATTGTATTTTAATCTAGATATCTCAGTTTCTTATCCTCATGGGAATCATTTCTCTTTACTCCAAGTACTAATATGTGAAGATTAAAGTTCCTTTTTCATTGGAAACCATAACAAATGTAATTACTAAAAAAGGTTTTTTCATTTCTTCTCCATGAGGAAGCATCTTCATCTTGGGTTCTATTAGAAATAATAGTTCTTAAGAGAGAAACTTGGTGTGGTTTTTTTATTTAATGATAGATATGTATTACATTCCTCTGCACATAGCTTAAATTTCTATAATATTGATACCATTCAAGAGTATAATATTTTTCTTTTAACTCTTTCCATTTCGTTTTACCTACCTCATCAACTATTTGGATGCTTCTATTTTTTTCATAATCATTATTTATACACACTTCACATTCACTTCTATAATTCCACCATCACTCTATCATTATATTGGTTTTTTTGTTTTTTTTTTGATTTTTTTTGTCAAAAAAATAGTTTCCCTAAATTTCGATCCTTATTTTCAAATTACTTTTAGTTTATAGGTATATAAATAATTAATTTTATAGATAACTAGTAAAAAACCTATTTTATTCCTTTACAAGATACTTCTTGTACCCCTAAATTTATCTATGCCAACTAAAGGTTATACTTTATTATTTGATGTGTACCAAGGGCGTAAACTAATAATAAATCATCATCAATTGGAGGATAATTTCTTTTTATTTAAAATAAAACCCTATAATGTTATCCTTGGTATGGATTGGTTGTATTTTGTCTGTGTATATTTTTATTAATTCGATAGGATTGTTGTGTTCTCTGGTGTAGAGGGTCGGTGAGTGGTGTTTGGTCATGAGGGGATTTAATGGATTGGAAGATGGCATATAAAGAATATATTATCTAAGTTAATAGAGTTATCAGTATAAGCTTGAGTAGTGGAGGTTCCCATAGTTATTGAGGTGTCAATAGATATATTCTTGAATGAGGTTGTGACACTAACTCCTCAGCATGATATTGAGTTTAGGATAGAGTTACAACTGGTAACCTATCTACTTTTTATGGATCCCTATCATATGGAACCCATTAATAGTCAAGAATTACTACCCCCTTCCGAGTATAAATTTTTTTTTCATATATTTTAATGGATATAGTTGGTTTTTGATGATCGATTTGTAGTTTGGATATCACTAGATGAGGTTAAAGTTGGTTGATATCCCAAAGACTTCCTTATAGTACAAGTACAGATACTTAGAGTTTATATTCATATCGTTTAATGTCATGAACATGTCGTAGGTTTTCATGGGACTCATGAACTCCATGTTCCATGAGTTCTTGGACTAGTTTGTATTTTTTTTATCAATTAAATCCTCATATACTCGAAGTCGTAGGAGGAACATGTCAGCACCTTCGAGTTTTCCAACAAGTTATTCAATACCACCATCTCTATGTAAAGTAGTCCAAGTGAAATTTTTGGACATGAGAGGTGTACCTACTTGAAAAATTAGTTTCCTAGTAGGATATGGTGGTGGATACATTGAAGATCAAGGTGGTTGTTTCTTAGGTATAACCAATAATGTTGCATAGGTTCATAGCTTCCTTAGTCATATAGGCTATTATCAAAGGGTTTTTTTCAAACTATCTTGTATTTTAAACCCATAATGTATTTTACCAATATAGATACCTAGGATTAAAATACATGGATATTACATCATTTTAGATGAATATTCAGTATATTAAAAAAATACATACCCGAGGACAATAATAGTTTAGGGTCTTTGGAAACTTGGAAACAAAACCTTCAATCCTAGTAAAAGATCTTAAACATATCTCATAAATATCTCTACCATTATTAATTCTATATAAAAACATTATTCATAACCTTGTGAAAGGAAACATAAGAAATGGGTGAGATCAGATGCTCGATAAGGTAAGATAATGGGAGCGTGTAATCATAACATGAACAAAAGGGTATCGAACTTGAGTGTAATATTTTAAGATCATACCCTGCATATCATAGATCATAATAAATATTGACCATTCATAAGACATTAATCATAAGTAAATAATGAACATAATCCATGAAAGTATAAAATAGGAATTAAAACATGGAATTTTGGAAAACACATAATATATAACAACCCTATGCCAAGGTGGCCTACCAAGGCCTTTGTAAAATGTTAGGCCTGGGTAATCACCCATGTACCTTCTTTGGGATTGGGATACCCTCATGTTTACCCTATTGTTTTGGACTTGGGATGTCCTCCCGTGTACCCTCTTGTTTCAGGCTTGAGATTTCCTCCCGGTTACCCTTTTTTTCAGGATCAGGATGTCCTCTTGTTTACCCTTTGTTTTGGGCTTGGGATTTCCTCTTGTGTACCCTCTTGTTTCGGGCATGGTATTCCCTCTTATGTACCCTTTTAGCTCATAAAATATTTATCATTACCTATTTCATTGAGGGTGATATAGGTCTCACCCATCTCATAATGAAATCATACATACATGTGCCATAAAATCATAAACAATCATATCATAACCCATGAAATGAAATGGGTGTCATAAATAGGTAATCATATCTTAAACTATGGAAAAAAATATAGATTTCATAATAATTTCATCAAAAGCATAACCTGTGAAAAGAAGCGGGTTTCAAAATCATATAACACATGGAAGATAAATGGGTGTCATAATAATTATTCTATAAAAACATACACCATTCAAGAATTAATATGAATGGAAACGTTGGATAATTTATTACAAGGTCATTAGTAACATCAACATATGTCATATTAGATGGAAAATAACTTATAAATATATTTTGAAAAAAACATCTTGAGGAAAATATTATTTATTCTTTGAAAAAGGATCCTTTAAACATAAAAACATTTTTAAAACCCTTTTCTTAAAAATAATCTTTAAATATTATAAATAAATCTTTGAAAACCATTTGGAAACCTTTTTCTTTAAAAACATATAAATAGGGCTTGAAATCCTTTTGAAAACAATTTTACTTTAAAATTTTTAAAATATGATTAAAAACCTTTTGAAAACTATTTTTTAAAAAACATATAAAATAATCTTCAAAATATTCTAAAAAACTTTTTCATTGAAAACACTTTGAAAACTTATAATGAAAGCATGAAAACATTTTAGAAACCATTTCTTTGAAAATGACTTTAAAAACTTATAAATAAATATTTAAAACCCATAAAATATTTTTTAAAATATTTTTCCCTTGAAAAGTATCTTCAAGTATTATGTGAAAACATTTTTAAAAAAATCTTTGAAAACGTGGTTTTTGAACTAAAATGGACTTCCAAACTAAGAGAGAAATACGGTCATATTTTTATTAAAAACATTTTATTAGTTATCTTAAGTAAAAAAGAGTGGAAAGATGGTAATAATTCATAGAGGTATTTTTAATAGACAAAGGAGAAGTAAACTTGTGATTTTTCTTAAGATTTTGATCATAACATTTCATCAAAGGAAGCTTAATCATAAACAATCTCGAAAAGAGATGATATTGTTTCAATAAACTCTTACCACTTGGTAACTTTGAACTATACTCCCCATATAATAAAATGAAATTAAATTAAGCTTAAAATATCATGAAAAGAATTAGATTCATGATATAACATGTCAAAGGTAGTATATACACCTCATATAAAATTATAGGTGTATAACATGGCATGTGTCTCAAAGAAGAAAAATTTAGACCAAATTACTTTATCGATTCGGTAACTTTTGAAACTTAGACCCCATGAAAGAAAGATCATAAAATGGGTATCTAAATACCCATAAATTTTATTATAATAATAATATAATACATCCATGGTAAGTATGAAAACTACACAAAATGAAGTGGTGGTGAATAAATCATGTATCTCATGAAAATAAAAAGTGAGATGAAATTTCCTTACCTTGTGTCTTTACTCTGGTCGTACTCATTCAAACCTCTTGTATAAAAAATATAAATTTATTATAAATCTTTTAAATAACCATATTCTTATATCTAATACCATATATGGATTTATTATGACTTTATATTACCCTCTTTTTATCAATTTCATGTTAAGGTTACGCTTCGGGTAGTATTCGCTTTATTTTTCGCTTGTGTCTTAATTTGTTATATCATTGGTTATTATACTTATATCATGATTTATAGAATGTAAATAATTATATAAATATAATTTATATTCATTATATTTTTATTATATTAATCTATATAATATATAATTATGAAATGGAATACATCGTTCATGGAGACAGTAAGTCGTACGTACGCATGAACGTTGTTTTTGTTTTTTTATTTTCGTATTGAAAGAAACAAAGTGAATGAAATATATGTATATATATTTATATATATAATTATTATAGTGTCATTATTATATCATATATATAATATAAGTTCACTAAACTCATCCTTATTAAATTCCATGTAGTGTTTGAATGAATCACAACGCTTTGAGGGGGCGGTCATCCATACTTCCTCAAATGAAATTATCATATTTACACCAAATGGAAAGTAAAAATATATGTGTTGTAAAAGGAATAAATAAGATTAAAGAAATAATAAATATAATATATGACATATATAAACATATTTTCCATCATAATTTCCACCATTATAGGCGGTAAAGGAAAAATGAACAATCATCGTTTAGTGAGGCGGTAGTTCACCATACACATAAACAATATATTTGTTACCCATTAGATGGATGTGAGTGTAAGTGTAGGTTTATACATTATCATAAAAACATACTAGTATATTTCATATACTGTTGTTTTTATAAAATCATGTAATAAAGATATTGGAGGAGTTTAGAAGGAAAATAAAAGAAAGGAACTTGAGAGAATAGGTTACCTCTTAATCAGGTAACTCCCTTTGTTTTGTGCCAAAAATATTCCATGGATTTATTTATTCACAAGGATATACTTATAGGAGGAAGTTAAGGGTGTTTAAAAGTTTATTTGGCAGATATTTCCCGAAAATAAGAGGTTTTAGAGGTGTGAATAAGAGGGAGAGGTGGTGGCATTTTATAGAAAAGGAAAAGAAATCACTTGGAATTTTTTAAAACAAGTAAGGTGTACACATGTTCTTACCTAAAAATCATAAAAAAAACAACCAAAATCAATAATTGAAGGTTTATGGACGAAATATGTCTAGAAATTTGGTTTTGGATAAGTGGATAGGTATTTGGGCCCCTAAGATTAAGGTTTAGTCTCTAATTAAGATTAATTTGACCTTAATTACTGTGATTAATTTTAATGACTTTTACTAATATTTTTGGTCAAAAATTAACATGATATAATTATAATCTAAATATTATACTGATTAAATTTGTTTATTTCCATTTTTTTAAATTTAATTCATATAATCTTAAAAATTAATATTAATACTAACCCCATAGACGGGACAAAATAACAAGTTTTTTAAGTAGAAAAATGTTCAAATGTTTATTATATTTTTATATTAAATCCCAAAGTTAAATTGATTATAATAACCTAAAATGTATTGATATATGTATAATTGATCTAATTTTACCTTAAAACAAATTTAAATTAGGATTTATATTAATAATTATTTAAATGAAAAGGCAGTTATTAATTTAAATGTAGTACTTTTTCACTATTCATCAAAAAATGAAGTTTCTTGGAAAAATCACAAAAAAAAATCACCTTAAGATAATTTCAGTATTCTAAATTAAAAAATTAAGTTTATTTTATAAAATTAAATTTCTATATGTCTAAAATTAATCTTTTTGTTCTTCACAAAAGGATATGAAAAGTATTTCATTTGAGAAAATAGTATTTTTAAACATTTAATGACTTTATAGAAAATTATATTTTTCATTATCAATATGTTTATTTATATAAAACCATTATAAAAATATTTGAAAAGTATTTATTACTATTCATATTACTAATTTTTAATGGCTAGGTTATAACTAACTCATTTAAATAATTACAATAATAAAATGATGTTTCATAGAAACTCGGTATTGTGTTTAACGTACGTCAAGACAGTGTTTCATGTAACACATACTAAGTTGGTGTTTCATGTAGCGCAAGCCAAGTCAGTGTAATGTTTAGTGAAATATAATTTGTTTCCATGTTAATGTAATGTTTTACTTAGTGTTTTAATATATATATATATATATATATAACTTTTTCCAGTGTCATGTGAAATGAAAAATATAAAAAAAGATAAATTAATTCAAAAAATAATAATTCACAAAATCTTAGGGTGTTACATTCTACCCCCCATAAAATTAATTTTACCCTCAAAAATTTTCTAGGTTATCGAAGGTTTAATACTTTAAAGTTTTTTCATAGAAACCCACATCTTAAAAAATGAATATTAAAACTTCCCTTAAAAAGGGAATGTTGGAACCATAACGGTTACCCAAAGTAAAATATAACTAGGTTTCCACATAGGGGAACATAGGTGGTAAGTGAAAACATGGACATGGAATAAAAATATAACTATCAAGTTTTGATGGAGAGTGATAGAGAAAAAGGTCAGCAGAAGTTTAACAATCAGAAAGCCATAAATTTGCGATGAACTAAGGGACTATCTGATTTATAGGAAAATGAGGTACTAGGATAACATTTATTTGGTATTAAGATCCTTTTTACTAAAGTTAAATAATTTTCATGAAAATATATACTTTCATGATTTTGGGACATCCACACCTGTTTTTTTTTCTTGATCCACTTCACCTCTTTCTCCAAAACGGAAGGTTACTTTATCATTCTTGAAGTACTAATAGATCATGAGACCCATGATATGCCATACCATTTGTCATTAGTTACCATAAAAAGGTAGCTTTAACATGCTATCCAATATGCATAAATCATCCTATAGAGATATAATAATTTAATATTACTAACTTTATCTCAATTTTAACTTAAACTTTCCATAAATGGTTAACCTTACACCCCTTGAAAAATATAATTAACCCTTTATTCCTTAAATAAAATATTATCTAAAACCAAAAACATTTTTACTAGAAACTTGGGTCCATCCTTGTTCTGATAGAATATAAAATGTGATTTTATTATTCCATAATCCATATAGAGAAAGATAATCGTATGAAATCTCACAAAAGGATGAATAATAATACTTTCATAGGTATTATTCATAAAAAATCAAACATGAACTTTCCAACATATAAGTGGAGGATAATTTTTCCCTAATTATCTTTATTTGCTTCATCCATTATGATTGCATAGGCTTTACCTTTATCCATCAACTTAAGAGATTTTTGATATCGATAGTCATCATTAACCTTTGGTTTTAAGCACTTCCTAGAATAATGACCATACTCCTTACATTTAAAACACTGAATTTTTTTAGGTGAATTCTTTGGATCATTCTCTTTATTCACATTACCTCTATATCCAGTATCTCAATTACCCTTCTTTCCACACTTAAAACATTTAGTAGTTCCCCTGAGACAATTTTCTCTATGTTTCCTTCCACAATTTGAGCATAAAGTAAATATAATCATATTTTATCCATAGTATTTAGAGTTTCCTTTAAATTTTATGCTTATTTTCTTATTATAACCATGATATTGATGATAATATTCAATCTCACTTTCTATAAGAAGAATACTAGGAAGTTACTTACTAAAAGATAAGTTCTTAAACTCGTCCCAATCTATATATTCAATTTTATCTTGTCGCCTTGTATTCATGATGAAGTTCCACCACTATTTCACTTCACCTTCCAAGTGATAAGTTCCCAACATAAATTTTTCACATTCTAAAAAATGGAGAATGAAAAATATCTTTTCAGTGGTATAGATCCATTTATCATTAACTAGTGGATTGGTCATTCCATTAAAAGAAGGTAGATTCTTCCTTAAAATTATTAAAGAAAAATTTGTTCCCTCGTTAGGTTATTTGGAAATTCAGAAGGATTCGTGGCTTGATAAGGATATGTGGTCATAGAAATGAATTTTTTCACTCCATCTTCCATAAAATTTTGTTGATCAGGGGGGTAATCATTTCATTTTCTATTTGATTCCTCATTAGCATAGTTCCTTTGGATTCTATCCATTTACTAAAACCAGATAGCATAGAGTAAGAAACAATTATCATATAGAGGAACCACATAATCATGAAAAGTCACTTATAGGATGTCCAAAGTATGAAACCTTCCTCAATATATGACACATTAGGTTTATCCAAGGTTATTCGTAGCCAAATTCTATTTAAATCCTTCATGATGGTTCATGAAGAGTTTTTGAATTCCCAAATCATATTTTTTGGGAGTTTCAAACCATGTGTGTAGTGAGGCGTGTTGTCATGTACCAGATTACCTCAATTCGGGATCAGGACATCTTGTTGGAGTTTTTACCCCTAGGTACATCTATAGTAGAGACACATATACTTGTAGTATCCAGATATGGATGTATTGCTAGGAAACCACTTACTTTATCCCTTACCAAAATTCCAAGACATTTTCCTAAATGTTAACTAATCCTTATACTTATCCTTAGAAACATCCCTAGATATATCCTTAGGAATATACCTAGGGATATCACTAAATTTTTCTCATCCTAGTTCCCAAAGGTTGATTAAAACTTTCCTTTGATACCAACTATAATGACCCAGGATTAACATATATGGATATTACATCATTTTAGATGAATATTCAATACATTACAAAAAAACTTTCCTGAGGACCATAATAGTTTAGTGTCTTTAGAAACATGGAAAAAAATATTCTATCTTGGTGAAATATCTTCAAAATATCCCATAAATATCTCCACCTTTAGTTATTCTACCTAAAAAAATTCTACATAACCTAGGGAAAGAAAACATAAGTAAGGGGTGAGCTCAGATACTCGGTAGGGATAAATAAAGGAAATGTGTAATTATAACATGAAAAAAAGGGTATGGAACTTGAAAATAACATTTAAATATAATACCATACATATCATAAATCATAATAAAGATTGGTAGTTCATAATACATGAATCATAAGTAAATAATGAACATAATCCATGAAATCATAACATATGAATAAAACATAGAATTATAGAAAATACATAGTCATAGAATAACCCTATATCAAGGAATCTTACCAAGGCCTTTATAATATGTTATGATTTGGTTAATCACCCATGTACCTACTTTGGTCTTGGGGTGCCCTCTCATGTACCCTATTATTTTGGTCTTAGGATGTCCTCCCATGTACCCTCTTATTTTGGGATCGCGATGTCCTCTTGTTTACCATCTTGTTTCAGGATTGGGATATCCTCTCATGTATCCTATTGTTTTGATCTTGGTATTCCCTCCCATGTAACATTTTATCTCATAAAACATTTATCATTACCCAATACATTGGAGGGAGATATAGGTCTCACCCATCTCATAATGAAATCATACATACATGTGCCACAAATTCAAAAACAATCATATCATAACCTGTGAAATGAAATTGGTGTCATAAATAGGTAATCATATCTTAAACTATGGAAAAAGACTATTTTCATAATCATTTCACCAAAAGAATAACCCTTGAAAAGAAGCAGATTTCAAAAGAATATAACTCATGAAAGAGAAATGGGTGTCATAAGCATAATTCCATTAAAACATAAACCATTCAAGAATGAATGTGAATGGAAAATTTGGATAATTTATTAAAAATAAATTATTAAAATAAACAAATGTCATATTAGATGAAAAATAACTTGGAAATATATTTTGAAAACATTTCTTAAGTAAAATATCCTTTATTCTTTGAAAATTTATCTTTAAAAAATAAAAATCATTTTAAAACCATTTTCTTAAAAATAAACTTTAAATCTTATAAATAAATATTTTAAAAACTTTTGGAATCCTTTTTCTTTGAAAACATACAATGAGCGATTGAAAAAATTTTGAAAACAATATTCATTTAAAAAATATAAAATAAGCTTGAAAAAATATTTAAAACCATTTTCCTTTAAAATATATAAAATAAGATTCAAAATATTCTAAAAACCTTTTTCATTGAAAACACTTAAAAAACTTATAATGAAAGATTGAAAACGTTTTTAAAACTATTTATTTGAAACTAAATTTCAAAAAATATAAATAAAACTTTTAAAATCATAAAATATTTTTAAAATCCTTTTTCCTTGAAAATTTCATTCAATAATCATTGGAAAACATTTTTTTAAACATGGTTTTTTTACTAAAACAGATTTCCGATCGAAGAGAGAAATATGATCAAATTTTTCTTAAAAATATTTTATTAATTATATTAAGTACAAAATAGTGGAAATATATTAATAATACATGGATTTATCTTGAATAAATAAAGTATAATTAAACTCATGATTTCTCTTGAGAGATGAATCATAATATTTCATCAAATGAAGCTTAATAATAAATAATCTCCAAAAGAGATGTGATTGTTTCAATAAACTCTTACCACTTGGTAACTTTGAAATTAAATGAATCTTAAAATATAAATAAAATAAATATATTCATGATATAACATTTAAAAGGCAGTATATACACCTCATATAAAATTATAGGCTCATAACATGGCTTGTGTCTCAAAGAAGGAAAATTTAGACCAAATTACTTTACTGATTTGGTAAATTTTGAAACTTAGAACCCATGAAAGTAATATCATAAAATTGATATGTAAATACCCATTAATTTTTTTATAATAATCATATAATACATCTTTAGTAAGTATAAACACCACACAAAATGAATGGGTGGTGAATAAAGCATGTATCTCACAGAAATAAAAAGTGAGATGAAATTCCCTTACCATGTGTATTTACTCTCATAATACTCATTCAAACCTCATTTATAATAAATATAAATTTATTATAAATATTTAAAAAAACATTATTATTATATTTAATACCATATATAGATTGATTATGGCCTTATATTACCCACTCATTAGCAATTTCATGTTAAGGTTATGCTTCGGGTAATATTCACTTTGTTTTTTTCTTGTGTCTTAATTTATTATATCATTGGTCCTTATACTTATATCATGATTTAAAGAATGTAAAACATGATATAAATATAATTTATATTAAGTATATTTTTATTCTAATAATATATATAATATATAATTATGAAATGGAATACACTGTTCATGGAGACGGTAAGTCGTACGTACGCATGAACGTTGTTTCTATTTTTTTATTATCGTATTAAAAGAAACAAAGTTCATGACATATATGTATATATATGTATATATATCATTATTATAGTAGAATTGTTATATCATATATATCATATAAGTTCACTAAAACCATCCTTAATATATTCCATGTAGTGCGTGAATGAATCAAATCGCTTTGAGGGGGCTGTAGTCCATACTTCCTCTAACAAAATTATCATATTTACACCAAATGGAAAGTAAAAAAGATACATGTTTTAAAATAAATAATAAATATTAAATAAATGATAAATATAATATATTAAATATATAAACATAGTGTCCATCATAATGTCCACTATGAGAGGCGGTAAAGAAAAAATGAACAATCATTGTTTAGTGAGGTGGAAGTTCATCGTACACAAAAACAGTATATTCGTTACCCATTGGATGGATGTGTGTGTAATTTTAGGTATAAAACCTAGCATAAAAACATACTAGTATATTAAATATACTGGTTTTTTTATACAATCATAGAATAAAGATAGTGTAGGGGTGGATAAAGAAAATAATAGAAAGGACAATGAGAGAAGAGGTTACCTCTTAATCGGGTAACTCCCTTTGGTTTGTGACAAAAGGCTTCCTTGAATTAATTTCTTCCCAAGTAGAGGCTTCTATGAGGAAGGTATGGATGTTTATAATTGTATTTATCAGATTTTTTCCAAACCTAAGAGGCTTGAGAGGTGTTAATAATAGGGATAGGTGGTGTCCTTTTATAGGGAAGGAAAAAGGACTCACTTAGAATTTTTGAAAACAAGTTAGGTGTACACATGTTATTACCTAAAAAAAGTCATACCAAACCAAAAAAATAAAAAATGTAAAGTTTATTTAATAAATATGGTTATAAAATTGGTTTTTTACAAGTTTATAGGTCATTTGGGCCCCTGAGATTAATATTTAGTCCCTAATTAAGCTTAATTTGACCTTAATCGATGTGATTAATTTTAATGACTTTTACTAATATTTTTAGTAAAAAATTAACAAGATATAATTAGACTCTAAATATTATACTAATTAAAATTGTGTATGTTTATTTTTCAAAATTCAATTCATATAAGTGATAAAATTAATATTAATGTTAATCCTGTTGACATGACGAAATAACAGATTTTTAAAGTAGAAAAATGTTCAAAAGTTTGTGATGTTTTTATATTCAATCCCAAAGTAAAGTTGATTATAATGACATAAATTTTATTAATATATTTATAATTTATCTAATGTGACCTTAAAATAAATTTAAATTATAATTTAACAATAATATTTATTTAAACGAAAAGGTAGTTATTAACTAAAATGTAGTATTTTTTACTATTCATCAAATGAAGTATCTCAAAAAAATCCAAAAAATTTACCCTAAGATAATTTCAGCATTCTAAATTAAAACATTAAGTTTATTTTATAAAATTAAATTTAAATATGTATCTAAAATTAACTTTTTCATTCTTTACATAAGGATATGAAAAGAAGTTCATTCGAGGAAAGAGTATTTTTAAACATATAAAGTCTTTACAAAAAAATTATATTTTTCATTATCAACATGTTTTAGTTATATAAAAACGTTATAAAATTATTTTAAAATTAGCTATTACTATTCATATTACTAATTTTTAAAGTCTAGGTTATAAATAACTCATTTAAATAATTATAACAGTAAAATGATGTTTCATTGAAACTTGGTATTGTGTGTAACATACGCTAAGTCGGTGTTGTATGTAGCACATGACAAGTCATTATTGCATGTAGTGGAAGCCAATTTAGTGTTTCATGTAGTTTAATCCAAGTTGGTTCCATGTGAAAGGAATTTTTGACTTAGTTTTTTAATATATATATATATATATAATTATTTCCAGTGTCACGTGAAATGCAAAATATAAAAAAAAAGATAAATTAATTCAAAAAATAATAATTCATGAAATCTCGGGGTGTTATAACTAGGAAGTACCAAGACTTTATCTTGACTGATAAGATCTAGGAATCCTTTGACTACCTAAATGAGAGATTGATTAGTGCCACATTTCTTTTATTTCCTGGATAAGGTGTGATGTTTGAGGTATTTTTTAGAACTTCCCACCTAGGATTGGGATGTGTATTAATATAGAAGTAGGTATTAATATTTTATGGGTCCATGTAGTTACATCACCACATGAATAACTATTCCTCCAATTACTTGGAGTTGGAAATAGTAGTGTTTTCCATGAAGTTGTGGTGACATTACCTCATCATTGAGTGATTTATGGTCTTCATAGACTATAAAAGTATAAAGTATGTTTTCACTTAGTGGGATTTGAATCTATGAAAGTGTATTTGGATGAGGTTTATTTAGGATTATGATTTTAATATCTCTTATTCACTAGGAAAGGGGAATTTAATGGTTGGCGTGTTAATAATAAATTCATGGTGAGATGTCATTCGAGAATCAAATGATACTTGGAGGGTGATAGAGCAGTTAGTGGACCAACATATTTAAGTAGGGTAGGTTTATGGTATAGGATGATTATTTCATATGGTAGTGGAATATTCCTTATTATGATAGGTACAAGAGTCCTAGGGGGATACCCCGGGGTGGAAGTGATGTAGGGTTGTGTTGGTAATGGTGATGCTTTAAAGGGGTGGTCAGAGGATGGCCGACATAAAATTATATTTTAGAGAAGGTCATATGTTCCAATAGACATGTGTGAGAGGGATTTTCATGAATTTTAATAATCACCCTTAGTGGTGTATACAGGCATGTTCAAGATGTATCATGTCTTGAGGAGGCAGCTTTAGTGGCTTGGGATAAAGGGGTTAGTGGCATCATTCTTGGAATGATGTTTGGTTTTTTAGTAGGTGAAAGTAAATAACTATGTACTTGGAAGGTTTTTGTATCCCTTATATGTACCCAAGTGTTAGTTTGATGATATATCTATGGATTTTACTATTAAGTTACCTCAGGTTCAGCTAGGATGTGATATTGTTTCGGTGATGATGGACTGACTAAAGAATTCATCCCATTTTCTGGTGATTCAAAATCTGAGTACCATGAAAATTCTAGAAAATTTTTACATGGATTAATTGGTGAGGATTCATGATTTATCAAATACCATCATCTCTAATTGGGATCCTTTATTCACCTCGTGCATCTAAAGAGGACTATAGTATGATTTTGTCCCTTAATTTTACCTTATCTCTACTTTTCATCCCCAGATAAGAGGGTGGATGGAGTAGACCATATGGGTGTTGGAGGATATGTTACAGTCTTACATTCTATATTTTAGAAGATCATGGGTGAAACACATACCCTGGTTTAATTTTTCCTATAATAATAGCTATCACTTTTTGATCTACATGTATCCTTTTAAGGCATTTTATGGATGACTATGTCAGTATCTTTTGTGTTGGAATGAGGTGGGGGGCCGGCAGTCCTTAGTCCGGATGTGGTGAAGAGATTGATGGAGATAATAAAAATGTTTCATGAATGAATGAAGGTGGAAAAGGACCACCCAAAGGCATATGTTGATCATAGGTAGATACCCCTATAGTTTGAGGCTGGAGACTATGTCTTCTTAATGGTTTCCCCTCTCTGAGGACAACAGAGTTTTGGTCTGGTGAGTAAACTCTCTCCCTATTTTTTTAGGACTTACATACTGTTAGAGAACATTTGTGAGGTGGAATATTATTTGGAACGTAAACCATGGATGGAAAATATCCAAAACATATTCCACATGTCCCAACTTCATCAGTATCTTCACGATGACTCTCATGCCATTGAATATGGAGAGTTGGATATTAATGGTGATACTATATTTGTATAAAATCTATTTAAGATATTGGATCTTTAGGAGAATGTGTTGTGTGGAAATTTCATTCCCCTGGTTCATGTGTTGTCAATGTATGTTGGTTCAGAAGATATTACTTTAGAGCATGATACATATATGGAGGCTCAATAGCTTGAGTTTTTTTACTTTTATTGTTTTTCCCTTGGTGATGTAATTCTTAAATTATTGTTGTTTTATGAGATCTATTTACTCCTAATTATCATTGTGTTGGTTTGGTGTTTGTGTTTTTGTGGTAATGATATTCCTAATAGTTATCTTGTGGGATGGTTGTTCAAAAATTTCCATTTCTTCTATCCTTTTTAGTTTTGGTTTTTATTCTTCAAGATAAAAATCATTTAAGAGGTATCTAATGTAACAGTACATATTTTCAATCCCCTTACTTTGTGTCGTTTTGAGTTATATAGGTTTAAGGAGAAGTTTCAATTAATATTGGGAGTATTTGGAGTTAAAACCTTATCTTGAAGAGGATCTTGTAGTGTAGAGCTATAGGTTGCAGTGTGGTGAAAGTCCTTGCGGCATAGTGAAGTTCTTGAAACATAGAGGCTTGGGATGATGGGTTTTTATAGATATTAATAATTTGGCATGGATATGTAATGTATATGAGAAATATAATGGAGTCCTAGAGAGTCCATTTGTTGAGGTCATGTGGTTTCAAGGGTGGTTTTGGTGTTTCTTTGGGCTGCGATGTGGAGGGGTTATTGAAGGCTCTTTTATAGCATAGCAGATTCCATTATAGAATGGATGTATGAGTGGTTAGTTTTGATATCTCTATCAATTTTTGGGTGGTTTTAGCATAGTGTATCGATTTCATCATATCCTTACCCAAGGTATATAGGATTTTTCCATGATCTACGATGTGGGTTCTAGACGTGGTTGAGATAGGGGGGACCCTTTGCAGTGTAGCGCCTTTTCTTATTCCATGGATTGGGGTAAAACTCTATTATCTAAGATATGGTTAGGAATGTTTTTTGTGGACCTGTTAAAAATTAGTTAGGTATAAATTAGAAAACCCCTTCAAAACTCATCTTTCTTCTATCAATTATCTCAGTTCTTGGGTGACCTAGTTGTATCCTTGAGAGGTATCTAAACCACCTTTTCATGGATTTAATTCCTGATTTTAGGATATATTTTTTTGATCTAAAGTGAGTCTCATTACCTTCTTTTCTTTGTTTCCTTCTCATTATTTTTTTGAATAAGTTTGTGGTGGTGGTGGTATTTTCTAGTTTGAGAGGTCTTATGGAAATATTTTGATGGTAAATATTGTGGTCTAGTTTTCTAAGGTTTTCTTGTTGTTATCTCATAATTTTCATCATATTATTCATACTTGTATCCTTTATAGAAATTTGAAAGTCCTATATTGAAGTAGGGGACCTGATCTATCTTCTTACTTTTGTGCATTTGTGATAATGACATGATTTTTTTACTTTGAGTGGATGGTAAGAACAAAATAAATAAGATAATAAAATGGATTGAATAAAAATAAATTGAATGGGTATGTTTTCATTTGTTTCTAGTATCCATGTAATTTATTCCCTTTGATTATATTTGAAAAAATTGATTTTTTTGTGAATATCAAATGTTGTTATTGTGCCTTGTGTGTTATTGCGGAGAAATTATGAACCCTTGTTGTGTTTGACTATTGAACTCATTATTAATAAAATGTTAATCATATATATATTTATGTATATATGTTTATGAACCATTTGAATTTGAATCTATAAATTCTATGAAAATATCCATGTAAGGGATGATTAAATGTTATGGAATCACTATTTTAATGGAAATTATGACATATTTGAGACTAAACTCTGGTGTTATGTATTACTAGTTTACTTGTTATTATTCTTGTGCTTGTGTAGTTTTTGTGGGGATTGAATGGTAATGATGGTGAGCAGTTTAGAACTGAATTTTTTTAGGGAGGCAGGGATGTGAATGGATTTGAATGGGATATGTTGAGGTATGGTTGTAATGGTTGGTTGATAGTTATTGATATGAGATGTTTTGGTTGTAGTGTTGTGTCATGTGTTTTAGTTTCTTGGTATCTATGGAATACATTTGTTAATAATGGAAAGGGAATGTCTTAGGCTGGAATTAAGTAAGTTTAGGTTATAATCCATATATTGAAATTGAATTAATGAATTTGAATGTTGATAAATGGTTTGAGGTTAAATGGTTAATGGATGAAATTAAATGTGGGGTGTACTTGAGGGTGGTTTTTTGTTATATATGGAATCATTCAGTTAAATACATGGAATGTGGTTAGTAACAAGTAAATATGGAAATGGTTGACTCTCTAAATAAATAATATAATTATGGGTTGGGGTGTTCCTATTTTTTGTGGTGATTTTCATTTAGTGGTGGTAGGAGTTGGTAACGAATGTTGTAGGGTGATGTGGTATTATTGTGAGCTATGTTAGTGTTGTTTAACATGAACCCTTAGGTTGGGTATTGTGTGAGACTATTATTATTGTATTTTCATGTGATTTCTATATGCACCGCACCTGATTCAAGTATTTCATATTAATTACCAATGAGTTTTGAGTTCTAGGTGTTTTCCCCCCTCTTTCTCTTATATGGTAGTCATTATTGATTAGTTGGTGGTGGTTCCTAGTGATGATGGCTTGGTTGGTGATGATTCTTAGTGATGATGGATTAGCTAGTGGTGATGCCTAGTGTTTATGGATTAATTGGTGTATGTGCCTAGTGTTGATGTATTAGTTGTAAATGATGCCTAGTTTTCATAGCTTAGTTGGTGGATATGCCTAGTGGTGATGGATTTTGGGGTGGTGGTGGTAATTAATGTGATTCACAGTGGGGGGAAAGCATGGGAGGAGGATGAGAGGAGGTTGATTTTCTTAATATTCTTGATACCCTCTTACCTTGGATATAATACACGTGGATATAGATGAGATTATGGATATATGATAAGTAGTTAAGTGGTTGTGGGGTGCCTTGGATTATTTTTTCTTTAAATTATCTTACTACTTTGGATGTGTTATTTGTTGAGAGAGCCTTAGTGTAGTTAGGGGTGATTATTTAAACTATTTAGTTGCATGTTTCTTTAGTTTTCATTCACTGGAGCATCAGTATAATCTTATCACATTTTCATGAGAGACTTTGGGTATGATATTACTTATTATACATTTTATTCTCACCCTAAATATATATAAACTATTTTTCAGGTTTTAAATAGGGTTTTGGAGACTGATTTGGGAATTACTAGCTTGGATTTTGGTGTTGTTTCAGAGTTTCCACCTTAGTATTTTCCCTTGGTACTATTTTATTTCAGAGTTTTTATTTGTATAATTTTAAATTCATCTTGGGTTGATGATTATTTTATATTTATATGATATAGTGTTGATCAATGGTTTACATCTAATCTCTTATCCTTAACGTAGTTTATGAGGGTAACACCTCTCATTGTATATTTTATACTCTCAGTGTTAATTGCCAACTCGGGGCCTATTGGAGGCAGATATCAGGGATCACTCATTTTCTTCATTGTCAACCTAGGAGGGGTACCAATGGAGGGGGTTCATGACATCTATCAACATCCTAATCACTAAAATTATTTAATACCTACTCTAATATCAACTATAAATACCTAAACCTAACCATCCCATAATTACCTGATTTATAAAAAAAATACATCACTTACATACTCAATGCATTTTAGGTTTTTTATTTTTTTAGAATTAGTAAAATCATTACATAACAAAAAACATATTTTTCCTTCCAAATATAAATTTTTTCTACTAAACCAAATTCTTTAAATGATGCACTTGTTTCATCCAAGGCAAAAATATCACATCTGGAGCTATACTTCATAATCATTCCTACTCATCCTTAATCCCTCTGAAAATAATTTGAAAACGTGGGATGAGCATAAAACTTAGTAAGGGGTGTAAAAATAAAAATAAAACTTGTTAATCCATTGAAAACTTGTCTTAGTGGTAAGCACCCTGTAATCCTACATGAAAATGGGGGTTCAAAACCCATTGGATGTAGGTAATATAGTGTACTATAGCAATGGTGGAACTGTAGCAATGGTGGGCACTATAACGGTGGAAGGGTACTGTAGCAGCGGCGGGTACTGTGTAATATTGTAGTAGCGGTACTGTAGCAGTACTATTCATAGAATGGGCCTTAGGCCAAAAAATTGGGCCTATGGGTCATGTAATGGGATAAATACCCACTGGGCCTTTGGGCTATGTAATGGGTCTCCCTCTACCCAGTTAAAAAGAGGTCTTTCCTTTTCTTTAATAATAAATGAGGCTT
Source organism: Viscum album (assembly GCA_963277665.1). Lineage (NCBI taxonomy): Eukaryota > Viridiplantae > Streptophyta > Magnoliopsida > Santalales > Viscaceae > Viscum > Viscum album. The sequence goes on from OY728133.1 coordinate 666,743,171, forward strand.
TGGCCCCAACCTTTAAAAAAAGAACTTTAAGCTTGTATAAAACATACTTTCAAGTATGGAATCAACTTGTTTGATAAAAAGGTTCTATAAAACTATCCTATAAGAAAGAATAAAATAAATAATCATGGAGGTTAATTGGGACATCATATTCATATCACATGTAATCACTCATATCACCCATAATGTAATAACTATAATATGTTAATTATATCATTATTTCTCTAGAGAATAAATCATTACTCAATACATGGAAAGGATATCACTCATCATCATATTCAATGTACAAGAACCATTACATGAATAAAACACATAGGAGATTTAATTTCACCATAAAAATCATTTGAACCCAAAAACATAATCTTTTTAAGTTAACCCATAAAAATATTAATAAATATCCTTTAAACTTCTAAAAAAAATTATTTTAATGGAAATATATTTATAGAAAAATAATGATATAAATTAATTTGTAAATTCATGAAAACTTAAAGAGTAATATTAGTAAATAAAATTGAAAAAGATAGCTTGAAAAATCAATCATGTAGAAAACATTAAAAAATATATACCTTTCACACTTTTATAATGAGTGTACCCATATAGAAAACCTGAAAAGTGATTCCTTTAATTATTTTATAAATAAAGTTGAGTAAAATTATAAATTATATTAATAAATCATATAATTATAGAGAAATTAATTTATAAAATAAAATAAATAATATTAACATAGAGGATAAAGTTGAGAAAAAAACTTTGAAATAATTAAAGTAAAGGTTTAAAAGAAAAACTATTTACCTACAGTCTCGAATCACTTCATAGTTCTTATACCCTCTTGAATAATAAAATTTTATTAATTATTAATTTATTAAGAACATTTTTTATGTTTATATACTCTTTATTAGTCCTCTTATTTTAGTTATCATCATGTTTCATTCATGTATCAAATTGGGATTGTTTACGTTGACCGTTTTGAATCCATTTGGTTTGTAATTTCCAAAACTGTTATGGCATATTTTTAATGGTCAAAGGTACTTGTAAAATGATTTCATAATTTAAAAAAGTTTCAATTTATTATTTCCATATCATTTTAGAATCTAACTACTTCAATGGGTTATGAAATAGTTACCATTTAGAGAATCTTCCTCGATAAGCATGTTTTTATGGTTAAAATGATAATGATTTTTTTCTTTAAAATTAATTATTATGATGGATGCGTTACCATTAAATAATCATAATCATGAAATTAAATGAATATTAATGTTATATTCAATCATAAAATCAGTTTTTAATAATATTCATAAAATATTTAAGTTTATGAAAATATCATTGTTCATTTAGGTAGCGTAAAACCACCATAGTGAGAGATATTTTTCAAGAGATAAAAAAAGAGAAAAATAAATAAATATTAATATTTTATAAAAAAATACATTTTAAATAGTAAAATAATTTAGATTTATTTTTTAAGATTACTTACATTATTTAATGTGTAATAAGATAATTGAAATGAAAGGATAATCTTTGAAAACCTGCATTTTGACTTAGTATCGACTTATGAAAGTGTCTGGTGAGATATAATGGATGATATTTCATAATTAATGGATAAATAGAGAATAATAATATATTAATTGAATCATGGTAACAATATAATATAAATTTTAAAATATTTTTAAGACAAAGAATCATAAATAAGAAAATAGAAAGAGGTTTGGAAACCTTTACCTTACTTCTTGAAACACCTCCTTTAGATTAAGTCTAAAGTTTTTATAAAAAAGTACTTTGGTAAGGAAAAATACTTATAAACATGGATATGGGTATTTATAAAATTATTTGGGTATAATATGAAGATAAAAATGAACCTTACATGTGTTTTGGAAATGTTAGAATGAGTTCCCTTTTAATGGAAAAATTCAATGGTGTTTTCACAAATATTAAATCTTTAATGGTCAATAATGTAATTTTAAATTGAAAAGTGACTCATAAATAGATAATATATGATACTATAGACCATTAATCATCCCAAATGAATAAATATAATATTTTTTTAATTTTTTTTTTAATTTATAAATCATTTTTAATAATAAATACACTTTAAAGTCATTTTCAAGGTTATTCACATAATTGAATTTAAAATATCTAGATAACTATGAAATTTAAATTTAAACATATATATATAACTATGAGATTTAAATTTAAACATTTATATAATTTATTATATATCATTTTTATCCCTAAAAACTCATTAAACACCCTCATTAATCCCAAATTTATTATTTTAAATATTTTTAAAACTATTTACTTTGGCTTTTCTCTAGCTTGCACAAGTGTTTCATCAATGTTGTGTAAGAGTTTTGGAAAATTATCTTATTACTTAATATTAAAAATAATTTAATAGTATAAATATAATTTATTATTCATCAATTTCATCATCCAAACCCATTCATAATCGTATTTATTCTTATTTATATCAAGATAATATTTTTAAGATAAGAATTTAGACTTTTCTTACCCTGTGCAAGCACTAGGAATGAATTTCAATTACTATATTGGTATATAAGATTGAAATTAATAAATATACATCAAAATAATTTATTATTCATCGTTTTTATCCTATAAGGTTTAGAAAATACTTATACCTCCCTTGATATTATCATAAATACATCAATTTTACTTTCTCAATATTGTGAAAGCACTGCATCAGTAGTAGTAAATGTTTTCATATTTATCTTGGTATAAAAATTAATTTATATTAATTTTTATAGAAATTTCATATGTTTCATAATTTTTTATATCATATTTATAACATGATGATTTCATAAAATATATGGTATTCATAAAAAACTATAATTTTTAACTATTCACAAAAAAAATAAACGTGTTCAGAAAAATCCCAAAAAAGAACCCTAATCTAATTTTGAAATGATGAAAAAAATGAATACCATTTTATAAAATTAAATTTATAAAATTTTTAAATTTAACTTTTAAATAAAATCATATAGAACATATAAAATAAATTTATTTAGGATAAAAACTATTTCTTTTACAAATAAAAAATCATATTCTTATTCTATACCTTAATAAAATTATTTATAATATTATCATAATAATAAATATTAATATGAATCCATATAATTAACATGGATATCTATTTATAAAATATCCAATAATAAAATAATTCTTTAGATGGATAAAAATACAAATCATGTTAAGAAAGTATATTTGACCCTTAAATAAAACATATTTTTTATCATAAAGTAAATATAATAATTTTAAATGTATAATTGATATCAAATTGATTATATAATAAATTTCGATACATGGTATAAACATATATTTTTTTAAGTTAAATATATATATAAATTCATAATCATGAATATTAATAAACTATAAAAGTTGTATATTATTTAAAATATCAAGGTTATCACATTGTAGATGCTTCAAAGGCAGAGGTAATTAAAGAATGGCCTAGACCAACTACTATAATAGAGATCCATAGTTTTCTTGGATTAGATAAATATTATCAATGCTTTGTGAGAAATTTCGCTTGACTAAAAAATCCAATAACCAAGTTAACTCGGAAGGGAGTTAAGTTCCTTTGGATAGATTAATGTGAATAAAATTTCAAGGAGCTTATGAGAAGGTTATTTTTTGACACTACTGTAAAACATACCTATACCCACAATTTTAAAGCATGGTTATAGGCTATACCCACAGTTCCATAAACCATGGGAAACTGAGGTGTTGGTATAGAGCTATACCCACTGTTCTAAAGAAACTGTGGGTATATCCCTGAAAAATTCCATAATACCCACGGTTATATTTAAACCATTAGTATATAGTTATACCCACAGTTTACAAAACTATGAGTATAGATTATTACAGCAGTCATAATATACCCACGGTTTATTAAACCATGGGTATAGAGTATTACAGCCAACATAATATACCAACGGTTTTGTAAACTGTGGGTATAGTGATCCTTCACCTACAAAAAAAACATAGACCAATTGCACAAACCATGATTTAATAAAAAATTCACACACAATAGAAAAAACATAGACTAGTTACAATAAAAAACACAAACCAGTTATAGTAGAAAAAATGGTTTCAACAATTCACACTCCAATTTCAAATAAATACAGCAGTCAACATCAATAAAAAATGGTTTCAAGAATTCTGCAGTGATAAAAGGGAAAAGATTTTTCAATAATTTATACTTTTTTATATCAAAACTATTAATAAAACCAATCATTTCATCCTATAATGATGAAGTAATTCCATAGGGACTATAAATAAAATCCATGATATCTCAATTGTGACTTCTAAAGACTTCTCCACAACCCGAAGGTCATTGGTTTCCTTTATATTATCCATCCAAATTGAATTTGATCCATATAATAAATGGATTATTCTATATGACTTCAATATTTCTAGAGGGGTGAAACTAACTAGCTATTCTATGGTGTCTAAGAATAAAGAAATCATGCATTAATTTACTACATTGGTTGTGATGTAGAGTGTTTTGATACCTCATAGAAACTATGATTCATGCTAGATCCATTTGAATGTTAAAGGTTTACATCTCATGGACCCCTTTATTATAACTAGATCAATTAAAGTGAACAATATCAACCCAAAACACTTGGAATAAATTGTGGATCTATAGAGATAGATCAATCTATAAACATAGTTTAAAGTGTTCTTGTACATAACTAGTCTGAGGAGTCTACACATCAAAAGAATATAAAATTGGATTCCAAAGTGCTGAAGTAGTGGAATAGATCGGAAATAGAATATTGAGGTCTTCCCTGTGATGATGACATAAGATGCATTGAGAGAATAGATAAATTCCAACCATTTGAAGACAAGATTCGACTAATAGTCTAGAATAGGCCAGTCTCCAAATAATCATGAGTCCATAAGGGCTATTCTAGACTTTTTTTAGCCTACCAATCCATCCATGACCACTCCAATTTATTATATTGTAGTATCAATGATATAAAGTGATCATCCAATTGATTTTTGATTTCTATATCATAGGATCATCTATATTGATGAAATTATAATTTTTTACCACTACTTTAACTACATTTGGAAGCTCTATAAAAGAATTTGAATGAAGTTTGCAATTAACTTTTTCATTTTTTTAGACACACTATGTGTGTTTTCTGATACACCATGTGTATATGTTTATTTTTGCACCCCCCCCCCTCATCTCCCCAACCACCTGCACCCCCTCCCTCTACCCAGCACCCCCCCTTCTCCCAAGCCACCTACAGTCGCCACCCCACCCCTTCCCTCTACCCAGCATCCCCCCTTCTCCCCATCCACCTGCACCCCACCCTCCCTCCACCTAGCACCCCCACACCCTTCTCCCCAACCACCTGCACCCCCTCCCTCCACCAACACCCTGCCCCCCTTCTCCCAAGTCACCTGCACTCCCCCTCCCTCCACCCAGCACCCTCCTTCTCCCCAGCCACCTTCACCCCCCCCCCCCCTCGTCCCTCCACCCAGCACCCCCCCCCCCTCCCCATACAACTTCAGCCCAACCCCCCCCCCCCCTCCACCCAGCACCCACCCACCCCACCCCCCTTCTCCCCAGCTACATGCATCCCCCCTCCCTCCACCAAGCACCCCCCCCCCCATGTACCTAAGATCATACCCCACCCCACCCCACCCCCCTTCTCCCCAGCTACCTGCATCCCCCCTCCCTCCACTAAGCACCGCCCCCCTCTCCCCATCCACCTACACCCCCCCCCCCCATGTACCTAAGATCATGTGGCTAGGAATGATACTATTTTAATTCTTATTGATTTATCATTAATATATAGTTTTTATATTCACCAAATAGATATTCAAATATAATTATTAAAGAAAATATTGTTTGAATATTTTGTCCCTAGAAAGACTTTTTTATGTAAGTCTCATGCGTGAGCTACATTTCTCACATTTAGGTAGTGCAAATTTTTTTTACTGATACAATGTCATTTATGAAATCTTATTCCATGTGTCATTGTTAATTTGTTAAAATTTCATACTAAACCTGTCTTTATATGTTAAAGGATTGTAAAACTGATAAAAAAAAGATTTTAGATCACATTGAGATAATTTGAAGCTCATGCATGCATAAATTGAGATATAATGGGAAGAGGATCATGATGATCATAGAAATACATGGTCCTGGTGAAGTATTATATACATAAAGAAGTTAAAAGTATAAAAATGAGAAAGCTAAGGAGTTCAATAGACAGATAATGGGGAAGGTAGAATCTTGAAAGATACATCAGAAAAAGAAGTGGACACTATAAGTTTGTCAGATAAAGATTGAGAAGTTTGTAATATTGAAAATATGAGATTTATAGGTGTGGCATGTAAGAGTAATTTATAGTGAGAGGGTTGATAATAAATGTTAAAAAGGAATAACCATTAAATTCATTCATAAGTTTGTGAAAATATGAATTGATCTGAATGTGATCATCAGTTGATCATAAGATAACATGGTCAAATAAATCAAGGAGATGAGTTTTTATAAAAGGAAGATTATTCCCAAAAGAGTGACTTTTTTAGAGTAAAATTGACTTTACAAGAGTAGATTACTACTTTATAAGATTTGAAGGGAGTTTAGAACTATAGTGTAAATGTTTATGAGAGTATTATACCACTTTAAAATAGTAAACATGGACATCATAAAGTTAGTTTGTTTGTTATATTTCATGGATAATGAAGAATAAAAAAATTAAAAAATCTATGCTTTAAAATTAAAATAATATAATTTAGTTTATCATGGTTCTGAAAGATGATAAATGAAGAGATAAGATATGAGAGCTCTCATGCTGTATAATAAGGTGCCACCTCATATGTAAAATATTTATAAAATTCATGCATGTATGGAATGTGAATATGGAGATTTTTTAATGATGAGATAGAGGCTCACACCAAGGAGGGGGACCGGCGATGCAATAAGAAAAATTTGGAATTTATTCCCTCACTAGATGAGGTTGTGGCATCGCATCCTGTTTTCGTGGTTCCACTCCTACCCCTCTATTACCTACAGCCATGTTCTTACCAGATGAATAATAACAATGATCGTAGTTTTAATGTTGAGTTGGAATGAAAATAATTACATAACATAAGTTTAGGTGTATTAAATGGTCAATTAATAACCTCAGTTGTGTTATAGAATCTGAAATTAATATATAAAGTGAATGTGTATATACAAAAAGTGATTGTAATACATAAAAACCTACAACATCTTATTGTGGGTTTTACTCATACATATCCCTAGACATGTACAAATCTTCATTATAGATCCATAATAACTATTACATTCTGAAAAATGACATATACTTATTCAAAGAGTCTTTACTTTGAAACTATTCATCAGTAATTGTGGCATTTACTTTCATGTATCATAGGTTGAATTTTGAAGTTGTTTTAATGTATCCCCAACTCTAGAAACATGACTAAAAATTGAGTGATCAATAAACAGATCCTTATTTCTTTCTTAATAATTTATTTTATGGCAGAACATGAAGGGTTTTCCAAATAAATAAGTGGAAAAACATTAAATAGTGATAGTTTACTGGAAGAGGAAACCCAACCTGGATATCATAGATTGGTTGAATTTGGATTGTAAGCTATTTGGAAAACATGCACTATGAAGATTATCCAAACACCTGCAAAAAATGCATACAAGAAAGCTTCATCAAATGAATAGCATCCCAAAAATGTCACTAGGAAGAACATCACCTCATCCAGAATGTCCTTAGAGACTCCATGCTTGATCTCTGTTTTTTTCACGCAACTAGTTGTGTTTTTAGAATTTGGTACTACACTTGTTCACTAGGAGGAAGATTTGGGTTTTTACTTGATTCTTCTACATGCTTTTGTCTCCAAAATATTATGAAAATAAATACTTTTAAACTAAAGGTAAAAAATAAAAAGCCGACATCACAGAGAATTGGTTGGTATTACTACCTTTTTTCTTCGTTCCTAAATAGATATCAAAGAACGGGACCGGTCAACCTTAGAGAGATAAGAGTCCCTCTTTCCTTTACATGAAACACTATGCATATGATCTATATACACACAAAGTGTGTACATAAAAGAAGTGATAATATAATAATTAGTAGAAACCAATGAAATCCCTAGAATCCAAAGGTGTTAACCATGATAATATAAAAAATTGTAAATATCTAAATGATTTAATATCATTATTGTCAGGTTGAAAATAAAGTAATAAGTGAAAACCAAGCCACCCAAATAACTCATAACAGCTTCATCCAGTGCCATTAATCATAGAAAAGGGTATCCAAACACATGAATAATAATAATACCATGTGAAAAAATCATAGAATCACATAATTTATTATGCTAAACACATTTCATCACATAATTTTTTGGGTCTAACTCAAGAACAATGAAAACACATAGCTCTCAAATCAATGTCCCATATCTCATACTAACTCAAGGATCCCTAAAAGTGGATAGGTAAATAACAGTTTCACAATAATAAAAGAGTTAGTGAACATCATCTCAAGCATAATTTAATTTAATACAAAATATCAAATTCATCCCTAATTTATTCCACCCAAATAACCCAAACACAATGCATTTTCACATAAAAATTACAATTATCATAAAGAAAAATTACATCTTAAGAAATTTAATTTCAAAAAGAAATTTACTCATAAAAACACCCAGCCACCTGAATCCCCCCCCCCACCTCCCTCCACCCAGAACCCCCCCCCCCCTTCTCCACATCCACCTGAAACCTCCCCCCCACCACTACCACCACTTATCCCCATCCACCTAGTACCCCCCCCACCCTCCCCCACATGCAGAATTGCCTCCATCCACACATCCCCCTCTCCCACCTCCAACTATCCCCCTACAGTAGCCCCTATCCCTTCCCCCCAACCCCCTATAGTAGCCCCTCCCCTCCCCCCAACCACTTATAGCATCCCCCCACACTACACCCCCCTTCTCCCCAGCCACATGCAGCCCCCCCTCTCACCAACCACCTGCACCCCCCCCCAACCTGATCATGGCCAAGGACAACCCCATGGTTTATATGCCATATCATTCAAACCAAAACTTAAATAAGATTATGATCTAATCAGGGATTAACTTATAGGAAACTATCAATTTCTGCCTTTAGAGGATTCAAAAGTGGTCATATTATAGAATGGTTACTACAAAGAAATAAAATAAATAGAAAGAATCCTATTAATTCAAATAATTAACATACAGTAGAATCATAAAATTCCATTGAGGCTCTAAATCTCCCTCTTCATGGTGGGATTTTATCCAGAATGGGAAACCTCATGTGTGGAGCATGTTATCAAAGTTCAACAAGATGAAACCCTTACAGTGGTAATACTGAAAGGGTGCATGTTTCTTAAAGCGCTTAGGGGTTCTAACCTATGCAAAATTACTACGATGCAAGAGTCTCTCTGCACAAAGCTAGATGATGGTTGATTTGCAGTAGAATCTAACCCTTATGCTCTTTTACAGCATTCTCTATTATGTAATTACTCTATCACGGGTCGGATTTCTTATATCAAAGGCGATAAGCCTTGGAAAAACTTGGATCTGAAAACCTGGATATCTCATGTTTGGGGTTTTACCGACTATAAGTTGGTGCCATTGGTGAGGACTCGCTAGGTGCATCCAAGAGACTCGAGATCAAATCCAGGGGGAGGCATATTTCCGGGTACTATAGAAGTACTATAACAGACACTGTAGCAGGCACTATATCAGTACTACAGTAGGAACTGTTCGGTACTGTAACAGCTAGAACTATTCATCCATCTGGGCCTTCGGGCCACTGGTTTGGTCCTCAGGTCCTGAAAGGCTTTCGGGCCAGTTGATTCTCAAGGCCATAGGGACACATTAAGGCCTTAGGGCCACCCCAAGGCCTTCAAGTCACATGAATGCAGGTCCCATACACACTACAAAAAAGGAGCAGCCCCAGAAGAGGATTTAGAGCAGGGGCACTCACCGGAGCAGAGCCAAATGGATTGTCAGAATGAGAGGGTATGGCTATACCATTGGTACCAGCCTGTGCTTGCACGAGAAGCCTATCCAGACAGTCATGCAAAGGTGGAGGGATACTATCAAGGATTCAGATGTTGGGGAGGGGTATTTCCTTGTAGATAGTCTGGTTGAATTCCCTAAGACCTTCAGGTCATGTAATCTCCTAAGCCTACGGGCCATGTAATCTTTGAGCCTACGGGTCTTGTAAGGGTTCCCCCTCATCCCTTGAAAGGGGGGTTATCAAAAATCAATAAAAATGAAGGCCTTCAGGTCATTCGGGCAGGTAATGAAAATACTAAGGTAGTTTTCTCTACTCCTGCACAACTTATATGCACTACCATGGTTAATACCCCATTGAGAAACCCTCCTGGATCTCTAAATAAAATGATTTTTCCCATGGGGTCTGAAATTTCAGTAGGCACGCAACTTGTCCAGGTGTTGTCTACTGTCTCTCATCCTTTGAATGAAACCATGGAATCAAAAGAGGATCACATGATTAACCCCATAAATTTTCACTCACCTAAAACAAATAAGTCTTTTGAAGATACATGTGCCACTAAAATCTCCTCTATTTCTACTTTGAGTAAATAGGGTAAGAAGAACAATCTGGACTCCTCTCAAACTCTTAGAATATCAAAGAGGAGGAAAAGTTTGGGAGGTTCCAAAAAGAAAAAGAGGGTCTCTTGCTCTTGCTCCAGGTTTTAATGGATATTTTATTCTGGAATTGTTAGGGCATCGTAAATCCTAACACCCTTTCTATTCTTAAAATACTTATTTTAACACATAAACCCAAAAAAAATTATATTACTGAACCAAAAATTAATTTCTCCTTGAAATATCATCATTTATGTGCTTATGGATATATATTTCTAGGTGCTTGTAAAAATATGGTTGTTATTTACTCTCTTTGGATCTTTTACCATGATTCCTTACAAAATGTTAACGCTTAAAAATGCTCTGATAAAATGTTTACTCTTGATTTTTTCCTTGATGGCTTATATATATTTTTTACTATAATTTATACTAGAAATAGATATCAAGATTGAAGGCCTATTTGGCTTGATCTTTTATAATTATCTAATAACATTCATGACCCTTGGTTTGTGATCGGGGATTTCAATGCCATTCTCTCTTCATGTGAGAAAATTGGTCCTTCTCACTCTCCTATTTCCTCAAGAGAATTTAGGGAATCACTTGAAGACTTCAATCTCATTGAAATCAACCTTATGGGTGCCAAATAAACTTGGTATAGAAGAAATTACAATAGGATTGTTTCCAGAAAGCTGGATATGGCTTTCACAAACCTCTTGGATCTGGACAATTGGGATACCATATCCAGAATTACCTTGCCCAAAATAATCTCGGATCATCATCCCATCCTTATTATCATGTTCTCTAAAAGATCAAAATCTATCATTCCATTAAAATTTAATAACGCTTGGTTTGCTGACTTGGAATGCTCAAATATTATAAGGGACTGTTGGGACTCGATGAAGCATCACTATGATGCTTTTTCCTGTATCACTAAGCTTAATCACCTCAAACAGTGTCTCAGAGGTTGGTGCGCGGATAAATCTAAACAAATGGACAAGGAAATTTCTACCCTTTAGAATGAGATTAACCAAATTCAAAATTTATCCACTAGTTCTGATTTCTCTCTTGACCCCCAAAATGAAATTAATATCTCTCATAAGCTTACCTCCCTTATGACGCTTAAAGATAATATGCACAAGCAAGTCTTTAAAACTAAATGGATTTCATATGGAGATAGAAACACTAAGTTCTATAACTCCCTTAAAAGAATTATAAAAGTCTCTAGACCTCTCTCCTTACTTAGGTACAATGACACCATCTTGGACACTGAGGCGGCCATTGAAAATCATGTATTCTCCTACTTTGACAATCTTTTCAATGGACCACACACTAATAAGGACCTCCTTCCTGAGTTCATTCCAGTTTTAGTCAATGAAGAGGACAATAGCTTTCTCTTGATCATCCCTCTTGATCATGAGATCAAAGACATTGTCTTTAGTCTCAATTATGATAGTGCACTGGGTCCCGATGGATTCAATAATGGTTTCTTCCAACAATTTTGGGAGGTCATCTACTTAGATGTTTGTAAACTTGTTAGATCCTTCTTCACTAATGGGGTCCTCCCCCATGGCCTTAACGCTCAATTCCTTACCTTAATACCTAAAGTGGAAAATGATTCTGAAATTCATCTTTATCATTCTATCGCTCTCATTAACTCACTCTACAAAATCATTACCAAGATTATCGTCAGCCGACTCTCTCCCATATGTAGTAAAATCATCTCTTGGAATCAGTTCGGTTTTATCAAGGGGAGGTCTATTCAAGAATACATTTTCCTTGCCTCTGAATGCACTAACTCTTTAAATAAAGTTAACAGAGGAGGAAATATTGCGATCAAAATTGATATTAGAAAATATTTTTATACTATCGATTGGAGCTTCATCTTTAAAGTTCTTTAGGCTTTTGGTTTTAGTGATGCCTTCATCAGTAGAATAAGTACCTTATTTTCTTCGGCCAGTATCTATATCCTTATTAATGGATCTCCTAAAGGATAATTTAAATTCACTAAGGGTGTCAGACAAGGTGAACCCTTATCTTCCATTCTTTTTGTTATTACAGAAGAATATCTTATTAGATTTCTCTCCTGCCATGTGGAACAAAGCAAACTCAAACCCATTTAGGCAGTCATAAATCATCATGTGCCTATGCCTCTCTTATACACTGATGATATCATCCTATTTTTTCAAGGTGGAAAAAGAAACATTCAAAACTTAAAAAAATACCTTATCTCATTATGAAGAGATCTCTGGGAAAGAAATTAGTTGGAACAAATCCTTTGTTTTATTTGGAAAAAAATTTTCACCTATTAGGAAAAATATCATCACTAATAGCCTAGGCATCAAAGAAGGTTATTTCCCTTTCACCTATCTAGGGGTTCCCATTTTTTGGGGAATACCTAAATCCATTTATTTTAACATGATTGTTTACCAATTCATCAATCAACTTTACTCTTGGAAAGTAAAATCCCTATCCATGGTTGGAAGGATCTATCTTGTAAAATCTACCATTGTCTCTAAAATGGTCTACTCTCTGATGGTCTATAAATGGTCTGTCGATCTCCTTAAAAAAATTAATGTTTACATTAAAAATTTTGTTTGGTTTGGCAGCATCCTTGAAAGGAATCTGGTTACCATTCCCTGGTCCAACTGTTGTAAACCTCTTGAGAAGGGTGGCCTTGGCATCAAAAACCTCAAACTTGTTAATGAAGCTCTTCAAGCCAAGTTGACCTTTAAATTGATTAATAGAAACTCTGACTCTATTTCCTTAAAAATATGTTCCTTATGAAGATAAATAAAGACAATTTGAATTATATGAACTCTTCTATCTGGTCATCCATCATAATTTCCTTCGCAAATATCATGAACAATTCTAGATGGATGGTGAGCGTTGACTCTTCCATGAATTTCCGGATGGATAAATGGGCTGGATTCCCCCTTATATCCATGTTATCTCCTAACTACCCTCCTATTAACACCACTTGCACTATTAAGGATGTGATGCAATATAGTCTTTACAACTTTCCTGATAACATAATGTATGTGGTTGACAATTATCCTTTCTCTCCCACTGATGATTTTCTTATCTGGGAGCCTGGTCATAATGGTGTTCTTGACTCAAAAAAATTTTAAAACCACAACTTCACGAATGTTGACTCTAGATTTTATTGGTTGAAATCCTTTGACAAGCCTTGGATTAAACCCTCGAGGCTTAACCTTGTTTGGCATATTTCCCATAACTACATCCCTACTGAGGTTTGTCTTCAAACTTTTGGTATTCAGCTCTATTCTAAGTGCCCATTTTTTCACCAACATAGAGAATATACTAACCACCTATTTCTATCTTGTGCTACGGCTTCAGCCCTTTGGAATTATATTACTAACATGTTTGACTACAGATGGTTACACCTTGACACCATTAACTCACAGATAAAACATTGTGTGGAGCATGAATTCTCATAGAAAATCAAGAATCTTCACCTAACTGTTGTTGTAGAGCTCCACCGCGTTATCTGGTATGATAGAAATTATTTTATCCACAAAAACTGCTCATTTAATCTTAATACAGGTCGGATGTGGATTCTCATCACCGTGAGGGAAGCGGCCTCGATTCAAAAATCCCATTGTGACAACACTGTTGGAGACCTTGTGATCCTTCACCAACTTAGAATTGAAGGTATCTACAGGCAGCCGAGGAACACCCTTGAGGTGTTCTGGTAGGATTTAATCCCAGTTTGGATCAAAATTAATGTTGATGGAGCTTCCAAATGAAATTTGGGACCTTCAGGATGTGGTGTTATCTTCATATATGTTCTTGGTCGTTGTCTTGGATGTTTTTTTGGCAGCTGCGGTTTGAACTCCTCATCAGAAGTGGAAATGTTGGTTGTGATTCATGCAATTGATTTTGTTAATAAAAAGGTCTAGAACAACATATGGATTGAAAGTTACTCTACCACCATTGTCCAAGATATTTGGAATGGTGTGGTGCACCTCGTGTGGCCTCTTACCACCCATTGGATGAGCTACCTAGATTCACTTCGGGAGATTAGATACATCGTCAAGCACACCTTTCGTGAAGCAAACATGGTTGTGGATGGTCTAGACAATAAGGGAATCAAACAGGGCCTCTCTTGTCTTGAGTATCTACCTGTCGATCTTCTCCCTCTATATGAAAAAGTTTGTAATAAGATACCATCTTTCCGAATTTTGTAGATATTCTCTTTATATTTAATAAAATTTTTCTTGGCCCTTGGCCAAGGCATCACCTTTTTAAAAAAAACTTCCATTGAAAAATATTCATGAAAATCATGAGAAATAATTTAAAAAAGGGAAGATGCAATAAAAACACACTTTAGAAGGTTGATATAAACCTAGTGGATATATATATATATATATAATGTAGTAATAACAAGTATAGTAGAATCCCACCAAGTCTCCCATGATCAAACTTTCTTAGGTAACCTCCACACCAAAGTTAAATTAACCATTATATCCATACAATAATTCAATTCAAGTTCTTAAAGTACTTGAAAAAGTCTCCCTACTATGTCAAAAATGGAGGGGATTAATATCCCCCCCCCCCCATCACCAATATCCCCATCCCCATACCCATGCCCATCATCATCATCATCATCAGCAACATCATCAACAACATCATCACCAATAGCAGCATCAGCTACATCCTCACCACCAACAGCTCTATCTCCACCACCGTCATCACCACTATGACCCTCATTGGCATCACCCAACACATCCTTTAAAGATCACATTGACGCCATATATGATTTAAAATTAACATAAGCCTCTAATAGAAGTGACTAACTCAAAACTGTCGTAGCTTTCATGAAATGTTCGGTCATCAAATTGCTTCTATCACACTCTTGTTTGCTTCTTTCACACTCCTCTAAAGCTATTTTATTTTCCTCAACTGCTTTAGCATGAGAGATTTCTAGCTCAGAGGTCCGAGAGTCTCAAGAGGATCCCGATGAGGACCAATACCCAGAGGGTATGATTTTTTTCCCTAGTCTACATCATACTCTCTCTAGGTTCTCCTCACCTAATACCTAACTTAAATGATCATGTGGCCCAAAGTTATCATCTTCCATATCATCGAGGGCCTCCAAGGAAAACTGTTGTAATTATAAATATATTAAATTATGAATTTTGTATAAACATTTAAAATATAAATAAAAACCCTTACAATATTATCTTGTGTCTGTTCATTTACTGCACTTCCATCCTTTTTCTTTCTACTAGAGAAAAATAATTTAGCATGAGGTACACGACTTTTGATTCCCAATATAGATTTATACAAATGAGAAATGAAAAAATATGTATTAAAACCATATATGAGAAATTCACAAATCTGGCCTATTTCTATTCAATAATATTTTTAGTAGAACATCTTGTATAACATAAAAATACCTGGTTAAAGTACCTGGTGCTTCTCATGTTCAGGCACTGTAGTGTTCCCCAATGTGTGTATATATGTCGTTGAAACTTTTTTCTTTGTTTTTTTCTCCGACACTTCCTAAAAAAAATCTAATACAAGTAATAAGAATTAAATTTTATATGAAAACTGTTAAATATTGGTATTACCTTAAACTCATCAATCTTCCAATGTGAAATCATTTTTTCATATTGAATTTTTGGATATTAGTGGAATGTGGGTACACCCCCTAAGTCAGTACCAACCCTGCTCTTCCAACCAACATAAAATCCATGCTTGTATGAGCACCATAACTCCCCAACATCTATCAACCATGCAGTCTTACCATCTTCTCTATCAGAAAAGTTAAACTGACTTTGAAATGAACATGTTATTTCATTTAATTACAAAAATAATATAGATATAAATTTATAAAATTTTCTTACCCATATTTTTTCCCATGCTTTGTACTTCATCACTTTACTGATATTTCTCCATGACACCGGTTCAACCAGAATGATATCATGATACTTGGACAAAGTGGACATGAAACTTCTACATTGCCTTGCATTCGGACCTACCATCTGATTTTCTATATTGTAATCCACTATTAGCTATGTCTAGTGATTCCAGGATTCCTTTATCGGAGTTCAACCACATCGCCTAGTAGAATATCCTATTGAATAAGAAAAATATGGGGTAAAGAATAATTAAGTCACACTACAACACGACAAAAATAAAGTGATATGATTTGAAACATTTGTAATTAAAAAAACATTCTATAGGATGCTCAGTGGACCATGATGGATCTGTGGGTTATCCTAGATCAGCAACCTCTGAAGTAAGTGTTTGTACTAGTGCATGCTCTGGGTGGCCTTCATGTAATAGAGTGGAAGCTAAAGGAATAGACTCATTAGATGTTGGTTGGATGGTAGGAATTAGAGGTGGTGTAGACATGGAAAAATATGGGTAGTAGGATGGGGGATATATCATCAGATATGTATATGGTAAAGGAGGAAACATTTGTGGAGGCAGTGTAGTCATAGTATGGGAAGAAGAGGAAAAATTATATGATGGAGGCATTATTGGGATCATCCTTGAATGTGTAAAAGACATGTCATGTGAATAAGAGGGTAGTTGAGATGATGATGGAGGCATGGATAAGAACATCCCAAAATACTCAAACTGAGGATGGAAAGGTGTGGTAGAAGGGGTGAATGTGGTGGGTTAGTGTGGGAATGGGTATGATGGGTGCTCTATCTAGGTCTAGAAGCATCCCCACTTGGACCCATGCTAGTAGGATGAGGAGTCAAATCTGGTGGAACTAAATTTCCCTAAAATAAAATTGATAAAGAATATTAACATGACATTATGTGTAATGTAGAAGAAAAAAATTATAATTATTATACTCACTGATGGAAGAGAAGGAGGCAATGCACACTCATGCCCTAGTCAATCAGGATCAAATATTTTCTTCCTTAGACCTTCAGTAGTATTTGGAATAATCTTCATAAGAATGAAATGTAAATTTTTTATAAATATTTTTTAAAAATATAATTTAATGAAATGAAAATAGAAAATAAAAAAAACAAATATATCATTCCAGACTGAAACATAATTAAATTAATTATATTAATACTAACCTGAGAAACTCATGTCACTATAAACTAAATGAATAGTGAACATATATAGTTGCTTATATATATTACCCACCACTACTTCAGGTTCAAAATCAACTCTCACAATAGAAAAATTTGATTCATCAAATGCAATATTTTGGGAAACACTAATGGGGAATTAATGGTGTAAATTTCTTCACCAGCATCATGAAAAATATGTATTGGGATTACATCATTAATGACACCATAATCGGGTCTCAGATGATCTTTCACATAAAACACTTGTTTATCTATTGATTCCAAAATGTATGGTTCATCAGTACGTAGGAATCAACTCATTTCAATAACTCTGAATCCACAGTCATCAATAAATATAATTTATCTTCTCATTGAATCAAGCCATTTACATTTCATCATAGTGACTTTACCTTTAGAGTATTAATCCAATAACAATATTTTCTCAAAAAGTCCATAATAATACACATATTTATATTGAGGCTGACTATCTGATACACTGGAATAACAATCCATTGTAGTAGTTAACATAACGCCATAATTCTATGTTCTTATTTTCATAGCTCGATCAGTTGTAACAAATTTATACCCATTTATTATTAAATATTTTCATTCATGAACCAAAGAATTAGGACCAAAATTCAATGATCTTAATTCTTGAGAAACAGAGTCAACATGTAAACTCAAAAACTAAAATATATATGAATAAATAAATTAAATGGATATCTACATTTTAAGATAATTAAAGTAATGGTAATCACTTTGATTTCAACCAAGCAGGAAATTCTAGGCTATGAAAATCCTCTCTCCTTCTCAAAGGAAAAGATCGATGAACTCTACTTATAATTTTTTTATGTTCCCTGTATAAAATGATAATAAAAATTTAAGGTATATGTGAAATTTCATAATATGATATAACATAAAAATATCCAAATTACTTACTTGATATATTCATCAAACAAACCACAGTTAAACAAGACTGTGTGATGTGTCATCTCACGCTCTTCAGGGCTTAATGTAGCTAATGTATAAGACCCAAAAATTCCTTCTATTTATGGAAGAGATGGAAATGATGGCTCAATTTCCTCATAATATTCATCTTCATTTCTCATTGGTCGGTTATGTCTTGTGGTCACATTAGAAAAATACATTAAACAAAAATCCATACATTCTTGAGCCGAATAACCCCTAATAATCGAACCTTTAGAATAATTATTGTTTCGGACATATGATTTCATTGTGCACATATTTCTTTCAGTAAGATACATCCACTAAAAAGCAACTGGTCCCCCAAGAAGTGTTTTGGTTGGTAGATCAACTGTTAAATGCAACATGCAAGTGAAAAAGTATGGAGGAAAAAAATTACCATCTCACAAAAAATTAATGGTTCCTCCTACTACATTTTTATCAAGAATGACTTATATAACCTTTTAGAACAAACCTCTCTAAAAAATGGCACAAACGAATCACTGTCACACTTACATTATTGTATATAAAATTCCAAATTTCTATTGGAATCAATTCATGAAGAAGGATGTGATAATCATGAGTTTTTAGGGATTTTAGTTTTACATCTCTTATGTTGAATCATTTAGATATATTACTAGAATATCCATCAAGAACCTTGATATTCTCCAATAATTCCATAAATTAATCTTTCTCTAATGGTTTCATCACATAAGAAGCACAAAAAAATTTCCATTTGTTTTCACTGATACACACATGATGCAGTTCTAGTCGAATACCCCAATCCAACAAGTCCCAATGAGATCGGAAGTTGTCTTTGGTATTCCCCTTGATATTAAGAATAATTGAAAGAAATAGTTCACACATATTTTTCTCAATATTTATTGCTTTTAAACAATTATGTAACAAATTAGTAAACCAATATGGAAACTCAAAATAAAATACTTCTTTTTACAATTGTAAGTGGATTCAGTGTCAACATTCTTCTTATTTTTAGATTTCAACTAACCTTTCCCTAATGAAAAACTAAAATATTTCAATTCATTAAGCACATCAATTCCTGACATACATTGATGTGGTTGTTAAGTGTCAACAGTATTATCAAACCTTCGACGATCCTTTCTCTATTGATGATCCATTGGTAAGAATTTTTGATGCCCCATGAAACTAAAAATACGATGATATTTAAGCCTTCTCAATCATGTATTTTTTATAAAAATGGTACATGATAGTTTTCCCTTTGTGATCCACCCAGAAATCATTGCATAAGAAGGGAAACTATTTATGGTCCATAGAAGGGAATCACACATCAGAAACATATTCTTTGAAAAAGAATCTAATGTCTGCACACCCAAATCCAAAAGTTGTTTCAACTCTCTTATTAAAGGATGCATGTAGACATCTATATCATTACCGGGATCAGAATTTTCAGATATCAGTATACTCAAGAAAGTGAAAGATTTTTTAATACACATCCATGGAGAAAGATTATAAACATGAATAAAAAATGGCCACGTGTTGTGAGCAGTAAGAATCTGACTAAATGGATTAAAACCATCACAGTATAAACCCAACCTGAAATTATGCACCTCAACTGCAAAATCAAGATATTGTGAATCAAATGTCCACTATGCTAATCCATCTGCATGATGAACCAAATCACCATTACCTTTAATTCTATCAACATCATGTAATCGCATATTGGATGATATTTTTGTATACATGAATAGATTTTGAAGTTTGGGAATCAATGGAAAGTACCACATGACTTTTTGTGGTTCATGATATGGTGCTCCATCTACATTTGTCTTACATAGAGACGTACCACATTCTTTACTTTCATTATGGTCATCTGTTTCCTCCCAAAATAAACTGTAATATTTTGGAAAATCGTAGATTTTATTAGTAGCAAATCCAAGATGCTTAATTAACTTCCATGCCTTGTAATGATTTGAGATAATATCTACACCATCAGGAAGAAATTTCTTCAAAAATGTTATAATATAATCAATAGAGGTATTATAAATTCCATACATTGTTTTCCCATGATATAACCATATTAAAAATTCCAACTTGGTCATTTTAGTACATTCTTGATATATTGGAGTTCCGGCATCATCCAATAAATTTTTCACTCTCTCAACATCATCATCTTTAGTATTTTCCTCATGTGTACTGATATCATTTATTTCTTACACTGGAATACTATCTCTCATGGGATGATGAAAAAATGGAAACTGATCAAATATCAAATTCTCCATGTCACTTATTTCATTTCTTTCATGAACAGTAGAATATTGACTCATCTCTCTATGGTGATACCAAACAAGATAGTTTGTTTTAAATCCAAATTTCATTATATGGTAGCTAACTTATTCCTGACTTAACCATGGTATTACAACACATTTATAGAATTGACACTATATAAGACCTCCATATGAATCATTATTAAATGAAAAATTTAAAAAAAATCCAAATTATTTTGAAATTCAATTGAAATATGATCGGTACGATACATCCAGCTTCTATCCATTACATAAAAAGGAAAAAAAGTTATCTTCTAATCAACAATGTAAAACATAATTAAAAAAGGGATGTGTACTATAAAAAATAAAACTATTAGAATATAAAAAACATAATAGTTAAATGTAATTCACATTTTTATTACAAGTGCCTTATTTTTTATCACCAATTTTAACCCTTTTAGTATTAGAGATAAAATTATTACCTCTATCCTATAAAGGTATGATCAACAAGGTAAACCATAATGGTCCAAGGAAGGTTCCATGTCTATGATAGAGTGGTATGTGTCATTATAGTTGAACTATACCATGATAATGTTAAAATCCCATATCTATCTAGAATCTAACATACAATCCTTTTTTTAGATCCTTTAAAAAATAAAAGTATTAATTTTTATAGTAGTTAATCTAATGGAGTTGTTTTTTAATGATCTATTATTGGGTCATGAATTCCTCCTACAATCACATCCATAACTAAGATGTGAACCGAGTGTCTTTTTATTAAGTGACCATATATAGTACCTCATACAATTATAAAATATAATTTTTTTTATAAGCATCAAAATACGTATACTAAACTCTTACCATGTATATTATGGTAGTGCGGTGGCTTTATCTAATTTTAGGAGCCAATAGAGGTGTTTCTCCACTAAAAAGGTGGGGGGTTTGAATAAGTTGATATTTTTATAACTTTTTCAATATATTTTCATTGACCAATATAGAAATATTAGGATCTAATCCAAAAAAAATAAAATTTAACCTTACCCAAATGTAGTAAAAATTAATAGAATAGGGCCGCAATATTATTACATGCTTTAATCTCAAAACAAGAAAACTCCTTACTATGATTGGTAAGATGTTCTAATAATAGATTATCCAATATAATCTCAATCAGTTACTCCATACAATATTCTATAGAATAGATAAGATTATACTTTTCTATCCTCCAAGATGAACTGAGTAGCATGTGATCACCTATTCATGATTCCTGAAAAGAGATAATTTAATTATATATTACTATCTTTAAAATATCACTAAATTAGATATTTTTTAATGTATAGAAATTCTTAACATCTAAAATTTATGTTTATATATAGTACATGAAATTATAATCACATAAATTAAATGATTCGTTCATAGAATATGTATCATATCTCATGTTGTTGGTTCAATAATTATATTCTTCATGAATTGTTATTTCACAAATAAATTAAATGGAGTTAATTATTCATAAATAATATTGATATAAAACAACACTCGAATGGAAATTTCAAACAACATACACTTCACATATATATATTTCTTTGTGAAGAAAAATAATTTTTAAAAATTAATCCTTCATATAGTGTTGTTATTTCATTGAAAAAATCAACATGGATAAAATAAAAAAATATATTTTTGTTAATCGCATCTCTAGAAAAGTTTCAACACCTTTCCCATGAGTTAATTCCATATTTATAGGTTACCTTTCATCTAGATAACACTTTATAATTCAATAAAATATGGTTACCCATTCAACTATATGTGAATCCAAAAATAACATAACATTTATCCATAAAATAATTTCCCGTCACATACATCATGTACATATTTAAATAGTATGCATTAGATAACATTTTAATTTTCAAATTATAACACTCCATTCACATGAAAACTGCATCCACAAAGCATAAATGGTATGAATAATTCTATGCATATAATATTCTTAACATTTTTATGATCTCTTGATTATTTTACATAGAATATGATATTCTTTATGAAACTAGAAACACATCATATATTTTTCACCTAAATCACAAAGAAATAATGTTCTCATGGTATCTTGTATGTGAACTTCCACTAATATATATCTAAAAACACAACAATTCTAACTATTTTTATGTTTTGAGAAATCCAAAATCAATCAGATATCAAATATAAATGAAACAATATGAAATGATACAAATCGAATCAATAAAACTCAAACTAAATGAGAATTAATTAACCATACTAGAAGAAGGATTAAGGAATCATTGTCAATGAAGATATGAATCATAAAAAAACCCAATAGTAGAAGGGGATTCTTGACCAGAGGGGATGCTTGACCTAGGGGGGATTCTCGGCTAGAGGGGGTGCTTGACCTAGTAGAAGGGGATGCTCGACTTAGGGGGGATGCATGTCGGGTGAGGGAAAGCTTGACCAAGGGGGGATGTGTGGCCTAAGAGGGGATGCTCGGTCAGAGGAGGAAGAGGAGGGGGGTGCATGCCAAATGGAGGAGGAAGAGAAGTGGGTGTGTCCATTGACCAGATAAGGAGAAGGGGCATCGGGTGAGGGAAACGCGAGGGGAGGGAGGAGAAGGGGACATGTGGGAGGAGAAGGGACCTGCGGGGGATTTCATCCCAACAAGTGAGGGGGGAGTGTGGGTGGGGTGAAAATATTCACCCCTATATACCAATGGTTGAGTAAAAATCATTGGTATATATTTTCTATACCCAAGGTTCATTCAAAAGCATGGGTATAGACAAAGCCTAATCAGGTTATACCCATGGTTTATAAAACTGTGGGTATAGCTCCATGGGGTTAGACCCTCTTTCCAACAGTGTGTACTTACATAAAATAAGGTATTTGGATGTTTTCTCATGAAAAATGAAATGGTGGTAGCTTATAACTCATGTCAATTGTAAGACCATGAAAAAAATTACCCTATGCGTGATTTGAAACACTTTATGGTGATATTTTCATTAAATTTATGGAGGTATATGTAGTGAAAATTTTAAAATATATAATAATCACATGATATTAAATTATATGTTCATATATAAGGATTTAAACATGTTCCAGAGGAGATGGTTGGAATTGATTTAATACTATGACTGCTTAATACAATACTACCCAGGGAAGGAAAACATGGTGGCTAATACTCTTAGTAGGAAGGATCATGATACCTTATCTATGATGAGGATTGAAATAGACACAATACTTATGGTTTTCAAAGGATGGACCTTGAAATCTTTAGTTAAGGAGAGAAATACTATTTTCCCAAATAAACTCTCTATCATCTATACTTAAAGATCAAGGAGGTGAAAAAGGAGGATATGAAGCTCCAAAAGAAGGTAAGGAATATTCAATAGTTCAGCTTTCACAATGATAGAATTATAAGATTCAATAAATGAATATGTGTTTCATCAATACCAAAATTGAAGAATTTGTTTTTGGGTGATGGACATAGCACATAATTTTTTATCCATCCTAGAATAATAAAGATGTATAAAGGTCTCAAGAATAATTTTGGGTTGGAAAACATGAAGAGGGAGATTACAGAGTATATATCTTGATTCATGGTATATCATCAAGTTAATGCTGAATGACATAATTCTAAGTGGATGATGAAACCATTACCCATATCTATATGGAAATGGTATAACATCACCATGTATTTCACTATGGGTCTTCCCAATACTTCCAAAGGCTATAATTCCAATTTTATTATAGTTTATCACCTTATTAATTCATCACATTTCATTGTTATTCAGGAATATTTCTCACTCGATCAAATTTTCATGATATATATAAAGTAATTGGTAAGGCTACATAGAGTACCACTTTCCATTATATTTTATCAATATCTATGGTTTACCTTGAAGTTATGGAAGCGTTTTCAATGGAAATTGAATATAAAGTTGAGCTTAAACACTAATTATCATCATCATATTTAAGGTCAATCTTAAAGAACCATTTAAACTCTGGAAGATATACTAAAATATTGCTCAATGGATTTCAAAGGAGTTTATAATCAAAACCTTTCCCTAGTAGAGTTCTCATATAATAAAAATTTCAATTTTATCATTCAAATGGAAGCATATGAGGCTTTATATGGGAAAAGGTAAAAAACTATAACATGTTGGGATAAAGTTGGAGAGAATAATCTATTGGAACCAAATATTTCACAAGAAATATCATAGAATATTCAAACCATTAAAGGAAATAATAAAACTACACAAATTTGATAGAATAACTACACTAATAATCATTGATGAAATTTGGATTTTGAATTCAGAGACAAGGTATTCTTTCAAATATCACCATGGAAGCAGGTTATGATATTTAGGAAGAATGTAGAGTTGATCCCTAGATAAATTGTCCCTTTAAAAATACTTAATCATGCGGAGATGGTAGCTTATCATATTTCACTTCCAAAAAACCTATCTCAAGTGCATGATATATTTCATGTATCAATTTTTAGTAAGTACATACCTGACCCTTAACATGTACTGAACTCATAGGTTATACCATGTTGAAACCCAGGACACCCTAAGAGGGGAGGGGTGAATCATGGTGATAATTTTTTATTTTAATTCATTATGATATTTCCCCCATGTTGTTAGGAACATGTTAAACTTATTTCATTCAAACACACATCCATGAAAAAACACATGTGCAAAAATTAAGATGCATTGCACAAAAAAATTATTTGGTTCACCATAAAGGGCTAGTCCAAGGAGCATATTTCAATGATGTTTTAGTCATACAAAAATCCATTATACTTCACTAGTTTTAATGGATTAAAAATTTTCATTCATGGTAACTTTTTACCAATCACACTACCTTTATAATGATTTTTTGGATAGAACACTGCCTCCTTCAGATCACTTTCATCAACTCCTCCTTGTGCACTGTTTTGGATGAATTCCTCCTCTATTTAACAACTTGAAGGTCACTACCTAATCATATTAAATCTACTTAATATGTTATATAATTATTTCTATAATATGATGCTCTTATTCACTCTTATTTCTTTAGAATAATCATTATATACAGTTGTAAAAAAATATTGGATCCAAAAACTCAAAGTATTAAGAGAAACTAGGTTTACTATTCACATTGTACTGTATGACGTAAAGTAGGCTCTGCGTTATGTGTCTAACCCTTATTTTTTTAGTATATTTCCTTTTGAATTAGATTTTTTATGTCATCTATCCTTTTTATGTGTATCACTAATGCTAAGAAAACAACCTTACTATGCAGTCGACCCCTGCTATGTGGATGACCCTTGTTATGTGTTCAGCCCGACTTCTCTGAATTTCCAATGAAAATCATGATCTTATTAAAATTATATTTGATTCCTAATTATGGTATTATTGAGGTATTTATATGAAAATATATCCAAAAGAACTTTCTAAACACTGAAATTCCACTTAATCCCAACCAATTTAAATGTTATGCAGTTGGTCCTATGCAGTTCACCCAAAAACATTGTCACTCGACCGTAAATGACACCAATTCTATGAAATATTATTGAATTTGTGGACCACTAAAAAACACCACCTATACATCATAAATTACTCCCATATGTGGCCTTTTTGAACTATATTTTTTACTACACAATCGTCACGAACTCCATATGTGGTGACACATTTCCACTACGAACATTCTTTGAGGATATGTGGTCTCTACAAATTAATTTATAAGCTATGAAAAATCCTTCATTTTAAAAAAATTATATGTCGTTACATGTGAATATCAATCAAAAAAATATCCCTTTGGATATAATCCTTCATGAAACTTCCCCAAAAACTCCAGATTTTCATGCCTTGAAATTTGGAAAACACTAGGAAATATCGCCATTGTCAAACATCTTTTGGGTTTCCATTTCCCTATAACCAATATTCCCTTAGAGAAAAAAATCTTTAAACAACCAATAAAGTATTGAAAAAAAACTTAATATGTTGTCAATATCCATCACGGATCACCTTAGTTCCAATATTCACCCCCTTTAGGTATGTTGGAAATCCAAAAGAAAAATTCAATTCTACACACATTCTCGAATTCTTTTAGGTAGAAGTAGAACAACTCATTCATCACTCCAAGACTACATGAGAAAATCTAGGTGTAGATAAAAAATATTTTAAGAGAGTATATCATGCCTCTACATACTATGAACTACCCCTCAAAGAGAGAGTCTCATCCACTAAAACCACTTGGTGGAAAATAAAAAAGATAAAAAGATTTTCCCATTTAACACTCTTTCTCTGAATTTTACCATATTGCATCCCTATTTAAAAATAAACCCAAAGATAAAGGTTCATTTGATCTATTTTGATTCTATATAAACCCATGGATTTTATTTCCCTCTTAGTTCTACAACAATTCACAAACAATTATAAATAGTTAAATTCATGGAGATATGGCCATTTTCACATCTTCTCGAGCTGATTGAGGTGGTTGAACACCAAGGTTAAACTGATGATTCTCAAACACAGTAATGACTAATGTTTTAGTCATTATATCTACCACATTACCATTAGTTACAACATGATCTAGTTTGACCACACCCTTCTCGACTTGTTCCTGGATAAAGTGATATTGGATTTCCATATGATTAGTATTAGAGTGTTGTATGGGATTCTACATGAGTTTGATCACACTCTTGTTATCATGGTAGATCACCATTGGTTTCTTCACTTCTTCCCTGATAAATTCCAAATATTTATTGATCTAAAAATTTTGAGTGCATGCCTTAGTCACTGAGATATATTCTATATATGTCATACTTAGTGAAGTGATTTTTTACTTCTTGCTTATCCGGCCAACACATTTACTCCTAATAAAGAACCCACCACCACTCATAGATTTTTGGTCCACAACATATCCAAACCAATATACATCATAAAAATAATATAATTTCTGAAATTTTATTATATCAAAGAACAAGACAAAATTAAGAGTAGCTTGGATATACCATATGATTATCTTAAACGCTTCCATATTCTTTTTCTTTAAATTACTCTGGAAATGAGTTATTGAACAAATTTCAAAGACAATATCTGATCGTGTTGTAGTAAAATATATAAGGCATAAAATTATACTATTGTACAAGGTGGTATCCATATATTTCCTATCCTCATACTTTCTAAGTTTCATTCCAACCAAAATTGGAGCTGATATAGGTTTGGAATCATACATGTTAAACTTCTTTATCAATTCTATTGCATACTTATCTGAAGAGATAAAAGTATATTCCTTATTTCATGCCACCTTTAGACCAATAAAGTATGGAGTTCACCAATTTTGGACATTTTTAATTTTGATTTCATGTAGTTGGAAAAATATTCCATGGAATTTTTTTTTCTTCCACCAAATATGATATCATCCAAATATACAAGAACTATAAATTGAACTTCTTTGGGATATCCATATAAATATTATGGTTGAAAAACCCGCTTTTAATTTTAATCTTATTCAAATATTAATCCAATTGAGCATGGTATGCATTCAATGGCTTCTTTAGACCATATAGAGCCTTTTTAGCCTATAGGACTTTTGTCATCATTTTCGATCTAAAAACTAAAATTTTTTTCAATGTAAACCTCTTCTTTGAGAACATAATTTAGGAATATCATTTTAAGAAACATATGATAAATATTATATCCTCTTTTAATTTCTATAGCCAAAATGAGCTTGATTGAATCAAGTCAGGCCACTAGAGAAAATTTTTCTTCAACATCAATGCCTTCAATCTGTGCACAGTATTTAAAAACCAAGTGTGCCTTTATTATAATCACATTGAAATTATCATAAAAATTGTTCTTGATTATTCACTTTATCTGATCATATTAAGTCCTTTTGGTCTTTCAACAAGCTTCTAGGTGCAGTTTTTATCAATCTGATCAAGTTCCTCATTCATGGATTTAACCCATGATTCATCTTTTTCTACTTCTTCAAATGAGGTTTCTTACATTGTTAACAAAAGAGTTTAATGATCAATATTTCTCATTCTCATTGTCTATGTTGTTACAAATCTATCTCTAGTTATATTGGATAGATCAGCCTATGTTCTCATGTTTCTTACCTAAGGTACGGTTTTTTCTTCTTCAGTAATGACATCCTCTTCTGAATCGACCTTATAGTATTCATCATTTACACAACATTGTATAACTTCTATAGTTTCACCGACTTTATTTTATTCATATTCTTCTTCATAGAAAATTTCATTGTTTGTGCCTCTAAGGTTCCTTAAATATTTCTCCTCGATGAATTTCACATCAATACTCTCCACAATTTTATTCAACTTTTTGTTGTAGAATTTGTAGGCCATACTCTTTATTGATTATCCTATAAATAATCCTTCATTTGAAAAATCACCATACTTTCACTAATTTTATTCTTTGTTTTGGATGTAGCACTTACTTCCAAAGACACAAAAGTGTTTCAATAAATACTTCCTTCTATACCACATTTCATATGGGTTCCAATCTTCCCCATGGAATAGAAATTCATAATTATAAGTGTAAACTACAACATGTACTACCTCTTTCCAATAGTGGCAATATATTCCACCTTATATGGGTAATTTTTTGTCTATATTTTTCATTATCCTACTTCTTCATTCAATGAATCTATTTTGTTATAGAGTTCTCACAGATGAAAAATCATGCTTTTTTACTTAATTCTTTAGATATTTTTCAAACTCAATAGAGTAATACTCTATTCCATTTTCATACTATATTTGTAGGTTCCGAGTGCAGCGGAAGCACATTGGTGGGATTGCCCAACTTTAATTTTAGCATTAAACAACGTTCAATCTGAGATCTGTCACAATATAAAACGCCAGATCTTCAGAATAGAAAGAAGAACAAAAAAGAAAAGAATATTCCTAAAACCATTGAGATAGAATCATCATATGTTGGTTATAATTAATTTAATTAATTCACAAGAATTACCTCGGTGGAATTCTTTCTTCGTTTATGTGTCCGGTCAAAATTCGGTGATCCATCGTTGCATCGTAGAATCCAAGTGTAGGATTCCTCTAGCTTTGATCCACACGTGTGCCATGTATCTCTGAATGTCACCGAAGGGATCTTCGGGTGCTAGCGCGGAAGAACCTTCACTTGCGTTGTCTGCCTTCAATCGCCTTGATCTCTCGGTCTTGAGAGTGTTCTTGGAGGAAGGAGTTCTTTCGGTCTTGAAATAATTCTTCAGAATTGTTGTGCACAACGATTCTCTTGGGAAAAATTGTTGGGGTTGTGAGGATATTTATAATCGGGCTTGAGGTTATAGAGTTATGACAATAAATAAACGCGTTACGCGTTTTATTTATTTCATTAACTCTTATTGAAAACCCCCATGTAGAATTATTAATTCCTTGACATTCTCCCACACTGATTATAATAAATATCATTTAATAAAACAATATTATATCCTCAAAATCCTGATTGGAAAAACTACACGGCGTGTAATCATTAATACACAGCGTGTACTCATTTTCCATAAAACTACATGGCGTGTATATTTAATATACACGGTGTATAATTTTATTTTCCACTTTATTTATTTCCTCCACCACATTTATTAGACCTTGAGTAATGGCTATTTATTTCTTAAATAAATATAACTGCATCACTCACTAATAAATATTATTTTACCCATAATATATTCTCTCAAATAACTAGTGTCGAAATAAATGCGATCAGGCATCCTTAAATAATTATTAAACCACAGTCGGGAATAATATTTATTTAACTTGTTAAATTAATATTTAACTGAGATACATGGACACACTTAGTGTGTGACCCTCTAGGCCTCTTTCTCAGTGGCATTAGGCGGAGCCTACCTAAAGTCCAAGGTTAACATCTAGCAACACGCCAAGGCACCCATAGAGAAAGAATTTAACATCGCAATGACATGTCACATCATATGAACTCTTACCGTGTAATATAATCCCTTTGTCTCGATATCTCTAATAAAACGGGTTTCATGCTATTGTCATCAACCCATGTTCTTGATTATTCTTTCTTTGACTTCCTGGAATTGAACTCACACATACCTTACCATGGCCATGGATTTATTTAGGCTATATCAATTCCATAAAAGGGCCTATGATATCTACTTCTGTTATGGAACAGAAGGGACAAATCCTTTCTTGCATTATCTATTAATGTAGTATTACTTGTGAAGCACCCAACGTATCCCACCTCACTGTGAATATTGTGTTGTCACAGTTTTCGTCAATATATCTAAGTGTGTGAGTTGTAACACCCATTAATAATAATATTAAATTCTAAGGACCAATACACATGTCCGCAGATAGGAACATCCAATGACACTATGAAATGTGGATTTCCTACTGGCAGGCCTCGTTCTCATAATATCCTCATGGATATTACCAAGGGTGCACACCATGAGAAGGTGCCTCAAAGTTTTATGAGTCCTCACCCCTAATGACCTGTATTATTTGTGCCCCTAAAATAATATCATCTGGCCATAGAACATATATTCAAGAACAGTGTTATGGCACTTCTGGATTCTCATCATAGCAGGGATCCGCTATGACCCTTTAATTCAACAGTTGTCCTTAGGACATTATCACTTGCATTGTCACGTAGAAGAACAATCAAGATGTGATAAGTATTTTATTAATGAATAAAGTACAAAGTAGTTGTTTCTAGGCCACCAACTCCAACAGACTCCCACTTGGACTAGACCCAACTACTAACAACATTTAACCCGCTAGCTCTCACATGATATTCATGCTTCTGTTGAGATAGGCCTTTAGTCATGGGGTCCACCACGTTCTCTTTCGTGGACACTCTGCTCACTAAAACTTCACCCCTTTGATATAAATCCATCAAGAGGTGATACTTTCAGAGTATATGCTTTGTTCATTGATGTGACATTGGTTATTTCACAAGAACCACCACTGTAGTATTATCACAATACAATGTAATGGGTTCTTTACTGCTAGGCACCACATCAAGCTCCTGGAAAAAGTTCTGAATCCAGACGGCTTCCTTGGCTGCATCAGAAGCCACTATATATTCAGACTCCACTATAGAATCGGTGACAACTGCCTACTTTGAACTCTTCCAGCTCACAGCTCCTCCATTGAGACAGAAAACATATCCAGATTGTGACTTTAGATCATTCTAATCTTTCTGAAAACCAGTATCAGCATACCCTCTAATAACAAGATCCTCTTCTCCTTCATAAACCAGGAACATATCCTTAGTTCTTCTCAGATACTTAAGGATAGTCTTAACAGCAGTCCAATGTTGTTCTCCTAGATCTGCTTGATATCTTCCTACCATGCTCAGTGCATAGGAAACATCAAGCCTGGTATATAACATGGCATACATGATGGATCCTATAGCCGAAGCGTATGAGATCTTACTCATTCTATCTTTCTCTTGTTGTGTCTGAGGACACATTTTATTAGAAAGATGTAGGCCATGTGACACTGGAACTAATCCCCTCTTGGATTGTTCCATACTAAATCTTTTTAGTATCTGGTCAATGTATATACCCTGACTTAGTCCAAGCAGCCTCTTGGATCTATCACAAATGATCTTGATCCCTAGAATGTAGGCTACTTCTCCTAATTCCTTCATGGAGAAACACTTTTTCAACCAGTCCTTAACTGACTGTAAGACTGGTACATCGTTTCCAATAAGTAATATGTCATCAACATATACTACTATGATAACGATCGCATTCCCATTAAACCTCTTATAAACATATGGCTCACATTCGTTCTTAATGAAACCAAATTCTGTTATGGCTTCATCAAATCGAATTTTCCATGACCTGGATGCTTGCTTCAATCCATAAATGTATTTCTGCAACTTGAAAACCCTTTTGGCTTCACCTGGTGTCACAAACCCTTCTGGTTGTGTCATATAGACATCTTCCTGAAAGTTCCCATTAAGGAATGTTGTTTTGACATCCATTTCCCAAATCTTGTAGTCATGGTAAGCTATTATGGAAAGTATGATTCTTATGGATTTAAATATGAAAAATGTAGAGAAGGTTTCATCATAGTCAATTCCTTGACGCTGTCTGAATCCTTTAGCCACTAGCCTTGCTTTATAGGTGCTAACTTGACCTTCCATGTCCAGTTTTCTCTTGAATACCCATTTGCATCCAACAAGCTTTACATTAACTGGCTCATCGACCAGAACCCATACTTGGTTCTGATACATGGAATTCATCTTAGAATTCATAGCTTCTAGTCATCTTACAGCTTCTGAGATTTCTACTTCTTCCTTGTAGGAGAGAGGTTCATCATTTTCCAACAATAATGATCCACCATCCTCAGTGACTAGGAAACCAAATCTCTTTGGTTCCCTTACCTCTCTTGAGATCCTACGCAGTACTTGTGTTTCTGGAACCTCTTCCACGGGGACCTGTGGAACTTGTTCCTGTACCAACTCTTGTGTATCTTGAGCATTAACTTCATCGAAGTCAATATTTCTCCCACTATCATTTTTGAGGATGTGCTCCCTCTCAAGAAAGATGGATTGTCTAGAGACAGTAACTTTCTTGTCTTGAGGTTTATATAGGTAATATCCTTTCGTTTCCTTAGGATATCCTATAAAGATACACTTCATGCCTCAGGGTGCTAGTTTATTGCCTGATAAGGCCTTAACAAACTCCTTGCATCCCCATACACATGTATGCAACAAAATGGGTTTCTTTCTATTCCATAACTCGGAGGGAATTCCATTTTCCGTCTTAGTTGGTACTCAGTTTAATGTGTATGCTGCAGTTTGTAAGGAATATCCCCAAAGGGATAATGGAAGATCTGCATGACTCATCATTGACCTCACCATGTCCAACAAGGTGCGGTTCTTCCTTTCACTAACACCATTCCACTATGGTGTATAAGGAGGAGTGAGCTGAGATAGAATCCCAGACTCCCGTAGAAGATCGATGAACTCTTGGTTCAGATATTCTCCACCACGATCCGATCGAAGCTTCTTTATCTTCTTACCAAGATGATTCTCTACTTCATTCTTGAATTCCTTAAATTTCTCTAAGGACTATGACTTATACCTCATTAAGTAGACATAGTCATATCTACTCAAATCATCAGTATAAGTAATGAAGTAAGAATACCCACCTCTAGATTCTACTAGAAATGGTCCACACACATCCGTGTGTACCAATCCTAGAAGCTCTGTGGCCCTTTCACCTTTTCCACCAAAAGGCGGCTTGGTCATTTTTCTTCGTAAACAAGAATGACATCTATCAAGTGGTTTTAGCTCAGTATAGTCTAAATAACCATCTTGGAAAAGCTTTTTCAAGCACTTCACAATTACATGACCGAGACGGTGATGCCACAACTGGGTGATGTATGAGTCATGTGAGTTTGTTTCGTTATCAATTGCTAACACTTGGTTTTCATAATTTAATACATACAAACCATTATTTAAATGTGCGATACTATAACATACATTGTTCTTATAAAAGAGACAAACCTTATTTCCAAACTTGAAAATAAATCCATCCATATCCAAACAATATATAGAAATTATGTTCTTGGTAACACTAGGCACATAATAACAGTTATGTAAAACCAAAATCATTCCAGTCGGCAATGAGAGGTGGTAATCGCTAATAGCCAACGCATCCAACCTTGCGCCATTGGTAGCTTGAAGATCCACCTCTCCTCTGACAATCTTTCTAAATCTACTTGGTTCCTGCATTTGAATACAGATGTGAGCCCCACAAGCTGTATCTAATACCCAATGTGTATAAATGGAAAGATTACACTCGATAACGAATGCACCTTTAGTGTCCCCATGCTTCTGGGTGTAGTTCATCTTCCAGTGGACCTGCTTTCCACATGCAAAACACATTGTCTCCCATTCTTTGCCTTGCCTCTGGATCTTCCCCTTCTTGGAGGGACGGTGCTCGGGGGCTTCAGACTGTTTATAAGTCTTTGGCCCCTTTGCCTTGTCCTTCCTTTTCTTATTCACCATAAGGACTGAGGGTTTGTCACACCCCATGTCCTTGTCTAACTGGCGAATCAAGGTCAGAAGCTCCGATAGACTCTTCTCATTTCCGCTCATGTTATAATTGACAATGAAGCTAGAGAAGATCTTGGGTAGTGATGATAGGATGAGATCTGTACGCAACTCATCCGGGAATTTAATCCCTAATATGTCCAGGCGTTCAATGTAGCCAATAAGCTTGAATACATGAGGCCCAACTGGCGCAGACTCTCCAAGCTTAGTTGTAAACAAAGCATTGGAGATCTGATATCTCTCTTGTCTCACCTTCTCTTGGTAGATATCCTTAAGGTGAGACATTATGCTATACACGTCCATGTTTTCATGTTGATTCAAGAGCTCATTAGACATAGCTGATAGCATGAAACACTAGACATCTGTGGAATCATCCATGTGTTTTGCGTAGATAGATATTTCCTCATCACTGGCCTCTTTCCCAGGCGCAACTGGAATAGGCTCTTCCAGCACATACAATTTCCTTTCGTGGTGAAGGATGACGCGTAAACGCCTCTGCCACTCTTGGAAATTGGTACCGGTGAGAAGGTTTTTCTTCTCGAGTATGGTGCGCAATGATATGTTTGAAGTCATTTTCTTGTCGTTTCTACAAATTAAGATGAGAAAAGGTTTAGTACTTTATTACAAAAATGATACAAATAAATAAATTAATACTTATTAGTCTCCCACTATTTTATCAAAATCCAATAGCCCTCACCATTGACTTCAGAATATTTTTTTGCCTGAATATTCTAGTGGCAAGGATCCATATTTCCATTCGCATTACCCCAACTAGGGTTGGTCAAGCAACTTGAAGGTTTTTTAGGTAGGCATTCCAAATGCCAACTGCATTTAACTCGCAGCTCCTTGATCCGTTGAGTGGACTCCCCAATCCTGAAATCCTTTGGATTTCCTCAACCTTTACCTCTTGGCCACACCAAGTCCTGTTGTGGCAGTCAACCCTTGATGCGAACCAAGTTAAGTCAACCCAAAACCTTGAATTAGAATTCCCCGATAATTGAAATCACCCCAACTAGGGTTGGTCAAGCACTTTGAACTATGGTTTGATTCTAACCAAGATTATGGAAGGCTATACCGACTTAATATTTCTTTGAAGGATTTTATCCTTATACATAAATTTCTAATTTATTATCTTTGATTACATGATTGTTAATATTAAGTGGGATATAATTAAGTGATTAACCATGTCTAAGATAATATTTACGCATAAGCCGGTTTTATTTTAGTTCCATCTTGCATGCTTGTTTAATTCATTAATTGTGTGATCATGACAACACACCCACAATAAATAAACCATGAAACTGACAGAAATAAAATAAATTGTATGATTATGATCTTGTTCTATTGGTTATTTTATCTAGCATTTGATAAAC
The DNA here is from genome assembly GCA_963277665.1 of Viscum album. Lineage (NCBI taxonomy): Eukaryota > Viridiplantae > Streptophyta > Magnoliopsida > Santalales > Viscaceae > Viscum > Viscum album. The sequence goes on from OY728133.1 coordinate 666,779,494, forward strand.
TAACCCAAGACCTAGGGGAGAAACACCTTGAACCTTGTGGGTTCGTGTTTACAGCTTTCCACCTGTCCACCTTTGTATCTCCTTGGATTGGTTTCAGCTTGGCTCCTGACTTGAGCTGCCTCCACTAGCTTGGGAGCTCCATCCATTACATATGCATTTATCTCACACGCAGGTGAGGGGTAAAAAGGTGTTTTTACATAAAATAATCCTTGGGCATGCAGTCCCTACATATTAATGAGAAGATGGCTCGCAGGCCAACAAATTTAATTTAAATAAATAAATTAAAAGAAACCATTCACATACAAAGGTCTTGGTCTAGCTCATGATCATCCATACATGCAATGATATTTACACATAAATAAAACTAGCATTCAATTCTTTAATTGTTCTTGTTTAAGATAAATCACGCTCGAATTAATTAATTATCTTTAATTAATCAATCTTTTTATCTTAAACCTTTTTTCTGAATTTACTTGAGATTCACATCCATCATAATTTTAAATAAATAAATTCATTTAAAATTATCCGTGTACGTAACTTGTACCTTGGAGGCAACCCGGTGAATTCTAGTTCATTACGTAATTTGAACGAGTACATGGTGTGTAGTTTTGACTACATGGTGTGTACTTTTGTTCACCATCCATTTGAAATACATGCCCGAGGACATGGCGTGTTAATGTACTTAGGAAATTTTCAGAGTACACGGCGTGTTCAGTGGGACACACGCCGTGTAGTTTCTGCGTTACACGGTTTCCAGTCGGGCAAGCCGTGTACAGCGTACACGGTCCAACCCTAACCCGAAGGGACTACACATCGTGTTCATTGGACCACACGGCGTGTAATCCGGAAACTGTGTGCCACCTATTCCTAGTCAACACACGGTGTCATTAATGACTTTGATAGGATCTAATACACGGCATGATTTAGCAGATCAGTCCGATGCATGAATCTAGACTACACGGCGTGTACTTCAGAATACCTACCGTGTATTCTGGTGTTGTACGGCCAGAAACATTTGGCTCCTTCGGATGAGTTCCTCTATTTTATTTTAATAAAAATTAAAAGAAAAATTCATTTTTGTGAGGTGAACGAGAAACGATGGAGGAGGAACAGATCTCAAGATTCATATTTCCAGAACGATTAAACTTGAATTGAAACAACTAAATTATTAAATGCGTAAAACATCAATGAAAAACTAAATAGTTATAATCAACGATATGACCACTCAGATACCATTTGTAGGTTCTGGGCGCAGCGGAAGCACATTGGTGGGATTTCCCAACTTTAATTTTAGCATTAAACAATGTTCAATCTGAGATCTATCATGATATAAAATGTCGGATCTTCGGAATAGAATGAAGAACGAAAAAGAAAAGAAGAGTCCCAGAACCATTGAGATAGGATCATCATATGTTGGTTATAATTAATTTAATTAATTTACAAGAATTACCTCGGTGGAATTCTTTCTTCATTTATGTGTCCAGTCACGATCCGGTGATCCGTATTTGCGTCAAAGAATCCAAGTGTAGGATTCCTCTAGTGGTGATCCACACATGTGCCACGTATCTCTGGATGTCGCTGAAGGGATCTCTAGGTGCTAGCGTGGAAGAACCTTCGCTTGCGATGTCCGCCTTCGATCGCCTTGATCTCTCGGTCTTGAGAGCGTTCTTGGAGGAAGGAGTTCTTTCGGTCTTGAAAGAATTCTTTAGAATTGTTGTGCACAACGATTCTCTTGTGAAAAAGTGTGGGGTTGTGAGGATATTTATAATCATATTTGAGGTTATAGAGTTATGACAATAAATAAACGTGTTACGTGTTTTATTTATTTCATTAACTCTTATTGAAAACCCCCATGTCGAATTATTAATTCCTTGACATTCGCCCACACTAATTATAATAAATATCATTTAATAAAACAATATTATATCCTCAAAATCCTGATTGGAAAAACTACACAGCGTGTAATCATTAATACACGGCGTGTACTTGTTTTCCATAAAACTACATGGCGTGTATATTTAATATACACAGTGTGTACTTTTATTTTCCACTTTCTTTATTTCCTCCACCACATTTATTAGACCTTGAGTAATGGATATTTATTTCTTAAATAAATATAACTTCATCACTCACTAATAAATATTATTTTTCCCATAATATATTCTCTCAAATAACTAGTGTCAAAATAAATACGATCAGGCATCCTTAAATAATTATTAAACCACAGTCAGGAATAATCTTTATTTAACTTGTTAAATTAATATTTAACTGAGATACATGGACACACTTAGTGTGTGACCCTCTAGGCCTCTTTCTCAGTGGCATTAGGCGGAGCCTGCCTAAAGTCCAAGGTTAGCATCTAGCAACACGCCAAGGCACCCATAGAGAAAGAATTTAACACTGCAATGACGTGTCACCTCATACGAATGCTTACCATGTAATATAATCTCTTTGTCTCGATATCTATAATCAAGCGGGTTGCATGCTAGTGCCATCAACCCATGTGCTCGATTATTCTTTCTTTGACTTCCCGGAATTGAACTCGCCCATACCTTACCATGGCCATGGATTTATTTAGGCTATATCAATTCCATCAAAGGTCCTGTGATATCTACTTTTGTTATGGAACAGAAGGGACAAATCTTTTCTCGCATTATCTATTAATGCAGTATTACTCGTGACGCACCCAACATATCCTACCTCACTGTGAACAGTGTGTCGTCACAGTTTTCGTCAATACATATAAGTGCACGAGTTGTAATACCCATTAATAATAATATTAAAGTCTAAGGACCAATACACACGTCCGTAGATAGGAACATCCAATGACACTATGAAATGTGGATTTCCTACTGGAGGGACTCTTTCTCATAATATCCTCCTGGATATTACCAAGGGAGCACACCATGAGAAGGTGCCTCAAAGTTTTATGAGTCCTCATCCCTAATGACTTGTATTATTTTTGCCCCTCAAATAATATCATCCAGCCATATAACATATATTCAAGAACAGTATTATGGCACTTCTGGGTTCTCATCATAGCAGGGATCCACTATGACCCTTTAATGAAACAGTTGTCCTTAGGACATTATCACATGCATTTTCATGCAGAAGAACAATCAATATGTGATGAGGCTTTTATTAATGAATAAAGTACAAAGTAGTTGGTTCTAGGCCACTAACTCCAACAATAGTATCTTAATTATGAAAATATACTCATTTTTTAATCTTCCCAAATACACATTCATGCATCCTAGGACCTCTCTATTATTTTCATAAACATGGAACATGTCATTATATTATAGTCATCAATGAAAATAATGAAATATATTTCCCCATATATTCTAGATATATTCATCAAACTATATAAATATGTGTGGAATAAATCAAGCTAATTATATTCCCTCTTGTTATTTGGCTAGTAATAATTCTGTTCTATTTTTTTCTACATAAAAGCATCACATTTATTTTCAAGGTCTCTCTTCATACATGTATGCCTACTGAAACTTTTAGGTAGGAAAATTTATCCATGTTTTGTTATTGTATGTAACCTAATCTCAAATAACATAAGTTGTTTTCTTTATCCACTGTAAGGTGACATGAATTTTCATAACCATCCAACTGGTATAGAATATTGTTAGTTCTCTTTCATCTCATAAGAGAGTTTCCAATTCTTCCCTTGAGATGAAACCCTTTATAGTTAAATGTAACCTCAACACTAGAGTCAAAAAATTTACTCACACTAAGAAGGTTGTGTCATGACCTATCCACAAGGAGCACTTTGGTCTTCTTTAGCTCATAGCCTGCCAAATGGGTATTTCCATTGTATGTTATCTTCAAAACTCCTTCATTGATAAAATGAACAATTCCATCAAATATACCTTTAACATTTTTCAATAGATTCACATTTCTTGTCATTTTTAATGAACACTTTATACCACTAATCTAGGTTCTATTGTTCTTCATTTCTTTGAGAGAAATTTTTTCTAGATTCTCCTTCTCAATCATCTTCTTTTCCTTTTATGAGATTCCTTAGTTGAGTTGAGGTATATGTCAGTCTCTCCTATTTCTATTCAGCATAGATAACATATTTATACTCATATTTTTCTTCTATAGAGGATAATTTATTACTCAATGCAATATTGTTTGGTTCTCTAACATTTCATTATCTCTAACTCCCATGATGGTAATCACACCTTATTCTATGCCTTCAATCAATGGATTTATTCCCAATGTCGCAATAATGAAAAAAAATCCATATAAAGTATTTATTCTATGTGATGAAGGATGTGGTATCATTCTCCTTTGTTGAATCTCAAGAACTTCTCCATTCAAATAGCTTATTGACTCTTCATAGTAGGATATAGTGTAACCAAGGAAGCCACAGAATTAACACTTAATGGGAGGAAAGATCATCTCTCCTTCATTCATCCACATGTCCTTAGCCTTTATAAAACTTTGTGAATATCGTTGGTTAACCCTCAAATAATGAGGATTATTTTCTTCCCACTGATATCCTTTTATAGGAGTTGTCTTAGTCTGAGAAAATAGTTCTTTATATTTGAAAACAGTAGCACTAATCTTTTGTTTCCTTTTTTTGTAAACTGTTGTTATTATTGATTTCTATGTTTCATCATATTTGATTCCACTTTTAATGAAAAACACGGGTCTTTGTTTGTACAAAACATTACTGAAACCTTACAAGCCTCGCTTGACTCTTTAAAACATTTCTCCATCTGTGAACCTCCTGAAGTATATCTTTTTTTTCTAGATCACGTGATTTTATTTTTTATTCCAATTTATTTCTCAGATAAATAAACTCTACTTCAAGAGATTATAGATTATTTATTCTCTCTTTTATAAAATAATTAAGGTAATCAATCACCTTATTATGTCATGAAATCTTTAGCTTGAAATTCACAACTTATTCTAAATTTATTTGATTGACCAACTGATTATCTAACTCTTCTTGTAGTTGTTCAATCTTTACTTCAATCTGATCCACATGTTTAGAGGATTATTTCAAGAGACGATTAACTTTATAATTTTTCTTTATTTAGAGATATATTACTTCAATATATCTCTCAAGTTCCACTATGAGATCAACTACACCCTTTGGTTGATTATCATACTCCTTTATAGGTTTTTCCTTTTCAACTGTATCCATCAAGGAATATTCTATTTATGATTTGAATTCAATTTCAATTTCCATAATAAATCCTTAATTGTCATTTTCTTATTTTCTTAGGAATATATTTCTTTGAAATTTATTTCCAAATTAACACCTAGTTTTCGAGTCTCTTCTATTAGGGAAGCTTCTTTGTGGCCTCTATAAAGCTTCTGCTTCACTTTCTTCATCGTCAAATCTTCTTGGGAACCTTATTACAATATAACCAACTTACGATGCTAGAAACAAGCCAAGGGTATCTTTCCTATTAATTTACCCTTTCCCATCATAGATTTTCTATCCACAAGTGAGAGAAGTTCATCCAACCATCCAAATCCATATTTTTTGTATTTTCTAAAAACACTTTTTGAGGTTAAGTGTAAACCCTAAATGAGATAATTTCATCATTAAAATAATTTTCACCATTGTATCCTTTGTAGATATCATGATTATCTGTGGTTTTTAATTCCATCTTCTTACTCACATGACTTGATGTCACTTCTGGATTAACTTCCATTTCATAGTCCACCAAACTGCTTAATAGATCATCTAGAGAGATCTTAGATAAGTCCCTATTTTATAAAACTAATACTTTTGGATTATATAATGGTTTAATTCATCTAAAAATATTTTTAGCAATATTTATATTCTTTATCTCTTCCACAATCCCTAGTATGGCTCCAAAAGCTTCAGTGATTCGATTAAAGAAGCTATCAAAATTCTCATCTAGAAGCATTTTCAAATCATCAAATATGTTATGGAGGACCTTTAGCTTGGAATCCTTCACCTTACTATCACCTTAGTATATATTTTATAATTTATACTATGTGACCTTTACACTGTTTAAGCTCACCACCTTCAAATAGATCTGATCTAACAAATCTCCATATAAAGAATTTTGAGCTTTGGTGTCAGCATCCACCCACATCCTATCTACTTCAATTATGAACTGCCCTATCATATCACTGAATTCCATCCCATGGAGAGTAGCAGAAATAACTTCTAACCAAAGATATCGAATATGAGATATCATTTTTTCTTCCAAATCTTGGATTTTCTTCCATAAAATAGAGGAAACACTTTAGAATTAATTGAATTTTACATTGTAAATAATTTTAGATGAAAAATTTAACACTTGAGACTCAAGATCTTATACAAATTGTTGTAACCTAAGACACCCTAAGAGGGGAGGGGTGAATCGGGATGAATTTTTTTTCTTTTGGCTCTTTAGGATATCACCCCCACATTGGTAGGAACATGTTAAACCTGTTACATTAAAACACACATCCATAACAAACACATATACAGGAATTATAATGCAATGTATAAAAAAATTACTTGGTTCACCACAAAGGGCTAGTTTAAGAAGAATACACTGATGATGTGTCATTCATACCAGAATCCACTATGATTAACTAGTTTTCATGGATTATAAATGTTTATCCAAGAACACTCTATGCCAAGTGCACAAATTTTACAATGTGTATAGGGATAGTACACTACCTCCCTCTAATCACTTCCATCGAATCCTCTATACACATTGCTTTGGATGAAGTCCTCCCCAGTTTAACGACTTGAAGGTTTCTACCTCATCATCAAAAAATTTCTAAATATGTTTCATCATGAATACAAAAATATGATTCTCAAATTCACTCCTCTGTCTTCAAAATAATCACCAGATACAACTATGAAAAAATACCAGATCCAAAAACTACTAATTATTAAGAGTAATGTGGTTGATTATTCACCACATACTATGCTACGTGAAGAAAGTTATACATTATGTGGTCATCCCTATGTTTCACAGTATGGTTCCTCATGAACTGGATTTGTTATGTGTTGTGGCCTTGCTATGTAGATCACCAATTATAAGCAAACAACCATGCTATAAGGTCAGCCCCTATTATGTAGATGACCCTTGTTATATGGTCAAACTAACTTCTCTGAATTTCCAAAAAAAAATCTAGATCTTCTTAAACTTCTATTTGATTCCTAATGATGGTATTAGATAGGTATGTATAGGCAAACATATCTTAAAAACTCTCTAAACATTGAAATTCCACTTAAGTCTCAACCGGTGTAAATGTTATGTGGATAGTCCTACGTGGTTCTCCCAAAAATACTACCTCCCGACCACAACCGAAACTAGTGTTATACAGGATTATTAACTTTGTGGACTACTAAAAACACCACCTATCCATTGAAAATGACTCCTCGATACAACCTTCATGAACTTCCTTATGCGCTACGCGATCTTCAAAAACTCTACATGTGGTAATAAATTTCCACCATGAACAATCTTCAATGCTACGTGGCCTCCATAAACTACTTTAGATACTAAGAGGAAATAATTCCTTTTCTAAAAATGTTATGTGGTTTTGCATAAATGTGATGTAGAAAATATCCCTTTGGCTCTGGTCCTTCATGAAACTTCTCTAAAAACTCCATATTTTCATGCCCTAAATTTTGGAAAACATTGGGAAATGTATCCATTAACAAACATCTTTTGGGTTTCCATTAGCCTATAAAAAATCTTCCCTTTTTATATAATGTAATGTTTCAATGTATAAAAAAAATATTAATACACATTTAATTAGTAGTTGATATGAAATAATATTAAGAACACTTAATGTTTAAAAAGTTGTTTTTCTACAAAAATAGTTCTTTTGTATATTTTGTGTTTTCATTTAAAATTCAAATTTCTAATATTTATACATTTAATTAGATTAAATAGAGTCCAAATTTTTAATAATCACGTCAAAATTAGTAAAGTATTTCAATTTCATTTGTGAGAATAAAAGAAGAGGTTATCAAGGTAAAAATTGAGTTACCACGGTAAAGGAAAAATGAGATAAAAGGGTTTAACTAAATAGAAAAGACTTAAACCATTTATAATATTATCTATAAATTGGTTGGATGAGGTTATACATGACCCGTATCCATTATTTTCCTCTTTTTATAAACTTTCCATATTAAAATGACAACCTTACACTTTAGGGAATGAGTATTTGTGGAAATACCATTCAAAATTCACATATAAAAGGACCCCTCTTATACCCCTTCAAAACCACTATTTTCATTATAAACTATCCTGAATACATTCCCTTTTTTAATCTCCTAAATCTTTCTTATATTTTTTGTAGACTTTGGTTCCAAGAAGGAAGCCTAAATCCCATTTTGAAGGAACTCGTACCGAGAAGGAGATAATTCATCAAAGTAAGTGCCTAGTTCTTCACCATATTTTTCAATTATATTCTCATAAACACTCTTTATAAATATAATTTTATATTATAATAATGTTATATTTATATCATTATTCTTTTGATTAAATTATATTACTATTATATAACTCTATACTCTTACTCATTTGTTAGTATAAAATGTTCTTGTTTGGGTTGGTTCAACCACCTGCATGAACGATATTATACTATATTCACCATTTTCAACATGAATGAGTATCTTGAAATTAATGATAGTGATATATGATATTAATTAGTAATTTATTTTTTTAATATGGTTTTATAAGGGTGAAACAAAAATGTATTATCAATATAAAGTAACTTGTTATTATCGGTAAATTACTCAAAACATGCTCATCATGGATTCTTTTCCCGCGAACCATAATCATAACTTACATCGAGTGAATATGGGACTAAATAAATCATTGAAACACAATTATTCCACTTCCTTGAATTATCTTGGAATTATTAACTTTGTATCAAATAATGAGGACCGATGTCACCATTATGAAACTTGTACGAAAGAATCAAAATTACAAACATATGGTGATGAAAATAAACAATAACTAACTAATATATGTTTAATGAATGGATATAACTAAAGAGTATAAAAGTTAATAGACATTAATAAGTTTCTATAATAAGTGATTAAGATGGTTATGTTTATTATACATTAGGTTAAATAACTTTTTTAGAAGTCGAGAGTAAAGGTAAGAGTTTCTCATATCAATTTTTTTTCTTTGAGATATATTTTATATTCACCACCTGTAGTATTTTTTTATGGTGTATATACTTCCAATGAATATTTTTCATTATAATTTTTATGAAATTCAAGGTATTTAAAATTAAATATTAGGTTTTCTCTTTCAAAGGATTTTGATTGAAAAGTTTCCAAAGTCGTAAGGGTTTCTTTTCTAATCTCACATTTAATTCAAGATTGTTTATGACTAAATTATCATCTAGGGAAATTGAATATTATTTATCTCTAAACCCACATATATTTTATTATTATATATTTATTTATGTGTTTTTCATGTTTTTTACCATTTCATCTCTTTTTTGTTCACAATTCAACTGAAAGGTTTCTTGTAAGAGGGATCGGACTTATCTCTTCTTTTTGGTCGGGTGTCTTTTTCCTCCATGTACATATTCTTTATTTTATTTTATAAATTAAATTCTCTAGAATTAAATGGTTTTTTAAGGTCATTTTATATATTTTTCAATTTATTTACACATGTTTTGAAGGAATATTTTTAGTGTTTCCCACACGAGTCATTTTTGTTGATCTGAATTTATTTACAAATTATGAAAAGAATCTTCTTTTTTAACGCTTTCCACATGAACACATTTTCCCACCGTTATATATATTTTTCTTTATAAAAAATACTCCCCAATATTTCATGTTTTTCTAAAATTGATTATTATCCTCCTTGTTTTACAAAATATTTTATTTTAAACAAATTTTATCAAAAAGTAAAGAATGTTTCTTCTTATTTTTTAAAGAAGCTTTCTAATGATCTTATAAAGGTATTTTTAATCTATCTCAACATCCATAAATGTTTTTTATGCTTCATTGGGGATATAATCTAATGATACCATCCACCTTCTTTCTCTAGATTACTTATGATAATTTATTTTGGAAGTTTTCATGGAACCCATTTCCTTTCCACTGGTTAATTAAGCTATGATGGAGTTATGAATATTTTCAAGTTCATGTGGCACACATATGTATATTATATCACTATTTTATGGGTGGATCTATTATAACCCTCCAATGCATTGGGTAAATTTTATATCTTGTGAGATGATTGGGAATGAGGAGTGAACCCAAACCTCTAAGGGACTCTTTCCACTAATTGACGGATGGGTCCATTAAGGGACTTTGTCCACTATGTGATGATGTTCATGGTGATAAGACTTAACATGAGGTATGATTTTATATGATTATTTATATGCTGCATTTTTATAACTATGTTATGTTTTAATGGATCGTGATTATTGACTCATGTTTTCACTTTCATACATCTCATTTCCAAAGTTATTCCAAAATCCTTATGTCGTGAATCGTGATTTATGATCTATGTTTTATTGAGTATGGTTATCTTATGTTATAACCATGTACCTTGATTATGTTCTCATACCCACATACTCATATTAGGATCTTCAATTGATCTCTCTTATATTTACCCTTACTGAGCATATGAGCTCACCCTTTCTTATTTTTCCATTCCTTGGTTTATAAAGAAGAGTATTATGCATGGTGTGTCTATTAAGGTATTATGTAAGAAGGATATTAATGGGAGATGCTTTAAAATAAGTTGGATATGTATCTAATCTCCAAATACACTAAACCTATAGGTTTTGGGGTGTCTATTATTATGAGATGTAAGGTATAATCTTGTTAAATGATGTAATGTGTATGTTTGTTATGCTCAAGTCGCCTCATATATGAAGGTGACAATGTGTCAAGAAGAGACGGTTAGTTATTTCATTTTGTTTCATATTGGGTTACATATCTGGCCACATGGTCTTATTATTGTACTTATATACCATTGTATTATTCTGAGTGTTGATTCTTATATGTTCTATTTGCATAGTTGAGTGTATATTTCACTGGTTATTCCATGTTTGGTTTCATTTATGTTAAATGTCTTTCACTTGTGGCATGAAAAGTATGATGTGAGGGTGTGTCATGAGGGATTTATGTTTGAAATCCATTATTTCAAATTTATAGTTTATCAAGTTTAAATCATTCCTATCTAATATGTTTAATACCCTTGGCACTTGTGCCAACTTATGGTAATTAGGAACACACATTAGGTTTTTGGAATTCCATTTTAGGTATGATAATCAAATACCCAAGTTGATGTGTTACACCTAGCATGAGAACCTTCATGTTTTGATTCATTTCTTACACAATTCTCAAGGATGAGATGGTTGAGGGTGGTTAGGTATATTGTTGATCATTTCATCAATTGATGTTTAACCAAGATGGTATTTTTCTTATCATATGACGAGTATGACATCTGAGCCATTAATTGAGATAAACTGATGAAATATATGACCATACCCAAAAAAGTGATGTGTGATGTGCTTATCTATTTGGATGTGGGGCATGTGATGTGCTCATTTTTCTGGGTGAATGACATGTGGGTGAATGACATGTGATGTGTTTATCCATCTGGTCAGTATATACTCAAATAATCAAGAATGTATGAGTTGGCTAGATGAGATTTAAATACTTTGTATATTATCATCACTTGATGTTTTAGAGAAAAGAATTATATAATTATACATATTTTATATGATATAGCTAGTGGACACGGGTATGAAGATGATATGTTTTATAGAGATCATGTCATATCCCTTTTTAGATTAAGTAGCGCTAATTTTTTTCTAGAGGCCTCTCTTTGCTTATTAGTATGAATTAGAAAATTCATAGTTGTTTTCAATGATAAAATGGTTTGTGTTGTTGCGCTATGTGGTTGTGTGAATGAGGATATGTTTTGTTACAAATTTTTTGTATAAAACATTGATATCACGATAGCTTATCTAAAGGGAGTTTTAGATATTGTTTCATAAGTTGTTACATAATATGTGACCTAAGGTGAAAATGCATCAAGTCAATGAAGTTTTAGAGAAAGCATAAGATTGATGTAAATATGCACTAAAGAAAAACCATGATGTGGAGGTATTAAGCACATCATGGTTTGTGTTGAAGTAAATTGCATCGTAGTGAGGGTCACTACGTTGCGGTTTGTGCATGGCAGTGCATGCATTGTATGATAATGATTATCAGTAGTTTGTTTCTCTGGGTGAAAGCTACCATAATTAGTTGTAAAATCATATGCTAATTTTTTAGGAGTTTGAATGTCAATATTGATTGCTTAAGTATTAAACAAGGGAATATTGAACCACGCATGACAAGGAGTTGTAACATTTTGAAACATTGCAATTATAGTTAAACATTTTAGAAATGTTTGGGAGTCTAAGGAGCATCCTCAAAGTTTATATAATGAGGTCAAATCCATGTTCAATGGGCATATAAAAAATATTGTTTGATAGTGTGTAAGAAATTGTAAGTTATAGTACTCATTCTCTCTTTTTCTTTAATCTAAGAATCTATCAGGTTATGAGGAAGAGAGAATCCTTCCTAAGCGTTAAGTGGATCATACTACCCATGAGTAGTGTGGGTAAAGGGGTATTTTGATTGCATATGGTGTATCTCCATCAAACTCTTGTACAAGAGCTTGGACATATTGATTTCATGGTAAAGAGGTATGATTTTATGTTTTATTCAATGCAAATGAATGGTTGGATTTTGTAAAAAAAGAGGCTTTACTGGGTTTTTTCCACTGCCTTTGGTATCTGTGTCTTACATCGATTCGATAAGCTCTCACTAAGTAATTAAAGATAACTAGGAAACCACTGCTTGTCTTTCCTTTGAAAGAAAAATCCAAGACTTCGGTTAGCAAGGAGCGCTCCTATCCTCCCCCCCGCCCTTCTTTTTAGAAGTCAAACCTAGTCTTTGTGTGAGTTGTAGCAGATCACGTGGCTCAATGGAGGTTCCTCTAACATCTTTTGTTTGAATTGCTACCGTGTGCCCAAGTAAAACAAAACAGATGAGTTACATATGCTTGTTATATGAGTATAAATTCATGATTGTTACGGGGTTGGGGTAGCCCAATGTATGATATTTCGAGGTGCTGTAGTGGTAGACTGGACATCGATTTTCATTTTTGATTGGATACTATTTTCCCCCCTCTATAGATGGTGATATTTATACTTTTTCTCCATGTGAGAATGGTCATACTTGTATTTTTTTTTCCCTCCAAGTGATGATAGTAATAGGAGGATGATATTTATACTTTTCCCTCAAGTGAGGATTGTGGAACTATTATTTTTCTTATAGGTGGGGATGGTGATATTTTTGATTTCCCCTCTATATGAGCATGGTGATTTTATTTCAGTTTTCTCCTTATGAGGATGATAGCCACAATATTACCCTCATGCAAGGCTTGAAGCAAGTATAATATTTCTTAAGAGGAAATGTATGGTAGTTTTCCCCCTTGGTGGTGCAGGAGGAGTTACATTATGTTTGATTTGTGGTGTGTTAATCATTTACCTTATTGCTTTAAAGTCATAATTTATAAATGCATTTGGGGTTTGGTAATTATATCACTTGACATGACATTTCCTATGTCTACAATGTATCACACGGGTGAATCCTATTGAGTCGTTCAGATGCACCCACTACCCTTTCACGGTGTGGTTTCCTTGCATGCACCAATAATCATCATTTGGAAGCATAAGTTCTTCGAGAGCTTTTGAGAATGGATCCCAGGATACATAAAGTTGTTGTTGAGTTATGGGTATCAAGGAGTGAGCATGGATGTTGTTTATGGTAGTTGTGAGTCAGTGTTTGGTGGTTATAATTATGTTTTGTCCAAGGGGTTATTTGATTGTATTTTTGTTGTGATGATTGATATGAATGATATGTGCACATATCATATAGTCATATGGTTTAGTTTTATTTTGATTCATATACAATTATTACAGGATGCCCAATTGGGGGTACTAGTTTTATTTGTCTATAGGAAGGTGTGTATGACGTGCAAACGAGTCGTACTGTTTTTTTTGGGGGGGGGGATTGGAGTGTACTCTAGGTGATACAAGAGGGAAATCATTCCCAAACAATTTGAAATAGCCCTTAACACTTTTCATTAGCCTCGATAATCGAGGAATAAAAGGTGAGTTACATTAGTACGCACGCTACAAGAAAACGGCCCGAGGACTCGACACTGCAACTGACACCCCACACCCCAACCCCCATGCCACCCCAACCGCGGGCACAATCAAGGAATACATCAGAGGTCAGTGACAATCTTGTTTAGGATCCATATAATTGGGGTTATGTAGTTACAAGAATAATCATGATAATTGGATAATATGGTGCAAGCAAGTATTGTGACAAGCAAGATAGCATGCCCTCAAACCAAACTAGGTAGTTTTGTTCTCATAAGAAATGATCTAGTAATTAGATGTAAACACTTTGTAAATGATCCAGCTTGACCATTTTATGTATAAACACGAGACATGGCATGTTCAATATTTATTCTAATTAACTTGCAATATTTAACAGAAGTCTGTAATGAATATTTATCAAGTCAAATATTTTTAATGAGGTAATTAGGAAATTGAGCTCTTAAACAAATCATTTGGATAACCAACCAAGAAAATGTTAGATTACCGGTTGATAATAAACATCCATGTGACCATCTAATTAGCCCGGTTTATCATGTCAAAAATGAATGTGTCAAATTAACGAAATGTGTTTCAACATATTTTCCCCCCATTTTTTAAATTCTTGGAAAATATCAATGAAATCTACTGGTAGAAGTGTTCTTTCATTAGACAATGGTGACATTCACTAGGATGAATTGTTTTGATCTCCATAGGCATAATACTTGTCACCACATCAATCACATCAATATACATTTCTATAATCAAGATCCCTTAAATTACTATATATTATTACAAGGCATAATACCGGTACGAGTGTTCTTTCATTAGACAATGGTGACATTCACTATGATGAATTGTTTTGATCTCCATAGGCATAATACTTGTCACCACATCAATCACATCAATATACATTTCTATAATCAAGATCCCTTGAATTACTATATATCATTACACATTCACAGCATGGAACTAAGTAAAATCATTAGGTCAAACTTCATAATTTTTTATTAGAAGCTCATTATTTTGCCCAACAATAAGATCAAGATCCCTTGATCTTTAATATTATTAACCAAATGGACTTCAAGCCCACTAGGATTTTGAGTCACTCTGTAATAAAATGATTGGTTAGATGGGTTATCCCAAGAGGTTTATAATCTATTATCCTTCCAGTATCCTTCCACCATGTGGGTGTGTGTATTTCTTTGTATTGAACCCCAATAACCAATCTATTATTAAGATGCATTTCAGCATCCAACATCCATGAAAAATAATTATTACCAGAAACATCATGTAATAATAAAACAAAAATAGCAACACTAACAAATCAAACTTCAAACATGTTTGGGTTTAGAAGATCCATAAAGTCTTCTGACTTCACAATTAAACATCGTTAACTTGAAACATAAATAAAATGTGTGTTTGAAAACACGCATTAAAACATCACCTGCTTGTCTACAAAAATATTAGTAACAAAGTAAACAACTGTAATTTGAGATGGCTGTCAGATGCACATTTATAGTCTACAACAACAACAAAATAATAATCTGAATCCATAAGACTACAGAGGTACTCCGAGTTTTCTAATGCATACCACCAGCTGGACACCAATAGTTCACATGCCGGCTCTGGCCCAGCTTCCAGTTAAGTCCAACCTTCAAAATTTGCTTATCCCGACAGAACATCATGCAGCAACTACAAAACTGACATCTCCAAAAAAAACAGCGAAATGAATATAAACAAAAGCACAATTGAGAGAAAAGGAGTTCCAACAAGGCCTTACAATAACCATCTATGATGAGATTTCCCTGAGGAAACTCCTTTTTGAATGAATGGGATTAGCACAGTCCCCATGCATGCTGATAATAAAACCAGGAAACTTTATCCGGGACCATTGTTCGCTATACATCAAACTCTTGTACACCAAAATCCTGAATTTTGGAGGCCTTAGTGAGCATTATTGATCCCTCCACAATGGCCTGGGGCTAGGGAACAGTCCTGAAGGAGAGAACGGGAATAAGGCACCTGGAGAAGGTGGAGGCTGAGGGCCGGGGCCTAATATCCCTGAATGACTCATTGGAGAAAATAAAAAACTCGGGGTCATAGGAGGAAGCTGATATTTAGGAGAGAGCAATGGATAGGGCGATCGTGGAGAAAACATATTCAAGTAACCAGTTGGGGATGGCAAGAGGAACTGTGAAGTTGGAGAGGGTAAAAGAGGGGGTTGATTCACTTGAGATGGGAGAGAAGCCCCATGCGGATTAGGAGGTGGAGCAGGTGGTAGGCATTGAGCTTGAGGTTGATCAACAACTTCTGGTTTCACATGATGTTGAGGATGATATTGTTGAGCGGGGGCAGTCTGCCTAGGTCTTGAATCAATAATTGAGCTTTGCAGGTAGCGCATATAAGCTGAAACTGGAGAATCGGTTGTATTTTCCCAAAGCACATCCTCACGCACAGGTCTGGGCGATGGATGGTTGAACTGAGGTCTCATGCTGCTATAAGAAGGAGCTTGGACTGGAGCTGGAACTAGATGGGGACTGTGTGGTCGGTTAAAGGGGTTCAAAGGGGGAGGCCTGAACCTCTGCAGCCTCATACTTGAAGGTTTGGGAGAATTCTGGGTAGGCCTGGGCAATGGTTCTTGGGAGCGCGATGGTGAACCAGTCAGCTGCTGCACAACGTTTCGAAAATCGTTCTTGCTGATATTTAAAATCTGGGGCTGAGGCTGCTGCCGTGCAGAATTGTTAAAATGAGGCTGCTGCAATGGAGTCTTCCTTATGTTCCTCCCCATTTTGTTCACGCCCAAATGATCATCGCGCCTGTCTCTTGGCATGTTGGAGTTTTCCATCTTGAGCTCTCCACCAGTGGCGTGAAGCAATCAGAAGACTCAACTTCTATCAAATGGACGGCAAACCATTCAAAACCTGGAAAACAGTGCGCAAAAAAACCGATTTAAAACTCGAATCCAGGAAAACCTGAATAAAGAGAAGACCCAAAGGTTTCGATTTCAATCGAACGTACGTCAGATCATTCAAAACCAAGAAAAGAGTCCAAGAGCTTCACATTTCAAGCTCGAACAAAGAAAAGACCTAGCCAGCACAAAGCACCCAATAAGATTCCTCGCAGTGAAATTGAAGGCAACGGAAGCATACCTTTATCTTTTCCCGTTACGAGCAAAACCAGATTTAATAAGGCCTGAAACCAGGATCTTCCGTTACAAGACAATAACTCAATCTAACCATCCGCTATGGGAAACATCAAAACCGATGGCCGATGCTCTCCACTTGTGGATTCACACGAGACAGAACGAAACCCTGAAATTCGTCCTTATCGAGCCCTGAACAGCAGGTGACGTAAGAGATGGGCCAAGCAAGAAGAAAAGAATTATAAATCACGGCATAAATTGCAACCTTGAGTCCATTTCCACATTCTCAATTATCATCTCACCCCTAATTATCACCAAGGGGCGTTGAATTTTGAGAGGATAAAGAACGAAGTCAAGAGCTGTAAGGAAACCCTAGGCGTGGAGCCGTCATCTCAGTGGTCTACAGGTAATGGAAGCGGTAGATCGGATCGGGAGCGCAACAGACTTCAAATCTTCCTGCTCGGGTCGAAGTATAAATTGGACTGATTTTTTATTTATTTAAAAAAAATGACGTTGCAAACACGACGGCCGATTTTGTGTTCATTTAAAGCAACAGAAGGTGTGTTGAATGTTAAATTTATCTCAATTTTATTCATTAATTCATTGTTATAATTCACCGAGGCTCTATGAATAACTTTGCTCAAGGTATCACATTCACTAGTAGAATAATACCATTTTAACGTCGATTATTTTTTGACTTTCAATGTCAGTTAAAAAACAACGTCAATACAACAGACATTATAAGCAGTGTTTCAACGTTGGTTATAATAACTGGCATTATAAATAGCTTTCGACTTCGATTATATTTATAAACGACATCAAAATCCTTATTCAAATCACCTATGATGAGCTTTTTTGTAAAGACCTCAACCCTAATAGTTCATTGTCGGTGGTTACTTCATTACATTGGAACTAGATATAAGGAATCGCATCTTGAAGGACCGAATAATTTAGTAATCTTGAAGAACCCGATACATATATGATTCTCACTTTACATTGGAATTAAAATATAAAACATAACAAAAACAAATGTTTGACATTCTTGAACTTATTCAAAGATTCATTCTTCATATTTTGAGGGAAGAACAAAATAAGGGTGAGCTCAGATGCTCAGTAAGAGTTGCGTACAATGAAAGCTATCATGAGTAAATAAGACATAATCAATATAACAAGGTAAATAACTAAAAAACATGTCATTTAATCAATAATTTGCGCATGAAGAATAATATGGAAGGAGTAAATGGAGATCAAATGATGTCATATAAATAATCACATGAGCTTGAAACTTATCCATGAATATTATTCAAAATAATCGCATGGGTATCAATAATTGATTTCATAATGATATAATGCATAATGTCGGACATTTGAAACTTATCGTGGAGACCTTGTGTCAAGGGAGTTTAAACTATGGGTAGATATACACAAAAAAAAACTTATTTAATAAGGTTAACCAATTGATTTGTCTCGTACGACCTACTGATGCATTGAGAGACAATATAATTATGGGCTTCACTCATCACTTAATAAGTCAAATGCATTGATCATATGAATAAACAATACAACTTAATCAATATGCCTTAAAAATCAATAACTGCCCGTATTGAAAGAACTAGTTTACAGGATTTCAATACATTTCCCACCAAAACTAAACATAAACCATCCATAAAAATATGACGAATGGTATCTTTGGATTATATCCTCAATAAAACAAAACATTCAATAAATGACGTTGACATAGATGAAAATACTTTAAAAAGATCACTGGAAAAATTCTTGACAGAAATACTCCTTTTCACTTTGAAATCAATTATTTAAATTCTAAAGATTTCATAAATTTTAAGGAAAACAATTTCTTTAAAAAGAACATTGTAAACTTATAAATGAAGCTTCAAAACATTGAGCAGTCATGACACCGGAAAATTTTCTTCATGTCGTATAAAGAAATATTCCTTTCACACTTTTATAAGAAAAATAAAAAAGTATCTCATTCGGAAAACGACCAAAAGATCCCTTTTCATCCATTTTATAAAAGTCAAACACGGGTAAAAATGTATATAACAAATCATTAGAGAATAGTAAAAATATTCTTTAAAATATTTTAAGGAAAATATAGATATATAAGAAAAAGATTCCCCACCGAGCAGAAAAACAAAGTCGGCTTTCCTTAAAAATATGATTACAGTATTTTGAATACTTAAAGAGTAAAAAATGAAAGGAAAACTTGTAATTACCAGAAATAACCAGAGAAGAAAAAAATATATTGGTTTTATGATAAAAAGATCAAATAATTCCCCCAACAAGAACTTTAACATAAACAACACCGGATAATGATGAAATTGTGAAATAAACTTTTACCTCAGATCTGAATTCCTTCAATTGTGTTCAAACCTCATGTATAATAAATTTAGATTTATTATACATATATTCCAAAACCATAATTATATATATCAAACCATATATAATTTACTTATAACATTTTTTTACTCATTTATTAATAATTCTTTATTAAAATCATTGTTCTGAGTGGTAACTGTTTCGTTTTTCATGTATGTTTTTTGTTTGGTAGTTTTTCTCATTCTACCTTGATCATGGTTTCATCACCTCACTACTACAAAAACAGGCAAGAGAAGCGCTACCCTTTTATCAGCGCTAAAAAAAAGCGCTGATATAAGGGGGGCCTTTA
Organism: Viscum album; assembly: GCA_963277665.1. Lineage (NCBI taxonomy): Eukaryota > Viridiplantae > Streptophyta > Magnoliopsida > Santalales > Viscaceae > Viscum > Viscum album. The sequence continues at coordinate 666,799,473 of OY728133.1, forward strand.
ACAGCGCTAAAAAAAAGCACTGTTAAAAGTGACCTTTTATCAGTGCTTTTTTTAGCACTGATAAATGACCCCTGTATCAGCGTTTTTTTAGCGCTGTTAAAGGGGACCCCTTTATCAGCGCTTTTTTTAGTAGTGCTGATAAAGGGGGGCTTTATCAGCGCTTTTTCCTAGCGCTGATAAATTTTATGTTTCAAAAAAAAAAATTTTTCATGAAAAATAATATATTGTTATATAAGTATATTTATATTGATATAAATATAATATATATTTTTTAAATATATGTATAAATAGACTATTACATTTAATATATAAAAAATTTAGTGAAAATGGCTTTAAAATATTTAAAAATATATAATTAATTAATAATTTGCTAATTATTATCGATTAAAAATCATTTAATAACAATTTGAGGACATAAAAAATCAAAACAATTAATAAAAGATTTAAAATAAGTTAAAAATGTAATTCAAACTTCAAACGGCCATAACTTTTGATCCGAGTGTCCATTTGAGCTCTACAACATATCAAATCGAAGCATGCGACGACCTTTATGCGCTAGTAACTGAGGCAAAGCCTCTATCACATTTTTTGAGGCCAAAAAAGGTCCAAAAGGCCTCCAAAACTGAGTTTTTAGTCAGGATACCCCGATTTGTTAACATTAAAACAAGTATAACTTCTGATCCGGATGTTCGTTAGACCTATACCACATACCATATCAAATATTGTTTCATTTTCTTCGATTTTACTGGATTTGGAGTTGAAACGGGCTTCCATATTATAAGTTATGGTCGTTTTAACATTCTATGACTTTTCAAATACACATATATATGTATTTATTCGTAAATATATATGTGTCTGTGTGTGTGTGTCTGTGTGTGTGTGTGTTGTGTATATGTATGTATGTATTTATTTATTTATTTATAAGCACACATAAAAAACATATTTTATAAATATATTTAAAACTAATCTTATAAAAATATATATTAATATACAAATAAATATATAGATAAAAAATTACAACTAAAAATATATATATAAATAAATATTAATATATATTAATATACGAATGAATATATATATACTAATATATGAATATATATATATGTATTAATATAACTAAATATGTTTAAATTAATATGAGTCTATATTAATAAATGAATAAATATAACTATATATATAAATAAATATAAATAAATATTAATATACAAATAAATATATATATAATAATATATGAATAAATATATATGTATTAATATAACTAAATATATTTATATTAATATGAATCCATATTAATATACGAATAAATATAACTATATATATATATAAATAAATAGATATATCATTAAATAGAGAAAAAACGAAATGATTTAGTGGTAAAGGTGCGGGCGCGCAAGGGGGGAGGTCGCGGGTTCGAGTTCGGGTGGAAGCAAGGAAGTGCGCGTGCGTGGGGGATGTGCGAGAAGGGCAACGCTCGGGAGAGTTGTCAGGGGGTCCACCTAGCGCTGATAAAGGGGGGTCAAGCGCTATTAAAAGATCCCCCACATTATATAATTCTTTTTTTTGACTTTTATCAACGCTTTGTAAAAGCGCTGATAAAAGACCCCTTTTATCAACGCTAAAAAAACGCTGATAAAAGATGCCTTTATCAGCGCTTTTCTAAGCGCTGATAAAAGGGACCCCCCCTTTATCTTCTCCTCGATTAACAACGCTTTTTTTAGCGCTGTTAATGCGCTTTTATAGCGCTGATAAAAGCCATATTTGTAGTAGTGTCTCCAGAAAGTTAATCATGATATAAATATCATATATATTCATTAAAGCTATCCTTATTACCATCTATGTAAAACGTAAATAAAAAACGGATGACATCGCTTCGTGGATGTGGTAGTCCACACGAACGACGTTATCCCATTTAAATGGATTGGAAGGTAAGAAGATATATCTGATATTATAATTATAGAAGCATAATTATGTCATAAATATCATATATATTCATTATTTTCATCTTTATAATTATCCAAGTAAAGCAATGATGAAAAACGAATTACACCGCTACATGGAGATGACAAGTTGTACATACGCACGAGCGACGTTTTTGCCTTTTGTGGGATGAAAAAACAATGAAAAATGATTGTAAAATAATCATAATAACATATTAGAATATTTATGATATTGGATTTATTATTTTAGGATGATTACAACATATTTAGAGGAAGTTGAAGAAGAAATAAATTTAAAAGAGTCGGTAAAGATGATTACCTCTTATTTGAAAGAGCACCTTTAGATATTCTCTTAAGGGACCTAGGATTGGAATTTTAGGAATAACATAACCTCTAAAACTTGGATAATGATGTTTATAATAGGTTTTGGCAGGGTTTTGATGAGCTAAGAGGCTCTAGGTGGTGTATAGAATAGAGGAGAGGTGATACCTTTTTATAGTGAATGGACAGACACACATGAAATTAATAAAAATATTTAAATGAAATAAATTTATTTTCATTTGAAAGTGGAAAAATGTGGCCATAATTTCAAAGATAATATATTTTATGGTTGAGATCCCTTTAACCAATAAAATTTGTACATGTTTAAGTGGTATTTTAAACCTTATTTTTTGGTTTAACTCCTTAGTTAACCTATTTTAACCTTAATCACAATAACATATTTTTCAGTCTTAAAGAGTTATAATTTTAATTATAAGATAATAATTGACCTATAAATGTACAAATTATGACATTTTTAACCACATATTATTTTACTTTTCCTCTTGCAAGTTTTTTATATTTTTTAAATAATTTAATAAAATATTATTTTCAATAAAATATTATTAGTGTCATTTTTGACACTATTCGTTTAATGTGACTTTAAAGACATCAATAAAAATATGTAATTAGAATATAAAATTTTAACACATATTTAATATTTTATATATATCTATAAAATTCATGGTTCATTGTAACTCACTCAAAAAATATTACTTTTAGAGTTTTTAGAATAATTTATTTTATTTTTCTATTAGTAAATACTATATCGGTATTGCGTAAGCATTTAAGGTAATTATTTAATCACTAAAAATTATAAATAAATTACCATTATAAAAAAATATTTTATATTTAAAATAAACATTTATAATTGAACCTTTTCTATTTTTATCCTTATAATAAAAATTTATAGCTATTAAAGTCAAGAGAGTAACATTTTGCATTTATTTATTTCTTAAATAAATATAAAGGTCCTAATCAATTAAATATAGAACCAAATGGACATATATTCAATTATTGGATGGAAATTAATGAAATCCACCCATCAAATATGATAAATGCAAGTTTTGGGTTGATTTTGAGACCTTATCTCATTGTTTTAACCATATTTTAACCATTTTACCCTTATTGAGGTGACAAAAATTTACCAAGGTTAGTATTCATAATGACCAAAAATAAAAGGGAACTATATACCAAATTTGGACTTCATAATTAAAAATATAGAATACATTTTTCAAGATTAAATTTCTATAAGTGTAAAAAATTAATTTAAGATAAAAAACACAAAATGCAACGAAAACAATTTTTTCAGAAAAAACATCTTTTTAAGTATAAAAAATCTTTTATACCAAATTCAACCATAAAATTGATTCCAAAAAACTTAATTGGATTTTTCATAATATATGATAACTAATTTTACTTTGAAACCATTTAGAAACAAAATGGAATTTTATAAATTCTTTAAACAGAAATATATTTTTCAATAAAAAACAATATTTTTCACTATTCAACGGAAAATCAATCTTTTTCAGAAAAATCACAAAAATTCACTCTAAGATAATTTTTTCATGATGATTAAAAAAATGATATAATTTTTATCATATAAAATTTCTAAAAGTTCTAGAAATTAATTATAATATTTTCTCAGAAAAAGAAATAAAAACCATTTTTGAAGAAAACGTATTTTGAAGAATAAAATTTCTTTATTAAAAAAATGAAGCGCTTATATCCTATGAATTAATTAATAAATTTGTATTTATTAGGTCCCACCCATATATATATATATCATAATGTGGTTAATTCTATTCATACTCTCCAATTCAACGACTAGGTTATAACAGTTATATTTAAATAATAATATTTTGTAGTTCGTTTAAGCTCAGTGTTTCATGTTGTATATGCTATCGAAAATAGTGTTCTTTTAAAATATATGGGTGTTAAATTTTTCATCCCCTTAATAAATTGATCTATCACAATTTGAACTTCTTCTCAGTAAGAAATGGTTTGACATTTGAAAATACCTTTTTTGAAAACTCACATTGTCAAAAGGTTTAATAAAACATCCTCTTAAAAAGAGGGAAAGAGAAATATGAGGATCATTTGTAATAACATAAAAATGGGATTCTAAATAAGATAATATTAGTGGGAAGTGAATGTAACATCCTGGGTTTTTGAGCAGGCGAATCCCTCATCATTTTTTAATTTTTGAGTTTGGTTGTCAGACCAACTCTTCTCTTAATATTCAAAACCTAATTATGAGAATTTTATTGACCCAAGGCCTTATTTTTAGATAGGGTTTAAGTCTTGGTAAGTTCCTCGGGGTTTCAGATGAGTTTCAGGCATGTTAGGCCCCAAAAAATCAATTTCAGGAAAGCGTGGACAGAGGCACATTGCTTAATCAAACTGTGCGGCCTACAAGGGGAAACCATGTGACCCATTTTTATACTGGACACAATTTTCCAAAATGTGAAGGTGGTGGTTCATGACCGTGCATTATGTCTTCAATTTTTGATAGAGGGGATCTGCATGGGCTTCACACGGTTTTCCAAACCGTGTGCTTAGCCATGCGAGGCGGGGTTCTTGGATAGTGAGCATCACACAATTAGAGCACAGTTAGCCAAACCATACCGCCAAATCATGCAAGTAATTTATTAGGGTAAAATAACAAAATTGCCCCTCCCTTTTATTTCCCATTCTCATCCTCCTTTATCCTACATTCCCACATAGTAGAGGGGAGCCCCCTATTTCTTCTTCCACCTAGGATTTTTCCTAGCTCTCTTTTCCAAGATCCGAATCAAGATCCATTGGTGGCTACAGATTCCTCTCGATAAGACCTTTAATCTGCCAACTTCTTTTCTCTATTTATCTCACCTTACAGAATGCTAAATTTATGCCATCTATTTTTCCATATTTTCAAGGTGTTTGTCTAAAAGATATATTTCTCTCTTTTCGGCTCGAGTTAGAGGCCAATATCTGATGAGAGAGTGCCTATGAGTACAAGGTAGGTGGTCCCTAGATTTCTCCTTAATTTTACAGGTGTTTTGGTGTGTTCTTATAATTATGCACATTGGGTTGACCAAGTGAGATCATAAATAAAATTATTCTTGTCTTTTAATTGTTTAATTGATGATATGGTATGCCTATGTGAATTCTCTTTCCTCATTATAAATGAACTAAATCGGGTTACGAGATTTTACCACCTAGGTGGGATAGGCCGGATGTGTGATTTAAATTAATTAAATTGTATATTGATTACAATGGTTTCATGGTAATGTGATGGGATTGGATTGAGGCTTGAGGTGATGGTTGGTCACCAAGACTGAGGAGACACAGTCTTCAAGCTGAGGGCATGGCCTGAGATACATGGGGTGATGATCACTACTGGAAATAAGACTTTTCCCAACACTTGCATACCAACGGTTCAAAGAAACCGTTGGTATAGGTAGTCTTTCCCAATGGTTTCATCAAACCGTTGGGAAATATGTTTTAAAAGTCTCTTTCCCCAACAGTTTGTGAAACCGTTGGGAAAGAGTTTCTTTTCCCAACGGTTTGATGAAACCGTTGGGAAAGATGGGTAAAAACATCCCTTTTCCCAATGGTTCCATTAAACTGTTGGGAAAGATTGACTTTCCCCAACGATTTTTAAAAACCATTGGGAAAAAATGCCCCAAATTAGACAGAAGCCTCCCCACGATTCCAAAACCATTCCACTGATCTCCAGAAGCTCTCCAGAAGCGATTCCTTCACAGAAACCCTTGAGAAGCCCCACATTTTCCATCGGATTAGCTGCTTCCAGGTTACACTCCTTCCATCTTTTATTAAGGATATAGTTCCTCCCCTTATCAATCATATCCTTCTATTCTCAAGGATTTGGTTATTCCCAATTTTTAGGGTTTTGGTAAAATTTTATGATTCACTAATCCATGAATTGTGTACTCAAATCACTACATCGGTGTATGTCCTATTAATGTTTTCATTACACATTTACATTTATAAGGGCATGGTGTCTATTGTGTTCTAATTTTAATGATTCATAGTTTTTTTAATCTCAATGCTTCAAATATTACATCTTCATGTATATAAACTCATAAGAAATTATTTGTAATATTTATTGATATCATTTCATGAAAATCACTCCTTTCATTAAGATCATGTCAAACATGAAGATCTTGTTCATCTTAATTTTTGTACACTATGTGTATTACATAACAAGCATGTATCATGTTTCTATCAAAATCTATATATATATATAATGACACACTGTTCACTTATCCTTTGCACAATAGAACATATGGAGTATCTTCTTGAACTTTGCAAAATAGTATGTGGTCCCTAATTAGTACTTCTTCCTTCTTCATAAAACTAATTCATAGAATGTAAAATTCACAATATTAGTGAATATTGGTTTTTCTAATATAACCATTAATCATTCTGCCTTTGACATCATACATGTGTTATTCAATCACCTTTTTAAAAAACAATGACCATTTTCACTGATTTGGGGTTCCTCAAAATGCTTGGGAAAATCAAAAAAATGCATGTATTGAATCGTGTTTCTCATATGGTTTCATAGATACAAGTTCATCTCGAAAATAATGACTGCATGGTTCAAATATCATGAGAACCATGAGATTATTATTTTTCACACAAATGAAGTTGTTTTCTGCAACTATGTGTTTTTGTTTTCACTTTTGATTTGGCCTAAAGGGGAGCTTTGTGGTCATTAATCATGGTTATGGGTGGTCATTTAGGATGCAAGATAGTGAGACATCATTTTACTTGATATATCCAATATTATTATTGATTTATGTTCAATTTTATTATCTTTAACAAGTGATGTTGTTTAATAAGTTGTTATTAATGGTTGTAATAATGACAATATGGCCCCCCAGACACCCCCCGGACAGTCCCTCAGACAGCCCCCAGACAGCCCCCCGGACAGCCCCCCACCCTCCTCCCTGGACCCTAGAGTGTCCCCCAGACACCCCCCAGACAGCCCCCACCATCCTCCCTGGACCCCAGACAGCCCCCCGAACACCCCCCGGACATCCCCCAGATAGCCCCCAGACAGCCCCCCGGACACCCCCAGACACCCCCCGGACACCCCCCAGACACCCCCCGGACACCCCCCGGACAGCCCCCCCACCCTCCTCCCTGGACCCCGGACAAGCCCCTGGACACCCCCAGACAGCCCCCCGGACACCCCCCGGACATCCCCCCAACCTCCTCCTTGGTACCCGGACAACCCCCCAGACATGCCCCCAGACAGCCCCGGCCAGCCCCGGCCAGCCCCCCGAACACCCCTCGGGACCACTCAAACTGTCCCTCTTTTGTTCAAAATGGACTAAATTTTAAGTGAAATCAACAACTGCCATAGGGGAAACTGACCAAACGCCTTCGTATTCTGTTGAAACTTTAGTAAAATTATCCATGGATCATATGGGACGTGTAGGAGTCAACCTCGCCTCAATACGAGGCGCTGTGTGGCCGACACCACCCAAACTGTCTCTCTTTTGTTTAAAATGGACAATATTTTACGTACATACGCCAAACCGACCAAACGCCTATAGATTCTGTTGAAACTTTAGGAAAATGATTCATGGGTCATATATGACGTGTACGAGTCAACCCTGCCACAAACCGAGCCGCGGTGTGGCCGGGACCACTCAAATTGTCTCTCTTTTGTTCAAAATGGACTAAATTGTAAGTGAAATCAAAAACTGACATATGGGAAACTGACCAAACACCTTCAGATTCTGTTGAAAATTTAGTAAAACGATCCATGGGTCATATGTGACGTGTATGAGTCAACACCGCCTCAATCCGAGGTACCGTGGGGCCTGGACCACCCAAACTGCCTCTCTTTTGTTCCAAATGGACAATATTTTATGTACATACGCCAAACCGATAAAACAGATTCTTATTGTGTTGAAACATTAGGAAAATGATCCATGGAACATATGTGACGTGTACGAGTAAACCCCGCCTCAATCCGAGGCCCGGTGTGGCTGACACCACTCAAAGTGCATCTTTTTTTTAAATGTACTTAATTTTAAGTGAAAACAACAACTGTCATATGGAAAACTGACCAAACACCTACAGATTCTGTTGAAACTTTAGGACAATGATCCATGGGTCATATGTGACGTGTAATAGTTAACCCAACCTCAATATGAGGCACCGTAGGGCCGATACCACCCAAACTGCCTCTCTTTTGTTGAAAATAGACTAAATTGTAAGTGAAATCAACAACTGTCATACAGGAAACTGACCAAACGCCTTCCAATTATATTGAAACTTTAGGAAAATGATCCATGGGTCATATTTGATGTGTAAGAGTCAATCCCGCCTCAATCCGAGGTGCGGTGTTGTTGACACCACCCAAACTGTCTCTCTTATGTTAAAAATGGACAATATTTTATGTACATACGCCAAACCGATCAAACAGATTCTGATTGTGTTGAAACATTAGTAAAACAATCCATGACTCATATGTGACGTGTACGAGTCAACCGCCTCAATCCTAGGCCCGGTGTGGCTGACACCACTCAAAGTGTCTCTCTTTTGTTTAAAATGGACTTAATTTTAAGTGAAAACAACAAATGACATACGCCAAACCAACCAAATGCCTAAGGATTCTATTGAAACTTTAGGAAAATGATCCATGGGTCATATGTGACATGTACGAGTCAACCCTGCCTCAATCAGAGCCACGGTGTGGCCGGGCCCACTCAAACTGTCTCTCTTTTGTTCAAAATGGACTAAATTGTAAGTGAAATCAACAACTGACGTAAGGTAAATCTACCAAACACCTTCAGATTATGTTGAAACTTTAGGAAAACGATTCATTGGTCATATGTGATTTGTACGAGTCAACCTTGCCTCAATCCGAGGCGACGTGTGGACAAGACCACCCAAAATGCCTCTCTTTTGTTCAAAATGGACAATATTTTACGTACATACGCCAAACTGATCAAACGGATTCTGATTATGTTAAAACTTTAGTAAAATGATCCATTTCTCATATGTGACGTGTATGAGTCAGCCCCGCCTCAATCAGAAGCCCGGTGTGGCCGACACCACTCAAAGTGGCTCTCTTTTGTTTAAAATGGACTTAATTTTAAGTGAAAACAACAACTGACATACGTCAAACCAACCAAATGCCTTCGTATTCTATTTAAACTTTAGGAAAACGATCCATGAGTTAGATGTGACGTGTACGAGTCAACCTCGCCTCAATCCGAGCCGCGGTGTGTCCAGGACCACTGAAACTGTCTCTCTTTTGTTTAAAATGGACATAATTTTAAGTGAAAACAACAACTGACATACGCCAAACCAACCAAATGACTTATTATTCAATTGAAACTTTATTAAAACGATCCATAGGTCATATGTGACGTGTACGAGTCAACCCCTCCTCAATCAGAGTTGCGGTGTGACCGGGACCACTCAAATTGTCTCTCTTTTTTTCAAAATGGACTAAATTGTAAGTGAAACCAACAACTGACATACGGGAAACCGACCAAACGCCTTCAGATTATATTGAAACTTTAGGAAAATGATCCATGGGTCATATGTGACATGTACAAGTCAACCACACCTCAATCTGAGGCACCGTGGGGCCGAGACCACCCAAACTGCATCTCTTTTGTTCCAAATGGACAATATTTTACGTACATAGGCCAAACTGATCAAACGGATTCTGATTGTGTTGAAACTTTAGGACAATGATACATGGATAATATGTGAAGTTTATGAGTAAAATATTCCTCAATACGAGGCTCGGTGTGGCCGACACCACTCAAAGTGCCTCTTTTTTTTAAATGTACTTAATTTTAAGTGAAAACAACAACTGGCATACATAAAACCGAACAAAAGCCTACAGATTCTATTGAAACTTTAGGAAAATGATCCATGGGTCATATGTGATATGTATGAATCAACCCCGCCTCAATCGGAGGCCTGGTGTGGCCGAAACCACTCAATGTGCCTCTGTTTTGTTTAAAATGGACTTAATTTTAAGTGAAAACAACAACTGACATACGCCAAACCAACCAAACTCCTTCGGATTCTATTGAAACATTAGTAAAATGATACATGGGTCATATTTGATGTGTAAGATTCAACCCCGCCTCAATCTGAGCCACAGTGTGGCCGGGACCACTCAAACTGTCTCTCTTTTGTTCAAAATGGACTAAATTGTAAGTGATATCAACAAATGACATACGATAAACCTACCAAACACCTTCAGATTCTATTGAAACTTTAGGAAAATGATCCATGGGTCATATGTGATGTGTACGAGTCAACCCCACCTCAATCCAAGGCGCCGTGTGGTCGGGACCACCCAAACTGCCTCTCTTTTGTTCAAAATGGACAATATTTTACGTACATACGCCAAACCGATCAAACGGATTATTATTATATTGAAACTTTAGGAAAATTATCCATGGATCATATGTTATGTGTATGAGTCAACCCCGCCTCAATCCGAGGCCCAGTGTGGCCGACACCACTCAAAGTGCCTCTCTTTTGTTTAAAATGAACTTAATTTTTAGTGAAAACAACAATTGACATAAGCCAAACCGACCAAACACCTTCGGATTCTGTTTAAACTTTAGGAAAACGATCCATGGGTCATATGTGACATGTACGAGTCAACCCTTCCTCAATAAGAGCCGCGGTGTGGCTGGGACCACTCAAACTGTCTCTCTTTTGTTGAAAATGGACTAAATTGTAAGTGAAATCAACAATTGTCATACGGGAAATCAACCAAATGCCTTCGGATTCTATTTACACTTTAGGAAAATGATATATGGGTCATATATGATGTGTACGAGTCAATACCGCCTCAATCCGAGGCACGGTATGGCCGACACCACCCAAACTGTCTCTATTATGTTAAAAATGGACAATATTTTACGTACATATGCTAAACCAATAAAACGGATTCTGATTGTATTGAAACTTTAGGAAAATTATCCATGGATCATATGTAACGTGTACGAGTAAACCCCGCCTCAATACTAGGCCCGGTGTGGCCGACACCACTCAAAGTACCTCTCTTTTGTTTAAAAGGGACTTAATTTTAAGTGAAAACAACAACTGACATAAGCCAAACCGACCAAACGCCTTCGGATTCTATTGAAACTTTAGGAAAACGATCCACAGGACATATGTGACACGTACAAGTCAACATTGCCTAAATCCGAGCCGCGGTGTGGTTGGGACCACTCAAACTGTCTCTCTTTTGTTCAAAATGGACTAAATTATAAGTGATATCAACAACTGACATACGGGAAACGGACCAAACACATTTATATTCTATTTAAACTTTAGGAAAACTATACATGGGTAATATGTGATGTGTACAAGTCAACCACACCTCAATCCGAGGCACCTTGGGGCCGGGACCACCCAAACTGCCTCTCTTTTGTTCCAAATGGACAATATTTTATGTACATACGCCAAACCAATCAAACGAATTCTCATTGTGTTGAAACATTTGGACAATGATCCATGGATCATATGTGACGTGTAAAAGTCAACCTTGCCTCAATCTGAGGCCCGGTGTGGCCGACACCACTCAAAGTGCCTTTTTTTTTTAAAATGTACTAAATTTTAAGTGAAAACAACAACTGTCATATGGAAAACTAACCAAACACCTACAGATTCTATTGAAACTTTAGTAAAATGATCTATGGATCATATGTGATGTTTACGAGTCAACCCCGCCTCAATCTGAGCCACGGTGTGGCTGGAACCACTAAAAATGTCTCTCTTTTGTTGAAAATGGACTAAATTGTAAGTGAAATCAACAACTGTCATACAGGAAACTGACCAAACTAATTATGATTCTATTGACACTTTAGGAAAACGATACATGGGTTATATGTGATGTTTATGAGTAAATCCTGCCTCAATCTGAGGTGCGGTGTGGCCGACACCACCCAAACTGTCTCTCTTATGTTAAAAATGGACAATATTTTATGTACATACGCCAAACTGATCAAACGGATTTTGATTGTGTTGAAACATTAGGAAAACAATTCATGACTGATATGTGACGTGTACGAGTCAAACCTGCCTCAATCTGAGCCCCGGTGTGGCCGACACCACTCAAAGTGTCTCTCTTTTGTTTAAAATGGACTTAATTTTAAGTGAAAACAACAACTGACATACGCCAAACCAACCAAACGCCTTCGGATTCTATTGAAACTTTAGGAAAACGATCCATGGGTCATATTTGACGTGTATGAGTCAACTCCACCTCAATCCGAGCCGCGGTGTGGCCAGGACCACTCAAAATATCTCTCTTTTGTTCAAAATGGACTAAATTGTAAGTGATATCAACAACTGACATACGGGAAACAGACCAAACGCCTTTGGATTCTATTGAAACTTTAGGAAAACGATCCATGGGTCATATGTGACATGTAAGAGTCAACCCCGTCTCAATTTGAGTCACCGTGGGGCCGGGACCACCCAAACTGCCTCTCTTTTGTTCAAAATGGACAATATTTTACGTACATACGCCAAACCGATCAAACAGATTTTGATTGTGTTGAAACTTTAGGAAAATGATTCATGGATAATATGTGGCGTGTACCAGTCAACCCCACCTCAATCCGAGGCATGGTGTGGCACTTATGGAGTCATAAGTGATGAGACTCCTAAGAAAATACCTTTTCACCATATATTAGAAAAGTGGTTGTCATATAAAGATTGAAATGGGTGTAAATAATATTTGAGTTATTGAAACTCTTATTCAACTATACTGGATGATTTTTGTCATATGAAGATTCAAATGGGAAATTTTTCACCATGTCTCTAATCAAAGAGGTGGTGTTCTTTTTTGTTGTTTTAAGTTTGTCACTGTTTTAAGTGCTGTTTTTTATGCAGGTGTATGCACTGGAGGGGATACTGGAGGGGCTGCTGTGCAACAATTCTGGAAATACACAATACCAACGGTTTACAACCATTGGTATACTTTGAGAAATAATTATACCAACGGTTCAATAAACCATTGGTAAAAAAACTATCCCAACAGTTACAAACTGTTGGTATAGTATTTTTTATTGAACATATGCCAATGGTTTCATTGAAACCGTTGGAAAAAAAACTATACCAACGGTTGCAAACCGTTGGTATAATATCAAAATCATATAATTCCCAACGGTTCTAAACCATTGGGTAAACCTATACCAACGGTTCAACAAGAACCTTTGGAAAATCAATACATATAGTGGGCTATTCCAACGGTTTAGTTCAAACCGCTGGTATAGATCTTTCCCCACGCCTTACTTCCCTATGGTTTGGACAAACGTTGGTATAGAATATACCAATGGTTTTCCAGCCTATACCAATGGTTTATAACCATTGGTATATCCTCCATTTCTAGTAGTGGATGATCACCAGTTTGAGGAAACATGGTTCTCATTTTGATGTGACAAGGTATTCAGGATGAGGGAATGGCCCACGAGATTTGGGATGGTGATAATCATCAGGATTTAGCGATGTGGTCATAGGGGAATGAGGTGTTGGGTTATGTGTCTTAGGTTTTTTGGTGATTTCCGCTCACCGTTGTTGCCCAATGAACTATTGGAGTTATGTGCACACAGATAGGAATCAATTGAGGTGGTGTTGGCCACTCATTGTGTGTGGAGGCATTCATAGATATTGAGGCTTAGTGTATGGTGTTGATCATCAATTATGTTGGAAGTGCTCACCATAGAAAGTCATATAGATAGTTATTGACCATTAAGAGATGGTTTTGAGACCATCAGTTAGGGGTTGAGGCTCACTGTTATACTTGAGGCCAATGGGTCGGGATTATGGGTGGACGAATATCGCCATGCCTTGGGATGTCAGCTGTTGAGATGATGGTGATTATTATTTATTTGAGGATGGATATCACTATGCCTCAGGACGTCAATATATTGAGCCGATGAGGAATTTATGAGCGGAGGACTGAGGGACTTGGGACTTCTTGATTGGGCATGTTGTGAGGGTGTCAGTTACATAATTGATGGGATGTGTAATGTCGAATGGCACGAGATGATGGGTGAAATGTTTATGGTTGAAACTTGAGGGTTCACCGTGTATGATATTCTTCAGGGGACACCTTGGGGACTAATCTATGGGTCCTCTCCACTACAAATATATATTTACAGACCTATTGGCTATGCCAAATATATATTTGGGGGTATATATTAAGAGTTATAACGACATTGGCCAAAGAAGGTAAATGATTCATTATGGATATTGAGAACAAGGGAAGTGGGTTAATTATTAAATGTTTTTGCATTGCCTTTTCAATTATATTTTGTATAAACTTACATAATTATAGATGTAAGACCAGAACATGTTGGTGGTGTCCCATTGAGTTCATACTCACACCCTACATGGTTCCATTAGGATGCATGCAGACTTTATGGTTTTGAGATCAGGTAAGGATTTAGGATTTGGAGATATACCTTAGTGATCATAGTTATACCTTTTCCATGGGATGGATGACAGTGAACCCGAGGGTTTATCTACAATAGGCAAGACTTTCTTTTGATATTTTATATATATATACTTATATGGTTAGCCACAAGTGACCTTGCTTGTCTATCTTCTTGTATGACATGTTGTGACCTATTCATCATCTGTATATGGTATTATGCCTTTGGGCTTGTTTATTACTACTGCTGTTTGATTATGCTTCTACTAAGTCTCTTCTATGCTTCTGTTGAGTCATGCTCCTTCTTCCTTTGTGTTATATACATATGGACCATTATTATTATCATCACCATAGGGTATAGTCTCCCCACTATCACCTAATAAAACCCTCACTACTATTCAGTAGCCTTTGGCGTACAAGGAGGCATGCCTAATTTCCAATGGATAAGCATCTCAAAGCACTGTTTAAGGGGAAAAAATGGGTGGGGGAACAACAAATGGTATCATAGTAGGTTCTTTATTGATGTTTCATTATAGAATCATAAAACCTGGGTATAAAATGGAAACCATGTTTGAATGGTTACAAATGATATCAAAGGATTTCTATTTCTTTTTGGGTCTTACTATTTGGATTATGGGAGACCGAAGACTAGGATGTAGTCATAACTGGTTAAAGAGTTCGTGTTTGGTTGCCTATAACCCCATGCATGGGGGATAAACCAAGATTCCAAGGGTGGTAAATTGAGTTTATGCTTTGTGATTTTATAGTTGATTGATTTCCACCTTGAGTGGTACACTTGGGTGTAATGTTACTAGATTATGTGGTTTTGACCCTTGGCCTGGTATGGAAAGGGAGGATTAATTATGAATCATGATAGGCACTTAGGCTCATGTGATATGTATGTTTTATCAGGATCATCATTGGGAACCTAAAATGCACTAAGAGGGTTTGGGTTGTTTAAATTGTTAATAAAGAATCCAAATAGTGATTTCCTTCTTAGCCTCTTTGGTGGAATTCTACTTAGATATCCCAGGTATGCGGTTCTTGATGAGATTAGTATGTAATTCTATATGAATGTGATAATGGTCTTGAACTTGTTAAGGTTAAAAAGGGATGATAAGGGTGTGAGTTGTTTAAAGTGTCAACAAAAAAGTTAAACATAATTTTCCTTCTTAGCCTTTTTAGTGGCATTTTACTTAGCTAACCCAGATTGATGATATCTGATGTGGATGATACATGATTACTAACTCTATTATGGATAGGAAAAGGGCCATGAGGTCAAATTATATATGAAATATGAATCTTATATGGATGGGTAAGTGATATGGTGTCGTATGATCGTGCATGGGATGAGGCCCTGAAGGGTCAGGATGATCATGATCCACTAGTACATGCTCTAGTACAGGCAGGATAACTGCAATAGATGGTAGATTTTGGGCCATGGTTAGACGAGAAGCTCAGTAAAATATTTTTTTGGGTCATACAGTGTATTGAACGGAGAGCTCGGGGATATGTCCATACATGGAATATTTGAATCGTGAGTTCCAGTCTCAGCACCCAATATTATTTTAGGGTGAGGGTAGACCACATGAAGTGGAGAACTGGATCAATTTGATGTAGACTATCTTTGACTAGCTTGATACACTCCCAGGATGGAGGGTGAATATGGAGAATTATTTTCTCAGAGGACTGAAAAACTGCTGGTGGGATGTACAAGTTCAGGAAAGCATATATGAGGGACTGGGTTAGAAGGATTTTGAGGCTAGGTTCTTCAATCACTTCTTCCCTGAGATGTCCAGGGTGAATGGAACCTGCGAGTTCATGAACCAACATTAGAGAGATACATCCATCATGGATTATGAGGCTAATTTCAAAGACCTGTCCTGATTTTCACCTTTTATGGTGGTCGAAAACATCTCTAGGGTGAGTAATTTTGAGGATGTTTTGCAGTATTCCATTAGGGTATAGGTAAAAATATTCAGGATGACATCATTATCTGAGGTGGTCAATTTGGCATTAATAGCCAATGGAAACTTTGAGAACTGGTCATATTCGAGCTGGGTGATGGCACCAAGTGATCTTAGCTATGAAACTTCAGGTATTAGAAAGCGAGATTGTGAGGAGTCTTAGTAGGGTAGTCATGTCAGAGAATTGGATAGACCAATGAGGAGTGGTTCTTTGATGGTGTGATTCCAGTGCATCTAGTCGGGGCATGTTCAGACTCAAAGTGATCAGAATCTAAAGGAGTTCAAAGCATGTAAATAGATGGGGAATCTAGAGAGGTTTAGTAGGAAGCCTTCTCGGACAACCAGAAGTTATGGAATGGGTTAGACTCAGGGTTCTGAGGTAGGATCAGTATTGGTACCAGGAGCTAGTAGTTGGGATTCATATACACACAGAGGTCATGGTAGAGATAGAGAGAACAAAAAATGGGGTTAGTGACCGGTATCTAGTGCAGATCCACATGGAGGCCAAACTTGGGTTGTTGGGCTTCAGGATAGATG
This sequence comes from Viscum album, assembly GCA_963277665.1. Classification (NCBI taxonomy): domain Eukaryota; kingdom Viridiplantae; phylum Streptophyta; class Magnoliopsida; order Santalales; family Viscaceae; genus Viscum; species Viscum album. The sequence continues at coordinate 666,816,677 of OY728133.1, forward strand.
CATGTTGTTGATATTTTAGGGTCATAGCAGGTCAGGGAGTTGATAACAGTTATAGATATTCCTTGTATGTGACCATGTTTTCCTTTTGTTTTGGTCATGACTAGTTTTGGTGCAAGTTTTTTGTTTTTTGACTAACAAGACACTGGTTAGTTTGTTGGAATTGGTTATGATGTGTGGATTATATGAGGTGCATAAAAATTAGAACTATGATGTGAATGAATATATATATATATATATATATGGTGAGGGATTTATATGTGATCATCTATTGAGATACATGACTTATGGTCATATGATAAGATACAAGTTTTGATGAGTGTACTATATGGCATAAGTATGACATTAGAATCTAATGAGATGTGGGGTTTGATGGGTGTCAGGTATGACACATGAATCAATTGATCACCTGATGAGACTTAGGAATGATGGTATTTAATGGGAGTAATTTTATGTCCAAGGATGGTCAGTGGACCATTAGAATGTTTAATTCTGGGTTGGGAAGCAACCAGGTAGGTAATTCCCAAGGTGCAGAGCGCCATAAGGGGAATTAGACTATGAATGATAGTTAGGGTAGACCAGGTTGATGTAAATGATATGGGTATGTTCAGTACCATCTCTGGGTAAATCCTGATATCTTAGGGATGATCTATTATAAGGTGGGGTTAGTGTAACTTCCTAAGTTTTTGTGCGGGTCGAATTCCTCAACCTTTTTGAATTTTTGAGTTTGGTGGTCGGGAAAACTCTTCTATTAATATTCAAAAACCAATTACGGGAGTTTTATTGAACAAAGGCCTTTTTTTGATAAGTTTTAAATCTCAACAAGTGCCTTGGGGTTTTGAATGAGTTTCAAGCACATCGACCCCCAGAAACTCTATTTTTGGAAAGAACAGAGAGAGGCGCACAGTTTCATCAAACTGTGCAGCCTGTAATGGGAAACTGTGTGGACCATTTCTGCACTAGACAGGGTTTTTCAAACCGTGCAGGCGAGGGTGAACGAATATGCATTTTGTATTCAGTTTTTGATAGAGGGGATCCACATTGGCTGTGCACAGTTTGAAAAACTGTGCGCCCAGTCGTGTGAGGTGGGGTGTTTGGGTAGTGACCACCGCAAGGTTGGTGCATGGTTAACCAAAACGCACATCCAAACCATGTGGGTAATTTATTAGGGTGAAATGATGACATTTTCCCTCCCTTATATTTCCTCTATTCCTCCTACTTTCTCCTATACTACACACACAACAGAGGGGATCTCCCATTTCTTCTTCCACCTAGGATTTGGCCTACCTATCCCATCCAAGATTCAAATCAAACATTGTTAGTGGCTATAAATTTATCTCTATAATATATTCAATTCAATAGACTATTTTCTTCATTTATCATACCTTACAGAATACTAAATCCATGCAATCTCTTTTGCCCTATTTTTAGGGTATTTTTATAAAATCCCAATTTCTCTCATTTTGACTTGAACTAGAGGCCGATATTAGATGATTGAGCCCCTACAAGTATAAGTTAGGTGGTAACTAGATTTATCATTAATATTATGGTTTTTTGGGGTGTGTTACTAATTATTCACATTGGGTTGACCGAGTGAGACCCTAAATAAAATGATACCTGTATTTTAATTGTTTAATTGATTATATGAGATGCCTATGGGCATGCTCTTGCTTTATTATAAATGGACTAATCCATTTTAGGGGCTTTGAAAAACTGGGAAGGATAGGTCATTTGTGTGATTTAAATTAATTAAATTGTATATTGATTGCAAATGTTTAATGGAAACATGATGTACTTGGATCAAGGCTTGAGATGATGATTGATCACCAGGATTGAGGTGACATGGTCATTAGGATGAGGGAGTGGCCCAAGATATATGGGGTGATGATGATCACCAATTTGATGTGACATGGTTTTTTGTTTGAGGTGACGAGGTCATCAGGATGAGGGTATGGACCACGAGATTTGGGATGGTGTTGACCATTAGGATTTAGTGACGTGGTTGCAGGGCCATGTGGTGTCAGATGACGTGCATTGGGGTTTTTGGTGATTTTTGCGCACCATTGTTGGATGACACATCATTGGATTCATGTTCACATAAATAAGACTCAGTTGAGGTGTCATTGACCACTATTTGTGGGTGGAGGCCTCCGTATATATTCCGGCTTATGGGATGGTTTTAACCATCAATTATGTTGGAGGTTATCACCATTGAAATCCACATGGATGGTGACAGACTATCAAGGTATGGTGTTGAGACTATTAGTTAGGGGATGAGGATTGCTATTATACTTGAGGCCGATGGGCTTAGGTTAGGGTAGGATTGGTATTGTAGTGCCTTGGGATGTTGGATATTGAGACGGTGGTGATTATTATTTATTATAGGATGTATATCGTCATGCCTCGAGATGTCACATTGTTGAGCCGACATGGAATTTCTAAGTGGAGGACTGAGGGACCTGGGACTTCTTAATTGGGAATTTCATGAGGTCTCCAGATACTTTATTGATGGAACATGAGGTGTAATATGGCATGAGATGCTGGGTGATATGTTTATGGGTGGAATTAGAGGGTTCACCTAGTATGATATTATTCAGGGGATGCCTTGGGAACTAAGACATAGGTCCTCACCACTGTAAATATATATTTTATGACTTTTTGGGTATGCCTAATATATATTTGGGGAAACTTATTCATAGTTATATTGATGTTGGATAAATTAGAAAAATGCTTCCTTATGGTTGTTTATCACAAGGGAAGTGGGTTAATTATTAAATGTGTGTTCATTGTCTTTTTAATTATATTTTTCATAAACATACATAATTATGGGTGTAAGAGAGAAAAACATTGGTGGTGTACTAATGAGTTTATACTCACACCCTACAACATCCCCTTGAGATGAATTTAGAATTTATGGTTTTGAGATTAGGTAAGGATTTAGACTCAGGAGTCTGACCTTAGTGATCAAAGTTGTACCTTTTGTATGGGATGAATGGATGTGGACCCAAGGGTTCCTCTACATTAGGCTAGATTTTCATTTTTTCTTTTCTATATATATAATTATATGGTTTTCTATAGGCGACTAGACTTTTTTATCTTCTTTCATGACCTACTGTGACATGTTCAACATTTGCATATGGTATTATTCCTTTGGGTCTGTTTATTAATGATGTTATTTGATTATGCTTCCACTAAGTCATTGTCCTTTTTCTACTGTGTTATATACATATATACCATTATTATTATCATCAATAAAGGGTATATTCTCCCCACTATCACTTAATCATACTCTCACTACTAGTCGGTAGCCTTTGGCATATGAGGAGGCACACCTAATACATAGTGGACAACCGACCCAAAGCACTATTTAAGTGGAAAACTAGGTGAGGGTTCTAAAAATGGTATCAAAGTAGGCTATTTATTAATGATACCTTGTAGAATAATAAGTAATAAGTATAAAATGGTAACCATATTTGTATGGTTACAAATGATGTCAAGGGATTTCTATTTCTTTTTGGGTCTGACTATTTGGTTTATGGTAGACTGGAGACTAGGATATAGTCGGAATTGGGTAAAGAGATTGTGTTTGGGTGCTTAAACCCCCATTTATAAGGGATAGAACAGGTTTTTAGGGGTAGTAAATTGATTTTATTCTTTTTGATTTTACATTTTATTTATTTCCACTTCAATTGGCATACTTGGGTGTGATGTTATTGGATTATGTGGTTATAACCCTTAGACCAGTTTAGAAAGGGAATATTATTTATTCATAATGATAGACACTTACGCGCATGTTATGTGTGTGTTCCCTTGGTATTGTAATTGGGAACCGATAATACACTAAAATGGGTTGGGTTGTTTAAAGTGCCAATAAAGAAGCTAAATAGTGTTTTCTTGCTTAGCCTCTTTAGTGGCATTCTACTTAGCCAACCTAGGTATGTGGTTCCTAATGAGATCAGTATGTGATTATATATGAATGTGATATATGTGTTTGACCCTGATAAAGGAAGGTAGAGATGATGGGGGGGGGGGTGAGTTGTTTAATGTGTCAATAAAGAAGCTAAACATCATTTTCCCACATAGCCTTTTTGGAAGAATTCTATTCAGCTACCCTAGATTGATGATATATGATACAGATTAAACCTGATACCTGAATATGTTATGGGTAGGAAAGGGTCCATGTGGTTGAATTATTTTTGATACCTAACTCTAATATGGGTGGGTAAGGGGCCACAAGGTCAGATTTCTGTTGACATGGTGCGGTATGGGAGTGTAAGGGTGGTGAGATTATATTCCTATTATAGGTTTCCCTATATGTGATATATATATAAATGACTATTATGGATGTTTGACTATAGTATTTGGTATTCATCATTATTCCACCTAGATGTATTATGATGGAGAGTTAGGAGGGTGGTTATATGATGCCATATAAGCTTACATGGGATGAGGCCCTAAAGGTTCAGGATGATCATTAGCCATAGGTACAGGCTATGATACATGCGGGATAGCCACAAAAGATGGAGGATTTTAGGCCATTTTTAGATGATCAAATCAATGTGAACTTGGTTTGGTTCATACAGGTGATTGAACAAGGATCTTTGAGAGTTGATCCATCTATGGAGTATTTGACTTGTGAGTTCCACTCTCAGCACCCACCATTATTTTTGGGTGAGGGTAGACCACAAAAATTAAAGAACTGGATCAAGTCAGTGAAGACTATCATTGACCAGCTTGAGACACCCTCAGGCTAGAGGTTGAAGTTGGTGAATTATAAGCTTAGAGGACCGACAAAGAATTGGTGGGACAAAGAGGTTCAGGTAGGAAGGCATGAGGGACTATCTTGGAAGGATTTTGAGGCTAGGTTCTTCAAGAACTTCTTTCCTGAGATGTTGAGAGTGTATAGATCCCATGAGTTCATGAACCTACAGTGGGGAGATACTTACAACATGGATTATGTGGCTAATTTCATAGACCTATCCCAATTTTCACTTTCTATAGTGGGTGATGACATTGTCAGGGTTCTACATTTCGAGGATGGTTTGCGGCATGACATCAGGGTGCAGGTAAACATTTTTAGGATGACATCATTCTCCAAGGTAGTCAATTAGGAATTGATATCTAAGAGAAACTTGAATGACCTGTCATATTCAAGTTGAATGATGGATCCAAGTGATCTTAGTGGTGATTCTTCATGTAGCAGGAAGCGATACAATGAGGGATCTCAACAGGGTAGTCATAAAAGAGACTCATGTAAACCACTGAGGAGTGGTTCTTCAATAGTGTACTTCCAATGTAGGAAACAAGGGCATGTTTAGATTCAGTGTGGTTAGATTCCAAAGGAGTTCCATGAATGTGGATAGATGAAGAATCTGGAGAGGTTTTGCAGGAATCTTTCTCAGATATCTAGGAGTCAGGGACTGGATCGAGTTGGTGAAGACTATCTTTGACTAGCTTGAGACACCCCCATGCCGGTGGGTGAAGTTGGTGAATTATATGCTTAGGGTACCAAAAAAGAACTGGTGGGATGTACAGGTCTAGGTAGGTAGACATGAGGGACTGTCTTTGAAGTATTTTGAGTCTAGGTTCTTCAAGCACTTCTTCCCTGAGATGATGAGGGCAGACACAACCTACGAGTTCATCAACCTACAACAGGGAGATATGTCCACCATGGATTATGAATCTAATTTCATAGACATATCCAAATTTTCACCTTCTATGGTGGGTGACGACATCATCATGGTGAGGAATTTTTTGGATGGTTTTAAATATTCCATCAGGGTGTAGGTAAACATCTTCAAACTTAAATCATTCTCTAAGGCAGTCAATCAAGTGCTAATAGCCGATGGAAACTTGATGGACTGGTCATATTTGAGCTGGAAGATGATTCCAAGTGAGCTTAATAGTGATGCTTCAGGTATTAGGAAGTGAAACCATGAAGGGTATCTGTAGGGAAGTTAGGATAGAGACTCGAGTAGACCACCGAGGAGAATTTCTTTGATGGTTTACTTCTAGTGTGGGTAGCTAGGGAATGTTCGGACTCAGTGTGATCATACTCCAAAGGAGTGATGATCATATGAAAAAATGGGGAATCTGGAGAGGTTCTATAGGATGCCTTCTCAGAAAGCCAAGATTCAAGGACCATGTTAGACTCAGGGATTTGAGGTAGGATTGAGATCAATACTAGGATACGGTAGTTGGGATTTAACTACACAAAGAGGTCATGATAGAGATAGAGAGACCCAACAATGGGGTCAGTGGCTAGTATCTGGTGTAGCTTCGTAGGTAGGTCATGCCTCGGGTAGTCAAGATTTAGGACAAGTGCATGTTTTTGAGATGATAGGGTCAGAGTAGACCGGGGAGCCGATGATAGTTAGAGGTATGCTGTGGGTGTGACTGAGTTTTAATTTTATTTTGGGCATGGCCAGTTTTTGTGCATGAGGTTTATGTGTGTTTTTTTGGACTAACCAGGTGCTGGTTAGTAGGTTAGCATAAGTTATGACGTGTGACTTTTATGAGGTGAATAAGAATTGGAAATATTATGGTCACACACACACACATATGGTGTGGGATTTATTTGTGATCATCAATTGAGTTTCAGGACTTATGGGCATCTGATGAGATGTGGGTTTTGATGAGTGTTGTGTATGACATAGGTATGACATGGAAATCTGAAGAGATGTGGGGATTGATAGGTATCACGTATGACATGAGAATGAATCAAGCAATTTATGAGGTAAAGGAATAATGATATTTCATGGGATAACTTGTATATCATAGGATGGTTAGCGTACCATCAAAATATTTAATTTTGGACTGGGAAGTGACCAGATAGGTAATTCCTAAGGTGGGGAGTTCCACAAGTGGAATTAGCCTATGAATGATAACCGAGGTAGACCAGGTTGATGTAAATGAGATGGGTATGTTTGGTAATATCTTTGAGTAAAACCTAATAGCTCAAGGATGATATCTTGTATGGTGAGGAGACTATAACATCCTGGGTTTTTGAGCAGGTCAAATTCATCAATCTTTTTTAAATTTTTGAGTTTGGTGGTTGGGACAACTCTTCTCTTGATCTTCATAACCTAATTATTAGATTTTTATGGACCCAAGGCCTTTTTTAAATTGGGTTGATGTATTTATAATTGCCTCAGGGTTTCATATGAGTTTTAGGAATGTTAGGCCCTTGAAACCCATTTTTAGGAAAGCGCAAATAGAGGTACATGGTACCATGCGGGCTGCAAGGGGAAACCGTACGACCCATCTATGCATTGGAAATGGTTTATCAAACTATGTGGGTGGGGGATCATTAACATGTGTGATGTCTTAACCTTTTGACATAGGGTATCCACACAGGCTGCACATGATTTGGAAAGCTATGCTCCCAACCATTTAAGGTGGGGTGCTTGGTAAGTGAACACCACACAATTGGAACACGGTTAGTCAAACCATGTGTCCAATCCATGCTAGTCATTTATTGGGGTGAAATGATGAAATTTACCCTTCCTTCTATTTTCAATCCTCCTCCTCCTTTCACTTGCATTCCACACATAGTAGAGGGGAGCTCCCATTTCTTCTTCCACCTAAGCTCTTTCCCACCTCTCCCATTTGAGCTCCAAATAAAGATTATTTGGTGGCAAAAAATTACTCTCAGTAAGGCCTTTAATCCTCTATATTCTTTTCTTTGTTTATATGACCTTACAGAATTCTAAATTTGTGAGAGATATTTATCTCTATTTCAGGTTGTTTGTCTAAAATCTTTATTTCTATCATTTCAACTTGATTTAGAGGCTAATATCTGATGATAAAGCACCTATGAGTATATGATAGGTGGTTCCTAGATTTATACTTAATTTTATATGTGTTTTGGGGTGAATTTTAATTATGAACATTGGGTTGACTGAGTGAGACCCTAAATAAAATGATGCTTGTTTTTTAATTGTTTAATTGATGATATGAGATGCCTATGGGAATGATATTGCTTCATTATATATGGACTAATTCTAGTTAGGGGATTTGACAAAATGGGAGGGATAGGATAGTTGTGTGATTTAAATTAATTAAATTTTATATTGATTGTAATGGTTCCATGGGAATGTGATAGGATTGGCTCAAGGTTTAATGTGATGATTGATCACTAGGACTTAGGTGACATGGTAATTAGGTTGAGGGTGTAGACATAGATTAATGGGGTGATGATGATCACCGGATTGAGGTGAAATGGTCATCAATTTGAGGTGATGTGGTCATCAGGATGAGGTCATGGACCATAGGATTTGGGATAGTGTTGACCATTGGGATTTAGTGATGTGGTCACATGGGAATGAGGCACATGATGATGTGGATTAGGTTGTTTGGTGATTTCCTCTCACTATTGTTGTCCTACATGCCATTGGAGTCATGTGCACACATATAAGGCTCAATTGAGGTGGCCTTAACCACTTGTTGTGGGCAGAGGCATCTGTAGATATTGAGGATTAGGGGATGACATTGACCATCAGTTATGTTGGAGGTTCTCACCATAGAAATCCATGTGAATGGTGATGGGCCATCATGCGATGGTTTTGATACCATCAGTTGGGGGATGAGGCTCACCGTTATACTTGACGCCAATGGATCATGATTATGGGAGGAAAAATATCACCGTGCCTTGGGACATCGATAGTTGATATGGTGGTGATTATTATTAATTAGAAGACGAATATTTATATACCTTGAGACATCGAGCTATTGAGTTGATGAGGACTTTCTAAGTGGAGGACTGAGGGACCCGAGAATTCTTTATTGGGAATGCCGTGAGGACTCTAAGTACATGATTTATGGCATGTGAGGTGTGGATGGCATAATATGCCAGGTGACATGTTTATGGATGGAGCCTGAGGGTTCACCTTATCATGACCCCTCCCTCCAAAGGTGCTCCTCCTGGGATGGCAATGAAGAAAGAGAGATAATGACACCTCGAGTCCAACCTCCAGTATGCCCTGGGTGGCGACCAACACCAAGGGTATACGAGTCTCAAAAAATGGGAGGAATTTCCATTTTTAAAGAAACAAGATCGGGAGATAATACATTTCATCCCAAAACAACTCTAATATATACATATGAAATAAATCAAAATCCATCCCACATTTATGTTTAAAATAGAACTGATACAAAATGAAAGTCTCCAAAGTAAGTACCAAAAGTATAGCTAGTAAGCAACACATCAACTGTCAAGATTTGAGCTAGTAAAGTCTAGCACGATCTGTGAAGTCCTCCTAGAGTCCTAAAAACAGTTTTATATATGTTGGGTGAGCATACAGGTATACTCAGGAGGAAAACCAAGTTATCTCATGAACATGTGGAAGAAGCATACTAATGACCCTGTGAGAAAATATCAGAACCAAACAACACCTAAGCAAGTATACTAACCACCCAAAACTCACCAAGGCATGCTCACCAAATAACACAAGCCAAGTAAAGTAATATAATTCACATAGATAATAGGGCACCATGAACCACTTTCCCACTGATTAGATGCTCTCACACCCTAACAAAAAACATACTAGCACTTCCACCTCTTCCGAAAGAACTACATCACAACCCACCCAACCACACCTAGGCCACAAAACACACCTCATCCCATCATTGGGGCCATGAGCCACATCACATCCCACCCGCAGACACCTAGGCCCCACACACAACACCTCATCCCATCATCGGGGCCACGATCCATACCACATCCCATCTGCAGACACCTATGCCCCACACACCACACCTCATCCCATCATCGGTTCCACGAGCCACATCACATCCCACCCACTGATACCTAGTCCCCACACACCACACCTCATCCCAAAGACACTTGGGAAAGAACAACACATCTTATCCCCAAAACACCTGGGAAATAACAACTCACCCACACACCACTGGTCCTCACAAACCACAACCTACCCAAATAATCTTGGCCTATCACCACCTAGAAGAAGGATAAGGGAATAGTGGGTGTCCAACCATCCATCCTCCCATCAGGATGTTTGGGAAAGACACCCTCCCCCGTGACAAAGGGGGTGTTCAACATGTAGTGCTAAAATATGGTGGGGTGAGTATAGAAATCAAGATAACATACAATGTATGTATATATAGAGTTATAACACTAAAGTCCCTCCCATGGGTTTATAACAAGAACTGACCATCTCGCAGAATCCACACAATCACTTCCACCTCTAAATGTATAAAAAATAACAAAAATAAAACACAAACCACAATTCATTTTCAATATTTAATCCATATTATAGGGTTTATATTTTATCAATAATTACCACATTATCAACCACTTTTATCAGTGTATTCAAAATTTTCTTGGAAACCCATTTCATTTAGAATGACATCTTATTTCATATTTCCAACCCATTTGTTTATACATTAACATTAACAACCCATCATCAATTTCATCATTAAACATTCACATTTGAAATTATTAACATACAATATTAATTCCATTAATACTTGGGTAGATATAACAGAACCAACCACATAGCATAATCACAACACCATACAAGCAGAATGCAAGCCATAAGTCACATTATACTTTTAATCCACAATTATCTTCTTAAAAAATTTCAAAAATATAAAATAATACCATATTAACAACACATTGGTTCATTAAAGTCCATAATGTTATCATTCATTCATTATATGTTCAAATTCCACATTCGATTTCAAATAAAACATTTTCCTATATTCTTCCCAATAATGGATATTCCACTTTAGTTCTATACTTCCCAAGAAACTAGAATTAATTCACATAATAAAATAACCAACAAACAAAAGGTAGAACCACACAAAAAACCCATTACTCTCTTACCAATAATCCCACATCATCACCAATTCACAGCCACATCCCCCTTCTCACAACCCCGCTGCATAACCATACCACACCCACCATCGCAGCCCCACTGCACCACTGTACCATAACAACAATCATGACCCCACTTCACAACCATATCTCATACACTTCCCCCACACACATCACAACATAGTCATATTCCATTCATCATATCACCAAATACAACCCACAACATAAAATCATATGCACAACCAAGTTATAACACATAACAAAAAAAACATACTTTCAGATTTATAAGGACATCCCTTATTCAATTTTACTTAATTTATGTAGTTATCATGGAAACCATATAATCCTAGGGCATCCATTTATTTTAACCAAATATATGTGGTTAACCAATTATATAATAAGTGATGTCAACAATCATATATCATTCATGTATTCCATAACCCATAAACTAGTGCACAAACAAGGACCCACAACAGACATAATTTTTAGTGGGTATATAGCCCATACAATTCACAACATCAATCAAAATATCAATAAAATAGTAATATCATGTGCCACATTCCCCTACCCCTTTAAGTTAAATATAAACTGATTCATAATCTTTCCTAATCCGGTTGTTACCAGGTTCACAAGTGTTAACAATAATAAACCCATCCCACATGATAAACATAAGGAGAAATGAAGGAAAAATCCACTTGGAAGGAAGATGATCGAGATAGCCTCATTTCACCAAAACTAGGGGCACACGTACAGCAGGAGACTCTCCAAGGAAACAAAAAACAACTGTGGTAACCAGGTTACATAAATACTATGGGAAGAAGGATTAGGGATGTCTAGTATCAAGAGAAATGAGAAAGAATGAATGAAGGGAAGGCCCCCATCTTAAAAGGATTAGATCCGAGACTCACAGGATATGAAACCGTTTTGAATTTCCATTAAAGCTGGATATCAACAAAACCATGAGGTTTGACCATTTAGAAGGCTCTCATAATTTTAGAATATTAAAGATATGATTTATATCCCTTGAAATGACTTAAAAACCACTTAAATATGGAATTAAACTCATTTTTTATTAAAAGACATCAAAAGGGAAAAACTGGAAAAATTCTGGAAATTTGTAAAACTATTGGAATGACTCACCACTCTCGAGTCACCTCTCATGAGTCACCATTCGACGAGTAACCACTCACGAGTCACCACTCACGAGTCACCATTGGATGACTCATCACTTGATGAGGCACCGATCATGAGTCACCGTTAGGTGAGGCACTGCTCAGTGAGGTACCGCTCGCAAGGCACCATTCAGTGAGTCACCATTTGGTGAACTACCATTCGGTGAGTCACCGTTTAGTGAGATACCATTTAGGGAGTCACCATTTGGGCGATTCACCATTTGGAGAGTCATCATTTGGTGAGATACCATTAAATGAGTCACCGTTCGATGAGCTACCATTCAACGAGTCGTTGTTAGGTGAGTCACTGTTGGACGAGTGACCATTTGGTGAGTCACTGTTCAACGAGTCACCACTGGGCGAGTGACCATTCGGTGAGTCACCATTCGGCGAGTCACCACTGAAAGAGTGACCATTTGGTGAGTCACCACCGGATGAGTGAAAATTTGGTGAGTCGCCATTTGGTGAGTCACCGCTGGGGACTCACTGTCAATGACTCACCATCAGGATTCATCGCTATGATTCACTGTTGGAGAAACAAAAAAACTAGGAATTTTTGAAAGGTGATTAAATTAGTCACCTTGACCTCACAAAAAACCTCAAACACCACATTCCCACAAATTAATGGACTAGAGGGGTCTGATACATTACATCAGATACCTCTAAAACTATTCTATCCCTCAATAATTCAAAACCAACTCAGAATAAAGGAGGGGAAGGGTCCAAACAACCATCCCTTGAGATACCTATCAAGTTTATCGATATATTTGGAACACAAAAACCTCTAGGGAAAGAATTTCAAATCTACACAATACATTAAACACAATATCTTGGGGGAGATACCTATCAAACTAGAACAAGACCACATAGATAGGTATAACAATTCCATTATGCAATTCATAACAATCAAACAACCACAATAACACCAAGAAGTGGAGAACATTCAAAATTTTTTTCTTCACACTATTTCAAAAGGAAGTGATTATTTCAGATCAGAGAAAACATTGTTATACCCTTTATTTCAACAACTCCAATTATAAATGACATTATATGAATATCTATACATAAATTTTCTTCATTTTTTAATACATGAATTTAAATTCAAAAAATTTAAAATATATCACGCTTAACATATCATGAAGAAAGAATATTAACATGATTGAGTAATAATTTTATTAATTCATATTGGTGAAGGAGTTTAAAATCTAAGCATAATCTTTAAAATGATCTATTAATTTACAGAAATGTATCTCAAAATTTTATTTTGAAGCATGTTAAGTTTTAAAACATGCCTATTAAATCATTTCCATGAAAACCTAAAACAATTAAGTAGGATAAGAAAAACACATCGAGTCAAAACCCATTTTTGAATCCTTTTTATAGCATGGTATTTGTCAAAATATTATTTGTGAAAACATTTTTTAACAATTTTTTAAAACCACTTTTTCTTCAACATGTTTCCCAATATAACTTAAATAAATTAGGATGTTTCATGATTTCACAAAATTTATTCATGTTCTACTAACATAACTCTATCATGCTCTTCACCAGGTCAATATTAACACAGATTAATATCAAATTTAGAAAACTATAATTAACATATGGAATGCATCACAAATATGAAATGAGTTTCTAAAAAAGTCACCTTATCCAAGTCTAAAATTCTTCCATGTTTTTCATCAAGACATTAATTACCAGTAATATACTTATGCAGAAACAACATGGGGTTTAACATTTCTAGTTTCTATTTTTCACAATTTCATGTCATTACTTAGAGGAGTTTCAAATAGAATTAATATATCAACATGAAAGCATATATTAATATAGAAAAATACACCACAATCATAAAAATAGAAGGAACCCATCCACCACACCATGATATTGTCCGCTTTGGGTGACACTAACTCACCCGCACGATTTTAGAACATGTCGTAATATAATGCATCTTGATGTGGGGAAAGAGTTTCCCTCTCTTCATATGTTTGTGGTTATAACACATGCTATCAATATAATATCAAAAACAAAAAACCCAACCAACAAGGTGGTATTTAATAATTCTCAACACTTCCTTTAAAAAAATATTTAGGCATGGGAGGAAAGCCTATCTTTATTGATTTCATGATTTCCAAAATGAAAAGTTTATTTTATTGCCACCTTTAATTGATTAACATTTTTATCAGAGGTGAGGTATTCCATAAATATAATAAAAAAAATCACAAAAAAACCCAATTCATCTTGCCACACAAACCACACATCTCTTCCACCACACATCACTATCATTATACAACACAACTATTGGCCGAACTTCCCAACCAACAAAAATTTCCACCAGACATTTTACACAACCACATCCTCAAAACACTTTACCATCCACACACAATCAACCTTTTCAAAAATCCACATCCTCCATCTCATCCTCCACACATCCCCAACCAATGATCACCATTATCATCACACAAATCCCAAAGCACAAAAATCAAGGAATTCCATCTTTCATGTTGAGATATTATCCGCTTTGGGTGGCACTAACTTTCCCTCATGGTTTTAATCACATATAATTATAACACATCTCAGTTAGGGATTATGTTTTACCCTATTTATATGATTGAAGTTTTTAAATCACATGTCACATAAGGAATCTTAACAATAATAATAACACATAACAGTAACACATAGAATCTTTTAGAACTGTTTAGGGGATTTCATTATTTCATTTCATTATTTTTCATAGGTACATTTACAAAATTTTAAATTCTACATGGGAAAATAGTTTATAAACTATATATAAGTGATTATCCTTTTTTACATCATGGTGATATTAAAAAATAAGTCATAATAAGGGTCTCATTATCTACAATAATCATAACACAACAAGGATTCCAACAACTGTTATTTTCAGTGAGGTATATCAACACATCAATGCAATGATAAAAATGAAAAAACACTCAACATTCCTAGATTATTTAGAGTGAAATATTATAACTAGGATTTTAAATAGTTATAACATGCATCCAAGTTAAATACAAAACTGTACACATGTCATATCACACACCATGTTTAATATGGATAAACAAGACATTCTAAGTTCATACTATTACTAAGTAAACACACTTCTAACTTCATTTGAAAAATTCTACAAGCTATGTTATTATGTTCAATTCAAATATTACATTTCATAAACAACATGATTACATAATTATAAAATTAAAACATGATTTTTGATAATAAAATTAAAACTAAACATGTTGTATTACTACATTTCAAGACTTAACTTTCTCTGGATGAACATTCTTTAATCATTTCATGGCTCAGGAAAACATGCTTTTTGAAAAAAATCAAAAATAAACATATTGTATTAATATATTTTATGCTTTAGCATGATCAAATACTTCCTTACATACACAAAATTCCTGTTGAATCATCAAAATAAATCATGATTTCTGACCATTAAATTAAAATTGCATGAGTTGTATTACTATATTTTATGCTTTATCATGCTCGGGATAAAAATTACTTAATCATTTCATAGTTAAAGAAAACATGATTATATACTGAAATAAGGACAACATGATTCTACTTACATATTTAAATATAACATATTAAACATGCTACATGCATAGGTCTCTCATACTAGAATTTCCCTAGTTTCCACACCAATGATTTCAACTTTAGACATGATTCGCATAACAAACTAATCATTACTTAACAAGTGAGGTAAGATTATTTTAGTATATAAAAATTATTATCAGTCATAAAATAATAATTTTAATCACATATACAGTTCTAAGTCTCAAAAGTTATCACATGGAATGTTTATCATTTTACAAAATTTAGAAATAAATGTCACATGGATTTCTACCCTAATACATGCTTATAAGATATGGTTATATCAATACTATATAACTACAATCGAGGGAAAAATAAGAAGCAATTTATTCTTATCAAGGATTCCAAATTCAAAATAATTATCTATAACTAAGAAGGAAATTTTTAGAAATTTCAAAATTTAAATGTCTAAAGCCACATTTTACAATAATTCAACAACACATGATTATGAAAAACTATAGATGGAAAGAAACACAATACATTTTAACTCACATGGAAACTAGAATAAATATAATCATGCTTATCTAACAATTCCAAACATTAGGAAAACTATATGGAACGTTATAAATTTATAATAAAGGAAGCAATATTCAATTCATTAGGATTCATGCTATACCGGGAAAGGAAACAACACCTTAAAACATCAAGAAGGTTTCAAACAAACATCACATTCCATTTAAGTATAATTTTATGCTTTCCTTTTAGTTTATATGAATAATTCAGCAAAAAATAATAATTTATTAGCAATAAAAGAATGGGAAAAGTTATAGAAACACACATAAAATCTCATGATTCATCTTATATTTACAAAATCATCTAATAAAAATAAGAACACAAGTCATTATGATGCATGTACCTCTCTTAGGTTTCTACCCTACAAGAAGTTTCACCTCACTTGGTCGTTCAGTAGGATCAGAGTCCATGCACTGGATCATGGGGGCCTTAAAATCCCATGTCCTAGATGGTCTCCCTGGCCTATGTCACACACCAAGGTCAACTGACACTATTTCCATACCAATCCATGCATTCCTCATTGTTACTAAATCCAAACTCCACCATATCTCTCAACCACCACCTTTGATACCATTCTGTCACATCCCCCTCCCTCCAAAGAATCCCCTCCTGGGTTGTCAATGAAGAAAGGGAGATAATGACCCCTGAGTCCTGCCACCAGTAGGCCCCGAGGTGGGGACCAACACCAAGGGTATATAAGTCTCACAAAATGGGAGGCATTTCCATTTTTAAAGAAATAAGATCAGGAGATAATATGTTTCATCCCAAAACAACTCCAAGATATATATATAAAAGAAACCCAAATACATCCTACATGCATGTTTAAAATAGAACTGATACAAAATTAAAGTCTCCAAAGTAAGTACCAAAAGTATAGCTAGGAAACGAAAAAACAACTGTCAATATCCGAGCTAGTAAAGTCCAACACGGTCCAAAAATTACTCCTGGATTCCTAAAAATATTTTTATATACATAGGGTGAGAATACATGTATACTCAGTAGAAAAAACAAGGTCTCTCGTGAACATGTGGAAGAATCATACTAATTCTCCTCTAAGAAAATAAGAGAACCAAACAACACCTAAGCAGGAATACTAACCACCCTAACCTCAACAAGGCATGCTCAACAAATAATTCAATTCAAGTGAAGTAATATAATGCACATCAATAATAGGGTACCTCACACCACATTCCCACTGATTAGATGCTCTCACATCCTAATGGAAAACATCCTTGTGCTTCCACCTCTTCTGAAATAACCACATCACATCCCACATATAGACACTTGTTCCCCACACACCACACCTTATCCCATCACCGGGGCCACGAGTCACATCACATCCTGCCCGAAGATACCTGGGCCCCACAAACCACACCTCTTCCCATCACCAGTGCCACGAGCCACATCACATCACACCCCCAGACACCTGGCCCCCACACACAACACCTCATCCTAAAGACACATGGGAAAGCACAACTTTCCCACACACACCTGGTCCTCAAAAACCACAAAATAATTGAAGAATCTTGGGATATAACTACTTGGAAGAAGGAGCATGAAAGAGTGGGTGGCTAGCCTTCCATCCTCCCACCAGGATGTTTGGGAAAGACACCCTTCCCCGTGATGATGGGGGTGTTCGACACGTAGTGATCAACTAGGGTGGGGTGCATATAAAAATCAAGAGAACGTACAATGTATATACATATAGAGTTACAACACACAAGCCCATCCTATGGGTTTATAACAAGAACTGACCATATCACAAAATCCACACAATTGCCGCCACCTCTAAATACATAAAAAAATAACACAAAAAAAAAAACAAAAACCAAAATTCATTTTCAATATTTAATCCATATTCCAGGGTTTCTATTTTATCAATAATTACAAATTTATCATCCACTTTGATCCATGTTTTAAAAATTTTCTAGAAAACCTATTTCATTTAGAAATACATCTTATTTCATATTTCTAACCCATTTGTTTATACATAAACATTAACAACCCATCATCAATTTCCTCATTAAAAATTCCCATTTGAAATTATTAACACACAATATTAGTTCCATTAATAATTGGGTAGATATAACATGAGAAACCACATAGTATAATAACAACGCCATGCAAGAATAACACAATCCATAAGTCACATTATACTTTTAATCCACATTTAACTGCTTAACAGATTTCACAAATATCAAATAATACCATATTAACAACAAATTGGTTAATTGAATTCTAGAATGTTATCATTTATTCATTATCTTTTCACATTCCACATTCCATTTCAAATAAAATATTTTTTCATATTCTTCCCAAGAATGAATATTCCACTTTAGTTCCATACTTCCCAAGAAACTAGAATTAATTCACACAATAAAATAACCAACACATAGAAGGTAACACCACACAAAAACCCATTACTCTCTTAATAATAATCCCACATCATCACCAATTCACATCCACATACCCCTTTTCACATCCCTACTGTATAACCATACCAAACCTATAACCGCATCCCCACTGCACCACTGCACCATAATAACAATCACGACCCCACTTCACAACCACATCTCATCCACTTCCCCCACACATGTCACAACACAATCATATTCCATTCATCATATCACCAGAGCCAACCCAAAACACACAATCATGTCCACAACCAAGTTAAATCATATAATAGATCAAAATATACTTTTAGATTTAGCAGGGAATCCCTTATTCAATTTTACTTAATTTAGTTATCACAGAAACCATATAATCCGGGGGCATCCATTTATTTTAACCAAAATTACGTGGTTAACCAATTATATAATAAGTAATGTCAACAAACACATATCATGCATGTATTACACACCCCATAACTAGTTCACAAATAAGGACCCCCAACAACCACAAATTTTAGTGGGTATTTAGCCCATACAATTCACAACATCAATCAAAATATCAATAAAATAGTAAGATCATGTGCCACATTCCCCTACACCTTTAAATTCAATATAAAATGATTCATTATATTTATTAATCTAGATTTTACCATGTTCACTAGAGTTAACAATAATAATCCCATCCCACATGATACACATAAGGAGAAATGAAGGAAAAACCTACTTAGAAGGAAGATGACTGAGATAACCTCGTTGCACCAAAACCAGGGGCATGCATACAACAGGAGACTCTCCAGGGAAACAAAAACCAACTGTAGAAATCGGTTTACATGAATCCTATGGGAATAAGGGTTAGGGATGTATGGTATCAAGATAAATAATAATGAATGAATGAAGGGAATATCCCATCTTATAAAGATTAGATTCGAGACTCATGGGATATGAAACAGATTTGAATTTACATTAAAGCTGGATCTCAACAAAACCACATGGTTTGACCATTTACAAGGCTCATAGACTTCTATAAGATTAATGATATGATTTATATCCCTTGAAATGGATTTGAAACCACTTAAACATGTAATTAAACTCATTTTACATTAAATAACGTCAAAAGGGAAAAACTGGAAAAATTATAGAAATTTGGAAAACTATTGGAATGACTCATCACTTATGGCTCACTACTCCTGAGCACAGTTCGACGAGTCACTGATCATGAGTCACCATTGGATGACTCATCAATCAAAGAGGCACCACTCATGAGTCACAATTTTTGAGTCACCGTTATGGGAGGCATTGCTTGGTGAGGCACTGCTCGTGAGTCACCATTTGGCGAGTCACCATTCGGTAAGATATCATTCAGAGAGTCAACATTCGGTGAGATACCATTCATAGAGTCACCATTCAGTGAGTCACCATTTAGAAAGCTACCATTCAACGAGTCACCATCCGGTGAGCTACCATTTGGTGATTTACTGTTCGGTGATTCACTGCTAGACGAGTGACCGTTTGGTGATTCGCTGTTCAGAAAATCACCATTGGATGAGTGACCGTTCGGTGAGTTACCGCAAGACGAGTGACCATTTGGTGATTCACCATTTGGTGAGTCACTATTATATGAGTGACCATTCAGTGAGTCAATGTTCGGTGAGTCACCACTAGCGACTCACCGCCAGTGATTCACCACCGGGATTCACCGCTAGGATTCACCATCAGAGAAACTGAAAAACTGGTAATTTTTGAAAGGTGATGAAATTAGTCACCTTGAAATCCCAGAATACCTCAAACACCGCATTCCCACAAATTAATGGACCGGAGGGGTCTAGTCCATTACACGCCTGGTATGATATTCTTCAGGGGACATCTTGGGAACTAAGCCGTGGGTACTCACCATTGCAAATATATATTTAAAGTTTTGTTGGGTATGATAAATATATATATGGAATAAAATATTTAGAGTTATACCAACGTCATCCAATGAAGGTAAATGCTTCCTTGTGGCTATTGAGTATAAGGGAATCAAGTTAATTATTAAATGTGTGTGTGTGTTCCCCTTTGAATTAAGTTTTGAAAACACTTATATAATTATGGATGTAAGACAGGAACACGTTGGTTGTGGAATATTGAGTTAATACTCACACCCTACATGAGACCCTTAGAATTCATATATACTTTATGGTTTTTAGAACATTTAAGGATTAAGGCTTAAGATCATGAATTTAGTTATAAAAGTTATAAATTTTTCATGGGATGGATGGTACTGGACCTGAGGGTTCCTCTAGATCTGGATGGAATTTATTTTGATGTTTTATATATATATACTTATATGGTTGGACATAGGTGACCTGGATTGTCTATATTCTTACATGACTAGTTGTGACATGTTCATCATCTGCATATGGTATGATACCTTTGGGATTTTTTATTACTACTACCTTTAGATTATGATTCTGCTGAGTTTATTTTATGCTTCCACTGAGTCATGTTCATTGTTCTATTGCTTTATATACATATGGACCATTTTTATCATCATCATCATCAGAGGGTATAGTCTCCCCATTATCACCTAATTAAACCCTTACTGTTAGTCGATAGCCTTTGGCATATGGGGAAACACGCCTAAGTCCTGGTGGATAACTAGCCCGGAGCATCGTTTAAGTGGAAAACTGGGTGGGGGTGATATATTTAAAATATGGACATGGATGAGAAAAAAAATCCAATGGACTAATAGAGAGTGATAGAGAACATGTTTAGGAGAAAGTTGATGGCCACAAAACCATAAATATGTGATGGGTGAAAAGAACACTGATTTATCAAAAATGAAGGTAAAAGTATAACATTTTTATTTCAAGATCTTTTTCCTAAAGTTGAGGAATTATTTTAATATCATGACAGAGAAAAATAGAAAATATGTTCAATTGATATTTTTTTATTTCATAAGTTTAATTTCATCCTTTAGTCATGCTTCAATCAATTTCCAATTCATCTCTTACTTCAAGAAATGAATATTCAAGATGATTTTTTATGACAGAAGCACTAAAATTAACTTTTAACGAATCATAAAATCCATAAAAGTATGAAAAGTCTTTTAGTCTATCTCTAAATATCTACCAAAATGAAAATGGTCAACAAAAGTTATCCAATATAATACATTAATTTCTAAAACCTAAATAGTAACACCCAAAGTTCAAACTAATTAATTTCATAAGTATTCATCCTTAAAACCCTTCCAAAATAAGTCTAACAAAATTCAAAATCAAAAAATTTATAAATAAGGTAACTAAACTTCCAAAATAAACTTAAGATTAATCCCTTGAACAACATAAAGTAACTCTTAGTGCCAAATACCAAATAATTGAATACCTTGATCACCATAAAACCATAATGAAAAGATAATTTCTTCCAAAAATTAACAATATCCTTATTACTTAAATAAAATAACATATTATAAAATATATTACACGAATCCAAAAATGTAGTAAACTCTATCATAAATTACTTTTTCATCAAATAACTAATCATTTTTAAGGTCACTAGTACTATTTGATTTATATCATCAATTTCAATTGTCTATTTATCCCAACTAAACATTATTAAATCATCATAAGGAATATATTAAGGGTTATCTTTACCTTATTCATGTTCTCTTCAAAAAAAAAACACAAAATAACTTTTCTTGGTTATCAATACCATTCAATATATGTTTGAAAATATTTAAATAAAAACTACTATAGAACATTACATATATGTTTTATGATTCTTATATCCAGAATATCATTGGTAAAATACTTCTACAAAATAATTCTTAAATCAAAATACATAAACACTTCAATTATTCCACTTCAGTTGTAGTAATTTCATAATCTAGACTTTCTCCCCTTGGATTATTCTGTGGTAATTTCCCTTGATGTTAGGGGAATTGGTTGGAATCATATCTCATATCCTTATAGTTAAAGAATTATAATTTAATGGATTCTACCTTACCCGTGAATTTGTGATCTTGATAACCTTTTTCTCCACACTTGTAGAAAACTACTTTTCCCTTTAAGCAGGTACCTTGGTTTTTCTTACCACAAGTATCACATGTTGGAAACCCCCCATTTTTATTCTTCCCATATCCATTTTTTCTTATCCATCCTCTTCTTCTATTGATTTTATCTAAAGCCATAAGAATTAGATAATTCTTTCTTTAACTTGATAGTGCATGATACTATATTCTCATATATTGATAATTTTTGGGAGACTAGTTCCCTTTTAATGATTGGATTTAGGATATCAAATAAATTATCAATATTACTCTTTGTATTAGGTTCATAGTCTGCAATATGACTTGCTAACCTTATAAAAATAGCTTCATAATTAGCAATATTTTCCTCTTCCTTTTATCTTAGACTCGAAAATTGTCTCTCCATATCCACTCAATGTCTGGGGGGGAAATATTTTTCCAAGGTAAATACCTTAAAATCATTCCACTCCATGATCACTATTTCCTTCTCATCCTTAATGTTTTTAATTAATAACCCCCATTGATCCACATCCTCTATGAGAAGACAAAACAACATGAAAAACTTTTCCCATTCATCACTTCCCAATGTAAGAAATATATTTTCTTAGGAACCCATCCATTGTTTAGAAATAGATGGATTCATGGTTCTATTGAATGATGGAGGTTATTATCGCATGAAATAGTCTAACATTATTATACAGTATTTTGGATCAGTAGGTTGTTTCACATAGGAAAGGTTATTAGACATAACTTGAGTTAGATACCCCAATATAGTTATAATTAACTTAGTTCTAGATCTAACTCTAGCCTCATTATCTTCCCTAGGAGGTAAATACCTACATATATTACATGCATTGATACAATTTTCATTCCTTCCAATAGGTTCCATTTCTTAACAATGACATACAATATATCAAATCATAACATTATGAATCATAATGTATAATTTTAAAACTAGTGAAAAAATTAACATAAATATTTTTTTTATTCATATTTAATCTCAGAATCATAAGTTTGGTTTCTTTCAGAATATTATAAATAAAAAAACTATCAAATATTTCACAATTTTTTTAAGTAAAATTTTAATTAACCCAAGCATATCCCCTAAGAGTTTCAAACCAGGTGCACAGTAAATGAATATTCACTGTGCACTATAATGATGGCCAAGATATACTCGACCAATTATTTTCAAGGTTATTATCCCTAGATGAATCTATGCTAAAACCACATCCATTTGTAGTATTCATATAGGGATTTATTTTAGGTAAAACCACATAAAATATACCTTATGAAAACTTTAGGATGTTATCATATACTTATAATTATCCCCAAATTCATTCATAGGGTTCTGTTCTTTAAGCCATGTTTTCCTAAATCTAGTTACCTAGGTTTCTTCTGAACTTCATCTGATAACAACTTTAAATACCTCAAACCTAGTATCCTAGTGTTGGTGGATAATTTATTACATTGAAAATAGATATAAGGAATAACATCTTGAAGGATTGAATAGTGTAGTAGTCTTGAAGAGATAAATACATATATGATTCTCATTTTACATTAGAAATATAATAGAAAACATAAAAAAAGTAAATGTATTCCATCCTTGAACTCATTCAATTATTCATTCTTCATATCTTGGAGAAAAGAAAAAAAAAACAAGGGTGATATCAAATTCTCAGTAAGGGTTATATACAATGAATGTTGTCATGAGTAAATAAGACATAATTAATATGGAAAGGTAAATAACTGAAAACACATTCCCTTTAAATTGTAACTTGAGCATGAAGAATAATATGGAAGGAGAAGATGAATATGAAATTATGTCATATAAATAATCACATGATATTGAAACTTATCCATGGATATTATTAAAAATAAACACATAGAAATCAATAACTGATTTCATAACGATGAAATGCATAATGATGGACATCTAAAACTTACTTTTGAGGCATTATTCTAATTCAATTTAAACTATGGGTAGGTATACACCCAAAACCTTTTAATAAGGCTTCCCAATTGGTTTTTCTCATGGGACCCACTGATGAATCGAGGGGATATGTAATTATTTCCCCCACCCACCACTTATTAAATCCAATGCATTTATCATATTAATAAACAATATAATTTAATTAATATTCCTTAAAAATCAATAACTATCCACATTGGAAGAATTAACATACAAAATGTCAATACATCCCCCCCAAAAAATGAATACAAAACATCCATAAAACATCCATAAAAATATTTTGGATGTTATATTTTAAGTATATCATCATTAAATTATAATATTCAATAAATTATGTTAACATAGATGAAAATACTTTAAGAAGATCACTGGAAAATTTATTGAGGGAAATACCCATTTTTACTTTGAAATAAATTATTTAAATTCTAAAAATTTCTCAAATATTAAGAAAAACTTTTTCCTTTAAAATAAACTTGTAAAAATTTTAAGGAATCATTAAAAAATTGAGTGGTTATGATGGTTGGAATTTCGTTCATGGTGTATAAAAAATCATTACTTTCACTCTTTTATAAGAAAATCCAAAAAGTACCTCATTTAGAAAAAGAAAGGAATATTATTTTAAAACATTTTGTAAAATTAAAATATGGGTAAAAATTTATATAATAAATCATTAGAGAATAGTGAAAATAATTTTTAAATTTTTTTAAGGAAAATATGGATACGGAAGAAAAATATTCCTGATCAAGTAGAAAAACAAAGTCGGTTTTCCTTAAAAACATGATTTTAGTATATTGAATACTTAATGAGTGGAAAATGAAAGGAAATATTAAAATTTCAACAAATAAACATATTATAATAAAATATATTGGGTTTGAGATAGAAATATCAAATAATTCCCCCAGTGGATAATTTAACATAAACAATCCCGAATAATGATGAGATTGTGAAATAAATCCTTACTTCAGGTCTGAATTCCTTCGTATGTGATAAAACCTCTTGTATAATAAATATAGGTTTATTATATATCTATTAAAAAAATATAATCATATATATCACACTATATATGATTTAATTATAACCTTTTATCACCCATTTATTTAAAATTATTTATTAAAATCACTGTTCCAAGTAATAACTGCTTCGTTTTTCATGTATGTTTTGGTTCAGTAGTTTTGATCCTTGTACTTTAATAATGGTTCCATAATCTCCAAAATTTTAATCATGATATAGATATAATATATATTCATTAAATCTATCCTTATTACCATTCATGTAAAGTGTAAATGAACAATAGATCACATCACTTTGTGGAGGTGGTTGTCCACACGTACAGACAAGCGCTATTATCATTTACTAATAGATTAGAAGGTGAGAATGTATATATGATATTAAAATTACAGAATAATATTTATGCCATAAATATTTTATATATTCATTAGTTATATCTGTTGGTACAAGAAAACACGTCCACAAAATATTTCAAATGCTTCTATACATGATCTAGGAACGTAGCACGTTTCACAATCTTCAATTTGACTAGTCGTAGAGCCCAAACGGAGTTATGGATTAAGACTTATGGACATTCGAAGTTGGGATGGAAAAATGGTTCGCAGAGCCCATTCACGAAGCTCCCTCTACGATCGCAGAGCAGAGGAACTTGACCAAAGTCTCTACGAGCACCGTGAAAGCCATGAAAGTATCCTCCAAAACTACAAGAAACTTGAGGGAACTTGATCGGAGCCTCCACGATCATCGCGAAGGCCGTGACAGTCAACTCCATGGTTATGACGAACTTGAGGGAACTACCTCCAGTTGTGGAGAACAATTTCCTTCAAAACATCATTTTCTCTTCGTGGCGTGCATTTGTTATTTGCGGTGTGCTCCACTGACCTCCATCAACTATAAATATCCAGCTCACCCCCTTCATAAGCATGGTTATGCCACCCCTTCAGTGGAAGATCTCCCATTTCACCGTGCTCCCGAGCACTATGAAGTGATGCCCTTTGAAAAGGGATCCTCCATTTGTGAGGGAAGGAGATCCTTTGGGTTTCTCAGGGCTCCTCAAATCCCCCTTTTCCCCACAAGACCCCATGATCCACGATCACCTTTCCTTCGCGAAGCTGCTTCACGAGACCCCATGCTTTACGAAGCCCTATCCTTCGCAAAGCTCCTACCTTCTCTCTCACCGATCCATACCAAGAGGGGTGCACCCTCGAACCCCCACTTGGGATTAGTGCTAAGTTTTGGTCCCAGTCCTCCGGTCCGGTCCCTTCATTTCCGTCACTAACCCCCATGAAAAATGGAGAGTCGCACCATGAACTTTTCGAGCCGGGAAGTCGACATTTTCCATTGCACCCTTATGTGCACCCACCTTCCACCTATAGAATACCATGATTTGAGATACTCCTCTGCTCACCATGAAACACCTTTAGTCGAAATATTCCTCTTGGTTCATTTCCCATGTCGTGAGTTGAGATTCTCATCATCAATTCCCTGAGTACCTGGATTCAAACCATTCCTCAAGTAACTCATCCCAACCCCATCACCCGACTCATATTCCAAGATCCGCCAGAAAGGGCCGCTCTTGTGTAAGTCACAACACCATCCATTGCTAGGCGTCTTATGCCTATTATTTCTCTCTATACGACTTTAAACTGTAGTACACCCTATGTGACAAATATAGGATGCCTCTTTCTCCAAACAAGATATGCCTTATGCGTCATGCATAAGATGCCAATAGTTCTATCAACATGAATATAAAATGTAGTACAACCAATATGACAAATATAGGATGGCTCTTGATCTCAACAAGAGATTCCTTATGCACCAAGAATAAGATGCTAACAGTCCTCTATACATGACTATAAACTGTAGTACACCCTATGTGAAAAAATAGGATGCATCTTGCTCCAAATAAGAGATACCTTATGAGACAATAATAAGATGCCAACAGTACTCTCTATAAGACTATAAAATGTAGCATTCCCTATCATTCAATAATAGGATGCCTCTTGTTCCAAATAAGAGATACCTTATGTGACAAGCATAAGATGCCTCATGCCATGATTACACTGGCATAGTTATAAGAGCATTGGAAACCATTTGAGGATTCCACCACTCCACCTCATGCTTTGTGTATGCTTCATTCAGTTATTCATCCTCTTTCATGTCTGAAGGTACCCCCTAACAGCCTGGTCCCATGACGCTTTGACTCACCTACCATTTTGGTCCAACGCCCCAGAAGACCATGGATGACACTTCGAGTCAGGTCCTGTGTTTCGAACATAGTCAATAGTTGACCATCATTTGTTTGTCCCCATTTTAGGCTAACGTGATATGGATGTTGTGTTTCAAACATGGTCAATAGTTATCCTCCATCTTCATGCCACCCTCACCACGTTCTAAATTTTAGGCATGTGATTTACACTTTTCATCTCCCTTTGTTCAGACTGATTCCAAAACCCTTGGCATTATCCCGCTTATTCACTAGCGCATAAGTGTAGATCACAATTATATGCCTCAACCCATCAGTGAGTTGGGATTCCCTCATGGACAGACATGAGGAAGACATTATGGGTATCATCCATGCGTAATACCCATACACTATTGTTGTTCCTTAGTGGCACTGGGTGGAATCCATGCGTAAGACCCTTCCACCATTGACACTCCTTAGTGGAACCCGAGCAGCATTCATGCGTAAGCCCCATACACTATTGCCGCTCCTTAGCTGCACTGGGTAGCTTCCATGCATAAGCCCTATACACCATTGCTGCTTCATTGCAACACCCAAGAATCTTCCATGCGTAAGCCCCATTCACTGTTTCCACTCCTTATCAGACCCCGAGAAGCTTCCATGCATAGGCCCCATTCACCGTTGCCACTCCTTAGCAGCACTCAAGCAGCTTCCATGTGTAAGCCCCATTCACCACCCTTCGTGGTCACACCTTTGTGCCATGAGTGTTAGGTCTGTTGTTGCCTCTTGTTTCTCACACCAAGCATGAATCACGTGATCTTAAAGTAAGTAGTGACCATGACATCCTCACTGGGCCATCTTAGTGTGTAAGCCTCACACCCACACCGAACTACGTGGACTTTGATCCTTGTATCCTAGGCAAGGTACATAGGAAGCGTCCCTGAGGTTCAATCCCAACACCTACTTGTCCCGACCCCTTCACATCGGTTCAAATTCACCCCACATGACATTAAACTATATCCCTCAGACCAAACTATATGGACTTTTATCCTTGTCTCCTAGGAAAGGTACGTAGGAATCCTACCTGAGGTTCAATCCCAACACGTACTTATCCTGACCCCTTCACATCAGTTCACCTTCACCCCACATGATGTTAAACTGTATCCCTCAAACCGAACTACATGGACTTTGATCATTGTCCCCTAGATATGGTACGTAAGAATCCTCCCTGAGGTTCAACCCCAACTAGCGGTAAGCCATTGTCAACCCCAACCAGCGGTAAGCCATTGGAACCCCAACCAGTGGTAAGCTATTGGAACCCCAGTCAGTGGTAAGCCGTTGTTAACCCCAACTAGTGTTAAGCTATTTTAGCCCCATCCAGCGGTGAGAAATTGTAGTATGCAATTGATAGTAAGACGTTGTAGTACCCTTCGCTGGGACCCATATCTCTGTTCCTCCCTCGTAGCATCAGACTAACCCAGGCTGCTAACCACGCCTAATCCCTAGTATATCATCGGGTCGCTGTCCTATGTGTACACCCCGATTCTATACCCCCATCCCAAACTACAAGGACTTTGATTCCCTACCACAAGGATACGTAGTAAGCCTCCCTAAGGTTTAATCCCACCACTCATGTCCCATAGTGGTCTCTCTCTCAAGCCTATGTGTTTCGGGAAGGTAATTCCCCAACCTAAAGGTTCTACTCCCTCCAGATCCCATCCATGCATCCATTATCATGGGTTGCCTCCCCAGGTGTCCCATCACCCCACCAAACTATGTGGAATTTTATTCCCTACCACGGGGAAACGTAGGAAGTCTCTTAGAGGCTCAATCCTAACATCACCTCCGTCCTCTGTTGGTTCCATATCATCCTCCATCCACTCTCAACCATCCATATCTATCCCGATTCTTACCCGGGCCGCCACATCCCAGTGAGATCATGTCACCCAATTTCTCGCTGCTCCAAGAAGCAATTGGGTAACTAACCATGTGTTAGCCCCAACATCAGTGTTCTTTCCTGGGGTTTCACCCGGATGATCCACTCTTATCACTGTTCCGATCAGTCTGATCCGTCTCCGCTAAACATTAAACTCATGGAATACCCTGTGTTAAACATGAGAAGCTGAGGAAAACATTAGATACATACCTATGGCATATAATTCCCCACACTCAACATGGGATGCCTCGAGCTTCCGCGACCTTAAGAAGCCCTATCATAAGGGGAAGAAACCCAGACGAATAAGTGTTCTAGTGTTCAGACACACCAACGATGTCCAATGTGACTACTCCCCCGACCAAAGGTTGGTTCCCTATCAAGATTCTTTAAAATGTATTGATAGAAGCAACACAATTAACTGATGTCCACAAAGATATGGAACATGGAATGAGATTCAAAAACAAAGTCTTAATCTTTAAGGGAGACCCAGACTAGGAAACGAGTTACAAGGAGAAATCCATAGAAGGATAGACCAACATCCCATAATCCCATTTTGATCAAGGAGAAAACATCCCTGAACAAGCGACTGATGCTGCCCACCTTTGGAAAGAGGGAATACGAGGCAACAATCAGCGTGTCCTTGACATACGGATGCGTGCCCCAGTGAAATCATCAGAAAAAAAGGGTGAACCCAACGTGAATCTCTTCTTATTAAACATTGAGTAGAAAAAATATGTTGGGAAAATTGAGGAATCACCCATGTGAATCTTCTCTCCTTTATGTGTGGGAGGATGAGTAACAATGGGTGTATAAAGACTACCTTCCATTGGATCCTCGCTGAATCCGCCGCCTCCATGAGGCCGCGCTAGGGGCATCTACCCCTGACTCCATCGGCTCCTCACTAACCCCGCCGCCTTAAGAGGATGCAAATGGGAAATCCTCCCCCCCAAATCCATCGAATCCTCGCCAAATCTGCCACTTTAAGAGGCTATGTAGGGGAAATTCTCCCCTGACTCCATCAGCTCCTCACCTATGCCTTCGCCTCCATGAGGCCGCATAGGGGGAATCCACTTCCGACTCCATCAACTCCTCGCCGACTCTGCTTCCTTAAGAGGCGGCGCAGGGGGAATCCACCTCAGACTCCATCAGATCCTTGACAACCCCACCGCCTTAAGAGGCCACACAGGGGGCATCCACCCATGTCTCCATCAACTCCTTGCCAACCCTGCATCCTTAAGAGGCTATGCAGGGGGCATACACCCCCAACTCCATCGTCTCCTCGTCGAACTCACTGCCTTCACAGGCCACGCAGGGGGTATCCGCCCCTAACTCCATCGGATCCTCACTGACCCCGCCACCTCCATGAGGCCGCGCAGGGGGAATCTGCCCCGAATCCATCGACTCCTCATCAACCCCACCACCTCCATGAGGCTGTGCATGGGGCATCTACTCCTGACTCCATCGGCTCCTCTCCAACCCCGCTATCTCCATGAGGCCGCGTAGGGGGAATTTTCCTTTGACTCTGTCGACTCCTCTCCGACCCCGCCGCCTCTATGAGGCAGCTTAGGGGGTATCTTCCCCTGACTCCATCAGCTCTTTACTGACCCCACCACCTTCACAGGCTGTGCAAGGGGAATCTTCCCTCGAATCCATCAGCTCCTCCCCAACTCCGCTGCCTTAAGAGGCTGTTCGGGGGGCATTTGCCCCAAACTCTATCAGCTCCTCTCCAACTTTGTCACCTTAAGAGGGCGTGCATGGGAATCCTCCCCCGACTCCATTGGATCATCGCCGATGCCGATGCCTCTATGAGGCCTCACAGGGGGCATCTGCCCCCGACTCCATCAGCTCCTCGCCGACCCCGCCGCCTTAAGAGGCTATGCAGGGGGCAGTCGCCTCCGACTCCATTGGCTCCTCGCCAACCCCACCACCTTAAGAGGCCACACAATGTGAATCCACCCTCGACTCCATCGACTCTTCATTGAACTCGCCGTATTAAGAGGTCACGTAGGGGGAATCCACCCCCGACTCCATTAGATCCTTACTGACTCCACCACCCTAATGGGCTGCGTAGGGGTCAACCACCCCCAATCCAATGACACAACTCTAACTCCATCAGTAGACACTACAGAGGTCCTCCCCACATCGCTATCATCTGACACGAGAGTCCTCCCTATCACCATTAGTAGCCACTGTGGAGGTCCTTCCCACACCACTATCACCAGACACAAGAGTCATCCCCGTCGACATCAGCAGCCACTGCGGAGGTCCTCACCGGACCACTATCATCAGGCATGAGATTCCTCCCCATCATCATAGATAAACACTATGTAGGTCCTCCCCGCACCTCTATCAACCGACATAGAGTTCCTACCCATGCAATTACCACAATTTGTATCAGAGTTTCTTTGCCTCTTGAGATGACATTCTAGGATTCCATGCCTTCTGGGCTCCATCACCCCCATCGTACCAACATTCCAGGATTTTCACCTTCCGGGCTCCATCACCCCCGTTGTACCAATGTTCCAGGCTTCCACACCTTCCAGGCTCCACCACCCCATCATACCAACACTCTAGGCTTCAATGCCTTCCGGTATCCATCGCCCCATCGTACCGATGCTCCAGGCTTCAACACCTTCCGGAATCCATCACCCTATCGTACGGATGCCTTCTGGGCTCCATCGCCCCATCGTACCGATACTCTAGGCTTCAATACCTTCTGGGATCCATCGCCCTGTCGTACCGACGTTCTAGGATTCCACGCCTTCTGGGCTCCATCACCCCATCGTACCGAAGTTCTAGGATTCCACGCCTTCCAGGATCTATCGCCCCATCGTACCAATGTTCTAGGCTTCCACGCCTTCCGGGATCCATCGAACCATCGTATCGATGATCCAGGATTCCACACCTTCCGAGCTCCATCGCCCCATAATATTGACGCTCCAGGATTCTACGCCTTCCGGGTTCCATCGCCCCCATCATACCGATGTTGCAGGCTTCCACAACTTCCGGGCTCCATCACCCTTACAGACTGAGGACATGTTGTCATCCCTACTACCCTTGTGACATTCTGTGTCATCCCAAATGATGCATTGAAACAAACATAGAGGTCCTCCTTGCTTCCTCAACACCAACTTATGAAATTTTCACCGTGAGGTAGCCCAAAAAAACCATGGAGATCATCCATGCATACACTGGGGGAATTTTAGGGTAATACCATCATAAGAATTTCCCCCTCATACTCAAGTATCCCAGACCACCATAATGGGGTAGATATGACCATCACTCTACTAACAAAATCCTTGTGGTTTCACATCCTAGTTGCATGATGTTAAACTGCATAACAACCATCATCTTAGTCGCATGATGTTAAACTGTGGGAAAGCATCTTGGTCACATGACCTGAAACTGTAAAACATTTTGGTCAAAGCTACATGACCTAAAACTACATCAACCATGGCCAAATCTATGCGACCTTAAATTCCAAACATCACTCGTCCTAGCTACATGACGTTAAATTATGCACCAGGTCCAAACTCTATGACCTTAAAATAAGAAACTTTGGTCCAAGAAACGAGACATTAAACTATCTGCAACACCAGGGTATGTTATTCCGAGTCCAACAACGTCTTCTCACTGACATGCTCTGATGCACTATGGTGTAGAACCCAGAGTGTTAGACTCCAAATGGACATTATCCCAATCCATCTCCACACTTCATAGCATCCCTTTATTTGGATCCACCCCTTCTTTCATGTTTGAAGGGACCCCCTAACAGTACGTATGCTCAGCCAATGGATCATATACTATCCTGGTCCAATGACCTAGAAGACTTTAGATGACATTTTGAGACAATCCCCATGTTTCAAACATGGTCAGTGGTCGACCCTCATTTTTCTATCTTTATTCCAGGTAACACAATGTGGATGCTGTGTTTTGAACATGGTCAGTAGTTATCCTCCATGATTACACCACCATCATTTTGATCCAGATATAGGATTCTATGATTCAACCCTTTTTTCACATCTATATGTTTAGGTGTAATTACAACACCCTTGGTGTTACCCTTCCGTGCACCTTTGCACGTTGAGTGAGAGGTCCAGTACTGTTGGTATATTCCCAGCTAGAAATCTCCATTCCGTTTTCTATGTGCTTCTATGATTCAATAAAATCCCATCATTACTCCTTGTTTCCCACACTGATAATTACTCACATGGGTTTAGTATTTTAGGTAGGATATGTACTGATATAGTTGAGAGACATAGACATCCTTGTCCTTTATGACATTAAACTGCTCATCTTTGTCCCATAAGATGTTAAATCACATTATTGACCTGCATGACATTAAACTGTTCATCTTTATCCTCTATGAAGTTAAACTACTCATTATCATCTTGCATGACTTCAAACTACTCATCTTTGTCTGTCATGACGTTAAACTACTCATTATCATCCTGCATGACTTTAAACTTCTAATCTTCGTCTCATATGACGTTAAACTGCATTTTAGTCCTGTATGACATTAAAATGTATGTCACCCCACATGAAATTAAATTGTATATGGTCCTACATGACCAGAAACTGTGGCATCTTTACCACATGATGTTAAAATGTGTGTTTCATCCGAGCTAAAGAACGTAAAAATACTCGGCACCTGTCCTGAATGACATTAAACTATATGTCATCCTGCATGATGATAAACTGTATACAGTCCTACATGACCATAAACTATGACGTATTTACCGCACAACATTAAAATGAGTGATACGTCAGAGTTAAAGGATGTAAAACTACCCCGAATTCATCCGTCATGACAATAAACTGCAAGATGGGCCGAGCTCTAGGACCTTAAACTAATATCTCCCCATATCCATTGTCCCTAAAGACGTTAAAATGTACCTTCAAGAACTATGTATGACTTGATTCCCATCCTCATGGGATACATAGGAATGCTTAGACGCTTTGTCTTATAGCCCAACCCCCAAATTATTCTCTTTGACTACCCCCTGGGTGTAGTTATATTGGAGGATTGCAGACGGTATCATGTAGAATTATTTGGCCCCATTGGTGTCGGGTTTATGATGGTCGCACCACATGCCCTCCCATTATTATATCCTCCCACATCCTTACTGCATGACGTTAAACTACATGGCCCTTTCAGAACTACGCATGTCTTGATTCGCATCCTCATGGGATACATAAGAACGCCTGAATATTTTGTCTGTAGCCCCAAACCCAAACTTCAATATATCCCCTTTGGTCCAGCCCCTTGGCCCGGATACTTCCCAAAATGCTTGGTGTGGTAGGGGCACATTTCCTCATTCACGCCGGGTTTATCACGACCGCGCCATGTGTCCCTCTCCCCAGAGAGCCCCACTTCCATCTTCCTTACTACACAACGTTAAACCACATGGGAATATTCATGCTTCAAACATCCTATTTATTTGGGTCTTCATCATCTTTCACATCCAAAAGGGACCCACAAACGACATGGATGGTAGGCCCTAGGGCCCTCCTACCATTTCGGGACAACGTCCCTGAGGATTCTGGACAACAATTTGATACAAGTATCATGTTGTGAATATGTTCAATAGTTGACACTCATTTGTTGTTCCCATTTTAGGTCACACGATATAGAGGCTGTGTTTCAAACGTGGTCAACAACCATCCCCTGTTGTTGTCACCACCCCAATACGCCCCAAATGTTGGGTACAATGATTCATTTTGTCCTGCTATCCCTTTGAACGTCAGCATGCCTAAATCAAGGATGTTGATATAGGTGGGATAGACCCCTCCCAATATCTTTCCTTTATTTTTGTGACCTTATATGATGGGTAGAAATTGATCCCATTCCTTGTTTCTCACATAGTGAATTGCTCACGTGGGATTAAGAGCTTTGGTAAGGAAATACCCTCCATAAAGGGTCACACTACCCTGGTTTGAGCTCTATGACCTTAAACTAAGATCACCACCATCCTCACCACATGGGTTTAAACTGCATGATCCATCCAAACTAAATGATGTAAAACCACTCAGCACTCATCCCGCATGACAATAAACTGCAAACTGGCCAGGACTTTCCATAGTTGGCCCAACCTTAGGTACTTCAACCTTTTCGTCCCCCTGAACCAAGTTCTTACTTAGGATTGTGTGGTGTGGGCTGGGATCTATATCCTCTTTCACACCAAACTATCTTTTCCATGCCACATACATCCCCTTAAGACACCTCCCATATCTTTTTCCTTACCGCAAGACGTTAAACTGCACAGGTCCCATCACGATTTATGCATCCCATCATTTGGGTTTCCAATATCTATTATATCCAAAAGGAACCTCAAACGACATGGATGCTAGGCCCCAAGGCTCTCCTACTATTTCGGGCCAACATCCCTGAAGATTCTGGATGACAATTTGATACAAGTCCCGCGTTGCGAGTATGGTCAGCGGTCGAAACTCATTGTTTGCCCCCATATTTGGTCACACAATACAGATACTATGTTGAGAACATGGTCAACAGTTATCCTCGATCATTGTTTCTATTTATTGACCTCCCACATAGTAGGTACGATGATTCACCCTCTCCACTCGTTTGTCCCGTGCACATGATGTTAAATTGGGAATCTACAGTCTAAGCTCTATGACCATAAACTAAGCTCTATCATGTCCTTACTACATGAGGTTAAAGTACACAGTATCTCAAGAACTATGTATGGATTGATTCCAATCCTCTTGGGATATATAAGAAAACCTGGACATCTTGTCTTCGGGTCCAGCCCGGGTTCATCTCCCCTTTCTCTCGGCCACCTGGTCTGAATTCTCTTTGGGAATTATGAATGGTATGGTGTATGTGGTCTTATTTTCTCATTCATGTTGGGTTACTCACCAT
This sequence comes from Viscum album, assembly GCA_963277665.1. Classification (NCBI taxonomy): domain Eukaryota; kingdom Viridiplantae; phylum Streptophyta; class Magnoliopsida; order Santalales; family Viscaceae; genus Viscum; species Viscum album. The sequence goes on from OY728133.1 coordinate 666,853,179, forward strand.
TCCATACACATTCCTCATCATGTACTTACTTCATGACGTTAAACTGCATGACACTTTGAGAACTATGTGTGGCTTGATTTCCCTCCTCATGGGATACATAGGATCACACAGACGTTTAGTCTTCGGGTCCAACCCTATTTCTTAGAAACATCCTCATCTTTCTAGCCCCCCTGGGCTGAGTTCCTCAGGAGGAGGTGTATGGTGTGTTATGGACTCCATGTCCTTATTCACGTCGGGTTTTTAACAGCTACACCACATACCTCTCCCTATTAAGAGATCTTCCTCCCCCTATTCTACACTAATCTTTTCGAGTCGGCTGCTCTCAAATTGGGCCCCTCGACCCTCTTTGGTATTTAACCAATGTTCCTAGGATCACTCTGGTTCAAGACCTAGAGTATTGGATTCTACATAGAAATGTTATCACCCATTTTCAGGCTTTATGTTCCCCTTCATTTGGGATTTCATCATCTTTCACATCCAAAAGGACCCCCGAATGACATGGATGCTAGGTCCTAGGGATATCCTACCATTTCAGGCCAACGTCCTCGAGGATCTCGAATGAAAAATTGATACAAGTCACACATTACGAATATGGTCAGTGGTCGATGCTCATTTTTTGTTCCCATTTCAGATCACACGATGTGGATGCTGTGTTTTAAACACAATCAACAATTATCCTCCATTGTCACACCACCCCCATCAATCCCTAAATATTGGTTGCATTATTCATGTCCTTTTCTACTCCATCATGTCCAAGTAGAATTTCGACACTCTTGGTGCTATCCCTCAGTGCATGTTTGCATGATATGAGGACAAATCCACGATGAGGCATCATTCAGGGCTCCAAACTATTTTCCCATTTTCATGTATTCCACATGTTGCAAATACCTTCTCTACCCTTGTTTCCCACATCAAGCACAACTCATGTGGGATTTGGGATTTGGTCTAGGTTTTCACCCGCTTGGAAGAGTTTCGCTTATATATGGTATGAAATCTAAGAACTTAAACTAATATCTCTCTATGTCCTTTCTGCAAGGCGTAAAAACCACATCTCCTAGAACTACATACAACTTGATTCCCATCCTCATGGGATATGTAGGAACGTCCATGTGTCTCGTCTTTGGGTCCAGCTTAGGTTCCACTAATTAACTCTTATGTTCTCCCTTTTGGACCTGAATTTCATAGGATTGCGTGGTGTGGCGTGTGTGGTCTCATGTACTCATTCATGTTGGGTATGCAATAGCCTCACCATGTACTCCCCTTTTAAGAGATAGTCTCTCCTACCTCTTGTCCCGCATGACATTAAACTACACCCTCAGAACTGCATATGGATTGATTCTTATTCTCATGGGATACGTAGGAACACCTAGAATTTTTTTCCACGGGTCCATCCCCATATTCTCTGACCTTTTATTGCCCCTAGACCCAAGGTTTATTCCCCAAAATTGTGCGTGGTGTGGTTTGGACCTCGTCCTAATTCACGTCGGGTATGCTTTATCACACCATGTGCATTCTAACCTAAAAATTTGTTTCTTTCATACATGTCCAAGATATATGAATTTAAACTATGATTCTTAGTCCCACATAACTTTAAAATATTGATTCTTTATTTCAAGACGTTAAAATGTAGGGTTTGGTCCTATCATATGACCCTAAACTATGACATTATCATCCTGGACGCACGACAAAAAACAAAACCTCATTGTGATGTCCTCACTTGAGAGGATATCATGTTTGGCAGCAGCTATCCACCATACCATTCTTCAATGCCTGCATATGTCTTGATTCTTATAATGATTCCTAGATTCTCCATCCTAGGTTTATCGCTTCACAAAAAAACAAACACATCCATCCTAAAGGAAAAACAAGATCTATCAAATGCCGCTTCTTTTGGTGCATGAGCCAGACCTACATGACAATATTTTCCCCAACATTGTTAACCTACCGTGCCACTTCTAAAACTACATATGGTTTGATCCCCATCATCATGGGGTATGTAGGAACGCCCACACACTTTGCCTCAGGCCCTACCTAACTTTCATTTTCAGTCCCTTGATCTAAAACCTCCCTAGGGAGCACATGGTGTGATATGGACTCCTACTATCCTCATTCACGTCAGGTTTTATAATTACCACACCACATGTCTCCCTACCTCATTTCCATCTATGGTCCGGGCTCTAATACCTTAAACTACTATCTCTCTGCATCCTTGCCTCAAGACATAAAACTACACAACATTTTCCAGAACTACGTATGTATTGATTCCCATCCACATGGGATATGTAGGAACGCCTGGACATTATGTTTGTGGGTCCAACCCCATGAATCTTAAATCTTTCCCCCCTTTCAACCCCTTGGCCCAAAATATTTTGGGAAAATGTGGTGTGGAGAGTACCTCTTGGGATCTCATTCACGTTGGGTTTTGAAACAACCACACCATTTGCCTCCCTTGTCTTTTCCCAACCTGGTCTGAATTCCACAACCCTAAACCAGGATCTCCCTATGGGAGCTATGCATCAAGCGTGGATACTTAGCCACCCTATGAAAATTCTATTAAACTAGGTCCCCTATTAATGATCCACTCTACGACCTTAATTTAGGACCATGAAAACCCAAGACCCTTGTCCTTGGAATGGGATTAAACCTCCTATATCTGACACGTCTCATTGGCGTACTCAAATGCATTGTGTTGAAGAGTTCAAAGTGTGGATTTTTCACATGGACATTACATCATTTCATGTCCCTGCTTCATAAGCCCTTTATTTTTATCTCCAAACTCTTACACATCTAAAGATACCCCCTTTACGAACTGGTATCATGCCACATTGGCTTACCTACCATCTTGATCCAACACCCTGGAAGACCCCAGATGACATTTTGCGATAGGTCCCGTGTTTTGAACATGGTCAGCGGTCAACTCTCATTTTTCTGTCCCCATGCCAGGCTAATGTGAAATGGATGATGTGTTTCGAACATGGTCAATAGTTATCATTGTGATCCAGATCTCAAGAACCAATATTAACATCTTTCCACTCCCTTATGTTCAAGTGGAATTACAACACAATCAGTTTTACCCTTCTGAGAATCTATGTCTGCTAAGTAGGAAGGTCAGTAATATTGGGACATTATTCACCTATAATTCCATTTCCCCTAATGCGTGCCTTCGTGTACCAGGAAAATACCATCACTACTCCTTGTTTCCCACATCGAGCACTACTCACATGGGCTTAGTGGTTTTGGTCGGATGTGTACTGGTGCAACCAAACCACACATGATTTTCACCCCACATGACATTAAAATGCACTCTCAGGACTACATGTGGCTTGATTCCCATCCTAATGGGGTATGTAGGAATTACCAGACACATTATCTTGGGTCCATCCCAACTTTCTCCATCTTCGGCCTCTTGACCTAAGATTTACCCTGGGGGTACGTGGTGTGATATGGACTCATACTGTTCTCATTCACATCAGGATATATACCACACTATGCGTTTCTTTCTGGGTAACCATGTCCTCAACACATGAATTTAAACTAAATTTATACCCTGAAAAAGTTCAGGATGCCCCATGATAATTATCGGATGCATCAGCTTCCTCACTAGAGAGGATTTCGCCCGCCAGCATTGGTTTTTAACCATATTGTGTTCAAGAACTATGTTTTTCTTGATTCTCATCCTTATGGGATATGTAGCGATTCCCAGGAATTTCGCCTCGGGCCCAGCCCTAGGGTCATAACCCTTCTGTCCCCTTGGACCTGATTACGATCCAATCTCTATGACCTTGAACTATGAGCCTACAGTCCATGTAACATGAATTTAAACTGTTAACCTCAGTACAGACAGTATAAACTTAAAAATATGTGCAATGTACTGGTCATATGACATTAAACTATTCCATTCATCATTCGCATATGTATGATGTAAAAATAAAAGGCATTCCAGGTCCTCACCAGAGAGTTCCTGTCTTGAAATAGGTATGATACCTAATCAGACCGATGCACCCACCTAACGTGTTTCCACCACAGTGGCATGATTTCAAGAGTGTTGGACTCTATTAGAACAAACCCATCACTCCACCCTCCATGCTTTTCATACTATTAATTTGGACCCTCTTCCTCTTTCATGCCTGAAGGAACCCCCTAACAGTCTATGGCTCACCTACTATCCTAGGCTAACGTTCTGGAAGACTAATGGATGAAATTTTGAGATAGGCCCCATGTTTCGAACATGGTCATCAGTCATCCCTCATTTGTTATCCCTATATCAGGCTAAAATAATAGGGATGATGTGTTTCGAACATAGTCAATAGTTATCCTTTATTGTAATTACATCCCTACAGTGTTCCGAATTTTGGGTATCTTGATTCAAACTTTCCACTCCCCACTGTTCGGATTGATTCTAATACCCCTGGAATTATCCTGATCGTACACTAGAGAGAATATTGGTAGAATCAAGTCGACTGTCTAGGGAGCCCTGTTCTCTAGCTATGACCCTCCCTATTTTAGGATTCTCCCAATGGTGATTGATGTCCCATTCCTATCCCCTCACACATTCTGTTGTTTATCACTCTCGTACAGGTGAATGACCCCCTATTATCTCTTGTTTCCTGCACCAATCATGGCTCACATGGTCCTAGAGATTTATTCAGTTATTTATTAAATGTGATCGAGATACAATAGACCCTAAGGCAGGAGTTTTTCTTAGATGTTTCCTCAGAATGCGGTCCGCCTCGCCCTCCTCGTCCTTGGTGGACCCCATTCTTAGGGGGGGGGGGGAATTTTTTGGAACCAAAAAACACATCCACAAAATATTTAAAATGCTTTTATACATGACCTAGGAGCATAGAACGTTTCAAAAGCTTCAATTTGACTAGTCGTAGAGCCCAAATGGAATTACAGATTAGAAGTTATGGACATTCGAAGTTAGGTTCGGAAACTAGTTTGTGGAGCCCATTCACGAAGCTCCCTCTATGATCATAGAGCAGAGGAACTTGAACGAAGCCTCCGAGAGCATAGAGAAGGCCATGAAGGTAGCCTCTGCGACTAAGAGAAACTTTATATAACTTGACTGGATCCTCTACGAGCACCACGAAGTCCGTGACGGTCGACTATGCGGTTACGACGAACTTGAGGGAACTGCCTCCAGTTACGGAGAACGATTTCCTTCGCAGCATCATTTTCTATTCACGACTCACATTGTTTCTTCACAGAATGCTCCACCAACCTACATTGCCTAAAAATATCCGTCTCACCCCCCCTTCATAAGCATGGTTACACGCCCCTTCAGAGGTGGATCTACCAGTTCGCGGTGCTCCTAAGCACCGCGGAGTGATGCCCTTCGAAAAGGGATCAACCCTTTGTGAGGGGCGGAGCTCCTTCGGGTTGCTCAAGGATCCGCGAAGCCCCCTTTGCTCTGCGAGAACCCATGATCCACGAGCACCTTTCCTTCATGAAGTTTCTTCACGAGACCCCATGCTTCTCAAAGACCTATCCTTCATGAAGCTCCTACCTTCGCGCCCACCGGTCCATACCGCGAGGGATGTGCCTCCACACCTTTTCTTGGGATCAGTGCCAGGCTATGGTACCGGTCCTCCGGGCTGGTCCCTTCATTTCCATCACTGACCCCCATGAAAAATGGAGAGTCACACTGTGAACTTTTCAAGTCGGGACGTCGACATTTTCTATTATGCCCTTATGCACACCCACCTTCCACCTATGGAATACCATGATTTGAGATACTCTTCCGCACACCATGAAACACCTTCAGTCGACATATTTCTCTTGGTTCATTTACCATGTCGTGAGTTGAGATTCTCATAATAAATTCCTTGATTACCTTGAGTTGAACCATTCCTCAAGTAACTCATCCCAACCCTATCACCTGACTCATATTCCAGGATCCACCAGAAAGGGCCACTCTTGCGTAAGTCACAACACCATCCATTGTTAGGTTCCTTATTCCTATTAGTCCTATCTATATGATTTTATACTGTAGTAAACCCTATGTGACAAACATAGAATTACTCTTTCTCCAAACAAGAGATTCCTTATGCGTCATGGATAAGATGACAATAGTCCAATCTACATGACTATAAACTGCAGTACACCCTATATGACAAATATATGATGCCTCTTGATCTAAACAAGAGATGTATTATGTGCCAAGAATAAGATGCTAATAGTCCTCTATACATGACTATAAACTGTAGTACAACCTATGTAACAAACATAGGATACCTCTTGCTCCAAAAAAGAGATGCCTTATGAACCTAGCATAAGATGCCAATAGTCCTCTCTATAAGAATATAAAATGTAGCATTCCCTATCATTAAATAATAGGATGACTCTTGTTCCAAATAAGAGATGTCTTATGTGACAAGCATAAGATGCCTCATTCCATGATTACAATGGCATAGTTCCAAGAGCGTTGGAAACTGTTTGAGAATTCCACCACTCCACCTCCCGCTTTTCGTGTCCTTCATTCGGATCTTCATCCTCTTTCATGTCTGAAGGGACCCCCTAATAGCCTGGTCCCATACCACTTCAGCTCACCTACCATTTTGGGCCAACGCCCCAGAAGAATTTGGATGACACTTCGAGTCAGGTCCTATGTTTAGAACATGGTAAATAGTCAAACCTCATTTTTTGTCCCCATTTTAGGCTAACACGATATGTATGCTGTGTTTAAAACATGGTCAACAGTTATCCTCCATCGTCACGCCACCCTCACCATGTTCTGAATGTCAGGCATGTGATTCACACTTTTTATCTTCCCTTTTCGGACTGATTCCAATGCCCTTGGCATTATCCCTCTTGTTCACTAGAACATAAGTGTAGGCCTCAATTATATGACTCAACCCACAAGTGAGTTGGGATACCCTCATGGATAGACACAAGGAAGACATTACGGGCAACATCTATGCATAAGCCCCATACACTATTTCCACTTCTTAGTGGCATTGGGCAGCATCCATGCATAAGCCCCTTCCATTATTTCCGCTCCTTAGTAGAACTTAGGTAATGTTTATGCATAAACCCTATACACTGTTGCCGCTCCTTTGTAGCACTGGGTAGCTTCCATTTGTAAGCCCCATCCACCATTTCCACTCCATTGCATCACCCAAGAAGCTTCCATGCGTAAGACCCATTCACCATTGCCTCTCATTAGAGGAACCTGAATAACTTCCATGAATAGGCCCCATTCACCGTTGCCGCTCCTTAGAAGCACCTGAGCAGCTTCCATGCATAAGCCCCATTCACCACCCTTCATGGACGCACCTTTTCACCACAAGTTTCATGTCTGTTGTTGCCTCTTTTTTCTTGCACTGAGCATGAATCATGTGATATTAGAGTAAACAGTGACCATGAAATCCTACCTAGGCCTTCTTAGTGTGTAAGCCCCACACCCACACCAAACTACATGCACTTTGATCCTTGTCTCCCAGACAAGGTACATAAGAAGCCTCCCTGAGGTTCAAGCCCAACACCTACTTGTCCTGACCCCTTCACGTTGGTTCACCTTCATCCCACATGACATTAAAATATATCCCTCACACTGAACTATGTAAAATTTGATCCTTTTCTCCTAGGAAAGTTATGTAGGAAGCCTCCTTGATGTTCAATCCCAACACCTACTTGTCCCGACCCCTTCAAGTTAGTTCACCTTTATCCTGCATGACGTTATTCTATATCCCTCATACTGAACTATGTGGACTTTGATCCTTGTCTACTAGATAGGGTATGTAGAAAGCCTCCCTGAGGTTCAACCCCAACCAACGGTAAGCTGTTGTCAACCCCAACCAGCGGTAAGCTGTTGGAACCCCAACCTGCGGCAAGCCATTGGAACCCCAGTCAACAGTAAGCCGTTGCCAACCCCAACAAGTGGTAAGATGTTGTTTCCCCATCCAGTAGTAATCTATTGTAGTCCGCAATCGATAGTAAGACATTGTAGTCCCCTTCGCTAGGAACCACATCTCTGGTCCTCCTTCATGGTGTCAGACCAACCCAGGATACTAACCACGTGTAATCCCCAATATATCGCTGGGTCATTGTCTTATGTGTACACCCCGATTCTATACCCCATCCCAAACTTCGTGGAATTTGATTCCCTACCACGGGGATACGTAGGAATCCTCCCTGAGGTTCAATCCCATCACTCATGTCCCATAGTGGTCTCTCCCTCTAGCCTATGTGTTTCAGGAAGGTCATGCCCCAACCTAGAGGTTCTACTCTCTCTGGGTCCCATCCATGCGACCATTCTCACGGGTCGCCTCCCCAGGTGTCCCATCGACCCACTGAATTATGTGGACTTTGATTCCCTACCATGGGGATATGTAGGAATTCTCTTCAAGGCTCAATCCCAACATCACCACCATCCTCACATCGGTTACACCTCATTCTCCATCCACTCTCAACTATCTATATCCATCCCGATTCTTACCCAGGCCGCCACATCCCGGTGAGATCATGTCACCCAATTTCTCGCTGCTCCAAGTAGAAATCGGGTAACTAACCACGTGTTAAACCTAAAATTAGTGTTCCCTCCTCGGGTTGCACCTGTATGATCCACTCTTATTAGTGTTCTGACCAGTCCAATCCATCTCTACTAGACATTAAACCTGTGGCATACCCTGTGTAAACATGGGAAGCTGATGAAAACCTCAGAGACATGCCTATGAAATATAATTCCCCACACTCAACGTGGGATGCCTCGGGAATCCGTTCCCTGGAGAAGCCCTATCATAAGGGGAAGAAACCCAGATGAATCAGTGTTCCAGTGTCCATACACGCCGACAACATCCAACATGACTACTCCCCTGACCGAAGGTTGGTTCCCTATCAAGAATCTTTGGAATTTCCTGACAGAAGTAGTGTAATTAAACGACATCCACAAAGATATGGCACTGGGAATGAGATTCACTAACAACATCTTAATCTTTAAGGGAGACCCGAACTATGGGACGAGTTCCAAGAAGGAATCCACAGAAGGAGAGACCAACATCCCATAATCCCATTTTGATCAAGGAGTAAACATCCCTGAACAAGCAACGGATGCCACCTGACTTTAGAAAGAGGGAATGTGGGGAAACAATCAATGTGTCCTTAACATACAAATGCGAACCCCATAGAAATCATAGGAAACATAAATGGTGAACCCGACGTGAATATCTTCTCCTTCAACAATGAGTAGACAAAATATGTCTGGAAAATTGAGGAATCACCCATGTGAATCCGCTCTCCTTTATGTGTGTGAGGATGAGTAACAACGGGTGTATAAAGACTACGGTCCATCATCTCCTCGCCGACCCCTCTGCCTCCATGAGGCCATGTAGGGGGCATCTGCCCCTAACTCCATCAGCTCCTCTCTGACCCTGCTTTCTTAAGAGGTCATGGAGGGGGCATCTGCCGCCGACTCTATCGGCTCCTCGCTGACTTTTCCACCTTAAGAGGCCGCGCATGGGGCATTCTACCCCGACTCCATCGGCTCCTCACCGATGCCTCCGGCTCCATGAGGTCGTGTAGGGGGCATCCGCCCCCAAATCCATCAGATTCTCACCAACTCCTCTGCCTTAAGAGGCCGTTCAGGGGGCATATGCCCCTGAATCCATCGGCTCCTTACTGATCCTACCGCCTTAAGAGGCCACACATGGTGCATCCGCCCCCAACTCCACCGGTTCCTCTCCGACCCCGCTGCCTTCACAAGCCACGCAGGGGGCATCCTCCCTCGACTCCATTGTCTCCTGGATGACCCTGCCACCTTAAGAGGCCACAAAGGGGGCATCCGACCCCAACTCCATCGGCTCCTCGTTGACCCCACTGCCTTCATAGGCCGCGCATGGGACATCTACCCATGACTCCATTGGCTCTTCGCTGACCCTGCTGCCTCCATGTGGCCACGAAGGGGGTATCCAACCCGACTCCATCAGCTCCTCGCCGACCCTACCACCTCTATAAGGCCACACATGGGGTATCTTCCCCTGACTCCGTCATCTCCTCACCGAACCTGCTGCCTCCATGAGGCCGCATAGGGGGCATCTTCCCTCGAACCCTTCAGCTCCTCACCGACCCTACCGCCTCCATGAGGCCACGTAGGGGGCATCCACCCTTGACTCCATCGACTCCTCGCCGACCTCGACGCCTTCATAGGCTGCACATGGGGAATCTTCCCCTGACTCCCTAGGCTCCTCACCGACCCCGTCACCTTAAGAGGCCGAGAAGGGGGCATCTGCCTCCGAATCCATCAGCTCTTGCCGAATTTTCCACCTTAAGAGAACGCAAAGGGGGTATACACCCCCTGAATCCATCAGATCCTTGCCACTGCCGCTGCCTTTATGAGGCCACATAGGGGGCATTCACCACCGACTCCGTCGGCTCCTCGCCAACCCCGCCACCTTAAGAGGCCACATAGGGGGAATCCGCCCCAACTCCATCGACTCCTTGCCAACACCGCCACATTAAGAGACCACACAGTGGACATCCACCCCCGAATCCATCAGATCCTCGCCGACCACACTGCCTTAAGAGGCTGTGTAGGGGGAATCCACTCCCTGACTCCATGAGATCCTCACCGACTACGCCGCCCTAATGGGCCGCACAGGGGTCAAACAACCCCAATCCAATGGTGCATCTCCAAAGCCATCAACAGTCACTGCAGAGGTCCTCCTTATACCACTATAATCTAGAACATGAGTCCTCTCCATCGCCATCAGCGACCACTGTGGTGGTCCTCCCCGCACCACTATCATCAGGCACGAGAGTCCTCCCCATCGACATAAGTAACCACTGCAGAGGTCCTCCCCACACTACTATCATCAGGAATCGGAGTCCTCCCTATCACCATCATCAGCCACTACATAGTTCCTCCTCGCACCTCTATCAACTAGAATGAAGGTCCTCCCCATGAAATTACCACAAGTCTCCGTAGAGTTGTTCTGCCTTTTGAGATGACATTCCAGGCTTCCATGCCTTCCAGGCTCCATCGCCCCCATCGTAATGATGTTCCAGGATTCCACGCCTTCCAAGATCCATCGCCCCTTCGTACTGAATCTCCAGGATTCAATGCCTTCCAAGATCCATTGCCCCGTCATACCGATTCTCTAGGATTCAACACCTTTTGGGCTCCATCACCCTGTCGTATCGATGCTCCAGGATTCAATGCCTTCCGAGCCCCATCGCCCCGTTGTACCGACGCTCTAGGATTCTATGCCTTCTGGGAACCATCGCCCCATCATACTGAAATTTCAGGCTTCCATGCCTTCCAGGCTCCATCGCCCAGTCGTACCAACGTTCCAGGCTTCCACAACTTCCAGGATCCATATCCCGGTCGTACCGACATTCCAGTCTTCCAAACCTTCCGGGCTCCATCTCCCCATCGTACTGACGATCCAGGCTTCCATTCATTCTAGGATCCATTTCCCTATCGTACCGATGCTCTAAGATTCAACACCTTTCAGGATCCATCGCCCCCATCGTACCGATACTGCAGGTTTCCATGTCTTCCGAGCTCCGTCACCCTTACAATCTGAGGACATTCTATTATCCCTACCACCCTTGTGACACTCTGTGTCATCCCATATGCTGCATTGCAGTAACCATAAAGGTCCTCATTGCTGCCTCAGCACCAGCTTATGGAATGTTCACCATGAGGTAGCCCAACAAAAGCATGGAGATCATCCATGAATACGCTGGGATAATTTTAGGGTAATCCCATCATAAGGATTTCCCCCTCATCCTCAAGGATCCCAGACCACCATAATGGGGTAGAGATAACCATCACTCTACATAAAAAATCCTTGTGGTTTCAGATCCTAGTTGCACGACATTAAACTTTATAACAACCATCGTCTCGGTCACATGTCGTTAAACTGTAGGACAACATCTTGGTCACATGATGTGAAACTGTAAAAAATTTTGGTCAAATATCCACAACCTAAAAATATAGAAACCATGGTCAAATCTATGTGACCTTAAATTCCACCCATCACTCAACCTAGCTACATGATGTTAAACTATGAACCAGGTCCAAACTCTATGACCTTAAACTAAGAAACTTTGGTAAAAGCAATAAGACATTAAACTATCTGCATCACCAGGGTCTGTTACTCTGAGTCCATCATCATATTTCCACTGACATGCTCTAATGCACTATAGTGTAGAACCCAGAGTGTTGGACTCCAAATGGACATAATACCAATCCATCTCCACGCTTTGTAGCATCCCTTTATTTTGATCCATCCCTTATTTCATGTTTGAAGGGACCTCCTAACAATACGTATGCTCGGCCTATGGATCGCCTACTATCCTAGTCCAACGCCCCAGAAGACTTGAGTTGACATTTTGTGACAGGTCCCATGTTTTGAACATGGTCAGCGGTAGACCTTCATATGTCTATCTTTATTCCAGGTAACACGATGTGGATGCTGTGTTTCAAACATGGTCACCAGTTATCCTCCATCATTACACCACCATCATTGTGATCCAGATATTATATTCCATGATTCACCCCATTTTTTCACATCTATATGTTTAGGTGGAACTCCAACACCCTTGGTGTTACCCTTCCGTGCATCTTTGCACGTTGAGTGAGAGGTCCGGTACTGTTGGGATATTCCCAGTTGGACATGTCCTTTTCATTTTCTATGTGATTCTATGTGTCAGGAAAATACCATCATTACTCATTGTTTCCCACACCGAGCATGACTCATGTGGGCTTAGTAGTTTTTGTAGGATGTGTACTGATATAGTTGAGCAACACAGAAATCCTTATCCTGCATGAAATTAAGCTGCTCATCTTCATCCCACAAGACGTTAAACTACATTATTGTCCTATATGAAATTAAACAGTTCATCTTCATCCTTCATGATGTCAAACTGCTCATTATCATCCTACATGACTTTAAAATGCTCATCCTTATCCGTCATGACATTAAACTACTCATTATCATCCTGTATGACTTTAAACTACTCATCTTCGTCCTAAATGACGTTAAAATTCATTTTCTTCCAGAATGACATTAAACTGTATGTTTTCTTGCATGATGTTAAATTTTATATGATCCTACATGACCATAAACAGTGACATATTTACTACATGACATTAAAATGTGTGATTCGTCTGAGCTGAAGGATGTAAAACTACTCGGCACCTGTCCCACATGACATTAAACTGTATGTCATCCCACATGACGTTAAACTATATATGGTCCCACATGACCATAAACTATGATGTATTTACTGCACGATGATAAAATGAGTGATCTGTCCAAGTTAAAGGATGTAAAACTACCCTGTATTCATCCCGCATGACAATAAACTGTAAGATGGTCTGAGTTCTAGGACCTTAAACTAAGATATCCATGTATCCATCATCCCGCAAGACATTGAAATGCACCTTGAAGAACTATGTATGGCTTGATTCCTATCCTCATGGGTTACGTAGGAACACTTGGATGCTTTTCCTTATAGTCCAGCCCCCAAATTCTTCTCTTTGACTACCCCCTAGGTGTAGTTATCTTGGAAGATTTCACATGGTATCGGCTAGAATTCTTTGGCCCCATTGGTGTCGGGTTTACGATGGTCGTACCATGTGCCCTCCCGTTATTCTATCCTCCCATGCCCTTACCGCATGACGTTAAACTGAATTTCACTTTTAGAACTATGTATGTCTTGATTCCCATCCTCATGGGATACATAGGAACACCTGGATATTTTGTCCATAGGCCCAACCCCAAACTTTAAGATCTCCCCTTTGGTCTGTCCCCTTGGCCTCGATACTTCCCAAAACACATGGTATGGTAGGGGAACATTTCCTTGTTCATGTTGGGTTTATCACGACCTCACCATGTGTCCCTTTCCCTGGAGATCCCCACTTTCATCTTCCTTACCGTATGATGTTAAATCACACGATAATCTTCATGCTTCACACATCCCCTTTATTTGGGTATTCATCATCTTTCACATCCAAAAGGGACCCCCGAACGACATGGATGCTAGGTCCCAAGGCCCTCCTACTGTTTCGGGCCAACGTACCAAAGGATCCTGGATGAAAATTTGATATAAGTACCATGTTTCGAATATGCTCAGTGGTCGAAACTCATTTTTTGTTTCCATTTCAGGTCACACGATATGGAGGCTGTGTTTTGAACATGGTCAATATCCATCCTCCGTCATTTTCACCACCCCCATACATCCCAAATATTGGGTGAAATGATTTGTTTTGTCCTGCTATCCCTTTGAACGTCAGCGTGCCTCGAGAAAGGATGTTGGTCTAGGTTGGATCAACCCCGCCTGATCTCTTTCCTTTATTTTCATGCCCTTATATGCTGGGTAGAAATTGATCCCATTACTTTTTTCTCACATAGAGTATTGATCACGTGGGATTAGGAGCTTTAGTAAGGCTATACCCCCCCATAAAGGGTCATGCTACCCTGGTCCGAGCTCTATGACCTTAAACTAAGATCACCACTATCCTCACCACATGACTTTAAACTGCATGATCCATCTGAACTGAATGATATAAAACCACTCAGCACTCATCCCGCATGACAATAAACTGTAAAATGGCTGGGAATTTCCATCTGTGGCCCAGCCTTAGGTCCCTCGACCTTTTCGGACCCCTGGCCCAAGTTCTCACTCTGGATTGTGTGGTGTGTCCTGGGATCTATGTCCTCGTTCACATCGGACTATCTTTGTCACGCCACATACATCCCCTTGAGACACCTCCCTTATCTTCTTCCTTACCGTAAGACATTAAACTGCACAGTTCCCATCACACTTTACGCGTCCCATCATTTGGGGTTTCATTATCTCTTAAATCTGAAAGGACCCCCAAATGACATGGATTCTAGGCCCCAAGGATCTCCTACTACTTCTAGCCAATGTCCTCGAAGATTCTGGATGACAATTTGATACAAGTCACGCGTTGAGAGTATGGTCAACGGTCGTCACTCATTGTCTGTCCCCATCCCTAGTCACACAATATAGATACTATGTTGCAAACATGGTTAATAGTTATCCTCGATCATTGTTTCTATTTTGGGGCCTCCCACATAGAATGCATGGTGATTCACCCTCTCCACTCGTCTGTCCCATGCACACGACGTTAAACTATATCGCTCACACCGAACTACATGGACTTTTATCCTTGTCTCCTATGCAAGGTACGTAGGAAGCCTCCTTGAGGTTCAATCCCAACACCTACTTGTCCCGACCCCTTCACGTCGGTTCACTTTCGTCCTGCATGATGTTAAAATATATCCCTCATACCTAACTATATGGACTTTGATCCTTGTCCCCTTGACAGGGCACGTAGGAAGCCTCCCTGAGGTTTAACCCCAACCAGCGGTAAGCCGTTGGAACCCCAGTCAGCGGTAAGTCGTTTTCAACCCAAACCAGTGGTAAGATATTATAGCCCCATCTGGTGGTAAGCTATTGTAGTCTGTAATCTACAGTAATACATTGTAGTCCCCTTCACTAGGAACCACATCTCTGGTCTTCCCCTGTGGTGTCAGACCAACCTGAGCTGTTAACCATGTGTAAGCCCCAGTATATCATCGGGTCACTGTCCTATGTGTAAACCCCGATTCTATACCCCCATCCCGAACTATGTGTACTTTGATTCCCTACCATGAGGATATGTAGGAAGCCTCCCTGAGGTTCAATACCATCACTCATATCCCATCATGGTCTTTCCCTCAAGCCTATGTGTTTTGGGAAGGTCATGCCCCAACCCGGAGGTTCTACTCCCTCTGAGTCCCATCCATACATCCATTCTCATGGGTTACCTCCTCAGGTGTCCCATCACCCCACTGAACTACGTGGACTTTGGTTACCTACCACGGGGATACGTAGGAAGTCTCTTAGAGGCTCAAGCCCAATATCACTTCCATACTCACGTTAGTTCCATATCATTCTCCATCCACTCTCAACCATCCAAATCCATCCTGATTCTTACCCAGGCCGTCACATCCCAGTGAGATCATGTCACCCACATGCTCGCTTCTCCAATCAGCAATCAGGTAACTAACCATGAATTAGCCCTAGCATCAGTGTTCCCTCCTGGGGTTGTACCCAGTTGATCCACTCTTATCAGTGTTCTGATCAATCTGATCCATCTCTACTAGACGTTAAACTCACGGCATACCCTGTGTTAAACATGGGAAGCTGAGGAAAACCTCATAGACATGCCTATGGAATATAATTATACACACTCAACGTCGGATGCCTTGGGATTCCGTGCCCTCGAGAAGAACTATCATAAGTGGAAGAAACCTAGACACATCAGTGTTCCTGCATCCAGACATGTAACCGATGTCCAATGTGACTACTCCCCCGACTGAAGGTTACTGCCCTATCAAGACTCCTTATAATGTCCAGACAGAAGCAACGTAATTAACCGGCGTCCAAAAAGATATGGCAACAGGAATGAGATTAACAAACAACATCTTAATATTTAAGGGATACCCATACTAGGTGACAAGTTCCGAGGAGGAATCCACAGAAGGAGAGACCGACACCCCATCATCCTGTTTCGATCAAGGAGCAAATGTCCCTAAACAAGTGATGGATGCTGCCAGCCTTTGGAAAGCTGTAATGTGGGGAAAAAATTAGCGCTCCCTAGACATAAGGATGCGTTCCCCACTAAAAGCATTAGAAACAATATATTTATAACCATACAAGTAATGTGGTGATGAAAAATTAATTACACTACTACATGGAGATATCAAGTCATACATACGCATGAATGATGATTTCACTTTTCATAGGATCGAAAATAGATGGAAAATTGATGTAACATGATCATAATAAAATATAATTATATTTTTGATACTGTATTTATTATTTTAATATGGTTACAACAGATTTAGTGTAAGTTGAAGAAGAAATAAATTTGAAAGAGTCGGAAACGACGTTTACCTATTCTTTGAAATATCTCCTTTAGATATTCTACTAAAGGACCTAGGGTTAGTATTTTAAGAAGAAAAAAACCTAAAAAAATTGTATATGGATGTTTAAATGAGGTTTTTCTAGGTTTTTTTGAGAAAATAAGCTCTATGTGGTGTATAGAAGGGAGGATAGGTGATGCTTTTTTATAGTGAATGAAAAGACTCACATGTAATTAATAAAAATATTTAAATATAATAAAATTATTTTCATGTGAAACTGAAAAAATGAGGACATAATTTTGAATAGAATATTTGATATGGTTGGAATAAATTTAACAAATAAATTTTGGATCGGTTTAAGTGGTATTTTAAGCATTATCTTTTGGTTTAACCCATTAGTTAACCTATTTTAACCTTAATCGCGATAACAAATTTTTCACACTTAAAGGGTTATAATTTTACTTATAAGATAAAAATTTTCCCATAAATGGACAAGGGATGAAATTTTAGACCATTTATTATCCCACTTACCATCTTAAAAGGTTTTTTAAAATAATTTAATAAAATATTATTTTAAAAAACCAATGATGTCATTTTTGATACTATTCATTTAATTTGACTTTAAATACATCAAAAAAATATATAATTCAAATATAGACTTTTAAAACATATCAAATATGTCATATTTATCTATAAAATTTTTGGGTCACTTTAAATCACTCAAAAAATATTAATTTTAGTTTTTTTCGAAATATTTAATTTATTTTTCTATTAATTAAATATATACTATATCAGCGTTGCATAAGAATTTAAAGTAATTATTTAATTACTAAAAATTAAAAAAAAATACCAATATAAAAAAAATTATTTTATCTTTCCAATAAATATTTAAAATTGAAACTATCCTATTTTTATTCTTATAATAAAAATCTAGTATTATTAAAGTCAAGAGAGTGAGATTTTATACTTATTATTTTATTTAATTAATATAAAGGTACTAATCAAAGAAATATGGAACCAAGTGACCATATATTTGAGACTTGGATGTAAAAGTCTAAAATAAACCCATAAAATAGGACAAAGGTAAGTGTTGGGTTGATTTTTTGACCTTATCTCATGGTTTTAACCATATATTACCCATTTTACCCTTACCAAGGCAACACAAATTTATCAAGGTTACTATTCATAATGAAAAAAAGGAAAAATTTTATAAAATTTGGGCCTATTATTTATAAATATTTAATCCATTTTTCAAGATTCAATCTCTATATGAGTTAGAAATTAATTTATGATAAGAAACACAAAACACAATTATTTTTTTAGAAAAATGCTTTTTTTAGTATACAAATATTTTTATACCAAACTCAACAATAAAATTAATTAAAATGAACTTAATTGTATTGTTAATAATATATTATAATTAATTTTAATATTAAAACATTTAAAACAAAATGGAACTTTGTAAATTCTTAAAACAAAAATACAATTTTCAATAAAAAAACAACATTTTCACTATTAACTGGAAAATCAATCTTTTCATAAAAATCCAAAAAATCCACTCTAATATAATTTTTACATGATTATTAAAAAAATTATATCCTTTTTATCAAATAAAATTTCTAAAATTTCTAAAAACTAAATATAATTTTCTTTCATAAAAATCAATAAAAAACATTTTTCAAGAGTAAAATGTATTTATTAAAAGTTGAGTGATTATTTATTAAGAATTAATCAATACATTTTTATTGAGTAGATCGTATATATATATATATATATATATATATATATATATATTTCATAATGTGGTTAATTCTATTCACACCCTCCAATTAAATGGCTAGGTTATAATGGCTATACTTAAATAATAATATTTCGTGGTTTGTTTAAGCTCGGTGTTGCATGTTGTATATGCTATTGAACACAAATTTCTTTTAAAATCCAAGGGTTTCACACTTTGGATGTCAATTATTAAGATATATGACATAAAAATTCATATACAATGTTAGTTATTAAAATAACCAACATCATAGGTGGATTTTAACATGAGTTATTAAAATGACTGATGTCAAATTTTGTATATATATATTTTAATATATTAAAATAACCATAATATTACTCAAAATAAAAAAATATTTAAATAAATAAGTAAAATTATTGAAACAAAATGAAGAGAATAAAAATGTTGTCTATTATAAATGCACTAAGAAATTATGATCACTCCTATATATCTCATAGGTAAGTCTTATCATCATTTCTGCTCCATCTGAAAAATATATCTTCAAAAATTATCATGATAAATTGAGAGTCACTAAATAGATCTATTCTCAGATAAAAAAATAACAAGAACTAAATAACTATTTATAACTTATAAATATAATGGGATAAGTAATTAATGACTAAAGAAAGGTGATGGAGAGGCCACATAGTTATGATAATGTAGTGGAATATAGACCGAGTTTAGATCATTTCAAGAAGGTAGTGAAGTGGTGGAATAGGGTTGAGAATAAAATATGGATCTAGATAGACAAGATGCATGCTTAGGGTTTCACATTAGAGCATCAAAAAAATAGACACTCATGCATTGAGTATTTTATCATGATGAGGGCCTCAAAATAGATCAATGGAAAAAATAGATGCACACATATTAAAAAATTTCAAGTCAGACTTTTAATGTATATTTTTTAATAAAAAAACATTATAAAGTAAATTTTAACATTGTTTTTTTTAAAAATCAACATGAAAACTAGGTATTTTTATGTCAATTTTTAATAATTGATGTTAAAAGTTCTTTTTAACATCAGTTGTTAAAAATTGACATCAAAAGACTGACGTGGAAAACTATTTTTCTACTATTCCTTTCCTTATTCATGGAAATAAAATCTTATCAATTATTACATGGTTTAATATTAATTTTACACTTTGATTAGAATCCTAACAATCTTCCACTTGAATTTATTATTGAGAATAAATTATATCTTCACACATCATTTACATCTTAAAATTTATAATCTAGTATTTATAATCTTAACTATTCATGTATCAAATAATAAATCATGTTGATTATTCAATATTGAGTTTATTGCTAATCATGAGATACATTAGGATTCTCACTACTAATGCAAAAAATACTGAAGACATTCCAATATTCACTGCTTAACCATTAGGAAAAGTACATGATGATATTCTTCTAATTAACTATATGAGAGTTAGAATTTAAATTACAGTATTGGAAATTAAAGCACCATAAAAAATTTCATATTTTTTTATAAAATAAAAAACATTTTATTTTCTTGTCTTGGTAATTTAATATCCCTAAAATCTTGTTTGTAAATCCCATATCCTTCATACCAAGATCCAAGATAAATATGCCTTTAATTATTGAACCTATTTCTTATTGGATCTAATCACCAATAAACCAAAATTACTCACCAATAAACCAAACCTATTATACCATGAACAATGATTTATACCTATTTTGTGGTAATTGAGGCTAAACATGAAGGAATAAAATCTGTCTGTATCACTGCCTTAGTGCTTACTTCACATTGAAATTTGGTTAATCTACAAACAAAGTTTCTTATTTTCTAATGAATTACAATAAAATTAGGAAATAACCCCATTGATAATAACCTTACAAGTGGTAGGCTCCCATAGGTGATAGACTATAACACTACCAATATATCAAAGGATTTTAATCCTAGATTTGGGATCCAATTCTAGATAGTGATTATTAAATATTCATTTCCATCACCTTCTATACAACCCTGGAAAATATTAATTCTAATAATACCAAAATTCATATTATTTACCATCAATTTACTCACTAGTTATGTTGATAGACCCTCCTTTAATTTCCATAAGGATAATTAATCTCATTAAATCTCTTGATCTTGATTTTGTTGTCATGACTTGATCTAACTAGATCCTTGTCCAAACATGGACATTATACCACTATTAAGACATAAAATACCATCATGATGAGTCTAATACTATCTTTAGTACTATTATGATTCACCTTGTTGAAGGATAAACTTACAAAATATAATAACATAAAAAAGAAAGTATGAAATCGAGGATGTAAATATTTAATTTGGGAAACCCCAAAATAAGGTAAAAAGTACAAGAAAAGAAAGAATGATTTCACTGTGAGAAAATGTGGGTTAAAACCATTATCTCTACATTATAAGGAAAAAACCATAAATAAAAACACTAAAACATATATTTTGAATAATAGGATAAATCACACTTCACAAACATATATATAAGAGATTCCTACACTTGGGTTATGTGCTACAACAATCTCACATGATAATAAATTTTACACTTGAGAATTATTCTTGATGTGTCTTCATGACACCCTCAATGTTACACCTGCACACACTATCAGATCCATTATATTATGATGATTCATCATCGAGGCTATATAAATAACATTGTTTAAGGTGTCAAATTAATTAACTTCTTCATGGTAATAAAATCATATCAATTGTTACATGTTGTAAAATTAACTTCAACTTTGACCAAGATCCCAACATTATATGCATATGTTATGTTATATAATGCATATATGTTGTTAATAAATTCATATACCCTGTTATAATATATATAATGTATATGTTATGTGTTTTTTATAATAAATGTTACGTGTTGTTTAAAATCTTATGTAAACATTCATGTCATTCATATATTCTGTTATATATAAAAAACATGTTTTATTTTATATAATCCTTAAGTTATGTCATAATGAATGCATTATATGTATATGTTTTTTATATGTGATATATACATGCTATTAATAAATTCATATATTATTCTATAATATATATATATATAATGCATATTAATTTTGTTGTTTATAATAAGTGTCATGTGTGGTTTAAAAATGTTATATGAACATTGATATATTTTATATCTTTTAATATATATATATAATGAATATGTTTTATTGTATATAATACATTTTTTCATGTCATGATAAATGTATTATATGCATATGTTCTCTTATATGTGGTGCATATGTGTTGTTAATATGTTGTTATAATATATATAATGTGGTTTTATAATATATATAATGTATATATTATGTTATATAATGAATATATATTGTTAATAAATGTATATATTCTATGGATTTCCATAAAAACTTCACACTGGGAATTTTTAGTGGAAATTTCAGCTAGAAATTTATACTGGGAATTTTCAAAACAAATTTAATTTGAAATTATCTAGTGTAATATCCATATAATCAAATGATATTTCAAACAAATTTTTTCACAAGAAATTTTCATTGAAAATTTCCAATTTAAAATTTAGTGGTTTTTAGTATAACTTTTTATTGATCATAAATTTACCCTTGGAATTTACCTCAAAATATTCCATAGGAAATCCCCATAGAAAAACATAAAATTTCAATTGAAATTTCAAACATAAATTTACAATAGTAATTTCACCAAAAATTTCAATGAAAATGTTATGTCCCCTATCCAAAAGTTCTTACTTTTTATTTTATTATATGGATAATCCATATTTTTAACTCGATTGAGAGAGAACTCTTACATGACTCGAATGTTCAGAGGCACAAATACCATTGAAGCCTACATGGTTCTAAGACCTAGAGGCACACATGTCTTTGAAAAGTGGCCCAAGACCCACACTAAAATAACCCATCACTCACCTTCTTGACACATGGATCCAAAATGTCTCCCTAAAACCACATCCATTGTCTACTATCATTGCATCATACATGGTTCTTGAATAGGTATGAGCTCAGCCACTCTAATGATAATCTTATACATCCAACCATATCCATATTTGAGCGCCCTTCCATCGTCTTTCACTTGAATGGTCTATAATCTACTCCCGTACAATGCCTAGAGGTCCTCTATGGATGGATAGAAATCCTAGTGGTTTGAGGTCCTAGTTACATGGCCTAGAATCCAAAATTAAATGATTAGTACCATTACTACAATGAATCGATACAATACCCGAACTGCTACAGTACCACATAAATTCTTTCGATACCTAGATTTGAACCCAAATCGAATGAAGGGTTACAAAGATCCCTTACTACTTGGGAAAGACCCCCCAACTTCATGAAAATGTTATGAAATACATATTTTATATTATATAATGCATATTTTAATTTAAAATAAATACATTATATGCACATTTCTTCTCATATGTAACGTACATGTGTTGTTAATAAATTCATATATTTTGTTATAATATATAAAATATATATTTTATACATTATTTATAATAAATTTTATATGTCTAAAATGTTTTTTGAACTTTTATGTAAAGTATATGTTTTTTCATATGTAATACATTTGTCCTATTGTATATAATGAATATGATTTTTTCATAATAAATATTTATATGCATATGTTATGTTATATAATTCATATGTTATGTTATATAATTCATATGTTATGTTAATAAATAAACTTGTTCTGTTGTAATAGGTTCTTGGAGGTACAATTAAATTAAACACACATTCACAAACCACACAAACAGGTCGAAAAGGTGAGCCATAGCCTCCCCAATGGATATCCCAACCATCAAGATATAATGCATATGTTTTATTTATAATAAATGTCCTATGTTTTTTCAAAATTTTCTGTGAACATTGATGTAATTCATATGTTTTATTATATACAATACTTATGTTCTATTATATATAATGCATTTTTTTGAAAAAATATACAATGCATGTGTTATGTTATAATAATATTATTATATACACATGTTATATTATATATAATTCACATGTGATGTAAATAAATTCAAATGTTTCATGGATTTTCATAGGAAATTTCCACTAGAAATTTCCAGTGCAATTTTCCTAATATCAACTGGACTTATTCACTATAAAATTTTATTTAAAATTTAAAATTCAAACTTGAGTTTATTTTTTAACAACTTATATAACAACCCTAACTCTAGTAACCCAAAATCAGTGGTCATTTAATACAATGAAAAAAATACATATGATTATAATAAAAAATATCCAAAAGTTTAGTAGTCTCAGGAGACTAGATACATACATAAATATTACATTACATTAGAAACTTAAAGTACATTATATCAATGCATGGAACACTATTATTCCTCCATGATTATCCTTATATTATATATATTATTCTTTATAGTTTGATGAGTAAATTTGGAAACATTATAAATATTTATATCATATTCTTAGTAATAAATAATGTAAAATTAAATCTAACATGGCATAAACATGACTTACATAATAGGGTGATAATTAATATACAAATGTTACTATATAGATGAATACATAAGTATAACATATTCATGGATGAAATAGTGATAGAAATAAATAATCACATAGATAAAAATAATAGATATCATATTGATGGAATATATAGTGTTAGACATCATAACCATATTGTTAAGGATATGCACCAAGACATCATAAATAAAGGGTAAGGATGCACCCATTTGATAGGGCTTTAGGGATCAAATGATGCTTGTTTAAATCTTCTAAATCAATCCAAAACCAAAAAACCCAAAATAAATTATGCATGAAAGAGAAACTATATATAAAATAAAATTAATAATATTATGTACCTTTCATCGAAAGTCTCTGAAACTATCTTAAATCACATGATTAATGAATAACACTAAGAGGAATACAAACGAATCCCTCCTCCATGATGTATATATGGGTTGATATGAATCACTCGACGCTTAGGCTATATTTTCCTTCATACCCATGGTATTCTAGTACCACTTGGTGGAAATGGAGGAGGATAAAAAGAGCTATGAGAAGATAGAGAATCACCAAGAAGTTTAAGATTTCACATGAAACCATATTTATGGTTGATGCCCCTTATATAGGATTTAGGATATTCCTAAGAATTTAAAATAATTTACCCATACATTATGTGTAAATGGATAAAATCAAAATGATTATCACCCTTTGATCATCCAATTACCCTGACCGTTTCATCATATGATTTGTATTATTTATGATAGAAAATGTGGAGAATATTTGAATTTTGAAAATTATCATTTGGTTTCATCATCAATTGTATAATATAATTGATACATATCAGAACACTTTTGAAACAATTATATTATACAATATGATATATACAGGCAATAACATGATTTAAGTGTTGGTACCAAGGCACACAATGGAAGTATAAAAATCAATAATTTAAAGTTTTTTATCCCCAAATCAATATAAAAGAATATTCTCCATTGATGTGTAGCCTATTAATAAACCCTAGGATTATATATTAATAGATTTAAGTACAATAAAATAAATCAAACAAAACCTTGTTCAATTTGAAGATGCTAATGAAAACTGATCATCACTAGTGACTGCTGCTCAAAGGAACCAATGTTAGAACCCTATAGAACTTCTATAAATTCTTTGAAAGTTTGTGGGTATTCTGATCATTGATATCCAATTTCTAGCATAGAGATCTGACAATGCCTTCATAATTATGGAAATCAACGCTACACCATTCCTTTGATATTTAAAGGAGAACTAGGATTGATTGCTTGGTGCAACTGCATCTATTTCTAAGTTCTGAGAGAAATGAGTGAGGAGATATAAAATTATAGTGTATGAATAATCCCATAAACAAGAGCTCTTTATTACTTATATAGTGGGGTTAAAATACCCGGAAATGGCTCCATGGACCTCAGATACATATTACCAATTAAATAATACATAAATGATATATTATTACCTATAAAACATTTCATAAAAATCATTTATATTTTTATCAATTATTTTAATATAAGAAATAAATTACATAATAAAAGTGATCCATCAACTTGACTCGTTATTCCTAAAAATATTAAAAAACATGAATATTAAAATAATATCCGGTCATTAAATATTTTTCATGTATTCACTGTATAACCTACCAATAATTTTAATAAATAAATTAAATACCAATTACTCTAAACTTGAATAATATGAATTTATTTATTTCATGGAGATCGTTTTGTCTTGGACATCACTAGACCTCATGGTGAGGCCCATGAAGTCTTATACTCCTATTTATATGAATAACCCCACAATTTTGATACACTAATTATGTAACCATATAGGAACTTATCTCAATAGCAATGAGTACTATTCATAGATAAAGAGTAGAGTCTAGAAACCTTTCAAGACCCCTAATAATATAATGTATAGTCATAGGAATGACAACCACCTATGAACACACACCATGTAATATAATATCTTTTTCTCACAATATATCATAAATAAAGATGAACACTTCGTGTAACATCCTAGATAAATAAAGAATAATACATTTTCATATTTATTAATATTTTTGAATTAAATATTAATTTTACTTTAAAGGGGATGCTATGTTTGATGGCTTACCCAATACACAACAACGAGTTTCTTTGAAATCTTACATTGCACACTAATAATATAATATTATTATTTTAAATGGCAGTTAACGCCTAGCCGTTGTATTGGTGATAATGAATAGAAATAACTAAAATATGATTATAAATGTTTGTTAAATGTTTTTACATGTATCCAATAAAATTTAAGAGTCTTAAAATGTGAATGAATCCAATTTTAAGCACAAATACTCTAATATTCTTAAAAAGGTTGATTTACCACCTTTTGATGGAGAACCCTTTTTAAATCTAGTTTTTTTCACTTATATATGTTATATTTGAAAAAATAAAATCATTCTTTAGAATCAGGATATCAAAATTTAATTTGGGTAAATTTTTGGTATTTTTTTAATAAAGTTCATTTTTTAATGAATAGTGAAAAATACTGTATTTTAATTCAAAACTGCCTTTTAATCTAATTTATTTATATGGTTATATTATCTTTTTAATTGGTTTAAAAGTGTAATTATATTTTATTTTTACCATTTAATTCAATTTTGCTCATTGGAATTAATTTCACTCTGAAATTGGACATAAACAAGTATCAATCTTTTGATAATTATTATTTCTTTAAAACACGCTCTTTGTTTTGACAGCAGGAATTAATTTTAAATTAATTTCTGTACTTTTGTGTTTTGAATTTGAAAAAATGGATTCCATATTTTGAATCATTAGGTCCAAATTGTGTAAATAGGTAACTTTTATTTTTAGAATTTTTAAATATTTATTTTAGTAAATACTTTATTTACCATGGTTAAAGGGTAAATCTGGTAAATAAGGATAAAAAATAATATTATAATAATATTGAATTACCCTAAAATGTGTCCTAATCCTATTTTATGAGTCATGGACGACCATGGGTATCCTTGGGTCGATTTTGGGACCCCATGGAGTCACTTGGGAGTGATAATGACACTTTAGATTAATTAATTTAAAATAAAGGCAAAAATGACACAAACAAATATATTTTAGTAAATCAATTTTTACATAGGTTTATATAAGTTATATTTTCTAATATAAATATTAATTGGAAATATAAAAATATTTCCTACATTATGGTATTTTTTTTATAATCTTTAGACATAAAATAAATAAAATTATTTATGACACAAAAATGATGCAGTGTTTACCTCATTAATAAATGATTTAAATAAATAAGATTATAAAGATTAAAATAATATCCAAAACCTGTCTAATTCTTATGGGATGATTTTATTTATACCATGATTCACCTTATATTCTACTTTAATGTGTTTTTGACATTTAGAAGCTGAAAATCATTATATAATAAAATAATATTTTCACACTTTCCTAAAGAGCCCCTCCTCCCCCTTATAAAAAGCCCTCACTTCTAACCAATTACTCACACATCTCAAGCATCTTGGATCATAAAAACTCTACCTAAATAATCTCTAAATATCCCTCTCCTCCTCCTAGAAGCCTTATCTTAGGCAAAAGGCACTTCAAGAAACCCTTTTGGTTCATACCAAAGGGAGTTACCCGAATTAAAGGTAACAGTTTCTCTTAAATTATTTTCTTTTATTTTACTTCTCCAACCCCTAAACTCTTTTTATTCCTTTTTTATAACAAAAACAGTATAGTAAATATACTAGTATGTTTTTATGAGAAGTATTCAAACTACACTTACACACACCTCCATCTAATGGTTAAAGAACATACTGTTTCTGTGGATGAAAAACTAACACCTCACAAAACGATGATTGTTCAATTATCTCCTACCGCCTCTCATGGTGACCATTAATATGGAACTGTATTTATATATGATATATATTATGTTTATTATTTCTTTATGATTATGTATTTTCCTTTTTATATCATACCTTTATGGTTTCCATTATGGGTAAACACGATAATCTCATTCGAGGAAGTGCGGACTACCACCCCCTCAAAGTGATATGACTCGTTCATACCATATGTGGTACATATAAAGGATGAAGTTAATGATATTATATATGATACTATACTGGAATTATAATATACCTATTTATAATTATGTTTTAATTCCATTAAAATATGAAATAGAAATGAAAGTAGCGTTCATGCGTACATACGACTTACCGTTTCCATGAACGGTGCATTTCATTTCTTACATAAAAATTTTATATAATATTATTAATACATGTGTATAATGGATATATATGATATATATGATATATAAATCATGAATATAATTATGTATATAATGAACTTTTGACCACACAAACAACTTGTAATTATAAGAAGTCCATTTTTGACCCAAGTACCAAATATCGACAAAACGACCGTTATTAACTTAAATGATTACATAATGTTTATAACATGGTAATAAGTGATATAAAAGGAATAATTAACTTGAAAAATGTTCTTAAGAAAGTATAAATTTTAGTTTATTATTCAGGAAATTAAAGAATGAATGGGTCAAGTCGGACACGAGGTAAGGGAACTTCTTCACCCAATTTCTGTTCTTTGGGTTGATCTTCTCTTTCTTGTTTATGCCGTTCTTCGATTATGTGAGAAATGAATTTTTATATATTATCATGTGTTTATACATGATTTATGTGTGCTTATATTTAATACACATAATCGATCTATTTTATTTACAAAATGATCTTTGTAAGGGATTTCGTCTCAATATCCTTTCATTGAGGCATATTTTTCTTTATACACGACTTTCTTTTATACGGTGTATAAACCCATTTTATTTTTAATTTCATTAAAAGGGAATATTTTCTCTACGAAGTGTTTTAATAAACGACAAAAAAAGGAATGTTTATTTTTAACGTACGTGGTGACAACGACCTTTCCACCGCCACTAGTATTATTTGATCTTTAACTTCCTTAACAAGCTGTAATGTTTTTTGAAAAGGAAACTAAATACCATATACTATTTTATGTATTTTGGTACTGAAAATTGTTTTGATGATGTATTTTTTATGTCAATATATTTAATTTATATATTGTGATTGAAATATGGAAATTTTTTCTTTCCTTTATATTTGTTGTATGTGTTATGATTTTATAACGGTACTTGGACATTTGAAGGGTGGTTACGTGATAAAACAAATGACGGGTGGTTCCATGATAAACCAGGATGGGTGGTTATGTTATAAACTCCAATGAATTGAGTATGGAAGTTGGCCGTATGTCTATTCCATTTAGTGATATGTGTGGAAGTCGACCGTATGGTTATTCCATTTAAGTATGTTTATGTCCAAAGTTACCTTTATATGTTATGTGTTCTTTATATGGGTTTTATGGTAATATTTTGGTTACAAAAGGGTAAGAAATGATCTTTTATTCAGTGAAGAGTACTTACTAATTCATAAAGTTGAAAAGTATTACTTATGATAAAGTATTCATGGTTTACTTCTTGTTTTAAAAAAACTAAGAGTTTTTATTATTTGTGTATACCTTACTGAGCTTTTTATGCTCATCCCAAGTTTTTGAAATGTTTTTCACAGGACATAAAGTGGAATAGGGTCAAGGATGGGATCATGTAAAATTCATGCTGTCTAAAACATGAAACTAGACATGACTTTTTTTTCAAGAGTTTTTATTTTGTGAAAAAATGGAAACTAAGTAGATGTGTCTACATGTAATATTCAAGTTGTTATATATATGTTATGACCTAATTCTCTAAATCTATAAACCTGAAAAGATACTCAATGAAAATTATTCATTTAATTTAATATTATGTAATGTTTTAGGGTTGGGTCCTTATACTTTGGGTCATCACCCTTTCTTGTTTTATTATTCTTTGACCTTACTAGATGGACTTACCTTCTTCTACCATAGCCATGGATTTAGCAAAGGCACTGCCATCCTAATCAACTGGGCCCAAGATATCACTTCCTTTATAAAGTGAAAAATTCTATCTTGATTATTCAATCAATTTCACACCACTAATAACAAACCAAACATAAGCTACATCACCATGACATAAATTCCATGGTTTTTGTCTTACATCAAAGTACGTAATAAAATGGTACACACTGATATAAATATCAATTCAGGAGACCAAAACACGTGCTCGTAGATAGGAACAACCAATAAAAATGTCTTATAAAAAAATTAAAAAATATTATGGATTAATAATTTTCTAATTATTATCTAGTAAAAGCAATTTAATAATAGTTGGATGAAATAAAAATTAAATGAATAAATTAAGGGTATAAGATAAGTTGAAAACATGACTTGGACTTCAAATAACCATAACTTTTGATCTGGGTTTCCGTTTGGGATCTACCACATATGAAATCAAATCTTGTGAAGATATCTATGCTGTGGTTACCTTAGAGAACACTTGGTCACATTTTTCGAAGTTAAAAAAGGTCCAAAAGGCCCCCAAAACTAAACTAAGTTTTTAGTTTGAGTATCCCAATTTTTTATCGATGGAATTTCAGACTCATTTAAGGGATTATTATTGTCTTTTTTTGGTGGATACTGAATTTATTCTCAGGTATTACATTCATATTGATATTATGGTTTTTAATTTTTATCATTTTTTACATTTATTTTTATTTATAATTGAATATATTCATATTTTCTTATATTTACTTATAATAAATCACTTTTATAAAAAATATATCAACATATTTATGTAAAAATTTATTTTTTAATATATAAAATAAATAAATAAAATTTATTTTATTTAAAGTAAAAAGATTATCCATTTTTTTACCTTATACAAATGCATTAATATGTATATATACCTATACAAGTAATGTTCATATATAAATATGTGTATGTTAATAAAAAAATATATGTATATATATATTCTAATATATATAAATAACACTATAAAAAATGATTTTATTAGAGGAGTTTATTTTTTAATTTAGAAGGGGTTATAACCCCCTCTAAACACATTAGCGGCAGTTATAATGAACCTCCACTAATGTGTCTGCCTGCTGTCATTAGAGGTAGCTTTGAAGAAGTATTGGTAAAGTGATGTCTAATTTAGCAACAGTTACAATAGAGGGGGTTTTAACCCCACTCTAATGTATAACTCAAATTAGTGGTGGTTATAAACCGCTGCTAAGTGAGTTGTATGCACACATATTAGGGGAGGTTGTTTGAAATTTCCTCTATTTAAGGCTATATTAAAGGGGGTTTAAACCCCCTCTTAATTGAGGAATATTAGAGCTGGTTTCAAACAACCACCTCTAATTATTTATTTTTGATTTTTTCATGTTTTATTAACTTTATTACCATTTAAACTAGACCACCACTCCTATAAACCATCCCTCTCTAGTTCTGATGTGTGTCATATCTCCAGTTCCATCCTCCTTGTGTACCATGTTAGTCCTCTCCACTTCT
Source organism: Viscum album (assembly GCA_963277665.1). Classification (NCBI taxonomy): domain Eukaryota; kingdom Viridiplantae; phylum Streptophyta; class Magnoliopsida; order Santalales; family Viscaceae; genus Viscum; species Viscum album. The sequence goes on from OY728133.1 coordinate 666,884,780, forward strand.
TTCCATGTTAAACCGCACACCCAACATGCCCCATCAATTCAAATCTAGCCTTTTAAAATTCTTCCACGGAGGGTTTTGATCCCTCGACCTCAAGAAACCACCACTATGTGAGTTGTATGCACACATATTAGGGGAATTTGTTTGAAACTGCCCCTATTTAAGGCTATATTAGAGGATTTTAAAACCCCATCTTAATTGAGGTATATTAGAGGTAGTTTCAAACAACCGCCTCTAATTATTTATTTTTGGGTTTTTCATGTTCCTATCCCTTTCTTCCCATTTAACCTATCCCTTTCTTCCCGTTTAACCCAGCCCTCCTCTCCCGTAAACCAGCCCTCTCCAGCTCTGATGTGTGTCATATCTATAGTTTTGTCCTCCTTGTGTAACATGTTAGTGCTCACCAGTTTCATCCATGTTAACTCGCACACCCAACCCGCCTCATAAATTCAAAGTTGGTCTTGTAAAATTTTTTCCTAGAGAGTTTCGATCCCTCGACCTCAAGGATAAATCAGCATTGCCTCTACCAACCAGGGAAAATGAAGTTTGTTATTGTTATGTACATTAATATATTTATTTTTATGAAATAAAATAATTGTATAATATAATATTGTGTACAAATAAATTGTACAATAATATATTATAATATTTTATATAAATAAATTGTATAACATTATATATAATATTGTGTACATTAATATAAATTTATTAATATATATTGTGTACAAACATTAAAATATATATTAATATATATTTATTGATATTATGTACATTAATATTATATATTAACATAATATATTATAAATCGTATATCATATCATATAATATATATATTAATATATATTTATTAATATTGTGTAAATTAATATATATTTATTAATATTGTGCAAATTAATATTATTATATATTATAAATTGTATTTCATATAATATTAACATATATTTATTAGTATATATTGTGTATAATAATATTATATATTTATTTATATATAATATTGTGTACATTAATATATATTTATTAATAAATTATATTTATCTATATATTTATTAATATCATGTTCATTAATATTATATATATATTCATTAATATTGTGTAAGCTAATAAACTGTAAAGGGTTTCGAACCCTTTATGAATTTTTTTTTATTTCAATACATATATTTATTATTATGTACATTAATATATATTTATTTGTATAAATTGTAAAATATTATATATAATTAATATATATAATATTATATGAAATACATATATATGAAATACAATTTATATAAATATTTATATTATATATAATTAATATTATTTGAAATACAATTTATACAAATATTATATATGAAATAAAATTTATACAAATTTATAATTAATATTATATGAAATAAAATTTATAAAAAAATTTATATAATATATTTCAATACATATATTTATTATTATACACATTAATATATATGTATTTCAATAAATATAATTGTATAACATTATGTACATTAATATATATTTATTTGTATAAATTCTATATCATATAATATTAATTATATATAATATAAAAGTATAAACATATCATTTAAAAATATATTTATTATTATTACACCTATTTTTTAAACTATACAAATCATATGTTGGTTTTATAAATGTAATATCCTAGTATTTTGTTTTATAATTTTAAATACATTAAGTTATGAAAAATAATAATTCAAAACTAAGTGTTTTAATAATACTTATAAATAATTATAATTTATAGCATTCAAATTAATTAATTAAGTTTATAAAAGAACATATACTATTTTACAATGCTATTTTGTGTAAAAGAATACTTTAATATGAATATATGTGTTTGATTCATTTTTATTAATAGATTATTTAATTAAATATTTTGAGAATAATATATATATTTACTATTATAATTATTTTGATAAATACTAAATTATGTTACGAATATATTCACTATCAATATGACTCCCTAAGATTTTATGGTATATTTATTCATAAATAATTTTAATTAATTAGATAACTTATATGCACACAACACTGAGTCTCTGCAAAACAACACATTGTTATAGTTATAACCTACCTGTTAAACTTAATTTTACCACTTTTTTGATTTGAATTTTGAAAAAAGGACATACACCGTTACAATTAGTAAGTTTTTTAGAGTTGGATAGGATCAAATTAATTTTTTTTTGGTGAATAGTAATTTGACCCTTATAAATAGTAATGCACCCTTATGAATAGTAATGTTACCCTTATGAATAGTAATATGACCTTTATGAATAGTAATATTACCTTTATGAATAGTAACATCACCCATAAAAGTATAGATAAAATTTAGGCACCTTATAAATGAGAGTGAACGTTTTAAAAATTAATAATTAAGTGTTGATGTTTTTGTGAGCAATAAATATTTAATTATAATTTTAAAATTAATAAATTAATAATTAATAAATTAATTAAAAAGATAATTAATTTTAATAAAAAAATTTCATAAATTAATATTTTGTTTTCCAATGATTTTAGGATAATTTAACGAGACCTTATTTAATTTTTCATGGTATTATAAAATCTGTTATAATTTTAAAAACAATATTTTTTGAGTAAATGGTGATTTTAATTAAAAATTAAATTTCTCATATTTAGAAAATTATTTTCATAAAATGGAGTTAATTTTTTTATTATACACATATATAAATGGTTAGGGTGAATTTTTGGGATTTTTCTGAAATACTTGAATTTTTGGTGAATAGTGAAATTTGATAATTTACAAAATATGCTAAATAAACGAATTTATGCATCATGCTTGAGTAATGGATGATGTAAATGATCATTGGTTAAAAATCACATGCACTTATTACTATTTTTTTCACAAGAATCAATACTATTTCTTATCTTAATCAAAATAATAAAATAATGAATAAGATATTCAAAAATTACCCCTCTCCTCCACTATAAAAACCATCCCTCACTCCCACTTCTCCTCACTCCTCTAAGACTTAAATATTCTCAAACTTCTACCCAAATAATTTTTCCTAGTCCATACCCATGACCAATATCTCTTGGAATTTCTAAAATACCAAAACCCCTTCATTTAAGGAGATTCTCAAGGAGGTGTATTAAAGAGGTAAAATCTACTTCATTTTTCTTTTAATCTCATTTCATATTCCTTTATTTTATTATTCTATCCTCACTCCCTCTATGAAAATTATCATGATAAATCCAATATAATATACATACTGAAATTTTATCATTTTAATGGAAGAACCATCATAAATATCCTTACTCTCTCTCTCTCTTTTATTTTAAAAACAAAATCATCATTTGGGAGGTGCTGATTTACAACCTTCATGGACGATGAACATTCATTCTTCAATTCATTCTTCAAGGCTGGTCATGAAAACATTTTTATGGTTGAAATAGATTCTAAAATAGTTATTATATCTTATGTAATTATTCTAGAACCATCATTTGTACATGATACTAAATGATATAACAAAACTAGTTCGTTGTGATCAAAAAACCGCCGTAAAAATCTAAATGATTATCACTAAATGAATCATCTAATGATTCATCCTCATACCAAGTAAAAAATGATATATATAACCATTTAAACTTATTTTTTTAATTTATAATATTTAAATTCAATTTGGGATAATTATATCCATTCCACATGAACTCAATTACTTATAAACAAGTGAACTGATCATGAAAGCCAAGAAAATTAATGCTCCAAAACGATGAAATTAAACTCTATAACTCATAAAAAAGGCCATTAATGAACTTAATAAATTTATAATAAATAAAATAAATATATATAAGGTTATTAATTAATTAAATAAAGGATTTAATTTGATTATTCAGGATTTTAAGGTCAAGTACAGAACACGTTCGAACATAAGGTAAGTGTTTTCTCTACTCAATTTCATTTCCGTGAGATATGACTTACTCACCACTAATTATTGTGTGTGGTGTATGTATAATTCCCATTAATGTATCATATCATGAATATATTCATTTTCATGTTATTAAATGTATCATTTTATGATTATTAATTTTGGGGCATATGATTCAATTGATTACGAAGTGGTAAGGGATTCTACCCGAACCCCCGTTTTCCTTCAAGTTACTCTTTCTCCATCTTTACTCAAATATAATGCTTATTTATTTTTGTATATTTCTTATAAATTATGTGTATATGTTACATATTCATATATCTAGATCATACCATCCTTATTTTATTGGTATATACATTTTTTAAAATGATTCCCTTCTCAATTCTTCCCAATAGAAAAGCCCGATTTAAGGGAACTTCTCAAATTATTTCCAATTTTCAAGTGAAACATATAATCTGTTTTAAGACATAATTATTCTTCTATAACCAAAAAATTTATCATGAAAAACTATCTTGGTTCATTTTTGGGTTTATGAAAACAATCATGCCTTTTAGATTTAAAATCTCTTTAATAATTTTTTTAAACCGCATTAAAATGTTTTATTTATAAAGCTTCTTAAAAACACTTTTTACATGATTTTACTTCAGTGGAACAACATTTATGTCTCAAATATAATTTCAATATCCTTACCTTTTCTTTTATGGGATATATATATTTAAAATCTGATTTTATGACAAATACAAATTATTTTCCAAAAGAACTCTTCTTTTCAAACTTAAAGATTACTTCTCTCAAGAATCACTTGATGATTTTTATATGAGTAATTTCATCTATTTCAACACTATTTATTTCTGATTATGTTTAATTGGGGATAATATTTTATGATATCATCTACCATGTTTTATTTAATGGTTTATGATTAGTTTTAATGTGGATGTTCTATCTTGAAACCATTCACCATATTACTCTGAATGGTTAGTGTTTTTATTTAATGTTCGGGAGAAGTTATTTACATTTCATATATTAGTTTAAATATGAATGTATATGTTTTTTATGTTTATACCTATTAACATGAGGAATGAATTGGACTTATTAAGTGATGGGTGAGGCCCACTATAGTCCCTCGATGCATCAGTAGGTATCATGAGACAAACGTATATGGACTTGGCCGAGAGCTTTCCCATTTTCAGATATGGTTTTGGCCGATGCCTTAATCATTTTCAGATATCTTGGCCATGGCCTTGACGGTTTGATTCAAATGTCCGACATATGAATTCCCTCATTATGATATTAGTAATTGATAAATCATGTGATTATTTGACTATTAGATTATCCATGGTGAAGTTTCATTCAACTATTTATATAGCATTATTTATTCAGCCTTTATTCCTGCCATATTATGCTAAAGTATATTTTTAAAGGCATGTGTTTTTAGTTGTTCTCCATACATAGTGTTTATGTTATGATTACTTCTGCTGTATTACTTACCATTACTGATCATTTTATCTCACACATTTCATATGTTTTATTTCCCCCAGGTTGTGAAGATGAATATTATGAATGACTTGCATGGATAATTTAGGGGTTTTGGAAGTTTCTAAAGGAAATACTATATTGTTTTCCCTTCAATTTGTAATGTTGAACTTATATATATATATTTGGTTTTCCAAAAGTACTAAACTATTCGTTCCCTCAGGATATGACTTTCTTGTAATAATGCCAATGTAATGAAATAAGACACCGACTCTAGGCAACTGAGGTTGGGGCGTTATAATAAATACTGTACATTTATATATTTTATGATTTATATTACATTTATATTATATTAAATAAATTTATATTATATATTTATGTATGTAATTATATACATTTATATTATATCATGTACACACACACACACACACACAAAATTAAATACATTCATATAATTGGAAATATATCATATAATTAATTGATATATATATATATATATATATATTTACTAAATCAATTTATAATTAATATGGTATACTAAAATATATGTATAAAATAATTATATAATATATATAAATTTATATATAATAAAATATTTTATAATATAATATATATAATATAAATATAGAATATATATATTCAAATATATATTTAATTTTTTTTATATTATATATATTTTTATACATAATATAATATAAATTTATTTATACATAAATATACAAAAAATGTAATTAATATAATATATGTATAATATAAATCATAATATAAATGTATAGTATTTATAAAACCATATATAAATTTTATATATTTGAATAAATATATTTATAATTACATTTATATTATTTATACCAATATTTATATATGTATACATTTTTGTTTATATGTATAAGTTTTTATTTAAAGTATTTATATAATGTCTTTATATATATATATATATATATATATATTCTTATAATGCATTTAAATACATTTATGTAATGTGTTTATGTAATACACACACACACACACATGCATACATACACATGAATATTATAGAATTTGAATTTATATGAGATTTATTTTAAAAAATAAATAAATATTTAGAGGGTGCTAAAACCCCCCTCTAATACAAGTGATTAACGACAGTTTATGAACCCCCTTTAATTTTATGAATTATAGGGGATTGAAAACCCTATCTAATGCCATAAATTATAGGGGGTTCACAACCACCTCTAATATATTAAATTACAAGAGGTTCAAACCCCCCTCTAATGACATAAATTATAAGGGGTTCAAAAACCCCCCCAATCTAAGGGATTAGCAGCGGTTCATGAATCCCCTCTAATTTAAGAGATTAGAGGGGGTTGTGAACCCCTACTATTTTTATTTTTAAAAAATCCAATATATATATAAGTATATAGACTCTAATATCCCAAGGTATATTATATATATAAATATATAAATATATATATATAGCACCTTTAAAATAAAACCGAACATATAAGTCCACTAATTATTAAATTAGCAGCAGTCTTTATATAACCACCTATAAAATCCAACCAAATATTCAAAAAATATGCTAAAAATTTTAGAGGGGGTTGTGAAGAACCCCCTTTAAAAACCGCTGTTAATATTTTGTTTTTTAGTGTGAATACATATTCTAAAAATGTATTTAATACAATATCTAACCATTTAGTACATTATAAAAATATATGAATATATATATACTTGTACAAATATATATATATATATATATATAATGTTTATATATACATATATGTGTGTATTAATAAACTAAAATATATTTACATTATATTTTATTATATGTAAATTAATATAATATATAATATATTTAATAAATATAAGTGTATATATTTATATATATCACACACACACACAAACATATATTTTATAGATGTATTTAAAAATACTTTTTTAAATATATGAATAAAATATATATATGTAAATATATATGTATATATATATAAATAGATATATCATAAAATAGACAATAAAACATCATGGTGTAGTGGTAAATGTATTCTAGTTCCAAAGTAAAGGTATAAGGATCAAATCCAGGCATGTGTAGGATGCCATAATTTTGAAAAACATTGATAAAGGGGGTGGGGAAGCGCTGATAAAGTGGTGGTTAGTGAGTTGGTGAAAAGTGCTAATGGGGGGGGGGGGGCACTGATAAAGGCGGGGCTTAGAGAGGTCCGAAAAATAATAATTTCTCCCTTTATCACCACTAAAAAAGTGTTTATAAAGACCTCCTTTATTAGTGCTAAAAAATCACTGATAAAGGATCCCTTTATCAATGCTAAAAAAAAGCACGGATAAAGGCCCCCTTTATCAACGATTTTTTTGCCCCTGTTAAAGGGGGCCTTTATCGGTGATTTTTTTTCTAAGGGTAGATAAATCTTGACCTTTAACCTTGATTTGGTATTGAGTGCTTTATAAGCATTGATAAAAGCCCTTTACTAGCGCTGTTAAAAGCCAATTTTATAATGGTGTATGATAAAAACGTGTATGAATCAAACTGTATACATGAAATGGTAATCATAGTACATAATGGAGTTGGGTTTAGGGTGTAACACCCTAATATTTATTTTAAAAAATAAAAACTATGTTCAATAGCATAAACTTCACACAACACCGAGCCTAAACGTACCATGAAATATTATTATTTAAATATGACCATTATAACCTAGTCGTTAAATTGGAGGGTTTGAATATTATCAAATAATTTGTGAAATATATATAAATATCCTTATAAATATAAATTTATTGATAAATGTTATGGAAATAATCACTCATTTGTTAGTAAAGTCATTTTATTCCTAAAAAATATGTTTACTACAAAAATGAATTTTATTGTTTTTTGTGAGAAAATATTATGATTAATTTATTAAACTTTTAATAATTTTATTTTATAGAATGAAAATAACTTTTGAAATATTCATTTAAAAATTATCCTAGGGTGAATTTTTAGTATTTTTTTGAAATGACTGATTTTTCAGTGAATAGTGAAAAATTAATGATTTTTTGAATACTTTCATTTATTTTAATTATATAAATTAATTTAAAAGTCACATTATATTTTTGATTTGGTATTAAAGTTACATAAGGACCATAAGTTTTTTAATATTCAAATTAATTTCATTTTAATTAGCAATTTTCATGATTTTTGTATAAGTTTATATTTATGCTTAAAAACAGATTTTTAAATTGTTTTTAAGTGAAAAAAGTTTATCCATTTTAATTAATTAAAATTAACCCTAATAAGGAAAGATTTAAATTAATTTTTTTTATTATATATCTATTTATATTAACTGAAATTCATATAATTATTATTTAAAGTTATAGAGTTAATATAAGATCATTTATTTCTTGAAAAATGCATTTTCTTGAAAAACCGTTTTTTCATCGCGCTTTGTGGGTTTAATTATAAATTATAATTTACCACTTATGTGAATTTAATTTTATAAAATGGATTCTAAATTTTTAATAATAATAATTAATAATAATTAATAAGGTCAAATTAATTTTTGGTCATAAAAAATAGTAAAAATAGTAAAAATTAATTACCATAGTTAAGATTAAAATGAGATTTTATACGTTATATGTTCTTGTATTAAAATTAATTTACCATACACATAGGATTTTTATTTGATAAATTAGATTTAATATTTATAATAAAAATTTACAAATTATCTAATAAGGATCATTTTATTTTTAGGCTTAAAGGATAAATTTCCGAGGTAATAATCTAGTTACTATGGTGAAAACTAAAATGGTAAAAATGAGTAACCATAAAGGAAAAGGGAATGATATGTTTAAAACATGTTTAAATTTAGTTTAAGAGACTTGTTTTGATATTATCTTCCCTACACTACATTATTTATCAATTTTGGAGGCATTTTGATAAAGAGTGACTTCCCATTATTGAATAATTTTGGGTATTTACAAAAATGTCACTCCTTCTCACTAATAAAAGAGAACTTCCTCTCATTTTTATTTAAAACTTAAAATAAATTTGGTTCAAAAAATACCTACCAAAATATCTTACTTACTTCCCTTAACACATCTTATAGGCATTGTTTTTATTAGAAAACCCTCCTTATACGAATCTTGGTGAAAACCTAAATAGGTTATCTGGATAAGCTGTATCGTTCTTAACCGAGATTTCAATTTTATTGATTCTTACACCTTATTAAAATATTATTCAACCATGATGATATAATATAATAACTATTTCCCATATACTAAGATGTTTTTTATGTTAATTTAATAACCAAATCTATCTCATCTTCCATCAAATGGGAAACAATACCATCATTCATGTGTATGGTGAACTACCACCTCACGAACCGATATAATTTCTTTTCCATCATCACCTCTAAAATATATTTATGATTATTTATTTAATGAATATATATGATATTTACAAAATATTTATCATTATGTAAAATTAATATATCATATATTTTCTTAAAATTTCATTCATTAAAAGATGATAATGTCATTTGTGCACACATGTGGATTACATCCTCCACGAAGTGATGTGATTCATTTTTTATTAACATATCCAATGGATGGTATATATAAGTGTATTTAAAGAAATTATACGGTATTTATTATATAAAAATAATTGTTAAAAGAAAAAATAATAATTACCTTCTTTCCATCATGATCATTGAAAAATGGAAATGCTACTCATGCATACATATGACCTACCGTAACATATTTCATTTTTCATAACCATTTTCATGGTTGGTTTTAAAATTATAATTAATATATAAAAATGATAATTATTTTATGATAATTATTATTTATATATTCAAATAATAACCTCATTGACCATAGTCAACCCACCAAAGTCATTTTGGAAATATGAACCAAATATCATCAAAACGTCCGACATGAACTTAATTGATTAAGTAAATAAATATAACATGGAAATAAATAATATAAAATTAATAATAAATTATAAAATTGATCTTAATAAATTAAATAATAAACATGAGTTTATTATTTATAAATATAATGTACGTACATGATGATTTTAACTCGAGGTAATGGATTTTATAACTCAATTTATTTTTCATTGGGTTAAATTACTTTTTCATTATATTTTATATGATAAGATTACGTGTGTAATTAAATTTTATTATTTTATGTTTTATTTTCAATTTTTTATTTTGTTTTATATTTTACACACATAATAACTTCATTTATTAATTCTCACTTCAATGATAGGATCTTTGTAAGGGATTTCGTCACAATTTTCCTTCATTGAGGAATATTTTAATGTTATACACCAATTTTTTTTATATTATGTATATAATGAACTTTTAAATATTATATAATTAATAATTAATACTTAATAGTATTTTAATTTTCAATTAAAATTATTTCATTCAAGGGGATTTGCCTCAAAATTTACCAAGTAGTAAGGGGTTTTAAAGCTCAACATTTTTTCATTGGATTATATGGCTTCTTAATTGTCTTTGATATTATAAGATTATGAATGTAATAAATTTTTGTTATTTTATTATACATTTTATATTTTTTATGTGGATTTAAATTTCATATGAATAATAAATTCATTGATTAATTCTCACATTAATAGTATGATCTTTGTAAGATAATTCATCTTAATTCCCACTCTATTGATACACATTTGATATTATGCACCTATTTATTTTTATGAGGTGTATCTACTTATACTTTTATATGTTATACAATGAATACCTTTATATTCATAGTATTTAATGTTTCAATTCAAGTTATTTCTTTCATGGGTGTTATGATTCAAATGTTACCAAAGCGGAAAGGGTTTATGCTTCAATCTCATCTTAATCAGGATTGTTTATGCTTGAATTTCCATCAAAGGAAATGATTTGATCATTATTTAATAAACACCTTTAATTTTCCTATTGTATTTTTATTAATTACATCTTCAAGTAATCATACTATTTTACTCTCTTTAGTACTTAAAATTATTAAGAAAATGTTTTTAAGAAAAGACAAATTTATTTCTCTTTTCTATCAATTTTTTTCTTCAATATCCATATTTTTTTGAAGTGTTTTAGAGGATATTTTTAATGTTATACAATTAATTATTAAATAATTTTTTACCCATATTTTAATTTTTAATTTTTTTTAAATTAATATTTCTATAATTTTTTGAAATGGTACTTGTTGACTTTTTTTTACAAAAGTGTGAAAGAAATGTTTTCTTTTAGTTTATATGGAATGAATGAAATTTCCATCCATTACGACTGCTCAATAATATGAAGCTTCCATTAAATTTTTTCATGGATCTTTTCAATGATTTTTTTTTAATATTTGGAAATTTTTAGTTTCTGAAAAAGTGATTTCAAAGTGAAAATGGTATTTTTCTCAATAAATATTCCATGTGATCTTTTAAATTTATTTTCATCAACAAATACAACCTTTGATGTTATGGATTTATTATAAATTATATATATATGTCTCTTACATATATAACCATCTCATTATCTATTAATTTAATTGGATAATAAATTCCTTATGATCATTTCTAAATTCCTTATTTAAGAAATCTCTTTTGATTATGATCTAAGGCAAGATTATGGGACCCATTTTATTTTTATGGGTAATTATCATGTTTATTCCTTATAATTGTTTTCATTTTTGGGTACAAATAATCATGACCATGTTATGATGGGTGTAACCATATATATCTATAATGAATTGGGTAATATTTTGTCTCATGAGATGTTATGTATGGGATTAGGGTGTAAACATAATCTATTATGGGACTTTTTCCACCATGTGATATTGTCTAGGCAGTTATCCTTAACTCATGTTTATGTCATGTTATATATTTTTTCCACATTTAATATGATGATATGATCTTATGATACCATGTTCTTTATGTTATTATTCCCTGTGATTACACATGATCCTTCTCTTTTAAGATATCATGTTATACCTTTAACTAACATGTTATGTTTACTTATCATGTTTATTACCTTACTAGGATTTTTACCTCACCAATTTATTTTATATATTCCTCAGGTTATCCTATACAGTTTTAGGATCTTAAATATATTTAGGATATCACTAAGGAGAATAAAAATAAAGATGTTATGTTTTAGTTTCTTTTGATTTTTTATGCATCTAGACTTCCAAAAACACCAGTCCTCAGGATCTTTGGGTTGTAATTAATGGATATTTATGTTAAAAATCATGTAATAATTTGTGTAGAAGGATTTGGTCACTATATTTGGTATTATAGAAATTTCTAGTTATTTTTAAGGATTATGACTATAATAATTAGTGATAACCCTATGGATAAGTATAAGTATAGGAAAATATCTTGAAATTTTGGTGAAGTTTAGGGAAATTGGTTTCCAAGAAATTATATCCCCATCTGTATACTACATGTATATGTGGATATGGAATAATTTTTCCTATGGGTAACAACTTTAAAAAGGTATCATTGGGATGTGACTTGATCATCACCTAGTGCATGACAATGGGCCTTGTTGCACGCATGGTTTAACACTCTGAGAGGATATGTTTTGGAAACTCAAAAAATCTTTATGATCCATCATTAAGGACTTGAATAGATGATAATCATGGATGAAATAGGTTAAACATAATATTTCATAGATTTAAAAGAAGGTTTCATGATTTATAAATCCTATAAATTATTTTTTAGGATTATTATTATTGTTGCTCACACCGTGGTTTTTGGTTTTAGTCAATGGTTGGGACCATGAGGAATGATGTTAATACTAAATGTGATAAAAACTGTAGTGATTCTGAGAAACCAAAAAGGATTATGATTAAATTGAAGGATATTGAGATTATTCCTAATCAGTTATCTTGATATATGATTAACAACATGTACCTTAACCTACTCTCAGAATCACCAAAGAAGAGAATGATGGGGTCCTCTAAGTGATCGGGTGGAGGAGATCATGGAGGAAAGAAGTTTAAATTTCTTTCATGTTAGAAATGTGGTAAAATAAACCCATGATAATGTCTAAAAGAAATAGAAAAAATTTTAATGCATGGAAAATAAGTTCATAGAGCAACAAATTTCTGAAGAAAAATGAAGAGTTCAATAGAGAAAAATAAATTTCATCTGAAATATCCATTTATAGTTCATTGTATTAAATGTGGGTAACCTAGGAATTATCTGGTTAAATGACCTCTTCCAAAGGTTAACAATTAAAACAAGGAAGTACCTATGTTATAATAATCATTTAGGTGATGTATTTACATATTGGGTTTCGATAACTATGTTGTAGAATTATTTTTATCAATAGCGTTTTGATTATAATAATCATGAAACATCTAAGGACTGTGTTAATTTTTGGATGCATATATGATTTTTATTGGATTTATAGCGATGTAGTCTATTTATAGAAATGTTTTTCATACATTATTAGGGAATATAAATTTTGGTATGTACCTTTAAGAGTGATTAATTTTATTTCGAGATAAATGATAAATTTATCTTGTAAGGATATGTGGTCAAATCATTCTAATATTTGTTTTTTAATCATATTCTAGAAAATTTTGAGATATATTAATTTTAGTTATTTATAAAATGATTCAAGTTTAACTATGGGTGTTATTATTAAGTATTTGGATATTAATTTTGAATTTATTCATATAATGGTTTATTCATTTTGTGAATTATCTTACCCTGTGCTAACCATTATGGTTTTTTGTTAATGTATAAAAATAAATGGAATAGATTTTTATCATTTTTTAGATTTATGCGATCTATTAGAAGTGATTTTAGTGATTTAGGAATAAAAAAGTTCATCTTGAATACCCATTATTTGGATCAAGAGATGAGATTATGGTATAAATTGATAAAAGGATGAAATTGTACTTTTAAAGTAAGTATATATCCTTTATGCTCTTAGTTTAGATGGTAAAGAATTATATAACTCTAGGAAAAGGATCTTGAAATGAAAATTTTAACCTATTTACTTCATTTCTTATGAATCTATGGTCTTTTTCACACCTCTTAAGTTTATGGTTTTGTGGTCGTTAAATTTCCATAATCATTCACTTTCTTATGATAATGATATCTGTCACTCTCCATTATTATTTGAGCATTATTATTTTCTTCCATGTCCATATTTTCACTTCACACTAATATTTTTATACTTTTAAACCTAGTTATGTTTTATTCTGGATGACCTTTGTACTTTACTTTCTCTCTTATTAAGAGGATGTTTTATTAACCCTTTTTTATGATTTGGGTTTTCAAAAAAGATATTTTTAAATATAAAATAATTGATTATTGAGATCAAAATCAAATTTAATGGTTGAAATTTATTTAAGAGGGTAGAATATAACAACTTTAGTTAAAAAAAATAAAACTATATTTGATAGCATTTATAACATGTAACACTGATCTTAAATGAGCCATGGGATATTATTATTTAAATATTACTATTATAACCTAGAAATTAAATTAACGGGTATGAATAGGATTAATTGATTTATGAAATATATATAAATATCCTACTAAATAAAAATGTATTGATAAATTCTTAGGAAATAAGAACCCAATTCTTATTAAAGTAATTTTATTATTCAAAAATACGTTTTTTTCAAAAATGATTTTTATTTCTTTTTGTGAGAAAAAATTATAATTAATTTATTGAACTTTTATAAATGTTATTTTATAAAATTAAAATATATTTTTCTAAATCATCATATAAAAATTAACTTAGGGTGATATTTTAGTATTTGTATGAAATCGATGATTTTTCAATGAATAGTGAAAATTACAGATTTTTTAAATACTGTCATTTATTTTGATTAAATAAAGTAATTTAAAAGTACCATTATATTTTTGATTTGGTATTAAAGTAAGATATAAAATATTTTATTTATAATAATCTAATTAATTTTATTTGAATCATAAATTCTCATGATTTTGGTATAAGTTTATATTTATGCTAAAAAACACGGTTTTCTATAAACTGTTTTTAAGTGCATAAGGTTTATCCATTTTAATTAATTAAAATAACCACTAGTCAGAAAATATTTAAATGAAATTTATATATTATATATCTATTTATATGAATTTAAATTCATATAATAATGATTTATATTCATATATTTAATATAATATCAACTATTTCTTGAAAACTGTATTTTCTAGAAAAAACAATTTTTGTCATGTTTTGCGGGTTTAATTTTAAATTAAAAATTACTAATTATATAATTAAATTTAATAAAATTTATTATATATTTGTAATCATAATAATTAATATTAATTAATAATTTAAACATATATTTTGGTCATAATGAATATTAAAAACAGTAAAAATTTATTACCACAATTAAGATTAAAATAAAGTTTTGTGCGTTACATGCCCTTGTATGAAAATTAATTTTCCATACACATAGGTTTTTTATTTTATAAATTATATTTCATATTTAAAATTATTGGGTCAAAATTACCAAATAATTCTCATTTTAGTTTTAGTATTAAAGGATAAATTACCCAGGTAAAAATCTAGCCACCGTAGCTAAAACCAAAATAGTAAAAATGAGTAACCATAAAGGTAAAGGGAATAAAATATTTAAAAGATGTTTATATTTATTTTAATAGTTTTTTATACAATTTATATTCCATACACTACATTATTTATCAATTATGGAGGAACTTGGATTGAGAGTGAATTCCCATTATTGAATAGTTTTGGGTATTTACAAAAATGTCACTCCTTCTCACTTATAAAAGGGTACATATTATCCTTTATATTTCACACTAAAAAATAAACTTGGTTAAAAAAATACCCAAAAAATCCCTTCCTTAATTCCCATACCACATCTTATAGGTTTTTTTAAATAGAAAACCCTTCAGTGGATTTTGGTGCAAAACTAAAGAGGTTGTTCAAAGAAGAGGTGTCATTTTAATTGAGTATTTTGTTTTATTCCCTATTAAAACTCATTAAAATATTATCAAACCATGATTATATAATATAATAATTATTTCCCATATAATGATATGTTTTTATGTTAATTTCATAACTTAAATCCATCACCTCTTCCATCAAATGGGAAATACAACCATCGTTCATGTGTACGGCAGACTATCGCCTCACGAACCGATGTAATTTGTTTTCGATCACCACATATAATGACTATTTATGATGAAAGATTTAATGAATATATATTATATTAATTACATATTTATAATTTTTTTAAAATTAATATATCATATATTTTCTTACCATTCCATTCATTAAATGATGATAATGTTGTTCATGTGCATGTGTGGATTACCACCTCCAAAAAGCGATGTGATTCATTTTGAATTACTATATCCCATGGAGGGTAGATATAATTTAATTTAAATAAATAATATGATATTTATTATATAAATATCATTATGGAAAGATAAAATAATACTTACCTTCTCTTTATCATGATCGTTGAAAAATGGAAATGTTACTCATGCGTACGTATAGCCTATTGTCTCTATGATTGTAACATAGTTCATTTTTCATAACCACATTTCATGGTTGTTTTTAAAAGTATTATTATCTATATAATTATATTTATTTCATGATTATTATTCTATATATATTTAAATAATTACCTCTTTGACATTAGTCAACCTACCAGAGTCATTTTGGATATATGAATCGAATATCATCAAAACGTCTAATGTGAAGTTTATTGATTAAGTAAATAAATATAACATGGTAATAAATAAAATAAAATGAATAATAAAATTGAAAATTTTTATGAATCATTTAAGAAATTAACATAAGTTTATTATTTGGGAAGATAAAGTATGTAAGTGCTGAGTCAAACTCGAGGTAAGATATTTTGTAACTCAATTTATTTTTATTGGGTCAAATTACTTCTTTAGTGTCTTTGATATGATAAGATTATGCATGTAATGAAATTTTATTATTTTATGTTTTAATTATAATTGTTTTATTTTTTTTTTTAATTTTATATACATAAAAACTTCATTGATTAATTCTTACTTCAATGATATGATATTTGTTAGGGATTTTGTCTCAATTTTCCACCATTGAGGCATATTTTAATGTTATACATGAATTTATTTTATATAGTGTATATATTTCCATTTTAAATATTATATAATAGATCATTCATAATTCATGGTATTCTAAGTTTCAATTCAAATTATTTCAACCAAGGGGATTTGACTCAAAATTTACAAATTGGTAAGGGGTTTCATAACTCAACATATTTTCATTTGGTTATAATACTTCTTCATTGTTTTTGATATTATAGGATTATGTGTGTAATAAATTTTGATTATTTTATGTTGTATTTACACTTGTTTTATGTTTATTTACATTTGATAGACACAATCAATTCATTTATTAATTGTCACATCAACGGTGTGATCTTTGTAAGAGATTTCACCTCAATTTTCACTACATTGAGACATATTGGGTATTATGCACCTATTTATTTTTATGAGGTGTATACACTACCCATTTTATATGTTATATTAGTAATATCATTATATTAATGATATTTAATATTTGAATTTAAGTTATTTCTCTCATGAGGGTTATGATTCAAAAGTTACTAAAGTGGTAAGAGTTTATGCTCCAATCTAATCTTAATCAGGATTGTTTATGATTGAATTTCCATAAAAGTAAATTATTTAATAATTATATAATAAACCTATTTAATTTTAATTAAATTTATTTATTCATTAAATTTTCAATTAATATTATCATTTTCTTATCCTTGGTACTTAAAATGATTGAGAAAATGTTTTTAAGAAAACCCAACTTTATTTATCTTTTCGGTTGAAAATTATTTTTCTTCCATATCCATATTTTTCTAATTTTTTAAATAATATATTTATCATACTCTAGTAATTTATTTAAGAAATTTTTTCCCATTTTTTAATTTTTACAAAATGGTTTAAAATTAATACTTCTATCATTTTTCGAACAAGGTAATTTTATACTTTTTTTTACAAAAGTATGAAAGGAATGTTTTTTTTCAAATTATAAAGCATGAAAATAATTTAAAATCATCATTAAAACTCAGTAATTTGATCCTTAATTTATGATTTTACTTGGGTTTTTTCAAATAATTTTTTTTCTATAATATTTTTTAAAATTTTATTTTTTAAAGAAGAGATTTCAAAGTGAAAAAGGTAATTTTCCTCAAGAAATATTCCATGTGATATTTTAAATACATTTTCATCAATAATAAAAAAACCTTGATGTTATAGATTTATTATAAATTCTATATACATGAATCTTACAAATATACCTAGCTCGTTATACCTTCTTTTTATGGGTTAATACATTCCTATCAATTCTCAAATGCCTTCTTTAAGAAATATCTTTTGATTATGATATAAGGAAATATTATGAAACCTATTTTCCTTCCTTGGGTAATTCTTATGTTTATTCCTTATGATTGAATTCCTTTTTATGGCACACATAATCATGAAAATTTTATGACGGGTTCACTCAAATAGTGCTTCAAAGCATTTAGTAAAGATTTTTTCTCATGAGACATTATGTATGGGATTAGGGAGTAAACCTAACCCATTATGGGACTTTGACCATCGTGTGATATTATCTAAGAACATATCCTTGACTTGTTTTTATGTCTTGTTATATGTTTTTTCCATATTTACTAAAATTATATGATCTTATGATACCATGTTCTTTATGTTATGTTTCCATGTGATTGCGTATGAGACTTATTTTTTATGATACCATGTTATACCTTTGACTCACACATTATGTTTACTTATCATATTTATTCCCTTAATGGGTTTTTAGATCACCCATTTATTTTATGTATTCTTTAAGTTATCCTATGTAGTTTTAGTAGATCAAATAGATTCAGGATCTCACTAAGGAGAATAAAAATAAAGATGCCCTATTTTAGTTTTTTTTGATATTTTATGTACCTAGTCCTCTAAAAAAACTAGGCATCACAATAATTGGGTTGTAATTAATGGATGTTTATGTTCAAAATAATGTAATAATATGTGTAAAAGTATTGTTTAACTATATAGGGAACCCAACCACAATACTCCTATATGAACTAGATCCAACTAAAAAAAAATCCTCAACCCATTAGATCTCACATGATAACCATGCTTCTACTAAGATAAGGATTTAGTCTGGGGGTCAACCAAGTTATCCTCTATGGATACTCTACAAAACATTAATTCGCCTCTATGATCAAAATCCCTCAATATATAAAACCTTAAAAGTATATTATTTATTCTCTGGTGTGACCTGGGATCCTTGTCAAGTAATATTGTTACAGTATTATCACAATGAACTGTAACAAGTTCTACACTACTAGGCACACCACCAATATCTGATAAAAAGTTACGTATCCATAATACCTATTTAGCTATATCAGAGGATACTATATACTTATATTATACTTTAGAATCAATGAAAAAAGGTTTCTTTGAGCTTCTCTAGCTCACCACACCACCATTCAAGAAAAAGTCATAGTATGATTATGATTTTCAGATCATCATGATCAATTTGGAAACTAAAATCACTGTGTCCCCTTACTATTGGTTCCTAATCTCCTCCATACACCATGAACACATCATTTTTATATCTCAAGTACTTCAGGATAGTTTTTAAAACTTCCCAATACATCTCTCCTAGATTATCTTGATATATTCCCACCATGCTTAAAGAAAATGAAACATCAAACCTAATACATAATATGACATACATGATAGATCCTACTACTGAAGCATAAGGGATTAAACTAATTTTTTCAATCTCCTCCCATGTTTGTGGATAAATTTTCTAGGAGAGATTGATACTCTGTGACATTGGAAATAATCTTCTCCTGTACTGTTTTATATTGTACCTTTTTAGTACCTTGTGAATATATGTACTTTGACTTAGACCAATAATCCTATTAGATCTATCTTGATATACTTTGATCCCTAGAATATTGGATACTTCACCTAAGTCTTTCATAGAGAACAATTTATTTAACCAAGCCTTAACTTACTATAAGTCTTTCACTTCATTTCACATAATTAATATTTCATAAACATATAATACTAGTAAAATTATGGTAATCCCATTAACCTTCTTATAGACACATGAATCACTTTCGTTCTTGACAAAACCAAATTCTCTTATAGCCTCACCAAAATAAACATTCCATGATCATGATACCTACTTTAACCCATAAATTTATTTCTATAGATTATATACTTTATTAGAACTCATTAAATTAATTAACTCTTCAGGTTGAGTCATATATACATCTTTGACCAACTTACCATTTAGAAAATAAGTTTCGACATCCATTTTACAAATTTCATAATCATGGAAGGTTTCTATTATAAGTAATATTATAATGGATTTTAGCGTCACTACTGGTGAGAAGGTTTCATCATAGTTTTTGCCCTGATGTTTCTTGAAACCCTTCACAACAAGTTATTATTTATAGGTATTTACTTTACCATCCATTTCTAGATTTTTATTGAATACCCATTTTCACCTAATGGGTTTTACATCAGCTGGTGGGTCTACTAAAATACAAACATGATTTTGATACATAGACAATATCTTAGATTGCATGACTTATATTCATTCAGTATCATCCTTTATATGTATTACTTCCTTTTAGGTTATAGGTTCATCATTCTCGAGGAGCAATGTGTCACCTGACTTAGTGACTAGAAAACCACATTGCTCTGTTTATCTAACCTATCAAGTAGACCTACACAATATTTGTGTCATGGGGACATCTTCATCTCCCACTATCTCTTATGTAGATTGTTCCCATACCAACTCTTGTGTATCTAGAGCATCAAATTCATTGAAGTCAATCTTGATCCCACTATTTCCATTGGAAATGAATTTTCTTTATAGAAAGATGGTATGCATTTCCATGATCACTTTTATATATAAAGGTTTATATAGGTAATATCCTTTATTTTATTTAGGATAGCCTATAAAAATGAACTTCATGCTTAATGATGATTAATTTTCACTAGGTATAGTCTTGAAAAAAGTTTTTCATCTCCGTATATGTATGTGTGATAAATTGGGATTCTTTAAAAACCAAAACTCATATGGAATACCATATTTTTCTTTATTTGGTACTCATATAAGGGTATATGTCAATGTCTAAAATGCATATACCCAAAAGTATAATGGAAGAGTTACCTAAATCATCATTGATATGACCATACCAATCAAGTTCCAATTCCTCCTTTCACTAACACTATTTGACTGAGGTGTGTAAGGATGAGTTCATTGAGATACTATCGTACAAATCTTTAAGTGATCAATGAAAACATAGATGAGATACTCTCTACCTTGGTCTATGTAGAGTGCCTTAATCTTCTTACCAAGATACCTTTCTAATTTATGCTGAAAATCCTTTAACATATGAAAGGAATTTGAATTATACCTTATTAAATAGATATAACCATAACTACTATATTCATTTGTAAAAGTAATTAATTATAAAAAACCACACCTTTACTCTATTGGAAATGGACCACACACATCAGTGTGAATCAATTATAATAGTATTGTAATCCATACTACATTACTAGTGAAGGGTTGTTTGGTCATTTTACCTTGTCAATAGGTGTGACATACATCCAAGGGTTTTAACTTAGTAGATTCTAAATAACATGTTTGATGTAACATATGTACACACTTATCATTTACATGACCAAGCCTGAAGTTACATAGGTGGGTATTATATGATTCATTTTTACTATGGGGTTTTCATTGATTTCCATTATAGGGTTTTTGAGTTCAAGTATATATAATCTATTTTTAATATGTTCTTTATTATAACATATGTTATCCATATAAAATAGATAAATTTTATTTCCAAATTTGAAATAAAATCCCGTGGTGTATAAAATAAGCACTTAGATTTTGTTTCTTTGTTATTGAAGGCACACAATAATAGTTTTTAATACAAGACCAAACTACTAGGAAAAGTCAGATAATAATATTCCACTTCCAAAGCTGTTACTCTCACATCATTTGTGTCCCAAAAATTCACTTTACCTTTTAAAATCATCTGGAGTATACTTGGTTCTTATATGTAAATAAAAATGTGTGAGCCACATACTGAATATAAGACCCAACTTGTAGATATATAAAAATTAAATTCAAAGATAAATGTACCTGAGGTGGAAGAATCACCTTGCTTCTTATTACCAACCATGAAATTATTATTTTATTGGACTTTATTTCCACATAAAAATATTACATATTCCTTCTAATTTCCATCCCTCTACATATTTGGATTCTTAGAAGGATGGTGTATCAGTTTATTTAGCTTGGATTTAGCCTCAAACCACTCAAAATTTCCCTTCCTCCTCTTGTTCACCATAAGGATTGAAGATTTATTACTCTTAATATCATTATTATCTTGTAAAACTACATAAAATATGTTTTATAGATACTTTATCATATTATACATGTTGTAATTAATAATAAAATTTGATAATCTAGGTAGTAAAGAGGAAAGAATGAGATCATTCACTAGTTCTTGGTTCAGTTTAATCCCAAGGCACTCAAGTCTCTGAATATACTTAATAATATTGAGTACATGAGGTCCCACATTATACTATCATACACCTATAAATTGAACTTGATATCTCATATATTTATTTACGATCTCTCTCATGATATAACTCTTGGAGATGAGATGGCATCTGTATGCATCTTCATCCTCATGAATATTCTACAATTCACTAGACATTGATGATGACATGATACACTGTGCATGTAGTGAATAATCAACATGATTATTGTAGAGACCTGAATCTTGACGTACATGGACATTACATTACATTTCTGGAATACTTAGTACATAACAAAAAACACACACACAAGGATCGTAATAGTTTAGTGTCTTTGGAAACTCGGAATATAATCTTCTAATCGTGGTGAAAGATCTTCAAAATCTCCCATAAAGATCTTCCTTTTTTTTACCTAAAACCTTTCTTTATATCCTGGGGAAAAGAAAACATAAAAGGGTGAGCTCAAATGCTCAGTAAGGGTAAACAAAATAAATATCAATCACATCATATACATAAGCACATAACTTTTGGAAATCTTATCCTGCAAAAGAGATCATAATTTCGTAACCTGAGATAAATCATGGTAGTGAAATGTAATCACAATAATCATAACTTAAAACATGAAACTTTGTGGCATTCACACATAATCATAGAGAATCATTTCTTGTTAGTCAAGACTCATTGCCAAGACTATCTTAGTGGACAAAGTCCCTTTCTGAATCGAGTAACCCTCGTTTCAGTCCTGTTTCACTGAACTGGTATAACCTACCATTCCAGCCATGTCTATCTCATGAGATATAAAATCTTTACCCAATGCATTGGAGGGAGATATAGGTCCCACCCATATTATAATGAATCCTTTCTTATGTGTGCCACATCATCATAAATCATACATTATCGCATAACACATGTAACAAAAATGGGATTCTTGAAACATCATGACATCATAAAACAAATCATATAAGGTAAATGACTTCATAAAAATAATTCCCTCACAACATAATCAAATCAATGTAATAATAGGGATAAAAACAGAACCCTTTTATTATCTTAGATGGAAAATAATTTTGATAAAATACTTGAACTTCATTCTTGAGGAAAATATCCTTTCTACTTTAAAAACACTTTTCCTTTCTTAACATGTCATACAATTTTAAACTAAAAGAGGTTGATTAAAAATAAACTTGAATACTTGTAAAGGAAGATTCTTGGAAATAATGTTTTAGAAATCCATTCATGCCGTATAGGTTAAAAAAAACATTCTTCGTACTTTTGTCGGAAAAGTCAAAAAGTACCTCGTATGAAAAAACGACAAAAGATTCCTTTCATACATATTACTAAAAACTCACCTAAGGGTAAAAATGGATTTAAACAATTTTAGGTGGATGGAAATAATATTACATATTGATGAAACATGGATGTGGATGATAAAATACACCCCAGGAAATACTTACGAATAAACAATCTCGGATAAAAATGAGATTGTGATATTTTCCCTTACCTTAGGTCCGATTTGCTTTGTACATGTCCGAACCTCCTGTATAATGATTTAAATCATGTTATTGACTTATTCCAGAATCATATTCATTGTTATTATATCATATATGGTCCACTTATGACTTTATATTACCCGTTCTTTTGTAAATTCATGTTAAAGTAGCGTTTTGGGTAAAATCGTCTCATTTGTCGTTCGTGTTTTTAACTTGTAATTATTCATATGATTACTTAGATCATGATTACTTAATTCCAGAATATAAAACATGATTTATATATATAATATATATTCAGAATATATATATATATATAATATCGATAAATGGAATGAAATACACCATTCATGGAGACGGTAGTCCGTACGTACGCATGAACGCTGTTTTCATTTCCTTATTGAATTGAATGTAATTAAGTAGATGACATACATATAAATATACATAAATCCAGTATCATTATTATGTCATATATTTCATTAGTACTTATTATATATACTTTATAATCATTCATGAATGGTTAATCATTGAGAATGAATCTCATCGCGTCGTGGAGACGGTAGTCCGTATGTACGCACGAGCGATGATATCGTTCCCATGGTCGTGGAATTGTGTTTGAAGTGTATGTATACTATTTAAGTATCAATATCACTTTATTATAATAATATATAGTTACTCATTACACCATTATACCCATCCAATTAAGGTGGTGACGGAAAATAGATTACCCCACGGCGTGGAGACGGTATTCCGTACGTACGCACGCGCGGTGATTTCCTTTTTCCATAGGATGGATAGAAGGTTAATTAGAGTTGTTTCATATTTATAATAACATATCAGTATATAAGAAATACTTATGTTATTACTTTATCATGAAACAACTAATGAAGAAGAAGTTGAAGAAGAAAGAAATTGAAAAAGATCGGTAATGGATATTACCTCTTCTTTGGAACGCCTCTTTGAATCCTCCACTTAGGGAACTAAGATTGGTCTTTGAAGAAGACCAGTACCTCTAGGATTATTCTAGGGAAGTGGAGAGGAGAAAATGGCAGGGTTTGGCCGAGCTTGAGTGCTCAAATTGGTGTGAGGAGGAGGGGGAGGAGGTGCCCTTTTATAAGGGAGGAGAGGGGCACCTTAGGAATACCTCAAAATATTATTTTATATTAATGTCAAAATCGGTTTATAATGGTTAAAAAGGGTCTTATTTCGAAGCTAAAGTGGGGATGGGTCGAAATCCTATCATCCAATAGGATTTAGACAAGTTTAGGGTATTATTTTAACCTTATCAATTAGATTTAACTCTAAGTTAAATAATTTAACTTTTACCGTGTCTTTTTGTTTTCTTTCACTATATGGTTAATACACTTACTATAACATGCCAAACGAACCACAAATTGTTTATTATTAATATATATATCCTTATCTAAGTCATTTGGCCTAACCTTAGATTTTTAGGAATAAAATAACAATTAATAATATAATATTTGATTTAAAAACTATTTTGTGTCAATTTTGACACTATTTGATATATGATTTTTGTGAAAGTCATAACAGAATTATATGTTCGAAACAAGTTGATTAAATCAACAATAATATATCACAGTAACCTAGAAAATTAGTGGAATTCATAAAAAGTCTCAAATTACATTTATTTTGGTATTTATAATATCAATTATGTCAATAGTTCATTAATAAGATAATTACTGCATCATCTTTGTGTCATAAATAAATTAAATTATTTTATGTCTAAAAATTACAAATAAAATACCATCATGTAGGAAATCGTTTTAGATTTCTAATGAATATTTACAATCGAATTTATCTTATGTACAACCGTATATTAAAAATGTTTTAGTAAATAAACTTTGATTTTGACTCTTTTAACTCTTCTTTGAATTAAATAATAATAAATGTCCTAATCTAATCCAAGTGGGCCTAAATGGTCATATTTTATTCCTAATCTTGTTTTTGGTCGAATTACACTTGTCCAATAGAATTAGGACATGTGTTAGGGTAATAATAATATCATTTTTACCCTTAATTACCCTATTTACTTTTAACCGTGGTAAATAAAAGTAAAAAGTTACTATTCACCAAAAATTATTTTCATCTCATTGAACCACATTTTACTTACTGAAATCAACCGTGTCTCTCGGATTTTTGAAATTCCATTCACAGAAGCGGTAAAATTAAGATTTATGAAGAAATTAATTTTTTTAACTACCACTTAGTAGTTTCACTATTCATCAAAAATTGATGTTTTTCAGAACAATGCCAAAATTTCATCCTAAGCTATATTTCATATTCCGAATTCAAAAATGAAGTCTATTTTACCAAATTCATATCATAGAAGTTGCATTAATTAATTTTATAATTAAATCCCGCTGTTAAAACAAAGAGCGTGTTTTTAAGAAACAATATCTATCAAAAGATTGACACTTGTTTATGTCTAGTTTAAATGTGAAATTACATCCAATGACCAACATTGTATTAAATTGTAAAAATATATTCTAAATATACTTTAAAACCACTCAAATTAATAATTTATCACTATTAATTATTTCGATTGAAAAAGTTGTTTTTAACTAAAATTTAGTAATTTTCACTATTCATCAAAATATGAAAGTTATCCGAAAATCACCAAAATTTCACCTTAGGCTAAATTCGATACTCCGAATCCAAAACTAAAGTCCATTTTGAGAGCTAAAATTTCTAAAATTTTAAAAGGTGGTTATTACTATTCATAACGGCTAGTTTTAATAATATTTTAATAGCATATCGTTGTTTAGTGAAACTCAGTATTACATACTACACACGCTATCGAGGAAGGTCGCGATTGCGTGTAATGCAAGGCAAGTCAAGGTTGCATGTTGTGCAAGCTCCTTTGGTGCAGCGTACAACACAAGACATTAGTGAAATTAAAAAGAATATTTTTCATAAAATCTCGGGGTGTTACATTCTACCCCCCTTGAAATGAATTTCGCCCTCGAAATTCGTCGGGGTTATAAATGGTTTACTATTCGAAAGTTTCTTTAATAGAAACCCACATCGTAAAAAGGAATACCAAAACCAATCTTTAAAAACGAAAGTATGAAACGTAACGGTTACCCAAATAAACTAATCGCTGGGTTTCCACATAGGTAAAAATATGGATATGGAAGAGAAATCTAACCATCATGTTCTGATGGAGAGTGGTAGAGAACATGGATATGGAAAATCCAGTAATCACAAATCCATGAATTTGTGACGATCTAAGGTACCATCTGATTCATCAGGTATAAGATCACTAGGACAACATTTTTGGTTTTCAAGATCATTTCCCTAAAGTTGAAAATTTGAATTAGAATAAATACTTACTTTATTTTGGTACAATCTCACAGTTGTTCGTGCCTTGAACAATTTCCACTTCATATCTTAAATAAATGAAGTTGAATTTGTTATTCGTGATGTGTTAGCAGATCATGTAATAGAATGATGGGTCATTCCATCTGTCTCAAACAAAAGGTTTGAAAAGTTATAAGTTCGTCTTATGGTTAGATTAATCGTATATGGTTCCAAAAATGAACTTATACTTCATATATCATACCGCTTAATAAAACTAGTTTCTAATAAACAGGGACTTCCTGTAGGCCAGTGGTAGGCGATAAAGGCCAGTCGCATTTCGGTTGTGGGTTCGATTCCCACAGCCTGGTCCGACGCGATGGGTTGTCGCCCGTCCTGCAGGTTGTCCTTTTTCTAAAAAAAACTTCTATCCTTAAACAATACTAACTTATGTCCAACATAATCCATTCCAATCTTTAGGCTTACCCATAATACTGTAGTCCACTCTCATAATATAGTGAAAACAATTACCAGAGATTTAATACCATCGTTGATCCCCATATATCATAAGATATGTCTTGTTGGTCACATTCTAAACATTCAAAGTCCTTAATCATGTATTCTCTTGAATACCCATTGAACCTTAGTGAAAACATGAATGCAGTTAAACGTTAACACTTTCCACATACCAAAATCCTCAAAATTCTTTATAATAAAACCATGATATCACTTAGTCCTTATATCAATCATGAGCTCAAATATTTAATTTTCTCATTTTCCCTTCATTATGCGCATATCATTCTTTTTCCAAAAATATCTCAATCACTTTCCATGGTTACTGGTACCATAAAATTATTGAAAACCACAATAGACCAATACATAAATATTCCTATATTCCACGATACTATATACAACACTATTTTGGAATCCCATTACATAAACACTTAATCATTCCACCACATCGTTGTCATATTCAACATCACCAATAGTGATCGCATGTGACTTCGCTTTGTCCTTTTCCTTAAGTGGTTGCTCATGTTGATCATCACTAACCCTTGGATTAGGGCATTTATTGGCATAATGTCCCATCTCCTTGCACTTGAAACATTGAAGTGTTGGTGGTGCGTTCTCTGTAGTGTTTTCTTTGTTCACATCATTAGAAACCCTTTTTCCATTACTTCGACACTCAACTACTCGATGACCTTCTTTTCCACACTTAAAACATTTTCTAGTCCCTTTAAGACAATCTCCACCATGCTTCTTTCCACACTTTGAGCATAAGGAAACATTCATCTTCTTTTCACCATTATTATGATATTTCTCCTTGAACTCCATCTTTCATTTCTTGTCAAAACCATGAGATGGATATGGAACACCAACTTCCATTTCTACCTTGATAGCACAACGCACAATTTCTTCATAGCTACTGAAGTCTCTTATAGCTAATGCCCTTCGAAGACTTGGTTTTAAGCCACTGAAAAATCGATCAACTTTACTTTCAGGTTGGATGATAATGCCAGATGCATACTTTGCAAGTCTTGTAAAATTCGCTTCGTATATACCAACAGATTCATCATCCTTCTGTTTCAGCTCAAGAAACTCCTTTTCCATCTTCATTCTAAGAATACGAGGGAAGTACTTATTGAAAAATAAGTTCTTGAACTCGTCCCATTCCATGGACTCAATTTCATCTCTTTGCCTTGTATTCTTGATAAGATTCCACCATTGATCAGCTTCACCTTCCAAACGATATACTGCTAAGATGACTTTATCATGTTCAGAACATTGAAGAACTGAAAATATCTTTTCAGTGGTACTGATCCATTGTTCAGCAACAAGTGGATCAGAAGACCCACTGAAAGAAGGTGGACGTTGCCTCATGAAGGACTCAATAGAATATTGTTCCCTTCTCTGCTCATTTGGAAGTCCAGAATGATTCATATCTTGTGTAAGTATAGCAATAAGATTTTGCACTCCATCTCCCATAACATTTGTTTGTTCAGAAGGACAATCATTGCATTGTCCATTGCATTGATCAATACGGTTCCTTCGGGTTCCAGCCATCGTCTAAAACCCAAAAAGAATAGTGTGAGAGGCAAAAATCATGCTAGGGAAAACAACATAATAAAGGGGGAGTACCTAACATCTTAGGTTTAATTCTATGATTGTTAGCGTAGTTCTAGTACTATAACCTATACGTATACTTAACCTTAAGGACATCCTTAGACATACCGTAGAAATATCTCTAGGGATCTCACTAACGTTTTTGCATCCTAGTTTCCAAAGGTTTACTAAACCTTTCCTCTGATACCAACTGTAGAGACCCGAATCTTGACGTACATGGACATTACATTACATTTGCGGAATACTTAGTACATAACAAAACACACACACACAAGGATCGTAATAGTTTAGTGTCTTTGGAAACTCGGAATATAATCTTCTAATCGTGGTGAAAGATCTTCAAAATCTCCCATAAAGATCTTCCTTTTTTTACCTAAAACCTTTCTTTATATCCTGGGGAAAAGAAAACATAAAAGGGTGAGCTCAAATTCTCAGTAAGGGTAAACAAAATAAATATCAATCACATCATATACATAAGCACATAACTTTTGGAAATCTTAGCCTGCAAAAGAGATCATAATTTCATAACATGAGATAAATCATGGTAGTGAAATGTAATCACAATAATCATAACTTAAAACATGAAAATTTTTGGCATTCACACATAATCATAGAGAATCATTTCTTGTTAGTCAAGACTCATTGAAAAGACTATCTCAGTGGACAAAGTCCCTTTCTGAATCGAGTAACCCTCGTTTTAGTCCTGTTTCACTGAACCGGTATAACCTACCATTCCAGCCATGTCTATCTCATGAGATATAAAATCTTTACCCAATGAATTGGAGGGAGATATAGGTCCCACCCATCTTATAATGAATCCTTTATTATGTGTGCCACATCATCATAAATCATACATCATCGCATAACACATGTAACAAAAATGGGATTCTTGAAACATCATGACATCATAAAACAAATCATATAAGGTAAATGACTTCATAAAAATAATTCCCTCACAACATAATCAAATCAATGTAATAATAGGGATAAAAACAGAACCCTTTTATTATCTTAGATGGAAAATAATTTTGATAAAATACTTGAACTTCATTCTTGAGGAAAATATCCTTTCTACTTTAAAAACACTTTTCCTTTCTTAACATGTCATACAATTTTAAACTAAAAGAGGTTGATTAAAAATAAACTTTAATACTTGTAAAGGAAGCTTCTTGGAAATAATGTTTTAGAAATCCATTCATGCCGTATAGGTTAAAAAAAACATTCTTCGTACTTTTGTCGGAAAAGTCAAAAAGTACCTCGTATGAAAAAACGACAAAAGATTCCTTTCATACATATTACTAAAAACTCACCTAAGGGTAAAAATGGATTTAAAAAATTGTAGGTGGATAGAAATAATATTACATATTGATGAAACATGGATGTGGATGATAAAATACACCCCAGCAAATACTTACGAATAAACAATCTCGGATAAAAATGAGATTGTGATATTTTCCCTTACCTTAGGTCCGATTTGCTTTGTACGTGTCCGAACCTCCTATATAATGATTTAAATCATGTTATTGACTTATTACAGAATCATATTCATTGTTATTATATCATATATGGTCCACTTATGACTTTATATTACCCGTTCTTTTGTAAATTCATGTTAAAGTAGCGTTTTGGGTAAAATCGTCTCATTTGTCGTTCGTGTTTTTAACTTGTAATTATTAATATGATTACTTAGATCATGATTACTTAATTACAGAATATAAAACATGATTTTTATATATAATATATATTCATAATATATATATATATATATATAATATCGATAAATGGAATGAAATACACCGTTCATGGAGACGGTAGTCTGTACGTACGCATGAACGCTGTTTTCATTTCCTTATTGAATTGAATGGAATTAAGTAGATGACATACATATAAATATACATAAATCCAGTATCATTATTATGTCATATATTTCATTAGTACTTATTATATATACTTTATAATCATTCATGAATGGTTAATCATTGAGAATGAATCTCATCACGTCGTGGAGACGGTAGTCCGTACGTACGCACGAGTGATGATATCGTTCCCATGGTCGTGAAATTGTGTTTGAAGTGTATGTATACTATTTCAGTATCAATATCACTTTATTATAATAATATATAGTTACTCATTACACCATTATACCCATCCAATTAAGGTGGTGACGGAAAATAGATTACCCCACGGCGTGGAGACGGTATTCCGTACGTACGCACGCGCGGTGATTTCTTTTTTCCGTAGGATGGATAGAAGGTTAATTAGAGTTGTTTCATATTTATAATAACATATCAGTATATAAGAAATACTGATATTATTACTTTATCATGAAACAACTAAATAAGAAGAAGTTGAAGAAGAAAGAAATTGAAAAAGATCGGTAATGGATATTACCTCTTCTTTGGAACGCCTCTTTGAATCCTCCACTTAGGGAACTAAGATTGGTCTTTGAAGAAGACCAGGACCTCTAGGATTATTCTAGGGAAGTGGAGAGGAGAAAATTTCAGGGGTTGTCCGAGCTTGAGTGCTCAAATTGGTGTGAGGAGGAGGGGGAGGAGGTGCCCTTTTATAAGGGAGGAGAGGGGCACCTTAGGAATACCTCAAAATATTATTTTATATTAATGTCAAAATCGGTTTATAATGGTTCCAAAGGGTATTATTTCGAAGCTAAAGTGGGGATGGGTCGAAATACTATTATCCAATAGGATTTAGACAAGTTTAGGGTATTATTTTAACCTTATCAATTAGATTTAACTCTAAGTTAAATAATTTAACTTTTACCGTGTCTTTTTGTTTTCTTTCACTGTATGGTTAATACACTTACTATAACATGCCAAACGAACCCCAAATTGTTTATTATTAATATATATATCCTTATCTAAGTCATTTGGCCGAACATTAGATTTTTAGGAATAAAATAACAATTAATAATATAATATTTGATTTAAAAACTATTTTGTGTCAATTTTGACACTATTTGATATATGATTTTTGTGAAAGTCATAACAGAATTATATGTTCGAACCAAGTTGATTAAATCAACAATAATATATCATAGTAACCTAGAAAATTAGTGGAATTCATAAAAAGTCTCAAATTACATTTATTTTGGTATTTATAATATCAATTATGTCAATATTTCATTAATAAGATAATTACTGCATCATCTTTGTGTCATAAATAAATTAAATTATTTGATGTCTAAAAATTACAAATAAAATACCATCATGTAGGAAATCGTTTTATCTTTCTAATGAATATTTAAAATCGAATTTAGCTTATGTACAACCCTATATTAAAAATGATTTAGTAAATAAACTTTGATTTTGACTCTTTTAACTCTTCTTTGAATTAAATAATAATAAATGTCCTAATCTAATCCAAGTGGGCCTAAATGGTCATATTTTATTCCTAAGCTTGTTTTTGGTCGAATTAAACTTGTCCAATAGAATTAGGACAGGTGTTAGGGTAATAATAATATCATTTTTACCCTTAATTACCCTATTTACTTTTAACTGTGGTAAATAAAAGTAAAAAGTTACTATTCACCAAAAATTATTTTCATCTCATTGAACCACATTTTACTTACTGAAATCAACCGTGTCTCTCGGATTTTTGAAATTCCATTCACAGAAGCGGTAAAATTAAGATTTATGAAGAAATTAATTTTTTTAACTACCACTTAGTAGTTTCACTATTCATCAAAAATTGATGTTTTTCAGAACAATGCCAAAATTTCATCCTAAGCTATATTTCATATTCCGAATTCAAAAATGAAGTCTATTTTAACAAATTCATATCATATAAGTTGCATTAATTAATTTTATAATTAAATCCCGCTGTTAAAACAAAGAGCGTGTTTTTAAGAAACAATATCTATCAAAAGATTGACACTTGTTTATGTCTAGTTTAAATGTGAAATTACATCCAATGACCAACATTGTATTAAATTGTAAAAATATATTCTAAATATACTTTAAAACCACTCAAATTAATAATTTATCACTATTAATTATTTTGATTGAAAAAGTTGTTTTTAACTAAAATTTAGTAATTTTCACTATTCATCAAAATATGAAAGTTATCCGAAAATCACCAAAATTTCACCTTAGGCTAAATTCGATACTCCGAATCCAAAAATAAAGTCCATTTTGAGAGCTAAAATTTTTAAAATTTTAAAAGGTGGTTATTACTATTCATAACGGCTAGTTTTAATAATATTTTAATAGCATATCGTTGTTTAGTGAAACTCAGTATTACATACTACACACGCTATCGAGGAAGGTCGCGATTGCGTGTAATGCAAGGCAAGTCAAGGTTGCGTGTTGTGCAAGCTCCTTTTGGTGCAGCGTACAACACAAGACATTAGTGAAATTAAAAAGAATATTTTTCATAAAATCTCGGGGTGTTACAATTATTATATTTTTTTTTATCCTCCTTACTTTCTCCCTGAGGAGGCTCAATAGGAAGTGGGGACTCTAGAACATAAATCTTCATCTCTTGGTGTAGTACTAAGCGCAATTTCCTTTAACACTCCTGGAAGTTATTTCTGATTGAGATATTCTATTTATCTAGTATATA
Source organism: Viscum album (assembly GCA_963277665.1). Taxonomy (NCBI): domain Eukaryota; kingdom Viridiplantae; phylum Streptophyta; class Magnoliopsida; order Santalales; family Viscaceae; genus Viscum; species Viscum album. The sequence goes on from OY728133.1 coordinate 666,919,213, forward strand.
TCATAGTTATATTGAACTAATGGTGGGTTTTTCCATTTTATCTATAAAAAATAAACATATCATTTAGTAATTTATCTTAATTATTTATTATACATTATTGATTAATTAAATTATTAAATTACTCACACTATTTTATCAAAACCTAGTATCATTTACTACAAGATTCAAAACACTGAGTTGCTTAAGTATTCTAGTAGGAAATATCATTAAAATCTATCCTCATAGTCCATTCTATGGATATTCCACTACTCAGAGAGTTTTAAGGTAGGATTTTGACTGGCCAACTACATTAAATCATGACACTTTGAACTATTGAGTGATGAACCAACTTCTTGTAATCATATCCTTGATTTACTCAACTATTTTCCTCTAAAATGGAAAAAATATAGATACAACTACTTATTTTCTATCAACTTAATTTAAGACAACCCATTACTCTAATAAGAACTCCCCAGTAGTAGGAGACATCCTCAAATAGGTCTGAAGAGCACCTCATACACCCAGTTTTGTTCAAATTTAAGAAAAAAGGTGTTATGATTTAATAATTATTTGAGGGTTTTATTATTACTTAATTAATTAATTAATTTTATATTTGATATTATCATACTATGTGATTTCAATCACAACTTTACAATTAATTAAATAGAAAATATTTATCACATCTTGACTATACATTTTTTGTTTTAAATTTTATGTGATCATGTATTCATTCATATTCCCAAAATAATAATAAACCATGCATAAATTAAATAAGAAACATGAATGATATTGAGAATTTACTATAAATTGACCCATTGAGAATAAATGGATCAATTTTGACCCTAGGGGTTGAATACCTAAGTCATGTCTAGATCGTGTTGTAGCTTACAGCTCTATCTGATGAATCTACACCTCATCTTGAATACCGCCTCATATAAGTGTGGTTTTCATCTTATATCATCATCAACATTATATTTAATCACTAAGGAATGAAAAAAGTACATGAAAAATAATACTCATGGAAACTCATGCCTTTATACATATAAAGTGAGGAAAGATGATGCATAAAACATCAAAATAAATTAATTATTACAATCATCACATTTAATTGCAATAATAAATTAAATAAATTAAATTCCAAACATAAATTGGTAATTTGATGATCAAGATCAGTTATAATGTGATAAACATGATATATAACATTTTTTATATAATAAATTCTATTGAAGGAATTTTAAATGAATTATTGTAATTTTTATAAATTTTAATTTATAAAAATTAATCACAATCCCTAATTTTTTTTAAACATTCCAAATTTTTTTCTTGGTTTTTGATATTTTTAAAATTATATGGGCCTTATGAGTGGTCTAAAAACACCTTAAAAGGGGCTTAGGTATATTTCTAAGGCTGGAGGGGGTCGAGCAAGTTAAGCTGACCCAATCCAGTCGCTGGACCAATCGATAGAAGCAACCCTGCATGCGGTGCGGGGAAGTGGGGAGGGGGAAGTTGGGAGGGAGACACTACCACCCTTAATAATAATAGTAATAATATATATATATATATATATTTAAAATACTCATTTTCCAATTATAATGGGATCCTGGTTATATGCCGCCCCAATTTTGGGTGACCATGGTTTCATGTGGGGGTGGCTAAGCCACTACTTTTTTTGAACTTTTGTTTTTTTGACTTAAGAAGACCTGAACCTCCCCTTTATCATTTTTTTAATTTTTTTTTGTAATATCACATGGAAGAGGGTTTTTGAACCCATCCCCTCACTTTTTTATTCTCTAAGTTTTTTCCAAGCCTTCTATTTTGGATTGTGGAAAGATTTTTTTTACAATTCTGCAAAAGCGTGAAATTCACCACTTTGGGTGGTTACTATTCCAACCACCAAAATTCTGGTTGGAGTCCAACGAAACAATTCCTGAAAAATTATAACAAACACTTATATATATATATATATATGTGTGTGTGTGTGTGTGTGTGTGTGTGTTCTTTATTTTTAAACAAAAAAATGGGTTCAATTCATATTTAAACTTTGGATGTCCATAACATGGACATTTAAGATATGATCGAAGCCCTATTTAGAGTGATGAAACCATAATGACACCCTCTATATGAATTTAATTTATTATAGTCTTGAAAATTCATGTGTTTTTTATGATACCAATTTTTGGTACTAGGGAACATAACAGAAGTGGATAAACAAAAAAATTTAAAAAAATTATCACTAAATCAATGTAATAACATCTTATCTGATGATGCGCAACTTGGTAAGAAACACAAGGATACCACATGAATAAATTTAATCACAAAAAATTAAATCAAACGATACCTCATTCATTTTGAAGACACTTTTAAAAACCACCCATCACCGCTGACCTCTACTTTAGGGAACCGATATCATATCCCTATAGATCATACACATGCACTTAAATAGTTTGTGGGTATACTAATAATCAATATCTAGGTACTAGAATAGAGATCGGATGATGCCTTTGACATCCTGAAAATCACCGTTACACCTTTCCTTTTATTTGTGAAGGAGAACTAGAATCGATTACTTAGAGTGGATGATTCTATCTCTAGGATATGGGAGAGATCAGAGATGACATATCAAATTAGAGCGAATGAATAGTCCAACAAATAAGATCTAAATCTTGCATATATAGTGGGGTTAAAATACCTGGAAATGAGTCCATGACCCCTGAATACATATTACCCACTAAATAATCGACAAATGACATCTTATGACCTATGAATTTTTTCATAAACATCATTTATATTTTTATCACTTACTTGTAATATAATAAAAATATTATATGATGAAAGTGATCCATTAAATTGACTCTTTATTCATGAAAATATTAAACAAAACTTTAATATTAAAATAATATTCATTTATTAAATACTTTTAATTTATTCACTTTATAACTTGTGAATAATTTTAATAAATAAAATCAATAAAAATTATTCTAAACTCGATTAATTTGAATTTATTTATTTTATGGTGATCATTTAATCTTGGACATCTCTATACCCCATGGTTTGGCCTACCATGTACTATACTCTTATTCATAAGAATAGGTCCATACTTTGGAATATGCTTAGTGTGTGAAACTCTAGGCCCTTATCTTATTTGTAACGAGTACCACTCACAGACCAAGAGTATATTCTAGAAACCTATCAAGGCCTATATAGAGATAATTTATAGTCATAGTAATGAAAACCTCATAATAACACATGTCAGGTAATATTATCTCTTTTTCTTATGATATCTCATAAAGTAGGATGCACACCTTTTATCATCATCCTTTCGTAAGTTATTATTTTTTGATCTTATTAGATAGACTTACCTTATTCTATCATGAAAATAAATTTAGTGAAGGTACTACTATCCTTATCAACTAGGCTTGAGATATTTCTTTCTTTTGGAAGAGACAAATTATATCTTGATCATTCAATAAATGTCATACCACTGATGATGCACCCAATGAAAGCTACCTCACCAAGATAAAAATGACATGGTTTTAATATTACTTAAAAGTATGAAATCAAATGGTATACACTAAGAATCATCTCAATTCAGGATATCGACACACATTATCATAGATATGAACTACAAATGACACTTGAAACATGTGGTGTTTCTATTGGTGGGTCAGTCCTCATGATCTCATCTACTTGCGATTACCATGTGTGAAGTTCATGAGAATAAGTCTCAATGATTATGATCCCACAATACCTGATACACAAATATCATTCATGTTCTGTCATCATGATGTTTATAGACCATAAGACATATATTTAAGATTACTGGCATAGTATATCTAAGTTCTCATTATATTATAGGAACTTATATAACCTTTTTATATGACATGTAATATGATGACATTACTATAAATATAGAGGATGCAGAATTATCAATACTACTATAGTAAGATAAAAATATGTATAAATAAAATTGTATGCATGTAATGAAAATCATAAAAGATAATGTAGTTGGGTATAGGGAACCCACTCACAACATTAATAACATCCATGCTTTATGATATCCACTTATCATACCATACATTATAGCCCAATACACACCAAATGTGTAAGGCTTTAGGGAATATCTCTATCAATCTCCCACTTGTAATAAAGATTTATATACATTATGAAATTTCACCTCATATTGTATCATATATAATAAAATTTGAAATCATATCCAAAATTCCTTTTGGATATCTTCAAAAATTCCTTTTGTATATATTCAAAAATACTTTTGGAAATATATCATCAACTTTCCCATGTATCCATCATATGAAATACCATGTGAATATCCATATAGAACACTTTTTAGATAAACTCTAAAACTCTTTTAGAGAATCTCTCTATGTTTTATGAAACTCAATTCCCATTAAGTCAATCATAGTGTGTGATACCATGGGCCTATATGTTATTGACAAGAAATATAAATTCCAAAATTCATAAATGTTTTATAGGATAGCCTCTAGAAAATCCTTAGTTCTATTTAAGCTAAAAAGGGATGAGGTTTAATCTCTATCAAAAACATGTATCACTATACTTATATCCACTAGTTGTATAATATACAACCATACATTTCCATATGATACCTTTGTGCAAGACATTAAGTAAACACGAGACACATAGTATGTCAATCTGATATATCCTACTCATATGCTCTCGATTATCCAAGTATAGGCTAGTCAGATCGATAAATATATCACACATCATTCACCCTTTGGATGAGCACACCACATACCCTCCACCTAATAGATAATAAGATCATATGTATTATCTAGGTATGATAATACACTTATTTAGTTTATCTAAATCAAGGTCCCATATTTCATACTCATCATATGAGAGGAAAAATTACATCTTTGTTAGTGTCCAACTGATGACATGATAAGAAACATACCCATCCACCCCCTAATTAGATAAGCCGAAAATTCAATGAAAGAAATGTATCAAAGTATGAGAATTATATTTCTAGGAATCTCACCAACCTTAGATATTAAGAAAATACAAATAGGAAAAATGAAACCCTTATATATTAATGGAATAGTGTATGACACCCCACATGGTATACTTTATGGGTCATCTCACACAAAATACCCATTTTCACCTCATGAGTATATTTTGTATCTATATAAAAAATCATACCCATGCGAAACTTAACATTTATTCATAGCCTATAATACTCCATCAAAATTTTTGGTAAGAGATAACTCATAATTATACTTTGAGATTACAATTATCATTTCACTTGATGATCATATACAACCACTATAAAAAAACTGGGTGATTAGAAGGGTTTTTTTCATTTAAAGGGGGTTATAACCCCCTATAAACACATTAGTGGTAGTTACCCCAACTGCCACTAATGTTCCCATATACTCTGATCAGAGGTGGTTTTTGATAAGCATTGGTAAAGTGAACCAAATTTTAGAGGCTATTAGATTAGAGAGGGTTTTAGCCTTGCCCCTAATCAAGTCTCAAATCCTAATTTTAGGGGTGGTCATAAACACCCCAAAATGGGGCCAATTTTTTTATATAATTTCCTCCTAGACACCATGACAACCCCCTCCCCTAATTCCCATGGACCCCATGACAACCCCCTAGACACCCCTAAAAAGCCCCTTAGACACCCTTGAAAAGCCCCTAAACACCCTGAAAAGCCCCCTAGACACCCATGACACCCCGATAAGCCCCCTAGACACCCATGATAAGCCCCCCTTGATAACCTGACAACCCCCCATAAACCCATGACACCTCGAAAATCCCCACCTAGACACCATGAAAACTCGACAAGCCCCCCTAAACACCTAGAAAACCCCCACAGACCCCCCAGACACCCCATGACACCTCCTGACCCAAACACACCCCCAGAAACCCCATGAAAACCCACCACCCCAAATGCACCCCCAAACACCCCTTGACAATCCACCACCCCAGACGTGCCCCCAAACACCCAGTGCACCCCAAACCCCCCCTGTGGCCCGACACTTGTCCATGGACCTCAGCGCGCATAACGTGCCTATCACCAGGCGGAATAAAAAATCCTACAGCAATTGGGATTCAAAGTCCGGTCGTCTCGCCAGGAAACCTGTGCCTAAACCACTAAGGCAATGAGTCTTTTGATTTATATATACAATAAAATATATTTATTTAGAGATTAAAATTATAATATATATATATTTTTCTATAGAAATTTAAATAATATAATATATTTTTATTTTTGTATAATATATAATTTATTTATCTAATATATATATATATTATATCTATGTATATATAATATATGTATATAATTATATTTACATATATAAATATATATTTATACATTTATATTTGTGTGTGTAACAATAATATTATTAATTATTTTTTATTATTATTACACATATTTTTTAAGCTATACAAACTATATGTTGGTTTTATAATTACTATAAATTTATATGTTTTATACTTTATATTATACATATATTATATTAAATACATTTATATTATATGTTTATGTATGTAATTATATACATTTATATTATATCATGCACACACACACACACACGAAGTTAAATACATTCATATAATTGGAAGTATATCATATAATTAAATTATACATATATACTAAATTAATTTATAATTAGTATGGTATTCTAAAATATATATAAAATAATTATATAATATATATAAATTTATATATAATAAAATATTTTATAATATAATATATATAATATAAATTATATACATATATATTTTAATTTTTTCTATATTATATATATTTGTATACATAATATAGTATAAATGTATTTATACATAAACATACAATAAAAATGCATTTAATATAATATATGTGTAATATAAATCATAATATAAATGTATAGTATTTATAAAACCATATATAAATTTTCTATTTATAATATATATATATATATTAATTTTGTCTATATTATATATATTTGTACACATAATATTGTATAAATGTATTTATACATAAATATACAATAAAAATATATTTAATATAATATATGTGTAATATAAATCATAATATAAATGTATAGTATTTATAAAACCGTATATAAATTTCCTATATTTGATTAAATATATTTATAATTACATTTATATTATATATACCAATATTTATATTTATATACATTTTTATTTATATGTATAAGTATTTATTTAAAGTATTTATATAATGTATTTATATATATGTTTATAATGCATTTAAATACATTTATATAATATGTTCACATGCACACATACACATATATATTATATAATTTGAATTTATATGATATTTATTTTAAAAAATAAATAAAAATTTAGAGGGGTTAAAAAACCCCTTTAATCAAAGGGATTAGCGACTGTTCATGAACCCCCTCTAATTTCATGAATTAGAGTGGTTTGAAAACCCTATTTAATGTCATAAATTAGAGGGGGTTCACATGACACTCTAATATATTAAATTAAAAGGGATTCAAAACCCCCTCTAATGTAATAAATTAGAAGGGGTTTAAATACCCCTCTAATGTCATATATTAGAGGGGGTTCAAAAACCCCTGCAATAGAATATATTAGAGGGGGTTAAAAACCTCCTATAATTTCTTAAATTAGAAGGGCTCAAAACCCCTCTCTAATCTAAGGGATTATTAGTAGTTCATGAACCCCTGATAATTTCTTAAATTATAAGGGTTTCAAACCCCTCTCTAATCTAAGGGATTAGTAGTAGTTCATGAACCCCTCTAATATATTAAATTAGAGGGGGTTGTGAACCCCCACTATTTCCATTTTAAAAAATTACATTATATATATAGCCTATAATATCCAAATGAATATTATATATATAATGCCTCTAAAATCCAATCGAACATATAGTGCCACTAATTTTTAAATTTGTAGCGGTTTTGACATAATTGGCTCTAAATTCCAACTAAATATTCAAAAAATAATGATAAAAAATTTAGAGGGGGTTGTGAACCCCATATGAATTCTATGATAAGTCGAGGTTGTGCATAACCCCCTCTAAAATGAATTTAGAGGGGGTTGTGCAGAACCAACTCTAAAAAACCACCGCTAATATACTATTTTTTTTGTAGTGAACCAACATGAAAGAATGGTATATTGGCCAGAGACTGGCTACACTAATATATAGGGGGGGGGTGGGGTTAATTGAGTTCTTGATATTTTCTTAGCTTAGAAACCACCCTCTTTACGGTATTCCAAGTTCATATCTTTTCTTAACATAAGCATGTAGTGAAAATTAAAGTAGAAATAAAAAAGTTTGAACACCAGATATTTATAGCAGTTCAAGAAACAAGTATCCCCTAGTCCACTCCAACAATGATCAACTCTTAGAGTTTGGTGATTTTCACTAGTACCAATCCTTTTACCAGGGTCTTCCATTACCTTTTCTAAGTACTGTACGACTAAGTGAAAGTAGTCGACACTTGTTATAATACCCAGAGATTTTATAGAGATCTTACTTGACTTAATAAATACTAGACTTAAAGATTATTTTACTTGAAACCTTTACATATTAGTATAAAATAATGACACTTCCAACAAAAGGAAATAAAAATGGAATATTATAGATAAATATCATAGTTTCAAGATGAAATTGATATAAGAAAATAATTCTCTAGGAGATAAGATAGGAGTGAAGATCAGATCGAGGTGAGTCTTCTAAAATAAAACAATAAATGATCTTGATAATACAACTATAGAAAGCTTGAATATTCTTATTCTTTATCTTGGTAGAAATTAGTAGCACAAAATATTCGAGAGAGAGATCAAGAATCTATTATTATTATTACTTTATTATTCCATCTCAATTCTTTTATAATTTATATCGAAGTTCAAATAAACCTTGCATGAAAAGCATCTTGGTAACAAAAACTTGATATTCCATAAAATATAGTTTTCTAATTAAATTTCAGATTTATTTTTCTCGAAAACACCTCAGCAATAGAATTCAGCATTAAATTAATATTGTATTATTTTATTCTCTTATTACTTGAAGTCTTTTTATAATTTATTATTACATAAATAGGTAATATTATATTTAATTCATCTATGATAGAATTAAATTCCACTTAAAGTAAAGAACCGTAATAAATATGCATGTTTCCAAACCACATAACCGATTCTAGATCACCATGCAGCCAAATTGCATAGATTTGATTTCATGTACTAAATTGATCTACATGGCCATTTTTTACATAGCCAATTTTCTTATATAGCCAGCTCACATAGATTTTCTTCACATAGATAAATTATTCTTATACCCTTATTGTTCATGTAGCTGAATTTGGAATATCCAAATGAATTGCATAGCCATTTGGAACCATGTATCCAAATTTACCACGTATCCACATACATGATTACTCCAATTAGATGATTCATGTATTCATTTCATCGATATAGCCATTTTATCACATATATGATTCATCAATGTATGTGATTATCACATAGATAATTTTTTATTGTAGCCGATTTACATAGGAATTTCCTTCACATAAATGATTGATGTAGTTGATTGATTGATGTATCCAAATATCCATGCAGATAATCGCCTTACATAATTTATTTTTCATACTTAGGAAAATTTTAGAAAAATATCTAGAAATATATATTTAACAACAGAATGACTTAAATAAATATAAAACCTTAAGAACACACTTAAAAAAATCATAAGTAATATATAAAGTGGATTTGATATCATCAAAACATAAATTACATGGGATTTGTTTAGAACAACATTAGTAGTCTTAAAATCTTCCCCTTTTTCTGATAAAAAAACCCATTGAATAATAAACATGAAATTTTAAAAGGTTTAAAGTATTTTTTAGAAAACTATATAATATATATTTATTTTAAAATGTTGTGTTTGTCTTTTATTCTTCCTCTTTAATCAGACCTATCACCCTTTATCCCCTTGATTTGTTAAAATTTAACTCCCCCCCTTGATTAAACTTATCTCCCTTTTGTGTCATAAAAAAGAAATGGGAAAGAGAGGGAAAATACTTTTAATATATCAGTTTGAGTTATGAAAAATATAAGTATAGTGTTGATACTGAATTTTAATTATGGTAGGACTATATTTTAGAAAATACAGTAAGTAAAAAATTCACAAAGATGGAAAAAATTAAATGAAAACATTCACTTAAAAACTAGAATGAATATAAAATACATTAAATTAAAATAGTTTCTTTGAAATAAAACAATGATAAAAATGAATGAAATTAAATTAAAACAATCACTAATTCAAAAAAAAAAATTCATTAATCATGAACTTTGGTAAAAAATTAAAATGAGACAACAAAAAAATACATTAGTTAGATGAACCGAGTTTTTGGATTGGCTCAAATTTAGATGGAGGTTTGGGTGGAGTTTTTTTTGAAGGTTGAAGATGATTTAAGAATTAGTTATAGGGTTAAATTCTAGGGGTATAACTGTACTCCCAATCCCCATATAAGAACCATCTTTTGTAAAAATACCTGATCTATCCTGCAGTCTCTATCTAGGTGTAATCAAATAATTCTCAATATTTCTAGAATATATACTAAAATCATTTGATCCAGCACTAGAAAAAGTCATCTTATTGATAGGATCGAAGAAGTAGCTCTATTTTCAGCTGTCTCAGTAGTAAGTTTTAAAACGACCTTATTATTCTCTTTATAATAAATCCTGGATACATCAAAATTAACTTCAACTATCTTCCTAGAAACTCTATTGGTATCTGGTGGTGTTGAGCTAAGAGATATTATTACTATGATAGAAAATAGGGCATCAAAACACTTATATAATCTTTTAATTATATACTATTTATAGAAATCAAGAATTATATTGGAGGCTTGTCTAGGTATCTGGGAAACTGTTGCAAGAACATTGTTCAATATTTCATTAAAGGACTCAATCTAAGCAGCCAAAAAACTCTAAAGAGTACTAACAGTGACACCAGGTTGAGAATTAGATGGAGCGGTAGGAGTCCCTGAATGAAAATTATTCTAAATTCAATTAGATGAATCATGGAAATTGATTATTCTACCTTCCAAAGAAAGAAAATTGTGTTCCAAATTGGACACCTTCTTTATCAAAATCTAACCCAAATAATTTAGAGAACTGGATGGTTCTTGAACCAATGGATGACTAGAAATATCAACTATTACTAGAAAACTAACAAAAGTTAAATTTGGAACAACTGACATAAAATTTATATAAAAAAAATCTCTCTTTCTATGGGAGAAGTTGGAACATAAGGGGATTATTTTGATTCTAAGGAACTAGATTCCTCTTCTAAAGAGTCTATCAATAAATCTTCAAATCCTTCATAAATCTTGTGCAACATGGTTTTATACCATTGATGGTTTATGTTTATTAGACTAATAGATCATGAAATCATATCTCCGACTTTCTTGGTCAATCCTAAGGTCTATTTCACCTGACCACTAATAGTTTCTTGAATATGTCCAGCCATGTCATTCAATAACACATTAGTCCCAAGTAAAGTATTCAAATTGATCCTTTGGTTTCTTGAATATTAGCTAACAGATCCATTTTTAACAATTTCACAAGAATTTTCATTAATATGTCACATTATAAAGATTAGATCTGAGAGGAAACTGAATTTAGATAATAGGAAACCTAATAAAAATTTTCCTTGAAATCCAGAGCCATAAATGTTATATAAATAAATGTAATAATTTTTTGAAATCTTTTAAGGAACTCAAAATAACTTATAACTAAACTCTTCAAAGTGTTAAATATTTCCTTAATTTCATTCTTAAGACTTTGGATCTCATTAAGAGAATCCACAAAAAAGGATTGAATAAACTAGGGCCATATTTTGAATCATGTCCGTATGAGATGCCACAAACACTCCAAGTTCATTAATCTCATACTTGGTAGCACAAAAACTTCCAAGATCATTCACTTGAGCTTTCATAGACACAACATCCTCTATACTTATAATAGATGAAATAGATTGTATTGGATGAAGGTTATTTATCAAAGAAGTTTGGATAACCATCATATCAATAAGCTTATAAAAATTAGTTTTAGAAACTGAATTCTTTTTGAGCTTCCTGATTTCATATTTAGAAGACACCATATCCTTATTCAACTCCACATAATCTCCCTTGAGATTATAAAACTCAATCATCATTGTAGAGGTAAAGGTTTTCATTTGAATTTAAACATCAAAACTTTTAGAAATATTTCTTAAAGATGGTATATCCTCTTGCATATGAATAGGTGATAGAATAGGTAGTGGGGTATGAGAGTGATCAAAAAAATCACCCATAGACACATCCCCAAATCTATCTCTATCATGAGTAGGTGATCCAAGTATTGGATAAGCCTCAGTGAACTCAACCTCAAGTTCAACTATTACTTCAATAGTAGGCACACTTAACATAGTCTCAACTATCCTAATATCTCCATCTTCAACTTCTATATTAGTCACAATAGTTTTCACAACTAGATGTATTGATTTAGTAGAAGAAAAAACCACAAATCCTTCACTCTGAACTAATTATTCCATAATTGGTTTGATTAATAACACTTCAAGATCTATTCATTTAGTAATTTATTCCTTTACTTCCCTATAATACATAATATTAGTAGGTTCTTCACCCCTAGGAGGTGAGGTAGTGGAAGGATCCCCCTGAGTTGATTCTAGAGGTGGTATGACCACTTGAACAGTAGCTTCCTATCCAATATGCTTTAGATAATTTAAGAAAGAATCATAGTTATAACCAAATATTTTTAAGAGAACAACTGGAAGAGTTTTCCTCTTATATCATTTCACTACTTCCCCCTTATTCAGCTCTACCTGTTTTGTTTTTGGAGACATAGAGATCAGCCTTTGATAGGTATAGTAGTTTAACTTCCCTTTTAATTGGAAGTAGTGATGCATGAAGCAAATCATATACCAAACTGGGTTCAATTTTATATTTTTTATCAGGACATCTAAGAGATACATGTTCTAAAACAACACTTTCTCAATTTCACCATCTCTTTGAGAAATATCAGTTTGAATGAACTTACACAACACTTTCCACTTTGGTTTCAAGTCCTTCATGACGTCCTTCTCAAAAGAAGAGGTCCCATAAAGAAACTTTAAAACATTAGTATTTCCAATAAATATTGTACCCAAAAAATTATTACTGAATCTATACTCACCCTTGAAAGGGTAGTGAAAAAATTCTTCCATTTCCAAAGATGATACTGGCAAAACCTTCCCATTTACTTTAAATGAAAGGACATACACTGTTCAAACTGAAACTTCACATTTTTCATGAACTCATTTACCACCTCCTCAAATAGGAAACTAGATTTATTCTCATAAAAAAATTCCCATCCTTGGAATTGAAAAAAGTTCTTAAAAATCATTTCAGGTCCTTTTAGCCAAACCATATCCATGAATTTTCCCACAAGAACTTAATGTGTTGAACCAACAAACTTTTCTTTATTAGAATAACCAGAACCACCACCATATCCTCACTTTGAATTCCTCATCATAGAAGGACCGGTTAGAGGTTGATAGAAATTTAGGATAATAGTTTGATGTCAAGAGGTGAAAAGGTGTAGGTGAAAGACAAGGGAGTAGAGGTACAATTTGGATTTTAGGTCACATACACGATTTACAAGAAGGTTATGAAACCAAATAGTTTTAGGGTTCTACCCAACCTAAAATAAATAAATAAAATAAAAATTAATGAAAATAAAGTAAATGAAATTTATTTTCTAAAAAGTAAATTAGTCATAAATATATGTAACGCCCCGACCCCAGTTACCTAGAGTCGGTGCATTATTACATAACATTGGCATGATCACAAGAAAGATCAAATCTCGAAAGACCGATTGGTTTAGTAGCCTTGGAAACACTAGATATATTCATAAGTTTTACATTACATCATAAAATGAAAAACTACTACAACAACATAATGTCTCCACAGTCCACACTATTATCCCCTCATAATATCCCTGCAGGTCATTCATAACTTACTTCTTCACATCCTGGGGAAAATAAAACATAGAAAAGGGGTGATCTCAAATTCCCAGTAAGGATAAAAATATAGCGGAACATTCAAAATAAGAATAAACATTTAAGGCAATGCATTACTAAAACAAAAGCCTTTTAAACTTGAACTTCAACATAGTATGGAAAAAGTAAAATGAAATAATGCCATTTACTTATTCACATGGATATTCTACTAATCGAATAATCACATGCAAAATCAATAACCACTTTCATAATGATGGAATGCATAATGCTAAACTTTAATTTCTTTTCAAGGCCTCGTCCCAAGACCTTGGGGCTAACTGTAACCGGAACCCAACCCGGAGTGCCTCTAATAACCGGACACCAACCCGAAGTGCCTCTAATAACCGGAGACCAAACCGGAGGGCTTACTTTTACCAGTCCCTAACCTGGAGGGCTTACTTTTACCAGTCCCCAACCTGGAGGGCTTACTTTAACCAGTCCCCAACCTGGAACATACATGTCCAACACATTCATACGAAGTAAAGGTTGAAATATAACATAAACATTCTTATTGGAACTAGCATACGAAATGTCAATACTTTAATCATAAACCATGAATGCTATATAAATGACATATCTACAGTCAAACATATCACAAAACTTCATTACAATATGGAAGTTTTAAATCATAATAAATCAACTTCAAATAATCTTAAAATCCATCAAAGGATGTTGACATAGATGAAAATGTTTTTTTAAAAATTATTGAGAGAAATATCCCTTTTTCATGAAAACATTTTAATGTTACACAATTTAGAAAGTAAGGCATTTAAATACATTTTTGAATGAAAGTGTCCCATACCACTTTGAAACTTTTGAATGGAATTAACACTTTTAAAACATTCATTTTCATATAAATAAATACTTACAAACCATTTTGAAAACGTGGACATAAATGAGGATGATTTAGAAGAATAAATATTTAAAACATTTAAAATGATGTTTTAGTAAAAGTTCCCTTAGAAATAATCCCTTTGAAAACTCTTTTATGAAATATGGACATGGATAGTAAATATGTCCCTGTAGATACTTACGTAAAGACAACCTCGGATATTAAAGAGATTGTGAAGTAAACCCTTATCAATTTGGTAACTTATGAAACATACAAACCATGAAAGAGGTATCATACAATGAAAATGTAAATACACATAAGGTAAAGTGTATTACACAAAGAATACAATTATGGGCAGTACATACACCACACAAAAGATAATAGTGGAAATATGGCATGAATCTCACGGAAATAAAGAGTGAGATGAAAACCCCTTACCACGTTAATCAACTGAGCCGTATGGCCAAAAGTTAATAACCAAAAAATTATTTACAGAATAACATGAATATAAAGATAATCATGATAATATATATCAAATTCTAGTACATAATACACCACTTTCAATAATTTAGTGGCGAATAATGGAAATCTCACGGAATTGAATGTGAGATAAGAAAATCCCTTACCTTGTACTTGTACTTGGTTGGGGTAGGTTAACCTCCTGTATAATATTGAAATAATTTTTATTAAATTATACAAGAATCATATATATTAATATCATATCATATATGATCTTTTAACTTTGCTTTGTTAATAATGTCTTAGTATTATCGTTGTTTCGGGTGTTAACTTACTCATTTTCTTTTATATGTTTTATTACGTAATCCATGTTTTTAATGGATAGGTTGTATATTATTCATATCCAGAATGATATCAAGTCCTTTAAAATCATTTTTAAATCAGGAAATGATAATTATACTTGAATGGATATGATGGAGAAT
Organism: Viscum album; assembly: GCA_963277665.1. Lineage (NCBI taxonomy): Eukaryota > Viridiplantae > Streptophyta > Magnoliopsida > Santalales > Viscaceae > Viscum > Viscum album. The sequence goes on from OY728133.1 coordinate 666,935,024, forward strand.
GAATCTCATCGTGTTCGTGGAGACGGTAGTCCGTACGTACGCACGAGCGACAATATCATTCTTTTGATATTAAAATAATATATAAATGAATGGTATATCATATATACAGAATCACTAACATGTTATATTTATTATTTAAATGAGTTACACATCATTATTATACCCATCCAAATAATAATATATTGAATAACAATTACACCACGACGTGGAGACGGTAAGCTGTACGTACGCACGTATGGTGACATGTTATTCAAAGGGTGGATAGAATACTGAATATGGTTGTACCATATTTATAATAACATCACAGTATATATATGATACTGGAGTTATTATTTTATAATGGTAACAACAAAGTAAGAAGAAGTGGAAGAAGAAGGAACTTGGAAAAAGGGTGGTGAAATCATTACCTCTTCTTCGGTTCCTTCCTTTTGATTTGATCAAAAGGGCTCCTTAGGTTGGCTTTCTGATCCAACTAAGGCCTCTAGGTTGTAGTGAGGGAAGTTGGGAGAGTATTTGGGCAGAGTTTGGCCGAACCATAAGGCTTTGAAGGTGTGACAAAATGAGAAGGAGGAGTGCCCTTTTATAAGAGGGGTGAGGGGCACCCTTGGAAAAGCTAGAAATATTAATTTATAATAAATTCTTATTCGGTTTCTAATGGCTCCAAAGTTGATTATTTAAATGTTAAGGTGGGGATGAGTCGAATACAACTCAACCAATAGAATTTAGACAGGTTTGGGTACTTATATTAACCTTATCTTTAAGTATTAACTCTAAGTTAATTAGTTACACTTTTACAATGTCTCTTTATATTTTTATATAATATGGTTAATAAACTTACTATATACATCCAAGAGACCCAAAAATGGTCCATTAATGATGAAACTATCATGATATAAGTCTCTTGGACAAACCTTAGATTTTTATGAATTTAATATCAATTAATAATATAATATTTGTTTTAAGAACTCTTTTATGTCAATTTTGACACTATTCAATAGTTGATTTTTGTGAAACTCATAACAGATTGATTACTTAAAAAAAAATTCAATTAAATCAATTCTAATATATCATATTATCCTAGAAAATTAGTTTAATTCATTAAAAGTTTCATATTATATTTATTTGGGTATTTATAATATCAATTATTTTGATTTTTCACTATTATATTAATTACTGCATCATCATTGTGTCATAAATAAATTAACTTATTTAATGTCTAAAAATTATAAATAAAATATAATTATGTAGGAAATCTTTTTATATTTCTAATGAATATTTATAATCTAAAATCCAACATATATAACCTTATGTAAAAATTGTTTTGCTAAAAGATATATGCTTGTGTCATTTTTGTATTCATTTTAACTTAATTAAAATAAAGTGTCCCTATCACCTACAAGTGGCACCATGGGGTCCCAAAATCGACCCAAAGATGCCTATGGTCAAAAATGTATCAACCAATAAGGCTAGGACACGTTTTAGGGTAATTTAGTATTATTATAATATTATTTTTTAACCCTTATTTACCGGATTTACCCTTAACCATGGTAAATAAAATTTTTACCGCAGTAATTATTCAAAATGTATAAAAATAAAAGTTACCTATTTACACAATTTGAACATCCTGATTCCAAATATGGAATCCATTTTTCTAAATTCAAAACACAGAAGTGGCAGAAATTAATTTAAAATTAATTCCCGCTGTCAAAACAAAAAGCGTGTTTTTAAGAGATAATAACTATCAAAAGATTGACACCTGTTTATGTTCGGTTTAATTGTAAAATTATGTCCAATGACCAAAATTATATTAAATGGTAAAAATATATTATAAATTTACTTTAAAACCACTTAAATTTATAATTTATTACTATTAATTATTTTGATTAAAAAAGTTGTTTTTAATTAAAATTTAGTAATTTTCACTATTCATCAAAATATGAAAGTTATCTGAAATGTACCAAAATTTCACCTTAGGATAAATTCGATATTCCGAATCCAAAAATGAAGTCCATTCTAAAATATAAAATATATATAATTTCAAAAATTAGGTATTACTATTCATAACGGCTAGTTTGATTGGTTGTGGTGTGTTTGAACTCGAAGTTGCGTACAACACACGCTACTGTATTATTCAAAGGAAAGCGTACCGTGGAAGCTTGGGATGTTTCATTTTAAATTTTTTTGATGTTCCCATTTAGTCAAAAAGTTTAAAATATTGTATTTAAAAAGGTTTCACTATTAAAAGTTGATAAAAGTGCAATACTGAAAATGAATCTGTTCTTGTATTATGTCTAAGAAACTCATAATATGGATTCTAAAATTATAAGGATTATATAAAGTTTAAAATTTATTTAATACTATTCATAACCTCTTTTGAACGGCTTGTTTGGTAAGTCATGGTGTGCTTGAACTCGGTGTTGCGTGTAGTGCAAGTTATTGTATTATTTTAAAGAAATAACACACTATGAAATCTTGGGGTGTTACATTCTCCCCTCCTTCAATAAATTGCGTCCTCGCAATTTGAAATTGTTCTTCAAAAATAAAAGGTTGAAAATAAAAAATATCTTTGTGGGAAAACCCACATCAGAAATTGGGTTACTAAAATTTAGTCTTAATATGAGGAAATGAGAAATGAAAGGGTCACCACCAAATTATGATCTCGATTAGGAGAACATTGGTGGCAATTAGAGACATATAATTGGAGGAAAAACGTAAATATTTATAGGTAGTGATTGAGGTCATCAATCACAAACAAGTATAAAATTGAGGTCCTTAAACTCATCAATCTATGATGATTTGAAATACCATCGGTTCAACAAAACATAGGGTATTAGGATAACACATTTTTGACGTTTCAAAATATCTTAGTTGAAATCCCACATCGAAAAATGAATTAATGAGGCCTCTATTTAAAATAAAGAGTCGAAAGTATAAAGATTACCGAAAATAACACATACTAGGGTTCTATGTAGGAAAATATGGATATGGAAGAAAAATCTAACCATCAATTATCTGATGGAGAGTGGTAGAGAACATGGCTATGAAAAGGCCAACAATCCCAAAGCCATAAATTAGTGATGATTTAAGGTACCATCTAGGAAAACATTTTTGTTCTAAGTTGCTTTTCTTAATATTGAGGAATTTATTTATGAGATTGGCTAAGATCATAAGGAGATATACTTACTTTATAATTATAGTTTTATCCATTAATAAATTTCTACCACAAACTCATCTTTCACTCTAAAAGATAATAGAATGTAAAAAAATTCTATTTACACTATTCGTATAGGGTTCCAAAATAGACGAATTTATAATTCATCTACATGATCTTTTAATAAAAACTACATTATTTAATCCAGGACATCTCATGGGCCAGTGGTGGGTGATACACCCTTGTCGCCCTTCGGTTGCGGGTTCAAGTCTCGCAGCCTTGCCGGACGCGACGGGTTGCCGCCCGACCTCCGGGTTGTCCTTTTATGGCAATCCAAAATTAATCTCAAACTAGAATTTATCCAAAATATTTCTGACCAAACTCACAGTCCAACATTTATAATGAAGTTAAACATAATGTAGATCCTTTTTACCACGTAATAGCATATGAATACCTTCATCATGTATTCTTTTAATACACTAAACATCCTGAATTACCATATTCCTTATTGATTATATTCATGATCCCTTATTCCATATAGAATGCTGGATATACCTCATCAATCCAAAAATGTTTTAAACCCCAACAATAATGGAATATACAGATCATTAATCAGTTCCAAGGTAGTCAAGAATATCCAATATAATTTATCCAAAACAATCATGTATTATTCCAAAATCACTAACTCGATATCAGAACTATATTATGGTTTATCATTCTCTCAACCATATATTTTCCAAAAATTTATCCTGCTGTTGAGTCACCTTTCTTTGTTCCACACAATCTCAAGTCCTTAATGAAATAGTACTGCAGTACAATCCTTATATACTCCATAATTATTATAACAAGTACATTGTTGATACAACACTCAATTGACATAATCAACATAAGAACTCTAATCATTCCTCTTCATCTGTGGTAGTATCATAACTTGATTATTATCCAATAACATCATTTGCGGCATATTCTGATGACTGGGACATAGGTTTGCATAGTGTCCAAACTCCTTGCAAATGAAGCATTGTACATTTGAAACCATTTTCTTACCCTTGCAGTCACGTACTTTGTTCCCTTTTCCTCCACACTTATAACAACTCCCATTCCTTTCAGGCAAGTTCTAGGGTGTTTCTTTCCACAGTTACCACATATGGGAAAATTCTTCTTTTCCCTCATCCCTTTATCCATCTTTCTCTCTTCCATCCTTTTCTTCTCTTGCTTCCCTTCAAAGCCATAGGACCCAGTAAACTCGTTACTTATCTTATCAACACATGATATTATTTCTTCATATGATGATAATACATGGGAGACTATTTCTCTTATAAATTCTAGCTTAAGACCATGAAAGATATGATCCTTCCTTCTCTTTGGATCATGTGCATTTCTGGAGTTCTCATTCCTTCTACTGGGCGCCATTTCTAAACATTGACATACACTAGATTAGTTTATGAATAAAAAAACCTAATCCCAAACTTTTAAAACACATAACATAAATTAAATAGTTTATGGATATAATTCATAATCATAAAAATGTCTCCTTTGAGGAAGTATATACTCATAAACCCTTCATAATGATTTGTAAAGAAAATGAGAGTTATCCTAAGCATATCCCCCGGGAGTGTCGTAACCAAGAGTGCAGCAAGGCCCGTTGTCGTGCACTAGTTCCCGTTCGAGTCTAGCTCAAAGCGGTGTTTTCGGGTTTTACCCCTAGGTACATCTGTGCCAGAGCCGCCTCTACCTGATCGTATCCAGACAGGGATGTATTGCTCGGAAAACTCACAAAATCTTTACAAAACCAAAATTCTAGGAAGTTATTCTATACTAATCCTCAAAGGTCATCTTAGGTCTACGTGCTCTAATCAGAGTTTATCTAAATCTAGCTTCCAAGGTTTGTACTAAACTTCCTCTGATACCAACTTTAACGCCCCGACCCCAGTTACCTAGAGTCGGTGCATTATTACATAACATTGGCATGATCACAAGAAAGATCAAATCTCGAAAGACCGATTGGTTTAGTAGCCTTGGAAACACTAGATATATTCATAAGTTTTACATTACATCATAAAATGAAAAACTACTACAACAACATAATGTCTCCATAGTCCACACTATTATCCCCTCATAATATCCCTGCAGGTCATTCATAACTTACTTCTTCACATCCTGGGGAAAATAAAACATAGAAAAGGGGTGAGCTCAAATGCCCAGTAAGGATAACAATATAGCGGAACATTCAAAATAAGCATAAACATTTAAGGCAATGCATTACTAAAACAAAAGCCTTTTAAACTTGAACTTCAACATAGTATGGCAAAAGTAAAATGAAATAATGCCATTTACTTATTCACATGGATATTCTACTAATCGAATAATCACATGCAAAATCAATAACCACTTTCATAATGATGGAATGCATAATGCTAAACTTTAATTTCTTTTCAAGGCCTCGTCCCAAGACCTTGGGGCTAACTGTAACCGGAACCCAACCCGGAGTGCCTCTAATAACCGGACACCAACCCGGAGTGCCTCTAATAACCGGAGACCAAACCGGAGGGCTTACTTTTACCAGTCCCTAACCTGGAGGGCTTACTTTTACCAGTCCCCAACCTGGAGGGCTTACTTTAACCAGTCCCCAACCTGGAACATACATGTCCAACACATTCATACGAAGTAAAGGTTGAAATATAACATAAACATTCTTATTGGAACTAGCATACGAAATGTCAATACTTTACTCATAAACCATGAATGCTATATAAATGACACATCTACAGTCAAACATATCACAAAACTTCATTACAATATGGAAGTTTTAAATCATAATAAATCAACTTCAAATAATCTTAAAATCCATCAAAGGATGTTGACATAGATGAAAATGTTTTTTTAAAAATTATTGAGAGAAATATCCCTTTTTCATGAAAACATTTTAATGTTACACAATTTATAAAGTAAGGCATTTAAATACATTTTTGAATCAAAGTGTCCCATACCACTTTGAAACTTTTGAATGGAATTAACACTTTTAAAACATTCATTTTCATATAAATAAATACTTACAAACCATTTTGAAAACGTGGACATAAATGAGGATGATTTAGAAGAATAAATATTTAAAACATTTAAAATGATGTTTTAGTAAAAGTTCCCTTAGAAATAATCCCTTTGAAAACTCTTTTATGAAATATGGACATGGATAGTAAATATGTCCCTGTAGATACTTACGTAAAGACAACCTCGGATATTAAAGAGATTGTGAAGTAAACCCTTATCAATTTGGTAACTTATGAAACATACAACCCATGAAAGAGGTATCATACAATGAAAATGTAAATACACATAAGGTAAAGTGTATTACACAAAGAATACAATTATGGGCAGTACATACACCACACAAAAGATAATAGTGGAAATATGGCATGAATCTCACGGAAATAAAGAGTGAGATGAAAACCCCTTACCACGTTAATCAACTGAGTCGTATGGCCAAAAGTTAATAACCACCAAATTATTTACAGAATAACATGAATATAAAGATAATCATGATAATATATATCAAATTCCAGTACACAATACACCACTTTCAATAATTTAGTGGCGAATAATGGAAATCTCACGGAATTGAATGTGAGATAAGAAAATCCCTTACCTTGTACTTTTACTTGGTTGGGGTAGGTTAACCTCCTGTATAATATTGAAATAATTGTTATTAAATTATACAAGAATCATATATATTAATATCATATCATATATGATCTTTTAACTTTTCTTTGTTAATAATGTCTTAGTATTATCGTTGTTTCGGGTGTTAACTTACTCATTTTCTTTTATATGTTTTATTACGTAATCCATGTTTTTAATGGATAGGTTGTATATTATTCATATCCAGAATGATATCAAGTCCTTAAACATCATTTTTAAATCAGAAAATGATAATTATACTTGAATGGATATGATGGAGAATGAATCTCATCGCGTTCGTGGAGACGGTAGTCCGTACGTACGCACGAGCGACAATATCATTCTTTTGATATTAAAATAATATATAAATGAATGGTATATCATATATACAGAATCAATAACATGTTATATTTATTATTTACATGAGTTACACATCATTATTATACCCATCCAAATAATAATATATTGAATAACAATTACACCACGACGTGGAGACGGTAAGCCGTACGTACGCACGTATGGTGACATGTTATTCAAAGGGTGGATAGAATACTGAATATGGTTGTACCATATTTATAATAACATCACAGTATATATATGATACTGGAGTTATTATTTTATAATGGTAACAACAAAGTAAGAAGAAGTGGAAGAAGAAGGAACTTGGAAAAAGGGTGGTGAAATCATTACCTCTTCTTCGGTTCCTTCCTTTTGATTTGATCAAAAGGGCTCCTTAGGTTGGCTTTCTGATCCAACTAAGGCCTCTAGGTTGTAGTGAGGGAAGTTGGGAGAGTATTTGGGCAGAGTTTGGCCGAACCATAAGGCTTTGAAGGTGTGACAAAATGAGAAGGAGGAGTGCCCTTTTATAAGAGGGGTGAGGGGCACCCTTGGAAAAGCTAGAAATATTAATTTATAATAAATTCTTATTCGGTTTCTAATGGCTCCAAAGTTGATTATTTAAATTTTAAGGTGGGGATGAGTCGAATACAACTCAACCAATAGAATTTAGACAGGTTTGGGTACTTATATTAACCTTATCGTTAAGTATTAACTCTAAGTTAATTAGTTACACTTTTACAATGTCTCTTTATATTTTTATATAATATGGTTAATAAAATTACTATATACATCCAAGCGACCCCCAAATGGTCCATTAATGATGAACCTATCATGATATAAGTCTCTTGGACGAACCTTAGATTTTTATGAATTTAATATCAATTAATAATATAATATTTGTTTTAAGAACTCTTTTATGTCAATTTTGACACTATTCAATAGTTGATTTTTGTGAAACTCATAACAGATTGATTACTTCAAAAAAAAGTCAATTAAATCAATTCTAATATATCGTATTATCCTATAAAATTAGTTTAATTCATTAAAAGTTTCATATTATATTTATTTGGGTATTTATAATATCAATTATTTTGATTTTTCACTATTATATTAATTACTGCATCATCATTGTGTCATAAATAAATTAACTTATTTAATGTTTAAAAATTATAAATAAAATATCATTATGTAGGAAATCTTTTTATATTTCTAATGAATATTTATAATCTAAAATCCAACATATATAACCTTATGTAAAAATTGTTTTGCTAAAAGATATATGCTTGTGTCATTTTTGTATTCATTTTAACTTAATTAAAATAAAGTGTCCCTATCACCTACAAGTGGCACCATGGGGTCCCAAAATCGACCCAAAGATGCCTATGGTCAAAAATGTATCAACCAATAAGGCTAGGACACGTTTTAGGGTAATTTAGTATTATTATAATATTATTTTTTAACCCTTATTTACCGGATTTACCCTTAACCATGGTAAATAAAATTTTTACCGCAGTAATTATTCAAAATGTCTAAAAATAAAAGTTACCTATTTACACAATTTGAACATCTTGATTCCAAATATGAAATCCATTTTTCTAAATTCAAAACACAGAAGTGGCAGAAATTAATTTAAAATTAATTCCCGCTGTCAAAACAAAAAGCGTGTTTTTAAGAGATAATAACTATCAAAAGATTGACACCTGTTTATGTTCGGTTTAATTGTAAAATTATGTCCAATGACCAAAATTATATTAAATGGTAAAAATATATTCTAAATTTACTTTAAAACCACTTAAATTCATAATTTATCACTATTAATTATTTTGATTAAAAAAGTTGTTTTGAATTAAAATTTAGTAATTTTCACTATTCATCAAAATATGAAAGTTATCTGAAATGTACCAAAATTTCACCTTAGGCTAAATTCAATATTCCGAATCCAAAAATGAAGTCCATTCTAAAATATAAAATATATATAATTTCAAAAATTAGGTATTACTATTCATAACGGCTAGTTTGATTGGTTGTGGTGTGTTTGAACTCGAAGTTGCATACAACACACGCTACTGTATTATTCAAAGGAAAGCGTACCGTGGAAGCTTGGGATGTTTCATTTTAAATTTTTTTGATGTCCCCATTTAGTAAAAAAGTTTAAAATATTGTATTTAAAAAGGTTTCACTATTAAAAGTTGATAAAAGTGCAATACTGAAAATGAATCTGTTCTTGTATTATGTCTAAGAAACTCATAATATGGATTCTAAAATTATAAGGATTATATAAAGTTTAAAATTTTGTTAATACTATTCATAACCTCTTTTGAACGGCTTGTTTGGTAAGTCATGGTGTGCTTGAACTCGGTGTTGCGTGTAGTGCAAGTTATTGTATTATTTTAAAGAAATAACACACTATGAAATCTTGGGGTGTTACAATATATATAAAGGTATTTCATTTAATTTCCAAAATGTATCAAAAAAAATGTTTTTGAAAAAAATGAAAAAATAAAATACAATTAAAATAATAAGAAATTATTAAAATCATTTAAATTCAAATAGACCTAATTACCTATTGATAAAATCATGACATTAAAAATCAAGAGGTTTAGTGAAAATATCTGCTAATTAATTCTCAGTAGAGATAAATCCAATTGTGATATCACATTTTTGAACATGATCTCTCAAAAAATGGTGTCTTAGATATATATGACTTGTTCATGAATAGTTTATTGTATTCTTAGAAATATTTATAGCACTAGTGTAACGACCCAAAGTTTCATTAATGGAAATCCCTCTTGATCTAATTAAATATCTCTTTATGTTTATATAAAATGTCAACTTCTTTGGTTTTATGTTAAGAATTTTGACCGTTGCTAATATAGCCATTTAATAGTGATCACATGATTAGTATAAATATAGGGCTTTAACAAATCCAATTTACTCAGACAAAGGAAGCGATGGCCTCATCCAGTAGAATTGCCCCATACGAAGCCCATTTGTCGGAGCTCAGAAAAGAGGTGGCGTCTTTGGGATTCTCCCTTGACCCAGCCCAAGCTGATCTTCATCATGTCAATCTCAAATGTGACCGTCTACGGGAAAAGTGGAAGTTGATTGAAATTACCACTCGAGTGATGTTATCCGAGCCACCCCAAGAGTCTGTCACCATCGTACACCTTACCCTTAGGTCTTATGCGGCTGTTTTAAGGAGTTATGTAAAAAATAAGTAGTACTATGTTCATGTACATTATTTTTGTATATAATAATGAATATAATTTCTAGTCATTTTTGATAAATTGTAAATAGTTTTTAAATTACAAATAGTGTTTTTAGTTATTATTTGACTAAGAATTCTATTTTATTAAATTAATGGATTTTTGAATTAAATAATATTTTAATAAAATATTATAATAATTATTATTAAAATAATTTTTATTAAATATAAATGATCTTATAATTTTATGAATGCAATTATAATTTTTATTAAGGTTTGAAATCCATTTTTGTCAAAACCCGTGATTTTTTTTATAAATGTCAGTTTTTATTTTAAAAGTGAAAATTAACATATTTAGAAAATTATTTAGATAAAATAAATGTTATTTTTGGAATCAGGACGTTGAAATTATCCAACAGTGATTTTTTCATAATTTTCTGAGACAGTCAAATTTTTGAGTAAAAATTAAATACCGTTTAAATATATAATGTGTTTTATGACATCATAATGACCCAATAGTGATGTAATAAAATAATATAATCTTTGTGTTCGGCCAATATATGTTTTAAAATTAAAATAATGTGATTTTGGGTTTGTTTGACTTACTTTTCAAAGCATTAATGGACCCCTCAAGACTTATTCAACACCTTGCCTTTTTAAATTAATTTCCATGGGAGTGTGACTCACCTCTACATAAGAAACCCTAATATTTTAATAATTTCAGAATTTGGACTTATAAAATATTGTTTTCCTCTTCCCTTTTCCAAAAACCATGGGCTAAAACCATGGTATTGTTTGTGGTTTGGATTAATTTAATGTAAGGGGACCCAAACCTAAATAATAAAGTATTCCCTCACCTTTCCTATATAAACCCACCCAAGATCCCACTTAATCCTCACTAAAATCCTTTTAAGTTCGTCCAACATCTGCCCTAATCTCTCTATAATCCTCCCAAGGTTCCCCAAGATCCCAAGAAGCCTCTCATAAGCCTCTCTCTAGCCTTTGGAAGCACACTTCCAAGTAAGGGTTTTTTCTTCCTTTCTCATTTTTGTCAATTTTATTTAAGTTGTATTGCCCTTTTAATTTCAATTATTAATGTTGGGGTATGGTTTAAAACCTCTCCCATAGTTCCCTCTTATTGTTTGGATGATGTGATACCCCTTTCTCTCTCATTAAATGCCTCCCATGTACACCCGTTACTATGCCGAAATTCCGAAAGGAACTTCTCTCTCTTCTTTTACATTCAAGCAACACTTTTGTATCATGAATCTAAATTCCATTACAATTATTGGGACATGTATATAAATGACCTCCTTAATTTCCATTACATGTAAATATGATGAGGAACCAATTTCTCTCTCATCAACCGTTTTTATGAATTCTTATGTCACGCCGTTACGCTGCCGAAATCGCACAAATTTTCTAAGCAAAAGCCATTGTGTAGTGAATACCATGCCCATTTCTCCATCAATGGTATTCAACTTTATGAACATTTACTTATTGATTTTGAAGTTTCATGTATTAATTCCACATTCCTTTATCGTGGAATAAATTATTATGTTTTATGAATCCATGTTTTATGATCCATGTGGCACAATTATGCATGAAATAAAATGTTTAAGAAGGGTGCGCCCTTATAGCGCTCCAATGCATTGGGTAAAGTATAGTATCATGATAAGTCATGTGCAGTGAGTTTTGACTCATGCTAATTCAAGTGCAACGAGGGTTTACTCGTGCTTTATGTGCAATGAGGATTTACTCATGCTCCATGTGCAATGAGCCTTGGCTCATACTAATTCCATGTTAAGTGTTGTTGCCACATTTCCATGTTATGATTATCATGCTTTATCATGCCTTTATGTTCATGTTTCTATTGTGATTTATTGATATGCCTATTGTCTAACATGTATTGTACTACTCATGTTATTCCATGTGCATTCCCTTATATTTGGATTTATAGCTCACCCTTTTCTTATGCATTTCCTCAGGTTATCCCATGCAATGCTAAGTACGAGGGAATGTAGTGGTCTTGCAAATGAAGTTTTCAATAAAGATGTTGTATTTCATGTTTCATGTTTTTATGTAATGATCCTAATCCCCAAAGACACTAAACCTCTCAACCTTCTTTGTTGTATCAAGTGAAGTTTTATGTAATAAATCATGTTTAAGTTTGTAATAAAAGCAGGGTTGTCATAACTTGTGACGCCCCAGGTTTTATGAACTGGTTTAAGTAAGAAGTGTTATGCCTTTAATGATGTCTCTTGTTTTATTTGTTTTTCTAATAAGTAATTAGAGATAAAATAAAACATGGAGAATAAGGTAAACTGATATATATTAAAACATTACTTTACAACGAGACCCAACTAGTTGAAAATACCATGCACAAGACCTAACACAGCCACAACAAGACTACTAAGAACCACCACTCGAGCAATCGGATAATCCTCATCTTTAGAGTCCATCAGCGTGAAAAGTATAACAGCCAGGGCCATGGCACACATGCTCAACGCCAATGGTATGAGGAGATCCATCTTTCCTGTTCAAGTGTTCTGTTTTTAAGAAGTACCCCACACCCCTGTATTTATATTAGTTCTTTGAGTTATGACCGTTATATTTATATATCCGTTGGGTTTTCAAAAATTACCATTGTGTTTCCATTAATAAAGTTTACTTTAAAAGAGAACTCGGGTTTTATTCCCTCATAACTTTATGATATTCTTAAAGACATTCTTTCATAAAAGATTCTTCGTTTAAAAAAATAAAAAGATTATTCTTAGAAGTAAATCTCCTCATTTTTAAAAAATCCCGATGAATACCTAGGTAGTTGAAAACTTGGTATTCTTTTTATAAAAAATATGTTTAGAGGGAATTCGTAATAATTATATCTTTTGATCTCTTAAAATATGTAATTTTTGGGAAACTATTGGTCTTTAAAAGAATTTTATAAAACAAACAGTAGATTATTTAAAAAATTCTAATGATTATGATAATATTATACAAAAATTATATCTTTTAAATATTTATACCAAGACTTAAAATATTTTATCTAAACTAGAAAGTGGTTTTCATATTTTAAATTAAAACTGTTTGTTTTTATTCAATTTCTACAAATTATTTATATTTCACCCTATTTTAAGCTAAGTATATAATAGAACTAAATTTTTATAAAAATTTATGTGGGACCCGGCCAAGCCAAGGGCATCCCTTATGGGAAAAGCCCTCCAAGGCCATGGACGAGACCCCATAGGGACCTGAGGTGCCGCTATTGGGCTCCCCAGGTGCGTGGTGCAACAGACCCGAGAGGCTTGGGGGCCGATCATAGGTTACCCGTGTCGCGCGTGGGCCCGTGTATAAGGCCGCGGCTCGCGCTGCATGAGGTTGGGACAAGGCCCGCGGGAGACCCGTGTCTAAGTCCTCGTGTGCGTGTGTGTTTGTGCTATTGCACCGCTCCCCGAACGACTTGTTATTTATACCGCACCTCAAACTCTTCCCGTTTCGATGTGGGACGCGCTCCGCGCAACCAGGACCGTCCGATTGACATCCGCGTCGATCTCAGCCGCCCAACTCGTTTTAACCGCACGACCTCCCCCGCACCTCCGTATGCCGTCCGATCTCTTCATCATTTCAATCACAGCCCTCCATCCCTTTAAAATGTTTAACCCGATTCCCGCGCCCCCTCCCGCCGCATGATCTCCTACTCTTTAATCCTGGCCGTCCCTTTCCTACCGCCTCACCCGTCATCTTCTTCCTTACATCTGGGTCCCGACCAGTAGGCCTGCAACCGAGGACGCCTCGGTCTCCCTCCCCCGCACTGCTCCTTGACTTCCGAACACCCCCCCTCCTAGGTCCCTATTTTCCCATCTTCCCCACGTCGATCTACGCATGGGTCGAGTCACCAATTGTGCACCAAATCCCTAATTAATCCCCCTGCTTCTTGAAGTCCCGACAACTTCTTCTTCTTCCTCCTTCATCTACCTCGAACTCCCAGCAACCCAGCAGGGTGCACCTATCCAAGCTTCCTCCTCAAGCATATGTAAGGTTCCTTTCATACATGCCTTCTTTTAAAATAACCTCCATTTATTCTCTCGGTATCTATATATATATATATAGTTTATATATATATACTTGATTTTAACCCACTCAAGTTGTATGGCCTTCAATGGTACTGCTGCAATATGGTGCATATGCAAGGATACTTATATGTTCTGTTTTCTTTCCTTTGGAGAAACCGAAGCATGGTATATACTGTTTATATATAAATATTTACATAATACAATCCATCTGTTTGTACATTGTACATATATATACAGTTCACATGGACGAAATATACAGTGTACATAGGTACATTTATACAATACAATCCCCTTGGGTTGTGTATTGTTTCTACATATGATATATATACAGTTTTTCTTATTTGTTTTACAGTTTTTCAAAAAAAAAAAGATTATATATTTTCTTTTTTTGGATGGTTCCTCCTTCATGGAACCGACCTTCGTGTATACATCAGGGTGCATGTGTAAGCATGGTTCCTTGTTTTGTGTCCCTTTGGAGAAACCCATATATTTTCTCTCGGTATATATATATGTAGTTTTTACATATGCATATTTGAATATACACCCCTCGGGTGGTGATGTTTTCAAAAAGGATTACCTTCCCTAAAGGTTTTAAAAAAAATGGTTATAAAAGAATTATCTTACTTTTTTTTAAACCAATCCTTAAAAATATGTTTTGTATGTATATATACGGGTTACCTATTATATATATATATATACGCATGGGTGGTATATTTTTTGGATTAATCTATGTTGAGCATGGCATCTGGATGCTAAGTTTGATCGTTTCTTTCGGTTATATTTCATAAAACCTTTATAGATATAAAAAAATACAGTTTTCTATATGTATATACGAATATTTATAACCAACACTCTATCTATTTTTCGGATTTCAAAACGACCCAACATGTAATATTATGTACCATATGTTAATGAGGGTTGTTTGAAATTGTTTTACCATGAAGGGTGTAATTTGGTTTGATTTAAGACGTATTAAAGGATTTAAGATTTGATGGATCATGATATCATGTTGTATTCATGTATTATCTTAAGACATAATGAACCTACCTTGTTGAATGTGTTAATTAATCAAGTCATGATTTAATTTATTTATACGATCAAGGGCCTATTTATCACCATAACTAATTTCAAGTGTTTTTCCTTAATCACTCCTTTTCCATGGATTTATAATTCATCATTTAGTATATCATTAATCATATGCTTTAGTGTAAAGGATATTTTACTAAGCCATGTATGCCTTTGATTAGTTACTGATACTTTTTTCAAGATTAACCATCATACCCTGTATTAGCACGATTTGTAGTGGTTCATTATTTATTGTTGTACATAATGTATGCTTATGACATATCACTAAATGAACTAAGAAATTAAATCACCCAAAGTGGTATGGGAAACCTTGGGTAAAATGAAAATGAATGAGATATTCAAGGTGGTATGGGACATCTTGAATATACGAATGGTTTAAGTAAAGCATGAACGATGTGGCTCACATGATAATAAAGGAAAATTTAAGGGTGCACCCTGATAGCGCTCCAATGCATTGGGTAAAGGCTTAATCTCTAGAGATGACTCTTTAGACTGATACCTTGGTGAATAACCTTGGTAATTTTTTTTACGACACCTTGGGGATAGACCTTGGTGAAACAAAACGATTGTCAATATTAAATATTGATGCCACATAATTCAAGTTATGTAACAAGTTCTTTCCAAGATAAAGTTCTTTCACGACTGATGCCTTTAATGTTTTCATAAAGTCCTTTTTTTCTTAGATTAAAGCTTAAAGCATGACTAGTGCTATCACTTAATAGAATGGTAACCAGCATATGAAAATTTAGTTGTTTCCTTGTGCGCAACTCTGATTATGCATTACTTTTAATTGTTTAAATTTATGCTTAAGTAAATCACATGTAGTACTTGTTCATAACAACAATTATCACTCCTTCAAGAATTGACATATTCATTTCATGTTCTTCTTGAAAACCTTGATTAAGCATTATTATGTTTTGTGTTACAATATTTCTTAGTGAATGTTCAAATTCTTTTAAAAGAATGTTTTCAAATGTTACAGTGTTTTAAATTCTTTTTAAAACCCCCTTACTGAGTATTTTAATGCTCACCCTATGTGTTGATTTAAAATTTTCATGTATCAGCTTTTGAAAGATGAATTATTTCAGAAGTTGCCGGTTTCCCAGAACCCGAACCGCACACGATCCTCTGTATGGGACATGATGTGTTGTTAACAAAGTATATTTTATTTTAAAATAACACATCGTGTTCAGAAGGAACCAACTCCTGGGTTTCTGGGGTCGGGGTCTCTACAGTTGGTATCAGAGGTTCGGTTTGGATAACTCTGGAAATCCAGAAACTGAAACAAAAATATATATATGTATATGTATTTCAGTTTTATAAAAAAATTGGGTTTTCTTAAATTTCAGATGGAAAACTAAGGCACAAATCTCTTTTCTCTCCCTACAGAGGCCCTGGAGACCATTGTGTCTTTAGCAAGCCGTGAGGACTTTCTAAACTATGCCCATATCCGCATGACGTGCAAACACCTTTACGACGTATCCAATTCACCACGGGTGCTCCAGCTACACCAAGGGGTAGGAATAGATTACCTCCTTATGATAATAACCCAGTTTCCCTCCTATGTACGTCGAGGAAGGTATTACGAGGGAATTTTCCGGATTTTCACGGCGGGTGAGATCTTTGGCACTATGCTTGATAACCCCTTTCAAGAAGATGCTGCTGACGGAGACCTCCGAGCGGGCTACCTTTGTCAGATTTTAAACTATGGCTTCTGGGGTTAGTTTTTGGACTTCAGAAGGTTAGAAGACGAGTCCACCCAACTGTCTTGAAGACGATAAGTGTATGAAGATGTCTCTCAACTTCATGCCCCCCATGCAAGACTCATAATACGTCATAGGTGTCCTCATGAGTTTTTCCCTGAATGCTCAGCCTATGTTTGGTTCGAGGAGTTAGGGAGTTTTGCTTCTCTGTGTGGAGTTCGTTTAGTCAATGAGTAAGGGAAACTCAAGCACTAATAATAATAAACGTATGTTTATTGAAATGTTGTCTTTCCCCTTCCTTGTCTTACTTTATTTTTTGTCCTTGAATGATTTTCAAGTGATTGAACTCCTGTCTTAAAAATTTCAGATGGAAGGACAAACCCACCTGTTATCTCTTCCCACCGAGATTTTGGAAATCATTACGATCAAAACGTGTGAGGACGAGTATGACCCCTTCGCAAGTTTTCGGAGGACGTGAAAGCAATGGTTTGAGGTAACAAATGGTCCGGAGATTCTCCGAACCTTCCCGGGGAATGCCTCCATCTATTATCGCATTGGCTCTACTCAGCTAGCCGGACGTGAATGACGAGGAAGTTACCATGAAGGGCTCTTTCTATGTTTTACCCTAGGCCGAAACTTCTCGGCCAGAGTGAAATTCTAGGAGGCTGCGTTAGAGGGAAATATTTATGTGGCTTATATGCTCCAACTTCTCAGCTTTAGATTGTTTGACCGTATCTATGGCTTCGATATCCTCGACCGAGACATAATTCAGCAAGTCCTTCGTACATTGGTCTGCAAAGACATTTCAGAACTTTGTACTGTTCGAGCTTCCCTCTAGAGGCCTGAAGGCCCGGAACATAAGTGCAACCCCTCCTGTCTTAGGTGTATGTGGATTAGGGAGCTGGAAGAGGTGATCTTCGCTACGGGGATCCCTCTAAATTCACCTGTTGACCCTATTCTTTGGTGGAGGTGGTAGGAACATTTCGGAACCTTGTAGTGTGGTGAAATAAATTGCGAGGACACAATTTTCTAAAGGGGGGGATAATGTGACGCCCCAGGTTTTATGAACTGTTTTAAGTAAGAAGTGTTATGCCTTTAATGATGTCTCTTGTTTTATTTGTTTTGATAATAAGGAATTAGAGATAAAATAAAACATGGAGAATAAGGTAAACTGATATATATTAAAACATTACTTTACAACGAGACCCAACTAGTTGAAAATACCATGCACAAGACCTAACACAGCCACAACAAGACTACTAAGAACCACCACTCGAGCAATCGGATAATCCTCATCTTCAGAGTCCATCAGCGTGAAAAGTATAACAGCCAGGGCCACGACACACATGCTCAACGCCAATGGTATGAGGAGAGCCATCCTTCCTGTTCAAGTGTTCTGTTTTTAAGAATTACCCCACACCCTTGTATTTATATTAGTTCTTTGAGTTATGACCGTTATATTTATATATCCGTTGGGTTTTCAAAAACAACCGTTGTGTTTCCATTAATAAAGATTACTTTAAAAGAGAACTCGGTTTTTATTCCCTCATAACTTTATGATATTCTTAAAGACATTCTTTCATAAAATATTCTTTGTTTTAAAAAATAAAAAGAGTATTCTTAGAAGTAAATCTCCTCGTTTTTACAAAACCCCGATGAATACCTAGGTAGTTGAAAACTTGGTATTATTTTTATGAAAAATATGTTTAGAGGGAATTCGTAATAATTATATCTTTTGATATCTTAAAATATGTAATTTTTGGGAAACTATTGGTCTTTAAAAGAATTTTATAAAACAAACAGTAGATTATTTAAAAATTCTAATGATTATGATAGTATTATACAAAAATTATATCTTTTAAAGATTTATACCAAGACTTAAAATATTTTATCTAAACTAGAAAGTGGTTTTCAGATTTTAAATTAAAACTGTTTGTTTTTATTAAATTTCTACAAATTATTTATATTTCACCCTATTTTGAGCTAAGTATATAATAGAACTAAATTTTTATAAAAATTTATGTGGGACCCGGCCAAGCCAAGGGTATCCCTTATGGGACAAGCCCTCCAAGGCCATGGACGAGACCCCCTAGGGACCTGAGGTGCCGCCATCGGGCTCCCCAGGTGCGTGGTCCAACAGACCCGAGAGGCTTGGGGGCCGAGCATAGGTTACCCGTGTCGCGCGTGGGCCCGTGTATAAGGCCGCAGGTTGCGCTGTGTGAGGTTGGGACAAGGCCCGCGGGAGACCCGTGTGTAAGGCCTCGTGTGTGTGTGTGTTTGTGCTATTGCACCGCTCCCCGAATGACTTGTTTTTTATACCGCACCTCAAACTCTTCCCGTTTCGATGTGGGATGCGCTTCGCGCAACCAGGACCGTCCGATCGATATCCACGTCGATCTCAGCCGCCCAACTCATTTTAACCACGCGACCTCCCCCGCGCCTCCGTATGCCGTCCGATCTCTTCCGCATTTCAATCATAGCCCTCCATCCCTTTAAAATGTTTAACCCGATTCCCGCGCCCCCTCCCGCCGCACGATCTCCTACTCTTTAATCCTTGCCGTCCCTTTCCTACTGCCTCACCCGTCGTCTTCTTCCCTGTATCTGGGTCCCGACCAGTAGGCCTACAACCAAGGACGCCTCGGCCTCCCTCCCCCACACTGCTCCTTGACTTCCGAACACCCCCTCCTAGGTCCCTGTTTTCCCGTCTTCCCCACGCCGATCTACGCATGGGTCGAGTCACCATTTGTGCACCAAATCCCTACTTAAGCCCCCTGCTTCTTGAAGTCCCGACGACTTCTTCTTCTTCCCCCTTCATCTACCTCAAACTCCCAGCAACCCAGCACGGTGCACCTGTCCAAGATTCCTCCTCAAGCATATGTAAGGGTCCTTTCATACATGCATTCTTTTAAAATAACCTCTGTTTATTCTCTCGGTATCTATATATATATATATACAGTTTATATATATATACTTGATTTTAACCCACTCAAGTTGTATGGCCTTCAATGGTACTGCTGCCATATGGTGCATATGCAAGGATACTTATATGTTCTGTTTTATTTCCTTTGGAGAAACCGGAGCATGGTATATACTGTTTATATATAAATATTTACATAATACAATCCATCGGTTTGTACATTGTACATATATATACAGTTCACATGGACGACATATACAGTGTGCATAGGTACATTTATACAATACAAGCCCCTCGGGTTGTGTATTGTTTCTTCATACGATATATATACAATTTTTCTTATTTGTTTTACAGTTTTTCAAAAAAAAAAGATTATATATTTTCTTTTTTTTGGATGGTGCCTCCTTCATGGAACCGGCCTTCGTGTATACAGCAGGGTGCATGTGTAAGCATGGTTCCTTGTTTTGTGTCCCTTTGGAGAAACCCATATCTTTTCTCTCGGTATATATATATGTAGTTTTTACATATGCATATTTGAACATACACCCCTCGGGTGGTGATGTTTTCAAAAAGGATTACCTTCCCTAAAGGTTTTAAAAAAAATGGTTACAAAATAATTATCTTACTTTGTTTTAAACCAATCCTTAAAAATATGTTTTGTATGTATATATACGGGTTACCTATTATATATATATATACGCATGGGTGGTATATTTTTTGGATTAATCTATGTTGAGCATGGCATCTGGATGCTAAGTTTGATCGTTTCTTTCGGTTATATTTCATAAAACCTTTATAGATATAAAAAAATACAGTTTTCTATATGTATATACGAATATTTATAACCAACACTCTATCTATTTTTTGGATTTCAAAATGACCCAACATGTAATATTATGTACCATATGTTAATGAGGGTTGTTTGAAATTGTTTTACCATGAAGGGTGTAATTTGGTTTGATTTAAGACGTATTAAAGGATTTAATATTTGATGGATCATAATATCATGTTATATTCATGTATTATCTTAAGACATAATGAGCCTACCTTGTTGAATGTGTTAATTAATCAAGTCATGATTTAATTTATTTATACGATCAAGGACCTATTTATAACGACCCACACTTTATATACATTGTTAATACTTCAAAATTGAAGCACACTTATTACAACATATGACAAAACCACAAAGGACCGTATAGGTATAGTGTCTTTAGAAACTGGGAAACATAAACAACTGGTTCATAAATCTTCTACAGTGTCTCCCATTTATTTCATCATATATAGGGTCCCTTTTAGCATATTCTACTTAATATCCATCTTCCTGACCTGGGGAAAAGAAAACATAAAAGGGTGAGCTCAAATGCTCAGCAAGGGCAAATAAAGGAAATAAAAATCATATCATATCTTTTTGAAAATCAAAACCTGCAAAAGAGATCATAATATCTTAACATGGAATAAATCATAGAAGTGAAAATGAGATCCCCATAATCATAACATAAAACTTGAAACTTTGTGGCATGCACACATAATCATGGAAAATCATTTCTTGTTAGTCATGACTCATTGCCAAGACTATCTTAGTGGACAAAGTCCCTTTCTGAACCGAGTTCACTCCTCGTTTCAGTCCTGTATCACTGAACCGAAATAACCTTCCGTTCCAGCCATGTCTATCTCATGAGTTATAAAATCTTTACCCAATGCATTTGAGGGAGATATAGGTCCCACCCATCTTATAATTAATCCTTTCTTATGTGTGCCACATAATCATAAATCATACATCATCGCATAACCCATGTAATAAAAATGGGATTCTTAAACAACATGACATCATAAAACAATTCATATAAGATAAAGGAATTCATAAAAATAATTCCATCACAACATGATCAAATCAATGTAATAATAGGGATAAAAGTATAACCCTTTATTATCTTAGATGGAAAATAATTTTGATAAAACACTTGAACTCCACTCTTGAGGAAAATATCCTTTCTTCTTCAAAAACATTTTTCCTTTCATAACATGTCATACAACTTTAAAATAAAAGAAGTTGATTAAAAATAAACTTGAAAACTTGTAAAGGAAGCTTCTTTGAAGTAATGTTTTAAAAATCCATTCATGCCGTATAAGTTAAAAAAAACATTCTTCGTACTTTTGTCGGAAAAGTCAAAAAGTACCTCGTACGACAAAAGATTCCTTTCATAGATATTACTAAAAACTCACCGAAGGGTAAAAATGGATTTAAACAATTGTAGGTGGATGGAAATATTACATATTGATGAAACATGGATGTGGATGATAAAATACACCCCAGTAAATACTTACGAATAAACAATCTCGGATAAAAATGAGATTGTGATATTTCCCTTACCTTAGGTCCGATTTGCTTTGTACGTGTACGAAGCTCCTGTATAATGGTTTAAATAATGTTATTGACTTATTCCAGAATCATACATATTGATATGATATCATATATGGTCATATTCTTAGCTTCTTGTTAGTAATATTTCATTGTTACCTGTTACTCGGGTCTTTATTGCCTTTTGTTCTTATGCGTGTTTTTACAAATACATTCTTATTCTTCTTTTAAGGTTATAGATACCTTATATCCAGAATGGTATTAGTGTAACATATATCATATTTATTCATTCAATTCATTTATATAATTACTATGTAATGATGATCATGTAGAACGAGTCGCATCACATCGTGGAGACGGTATTCCGTACGTACGCACGAGTGATGATATCGTTCCTATGATCGTGGAACTGTATTGGAGTATATATATATTATTTCAGTATCAATATTACTTTATAACAATCATAAATAGTTACTCATTACACCATTATACCCATCCTTGTAAAGTGATGGTGGAAAAATAGATTACACCACGGCGTGGAGACGGTATTCCGTACATACGCACGCGCGGTGATTTCATTTTTCCGTGGGATGGATAGAAGGTGAATTAGGGTTGTTTCATATTTATAATAACATATCAGTATGTAATTAATACTGATGTTATTACTTTATCATGAAACAACTAAATAAGAAGAAGTTGAAGAAGAAAGAAATTGAAAAGATCGGTAATGGATATTACCTCTTCTTTGGAACGCCTCTTTGAATCCTCCACTTAGGGAACTAAGATTGGTCTTTGAAGAAGACCAGGACCTCTAGGATTATTCTAGGGAAGTGGAGAGGAGAAAATGGCAGGGGTTGGCCGATCTTGAGTGCTCAAATTGGTGTGAGGAGGAGGGGGAGAAGGTGCCTTTTTATAAGGGAGGAGAGGGGCACCTTAGGAATATCTCAAAATATTATTTTATATTAAAGTCAAAATCGGTTTATAATGGTTCCAAAGGGTCTTATTTCGAAGATAAAGTGGGGAAGGTTCTAAATCATATCAACCAATAGGATTTAGACAAGTTTAGGGTATTATTTTAACCTTATCAATTAGATTTAACTCTAAGTTAATTAATTTAACTTTTACCGTGTCTTTTTGTTTTCTTTCAATATATGGTTAATACACTTAATATAACATGCCAAACGAACCCCAAATTGTTTATTATTAATATATATATCCTTATCTAAGTCATTTGGCCGAACCTTAGATTTTTAGGAATAAAATAACAATTAATAATATAATATTTGATTTAAAAACTATTTTGTGTCAATTTTGACACTATTTGATATATGATTTTTGTGAAAGTCATAACAGAATTATATGTTCGAACCAAGTTTATTAAATCAACACTAATATATCATAGTAACCTATAAAATTAGTGTAATTCATAAAAATTCTTAAATTACATTTATTTTGGTATTTATATTATCAATTATGTCAATATTTCATTAATAAGATAATTACTGCATCATCTTTGTGTCATAAATAAATTAAATTATTTGATGTCTAAAAATTACAAATAAAATACCATCATGTATGAAATCTTTTTAGCTTTCTAATGAATATTTACAATCGAATTTATCTTATGTATAACCCCATATTAAAAATGATTTACTTATTAAACTTTAATTTTAACTATTTTAACCCTTCTTTAAATAAATTAATAATAAATGTCCTAATCTAATCCAAGTGGGCCTAAATGGTCATATTTTATTCCTAAGTTTGTTTTTGGTCGAATTACACTTGTCCAATAGAATTAGGACATGTGTTAGGATAATATTAATATCATATTTACCCTTAGTTACCATATTTACTATTAACCGCGGTAAAAAAAAGTAAAAAGTTACTATTCACCAAAAATTATTTTTATCTCATTGAACCACATTTTACTTACTGATATCAACCGTGTCTGTCGGATTTTTGAAATTCCATTCACAGAAGCGGTAAAATTAAGTTTTATGCAAAATTCAGTTTTTAACCTACCACTTAGTGGTTTCACTATTCATCAAAAATTAAAAGTTTTCAGAAAAATACCAAAATTTCATCCTAGGCTAATTTCGATATTCTCAGTCCAAAAATGAAGTCCATTTTGAAAAATAAAATTTATAAAATTTCAAAAAGTGGTTATTACTATTCATAACGGCTAGTTTTAATAGCATATTGTTGTTTAGTGAAACTCGGTATTGCGTACGACGCAAGCTATCGAGGAAGGTCGCGATTGCGTGTAAAGCAATCCAAGCAAGTGTTGTGTAGAAAAAGATTCCTTTGATGATTTATATAACATAAAAGTCTCAGGTGTTACATTCTACCCCCCTTAAAAAGAATTTCGCCCTCGAAATTCGTCACTTTGTAACAAACAGATGAGGATAATTCTCCCTCATCATATCCTCAAGCTCCCATGTAGATTCTTCAAGTTGGTGGTTCCTCCATAAAACTTTCACCAAGCGAGTGGTCTTGTTTCGTAAGACTATTTCGCTACGATCCAGAATCTCTATCGGCTGTTCTTCATAAGAAAGATCTTGCTCCAGCGGTACAACTTCTGAGCTGAGTACATGTGAAGGATCTGGTATGTACTTTCTCAGGAGAGATACATGGAACACATCGTGAACTTGAGAGAGATTCGGTGGAAGCGCCAATCGGTAAGCTACCTTCCCAACACGATCCAGTATTTCGAAAGGACCGATATATCTAGGGCTCAACTTCCCCTTCTTTCCAAATCTCATAACCCTCTTCCAGGGAGATATTCGTAAGAACACTTTATCACCCACTTCAAACTCTAGGTCTTTTCTTCGGTTGTCGGCATAACTTTTCTGTCGACTCTGAGCTGCTCTTATGTGTTGTTGAATAGATCTGACCTTTTCCGCCATTTCATCAACGAGATCAGGTCCTAACAGCTTTCTTTCCCCAACTTCATCCCAGCAAGTTGGAGTCCTGCATTTCTTTCCATAGAGAGCTTCATAAGGAGCCATCTGAATACTGGAGTGAAAGCTATTATTATAAGAAAATTCCACCAAAGGTAGGTGTTGATCCCAACCTCCTTTGAAATCCATAGAGCAAGCTCTCAACATATCTTCTAGGGTTTGAATTGTTCTCTCAGACTGACCGTCTGTCTGGGGATGATAAGAAGTGCTGAAACTCAACTCTGTATCCAGAGTATGCTGAAGACTTCGCCAGAACTTCGAGGTAAATCTCGGATCCCGATCAGATATAATAGAAAGTGTTACTCCATGCAATCTTACCACTTCCTTTACATATATCCTAGCAAGCTGATCTAGAGAGAAATCCTCTCTAATAGCAATGAAGTGTGCGGACTTTGTAAGATGATCAACTATGACCCAGATAGCATTATTGCCTTTGGATGTTTTAGGAAGTCCTATGACAAAGTCCATAGTGATGTTTTCCCATTTCCATTAGGGTATGGGTAATGGTTGTAACATCCCCTTAGACTTCTGTCTCTCAGCTTTAACTTGTTGACAAACCAAGCATCGAGAGACATATTCAGCAACATCTCTTTTCATTCCATCCCACCAGAAGTACTCTTTCAGGTCCCTATACATCTTCGTGCTTCCAGGATGAATAGAGAATGATGAACTATGAGCCTCATCCAGCAGCTCATTCTTTAATTCGGGGATGGGAGGAACGCAAACCCGATTCCTGAACTTTATTATCCCATCACAATCAAGGTTGAATTCAGGAACATTTCTCACCTTCTTTTGTAACTCGACATCTTCTTTCTGTGCCTCTTTAATCTTCACATGCATAGATGGCTGAACATTCATTTGAGAAAGATAAGATTTTTCCCCTTCCATTATAATTCCAAGATCCATCCTTTGTAAATCCATAAATATTGGATCTTTTGTGATCCTCATCATGGATAAACTAGCATGGTCTTGTCGACTTAATGCATCTGCCACCTTGTTTGCTTTTCCAGGGTGGTAATGGATTGAGCAGTCATAATCCTTAATCAGCTCCAACCATCTTCTTTGACGCATATTCAACTCCTTTTGTGTGAAAATATACTTTAAACTTTTATGATCAGTATAAATATCACACCTTTCACCATAAAGGTAATGCCTCCAAATCTTTAATGCAAAGATTACCGCAGCCAACTCCAAATCATGTGTTGGGTAATTTTGCTCATGGATTTTCAACTGTCATGAGGCATAAGCTATCACCATATCATTTTGCATAAGAACACACCCCAATCCCTTCTTGGATGCATCACTGTATATCACAAACCTTTCTCCACTACAAGGCAGTGTGAGCACAGGTGCACTGGATAACCTTCTTTTCAACTCCTTGAAATTCTCTTCACATTCCTCTGTCCAGACAAACTTAACTCCTTTCCGAGTCAACTTGGTGATTGGATTAGATAATCGTGAAAAATCTTTTACAAAACGTCGATAATATCCAGCCAAACCAAGAAAACTTCGGATCTCAGTTACTGTTGTTGGTCTCGACCATCTTTCGATAACCTCTGTTTTTGCTGGATCCATAGATATCCCCTCTTTTGAGATTATGTGACCCAAAAATGCAACTTTTTGAAGCCAAAATTCACACTTGGTAAATTTGGCATAAAGCTTCTCCTTTCTCAGGGTCTTCAATATAATTCTCAAGTGATCTTCATGCTCTTCCTTGCTCTTTGAATAGACAAGAATATCGTCTATAAAGACTACCACAAATTGATCAAGATAGTCTCTAAAGACTCTATTCATTAGATCCATGAAGATAGCAGGGGCATTAGTAAGACCAAATGGCATCACTATAAATTCATAGTGTCCATACCTTGTACGGAAAGCCGTCTTTGGTATATCCTCCCTTTTGACCCTTAATTGATGATACCCTGAACGAAGATCAATATTGGAAAAGTATTGAGCTCCGCGTAGTTGGTCAAATAAGTCATCAATGCGTGGGAGAGGATATTTGTTCTTGATAGTGATCTTGTTAAGTTCTCGATAATCAATGCAGAGTCTCATTGATCCATCTTTCTTCTTAACAAATAGAACAGGTGCTCCCCAAGGTGACGCACTAGGGCGTATGAATCCCTTATCAAGATTCTCTTGGAGTTGCTTCTTCAATTCCTGCAACTCAATTGGGGCCATTCTATAAGGTGTCTTTGAAATAGGCAAAGCACCCGGTACGAGTTCTATTGAAAACTCAACTTCACGATTTGGTGGAAGACCCGGCAATTCCTCCGGAAAGACATCATCAAACTCCCGTACAATGGGCATATTCTTAATCGTGAGTTTCTCACCAACTATTTGAGATAAATAACCTTCATTTAGTGGAATCAATACCCATAAGATGGAAGAAATTTCCACTGGAAGGTTATGTTCATCCTTGCATTGATATACGATCGTAGATTGATATGGAATATGAAATGTGACTTCCCTTCTTTGGAAATTGATATGAGCTCCATGTAGAGAAAGCCAATCCATGCCAAGAATCACATCAAATTCCACTAAAGGAAGGATCACAAGATTTGCAGGAAGCACTTTCCCACAAACTTCGATCAGAGAAGAATTATAAACTTTTGATGCGATTGATGTGCCATTAGGTGTTGTCACAGCTAACTCAACATCTAATTGTTGAGGTAATACGGTGATACCCTTAGAAAATTCTTTAGAAATAAAAGAGTGGGTGGATCCAGAATCAAATAAAACATTTGCTACTTTAGAGTGGATGGTAAGTGTACCTTTCACCACTTCGTTATCGTACTCCACATCGCTGATAGAAATTGCATGTGACTTTCCTTTGTCTTTAGCCTTAAGATTTTGTTGACGTCAACCATCATCATCAACCCTTGGATTTGGGCATTGATTGGCATAATTCCCCATCTCCTTGCACTTGAAACATTGAAGTGTAGTAGGTTCATTCTGTGTATCCCTTCCTTTGTTTGCGTCATTAGACATCTTCTTCCCATTATCCCGACATTGAAATGCCCGATGACCTTCTTTTCCACATTTAAAACATTTACTTGTCCTTTTAAGACAACTCCCTCCATGTTTCTTTCCACACTTTGAGCATAAGGGAAAGTTCATCTTCTTTTCAGTGTGCTCTTTAGAGTTTCCTTTGAATTCCATCTTCCTCTTCTTATCAAACCCATGCGACTGATGGGTTACTCCAATCTCCATCTCGACTTTGAGAGCACATCGAACGATTTCCTCGTAGCTATTGAAGTCCCTTATGGCTAACGCCCTTCGAAGACTTGTTTTTAAGCCACTAAAGAATCGATCGATCTTACTCTCAGGTTGGATAATAATACCAGAAGCGTACCTTGCAAGTCTTGTAAAATTTGCTTCATAGGTACTAACAGATTCATCATCCCTTTGCTTCAGTTCAAGGAACTCTTTCTCCATCTTTGTTCAGAGAATACGAGGGAAGTACTTATTGAAAAATAAGTTCTTGAACTCGTCCCATTCCATAGACTCAATTTCATCCCTTTGCCTCGTATTCTTAACAAGATTCCACCATTGATCAGCATCTCCTTCCAAACGATACACTGCTAGGATGACTTTATCATGTTCAGAACATTGAAGAACTGAAAATATCTTTTCAGTAGTACTAATCCATTGTTCAGCAACTAATGGATCAGTAGACCCGCTGAAAGAAGGTGGACGCCGCCTCATGAAGGATTCAACAGAATGTTGCTCCCTCCTTTGCTCGTTTGGAAATCATGCATGATTCATAGCTTGAGAAAGTTGTGTGAGCATGGCTACAAGATTTTGCATTCCAGCTCCCATATTGTTTGGTTGTTCAGGGGGACAATCATTGCATTGCCCATCGCATTCCACATTAACACGGTTCCTTCGGGTTCCAGCCATTGACTAAAACCAAGAATAATAGTGTGAGCAACACTAATTATAATAGGAAACCACATAATTCAAGAATAAAATTTTCATGCTTATGGTCTTATCCTAGGTTATTCAAGGCCATTTCTAAAACACTAAGATTGTGTTCTATGCTTAGACTTATCCTTAGGGTTCTTACTAAGGCTTTCACATCCTAGTTTCCAAAGGTTGACTATACCTTTCCTCTGATACCAACTATAACGACCCACACTTTACATACATTGTTAATACTTCAAAATTGAAGCACACTTATTACAACATATGACAAAACCACAAAGGACCATATAGGTATAGTGTCTTTAGAAACTGGGAAACATAAACAACTGGTTCATAAATCTTCTACAGTGTCTCCCATTTATTTAATCATATCTAGGGTCCCTTTTAGCATATTCTACTTAATATCCATCTTCCTGACCTAGGGAAAAGAAAACATAAAAGGGTGAGCTCAAATGCTCAGCAAGGGAAAATAAAGGAAATAAAAATCATATCATATCTTTTTGAAAATCAAAACCTGCAAAAGAGATCATAATATCTTAACATGGAATAAATCATAGAAGTGAAAATGAGATCCCCATAATCATAACATAAAACTTGAAACTTTGTGGCATGCACACATAATCATGGAAAATCATTTCTTGTTAGTCATGACTCATTGCCAAGACTATCTTAGTGGACAAAGTCCCTTTCTGAACCGAGTTCACTCCTCGTTTCAGTCCTGTATCACTGAACCGAAATAACCTTCCGTTCCAGCCATGTCTATCTCATGAGATATAAAATCTTTACCCAATGCATTGGAGGGAGATATAGGTCCCACCCATCTTATAATGAATCCTTTCTTATGTGTGCCACATAATCATAAATCATACATCATCGCATAACCCATGTAATAAAAATGGGATTCTTAAACAACATGACATCATAAAAGAATTCATATAAGATAAAGGAATTCCTAAAAATAATTCCATCACAACATGATCAAATCAATGTAATAATAGGGATAAAAGTATAACCCTTTATTATCTTAGATGGAAAATAATTTTGATAAAACACTTGAACTCCACTCTTGAGGAAAATATCCTTTCTTCTTCAAAAACACTTTTCCTTTCATAACATGTCATACAACTTTAAAATAAAAGAAGTTGATTAAAAATAAACTTGAAAACTTGTAAAGGAAGCTTCTTTGAAGTAATGTTTTAAAAATCCATTCATGCCGTATAAGTTAAAAAAAACATTCTTCGTACTTTTGTCGGAAAAGTCAAAAAGTACCTCGTACGACAAAAGATTCCTTTCATAGATATTACTAAAAACTCACCGAAGGGTAAAAATGGATTTAAACAATTGTAGGTGGATGGAAATATTACATATTGATGAAACATGGATGTGGATGATAAAATACACCCCAGTAAATACTTACGAATAAACAATCTCGGATAAAAATGAGATTGTGATATTTCCCTTACCTTAGGTCCGATTTGCTTTGTACGTGTCCGAATCTCCTGTATAATGGTTTAAATAATGTTATTGACTTATTCCAGAATCATACATATTGATATGATATCATATATGGTCATATTCTTAGCTTCTTGTTAGTAATATTTCATTGTTACCTGTTACTCGGGTCTTTATTGCCTTTTGTTCTTATGCGTGTTTTGCCGAATACATTTTTATTCTTCTTTTAAGGTTATAGATACCTTATATCCAGAATGGTATTAGTGTAACATATATCATATTTATTCATTCAATTCATTTATATAATTACTATGTAATGATGATCATGTAGAACGAGTCGCATCACATCGTGGAGACGGTATTCCGTACGTACGCACGAGTGATGATATCGTTCCTATGATCGTGGAACTGTATTGGAGTATATATATATTATTTCAGTATCAATATTACTTTATAATAATCATAAATAGTTACTCATTACACCATTATACCCATCCTTGTAAAGTGATGGTGGAAAAATAGATTACACCACGACGTGGAGACGGTATTCCGTACGTACGCACGCGCGGTGATTTCATTTTTCCGTGGGATGGATAGAAGGTGAATTAGGGTTGTTTCATATTTATAATAACATATCAGTATGTAAGTAATACTGATGTTATTACTTTATCATGAAACAACTAAAGAAGAAGAAGTTGAAGAAGAAAGAAATTGAAAAGATCGGTAATGGATATTACCTCTTCTTTGGAACGCCTCTTTGAATCCTCCACTTAGGGAACTAAGATTGGTCTTTGAAGAAGACCAGGACCTCTAGGATTATTATAGGGAAGTGGAGAGGAGAAAATTGCAGGGGTTGGCCGAGCTTGAGTGCTCAAATTGGTGTGAGGAGGAGGGGGAGGAGGTGCCCTTTTATAAGGGAGGAGAGGGGAACCTTAGGAATATCTCAAAATATTATTTTATATTAAAGTCAAAATCGGTTTATAATATTTCCAAAGGGTCTTATTTCGAAGATAAAGTGGGGAAGGGTAGAAATCCTATCAACCAATAGGATTTAGACAAGTTTAGGGTATTATTTTAACCTTATCAATTAGATTTAACTCTAAGTTAATTAATTTAACTTTTACCGTGTCTTTTTGTTTTCTTTCAATATATGGTTAATACACTTACTATAACATGCCAAAAGAACCCCAAATTGTTTATTATTAATATATATATCCTTATATAAGTCATTTGGCCGAACCTTAGATTTTTAGGAATAAAATAACAATTAATAATATAATATTTGATTTAAAAACTATTTTGTGTCAATTTTGACACTATTTGATATATGATTTTTGTGAAAGTCATAACAGAATTATATGTTCAAACCAAGTTGATTACATCAACACTAATATATCATAGTAACCTAGAAAATTAGTGTAATTCATAAAAAGTCTTAAATTACATTTATTTTGGTATTTATATTATCAATTATGTCAATATTTCATTAATAAGATAATTACTGCATCATCTTTGTGTCATAAATAAATTAACTTATTTGATGTCTAAAAATTACAAATAAAATACCATCATGTAGGAAATCTTTTTATCTTTCTAATGAATATTTACAATTGAATGTATCTTATGCATAACCCCATATTAAAAATGATTTACTTATTAAACTTTAATTTTAACTATTTTAACCCTTCTTTAAATAAATTAATAATAAATGTCCTAATCTAATCCAAGTGGGCCTAAATGGTCATATTTTATTCATAAGTTTGTTTTTGGTCGAATTAAACTTGTCCAATAGAATTAGGACATGTGTTAGGGTAATATTAATATCATATTTACCCTTAGTTACCCTATTTACTATTAACCGCGGTAAAAAAAAGTAAAAAGTTACTATTCACCAAAAATTATTTTTATCTCATTGAACCAAATTTTACTTACTGATATCAACCGTGTCTGTCGGATTTTTGAAATTCCATTCACAAAAGCGGTAAAATTAAGTTTTATGCAAAATTCAGTTTTTAACCTACCACTTAGTGGTTTCACTATTCATCAAAAATTGAAAGTTTTCAGAAAAATACCAAAATTTCACCCTAGGCTAATTTCGATATTCTGAGTCCAAAAATGAAGTCCATTTTGAAAAATAAAATTTATAAAATTTCAAAAAGTGGTTATTACTATTCATAACGGCTAGTTTTAATAGCATATTGTTGTTTAGTGAAACTCAGTATTGCGTACGACGCAATTTATCGAGGAAGGTTGCGATTGCGTGTAAAGCAAGCCAAGCAAGTGTTGTGTAGAAAAAGATTCCTTTGATGATTTATATAACATAAAAGTCTCGGGTGTTACACTATTTATCACCATAACTAATTTCAAGTGTTTTTCCTTAAGCACTCCTTTTCCATGGATTTATAATTCATCATTTATTATATCATTAATCATATTCTTTAGTGTAAAGGATGTTTTACTAAGCCATGAATGACTTTGATTAGTTACTGATACTTTTTTCAAGATTAACCATCATAACCTGTATTAGCATGATTTGTAGTGGTTCATTATTTATTGTTGTACATAATGTATGCTTATGACATATCACTTAATGAACTAAGAAATTAAATCACCCAAAGTGGTATGGGACACCTTGGGTAAAATGAAAAT
Organism: Viscum album; assembly: GCA_963277665.1. NCBI lineage: Eukaryota > Viridiplantae > Streptophyta > Magnoliopsida > Santalales > Viscaceae > Viscum > Viscum album. The sequence continues at coordinate 666,968,526 of OY728133.1, forward strand.
GAATGATATATTCAAGGTGGTATGGGACATCTTGAATATACGAATGGTTTAAGTAAAGCATGAACAATGTGGCTCACATGATAATAAAGGCAAATTTAAGGGTGCGCCCAGATAGCACTCCAATGCATTGGGTAAAGGCTTAATCTCTAGAGATGACTCTTTAGACTGATACCTTGGTGAATAACCTTAGTAATTTTTTTTACGACACCTTGGGGATGGACCTTGGTGAAACGAAACGATTGTCAATATTAAATGTTGATGCCACATAATTCAAGTTATGTAACAAGTTCTTTCCAAGATAAAGTTCTTTCACGACTGATGCCTTTAATGTTTTCATAAAGTCCTTTTTTTCCTAGCTTAAAGATTAAAGCATGACTAGTGTTATCACTTAATAGAATGGTAACCAGCATATGAAAATTTAGTTGTTTCCTTGTGTGCAACTCTGATTATGCATTACTTTTAACTGTTTAAATTTATGCTTAAGTAAATCACATGTAGTACTTGTTCATAAAAACCATTATCACTCCTTCAAGAATTGACATATTCGTTTCATGTTCTTCTTGAAAACCTTGATTAAGCATTGTTATGTTTTGTGTTACAATATTTCTTAGTGAATGTTCAAATTCTTTTAAAAGAATGTTTTCAAATTTTACAGTGTTTTAAATTCTTTTTAAAACCCCCTTACTAAGTATTTTAATGCTCACCCTACATGTTGATTTAAAATTTTCAGGTATCAGCTTTTGAAATATGAATTATTTCAGAAGTTTCCGGTTTCCCAGAACCTGAACCGCACACGATCCTTTGTATGGGACATGATGTGTTGTTAACAAAGTGTATTTTATTTTACAATAACACATCGTGTTCATAAGGCACCGACTCCTGGGTTTCTGGGGTTGGGGTCTCTACATAACTAGTGTTATCACATATGATTGATACTTGATTATAATTGAATCCAAAATCAATCAAGGTGTGTTTCAAACACAACACCTGTCCAAAATAACTACCTACAAAAATGTATTATACTTGAGTATCAGATAGAGAAACTGAGTGTTGTTTCTTACTAGAATAGGATACCAGGAATTTTCCTAGAAAATAGTATGTTCTTGAAGTAACCTTATTATATAGTCTAAGACCACCAAATTTGGCATCAGAATAGGATGTCAAACTAAAATTATAAGTTTTCATAAATAGTAAGGAAAGAGAAATTATTCCTTTTAAATACCTCAAAATTATTTTGGAATCATTAAAATGAGATTACTTGGGATTAAATTAGAATCTATCACATAATAATACTATAAACACAATTTATAGTCTACAAGTAATTAAATACAATAGACTCTTAATTATTTTTTTATATATTTTATTATCAATCGGTTTCCCATATTTTCTAAAATCAAGCTTCTCATTATCAATCATAAGAGTTTCATGAACTTTAACTTTTTAAATTCCAAATATATTAAGTCATGTATGAATTTAACTTGATTCATCACATTCCTAAAGTCTCTTTGATAAATTTGAAAAATGAGAAATAAATTTAACTCACCCATCATGCTTATTTCAAATTTTTTTTCATGAGTTTTGAAAAAAAATTACACAATTTTTTGTTTATAGAACCAAAAGTCACATAATTAATATATATTTGAAATAAAAAAATATTTAAGATGAATTTTTCTTGAAAATATTAGGATATTACACTCCTATTAAAAAACTATTGGTTAAAATAAAATAACTTAAAAGTTCATACCGTGCTCTAGGTTCTTGTTTAAGGATATAAATAGCCTTGGTACATTTGAAAATTGAATTTAAAAAATGAGGATTTTAAAAACTAGGATATTATTAAACACAAAATTTATCCAAAAAAAATCCATTTGAAAAAGAAAATTTTTCATCTATCTAATATAATTTAAAATTAATGTTTGATTCATAGGATATGATAATCCCAATAGATTTTAATCTATCTATGATTGTAAATGTGTCTTTATAATCTATCCCTTCTTATTGGTTATAACCATTAGCTACTAGTCTCACCTTATTCCTAGTGATCACAATATTATCATCCTATTTATTCCTAAAAAACCATTTTTTCTTATAACATGATACACATAGGGTATATTGACTAATTCCTATACCTTTTTCCTTGTGAAATAGTTTAATTATTATTGCATAACTAATACCCAACTCTTATAAACTAAGGATTATTATATAGTTTTAAGTTTTAGTTGATATAAAAATCTATAAAACTCTAAAATGTTTCATACACTCCTTATAGTAATAATCACTTCTTCAATATTCCTATAACAGTTTACAAGGGATATTTTTTCAAGGTTCATGGTTGTCTAGGATATACACTTTCAAGTTCACTAGCACACATCCTTTTAGTATTTGGTTCACCAAAATAAATTTCAAATCATCATTTATATTGTAAAAACTAGGTATAGGTCTCATGTTTTATAAATAATCATCTAACTCATCAACTTGAGTCATTTTATAATAAAAAAAATCACTTTCATCAAATTTCACATGAGTTGATTTATCAACAATATTTGATCTTTTTTTGAAAACTATATAAGCCTTGGACATATTATAATATCAAAGAAATATTACTTAATCATCCTTTAGATCAAATGTACCCATATTATCCTTGGTATTAATAATATAAAATTTTAATCCAAATACTTTAAATTATCCAAATTTTGAATTTATATTTTTCCATAGCTCATAGGGTGTCTTCTTCAAAATATGCCTAATTAGAACTCTATTTATAACATAACATGCTGTATTTATAGATTTAACCAAAAAATGAGTAGGTAGGTTATATTCACACAATATATTACTAGAAATTACTTGGAAGGAACTATTCCTCTCTTCAATTAGACCATTCTGTTGAGGTGTCTTAGGGGGTAGAAAAAAATGTTTGATTAAATGATTTGAACAATAAGAATTGAACTCATGGTTTTCAAATTCTCCAACATGGTCTCTTATAAAAGTTAAATTTTAGAATATTTCTCTTTTTAAACCAATTTTTAAAAACTTATAAACATAGAATAATATTCACTCTTGAAACTCAAAAATAAAACTCAAGTAAATATAAATAAATCATCAACCAAAAAATAAAAAAAGGATTCTCCACTTAGGATAGTTATTCTAGATGGCCCAAAAAAATATAGGTTGATAAGTTTTAGTGGCCTAGATGTAGTAAAATCTTTAATTAGTTTAAAATATGTCTTTTTTTCTTTCCTATTTTCCATCCATAACATAGTTTCTCTTTGTTCAATTTTAGTTGAGGTATATATGAAAATAAATTTCTTTTAGAAAATTTTCTTAAAGAATAAACATTACAATGTCATATTATTATAGAAAAAAAATCCAAGATTCATTTGTTTAAGTATTTAAACTATTAAATATTTGTCTATATAACGAATTAAGATCTAAGGTAGACATTATTAGTTATAGGTGCCTTAAACTTAAGGATTTTATCTTATAAAATAAACATAAATTATTTAAAAAATAAAAAATAACCTTCATACTAAAGTTTTGAAACACTTATTAGATTGTTCTATAATCCTTACACATATATAAATTTTTTATGATTACTAATACATGATTTCAAACTGACCAAAATCCCATAATATTTACTTTAGCATTTTCACCAAAAGTGACATAACCTCCATCAATTTTAGATAAAGAGTGGAAATTTGAGAAATATATACTCATATTACTTGAGAATCCACTGCCCATATACCATTTCTCATTGATTCTCTTGGGAAAATTTTCCATACAAGAAACAAATCAAAGAATAAATTTTTTTGGTACCCATATTCTATTGGGTCCAATAATGTTAGCAAAAAATGATTTTGGAACCCAAATATGGTTATGATGTCTAGAAATTATAACAATAATTTCTGATTTTTTTAAAATAAAAGAATTTTTAACTCCAAAAAATTTAGGTTTTCTAATATAAAAACTATTAGAGTAGTTTCCAAATTCTCTATAGTGAAAAAAATAACTTTGGAGATTTTTTTATTCTTAGAACTAGGCACAAAATAATTCTTATAAAGATTTGGTTTTTCATCTTGTATTCCTATTCAAAATTTATTTTTTTTGGAATTTATTATTTCAAAGGATTTGGTTTAAGTAATTTTTACCTTTTTTGAAAACACTTTAATCATCTTTAATATCTTTAACTTCTTTTTGTAATCTCTCAATCTTGTTACCATGTTCAATAAAAGATGTAGTTAATTTTATTGTTTGACTTTCAAATCTAAAAGTTGCTTAATTAAGTCATATTTTTCATTAAAAAAAATTATATGAACTCTTGATGGATTTATTTTTAATTTTCAATATTTCATACGTTTTTTCAATTATGGTATTATATTTATTTAATTCTTTAAAAAATCACTTTTCATATTCCAAATCAGATTCATTCTTAGAAAAATAAAATGAGTTTACCTAATTTGATTGTTCCATAAAGAACATATAATATTTGATTGGATATTTCAGATTCTAATTCTAAATACATATTATAACACCCTGATATTTTATTGATTTTTTTTTGAATAAATTTATTTCTTCGATAGCCTACATTTCATGAAACAACAAGACTAAACAAACCGTTATATATTATTAGAATATTATAATTATATGTTATCACCTTGCCATTGGATTGAATGATATTAATAAGAGTAAATAAATTATTAAAATTTATACCTTACACATTTATAAAATTAATTCATTGGTTATCAATTAATTATAAATTAAAATAATAATCATTTGAAAATAAAAAAGATGTTTTTATGAAAAAACTGTTTTATCCAAGCAATATATTTTTATCCTAATAAATTAAATTTATAAATATGGGGGAGTGATTTTAATGAAATTTATATATAATATATTCAATAAAATAGTTTAAATATTCATATAATATATTTCAAGGCATGGGATAAAAACAAATCCAGTTTTATGCTTAAGAACTGTATTTTTCAAAAAAGTGGTTTTTATCGCATTATTTACACTTAAATTAAAATTAATTTATGACATTTATAGGTATTTAATTTGATAAAATGAATTACATAATTATAATATGAGGTTCAAATTTGGTAAATATGTCCCTTTTTTTGTCAATATGAATAGTAATCCTGGTAAAATTTATCACCTCGGTAAAGGGTAAATTAGGTTAATATATGATAAAACTAAATGATAAGGCCATCATTTTACATATTAATTATTATTGGATGAATAAAATTATACCCTTATAACATCATTATAAAAATGTATTTGTTTAATGGACACTTTTCCATGAAAATTCCATTTATAATATTTAAAACAAACAAAGTTACAAAGTGTCACTCTCTTAGTTTTAAATATCTTTTATTTATTCACATAGTGAAAAAACTAGTTATAAATGAATATTAATAGTAATTTTGAGATTAATGAAATTATTTTCATGATATAAATTTATTTATAATTCTCAATAATTATATAATGACCTTAAATTTTATGAAACATTGATACAATATTTCTACAATTAATTAAAAATATAATAAATTATTTTAAAAATATTGAATATAATATAATTTGAGTGATTCAATGTGTTCCATGAATTTTTGAGAGTAATATGACATATTATTGTTATTTTGAAGAATTATATTCAAATTAAAAAATTTTATTGATGTATTTTAATTCAAATTAAATGAATACTTTCTAAATTGACATTAATGATATTCTGACAAAATAATATTTTATTAAATTACTTAAAAATCATAAAAATATTAAAATAGTACAAATGGGATAAGATATGGTAGAAAATTTAATCCTATAACCATTTACTGGTTATTTTAAACTATTTTTATTGAGAATTAATTTATTATAATTTAATATTTTATGAAATCCCAAGTTTATACTCTCCCACCCTTATAAAAGGAAACCCCTTATTTCTATTATTCACACCACTTTGGGACATCTAGATCTACCTTAACCTGCCAAATTGCCTTATAAACATCCTTAACCAACTTTGTGAGGTTTTGGTATCCCAAAAATACCAAACCTAATTTCCTAAATAAAGGATCTAAATGAGATCTCTTGAAAAAGATGAGGAAGAATGCTTTCAATGTAAGTGTAACTCAAGGTAAGGTATTTTTATCTCATTTTTATTTATGTGGGACACATACCTTATACACCACTTGCTTCTTTTTTTGGTTTATATATTTCACATGAATGTATTTTATGATGCTTATTATGAAAATTATAGGTATTTAAATATATATCTAAGGCTATTTATCTCATGTGAATTATGATTCAAAATCTACCAAAGTGGTAAGGGTTTTTTGATAAAATATCATTGTTTATAAATATTGTTTATGATTAAGTTTATGATGATGAAATATTATGATATATCTCTCAAGTAACTTATGTATTTTATTCTCTTATAGTTATTTCCTGAAAAATGAATTTTTTCCTTTCATTTTCATCAGGTTAAGTTCTCATGATACCGAAAACATGTTTTTAAAAAAATTGACATTATTTCTCTATTCGGTTTAAAAACATTTTTATTCTATATTCATGTTTTCTAAAAATATTTTAAATGATGTTTTTACTATTATACTACTATTTTTAAAGTAATTTCTACCCATGTTTTAATTTTTCAAAAATGGTTCAAAAGGAATCCTCTCATCATTTTCCAAATGAGGTACTTTATAATTTTTTACAAAAGTATAAAAGGAATTATTTATTTTGTTGTGTACATAAATAATGGGATTTACTATCGTCATGTTTGATCAATGCTTTGAATAATACCTTAAAAGTTTCTAAGGTTATTTTGAAAGAAATTTTTTTCTATAATATTCTGGAAAGTTTTAGATTTTAAAGAAGTAATTTAAAAATGGAAATGTTATTTTCCTTAAGAAATGTTCCGAGTTATCTTTAAAAATAATTTTCCATATAAGATGACATCCTTTGATGTTACTTAAGACTTAATGGGGTTATAATCCAATGATCCATTTTTATTATTTCTCTGGATGATTTATGTTTATGATGATAAGATGTTTAATAAACCTGTTCCATTTTCCTTGGGTTATACTATGATGAAATTATGAAATGTTTATGAAACTTGTTTACTTTCTATGAGTTATTATATGATAAAATGTTTATAAAACAAATTTATTTTCATGGGTTCTAATATGAATAATGTTTTATAATATTTTGGTGCATATATGTATGATTTTATTATATGATGGTGGGACCTATATATCCCTACAATACATTGGGTAATTATTAATGGTATATGAACTCAAAGGGTATATGGGAGGTTATCCCAAGCCTAAAAAAAGGTATACAGGAGGTTATCCCAACTTGAAGTAGGCACACATGTGGTTATCCCAAGCCTAACATGTTATCAATGTATTGGTTGGTAATCTTGACACATAGTTTTCTATGCTTATGTGTGTGCCAAAATTCAATATATTATGACAATATTATGCTAACATGGATCATGTTATTTGATTCATTTATGATTTATGTTTTATGAACTTCCAAGATTTATGCCATGACTCAACACTACGATATATGATATGCAGAGCATGAATTTCAAATGTTAAACTCATGGTCACATACCCTTATAATCATGTTATGTTTATGTGATCATATATATATATATATACCTTGTTTACCATTATTAAGCATTATAGATCACCCATTATTATGTTTCCTTTTCCCAGGTTATGAAAAAAGGTATTATGTATGATATGTTTAAGAAGGATGATAGCTATGAAGAATTATTTGAGAGATGATGTAATTCACTTATAAACAAGTTGTTTACGTATCAAAGTTTCCAAATGCACTGGACCTATATGATTCTAGCATGGATTGTTATGTTATGTAATGAATATTCATATAATAATATGTGATATCAATTTTTGAAAAGTATGGGTCGCTATAGTTGGTATCATATCAAGCTTTAGTTAACCTTTAGAAACTAGGATGATAAAACTATAGTGAGAACCCTAGGGATAATTCCAAGTATAGGATAAAATCATAATGTTTTGATAATGATATTGAATGACCTAGGTTAATCATAAGGTGTTATATATTGAAAGGAAGGTTTTAAAATTTAGACATCATGTAATTTTTTTTCATGATTATATAGTTTCACTCTATGATTAATGTTTCCTACACTCTACCTTTTGGTTTTAGTCAATTCCTGGAACCTAAATAAATCATGTTATTGCTAAATGAAATGGAAAATGTAATTATTTTACTCCTGAGAAATTAAACATTATGGGATATGGAATACAAAATCTCATTTTTATGCTCACACAACTTTCTCAAGATATGAATCATATTGAGCTTCTGAATGAGCAAAGGAGGTAACACCGTTCTATTGAGTCCTTCATGAGTAAATGCCCACATTCTTTTAGTAGGTCCACTAATCCACTAATATCTGAGAAATGTATCCATAAAATCCAGATGATATTTTCCATTATTCAGTGTTTGGATCATAAAATAGTTATTTTTGATTTTTGTCATTTGGAAGGAAAATCAGATCAATGGTGGAATCTTATAGAGATCACAAGGAAAAAATATGAGATTGAATCCATGTAGTGGAATTAATTTAAGGGATTATTTATCCATAAGTAATTTCCTTATATTCTTTAAACAGAAATGGAGAAGGAATTTTTTGAGTTAAATTAGAAGGATGATGAATCCGTTGGTACCTATGAGGTAAATTTTACAAGAATTTTGAGGTATGCTTATGGAATTATCATCCAACCTGAAGGTAAGGTTGATCAATTAATCAGTGGATTAAAACCAAGTCTCTTAAGGGATTTAGCTATAAGGGACTTTATTACTTATGAATAAATCATTCAATGTGATATCACAATGGAAATAGAGATTGGAGTTACCCATATATCTCATAGTTTTGATACGAAAAGAAAGATGCAATTTAAAAAAAATTCTAAAAACCATGGAGAGAAGATGATGAAACATAATTTATACTAAATTCATAGAAGGAAAAATGGATGAAATTTTCTTAAGGGGACTAATAAATATTTTAAGTGTGGAAAGTATGTCCATAGAGTGACTAAATGCTGAAGTAATGGGAAAAAAGTAATCTAATGATGTAAATAAAGATAAATATTCACAAAATCAACCACCCACAATCCAATATTTCAAATTCCAAGAGTATAGGAATTATTCTATCTAGTTCACAAATTCAATGTTTAATAAAGATGATCATCATAAAAAACCTATAAATCCTAGAGATAAAGGGAAATCTCATGAAATCACTATTTTTGATGAAGGGTGAGATGATGAATTGGTGAAAGGTACACTTATCATCCACTCTAGAATTGATAATGTCTTATTTGATTCTAGATATAACCACTATTTTTTATAAGGAATTTTATATGTGTATTACAGAAACACCTCAACAATTAGGTGTCAAATTAGCAGTAAAAACCCTTAATGGTACATTGATCCCATTTCAAGTGTATGATTCATCTTCAATTGAAGTTTTTGGGAATTTTCTTCATGAAAATATTGTTATCTTAACTCTATTTTAGTTTAATGTTATTTTGGGAATGGATTAGATTTCATTAAATAAATATCACATCAATTTCCAAGGAAGGAAAGTCATATTTGATATTCCAAACCAACCTATGATCATTTATCAGTGTGATAATAAATATGAATTTCTAATGTAAATCACATACATTGTATGGGTCTTGATTCATATTTAAAATGTGAATTTATCTCAGATGGTTGGGGATAAACACAACACTGGAGATATTCCTATTGTGTGAGAGTTTATCAATGTCTTTTTAGAAGAGTTTACTTGTCTTATACCAAATCAAGAAGTTTATTTTTCAATAGAACTCATGCATGATTATACTCATATTTAAAAGACTTAATATATAATAGACCTAATTGAGTTACAAGAATTGAAAAATAAACTCTAATAAAATCTTGAAAAAAGGTTAATTTATCCATGCGTGTCACAGTGGGGTCCACCTATACTTTTTGTTAAGAAGAAATATGGATCAATGTGACTCTTCATTGATTATCAGGAACTTAAAAAGATCACTATCAAGAAAAACTATCCTCTACCCTGTGTTGATGACTTGTTTGATCATATGCATAGATATCAATACTTTTACAATATTGAACTTCACTGTGGATATCATCAATTGAGGGTCAATAAGGAGGATATACCCAAGAAAACATTCCAAATAAGGTATAGAAAATAGAATATATAGTTATTCATTTTTTATTAATTCCTCCACTTTATTTATGGATTTAATGAATAAAGTATTTAGAGATTTACTTTCTCAGTTTGTAATAATATTTATATATGGTATTATTATATATTCAAATAGAAAGTAAGAACATGAATACCACTTGAGGATTGTATATAAGACTGTAAGAAAGGATAAGATGTATGAAAAATTTATATATTTTAAATTTTTTCTTAAAAAACTTTCATTTTTGGGTCATATAATCTCAAATGAGGGAATATATATGGATATATAAAAGACAGAATATATTTAACATTGTCCTAGACTAACCACGGTTACCAAGATATATAGTTTCCTTGGTTTGGTTGGATATTATCAACGGTTTGTGGATATTTTTTCACAGCTATCCAATCTTCTCACCAAGTTAACTCAGAAGATATCCAAGCTCCTTTAGAAAAATTAATGTGAGGAATGTTTCAAGGAACTAAAGACAAGGCTAGTATACACACCCATGCTTGAATTTACCTACAATAGAGAAGGGTTTTTAATTTATACTGATGCATCCAAGAGGGGATTGGGATGTTTCCTCAAGAAAAATGATATGGTTATAAATTATACCTCATGAAAATTAAAGTCCCATGAAAAAAATTACCCAAATCAAGATTTGGAGTTAACTTTGATAATTTTTACATTAAATATATAGAGGAATTATCTTTACAGAGAAAGGTGTGATATATATAATTATCAAAAAAATTAAATTATATATTCACTAAAAAAGAGTTGAATATTTACTTGAGAATATGGTTGGAGATGATTAATGATTTTGAATTCTCAATACATTACCACCCTGAGAAGGAGAACAGGAAGTCCGATGCTTGGATTCAAAAGGATCATGCTAGATTATTTATGATAAGGACTACAAAATATCCAATATTATTATATTTTCAAAGGATAGATCTAGAAATATTAAAGGAAGGGGAAAAATCTTATCTTTATTAAATGAGTATTCAATAATCTATCTATGTGAGGATTAAATAAACATATAGGGAAGATTTAGAGTGGTAGAAGAAAGTGAGAAATATTCCCAAGTTCAACCTTGATTATGATGGAGTGATAAGATTACAGAAACATGTCTCTGTCCCCTATATACTAGTTTTGAAGAAGGATATATTGGATAAATCTCATAGTTCTTCATTTTATACTAATCCTGAAAGTATAAAGATGTATAGATATTTGAAATAGTATTTATAGTGGAATGGTATTAAGAGAGATATTGAAGATTTTGTATCTCAGTGCTTGGTATGTCAATGTAATGTCTCTGATTTTCCGTGTATTATTTTTAAATATTATATGGAATTATTACAAGACCGGGATTTTCGATGGTATGCGATTCCGAGCCCGGAGTGCCCTAAATAAATGTTTGAAATAAATTAAACTTTTAAACAGCGCTCGTGAGTGGTTTTCCTGAAAAATTGGAATAACTTTTAAACGTGTGCCCATATCATAAATCCAAGGGCACCGTTACATTCATAGAAGAAACATTACATTAGGTAGGGCCGAACATCGACCGATGTGGGTCAGCTACAAAAGTTAGTTTTTGGAATTTTTAAAGGAAATAAAATAAATTGGAAATTTATATATTTTAAATGTTTCCTTTTTGCGCAACGACCTAATTACTCCCCTTTAAATACATGCATATAGAAATTTTGTATGGTTAGCTGCATAACCCTATGAATTTAGAATTTTTCCATTAGAGCTTTGGAGGAGAACTTGTGGCGGACGACGATGACGTGATCGATCAACGCATCTCAGATTCGACGAAACTCACCAAAGAACATGACGTAGTGATATTTATTCAACCAAATTGAGGTAGGGGTTGTTATTTCAATTCTTATTTTCCCCGTTCTTGGATTAAACGACGAACGTAGATTAACCCACAAACAGGGTGATCTTCGGATCATGTGTTATTGCGAGAGGGTGTCCATTTCCTTTTCTTTTGAGGTTTTTGATATAGAAAATTTTTTAATGATAATTTTTGAATTTTTATTTTGATTCTCCAGTTAAACCTATTAATGGGAGCAGATCGACGCTGTGAAGAACGACGGTGGAGGTGCATTCCTCTATTGTTTATTGTTTTCTTCCTACATTTTAACCATGCGTTCTTCGTGTTCTTCATGAGGTTATGAACAAAAGATCATTTCACATACATTTTTCAATGAAATGATCCCAAATTAGAGATTTGATATCATGATGACCTAACAGAGGTGCGATGACGATGGCGGACGACGAATCGGCTCGGATCGAGAGAGACCATTATTTGAGCGTTCTTCACATGGGTGAATCGATACGCATTTTTAGGGATGACCAGAGGCTCGAAAACAAAGGAAATAGCTTTGCAACATTGGGGAGACCTAGAATCTAGAGTTTTGTTGCAAAAAGATCTTCAGAACAAAGATCAGAGCTTCACCGAGGTGCAGAAAAGCAGTTTCACGATTCTGGAAATTTCCAGAACACACGACGTGTATACCGATGAAAACGCCATGTGGAATGGCAGTAGAGGATAGGGTTTTCATGTGACAAGAAATGAAGAACACAGTGTGCCTCCGAGGAGACATGACGTGTGGGCCCCAACCAGTGGCGGTTGGAGTTTTGGGCGATGGGAAGCAAAAACATGGCATGTGACCATTGTCACACGGTGTGTAGGTCCTTACACGGAATCAGTGTGTATCTCATAAGATACACAGACATAGGGTGGGTACATGGTTGTATACTCCACCACACGGCCAGACCAAGATGGTTGCATGGACTAGCCCGTGTACTGGTTACATGGGATGACACACATGGGTTGAAACCATGTATATGCACAAGACCGAGTACATGAAGGGAACCCTAGTTAATTGGAAATGGCGTGTGGTCCATTCTATACACCATGTACTTACTTTTCTACACATCATGTTCTTATGAATTAGGTCATTTTACACATGTAGTACCAAGAAATGAGAGACATGATGTGTAACCCTTCTACACACCGTGCATATCTTGGAACATGGTTTTATCCTCGTCTCCACCATTCCTTGGACAAGTTTCTCTTATTTTAGTTCCCATTTTTCTCATTCCCTTGATGGTCCGATATCATTTCCTTCCGCAAGAGTATGATCCCTTTAGCAGGTCTTTTCGAGATAGAGTCAGGTAACCCTATGAGAGTCCCAGAGTGAGATAATCTATCCATTCTTGACCCTAGGTAAAGTTAGGTATCGATGTGACTATTCTTATAGGATGCCGATCCTCCACTTAGCAGGTGAGTCCACATAAGTCGTGGTATCTGCCAAGGCCCTGGATGTGATCCTCATCTATGTATTATGATATTTCCCCACTCATTAGTGTGTTCTCCCAGAATGAGTGTATCTATCTCTCATGGATTTTCCCAATGAACAATACTTCTCAGATAGATGTTGTCATAGATATCAGACTCATGGAGTGAGTTCTCTTAGACGAGTGCTTCATGGAACCTTCGAACTGAATCCCTAGTGGGGGTATGTGGTTGTATGACTTGTCTCTAGACTACAAGTCTGAGTTTTGAGTATATCTTGGTTGTGTATCTCTTGTTATATTTTCAGTAGAAATATACTATGTAGTGATTAATGTATCGTTACTTTGTATATTTATTTGTGGTTTTCTGGGTCCTCTACTGAGTATTGTTATAATCACCCCTGCACGGGCTTTTCCCACACGTGTCGTGTCTTGTGCAGACGAGCGGCCTTTTGACAGAGTCCATGAAGAACTCGAACCAGACTGAGCTTTCTGAGTTCCCTACAGGCCAAGGTGTTCCTACGACTACAAGCAGAATTCACAGTACCTATTTATTCTTATAGGTTGGAATTTGTAGTTTGCAAACTCTTGTTTTTGGTTGTCTTGTATTCTGGGCCAGTTTACTTTCAATACTTTACCTTCCTTCGTACTCTGTTGGTTGGGTTTAGTTGTATACATGCATTTTTGTTCCTTAGTGGTTCTTACATTTCAACATTTGTGGTCTTGGAGATATGCATGTGCATACATGTACTTAGGAAATGCCTCTAATGTTAGTGATATTCCTACTCAATGCTAGTCACTAGCCCCTGGCCTATTGGAGGCAGGCTTGGGGATTCGTGGCATGGGCCCCTCTGGGACGGGTCGTGAAAGAGTGGTATTATAGGCAGTTTGTTCTATCATAATGACCAAGAGTCTGTGATATTGGGGACAATAATGTTAAGTGTTTTGAGCTCATATTTTAGGCCAGATACTCCAGTGTTGGTGCGGGCGTCCAACGTATCCATACACAATGTATCTAATAACGTTATTTTTGACTCGGTACATGAAAACACTAGTTGCGGGGAAATAAGAGAATAGTAAATGCATCATATAGGAATGGGTTGTGTTTTCCATGTCCTTTGTGTTTGATATCCAGATATACTCGTTAACCATGGTATATATTGTTTCCTTACATGATGCCTCTGCAACACATACCCTCTAGGATTTAGCAGCGTGATCACGAGGATGACCCCCTTAGTGACAAGGCTTCGATACAGGGACCAGTTCCCCAAACGTTACCTCCAGGTGGTGTACCTTCTATACCACCACCAGCGGAGCAGCCCATGGTATCTGTAGTACTGACAGACAAGGGGTGTAGGATGAGTGCGCTCCATGAGTTCCAGAGACAGATACCCCTTAGGTTACGAGATGATCCTGACCCTCAGTAGGTTGAGGATTGGCTTGAGGCGGTGACAAGAGTTTTCTGTCTATTGAGGACACCAGTGGATCAAATGGTGATCCTAAGAGCGAGCCTTATTTAGGGTTCGGTGGGACGATGGTGGAGTTTTACTACACAGACTCACGCTGAAGAGAATCCTTCATGGATGGAGTTTGATTGACTCTTTAGGGTGGAGTTTTCTCCGGTTATGCTGAGAGAGATACGTATCCAAGAGCTTCTTCATCTCCAGTAGGGCAGTTTGACGGTGGATGACTATTCATCTAAGTTCAACAACCTTTCCAGGTACTTGATGGATATGGCTAGGGATCATTACTTCAAAGCTCATACCTTCGAGCAAGGTCTACAATGGGACATCCGAGCTAGTGTTGTGCCTCTATGCATTTCGACTTATGCTGGAGTGCTTGAGCGGGCCTTGGTGGAGTAGAGACAACCGACGACAGTCAGCATCAGACAGACAGGTACAAATACCTAATAAGCAGGGAGCCGACATAAAAAACATGGATTAGGATATGGGAGACGTCATAGGAGGACCTAGGATAGGGGATCGATAGTCCAGGGCTCTCAGGATAGATCCAATCAGCCTAGGGAGAGGCGATGCTACTCGTGCGATGTTAGGGGAAATCTCATTAGATACCGTCTAACCCGTCGAGATGATAATAGGGAAGCAGTGGATAGACCACCGAGGAAGAGGTAGAGAGCGGAGTAGATAGACCCTATAGGTGGTGGACGTGACAGAGGAGCAGGGATATCTTCAATTGGTGGCAGACACTTTGATCTACTTCCACCACCACCACCCCTAGGAGGCCTGCACTAGGCTCAGGGAGCTGGGGGACTGGGGTGAGGACAGATGTATGCAGTCAAGGCATATAAACTAGGGATTCCAGGGATGATCTGAGGTACAATCTATGTATTTTTTACCTTATATTCTGTACTTAAAGACATAGGTTCCAGTTATTCCTTCCTCGCCACATGTCTTGTGCAAAACCTTGAGATTCCGGTAGAGTCGTTGCCTTGACCCTTATGCTTGGAGACACCTACGGGAGGAGACTCGATGATCAAACACCTTTGAAGACAATGTGATCTTACCCTTTGAGGTGAGAGTTTTTGTTGGAACCTCTTGGTGGAAGCGTCGAGGCCTTATGACGTCATTTTTTGTATGGATTGGCTATATTAGGTCCATGACCAGATTGACTGCTTTAGGTGAAGAGTGCGGTGTTTCTACTGCGATAAGATGAGGTTTTCCTTTGTTTTTCAAAAGGAGACTCAGGCACCACAGAATGGGCTAATGCATAGGAGGGTGAAACCGATCACTCATGAGTTGGATACCCTTACCCTCAAAGAAGTAGATGTTGTGAGCATCCAGTTCCCATCAATAGTGGTGGAGTATAGGGAAGTATTTCCCGAAGATGTTCTAGGACTACCTCCCCACTGAGAGATTGACTTCTGAATTGAATTACACCCTGGGAAAACACTAATTTTCTCACCAGAATATCGAATGGATCCCATAGAGCTTCGTGAGCTGAGGGTGCAGTTGGAATATTTTCAAAGAAAGGGTTTTGTAAGACCCAACATTTTACCATGGGTGGCCCCAAATTTGTTTTCCAGGAAGGAAGATGGGAGTTTGAGGTTGTGTGTAGATTACCAGCACCTGAACCAGGTGATAGTGAAGAACAAGTATCCAATAATGAGGATCGATGACCTATTCAATTAGATGAGAGGGGCACAATGGTTCTAGAAGGTTGACCTTCAGTCAGGTTACCACCAGTTACGAGTACAGGATGAGGATATACCAAAAAAGGATTTCAGATGCCGCTATGGTCACTATGAGTACTTGGTGATGCCTTTTGGCATAAAGAATTCCCCCATAGTTTTCCTGGGACTTATGAACTAGCTCTTCCAGCCATACTTGTACCGGTTCGTAGTGGTCTTCATCAAAGACATGCTTGTGTATTCAGTGTTAGAGTAGGAGTATGCGAGACACCTGCAGATGGTTCTAAACGTACTCTAAGAGCACCAACTTTACGGGAAACTCTCGAATTGCCAGTTCTGGATTCAGGAGGTCCACTTTCTGGGACATGTCATCTTAGTAGATAGGGTATCTGTAGACCCATCTAAGGTAGAGGTAGTGTTAGAATGGGAGCCACCTCAGAGCATAACAGAGGTGTGGAGATTCCAAGGGTTGGCATGATATTACCAAATATTCATTCCCAATTTCTCCCAAATATCAACACTGATGACTTCTTGAGCAGGAAGGGGAAAAAATTCATGTGGATGGAGAAGTTATTGTAGGATTTCAAGTATTTGTGGCAGAGTTTGATGAGTGCCATGATTTTGAGATTGCTAGAGGAGAGTGTCGAGTATGTAGTTTTCTACGATGCATCAGGGACCGAGATTGGTTGTGCCCTGACGCAGAGACAGGAAGTGATTGCTTATGGTTCGCACTATCTTAGGCCACATGAGTAGAACTATGTGACCCATAATATCGAGTTGGTAGCAGTAGTCTTCGCATTGAAGATGTGGCGACACTATCCAATGGGAAAGCAGTTTATTATCTAATATAAACACAAGAGACTCAAATACATCTTCTCACAGAAGGATCTGAATATGAGGTAGAGGTTTAGGATAGAGTTCCTCCAGGACTACGATTTCAAGATCATATATACTCTTGGGAAGGGGAACATGGTGGAAGATTCTCTTAGTAGAAGGTAGAGCTCACAATTGTTGAGTGAGGTGATAGATTAGTTACACAAGTTACAATTATCCTTCTTGGATAGAGAGGATACAACTTACCTTCAGTCGATGGTTGTCACACCTCCACTCTTACATCGAGTTAGGGAGGCACCGTTTGGGTATATCAACTGTGAGGCTTTATGTGCTCAGTTATCCACAAGACATTCTCCTGATAGATATTCACAAGGTGGGGAGCACATTGTTCTTTTTATAGGATGTAGTGTTGTACTAGTGGTGTTGTGGGAGGAGGTCCTGAGGGAGTTTCATACACCCCCCTTGGCGGTACATCCTGGAGTGGCAAAGATGTACCAGGATCTCCGACGACAGTTTTGGTGGTCAGGCATGAAGAGGGCAGTAGCAGGGTTCGTTTCTCGATGCCTTACGTGCTAGAAGGTGAAGGTTGAGCACTAGGTTACAATAGGGTTAGATCATCCCATGGAGGTAAAAAAATGGAAGTGGGATGGAATATCAATGGACTTAGTGATGGTATTACCACAAAATCCCAAGGGGCATGATTCTATCTAGGTGATAGTTGACTGGCTCACCAAGTCTGCCCACTTCCTAGCTATGAGGGAGTAGAGTTCTGTAGAAATATTGGGATGTATCCACGTGCAGATGATAGTTCGGCTTCATGGAGTCCATTCAACAATAGTATCAGATCGAGATGCCCACTTCACATCCCAGTTGTGGAAGGGATTGCAGGAGGATTTTGGGACTCAGCTATGCTTGAGAATAGTGTTCCATCCCCAGGCATATGGTCAGATGGAGAGGAACATTCAGGTTTTGGAGGATATGTTGTGGGCCTGTATCTTGGACTTTTTTCATAGTTGGTAGGACCACTTACCACTGTTGGAGTTTGTATACAAAAATAACTACCACTCCACCATTGGTATGACACCGTTTGAGGCTTTATATGGGAGACCCTTCTGGTCACCACTTTGCTGGAATGACCCTGGAGAGTCATCACTTATGGGTCCAGAGTTGGTGCGAGCTACCACCGAGAAGATTCAGATCATCCAGGAGTGGATGAATAATATATATAGACTGCAGAAGTCTTATGTTGAAAGATGACCGAGACCTCTGAAGTTCGAGGAGGGGGACCACGTCTTCCTTAAGGTCTCACCTCGATGAGGGCTATGGATATTTGGATGTGGTGACAAATTTTCTCTGAGGTTCATCACCCCTTTTTAGATACTATGCAGAGTTGGTGAGGTGGTGTACCACCTAGCTCTACCGCCACAGTTGCACTGGGTACATGATGTCTTCCACATGTCACAATTGAGGAGGTACGTTCATGAACCATCGCACGTTATCGACTGGGGAAATCTAGACATAGAGTATGGAGTAACCTTTGCTGAGTTCCTGGTGGAGATTGAGGATCAACAGGAGAGGATCCTTCATGGGAGATTTATTCCCTTGGTGGCATCACAGAAATATTCAGGAGAGCATGTAGGAGTTGGAGGCTCAGATCCATGCCCAATACCCACATCTATTTCAAGTATCCTTTTTGTTTTATTTTTATGAGACATAAACCTATAAGGTGAGTAGAATGTAATGTATTTTATTTTCCATGTATTATTTTTAAATATTATATGGAATTATTATGAGACCATGATTTTTGACGGTGTGCGATTCTGAGGCCCAGAGTGACTAGAATAAATGTTTGAAATAAATTAAACTTTTAAATAGTGTGCGTGGGTGGTTTTACAAAAAAGTGGAATAAATTTTAAATGGGTGCTCAGATCATAAATTGAAGGGCATCGTTGTGTTCAGAGAAGAGACTTTACCTTAGGCAGGGCATAACATTGACCGGCACAGGTCGGCTGCAAAAGTTAGTTTTTGGACTTTTTAAAGAAAATAAAATAAATTGGAAATTTATTTATTTTAAATGTTTCATTTTTGCATAATGACCTAATTCATCCCATTTAAATACATGCGTATGGAAATTTCACAGGGTTAGATGCATAACCCTAAGAATTTAGAATTTTTCCATTAGAGCTTTGGAGGAGAACCCATTGGCGGACGACGATGACACGATTGATCGACGCATCTCAGATTCGACAGACCTCTCCAACAAACGCGACACATAGATTTTTCTTTAAATAAATCGAGGTAGGGGTTGTTATTTCGATTATTCTTTTCCCCATTCTTGGATTAAATGACTAATGCGGATCAACCCACAAACAGGGTGATCCACAGATTGTGCATTCTTGTAGGAGGGTGTCAATTTACTTTTCTTTTGGGGTTTTTGATTCAGGGATTTATTTTATGATAATTTTTTGAATTTTCATTTTGATTTTCTTATTAAACCTATTAATGGGAGTGGATCGACGCCATGAAAAATGAAGTTGGAGGTGTGTTCCTCTTTTGTTTATTGTTCTCTTCCTCCCTTTTAACCCCACATTCTTTGCATTCTTCGTGGGGTTATGAACAACGGATCGTTGCACATCTGTTTTGGAATGAAACGATCCCAAATTGGAGATTAAACATCGCAACGACCTAGCGAAGGTGCGACGACGATGGAAGACGATGAATCAGCTCGGATCTGGAGAGACCATTCTTCAAGCGTTCTTTGCGCGGGTGGATCGATACACGTTTTTAGGGATGATTGGAGACCCGAAAACAATGGAAACAACTTTTCAACATCGGGGCGACCTAGAATCTGGAGTTTCATGAAAAAAAGATCCTCGGAACAAAGATCAATGCTTCACCGAGGTGCGACAAAGCAGTTTCACAATTATAGAAATTTCCGGAACACATGACATGTATCCTAATGGACATGCTGTGTGCACCGGTGGTGGCAGATAGGGTTTGCGCGCGGTAAGTGATGAAGAACATGACATGCCTCTAGGGAGACACGACGTGTGGCACCCACCCAGTGGCGACTGGAGTTTTGGGTGACAGGAAGAAGAAACACGGCGTGCGACCATTGTCACATGGTGTGTAGGTACTAACACATACTTGGTGTGTATCTCAGAAGATACACAGACACTGGGTGGGTACATGGTCGTGTACTCCACCACACGACCAGACCAGGCCGATTGCATAGACTAGCCCATGTACCAGTTACACAGGATGTCACACACAGGTTGAAACCATGTACGGGCACACGACCGCATACAAAAAGGGAATGCCAGTTACTTGGACACCATGTGTTGTCCGTACTACACGCCGTGTACTTACTTTTCTACACTACATGTTCTTCTAACTTGAGCCATTTTACATGGGTAGTACCTAGAGTCAAGGGACACAGTGTGTAACCCTTCTATACACCGTGTATATCCTGGAACATGGTTTGATCCTCTTTTCCACAATTCCTTGGACAATCTTCTCTTGGGTTAGTTCCCATTTTTCTCGTTCCCCTAAAAGTCTGATATCATTTCCTTTCTAAGGAGTATAATCACTTCAGCAGAATTTTCTGAGATAGAGTCAGGTATCCCTCCGAGAGGCTCGAAGAAAGATCCTATATCCATTGTTGAACCTAGTTAGAGTCAAGTATCGATGTGAATACTCCTACAATACACCGATCCTCTACTTAATAGTTGAATCCGGATGAGTCACGATATCTTCCAAGGCCCTGACAGTGATCCTCATCTATGTATGGTGATCTTTCCCCACCCAGGAGTGTGTTCTCATAGAATTATTGTATCTATATCTCATGGATTTTTCCAATGAACAATACTTCTCAGACATACGTCATTAGATATATCAGACTCGTGGAGTGAGTTCTCCTGGACGAGTGCTTCGTGGAGCCTTCGAACTGAATCCCTAGTGGGGGTATGTGGTTGTGTGACTTGTCTATAGACCACGAGTCTGAGTTTTGAGTATATCTGGGTTGTGTATCTCTTTCTATATGTTCAGTAGACATATAATATGCAGTGTTGACTGTATATTTACCTTTTGTATTTCTTTTTGGTTTTCAGGGTCCTCTATTGAGTATTGTTATACTCACCCCTGCATGGGCTTTGCCTGCACATATCATGTCTTGTGCAGACGAGCAACCTTTTGACAGAGTCCAGGGTAGACCAAGACCAGACCGAGCTTTCTGAGTTCCCTACATGCCGAGGTGTTCTTACAGCTATGAGTAGTAGTCCTAATACCTCTTTGTTCTTATAGGATGGACTTGTAGTTTGCAGAATCTTGTTTTTGGTGGGCTTGTTTTATGTCCCAATTTACTTTCAGTACTTTACCTTATGTCTTACTCTGTTGGTTGGGTTTAGTTGTATACATGCATTTTTGTTCCTTAGTGGTTCTTACATTTCAGAATTTGTGGGCTTGGATATGTGTGTGCACGTACAGGTATTTAGGCAATGCCTCCCATGTTTGTGATATGCCTACTCGGTGCTAGTCACCAGCCCCTGGCCTATTGGAGGTAGGCTTGGGGGGTTGCATCATGGGCCCCACTAGGACGGGTCATGACAGTCATCAAGTTAAGGCTAAGATAGAAAAGTTTAAGGGGATTCTAAAACCATTATCCATACTAGAGTGGAAATGGGAAAACATCACCATGTATTTTTTCACCGAAATCCCCAATATGACTAAATGAAGAAATTATATTTGAGTTGTAGTCAACCAACTTACAAATCCTGCACACTTCATTTCCATTAGAGAATATTTATCTCTAGATAAACTATCCATGATATATATTATGTAAGTGGAAAGGTCTCATGGAGTACCACATTCCATTATACCTAATCAGGATCTTAGGTTTACCTTGAAGTTCTGGTGAAGTATTTAGTAGGATTTGGATACAGAATTGAGTTTCAATATTGTGTATCATCCTTAGAGGTTAGTCTGAGATAACTATTAAAAATCTAGAATATATGTCAATTTATTTCTCTATATAAATCAAATGTGGTTGGGATCAACACTTTCATTTGGTGTAATTCTTATACAACAATAGCTTTCACTCTAGCATTTAGATGAACCCTTATGAATCCCTCCATAATAGAAAGTGTATAACTACAATGTTATAGAATGAAGTTGGAGAAAGAAATATATTAGTACCTGACCAAGATTAATAAATGACAGAAAATTTTAGATCCTTTAAGCAGCATATAAGGGTAGCTCAGATTCAATAAAAGAGTTATATAAAAAATCGTCAGAAATATTTAGAGTTTGAAGTTTCTGAAAAGCTGTTCCTATGAATATCTACCTAGAATAGGGTGATGATATTTGGAAATAAGGGTATTTTGAGCCCTAGATATATCATTACCTTCTAAATTATTGATTATGTTAGGATGGTAGCTTAGAAATCAATGCTTCCACTGAATATATCTCAAGTTCATGATGTGTTCCATATATCTTTCCTGAGGAAGTACATATGTGATTCTTCACACGTACTGAACTCAGAGGTCATACCACTTGAGAAAGATATATATTATGACGAAAAATTGGTGGAGACTATGGATCATAGAGAGAGAGAGAGAGAGTTCTATGAAACAAGACCACTCACCTAGTCAAAGTTTGTGGCAAAACCACCAATTTGAGGAAGCTATCTGGGAACCTGAAGATATAATGAAACAGATATATCCTCATTTGTTTTTATCAAAGTAATAAATTTTGAGGGAGAAATTAATTGGGGGGGGGGTATAATGTAACACCTTAATATTTTAAGAAATATATTTTTTGAATAAATTTATTTCTTCGATAGCTTACATTACATGAAAAAACAAGTCTAAACGAACAATGATACACTATTAAAATATTATTATTATATGTTATCCCCTAGAAATTAGATAATAAGTTATGAATATAACTAACTAAATTATGAAAATTCATGGGTTTCACATTTTATAAAATTAATCCACTAGTTATCAATTAATTACAAATGAAAATAAAAATCATTTTGTAATAAAGGAGACGCTTTTTTGAAAAAAACTATTTTTATGTGCGCAATGTTCTTTATCCTAATAAATTAAATTTATCAATATTTATGAATGATTTTAATGAAATTTATATATAATATATTCAATAAAATGTTTTAAACATTAATATATTATTTTTCTAGGCATGGAATAAAAATAAATCTGGTTTTATACTTAAAACTGTATTTTTATAAAAAGCAGTTTTCATCATGTTTTGTGAACCTATATTAAAATTAATTTCTACTAATTATAGGTATTGAATTTGATAAAATGAGTTACATACTTATAATCATGAGGTTCAAATTTAGTAAATAATACCCTTTTATTTTTGTTTAATATAAATAGTAACTGTGATAATATTTATCGCCTCGGTAAAGAGTAAATTCGGTTAATATTGGATAAAACTATGTGATAAGGCCACAAATTTTCACCTTAATTATTATTTAATGAATAATATTGTAAACTTATTATATGAGGCTCTAAATTTATTTGATTAATGGAAACTTTACCATGAAAATGATATTTATAATATTTTAAAAAAATAAATTTACATAGTGTCACTCTCTTAGTTTTAAATATCTTTTATGTATTCACATAGAGAAAAAAATAGTTATGAATGTATAATGATAATAATTTTGAGATTAATGATATTATTTTCATGATATAAATTCATTTCTCATTTTTAATTATATAATTACCTTAAATTATTATGAAATACTGATGAAATATTTCTAAAATTAATAAAAAATATAATAAATGATTATAAAAATATTAAAAGTAATATAAATTAGTGAGTTAATGTGTTACATGTTTTTTGTAGATGTTTTTGACATATTATATTTATGTTAAAGAATTATAATGAAATTAATTTTTTTTATTTATTTCTTTAAAGTCAAATTAATTGAATAGTGTAAAAATTGACATTAATGATATTTTATCAAAATAATATTTTATTAAATTACTTAAAAATTATAAAAATATTAAAAGAGTAAAAATGGGGTAATATATGTTTGAAAATTTTATACCTTGTCCATTTATAGGACATTTGAAACTATTTTTATTGAAAATTACTTTATTATAATTTAATCTTTTATGAAATTCTATGTGTTTCCTCTCCCCCCTTACAAAAGGGCACCCCTTCTTTCTATTCTTCACACCACTTTGTGACATCTAGATCGATATTAATATTCCAAATTATCTTATAAAAATTATTATACAGGTTTTATAGGTGATTATCTCTGAAAAAGGCCAACCCTAGTTTCCTTAAGAAAGGATCTAAAGAGAGGATGTTAGAATGCTTTTGAAGAGAGTGGAACTCAAGGTAAGGGATTTTTATATTAGTTTTATTACTTTGGGACACATTACTTATACACCATTTTTTTTATTTTTTATAGTGTATATATTTAACATGAATGTATTTTATGATGATTATTATGAAAATTATGTGTATTTACATATCAATATATGGATATTTTTTTCATGGGTCTTATGATTCAAAAGTTACCAAAGTGTAAGTGTTTTATACTAAAATCTAATTGTTTATTAGGAATGTTTATGATTAAGTTCCCTATGATGAAATATTATGATATAAATCTCAAGAAAATTATTAATTTTATCCTCATCTAGTTATTTCTTGAAAATAAATGTTTTAATTTCATTTTCCTCATCTTAAGCGCTCAAGATACTCGAAATATTTTTAAGGAAAATAAAATTTATTTCTCTATTTGATCGAAAAACCTTTTTATTAAATATATATGTTTTATAAAAATGTTTTAAAGAATGTTTTTACTATTATCCTACTATTTTTAAAGTAATTTTTATCCATGTTTTACTTTTTATAAAATGGTTCAAAATAAAAATTCATGTCATTTTCTAAATGAGGTACTTTATTATTTTTAAAAAAGTATAAAAGTAATATTTTAATTTAACTTATATGACTATAATGGTATTTAACATGATCATTTACTTTTAATTATTTTAAATTTACTTTAAAATTTTCCATGTTTATTTTAAAATAAATTATTTTCTATTATATTTTGGAAATTTTTATATTTTAAAGAATTGGTTTCAAAATTGAATGGTTATTTTCCTCAAGAAATGTTCAAAGTGATATTTTAAAATAATTTTTAATCTAATATGTTATCCTTTTATTTTAATTGATGATTAACTAGGTTATTATCCAATGATATATCTTTATTATTTATTTGGATGGTTTATTTTTATGATGAAAAGATGTTTAAGAAATCCATTACTTTTTCCCCAAGATATACTATGATGAAATGATAAAATGTTTATGAAACCCATTTATTTTCCATGGGTTATTATATGATGATTTTTTATGAAACCCATTTCTTTTCATGGATTCTGATATGAATAATTTTTATGATATTTTGGAACACATATTTATGATTTTATTATGTGATGGGTGGGATCTATATCTCCCTCTAATGCATTGGGTAATGATTAATTCTTTATGGGCTCAAGGAGTACACAAGAGGTTTGTAGGACCCCGGGACACCCTGAGAGGGGAGGGGTGAATCAGGGTGGCAACTTTTTCTTCTTTAAGTTGTGGATCTTGTTCCCATGTTGGTAGGAACTACTTAAACCTGTATGATGGATATGATCAGCAATTAAACATTCACATGTAGAGACAGATGACATAGCTATTTTTACTTGGTTCACCACTAAGGGCTACGTCCAAGGAGAATACGCCGACAGGTTGCCGGTCATACCTAAATCCACTATGCTTCACTAGCTGCGGATACAACTGTTCAGGCACAGTCACTCTGGCCCAGGCTCACTGCCTTTACAAAGGTTTAGGGATAGCTCACTACTTCCCTCAGGTCACTCCCGTTGACTCCCCCTGGCTCACTGCCGTTGGGTGAAGTCTCACTCAGTTTATTGAGGTGAAGGTCTCTTCAATGGATAGACATGAAGTTCTGTGTCTCCTGTTCAGCATGAGACTTTTCTTGCATCAGAGTTCAGAGTTGATGCACTTTTCTGTTCAATCCTCCTTTAGTGCAATGACTGAATGCACTAGATCCTCTGTTCTTGTTTAGCTGAATCACAATCACTTGTGTGACTGCTCAATAATTGATGCTCTGTCAAAGTCCAGATTTCATCCACTGATGAATACTCCTCTTGCCCCTGTCCATTGGGCGAACAACCTTAGGAAAGGGTCTTCACAAAGAACCCTACTTCGCACGGCTCCCAATTTTGGAAAGCTCAAGCAATTCTGAGCAGAGCCCCTGCCTTTTCGCGAAGCTCAATCGCGAAGCACTCTCGCGATGCTCAAGCCTTCGCAATGCTTGGCTATCGCGAAGCACCTGCCACTTCGCGAAGCTCACTGAGCCAACGCAGGGCAAACTCTTTTCGCGGAGCTGGGAAAGTCGTCGTGAAGCTCCTGCCTCTTCGTGAAGCTCAATGAGCCAACGCGGGGCGAACTCTTTTCGCGGAGCTGGGAAAGTCGCCGCGAAGCTCCTGTCTCTTCGCGAAGCTCAATGAGCCAACATGGGGCGCAACCTTTTCGCGGAGCTCGGATAGCCGCCATGAAGCTCAATTTTCGCGAAGCAAAACTACCTTCGCGAGTGACCTTTGCGAACCGAGAGCAATGGTTTTTCGTTGATAGCTCTCTCTACTTCACTCGAAGGGGTCGGCCTATATTTATAGGCGATTCCACCGACCCTCGAACTTTCCGCACGAAGTCAACGCCACGTCAGCACCAATCGCGAAGCTCCAAAGTTTCTGCTGGAAATCTGTCCAAATCGCGAAGCTCCATGGCAATCTTCCGTTCGCGGAGCTTGACGTAGTCTCGAAAAATCACCGTCAACATACCTTCACGACAGCGTCGCGAAGCTCCCTTCACGAAGCCCAACATTCCTTCGCACCTTCGCCGCGAAGCTCCCTCACGAAGCCCTTTGTCGCCACGAAGCTCTTCAACTCTACCGTTCGCGAAGCTTTGACGTAATCGCGAAGACTCACTGCCTCCATTCTTCTGGTCTTCGTGAAATCCAGTCCATGCATCCCATCTTCGCAAAACTCATGCCTTTTCCATATTAAATTATGATCTTCCTGGAAATCCACTTTTCGCGTTGCTTACCAACCTCCAAATTTTGGACCCCAAAAATTTGGCAAACACTGGAAAACGACGCCACCTTCAATGCTGTTCTTTTTGTCCACCTCCAGTTCATCCATTCCTTTTTCGACGTTCCTTGAATGAAACATGGATCATTATCCACAGTCCTCGAACTCGACCTGCCTCCATAGAATCTCTTTTTTCAACAAATTTGTATCCCATTTGTTTGCTTTGTCGACAAGGATGATCACCTCAACAATGCTTCTTCTTGGTGATCTGTATACTTCAGCAACTGTTCTGCTTTTATCACAACCTCCACTATTGTGATATGTATTAATTGAAGGAACAGCTTTAGCATCATCATCTTCAATGACAATGTGATGTGCATGGCTATCACAGAATTCCAGTCCTTGCACGACAATCATAGAATTCCAATCAGTGGCACATTGTCTTCTTCATCAACCGTCATGATATACTTCATGCAAACCGATTCAATTTGTCAGGAAGTCTCTTGCATGGTTCTCATGCAATCATGAATAATCGCATGGTCTTCATCAAACCCATGGGTCTCATGCAATAATGAGGAATTTCATGGTATTCATCAAAGCCTATGGTTCTCATGCAATAAGGAGGAATTGCATGGACTTCATTCAAAAAACTCATTCTTCTTTAATCATCCTTAGATGGATTATACCTCACATTCTGCATTGTTGTAAACAATGTATCACCTTTGACACATGTTCTTTGAACTTCCGATCAGTACAACAATCGTCTGAATCACTACTCCTCTACTTCATCGGAGTACTTCATGATCTCCTTCATTTTGATATTCCATTGACAACTATTGACAACAAATACAACCTTATACACAAAGTGGTTCCAACAATCTCCCCCTTTGTATTTTGTTGTCAATACCTTATCTTCTGAAATGAATCTGTCAATGTCAAAATGAGAATCTTCTTCATTTCACTTTCTCTCCCCCTTATTGACAAGAAATACAAAGCGCATGGTAGGGAGGGTATCAATCCTCACTTATGCAATGTTTCATTAATCATTTCACTCTAAGTCTACTTGAGCAATGATCGATGTATAAAACAAGAGGATTTGATTAAGACAACAAGGCTGTCCATTATTCACAGATCATGATATCAACATGAGATGAGAACTCATGTATCTTGTCTTCAAGGGTTTACCACTTTAATTTCAGGTAGAAGAAAAATCACTATGATAGAGAAAAAACAACTTGAAACTCCTGCACTCACATCAGCATATGGATCAACAATATTCAAGTGAAATCGGCAGGATAAGTGACCTTGGGGAACTTCCATTCTCTTTATGTCACTGATCAATTCAGTTACTCCCCCTTTATAGAATAATCTTTGATCTGAGTAACCAAGGGATAGAGATTGAGAAATGACATACCTTCTCCATTGGTGTGTTCTTCAAGAAATTCACAGAGTAACTGCTTTTGAGTCCACCTGGAGTTGATATTGATTGAAACAGTGATTATGGAAGCTTCTTCATTTTTCTCCCCCTCAAGGGAAACACTCCTCATCATCTTCATCAAGAGTGATCCTTCATCATCATAATCCTTGAATATCAATTGAAGAATCCACTAAGGATGGAAACTTCTTTAGCTTCGCTATCAAGATTTGACAGCATTCACAACTTCTCAGGTTCTCCCCCTGAGAGTATGCTTCACCTTCAATTCCCTGCATTGTTAGCACAAATAAAATATACAAATGAATAAGGGAATAAGGTGGATCCTTCTTGCCTCATCAAGAAGACTTGCTTGGTTGAGGTTCTTTTCTCAACCAAGTTCCTCTGTTCACTCCAGTCTTCATGCCTGCACATTTGAACATATGTTCTGACATCTGTCGGTGTGGCATGGCTCTGTTCACATTCTCTTCTGCTTTGTGTGGAGAATTGTTCTGCTTAGCAGCCATCATGAATGATACATTCTTACTCCTCTTAAGTACTGCTTCTTGCTCTGGTATTAAGGTTAGGCAACCTTTTGCAATGTGACCAGATTTCTTGCATCTCTCACACAGAACTTCTTTGACACGAGTGCTTCTCTTTGTTTGCAATCTCTCAAGCACTGTGTCTTCATCATGTGAAAGTTTTCCTTTTCCTTTATCACCAGCCTTGGCCTTTTCATCTTCAAGTTTCCTCATTCGTTTCAAATCTTCTGTACAGATGACCAATATGTCATTTGGAACTTTTTGCAGCTGGTTTAGGTCTTCCACATGGGTTCATCCGAGATTCATCCCACTTAGTGTTTCTTTTGGATGAATGACCCTTCAATTTCATGGATCTAAAATCCTGAGTCTTCTCAGTTTCCCTACTTGAGATCTTCTTGGGGAAGTGTGTGTTCACAAAATTCTTCTGATTTCTCCCCAAGGTAGCTGCTTCATTCTTTGACGACATTAGAGGTCTTCTTTTCTTTTCGACAGTGAAAGAATGTTGATGTGGACATGTGCCTGCATTGTGACCGCTGTCGTTGCATACATCACAGATGTTATCAAGAATTCCAAATCTGTTTGCAGTAAACAGATGCTTCTGGACCTGCTGATGTTGCTTCTTTTTCTCTGGCTTCCTCCCCTTTGATATAGGCTTTCCCTGTGCTTTTCCATGAAAGGGATTATAAAAAAAATCCAGTGCACAGTGCCCAAATCTATTGCAGCACCAACATTGGCCCACAAATCTTCTCTTCTTTGTTTCTTCAGTATTAAGTTGTTGGGCCATCTGCTTAATTGTTTGTGCTCTATTTGAGGAAGAAGCTTCCTCCTTTTTCTTCCTATCCACCCTAGTCATGGTGGTAGGTTTATTCTTCTCACCTTTCCTCATCCATACTTGTTTAGAACTTTTCTTCCCACCTGCACTGATTGTAGGAGTGTATTTAGAAATTTGAGTACAAGATGGTTTGGATGGTACCTTCACTTTCTCAGTTGCTTGTGATAGACCAAAGAGTGAAGTCATGATCTTCTTATCACTTGTTGGAGGTCTTTTGACAATAGAATCCTCCAGTGAGAATTGATTACCAGCTGCAACTGATTCTTGATGTGGATAATCAAGAGTTGTCATAATATTCTTGTCACATGTTGGAGGCATTTCAGCTTTAGACTCCTCCAACGAACATTGAGTGCAATCATCACTCATTTCATTCTTTTGTGAAGTCTCAATATGTGTGTTCTCAATCTTGGTCAATTGAGATTCCAATTTTTGACCCACAATATTGAGGATGATCTTCTGATCTTCAATCGTGATCATCTTCTCTTCACAATTCTTCTTCAACCTTTCAACCTCATCTTCATGCATCTTAACTTTGTTTTGTAACAAAGAGTCAAGTTCCCTGAATTTAATGGAAGTTTCTTCCAGACAAAAATTCTTGACTTCATTGTTCTTCTTCAGCTCAGCTTCAAGTGCATGGATCCGTTCTTCCAGAGTATTGCTGACTTCACCTTTTTCTTCAAGGGCTTTCACCTGTTTGGTGAGCTTCATACTTTCCATAAATTTTCCTTCCAGCCCCTTTTCCATATTGTCCGCTTCCCTTTCAAGTCTAGTGATCTCAACCTGCATAGATTGAAATTGGATACGGATAATAACAACCCTTTCTTCTGGAATATCATGAAGATATGTTTTGAGTTTTTCTTGAAAGCGTGAATTGGGGGTGTCATCCTTTCCTCTGGAAGAATTCTGAGTCACCTGCTCGATACTTTCCATGCCAGATGTTTCTTCATTTTTGGAATGGCATGGAGAACAAGACACTGCATCTTCTTTGGATATGAGGGAATTCTTTAGCTGCTTCTTCTCTTTCTTTTTCCTATTTGTCATGGTCTTTCTAGATGTAGACGTCTGCTCAGAAACTTCATCAAGACTGCTCTTCATTGTTGACTTTAGGAAAGAAACTCAAATTCTATTCTCAATAGAATTACTGGAGAATATCCAACATACGTGAACCTCCCTCTGATACCACTTGTAGGACCCCGGGACACCCTGAGAGGGGAGGGGTGATTCAGGGTGGCAACTTTTTCTTCTTTAAGTTGTGGATCTTGTTCCCACGTTGGTAGGAATTACTTAAACCTGTATGATGGATATGATCAGTAATTAAACATTCACATGCAGAGACAGATGAAACAGCTATTTTTACTTGGTTCACCACTAAGGGCTACGTCCAAGGAGCATACGCCGACAGGTTTCCGGTCATACCCAAATCCACTATGCTTCACTAGCTGCGGATACAACTGTTCGGGCACAGTCACTCTGGCCCAGGCTCACTGCCTTTACAAAGGTTCAGGGATAGCTCACTGCTTCCCTCAGGTCACTCCCGTTGACTCCCCCTGGCTCACTGCCGTTGGGTGAAGTCTCACTCAGTTTATAGACGTGAAGGTCTCTTCAATGGATAGACATGAAGTTCTGTGTCTCCTGTTCAGCATGAGACTTTGCTTGCATCAGAGTTCATAGTTGATGCACTTTTCTGTTCAATCCTCCTTTAGTGCAATGACTGAATGCACTAGATCCCCTATTCTTGTTTTCCTGAATCACAATCACTTGTGTGATTGCTCAATAATTGATGCTCTGTCAAAGTCCAGATTTCATCCACTGATGAATACTCCACTTTCCCCTGTCCATTGGGCGAACAACCTTAGGAAAGGGTCTTCACAAAGAACCCTACTTCGCACGGCTCCCAATTTTGGAAAGCTCAAGCAATTCTGAGTAGAGCCCCTGCCTTTTCGCGAAGCTCAATTGTGAATCACTCTCGCGATGCTCAAGCCTTCGCAATGCTTGGCTATCACGAAGCACCTGCCACTTCGCGAAGCTCACTGAGCCAACGCGGGGGGAACTCTTTTCGCGGAGCTGGGAAAGTCGCCGCGAAGCTCCTGCCTCTTCGCGAAGCTCAATGAGCCAACGCGGGGCGAACTCTTTTCGCGGAGCTGGGAAAGTCGCCGCGAATCTCCTGCCTCTTCGCGAAGCTCAATGAGCCAACGCGGGGCACAACATTTTCGCGGAGCTCGGATAGCCGCCGCGAAGCTCAATTTTCGCGAAGCAAAACTACCTTCGCGAGTGACCTTTGCGAACCGAGAGCAATGGTTTTTCGTTGAGAGCTATCTCTACTTCACTCGAAGGGGTCGGCCTCTATTTATAGGCGATTCCACCGACCCTCGACCTTTCCGCGTGAAGTCAACGCCACGTCAGCACCAATCGCGAAGCTCCAAAGTTTCTGCCGGAAATCTTTCCAAATCGCGAAGCTCCATGGTAATCTTCCGTTCACAGAGCTTGACGTAGTCACGAAGAATCACCGTCAACATACCTTCGCGACAGCGTCGCGAATCTCCCTTCGCGAAGCCCAAAATTCCTTCGCGCCTTCACCGCGAAGCTCCCTCGTGAAGCCCTTTGTCTCCGCGAAGCTCTTCAACTCTACCGTTCACGAAGCTTTGACGTAATCGTGAAGACTCACTGCCTCCATTCTTATGGTCTTCGTGAAATCCAGTCCATGCATCCCATATTCTCGAAACTCATGCCTTTGCCATATTAAATTATGATCTTCCTGGAAATCCACTTTTCGCGATGCTTACCAACCTCCAAATTTTGGACCCCAAAAATTTGGCAAACACTGGAAAACGACACCACCTTCAATGCTGTTCTTTTTGTCCACCTCCAGTTCATCCATTCCTTTTTCGACATTCCTTGAATGAAACATGGATCATTATCCACAGTCCTCGAACTCGACCTGCCTCCATAGAATCTCTTTTTTCAACAAATTTTTATCTCGTTTGTTTGCTTTGTCGACAAGGATGATCACCTCAACAATGCTTCTTCTTGGTGATCTGTATACTTTAGCAACTCTTCTGCTTTTATCACAACCTCCACTATTGTGATATGTATTCATTGAAGGAACAGATTTAGCATCATCATCTTCAATGACAATGTGATGTGCATGGCTATCACAGAATTCCAGTCCTTGCACGACAATCATAGAATTCCAATCAGTGGCACATTGTCTTCTTCATCAACCGTCATGATATACTTCATGCAAACCGATTCAATTTGTCAGGAAGTCTCTTTCATGGTTCTCATGCAATCATGAATAATCGCATGGTCTTCATCAAACCCATGGGTCTCATGCAACAATGAGGAATTTCATGGTATTCATCAAAGCCTATGGTTCTCATGCAATAAGGAGGAATTGCATGGACTTTATTCAAAAAACTCATTCTTCTTTAATCATCCTTGGATGGATTATACCTCACATTCTGCATTGTTGTAAACAATGTATCACCTTTGACACATGTTCTTTGAACTTCCGATCAGTACAACAATCGTCTGAATCACTACTCCTCTACTTCATCGGAGTACTTCATGATCTCCTTCATTTTGATATTCCATTGACAACTATTGACAACAAATACAACCTTATACACAAAGTGGTTCCAACAAGGTTATCCCAAGGCAAAAAGAGGGTACATAGGATAGGAGGTTATACCAATCCTAAAGTAAGTATATTGGTAGTTATCCTAATACTAACATGTTATGAATGTCTTGGTGGGTATCCTTAACATAAAAGTTTCTATGCTTATGTGTATGCCACAATTCCATGTTTTATAATAATTTTATGATCTCATGGATCATTTTATTTGATTCATTTCTGATTTATGTCTCATAAAATACCAATATTTATTCTATGACTCAATATTATGATCTATGATATGCAGGTCATGGATTTCAAATGTCAAACTCATATTCTCTTACCCTTATACTCATGTTATGATTATATGATCAGAGATATCTCCCTTTTTTAGCCTTAATGAGCATTAGATCTCATCCATTATTATTGTTATCCTTTCCTAGGTTATAAAGAAATTTATTTTTTATTATATGTCTATGAAGGGTGAAAGTCATGAATAAATAAGTGGGAGACAATATAGTTCACTTATGAACTAGTTTATTATGTATCCAAGTTTCAAAAGAAACTAAAACTATATGATTATGTCATGGATAATTATGTTTTTTAATGAATATTCATATAATAAGATGTGATATCTGTGTATGAAAATTATGGGTTGCTATAATTACCATCACTAGAGTCATCAAAAGGGATCCATGTTGCTTTAATGAATTTATTTTCTTTCTTTTGATAGCCAAATCTCATGAAAAGATTTTTCTCAGACTTCTTATTATCTTGGAGCTGAGGGCAGTCTAGCTTAATGTGTTTGAGTTTCTTACACTCATAAAATATTACCTATGTAGTGTTTTCCTTATTCTTATTATAATTGTTAATGGTTTTTCAAAACCCACTTATCTTTTTGAAATAATTTTAAAACATTATATAAAATTTAGAAAGTAATCATTTGATCCAAAATTAATTGTGATATATTCTTCTTCATATGATTCTGAAATTTGTATATTCATTTTCTTCTTGTTATACTCTGAATTAGTAACCTTCAAGGTAGGATTTTCCTTTTTAATAAGTTTATTCTCTCTAGTTTCACCTTTCATTTCTGCTTCTAACATCATAAGTGTGCTAATAAGATCTTTTATTTTGAAATCTTTGATAGCTATTGATTTCTTAATAAAAGATAAAATTACACTCCATCTAGGTCATAGAATTCTGAGGTTTTTTAGAGCTTGATCTAGTTTAGAAATAGGTGTTCCTAAAGTAGAAAAACTATTTATAAACTCAAGAATACTTCCATTTAAATAATTAATTATATATTGTTCTATCATTTTGAAAGTATCAAACTTTATTTTCGCAGTATTGTGTCTATGGGATTGCATGTTTTCATTTTCTTCATAGACAAATAATATGATTTTCCATATATCATATGGTGTTGCACATTGTGAAACTAATTTGAAATCATCAGGACCAAGTATACATATGATTGTGTTCATGGGTTTGGATTTTAAGTCATAACTGGTTTCATTGTTAACATCCCATATTTGTGGTTCAGTCTTGCGAATTTCATAAGGCCTCATGGATTTTAAATAAAAATTCAGACCAAGGTTATTTAAATAGATTATCATCCTTCCCTTCCATAAATAATAATTTTTTCCATTTAAGTAGGGGGATCTTACTATAGACATACCTTATCTATTATCAATAATAATAGCCATTTAGAAATGATCTTAAGGACTCCACATTTTATATATGAGAACTCAAAAGTCACAACCTATGATACCAATTGTTTGTCCGAGACCACTTGAACCAAGACTCAAGAGGAGGTGAATTGAGTTATTGATATTTTATTAACTTAGAAACCACCCTCTTTAAGGTATGAAAAGTTTATATCTTTTCACAATACAATAATTAAATGAAAATTAATTCATAAATAAAAAATATTGAACACCTGAAAATTATAGAGATCTAGGAAAAAAATATCCCATAATCTACTCCACCAATGCCCAAATCATAGTGTTTGGTGATTTTCACTAGTACCTATATTTTTACCAGGGACTTCTAGTCCTTTTCATAGGGATTTCATGACCGAGTTAAAGCATTCAAAACTTGGTATAATACTAGGAGCTTTTACTATTTTCCTATAAGGCTTTATTAAACACCATCCTTCAAGTATGTTTTACCATGAACCATCACAAATTATTATAAGAATCTAAAAATTACAGCATCAAGAAAGAATAAATGAAAGATTAAATATAAAGATCATATTTGGAAGACAAAATTGAAAGAAGAAAATAATTATTTAGAAGAGAATATAATAGCAAAGATCATCTTAAATATAGTATTAAAAAATACATCAATAAATGATATTGATAGAACAACTTTAGAAATATTGAATCTTATTATTCTTTATCTTGTTATAAAGTATTATCTGGAAAGATTAAAGAGAGAGAGAAAGACTATATTCTTATTTTTTAATTCACTGTATTGTATCTGTTCTTCTATAAATTCTCTTGATGTTTGAATAACCCTTTCATGAAAATTCTATTAATATTTCACACACTGATATCCCATAAAATATGGTTCTTTAATCAAATCCTAAATTTCCCTTACTTGAAAATATCTCAAAAATAGTAATAAGAATTAATTTATTCTTTTACTATTTTCTTCTCTCTGTACATTTAAACTTTTTATAATCAATTTTCCTATAAACTGGTAATACAATATTTAATGCATCTATGGAAGTATTACATTCCACTTAAATTACACCAAAATAATAAATATATAGGTTTCATGACCACATAGCTAATTATGGATCACCACATAGAAAAATTCCATATATTTGAATTCATGTATCCAAATTGATCCATGTAACCATTTTTTACTTAGATAATTACCTTACATATCCCAATCACATAGTCTTTCTTCACTTAGAAAAAATATTCACATAGTCTTCTTGTTCATGTATATGTATTTTCCATAACCAAATGAATCTCAAAGCCATTTAGAACTATTTATATGAATTTAATATGTATCTATTTCATGTAGAAAATCACTCCACATAACCGATTCATATAGGCATTTCATCGACATAACTATTTACTCACATAGGAAATTCATCGATGTAAGTGATTCTAATGTATCCAATTTTTTTACTTCGCTGATTTATGTAAGTGTTTCCTTTACATATCAAATTGACATAGGTGTTTGATTGACGTGGTTGAATATCCTTGAAGTTTATTTCCTCAAGTCTCCAATTTTATAGATTTATAAAAATTTCAAAAAAAAAAATCCATAATTTCATAAATAACAAAATAATGGATTAAATAAATTTAAGATATTATGAACACACTTAAAAACAAAATCATCAATAACATATGAAGGGTTTTTGAGATCATCAAAACATAAATTACATGGGATATGTTTGTAACAACATTAGTAGTCTAAAATGATAAATTTATTTTTTTATTTTTTATAACATAATATGTTTTATATTATTAAAATAATTTAATAATTCTTAAAAAAACATAGATACACGCCTGTCTCATCATATCACATATAATAAAATTCCAGATCAACCTTATCATTTTTATACTTTTCAGATTTTATTAAACACATTACCCCTATATATAATTTATACCACCTATCTATGTGACTAACTAATAAAACCATACCACTAAACACTTTAGTGATTAAAATCTATGAAGTAATAAAGTTTTAATAATAGTGAGACTTAGAAATCATATTCCCAATGTTCAAATATTTGAAAATAGTATTCAAAATATTTAATTTTACAACATCAAATTTTATGATGTTAATATCTTATATTATCTACTTAGAACTATTTTTAAGTTCACCACCATCATCATCATTCTTATAACATTTTTCATAAAACTTTTCCTTGAATTATTTTAGTAACTAATGTAACTTTTTTACATTAAACATTTACCAACATACCTTAAAACTTTTAGGATATCAAGTGTAACACCCCGAGCTTTTAAAATATGAACATCATATTCGATATAATGAATGAAACAAAAAACCAAGAGTATAAGGGAATATAAAATCCCAAGAATTTATGATATATTTCCTTTTAAATAATTCAATATCTTCAATATCTTGCAATGCATGCAACACCGGGTTTGAATGAAATACGATACTCTATTAAAATATTATTATTTAAACATGACCATTATAACCTAACCATTAAGTTGGAAGGTATGAAGAGTAATAACTAAATTATGAAATTTATATGGTTTAAAAATTTATTAAATAAATAATATATATATATTTATTATAAATAAAATTAAAACCATTTGAAAGAAAAGGAAATGTTTTCTGAAAAACTGTATTTTTCTAAAAGACAGTTTAGTCATGCTTTACACACATAATTTATAACTATTTTTTACACTTTAAGAAAATTATTTGAAAAAATAAAATTTATTTTTTTAATATAATTTTCAAAATTATCTTAGGGTTAATATTCGGGATTTTTCTGAAATGTTTCATTTTCAATGAATAGTGAAAGCATGTTGATGTGGACATGTGCCTGCATTGTGACCGCTGTCGTTGCATACATCACAGATGTTATCAAGAATTCCAAATCTGTTTGCAGTAAACAGATGCTTCTGGACCTGCTGATGTTGCTTCTTTTTCTCTGGCTTCCTCCCCTTTGATATAGGCTTTCCCTGTGCTTTTCCATGAAAGGGATTATAAAAACAATCCAGTGCACAGTGCCCAAATCTATTGCAGCACCAACATTGGCCCACAAATCTTTTCTTCTTTGTTTCTTCAGTATTAAGTTGTTGGGCCATCTGCTTAATTGTTTGTGCTCTATTTGAGGAAGAAGCTTCCTCATTTTTCTTCCTATCCACCCTAGTCATGGTGGTAGGTTTATTCTTCTCACCTTTCCTCATCCATACTTGTTTAGAACTTTTCTTCCCACCTGCACTGATTGTAGGAGTGTATTTAGAAATTTGAGTACAAGATGGTTTGGATGGTACCTTCACTTTCTCAGTTGCTTTTGATAGACCAAAGAGTGAAGTCATGATCTTCTTATCACTTGTTGGAGGTCTTTTGACAATAGAATCCTCCAGTGAGCATTGAGTACCAGCTGCAACTGATTCTTGATGTGGATAATCAAGAGTTGTCATAATATTCTTGTCACATGTTGGAGGCATTTCAGCTTTAGACTCCTCCAACGAACATTGAGTGCAAGAATCACTCATTTCATTCTTTTGTGAAGTCTAAATATGTGTGTTCTCAATCTTGGTCAATTGAGCTTCCAATTTTTGACCCACAATATTGAG
The DNA here is from genome assembly GCA_963277665.1 of Viscum album. Lineage (NCBI taxonomy): Eukaryota > Viridiplantae > Streptophyta > Magnoliopsida > Santalales > Viscaceae > Viscum > Viscum album. The sequence goes on from OY728133.1 coordinate 667,007,877, forward strand.
GATGATCTTCTGATCTTCAATCGTGATCATCTTCTCTTCACAATTCTTCTTCAACCTTTCAACCTCATCTTCATGCATCTTAACTTTGTTTTGTAACAAAGAGTCAAGTTCCCTGAATTTAATGGAAGTTTCTTCCAGACAAAAATTCTTGATTTCATTGTTCTTCTTCAGCTCAGCTTCAAGTGCATGGATCCGTTCTTCCAGAGTATTGCTGACTTCACCTTTTTCTTCAAGGGCTTTCACCTGTTTGGTGAGCTTCATACTTTCCATAATTTTTCCTTCCAGCCCCTTTTCCATATTGTCCGCTTCCCTTTCAAGTCTAGTGATATCAACCTACATAGATTGAAATTGGTTACAGATAATAACAACCCTTTCTTCTGGAATATCATGAAGATATGTTTTGATTTTTTCTTGAAAGCGTGAATTGGGGGTGTCATCCTTTCCTCTGGAAGAATTCTGAGTCACCTGCTCGATACTTTCCATGCCAGATGTTTCTTCATTTTTGGAATGGCATGGAGAACAAGACACTGCATCTTCTTTGGATATGAGGGAATTCTTTAGCTTCTTCTTCTCTTTCTTTTTCCTATTTGTCATGGTCTTTCTAGATGTAGACGTCTGCTCAGAAACTTCATCAAGACTGCTCTTCATTGTTGACTTTAGGAAAGAAACTCAAATCCTATTCTCAATAGAATTACTGGAGAATATCCAACATACGTGAACCTCCCTCTGATACCACTTGTAGGACCCCGGGACACCCTGAGAGGGGAGGGGTGATTCAGGGTGGCAACTTTTTCTTCTTTAAGTTGTGGATCTTGTTCCCACGTTGGTAGGAATTACTTAAACCTGCATGATGGATATGATCAGCAATTAAACATTCACATGCAGAGACAGATGAAACAACTATTTTTACTTGGTTCACCACTAAGGGCTACGTCCAAGGAGCATACGCCGACAGGTTTCCGGTCATACCCAAATCCACTATGCTTCACTAGATGCGGATACAACTGTTCGGGCACAGTCACTCTGGCCCAGGCTCACTGCCTTTACAAAGGTTCAGGGATAGCTCACTGCTTCCCTCAGGTCACTCCCGTTGACTCCCCCTGGCTCAATGCCGTTGGGTGAAGTCTCACTCAGTTTATAGACGTGAAGGTCTCTTCAATGGATAGACATGAAGTTCTATGTCTCCTATTCAGCATGAGACTTTGCTTGCATCAGAGTTCATAGTTGATGCACTTTTCTGTTCAATCCTCCTTTAGTGCAATGACTGAATGCACTAGATCCCCTGTTCTTGTTTGCCTGAATCACTATCACTTGTGTGATTGCTCCATAATTGATGCTCTGTCAAAGTCCAGATTTCATCCACTGATGAATACTCCTCTTGCCCCTGTCCATTGGGCGAACAACCTTAGGAAAGGGTCTTCACAAAGAACCCTACTTCGCACGGCTCCCAATTTTGGAAAGCTCAAGCAATTCTGAGTAGAGCCCCTGCCTTTTCGCGAAGCTCAATTGTGAAGCACTCTCGCGATGCTCAAGACTTCGCAATGCTTGGCTATCGCGAAGCACCTGCCACTTCGCGAAGCTCACTGAGCCAACGCGGGGGGAACTCTTTTCGCGGAGCTGGGAAAGTCGCCGCGAAGCTCCTGCCTCTTCGCGAAGCTCAATGAGCCAACGCGGGGCGAACTCTTTTCGCGGAGCTGGGAAAGTCGCCGCGAAGCTCCTGCCTCTTCGCGAAGCTCAATGAGCCAACGCGGGGCACAACCTTTTCGCGGAGCTCGGATAGCCGCCGCGAAGCTCAATTTTCGCGAAGCAAAACTACCTTCGCGAGTGACCTTTGCGAACCGAGAGCAATGGTTTTTCGTTGAGAGCTCTCTCTACTTCACTCGAAGGGGTCGACCTCTATTTATAGGCGATTCCACCGACCCTCGACCTTTCCGCGTGAAGTCAACGCCACGTCAGCACCAATCGCGAAGCTCCAAAGTTTCTGCCGGAAATCTTTCCAAATCGCGAATCTCCACGGTAATCTTCCGTTCGCAGAGCTTGACGTAGTCGCGAAGAATCACCGTCAACATACCTTTGCGACAGCGTCGCGAATCTCCCTTCGCGAAGCCCAACATTCCTTCACGCCTTCACCGCGAAGCTCCCTCGCGAAGCCCTTTGTCGCCGCGAAGCTCTTCAACTCTACCGTTCACGAAGCTTTGACGTAATCGCGAAGACTCACTGCCTCCATTCTTCTGGTCTTCGTGAAATCCAGTCCATGCATCCCATCTTCTCGAAACTCATGCCTTTGCCATATTAAATTATGATCTTCCTGGAAATCCACTTTTCGCGATGCTTACCAACCTCCAAATTTTGGACCCCAAAAATTTGGCAAACACTGGAAAACGGCACCACCTTCAATGCTGTTCTTTTTGTCCACCTCCAGTTCATCCATTCCTTTTTCGACGTTCCTTGAATGAAACATGGATCATTATCCACAGTCCTCGAAATCGACCTGCCTCCATAGAATCTCTTTTTTCAACAAATTTTTATCTCGTTTGTTTGCTTTGTCGACAAGGATGATCACCTCAACAATGCTTCTTCTTGGTGATCTGTATACTTTAGAAACTCTTCTGCTTTTATCACAACCTCCACTATTGTGATATGTATTCATTGAAGGAACAGATTTAGCATCATCATCTTCAATGACAATGTGATGTGCATGGCTATCACAGAATTCCAGTCCTTGCACGACAATCATAGAATTCCAACTAGTGGCACATTGTCTTCTTCATCAACCGTCATGATATACTTCATGCAAACCGATTCAATTTGTCAGGAAGTCTCTTTCATGGTTCTCATGCAATCATGAATAATCGCATGGTCTTCATCAAACCCATGGGTCTCATGAAATAATGAGGAATTTCATGGTATTCATCAAAGCCTACGGTTCTCATGCAATAAGGAGGAATTGCATGGACTTCATTCAAAAAACTCATTCTTCTTTAATCATCCTTGGATGGATTATACCTCACATTCTGCATTGTTGTAAAAAATGTATCACCTTTGACACATGTTCTTTGAACTTCCGATCAGTACAACAATCGTCTGAATCACTACTCCTCTACTTCATCGGAGTACTTCGTGATCTCCTTCATTTTGATATTCCATTGACAACTATTGACAACAAATACAACCTTATACACAAAGTGGTTCCAACAAGGTTATCCCAAGCCAAAAAGAGGGTACATAGGATAGGAGGTTATACCAATCCTAAAGTAAGTATATTGGTAGTTATCCTAATACTAACATGTTATGAATGTCTTGGTGGGTATCCTTAACATAAAAGTTTCTATGCTTATGTGTATGCCACAATTCCATGTTTTATAATAATTTTATGATCTCATGGATCATTTTATTTGATTCATTTCTGATTTATGTCTCATAAAATACCAATATTTATTCTATGACTCAATATTATGATCTATGATATGCAGGTCATGGATTTCAAATGTCAAACTCATATTCTCTTACCCTTATACTCATGTTATGATTATATGATCAGAGATATCTCCCTTTTTTAGCCTTAATGAGCATTAGATCTCATCCATTATTATTGTTATCCTTTCCTAGGTTATAAAGAAATTTATTTTTTATTATATGTCTATGAAGGGTGAAAGTCATGAATAACTAAGTGGGAGACAATATAGTTCACTTATGAACTAGTTTATTATGTATCCAAGTTTCAAAAGAAACTAAAACTATATGATTATGTCATGGATAATTATGTTTTTTAATGAATATTCATATAATAAGATGTGATATCTGTGTATGAAAATTATGGGTTGCTATAATTACCATCACTAGAGTCATCAAAAGGGATCCATGTTGCTTTAATGAATTTATTTTCTTTCTTTTGATAGCCAAATCTCATGAAAAGATTTTTCTCAGACTTCTTATTATCTTGGAGCTGAGGGCAGTCTAGCTTAATGTGTTTGAGTTTCTTACACTCATAAAATATTACCTATGTAGTGTTTTCCTTATTCTTATTATAATTGTTAATGGTTTTTCAAAACCCACTTATCTTTTTGAAATAATTTTAAAACATTATATAAAATTTAGAAAGTAATCATTTGATCCAAAATTAATTGTGATATATTCTTCTTCATATGATTCTGAAATTTGTATATTCATTTTCTTCTTGTTATACTCTGAATTAGTAACCTTCAAGGTAGGATTTTCCTTTTTAATAAGTTTATTCTCTCTAGTTTCACCTTTCATTTCTGCTTCTAACATCATAAGTGTGCTAATAAGATCTTTTATTTTGAAATCTTTGATAGCTATTGATTTCTTAATAAAAGATAAAATTACACTCCATCTGGGTCATAGAATTCTGAGGTTTTTTAGAGCTTGATCTAGTTTAGAAATAGGTGTTCCTAAAGTAGAAAAACTATTTATAAACTCAAGAATACTTCCATTTAAATAATTAATTATATATTGTTCTATCATTTTGAAAGTATCAAACTTTATTTTCGCAGTATTGTGTCTATGGGATTGCATGTTTTCATTTTCTTCATAGACAAATAATATGATTTTCCATATATCATATGGTGTTGCACATTGTGAAACTAATTTGAAATCATCAGGACCAAGTATACATATGATTGTGTTCATGGGTTTGGATTTTAAGTCATAACTGGTTTCATTGTTAACATCCCATATTTGTGGTTCAGTCTTGCGAATTTCATAAGGCCTCATGAATTTTAAATAAAAATTCAGACCAAGGTTATTTAAATAGATTATCATCCTTCCCTTCCATAAATAATAATTTTTTCCATTTAAGTAGGGGGATCTTACTATAGACATACCTTATCTATTATCAATAATAATAGCCATTTATAAATGATCTTAAGGACTCCACATTTTATATATGAGAACTCAAAAGTCACAACCTATGATACCAATTGTTTGTCGGAGACCACTTGAACCAAGACTCAAGAGGAGGTGAATTGAGTTATTGATATTTTATTAACTTAGAAACCACCCTCTTTAAGGTATGAAAAGTTTATATCTTTTCACAATACAATAATTAAATGAAAATTAATTCATAAATAAAAAATATTGAACACCTGAAAATTATAGAGATCTAGGAAAAAAATATCCCATAATCTACTCCACCAATGCCCAAATCATAGTGTTTGGTGATTTTCACTAGTACCTATATTTTTACCAGGGACTTCTAGTCCTTTTCATAGGGATTTCATGACCGAGTTAAAGCATTCAAAACTTGGTATAATACTAGGATCTTTTACTATTTTCCTATAAGGCTTTATTAAACACCATCCTTCAAGTATGTTTTACCATGAACCATCACAAATTATTATAAGAATCTAAAAATTACAGCATCAAGAAAGAATAAATGAAAGATTAAATATAAAGATCATATTTGGAAGACAAAATTGAAAGAAGAAAATAATTATTTAGAAGAGAAGATAATAGCAAAGATCATCTTAAATATAGTATTAAAAAATACATCAATAAATGATATTGATAGAACAACTTTAGAAATATTGAATCTTATTATTCTTTATCTTGTTATAAAGTATTATCTGGAAAGATTAAAGAGAGAGAGAAAGACTATATTCTTATTTTTTACTTCACTGTATTGTATCTGTTCTTCTATAAATTCTCTTGATGTTTGAATAACCCTTTCATGAAAATTCTATTAATATTTCACACACTGATATCCCATAAAATACGGTTCTTTAATCAAATCCCAAATTTCCCTTACTTGAAAATATCTCAAAAATAGTAATAAGAATTAATTTATTCTTTTACTATTTTCTTCTCTCTGTACATTTAAACTTTTTATAATCAATTTTCCTATAAACTGGTAATACAATATTTAATGCATCTATGGAAGTATTACATTCCACTTAAATTACACCAAAATAATAAATATATAGGTTTCATGACCACATAGCTAATTATGGATCACCACATAGAAAAATTCCATATATTTGAATTCATGTATCCAAATTGATCCATGTAACCATTTTTTACTTAGATAATTACCTTACATATCCCAATCACATAGTCTTTCTTCACTTAGAAAAATTATTCACATAGTCTTCTTGTTCATGTATATGTATTTTCCATAACCAAATGAATCTCAAAGCCATTTAGAACTATTTATATGAATTTAATATGTATCTATTTCATGTAGAAAATCACTCCACATAACCGATTCATATAGGCATTTCATCGACATAACTATTTACTCACATAGGAAATTCATCGATGTAGGTGATTCTAATGTATCCAATTTTTTTTACTTCGCTGATTTATGTAAGTGTTTCCTTTACATATCAAATTGACATAGGTGTTTGATTGACGTGGTTGAATATCCTTGAAGTTTATTTCCTCACGTCTCCAATTTTATAGATTTATAAAAATTTCAAAAAAAAAAATCCATAATTTCATAAATAACAAAATAATGGCTTAAATAAATTTAAGATATTATGAACACACTTAAAAACAAAATCATCAATAACATATGAAGGGTTTTTGAGATCATCAAAACATAAATTACATGGGATATGTTTGTAACAACATTAGTAGTCTAAAATGATAAATTTATTTTTTTATTTTTTATAACATAATATGTTTTATATTATTAAAATAATTTAATAATTCTTTAAAAAACATAGATACACGCCTGTCTCATCATATCACATATAATAAAATTCCAGATCAACCTTATCATTTTTATACTTTTCAGATTTTATTAAACACATTACACCTATATATAATTTATACCACCTATCTATGTGACTAACTAATAAAACCATACCACTAAACACTTTAGTGATTAAAATATATGAAGTAATAAAGTTTTAATAATAGTGAGACTTAGAAATCATATTCCCAATGTTCAAATATTTGAAAATAGTATTCAAAATATTTAATTTTACAACATCAAATTTTATGATGTTAATATCTTATATTATCTACTTAGAACTATTTTTAAGTTCACCACCATCATCATCATTCTTATAACATTTTTCATAAAACTTTTCCTTGAATTATTTTAGTAACTAATGTAACTTTTTTACATTAAACATTTACCAACATACCTTAAAACTTTTAGGATATCAAGTGTAACACCCCGAGATTTTAAAATATGAACATCATATTCGATATAATGAATGAAACAAAAAACCAAGAGTATAAGGGAATATAAAATCCCAAGAATTTATGATATATTTCCTTTTAAATAATTCAATATCTTCAATATCTTGCAATGCATGCAACAACGGGTTTGAATGAAATGCGATACTCTATTAAAATATTATTATTTAAACATGACCATTATAACCTAACCATTAAGTTGGAAGGTATGAAGAGTAATAACTAAATTATGAAATTTATATGGTTTAAAAATTTATTAAATAAATAATATATATATATTTATTATAAATAAAATTAAAACCATTTGAAAGAAAAGGAAATGTTTTCTGAAAAACTGTATTTTTCTAAAAGACAGTTTAGTCATGCTTTACACACATAATTTATAACTATTTTTTACACTTTAAGAAAATTATTTGAAAAAATAAAATTTATTTTTTTAATATAAATTTCAAAATTATCTTAGGGTTAATATTCAGGATTTTTCTGAAATGTTTCATTTTCAATGAATAGTGAAAAAATACTTAATTTTAATTGAAAACTACCAGTTAATTTATATTATTTAAATTTTTTAATTATATTATGAATTTGTTTCAAGGTAAAATTAGTTAAAATATATATCTATTAATCTAATTTAGGCCATTTTAATCATTTTCATATTGAATTTTGATATAAAAACTTTATAAACATTTGAACATTTTCTCTTTGAAAACTTGCTTTCTCATCCCGCCTTGAGATTAATTTTAAATTAAATACTGCCAGTTATGTGGATGTAATCTTGAAAAATTGATTATATATTTGGAATAAAAATAATTTATATTATATTAAGGTCAAATTAATTTTTTTACCAAAATTACTATTGAAAATAGTAGAAATTATTTACCTCGGTTAAGGTAAAAATGGATTTACAAGTGGGTTAAACTAAAAAGATATGGGTAAAATAACCAAAAAACTTGTATAAAACATATTTTATGGAAATATTTTGACATTAAAATGTCTAATTCTATATAATAATCCATTTTTAATATTTTTTTCATTCAAAAAATGGGGGTACACCTTTTTGTTTCCAAAAATTACATGTGTGCCACTCACCTCACTTATAAAAGGCCACACCTCTTCTCTCTTCTTAACACCTTAATTTTTTTCCAGAAAATAACTACAAAAATAACTTCAAAAATTATATAAACTCATCATAGAAGACTTATTTTGGGTATAAATATAACATAGGAAGGCTTTTGGTGAAAAATTAAGGAGGTTACCCGAAGAAGTGGTAATGTTCTTTAACACGTGTTTTTATTTTATTTCTTCCTCCACCTCCTTAAATTATTATTAAAACATGATGATATAATAAACTAAGTATATTGAATATTCTGAGATGTTTTTATATTAATTTAATTACATAAAATAATCCCAACTTACTTCAAATGGGTCACAAAATCATCATTCCTGTGTACAGAGGGCTACCGCCTCACTAATTGATGTCATTATTTTTTCCATTTACACCTATAATGGTTAGGTATGATGATGAATATAAAGTATATATATATATATATGATATTTATAACATAAATATTATTTTGGATTCATTATATCATTTATATATATTTTTACTTTCCATTAAGTAGGGGATATAATAATGTCGCTCGTGTGTATGACGGACTACCGCCTCATGAAGTGATGTGATTCATCTTTCACTAACACTTTACATGGAAGGTGATAAAGATAAATTTAATGAATATATTTGATAAAAATTAAATAATTATATTATTTATTACATATTTATTATACTAAAAATAAAATACATCATTTTCATTTTTACCTTTTCACTCACTGAAAAATGATTACATCATTCGTATATGTGTGTACCAACACCTTCATGAAGTGATGCGACACTATTTTCATCCCCACACCACACAGATGATATAAATAAATATATTTAAAGAAATATTCTGTTATATATGATATTATGATCATTATTGAAAGATAAATATTACCTGACTGTTTTCCATAATGATCATTGAAAAATGGAAACATTACCTATATCGACCTACTGTCTCCATGATTGTAACATAGTCCATTTTTCATATCCATATTTTATGATTGGGTTTAAAAGTATAATTGATATAAAAATATGATAATTATTTTATGATTATTATTCTGGATATGATGTAACTATATTATACTCATAAGAACTTAAACTTTTATGACAAAGTAAAGATGAAAAAACAAGGTAATTATCATCCGAAACAATGAAAATAATGAAATATTATTAATGGATGGGTAATAATATTTTATAAAAGTATTAAATATGATATTATAAATATTAATATAGTTATTTTATAAGTTAAAAACAATTTTAAAACCCCAATAAATGTGGTTAAATCATATTCAACCAAAATGAAGTGTTAGTTAATGGATTTTATCTCAATTTCATTTCATGAGTCATATTGTAATTTTATGCACCTAATTCCATTTATATGGTGTATATACTTCCAATTTACCTATAATATCATGGTTCATTAATAATTCATGGAATTTTAAGTTTCAATTTGAATTATTTCATCCAAGGGTATTTGACTTTAAAATTACTAAATGGTAAAAGTTATTGTATAATCTCACTTTATATTTTAATTGTTAACTTTTTATTGAAAAAATAACTTTGTTGGGATCATTTTTATTTGGAAATTACATTTCTCTTAAATATATTTATTATTTTATGATGGATTTTATTATTTCCTAAACCATATACCATTTATACAAATGATGTATAATTTATTTTATTAACCATGAAATATTGATAAATCCATATCCTTTACTATGTATAGATATTTGTTGATAAAAAAAATTTCTTATGAATTAAATAGATCATTAAATTTATATTCAACTATTTGGAAATGAATAAATAGGTCGGTCCTAGTTATTGATAACCCCTCCTTGCATCGACAGGTCTCATGATACAAATTAGCTATCCAAACTAGATTAGTTTATACCCAATAGTTTTAAATCAGTCGGCCAAACTAGATGTGTTTGTAACCAATAATTTTAAACTTTATGGATGATATATCTTGAGGGTAGAGGTATCATGTTCCTGAGACATGATTTACAATAATTATGCATTTCATTCATTGATAATTGAGTTATTATTTTTATCCATGATATTTTTTCCATGATATTATATTTGGATGCATTTCATTATCAGTTTATTGATTAAATGACCTGTGATTTCATGTATTTACCCTTACATGTTGATTATGAATTGTCTTATCATGATAGTAAAGTTATTTAAATGGAATGTGTGTTTATTTATTTACCTTTCCATGTTATTTATGATTATTTATTCATGATAGCTTCCACTGTATTTAACCCTTACTAAGAATTTGAGTTGACCCCTTATTTTGATTCCTTTCACAAGGATACTAGGAAATGTTTTTTGATTGATATACAGGGACATACTAAGGAAAAAATGGAGTTCTCAAAGAAAATAATTTTTGTATTTTATCTTTTCCATCGTAATAATAATTTCAAGTATGTATCTAATTTACCAAGACTACTAAACTATTAGTTCTTTCAATATGTGATTCTTTATGTCTTATTACAATGTAATAAAGTATACACTGACTCTGGGCTACAGGGTTTGGGGTTATTACAGTTGATATCATAGGAATTTTAGTAGAAAACTTAGAAAATATATTAAGGAAAACATAGATTTGGGATCCTAAAACTATGATAAACTTTGATGATAAGTATATAAAAACATAATAAAGTTTTGTTAAGGAAGATATTATGTGGTTTTTCCTAGAAAATACATCTTTTTTTAGATACTACAAGTGGTCGTGGTTCTATAATAGATGTACCTAGGGGTAATAAAAATGATAAGGGAACATTAGTCTTGACCTAATCATCACCTGGAGTAGGAAAACAAGTCTTAATATGCACCTAGTTTAACACTTATAGGGGATATACTAAGGACAATTCACATTTTATTTACAAAAAATTATGAAGGATTTGAAAATAAAGATATCCCAAAAGAAACAATGTTTATGATTATGAGATTAGCTATGAAAAATTGTTCAATTTATGATAACTATTTCATTAGTTTTGGGATTATAAATTATGTTTCACAATGATATAATATAATATAGTATATACCATAATTTATAAATATATCCTAGTAGAAGGAATGGGAACTGCATCAATGCACATAATCTAAAGAGTAAGAATGATCATTTATTTGATAACATGAAGAATTTTTTTTGAAGGGAAATATTCTCCCAAACATTATCATAATATGAGGATATAGTAATATTTTCTAATAAGATAGATAAGGAATTATCTAAGCATTATGGATTTTAAGGGAATCAAGAGAAGAAGTGGGAAATAGAGAAAAATATAAATAAAGGGAAGAAAGGAAAGAAGTATTTTTCCACATGTGATAATTTTGGAAGGAAACACATTGGTACATGATTAAAAGGAAAAGAATTTTTCTTCAGGTATGGGGAAAAAGGCCACCATTACCAGGATTTAAAGGGAAATAAAAAGGTTTCCAATGTTCAATGATTCAATTGTAAGGATATAGAGAATAATGTAAATGAATTCCACAAGCATCAAATGAATATACATCAAAGGTAGCTAATGGATAATGGAAAAGATTATGCTATTACCATATAATAAGTGTAATGATTAATTTTATTGTGTCTAAATTAAAGAATTATATTATTTGAGTATTTTTACAATTATTTCATGGTTATAAGAATTATGAAATATATAAGGATTGTACTATAGTACTTTTTCATCAAGGATTTTTAAGTGCATGTTAAACGATACCAATGACCAATAAAAATGATTTGGTATAAAGTTTAACTTATTGTAAAATAAATGATTTAATTAAATATAACTCTTAATATGTTTCTAATGTTGAGATAATGATGTTGGGATGAAGAGGTAATTGATATGGATAAAGTAAATTGGATAGTACTGACTACCTTGGAACATATTAATAACTAATTGAAAAAGTGGTTTAAACTATCATTGATGTATTTAAAAACATTTTTGGATTTAAGAAATATATCCAATAATTTATGTTTTATTTAAGGAATAAGGAATCATGCATGTTTTCAATAAGGTTTTATAGTAATTCAGGTTATTACCATGTTTGAAGAGAATACATGATGAAGTTATTCACACGTATGGTATGCGATGATTAAGAGATACTTCATGTTGTTTGATATATTAATGATAAATTAATTTTGGAAATTTATTAACCTTATTTATAAATTTTTAGACCATTATACTTTGTAAGGGTCAAAGGGTTAACCATTAATGAAATGGTTTAAGTTGAACTTTGGGAGAGGTTTAAGAGATTATTTTATTACTTCACCATATGGAGATTTATGCACATTGGATAAACTATACTAACCATTTTGTTATAATAATAACTAGAGATTTGAGGAATGAATTATCATTCTATTATGGATCTTATGATCCATTAAAAGCGAATTTTAGTGCTTCGGGAATAAAAAATCCATTCTTATATATTAATTTATTATACTAATAAATGAATTGGAAAATTATTGAATCACAACTAAAATATAAAATTTTTCCTATGAAATAAAGATATATCAAGTAAGTATATTTTCATATGTTCATAGTTTAGATGAAAAAATAATTCCTTAACATTAGAAAAAGGACCTTGAAATAAAATGTTACCCTGCTATCATCATTTTTGATGATATCATTGACCTTTTAAAAACCTATTTGGTTTATGGATTTTTGGTCATTAAACTTCTATGGATCACCCAATTTCTTATGATCAATGTTCTCTACCACTCTACATTAGTAATTTGGTGTTACTTTTCTCTTATATGTCCATATTTTCAATTTCTACCTATGTTCATTTATTTTAGAAACCTAGTTTATGTTATTACAGATGAATTTTATAAATATATTTATCATTATCATGGGGATGTTTTATTAAAACTTCTCATGATATGGGACTCCCATAAGGGTATTTTAAAATGGAAAACCTTGATTACCAAGATCAATATTTTGTTGTGAGGATTCAATTTATTTAATGGGGATAGAATATAAAACCCTAAGCTTTTAAAATATGAACATCATATTCAATAGATTGTATGAAACAAAAAACCAAGAATATAATGGAATATAACAACCCAATACTTTAAGATATATTTATTTTTAAATAATTCAATCTATTTGATATCTTGAAATGCATGCAATACTAGGTTTGAACAAAACATGATACTCTATTAAAATATTATTATTTAGACATGATCATATAACCTAGATGCTTAGTTGGTGGGTATGGATAACACTAAAAAAATTATGAAATTTATATGGTTTAAAAATTAATAAAATTAATAAAATAGATATATATTGATTAGAGATAAAATTGGAACAATTTAAAACAAAAAAGAATTGTTTTCTGAAAAAAGTGTATTTTTCTAAAAGGTGGTTTAGTCATGCTTTGCACACATAATTTATTACTAATTTTTAGAACTTTTGGAAAATTTATTTGAAAAAATAGAATTAAATTTTTAAATCTACATTTAAAAATTATATTTGGATTAATTTTTTTTGGAATTTTCTGAAATGTTTCATTTTTTGATGAATAATGAAAAATACTGAATTTTTATTGAAAAATGTGTTTTTTTTTCAATTATTTACGAAGTTAAATTATATATATATATTAATCCAAATTATTTCATTTTAATCATTTTCATATTAAATTTTGATATAAAAACTCTGTAAAATTTTGAAAATTTTCTCTTTCAAAACCCGCTTTCTCATCATGCCTGTGTGATTAATTTTAAATTAAAATTTTCCACTTATGTGAATTTAATTTTGAAAAATGGATTAAATATTTTTAATAAAAATAATTTATATTATCTAATAATTTCAATTTATTTTTTTAGCAAAATTAATAGTGATAATAGTAAAAATTATTTACTGTAGTTAAGGTAAAAATGGATTTACTGGGGGTTAAACTAAAAGAAAAGTTTGAAAATGACATAATAAATTATATAAAAAATATTTTATGGAAATATTTAGACCTTATTATGTCTAATGATCAATAATATTCTATTTTAACCTTTTTTAATGTGAAAAAACTTGGTAGACCTTTTTCTTTCTAAAAATTACAAGTGTTCCACTCACCTCACTTATAAAAGGCCACCCCTATTATCTCATTTTCACAAATTAACATTTTTGGTTAGAGAAATACCTATCCATGTCACTTTAAAATTTTTCCCCTAATCCCAGAATCCTTATTCTATGTATAAGCATATCCTAGGAAGGATTTTGGTGCAAACCTAAGGAGGTTACTCAAAGAAGAGGTAACATTATTTAACAAGATTTTTTATTTTATTTCTTCATCCACCTCTTTAAGTTGTTATTAAAACTTGATGATATAATAACCATAGTATATTAAATATATTAATATGTTTTTATATTAATTTAATTACCTAAAACCATCTCCAATTCCATCAAATGTGTCACAAAATCATCATTCATGTGTACAGTGGACTACCACCTTGCAAACCGATGTCATTAATTTTTCCATTACCACATATCACAGTTGGGTATGATTGTAGATATAAAGTAAATATATGGTATTTATAACATAATTATATCTCTTATGTCATTATATCATATATAAATTTTTACTTTCCATTCTATAGAGGATACAACAATGTCCCTTGTGTGTACGATGGACTATCGCCTTGCGAAATAATGTGATTCATCTTTCACTAACACTTTAAATGGAAGGAGATAAGGATAATTTTAATGAATATATGTGATATAAATTAAATAATTATTATATTAATGACATATTTATCATTCTTAAAATATAATAAATCATTTTATTTTTATCTATTCACTCATTGAAAAATGATAACATCATTTGTGTACGTGTGGACTACTACCTTCACAAAGCGACGCGACAATATTTTCATCACCAAAACACATGGATGATATATATAATTATATTTAAAGAAATAATATAGTATATATGATATTATTATAATTTTATAAAGATAAAATATTACGTATATCCTTTCCACAATGATCATTGAAAAATGGAAATGTTACCCATGCGTACTTATGACCTATCATATCAATGATTGTAATATAGTCTATTTTTCATAACCATATTTCACGATTGATTTTAAAATTATAATTGATGTAAAAATATTATAATTATTTAATTATTGTTATTCTAGATATTATGAAAATATATAATATGAAAAATAACCAAAACTTTCATGACCAATTATGAATGAGAAAAAAAGGCAATTAACACCTAGAACAATAAAAATAATTAAATATTATTAATGGATGTGTAAATATATGTTATAAAAGAATCACATATGATATTATAAATATTAATATGGTTATTTGATAAGTTAATAATATATTTAAAACTAATATACAAGAGGTTAAAGTAAGTTCAACCAAAAGTAAGTGAAAGGTAAGATATTTCATATCAATTTAATTTCATTGAGGCATATTGTAATGTTATGGACCTAATTCCATTTATGTGGTGTATATAATTCACCTTTACATGTAATATCATGTTTATTTATAATTCTTGGTATTTTAATTTTCAATTTTAATTATTTTATCTAAGGGTATTTGACTTGAAAATTACCAAATGGTAAAAGTTATTGTATAATCTCACTTTCTATTGTGATTGTTAATTTTCTCTTAAAAAAATCACTTTATTGTTAACATTTTTCGTTATAAATTACATTTATCTTAAATATACATATTATTTTATGATGGATATTATTATTTCCTATAATTTATACCATTTTTATATATAATTTTTAATTGGAAAGTTATTTGATTAAATGGGAAAATATAGATAAATCAGTATCCTTTACTCAGTACAAACATTTTTTGATAAGGAACATTTTTCATGAATTAAATCAATTATTTGATATATGAGGTGTAACATACCATTACTATCTTTCATATATTTCACTTATATTTGCTCATTTCCATCTTTATTTGGTTGTGTGTTGGGACTCTTGAGGAGATAATTTTATGGGGGAAATAACCTAATGTTTGGGAATGAATATATTGTTCTAATTAATGGTGTTTGGATATAAAAATGTTAAAGGTCTTACTATGTTCTCCCAAAGTTTGAAAAATATTAGAGTTTTTTTATACTTTTTTTATAAATATGTAGTTTTCACTATTTGTAGGGGAAGTAAATGTTGTTTAAAGTGTTTACATGCCGTGTATTGGTTGCCAGGAAAATTCTATGAACTTTTATAGGGTGTTACAGGATTATAAACCATGTAAAATTTACACACTGTTTAAATGGTAAATTTTTTATTTTTAATCCTAGGCAATGACTTTTTTAGTACATTTGGTCCTTATGGATTACATGACATGTAATGGGATTAGATGATGTTTAATTCTCATAGTTACAGATTTTAGGGCACCATATAAGTGATTTATTATTTCATTCATCCACAAGATTTTTTATCTCGACCTAGAGACTCTCAAAGGTTATTTTGGACACCTTCGAGCCTTTTGAATCATTTCATTCAGTGATTGATCATTTCTATGGTTTCAGTGAATTTATATTAGTGATTAATAATTTATATTTCTTTGTTGTCTTAGATCAATGTAGCTATGTTGCATTGAATTTATAGATCTATTGGTCTACGGTGTTGATTCATCTTGATTCCTTATAGATATTCCATGTGATGTTCCTTCAAAGGCTAACCATTATGTTGGTTATGATGCAGTGGGAGTTTTCATTGAGTTATGTTGTGAACTATTATTTAAAATGGAATTTTTGATAAATTTAATCAATTATAAGATTTTTGGATGGACTATAGGGACTCTATTGTTTTTTTTTGTGTTTCCTATTATTGGTGGATCCCATTGTGGGCGTGTGTAGCCTGAATTTGAGGTAGGTGGTTCCGTATCTTTCTTATGTTGGATGAATTATATTGGTCTAGTTTTATAAATTTTCTTTATAAAATTAAATGGACTAATTGACTGATTTATTTTTATGGGTGAAATTGGATTTTTAGAAAAGATAGTATCCCCTTATTTTGGTAAAATAAAAGGTATTTTCAAATTATTTTGAAACAAATTTCTAAAATAGTTTTCAAAGAATGTTTTTTATGAAATTTTTTGGAAAATAAAGTACATGGTAAGCCTTGGGTACTTAGGTAGAAGGTTTAGTAATAATAATTTTCCATTGATATTGTTGGGGGGGTTCACTCATGGGGTGTTACTATATTCCCTAGGTCTATTTTCTAAGGGACTTGGTATACACTATTGGGAGATTCCATTTTTTGGGTGTTCCTATACTACCTATATTTGATGAATATTTCTGGGGGATTGATGCACACATTATTGTCTATGTTTCGGTACAACTGTCTAAGCTATTTTGACCTAGTGTGATCCTTGGTGTGATGTTACCCATTCTTGGATACTTTTGGGATGCTTTTGGCTTGTAATATTTAGTTTTTATTTCTATGTACATGATATGATATGTGATACATGATTTTATTTGATATATGTAAAATGATTTGAAATATTTTACCTAATTTAATTGGAAATGTGGTAAAAAGAGGAAATTAAATGTTTTACCATGTTTTTATATAAAAACTATTAAAATATTTATCATGAATTGATTTCTTTAAAATTGATAATTATTCAGATTTTTTTATAGAGGCTTGACATGGAACAAATGAGTGAGATCCTACTGATCTTGTTAGCTCATAGCCTACACACCCCTTCAACAGTGCGTAGAACTTTGTATGTCTTTCACTACAGGGAAAGGAAAGGTTCCATAGTGAGGTGATGAGGTATATCTAAGCTGAGTCTGGGTTGCTGGTGGTAATATTATAGGATTTTACCACACTATCACATGGAGTAGTAATTTTCTATTTTAATTGTACCTTGATGTTAGACTTATGATTTGGAATGTTCTGGCTGCTTTTGAGTTATATCATCTCCATTGTATTTTAGTTATGGAATTTGTTTATCTCTTTATCTATTTATATATAAATATACACCATATTGTTACTTAAAGTAGGGTGAAATAATTCCCTCTAGTTGTTTTTGGTTTTTGGGTTCTAGTCTCCATCCCATGGGGATTGGTAACGCCCTTCAGGTATGTGGTAATTTGGACCAAGTACCGTTTGAGAGGGTATTCAGGTTAGATTATATAAAATTTAGTATCAAAGGAGTTATTTACTTGGGGTGTTTGGTTGATTAGATATAGTATTTTCAATACTTGATAGGTAGGTTATGATGATTTTTTAACCAACTCTTACAGGGACAAGACATAAACTACCATGGGATTTTGGGATGCGTGTCTCATGTTTGGAGTTCTTGATCTTAATCTTAGTTTTTTCTTATGTTTTTCTGGTTTGAACTGATATTATTATATTTTCTAATATTTTCTTTTTATTTTAGTGTGTATTATTATACCTTAGATAAGTCTTCCACAGGTTCCTTAAGAGGGTGTAGTAGACGATCCTAAATGGAATTTTACTATAGATCAAAATATTGTCGATCTTATTGTGTAGGAAGTTCATGATGTCGATCAGAATGTATCAAGAGTAAATAACACAGTTTTTGAGGTAAAACTAGGAGTTGTAGGAGAAATGGATTGATCATGATAGTTATTGTGTGAAGACACCATCCTTTAAGGGAATGAATGAACCTACATAGGTGGAGTATTGGATGGATAAGATTAATTAGATTTTTGACTTCCTGAATACACCTGAGAGTATCAAGGTAAAATGTATGATGTTCATACTTGAAGGTCCTAGAAAGAGATGGTGGGATTCCTTAGTATAGAGGGATAGGCATGTGGGATTATACTGGAAGGGTTTCATGAATCTTTTCTTCTAGCAGTTTTATCCATAGTCACTGATGATGGTGAAGTCTCTAGAGTTCCTCTCTTTGTAGTAGGGAGAGAATTTGGTGTCGCCATACACCAATCGATCTATATAGATGGTTCTTTTTTATCCATAGGTAGAAAATAATAACCATATGAAATCTTAGAAGTAATTATAGGGTTTGAGAATGGATATAATATCATAGGTATTTATGCTGAAGCTTTCGACACATGTGGAGATGATACACAAATCTATGATGACTGATATGAACATGGTAGGAAAGGTTGGATATTCCAACCCTTCTCTTCCACCCAGTAAAAGATTTACTGTAATATATTTGAGAAGATAAATTGGAAGGATTATTATAGGAGTGGGGTATGTGGTTATTAGTGGAAGGCCTCCTCTACTCCCTCAATTACATCTATCAGCATGCCTTTGACTTGCTATCAGTGTGGCAGGGTTAGAAACACCCAACATTATTGTCCTGCACCTATGAAGATGTGTAATAGTTGTGGAAGTTATGGTCATCTACAATGTTTCTATCATGAAATTTCTACACCGCAATATGGAAATGGATCTTATTCTCCAAAGGACACTACAATACAATCAGATTCTTCAAATAATATAAGTCTCTAGCCATAGGCCACAAGAGTGAGTCACATTCATGCAATATATGAGTTCCAAGAAGAGGTAGATGTGGGTCCAGAGATAGTGAGAGGTACTATATTAATTGTATCTTCAGTAGTAGTTTCTTTATTTTATATTAGTGCTTCCCATTCATTTATATCTATAAATTTTTTGGGTATGATTAAACTTCCACCAGAACTCCTTTCCTTTCTTATGGAGTTAGAGACACATCTTGGAAAGATGAAAGAGTAGGGGTTTCAATTTCCTTATTGTTCAATATCAATAGCTAACATAGGGATAGTATGGGATTTTATCATTCTTGATTTGGATTTTTTTAACATCATAATTGTGATTGATTGGCTTATTTCTCATCATTTTGAGGTTGTTTTTTATCAACAGCGTGCCTCATTTATTGCATCTGATGGGAGCAATCATGTGTTTTAGGGGAATTAGGGTCTGATTTCTGGTCATATAGGACCTTACCACCTAGATAATAATATCTTTTCCCATTATATAAGTATATACCAATGATTTTTCTTCTATTTTTGACCTTCCCACATTTTTTAGGATTTTCTAGACATTTTCCCAAACAATTTCTCCAGTCTTCCTCTAGAGATGGAGGTAGAGTTTGAAGTTGAACTGGTTCTAGCTACACAACTGATATTGATACCTTCTTATCATATAGAACTAGTGGAGCTGAAAGATCTCATTATTCAGTTGGAAAACTTGTTTACAAAGGATTTTTTTCACCCTAGTTCTTCGTCTTGGATAGCCCAGTGCTCTTTTCCAAGAAGGTAGGTCGTTCACTCTAATTGTGTGGAGATTATCGAAAGTTGAACCAAGTGATGGTTAAAAATAAGTATCCTTTGCCTCATGTGGAATTTTTGATCAATTAATGGTGGAAAAGTAGTTTTTAAAGATTTATTTTCATCTAGGTTATCATTAGATCAGAGTTTGGGAGTTTGATATAATGAAGACAACTTTTAGAAGTAGGTATAGATATTACGAATATCTTATGATTCTATTTGGTCTAAATAATGCTCCTACATTTTTATGGACTTGATTAATTGGATATTCCATGACTATATTGAAATTTTTTTGGTTGTTTTTGTGGATGAAATTTTCGGGTTTTGAGATCCGAGCACGAGCACGAGAACAATTTGGGTTTGGTACTAGAAATCCTGAGGAGTCATTTTTTATATGGAAAGTTTTCGAAATGAAATTTCTGTGTCAAATAATTGAAGTTCATTAGACATGTGATTTCTGATCATGGATTATCAGTTGATCCTGAGAAGGTGAAGGATGTATTATCATGGTAAGGACCACATAATGTATTTGAGATTCATAACTTCCTTGGTCTTTCTGGATACTATCGACGGTTCATCAAGGATTTCTCAAAGTTGGCATCACCTTTGACTACTTTTACCAATAAAGGGGTAAAATTTACATGGGATTCAAAGAATATGTCTTCTTTTGAAGAGTTTAAACAATTTTTTACATCATCTCATATCCCAATCTTACCTGAGCCCGGTAAAGGGTATGCTATTTTCTGTGATGCTTCTAGTGATAGTTTGAGTTGAATTCTTATATAAGATGATCATATAATGGATTATGGATCTCTTCATCTTCGACCTCATGATAAGAATTACCCTATTCATTATTTATATATTTACGTAGTTATACACGTGCTTATGTGTTGGAAATATTGTATCTTTGGGGAGAGGTTCATAGTCTTTTCTGACCATAAGATCCTGAGATATATCTTTTCTTAGAAGGAATTGAATCTTCGACAAAGGCATTGTGTTGAATACCTTTAGACATTTGACTTTGTTATCACCTAAACCTTGGGGAATGGAAATTTTATTTCATATGATTTCACTAGGAAAGTACCATCACAGTTTATTTTAGAATCAAAGGAAGAGTGGAACCTTATGAGACTCTTCACTCAGTTACAACTAGATGGTTAGAAGTATGTTTTGGGTATGGTTATGACCAGTGTTCAGTTATCATCATCTCTCATGGAGTATATTATATATATTCAGTAGTAGGATGATGATTTTAGGGGAATTAAAGAAACCTTTTATGGTGGGGAGACCATTTCTTGTTGGTCTCTTTCTTCAGATGGTATACTCTATTTTAGAGATCGAGTTGTCATCCCAACATCAGTGAGGAGATAAATTTTGTTTGATTGTCATGGTTCTTAGTGGTTCATTCATTAAGTCACTATAAATATGTATTGTGACATTAGACATAGATTTTGGTGTCTGGGTATGAAGCATGAAATTTCTGATTATGTGTCACGCTGTTACACCTACCAACGGACAAAGGAAGAGCATCTGAAACCTTCTAGTTTTCTTCAGCCTCTTCTGGTGCAGTTTTGGAAATTGGATGAGGTACCCATGAAATTTATTATTGTATTTCATTGGAATCCCCTAGGGAGAAATGATATATGGGTTTTGATTGATTAGTTAACAAACTCAGCTTGTTTCATTCCGATCAAAGACACCACAAAAGTTAAAGATCTGGGTAAGATGTTTGTGAAGGAGATTGTGAGGTTACATGGGGTTCCTCCTGCTGTTGTTTTAGATAGGTATCCTAGGTTTAATTCAATGTTCTGGAGGATTCTATATGAGGAAATGGTGACATTGTTCAGGTTGAGTACAAATTTTCATCCATAGACAAACGATCAAATAGAGTTGTTATTAAGATCCTAGAGGATATGTTCTGTGCCTATGTCTTGGATTTCGGTGGATCTTAGGATATCCATATGGAACTAATTGATTTTAATCTAATAATAGTTATCATTAGTCAATAATAATGGCTCCCTTAAAGGACCTGTATGGTCACCTATTTAAATAATTTATTTATTGGTTAGAGGTGGGTGAATCTTCTTTGGTGTGTCCTAGTCTAATTTAGGAGACGTCAACAAGGATTCCAGATATACTTTGATGTATGATTATATCTTAGAGTCATCAAAAATAATTTTCAGATTGGTAGAATAATCCTTTTGAGTTTTCCACTGGTGAAAAGGTTCTCTTGAATGTTTCTCTAGGTTGGATCACTGTTATCTTGGAAAATAGGGAAAATTGGCTTCAAGATATGTTGGAACGTATTAGGTCACTAAATATCTTGGGAAGGTTTCTTATCCATTTTAATTTATAGTTTAGTTGACATGTATTCATGATGTTTCCACATTTTGTATCTTAGGAAATACCATCCTGATCCCTCTCATGTTTTGAGTTAAGAAGATATTGAGTTGGAGTTTGAAGTTGTAGTTGTGGATTAGCCAGTGGAGATAATTGTTTCTTAGGTGAAATTCTTGTGTGGGAAGCCAATTCTATTGGTCCGAGTATTGCAGAAGCATGGATCATATTCACACGATACTTGGTAACGTGATTCGTTGATGAGGGAGAAATGGTCTCACCTCTTTTTTAGACATAATTCTTCCACATGAATTTCTAAGGATAAAAATTCTTATGGTGGGGAGTTTGTAACATCTTGTTACTATTTTAGGGTATTTATTTCTTCTCTTGTAATTTTACTCTTTATTTGGGTGTGTTTTGGGAGTCTTGAGGATGAAGAGAATTTATTGGGGAAAATGGCCTAAATTTCAGGGATGTATGTTTGTTTAAATTAATGGATTCTGGGTATAAGAATATTAAAGGCCTTATAGGGTCCTCCCCATGTTTGGATAATACTAGAGTTGTTTTTTAATTTTTTGATAAATCTCGAGTTTTCATTGTCTGTAGGGGAAATAAACGCTGTGTAATGTGTTTATGCATCATTTATTAGTCACCAAGAAGATGTTGTGAACTTTTATTGGGTGTTAATGGATTACATTCCGTATAAAAGTTAAATTCCATGTAAATGGTAAAATCTATATTTTTAATCCAAGGAGACACCTTTTTTTGGAGTATGTGGGATTATTGGATTATAAGACATGAAATTGGATTACATGCCATGTAATTCTCATGGATAGGGATTTAGGTCACCATATGTAATGACCCAAACATTTGTTAATGAAAATCCCTCTTGATCTAATTAAATGTCTTAATATGTGAAATGGTTATACAAAATATGCACTTATTTTGTTTTATGTTTTTGGATACCATTAATAATTTCAACAGTTGATAATATAGTCATTGAACAGTGATCACATGATTAGTATAAATATAGGGCTTTAACAAATCCAATTTACTCAGACAAAGGAAGCAATGGCCTCATCCAGTAGACTTGCCCCGTATGAAGCTCATTTGTCAAAGCTCGGAAAGGAGGTGGCATCATTGGGCTTCTCTCTTGACCAAGCTCAAGCCGAGCTTGAACACGTTAAGCTTGAGCGGAACCACCTACGGGATAAGTGGAAGTTGATAGAGATTACCACCTGAGCGATGTTATCTGAGCCACCCTAAGAGTCTGTCACCATCACACACCTCACCCTTCGGTCTTATGCATGTGTTTTAAGGGGTTATGTAACAAGACCCTAGTACTATGGTTATGTAAATTATTTTTGTATATAATAATGAATATACTTTCATTTTATTATTGTTACCTTGTAAATAGTTTTTAAAGCACAAATAGTATTTTTAGTTAATATTCAACTAATAAATCTAATTTGATGAATTAATGGATTTTTGAATTAAATAATATTTTAATAAAATATTATTATTATTATTAAATTAATTTTTATTAAACATAAATGATCGTATAATTTTATGAATGCAATTGTAATTTTTATTAAGGCTTGAAATCCATTTTGGTCAAAACCCATGAATTTTCGATAAATGTCGGTTTTTATTTTAAAAGTGAAAATTAACATATTTAGAAAATTATTTAGATAAAATGAATATTATTTCTATAATTAGTATGTCAAAATTACCCAATAGTGAATTTTTCATAATTTTTTGAGACAGTCATTTTTTTGGGTAAAAATTAAATACCATTTAAATATATAATGTGTTTTATTCATCATAATGACCCAATAGTGATGTAATAAAATAATATAAATGATATTTTAGGCCAATATATGTTTTATCCTTAAAATAATCTGATTTTATGTTTGTTTTATTAATTTAATGATGTCTTAGTGGACCCTCCATGACTTATTAAACATTTTGTATTTTTAATTTTTTTTCCTTGGGAGTGTGACTCACCTCCACAAAAGCAACCATATTATTTTAAGAAGTTATTACTTTTTCCTTATAAAATATTGTTTTCCACTCCTCTTTGGAAAAAACCATGGGCAAAAACCATGGGCTGGTTTGTGGTTTTGAATAGTTTAATGTGAGGTGTCCCAAACCTAAATAATAAACAATTACCTCTCCTTTCCTGTATAAACCCACCCAAGATCCCACTTCCTCCTCACTCAAAGCATTTATAGTTCGTCCAAAATCTGAAATCATCTCTCTAGAATCCTCCCAAGGCACCCCAATATCCCAATAAGCCTCCCTCAAGCCTCTCTCAAGCCTTTAGAAGCACACTTCCAAGTAAGGGTTCTTCCTTTCTTATTTTTTTCTAATATTATTTAAGTTGTTATGCCCTTTTAATTTCAATTATAAATGTTGGGAAATGGTTTCTAACCTCTGACATACTTTCCTATTTATGTTTTAATGATGGGAGACCCCTTTATCTCTCATTAAATGCCTCCCATGTACACCTGTTACTATGCCGAAATTTCGAAAGGAATTTGTCTCTCATCATTTACATTCAAGTAATTCTTTTGTATCATGAATATAAATTCCATTACATTTGTTGGAAAATGTACCTATATGAACCATTACTGTCCATGTCATGTAAATATAATGATACACCCCTTTCTCTCTCATCAACCATTTTTATGAGTTCTTATTTCACACCGTTATACTGCCAAAATTGCACCGCGTTTTTCCAAGACAAAGTCATTGTGTAGTGAATACCATGTCCATTTCTCTATCAAGGGTATTAAACTTTATAAACATTTACTTATTGTATAAAGAGTTTCATGTATGCATTCCACATTCGTTTATCATGGAATAAATTATTATTTTGAATGATTCAATGTTTTATAATCCATGTTGCACACTTATGCATGAAGTAAAATGTTTAAGAAGGGTGCGCCCTGATAGCGCTCCAATGCATTGGGTAAAATATAGTATCATGATACATCATGTGCAATGAGTGTTGACTCATTCTAATTTAAGTACAATGATGGGTTACTCATGCTTCATGTTCAATGAGGTTTTACTCATGTTCCATGTGCAATGAGCCCTGGCTCATGCTAATTCCTTGTTAAGTGTTGTTGCCACATTTCCATGTTATGATTATCATGATTTATAATTCCTTTATGTTCATGTTTCTATTGTAATCCATTGATATGCCTATTGTTTAAAATGTATTTTATTCCTCATTTTAGTCCATTTTTATTCTCTTACTGGGATTTATAGATCACACTTTTCTTATGCATGTCCTCATGTTATCCCATGCAATGCTAAGTACGAGGGAATGTAGTGGTCATGTAAAGGATGTTTTCAATAAATATGTTCTGTTTTATGTTTTAAGTTGTTATGTAATGTTCCTAATCCCAAAATACACAAAACCTCTCGATCTTACATGTTGTATCAAGTGAAGAGTTTATATAAAAAATCATGTTTAAGTATGTAATAAAGAGCAGGATTGTTATAGTTGGCATCAGAGGATATGTTTAGTTATTTTTGGTATTAGGTTTTGAAAACCCTTGTAAATCCTTAGAGTAAAGAATAAGTATAATAAAAACATCCCTATGTTTTGTTGAGTATTGAGTAAGTGGTTTATCAAGAAAATACATCCCTATTTGGATACGAGAAGGTAGAGGCGGCTCTGGCACATATGTATCCTAGGGGTAAAACCCTAAAACACCATTTTGGGATAGACTCGAATGGGAACTGGTGCACAAAAATGGGCCTTGCTGCACTCTTGGTTACAACACTCTCGAGGGATATGCTTTTGTAAATTCACAAGCTTAGTATGAACCATTATTAAGGGACTTAAAAACAAATTCCCTAAGAATATATGTTAGAAAGTAGATCATGGATAACATAGACGGAAGCCTATAGATTCATAAGTTAAGGAAACAAAAGATATTTATAAGTCATATATTTTGTCCTTGGATTACCCCTTACGTGTTACCCCTAAAATTCCTTTTATTCCAACCAATGACCAGTAATAGGAGAACTCGGTCTAACAACTAATGTGAAGATCAATGTGATGACTGTACTAATGAGATGCCTAATCTGACGGGAGTGGGAATCGTGAACTTTGTCATGATTCTCTCTCAGATAACTCATGATTTAATATAAAAGTGGGTCAAGAGTAACGTTCAACCCCCCCTAAAAAAGAACAAGTCACAATTGAGAGTTTCATGAGACAAATGCCTCATACTTTTAATGGATCATCCGATCCCTCAATCACCGAACAATGGATAAACTTAATTGAAAAGATCTTCTCCACACTTCAATGTTCCGAACAAGAGAAGGTTCTTTTGGATTATTATCATATGGAGGGTGAAGCTGATCAATGGTGGACATTGATAAAAAATACGAAGCCTGAGGAGGAGATCGAGGAGTTGGAATTGACGAATTTCCAGAAGATGTTTTTTGATAAATATTTTATGCGTACCCTTCAGCTTAAGATGTAAAGGGACTTCCTTTCCCTCAAGAAAAAGACGATGAATCCATCAGAGCATACGAGTAAAACTTCACAGGTCTTGCACGATACACTTCTGGGTTTTTTGTTACCCCTGAATGCAAGGTTGATCACTTCTTTGGTGGGCTGAAACCTAGCTTTCGAAAAGCGCTGGCGATCCGTGACTTCGACATCTATGAGGAAATTTTCCTATGTGCCCTCAAGGTTGAAATGGAGATCAGAGAATCTCAGGGGTATCATGGGGATAAGAAGTGTAAGTTGGACTTCAATGCTGGTGGTCTGAAGGATAAATCCAACAGTGCTAAGAAGATCTAGCACCCCACTTGACAAAGGTGCAGAAAGAAGCACCCTGAGAATTTCCTAAAGGGGATGAGGAAATGCTTTAGGTGTGGAAGAGAAGGGAAACTAGCCATTAACTGTCGGCCAGAAAAATCCATAGCTACAATAGAGGAGAGGAATTATCCATTCGAACCTCAATGCGTTGTTCATTGCTACAACTGCAAATAAAAAGGGAACCTTGCAAATCAGTGCCCTAAGCCAAGGGTTTTCGGAGGCAACCAACAACCTCCAAGGTAGCAAGAGAGATCTTTTTCCATCACTTCTACCGAAGTGAACCCTGAAAACAAAGTGGTGATAGGTATGCTAGTTATTTATTCAAGAATAGAGAACATACTTTTTGATTCAGGTTCTACAAATTATTTTATATCCTTAAAGCTTAGTAGAACAATCCCGATAT
Organism: Viscum album; assembly: GCA_963277665.1. Taxonomy (NCBI): domain Eukaryota; kingdom Viridiplantae; phylum Streptophyta; class Magnoliopsida; order Santalales; family Viscaceae; genus Viscum; species Viscum album. The sequence continues at coordinate 667,035,954 of OY728133.1, forward strand.
CACCACAAATCATGGAAGTAAAGATGTTAGTGAGTACGGAAAATGGGATAATCATTGCATCCTATGAATATAACTCCTCCCCTGTCATAATATGTGGATTGAACCTTCCGGAGAACCTCTTCATACCCCCTCTGGTGGAATTTGATTCAATTCTTGGCATGGATTGACTTTCCTTATATAAGGATAACATAAATTTCCATGAGAGGGAAATAACTCTCCATGTGGAGAATCGACCCCCGATTCTGTACAAGTGCAAGGATGATGATGAATATTCTTTAGCTCCATCATCTCAAGAATGGATATTATTGCCCTATGAGAATGCATATCTGGCTTAGATGATTGAGTCCAAGGAAACAACCATCCTTGAATACATTCCTATTGTGAGGGAATTCGCCGAAGTGTTTCCTGAGAAATTTCCTAGTCTTCCTCCTAGAAGAGATGTTGAATTCTCAATTGATCTCATACCTGGGGCATTGCCAATATCCAAGACTCCATATAGAATGGCTGTTGTGGAGCTTGAGGAGATGAAGAAACAACTACAGGAGAATCTAGATAAAGGGTTTATATGCCCTAGTGCTTCACCATGGGGTGCACCAGTACTCTTCGTCAAGAAGAAGGAAGGGTTAATGAACCTTTTCATTGATTATCGTGAGCTTAAAAAAATCACGATAAAGAACAGGTATCCTCTTCCATGAATTGATGAATTGTTTGATCAGCTGCGTGGTGCACAATACTTATCCAAGGTAGATTTGTGGTTGGGATATTATCAAGTAATGGTGAAGAAGGAAGATATCCCCAAGACTGTTTTTCGTACAAGATACGGGCACTATGAATTCATAATAATGCATTTTGGACTCACTAATTATCCAACAATCTTCATGGACTTGATGAATAGAGTCTTTAGACATTAACTCGACAATTTTTTGTAAGTCTTTATAGATTATATTCTAATATACTCCAAAACCAAGGAGGATCATGAGGAACATCTAAGAACTGTACTATAGACCTTGCAGAAGGATAAGCTCTATGAAAAGTAAAACAAGTGTGAGTTCTGGTTGAAGGAGGTCTCATTATTGGGACATATTATCACAATCAATGGGATATTTGTGGATCCCTCAAAGACAGCTTCAATAGAGGGATGTCCAAGGCCAACATCAGTAAAAGATATCTATAGATTCTTGGACTTAGCTGGATATTATCGACAATTTGTGAGGAATTTCTCACGATTGTCCAACCCTTTTACCAAGCTAACTCAGAAGGGAGTAAAGTTTTCATGGAGTGATGAATGCGAAGAAAGCTTCAAGGAGTTAAAAAGGAGGATTATCACTGCGCCTATACTCACTTTACCCACAAGTGGAGAAATTTTTGTGGTATTTAGTGATGCTTCAAAGAAGGGCCTGGGATGTGTGTTGATGAAAAATGACAAAGTCATTGCCTATGCTTCAAGGAAATTGAAATTTCATGAGCAGAAGTATCCAACAAATGACCTTGAGTGTGATGCAGTGATCTTCGCTTTGAAAATTTGGCGGCATTATCTCTTTGGGGAGAAGTGTGAAATATATACAGACCACAAAATCTTCAAGTATATATTCACAAGAAAGAGTTGAACATGATCCAACGAAGATGGTTAGAGATGATCAAAGACTATGAATTCTCAAGCCATTACCACCCTGGGAAAGCGAACAAGGTGGCAGATGCTCTAAGTATAAAGGACCCAGTGATTCTATCCTTGATGAGAATTTAAAAGGATCCAATCTTTTTATATTTGATGAAGATAGACATGGAAATCATAAAGAAGGGAATATCCTCAATCCTTTCACAAATGATTGCTAAACTGTCTATTTTGGAAAGGTTAAAGGTTGCTCAAAAGGATGATGTAGGAATTCAGAAGAAAGTGGAAGCTATGAGAAAAGGTAAATCCTCAGAGTTCAATGTTAATGAAGAAGGAATTGTGATATTTGGGAAAAGACTATGTGTTCCATAAAGTCCGGAGCTGAAGAAGGAACTTTTGGATGATGCACATAGTTCAAATTTATTTATTCACCCAAGAAACACAAATATGTATCGATATCTTAGAGAGAATTATTGGTGGTATAATATAAATAAGGAGATCGCTGAGTATAAATCAAAGTGCCTAGTGTGTTAGCAAGTGAAGGCAGAGAGGCAGAATTCTAAGGGGATGATGCAACCATTACCCATACCAGCATAGAAATGGAAAAACATCACCATGTAATTTGTCACCGGAATTCCAAATACATCCAAAGGAAACAATGAAATCTAGGTTGTTGTGGATCATCTTACAAAGTCTGCACACTTCATTGCAATTCAGGAGGATTTCTCATTGGATCAACTGACACTGATATATATCAGGGAAGTGGTAAGGCTACATGGAGTACCACTATCTATTGTATCCGGTTGAGATCCAAGATTCACCTCTAAGTTTTGGAATATTATTCAACATTCTCTAGATATTGAGATGAAATTCAATACGGCTTATCATCCTCAAACTAATGGCCAATCCAAGTGGACTATAAAAACACTTGAGGACATATTAAGAGCGTGCTCAATGAACTTCAAAGGAGGATGAGATCAACATATTCCTCTGGTTAAGTTCTCTTATAACAACAGTTTCCACTCGATCATACGAGTGTCACCATATGAAGCCCTATATGGGAAGAGGTGCAGAACACCGACATGTTGGGATGAAGTCGGTGAGTGTAAGCTGCTATGACCAGAAATGGTCGATGAAATGGTGGAGAAGGTGAAAACAATTAAGCAGCATATCAAGGTATCCCAGAGTCGACAGAAGAGTTATGTTGATAACCATCAATGATAACTTGAGTTTAAAGCTGGAGACATGGTATTTATATGAATATCTCCATGGAAGAAGGTCATGAGGTTTGGAAAGAAAGGGATGTTAATTCCTAGGTACATTGGACCCTTCGAGATTCTTGATCGTGTCAGGGATGTGGCCTATCGACTAGCACTTCCACCTACCTTGGCCAAAGTACATGATGTCTTTCATGTATCCCTCTTAAAGAAGTACGTACCAAACCCTTCAAATGTACTATCTTCATAGGTGGTACAACTAGAGGATGATCTGTCTTATGAGGAGAAACCAGTGAAGATCTTATATCGTAGAGAAAATGTTCTAAGAAATAAGATAATGCCCCTCGTCAAGGTGTTGTGGCGAAACCACAAGTTTGAAGAAGCGATGTGGGAATTGGAGGAAGTGATGAAGTTGAGTTACCCTCATCTTTTTAGTGTGGGAAATGGAAATTTCGAGGGTGAAATTTCTTAAGGGGGAAGATTGTAACAACCCAAAAATTTGTTAATGAAAATCCCTCTTGATCTAATTAAATATATTAATATGTGAAATGGTTATAAAAAATATGAAATTCTTTTTTTTATGTTTTTTGATACCATTAAGAATTTTGACAATTTCTAATATATCCATTGAACAATGATCACATGATTAGTATAAATATAGGGCTTTAAAAAATCCAATTTACTCAGACAACGGAAGCGATGGTCTCATCCAATAGACTTGACCAGTATGAAGCTCATTTGTCAGAGCTAGGAGAGTAGGTGGTGCCATTGGGCTTCTATCTTGACCAAGCTCAATCTGATATTGAACACGTTAATCTTGAGCAGAACCGCCTATGGGTGAAGTAGAAGTTGATAGAGATTACCACCCGGACGATGTTATTCGAGCCACCCCAAGAGTCTGTCACCATCGCACACCTCACCCTTCGGTCTTATGCAGGTGTTTGAAGGGGTTATGTAATAAGAACCTAGTACTATGGTTATGTACATTATTTTTTTATATAATAATGAATATACTTTCATTTTATTATTGTTACCTTGTAAATAGTTTTTAAGGCACAAATAGTATTTTTAGTTAATATTCAACTAATAAATCTATTTTGATGAATTAATGGATTTTTGAATTAAATAACATTTTAATAAAATATTATTATTATTATTAAATTAATTTTTATTAAATATAAATTATCGTATAATTTTATGGATGCAATTGTAATTTTTATTAAGGTTTGAAAGACATTTTTGTCAAAACCCATGAATTTTCGATAAATGTCGGTTTTTATTTTAAAAGTATAAATTAAAATATTTAGAAAATTATATATATAACATGAATATTATTTCTAGAATCAGGACATTGAAATTATCCAATGGTGAAATTTTCATAATTTTCTGAGAGAGTCAAATTTTTGGGTAAAAATTAAATACCGTTTAAATATATAATGTGTTTTATGACATCATAATGACCCAATAGTGATGTAATAAAATACTATAAATGATATTTTCGGCCAATATATGTTTTATCCTTAAAATAATGTGATTTTATATTTGTTTTATTAATTTTATGATGCCTCAGTGGACCCTCCATGACTTATTAAACATTTTGTCTTTTTAAATTGTTTTCCTTGGGTGTGTGACTCACCTACACATAAGTAACCATATTATTTTAAGAATTTAGGACTTTGGAATTATAAAATATATTTTTCCACTCCCCTTTTGAAAAAACCGTGGGAAATATTCATGGGCTGGTTTGTGGTTTTGATTAGTTCAATGTGAGGTGTCCCAAACCTAAATAACAAACAATTCCCTATTCTTTCCTATATAAATCCACCCAAGATCCCACTTAATCCCCACTAAAAGCCTTTGGAGTTTTTCCAACCTCTTCCCTACTTTCTCTAGAATCCTCCAAAGTCGCTCTAAGCTCCCAATAATCCTCCCTCAAGCCTCTCTCAAGCCTTTGGAAGCATACTTCCATGTAAGGGTTTTTCCTCCTTTCTCATTTTTGTCCAATATTCATTAAGTTGTTATGCTCTTTTAATTTCAATTATAAATGTTGGGGTATGGTTTCAAACCTCCCCCATACTGTCCTCTTTATGTTTGAATTATGGGAGACCCCATTCTCTCTCATTAAATTCCTCCCATGTAGACCCGTTACTATACCGAAATTCCGAAAGGAAATTCTCTCTCCTTATTTACATTCAAGAAATTATTTTTTATCATGAATCTAAATTCCATTATATTTTTTGGTAAATGTATCTATATGACCCACTTATTTTACATGTCACATAAATATGACGAGACACCACTTTATCTTTCATCAACCATTTTTATGAGTTCTTATGTCACGCTGTTATGCTGCCGAAATTGCACCGCATTTTTCCAAGCCAAAGTCATTGTGTAGTGAATACCATGACCATTTATCTATCAAGGGTATTCAACTTTATACACATTTACTTACTGTTTAAAGAGTTTCATGTATGTATTCCACATTCGTTTATCATGGAATAAATTATTATGTTGAGTAATTCAATGTTTTATGATCCATGTGGCACACTTATGCATGAAGTGAAATGATTAAGAAGGGTGCGCCCTGATAGCGCTACAATGCATTGGGTAAAGTATAGTATCATGATACGTCATGTAAAATGAGTGTTGACTCATGATAATTCAAGTGCAGTGAGAGGTTACTCATGCTTCATGTTCAATGAGGGTTTACTCATGTTCCATGTGCAATGATCCCTGGCTCATGCTAATTCCATTTTAAGTGTTGTTGCCACATTTCCATGTTATGATTATCATACTTTATCATGCCTTTATGTTCATGTTTATCTTTTGATCCATTGATATGCCTATTTTCTAACATGTATTGTATTCCTCATGTTAGTCCATTTTTATTCTCTTACTGGGATTTATAGCTCACCCTTTTCTTATGCTTGTCCTCAGGTTATCCCATGCAATGCTAAGTATAAGGGAATATAGTGGTCATTTAATGGAATTTTTCAATAAAGATTTTGTGTTTCATGTTTTAAGTTGTTATGTAATGTTTATAATCCCCAAAGACACTAGACCTCTCGATATTCCATGTTGTATCAAGTGAAGAGTTTATGTAATAAATCATGTTTAAGTATGTAATAAGGAGCAGGGTTTTTATACCATACGAGTGATTTATTATTTTATTCATCTACATACTATTTTACTCTTGACCTAGAGGCTCTTATGGGTTATTTTAGAGACCTATTATTCTTATGAATTATTTAATTTTATTATTGATAATTGTTTTGGTTACAATGAATTTCTCTGGGCAAGTAATCCTTTATATTTATTTATTTACTTTGATCATGGTAGCATCATTGCATTGTGTTTATAGATATGTTGGTCTATAGTATTGATTCTTCTTTATTAATTCTAGGTATGCTATGTGATCTTACTCTAGAGGCTAACACTTATGTTGGTTGTGGTGCGGTAGGAGAATTCATTGAGGTTGGTGGCTATTCCCTTTTATTGGTTGTGATCTATTCTTTTTGTTGGTTGTGGACTTTTTTCCAAATTGAATCAATTCTAAGATGCTTTGATTTATTCTAGGGCCTCCATTTTCATTTTTGTGTTCCTTATTCTTGGTGGATATCATTATGAGCATGTGTGACCTGATTTCAAGGTAGGTGATTCCATATCTAGTCTATATTGAATGAACTGTATTGATCTCATTTTATAATTTTTTATAAAATGAAATGGATTGATTGATTGATTGATTTGTGTGGATGAAATGGGGTTTTGAGAAGATATGGTTTTCCCTTGTTTTTAGTAAAATAAAATTTATTTTCAAATCATTGTTAAATTTATTTTTAAAAAGGATTTCAAATCACGGTTTTGATGAAATGGTTTGATGAGATGGTTTGGAAAATAGAGAACCTTGGAAGCCTTTTGAACTTAGGTGGAAGGTTTAGTGATAAGTGTCATCTATTTATACTATGGGGGGGGGGGGTTCACTCATGGGGTATTCCTTTTCTCCATAGGCTGTTTGTTCAAGGTACTTGGTAGACACTATTGGGAGGTTCACTTTTTAGGGTGTTCCTATACTACCTAGATTTGATTCATATGTCTAGGGGCTTGATGTGTGCGCTGTTTTTTATGTTTCAATCTAATTTTCCTAGATATCATATCCTAGTGTGATCCTTGGCATAATTTTTCCTATGATTTTGATGCTTTTTGGATTCTTTTGGATTGTACTGTTTAGTTTGTACTTCCATGGACTTGATATGATATGTGATACATGATTTTATTTGATATATGTAAAATGTTTTGAACTATTTTACCTACTCTTTTGGAAATGTGGAAAAAGTGGAAATGAAATGTTCTACCATGATTTTGATATAAATACCATTAAATTGTTTATCATGATTTGGTATCTTTAAAGTTGCGTATTTTTCATATTGATGTACTAATAAATGACATGAAGCACCTGGGTGAGATCCCAATGATCTTATTAGCTCAAACCCTATGAAACCCTTCAGTGATGCATATACCTTTTTATGTCTTTTGATTCAAGGAAAGGCAAGGTTCCATAAATATGAGAAGAGGTATCTGGCAGTTATGTATGGGTAGATGGTAGTGATATGGTGGGAGTTTTCCCATTCCATCACATGAAGTTTTCAGTTTCTGTTTTAGTTGTCCTTTGATCTTAGACTTATTCTTTGGGATGTTTTGACTTCTTTTGAGTTGTGGTGTTTATTTTTTCTTTCATTTAGGGTCTACGTTTATCTCTTCCACTATTTATATATACATATATTCCAAGTTGTTTCTTTAGGTTTGGATAAATCATTACCTCTGGTTGTTGTTGACGCCCGGGTGATAGTCACCTACCCATGGGGATCAGGAACACCCTTCAGGTATATGGAAATTTGGGTCAGGTACCAGTTTGAGAGGGTATTTAGGTTGGGTTTACTATAGTTTTGTATTAGATAAGTTCTATCCTCAAGAGTCATTTTCTTGGGATATTTGTTTGACAAGAGATAATATTATCTAGAATTGAGAGATAGGTTGTGGTGAGTGCATGGAAAACTCTTTCCATGATGAGATACATATTACCATGGGATGTTGGGGCGTGTGTCTCATATTTTTATTTCTTGATATTAATATTAGTTTTTTATTATGGTTTTCTAGTTTGAACTAATATTATTCTACTATTTGATCATTTCTTCTATTTTGGTGTGCAATAGTATGGCTCTAAGATGTCTTCCATGGGTTCATATGAAGGGTGAAACTAATGCTTCTAAAATAAATTTTCCTATTGGTTTGAATCTTGTCGAGTTCATCATGCAGGTAGTTCATGATGTAAATCAAAATTTAACACAAGTCCAGAATGAAGTTGTTTATGTACAACTAGAAGCTAGAGGAGAAAGGGATAAATCTTAGGAGTTTATACATGAGAATCCACTATCCTTTAAGGGTATGAATGACAATTAATAGGTGAAGTATTGGTGTAAAAATACCAATCATATTTTCAAATTCCTCAAAACACATAAGGGTATCAAGTTGAAATTTTTGGTGTTTAGAATTGAGGGTACCAGTAAGAGATGGTGGGATTCCATGGTACAAATGGATAAAAAATGGTCTTGGACTGAAAAGGTTTGTAGACTATCCTCTTCCATTAGTTTTATCTAGAGTTGACGATAACAGTGAATTTAGAAGAGATCCACTATTTATAGTAGGAAGAGTGTTCATCTTTATAGTACACTAATTATTTTGCTAATATGGGTCATTTTTCTCTAGAGGTAGAAAATAATGACCAACTAGAAGCTCATAAGTATTTGTAGGGTTTGCGACTAGATATAAGATCATAGGTATTTATTATTAATCTTTTGACCTATGATAAGATGGTAGATAGATCTATGATGTATGGTATGAACAAAGGAGACATGGTTGGATATTATACCCCTTCTCTTCCACCCAATTACTGCTTCATTAGTTCATAATGGAAAAATAAAAAGTGGTAGGATCATCACAGGAGTGGTGGAGGTGGTTCTCAACAACATACCTCCTCTATACCCTTAGTTATAGCTAGTATCATGCCTCTAGCTTACTATTAGTGTGGTAGGGCCGAATATACCCAATGTTCCTTTCATGAACCTGTGAATATGTGTAATAGTTGAGGATGTTATGACCTTCTACTATATTTCTATCAGGATATGTCTATACCTCAATGTGGTTAGGGATCATTGGCTCAAAAGGTGACTATGACACAATCATATGCTTCAAAGACTATAGGACTCCAACTATAGACCTCAGGAGTGAAGTAGATTCATGCAGTGGATGAGTTTTTAGCATAGGTTTATGTATATTAAATGACAGTGAGAGGTAACATCTTTATTACATCTTCAGTAGTGGTTGATTTATTTGATACTTATGATTTACACTCATTCATATATAGTGGTTTTGTTTATATGATTAAACTTCCATCAAAACTCATGTATTTTTTAGGGTTTTAGTGACACCTCTTAGGAAGAGGAAAGAGTATGGGTTTTGTCATCCTTCTTGTTCACTATCGATAGATGACACAAATTTATCATGGTATTTTCTTGTTCTTGATCTAGATATATTTTATGTCATCATAGTGACTGATTTACTTGTTTCTCATCATCTAAAGGTAGATTTTTATCATCATAATATCTCATATATTATGGAAAATGGGAGCTCTCATTGTGTTTTAGGGAGAGTGGGATCCAAGGTATGGTTGTGTAAGACCTTCCTACCCAGATCTCAAGATATTATTTCCCATTGTAGTATTGAACCCAAATGATGTTTCTTACATTATTTAACTCCCCATAGTTGTTTGGGATTTTCCAAATGTTTTCCCAGAAAATTTCTCTAGTCCTCCTCCATAGAGGGAGGTAGAGTTTTCAATTGACCTGGTGCCAGGTATGCAGCCGATTTTGACACCTTCTTATCATATGGAACCAGTGGAGATGAAATAGATCATGATTTAGTTGGATGACCTATTGGTGAAGGGTTTTGTTCACCCTAGTGTTTTTCCTTTAGAATCCCTAATTATATTTTCAGAGAAGGAATATGGTTCACTCTGATTGTGTTGTATTATCAGAAGTTGAACTGAGTAACAGTTAAAAATAAGTATCCTTTTCCTCATGTGGATGATTTTTTTGATCAGTTAAAGGGGTAAAAGTGGGGTTTGATTATTTATATTTGGTTAAGTTATCATCATATCCAATTTTGGGAGCCTAATATACCGATGATGACTTTTAGGAGAATGTATGGACATTATGAATATCTTGTGATTTCTTTTGATCTGACTAATGCTACTATAGTTTTTATGGATTTGATGAATCAAATATTCCATGACTCTCTTGACACTTTTTTGGTAGTGTTTTTGGATGAAATTTTAGTTTATTCAAGATCCGAGTAGGAGCACAAGCATAGTTTGGGTTTGGCTATAGAAATATTGAGGATTTTCCATTTATATGGAAAGATTTTGAAATGAAATTTTTGGATCCAAGAAGTGAAGTTCTTGGGACACGTAATTTATGATCTTGGATTATCAATTGATCTTGAGAAGGTGAAGGCTATCTTATCATGGGAATAACCACATAATTTTGTTAGATTTCTAGATTCCTTGGTCTTTCTAGATACTATTGACAGTTCATCAATGATTTCTCAAAGTTGGCATCACCTTTGACTGATCTTACCAGAAAATGGGTGAAATTTATATTTGATTCAAATTTTCAGTCTTATTTTGACAAGTTGAAATTAATTCTGACATAATATCCTATTCTAATCTTACCTAAGCTCGATAATGTGTATATAGTTTTCTATGATTCTTCTAGTGCTGGTTTGGGTTGAGTGCTTATGTAGGATGATCATGCAGTGGCTTAAGACTCTCATCAGCTTCAACCATATGAAACAAATTACCCCACTAATTATTTATATCTTTCTCTATTAATTCATGTGCTTAACTGTTAGAAGCACTATCTTTTTAGGGGGAGGTTCACAGTCTTTTCTGACCATAAGAGTCTGATCTATATCTTTTCTCAGAAGAAACTGAATCCGAGATAAAGGTGGTGGGTCAAATACCTTCAGATGTTGACTTTGACATAACCTACACCCCGGGGAAGGTTAATTTCATTACATTTACTCTTAGTAGGAAAGTACCATTGTAGGATGTTTTTGAATCAAAGGAAGAGTGAAACCTTATGGGGATCTTCACTCAATTGCACCTGGATGCTTAGGAGGCTATTTTAGGTATAGTTTTGACCAGTGTTCAATTATCATTATCTCTACTTGGGTATATTATTTAGAGTCAATATGAAGATGAAAATTTTAGTGAAATTCGAGAAAAATTTTATGATGGTGAGACCATTTCTAGTTTATCTCTCTCTTAAGATGGTATAATCCATTTTGGGGATCTATTTGTCATCTTTGCATTAGTGAGGAGATAATTTTTGTTTGATTTACATGATTATTCATGGGCCATTAATATGGTCACTATGAAGATATATTATGAAATTATAAAGAGATAATGGGTGATGGGCATGAATTGTGACGTTGCTGATTATGTGTCTCACTGTTACACCCGCCAATAGATAAAGTTAGAGAATATAAAAACTTTTGGTTTGCTTCAACCTCTTATATTGTGAGTTTTTAAATGGGATGAGGTATTCATGTAATTTTTTGTTATATTTCCATGGATTCCCTAAAGGATAAATTATATCTAGGTGGAAATTTAATAGTTGAAAAAGTCATCCCATTTCATTCTAATCAAGGACACATCAAAAATTTAAGATCATGTTAAGATGTATGTGTAAGATATTGTGAGGTTACATGGGGTTTATTCTAACTTTGTTTTAGATAGGGATCCCAGGTTTGCTTCGAGGTTTTTGAGTAGGCTCCAGGAGGTGATGGGGACGTAGGTCTGGTTGAGTACAACTTATCATCCATTGACATATGGTTAGATGAAGTGTGCAATTAAAATCTTAGAGGATATGCTTCATGCCTATGTATTGGATTTCTATGGATATTGGGATATCCATATGGGATTGATTAGGTTTTCTTATAAAAAAATTTATCAGTTATATATCGAAAAAAATAATTTTGAGGCCTTTTTATGGTTGCCCGCGTAGATAACCTCTTTGTTGGGAAAAGTTGGGTGAAGCTTCTTTGGTGGGACTAAGTTTTGTTTAGGAGACATTAGTGAGGATTCAAGTTATATGTTAGCATATGTTTATAGATCATAGTTTATAGAAATAATATGTAGATCAATGATATAATAATTTTGAGTTTTATATTGGTGACTGGGTTATCTTGAATGTTTCTCCTTGGTTGAGTCACCACCAGCTTAGAAAATAAGGAAAGTTGGATCCAAGATATGTTGGGTTATTTGAGGTCATTGAATAACACGGGAAGTTTTATTATTGGTTAGAATTTATAGTTTAGTTGATGTGGATTCATGATGTTTTCTACATATCATAACTCATGAAATAAAATCATGACCCCTATGATGTTTTGAGTTGGGAAGAGACTAAGCTAGAGCCATAAGTTTTAGTTGTGGAGAAGCTAGTGGAGATCATTTATGGCTATATTAAAGACTTGTGTGGGAAGTCGATTCCATTTGTACAAGTGTTGTCAAAACATGGATCAAATTCTCATGATACTTGAGAATAAATTTCATTGATGAGGGAAAATGGTCTCATCTCTTTTCTGGACATCATTATTCCACATGGCTTCTTGGGGACATAAATTATTATGGTAGAGAGTTAGTAACATATCATTACTATTTTTAAAATTTTTCTCTTTTTTCTTTTCGTTTTCCTATTTATTTTGGTGTGTGTTGGGACTCCTGAGGATAGATATTATTTTAGGAGGAAAATAAAATAAAGTTTGTGGATGTATATTTGTTTTACTTAATGAATTATGAGTATAAACATGTTAAAAGACTTTCATGATTTTCCCAAAGTTTGGATAATACTGATGTTGTTTTGGAATTTTTCAATAAATCTAGAGTTTTAACTATTTTCATGGGAAATAAGTGTTGTATATTAGTCACTAGCCAGATGCCGTGAACTTTTATAGGGAATGAAACGATTACACATCATGTAAAATTTAAACATCATATAAATGGTAAAATTAATTTTTTTAGTCCAAGGTGATTACCTTTTTGGAATATTTGGAATTTGTGGATTACATGACATGTAATGGGATTAAACATTGTTTAATTATCACTCACTAGGATTTTAGGGCCCCATATGAGAGATTTATTATTTCATTCATCCTCATGCTCTTTTTCTCTTTACCTAGAGCCTCTCAGGGGTGATTTTGGAGACCTCTGATCCTTATGAATTGTTTCATTCAATTATTGATCATTTTTGTAGTTGAGGTACATTTCTTTGGGTGAGTAATCCTTTCGGTTTATTTATTTCCTTTGATCACAGTAGCTTCTTTTCATTGTGTTTATAGATACTTTGATCGATGGAGTTTATTATTTTTGATTCCTTCTAGATCCTCTCTATGATCTTCCTCTAGAGGTTAACCCTTGTGTTGGTTGTGTTGTGGTTAGAGCATTTATTGAAGTATGCTATGATATGTTATTTCCACCAGCTGTTTTTCTAAATTAAACTAATTATAAGATGTGTGTATTGATTCTAGGGCATCTATTTTCATTTTTGTGTTCCTTTTTGTTAGTGGATCCCTTTGCGAGCATGTGCGACCCAAGTTTAAGGTAGGTGGTTCCATATATAGCCTATGTTGGATGACCTGTGTTCAGATAGTTTCATAAATCGTGATTATAAAATGAAATTGAATTATTTATTAATTGATTTGTCTGGGTGAAATTTTTTTTTATGAAATATGGTTTCAACTTTATTTGGTAAAATAAAAGGTATTTTAAAATAATTCTTAAATAGACTTTTAAATGGATTTCAAATCATGGTTTTGATGAAATGTTTTGATAAAATGGTTTGAAAAATAGATCCCATGGGAATCCTTGAGTACTTAGGTGGAAGGTTTTGTAATAAGCCTCATCTATTGATACTCTTGGGGTGTTCACTCATAGGGTGTTCCCCTACTCTCTAGTCCTATTGTTCTAGGGACTTGTTAGACACTTTTATAAAGTTCACTTTTTGGGGTGTTCCTATGCTTCATAGGTTCGATGCACATGTCTAGGTGCTTGATTCACATGCGATTGGCTATGTTTAGTTATAAGTTTCCTAGCTATCCTGACCTAATGTGATACTTGGAATGATGTTACCTGTGATATAATTGTTTTTGGGATACTTTTGGCTTATACTATTTAGTTTTCACTACAATGGAATTGATGTGATATGTGATGCATGATTTTATTTGATATATGTAAAATGATTTTAATTGTTTTACCTACTTTATTTGAAAATGTGGGAAAAGGGGAAATGAAATTTTTTACCATGATTTTGATATAAAAACTATTAAACTATTTATCATGCCTTGGTTTCATTAAAGTTAATAATTGTTCATATTGTTGTACATATACTTTAAGTGGAACACCTTGGTAGGATCATACTAAGCCTGTTATCTCACACCCTATGCACCCCTTATGTGGTGTGTAAATCTTTGTATGTATTTCAATGAAATGAAATTCAAGGAAACATAGTGAGGTAGAGAGGTATCTATCAGATGAGTTTGGGTATCCAGTGGTGAGATAGTGCGATTTTTACCATGATAACACATGAAGTAGTTAGTTTTTGTTTTAGTTGTCCTTTGATGCTAGAATTGTGATTGGGGATGTTATGACTTCTTTTGAGTTGTGTCATTTTTTCTATTTTTTTTAGTTAGGAAATGAAAATTATTTCCTTTTGAGGGAATATTTAAAAAATAAACCAATTATCTATATCATATATGGTATTCTATGTGTTTTGAGTAATGTAATGAAAATAATATTTTCTTATTTAAAATATTCCATTGATGGGAGATGAGACCATTTCCTTCATATTTTAACAAAAATTGGGGTAAAATTTTTATCTTATAAAAAATATTTTTATCCTTATCTTCCTTTTTACCATTTTATAGAATCTGTTGAATCATAAACCATGTGTATCAAAAAAAATAATCTCATATTATTCACAGTAATTATTTACTAACAAAAAAATACTATTATCATATAATATAAATGAGATAACTATACACATCATCTATTAAGATCCATCTGGTCTTGATAAATTACTTTACTTTCAAATTTGTGATTTAACAAACCCTTAATTTATTGATCAAATGAAAGATAAAATCTCTATCAATTCTTATTTTGAACTCTTTTATATTTACAAAATTTTTAAAATATACATTTTTTATCATATAACCTTCAAAAATGAATAATTTTTTTAATATAAAAATTATTTCTAAGATAGAATTTCCATAGAGTTTCTTAAACCCCTTTAAATATCCTAGAAAATTCCATCATATGGAAATATTTTCCTTCCTTCATAATTTTAAAATTAGGTTTTAATGAACAAAACCAGATACTATGAAGAATTTTTTTTGGTCTTTACAACTATTTTTTATTTACTCACTTTTTCTATCAACACAATACTAGACGCTAGATATCACATGTCATTCCCATTTATTATTAACACCTGGGTAAATATTTCTTGAACTCATCCATATTATTAGAATATTCAAATGATGATCAAAAATACTCTTTAGGTTTAAATACCCATCCTTAATTATTACATAATCTAGTGTCTTTAGACAAGAATTCAATTTCTTTCTTTCCAAAATATGTTTTAGGTTTAGATTTTAGATAATTAGGTAATAAATATTACATAATAAACCTATATATTATAAATTGGTCACTTCAAATCAGTATCCATTTTTCTCATAATATAAAACTTTTAAAATAAAACCCAATTTTTTCATGAATAATCTTCATAAATTTAAACTTTAATTCTTATTTTTTATTAATAATCCTTAAAATCTATAAAAAACATTTAAAAATGTGGGATGGACACAAAATTATTAGTAAGGGAAATAAAAGAAAGAAATCCATTAGTACTATGAAAAACATGAAAAACCATAATTTTTTTACCTTTATCACAATGTTCTTTGATCATATGAAATAAATCATATACATATAAAAAAAAATTTCTCAAAGAAAACTTTAAAACTCATATAAAGCAAATAATAACCCTTGTAAGAAACATAGAGAATAATATTCATAACCCGTGTTCACTTATGTCATAAATAAATAGTGCATATTTAAATCCATAGGAGAACCCAACCTAGTTAACTCCCTACTTATTGACTTTGAAGATAAAGAACATTACCAAATGCATTGGAGAACTATAGCTGGCTCACTCATTCATATAAGATGTATCAGTCTCACTCGTTCATACAAGATATATCAAGATCACCCGTTCTTCTAATATTTATCAGGTTGAATCATCATAATATATAATTTTCAAGTAACATATCATGAATAAAAGTTTTATTCTTCAACCTTTTCATCATAAAAACTAAAAAAAACTCTTTTGAATCCATATTCAAAACACTTTTGAATATCAAAATACACTTTCCTTTTAAAAAATAATTTTCAAAACTAAAAATACTAAGAACAAAGGATATAAGTGTTTTTTTTGATAAAAAATGCAAGCTTATAAAGGAATAAAAACATCAAATAACAGTTGTGATAATGGGGAAAACCATTGGTACTGTATACATTAAAAAAGAACATTCCTTTTACCTTTTATAAAGAAATTAAAATGTTTCGTATAAAATTAGTTAAAATTTTCCATTTGAAAACATTTATAATAAATTAAAAAGAGATATAAAATTTCCTTTATAATTCATACATTTCTATATAAGAAATCCATAAAATATTTTTAATATTATAGACATGGAAGAAAAAATATTTATAAAATAAACATTTAAAACATTTTAAAAGGGTATTCTAAAGTAAAGTGTCTCTTCCCTTGAGTCAAAATCATCAAGTATGTTATTTATATTCATTAATAATAAAATTATTTTAATTATTTATTTTATTAATAACCCTTTTCAAGTTTATTATTTCTTTTTTTATTTAGTACCATGTAATATTTAATTACTCAATTAATTAAGTTCACATTAGATGTTTTGAAAATATTAGACTCATATGTCCGAAATGAATTTGGTAAGTTGATTGAAGTCAAATAAAATATTATTAAAAAATATATATAATAATAATAATGAAATAATTATCATTTTTATACATCAATTACACTTAAAAACATGAAATATGGTTATGAAAAATTAACTATGTTATAATCATAAAGACAGTAGGTTGTACGTATGAATGAGTAACATCTCTATTTTTCAACGATCATGATGGAAAGAGGGTACGTATTATTTTATATTTATAGAATTATTATTATATCATAAATATTATATTATTTCTTTAAATATTCTTATATATATCATCTATATGATGTGGTGATGAAAATTAAATCACATCGCTTCGTGGAGGTGGTAGTCCACACGTATGCATGAACGAAATTATCATTTTTCAATAGAAAGAAAGGTAAAAAATTAGATGATATAATATAATTAAATATTGATAAATATGTAATTAATATCATTTATATACATTAAATATATCATTATGACCATCCATGATAGGCAGTGATGGAAAATAAATTACATCAGTTCAAGAGATGATAGTTCGCCGCATACACGAACAAAGGGTTTCATTTCTCATTTTTTAGAAGAGAAGATGGATATAGATTATTAAATTAATATAATAACATATAAATATATTTAATATACTTATTTTATTATTTTATCATGGTTGATTAATATTTTAAGGAGTCTTAAGAAGAAATAAAATGAAAATTCCTGGTTAAGAACTATACCTCTTATTCATAAATACTCTTTAGGTTTATTCCTAAAACATTCTTAGTCTTGTTTTATGATAAAAATGCCTCTAAGATTTAGTTAGTGAATTTAGGGAAATATATGGGTAGTTATTTTCCAATCTAAATTTCTAAAAAGGTTTGATTAAGAGAGGAGAGGAGGTTTTCTTTTATAATTGAGGGGATAAACACTCTTGGAATTTCTTAAAGTATTAAATTAATATAAAATAATTTTTATAAAAAATATATCAAAACTAATATATTTAGAATATATGATGAGTGTGGGTTGAAATAATCTCATAAAATAAAATTTATACTTGTTTATGTGATTTTTTCACCCTTATCTATATGTTTTAACCCCCGTTAACCCTATTGAGAACCACTATGATATCAAATTATTTTAATCTATTATTTTCAAGAAAGTTACTATAAAATAAAAAGTGACCAATAAATGGATAATGGTTGATATTTTAAACTATACCACATTCACTTGGGTGAATATAGGATTTTTAAGAATTTTAAATTATTTAATAAAATATTGTTTATTATAAAATATCATTAATGCCATTTTTGGAAATATTCATTTAATTTGAATTTTAAAACAAAATGAAAATAATTTAATTTGAATATAATAAATTAATACATCCATAATATATTATTTTTATCTATAAATTTCGCGGGACACTATAAATCACCCAAATAATATCACTTTTAGTGTTTTTAAAATCATTTACAGGATTTTTCAACTGCTTGAAAAAGCACCATGTTGGTGTTACATAAGAATATAAGGTAATTATTTATTACTAAAAATTAGAAATAAATTATAATTATAAAAAAAATTATCTCTCAAATAATAAATTATATTCAAATATACTTTTTTTGTCCCTATGAAAAAATAGAGATATTAAAACAAATCGGGCGACATTTTGTTTTTATTTTATATTTAAAATTATATTATAGTCATTATCAAAGTAAAGTGGAAAGAAATTTTCCAAATTTTCATAATTTTATGGAGATTTTTAGACCTTATCAAATTATTTTTAACCTTAATTACCCAATTTACTATTACTGAGGTAAAAAATATTTATTATGGTTACTATTAATAATAACCAAAAATAAAAGGGAACTATTAAAAAAATTTGAAACTTATTATTAAAAAAAATAGAATTCATTTTTCAATATTCAATTTCTAGAAGTAGAAGAGTTTAATTTAAAACTAAACTCACCAAACATGATGAATGACAGTTTTTTAGAAAAATGAATTTTAAGTATAAAAAAATGTTTTTATACCAAATTAATTTGTAAAATTCATTATAAGGACTGTAATTGGATTATTTTTAATAAATAGGAACAAATTAATTTTTAAAATTAATTAAAAATTGAATGAGAATTTGTAAATACATGAAAAAAACACAGTTTTCAATACAAATGATTAATTTCCACTATTCAATGAAAAATAAAACTTTTTAGAAAATTATGAAAATTCACCCAAATATAATTTTGATATATTGATTTCAAAAATGAATTTATTTTTTTCAAATTAAATTCTAAAATTTTGAAATAAATCCTTTGAATAAAATCATATAATATACGTAAACAAATTTAGTAAGAATAAAACTATTTCCTTTTTGATAGGAAAATTACTAATTATTATTATAGTGAATATATATCTATAAAATATAATTAATGAATATTAATAATGAATGGAGATGATATTATAACATCACCTAGGTTTTTACATATAGTATCACCAATTCATTGGTACATTCAATCATATTAAGTATGTGAGCAGATACTAAAGTTTCTTATTATAAGTATCTAGTTTTATTTGTTGAAAAACATTAATAGATGGTTACTCAGGAAAGAGTTATTATAACACATATAATTTTTCATTACTTTATAAATATTCTTAGGTTTTGTACCAATCCAATTTTTTCTTACATTCAATTTATCTTTCTCAAAGATTGATCATAACGTTATGTTTAATGATGATAATTCCATCTAACTACAACAAAATTTTTTATCAAGTTGGTATCATAAAAACATTTTTTTATTAAATTTACTCCCACTATAATTATGAACCATTTTAGATTACATCATATCCATTAGTGTTTCAATATCCATATTTCATCATTACTTATCCCAGCTAAGCATGTAACATAATCCATGAGTATATCTAATATACAATCATATGAATCATATCATATATAACTCTTGAATAGTTGAGTGGATAATTATTTACCTAAATTCATCATATAGATCCAATCAACTCTATTCCTATGATATCCTAATGGTTAGGGTTTCTCAGATAAGTGTAACCTAAAGAAAATGTTAAAAATAACAAAAATTATACACTTAATGGTTAGGGCCAAATCATTGCTTTCTTTCCTTACATATGATAATCCAGGGGAACCCAACTTTGACATGACCTACCCAGATGGATAATCTATGTCATGATAAGTTTTTTACTTTAGAAGGAATCTAACATTTAGTATTTTTAAAGGGAATTTAATCTCATCATCTTATCTCATGTATTCCCCTTTACATGTATTCATGCTTCCAATGATTTAGTTTGGAATCATATTTCATACACCAAATCAATATATTCAAACTATATTAATTTGTAACTCTTTACACAACTCTCAACTTGTATTACTAACCCAAATTAAAAACCAACTATATTCATACATATCCAAATGCATCTCATACTTAAGGAACATGAAGCCCTTTCATGAAAAGGATTATAATTACATGAAATCAATAAACCTTATAAGAATAAGATTAGTGAAATAAATAACCAATATTTACTTTTATATACAAGGCATAAGCCTCTATAATAGTGAGTAGTCCGACCCAAATTCCCACCACCCATGGTTACCTTACTTAATAAATACCTTAATTTTGTTATAATTTTAACACCTAATATGTATAAACCACAATTAACTTCTTAATTCAAGTGCATAACTCAATAAAATATATATTCAAGGTAAAATAATACTAATTCAATTATCATACCTATAATGAAACTCCTTAGATTCATGTATGAAAATTTATAGAATCAATTTTACTCTTTATACTAATGCATACACATATTCATAATATATCAATTATTAATATGTGTAAAATAAGGAATTAAATTAATAAATGAACAATTCATATATTTAAACATAAGATGAAAAATTTATGAAAAATTTATAAATTAGTAAATTATAAATATTTTTTTTAATTTAGGAATACATTATGTTTTGGTTTTTGAAACAACATTAGTGCCAGATGGTGGGAATTATATTAAAATTTATTTTAATATTTAGTTTTTTAAAACCCCGAGCAGTGATCTCTCTCTTTAAATCTATGATTAATTTATTTAGATCTGAAGAAAATAAAAATCTTTTTTAGTATCCTTTACTTTAATTTGTTGTAGATCTTATAAAAGAACTTTTTTTGATTGCTTTCATTGCGATGTGAGGATCTAAAGATAGAATCTCTATAGTAGTGATCCACATGTGTTCCTTTGATCTTTGAACAATGCCAATTGACTTCTGGGTTCTATCATAGTTAATCAATTATCTCGTGTCATTTGTGTTGATTACTTTTCCTTCAAGAAGTAATATCTTTTTAATTTCTCATTATTGAGAGGAATAAAGAAAGATGAGGAATTTGAGAGAGTGATATAGATAGAGATAGAGATGTCCGTTGTGTGCAGTGATTATCTATTCTCAAATTTTTGATTCACCCAACATAATGAACATAAACATATATTTATAGATTTAAGTTTTAGGTTAAAATATTATTTAATTGATCACTAGACCTTAAATAATATAATTACCATTATAAAACCCCATTCCATAAAATAATAATAATAACAATATTATTTTATGGTGTGTTCTAACTTATGAAGTGATGAATATTATTTACCAGATTGAAAATAAATATTTATCACTTGATGTTGTCTTGGAATGTTTGAACTCCTCGACATTTATTGAAAACCAGACCAAGATTATTTTATTCAATTAAATGAATATTTTATTCACAAACCAACAAATAAATATTTATTAAATATTAAATTATTTAAATAAATATTTTATACAAAAACTATAAAATACATATTTATTATATATATATATATTAATGCAATCAAATAAATTATTTATTAACAAATAAATAAATATTTATTAACAAATAAATAATTATTTATTAACAAATAAATAATTATTTATTGACAAATAAATAATTATTTATTACCTTATGTATATTAGCGATCAATAAAAATTTAATAAAATTATTTCTTAGTCTTGAGAATAATATTTATTTTAATAATTAAATTCTATTTGAATTTAATAAATATCAACAGAAACAATTAATGTGTGACTATGTAGGATTATTTCTCATTGGAATTAGGTGGGATTGCCTGAAGTCCAAGACTACTATCTAGTAATTGGTCAAGGAACCTAAGATAAATTACTTAATTTTGAAACTATGACAACTACATATGAAATATCACTATGTAATATAATCTTTTGTCTCAATATCTCATCATGTAGGTTGGATATTTGTGCCATCAACCTATTTTCTCAACATATCTTTCTTTGACTATTTAAAATAAACATCATTTCACCATGGACATGTAATTTATCCGAAAATTATATTTCAAATCAAAGGGTCGATATATAAAATTCCATAAATATGGAAAGGAAAAATCTTTCATCAACTTATCCATTAATAACATGTCATTATTGATGCACCCAATGTACCCTACCTCACTGTGAACATATGTCATCAGGGTTTTCATCAAAACAAATATAAGTGAATAAGCCATGAAATGCATTAATGATAATCATAAAGTCAAAGGCCCATTACACATGCTCACATATAAGAATATACAATGATACTGAAAGATGTGGAATCCCTACTGGTGGGTCTATTCTCAAAACCTCCCATATTGAATATTACCAAGTGAAAACTTCATGATATGAAGTATTATCTGATTATGAGTACTATCAACTAATATTTTATATAATATGTTCCCCATTATAGTATGTTATCAAACCATTGAACTATATTTTTATAATATTTTCATGACACTTCATGGGTCTCATCGAAGCGGGGAACTGCTATGACCTTATCAATGAAACAGATACCCTAGGACATTATCAAATCAATGTTATGCAAAAGAAAGATCAATATGTGATAAGATTTTTCAATTAATATTCACTTATTTGACTATACATGTAATCTAAAGTACAAATTAGTTTTCTCTAGGGAACCAACTCCAACAAACTCCTACTTGCAATAAATCCATATTCTAATGACTGATTAGTTCTCACATGTAAAAACATGATTCTGTTAAGCATGGATACAACTGCCAGTCCTATCATATTTTCATGGATAGGGTTAGAAAATCCACGTGTATTAATGGAAAATCTATTTTATTTAAATATTATTTTCTTGGGAAAATCCCTCAAGTAGTGACATAATCTAGTATCCACCTCCTGTTCCAATGTCAGAATACTACTTCCTAACTAAATACATAGTCAAATATTATCATAAAATGATAAATCTCGTTCTTTTAGTATAACAAAAAATCAGGACATGACATTTTATACCACTTTTTAAGACACATCAAAATCCACATCATACTTAGATATTGTGTATTTAGAAAAAACTGGATGTAAAATGTTTTTATCTTATATTACTATAGCCTTATTAGTGATACTAGATCAAATTTAACTAAATAAAGATAAGTGTTCAATTACATTGATCACTAGTATTTTCACTTATCCAGACACCAGGAATTCATCCATTTTTACTTTTCAAATTACTTTCATATAGTTCTAACTTCAAGTCTATGAAATTATATTGGGTTTCTCTGATATTCTCCTATTATGATTTATTTATAAATAATATCAAATGTTAGTACATATCATGGCTCACAAGTTAAATTCATGTCACTTAATCTTTTTAAATTATTTTAGTCTCTATAATAGCTTCCCATGTTCATGTATATCCTACTGAAAGGATTACATGAAAAAAAAATTCAGTCTTCAATTGTTTCAACTTGTATTTTTTTCAATACTTAGTTAATATATGTACTATAACTAAATTGAGAAATCACATGGATATATCATGTAGATATTGTTCCCTAGAACACAATCCTATTTTAAGTAATATTTGAAGTAATTTTTATTCCTTAGTCTTAATAAACTATAAAAATACAATATTCTTTTTCCATATGTTATCAACATATCTAACTTAAAAAATTATAGTACTCTATTAACATGATAGAGACACATTTCACTCATTAATTTAAAAAACAAATATTATATGAAACTATACCTTATTTATTCATAAATGAATTTATGAAATAATAATATCTTATTGGAATTTATTGATGTCACTAACCCTTTTAGTTATTCTTAGTAGATATATACCAAAATATCTTCTTTTTATTATGTCATGTCGTACATGTTTTTTTTCATGTCTTGGTTTTGATCCGGTTCATTAGAAATACCAATCCATTTATTTGGTTTTGGGTGAGATGGATGTTGAGTTTTTAACTACCATCTATGTCTAATCATCCTACCATGGGTTCCCCATATCTTGTTTTGGAGTTTTAGAGAAAAGGGGGGTTACTTCAAGATGTGGGCCAACCATGAGACCATTTCTAGATTTAAAAACCAAATTTGTTTCTTTTATAAATCCTTAATTTTCAACATTTTTCACTCTTTATACTTCCCACTTGGCCTACAAAGACCTATTAAAACCACCATATCCATTTAGACACCTTAAGATCTCATAATCATGGTGGATTTGGGTGATTTATTCAGGCATT
The DNA here is from genome assembly GCA_963277665.1 of Viscum album. Lineage (NCBI taxonomy): Eukaryota > Viridiplantae > Streptophyta > Magnoliopsida > Santalales > Viscaceae > Viscum > Viscum album. The sequence continues at coordinate 667,060,461 of OY728133.1, forward strand.
GGGCCAACCTGTGAGCCCATTTCTAGATTTTATTAAATTATATTATTTCTTTCATATATCATTCATTTTTAACCTTTTTCGATCATTAGACATCTCACTCAAGCCCAAAAACCCTAGGCGCAGCCCATGTTCTATTTTACCTCTTTGGATCTCATCTTCATCGTGGATTAGGGCGAATTTCTTCAAGATTTCTCAAATAGTCCATATTTTTAAAGGTAATTAGTTTCATTCATAAATCATTCATTTTTTAATATTTTTTTCCAAATTTGTTTCCCCTAATTCTAATAGACATAAGTATTCATTATATTTAGTTTCAATTCATTCCCTCCCCTTTATGTGTGTGGATCTAAGGGAATATGAAGAGTTCTCTAGTTTCCAAGGTGCGATTCCTTCTCCTTTCTTGTCCCTCTTCATCCTACTCCCATTATTTCATGGTTCTTTATTCTCCCCTAGTTATGAAAGACCAGGGGTTATCTTTTGGAATGATTTTTTATGGGGTCTATGTTGGTTTAGGTTTGGTATTAATAGGTTTAGGGTTTATAAACCCATGACAGGTGATTTCAATTGTGCGTTTCCATTCCACCAAGTTTTTAAGGTAGGTTCTCCCAAGAAATTGCCTTTATTATTTTATTTTTGTCTTTTAATGCTATTATAAACTTTTATACATGATTATTATTGCTGTAAAACCTTTCAATTTTCTATTTGGAGTGAAAAATGGTTATTTATGCCTTGTTTTGTTGTAAATGGAGTTGTTGCGTTATAAAAGTGCACACCGCTTGTTTAAATAAATGTTCCGCTAGTTTCTGCATATGTATTATGATGTTTATGAGCTTTTTTAACTAATATAATAAATTTTTAGAATGAAAAATTGTTTTTTACCCCTTTGGGTGTCAAATATAAGTTGTTTTTCTAAAATTTGCATGCCTAGTTTTTGGAAAAGTGATCGGTTGGATTTTGTGTCCTAAATGTGATATAAAATGACTTTTTTGAACTTATTAAAGTAAATGAAGCATGTAATGTGATATTTTGGAGGTACTTTTATGGATTTAAAAAGGTTTTTTGGTTTTATAAAGAGATGTGTAATGGTTTTTGACATGTTTTGGCCAGAGTTTCCAGTAAGTGTCCCGTTTTCATTTTTAAGAAAATGGTTGAACTTTGAATGTGTAACCTAAGTGTTTTAAAGGGATTATGTCAATTTTTTTATTCTACTAATGGTGTGTTTACACCACTTTATGAAATGTTTAATTTTTAACTTTTATGCACGTTGGTTTGGTAAAATGATTAAAGTCTCGTTTGGCATTTTTCTTAAAAAAGGATTTTCATGTGTGTTCAATGTTGCACATTTTGGGGACATTTTATGATCCATGAAATTTATTTATTAAATGGTTTTGGTGCTGAAAATTTTGGTTTGATATGTTATTGGTGGGTTTTTGGCTTTAAAAGATCATTTTTAAATGGATTTTATGTACATAGCGTCGTTATACATCTTCAAATTATTTTATGAAAATTTTAAGTGGTTTATTGAACTGTGAATGAACTGTGAGACATGTGTGTGGGATCTTTTGTGTGTGTATGATCTGGGAATGGAGTTTTCATGTGAAAAGTGTATTTGATAATATGTGTAACTTTATTGAGCACTAAAGGGAAACCCAGGTATCTAGGTGGGAAAATGTGTACTAGTATGCTAGTGATCTAGAGGGGTTTCGTCCCTATTTCACGTATCAAGTTTGATGATGACAACACTAAAAAAACTATGATGATGATGATGTTGGAGAACACTAGATTATGGATTATTCTTATACTAGTGGATCATGAGCATGATAATGGATATTTATTATGGTTGCCTTCACTGAGATATGAGGTACCTGGGGCTCACAACTAACTAGTGCCTAGGGGTGTTCCCGTGACTTGTGTTCATTGGATATTTTATATTCACCATCGTCATATGGTGTGTTTGGTTGGTAAATTCAGTAGTGTGTGTGTTTTATTTAAATGTGTAAATTATTTAAAGCATCCCTCTTGAAAACTATTTTCATTTTGAAGTTTCACCTCTTTGGAAATTGTTAATAACATTCTTATTTATAAATCTTGAAAGTTTTTGTCTGGTATTTTTTATATCATTGAACCTCATTTGGAAAAAATAATTTTATAGATTGTATTTAAAACATGAAATTGGTGTTTCTTTTACTTTAAATTAAGTGCATTGGGAATTGAGTATCGGGCTAACCTACTGAGTTTTAATACTCACACCTACAGTTTTCTTCTGTTTTTAGACCTTGTGAAAGTTTTAGCTTGAGTCCAACGCCTTGGGAGATGTGTGATCATTGTGTTTGAGAGTGAACAGAGGGGTAACATAGAGTTAGTTGGTTGTCAGAATGTTTCATTTGAGTTGTTGGTTTGTTTTTACTTTTGGTTTCTTGTACAAATAATGTTTAGTTTAATTTTTATGTAAATTTATTTTGGGATGTCTGTTTCTTTCCACTGTTTGTTTGATTGTTTATATTTTGGAAATATTGTTCCCTTTTACTCTATTGATTCCCTCAGTGCTTGTCTCCATCCTGAGAGGATCAGTAACAACTCTCGAGACATATCGCAGGCTGGCCTGAGTGATAGGTTCAGGGTCGACTTAGGCTGGTGCATGACAAAATGGTATCAGAGGAGGTCGTCTCTTACCAGATCTTTATTTTTAGAGAACCCTTGTTATTTGGGGGATGTCATGCCAGATAGAGTTGTAATGTTGGGACTTGAGGGGTAAGTGTGGGAAGAGCGCCGCAAACTCTTGTTCATTTTGATCCTTGGGTTTCCATGGGAAGTCTGGTTCTATTAGTGTCCTTTTTTCTTGTTGATTGTTTGGCACTAGGATATGACAAGGGTGGTCTGACTAATTGCCCCTGTGAGCTCATAGGGCCTGGAGAAAGCCATGTGGAGTTGGGGCATGGTCCTAATAAGTTTCTCAGTCTTGGTGTTGTGTTTTACATATGGCCACCAACCATATGGCCAAGTCACCCACCGACACTAGTTTCCTTTTGTGGGTCTCTTGGACCTTTCTTGAGTTCTGATTTTTTTTGAAAATCCTTTTATGAGAATTGTGGAATTGGGTTTTAAAGGAAGGATTTTATTTTGAAAAGTGGAAAAATGTTTTTTCAAAAATTAAACATAATAATGGTTTTAGAAGGTTGTGTTTTGGTGAATTGTTTTTGGGAGGAAGTGGAAATTATTTAACGGGATTGGATTTTCCCTAATCTAAACTTGTGGTTTGTTGAAATAAAATGTTTTAAAAGTTTGAATCATTTTAAGGGGATTCTTAATATTTATTTTAAATGGGGTATTTTGGGTTGTTGAAAAGTTTTTGAATATGATTAATTGGTTTTGGAAATTGGTTTCGAGCGGTTGGTGTTTTCATAGAAAGGGTATTAGTCTTAATGGACATCAAATTAAGAAAAGATACCTTGCTGAATTTTAGAAAATGGGAAGGGGTTGTTTGGAGTACCTTGGTTGTTTTAGAAGTTGTTAAAAATGAAAAGGGTCAGTTTTTTAAGAGAATGGTTCTTGATGAAGTGTGGTTTGTTTTTTGAAATCTAAAAAGGGGTTTTGACTTGGTGGTTAGTGTTCCTTTGGAAGGTACATGATTTTTGGAATGATGTTGTTTTGTTTTAGCCTTTAGTGTTTTCATGGGTGATCACATGCATGGTTTTATTGATATTTAGAAGGATGTACTATATAAAATGGTGGTTGGGTGCATGTGGTGGCATGAAAATGTTCATGTGAGTGAGACTTGATGAAACACCATTGGTGAATGTGGAAATCCCCCAAGTTAGTTTGTTTTTCAAAAGTGTTTTGATCTGAAATTTTTTAGAATTTGTTCATAAACCAATGGTTATGTGGCTAGTTTTTTCTATGTCTTAGAAGATTTTTTTATTCAGTATGATTCCTTGTGATCTGGAAGTCATACTCTTGTTATGTCTTGAGATGGGATCTTTTTGGTGGCTCAGTTTTGGAGTAATGTTCATTGGGTTTCTAAAGATGTGTTAGATGTTGTGATGTGTCCATGGATAGCTCTCCATTGGAAATATTTCCTATTTATCAACCTAAGGATTCATTTCAAACGTTAAATAGAACTCTTCAGATGATGCGTCGACCCGTTTTTTGGAATAGAGAGATGTTTGGGATTAATTTAAAGTGCTTACAGGTCGTGATAATTCTTTTATAAATAGCAGTTGTGTTCAGTGATGTTGACATGTTTCACCGTATTCCTTGTCCATTCTGATCCTTGTTCAGAGTGAGAGATAATGGTGACATATATCTATGTGATCCTATTTAGATGAATGTGTGTTGTTGAAAAAGTGAGTTTTCTATGGATTTGTGATCCTTATCACCTAACTGTGGTGCATCAGATGCTTCAAGCATCAGGGATCTAGCCATAGGCCTCAGAGTGAAGCTTTTCACGTAGTAAGAAAATCGCTACAGGTTTGGGGAGCTTGAATAGGCTCCTGACTCCACCGTTGTGGTAAGTTAGTTTCTCTTTCATTATTTTGGTTCCTCATCACTGTGAATTTACTCTTGTCACAATGAGCATTGTGGACTTACCCCTCACACAGTGTCTATGGTTATGCCTTCATGGATGTGGGTTTCTAATCAATTTCCCTGTGTGGACCGCCTGTGTAAATCAGTTGTGGTCTTAGTTTAAACTATTTGTAGTTGTAGAGTGTTGGTTATTTCCTTTATTTTTGTGTAGTTTCAATGGAATAATGATTGGGTCCCCTTCCCTCCCCTCCCCGAGTGGTGGGGGTTTGTGTCTGTGCAGAAATTGTTGGATCAGTTCTTGTCCCCTCCATTCAGGAGTGGGGTATTTAAATGTTCATGTTGTTTTACTATTAACATGGATTGGTAGGTTGTTGTGGGAGAGTTTAGGTGTGATTTTTTGGGAGAGACTCATTCCTAGTTCAGGTTGAATTCTTTTTTGGTCTTTGGTCATTGTTTCTTAATGGTGGGGAGAACCACCACATGTCTCGTAGGGTTTCCTTCTAAATATTTGTCGAGTTTTAGTTGTTTCTTAATAGTGGAGAGTCCATTCCAGACTCCCTTGAAATATTTGGGTTTCATGAGTGCTATTTTCTTGGGTGATCTTTGGGTTAATTGGGAGAAGTCCCAATAATCTGGTTCTTGGATTGGTTATGGAGGTAGTGACTCAATCTTTCGGTTGATTCTCAGGAAGTGGTTTGGAGTTGGTGTTTTGGTTGAGGTAATGGGATTAAGTTACATTAATGGTGGATTATGTTTCATTGGATTTAGAGGATATAACATATTGATAAGTAATCCTTAGGTTTTGATCAATCAGTTGAAATGGGTTGTGGCTTTCCGGGGGCGGAAAGCTTTAATGGTGGGGAGAATTGTCACACCCGTTTTTCATGTCTTGGTTTTAATCTAGTTAATTGAAAATCCCTATAATTTTCTTGGGTTTTTGGTGAGATAAATGTTTATTTTTTAAATTCCATATAATTCTAATCATCCTACCATGGGTTCTCAATAGCTTGTTTAAGAGTTTTGGAGAAAAGGGTTGTTACTTCTAGATTTGGGCCAACCGTGAGCCCATTTCCATATTTAAAAACCAAATTTGTTTCTTTTATATCTCCTTCATTTTTCAACATTTTTCACTAATTACACTTCCAAATTGGCCTAAACTTACCTATTAAAACCACTATATCCATTTTTACACCTTAGGAGCTCATAATCATTGTGGATTTGGGTGATTTATTCAAGCATTGGCCCAACCTGTGATCCCATTTCTAGATTTAAGGAAATTATTTTATTTCATTCATATCTCATTCATTTTTAACATTTTTCAGTCAATCCACTACTCAATCGAGACCCAAAACCCTATCCACTCCCCCATTTTCCATTTTCACTCTCTAAAGCTCATCTTCATCATGTATTAGGGCAAATTTCTTCAAGATTTCTCAAATCGTCCATATTTTTAAAGGTAATTTGTTTCATTAATAAATCATTAATTTTTTTAATATTTTCCACAAAATTTGTTTCCCCTTATTATTAAATACCTAAGGATACCTTATATTTAGTTTCAAGCCATTAACTCCACTCTAAGTGTGTGGATATAAGGGAAGATGAAAAGTTCTCTAGTTTCCAAGGTGAGATTACTTCTCCTTTATCCTCCCTCTTCCTCCTCCTTCCATTATTTAATGGTTTTTTCTTATCACCTAGGTGTTAAATACATGGGGTTATGTTTTGGAATTATTTTTTATGGGTGTTATTTTGTTTTAGGTTTTTTCTTCATAGGTTTAGTGTTTATAAACCCCGTGGTGGGTGATTTCGGTTGTACGTTTCCATTTCGCTAAGTTTTTGATGTAGGTTCTCCCAAAAACTTGTATCTATTATTTAAGTTTCATCTTTTTCATTCTATTATAAAATTTAATACATGATTAGTATTTATGTACAAACTTTTTATCTTCTATTTTGTGTCTAAGATATTTATTTATTCCTTGTTTTGTTGTAAATGGAGTTGTTGTGTTATAAAAGTGAACACTACTTGTTTAAATAAATGTTCTTCTAGTTTTTAAATGTGTATTGTGATTTTTATGACCAGTTTTAACTAAAATAATAAATTTTTGTCATAAAAATTGTGTTTTTACCCCTTTGGATGTTAAATAGAAGTTTTTTTTGCTAAAAGTTGCATTCCTAGTTTTTGGAAAAGTGCCTGGTTGGATTTTGTGTCCAAAATGTGATATAAAATGACTTGTTTAAATTTATTAAAGTATGGGAAGCTTGTAAAGTGATATTTTGGGTTCCTTTTATGGTTTTAAAAAGGGTTTTTGGTTTCATAAATATATGGGTATTGGTTTTTGACTTGTTTTGGTGAGAGTTTTCAATAAGTTACCCATTCAGTATTTTTAAGAAAATGGTTGAACTTTGAATGTGTAACCTAAGTGTTTTAAAGGGATTATGTAAATGATTTTGATAATAATAATGGTATGTGTACACCACTTTATTACAGGTGTAATTTTTACCTTTGATGGACGTTGGTTCGGTAAAATGATTAAATGCCTTTTTGGAATTTTTCTTAAAAAAGGGTTTTCGTGCGTGTTTAATGTTGCACCATATCGGGCCATTTTATGATCCATGAAATTTATTTATTAAATGGTTTTTTGGATGAAATTTTTTGTTTTATACGTTATTGGAGGTTTTTTCCTTAAAATAGCATTTTTAAATGGATTTTATGTGCAGATCCTCATTATACTTCTTCAAATTATTTTATGAAAATTTTAAGTGGTTTATTGATCTGTGAAAGAACTGTGGGGAATGTGTGTGTGATCTTTTGTGTGTGTATGATCTGGGAATATAGATTTCATATAAAAAGTGTATTTGATAATATTTGGAACTTTATTGATCACTAAAGTTAAACTCAGGAATCTAGGTGTGTGGACATAAACTAGTATGCTAGTGATCTGGAGGGATTTTATCCCTATTTCACGTAGCAAGTTTGACGATGACAACACTCACTAAACTATGATGATGATGATGTTGGGGACCACAAGGTTATGGTTTATTCTTCTGCTAGTGTCTTGTGTTCATGATAATGGATATTTATTATGGTTACCTTCACCGAGATATGAGGTACCTGGGGATCACAACTAACTAGTGCCTAGGGGTGTTCCTGTGACTTGTGCTCATTGTCTATTTTGTACTCACCATATGAATACATTGTGTTTGGTTAGTAAATTCAGAAGAATGTGTGTTTTATTTAAAAGTGTACATTCTTTAAATAATTCCTCTTGAAAACTATTTTCATTTTTAAGTTTCACCTCTTTGAAAATTTTTACTAGCACTCTTATTTGTAAAACTTTCAAGTTTTTGTCTTGTAAGTATTATAGAATAGAACCTAATTTGGAAAACATAATTTTATATCTTGTATTTAGAACTTGAAATTTATGTTTCTTTTATTTTAAAGGAAGTGAATTGGAAATAGAATATTGGGCTAACCTATTAAGTTTTAATACTCACGCCTATAGTCTTCTTCTATTTTTAACCCTTGTGCAGGTTTCATCATGAGTTCGATCTCCTTGGGAAAAGTGTGGTCATTGGGTTGTAAAGTGAAAATAGGGGTCACATGGAGTTAGTTTTTTGTCAGTTTTTGTGGGCTGAGTTGTTGGTTTAGTTGTACTTTCAGTTTCTTGTACAACTAATGTTCAGTTCAAGTTTTATGTAAATGTATTTTGGGCTGTCCGTTTCTTTCTTCTGTTTGTTTGATTGTTTATATTTTTGTGAAATTATTCCCTTGTGTACTTGATTGATTCCCTCATTGATTGTATCATCCTGGGAGGATTAGGAATGCCTCTCAGGACTTGTCATGGGTTGGCCTGGGTGACCGGTTCAGGGTTGACTCGGGCTAGTTCATGACATGTCGTATAGAAATATTTCATAAGGATTATTATAAATGAGGTAGACTTGAAAATCAATATCCTAATATGATCAAAGGATCATAATTTGAAAAGTATAACCCTAAAAGGATTTTATCCATGATGAGAGGTGAATAATATTTTTAATATTTTAAACTTTAAATAATCAATCATTCTTTATTAGTATTGTCTTGTACTATCCATGTGTGATTTCTGTTGATTACTCATAAGAAGTGTCAAGTCTTAGAAAAATTCAAAATATGAAGTCTGTAATATTGATACATGGAGTATATTAATTTAATTTATATATAATTTTCAACCTTAACATATTATAATTTACTACTTATTTTTAGGAATAATTATTTATAAAGAATAATACATGTATCACCCACCACAATGAACATGAACCACCTCTTTGGTTATGAATTCCTGTACAATATGTGTCTCTGGAACTACTTCTCACAATAAGCTTAGTAGAGTCCAGTATTCCTATGCTAACTCATGTGCATCGAAATCATTAACCCTATAAGTTATGTTTTCTTCCACTATCTATAAATTAATAGGCTTCCTTTATGGGAATATTATCAATCTTGAATATATGTTAATATCCATAGTGGATTTAGGATCATTAACTCAGATGCACCGTAGTGTTTTTATGTTCACTTGTAGATAAGGATAACTTTTCACAAAATGGGTTTCAAAAAAAACTTTGGTATTTTTTTAATTTATTATTATCATATAATATTTGATATGATAACCATTATACAATATAGTTGTCTTATGGTTATTTTTTGCACTTCTATTTACAAAACATGTCTTGAAAAGGTATAATGGAATATTTTCAATATATATAAGACTAATTATTGATATTTATTTTAAAACCATTTTAATATTGATTTATATAAGAAAATATGAGTTAGGGATAACCTTTACTCCACATATATGATCAATGATTACTTGGATAAAATATAATGTGACAATATAGATCATAGATTCCTTTTACCAAGTGCACTCATTTATTTCACCGATCATTTATAAAATTTCTCCTAAAGTATATAAAGTTACCTTTATCTTTAGAATAGTTCACATGGATATCTTAAACTAACTCTAAATTTTTTATGATTTACCTTTATTTAATAAGATACTTTATTTAATAAATTATAAGTGGTTTTTCTGTATATCCTATATCTTAGCTTAATTGAGACAAAAATAATTTAATGGAAATAAAGAAGTCAACTAATTTTAGTTTTATTTTAAAAATAATAACCTTTCTATAATCAGTTAAGAGTATTATATTTTATATTCATCATTAATTGCAATGGATATTTGTGATTCAAGAGTTACTGAACCATTAGTTTATTATTAAAGCACCCTAAAAACATTTATTACCAAAAATAAACAATGTATCATTGTGTTTATCCATAAACTGAGATAAATATTTTGGTAATACTGATTAAAACTCAAATAAATACATTTAGTAATAGGAAATATTAAGCTACCCTTGGATGAAATAGGAATCACCCCTTCTCAGATCCATTTGAGTTCAATATATAACATTTATATTTTTTTTATTTTCTTGTATTAAAATACATGTATGATATAAGTATATTTTATTTTATAAAAAATTGGTGGATATAAACGTTATGAATATACCTGAAGTGTATACAACTACTTACTTCTTCAATTAATTGTAATTTATTTTCCGGTGTCCATTCTTCCCACATAAGAAGAAATTATCCTCTTGTTCATTCTTTTTTCCTTTGAGTATTTTGTCTCTTTGAAGGAAAATATAAAGGATATTTTGGATTTAGATTATCCATGGTATATTCAGCATTTTTTTTCAAACTATTCACCATATTAGGTGGAGAAACATGTTTCTATAGGTTATTATCCACTTGGTGAAGTATAGAAAAAATATTCCTAAGAAACTTATTCATTTTTTTTTATCTAGGTTTGGAAAATTAAAGAGAATATTATTAGTAAGGATAATAATATAATATTAAGGGATAATTTCTTATCCAAGTGAAAGATAAATTTCTATAACTAATCAATATACCCTATCAATTTGAAATCATGACCAGTATCAATATTTTCTTCTTCTAGTTTACATAGATATAGTGCATTGACAATCTTATTTATTTCAAGACTTTCCTTATCTTTCTCAAGAGAGATAATATGTGATATTATTGTGTAAGAATCCATGTATTTTTGTTGTATCATAAAATCTTTATACATAGTTGATAATATGATACAAATAATGTAAGAAGCATCCTATACATATCTATGGTAGTCATTCTTGTCAGCTTTTCTCACATGTTGGAGTAGAATAACATGAATAGGGGATCCCTACACATAATACATTTTTTCTGATAATAATAAATCACTAAAATGATTGTAAAATATCTAAAAATTTGTATTTATAAGGACATACATTAACATAATGAATTATTGCACTAATTTTCCTTTTCATTTTCTATAATAATTAAAAACGATGATTAATACTTCACTTTAATACAAATTTGGCGGGAAATAATTATAATATTAATTTTATTAAGTCTCCCACTATTTTAATAAGTCCCAATAGCCCTCACCAATGAACTTGGAATGTATAGTTTCTAGAACATTATAGTGGAAAAGATCCATATTAGCTTTCTTAATGATCAAAACTTTGTCCACGAAAACCATAAGAAAGTTTTAGGTAGGCGGTCTTGCCAACTATGGTATTGTAGCTCCTTGATCCATGAGTGGAATCTACAATCCTAAAATACTAACTTGTATTTCCTAAAAACTTGCCTCTAAGTTTGTGTTGAAAATACTTTTTCCATTAAATTCAATACATGTTTAGTTAAGTCATCCAAAACCCTCATGAGAAATCTCCAATAAAAGTAAGTGTCCAGACTTTGGCCAGGAAAACAAGTATTTTTATGTTTTCATTCCAAATAAAGTAATGGAATGTGTATTGTGAATTAATATTAAGTTTACGGATTTTAATTTATTATGCCTAAATTTTATCTTGTTATATCCTTTACATTCCTTATTAATATGAAGTGGATTTTACTTAATTAATTAACCAATTTGGATAAAACATTTACGCCTAATCAATTTATTTATATTCCATATTTACATATTAATTCAATTATTTATGTGATCACAGTCTTGATTATATAAAATAACTAATGCATAGAAAAAAATAAATAAATAATTAAATGACTCGTTCATGATTATATCTAATAGTTGATTTAATGAGTGGACATTAAATAAACCTATGACCTAGGGGAAATAACTCCTATTGCTGGTCCTGGATTGAGTTACATTATTCCACATATCCACCTATGTAACACCTATGTTGGAATCATTATGGTTCCCTCTTGAACCGCCTCCATGTGCCTTGGAAAACTCCATTAATTAAAATTATTTATAACTCACACGTAGGTGAGGGGAACCAAATGATTGGTTAAAGGTGGGTTACATAAACAACCTTGTACATGTAGGTCCTATATAATAATGTAAGGAGGGATGAAACATAAGTCTTAAAATTAATTTAATAATTAATATTTAAATCCCATCCAATAAATTAAATTAAAGAAATTCTAACACATACATTAGTCTTGGTCTATCTCATGAATGGTCATACATGCAATGTATACACAAAAGTAAACAAGTTATCATTCATTTATTATCCATTATTTATTATTGAGACAAACATTCTTGCGTTAATTAATTAAATAATTACATTTCATCTTAATGAGCATCAAGATCCTCTTATAGAAAACCATCATTAAGGAATTAATATAAAATAAATGGAATAAACAATTATTATAGATTATTACAATAAATTAATTAAGTATTTAAAATAGTTTAAAACCACCATTAAATTATCAACCACAATATCATCCAATCAATAAAATAATGTTTTTAATATTACAATTATCAATTTAATGTATTTTAATAATTCCATTAATTGGGAGACTAAAAAACATTTACTATCCATCCACAAATCATGTACCTCAGTTTCCATTTATTTGGGTTACATTCTTGGGGCTTCAGTGTGTTAACTCAGCCAGACTACATGTCATGTAAATGCCAGCTACACGCCGTGTATCCACTTACCATGTTCTTAAGATAAATGCATGGTATTAGGAGTTTATCTCAACTGGACTACATGGTGTGTATAAGCCAGCTACATGCTGTGTATCCCTTATGCAGTGTGTTTTCTATGATCACTGAATAACTAGATGTGTATTTTGGATGCAGGAAATGATGAACGACATGGTTTTTACACCACATACACATCATGAATATAATAAATTCAACAATATTTCAGTTTCACATGGTTTAACCATGTATAATAACCATATGAATTGTGTAATTTTTTCCGCTAACCTGTGTAGACTAAACGACATGGACACCAGCTACACGCCATGTAATTTGAAATCCCGTGTTCCAGGATGTCCCGGTCTACATGTGGTGTGAAATAAGTGCACCATGTGTAATTAAATACTTGAGGTTTCATGTATCCCGTGATACAAAAAGGTGAAATGCACATGGGTATATGGTGTGTACTCTAGTTACATACCGTGTAACCTAGTTTTACTAACCAATTTTTTTTAATTCCTGATAGAATCTCCGGTCGTTACTCATATATTCTTATACCTTTAAGAAAAATGAAACACTGAACAAAAATGATTAATATGTTGATAACAAGTTATTTTAAATTGGATTAAAGAATAGATAATTTGAAATGAAACATTAAACCATGATTGCATATATATCAACAATCAAATAAAAAATTATAAATTTAAAATATGACAACTATGATACCACTTACTAGTAATGGGTATAGAAAAAGTGCTTATTGGTGGGTTTTATATTGAAATTTCTTTTAATATTTAGTTACCTAAAACCCAAAGTGAGGATATTTCATGTAAAATGTATAATTAATTTATTTATATTTGAAGAAAAAAATACCTTTTATTAGGACCATTTATTCAATGATGTTGTTGATCTTCCAAAAGTCCCTTTTTGGATTTCCTTCGTTGCGATGTGAGGATCCAAGGGTAGAATCCCTCTAATCGTGATTCACATACAATCCTTTGATCTCTAATCCAAACCAATTGACTTTTGAGTTCTATCACGACAATCAATTGTCTTGTGTCATTCATGTAGATTTCTTATCCATTGATCTTGAATGAATATCTCTTGTGTTTTTGTTTAGAGAAATAGAGAAAGAGGATGAATTTGAGTGTGTGTGAGAGAGAAGTTCGTTGTGCACAAAAATTCTATATTCTCAAATTTTGGATGCACCCTATATAATAGACATAAATATCTATTTATAGAGCTAGTGTTTAGGTAAAAATATTATTTAATTGTGTATCAGCCCTGAAAAAACATAATGACCATAATAAAAACCCATGATATAAAATAATAATAATAATATTATTATTTTATAGTGTGTGCTAACTTACTTAGTGATGAATATTATTTATCGGCTTGCAAATAAATATTCATCATTGGACACGGTCTTGGATGGTTTAAACTCCTCGACATTTATTTAACACTGGAATAAAATTATTTTTTTCACTGAAATAAATATGTTATTCACAAAAAAACAAAAAAACATTTATTAAATATTCAATAAATAAAAAAAATATTTTATTCATAAACAAAAGAATAAATATTTATTATATATATATATATATATTCACATAATCAAATATATTATTTATTAATAAATAAATAATTACTTATTACCTTGAGAATATTAAAGATCAATAAAACTTAAATAACATTTTTCATTGGTATTGAGAATATTATTTATTCAAATTATTAAATTTAAATAGAATTTAATTGAGATCAATGGAAAAACTTAGTGTACGAACCTATATGATTCTTTCTCATTGGCCTTATGCGAGCTTACATAAAGTCCAAGATTACTGTCTAGAGATGGATTATGGAACCCAAAAGAAATAACTTAATGTTGTAACGATGACAACCACATACTAACACTCACTGTGTAATATAATTCCTTTTTCTCAAAATCTCATTAAGTATATTTCACATATATTTCATCAAACTATTTTTTAGATACATATTTCTTTTAATATTTTAAATAATCATCGTTACACCATGAACATGAAATTTTTGTGATACTTATATTTCAAACAAAGGGGCAAGATATCGACTACTGTAAATATGGAATGGATAAATCCTTACTCGATTTATCCATTAATAACATGTCATTCATGATTCACCCTACCATGCCATGAACATCTGTTATCATTGTTTTCGTTAACAAATCTAAGTGTGAAATTCATGACATTAATTGATGATAATATTTAAGTCTAAGGACCATTACAAATGCTCATATATAGGAGTATCCGATGACACCAAAACATGTAGAATTCAAACTAGAGGGTCTATTCTCATAACTTCCCATCTTGGAGATTACCAAGTGTAAACTTCATGAGATGAAGTCTCATTCGATTATGAGTACTCACACCTGACAGACTATATATTATGTGCCCCATCATATAATGTTATATGACCATAGAACTATATTGTTAGAATATCATCATGACACTTCAAGGTTCTCATCATAGAGGAGAACTGCTATGAACTTATCAATGCAATATATACCATAATACATTATCACATCAATGTTATAAAGAAGAAAAATCAATATGTGATAATATGTTTAAATTAACATTCACTTATTTAAATATACATGTAATCTAAATTTAAAAGTAGTTGGATCTAGGGAAATAACTCCAACATTATAGACATTACATGATTAAATAAATATAAATATTAAAATAAATCCTTTATATTGTTCATTATATATAAAATATATAATATAAAAATTATATATATGAATTATTTATATGTTATGTAAACATTCAAAATATCACAAATTTAATATTTTACAAGCCGCGATCACATCAATTGTCAAAAATCATATTGACGTGGTTTAAATAATTTATCAAATAAAGTAATGATTTTGAAGATTTCAAATTCATAATTGTGAACAATTCATAATTTTAAATATAAACTTCTTTATATTTTTCCTTATTTTATAATTTATAATAATTTTATAAAATACTCTTATAATTTTCATATAAACATTTTATATCCAAATTATGAGTCATAGAATATAAAATAAAAATGTATTTAATATTAAAACTTAATGTTATAGATATTTATTTAATAAATGTTTCATAAATGTTTAATTAATTTTTAATATTTTATAATTAATTAATTTATATACATTTTATTAATTAAATAAATATCCTAAAATACCTTTTTAAAAAATTTATAAATAATTTATAAATTATTTAAATCAATTCATAATTGAAATTTAGAAAAATCTAATTATTTTAGTATATTGAATTAGATGGTACACTCAATTCATAAATCCTCACTTAGTTTAAAACCAATATCACATCTAATATTATGACATCAATCATAAATTAATCTTGATAACCTAGCCCATGCAACTTAAAACCAATGTTGGGTGACTTGTGTAAGAATAACTCTCATGACACAACTATATCATTCATTAAAATTTGCATGTGAAACAAAAGCCTTAAGCTATGTAACATCAACTTAGTTCCTAGAAAACATGGATTATAATTTTCCATGAATAACATAAACCCATTAGTGCATGGAAATCATTTTATATGATTTTCAATGATATCACTTAAGCGATACAATGCCCTATTTCAATATCAAATAAATAGTTCACACTAGCACCATTATAAAATATGATTCCCTATATCTTACCATATGATATATTGAAATATATTTATACTGGATCCTTTAATACAATATCGTATATTATATGGTGCAGTCCAATCATAGATTATGATATCATATATTGTATATCCATACATAGTGATATTTCTATATTATATTTTATGATAGATAATATGATATGAATTTGATACAAAATTTATTCAATTTAAAACACGATTTCTTAAATCATAAAGAATAGAAAATATTTGATACAAATAATGAGTTTATAAGGATCAAACGATGCTTGTTCAATGTGGGAGAAGCAATTAGAAACCAAAAAACCCAAAATAAACTATGCATGAAACAGAAACCATATATAAACTAAAATAAAGAACATTTTGTATCTTTCACTAAAGATACTCTACAAATATCTTCAAATAGTATTATTAATAAAGAACATCGAAAAGTATCCAATATAATCCCTCATCCATGGTGTATATATGGGATGAAATGATTCTTCTGATTCTTAGGTGGGATTCTCCTTAACACACATGATATTATATTACCACTTGGCGACAAAGGGAGGAGGATAAATATAGCTATGGTAATAGGGATAATCACTAGGTAACTTTAGATACCATGGAAATCCATCTTGATGGATAATGCATCCTTTTATAGGCCTTATAAAATTCTTTATCCATTACACGAATTTAATCATATGTTACAATTAAATGGAAATGTCCACAACACTTGTGACCCTTCAACCATCCAACTCTCCATACCATTTTATCATATGAAACATATTGAAATGATAGAAAATGTAGAGAATACTTGAACATTTACAATTATCATTTGGTTGCCTCATAAATTGTACAATATGATTAATATATATCACAAAACTTATGATACACTTATATCATACATTATGATATATGTTGGTATTATCATGATTAAACATTTTCAATTCTTTATGATATTCCTTAATTATACCATATGATATTTCTAAATACACATCTAATGTGCAAGGATTTAAGGTATATCTACATCACCACTATGAAAACCTATACCTTTAATACATCTGAATTCACGATTTATTAGATAATGGTACACATAATAAAATTCTAGAAGATATTTAAGCCTAGTGTCTTTGGGAAATTAGGTACATAACATATAAAATTATAATATAAATACCATAACATTAGTGAAAACTTCCTTAACATGATCCTAAATTCCATCATTTTTCAAAAATTTCACTAGATAACATGGGGACATATATAAGAAAGGGGAGGGAAACAAAGCCCAATAATAGAAAAAATAAATCATAGCATATGGTAAAGAAGTACATGTGATCCAATAGGCATATCAAAGGTAACTTACGATGGGTGAGAATAATAATCATAAAAAATGAGGCATGATATAACATGATAACATAAAGGAAACATAGGAATTTGGAAACAACATAAAATATAAAATCATAAAAATAAGTCAAGGATAACCACTAAGATATCATAACATAGTTTTATCAGGGTAACCTACCTTGTATTATACATGTAATATCATGAGATAAAAACATTACCCAATGTATGGGAGGTTAATATAATTCTGGACCCACCCATCACCTTCATATCATGCACATGCATAATTGTTCCACATAGATCATACAAAATAAGGATCTATTTCATCAATTTTAACACCATGATTAATAATTATAGGTCACACACATGTAAATAAATAAATAATTAAGTATAGGTATAACTAGGTGAATACCCTTGATTGGGAATGGAGATAGGTATTATCTACACAAATGTCTACCATGGAAAACCACAGGATAATTTTGGAAGCATAATGAGTGTACATAAAGGTTTATATAAGGGGTGAATGAGGGTGAAATGGGTCTCTCATCACCTTTTAATTATAAGTAAATTAATATGGATGTGTAAAAACATATCCCTACTTGAACTACTGTAAATAAAAATGCATGACATAAAGAAGGTTCTAGAATAAAGGGGAGAAGGTAAGGGTCGCTTACCTTGAGAGGATGCTTCTAAAACATTCATAGGATATCCTTAAGAGATTGGGGGAACCTTGGGAGGACTCCAATGTGGGAAAGATAGAGTAATTTCGTTCTCCAAGTGTTTTGAGTAAATAAGAATGGGAGGTTGGGTGGATTTATATTGCAAAAGAGAGGAAAACAATTTATTAATTTCCAAACTTAGGTTTTGGAATCAATTTGATAAATTAATAAAAAAATTCCCATGGTTTCTAGAAAATAAGAATGGTTTTAATTTTTTTATAAGGATAAGAAAAGAACACATTAAAATAATTCCCTTAGTGATGTGTAATTGAGTCATGTTTTTAAAAAATTAAAATATAATATAGGTCTTAGAGGTTTCATTAAGGGTTTATAAAATTAATAAAATTAATTAAAAAATAAATTATTTTAAAGGGAAAAATATAATTTTGGTAGTGGGTAGTATTTATAGTATTTATAATATTTCTCTTTATCTTTTATGATGTCATAATACATATCGTATAATTATACTATATTTAATTTTTACCAAAAAATTCAATTGTCTCAGAAAATTATGAAAAAATATCCATTTAATAATTTCAACATGTTGATTTCAAAAATAATAATTATTTTATCAAAATAATTATCCAAATATTAGAATTTAAATTTTTATATAAAAAATCCCTATTTATTTTAAAATACTATTTTTTTTTGAAAATAACTGTTTTCTAACCCTTATAAAAATTACACGTGACATTGTAAAATTATATCATCATTTATATTTAATAAATATTATTTAAAAATAATATTTTATTAAAATTTAGTTTATTTTTAGAATTATTTAATTCATGAAAAAAATTGTTTTGATTGAAATTATATATTTACAAAAAATACAATTTTTGTTTCATCATGTCAAAATATAATTTTTATCAAACTCATTATTTAATCATTAAAAAATTAATATTATAAGGGGATAAATATAATAATTATTTTATTAAAAATAAAATATAAAAATTCATACCATTAGGGTCTAGATACATATTTCTTTATTACACGAGTGAATTATCTAAGGGTTAGATGTGTGATGGTGAGATTTTCATGGGGTGGTTTGGTGAACATAGTTTGATATTTGATCTCAATGAGCTTGAAATTATTATATAAATAATTTAACTCACAATTTAGTTATTGAATCCCATATTAGGCTTGGATAAGAGAAAATTAAAATGATGCTGTATCCCTTAGAATATTTGATAAATGGGATTTATAGGTTATAATTCTGTTGGTCATGAATGTCACTTATTCCATCTATATCAATTGGAATTTATCATGAACCTTAATATACTAATATTAACATTCAATTTATAATGGATATATTATAAATGGTTATGATTCTTAATGTTATTTTAAATATGATAGGATATAACATATAATAGTCCAAAATAATTAAAGTAATGCATGTGTTTTCTATAGCTACATTACTTAATAATTCATTTATTCATTAAAAAATGGAATTTCATTTATAAAAGTTTGGGTCATTACATTATTCCCCCATTCAAAAAAATCCCTGTCAAAATTTTAATTTCATACACTAAAATAGATGAAGGTACTTCTGTTTCATTGCCTCTTCGAGTTCCCATGTCACTTCCTTAAACTTTTGGTTCTATCATAACACTTTGATCAAGTGAGTTTCCTTGGTTCATATAACCTTGTATCTATGATCTAACATCTTCACTGGATACTCCCCATATGAAATATCATTCCCCAATGGTATCACCTCTAGATTTAGTACACATGGTGTGACAAGTATTTACTTCATGAAGAGGGATACATATAATACATCATGTACTTGAGATAGGTTATGTCAGAGTGTTATTTGATTGGACACTAATTCGATGTGATTAGGGATATCAAAGGGGATGATGTATCTAGGAATAAGATTTACCTTCTTCCAAAACCTCATTAATTTATTCTATGGTGATATATGAATGAACACTTATTATCTAACTTAAAACTTTAATTCTCATAAATGATTGTGTGCATAGCTTTTCTATTGACTTTGTGAGGATTTCATATGATGCTGAATAGTTTAAACCTTATATTTAACCTCATATGTATGATCAGGTCCCATTATCTTATTCTCTAAAACTTTTTCCCATCATATCAGATTTCGACACCTATTCCCATACATAGCCCTATAATTTGCCATTTTAATTATAGAATTGAATTTTTTTATATAAGAACTCCACTAGCGTAAGGTATTGATCCCAACATCCTTTTAAATACATTAAACCCGATCTCATAATATCATCCAAAGTTTGAATTGTTCTTTAATAATGACCATCCATTTTAGGATGATAATTAGTGATGAAGCTTAGCACCATATCCAATACTTACTGAAGGGTTCTCCAGAACCTTGATGTAAACCTCGAATCTCAATTTGATACAATAGAGAGTGGGACTCAATGAATTCTCACCAATTACCTATATATATTTTAGATAGTTGGTGATTATAAAAATATTCCTTGATAAAAATGAAGTATTTTGACTTGGTAAAGTGATCAACTATCACCTAGATGGCATTATTTCCTCTAAGGTTCCTAGGGAGTCCTATAATGGGATCCATGGTTATTTTTTTTCCCACTTCCATAATGGTATTGGAAATGGTTTCATCATAACCTTAGACTTATATTATTTAGAATTGAATTTATGGAATACCATACATCGTAATAGATGTTAGGTTGGAATAATATAAATATACACAAGATTGGTGGGGTGAATTGTGTCATTTTAATAATCATGATATAATCAAATTTTATCCCTATTCATGTATTGGAAAGATATGAAGTGTTCTATTAGTTAAGAAAATTATGCATAAAAAAATAGAGAATAAGGGAACAATAATTTTTATAATGGTTCAGGGAAAACAAATACCCTAGTCCACTCCACTAATTCACTAGTAGTGAATTTGGTGATTTTCACTAAATAGGTGCTCTTCTCCTAATACCTCTTAAATCGAGTGAAAATAGTTAAAAATTAATAACAAAGTAGGTTATTTTATTGGGAAACTATCTATCCAAAACATAGTGAAAGAATCTAACACTCATCCATGACTGTGTATGAGTAGTTGATAATTTGAGAAAACAAGATTTGTTGATTTGTTGAGAAAACAATCCAGCTCATAGTTGGAGAAACACTTGATAGATAATCGACCTTATTATTTATAGGTAAAAAGTCTTCAGGAATGAGTAGTTTCAAATAGATCCTAATTTTATATGATCTTCAAAGAAATAAAACAATAGAAATATTGTAGTAGGAACAACATTATAGAAAACAATCAAAGGATAAAAACCTGTTTTTCTCCAAAGTGAAACTCTACAGAATAAGAGAGATTTCATTGCACATAAAAATCAAACCTATTTTGAAAAGAGAAAACTCTTGGTGTTTAATAAGAAAAATTAATTTTTTATGGATGAATAGATCAAAAAACATCACCATATAAAATGTGATAGTAAAACCACTGATCATAGTTCAAATTTGAATTTGAACACCCAAGGAAAATAAAAACTTCCTTTAGAAATAAGAATGATTTAAACCATCGAATAAGGGAATTTGAATTGATCTTTAAAAATATTTAAATGGTTATTTAATTTTAGTGATTATATTGAAAAAATATCAAGAAATAATCCTTAATTTTAAAATATGTAGTTGATTGAGGAAAACATAGGGTTTCTCAAAAGTATGGTTGATTCCAAAAGTAGGGTTGATAAACCATTAATTATATCTTCAAACATAGGGTTGATTCCAAAAGTATAGTTCTTGATCTATACTTTTACCATAGAATACGGTTCCTAATCCACATTTTTATTCCAAACATATAGTAAAAAAGTATATTTTCTTACCAAAGTAGGGTTCAAAAATATTATGTTCCACCTAAACGTAGGGTATAAACAGTGTTTCTAGACTTCTTAAAAACACATCAAAAATACTTTTGACAAAAAATTAGCCCAAAATAACTATAAAATATGATAAATTTTTCAAGAAATAAAATATTTCAAATCACTTAAAGTAGTCACATTAAGGAAAAACAAGGGTGTTTTTGGACATAAAAATCAATGAGCATTCAACGAATATTGTTAGAACAAAATATTACCACAAATCTATCCCATTTTTATGATCAAAAAACCCATATAAAATATAGGAAATGTAAAAAAAATTAGAATAGATTTATAACACAAATTTTATTTTAGGTTTTTTAAACTATAAATAAATAAGGAATATTTTAAAAAAGCTATGTTTTCCAAACTAAATAGATTTATTTTTCTGATTTTTTCATTAAAATTTAAAATTTCTCCCCATTTAACATCATAGTCATAAAGAATGAGAATTAAATTCAAAAGAATAATAATTTTGTGTTTTCCAAATTTTCTATCCCCTTTTTTGATATCAGAAAGTAAGTATGAAAAAATTCCATTACAATTTTTCCTCGATTACATGAAATATTTAGATTTTAAAAAATAATAGGTAGGATTGTATGGGGGTGAAGGATTTAGTTTAGATGAGAATTATAATTAAAATTATTCATGAATAGTCTCCTGACCACCCCTTATCTCTTCTATTAATACCACAAAATTCTAAATCAATATACCGGCCCACTATTTCATCAAAATATTGTTTTCTAAACCCACTTTAGATATTCAAAAAAATTAACTTTTATAAATTGATGGATAATATCTACTAACAATAAAAACATATACATAATATCTCCAAACTAACTAAAAAGGTTTCAAATAACCATTTCATCAGATATAAATATTTCAATAAGATCAGTTTGATTGTCCAAAAGAGTGTGAAGTGGATTACTATCACACTTTAGGTTCTGAATCTGATAAATTATTATATAAAAACAGATTTAATTGATTAAAATTTCCTTATTAGATTTATAGAATTTGGATAAATATAAGTAAAATCCCTTATTGACTTAAAACCAATTCTTACTAATTCAAATTGACTTCCTAGATACTTCCTTAATAACTCAATTGTTAGGTTAAAATAATATGAAGATACACAGGGGGTAAATTGTGTCCTTTTAATAATGTTGATAGAATCAAACTTTATCCCACTTCATGTATTGGAATGATATGAAGTGTTCTATTATTTAAGAAAATCATACAGTGGAAAAACAAAGAAGAAGAAAACAATTTTTATAGCTATTTGGGGCATAAAGATCCCCTAGTCCACTCCACCAACACTATCTCAACGATCTTGGTTATTTTTACTAAATAAGTCCTCTTATCCTAAGAGATCTAAAACTGTGTGTAGATAGTTGAAACCCTAAAACAAGATGTCTTTTCTTATCAGGAACCTCTCAATAAACAACTTAGTGCAAGAAGCTTACACTCCACCATAACTGAGTACGAGCACTCAATACTCTGAGAAAATAAGATTGGTTGGTTTTTTGAGAAACAAATTCAACTCATAGTTGTAGAAGAAAATTATAAATAATGGATCTTCTTATTCATAGATAAAAATTATTTGGGAAATAGTATCTACAAAGAGACCCTAGTTATAGATGGCCTTCAAATAAATACAAGAAAAGAAATATTGCAGAAAAAACAACATGATAGAAAAAAAAAGGATAAAAACACACACACACATATATATAAAGTGTAGATATAAAGAATATAAGAGGCATCATTACACAGAAAAATCATACATATTTTCAAAAGAAATAAAACACTTTATATTCAATAAGAAAATTTCATTTTCGTCTCGTCAAACAGATCTAAAAATATCGCCAGATAAAATGTGATAATAAAACCACTCATAATATTTCAAATTTTAATTTTAACAACTAGAGAAAATCATAACATCCCTTTAAAATAGGAACACTTTAATCCATTAAATAAGGTACTTTGAATCATCTTTAAAAATATATAAATAGATAATTAATTTTGGAGAGATCATTACTGAAATCTTGGGAAATAATCAATAATTTTAAACTAAATTGTTGATTGAGTCTAACATAGGGTTGATAAAAAGTATTTTTGAAAACATATAGTTGATTCCAAAAGTTGGTTTGATGAAACATATGTCAGCTCTTCAAATTTAGGGTTGATTAAAAAACTATGGTTCATGATCCATACTTTTACCATAGTGTAGTGTTCTTATACCATATGTTTACTATATAAATATGGTACAAAATTATGGGTCCTTATGAATGTAGGGTTCAAAAACCTTACATTCCATTTAAAATGTAGGGTATAAATAGTGTTTAAAGACTTCTCAAAAATACGTCCATAATATTTTTTGAATAATTTTTAACCAGAACTAACTGTAAAACTGGATAAATTTATGAATAAATAGAATCCTAGAAACCACTTAGAGTAGTTTCATTAGTAAAACAAATAAGGGTATTTATGAATATCAAAATCAATGATAATTCAAATAATATTTTTGGAATAACACATGACCAATAATAAAAGATCCAAAATCCCCCACTTCATGTTATCCTACCAAAATATTTGATTCAAATCTCTATAAATCATAGTTATTCCTGGATGAATAGAGGAGGATGCACTATTCCCATAATCCAGAGGTTCTATCTTCAGTTATAGTTTTGATGGGAAAAATATCTGGGTTCCAAATATTATAAATCCATATTCAATAAAGTTGCACTCTAGAATATTTTATTACTTCTTCTATAACAACTCATCTACTTTCTGGGCCTCACTGATCCTCTCAAGAATAGATGGTTAATCAGTTATTTGGAAAAGGTTTGATAAATATCCTTTTATCATTCCCATATCCATCCTTCTAATGTCCAATAATATTAGATTCCTTTAAATCCTCATCACAGATAAGGTTTCATGATACTTTCTACTCAGATCATCTACCACTTTGTTAGCCTTCCGAGGATGGTAATGGATTGCACAATCATAATCTTTGATAAACTTTAACCACCTTTGTCGACACATATTATACTATTTTTGAGTGAATATAATCTTGAGGATTTTATGATCCTATATATGTAATAATTTTATATATAGAGGTAATTTCACCAAATGGATATTTAATTGGAAGGAGGAATATGATATTACTTTTTCATTTTGCATGATACACAACTGATGCCATTTTTGGATGCATCACTATAGATCACAAATCCTTCTCTAGTGGTGGGTAATTTGAGAACAAGTATAGTGATTATCCTCTTCTTTAACTATTTAAATCTATATTTTAATTCATTAGTTTTAAAAAAATTGAATCCCTTTCTATTAATCTTGATTTGATAGTTGTGAGAATATTCTCAAAAATTGATGATAATACCTATATAATCTAAAGAAACAACTAATTTCCACCACAGATGTTGGTCGGGGACATACTTAAATTGCCTCTATTTTTGATGGATCCAAATATATCCCATTTTAGTGATAATTTTCCCAAATAAATTTAATTACTCCAATAAAAAATCTTATTTATTGTACTTTTCATATAATTTTCCTTCTGCAAGGTCTTTAGTATAATATTTAAATTTTCCTCATGTTCCACCTTGATTTTGGAGTAGATAAGAATATAATCTATAAAGACTATCAAAATTTTTTCAAGGTAATTCCTAAATACTCTATCCATAAAGTACATGAATATATTTTTATCATTAATTAATCCAAATGGTATCACTATGAACTCATAGTCCCCATACCATATACAAAAATTAGTTTTGGGGATATCATCATTCACCACCTTTAGGTGATAATATCCTGACTGAATATCCACTTTATAGAAGTAATGGGATCCATGTAGCTGATCAAATAAGTCACCAATCCATTATAGAGGATAATTTTACTTTATAACTATATTTTTGTTCTCATGATAATTAATGTATAGGTGCATTGACTCAACCTTCTTCTTGACGAAGAGGACCAGCGCACCCCATAGTGAAGCACTTAGGCATATGAACCCTTTATCCATATTCTGTTATAATTGTTTCTTAATGTCCTTAAGTTCCAAAATGAAACTTATATATAGTGTCTTGGGTATAAGGAAATATCTATGTATGAGCTCGATTGGGAACTCAACCACATAACTAGGAGGAAGACCAAGAAATTCCTTGGGAAACATATCAGCGAATTCCCTTACAATGTTCATGTAATCAAGAATGATATATTATTTAGTCTCAATAATTTTATCTAGATATTATTTAATTCAAGGAAATACTATCCATTATTTAGATGTTTTTACCAAAGGATATTCATCCTTATCCTTGCATGTTTATAGAATCAAAGGGCGATTTGTAATACGGAGGGTGATTTCCTTCTCTTGGAAATTTATGCTGGATCTATACAAGGAAATACAATCCATGCCTATAATGGAATTTAATTACACTAATGGGAGTATCATAAGTTTGTTTTTGGAAATTAATCCCAAAAATTTGGATTGGGGATGAGTTATATTCTTGGAATTCAATAATTGATCCATTTTCTACCTTCACTGATAATTAGGCCTTCATATTTTGAGGTAGCATTTGAATAGTTCTACTAAACATGAAGGATATGAAGGAATTTATATATAAAAAAATCAAATAGTATGTCCACTATCCTTGAATGAATAACTATAATACCTATCACCACTTCATTTCTTGGATCCACCTTAGAAGTTGTGATGGAATATGATTTCAATTTCTTTCTAAACCTTAGAGGTTGTTTCCGTCAATTATTTTTAACAACCCTTGGAATAGGGTAGAGATTAAAATAGTTTCCTTGTAAATTATAGTTGAAAAATTATAAAAAATGGTGAGGCTTGACTATAGAATTAATTTATTAAATCATACTGGTGGATTTCTTCTATTGGAAATTGCTTTCTAGGTCCCCTTACTTCCCACACTTAAATAATTTCCTTATCCCCTTTAGGAATTTTATGGGATGCTTCTTCCCATACTTTTGAAAAGTGGGAAGATCGTATTTGTTACCCCCATGATATTTCTACTTCTCACCACCATAATTAAAATCCATTCTCCCCTTCCTATCTATAGACTCATGAGACCCTTGAGATTTTCTAATCTCCATATCAACTTTGAGGGAACATCAGACAATTTTTCTTATAGCTGTAAAATTCCTGAATGGATAAGGCTTATCGTAGACACGAATTTAGCCCAAAAAAT
Organism: Viscum album; assembly: GCA_963277665.1. Classification (NCBI taxonomy): domain Eukaryota; kingdom Viridiplantae; phylum Streptophyta; class Magnoliopsida; order Santalales; family Viscaceae; genus Viscum; species Viscum album. The sequence continues at coordinate 667,087,768 of OY728133.1, forward strand.
AAGTGGTAAAATTTATTTTTAGGTGATATGATAAAGAAAAATACATATAATGAAAGTCCTTTGAATTTTTACTCATATACTCTGATGTATTATTCATCATTTTACTTGATGATAATGAAGTCACTCTCTATTTTAGACTGAGAGTTCAAGGAAAATATTTTCTTATTTTTTTCCCAGAATTCCTTCTATTCCATCGCTTCAATCCCCTCATTGGGCTTCATATTTTTGAAAAATGTCCACCATTGATCATATTTTCCTTCCATACAATAAATAGTCAACATGAACTTCTCTTTCTAGGATCATTGATGCGTGGGGAAGATATTTTCAATTGAATCGATCCATTTCTCCGGATCAAAAAGATCCACTGAAAGTAGGATGCCTTTGTCACATAAAGGTATATCATGAAACATTATATTTCTTAGGGGTATTTTTACGTTCCTAATAAATGAGGTTTTAGATAAAAAATTATTTTAACTAAGAAAATATTTTTATAAATTGAAAGATTTCTTCTCCGATTGAGTCATGAATCTCATTTGGACAGTCATCACATTTCCCCTCACATGGGTTGTTTCCTCGGTTTCTCATGCTTAAATCCATTGAATAAAAATAAAGGGAAAATTAGGGGTGAATATTTTTAAACTATTAAACACATAAATAATAAACCACCAACATTAAAGGGATAAATCACAAATGACATATGCTCTTTAACATATGAAATTCAAGGTTTTCAATCTTTTTTATCTATAATCTATTTCCAAACATAAAATTTTATTGGAATTTTTCCCCTTTAATAATAGTTCATAAAGATGATTTGAATTTAACAAAGAATATCCCCTAGTATTTTTAAACTAGGTGTGCAATGAGTCCTCACAGTGATGATCAATTACACCTCAATGAATACTTTTTGGGTTTATTACCCAAAGGTACAACTATTCTAGATCCAAATCTACTTGTAGTATCCAAACATGGATTAATTTTCTTATAATCCACATAATATATACTTTACCAAAATTTAGGTATGTTTTATATGTTTATTCTCATCCTTAAGTATTTCACTAGAGTTTTCTATTACTAAACCCCCAAAATAACTGGACATTTCACTAATACTATCTTTGAAAACCCATATATTTAATACACCTTAATTAATGATTTATTACATAAAGGTACACATAATAAAATCCCATAAGATGATGAAGAAAAGTGTATTTTGGAAATTAGTTACATAATAAAGAAACTTGAAACAAAAATACCACAATAATATTGAAAATTTCCTTAACATGCTCTTAAAATTTCATCATTCTTCTAAAACTACACAGGATAACCTGGGGACTTACATAAGAAATGGGTGAGCTATAAATCCCAATAATGGAATAAACAAGTCATTGAATAAGGTAAAGTAGTACATGTGAGTCAAGGGTAATATAAATGTAACTTAATAGGTGTTATAATCATAATCTTGAACAATGTGGCATGATATAACTTGATAAGATAAAGGAAACATAGGAAAGTGGAAACAACATGAAACATGACATCATAAACACTACTATAAATACACCTATTAGCAACTATGAAAATATGTCGCTAATGGTCTTTACATAAAACCTTTACATCACCATTGGAGGTCTCAGTTGGCTCGACAGTGAAGGACTTTAGCGACCGCCAATGGTGGTAACTATAGCTCCTCTACCGTGTGGCCGTTTGCCAGCCGCTATTGGTTCGGCATACTGATACTTATAGTGACCACCTTTTTCAGTCGCAATAGGTAAGAAAAATTAAAACATAAAGAAACCGATTCTAGTGGTAATTATAGATACACAAAAAAAACAATAAATATTAGCGACCACCATAGGTGGTCGCTAACCTGTATTTTTTTTTAAATTTCCGGTTTCGCTTCCCAAACAGCAGAAATAGTGAAAAAATAGTGAAAACATAAAAAAAATCTGGTCCAAATAGTAGAAACACTAGAAATAATAATTATACTCAAAAATAAATAAATAAATGAGAAACATACTTCCTCACATATCCATTGATCCAAACAACTCTAATCCATTCCAATATTATATCTCAATAAACCTACAATAAGATACAAAAGAAACAACTAAACAAAAAAAATACAAATTTTTCATATTTATTCAGTTAGTATAAATACATAAATTGAATAATAAAAATAGTTTTTATTTTATTACTTATAGAAATGAGTCAAAATCTAACATCAAATATCTTTTTAAAACGCTTATAGTTAAACAATTAATTTTAAAAGTAAATCAAGTTACCATATACCGATCAATCTGAGCAATTTAGGTATCCTATCCATGTATCAATGATCCCTACAAATTATAAATGGCTTAAATATTCTTTTCCCAATATTTCATGTCAATCGGTGCTCTTTTGGTCATTATTGACCCCTACACACATGATTCTCTCATTATTACAACAATGATAATAGTTGTGAAAATGAAATTTTAATTGTACTAATAAATCTGCGCATCAGATTGAAGCGGGGTTGATTTCAATAGACAAAAATGCTTTGTGGAATTTTATGCTAACTTTTCAAGTCAATTAGAATTTGTTTTCTCATTTTTAACCCTTCATAGGAGATGTTTAATTTTAATAACACTATGCAACATTACTTATTGTTTTTAATCATACCGGGCGACATGAGTATCTGATTGATGTGGAGTTGATTACTACATATCCAAAATTTCTCGATGATTTTTATCCCATTATTTCATGAAAACTAATGCACATTAGGTTGTTATTGACATCTTTTATGTGATTTATCAGTTAAATCCAAATTTGAGGGAAAAAACACTTTTGATCATACTGAGAAATTCAAGTATCCGATCCACGTACCAATTCATCCTGCAGAATATAAATGTCTTAAATATCATTTTCCTAATATTTCATGTCAATCGGTGCTCGTTTGGTTTTTTTTGACTCCTACACACATGATTTTCTCATTATTAAAAAAATGATAATAGATTTTAAAATGAACTTTTAATTGTACTGACCAATCCGTGCATCAGATTGATGTGTGATTGATTTCAATAGACAAAAAATGTTTTGATAAATGTTCTCCTACCTATGCATGTCAATCAGAATTTGTTTCCATGTTTTGATTGGATTCAACCATTTATAGTTGCTCTAAGGACTTTGGAAGTAGGGTAAGGAGTTAATAATTCATGAATGAAAGGTTACAAGAATAACAATTCACCTAAGATAGAACAATATCAGTATCAATTGGAGGGAATTTTACCTGATTTTAAGTCAACTTAATATTAGACACTAACAAATATTGGAGCATGTACATGGTTAGATATATGTCCCAGAAAGTTCATTTCAAGAATAAATTTCCATCTCCAACTATTAAATGATCCTTACACATTTATTTACTTGAAATTCACATTTTTAATTGATATTCCCTTGTTGGGAATGCCCCCACACCCCCAGTAGGTTCCCCCCTAGATAGTACCCCCCCTGGACAGTGCCCACATCCCCCTTGGACATCCCCCCCTACAGTTCCCCCTGCACAACCCCCCTCCCCAACTGATAAATGATCCTTCCACATCCATTTCCTAGTAATTCACATCCGTTCATTGATATTACCTTGTCGGAGATTTCCCTCAACCCCCCTGTAGTTTCCCCTCCCACATGGATAGTTCCCCCTATAGTTTTCCCCCTGCACAACCCTCCCCCCACCTAAATCCCCCCAACCCTCCCACAGGATAAGCCCACCTCCCCACCTGAATCCCCCAACCCCTCCCCCATACATCCCCACCTCCACCCTACACCCCCCACACTCCCCCATGGACAACACCCCTCACCTCACAATTTATTGACTATATCACATTTTAAACTGTTATGTGAATTTTGAAACAACAAAGATTCATGGTCACTTATGAGTTTCAAAATCACTTGATACATCTCTAATCACTGAAATCACATAACCATTAGAAAGTCAAATAAATCTCATAAAACTAAATTAATCATGTAATAATCCCCAAGACATGAGAATCACATGATGAATAACTGATTATTAACCCAAATTTTCTCATAGGTCTAATTGTATTTATAGTTGGTTTTTAAAACCAAATGAGACAGTAAATTTGAATGAGAAACTAGAAAAATAAAAGAAACACACCTCTTGAATATGATGAATCATGTGGGTCCATGGATGCTACCTCCATTCGGTGTGGAAGGGGCCTACAACAAATAAAAATTATGAATATTTTAATAATGAAAATAATATAAAATAAATAAAAAAATTCAATATAAACCTACATAATATGATCCCCTACACCATCACTCGAACACACATAATCCCGAAGTGTCCTATGCTCAACGATCAGTTGCGCATTTACCTCCTCAAAAGCACCCAAACGTGCCTCAAAATTTTTCATCTGCTATTTCATCCCAACAATAGTAGGACCCACAACCTCAGTGCATGAAACTACAGAACAAGGAATCCCTGTTCCATAGGTCAAACTATATCCATGACCGTCACGACCAATAATGCGATGGAATATATTATCCCTTTGCATAGAAAGCTGTCCCTGGTCCTCTCGTAGCTGTTCAACTCATCTAAAAATTGAGCCTATGTAATATATATATATATATATTTGTGTGTGTGTGTGTGTGTGTTTATATACAGATGTGTGTAAGTATTGGTAATGAGTACAAAAACTTACTATAAGAGCTGCAACCACTGGATCATTTTGACCACGAGTCCTCATCCACAACGACATTTTATCAGTTAGTGAAACTTGATCTCATAACTATATACCAATAAAATATAAAAATATAACACAAAACCATATTCAAAAATAAATTAAAAAATGAATAATAAATATATCATGTCGAATTTGAGACATGTGACGAGTCTCGAGCCTGTGAGGTGGTCCCTACAACGCTGGATTATCAGAATGACGTGCCGATACCTCCTAAATTCAATTAATTCAAATTTCAAAAAAAATAAAATGTCACACATTCTTTAAAATATATATAAAAAAAATAAATAGACTAACTGAAATGGCCTCTGTAGACTAATATGCAACTAACTCATGCCACTGAGACAGGAGAACACCTCTCTGGACTTTTTACAGAATGTCTGGGGTACCCACATTTAGTACCCAATGCTCCCTCTATACTCTTCCTTTGTGATATTTCTACATATTATGACATTTATCCATACAAACTATCTGAAACTCATCAGGGAACGCTTTTAGATTATTCTATTTAAGAAAACAAAATCACACATGTTTGTATTTTTTAAACATAGTGAAGAAACTAAAATGCTCCTCTTATGTGAAATTTCCTCCATAGTCGATCTAATTTATTGTGAGAGAAACAAGCCTAGTTACACATGATAAACGAAAATTAGTGTGGGTATCATATGATATGACCCAAATGATGAATAAATACATGGGTAGTCACTCCCACAAGTTGAAATCTCTCATCAAATGATACGTCTAAGGTCATGTCAGAATTCCAAGATGAAATGCCATGACCAACGCCTCTCCTATGAGAGGAAGAAACAGTCAAGTCTGATCCTATTGAAAACAATTTTATACATAATTAGAAATATTTTCATATATATATTTTTATAAATTAATCAAAAAATAAACAAAATTACATTCACACATGCCTACAGTCATAGAAAACATTAGTAAGGAAAGGATTCATTGCCTATTATAGTGCCTATTATAGTGCCTATCTATATAGAGCAATAAAAATGACAAAAATAAAATATAACTAAACGAATCTATCCCAAGAATATCAAATCACCCCATTTTATTTTCTAATATGGGTAATCCCATGCCTGATGAAATAGTAAAAAGAAGACTAGAGTGAAATAATCTATTTTTTTTATTTTTTTAATCAATAAATTATTTATAAAATATTCTATTGAAAATTATCCAACCATATTGATTGATTTTGTAATATTTATTGAAGATATAAAAGTTAAAAAATTAAAAAAATGTTAAACAATTTAGAAAAGGTTAAACAATTTAAAAAAATGCTTTAAACTAAAGAGCGGGAAAACAATTATATCTTTCATTAAACATGAAAATCAACCATTTATCCTTCAACATCCTCTCTAACCCAATAAATATATTCTTCATGTTGAACTTTGATATGTTGATCAAGCTGCTGTGCAACAAAGGCTATAGTCACAAGTTCATCTCATTCAAATAAAAAAACTCATTGTCAGGACATTTTCACAACAACTTTCCAAATAGGATTCAATGGAAAGGTAATAAAGAAAACTTTTTCCACTTGGGATGTCAAAATTAAAGGTTAATTACCAAGTCATTAATTTTTGTATAACATATTTTTAAAATTCACCAATGTAAACTGATATTGATCGACTTTAATTCCACACACTGGATCAACCCAATTACACTTTAACAATATGTATTTCAACCAGTGTGCATATACAACTTCAATGATGTCTAAAAATTGACCATATTAGTTACCATAATTGATGGTTAGACAACCGATGCCATTATTTTGTGTTTCTCATTTGTTATCAATAAATTTAATGTGAAATCTAAATCTATTAGAATCTATAGCTTTATAATGAAGAGCTGTTATAGATGGACCCTTAGCTAGTTGGTTAAATTATTCAGTTAGTGTGGGTTCACCTAACTCCCTTAGGTTATGAATCTAAATAATTCACAGAATTCAATAATTATTTCTATAGAAATAAATTTGTATTATACTTCACTCATAATGAAAATAAATTTATACGTATAAAATTCTTGAACCAATCATGAAATGATGAATAATGATAGTTTTTAAATTGATACTCCATTGAACGAGACATCTCTTCTTTTAGCTCAGTAATGTATTTCCTTCAAATGATAACACAATGTTTAAATGTTCAACTTTATATATTCAAAAAAAAACATGTAAAAGTTAAACAATAAAAGTTATAAGACAATTACTACCTTTATGGCGAAACTAATGGTGTATTGATCAAGATATATCGATGATCTTGTATCCACTCAATGTTGTCCATATCAAATATGGTTCCTTATCCAACTAAACCATAATGAATCCAGGAGGGATTATATAATTTTTTTAACACCCATAATATATTCTACACAAAATTAGTATACTAATTCATTAAATAACCATTGGTTATTGATTCCTTCATATGAGCTCTGTTGAATACAAATCGTTTCAATGTATTCAGATACCTATCAATAGGATACATCCACCTGAATTGAACTAGACCAACAACCATTAATTCATCAGTTATTTGCACTATCAAGTGAACCATAACATCAAAAAATGAGGGGGGAAATAGTTTCTCAAAGTGACAAAGTGTAAGTACAATTATATCTTAATTTTTTTTAAATCACTTATTCGTTGATTTCTTAAATAAATATATCTAAAAAAATTACTCAACTCAATCAACAGTTTAACAACATTGGGGGATAAACAATAAAAAATTGTGATTGGAATCAACTGCTGAAGTAGTATGTGATTGTCATGAATTTTCAACCCTTTCAATGTTCTGCCCATTAGATTCACACACTTTGAAATATTAGAAGAGTAACCATCAGGCACCTTGAGCATATTCAAAATGGAAATAAATTCATCTTCCTATTTTTTATTCATCTTATACTATGTAGAAATCATATATGCCTTGTTTCCCTCATCCAACTATAAATGAAACTGTTTGCTTAAACCCATTTCTTCTAAATCACGACGTACATTAACATGGTCTTTTGATTTTCCACCGACACCTAAAATGGTCCAAAATATATTATCACAAACATTTTTTATTGTTTATGACATCCAAATTATGCCTTAGCATGTAAGTTTTTGAATAGGGGATATTATTAAAAACACTTTTCTTTTTACAATTGTGACTGAGCTATCTAACCACACCATGAATATTAGGTAATGGATGATCCACTAAATCCTGAAATTCATATATCATGCAGATGTTTTCTTCCTAAATCTGCGATAATATCTATACTCATGTCATGATCTTTGGTGCTTGCTTAAACTCTATAGAATCATCAAATGTCACTATGTCCTTTTCAAACCTATGATGAGGGGGGGGGGAGAAAATTTCTATGACTCATGTATTCTAATTTTTTGGAATGTTTAAGTTATATAGAATTTTTTACTTTTATTGCAACAAGTGAAAGAAAATTCCCCTTTCATACTCCAACATGATAAATTTTCATAATTTTAGAATTCATTGATTTTCCACAATAAATTGGCCTTCAGTTTGAACATTTCATTCATTTCACAGTCATAAGTCATCACACCATTGCCCAAAAAATTCATTCAAATCATCAATCAATGGCTGAAGGTAAACATCAGTCTTATCCCCCGGACTTCTAGGTCCATCAATAAGAGTGGAAAGTAATATAAAATTTTGTTTCATAAAAATCCACAGAGGAAGATTATACGAAACCAACACCACAGACCATGTGCAATGGGTTTCACAAACCATATACTTGAATGGATTGAAACCATCTTCTACCAACCCCAATCAGACATTAAAACCATTTTTAGCAAAGTCAGGGTGTCTCTGATCGAAATAATTCCATGAATGAGAGTCTGCCGGATGGGTTAGAATATCACTTTCCTGATTTCTTTACGCATTCCATCTCATTAAATTATAAACTTTGGATGAAATAATTTTTTTAAACCTCAACTTTAGGGCAAAGTAAGACATTTTCTTTACGATAATCGATTTTTCCCGTTTCACAGTCCAACTTCGATGAGTATTATTTCCTCTGTTATCTTTCCACCTGGAAGTGCCACACACCATACAAATATCCAAATTAATAGTTTCATTTATAATCACAATACAATTTTTTTCACATGCATCTATGGTCTCATATGTAAAACCTAAGTTCTGTGTCAACTTAAGAGCATGGTAATATGACTCAGGAATATTAACATCGATAAGAAGTGATTTTTTCAATAACACCAACAACATGTTGAATGATGTGTTTGACCACTGATTAAAAGTCATAAAATTCAACAAATCCATTATAAAAGACAATTTATTAAAATCAATACATCCAGAATATAATTCAGTTTTTCATCATCAAGTATTTCATAAAATCTCCTCGAATAATGATCTGCACCAGAGTGTATATTTATCTCACCAGTCTCAACATTCTGGATGTCAATACCTTTAGTAGCCAACTCCACATACCATTTCATTAAGCATTTCATGCATTGGATCATTAATCCTTGTATCAACATCCATCTGAATTTCATATCTATTTTGACAAAAAATATATTCTTCCCCATGATGAGTCCAACTCTAATATTTTTTCTGAAATCCATTCAATAATAAGTTCTATCTCACGGTATATCATGTGAATTGATATCTGTTTGCACAGTTTCTACATGGAAAACTAATATAGTCACTTTTAAATCCTCCAATGAACTCAATAAACTGCATAATTCTCTCAAATTATTCTTTATATGTTCAATTTGAAAGAAGAATCCAACTCTTATCCATATTAATATCTATATAAAAAGTAGTAACATTTACACAAAACTTCATATTATAGGAATTTTTCATATCACAAAATATATTTAAAATAAATACTGACCAATTGCATGTGAACCATTGATAAAATAAACAATTTATATCTCTGAATAATAAATAAGAGAATAAATATAAATTATTGAAAAATTTATATATTTAATCACGAGATAGGCATTTATGAATACATATTTCAAACCAACCAATAAAAATGAAAAATTTATATATTTAAGTATGAAATAAACATTTATGAACTGAGGTTTTATATAGAAAATATCCTTGAACATAAATCTTTCAAACCAACAAATGAAAATGAATTCTTTATTCCAAAAAAAAACAAATGTTTTTTTGTAAAATATATAGAGAAATAGATTTATTTTATAATAAATAATTTAAAACATCAAATGATATTTTTGAAAGATAACAATCAAAATACTTAAAAGAATATATACTAAAAATATATTTGGTATTTTTTAGAACAAATAATAAAGTTTTATCTGGAATAACATGTGAGATATTTTATGGGTGATTATCTGATTTTGAAAACAAATTTATTTTCAAATATTCTCTATGTATATTTTTTATATAGATGGACATGTGTAGATTTAATAATATTAATGATTGTGGTGTTCTGGATGATTGGGAGAGGAAGTGAGGAAGATAATGAATAATGGTGGGATTATAGGAAACATTTGTATGTATTGGATTCAAATCTTATTTATTACTACGTATTTTTTTCTTTAGGTGGGTTTATATTATGCATAAATAACTCATGGAGGTACCCTTGGTAGTGCTTTCCCATGGTTAAAATTACTATATATTGATTGGATGTGGAAATAACTTATTTTTCATCATGTTTCCTTTAATGAGTTAATATTATGTGAAATATATATATAAGATCTTGACTAGTTAATCATACATGAGAGACTTTGTTATCCTGGTTATTTATAAGAGGTATCTGGGAGCCATCAGGTTTATCATACATGAGGAATATTGGATGAAGAAATAAATCTGAAGTGAGTGCTAGTGAATCTGAGTTACTCCTATACAATCCTCTATGGTATCCAATTATTTAGATACATTGCCTTACCATTCTATTTAATCCCACAAAGTGGTTGGGAAGTGGTCAAACTAATCCTACATGTGGCATATCATGAACAGTTATTCCAACATGAGGTTGAATGACCCAGTTAATATGACATGATGTTAGAAATAATCTAGAGTGACTTTTAAAATTCCCTAGTTAATTTGGTGACACTTTTGAAATAAGATATTTAATACTACATACCTTCTGTCACACAAAAGTAATCTGATTCAATGATAACATTAACATTTTTATCTCACATATCCTTACAGAATTGAGATTTAATCACACTTGAGCCATTAAAAAACACTTTTAATCATCCAAAACTAGCCTTTTCACATATAAATCATGAGGTAAAAAAAATTCAAGTTCATATTATTCATTAAAATACCAAATTTAATTAAATTATTAAAAACAAAAATTTAATACATATTAAAATTTAATCCAAATGAACCAAAATATTTAAAAATGTGCTAATTACCTTAAAATAGTTAAAATATAGGGGAATATTTGAAATGAAAATAAACTAAAAAATTATAATTTTTATATTTTATCACTCCCCCACATTTATTTCATTATATTCCTAGTTAATATCTATACTTAATTAAATCTCAAACCATGTAACTCAAAAGTGGAAGTGAACTCCCTTTGTCCATATTATTCTCATATTATTTACTTTATAAATTTAATTCCTTTTTCATCATGCTCATGAAATTTCATTCAAGTCCATTGATCCATCAATTCACATGTATACCTACCTCACTTGGAAATTTATCTATCATTTTCAAGAAATGTATTATTATAAATTTTTCTTCATCTTGAGATCATCTACACATTCCTTATTATTGCAATGTGATTACATCTCCACTTAAAAATAAAATATTTATCTTAATAAATAATTATTTTTAATGGGTTGTGTTGGCATAAAATGTTGGTCTTTTGAATTTTAAAAATAAAGGATTCAAATAGGAGTCTAAATAAATTAAGTATTATTAAATGAAATTATAAGAAAACACAAAAAAAACCCAGTCCTAATTTTCCTCCCATAAATGCATCATGGTATATCCAGTGGATCTTGACATTAATATTCTGAAAATTTTCAATATCCTAGAGAATTATAAAGATATGTGTCCAAAATCAAACCCTTAAATTGAAAATAGGGATTACCTGATGCTGTGACAAATCCGGAACCGAGTGAATGTAAAAGTGGATTCATAGGACCTTCTAGATGTGAGGGAGAGGTGGAAGGGATAAAGGATGGTTTGTTCTCCTCTTTGGGTCATTTTTGAGGACAAGTGATGCATGAGAAGAGGAGACGAGGTGAGGTAGGTGAAGGCAGAGGTGGGAGCTGGAGGTGGAGCCAATGTTGGAGGTAGGAGTAGCGTGAGTGCGGTGCAGGCATGACGAGGGAGAGGATGGGTGGTAGAGGTGTGAGCCAAGGGAGAGTAAGGTCAGAATAGGGTTTCATGAGGGAGGAAGTGAATAAGGGAGGGGGAGATGGAGTCGGAGTCGGAGGCGAGAGCATGAAAGTGCGGTGGGGGAGAGGACGAGCGACATATGTGAGATGGAGGAAGAGGAAGGTGTGGCAAGGGAGTGGAGCTGTGGTAGGGTTCTATGAGGGCGAGATCAAGTGTTGGTGGGATCGAGGGTGGGGGGGGGGGGGGTTGGTCCTGTAACCACCTAGAGTGGTCACCCGTTCTAGGGGGATCCAAATCCCAAATTTGTAGTAGTGAAACCAAAGTCAAGGATAACTACCAAGACATCATAAAATAATGTTCTTAAGATAAAATCCAGTAACTATACATGGAATATCATGATATAAAAACATTACCCAATGTATTGGTGGACTATATAATTTTGGTCCCACCCATCACCTTTATATCATATACCTGCATAAGTGTTCCATATAGATCATACAAAATAAGGTTGAATTTAATTAATTTTAATCTAATTATTAATAATTTTATGTTACATACATGTAAATCCCCAATAAATGAAGCATATTTAAAACTAGGTGAATACCCTTGAGTGGAAATGGAGACAGGTATTTACTACAGAAATGTTTGACATGGAAAATTTGCAGGATAATTTCACCAGAAAAATGGCTGTAAATAAATATTTATAGAAGAGGTTAATGAGATAAAAGTGGTCTCTCATTACTTAAGAATTATAATTAAAGTAATAGGGATGTGTAAAATCATATCCCAACTTGAAAAATTGGAAATCAAAATGCATCCCACAAAGAAGGTTCTTGAGTAAAGAGGAGAAGGAGAAGATCCCTTACCTTGAGAGGATGCCTATGAAAACATGAGATATCTTATTAAGAGATTTGTGGAATATTGGGAGGACTATAGAGAGTTAAAGTAAGAGTAATTTCATGCTCTTATAGTTTTTAGTTAAGATGAATGAGAGGTTGGGTGGGTTTATTTAGAAAAAGAGTGGAGAATTATTTTTTAACTTCCAAACTTAGGTTTTGGATTCTATATGATAAAGTATTTAAAAATAAAAACCTTCTCATAGTTTTTTCCAATTTTTTATTGAAAATTGGATTGGTTTTCATTATTTTATAAGTTTATGTAGTGAAAAATTTAACTAATTCACTTGTTGATGTGGAAGTGAGTCATGTTTACAAAGAATTTATTTTGAAACCCTAAAATATATTATAGGTTTTAGAAGATTCATTAAGGATTTATAAAATTAATTGAATAACTTAGAAAATACATTATTTTAAAGGGGGAACATTATTTTTTTTGTTTTTATAGTATATATTAGATCAATTTTGGTATTTTATGATGTCATAATACTTACCATATAATTATACTGTATTTAATTTTTACCAAAAAATTCGATTGTCTCAGAAAATTATGAAAAAATAACCATTGGATAATTTAAATATGATGATTTCAAAGAAAATATTAATTTTATCAAAATAATCCTATAAATATTAGAATTTAAATTTTTAAATAAAAATCCCCATTTATTGGAAAATATTGGTTTTTTGATAATAAGAATTTTCCAAACCTTACAAAAATTACATTTAAATTCATAAAATTTTACTACCATTTATATTTAATAAATATTATTTAATAATAATATTTTATTAAAATATCATATATTTCACAAATTCTTAAAGTCAATAAAAATATTATCTTGATTGAAACTATTTATTTCCTAAAAATCAATTTGGGTTTCATCATGTTAAAATATTATTTTTATCAAACTCACTATTTAATCATTTGAAAAGTAATATTAAGAAGTGATAAATATAATGAATGTTTTATTAAAAATAAAATATAAAAATTCATACTATTTGGGTCTTGATATATAGACCTTTATTTTACCAGTGAATTCCCTAAGTGTAAGGTGTGCGATGGTGAATTTTCATGGGGTGGTTTAGTGAACATTGTTTGGGCCATAATCTCAATGAGATTGAACTTCTCATGTAAATAGATTCTATAATTCGTTATTTTTTGAATCGAATCTTGATCTTGGTCAAGGGAAAATCCCAGTAATGATATCTCCCTCATAATATTTTATAAATGGGCTTCATAGGGAGTAATCCTACTGGCCGAGGACATCACTTCTTACATCTTTATCAATTGGAATTTATCATAACCCTTAATATACTAATCTTAATGGGAACTGTACAATGTCAATATTATCAATGTTTATAATTATTAATAGTATTTTAATTTTTACTGAATATAACTTATAATTCTCTAAAATATCCAAAGTAGTGAATGTGTTTTCAATTTCTACATTACTTAATAATGCATTTATTCATTCAAAAATGGAATTTCATTTATAAAAGTTTGGGTTGTTAAAACCATTAACCTATTCTAGTTTGTCTCATGATACCTACTGATGTATCAAGGGGTTATATAATTTTTTTCCACACCCATAACATAATACATCTGATGTATCCATCATATGAAAGGAATTACTAAATAATACATATCGTAATGTTACAAAAGGAACATCATATACAAACATGGAAAAGTAATAATTAATTAACCAAATATAAATAATATAAATATGAATTTGCATGGTTTACTTAGTAAATAGAATAAAATATCTATATAGGTGAATATTGTGATCTACTCCCTTGGGGAATTGCCATTGTATGATGCCCAGATTAGAGGCATGCCAATGGGACCTCAAGTGCACCTCCCTATATGAGAGAGGATTACGACTAGTAGTGGGAGTCCGGGTTGTTACCATGGGGAGACTATACCCCCATATTAGAGTAATAAAATATAGAAAAATAACAAAAAATCAATATCAAAACAATAATATTATGTATAATCAATAAAAAATAAACCATCTTATAACAATGAACATGTGGAAGTTAGAAGTCACACAGACTCATGGTCATGCCAATATACAGGCACTGATATCCCACTAGGCCAATCACATTAGCCAAATAAAATAATAAATCATGAAAGGATATAATATTATCCTCGAGAAAAACCTCATCCATATACTAACTATGTATAATATATCCATCTAATTGATCAATCTTGAGACTTATCCAAACCTGAACCTATGAACAGTGAAGGCTACTCGGGTACCCAACTGTCATGGATGCCTGAGCAAGGTGTGAGTACATCTTAGTAAGGAACCACCAAGGTGGTCCCATACATAACCATTAAATGTAGTGTACAAATGTGATATGATAATTTTAATAAATAAATAAAATTAAAGAATCATCAATAAATAACCAGATCCTCAGGTTTTACCATTGAAGCTAAGATTGACTAAAATATTCCTTAGAAAGTACGAAAGTGTCTCTGATAACATCACACAACCATACTAACCAATATTAGTTTCCAAATTTTATTTCTAGGAGTATATCCCAGGAAATCCAAATAATTCCCATAGGCCACCTATCACCCATAGCTAGGGGTGTGCCTCTCCCCTATTGGGAAGCCATCATCTTTTTCCAGGTTGTACCTTACTGGAAAAATCATTGCCCGAGTCTAGGGGTGTGGGTTTTACTTATTATAAATCACATAATCTAAATCTAAGGGCATTAATATCCTTTCTATATATCACCTCATATGATTCCATGTGTAATAATCAAGACCCTACTATAGCTTCTGAACACCATATCATGTACTATCACACTCTAAGGAGCCTTTATTCACGATTATCTTTAAAATATTAATTTCTAATTGTTAAAATTTGATTTTAACAAAATAAACCTAAGTTTTTAATTCATCATAAAGATATTATCTTAAGATAAATTTTTTAATGTTTTATACAAATATTTATTTTTAGGTGAATAAAGCAAATACCATTTTTTAATACTGTGGATCGTATGACATCACTAGGATATAAGCATAAAATAAAAATCACAAAACCTTTTAAGTAATAAAATATGTATTTAAATAATCAAATTATTCCTTTCAAAATATTAATTAAAATTATAAATCCTATGTACACAATTTTATAACTAATTAAAGTGTTACCTAAATAGAAACCATTTTCAGACTTTTCTTTAAATAAATTATTTTCAAGGTGAGATTCAATTTTCTCTTTCCTTTAAAGCCTCATACAATTTAATTTTTTTTATAAAAAATTAAATTATATAATTAAAATCAGCATCCATTAAAATTTTATCATTTATTTAAATTTAAATCATAAAAATGTTATTTTTTTAAAACTGTTTTTTGGAACTAAATTTGTATTTTAAAAACAACATTTCACACCTATATATTATTGAAAATGCAAGGGTTACTACAAAATCTACCCTTCTCCTCACTTATAAATGAGTAACATCCCCATAAATTCAAGACTCACCTTACCTTAGAAATTCTCTTTAAAATATTCATATTTTCTCCTCTTATAACACTATCCCATATTAAAAATATTATAGTCATGATTATTTAGCATAAGGCCTTCATTTACAAGGTGAATTCCCCAGAAAATTCAATGTCCCAATGTGAGTATTATTAACAACTTAGATTTATTCATAATTATATTCATTAAAATTTATTCTATAAAAAGTAATATAAATATATTAGTATTATTTATATACTATAATGTTACTATATTAATGGTATTATTACTTTCTATTTATATATCCCATCCATTAAGAAAAATGAAATCGTCATTCGTGTGTACGTGAGGACTACCGTCGCTAAGAGTAATAAAATTTATTTTTCATCACCACCCATCATTGATGATCAATAGAATATATTTAATTGGAAATATTATTTTTATGATATCTTTAAGTTTTAGGTATGATAAATTAGAGAAATTATTAATTATATGACCAATAAATGACTATCATTAATTCCATCGTTTAAAACAAGTGTGCTAAGAGGAAAATCATTTTTTTAAAATCATGGAATATTTTCATGTCCATTAATTTTTATTAAACATTATTTATAATTATGATATATCACAAAAATAAACACTAAATATGATCATTATACTTTTTTATAATGATATTATAATAAAAACACCTCATAATCATTCATTAAATCAGGGTATGTTCATGTTTGGGCCGATTTAACCACATACTTGAAAATACTATATATTTGTATAATTAATGACTATGAGAAAATAAATAATGGTATCATATAATATAAATGTTTAAATAATGTTTTTTATTATGGATATGTTATATCAATATTTAATTCATCAATTAAGAAAACACCCTTCCATCAACAAGAATCACTGAAACATGCTTGTTATAGATTTCATATTATAGGATAAAGACTAAAAAATCCTGAAAAGAATTTGAAACATAATAAATAATTATAAAGAATCCCTAATATTAAATTTAATGTTCTAATAATGATGAAATTTGGATTAAGAATTAGTATGAACACTACTATTTTTAAACTAGTACAAACGACCAAAACTTTAAACAACTAATGTGGAAAATAGGTAGAAATCCTATAGTGTATGAATATTTATAAAGTGTATAAATGAAAATTCATAAAATTAAGGTTCTAAATTAATTTATTATGATATCTATGTTTTTGATATAGGATATTATATTACATTCGAGAAAGTAAGGATAAGAGGTACGAGTTTTCCATCTCAATTTGAGGCATGTTTTGTATTATTCACCTAATTTACATTATGTGGTGTATATACTACCTATTTTATATGTTATATCATGAAATTAGATTATTTATGGTATTTAAATATAAATTTTATTCCATCACTTTTAATAGGTTTTGATTTAATTTTTACCCAATCCATAAGTGGGTTTTTAGCATCTCAGTTTTCATTCCTTAGGACTCATATTATATTCACGACCTATTTATTTTTGTGTGGTGCATAAATTTACATGGAATAAATTTAACATATTATTCATGTAATTTAATGGATTTAAAATTATACATTGTTTTCCCACATAATATTATTTTTATTCAAGAGTTACTAAAACCATTTTAAAATACAATCTTATCCATGGTAGAAAAACTATCCTATGCTTTTTATAGTAAACATGTTTGAAATTTCATAGAAAATAAATCCTTGATTGAATATTAGAAATAGGATGAAGTTATGCCATATATTCACATATGGGTAATCAACCATAAAAGGTTTGGTTGAACATTGAATCAATCATCAACATGATGCATGACGGGTGGGCCCAAGACTACACACCTGACTAGACACTCCCAGGGATATGATTTGGAATATTGACATGATCTTAATGAACCACGATTAATGATTTTTCTTCTTTTATTTAGTATATTAACAATTCATAATATTAAACCCAATTACTATCTTCCATGGATAACCCAACACATTCAAAGTACCCTCACAACTATATTTATTTGATAAGGGTACTTCCTGCTACTTTGACGAACACCCCACAACTTTTATGTTGATTAATATATGTTATAATAGACATACATACTATTTTAATGAATTGGTAAGTATTTGATTTATACATTTTTTTTTGACAAAATAAGATGGATCCATTAAT
The DNA here is from genome assembly GCA_963277665.1 of Viscum album. Lineage (NCBI taxonomy): Eukaryota > Viridiplantae > Streptophyta > Magnoliopsida > Santalales > Viscaceae > Viscum > Viscum album. The sequence continues at coordinate 667,106,332 of OY728133.1, forward strand.
GATGGAGATCAGCAGAAATACAACAGCATAACCACGATGGAAAATGATTGAACCAAAGCAAATCCTCGTAAGGAGGGCCAATGCCTGCCATCTTGTGAGCGGCTTCATTCGCTTCCCTTTTAATAAATGAGAAAGTGCAGGAATTGAAGCCTTGTCTCCGCGAGTGAATGCACCGGATAATGGGGCCGAAAGGTTGAAGCCCGCCGTCAGTGAGATTGATGGCATTGATTACAGTGAGACAGTCGGATTCGATCTGAATGGAATCCCAACCGCGATCTTTTGCGAAGTTTAACCCAGCAAGGATGGCGGCGGCCTCCACGACTGAGGGCTCCCAAAGTGCATAACGTGCTTCGTATTTGGCTGCGATAAGATTTCCCAGGTTGTCTCGGGCCAGTAAACCTATTCCAACTGGGCCATCCTTAGGGAGAGAGGCATCCACATTGATCTTAAAAATCCCTTCCGGTGGGGGGTACCAGTGTTGGGGAAGAGGAGAGGGGGTGATAAGTCTTTGTTGCTCAGGGTGGTTCTACCAAACCGCAATCCATGACAATTCCCGGTCAATCCAAAATCTGGGGGGCCTCCGGAAATGATTGAAAATGGCCTCATTCCGCCTATCCCAGATAATCCAAGTCAAAATGCACAGGGCGACTGCTTTAGCCGGCGAAAAGGAGGAGCACCATCGCAGCAGGAGAGAGGTAAGATCTGAGGCGGCGTCCAGGGATAGCTCTATAGTTGATCCCCAGCCATTCCAAACCTCCTGGGCCCCGGGACATTGAAAAAGAGCATGGAGAGGGGATTCAGTCACAGAAGGGCAGAAAGGGCATGAGTTGTCGTTTGAAAAGTGTCTGTAGGCAAGGAGGCACTTAGTAGGAAGGATACCGGTACACACCTGCCACCAGAAAAAGCGGACTTTAGGGGGAACATAAAGCTTCCAAATTGATGTCCAGGGCCTCGCATCTCCTTCTGTAATTTGAGCAGTAAGAGCTCGCCGGTAACCAGCTTTCACCGTATACTCTCCTGAGCTGTCGTTTGTCCAGTAGAGATGATCTGGCCCTGCGTCTGGCACACAGGGGATACTCAGAATAATTCTCCTATCCCTCTCATTAAACCATGAGAAGAGTTTTTCCAGACACCATCCCGCCCCTTGATCATCAAAAAGACAACAAACTGTGGCATGTTCGGATCCTGGATAAATAGGGGATGACGCCTTCATGCCTGCCTGATCAAAAAGCCAGGGATCAGTCCAAATCTTGACCATTGAACCATTCCCAATCCTCCAGCCTAGTCCTTTCCTCATAAGATTACGACCACCCCAAAGGCTTCTCCAGAGAAAACTGGGTCGATAGCCAAGATGGGAATCCAAGAAATCCTTATGTGGGAAATATTTAGCCCGGAGAACTCGCGTGCATAGGGATGATGGGTTATAAATCATACGCCAACCTTGTTTAGCCAGCAAAGAATCATTAAAAAGAGAAAGGTCCCGGAAACCCATTCCGCCTTCATATTTTGGTTGGCAGAGAGCAGACCAGGCGATCCAATGGACTTTATTTTTTCCGTCTTTTCGACCCCACCAAGAGTTAGATGTTCTGGATTGAATCTTTGAAAGCACCACATCAGGCAGTTTAAAAATAGACATCAAATAGCTGGGGACAGATTGAAGTGCCGCCTTGATGAGGATTTCCTTCCCGGCCTTGGAGATTTTTTTAGGGGTCCAACCTTGTATTTTTCTTTCAATTCGATCCACAATAGCTGAGCAGATTTCTTTCTTTGACCGTCCAACCACCGTCGGGAGCCCAAGATACTTCTGGTGCTTATCGACCCCAGGAATGCGTTCTAAAGAGCAGAGATCTTCTCTTTTCGGCTGGGGGACTCCAAAGCTGAAAGAAATTTCTGATTTACTCTGGTTGATCATTTGTCCTGAAGCCTGTTCATACTGTTGTATCGCCTGGCAGATTGCAGTACACTCATTAGGGGTAGCTCGAGAAAATAGAAGGCAATCATCATTATTTATACAGTTATCATTATATAGATAACCATTATTTATTCAGTAAAAGGTTCCTTTTAGAATGGTATGAAAATTATTATTGACTCTTATGGTGAATGCATTGGTCTTAATAAAGAGATTAGTAGGTCCCAAAATTATATAATATCTCATGAATAGACATGTATAATGAGAAAAAATATCTTGGGTATTAGTGTACACCTCTCCCCATATCAGAATAGCGTGTTTTAATAAATCCTTGACATCATTTTTTGATGTTCAAAACTATTCATTCTATCAGTATGAGATCAATTATTATTATCATCCATGTTTTCATTTATTTTCATGGATATAGAGTTCTCTCTCGGTTTTATTTGATTATGGAGTCATGTTGTTTATTTATTCATTTCATATAAATTATTCTATGTTTATATTATGATAGATTACACTGTATGATACTATTTATTGAGTATCTGAGCTCACTCTTATTTGTTTTCCTTTTCATAGAAAACCTAGAGGAGAACTATGTGTAATTTTAAAAGAAATGATGGAAGGGATAATAATGTTCTCATAATGTTTTCATTATGTATCTTATGTTTTAAAATATAATTTATATATGTATCTAGTATTAAGAGACAACTAAGATATTTGATATTACAATAACTCTTATATTTGGTACCAATAATGAAATATAATGACCATATATGTGTTTCTAGAGTCTGGGTTTTTACAATTTGTGTTAGAGAAAGTTTATTAGGAACCTTGGGGAATAAATATAAAGTAACCTTGTTATATATCCCAATTACTATAAAAAACCCTCATTAATTCTTGGGATAAATATAGAAAACTCAATATTAATTTTATTTTTCAATTCAATATAATGAGAATATTATGTGTATGAAATTGTAGAAAGATGGTAACTAAGGAGAGGATTGAGAACCATATCAACACCCATAGTCAATGTTGGGATGTTCCCCTTGAACAATTCAATGAATCTAGAGTTTAGGATAATAAAATCATAACAATATTAGGGTAGTTAAAAAAACTTACGAAAAATAATCTTGCCCTTATAGAGTGCCCCGCTGATATGAAACATGGTGTAAATATGTTGGACCACTTCATGCGACAATAACCTCCAACATTAAGTGGATCAACTAATCCATTGGTAGCTAAATTATGGATCAATTCCCAAGGTAATATCTTTCTTTTTTTGGGGAGTGGTGAAAAGGAAAAATTAATGACGATGTTCTATAATTTTAATGGAAATGTGGACCAATAATGGTCACTAATTCTAAAAACTAAATAGGAAGATGATATAAAGATTATAGAATGTGTAACTTAAGGAGGTATTCTATAAAAAATACTTTCCTCATGATAAAAGAGTATAAATGTAAAGTAAATTTATCAATATTATAAAAAAGGAGGTGAAAAATATTTTTGATTACGAGGATAACTTTACAAGGTTAGTTAGAAAAGTTGTGGACTATGATAATAGATTGTAAAACCAGATTGATCATTTCTTTGATGGGTTAAAGCTAAGAAATTGGAGGGTGTTAGTATCTCAGAAATTTTTATTATACTTGGATATAGTATCAAGAACTATTAAGATAGAAGAAGAGTTCTACAATATATACATATTCTAGTGAAATTAAGAGAATAAGTGGCTGAATGAGAATCACAGGAAGAAAAATGCAGTAAATAGGAAGAAAGAAAGTATGTGATTTCCTACATGCAATAACTATAGGAAGAAACACAATGAGGATTATATTAAGGTAACTAGAGTTTCTTAAAATTGTGGATAAAAAGGCCCCCAATCTCATGAATATAAAGTCAAGGTAGAATCTATTGATGTTCATTGACTTAACTATAAGTAAAAGAGACATTATGAGAACTAATCCCCTAAAAATCAAGGAAATTTACCTTAGAAAAATCCAATAGAGAAAGACCAAGATTATATGGTTACCACAAATGAATTAGAAGTTACTAATGATATGATGGTAGGAAATTTGATCATATATTCAAATCTAGATAATGTGTTATTTTATTATGGATCTTCATATTCTTCTATATATTCCATTTTATCCCAAAACATTAACTGTTTCCATATAACCCTAGGTTGGGAGTTATCAAATAAGATTCCAAGTGTAAATCTCATTATAATAAATATGTGTTAGTAAGTTCCAATTATGATTCATAGAAGTACCCCATTTGAAAACATAGTTATTATAACTATGGTTGAATTTGTTATTATACTTGGTATGGATTGAATTTCAAATTATAATGCAAAAAAATTATTTCCAAGGGAAGGAGATTATGATTCATGAAGGTGAAGTAGAATCTCTTGTATTTAGAGTTTAAACTTCACTATATAAATAATGTGTGGGTCCTACCCTAATAGATATCCTTAATGAAATTATGGTAATAGATGAATATCAAGTGTGAGATATCGATAAAGAAGATATCCTATGAATAGATGATGTAAATGTGGTATAAAAATTAATTGATGTTTTTATAGAAGAATTATTTGGACATACACCAATGCATGAAGATGAGTTCTCCATTGAGACCATTCATGATGTATGACCTATATCTAAAAATCCATTTAAAATGGAAATAGTGGAGTTAGATTAGTTAATGAAATTTCTACAGGAGTTGTGTGATTAGTGATTTATATGACATAATGTTTCACCATTGAGATCCCTTGTTCTTTTCATGAAAAAGAGGATAGGTATATGAAACTATGTATCAATTATAGGGATATCAATGCCATTACTATAAATAATAATTATCCTTTACCACACATTGATGAATTATTTGATAAAATTCAAGGAGCTCGATAATTTTAAAACATTGATATTCATTGTAGTTATCATCAGACAAGGGTGAAGAAGGATGATATATCAAAGATGAAATTCTGAACATGGTATGAACATTATGATTTTATGTCAATTCCTTTAGATTAACTAATGAACCTTATATCTTTATGGATTTTATTAACAGAGTATTCAAGGACTATCTTGATAACTTTGTAGAGGTATTCATGGATTATATATTGATACACTCTAAGAGTTATGAAGATATTGAGAGTCATATGCAAATAATTTTGGAGATCCTCATAAAAAAACAATTATATAAGAAATATAGTAAGTGTGAATTTTGGCTCAATGAAGTTTATTTTGTGGAATATATTTTCTCCATGTATGGAATATCTGCTGAACCTTCAAATACAAAGGTATTCAAAGAATGGTCTAAAATGATGAACATAACTAATATCGGAAGTTTCCTAGGTTTAGTAGGTGGCTATCGATGGTTTGTTCAAGATTTCACTTGGTTAGACAACCCATAAACCAAGTTAACACATAAAGGGGTTAAATTAATATGGTCAAGGGAATGTGAGGAAATATTTGAAAAGATAGATAGGACAATGATTAATCAAATTCCATTAACTATACTATTAGGTAAGGAATGTTTTCTAATATACATTGCTGCATCAAGGAAAGGACATGGTTTTGACATTATGAAAAATTATAGGGTTATTTCTTATGAATGAATAGAGCTATCAAACCCATTAAATTGAGATTAATGTCATAATAATTACTTTGAAAATATGGAGACACTACCTTAATGGTGAAAAATGTGATATATATATGGGGAAAAATATTTTTAAGTTTATATTCTCTCAGATATAGATCAACATGATGCAAAGAAGAAGATTAGAACTACTCAAGGACTATTATTGGTTGATACAATACCACACTAGGAAGGAAAACATGGTGAATGATGCATTGAGTATGGGGGACCATGGAGTTATGAACATGATGAGGATTAAATAGGATCATATATATAGATATCAAGTAAAAAGGATATGGTGATTTTCCAAAAAGATGATAAATATTTCCCTTTGTAAGAAATTGTTAAACCATCCATACTAGAACATATATAGAGGTCCCAACAAGATGATGAGGACTTGAAGAGGAAAATTAATGTAGTAAATTATTGGGAATTTATAGACTTCATCTATATAGATGTAGTGTTTAAGTTTGTAAAGAGGTTATATCCTCCTTCCATACCATAATTTAAGAGGTAATTGCTAGATGAATGACATAGTTCAAATTTCTGTACACACCTTGGTAGGAAAAAAATATGCATAGGGATTTAAGAGAACATTTTTTGTGGGATGATATGATGTGGGAAATTTTATACAATGTATATATATTTCTAGTATTATAGTAGGAAAAGGATAAAATAAATATCATAATGGAGTCATGAAACCTCTTCCTATACCTATATGAAAGTGGGGAAATATTACAAGAAAAGTTTTCACTGGACTCCCAAAGGATCCAAGTAATAATGATGTTATATGGTTCATAATTTATCATATTATAAACTATAATAATTTCTTAGAGATAATTGAATATCTACCCCTTGAGAACTTTTCTTTAATCTATATCAATGAAATCATAAGGCTTCACATGGGAACTTATATCAATTGTATATGATCCTGACCCTCAGTTCACATGAAATTTTGGGAAGAGTTTTCAAAGGGCTCTCAAAATTGAGATACCTTCAAGCACCACAAATCAAAACCAAACTAATGGTTAGTCTAAAAATATTATCCATACATTAAATGAAACTTAGAGATCATGATTAATTGGATTCAAAGATATGTGGGATATGTATCTACTATTGGTGGAACTTACATAAAATAATAGATTCTATTAGAGCATCCAAACTGTACCATATAAAGAATTACATGTGAAGAGGTGTCATACTCCAATCTCTTGGGAAGAAGTTTTAGAATGAAAGCTAGTTGGCCCATATCTCATATAGGATATGATTTTTAATGTATGAATTATTCATGATCATATTAAAGCAGACCAAAGTAGACTAAAGAGATATGTAAATAATTGAAGTAAATACTTACAATTTTAGATGGGAGATAGAGTATTTTGAAGGATTCCCCATGGAAGAGGGTTTTAATATTTAGTAAGAAATGAAAGTTAATCCCTAGGTACATTGGACCTTTTGAAATACTAGAAAATATTAGAGTTTTATCTTATTGATTGGCTATTCTGCCCAACCATTATAAAGTAGATGATGTCTTCCATGTTTCATTAATGAGGAAATACATTCCAGATCCAATTAATATACTCACATATGTGGTAATAGAGTTCCAAATTGTCTTATAATTAGGATATTTTTGAGATTCTTGACACCATAGAGAATGTATTGTGGAATTGTACAACTGGATTGGTGAATGTCTTTTGGAGAAATCACAAACTAGAAGAGGAAACCTAGGATCCTGAAGAACCTACAAGTAAGAAATATAAATATTTTTAAATAGTTTATATATACCCAAATTTTAAGGGTGAAATTATATAAGGGGGGAGAATGTAATTCCTGAGATCATAATGTAGCAGGTAAACACCATATCCTTGAATATCATACTCTAAAAAACCTTTATTCATGAGTATATTTAAATGTTTAATTTTGGATTGTTAGAATTATATTTATTAAAAAAATTAAATTTTTAATTCATCATAAATTAATTTCTTAAGATGAAATTTTGTTTTTTTCCAAAAAGATTGATTTTTAGGTGAATAGTGAAAATACTGGTTTTGTTAATTAGGTGAATATTATGACATTTTGGATGTAAGGACAAAGTAAAACTGACAAAAACTTTTAAATAATATATATATATATATATATATATTTAAATAAAATTATTCTTTTTAAAATATTATTTGATCTTATAATTCTCATGTCTAGTATTTTTAGAACTAATTAAAATGTCACTTTAGTAAAAACTATATTCGATATTTTCTTTGAATCATGCATTTTCAAGATGAGATTCATATTTTTCATGACTTGGAAGACATTTAAATTTAATTTTTATAATAAAAAATTTATTTCATTAAAATCAGTATCCAAGATAATTTTATCATATATCTTAATTTAAATCTTCAAGATGTTATTTTTCTAAAAACTGTTTTTATGTGATTAAGTGTCTTCATTTTAAAATTAGCATTTCACAACCTTAGAAATTTTATTTGATAAAATTATTTTCAAATTTTAAATAAATATGATAAAATTAGTTAAAAGGGGAAATATTAATGATTTTCATTAAAATTAATTACTATGATTAAACGTTAATTACCAAGGTAAAACTAAATTAGGGTAAAAGTTAAAAAGTATAAAATAAAAACACTAAAACACTAAAATATATCTAAAAAAGGAGTGATTTAGTTGAGTTTCAACCCAAAATCACTTTTACCTCATCTCTTTTACATTTTTGGTCCATTCAACCTTGAATAGTAACTTTACATTATTGAAAATGTAAGGGTTACTCCCAAAACTACCCTTAAACTCACTTATAAAAGATTAAAATTACAAATAATTAAATTTTAAAATTAAACGATAATTTATAATTGAAAATATTCTAGTTTTATCATCCTATAACTCTTTCCTATGGCTTTTGGTCTTGATTCTTCAGTATAAGGCCTTCATTTCCAAGGAGAATTCCAAGGAAAATTCCAAGTCCATGACATGAGTATTATCAATTTCTTAAATTTTATTATTAACAATATTATTTAAAATTTATTCTGGAAATAATAATATAAATATATTATTATAAGTTATCACTTTCTATTAATATATCCCATCCATTAATAAAAAAAAATTTCCACTCGTACGTATGTGCGTACTACCGTCACCACAAGCAACAAAATTCATTTTTTATCACCACCCATCAATTATGGTTCATAGAATGGATTTAATGAAGACATATTTTTTTTATATCATTAATGTTTTGGTATCATAAATATTATAACTAATTAATGATATGTTCAATAAATGATCATTTCTAGTTTAATCGTTTAAAACAAGCATGATATGAGGAAAATATTTTATTCAAATTATGAAATATTTTCATATCCACTACTTATTATTCTATTTACTTCATAATTATGAAATATCACACTAATAAACATTAAATAATATCATTATTAATTTTTTAAAATTATATTAGAACAAAACCACCTTATAATCATTCATTAAATCAGGGCATGTTTAAGTTTGAGTCGGTTTAACCACCCACTTGAACAATACAGTAAATTTGTATTATAACTGACCATGATAACATAATTACTAGTATAATATAATATAAATGTGTAAATAATTATTATTTTCTTTATTATGGAGATTTATATCACTATTTAATTCATAAATTAAGACAACACCCTTCAATCGACAAGAATCACTGAAACATGTATGTTATTGATTTCATCTTCCAGGATAAAGAATAAAACGCTCATGAAAGTAATTTGAAATATTATAAATAATTATATAACATCCATAATAGTAAATTTAATTATCTAATAATTATTAAATTTAGAATAATAATGAGCATAGACCCCACTTTTAATAACCTAGAACAAACAATCAAAACTATAAACAACGGATGTGGAAAATAGGTAGAATTCATATAGAGAATGACTATTTATGAAGAGTATAAATGAAAATGGATTTGAGTATGGTTTTAAATTATTTGATTATAATATTTATGTTTGTTATATAATATATTAAAGTACATCCATAGAATTTAGGATAAGAGGTAAGGGTTTTCCATCTCAAATTCCTCTCTTTGAGTCATGTTTTGTATTATGCACCTAATTTCCATTATGTGGTGTATATAATAGAAAATTAATATTTTATATAATGAAATTAATTTATTCATTGTATCTTAAGATAAATTTTATTCCCTATCTTTCAAGAGTTTTTTATTGAATTGTGACTCAAGTAATAAGTTGGATTTTTTCATCTTAATTTTCATTCTTTGGGGCTGATGTATATTCACCACTAATTTCTTTTTGTGTGGTGCATAAATTTTCAAGGAATAATTTTTCCATGTTATTCATAGAATTTAATGTAGTTAATTTTTTTTATTTTTTTTATCCCCACCTCATATTCTTTTTATTCAATAGTTACCAAAAAAATTGTAAAATTCAATCTTTTCGAAGGTGGAAAAATCATCCTAAGTTTTGCTGAAGTAAAAGTGTGTGTAGTTTCCTAGAAAATAAATCCCTATCTGGATAATAGAAAGTGGATGAATCTATAAAATAGATGAATATATGGGTAATCTCTCTAAAAATATTTTGTTGAACATTGAATCAATCATCACTATGATTCATGACAAGTGGGTCTAATACTACACAACCGAAAAGACACTCTTGGAGGATATGCTTTGGATTATTCATATTCTATTTATGAACCATGATAAAGTATTTTTCCTACCATTACCTTAGTATTAGACAAATTCATACCATTTAACCCAATTAGTATCTTCTGTGGATAACCCAACACAATGAAATTACCCTCTCTAGTATATTTATTTGATAAGGTTAATTCCTATTACTTTAATGAATACCCCACAATTTCTAAGTTGATTATGGGATGTTCTCCTAGACATACACATTATTTTAAGGAATGGGGAAGTATTTTATTTATGTATTTTTTTTCATTATATGGATAACTATGATTTTATTCAGTAATATGTTCCTTTGAGAATGGTATGAAAAGTATTATTGACTCTTATGGTAAATGCATTGGGCTTAATCAAGTGACAGAAAAGGCCCAAAATTATATAATCCATCAATTCATCAACAGGTCTCATGAGAAAAAATATCTTGGGTTTTGGTCTATAGATCTCCCTATATCAGTGTAGTGCCTTGGAATAAGTCCTAGAAAGTATGTTTTAATGTATGATATTATGAATTATATCAGTATGAGATCAATGATTATTGTTATCTATGTTTTTATTTATTGTAAAGGATATAGAATACCCTTAGTTTTAGTTTATTATGGATTTATGTTATTTATTTATTTATTCTATATCACTCATGACATGTTTATGTTATGATAGATTTAACAAGCATATGATATCACCCTTATTTTTTTTCCTTTCTTCAAGAAACCTAGAGGAGAACTATGTGTAATTTTCAAAGAAATTATAGAATGGATAATATTGATCTCACAATGTGTTCATGTTTTATCTTATGTTGTGAAATGTAATGTATGTATGTATATAGTTTTATAATAATATTAAGATGTTGGATCATGTTATAACTAATTTATTCTATAAAAATAATGTAATATAACTAATTGCTCTGGGTTTTTGGAGTCTGAGATGTTACACTAGAGGAATAAACCTCCCTACAAGACATCACCTCATCTGAATCCATGGGTGTGGTCCACCCTTCTAGACATCATATCATCCAAATCAATAGAGAATGGAAGGAATACCAAACCATCGTATCTATATGGATTGTGAATCCCACCATACAGATCCAAGTAACATGTCTAAATCATACTATAAACTTCATGGGAGCTATGTATAACCTCAAAAATATAATATCTGAATCTAATGAGTATGTATAAGGCATCTCAAATTTTTGTATCTCAGTGTACTATTCATACCACCATATATATATAAGGATCATGTACAATGCATCCCAAAACCTATGGGAAAACTTTTTCCAACCCTAAAACCAACATATTCGGACCCATGGAGCATTCTCAAGGAATAAAAAACTATCATATATTGGTGGAATGTGCATCCAACTATATATATCCAATGAGCATGTCCAAGGAATTCCAACCACATTTTAGCATCTCAATGGACTTCTCACCCCAATATAAAAATCCAAGGAGTATATATGAGGCATAAGAAACTGATATCATGCATTAATGATAGATCTTAAGAACATTTACATGGTATCCCATATATCATAGCACATAACAATGGGTAGTTCATCCCACCCCATTATCTCATGAAATATATCTTGATGGGGCCAACCTCCTACCCAAACCTATCCCAAAATCTGAGATTGGCCTCTCTAGTGTATGAACTATCACTTTCAAAACCATAATAGGATCAAACCATCGATTTAGGTTCTAGAATGATTCCAAAATCATCATTAACCATTTCTAATATGCAACCTCACTAGGGTCAACATATCAACAGGGCACCCACCAGATTTCCCTTGGTCTCATCATGCACATACACCTTTCTTGGGCCCTTTTATATCAAAAAAATTTATTGGATCAACACCTATCACTTAGATGGAATCACATAACTCGATATAATAATTATTACATCAGAACCTCATTTTCCTCATAGGACATGCCTCACTGGTATTAGTCTCAAGAGATGGCACAAACTTCATATGACTTCCCAGGTTATCTCAGGTCAGTTCTACCATTTAATATTTATACAATATCTATAGGGTTTACCAACCTAGGTTTCATATCTTAAGGGTGGGGGGGGGATCACACACCCCTATTCTCCTCACAAAATTCCTGAAGTCTCTAAGGAATCCCATGGTTCTTTTCCAACATGCTTGGGACACTCATTAATAATATAATTCTCTCTTATATAATGAGACATCCAAGGAACCCATGTTAGGGGTTTCTATGTTTATTTAATTTGTTAAAATATCACCCGTAAGGGTCCATTCATATCAAGGCATACAATTTAATTCATGGCCTTGACCCTCAGTGGTTGAGATAGTTAATAAAGTTCCCAATGTCCCTCCTGGACTTGGTACTTTGTTTAATTTAGACATGGGAATTTAATTATAATTAAATGATTCATTTATTTTTAATGTTCAACCTCATTCAATGGTAAGACCACATATAAAATGAAATAAAAAAACTCACAATACCATAGGGTCATGTATGAGGGACCACCTACCTCATTTAAAAATCCATTTCCTTTTTAATTACTAGCCTGATAGCTTATAGATAAGCTAGTCCAAGTAAAATGGATATGTTATAAATGACCCAAGGACCTAAATTATACAAAAACAAAAAATTTAACTAATTATAACCATTTATAATAAATTTAAAAAAATCATTTTTTTTAAAATTAAAGTGATAAGGAATAATCATTGAATAAATCACTGAGTGACATTGTCACACCATAATTTCAACAAAAAATTAATCAAAGTCTCATAGAATACTCATGACATCATCCTGGAAAAAATATTCAACATCTAGTACAAAATGAATAATAAATTTAATTTAAATTAACCAGAAATTTAAAATAAAATTCATTTAGTGACATAACTCAACAAAAATAGCATGAAATGACATGTGATCATCATCACAGGTAATTATATACCCATTACATTAAAAATAACCATAATATTAAATGATTTACACTATGTTTTGGTGGAAATCATCACCGAAATAAAAATATAATTGGATAAAATAAACAGAGAAATAAACAAATAATAACAGAGAAGATTAGGAAGGACATCACCAAGAATTTCCATAAAATTTATAATAAATCACTCCATCGCAAAGAATAATCCAAGGAACCAAATGGGGATCACTCTTTTTATATCGAGCATGAGTAGGAAGTAAGAAAGGGGCCAAGAACTAAGAAAACAATTGGAAAAAAATGGGGGTTTCCCCCATTTCAAAACCATGTTGAGAAGAAAGACGACGTGAACCATGTATTTAACCATATTGTGGTTAACATCCTTGCAGCCCCTTGGAATCACAAAAAACCCATGGCCACACCTAATGGAGAGTCCCTACTAACCATTTAAAATAGGCACCCTGGCTACCAAAAATAGTCAACACCATGTTATTGGCCCCTCCTTACTCTCTATTTTCCATCATGGCTCCATCCAGCTAAAATACCTAGTGAGTGAGGACCATAATGCAATTGATCCCCATTTATATAAACTCTAGGCCTCCACCATGGATGACTAAATGATCAGTGCCAAGTCCCTATGACATGGTGTGTTTTTTATGCATCATGACCAGCCAAAGGATCTATGACCTAGAACTAGACATTTATCTATCCACTATGGGGATCTACACATTGTGGTGCTCCTGGTATTCAACATATACAAGACCCATGTTTCATTATCTCTCCCAACCTTTCCTGATGTCCAATCAAGCACCTGAATTACTATTTAGGTCTTTCTACACACCTAAAAAATATATTCAAGATATCCAAACAATCGTAACTTTGACATGATAATCGATTATTCAAATAAACCTCCCTCCATGGTCAAATTTTTTAATTTAATCAGAATTTAACAACCCATATAAATACCGATCATAAAAAATTCCCCACCATAGAAATTATCATCCTTGAGAATCCCCAATGAACTTTCAACCATTACACCTGACATAATTTTATCATCAATTCACAACCAACTCATCGTATTCTACTTTCAATCATTGAAGGATCCTTCACTGCATAACTCCAAACAAGAGACACATTATTTACAAAAACCCAAGACACCGATTTTCACCATCACTAAAACACTAAGACGACACTTATCCATGACAATCTATCAAGAGACACCACAATGCCACCAACTGATTCATTACTCGACTTATGGTGCTCCCTACCATAAGCCTCTATTTATAAGGGATTATTTGGAGCCACAGTGCTCCCCTCCATCATAACTTCTTATGAAAACACATCCTAAATAATATAATGGACCTCTTGGTATGGTTCTAATCTCACCACACCCAATAGTATGAAAAAATGATCGATCTTATTTGACTAAACATTTTCAGAAACACTCTTCTACTCCCACAAATGTGTTACCTATATCACCTGATTGTAATTACTTGAATCCTAAAGGAATCCTATGATCATCCAAATAGTTATAAAAAATTATAAACCCAACTTATGGTGTAATTAAATGGTTGGTTCCTCAATAAACCAAAACTCCTACCATGCTATCAACTAAGAACCAATGTAACTCTGATCTAACTCACCCTCGAGACACATTAAGATTATCCCAGGCCCAATGTTAGTGCACCAAATCCATTAAATATCACATCCAAAACCACATATAGTATTAATCATGAAACTAGTTAAATTAGATTCATGAGTTTAACAGATTCCAAATTCCACCTCAACCATCCAATGATTAATATCTCCGCACCCATGACCATTCCAACATGAGGGTTGTACATCCATGACCCACACTTTTTCTATTACCAAAAATAATTATTGTACATGGTTTCCAAAATAATAATTTATAATCAACATGAAATATAAAATACTACCCATTCACAACTGATGGAAGCATCATCGTCGACACTGACTAAAATTTATCCATAACAAGGGTTACACCCTCAACTGACCTATGGTTCACTCCCCACTATAAGGACTACCTTATACAACTCATTTATCATAACATCAATAAGTTCCATCATTTCATGTGCATGTCACTCCTCTAAATTCGTACTCACCCATCCCATTAATGCCTGACTAGGATCGACCCCTAGATCTACTATGCCACTATTCTTGATCTATTTCCATATACAACCATCACCATTGGGGGAATTTTCCATTTCTTTTAATCTTGAGCACTCAAGTCCATTATAATATCACCAAAATATATCTATCCTTAGCTAGTACATAGATTCTCACCAATTTCCATTCAAAATGGTACAACATATAACCAGTGTACACCATCCTGATCTCATTTTAATCCAATGGGAATACACTACTGTACCACTTGATCACACAAACTGAATCAAAATCCCATGAATTGTATCTCATAAATCATAGGCTCATACACTTAAACAGAAGACTATGCTCCTCTAACATATCAAAAAATATAACCTAATAACCCTCAATATGTCTCTTAAAAACATACATCTCACCTATTCCATGGTCTATCACATGACTTCCCACCAATGTATTTCATTTCTAAATCATGAGTGTCTACTAGCACTCTCTACATTCTCTCAAAAGTGAATCCATAATTAATGGGGCCAAGAATCATACTGATATGACCCCATGAAATTAGATATAGATACCAAAAATGTTATCACTCAATGTGATCTACCTCAAAGGTCCAAGGTAAATATATTCCCATACCACATACTCGATATCACATCACGTGCAACAATTTTATAACCCAAAGCATTTACCCATGCTTCTCATTTAAATGACATTAACAAGCATGTGATAACTCCCATGGGTATCCCTTGAAAAATACATATCATCTCAAACATAACAACTAAATCACCTATATTGAGAAATATATCAAGGCACTAGGCTCTTCTACCTAACCAGTAGGTCGTATCTCACATAGGTCACATATCATAGGAAACACCTCTATGTTCCCATCTCAAACATCACTTAGAAACTCACATTCAAAAATACCCACTCTAGGGTTCTCACACATATGTATACACATATCAGAAATCAGATGGTAATTCATTAACAAACTCATGGACATTGATTCTCAATGGGAATCTTTACATGAGACTACCCCCTCAAAAATCATAAACACATGTTGATCCTCATAGGACATCTATGTATGGGAAGAACCCCTTCAAGGATCACATTATCATATATCTACATATATATATATATAATGGAATCATCATACAATGATCTTTAGTGAGTATCCCATAGTCATATATTTCTTTTAAGTTGAATTCCACCAAGAAGATATATGGGAAAACACAATATAATTTATTATTAAAACTTTAAATAACTGAACTTATTTTCTCGATCACCCCTATGGGGATAATCAAAAGAAATCAAATGAATGTATTGACATACTAGGGTCACTATTTATCCCTTACTCTAATGAACTACAAAGTCATCATTATTGAGTGTCTCACCATAGATCGACATGAGAAATCATTAGAAGAAACTATATAGTGGTCCAATTGAGTATAATCCCATCACCAAATTATAAGGGAAAAAACCATAAAGTTATTATTTAAACTTTTAAAAAATGAAACATCTTTCATCAGTGATAAAAATAAAACATAGTCACATGTATGTTATGTGAATCCCATGCGTTGAACATGATTCCTATGTGTTGGACTCTTTTCATCATGATAAGATCCAAAAATCCAATAACTCATAAGTCATAAATCACAAAACCCATGTGCATCATACTAGGTGAAAATCATAAAACCATAACTTAAAAAACCAAGAAAATCAATCCTAATCCCAAGTATTCTGGATTTCCATTGGGAACGGTGTTAGTGAAACAATAGGTCAATATCCATCATAGGCACTGACACATTACCATGTGTCCTATCTACCATCTTCCCAAACTAAAAGACAAAATGAAAGATCTAATAAAATATAGTAAATCATTATGATAAATTATATACTACCAATTTGTGATATCCTACATTGGGCTATGTACAATGAGTAGTGTACGAATTGGAGGAGTTCAACTAGGACCAAAAGAACACCTATTTATATGCAATAGGTTTCCGATTAGCAGCGGGGGTCTAGGGTGTTACCATGGTGATACAATACCCCCATATCAAAGTGCACAAATATAGAAAATTAACCAATAATAAATATAAAAATAGTCAATGTATGAATAATCAATTTAAAATAAATCATTATATAATAATAAACATGCACAAGTAAGAAGTTACACAAACTCACAATCATACGAGTACACAAAATATGATTTCCCAATAGGTTGATCAAATGAACCAAATAAATACAACAAAAAATAGAAGGATATACTGATATCCCCAATCCATACCTCATTTATCTCTTGAAATTTTCCAATACATCCAACTGAATAACCAATCCTAGGTATCCACCCAACATGAACCTATGAACAGTGATGGATTCTCAGTTACCCAAGTGCCATGGCCGCCCAAGTAGGGTTTGAGTAAAACTTAGTAGAGATCTTCCAATGTGGTCCCATACATAACTATTAAAAATAGTGTATATATATGATATTATTATCTAAATTAATAAATAAAACATCATAATAACAAATAGAAAACCACTGTCAAACCTCAAATTCTTCCATTGAACTCGAGATTAACGTAAAACTACTTCATCTAGCGCTTGAGTGTTTCAAATATTGTCACACAACTAGACCATCCAATATATATCTTAATAACCAATTACTATGATTGTATCTAAGGTAATACACATCACACCCCTAGTACAACCATCACCTATATCCAATGGTGTGCCTCAAGATGATGAATTCTTGGTAAGGGAAAGGTACAACACTAGTTATAGGTGATAAATCAAAGGAGAATTTAAAAAGCATCCAAAACTGTTTTATATTGGTGGATCATGCATCCCACTATATATATCCAAGGAATATGTTCAAATAATCCCAAAAACTATGGGGGACCTATGTCTAAATCTATAACTGACATATCTAAATCTAAGGAGCATGTTTAAGTCATCCCAAACTATTTTATCTCACTAGACTATACATCCCACCATATGGATCTAAGTATAATGTCCAATAAATTCCAAAACATATGGGGAACCTATATCTAACCTCATAATATTCATATGTAAATCCAAGGAGTGTGTCCAAGGAATCCCAAAACAATATATCTCAACAGATCATTCATCCCACTATATGAATTTAAGGAGCATGTACAAGGAATACCAACCATGTGTTGGATTCTCTATGGACTATGAATCTCAGTTTATAGATCCAAGGAGTATGTTTGAGGCATCCCAAACTGACATTAATAATCAATGTTAGATCATAGGAGTAGACATTTCATGTATTGTAGTTCATCTTGGTGGAATGTTCATCCCACCTTAACACCTAATCTTATGTATCTTGATGAGGTTGAACTCCTTCCCAAAACCATCCAAAAACCCAAGGTCAGACTCTACAGTGCACACACTATCATTGTTAAAACCATAATAGAATCAAACCATCAATTTGGGTTCTTGGGTGACACCTGAAATCATTAATACCTTTTCCCCATGTGTACCCTCACGAGGGACACCATCTCACTAGGGCACCCACCGGGGTCCTCGATTATACATGGAAACCCTTATTAGGTCCTCTTATCTTATACATGTTTCTTGGGTCAATACCCATCACTTTGAGGGAATCACATCCCTCAGTGTCATATTCATCACATCACAACCTCATTATCCTTATAGGACAAGCCTCTATGGAATTTGTCTCAAGAGATGACACAAGGACCATATCACTACCCAAGTCACTTAGGTTAGTCCTATCACTCACCCAAAACATAATCTCCATAGGGTCTACCCACCCTGGTACCCACATCTAAAAGGGGGGATTTCTTTCCCCAATGCTCATCATAACTATCCCAAAGTATCTATGGCATATAATTGTTCCATTATATCCTACTCAAGATACTCATTACCAATAAAACATTGTCCTATACATGGATGCATCCAGATCACATATTCTAAGGGCCACTATGTTCATTTAATTTTTTAATCCCTTTACCTTCAGGGTTCATTCATCTCAAGGCATTCAATTTCAACCAAGGCCTCGACCATCAACAACCAATAAAATCAAGACAGTTTCTAAGGTCCCTTGTAGCCTTGTAACTTTGTTCAATTCAAACATAGGTTTTTTTTTAATTTAATAATTTATTTGATTTTAAAATTCGACTACGCTCAGTGGTGAGACCACCTATACCACATATTATTACAATAAATAAAAATCATAATACAATAAAGGAATGTTCTAGTGATCATATACCTTATTTTCATATCCATTACTCTATTAATTCATTACCTATTTTTTTCATAAACCCATCCAAGTCTATTTTTTCATGTCCTAAATTACCTGAGGCATTAACTCACACCAAAATATTCAATTTAATTAATTAAATAATTTATAGTTTATTTATAACTAAAGATATTTGGGATACTCACTGAATAACTCATCAAGTGACTTCATCGCACCATAATCACATCTAAATACTCATAGAAGGACCATGGAACAATCCCTCCATCATCCTGAGTAAAATTACTAACATTTGACACCAAATTAATAATCAATTCCATTTGAATTAACCAAAAACTCCAAATAAAATCCATTTGGTGATGTACCTCAATAAAAATGGAGCATAACAACATGAAATCATCATCTTGAGACATCATATACCCATCACATGAAAAATACACATCAAATCAGAAAATTTTCATCATTATTTGGTGGAAATCATCACTAAACACTAAATAAAATTGGCCAAAATAAAAGAAGAAATAATCTAAGAGAAACAAAAAAGAAGCGGATGGATCTCACCTTGAATCTCTATAAAATTTATTATATATAACCACATATTAAATTGTAATGAAAAGAATTTAAGGGGGATATATCTCCTTAGCTCGAACATGCATGGGAAGGAAGAAATTTACTCAAACCCATGTAAATGGAACTGAAAAATGGGGTTTTCTTCCATTTTAAAATTGTACTAGGTGGAAAAATGATATGCACCAAAACTTTCACCACACCATGGTTCACCTCCCAATAGCCCCAAAGAATTCCAAAATACCCAAATCCATGCCCAAGGGATCCTCCATAATCACTATTTTGGATAGGAACCTTGGACACCTGAAATGGATAATCCCATGTTGTATCCTCCTCCCTACTTAATATTTTCACTATAGCTCCTTTTGGAAGAAACTCATAGCAAGCAAAGACTATGGAATTTATAGTCCCCATTTCTCTATACTGTTGGTTGTAACCATGGATGACTAAATCCTTAGTGTCTGGTCACGATTTCATGGTATGTTTTTAATTCATTATCCAAGGGATAAACACTTTAGGCTTGTGCATTTTCCACTCCACAACAGAGATACCTACATCATCGTGATCCCTATTTTAGGAAGGGATAAGACCTAAGTGCTATGAAATCACCTAATATTTCCCTAAGATCCAGTAAATTAGAAAAAACACCACATGGGTCTTATTTAATGTGAAAAAACATATCCTCAAGATGTCCCATCACTCATAAATCCAATCCAATCACCGATTATCAAACAAAGACCAATCTAAGGTAAAAAATTAAATTATCATGGAATTTCATAACCAATATAAATAAGTTTTTTTTAAATTCATATAAGACTTATTATAAACTAGTTGAATAATTATAATTTAATGGAAATTCCCCCTATCAAAGAAAAGATAATGGAGTAGTAGGGTAGATTACTTTCATTATATAAAGATATCAAAGATAATTAATCATTGAAAATAGTTTCATGTAATGGTTGGGGAATGAGGAATTGATAGTAAAATTCACTCTAAAAATATAATTATTTGACTCAGATATTTTATATGCATTAGTGATTCAAAATTCCTTAAAAAGAAACTCCTAGGTTATAAATATTTGATAGTTGAATGTTTATTTATACCAAAACAAGGTTTGTTCCACTATAGGCCCCATTGAGGCCGAACCTGACATATCTCAATTATCCTTCCTTAGATATAGTCCTTATATTATAAATAATATATCTATATTACCAAAAAAACATGACTTATATAGATATTTGAATAATGGAGTTTATGTATATGAAAATATTTTATCACTATAACAACTTATTAACATGGTATAATAATAGGAAATGGTAATCACTAATTCATATTAAAATAATGGATTTATAATAATTAATTATAATGAAATTTGTATGTAAATTTAAATAAATTTAAAATTATTAAAAAAGAAAATTGAAATAAAGATATTGAAAACCCATACCATGATAAATAGTTTTCTAATACTTGAGAAATAATTATTTATGTAATTACCTATTCCATATCTCATGAATGTAACCTGAGTAGGGAAACCAAATGGCCTCAAGTTCACCTCCATATGTTCTAGAGGCTACCAACTAGAAATAAGGGACTATGGTGTATCTATGGGGTGATTAATTCCTCACTTCAAAGTGTGTAATAGTGGAGGTAACAATGAAACTACAAAAATAATAATCAGAGTACACAAAATTAATAAAAGAGAAAAAATTATATAACTAAATAAAATATGATGTATGTGGTCATTACAACATGAAATAACTTATCATCCACTAGGTCAATCACTATAACAATAAAATAAACTAATAGAATTCATAAGGCTATATTACTATAGAGCCATATATCAAACCAAATATCTATATCTATATGAGCTATCTCACTCAATCATAAAACACTAGGTCTCAATCCAACCTGAACATAACAATAGTGAAGTTTTATTGGGTACCCATGATCCATGGATCCTCAATTTGGTTGGGATTATAACTTAGTCAGGCACTACTAACATGGTCCCATACATAATCATTAAATGTAAGTGTACACATGTGGTGTTATCAGAGTCATAAAATAAATAATTAAACTATGTTAGTGTAAATATATAAACACCATCAACCTTCGAGTTCTCATGTGTAACCTAGGATCAACTATACCTTCTTCGGCTAATGATAGATGTCTCTGAGCATGACATATACCCTTGGTGGTTGGATCAAATTCCTACCATGAGTTCTCATGGAAATAAATTCCGCCACTAGATATATCATCAAATCCTAGGGAGTATCATCGACATTTAAAATAATAGGAAGGTTAAAGTGGATCATTGGAAGTATACTTTTAATCCCTTTATAACAAGTATAAGAAATGGATCCAAGGTTTCCTTGGCATCCAATAAAATTTATACTCTCAACACCTAAATACTATAAGCCTTTTTCATTGTATAAATCATCACCAAGAATCTTTTAAGATCATATGTATCACTATGTATCTCAGAAATTATCACCATGAATCTATCCTGGTCCTAAGAATCACTAAGAATCTCATAAATTATCACAAGAAATCCCAACATATCCTAATAATCACGAGGCATCTCTCCCAACATCATAATGTAAAACACTCGATCATAGGAATAACTAGGTATCTCTCACCATCACTTAAAAAATATACCAATCCTAGAGTGGTAACCCTAAAATCACACATTTATTATCAAGAACAATTCAATCCTATGGAGGAAACCATTGACATCTGTGTGAATATCACCAGGGGTCCTACATCCACCAAAAAACACCTAATGATAATAATTATGTAAGAACCCGATTTTTCTGTGAGGTATGAATTCTTTAATATTTAGTCTAACTCTTTGGTTTTGACCTTATATTGATTCCTAGTGAGGCTAAGGAGGAAAAGGGTGTTCATGGATTGTTCAGATCTCATAACCCTAGTCTATGGAAGAAATCACTAGGTATCACTGTTAGTATAAACTATTCCACCTAGTATGCATGATTTTTTCTAACCGCATGGGGTGTTCAGTGGGCGGAAATGGTCCACACAGTTTAATGAAACCATGAAACCCCAAGTGCATGCCCTTCCAAGGGGTATGTAGTTTTTAGAAGAGGAAAATCACATGGTTTGCACACAGTTTCCCAAACTGTGCACACCAAACATGCGGGTACCCTCTTTGGGTAGTGGGTCATGCACAGTTGGCGCATAGTTTGGCTAAAAATGTGACCAAACTGTACGACCCTATGATTTTTGGGTAAAATTAAAATTTTCACTTAAGGTATTATAATTTTAATCCCCCTTATTTTTTCCTCCTCTGGAGGACAGAGGAACCTCATTCGTCTCATTTGAGATCCCAAGCCTCTATCACCTAAACATTGATCCTGATTCTCTTTCCAGAATTTAGTTCAAGAAACATCAGTCTTGTTAGATTCCTCTCAATAATTACTCCATTCAACTTTCACCTTTCATCATCTTTCTTCCTCTTGATGAATTTATTTTGGTACATAATCTTATGGCCTATTTCTAGGGTGTTTGTCCATTTTTCTATTTTCTTCTAATCTAGACCAAACCAAAGGAAAATACTAGATGAGTGGTCATTTATAGGAATAAAGTTGGTGGTCTAGTATTTATCCCTCAAGGTTGAAATGTTTTATATTATGCGTTATGTACTGCATGCCAGTTTCACCATACATTCCCCAAAAACTGATTATTCCTTCAACTGGTGGCCTTATTTTAGACCCTAATGACCCATTTAGGGCCCCTTCAATTCTTTCCAATACTTGAGGTGTGCTGATGAAATTCCATTTTTATTATAAATGTCTTCATAGACAAACCATATTCTATATGGTTTTGGTTTGATTTATAAATTGTGATATCAAAAATGAAATGGATAATTGTTGAGGTGTGCAATGGATAAAAAATTTATCAATCTATAAATAATTGAATGGAAGTGAGTGGTAGAACCATGTGACTTTCTTGAATTGGGAAATGGTTATGCCCTTGTTGATAAGGAATGATAGTGTACTATGAATTATTCTTTTGTCTCTTATTAAAGACTTGAATTATTATTATTGATATGATTCAATCATGGAAACAATATTGATATGATTTGGTCTTGGTGACCCTACAGTTATGATTCAAGCATGTCGACCCTATTTTTATGATTCAGGCATGGAGACCCTATTACAATGATTTGGGCATGGTGACCCTATTGTTATGATTAGAACATAGTGAACCTACTAATTTGATTTGGGAATGGAAACCCTACCTTATGATATAAGGGAATGATAAACCTAACTTTATGAGATATGGGCATGGTTTCCCAATATTATGATGTTAGCCTAGAAACCCTTATTCTTGTGATACCAGTTAGGGAATCCATTATTCTGTGATACTGACCATGATGTCTCTTGGAACTAGTGAGAATCATGCTACTTCTTATGGATGCTATAGTTACACCTCACGTCCTGTCTAGTAATAGTAAAAATATATATGGTTGTAGATTTCACTACATATACATACAATATATATTTATACACATGGTTACCTATTCAAAGATTATTCGGCATGAGCCAAAGAAGGTAGTGTCAGCCTGGTATCTTTCACAAACCAGATCTGACCTCTTTACAATTTCTATGACTTCTTATAATTTATTATATCTTCACACTGATCATATAATATGCACTGATTGGGTATTTATAAACATTAGTGGTGGTGGCCTACTGAGTTTATCTTACACCCTATCTATGCCTCTGATGGTACCGGTGCATATTATGTGTATGTAAGTAGGGATTGGGGAAACCACCCATTTTTTGATGTTTGAGTGATTATAACATGTGATCAAGGAAGAAAAAGACTTAGCTATGGATCATGATTCTATTGAAGATATAATTTTTGGTCTTTTTATTCTTTTGATACATGTATTATACTAAATTCCTACTTCCATTCCTACCTATTTATTTTTTATTTATACATGAGATTAGATCATTTTTTATATGATAATGATATTGTTGATGTCGGTTATTTATTACTGTTTGGATTATTTCCCGTCCAATATTAGTTATTTATTATGCTTTCAATATTTATCTATTTACTTCACCTCTATGCTAATATGATCATGAGGATATAGTCTCCCCATTATACCACCTTGGACCCTCTCTACTATTCAATAGCCTTTGGTGTATGGGGAGGCGTGATAGAGGCCATTTGGCCCACTAGCTCGGGGCACCATTTAGTGGAATCTAGGTTGGGACATCACAAAGTGGTATCAAAGGGTTTTGTTTTCTTTTGTATTATTGTTTAGAAATATTAGATAGGAGATTAGGAATGTTTTGAAATCAGGTAAAGAGCTATTCTTGGGAATAGTTAACCCATGTACTAGAAAAAGACAAATTACACCGGATATGATATTATGTTTTGGTTATGCTTGTTATAGTAGATTTTATTCCACCTTTGGGTGACCCACACGAAGTTTGGTGTTTATTTTTATGAAAGAGGCTTATATTATATCCCTGTTTGATATGTAAATGAAGAATTATTATTCAAAATTTTAGGAACCTTACATGATTTATATATTACGAATTATTCCATGACATGTTAATATTATTGTGTCAATTACTTTCAACATGTTTTGGTGCTTTATTGAAATATCCATGAATTGTGCTCAAATTTCACATAGGTACTTGATAAGTGAGTTGTTTCTATTTAATAGATTCCATACTTCAATTTATAAGGTGTATGGTCCCTTATAAATTGTAAGTGGTGATCCATATAGTTTAACCTTAAAAAAAGAAATTCTATACAATCTAGAATGGAATTAAATTAAATTAAATTTTATATTGAAATGGTCAATGTTAAATTGGGATTCCAATTAAAATTTAAAGGGTGTTCTATTTTATAAATTGAAATTGAAACTCTATATACCAAGACCTTGTACCTATAACCCAGATCTTGACTTAGACCTAACCTTTGTAGTTGGAAGTAGGTAGCATCTCTTGTGTTATATATGTATTTATATCACTAATAATTGGATTTATGGGAAGGTATATGGTTGTGGTTCTTACATAATATAGATTATACATATCCAATTTATATAAAGATGAAATTATTGTTGTTAAATCCAATTTGAGGCATGTACTAGGAATTTGTAGAGTTATTCCACCATGATGTCCTATAATCATTCACCAGGAGGGTGGTGATGACCATGCTCTGGAGGTGGTGGTCCCTCAAACACTAGTGATACTTATAGTAGTTCCACCTATGAAACCTCCTATTAACCCTAATGTGGGAGATGATTTATATATTTTAGGGGAGTTTTTATGACTTATGCCGACTATATAGAGAGCTATGCGACCTACCCCTTCTATGGGAGAGTTGACGCGAGAGTTTTAGCCACAACATCCACCTATTTTTTTAGGGGATGGTGGCCCCTAGAATATAGAGTTAAGGGTAGATACAGTCTTATATATCTTCAATAGCCTGGATATAACTCCTGAGAGAAGGTTGAATCTCTCTCATATATTTATTGAGGATCCACCAAATGTTGGTGGGATTTTCTAAACTAGGCAGGTCAGTATCAAGAAGTGACATAGAGAAATTTACAATCTAGATTCTATGAATAAT
Source organism: Viscum album (assembly GCA_963277665.1). Lineage (NCBI taxonomy): Eukaryota > Viridiplantae > Streptophyta > Magnoliopsida > Santalales > Viscaceae > Viscum > Viscum album. The sequence continues at coordinate 667,133,011 of OY728133.1, forward strand.
TCTTCCCTGAAACCCCGAGGGTCAATCATGCCAGGGAGTTTATGAACATTATTTAGGTTCCTATGTCTGTTATAAACTAATCATCTCATTTTATAGAGTTTTATCACTTTTCACCTATCTATACTGCTGATGATCTTGAAAAAGAGAGACGATTTAAGGACGAGCATAAACATCCTATTCTATCTTAAGTAAAAAAATTCAGTTGATTACATTGTCTAATATAGTAAACTAGGCTCTAATGAAGGAAAAAGATAATTGGAGACAAGGAGGTTTAGAACCAAGATATGGTAGTGGTTCTACTAGTATTCAGAAGTGATTCTTTGAGACGATGCATGAGAGCAGCGAAATCCAAATGATAACCACTATCAATTATGTGGGTTTTATTTAGTGTGGGAATCTCAGTAATAAGAATTCATAGTTTCCTAGAGACCCCATTTAATTCCATGGTTGTGGTAGATTGGGGAATATTCCGTGTTTTTTTAGGACCTCTCCATCTATGCCTATTGGGAGAGGTTTCATATCAGTTATGCCTTTAAGAGATGGATCAAAATAACCTCTCCAGGAAAGTAAGTATAGTAATACCAACCAAAAAAGAAGAGGAGGAGGTCATGGATGAGGTATCTAGGCTTAATATACTCAGCACCAGTAGCAAAGACCCACTTAGGGTAGTCAGGTTGTAGCATAGGGCTGTGGATTAGGCCAGATTTATTCAGTGCATCCTATGCTAGAAGAGTATGGTACTGGGATATCTACTATTCTAGGTAGTATTATCGTATCCTTTACTATTGTATCTACCCTATTCAACAAGGTTTATTCGCATTACTTCTTCTTAGTGTCTATTTTGGAAAGAATAGGGCTTGATATTGAGTAATCCTATGGAATAATGACACTTGATACTCCTTTGGGTGCATAATCAGAGAGTGTACAGTAATAGTGGGAGGGATCCCATAAGGTAGGTGACTATTGTTTCTTATGGGACCTATTCATCTTTGAGTTGACATGCTTTGATGTCATTCTTGAGATGGCCTAGTCTGTATCTTATCATGCCAATATGGATTTCTATCACAAGAGGGTGTCGATCACATCACCATAGGGTGGTACTTATATTCCCAATGGCGAGTGGGATGTCTAGAAAAGTAGAGATAGACCAGAGAATCTTGGGCTATGTGGAGTGACCACCTATATTTATAGAATTTATATGGATGATCATGTGTCACATCATGCTGAATTCCTTCTTGTAGTCGATAATTTTTGGGATGTTTTCACAATGAATTTTCAAGACTACCTCCAGAGAGAGAGGTAGAGTATATTATAAATCTAGTTCCTAGAGATACACTGGTATATATTACTCCTTACAAGATGGCTACTACTGAGTTATAGGATCTCAAGTAGCAAGTAGTGTATTTATACTCCAAGGGTTTTATACAGCACAATACTACTCCCTGGGGTTCACCGATCATTTTTACCAAGAAGATGAATGGAACCCACATGATTTGTGAGGATTATCCTAAGTTGAATCATATTACTATAAATAACTAGTATCCTTTACCTCAAATAGATTATCTCTTAGACTAGCTCTGAGGAGAGAGAGTATTTTCAAAGATCTATTTGAGGTTAGACTTTCACCAACTGTGTGTTAGATCTTCTGACATACCATGTATGGATTTCTATAGTTGGTATGGTTAATATGAGTATCTGGTGATGTCATTATATATTATAAACATGTAGAACATTTTCATGGCCTTTATGAATAGGGTTTTCCACCCATTTTGGGATTCATTAATGGCATTATTTGTAGATAACATATTGGTGTATTATCATACTCGAAGTGACCATGCTAAACATATTGATATCATTCTGAATACACCAAGAGAGAACCACTTATTTTCTAATATCATTAAATTCCACTTTTTAATTGATAAGGTTCACTTAATGGGTCATATTATCTTCAAGATAAGAGTATCAGTTGACCCAGAGAAGGTGTGTTCTTTAGTTTCCTGTGAGCAGCCCAATAGTTTCTTTGACATAATATTTTTCTTGGGCCTAACTGGTGATTATATGTGTTTTATACAGAACTTATCATTCTTAGAATCACCTCTTATGGTCTCAAGTAATAAGGGTGTGAAGTTTATATGGTCAGAATCCTATGAGATAGTTTTTCAGAAGTTGAAAATAAGGCTTAATTTTTCCCCAATCCAGATTATTCTAGATCTAAGAAGAAGTTATATAGTGTATTGTGATGCATCGATTTTCAGATTGGGATTAGTCATGATGCAAGAATATTGAGTTTTTTCATATAAGATGTGGTAGCTAAGGACTCATGAGTACAATTACCGGAAAAATGATCTCAAGATAGAAGCTTTTGTACACACTATGTATAGTTGGAGCTATTACCTATTGGGAGAGTGTTTTTTGGTGTTTATGGACCCCAAAATCCTTAAATATATCATTAAATAGCATGAATTGAACCTTATGTAGAGAATTTGGGTTGAATACCTACAATTCATTTACTTTAAGCTTATCTATAAACCTAGTAAGGGAAATGATATTATCAATGCATTGAGTAGGAGGACACAAACACAGGTGGTTTAGGTTTCCAGTAATGAGTGGAAGATTATGGACTTTTTTATGAGATTCACATTGAGTTTCATTATCTTCATGGATAGTATGTACTTACATCACTATAAGTGTCCTCTTTAGTTCATGAGAGGGTGAATAGAAGGTAGTTCTTATAACCTGAAGGCTTGGTCCTATAGGAGATTATTTATAGTGAGGACCTGCCTCTGGAATGGTCTGTTGAGGATGATGACATCCTATATAAACATGGGAATATTTAGGTTCCTAAATACTTGTGAGAGGATATGATGAGAGAGTCCCATCCCTATCAGTGGTTAGTGAACCTAGGTATCTATAATATGTATCATGATATGTGTCACCAGTATTAGTGTCCTAGGATGTAATATCAAATTGTATGTTTTTTTCACCAGGTGTTCCACTTTTCAGCAGGTGGAGGTGGAACACTAGAGACTTTATGGGTTATTATAGCCATTAACAGTCCCATAATGGAGATGGGAAGATTTTGCAATGGATTTTGTGTTCGGTTTACCGAGGTATCCTAATGGTAGTGACTTGGTTTAGGTAGTCATGGATCAACTGATGAAGGTATCCCACTTCCTTCAAATCAAAGACACTTTCTCAGTTGATGTGATAGAAAAAATGTATGTACATGAGATTATATGGCCACATGGGGTTACTAATACTATTATTTTAGATAGATATACTCATTTAAACTCAAGGTTATTAAAAGGGTTACAGATATCTATGGGCAAAAAAGTGCTTCTGAGCATAGCTTTTCACCCCCATTATGATGGCTAGTCAAAATAGACAATACATGTGTTGGAGGACATGCTACAATAATGAATCCTTGATTTCAATGGTTCTTGGAAAAATCATGTTCCTATAATCGAATAAACAAACAATAATATCTATCAGGTGATGATTTAGATGGCTCCATATGAGGCCTTATATGGTAGGACATTCTGTTCACCCATGTGTTGGTTAAAGGAAGGATAATAAATTATACTAGGAATTCATCTCATAAAGGAGACTTTAGAGTAGGTACAATTGATCAGAAAACATATGTCTACTACTTAGTATAAATACAAATCTTTTGTGGATCTCCATCAGTGACCTCTAGAGTTTGAGGTTTTGGATTGTGATTTCTTTTGGGTATCACCTAGACCTGTGAGAAAAGGATACAGAGAAAAGGGAAGCTATGACCACATTTTTTCTATCCTTTTGATATATTGGATAGAGTTGGGACCATATAAAATCCGTTTCTATTACCTCATGGGCACCGTTTCATGGAAGTTCTATTTTATATATCATAACTTCACTATTATCATGCTGACTCATCACATACTTTTGATCCTAAGGATGTTAGGCTTAATGGTGATCCTTATTTTTAGGAGTATCCTATACACATTGTTGATTAGATCATAGAGGCTCTCCAATACTGGTATATCCATTTAGTATGGGTTATATGGTAGCACAGTCGAGTACATGATGAGACTTGGGAGTGGGAGGCTGACATATGTGGTCATTGGATGGATTTATTCTCAGACTACATTTTACCACCCTTGGAAGGGAAACTAAAGGATGAGTTACTTTAAGGGAGAAGACTGCAAGAACCCTGTTTTTCTATGAGGTAAATATACTTTAATATTTTATATAATTCTTTGGTTTTGACCTTATATGGATTTCTATTGAGGATAAAGAGGGAAAAAGGGTGTATAGGGCATGTGTGGATCCCAGAATCCCAAATGGTGGAAGAAATCACTGGACCACATGGTTAGTAAAAACTATGCCACCCAGTCCACACAATTTCTCCTACTTTTTAGGGGATTTCAATTGAAATAAATGGGCTACATGGATTTATGAAACCATGAAACCTAGGTTTCATGCCTTTTCAAGGGATCTATATTTTTTAGAAGAGTAAAATCACACAGTTTGTGCATAGTTTCCAAAACAATGCATATAAACCATGTGGTACCACTATTTAGAAAGTGGGTCACATATGATTGGCACACAATTTATCCAACCATGCATCCAAACTATTAAACCCTATAATTTTTGGGTATAATTACCTTTTTTACATTAAGGGATTAAAATTTTAATCACCCTTTCTTTTTTTACTCTTCTAGCTTATAGAAGCACCTTCTTCCTTCTATTTGAGATCCTAAGACTCCATCACCTAGGATTTTCTCATGATTCTCTATCTAGACTCCGATTTGAAAACTATTAATCTCATTGGATTCCTCTATGTATGAACTAAAATCATATTTAACCGTTATTCACTTGTCTTCCTCTCAAGAGAGTAATTTAAGTGTAGGCTCTTATTTCCTATTTCTAGGGATTTCTTCGTTTTTTTATTTTATTACAATCTGGACTAGACCAAAGGCTGATACTAGATGAGTTCTCTTCTACAGGAATAAGATAGGTGGTCCAGTAATTATCCATCAAGGTTGAGATGTTTTATATTATGAGTCATGTTCTATATGTCAGTTTCATCATGCGTTTCCCCTAAATTGAATCTACCTTCAACTGGTGGCCTTATTTTATAATCTAATGACTCTTTTAAGCCCCCTTAAATTTTTTCTACCACTTATGGCGTGTCGATGAAATTTACATTATTATTATAAATGTATAAATGGAAAAACCATATTATATATGGATTTGGTTTTACTTCTAAATTGTGATTTCATAAATGAAATGGGTAATTTTTTGGTGTAGCATGGCTAACACACATATCAATCTATACTGAACTAAATGGAAGTGAGTGGTACCACAACATCACTAGATCAAATTGGATAATAATTACACCCTTGTTAATAAATAATGATAGTAAACTATGAATTATTCTATTGGATATTATTAAATCCTTGACTACCTATAGTTGATATGATTCAAAAATGGTGACCCTATTGATATATTTGGGCATGCCGACCCTACATTTTTTATTCATGTGTGGTGACCATATTTTTATTATTTGGGCATGGGAAACATATTATTATGATTTGGGCATTGAATCCATATTAATATGATTCAAGCATGGAGACCCTACCTTATGATGTACATGAATAGTAACCCTACATTTATTAGGTATGGGCATGGTGTCCCAATATTATGATGCGGCCATGGAAATCCTTATTATTGTAATACCAGGCATGTAATCCCTTATTCTATGATACCGGGCATGACATCCCTGGACACTTTTAAGACTCATGATATTACTTATGGATGCCAGAGTTACTCCTCCAGTGTAGTCTAGTAGAAGTATCCCCATATATGGATGTAGACGTCACTACATATATAGACCACATATATTTATACACATGGTTACTTGTTCTAAGATGATCAAACATGGGACAAAGTTGGTAGTGACAGCTTGGTATATTTTACAAACTAGAGATGACTTATTTACAATTTCTATTAATGATTATAATTTATTATATCTACACACTTCTCATAGTATATGCACTGACGGTGTATTAATAGACATCGTTGGTGGTGACATACAGAGTTTTTCTCACACACTATCTGGGACACCAATGGTACCCAGGAAGATAACGTGGATGGAAGTAAGGATAGGGGAAAACACCCAATTATTATCGATTGAGTGATTATATCATGATATTATGGAAGAAAAAGACTGATCTATGGCTCATGATTCTATTATAGATAAAATTTTTGGTCTTTTTATTCTTTTGATGCGTGTACTATACTGGATGCCTGCTCTCACACCTGTCTATTTACTTTTTATAGATACATGACATTACATAATTTTTTATATGATAATGATATTGTTGCTTTTGGTTATTTATTAATTTTGGATGTTTTACCTTCAATTTTTAGTAATTTATTATGATTTTTCTATTTATCTATGTACATCATTACTGTTCTAATTAGATCATGATGGTATAGTCTCCCCACTGCACCACAATGAACCCCCACTACTATTCAGTAGCCTCTAGAATATAGAGAGGCATGATTGAGTCCATATGGCCCACTATCTTGGGGAACCGTTAAGGGGAATCCAGCTCGGGATGTCACAAATTATGATAATATCATGGGATGATCACTTGTCCAACCCATATCACATAATCAATGTCAGCCTCCAAAGTGCACAATCTATATATCCTTTTCACTACGTCACCACTAGGAATACATCATCGATCTAGGTTCTAAGGTGGAATGTAGAATCATTACTACCCATTCTCATGATAACCTTATCGAGGGTGAACACAATACCAGGGAACCCATATGGGTCCCCTAGGTCACATCATAGCATGAACACCATGTCTAGGGTTCTCCTTCTCATCTTTAACTCCTGTGGTCAAATCCCATCACTGATGGGGCATTAAATCCCTTGACATCACCATAATAATATCAAGGCCACACTAGAATCACCCTTGAATGAAGTCGTAATGTCAATCTCACTTACTAATGTCAACCTTGGAAGGTCCACTGACCCAATCAATCTTAATCTACCCAGGGTATGGCCACCTGGGTACTCACTTGATTTTGGGTAATGGACACTTAACTCACTATTGAACCTACAAGCCCAAGGATCTAAGGAATATCAATTTCATTTATGGCATATACAGTCAAATAATTTCCAATTTATCACTTTCCTCAAAAGGAAGTGTCTAAGGGAACCCATAGTAAAGTCCTACACAATCATCAATTTCATTTTAAATCTTGAAATTGACACTCATTAGAGTTTCATTTATATCAAGGAACATATTTATAATTCACCCCTCAATCATCAAAGGTCAAGAAACCAAGAAAGTTTCCATGGGTCCATAGTGGCCCTTAGAACCTTATCATTCCATGGGAACTTCATTTAAGTATGTCACCTCCTTTTAATAATCTATAAAACAATTTATTTATTTTATTGGTTTATTTCCACTCTAGAGAGAATGTACGTCACATGTTACATATAAATAAAATGAATCTACTAAAGTGGGTATGTTTGACGGACCACCTACCTCATACTTGGATTTATCCCATTTCTAACTGAAGCTCGAAAACCCTCATTAAATATCCTCTCAATCCGATTGACCATTTTCAATCAACACGAGTACCTGATAATATTTACAAAACCTTAATTAATTATAAATAAATTATAAATTTATTTTAAAATGCAATTCATAATTAATTTAATTACAATAAATCAAAACCAATTTGTCCATGCATTTAATAGGAAACAAGACTATATTATATTCTAATTCTCATTTAAGTTCCCAGTTGATTTCCATTATATTAAAAAACATCCATTTATAATACTTAAATTAATTATAACCACTTTAAAATAATTCAAAATTCATTTAATAATCAATTCCATAATTAAATTAAATATAATTAATAATAAAATAATCTCCACAAAACCCATTTCTATACTATAAAACAATCCCCCATGAAAAGTATAATAATCACATTTGAAAAATTTCTTACATATACACATGGGCTGTACACGGATAAGGGTTACCCTGGTTACCCTTCTACAACTCTCCCTTGACTAAGGGTAGCACAACATTTTCCCTTACACAAATCATATTACATATAGGTAATCATACCCTTACCCTTATTTAGTCTTCATTGAATAAGGGTAAGCGGTCCCTTACCCTTACGTAGGTCAAACTACATAAGGGTAATCATACCTTAGCCTTACACAACCCGCTATGTAAGGGTAATCAAAATTTTTCCCTTATGTTTCCTACCAGATAATGGTATCCGGATTCCAAAAAAAATCATGTTTTATACATATTTTTTATTTATATTCTTTTATTATTCTTATTTTCTGAAGAAAACTACAAATCCCAAAAACCATTCTAAATTTCTTCCAAATTTTTTATAATAATTGAAATATTCAACAATCTAACCCAAAATACTCTACAACAGCCTTTGAAATAACAAAAACATCTACATTTTTTTAAATATAAAAAATATAAATAAACATTCAAATGATAAACATAGTGAAAATAAAAACAATAGGCCTACCTTGAAGATAATTTTCGATGCTTTGAGCTCAAAATAAACCTCAAATACTACTGCATCTTAATAATTCCATAGTCAAGATCTTTGATAAAACCCCTCTCCCTTCCTCCCACATTTCTCTCTCTCATCTCAAGCAATACACATGGAGAATCCCTACCTATCTCACATACATGAGAATACAAAAAAAGGGAAGGAATTATAAATAATTTAATTTAATTATTTTAATTCAGTTTAACTCTATTTAATTAGTTGTTTAAATAGATCGAACCTACTATTAGATCCAAAGTCAAGTTTATACCCTACCTAATTAAAAACACCAATTTTGAACTCATCCGTGAAGTCATAATTTAATTCTAAGACTTCATCTAAAAGTTATTATTTTTTAAATAAAAGTAATATTTCATGTTTATTTAATAAATATTAATGTATTTTGAAAAACACCACTGACTTAGAATTTCAAAAAACTCTAGACCCTGTATAAAAACACTATTTAAAGATAAAAAACATTAAGAAAATATTATATAGATCTTATATTAATGTAAATTACCATTTTACCCCTCATATTCCTCCAAAATAACATTTCAAATTTCTATTAAATTTCACAGCCCGTACGAACATGGGGTTTATCAATCTCCCCATAGCCGTACTAATTATCTATGAGAAGTCTTGATGACATTTATCCATAACTCTTAAGCTCACATGGTTGTAAATGCATTCTCAATTCACTATGATTGACTTCATAATTCGAAACAAGATTTTAGTATGCAACTCTATAAACGAGGAACACTATTTGGTAAATACCTAGTGATCAATTTTCATCATTAATAACACCAAGATGGTTCTCCATGGAACTCACATATCTTGAGACACCATGTTTCATCAATCAATTTATCATTCAACTTATGGTGATCTCCACTTTAAATATCATGTCATAAGATTTGATTTCAATCCATAGTGATCCCCACCATAGGAATAGCCTACAAAAAAACATTTCTAGTGGTCCATAGACCTGATCGAAATAGTTTCCATCAAACCACACCTAATTATACATGAAAACATAGGATAGTTCTCTTATATAAAACCATTCTCAGAAGTTCCCAATTTATCCATCGATAAACTATCTCATCATCCAGTCACAATTCATTAACTCCTCAGAGACATCCTAATATCATTCAAACACCCACAAAAAAGTCCATACCAAAAACTCAGTGTAGTTCTATGATTTGGATCATTAACCATTTTTATCAGCCAACACTCTCACCCATGCACCGATGCATCTTTGATCCAACCCACACTCAGACCATATCAAATTATTTTCGATTCCGATGAAAATGAATAGACTATATCTAATGGATCATCCACATATAAGAGTCAATATTCCTAAAGGAACCATATATTAGAAGATATCACCACACACAATAATATCAGTTCTATCTAGACCGTACAATGAGCAGTCTCATCATAACCGCAACCCCACCCAGATGAGGTAATTCCTCCTCATTCTATGGAATATCCATTACTACATGTAATGTCTGGACATAAACATTCCTCTCATTCTAATGTGTTATTATGATATATAAAATACCAAAAATTCTTGAATCAATAGGAATTTCATCCTTAGAATTCATTGAAGTTCAATCTATAACAAGGATCTTTCCCTCCAATGGCCAATGGTGCACTCCTCACCATATATATTCTCTTATAACTCTGTTTGATCACATCATAAATAGGCCTCATCAATCAAAAATGTTTCATTCCTTTCTATCTAGGCTCATCCCATCTTAGGCAACACCCATCTAAGATCAACTCCCAAATCAATCAATCCACCAAAATCTAATTCAATTCCAAGGAAAACCATCACCATAGGGGAATTCATCACTTCATCAAATATCAAAAAATAATTCCTACATAAACCTTTTGAAAAAAACTAATTCCATGATTTATTTCAAGTGAAATAAACTTATAGAACCATTAGTGTGCATCTTATTCCACCCCATATGTTGTTCTCAATAATAGTGCTCAGCAACCCCCATCCCTAAAATAAAAATACCCAAGAAGGATCACAAAATGATTCTATCCTTAAATATCCACCAAATTATACCACATACGGTACCATCTCGATAATACTAGGATCATGAACCTAAATAAATGACCCTACTATACTACATTTCAATCTCAGAAAAACTAATAACCCTTATTCTATTTTCTAATAAGCCCAACATCCCTCACATTTTAAGTAAAAATTAATGATCACCCACCACCTATTCAAAATTTCATAACCAAATTTTTTTAACCACACTCTATCCATCCTACGCTGGATCATATGGGATTTTGATTTGATATCACATCGAGAACCACATAAAAAATAACTAGGGTTAGGAATCTTAGTGATTATACTCTCTGAAACTATCCATGATACTAAAATCACCTCATGTGATTTTTATCATGAAAGATTAATGCATGCGAATTCCTATTTTTCATACCTAGTAAAATCTCCTATGAACTGATACCATAATCCAAGCATCTACCCATGCTTCCCATATCTAAATACACTCACAATCATAGGCTAACCCATCTCTCATATTAAATTTATATTAAAAAATTTATCTCAATTACTGGCTCAATAGTATCTTGAGTTTTCTCTCAAGGTAAATATATCCTCCCACATACCCCATAACCCAAGCCTCACCTTGGCCATATATCATAGGAAAAATTTTCTTCTGCCCAAAACACCACTAGGAATATCACATGATAAAACATGCTCTTGGGCTCTCACTCTATCTCTCTCACACACTTTATGAATTACATACCAAATAATCATCCTAATTGGGAACTAATTGTCACTGGGCATCTGTATATGGAACTAACCCTTCAATAATCATGATATGAGAAAAATAATCACCAAGACTCTGCATACAAGAGAAACCCCTTTTGGAGCATTTTCTCATTCATCTATGCATATGTATAACAATTCCACTCTATGATGATCCATGTCAAATATGATATAACTATATGGTTAAGTTAAGTATAATTACTTTAAGAATATATATCAGGAAACACAATATAGGTTTTTATTTACACTTTAAGTAATCAAACTGATATAATAATCATACAAAAAGGGTTTACTTGAAAGAATAAAGTGAAAATACCAACATAATAAGGGTCACTATACATCCCTTATATGAGATTTTTCATAAACATCACTAAGGAGAATCTCGCTACAATATCTACATGATCTGTACTTAGAAGAAATATATACAATGGTTCAACTGATTATAATTACACCATATGGTTATTTGGAAAAAATACTATATAAGTTAATTCTAACACTTTAAATAAATGAACCATTTATCACAAATGATACCAATCACATGCAGACATGCATATTCCATGTGAATCAGACATTCCAAATATGATGCATCTATCACCATATAACTATGGGATTTTATCCACCCATAAGTACCTCATGATAATAATGATAACAAACACATTAGTTGAACACTTGTCCTAACCATTCACAAAATCAAGGCTAGTTTCTTAATAACAATAATTATATATCCCTATCACTGTAGTCATAATGGGAATAAATATTTGATTAGAGTTTTAAGGTGACACCTATAATCATCACTATCCATTCCCACGCTAACCCCCTGAGGAGTGGAAACAACATTGGGGCACCCACCTGGGTCCCATAAGTCACTTTATAGAAATTAAACCATATCCCGGGTCCTCATTATAAACATTATCTATAAGATAATCTCATATCACTTATAAGGAATAATTTCCCTTGACATCACTTCCATCATCTCTAGGTATCCTTGGTCTCCTTGGATAAGCCCCATCGACATCACCCCAAAATTGAGGTGTAATTCCCACCAAACTTCCCAAGGTCATCCTAGGTTGGTCCGTTAATCCAAACTATCTTGACCTAACCAAGGTAAGAAAACCATGGTACACACCTACCAGTGGGGAATGAACACTTACCATACTCTCTAACCTCCTAGACCAAGGCTCTAAGGCATATCAAGTTCTATTATGGGGCCGAACATTTTCAATTAATCACTCTTATATATAAGAAAGTGTCTCAGGGAACCTATAACAAGGTCATTTACATTAATCTAATTTATTTTAATTAATTTAATTAAAACTCATTTGGGGTTCATGTATATTAAGGCACATATTCATAATTCATCCCCTGGACATCAGTGGGAGAGGCATCAAGCCAATGTCCAGGATGATGGTTTTAGTTTGATCATCTAAGGAAAATTTTTAGTGGGAAAAACCCAAAAATATGTGGATATATCTTTAATAAATAAAAAATTTAGTATTATTGAAAAAAATGTAAATAGAGTTCCAATAATTCAAGTATAATATTAGCACCTATCTTCTTCAATTGATGAATCATGTTTGATTTCATTCACTAAAGCACCAAAAAAATGCTTCCTACCATCATGGGATTAACCCAACTAAAGAATGAAAAATTATATAATGAGGATACCCAAATTTAGAAAGAAGTTCTAGAACCTTCTCATGAGATATGAATTAATTCCAATAAGATGAAAGTTTTACCAAAATTTTATGAAATAGATGATCACCTCACCATAAGATGCAAACAAACACCTTACCTTTTAAAGGGAACTCTTATATTTTATAGATGAAACCCAAGTCTCCTATTTCATGATTAATATCATGCATTAATACTAATGATTGTAATTCCTTGAACTCATTTCAATGGATAAATTCAAATATTTTAAATAAATTGACAATTTGGTTCAAAACTGATGAAAACCGTATGGGAGAGAAAGAGACAACCATTGAGTCACATGAAACATACTATATATAAAGCTCATGTATATCTAATATAATATTATATATATATATATTCATGATATTCATGGAAATATATATGAATCATATGCATGTATTAAAAGTACACTATATATAATATTATATATATATAATATAACCTACTAAGATGACGATTAAACACAAGGGTATTCATATAGACTCCAAAAGTTCCTATTGAAAGAATCATAATGAGGAAAATACAACCCACCTATTTATTAAAAGTGTCTGGGTAGGAATATTTTGGAGAATACTGGGTGAATTCATTGGCTTTAACTTTGTTGTGGATTCCATAGAAGAGTTCCTACAACAATGGTTCAAACGTACTAAAAGTAATAAAAATGAGGTGAGGGGACGATCAATCCTTCTCATGGAGGGCTATTAGGGTATGTGGGAAGAAATAAACCAATCCCATAATAATTCACCCCCTAATATTTTTCTTTGGTAGTGATATATAGATGCCTTGTGGTGGACCATTCAAGTCTTCTAAACCAATGATAGGAAGATCCCTCTCTCCAGAATTTTATGGATAGAAGGAACCCCTATTTTTCCTAGACCCTAGATGGAGAGACATTGGGTTATATTTAATACCAAATACCTTGGTATTAAATTTAATATTGATGGATCTTGTAGTCAAGGGTTCATGTGAGGAGGAGGATTGGTTCATGACTCCATAGGTTCAGTGTTACTCACCTTCAGCTCATTCCATGGGGCTGGTGAATTACTGAGGACAGAAGCAGAGCCTATACTTAATGGTCTTGAAATGTGATACTCTAAACACATATCCATGAATTCAGTAGAGACAGACTCAAATATTATATTTTTCTCCAATAAAGGTCTTTCTTCCAATCCATGGTAAATCACTTACTTTATTCGTAAATGCAATACCTTATTCCCCAACAATACTAAGATTTCAAATATATGGTGTGAAGTAAATAGCATGGATAAATTTATGGGTTAAAAGGACTCCCAAGAGTTCCCTATGAGGGAGTTTTCTAGTGCTTTATCCCTTTCCCTAGGAGGTGATGATACTGTTTTGGAGATGCACTAGGTCTCTATTTCTATAGACCCCCTTAATGGACTTGTACCCCTTCCCCTTTTATAAAATATAATAAAATTTTTTGTTGATATTATATATATTATATATATATATAATATATATATAATATACATATACTTCATACATCATATTCATGTATACAAGAATCTCATTAATTTACATTTTAGTGAACATCCAACAATATCACACTTTCACTAAAATCCCCTAAGGAATTTATAAAAAACATTACATCACCTTATGAATCCATCCAACCACTTTTAGATTCGGTTTCATAAAAAATTATTATTTTTGATTTTTTATACATTAATGTATACTTCTAAAAGTGTCTAACTATGTGACTCTTTAGGACTTAGTAACATTGAAAAAAATATAAAATCCCAATTTTAAAGAGGTAAGTAAAGAGTGTCCTATAACAAAGAATCAGTGTTACTCAAGTTACTAAGTGGTCTAGTGTGATCTCTATCAAAGATGATAATATCTCTATATGAAAATTTTATCCATAATATGAATCATATAAATCATATTTATATCTATATAATCCCTTTTTCTACGAACTTAAGTGGACACTAGTCATGTAACACATCAATCCAGTATAAAAAACTCATATTATCTTGATTCTCTAAAAATGTCTGACCAAGTCAATGAATACATCTCATGTCAATCATCTCATGTATTAATAAATATCATACCTTTATATAATTTGTTTAACACATTATATGTGACTCAACTAATCAATACCATGCATTTCTTCAGTCTAATTCAATTAATGGACAAATTTATTTACGTGTTATATAATTGGTCAAATCCTATCTTGGTTGTGCTCCAATCGATGACACGATCAAAAAAATACCCAAGAACCCCAAATATTTTCAAATTTATTTTCGAACTTTCTAAATTAGTGTATAAAATTATGAAGTTTATCAATATATATATCTCCCCAACCTCAGGTAAAAATGATTGATAATAAGCATACACCTTAGTATATCAATGAATATATGACATTCCATAAGATATACTTCGTAAGGAAAGTCCAAGTAATAAGTCTCTACTTAATAAATCCTGAATACATTCATAATAACTCATATATAACTATTTATAATGAGTATAAGAATACATTGAATCTAATATTAGCATATCATCACAACCCATACTAAATGACGATCATCGATTATGGACAATTGAAAGTCGTACTTCGAGGGGATAATACCATTAAATAGTTCATATAAAATAAATTTCAATACAAATAAATAAATGATAATAATATATTTCATTTATTATAATAATATTAGACATATTATAACCATTTCAACTGATCTCTAATGTTCTTTATACTCGTAAATTCTACATGGAACTCATGCAGTTTCTATGGTAACAGTTCTATTAATGGATCTAAAATATTCTCCTATGTATCCCCTATTGATATTTACATCACCCCTCTTAATTATATCCTATATGAGATGGAGGTTTCAAAGGATGTGTTTGTTCCTTTGAAGAGATAAGTGTTTCTTATATAAAGAAACTGCCCAATTGTTGTCACAATATATCTCAATTGATCCCTTGATGCAATGAACCAATTTAAATTTTTTAATGATATTCTTGATCTAAAAATATTCCTTAATAACATCATATTTAGAAATGTAATCTGCATCTACTGTAGAGTTTTATATGGTGGATTTCTTTGAACTCTTTCAATTGATAACTCCACTATTTAGGAAAAATAAATATCCAGATAGAGATCTGATATCATATTTGTCATAATGGAAACTTTTATCTATGTAACCCTTTACACAAAGTTCATCATCTCCTCCAAATACCACAAAATTATCTTTATTCATTCTTAATTACTTAAGAATTTTCTTCACACCAGTCTAGTGAATCTTTATAGTATTGTACTAGTATCTTCGGGTTATTCTTAACTCATAAGTGATTTCAGGTCAAGTACATGACATGTAATATGTGATAGAAACTATTGAGGATGTATAAGGAATCTTATTCAACATTTATAAATAATTAAAAAGATCCCAAACCTTCATGTGATTCATTCCATGCAACATCAGTAAAGATACATTTTTTGAGTTCTCCCTACCAAAACAATTTATCAATTTACAAATATATTTATTGTGCCTCAGTCCAAAAAACATATTTATTATATCTCTATAGATATTTATACCTAGTATGTAGTCTATTTAACCCATGTATTATATTATGAAATATTTATCCAACCATACCTTCACAGATTGAAGTTTTGGGATTTAATTTCTCTTAGAAATATTCCATCTATATAAAATATTAGAAATAATAATATACAACCACTAACCCGCTCATATAAAAAAATAATCTGCATTGTTGATGAAACCAATCTCTTTGATTGCATAATCAAACTAGATATTCCAACTCTTTGAATCATAATTCAATCCATAAATAGAAAATTATGATGAACACACCTTATCATTCTCACTTGGAACTTCAAAAAACATTAGGTTTTATCATATACATTCCCCAAAAAAAATTTCCATTAAGGAAAGTGATTTTGATATCCATTTGATATATCTCATAATCATAATGAGATATTATGGAAAGTAAAATTGGAATATAATTTATCATTATAATAGGTGAAAAGGTCTCTTCATAATCAATACCATGATTTTTTTAGTAACCCTTTTCCACTGGGTGTGATTTATAGGTAAATAATTTACCATCCAGGTTAGTTTTGTTGTGAAAAAACCCACTTACAATATATAGGGATTACCCATTCAGGTGAATCCACCAAGTTTCAAAATTTGTTCATGTACATGGAGTCCATATTAGATTCCACGGATTTTAACCACTTCTCAAAACCAGAACCCTGAATGGCCTCACAATATGAATAGGTATTATCTTCTATGAACATTGATTCACTATTATTTTCCAAAAATAAATCCAACTCTATCTAGTTCCTAATGAATCCAACCAAAACTTCATGATTCCTTTATAACTTGAGTCAGTTCTTCTATAACTCTTTGTGGAACCAGTTCAACTTCCAATATAGGAACACTTTCCATTTTTTAGTCTTGAACTTCCCTAAGTTAAATTTTACACTCACGAGCCCCTCAACTAATATATACTTTCTTAATAAATATACCTTTTAGATCAAAAAAAAACTTTATATTCTGTAGGGTTATATAAATAATATCCTATAGTTTCTTAGGGATACCCAAAAAAATTATCATTTATCAAATTTAGGGATAAGATTATTATAATTAATTTTTTACGAGTTCTTTGTAAACCCAAATCCTTATGAAATATATTTTAGGATGTTTCCTAGTACATATCTGATATGGTGTCTTCATGACTACTTTAGTTAGAATGCAGTTTAGTAATAATGAATTAGTCTCCATATAATAACCCTGTAATGAGATAGGAAGGTCACATAGACTAATCATTGACTAGACCATATCCAACAAGGTTTAATTAATAATTTCATAAAAAGCATTCCATTATGGTTTTCCAAGAAGAGTGAGATGTTAAAAAATTCAAAAATCTATCAGATGATTTACGATTTTTTGGTTAAGTAATTCCCCTCCTTGGTTTAATTGCAGAATCATAATAATTTATCCTTGTCAAATCTATGAATTATTCCAAAACTATTTGAACTTTTCAAAAAGATTCATACTGGTATCATATTAGAAACACATAACTATACCAACTAATTTCATCGGTAAAAGTTTCAAAGTACATAAAATCACAATTTTTTTGTGTACTCATTGGTCTATATACATCACTATGTATGAGATCCTATAATCAACTAGTACTCTCACCTTTTCTCAAAAATGAATTTCACTCATTTTTTCTAATAAAAAATATTCACATGTATCAAAAAATTCATAATAAAATGATTCCAACAATCCATCTCTATACAGGCTTTTAACATGTTTCATGTTTATATGCCCAAGGAGAAAATGCCAAAGTTAGGTGGGATTGGAATCAATTCCGACCTTCTTATTATAAATATTGTAAATAATATTATCCATTTTTAGAATGTATAAACCATTAATAATATTCTCAATTCCATTAAAATTTTAATTTATATATATAAAATAACCCTTATCCTCAATAGAAAATAAAAATACAAACTTTTACAAAAAATATTCATAAATAAAATTCATATTTATAATGGGTACATAATAATTTTTTTCCAATTCTAGGCCATATCCACTGTTTAATCATACACTATAATTACTGAATTCCAATGCATTAATGTTTTCTATATTATCGATATGAATATATGCTTAACCCTTAATTAACTTCCTCCTATATTTGAGTATGTATTTATAAGTACAAATATGTGTTTTACACCCGATATATAATTCCCATGAGTCAAATTTGATGGAATTGATCTCTATAACATTCACATTTGGGTAGTCTGGATATTTCTCCTTGATAAAAATTCTCAATTATAGATACCAATTTTAACTATTTTATAGTTCTGACTTATAAGTGATCTAAAAAATATTATCATTAAGTATTAAATAATCTAAAACAATGAAAAAATTGTGGTTGAGTAACATGTATTATTTATTTTAATTAAGAAATTTTAATGATAGTGATCCCATTTAAAATTATGAATCCAAAAATTATAAACATTTAATGTGCCATGATATATATTTCATAATTACTTACATAGACTTCTTTATGTACATAATCAATGATTATTTAGGTAGGGAATTATCCCAATCATAATAGTTATGATTATTAAATAGTTGAGTGGATAACTCTTTATCCAATACATCATATAGATTTAAACAACTTGATTCATATTATATCTTAATCATTAGGGATACCCAGTTAGTATAACCCAAATAAAACTCTAAGAATAAGCTAAAAAAAGACAATCAAGAGGAACTCATATAAGTTAAAACTATCCCACAAGATTAATCCAAATTTACTTATATATTTCTTATCTCACACAAGATAATCAAAGGGTACTCATTCTAAGATCAATAGTACCTAGTTGAATGATTGAGGTCTTGAAAAGTGTCTCTTTGTAAGGGTTCTAACACTTGGTATTTAAAGGGATTTCATGTTAATTTTCACCAATTTAATATAAATAATGTGAATATTAAATTTATAAGTATTAAATCTTATGTAAACTTCATATTCTAATGATTTATTCCCTTTTTTTCATGCACACATCTATCATTTTTGTTTTGGAATCACAATTCAAACTAAAAATTAATTTGTTCACACTACCTTAATGTGCAACTACTTACACAACCCATAACTTTATTTTACTCATGAAAAAAGAGAATCCAATAATATTAATACATATCCAAATACATCATATTTATAAGGTAAATTAAAAATTCATGTAAAGATGTAGAGTTATATGAGGTTGAAAACTACACATGAGTAACCTAGAGTGATATATAACCAACCCCCATTCCCTTTTATGACAAGGCATAAGCCTCTAGGATAATAGGTTGTTTGAACCTATTTCTCACTACTTTGGGATAATTTACTCACGAGAGAATCCAATTCTGGATATCTCTAACACCTATTATATACAATGTATATCCAAATACTATTTTTAAGCTCATAACATTAAAAATAAACAAAGGTCAAGGGATATAAAACTAAATTTTATAGAGTCATACAAAACACTTAATGCATGGATATAACTCTTATAAGTAGGTTAATAGTTAATCATAAAACATAAAAAATATTTAAATTTCATAAAAATTTACTAAACACAAATATCAAATAAATTCACTTAATAGATAAGCATTTTTTTATTTTATAAAACATGAGATCAAGCCAAATCCCAAACACCATCATCAAAGCCTATTCCAGTCTGAATGACAATCATCCATAAACATGAAACCCTAAATATATCTATATAAAATTAATTATTTTGAAAACAAATTCTTAATTTATATTATAATTTATTCCATAACTAATTTAGTAAAAATAAATTACAACAAATTAGTCTACCCCTTTAATTAAAAATAAAACTAAAATATATTATAAGGTTAATTTAAGAGCCTACCCCTATTTATTTATGCACTGAATGATCCATTTATAATACTTAAATTAATTATAACCACTTTTTAAGTATTTCACAATTCATTTCTCAATAAATTCTATAATTAAATTAAATGTAATTAATAATAAATTATTCCACCTAAAATCCTTTTTTATACCATAAACCGTGAAATAAAATTAGAAGAATCAAGTTTTTTTGATTTTTTTAAAAAATTTCTTATTCTTACATAGTGGTACTCATGTAATGGTAACACCAGTTACCATTAATAAACTCTACCTGATGTAATATTAATAGAGTATTTACTTTAATGTAGACCCACCTACGTAATCATAATCTACCCCTTACCCTTGTGTAAGTCCTATTATATAAGGGTTAGTGGGATCTTACTCTAATGAAAGCCCCACTGCATAAGGGTAATTTTTTTACCTTGCATAGCCCAATGCGTAAGGGTGTCCTACTATTGAAAAAAATATCATTTTATATTCTATATTTATTTCAATTGTTTTTATTCTTCTTTTTATTCTTACTCGAAGAACACTGCAAACCCCAAATACCCTTCCAAATCTCTTCAAAAACAAATATAACAATTGAAATATACAATAAACTAACCCTCAAATACTCTACAATGGACTTAATCCTAAGATAATCAAATCAATATTTATAGAAAAAATGAAAATTATAATTCAAATGGGAGATGTAGTGAAAATCAAAACAACCATCCTACCTTGTAGTGAATCAATAATGGTTTGAGCTTGTAATCACCCTCAAAGGCTGATGCATCTCAATGTGGCCTTAGTTGATGTCTCTGAAAAAATTACTCCCCTTATCCCTTTAAAATTTTATATTCAGTGGAATATAAGTAAAATACCCATATCACATGTATAATATGAAAAAATAAATGAGAAGAAATTATCATTAATTTAATTCACTTAATATAATTAAATTTATCTTCATTTGATTTCCTGTTAAATAGATTCACCCCAGTCCTAGAGCCTAATAAAATTTTATACCCCACTTAGGTAAACCCATAAATTACAGATTCAACTTAGAAGATAGACATTAAATATGAGACTCTATTTAAAAGTTATGAACATTTATTTAAAAGGAGTATTTAATAATTATTTAATAAATATTAATATATTCTAAAAACACCACCAAATCAGAATTGAACCAAAATCAATCCATATTGTAGAACCATATTTAAAGATAAAAAATATAATATAATATTTAAAGGATTGTCTACTTAGGTAAATTTCCATTTTACTTGTTATACGCATCTAGAACAAAAAGGTCACATTTTTTTTCTTCGAATTTTACAATTCGTATGGACAGAAGGTATTAAAAATTAAATACTCAATAGAATATTATAATGACTCTTGAGAGATAAATTTATATAATAACTTCACTCAATGGTTTTGGAATGGAAAGGAATAGAAGTATTTGTGGGTATTTATTGAAAATAAGGGGGAATTTTTCTAATAATTTTTTGACTTAAGTATTGAAAATCTTGGCTATGAAAAAATGAATACCATTGGATAATAGGTGGTTCTATATCATATAATTTGAATTTTCAACCATTTTTGGAATTTTTAAATCATATAACAAAAATATATTTATTTATATTATTTAATCCATGGAAAATGCATTTAGTTATATTTTTTGAAAATTTTAAAATTAATTTTGGTTTTGGAAATTAATTTATAGGTTTTAGAAGTTTAATTTATTATTTAAAGTACGTTAATTTAATAAATAAATAAATATTTTTTTGTTCATATTTTTAAATATTTTATTACATCATTTTTAAATCAAAATGAAGTTATAATACATACCATATGTGCAAATTATATTTTACTATTTACATGAAAATTCAACTATCATAAAAAGTTCTGAAAATTTTACAATGGAGTAATTTTTAAATTTTGATTCTAAAGTTAAATATATATTTATGAAAATAATAATATATATATGAGAAATTTAGTTATTAAATAAAAATTCTTAGTGTGTTTTAAAAAACCCATTTTAAGAAATACTTATTATTATAAGAAATATATATAGAATTACACTATCATTAATTAATAAATATAATTTATATCTATACATTATATTTATATAATAAGATATTAGGAATTTTACTATATAGTTTTTTTTATTGATAACAACCACATTAATTTTCCAACGACCATGTTAATATTTTAATGGCCACATCATCCTTCCAATGGTAATATTGACCATTATAAATACACTTCATTATTACTTTTAAAATTATTTTTATCATTTTCCCAGTTTATTTAAATGTTTATTCTTTCACTAATTGAATATTTCTACTGTATAAATGTATGATTGTGGTGTTTCTAAATATTTTTTTATAGTTCATGTTGTAGCCGTTGTGGTGAATGTAACTCTATACTTTATATTATACTACTATATTGAAATAAAATAATTTGTATTATGTGATGAAAATTATAATTATATATTTATTTATTTTGGAAGAATATTGAATATCAAATTCTCCCCTTAAATAACTCAATATTTAAAATTTGGTTAATACATAAATCCATAAACAAATGTGTGTAAATATTCCTCATTTCTTCCTCGGGCTCCTATTCCACTTTGTCCAATATGTGATTCTACTAAAGTAACTTCATCAATAAATTTGGTCAATTTCATAGTACTTTCTCACATGTGTCAAGAATCTATATAGGTTCTTCATCATAGGAAAATTCAAGTTATAACTATAACATTTCTTTAACAGTGAGAACATGAGTTGGGTTTGGAATGTTCTTTTTCATTAGTGAGACTTAAAATATGTCATGTATTTAGCAAGGTTAGGTGAGATAGAAAAATGATAAGCCGTAACTCTAATTCTATCCATAATATAAAAATTCCCAATGTATATTGGGATTAGCTTCCCTTTTTTACCAATAATTGTAACTCCATTTTATAGGGACACCTTAAAGAATATTTTATACCTTAATTGAAACTCTAATTCATTCCTAAAATTATCAATATATTTTTTTCCAACAA
The DNA here is from genome assembly GCA_963277665.1 of Viscum album. Taxonomy (NCBI): domain Eukaryota; kingdom Viridiplantae; phylum Streptophyta; class Magnoliopsida; order Santalales; family Viscaceae; genus Viscum; species Viscum album. Next base: position 667,156,521 of record OY728133.1, read on the forward strand.
TTATCTATCTTGATATTTTTTTGTAGAGATCATACTTTTTTAGTTTTATTCTCAACTAGTTCTACACCAACTATGTAACAACCCAAGTATTTATAAAATAATACTTTTTCATATCTATTTATATTTATGAACAATACATTTTTTTAAAATTAAATGGTATTCTTTTTCGGATAGTATACTCAACACACAACAATGGTTTTTTTTGAAATTTTACGTAGCACACAACTTTGAAAAGGTCGTTTTACAGCCTTTTAATGGATAATCTTTTATAAATCAATTTTTTTTTTCACATTAATATGTTCTATTTGAAAAAATAAACTTATTATATAGAATTGGGAAATCATAATTTACTTTGGATAATTTTTTTGGTAATTTTCTGATAAAGTTCATTTTATATGAATGGTGGAAAATACCGCATTTTAAGTCAAAACTGCCTTTTCATAAAAGTTATATATATAGTTATATTGTACTTTTAATTATTTTTAAAGTTTAATTGGATTATATTTTTACCATTAAATACAATTTTGGTCATTTTAAGTAATATTTCATTGAAATTGGACATAAACACATGTAAATATTTGGATAGTTTTTACTTAAAAACACATATTTTGGTTTTGACAACAGGAATTAATTTTAAATTAATTTCTACAACTTCTGTATTTTGAATTTGTAAAAATGGATTCCATAATTTGAATCATAATGTAAATTATTTTAAGTAGGTACTTTTTATTTTTAGACATTATGAATAGTAACTTCAGTAATTATTTTATTTCCCATGGTTAAAGGGTAAATTTGGTAAATAAGGGTAAAAAATAACATTATAATAATATTAAACTACCTTAAAACATGTCCTAATACTATTATATGAGATATTTCAGACCATGGTCATCCTTGGGTCTATTTTGGGACCCTATAGATCCACTTTTAAGTGAAAATCACATTTTATAAGAATTAATTTAAAGTAAAGAAAAATAAAACATAAACATGTCTTTTTACTATTTTTTTCTATGGGTTATATAAGTTATCTCTTAGAATATAAATAATAATTATAAATTTAAAAATAGTTCCTACATCATGGTATTTTATTTATAAATTTTAGACATAAAATAAATAAATATATTTTTGACACATTGATGATGTAATGATTACCTTATTAATGAATGATTTACATAAATGAGATTATAAATATTAAAATTAATTTATTTAAAAACTTTTAATTCCATACAATAATTTTATGGATTATTATGACTTTTTATATTTTAATTAATTATGTTTTTTCAAAATAATCAAGTTGTTATGGATTTCTAAAATGTCATGATATGAATAGTATAAAATTGACATAAATGAGTTTTCAAATCTAATACTATTTTATTAAATGTTATAATAGTCCTAAAAATACCAGATTCGGCCAAATGACTTAGATAATTTTTAAAACTTCATTAAATAACCACTTGTGGTTCTATTGAAATTTTATAGTAACTATATTAACCATATAGTATGAATATACAAGAAGACATGGTAAGAGTTAAATTAGTTAACTAATGGTTAAAACTAAAAGATAAGGTTAAATTTGTGACCTAGACTTGTCTAAAACCAATTTCTTGAGCTATTTTTGACCCAAAACATATTATATTTTAAATAAATGACTTTGGGACCTTTTGAAACCGAAAATCATTTTATAATAAGATAATACTTTACAACTTTCCTAAAGTCCCCCTCCTCCCTCTTATAAAAGGGCATCACACTGAACCATTTAATCACACCACTCAAGACCCTTGGATCATCCTAAATCTACCCAAATAATCTCCCAAAATCCCCATATTCCTCATATAAGACTTACCTTGTGAAGAAGGAAATTCAAGAAAGCCTTTTGGATGAAATCCAATGGAGTTACACATTTTAAGAGGTAGCATCTTCTCTAACGTTCCTTTCCATTATTTTACTTATTCACTCCCTATTATATTATTATTTTTTGATTAAATAAAAACAATAGTATACTAAATATAATAGTATTTCTTATTATAATTATTATAACTACACTTACACACACCTATATATAATGGATATGGGCATACTGTTTCTGTGGATGGTGAACTGCTCCCTCACAAAACGATGATTGTTCAATTTCTCCCTACCACCTCTCATGGTGGACATTATTATGGAACTGTATTTATATACTATATATGATATATATTTATATTTTATCTATTACTCTTCTATTTTTTATTTAAATCATACCTTTATGCTTTCCAAAATGTGTAAATACGATAATTTCATTTGAGGAAGTGTGGACTACCGCCCCGTCAATGTGAAATGACTCGTTCAGGACAAACATGGAACATATAAAGGATAGAGTTAAAAAAAAATATGTAATGTATATAAAATATGATATTATACTTGAAATATAATATACCTGTGTGTCATTTAGTTTTCATTCCTTTAGATATGAAAAAGAAATGAAAGCAACGTTCATGCATACGTACGACTTACTATCTCCATTAACAATGCATTTCATTTATTATCACAAAATGTTATGTAGTATTATAAATACATATATATACTAGATATATATGATATTTAAATCATTAATATCATTCTGGTGATAATTTAACTTTGACCACATGGGAAATTTGTAATTATAACAAGTTCATTTTTGACTCAAGTACCGAAGATCGACCAAAAGACTGATTTTAAGTTAAATAATTATGTAATGTTTATAATATGTTAATAAGGGATATAAAAGGAATAATATACTTGAAAAATGTTATTAATAAATTAATAATTAACTTAAGTGTATTATTCAGGAATAATAAGGAACGTACATGATGAGTCGCACGCAAGGTAATGTTACTTCTTAACCTAATTTCCATTCTTTGGGTTGATCTTCTACTTATTGAATATGTCATTCTATGATTATGTGAGAAATAAATTTTTATGTCCTATATTGTATTTATAATTTCTTTATGTGTACTTATATTTAATACACATAATTGATCTATTTTATTTTTAAAATGATCTTTGTAAGGGACTTTATCCCAATATCATTTCATTGAGGCATATTTTGGTTTATACATGACCTTAGTTTGTGAGGTGTATAATTATAAAATTTCTCTTTCAATTTCATTAAATGGTTTTCATAAGGATTATTTTTTATGAATCATTTTACTGAATTAAAAATGGAATATTTCTTTTTAACATATGTGGTGACAACGACCTTTCCGTCGCCACAAGTATTATTTGATATTTGGATTCCTTAACAAGATGTAATGTTTTTAAAAGGAAAATAAATACCAAATACGCTTTTTACATATTTTGTCATTGAAAATGGTCTTAAAAAAGAATTTATTATGTCAATATCTTGAAATGATATATTGTGATTGCAATGTGGAAATGTTATCTTTACTTTATGCTAGTTTTATGTGTTTGGAATATGTTATGGTTCTTGGAAATTATTTATGTATATGGGTGGTTACAAGATAAACTGAGGGCGTGTGATCCCAAGATAGCTCTCCAATGCATTTGGTAACACAAAAAAGGTAAATGTTAATGCTTATTCTAAGAGATATAGGGAATATATTGTGATGGTTATTCCAAACGTAACTCCCTTTGTAGCTATGAAAGCTACAATGTAAGTATGTTATGGATTCCACAAGTTACCTTTATGATTTATGACTTCTATGTGTTATTTATAAATAATATTATTTCATGAGTTATGTTAAAGATATTACGTTTTATGTGTGAAAAGTATGATTTCATTGATTTTCATGTATTTATAGACTAATGTTTCATTCATTATTTTATAACCATAACTGAGATTTTTATGCTCATCCCAAGTTTTTGAAATGTTTTTCAAAGGGTATAAGGAAGGGTAATAGAAAGGAATAATTAAAGAATATTTATATCAATAAAATAATTATTTTATTATTTAATGAGTTTTATTGTTGTGAAAAATTGGTTAGAGTAAAAGTGCGTACCTTATAATATTTGAGATGTAATGTAATAGTTATGGCCTAATTCACTAAAACTCTAAACCTGAAAATATCCTCAATGTCGAATTCTTGGCTTAACTAAAGATTATGTAATGTTTAAGGCAGTAGTCTTATAGTTGGTATCAGAGGCCAATTTAGATAACTTTAGTGGTTAGGGTGTTATCAGGGTGTAGGTAAAGGATCTCATATAACCAAGAGGGTTATTATAATATGGAAACTTTTGGAGGGTTATGGGAAAATAGGTTGTTTGGATAAAAACCCGAACAATGGAAATTTAAAGAGGTTGATTGATTAGAGTAATATAAATGTTTTTATGTTATCTTTACCCCATAGATCATTCTTTCTTTTTAATAATAATAATTCAATTCATGTTTAAGTTTTGTTTCTTTTTAGCTGATTAAGGATCATTTGTCAAGATGGAAGGAACGAGATCTTGCACAACTTTCTTATAATCACTATTGTGGAAAAATCCCACTCAGATGATTTTGATAGCTTCTTGAGTATTAAAATCACCTACAATAAATTTTTTGACTTATCTAACACCTACTCATTCCTAAAACAATTTTATAGGTCATGGTATCTTTTTCTTATGATTTCAAGATCTCAAATTTTCAAACTCTATAGAAAAGTGAAATTACAAAAGTGGAGAAAACTTCTACTTTTTGAAACTAGGGAAACATGCCGAAAGATAAAGGTAACATCCTGAAGATCATGGTATCTGGAATTAAGGTATGATTTATTTTCTTATCCATAATTAATGAAACACCTTTGGATTGATATTTATAAATGATGAGGATATTTGATCTGCATGAATGATATATTAAGAAATAAGGTGGGAATTCACAATTAATGGATTATGAAGAATGATGAATGAGTAAGAAGTCTACATATAAGGGATTCAAGAGTTATTTTAGATGGTAGGATAGGGAAATGTTTAAAAGTATTAAATAACTTTTGATAACAGGATTACTTTGGAACATTTTTTCTAATATGTGTAGCCCTAATGTTTGATATGTGAAAATTTTATTCAAGGAAGAATTACATTTTCTTGTGTGGAAATAGTGGATAAACTTAGGGGTTTATGTGATTTTTTTGATGTGATTAATGGTTACTACATTTTGGGATGCAAAATAAAAGGTATTAGATAACCTTTGAGGATAAAGAAGGTTATCATAATTTTTGAGGAAATTATTTTATTTTTGGAAATGTTATAAGAATGACATGGTTTTAGAAAAATGACGACTTGTAGGATGGGTGAAAACCCATCACGTCTGGCAAGGCCATGGGAATCGAACCCACAACCGAAGGGTGACAAGGGCGCATCGCCTACCAATGGCCCAGTGAAGTCCCTAGTAAGTATGACTTATTTTTTTAGTTAAATGATTTTACGGATCAAGAATAATTTTATTTTTGGAACTTATGTTTTATAAAATGTATATACTTAATATAGGAAATTTATTTGGTGATTAAGTTATAAAATTTATTTTGGAAGACATTCTCTATTTTGGGAACCCTATATGCCTATTGAAAATATAATACTATGGGATTTTATTTGAGGGGTAATGGTTGAATTTTATTTTGGAAGAATATAAGTTTTTTATTATGGAAATATATCTATTTGGGTTATTTATGGAAATGATTAACCTATCATAGAGAATATGTGGTTAGGTTAATAACTTTTTTGTATGAGACTTTAAGAGTAGTCGATGTTATTTAGAGATAAATATTAACATTTATCATGGAATACTATGTGATCAAATCCTTCTGAATTTTGGGTTTCAAACATAGTTTTTATTATTTTGAATAATTTTAAGGACAATTGTTTATTTAATGGTCTTTCTTTAACTTTAGGTATTGTTTGTTGAATTTTGGAGATTGAGAGTATTATTTCTTTCTATAAAGTATTATCCTTTTTAGGGATTATCTGATCTCATACAAACAATTTTGGTATTAGTTAATTTCTAAAGACATGGGAAATATATAGTTCATATTTTTTAGATTATGTGATTCTCTAGAATTTGATTGTAGCACTTCAGGTGTGACTAAGTCATCTTGAATACTCATCATTTGGATAAAAGATGAGTTTGTGGTAGAAATTTATTAGAGGATGAAATTTTACTTGAAAAGTAAGTAATTTCCTTATGTTATTAGTCAATATAATAAACAAATTATGAAACTTTATGAAAAGGAACTTAATTTTTTTCCCTTTAAGTTTCCTACTGGGGAATCAAAGACTGTTAAACCTATCACCAGTTTTTGATTTTTTGGTGGTTAACTTTCTCATGATCATATTTTCTATCACTCTCCATCAGAACTTGATGGTTATTTTCTCTTCCATATCCATGTTTTCCTACATGTAATCCTAGTATGGGGTATCTCAGGTAACCATTTTAATTCTCTGTATTTATTTTAAAGTGATATTTTTATTTAATCTTTTTCTGATGTGGGACTTTCAATAAAGTTTTCGAGCCCAATTTTAAATTTGCAAGGACACAATCTCCAAAAGGTGGGAAGGATGTAACAACCCAGGTATTTATAGAATAATAAATTTTCATTTATATTAATATTTATGAATAATATATTATATTTAAATTAAAGTGTATGCTTTTTCTGATAGAATACTTAGCATACAACAATGAGTTTCTTTGAAATTTTACGTTGCACACAACATTGAGTTATACTGAAAAATAATATAATAATATAATTATTTTAAATGGTTGTTAACGCCTAGACATTGTATTGGAATTAATGAACATAAATAACTAAAATAAGATTATACATGTTTGTTAAATGTATTGACATTTATAAAATAAATATTAGAGGCTTAAAATAAGAATGAATCCGATTTTAAGCACGAAATACTCAAATATTTTTAAAAGGTCTTTTTACCACCTTTTAATAGAGAACCCTTTTTAAATATAGTTTTTGTCACTTTTATACATTATATTTAAAACAATTATCTTCTTATATAGAATTGTGACATAAAAATTTACTTTGGATAAATTTTTGGTAATTTTCTGATAAAGTTCATTTTTTATGAATAGTGAAAAATACCGCATTTTAAGTCAAAACTATTTTTCATCTAATTTATTTATATAGTTAGATTATAATTTTAATTGGGTTTAAAGTGAAATTGGATTATATTTTTATAATTTAATCTAATTTTGCTCATTGGAAGTAATTTTACTTTGAAATTTGACATAAAAACATGTCAATATTATGGTAGTTTTTATTTCATAAAAACACACTTTTGGGTTTTGACAACGGGAATTAATTTTTAATTAATTTATGAAAATTATGTGTTTTGAATTTGTAAAAATGGATTCCATATTTTTAATAATTAGGTAAAAATTGTGCAAATATGTACCTTTTATTTTTAGAAATTATGAATAATAATTTCAGAAATTATTTTATTTACCATGGTTAAAGGGTAAATCTAGTAAATAAGGGTAAAAAATAAAATTATAATAATACTAAACTACCCTAAAACGTATCCTAATACTATTGGATGGGATATATCCGAACATGGAAATCCTTTGGTCGATTTTAGGACCCCATGGATCCACTTTGATGTGAAAATAACATTTTATAAGAATTAATTTAAAGTAAAGAAAAATAAAACTTAAGCATATATTTTTTACTAATTTTTTTTATATGGGGTTATATAAGTGATATATTTGACTCTAAATATTAATTATAAATATAAATATATTTTCTATATCATGGTATTTCATTTATAATTTTTATACACCAAATTAAAAGATATATTTTTGAGATAATGATGATGTAGTGATCACCTTATTAATGAATAATATAGATAAAAGATATTATAAATATTAAAATAAATTTATTTTAAAAATTATTATGCTATACAAGAATTTTATGTATTATTATGAATTTTTATATTTTAATTAATGAAGTTTTTTAGAAAGAATAAAGTTTTTATGGATTTTTTAAATGTCATGATATGAATAGTATAAAAATTGACATAAATGAGTTTTTAAAACAAATAATATTTTATTAAATGATATAATAGTCCTAAAAATATATTATTCATCCAAATTAATTATATAATTTTTATAATGTCATTAATGTACCACTTGAGGTTTTATAGAAATTTTATAGTAACTATATTAACCATATGGTATGAATAAACAAGAAGACATGGTAAGAGTTAAAATAGTTAAATAAGGGATAAAACTAAAAGATAAGGTTAAATTTGTGACCTAGAACTATCTAAAACCTATTGGTTGATATTTTTTAGACCCAAAAGAAAATTATATTTTAAATAAATTACTTTATGACCTTTTTAAATCTAAAATCATTTTAAAATAAAATAATACTTCAAAACATTCATAAAGTGCCCCTCCTCCCTCTTATAAAAGGGCACCACCAATACCCATTTAATCACACCTCTCAAGACACTTGGATCATCCAAAATCTTACCAAATAACCTACCAAAATTCCTATATTCCTCCTAGAATACTTACTTTGTGAGGAATACAATTCAAGAAAGCCTTTTGGGTCAAATCAAAGGGAGTTACACATTTTAAGAGGTAGCGTCTTATCTAAAGTTACTTTCCATTATTTTACTTATTCATTCCCTATTATATTATTATTATTTGGTTAAATAACAAAAAAATTATCCTCAATATACTAGGATGTTTTTATGAGAAGGATTAAAACTACACTTACACACACCTCCATCTAATGGATATGAACATACTGTTTCTATGGAAGACGAACTACTGACTCACGAAACGATGATTGTTCAATTTTCCCCCACCACCTCTCATGGTGGACATTATGATGGAACTGTATTTATATATGATATATGATATAAATTTATATTGTATCTATGATTCTTTTTTTTTATTAAAATCATACCTTTATTCTTTCCAGAATGTGTAAATACGATAATTTCATTTGGGGAAGTGCGGACTACCACCCCCTCAAAGTGATATGACTCGTTCATGCCATACATGGAATGTATAAAGGATGGAGTTAATGAAATTATGTAATGTATATAAAATATGATATTATATTATAATTATAATATACCTATGTATCATTTAGTTTTAATTCCATTAGATATGAAAAATAAATGAAAGTAACGTTCATGTGTACATACGACTTATCGTCTCCATGAATGGTGCATTTAATTTCTTTTCTCCAAATGTTATGTACTATTATAAATACATATATATAATGGAAATATATAATATTTAAATCATGAATATCATTCTGGGGATAATTTAATTTTTACCACATGGACAATTTGTAATTATAACAAGTTCATTTTTGACTCAAGTACCGAATATCAACAAAACGATCGATTTTAACTTAAATAATTATGTAATGTTTATAACATGGTAATAAGTGATATAAAAGGAATAATAAACTAGAAAAAGGTTCTTAAGTACATATAAATTAACTTAAGTTTATTATTGATGAACAATAAGGAATATACGTGATGAGTCAAATGCAAGGTAAGGGAACTTCTTAACCCAATTTCCATTATTTGGGTTGATCTTATACTTATTGAATATGTCGTGCTATGATTATGTGATAAATAAATTTTGATGTCATATCTTGTATTTATACTTTATTTATGTGTACTTATAGTGAATACACATAATCAATATATTTTATTTACAAAATGATCTTTTTATGGGACTTCGTCTCAGTCTCCTTTCATTGAGGCATATTTTGGTTTATACACGACCTTATTTTATATAGTGTATAAATATACCTTTTTTATTTTAATTTCATTCAATGGTTTTAAAAAGTAATATTTTGTTTTATGAAGTGTTTTACTAAACTAAAAATGGAATGTTTCTTTTTAACGTACGTGATGATAATGACCTTTCCGCTTCCGTGAGTATTATTTGATATTTGGTTTCCTTAACAAGCCATAATGTTTTTAAAAGGAAAATAAATACCACATACCCTTTTTACATATTTTGGTTTTGAAATTTGTTTTCAGAAATCATTGATTATGTCAATATCTTGATGTGATATATTGTGATTGTAATGTGTAAATATTATGTTTCCTTTATTCTTGTTTTATGTGTTATGAATATGTTATGGTTCTTGGGAATTGTTTACGTATACATGTGGTTCCATGATAAACTGAGGGTGGGTGAGCCTAAGATAGCTCTCTAATGCATTGGGTAATGCGACCAAGGTAAATGTTAATGTTTCTCCTAAGATATTTAGGGAATATACTATATTGGGTATTCCAAACGTAACTACCTATGTAGTTGTGAAAGCTATAATGTAAGTACATTATGGATGCAACATGTTACCTTTATGATTTATGATTTCTATGTGTTATTCATAAATCTTATGTTTTTATGAGGTATGTTAAAGTGTTCATGTTTTATGTGTGAAAAGTATGATTTCATTGATTTTCATATATTGATGGACTAATGTTTTATTTCATTATTTTATGACCCTTACTGAGATTTTTATGCTCACCCAAAGTTTTTGAAATGTTTTTCACAGGGTATAAGGAAGGGTAATAGAAAGTAATAATTTAAGAAGATTTATATCCAGAAAAGAGTTATTATTTTATTTAATAAGTTTTATTGTTGTTAAAAAATTGGTTAGAGTAGAAGTGTATACTTTGTAATATTTGAGATGTAATTTAATAGTTATAGCCTAATTCTCTAAAAATATAAACCTGAAAAGATCCTTAATGTCTAATTATTTACTTAACTCAAGATTATGTAATGTTTAAGGTTGTGGTCTTACAAACTAACCACCTTTACTTAACTTTATTCTAGGAGGTTATAGTACCATATCTTTTTTCATAAAAATATTCATATGGTTATATTTATATTCTTGAGAAAAATATATTAATATATGTGAATTTCATTAGTGGTGGATACTAATCCCATATTCCTTGGAAATGAAGTAAGCATAACATAAGAATTTCCTTTAATGTTTCGTTAGTATTTTCCGATTTCCCTTCATTTTAAAGAAGATATGAGGTTCTAAGATATATCTCAATGATCAAATCCTTCTAAATAATTCTCTAATGTTTTGATATAAAAAGGGTCACTATCATATATAATTGATATAGTTTCACCATGAATCCTAAAAAAATCATTAATATTAGGTTTTGTAACTCAATCAACGGTTAGGTCCTCCCTTATTGGTAATAAATATGAAATATTTGTCAGGAGATTGATGATAAACCATATTTTATCATTCCTATTAAATATATTATGAATCCCAATGAAAAAGTACATTATAATATCGTACCAAATACACATCAGTATTGGAAGAGGTTGCATGACTGACTTTCGAAGTTATCTTCATCCTTTACAGATTGGCATTCCAAGTATCTTGAAAAATATTCAACAATTTCCTATATCTTTTTATCCCAATATTAGAGTTCTTATAAATATATTTTCATCATGGTGGTACCAAAATGTATAGGAAAATTTAAGTTATTAAATCCATTTAAAAATTCCATCATAAGATCAAGTACGAATGGAATTCATAATATTATTACAAACATTAAAACTACCTATTTGTAGTTAAAGTGTATCAATTTAATATATTCTATAGATTTAATATTCTTTTATAGACATTTTTATTCTTGTTGAGATTTTTTTTAATTTTCTATTAAATATTTCTATAAAATTACATGGAAAAGGAATGATTGTTCCCCTCTCCCGATAATTTACATGTATGAATTTACTAAATCCATGAATATTGGGTCATTTTCTATTCTCATTATGCATATAAATCCATGAACCTTCCTACTCAATTCATTTTCCACCATGTTTTTCTTCTAAGGGTGTTAGTGTATCACACAATCATAATCCTTGGGTAGTTCCATCCATCACCTCTGTCTCATGATGAGTTATTCCTATGTGAATATATAATTGAAACTCTTGTGAACCATATATATGTCACATATTTCACTATATATATATATTGTTTCCATATCTGCAAGGAAAATATTAGTACCACTAAATCTGGATCATTCAGACATAATATTTTTTATGGGTATTTAATTTTCATAATAAATAATAAACAACACTATAATTTTGTGTAAGGATGCACACAATTCCTTTATTCTATGCATCATTATATAAAAAAATACCTTTATCTTCATCAAAAAAATTTAATATTATTGAATTGATCAATGTGTTCTTCAGTTATTTGAATCTTTATTCACATTAGTTTGACTATGTAATTTTCCTATTTACATGTCTAAATGGTCAATGGGTTAAATGATTCGGAAAAAGTTTCAAAAAATAACTGATAATAACCAAATAAGTCCCAAAAACTTTATATTTTAGTAATATTCACTATTTTGGACATTATTAGACAATATTATCCTTTAAAGGGTCAAAAAATATTCCTCCCTTGGAGAGAATACATTCGAGAAAAGAAATTTATTGAATAAAAAATTCACACACACCAAATTTTTTATATAACTCATTTTCTCTATAGTCCTTAATAATAAGTAATAAATGATCCCATGATTTTCATATATCTTAGATGATATCACAATATCATAAATAAATTCTATAAAATATTTATCAAGATAATAATTGAATAAATATTTCATCATATACATAAAAATAGTGGGTGTAATTTTTAATCTAAAAGGCATTAATATGAACTCATAATTTCCATATCTCTTATGAAAATTCATATTTGGTATATCATCATTTTTAAAATTTAATTTAATATAACCATAATTATAATAATTCTTGTTGGAAGTATTTAGACCCTTGAAGTTGATTGATAATATCATTAATTCATAATAAAGGATTATTATTCTTAATATTAGTGGCATTGATTTACCTATAATCAATGCAAAACCTCATAGTCCCATTATTAATATTATAAATAGTACAGGTTCTCCCCAAGGAGAGGGAATAGAGTATATAAATCCTTTATTAAACATCTATTATAATTGTATCTTCAATTCCATCAATTCCACTAGAGTTATTCTTTTGGGTAGCTTAAATATAGTATTTTCATCAAGGTTGAGGTCAATAAAGAAATCAAATTTACAATTAGGTGGATATAAAATTAATTTCTTAAAAAACTTATCAATTCAATATTATAAAATCAATACATCTTCTATTATTAGAACATATTTCTCTATTATATATTTTATTAGATATTACTCTTCTCAAAGAATTTTATTAATATAGGCTACTCATGGTATCTCTTGACAAGACTCAATAAATAAATACCCTCCTATAAAACAAGGGATTATATTCCTTTCTTTCATATTTTAATCTCTCTATCTTGATAATAAATTCATTCATTATACTTTGAGAGATAATCTATCCTGATAATTATATCAATGCCTTCCATTGGTATAATAACCATGTTAGTAACTTTAAAAATTCCATTCATTCAAATAAAAGTATCCCAATATATTTTCATTACAAATATTTCCATTACATTTTTTTTAAATGAAAACTGATTAATTAATATATATGTGAATTATTCAATGTTATAAGAAAACATGTATAATATAAAATAATTCACAGGTCTAGAATAAAAAAATGTATTATTGAATTTTATTATGATAAAAGTAATAGGTATCACAAATTTTGGGACTTAAAGTAACACCTATATATTTTATGATTTTTTTCCAAATAGATCGAATTTCTTTGATAGCTTGCATCAAACACAACACTGTGTTTTAATGAACCTCAATATATTATTAATATTACTATTTGAATATGATAGTTATAACCTAGATGTTATACTTTGAGGAACGATTATGAATAATAATATTTTGAAAATTAAGTATATTTTTAAATAAATAAATATATTTATAAATATGTACTTATTTTTTTGTAAAGTCTTTATATGCTTCAAAAATACATTTTTCTAAAAAAAAGACTTTTATTTCTTTTTGTGAAGAAATAATACTTTTTTTTATAATTTTGTAAAATTAATTTAGAAAAAATAAATTTATTTTTGAAATCAACATTTCAAAATTATCTTAGGGTGACATTTTTTGATTTTTCTATAAATTTAAATTTTTTAATTAATAGTGAAAAATACTGATTTTTATAAAAAACTACGTTTTCATTTAAATAATTTAAAAATTTATATTTCCTTCAGAGTGGTTTGAAAGAAAAAATAGTTCAAATATGTTATTATTAATCTGATTCAGGTCATTAGAATCAATTTCATGTTTATTTTTTATATAATTTTCTTAAACTTATGCAAATTTTTTATTTGGAAAACCATTTCTTCATCACGTTTATAGGTTTTATTTTAAATTAGATTATTCCACTTATATGAATTGAATTTGAAAAAAATGGAATCCATAATTTGAATCAGAATAATTAATATTATATAATAATTTTAACTTAATTTTTTTTAATAATGAATTTTAAGATTCGTAAAAACTAATTATTGCGATTAAGGTTAAAATGGGTTTACTGGGGGTTAAACTAAAAGGTTATGGGTTAAAATGAACTAAAATTTCATCCAATTACTATTATATTTCAATATTCCGACTTTTTATCTTCTAATGTTTGATAATGAGTTATTTTGGAACCTTTTGTAATGTGTAAAAATTGGGTATACCTTTTTATATTAAAAAATTCCAAGTATGTCCTCTCCCCCACTTATAAAAGGACATCCTCTACCCTATACTCATCATACTCCCAAATCCTTTTGGTACTTCCAATAATTTTAAAAATAATTTTATTTATTCCCCCCATTTCAGGCCTTATCTTTGTTATGAAACCATCCTAAGAAGGCTTTTGGTGCTAACCTAAGGAGGTTTTCTGAAGAAGAGGTATCATTTTTGACCAAATGTTTTTATTTTATTTCTTCTTAATACTACTTAAAAATATTCTTAAAATATTCTGATACAATAATATAATTATCTAATATATAATTAGATGTTATTATTTTAGTGGAATAACCTACATTAATCTCCTCTTACATTAAATGGGAAACTAAATCGTTGATGATGTGTACATCAGACTACTGCCTCAGGAATTGTTGTAAATAATTTTTCATCATTGCCCATTAAGGATGGAAATAATGATGGGATTTAAAATATTTATATAATATTCATTAATTTTTTATACTTATATCATTATAATATCACATATACCTTCTTACCTTCCAATTCATTGGAAAATTATAAGGTCGCTCATGCGTATGTGTGGACTACCACCTCCACGAAGCGATGTGATAAATTTTTCAATTTATTTTGACATGGATGGTAGTAAGGATATATTTAATGAATATATATATATGATATATATGATATAAAAATGATTCTATAAAGGTAAATTAATAATTACCTTAAATTCATTCTATCCTTCGATAAAATGGAAGCATCATTCATGTGTACATATGACCAACCATCTCCATGAACCATGTAGTTCATTTTCTATCTCTAATTTTTATGGAATACTATAAATACATATGTAATAAATATATATAATATTTATATAATGGTTAGATTTATGGATATTATGTAACCATGATCAAAGTAAAAGGATCAAAACTACCAAACCAAAAACATATATAAAAAACAGAGCTGTTGTTACCCGAAACATGATTTTAACAAGTAATTGTTAATAAATAGTTAATAAATGTACTTAATTAAATAATATATGGTATTATATATTTGATTATGTTTTTTTAATAAATTTATAATAAACCTATATTTATTATATAGTAATTTTTAATGTTAACAAGGAAATTCAATACTTGAGGTAAGATATTTTATTCACACTTTTATTTCCATGCGACACATGCTATATTCACATCTCCGTTATTTTGTGTGGTGTATATGATACCTATGAATTTATTTTATTGATATTATCATGAAATTATGGTATCTATATATCTTTATAAATTTCTTTCTTTCACGAGGCTTATGATTCAAAATATACCAAAGTGTTAAAATATTTATATTTCAATCTCATTGTGTATCAGGATTGTTTATGATTATGTTTTTGATGATAAAATATTAAGATATATCTCTCTTGAAACTAATTAAAATTATTATCCAATGGTTATGTCATGAAAATACATGTTTTCATTTCATTTTCTTCCCTTTATTTACTCAAGAGTATAAAATATTTTTTTTAAGAAAAATCAACTTCATTTCTCTTTTTGGTTAGAAATCCTTTTTCTTCCATTTCCATGTTTTATAAAAATGTTTTTAATATTTTTTTATTATTATAAAAATTATTTTTAAATAAATTTTAAACCATTTTTACTTTTTAACCTATTATTTGTAGTTGAGGGATTACCCAAGTAGTAAAGGCTCCCCGTAATCTTGCATCAAACCCAGTTTTAAATATAGGTGGGAGTGATTTTTGGAAGGTACTATAGCAGGAACTATAGAGGCACTGTAACACTATAGAGATGTGGGTACCGTAGTGGCAATACTATTCATCTCGAATAGGATTATGAGACACAAATTATGGCCTTTGGGGCACTGGCCCTTTGGGCCACAAAGGGGAGTGGTGATGAAAACACGATGTGGGAAAGAAGTGATGTAGGAATGATTAAAGAAAGGGACTAAATGCCATATACTAAGGTCCTTTGGGCCATGTAATGGGATTCATTTTCACTGGGCCTTCGGACAAAAAATATAGAATGTAATAAAGTGGCTGGTTGGGAGGGTTATCCCTTGGGGGGCTATGACTATACTTTTCTGTCTTTGTGCATGTAATGTGTGTGTGTTTGAATTCAATTGTACCACCAGGAACCTAATATATAATAAATTATTTAAAAGTAATACACTTTTCATATTTCTAACAAAGAACTTTTAACTTTTTTCTAAAAATATGTGAAATTAATATTTGTTTTAAAATGTACTACATGAATGAAATTATTCATCCTCATGGACAATCAATGATTTAAATATTAATTTATAATTTTATAAGTCTATTTTAAAATAAAATATTTTATTTAATGTTGGTAGTTTTTAGCTTTAAAGGAAGTGATTTCAAAATGTAAAGGATATTTTCCTTAAGAAATGTTCCAAGTGATATTTCAAAGTCATTTTACATCTAATATGACAACCTTTTATGTTACATAAGCTTTATAAGGATATGATACAATGATACCATCCTTATTATTTCTCTGGATGGTGTATGTTTATGATTAAAAAATGTTTATGAAACCTATTTTTTTCTATGGGTTATGCTATGGTGAAATGTTTATGAAACCCATTTTTTTCATGGGTTATGCTATGATGAAATTTTTATGAAACCCATTATGTAATGGGCAGGACCTATATATTTTTCCAATTATTTGGGTAAGGATTGATATCTCATGAGATAAATAAGATTAGAATAGGGAGTGAACCCAGTTCAATAAAGGACATTATACACTATGATTTCCTAGGGAGTGAACCTTGAATACTATGATGGTTTGGGGAGTGAACCCATTCCACTATGATATACTTGAAAATGAGACTTGAATACTAAGGAAATTATTTTATCTACTTTAATGTATACTAAAAATCTATTTATTATACAAATGTTATGTTCTCATGGATAATGTTCTTTGATTACTTTATGAATCATATCTTATGAACAACCAAGATTTATTCCTTGACTCAAAATTATGATCTATGATATATAGGGTATGATTTTAAAATTTTATTATCATGTTATTATACCCTTATTCTCATATTAAGATTATTTGATCATTGATAGCTACCTTTTTTATCCTTATTGGGAATCTGAGCTCACCCTTTCTTAAATTTCCTTTCCCCAGGGTATGAAGAATGGTTTTATTTATGATATATATAATAAGGGTTATATTTATAAAGAAAAAAGTGGGAAATGCTGTAGAACACTTATGAACCAGTAGTTTATGTTTCCAAGTTTCCAAAGGCACCAGACATATATGATTATGGTGGGGATCATTATGTTACATAATGAATATTTTCTATTAATATCTAATATCTACAAATGAAAAGTCTTGGTTTTTATACTTTATGTTATCCTATTGTAATTTCATAAGATCTTCCTTGCTCCCTTGACCTCTTATGAAGTATATATTCTAAATTCATGGTGAATTTATTAGAATAGTGTCCTGTATCCTTGAAATTTAGGTATTGGTCATTAGTAGCCTCTCTCTTTCCATTTCGATGAGGAGTTTGATGGAATTATTTTGAATTTAAAGAGATAATATAATGATATTTAGTAGTGAAAACAACCCACACTAGAGAAAAATAGTATTTATCATTAGATTTTTATTGTCAGTTATTTAGGAGTTGCAGTTAAAATAAATTTTTATGTTTGTTTCAAGAATCAATGTTAAAATTCAACCTAGATGACTTTTAAGATCAGTTATTTAAGAACCAATGTTAAAATAAAAACTATATGGATATTTTTACCACTATTTTTTCAAATAACTAACATTAAAAAAATAAAAAACCTTTAGGAAATGTCTTATATTGTTTTTTATGCATCTATTTGACTGATCATGAAGCTAAAATAGACTTACACCACAATTTATAAAATAAAATACTCTGAATTCAAATATTAACCTATCTATATGGTTTCCATGTTTTTTATATTAATAATTTTAAAAAATGATATTAAAAATGTTTAAAAAAACATTTTCATCATTTTTTTTAATATAACTGTCATGAAATATAGCCTATGAAATATTTTCCACGCCATCTTTTTAAATGAACGATGAAATAAATATATTATATAAAATATTTTTAATGCTGTTTTTCTAATTAAGTAATTCTAAAAGTGTATTTTTTAACATCAGATATAAGAATAACTGATGTTAAATGTTAAATATCACAATGTTAGAAAGTAAAATTTAATTTTTTTATAGTACTCCTTAAAATTTTATGGTCTTGATTAAAATTAATAATTCCATGTGAAAAAATTTCCTACTAACATATATATCTTTTCTTTCCCCATTTATCTAAATTTTTGATCAATTCCTCTTTGATCCACATCATCGTTTAATCATTTAATCGTTCAATGATTGTTCCATGGTAATTATCATTATGTTTTAATTGTTTTGTTATTTTATCAATGGTTTTATTCATCGATATAAATTTTAATTAATTTTTTTCTTATGATAAAGAAAAATTATTCCCATTTAAGTTAGAATAAAAAACTTCAACATGAAACTTAATATTCGATGTATAAAATTACCTACCAATAAAATTTGAGGATATCTTATGAGTTCTTATCTTAAAATAAAATGAATACCAACAAGGGATATACAAATCCAAAGGATTTCAAAACAAGAAAGTAAATTAAGTAAAATATTTAAGTTTATTTTTCTTTTTCCCATTCATATTTTTAAATTTTTAGTTAATTCATATAATTTTTTCTTCCAACTAGATAATTTTCATCGAAGTATTTTTTTTAAATCTTAAAATTTCTGTGGCCATAACATTGGATCCTTAATTCCGTTTTAGCTCCACTAATAAAAAAATAAAACCATTCAAGATAAACTATGCCCAAGTCTATCTTTTAAATGTTTCTAATGTTAGTTATTATGATAACTAACACTATAAGTATAATTTAACTTAGTTTATCATAATAATCAATGTCAAAATTTCTAAAATTGTTCTTTAGACATCAATTTTTAGAATAAATGACACTGTAAGTCTAAAAAATAATAATTTCAACATTATTTTATATAAATAACATTAAAAATAATACTTATAATATCATAAAAATTTATATTGGATCAAAAACTGACCATAAAATGAAAAAAAACGACGTTAAATTATAATTTTCTAGTTGTTCCATGATATGATTGATCTATCTTAAATAGGTTCAATATATAATAAAATAGTGAAAAAATGGGGGCACCTTCACTAAAGAGAAACCCATATTTTACTCTTAAATGTATTCATGGAAAAATAACCTAAGAAACATCCAAATTTATTATACCTTTATAGGTGTTACACAAGTTATTTGATCCATGATCATATCATGTGGACTCTAGATTCTTTAAAGGGGTTTTAACACATATGGTGAAAATAAATTAAGATCATATACAAATATATCAATGAAATATGGAATAAAATAAGCGGTATTCTAATAAGAAGGATCACACCCTTTTATATCCACTCTTGGTTTAATTAAGAGTGCTTATCACATCAACTGAAATCTCATAGAATATGAGTGTTACTTCTCATTGGAGTTTCCATTCATTTAATATTTCAATGTAATTTTATAGAATGTTAATACATAAATAGGTAAATATATATGGGAATATGTTTCCATATGTACGCACTTGATATCATATTTCATGTTACCCATTGTAATATGTGATGGAAAAAGTTTTAGGCTATAAAATATGCATTCACATGAATATACCAAAACTTATGATTTATGGATATCATAAAATATGACATACTTGATTATATATATTTCCAAAAAACTCACACTTTCACAAAATCCTATAATAACATAATGAAAAAAATTAAAAACACTTTTTTGAATCCATAAAAAACTATTTTTGATATGGTTTATAAAAAACTATTCATTTTTGAAACAATTTTTTTTTCCAAAACTCAATCCTTATCGAGAGGCCGAAGTTTGTGATACTATAGTCCTTAGTGGCATTCAAATCAAATATAACATCCTGATATCATAGTTTTAAGTAAATTGAGGCCTATAGAAAATCATCAATACTAATCAAGATACTAAGGGGTATAGTGTTATCTTGATTAAAAATACTTATATCTTTATATTTTTAACACCTAGATAATTTAAAGGAATAATATTGTGTTTGATAGCGTATACGACACATAACACTAAGCTTAAATGAACCAAAAAAATATATTATTTAAATATAATCGTTATGATGTAATCATTAAATTAGATGGTAAGAATCTTAATTACTAAATTATAAAAATAATATAGTTTACACATATATTAAATAAAGTCATTGGTTATCAATTGATTAAAAATAAAGATAAAAAATAAATTGAAATTAAAGGAAATGATTTTATGAAAAAGAGTATTTTTATGTTCTTCATGTGTTTTTATATTAATAAATTGAATTAATAACTATTAGTGAATTATTTTAATAAAATTTATATATTATATATTTAATCAAATGTTTTTTCATTTATCTAATTTTTTTTCTAAGTATGGTATAAGAGTAAATCCCGGGTTTTCTTATAAACATTAATTTTCTAAAAAATGGGTTCGTTGCATTTTCTACAATTATTTTAAAATTAATTTTTTCCCACTTATATAACATTTATATTAAAAAATTAAAATAAATTTTTAAATTAAAATATCCAAATTATCTTAGAGATAATTTTGATAATTTTTTAAAAATAACTATTTTTTTGATTAATTGTGGAAAATACTGATCTTTATTGAAAAATACCATTTCGTTTAAAGTATTTGAAAATTTACATTTTTATAAAATTTTTTAAAAGTAAAATTAGTTGAAATATATTATAATTAATCAAATTTAGGATATTTTAATCAATTTTATTTTGATATAAATAATTTTTATACATTAGAAAACCGTTCTTTGAAAACTACTTTTTTGTCTTGCTTGCAGGTTTAATTTTAAATTAAATCCTACCACTTATGTGAAATGAATTTGAAAAAATGGACTATATATTTGATTAATAATAATTAATATTATTTAATGTGGTCAAATTAATTTTTGGTTCTAATGAAAAGTAAAGATAGTAAAAATTTATTACTGTGGTTAAGGTTAAAACAGAGTTTTGCACATTACATGATCCTGTGTTACAATTAATTTTTCACACACATAGAAATTTTATTTGATAAATTTTATTTCATATTTATAATAATGATTTAAAAATTATCTAATTAGGATCATCTATTTTTAGGATTAAATGACTAATTACCAAGGTAAATAAGCTAAACATGTTACTGTGGTGAATACTACAATGGTAAAAATAAGTAAAATTAGAGGATAATGGAGTAATTTTCTTTGTGTTTGAGGTTTTTATAGAATTTAACTTCCACAAAATAAATTATTTATCAGTTTTGAAGGCACTTGGGGTTGGAGTGACTTTCCATTATATAATTTTTTTAGGTGTTTATAACAGCTCAATTATAAAAGGGTACCTTCTCCCCTCACTTATTTACACATATTAAGCCATTTATATTGAAAGAAACTAAAGATATATCTCTAAAATGTCCTTATCCATGTTATATTTCTTCTGTTTTTTCCAAATACCAACCATAGGGCCCTTAATAATAGATCCAAAGGATGTTTTTCTAAGTTATGGAAATTATCTTCACAAAGACCATTCTTTTTTACTCCTTCTCTTAACACTTTCACTCATAAATTAATAATTAAAATATAATTACACCAGAATATCACATAAAAAAATATATTATTATGTTTATTAATTAATTAATACATATATCCTCTTCCATTAAATTGGAAATGAAACCGTTGATCATGTGTACGACGGACTACCACCTCGCAAACCGATGTAATTTTTTTCCATCACCACCTCTCTTGGATGGGTGTAATTATGGATTTAATGTATATATATATATATGATATATATTAAATAATTACACTTCTTAAATTACAATATAAAATCTTTATTACATTCCAATCCTTTGGAAAATGATTACGTTGCTCGTGCAGATGTGTGGACTACCGTCTCTATGAAGCGATGTGATTATTTTTACATTTTATTTTGATATGGATGGTAATAAGGATGTATTTTATTGAAATATATGATTTATATGACATAATATTTTTTATTTAAAGGTGAATTATTATTTACCTATCTTTTATTCCATCCAAAAAAACAAAACCAATGTTCATGCGTACGTATGACCATCTATCTCTATGAATAATATAACCGATTTTCCAATATCTTAATTTATAAATAATTATATGAATAATGAATATGATATTTATATCATTTTTAACATTCTATATATTATGGAATCATAATAAATTTACAAGGATAAAAAATACCAAACCAAAACATACATGAAAAACGAAACCGTTATCACCCAAAATAGTAATTGTAAAAAACAATTGTTAGTAAATGGGTGGTAAAATAAGACAATTAAATCATATATTATATGATAAATATTATTATAGTTATGTAATATATTTATAATAGATATATATTTATTATAAAGTAGTTTTAGACACATACGAAGGAAATCAGACCGGAGGTAAGGGATTCAGTCTGAATTTCCTTTCATTGAGGTATATTTTAATGTTATGAACCTAATTTCTTTTATATAGTGTATAAACTACCCATTTTAAATTTTATATCATGAATCCTTCATACTTAATGGTACTTTATGTTTCAATTCATTTTATTTCATCCAAGGTGTATGATCCTGGATTTTATTAAGGTATGTTTTTGTTTAAGTTTTGGTTTGACCTCTTCTTTTTGGATAGATAAGTGTTTCCCCATGTTTATGTGAAGGATTAGAGGTGTTCTTGGGGTTTTAAACATGAAAAGAGGAATAAAATGGAGTTTCTGATCATGTTTTATGGTTTGCACACAGTTAGTTGAAACTATGCGGAGTATCCCAGGTAACCGTGCAACCATGGATAGAGGCTTACATACAATTGGTGCACAGTTAACAAAACCGTGTAGATTCCACAAGAAACTATGAAAATGGGTGTTTTTTTGATAGTATATCACACATGATTTGCGCATGGTTTGGAAAAACATGCTGGTAAATCATGCGGCCTAGAAACTTTGAGAAAATTAGAAAAATGCCATCTTAGGATTTTAAAACCCAACTCCAAATTCTCCTCCATTACACCCCCTACAACCCTAGTGACAAGAATGGATGAAAAAAGATTCCTAATGTTGGTTATCCTTCTATTCTTGGCCTTTTGGAGTGTCATTGGTTACAGATTGAAACCCCAGGTAAGTCTAACTCTCCTCTTGCTTCTCTTTTGCGGATTAGGGTTTGTATTTTCTTCCATCTCCTTCAGAAGACCTAAAACCCTCCTTTTCTAGTGAAACCTAGGTTGGGGATTCAAGTAGTGTTTGAATCCAGATACAAGGCCAAGATTAAGAGTGCTCTCATCCTTGGATTTGAGATAGGTGGTCTACAAGTATTATTCCATAGTTTTATTTTAGATATGTTCATGGAAGTTTGTGCTCTTATTTTCTGTTAATTTTATTCTTGGTTCCATTAGAGTTTTTGATAAAAAGCGGCGTCTAACTGACCAATTGAAACCCTCACGGTCCCCATGGGATGTGTAAAGGTTTACTTTCCCATTTTAGCACCACCCATGGGGTGTGCCGGCATTTTTGGACCTAGAAAATGGTTGGTTTAAATGAAGGGTTTCTGAGTGATAATGTGAAGCCCATGTAGAACATGTCTAAGTAGTTGATTTAGTTGTAAATAGATTATGGATGTTTTTTCCTAGGTTTTCAGGTAATTTTAGAAAGGGTTTTTTTTGGCATGAATTGAAAGTTTTTTAATTGGGTTAAATTGGATTGTGTCCAATGTTATTTGAATTATGTTGAAATGTCAAAGAGTATTAGTACATATAAAATATTGATCATGTTAAATTGGAAATTGCTTGTAAATTGAGAACATGTAAATGGTTACATAAGGGAAGTGAGGAATATGGAATGAGTTAGTACATGGGAAATCATGGGGCATACCTAATGGGTTGAATGTGATAAAGTGATTGTGCTATGTATTATAAGAGTTGAACCTGAAATGCATAAGGGGTAAATGATTGTGATATGGTGAATGGGATAAGTGGGTTAGTATATGCTGATTGATGAATATTGGCTAGTTATGGGGGTTGTTGAACACAATTAATGGGTTAAGGCAAGAGAATGGTAATTTGGATAAATCTATATGAATTGTAATTGGTAAATGTGTTAATGGGTTATGGCATGGTATTAATTCCCATGTGTAGTTCATGTGTTGTGATTTCCCAATAGAATTGGTTATTCTTGGTTGTGGTATGGTAAGGTTATAGAGATTTTATAAATAATCATGTGCACATGGATTAATAGAGTGGGGTATTGACATGGGGTTCTACACCCATGGGTCTGGTTTGATTAAGGATCTAAACTCCACCAATAAATGCATGGGTTAGGGAAGGGGACAGATGCTCAATTCCCCTAATAGTTTCATTCCACCCAGACTAAGGCTTCAAGGTGAGGATAATGTGTTGATGTGGTATGTGTATCCGTAGTGAGATAAGGACTGGAATTATTTCCCCTATGTATAATGATTGATTGTCTTAGACCCATGTAGAGATGAAGTATATTCATAACCTAAAGAACATGTGTTAAAAATGGTTTATGTAGTAAAAGTGGTATAAGAAATTGAAATGGAAAAAATTCTAGTCATGAATTAAATGAACTTTGATAACTAATGGAACATGAACTGTACCTTGTTTACTTACCATTTATTTTTTACTCGCTTTCACTATCTATTAGACTAGATATTTTGTAGACAATGTTGGTGGTGGCCTACTAAGTTTTGTACTCACACCCTTCTTGGGCCACTGTTGGGTACCCGAGTAGATTTATTGGTTGCAGGTGAGGAAAAGGGAAAATGACCTACTATAAGATGTTTAGTTGGGATTAGGATATACATGGTGAAGGATCCGAACATAGATTCAGGACCCGTTTAGGGATTTGTATGTTTGTCTTATTTGGGGTATTGTTCATCTTGTACTACTAATATTTGATGACATTGTTAATGTTGAATTATGGTTTGTACCCAATTTGGGAGATGTTTTAATTTTATGTTTAATAATTGTTCATATTATTCTGATATTTATATTGTGTTATGTTATGGATTAATTTGGAAAGGAGGGTATGGTATCCCCACACGACTCATTAGATCCTTCCTACTAGTCGGCAACCTTTGGCGCACGGGAAGGCGCGCTTGATGTCATGTGATGACTTGGCTCGGGGCATCGATTTAGTGGATTCTGGGTTGATGATGTTAGAAATTGGTATCATAGGATTTATTTTCTCTTTATTACTATTTGGGAATGGTAGATAAGATATTAGGATGTGTCGGGCCTTGGTAATGAGCTTGTGCTTGGGAGTAGTTAAGCCATGTATGAGGGAAAACCCAAGTCACCCTGGGTGGGAATTATTATTCTTGATGTGTGTTGTTACAGTTGAATGGTATTTCACCATTGTGTGATTCACATGTTTTGTGATTTGACTAATTTATTATATTTTTATAATTTTTGTAAAGGCATGAGGTTGTTCATTCATTTATCATTTTAGGCACCTAAGGATATAGATGTCATGCATCATTATAGGCACACACATGGTATGGGTGTGCGAGGCATAGAGAGTAGAATACATTTTAATTCCTTGATAAATTAAAAAAAATGATGCCTAAAAATGGTAATGTATGTTTGTGAATGAAAATAATACAAACGAATATTTTAGGAATATGGTGTATAAATAAATGTTATGAATGGGTTAAAATTTTTAGTTGTGATAAATTGTAAAGGTCGATTCGATGTCTAAAAGAGAAGGGTTTCATAATGATGGTAAATTTTTTAATGAATTTTTCTTAATAAAAGGTTTAAATGAGTTAGAATGATGATTTTGACAAGTTTTAAAATTGTAAATGTTCCTAATATGAAAGGATAATATTGTAAAAGAATAATTGTTTTGAATAGTTGTTCAAGAAGGAATTGTGAGTTAGTAAATTGGTTACCCCATTTTGACCATGATCCATAGTATTTATGGTAGAGGGTAGTGTTCTAAGTGTGATGATGACCATTGGGATAGAGTATGAATGATGGTTGTTTAAGGTTGATCGCATGAGATATGTTCCATCTATGGTTAAATCTAATTGGTCATTCTTCAAAGCATCAGGTGAATGATAAGTTTAAAATGAGAATGATTGAGTTCAGAGGTGGGCATAATTTGTGTTGTCAGTTAAAACCTTGTATTTGTGGCTTGGGTAGTGATAGTTCCATAGTTTGAGACTTTGAATTTGGATTTTAAGGCCTTTTCCGGTTATGATATGGCCTAGGTGGTGTGTTTAGGTAACCCTTGGTAGGGTTTTGGTCGTTGGGTTGTGAGGCGTTGTTCGGTAATGCATGTATGGAAACTCTCATAGTTCTTGACTGTAAGGAGTGCATGCTATACCATAAGGATATTTCCTGGGTCTTGGTGACCATGTGATTAGAGAACTTACGAGTTATGTTTTGAATCTCAGAGAAAATGTTTGGCTCGCAGTGCTGAAAAATGTGTACACCTTTGGTGTGTAACCTAGAGTAAATGGTTTTTTGCTGTGCTAGGCATAGTGTGCATCAGAACTGGGGTGAGAGTTCCATTCATGAGCATTGATTTTTTCGTGTCATGTTATGAATGGTTTGGAGATAGGAGCTATGGATTTTCTCAGTAGTGAGTCTAGTCTAGGGAGTTGGTATCATTCAACCTTCAAGGCGATCTATGAGAGAGGTCAGATAGGGTTTCTAGTGATTTTTGCTGTGTGTCGCACATGTAGATGTTTTGGACTTTGATAGTGGGACTCAAAGTGTTTCATGGTGCATTTTTATCCATGATGGATAAGTGGGAAGGTTGATGGTTGGTTGTTATACTTGAGTTGTGGTTACATGATGATAGTTTCAAAAAATCAATGGTGACCTTGTGGGAGGTTATCCCAGGCCTACATGCACCTTGGAATATGAAGCATAAGAGATGCTTCAGAGGTGGTGTCAATGCATATTAAGTACCGCCAAGTTTTAGTAAATGGTATAGTTATGCCTGGTTAATTCATAAGGGAACCCTAGTGTTTGTGATAGGAGGTAAGGTTTGTTTCCAAGGGTTGTATCATATGGACATCTAACTCACCTATTTGAATAACAATTAACAGAGGACTCAAAGTCGTCTTAGAGTTGAAGAGACAAGGGTTGAAGAAGTGTGGTTATATGCTTTTTCTTGATGGTGACACCCAATGTGAGGGTGGTCACATGGCTAAAATTGTTTGTATGGATGGTTTGGTTGTTGGTGAGATGCAGAGGCTTCCTTAGGGATGATGAGGCTGAATAACCAATATACATGGTTCGATATGTAAGAGGGTGATGGGATACACATAAAAAAAGGTTGATTTTTGAGAGACTGTTGGTTTGATTGGGGTGGTATGTTGTTGTGCTTTAATTTTTAGCTATCAAGGCCACATTGGAAGAAATAAAGTGGTGTGGTGAAAGTAGTGCCACCTGAAATGTTGGTTCACAGATGCTTTGCAATTTGGTCATGGAGCGGTGGTGATACTTCGTCGGAAACCATGCCTGAGCAATGGTGGTTGAGTGTTGATGAGATGCATTTGGTAAGGGATCCTGAGATCCTTGACAGGTCATTGTGTCCTATAGTTTGACATCATAAATGAATAAGTTTGTGGCATTGTTCTTCAATAACTTATTAGCGTACCACATCTAGTAACAATCCTACCCAATATCTTGATATCGTCTCAGGTATGTTGAGAAGCTTTGGATTTATTCCAAGAGACATGAAGGGGTTTGGTTGGATGAGGGACATCATGGAGTTTACATGCTTGGAAACTGTATGTGTGGATCATGATAATGGGATGTACACCCTCGATGGATTTGGGTGAGGTCCTTAGGATGTAACAAATGTCCAAAAACGTCATGGGTACCATTCACAGAAGTCGGGAACATGCAATGGGTGATGTTCATTTTCTTGCTTAAAAAAAACTAGATGGCCGTGTCTAACGTTTGGGGTTCAGCTTGTGATCGAGAGTAAGAAGCGGCAATTTGAATCCCTCTTGGAGAGAAATAGTAACAACAATCTTAAGGTGGGAAGTGATACGTCAGTCCTAGATTTGGAGAGGAGAACATCGAGAATGTAGTGGAACAGAGATGCCAATGAGGAACCTGTGAGGTGCATGTTAGGTTCCTCAGAGTGGCCATGTTGGCCTTGGATGTGGTGACTAATGACCCAAGTGTTGGCTTTGAGCTCAAGGTGGTTCCATGTGAATATTATGATGTCTTTAATGAAGTTTTAAAAGGGTGAGGTTTGATATTATAATAGGTTGTGGAAAGAGAGTTTGTGTTATATAACTCCAACAAAGATTAGGGTTAGACTTGGTAAATTTCTCTGTGGGTGGTTTTTGTCACGACTCGCCCCCCGGGGCCCATGTCGTGACTAACCCAAGCCCGCCTTCCAAAGGCTAGAGGCTAATGACTAGAACTGAAGGTGTTATCCAGAAAGTGGGATGAATTTTATGAGTACCTACACACAGACAGACAGACACACACACACACAACCCCGTACCTCAATGTTGAAAAGGAAGACATGCATGCTACTAAGACAACCATTGAGAGTAAATAGTACAAGATAAAAGTAAAGGGGATAGAATACAATCCCAAAAAAAGAAAATCTATAAACAATAGGGTAAAAAGTCTATATAAACCTTTCCATATAAAACCCTACCTGAAGGGTAGGTTAAGAGTAGATGTCTGAAGTCGTAGGAGTACGTCTCGCCTATCTGATCTCATTGGGAACCAGCTGGTCCTAGACCACCGAGGTCCCTTTCAAAACATAAGTCGTCTATACAAGACACGACACATGTGATTGAAACCCATGTTGGGTTGAGTAAAACAATACTCAGTAGGGACCCCAAACCAAAAAGAAAATACCACAAAGAAAAGTACACATGAAGTAGTGGACAACTCACACAGGTATATTATAAAGTATAAAAAGAAATAATATCTATTATAATGATAAACATATTGTATTGCTGAGGGAATCATCCACGATGAGTCACTATTTTTTTCTAGGACACTTAGGTATGATCTTCATTGAGGTATGCTAGGCCACTAAGGTCTGCTCATCACCCAGGCCTACTGAGCCACTGAGGTCCACTTGTCACTAAGGTCTGATGGGCCACTGAGTTATCCTCATCACTGAGGCTTGCTGGGCCACTGAGGTCCGCTCGTCACTGAGACCTACTAGGCCACTGAGGTCCACTCTTCAATTAGTATTTCTGGGCCACTGACTTTAGCTAGTCACTAATACCTGCTGGGATACTAAGGTTCACTCATCAATAAGGTCTGTTGGGCCATTGAGGTCTACTCGTTACTTCCTTCTCATCATAGCCTGTCGCAGGATTCCGGCTTGTAGCATGCTTGATTCTGGTAGAATCTACTCCTTAAGCCATAAGTCATATTTCAACTTCCACAAAAACTCACTCAAAGTATTTTAAAAGTACTTTCTCATCACAAGGGACCCAATGCCACAATAAACTCATCAATAAAATGCACAGTTTGGTAGTTATGCCCATTTTATTGAAAAGGGGTTGGTTAGGACTGGGTCTGGTCTGACTCGGTCAGACTAAACTAACCCAACCCCGGTCTGAACAAAACTGCTGAGCCCGACCCTCTGGACTTATCGGGGCCACCTGCCTACTCCAAATTGGCCCACCATGAGTAAGCCAACTTGCTCTGCACGAGACACGGTGCCCACCACATCTCCCTCCACCCTACAGGTTTCCGCAGGTCTCCATGGGGTCCACTTCCATGGGTCAATGTGAGGTCCACCATCATGGTCTAGCTGGAATGTGGCCCTCTAGTTGCGCGATATGGTGTGGATTTCCATGTTTTCTCAGGCTGCCGCCGGCCATTAACAGCGGCCCCCATCCACCTCATACAATAGTTTCTACGAGCCTCATCTGCCACCATGACATTCCAGCAGCGTGCGCTACCTCTTGTAAGTGGATACCGTCGCATTCCACCAGTATTGACGTGCTGGTGGTTCCTTCCACGGGCCACTACATTTTCTCTGGTGGTCCATTTTTCGATCTGTTAAGGCCATCGAGATCCTCTGGTTGTCTCCTTCACTGCTACGTGTTCCAAGTTATCTCACCATCGATCTGAGGTTTCAGTCATGATGAACATAAGAACGCCCCTAATGGAGGGATTCAGGTCTTGTTCGTGTCTACCTAATCCATCCATGTTAGAATTAAAAAAACAATTTTTGAGGATATTTAATAATCTAACATGGATAAATCTGATTCAAAAACTTGAGATCAAAAAACCTCCTACATAAGTGATCGATCCATGGTTCAACTGTCCATGGGTTAACCTGCATTCATCTCTCACCATTCGTTGGTGAAGATCTCACCACTGTCGTTCATTTCTACAATCCTTCGATGGTGGCGGTTCGTTGATCATCTCTCTCCAATGAAAAATATCTATGGGTTCAAAGAAATACTGGATCATGCCAAGGATCCCATATTTGCTTTACCCATTAAATGGAGAAAACGTATTTCACAATTTCTGTTGCATTGAGTTGTAGTGTCGTTATGCTTTTTCATTAATGAAAGAACATTTCTATTATGATCAGATTACTACGTCGATATGTTGTAACAAAATTTTAAATTTTAATAAAATAAACTAAAATTTAATTTATTTTTCTTTAAGAAAATTTTATTTTATTTTTCTTAAAAATTCCTAAAAATAACTTTTTACCTCAACCCATATCGGTTGAGGATAAGTATTTCCTTAGGTAAATTCATCATTTCGAATACAACGATGATCTCAGATTTTTAATCTTGGCATCCATTTAGAAGTTTCCAAAGCCATGTATGCACTCTATTTTAAATAAACTTTAAAAAAGTTCAAACATGTATTCTGGGCTCATTGGGCCCCATAATCAAGTGGCATCAGAGTGACTAGTGTTGAAATAATCCCATATATATTTTTTGAAAAATTTCATAGAATTTCCAAGACATTACATTTTACCCAATTTAAGTCTCTATGTCCTTGTAAGCCAAAACAAGGGCTAAACAAAAAAATGGGGGTATTGAGTATGGATCTGAGCCTCCCGCTCCTAAGTGGTCTCCTATAGATTCTTGTGCTACCACTGAAGATGCACTATATGAATCGACCATCCATGAAGGACCCTCTCCTATCGATCCTCAATATCTACTAGGAACTCCACAAACATCACCCCATCATCAATGTAAAAATTTCATGAGTCGATGATTTGTGATGGATCATAGAACCTGCTCAACTATGATACGTGAAAAAAATATGCACCCGGTGCATCTGTGGGGGAAGAGTTAGGTGGTACGCCACCTCACCATCTTTACCTAGAACCTTAAAAGGGCCAATGAACCTTAGAGATAGCTTTCCTCCCCATCCAAATCTCTATAATTCCCATCGATGTGAGAACTAATGGAACATAGAGCCCCCTCCTCAAACTCTAAGGGCCTCCATTTTCAATCAGAATAATATTTATGCCTTCTCTGTGTAGTCCTCATCTTCTCCTGGATTACATGCACCTTCTCAGTGGTAGATCATACCAATTCTGGACCCATGAGTGCTAGCTCCCCTGGGTCTGTCCTGCATAGCGGTGACCTGCATGGTCACCCATAAAGTACCTTGAACGATTCCATACCAATGGTGGAGTGGTAGCTGTTGTTGTATGTAAACTCCACCAGTGGTAGATGATCCCCCCAACAACGACTGATCTACAAAATACAAGCATAAAGAATATACTCAAAAAACTGGATTGTACTCTCCGTTTGACCATCGGTATGTGGGTGGAAAGTTGTACTCAAGAGTAGATGAGTCCAAAACGGCTCATGAAATCCCTTCCCCAATCGGTATATGAAGCGCGTGTCTCTGACCGAGACTATCATCTATGTGAATCCATGGAGGTGAACTATCTCTTGCACATAGAAGCATCCCAAGAAAGCAATACCTTTATCTTTGTTGGATCCACTGCAACTCCAGCCTCGGATATGACATGTCTCAGAAAGTGGACCTCTTGAATCTAGAACTGACACATTGAGAGCTTCCTATAAATATGGTGCTCTCAAATCATATTCAGGACTATCCACAGGTGTGTCGCATGCTCCTCCTTGGATGTAGAGTACACCAAGATGTCATCAATGAAGACCATGATGAACCAATCAAGGTAAGGCTAGAAGATCCTGTCCATGAGTCCCATAAACACTACCGGGGCATTGGTCACACTGAAAGGCATCAACAAGAACTCATAGTGCCTATACCGACATCTGAAGGTTGTCTTAGGTACATCCTCATTCCATACATGAAGCTGATGATAGCCTGATATGAGGTTAATCATTGAGAACCATCTCACTTCCTTCAGCTGGTTGAAGAGGTCATCAATCATTAATAGTGGGTACTTATTCTTCATAGTCACCTAATTCAGGCACCGGAAGTCCACAAACAACCTCAAAATCTCATCTGCCTTCTTGGAAAATAGTATGAGGGTTGCCTACAGTGAAACACTGGACCACACGAAGCCCTTCCACTAGAAATTCTCCTTCTGTACCCCCAAATCATGAAGCTCCACTGGATCCATTGGATATGATGGTGTGTATATCGGTACCATCCCAGGGTATATATCAATGAAGAAGTTAACCTCCATATGAGGGGGAAATCCTAGAACATCCTTAGGAAAGATATCTTTGTACTCATCCACCACTATAGGAAAGTGAGGACTCTTCCTATCCACCGCAGCTAGGGTGAGGCTAGAAAACTAGTGGGTGATTGGCTGCACCCTCCTTCGAGAAAGTCTATCCTTCACTACAAGATCTCCCTTCATGCTGGTGAAGGAAAATCTAGTTCCCTCTTTATAGACACACCACACTTTACACCTAATACCATCGATCTGAGCATGAACTGTGAATAACTAGTCCATGCCCAAGATGACATCGTAAGGACTCGATGCCACTACTACGAGATCCCATCCGAAGATCTCGCCTCCAAGAGTAAGATCACAATGCTGACACGAGTGTGTAATTATCAAATACCCTTTTATAGGAGTCTCTAATCAAAAGGATCGAGCTAATGGATCCACTACAATCTCTAAGCTACGAACAAGGCCCATGGAATGGAAAGAGTGACTGAAACCTGTGTCTATAAGAATTGAATCTAAGGTGGATAATACATAGATCATACCTCTAATCTTCTATAGAGAAATGTGGTTGTATTCCTCTATTTCATGAAGCTAGAATCTCCCCTATCCACTGGCTCCCGAAGCCCAAAGTGGACCACCTGAGGGTGGTGGTGGTAGCACCTCAAACCTACGCCCACCGCCTACTGCTCTACTGGCTCCCCTTCCACGACCACTGCCCTATGGATCACCCTACTCAAACCAATGCCTCTGCCTTGGTGGTCCCTTCACCATCTTCCAGTAGTATGCGCAACAAGTCAGTCAATCATGGGCCTTGTGCCCATGCCCACTGCATGAGTAGCACAACATACTCCTATGGTGACTCCCTCAACCCTAGGAGCCTTGTACTACCGATCCTGCATCCTAGGGTAATTCCTCAAAATTCATATCCCACTTGGGTCCCCAAGTCCACTACTTGTTACCCATGGCTGAATACTCTCCTTTCCAGTGTCTACTGATAGCTCTTTCTACTAGTTCTTTCTCCACCCTAAAGCTCTCCATGAGTAGGGCTTGCTCATACACCCTATCCTAAGTGGGGATGCTAATAGATACCATGGATGACTTAATCTCCCAGCATAGTCTCTACTCCAAAGACCAATCCCTGAAGAACGGGTCTCGTACCATGTTCGTGGAGTAGCGAGAAATATTGGAAAATCTTACTGAGTACTCTACTACTATCATGATACCCTGTTGGCGTAGTAGCTCCTGTATGCACACTGAGTGCAACGTTGCTGAAAAGAACTCCTCCCCGAATAGGTGCTCAAAGTCTATCCAAGTGAGGGTATCCTTATCGTGTGTATGGATCTTCAAGCTCCACCATATCCCCATCAATTCTTGAAGAAGGCTCATGGATAAGATCTCCATCTAGTCGAGAGGCATTATCACTAGGTGAAAGACTCACTTAACCACCTCAATCTAATCTTCAACCACTTGGGGGTTAGTCACACCCCTGATCCTAGGAGGTCTCTACCTCCAGAACTTGTGTAAGGCACTGATCTAGTGTTCATCCTCTAATGGTAGCACTAGTAGAAAAAACTGATCAACAAGTGGTGGGAATGATGGTCCACCTCCTTACATGCACATCTCTAGTACTAGTCCCTACACTGATGCCTCATTGCTAGGCATACCATCCTTATGGTTATGCACCAGAATCCTGGATGGCTATCTGTATGGAGGAATCCTAAAATAAATTAAGAAGATCCACAGTCAATAGATTATACCTAGTGAGATTACTCAAGAAGGACATGAGGAAACACTCAAAATCCTACGTGATGCATGAAACTAGTGTTTTTTTTGTATCGAGTCGAAAAGTATAATTCAGTGTCATAGTGTATAGATACGTAACCCAACACACCAACACTAGACTCCCTAATCCTGAAATTTGAACTTGAAACATTCAACACGGTTTCCCCAAAACAAAACCACATACTCTCGGTCTTTAAGGTAGAACCGAACCCCAATGATACCAATTTTTCACGACCCATCCCCCGGGGCCCATACCATGACTACCCCAAGCCCTCCTCCCGAAGGAATTATCCTAGAAGTGGGAGGCATTTTCCTAGTACCTATAAATACGCACAATCACAACCCTAGGCCACAGTGTTGAAAATGAAGACATGAATTCTTCAAAGAAAACCAGTGAGAGTAAATAGTATAATCTAAAAGTAAAGGGTCCAGAATACAAGCCGAAAAAATACAATATGTAAACAATAGGGTACAAATTCTCTGTAAACCCATCCACAAAAAACCCGACATAATGGGTAGGTGAAGGGTAACTGCCTAAAGTTGTAGGAGTACACCTCGCCTGTCTGATCTCACTGGGCACACTAGGTCATGGACCACCAAGGTCTCTATTATATCTTTGGTCATCTACACAAGTCATGACACATGCGGGAAAAGCCCGTGCAGGGGTGAGTAACACAATAATCAATAGAGAACCAAAACCACAAAGAATTGACGAAACAAATGTACACATGAAGTACTGGAAAACTCACACAGGTATAATCTAAAGTATAAAAATAAAGACTATCAGTCGTAATGATGAACATCTTGTATTTATGAGGGACTCATACCTAATGAGTCACTAAGGTATGTTGGGCCACTGAGGTATACTTGTCACTGAGGTATTTTGGGCCACTAAGGTCTTCTCATCACTAAGGCCTGCTATGCCACTGAGGTCCGCTCTTCACTGAGGTTGCTGGGCCATTGAGGTCCCCTCAACACTAAGGACTTCTAGGCCACTAAGGTTAGCTCATCATGGAGGCCTGCAAGGATACTGAGGCCCGCTCATCCATGAGACCTTCTGGGCTTCTAAGGTTCTCTCGTCACTGAGGCTTACTGGGCCACTGAGGTCCACTCGTCACCGAGGTCTGCTGGGCCACGAAGGTCCACTCTTCACTTATTTCTCATCATATCTAGACATAGGATTTCTGATCGTAGCATGCTTGATTCCGGGAGAATACAATCCTCAAGCCATCTGTAATATTTCAACTTCCACTAAAACTCACTTAGATAATGTCAAAAAGACCGTCTCTTCCGGAGGGTCACAACGCTAGAAACAACTCGTCAATCAGATGCACGATTTGGAAGTTATACTCGTTTTACTGAAAATGGTCTAGTTTGGTCTGGGAATGGTCAGACCCGGCCCGAGGTCCTCTTACCCGACCCGGGTTTGCCAACCTGACCCAGGTCTCACCTGAATTAAACCCGACCCGGTCTGCTGTGCTGGCCCAGACGGTTTGGGTCTGGCCCACTGGGCTCCTTGGGTTCGGCTTGCTAGGCCACCCAAGGCGGGCCACCCTTCTCCATCCCGGCCTGCTGTGGGAATGCTATCTTGATTTTCCCGAGATGTGGTGCTCGCCACATCTCCCTCCACCCGGAGGGTTGCTGCGGGATCCATCGCTGTGGTCCAGCAAAACCATGGGCCTTCGACTACGTGACATGGCGCGACTTTCCGCATCCACTCACGCTGTCGGTGGCCGTTGCCCTTGGCCCCGATCCACTACCCATGACAGTTGCTCTGGGCCTTGTCCGCCACCACGGCGTGCCACTATGTGCCACCGCCAGCACCGTCGATCCAGCGGTTACTTCCACGTGCCACCAGACTCGCTCCGGTGGTCCATTTTTTGATCCGTGAGCGCCTTCTGGATCCTCGGGTCGTCACTTTCATTGCTATGTTCTCCAAGTTATCTCACCATCGATCTGGGGGTCCAGTCACAAAGAACACAAGAAGGCCCCAAAGGAGGGATCTGTGCCTTGTTCATGTCAGCCCAATCCCTCTACGTTAGAATTTAAAAAAACAATTTAAGAGTAGATTTGATAATCTCACACAGATAACTCTAATTCAAAACCCCTATATCAAAAACCCTCCCACATAAGTGATCGATCCACGGGTCACCTGTTCGTGGGTTGAACCGCATTTTTCACTCAAATCCATGAATTAAAAAAAAGAAATTCACATAGATTTAAACCCCTCCCTCAAGGTTAGACTGTTCATTGGAAAAATCACACCATTTTCACTCATTTCCACAATCTTTCAAAAGTGGTGGTTCATCGATCATCGATTTCCAATGCCAAATATCTAATGGTTCATAGAAATAATGGATTTTTCCAACGACCCTGTATTCGGTTAACCCATGAAATAGAGAAAACACATTTAATCATTTCTATTATGTGGAGTTGTAGCGTTGTTACACTGTTTCATTTATGAAACAACATTTTTTTTATACTCGGGTTGCAATGTCATTACGTTGCAATGAAATTTGAAATTCAAATAAAATAAAATGAAGGTTTATATTATTTTTCCTTAAGAATTTTTTTCTTAAATAGTCCAGAAATTTTTTTTCCCCTCGACCTGTTCCGATAGAGGTTAAGTCTTTCCTTAGGTAAATTTGACATTATAGAAGTAATGGTGACATTATATTTATAATCTGGGAATTGATTTAAAAGTTTTCAAAACTGCATACACGTGTTATTTTAAATAAACTTAAAAAAAGTTCAAACACTTATTCCAGGATCACCGATCCCTAAAATTAAGTTCCGTCTGAGTTTTTGTCTCGAAATAATACCACATAATTTTAATTTTTTATATGAAATTTTTAGGACATTACAGTTTTATAACATCTTGATGTTGAGGGAACCTTGTCTATGTGATTTGGTGTTATACTGAGGGTAAATCTTGAAGACATTCTAGAGTGTAGTAATTCCATGCTGATGAAATTATACCAGAATTTGGGGAATGACATCATTTGGTGAATATGATGATAATGATATGATTCAATTCTATAAGCACCTTAGGAAGGTGAGAAAAGGTGTATCATACCATCGGTGGATGGTGGGTGTTCTGGGACAAGCCAGTCAGGTGTGGTGCAACCTGAGATGGTAAAATTGAATGGGTGTGGTGAGAGTGACCCACCCCTGGGTTCATGTTGTGGTGGAAAGTGCCTTTTTGGAAATGAATATGTAACTGAGTGAGGTTGAGTTGATTTTAGTCCTTGAATGGATAGTGTAGGAATGTCCACCTGAATGGTTTTGACGGTGTGGTTGGATGCCAATGCTGGGTAGTGCCTTATGGATGATCAGGCATGGTGAGTTGGAACCCGTCCGGTGATGTGAATATTGATTTGAGATTTGGGTGATTTTTTCTTGATAATGGTGAATCAACATAAGTTGTAAAATATGGATGATAAGACCATGTATTCTCTATTGGGATATGTGGATCTTAGTCATCGTTAGAGTTGGGGGAAAACGAAGTAAAATGACGCCATGTGATTTGGGTCTTGAGTTGTGTAGAGGATCTGACCGAGGGGGTGATGATTATTTCCTCCATGATGATGTGATGCTGTATGTAAATTTTTCATGTGTAGTGAGTCAGGAACTGTTTTCTATGTTTTCTCTATGAAGTTCTACTGGTTGGGTATGTTTGAAATTAATGAATCATTGAGGTATTTTTGGTTAATGTTGTAGTTGTGGTGAGGAAGACTTGTGGGGAAAGTCCGTTCCCTTGTTCTCTGTTCATTGGACATTTTGATGTGAAACCAGAAACTTGGAATATGGAAAGATATAGGAATGCCTAGTGGAATGATATCTTGTTATGAAATATAAGTGATGCTTGGAAAAAAAACTTGAGGAAGGGATGTTATAAGGTGGGGAGGTTGTAAGATCCTGGATTTTCTTAAGGTATTTTTTTGTTTAAGTTTTGGTTTGGCCTCTTATTTTTGGATATATAAGTGTTTACCCATGTTTATGTGAAGGATCGGAGGTGTTATAGGGGTTTGAGACATGAAAAGAGGAAGAAAAAGGAGTTCCTGGGCATGTTTCATGGTTTGCGCAAGGTTAGTGAAAACCTTACGGAGTATCCAAAGTAACTGTATAAACATAGATAGAGGCTTATGCATGGGTGGTGCATGGTTAAAAAAACCATGAGGAATCTCCAAGAAATCATACAAATGGGTTTTTTTTTCAGATAGTGGCTCACGCACGGTTTGCACACAGTCTGGAAAACTGTGTAGGTATACCATGCAACCTAGAAACTTTGAGAAAATTACAAAAATTCCACCCCAAGATTTTAACACCCAACATAGTATTCTCCTCCATTACACCCCATAAAACCCTAGTGATGATCTTGGATGAACCAAGCTTCCCAAGGGTGGTTCTCCTTTGATTATTTTCCGTTTGGAGCGTCATTGGTTGCGGATCGAAGAACCGGGTATGTCTAATTCTCCTCTTTCTTCTCTTTTTCTAATTAGGGTTTGTAGTTTCTTCCCTCTCATTCTAAAGACCAAAAACCCTCCTTTTCTAGTGAAACCTTCGTTTGGGAATCAAGGGGTTTTTGAATCCAGACCTAAGGCCATGATTAAGTGTTTTCTCATTATCAGATTTGAGGTAGGTGGTCTACAGGTATTATCCCTTAGTTTTATTTTAGATTTATGCATGGAATTTAGTGTTATTATTTTTCCCTAATTGTGTTATAGGTTCCGCTGGAGTGTTTAATAAAAATAGGAATTTAAGTGACCAATTGAAATCCTGACAATCCCCTTGGAATGCATAGAGTATTACTTGACCATTTTAGGACCACACATGGGGTGCACCAACATTTCCATACCTAGAAAATGGTAGGGGTAAATGAAGGATTACAAAGTGATAATGTAAAGCCCATATATAACATGTATAAATGGTTGATTTAGTTGTAAATAGAATATGGATGTTTGTACCTTGGTTTTTAGGCAATTGCATAAAGGGTTGTTTGGAAGGAGTTGAAAGTGGGTTAATTGGGTTAAATGGGATGGTGTCCAATGGTATATGATTTATGTGGAAATGCCAAAGAGGACTAGTACATATGAAATGTTGAGAATGTTAAATTAGAAATGGATTGTGAATTGCGAAAATGTAAATGGTTACATATGAGAATTGATGAATATTGAATGAGTTAATACCTGGGCAATCATGGGGCAAACCTAATGGGTTAAATGTGATAAAGTGATTGTGACATGTATTATAAGAGTCGAACCTGAAATGCATAAGGGGTAAAATATTGTGAGATGTTGATTGGGATAAGTGGGTTAATATATGGTGATTGATGAATATTAGCTAATTATGGTGGTTGGTGAACACACTTAATGGGTTAAGGCATGAAAATGGGAATTTGGATAAATGAATATGAATTTTAATTGGTAAATTTGTTAATTGGTTATGGAATGGTATTAGTTCCCATGTTGTGGTCATGTATTTTGATTTCCCAATGGCATTGGTAATGCTTGGTTGTGTTATGGTAAGTTTGTGGTGATTTTATAAATAAGAATGTGAACATGGCTTGATAGAGTGGGGTATTGACATGAAGTTCTATGACTACAAGTTGTGTTATACTGGGGCTCTAAAATCCACCCATAAATGCCTGAGTTAGGGAAGGGGATGAAGGCTCTCTTCCCTTAATGGTATCATTCCACCTGGACTAAGGCTTTAAGGTGAGGAAAATGTGTTGATGTGATATGTACATCCCAAGTGAGATAGGGGCTTGAATTATTTCCCTTATGCATAATTATTGATTTCCTTAGAACCATGTAGAGATTATTTATATGACTAACCTAAAGAACATGTGTTAAAAATGGGTTATGTAGTAAAAATAGTATAAGAAATGGAAATGGGATAAATGGTATTCATGAATTAAATGAACGTTATTAAATAATGGAACCCAAATTATACCTTGTTTACTTAATATTTATTTTGTACTTGAATGCACTATCTATTAGATTGGATATTTTGTAGACACCGTTGGTGGTGGCCTACTGAGTTTTGTACTCACACCCTTCTTGGGCTGCCGTTGGGTACCCGAGTATATTTCTTGGTTATAGGTCAGGATTAGGGAAAATGGCCTACTCTAGTATGTTTAATTTCTCTTGGTATATACATGGAGAAGTATCCAGACTTAGAGTAGGGAACTGTTTTGGGATTTGGTGTTTTGTCTTATTTTGGGTTTTGTTCACCATGAACTACAAATATTTCATGACATTGTTAATGTTGAATTATGGTTTGTACCCAATTTGGGAGATGTTTGAGTTGTATGTTTATTAATTGTTTATATTATACAACTATTTATAATGTTTTCTATTGTGTCCTACTCGGGTAAGGAGGGTATAATCTCCCAACACGACTCATTAGACCCCTACCAATAGTCAGAAACCTCTAGCGTATGGGGAGGCGTGCTTGATGTCATGTGAGGACTCGGCTCGAGGCACCTGTTTAGTGGATTCCGGGTTGAGGAAGTTACACAGGGGTATTTGATTTGAAAATTATCAAGTGGAAAGTGTTTCATAACCCT
The DNA here is from genome assembly GCA_963277665.1 of Viscum album. Lineage (NCBI taxonomy): Eukaryota > Viridiplantae > Streptophyta > Magnoliopsida > Santalales > Viscaceae > Viscum > Viscum album. The sequence continues at coordinate 667,198,231 of OY728133.1, forward strand.
ATTTATTTTCATGGGGTTATATTAGATCTTCATTGTCTTTGATATTATTAGATTACGTGTGTAATGAATTTTGATTATTTTATATTGTATTTATAATAATATTTCTAATTTAAATCTTATACACATAAACAATTAATTGATTAATTCTCACTTTAATAGAATGATATTTGTAATAGATTTTGTCTCAATTTCCACTATATTGAGATACATTTGGTATTATGTACCAATTTGTTTTTATGAGGTGTATATACTAACCATTTGATATATTATATCATTAATATCTGTATATTCATGGTATTTAGTGTTTCATATATTTATTTTACGTGGTTAAGATTCAAAGTTTAACAAATCGGTATGGTTTTATACTTCAATATTACTCTAATCGATATTTTTTATGCTTAAATTTCCATTGAAAGAAATTATTTGATCACTGACCAATAAAACCATTTCATTTTCTTATAATCTGTTTATTCATGAAGTTTTAAAATAAAATCACCATTTTCCTCTCTTTTTTACTTAAAATTATTGAGAAATATTTTTAATAAAATCTAAATTTATTTTTATATTTAGTCAAAATGGTTTTTCTTCCACATCCATGTTTTATAAAAATGGTTTTAGGAGTGTTTTTAATCTTTACCTATGATATTTTAAAGTTATTTTTACACATTTTTTACCTTTTAATTTTTTTAAAAGGAATCCTCACGTATTTTTTAAAACAAGGATCTTTTTGAATTTTTACAAAAAAACGTGAAAGGAATATTTGTTGTAAGGTAATCAGCATGAACCTAATTTTTCCACTATCATGACTGTTCATTTATTTGAAGATTCATTTTCAAGATTACAAGTTTATTTTTATTGTAAATGGTTTTCCTAATATTTTATAATTTTTTATTTTTAAAAATTATTGTCCCTGTGAAATGGGTTTTTTTCTCAAGAATGTTTTGATCTTTATATGGTATTTCTATATATGGTGTTTTATTTTTGAAATTCATCCAATTGACTGGATAAATATGGATATTCCATATTATTAATCCAATATAGAAATTTATTGATAAGTCATATTATTTTTGAATTTAATTAATTATTTAATATAAAATGAATGCAATAGAAATGCAGTGATGGGTGGGGTTTGGTTATAAATATCCCCTTAATGCATCAATAGTCTCATGAGATGAACCTGTATCCAAATTAAATGGGTTTTTTGCATATAACTACCCATAAATTAAAATATATTGGTACAATTTCTTAACGGTATAGATATATTGATGTCTGAGATCATGAGATCCAATATTAAAAATTTTCTTCAGTGATAATTCAGTTTGTTGGACTCACCTATTTTGATATTCTGAAATCATGTTTCATCTATATAATAATCCTGTTTCATTATTGTTTATAGTTTTTATCATGTAACAATTATGAATTTTCAATCTCACTGCTTTATTGATTGAGTTTACAATGTAACATTTTATAAGAAAAAGGTCACTAGTATGAAGGTCTCTGTTAATAGGCTTCTGTTTAAGTCACTAGTTGAGGTTACTGATAGAGGTTACCACTAGAGGTTACCGCTGGAAGGTTACTGATTGTGGTTACCTCTGGAGGTTACCTCTAGAGGTTACTTCTAGAAGGTCAATGCTATAGGTTACTTCTAGATGTTACTGGTACAAGGTCAATGATGGAAGAATATTTGGAATTCATACGTCTACCATGAATAAGCCTATCGATATAGCCTACTATTTCAAGGATACTTTTGAGAAGCTAATATTGTGAAGGATACCACTGATAAGTCTACTGATGAAGCCTACCATTGAGAAGCTACTGTTGAGAAGGCCACCGCTACCAATTTACAGAAACCTATACCCTTCTAATCTATACTTTTTCAATTTTCCTAAGATTATTATAATAGTCATATTTGGTAAATTTAATACTTATAACATTAATTAATGTTGGTTGTAGAAATATTTGGTGACCGTACGAGGTACGAGGAAGACCACACGTGGTTTGATCATTCCTATTGTCAGACCTCATGAATAAAATATAAGATCGAGCTAGAGAAGAAAAGGTGGCTAGAGAAACATTACAAGACAGATCTTAAGAACAAGGAGAAAACACCAACACTTACTCTGTAAACCCAAGATCTTCAAAAAGATCATTTGGGTGAAAAAATTCAACACCGACTTGTTTTTCTTAATCAAATATCTTTCAAACCAAGAGGTTGAACACCTCAGTACCTAGAAGTCAGAACCTAAAGTTGCAACACTCTATTTTGGAGACAACTTATTGAAAAGGACTCAAAGTGAAATTTCTTCACTACAAGGAGTATAGAGCTGAACTAAAAACACATAAATCCTTCTAAACTCAATCCTCATAATAGTCTCTCTATTGTGTTCTTTATTTTACATTTAGGAGTAGTGTGTGTTTGTCTATTACACACACACACTGTATCCTATGCTTAAACTGGAGGATATTGAAAATCCTCACACTAAACATTACTTACATTATTTTTCCCATGTATAACTTTGGAAGAGGCTGTGTGTGGCCTGGTTTTTTGTTTTTCCCACAACAAAATATAGTAGAGGTTGTGAGACATGGACATTTTGTGAGAAATGTTGTAAGGCCTGATACAGGCTGTGTATCATGTTTGTTATTAATATAAACTACTTTGTGGAAGGTGATCACCAAGTAGAGAGGATTAAGTCTCGGCTTGAGATTGAACCTCTTGTTTAATTATGATGTGTACTTTATTTTGTAAAAATATGTTTTTCTATTTTCCACTGCTTATATTTTCAAAAATAGAAAAATGTTTTACATTAACTCTGATAGTTAGTTTTGGTTGGTGTGGATATGTGTTTAATTCAGTGAACCTATTTCAAAAGTTAGATAAGTGTTCCTACACTGATTCAACTAAGGACTAATCAAACTTTGAGTTACGTATTTAGAAATTAAACAGTTATATCTCTAATAACATAATTAACTGGGTTGTTTCAAATTGGGGGATTTTATCATAAATATTTTAACAAAAATTTAAAGTAGGAACTAAATTCACCCCCCTCTTGAGTTTCCACCTCTACCAACATTTGGTATCAAAGGTGTATTTATTGATACCATCCGAATTTCTTTTCAAGATTTTCAAATTCTATTCTAATGTAATTTTATTTGTATCATAAATATATTAAAATTTCTTTCATATCTAAATTTTCAGTTCTTTAAATTCTAATTAGCTATGGATAACTGTGTTGAGGTTGCGACTAAAAACATTCCACCTTTATTTAATGGTAATAACTATGCTCAGTGAAAATTGAAAATGAAAACGTATCTAGAGAGCATGGGTCCTAAAATATGGGACACAATTCAAGAACAACATGCATTACCTGATACTAATAGGGACACATGGTCTCAGCTGACTAAATATATGTATAATAATAACTGTAAAGAAATGAATGCATTGTATTGTTCTCTAGGTGATGAATAATTCAATAGAATATCTACCATTAAAACTGCAAATGAAATTTTGGATACTTTGGCTATTTCCTATGAGGGAACAAGAAATATTAAAGAAATGAGATTAAATACTTATACTATTAAATATGATAATTTTAAAATGAATCCTGATGAATCTATCTCTTAAATGTATCTCAGGTTCAATGAAATAGTAAATACCATGAGTATACTTGGGAAACCAGTTGACAAAAAGGACCAGATTATAAGATTTCTTTGATGACTACCTGACTGATGGATAAGAACTTATGTTTCTATCTGAGAATCCTGTTACATAAGAAAACTACCAGTGAAGGAACTAATTGGAAAACACATGATGTATGAAGAAGAGATTAAGGTGAATCTAGAAGTAGATGAAGAACGAAGAAAGAAATCTGTAGAATTCAAGGCTGCTAGATCAAAGAGAAAAGACAAGGAAAATTTTCATGTTCCTATAGATGGTTCGACCAATGAAGATTCAGATTATAATAGTGATGAGGACATGAATCATCTTGCTAAAAGATTCAAAAAGTTATACCGAAAGAATAATTTCTTTATAAAGTCAGACTATAGTGGAAGTTATGATAGTAAAGGACATTGGAAAAAGGATATAAAATTGAATTACAACACAAATGAGATAATCTTCTATGAGTGTAAATGAAAAGGTCATAAAAAGGATTATTTTCCCAAGATGAAATTCATGAAGAAATATAAAGAAAAGGTAAAGGGATATAAAAAGGATATGAAATCTACTTGAAGTGATTCAGAAGACAACTCAAGTGGATCTGACACTTCTGATTCTAAAAAGAACCATAATGAAAACCTTTATTTCATAACAAAAACATATGAGGTAATATTTAATTCTTCTATAAATACTAATTAATATTCTATGAATGAAGGTGAATCAAATAATGATGAAAATATGACTAAGGATGAACTGTTTGAATATTGTGGAATGCATGAGGATACCTTTATTGAGCTCAAAGATAAATATAAATCATTGAAAAGACAAAATGATTGAAATTCCAATTATAAGTCTGATTTGGATATTGAGAAGGGAAAATTTTCTCAACTGTTAAAATAATATACTGAACTTAAATTATTAAATGAGAAATTAAAAAGAGATCTTGAAAAGCTTACTGCCGATAAAGATACCTTGACTTAGTTTACATGGAAACAAATTACTCCAAAATACACAACTCTTCTAGGATATCACCAGGATAGAGAAGGATTATTAAAAAAATTTTGTTCCAAAATATGGACAGTTTACTGCTAGTTCATGTTCTGGATCATATTTTGAAAAAAAATCTAAAGGACCTAACAAAGTGTTTATGTCTCAAAACATGTCTGTTGATTATAGGAAACCTATAAGAAAAATATGGGTTCCCAATCCATTACTTTATAACCTCTCTGGACCCAAGAAAATTAGGTTACTGAAGTTACCCTTTTCTTAATCTATTCTGCAGGAAAAGCACCTAAAGAGTTCCTTTAAAACCCTATGGTACTTGGATAGTGGATGTTCAAGACATATGATAGGAGTATATTCATTGTTCAAGAGATTAATCAAATTTTATAGCGGACATGATACATATGGTGATAATTCTAAGGGAAATATCGTCGGCTTAGGCCAAATTAGTATCTGTAATACTATATTAATTTCAAAAGTACTTTTTGTTGATGGGTTAAAGTACAGTCTAATTAGTATCTCTCATTTGTGTGATGATGGTTTTAATTTTAAGTTTGAAAATGATGCATGGAATGTTTTTAATTCTAAAAATGATTTAATATTCACTTCTCGTAGAAATTAAAATTATTATTCTGTTCATTTAAAATATTTCTCTAATAAAAATGTTTTTTGTTTAAATGATTTTCAAAAGGAATATTTGTTATGGAACAAAAGATGAGAACACTAAAATTTTCACTCACTAAGGAAAATAACTAGGAAAGGTTTAGTTAGATATTTACCTAAATTTTAATTCCCACTAAAAAATGTTTGTAATCCCTATCAGAAATGAAAACATCACAAAGTTTCTTTCAAACCAAAGAAGGAAGTTTCAACTTCTCAACCACTCCAGTTGGTTCACATGGATCTATTTGGGCCATCTATATTTTCAAATTTAAATGGGAAGAACTATGTCTATTTTCTTGTAGATTATTTTATTATATACACTTGGGTATACTTTATAGATCACAAAATTGAAGCATGTTCTTACTTTATTAAATATTCCAAGTCTATGGAAAATCTTAATGGACTTAGAATTAAGAACTTGATAAGTGATCATGGTTGTGAGTTTAAAAATAAAGAGTTCAAATCTTTTTTCACACATAATGGATATAATCACAATTTCTATTCTCCTAGAATACCTCAACAAAATGGATTTGTAGAAAGAATAAATAGGACACTTCAAGATATTTCTTGGACTATGCTTAATGAGTATAACTTACCTATCTATTTTTGGGATGAAGCTGTTAATACATATTGTTATATCATCAATAGAGTCTTAATTAGACATGTTCTTAAGAATACCCCTTATGAGATATGGAATAATATGAATCATAAGGTTAATTAATTTAGAGTTTTTGGTTGCAAAGTCTTTATCCTTAACACTAGAGATAATATTGAAAAATTTGATTCCAAAAGTGATGAAGGAATTTTACTAGGTTACTCAATCTCTAGTAAAGCCTGTATAGTATTAAATAATAGAACCAAATATGTGGAAGAATAATTTCATGTCAAATTTGATGAGACTATTCAACATGAACCTAAAACCTATCTTGAATATCTTAAGCAATATATTTCCATTCTAGACCTTAATGATAAAGATTGTGAACCCCTAGTGGAAACAACTAGTTCGATAAATTTTCCAGAATCTGAGCCTATTGAATCTATACCTATAGAAAACCATGAGGAGTTTATTAAAACCCTTTATAGAGGTATCAGAACTCTCAATAATCATCCTTTAGATGTTATAGTATGTGATCTAAATATAGGGACACAAACTATAGCTTCTCTGAGAAAACAGGTTGAACAACAATATTTTCTTTCACAGATTGAACCCTAAAATATTAATAAAGCTATCAATGATGAGTTTTGGGTGATAGATATACAAGAATAATTAAATAGGTTTGAAAGAAAATATGTTTGGGAATTAGTAGAAATGCGCAAGGACACTTTGACCATAGTCATTAAATGGATGTTTATAAACAAAGTTGACGAGTCTAGAAATATAGTTTGAAACGAGGCTATATTAGTTTCACAAGGATATAGTCAAGAATAAGGAATATAATATGAGGAAAACATTTCCCCTGTAGCTAGACTAGAAGCCATTAGAATAATACTTGCTTATGAAGCTCATCTGGACTTCAAAATTTATCAAATGGATGTTAAAATTTCATTTCTGAATGGGTATATAGTGGAGGATTTGTTTGTTGAACAACCCACCGACTTACAAATTCCCATTTTTCAAATCACGTTTTTAAACTCTCTAAAGCTTTATATGGTCTAAAACAAGCTCCTAGAGCTTGGTATGATAGGCTCAGTTCTTTTCTCATTTCCAAATGTTTTACTAAAGGGATAAGAGATCCTAATATTTTTATTAAAAGGATTTACAAAGATGTTTTAATAGTATAGATTTATGTAGATGAAATTATTTTTGGTTCCTCTAAAATTGTTTATGTACTGGTTTTTCCAAGATGATGAAAAATAAATTTGAAATGAGTATAATGGGAGAACTTAAATTTTTTCCTGGATTTCAAAATTTTCAAAATAAAAATGGTATTATTTTAAATCAAAGTAAATATACTAAGGATCTTTTGAAATGTTTTGGTTTGAATAGTAATAAAGTTAGTGATACACCTATGAGTACCACATGTAAGTTGGATGCTGATGAAACTAGTGAACTAGTGGATCAAATTAATTACAAAGGTATGATTGTGAGTCCTCTATACCTTACTGCTAGACAACCTGATATTATGTTCAGTGTATGTATGTGTGATTGTTTTCAAGCCAATCCCAAAAATCTCACTTAACTGATGTTAAAAGGATTTTTAAATATCTAAAGTATACTTCCACCTTTGGACTATTTTATCCAAGAGAATACTCAGCTGATTTGATAAGTTATTCAGATGCTGACCTTGTTGGTTTCAATTTAGATAGAAAAAGCACCTCTGGAACATGTCACATTTTGGGCAAGTCACTAGTATCATGGTGTAGTAAGAAACAAAATTCTATTTCATTATCCATTGCTGAAGCTAAATATATAGCTGCTGGTAGTTGTTGTGCTCAAACTCTATGGATGAAACACACTCTACTAGACTATGGATATCATCTCAAACATGTCTCTATAAATTGTAATAATACAAGTGCTATTAACATCTCTAAAAATCTAGTATCTCATGATAGGAAAAATCACATTGATGTGAGTTATCACTTTTTGAGAGATCATTATCAAATAGGCAATACCACTCTTGAATTCATTGGAACTGAGCATTAATTGGATGATATATTCACAAATACATTGAATTCTGAGAGGTTAAATTACATCAAACATGAGTTAGGTATGATTAATTTTAGTTAAGGACACCTCACCATTGGATCTCACCATTAGGACACCTCACCGTTGGACCTCACCATTAGGACACATCAACGTTAGGACACCACACTATTGGACCTCACTATTAGGACACTTCACCATTGAATATCCCCGTTAGGACCCCTAACCATTGGACCTTACCATTAGGATACCTTACAGTTGGACCTCACCGATAGAGCTTACTATTGGCACCTTACCACTAGTCGACCTTACTGATGGGTCTTGGACTTTGTGTTTTCAACCGAAATCTGAAGCGTTTTAAATTATTCATTTCATTTACTAGATTTTTTTTCGATCCCTAAATGATAAAAACAAAGTAGAAGTCACATTTCGATCCTCTTAAATCCTCTCCCAAACCTCTTTCTCCCGAATCCTTGAACCTAACATACTATTAAAAACCCTCAAACTATATTAAATCGTAATGGAAATAGTAAAGAGACCTATGGTTGGTGATGAAAGAGATGCACCAAACCCTAAGATACCTCGAGCTAGGTTTAGTGGTGGAAGAAAGGTTGTGGTAAATCTGATCAAACCTCATTTATAGAAGAGAGAAATTGTGGTCGTGAAATAATTAAGTTTAGAGTGGTTCTTGTTGAGAAAATCTCTAATGATGAAGGCACTCAAATCTCATGATTGGGTAGAATGCTTCACAAACAACAATGAACTATATTACCAGAATCTAGTAAATGAGTTTTATGAGTTTAAAAGTTCGAACAGTCTGAGGATGAGAACCGAATGATTTCTAAGGTAAATGGATTAAGTGTGAGTTTATCTTTTATTGAATGGGATGAATGTTTAAGATCCCAACATGAAGGAATATTCGACTATTATTCTAGATTGATTCCTCCCACTAGTGAGTTTTTTTGCTATGAAGAGGCTCTGACTGAACTGACAGGGAGTGGAATCCCCAGAATGGTAATTGCTGCTGAGATGGATGGGGAAAACAAGTTACTGTTTAACTTTTTCCAACATTTCTTGATTCCCAGGAGAGGGGACTTTTATAATTTGAAATATCAGGACATCTTTTTGTTGTATTTTTTGAATCATGGAAAAAGGATAAACCTTTGCAGAATTTTGATGGATCAGTTAGAGGATATGACTAGGTCTGGTTCCAAGTCAAATGCTTTATTTTATGCCAATTTGATATCTTTGATGTTGAAAGTGAAAGGTGTTTCTGGAAATAAGGAATAAACCATAGTTGTAAAGGAAAAATTATGTATTACCAAAATGATTTTCATGTTTATGAAGATAAAATAGAACCCTTGGAAAAGGGAATGGGTGAATGACGTGTCTAATATATATGAATAATTCAAACCTGTTGCCAATCCTACTAGGCCAAAAGATAAAAGTGATCCAAGTTTAAAACCTGATGATGTGGAAACCTTGTATTCAGATGAAGAAGAGGAGGTAGCTGGTGTGTATGAATGATAGGATTATCATGTAGATGATAGTGGTGAACCAGACCTTACATCAAGTCCCCGTGTTGGCGGTGTATCATTTGGTAAGCCCAGTCCACCAAAGAATTTTCACAAAAGAGAGACTATCCTAAGGGTCGGTGATTATGAGGAAACCACTGAATAATAATGTTAGGAGAATGTCTTAAGAGACATTACTGTTAGAGATACCTCATAAGAGGAGGATGAAGTTGAGTCTAATCATAAGGAGTTTGAAATAGCTTCTGATGATGAGAGTGAAGATGAATTCTTAAGTATTAGTCCTTTTATAGGACATACAACAATGGAAGAGAATGAAAAGGAAGAGGAAGTTGAATCTGTTCAAGTTGGAATTGCAACGGAAGTGGTTGAAGATTCTGTAGAAGAAGTAGCCGTTGACTCTCCTGCTGGTTCAGTTCATCAAGGAATACTGGTAGAGGATAATGTAGTTGTCTAGGAGAATTCTCCAAGTTAGAGGGAGGAACTTGTTGCCACATGATTAGTTTATATTATTCATGAGATAGAAAATTGGTCAGAGGACCCTGGATTCATTGTATTGGGCTTAGACTAGGAAGATTTTGAAGATGAAAAACCTAACAGAAGACCACCAGTTAATTCTATTTCAGAGACCACTATAGTGTAACCAGTGGTTCTTCTACCTCAAGATTATATAAAGAAGGATGAACTTGATTCTTTGAAATCATATTTTCAAAGATACTTTGATGAAAGATCCATCGAGATAGAGAGAAAAATGGATATGAATAAAGAGCTTGTGGAATATAATATGGAAAAGATAATGTCTAGATTTCAATAAAATTAGATACATGAAGTGAAGGAATTCCAGAATTAGGTAAGAACCTTAGAAAAATCTGTGGAGTCTGTGAAAAAAAATTTGTGAATTTAGAATCATATATTTCTTCAAGAGTTAAGGTATAAAAATACATTTAGTATGTTAAGAGTGTTGTTTAGCAGATGTTTACTGTGTTTGAGGAGTTTACGAAGTCTGCGGAGTCACATGTGACTAGTCAGGATGATGATGTGAAGAGGTTGATCAGTGGATTGACCAAGTCTTTTAAGGATACAAAACCTATGACCATAACACCTTTGTGTGCATATGATACCTCATTTTAATCTCCTCCTATTGATATAGAATCCTATATATTAGTTGTTAGATAAGAAATGGAGAAGCTCTCTGGTGCAAGTACCTCAGACCCTCAGTCTTTGACTCAGGTCATTTCCACTACGAGAGAAATTCATAAGCTTATAGGTGATTACCTGAGAGTGGATAACCAATATCAGAAATCCATCAAAGATTAGATTGATTACTATTATAAAAGGGTTTATACTAATCATCATATGGATAGTTACTTCAAGATTCTATTGAAGAACTTGAGGATACCTCCTCTCACTCAGGATTTTAAGGATTAGGTGAGCAGGCTTAGAGAGTTGACTATTGCTTTGGAAAAGTTCATGGAGAATAAGGATGATTTCATATCAACTATGAACATAGGAGGAAGCATCATTATGGATTTCAGGAATCTACTTATTCCATTTTTCCATGAGGATTGTAGCCCTATTATTGTCCCTCCAGTATTGCCTTCTTACTTAGCTGCATCAACATCTACCAGTTCTGCTCCTTTGATGACTCCTGCTTAGGCTATCAGAAGCTTGACTCCTATGATTCCTCAGATATCTAATCATTATCGGTCTACTGATGCTTCTTTAGCTTCTCCTCCTACCTTTCTTACTTCTATACCTAGGCCTGTACCTCCATCGTCTAAACCTTCCTCCTCATCTCCCAAAGAAAAAGCTCACTTGGACATCTCTGACGTCAATTGAATGTAGACTATCTTATTTTATAGGGATCCTTGTATTTTTTTTGTATAATATACTCTTATTTTATTAATACAAAGATCTATTTTTGTCTATTTTTGTCTTATTTTTTTTCTACTCACAAAGGGGGAGAATTTTTTAGATTGCAGCCCTTGCATATATGACATTCCTGCGTATATGATATTCTTATACATTTATGGTTTGATATATTTTCAACAATACAACTGGTTAAATATTATTCTATTTTATCCTTGATACAATGTATATTGATACCACTGAAGAGATTATAAAATGTACTTAACCCTGATACAATAACACTAATTCAAAATTTCACTACCATAATTTGTGATTCTCAAGAAGGGGGAGATTGTTGGACTCACCTGTTTTGATAATCCCAAATCATGTTTCATCTATATGATAATCATGTTTCATAAGTGTTTATAGTTTATATAATGTAACAATTATGTATTTTCAATATTACTGCTTTATTGACTGAGTTTACAGTGTAAAATGTTTAAGTAAAAGGTCACTGGTATGAAGGTCTCTGTTAAGAGCCTTCTGTTTAAGTTACCAGTTGAGGTTACTGATTGAGGTTACCGCTAGATATTAACACTGAAAGGTTACCTTTTGAGGTTACCGCTAGAGGTTACCACTGGGAGGTTACCAATGGAAGGTTACCGCTAGAGGTTATCACTAGAGGTTACTGATACAAGGTCACTGATGGAAGAATCTTTGGAATTCATACGTCTACCGCAGATAAGCCTACCGATTAATCCTACCATTAAAAGGCTACTGTTGAGAATATAATTTTGTGAAGTATTCTGATGATAAGTATATCGATGAATCCTACCATTGAGAAGCTACTGTTGTGAAGGCTACCACTGATAAGTCTACTGATGAATCCTACCCTTGAGAAGGCTCCCACTACCAATCTACCGATACCTATACCCTTATACTCTATAAATTGTCAATTTTCTTAATATTATTATAACAGTCGTATTTGGTAAATTTAATGCTTCTGACATTAATTAATGTTGGTCATAGACATATCTAGAGACCGTACGAGGTACGAGGAAGACCAAACATGGTTCGATCATTCCTATTGTCAGACCCTAAGAATAAAATAGAAAATCGAGCTAGAGAAGACAAGGCGGCTAGAGAAAAATTACAAGAGAGATATGAAGAATGAGGAGAACACACCAACACATACTCTATGAACACAAGGGATTCAAGAAGATCATTTTAGAGAATAAATTCAATGATTATTTGTTGTGCTTTATCAAATCTCTTTCAAACCAAGAAGCTGAACACCTCAGTATCTGGAAGTCAGAACCTTAAGTTGCAACACTCTGTTTTGGAGACAACTTCCAGAGAAGGACTCAAACTGCAATTTATTCACACCAAGCAGTCCAGAGCCTAACATCAAACACATAGAGCCTTCTAAACTCAATCCTCATAATATTAGCTCTATTGGGTTATTTATTTTTCATTTATGAGTAGTGTGTGTTTGTCTGTTACACACACACTGTATCCTATCCTTAAACTAGAGGATACTGAAAATCCTCACGCCAAACATTAGATACACTCTTGTTTCTCAGGTATAACTATGGAAGAGGCCATGTGTGGCCTGGTTGTTTGTTTTTCCCATGAAGAACTATGGTAGAGGTTGTGAGACCTAGACAATTTGTGAGAACTGTTGTAAAGCCCATTATAGGCTGTGTATAAATTTTATTGTTAATATAAACTTCCGGGTGGTAGGTGATCACTAAGTGGAGAGGATTAAGTCTCATCTTGAGACTGAACCTCTTGTTAAATTTTTCCATGTATTTTATTTTTTAATACTCTATTTTTCTTTTTTTTCACTGCTTATAATTTCAAAAATAGAAAACTGTTTTACATTAACTCTAATAGTTATTTTTGGTTGATATGTATATGTGTCTAATTTAGTAAACCTGTTTCAAAAGTTAGATAAGTTCTCATACACTAATTCAAATGAGGACTATTCAACCTTTGAGAGACTTGTTGAGAAATTGAACATTTATATCTATACTTCCTTAATTAACTAGGCTATTTCAAATTTGTGGATTTTATCATAATGTTTTTAATAGAAATTTCAAGTAGGAACTCAATTCACCCCCTATTGAGTTTCCACCTTGACCAACACAGTTATTATTATCCATGACATTACTACATCAATATTATCCATGTATGCATTTTGTGATAAAGTTATAGTTTAAATGGTATGTGTTTTCTGTTATTTATCTCTCTATGATAATTATGCCTTATTGATTAATGAAAGATTTCAATATATGTTACCCTTAATGAGCATTTAAGATCACCGCTTATTTTTTTTCTTTCCCAAGATATGAAGAAGGAACCTTTGAATGAGTTTAAGGATGCATAGTATTTGATTTCACTATTTTTTTATTTTATGTTTCCAAATGTAATGTTATATTCAATTTTGTATCCAGTTTACAAATACTATAAAACTATTTGATCCATAGAGATATGATTCATTATATCTAGTTATAATGTAATAAAGTAACAAATATGTCTAGGCTCCTAAATTCTAGGTCTTTACAATATGAACATGTTCACCACAAGTTATATTATATACATCATATGTATTCCTATATAATCCCATTTTACATGACATAAGGTAACCACTAAAAATGTAACAATGTCAATCTAGTATATTCTATCTCATACTATCGTGATTCTTTAAAAAAGATTTACCTAATTGACAAGTACATCACATGTCATTCATCTAGAAGATGAACACAAAAAATTTCCTTCATACAAGTATCCAAATACTCCATATTTTACTCAACTAATCATAACCGTATATTTCATTACACTAACTCAGTCAAGGTCAAGATATATTGTCCTGTTATATGAGTGGAAAAATACCATCATGGATAAGGTTCAACCAATGAAAATTCTAATATTATACTCAACCATTCCATTATTAGCAAATCCTAAAGACTTTTGTAATAAAGATATCAAATTATGAAGGTTATCAAGTTGGGTATATTGACAACCTCAAGTAAAGGGGTTCTTAATATGTATGAAAACCTAAGTGTGTTGATGACCATATGAAATTAAATTAGATATAATTTAGTGTTTCAGTCCAAATAATTAGTCTCTACTTATTATCTCATGAGTCCACTACTCAAGTAAACCTTAAAATACCATGAAAACCCATAATACTCCTAGATAACCATTGGTTAGGTACAACTCTAAGTCCTAATTTTAGGCATATAATCATTAAACTATTCATTTAATATAAATTAAAGCAAACATGTGTAACTGATAAAAATATATTTCATTTATTATAAGATTTTGATAAATTATCCCTTACATCAATATATTTTGTGTTGTATACCAAGAGATTAATCGGGATCCTCATGCTTCTTATATGATAACAGTTTCATCAATGGGTCTACTGCATTATAATTTATTACTTCCCAACAGACCCTACCATCATGACTCTCAATGATCTCTCATATGTGATGGTATTTTTGAATATTTTTTCCTTTGGTGATTTTGATGTTCTTTATCCGGAGCAATAGATCTATTGATTTCATAGTAGAGTTTGACCACTTCCTTGATGCTAGGAACTACCTAAATTTTTCAAATGAACATCCTAATCTAAAAAGATTCCTTTATAGAATTTGATATATTGATGTACTATAAATCTATATTTGAGTCCACCACAATACTATATTTGGAACTCTTCCAACTAATAGATCCACCATTCAAGAAAAACCTGAAATCAAATTAATATATCATGTCATCTCTATCATATTGGAAACTATCACAAATATAACTCTTTAAATAGATATTATTCTCTCATCCAAATTGAGATAACATATCCTTATTCCTTCCGAAGGACTTAAGTACATTCTTAACAATAATATAAAAACATTCACTAGGATTAGATTGGTATCTGTCAGTTATTCTAAGAGCATAAGTAAAATATGGTCAAGTACACAACATGAAATACACGATTGAGAATATGGAATAAACGTAGGGAATTTTATCCATCCTTTATTACTAAAAATAAATATTCAGAATATTTCAAATATATGTTCCATGTATATAGAAATATATGTTTCATACACCTATTATTATAATATTTTTTAACATAATGATCTAAAAAACAAAACCCATACTTCTAGAGTCATGTTTTCTATGGGAGATTAGATACATAAAGAATAAACTTAAGAATAAAATAAAACATCTTTATTTCAATATCCATAGTGTCATCATGAGTTAGTTTTAACTTTTATTACTATATAAGATAGCTTGAGGACATATATAAAGAAAACTATGAGATATAGACCCCGGTAAGGGAAAAAATATGATCATGAAGTATAACATATGATTCAAGAGGCATAGAATGATATCATAAAAGTAGAGGATCATATATATATAATCATATGGAAGCATTACATAAAGAAGAAAATATCACAAGATCATGGAATAATAAGAATTTTTAAAAAACATAAATCTTGATATCATAAGCATAAGTGAAGGATCACTGCCAAGACAAAATAACAGTGTGTTTGGAATATTTACCATCCACTATACAAGGTATCGCATGAGAAGAAAAAATTACCCATTGCAATAAGGGGATATATTAATCTAATACCACCCATTACATTATAATATGTACATGTATATGTGTGCCATATAAGAAAAACATAGTGTAACACCCTGATATTTTCTGCATTTTTTTCTCCTTTTCGAATTAATAAAATATTTTTATATTTTTACTTCATGAAACAATAAATATAGATTTTTATACTATATAATATCACTATGTTTTGGATTATAAGGAACACTAAGGGAAGCTTTCACTACCTGCAACACCGACTTGGGTTGTGTTACATGAAACACTGAGTTTCTACAAAAAAAACTTTACTATTATAATTATTTAAATAAGATATTTATAGCCTAGATGATAAAATTGAAATATGAATAATAATAAATAATTTTTAAATAGTATTTATAATTTTTTTGATAATTAAAAATGTAATTTTTGGTAAAGTCTTTATATGTTTATAACTACTATTTTATTAAAAGAACTACTTTTTATGTTTTTTTGTGAAAAATAGTAAGATTAATTTTATAAACTCATAAAAATTGAATTCGGTAAAATATACAAAATTTTTGAATTCAGAATATCAAAATTAGATTATGGTGGATTTTTAGTATTTGTCTGAAAAGCTTCAATTTTTGATCAATAGTGAAAAATATTGCATAGTAGTTAAAAACCGACTTTTTCAATTAAATAATTTTTTTACTTTAAATTGATTTTATTAAAGCTAAATAATACATATATTAAGAAAATTTAAGTAATCGGTAACATTTTTATATAATATTTGATAAAAATAATCATTGAACTTCTTAATGTCTTTTTTCTCACCTTCTAGCCATATTTATAGATTAACATTAAATGTAATTTTACCACTTATGTGAATTGAATTATAAAAAATTGATATTTATGGATGTAATTAGTATGAAAAATTTGGTTGAATATAATCAAAATAATTTTAGGTGAATAGAAAATTTTGAATTTTATTTAACACAGTTAAAGTTAAATAGGGTAATTAAAGGTAAAAATAATATTATAATAATATAAAATTACCCTAAAACATGTCCTAATTTAATTGAATAAATATTTTTAGACCAAAATCAACCTTAGGTATAAAATACTATCCTTTTAAGCCACTTTTTCTAGATTAATACATTTATTATATTTTATTTAAAGAAGAGTTAAAAATGTCATATTCGAATTTTAATAACTATTTTATTTTTAATACAAGGTTATATAAGTGATATGGTCAACTATAAATATTATTTATAAATATAAGAAATTTATCTACAATATTATAATTTATTTATAATTTTTAGACAAAAATAATTAAATTAAATGGTGACACAATGATGATGCAGTAATTGTTTAATTAATTGAGATATCAAATAAATGATATTAAAAATATTAAAATAAATATAATATGAATTAATTAATGACATAAATAACTTTATAGATAACTTATATTTGTTAGTGACATATTGGAAGTATTTTTCTGAAGTTATCACGTTGTCTTGATATTTTAAAAAATGAAAATACTGAATAGTATTAAAATTGACATAAATGATATTTTAAAATAAATACTATTTTATTAAATGATATAAAAGTCATAAAATATAAGGTTCAGATAAATAACTTTTATGATGTCAATTATGTAATAAATTATTCAATTTTGGTTTTTTTATCATTTTATAATAACTATGTTAACCCTATAGTGTAAAAATACAAGAAGACACGGTAACAATTAAACTATTTAACTAAGGGTTAAATCCAAAGGATAAGGTTAATTTTTTGACCTATACATGTATAAAATTTCTTTTTTTGAGAAAATTTAGACCCATAATCATTATATCGTATAGATAAATCACTTTGGAGCTATTTGAAATAGAAAATAACTTTATAATAAATTAATATTTTAAGATCTTCCAAAAGCGCCCCTCACCTCTCTAATAAAAGATAACTTCTCCTTCTCATTAATTCACACCTCCAAATACCTTTGTCTTGGAAAAAACTCTTCCCATATACTCTACCAAATCCACTAAATACATCATAGACTATATAATTTGGGAATAAATCAATCAAAAGGAGTCATTTTTTGAAAAAAGGAGATACCCGAAAAAGAGGTAATTGTTTTATCATCTCTTTCAAAGTTCTTTTCTTATTATACTTTATATTTATATAATTTTTGCATAAAAAAAATAAATAAAGAATTTAATATATTATTATTTGTTTTTATTATTATAGTACTACCATATTTCTCTTTTTACCCATTCTATGAAAAACTATATCACCATGTGTGCGTACGTATGGATTACCGTCTCCACACCGTGGTGTAGGCTATTTTTCGTGTATAAATTATTAATATTGGTATGATTATTAATATAAAAGATTAAAATAATAAATATGACATTATATTGTTTCTTTATAATTTATATTAAATCCAATTCCTTACCCTTTTCCATCAAGGGAATGATACTATTGCTTGTGCGTACATACGACTTACTGTCTCCACGACACAGTGAGATTCATTATCCATGTTAACCATTCAAAAATGATTAAAAAAATATATAATGAATAAGTATGAAATATATAGAAAAATAATTATACTTTTATAATATATATATACATATATGTTTTTATTTAATTTAATATGATAAGAAAGAAGAAACATTATTCATGTGTACATACGACCTACCGTCTACATAAACGGCATGTTCCATTTAATTTATCTATCTATTATATATATCTATATACTTTATATATATGATATTTAAATAATGTTTTATATTATATAAGTAATTAAATTTTTATCTAAGTTATAAGATCAATAATAACAATTCAAAACATGTATGATAAACAAAGTGATTATTACCCGAAATATTTATTTCACTTGGAAATTATTAATAAATGGATAATATAAAGTCATAAATGAATAATATATGATATAATAAATTTTATTATGGTTCTGGTAGAATTTTATAATATTTTTTAAAAAATTATACAGATGTTTCAGACACGTACATAGAGTATCAGACCTAAGGTAAGGGAATTTCGTCTCACTTTTAATTTCCATGAGATAAAATCCATGTTCACCACCTCATTCTTATGTGTGGTGTATGTAATACTCCTATTATATTTTATATAATGAATAAATTTATTATAATGGTATTTTATGATTCATTTGAATTTATTGGGCTTATTATTTAAATGATCAAAGTGGTATGGGATGATTTTAATGTTTAAATAATTAATCCTTTATCCATTTAAATATTATTGATATTATTTTACATAACTATTTATATAGATATAAAAGGTTTTAAAGTAAATTTTATGTCTATTTTTTGTTCATTAATTTTTTTTAAAAAGGAATCTTTTTAACATTTTTATGTAAGGGTTAATTTCACAATCTCATTATTATCCGAGATTGTTTATACGCAAGTATTTATTGGGAAATATTTATCATCCATGTCCATGTTTTAAAAAATGTTTTAAAAAAATGTTTTATTATTTTCTAAATTATATTTAAAGTCATTTTACCCATTTTTTACTTTTTACTACATGGTTTTAAAGGATTATTTATTTTATTTTACAAACAATATACTTTTTAACTTTTCTAGAAAAAGTATGAGAAGAATGTTTTTTAAACTATACTACAGAAATGTATTTTTTTACACTTTCATGATACCTTATTACCTTGATTCGTCCTCCAAAATATTAAAATTTTATTGTAAAATAAAAAGTTTTTTTAAATCGAGTGAGATTTTAAGAAAATAAAACAATTTCAACAAATAAAGGACATTTTCCTCAATAATTATTTTAAATTAGTTTCGTGATTCTTTTATATTTTTTTCAAATTGGTTTCAAAGAAAAGGGTTTTGAAATTTTTTTATGATTTAAAAAGTTATTTTTAAGAAAATTTCATGTTACAAGTGATCTTTAAAAATCCTTCCCCACCTATGATTACATACTTTGTTATTTTTTAAGAATACAATTCATGGTTTATGTTTTGATGGCATGATGTTTAAGAAACCCCACTTCTTTTCTTGGGTTGTTTTTTTGATGAAATTATTATGAAACCTGTATCTTTTACACATTTTATAATTTGATTACATGTTTATGAATCCCATTTTCCCTTAGGTTATGTTTATGATAAATGTTTTATGTTTTTGTAAAAAATGGATGTATGCTTTCATTATAAGATGGGTGGGATCTATATCTCCATCTGATGCATTGGGTAAAGATTTATATCTCCTGAGATAAACTAAGATGGTTTTGGGAGGGATCCCTAACTACTAAGGTGGCCATGGGAGTGAACCATGACTACTAAGATGGTATGAGGAGTGAACTCATGCAACTAAGATGGACATGGGAGTGAACAATGACTACTAATACAGTATGGGGTGTGAAACCATACTACTAAGATAGTCTTAGTAGTGATGACTTGGATACAATGGAAATCAATATATGCTTATGTGTTTGCTACAATTCCTTATTTTGTTCCAATGTTATGCTTTCATGGATTATGTTCTTTATTTCCTAATGATTCATATCTTATGAAATACCATTATTTATTCCCTGATTCATGTATATGATCTTTGATATACAAGGTATGATCTTCTATTTTCATGATCACTCTCTCATACCTTTATGATCATGATTATGCTTACATATATCCCATGTTTAACCTTAATGAGATTTTGAGCTCACCCCTTTATTATGTTTCCTTTCCCTAATTTAAGAAGAAAGGTTTTAGGTAGATGTACTGAATGTGGAAATCTGTATGGGAGATGCTGAATATATTTCACCTAGATAGAAGATTTTGTCTCCAAGTTTCCAAAGACCCTAAACTATTACGGTCCTCAGGCATGTATTTTTTAATGTATAGACTATTAATCTAAAATTATCTAATATCCATGTATTTCAATCCTGGATCTATATTGTTGTAATAAAAGGAAAGTTTTAGTCAACCTTTGGAAACTAGGATGAGAAAAATTTAGTCATATCCCTAGGTATATTTCCAATGATATGTATAGGGATGTCTCTAAGGATAAGTGTAAGGACGATTCAATGTTTAGGAAAATTTCATGGATTCTTGGTAAGAGTAAAAGTGTGTGTTTTCCTAGAAATGCATCCCTGTTTAGATACTAGAAGTGGATGTGGATTTGGAACTAATTTACCTTGGAGTAACAACTCCAAAAAGATGTTATAGTCCTGACTCGGGGTAATCTGGTACATGAAAATGGGCCTTGCTCCACACCTGGTTTGACACTCATGGGGGATATGCTCTGGGAATTCAGAAACTCTTTACAAACCATCATGAAGGATTTAAATTAGAGTTGGTTAATAATAACCTAGGATAAACATGAGGAGTCATATTTTAAGAAAGGTGCCATAATTTACACATCATATATATTTTTTCATAATTATGTGATTCTTTACTATGATAATTGTTTCTTACTCAATTCTTATTGGTTTTAGAAAATGGAGGTAACCAGAAGGAATTAGATTAATGTTGAGTATGATGGAAAATATATTGATAGGAAATCAAATTGGATGGTCACTAGAGTGAAGGATGTTGTGATCACGCCTAATCAGTTTACAAGGAACATGATTAACAACATGTACCTTAACCAACTCTCGGACTCACCAAGGAATATATAGAAGGAGACATCTGAGAGTTTGGCTAAGGGAGACTATAAAGAAAAGTAGATTCAGTTTCCTTTGTGTCAATAATGTGGAAATAATCACCTAAGTGAATTTATTATAGGAATAAGAAGATGTTTTGATTGTGGAAAATAAAAACACAAGTCAAGTGACTGCAAGGGAAAAATGAAGATTTTAGTTAACGAAATGGATGAGAATGTTGGACAACCTAAGATATCATCAATGTTTAAGTGTTTTAAGTGTGGACTAAACAATCATTATGCAACCCAATGTCTCAAGATAGAAGCTATTGATGGTAACCGACATTGTGGAGCGAGTAATGGTTACATTTATAATAATGAAGAGAATACATATTAAATGTGAAAAGAAAGAGGTATTATGTAATAGGATGAGATATCCTTGTTAAAGTCATAAGGATGAAGTAATCGAAGTTTTTATGTATTTGAATTAAAGAAAATTTTTGTATAATTACTTTTATTGTATTAAGGAATAATGAAATATATATGGATTGGTCCACTATAATTTTTACTTAATGATTTAAGAACATATGTTGAATGATATTAGTAACCATGAAAAGTGATTGAGGTAATAAGGTGATATTTTTGGAAAACTCTTGATTAAGTGAATGATAACCCTTAATATGAGCATGTGGGTTATGAATAATTAAATTGGATAAATATATGTTGGATATGAATAAGTAAATTGTAAAATACTAGTTACCTTAGAAGTGATTAAGGATTTATTGACATGTGGGTTATGAAATCATGGATGAAGTTTACATCCTTTTGGACTTAATAATAAGGAAACATGTATGTTTTCAATAAGGTGGTATGGTAATTCAGGTTATTTCCATGTTTCAAGAGAATAAATTATTATGGTATTCACATGTTTGGAATGTTAGAATCATGAACTACCTTATGATATATGGGAGATAAATATTAAGATGATTTACTGGGTTTCTTTTAATGTTTCGGATTTTTATATTTCAAAAATATTGCAGGCATATACATTTATATAAAGTTTATGTTAAAATTTATATAATTTGGTGAGATTAAAGTATTATCTCTCCATAGATAGATTTATACATATTTTATAACTTGTGTTTAACTTTTTTTTGAAGATACATAAAATTAACTATCATTATTATCGTGATTTGATAATGCTTTAGGAATGGAAAATTCAACTTTATTTTATAGAATAATAGATTAAGTGTAAAATGGTCATGGAAAAATAATGGGTTAAGTTATGTTGAGATCAATTAAGTATATCTTCTATTAATAAATTCTTCAACATTAGAAAAAGGGATCGTGATATAAAAGGGTGTCCTATTATTGTCATTTTTATGATATCAATGAACTATTTCACAATTCATTAGTTTACGGTTTTGTGATTGTTAACTTTATATGGATCACCCACTTTCTTGTGATCAGTTATCTTTATGAATCTCTATGATTATTTATTCTTTTCCTCTATTCACAAATCTTTACCTGTGTTCTCTTACGTAGAGACCTATTCTTGGTTTACTTTGGACAACTGTTATTTTATAACTATTCGTTTTTAAAAGGAAGATTTAGACATCATTTTATGACATGGGTTTCTATGAAAGAAACTTTAAAGTATTAATAATTTCATAACTCAGATGAATTTTAAGGGAGAAATTCATTTTAAGGTGGGTAGAATGTAACACCCTAAGATTTTGTGAATTTTTTTCTCTTTTTTGAATTAATATTTTCATTTTATATTTTCACTTCAAGAAACGATAAATGTAGATTTTTTTATTATACAATAGCACTCTATTTTGGATTATATGCAACACTAAAGGAAGCTTTCACTAGACAAAACACCGATTTGGCTTGCATTATATGAAACACCGAGTTTCTGCGAAACAACACTTTACTATTATAATTATTTAAATAAGATAGTTAAAAACTAGCTATGAAAATTGTAATATGAATAGTAATAATTAATTTATAAAGACTAATTATAATGGTTTTGATAATGAAAAATGTAATTTTGGGTAATATCTTTATATGTTTAAAACTAATATTTTCCTAAAAGAGCTAATTTTTATATCCTTTTGTGAAAAATAATAAAAAAAATACTTTATATACTAATAAAAATTGAATTTGGTAAAATATAAATAATTTTTTAATTTATAATATCAAAATTATCTTAGGGTGAATTTTTAGTATTTTTCTAAAAAGTTTCAGTTTTTGATGAATAGTAAAAAATACTGCATAATAGTTAAAAACAGACTTTTTTAATTCAATAATTATTTTTAATTTAAATCGATTTTAAAATAGATAAATAATACATATATTAACCCAATATAGGTCATTGGAATAATATTTATAATATAATTAGATAAAAAAATCCATTGAACTTTTGAACGACTTTTTTCCCAACTTCAAGCCACATTTGCATATTAGCATTAAACATAATTTTATCGCTTATGCGAATTGAATTTTGAAAAAAGGACATACATGGTTGTAATCATTATGAAAAATATGGTTCAATAGAATCAAAATAATTTTTGTTTAATAGTATCTTTTGAAATTTATTTACCATATTTAAAGGTAAATAGAGTAGTTAAATATAAAAAATAATATTATAATAATATAAAGATTCCCTAACACTTGTCTTAATTTCATTGGATAATTATTTTTTAACAAAAATAATTGTTAGGTCTAAAATATGATCCTTGTTAATCCAATTGTGTAAGATTGATACATTTATTATATTTTTTTAAAAAAGAGTTAAAAATGTCATATTCAAATTTTAATAGCGATTTAATTTTTAATATGAGGTTATATAATTGATATTTTCGACTATAAATAGTATTTAGAAATATAAAAAATTTCTATATATCATGATAATATATTTATAATTTTTATACATTAAATAATTAAATTAAATGGTGACATAATGATGATGCAGTAATTGTTTAATTAATTGGGATATTAGTTAAATGATATTAAAAATATTAAAATAAATATAATTTTACTTAATTAAGGATATTAAATAATTTTATGGAAAACAAAGACATGTTAGTGACATATTGGAAGTATTTTTTCAAAGTTATCATGTTGGTTTGACATTTTTGAAAATGAAAATATTGAATAGTATTAAAACTGTTATAAATAATATTTTTAAATAAATACTATTTTATTAAATGATATAAAAGTCATAAAAATAAAAGGTTAGGTAAAATAACTCTAATAATTTCAATTATTTTAAAAAGTATCAAATTTAGGTTCTTTTATCATTTTATAGTAACTATATTAACCCTACAGTGTAAAAATACAAGAAGACACGATACGAGTTAAAATGTTTAACTAAGGGTTAAATCCAAAAGATAAGATTAATTTTAGGTCATAAACATGTCTAAAATTAATTTTTTGAGGATATTTAGACCCAAAATCATCTTATACAGGAAATAAATCACTTTTTATCTATTTGAAACCAAAAATAAATTTATAATAAATTAATATTTTAAGATCTCCCAAAAGTGCCCTTCACCTCTCTTATTAAAGGGCACTTATCCCTATCTTCAATTAACACCTCCAAATCCCTTTGTATCATACAAAAACTACCCATTTATTCTATAAAATTCCTTTAATACATTATAGAGGCCATAATTTGGCCATAAATATATCTTATGTATTCCTTTTGTGCAAATCAAATGAATATACTAAAAAAAGAGGTAATTGTTTTATCACCTATTTTAAAGTTTGTTTCTTCTTCTAGTTAATATTTATACATTTTTTTATTAAAAAAGTAATAAATAAAATATATAATATATTCTAATATGTGTTTTTTATTATGGTACAACCATATTCATCCTTTTACCCATCATACAAAAAAAGATATTACCATGCGTGCGTACATACGACTTACCGTATTTACGTTGTAGTGTAGATTATTTTTCATGTATAAATTATTTATATGGTTATGATGATGAATATAAAGGATTTAAATAATAAACATGTAATTATATTTTATATTTATAATTCTTCTTCAATCCAATTTTTTAACCTTTACCATTAAGGGAATGATATTGTCGCTCGTACGTGTGTATGGATTACCGTCTCCACAGCGCGGTGAGATTCATTCTCCACATTAACCATTAAATAATGATTATAAATACATAAATATATATATATAATAAATAAGTATTAAATATATGATATAATAATTCTAATGGTATAATATATATACATAAATAATTTTTTTTTCATCCATTCAATACAATAAGAAAACAGAAATAACATTTATGCGTACGTACGACCTACCTTCTCTTTGAACGACATGTTCCATTTAATTTATCTATCTATTATATATATTTATATACTGAATATATATCATATTTAAATAATGTTATATATTCTATAAAAATTTAAATTATTATCTATGTAATAAAATCAAGAATAACAAGTCAAAACATGTATAATAATCAAAGTAATTATTACCCTAAATGTTGCTTTAACATGGAAATTATTAAAAAATGGGTAATATAAAGTCATAAATGAATCATATATGATATCATAAATATTATTATGATTATTTCAGAATTTAATAATATGTTTAAAAATATTATTCTATAGTTTTGGACACATATAGAGAGTATTAGACCTAAGGTATGAGAATTTCGTCTCACTTTTAATTTTTATGAGATAAAATCCATGCTCACCACTTGTTTCTTGTGTGTGGTGTATGTAATAATCATATTATATTTTATATCATGAATAAATTTGGTATTTTAAGATTCATTTTGATGTTATTAGGCTTATTATTTAAATGTTCAAAGTGGTATGGGATGCTTTGAATGTTTCAAGAATAATCCTTTATCCGTTTCAATATTATTGACATCACTATACTTAAATATTTATATGGATATAAAAGGGTTATAAAGGAAATTATATTTATATTTTATTTTCATTATTTTTTTGAAAAAGGAATATTTTTATTGTTTTCTGGTAATGGTTAATTTTAAAATCTCATTATTATCCGAGATTGTTTATACACAAGTATCCACTGGGACATATTTACCATCAATGTTCATGTTTTATAAAAATGTTTTCATAAAATGTTTTATCATTATACTAATGATGTTTAAAGTCATTCTTAACAATTTTTACTTGTTAATAAATGGTTTGAAAGAAATAATTATTTCATTTTCAAATGGTGTAATTTTTGACCTTTTTGGAAAAAGTAAGAGAAGAAGGATTTTTTAACTTATATGACATGAATGGATTTTTTTACAAATTTTATGACAAATTAGTACCTTGATGATTCCCCTACAATATTAAAAGTTTATTTTGAAATAAAATGGTTTATTTTAAAATTGGACGACACTTTAAGAAAAGAAAGTATTTAAATAAAGGATATTTTCCTCAAGAACCATTTTAAATGATTTTCATGATTCCTTTATATTTTTTCACAGTTATTTAAAAGAAAAGTGTTTTAAAAATGTTTTATGTTTTAAAAAGTAAATTTTAAGTAATATTTATGTTCTAAGTTATCTTTCAAAATCCATCCCCACTTATGATGACATACTTTTTTATTGTTCAATAATACCATTAATATTCTTTCTCTTAATTGTTTATGATTTGATGGAATTATGTTTAAGAAACGCCCACTTCTTTTCATGGGTTGTGTTTTTGTTGTAATGATTATGAAACTCGTATCTTTTCCATAGGTTATGATATGATTATATTTTTATGATTCCCACTTTCTTCCTTAGGTTATGTTAATGATAAATGTTTTTATTTTTTTTTGGAACATGTATGCATGATTTTATTAGGAGTTTTTTGGAACCTACATCTCCCAAGAATGAATTGGGTAAAGATTTATATCTTATGAGATAAACTAATATTGTCTTGGGAGTTAACCATGACTACTAATAGGCTATGAGAGTGAATCATGACTACTAATATGATATGAGGAGTGAAATCATGATGCTAAGATGGCCATGGGAGTGAACCATGACTACTAAGATAGTATGGGGAGTGAACTCATTCTACTAATATGGTCTTGGAATTGATCCCTTGGCTACTATGGAAATATGTATATTCTTATGTGTTTTCCACAATTCCATGTTTTATTCTTATGTTACGATTTCATGGATTATGTTATTTATTTACTTATGATTCATGTCTTATGAACTTCCATTATTTATTCCATGATTCATGTATATGATATTTTATATGTAGGGTATGATATTTTATTTTCATGATCATGTTCTCATACACTACATGAAAATGACAATTGAGAGAATTTTTTTTTGGAAATGACAGCGCTTTAAACCACCGCCATATGATTGTACGACGGTTTCCAAAAACCACCTCTAAAGTGTGGGTCGAGATACAACACATGGATGTTTCCGCGATTTAGCGGTGGTTTATGGTAAAAAATTACACACATGGTTAGGGGCACTAGAATGACCAGAGTACGTGGGAATAATCCTATACATAGACACTGCTAGGTACCCAGACATGGACTGGTATATAG
The DNA here is from genome assembly GCA_963277665.1 of Viscum album. Classification (NCBI taxonomy): domain Eukaryota; kingdom Viridiplantae; phylum Streptophyta; class Magnoliopsida; order Santalales; family Viscaceae; genus Viscum; species Viscum album. The sequence goes on from OY728133.1 coordinate 667,226,337, forward strand.
AAATGACCAAAGTAAATGGGCATGGACTGAAGTTCATAGACATGGGCATGAGAAAATAGACATACCTAGGGCAGACAATACACATTGTGAACTATTAACACTCACAGTGTACTTTTATCAGGATATGTTGAAACCCTCATTTTCTTCAGTACACTATAGGAAGATGACCATTTCGAGGTAGTTTTTTTGGAAATGGCGGCGGTTTATACCGCTGCCATATAATTCTGCAGCAGTTCCAAAAAACTGTCTCTAAAGTGTGTTTCGGCATACAAAATGCAATGGTTTCCTCGATTTAGCCTAGGTTTACGGTAACTATAATTGTGGGTGCATTTCACAGTGGTTTTTGATGGTTTTAGCAGCGGTTATAACCGCTCCTAAAAAAATTTCAGTTTCGCTGGAAAAAACTGCCGCTAAAACCATAAAAACCACCACAAAATAATAACGGAATATGAAACTGTGTAGAGGAGGTTAAAAACACCACTAAATTATTGTTTGTAATGGAGGTTTTAACCACCGTGGGTAGCAAAGTAACTTAATTGTAGTCGTAGTTAACTCCGCTACTAAATATGTTATATTTATTTTTCGGTGGTTAAAACCGCCTCTAAATCTAGATTTACAACAAAATGGAATTGATACTACATGCCCATTTCCAATTCCTTGAAAAAAAACCATTTCAATTGATATAACTTATAACACATCATAACCACAACACATCGCAACCACCCCACATCACAACCACCCCACATCACCGCCACCACACATCATAACCTCTTCAAATCACAACCACCATGCATAATTTATTTTTAATAATGGTTTTTATCATAATTAATAAATTATTATGAAGGGTATTCAAACAAAAATACAATTTTGCATGGGAAACCAATTTAATAGTTCTATATATATTCTTAGTCTTTTTTATATGTGGTGAGGTTATACAAACATACATAGAAAGTTTTATAAAAACCAAAACAACACACTATATCAAAATAAGTCATAATTGGAAAACCAAGTAAGTGTGGACATATATGAATAAATAACAAGAATAAGTAAAAATCATGTGATTTCTCCCTTCCCCTTAAAATTAAATTAAGCTTGTTCATTATCTTTATTAAGATGATATGTACAATTTAATCAAAGAAATACAAAAGCATGATATTTACAAATCATAGAACATGGAGTGGTATAAGACATAGTGGTTATTCTATATTCTTACACATATAGAATCCATGACCTAGTTCCTATTTCCTAACCATTTTACCCTCTCCATGCCCAAGGCTACAATGTGGTGAGCTTGGGTTTCTTATTTTGGACAGGCGATCCTCTAATATTCAATGCCCACCCAAGGGTATTTCAAGATTCTCATGGTGCATAGGAAAACCACTAGGAAAACATGCATAACACTATGTAATACCCAAGTCATGGTTATATATCCAATTTTACACAAGAGTACGTCCCATATAAATCTAACTCTTTCATATCCAAACAAGTCATTGTACAAGACATGGTGGCCTTCAAAAGGCTAACACACCACCTCAAACCTTAAAATCACCACAAAACTCTCCCTAAACATCCCCAAGACTTGATAATGCACAAAGGGAAGATCATAAAGGATATGTACCATTAGACGCATACTATTTATTTTGTTTTCCCTATTATTTCTCAAATTTAAGTCAAGGTGATAATATTTTCAGCAAAAATAGAAGAACTATGTGTGGATTGATTCATATTTTTATGGGATACATAGTGGTTCCTATATCTATTATATCAAACCCATCCAAAAAACCGATATCAAATCCCCACTTTATCTTAGTGACTTAGTTTCTTCATTCACATAGGGTTTCCATCCATAGGGTTGGCATAAAGACAAGTTCATTTTATTTTTAACATCAGTTTAAACTATATTATACTTCATATAATAAGGTATTTTTCAAATGATCTTAAACTATAGATTATTTTATTCATTTTCATGTGATGTTAAACTATGTGATTCATGGTCCATATTGTAAGACTTGAAACTTCTTAGAGTAGTCTACCTAGTAGGAGTTGCCTTCCTTTACAAATTATCCAAATCTACATAAGGATCCTTAGCATGTGGTTATTTATCCATAAACCTATGTTATGAAAAAAATGAATCTTACCCTAGGAAAGAACCTAATATGCATAGGGGTATTATATAAAAACTATATGTGGATTGATTCATTATGTTTCAAAATATGTAATGATGTTGGGATCTCCTATAATAGGCCTTGGTGAAAATTATAATCACACTGGTTATACCCTAAAGGAGGGAACCTTACTCATTCACATGAATATGTTTATTTCTTTCTCAAATAATGGTTCCTATACATCTCATCCTTCTCCTCCTATACACGATACAAATTTTTATAGAGGACCTTTTCCAAGAACTATGAATGTATCGATTCCTGTTACTATAGGATATGTTTTTGATCGTTCATCCTTGGGTTACAAACCTAAATAATTTAGGAAAAATGAATCATAAAAAATGATTCATGACAAAAAATAATTGTCATGTATGGTGCATACCACACTTGAGAAATCAATACATAGAAGGAAACACCATAAACCAATAGAATACCTAAAAGAAAACATGAGAAATAAAGAAATTGTTAGGTCATGAAAATGTTTGGTGGAAACTATGAGCCACAGATGATACATATACATACCATCTATTACCATATTTGTCCAATATATCAAAAAAACAACTAATCACAGTCTGATGATGAACAAAGCTCATCACTCTCTCTACCTCCATCTATACTTCCTACTACCACCTGAAAGAACATTTTATTGAAAATTAAATACTGTTGTATATTTATATTTAAACTTAAAACCAATTAAAGTTTTAAAAGTAAATGATTTTGATTTTTTGTGATTTACCTGCTCACCACCAGTCGATGAAATACCATCGGGGACAGATCCAGTCATCTTCTGATATAAATCAATCAACACTTTCTACAAAGCAGATGTCTGAGCCCCCTGGTCATGAACTGTGTTTCATAGAGAAACAATATCTCTTTGAGTATCTCAGGGTATGGAATGACTAAAACCAGTATTAGATGAAGCTGCAATCCTTGGTGGCCTGCCAAATAACTCAGATGGTATAGGTCCCAAACTCATCCCACACACTCTACTAGGATGCTCCTTCCCAAGGACTTTAACAATCGGGTCATCCTGGGAGATTGAGTAGGAGTGCGTCGGATTGGTATCATACATTTCTTTAAATTTCACCTATAAATAAAATAAAAGTGATATTAGAAGCAATATATATTAACATAATAACAACTGATAATAAGTTATTATAATGAAAAATGAGTTCATACCCCAACTTCTTTGGAAGACTCATTAACAAAACTTTCATCAGATTTTTGGAGAACATTCAACCACAGTTTTGTTCAGGATGCTTCGTGCCCTAAACTATGTGAATACATTAAAAAAAAATAAATAAAAATTTTAATATATTAAAAAAAATCATATTGTCTTATAAATATTTAAACTAATGAAAATATTAACAGAGCAGATCAGCTTCGAGAAAAACTCTTTGACCCCGCAGTGTGAGGGATAACCTGCTTAGCCCAGCTTGACGAATTCTTTCTTGAAAGATCAGGAAATAAATAAAATGAAATTTAATAGTAATGTATTCAAATTAATATCCTCTTCATATAAATTTATAAATGTAAAATTAATTATTATAGTAATATATCTTTAAATACCATCTGTTTCACATCACGATGTCTGTCAAAAAAAACTTTCCATTGCTCTTTGGGTACCCCATCGTATAGCTTGTCATACATCTGTTGGGAAGTCAATGAAGTATCGTTGAAATATCTCCACAATCTCCATTTAATGTCTTTTAATTTTTTGAAAATATTTTTCAATGTATACTTTTGTGCTATCACATCAGCAACCGTAAAGTGGAAAAACATTTGTACAGAGAAATTCATTTTGAAAATATTAATAACATGAAAATCAATTACACCATAATATATTAAAATTACCTTAAATTGGGAATTAAAAAATTAATTTCCCAAACTTTCAAGCATATATATCCAATCATCATATGAAATAGGAAGGGAAACGATCTTCGTGGCTAGCTGGCCTAAAATCTTGCTAAGTAATCATGCGACGTCATCCGTAGGGACCCCATATGAATCAAATGAGATAAATATATTCTCTCCTGTCATATTCCATACATCTGAAATTTTTATATTTTTCTCCACAATTTCATTATTTCCATATTTAATGAACAAATAGTTATTATAAAAAATGTGAAATAAATTTATTCATATTAAAATTTGTACCTATAATAGTCACCCTCCAGTATCCCCATGAAGAACTAGAAGTGGCGCGTTGCTCCCCCACTACTGAGGCTCCTGAAACAGGAGGTTATAACTAAGATGCTGAAGGGATGATCATAGAGGGTGTTATATATGGGGTTGGAGGGGATGGTGCATGAGGTCAGGAAGATGGTGGCTCAGATGTTATAGGGAGGGAGACAGATGGATTGTCATCTGTCGCAGTGGTCGATGAAACAGTATATCACATCCTCCTTGGAATTCCTGTCATTTAATCAAATAAACTTAAGTTCAGAACATATATTTCAGAAAATTTATGCAGAAAAAAATTAAAAAAGATAACAGATTCACAGTACTAACAAAGCAAATATAGATAAAAATGATAATGAATGATTTCACAAATGAAATAAGTGGTTTCTAAATGAATGCATAACTATACATACAATCATTTTCTACTTCAATCATGTCAGTTTCCTACTCCATTAATTTATCCACTTCATTCATCCTTGCTAGACTAATATTTTCAATATTATGGTTGAAAAATAATTCTGATTCTTGTTGTTGATGAAACTCAATGTCAAAGGTGAAATCTTCCACTTCATCACCCATATCATTAAAATATCTTTGTTTTACATGAGAAACTACACTCCAACATTCATCCACAACACCATTCACATAATATACCATTTTTTCTTATGATGATAAGATACATGGACCATGCAGTTCACGATCACCAACATCCATCGAGCGAGAGAAGTTCACAAAAGTAAATTGCAATGAATCTATTTTAACACCTATAATAATATCGACCGAATTTCATTTGAATAAAACATATGAAAAATTCCTGTGGTAGTTTAATTCAATAATATCAGTCATATTTATATAGTATCCCACTTCATAAAATGTAAATATACCACTATTATATGTTTTCAAACCCTCTTCTCAATCGACTGTATGAAATCTAAATCCATTCATGTTGTAAGCGTTGAACTTTCTAACTTGTTTTAGAGGACCTCGAGCAAGAAAATCAAAATATTCTAACAACTTTGCTTGAGTATCAATATTCCTGATCTAAAAAAAGAAATATAATTTATGATAATTAAAAAATATACGTGTTAACCTAATATTCAGATTTATTGAAATATTTATGAACTTACACGTCGTGAAAACCATTCTACAAGATCTTTATTAACATCTTTTGTTATATATTTCTCATTTCATGTTCAGCCTCTCATTCATCTCTATGTTTGTATCTTCAAATCTTCAATAAATGGATCTACAATTTCACTATTCAGCAGCACATATATATGTGCCTGTAATAATTCAATTTCTGTCCGTGTAACATTTGATTTCCTCCTAACTAATCGGCCAATAGTTGGAAATATTTTTATTTCCCATGTATTTGAGATTGATTTGATGTGTCATAAAAACATCCAAATCGATTAAATATTGTATCAATATCATCCAAGTATCTAGATCAAAAATTAATACACACTTCTGCCAAATAGCCTTCAGAAATAGATCTTTCTGGTTGAGCTTTATTTATCACGCATGATTTCAAATTCCCAAGATATCTGTGAAATAAAAAAACAAACATAATTATGAATTTAATTAAGTTCCAGAAATTGTTTTCTTAACTGAAAAACATATAAATAAAGTACATCTCAATTGGATACATCCAACAATAATGAACAGGGCCTCCTAATTTAGATTTCCTCAACCAAATGCATAGTTAAATGCATCATGAAAGTAAAAAAAGATGGAGGAAAGACCTCTCCTGAAGGTTTTCAAGATCAAATGGATGTAGATATTTCTCACATAGTTTCCTAAAAAATGTTCAGAATTGGAGTACAACAACAATAACTTTTCAGTTAATAATGTACACAATACCAACGGTAGTAACCGTTGTAACAAAATATGTGAATCGTGAATTTTCTATCCATGTAAATTATGATTATTTAAGTCAAAACACCTCAATATGTTACTTGAATACCCATAAGATACTTTTACATGATTTAAAATTTTAAGGAATGTATATTTATACCTATTTTTCCTTTAAAAAATTTTCAGAGCATACTTCTCATTCTCATCTGTCCAAAGATCACATTTTATGTTCATTACTTGTAAGTATTTTTGAGCATTGAGATGATCCTTCGACTTTCCATGATCATTAATCAATGTGAAGATAAAATATTCACAGAAATTCTACTCAATATGCATCACATCAAGATTATTCCACAACAAATTAAATTCCCAATACAGAAGCTTGAAGAATATACTTTTTTTCTTCCATTATTGCATTCTGATTTCACTTGATGATGCACTTAGAACCCATTTGCTACTATCATTCAAATGATAAATCTTCCCAAATTCCATTTAAAATTTTACAAGTTGTGTCAATATTTTAGAATCAGTTAACAACTTTAGAGGTGGTCTATGATCAATGAAACTATTAAATTTTGATCTATTCAGAAAAAATTTATGAGATGCATCAATAAATCTTCAATGGAACAAGAAGAAGCATTTTATACTGTGAGGTATCCATTTTGGATCAAAATCAATGTTACAAAAAGGAAAATACAAACCCATGTAAGTGTTCCAACCAGATAAATCCCCAAGTCCAAGGACTGCATTAATTGTCTACATTAAAGCAACATGCATTTTGAACATTGTTTTAGAAGAAGCATCAAATGTCTCAAAATCGTTGCTCCATAACTCCTGTAATTATTCAATTAAAGGTTTCAAGTATACATCAATATCTTTTTGATGCATTTTTTTCTAGGAATAATCATTGAAATGATAAAAGAAATTTGCTGTATACACATCTACAGAGGTAGATTGTAAGAGATCAAAACAACTGAAAAAATGCTATAATCGATACTCAAAGTCCCAAATGGGTTGAATCAATCAGCAACCAATCCCAATCAAACATTCCTAGGATCAAATGATAAATCTAGATGTAATGAATCAAATTAATTCCACGATTTTGAATCTCTTGGATTTCTCATTAACCCATCATTTTTATTATATACAAAATTCTACTTATTGTCTTCGATGGTTTTTGATGACATGAATAATCTTTGCAATCGAGGATTTAAAGTAAAGTAACACAAAAAATTTGTAGGTGTGTTCCTTTTATTCTTATTTATGGTGGTATATTGATTCAAACTTCCAACAACACCCATTGACTTCCATCTATATGAAGAACATTGTTTTGCAATCTGATCTACTAGAATTCTCTCACCAATAAAGCATACAATCATTGAGACACACATGTATTTTTGTATAATTCAAACCAATACTATCAACAATTTTTTTCATATCATAAAAAGACTTGGGGGTTTTTGATTCAGAAAATGCATTAGGAAACAATTCCAATATCATGGACAATGCCTTATTTTTAATTCCACATAGACATTTGATATTACACAACTTCAGGAAAAAAAAAGTTTTGAATATTTCAAACATCCACTATAAAAATCATGATTTCTATCATCAACTAAATAATGAAACATATTTTACTTAGTGAAGTTTTATCTTACATTAGTCTCCACATAATAAAGAGGAGGATCCCCTGATATGTTACAATCTTCATTTGGTTTTCCTAATGTCTCAAAAAAATCACTTGTCATGTTTCTATTTGTAGCACCCTCATTCAGTTGTTCTGATATGTTTTGATGTTTATGGTGGTGTCTTGTAGTTCCAAATGCCTCATTTATAAGGTTTTTAATTTCATTTCCCATTGTCTATGATGTTGGGAGATCATTCTATATATTGACATCAATGCTCAACCTTTCATTAACATTCGATTCTCCATGCCAAATCCAACACAAATATTGACCAGGGAATTGGTTCAAAATTAAATATTCCTAAACGTAATCTCTCTTCAACCATCTAATAAATTTAAATTTAGGAAATTGACATCTTATTATCCATTAAATGGATTGATTAGAAATTTCAAAATCTAAAAACTCCTCAAAACCCTTAACGTACTGATGTTTGTTCCTCAACCATGTGATCTATCTTTTATCCATGTATATCACAATGTGCCTACACAATATTAAAAAAATTGAAACACATAACTATTAATAAATAGGGAAATAGAATCATATATACTAGTTGAAAATATATATATATATGTTAAAGATTTGGAAAACTTCTAGGATTAGATCAAAAAAATTCTCAAAGACACTTTTCCCAATATCCCATGGTAACTTAAGGAACTTTAAGATGATATCTGGCCAATAAATTTCTCATAATATACTTATTAAGTCTTAAAAATACTATCTCATGTCTACTAAGACATCCTGTAACAGCCCGAGATTTTATGAAAAATATTCTTTTTAATTTTATTAATGTCTTGTGTTATACTCTACACCAAAAGGATCTTTCACAATACACTTCTCTGACCTGGCTTGAATTACACGCAATCACAACCTTCCTCGATAGCGTGTGTTGTACGCAACACCGAGTTTCGCTAAACAACGATATGCTATTAAGATATTATTAAAACTAGCCGTTATGAATAGTAATAACCACTTTTTGAAATTTAGTAAATTTTATTTTTCAAAATGGAATTCATTTTTGGATTCGTAATATCGAAATTAGCTTAGGGTGAAATTTTGGTACTTTTCGGATAACTTTCATATTCTGATGAATAGTGAAAATTACTAAATTTTAATTAAAAACAACTTTTTTAATCGAAATAATTAATAGTGATAAATTATTAATTTGAGTGGTTTTAATGTATATTTAGAATATATTTTTACAATTCAACACAATGTTGGTCATTGTATGTAATTTTACATTTAAACCAGACATAAACAAGTGTCAATCTTTTGATAGATATTGTTTCTTAAAAACACGCTATTTGTTTTAACAGCGGGATTTAATTATAAAATTAATTAATTCAACATCTATGTTATGAATATGGTAAAATAGAATTCATTTTTGAATTCGGAATATGAAATATAGCTTAGGATGAAATTTTAGCATTGTTCTGAAAAACATCAATTTTTGATGAATAGTGAAACTACTAAGTGGTAGGTTAAAAACTGAATTTTGCATAAAACTTAATTTTACCACTTCTGTGAATGGAATTTCGAAAATCCGACAGACACGGTTAATATCAAGGACTAAAATGTGGTTCAATGAGATGAAAATAATTTTTGGTGAATAGTAACTTTTTACTTTTTTTTACCACGGTTAATAGTAAATAGGGTAACTAAGGGTAAATATGATATTACTATTACCCTAACACATGTCCTAATTCTATTGGATAAGTGTAATTCGGCCAAAAACAACCTTATGAATATAATATGACCATTTAGGCCCACTTGGATTAGATTAGGACATTTATTATGATTTAATTCAAAGAAGAGTTAAAAGAGTTAAAATCAAAGTTTATTTACTAAAACATTTTTAATATGGGGTTATACATAAGATAAATTCGACTATAAATATTCATTAGAAAGCTAAAAAGATTTCATACATAATGATATTTTATTTGTAATTTTTAGACTTTAAATAATTCAATTTATTTATGACACAATGATGATGCAGTAATTATCTTATTAATGAAATATTGACATAATTGATGTTATAAACACCAAAATAAATGTAATTTGAGACTTTTTATGAATTCAACTAATTTTCTAGGTTACTATGATATATTAGTGTTGATTTAATCAACTTGGTTAGAACATATAATTCTGTTATGACTTTCACAAAAATCATATATCAAATAGTGTCAAAATTGACACAAAATAGTTTTTAAATAAAATATTATATTATTAATTGTTATTGTATTCCTAAAAATCTAAGGTTCGTCCAAATGACTTAGATAAGGATATATATTTTAATAATAAACAATTTGGGGTTCGTTTGGCATGTTATAGTAAGTGTATTAACCATATAGTGAAAGAAAACAAAAAGACATGGTAAAAGAAAAATTATTTAACTTAGAGTTAAATCTAATTGATAAGGTTAAAATAATACCCTAAACTTGTCTAAATCTTATTGGTTGATAGTATTTCGACCCATCCCCACTTTAGCTTCGAAATAAGACCATTTGGAACCATTATAAACCGATTTTGACTTTAATATAAAATAATATTTTGAGATATCCCTAAGGTGCCCCTCTCCTCCCCTATAAAAGGACACATCCTCCCCCTCCTCCTCACACCAATTTGAGCACTCAAGCTCGGCCAACCCCTGCCAAAATCCCTTATCAACTTCCCTAGAAACATCCTAGAGGTTCTGGTCTTCCTCAAAGACCAATTCTAGTGCCCTAAGAGGAGGTCTCAAAGAGGCACTTCAAAGAAGAGGAGGTTCGGACACTTACAAAGCAAGTCGGACCTAAGGTAAGGGAAATATCACAATCTCATTTTTATCCGAGATTGTTTATTCGTAAGTATTTACTGGGGTGTATTTTATCATCCACATCCATGTTCCCTCAATATGAAATATTGTTTCCATCCACTTGCAATAGTTTAAATCCAATTTTACCCTTAGGTGAGTGTTTAGTAAAGAATATGAAAGGAATCTTTTATCGTTTTTCCGTACGAGGTACTTTTTGACTTTTCCGACAAAAGTACGAAGAATGTTTTTTTAACTTATACGGCATGAATGGATTTTTAAAACATTGTTTCCAAGAAGCTTCCTTTACAAGTTTTCAAGTTTATTTTTAATCAACTTCTTTTATTTTAAAGTTGTATGACATGTTATGAAAGGAAAAATGTTTTTGAAGAAGAAAGGATATTTTCCTCAAGAATGGAGTTCAAGTGATTTTCAAAATTATTTTCCATCTAAGATAATAAAGGGTTCTGTTTTTATCCCTATTATTACATTGATTTGATCATGTTGTGATGGAATTATTTTTATGAATTCCTTTATCTTATATGAATTGATTTATGATGTCATGATGTTTCAAGAATCCCATTTTTGTTTCATGTGTTATATGTTTTATGATTATGTGGCACACATAAGAAAGAATTCATTATAAGATGGGTGGGACCTATATCTCCCTCCAATGCATTGGGTAAAGATTTTATATCTCATGAGATAGACATGGCTGGAATGGTAGGTTATACCGGTTCAGTGAAACAGGACTGAAACGAGGGTTACTCGATTCAGAAAGGGACTTTGTCCACTAAGATAGTCTTGGCAATGAGTCATGACTAACAAGAAATGATTTTCCATGATTATGTGTGCATGCCACAAAGTTTCAAGTTTCATGTTATGATTATGGTGATCTTATTTTCCCTTCTATGATTTGTTCCAGGTTAAGATATTATGATCTCTTTTGCAGGTTATGATTTTCAAAAAGATATGATATGATTTTTATTTATTTTGTATACCATTACTGAGCATTTGAGCTCACCCTTTTATGTTTTCTTTTCCCCAGGATATAATGAAAGGTTTTAGGTAAAAAAAGGGATGACCTTTATGGGAGATATTAAAGAACATTCACCACGATTAGAAGATTACGTTCCGAGTTTCCAAAGACACTAAACTATTACGATCCTTGTGTGTGTGTGTTTTTGTTATGTACTAAGTATTCCACAAATGTAATGTAATGTCCATGTACGTTAGGCTACGGGTCTCTACATTTGGTATCAGAGGAAAGGTTTAGTCAACCTTTGGAAACTAGGATGCGAAAACGTTAGTGAGATCCCTAGAGATATTTCTAAGGTATGTCTAGGGATGTCTCTAAGGTTAAGTATACGTATAGGTTATAGTCCTAGAATTTCTCTAACGATCTTAGAATTTAACCTAAGATGTTAGATATTGAGGGTACTAACCCTTTATTATGTTGTTTTCCCTAGCAAGATTTTTGCCTCTCACACTATTCTTTTGGGGTTTTAGACGATGGCTGGAACCCGAAAGAACCGTGTTGATCAATGCAATGGACAATGCAATGATTGTCCCCCTGAGCAACCAAACGATATGGGAGCTGGAATGCAAAATCTTGCAGCCATGCTCACACAACTTTCTCAAGCTATGAATCATGCAGGACTTCCAAACGAGAAAAGGAAGGAGCAACATTCTGTTGAATCCTTCATGAGGCAGTGTCCGCCTTCTTTCAGTGGGTCTACTGATCCATTAGTTGCTGAACAATGGATTAGTACTACTGAAAAGATATTTTCAGTTCTTCAATGTTCTGAACATGATAAATTCATCTTAGCAGTATATCGTTTGGAAGGTGAAGCTGATCAATGGTGGAATCTTATCCAGAATACGAGGCAAAGAGATGAAATTGATTCCATGGAATGGGACGAGTTCAAGAACTTGTTTTTCAGTAAGTACTTCCCTCGTATTCTTCGAACGAAGATGGAGAAGGAGTTTCTTGAACTAAAGCAAAAGGATGATGAATCTGTTGGTATATACGAAGCGAATTTTACAAGACTTGCAAGGTATGCATCTGGAATTATCATCCAACCTGAAAGTAAAGTTGATCGATTTTTTCAGTGGCTTAAAACCAAGTCTTCGAAGGGAATTAGCTATAAGAGACTTCAATAACTATGAAGAAATTGTGCGTTGTGCTATCAAGGTAGAAATGGAAGTTGGTGTTACATATCCATCTCATGGTTTTGAAAAGAAACGAAAGATGGAGTTCAAGGAGAAATTTCAGAATAATGGTGAAAAGAAGATGAATGTTTCCTTATGCACAAAGTGTGGAAAGAAGCATGGTGGAGATTGTCTTAAAGGGACTAGAAAATGTTTTAAGTGTGGAAAAGAAGGTCATCGAGCAGCTGAGTGTCGAAGTAATGGAAAAAGGGATTCTAATGAAGTGAATAAAGCAAACACTGCAGAGAACGCACAACCAACACTTCAATGCTTCAAGTGCAAGGAGATGGGACATTATGCCAATAAATGCCCTAATCCAAGGGTTAGTGATGATCGACATGAGCAACCGCTTAAGGCAAAGGACAAAGGGAAGTCACATGCGATCACTATTGGCAATGTTGAATATGACAACGATGTGGTGGAATGATTAAGTTCTTATGTAATGGGATTCCAAAATAATGTTGTATCATGGAATAATGGAATATTTATGTATTGGTCTAATGTGGTATTCAAAGTGATTGAGATATTATGCGCATAATGAAGGGAAAACGAGAAAATGAAATGTTTAACAGTATTCATGAGCTCATGATTGATATAAGGACCAAGTGATATCATGGTTTGAGTATATAGAATTTTGAGGATTTTGGTATGTGGAAAGTGTTAACTTTTAACTGCATTCAAGTTTTCACTAAGGTTCAATGGGTATTCAAGAGAGTACAAGATTAAGGCCGTTGAATGTTTGGAATGTGTCCAGCAAGATATATCTTATGATATATGGGGATCAACGATGGTATTAAATCTCTGGTAATCGTTTTCACTATGTTATGAGAATGGACTGCAGTATTATGGATAGGACTAAAGATTGGAATGGATTATGTTGGACATAAGTTAGTATTGTTTAAGGATAGAAGTTTTTCGATATTATGGGATGTTATAGTAATATAGTTTTAGAAAAAGGACAACCTGCAGGACGGGCGACAGCCCATCGCTTCGGACAAGGCTGTGGGAATCGAACCCACAACCGAAGTGCGACTGGCCTTTATCGCCTACCACTGACCTACATGAAGTCCCTGTTTAGTAGAAACTAGTTTTATTTTATTAAGCGGTATGATATATGAAGTATAAGTTCATTTTTGGAACCATATACAATTAATCTAGCCATAAGATGAACTTAAAACTTTTCAAACCTTTTGTTTGAGACAGATGGAATGACCCGTCATTCTATCACATGATCTGCTAACACTTCACGAATAACAAATTCAACTTCATTTATTTAAGAGATGAAGTGGAAATTGTTCAAGGCACGAACAATAGTGCGACTGTACCAAAATAAAGTAAGTATTTATTCTAATTCAAATTTTCAACTTTAGGGAAATGATCTTGAAAACCAAAAATGTTGTCCTAGTGATCTTATACCTGATGAATCAGATGGTACCATAGATCGTCACAAATTTATGGATTTGTGATTACTGGATTTTTCATAGCCATGTTCTCTACCACTCTCCATCAGAACATGATGGTTAGATTTCTCTTCCATATCCATATTTTCACCTATGTGGAAACCCAATGATTAGTTTATTTGGGTAATCATTACATTTCATACTTTAGTTTTTAAAGACAAGTTTTGGTATTCCTTTTTACGATGTGGGTTTCTATTAAAGAAACTTTCGAATAGTAAACCATTTATAACCCCGACGAATTTCGAGGGCGAAATTCATTTTAAGGGGGGTAGAATGTAACAGCCCGAGATTTTATGAAAAATATTCTTTTTAATTTTATTAATGTCTTGTGTTATACTCTACACCAAAAGGATCTTTCACAATACACTTCTCTGACCTGGCTTGAATTACACGCAATCACAACCTTCCTCGATAGCGTGTGTTGTACGCAACACCGAGTTTCGCTAAACAACGATATGCTATTAAGATATTATTAAAACTAGCCGTTATGAATAGTAATAACCACTTTTTGAAATTTAGTAAATTTTATTTTTCAAAATGGAATTCATTTTTGGATTCGTAATATCGAAATTAGCTTAGGGTGAAATTTTGGTACTTTTCGGATAACTTTCATATTCTGATGAATAGTGAAAATTACTAAATTTTAATTAAAAACAACTTTTTTAATCGAAATAATTAATAGTGATAAATTATTAATTTGAGTGGTTTTAATGTATATTTAGAATATATTTTTACAATTCAACACAATGTTGGTCATTGTATGTAATTTTACATTTAAACCAGACATAAACAAGTGTCAATCTTTTGATAGATATTGTTTCTTAAAAACACGCTATTTGTTTTAACAGCGGGATTTAATTATAAAATTAATTAATGCAACATCTATGTGATGAATATGGTAAAATAGACTTCATTTTTGAATTCGGAATATGAAATATAGCTTAGGATGAAATTTTAGCATTGTTCTGAAAAACATCAATTTTTGATGAATAGTGAAACTACTAAGTGGTAGGTTAAAAACTGAATTTTGCATAAAACTTAATTTTACCACTTCGGTGAATGGAATTTCGAAAATCCGACAGAGACGGTTAATATCAAGGACTAAAATGTGGTTCAATGAGATGAAAATAATTTTTGGTGAATAGTAACTTTTTACTTTTTTTTACCACGGTTAATAGTAAATAGGGTAACTAAGGGTAAATATGATATTACTATTACCCTAACACATGTCCTAATTCTATTGGATAAGTGTAATTCGGCCAAAAACAACCTTATGAATATAATATGACCATTTAGGCCCACTTGGATTAGATTAGGACATTTATTATGATTTAATTCAAAGAAGAGTTAAAAGAGTTAAAATCAAAGTTTATTTACTAAAAAATTTTTAATATGGGGTTATACATAAGATAAATTCGACTATAAATATTCATTAGAAAGCTAAAAAGATTTCATACATAATGATATTTTATTTGTAATTTTTAGACTTTAAATAATTCAATTTATTTATGACACAATGATGATGCAGTAATTATCTTATTAATGAAATATTGACATAATTGATGTTATAAACACCAAAATAAATGTAATTTGAGACTTTTTATGAATTCCACTAATTTTCTAGGTTACTATGATATATTAGTGTTGATTTAATCAACTTTTTTAGAACATATAATTCTGTTATGACTTTCACAAAAATCATATATCAAATAGTGTCAAAATTGACACAAAATAGTTTTTAAATAAAATATTATATTATTAATTGTTATTGTATTCCTAAAAACCTAAGGTTCGTCCAAATGACTTAGATAAGGATATATATTTTAATAATAAACAATTAGGGGTTCGTTTGGCATGTTATAGTAAGTGTATTAACCATATAGTGAAAGAAAACAAAAAGACATGGTAAAAGTAAAATTATTTAACTTAGAGTTAAATCTAATTGATAAGGTTAAAATAATACCCTAAACTTGTCTAAATCTTATTGGTTGATAGTATTTCGACCCATCCCCACTTTAGCTTCGAAATAAGACCATTTGGAACCATTATAAACCGATTTTGACTTTAATATAAAATAATATTTTGAGATATCCCTAAGGTGCCCCTCTCCTCCCCTATAAAAGGACACCTCCTCCCCCTCCTCCTCACACCAATTTGAGCACTCAAGCTCGGCCAACCCCTGCCAAAATCCCTTCTCAACTTCCCTAGCAACATCCTAGAGGTTCTGGTCTTCCTCAAAGACCAATTCTAGTGCCCTAAGAGGAGGTCTCAAAGAGGCACTTCAAAGAAGAGGAGGTTCAGACACTTACAAAGCAAGTCGGACCTAAGGTAAGGGAAATATCACAATCTCATTTTTATCCGAGATTGTTTATTTGTAAGTATTTACTGGGGTGTATTTTATCATCCACATCCATGTTCCCTCAATATGAAATATTGTTTCCATCCACTTGCAATAGTTTAAATCCAATTTTACCCTTAGGTGAGTGTTTAGTAAAGAATATGAAAGGAATCTTTTGTCGTTTTTCCGTACGAGGTACTTTTTGACTTTTCCGACAAAAGTACGAAGAATGTTTTTTTTAACTTATACGGCATGAATGGATTTTTAAAACATTGTTTCCAAGAAGCTTCCTTTACAAGTTTTCAAGTTTATTTTTAATCAAATTCTTTTATTTTAAAGTTGTATGACATGTTATGAAAGGAAAAATGTTTTTGAAGAAGAAAGGATATTTTCCTCAAGAATGGAGTTCAAGTGATTTTCAAAATTATTTTCCATCTAAGATAATAAAGGGTTCTGTTTTTATCCCTATTATTACATTGATTTGATCATGTTGTGATGGAATTATTTTTATGAATTCCTTTATCTAATATGAATTGATTTATGATGTCATGATGTTTCAAGAATCCCATTTTTGTTTCATGTGTTATATGTTTTATGATTATGTGGCACACATAAGAAAGGATTCATTATAAGATGGGTGGGACCTATATCTCCCTCCAATGCATTGGGTAAAGATTTTATATCTCATGAGATAGACATGGCTGGAATGGTAGGTTATACCGGTTCAGTGAAACAGGACTGAAACGAGGGTTACTCGATTCAGAAAGGGACTTTGTCCACTAAGATAGTCTTGGCAATGAGTCATGACTAACAAGAAATGATTTTCCATGATTATGTGTGCATGCCACAAAGTTTCAAGTTTCATGTTATGATTATGGTGATCTTATTTTCCCTTCTATGATTTGTTCCAGGTTAAGATATTATGATCTCTTTTGGAGGTTATGATTTTCAAAAAGATATGATATGATTTTTATTTCTTTTGTATACCATTACTGAGCATTTGAGCTCACCCTTTTATGTTTTCTTTTCCCCAGGATATAATGAAAGGTTTTAGGTAAAAAAAGGGATGACCTTTATGGGAGATATTGAAGAACATTCACCACGATTAGAAGATTACGTTCCGAGTTTCCAAAGACACTAAACTATTACGATCCTTGTGTGTGTGTGTTTTTGTTATGTACTAAGTATTCCGCAAATGTAATGTAATGTCCATGTACGTCAGGCTACGGGTCTCTACACATCCCAAACTATATAAAAATTTCAAATAAGAGGCATGAATTCCTTTGATACCAATTTGTCACAAAACAACCTAGATAACATGCCTAAGAGGCATATTATAGGGTTTCTATGTAGATCATAGATTTCATGGATGAATAGATACATAAAAAGAAATAAGAATGAGGTGGAGAATATAGAGGGATATTATATTTTTGAAGATATGCATGTGTGATAAAGGATACAGATGGGGGAATCATGGAGGAAGGGAAATAAATGTTGGGATTATGGGAAAGTGTCAAAGGTGGCGCTAGAGGAATGGAAAAGGGAGAAAGATATAGAATATTTTTTCATATGTTAGAAAAATCACCCCATTAAAATTATACATCTGTAAATGCACATTATATTAGTTATTTAAGAATGAAACCAGAACCAAATGTATTGATCCATAACTAGTAAGGATAATTTATATAATCATGGGGCTCTAAAGAAAATTTTAGGTTAACACAACCATTTTATTAACTAGAGTAATATCCATCAAAATACATGGTTCAATATAGACATGAACATTGAGTATTTATAAGTATAAGACATCCATTTTGGGTAGTATACTCAGTAGGAAATTTTTAGTGATTTAATGCATTTTGTATAAAATTCCTACCAAAATACCATCAAATGATTTAATGATTATATTGCTTATGTTATTATAGTGGAAAAATATATCCATTCAATAAAAATCCCCAAGGTAATTGACTATGTTTCATAAGAGGTCACAAAAATGTAATTATACAGAGACACATACTGTATAAGAAATATAAAACTAACATGATATGGTTTTATATTCATAACATATGTTATATTTTATTATTTTAGAATATAAAATTAATATACTATATAGAGTACTATTTTTCAACTAGTCAGGATTAACCACTCCATTTCAATTCAATAAAGGATTCCAAATTGAGAAATCTACTACTTTGTTTTGTCTTCTTATCAAATTGATGTATTATTATTGGTGGGTATTCAAGATAATCTATTCATGGGTGAATAAAAGTGGTAATAATAAGGAATTTTTTCATACCATTTCCCCATGATTTAATTTATTGATATATCGAAATTTAATTTCTCACTTCTGAGTAGAGGAAGAAAAATATTGGGCACAATTGACCATAATATAAATAGCATCATAAAATCCATGGCCATGTTAGAGGTTATGCTAATATAGAACAATTATTAAAAATATTAAATAAATAATTAACGCTTGATATTATAATGTATAGATCCTAATTTTTTTTAATTTCTTGATTTAAATTGATAATATTAGATACAAAATTATTATAGGATTTATCCTATATTGTCACCTGATCTGGAACTCTCTCATGTAGTTAAATCAGGTCACTTATGGGACGTCAGGCATGCCTCCTCATATTACACATTCTTCTAACTAAATTCAAGGGTGTGATGATATATCATGGATACTATACCCCTTTATGTATAGTTAAAATATTGTGGAAATAAACAATATAAATAAATATCATTTTAATGGAAATAGATGAAATATTACAGAATACTACTTGAAAGAAAAATGATGAACCAATAATAAATTAATTATAAATCATTTAATCGCATGCTAAAATTTATCAAAATGGAAAACTAAAGGTAATACAAATAAAAGAAATATATAACAAAAATAAACTCAAAATACCCCTGTCCCAAGCCCCATGTCAGTCTCATCTCCAAACTCCATCCCACCCAATAAGAAATAATCAACATCAAGGTCCTTTTACCCTGTCCAATCCTATGTCCATATAATATTCTCTACCACCAATTGGTGACCCGAATATAGTGTTAGTACAACTCATTAGGTCGACACCACCATTTATAATCAAAACTAGTCTGATAATAAGTTTACGT
Source organism: Viscum album (assembly GCA_963277665.1). NCBI lineage: Eukaryota > Viridiplantae > Streptophyta > Magnoliopsida > Santalales > Viscaceae > Viscum > Viscum album. The sequence goes on from OY728133.1 coordinate 667,246,145, forward strand.
AATAAAATGATAAATAGTTCCATTAATTAAGAAATGATGACAATATTACTATAAAACAACTTTATAAACATTCCAAAATATCTTTAAGAAAGTATAAAATCCATTCCAACCATCACCATAGAACCATGGAATGTGAAAATGACTGGGAAAATACCATTGTATATGCATTTCAACATCATGTCTAATCCCTATAGATAATCATTTCACTGTCCCAAACATATCCATCTCTATAAGAAGTATAATATCTAGTCATATCATTTTATATAATAATTACAATTGTAAATTCATCCAATACCCCTATATAAGAATCACGTCATTAAACTGGGCCAATCTCTCTATACATGCATTAAAGAGTGATTTTTTTCCTAGCCTTGTATATAAAAATTACAACATGAAATTAAAAATAGGTCACAATATTAATAATATCACAATATTATATCACAAGACTAAATCTTTAATTCTAAAAATTACCACATGTGTTTCAATTTAATATTCATTTTCATAACAAATTATTGCCAGTAATTTCTATTAACAATAATCTATTACCAAACTCATGTTATATTATGAAATCACCAAAGTTTTTATATCATGATAAACACACTTTAATCCATTTTTCAAGTCATTATTAATCAATTATATCCACACCCATGAGTACCCAAAAGTTCATCCACAATAACATTTAATCTAAAGGGATTCAAGGAATAATCCCGCCCATGATTTATAATCATTAATCATTCAATTAATTAATGTAAACATTCTGTTGGAAAAATTGTTATACTACACTTTATTAATAATTAAACATACCATTAGTATTGGTCTTAGTCTACCTATATTTTTTTGGGAGATCAAACTAACTCTATTAAAGAGAATGTTATGGAATTTTATTTACAAGAAGTAAACTTAGATGAATATAGTTTATAGAACATAATTGGTGGATCTATTTGAAATAAATTTAAAGGAGAAAAGAATACCTAAGATGATAATTAGAGAGGTAGCGAGGCGATGAGGATCTAGGGATTCGGGGGTTTTCAGGGGTGGGGGTCTCATGGGGGTCGAGGGGAGAAGGGGGGTCATGGGGGGTGGGGGGGAAGTTTTGGGGTTAAAAAAAAGTTTTAGTGGCAGTTTATAAAAAACCTCCACTAAATCATTAATAAAATACTTAGTGGTGGTTTAGTAAACTACTGGTAAAAAACCGTCGTAGGAAGCTATTAATGTTGTAGTGATACTCTTATGCTCATGATTATGCCTATATATCTCCCTTTTTTACCCTTACTGAGCATTTAAACCCACCCGTTTCTTATGTTTCCTTTCCCTAGGTTATGAAGAAAGGTTTTAGGTAGAAGTAATAAATGTGAAGATCTTTATGGGAGATGTTGAAGATATTTCACCCAGATAGAAGATTTTGTCTCCATGTTTCCAAAGACACTAAACTATTATGGTACTCAGGCATTTATTTTTTTTATTTTAAAAAATATTAATCTAAAATGATTTAATATCCATTTATGTCAAGATTTTGTTTCTATACATAAAAAAGGAATAATCTTAAAAATACCCACGAAAAGGAAATGGGTAACATAATATATTCTTAAATCATAACCAAATGATATATCATAAATATTCCAAAGAGAAAAGAAATTAAATATTTATAGGAATTAATACTTTAATAAAGGATCATAACTATAAATTATGGAGTTTGAGTGAATATAAATTTATAAGAAATTAGTAGATAAGTAGGTATAGAAAGGAATATATTAAGTGATGTTTTTGGAAATGATTAATGAACATTTAGAGAAAGTATAAATATAGTGTTTAAAAAAAATATAAATGAACTAAAATAAATTTATATAAAATAATGAGTGGTTTTATAAATCATAGAAGATTAAAAAATTTATTGGGGAGGTATATATATTGACCCTGACCCCAATATCCCAAATTTGGTGTCTATTTTATTACATTGGCATAATATACAATTAATCACATCCAGAAGGACATGATGGTTTAGTATTCATGGTAAACTAGATACATACTTGGAATTAACATTATATTTTCAAAAATGAAATAAAAAAATAATTTTCATTTATAATTACATTATTCTACTTAGTATATCCCTATATATCAATCAAAAAATACTTTATGGATTGTTGGGTAAAATAAAACATAATAAATTTGTGATCTCATAATCTCAGTAAGGATATGAGTACAACAAAATGTATGAATAAATAAGTAATAATCAATTTGTTAAGGTAAATAACTGAAACATATTCCATTTAATCAATAACTTTAGCATAATATGATAGGAATAAAATATGATCAAATAATTCCATATAAATAATCACATGATCTTGAAACTTGAACATGTATATTATAAATAATTAAATAATCACATAAAATATCACTAAATTAATTCATAAGGATGGAATTCATAATTATGAAAATTTTAAAAAAATCATCTAGGGTTCTTACGAGACACATAATATAATTAAGGCTTATTCCAAGATATATAATAAAATTGATTCTTATGCCAAGGAATATATATAAATGGGAATTTTCTAAGCCTAAAACATATCTATTTTGTCTCTTGATACCAACCAATTCATTAAGGCGCTATTGTGATCCCCTCCCATCACATACTAATTCTGATTTATTCATCATATAAAAGGGGTGAAACATAAATATCATAAATATTCATATTTAAGATAGAATAAAAAATGTCACTATTTTCCCCAATCAATAAACATAACAATAAATCATTCAAATTAAAATTAATGGAATCAACATAGTATATCCACAATCAAACTGATCATACACCATACAATGAAATAATAAGGAGAGTGTTATTGTAGTATATCCCTATTAAAGCTCATGTTACATAAAATAATGTCTTCTTAGATGTAAAATTATCTTGAATGATCACATGGAACATTTCTTGAGTGAAATAACATTTCTTTGAAAATCACCCATTTTTATTTTAAAACTAAATAATTCAGAAAAAATTCTTAAAAATAATTATCCAAGAAAATAAAATTTATAACTATGAATTTCAAGAATATTAGGGAACAATTTTTATTTTATAATATCCTTTTAAAATTTCAAAGGAATATTAGATGAAATGGTGTTCATGAAAACAAGTAACTATATACATGCTGTATAAGTTAAAAAGAACATTCATTTTTTACTTTAAAATGTTAGAAAGGTTCATCATTTAGAAAATAAAAATATGTTTACTTTTAAACTATTTTTAAAAAAATTTAACCATGGGAAAAATTTATTTAATAAATCATTTGGTGAATAGTAAAATATATTTGAAAACATTTTTATAAAACAAGGTTTGGGAAGAAAAATTATTTTTGACCAAAGAGAGAAAAAAGTATGATTTTCTTAAACATTTTAATTACCAAAGAGAGGAGAAATGGTATTATTAATTTAAAAAGGTCATAAATAAATATAGTATAAGAAAATATATTTATTTTAATATAGAAATTTCATATAATTCCTCCAAGGGGTACTTAACCAAAAATAATCCTAAATAATGATGAGATTGTGAAATAAACCCTTACCACTTTGGTAACTTTTGAATCATAATCCCCATAGAAGAAATAAATTTAAATAAAACATTAAATACAATGAATATAAATTAATTCGATATATAACATAAAAAATTACATTATGGACACCACAAAAAATAAATAGGTGGTGAATATGGTGCATGTCTCACGAAAGTAAAAGGGAGACGAGATATCGCTAACTCATGCTTCCTTTTGGATGAAAATGATTTAAACACATGTATAGTGGTTTTAAACATGTTATTAACTTATTATATAACCTTATTAATATTTATAATATCATATGTGAACCTTTTATAACATCTTATCACCGGTACATTAAAAATACTTAATTATTTTCATTGTTTCAGGTGTTAATTGTCTCATTTTCTCATTCATTATTTGTCACGAACATTCAACATCTTGTGTATATTATATAATTTCATCATATCCAGAATAATAATTATGAAATAAATATAATATTTATACGAAAATTATACTTTTAAGACCAATCATAAAATATGGTTTTTATGTAATTAAGTACGTTACGATATTGGAGACGGTAGGTAGTACATAGACATGAGTAACATTTTTATTTTTCAATGATCATTATGGAAATAAGTTAAGCAATATTTTATTTATATACAATAATCATAATATCATGAATACCATTTCATTTTCTTAAATATAATTATATATATCATCCATGTGGTGTGGTGATGAAAAGAGAGTCACATCGCTTTGTGAAAGAAGTTGTACACATGTACACGAACGATGCCATCATCATTTAGTGAGTGAAAAGGTTAGAAATAAAATTATATGTTGAATTTTCATAATTATAAATATTTAATTAATATGAAAATTCTTTCGTTTATATCACATATAATCATTAAATATATCCAAATTACCTTCCATGTTATGAAATAATGAAAGACGAATCACATCACTTTGTGAGGATGCAGTCCACCATACATATGAACGACATTATCATATCCCCTATAGAATGGAAAGTAAGAAGGTTTATTTGAAATAATTACTCCATAGGTATTATTATGTTATTAATATAATATATATACTTTATATAAATTATCATACCTAACTTTGATATGTGTTAATTAAAAAATGAATGAGATCAGTTCTCGATGTGGTGGTCTTCTATACACACAGATGATGATATCATAACCCATTTTACGGGAGTGGGGATGGTTTTAGGTCATGAAAATAACATAAAATAATATTATTATATTTAAGGTAATATGTTTTTATATTATAATGGTTTAATAATAATTGAAGGAGGTGGAGGAGGAAATAAAATAAAAATGCTCATTGAAGAATGTTAACTCTTCTTTGGGTAACCATCTTAGGTTTGCACCAAGGCCTTCCTAGGTTGAGCTTATTCCAAAACTAATACTTATAGTCTGATATATTAGAATTTAGAATGTGACTTTGGTATATATTTTACAAACTAAATGTGTTTTAAGGTGTGAATAAGAGAGGAGAGGGGTGACCTTTTATAAGTGAGGTGAGTGGCATAATTGTATTTTTTTGGAATGAAAAAGGTGTATCCCTATTTTTACCATTTAAAAAGGGTTAAAAATAGAGTATTTAGATACTTATAAATTAAAATGTCTACATATGACCCTAAAATATATATTAAATAATTTTTTATTCCAATTTAACCCTTATATTTTTAGTTTAACCACCTGTAAATCCATTTTTACCATAACCGCAGTGAATTATTTTTCCTATTTTTCCGATTTATTATGGAAAAAATTAAGTTGATGATATTAGATAATATAAATTATTCTAATTCAAAATATATAATCCATATTACAAATTATATTTATATTAATGTTAAAATTTAATTTAAAATTAATCCGATATAGAGGATGTGAAAATGAGTTTTTAAAGAGAAAATGTTCAAAAGTTTACAAAGTTTTTATATCATAATTAAATAAAAAATGATTATAATGAACAAAATTTGATTAATATATATATATTTAAACTAATTTTACTTAAAAAAATTAAAAATATAATATAAATTTATAAAAAATTTAAACTAAAATGTAATCTAGAATTAAAATTCAACATTTTTCCCTATTCATGAAAAAATGAAACATTTTAGAAAAATAAAAAAATTCACCCTAAGATAATTTTGATATGATGATTTCAAATATTATTTTTATTTATTAAAATAAATTTTCAAAATTTTTTAAAAATTCATTTTAATTTATATACGCAAAGTGAGACTAAATAGTCTTTTAGAAAAAATAGATTTTTTTCTTAATTTGTTTATATTTTAAATGAATATTATTTTATTTATAATCATTAAATAATAATTATTTTAATAATTTATTTATTACAATTCATACCCTTCAACATAGTAGATTGGTTATAAAGGACTTGTTTAAAAAACATTTTAGTAGAGTATTTTTGTTTAAACCTGATGTTATGTACATTTCAAGCTATCCAATAGATTGAATGTGTTTAAAAATAAATATATTGTAAATTATTTAGATTTTATATTATATTATAATATAGGTGTTGTATTTTAAACATTCTAATAAATAAAATGTTATTATTTTAGAATTTCAGGGTGTTACATTCTTCCCATGTTAAATAAATTGTATCCTCTATATTTAAACTTGATCATGAAAATCTAGGGGTTGAAATTTGGAAATTCAATTATTGATAAATACACATCTTAAAAAACATTAATAAAAAATAATCTTAAAATGAGAAAAGGGGAAGTAAAAATATTACATGGAATAATACGTAACTAGGGTTCTATATTGGATGACATTAGTGGGAAGTGAAGATATGTACATGAAAGAAAAGAATAAATAATTATAGAGAATAACATAGGTCATTGACCACCATAAATTGAATGATAAATCGAAATTTAAGGACCTCAAAACCATAAATATTTGAAAAATTTATGTCCATTTAATCCATTAGATATGAAGGTAATAAGATAATATTTTTATTTTATGATCCTTTACTTAATGTTTAGGAATTATTTTATTATATAATAATATAATGAAATATACTTATTTGAAATATCTCTATTTCATAGGCATAATTTTATATTTTGGTTGTGATTTGGAAAATTTAAAATTCATCATTTAATCCTTGAAATTAGTATCAAAAAATTAATTTTTTATGCCAAAAGTACTAAAATTTACTTTTAACGGATCATAATATCCATAATAGAATTATAAGTCATTCTTTTGTTCTCTAGTTATTATTATGAAAAAATTTCTTATACAGGTGATCCAATATGCATGAATCTTCATATAGTGAAGTAATACATTAATATATAAAACCTCATCTGTAGTTAGACTTAAACCATTTCATAAATGGTTAACATTATTACCCTTCCAAAAGATTAAGATCCAAAATAGTAGAGAGAAGGTTAATAAATTTATAAAACAAACTTATCATTACCCTACAAAATATGAAGTAGCTCTTAATAATCATATACCTAACATGTGAATACCTTCATCATGTATTCTCTTAAAACATGGTAATAACCTACATTACCATTGAACTTTATTGAAAACATGTATTATTCCTTATTCTTTAAATAAAAAATAGATTATTTGATATATTACTTTAATCCAAAAATTATTAAAACTCAACAAATGATATCATAAAAAACTTTGTAAAAAAATCATTAATTAGTTCCAATTTAGTTAGTGCTATCCAATTTACTTTTTCAATGTCAGTCATATCTTTATTATATCAAGATTTGGAACATATTAAGGGTTATCTTTCCCTCAACCATGTGTTTTCCGTTAAGTTAAACTTTCCACTAAATCATTTTTATTGGTCATTGATATAGTTAAACATATGATTTCAAATTCTTAATGAAAAATTCATGAAGTACAACCCTTATACATTTCAATAATTTCATTAATAAAATAATTTTATAACATATTTATTGAATCCAAATACAAAAGTACAATAATCATTTCACTTTTTCTATAGTAATAGCATAAACATGACCTTGAAACCACATATATTTTTGAGTTATTTTCCCATGATGATTGGGAAATTAATTTTCATAGTTCCCCATATCTTTACAGTGGAATAATTTCACATTGGAAGATTATTTACCACTCTTAAAATCATGTGCATGGTGGAATCTTTATCCACACATGATGAAAACTCCCTTTCCTTTTAAACAAGTTCCAAGGTGTTTCCTTACACAATAATCATATGTTGGAAAATGCTTATTTTCCATTCTCCCATTTATCTATTTTCCCCCAATATACTTTTATTATATTACTTCCCTTCAAATCCATAAGAAGATGACAATTATTTCTCTATCTTGTTAGCACATGATATTATTCCCTCACATGTTAACAATTTTTGGGATACTAGTTCCCTTCAGAGAATTAGACTAACCCCATCAAATAAATATTAAATATTTCTCTTTGTATTATATACGTAGTACAAAACACTCATTTCTAACATTGTAAAGTTTGATTCATACATTGCAACATTTTATTCTTCTTTAGGTCTTAAACTTAAGAACTGTATTTCCATATCCAATTGTTTCTCATGAGGAAAATATTTTTCCAATAAGGTTTCCATGAAATTCTTCCACCCCATTATTTATATATCCTCTACATCTTTAGTGTTTTGAATTAATGACCACAATTAATTTACATATCTAGAGAGATAATAAACTTCCATGAAAACATTCTCCCTTTCAATACTTTCTAGATTGAGAAATATACTCTTTAATGAAATTATCTATTTCTTAGATAAAAGTTGATTTTAGTCCCATCGAATAATGGAGGTTTATAAAACCTGAATTGGTCTAACATTGTTACACCACTTGGTACATCATCATTCTTCTCTATATGAGAAATGTTATTATTCATAACAAAAGTTATCTGCCCTAATATGATTATAATTTTATCAGTTCTAGATACATCTCTTACTCCAACTTCATTATCTTTCCTTGGAGGTAAATCCCTATGTAGAGAATGTGCATTGATATAATTCTCGTTCGTTCTTTTAGACTCTATTTCTAAACAATGGAATATACTAGAATATATCATAACTTTATGAAACATAATTTATAATCCAAAAACTAGTAAAATACTTAACAGAAATTGAAAAAATTATGTATAACTAATATCATAATCATAAAGCTGGTTTCTTTGTTGATATATTTATTTTAATATATTTTATAATGGTTTTTAAATAAAATGTGAATTATCCTAAGAATATCCTTTAGGAGTGTCAAAACAGGTGCATAGTAAAGCCCATTGTCATGCACCATGTGATGATGGGTCCATGACTAATGCACCCTTTTCAGATTTATTACCCCTAGGTACACCGATACTAGAACTATATCCACTTATAGTATCTAGATAGGGGTATATTTTCAAAGAAAAATCCCATAATCTATTAATAAAAATTCATCATTCTCTTTTATAATTATCCTCAAAATTTAGCATAGGGTAATGTTCCCTAATCTATGTTTTACTAAATATTGTTCCCAAAGTTTCGACTAAACTTTCATTGATACCAAATATAGAAACTCCAACCACAATATCTCAGAGTTATTGTATACTTTATTACATTATCATAATATACAATGAATCACATCTTTAAGGACTACATTTTTCATTTTTCTTGGTACAATAGATACATAGTTTAAATTAAAATTATATTTCAAAACATAAAATAAAAAAAGCATTTTGTTTGATAATTAAATTATACCCTTAGTGTATTTATGAATATCAATCGAAAATTTTATTGGTCGGAGAGGATACTCAATAGGGGGGTGAATTCAATCGAAAATTTTATTGGTCGGAGAGGATACTCAATAGGGGGTGAATTGAGTTCCAATTAAAATTTCTATTAAAAACTTTTAGGATTAAAATCCCCCAAATTAAAACAGCCCAGTTAATTAAGGCAGTAGAGATATAAGTGATTTATTGTTCAACATGTTTCTCATAGGTTGATTAATCCTCAGTTGAATTAGTGTGAGTACTAATTCAAGTTTTGAAACAAGTTTACTAAATGAATCACATATAGACACAAACCAAAACTAACTATCAGAGTGAATGTAAAAACAAATTTTTGTCTTTTAAAATATAATATGAAGATAAATATAATACATAGTACTTGAGAGTTGAACACAAAAATTTAAACAAGTGGTTCAGTCTTAAGCCAAGACCTAATCCTCTCTACTTGATGATCACCACCCACCAAAAAGTTTATATAAAAACTTGATACATAGACTGTATCGGGCAGTAAAATAGTTTTCACAAACTGTCCAGGTTTTGCAACCTCTACCACAATTATACATGGGAAAACAAACACCCAATACACACTAGGATTCTTCCACAGTTATGCGTGGGAAACAAATGTAAAGAGAGTTTGGTATGGGGGTTTTTCTATCCCTCAGTTTAAGCACAAGAGTCAGTGAGTGTAAAACATACACACTGCTCAAAAATGTAAAATACTAAACACAATATAGCTAAAGATATTAGGAAGAATTTTAGAATTATATATGTGTTGGAAGATCAGCTCTGGACTCCTTGAAATGAAGGCAATGAAGTTCTGGTCCTTCTCTACAAGTTGCCTCTAAAACAGAGTGTTGAAACTTCTAGGTTATAAATTCCAGGTGTAGAGATGATCAACTTCTTGGGTCAGAAGCTCTTAGTAGTACACCACCACATCTTTGGAAATGTTCTTCCAACAGATCTTTGTGATGCTCTGGGATCTTCAGAATGAGTGCTCGAGTGCTCTTCTTCTTGCTTGGTATATCAGGTACTGTATGTGTTTCCCTTATGTGTGTATCTCAATATCTTGATGTCCCTGTCTCTTATTTTCTTTAGGTCTATATTTATATATATATATATCCTTTTTCCAGCTCAGCTTTCCCTTATTTAATTCAGTAGGGGCCAACAAGAAGAATGATCCACCCATGTGTGGTCTTCCTCGTACCTTGTACAGTTTCTTGATATGCCTGCAAATATCATTAAATAATGTTAGGTGCATTAAATTGTCCAAACATGACCGTTATGATAGTATTTAAGAAAATTAGTAAAGTAAAGAATATGTTTTCATTAGTCTGGTAGCCTATGTGTGTGACACAGTAGACTTCAACAGTAGGCTCTTCAATAATGGACTTCATCGGTAGGCTAAATAGTAGACCTTTAACAGTAGGCTTCAGTCAGTAAGCTTGATCAGCGGTAGAATTCAATCAGTAAGCTTCTAAAAATAGCTATATAATAGCAGACTACTTCAACAGTGACCTTTCCAACGGTAGACTGTCTCAAAAATTGACTTCATCAACAGTGGTGTTGTCTAGTAGGAGACTTCCACTAATGTTAGACTTGAACTGTGAACCATATAACAGCATACCTTCGATAGTGAGTCTGATAGTAGACTTCTAATAGAAGCCTTGATAACAGTGACCTTGACAGAACAGTGACCTGTAACAGTAACTCTTCATCTTAAAGCATTGTAAAGTACTCTAACAGTAGACTTGTAATAATGACCATTGATGGAAAGCTTCCAATAGTAACTAGAGATCTTCAACGGTGACATTGAATAGAAGGCTCTTACTAGTAGCCTTTAACTATGAACTTTTACTTAGGGAAATGTAAATTATAAGCTCTTACAACAAAGTCATGAGACTAAAAAAAATATAGATTGTTCAGGATAAATAATATAAAGACAGATTAAAAGGGATTAGCAAATGACTTAATATATCATGATCAGTATTAAACATGATTTGGGATTATCAAAACAGGTGAGTCCAACAATCTCTCCCATTTTTATAATCACAAATTATTCCAGTATATATTAATTATAGGTATCAAAGATAATCACATAATAAAGTTATTAAACAGAGATTAAAGGGAACCTTAGTTCAGTTGAGGTTTCTCAAGAGGGGGGTGAATTGAGGTCCAATTAAAATTTCTTTTAAAAACTTTTAGGATTAAAATCCCCCAAACTAAAATAGCCAAGCTAATTAAGGTAGTAGAGATAAAAGTGATTTATTGTTCAACAGGTTTCTCACAGGTTGAGTAATCCTCATTTGAATTAGTGTGAGTACTAATTCAACTTTTGAAACTATTTTACTAAATGAATCACATATACACACTAAACAAAACTAACTATCAGAGTGAATGTAAAAACATATTTCTATCTTTGAAAATATAAGCAGCGGATAAATGTAAAACAGAGTACTTGAGAGTTGAACACAACAATTTAAACAAGAGGTTCAGTATTAAGCCAAGACCTAATCCTATCTACTTGATGATCATCTGCCACCAAGAAGTTTATATAGAAACTTGATACACAGCCTATATCGGGAATTACAATAGTTTTCACAAACTGTACAGTTTTTTCAACCTCTACCACAGTTATACGTGGGAAAACAAACACCCAAGCCACACTATACTTCTACCACAGTTATGCATGGGAAACGAATGTAAAGAGAGTTTGGTATGAGGATTTTCAGTATCCATCAGTTTAAGCACAAGAGTCAGTGTGTGTAAAACATACACACTTCTCAAAAATGTAAAATACTAAACATAGTAGTGCTAATGATTTTAAGAATAATTTTATAATGCTCTATGTGTTGGCAGACCAGCTCTAGACTCCTTGAAATGAAGGAAATGAAGTTCTGGTCCTTCTCTGCAAGTTGCTTCTAAAACAGAGTGTCGCAACTTCCAGGTTCTGAATTCCAGGTGTAGAGATGTTCAGCTTCTTGGGTCATAAGCTCTTTTTAGCACACCACCAAACCTTTTAAAATTTTCTTCCAACAGATCTTTGTGAAGTTCAGGGATCTTCAGAATGAGTGCTTGAGTGAAGTTCTTCTTGCTTGGTATATCGGGTACTGTATGTGTCTCCCTTATGTGTGTATCTTAATATCTTGAGGTCCCTGTATCTTCTTTTCTTTAGGTCTACATATATATATATCCTTTTCCATCTCATATTTCCCTTATTTAATTCAGTAGGGGCCGACAAGAGGAATGATCCACCCATGTGTTGTCTTCCTCGTACCTTGTACGATTTCATGATATGCCTGAAAATATCATTAAATAATGTCAGGTGCATTAAATTGTCCAAACATGACCGTTATGATAATATTTAAAAAAATTAGTAAAGTAAAGAATAGGTTGTCATTAGTCTGGTAGAAGATACGTGTCATACAGTGGACTTCAACAGTAGGCTCTTCAACAGTGGACTTCATGGGTAGGCTCAACAGTAGAACTTTAATAGTAGGATTCAGATAGTAAGCTTGATCAGTGGTAGACTGCAATAAGTAAGCTTCTAATAGTAGCTCTGTAACAGCAGACTACTTCAATAGTGACCTTTCCAATGGTAGACTGTCTCAACAGTTTACTTCATCAACAGTGGAGTTGTCTATCAGTAGACTTCTACTATTGGTAGAATTGAACTATGAACCATATAACAGTAGACCTTCAATAGTGAGTCTGACAGTAGACTTCTAATAGAAGCCTTGATTACAGTGACCTTGTCACAACAGTGACCTGTAACAATAACTCTTTGTCTGTAAGCTTTGGAAAGTATTCCAATGGTAGACTTGTAACGGTGACCTTTTACGGAAAGCTTCCAACAGTAACTAGAGATCTTCAACATTGAACTTGAATAGAAGGCTCTTACCAGTAGCATTTAACTGTGAACTTTTACTTAGGGAAATGTAAACTGTAAGCTGATGCAACAAAGTCACGAGACAAAAAAATATAGATTGTTCAGGATAAATAATATAAAGACAGATTAAAAGGGATTAGAAAATGACTTAATATATCATGATCAGTATTAAACATGATTTGGGATTATCAAAATAGGTGAGTCCAACAATCTCTCCCGTTTTGATAATCACAAATTTTTCCAGCATGTATTAATTATAGGTATTACAGATAAGCATATAATATATTTATTAAAAAGAGATCAAAGGGAACCTTAGTTCAGTTGTGGTTTCTCAAGTATCAGAGATTAATTAGAGTGTAATATCAGAGGATATTGGTACATGGGATCAGAGGGAAAAGCAGAAAAGGTCCATTAGAGTGTAATGAAATCACATGATCATATTAGCACAACATTTCTCCCCCTTTGTGATTAGAAAAAAGAAACACAAATAGAGATAACAGAGAATGCTTGTAGTAATGGAATGACATTACATGACCCAAAAAATAATACAAAGTCCCTATCAAAAGAAACAAATAAACTCAATACAAATCAGCCTCATGCAATTGTGCTTTACCTTTGGAAGAAGAAAGTGGAGGATGAGCTGATGGATCAGCAGGTTTGGGAATTGCTATAGGGATAACTAGAGGGTCCACAATAGAAGATCTTTTACTCCTGTAGTGAGTAGCTCTCTGAGGTATCAAGGGAGTGATGCTTCTGATGGCCTCAGTAGGATTCATTATCGATGAAACACTGGTTTGGGATGCAGGTAAGGTAGGAGGGACTATAACAGGAGTACAGTCCACATGGAGAAAGGGTAGGAGAATATTTTTGAAATCTATAATGATACTTCCTCCTCTTTCCATAGCCGATATGAAATCATCTTTGTTATCTATGAATTTCTCTAAGGCAGGAGTCAGCTGGCCTAGCTTGTTAACTTGTTCCTTAATGGTTCTAGTGACTGGTGGAATTTTGAGATTTTTCAACAAAATCTTGAAGTGAGCATCCATCTGATGCTTAGAGTAAATCCAATTGTAGTAATGATCAATCTACTCCTTTATACTTTTCTAATATTGAGTAGCCTCTCTCATTAAGTCACTGACAACTATTTTCACATCTCTGGTAGAAGTGATAATATGAGTCACAGAATGAGAGTCAGGGGCACTGATACCAGGAAACGTAGCTAATTCTTCAGTGACCACTGTTCTAAATGCTGACAAGTCCACAGGTGGTGCAATTGAGGTTGAAGTAGAAGCAGAAGCTGCCAAAGGTGTTATGGTGAGAGAAACAGTTTCTTTGAAGGACTTGGTCAACCCACTAATAAGACTTTTCACATCATCATCCTAATTCTGAACATGAGTTTTCATTTGGTTCTTAAAGATATCAAAAACAGTGACCATCTTCTGGACAACTCTTCTAACATATTTAATTTCCTTATCTGCTTGAGTCCTAGAAGTTGTAAGAGCAGTCAAGCTCACCATAGATTTCCTTAGAAGCTCCACAGACTGTGTCAACTCTCTGAGCTGATTCTGGCACTATGATATTTCTTGGGTCAGATTAGTTTGAATGGTACACTGAACTCTAGCCATCTCAACTGTAGTTAGCTCTTGAATCAAGGCTAATGTCTTCTCCATTTCAGAAGACCTATCATCAAACATTCGTTGCAAATCTTCCTTCATAGATTCAAGATCCTCTGCCAAGATTGAAATTTTATTCTAGGAGATCGTGACTTCATCCAAAACACCAGATAATCATTATAGATTGAATAGATGATAATAAGGAGGTTTCAATTATTATCATCTCTTCTACAAATCAGGTATTGAGATCAGACTTCAACTTGTCTAGATCAGATTTTCGTACAAAATCCTCAGGTAAAGTTTCATAAAGGAGATCATAATTGACTTGAGGTCTACTGATGGGTGTTTTATCTTCTGAATCAGGGTAGTCCAACCAAAAAACTAAAAAACCTGGGTCTTTGGCCTAGTCTTTAAACTCATGAGCTACTGAAACAGTACCATGTATGGTGGGATGCTCCCCCTCAATCTGTGCATTCTTCTGTACATGTACATCAATAGTAGCTTGATCAGGAAGATATTCCTCAGAATAATCTTCCACAACTATCTCAAATTCAACATCAGGAGGCTCATTAGGAATAGGTGCAGGTTCGACCATCTCAACCAAAATAGCCTCTATCTGATTCAAAGTTTTACCAGTGGGGTGAGCTACTACCACCACATAATCATCAATAACCTCTACCTCTATGGCACTAGGTGTCATTTTTACTTCCTGTTCAGACACTGTCCTCTCTGATTCACCTACCAGAGGACTCAGACTGAGTTCCTATTATTCATTGTCCCCATCTTCAGCTTCCTCCTTCTCTTCATCTCCATCACCTGCCTCCTATTCCTCATTATCAGAAAGATCTGACTCAGTAGAATCATCCTCTTATGAGGTGTTTTTGACAGTATTCTGAGATACTTCTTCTTCTTCACTGGTCTCAGTATCACTGTCCATTAGAATAGGTTCTCTCCTGGGTAGTTCTGTTGGAGAACTAGGTGATCCAAAGGCTATCCCTACAGGTGGACGGGCTGGTAGATCAAGATCACTCCTATCATCAATGGGGGTGTTCTCTCTTTCAAGATCCATAGTTCTCTCAGCTTCCTCATCTGAATAGGCATGCTCTGGATCATCAAACATTAAGCCTGGATCCCTCTGGTCTTTTAGCCTAAAAGGATGAGTGAAAGGATCAAAATTTTCATATATTTTTCCTTCATCATTCACCCATTCCTTCTTCCAAGGATTCCATCTAACTTTCATAAACTTACATATGACCTTAGAGATATAAATAATGTTTCTGGCCACTATCATTTCTTCTTTTCCTCCAGCCACACCTTTAACCTTCAGCATTACAAAAATTAACTTGGCATGAAAAAGGGAATTTGATTTTGAGCTTGGATTGGTCATATCCTCCAACTATGCCATCCAAAGCCTACACAAATTGATCTTCTCCCCATGCTTCATTAGGTACATTAGGAATATGTCCTGATACTTAAGTACTGCAAAGTCCCCTATACTAGGACTGATTACAAGATGGATGAATTTAAACAATAGCCTATCGTCCCCATTCATCTCAGTAGCTATGATTTTCCTTTGAGTCTTATCTCCAGTCAACTCTTCCAGAGCTCTCTCATACCCAAAAATCTCACTATCCGGAGGAGCCACTCCAGATTAGTAGCTAAAAATTCCTTCATGAAGAAATTTTAGACAAGCAACCCACTTAGCAGATGTAAAGCTAACTTCATTGCCATTCACTCTAGACATCAGCCTGTGCACATCATCTTCCTTTTTAAACTTCAGGTATTCATAGAATTCCTTCACAAGCTTCGGGTAGTATGGCCCATTATTGTTGGTGAAGAATTATGTCCATCATTGAACTTCTAGTACTTCCAGCACTAAAGAATTGCTTGGAATCAACCATTATTCACTCAGTTCCTTCTCAGCCACTAAAGTATTCTTTGATAGGTGCAGATTAACAGGTCCCGTTGGTGCACTACTACCACTAATGAGCTCAGCTCGGGTCCTCTTTGGCCTTGGCGCATCCTCATTGGCAGTCAGGGGTCGCTTGGTTCTAGCCATGGAGATTGAGGTTTGTGGGTTCAAACAAAGAGTTAGGGTTTAGGGATTCCAAGAGCAAGGTTCAAGAGTGAGGGAGAGTGGATTGAGATATGTTCGAAGTCTAATTTTTATCACTTAGGGATTGAGAATAATATAAATCAAATAACAAAAACGGTTCATATTCTTGCATAAAATAAACGGTAAAATATAATAGTGAGGTATCCAATAGTGAGGTTTTGTAACGGTGAGGATCCTAACGGTGAGGTATGCCAGTGAGGTCCAATGGTGAGGTACACCAGTGAGGTCCAACGGTGAGGTACACCAGTGAGGTTCCTAACAGTGAGATTAGATTGTGAGGTTTCCTATACTGAAGTTAATCATACCTAATTCATATTTTATGTAGTTTAATCTCTCAAAATTCGAAGGCTTTGTGAATATATCAGCCAATTGATATTTAGTGCCAATGAATTCAAGAGTGATATCACCTTTTTGATAATGATCCCTCAAAAAGTGATGTATCACATCAATATGATTTGTCCTAGAATGAGATACTGGATTTTTGGAAATGTTAATAGCACTTGTATTGTCACACTTTATAGAGACATGTTTGAATTGATATCCATAGTCTAGTAAAGTGTTTTTTATCCATAGAATTTGAGCAAAACAACTTCCCACAACTATGTATTCAACTTCAGCAGTAGATAATGAAACAAAATTCTTTTTCTTACTATACCATGATACTAGTGACTTGCCTAAAATGTGACATGTCCCAGAGGTGATTTTTCTATCTAACTTGCAATCGGCTAAATCAGCATCATAATAACTCAACAAATCAAATGATTGTCCTCTTGGATAAAATAGTCCTAGGTTGTGAGTATATTTGGGATATTTAAAAATCCTTTTAACAACCGTTAAATGAGACTCTTTTTGGATTGGATTGAATGAGAGCACACATACATACACTGAACATAATGTGAGGTCTGCCAGCTATATGTTAGAGTAGACTCCATATCATACCTATGTAGTTGGTTTGATCCACTGGTTCTCCAGCTTCATCAGCATCCATCTTACAAGTGGTACTCATAGGTGTGTCACCAACTTTACTACCATCCAAAGAATTTTTTTTAAAACATTATTAATATATTTACTTTGATTCAAAAAATATCATTTTTATTTTGGAAGATCTGAAATCCAAGAAAAAATTGAGTTCTACCATTAAACTCATTTAAAATTCATTTTTCATCATTTTTGAAAAATAAACACATAATGAATTTTTAGATGATCGAAAAATAATATCATCTACATAAATTTGTATTATAAAAATATCATTGGAAAACCTTTTAACAAAAAGAGTAAGATCAACTATTCCTTTGGTAAAACTTTTGGAAATAAGAAAAGAGTTGAGCCTATCATACCATGCTCTTGGAGCTTGTTTTAAACCATATAAAGCTTAATAAAGTTTAAAGACATGATTTAAAAAATCGGGATTTGTAAAGCTAGGGGGTTTTTCAACAAACACATCCTCAACTATATACCCATTTAGAAAAGAACATTTAACATCCATTTGATAAAGTTTAAAATTCAGATGAGCTGCATATGAAAGTAGTATTCTAATGGATTCTAATCTAGCTACAGGTGTAAAGGTCTCCTCATAGTCTATTCCTTCTTCTTGAATATATCCTTGTGCAACTAACCTAGCCTTATTTCTAACAATATTTCCAGACTCATCATCTTTGTTTCTAAATACCCATTTTGTGCCTATAGTTAAAGTGTCCTTAGGTCTCTCCACTAATTCCCAACTTTGTTTCTTTCGAACCGATTTAATTATTCTTGTATATCCATTACCTAAAATTCATCATTGATAGCATCATTTATATTTTTGGGTTCATGCTGTGAGAGAAAATCTTGATGTTCAACCTGGTTTCTCAGAAAATCTCTTGTTTGTGTTCCTCTGTTTAAATCACCTACAACAACATCTTGAGGATGATTCTTAAGAGTCCTAATGCCTCTAGGAAGGGTTGAACTAGATTCCTCATTGTTGTCTGTTGGTTCAGACTCAACAGGTGAAGATTCTAGAAAATTCCTAGAATTGGATACTTTTATAGGGGATTCACTATATTTATCATTAAGGTTCAAAATTAACTAATCATCCTCAAGATGTTCAAGAGAGATTTTACGATCATGTGGATCAGTCTCATCAAATTTGACATGAACTGATTCTTCCACACATTTGGTCTTCTTATTGAACACTCTATAGGCTTTACTTGAGATAGAGTATCCTAGGAAAATTCCTTCATCACTTTTGGGAGAAAATTAGTCAAGATTATCTTTAGTATTAAGAATAAAGACTTTTCAACCAAAAACTCTAAAGTAATTAACCTTAGGCTTCCTATTCTTACAAAGCTCATAAGAGGTCTTCTTAAGAATAGGTCTAGTCAAAACTCTTTTGATAATATAATAAGCTGTATTTATAGCTTCAACCCAGAAATAGATTGGTAAGTAATACTCATTGAGCATTGTTCTAGCAATTTCTTGAAGGGTTCTATTTCTTCTTTATACAACTCCATTTTGTTGAGGTATTTTAGGAGTAGAAAAATTGTGACTATAGCCATTATGTGAGAAAAAAGATGCAAACTCATGATTTTCAAACTCTTGGCCATGATCACTTCCCAGGGTCTTGATTCTAAGTCCACTAAGATTTTCTACAGACTTGAAATATTTGATAAAATAGGAACAAGCTTCACTTTTGTGAGCTAGAAAGTATACCCAAGTATACTTAGAAAAGTCATCTACAAGAACATAAACATAGTGTTTCCCATTTAATCTTGAAACTCTTGATGGTCCTAACAAATCCATGTGAACCAACTCAAGTGGTTGAGAAGTTGAAACTTCTTTCTTTGGTTTGAAAGAAAATTTGTGTTGTTTTCCCTTTTGACAGGGATTACACACTTTGTCAAGTGGGATTTCTAATTTAGGAAAGTCTCTAACTAAACCTTTCTTAGATAGCTTCCTAAGTGAGTGCACATTGCAGTGTCCTAACCTTCTGTTCCATAACCATGATTCCTTATGAAAAGAATTTAAGCAGGAAAAATTTTGCTTGACTAAAGAATTTTGATCAACAACATATACATTTTCATTTCTACATGTAGTGAAAACTAAATCATTTTTATAATTGAAAACATTTCATGCATAATTCTAAAATTTAACATTAAAACCATCATCACAAAAATAAGATATGATAAGTAAATTGTACTTTATTTCATCAACAAAAAGTACTTTAGAAATTAATATTGGATCAGGGTTACCAATTTTGCCTAAGATGACTATTTTTCTATTTGTATTGTCACCGCAAGTGAAATGCCCACCGTCAACTTTAATTAAGATTTTGAAGTAGGAATATTCTCCTATCATAATTCTTGAATATCCACTGTCCAAGTAACATAAGGTTTTGCATGAAATTTTTAATCAACTTCCCTACAAAACATATTTAACATGGGGTAATTTTGGTACCCATATTTTCTTGGGTCTAGAGAGATTAGAAAGTAAAAAATTGGGAACCCATATTTTCTTTATAGGTTTCCTAAAATCAGAAAAAATATTTTGAGACATAAATACTTTGTTTGGTCCTTTTGAAAATTGTTTCTCAAATGATGGTCCAGAACTAGAATTAGTAGTGAGGTATCCAGATTTTGGAACAAATTTGGTTTTTCTAAATTTTCTTTGTCCTAGTTGGTATCCTAGACCAGTTGTATATTTTGGAGCAATCTGTTTTCCCAGAAATTCTATCAGGGTATCCCTAAAAGCACTGAACTTCTCAAGATTCTTTCTTAATTGCTCATTAGACAATTTTAACTATATATTTTCTTTTAGCAGCTTAGTAAATTTCTCTTTTTCAATATCCAGATTTGACTTGTAATTTTCATTTAAGGCATTCTATTTTTTCAATAATTTATATTTATCCTTGAATTCATAAAAGGTATCCTCAAGAATCTCAAAATATTCAAGCAGTTCATCTTTAGTCATATCGTTATCATTATGAGAGTCACTTTTATTACCAGAATAATAATTATGAAGAACATGGGAATTAAGTGTTACCTTAGATGTTTCTGTCATGAAAAAAAGTTAACATGTTTGTTCTGTTCACTATCAGAGACTTCAGATTCACTTGAGCTATCTTCTGAAGCACTCCAAGTAGCTTTCATAGACTTTTTTTAACCTTTTCCTTTATCCTCATATTTTCTCTTGAATTTTAGCTTAGGGCAGTCTGCTTTCACATGACCTTTTCGTTTACATTCATAGCATACTATTTCACTTGTATTATCATTCAACTTCCTGTATTTCTTTCATTGTCTTTTATGATCATACTTTCCTTTGATTTTTGACTTCCAAAAGAATTTATTCTTTTGGTAGAACCTTTTGAATCTTCTAGAAAGTTCTTCCATATCCTCATCACTGTCAAAATTTGACTCTTCACTTGTAGAACTGTTTACAGGTACTTGAACTTTTTCTTTGTCTTTTCTCTTTGAGGCAGAAGTCTTGAATGCTACTGACTTCTTCCTTGGTTCTTCGTCTATTTCTTGATTCACCTTAAGCTTTTCTTCATACCTCATTATATTTCCAATTATCTCCTTTACTGGTAGCTTGCTGATGTCACATGATTCTCAGATTGATACAGAAGTTCCTCCCTATCTGTCATGTAGGCATCCATGCAACCTCATGATTTGGTCTTTACTGTCCACTTGTTTCCCAAGCAGACTCATGGTGTTCACTATTTCATTGAACCTGAGATGAATTTCAGAGATAGGTTCATCAGACATCATCTTAAAATTACCATATTTAATAGTACAGGTATTTAATCTCATTTATTTAACATTGGTTGTTCCTTCATGAGAAACAGCCAAAGTATACCAAATGTCATAAGTAGTCTTACAGGTAGATATTCTATTGAATTCATCATCACCTAAAGTAAAATACAAGGAATTCATTTATTTACAATTATTATTACAAGTATCTTTAGTCAATTGATACTATGTATCCCTAGAATTAGTAGGTAATGCATGTTGTTCCTCAATTATGTCCCAGATTTCAGGACCTAGGCTTTCCAGATACATTTTCATTTTCAATTTCCACTGACCATACTTATTTCCATTAAAGAAGGGTGGACTATTAGTAACAGCACCCTCAACTCGATTATCCCTAAAAAACTAAAGATTTAGAGAACTGAAAATTTATATATAACAGAAATTTTAAGATCCTTGAGGTGCAACTACATTCATAGCTGAAAAGAAATTGGCAAGCTTGACAAACTGGTTTGATGGTATGAATAAATAAGACCTCTGGTACCAAATGTTATTCGGAGAGGATACTCAAGAGGGGGGGGGGGATTGAGTTCCAATTAAATTTTTTGTTAAAAACTTTTAGGATTAAAATCCCCCAAATTAAAACAGCCCAGTTAATTATGGAAGTAGAGATATAAGTGATTTATTGTTCAAATGGTTTCTCAAAGATTTATTAATCCTCAGTTGAATCAAAGTGAGTTCTAATTCAACTTTTGAAACAAGTTTACTAAATGAATCACATATACACACTAACCAAAACTAACTATCAGAGTGAATGTAAAAACAGATTTCTGTCTCTGAAAATATAAGCAGTGGATAAATGTAAAACAGAGTACTTGAGAGTTGAACACAACAATTTAAACAAGAGTTTCAGTCTTAAGTAAAGATCTAATCCTGTTTACTTGATGATCACCTTCCACCAAGAAGTTTATATAAAAACATGATACACAACCTGTATCAGGTAGTACAACAATTTTCACAAACTATCTAGGTTATGAAACCTATACCAAAATTATACATGGGAAAACAAAAACCCAAGACACACTAGGATTCTTCCACAGTTCTGTGAGGGAAACGAATGTAAATAGAGTTTGGTATGGGGAATTTCAATATGCCTCAGTTTAAGCACAAGCGTCAGTGTGTGTAAAACAGAGACACTGCTCAAAAATGTAAAATACTAAACATAGTAGAGCTAATGATATTAGGAAGAATTTTATAATGATCTATGTGTTGGAAGATCAGCTCTGGACTCCTTGAAATGACGGAAATGAAGTTCTGGTCCTTCTCTGTAAGTTACCTCTAAAACAGAGTGTCACAACTTTCAGGTTCTGACTTCTATGTGTAGAGATGATCAGCTTCTTCGGTCAGAATCTCTTTGTATCACACCACCACAACTTTGAAAATGTTCTTCCAACAGATCTTTGTGAAGCTCTGGGATCTTTAGAATGAGTGCTCAAGTGCTCTTCTTCTTTCTTGGTATATCAGTAACTATATGTGTCTCCCTTATGTGTGTATCTCAATATCTTGATGTCCCTATCTCTTCTTTTCTTTAGGTATATATATATATATATATCCTTTTTCCAGCTCAGATTTCCCTTATTTAATTCAGTAGGGGCTGACAAGAGGAATGATCCACCCATGTGTGGTCTTCCTCGTACCTTGTAAAGTTTCCTGATATGCCTGAAAATATCATTAAATAATGTCAGGTGCATTAAATTTTCCAAACATGACCGTTATTATAATATTTAAGAAAATTAGTAAAGTAAATAATAGGTAGTCATTAGTCTGGTAGCAGATGCGTGTCACACAATAGACTTCAACAGTAGGCTCTTCAATAGTGGAATTCATCGGTAGGATCAATAGTATACCTTTAACAGTAGGCTTCAGTCAGTAAGTTTGATCAGCGGTAGACTTCAATCATTAAGCTTCTAATAGTAGCTCTGTAATAGCATACTACTTCAGCAGTGACCTTTCCAACAGTAGACTATCTCAATAGTTGACTTCATCAACGGTGGAGTTGTCTAGCAGTAGACTTCCACTAATAGTAGACTTGAATTGTGAACTATATAATAGTAGACCTTTGATAGTGATTCTGATAGTAGAATTCTAACAGAAGCCTTGATAACAGTGACCTTGTCACAACAGTGACCTGTAATAGTAACTCTTCATCTGTAAGCTTTGGAAAGTACTCCAATTGTATACTTGTAAAATTGAACTTTAACGGACATCTTCCAACAGTAACTAGAGATATTCAATGGTGACCTTGAATAGAAGGCTCTTACTAGTAGCCTTTAAATGTGAACTTTTACTTAGTGAAATGTAAACTGTAAGCTGATGCAATAAATTCATGAGACTAAAAACAAAATAGATTGTTCAAGATAAATAATATAAAGATAAATTAAAAGGGATTAGAAAATGACTTAATATATCATGATCAGTATTAAAAATGATTTGGGATTATCAAAATATATGATTCCAACAAAATTATTCTTGATATCTTAGGAAGAATAAAAAAATTGGAATGGATGAGGTTAGATGTCCAGTAAGGGTAAACATACAGTGAAAGATATGAATAAATCAGGCATAATAAATATGGAAAGGTAAATAATTGAAACATATTTCATTTAATCAGTAACTTTATCATAATATAGAATGAATAAAAGATGAACAAATAATTACATATAAATAATCCATGAACATGAAACTTGATCATGGATATTCTAACCAATGAAATAATAACATGGAATATTAATATCGGAATTCATAATGAAGGAATGAATATTACCAAAAAATTAAAAAAATACCATTGAAGATTATGTCAAGAAATATAATACAGTAATGGATTGAGATAATACATATAATACCATTGATTCTTGTGCCAATAAATATATATAAATTATTAAGGCCACATCCATAACTATATCTTATATGCCTCAAGGGACCTACCGATTCATCAAGGAGATATAATGGCACATACTCATCACTTAATAAGTCTAATGCATTGCTCATATAAAATAGGTTAAACATAATGCACATAAATATTAAAATTTATAATATCATATCAAATGTAAATACTCTCCCAAATAAATAAAAATAATCATAAACCATCCATAGTAAAATAAATGGTATCAACATTATACATCACCAATCAAAATGATCATATCCCATCTGGAGAAATCTTAACGATGATATCATTGGAGTATATCCCCATTAAATAACAAGTAACATCTAAGAATGTATTTTTGGATTTAATTTATTTTAAAGATAACTTAGAATATTTATTTAGGAAAATAAAATTTCTTTGAAAATCACTCTTTTTATTTTAAAATTAGAAAATTCATAAAATATTGTCCAAATATTTTTCCTTGAAAATCAATTTTAAAAACTAAAAAATTCCATAATATTAGTAAAAAAAATTTATTTAAAAATAAACTTGTAAAATTGAAAATTAAGCTTCAAATAAATTATGGTTATGACAATAGGATATTCCGTATATTTAGTATAAGTTAAAAGGAACATTCCTTTTACACTATAAAAATATATAAATGAGCCTTATTCATAAAATGAAAATAATATTCCATTCAAACAATTTTTAAGAAAAGTAAAAAATGGGTAAAAATGTATTTAATAAATCATTTAGAGAATAAAATAAAATTTTTGAAAACCTTTTTAGAAAAAATGTTTTTGTAAGAAAGAGGATTTTTAATCGAAGAGAGAAATAAAGTCTTATTTTCTTAGAAATATTTTCTTAATCATTGTAAGTACAAAAGAGTCAAAAAATGGTACTATTACTTGAAAAATTTCATAAATAGCCTGAATATAAGAAAATTAATCAATTTTAAGATAGAAATATTAAATAATTCCCCCAATTTATACTTAAACAGAAACAATCTTGAATAATGATGAGATTGTGAAATAAACTCTTACCACTTTGGTAACTTTTGAATAATAAGCACCCTAAAATAAATAACATCAATTGAAACTTTAAACACAATTAATATAAATTAATTCATTATATAACATACATAAATGGAAGTATATACCACACATGAGAAAAATAATCTTGAATATAGTGTATGTCTCATGAAAGTAAAAGTGAGACGAGAAACACTTACCACACAATTCCTCTTAATTTAACATGATTTAAACTAATTTGTAGTGGTTATAAACATGTTATTAACTTATTAAATAACATTATTAATATTTATAATATCATAAATTATTATTTTATAACATCTTATCACCCATTAATTAGTAATATTTTTTTATTTTCATTGTCTTGGGAGTTAATTGTCTCATTTTCTCAATCATGATTTGTCATGAGTGTTCCTATTCTTGTGTATATTATAAAGTTCCATAATATAAATAATAATATTCATTAAATAATTATGATATTTATACATCAATTATAATTTTAATACCAATCATGAATGATGGTTTTTGACAAATGATGTACGTTATGATCATGGAGATGGTTGGTCATACGTACACATGAGTAATGTTTTCATTTTCAATGATCATTATGGAAATAAGGTAAGTAATGTTTTAACTTTTTTATAATGATAATAATATCATTGATACCATATTATTTACTTAAATATACTTATATTATCCTTGTGATGTGGTGTTGAAAATAGAGTCACATCACTTCATGAAAGCGGTAGTCCACACGTACAAGAATGATGTTATCTTCTTTTAGTGAGTGAAATGGTAAGAAATAAATGATATATTATCCATAAATAATGATATATATGGGATTAATATAATAATTATTTCATATATATCACATATAATAATTAAATATATCCATATTTCCTTTCATGTTAAGCATTAGTGAAAAACGAATCACATCGCTTCATGAGGCGGTAATCCGTCATACACACGAGAGACATTATCTTATACCGTAAAAAATGAAAATGAAAAATGGTATATATGATATAATTACTCTAGAGGTATGATAATGTTATAAATATCATATATATAATTTATATCTGTGATCATACCCAACGCTGGTAGGTGGTAATGGAAAAATGAATGACATTGGTTCGTGAGGCGATAATCCTCCATACACATGAATGATGATTTCATAACCCATTTGATTTAAGTGGGGATTGTTGTAGGTAATTATCATAAAAATAAAAAATATCATAATATTTTATATACATAGATTATTATATAATCATTTTTTAATAATAATATATGGAGGTGTAGGAGGAAATAAAATTAAAACTCACATTAATGAACACTACCTTTTCTTTGGGAGACCACCTTATGTTTGCAAAAAAACCTTAATATTGTGTATTTTTGACTAAAATAAGGCTTATAGGATGATATGAAGTAATTCTGGAAGTTATTTTTTTAGACCTTTTCCAACCCAATTTTTTTTGAATGTGTGAATAATATAGGAGAGTTGGTGACCGTTTATAAGTGAGGTCAGTGTCATATTTCAACGTTTTCCTTATGAAAATGGGTCCAAAATAATTTATTATAGAGACTCATACATTATAAGTTATAAATAAGGCAATTAAATATATTTTTAACAATATTTTAGGTCAATTTAAACCTCATATTTATTTAGTTTAACCCCCGGTAAATCCATTTTTACCTTAATAGTGGTAAATATTTTTTTCTGTTTTTACTATTCATTATGGTAAAAAATTAAGATGAAATTATTATATAATATAAATTATTATTATTAAAAATATGAAATCCAGTTTTCAAAATTCCATTCACATAAGTAGAAAATTTAAATTTAAAATTAATCCCACATATGCGACAATAAAGCGGGTTTTTAATAATAAAATGATCAAAAGTTTACAATGCTTTTATATCAAAATTCAATATGAAAATTATTAAATTCACATAAATTAGATTAATAGATATATAATTTAATTAATTTTAATTTAAAAACAATTAAAAATATAATTTAACTTTATAAATAATTTAAATGAATATGCAGTTTTTAATTAAAATGTAATATTTTTCACTTTCTATCGAAAAATAAAACATTTGAGAAGAATCCCAAAAATTTACCGTAAGCTAATTTTTATATTATTATTTCAAAAAATTATTCATTTTTGTAAAATAAATTTTATAAATGTGTTTAAAATTAATTTTAATTCATGTACGCAAAGATGAATATACCATCTTTTAGAAAAAATATAGTTTTTAGAAAAAATACAGTTTTTAGAAAAAATTTCATTTTATTTTAAAGGATTCTTATTTTATTTATAATCATCAGATAACCATAAATTTAATAATTTAGATAATAATATTCATACCAAAAAACATAATTTATATTCTATAATGTTCATGTTTTAATAATATTTTAATTTAGTATTTTTTTGAAACTTAATGTTGCATGTGTCACAAGCTATCAAAGAGATTAAATGTATTTAAAAAAGAAATATATCACAATGTCACTGTATGTTATATTATCTTCTAAGATCGGTGTTTTATGTCTCATAATATATCAAATATATTGTTATTATTTTCTAATTTTTGGGTGTTAATTTATATGAAACAAAATATTAAATAGAGAGGTTCTATTCAATATGGTTTTGTTAAAAGAATGAATTGAGAAGGGAACTTAAAATACTTATATATCCACAAAAAAAAAGGTAAAATAAAATAGGTATATTTATTAGGGGAATATATAAATAATATATAATAATTATTTTTAATAAAATTGGAATAATGATTGGTAGATAGAGGAAATATAATCCAAAATAAAAAGAGGTCGATTTAGGGGTTTTCATACCCCAGTCCTGACTTTATTGGTAGGCACTTATAACCTCCTAAATAACCAAATTAAGTTTATTAAATACTTTATTAAGATCAATTTTCATGTATTTTTTGTTTATTATTATTAATTTATGTCTATTTATAATCATTTTATTTTGATATTGTGCTCGTGTTCACTATCACATAGATGTTTGTTTCATGGTTCAAAGGCCATATCCGTTTGTAAGTAATTATAGATGTTCTTATTGAATGAGTCTATAAATATAGACGTAAAATTTTATAGATTTTATGTAATTTAGAAGTTATAAATATTCAAAATATCAAATATCCTTAAAAAATAAGCATAGTTTATGAAATATAAATAATATCATTTAATGGTTTGTTCATTTAGAATGTTTCTCTAACCAAGTTGAACTTAATAAATTTCATTTAATGCTTATTTTTATTTAATAATTAGAAAATATAAAATAAAATAAAATATACTTGTTAGGATCATATTTAACTACCAAATTATTATTACAACCAATCATGAAGGTCATGAAGAAAAATTAAATATATCATCCATGGAGGCTATGAACCCACCATAGTATTAGAGACATTTTTATTTTAGAATAAATGAGTGGATGGTGGATAATTTCCATTCCATTATTTTTATAAAATTAATATATTTATAATTAATATTAAATCATATTAGGATGTATAAAATATTTTTTAAGAGTTATATAATGAAAATAAATTTAAAGATATCGATTGAGATAGTTAAAACTTATATTGGATTTCCTCTCTTAACATACTTCATGGGTTTAGAGGATGATATTTTATAAATAGAAAAATAAAAAACATATATAGGTGTTTTTGGAAGGTATTTTGATATGTATTTTTCATTTTATGGACCTTATGGTGTGAGGATAGGTGATGTGGTAAAGGATGATATTTATAATGGGAAGAGGGGGGTGTTTTTAAATAAAATATTCATTAGTTTATTATTTCTTACTCAATACCATGAATAGTGATAATTATTGTGGGTATAAAAATTAATTATAACACTTTAGGATGATATAATGGTTTCTTAAATCATCTAATAACTAACTAAACATGTATTTAATTTATAATGTAAAATATAATATTTTTCTGCATTTTACTATTCACAAAAAATTACTTTTTTATAAAATAACAAAAAATATACCTAAGATAATTTTTATATGATGGTTCAAAAAATGAAATTCAATTTATCCAAATAATTTCCTATATATGAGAAATTTAATTTGAAAATAATTTTTTTATAAAAAAATTCCAATTTTTTATGAAATGGTTAAATTTATAAC
The DNA here is from genome assembly GCA_963277665.1 of Viscum album. NCBI lineage: Eukaryota > Viridiplantae > Streptophyta > Magnoliopsida > Santalales > Viscaceae > Viscum > Viscum album. The sequence goes on from OY728133.1 coordinate 667,275,899, forward strand.
CCTTAAACAAATTACTTATGATTTTAAAGATTATTATATTATTTACATACAGATCGATATTTTTTAAAACCAATTTTCTGAAAATAGAATTCTATTTAAAATTTTTGAACATATTTTAAAAATTTATTTTATTAAAATTAAAATATATATGTTTTCTAAAAAAGACAATTATGTTTTCATTGATTAAAATATTTATTTCATCACATTTAAAAATTTTATTTAGTTATTTTATGATACTGTTTCGTATATTTTTATTTCATTAGACACCTAAATTTTGTATCACTGATTTAATAATGGGGTTACTATTATTATAGTTAGGTAACTATTATTAATTCTTAGGTTACTATTATAAAAGTTATATATCGAATGACCATATAAGTTTTCTATTTCCTATAAATACCTCATATTTCTTTAATTCATCATTCAATTAAATTTACCTCAAGGTTATATAATTCATTTTTAAAAAGAGTGATAACATTACTAATGTTATGTTTATTTTTTTTAGTATTGTTATTGGGTATGATTGTTCTAGGTGACGAAAATGATTTAAATTTCCTTATTCTATTTATTTTATTTTTCCTTGTCTATTTTCCCATTATAAACATTTCAATTTTATTATACATATTTATTCTAAAAAATTAATTTTCTAAATTAGTAAAGTATTTGTGATTTTTATTATGTGTATTATGTGTTTTATATTGTAATATGTTCTCAATCATGACACACATATTTATTCAAATGGAAAATTAAGTATATAAAAATATCTCTGTAATTTCATTCTTCCCTCTAATTAAAATTCCATCATTAAAAGTTCATTTAAAAAACTAATAGGAAAATATATGGGGGCACTTTTGTTCCATTACTTAATTTGATTCCTTTATAGCCTCTTCATACTTACGGTTTCTCTAATGTATATTGATAAGGTGATTATTCTTATTGTGAACATATATGGACATAAAAATTTCATACATAAATACTAAATTTTATTAGTGGAATATTCACCACCTCTCAATATGATCCATACCATAACCAAAAAGGATTATTCTAATTGGAAACTTGGATACATAAAAAACTATTACAAAAATGGTCTACATCATTTACCATTAAGTTATTCATAATAAAAATCCTTTGTAGATATGTCATACTCAAAACCTTTCTTCATAACATGGGGAAGAAAAACATAAGAAAGGGAGAGCACAAATACTCAGTATGGGTAAACAAAATGGATAAAAATCAATGTTCATAAATGAGAATTAGATAAGAATAAGAGCATGTGAACATAATCATGACATACAATAATCATACCCCATTAGACAAATATCTTTAAATATAGATCATGTAATAATGTTTTTTCAATCAGAATACATAAGAAATAAGAGTGCAGAATCATCAATAATTAATCAAGATCCTTGAGAACATATCATACGAATAAGTTATATATTTTTTTATATACACATAGGTATAGAAAATAATATCCTTATTCATGGGTAATGTATGAGATTATCATAGTGGATTGGGCTCACCCCCATTCCATCATTTCTTTACTCAATGTTCACTCAAAAGATTTTATTATTAGATAAGGACCTTTACTGATCTAGGTTTAATCCCCATTGCAGTCTTTATTATCTCACGAGATACCCATATTTACCGAATTCATTAAATGGATATATAATTTATATCCGACTCATAACATAATGAAAAACATACATATCAGTCATACAAAATTCATCAAATCATTAAATCAAAACCCATGAAAATGAAATATGTTTCAAAAATATGTAATCATCATAACAATAAAAAATTATAGGGAAGAAAAAACATGGTAACATTGGGATCATATCCCCAATAAATCATAAGAATCATCAATTCATGTTTTTATAGATGATAATTCCTTTAAAAGACCACTCATTCATTTCATGAGGAAAACAACCTTTTCAATTGGAAACCCCTTATTTAAAAAATATAAATTTAAAAAATATTATGGAAAAAAATTTATTCTAAAATAAATTCATTAAATTATGAAAGAATATTAAAATAAAAGAATATTCATTTTGGTGGGGAAATTAGTTCCTACAATGTACGTCAAAACTAAAATTCCATTCACATTTTCAGTAAATTCAAAAGTACCATGTTTGGGAAATTATAAGAAGTTTCCTTGTATTTTTTTTATAAGAAAGAAAAAAAATGATTAAAAATGACTTCAATAAATATTTTTATAGTATTAAAAACATTCATGAAAACATTTTTAAATAATATGGACATGGAAGAAAATATTCTCAGCCAAAGAGTGAAATTAATTTAGTTTTACATAAAAACATTAATTCGATATCTTGAGTAATTAAAGAAAATAAATCTAAAGTAAAACATGTAATATCTAGAAATTAACATAGTCTAATAAAAAATATGATTTTGGAGAGGTAGATCATATAATTTTATCATCATAAAATTTAATCATAAACAATGTTGATAAAAATGGGATTGAAACATAAAACCCTTACTATTATGGTAACTTTTTAATCATAACCCCCATGAAATTAACAAATTAAAATGAAACTTTATATACCATGAAAATAAGGATTTTCATGATAAAAAATATAAATTGGGTTATATATACAACTCATGAAATAATATAGGTGTATAACATCAAACATATCTTAAGGAAGTGAAATCAAGAAGAAGAACCCTTTTAACGAGTAATTTTTGAATCAGAAGTCATTGAAAGATTGAAAATAAAATGGGTCTATAAATCAATTGAAAAAAATAATGTATTCTTCCAAAATAAATTATTTTATTGTATTTACACTATATAAATAATAAATTTGTTTATAACAATAAAACATGTCCTAATGAAGAAAAATTATAACGAAGCCTTTACCTTATATACAACTTGATTCGTAAGTGCACTAAAATCCTTTATAATAAATATTAATTTGTTATAATTATTCATAAGAACCATATTAATAAATACTATTTCACATATTATACAATCATTCCATTTCAACATCGATTTATTAACAATTCTCTATTAAAGTCATCATTTTGAGTATTAACTACTTCTTTTTTCATGTATGTTTTGTTTTGAAAATTTTGTTCCTTGCACTTTGATCGTGGTTATTCCAAATCCTCAATGTTAATAAATATATAAAAATAATATAAAAATAATATATAAATATTTATAACATTCATATTAAGTAGTGATGAAAAATTTATTACATCAGAACATGGAGATGATAATAAGTACACACACATGAGTGATGTTTCTGCTTTTTGATGTGGTTTTTCACACATATACATGAGGTAAATTTTCCTTTACTAATGGATTAGAAGGTAAGAAGGTGGATAATATTTATAATTATAAGAGAATAATTATGTTTTAAATATAATATATAGGAATTATATCCATCATTATGACCACCCATGAAATATGGTGATGAAAAATGAACTATATCGCTATGTGGAGATGATAGTCCACCTGTACGCATGAGCGATACTTTTATTTACCATTTGATTGAGAATAAGTAGAAAATTGTTTTATCATTTACATAATAGCATCAAATTATATTTATTTTCACTAGTGAAAAAGTTATTTTACACGTATGTTTTTCTTGATTTTTAACATCTCTTATAAGGGGACATTGTTTCTAGAAATATTGAAAATAAAATTTTAATGTCGGTTAAAAATATGACGTTGTAAATGAATTATTATATTGGTTTTTCACATTGGCTTTCTGATAACCAATGTGAGAAACCATTCATAATGGGGTTTTCACGTCTGTTATTATAGAACCTTTGTGAAAACCTATGAAGAATGGTTTTCCATGTCGGTTATCACAAAACCGATATGGAAAACCCTCCTGATTAAGGGTTTTCTACATCAGTTCTCTAACAACCAACATGAAAAACCAATTATAAATGTTTTTTTCACCATGTTTATCATATAACCTATGTGAAAAACCATTCATACCTAGTTTTTTACATCAATTATTATAGAACTGATGTGAAGAACCACTTTTTATATAATAATTGTACTTTAAAATATTCTCTCCACTATAGAGAAGAAGAGAAATAGTAAAAAACCAATAGAAATAGAGCAGAAATTTTATTTAAAAAACAAACCAAGAAACCCATTTACAATTAAAAATTTCAAAATTAAAATATATAGTACAAACAAAATAAAATCCAATAACAACTGTAAAATTATTTTCCCATTCAAACACATTTACAATCACAACTTTCAATGTTACAACATATATTACAAAAAAATAAAATCCATACATACCTATAATTTTTTTTCTCATTCAATTTCTAAGAGTCTTAGATCCTTTGAGCAATACGTACAAGGGTCATAAAAAAGATAAAAATTAAAAGGAAATAATTTAACATGTATTATGAATAAAAAAATGAAACATTCAGGGAAAGTTTATAAAGAAATATAACTTTTTGGATCTTTGTAACTGTCCCAATTGAAACTATTTCATACATAAATCTCAACACATAATATCTAAATTATTTTATGCCTTCTTGTTTATAAAAACAATGTTTAAATTTGTTTTTCAATTCAAAATAACACTATTAAGTGATATATCAATATTTTTTCAAATTATAAATGATAATTAACCCTTTCCTTTATATATTTGATCTTGGCGCTCTTCTTGATTGTGGTATCTCAAAAGAATTTATATGACCTATTTCAAAATAATATGAATTAAACAAATTTTAAATTCATAATAATATGAACAAGTTTAAAGAAATTCAAACTTACATCTCTAACACATTTATAATATTTTTCACACTTCTCCATGGATAGAGCAAAACCAGTAATGTGATTTCTCCATTTGACAAAAAAACTTAACATCCAATTACCACTGATATAAAAGAAAATATAATTCTAGTGGTTATTATGTTAAAATATATATAACACTTTATGAGATATATGTTTCATAATCTATAATATAAGGAAACATTTAGCACTGAATAACTGTATTCTTTCGAACTCTTTTAGTAATATAAAATATTATTTATGCATCAGTCATTGTCATCACTATAGGTGGAATAAACTCTGGGTCCATAAATCCATATAGATCTATCTTTTATTTATCCTTAAACATTTTACAAATATACCTAATAAAATAAATTAGAAATTTCCAATAAATTAAATGTAAGAAATATTTATATTAAGACTTACATGGGAAAAATATGCATCATGTTGAGGTCCAAAAAATCTCTAGTTATAATCTGCATGATATCACTTTACAAAAGTTCCATAATAATTTTAGTCCCACAAACATCAGATTCAAATGGAATCTCATAAACATCCAACAACATATTTGAATATGCTGAAAATCTATCAAGACTACTAGAATTTTTATCTAAAGTCATTACAGTTTGTATTTGTTTTTTTATATATAGTATATCCTTACCTTTAAAGTATTCCTGTAAAAAAATAGATAAATATATAAATGTAAAATGTTAAAAAAATATAAATTCCAAAATGAAATAAAAGATAAAATATACACAAACCTCTGCGGTAATATATAGAAGAAGTCTAAATGGGAAAACTAAAAAGTGGTTGATAATTTTTACAATTGTACTCACCTAATCTATAGGTAATGGTACTCTAGTTGATCTATATATAATATCATGTACAATGACCATAGGATGCTCTATCTCTATCTATTGATAATTAATGGTATCTAAAATATAAAATATCAACCCACATGTAATAATATAATTATAGAGATCATCAAAATATAACTAAAAATATCTAGGAATCTATGGTGGGGGGTGGGGGTGTAGGATTAGGATACAGAGTGGGGCCTATAGTTGGAGGTGGAGGAGTGGGAGCTGTTGGAATAGTTAGAGGTGTGAGAGCTACTGGTGGAGGTGGTGGAGTGGGAACTGTAGTCTGAAACTATATTTTCATGTCTGAAAACATCAACTGTATGAAAATTTGATCCTCTCCTCCTTCATCACATGAATATCCTGACGTTTTGATTCCAAGTATTCTATTTGTTTTTATAAACACCCTTTATTGAAGAAGATATATAACATGAATATCCTTTTTTCATTGATACACCGAATGGGTATCCTTATACACGATCCTAGTGATTAGGCTTTCCCAATGTTGTAGCTAAAATATTCTTCCTCTCATTTTCTAAATACACCCCCTGTGTTCTACACTACTCAAGTGAATATTGTATGAAATGTTTTAAAAAATATTAAATGAATCACAATATATAAAGAACTAAATTAAGTTAGATAAATAAATAAAGTAAAAATATTATATTTCTATTATCTAAAACCCTTAACTCTTCCATATGATATTTTCATTTTTTTTCTCATCTGATCCCTCTTCCATTTTTTAGGTCTAGCCAGGGTGGAGGGGATACCTCTGCAGAGCCTAAAGACTCTGCTCTCAATTTTTTTGGAATTTTTCATCCATCAGTTGTTCTTCTAATAACATCTTCCCTCCACATGATAAAGTATAAGGGTATAAATTTCTAGATTAAATCTCCTGATGAGATCTCCTAGATTTATATAAATTAAGAATAAATAAATCATTAGTAAATCATTATTAAGATCATTAATATAAATAAAACTACTTAAATGTATCATTTAACTTACCAAAAAAGTATTCTTATATTCTACCATCAACAAATTTCTTCCGTGTATCTTCATCTATAAAGGGAAATATATCAAATATATTATTATTTTGTCTATGACCAAAAATGATTTTTTTTGCGAGTGTTGATTTGAAATCCCTCCATCACTTAGAATCCAATGACTTTTCATACTAACTACTCCAGTATCAGGTATATCATATGTCATCTAATAATAAGGGTAAAAAATATTATTATAAACACTTTAAGATAAGTGATATAATAACAAATTATCTTACCAAAATGGTCTCCCATATATGAGATAATATAAATTTTTTAACACTAGTCCAATCATCAATAAATATAATAACCTTTATTTTATCCTGAACTGATATAAAATTCTTGAATTGTTTTGAATTTGGACCTCTTAGATATCATTATCATAAAATTATAGTGGTATCATATAGTCCAAGATACATGTAAATGATAATTTTGGTAAACATGTGCTGGCACATTTACCAACCCTCAAACTCTTCTTTATACCTATGGGAGTGGATGTCTCTTGTAATGAAAGATGAGGCACATAAAGAGGAGAATGTGTAAGTTCCTCCCCATAGGAATGAGTAAGATCATCTCTAAAAGTATGTTGCGGATCAGTTGATTGATATGTAATTATCCTAAAAAAATTGTATACAAATATACAAATTCACTTATTATATAACAATTTAAATACAAAATGTAAAATTATCAAAAAAAATTAAACTAAATTAAATTAAATCATTTTTATTCATATTTTTTATAGTTAAATAAAATTATAAAAACAGTAATGAGATATTAAATGACCTATAAAAAAATTAAAACAAATCTAAAAATGGTGTGTGAATATTAAAAATGATCCAACATAATAAATCAAATTTCACACCAAAAATAATATTTTTTCAGTATACTCTTATACAATATTTTTTTTCACATATTAGATTTAATATAAATTTTTTCCAAAAAAATAAATTTGTAGTTATGTTATTTAATGTTAAATATGGTCAACATAGTAAACTAACAAACTTAAACTAATATATAAAAATAATTAAACTTATTAATTATAATACGTGTTTTAATAAATAAAATAAAATTAAAATAACTAATATTTTATGTAATTTAAAAAAGTAAAAGAGAAATAAACATATGTTACCTATAATATTAGGAATTTAATAAAGGGCTGTTTTCCCAAATTCTTTTATCATGATCATTCTATATAGAACAAACCATGTTTATGATGTGCTCATCAATATTATCTATTAATCTTTCCATGAAAGTAGGGATCTTATAATAATCAAAATCATCATCAAGTTTATGATCACAAACATACTATTTTTTCCTTATAAAATAATAGACCATTACATATCATATTGATCAAGAACATAATTTTCTTTCATGTGTTTTAATTATAAAAGGATCACCTATGTAATTCAATATATTCAAATTAATTAGTGTTATTCCAAATTCATTATATCTGGAATTATTACTACCAATAAACCATTTATAGTTAAACAATATAACTTCAAATTTAATGTAATCAAACTCCCATATTTCTTCATGACTCCATAATATACACTTGATGAATAAATTGAGTTTTTTTCTTTGGCACTCAAAAAATGAATTTCTTCTACAAACACCATTACAATACTATTATGAACTGCACTTCTGTTGTCATGATATTTAATATGAAATGTATATACATTAATTTCATACATGGAGCATGTTATAAAATTTAAACTTGGAATATCCAATAACCATATCAATGTTTTTGATACATCTGATCTACCAAGAAAAATCTCTTTAAACCATCACAAAAATGTTTTGTTATGATCATTCTAAATACAAATATCTTTCTTATTGGGATAACATTGTATCAACATATTAATATGAAATGTTATATATAGTTGAGCATCATATATGTTATTCAAGATTTAGAAATGTACCTTCTTTATCTATTCACCTATCAATGTTTTAACTATTAAGCCACAAATCCCCTTTCCCCATAATTAACTCATTTATTGCGAGATAGAGGCAAACCAATGTGCTCCACTATAGACAAGTATATTATGAAAAACTCAAAAAAATATTTAAAAATATATTTCTTAATAATGGAGGCTTCAGGTCAATATTGATTCTTAGATTTCCCTTTTAATACATTCATATAAATTTCAAAAGGATACATCTAATGTAGATAAACTGGCCCAAAAATATTTAGTTCTCTCACCAAATGTACCATTAAATACACCATTATATCAAAAAAAGATAGAAGAAAATAAATTTTCAATTGACACAGTATAGAAACTGCTTCATTCTCAAAAATGTTCAAATCATTCCAATAAATAACCTTATTAAAAATTTAATTTAATAAATAACACACCTTCATGATAACCATTTTTATATGGATGTGAAATATTCCATGTAATGAAAATGGTAGGTGTTATTGCATCATTATGTGATAATCATGATAATTCATACCTATCAAATTCAAATCCTTTTAAGACATGATATTTTTTATATTTGAAGAATAACCGCATGACACTTTGATATCATGAATACACTGAGAAAGATAATTTTCTCCCTCTTGGATAATGTATGAGAATCCTAGGGCCTGAATATTCACCTCCCATAAGGAGTGGGAGATAAATCCAACCATATTCCCATTGATGGTAAGTCTAATCTTGCATTAAACCCATATTTAGTATTTCCTTTAATATCTAACAAAGTTCTAATCTAGATGTAACATATATTCTTCTCTATGTGCATGAAATCAATTTTATTTCTAACCTCATGATATATCCAAAATGGTATCTAAAAAAATATTGACCGTTTCTTCAAAATATATCTATTATCACTATATTTATGTGTCTTTTTGAATTGCATATTAATGTTTTTCACCATCTAAAAATATTGAATAATGGATAAAGGTTTTAGAGAAATATCAAATTCTCATGAGATGTTTAATTCCTTTTTAAAAATTATATAAGAGTGATCCATAGACAAATTTTTTTGATGACCTATGTATACTGTTTTCCCATGATACAGTTGATAATATGAATTCCATTGTTCACAAAATGGACACACTTTATAGCCCTTAACACTATATCCAAAAAAATCTTCATATGTTGGGAAGTCATCTATATTGAACATAATCATTGTATAAAGTTGAAAATATTCCATTTTAGAATAATCATACACCCTAATACCATCCTACCATAAGAGTTGAAAATCATCAATTAATGGGGAAAATAAAACACCAATATCATTTCAAGGCTATTTTGGTCTAGATATCATTAAACTAAACATTACATAATTTTTCTTCATAAAAAATTAAAGAGGTAATTTGTAAATTACCAATAAAATAATCCATTAACTATGTGTGCTATTAAGGCTTTGATGTGGATTCATTCCATCCATGCACAGTCTAAGTCTGAGACTTCTAACTTAATTTCTAAATATAGGAAACTATTGATCAATTTTTTCAACTATAGACAATCAACTGTATTCCATATGTTTCCATCACATATCCAATTATCTGCCTTCTATATTAACCTTTCTTCATCATGTGAATTTTCACATAAAATTTTCAAATGAGTAATTAAAGTAAGATAAAAAAAATTCTTTTTTAGGGGTCTCTGTTACTACTAAATGATCATGTAATTTTTCTTTATACTTATATCATTACATCACACATTTAGGAAACATTTAAAAAAATCCGTATACTTTCCCATATAGCAGACATTCATTCAGATATGTATGTATTTGTTTGTACACTAATCCCACTGGGAAAAGTATTTTCTTCACATTATAATGTGAATCATAATGATCATTGTCTTTAAGAATAATATATTTTAATAATTGTAGAAAATATATAAAACTATTACAACTGCAACCATGTTTCACCTTCAAGTTAATAAATCTAAACATCAATGATAAAACCATAAATTACGTACAAATTCAATGTTTTTTCATCATCAACATGTAGAATATCAATTGATGGTTCTTTCTTGATTGTCTCTACTTCAATATCACAAATCATTTCTTCAATATCATTAGAGTTATCATCTTTTAAAGCATCATCATCAATAGGTATGAAATTACACATAGTTTTACCATACCAAATCTAAGGGATATACCTTGGATTAAAACCATAAAAATTAAAATATCTTCAATCTTTATTCTTTTCAACTTCTTTGTAGTTAACAATTTTTGGAATGGGAAGAAAAATATGTCATTTTTTAAGACATTTCGTTTAGAAAATTACAAAAAACCAACAACACCATTCTCATATTCATCACTTATTCAAAGTTCCATAATCCAAATTCGAATCATTATTATCTATAATAAATATAAAAAATGAATATCAAAAAAATTTCTTTTAAAAATAATAGTGTTGATAAAAGTGAGTTAGAGGGTGAGATAATATATTATTTCAATGATAACAAAGTTTTTAAAGTAATAGAAAGTAAAATTTTCTATCCACATTAAAAAACATAGGGTTTTAAATATGCTAATATATTTCCAATACTTTGGATGGATATAATAATTTCATCCACTAAATAATTATTAAAGTTACATTTTTTTTTTCAAACATAAATGGGAAAAAAATCACAATCCTAACATATCATATTGAAAACAACATAAATAAATTGAATTAAAAAGGATTTCCAAAAAAGTGATCGCAATCCATACTAAAAAATAAGTTAGATGGTTTTATTAGATTATATATCAAGTAGATAATATGAAAAATTAAATGGTGCTGATGTAGATAAAAATTACATTATAATAGCATTATAAAATTACATTGAAAAATAAGAAGATATTAAATTTTTTCATCCTTTATTACATAGAGTTTAATTTATAAAATATTGATATTAGAAATGACATTGAAAAATATAGAAAACAAATAAGGGAAACAATATAAGGAAAATATAAAATTTTGATGAGAATATTCATTAATTTTGAAGGAATTAAAAAAGTGATTCATTCCAAACATATCTAAAGTAAAAATAAATGAATTTAATGTTATGAAATTATAAACATATATATATATATATTACGTTAATTTAATTATTATTACATGTCATTATAAAAAACTTTCAACATATTGTATATAATTTTTTCACTCCAACTAATATAGTAATATTATTTAAAAATAATTTACGACTGCCTGATATACCACCACTTATAAAAACATAATTCCCTAGTTCAGTAAGGGGACTTCCAAATTTTTATTTAGAAACACTAATTTAAATTATTTATTTAAGCTATCATGAATATTTATATCTATAATTTTACTATACCCTTAAACAAAATATCTCATTTTTGATAAATATTATAGAAAATAAAATCCTTATTATATATTTATCCTCATGCATATATGAGTGAACTTGAAGTTAAGAAGATTATAAAATTTCCAAAATTTGAAAATTAGTTGATATATGAATTAATTGATTAAAAAAAGTCACAATACCATATATATGATGTTGTGAATTATCTATTATGGGTAAATATCCATAGAGGAGAAAATGATAGTTTGATAAACAGTCTTTAAATGCCTTCCAGAAATATAGGAAACCACTCAGATCCAGAGAAAAAAATCTCATATAAGGAAAGGGAAACAACCATTGTTTATTGAAATAAATTAATTAAAGGATAATGTAAAATATTTCGATCCCGAAATTACTTATAATATCAATGTACCATAAGTACCTGTTCATGATCTTGTTGAAATTTAAATAAATTTTAATAATAATGGATGATGTTGGAACTGAGTATAAACCATTATTGATGACATGTGTAAATTAAAAAAATTTCTAATATATATTGTGACTACCTACCATTATAGTAATATTGATAATGATTTTTATATAAAAATCACTAAGGGATTGAGAATGTGGGATATTCAAACCTTCAGGCGAGCTAGTTGGATAAGAGTAGATATATATTCGAATGAATAATGATTAGGCTGATAAAACCTGAGGGTGTTTGAAGATGGTAATGGATAATGGAGTCCCCCAAATAAAAAAATAAATAGTTAGGGATTCTACTCCAAAGAACAACCAAAAAAAGAAAAATGACAATGTGTGAGGCTTATTAGAGAGATGAGATCATATATCTTCGATGCACAATGATTAGGCTGACAAAAATTGAGAGTGTATAAATATCGTAAGGAGAGATTGAAGCCATATATAATAAATAATGAAAGAGTTATAGATAAATCTCAAGAGAAACTAGAGATTCCATCATGATAATGGAAGAACTCATAATTATTTAATTGTCAATCATTGAAAATTAATAAAATTTTAAAAGGTATATAACAACAGTTATTTAATAACCAATGTAAAAAAGATGTAAAGATTGATTTTTCAAGTCGGTTATTTATTAAATGATGTGAAAAACTAATTTTTCACATTTATTATTTAGAATCAATGTTAAAAATTGGAGAAAAAGGAATTTTCATGTCGGTTATTATACAACCAATGTGAAGAATCTGTGAAAATTTATTTTCCACAAAAGTTATATAATAACTGCAGTGAAAAATAAATTTTCAAAGATTTTCACATCAGTTCAAAATAAATGACGTTAAAAGGGTGACATTATAAATAGTTTTTTTACTAGTGTATAATAGACTAATCATGTTTTTATGGATTTAACAAGTTGATAAAAGGTTTAATAAGAAATAAAATTGAAATACATTGGTTATGATTTATACCTCTTCTATGAGAGTCCTCATTTGGTTTACACCTTAAGACTTGAAGGATTGGTATTAGGAGATGAAAAAAATATCTAGGATGAATGTACGAATTATATAAAGGATTTTCATTAGGTTTATTCAAATATTTAAGCACCAGATAGTGTGAATAAGGTAGTAGGAGTGGTTTCCTTTTATAAGCGACGGGAAGGAAACACATGGAATTTTATAAAATATCTCAATTATATAAGGTTTATTTATGTGTAAGTGGATTAAAAAATCCACAAATTCAATAATTGGATAATATAATTTTTAAATATAAATAAGTAATAATAATTATAGAGGATTGGGGAGAAATCCTTTCTTTATTTATGGGTTAACCCCCCAGTAAACTCATTTTAACGTTAATCACGGTAACAAAATTTTACCATTATTACTATTCAATATAACAAAAAATTAAGTCGAAAATATTAGATTATATTATTTATAAATATTAGAAATATGGAATCTATTTTACCAGCTTTAATTTCTATAATTTTAATAATTTAATTTTAAATAAGGGAGAAACTTGTAATAGAATCCCGTTTTAGAAAAATGAATTTCTAATCATAAAACATAATCTACTTATATTAATTTCATTTTAAAAACCATAAAATTAATGCTAAAATATATTATTGATTTTATAATATATATATTTTATTAAATATATTAATAATTTGAGATTAATTAAATTTATTAAGATAATAACACAATGCATAGATAAAAACAGTGTTTTAGAAAAATTTGACATTATGCCTAAAAATTAACTTATAAAAAAATAAATTATATTGATAATTATTACATAATAAATATATTATTTATAAATAAATAATTATTATGATAGTTTAAGATCAAATTAAAAAACACAACGAGTTATTTAATTGGAAATAAATGATAGTTTTTCAAAAAATTGGTATTTTCCTCCTTTCACGAAAAAATTATTCTTTTTAGAATAATAATAAAATTAATCCTAAGATAATATTGAAAAGATGATTTAAAAAAATACATTTATTTGTTAAAATAAAATTTCTCAAAATTGGGTAATGTAATTTTATTTTTTGTGCACAAAATTAAATAAAAACCATTTTGGAAGAATAAATATTTTTGAAGCACAAAATGACTCTAGTGAAAGATGTTTCCTTATTTGTTATGAATTAATAAATAAATAATTATTATTTAAAAAAATTATACATAATTTTCATAATTTTATTATTACTATTCATACCTTCCAATTCAATTTCTAGGTTGTAAAGGGTTACTATATCAGGGTTCGTTTAGACTCGGGGTTTCATGTAAGTAAATTCACCTAGCACTTGCAGTTTATTTAAATAAAAATATATTCCAAAATCTAAGGGTGTTAAATTCTACCACTTTAAATACATTAGATCCTTACATTTTTTATCTTGGTAATAAAAGAGTTTATATTTTAAAATACCTTTGTTGAAAACCCACATTGTGCAAAGGAATACTAAAACATCCTTTAAAAGGGGAAGTGGGAAGCGTAATGGCTATATAAAATAACACATAATAAAGTTCCAAAATAAGGCTAAAATTAGTGGGATGTAAAAATATTGATATGTAGGATAAAGATAATGTAAAAATTATAATAGAGAGTGATATAAAACATCGTTATGAGAATTTTAATTACAGAAATACCATAAATTATCAAGGGTTGAAAATGACCATCAACTCCTTTGAAATTTTTATAAAAGGAATACATTTCCATTTTCAAGTTTCTCTTTACTAGAGTTGGGGAATTATTTTTCCATGGAATATGAGAAAGTATAAATAATTTATCTCTTTTTATTTTATAAGAATAATTTCATCATTTGGTTGTTCATTAATTAATTTCCACTTTTATCTCATCTCTTACTCCAGGAAATGGATATTCAAGGTGACTATTTCATGATTGTAGCATTAAAATTATCTATTAATGGATAACGGGATCCCTAAAATAATAAAATTCATTCATTATATCATTAAATATTTATAAAAATCAAAATGTCTAGAAAAAGTTATCCAATATGGATAAATATACAAATCATAAAATAATATATTAATAACTAAATCCATAATAATAACACCTAATGTTCATCATAAACTATTCCATAAATACTAAACCTTAATACTCCTCCAAAATATGTCTGAGTAAATTTGAAACCCAAAAATATAGAAACATTGTCACCAAATATCCAAAATATAGTTAAACTTAATCCCCAAACAACAAAAAGGTACTCTTATTGTCACATACAAAACTTGTTAGTACCTAAATCATATATTATACTAAACCATTTCAATAACCTAAATTGTAGCGACCCCAAAACCTAGGGTGCCTCATGAGACATGATATACTTATCATTTCATTACAACATTTACCAAAAATTATATCATGTCCCATGACTACAGAAGATCGGGAGGCTCAGGATTCTAGGAAACCAACTGCTCTGATAAACTTCATTAGTACATTCCATGCCTGAAAAATTTTAAACAAAACGTAGGGTGAGCAAAAATGCCCACTAAGGGGTTTTAAAAACATTTTAAGAAAATCCTTTCTCAAATAAGACCTTTTTGAAGAAAATAAAACACTTTGATAAAACTAAAAAATTATCTTTTCTTAAAACATGAGATCCATTTTTCTTTGAAAACCACTTGCACAAAGAAACACGTACATGAAATGAGCTTTAATATAAACATGATCAGAGTGCGTAATATAAGAAGAATAAAAAATGCATAATGTTAGAAACAAAGTTACATTACTTCTAAAAGAATTCTATGACTAAGAAGGGAAGACATGCATATCATGATTCATGAGTAAAATGCAGATCATCTAACAGTTTACCATATGAAAACTGTTCTTGTTGCATAAAGTACATTTTCATGATCTTGGGAGCTTTCAACTAGGGGTTGTCCTGTTAGTTGAACTAACCCCTGTTTGACCTTTATCATTACATGCAGAGGGGATGCATAATACTGGACTTTGTCAAGACCTCACGTCATGACCTTAAAACATAACTTTAGTACGGGTCAAGGCCAAACGCCAATCCCGTTTCCCATGGTAGCACGAGCCAAGGCTATTCGCCAAGACCGTTGCACATGATAGCACGAGCCAAGGCTATTCGCCAAGACCGTTGCACATGGTAGCACGAGCCAAGGCTATTCGCCAAGACCGTTGCGCGTGGTAGCACGAGCCAAGGCTATTCGCCAAGACCGTTGCACATGACCTCTCATGAGACTCTTGCTTTACCCAATGCATTGGAGCGCTGTATAATTCCGGGCGCACCCGTCCATAAACATTGAAGTCCTATACATCCCTCACATATCTTGACCTGGTCATTCATTCATAGGGTTTCATATATTCTTAATCAACCCCCTTTTCACATTCATGTTCATAACATGAGACAGATCAATCATAAAAAAAAATCTGATACATGCTTGCTAAAACACTTATCATTCTATAACATCATAAAACCAAAATTAAACATGGACATTCATAACTTATACACATGATGATAAAAGGATATTGTGGGAGTTTACCTAAAACTGTCTTGGGAAAACCATGTACATAATTGTATAAAATAAAATCCCATTTATAAGCACATTAAAACAACACGACCCATTTTCTTTATAAAGTTTTCAAACACCATAAAAATAAAACTTGTGGTTGCAGTCAATCATAATGATATTTTTATACCTATACACATGGGTTTACCACAATAACCCATACTAAAAAAAGAATTTCCCAGGTTATACATTAAATAAATAAATAAAAAAAATAATGTTTGGAAAACCGAGTGGGGTTCATTTATAGATCAATTAAATGGGCGTAACTTTCATAAAACCCTTATTGGCATAAAATCGATCTTGCATGCAACATGGTCGATGTGTACAAATACATTAATGCATGTGTATAAAAGTTTAAGGAACTCTTTCCATCTTCTCAAAAAAAAAACCAAAAAAAACCCTGGTTTATCAAGAATGAAAAAAGTAAAAATTTTCAAAATAAAGAACTATTTTGATAACAAATAACCTTTATACTACATTATAAAAAGGTATATAATTGGTTTTTTTAGGTAACTTTCCTTTGAGTAAATAAACTATCATGTTACATTGTATAAAACAAAAGAACCCAAATCATCCCTTATGCACATTGATGTACATGTACACCTATATGACTATAAGTTCATGTATATCTTTAAGCTCCATATATGTTCATGGAATTTTGAAAACTCCATTTTCATAGGTGAGAAGAATTTTAGGGTCATCAACATGGGGAAAAAGGGTGTACATATGCATGTATTATCTTATATAAATATGCACGAATGCGATTATATATATACACACACATACGCATGAAGTGTATATACATATATTTATTCGTGTATATTCCCTGAAGTGGGTGAAAAATTAAAACAAGAGAACCAACCCTTCTCAATATCGGTCCTTTGAATAGGTAAAACGGGTATAAACTGGTTTTTATGGTCCTGTATATTCTTGTACAAATTTATACAACATGATTATATAACTTTGAAAATCTTTTGGAAATGAAAAGAAATGAAGGATAGGATTTCCTTCTACTACTATTCGGTTTCTCAGGCTGAGAGGGAAGTCCACATGGTTCGGGTTTGCACAGGGTTCGTACATACCGAAAATATATAACATGTATATATATATTTATATACACCGAACTCAAACAGAACCCATAACAAGACTTCTCCCTTACTTTAGTTCGGAGTGGAGATGAGAAAGATGCGGCAAAGAGGCATGTGATTTTCGGATGTATAACCCAGGATGTATAGTCATGCACATAACCTGTATATACGTATATATATATATATATATATAAAACGAAACTCAAAAAAAAACTCAAAACAGAACTCAACCCTTACCGACACGGAGAGGAGGAGGATCAAGTGCTCTCGATGGTCTCTGTGGAAGCCGCTGAAGTGAACACCAGGGAATCGCAGCCCCGGGCTTCGGTGCAACTGTAGGTTTTAAAAAAACTTAGGGAGAAGGGAGATGAGGGAACCGAGACCAGGTAATAAAGAGGGTGGTGCCGACTTCGTGGAAGAAAACGAGAGGGGGGGTGACCGTTGTCGGCTCGAGCGAAGGAATCACGTGGCTACGGTCGACCCAGGCGGAGAGAACGAAGCCTTACCCCACTGGTTTCGCGCGCACGCGAAGAAGAAAAAGCTGCGGGGGAGAGAGACACACGAAATCTATGGACGGCCCAGATTGAAAAGGTCCAGATCGGACGGCCCGGGGTCGACGTGGGGTTTATAAAAAAACGAAACACGCGGTTTCGTTCGTTTTCTTTTTTTCTTTTTTTTACGCATTATAATTTTATTTCAACATTTTTAACATAAAAAAACGGTTGTTTTAATATTTTAATAAACCTGTTATAAATTCACTAATATAACCTTATTAATAGACAATTATTATCCTAAGTCAAGGGTTATAAATACACCAATATATATTAAACTGTTAAACCCCTAATTAAAAAAAATATTATTCTCCTAAAAAAACACAATTATCAAGCTGACTTTTATTATCTTAATAAAAATCAGTGATCAACAAAAATTATAAATTGATTTGATCAAAATATATTATTTTATAAACATAAGTATATATATATGTATTCTATTTTTAAAATAAAAATAATTTTTAATGACAATATATTAAGTATATTATTTTTAAACCATAATCATTGATCTTTTATTATTATATTTGGGAAAAAAACAGAGGTCCATTTAATCGATTAAATAAAATATTGGTTTATTCAACATAACATATATATATATATATATTTACTTACTTTTCCTTTTCTGAATTACATAAGTCTTTATTTATAATTGGATAAAAACATTCAGATACACTCTTTTAAGAAGAGAAAATGAAATTGGTTGCTTAAAAGTATTTGTGTAAACTTAAAGATGCGAAATTTGTAAATAAAACCATAATTTGACACAATTTCCAAAATAGTTAACAAAGGTCAAATTATAAAAAAAATAATATATCTAATTTGATGCAACATATATAACTCATAAAATATAAATCCATCAGGTTTAATATAATTAGAAAATAAAAGTTATTGTTCAAATTAATATGCATAGTGGTAGAAAAACAATAATATTAATTTTTTTCGTTTTGAAACATAAAATAAAATTATCATTTTGGGAAAACTAGAGGTAAATTAACTAAATTAACATTGATGTCATTTTGAAATATTAAAGCAAAATACACAATTATCATACCGATCATTTTTGGAGTAAATCGTCATATTTCCAACGGTTAACATAGAGGATAAGGAGACCCAACAGTCAAAAATATAGCCGTTTGAGGTCCAACGGTCCGATTGGGGAGCTTATAAAAAGAAAGGTTTGGTATCGGGTGTCCCTTACCCCAAGTGACTGAAGGAGAAGCAAAGATGGTTCGCGTGATCCCCTTGGTGCTGAGCACGGTCGCAGTGGCTTCAGCCATCCTCATGTTTCTTATGATGGATGCTCGAAACCCCTACCGCATTCTCGGGCTCGTAGTAGTTTTAAGCGGTCTCCCCATTATTGTAATCGGGTTCTTAGTTGGGATATTTGGTTAGTGAGCTTTTCTTATAACCCAAAAATTGTAAGACCCTTCAGTGTTGAGTTCATAAATACAAGTTACGTGTTTTTATATTTTACATTATGATTGTTTTAAAGAGAGAACTTCAAAAGCACAAAACGCCCAGTTTTCATTTAAGAGGTTTGAAAACTTCTGGGTGTTACATTATCTCCCCCTTCAAAGAATTGCGTCCCCGCAATTCTATCATAAAAAAAAGAAAAACTGAAACTCCAAACGTAAAACTCTACCAAAATAGTGGATCTGGCTCGGTAAACGGGACACCAAAGTTGGCACACAACTCTTCAGTTTCCCTAGTCCAGATGCACCTCGAACAGTGCTCCTTGAACTCCTGGTCGTGTGTACTGCACACGAGCTTCCAAAGGGAGGCTCGTGCGATGCAAAGCTCGGATATGTCCGAGTAGATAAACTCCTTGATGAATCTTCTGGCCACATCCTGCTCGAGGTAGTCGAGAGGGATGGTGCGGTTGAGGATACTGATGTTCATGACTTGGAACATATAAGATGCACTGAGCTGGCCATCTTGGGCGGCCACGAGGAAACACGCTCTGGCAGAAAAGTTCTGTGCCAGAGTGAAACATTGGAATAGGCCCTCAAAGTACATTCCCCTTCGCATATAGCAGGGGAGTTGAGCAGCAGCGATGAGCTGAAAGACGCGATTATTCTCTTGACATAGCCGAAGAATCTCTGGACTGTTTTCTAAATTGAGCAAACGCTGGCAGGACCCTCGCAGGTGGAGAAATGATGGGTAATCCACCATGCATGCCTTGATCAAGATGACTTCTACTAGCTCATCGGGTAGGGATGAGAAGTTCGTTTGTCCAGCCATCTGAAAACAAACATCAAGGGGAAACTCTCAACAACATAGCTATGGTGAAGACATGAAAGAAAACAAGGAACTTCCATTTATGAAAAAGTTTACACGGAAAAGTCTGAGTTCACAAGACGTACGCCACAAAGAGTGGTAAAACTTCCTAACTCTTCAAACCGCACACAAGATGAACATACAGGACTAAACTCATGGGAACATTTATAACGCCTCCTGAGTTTAGCGTGAGGGGTGTGGAGTTGGGAGACATCGGTGTACACTTCTTTCCTAAGAGACACACGGGTGGACTCATTTTCCAACGCTCCGAAGTCCATTAACAGGCCCCAGAAGCCATAGTGCAGGACCTGGCACAGATAAGCCGCTCGGAGGTCTCCGGCAGCAGCAGCTTCTTGAAAAGGGTTATCTAGCATTGTGCCAAATTCCTCGCCAGTTGTAAACACTCTGAAGAGTCCTTCGTGATACCTTCCATGACGTGCATACGAGGGAAACTGGGTCATCATCATTAGGAGATAATCCATCCCCATTCCCCGGTAGAGACTAAGCACCCTAGATGAGTTTGACACATCGTACAAGTGCTTACACGTCATGCGAATTTGGGCATAATTTAGGAAGTTTTCACGGCTAGCTAGAGATATAATGTTCTCTAGAGCCTCAGTGGGGAGTGACAAAAGGTCGGTAGGTACATCAACCATCTGAAAGTTATAACATTTTTACTTAGTTAGTCTTAGCAATATATTTATATCACCTGGTTTTCCAGAGTTGCCTGAACCTATCCTCTGATACCAACTGTAGCGACCCCAAAACCCAGGGTGCCTCATGAGACATGATATACTTATCATTTCATTACAACATTTACCAAAAATTATATCATGTCCCATGACTACTGAAGATCAGGAGGCTCAGGATTCTGGGAAACCAGCTGCTCTGATAAAATTCATTAGTACATTCCATGCCTGAAAATTTTTAAACAAAACGTAGGGTGAGCAAAAATGCCCAGTAAGGGGTTTTAAAATCATTTTAAGAAAATCCTTTCTTAAATAAGACCTTTTTGAAGAAAATAAAACACTCTGATAAACCTAAAAAAATATCTTTTCTAAAAACATGAGATCCATTTTTCTTTGAAAACCACTTGCACAAAGAAACACGTACTTGAAATGAGCTTTAATATAAACATGATCAGAGTTCGCAATATAAGAAGAATAAATAATGCATAATGTTAGAAACAAAGTTACTTTACTTCTAAAAGAATTCTATGACTAAGCAGGGAAGACATGCATATCATGATTCATGAGTAAAATGCAGATCATCTAACAGTTTACCATATGAAAATAGTTCTTGTTGCATAAAGTACATTTTCATGATCTTGGGAGCTTTAAACTAGGGGTTGTCCTGTTAGTTGAACTAACCCCTGGTTGACCTTTATCATTACATGCAGAGGGGATGCATAATACTTGACTTTGTCAAGACCTCGTGTCATGACCTTAAAACCTAACTTTAGTACGGGTCAAGGCCAAACGCCAATCCCGTTTCCCATGGTAGCACGAGCCAAGGCTATTCGCCAAGACCGTTGCACATGATAGCACGAGCCAAGGCTATTAGCCAAGACCGTTTCACATGGTAGCATGAGCCAAGGCTATTCTCCAAGACCGTTGCACATGGTAGCACGAGCCAAGGCTATTCGCCAAGACCGTTGCACATGACGTCTCATGAGACTCTTGCTTTACCCAATGCATTGGAGCGCTATATAATTCCGGGCGCACCCGTCCATAAACATTTAAGTCCTATACATCCCTCACATATCTTGACCTGGTCATTCATTCATAGGGTTTCATATATTCTTAATCAACCCCCTTTTCACATTCATGTTCATAACCTGAGACAGATCAATCATAAAAAAAAAATCTGATACATGCTTGCTAAAACACTTATCATTCTATAACATCATAAAACCAAAATTAAACATGGACATACATAACTAATACACATTATGATAAAAGGATATTGTGGGTGGTTACCTAAAACTATCTTGGGAAAACCATGTACATAATTGTATAAAATAAAATCCCATTTATTAGCATATTAAAACAATACGACCCATTTTCTTTATAAAGTTTGCAAACACCATAAAAATAAAACTTGTGGTTGCAGTCAATCATAATGATATTTTTATACCTGTACATATGCATGGGTTTACCACAATAACCCATACTAAAAAAAGAATTTCCCAGGTTATACATTAAATAAATAAAAAAAATAATGTTTGGCAAACCGAGTGGGGTTCCTTTATAGATCAATGAAATGGGCCTAACTTTCATAAAACCCTTATTGGCATAAAATCGATCTTGCATGCAACATGGTCGATGTGTACAAATACATGAATGCATGTGTATAAAAGTTTAAGGAACTCTTTCCATCTTCTCAAAAAAAAACCAAAAAAAAACCCCTGGTTTATCAAGAATGAAAAAAGAAAAAAATTTCAAAATAAAGAACTATTTTGATAACAACTAACCTTTAAAATACATTATAAAAAGGTATATAATTTGTTTTTTTAGGTAACTTTCCTTTGAGTAAATAAACTATCATGTTACATTGTATAAAAAAAATAACCCAAATCATCCCTAATGCACATTGATGTACATGTACACCTATATGACTATAAGTTCATGTATATCTTTAAACTCCATATATGTTCATGCAATTTCGACAAATCCATTTTCATAGGTGAAAAGAATTTTAGGGTCATAAACATGGGGAAAAATGGTGTACATATGCATGTATTATCTTATATAAATATGCACGAATGCGATTATATATATATACACACATACGCATGAAGTGTATATACATATATTTATTCGTGTATATTCCCTGGAGTGGGTGACAAATTAAAACAAGAGAACCACCCCTTCTCAAGATCGGTCCTTGGAATAGGTAAAACGGGTATAAACTGGTTTTTATGGTCCTGTATATTCTTGTACAAATTTATAAAACATGATTATATAACTTTTAAAATCTTGTGGAAATGAAAAGAAATGAAGGATAGGATTTCCTTCTACTACTATTCGGTTTCTCAGGCTGAGAGGGAAGTCCACATGGTTCGGGTTTGCACAGGGTTCGTACATACCGAAAATATATAACATGTATATATATATTTATATACACCGAACTCAAACAGAACCCATAACAAGACTTCTCCCTTACTTTAGTTCAGAGTGGAGATGAGCAAGATGCGGCAAAGAGGCATGTGATTTTCGGATGTATAACCCAGGATGTATAGTCATGCACATAACTCGTATATACGTATATATATATATATATATATATATATATATATATATATAAAACGAAACTCAAATAAAACTCAAAACAGAACTCAACCCTTACCGACACGGAGAGGAGGAGGAGCAAGTGCTCTCGATGGTCTCTGTGGAAGCCGCTGAAGTAAACACCAGGGAATCGCAGCCCCGGGCTTCGGTGCAACTGTAGGTTTTAAAAAAAAATCTTAGGGAGAAGGGAGATGATGGAACCGAGACCAGGTAATAAAGAGGGCGGCGCCGACTTTGTGGAAGAAAACGAGAGGGGGGTGACTATTGTCGGCTCGGGCGAAGGAATCACGTGGCTACGGTCGACCCAGGCGGAGAGAACGAAGCCTTACCCCATTGGTTTGGTGCGCAT
Organism: Viscum album; assembly: GCA_963277665.1. NCBI lineage: Eukaryota > Viridiplantae > Streptophyta > Magnoliopsida > Santalales > Viscaceae > Viscum > Viscum album. The sequence goes on from OY728133.1 coordinate 667,300,380, forward strand.
GCGAAGAAGGAGCTGCGGGGGAGAGAGAGACGCGAAATCGATGGACGGCCCAGATTGAAAAGGTCCAGATCGGATGGCCCGGGGTCGACGTGGGGTTTATAAACAAAACGAAACACGCAGTTTCTTTCGTTTTCTTTTTTTCTTTTTTTTTACGCATTATAATTTTATTTCAACGTTTTTAACATAAAAAAACGGTTGTTTTAATATTTTAATAAACCTGTTATAAATTCACTAATATAACCTTATTAATAGACTATTATTGTCCTAAGTCGAGGGTTATAAATACACCAATATATATTAAACTTTTAAACCCCTAATTAAAAAAAAATATTATTCTCCAAAAAAAACACAATTATCAAGCTGACTTTTATTATCTTAATAAAAATCAGTGATCAACAAAAATTATAAATTGATTTGATCAAAATATATTATTTTATAAACATAAGTATATATATATGTATTCTATTTTTAAAATACCAATAATTTTTAATGACATTATATTAAGTATATTATTTTTAAACCATAATCATTGATCTTTTATTATTATATTTGAAAAAAAACAAAGGTCCATTTAATCGATTAAATAAAATATTGGTTTATTCAACATAACATATATATATATATATATATTTACTTACTTTTCCTTTTCTGAATTACATAAGTCTTAATTTATAATTGGATAAAAACATTAGGATACACTCTTTTAAGAAGAGAAAATGAAATTTGTTGCCTAAAAGTATTTGTATAAACTTAAAGATGCGAAATTTGTAAATAAAACCATAATTTGACACAATTTCCAAAATAGTTAACAAAGGTAAAATTATAAAAAAAAATAATATATCTAATTTGATGCAACATATATAACTCATAAAATATAAATCCATCAGGTTTAATATAATTAGAAAATAAAAGTTATTGTTCAAATTAATATGCATAGTGGTAGAAAAACAATAATATTAATTTTTTTCGTTTTGAAACGTAAAATAAAATCATCATTTTGGGAAAACAAGAGGTAAATTAAGTAAATTAACATTGATGTCATTTTGAAATATTAAAGAAAAATACACAATTATCATACCGATCCTTTTTGGGGTAAATCATTATATTTCCAACGGTCAACATAGAGGATAAGGAGACCCAACGGTCAAAAATATAGCCGTTTCAGGTCCAACGGTCCGATTGGGGAGCTTATAAAAAGAAAGGTTTGGTCTCGGGTGTCCCTTACCCCAAGTGACTGAAGGAGAAGCAAAGATGGTTCGCGTGATCCCCTGGGTGCTGAGCACGGTCGCGCTGGCTTCAGCCATCCTCATGTTTCTTATGATGGATGCTCGAAACCCCTACCGCATTCTCGGGCTCTTAGTAATTTTAAGCGGTCTCCCCATTATTGTAATCGGGTTCTTAGTTGGGATATTTGGTTAGTGATCTTTTCTTATAACCCGAAAATTTTAAGACCCTTCAGTTTTGAGTTCATAAATACAAGTTACATATTTTTATATTTTACATTCTGATTGTTTTAAAGAGAGAACTTCAAAAGCACAAAACGCCCAATTTTAATTTAAGAGGTTTGAAAACTTCAGGGTGTTACATAAATAACCATAAAAACTCAATTAAAAAATATGTTATTCCAAACTATAAAATTATCCTTTTTCATAAAATCAAATCACAGACTATCCAATATATTCCATAAATCCGAAACAGTAATAAACACATAAAATATATCATAAACCAATCTTTCATCAAATCAATAATAAATTTTAAGGTCACTAATACTATCCAATTTACTTTATTAATATATATTTAATTTTTATCCCAAAATAACATTATTATATTAACCTTAGGCACACTTTAAGGGATATATACCCCTAAATCATTCATTTTTTCAAAAAATATATCCTAATTATGGAATTACTTTTCCGGGATATTGATTCCAATCGATATATGCTCAAAAATCCTTAAATAAAAACTACTGTGGAATAATAATGAGATGTCTCATGATTTTTATAATCATAATATCTTTAATAAAAGAGTTATATAACATAATTCTAAAATAAAATTACATAAAAATCTCAATTATTTCACTTAAATATTTGGCATAGAATTGGTTATTCCTTGGTCTAGGAGTTAACTCTTATATTGGGGAATTATCTTGAATAATTCCAAAGTTCCCCACACATAATACATTGAATAATAAATGGTACCATGTAATGTAATTTATTTACCTTCATAGAACTCATCATTTTACATAGTGTTTACATGATATATTTCATTCTTTTACACACATAAAACATCTTCCCATTACTTTGAGACATTTCCCGGAGTGTTTTTCCCACATTCACCACATGTAGGAAGCTAAACCTTCTTTCCTCCATGATCTTCATAAAAATAAATTTTTTTATTATTTGGTTTATTAAAAAACATGATTATGTTCAAGTTACTAATCATATAACAACACATATGATTATGAATAATCACAATCTTTAACATTACATATCCCATATCATTTAATTTCTTATGAGTAAAATTATTGCATTTTTGTTCACATTCATCATTGAAATTTTAAAGACCCAGAATTTTCAAGGAAATTTTTTTCTTAATTCTTTGGAATTTTACGTGTCTGTGGCTTTTGACGACACCTGATTCGAAGGCCCGGTGTGCCCAGAATCAATTTCGGAAGTTTTTTTTTCGGGTATGTTCAGTAAACGTACGTGTGAGTTTTTCTATCCTTTGAACTGGTGCTCGGAATTGAAATCCGAGGACACCACTGAACTCACAGATCTAGTAATTGCTTAAAAGGACCTTTACCGCAGTTCTGTTTTATGCAGGTTGGAAGTTAATTTTGGGTATTTAGAATAAAATAAATAAAATTGTGGAACACAATTTTATTTTATATCTGGTAGTTATATCCTACAAAGCGGAGGTTATTGGTGGGGTCCACACCCACATAACCTCTCATGAGAAGATATTTGTGTTGTGGGGCCCACACGAACCTCTAACTCCTCACCTCCCCTCAACTCCTCAATTAACTCGCCTTCTTTTATTATGACAACCCCCCCTTAATTAAGAGATCTCTTCACCTCCCTCTCTCTCTCTTTAATATTTTCCAACACACATTAATTAATGAATTCAAGCTCTTCAATTAATTTATTATGTTTTTTGAATTTTGAATTACATGGGTGAATAAAAATAATATCTTTTGCTATTATTTTTTTGGGGTATTCGTTGTAATGACCCGAAATTTTGAATAAATCTTGTTTCCTAATTTTATGTGTTATTTAATTTTATTTTTATACTCAACAAAAATGTTTCATGTTATAACATGAGTATATTTAAAATGAGACCATTGGGTTTTCAATTTTATATTACCATTGGTCAATATGACCCCTGGAAACTAAACGTTTTGATTATTGTCTCTAAATACAAGTAATCTTGGTTAATTATTATAAAAAGAAGATTCGATGGCCTCACCCAGTAGTCTTGGACCAATCGAAGCCCATATAACAGAACATGGGAAGGAGGTAGCACCACTGGGCTTTGCTCTGGACCAAACCCAAGATGAACTTCATCGTGTGAAGTTAGAAAAGAATCTCCTTCACGAGAAGTTCAAACTGATAGAAATTACTACTCGTGCGATGTTGGCCGATCCTCCCTCGGATTCTCTCACCTTAGCACACCTTGCACTTTGGTCCTATGCTGGTGTGATAAGGGGCTATGTAAGAAGACTATAACTGTCTTGTGTAATCCTTTATTTTAAATAAAATTTTTGATTTCTTCTTATGATGAAATTTATGAATTTTCAAATGACCGGAAAAATATAGTATGCATATTTTTGATGAATTTTAGAAAAAGGATATTTTAAAAATGTTTATGTAAACCTTAAATAATTAAAAATGTGTAATGATTCTCAAACAATGGTCTTCTACAATTATGTTCAGTATGAAATTTAGAGTCTAATAAAATCAACTTAATTTTTGATGAATAGTAAATTATGAATAGTGATTTTATGCTTAGGATTAGTAATGTGACCAAATGGATTAATAATCTCACTTACACAAAGTATTAATATAATCTAGGGACCTTGATTAAGTAATGTGATTCAATAAAATGGTTAAATAACGGTTTCATATATTATTATTCAAGTATTAGTTTTTTTTTGAGAATAGTGTTTTTTAATTAAAAACTAAATTAAAAATATTTAGAAAAATATTTTTATAAAATGGATTTCATTTTTGAACTCAGAGCATCGATATTATGTTAAGGTAATTTTTGGGGTTTTTTCTGAAGAAATGAATTTTCAGTGATTAGTGTATTTATTTAAAAATTAAATTAAAAATATTTAGAAAATTATTTTTATAAAATGGAGTTCATTTTTTAAATCAGAGCATTAATATTTGGTTAATGTGAAATTTTGGGATTTTTCTGAGAAAGTTGAATTTTCAGTGAATAGTAAAAATACAGTTTTTGGGTTTCGGTATGTTTAATGACATAATAACTGTGTCATGATGATTCCATGAGATATTTTAAGGTATGGTCGACCAAAGGTGATGAATTATTTTATGGGGGCCTCATGTGGCCTAACTCCATGGGAAATAGCATGGGAGAGCACAAGGTTTGGAGAAAACCACTTTTGAGGTGTCCCTTGGCCATTAATGCCTTGTCCCCTCACTTTCCCTATAAATAACAAGCCATCCTATCATTCATTTCGATTCCCCACTATCCCAAAACGAATTTATGGTCTCATTACCTCCCAAGGAGTCCTACCAAGGTTTCCCCAATCCCTCAAGGTCCCAAACTTTGAGTTTTAAGAGTTACGTTTTAAGGTAAGGGATCCGACCTCTCTCTTTCTTTTCAAGTAATCTCTTTTATGTCATTCCTTTTATGCTCCATGTACTTATGCTGGAGGATGTTCTTTTATATTCATTATAATTTCCTTTTTATGTTCATATTATGAGATAGCCCCTATTACTCTCATATTTTCATTTTATGAAAGTTTAAGTGGCGTCGTTAGGCTGTCGAAATTTTTGTAACGGATTCTTTCACCCATCAAATTTTCAAGTTCTATTTTCTTGTCAAGTCTTTCAAGTTCCTTTTTATTATGTTTGGGTATAATCTATATATCTATCATAATGATCTTCTATGATCATATGATGAGAGACCCCATTTGATCTCTTCAATTCAGTATTTTGATGTTTTAAGTGGCGCCGTTAGGCTGTCGAATTTTTAAGTGGTTCTTTCAGCTTTATCCTTTTTCAAAGTTCTAATTCCATGTCAAGTCTTGCAAGTTCCTTTTTATTATGTTGGGTTATTATATCTATATCTATCATACTTATCTTTTATGATAATATGATTAGATACCCCATTTGATATCTTCAATTCAGTATTTTGATGTTTTAAGTGGCGCCGTTAGGCTGCCAAATTTTTAAGGGGATTCTTTCACCCTTCTCATTCTTTTCAAAGTTCTACTTTCATGTCAAGTCTTTAAAGTTCTTTTTTAATTATTTTGGGGAATTATCTCTATATATATTATAATGAACTCTTATGTTCTAATGATGAGAGACCCTATTTGATCTTTTCAAATCATTTTTGTGGAATTTTAAGTAACGCCGTTAGGCTGCCGAACTTTCATAAGAGAAATCTAAATTTTGTCTTCCTTCCATGTTTTTCATTTCAAATGGTATGTCCTTAAAATTTCATTAACATGTTCATATATCCTTTTTATTCTGTCCCTATACTGTTTCATGGGTTATTTATTAATGTTTGACCCATGGCCCCTCTCTTTTCAATGTTTTCTAAAAACCTGAAACATAGTCGTTATGCTGGAGAATTTTCATCTCAAAATGCCTCTCTCTTTTATCAAAATTATTTTATATTATAAAGTGAATACTCAAAGCTATTATTTATCCAATGGTATTCACATATATATCAAAATTTTTTATTTTAAATTCTGGGATTTACATACATGAGACCCGCTCTCCCCTTCCGTGGGTTTTAAAGAGACGTAAAGATCGTGTCTTTAAAGCAGTTTGTAAAATGTTATGATTATGAATTGAAACCCATTTATTTTATGATATATGGGTTATTTATGAAATTTTTGATGATTATATATGTGGTTCACATGATAATAAAGGAAAATTTAAGAGTGCACCCTGATAGCACTCCAATGCATTGGGTAATGATGTAACCACTAGAGATTACAATTTTCACGATATATTGGTGAATAACCTTGGTAAATTTCAAATGACACCTTGGGGATGGACCTTGGTGATATGTTCATGATTGTCTACGTTAAATGATGTATCCACATCTTAAAGTTATGAAAAATGTTATTTTTATTATGCTATGCCACATGATTTATTTCTCATTCCTTAAAGTTCTTTTTCATGACATAGTTGATGTATCTCAAGTTCACATGTTAAATGTTTCTCTTGTTCCCTTACTGGGCCTTCTGCTCAACCTTTCTTTTGATGTATGTCCCCAAGTTATGAGATGAAGTAATGAACCTAGGATGAACTTAAGGAGAAGCCTTTAAAGTGTTTAAGAAGAATGTTTTATGTTGTTTTCATGTATTATGTTCCTGGTTTCCAAGACACTAAACCTTAAAGATCCTCAGTTTTGTGTAATGTAATGAAAGTTTATGTTATAAAAAGGTGGGATGATATAGTTGGTATCAAAGGATGGTTTACTTATTTGTGGAAATTAGGATATGAAAACTTTAGGAAAAAGCCTATAGAAATGTTTATATATAGGAAATATTCCTGGTATTTTGGTGAGTATTGAGTAAGGGGTTGCCAAGAAAATACATCCCTGTCTGGATACGAGCAGGTAGAGGTGGCTCTGGCACATATGTACATAGGGGTAAAACTCGAAAACACTGGTTTGAGCTAGACTCGAACGAGAACTGGTACACGACAACGGGCCTTGCTACACTCTTGGTTACGACACTCCCAGGGGATATGCTTTGGTAAATTCATAAGCTTAATATGAACCATTATTAAAGGAACAAAGATAAAATAAAAATAAATATTCGCCTAAGAATATATGATCATGGATAACCTAGTTTGAAACCTAGGGGATCACAAGTTAGGGTATAATTTTCCTCTACTAGTTATCCTTATATGCTTTAAGTTCCTTTTCATGATTATTGGTTAAGTATTTAATCCCCTAATTATACTTTCTCTTCTTAGTTAATGGTGGGAAATGGAAGAACATGTCCCAACAACCAATGTGATAGAAAATGTGACGATTACCGTATTAATATGACAGAGATGATTAGGGGATTAAAAGATGATTATTATTTTGGAAGACGTTCAATATTTTGGGAACCCTATTTGATCGAGGTAAATAGATTACTACAGTATTTTATTTAATGAGTAAAGGTTGAATTATATTTTGAAGATCCAACAAATTTAAGGTGAAATTATGGTATTATAGGTTACTTATGGAACTGATTGACCTATCTTGGGAAAATATTTTTAGGTTGGTTACTTTTTTTATAAGATGTTAGGAGTGGTTGATGTTTTTTGGAGATAAACGATAAAGTTTATCTTGGAAGAATATGTTATCAAGTCCTTCTTGTATTTGGGTTTCAATCTTAGTTTGGGTTATTTTGAGGAATTTTAAGGACAATTACTTACGGAATGGTCTATGATGAACTCTGGGTAGTACCTTGGAACTTTGAAGATTTAAAAGTAGTTTCCCTTCCTATAAGAATATTTCTTTTTGAAGAGTTGTTTTACCTTACCATTTCTATTTTTGTGATAATGTTTAAAGAGAGATGAAATAGATAGTAAATCTTTTGTGGATTATGTGATTCTATAGAAGATGATTCTTGTGTTTTGATGAGACCAAGTAGTTTTGAATGCTCATCATTTGGAGAAAAGATTAGTTTTGGTAGAAACTTATTAAAGGATGAAACTCTACATGAAGGTAGGTATATTTTATTATGTTTTTGTTCTATGTAGTAAATGAATTCCTCAAAATTATGAAATGGAACTTAAAACAAAAACTTTGTTGGTTTACATTTCCTACTAGGTAATCAAAGACCGTTTACACACATCATAAGTTTGGTATTTTCTTATGGTTAACTTTCTCCCAATAATGTTTTCTATCAATCCCCCTCAGAACTTGACCCTTTGTTTTCTCCTCCATGTTCAGGTTTTCCTACATAGAATCCTAGTGTGGGCTAACTCGGGTGACCTTTGTACATCCCTTTATTTCTTTTAAAGTAATAGTTTTATGACTCCTTTTCTGATGTGGGACTTTCAATGAAATTTAAAAACCCAATTTTAAAAATTGCGAGGACGCAATTTCTTAAGGAGGGAAGATTGTAACGACCCGAAATTTTGAATAAATCTTGTTTCCTAATTTTATGTGTTATTTTATTTTATTTTTATACTCAAAAAATGTTTCATTTGATAACATGAGTATAGTTAAAATGAGACCGTCGAGTTTTGACAGTTATATTACCATTGGTCAAAATGACCCCTGGAAACTAAACATTTTGATTATTGTCTCTAAATACAAGTAATCTTGGTTAATTATTATAAAATGAAGATTCGATGGCCTCACCCAGTAGTCTGGGACCCATCGAATCCCATCTAACAAAACTTGGGAAGGAGGTAGCACCAGTGGGCTTTGGTCTGGACCAAACCCAAGCCGAACTTCATCGTATGAAGTTAGAACGGAATCTCCCTCACGAGAAGTTCAAACTGATAGAAATTACTACTCGTGTGATGTTGGCCAAGCCTCCCTCATATTCTCTCACCTTAGCACACCTTACACTTAGGTCCTATGCTGGTGTGATAAGGGGCTATGTAAGGAGACCGTAACTGCCTTGTGTAATCCTTTGTTTTAAATTAAAATTTTGATTTCTTCTTATGATGAAGTTTATGAATTTTCAAATGACCGGATAAATATAGTATGCATATTTTTGATGAATTTTAGAAAAAGGATATTTTAAAAATGTTTATGTAAACCTTAAATAATGAAAAATGTGTAATGATTTTCAAAAAAATGGTCTTCTACAATTATGTTCAGTATAAAATTTAGAGTCTAATAAGATCAACTTAATTTTTGATGAATAATAAATTATGAATAGTGATTTTATGCTTAGGATTAGTAATGTGACCAAATGGATTAGTAATCTCACTTAAAGAAAGTATTAATATAATCTAGGCAACTTGATTAAGTAATGTGATTCAATAAAATGATTAAATAACGGTTTCATATATTATTATTCAAGTATTAGTTTTTTAGGTGAATAGTTTTTTTAATTAAAAATTAAATTAAAAATATTTAGAAAATTATTTTTATAAAATGGATTTCATTTTTGAACTCAGAGCATCGATATTATGTTAAGGTAATTTTTGGGGTTTTTTCTGAAAAAATGAATTTTCGGTGAATAGTGTATTTATTTAAAAATTAAATTAAAAATATTTAGAAAATTATTTTTATAAAATGGATTTCATTTTTAAAATCAGAGAATTAATATTTGGTTAATGTGAAATTTTGGTATTTTTCCGAGAAAGTCGAATTTTCAGTGAATAGTAAAAATACAGTTTTAGGGTTTCGGTATGTTTAATGACATCATAACTGTGTCATGATGATTCCATGAGATATTTTAAGGGATGGTCGACCAAATGTGATGAAGTATTGTATGGGGGGCCCCATGTGGCCTAACTCCATGGGAAATACCATGGGAGATCACATGGTTTTGAGAAAACCACTTTTGAGGTGTCCCTTGGCCATTAATGCCTTGTCCCCTCACTTTCCCTAAAAATACCAAGTCATCCTCTCATCCATTTCGACTCCCTACTCTCCCCAAACGAATTTGTGGTCTTATTACCTCCCAAGGAGTCCTCCCAAGGTGCCCCCAAGCCCTCAAGGTCCCAACCATTGAGTTTTAAGAGTTACGTTTTAAGGTAAGGGATTTGACCTCTCTCTTTCTTTTCAAGTAATCTCTTTTATGTCATTACTTTTATGCTCCATGTTCTTATGTTGTAGGATGTTATTTTATATTCATTATAATGTCCTTTTTATGTTCATATGACGAGAGACCCCCTCTTACTATTATCTTTTCATTTTATGAAAGTTTAAGTGGCGCCGTTAGGCTGCCGAAATTTTTGTAACGGATTCTTTCACCCTTCTCATTTTCAAGTTCTATTTTATTGTAAAGTCTTTCAATTTCCTTTTTATTATGTTGGGGTATGATATATATATCTATAATAATTATCTTTTATGATCATATGATGAGATACCCAATTTGATCTCTTCAATTCAGTATTTTGATGTTTTAAGTGGCGCCGTTAGGCTGCCGAATTTTTAAGTGGTTCTTTCACCTTTCTCCTTTTTCAAAGTTCTAATTCCATGTCAAGTCTTGAAAGTTATTTTTTATTATGTTGGGTAATGACCTCTATATCTATCATAATGATCTTTTATTATCATATGATGAGAGACCCCATTTGATCTCTTCAATTCAGTATTTTGATGTTTTAAGTGGTGCCATTAGGCTGCTGAATTTTTAAGGGGATTCTTTCACCCTTCTTTTTCTTTTCAAATCTCTACTTTCATGTCAAGTCTTTCAAGTTCATTTTTAATTATTTTGGGGAATGATATCTATATCTATCATAATTAACTCTTATTTTCTAATGATGAGAGACCCTATTTGATCATTTCAAATCATTTTTGTTGAAGATTAAGTAACGTCGTTAGGCTGCCGAACTTTCATAAGAGAAATCTAAATTTTGTCTTCCTTCCATTTTTTTCATTTAAAATGGTATGCCCTTCAAATTTCATTACCATGTTCATATATCCTTCTTATTCTATCCCTATAATATTTTATCGGCCATTTATGAATGTTTGACCCATGTCCCTTCTCTTTTCAATGTTTTCTAAAAACCCGAAACATAGTCGTTATGCTGGAGAATTTTCGTCTAAAAATGTCTCTCGCTTTTATCAAAATTATTTTATGTTATAAAGTGAATACTAAAAGAACTTATTTCTACAGGGGTATTCACATATATATCAAAATGTTCTATTTTAAATTCTGGGATTTACATACATGAGACCCGCTCCCCCTTTCAGTGGGTTTTAAAGTGACGTAAAGATTATATCTTTAAAGAAAATTTTAAAACGTTATGATTATGAAATGAAACCCATTTATTTTATTCTATATGGGTTATTTATGAAATTTTTGATGATTATATATGCGAATCACATGATAATAAAGGCAAATTTAAGGGTGCGCCCTGATAGGGGTCCAATGCATTGGGTAATGATGTAACCACTAGAGATTACAATTTTCACGATATCTTTGTGAATAACCTTGGTAATTTTCAAATGACACCATGGGGATGGACCTTGGTGATATGTTCATGATTGTCTATGTTAAATGATGTATCCACATCTTAAAGTTATGAAATATGTTATTTTTATTATGCTATGCCACATGATTTCTTTCTCATGCCTTAAAGTTCTTTTTCATGACATAGTTGATGTATCTCAAGTTCACATGTTAAATGTTTCTCTTGTTCCCTTACTGGGCCTTCTGCTCACCCTTTCTTTTGATGTATGTCCCCAGGTTATGAGATGGAGTAATGAACCTAGGATGAACTTAAGGAGAAGCCTTTAAAGTGTTTAGGAAGAATTTTTTATGTTGTTTTCATGAATTATGTTCCTAGTTTCCAAGACACTAAACCTTAAAGATCCTCAGTTCTGTGTATTGTAACGAAAGTTTATGTTATAAAAAGGCGGGATGCTATATTCATTGTGTTGAGAGGATTTTTTTGGAGAGCTTTGGAGAAAGAGAGAAGAGTGTTCTTCTCTCAATGAAGAACACCATCCTTCCAACGAAGAACCTACAAGGAACGTCAATCATCGACTTCGATCTTCGGCCAAACCAAAGGAGAAGGAGCCACCTGCAAGGAACGCCGACGACACACCATCCTCGGTCCTTCTTCCCCAATGTCAACGAATTGACACCGTCTCCCCGTGACGCTGTCCTCCGCGATGCTCGACTACCGCGAACCTTAATTTAAGGTAGGGGTATGTTCATTTTGAAGTGATTATTTCGTACCCCGTTCTTCGTTGGAAATCATAGTTCATTTTCGACCAACAGCTACCGACTAACACGGAGGGAACGGGCCGAACGCACACAGCATGAAACTCCTATGTAGTCTCTTTTTATTGCGATGGAGACCATGACAGGAAGGTGGCGGCGAACAGAAGCGGCGGTAGTGCGCCGACCGCGTGCGAAAGAACCGCAGCCCGCAACCGCGGGCCACTCGACCGGGGAAGAACCGACCGACTATAGCTGGTCGGGCTGAAGGGAGGAACCGCGGTGCCTCACAGCGCCGTGCTGCTGAGAACTATGGCCTGCACAGGGTGGTCCTCTTTGGCGGAAGAACCAGCCAGATCATCGGCCAGCCGGGAGGAGGAAGGCCGCGACACCCAGGGTGTCGCGCTGGACGAACAGCGGCCCGATCGTGCGGGCCGCTTGTGCCGAGAAGGCCGGCCAGCTTCGGCCTGCCAGTTAGGGAGGGCGGCGCCGATGGTTCGGGCAGCCGGGGTGCCACCCCCCACCCCCACGGACCGATCGGCCCCTCTCGGGTCGAGCCTCTTGGCCAGCCGGCAGAGCCACGGCCGGCCCGCGCCCCGCCGCACCGTGTCGGGCTGCGCCCCCTCGGGCTGGGCCGCGCCCCCTTGGGCCAAACCGTGTGATTCACTGGGCCGGTCCGACCATCTTCCGGGTCGGACCCGCCAAAACCGGGTTGACCCGACCAATCAGGCCACTGGGCTTAACGGACCGAACCCATTTTCACTTAAAGGGGAATATCTTCACGATCGTGCGTCAGATTGATGCATCGTCTGTGGCACTGGGACCCTAATGACGTGGAGGTACTTTTTCGATACTCTAATGAGTTATGGAAAACTTTGGAAAAATGGATGGATTTGGAAAGAGTGTATTTCCAACCGGGCCCCCGGAGCAAAAATGCTAATAACTCTCAGACCAGGCGTCCGATTGACGCGCCGTCTGTCGCGTTGGGTTCCTTTTGATGAGACGGAACTTCGGGATACATCAACTCTAGACTTTGTGACAGTTGATGTATTAAAACCTTGGCATGAGGAGTGGAACCCCCTGGAATCGAGCGTGTTGTGTGCGGGAACCCTAGAGCTGGCTGCGACTGCAACGACTACTGTACTGTAATCCTCTGTGGGTTTGACGATGATGGAAAATGTACTGGAATCCTCTAGGGGTTCGACAACGACAACAACTCCACTGAAATCCACCATGGGTTCGATAGTGTTTACTACCATACTTGAATCCTCAGTGGGTCCGATGGTTTGACTTATGTTCCAGTATCCTATATGGGTCCGACAGAGTAGCTAGTCTAGAATATTACGTGGGTCTGACAGCTTAGCTGGTCTAGTATCCTACGTGTGTCTGAAAGCTTAGATGAATCAGTGACTACATCTGATCATCTTTATCACTTTACGAAATATGTATACCTGTGTGAGCTGAGTCTTGACTCTCAATCATGACCATCGGTGTGATTGACTTCTTTCCTGTGTGGTCTGGGTTGTGATTGGGCTCGAGAGTTGGAGCCAAACTGAGATTGATGACTTAGGTATATGTATGGGAATATACCTAAGTAGAGTTGGTTGATACTTCGTGATTATATCTTTCCTTTGTGTTTTATCCTTTGTGGATTCTGGGAGACCTTCGGGGGTCTTTGGGTCCCTACTGAGTATCGTTATACTCACCCCTGCACAGGCTATGACCGCACTTCGTTGTGTTGGTTGCAGATGACGGACAACACTGATCGTGGTTGAGTCTTGTAGAGCTGGACGGTACCCAGAGGAGGACCACTTGGAGAGACGTAAACGGAGCATATAGATGGTCTCGAGGTGATGAGGAGACCATATGTACCCACCCTTCAGGTGGGATTCCTAGAGGACGACTCAGTGGTTGCTGTTTACTTTTGTACTAGCTTTTTAGTTGTACTGTACTTTCAGTTGGGTTTGTATTTATGCCCATTTACCTTTCAGCACTTACTTTGTATTTAGTATTACTTATTCTTACTTTTTTTCATACTCTAATGTGTTTTTTACTTTTATAAAGGTAATTCCTTCATTTTTTATTGGGATTTACGCCGTTGGTGGTAGTCTCTAGCCCTTAGCCTATGGAAGGAGGGCTTGGGGTAGTCACGACACGGGCCCTGAGGACGGGTCATGAAAAATTTGTATTAGAGGAGTCAGTTCTACCGCAGAACTCAGGACTCTGATCATTCTTTTCTATGAAGAAATAGTGTTAAGAGTATTGAGTGTGGTTTTCAGTCTTGGGTTTCCAGTGTTGGTGCGGCGGCCGACATATCCATACACTAGGACCCTGACTTCTGATTTCCGACTCGGTGCACAAAAACACTAATTGCGTGTGTGTTACAAGAGTTTCATTTGTGGTATCTTTGTGTCAGCTCACCAGGTATAGTGTTTGACCGTGCCACACCTGTTTCTTTTTAGGATGGCCCCATGAAGGCATCCAGCTAGGGTTCCAAGTTTTGTATGAGATGGTAACCCACAGAGCGATGAGGCCTCAGTGTAGGGCCCCATCACAGCGGAGGCACCAATGGTACCACTAGCCGCTGGGCTACTGTTTACACCAGCCACAACAGTAGAGGGTGCACGCCTCTTCATCACATTTCATGGGTTCTTGCGAGAGAGGCCTCTGAGGTTTCGAGGCGAGATAGATTTTCCGATGGCCGGGTGCTGGCTGGAGGTTGTAGCACATGTTTTCCACACAGTTGGGACACCTGCTGACTTGATAGTGTACCTAGTTGTTAGTCTCTTTTAGATATAAGCTGAGAGGTGGTGGAGCCTAATTATCTATTTTTACGATGAGGAGACCCTCACTTGGGGAGACTTTGAGGGTCTTTTCAGGGCGAAGTTTGTACCAGTGACTCTACGCTCTGTGCGGGCTCAGGAGCTACTGCTCTTTCCGTAGGGCTTTCTGACTGTGGCGGAGTCTTCTACAGTTGGTAGAAGACAGATGTAACAGAGGTCTAAGCGGACCAGGACATCAGTTGGGCGACCCCAGGATATAGGTTCGGTTGTGCGGGGTACACAAGACATAGCCATCTATACGAGGAGCATGCAATGCTATGCATGCGGCGGGAAGGGACACATGGCTCGAGAATGCCCGACCCACCCTGCAGATGAGCACCAGACAGTGGAGGGACCTCCTAGGAAGAAGCAGAGGTTCGACCACGGTGGTCCGCCAGGGGAAGGAGGACGTAGCAGAGGAGTTGGCTGAGCAGCAGGTGGTGGATGACATTTTGAGGCCCTACCACCACCACCACCAGGAGGTCCACCATGACCGCAGGAAACAAGTGGACAGGGGAGAGCACAGCTTCAGGCTGCTAAAGCATACGACCATGGAGCTCCGGAAGCAGGTGTACAGGAACATGACTAGTTCCAGGCATGGAGGCCTTTGTTCACGATGCTTCTAGATTCTTTAATGTTATTATTGTGGTTGCTTTGTGTCTTTGTACTTTTAGATGAAGTAATAAAAGACACTTGTACTTGTGACATTTTCTTTCCTGACTTTTTGAGTGGTTAATACTAAGAGGTTCCGGTTAAAACTATTGACTTGAACCTCACTTTTTAGATTCCTACTGGAGGAGACCCAATGACCACACATTGATTCCGTCAGTGTGACTCAACCATTGGAGGCGAGAGTAACGGTTGGATCTCTTGGTAGTAGCATCGAGGCCTTGAGACATCATCCATAGAATGAATTAGAACCGTTTATGTCAGGAATGACTATATTAGGCAATGGATATGGTCCATCTAAAGTATGAGACCAGATTTCTCATTTAGATGAAGGAGAAATCTTTGCAGATTTGCAGAATGTTGACGAAAAACGGGAAACCCTTCATGTGGTCAGAGAGATGCCAGAAAAGATTTCCAGAGCTGAGGCATAGGTTAACTAGTGCACCCATATTAAGGCTACCGAAGGAGGGAATAGGGTACATAGTTTACTGTGACACATCAGGGACCATACTTGGGTGTGTCTTGATGCAAGATCGAGCAATGATCACATATGGTTCACGACATTTGATACATCACATGCAGAACTACGCTACCCATGACCTGGAGTTAGCATCAGTGGTCTTTTCCTTGAAGATGTGGTGGAAATATCTGATGGGTGAGTGATTTACAGTCTAATATGACTACCAGAGTCTCAGGAACATCTTCTCGGAGAATGAACTAAACTTGAGATAGCAGCGATGGCTCGAGTTCATCCAGGACTATGACTTTGAGATAGTCTATACTGTTGGAAAGGGGAACGTTGTAGCTGATGCTCTCAGAAGGAGACCAGGCATTCAAATACAAGGAGAGGCGATGAAGAAGCTAGCCGCGTTACATATATCCTTTGTGGATAGTGATGGAGCAGCCTTTTTACAGTCACTCACAGTCACTCCTCCACTCCTTTAGCGAGTCAGAGAGGCATAGTGTGGGGATGTTGATTGCGAGATACGATGTGCTCAGATATCCACAGGGCAGTCGCCTGATGGATTTTCTGTAGGAGGAGAGCACGTCATCCTCTTCTTGGGATGTACTATGGTTCCAGTTACACTGTAGGAGGAAGTGCGGAGGGAGTTTCACACTTCCCCTCTAGCAATACATCCAGGAGTGGCGAAGATGTACCAGGAACTCAGACAAAAACATTGGTGGCCTGGTATGAATAAGGTTGTAGCAGAGTTCGTTTCACGATGCCTCACTTGTCAGCAAGTGAAGGCAGAGCACGAGGTACCAGCAGGCTTGGCACAACCCTTAGAGGTCCCGGAGTGGAAGTGGGACAGGATATCCATGGATTTTGTGACGGGGCTTCCACATACATCCAGAGGACACGACTCTATCTGGGTGATCGTAGACCGACTCACCAAGTCGGCCCACTTCCTACCGATCAGAGAGCAGGTCTCAGTAGAGAGCTTGGGACACCACTACATTCAGGAGATCATACGGAATCACGGTGTGACATCGACTATTGTATCCGATCGAGATTCTCATTTCACTTCCCAACTTTGGAAGGGGTTTCATGAGGCTTTTGGGACGCAGCTGCGTCTGAGCACCGCCTTCCATCCTCAGAGGGACTGTCAGACTGAGAAGACCATTCAGACTCTTGAGGACATGCTCCATGCATGTGTCCTTGACTTTGGTCATAGCTGGGAGGATCACCAACCCTTGGTGGAGTTTGCGTACAAAAATAGCTACCACTCCACCATCAGGATTACACTATACGAGGCACTATACGACTGACCTTGCAGATCACCTCTCTGCTGGACTGACCCTGGGGAGTCAGCACTTATAGGACCAGAGATGGTTCAAGCTATGACAGAGATGGTGCAGATCATCCAGGAGCGGATGAAGACTGCACAGAGCAGACAAAAGTCCTATGCGGATAGGAGACAGAGACCACTGGAGTTCAAGGATGGCGACCACGTTTTCCAATGGGTATCACCTCGATGAGGTCTACGAAGATTTGGCCGGGGATGCAAGTTATCTTCGCATTTAATCGGAACTTTCCAGGTCCTCAGTAGAGTAAGTGAGGTGGCTTACCACATGTCCCTTCCACCTCAGTTGTACCATGAGCATGACGTCTTTCACGTATCTCAGGTGAGGAGATATGTGCATGACACGACCCAAATCATCGATCACGAGAAGATAGACATCGATGAGGGGGCGAAGTTTGAGGAGGTCCTTGTGGAGATCGAGGATCGACAGGAGCATGTTCTATGTGGACGGTCGATTCCTCTGGTGTGAATTCACTTGTAGCATAAGAACCTCCAGGAGAGCACTTGGGAGCAGGAGGCACAGATGCGAGCTCAGCAACGCCATTTTTTTCCTAGTGTGTGTTGTAGCTTTATGGGGACGTAAATACCTGAGGTGGGAGTAATGTAAAGACCCAGAACTTTCAAGGAATTATTTTCATAATTCTTTGGAATTTTAAGAGTCTGCAGCTTCTGGCAGCACCAGATTCTGAGACACGATGTGCCCGGAATCAATTTCTGAAGTTTTTGTTCAGGTACGTTCAGTAAACGTACGTGCGAGTTTTTTCTATATTTTGAACTGGTGCATGAAATTGAAATCCGAGTACACCTATGAACTCGTAGCACCGGTAATTGCTTAAGGGGACCTTTACCGTAGTTGTGTTTTAGGCGGGTTGGAAGTTAAATTTGGGGATTTAGAATAAAATAAATAAAATTGTGGAACACAATTTTATTTTATATCCGATAGTTATATCCTACAAGGGGGAGGTTTTTGGTGGGTCCCACACATACATAACCTCTCATGAGAGGATATTTGTGAGGTGGGTCCCACACAAACTCCTAACTCCTCACCTCCCCTGGATTCCCCAATTAAATCCCCTTCTTTTATTATGACAACCCCCCTTAATTAAGAGATCTCTTCACCTCCATCTCTCTCTCTCTTTAATATTTTCCAACACACTTTAATTGATGAATTCAACCTCTAAAATTAATTGATTAAGTTGTTTGAATTTTGAATTACATGGGTGGATAAAAATAATAGCTTTAGCTGTTATTTTTTTGGGGCATTCGTTGTGTTGAGAGGATTTTTTGCGAGATTTGGAGAAAGAGAGAAGAGTGTTCTTCTCTTAATAAAGAATACAATCCTTCCAATGAAGAACCACCGAGGAACGTCAATCATCGCCTTCGATCTGAGCCCAAACTAAAAGAGAAGGAGACACTCGCAAGGAACACCGACAACGCACCATCCTCAGCCCGTCTTCCATGACGTCAATGAGTTGACGCCGTCTCCCCGCGACGCCGTCCTCCATGACGCTCGACTACTGTGAACCTTAATTCAAGTTAGGGGTTTGTTTACTTTGAAGTGATTATTTCATACCATGTTCTTTGTTGGAAATCATAGTTTATTTTAGGCCAACTGCTACCACCTAACGCGGAGGGCGCGGGCCGAACACACACGACCCGATGACCCTCCGTAGTCTCTTTTGATTGCGATGGAGACCATGATAGGAAGGTGGTGAGGAATTGAAGTGGAAGCCGTGTGCCGACCACGTGTGGAAGAACTATGGCCCGCAACTGCGGGATGCTCGACTGGGGAAGAACCGGCTGGCTATAGCTGGTCGGGCTGAATTGAGGAACCACGGCGCCTCACGGCACCGTGCTGCGGAGATCCGCAGCCCGCACAGGGCGGGCCGCTTCGGTGGAAAAGCCAGCCGCTCATCGGCCGGCCGGGTGGAGGAAGGCCAAGACACCCTGGGAGCCATGCTGGATGAATCGTGGCCCGCCCGTGCGGGCCGCTTGCGCAGAGAAGGCCGGCCTACTTCGGCTGACTGGCTAGGGAGGGCGGCGCCACTTGGCGCCACCAGTTCAGACAGCCGGGGGGCCACCCCCACCCCCTTGGACCGCTCAGCCCCCCTCGGGCCGAGCTACTTAGCCAGCCGGTCGAGCCACGGTCGGGCCGCGCCGGGCCAGGCCGAGCTGGGCCAGGCCGCCCCGGGTCGGGCCGCGCACCCTCTGGCTGGGTTGCACCCCTTCGAGCCGGGCCGCACCCCTTCGTGTCGGGCCACACGATTCACCGGGCTGGTCCGACCCTCTGCCGGGTCAGACCCTCCAAAATCGGGTTGACCCGACCCGTCATCCCACTCGGCTTAACGGATCGGGCCCGTTTTCACTTAAAGGTGAATATCTTCACAACCATTCGTCTGATCGACGCACCGTCTGCAGCACTGGGAACCTCATGATGTGGAGGTCCTTTTTCGATACTCTAAGTGAGTTATGGAAAAATTTGGGAAATTGGTCAGATTTGGAATGAGCATATTTCCAACTGGGCCCCCAGATAAAAAATGATAATAACTCTCAGACCGGGCGTCCGATTGATGCGCCGTCTGTCGCGTTGGGTTCCTTTTGACAGGATAGAACTTTGAGATCCATCAACTCTGGACTTCATGAAATTTGATGTATCGACCACTTGGCTTGAGGAGCGGATCCTCCTGGAATCGAGCATGCTGTGTGCGGGAACTCTAGAGCTAGCTGTGACTGCAACGACCACCTTACTAGAATCCTCCGTGGGTTCGAAGATGATGGAAAATATACTAGAATCCCTTGCGGGTTCGGTGAAGATGACAACTGTACTGGAATCCTCCATGGGTTTAACAATGTTGACCACCATACTTGAATCCTCAGTGGGTCTGACGGTTTGACTTCTGTTCTAGTATCCTACGTGGGTCCGACAGATTAGATAGTCTAGAATCCTACGTCGGTCTGACAGCTTAGATGGTCTAGTATCCTACGTGGGTCTGACAGCTTATATGAATCAGTTACTACATCTGATCATCTCTATCACTTCATGAAAGATGTATACCTGTGTGAGATGAGTCTAGACATTCAATCATAACCATCAGTGTGATATAATTCTTTCCTGTGTGGTATAAGTTGTGCTTGGGCTTAAGAGTTGGAGTTGAACTGGGATTGATGACTTAGGTATATGTATGGTCATATACCTAAGTAGAGTTGGTTGATACTTCATGATTATATCTTTCCTTTGTGGTTTATCCTTTGTGGATTCTGGAAGACCTTCAAGGGTCTCGGGGTCCCTATTGAGTATCGTTATACTCACCCCTTCACGGGCTATGCCCGCACTTCATTGTGTTGGTTGCAGATGACAGACAACACTGATCATGGTTGAGGCTTGTAGACCTGGAAGGTACCCAGAGGTGTACCACTTGGCGAGACATACACGAAGCAGACAGACGAACTCGAGGTGCTGAGGAAACCATATATACCCACCCTTCAGGTGGGATTCCCGAAGGAGAACTTGGTGGTTACTATTTACTTTTGTACTAGCTTTTCAGTTATACTATACTTTCAATTGGGTTTGTATTCTGGCCCATTTACCTTTCTTCAGTTACTTTGTATTCAGTATTACTTGTGCTTACTTATTTTGCGTACTCTGATGTGTTGTTTACTTTTATAAAGGCAATGCCTTCCATTTTTATTGGGATTTACGCCTTTGGTGATAGTCTCCAGCCCCATGCCTATGGAAGGCGGGATTGGGGTAGTTAGGGCATGGGCCCAAAGGACAGGTCGTGATAGAAATGATTCTTCCTGATTCTAGATATTAACTAGAACCAAGAAAATAACGTGATAAAAAGTAATGGATAACCATCCAATAATGAAAAATAATTTATAGTATGCCTAAACCATGAAACCTTTTTTTCAACCTATGACACATTAGGTTTAAACTAGGCCTTCCATGGTCATTAATTATTCAAATCCTTCATAATAGTTTATAATGAAAATGTGATTTAATTTAATCTCATACCCTAGGAGTTTAGAAATAAGTGATAAGTTATGTACCATTCCAAATACCCTTTAATTATGTCCAATATATAATTTACCACCTCTTTTGGTATTATTATCCCTAGATGAATCTTTTCAAAATCCACATACACTTGTATTATCTAGATAATATTTTATTTCTAGGAAAACCTCAAAGTATCTAACTTACCAAAACATTATAATGTTATCCTGTAATTATGCTTACCATAAGGTTTATAAATAAATTTTACTTACACTAGTTTATAAAAGTTACTAAAATTTTCTTTGATACCATATAAAGTAACCTAAAATTTTCATACATATATACAATAATTTATTAGAAAAATATTCATTACATATCACTAAAATCCATGATAGAACCATAAAGGTTTAGTGTCATTGGAAAATTGGATACATAAAAACCTATTTCATAAATATTTTAAATCATTTCCCAGTAAGTTCTTCACAACTTGAACCCTTTATAGAAATGTCATACTTAATATAATTCTTCATAACCTGGGGAAGATAAACATAAGAAATGATGTGCTTAGATTCTCAATAAGGGTAAATATAAGAGATTACAATCAATGTTCATAATCAAGAATAAAATAATCATATGGGTATGTGAATATATTTATGACTTAAAATTATCACACCTAATCAGTCAAAAAAATTTAAACATGAATAATGGAATATAGTTTTTTCAATCAAAAGACATAATACATTAGATTTTAGTATCATCAATAATAAATCAATATTCAGGAGAATATATAATAAGAATAAGAAATATATTTTTATTCATATAAGAATATAAAATTATTTATTTAGTCAAGTATCACTAGCATGTCTATCATACTATATTTATTTCTCTCCCCATTCCATTATTTTCTTAGTCAACATTCACTCCCAAGACTATGTTATTGAAAAAAATCCCCTTACGAAATTAGGTTCACTCAAAATTATAATCGATATTATCTCATGAGATATATATCATTAACCAATTCATTCAAGAGATATATAATTATAGGCCCACCTATAACATAATGAAAACAATATATATTTGTGACACAGGATCATAAAACATTCATCATATCATCACATCATAACTTGTGGAATAGATATGGGTTTCATAAACATTTCATAATCATAATCATAAAACATATCGATAAATAATAAAGATGGTAACATTGGATCAAATCCCTAATAAATAATAATAAATATTAAAGGATGTTGTTATATATTATAATGATTATAAAATATCACTAGGAAATTTCTCAAGGAAAATACCCTTTTCTTTTTGAAAACAATTATTTAAAATCAAAAAATTTCCATAAAATTAAGGAAATATTTTTATTTTAAAATAAATAAGGAAACATAAAAGTTAATCTTAAAATAAAATAATATTCATCGTGGAAATGAAATATGTCCATATAGATTATGTTAAAATATAGTTCCTTTCAAATTTTTAGTAAAAGCTAAAAAATCACATTTGGAAAAAGATAAGAAGATTCATTTTAATTTTTTTGTGTAAAAAGTAAAAATATGTAACACTTTATTTAATATATATATATATATATAATAGTAAAAAGATTCTTAAAAACACTTTAAAAATAATATTGACAAGGAAGAAAATATTCCCAACTGAAGAGAGAAATTAATTCAGTTTTCCTTAAAAATATTATTTTTGTCTCTTATGTAATTAAAGAGACGAAAATTCAAGGAAAAAATGAAATATATTGAAATAAATATTTTATAATAAATGATATATTATTTTTTATAGACATATTATATTACTTCATCTTTGTAAAACTTAAGCATAATAAATCCCAATAAAAATGATATTGAAACATAGAACCTTTACCGTTGTGGTAAATATTGAATCATAAACCCCATGAAAAAAATAAATTTAAAGTAAAAATTACATATTATTAATATTCATGATAAAACATATCAATGTGTTAGTATATACATATCATTAAATAAGATAGGTGTATAACACCAAAAATGTCTCAATGAAACAAAATTTTGATGAAGAACCATTACGAATTTAGTAATTTTTGTATTGAAATTAATTGAAAGACTTAAAATCATATGGTTTTGTAAATAAAATAGAGTAAATAATTTATTATTCCAAAATAAATTCTCAGGTATTATATACACCATAGAAATAATAATTTGGTGCATAACATTAAAACATGTCTGAATGAAGAGAAACTGAGGTAAAACACTTACCTTGCATCTAACATGATTCGTATGCTCTCTAACATACTATATAATAATTTTATATTTATTATAAACCTTTAATATAAAAATAATAATATATATAATATCATATATTATTCACTTATATCATTTTAACACCTTCTTATTAACTATTATCTATTAAAGCCATCATTTCAGGTGTTAACTACTTTGTTTTTCATGTATGTTTTAGTTCGACAGTAGTGTCCCATGCAATTTGATAATTTATAATACATATATATTGTTAATAATGATATAAATATCATATTGGATCATTATATACACTTTTATAACAATTCATATTAATTGGTGAGGGAAAATGAATTACATCACTTCATGGAGATGGTAATCCATACATACACACGAGTGGTGTTTCCACTTTTTGATGGGTGGAAACAAATAAAGGTAAATGATAATTCAAATTTCAAGAAAATTTATTATATCATAAATACCATATATTTTTATTAGATATAACCATATTACCAGCTAGGTAAATTAGAAATGACAAACAAATCAAATCGATTCAGGGAGATGGTAGTCTGCATATACGCACGAGCGACGTTATCATTTACCAATTGATCAGAAGGTGAAAAGGTAGATATTATATTATAATTATAGAAGAATAATTATTTTATATATATCATATATAAAAACTATTACCAACATTATAACCACTCATTAAATATAGTGATGAAAAATTAATTTTATCCATGCGTGTAAGAGAAAGTCCACACATACGCACTAGCGATACTTTTATTTCCCATTTGAGGAATAAGGGGTGTAAAATGGCTGTAAAATCATTATAATAACATCTTAATATATTTATGTTATTATATTAATCATTTTTTATGGATAAAAATTGTTTATAGAAGGTTTTAAAATAAATAAAATCCAAAGAGTTTGGTTAAGATTTATACCTCTTCTTTGAAATCAATTTTTCCAAATTCAATTTCTATAGGTGGTAGAATTTAATTTTAAATAAGAGTTCAACCCACAATTAAAACCCATTTTAGAAAAATGATTCTTTAATCCTAAAATATGATATACTTACATTCCTTTCCTTGGGAAAACTGTAAAATTAATGTTAAAATATATGATTGAATATATAATATATAAAATCAATTAAAACCATTAATAAATATAAATTAATTAAATTTATTAAGATGAAAACACATTATCTACAAAAAACAATTGTTTCCCAAAAATGTGGTTTTAACCCCAAAAATTAACTTATACCAGAATAAATTATAATGATGATTCCTATATAGTTTATTATATTAATTTTAATTAAATAATAGTTATGTTAATTTAATATTAAAATCAAAATATATTGACACTTTTACTTGAAAATAAATGATAGTTTTTACAAACAATTGGTATTTTCATGATTCACTAAAAAATAATGTTTTTTTATATCCTAAAAATTCACCCTAATATAATATTGACATGTTGATTTAAAAAATGATTTTCATTTCTTAAAATAAAATTTCTAAAATGGTATAAATTAGTTATAATATACTTGCACAAAATATAATAAAACTATTTTGGATGATAATATATTTGTGAAAGATAAAATGACATGTGAAAATTGAGTACATATTTATTATGAATTAATTAATATATTTTCATCAATTAAAACCACTATAAATATTTTTTATAATGTATTTATTATTATTCAAACCTTATAATTCAATGGTTTTGTGGTAAAGGGTTATTATATCATGGTTCATTTAGACACAGGTTTGTGCATAAATAAAGTAATCAAGCACTTGAAATTTATTTAAAGAAAATTATATTCTAAATTTGTTGGGGGTAAGATGTTTGTCTCTACGATTCAAGATCTTCACCAGATACTCCTCAAAAGAGGGTCATTCTCTAACTTTACAACCTTTATATTTATTACATGAAAGGGATCTTGCATGTACTTCCTCAAGAGGGATACATGGAACATGTAATGTACTTATGATGTGTTTGGTTGGAGGTCTAGTCCATAGGGCAAAACTTTGATGCTATCAAGTATATTAAAGGTGATAATGAATTTAGGACTTATATTTTCCTTCTTCCAAGACCTCATAATTCTCTTTCATTGGGATATATGAAGGAATACATTATCTCAGACCTCAAACTCCAATTTTCATCAACAATTTTCAAAATAACTATTCTATTGAGTTTGTGCTACTTTGATGTGTTTATAAATGGCTTTGAACATATTTTTCATTTCTCTAACTATTTTAGTTCACAATATCTTACATTCTCTAACTTATTCCAAATATTTTATTGTTCTATTTTTCTTAAAATATAATACTTTATAAGGAACCATCTAAATTATTTAGTGAATGATATTATTATATATGAACTCAACTAGAGGAAGATATTGATTTATGCTTCCTTTGAAATCCATAGAGAAAGATCTCATCATATCATCAAGTCTCTAGATACTCTATTCATATTGACCATCAACATGGGCATGGTAGGACAAAATGAAGTTGAAAATTATGTTCAAATCATGTTGAAGGTATTTCTATAACTTTGAGGTGATCCCCATATCTTAATAAAATATGATTTATAGTGGTGGTTAATATAGCCTCACAACTTCCATAATGTATAAAATCAAAATCTAATCAAGTGATAATTTCTTTCTAATTGCAATAAAGTGAGTGGTCTTTGTATGATGGTCCACTATAACCCATATGAAATTATTTACTTTGTATGTCATCAAAATACCCATTAAAAATTCATGATGATGTTCTCCTATTTCCTTGTAGGTATGGGTAATGGTTTATTATCCACTTATAATTTTTCCTTTATAACTTTACTTATTAGGATTATAAGAATTTTTAATAATATTCACCAATATCCTTCTTCATATTTTTCACTAGAAATGCAATCCTAGATCAATATACATCTTTGTGCTCCCTTGGTGGATAGAGAATGTTGATCTATGAGTATCATTAAATAGATACTTCATTATTTTAGTCTATCATGGTACACATAGTCATGACTGAAATTCTAAAAAATCCTTCATTATAAATACTAAACATTGATTCTTTCCTCTTCCCTATAGTATCCACATACTTTTGAATATATATATATATATCATCCCTTTGAGATTTATTTACTTCTTTAGAATGGATGTTCGAGAAATCAATTTTTTAAAATTAGATGTTGTTCCTTACTTTATGATTACCATATCTATGATCTATTAATATTGAATCCTTATCAATCCTCATCATGTATATGTTTATAAGATGTTTTTATATAGAGGATTTTCTACTTTATTTTCCTTCCTAGGATAGTAATGGATTGAGAAATCGTAGTCTTTAATCACCTCTAACCATCTTTATAGGTATATCCTAAGATATTTTTATGTGAACATATGATTTAAGATCTCGTGATATATATATATATGTCACAGTTATCGAAATAAATATAATTTATCCAAATCATCAATGAAAATATCATGGAATCCAAATACAGATCATGCATCTAATAATATGACTTATGAACCTTCAATTGTCTTGAGTAATAGTCTATCACTTCATAATTTTTCATGAGTATAAAACCTAATATCTTATTTGATGAATTATTTTTTTTAAAAAAATACTTATACACTTATGGGTAGTATAAGTATAGGTGAAGTGATCAACATTTTCTTTAAATCCTTAAATTTTTCTTCATATTCCTCAATAAAGACAAATTTTACTCCCTTCCCAGTTAACTTGATTATTCAGTTTGAGAATCTTGAGATGTGTATCAAAAATCATTGACTGTACAAAAATAACCTAAGGAAACTAAAAATATCAATTATAGATGTTTTTTGGGAAGTTACAAAAATTTATTTTTCATTAAAGGATCCAAAAATATCTCCTTTATTGTGATAACATTCCCTAAGAATGTTACTTTCTCCATCTAAAACTTAAATTCACTATATATTGTATATTATTTATATTTTTTCAATATATTTATAATAGTACTGAATACTTCTCATATTTATCCTTGATTTCAGTGTATATGATAATATCATCTATAAATACCACCAAAAAGTTTTCAAGGTAATTTGTAAAGATTCTATTCATCGAGTCCATTAAAATTGTTTGGAAATTTGTACGTCTAAATTGAATAACTAAAAACTAATATTCTACATACCTCATTTGAAATAAATTCATGGGTATATCATCCTTCCCCACCTTAAATTTATGATATCCTAATATGATATCCACCGTAAAGAAGTATTAATACCCTTGTTGCTGATCAAATAGTTTATCAATTCATGGTTGAGGATACTTTTTCTTTGTCATTATTGTATTGAGTTCACAATATTCAATGAGGAACACATTGATCTATCCTTATTATTGAAAAATAGGATCGGTACACCCCATAGTAAAGTAATTGGGTGTATGAAACCCATATCCAAATTATATTGAAATTCTTTCTTTATTTATTCTATTTTAATGGGGTTCATTTTATAGTGACTTTTGGATATTGAAAGAGTTATGGTTTTAATCTCAAGTGAGAACTAAACATATCAATTAATAGAAAGAGAAAAAAACTCTTCAGGGGAATACATATGTATATTCCCTTTCAATATAGATTTATTTAATGATGATATTATCCTTTTAATAAATAATTTTAGTTAGATATACTTTCTCATAAGGAAACAATATCCATTCTTGGGAAGGTTTTTCAAAAGGATTCATCACCATTCCTTCAATTGTATATAATTGGTGGATGATTTGGGATATGTAATGTGGTTCTACATTCCTAGAAATTGATGCTGGATCTGTATAAATAAATAAATAATTGAATTAAACTAAAGGGAGTATTACCATGTTTTCTAAGAAATTCGATAAGAAAGTTAATATAGGAAGAGTTATATATTTGAGATGTAATAATGTCCCCACTTAGGGTTTTCAAAAATAACAAAACCTCTATATCTTGAGGTGGTATTACAATGTTTCTATATAACTTTCATGATATAAAAGAATGCGTATAATTTAAATCAAATAATATATTGGCTATTCTGGAATTAATAACAAATATACCTATCATTGCTTCATTTTCATGATACACCTCAATAGTAGTGATAACATAAGACCGACCTTTCCATCTTGGCCTTGAAGGTTATTATAATTGGTTATCCTCAATAGAATTTGTCTTAGTAAAATGAATTTCATAGTTTATTTGTTCCTTATAGTTGAAATCACCCCATCTTGAAGAATAATTGAAGGAATTAAAGGGTGAGTGATCCACTCGGCTCTTGCATGCATGATAAGGGAGAAATTTTCCTAATACCTAATCAAAAAACACTGAAAAATGGGTTTCCCCCAATTTTAAAACATAATGGGTGAAATAAGAACATGAACCATAGATCTCACCACACTATGGTGCACCTCCCAATAGTCACTAAGATTCCCAACACACCCAAATCCACACCCAAGGGCTCCTCCTAACTCACCATTTTGGACAAGTACCTTGGATTCCCAAAATTCACAATATCATACTACATCACCCTATATGCTCACTATTTTTCACTATAGATCCATTCAGGAGAGACAACCATCAAGTGGGGACTATGACATAATAGGTTTAAATTTCTATATGATGTTGGCCTCCACCATGACTGACCAAACTCTCAATACCTATCCCCTATGGTATTGTGGTATTACCATGAACTATGTCCATCCAAGGGTGACACAACTTAGGCCTATTTTCTTTTAACTCTATAATATTGAGTCATATATTGGGGTTCTCCCTATTTCATATAAGGATAATAACCAAGTTCCACACACTAACCTAAAACTACCGTGAGATCCATTCGAGAAACCAAATCACCAGATGAGGTTTTTCACAAACCTAAAAACATTTCCTCAATATTTCCAAACACATAGAACTTTGATATAATCATTTGTTTTATAAAGAAACCAAAATCCAAGGTCAAAAAAAATTCTCAAAGAGTTTCTCAACCAATATAAACATATTTTTTTACAAATATATACCAATAATCTTAAAAACCAATAGAATAATCAGAATGTAAAGGAAAGCGCACTTATTGAAGATAAGAGAGTATTGAGGGAGAGTACTTTAATTGTATAAATATATCAAAAATAATTAACCATTGAATAGAATTTCCTATAATGGTAGGAGAATATTGAATTTATAGTAAAATACCATCTAAAAAATAAGAGCATGTGACTCAGATATTTTATATGAATTAGTGATTCAATATTTTTTAAAAATCAACTCCTAGGTTAGAAATTTTTGATAGTTTAATGTTTATTTAGTTCAAAAGAAGTTTATTTCCACTATATGCTCAGTATTGGCTGATCATGATATATCTTAGTTATACTTCCTTAGATAGAGTCCCCATCATAGAAATAATACATCTATAATGAAAAAAACATGAATCTTGTACGGATTTGAATAATGGAGTTTATATCAATGAAAATATTTTATAATTATAAAAACTTATGAAGATGGTATAATAAGAGGAAATGGTAATGAACAATTCATATTAAAATAAGGTATTTATAATAATGAATCATAATGAAATCTTTACAGAAATTCCATTTAGTTTAAAAGTTTTACAAAAGAGAAATTAAGGGAAGATTTTAGAAACCCTTACCTTTTAAAATAATCATGTTATACTTGAGAAATAACTCCTTATTTAGAGCCCTTTCCTAGATCACCCAAATGACATCTGATAATGGATTCCATGTGACCTCAGGTGTGCTTACCCACACACCAAAGAATTTTGTATATAAACAAGGGCCTAGGGTGTAACCATGGGGGTGATTATTCCCTCATATCTGAGTGAATAATAGTTGAGGTGATAACCAAACTATAAAAAAACAAATAATCCTAGTACACAAAATAAATAAAATTTAAAACATGCTATAATTGAATGAAATGCAATATATAGAATCATGGTCATACCAACATGAAAAACATGATCTCCCGCTAGGCCAATCATTTTATTGAGAAAAAAAATTTATAGAATTCATAAGGATATATTACTATCAATTAGTACATCAAAACTAGTCTACATCTCTATCTGAGATATCTTAATCAATCATGAAACACCAGGCCTTAGTCCAACCAGAACATGAAAATAGTAACATTTTATTAGGTACCCATTTTCCATGCTCACTTGAGCTATATGTGAGTAAACCCTATCGGGAACCAACAAATTGGTCCCATATATAACCATTAAATGCATGAATTATAAAATAAATAATTAAACTGTGTAAGAATAAATATATAAAAATCATCAATATTAGGTTTCACATGTGTAACCTAGGATCAAATATACCTTCTTAGACCATTTTCAGATAACTATGAGCATGACATATACCCTCATTGGGGGGATACAATTCCTACCATGAGATTATGTGGGAATTCCTCCAATAGATATGTCATCAGATCCTAAGGAGTATCCTATTCATAAAAAATAATATGAATGCCAAATGAGATCCTAGGGAGTATCCTTGGCATCCCTTAATAACAAGTATCAACACTAGATCCCAGATATCCAAGTAATATTATAATATTTCCAATCTTAGTATCCAGATCCAATGAGTCTTGGGCATCACATAAATAATCACCAAGAATCCTTTAAAATCTTATGTATCACTAGGTATCTCATAAATTATCATGAAGAAACCTTCCTAATCATACGAATCACTATAAATCTCATAAATTATTACCATTTATCCCAATAGATCCTATTAATCTCTAAGAATATATCCCTTCATCATAAGTCACAATACTTGATCATATCAGTCACTAGGCATCTCTCATCCTCACCTAAAAAATCTCTCGATCCTGGGGTGGTAATCCCCGACATCCCAAATTCATCATCAAACCCCATTAGATCATTGGGAGGTAACCGTCTACATCCATACGAATATAATAGGGGGCCTACATCCACCCAACACACCTAATTATAATAATATTGATCATATAATGGGTTGCCTAGTTATCCTACCCATCTCACATAATCATGGTCAACTTCCAATGTGCATGATCCATATATACTATTTACTATAGTAGGTCCAAGATTACATCATCAATTTCAGTTCTAAGGTGACACGTATAATCAATACTAAACATTCTCATGTTAACCTTCTCACGGGTGAACACAATTCTAGTACACCCATCTGGGTCCTCTAGGTCACTTCATAGCATGAACACCCTTCCTGGGGTCCTCATTCTAAATTAATCTATTGGGGTCAATTGTAATAACTAAGAGTGAATAACATCCATAAACACCACTATAACCATCTTAATACCTCATTGGCCTCCTATGCTAAGACACATAGGCATTTCCCCATAATGAAAGAATATTTCCCAATACATATTCCACGGTTAACCTAGATTGGTAAATTCACCCAACCTATCTTAATCTACCCAAGGTATTCCCACTAGGGTACTCACCTACTGATGGGAAATGAACAATCACCCCACTATTGATCCTCTTAGCCCAAGGTTCTATGGAATATCAAGTTCCATCATGGCTAACACGATCCAAATATTTTGAATTAATCACTTTCAACTATAGGGATGTTTTTAAGAGAATCTTTAACAAGGTCCTTTATATTTATCTATTTTATTTTAATTATTTTAATTAACAGTCCTTAAGGGTTCATGTATAAAAAAGAGAATATTTAAAATTTATCCCTCTTTAATCAGTGACCAAGGCATAAAAATAGTGTCCATGGGTCTATGGTGGCCCTTATCACATTTTCATTTCATTGGAACTTAATTTTAAGTGTATCACTTCATATTAATAATCAGTAAAAAATTTATTTAATTTATCAGTTGATTTATACTATGGAGAGAATTCATGTCACATGGTACATGTAAATAACATGCATTTACTAGAGGGGGTATGCTTGAGGGACCATCCACCTCATACATGGATTCATCCCCTTTATAAAAGAACCCTGACCCCCATCATCATATATCATCTCAATCTAATTAACCAGTTTCAATAAACATGAAGTACTAATATCATTTAAAAAACTATAATAAAATTTAAAATAAATTACCAATTTATTTTATATTTTACTCCATAATTAATTTTATTATAATAAACCACAATTAATTAGTTTATTCCATTAATAGGAAACAAAATTATAATAGCCCATTTTATTTATTTTCAAAAACATTTATTCATCATACTTAAACTAATTATAACACGTTTAAAACAATTCATCTTTCATTTAATAATTAATTACATAATTATATTAAATGAAATTAATAATAAAGTATTCTCCCTAACACTATTTTTTATACTATAAAATAACTCACTCAAAAAAGATGAAGAATCAAATTTTTTTAAAAAATGAAAAGTTTATTTCCCTTAAGTATGAGGGAGTATCTTTGTAAGGGTAAACCTAGGTACCCTTACTCATATCCTACCAGAAATGGTAACTCAACCCTTTCATTTTTTGTAACACACCATTACCTTTCTTTCAGGTATGTTATGATCTCTGTTTGTGGATTCACTTTTTTCATTGGGAGAGTATTTTGGGCCTTAAATTGGGAGGATACCTATAATGGTGAAGTCACAGATTTTTTGGATTTTCATATTTTCCTCAGGTTTTTACTATTAGTTGGGTAGTTACATGATGTTTAATTTGGGTTCACAATATGTAATGTTATATGGACTCATCCCATGAGTTGAATTCAAAGTGTGAGAATTTACACTTCGTGTATGGGTTACACATTGTGTAATGTGAACATACAATGTTTAATTAAATAGGAAATTTTTATTTGATTTAACTTAAAATTAAAGGGATACATGACATATAGAATACTAAAAACTATGTAATTCACTGATTTGTAGTTTTTAGGGTGTTTTGCGGGTGATTGAGGGAGCATTTTTGTAGAGACCCTAATCTTAACATGTAGAGACCCGAAGCTTGACGTACATGGAAATTACATTACATTTGTGGAATACTTAGTACATAACAAAAACACACACTAAAGGATCGTAATAGTTTAGTGTCTTTGGAAACTCGGAACGTAATCTTCTAATCGTGGTGAAAGTTCTTCAATATCTCCCATAAAGGTCATCCCCCTTTTTTTTACCCAAAACCTTTCTTTATATCCTGGGGAAAAGAAAACATAAAAGGGTGAGCTCAAATGCTCAGCAAGGGCAATAAAGGAAATAAAAATCATATCATATCTTTTTGAAAATCATAACCTGCAAAAGAGATCATAAAATCTTAATAAATCATAGAAGTGAAAATGAGATTCCCCATAATCATAACATGAAACTTGAAACTTTGTGGCATGCACACATAATCATGGAAAATCATTTCTTGTTAGTCATGACTCATTGCCAAGACTATCTTAGTGGACAAAGTCCCTTTCTGAATCGAGTAACCCTCGTTTCAGTCCTGTTTCACTGAACCGGTATAACCTACCGTTCCAGCCCTGTCTATCTCATGAGATATAAAATCTTTACCCAATGCATTGGAGGGAGATATAGGTCCCACCCATCTTATAATGAATCCTTTCTTATGTGTGCCACATAATCATAAATCATACATCATCGCATAACCCATGTAATAAAAATGGGATTCTTAAACAACATGACATCATAAAACAATTAATATAAGATAAAGGAATTCATAAAAATGTTTCCATCCAAACATAATCAAATCCATGTAATAATAGGGATAAAAACAGAACCCTTTTATTATCTTAGATGGAAAATAATTTTAATAAAACACTTGAACTTCATTCTTGAGGAAAATATCCTTTCTACTTCAAAAACATTTTTCCTTTCATAACATGTCATAAAACTTTAAAATAAAAGAAGTTGATTAAAAATAAACTTGAAAACTTGTAAAGGAAGCTTCTTGGAAATAATGTTTTAAAAATCCATTCATGCCGTATAAGTTAAAAAAAACATTCTTCGTACTTTTGTCGGAAAAGTCAAAAAGTACCTCGTACGAAAAACGACAAAAGATTCCTTTTATTTCTTTTACTAAAAACTCACCGAAGGGTAAAAATGGATTTAAACAATTTTAGGTAGATGAAAATAATATTACATATTGATGAAACATGGATGTGGATGATAAAATTCACCCCAGTAAATACTTACGAATAAACAATCTCGGATAAAAATGAGATTGTGATATTTCCCTTACCTTAGGTCCAATTTGCTTTGTACGTGTCCGAACCTCCTGTATAATGATTTAAATAATGTCATTGACTTATTACAGAATCATATTCATTGTTATGATATCATATATGGTTCACTTATGATATTATATTACCCGTTCTTTTGTAAATTCCATGTTAAAGAAGCGTTTTGGGTAAAATCGTTTCATTTATCGTAGGTGTTTTGACTTGTTGTTCTTGACATCATTATTACTTATATCATGATTTACTTACTTCCAGAATATAAAATATGATTTATATATCATATATATTCAGTATATATATATATATAATAGATAGATAAATAAAATGAAAAACACCGTTCATGGAGACGGTAGTCCGTACGTACGCATGAACGCTGTTTTTCTTTCCTTATTGTCTTGAAATGGAAGTAAGTAGATGACATACATATGTATATATATACATAAATACAGTAGCTTTATAATGTCATATATTTCATTATTATTTCTTATATATACATTATAATCATTCTTAAATGGTTAACATGGAGAATGAATCTCATCGCGTCGTGGAGACGGTAGTCCGTACGCACGAGCGTTGATATCATTTCTATAAATATTGAATTGAATTGGAGTGGATTATACAATATATCAGAATCAATATGATGTTGTAATAACTATGTATAGTTATTCTTTACACCATTATACCCATCCATGTAAGGTGGTGGTGGAAAATAGATTACACCACGGCGTGGAGACGGTATTCCGTACGTACGCACGCGCGGTGATTTCTTTTTCCGTAGGATGGATAGATGGTGAAATAGGGTTGTTTCATACTTATAATAACATATCAGTATATGAGTGATACTGATGTTATTACTTCATAATGAAACAACCTAAGAAGAAGAAGTGGAAGAAGAAATAAAGATGAAAGAATTGGTAACGGTAATTACCTCTTCTTTGAAGTGCCTCTTTGAGACCTCCTCTTAGGGCACTAGAATTGGTCTTTGAGAAAGACCAGAACCTCTAGGATGTTTCTAGGGAAGTGGAGAAGAGATTTTGGCAGGGGTTGGCTGATATTGAGTGCTCAAATTGGTGTGAGGAGGAGGGGGAGGAGGTGTCCTTTTATAGGGGAGGAGAGGGGCACCTTAGGAATATCTCAAAATATTATTTTATATTAAAGTCAAAATCGGTTTATAATGGTTTTAAAGGGTCTTATTTCGAAGCTAAAGTGGGGATGGGTCGAAATCCTATCAACCAATAGAATTTAGACAAGTTTAGGATATTATTTTAACCTTATCAATTAGATTTAACTCTAAGTTAAATAATTTAACTTTTACCATGTCTTTTTGTTTTCTTTCACTATATGGTTAATACACTTACTATAACATGCCAAACGAACCCCAAATTGTTTATTATTAATATATATATCCTTATCTAAGTCATTTGACCGAACCTTAGATTTTTCGGAATACAATAACAATTAATAATATAATATTTGATTTAAAAACTATTTTGTGTCAATTTTGACACTATTTGATATATGATTTTTGTGAAAGTCATAACAGAATTATATGTTCGAACCAAGTTGATTAGAGAATCACTAATATGTCATAGTAACCTAGAAAATTAGTGGAATTCATAAAAAGTCTCAAATTACATTTATTTTGCTGTTTATAACATCAATTATGTCAATATTTCATTAATAAGATAATTACTGCATTATCTTTGTGTCATAAATAAATTAAATTATTTGATGTCTAAAAATTACAAATAAAATACCATCATGTAGGAAATCTTTTTAGCTTTCTAATGAATATTTACAATCGAATTTATCTAATGTATAACCCCATATTAAAAATTATTTACTTATTAAACTTTGATTTTAACTATTTTAACCCTTCTTTAAATAAATTAATAATAAATGTCCTAATCTAATCCAAGTGGGCCTAAATGGTCATTTTTTATTCCTAAGTTTGTTTTTGGTCGAATTAAACTTATCCAATATAATTAGGACATGTGTTAGGGTAATAGTAATATCATATTTACCCTTAGTTACCCTATTTACTATTAACCACGGTAAAAAAAGTAAAAAGTTACTATTCACCAAAAAATTATTTTCATCTCATTGAACCACATTTTAGTCCTTGATATTAACCGTGTCTCTCGGATTTTCGAAATTCCATTCACAGAAGCGGTAAAATT
Organism: Viscum album; assembly: GCA_963277665.1. Classification (NCBI taxonomy): domain Eukaryota; kingdom Viridiplantae; phylum Streptophyta; class Magnoliopsida; order Santalales; family Viscaceae; genus Viscum; species Viscum album. The sequence continues at coordinate 667,337,317 of OY728133.1, forward strand.
AAGTTTTATGCAAAATTCAGTTTTTAACCTACCACTTAGTGGTTTCACTATTCATCAAAAATTGAAAGTTTTCAGAAAAATGCCAAAATTTCATCCTAAGCTATATTTCATATTCCGAATTCAAAAATGAAGTCTATTTTACCAAATTCATAACATAGAAGTTTCATTAATTAATTTTATAATTAAATCCCGCTGTTAAAACAAATAGCGTGTTTTTTTAAGAAACAAAATCTATCAAAAGATTGACACTTGATTATGTCTGGTTTAATTGTGAAATTACAACCAATGACCAACATTGTATTAAATTGTAAAAATATATTCTAAATATACTTTAAAACCACTCAAATTAATAATTTATCACTATTAATTATTTCGATTAAAAAAGTTGTTTTTAATTATAATTTAGTAATTTTTCACTATTCATCAGAATATGAAAGTTATCCGAAAAGTACCAAAATTTCACCTTAGGCTAAATTCGATACTCCGAATCCAAGAATGAAGTTCATTTTGAAAAATAAGATTTACCGAATTTTAAAAAGTGGTTATTACTATTCATAACGGCTAGTTTTAATAATATTTTAATAGCACATCGTTGTTTAGTGAAACTCGGTATTGCGTATTACACACGCTATCGAGGAAGGTCGTGATTGCGTGTAATGCAAGGCAAGTCAAGGATGCGTGTTGTGCAAGATCCTTTTTGTGTTGCGTACAACACAAGACATTAGTGAAATTAAAAAGAATATTTTTCATAAAATCTTGGGCTGTTACATTCTACCCCCCTTAAAATGAATTTCGCCCTCGAAATTCGTCGGGGTTATAAATGGTTTACTACTCGAAAGTTTCTTTAATAGAAACCCACATCGTAAAAAGGAATACCAAAACTTGGCTTTAAAAACTAAAGTATGAAATGTAACGATTACCCAAATAAACTAATCACTGGGTATCCACATAGGTGAAAATATGGATATGGAAGAGAAATCTAACCATCATGTTCTGATGGAGAGTGGTAGAGAACATGGCTATGGAAAAGCCAGTAATCACAAATCCATAGATTTGTGATGATATAAGGTACCATCTGATTCCTCAGGTATAAGATCACTAGGACAACATTTTTGGTTTTCAAGATCATTCCCCTAAAGTTGATGAATTAAAAGAAATACTTACATGATTTTGGTACAATCTCACTGTTGTTCGTGCCTTGAACAATTTCCACTTCATATCTTAAATAAATGAAGTTGAATTTGTTATTCGTGAAGTGTTAGCAGATCATGTGATAGAACGACGGGTCATTCCATCTGTCTCAAACAAAAGGTTAGCAAAAATTATATACATAAGTCGATCTATAGTGAGATTAATCATATATGGTTCCTAAAATGGACTTATACTTCATATATCATACTTCTTAATATAGTAAAACTAGTTTCTACTAAACAGGGACTTCCTGTAGGCCAGTGGTAAGCGATAAAGGCCAGTCGCACTTCGGTTGTGGGTTCGATTCCCATAGCCTTGTCCGACGCGATGGGCTGTCGCCCGTCCTGCAGGTTGTACTTTTTTTAAAGCTATATTACTATAACATCCCATCAATAATATCGAAAAACGTTTTATCCTAACTTATGTCCAACATAATCCATTCTAATATTTAGGATTATCCATAATACTGTAGTCCACTCTCATAATATAGTGAAAACAATTACCAGAGATTTAATACCATCTTTGATCCCCATATATCATAAGATATGTTTTGTTGGTCACATTCCAAACATTCAAAGTCCTTAATCTTGTATTCTCTTGAATACCTTAGTGAAAACATGAATGCAGTTTAAAGTTAACACTTTCCACATACCAAAATCCTCAAAATTCTATATACTCAAACCACGATATCACTTAGTCCTTATATCAATCATGAGCTCATGAATACTGTCTAACATTTCATTTTCTCCTTATCCCTTCAATATGCGCATATCATCTGCTTTCCAAAAATATCTGAATAACCTTTCATGGTTACTGGTACCATTAATCATAAACTTTCAAAACTTAAGGAAAGACAACAGTGTAACAATCCTTAGATGTCTCCTTATTCCATGAGATTACTTATACAACATTACACATGATAAACATGTAATCATTCCACTACATTCTTAGACCATTAACCGAGCTTCAACAATTCTTTCATCTCACATATCATTTGTAGTCTCTTCATCATCATCCACATAAATACTACCCATACAGCCATACTGATTCTCTTCATGAGTCTTTCCCTTAGGACATTGGTTTGCATAATGCCCATACATTCCACATTTAAAACACTTAACCATTTTTTGATGTCGTAGCAATACCATTATCCTTATCCATGGTGTTAACTGAACCTTTTCCTTTGCACTTACTTGCTTTGTGTCCTTCTTTTCCACACCCAAAGCATCTTCCAGTTCCTTTGAAACATTCTCCTTGATGCCTCTTCCCACATGAATTACATAGGGGAAAATGAACTTTCTTTCCTCTATGATCATCATGAAACTCCATCTTTCTCTTATTAGCCGAGTCAGGAAACTTACCAAATTTTACTTTATTGATCATATTATGAGATTGCTGATTCGGCATAATAATTATGTTTGGACTTCCAAATCCCATTTCATTATGAAGAATATCATTCCATTGTCCATCATATCCTCCATTATCGTGAATCATCTTGTTTCTAGCCATTTTCTAAAACCCAAAAAGAATAGTGTGAGAGGCAAAAATCATGCTAGGGAAAAAAACATAATAAAGGGGGAGTATCCTCAATATCTAACTTCTTAGGTTAAATTCTAAGATCGTTACCATAGTTATAGGACTGTATCCTATACGTATACTTATCCTTAGGGACATCCCTAGAGAAACCTTATAAATATCTCTAGGGATCTCACTAAAGTTCTCGCATCCTAGTTTCCAAAGGTTGACTAAACCTTTCCTCTAATACCAACTGTAGAGACCCGAAGCTTGACGTACATGGACATTACATTACATTTGCGGAATACTTAGTACATAACAAAAATACACACTAAAGGATCGTAATAGTTTAGTGTCTTTGGAAACTCGGAACGTAATCTTCTAATCGTGGTGAAATTTCTTCAATATCTCCCATAAAGGTCATCCCCTTTTTTTTACCTAAAACCTTTCTTTATATCCTGGGGAAAATAAAACATAAAAGGGTGATCTCAAATGCTCAGTAAGGGCAATAAAGGAAATAAAAATCATATCATATCTTTTTGAAAATCATAACCTGCAAAAGAGATCATAAAATCTTAATAAGTCATAGAAGTGAAAATGAGATTCCCCATAATCATAACATGAAACTTGAAACTTTGTGGCATGCACACATAATCATGGAAAATCATTTCTTGTTAGTCATGAGTCATTTCCAAGACTATCTTAGTGGACAAAGTCCCTTTCTGAATCGAGTAACCCTCGTTTCAGTCCTGTTTCACTGAACCGGTATAACCTACCGTTCCAGACCTGTCTATCTCATGAGATATAAAATCTTTACCCAATGCATTGGAGGGAGATATAGGTCCCACCCATCTTATAATGAATCCTTTCTTATGTGTGCCACATAATCATAAATCATACATCATCGCATAACCCATGTAATAAAAATGGGATTCTTAAACAACATGACATCATAAAACAATTAATATAAGATAAAGGAATTCATAAAAATGTTTCCATCCAAACATAATCAAATCCATGTAATAATAGGGATAAAAACAGAACCCTTTTATTATCTTAGATGGAAAATAATTTTAATAAAACACTTGAACTTCATTCTTGAGGAAAATATCCTTTCTACTTCAAAAACATTTTTCCTTTCATAACATGTCATAAAACTTTAAAATAAAAGAAGTTGATTAAAAATAAACTTGAAAACTTGTAAAGGAAGCTTCTTGGAAATAATGTTTTAAAAATCCATTCATGCCGTATAAGTTAAAAAAAACATTCTTCGTACTTTTGTCGGAAAAGTCAAAAAGTACCTCGTACGAAAAACGACAAAAGATTCCTTTTATTTCTTTTACTAAAAACTCACCGAAGGGTAAAAATGGATTTAAACAATTGTAGGTAGATGAAAATAATATTACATATTGATGAAACATGGATGTGGATGATAAAATACACCCCAGTAAATACTTACGAATAAACAATCTCGGATAAAAATGAGATTGTGATATTTCCCTTACCTTAGGTCCAATTTGCTTTGTACGTGTCCGAACCTCCTGTATAATGATTTAAATAATGTCATTGACTTATTACAGAATCATATTCATTGTTATGATATCATATATGGTTCACTTATGACATTATATTACCCGTTCTTTTGTAAATTCCATGTTAAAGAAGCGTTTTGGGTAAAATCGTTTCATTTATCGTAGGTGTTTTGACTTGTTGTTCTTGACATCATTATTACTTATATCATGATTTACTTACTTCCAGAATATAAAATATGATTTATATATCATATATATTCAGTATATATATATATAATAGATAGATTAATAAAATGAAAAACACCGTTCATGGAGACGGTAGTCCGTACGTACGCATGAACGCTGTTTTTCTTTCCTTATTGTCTTGAAATGGAAGTAAGTAGATGACATACATATGTATATATATACATAAATACAGTAGCTTTATAATGTCATATATTTCATTATTATTTCTTATATATACATTATAATCATTCTTAAATGGTTAATATGGAGAATGAATCTCATCGCGTCGTGGAGACGGTAGTCCGTACGCACGAGCGATGATATCATTTCTATAAATATTGAATTGAATTGGAGTGGATTATAAAATATATCAGAATCAATATGATGTTGTAATAACTATGTATAGTTATTCTTTACACCATTATACCCATCCATGTAAGGTGGTGGTGGAAAATAGATTACACCACGGCGTGGAGACGGTATTCCGTACGTACGCACGCGCGGTGATTTCTTTTTCCGTAGGATGGATAGATGGTGAAATAGGGTTGTTTCATACTTATAATAACATATCAGTATATTAGTGATACTGATGTTATTACTTCATAATGAAACAACCTAAGAAGAAGAAGTGGAAGAAGAAATAAAGATGAAAGAATTGGTAACGGTAATTACCTCTTCTTTGAAGTGCCTCTTTGAGACCTCCTCTTAGGGCACTATAATTGGTCTTTGAGAAAGACCAGAACCTCTAGGATGTTGCTAGGGAAGTGGAGAAGAGATTTTGGCAGGGTTTGGCCGAGCTTGAGTTCTCAAATTGGTGTGAGGAGGAGGGGGAGGAGGTGTCCTTTTATAGGGGAGGAGAGGGGCACCTTAGGAATATCTCAAAATATTATTTTATATTAAAGTCAAAATCGGTTTATAATGGTTCCAAAGGGTCTTATTTCGAAGCTAAAGTGAGGATGGGTCGAAATCCTATCAACCAATAGAATTTAGACAAGTTTAGGATATTATTTTAACCTTATCAATTATATTTAACTCTAAGTTAAATAATTTAACTTTTACCATGTCTTTTTGTTTTCTTTCACTATATGGTTAATACACTTACTATAACATGCCAAAAGAACCCCAAATTGTTTATTATTAATATATATATCCTTATCTAAGTCATTTGGCCGAACCTTAGATTTTTAGGAATACAATAACAATTAATAATATAATATTTGATTTAAAAACTATTTTGTGTCAATTTTGACACTATTTGATATATGATTTTTGTGAAAGTCATAACAGAATTATATGTTCGAACCAAGTTGATTAGAGCATCACTAATATATCATAGTAACCTAGAAAATTAGTGGAATTCATAAAAAGTCTCAAATTACATTTATTTTGGTGTTTATAACATCAATTATGTCAATATTTCATTAATAAGATAATTACTGCATCATCTTTGTGTCATAAATAAATTACATTATTTGATGTCTAAAAATTACAAATAAAATACCACCATGTAGGAAATCTTTTTATCTTTCTAATGAATATTTACAATCGAATTTATCAAATGTATAACCCCATATTAAAAATTATTTACTTATTAAACTTTGATTTTAACTATTTTAACCCTTCTTTAAATAAATTAATAATAAATGTCCTAATCTAATCCAAGTGGGCCTAAATGGTTATTTTTTATTCCTAAGTTTGTTTTTGGTCGAATTAAACTTATCCAATAGAATTAGGACATGTGTTAGGGTAATAGTAATATCATATTTACCCTTAGTTACCCTATTTACTATTAACCACGGTAAAAAAAAGTAAAAAGTTACTATTCACCAAAAAATTATTTTCATCTCATTGAACCACATTTTAGTCCTTGATATTAACCGTGTCTCTTGGATTTTCGAAATTCCATTCACAGAAGCGGTAAAATTAAGTTTTATGCAAAATTCAGTTTTTAACCTACCACTTAGTGGTTTCACTATTAATCAAAAATTGAAAGTTTTCAGAAAAATGCCAAAATTTCATCCTAAGCTATATTTCATATTCCGAATTCAAAAATGAAGTCTATTTTACCAAATTCATAACATAGAAGTTGCATTAATTAATTTTATAATTAAATCCCGCTGTTAAAACAAATAGCGTGTTTTTTTAAGAAACAAAATCTATCAAAAGATTGACACTTGATTATGTCTGGTTTAAATGTGAAATTACAACCAATGACCAACATTGTATTAAATTGTAAAAATATATTCTAAATATACTTTAAAACCACTCAAATTAATAATTTATCATTATTAATTATTTCGATTAAAAAAGTTGTTTTTAATTATAATTTAGTAATTTTTCACTATTCATCAGAATATGAAAGTTATCCGAAAAGTACCAAAACTTCACCTTAGGCTAAATTCGATACTCCGAATCCAAGAATGAAGTTCATTTTGAAAAATAAGATTTACAGAATTTTAAAAAGTGATTATTACTATTCATAACGGCTAGTTTTAATAATATTTTAATAGCACATCGTTGTTTAGTGAAACTCGGTATTGCGTATTACACACGCTATCGAGGAAGGTCGTGATTGCGTGTAATGCAAGGCAAGTCAAGGATGCGTGTTGTGCAAGATCCTTTTTGTGTTGCGTACAACACAAGACATTAGTGAAATTAAAAAGAATATTTTTCATAAAATCTTGGGCTGTTACATAACATACATGGACATTAAATTACTTTTGCGGAATACTTAGTACATAACAAAAACACACACACAAGGACCGTAATAGTTTAGTGTCTTTGGAAACTCAGAATATAATCTTCTAAACGGGGTGAAAGATCTTCAACATCTCCCATAAAGATCTTCCCTTTTTTTCTTACCTAAAACCTTTCTTTATATCCTCGGGAAAAGAAAACATAAAAGGGTGAGCTCAAATGCTCAGTAAGGGAAACAAAAAAAATATCAATCACATCATATTCATAAGAACAGAACATTTTGGAAATCTTAACCTGCAAAAGAGATCATAATATCATAACATGGGATAAATCATAGTAGTGAAATGTAAACCCCAATAATCACAACTTAAAACATGAAACTTTGTGGCATACACACATAATCATAGAGAATCATTTCTTATTAGTCAAGACTCATTGCCAAGACTATCTTAGTGGACAAATTCCATTTCTGAACCGAGTTCACTCCTCGTTTCAGTCCTGTTTCACTGAACCGGTTTAGCCTGCCGTTCCAGCCATGTCTATCTCATGAGATATAAAATATTTACCCAATTCATTAGAGGGAGATATAGGTCCCACCCATCTCATAATGATACCAATCTTATGAGTGCCACAAAATCATAAATCGTACATCATAGCATAACCCATGTAATAAGAATGGGAATCTTAAACATCGTGACATCATAAAACAATTTATATAAGATAAAGGAATTCATAAAAATAATTCCATCACAACATATTCAAATCAATGTAATAATAGGGATAGAAACAGAATCCTTTATTATCTTAGATGGAAAATAATTTTGATAAAACACTTGAACTCCATTCTTGAGGAAAATATCCTTTCTACTTCAAAAAAAATTTCCTTTCATTACATGTCATACAATTTTAAACTAAAAGAAGTTCATTAAAAAAAACTTGAAAACTTGTAAAGGAAGCTTCTTGGAAATAATGTTTTAAAAATCCATTCATTCTGTATAAGTTAAAAAAACATTCTTCTCATACTTTTTTTGGAAAAGTCAAAAAGTACCTCATACGAAAGACGACAAAAGATTCCTTTCATATCCTTTACTAAAAACCCACTGAAGGGTAAAATTGTATTTAAACAATTGTAGGTGGATGGAAACAATATTAAATATTGAGTGAACATGTAGGTGGATGATAAAATACACCCCAGTAAATACCAAAGTATAAACAATCTCGGATAAAAATGAGATTGTTATATTTTCCCTTACCTTAGGTCCGATTTGCTTCGTAAGTGTCCGAAACTCCTGTATAATGATTTAAATAATGTCATTGACTTATTCCAGAATCATACTCATTGTTATTATATCATATATGTTTCAATTATGACTTTATTTTACCCGTTCTTTTGTAAATTCCATGTTAAAGAGCGTTTTGGGTAAAATCATTTCATTTGTCATCCGTGTTTTGACTTGTAATTATTCATATGATTACTTAGATCATGATTACTTAATTCCATAATATAAAACATGATTTATATATAATATATATTCATAATATACATATATATAACATATCAGTAAATGGAAAGAAATACACCGTTCATGGAGACGGTAGGCCGTACGTACGCATGAACGCTGTTTTCGTTTCCTTATTGAGTTGAATGGAATTAAGTAGATGACATAAATATATATACACATAAATACAGTATCATTATTATGTCATATATTTCATGATTACTTATTATAAATACTTTATAATCATTCATGAATGGTTAACGTGGAGAATGAAGCTCATCGCGTCGTGGAGACGGTAGTCCGTACGTACGCACGAGCGATTATATCATTCTCATGATCGTGGAATTGTATTGGAGTTTATGTATACTATTTCAGAATTAATATCACTTTACAATAATCATATATAGTTATTATGTACACCATTATACCCATCCAAGTAAGGTGGTGGTGGAAAATAGATTACACTACGGCATGGAGATGGTATTCCGCACGTACGCACGTGCGGTGATTTTGTTTCCCATAGGATGGATAAGAGGTGAAATAGGGTTGTTTCATATTTATAATAACATATCAGTATATGAGTGATACTGATGTTATTACTTCATAATGAAACAACTAAAGAAGAAGAAGTGGTAGAAGAAATAAAGTTGAAAGATTTGGTAATCAGACATTACCTCTTCTTTGAAGCGCCTCTTTGAGATCTCCTTTTAGGGCACTGAAATTGGTCTTTGAAGAAAACCAGGACCTCTAGGTTGTCTCTAGGGAAGTGGAGAGGAGAAATTGGCAGGGTTGGCCGAGCTTGAAGGCTCAAAGTGGTGTGAGGAAGAGAGGTAGGAGGTGCCCTTTTATAAGGGAGGAGAGGGGCACCTTTGGAATAACTAAAAATATTATTTTATTATAAAGCCAAATTCGGTTTTAAATAGCTCAAAATTCATTTATTTTGAAGCTAAGGTGGGTATGGGTATAAATACTTTCATCCAATAGAATTTAGACAAGTTTAGTTTCCTATTTTAACCTTATCAATTAGATTTAACATTAAGTTAGATAATTTTACTTTTACCGTGTCTTTTTGTGTTCTTACACTATAATGTTAATAAACTTAATATAAGAAGCCAAACGAACCCCAAGTTGTTTATTATTAATATATATAACCTTATATAAGTCATTTGGCCGAACCTTATATTTTTAGGAATAAAATAACAATTAATAATATAATATTTGTTTTAGAAACTATTTTATGTCAATCTTGACACTATTTAGTAATAGATTTTTGTAAAAATTATAACAGACTGATTAGTTCAAAAAAAGATAACTATATCAATAATAACAGGTCATATTAAACTATAAAATTAGTGTAATTCATAAAAAGTCTCAAATTACATTTATTTTGGTATTTATAACATCAATTATGTCAATATTTCATTAATAATATAATTACTGCATCATCTTTGTGTCATACATAAATTTAATTATTTAATGTTTAAAAATTAAAAATAAAATACCATTATGTATGAAATCTGTTTATCTTTCTAATGAATATTTATAGTCGAATTTATCTTATGTATAACCCTATATTAAAAATGATATACTTATTAAACTTTCATTTTAACTATTTAACCCTTCTTTAAATAAATTAATAAAAAATTTCCTAATCTAATCCAAGTGGGACTAAATGGTCATATTTTATTCCTAAGGTTGTCTTTGGTCGAATTACACTTATCCAATAGAATTAGGACATGTGTTAGGGTAATAATAATATCATTTTTACCCTTAATTACACTATTTACTTTTAACCGTGGTAAAAAAAGTTAAATGTTACTATTCACCAAAAATTATTTTCATCTCATTGAACCATATTTTACTTACTGACAACAACCGTGTCTCTCGGATTTTTTAAATTCCACTCACAGAAGCAGTAAAATTATGTTTTATGAAAAATTCATTTTTTTAACTACCACTTAGTGGTTTCACTATTCATAAAAAAAATGAAAGTTTCCAGAAAAATACCAAAAATTAGGCCTAAGCTATATTTGATATTATGAACTGAAAAATCATGACTATTTTACCAAATTCAAAACATATCAGTTTCATTACTTAATTTAAAAATTAATTCCCCTCGTCAAAACAAATAGCGTGTTCTTAAGAGATAATAACTATCAAAAGATTGACACTTGTTTATGTCTGGTTTAAATGTGAAATTACATCCAATGACCAACATTATATTAAATTGTAAAAATATATTCTAAATATACTTTAAAACTACTAAAATTAATAATTTATCACTATTAATTATTTCTATTAAAAAGGTTGTTTTTATTTAAAATTTAGTAATTTTCACTATTCATCAGAAAATGAATGTTATCCAAAAAGTACCAAAATTTCACCCTAAGCTAATTTCGATATTAAGAATCCAAAAATGAAGTCCATTTTGAAAAATAAAATTTACAAAATTTTAAAAAGTGGTTATTACTATTCATAACGGCTAGTTTTAATAATATTTTAATAGCATATCGTTGTTTAGTGAAACTCGGTATTGCGTACTACACACGCTATCGAGGAAGGTCGTGATTGCCTGTAATGAAAGGCAAGTCAAGGATACGTGTTGTGCAAGATCCTTTTGGTGTAGCGTACAACACAAGACATTAATGAAATTAAAAAGAATATTTTTCATAAAATCTGGGGGTGTTACATTCTACCCCCCTTAAAATGAATTTCGCCCTCGAAATTCATCGGGGTTATAAATGGTTTACTAGTCAAAAGTTTCTTTATTAGAAACCCACATCGTAAACAGGAATAACAAAACCAATATTTAAAAAAAAGTATGAAACGTAACGGTTACCCAAATAAACTAATCACTGGGTTTCCACAAAGGTGAAAATATGGATATGGAAGAGAAATCTAACCATCATGTTCTGATGGAGAGTGGTAGAGAACATGGCTATGGAAAATCCAGCAATCATAAATCCATAAATTTGTGAAGATCTAAGGTACCATCTGATTCATCAGATATCAGAGCACTAGGAAAACATTTTTGGTTTTCAAGATCATTTCCCTAAAGTTGATGAAATTGGAAATAGAAGAATTATTTTCGTGATTTTGGTATAGTCTCACCGTTGGTCATTATTTGGATAATTTCCACTTCATATCTTAAATAAATGAAGTTGAATTTGTCATTCGTGATGTGTTAGCAGATCATGTGATAGAATGAAGGGTCATTCCATATGTCTCAAACAAAAGGTTAGAAAAGTTATCAAAAAATACATAAGTCCATCTATAGTGAGATTAATCATATATGGTTCCTAAAGTAGACTTATACTTATTATATCATACTTATTAATATAATAAAAACTATTTTCTACTAAACTGGGACTTCCTGTAGGCCAGTGGTAGGCGATAAAGGCCAGTCGCACTTCAGTTGTGGGTTCGATTCCCACAGCCTTGTCCGACGCGATGGGTTGTCGCCCGTCCTGCAGGTTGTCCTATTTCTAAAACTACATTACTATAACATCCCATAAATAATATCGAAAAAACCTCTATCCTTAAACAATACTAACTTGTTTCCAACATAATCCATTCCAATCTTTAGGCATATCCATAATACTGCAGTCCACTCTCATTATATAGTGAAAACGATTACCAGAGATTTCATATAACAATCATGTTAATACCATCGTTGATCCCCATATATCATTAGATATGTCTTGTGGGTCACATTCCAAATATTCTAAGGCCTTAATAATGTATTCTCTTGAAAAATGAATACCCATTGAATCTTAGTAAAAACATGAGTGCTGTCAAAATTTAACTCATTCCACATACCAAAAACCCAAAATTATATATACTCAAACCATGATATAACTATTTCCTTATATCAGTCATGAGGTCATGAATACTATCAAACATTTAATTTTCTCCTTATGACTTCATTATGCGCATATCATCTACATTCCAAAAATATCTGAATAACCTTTCATGGATACTGGTACCATTAATCATACGCTTTCAAAACTCAAGGAAAGACAACAGTGTAACAATCCTTAGATGTCTCTTTATTCCATAGTACCATGAGATTACTTATACAACATTACACATGATAAACATGTAATCATTCCACTACATTCTTAAACCATTGACCGAGCTTCAACAATTCTTTCATCTCACATATCATTTGTAGTATCTTCATCATCATCAACATAAATACTACCCATACGACCATACTTATTCTCTTCATGAGACTTTCCCTTAGGGCATTGGTTTGCATAATGTCCGTACATTCCACATTTAAAACATTAACCATTGTTGATGTCGTAGAAATACCATTATCCTCATCCCTGGTGTAAACTGATCCTTTTCCTTTGCACTTACTGGCTTTGTGTCCTTCTTTTCGTCACCCAAAGCATCTTCCAGTTCCTTTGAAGCATTCTCCTTGATGCCTCTTCCTACATGATTTACATAGAGGAAATTGAACTTTCTTTCCTCTATGATCATCATGAAACTCCATCTTTCTCTTATTAGCTGAGTCAGGAAACTTACCAAATTTTACTTTATTGATCATATTATGAGATTGCTGATTCGGCATAATAATGATGTTTGGACTTCCAAATCCCATTTCATTTGGTTGCTCATGAAGAATATCATTCCATTGTCCATCATATCCTCCATTATCATGAATCATCTTGTTTCCAGCCATTTTCTAAAACCCAAAAAGAATTGTGTGAGAGGAAAAAATCATAATAAAGGGGGAGTACCTTCAATATCTAACATCTTGGGTTACCGTAATTCTAGTACTATAACCTATGGTTATACTTAACATTAGGGACATCCCTAGACATACCTTAGAAATACCTCTAGGGATCTCACTAAAGTTCTCGCATCCTAATTTCCAAAGGTTGACTAAACCTTTCCTCTGATTCCAACTGTAGAGACCCAAAGCTTGACGTACATGGACATTAAATTACTTTTACGGAATACTTAGTACATAAAAAAAACACACACACAAGGACTGTAATAGTTTAGTGTCTTTGGAAACTCAGAATATAATCTTCTAATTAGGGTGAAAGATCTTCAACATCTCCCATAAAGATCTTCCCTTTTTTTTTTCTTACCTAAAACCTTTCTTTATATCATGGGGAAAAGAAAACATAAAAGGGTGAGCTCAAATGCTCAGTAAGGGTAAACAAAAAAAATATCAATCACATCATATTCATAAGAACATAACATTTTGGAAATCTTAACCTGCAAAAGAGATCACAATATCATAACATGGGATAAATCATAGTAGTGAAATGTAAACCCCAATAATCATAACTTAAAACAAGAAACTTTGTGGAATAAACACATAATCATAGAGAATCATTTCTTATTAGTCAAGATTCATTGCGAAGACTATCTTAGTGGACAAAGTCCCTTTCTGAACCGAGTTCACTCCTCGTTTCAGTCCTGTTTCACTGAACCGGTTTAACCTGCCGTTCCAGCCATGTCAATCTCATGAGATATAAAATCTTTACCCAATGCATTGGATGGAGATATAGGTCTCACCCATCTCATAATGATACAATTCTTATGTGTGTGACAAAATCATAAACCGTACATCATAGCATAACCCATGTAATAAAAACGGGAATCTTAAACATCGTGACATCATAAAACAATTAATACAAGATAAAGGAATTCATAAAAATAATTCCATCACAACATAATCAAATCAATGTAATAATAGGGATAGAAACAGAATCCTTTATTATCTTAGATGGAAAATAATTTTGATAAAACACTTGAACTCCATTCTTGAGGAAAATATCCTTTCTACTTCAAAAACATTTTCCTTTCTTAACATGTCATACAATTTTAAACTAAAAGAAGTTTATTAAAAATAAACTTGGAAACTTGTAAAGGAAGCTTCTTGGAAATAATTTTTTAGAAATCCATTTATTCCGTATAAGTTAAAAAAACATTCTTCTCGTACTTTTGTCGGAAAAGTAAAAAAGTGCCTCATACGAAAAACTACAAAATATTCCTTTCATATCCTTTACTAAAAACTCACCGAAGGGTAAAATTGGATTTAAAAAATTGTTGGTGGATGGAAACAATATTACATATTGAGGGAACATGGATTTTGATGATAAAATACACCCCAGTAAATACCAAAGTATAAACAATCTCGGATAAAAATGATATTGTGATATTTTCCCTTACCTTAGGTCCGATTTTCTTCGTAAGTGTCAGAAACTCCTGTATAATGATTTAAATAATTTTACTGACTTATTATAGAATCATACTCATTGTTATGATATCATATATGGTTCACTTATGACTTTATTTTACCCGTTCTTTTGTAAATTCCATGTTAAAGAGCGTTTTGGGTAAAATCATTTCATCTGCCGTCCGTGTTTTGACTTGTAATTATTCATATGATTACTTGGATAATGATTACGTAATTCCGGAATATAAAACATGATTTATATATAATATATATTCAAAATATACATATATATAATAGATCAGTAAATGGAAAGAAATACACCGTTCATGGAGACGGTAGGCCGTACATACGTATGAACGCTGTTTTCGTTTCCTTATTGAGTTGAATGGAATTAAGTAGATAACATAAATATATATACACATAAATCCAGTATCATTATTATGTAATATATTTCATGATTACTTATTATATATACTTTATAATAATTCATGAATGGTTAACATGGAGAATGAATCTCATCGTGTCGTGGAAACGGTAGTCCGTACGTACGCACGAGCGATGATATCATTCTCATGATTGTGGAATTGTATTGGAGTGTATGTATACTATTTAAGAATCAATATCACTTTACAATAATCATATATAGTTATTATGTACACCATTATACCCATCCAAGTAAGGTGGTGGGGGAAAATAGATTACACCACGGCGTGAAAACGGTATTCAATACATACGTACCTGCGGTGATTTCGTTTTCCGTAGGATGGAAAAGTGGTGAAATAGGGTTGTTTCATATTTATAATAACATTTCAGTATATGAGTGATACTAATGTTATTTCTTCATAATGAAACAACTAAAGAAGAAGAAGTATAAGAAGAAATAAAGTTGAAAGAATTGGTAATCGGACATTACCTCTTCTTTGAAGCGCCTCTTTGAGATATCCTTTTAGGGTACTAAAATTGGTCTTTGAAGAAAACCAGGACCTCTAGGATGTCTCTAGGGAAGTGGAGAGGAGAAATTGGACGGGTTTGGCCGATCTTGAAGGAACAAAGTGGTGTGAGGAAGAGAAGGAGGAGGTGCCCTTTTATAAGGGAGGAGAGGGGCACCTTTGGAATAACAAAAAATATTATTTTATTATAAATCCAAATTCGGTTTTAAATAGCTCCAAATTGATTTATTTCGAATATAAGGTGGGGATGGGTCGAAATCTTCTCATCCAATAGAATTTAGACAATTTTAGGTTCCTATTTTAACCTTATCATTTAGATTTAACATTAAGTTAGATAATTTTACTTTTACCGTTTCTTTTTGTGTTCTTACACTATAAGGTTAATAAACTTACTATAAGAAGCCAAACGAACCCCAAGTGGTTTATTATTAATATATATAACCTTATCTAAGTCATTTGGCTGAACCTTATATTTTTAGGAATAAAATAACAATTAATAATATAATATTTGTTTTTAAAACTATTTTATATCAATTTTGACACTATTTAGTAATTGATTTTTGTGAAAATCATAATAGACTGATTAGTTCAAAAAAAGTTAATTATATCAATACTAAATTTTCTTATTAACCTACAAAATTAGTTTAATTCATAAAAAGTCTCAAATTACATTTAGTTTGGTATTTATAACATCAATTATGTCAATATTTCATTAATAAGATAATTACTGCATCATCTTTGTGTCATAAATAAATTAAATTATTTAATGTCTAAAAATTACAAATAAAATACCATTATGTATGAAATCTTTTTAGATTTCTAATGAATATTTATTGTCGAATTTATCTTATGTATATCCCTATATTAAAAATGATATACTTATTAAACTTTGATTTTAACTATTTTAACACTTCTTTAAATAAATTAATAATAAATGTCCTAATCTAATCTATGCGGGCCTAAATGGTGATATTTTATTCCTAAGGTTGTTTTTGGTCGAATTAAACTTATCCAATAGAATTATGACATGTGTTTGGGTAATAATAATATCATTTTTACCCTTAATTACCCTATTTACTTTTAACCATGGTAAAAAAAGTAAAAAGTTACTATTCACCAAAAATTATTTTCATCTCATTGAACCACATTTTACTTACTGACATCAACCGTGTCTCTCGGATTTTTGAAATTCCACTCACAGAAGTGGTAAAATTATGTTTTATGAAAAATTCATTTTTTTTAACTACCACTTAGTGGTTTCACTATTCATCAAAAAATGAAAGTTTCCAAAAAAATACCAAAAATTAGGCCTAAGATATATTTGATATTATGAACTGAAAAATGATGTCTATTTTACCAAATTCAAAACATATCAGTTTCATTACTTAATTTAAAAATTAATTCCCGTCGTCAAAACAAATAGCGTGTTCTTAAGAGATAATAACTATCAAAAGATTAACACTTGTTTATGTCTGGTTTAAATGTGAAATTACATCCAATGACCAACATTGTATTAAATTTTAAAAATATATTCTAAATGTACTTTAAAACCAATAAAATTAATAATTTATCACTATTAATTATTTCGATTAAAAAAGTTTGTTTTTAATTAAAATTTAGTAATTTTCACTCTTCATCAGAAAATGAATGTTATCTGAAAAGTACCAAAATTTCACCCTAAGATAATTTCGATATTCTGAATCCAAAAATGAATTCCATTTTGAAAAATAAAATTTACAAAATTTTAAAAATTGGTTATTACTATTCATAAAGGCTAGTTTTAATAATATTTTAATACCATATCGTTGTTTAGTGAAACTCGGTATTGCGTACTGCACATGCTATCGAGGATGGTCGCAATTGCGTGTAATTCAAGGCATGTCAAGAATGTGTGTTGTGCAAGCTCCTTTTGGTGTAGCATACAATACAAGACATTAATGAAATTAAAAAGAATATTTTTCATAAAATCTCAGGGTGTTACAATTTTTTCTTACAACCTCATCTTATTGACCAAGGATCTTACCCTATGAAAATTTTGGTGTCTTTCTTCTGTCCAGATCGATTCGTTCAACGATTGCTTAGTAGGGTTAATCAATTCATATATTTGAGTAAGATTTCACTTAGTTTTCTCTCTTATTTATTGTTGTGGAACCGTTTTTGGTAGAGATTGGTGATTATATTGTGTTTTCTATCAATCCTTTTCCGTATATGGTTGTGTATTGTCTTTTTAAGGAAGATCTTATGGTTTCCAATTCCCATTGTAAAAGGTGATTTGGTTTTCTATGCACTTGAGGTAGGTGGGTCCATTTATTTTTACTAATTTCTTGAATTTCATAGAGTTCTGATTGGTTTCTTAATATTTTAATTTAAACTGCATGTGTTAAAATTATAAAGGGAATGGTAGCGTGTTTTAAATTTGATTTTCCTTGATAATTAAATTTCCATAATTTGAAATGGAAATTTGTTTTTAAAACCCTAAATTAAATTAACTTGTATTTGGGGTGGTTTTATAAAATTGAAAAACATTTTATAGTGGGAACCTTGGGTACATTGAGAGAGAGACACACTGGTGGCCTTAGTGTATGTGACACCACTATGAGGTAACCTCTTGTATGTAAATGGTATATTAAATTCCTCAATATTAGTTGGATCCAAAATTATTCCTTGTAAGGATTGTGAGTGTCCCGTACGCATTGTCCCATAGGCTAGAGCTTAGATGGTAAGTGCATTGTTGTTTATTACATGATAGTTTATTTTATGGATATTGGATCACATGTATATTTATATTTCAGCATCTTTACCTTCTTGTTTCTCGATTTTGAAAAAATGGAACGAAATTTGAGAAAAATCAAGGATTTTTTGAAAAAGTATTTCAAATTGATTTATTTATAAAACATCTTGTAAAAATTTATTTTTTAATGCTTGTACTTGTGCATTATTATTATTAGAACATGTATATATCTTTTGGTGGTATCCAAATAGGCTCTATTTCTCACACCCTACTATTGAATAAGGGTGGTTGTCGAATATTTTTGGAGGACATAGGTAAAGGAATGTAAATTCAATCATGATGGGGGTTTTCTCTTTTTTTTTCACCATTTTGTTTATAGATAGTTTGGAGGTGTTGTGGTAAAATGGAGACTTGTTGTGTAGAATTTTTTCCCCCTAGTTTAGAATTCTTGAATAGGTTGTATCATCTATTTTCTTCCTCTTTTTCACTAAAAGTTTATATCATGTTTTTGTTATATTCAAGACTTTTTTTTAAATCTCTATTTTACCCCACCCCATAATGGGATGGCTCAGGACATGGGTTTGGTTTTCTCGGGTTGGTCTATTACAATTTTGGAATCATAGCACTTAATCATCTTGAATCATTTCAACATCGCCTGATTTTCTTTAGTGTCTTGGGTAGATATGAGTTGTATCATCAAAATTCTAATAGTATGTACAAACAATTTGCATGGATAACTCACTCCCATTACTGAATCTGAGTTTCTATGTGTGGTCATAAAATCTTTACTAAGTCCAAGAATTAGTATTTAGGTTCATTTGAATAAATTACAGGTGAATTTAATTTAAATTAACCTCTCTAAAATTTATTAAGAATTGGTTTGTGTAATTTCATTTTAATAAACTATATGGGGACTTTATTTAGATTGTCCTATTCTTTTAAAAAGGTGTTACCTTTTTTTTGATGGGATACATAACATCTTTAAATTATTATTATTTTAATAATTGTTTTGGATTCTTATTTTTAGTTGATTAGTTTTGTAATTTTCTCATGGATGATTGGTTATTATCTTGTGTTTAATATTCAATGCCTCCTATATGAGCTATTTCAAATACAAGAGGGGAAGCCTTATGGTAGGTTCCATTGGAGGATCCTCCAGTGGAACCTTCTCTTTTTGAAGCAGTGATCTGCACCATTCAAAATATAGGGTTAGTGGGTGTAGTGAATTTGGGATTGGTAGGGGATCATGGCTCAGATTTTACCAAGTAGCATGAACCTGTCTTCTGTGGTGAAATATACCACATAGTTAAAAGAGCGTCTTTAATATATTGAGAGGATCTTTAAATTTTCTAAAGACACTTGATAATTCTCCAGTGATTTTTCCATGTATATGATTGGGGGAATCAGATGATGATGGTGGGATTATATAGTGAAATCTAGGTTTCATAGAGGGATTACATGGGTTTCTTTCAATAAGATCTTCAATAAGTAGTTTTATCCTAAGCATTTACATACAAAAAGACCCTAGAGTTTCTAACGTTTGAGTAAGGGGAGTGTATTATTTTGGAGTACTCCACCTACTTTGCTAAGTTGGTACTTATGGAATTGGAGCTTATCACCAATGATTACCTAAAGGCTCAGAGGTTCAATATGGGGATGAGGGCCGATGTCCAGTCAATTCTAGTTATCTTATCCTTTAGAACTTTTTATAGTTAGTGGATAAATCATCTTTTTCTAAGATAGATATAACTGGAAGTATAGGCTTGTGAATATCTTTAGTGGGTGCATCAGTTAGCCTCAGTGCTTCTTCAGGTAAAAACAGAAAGTGAAAGTGTGGTCAATTTTCTATAGGAATAGTTTTAGGGGAATATATTGGTAAGAAATAGGCTATCTTCTACTTGTGTGTGAGGCATTTTCATACTAGACGTTTGTATATATAGGTTCCTAGAACTTTTCATCTTTATTAGAAATCTGGCCATCTGAATCATTTCTTTGATAAGATGTCCCAAAGTAGTAAGGCAAGATCCACATTCTCCAAGGGGTCCTAGGTTCATTTTGATTATTCCAATGGTGGTGGGTCTTATTATTAGGAAAAAGGGAATATCCATGTGCCTATGTTTATATGGATTTATGAAATTGAGTGTGTGCGAGAGGATTCTAAGGTTAGGATAACTACTGCTAGAGGTACGGTGTTTATATTATCTTCTATGGTGCTAATTGTTTTTGATATAGGTGATACTAATTATTTTATACCATAAAAAGTTGATGAATTTTTGGGTTTGAATTTTTAGCATATTCCATTCTTATTGGATCATTCCACTCCTTTGGAAAAGGGGTCCGAACAAGGACTCAAATGTACCGCATATTAGGTGATGATATGTGACTTTGAGGTGTTTTGGAACTTCTTATTGGTTGATCTTCAAATCATTAAATTGATTATTATCATGGTTCATATGATTATATTAAAGGACCAGATAGACTTTTATCGCTGTCGGGTGAGTTTCTCATCCATCTATGGGTTAACTCATGTTTCCCAGGGTGAATGGGACTCTAGATTCGGAAGGGCTAGGCTATTTGTTCCTTATGATAGATTAATATAATGCAATTTGTCATAAAATTTTCATGATGGAGTTGACCCATGATTGAGTGTTTAGATACATGATGTTATGTGTGCTTAAACTAAGGTATTTCTGGATGATTTTTTTGGATTTCCTCCAGAGAGATAAGTCGAGTTTACTATTGACTCATTACACAAAATAATTCCCATTTATATGAAATACTATAGAATGAAACCTAACGAGTTTCTAGAACATAAATTCTATCTTGAAGACCTGGAGGTTAAATGATTTATTCTTTCGAGAGTGCGATCATTGTATTCTCTTGTACTCTTTTATAAGAATGTAGATTTAGGTTTTATACTCTATGTGAACTATCAAATGTTGAATCATGTGACTGTTAAGAAAAAACATCTTTCACAAAGAATTGATGAACTTTTTGATTAGTTGGGAGGGGCTCAATGGTTTTCTATTGTTGACCTATGGTCAGGGTACCTCAAATTGAGAGTTTGAGAAGAGAATATACCCAAGAAAATATTTCAGAGTCGATATGGGAATTTCTAGTTCCTAGTTATTCCATTTAGACTCCCTAATTATCCTGTGGTATTAATGGATTTGATGAACTGAATATTTCATCAGTTCTTAGAATATTTTTTAGATGATATTTTCGTATACTCTAAGACATGGGAGGATCACATAGACCATTTGGATATAATTCTTCAAACTTTGAGAGATTATCGTTTGTATGGTAAGATTTCCAAGTGTCAATTTTGGATTTAGGAAGTAAAGTTATTGGGGTATGTGATATCTAGGAGGGGCATCTCAGTTGAACCTAAAAAGGTACATGAAGTTATGTATTGGAAGTATCCCAGAAAAGTATTTGAGATCAGAATATTCATGGGGTTGATAAGTTATTATAGACGGTTTGTTCGAGACTTCTCCATGATCACATATTTGATGATAGTTATAACCTGTAATGGTGTAAAATATGAATGGAATAACAAGTGTCACATATATTTTGAGGAGATGAAGTTGAAATTTACTTTAGAACCAATTTTGACTATTTCAGAACTAGGTTTAGGTTATGATGTTTTCTACGATGATTCAGGTATGATTTTGAGATATGTTTTGATGAAGGGGAAATATATGGTGGATTATGGCTCATTAAAGTTATTCACTCATGAGAATAACTACCTTACCCACGATATTGAGTTGGAAACTGTTATTCAAGCACTCAAAACATGGAATCACTATATCTTTGAAGAGAAATTTACGGTATATTAGGATAACCAAATCCTAAGATATATTTTCACTCAGAGAAATATGAGGTTGAAATAGAGATACTCGATTGAGTATATTCAAAACTTTTATTTTGATATTGTATTTACCACCGTTAAATGGAATGTGGTGGATATGCATTGTGAACAAAATTATCGGCATAAGACCTAAATGAGTCCATTGAACAATGGTCATCTTTGAATTTTTTACAGAGATGAGATTGGGAGTGGAGGAGGTTGGTGGAAATGTATTCATATCTTCGATAAAGGTTTAATCATCATTTAGTGAGGGTGTTTAACTAAATAATATGAAATACATTGAGAGATGATTATTAGAAGAAATCATAAATGGTTGGGATACCTCATGTGAGTTATCTTGATCTCCTAGTGAAGTTTTATACTTCTAGGGAAGGTTGGATATTCTATTTTCCTTGATATAGGAGTTTATAAATGGAGGACACTGCTATTTTTGGTTTTTGAACCATTGGAATACAAATATTTACCCTTTTTTTGTGACATTAGTACTGTTGTTTAGGGATGAGGTAGTCAGTTATAGATTTTGTATCATGGTGTCTCACTTTTTAAAGATTTACATCAGAACACCTTATACCTATAAGTTTTTTATAGCCTTTACCAATTCCAGTATGGAAGTGGGATGAGATTTCCATGGGTTTCATTATTAGTTTACTATGAATTCTTAGTGGGATGTATGTGATTTGAGTGATTGTTGACCGACTCACTAAATGTCCATATTTATTTCCAATAAATAAAACAATGAAATTGGAATATATTGGGGACTTGTATGTTTGAGGGATTGTGAAGATTCATGGGGTTCCCTCTACAATTGTTTTTGACAGGGACTTGTGATTAATATCTTGATTATAGAAATGTTTGTTAGAGGAAATGGTTTCGGAGTTGAAATTGAACACACCTTATCATCCACATACTGATGGATAGACAAAGAGGGATATATAGGTTCATGAGGATATTCTTTGGGATTGTGTTCTTTATTTATATGGATATTGGTAATTTCTTTCCTTTAGAAAAGTTCACCTATAATAATATTTATTAGGCCCCAATAATAATGGATCCCTTTGAGTCTTTTTATGGATTCCCATATTGATCTCCCTTGTGATGGGTAGATTTGGGAGATAAATTATTGTTTGGGCTGAGTGTTTTTCAGGAGATGACAGTGATAGTGTAGTTGATCTAGAGGTTTTTGATCATGACACAAAGTCATCAAAAATATTATGAAGACCGTCAGTGTTATCCACTATAATTTTATATTGGTGATGGATACTTTCTAGAAGTTTCACATCATTTGTGACATCTTCTGGTGGGTAAGAAGGGTAAGATAGAATTGTGGTTTATGGTCCATTTTGAGATCATTGAGTAACTGAGGAGGGTGGACTATCAGTTTTTGTAACTATCTAGTTTTAATTCTATACATGAAGTGTTTCATGTTTCCCAATTATGGAGATATATACCAGATCTTTCCCACCTGATTAGTTAAGAGAATGTTGTTCTGTAGCTTGATACCACTTTGTTTGAGTATCCAGTTAATATTATGGATATCTAGGATACATTATTGCATGGTAAAATGATTCCCCTTGTTTGGGTACCATGAAATTGCAGACATGATCTAATTGAGACATGGGAGCATGATTTATTGATGAGGTAGAAGTGGCCTACTCTTTTTTCTAATCCAAGATATTGAGCTATTTTTGGGGAAAAAGAACTCCCCATTACCTTTTTTATAAGGTATGTTCTGGTCTCAGTTTTTTATGTCTCTTTTTTCATTGGGAGATTATTTTCAACATTGAATTGGGAGGATACCTATAATGGTAAAGTCACAAATTTATTGGAATTTCATATTTTCCTCTTCATTTCTACTATTTTATATCCATTTTAATGATGTGTAACTGGTGTTCATGATGTGTAATTATGATTTTAATCATCTCATGAGTTTAATTCACAATGTGATAATTTACACATTGTGTAAGGTTTACACATCATGTAATGTGAAAATCTGGTTATTAATTAAAAAAGGTGACACATTTTTTAGAATATCATAAAATAAAAGGTATTCACAAGGTCTAAAAGGTTACACACCATGTAATTCCCCAATTTTATGTTTTTAGGGTTTCTTATGGGTGTTTGAGGGATCATTTGTTCTTTCAGCCTCCTTCTCTTAGCAAGATCTCTTACCCAAGGCAATTTTGGGTGCCTTCCTTCCATCTAGATTGATTCATTCTGTTATTGATAAACATGGTTTGGAATATAATCTATTTTGGTATGCTTTCCTCGAGATTTCTCCCTCATTTATGATTTTATAACTATTTGTTATAGGTATTGGGAATTGGATTGTGTTTTCTATCAATAAATTTCAATCATTGGTCATACATTGTCTTCTAAAGGAAGATAATTTGGTTTCCAATGACTGTTTTCAAATATGGTTAGGTTTTCTATTCTCTTGAGGTAGGTGGATGTGTTTAATTGTTCAATTTTTATTTAATTTATTATAGTTCTTATTGTTTTTTATGAAATTTTTAATGAAATCTTAGTTGTTAAAACTGAAAATGAAATGGGTTCTTATTTTAAAGGGGTTTTCCCTTGAAAATAGAAATTACTTGATTTGAAAAGGAAAATAAATTTTAAAACCTTGAAGAAGACTATTTTGGCTTTGAGATGGTTTTCTAAAAATGTGAGGATGATTTTAAAAATTGAAATTGACAAACATTGCATAGCGGGAATATTGGGTATGTTGAGATGGAGACACATGTAGCCTTCGTGGGTGTGACTCAACTAAAAGGTATTGTATGTCAAAGGTCTATGGAATGCCTCGATGTTAGTTAGATCAAAACTTATTCCTTATTATCCATGTGTGAATCCAGTATGTATTGTCCCACAAGCTAGAGACTAACTAGCATGTATATTATTGCTTCTGGTTGTTTATTGCATGATAGCTTATTTCACGGATGCTGGTTCACATGTATATTTATATTTTAGTATCTTTAGCTCTTTTTTTGGGATTTGGAAAACATGGAATTAAATTTTTGAAAACTCAAGGATTGTATGGATTATAATTTAAAATAGATTATTTATAAAACTGCTTGTAAAAATGTTATGTTTTAAATATTGGACATGTTCATGCTTATAATTTGAACTTGTGTAGATATTTTGGTGGTATCATACTGGGCACTATTTATCACTTCCTACTTCTTCATGAGGGTGGTTGTAGAATTTTTTTTTAGGAAACTGATAAATTAAAGTTAATTCAACAATGATGCAGGTATTGTCATCACGTCACTATTTAATTTTGGGATGAGGTGACATGGTCACATGGATACTTGTAGTCTAGACCTATATTTTATCTTGGTTTATCATGTTTGGATGGGTCGTATCTCATGTCATTTCCTCTTTGTACTTCAGTTGTATGTTTGGTTTTTATTATATTGAAGGCTAGTTTTTTATCTTTGTTTTACGCCACCCCGTAATGGGATGGCTCAGGCGATAGGTCTGGTTTGTCTCGGGTCGTTCTGTTTTATTTTTATAGCTCACATTACGTAAGGGTAACTGGGACCTTATCCTTACATAGGTACCATTTCATCAGTGTAAGTGGGACCTTACCCTTACATAGCCCCCCTGGATAAGGGTATGCGACCCTTACCTTTATACAATCCACTATTTAAGGGTAATCAAAATTTTACCATTATATAACACACCTCACAAGGTTTCCCTACTGGCCAAAATTAAATTTTTTTAAATTTTATTTTTATTTATATTTTTTCTTAATCTTTTATGAACACTAAAAACCCCCAAAATTATTCTAAATTTCTTTAAAAACATTTACAAAAATTGAAATGTTTAATAATCTTACCCCAACCACTTCATAATGGCCATTGACCTAACAATAGTAGCACAATTTTTCTAAAACAAAAAAATAGAGATTAAAATGAGAAAGGAAATGAAAATAAAAACAATAGTAATACCATGAGTTGAATAATTCATGCTTTGATCTCAAAATCAACCTTGAACGTCACCACATCTTAATATGTCCTCATTTATGATCCCCAACAAAACCTCTCTTTCTACTACCCCTTTTCTCTCTCAGATTGAATGACACATAGGGAGATGACCTATAAGTCTCTCCAATATAGGAATAAAAAAAGGGGAAATAAATATAATTAAATTAGTTTTCTTATTTTAATTCAATTTAACTCCATTTAATTACCAAATTAAATTTCCCAACCCCATTCTTTGAACATGAGTCAAGTTTGTACCCTACCTAGTAAGAACCCCTATTCCAAAACTCAATAATTAAATAAAATTTTCATTCCAATACACCATTTAAAAGTTAATTGTGTTTACATAACTGGAATATTAAATAATTATTTAATAAATATTAATATATTATAAAAAATACCACTATCTAATAATTTCATCAAACTCGATCCCTAGGACCCAAACCATATTCTGAGATCAACATAACCATAAGAAAGTATTTATGTGATCATTTACTAGTGTTAATTACTATTTTACCCCTTATACGCATCCATAATAAAATTTCAAATTTCTATTAAATTTGAAAACCTGTATGGAAATGGGGTTTTGTAATCTTCCCACCATATCACTTATCATCACTAAGTAGACTAAATGAAATTTATACATTACTCCTGACCGCACCTTGTTGTCAATTCATTTTCAATTCACCATGATTAACTATGGAACACCGAACGAGCTTCTACTATGCAATTCTAAACATGAGGTGCACTATTTAGTAAAGTCCGGGTGATCACTTATCATCATTAATAACACTAAGTTGGTGCTCTATGGAACCCAAATATCTCAAGACACAATGTGTCTTCAATCAATTTATCATCCAACTTATGGTTCTCTCCAATATAAAACACAGAACATATGAGTCAATTTAGAAACTTATTTCCAGTGGTCCATAGACCCTCTTGGTGTGTTTTCCATCTCACCACACCTAATTATAAATAAAAAAACATTATGATCCTACAATGGAAAACCATTCATAGAAGAATTTGGTTCATCCATTGAAAATATACTCATCATCTAGTCATAATGAATTAACTCTTCATAGGTATCCTGAGATCTTTCAAAAACCCAAACTAGAGTCTATAACTGACCCCCATTGTAATTATATGATTTGGATCACTAACCATCCACTCTAGACGTCATTCTCTCACCCGATGACCTATGTATATTTGATATGAATCACAGTAGAATCATACAAAATTCATTCAGAGTTTGATTTTAATACATGAAATCCATCTAATACCACATCTGTATCTCAAAGTCGATATTCCCAAAGGAACTGAATATAAATAGATCTTACCATACATAGGAATAGCAGTGCTATCTTAACCATATAATGACCAATTTAATCACAACCATAACCCTATACACATGGGGTAATTCCTCCATAGTCCACACTCCATTCATTACTACACGTAATTCTGGGACACAACCATTCATCTCATTCTCGAGTGCTTGTTTGAAATGTAAAACACCAATCATTCTTTGATTCCCTAGGAATTTCATCGTTAGCATCCACTGGAATTACATATATAATAATGAGTGTGCCCTAAAATAGTAAATGGTGAAGTTCTCACCATACTGGTTCTATTATAAATTTCTTTGATCTCAACCTCAGTAGGTTTCATCAATCTATCACATGTCACTAGTTTTGATCCACACTTATCCAATCTCAAGAAACACCCATCTAAGATCAACTACCAAATAAACCACGCCACTAAAATTTGATTCTATTCCAAGGATATAACTCACCTTAAGGGAAATTCCAACTTCATAAAAATGTAGAAAACCATTCTTGTGTTAAAAACCTCAAAAACATCAACACCATAAGTTATTTCAAGTGATAAAATTATAAAACCATATGTGTGTATCTAATTTCACACTAAGATTTGTTATCCATAATAGGTTTCAACATCCCTTGAAATAAAAATAATAATACCTATGTTTGAGTACAAATTGGTGCTAATATACCATTTTATATGACTAATACCATCGAGTCCCATCTCAAAAATCCTTGGTTGATGCACCTAAATATATAATACCACTACACTACATGTCATTATCCAAAAAACCAAGAACCCTTGTTCTATTTTCTATATATCATAGGATCCATTATATTTTGTTGAAAAATGAATGATCACATACCACTGGGGAATAATTTAATAACTAAAATCCTTTACCAACACTTTACTATTCATAGATTTGACAATCTAGGACCTCGATACTATATCTCACTGTGAACCATATCCAAAATCACTAAGGCCAGGAATCCTATTGATCATTCCCTCTAAAATCTTCCTTGATACCAAAAGAACCTCAATAGCATTTTATAACCAAAGATTAAATCATCCTCATGCCTATGTCACATACCTGGTAGAACCTCCTACGCACCAATCACATAATACAAGCATCTAATCAGGATTCATGGATCTAAACACACTTATAAGTTCATGATAACCCCTCTATTAGATTAACCTTATACTTCACAACTTATCCCAACTACCTGTTCTCCATTATACTAAGTCTCCTATTAAGGTCACTATATTCTCCCACCTATCCCATAACGCAAGTATCACGTAGGTCATATATCACGAGATGCCTCCACTCTTATCATAAGTAGTACTATGCATATCACATGATAAAACCCACTCTAGGTCTCTCTTTCTATAACACACACAAAATTTTTTTTTATGCATTATATGTCATGTTATATACTTACTATGGAACTAATTCTCATCAGGAATCCACATATGGGACTACCCCTTGAGAATCAAGATATTAAGAAAATCATCACTAGGGAACTATATGTGAGAGATACCAAGTTGAGTATTATTTCCTTATTCATCAAAAAATATGTATAACAAATTCTAACTATGAAGATCCATGTCAAAGTTTAAATAACTATATATTTTGGTTACATAGAATGAAACAAAGAAGCTATATAGGAAAACACCATATAGGTTTTTTGAAACTTTAAGTAAATAAACCAATATAATAATCATACAAAAAGGGTTTACCATGAAGGAATTAAGTTCCAATTCCAACTTTCTAAGGGTCTCTATACATCGCTTACAAAAGGAACTGTATAACCATCATCGAGGAGTATCTTTCTACAAGATCTACATGACCTATCCTTAGAAGAAACTTATACTATCATCCAACTGAGTATAATTCCAAAATAATGTTATGGGAAAATTATATATAAGTTATTATTGTCACGTTAAAAAATTAAACCCTATATTTTCATCAATACAAATAAGCATGAGTATATCATTTGAATCCTACATGCCAACTATGATGCATGAACATCGACCTAATTCTAACGGTCTAAGAGAAAAAAAATCACAATTCCAAAAACTCAGGTGTATAAAATGTGGTGAAATCATATAAACATAATATCAAAACAAAATAGTAATCCTAAACCACTGATAGCCTAAAATTCACATTGAAAAATGTGTTCACTATACAAAATTCATATGTCAATCACAAGATCTAACACCTTCCTAAACCATCTGTCTACCATCCCCTAAAATAGGAAGGCAAGATAAATACAATGATACACTCTTTAAATCCCCATCCCATATTTCATGTACCAAACCTAGGTGGGGAAACCACATGTCCTCAGGTATGCCTTAACATATTTGAGATTAAACTAAATAGAAAAGAGGGCCTAGAGTATTACCATGGTGATAATATGGCGTCACTTTAAAGTGTATAATAGTAGAATTCTTAACCAAAACATTAAAAAATAAATAATTAGACTATAAATAATTTCTAAGAGTTGAAAAAATCTATAACAGAATTCCATGTGACATATGGACTCATGGTCATGAAAAAAATAACACAACTAATCACCCATGAGGAAGATAAATACTACTAAAAGAAATTAATTGAATTCATAAGGTTTTAAAACTACCAACATATACCTCAAACCTAGTATCCAACTTTTTCCAAGCTATCTCACTCAATAATGAAAAACTAGGCCTCAACCCAATATGAACCTGTGAAAAATGAAGTCTTCTCAGGTACCCAAGTGTCATGGACATGAAAGAAGGGCATGAGTACAACTCAGTAGTTAATTAACAACATAGTCACATACATAACTATTAAATGTAGGTATACACATGTGATATGTTCAAAATCATAAAATAATTAATTTAAACACCAAATCATAAATAAATAAACACAATCAACCCTCATGTTCTAATTTTTCTTCTAGATTAATAATACCTACTTCGACCAGTGTTAGATGTATTTGAGTATAACACATACCCTCGTGGGGGGGGGGGTGATACAATTCCTACTCTTGTATATCATGAACATCCCCCCACTAAATATATAATCGAATCCAATGAAGAGTTCTAGTCATCCAAAATATTATAGGGGTCAATCCAAATCCTATAGAGTATCATAGGAATGCATTAATAATAAGTATAAGAACTATATCTTGGGTATACTTATATTTATATAGTATTTCCAATCTTATAATCCATATCCTAGGATTCCTATGAATCTCATAATTCATCACTAGAGATCCTAATAGATACTAGGTATCACTAGGAATATCCTAAATTATCCCCATACATCCTTCCAAATCCTAGGGATCACTAGGAATCTAAAAAATTGTCAATAGGAATCCCGCTAGATACTAAGAATCACTAAGAATATCTCATGACACAATAAGGTACACTTCAAGATCCTAGCAATCATTAGGGTTCTCTCATCATCACCAAAAAAATATTTGGATCCTAAGGTAGTAATATATAACATCCAAAATTCATAATCTATATTGTATCCTAGGGAGGTAAACCCTAACATGTTTCTTCCTATAACCATGTCCCTTATCCACCCAAAAAAACCTCATGATAATAATAAGGGAAACTGAATTGGTTGGCCACCTGTCCAACCCATCTTTGATAATCACGGTCTATATAACTCAAGAATGTTTTATATATCTCTATCATTATATCCCTATTAGGAATACATCTTCTACTTTAATTTTAAGGTGGAACCCATTATCATCACTACCCATTCACATTATAACCCTCTTAGGGGTGAAAAAAACACTGGGGAACTCACTTGAGTCTCTTAGGAAAATTTATAGAATGAAAACCCTATCCGGTGTCCTCATTCTCAAATTCAAATCTAAGTTAAAATACTATAACTTAGAGGGAATAATGTAATTCAATATCACTGTAATAATATCAAGACATCACTTCTCTCCTCGGATAAGTCACACCTACATCACCCCCAAAATGAAGGTGTAATTCCCATCACACTTACCAAGGTTATTATAGGTCATTCCATTAACCTAACTTACATTGATATACTCAAGTCATTACCACCCAGGTACACACATACCAGTGGGGAAGTAATACTTCCCTTTCTTTCATACCTCCTAGAACAAGTCTCTATGGAATTTCATGTTATATATTGGTCTGCATGGGAAAATCATTTCCAATACACCACTTACCTCTAGAAGAAAATCTATAAGGGAACCTATACCAAGGAACTTTACATTCATCCATTTCATTTTAATTAATTTAATTTATACTATTTAGGGTTACATGTATATCAAGGAATATATTTATAATTCACCCCTAGAGTATCGGTGGGAGATGAATCAAGGTAGTGTCTCAGATGATGGGTTAAGTTCGATCATATAATTATCATTAGCTGTGTAAAACAACATAAACATTAAGTATTATTTAAAATAGTGGTAAAAAACTTACATGGGATTCATGTATATTATCGAAACCCATCTTCCTTAATTGTTGGAGCAAGTTTGATGTAGCTCATAGTATCATCAAAGAAATACTTAATGACATAGAGTGATAATAAAAACCAAAGTATCCATAATCATATCATGTAGATACCAAAATTTACGAAGGAGTTCTAGCACCTTCTTGGGAGAGATAAAAAATCTCATGAAGAAGAAAGTTTCATCAACATTTCATGTGTTAATTTGATTGATTCAACTATTATGGTCCCCCTTCCATAGAAGCCTGGAGCATTTGACATGCATGCTACGACCTTGTCAAATGCTCAGATGACAAGCTCATCCATTGGTCCTATTTCCATCTCCAACACCTCAGATATTTTCATAAAATAACCTGATAAAATAAATGAATCTGGATTATCGTGTGCTACAAACAATTTTTTTGATCCTCTTATGAGCACACAGATTTTGAAGACCACTCCAGCCCCTCCTTCAAATATTAGGAGATTGAAGAGGAACAAAGGCTCGGGTGGGCCTAAGAAGAAATCACGGAGCCCCCGCTCCAAAAACAGGTTTTAATGGATGCCATCTTTTGGAATTGTCAGGGTATAGCTAACTATAACACTATTTCTGTCCTTAAAAGAATAGTTATGATGCATAAAACTAAAACCTGGGATCATCCCATCATTGGTCGAAGAGGAGGACAATATTTTTTTTGAGTACCCCCTTGATAATGAGATAATAAATACTGTCTTTAGCCTCAACCCTAACAGTGCCCCAGGGCCTGATGGTTTCAATAATGGATTTTTTCAGTACCATTGGGATGTAGTTCACATAGATGTCTGTAAAATTTTCAAGACCGTCTTCTCTACTCGCCTACTTCCCTATGGTCTCAATGCGCAATTCATTACTCTTATTCCCAAGGTGGGAAATGCTTCAGAAATCCACCTGTTTAGGCCCATTTCTCTTATCAAATCTCTATACAAAATCCTTACCAAGATCATGGATAACAGGATTTCCTCCATGTGTAATAAAATTTTATCTTGGAACCAATTTGGATTCATCAAAGGTCATTCCATACAAGACTACATCTGTCTTGCCTCAGAATCCACCAATGCTCTCAAAAAATCTTCCAAAGGTGGTAACATTGCCATTAAACTTGACATCATAAAATATTTTGACACAATTGACTGGAGTTTCATTTTCAATGTTCTTCGGGGTTTTAGTTTCAATGATGTTTTCATTAGCAGAATCAATTCCCTTCTAAAATATGCCCATATTTCCATCCACATCAATGGATCCCCTATGGGTTACTTCAAATGTACGAAGGGAGTCCATCAAGGTGACCCCTTCTCATCCATCCTCTTTTCCATTGCATAAGACTATCTTAGTCATCTCCTCGACTCTTTGGTCTAACAAAAAAACATCATGCCCATACAAGCTACTTGAAACCTTAATGTCCTGACTCATCTTTTTTATTCGGATGACATTATTCACTTCCTTAATGATAGAAAACGAAATATAACTAGCCTCAAAACTGCCTTATCTCACTATGAAGAGATTTTAGGCCAATCCATTAGCTGGAAAAAATATTTCATTTTCATTGGCAAAATCATTCCCACCTCTCGAAAGAATTGCATCATTGAGAATCTTGGTATCAAAGAAGGTTCTCTTCCTTTCACTTACTTGGGTGTCCCAATATTTTGGGGTAGGCCTAGACCCTTGTATTTCAATGATATTACTGATCAAATTATTAACTAACTTGATTCCTGGAAAGAAAAATCTCCTTCTATGACCGGTAGAATCTTCCCTGTGAAATCTTCCATCATTTCCAAAATGGTTTATTCCTTAATGATCTACAGGTGGCCTATCAGTCTTCTTTAAAAAATCAATTCTTACATAATGAACTTTGTCTGGTCCAGGAGTATTCTTGAAAGAAAGCTTGTTTCTGTTCCCTGTTCCACCTACTGAAAACCCCTCAAGAAGAGAGGGCTTAGAATCAAAAGTCTCAATCACTTTAATGAAGCTATCAAAGCCAAACTCACGTGGAATCTTATAAACAATAAGGATTACTAGATTTATTTTAATAGAAATCACTTTCTTGAAAAACTTAAAAATCGAAATATGAAATATTTCAATTATTATCTCTGGAAATCCATTAGAAAAACATTTATCAATATCATGTACAACTCCAGATGGATGGTTAGCACTAAATCCAACCTAAAATTCTGGATTGATAACCGGACCATTTCTCCTCTCAATTCTATGCTCACTTTTCATAACACACAAGACCACACAAAATACACCATAAAAGAGATGATGCATACTCCCAACATAGGCCTCCCCGACAATATCAAACATGTTATTGATAATTACACCTTTTCAAATATGGATGATTTCCTTATTTGGGAACCATCCCACAATGGTGTTCTTGATTCTGAAACATATTACAACCATTGTTTCTATTATTTAGATAACAATTTTACTTGGTTAAAGCCTATTGATAAAACTTGGATAAAACCCTCCAGAATTAATCATATCTAGCACATTTCCCATAATCTATTTCCTACTGACGTTTGTCTTCAGTACTTCAGTGTCCAACTTACTTCGAGATGCCACCTATGTCTCCAACATTAGGAGGACATGAATCATTTATTTTTATCCTGTGCCACAACCACTGATATTTGGAATTATATTACTAATATCTTGGACTGCTAATGGTTAATTCCTGATTCAATTTGCGTCTTGATCAAACGTTGTGTTGAGATGATTCTCTCGCATCAAATGAGAAATATTTTTTTTTCCGCTGTTGCTAAGCTCCTCCACATTATCTGGTATGATAGAAATGTTGTTATTCACAATAATTATTCTCTCAATCTTAATGAAGGTCAGGTTAGAGTTCTCATTGCAATAAAAGATGCTTTTATGCTGCAAAAATCACACTCTGATAACTCAGTTGGTGACTTCATAAATCTTATATGGCTTGGTATCAAAGGAATTTATAGGCAACCGAAACACTTTTTCAAAGTTTTTTGGAAATCCCCGCTTCCTGGATAGTTAAAAATCAATGTCGATGGTGCTTCCAAAGGAAATCCTAGTCCCACTGGCTGTGGGGCCATTTTTAGGGACTCTCTTGGGCATGCTCACGACTTTTTTTTGGAGGCTGTGGGTTTTCCTCTTCCCTTGAGGCTGAGACGATGGCAGTGATTGATGCTATCAACTTTGTTAATAAAAGAGGTTGGAAAAAAATTTGGATTGAAAGTGACTCCACCACTATTATTCAAGCCATTTGGAACCATGTGATTCACCTTTCTGGAGATCTCACAGTGTGCTGGATGAAATGACTCAACTCGCTTCTGGAGATTAAATACATTGACACTCACACCTATCGTGAAGAAAATATGGTGGCAGATGGTCTTGACAACAGGGGAATCAACCAGGACATTACGTGGTGTGATTATCTTTCAGTTGAGCTTCACCGTCTTCATGAGAAAGACTGTAATAAAATTTCCTCTTTCAGACTTTTGTAACCTCCCCTTTTTTTAATAATAATTTGTGTCTTGGTATTTGACCAAGACATTTCCTTTCAAAAAACCTTGAAGGAATTATTTCTTAAAAAAAACATTGAATCCTGATTCACCTCATTCGTGATACATCTCATGCATTACTACTATTGATTATAATCCATTGAACTCATTTCAATGAATAAAAGAAAATATTTTAGATAAACCAACCATTTGGTTTGAAATTTATGAAAACGTTTTGAGAGTGAGAGACATTTTTTTGAATCACATGAAATCTAGTTTGTATACATATCATGTATTTATAATAATAATAAATATATATTATAATATATATATATATATATAGTAACACATGAATTACCTTCATGATAAAATATATGCATCATATGCCTATATTAAGTGTACAATTATATATATATATATACTTAATGCATCATATTCATGTGTCCAATAATCTCATGCATGTTCATTTTAGTGAACATTCAAAAATTTCCAACTTTTAGTAAAATCCAATAATGTAATTTATTAAAAACGTCACAACCCCTTATGAATCCATCCAAACTCTTTTGGATATAGTTTCATAAAAAACTCTTCATTAAAAAAAAATTTATCCAAAAACATTATCCTTTGACAAGGTGATAACTATGTGACCCTATGGTCCATAACATAATTTATGTGCAATATAAAAAAATTATAGATGCAAGTGAAGAGAAGCCTCTAATAAAGCATTAGGGATACTCAAGGTACTAAGGGCCTAGTGTAACCACATTCATACATACTCATATATCTATATGAACATTTACACCATAATATATATCATATACATCATATTTATACCTATATAATAAAATTTCACATTACATTGAGTGACCATTATTTATGTAACACATCCATCTAGTATAGCCAATTTATATTTTCTCAATTATATAAAACAGTTCTAACAAGTTGATGAATACACCACATATAATTCATCTCACATTTTAATAAATCTCAAGAATTCATCTATGTAATTTAAGAAATTATATGTTACTCAAATTATAAAGTATATGAATATCCTTAGCCTAATTCAATCAAGGTACATATTTCTTTACTTAATAGTAGTGGTGAAATCCCATCTTAGTTGTGCTCCAACCATTAACATAATCAACAACATACCCAACCACCCTTTCTTGTGTAATGCAATTTTAAAATATTCTTATGTAGGATATAAATGTTTGAAGGTTATCATGCTATATTTCTCACCAACCTCATGAAAAAGATTGATAATAACCATATATCCCTAAGTATATTAATGACTATATGAAATTCCAGGAGATATACTTTTTTCAAGTCAGTATAATTAATACTTATTTACTTATTATCTTATTAAAACATTATGAATACCTCATATAAAACTATTTATAATGAGTCTAAGAATCTATCCAAGATAATATTAATATATCATCACAACCCAAAATACTTCATGATGATCATCAATAAGGGAAAACATAATGTCACACTTTGAGGGGATATTATCACTCATCCATTCATGTATAATAAATTTCAACACACATGAATGAATGATAAGTAGAGATTTAATTAATTATAATAAAATGATAAATTTTTCAACCATTAGAACCAATCTCTCATATATCATACAACTATAGATTCTATATGTCCCACATGTTTTTTTTGTGGTAATAGTTTCATCAAGGGATCTACTATGCTATACTTTTTATCCACCCAATTTTTTTTTAAATCACCCATCTCAATGATATCCATATGAGATGGTTTTTTTAAATTATTTTTTTTGGTGACCTGTTTTTCGTAGCCTAAGAAAAAACCCAATTTTTTTATAGTACATTTCAATTTCTCCATTGATGAAAGGAACCACTATAAGTTTAGTAATGAAAATCTTGATCCAAACAACTTCCTTAGAATAATTAGATGCAGTGATTTACTCTGATAATATTTTAGAGTCATCTATAGTGGTTTTGATGGAAATATTCCAACTGATAGATCCACTATTTAGAAAAAACACAAATGCATATTTAGTTCTAAGATCGTTGAACTAGATTAGAAACTGGGATCTATATAAACCTTTAAACAAAGTTCATCCTCTCCTATAAAGAAAAATAACATTTACTTATTCTATATTAATTACTTAAGAATATTCTTTGCACAAATCCAATAAATATCTCTAGGATTGGATTGGTATATAATAGTTATTCTTAACTCATAATAGATACTAAGTTCAGTACATAACATGAAATACAAGATAGATCCTATGGTAGAGGTATAAAAATTCAAATCTATCCATTATAACTTTTTAGAAGGACCCTGGACCTTCCTAAGATTCTTTCTAGGAAACACCAGTAAAGAAACCCTTAGCACTTTAATAATATATGAGTTGTGACCCAGTCCAATAAACCTCTTGTATATATCTATATATGTCTTTATACCTAGTATATAGGCTGATTTAACCATGAATTTTATAGAGAAACATTTACCACCCCAAAAATTCACATAAATACGTATTTGGATTTCATTTTTGATAAGAAATACTTGGCCTTCATGAAATATCAAAAATAATACTGTACCACCACTAACCCACTTATATAAATAAGAATCATTTTCATTCTTGATGAAACCAAACTCTTTGATTTTATCTTCAAACTAGCTATTCGAACTCTATTAATATTTCTTCAATCCATAAATGGAAAATTTCTATAAACATACCATAATAGTTTCATTTGGTACTTTAAAACCTTTAAGTTGTATCATAAATGTGTCCCTGATTAAATTCCCATTATGGAAATTGGTTTTGATATTCATTTGATCTGTCACATAATCATAATGATTTATTATGGAATGAAAAATTTGAATGAACTTTATCATAATAATAGGTGAAAAAGTCTATTAATATAAAATAAAATGAATTTATTTGTAACCATTTTACATTAGGTTTTCATTATAGGTAAATACTGTAATATCCATGTCAATTTTTCTATAGAAAACCCACTTACAACCTATGAACTTTACCCCTTTAGGTGAATTCAATAGTTTCTAAACTTGGTTAGTTTACATGGAGCCTATCTCAAATTCCATGGATTTTAACCACTTATAATTATAACTCTCAATATCCTCATACTAGAAAGTAGCAATATGTTCTATGAATATTAATTCATCATTACTTTCCACAAGAAATATAAATCCCTATAGTTCCTAATGAATCCTACCAAACCTTCAAGGTTCTTGTGTAACATGATTCAATTATTCCATAACTTTTTAAGGAAATGGATCGACTTCCATTTTAGGAAAACTTCTAATTTTTTTGTCTTGAACTTATAGAAGTTCAATTTTTATCTCACCAACCAATATACTTATATATTCTTTCTCAAAAAATATACATGTTTGATTTAAAAGCACCTTTTTTCAGTAAATTTATAGAAATAATATTCCATAGATTATTTCAGATACCCAAAAAATTAGAATTTATATAATTTAGGGATAATATTATTAGAACCTAATTATTGTAAAAGTTCCTCAAAACCCTAAATCCTCATGAACAATATTTTTTGATGTTGACCAATCCATATCTCGTAAAGTGTCTTCATGACCGCTTTAGTTGGAATTAATTTTAATAAGAATGAACCAGTCTCCATAAAATAACCCTAGAATGAGATGGAAAGGTCATATAGACTCATTATTGATCAAACTATGTCCAATAAAGTTTGACTACCCATTTTTTACTATAACATTCTGACCTGGGTTCTAGATACTGATTCCCCAAGCCGGTTGGTCACATGACCTCAGCTGTGCATCCCTATACACCAATGGATGAAAACTAAAAGTGATGGTATAAAGTATAACATTGGTAGACTATAACCTATTTATTATAGTAACACATAATCATAAATTGATAAGAAATAGCCAAAAAATAATAAAAAATAAATACCCAACCCGATACTATAACTAATACAAACTAGTAATTCATAATGAACCATAATATGAAAACAATATCCAATACCTATTATATATGTGATGTCACATATGTATCAAGTGTAAAATTTATAATTAAAAAGTAAATTAATGAAAACCCCTAAGGGGTTCCTGAGACCATGTATTATTCATTCATACATGTTCCTTCCCAAATCAACCACCCAACATAGGGATATTTCCCTTATTAGGTCTCATAAACATAGAGTCTATTCGAGTACTGATCAGGCAACCCTAGTAGGGTGTGAGTATAACTAAGTAGGCCACCACCAACAGTGTATAAAAAAATATCCATTCTATAATAGTGTATTAATTTTAACAAATAATAAATTAAACATGAGAAAATAAGAAGTTTACCAATTCAATTATTCTTTAATTAACCCCATAATTTATATAGGATCATGATGACACCCTAACCACCAATAACTGCTTAAACCCATTATAGAGTATGAATCATATCACATAGGGATTAAAAATTCATTATAAAATGGATTTCATTATCCATTCAAATTGAATTTCATTTAATAGCTACATGGAAACAGATTCAAATACCAACAATTTTTTCATAGAATGCCATGTCAAGCACCTTTTGGGTAATTTAAGCATCATTACATACCCCACAACCAATTTTTATCACATATGATATTTTTTAAGGATCATTACATGTCCCACACACATATATAAGTCAATATCATATGGTATTATGAAGAATCATACAATTTCCACACAACTATATCATAATATCACATATATCACAATATCACATATATCACAATTTCACATATATCAAAATTCATTTTACACCAAAGTTAATCATAATTAACCTTCATATTAAACATTCTCATCATGTGTACCAATTTAATTATTAATTCAATCACAGTTCTTTACTTTAATAATATGGAATAGTTTGGACAATTCACCATTAAACCATTTATCAATAGTTAATCATACCATTAACCCACCAAGGTTAAGAAAAAACCTATTAATTTTACATTATCAATCAATTAAAAATATCACTAATTGACCAATTCCAAAATCCCAATAACCCACTGATTTAATAATCACAATTCAATGAATTTTAATTTCCCAAGTTCAACCCATTTCATTATCACATGAAAATTTATTTTAATTAATTCAATTTCAGAAGAAATTTCCCAATCATGGAAATTAAAATTTCACAATTGCACATAGAAATTAAAAATTTAAAATATGGGAATTGACATTTAGACCACCTAACTGAAGATCTTTGACTCATGTTCGTCAAGCCTTAAATCCC
The DNA here is from genome assembly GCA_963277665.1 of Viscum album. Taxonomy (NCBI): domain Eukaryota; kingdom Viridiplantae; phylum Streptophyta; class Magnoliopsida; order Santalales; family Viscaceae; genus Viscum; species Viscum album. The sequence continues at coordinate 667,378,250 of OY728133.1, forward strand.
CAATTTTAAGCAGAATGATCAATTTCACAACGAAGAATGAGATCTAGAATCAAAACCAAGATCATGATTAAATATATTAAGATATATCAAAACCTAGATCTAAATACACCTCCAATGAGGAATTAAACATTCATCTTTATCAAGAAAGAGATATAACAGAGAGAGGAAACCACATGGAAATATATCACATACCAGAATAGGTTCATATCTATCAATAAAATCTTCGATTCATCAATAATGGAGTTTGAAAGGCCTTTGAATAAATCTGAGAGCCTATAAAATCATAGGAAATCATATTAGGCCTAATATGAGTGAATTAGGGTGAATTATGGGGGTTTTTGTAATTTTAATTTTCTTAGGGGAATAAAAACCGTGCACATGTTTTACTGGGCAGGGACAGACAATTTCCCAAACTAGGTGCCCTAACCAAGCACCTATTATGAGGGGTTAACAATTTCTAATAAGTGGGAAAAAAAATTTTAAAAAAATTTTCCAACCATAAAATCACCCTTTTTCTAGGGTTTCACAGTTTTCTAGGGGTAGACACACAATTTGGGAAAACCATGCGCTGACCAAGCACTTCCCCCTTTGATTCCAAAATTCCAAAATTTCTCCTAAAACACCCCCCCAAAAAAACAACCCATTATATATAAAAATACGGGTAAATGAGTACCTATAACTAAGAATGATGAATATTCAAAATAGTTCAAGATTTTACAATATCCATACCTTATAACAACTCATCCACGAGCTATACTCCCAAGCATCTCTAAGATTATGAGGCTAAGATATTGGGCACCTGAGCCTCTATATACTCTTCCTAAACACATCTATATTTCCACAATACTTGATCTATCAACCTATTTTTTCCCTATAAAAATTTGTCACTATTATCCATAACACATATCATATGATCCTTAATGGGAGCATCGGTCTCAAGCTCAACATCATCAACATCAATCACATGAGAAAGGTTAGGGTGATACCACTGAAGTTGTAACAAATGAAAAACATCATGCATAGAGATAGACCTATGTAGAAGAGACAATAAGAATACCACCAGCACAATCCTATCCACAACATCAAAATTTTATACATTCCTGAGTGCGAACTTTCCCTGTCTTTGAATCCTACAATGACCCAATATATTAGAGACCCAAAAGAACACATTATCACCCAATGAAAACTTAGGGGGTCATAAATTTCAATAAGAATACATCCTCTGTATACTCTAATTTGTATCAATGTGTTTTTGAATCATTTGAACCCAATTTATTATCTCCTGTTTGAGACTCGGTCACAATTGTTTTGACTTACCTACCACAATTAAACATAGAGGTGATCTTCAAGGCATACCATAAATACCCTCATGTGGTTTCATATGTATAGTTGCTTGATAACTGTTGTTATAGGAAAACTCAAATATATTAAGGTGCTTCTCCCATGACCCACCAAAGTAGAAAAAATACCGTAACATATCTTAGAAAACCTATATTTTACGCTCCGGCTTCCTATTTGTTTATGGGTGGAAAGCTGTACTTAGCGATACCTGTGTACCAAGAACCTTCAGCAAGAATTTCCATAAGTGAAAAATGAAACATGAGTCACATTCTAAACCTATTCTCTGTTTCACCCCATATAGATAGAATATATTCAAAATTAAAAAATATACCAACTGATCAACTGAGAAAGTTAACCGTATAGGCAGGAAATGTGCTACCTTCATCAATCAGTCTATAATAACCCAAATAGGTTCATTATTCGGAGGCTTCCTCAAGATACCCATCATAAAATCTATCGTAACACCATCCCACTTATATGATGAAATGGTAAATGATTTTCATAAACCTAAGGGCCATTTATGCTCATCCTTTAGCTATTACCAAATGTAGCATCATTTCACAAACCCTACAATCTCATTTTTCATACCCAGGAACCGATAATTTTGACATAGGGCATGGGAAATTTTGGTCGAACCTAGATGTACTTCCCACTTCAAGGAATAAAAATCATGAATTATCCCCTCACACATACTTATAGGCACAACAATAGGGTTCCATACATATATGATATCATCCTCATAGATAGTCAAACATGAAGTTGACTCCCCACCTTTAAGGATTTCTCTCACAACCAAATGTCATGACCTGAATGAAGATATGGTTTGACCCGCAACTACCCCAGGCTCACCTCCATATTCCAGGGGCTGGTGAATAGAATTGAAAACATAAATAACATGGGTAAGACTTTTCATATGTACCCGTATCTTCACAAACAACCACCTCAATGCAAAATTGTAGAGAAGAAGGAGTAAATGATGAAAAACACTATGGAAAAAACCATGCATGTAAAAAATCATGATAGTACCAGAGTAAGGTTGTGTAAAATAAAAGGTAGATAGATAAAATAAATTCCTAACTAAAAATATGTACTAAACTAAAAAAACTATTTAGTAAAACACAGGGAGGGCCTAGCTTCTGATCTTCAAGTTTCGACCACCATAAAATATATGAAATATTAAGTTTCCATAATCTCATTTGATGTCACCATCACCCTGTCCGTCATTTTAATAAGACACAACACATTCGAAAAAATCCCAAGTATGGTTGATTATATTAATATCCATTAGTTAGAATTGAAACTTAATGGAGAGTAGTAAGAGATACAATAAAAATATAAAGACAATAGATAGTAAACATGTTTCTAGATGGAGTGAAGGAGAACAATTTAATCCAAAACAAGAGAGAGTAACCAATTCTAAACACAAGGGGATCCAAATGGTGTGTAGATGAACTATATGTAAAGACTATTAAACCTATATAAAGAGAGAAAACTTATACAAAAATGATGATATAATCTTTGAAAGCATGTGGAAAACCATGCACATCTTCACATATCATAGAAAGAGATTAACCGAATCTAAAGGTATGGATAAAAAATTATATATATATATTCTTAGTCAAAAAATACTAAATGAGATAGTAAGGGGATATCCATATCATATCTCAACCCAAGAAGAAGTGCCTCCAACATTTCGAAAAGTTCATCAATGATGCTCAAAATCTCATACATCTTCCATGAAGTAGCCATCCAAGTCAAGAAATGCTTCATCACTATATTTCACAGTTATGGGGATGAAATATCTTTGGTAGAGGACACATGAACTAGTATAATATGAGGGTTCTACTCAGTGTTATAGGAACCATGTCTAGCTCAGCTAGAGGGTTTCATTATATAAGTCTTTGATGACCCATGCCAAGCCTAGCTGGAGGGTTCCACTCGAGAGTTGGTAGAGGACCCATTCCCAAACTAGCTCGAGGCTTCCACTCTAGAAATCATTTAGGAACCATTCTGATTTCAATAAGAGGGTCACACTTTGGAATCAGTAAAGGAACCACGCCGAGCCAAGTCGAAGGTTTCCACTATAGAATTTGGTAGAGGACCCATGGCCAACCTAGCTGGAGGGTTCCACTCTAAAAGTATGTATATGACTCTTTCTTAGCCTAGAAATAGGGTTCCACTATAAAATTCTATAGGGGAAACATGACTAGGATTACTAAATATTTTTACTTTAAAAGTATGTATAGGACCCATACCTATCCTAGTCAGAGGGTTCTACTATAAAAGTAATCAAGGAACTATGAACAACCCAACTGGAGGGGAAGAAGATCTGGAATCCTCATAGGGTTAATGTGGCTAACCCTAGAGGATTCTCCAAGGAAGTATTATTATAGACATTTCAGTTAGGTTAAAATAATCAATTAATTAAATTAATTTAACTAATTAACCAACTAAATGTACCTCCAAGGGGTGAGATACATGAATTCCATGCAATGACCTATTTCATGTTGCTCTTAGGGTAGAAAACACCTACTAGACTGAACTGTAGTATCATATTCTTGATCCAAGCTTCCTTTTAAGAGATATCTAATTTTTTTTAAGAAACCACATACACATGATATAAAATATATTTAAATTTTTTATTAAATAAATTCTAGGAATACCTAGCCTCACAATATCACATTATCTCAATATTTGGATCTAGAAATATAAATATAAATATTTTAATTCCTAAAAAGGAAAAAATGGGTCTCTACATCATTCCATCCAAGATTTGTTCCCTAAAAAGAAAAACTAAACAAAAAACTTAGGATATTGAGACCAAACATGGATATCTCACTCCCAGGATCTCTCCTGAATGTTCCCATGATGCCACAACACACGAATTAAAGGGATAGTCTATCCTCGTAGCGTCCTCTCCTATTAATCCTTGATCAGTATCAGGTGATCCACAAAGGTGGATCCATCCTCAATGTCTAGATAGCCCTAATAAATGATGTGTGTGGGGGTAATGTACATATCTCCTCATCTAAAACATTATAAAGACACCATTAACCTACTCCAGCTATGGGGGTAGGGAGAGGTGGTAAGAAACCTTTCCAACCCTTGTTATGATCTCAAACACCCCAATGAACCTCGAGTACAACTTTCCTCATCAGTAGAATATCCTAAATCCTCATCATGGGGAAAATCTAAGGAAAATTTGGTCCCCCTACATGAATTCCAAGGGCCCAAGACAATGATCTACATCAGATTTCAGACTTCTGTGATCCATTCTGATCCACTCAAGGATGACCTGGACCTTCTTTATCATCATCTTCACCAACTCTAGACTGAAAAGAGATGTCTCATCAATATCTATCTATTAAAAGGGTTTCCTGTAGTCTAACGAGCCCAGATTGATGTACATGGAAATTACATTAATTTTTAGGAATACTTATTACCCGACACAAAAATATTCCCAAAGAACATATTAGTTTAGTGTATTTAGAAACTTGGAACATAATCTTCTAAGTTGGTGAAATATCTTCAAAATCTCCCATAAATATATACCCCTTTTGTTTTCCTACCTAAAACCATTCTTTATATCCTGTGGGAAAAAAATAAAAATGGGTGAGCTCAAATGCTCAGTAAGGGTAACCATTGATAACATAAAACAAACCAAAAACATAATAATGTAAAAACATGAATATAATGTTTAAATATAAAATTATTGTGTCATGAAATAAAACTTGGTAGTACGTATGAAATAGATCATAAAGTAACAGTAACCATGATAAAATAGCATCAGGATAAAATATGGAATTATGGAAAAATAATAAGCATATAATATTATTTCGATAGTAGACAAGGAATTTCATCCAAGAATAACATAGTGGACAAAGTCTAGTACTGAACCAGGTTTACTTGCTATTCTAGCCTTGTATTACTGAACCATATTTACATGCCATTCCATCATTTTATTACTGAACCATATTTACATTATGTTCCTGTCATGTCTATATCATGAGATATAAATCATTACCCAATGAATTGGAGGGAGATATAGGTCCCGACCATCTCATAATAAAATCATTCTTAAATGTGCCACAAAAAAATAAACCATTCATCATAGCATAACCCAAGAAATAAAATGGGTTTCTTAAACATCATTCCATCATAACATAATCCATAAGAAAATCATTCCATTATTAAAAATTTTAAATCATAGTAATAATAGGGATAGATAAATAACCGTATTTAAGATCCTTATCTTAGATGGAAAAATAATTTTGATAAAACACGTGAACTTAATTCATGAAGAAAATATCATTTCTTCCTTAAAAAAGTTTTCTTTTCTCAAAATACTATGAAATTTCAAAAAGAAAAGAATTTAGGTGAAAATATCTTCAAATATTGTAGAGGAAGTTTCATGGAAATTAGGAATCATAAAACCATAACAATAAATTCATTCCATATATTTTAAAAAACATTCTTCTTGTACTCTTTCCAAAAAGTAAAAAAGTACCTCATATGGAAAACGAAAGAAAGATTCATTTCATACTGTGTAGTAAAAGTTAAAAATATGTAAAAATGTATTTAAACATATATAGATTAATAGTGAAAAATTTATGAAAAAATTTCTAGAAAACATGGAAATGGATGATAAATATACAACAATTAAATACTTACATATAAAAAATCTCAGATAAATACGAGATTGCAAAATTATCCATTACCTTAGGTCCGATTTATTACTTATGTGTCCGAAATGCCTCTATAATGCCCAAATGGCCCGAAGGACTTCATTTTTATTTCTAATGGATAATACCCCTTTTAAGGGTTGAAGGGGAACCCTTACATGACCAATAGGCCCAAGACACAAGGCTAGACCCGACCTGAAGGCCAATACATGACCTGAAGGCCCAGAGGCATACTATACCCATTACATGACTCGTAGGCCCAACCCACTAGAACTACCCCTCCCCAGATTCTGCATTATTGATCACCTAGATCCCTACCTTTCATTGTTTATCAGCTAGCATTACCCCATAGAAATTTGTAAAGTGGCTTGTCCTGATGGCGGTTGTCACACCCTCTCAATTTTCCAACCCGGTTAGCTCTGCATCTGGTGATTGCTACTCTTTCTATGATCCTCTTCTGGGGAGTTCATTGTGTAAACTGGGCTACTCCATGGTCTCTGTGGCCCAATGGACCTGAGGCCCTAAGGCCGTTGATGAACTGAATTACCTGATACCATAGGCCCAAACTGGTGGCTTATAGGCCCAAATTAGGTGAATAGTTCTAGATGCTACAGTACCGAACAGTACCAGAACAGTAAACACTATAGTGGGTTTAAACATATTATTAACTTATAAAAGAACCATAATAATATTTATGATATCATATATGATTCACTTATAATTTCATATTACCCTTTTATTTATCAATTCCATGTTAAAGCAATGTTTTGGGTAATTATCATTTTATTTATTGTACATGTAATGAATTGTTATTCTTGAGATTATTACTTATAACATGATTTAATTACACCAAGAATGTAAAAAATGATTTTTATATCATAAATATTTAGTCTAGAAATATATATAATAGATAGATAAATGAAATGGAATACACTGTTCATGGAGATGGTAAGCCGTACATATGCATAAACGCTATTTCCATTTCTTTATTGAATTGAATGGAAGGAAGTAAATGACACACACAAAAGCACACAAAAGCACACACACAAACAGATATATATCCAATAGAATTACTAATTCATATATTTAATTATTATTTATTATATATTCTTTATAATCTTTCTTGAATGGTTAACATGGAGAATGAATCTCATCACGTCATGGAGACGGTAAGTCATACGTACGCAAAAGTGATGATATCATTCCCTTGATGGTTAAATGGTATAGAATTTGATGGTATATGAATATTAAAGAACTAATATCATGTTATATTTATTATTTAAGTCATTTATATTCATTATTATAACCATCAAAATAAATTATAGGTGAAAAATAATTTACTCTATGACGTAGAGACGGTAAGCTGTACTTACACATGTATGGTGATACTATTTTTCATAGGATTGGTAAAATGAGGAATATGGTTGTACCATAATAATAAAAACATCTCAGAATATATTAGATGATGGATTTATTATTTTATTATGGTAACAACTTAGTAAGAGGAAGTAGAATAGGAAAATAACTTTAAAAGAAGGGATAAAACGATTACCTCTTTTTCAGGTTTCACCTTTTTATTTTCACAAAATGTTCCTTAATTTGGTTTTATGCCTAAAAGTAGAATCTAGGTTGAGATGATAAAAGTTTAGAGAATATTTTGGGTTGGTTTTTTTGAGACAAAGGGCTTTGGAGGTGAAAATAAAAGAAAGGGATAAGTTCCCATTTATAGAAGAGGTGAGGGCCACTTTAGGAATTTCTTGAAATATTAATTTATTATTAATTTATTTTCGGTTTATAATGGCCCCAAAGTGATTAAGTTTTAGGATAAGATTAGGATAAGTCTAAATCCACTCAAAAAATAGGTTTTATACAAGTTTAGATTATAAAATTAACCTTATTGTTTAGCTTTATCCCTTAGCTAAAAACATTAACTCTTACCAAGTCTTCTTGAATTTTTATAATATATGTTTACTATAGTTACTATAAAATTAAAAGAGAACCAAAAGTGGATAATTAATGAAATTTGGAACAATATATATGTAAATTTTCCAAATCATATATTTTTAGGACTATTATATCATTTAATAAAATAATATTTTTTTTAAAACTCATTTATGTCAATTTTGATAGTATTTAGTAATTAATTTTTGTTAAAGTCATATAAACTTGATTAATTTGAAAAAAATGCATTAAATAAAATATAACATATCAAATTCATCCATAAAATTCGTGTATTTCATAAAAACTTTCAAATTTTATTTATTTTAATATTTATAATATCTTTTTTTGTCACTCTTTCATTAATAAGGAAAATACTGCATCATTATTGTGTCACAAATAAATTTAATTATTTTATGTAAAAAAATTACAAATAAAATACCATGATTTAGGAAAACCTTTTATATTTATAATGAATATTTATAGTCATATAGATAATTTATATAAACCAAAATTTATTTTTTTTAGTAAAAGGATACATGTTTATGTTATATTTCCCTTTACTTTAAATTAATTTTTATAACATGTCATTTTCACACTAAAGTGGTTCTAAAATGCCAAAAATTATTAATAAGGGTTGTTTTGGTCACCTATGAAACATCCAATAAATTCAGGACACGTTTTAGGGTTGTTTTATATTATTATAATATTATTTTTACCCTTATTTACTTAATTTACCATTTTACTGTGGTAAATAAAAATAATTACTGAAGTTACTATTCATAATGTTCAAAAATAAAAGAGACCTATTTACATATTTTGGAAGTTATGATTCCAAATATAGAATCCATTTTCTTAAATTGGAAACACATAATTGGAATAAATTAATTTAAAATTAAATACCATTTTCAAAATCAGAAAGAAGGTTTTTAAAATCTAAAAACTATTAAAAGATTGAAATGAGTTTATGTCATATTTAAATGTGAAATTACTTCTAATTAACAAAATTGTATTAAATGATAAACACATAATTCAATTACACTTTAAAAATAATTAATATTTTAATCTAACTATATATATAAATTAGATGAAAAGACAGTTTTGAATTAAAATGCAGTATTTTTCACTATTCATTAAAATATTAATTTTGTCAAAAAAATAAAAAAAAATCAACAAAAGTAAATTTTATATACCTTTTCCAGAGAATAAATTTATTTTTTCAATTAGAATATATGAAAGTTTTAAAAACAAGATTTAAAATCGGTGCACCATCAAAATGCGACAAAATTGTATTTTTTGAAAAATATTTCTTTTATCCAAAAAATTGAATTTGTTTTTTTTATCATGTCCAGAAAACATATAAGATGAATTTATAACCATACATTGAATTTATTATATACATATTTCTCTAATAAATCCATAAAGAGTGATTTTATTATTTGTATAGACTCACGTATTTTCATTAAAATAGTTTTTTAGAAGGAAGTTAATACTATTCATACCTCCCATTATAATGAGTAGGATATAATATTTAGTTATCTATTATAATCAGTATTTTTTGAAATTAATTCTATAAAAAGAACTTGAAATTGTGTGTAACACAATCTAAGAATAGTTTTGTGTATACTACAAGCTAATACAGTGTTGCAAAAAACGTAAGCTAATCATGGTGTAGCGTAAAACACAAGACATCGAAGAAATTAAAATGAATCTATCTCAGAAAATATCGGGGTGTTAAATTATACCCTCCTTAAAATGAATTTCACCCTCAAAATTCATTAGGGTTATAAATGGTTTACAACTTAAAAGATTCTTTCATAGAAACCCACATCTTAAAAATAAATACTAAAACATCATTTTAAAAAGGAAAGTTTGAATAATAACATTTAAACAAAGTAACTCATCACTGGGTTGCCCTAAAGGAGCACCTAGGAGGGAAGTGAAAACATGGATATGTAAGAGAAATATACTCATCAAGTTCTAATATATTGTGATAGAGAACAAGGTTAGAGAAAGTTAACAATGAAAAATCCAGAATTCTATGATGATTTAAGGAACCATCTGATTCATTGGATAAGAAAGTACTAAAATAACATTTTGGGTTTTTAAACAACCTTTCCCTAAAGTTGAAGATTTCTTCATGAGAATGAATACTTACCTTATTTTGGTATAATATCACCATTTTTCATTCCATAAAAAATTTCCACATCATCTGTTATTTAAAGAAATGATGTTGAATTTTTTATTCTTGAGGTATCAAAAAATCATTTGATAGAATGATAGTCCATTCCATATGTCTCAACAAAATGGTTAGCACATGTAATCAAATATTCATAAGTCCACCTATAGTGATATAATACATTAATCTGAAAAACCTAAACTAGAATATAACTTTTACTATTCATTAATACTTAAACATTACAATCCTTCCAAAAACTGAAAATATAAAACTTTATAAAGTAGTGAACTAAATAAACTTATAATTTATCTCCCATATCTCATAATGTAGATCTTGGTTATCAAATTCCAAACACGTGACTACCTAAATAATGTATTCTATTAAAACACGATAATAACATGAATTACCATAGAAAATTAGTGAAAACATGAATTTTGTCAAAATTAACTCTTTGCACATACTAAAAATACCAAAAAATTTATATACTCAAACCATGATATCACTTTTTCCTTATATCAGTCATGAGATCACTAATACTATCAAACATCTCATTATCTCCTTATCTATTCATTATGCGCATATCACATGTTTCCCAAAAATATTTTAATCACTTTTCATGGTTACCGGTACCATATAATTATGGAAAACCAAAATGGAAAAATACATAGATATTAAAATATTTAATAATACTATAAAAGAGATTCTACAACACTATTTTGGAATCCCATTTCATAAACACTTAATCATTTCACCACTTCATTGTCATACTCAACATCTCCAATAGTGATCACATGTGATTTGAATTGTGTTTGTCCCTAAGAGGTTGTTGATGTTGATAATCATCCATAACCCTTGGATTAGGGCATTGGTTATCATAATTACCCATTTCATTTCAATTGTAGCATTGAAGTGTGGGTGGTGCGTTCTCTGTAGTCTTTTCTCATTCACATCATTAGCAACCTTTTTACCATTACTTCGACACTCAACTGCTTGATGACCATCTTTTCCACACATAAAACATTTTCTATTCCCTTTAAGACAATATCCACCATGCTTCTTCCCACACTTTGAGAAGAAGGAAACATTAATCTTTTTTTCACCATTGCTTTGAGATTTTCCCATGAACTCCATCTTTCATTTCTTTTCAAAACCATGAGATTGATATGTAACACCAACATAAATTTCTACCTTTATAGCACAATGAAAATTTTCTTCATAGCTACTAAAGTATCTTATAGCTAATTCCCTTCAATAAATTGGTTTTAAGCCAATGAAGAATTGATCAACTTTACTTTCAGGATGGATTATAAAAGCAGAAGAATACATTGTATGTCTTGTAAAATTTTCCGTATATGTACCAACAGATTCATCATCCCTTTTCTTAAGCTTATGGAACTCATTTTATATATTTGTTTGTATAATAAGAGGAAATTACTTATTGAAATTTAAGTCCTTGAACTCATCCCATTCTATGGATTCAATTTCATGTTGTTTTCTTGTATTCTTGATTAGAGTCCACCACTGGTCTGATTCGCCTTCTAAACAATAAAAATTCAAAATGAATTTTCATTTTCTGAATAGATAAGGATTGAAAATATCTTTTCAATGGTACTAATCCATTTTTTCAGCAACAAGTGGATCCGAAGACCTACTAAAAGATGGTGGACGTTTCCTAATGAAGGACTCAACATAATATTGTTCCCTTCTCTGATAATTTGGAAGTCCAGACTGATTCATTGATTGTGTAAGTATAATAATAATATTTATCATTCCATATACCATAAAATTTGGTTGTTTAAGAGGATAATCATTTCATTTCCCAATGCATTGCTCATTAACATGGTTCCTTCGGGTTCCAGCCACTACCTAAAACCCAACAATAATAGTGTGAGAGGAAAAAATCATACTAGGAAAAGAACATAATCAATGGGGAGTAATTTCAATCTCTAACATATTACATCTAATCCTAGGTTATTCATGATCATTTAAATAATTCTAGGACTGTAACCTATACAAAGACTTACCCTTAGGGACATCCCTAGACATACCATGGAAATATCTCTAGGGATCTCACTAAAGACTTCACATCCTAGTTTTCAATGGTTAATAAAATCATCACTCTGATACCAAATCTAATGAACCAATCTTGACATACACAAAAATTAAATTAATTTTGAGGAATACTTAATACATGACACAAATAGACTCCTAAATAATGTATTAGTTTAGTTCCTTTGTAAATGTGGAACATTATATTATAACTTGGTGAAAGATCTTCAAAATCATCCATAAAGATCTTCCGCTTTTGTTTTCCTACATAAAACATTTCTTTATATCTTGAAAAAAAACATAAACAATGGTGAGATCAAATGCTCAGTAAGGGTAAACATTGAAAACATAAAACAAACCATAAACATAATAATATAAAAACATGAACATAATGTTTAAATATCAAAATATTGAGTCATGAAATAATTCTTGGCAATATGTATAACATAGATCATAAAGGAACATTAACTATGATAAAATAGCATTGGCATAAAACATGGAATTTTAGAAAACTAATAATTACATAATATGATTTCCATAGTATCCAAGGAATTTTTTCTAAGACCATCATAGTGGACAAAGTGCATTACTGAACTGGGTTTACATGTCGTTCCATCCATGTATTATTGAACCAAATTTACTTGTCGTTCAAGCCCTGTATTACTGACCTGGATTTACATGTCATTCCAGCCATGTCTATCTCATGATATTTAAATCTTTGCCTAATGAATTTAAGGTAGATCTAGGTCCCACCCTTATCATAATTAAATCATTATTACATGTTCCATAGAAACATAAATCATTCATCATAGCATAACCCAAGAAATAAAATGGGTTTCTTAAACAACATTCCATCATAACATAATCCATATAAAAGAAAATTCCATCATTGAAAAAATAAAATCATAGTAATAATAGGAATATAAACATAACCCTATTTAAGAGCGTTATCTTAGATGGAAAATAATTTTGGTAAAACACTTGAACTTAATTCTTGAGGAAAATATCCTTTCTTCTTCAAAAATGTTTTCTTTTCTCAAAATTCCATGCAATTTCAAAAGAAAATAATTTTGTCGAAAATAAACATGAAATATTATAGAGGACGATTCCTGGAAAAAAGGTGTCATGAAACCATAAAAATCCATCCACTTCGTATAAGTAAAATACATTATTCTCGTACTCTTATCAGAAAATTCAAAAAGTACCTTGTATGAAAAACAAAAGAAATATTAATTTCATACCTTGTAGTAAAATTCAAAAACTGGAAAAAATTAATTTCAATATACATTGAAGAATGGTGAACATTTTATGAAAACATTTATAGAAAACATGGACATTGATGATAAATATATCCCCAGTAAATACATACGTATAAGAAATATTCGATAAATATAAGATTGAAAAATTATCCCTTACCTTATGTCTGATTTCATCTATATGTGTCCAAAACTTTTATATAGTGGGATTAAACGTATTATTAACTTGTAATAGAACCATAATAATATTTATGATATCATATATAAGTCACTTGTGACTTTATATTACCCGTTTATTTATCAGTTCCATGTTAAATAAACATTTTGGGTAATAATCATTTTATTTATTGCATGTGTTATGAATTGTTATTATTGATATTATTACGTATATCATGATTTAATTATATCCATAATGTAAAAAATTATTTATATATCATAAATATTCATTATATAAATATATATAATTGATAGATAAATGAAATATAGTACACCGTTCAAGTAGATGGTAGGCCGTACGTACACATGAATGTTTTTTCCATTTATTTGTTGAATTTAATAGAAGAAATTTAATCATATATATATATATATAGTATAATTATTATTTCATATATTTAATTATAATTTATTATATATTCATTATATTCATTCTTGAATGGTTAACGTGGTGAATTTTTCTCATCGCGTCGTGGAGAAGGTAAGCCATACGTACACACAAGCGATGATATCATTCCGTTGATGGTTAAATGGTATGGAATTGGATGGTATATGAGTTTTATAGAAATAATATCAGGTTATATTTATTATTTAATTCATTTATATCCCTCATTATACCCATTAAAATAAACTATATGTGAAAAATTGTTTAAAACACAGCGTGTAGATGATAATCCGTACGTATGCGAACATGGTGATATTGTTTTTCATAGGATGGGTAAAAGGAGGAATATGATTGTCCGATAATCATAAAAAAAATATCTGTATATATTAGATTCTGGATTTATTATTTTAGTATGATAACAACTTAGGAATAGGAAGTATAAGAATAAATGAACATTAAAGAAAGTGATAAAATAATTGCCTCTTCTTCAGGCGTCTTCTTTTGATTTGTACAAAAGGGCTCGTTAAGTTAGTTTTCTACACAAAAGGTGGAATATAGGATGAGGTGAGGGATGTTGGAAGGATATTTGGGAAGGTTTTTACTGAGACAAAGTACTTTTGAGGCGTGAATAAAAGATAAGGTGAAGTTCTCTTTTATAAGAGAGGTGAGGGGCACTTTAGAGAAATCTTCAAATATTAATTTATTATAAATTTATTTTCGGTTTATAACGGCTGAATGGTGATTATTTTGAGGTTTATATGAGTAATAGTCTAATTCCTCTCAACTAATAGGTTATATACTAGTTTAGGTCACAAAATTAACCATATCTTTTAGCTTTAACCCTTAGTCAAAAATATTAACTCTTACCATGTCTTCTTTCATTTTTATAATATATGGTTTCTATAGTTACTATTAAATGCCAAGAGAACCGAAATTGGATCATTAATAACATTTTAACCATTATATAAGTAATTTGGACGAATTTTATATTTTTATGACTATTATATCATTTAATAAAAGTGTATTTGTTTTAAAAACTCATTTATGTCAATTTTAACACTATTTAGTAATTGATTTTTGTTAAAGTCATAATAACATGATTACATAGAACCAAATGTATTAAATATAATAAAACATGTAAAATTAATCTATAAAATTTGTTTATGGCATAAAAAATTTCAAATTGCATTTAGTTTAATATTTATAATATCATTTATTTCATTTTTTCATTAATAAGGCAAATACTGCACCATTACTGTGTCATAAATAAATTTAATTATTTTATATCTAAAAATTAAAAAGAAAATACAATTATTTAGGAAATATTTTTAGATTTATAATTAATTTTTATAGTCTAAGTTATAATTTATATAATACAATATAAAATTGTTTTAGTAAAAAGATATATGTTTATGTTATATTTCCCTTAACTTTAAATTAATTTTTATAACATGTCATTTACACACCCAAGTGGTTCTAAAATGACAAAATATCAGAATTAGGGTTTTTATTACCTATTACTCACAAGAAAAAATTAAGAAACGTGTTTGGGTAGTTTTATATTATTATAATATTATTTTTACCCTTATTTACTTAATTTACCCTTTAACTGTGGTAAATAAAAATAATTGTTGAAGTTTCTATTCATAATGTACAAAAATAAAAGGGATATTTTTTACATAATTTGAACCTTATGATTCCAAATATGGAATCCATTATTCTAAATTCAAAACACTAAGTTGGTAGAAATATATTTAAAATTAAATCCCATTGTCAAAACTAGAAAACATGTTTTTTAAGAAGTAAAAACTATCAAAAGATTGACTTGTGTTTATGTCATATTTAAATATGAAATTACTTATAATGACCAAAATTGTATTAAATGATAAAAATATAATCTAATTACACTATAAAACCAATTAATAAGATAATATATTTATATAAATAAATTATATGAAATGTAGTTTTTAATTAAAATGCAGTATTTTTCACTATTCATTAAAATATGAATTTTATCAGAAAAATACCAAAAGTTCAAACAAAGTAAATTTTAATGTCCCTATTCCAAATAAAAATTATATTTTTTCAATTATATTATATAAAACTATTAAAAACTAGATTAAAAATGGGCACGCCATCAAAAGGCGACAAAACTGTATTTTTTGGAAAATACTTATTTTATCTAAACAATTGAATTTGTTATTATATCGTGTCTAGAAAACATATAATATTGATTTAAAACATTACATTTAATATATAACATATATATTTCTCTAATAAAATCCATATATATTGATTTTATTATTTTTATAGACTCACGTATTTTCATTCAAATAGTTTTTTAGAAGAAAGTTAATAATATTCATACAAGTCATTATAATGACAAGGTTATAATATTTAGTTATCAATTAAAATAAGTCTTTCATGAAATGAATTCTATAAAATGAAATTGAAATTTTTTGTAACATAAGCCAAGAATAGTGTTGCGTATACTGCAAGCTAATACAGTGTTGTGTGTGACACAAGCTAATCATGGTGCAACATAAAAAACAAGACATCAAAGAAATTAAATAGAATATATCTCATAAAATCTCAGGGTTTTAGAAGTATGGTCTCCCATATAGGTCATCAAAAGGTTCCATGATGATGGTAGAGTGGTATCTGTTGTTTTATTCAAAATCTACTTAGGGAAAGTGATCCTCTTAGCTCCAAACGAAGTATAAAAAACAAGTTCTCAATATATCTTCCTACACAAGGATAGTGCACTTGGTCTACCCATTATTATATGGGTGAAAGGATCTACTAATAATCTTTTGGGTACTGAATTCCTTCAGCAAGCCTCTCCACAGTTGTGACATAAACTTCACATCATGATTGGAGACAATTTTCGAGGGAACCCCATAAAGGAGAACGATCTCCAATACATACAACTTCCACAAACCATCCAATGAACTATACTCCCTAATATAAAGGAATTGTACCAACTTCATGAATGTTCAAAAATAATCTAGATATAATCATGTCCCTTCACTATGTTTGGAACCCATGTGAAAATGTCTATGGATATTTTATCCCATTTCCATTCCATAATCTCATGGGGTTGCAACAAACCTGCCGGAACATGTTGCTCAACCTTTACTTGATGATTGGTGAGGCATTGAGAGACCAAATTTTCTACACATATTCCCATGTTAGACCATCGAAACTACTGTTGAAGGTATATATACACCTTTCCCATACTAGGATGTACAACTAGGTTATATGTGTGGAACTCTCACATCACCTCCTCCCACATCGTGACTAGAACTATCATCCATCCTTGAAAAAAGATGAAATGATTACCTCCTTAAGAATATCCATATTTATGAATATCCCAGGGATATCTGGACACATAATACCACACTGTCTATGTATCCTAGTTGATACTCTATCACACATTAAAGAAGTTGAGGATTCAACACCACTGATTGTATAAAATCAATACCCACTTGCACCACCATGGTTATTTTCAAGGAATACAACTACTCTGAAGCCTCCTACATCACTTTAGGCTGTGACGTCCTACTAAGGTAATCTACTACGATGTTTCCCTTCCCCAAATTATACACTATATCAAATTCATATACCTATAGAAACTCCATCCAGAGCTACTATCTTAGGTTCAAGTCTCTTTGTGTGACTTCATACCCAAGACTTTAATGGTATGAGTAAACCACAAAGTGATCCTTCAGAAGGAAGTGCCTCCACATCCTTTGGGAAAAGGATAACACTGCTAGATCTAGGGAATGATTCACATAGTCTTTATAATGGGGTATCATTTTTCTCAACTCACATGCGATAACCACCTACCACTACATCAACATGCAATTGATCCAAGATCCTGGGGCGTCACAATACACTACCTACTCAACACCCTCCTATGGTAGTCCCAATAGAGGTGAACTGATCAACATCTGCATGAGCTCCTCAATGGTCTTCTAGAACTGGTCAAACCAAGTAAATGAAATACCTTTCAATATCAGGGTGGTCCAAGGGGATAAGGAATCTAAAATCATCATGAGGCTTAAAATAAAAAACACCATGTAAGAGGCACTAGCCCACCCCATAATTAGAAAATAATATAGTGAGGTGTCCTTCCCCAAATGGTGACCTATGTGAGCCTCCTACGGGGACACCTATGGAGACCCTTGATGGCTTCAGCAAGGTCTCTCCCAAGTGTACTCACCCAAGTGGTCCATCAATCAGTTTGATTAAAATTAACCCAAGCCTACATACGAGGAGCACCCAATGTACTAAAAAATTTGGTTCTCCAAAACCTCCAACCTGTGGGAGCCATTCTTTATACCTTCTTGAAATCCATCAATGACTGGATCTCTCATCCTTTTTATCCCATGCCTAAAATGGATCAACAAAAATCCTCCATTGAATCCTAGTTACATGGAAACAAAACATGGGAAAAGGTACATCAGTGGGTATAACATTTTTATTTGTATTTATTCGGTCATAGGATTCTCTCACTTTTCCTTCTAGATGGTTAGGATCCTAATGACATTTGTGATTTTGTATTTCCATGATCATGAGGAACCCCACCCTAGGGGAAGTTTTGGTGTGTTATCATTCCTGAAAATAAGTGATAGGACCATGTCCTCCCCTTATCATCTATGAGGCATGAGGCCTCCATTTCCTAGTAGGAAGGATGAGGATTGCACATTGTCTTTCATGAAACAAGGAATGACATATTCCTCCCATTCTCTAGGACAAACTAGGTAAATGGAAGGCCTTTCAATATCAGGGTGGTCAAAGGGGATTCAATTCTGAAGAAGTCTGTAATAAACCTCAAATAGTACCCAACCAAGCCATGAAGGTTCTGAAACTCTGAAATACTCTAGGGTGGATCTCAAGAAAGCACTGCGTTGATTTGATGGGGTCCATGGCTAAACCATGCTCAGAAATGGAATGCCCCATAAAGTGAACCTCATTAATCTAAAACTAGAACTTATATAGATTCCCCTATTTTTGGTTCTCTCCAAGAAAATCTAGAACCATTTTCAAGTGATTTTCATGCTCATCCTACAATAAAGAGTAGATAAGTATGTAATCAATCAAGACAACCCCAAACTAGTCCAAGTATGGCTAGAAGACATGGGTCATTGAATCCATAAACATGGAAGTGTATTTTTTCACACAAAAGGGAATCTATAGGAACTCATAATGTCCTCAACGACATCATAATGCCAAATTTGGAATATCATTATCACAAACCCTCAATTGGTGGTGGCCAAAATTGAGATCTATCTTTGAGGATAATCTCTCACCACACAACTGGTCAAAAAGGTCATCAATCATCGGAAATGGGTACTTGTTCTTTATCATGTCTTGTTTTAGGTGATTATCATCCATGAAAATCCTTAATACCCCATTCACTTTTTTCATAAACAACACTAGTGCTGCCCAGGGGGACACACTGGGTCTAATGAAACACTTCTCTCAAAGGTCCTCAAACTACAACATCAACTCCCAAATATCGATAGTGGAAATAAAATATTCTTTAGAAGATATTAGAATTGTCTTGAGATGAATGTCAGTGAAAAAATCCACCCCCACCTCAGAGGTAGTCCTGACACATCCTTGCGGAATATTTCCATATAATCCTCTGCAACTGAAGGAATCTATATTATTGAAGAGCTAGTTGAACCAAGGGATTTGATTTCCAACTGATGGATGGTAGGATATATCCTCCTTCTCATTAAACCCACCCATCCTTCCATTATATCTCTCTCACCCAAAAAGGTGAATCTCATCCCATCAGTGCGTAGGTATCTGACTCATCTGCAGTGAAAATCAATTTGGGCTCGGACCATGGATAACCAATCCAGAACCAATATAAATTCATAGGGTTACATATTGATGACCAAAATATCCCATGTGTAATTCTCTCCACCATGAGATAGCTCACAGTTCCATCAGATAAAAGACACAAAAGAACAATTCACAACAGGAACCTCAAGATGAAGCTGCGGGGCTAGTGCCTCAACTAGGAGCTCCATGTCTCACACCTAGAGTATATAGATGAAGAAATGAATATAAAAAATGTCTAATAATAATTATTAAATATTATAATAAACACATATCATACATCAAATCGTACCATGTGATGTAGGTTCATAATCCTCCAAAGCATAAAGCTATCCGCAACCCCAAACACCAAATCCCTAAGCCTGATGTGGGCCACCAGGTGGATGTGGTGGAAAGATTTCATAGTGTATTCTACCACCCATATATCCTCTTACTCTTTTGATAAATCATTTTCCCTCAGGACCAACCTACCCTCTCCTAATAGATCACTAAACATGGCACTTTCCTTTACATGGTGGTCCATCAACTACCTACCTATGGTACTCAACATGTCTAGTCAGGCAATGATGTTCTATATGACCTTTCCCATCACTGGCATAACACTGAACCTTTATCAATTGTACTGGTTATCTTCATTTTCCCTTTACCATACAACCACACACTAGATATTGATTATGAATAGATATCCTATGTTGGGATACCATTTACTGGTGCTTTCTTGTTACTACAGATGACTCAACTCTGTGATTCTTACTTCCAGCTCCACTTTGATGAAAATCTCTCTATCACTAGTGTCCGCTCCAACACGCCATAATAGGTGGAAATGAAAAAGAGAATCAAACTGACATAGATCTCTCTATATATTCCTAGATCAATATTTTATTCTAGGAATTATCCATCACATATCATGACGTCCCATACAAAGATTCGACTGAATGGTTCCTTGATAATGGTTGAACACATAGCCTCTAGAACACCTTTTTAAACACCATAGGCCAAAAACTAGAAGCAAGGGATGAGGTGTTTCTTTTAGGAGACTATTTCCTCATTAAAAGAGTGTAACACATCATATATAAAATAAAAAACTAGTAGATGAAGCATTAAATCAATCAGATAGATGATAAATTAACAATGCATGAATATATAAATAATTTCAAAATTAATCTCATATACACAATGATGATGATACATGCCATTTTATGTATCTAAAAAACATCCAAAATAGGTATACATTGTAGGTACACAATACATGTAACAAAATAAAAAAAGAGGAAAAACTATCCCAACTAGAATCATATGCCTCATCTCGGTCCCCTAATCCCATCCTCCCCTGCACCTACGTATAAATTAGAAACCTGTAGCAGGGAACTTGACCTTATCCATTACTGAATCCATAAAATTTGTATGGGTTCCCAATGACATCCCAAATAGGATGTGAGATACAATTCTATTAGGCAACCACCTAAAGGTCTAATTCCATCTGGTCAGTGAATATATAACAATAACCGTGTGCATGTAATAATAGAATATTTAAAGGATGTAATGAAAGTAAACAACTCAAGAAGTTCTTGGTTCACATGGATACCCATCGTATGCTACCTGATTCAGCCACAGTCGGAATGTTTCTGAATTTAGAGTCAGTCCTGTATTTTTTTATAATAAATTTCTTTTGATTTATCAGTATCATTTCATAAATAAATATCAGGACATGGAACGTATCCCAACATCCCCCGAAATGATATCTAATCAAGGATTCATAACTTTTCCATTTATAAGGGGTATTTCACTAATCAAATCCAAGATTTTGATTTGACTTGGAATGCACATCATATGAATCATTCCTTTCATTATTTAGTTATAATCCTGATCCCATCCTTAGAATTCTATATTTTGAATCTAGGTATCACTCCAAATGTATTATGAACCAAGAACCTTAATATCCATTGCATGGTGATCCTCATATTTTCCTGGGTATCTTTCTTGGTGTGGTATAATATCACATCCCATAGAGACCCTACTTAGCGGCCCCCTAAGGAATCCCAAGTGTCACCCAAGGTGTATATATTCATCTACCCACTGATTTAATCCTTGGAAATCCATAAGGTGCCCATGTGTTACTCAGGTGTATAACAATCACCCCCTATGAGTCTATCTCTAAAAGTCCACTAGAGAGTTAAAGTGTCACTTAGGAATATAGTGAATCAACCCATATGAGTACATCCTTGTAATTCCATATAAAGATTCCAATTGTTACTCGGGCATAAGCAGGGCACTATCCAAATGCGTCCATCCATGGAATTCATATTATAACCCATGTTTTCCCAATGGAATATAACAAACACAAATTAAATCAATTACATTTAATTATTCCGAGTCTTTCACCATGATCAAATAATTTAAATATCACCAAAGAAGGAATATCTAGGAATCTCTAATCATAGAATGCTTTGCCTATTAATTTCCTTACATGGAATAACACTAATAAGGGTAATTAATGATTAAACAAGACATTAAATGGTCAAAGCAAAGGGACATGGTCATTTAATTCATTTCATTAATTGATTCAATTTTCAAATTAAAAATTATTAAAATTCACCATTTAAGATTCCTTGGAAAGGGGTAAATGGCTCCCCTCAAGGTTATCGAAAGTCATATTCCAACCATAGTGGTTTAATTAATTAAACAACTCACCCAAGGGTTTTTTTTTGAATTTAAGTCCCATAACCTTTATTATTTTATCAATGAGTCTTATTATTTATATAGGTCATACCTATCCTTTAAAACTAGGATTAAAATCCATTTCAAGGGAATCCCTCCAATAATTTTGTGCACAACACAACATAATATATATAAACACCTCATATTTATGGGAAAATCATGTTAAAACCTACCATAAATTTGGGGTGAAGTTCTCTTCAAATATCATCTCCTGATTTAACTAAGATCAGGAGAAAAACAAAGAACTAACAGGAACCCCAAAAATATGAAAAATCAGATTGAAAGAAAATATCATTGTTGATACCAATAAGAAAGAGTAATAACACAAAAGGAATGGAGATCTTATAGTGATGGATCTGATTCTTCCGATGGATCTTGATTCCAAGACCGGATAAAGGATATCTTCCAATTCCTAGATTGGGATTCAAGAGGAGATCTCAAAGGGAGATGTTGTTTTGAAGATTAATAAATGGGAACTATGTTTGAAATATTACATTAATTAAGGGAGATTTTTGTAATTTCACCCAAAATACTCGGCTACACAGTTTGGCTGCATGGTTGGCCAAACTATGTGCCAACCATGAGCTCACTACACTAGGAAGTGGAACTTCGCATGGTTTTCATGTACGATTTGAAAAACATTGTGAAAACCATGTCCCATCCCATTTTAAAAAACTATAGAGGGTGGAATATGGGTGTGCACATCAAATCAAGTGGTTTTTTAGACATGAAGGCTCTCCCTGTTCTCTGCCCTACCTTGCATGATTAGAGTTAACCATGTGGCCTGCTCCGCATGGGTTATACTAACTGTGTGTCAAAACGTTTTCTCCACAAAATTTGAGTTATGGGCTCCAAACTTGTCCTGCAAACGCCTAAAACCACCAAGAATTGAAAATGAATTCACATTGGGACATAATTAAGCAGTTATGTTGAAATTGATGGAAATAAAATGATTCTGTACCTAAATAAAGAACAAGGTTCTTACAATATCACCCTTTAAAGTAATTTTTTCTTGAATAGACCTTCCAAGTGTGGTGAAGCATAATGTGTGAAAAAATATGGTCACTATGCTCATACATCAGCCTCCCGCTTCTCGGTCTCATCAAGTATGCACCCACGCTACCATAAAACCCTTATTAGAGGAACTGTTTGGCCTTAGAGAATCTTCATGCCAAGATCCACAATATGAATATTATTCTCATAAAAGGAAGAATATACCTATAAATCAACCTCCTTGGGATGAAAATAATGAGACGAGTCTGAATGATAGTTGTGCAAATGAGGTACATGGAAAATTTCATACATGACATGATACCTCGAAGGTAATTCCAACTGGTAGGCTACCACCTCGACTCTCTCCATAATCTAGAATGACCCAACATATCATGGTGAAATTTAACCCTATCTCAGGATACACCTATATCCTAGACTCAGTGAAATATGTAAAAAGACATGATAAATGTCCTTGAACATCAGAGGTCTTCTACAACGATTGGTATAAGATTTCTGTAGATTTTGTGAAGTGTACATCCAACTCTTAATTAACTAAACCTGCTCTGCAGTCTCCAGAACGAGATGAGGTCCAATAATAGATGCCTCTCCTGCATCTAACCATCAAAACGATGATCAACATGGCCTACCGTACAAATCCTCATAAGTCTCCATCTGAATAGTATCATGAAATCAATTACTATAGGATATTTCAATGAGTAGTATGTGCCTCTCACAAGAGAAAAAAAAATCTTGGACACATACCTCCAACATGTCCTCAAGAACCTATATCATGTTCTTTGACTGGCCATCTATATGAGGGTGGTATGATGTTCGTAGAAGAACCTATATACCTAACAACTTCTACAAAAACTTCTAGAACCGTGAAGTGAACTAGGAATCCCTATCTAAAATGATAGTATGAGGGACCCCATGAAGTCATACTATCACATGGATATATATCCTTCCTATATTATCTACTGAAAAGGTATCCTTGATAGGAAGGAAATGAGAATCCTTTGTGAGTCTGTCAAAAAATAGACCATATGGCATCATTTCATCTCAGTGACCTTAGTAATCTGATCATGATGTCCCACAGAATGTCATTACATTTTCACTTGGGAATGGTAAGATTGTTTAAATTACATAGTGTTCACTAATGTTACACATTCACCTCATGATAGGTGGAACATCTAATTAAAAAAAACCAACCACATCCTTTTTCATACCAAACCTCTAGTATTGATGATGTAATTTTATATATATTTTGGTGATGATGTGGTTCACTACCCAAAACAAAGCATGAAAGTATTGAATCATCTCCTAGTTTATATCTAATAAAACCCATAAACGACCATGTATTCAAACAATTTCAACATCTCCTATGGTCCAATGAGGAGGAGGGTCCTCACCTTCAACACTTTCTCATATGACCAGGACCTCAAAATCTGATAGCTTCCTCATCCATAATCTATCCAAAAGGGTATAGGTCATAGATAAGGATTAAATAAAGGTCTTACCCTAACTATCTTGCACCTCTATGTTCATATTAGAGAAAAAATACATAATATTTCAATAACTACTCACCTCCTACACTACTTGTATCTAGGCCCTCATACTTAGTGCATCAACCACTACATTTCCCTTACCAGGCATACATGAAAGCTCAAAGTCAAAATTCTATAGGTATTGAAATAACCTTTGCCCTCTGAAATCCATATCATGCTTGTGTAAATATGTACATGAGGCTTTTGTGGTCTTTGAACACTAAAAAACCCTCTCCCAGTAAATAGTGTCTTCAATATTGCAAGGAATGTACAACCATAGCTAACTTGAGATCATGAATTGGGTAGTTCCTCTCATGTGGCCCCAGTTGAAAAGTCCCAGAAACTATGAATCTATACCCCTACATAAGAAATGATCCTATCCCGATACCTAATGCATCACAATAAATAGTGTAACTCCAACATGGATCTAGAAAAATTAGTATCAACACTGAAGTCAATCATTCTTTAATCTCTTGAAAGGATGAATCATATGCATATGACCATAAAGAATTCACACTCTTCTTAGTCAAGCCCGTGAGCGGCATTTCTAGGCATGAGATGTCTTTTATGAAATGGCTGTAATATTTATCCATCCACAAGAAATTCCATATCTCCAAGATGTTCTTGGGATGATTTTGGAAACTTAAACTCTCACCTTTTCTATGTTTATTGATCCTCATATCTCTGAGATGATGTGACCTAGGCAGTGAATATAATCCAACAAGAAGTGTAACTTTGTAAGCTTATCGTATAACTGATTCTATCTCATTTTATCCAATATGATCTCAAGATGTTGGGCATAGTCATATCGATTGTGACAATAAACCAAGATATCATCCATGAATACCATGAAAAATGAATCCAAATAAAGATGGAAAACTCGGTTCTTCAGTTCCATGAAGACAGTTGGCATGTTCGTGGGACCTAATGACATAAAAAAATACTCGTATAGACCATACCTACTATGAAGATCTGTGTGAGGTTTGTCTGATGGCCAAACATGTACCTGATGATAACCATACTTCAAATAAATTTTATAAAAAATTAGCTCTTCTGATATGATAAAAAAGTTCATCTATCCACAATATAGTATACTATTTCTTAACTTTCACTTGGTTCAATTTTTGGTAATCCACACATAGCTAAAGTGTATTGTCCACATTTATCCAAAAAAGGATCAGAAAACCCCACATAGAAGTACCGGTTCAAATAAAACCATTTTCATCTAAGTCATCTTTCTTCCTCTTGAGATCCTGCATCCCAATAGTAGACATCCTATAATTAAGTATGGATACTAGTGTGGCTCCAGATAGTAGCTCGATAGAGAACTCTACCTCAATCACTGGTGGTTTTCCTAGAAATTAGTTCAGGAAAATGTTCCAAAAATGATTAACTAATGGAGGGAAATATGCCAGATGTGTTCCCTAGTCATGTAGATACAGTCTAACAATCCATGCTATCATCCCAACCATCCCACAATGCATGGGTCCATCTTTTATTTCTTATACATCCCATCCACCCTTGTGAATAAAGTATACACCCTATTGTAATGTGAAAGTCAACCTATGAAGATAATAGTCAATGAAATAATAAAAGGGAACTGATCCTTTCATCCTGAGAAAGATTTCAAAACCTGTCATCTTAAGGAAAAAGAGGTCCCATACAAAGTGACACCCACAAATCTAAAGGGGGAACTCCATCAACTGACACACATCCTCCATTTGAATTCCCAATTGAGTATCAAGCATTATAAATCCATCAAATCTTAAAACTCAGAGCCCAAGTTTCTCTACAAAGGGCATATATATAAATTATCCAGAATCCCCTATATTGAAAATATAATTTTGTAAAGTAGAGAATACTAGAATAATACATTTAATAGTATAAGGCATGAGATGCTTCTCCTTAGGGATTGGTTTCACTACATATATTTGGCCTTATCTGTAACTGTATGATATAACCTGACTACCCTAATTAGACGGGCATTGCTATCTCTGCAAATATAGGGTATGACTATCACACCATGACAACTATCTAAGCCTGACTGGCCACCTGTACTCTAACTCCCTACCTTAAGGGAAGATTATGACCCTAATCTTGCATGTGTAGTCGATGTAGGCCCTCTCTCACTGGCTACTAGAGGAAAAGTTCTAAAAAATACCTATATATGTCGCATCTCACCACAAGATCAACACTTTATAGGGTCTCTCATACATTGAGGTATCATATGTCCTAGTCCACCACACTATTGGAACCTCACCTAGCTACTTAATTATCCTCTCTAGCTACTAATATCACCACATAGAAGCTTCGTATAATGCTTCTTACTACTAGTCAATGTAGTACCATATATAGGTGCCGAACATCCTTGGATCATAACCCCAACCTCTCTTGTGTTACAGTCTGTGATAAGCGCCTATTTCAAAATTAAATAAATCATAGTCAGAATAAATTAATTTAACTATGATCATATGTTGTATGTAAGAGCATCCTCGAATCGTTAGGCTTTAGATAACTCTTAACCTATCATAATAGGTGTGAAACACTGGAGCTCTATAAAACAGGACAAATTATCCATAATTGATAACATTCCCCACTCCACATGCATAAAATCTCACAATCTATCTGGAATCAACATCTCAAGATAGAAGTAATCATAGAGGGCCATATGAACAACCCTATAATACATATCTCAATAATGATCCATGAGAGTAATGAAATCCCACCATCTCTTTACACAACAAATACATGTTGAGCTTCACCCTCCTCTGAAGATGGGTCTTGAGATTCTCAAATATAGATATCATAGACTCTAGCTATGACTCAGTAGATTTTAGTCAACCATCCCATGAAAATGTGGGTGGATGTCTCTAGTGGAACTCACACTTCAACTCTACCATAGTCTGGGCTGGTTACATCGATCCCTGAACTATCTACATGAAACACATAA
Organism: Viscum album; assembly: GCA_963277665.1. Classification (NCBI taxonomy): domain Eukaryota; kingdom Viridiplantae; phylum Streptophyta; class Magnoliopsida; order Santalales; family Viscaceae; genus Viscum; species Viscum album. Next base: position 667,406,354 of record OY728133.1, read on the forward strand.
AGAATTCATAGAACAATGCCTCAACCCATATGTATTGTACAACTAATGGTGCCTTGGAGGGTACAATTGGAGGATGTACTGGTATCCTATAGCCTACCACCTTAGAAACATGATTGCCTTTACCCTCTTGGCATGTGACTATAGGATGTCGTGGTGGCATACCTCTACAAATTCCAAGTTCACACCTCAGATTGAAAATTATATAAACATTCACTGCTAAAAGAAAAAAATATTGAAATGGGATAGGTACAACCCTTACTATATAAGAACAAACCCCTCTTCCTTCTTCTTGAGGCAGGTCAGGGTGACATAAAGGTAATATAAAAGTAATATATAATACCTACAACCCACTACTATGGTCAGTTCTTGGTCAAGTTATCTTTCATAAGTAATTACAGTTTCCATTCTCTACTCATTTTATTTCAAATATATCACAATTCATTTTAAATCCTTTAACCAAATGGTTCACCAAATTCCAATAAGTAAGGGACCATACTCATGAAAAAAATATGTCATCCACCTAATCCACACTATAACATGTTCGATCCACATGAATCATATTCCATGACTCAACATGCCATAATTGGCTACTCAGGGGGTCTATTGTAGCGTAATAAGGAAAAAAACTACTTAGTTTATGACATGCATTCAAAGTAAAAACCATGTTTCCTAAATCCCCTACACACAATATCTATCACACAATAGACATATCAATCATGGAACATATCATAATAACATGAAATCGAGCAATGCATCCAAAATGGCATGATATAATGCTCGGTATGTGAATTATAATAGGTGCCTAATATAATGCATGAGATGGAATAACCTCATCTCATCGGAATACAAAAAATAAAATTTATAATCATATTAATAAAAACATCACAATTCAAGTGCATCAACCAACGATGGAATGAAATCAATTACAATGGTCAAAATCCAAAAAAATACAACAATTTCATTTAAGGTAATTTTGTTTTTATATATGTGGGTTAGCTATTTCCAGGCACAAATCATTACAAAATTCCCATTTCCTCCCCATCACTATCTATTTTAATAAAATAGTAAACCATAAAAGGTCATTTCTAATACCACTTTCTGATGTACCAGAACCAGATTCCACTGAAAGGTGCCCCGAGATCGGTTGGCCATATAGACTCAAGCGTGTCTCCCAAACTCTAGAGGCCTACGACTAGAAGTGAAGGCCTAGGGTGTGTCTGTGGGAAGACTGTGCCCTCATTATATGAGTGTGTCATAGTGGATATAAAATAAAAATGATATAAAAGTAATAAATGAACCAAAAAGATGATAAATAAACAAGACAACAATATATAAAAAATTCCAAAATTAATATCATATACATAATAATGATCATTCGCGTAATATCATGTCTCTAAAAAAATCGAAATATGTATACAAGGAAGGTGTGAAACTCATGTAACAAAATAATATATAGATAGAAAACATCCCATCTAGCATCACGAGCCACTGTTCGATCCTTTCTCCCCTACTCCCTAGAAAAAAATTTGAAACCTATAGTAGGGTTCTTGTACTTATCCATTCCTACATCCATAAAGTCTATCCAGGTACCCAAAAATTTCTCAAATAGGTTGTGAGATAAAATCCCTATAGGAAATCACCCAAATGTATAATTCCACCTAGTTAGTGAATATATAAAAATAACAGTGTTCATGTAGTAATAGAATCTGTAAAGGATGTACTGAAAGTAAACAACCCATAAAATGTCTGGGTTCCCATAGATACCCTTCCTCCTATACCTGTTTCAGCCTCAACCGAAACGTCTCTAAATCAATAGTTATTCATGTATCAATTTATAATAAATTTTATTTGATTTATAAATATCATTTAATAATTAAGTCTCGGGTCCCAGTATGTATCCCAACATTCCCTATAAGGATATGTAATCAAGGATTCCTAACCTGGCCTTCTATAAGGGTCAAGTCACTAATGGAATCCAAGCTTATGGTTAGCCTTGGAAGATGTGTCATATGAATCATTCCATTGATTATTCAATTATAAACCGAGGACCATAATTTGAATTACTTATTTTGAGTTCAGGTATAACTTCACGTGTATCATAAACCAAAAACTTTACTATCTTGTCCATGGATATCCTCACAGGAACCTAAGTATTGCTCTAAGTGTGGTATACCATCACAACCCACTACATCGGTCCCTAGAGGTCCCCTAAGGAATCCCAAGTGTCACCAATGATGTATATATTCAACTACCCACAAAGTCCATCCTTGGTAATCTATAAGGAGTCCAAGTATCACTCGGGCATATAACAGGTATCCCCTATGAGTCCTTCCCTATAACTCCACTAGGGAGTCCATGTGTTACTCAGGAATATATTCAGTTATCCCCTATGAGTTCATCCTTGGATGTCCATATAAAGATTCCAAGTGTCACTTGAGTGTAATAAATATAGTATCCAAATCAGTTCATCCATGGAATTCATATTAGAACCCATGTGTTACCCAAGGCATATAAAAACATGAATTTAATGAATATCATTTAATTATGTCAAGGTCATCATTATGATCAAATCATTTAAATCTCACCTCAGATGCCAAATCAAAGCATGGAAAGTATTAGAATTCTTTGAATCTTAATTTACTCACTTGTAAAATCATTAATAAGGGAAAATCATGATTAAACAAGCCATTAGATGTCCAATGGCTAGGAACATGGCCATTCTATTACATTTCTTTAATCCATTAAATTTACCAATTAATTAAAATTAAAATTCCTCAGTAAACATTCCTTGGAAATGGGTAAACAAATAACCTCAAGGGTAGTCGAAGTCATATTCCACACATGGTGGTTTAATCAATTAAACAACTTACACAAGGGGTTGTTTGAATTCACGTTCCATAACCTATAATCATCTATCAACAAGTCTCATTAATTACATAGGCCAGGGAAATCCATTTAAACAAAGATTAAAATCCATAACATGGTTTTCACTCCAATTATTGTTCACAATAAACAAAAACATATATATATAAAAGCCTCAAATTAAAGAAAAAATCACATGAACACCTATCGTAGGTCCGTGGCGGAGTGCTCATCCAGTATCAACTACTAATTCAACTCAAATCGGGATAAAATAAAAGAATGGACTAGAAACCTAAAAATAGGGAAAATTACATAGATCCAAATAGCGTAGATGATATCAATAAGATTGAGGAATGGAACATAAGGAATGTAGATCTTATAGAGATAAATCTGATGTTTTCGATGCATCATTATTTCATTCTTGGATGTAGTTGATCCTCCACTTCATGGATTAGTCTTCAAGAGGAGATCTCAAATGGTGGGGTTGTTGTGTGGAAGAATAAATTGGAATTTGGGTTTAAATATAACATTAATTAAGATATATTTTTTAATTTCAATCAAAATACCAGGACACATTATTTGGATTTATGGTTGGCCAAAATGTGCACTAACCATGTGCCCACTACTGTAGGAAGGGACAATTTTCAGGGTTTTCATACACAGTTTGACAAACCATGAAAAAGCAATGTCTCATCCCACTATAAAAAACTACCGAGGTTTCCACATGGGGGTACACCTCAAATCATGTAGTTTTTATAAGATGAAGTCTCCCATAGCTCTCTTCCCATCCGTTCACAATTAGTATTAACTATACAGCCTGCACCACACCGTTTATAGTAACCATGAGACAAGACTTTTTCACCTAAAAGTTTTGGTTATGGGCTCTGAACCAGCCCCAGACACCCCGAGTAACTTTATGATCTGAAAGGGAATTCACATTAGGCTAAAATCAATCATTTAAACTAAAAATTAAGAGAAACGAAAGGATTTAATACCTCAAGAAAGAACTGGGTTCTTAAAAACGTCTCATAAACTAAATTCCTCTCCGAATTTCCCTTCCAATGGTGGTGAAGCATAATTTTTGAAAAACTCTATCCACTATGATCGTACATAGGCCTTCCACTCATTGGTCTCATCTTGTTTGCAGTCATGCTACCATATACCCCGTACTAGAGGAACTGATCAGCCTTAGAGAACCTTCGTGCTATGATCCAAAATATGAATAGGATCCTCTTAAACGGATGAATCTACCTATAACTCAACCTCATCAGGATAAAAATAATGATATAGTTATGACTGATAGCAACATAGCTGAGATATATGGAAGACATCATGCATGTACTAATATGTTTGAGGTAACTACAACCAATAGGCTACCGGCTCAACTCTATCTAGAATCTAAAATGTCCTGACACATCACAGTGAATGATTAACTTGTATCTTGATCCTCCTATGTCCCAGTCTCATTGAAATAAGTAAAATTTCTTGATTGACAACCTCGAATAATAGAGGTCTTCTACAGGGATTTACATAATATTTCTGTTGAGACTGTGCAGTATCCATCCGCTTACGAATTAACCAAAACTTCTCTGTAGTCTCTTAAACAAGATGAGGCCCAGGAATAGATTCCACTCTTTAGTATAACCAAAACAGGAGTGTTTTTCATGGACTACCTTATAATGCCTCATAAGGTTCCATCCGAATAGTATCATGAAAGACATTGTTGAAGTAGAATTCAACCAAGGGTTTGTGACTCTCCCAAGAGCCCCCAAAATCTTGGATGTATACCTACAACATGTCTTCAAGCACCTGTATCATGAAATCTGATTATACATCAATATTATGGTGATATGTTGGGAACATAATCACCTATGTACCCAAATTCTTATGAAATACTTTCCAAAAACATTAAGTGAACCGGGAGTCCCTATCTGAAATGATAATATGAGGGACCCTGTGGAGTCATAGTATCTCACAGATATACAACCTTCTTAATAATATATTGTAAAGCTCTTTTTGATTGGTAGGAAATGAGAGACCTTTATGAGCCTACCAATAACAACTAATACACCATAATTTCCTTTTTGTGACCTTGGTAACCCAATCATGAAGTCCACACAAACAATGTTCTATTTCGACTAGGTAATGGGAAGCTACTATAAAATTATGGCTGGTAAATAATTTTACTCCTTCACCTACTTATAGGCGGAACATATAATGAAAAAACCAACCAAATATATTTTCATACCTGGACACCAGTATTTTCTATGTAAATCCTAATATATCTTGGTGATGTCAGGGTGAAAAAAACAAAATAAATCACAAAAGTCTTGCATCACCTCCTTGAACATATCTAATAAAAACCATATGTGACCATCTATATGGAAAATTCCATCCTTTCTTGAGGTCCAACTAGAAGGAGACTCCTCAAATACCCTACTCTTCAGCAGGACTAGGCTCTCAGAATCAGATAGCTGCCTCATCATTACACTATCTAGAAGGGTAGAGGTCATAAATAAGGATGAAAGAAAGGTATACCCCTGACTATCTTTCACCTCCATGTGAATATCAGAGAATAAATCAATAAGCTTGCAATCTCTACTGGCCTCCTAAAATTCCTATATCAGGGTCCTTTTACTTTGTGCATCAGCCATTGCATTTCCCTTACTAGGTATATAGGAAAGCATGATGTCAAAATAATATATATATTGAACACACCTTTGCTACCTTGGATTATGATCACACTTTGAAAATACGTACTTAAGGATTTTTTGGTCCATGTAAACCACAAAACACTCTGAAGTTATATAGTGTATTCAAAAGTGTAAGGAATGTACAACCATAACTAACTCGAGATCGTGAATCATGTAGTTCCTCTCATGTGGCCTCAAATTCCATTACCCGCACTCTATGAATCCCCCACTCTGTATATGAACTTCTCTAAGCCTGATACCTGATACATCACAGTAAAAAATCTACCTCCTGCATGGATTTGGATGAATCAATATTGGAACTGAAGTAAATCTCCCTTTCAGCTCTTGGAAGGATGAATCACATGCATCTAACCATAAAAACTTCACACTCTTCTTAGTAGATCCCATGAGGGACACTTCTTGGCCTATGGAGTCATATATGAAACTCCTGTAATATCCATCCAGCAATAAGAAACTATGTATCTCAAATTTTTTCTTAGGATTCTTCTAGGAAACTATATATCTCACCATCTATGGGTAAACTTATAATCTTGTATTTGAGATTATGTTATCCAGTAAGAGAGTATGATTCATTAGGAAGTGGTACTTTATTAGTTTATCTTATAACTGATTTTCTATTAGTGTATCCAAAAAACTGATTCTCTCTCAGATAAGGATGGAAAACTCAGTTCCTCAGTACCATGAAGACTAAGATCCAATTCATGAGACCAAATGACATAACCAAATACTCATATAGACCATAATTTCTATGAAATGATGTAAGAGGTGTATCTGATGGTCTAACACATACCTGATGATAAATGGATCTCAAATAAATTTTCTAAAACACATGATCTCATCTGATCTGATCAAAAAGGTCTTCTATCAATAATAGAGGATACTGAATATTAATCATCAAGTGGTTCAATTTTTGTAAATCCACACATATCCTAAGGGTATCATCTGACGTTTTTTGAAAAACGATCAACAAATCCCATAGGGAAGCACTAGGTCAGATAAAACCCTTTGCCTTTAAACCCTTTGCCTACCTTTTGAGATCTTGCATCTCAATAGTAGTCACCCTATAAGGTGGAATGGATACTGGTGAAACTCCTAGAACTAGATCAATAGATAAATCTACCTCTATCACCAAATGTAATCCTAAATTTTTGTTGGGAAAACATCCTTGAAATGATCAACTAATAGAGGGAAAGCTATCTGATGTGTTCCATGATCATCCAGATATAAACTCGCAATCTTGGTTTTCATCTCACCCATCCCATGATACTTTGTGACATCTTGTTTTTCTTAGATATCCCATATAATATTGTGAATAATATCACCACCCTATGGTGATGTGAAGGTCACACAATGAAGATAAAAATCAATGAAATCATGAAAGGGAATTAACCAGTCCATCCCAATAATGATTTCAAAACCTATCATCTCATGGAAAAAGAGGTCACATACAACGTGACACCCTCCAATCTCAAGGGGGAACTCTATGCGCTAATGTACATCCTCCATTAAAATCTCAACAGAGTATCAAGAGTCAAAAATCCATCCGAAAATACATTGTTTATCCCTATGATCTCTACTATAGGAATAAATATAGATATATGAGAATCCCTTGTATTGAAAATAGATGATTATAATGTATAGGCTACTAGAATAGTACCTCTCATAAGATAAGTCTTGGGATTATACTCTTCAATATATAGTATCACTACGTATATCTGGCCTGATCCACAACCCTATGATATAGTTTGGCTACCCTACATAGATCCACTCTGATATTGCTATAAATCTAGGGGATGACTACCACGACCACAACCACTGTCTCGTCCTGACTGACCAGCTATACTCCAACTCCCTACCTAAAGATAAGTTGTAGAACCTAATCATAAACATGGAGTCATTATAGACCCTCTATCAATGGATGGTGGAGGAAAATTTCTTCAAAAAAACAATAGATGACCCATCTTATGGAGGAATTAGCTTTTGACTAGTCTTTTGTGCATTGTGGTCTTGTATGTCCCATTCTCCCACAGTGGTGGAACCTCACCTATATACCTAAGTATGTTCTATAGATATTAAAATAACTACATAGAAACTCCAGATGATTCATCCTACTACTCATTGATACAGTACCCGATCTATATGGAAAATCACCTTGGCTCGAACCCCTATCATCTATCTGGTTACATTCTATGATAAGTGACTGATTCAATATTCTAGAAATAGTAGTTAGAAGAATGATATTTACATCCAATAAAATGTCATACATAAGAACATCATTGAATCTATTTGATTAAGGTAACTCATAAACCATAATAATATATGTGAAGCGCTGGATCTCAATAAAATGAGAAAAATAATCCATAATTGATTATTCTCCCTACTCCAAGTGCATGGACACTCAGGCTCTATCATCCCTCAAAATCTAAGGATAGATATAATCATGTATTTACATATGAAAATCCCTATAATCCATCTTCTGATAATGATCATTATGAGTAATGACATCCTACAATATCTTGGTAGAACCACACATCATATACATTAAGATCATGAACCTCCTCTCAGGAGGGGTGTCCAGATTCTTAAAGATAGATAGCATGGCCTCTACCCATGACTCCACAGCCTATGGTGTTCCATACCCAAAAAAAATGGGTGGATTCTGCTACTAGAACTCACACATGAACTCTTCTATAGTAGGGGAAAGTCACGATGCTACCTGAACTATCTACCTGAAACACATAAATCCTTCACGAAACTATGCCTTAGCTGCTATGTTTGGTAAAAATACTAGTGCCCCAATTGGTAATACTAGAGGATATTCTGGTATCCCATGTCCCACAACCTCTGGAGAATTATTTCCTTTACCCTCCTAGAATGTGAATGGAAGATTCCATGGTGGAATACCACAAAAAATACCAAGCACACATCTCAAATCAAAAACAATATGAATGTTTTTAGATAAAAACACAGATATTGAAATAGGATAGGTACAAGCCTTCCTATATAAGAACACACCCCTCTGCCTTATCATTGATTCAGCTATGGGTGCTGTACAAATCATATAAAATCAATAGATAATTCTTACAACCCACTACAAAGGTTGGGTCTGGTTCAAGTTATCTTCCATAAGTAATTTTAGCTTCCACTCTATAGTCATTTCATTTAAATTATATCACAATTCATTTTAAATGTTCTAACCAAATGGTTTACCAAATTCCAATCAATAAGGAACCATACTCTTTACGAACCAAAATATGGAATCCACCTAATCTACACCATAACACGTTCCAGTTCATGTGACTCATGTTCCATGAACCAGCGTCCCACAATTGGCTGGTTAGGGTGTCTACAATCGTGTAATCAAGAAAATAATACTTAGGTTACGACATAAATTCTATGTAACGACCATGTTTCCTAAATCCCCTACACATAATATCTATCACACATTAGGCATATCAATAATGGAATATATCACAACAACATGAAACTAAGAAATTCATCCTAAATGGCCAGGAATAATGCATGAAATGATAATTATAACATGTTTCTAAATTTATGTATGAGATGGAATACCCTCATCTCATTGGGTTGCAACAAAATATAACCCACAATAAAATTAATGATGACATCAAAATTCAAGTGAATCACCCAATTGGGGAATCAAATCAATTATAATATTCAAAATACAGAAAACAAATATTTCATTTGAGGCAATTTGGATTTTCCTATATGCGTGTTAGCTATACCCATGCACAACTCAGTACCAAAATCCATTTTCCTTCCTATACATTTCAATTTTCACAAAATAGTAAACTAGAAAGGAATAGTTCTAATACAACATTGTGACATCCCAGAACCAAATACTAGTGAATGGTGCCCTGATCCCGGTTGGCCACATGGACGCAAGCATATCTCACCAAACACCAGAATTCACTGACTAGTAGTGAGGGCCTAGGGTATATCTGTTGGGAGACTATGTGATCATTATCAGAGTGTGTCATATAGAATATACAATAAGAAATAAGTAGTAGAATTAGTAAATGAATGATTCAGATATTAAATTAACAAGAAATGAATATAAAAACAATTATAGATGTAATATCCTATACACAATGTTGATCATACAAGTCATGTCATGTCTCTAAAAAATAGCCAAAACATGTAAATATGGATAGTGTACAATAAATGTAACAAAATACCAAAAATAAAAAAAACTACCCCAGTTAGTATCACAAGACTCAACTTGGTCCTGTGCTCCCCTACTCCTAATCTTCAATCATAAACCTGTAGGATGGAACAATAAATTACAAATTCCTTTATCTATAAAGTCTATTTGGGTACACAATGGTGGACTAAACAAGGTGTGTGATACAATACCTTTAGGAAACCAACCAAAGGTCTAATTCAATCTATTCAATGAATATATAAGAATAATAATGAACAGTATGTAATAGAATATATAAAGGAAGTACTGAAAGTAAACAACCGATAAAGGTCTAGATGCCCATTGATACCCATCCCCTGATACCTACTTCAGCCTTAGTCGGAAAGTAATTGATTAAATAGTCGGTCCTATATAAATTTATAATCAATTTCATTTGTTTTATTAGGATCATTTATATATAATTCTTAAGGGTTGGTATATAGCCCAGTGATTCCTATAAGGATATGTAATCAAGAATTCCTAAACTGACCATCTATTAGGGGTCTGTAAATGATTGAATCCAACCTCGTTCTTTGGCTTAACAGACACATATTATGAATCATTCCATTAATTATTAAATTATAAACTTGATCCCATCCTTGAAATTACTTATTTGGAATCCCGGTACCACTTCAGGCGTATCATAAACCAAGAACCTAATTATACAATCCATTAAGATCCTATGAGGGACCCAAGTATCACTTTAGGTGTGGTATAACATCACAACCCACTGATTCCATCCTTGGCGGTCACCTAAGGAATCCCCAGTGTCACCCATGGTGTATATGTTCAACTGTACACTGAGTTCGTACTTGGTAATCCTCTAGGATCCCTAGTATCACTTGGGTATATGACATTCAACCCCTATGAGTCCATACTTGGCTATCCACTAGGGAGTCCAAGGGTCAATCTGGTATATAGTGAATCAACCCCTATGAGTTTTTCCTCGATAGTCCATATAAGGAGTCCATGTTGAAGTTCCCAGTCAGGATCCAAGAATCACTGAGAGGGGGAGGGGGTGAATCAGTGATACCATTTTCCTTTTATGTTTCATTTGAATTAAGACAACCTTCACCTCCTGTTAAATATTTTATTCTCTGCTGAACACACACAACCACAGGAACATGATATTTAAAAGGTTCACTACTCAACAAGAGTAGCTACGTCCTTGGTATGGTATGTAAATAATCCAGTACCACACAATCCACTAGAAAACAATCCTTTTATATGGAATAAAATGAGTAGGATATACCCTTACACTCGTGTAGCACTTGGAAAACAATCCGCAAGTGCGTGTGCACCCTCTTAGCACAAATAGGGAATTACAGTATTTCAGTGATTCTTCACAATTGAACAGATCTAATCTCTGGATTACAAATATTCACTTTCCTACCCAGAAGCTGGTAAGAACTTCCTTAAGCACAACTAAATATGGGCGAAGAGCCCAAATTTTTCACACAGCCTTTGTGATATCTTGTGTACAATTCCAATGCCTTGCATGTAAAAATTCACTATTGTCATGAAAAACTTTTCGCGCAAATTCTCTTTTTTCGCGCAACTTTTTCTCTTTTAGCACAACTGTCCTCTTTTCGCGTAAACTTCTTTCTTTTCGCGCAACTCACTCAGCATATTATTTTATGCACACCAGAGCTTGTGTTTTCTTCTAAGTGTTGAGCATTAACAAATGAGAGGGGTTCACCTCATATTTATTGGAATTTTTTACCCCGTGTGAAAAACACTAATCCACACGTAAAACCACTAATCCGCGTGTAAAAACCTCTTTATGCACATAAAATATCTTTCACGCAACTTCACATTTCGCAAAATGCTCCAATATTTCACGCACCTCATGCCTTTTCCAATTTTCAAACTCCTGATCTCAAAACACCGATTGCGCGAAAAATTCATTCCTCTATTTCGCGCACCACTCTAATTTTCGCGCATCCCACTGATTTTTCGTGCATCCCTCTATTATTTTGTGCAGACTTCATTTTTTCACACATGCCACTGAAATTTCGCACCTCCAACAAATATTTCGCGCAACCCTCAAATATTGCGCGTACCACTTTTTTTTTTGTGCGCTACTTGCCAAAATTTCCGCGCACTCCATGCCTTTGTCATGTTTCGATGTTCTGACCTTGAATAATGTTTTTCATGAAAAAATATAAACCATTTTATATCTTGCACCCTCCATCCATTGCGAAAGACACATCTTCATCTCCCGATTTTCAGGCCCTAAAATTTGGAAAACACTAGAAAACGGCGCCACCTTAAACTGTGCTTTTCTGCCGCCCCCATATTGTTCATTGCTTTGTCATTTTCTCTCTTCACTACTTCCTGAAACCATTCTTCTACTTCTATCACGAATTCCACTATTTTGATATTTATCTTTTGAAAGACCAGATCAAGCATCGTCAGAGTCACAATGGCAAGTACAAAAACTTCCCTATCTTCCAGCAGCATCACTCCTTCCAATCAAAACTGTATATGACTTGCATCATCATTTCTCCCCCTTTCCATCATAAGGCTTTCATCAAAAGTTCTCCTGACTTATAATATTTGTGAAATGCATATCAGTAAAGCATCATCTGGTTTCTAGTCCTTTACAAAGAGAATTGATTTATCTTCTTTAACAACAAAAGACAACACTCTGCGAACGCTAAATCTTCAAACATATTTCTCCATCAAACTTGGTCCCAATACATGTTTCACTCAGGTGTAAGTAAGGAAGTATGTAAATGAGTCCATCCATGGTTTTTATATTATAACACATGTTTCACCGAAGGAGTAAAATAAACATGCATTCAATAAACACCATTTAAATATGTATGGGTCATCACCATGATCAAATCATTTAAATCTCACCTCAAGAGGTGGCTCAAGGCATGGATAAAATTAGAAGGATTTGCCTCTTAATTTTTTCACATGAAATGTCATTATTAAGATGGATTAATTATTAAAAAATCCATTACATGTAAAAAGCCTAGGGACATGATAATTCTATTCCCTTTCTTTAATCCATTCAATAATCGAATTAATCAGAACTACAATTCATCATTTTACATCCCTTGGAAAGGGGTAAACTGTAGACCTAAAGGGTAGTCCAAGTCATATGCCAGCCATGGTGGTCTAATAAATTAAACAACCTATCCAATGTGTGTTTTAATTAAAGGTCCACACCCAATAAACATCTATCAATGGGTTTCATTAATTACTTAGGTCATGCGTATCCATTTTAATCAAAGATTAAAATCTAATTTATGGGAATCAATCTAATAATTCGGAATGTGACACAATGGAATATATATAAACACCTAAAAATTAATGTAAAATCATGATACCATCTACCGTAGGTCTGTAGTGGAATTCTCATTCAGTATCATTGTACTGAATCAGATTTTTCCCAGTTCAAGTTTTGTAAAATTCATTGGGAAATTATGAGACCAAGCACTGAGATGGTGTGAAATTTTGAGGCTTGGAGTTTCTGGAATGATATGTTGAAAAATGTTATGTTTTTAAATAGAATTCCTGATTAGTTTTAATGAAAAAGTATAATAACTCTTAAATGGGTGTCCAGACCATAAATCTGATTGAAATTTTGTGTTCAAGATGCCAGGTTTAACCAAGACGTGACTTCACTTTAATCATCACGAGTCTCCAATGATAAAACCAAAAAATGGAATAATTGTAAATAAAATAATTAAATTATTTTATTTTATTTTTAAAATCCATGTAACTCATAAATGGTAACTCATATTGGAAATTTGAGAGTACCGTTGATCTCATGAGGGTGTGCTTTCATTAGGCAGACCCTAACCTTGACCGACACGAGTTGAGGGTATAAGTTAATTTTTATACTTTTAATGGAGAATAAAATTAAATTAATGAAGCTTATTTTATTTCCTTTTAACGTTTCATAGTGTAGTGATGCTGCGACGCAGTGATGGAGGAACCCGTTATCATTCCATAAATGAAGCATCATGGAAACACTGATTCAATGATAAATAGAAACACTAAAACACGTTAATGTTTTTCCTCTATTATTTGGGGGCAAGGTCCAACATTAGAATTCATAACACTATAGAATTTATCTAGAACTCTAGAGTTTCCCTAAGGTAAGAGGAAGGAGGCTCCCTCACTGAGGATGATTGACCAAAGGTCAGGATTTGATCATGCGGTGACGAATCGACGAACGTCGATGGAACAAAGATCAACGTGGCGACGTGAATTAAATCTACATCTGCAAATGATTGAACTCGAGGTTGGGGTTGTTATTATTTTAATCTTCTCCATTCCACATTCTTGATATTCCATTATGGACACAGACCCATTTATAATCAAATTTGATAGCAGATCGATCATTATTATGGGATCATATTACTTTTGCAGGGTTTTAACGAGATATTTTCTTAGTGATTCATGGTTAACCGTTATAACAGCAATGAAACCCGATCGACATGAACATCGATCATGATCCATTCATATTTGTTGATTCATTATTTTCTCCCTATATTATTTTTTCATCAAGATAATTATTTCTTTCGCCCACAACATGAATTTTGGGGATCGATCAATCATTGTGCAACCCACCATTGGCACAAAGATCTGATATGATAGATCCAGGATGGACACCGTACAATAGAGGTGCGACGACGATGTTGTCGATCGGATCGAGGTAGTGCAGGAGATATCTCACATGAACAAATTCACACTAGAAAGGGATTGTGGGATGATTTTCAACCCTTGGAGATGATGATCGTAACTCAAAGAACTCTAGAACGTCTTTATGATTGAATAATGGAACACCATAGCACGTCCGGTGGCCTGTTGAATACCCCAATGACACCGGTAGTGATTACCACATGTGGGAGGCATGTCGTGTTGACGACGCACCACAGAGGCAATGGAGGCTCAATAAATCTACCACGAGTAGTTATTAGAGGTTATCGGCAATGGACGATAGTGGATCGATTGGCGCGGAAAGAGGATGCGGTCTAGCTGGAGGCCGTAGTCCAGCTGGGCTATGGTGGTGACCCGTGGCACTCACCGCGTCTAGGGAGAAGAAGACCGGACCACTCCAGTGGGTAGGGTTGGTCAGGTAGGCTACCCCAGGCTGGGCCCAGTGCCCTAGGCCGGACTGGTGCAGCGGTTGGGACTACCCAACAAGGTCGGACCAGGCTTGGACCCAACCGAACCCTTTTTACTAAAATACCTATATCTTTCAAATCTAATGTCCATTTAACAAGACTTCTACGACGTTGGGAACCTTGTGATGAGGCGGTCCTTTTGGTATGGATTAGTGGGGTTTTAGTTGGACCAACAGAGGCTTGTGGTGTTCTCATTGTATTTCTTATGAGGGATCGATATAGGATCCCTATCCCATCATAGGGGGTGACAATATATTTTGAGATGATACCGTTAGGCTTCTCTATGAATGTACGATGTAGGATCCCATTCTTGTAACAGATTGTAATGCCCCGACCCCAGTTACCTAGAGTTGGTGCATTATTACATAACATTGGCATGATCACAAGAAAGATCAAATCTCGAAGGACCGATTGGTTTAGTAGCCTTGGAAACACTAGATATATTCATAAGTCTTACATTACATCATAAAGTGAAAAACTACTACAACAACATATTATCTCCATATTCTACACTCATATCCCCACATAATATCCCGACAGGTCATTCATAATTTACTTCTTCACTTCCTAGTTAAAATTAAACATAGAAAATGTGTGATATCAAATGCCCAATAAGGATAACAATATAGCGGAAACTTTCATAAATAAGAATAAACATTTAAGGCAATGTATAACTAAAACAAAAGCCTTTTAAACTTGAACTTCAACATAGTATGGAAAAAGTAAAATGAAATAATTCCATTTACTAATTGACATGGATATTCTACTAATCGAATAATCACATGCAATATCAATAACCACTTTCATAATGATGGAATGCATAATGCCAGACTATCATAACCACATAACCAAGGCCTCGTGCCAAGACTACAAATAAGATTTTTCCAAGGTCTTCTTCCAAGACACTAGTTTGTCTCATGAGACCTACCGATGCATCTAGGAGCTATAGAGGGCTCCACCCATCACATATTAAGCCCAATGCATTCCCATATGAAAAGGTTTTAACATAACATAAACATTCGTATTAAAACTAGCATACGAAATGTCAATAATTTCACCATAAACTATGAACAGTATAAAAATAGCACATCCACAGTCAAACAAATCACAAAACCTTCAATACAATATAGAGGTTTTATATCATAATAAATTAACTTCAAATAAGTGTAAAATCTATCAAAGTATGTTGACATAAATGAAATCAAAACTCTTTTTAGAGAAATATCTCTTTCTATTTTGAAATAATTTAAGAGTCTTATATTTATGAAATAAAACATTTTCTTTGATAATATTC
The DNA here is from genome assembly GCA_963277665.1 of Viscum album. Taxonomy (NCBI): domain Eukaryota; kingdom Viridiplantae; phylum Streptophyta; class Magnoliopsida; order Santalales; family Viscaceae; genus Viscum; species Viscum album. Next base: position 667,422,575 of record OY728133.1, read on the forward strand.
TTATAAACTTTTAAGGGAAGCTTCAATGATTTTATAATGGTGGAAAATATCCGCACCCACCGTATAAGTTAAAAAAAACATTCTTACCTTAATTTTGTCGAAAAGGTTAAAAAGCACCTTGTTTGGAAAACGACAGAAATATTCCTTTATAAACCACTTATAAAAAGTCAAAAAAGGGTATAAATGACATTAAACCATATTCTAGTAAATAGTAAAAATGTTTTGAAATTAATTTTTAAGAAACATGGATGTGGATGATAAAGAGATCCCAGTAGATTATTATGTATAAACAACCTCGGATAATGAAGAGATTGTGAAATAACCCTTACCTTGTACTTTTCCTTGGTTGGGGTAGGTTAAACTCCTGTATAATAGTGAAATAATTGTTATTAAATTATACAAGAATCATATACATTCATATGATATCATATATGATCTTTTAACATTGCTTTGTTAATAATATCTTAGTATTATCGTCGTTTCGGGTGTTAACTTACTCGTTTTATTTTATATGTTTTGTTACATAATCCATTTTTGTCATGGATAGGTTGTATATTATTCATATACATAATGATATCAGGTACTTAAACATTATTTTTAAATCATCAAATGTTAATTATACTTGAATGGATACGACGGAGAATGAATCTCATCGCGTTCGTGGAGACGGTAGTCCGTACGTACGCACGAGCGACAATATCATTCTTTTGATATCAAAATAATATATAAATGGATGGTGTATCATATATAAAGAATAATTAACATGTTATATTTATTATTTACATGAGTTACACATCATTATTATACACATCCAAATAATAATATATTGAATAACAATTACACCACGACGTGGAGACGGTAAGCCGTACGTACGCACGTACGGTGACATGTTATTCAAAGGGTGGATAGAATAATGAATATTGTTGTACCATATTTATAATAACATCACGATATATATATGATACTGGAGTTATTATTTTAGAATGGTAATAACAATGGAAGATTAAGTGGAAGAAGAAAGGAACTTGGAAAAGGGTGGTGAAATCATTACCTCTTCTTCGGGTTCTTCCTTTTGATTTGATCAAAAGGGCTCCATAGGTTGGCTTTATGATCGAACTAAGGCCTCTAGGTTGTAGTGAGGGAAGTTGTTAGAGTATTTTGGCAGAGTTTGTCCGAACCAAAAGGCTTTGAAGGTGTGAATAAATGAGAAGTAGGAGTGCCCTTTTAAAAGAGGGGTGAGGGGCAACTTTGGAAAATCTAGAAATATTAATTTATAATAAATTCATATTCGGTTTTTAATGGCTCCAAAGTTTATTATTTAAATTTTAATGTGGGTATATGTCTAAAAACATTCAAAAAATATAATTTAGATAGGTTTGGTTTACTATATTAACCTTATCTTTAAGTTTTAACTCTTAGTTAATTAGTTTGACATTTACGATGTAACTTTGTATTTTTATATTATATAGTTAATAAACTTACTATATACATCCAAGAGACCCCCCAAGTGGCCCATTAATGATACAACTATCATGATATAAGTCTCTTGGACGAACCTTATATTTTTAGGAATTTAATATCAATTAATAAAATAATATTTTTTTTAAAAAGTCTTTTATGTCAATTTTGACACTATTCAATAGTTGATTTTTGTGAAACTCATAACAGAATGATTAATTCTAAAAAAGATAATTAAATCAATCCTAATATGTTATATTATCCTAGAAAATTATTTTAATTCATTAAAAGTCTCAAATTATATTTATTTGGGTATTTATAATATCAATTATTTTAAATTTTTACTATTATGTTAATTACTGCATCATCATTGTGTCAAAAATAAATTTAATTATGTAATCTCTAAATATTATAAATAAAATATCATTATGTAGGAAATAATTTTAAATTTCTAATGAATATTTATAGTCTAAATTACAACATATATTACCTTATGTAAAAATTGTTTTGCTAAAAGATATATGCTTGTGTCATTTTTGTACTCAATTTAACTTAATTAAAATAAAGTGTCCCTATCACCTACAAGTGGCTCCATGGGGTCCCAAAATCAACCCAAATATGCCTATAGTCGAACATGTATCAACAAATAAGTCTAGGACACGTTTTAGGGTAATTTAGTATTATTATAATATTATTTTTAACCCTTATTTACCGGATTTACCCTTAACCATGGTAAATAAAATATTTAACGAAGTAATTATTCAAAATGTCTAAAAAATAAAAGTTCTCTATTTACACAATTTGAACATCCTGATACCAAATATAGAATCCATTTTTAAAAATTCTAAACACATAAGTGGCATAAATTAATTTAAAATTAATTCCTGTTGTTAAAACAAAAATCGTGTTTTTAAGAGATAATAACTATCAAAAGATTGACACTTGTTTATGTCCGGTTTAATTGTAAAATTATGTACAATGAACAAAATTATATTAAATGGTAAAAATATATTCTAAATATACTTTAAAAACACTAAAATTCATAATTTATCAATATAAATTATTTTGATTAAAAAGTTGTTTTAAATTAAAATTTAGTAATTTTCACTATTCATCAAAATATAAGTGTTATCCGAAAAGTTCCAAAATTTCACCCTAGGATAAATTTGATATTCTGAATCCAAAAATGACATCCATTTTGAAATATAAAATATATATAATTTCAAAAAGTAGGTATTACTATTCATAATGGCTAGTTTGATTGGTTGTGGTGTGTGTTAGAACTCGATGTTGCGTACAACACACGCTATTGTATTATTCAAAGGAAAACGTACTGTGGAAGCTTGGGATGTTTCATTTTAAAATTTTGATGTCCCTATTTAGTCAAAAAGTTTAAAATATTGTATTTAAAAAGGGATCACTATTAAAAGTTGGTAAAAGTGCAATACTGAAAATGAATTTGTTCTTACATTATGTCTAAGAAATTCATAATATGGATTCTAAAATTATAAGGATTATATAAAGTTTAAAATTTAGTTAATACTATTCATAACCTCTTTTGAACGTCTTGTTTGGTAATTCATGGTGCGCTTGAACTCGGTGTTGCGTGTAGTGCAAGTTATTGAATTATTTTGAAGAAATAACACACTATGAAATCTTGGGGTGTTACATTCTCCCCTCCTTCAATAAATTGCATCCTCGCAATTTGAAATTTTTCTTCGAAAATAAAAGGTTGAAAATAGAAAATATCTTTGTGGGAAAACCCAAATCGGAAATTGGGTTACTAAAATTTATTCTTAATATGAGGAAACGAGAAATGAAAGGGTCACCACCAAATTATGATCTCGATTAAGAGAACATTGGTGGCAATTAGAGACATATAATTGGAGGAAAAAAGTAAATATTTATAGGTAGTGATTGAGGTCATCAATCACAAAAAAGTTTAAAATTGAGGTCCTTAAATTCATCGATCTATGATGATTTGAAATACCATCGGTTCAACAAAACATAGGGTATTAGGATAACACATTTTTGGTTTTAGGATTCCTTAAATAAAGTATAAGAATTAATTTATTCATAGAATAGGAGATGAAGAAAAAATATATTCTTCACAAGTAGAGTTCCATCATTTAACTAATTTCTACCATAGACTCATATTTCACTCGAAAAGATAATAGAACTTAAAAATAATATTCTATTTATCCTATTCGTGTAGGGTTAAAAAATGAATTTATAATTCATCTAGCAGAACCATTAAAAAAACGACATTATTCAATCCAGGACATCATGTGGGTCAGTGGTAGGTGATACACCCTTGTCGCCCTTCGGTTGTGGGTTCAAGTCTCGCGGCCTTGCCAGACGCGACGGGTAGTCGCCCGACCTCCGGGTTGTCCTTTTATGGAAATCCAAAATAATCCAAACTAGAACTATCCAAAATACTTCAGTCCAAAATTTATAAGGAAGGTAAACACAATAAAGATCCTTTTTTCCACATAATAACATGTGAACACCTTCATCATGTATTCTTTGAAAACACTGCAACATCCTGAATTACCATAAAACCTTATTGATTACATTCATGATCCCTTATTCCTTAAAGAATAATAGATATACTCCTTCAATCCAAAAATGTTTTAAACCCAAAAAATGATGGAATATACAAATCATTAATCAGTTTCAAGGTAGTCAAGAATATCCAATATAATTTATCCAAATCAATCATGTATTATTCCAAAATCACTACCTCGGTATCAGAACTATATTATGGTTTATCATTCTCTCAACCATATATTCTCCAAAAATTTATCCTACTATTGAGTCACATTTCTTTGTTCCGCACAGTCTCAAGTCCTTAATGAAATAGTACTGCAGTACAATCCTTATATACTCCATAATTATTATAACAAGTACATTGTTGATACAACACTCAAATGACATAATCAACATAAGAACTCTAATCAGTCCTCTTCATCTGTGATAGTATCATAACTTGATTATTATCCAATAGCATCATTTGTGGCATAGTCTGATGACTGGGACATACGTTCGCGTAGTGTCCAAAATCCTTTAAAATGAAGCATTGTACATTTGAAACCATTTTATTACCCTTGCAGTAATGTACATTGTGCCCTTTTCCTCCACACTTATAACAAACTCCCATTTTTTTCAGGCAAGTTCCAGGGTGTTTCTTCCCACAGTTATCACATATGGAAAAATTCTTCTTTTCCCTCTTCCCTTTATCCATCTTTCTCTCTTCCATCCTTTTCTTCTCTTACTTCCCTTCAAAGCCATAGGACTCAGTAAACTCTTTACTTATCTTATCAACACATGATATTATTTCTTCATATGATGATAATACATGAGAGACTATTTCTCTTATAAGTTCTGTCTTAAGACCATGAAAGATATGATCCTTCTTTCTCTTTGGATCATGTGCATTTCTGGAGTTATCATTCCTTCTACTGGGAACCATTTCTAAACAATGACATACACTAGATTAGTTTATGAATAACAATACCTAATCCCAAACTTGTAAATCACATAACATAAATTAAATAGTTTATGGATATAATCCATAATCATAAAAATGTCTCCTTTGAGGAAGTATATACTCATAAACCCTTAATAATGGTTTGTAAAGAAAATGAGAATTATCCTAAGCATATCCCCCGGGAGTGTCGTAACCAAGAGTGCAACAAGGCCCGTTGTCGTGCACCAGTTCCCATTTGAGTCTATCTCAAAGCGGTGTTTTTGGGTTTTACCCCTAGGTACATCTGTGCCAGAGCTGCCTCTACCTGCTCGTATCCAGACAGGGATGTATTGCTCAGAAAACTCACAAAATCTCTACAATACCAAAATTCTATGATGTTCTTATATACTAATCCTCAAGGTCCATCTTAGGTCTATGTGCTCTAATCAGAGTTTATCTAAATCTAGCTTCCAAGGTTTGTACTAAACTTCCTCTGATACCAACTATAACGCCCTGACCCCAGTTACCTAGAGTCGGTGCATTATTACATAACATTGGCATGATCACAAGAAAGATCAAATCTCGAAAGACCGATTGGTTTAGTAGCCTTGGAAACACTAGATATATTCATATGTCTTACATTACATCATAAAGTGAAAAACTACTACAACAACATATTGTCTCTATATTACACACTCATATCCCCACATAATATCCCTGCAGTTCATCATTAATTTACTTCTTCACTTCCTAGAAAAAATAAAACATAAAAAAGGGGTGAGCTCAAATGCCCAGTAAAGATAACAATATAGCAGAAACTTTCATAAATAAGAATAAACATTTATGGAAATGTATAACTAAAACAAAAGCCTTTTAAACTTTAACATCAACATAGTATGGAAAAAGTAAAATGAAATAATTCCATTTACTTATTCACATGGATATTCTACTAATCGAATAATCACATGCAATATCAATAACCACTTTTATAATGATGGAATGCATAATGCCAGACTATCATAACCACATAGCCAAGTCCTCATGCCAAGACTACAAATAAGATTTTGCCAAGGCCTTGTGCCAAGACACTAGTTTGTCTCATGAGACCTACCGATGCATCGAGGAGCTATAGAGGGCTCCACCCGTCACATATTAAGTCCAATGCATTCCCATATGAAAAGGTTTAAACATAACATAAACATTCGTATTAAAACTAGCATAAGAAATGTGAATACTTTCACCATAAACTATGAAGGATATAAAAATAGAACATGCATAGTCAAACATATCACAAAACTTTCAATACAATATAGAAGTTTTGTATCATAATAAATTAACTTCAGATAAGCGTAAAATCCATCAAAGGATGTTGACATAGATGAAATAAAAACACTTTTTAGAGAAATATCTATTTCTATTTTGAAATAATTTAAGAGTCATATATTTATGAAATAAAAAATTTTCATAGAAATTAATCTTGTAATCTTGTAAGGGAAGCTTCGACGATTTTATAATGGCAGAAAATAGCCACACCCTTCGTATAAGTTAAAAACAACATTCTTACCTTAATTTTGTCGAAAAGGTTAAAAAGCACCTTGTTTGGAAAATGACGGAAATATTCCTTTATAAACATCTTATAAAAAGTAAAACAAGGGTATAAATGACTTTAACCCATATTCTAGTAAATATTAAAAATGTTTTGAAATTTATTTTTAAGAAACATGGATGTGGATGATAAAGAGATCCCAGTAGATTATTACAAATAAACAACCTCAGATAATGAAGAGATAGTGAAATAACCCTTAACTTGTAATTTTCCTTGGTTGGGGTAGGTTAAACTACTGTATAATAGTGAAATAATTGTTATTGAATTATACAAGAATAATATACATTCATATGATATCATATATGATCTTTTAACATTGCTTATTTAATAATATCTTAGTATTTCATCATTTCGGGTGTTAACTTACTCATTTTCTTTTATATGTTTTGTTACATATGCCATGTTTTTCATGGATAGGATGTATATTATTCATATACATAATGATATAAAGTCCTTAAAAATTATTTTTAAATCATCAAATGATAATTATAATTGAATGGATACGATGGAGAATGAATCTCATCGCGTTCGTGGAGACGGTAGTCCGTACGTACGCATGAGCGACAATATCATTCTTTTGATATTAAAATAATATATAAATGGATGGTATATCATATATAAAGAATCATTAACATGTTATATTTATTATTTACATGAGTTACACATCATTATTATACCCATCCAAATAATAATATATTGAATAACAATTACACCATGACGTGGAGACGGTAAGCCGTACGTACACACGTATGGTGACATGTTATTCAAAGGGTGGATAGAATACTGAATATGGTTGTACCATATTTATAATAACATCAAAGTATATATATGATACTGGAGTTATTATTTTATAATGGTAATAACAAAGAAAGAGGAAGTGGAATAAGAAAGTAACTAAAAAAGGGGTGGTGAAAACATTACCTCTTCTTCGGGTTCTTCCTTTTTATTTGATCAAAATGGATCCTTAGGTTGGCTTAATGATAAAAATAAGGCCTCTAGGTTGTAGTGAAGTAAGTTGGGATAGTATTTGGGAAGATTTTGGCTGATCCAAAAGGCTTTTTAGGTGTGAAGAAATGAGAAGGAGGAGTGCCCTTTTATAAGAGGGGTGAGGGGCACCTTTGGAAAAGCTAGAAATATTAATTTATAATAAATTAATATTCGGTTTATAATGGCTCCAAAGTTTCTTATTTAAATGTTAAGGTGATGATAGGTAGAAAAAAATTCAAACAATATAATTTATACAGGTTTGGGTTACTATATTAACCTTATCTTTAAGTATTAACTCTTAGTTAATTAGTTTGACATTTACCATGTCACTTTGTATTTTTATAATATATAGTTAATAAAATTACTATATATATCCAATAGACCCCCAAGTGGTCCATTAATGATACAAATATCATTATATAAGTCTCTTGGACAAACATTAGATTTTTATTAATTTAATATCAATTAATAATATAATATTTGTTTTAAAAACTCTTTTATGTCAATTTTGACACTATTCAATAGTTGATTTTTGTGAAACTCATAACAGAATGATTACTTCGAAAAAAGTTAATTAAAGCAATCCTAATATGTCATATTATCCTATAAAATTATTTTAATTCATTAAAAGTCTCAAATTATATTTATTTGGCTATTTATAATATGCATTATTTTAAATGTTCACTATTATGTTAATTACTGCATCATCATTGTGTCATAAATAAATAAAATATGTAATCTCTAGAAATTATAAATAAAATATAATTATGTAGGAAATCGTTTTATCTTTATAATGAATATTTATAGTCGAAATTCCAACATATATAACCCTATGTAAAAATTGTTTTTCTAAAAGATATATGCTTGTGTCATTTTTGTACTCATTTTAACTTAATTAAAATAAAGTGTTCCTATCACCTACAAGTGGCTCCATGGGGTCCCAAAATCGACAAAAAGATTACTATGGTCGAAAATGTATCAAAAAATAAGGCTAGGACACATTTTAGGGTAATTTAGTATTATTATAATATTATTTTTTAACCCTTATTTACCGGATTTACCCTTAACCATGGTAAATAAAATATTTACCGAAGTAATTATTCAAAATGTCTAGAAAATAAAAGATAACTATTTACACAATTTGAACATCCTGATTCCAAATATGGAATCCATTTTTACAAATTCAAAACATAGAAGTGGCAGAAATTAATTTAAAATTAATTCCTGTTGTTAAAACAAAAAGCGTGTTTTTAAGAGATAATAACTATCAGAAGATAGACACTTGTTTATGTCCGGTTTAATTGTAAAATAATGTAAAATGACAAAAATTATATTAAATGGTAAAAATATATTCTAAATATACTTTAAAACCACTCAAATTCATAATTTATCAATATAAATTATTTCGATTAAAAAAGTTGTTTTTAATTAAAATTTAGTAATTTTCACTATTCATCAAAATATAAGTCTTATCCGAAAAGTTCCAAAATTTTACCCTACGATAAATTCGATATTTCGAATCCAAAAATGAAGTCCATTTGGAAATATAAAATATATATAATTTCAAAAAGTAGGTATTACTATTCATAACGGCTAGTTTGATTGGTTGTGGTGTGGGTTAGAACTCGAAGTTGCGTACAACACACACTACTATATTATTCAAAGGAAAGAGTACCATGGAAGCTTGGGATGTTTCATTTTAAATTTTTTATGTCCCTATTTAGTCTAGAAGTTTAAAATATTGTATTTAAAAAGGGATCACTATTAAAAGTTGGTAAAAGTGCAATACTGAAAGTGAATTTGTTCTTACATTATGTCTAAGAAATTCTAATATGGATTCTAAAATTATAAGGATTATATAAAGTTTAAAATTTAGTTAATAATATTCATAAACTCTTTTTAACGGCTTGTTTTGTAAGTCATGGTGTTCTCGAACTCGGTGTTGCGTGTAGTGTAAGTTATTGAATTATTTTGAAGAAATAACACACTATGAAATCTTGGGGTGTTACACAGATAATGACCCATGTTCTTAAGTGAGTTGTCTCAGAGTGGATCTTGGTGATCTATTAGGCTTAAGTGGTGAGAAGATCTAGGTGACTCAGTAGGTCAAAATGACTCTATGGCTCTAAGTGCCCCAGCAGATCTATGTGAAGCATGTACCTCACTGAGAGGCCCATTCAGTCCTCACTTCTCTTTATGGTACCTTAGATAGGGTTTTCGGAATGGGTGTGACCAAAGTTTAAATGGGAACCCATCCTTTATCTAGGATTACAATTCTTGTGGGGCCATGATGTTCCCCAATGAGCCCTGGGTGCAGGACTCCCTATCTATGTATCGAGATATTTATTTCCCTCGTGAATTAACCTAATCAGTGTACTTAGAGTAGTTCTTAGTGTGTTCTATTTTGGGTGGGCCCAATGAAGTGGGACCTCTTTACAAGGGTCTCTGATGACTTCATATATCAAGGAGAGGGTTCCCCCAGAATGATCTTGCCTTGAGAATAATTCTATGACCAAGGATTGATTACAATACCAAGAATCCTTGTCTCAGTGATACCAGACATCTCAGGGAAACTTTTTAATGTATCAAGACCAGATGTTCTCTCAGATACTTTTGGTATACTTTGTCTATGTTGTTACTATCAGATAGATCGCGAATTGGGATCTCCTGGAATCGAGTGTGCTACAAGAAAAAACATATGGCTGGCAGTGGATGAGATGTTGCATATTGTAATCCATTATGAGTATACCTATATGTTCTTATTATATGTGTTTTTACATATACCTATGTTGAGATGACTACACCTTCTTAGCGGTGTTTTCTTTGTGGTATTTAACTTTGTGTTTCAGGGTCCCCTACCGAGTATTGTTTTAATCACCCCTGCACAGGCTTTGCCCGCAAGTGTCATGTGTTGTGAAAACGACTAATGTTTTAGTGGAGTGATAAGAATAGAAGGACCAGGACTAGGACCAGATGGTGCCCAATGAGATCAGATGAGCCAAGGTATTTTCATCAACTTTATACTACAGCTTCAATTCCCTTGTTTCTAGGTCAGACTTTACAATTGTATTTTTTTGAGGGTCTTTGTTTCTGACCTCATTGCACTTTTCTTCTTTACTTTATTTTGTACTCTACTATTGAGTTATGTTGGTACACATGCATTTTCCTTACTTATTTTTTTTACTCTCCAGCCCCTATAGCTTGGAGTTGGGTGCACGTGTTTAGGATATTAGGAAAATTCCTTTTATTTTTGGGATATGCCTACTCGATGCTAGTTTCCATCCCCTGGATTATTGAAGGCAAGATTGGGTTTATCACGACATGAGGCCTGGGGGGCCGGTCATGACAATCATCTCTTGATTCAACTCAAAGTGGGAAAAAATGAACAACTTACAAGAACCATAAAAATAGGGAGAATTATGTTGAATATAAATAGCACAAATGATACCAAGAATAACAAGTAATGACATAAAAGGAATTGAGATCTTACTGTGACGGATATGATGCTTCTGATGGATAATCATTTCAAGTTTGGATGGAGGAGATATTATACTTCCTAGATTATTCTTAAATATGAGACCTCAAATGGTGTGTTTTCTATGTGGATGAAGAAATGGGAATTTGGTTTGAAATATTACTTTAATTAAGGGGGATTTAATAATTTCACCCAAAATACTGGGCCACATGCTTTGGCCACATGGTTGGCCAAACCGTGCACCAATCGTGAAACCACTACTGTAGGAAGGTAATTTCACATGGTTTTCATGAATAGGTTGACTAAACATGTGAAAAATATGTCTTATACAACTATCAAAAACTACAGTGGGTGTCTCATGCATGTGTACCTCAAATAGCATGGTCTGTTAAACCGTGGGTCATGCCTTTTTCTACCCAAAAGATGGGTTACAGGCTCCAAACTAGGGATAGAAACCCCTGTACATCCATGAACTCAAAGGGAATTCACATTAGGATATAATTATTCTTTTCAAATAAAAATTGACATAAATAAAAGGCTTCTATACCTAAAGAAAGAATTGGGTTCTTAAACGGATCATGTCAAGGGAGTACCTTGTAAAGTTTTTGAACCACTCTGCATACTCAGACACAATGATACCTCCCTAATACAACTATAGAAGCTTCTGAATCCGACTTGATTTAAAACAAAAGGGGTAGTAATACTCACAGAATAGCTACTAGAAGTAAGTCCATGAGAGTGTTTCTCATCATGCATCTATATAAAAAGACTCCATCAGTACCGAGTTGTTCCATATAAATGGATAACTTCTAGTGCAGCCTCCTGATCCATTGGTGTTCAAATAATTCTAAAGATATGAACAACCGATTCTATCCAATCCTTTGATAATTAGGGATTTGGATTGCTGTGAAACCTTAGTGGCTGCTGGTGCTGGAACTCACAGAGTTAACTACACTTGAATGCATCCTCAACATGCTATTCTGGGATGATATTCTACTCAACCTGAGGAGTTTCTTCTACCACCCCACTTGGAGGAAGAATCTCATGGGCTGGACTTGAACTGGGGCCTCATCACTCATCTCATCATTGTTATGATCCAAAACCGGTATCCTTGATGTCGTCGCAGAGGCATCCTAAAATTTAATCAATATTTACCATGACCAGATGAGCATATATATATATATATATAACAATAATATATATCTAAGTCAATAATTAATTTCAAATACTCAATACTATATGATGCATGTACAATTATTCCATGCAACCAATGTCTTGGTTTTCCAAGCCAATAAGTAGGTAGTTAAGGTCTTGGTGAATGGATGCATCGACTGCCTGCACCATCACTAAATTCCCTGACCTGAGAGATGGAATCGAAAAACATTGAAAATATTTTTATAATCCCAACCAAATAATTTTATGGGTACTACACCAAACACTATCCCAAGGATCGAACCACCTCTAATACCAATATATCACAACCCATCCCATGTAGGGTTCCATCCAAACCTACCCCAAGTCCTCCTCCAGGGGTCCGGGGCTAGTTACTAGCCACAAAGGAATAACTTACCTAGAAAGGACTTTTCCTAACTATATTTATTAACACACACATCCATATTGAAGCATATGTTCAGAAGAAAAAGTGTAAAATAATCAAAACACTATGGAAACAACCATGCATGTTCAACCTCTAGACATTACAAGATTACAGTAGTGTAAACTAAAAAGTAAAGGGGCAAAATAAATTTCGAACCAGAAATATGTCCCAACCTGAAAAAATAGAATGTAAAATGATAAGAGAGTCCATGTTTTGATATCTAAGATGAAAAAAAACATACACACTTATAAGTACTAGGTATCCCTAAGCTCCATTGAAGTCATCACCGACCTATCTATTGTCTACATAAGGCATGACACGTACATGAAAATATCATTCATGGGTGAGTATATACAAACCTAGTAGTACTCCTTAAAAGCTAAGAGGGGAGTAGTAAGATATACAATAGGAATATAAAGATAGTAGATAGTAAAAAATATGGAAGATATAGTGAATGTTGACAACTCATCCTAAACCAAGATAGATTAACCTCATCCAAAACAAGGGTCTCAAAAAAAGTGTATATATGAACTACACATCAAGTCTTTTCCTCCTATAGCTAGAGAGTAGACTCATCCAACCATGATAATCTAAACAAAGAAAGAAAATGGCATACCTCGAACATATTCACATCTCATGGAAAGAGATTAACTAAATAAGAAGGTATGGATACTGAAGTGTATATATATATCATCATTCAAAAGAATCCCAAATTAGAGAGTAGGAGATATCTATCTCATAGCTTAACAAAAGATAATGTTTTCCCAATAGTTCCAAAAGTCCAACAATGATTCCCATCATCTCACACGTCTTCTTAGAAGTAACCATCCATGTTAATCCATGCTTCGTCACTATGACCCATAGTCAAGGGGAAACAATCTCTAGGTAGAGGAACCCTAACATGGTAAATAAAGATGGTTCCACTCTATGGTAGAGGACCCATACCCAAACCAGCTAGAGGGTTACACATAGGAGTTGGTAGAGGACCGATGAACAGCCTAGATAGAGATTTCCACCATAGATATTAGTGAAAGAGTCATGACCATCTCAGCTGAAGGGTTCCAATGTAAAATTCTGTAGAGGACCCATGCCCAAACTAGCTGGAGGGTTCTACTAAAAAAATTCTATTGTGGACCCATACCCGACCTAGCTATATGGATTCACTCAAAAAGTCATCATGGACCCATGCCTATCCCAACCGGAGGAAAAAATCCCTAGAATATTCATAGGGTTTATGCCGCTAAACCTTGAGGATTCTCTGTGGAGGTATTCTTATTGAACTTTCAGTTTAGTTAAAATAATTAATGAATTAAATTAAATTAATTAATTAACCTAATAAACATACCTCTAATGGTAGAGATATCTAAACGCAATACGCTGACCTATTTTAGGTCGTGCATAGGGTAAAATTTTGTTCCATATTCAAGAGTGGTATCATATTTTTCATCCAATAATCTGTTTAATTGGTTCCCCATTTTATTTAAGAAAATACAAGAACTCTATATAGAATATATTTAAATATTATATAAAATTATATCTGGTCACACTAGGCCTCAAAATTGCATTCTATATTAGTGTTTAGATCTGGATAAAAATATTTAAATATTGAAAAGTATTACCAGGTAAAAACTGTGTTTCTACACCTAACACATCATATACTCATACCACATTACTTGATATGACTCAAAATCATCAATTCCACTGATACTAATATGAGGGTCTTTTTCTCCTTTCCCTCTCAAACAATAACTTGATTATAAGACAAAAAATTCATTATTTCCAACTCAGATCTAGACTCTTGTACTACTTGAGTCTTAGTTTTCCTATGCAATGTGTTAGAAAAACTATTTAAATTTATAGGAATATATGATTTCCCAAAATCAAATGGCCACAAATACTCAACACATCTCTATTCCTAGATATTTAATTCTTGTTGCAAAAATATATACTTTAATCTATTATGATCAGTATACACAATAAACTTTTCTACCAATAGATAAATCAACCAACACTTCATGGAATAAACCACTACAACAAACTTGAGGTCACGAGTATGGTAATTCCATTCATGTGACCTCAAATTCCATGACCCATATAACACAACTCTATCTCTCTAAATAGAAATTTCTACACCCCAACCCTAGATGCATCAACAAACACTATATACCCATCACTGACTTGGGCAGAATCAAGATTGTAGTGGTTTTCAAGAGCTTATTCATCTCATGGAAATAATTATCACATGTTCTATACTATTCAAACATAACTACCTTCTTGGTCAAGTTCAAAAGTTGGGCTTCCAAATGGGAAAATTACTGGATGAACCTCCAATAGTATCCAACTAAACCCATAAATCTATGGATATCAAAAAAAAATTCTTGGGAAGCTCCCAAGAAACAATTTCCTGCACCTTCTCTGGGTCCAGTAACACACCTTCCTCCAAGATTATGTGACCCAAGAAATTTACCTTATTGATCAATAATTATCACTTAGATAGCTTGACATATAGAAGATTATCTATTAATGTAATCAGGATGATTCCAAGATTTTTGGAATGATTTTCATGAGTGTTATAGTAAACCAAGATCTAATCCACACAAACAACCACAAACTGATCCATATAAAAGTGGAATATTTAGTTCATCATGGACATAAACACCATTGGAGCATTCTTCAACCCAAACAGCATCATGAAAAACTCATATAGTCCATGCTTTATTTTGAAATAAGTCTGAGTTATATCATAAGGTCAAAATCCAAACTGATGATACCATAATATGAAATCAATCTTGGAGAAAACACATGATTCTTTTAACTGTTCAAATATATCTCTAATACATGGTAGAGGATACCGGTTATTCACTGGAATCTAGTTCAACTTCTGTTAATAAACACTCAAGCTCAAGGTTCCATCAGACTTCATAGAAAATAAGACAAGGGAACCCCATGGTGACATACTTAGACAGATAAATCCCTTATCCATCAGTTCCTACTACCATGTCTTGATCTCATGAAGCTCTATTTGTGTCATTCTATAGGGTAGGATAAAAATAAACTTAGCTCTAGGAATCAGGTCAATTATAAACTCCACATCCCTCTTAGGTGGGATCCCTAAGAAGTTCCCTAGAAAAAAATATTAGAACCAATCTATTGTGGGTGGAAAGATAGAATACATCAGACCACAATCATCTAGAAACATACTTGCAACCTGGGTGGTTAACTCCCCTAGTTTCAGATGAATTTTCCCCACACAACCCTCCTTGATATACCACTCTCCACAATGAACATAATTGTCACCCTTAAGAGACATTAATGTCACTCTCTTATGGTAATAATATTTGTGGTCTCAGTATTCTACCAATCAGTTCATACCCAAAACAAATTAACATCTTTAAATATCAAAGATTTAGATATAAAAAATAAAATGATACTCCCAAACTTCGAGATAACACCCCTTGCATAAATAGATATCTCTCGACCGTACTCCCAAAGGTGTATCTATTGTCATAACCATTCTCATGAACTCCATCACCATGATATAACCATTCACATTTTGTACAAATATAAAGGAATGTGAGGAATCAATATCAAAAAAGGCACTAGAAATCAAAGAAGATACAAGACTAATACCTATAACTAATGATGGTCTAACCTCACTATCCATAAGTATTGCTTGAATTTTATATAGTTATCCCACCACTATTACTTGTGATATGGTTTGAGTACCTTGAGATGCACCAGTCTATTGATACGAGAGATCTTTCTCTAACATACCATGTCCACTACCTCAATCACCATAGGTAGTAGAACCCCAACTTCCAGAACAATATGGGGTAGAGGATCCTCTGCCAATGTCCTGACTCTGCCTATCTCCTCTATCACTACACACCTATCGTGGGTTCCTAAAAAACCACTGTTTATGTACCATAATTCTTCAAGTGAAACAATCTATTGTCCATTAGTATCACTTTATACAAATGTGACTCAGCCTACCTTACTGGTGGTAGGTCACATGGTTAATGTCCTATGTAACTAAACCCTCCCCCTGGCCACTCTACCTTCCACATTTGTGGATAAAATTCTCATAATGACTCTTCCTAATCTCAGGAGACATACCACTTAACTATCTAATGAAAACCAGATACCATCTAATGAAATCACCCTTTAGGTTCCCCTAAAATATGAGAGTCTTATCTTCCACTTCATAAATGTTCTTTAGTCTAATGATTATTACCTAGGACTTAATTTTACATTTAATCCCATATTAAAATCATTTATCTGTTATAGCCTCATATCCAACCAAATTTGTAAAAAAATCATTGAAAATAATTTTAGTGACCAACATAGTTCATCATATACATTCTCCCCTGGGTCAACCTCATAATCTTGGCTGACCTCTCCTACCTAAGGGTTTCAGGTTAAAAGTGCTCCAAGAACTTATCCTAGTAGTCCTTCTACTCCACATTCTCTAGATTTCCATATCAAGAATGGATGTCCCACAAACACTTATCTTCATCATGTAACATATAAGCATCCAGTTTTTGTCTCTTCTCATTAGGAGTCTCTAACGGGTCAAGAATAGTTTGGATATACTCAATCCAGAGCTCAGCTGACTCTAGTCAACCCTCTCGGGTAAATATTAGAGGGTGCTGCAACTAGAACCCCCATTTCAATTTTGACAAACTCTAAACAACCCATCCTATCTATATTTCCATAAATTTTATAATGTGATCAACTTATCATGAAACTTATCTCTTATACCTTCTCCTAGAACTACCAGGGACTTAGGTTCCACTACTAGAGTATCATTTCCACCTATATCCTCCTGTCGTTCTACCAACTAGCACTGCCATGGAGGTGTATCTCTAAATTCCAAATACACATATTAGGACACATTAAAAAACAACATCACATTTACAGGTTTCATATAAATCCATAAAAATTCATCCTCCAATCCACACCCCATGGTTAAAACAGAGTCACCATCACAACCCTCAACCCTCCCTGATCTATGTCATTGCTAACATAGGGTAATTATTTTTTTACAGAAATCAAGGTTTTATTTAGAAAACCATTTTGACTTTAATTTACCTCATTTAGTATCATTTTAAAATTTTCAATTTCATATTAGTAACCATTTTCATTTAAATATCAAAAGTAAGGAAAAAGACTTTTATTTAAACAACTATCCCCAAAACCTTCTTTTCTATGCATGCCTAGAAAATGATGCATGGAATAATAATTCATAAGTTCCTAAAATGATGAATTTATTCTCAATTTTCATTCCATACCAAATAATAAGTAAAATATCATAAAACAACAACATCACACAATAAGTGCATAAACTAGGGTGAAATGACATCCAACTCTTACAGAAAAAATTAATAAAAATAATCTCACCATGGGTACTTGGGTTTCCCCTATACATGGGTTATCTACTCCCATGAAAAATATCATAAAAAATCCCTAACTCTTCCAAATATCATATTTACCCTCCCAAATAGTAAGGTAAATAAAAGAAAAGAAAATTCTCTAATACCACTTTGCAACATCCCTACATGGGTTCTGCATACCGAATCCATGAGCCGATTGGTCATATAACCTTAGGAATGCCACCCCATATGCTAGTGATAGATGAATAATAGTGAGGGTATAATTTATAACATGTGGATACAATACCCTCTTTATCAGTGTAGAAATTCAGTAGAAATAGATAAACAATATAAAATAATAACAACCAATAACCAACATGATACCATAACTAATAAAAACTAGTAATACATAGTAAACCAGAACAGGAAAACAATATCCAATAAAAAGTGTAGATATGTCATGTCATATATGTACCAGGTGTAAAATAAAAAACCCAAAAGTAAATACAGTAAAAAACACATGTGTGTCCTGAAACCTTGTCGGGTAACCTCATACATGGTCTATCCCAACTCAGCCATCTAATATAGGGATATTTCCATTATCTTGTCCTAAAAATATAAATTATATTCGAGTACTGAACTAGAAGCCTACGTTGGATTTGAGTACAACTCAGTAGGCCACCACCAAAACTACATAAAAAAATATCCAGTCTATAATTGTGTATTAATTTTTATAAATAATAAACTGCAAGTGATAAAATAATCAGTTTACCATTTCAATTATACTTTAATTAACCCCTTAATTTACCCTCATTCATGAAGATACCCTAACCACTAATACCTGCTGAAGTCCATGTCAAAACATGTGTAATATCACATAGGAACTCACAATTCATTATAAAATGTCTTTAATTATCCATTCAGATTCAATTTCATTTCATGGAAACCACATTCCAATGATAATATTTTGGGCCTATAACACAATTTCTAGCACTCCGTGGGTATTAGAAGCATCATTCCATGTCCCACAACGCATTATATTGATATATGTTCTTTTTAAGTGTCATTCCAAACTCCACACATGTATATCAGTCAATAAAATATGGAATTTTGAATCATCGGTCCATGTCCCACGCATGTATATCAAAATATCCCATATATCAAAATTTCATGCACACCAAGTTTAAAAATCAAAAAAATTATTATTAAACATTATCATGAATTTTCCCATTTCAATTATCAATTTAATCATGGTTCTTAACTTTAATCATGTGGAATAATATAAAAAATTACTTATTAATGAATTTATCAATAATTAATCATATTAACCATTAACCCTAAGGTAAATACACCCACCTATTAAATTTCCATTATCAACCAATTTAACATCTCATTAATTTACCAATTTAATAATCCCAATAACCCACCTGTTTCATAATCATAATTCTACCAATTTTAATTTCCCTAAGTTCAACCCATTATATTATCGCATGACAATTCAATTTAATCAATTTGATTTTGGATGTAATTTCACAATCATGGAAATTGAAATTTCACAAACACACACGAATAGTTTAAATTAAGAATATGGGAATTTACATTTTGACCACCTACCTCAAAATCGTTGATGTATGTTTCTCAAGATAGAAATACCAAATTTAAAGCTAAATGATCAGTTTCACAATGAAGAATGATATATATAAAAATAAACTAGATCAATATTAATCAGAATATGATCTATTAATACATAGACTTAAATAAATCACCAAAAAGTAAATAAAAATTCCTATTCATTAATAATGATAGATAATAGAGAGAGTAAACCAAACAAGAAGAGATCACCTATCAGAAAAGGTGATGATCTATCAATTGGATCTTTAATTCGTGAAGAATAGAGTTTGGAAGGCCTTAGAATCAATCAAAGAGTCTCCAAATTCAAAAGAAATAATTTTAGGATGAATAGGGTTTAATGGGGGTTAAATCTCTAAGGGGGAGGTGTCAGGAATTTTCAAAAAACATTTTAGGGAATAAAAACCACAAACACATTTCCCTGGACAGGGGCACCTGATTTTCCATACAGTGCACCCTAACCATGTGACTATTTTAAAGAGTGCGTAGTTTCTACTAAGCTTTCACATGTTTTAAAAAACCATTCTCCAACTATATAATCCCCCACTTCCCGGGGTTGCAATGTTTTTTGGGGTAGTTGAATAGTTTGGGAAAGTCATGTGCCAACCATGTTCTACCACTTTTTCTTCCAAAAACCCCAAATTTTTCCTAAAACACCCAAAAAACCCAAGATATATCAAAATAAGATCAAAAGCGTACCTATAACCAAGAATGATAAATCTACAAAAAGGTCAGGATCATACACATACAAACCTTTCCATTATGGTGTTCTTGGAGGAAATAGTAGTGAAACAATTCCACAATTTCTCAGATTATTTATGAATTCATAGCTTAAGAATTCCCAACCTCGATAAGATTGTAGAATGATAATACATTTTACTATTCAATTATATGATTTATTCTAAAAATATTTTGACTTTTATATAGTATCATACTTGTGTCTCATTAAAAATACATAACTACACAAACTAAAGTCATTAGTAAAAAAATTAAGTACCTAAAACCACCATATTATTGAGTACTAATTGGTCTATATATATCACAATGTATGTGGTTCAATAATCCACTAGCCCTCTCACCTTTTCTCCCAAAATTAATATTTTTCATTTTTATGAAAAAAATTCAAATGTATTAAATGATTCATAATTTAATGAGTCCAATGGTTCATATCTATATGTATTTAAATACATTAATCATTTATTTTACCAAGGATACAATTCCAAAGGTTGGTGGGATTATAATAAAATCTAACCTTATAATTGTAATATTTTAAAATAATATTATCCATATTTGGAATGTAAAGACCATTCATAATACTCTAGATTCCATAAAAAATGAATTTATATATATAAATATTTTATTTTCCTTTATAGAAAATGGAAATTCATTCTTTTAAAAACAAGATACAGAAATAAAATTCTTGTTCATAGCTTGAATATATTAACAATTTTTCAATTCCTGGAAAAATATAACGAGTTGAATTAAATTATAAGTGTCAACTTATAATGAAATAAATTTTTCTCTATTTATAATATAGAGGTCTAATTCACATTTAATCAATTTTCTAGTATCTATGAGTATATATTTATCAGAAACAATTTGTGATGTTCACCTGATATATAATATCAACAAGTGAGAGTTAGTGGAATTGATCTCTATAAAATTCACTTTCAAGTTGTTTGGATGTTTCTCCTTTATAAAAATAATCAATCCTAGATAGAAATATTTAAAATTTTTATAAGTAATACCTATAAGTTTTCTCAAAGTGATATCATTAAGTATACCAAAATCAACAATAAAGAAAAATTAGTAGGTTATTAGCATGTATTATTTATTTTAATTAAGGAATTTTAATGATATTTCTCCCATTAAAAATGATATCTCCAAACATCATATGCATTTAGTGATCAATGATCTGCATCTCATCATGAATTACATAATTTTGTTTCATGTAAATAAGCCAATATTATTCTAGTAAGGAATTATCCAAATGAAATCAATTATTATTCTTGAATAGTTTAGTGGATAACTCTTTATAAAAAGTATAATATATATTTACATAACTCTATTCCTCAAGTATATAACCCATTAAGGATTCCTAGCTAGTGTAGCCCAAAATAGACTCCAAAAAAATATATGAAAGGACAATCAAGGGGAACTTGAGTAAGATAAAACTACCTAATAATATTATTATAGAGTACCTATAGATTTATTTCATTACACAATGCAATAAAAGGTTACTCGTGCAGATCTCAAAATTACTCCGTTGAATGATTGAGATCTTGAAATGTGTCTCTTTGGAAGGAATCCCACACTTAGTGTTTGTGGGGATTTCATTTTATGTCTCAAAAATTTAATATACAACATATGAATATTTAATTCAGAACAATTTAATCCTACGTAATATTTTTTACTCACATATTTTATTCCTGTATGTATGCATGATCCAATCATTTTAGTTTTGGAATTACTATTCCAACCACTGAATTAATGTGTTCACACCACATTAATGTGTAACTCTTTACTTACACCAAAAATATTTTTCACTCACCAAAAAATAGAATAAAAAAACTCTTATGTATTCAAATACATCATATTAATAAGGAAGATTAATAATTCATGTAATGGTATAGAATTATATGAGATTGAAAAACTATACTTGAGTAACCTGTAGTGACATATTACCAACCCCATTTACTTTTTTGAGAAGGCACATGCCACTATTCTAGGAGGTGGTCTTACCCCAAGCCCCCTAATCATGGGGAATTTACCCAATATATAATCCAATTCATGATATCTATAAGAGAAAATATGAAAAATGTATATACAAAAACTATTTTATATATCATAAATTCAAAAAACGAGTTTAAGTGAGTTGAAAAATAAATTTTATAGAGTCATAAATAACATGTAAGATAGGTATTTAACTTCTAGAAGTAGATTAATATATAATCATAAAGCATAAATAATATTCACATTTCTTAAAAAATTACTGAACAAGAATATAATATGAATCTAATAAACAAATAAATAATATATTTATTTTTAAAATCATGAAATGAAACTGAATCTAGACCACTTCCATCGATGATTGAATCAATATGAATATCTTTCATCTATAAAAATGAGACTATTTATATATTTATAAAACTATAATTAATTTTAAAATAAAATCTCAATTTATTTTTTAATTTATTTTATAAGTAATTTAATTCCAATCAATCACAACCAATGATTTTACACCTTTAACTAGAAGCAAGACTATAAAATATTTTATAGCTTATTTATGTTGCCACACCTATTTGTTTATATTTTAGAAAATATAATTATAATAATTTAATTAATTATTAAACCTTTAAAATAATTCCAAATTAATTTATTAATTAATTCCATCATTAAATTAAATGGAATTATTAAAAAATCATTCTCACCAAAACCCATTTAAAACAATAAAACAACCCCCAAGAATATGAGAAGAATCACATTTTTTAAATTTTTTTGAAAATATTATTGCCCTTATGAAGGGGTACCCATGAAAGGGTAACACTGGTTACCCTTGAAAATATCTTCTCTATGTAAGTGTGACATAGTATTTACCCTTATATAGACCCCCCACTTAAGAATAACCAGCCCCTTACTGTAACACTGGTCCGGATGTGTAAGGTTAAGTTGTCTCTTAAAATTACACAACTCCCACTTCATAATGGATTTTTTACCTTTGTGTAACCCAAAATGTAAGGGTATGATACTACCAAAAAATAAAATCTATTATTATATTCTATATTTACTTTTACTCTTGTTATTATTATTCTTATTCAAGGAACACTAAAAACCCAAAAAACCATTCAAAATTTATTTAAAAACATATATAACAAGTGAAATCTATAATGAACTAACCACCAAATACTCTAAAATTTATTTATTCTTAAGAGTGGCCGATAAATTTTTATAAAAAAAATGAAATACGATGAAAATAAAAAGTACAAGCCTACCAAGTAGTGAATCACAAATGATTCAATCTCGAAATCACCCTCGAAGGCTACTGTATCTTGATCTAGTCTCAATCAATCTCTATAATGAAATTCCTCTCGCTTACTCACTCTTTACTCTATCTACATGAGTTAAATATAAGGATATTACATCCTCCAATGATATGTACAAGAAGTCAAAATAAAGGGGAATGAATCATAGTTAATTTAATTTAGTTAATTTAATTAAATTTAACTTCATTTAATTACCCATTAAAATAACATGACCTAAACCACAAAACCCGATCCAAGTTCATACCCCACTTAGGTAAAAACCTCCATTAAGAACATAAATTAGTATTTGAAATTAAATCAGAGACTCCTTTTAAAAGTTATTAGCATTTTTTAAAATGAATATTATATATTTATTTAATAAATATTGATATATTCCAAAAAGAAACACCAGCTTAAAATTTAACCAAAATCAATGCTATGAGTTTAAATCCTATTAGTCGATCAATAAATCATTTATAATGTATTTCCAATATACTCTACATGGGAAAAGTACCATTTTATCACTTATACAACTTTTTTTTTCACATTTCCCTTTAATTTGATAACCCGTATGGACACAAGGTACTACATCTTAAAAAATAAAGATTGTCTTATAAGGAATATTGAGAGAGAAAATGATAGAAGAACCATTATCAATTGTTTGTAATGAAAATTATTGGGAGGATAAGTTAGTATTTATTCAAAATAAGGGAGAATAGTTTCATAATTTTTGGACTTAATCATGGGAAACTAAATATAATTACCTTATTATTGGTTTTAAATCATAGAAGTTGACAGTTAAACCATTTTTATTTAATAATTATATAACCAAACTATATTTATTTATATCATTTTATCCATTTAAAATTCATTTATTTACAAATAATTATTTCCTTAAATTTTATAAAATATTTTATAATTTTGAAATTACTTCACATGTTTTAGAATTTGAATTTATTATTTAAAATACATTATTTTAATAATTTTTTTTTGTTTTAAATATATTTTAATATTTTATTACTTAATTTT
The DNA here is from genome assembly GCA_963277665.1 of Viscum album. NCBI lineage: Eukaryota > Viridiplantae > Streptophyta > Magnoliopsida > Santalales > Viscaceae > Viscum > Viscum album. The sequence goes on from OY728133.1 coordinate 667,447,219, forward strand.
TACATGAAAAGGATGTCATAATACATACCATTTGTGCATATCATATTTTAATATTTACATAAAAATTGAGGTATCTCAGAAAGTTCTTAAAATTTTAGAATTGTCTAATTTTGATGTTTGGATTAACAAATTCATGTATATTTTATGAAAAAAATATAATATATATGACAAATTTAGTTATTAAATAAAAAATATTAGTGTGTTTTAAGAACTAGTTTTTAAGAAATATTTATTATTTTAAGAAATATATATATATAGAATTACACCATCATTCACTAAAAAATATTATTTAATTCTATACATTATAATTTTATAATATGATATTTGGTATTTTACTTAATACTTTTATTTTATAGACAATATTCCAATGACTTTTCCATAGACCATGTTAATATTCTAGTGACAACCTCATCCTTCAAAATGTAATATTACCCATTATGAATACACTTTATTCTAACGTAAAATATTATTCATATCATTTTCCCTATTTATTTAAAATATTTATTCCTTTATAATTTATTTTTTATAGTAAAATTATATGATTATGGTTTTTATAGATATTTTTAATTGTTTTATAGTTCATGATTTTGCTACTATATTGAATGCAGATCTCTACTTTATATTATACTGCAATGATGAAATAAAAGAGTTATTATTTTGTGATGATTATTATAAGTAAATTTTCATTTATTTTATTAAAATATTGGGTTTTAAATTCATCCCCCTAAATAATTTTATGATCAAAATTTGGGTATATGTTAATCCATAAAAAAACGTGAGTAAGTATTCCTCATTTCTTCCTTAGGCAATTGGGCCTCTTTCTCCCATATGTGATTCCAATAAAGTACATTAATCAGCCAAGCTATTCAATTTAATAATACTTTATCACTTATTTCAGGGATCTATATAGGTTATTCACCAATAAAAAATTAAATAACTAGTTATGTCATTTATTCAAAATTGGGTACATGTGTTGGGATTGAAATGTTTTTTTTCATAATCAAGACATGAATGATGCCATGTAATTTATATAGGTTGAGTGACATGGACTAACGATAAGAAATAACTATAATTCTATCAAAAATATAAAAATTAAAAAATAACATGGGACTTATCTTCTCTGTCTTTACAAACATTATAAATCTACTTTATGATGACACCTTTAGGAATACATGATCCCTTACTTTAAACTCAATTTCCATCATCAAATTACCAGAATAACTTTTTTCCTACTTTGAGATGTCTTAATATGTTTTTGGATAGCTCATAATTTCTTAGTTTTATAATCAGCTCTATTTACCAAAGTTTACCTCCTATTCCTAACTTTATCCCATTAGGTTTGAGAATAATATCATTCCTCATAAAACTATTCATACTATTATATTTATATTCTAGAGTTAAATTTATTAATATATATGAATTCCACTATATGTGGATAGTAGTCCCAAATTACTTAGAAGTGGAGTAATCATGACCTCATATTTTCATTAAATGTTTTATATTTCTTTGTTATTTCCATTAAATTTATAGAAGATAGGTGGTGACATAATGTATTTCAATTATCAAATTCTTCTAAATACCTCTCTTAAATTTTAATGTGAAACAAGGGTCATTTTAAGATATAATTGATATAGGTTCATTATGATACCTACAAACTTAATTAATGAAATTTTATGTAAGTAAATAAAGCGGTAGATCCTCCCTTTTAGGTAGATAATATGAAAACCTTTGAAGGAGATCCATAATATGACATATTTCACCATTCCTCATAAATGTTTTAATAAGGCTAGTAACAAAGTTCATTATGATATGATAGCACTTCACCATTGGTATAGGGAGAGGTCCCATGACACCCATTAGAAGTTGTATCTCATCCTTTATTGATTATCATGATAGGAATATTGAAATATAGTTAGTAATTTATCCTATCATGTTTTCCCACTAGAAGTGTTCTAAAAAATATATGTACACTATAGTGATACAATGGTGTATAGGAAAATTTATGTTATAAACTTTATCTATAAATTCATTCATAACCTTATGTAATAATGGTACACATAATATCTTTCCAAACATTAAAACTAACTCTTAAATATTATATTTTATCCATATAACATAATCCATATCATTAATCTTACTTTATATACCCTTTAATTTTTAATGAGACATTTTCTTCTCTAGTGAAGATAGCTTTGAAATAACATGGAAAGGGAATGATGTTTCCCCTTGCCTAATAATTTACATGTATAAATTTACCAAATACATAAATATTGGATGCTTTTCCTTTATTATTATAGACATAACTCCATGATCCTTTAAACAAAATGCATTATAACCCATGTTCTCCATACCAGGGTGGTAGTGCATCCGACAATCATAATCCTTGAGTAGTTTCAACCATAATCTTTGTCTAATGTTGAGTTCTTCCAATGTGAATATCTACTTCAAACTCATATGAATAATATATAGTCCAAAAATTTCACTATATATATAGTGTTTCTATATCTTCAAAGAAAATATTAGATCCAGAAAATACATATCTTAGATTGATACTTTTTTAGTGGTCTTTAATTTTATTAATGCATAATAAAAAACACTATCATTCTATTTATGGATTCTCCTGAATCATTTATTCTATGAATCACTATAAACAAATCATTTCATCCTTGTAATTAAATTTAATATTGGTTAATTTTTTAATATCTTATTCAATTATTTAAAGCTTTATTCATATTATTTCAACCATGTAATATTTTCACTTTTATATGTCTAAATCGTCAATGGGTTAGCTGATCCAGAAATTTTTTTCAACAAATCACCGATAATAACCATATAATTCATGAAAAATATATATTTCACTTTGATTTTGGACATTATTAAACCATATTTTCCTTTAAAGGGTCAAAAAAATATTCCAACATTGGGGAGAATATATCCAAGAAAATAAAGTTATTGAATCCAAAATCAAAATTTACCAAATTTCCTAGATAAATAATTTTATCTCTTGTACTCATGAATAACCCATAAACAGTCCTCATGATTTTCAAATCTCTTTGACTACATTAAGATATCATCAATAAATTCTATAAAATAAGTATTAATATTATCCTCAAATTCACTTTTTATCATATTCATAAATACAATGGGTGTATATGTTAATCAAAAAAGCATTACTATGAACTCATAATACCCATATATATTATAAAAAGTAATATTTGGTACAATATCATTATTAAAATTTAATTTATTATAACCATAATTATACTAAATAATCTTGGAAGTACTTATACCCTTAATGTTGATTAATCATTTCATCAAATCTAGCTAAAGGAGTTTTATTCTTAATAGTACTAGCATTTATTTCCCTATAATTGATGCACAACCTCATAAACCCATCATGTTTTATTATAATTCGGATAGTTTATCCCAAAGTGGAGTCACCTGGGTATTTGAATCCATTATTATATATCTATTTTAATTGTTTCTTATTAAATTCCATAAATTCAACTAGATTCAATCCCTAAGGTAGCTTAAATATTGGATTTTCATCAAGGATGAGGTCAATAATGAATTAAACTTCATAAATAGGTGGATATATAAGTACTTACTTAAAAGAATTATCAATTTAATATTAAAACATAAATATATATTCTATTATTAGAATATCTGTATCTATTATAAATTTTATTTCATCTTCTTCTGCTCAAAAAATTTTATTATGATAGGCCACTAAATGTGGTTCCAGACAAGACTTCGAGAATGAAGTCTCTACTCTAAAAAAAGTTATTCTATGAATTCATTTCAAATTTTAATTTATCAATATTGATAAGAAAATTTTTCACTATAATTTGATAGTGTATCTATCGTAATAATTTTTATTACATATTCCTTTGGTATAATAACTAGGTTTGTAATTATTAAACTTCCATTCATTCTAATTAAAGAATACCAATATATTTTCATTTCAAGAAGATTGACATTTGGTATTTTGAATGGAAAATAATTCCATAAGATATCTAGATATAATTCAATGTCTCTAAAAAAATTATTTAATTTAAAAGAGAACCATGGACAAGAATAAAATAAAATATTAGGTAACTTTTAGTTTATGATCAAAGTATCTACTGCCACAACATTTGGGAATTTATAATCTACTATAGTAATTTTATAAGACATTCCTTGATACCTTGACCTCATATAAGGTAGATTTACTTGACAGTTGGGGAATTTATTAGAATAGTGCCCTATATGTTGAGTTAAAAGTTTTCCTTTGTGTTTTATATCTTGTTTTGGAAATCACAAATGTCTTTTACCATGCTGATCGTATTGACCATACTAATCATATTGACCATACTGATCGTAATGACCATGCTGATCGTACTGAACATGCTCATCGTACTGACCATGCGGATCGTACTGACCATGCTGATCGCACTGACCATGCTGATCGCACTGACCATGCTGATCGCACTGACCATGCTGATCGTACTGACCATGCTGATCATACTGACCATGTTTATCGTGCCGACCATGTTGATCGTACTGACCATGATGATCGTACTGAACATGTTAATCATACTGACCATACTGATCGTACTGACTATAACTTTCACACTGAATAGAAATTTTTTTGACTCTATTAATCATACTCATGTTTATCATCTTCATATATCTTGTGTTTTAACCAAAACTATTTCATGGAGTTAGTTATAAACTAAACAAAACGATGTCGTGTTTTCTGTTTCAATATGACCGTTATAATGCCAGGTGTCCAAGTCCCTCTGAGTTTTTCGGAGAAATATAACCGTTGGAGGAAATGTGACCGTTGTAACCTGAGGCCTATAAATAGGAGGTCATTTGAAGACAAGAAGACGGGTGTGTATGAGACTGTTCATTCTGTGCTTTCATGTTCTAGAGAGAGACACTGTGACTTCTCTGCTGCTTTGTGCGGAAGCCTTGAAACTACAAAATGTGAATGGATTGTTCCATGTTTTTGTATTTCTATAAGTTCTTTGTTTGTGCATTGTGCGATCGATTATCGTATCGAGGGCTTTCAATTTATCGAAAGACAGAGGTGTCGATTACCTACAAAATCGAGGGCTGCCAGGGATAGGCAGACGGACAAACTGATCATCGTATCGAGGGCTGCCAGGGATAGGCAGACAGACGTATCGATCATTCTATCGTGGGATTACCATGGTGGTGGTAAGAAAAATCTCTTATCCTAGGTAAAAGGATAACCCTTCTCTTTGGGATAAAATAATTGTAATACTTTTATATTTCTGCTGCTGTTTGTATTAGAAAGGAATTTTTATTGTTTCCTTTCTTCATTACACTTTCAATTGTAATTGTTTCAATTAAAATTATTCTATTACATATTGTATTAATTGATTCTATATGCTTTATGGTAGAATGTTCCACACTTGTATTACTCTGATTATTTTATTCCCTTTGAATACGATTGTTTTAAATTTCTTATAGTATTACATTGTAACATACCTTTATATTCAATAGAATTGTGGGTGTTTGTTTTTGTATTACTTTAAGATTATTTTAAACTAACTTCTTAAGTATTTAAACACAATGTTTTTAAAATACAATTCACCCCCTCTTGTATTGTTCCATCTAATATATATATACATATACATATTCGATCCAACAATTGGAATCAAAGGAGGTTTCCACTAATTTATACTACTATCTTTTATTCTTTCATATTACTGTTTCAATTATTTACTACACTAACGTGTGGAGTGGAAAAGATTTTGTTTTATCAAGATGGTAGGAATGAATATTGGGTCAATTGGAAACCTAAATCCTTCTAGACCAACTATCTTTCATGGGAATGATTATGAGTACTGGAGAGATTGAATGAAGACATTCGTGATCAATACTAGTGTAGAAAATTTTGTTATGCTTACTGGAGGTTACAAAATTCCTGACAATGAAGTCAGTACTTTCACTAATCAAGAGAAGCAAGAATATCAACTGAATTACAAGGTACACAATACATTATTGTGTTCTATGACCCGGAATATATAAAGCTAGATATCTTCTTGTGAAGCAGCCAACTGTATTGGGAAGAAGTTGGAAGTCACACATTTTGGTACATACAAGGTTATAGAAACAAGAAGTGCAATGCTTCGAGCAGAGTATCATGGATTTTTTTTCCTTATGGAGAACCGGTATGTAAAGTACAACAAAGATTTATGACAGTTGTAAAAAGTTTAAAATCTATGGGAGAAAAATGTCTTGATGATGAAGCACTTGTAGATAAGATTATTGACATAATGCCATATGAATGGGAGTAAAAAAGGACAGCTATTGATGAAAACAGAAAAGTTTCCCAGATTACTCTCGATGAACTCTTTGTAACTCTTCTACAACATGAGACAAGAATGAAGAGAGATGCTATTTTTAAAAAGAAGAAAAATGGGAATGGAAGTGTAGCTTTACATCTAAAGACAAAACACCTGAAAGGATAACAAGATCCAAAGCTAATAAAGTTATTGTGTCTGATTCAAGTGATTGTGATCTTTCAGATAATGAGTTATACAATCTAGCTCGAAGGATGAACAAAATTGTGGTTAAGAAATACATCCAATATAGATTCAAAAATAAAGATAGGAAGGACAAGAAATATTGATAGGTAACTTGTTATGAATATAATAAAGTGGGACATATAAGGCCGGATTGTCCTTTACTGAAGAGAAAAGACAGAAAGGAGAAACATTATGAAAGGAATAAGAAAACGTTTTACAAGACAAACACAAAGAAATTATTGAAGGAAAATGATACCTAGAGTGCAAGGGGTAGCGATTCATTAGATAATTATTCAGAATATGAATCATCAGGACAAAGAAATATTGGAAATATAGCCAGACTAACAATTGAAAATCATTGTGTTATGGAAAAGGTACACAATGTTGAAGGTATTACAAATGTTTCTTTGAATACAAATTATACTGATAATACGTATTATAAATCTTCAGATGAGTATTAGTCATCAAAAGATGATAATTTACCTTCTTTTGAAGAAGTGATTAGGTTTGCTAAATTACTTGAAAATGAAAATTATAAACTTAAGAAAAAGATTGATAATGGAAATTCAATAATTTCAATTTTAACTAAAGAAGTATCAAATCTATCTAATGATCTAGATATGAAAATTTCTGACTTTGAAAGTATTTCAAAAACCCTTGAGAAAGTCAAATCTGATAAGGATAAACTTTTAAAGGATCTAGAAAATGTAATTTCTAAGAAAAATGTTTTTAGCCTAACTCATGTTCAAAATCAAATGTTTTGAAGGATAAAAATTTAGTTTTAAAACTAAATTCAGAAATTTTTTCATTGAAAAAATGTTGTTCAAACTTTACTTATGGCAAGGAGAACTTCGACGAAATGTATTTTCAAATTCGACCATTGAGAAATCATTCTGGACTTGGTTATACTCTTTCCAAACCAGTTTTCAGTAATAACTATTTTGTTCCTCAAAATAACCCTTTTTGTTCTAAGTGTCTATGTGGTGGAAACTGGAAAAGAGATTGTTCTCTTAATAGAACTCAGTCTTTAGGATTTCGTGAAGCTCATTTTTCAAAAAAAAAATGTGGATTCCTAAAATTCTTTTATCTAACAGTCTTGGATCCAAACATGTTTGGATTCCGAAAAACTAACTGTTTCTTTTTCAGGAAAATGAGATGTGTACCAACAAGAATATTTGGTACATTGATAGTGGTTTTTCTCGACACATGACCAGAAACAAAGTTTTCTTTTAAAAGATTATCAAAAAAAATGTGGAAAGGTTACCTTCGGAGATAATGCTCAAGGAAAAATTGTTGGAATTGGTAATATTGTTTTTCTTGGAAATGTTCTTATTTCAAATGTTTTGTTTGTCAAAGGTCTTAATCAAAATCTCATCAGCATAAAGACAATTATGTGATGAAGGATACATTGTGAATTTTAGAAATGATAAGTGTCTAGTTAACAATTCCAAGGATAAGATCATTTTATCTGCCTAGAGGCAAGAGAATGTATACACTATTAACTTAGAAGACCTTAGGAGCCAAAATTTACCCTGCTTAAGTGCAACAGAAGACCAATCATGGCTATGGCATAGAAGACTATGACACTGTAACCTAAGAAACCTTTGTAAACTCTCAATGAAAAGACTTGAAAAGGGACTACCAGATCTTAGATATGATTCTTCCAAATTATGTGATTCTTGTCAATTTGGCAAGCAACATAAAACAATATTTAAATCAATTAATGAAGTTTCAACTTATAATGATTTATAGCTAGTGAATATGGATCTTTATGGTCCTTCACAAATTGGAATCATTGGAGGAAAATACTATTTATTTGTTTTAGTTAATGACTTTACAAGATTTACGTGGGTCTTTTTTCTAACAAAGAAATATGAAGCCTTTTCCTATTTCAAAACTTTTAGAGCCCAAGTTAAAAATAAGAAAAACCGTCCATTGATAACTAATCATAGTGATCATGGTGGTGAATTTCAGAATTCCTAATTTGAAACTTTTTGTAGTAAGAAAGGAATTACTCACAACTTCTCAGCTCCAAGAACTCCTCAGAAAAATGGTGTTGTTAAAAGAAGAAATCGTGTTCTTCAGGAAATGACTAGAACCATGTTGAGTGAATACTCAATTGCTAAGCACTTCTGGGATGAAGCTGTTAGTACTGCTTGATGTACTATAAATCTTGTTTTAACCAGACCGTTTCTTAATAAAACACCTTATGAATTATGGACTGGCCAAAAACCTAAAGTTTCATACTTCAAAGTTTTTTGGTGAAAAGTATTCATCCTAAATACTAAAGATAATCTACAAAAATTCACAGCAAAATCTGATGAAGGAATCTTTCTAGACTATTCTACAACTTCTAAGGCATATAGAGTTTTCAATAAAAACACTTGTACTGTTGAATAAATAGTACATGTTAAATTTAATGAAACTAATCCTTTTCTTTTCAACCAACTCCAACATACATCCTCAGATGTGTTTTCTAAAAATGTTTATCAACCTCTACTAGAAGATTCTTCGGATAAGGAAAATGTTCAAGAAAGTGTCCCTGAAAATTTTACCCTAGAAGAATTTCTACCATATGTTGATGAACAGGTTTTACAAATCCCAAATCAATTGTTTCCTAGGAATCATCCCAGTGATAATATCATTGGTGATGTAAATCAACATGTAAGGACCAACAATTCCTTAAGAAATGAAATAGAACATCTTGCCTCTCTTTCAAAATTCGAACCTAAAAGTCCAAGTGAGGCCTTAGGTGATGAAGATTGGATTAAAACAATTCAAGATGAACTAAATGAATTTGAAAGGAATCAAGTCTGGACTTTAGTTGAAAGACCTAAAGAAACAACTATAATTGGTGTAAAATGGGGTTTCCGAATCAAATGTGATGAAAATGGAATAATTGTATGAAATAAAGCAAGATTTGTTGCTAAGGGATATAATCAACAAGAAGGAATAGAATATGAAGAAACTTATGCTCTAGTAGCTAGACTTAAATCTATTCATATTCTATTAGCCTTTGCAACTTACTTTAACATAAAACTATTTCAAATGGATGTTAAATGTGCCTTTTCTAAATGGTTTTGTTCAAGAAGAAGTTTTTGTCGAACAACCCCCTGGTTTTCTAGACCCAAAACATCCTAATCAGGTTTTCAAACTTACCAAGGATCTATACGGCCTTAAACAAGCCCCTAGAGCATGGTATGATAGTCTTAAATGATTTCTTTTACAAAAAAAATTATGCAAAATGTACAGCAGATCCCACCCTTTTTATAAAAATGAAAAATAAAAATGTTTTAATTGTTCAAATTTATGTTGATGACATCATATTTGGATCAACTTAGTAATCATTAACTGATTCTTTTGAAAATTTAATGAAATCTTAGTTTGAAATGAGTATGATGGGTGAGTTAACATTCTTTTTAGGTTTTCAAAATTCTCAAAAATCAGAAGGAACATATATATCTCAACATAAGTAAATTAAAGACTCACTCAAAAAGTATGGATACAACAATACGAAAAGTATTATCACTCTAATTGGTACTTCAAATACACTTAATCTTGATGAAACTGGAAAACCAGTAGATCAAACAATTTTTAGAGGTATGATCATAAGTTTTCTATACTTTACAGCTAGTCGACCAGACATAATGTTTTTTGTATGCTTATGTGAAAGATAACAATCTAATCCAAAATAGTCTCATTTAAATGCAGTAAAGAGGATCTTTCGGTATTTAAAAGGCACTATGGATTTAGGACTCTTTTACTCTACTGGAAATGATTTTGTTCTAAAACGTTTTTCAGATGCTGAATTTGGTGGTTGTAGAATGGATAGAAAAAGTACATCTGAAACATTTCATTTCTTATGAGATTCTCTGGTTTCTTGGTCCTGCAAGAAACAACACTCGGTAGCACTTTCCACTGCTGAAGCTGAATATGTAGCAGCTGGAAGTTGTTGTGAACAAGTTTTGTGGATGCAACACACACTCACGGACTATGGATTGAGTTTTTCCAAAACTAAAATTCTATGTGATAATACTAGTGCCATAGATCTTAGTAAAAAGCCCAGACATCACTCCCGTGTGAAATACATAGATGTTAGGTATCACTTTCTTAGGGAGCACACACAAAAAGGAGAAATTATTTTACAATTCATCGGAATGCATGAACAACTTGCTGACATTTTGAAAAAACCATTACCTTCCGATATATTTGAGTTTATAAAACATTAGTTAGGAATTATTACCTTAAAGTAATCATTCATATCTACTTCATGCTTTATACTTCTCCTTACATTAAACAATTCCTCTTAGAAAGGGGGAGAACATTTTTTTTATTCTCTTATGATCTTTATTTGTTTACTCTCTTGGTTTGTGTTTTTTTACCTATCTGTTTATCATACTGACTATTTTATCATATTATTTACCTATCTGTTTACCATATTGACTGATTACCATAGCACATCCGTTCATGGTAATGAATTTCTTTTCCATCGACATTCCCGTTCATGGTAATGCATTTCTTTTCCATCGGCACATCTGTTCATGATAATGAATTTATTTTCCATTAGCACGTCCGTTCATGGTAATGAATTTCTTTTCCATCGGCACGTCTGTTCATGGTAATGAATTTCTTTTCCATCGGCACGTCCGTACATGGTAATGAATTTCTTTTCCATCGGCACGTTCGTTCATGTTAATGAATTTATTTTCCATCAGCACGTCCGTTCATGGTAATGAATTTCTTTTCCATCGGCATTTTCGTTCATGGTAATGAATTTCTTTTTCATCGGTATGTCCGTTTATGGTAATGACTTTCTATTCCATCGACATGTCTGTTCTTGGTAACAAGTTTTTTTTCCATCGGCTTGTCAGTTCATGGTAATGAATTTCTTTTCCATCGGCACGATGATTGATAGTATTATTTTTCTTCATACGTTTGTATTTTCTTTCACTGTTAATATTATCTAAACCAACAATTACCTTACGATCTCTGAAAGGTACATACTTTCCTCATTTTTTTAATTTTTTTCATTTTAATCCTATCTGTTGATTTCTTTTCTTCTAATCTCAACCGTAGAGGACCAACAAACATTTTTTTTCCACCTATAAATAGACCCTCCCCTCCCCAAACCCACACCGGTTTTTCAGGATTTGTGGAGAAGCCTTGCTCCATCAATTTAAGACATCGTACGATCTTTCAGTGGCTTCACCTATATGTCTTAGTCCTCTGCTAATACTCCCACAGAAATGTCTTCAAAGACTTTTTCAGAGAAATAATGTTTCAGAGAAATGTTAGTTTCTTGGGACTTTTTTGATTCATACGATTCTACAATCAGAAGAATCATTTTGTTTCAAGTCTAGGAGGATTTATGTGTTAAAAAACCTGTTTCTCAAGATCTGGTTCTTATTGATGAAGTAATTCAGCTTTACAAAACCGTATCTTTTGATAAAAACATGACCATCAATTTTGCTATTTACGATAGAAAGTTATCTATGTCTGCGAAACAAGCGGCTCATTTTCTAAATGTTCCAATAGAAGGTGATTATTTTTGTCCATATCATAAACTACCAAAGGAAGTTGGTACATTTAACAAATAAAGTGCTGAAAAATCTTTGTTTATTATAAATGAAGAAAAGAGGAAAGTGGCACATCTTTCTCCAGATAACAGATTTGTGACGCTGTGGATGTAAGGTTTTCTTATCCCAACGACAGGGGATAGAGAGACTTTGAAGGTTTCTGATATCTTCATGTTGGACTATCTTGTCATCATGTGAAAAATAAATCATATGGGATACTTCTTTGAAACAATTTAGAATTTCAAGTCAGGAGAAATCAAATCCAATTTGATTATGTATCCAGCTATTCTTACAAAGTTCATTCTCGAGAGAATTATTATTTTTAATATTCCTTTGAAAGGAAATTTGATAGATTTGAAGCCATCCTAGATTATTAAGAGTACTTTGAAAAAGTTTAATGATTGTTTTGATCAGAATTAAAACCTTTTTGTAAAATATTTATAAGCTGATTCGGATCAGAATCAATCGGCACTTATGCCTGTCGAAGACAATCCTTCTGTTGGTGCTCCTCAAAAGAAATATCCGAAAACCAGTTCAAAGACTAAGAAGAAACCAAAGTACAGTAAGGATGTTGTGGCCAAATGGAGAAAAGATAGAGAATAGAGAAAAGAAGGGGAACCGAAGTTTGGTCTGGACCCAGCTGAAGCTTTTGCAGAAAGAATAAGGGTAGAGGAAACCCTTCAAGATGAAAAGAAAAAGAGGACTATTTTGAAAAGAAAGGCCCAAGACTTTGATATCCTTATACTCCTGAAAATGGTTGAGGATGCTAGTGATCAACTAACAGAAGAAGTACATCAAGAACCTATCATACAAAGCCTTCCAAAGAAAGAAAAAGGGAAACAGATGTTGGAAGAAATATAGTAAGTTGAAGAAGAGTAATGATATTTTCTTTTAGAATTCCTTAAAAGTTCGAAGAAGAGTATAGAAGAATCTTACCAAAAGAAGAGTGAAGATATTCAACAAGTTACTCATCAAGATCAACCACCTATTGAATCTTTTGAAACTCCGGATAAAATTCCTTCTCAAGCAAAGAAAGGTGCTCAATATTCTTATACATAAAAAGTTATTGTCATCAGTGACAAAATAGAAGAAGAAATAATGGAGAAAGAAAATGAAAAAGGAAAACAACCTATTGTTGACTCAAGCCGATCAAATGAACTACATTCGTACGATGACGATACTGATTCAGAACAAACAATCTCTCTCAGGAGGAGTGATTACATTTTTCATGTTTTAAAAAGGGTTGACAAGACTATTCCCTATTTCCCCAGTATGGAAGTGAAAATTGATTTTATCACTGACAATCAAAGAAAGAAGTTCGGCTCTGTAATATAATTGAGAAAGAAAGTTTTGTCTGTTGAAGCTGATTTGAAAGTTCTATCTGAAACTTTGGCTGCTCATAAGAAGGCTTACAACAGGATGACCAAGTGGTCATACAAAACAGAGAGCTCAGTGAATAACCATGAGATATCAATTGAAGATATAAGGAGGTTGTCAAATGATCTTTCAATTGAATTTAATAAACTTGACAACGAAACTATTGAAATACTGAATCAGGTAACTCATGGAGAAGATATTCCTTCAGTGAAAGAATTGAAAGAGAGGATGAATGCTTTTTAGTCTAAGTTTTCGAAGGTTTCATCTTTCAACGATGAATTAGTTTTTTTGAAGAAACAAAATTCTTCGTTATCCAAAGATAACAAGAATGTGAAAGACAGAATTGATACTCTTGAGGAAGTAATCAGAGTACAAGAGGAGACAGTCAAGAATCAAGATCAGCTTTTTGACGACCAACAGAAACTTCTCAGATCTCCGGGTGACTAAATTTCCGAAGACAAGAAAGAAATCATAAAGTTGAAAGCTATTCTTCATGAATTGATAAAGAAGGAAAAGGAAATAGAAAACAAGTTACTTGTATTTGTTTTTTTGAACCATCTATTATAGTAATGAGATTTATGTTACTCTTTCCATTGTCTTTCAATTATTTTCTCTAACTCTGTCAGGAAACTCAAGATTACCCCATTCTTTTTGTAAATCACAGAGGGGGAGAATATTTTATAAAGGGGGAGAATATTTTACAAAGGGAGAATGTTTTAATCAAATACTTTGAAACCAAGTAAAATCTATGAATACAATCCTTAAGAAAATACATAACTAAGAGGGAGTTAGTTGTATTCAATTTCATATTCCGAAGAGTTTCCAACAACTCAGGGGGTGATAAGTATTTCTTGTCGTGTTTACTTTGTGTTTTCTACTTTCCAAAAAGGGGGAGATTGTTGAGTCAAAAGTTTTCTTTTGTCTTTTATATCTTGTTTTGGAAATCACAAATGTCTTTTACCATGCAGATCGTACTGACCGTGCTGATCGCACTGACCATGCTGATCGTACTGACCACGCTCATCGTACTGACCACGCTGATCGTACTGACCATACTGATCACACTGACCATGCTGATCGCACTGACCATGCTGATCGTATTGACCATGCTGATCGTACTGAACATGCTGATCGTACTGACCATGCTGATCGTACTGACCATGTTGGTCCTACTGACCATGCTGATCGTACTGTCCATGTTAATCGTACTGACCATACTGATCATACTGACTATAATTTTCATACTGAATAGAAATTTAATTGACTCAAGTAATCATACTCATGTTTATCATCTTCATATATCTTGTGTTTTAACCAAAACAATGTCATGGAGTTAGTTATATACTAATCAAAACGATGACGTGTTTTCTGTTTCAATATGACCGTTATAATGCCAGGTGTCCAAGTACCTCTGAGTTTTTTGGAGAAATATGGCCGTTGGGGGCAATGAGACCGTTGGAACCTGAGGCCTATAAATAGGAGGTCATTTGAATACAAGAAGACAGGTGTGTATGAGACTGATCATTCTGTCCTATCAATTTCTAGAGAGAGACACTGTTACTTCTCTCCTGCTTCGTGCGGAAGCCTTGAAACTACAAAACTTGAACAACTTGTTCCTAGTTTTTGTATTTCTATAAGTTCTTTGTTTGTGCTTTGTGCGACTGATCATCGTATCGAGGGCTTTCAAGTGATTGAAAGATAGAGGTTCCGATTACCTACAAAATCGAGGGCTGCCGGGGATAGGCAGACAGACAAATCGATCATCGTATCGAGGGCTACCAGGGATAGGTAGATAGACGTACCGATCATTGTATCGAGGGCTGCCGGGGATAGGCAGACAGACAAATCGATCATCGTATCGAGGGCTACCAGGGATAGGTAGATAGACGTACCGATCATTGTATCGAGGGCTTACCAAGGTGGTGGTAAGACAGACCTCTTATCCTAGGTAAAAGGATAACCCTACTCTTTGGGATAAAAGAATTGTAATAATTTTATATTTCTACTGCTGTTTGTATTAGAAAGGAATTTGTATTGTTTCCTTTCTTCATTACACTTCCAATTGTAATTGTTTCAGTCACGATTATTCTATTACATATTGTTTTAATATATTCTATACGCTTTATGTAGAATCTCTCACACTTGTGTTACTCGGATTATTGTATTCCCTTTGAATACGATTTTTTTACATTTCTTATAGGTTTACATTGTATCATACCTTTATATTCAATACAATTGTGGGTGTTTGTTTTTGCATTAGTTTAAGATCATTTTAAACTAACTTCTTATGTATTTAAACACAATGTTTTTAAAATAAAATTCACCCCCTCTTGTATTGTTCCATCTAATATACATATACATCTACATATTCGATCCAACACCATATACTTGAAACTAATGTATTGGAAATTATTAGCCTCTCTATTTCCATTTTGATCATGAACTTTATGAAATTTTGATGGATTTAAAAACATCTTTTACTGATCTTTAGCAGGGAAACAAACCAAATCATTAAAAAAAATCTATTTAATATAATATTTTTAAGGTGGGTATTTCATAAACTAATGTTAAAATGACTTTTAGCATCAGTTCTTCAAGAACCAATGTTTAAAGTCTACCTAGAAGACTTTTAGAATTGGTTCTTCCGAAACTAATGTTAAATTGACCACTTCCTAAATATTTTTAACTATAGTTTTTCAAGAAATTGGTATTAAAAAACATGTAAAACCTATAGAAAAGGAAATATATTTTTTTCGACTTTATTTGACTTACTATTGAGCTAAAATGGTCTTACAGATCAAAATTTTTGATTGTTAGAATTTATACATTAGAATTCCAACTACCGGTGATAATTAATTTTGATTTGTAAGTCTAGTTTAGATATAAAACTAATCAAATTTATTCCTATGAAATGAATTACAACCCTTTCTATAGGTTTTTATGTTTTTGAAATTGGTTATTTTAATAAAAGTGTTTATAAATGTTATACATTTTAAAATGTTATTCTTTTATATAACCGAAATTAATTATAGTGTATAAAATATTTTTAACATTATTTTTAAATAAATTATGATATAAATAAATTATTTAAAATATTTGTAATGTATTTCTAATTATAAATTATTAAAAAGGGTATTTAAATATCAAATATAAGAATAAATGATGTTAAAAGTTAAATATCACAAATATCCAAATCCCAAATTCAATTTTTTCATAGATTAATTTAAAATTTTAAGTTGTTTCTTAAAATTTATAACACTATGAGAAATAATTTTCGACTATGATTTCTATACTTTCTTTCTCCCTTTATCTAAATTTTTTATCTATTCCCATTCAATCTGAATTTTCATTTAATCATTTCCTCATTAAATGATTCTACCTTGGTAATAATAATTATGATTTCATTATTTCATTTATTTTTATTGGGTTTCTTCATTACTATACATTTTAATTAGTTTTTTTCTTATTATTTAGAGAAATTATTCCCATAAAGGTTAGAATAAAAAAATTCAACATAAAAATTTTCTTCCAAAATTTAAATTTCCTTACCAACAACATTTTAGGATGTTCTATGAGATCTTATCTCGAAATAAAATGAATATTAACAAGTTAAATTCATATTGAAATTATTATGACACAAGAAAGGAAACAATGTCCTCAGTTTAATTTTATTTTCCTTGTTAGAATATGGTTTATGAAACTATTTGTTCATGTATCTCATTTTTTCATCAAACAAGGAAATTCTCATCAATGATTTTTTAAAAAAAATCTTAAACTTTGAACATCCATAACTACTTATCTGTAAGTCTTTTTATCTCCACCACTAGTCAAATGAATTCTTATGAACTGAATTTTTCAGCTGCCTATGTATTCTGTGTTCTTAATGTTGGTAATTATGATAACTTAAATTATAAGTATAATTCAACACTATTTGTAATAAAAATTTACGTAAAATTAATGAAATTGTGATTCTGATTCCAGTTATCAGAATAACCATCGATCGAAGTCTTAGAAATAATAATTTTGAATTTTTTTATATAATTACAATTAAATATAACACATAAAATGTTGGATAAATTTATATAGGATTGAATATAGACCATAAAATGAAAAAATGTTAAGAGGTATTTTTATACATGTTCCATGTAGTCGGGGTCCTAGCCTAGTGGTTAGGGATACCCTGAAATCCTGCACCAGTCGGGTCAAAATCCCTAAAAGCTAAAAATTTGGGGACTTATGGGAAATATGACATGGGAAACACTATGTATGTGTAATTGATGATTACGAAAAACAAAACAATGTAGGTGGGCAATGATGATGGTCAATGAAGACCGATGACCGGGGGAAGCGAAAAGGTCATTAGGTCCTCAGTGTAGGAAAGCGATAGAGGATCATCTATGATGAGGCTCATGGTGGCATCGAACTTGACGGGGTACCGCTTTTATGGAACAAAAGAAGGGTTCATGAATCTGGATAGCTCAAAAGTGAGAGGCTGATGAGGTGGAGAGATGCTGTTATAAAGGTAGTTAGATCGAGAAGTGGTGGTGATGGGTAAGTGGAACCAGAAGTTATCGGGTGTGATGCAACGGGTCAGCAGGGTAGTGCTGCATTTCTATTGTGAAGGAGGAGTCTTGAAAGAGTATGATACACTTAATGATTCGACAGAATAAATATAATGAAGAAAACATTTGCGTTGGATACCAAGGTGTAGTCCCAAAGGAGGTTAGAGGAAGGAGAAACTACCAGAAATGCTTTCAGATTTGGATGAATGAGAGGGTATAGCTTTACCATTGATACTAGGCCCCATGAAGCCCTTCATCGGGATTTATTGATTAGTTTCATTTTATTTTGACTTCTTAAAGGAGAGAAAATAACTAATCAGACGGGGTAGGGAAGTATGTTGGCTGTTTTATCTCTCAGCCTTCTACTACCACGTATTGGTCATAGTACCCTATGACTACTGTCCATGTGAGGTTCCCCCTCGTACTAATTAAAAAAAGGTATTATAAAAAATCTAATTAAAGTATATGGCCTTTGGGATTTTAGGAATGATATGAACAATCAATCATCAATAGATAAAATGTAAAATTAAACAAAGGAAAAAATGGTGTACCATAGCTGACGAATAGTTTATATTTTACTCTTCAATGTTTACATGAGTAAGATCACATAGGAAATATACAAATGTCTCTTACCACTATAGGTGTTACACCATATAGTAGATAAATTACCATATCATGTGGAATAATCATTATTTAAATGGGTGATAGTGTATTTAGTGAAAATAAATGAAGAATACCGAAAAAGGAGCTTTGATATATGGAATACTATGAGGGGTATTCCAACTAGGATGATAAATCAACTTTTATATCCAATATTTATTTAATAAAGCGTGATTTACGCATCAACTAAAATTATCATCAAATATGAGTGTTTCTTCCTTTTGGATCTTTTATTCATCATACATTTGAATTCATGTGTTTAGTATGTAAATCCGTAAATGGATAAATCTATATAAGAATAAGTGGCCAAATGTATGAACTTGATATCATAAATTATATTCCCCATCATACTATATGCTGGAAACAATTTTAGGATATGAAATATACATCCACATGAATATATCACCACCTTATGAACTAGGGATATCATAAAAATGATATCCATGAGTATATGTATTTCCAATAATTTCCCACTTGCACAAAATCCTATATGAACATAATAAAAAACTCTAAAACTCTTTGTGAATCCATAAAAATCTATTTTCGTTATGGTTTATCAAAATTTGTTTATTTTTGACACAAAAACATTTTCCAAAACATAATCCTTTTCCAGAGGCCAAATTTTGTGACCGCATGGTCCTTAGTAGCATTGAATACAAATATAAAATCCTAATTTCATAGTACATCCTCTAGAAAATCACTATTACTACGCAAGTTACTAGGGGTCTAGTGTGATCTCAATAAAATTTTCTCATATGTTTATGTGAACATGATCACCACAATATATATCATATAAATCATATATATACCAGTAAAATCCCCTTTTCCATGACCTCAAGTGTTGAGTAAATATGGAACAATGTCAAACCATTATATTCCATCTCATACTTTCTTGAGTATTTGAAAAAGACACACTTAGTTGATGAATACATCATATTTCATTCATATAGAAAGTGAACACATCACATTTCATTCATAAAAGTGGCTAAACACACTGTATGTGACCCAAATAAGAATGACCACGTATTTTCTTTGACTAAATCAATCAAGGTATAAAATTATGTTCTTGTTACATGAGTGGAAAATCCCATATTAGTTGATCTTCAATAGTTGAAAATGTTAGCTATATACTCAACCATTCCAGGACTAAATAATCCTCAAGTCTTGTGTAATAAAGGTACCAGATTATGAAGGTTTTCATTCTAGGAGTCTTTCCAACACCAAGAAAAAAATATTCTTAATATGCATGAAACCCTAGATTTGTTCTTGATTTTATAAAATTCTCTTTTATATAATTTATCCAATCATTCCAAATAATACATATCTACTTATTATCTCAATACTCCACTACTCAGGATAACCTTAAAATATAATTAAACCCATGATACTCTCTGATGATCATCGATTAGGGACAACACTAAGTCATACTTTTAGGAGATATTATCATTCCAATATTCATGTAATATAAATTGAAACACAAATGAATAAATGATAAACACAGTTATAAAACCATGATACATTATTAAACCATTAAATAAATATCTTATGTTTTTTACTCAACGAGATTGAACATGAACATCATGATTGTTCAATGGTAATGGTTTCATCAATGAATATACTACATTATCATTTATTACTACCCAATATAACCCAACATCATTAATTTTGGTGATCTTCCATAAGTAATGGTAATTGTGAATAATTTATTTAGTCCTTTTTTGAGATAAGGGTTCCTTAGCCTGAATAATAGATCTACTATTTTCCTGGTAAATTTTTAGTACTCCCTCAATGATTGTAGAAACCTAAAGTTCAAAAATGTACTTCCTGATCAAAAAAACTTCCTACATTTCATCCAATAGAATGATATACCCTACCTATATGTTCAAGTTCACCAAAATAGTATATTTGGAACTCTTGTAACTAATATCTCCACCATACATCAAAAACATGAAATCATTTTGAGATCTCATGAAATTTATATCAGATTTGGAACTAGAATAAATTTAACCCTTTACAAATATCTTATTATATCCTATAAAGACCAAAAACATAAAATTAGTCCTTTAAAAGTATTTAAAAGAATCTTGAAAAATAATATATTGACATTCACTAGGACTATATTGGTATATAATGTATATTATAAGACTATAAGTGACATCAAGTTGAGTAAAAAACCATGAAATACATAATAGAGAATACAATTGACACATATGGAAATTTACCCATATTTTCTAACTCCAAAAAAGGATTCCAAATCTTTCTATGATCTGGGACATGAATATAGAGACCATTGTTCTATAAAAAAAAATTTAACATAAGGATTTAGAAAACACAACCCCTAAATCTAGATGCCTAGTGTCTTGGGTAGATTAGATACATCAAATATCAAGATAAGAATAAACTACAACTTATTAATTTCAATATCCATAGTATCCTCATAAGATCCTTTGAAATTTTATTACTATATAGGATAACTTGGGTATATAAATAAAGAAAAGTATGAGATATAAATCCAAGTAATAGAAATAATATGATCATGAAGTATAACATATGATTAAAGTGGTATACCATGCTATCCCAAAATAGGAGGATCATAAGTATAATCTCATGGAGACATGAAATAAAGAAGGAAATATCATATGTTCATGGCGTGATAATAATTTTGAAGAAACATAAAAAAGACATCATAAACATAAGGCAAGGCTCACTACCAAGAAAAAATAATATTGCATGCTAGGCTTATTTACTATGCAACATAAATGGTATATCATGAGACAAGAACATAAAAAATGAACTAGGGTGTTGTATCATTCCATATTACACATCACATCATAATATTTACATGTATATGTGAAACACATAAGACAAACATACACAAGGCATAATTATAAAAAGTACAATGAAAAGGAAATGTGTTACATAATCTTGTCACAAAGCACAAATAAATGATATATCATAAATATTAACAAGAGAGTAAGAAATTAAATATTTATAGACAATAAATGTTTCACAATATAGATTTAGAGTGAAGATAAATTTATAGGAATTATTGGATAAGTGGTTATAGAAAGGAAACTCTTAAACAATGTATTATGAAATGAGTAAAGAACATTTAGAGAAGGAAAGCACATATTGTTTCTCATAAAACCATAAATGAACTAGAATAGTTTTCTATAAAAAAATGAATGATTTTATAGATCATATAATATAAAAACAAATATACGAGTTGTATATGAAATTAAATAATTAATGGACAATTTCTCTTTAATTGGATTTTATTAAAAGATGGAAGTTATTAGGGAACTTGAATAAATTCTATATCCACAATAAGGAATGGGAAAATAAAATAGTTATATATGTGTAGAGAATATAAAAATCATATGAAAGAATTAATTTCAAGTAACATATTTCTAAATAATGACAGACACATAAAATATATTCCAAATGAAAAAGAGGGTGATTTGGGAGTTCCCAAACCACAAGTCCTCACTTTCTTAGTATGTGATTCAAACATCATAAATAGACAAATTAATTATATTAAATAATTATTTTAGATCCTTTATAATGTATATTTTGTTTATTATTTTTCATTTTTTTATTTATCATCATTGTTATAGTATCATTCTCATGTTCACAATTCTGGGGATGTTTGTTTCACGGTTCCAAGGCCGCATCAGTTTACTGGTAATTATAGATATTATTGAAGAATGATACCATAACTCTAGAAGTGAAATTTTATATATTTTATGTCTTTCTATAAGTTAAAAATATTCAAAATATAAATATAGTTAAAAAAATTATAGTGTATAGAGTACACATGATATCATTTAAAGGTTATTTTATTTAAGTGATTTCTCCAATCAAGTTGAACTTAATTACTTTCATTTATTATTTATTTTTATTTAAGTATTATATTGTATAAAATTAAATAAAATACATTTATTAGGATTATATTTAAATACAATATTATTATTATGATCAATAATTATTTTTGTGATAAAAATGAAATACATCTTCCATGGAGGTGATGAACCATCCATAATACGATAATCATTTTTATTTTATAATAAATCAGAGAAAGGTGGATAAGGGTTATTGAATTATTATGTTAACATTTTAATAGACTTATTACATATTCCTCATTATGTTTTATGGGTAAAAAATATTTGGAAAAGTTATAAAAAAAATAACTTTACAGAGATTGGTTGGGATAGAAAGATCTTATTTTGGAAGTCCCCCTTTGAAATAATATTTCATGGGTTTCAAGAATGGTATTATTTAAAGAAATAGATAAAGATTTTGGGAAGGTATTATTAAATTGATTTGGAAAGGTAAGGAACATATTTAATGAGGATAGGTGGGGTGGTGAAGGACGACATTTATAAGGGGAGGAGTGAGGACGTTTTGAATAAAATGTCCATTAGTTTATTATTTTTTCTCAATACCTCCATCAGTGATGATTTTCGAAAATATAAACAGTAATTGGATACTTTTAGTCAGTGATAATGGGTTCTTACATCATTTAATATCGAATTAATCTCATATTTAACTTGTAATGTAAAATACTATATTTTTATTGTATTTCACTATTCATAAAATATTCATATTTTTAGAAAATACAAAAAAGTAAACAAAAGATAATTTCAATATGATGATTCAAAAAATGATATCCAATTTATCCAAATAATTTCATAGATATGAGAAATTTCACTTTTAAATAAAATCCTTTTTATTGAAAAATGAAAAACTTTTTATGGCACGATCAAATTTAAGACACTTAAAAAAATAACTTATGTTTTTTAAAATTAGTTTATTTTTATAAAAAATAAATAGTGTTTTGAGTAAATCTTAGGAAAATAAAATTTTATTTCAAAATTTTAAATTTATCTCAAAAATTATGTTAGTTATATTAAAATATAAATATTTTCAAAAAATTTTAGTTGTGTTTTTTGGATTAAAATTTTTATTTTGCCACATTTAAATATTTCATTTAATATTATTATGATATAGTTTATTATATTTTTATTTCCAAATATACCCAAATATTGTTTAACTAATCCAATAGTTAGTTTAGTATTATTAATGGTTGGGTCACTATTTCTAATAGCCATACTACTATTCCAATAACCAAATTTCCAACAGTCATATAGGTTTTCTGTGACCTATAGATACATCATATTTCTGTTACCCACTATTAAATTAAATTTAATTTAAGGAAATAATATTTTTTGTTAAAAATATTGTATACATTACTAATTTTTTTCTCTTTTCTATAGTATTATTTGTGATTGTGAATATTCTATGTGGTTAATGTGATTCAGATTTCCCTATTCTAGTTATTTTATTTTTCAGTGTTTATTTTTGAAATTTAAAACTTTCATAATTATTATGTATATTTATTCAATATGTGTAATTCACTTAATTATCAATGAATTTTATTTTTATTATATTGTGTATGTGGTTTAAAGTATAATATATTCTCAAATATAGAACACATTTTTATTCAGAAGGAAAATCCCATGTATATAAAAGTATTGGTTATTTCATTATTATCCCTATTAAAAATCCAGTACACAAAATTTCATTTCAAAAACTATGAATAAAACATATTATGGTATTTTTGTTTCATTTCCTCTTTATATTCTTATTTTTCATATTTGTACTTATATTTTCACTAATGTAAATTGATAAGGTGAGTTTTCTTGATGTGTAGATGTTTTTCTCTACGTTTTGAGATCTTCACTATACACTCCTCATAAGAGATGAAATATTCCAAACCATTATATTTAATAATTTCATGGGATCTAGTATGTACTTTCTCATGAGGGATATATGGAAAACGTCATTTAGTTGATACGAGTTTGGTTAGAGAACTAGTTCATATGATACAACTCTGATATGATTACTAATTTCAAAGTGGCTAATATATCTATAACTTAGCTTTCCATTCTTCCCAAATCTCAATATTCTCCTCCATGGGGATATATGAAGGGAAAGTTTATCTCCAAATTCAAACTCTAATTCTCATCAACGATTTTCAGTATAACTCTTCAATCGATGTTGTACTAATCTCATGTGTTTCACAATGGATTTAACCATATCTATTAATTATTCCACCAGTTCAGGTCCCAATTGATCAAACTCTCTAAATTCTTCCCAATATGTTATAGTTTTATATTTCTCCCCATAAAATACTTCATAAGGATCCATCTATATTATTTAGTTTAAGGCCTTGTTTTATGAGAACTAAACTAGAGGAATTTATTAATATATAACTATTTTTAAATCCATTGATAAAGATCTCATCATAACCTTAAGTTTCTAGATATTCTATTTATATTTACCACCAATCAGAGTTAATAGGATATACTAAAGTTAAACTCTTTGTTCAAGGAATGTTGAATACTTTTCTGTAACTTTGAGGTAAACCCCAGATCACAATAAAATGTAATTGATAGTGGTGTTTCAAATATCTACACAACTTATCTAATGTATTAATTTTAAAGATGATAATGTTATAAGTCCATTTTAATTACATAAATTTGAGTGGTATTTTAATGATGGTCTATTACAACCTATTTGAAATTATTTCTTGTGGAAGTATTTATAAGATCCCGGAAAGAATCCATGGTGATGTTCTCCTATTAATTTATAGTTTTGGTTAGTGGTTTCATCATGCCATTGGTATTTTTATTTTCTACATTCACTTATTATAATGATAAGTATTTTTAGGAATATTCACCAATCTTCTTCTTTATATTCTCCCACCAATAGTATTCTCTATGTTATTTATACATCTTTGTGATCTCTAGATGGATAGAGCATGTTGAGATATAAGAATCACCCAATGGATACTTCTTTATTTCATTCTCTCAGGGAAAACATAGTCATGAACCAAATATCAAAACTTTTTATTTATCAATTATGAACATCGAGGCCCTCCCCATCCCCATAAAATTCACTTTAATTTGTATCTCAAAGTATTCCCATTTAAATTTATTTATCTTCTCTATAAAGGATGGTTGAGAAACAATTTATCTGTGGTTGGATGTTGTTCCTTCTTTTATTATTCCTACAACCATTTTCCAAGAATATTTTATCCTTCTCAATCCTCATCATGGATAAGGTTATAATATTATCTCTACTTAGAGAATTTTCCACTTTATATTCCTTACAATGATGATAATATATTTTTAAATAATAGTACTTGACCACCTATAAAAATCTTCATTATTGTATATTAATATCTTTTTATGTGAATATATAATTTAGGATCTTGTTATATATATATATATGTCATAATTCTCTCCATAGAGATAATGGATCCAAATCATTAATGAAAAGATTACAACATCTAACTCCAAATCATACGTTTCATAATTTTTCTCATTAACCTATCATTATCTTGAGGCATAGGCTATCACTTTATATTTTTTCATGAGTATAGAACCCAATATATTATATGATGAATTGTTGTATTTCAAAAATCACTACCAAATTTTTGGTAGTATAAGTAAATGTGCTGTGATTAACCTCTAATTAAAATCCTTAATTATTTATTCACATTAATCAATCTTGACTAACATTAATAACATTTAAGTTAACATGGTTAGTGGGTTTTAAAATTATGATAAGTTTCTCAAAAATCATCGATATTAACCATATAGTATAAGAAAACTATAAATATCTATTATAAATTTTTTCAAGACATTCCTTAAATGCCTTATTATTTGAAGGATCCACAAATATCCCCTTTTTTATGATATAATTAGACAAGAATGTTACTTACTACACTTAAAACTCTCATTCATTGTACATTTCATATTATTTGTGTTTTTTCATTGTCACTAGAATATTACTCAAATGATATAAATGTTCCTCCTTGATTTTGGTGTATATGAAAATATCATCCATAAAGACCACCAAATGTTTTTCAATGTAATCTATAAATATTCTATTCATAAAGTCCCTTAATTTTTTTTGATCATTTTGTAGTATGAATGGTATCACTATAGACTAATAGATTCCATACCTTATATGAAAGTAAGCCATGTCAAAATAATACTTCCTTATCTTCAATTTATGATATCCTAATCAAAGAACCACCTTAGATAAGTACTAATCCCATTATAATTGATCAAAAAAGTTATTAATTTATGTAAGATGATACTTTTTCATTATCATGATTATATTGAGCTCATGATAATCAATTAAGTGAAATATTGATCCATTATTTTTAATTAAAAAAGGATCAATGCACCCCATGGTGAATTTCTTGGGTATATGAATACCATGTCCAAATTCCCTTGAAATTAATTCTTCAGTTATTCTTGTTCAATGGGGGTCATTTTATAGGGACTTCTGGACATGGATAGAGCTACGAGTATATGTTTAACTGATAATACACTTCTCAATCAGGAGGAAGACTAAACACTCTTTGGGGAATACATCAATATATTCCCTTATAATAGGAATGTATTTAAGGATGATCATATCATTTGTATCAATCACTTGAGTAAGATATTATTCCTCATAAGGAAATAATATCCATTAATGGATTGTATTTTCCAAAGTATTTATCATTCATCTTTTACTTGTTAAGAATTTTTGGATGACTTGGGATATAAAAAGTGATTTTACTTTTATGTAAGTTGATGCTGAAACTATATAAAGAATTATAACTTGGAATTTTATTTAAATGAGTATTATAAGGGTTTTTAAATGATTCTTTATTATATTAAGAGTTATATATCAATAAAATAATAATTACACCACATGGTGTTTTTTCAAAAAACATAACCTCCATTTATTGCGATGATATTTGAATGTTTATATGGAAATTTCATGATATAAAAGAATTCATATTACTAAAATAAAATAATAAATCATCTATTATGGAATGAATAAAAAATGTACCTTTAAATAATTCATTTTAATAATCCAAATAATATTAGTTATAGTATGATATCATCCCTTCTCTGTTATCATTAGTGGTTATTATCATTTATTAGCTTCAATGTACCGCATATTATTATACTAACTTACATAGGTTTCATGATCCTTACAGATCAAAAATTAGATTGTGCGTCAAGGATCGATTGGAACAATCCCTTCTTCAATAACATTAGATCATTTATACTTCAATATTTGACATTAATTATATTTCCACTACTCTTTTCCACACATGAATCATATCCTATTCCCTTTAAGGTAGTTTCCCATATGTTTCATCACAAAATAATGACATGTGTATATGGATTTTCTTCCCTCCAAGATATTTATCCATTGTACATATAGAATTAAACTACATTTTTCTATTTTTTATCACCATCCATGTGATACCATTTCTAATTAGTAATCTTTATCTCAAATTTAAAGTCAAATTATACTATTTCCTTTTATTTTTCAAAGTCATAGGTTTCTAAATTCTTTCAACGAATTAGTTTTAGTCCACTAAATAAGTACTTAAATTTACCTTTGAGGTCAATTATCAATCAATATGTTTACCTTTAAATCATTTTTAATTTTTCTTTATAATACCTAGTTGATCTATCCCCCATTTTATTGTGTCTAAGAAACTACCTATACATTTTTAGATGGAGAGTGTAAGATAAATATTTATAAAAAAACATTTTCATGAATTCATCTGACTCTATTTATTCAATTTATTCCTTGGGTTTTATATTCTTCATAGGTTTATACCATGTATAAACCTCTCCCTCTATGAGATAGATGACCAATTTAACATTCTCTTTCTCAAATCATTGATGGATAAAGGACATATTCTTAATTGAATTAATCAATTATTTCACGATTATGGGATTAGAAGATCCACTAAACATTGGAGGGATTTTTTACATAAAGAATCAATTGAAAAATTTTACCTCATAGTAAAAGAAGGGTGTTATACATAATTCATGTTATTATTCTTAACTTGAGTCTGTTGTTCATGTACTGTTATCAGGATCTCAACTCCGGCTCTAATCACATTAGGAATGTCATGTTGGAAATTATTACGTGACCATCACAATGGTTTTTCAGATAATTTCAAATATTTTTACCCATTTAATAAAAAAAAGGATAATTAAGGATGTTAATACTCAAATTAATAATCATATAAAAGGGAAAATTATAAACATATAATGAATAAATCATAAATTTCAGGTATATCATAACTTATGAATTTATATTTTTTAATATTGGTTATTCATGTTCTATTTAATATCAGGTTCTATAAAAAAATCATCAAAAATAAATAGTCCTTTATTTTATATAAACTATAGAAAAATGAGTCTAAAACATATATCATTATATAATTTTTAACTTAAAATTTAAAAAATTCTACCCATAAATATAAAATACTAATTTCCTTGAAAGACTTGATACATAAAACATCAACATAAAAATAAACTAAAACATATTTATTTTATTCTTTATAATGATATATTAAGTAAATTTGGACTTCTATTACTTTAAAATACACAATGGGGACATAGCTAAATAAAATGGGGACCTATAGAGATTAGTATGTGAAGAAATATGATCCTGAAGTAAAAAATATGTTCTAAGAGACATAACTATTAAGTCAAAAGTCCTATTTCCCACCTTACATTGGAAATTCACAATTCAATATTTGTTTCTATATTTAAAATATTAATATTTTTCAATGTTTTAATGTTTTTAAATGAAGGTAATATGTTTTATCATATTTATAAACCTAATAAAATGACATGAATATATAATTACTATATCAGATAGACGTGTACCAAGTACATATGAAAGATATCTACAAAGTACATCAGAAGGAAGTATACTAAGTCTATGAGATAAAAGGGTTATAAAATCCTTACGAAACATTCTACAAAGTATATTGGATATACTTTATATAAATTAAATTGTATATATTTCATCAAAAATTGATATAAAAATTCTATGAGATGAAGTCTTACTAAGACTACCGAATAGAGATGTATTAAGTATACCACATGAAGATTTCTTATTTGTAGTAGGCAAAAATCTTAAATGAATTGTAATGGTGATATACATAATGAACATCCTAAAATTTTATTTTTGTGATGAACTCAACTAGGGAATAAGAAGTTTGTCTAATTCCATTGAAACTATTATTGAGAAGAGTGAAATCTTAAAATTTGAATCTTTTCTATAAATAATACCACAACTGAGTGGGAAAAATATTATCATAATTTTTAAATATATCAATCTAACGTTATTTCTGAATTTTTCAACATCCTTTTTCTGATTTAAATTCAATATTTATCTTTAAAGAGTTACCTTAAAGAGTTCTTTGTGAGGATTTCAGTGTAAATTATTTAAGGTTGGTCTATTTTAATCATGGTTTGTCCAATCCTATTGATTAAGGGCTTCTGAGGACAAGGAGATTGAATTTGTATTATTTGGTGGATCGATGGATTCTAATGTTTTGGAAGATAAACCTTATGATAGGTTTATAATATTGGATTCCTTAATTTAGGTTTAGAGATATCCTTATCAATTTTTGTTAAAGTAAAGTCCTTTTTTGTAGAGGTTCTATAAGTTATTTTTACGTTATTAACAAATGTTTCCCTTAATTTTTTTATTTTTTTTTAAAATTTTATAATTTTCACTATTAAATTTTATATAATTTTAATATTTTTATTCTACATTTCTTACTCTACATTTAGATATTTTATCAGATAAACTCCTTATCATATATAATTTTGTAAAAACATGGTGTGAGGAAAATTATAATCTTAAATTTGTGTAAACTATAATTTAAAACCCCATTTAGTAATATTAATACTATTATGATGTCACATTTGGTATCAGAAAAAGTATATATATATATATCTTTATAACACTAAATATGTTTTTAGAGAAGTATATTATTGTTTTATATTGGTAGGTTCTTCCATTGGGTCTTTATAATATCTCAATCCTACAAGATCATCAATTTTTAAAGGTAAAGACTATGAATATTAATGAGAAAAAATAAATAATTTTATTATAAAAACTAATGTTGATCATTTTTTAATGATAATTGAGTGTCATAAAATTATAGATAAGGAATTTATAGGTTTTTAGAGAGAGGAAAATTCTAAATATTAGCTGAACTATAGGGATCATAATTATTTTTATTTCTATATAAAAAATAATAACTATATCCCTATTTATTCTTCTAAAACTACTAATAATATATGGGAAAATATTCAAGATACTATTTTTGAACCACAAAGGCTTTAGAAACCTGAAGAAATGTGATTTTTTAAGACTAACAACTTTTTTATTTCTCACTGCATGAATCTTTTCATCAAATCCATCAATGTTTGTTGACTATTGTAAAAATCTTATAATAAATTATTGGAAAAGATTTGATGGATGATAAAATTATAAAAATTATTATTGATATTATCCCCAAGGAATGATAATCTTAGAGAAAAGTGATTATTGATACTAAGAATCTAACCAAGCTAATATTAGTTGATTTGATTGGAACTATCATGTAGCACGCATGGAGATTAAAAGGAAAAATGTAAAGGAAAAAATAATGGTTATTTTTTTTCTTCAACATCTACATATAATGCTAATAAATTTATGACTATTGATAAGATTACAAAATATTCTAAATTAAAAAATAAAATAAAGGATTATTCATATAGTATTTCAACTAAATAAAGTGAAAATGATCTTGATCAACTTGCTAAAAGGATTAATAAAATGGTTATAAAGATAGATTTTAGCTATAAGTATAAGAAAAAGTATAGAATTAAATGTGATAAAATGAAACTTCTGAACAAATTTTCAATAAATGTAAAAAACTAGGGTGTATGAGGCCATATTTCCAAAGTTTTAAAGAAGTAAAAGTGGATAAAAAATAATATTATAAGAATATAAGAAATAAAATATTTAAATATATAGATACATGGAGTGATAGTGGAGGATATTCATCTATATAAACTACTTTTGAAGAAATTAATGATAATCAAGATGTTATGGGATTTTATGCTAGAATTATGAATAATAATTTATCCTAAATGGAAGATGTATCTACTAAATATCATAAAAACATAAATTTAAATTATAATTATCCATATTATAATATTGAATATAGTTTTACTTCCTTAAAATAAGAATGTATTGTTAAATCATATGATAAGGATAGTATACCCAGTTTTGAAGAAATAACTAAATGTGTTACTTTACAAGAGAAAGAGAATACTAATGTTATGAAAGACTATGATTGTGTTAAAATAAAACTCACCAAATAAAATTATAAAATTTATAAACATACTTCATATATTTTTAATATTACTTTAGATTTAGTTAGGAAATAAAATTCTTGATCAACTTATTATGATAAAAAATTATTTGTAAAATATAATTCTGAAATACAATGTTTGAATTTTTTTTTCAAATATTAATATGGGGAAGGTAAATTTTTATATTTTATTCAAAAAATTGATACCTCAGAGAAATACTTCTATAATAGGTTACACTTCATGAAAACCACTTTTTTACTCTAACAATTTGGTTCCAAATAATGAACCATTTTTTTAAAATTTTTATATATTCAGACATTGAAAAAACCCATGTTGTTTAAATAAATCTTAACCAATGGATTTTCAAATATATTTTATCAAAAAATAATTGGAATATATTTAGTATAAGAATTTTGGGAATAATTAAATTCTAAAATTATTATTTTTATAAAAATTATAGAACCATGAATGGCTAGGTACCAAAGCCATAAATATTTTCCTTTTATAGATAAAGTTTGAGCTTCAACATCAGAAAAATATGGTACATAGATAGTGGTTTTTCTTAACATATGATGAGTAAAAAAATTTCAATGATAAGATTGTAAAGGTAAAATGTGATGGAAATAATTTTGCTGATAATGATTAAGAAGAAATATATGGTATCAGTTATATTGAATTACTTTATAAAGATTTAATTTCTAATGGTTTTTATGTTTTATTAAATAAGTTCTATGTCCTCATCATAATTTAACAATTTGATGAATGTTATCTTGTTAACATCTGGAATGATAAATGTACTATTCAAATTTCAGAATGTGAATATATAATTTCTACTGATAGGTATGAGAATGTCTACACATTAAACATCCAATACCCTAAAAGACAAGTCCTACCATGCCTAATTGAAATGGAAGAACAATCTTGGTTATAGAATAGAAGGTTAGAATAAGTAAATGTAATAAGTTTAGTTAAACTATCTAAGAAAGGAATTTTTAGTGATCAATCAGTGCCTAAGTTTATATCTTCAATAATCTATGAAACTTTTCAATATTTTATGCAATATAAGTAAATATTTTAATCAATTAATGAATTATCAAATTCTAAGACTTTATAGATTTTTTCACATGGAATTATTTGGTATGACACATACTGAATATATCAGAGGAAAATATTATATATATATCGTCGTTGATGACTACACTAGATATACATAGTTCAATTTTATATTTAAAAAATAAAAATATTTTTTTAAAATTTATTTATCTCATGATCAAAATGATAAAAAACTACATTTAGTTTCCATTTATAGTGATCATAGTAGATATTTTAAAATTTCAATTTTAAAATCTTTTGAAGAAAGAAAGGATTATATGTGACTTTTTAACTCATATATCTCCTCAATAAAATATTTTAGTTGAATAATGAAATATAAATCTCCAATATATTGAAAGAAACATATTAAATGAACACCCAATTGCTAATCATATTTTTTATGAAGATTTTAGTAGTGGTTGTTATACTATAAATTATGTTTTACTTATACGTTTTCTTAATAAAACTCTTTATGAATAATGAAAATGAAAAATCCACAACATTCTTACTTATGGGTTTTTTTAATTAAGGTATTCATCATGAATAATAAATATAACTTATATAAATTTTATCCAAAAGGTTATAGGGTAATTTTTATTGGATATTATAAAACAATTAAGTCCTACAAATATTTTAGAAAATAAACAAACACTATTGAAGAAACAGTTCAAGTAATGTTTGATGAAACTGGTCTATTTTTTTACAAATATCTTGAAACTATATTTTTAGATGTTTTTTGAAAATCTAATTTCCAAAAATTTGTTTAAAAATTCTTCTAATTTAAGAATAAATAAATAAATACTTTAATAATTTTTACTTATAGAGGTACTTCAACATGTTCTTGAAGAATTTGTTTTACAAACCCAAGGAATTAGTCGATCATAAGGAAAAATCCCACTGATAATATAATTGGCGGTGTAGATAAACCCAAAAAAACTCATTGTTATTTTGTGAATGAATGTGATAATTTTTAATTATTTTGTAATTTTTAATATGAAACACTTGATAATTCTTTAGGTGATTAATATTGGATAAGGGAAATATATTATATTCTCACAGGTTTGAGATAAACCAAATTTAAACTTCTGTAGAATGACCTGAAAATCATCCTATGATTTTAGTAATATCGTTTTTATATGAAAACCATGATACAAATTGAATTATAGTAAGAAATAAATAAATTATTATTTTTAAGGTTTATAATTTACAAGAAGGTAAAAATTACGATGAAAATTTATCACCAGTGAAAATAATTAAAACTATTCGTTTACTTAGAGCCTTTTCAATATTTTTAAATTTTAATCTTTATCAAATGGATGTGAGGTATACTTACCTTAGTGGATATGTATAAAAAAAATTTATGTCAAAAAAACTTTTTTTCTAAAATATTAAATCTTGAGATGATGTTTTTAAACATAGTAATGAACTTTAAATATTTAAACAATCTCCAAGAGTCTAGTATGACATACTCAAAAATATTTTTACATTAAAACAACCTTTTTAAGGGATTTATTGATCAAAATATTTTTATTAATAATTTATATAATGGCATCATAATTGTTCAAATTTATGTCAATGACATTGTATTTGTCTCAGCTTGAAAATAGATTTCTGATTCATTTGCAAAACTTATGAAATCTGATTTTGTGATGAGCATGATGGGTGAAATTTTTTTTTTTCATAATTTTTAAATTTATCAAAAATAAAAAGGACTTTCATATCACAAAAAATTATACAAAATATTCACTTAGAATTAATTTTTTTAGAAAATATTAAAAGTATAAGTTATCTTATCATAACCTAAAAAACACTTGATCTTGATGAATATGGGAATATAGTTGATCAAATAAAAATTAGAGGAATAATTTAATGTTTACTATATATTACTTATAGTTGACCATAAAAAATGTTTTCTGTATAATTTTATGTGAAATTTGAAGAAAATACAAAATATTCCAACATTAAACATTCCAAATGGATTTTTATTTTTCTTAAAGAAACTTCAGAACTTGGAATATTTCATTCTTCTAGAAATATTTTTGAACTGGAAGGTTTTTTAGATGATTAATTAGGTGTATATAAAATGGATAGAAAAAGTACATAAATAACATTTTATTTATTAGGAATGAATTTAGTTTCTTATTTGTGTATGAAACATCAATAATTATATATTTTCACTGATAAAACTAAATATATAATAGCTGGAATTTTCTTTGATCAGGTGTTTTGGATGGAAAAAAACTCACAAAATTTGGTAGTGGTTTTTTTAAAACTATTTGTTTTTCAATAAAACAAGTTACATAATTTTGCCCAAATACCCAAAACAATACTCATGATAAAAGTACATAAATATGAGACATCATTTCATTTGTGATCACATATAAAAAATATATTATTTTACAATTAACCACAACACAAGATCAATAATATAACATTTTTATAAAAAATATTCAATTTGATACACATGAATATATTAAATAGAATCTTGGTATGGTAAATATAAAATGAAAATTCATCTAATTCTGGTTTTACCTATCTTATTATAGTGAAAAAACCCCTCAATAAAGAGTGAATAATTTTTTCCTATGTTTTCATTATTTTTTCCTTCCATTGTTTACAAAACTCCATGGGTTGAATTTTTTAGAAATTTTTATGTTTCATAGTAATTATTATTGTTTAATGTTTTATAATATGAGCCCCATTACTCTAAAATTACCTTATACAACTATGTTTTCAAATCAAATGAAAACATTTCATAATAAATTCCACTTTTAAACTATTTTATAGGTACATTTTAATAATCCCATTATGATTTTTTATGAGGAAACTTTATAAATATTTTGTTATGAACAATGATGTTCTTTTAGAATGTTATTTTCATATAAATCATAAAAATTTCTTATAAATCCATTAAAAATATCAATATTTCAAAAACCATTAATTTCATAAATTTTATATCATAATATTTTAAGATTTAATGTCATCTAATATTTGATGAATCCTTTTTGAGCTGATGAGAAAGAAGAAAGAAAAAATGAAAGTGATCCATGTTCTCGATTGGATGCTACTAAGAAAAAGGTTAAAAAAGAATAATTTTTTTTATTAAATTGAAAAATCAATAAAGGAAGAAAAATATGAATTTAAAGAGAAAAAAGATAATGTATGAGGCTATTTATTTATGTAAATTGATAAAGTTAATGTGGATGTTAATAATTAAAAATGGATCTTCTCAATATATTGCTTGTGATAAGGAAGAAAGATATTCTACTTATTTTTCTTGGACTTATTCTTATTCAATTACTTATTAGTATATTATAGTAAAATTTTATTCCTCAATCCATTGAAAATGAATTAGGAAAACAATTTTTTGATGATCTTATTTAGTTTATTATAGTTTTGGAGAAAGTTTCTCAAACCATTTCTAAATATAAAAGGAATTAATTTGTTGAGTATGTTATAAAAAGCGTTTTTGGAAAAGAAGTTATCAAAGTTTCTCATCCAAAAATAATTATCTCGAGTAACATTGTAGAGTTATTTATTATGGAATTAATATGATGTTTTTAAGTGAATATATATTTATTTATATATTATGGAGTCTTCTGTACATGAATCAATATATTTCTCTTATTAATTAGAAGTGGAATAATCTTATCTATGTTCTTAGGATGAATATTTTTCAATTAGTAAAGAGAAGGAATAATTTATCAAACCATCATAATATCAATATAATGATGAATATATTGAGATTCAATAAAATTTTCAAACTATGTATGTTGAAAAATAATAGGATTCTTATTCACTAAGAATTAGAGAGGATCTATTAACAAAAGTATCTAGTGATTCAGTTAACTATCCTACAAGAAAAATATCTAAAGAAATTGAAATGAATATAAGTCACTTGAGTAATGTAATTAAAAGTATTGAAGTAATATTAGAGATATTTCCTAATATTCAAGAAGGGTGTATGATCTTCCCAGGTTAAGTGGATGTTATTGATGTTTCTAGATCCCTTAAAAATAATTTACAGACCATGATTAAAAATGAAATCAAGTTCAAGGATCTCAAATAAAAGTATACTATAGAGTATATAAAGTTGAAAAATATCATAAAGTGGATAAACCAAACATATAAGGATATAAAATTCTAATATCACCAGATAATAATAATAAAAAGTAAAACAAACGTAGTTTAAAAGTTTACAAACATTTTCAATTCTAAAGTAAGAGAGTTATCTAGGGATATTTTAATGATCTAAATCATTTTTCAATTCATCAAGAAACTATGAATTACCAGAAAAACAAAAGGTTGGAGTCTCTCAAATAATGGCATGAAAATTAGGTGTCAAAAGAATAGAAGTCATAAAATTTAAATAAACAACTTAGAATGATGGTGGGTTTCATGAATAAAGTATACAATAAAGAATGATTTTCTTGAAATTTTTATATTTTGTAATAATTAATCTTTCTAAAATTTTTATAAGAATTTTACAACCTTCAAATATTTTTTACAATATATTTTTGATTTTTTACTTCTTATAATTTTATCAGAATTCCCTTTTCTATATCCTTTCAGGGAACACTTATTACTACATATCTCTTTAATTTTTAAATTCTTTTTGAAAGCCACAAAGGCGGAGAAGGTAGAGAACAAAAAACTTACATATGTAAGGGGGAGAAAATTTTGACTTTAATTGTTTTTCTATAAGTGTTGTCTATAATGAAATTCCATAAGGGGAAGATTTTTGAGTTAAAAAATATCTTTCAAACCTTACTTTTGAAAATCAAAATTCACTCATTAATGTTTCCATATTTCTAATCAAAATCTTTTCTAAAGTTTTATGGTTTTTTTCAAAAGGAAATATGTTTTATCAGATAGAGGAATCTAATACCATTGGATATATATGTTCTTAGTATTTAATATGGGAGGGTACTAATTATATTGGTCATATGTGTAAAGAGTA
Organism: Viscum album; assembly: GCA_963277665.1. NCBI lineage: Eukaryota > Viridiplantae > Streptophyta > Magnoliopsida > Santalales > Viscaceae > Viscum > Viscum album. The sequence continues at coordinate 667,485,244 of OY728133.1, forward strand.
CATTAAAGAGATATAAACAAAGTCCAACAGACATAACGGTTATATAATCCATCGGATGAAGCTCTACAATGTCTATTAGATGTTTTTATTTATATCCCATTAGAATAATTATATTGGACACAAACCTACAAATTATCATAGTGGAGGTTTTACTATGTCTAATAAATAAATACGTACAAATTATACTACATGAAAATTTCTTATTTCTATTAGACATAAATTTCTATATAATTTTAATTGTGTTATACCTAATGAGTATTGAACGTTGTAATGATATTCTATAATCCATAAGAGAAGAATACATTTTTTATGATAGTATTGAAACTAATCCTGAGAAGTTGAGAATTTGACCAATTGAATCTTTTCGATAAATAGGACCACAAACTTGAGGAAAAAATATGACTATTATTTTAAAATATTATGATATAAAGTTTCTGTTGAATTTTTTCAACATCTTACTACTGAGTTAACTTCAGTTGTGATATTTTTAGAGTTTCCTTGAAGCATTATTTTTGTTGATTTCATTATAAAATATTTAAGTTTTTTTTATTGTAATAATGGTTTGTCCAAACAAGTTTATTGAGGGATCTCACGGTTATAGGGATAGATTTTTTCTAATCTTGTGGATCAAGGGATTCCACGGTTATATAGAACTATAATCTTATACATAAATATAATATCCTTTTTTATGAATATTCAATACATTTCATAAACACACAACCTTGTACCGAAATATTTTAGTTTATTTGGATAATGTAAACACAATATTATTATTTCATTAAATATCTTTAACGTCTCACACAAACATCTTCTCACACAGTATTCCTCTTAGGAATACCCTACCTAAACTTTTATTAAATATATGAGGAAGTAAACATAATAATGGTTGAGATCAAATTCTTAGTGCTGTTAAACATATGAGATACAAATCTTTGTTTATATGAAATAATAAGATAAGAAAAAAGGTTTGTGAGCATGAACATAACTTAATAAGTTCATTCCCAACCTATCATAGATCATAAAAAAGAGTCATGGCATTAAACATTATCAATTTACAATAAAGGTAAAATAAGAGTGAGGAATCATCATAAATAAATTGTTAACCATAAAATCATTTCATAAAAGTGTTAAACCATAATAAATATCGAAGAAATACATTTCATATGTCAAGGTTTACTACCCAGACTCTCACCATAGTGGATTAAGACTTATCACATGTTTTCTTTTGTGGACCAGGATGCACCTATTTTCCATAGTGGATTAGAAGAAACCCATTTCCCATAGTGGATCAAGATAATATAATTTTTTCCCTCTTTTATATCAGGGTATATATGGATTTACCTAATACATTAGAGGTAGATATAGGTCCCACCCCTATTGGTTATAACATAACCATCATCATTGGTTATAAGATAACTACTATCCTTAATTATAACATAACCACCATCACACAATGAAAATCATACATATGTGTGCCATAAGATCATAAAACATCCATCATATTAAAAAAATGAAAATAAATGGGTTTCATAAACATTTCATCATAACATAATCTATAAAAAGGAAACATGTTTCATAAAAATCTCATCATTTCATCAGATCATAATATGTTGGAAAAGAAAAGGGTTTCATAAGAATTTTTCTCATGGTATAAACCATGGAATATAAATAGGTTTCATAAAAATATTTTCATCATAAACATAAAATATTAAAATAGATAGTAATATTGGTTTCCTTGGAACATGTACACAGTAAATCATATGTCACGTCAAAGGGTGTTATCTTATATGGAAAATGATTTTGAAATATTAATTGGAACATCTCTTGAAGAAAACATCATTTGCACTTTGAAAAATTGTTTTTAAAACATAATACATTTTCAAAATCCATTTCTTTAAAAATAATTTTGGAAACTTATAAAGGAATATTTCAATCTCATTTAAAACATTTATAAATGAAAATTTTCTTTTCCAGTTAGGTTTTTTTAAACATAAAAAATTTTAAAAGTAATTTTCCTTGAAAATAACCTTTTAAACTTATAAAATAATAATCAAGTAAAGTTACTATTCTGATAGTCAAAATAATTTTCAACAAAAAATATTAAAATAAAAATTCTTTTCATATTTTTAGTAAAATAAAAACTGAAATTATAATGAAAATGATATAAAGATTAAATTATTTTTTTAAAAAAAGTGAATTATGTGTAAACAATTATTTGATAAATCATTTGAGTAATTTTTAAAAATTTATTGAAAACATTTTTAGAAAAAATTTCTATTGGATAAAAATTGTTTTAGATGAAAGAGGGAAACCAATAGGCTTTTCCTTACAAACAATATTTTGAAATATTGAGTACATAAAGAGAGGAAAGTGATGTAAAAACCTGTGTTTTTCATGACATAAAATCAGTATAATTATATTCTTTTTTTATTGAGATATAGATTATAATATTTCATCCTTTAAATAATAGTCATAAACAATCCCTATAAACAATGAGATTGTAACATATAACACTTACCACATTGGTTACATTAACTTATAATACACATAAAAGAAAAAAATTAAGTGAAACATATTATATCATGAAATAAAGGAGATTCATGATATATCATGTTAAAGGGGTAGTATATACACATAATCTAATAATATAGCTTAATAACATAACTTATTTCACAATGAATTAAATTTGAGACAAAAAATCCCTTACTACATTTGAAACTTTTGAATCCTAAACATAATTAATGAGATATCCTAAAATTGATATGTAAATCACAAAATTTTTAGGATAATAATAATAAAATACATTAATGGTATGTATATACACAACATAAAATAAACATGTGGTGAATATGACATGTGTTTTATAGAAAAATAAAAGTGATATGAAAATCACATACCTTAAGCCTCGACTTCTTCTGTACATGTTAGAACCTCCTATATAATAAATATATTTTTATTATACAAATTTTACAAAAAATATATTATTTATATAATACCATATATGATTTAATTATGACATTTTATCACTTTTTTATTAACAATACCATGTCAAAGTCAGGTTTCGGGCATTAATTTCTTTATTTTTTTTGTATGTCTTGATTTTTTATTTTTGGTTGTCTTACATTGGTCATGGTTACATCACATATATATATATATATAATGATATAAATATAATATATATTCATTATATATTTATTTATAGTGATCCAAAAAAGATAGAGATAGAAAAGGAAATTCACCATTCATGGAGATGGTAGGCCGTACATACACACGAGCTATGTTTCCATTTTTTAAAGGAAAGAAAGAAATAGAGTTAAACAATATATTACAATTACATAATATTTTTTATTTCATATATATCACATATTTATATTATTCCCGTACTTATTAACTTTTATGTAATGCGTGGTTGGATCACATCGCTTCACGATATGGTAATCCACCGTACACACGAACGACGTTATCGTCTTCACAAAGAATGGAAAGTAAGAAGTAAAATGTGAAATAATGATTAAATGATCATAATAATATCATTAATATCATATATAATTAATAAATATATCATTATATCTAGTAATTATAAGTGGTGATGGAAAATGAATAACATCAGTTCGTCAAGGCGGTAGTCCCCCGCACAAACAAATGATGATTTCCTTACCCATGTGATGGAATTGGAGAAGTATTTAGATTATTACTTTAAAATAATTACATATAAATACATGGATAATACATAATTAATTATATAATACAGTTTTATTAATAATTTAATCAGGTGGAAGAAATACGAAGTTGTATTAGGGACATTAACTATTTTTTTTGGACAACTTCTTTTGGTTTTCACCAAAAATATTCATAGGTTGTATTTATAAAAAAATTAAGGATTATAGGAAGAGAGGATGAAATTTAATATTTTATTTGGAATGGTATTTTCCAACTAAAATTGTTTTTGACACATGAAGAGAATATGAGAGTGGATGAGCTTTTATAACTGAGGTTAGTGGCACACTTGTAATTTTTTAAAAGAAAAAGGTATACCCACATTTTTCACATTATAAAAGGATGAAAAATGAATAATTATTTGACATTAGAGGTTATAAGGTCTAAATATGGCCATAAAATGGGGTTTTAATTAGTTTATAAGTCATTTACCCCATTTCATTTTATTTAAACACCCCGATAAACACATTTTCACCTTAACCATGGTCATTATTTTATTACAGTTTTTAAAATTCATTATGTAAAAAATGAAGTTTATATTATTATATATCATAAGTTATGATGATTAAAAATATTTAATCAGTATTTCCAAATTCCACTCACATAATTTTATGATGTTAAATTAAAATTAATATCACAGACAAGACGAGAAAGCTATTTTCCAAAGAGAAAATGATCAATAGTTTAATTTTTTTTATATAAAAAACAATAAGAAATTGACTCCAATGAATTAAATTGGTTATATATAAATATATATATATATAATTTAAATAATTTTAACTTTAAAACTATAGTAAATTTTTTTTGATGTTTTTAAGTGATTTAAAATAAATACAATTTGTTAATAAAAAAAGTATTTTCAATGTTCATCAGAAAATTTATCTTCTTAGAAAATTATCCAAAATTAAAACTTAAATAATTTTGAATTTATTATTTAAAAAATTAATTTCATTTTTTCAATTAAATTGTCTAAAAGTGTAAAAAATTAAATTTAAAATAATTCTACAGAAGGAGAAAAAACTATTTTTTAGAAAATTATATTTTTAAGCATAAAATAATTTTCATTATTATAAATTTTATAGGAAATAGAGAAGGTGAATTTTAAAATTTTTATTGAATATATATTATATAAATTTCATTAAAATCCTTGAATACAATTGTTTTTTTAATTTATTGATGTAATTTTTTTTTTCAAAAAAATAGTTTTCAGAAAAATATTTCCTTTACAATAAAGTAGATTTTATTTTCATCGTAATTAATTGGTCAATAATAATTAATTTTACTTACATTTATAAACCATATATTTTTATAATTTAGTGAATCCTATTTGTAACAACCATTCTAAAAACTAATTTATGAGTATCATGTAATAATATTTTAATATGCCATGTTTCACTTAAACTTAGTGTTTCATGTAGTTCCATATATACATGGTAGAGTGTGTAATGATAAAGATCGAATATATTAAAATCATTTAAAAAATATCAAAAAAGTTTGAGTATAACATTCTACCCCAATTCAATAAATTTCTTTCTCAAAATTTGAACTTCTACTTGGTAATTAATGGTTTAATATTTTAAAATCCCTTAATGGGAAACCCACATCGTATAATGGGTTAATGAAAATTAATTGTGAAAAGAGTTAAAGAGATGTGTGAAGATTATCTATACTAACACATAATGAGACTCTAAATAGGATAACAAAGGCACAAATTGAATATTTGGAAATGGAAGAAAAGTTTAATATCTAAATAATGATGGAGAGTGACAGAGATAATTAATCACAAGAAAGTTAATGATCATGTGGAAATAAAAAACCCCAAAAACATACACCAAAGATGTGTGAAAAAGGTCATTGATATTACTATAAATGATGGAAATAGGGAAAAAATTTAATTTTAAAATCCTTTTCCAAATGTAGGCTATTTTTATTAGAATATTTAATTTCTTGATTTCAACCCATTTCTTAAGAACAATATTATCTTTTGATTGTTCTTCAATAAATTTCCATTACACCAGTTACTGGAATAAATAAATATGAATTCCTGAATAAAGCAATAAAGATCATAATATCCCCAGTAGAATTCTAATTAACTCCACCTATTTCTAGTTATCATTATAACAAAATGGATAGAACAAATTTCCCAATATATATAAATCTTCATATGGTGAAGTAATACATTAATCTAAAAATTCTAATTCAAAGTTTGAAATAAACTATTCTATAAATGGTTAGCTATATGACCCTTCCAAAATTCGAAATTTATAAATAAGGTCACTAAATTTAATTAAATAAACTTAACATTAGTCCTCAAAATATAATTAGGTATCTCTTAATGGTCACATTTCAAACATGTGAATACCATGGTCATATATACTCTTGAAGCTTGTTAATAACAAGAATCACCAAAAAAATCAATTAAAAAAAATATTCTTCCTCATTCAATGAATAAAAACATATATTATTGAATATATTCCATAGATCCAATAATTGTTTATACTCTATTAATGATAGTATAAACCACTTTATCAAAAAATAATTTATCAGTCCCATGGTCATCAATATTATCCAGTTTACTTTATCCATATCAATAATCTTTTTACACAAACTAAACCTCATTTTTTCAACGTCAGTAATACATTAAAGGTTACCCTCCAAAAATAATTTGTTTTCTATAAAATATAACCTTTTCATTAAATCACCTTTTTAGGTCATAAATACCGTTCAACATATTCTTGAAAATCATTAATGAAAAAATTATATTGAATAATCCTTATATGTTTAATAATTCTTTAATTCCAATATATAATCAATTAAATAATTCTATTATATTCTTAAACCATTATCTATGATTTGTAATCTTATTCCTTAATTCCAATTTTATTTCATATATTGTTCATGGTCTCTTAATCATCAGTAGTATAACTGTTAGTCATATATTATTTTTTATTCTCTTCATGTTATTTCCCCTAGGACATCAACTCATATCATTCCCACACATTCCACATTTTTGTCATTCAACCATTGACAATGCCTTAGGGAAACTGTTACTATCATCTATTTCGATATATGAAATTTTAATCTTCCATTAGGAATCTCTTAATATGTGATCTTGTTCTCCACACTTAAAAACAAATTCTCATTATTCTAAGAAATACACTTCGGTGATTCTTTCCAAATGTTCCACATATATGAAATTGAATATTCTTTCTTATATGGTATCCACCACCCAAACTATAAAAAACTATGCTTATTTTATTTGTAGAGTATTTGTGTTAGATAAGGTTGAAGTTTTTATTTACATACTATGATAACTTATTATAAATAATCACAATATCATTCACTCTATTTGGTCATCCAGTTTAGTTTCTCATCAACCCATTTTATATCACATTCAATGTTAATATAGTTCCTTATGGTTCACACCATTTACTAAAACCAAAAATCTTAGTGTGATTAACAATATTTAGAGTGGGAAACCACATGATCATCACAAATTACTTATTGGATTTATAAATTACAAAAAAATATTTTTAATATATGCAACCTTAGGTTTATCCTATGTAATTTATAATCATGATATATTTAAATCCATTTTAATGGTTCATAAAGAGTTTTTGATTTTGTTAAGAATATCCCCTGGGAGTTTTAAAATGGGTGTGTAGAAAGGCCCATTCTAATGAACCAGGTGATAGTATAGTCCAGCTCAGTGCATTGTTTTAAATGTTATTACACCTAGGTACCTTTATACTAGAGCCACATTCACTTGTAGTATCCATATAGGGATGCAATTTCTTGAAAACCCCTTACTTTATCCTTCCAAAAATTCTTTAATATTTTACTAAAATTATAATTATGCTTTAAATTATCCTTATATATATCCCTAGACATATCCATTTACATATACATAGGCATATACCTAAGAATCTCAATAAATTTTTTCTAATCCTAATATCCAAATATTGACTAACCATTTCCTCTAACACCAACTATAGCGACCAAAAATTTTATACATTAATATCACATCTTTTTAGATAAATATTAAATAAATTTTAAAAAAAAACATACCTAAGGTCCATAATAGTTTAATGACTTTGGATAATGGAAATATAATCATCTTATTTCAGGAAGTATCCTCAACATCTCCCACAAAGATTAAATCACCTAGTTATTAACTTAAAAATACCATAGATAAAACTTTCTTCATAACCAAGGGAAGGAAACATAAGAAAGGATGATATCATACAGTCATTTAGGGTAAACATAAGAGATATACATCTATGATCATATGAAATCATAAGATAATCATAAGGTTATATAATATATCATAAACATTAGTCATCGAATAAAAATTTTCCACTTCAGAAAACATGGCCCATAAGAGTGACAAATCATCATAAATCTACAATTTAAAATAATATCATTTAATAAATTTTTTTCAACATAAAAAATATAGAAACATCCATTTCATATTTCATGTTTAACTACCAATACTATTAGTATGAACCTATTTCCCATTGTGGATTAGGATTCACTTGTTTCCTATAGTGGACCAGGATATATCTATATCCCATAGTAGATCAACCCTTTGACTTGTTTACCATAGTTATCTAATGAGTTATAATGATTTTCCTAATGCATTATAGGGAGAAATATGTCTCAAATGTCTAGGTTATAATTTAACCACCATCCTTTGTTATAACATAGCCACATCCCTTGTTTATAATTTAACCATAATCACATAATGAAAATAATATAAATAAATTCCATAATATCATAAAGAATTCATCATATCAGAACCCATGAAAATAAATGGGTTTCTTAAAAATTTCATCATAATATAACATGTGGAAAATAAATAAGATTCATAATCATTTTAACTTTTAATCAAATAAAACCTCATGAAAAAAGATGAAATATTCATAATAATATTTTTGTTGTAAAACCCTTGGAAGAGAAATGGATTTCACAAAAAAATTCCATCATGACCATAAAATATTAAAAGAAATAATTATAATGGTTTCCTTGAATCATATCACAAGTAAATTATAGGTTACAAAAGATGTAATCATAGATGAATTTTTTTTTAATGATTACATGGAACATTTCTTGAGAAAAATATCCTTTCCACTTTGAAAATATATTTTTCAAACATAATATTTTTTCGAAATATTTTTCTCTGAAAATATGTTTAGAAATTTATAAAAGAATATTTAAAGATCAATTAAAACATTTCTTGAGAAAAATAACCATTCCTATTTGAAAAAAAAAATATTTCAAAACAATTCTATTTGAAAATAACCTTTTAAAATTATAAAGTATAGTTCGAATAAAATAATGGTCATGATAGAGGAAATCATGTTCATTCTATACATGTTAAACCAAATATTTCTTTCACATTTTTAGTAAAAGAAAAATGATAATTATCTGGAAAACTTCATGAACATTCCTTAAAAAAAACAATTTAAAAAGTAAAACCTGGGTAAAAATTCCTTTAATAAATAAATTATATAATGTTAAAAACATTTTTAGAAAACATGCTTTTAGAAGAAAAAGTTTTTTTGAATGAAGAGATAAATAAAATAATATTTTTCATAAAAATATTCCTATGAATTCTTGAGTATATAGAGGAAAATTAAGGTAAAAAAATTATTTTAATTAAATTACTATAGGATAATAAAATTCATGAGTTTGTTGTGATTTTTAACCTAATAATTCATCATTGGAAGAATAATCATAAATAATACTGATAAATGATGAGGTTGTAATATATAATACTTAACACATTTAGTAATAATAACCATGAAATAATAACATAAAATGAAACTTATAACACCACTTAAAAAGTTATATTCATTATATAACAATTCAAATGGTCATTATATACACCTCATTGAAGAAGATAAGGGTATAATATAACTAATGTCCCAAAGAAGGCAATTTAAGACATGAAATCCCTTTCTACTTTGGTAACTTTTGAACCATAAATATAATTAATAGTAGGTGATCAAATAAATCTGTAAATCAACCTAAAAATAGGGATAAGTTTCTTAAAATATATTCATTGTAATTATATACACCACATAAAATATAGAGGTGGTCAATATGGTATGGGTCTCACAGAAAAATAAAAGAGACTCAAAAATCCCATACATTAAGTCTCGAATACATTTGTACATGTTAATAGATCATGTATAATAAATATAATATTATTATATATCTTATAAATAACCTTATTATATATATAATACCATAGATTATTTACTTATAACCTTTTATTACCAGTTAATTAGAAATTCCATATTAATGTCATGTTTCAGGGAATAACTTATTTTTTTCATGTATGTTTTGATTTTTTATTTTTGGTATTCTTACTTTGATCAGTTTTTATAATATTCATAATGTTAAAAATTACATAAATATCATATATATTGAGTATATATGTATTTATAGTGATCTAAAAAATATGGATATAGAAATTTAAATACACCATTCATAGAGAGAGTAGGGCTTACGTACGCATGAACACTATTTCAAATTTCTTAATGGACAAAATAAAAAAGGAAAATAATATATTATAATTAAATATTTATTAATATTTCATATATATCAAATATATTCATGGAACCCTTACTTGTTACCCTTTTGTAAAGCGTGAACAAATCACATCACTTTGTAAGGCAACATACCACCATGCCCAAAAAGAACATTATCGTATTCCCACATAATGGAATGTAAAAAAAGGAATATCTGATAAAATAAGTAATAAAGAATAATAATATCATAAATGTTATATGTAATCAATAAATCCATCATTATATCCAGCTATGAGATGTGATTATTGGAAGAAAATAACATCAGTTAGTGAGTCTGTAGTCCACCACACACATGAATGATTATTTCATAACACGTTTAATAGAATAGAGAATAGATTTAGGTTATAAAATTAACATAATAACATATTAGTATATATAATATACTTATTTTATTATATCATCATGGTTTATTAATAATTCAAGTACATGGATGAAGAAATAAAATATAACACTTGATTAGGGACATTACCTCTTCTTTAGAAAAATTATTTGGTTCACCCCAAAAGGATAATTAGGTTGGTTTTATGGGAAAAATAAGGTTTATAATATTATTTTAGGTAGGTAAGTACATTATTAACTTTAGTTATTGGATAAACCAAACTGTTTTGGACATGTCAAGAGGAGAGGAGAGGGGTGGCCTTTATAAGTGTGGTGGGTGGAACACTTGTAAATTTTGAAGAGAAAAAGGTGTACCCATGGTTTCACACACCAAAATGATACAAAATAGGAAATTATATAACTTTAGAGGTTATAAGGTCTAAATATGGCCATAAAATGGGTTTTTAAAAGTAATAGGTCATTTAATTATTTATAATTTTAATTTAACCCCAATAAATCCATTTTCACCATAACCATGATAATTAATTTTTACTGTTATTATTAATTTTATAGTAAAAAATTATTTTGAACATATTTGATAATATAAAATATTTTTATTTCTAATATTTATTTTTTTCCCCAAATTCCACAAACAGAAGTGGAAAAAGTTAATTTTAAATCAATCCTACATTCATAACGAGAAAAAAGTTTTCCAATTTTATTTTCAAAAGTTTAAAACGTTTTTGGATCAAAATTTATTATGTAATTGATTATGATGAACTAAATTTGAATAATATATATATATATATATAATTTAACTAATTTTATATTTTAATCCATCTTAAAATAATTTGGAATCTTTTAAATTCTTTAAAATAAATGACATCTTCTAATAAAAACTAGTATTTCTAACCATTCATCAAAAAATTCCACTTATTATAAAATTCGAAACAATTCAACCTAATATAATTTTTAAATGACTATATTAAAATTAAATTTCATTTTTTAAAATAAAAGTTTTAAAATATATGAAAAATTATTTTTAAAAAAAGTGTGCAAAAGAAAAAAAAACTAGTTCTTAGAAAAATACAGTTTTTAAGAAGTAAATTGTTTTTATTATTTTATCTTGTCTAGAAAATACATAAGATAAATTTTTAAAATTTGATTGAATATTAAATATATAATTTTTTTTGAAATGATTCACAACAATTGTTTTGTTTAATTTTATGAGGTAAAAATCAATTTTTTTCATAAAAATAGTTTTTCAAAAAAAAGTTTTACTTTATTTTCAAATAATTATTATTTTAATTTCTCATTAATTGGTCACAAGAGAATTAATTTTTTATACTCGTTTAAACCATATATTTTCAAATTTAGTTAATAATATTCATTAACTTTATTCAAATGAGTAGGTGATAACTATTATATAATAATATTTTAATAATATTTCACATTTCATTTAAAATAGGTGTTGTGTGTAATGAAATCTACGCTCGGTGTTGTGTGTAACATAGAATATTTCACAGATTAAATTTATTTGAAAAAATATATTTCACACAATCATGGAATATGGTGTTGGAATATTGACCTTACATTTTGTTTATAATCATGGGTGCCTAAATTTATGTTTAGATACTTCCTTGTCACATTGTGTGAAAGTGAATACCATTAATTGTAAAGATTTTATAAGTTATTTTTTACATTATTAATAAAAATTTACTACAAGTTGTTATTATTATTTCTACAAGTTTTTTTTCTACTATGCAATTTATATAAAAATTATACTATGTAGTATAAATTTCATACACTAATTTTCTAAAGTATACAAAAAACAATATTTGTCTGATATACTTTATTGCGAACTTGATGTTGGAATTTTTTTTGTTTAAATTTTTATAAACTAAAATTCACCCCATCTTGTCATACATTGAATATGCATACGATCTCCTAATAACATGATATCATAATAGAGGATTATCATATATAAAATCACGTTTAATATTTTCAAAAATAAGAAAATATCATAATATTATGACATCATAAGAACGTGGAAACTATATTAAATATGTCATCATAATCACAATTCCAGGATCACTTCCAAGACAACATTATATGGTGTTTTCGTCATATTACCCATGAACCAGACATGGTATCTAATGAGATGAAACCATTACCGAATGATTTATGGTCATGTATAATTCTAGTTCCACCCACCACATCATAATATAAAAATATATATATGTTCCACATAAGGGAAAAATAAATAAGGCATAATAATAAGAAAAACCCATGAATGGGGAATGGGTTACATAATCTTTTTTCAAAGAATAATAAAATGATATATCATAATTATTTATAAGAGAAAAGGATATAAAATATTTATAGACATTAATATTTCAATAAAAGAGTATTGTTCTTAAAAAATGAGTTAAAGTGAAGAAAAATTCATAATAAAGGAGTGGATAAGTATGTATAAAAATGAACCGTTTAATAGATGTTTTAAGAAATGACTGAATAAATTTAAGATAAGGTAAGAACATAGTGTTTTCTCATAAAAAAGAAACAAAATAGTATTGTTGAAAATAGTGTGTGTTATTTGAAATCATAAAATATTAAAACTTTTAATCTAGTAGTACATTAAATGAAATAATAAATAGAGAAGATTCTTTTAATTAGGTTTTATTAATAGAATGAATTGAGAAGGGATCTCAGGAAACTTGTATGTCACTAGAAAAGAAAGGGAAAATAAACTAGGTATATATGTGGGGAACATATATACATAATTTGAAATAATTAATTATAAATAATATATATAGAATGATTGATAGATATAAAAACTATAATAAAAAGAAATAAAGGGTGAATACGGAGTTTCCTTACCTCGTCTCTTGACTCACTTGGTATGTGCATGTAACCTCATGACTAAAAAAATAATGTTTGTTAAATTCATTATGTAAAATCGTTTTAAGGTATAATTGATTTATCATAATTAATTTTTATCCGTTTATAATCATTTTATTATGATATTATATTCATGTTCACCATCCCAGGGTTGTTTGTTTCATGGTTTGAAGGTCACATTAGTTTATTGGTAATGATAGATGTGTTTATTAAATGAGTCCATAGATCCATAAGTGTGATGGAAAAGATTTTATACCTTTATAGGTAATAAAATCTTCTAAATATCATATATTCCAATAAAATAATCATGGTTGAAGAGTATAATTTTTTTTGTTTAATAGTAAGTACATTTATGTAGTCTCTTTGAACATGATGAAATTATTTAGTTTTCTTAATATTTACGATTATATAACAATTAAAGAATAAAAAATAAAATAGAATATATATTTTTTGTTCTGAAGGGATTATGAAAACAAATGGGGTCGGAGTGAATTTTATTTTGTTAAAATATTAATTATTGTTTAAACTTTAAGATAAGAGAGTGTATAGTTCAAGTATTAAACAATTAAACCAAAAAAACATATGAAAAGGGATATAAAAGATAATGAATGAAATTAAATGATGAATTAATTAATTTAATAGTGGTTTAGATCTAAATGACAATAATCTACTCTTCACACACCAAACCAGTTCCTAACACCCATTATGGTATATCACTTTTGATGGAGAGTGAAATCTCTTCACATCCACCTTTTTCAAACTAATAGGCTCAACCCAATTCATTTATCTTTTTTATGTTCTGAAAAAAACTATACCTTTACATGATAATTCCCAACATATAATATTATATCCTCAATTATAACTTCTTTCCTTGGAACCCACTCTTTTATGGGTTGAAACCAACCCCACTATTTTATTTGAGTATACAAAACCTTGATATTAAGAGGTTCATTACTAAAAAATTATATGTTATGGGTAAAGTAGAACCCATTATTCTACAGGGATAGAATAAAACCATACTTCTATAGGACTATTCATTTCCTCTATTTATTTATGGGTTAAGAGAAACCAGATATTGTAAGGGGATAGACTAACCCAGTCTTCTAAGGGGAGAAACCATTCCTAGATGTACATTTTTGTTTGGTAGTATGACCTTATACAAGAAACAATAAGTGTAATTGTACACCAAAGACATATAAAGTAAAAAGAAACAATAATACAGTTTAACCAAGTGCATTATTTTTTATGAATATACTAATTTTTGGATAAGGTAGTTCTCAGTAACTTCAAGATGTTGAAATTGGAAATATCAGGAAACCAATACATTACTTTAGAAATCATTTGAATGATGAATCTCTATGACTGAATTTTAAAATATATAATACATAAAACAACACAATATTCACATCTAATTATCGTCACTGAATGCATCAACCATTCGATACACCAAAATAGTAATGACTAGTTTCTTCACATGAAAAGACATCATTCTCCTTGGTAAATTCCAGTAATAAAATCCTCACATTGGATAAAATTTTAATTAGCCTTGATATATTATAAAATAAAAACCATTCTATACAAAAATTTCCATTAGGATAATAAGAAATAAATACTATAGAAAATATACACAGAATTTTTTTTCACTAAATATCTTGGCATACTCCCATAATTCAATCATGACTAACAGTTCATATTCTAAAAAAATATAAATAGAAATTTTCATTTTCATACACTTATACTATTTATGATTATTTCCTAAAATAAATTTATTATATGTAATTTTCATGAAATAGAGATAATTAATATCCACATGAGTTCTCTCTCAAAATATTATAAAACAAAAAACATGATATAGAGATAATTAAGTTTCGAAAAATGAATATAGTTTTTAATAATAATTATCCTTGAATTACCCATGAACATATTCATGATTTAAACATCATAATTAAAATAGTTTTCATTTGAATATCACATTTTTCAAAATACCAGTGTGGATAATCATACATGCTTAATCCCATTCTAACATCATTTAATTCTTCATAAAACAAATCAAAACATGTTTAGATGGATTCTTGAGAACTAATAATTAAATTTAGAATAAATAAAACACTAATAATATTCATAATAAAAATACACACACTATAAATAATAAATAATATGAAAAGAAGATAATATTTTATTTTTATAAAAAATATATAGAAACTAAAAAAACCACATAAGAAAATTTGTTTACATATTTTATTTTCTTGAAGAAATTTCAGGTCCCAGTTTTCAAGTAGCTAAATCTTACCACATATGTGATTCTCACCACATATTCAACTCTTACCACATATCTAATTTTTATATAAGTAGTTTATTTACATAACCGAATTTTTCATGTGGGATAATTTATTCTACCCCTATGTGAATCATACTTGCTGTATTGGAGTAACATAATTTTTCCCTTACACAAATTACATCCCTTACTCATGCATTTTAGAACCTTTGTTACCTTTCCATGAGACTTGGGTTACCCTTATGTGGATAATATAAAATCCTTAGAACCATTATGTATGTATTGGAAATGGAACCATACCCTTACGCAAATATACATGTAACCTTATGAAAGTACACTGATACCCTTATGTAAGTATTAAATATTCACTATTACCCTTATAAAATTTTGGAGATATTCTTATGAAATATGATTTTTTAAGGATTTTACCTTTACATAATCATGAGTTACCTTGACGTGAGATTTAATTTCCTTCACATGAGCTTCAGTTTCATTTATGAAATCTCAGTTACCTTTACACAAGATAATTTAATTTGATGTGAGATTAGATACCTTTACTTATTCTCAATTACATTTATTTAACTATTAAAATTATCTAGATACCTTTAAACCAATACCGAAATACCTTTACACAATTCTCGAGATAAGTTTTTTTACCATTACACAACTCTATAAAAGATCATTTGACCCTCATCTAACCTATTGAAACCTAAGGTTACCATTACCTAACATCATAAAAATGTATATGCCCTTACATAACTCATATAAACATAATTTTACCACAAAAACTATAATAAAATGTTTAAATTAGATTTATATATATTGACCTTTCCTTAAAACATTACATAATCTTGAATTAAGAAAATAATTCACATTGAGGATCTTTTCAGGTTTAGAGTTTTAGAGAATTAGACCATAACTATTACATTACATCTCAATGATTACAAAGTATACACTTATTCTCAGACTCCATTTTTTTCATAAAAGAAAAACTCTAAAAAAAGAGTAATGTCTAGTTCCATGTTTTAGACAGCATTACTTTTCCTTGATCCCATCCTTGACCCTATTCATATTTAAGACTTTTGAAAAACATTTCAAAACTTGGGATGAGCATAAAAAACTTAGTAAAGGTTATAAAACAACGAAAGAAAACATTAGATCATCAATACATACATAACATAATCTCTTTAACATACCTCATGAAATCCTAAGATTTATTAAATACACATAGAAATCATCAATCATAAAGGTAACTTGTGGCATCCATATCATACTTACACTGTATCTATCTCAGCAATATAAGGAGTTACATTTGGAATACCCATAATAGTATAATACCTAAATATCTTAGGAGAAACAATCATGTTTACCTCCATCACGTTACCCAATGCATTGGAGAGCTATCTCAGGCTCACCCGCCCAAGGTTTATCACAGAACCACCCATATACGTAAACAATGCCCAAGAACCATAACATAGTCATAACACATAACACAATCATAATTGAAGGATAAAATTTCGAAATTTAAATTACAATATAAAAAATCTAATATCAAAACCATTTTCAATACCAAAATACATAAAAAGAGTATATGGTATTTATTTTTCTTTTGAAAACATTTCGGCTTATTAATAAAGCCATGGATCAAATAATACTCGCGGTGGAGGAAAGTTCATTATCACCGATTATGTTAAAAAACATTCCTTTTTGTTGTTTAGTAAAATTATTCATAGAGAAAAAATTCATATTGAATAAAAGTAAAAGTCAAAGAGGTTTATACACCGTATAAAAGTAAGTTGCGTATAAAACAAAATATGTCCCAATGAAAGGATATTGAGACGAAGTCCCTTACCTCGTGTCCGACTTGACCCGTTTATTCTTTAATTTCATAAATAATAAACTAAAGTTAATTTATACTTTATTAAAAACCTTTTTTGAAGTTTATTATTCCTATTATATTACTTATTACCATGTTATAAACATTACATTGTCGTTTATGTTAATAACAGTCGTTTCGTCGATATTTTGTACTTGAGTCGAAAATGAACTTCTTATAATATATTGTTGTTAATGTGGTCAAAATTTCTTCATATCCAGAATGATATTCATGATGTATATATCATATATATCATATATATCTGGTATATACATGTATTTATAATAATACATAACATTTAGAGGTAAGAAATGAAATGCACAGTTCATGGAGACCGTAAGCCGTACTTACGCATGAACACTAATTCCATTTCTATTTTCTATTTTCATGTAATTAAAACATAATGATACATAGTTATATTATAATTACAGTATAATTTCATATATAATATCATTAAATATATCCTTTATACGTTCCACTTAAGGCATTAATGAGTCATATCACTTTGAGGGGGCGATAGTCCGCACTTCCTCTAAGGAGATTATCGTATTTACGCGCAATGGAAAACATAAATGAATTATATAAATGGAAGATACAGAAGCATAATGAAAACATAAACATAATATATATCATATATAAATAACGTTCCATAAAAATTTTCACCATGAGAGGCGGTAGAAGATAATTGAATAATCATCATTTCGTGAGGCGTTATTTTCCATCCATAGACACATTATGTTCTTCACCCATTAGATAGAGGTGTGTGTAAGTTTAGTAAGAATAATTATCATAAAAACATCCTAGTATATTTAGGATACTGGTGTTGTTATAAAATAAAGTAAAAAAAAAGAGTTTATGGGTTGGAAAAGTAAAATAAAATAAAATAAGTTAAGAGAAACCATTACCTTAAATTTGAGTAACTCCCTTTGGTTTGAACCAAAAAGACATCTTGAAGTGCCTCATGCCTAAGATAAGGCTTCTAGGTGGAGGATAGGGATGTAAGGAGATTAATTGGGCTGATTTTGGATGAGGAAAAAGGCTTGATAGGTGTGAGGAATGGGTAAGAAGTGGTCTCCTTTAATAAGAGAGAGGTGGGGCTCTTTAGGAAAGTGTGAAAACCTTATTTTATTATAAACATGTCTTCAGTTTGAAAAGGCCCAAAAATAATTAAATTTGAAAATAAGAAGACTAATATGAGAAATAAAATAATCCAATTAGAATTGGACTTGTTTTGGATAATATTTTAATCATTATAATCTTATTTATTTAAATCATTTATTAATGAGGTAAACACTCCATCATTATTGCGTCATAAATAATTTAATTTATTTGATGTATAAAAATTATAACAAATACCATGATTAAGGAAATATTATTATATTTCGAGTGAATATTTATAGTTGAAAAGATAACTTGTATAACCCCAAGTAAAAATTAATTTACTAAAAGATATTTGTTTATTTCATTTTGGCCTTTACTCTAAGTAAATTAAAAAAAAGTGTCATAATCACTTTCAAGTGGCTCCATGGGGTTCAAAAATCTACCCAAGGATGACCATGGGTGGAAATGACTTAACCAATAGGATTTGGACACATTTTAGGGTAAATAAATATTATTTTTTACACTTATTTACCAGATTTACCCTTAAACCGCGGTAAATAAAGTATTTACTGAGGTAAATATTTAAAATGTCTAAAAATAAAAGTTACCTATTTACACAATTTGGACCTCATGATTCCAAATATTGAATCCATTTCTCCAAATTCAAAACACATAAGTGGCAGAAATTAATTTAAAATTAAATCCCACTATCAAAACAAAAGGCGTGTTTTTTTAAAAAATATTAACTATCAAAAGATTGACAGTTGATTATGTCTAATTTCAAAGTGAAATTGCTTCTAATGAACAAAAATAGATTAAATGGTAAAAATATATTCTAATTAAACTTTAAAACCAATTAAAAGAATAATCTAACCATATAAATAAATTAGATCTAAAGGCAATTTAGAATTAAAATACAGTATTTTTCACTATTTATTAAAAAAGGAATTTTATCATAAAATACCAAAAAAATTTACCCAAAGTAAATTTTGATGTCCCAATTCTAAATAAGAATTTTATTTTGTCAAATAGAACATATAAAAGTGACAAAACTGGATTGAAAGAGGTTTTGCCATCAAAAGGCATTAAATTGACCTTTTAAAATAAATTATGCTTAAAATTAGATTCATTTACATTTTAAGCCTCTAACTTTTATTGATAAATGTTAAAAAATTTAACAATAATGTATAATCATATTATAGTTAGTTATTTTCATTCCTTCCAATACAATGGATTGGAGTTAACTACCATTTAAAATAATAATATTATATTATTAGTGTTTATATTAAGATTTCCAAGAAACTGGTTGTTGTGTATCGGGTATGCTATCAAACATAGAAACCCCTTTAAAGTAAAATTCATATTTAATTCACAAATATTAATAAATATGAAAAATGTCATATTCTTTATTTACTTAGGATGTTACATCCTTCCCCCTTTTGGGAATTGCGTCCTCACAATTTTATTCACATACCAAATAAATGAGGGTATTTATCCCTCATAGAATTTTCAGATTCCCACATTGCCTCTTCAACAATATGGTATTTTCAAAAAACCCTTAACTGGTGAATTACCTTATTCCACAAAACTTTCTCTCTACGGTCAAGAATCTGGACATGTAGTTCCTTATAAGAGAGATTCCCTTCTAACTGAACTACCTCCGGGATCAAAACATGGGATGGATCTGGCATATAATTTCTTAACATAGAATCATGAAAAACATTATGTACCTAGGAAAAACTTGGAGGTAAAGAAACTCTATACACAACTGATCCAACTTTCTCCAGGATTTCATAAGGTCGAATGAACCTTGAACTCATTTTTTCTTTCTTACCAAAACATATCACACTTTTCCATTGAGAAACTTTGAGATAAACATGATCACCTACCTCAAAATAAAGATCCTTCCTCCAGTGGTCCACATAACATTTCTGCCCACTCTGAGCTGTTCTCATGTGCTTTTGAATCAATTGAACATTCTCTGCCATCTCTTCTACCAATTCTGGTCCCATCAGCTTCCTTTCACCTACTTCATCCCAAAAAGATGGAGTTCGACACCGCTTCTCATAAAATTCCTCAAATGGAGCCATCTATATTTTGGAATGAAAACGGTTATTATAAGAAAATTCAACCAAAGAAATATATTGGTCCCAAATTCCCCGATAATCTATCGGGAAAGTACGTAACATATCCTCCAAGGTATGAATTTTTTGTTCAGACTTCCCATCTGATTGAGGATGAAAAGCTGTACTAAAATTTAATTCAGTACCCAACGACTTCTGAAGGCCATTCCAAAAGTTAGAAGTAAACCTGGGATCACGATCAGATACAATGGAGAGGGGAACACCATGCAACTTGACTATCTCTTTAACATACAATATAGAAAGTTGATCTAGAGACAAATTATCTCAAATTGGATGGAAATGAGAAGATTTAGTTAATCGATCAACAATAACCTAGATTTCATTATTACCTCGAGATGTTTTTGGTAATCCCACAACGAAGTCCATTGATATATTTTCCCATTTCCACTCTGGAACCGGCAAACACTGAAGCATCCCTTTTGGTAACTACCACTCTACTTTAACCTGCTGACAAGTCAAACACCTCATAGTAAAATCAGAAATATCTCTTTTCATTCCATCCCACCAATAATACTCTCAAAGATCTCTGTACATCTTAGTACTTCCAGGATGAACTCAAAACGGAGAACTATGAGCTTCACATAACAACTCATTCTTCAACTATGAATCATAAGGTACTCATAACCTTTTCCCAAACCTCAAAACACAATCATTATCAACGTTAAAATCAGGCATCTTACCCTTCAGAACCAACTCTACCTTTTTTTGAAACTCACTGTCTTCCTTCTACGCTTGCTTAATTTTTTCTGAGAGAGATGATTTCACTGACACCTGAAACAAAACAGAAGAATTCCCTGCACCAAAAACTTCTATGACAAAGTTCATCAAATAAAAAACCAAAGGATATAATTCCAAACATATCATGGTTAATGAAGCATTACTTTTCCAACTCAAAGCATTAGCCACTTTATTTGATTTTCCCACATGGTAAAGGATCGTGCAATCATAATCCTTGATTAATTCCAGCCATCTCCTCTATCTCATGTTTAATTTTTTATGAGTGAATATATACTTCAAAATTTTTTTATCAGTATATATTTCACACTTTGCTCCATAAAAATTGTGCCTCTAAATTTTTAAAGCAAAAACAACAGCAGCTAATTCCAAATAATGTGTAGGGTAATTTAACTCATGAGGTTTCAACTGACGTGAAGCATAAGAAATTACCTGATCATTCTCTATTAGTACAAAACCAAGTCCTTTCAACGAAGTATCACTGTAGATAACAAACTCAACATTTCTAGAAGGCAGTGCCAAAACTGGAGAATTTACCAATATTCTTTTCAATTACTAAAAACAATCATCACATTATTTTGTCCAGATGAACTTAACAACTTTTCAAGTTAATTTTGTCGTTGGACTGGATAACTGTGCAAAATTCTCAACAAACCTCCCGTAATAACTTTCCAAACCAAGAAAACTATGGATCTCAGATATATTTGTGGGTCTTGGCCATTCTTCAAAACTTTTTGTTTTAGAAGGATAAATAGTTATTCCATTTTTTGAAACAATGTGAACAAGGAATGAAATTTGTTGGAACAAAAAATCACACTTACTAAATTTCCCAAATAGTTTCTTTTCTTTTAAGGTTTGCAAGACAACCCTTAAATGAATTTCATGCTGCTCTTTAATTTTTGAATAAACCAAAATATCATCAATGAACACAACCACAAAATTATCCAAAAACTCACGGAAAATTCTATTCATAAGATCCATGAATACAACAGGTGAATTGCTTAACCCAAAAGGCATAACTACAAAATCATAATGGCCATATCTAGTACGAAACACGGTCTTCATAATATCTACTTCATTTAATTTCAACTAATAGTACCCCGACCTCTAATCAATATTCGAAAAATACAGATCTCCCTGGAGCTGATCAAACAAATCATCTATATGAGGCAAATGATACTTGTTCTTGATTGTGATGTTATTCAATGCTCTATAATCAATTCAAAGTCTCATTGAACTATCTTTCTTTTTAACAAACACAATAGGAGCACCCCATGGTGATGTTTTAGGTCAAATGAAATCTTTATCTAATAACTTCTGCAAATTTCTTCTTTAACTCTAAAAGTTCAATTTGAACCATTCGATAAGGGGGTTTTGAAGTTAGCTTAGCATCAGGAACTAAGTCAATATTAAATTCAAATTTTCAATTAGGTATAATACCAGGAAACTCATCAAGAAAAAACATAAAGGAACTCATTTACCACTGGCACATCATTAATCTGAATAGTTCCTTTTTTTCAACAATATGTGCAAGGTAACATTCATTTCCATCTTTTATGAGTTTATCAGCTTCCTGATATGTTATCAAAAGCAAGGGTTCATTCTTGTACACAAACTGAAAATCTTTCTGAAAAGAAACCACTTTAGATCTGAAGTCAATCTTATCATGGTAAAAAGAAATCCAATCTATTCCCAAAATAACAACAAACTCTACTAGAGGAAAAACAATAAGGTTTGGAGGTATATTCTTTCCACACAAAAGGACAGGATGGTTCTTATAGTTTCTTTTGGTCTCAACATTTACTTCAGGTGTTTTTACCATAAGTTCATTATTCGTATCATGATATGGAATCCCTAATGTACTAGAAAACTTCTCATAAATGAATGAGTGTGTAGACGCTGAATCAAAACAACACATTGGAATAATTTGAACAAACAAACAGTGTACCTGATACTACATCATTTGATGGCCCAACATCTTCTGAAGTAGTTGCAAAGGATTTGACCACCCCTTTCTGCTTGTAGTCTGGATGTTTTCCCTTATTTGAGTTCTTTTTTGGACACTCATTTTCATAATCACCCTTTTCATTGCACTTAAAACATTTCACTAACTGTAAATCAGATTTTGTCTTACCATTACCCAGCTCTTTTTCAGTGCAATTATGTGCCTTATGTCCCATTTTACCACACTGGTACACTTACCAGAATTCAAAAGACATTCCCCATCATGATTTTTACCACATTTTTCACAAACTGTAAACTTAAGTTTCTTACCATCAAACTTTTCTGAAGAGTTCTTCCCTTTTGTCCCCCAGCTCGACCTATTATTCTATTATTTTTCAAGGAAGACATGATCATCGAAAAACTCCATTTCCACCTTCTCCACACATCGAACAAGTTTTTAATAACTTTTGAAATCACGAGAATCTAAATCCCTTAAATACTTTGGCATTAATCTTGAGTAAAATGGTTGATTTTTCTATCAAGATCTCGTAAGAAATTCGAAGAATACCTTGCCAGTCGAGTGAATTTTTCTTCGTAAGTAGCCACTGAGTCATCATCCTGCCTCAATTCCAAGAATTTATTTTCCATCCTAAGATGAACCACCTTAGGAAAATATTTCTCAAGAAACATACCTTCTAATTCATCCCAGTCAAGAGAATCAATCTCATCACTATCCCTAATATTTATCACCATCGACCACAACTGATCAGCTTCACCTTCAACAAGGTAAATAGAGAGACTAACCATTTGATGTTCTGAGCACCCCATAACTTCGAAAATCTTCTCCACTGCTTTAATGCACCCTTCTGCTAGCACAGGGTCAGATGATCCTCTGAATGATGGGGGATGCTGCCTCATGAAATTCTCTACTACTGACATGTTCCTCTATGGTTAGTCTGGCTGATCTCGTGCATGGATGCCACCACCATTTATAGCCTCAGTCAACTGTTCCATCACTGCAAAAAACTATTTTCTTTTGATTCTGACCATCTCAGGTTGCTGATTTGGAAGTTTGTCTTCCTCCGGATGTCGTCCCAACATAGATACCCTGTTTCCTCTACGGAAACCCATTCTGAAAAGAAAAATATCTTAGGCGAAGCAACATCGTAATCTGTAAATGCTATATCATTACAATATTACCATAAATTAATTTTTTTGACATTAATATAACCATATTCTAACTCCTAAATTTATCTAAATCGACCATTGATACCAACTATAAGGACCCAGCCTTAAAATATTACATAATCTTGAATTAAATTAATAATTCACATTGAGAATCTTTTCAGGTTTAGAGTTTTAGAGAATTAGTCCATAACTATTACATTACATATTAATGATTACAAAGTATACACTTATTCTCAGATTCCATTTTTTTCATAAAATAAAAACTCTTTTAAAGAAATGTGTCATGTCTAGTTCCATGTTTTAGACAGCATGACTTTTCCTTGATCCCATCCTTGATCCTATTTATCTTTTAAGTCCTGTGAAGCACATTTCAAAACATGTGAAGAGTATAAAACTATTAGTAAGGGTTATAAAACAAAGAAAGAAAACGTTATATCATCAATACATACATAACATAAGATCTTTAACATACTTCATGAAATCCTAATATTTATGAAATACACATAGAAATCATAAATCTTAAAGGTAACTTGTGGCATCCATATCATACATAAAATGTTTCTATCACAGCTACGTAGGAAGTTACATTTTGAATAAACATCATAGTATATTCCCTAAATATTTTAGGAGATACATTCATGTTTACCTTCTTCAGGTTAACCAATTCATTTGAGAGCTATCTCGGGCTCACCCGCCCTAGGTTTATCACAGAACCACCCGTATATGTAAACAATTCCCAAAAAGCATAACATAGTCATAACACAAAAGGCAATCATAAAGGAAAGATAAAATTTCCTCATTTCATTCACAATATAACAAATACAATATGAGAAAAAATTTCAATACCAAAATACATAAAAAGAGTATATGGTATTTATTTTTCTTTTGAAAACATTTCGGCTTGTTAAGGAAGCCATGGATCAAATAATACTCATGGCCGCGAAAAGGTTTTTGTAACAACTTATGTTAAAAAAACATTCCTTTTTGTCATTTAGTAAAAGGATTCATAGATAAAATATTCCTTTTGAATGAAAGTAAAAGTCAAATTGGTTTATACACCATATAAAAGTATGTTGTGTATAAAACAAATTTTTATCCAATGAAAGGAGATTGAGATGAAGTCTCTTACCTCATGTCTGAATTGACCCATTCGTTCATTAATTTCCTTAATAATAAACTAAAGTTAATTTCTAAATTCTTAAAAACCATTTTCAAGTTTATTATTCATCTTATATAACTTATTACCCTTTTATAAACATTGTATAGTCATTTATGTTAATAATGGTCGTTTTGTCGATATTTGGTACTTGAGTCGAAAATGAACTTCTTATAATATCTTGTTGTTAATGGGGTAAAAAGTTCATCATATCCAGAATTATATTCATGATATAGATATCATATATATCATATATATCTAGTATATACATGTATTTATAATAGTACAAAACATTTAGAGGTAAGAAATGAAATGCACCGTTCATGGAGACAGTAAGTCGTATGTATGCATGAACGCAACTTCCATTTATATTTCTTATTTTCATGTAATTAAAAAATAATTATACATAGTTATATTATAATTCCTGTATAATATCATATATCATATCATTAACTCCATCCTTTATACATTCCATGTAAGGCATTAACGAGTCATATCACTTTGAGGGGGCGATAGTCCACACTTACTCTAATGAGATTATCGTATTTACCCACTATAGAAAACATAAAGGAATTATATAACTGGAAAATAAAAAAGTATAAAGAAAACATAAACATAATATATATCATATATAAATACATTTACATCATAATTTCCACCATGAGAAGCGGTAGGAGATAATTTAACAATCATCATTTCGTGAGGCGTTTGGTTTCCATCCACAAAAACATTCTGTTCTTCACCCAATAGATAGAGGTGTGTGTAATTGTAGTTAGAATAATTTTCATAAAAACATCCTAGTATATTTATTATATTGGTTTTGTTATAAAATAAAGTATAAAAAAGAGTTTAGGGGTTTGAGAAGTAAAATAAATGAAAAGAAGTTAAGAGAAACCGTTACCTTTAATTTGGGTAACTCCCTTTGGTTTGAACCAAAAGGACTTCTTGAAGTGCCTTATACCAAAGATAAGGCTTTTACGTGGAAGATATGGATTTAGGGAGCTTAATTTTGCAGAGGTTGGATGATCCAAAAGGCTTGATAGGTTTGAGGAATTGGTTATAAGTGGTCTCCTTTTATAAGAGAGAGAAGGGTCTCTTTAGGAAAGTGTGGAAGCCTTATTTTATTATAAACATATCTTAGGTTTTAAAAGGTAGAAAAATCATTAAATTTGAAGATAATATGACTAATATTAGGAATAAAATCATCCAATTAGAATTGTACATGCATTGGATATTATTTTAGTTATTATAATCTTATTTATTTTAATCATTTATTAATGTGGTAAACACTCCATCATTATTGTGTTATAAATAATTTAATTTATTTGATGTATAAAAATTATAGAAAAATACCATGACTAAGTAAATATTCTTAGATTTAGAATAAATATTTATAGTAGAAAATATAACTTGTATAAACCCATGTAAAAATTAATTTACTAAAAGATGTTTGTTTATTTCATTTTGGCCTTTACTCTGTGTTAATATAAATAAAGTGTCATAATCACTTTAAAGTGGCTTCATGGGGTCCAAAAATCGACCCATGTATTCCCATGGTCTTACATGACTCAACCAATATTATTATAACACATGTTAGGGTAAATAAATATTATTTTTTACCCTTATTTACCTGATTTACCATTAAACCACGATAAATAAAATATTTACTGAGGTAAATTATTAAAATGTATAAAAATAAAAGTTACCTATTTACACAATTTGGAAATCCTGATTCCAAATATGGAATCCATTTCTCCGAATTCAAAACACATAAGTGTTAGAAATTAATTTAAAATTAATTCCTACTGTCAAAACAAAAGGCTTGTTTTAAAAAAATATTAACTATCAAAAGATTGACATTTGATTATGTCCAATTTCAAAGTGATGTTGCTTCTAATGACCAAAATTAGGTTAAATGGTAAAAATATATAATCTAATTACACTTTAAAACCAATTTAAAGGATAATATAACCATATAAATAAATTAAATTTAAATGAAATTTTGAATTAAAATACAATATTTTTCACTATTTATTAAAAAATGAATTTTATCAGAAAAATACCAAAAATTTACCAAAAATAAATTTTGATGTCCCAATTATAAATAAGAATATTATTTTTGTCAAATAGAACATATAAAAGTGACAAAAACTAGATTTAATGGGGGTTCACCATTATAAGGCGATAAATTGACCTTTTAAAGTAAATTATGCTTATAATTAGATTCATTTACATTTTATGCCTCTAAATTTTATTGGATAAATTTAAAAACATTTATAAAACAAGTATAATCATATTTTAGTTAGTTTTTTTCATTCCCTCCAATTCAACAGCTAGGAGTTAACTACCATTTAAAATATTAATATTATATTAACAGTGTGCATAGTAAGATTTCAAAGAAACTGATTGTTGTGTATCAGGTACGCTATCGAATGTAACAACCCATTTAAATTAAAATTAATATTTAATTCACAAATATTAATAAATATAAAAAATTTCATATTCTTTATTTACCTAGGATGTTACATTAAATGTATAAATGACATATTTTGTAATTTCCCCAACCCAGAATCCACTAAACCAGTGCCCCGAGATGGGTCGCCAGATGACCTCAGGTGCACCTCTCTATATGCTAGAGGCCATCGAATAACATTTAGGGTCTAATATACAATTTGGGGAGATTATAACCTATTTATAATAGTAATACATGACATATTAAGTATGAAATGTAGGAATAAATATGAAATAAACAATAACATGCATTACCAACCATTTTCCCAAAACTCTGTACATGCCCACAACAAAAAAGTAAATTTTCTATATCATGTAAGATAGTGTCAAGTGTAAGAAAAAATAAAATAAAGAAAAAAAGAAGTCTAAAAATGGACCTGGACTCAAGATACGTATCCGTTATCCATGCACATCCCATATCCCAATCAACCATTTAGCATGGGCCTTTTACCTTGTCATCATTTGAAACCATGAAATATTCACGGGTACCTAATCAATGCCTGGGAAGGGCATGAGTATAACTCAGTCGACCACTACCAATGGTGTATAAAAAATATACATTCTATATAGATTTTTTATGATGGTATATAATGAATAAAAATATAAAAATAAGATAACAAGATGTTATTAATTAACTAACTTCACGACTATTTCATCATTTTTCCCCTAGGCTAGGAATTTAATTTATTATACGATGACCTATGCTCATAAAATAATATGTAAAGGAGGATAATTCAAGTTCCCAATCATGCTAGAAAAAAAAATTTCCCAAAAAATTAAAGCACACCTACCTTGTATCCTCAATTCAAGTAGTCTCATCAAATGCAACTATTAGGGGAATAATGCCTCAGTCTGACTCCCTAAACTGTGTACTATAATGGTGGGGTTTAGAGCCTCATTACAACATGAACAATGATCATAGAAAATAAAGTCAATACCCCACATACCACCAACCCATTTTCACACGATTCTTTAACCACACCACAGTTACCAACACATACAATAACTATTCAACATGTTTATCATTTGTAGCCAAAACTCATTCAACATATTTTCCATATTTAGGCCTTAAAACATTATCCCATTTTCCATTTCATATCGTATCCCATTTAACATATTTTTAATTCACGTGCCTTAATTTATCTATACGTTTCCCTTATAACCCATAATTCATTTAATAGATTCACTTTAATTAATTTAACCTGTAAAAAAACTTCCAAAACACCCCCTTTATCCATGTAAATGACTATACACAACTAAAATTAGTTCCTTTTAATAATTAAAAATAAAATTTCAACATATGTATCATGAAATTTATTTCATAATAATTCAATTATACACTTATCATTTAAATTTTAATGTTCAAGATGGTGGGAGACCCCCCTGGGTGGCCCATAACCTAGTCTAATCTGCGTCAATGCATACCATGGGGATCATGATAAGTTCAATCCATAAATTAAACATTAAAAAAATCAATTATACTATGGGAAACCAAATATAAAACACAATAACACCAATGAACAACCACATACACATTAACAAATCAACAAGTCTATGGGATATAACTTGTAGGCCACATAACACGATTATAAAGATGAAAAATCACTTAAATTTAGCATTTAATTCAGATGCTATCAACCTTCAATGATCCATCATAATATCTTCAATAATAATAGTTTTTATGGATTTAGAAAAATAATAACAACTATAAAATACATAATCTTGAAAAAATGATGAAACAAGAGTGTTATACTCACCCACAACTTTGATTTACACCCAAATACTCTATAAATGGGTTAGAAATGAAGGAGATCATTCACTAGGATGATTGGGAGATATTGGTTTGTCACTATTATTATTGGAGGAAAATTGGGGAGGTAAAATAACTAAATACATATAAATTCCATGGGGGAGAAATGGTAAATTTCCCCCACATTAATGAGGCATGCGGTTTGGCAACATGGTTAGACCAACTAGGAACCAACCATGTTCCACCCTCTTTCTAACAAGGTTCCAGGTTACACAGCTTCATGGGAAGTATTTAGTGTTTAACAAACCATGTAGAAACTGTCTCGATTGAATTTTTCCATGTCCACATGGTTTCACCTCCCCCTTGTGTGGTTTCATCAACCATACAACACACCTCTTACAAAGAATGGTTAGGGTGAAAAATTACTACTAACCATGCGAAAACCATGAAACATGCAATAAGTGGACCTGTTTTCTTTTATTATGTATCCCAAACCCCTGGGAACCTAAGATCGTCCTCATAAACCTAGTAAAAATTTAATTCACCATCTTAATGGTATTTAAACTAGAATTTAAACAATAATGTACCTTATCATATGTTTTGTATATTTTAACCTCCCCACCTTATAATAGCTCATCCTCGAGCTACTCTCCCAAGAATGACTAAGTTTTTGAGGTAAAGAGATCTGGAAAGTAGCACCACATGACCATTTCCCTCTCCCATGTCTCTTCAAGAATGTTACCATGCTGCCACAACACTCCAACCAAAGGAACATTCTTTTCTCGGAATACTTTCTCACTATGATCCACAATATGAACCAGATGCTCCTTGAAGGACACATCATCGTTAAGCATGACATCATCAACATCAATATCATGAGATGGGTCAGGGTGATACTGCCAAATCTATGACACATGCAAAATATCATGCATGCCACCATACCTTTGTGTAAGAACCAATCAGTATGCCACCTACCGAATCCTATCCACAATCTCAATTAGCACTAGATACTTAGGTTTCAAATTACCCTCTTTCTGAATTAGACAGTGACCCAGCCTTGGTGACACCCGAAGGAACACACGATCAACCACCATAAACTCAAAAGGTCATTAACACTGATCATCATAAAAATTCTTCCTACTCTGAGATGTAGCCATACATTTCTGAATCTACTAGACCTTTTTTGATGTATCCTACATGAGACACAGTCCCAACAACTTTGATTCCCCTTTCTTTATCCAAGATAACTGTGATCTACATGTCCTTCCATAGAGTTCATCATACATTTCCATATGAATCATCACCTTGTAAATATTTTTATAGGAAATATCATCAATTACAAAATTAATAAACCTTGATCTATGAAAATCTTGGGCACATTACCTCAATATATCCACTATAACATGAATAGTATTCTCAGATTTCTTGTCTATTAACGGGTGGAAAAAAACACTTAAAAACGCTTGGGTATAAAGCACCTTTGGTAATTCTTGCCTAAGTCATGAAGTAAAATGTAGATCATGATAGGAAAATGTAGTTTGTGGCACCAATTTCAACCATACTATTCCCCAAAACATATAACTCACCTAACTTGTCAATGGTGAAAGTCTCACAAATCGGTAATAAATGTTCCACTTTGGTCACATGATCCACAAATACCCCGATAAAAACATAATTCTAAGGCTTTCTTGGAAGACCCACCACATGATCCATCATCACATTATCCTATTTCTATTTCATAATGGTAAAAGGAAAAAAAACCACCCAATCACTAATTCATAACCTTCACCTATAGACATGTATAGTATCATGTCATGAAACCTGTAACCAATTTCTTCATTCCTAGCCACCAATATCACCTATGAAGATCACGATACATTTTTGTCAAACCAGGATACACCACCCACTTTGAATCATGTAACTCATGAATCAACTCTTCCCGTATACAAGTTGCCATGAAAACATGACCATGAACATAAATGATCTCATCATGACCAACAATCCTATTATAAGGTTCCCCCTCATTCATGAAATTCCCTAAGGTGAAACACTCTAGATCCTCATAATACCTCTCCTTGATCCATGATAGAAGTATGGACTTTGGTACCAGGGATGCAAGGGTCATTTTCCCTTTCCCACTCTACAACTACATATGAATCTCAATAATCAACACCATCATGCTCTACTCATAACTAGATTCCGAATAAAACTGATTGTGCATCATCTGACTCAAGGCATACACAACCTTTTCTCCTTTTCCTAGCATGCCAAATTACTCAAAATCAAAGGAATTCATGTAATCAACCCATCTTTACTGCTGAAGGTTCAAATATTTTTGGGAAAAGATATACTAATGTATCTTATGATATGTATACATAAAAAAAATTTATCCAAAAAAATCAACATCTCCAACACTTTAAATCATAAACCATTATAGACAACTCAAGATCATGTTTAGTGTAATTTCATTAATGATTCGTCAAATGTCGTGACCTATATACCACAACCCAATCATCATATATCAACACTTCTTCAAGACCAATATTGGATATATCATAAAACAAGGTTTTATCCTTTCCTAGATCAGGTAAGATCATAATCATTTTGGTAGTTAATTCCTTCTTTAACTCTTGGAAATCATTCTCACATACCCCGAACCATTCAAACACTATTCCCTTCTTGGTCAATACTGAGAGTGGCGATTTGAAATAAGAAAGGTTTTCGATGAACCTTTGATAATTTCCAAAAAAACTGAGAAAAATTTGAACATCAAATACCTTATTAGGACGCTCTCTAGATACAACAACATTAACCTTTTTTAGGTCCGCATGCACTCCTTCCTCGATGATGATGAGACCCAATAAATTTACCATGTCAATCAAGAAATGAAATTTAGATAGATTTTCATATATTATATACTATGTTAGTGGACTAAGGATAATGAAATAATTTTTCTAATGTTATTCATGAGTCTTGGAGTACACCAAGATGTTATCTAGAAAGAAAACTATAAACTAATCTAGGTACTTGTGAAAGATTAAGTTCACTAGGGACATAAAAACAACTTGTGTGTTGGTCAACTTGAATAGAATCACAAAAAACCCATATAAACCATACCTACTTATGAAATAATTTCATGGTATATAATATGGTATCACCCTTATCTCATGATAACATGATCTAAAATTTGTCTTGGAGAACACAGAAAAACATATCAACTGGTCAAAAATATCTCCAATTCAAGGACGTGGATATCGATTCCTTATCATCGTCTGATTCAACTTTTGATAATCGACACAAAAAATCAATTTCCCTTCATCCTTCTTAGAAAAAAAATAGGAGATCCCCAAGATGACATAATTAGACGAATAGTCCCCTTATTTTCTAGTTCCTCAAACTATGTTTTATATTCCTCGAGTTATGGTATTTCTATTATATATGGTGGAATAGAAAATGGTTTTTCTCCTGATATGAAATCTATTGTGAAATGTACATATCTCTTTGGTGATATCCCTGTGAAGTCCCCTAGAAACAAAACCTAAAACTGATCCACCGTGAGAGGAAAGAAAAGATGATATACTCCCCTATCATCAAGAAAAATATAAGATACCTAGGCTATGATTTCATCCAACTACTGACAGATTATCCCTGCACAAGCTTAAATATCTCATTCCCCACATTGAACATAAGTATTCCACTACAAGGATGTGAATATTACCCTATGACAGTAACAATCAATATAGTCATGATATGACACTAGTCAACCCATCCCCAATATTAATTGAAATTTTTTCAGCTCTAGAAAAATCAAGTACCATAGAAAAATTTTACCCACCAACCTCAGTGGAATACTCATTACATTGTTGGATATTCTCTGCACATACTCTTAATGATGTATTAGTCAATATAAAAGAGTGTGAAGGTATTATATCAAAAAAAGTACTAGAAATTGTGAATTCCATAAGAATCATAACTCAAACTATTGATTGTCTATCCTTGGCACCTCCAGATACAGGCAGAACTACATGATGATGAAATTTCCCTCTACACTGGGTGCTAGTCTATGTTCATGGTGAAACACTACCCTGCAGATAAGGATTCCCTTTTCCTAGGTCACCACATCCAATAGCCCGACCGATACGACCAGTAGATTTCAAACTACTAGCCTTATATTCGGTAATAAACCCCTACCTTCACTTTATATCAGACTTGATCCTCCACTATTTACCATATATCAAGGTTTACCACATAACCTCAACACATTACCCATCCTACCTCATGCTCAGCAGTCTACTGGTGGTTAGGGAAATTGACATTACTTGTGTCCTGACCTACCGAATTGATAGAAGAAAACTAGATAACTACCTTTAGTGGATGGTTCTCTTACCTGAATACTCTTTCCACCACCACCATATTGAAAAATCTCAAAGTGGTGTTTCCTACCATTGGAAGTCGCACCACTGGATCACCCAACAAGAACCACATGTCCACCACCATAAGACTCTATTATGTTCCCTTCTAAAATAAAGGTTTGATCCACCACTTAAATGATCATCTTTAAACAAAATATATTAACTTTGGACATAATCTCATGACTAATTCCATCTTGGAAACATATCACTATAGTTTCCTCATATCATACCAATTCTGTAACAATGCATTGCAAGTCAATGAAGTGGACTAAAAAATCCTTCATTAATGTAGTGACCTCAATTCAATTCATAAATTCTGTATACTTTCCCAGTTTTGAGGTCTCTAAATAGAAATGTTCTAGAAAATATTTTTGGAAAATTTCCACAGTATACCATTAGCCTACAAGGTCTGAACCAGAATATCTGACAATCTCTTTTCCAATCCTCGTAACATATAATCCACCAACATGACTTTCTTCTCAGGAGGGGTTTCTATGTGATAAAGAATCATCTAGATGGACTCTATCCATAACTTTATTTCCTCAGGTCCACCCTCTCCAACAATCATTAGGGGGTGATAGAACAAAATCTCCCTAGTTATGTCAATCATACCGGCAGAACCCGCCATGTGTCATATTCCATCATATGTATAAAATGAGTGAATTTATCATGGTACTACTCCTCTTCTCTGTTACCATGGATCACAAGGGTTTCATTCTTTTCTTTTAGAGGAGCATTCTCAGCAATATCTTCATGTATTCCAACTAGGTCAAAGAATTTTGTTTCATTTCTCTATAATTCCAATCACAAATGTTAGAACACATAACATAAAAGTCATACATTTTTCACAAAATAAGTGTCTTTACTATCCATAAAAAACCCATTGAGGACTCACCATCCCAACTGATTTAGTCACATATCTATCACTACCCTCAATCATACCTACCACGGGCCATGGTCAGCTTGGGTAAACCAACTCACATAGTCGTAATCATTCATTAAACACATTTTTTTTAACAACTTTCACTTTCAAAACACAAATATTTATCTTTTTTGAAACCTTAAATCTTCTCAACTTACTAAAATAAAATTTTAACCCATTTATAACTCTTCATTTAGAACTATTATTTTACCATTATTTCACATTCGTCCAATTTTCCCATTTTCATCATCTTTATGAGGTACTATTTCGTTCTAATTCCAATGAAATTGTAATGAATTCTATCCCTCACATCCAATAATTCTTCCCCATTTTTTCTAACCATGATGAATACACCCTATATCCTTAAGATCCTAACATGATTCATGAATGTACTACCTAGTACTATTTTAGAAAAGAGAAATATTTCATAAAATAGTCACATCACACAATAAGTGTGTAAACCAATGGTGAAATATCATTCAACTGTAACAACATACATTAAGAAAAACAATCTCATGAAGGGGTACCTGAGGTTTCCCTCATACATAGTTTAGATACTAACATGTACAATCTTATTTGAAAGGCCCTGAAATATCCTAACCCCCCATCTACCATCCTCAAATAGTAAAATAATATAAAATAAAACCTCTTAGATACCACTTTGTTACATCCCCAACGTAGAATCCAATAATTCGATGCCCTGATCAGGGTCTCCAAATTACCATAGGTGTGACTCCCCATATTACATAGGATGCCAATTAGTAACAAGGGTCTAATAGAACATGTGAGGAGACTATACCCTATTTATCAAAGTAATCCATAATAGATGAATTAGGAAATAAATGAATCCATAAGAAATAAACAATTACATGAATTAACAACCATTTTCTCAAAACTAGGTACAATACTATAATAAAAAAATAAATATTCTATGCCATGTTAGAAATCATAAAGTGTAAGAAAACCTAAAATAAATATTATTGATGAAATCCAAAAAATGTTTCATGAATCCAAGTACAAATACCAAATTCATACAGATTCAATACCCCGATCAACTATCGAGAATATGGAATTTTCCCTTGTCCTATTTTGTAACCATAAAATATACCCGAGTACCCAATGGTATCTTGAGAAGGGTGTGAGTACAACTTAGTAGGAAACTGCCAAAAGTTTACAAAAAATATCCATTTTAAATAAATAGTTTATGCAGGTACATAATGAATAACAATATAAATAGAATAAAACTGGATTCTATTAATTAGCCAAGTTCACTTTTTCAATTTCATCATTTGTTCCATGGGTTAGGCATTTCATTTATTACACAACGTTCTATGTTGGTCAACCAATATGAATAAGGGGATAAGTCATGTTACCTATATCACTAGTGAAAACATTTTACGAATAATTACATAAAACTTAACATGGTGCCTCAGTTCAAGTATTCTCAACAAATGAAACCATTAGGGGCTCAGAGGCTCAGTATGACTACATAAATTATGAATTATAAGGGTTGGGTTTAGGGGATTTTTCCAACCCAAAACAGGGGAATATAATCTCAAGTCAATACACCACATACCAGCATGCCTTGTGCACATGCCTCTTTATCTATAAAACATTACCAACACAAACCATAACCACTCATCACATTTATCATTTAAAATACATTTTCCATATTAACGCCTTATCCGATTAGATCATTTTACCATTCATTTACAAACCCGTTTAACAAAATCCTCATTCACATGATATAATTCATTTAAACATTTCCATTGCAACCCATAATTCATTTAACACATTCACTTTAATTCATTTAACCCATTCACAACATTCCAAACACCCCTTATAGTATGTCAATGTCTATACATAGATACCATTAGTGCCTTTTCATATTCAAAACTAACATATCAACATATTTATAATGGACTTTATTTCATAAAAATACAAATCTATGATTATCATTACAATTTTCATGTTCAAGAAGGTGGAACACCCCATGGGTGGCCCTTAACGCTGCCTAATCAGCCGCAATACATACCATGTGGATCATGAGGGGTTCAATCCATCAATTTACCAATTAAAACCTCAATTATACTATAAAAAACAAATATATAGTACAATGACACCAAATCACAACCACATACCCATGAAAAAATAACAAGATTATCTGGTATAACTTGGAGGCCACCAACCTCGATTCTAAATAAGAACACTTACTTAACCTTAACCTTTGATTCAGATTCAAACACCCCTCGAACCCCCAACCAAAGGTCCACTAGATAAAGAGGGTTTATTTATTAATAAAAATAAGAAGAACTACAAAATACCTAATCTGAAAAAAGTAGTAAAGAGGAGTGTTAGACTTACCTGGATATTTGATCCTCACATAAAGGCACCCTAAATGGCATAAGAATAAAGGAGATAAATACTTGGGAAGATTGGGAGAGTTTGGTTCATCAATATTTCTAATAAAGGAGAAATGGGGATGAAAATTGGGTGAATAAACATAAATCCTAAGGGGTAAAATGGTCAATTTCTCCCAATTTAATGAGGAACATGGTTTGGTCTCACATTTGGCCAAACTATGCATCAACCGTGTGACACCATTTGTCCAAGAGGGATCTAGGTCACACAGATTTGTTGGAAGCATGCACGGTTTAAAAAACTAATGGGTAACCATGTATATTGCCTCTATCCAAGTATACATGGTTCCATATACCCCTTGAAAAGTTTTATTTATAGTGAATCACACCTCAAGAAAATCATGGTTAGGATGCATGGTTACTACTAATTGTGTGTCAATCATCAAACATGTACTAGATGGCCCCGTTGTACCTTTTTTCATATTCCGAACCCTCAGAACGACCTCAATCCTCCTCATACACCACGTAAACGTTTAATTCACCATCATGAAGGTAATTAAAACAAATTTAAACAATAACATACCTCACCAAAAGTTTGGGATAATATATATTTATATCCTAAGAACTCAAAATTAAACTTGTTAAACATGTTATAAAAAATCCAAAAATAAAACATAGAGATATTTACGAATAAAATTTAATTATATCTCAGTAAATATATAATATAGAAACCCAAATATAACACTCAATAAATATATGAGGAATTATAATTGCAAAAATTAACATATTAAGACTTATTCTGAAGGGAATAAAATATGTAAATTTTCTTAATTATCAAAACATGAAGTTCTTTAAGGAGCCACTAAAAATTCTCCCCCTTTTGATAATTACAAAAAAAGTATAATTTTAAAATATCCCCCCTTTCTAAATTATAAAAATATATTGTTTTAATAAAATATATTTCATTTTGAAATGTTAGTGTTTCTCCCTCTATTTATTTAACATAGTTTTACATATCCTTTGTTTTATAAAAAAAATTAACTCCTCCAAAATTTAAGAAAGATTAGAAAATATAAATAAATTTTATTTTATAAAAATATTTTCATGATAAAATTGCAATAAAAATAAAAATAAATATTTTATAAAACATTATTAAACATATAAATTACAAAACATGTGTCAAAGAGCCACTATAAAGGTTTGTAATGTTAAAACATTATGTGGTATACAATGATAATATTTAAAAAACTTTTAGTGAAAATTAATGATAAACCCTTTATAAAATAAACTTTTATATAGATTGAATGTTTGATAAATAAGGAGACACAAACTAGTATCTATAATAAAAATTAAAACAATTATATATTTAGTAATTTTGTATAGTAATCTAATATAGTAAATTGAAAAATAAATTTTAGAAAACTATAAATTTCTTGTAAATCTGGAAATTCATACTTATAAATACATCCAAACTCCCCTAGAATTATTAAATATTATTCTCCATGAGTGTAATATAATAAAAATGCCTCTATAAGATAAATCTAAAATTCCATTAGTATAAAAAATATGTATTAATTAATAATACATATATAATAACAAAATATATTAGCTTTCCCTTGATTTATCTGATTACAATATTTCTAAAATCGAATTAAAACAAGATAATATTTCTAGGAAAATTTTGTAATCGAATTATGGTTTTCTCCCCCTTAATTGATTCATTCTATACATCAAGTAAAACAATAATAAATTTAATGGAGAAATTTCGTTCTCAATTTCATCTAACTTATCATGAATAAAGTGAATATTTTATATTGAAATCAAATTATGCATTAGAATAAAATAATGAAAACATATTTTAAATAAAAATATTTAACTTGAAAAATAATATTTAAAATTTTAAAACTATAAATATTTCATTCTTTGAAAAATATTCTAAAATTTTAATGAATTCACAATCAAACTAAATTTATTTTAAAAGATAATTAGAAATCATCAAATTAAACATTTAAAAAGTGCATAATATGGGAATAAAAATTTGAAACAAATATATATTCCCCATTAATTTAATTTTCCTGCTTTCTAGAATTTAAAAAAACCACTCATGTGTATTTTAAAATTTAAAAAATGAAAGATTCTCATATTTAATATTTAAATTACATTTAAAATTTTGAATACAACACATATAAGACTATTCATATCATGTTTCAATAACTAAAATATCCAAGATGAATTCTTAATTAATAATAACAACAACTCTTTTAAAATTGATGTTTTCCTTTCCAAATATCAATATCACAGAAGTATAAGCATAATTTTAATTCCTATAGTGAAAACCCCTTTAAAAACATACTATAATATCACAAAGACCCCAAAAACATGTTATATGATATGAAAATAATTTTTAATGTAACCAAATTATAATATTATAAAAGTAAACTAGAATTTACAACAAAAATAACATATTCACTGTCCATATGATAATGAAAATTCCATATCTTGACTTTTGAATACAATTTTACTCACATTTATTGACAAAAAATTTATTTTTTAAAGTACATAGTAGCATACCAAAATGAAACAAGGTATTTAACCTTAACCAAAATTAAATACTAAAGCTTCTAATACTCATGACAGCATGACAATGATGATTCTATAATGACATTCATGATGAGCATGAGAAT
Source organism: Viscum album (assembly GCA_963277665.1). Taxonomy (NCBI): domain Eukaryota; kingdom Viridiplantae; phylum Streptophyta; class Magnoliopsida; order Santalales; family Viscaceae; genus Viscum; species Viscum album. The sequence goes on from OY728133.1 coordinate 667,525,834, forward strand.
ATAAAATTAAATAGATTTTACCTAGGTATAAAGAATATATTAATTTTACATAAATTTGAATATATATCTTCAGGTAAAGAAGTAGTAGATGGTCTAGATAATGTATCCTTGAAATAAGATTTAGAAATGAAATAACTTTAGTGGAAAAATTATTGAGTGAAATTCAAAGGAAAATCACAAGAATAATGACCATAGGAATCACATTTAAAATAATTAACTGAATAAATTACATCATATTTTCCTTTAAAAAATTTATTTTTAAACATAATAGAAATAAAATAATCACAAACAAGTTTTTTATGTTTATCATAACATTTTATGAAATAAGAACTCTTTCTAGTATTAACATTTAAAGCACTCAAATTATAATATCGAATTTATAAACAAATATTTTAATTTATAACGTTATTCAATTCACTAATCTGAATTCCATTTTATTTATCCAAAAAATTGAAATCATCACAAATATTTTTATGTGAGGAAGAAGATGTGTTTCTAAGTTTATCAATTTCTCCCTTAAGATTTAGAATTTATTAATCATCATTTAATTTAAGAGATAATTATTTTTTATTTTCTTGAAAAATTATATATTTTTCTTTGAGTGACACAAGTATATAAGTGATTTGTTTTATTTGGTCATTATATAAATCACACATTTCCTTTATATTTTCTATTCTTAGCTCATAATTTCCATAATTGATAGAATCATGATAATAATAATCCAATAAACTAACAATAGTTATACTTATCACACATTTATATCCATGTTTTCTTGCATATGAATCAAGATATCTTGAATAAGAAAGTGGAGGTTATTATGTTACATTATAGTATTTTAAAAAAATTTCTATTAACAATTTATTTTGGAAATTATCCTTGTTTCATGAAATTTCGAAATCACTCCAAGTAGTCACAGATTTATTTTGTTTCTTCTTGAACTTCCTTAGATTGTTGAGCTTCATAAAATCAGGTTTAATATTCCCTTTATTATTGCAATAAAAAAGATAATATTTATACATTCTAAATTCAAATGTGAAGTACCTTTAGTGATATATACTTAAAAAAATACAGGTTTTCCTTTTTTTAATAAATTCTTTATTTTCATATTTCCAAGCGTTATATAATTAAGGTGGAAATATTTATTGTAATTTCCTTCTTCATGGGTAGTTGTTTTAATTTATTTCATAATTTCATGAGTAGTGCTGCAACTACAAATTTTCCTCAAAATAAAAATAAATAATATTCATGAAATTATAATTAAGATCATTTTTAGAAAACATATTCTCCATTCAATGCAACAAGATTATATTTAGGTAAAAAATAATATTTAATCAAACTATTTAAAAATATAATATCAATACTCAAGATAATCTTCCATCCAAATATTCAACCTTGTATACTTACTACCATTGAAATACAATGATAATATCAAATTTGAACCATTTTTATTCCTTATGTTGGCCATCACTAAAAAGGTATTTCTCTTTGTATTGTAATGGTCTTGGATAAAAAATTTAGAATAATTAATTTATACAATTAAATGAAGAAAAATATATCCTAAAAAGATCCATCCTTTAATTCCAATTTTGAGGTATCAAAAAAAGTGAAAAAATTACTTATCATCAAAATCTCATTCCCTAATATATATTTTTAGTACCCAAAAGGTCATTCCATATATCGGAGCTTTTGATATAAGGTATGAGGCCTTAATATAGACATGAACTTATTAGCGGGTTTTGGGATTGTTTTCTAAACTCTTTTAAGATCTTCTTGATCACCCAGACCCAAACTTTTGATCGAGAAGATGAGGACTGAATCTTATATAGGAAGGCTTAAACATATCCTATTATATTTCCTATTTCCATTCTGTTATCAAATCAAATTCTAAGGTGTGTGTTTGGTGTTCTATAAATATGATACCATGGTGGATTCGAGTGAAATTTCCTGAAGTTGTTTATGACCATACACTGAAATTGATGGGACCTGAACCACCCATGATACCTCCAACAATGCCACTTGTGGAACCTCCTATTATTACTTTCATGGAAATAAATTCCTACATTAGAGAGGGGCTTAAATAGTTTCTATAGTCATTGTAGGAAGATCCATGATCTATACTGAATATGTCAATTTTTTCTCAAGTGTTATAGAAGCAACACCCTCTTACCTTTTTGGGGAAGGCAATACCTAGGCTACTGATTTATGGATAGAGGATATTCTTACCATTTTTGAGCATCTAGATACACCTAAAAAAGGATGATGAAGCTCACATATTTCATGCTTATAGGGTCTTCCTAGAAATGGTGTGTAGTTTTGACCAAGGATGGTCAAAATTGGGTAGTGGTTTGGAGGGAGTTCTAATCTATATTCTAGTATTATTTATTTCTTAAGATATCGGGGTTTGATCAATATATTTATTTTATAAACCTGGATTAGGGTAATTTATCAATTATGGATTTATCCCTCATTTAATATAGTTCTAATTTTTTTAATGCCTTCCTTGGTGGTGAGTTTTCCATAGATAGGTGATTTGAGGATGGGATTAGGTATTCCATCCAATCATATGTGAATATATTTTATCTGAATAATGTTTTTTAAGTAGTTATGTTTCTCTCATTTGTGAGTGAAACCTATGGTAAGATGAAAGCACGTTCAAGGAAGCTTAATACCTATGTAGGGAAGTGATTAATCTACTAGGAGAAAGAATCACGTCGAGTTCAATCATTTGGGAAGTTGCAGAAAAAGTATCTATACCGATGATAGTGTGGTATACCACTAGTGTAGGAGGATAGTACATATGATACCCTAGTTCACTATAGACCTAGTATAGTACCAATACTGTGGTTGAATCATAAATCTATATCATTTTTTAAAAAAAAATCTTCTAGTGGAAAGTGATAGTTTGTTCTCAATGAATACATGTTTAGGACCTAGATTAGTAGCTCCACTTCATGTTGGGAGCTACATTAGTACCATTCTAAAAATATGAAGAGGTGGATGAGGCTGGGGAAGTCCATATTTTAATGTACTATTTTACCAAAGTTAACTAACTCTATGTGAGGTTATATCATAGATTCATGAAATAAGAAAATTATATACAATGATGCTGACATGCAAGGGGCTGAGCATCAGTCCATCTACGGTATGGGTTATGATTTTAGTAAGCACACATTTAGTATGTACGTTATTTTACATAGAATCTTCCCAATCATTTTAGTCTATAGATACAATAGAGTCGTAGACTCAATGGTGAGTAATTTTGTGGAGTTATGACTCTTGAAAATCCACTGGGGATCTGACTTGAAGGTGTGCGCCTATATAAAGACTACCCCCAGAGATAGTTGTATTTTCTTCTTATGGAACCTTTTAATCCATGATATGAGAATCATTGAAAGAATTATCAAGATGGACTTGTTAGTCCCATATTGTTTCCATATTGATTATTATCACTAGAGGGTGTCATTCACATCACTTTAGGATAATAACCATATTTACAATGGAGAATGGAATGTTCGAGAATGTCAGGAAAAAACTAAGAATTATGGGATGGGTGGACTAACAACATACATTTTTAATATTATTCTAGATTATCAGGGAATATGTTAGATAACTCTCTCCCTAGTGGTGGATCATTTTAGGGATATCATCCCTTAATAATTTTAGGACAATCTTATGGGAAGGATGTTGAATTCACTATTGATCTAGTATGAAGAGCAACACTAGTATCTATTCCACCTTATAGGATGCCTAAAAATGAGCTTCATGAAAACAAGGGACAACTAGAGGACCTTGGATATATTGGGATAATGTGACTTAGTACACAACCTTTGGGTTCTCTAATTGTTTTCTAAAATAATTTGGATGAAACATTATGGATATATGTGGATTACAAGAAATTTAACCATATTATAGTCAAGAATTAGTACCTTTATCCGCACATAGGTTATCTATTTTACCATATCCAGGGAGCCAAGGTATTTTTTATGATTGATTAGTGTTCGGGCTATCATCAGGTACAATTTAGACCATCATACATACCTAAAATAAATTTCCTATGTAGTTATGATTTATATGAGTATCTGGTAATGTCGTTTAGTTTAACTAACATGCCAACTATCTTTATGGAAATGATGAAATGGGATTTTTACCCTTAAATAGATCCTTTAATTTTAGTTTTCAGGGATGCTGTCTTGGGGAAATCACATATATGAAATGATCATGAAAAATATATTGATATCATATTGAGCACAATGAAATAGAATCTATTCCATACCATGATTCCAAAATGATAATTTTGGATTCATAAATTCCCCTTCCAATGTCACATTATATCAAAATCGGGGATGTTTATAGATCCAGAGAAGGTGAGATCCATTATTTCTTAGGATAATCCCATGAATTTATTTCATATATTAAGTTTATTGGAGATATATGGGTATTATAGGAATATTATTCAAGATTTATCATTCCTTAAAACACCTATTACAAGCTTGAATAAGAAGGGCATTGCATTTTCATCGTCTGAAGCTTATAAAATTGATATTTGGAGATTAATGTTGGGATGATCTCAATATTGATCTTGACTTTTTCTGAGCATAGTAGAGGCTGTACAGTTTACTTTGATGGATCACGAATCATGTACAGATAAATTTTAATTTAAGAGGATTGATTTTTGTCATATGGATATCATGAGTTGAGTCCTCAAAATCATAATTTTCTGACCCATGTTCTTTAATTATGAGTTTTGGTTCATGTTTTTCATTAATACGAGCACTATATGCTGGGAGATTAGTTAATTGTATAAACAAATCACAAAATCATCAAATTCATTTTCAATCAACATGATATGAATCTTAGAAAGTATTGAAAGTTTTAATAACATTATTATATTGACATCAATCATGATTATACACTCGATAAGGGCAATGAAATGGCTAATTAATTGAGTCCTAAGTTTCAGACACAAGTTGTTTAGAATGCTAGTTGGGAGTGGTAGTTGATGAGACTATTTTATAAGATGCATCTGATGGTTTCAGAACATCATGAGGAAACTATAATCATAGCATTATCCATGAATTATTCACTTTTGGATCAATTGAAGATGACATAGATTTCTGATCCTGATGTCTTGGTCCTTTGAGGAACATTTCAGGTGAGGAATCCCCATTCAATTTGGATGTAGATGAGGATGAGAACTTGTGCATTCATGGGTGTGTTTCATACCTATAGACACATGATATGAGCTAATATGAGAATCTAATTCGTCCAAATGGTCTGTATATCTTAGAATTAGTAATACGTATCGTGATTTGTGCCACCGATACTGGTGGCCCCATAATAAAGAGGTAGATATTAGATTTTTTTACAATGTGCTCTACCTTTTAGTAGGTGATAGTGGAACACCGGTGGTATATTTGTATTATATAGTCATTACCCATTCATGAGTGGAAATTGGATGACACTACTATGGATTTCATGGTTTGTTTTCTGAAATATCTTCGATGAAGTAATGTTTTATGGGATACTATGGATAGTCTGATGAAGGTCACACACATCCTTCATATTTAGGAGACCATTTTGGTGGACTAGCTTATGAGGCGATATTTAAAAGAAATTTTGTTCCTTTAAAGAGTTCCACCAAACATTGTATCATAAAGGGATGATAATTTTACATTATAGTTCTAGATGGGGTTGCAGAAGGCTCTAGGTTCATAGGTTCTTCTAAGAAAAACCTATCACCCTTAGACTGATAGTCAGTCTGATTGTACAATATAGGCATTATAGGTTATGATTTGACCATGTGTCCTTGATTTTGGAGGATCTTTGGAGAAACATATACAAATTTCTGAATTCCCATACAATAATATATTCCAGGATACTATATAGATGTTTCCTTATGAGTCCCTATATGGTAGTCCATTTCATTCATCCCTATACTGATTAGATGAGGGAGAGGTAGTGCTAGTGGGACCTCATCTCCTTTAGGAGTCCTTAGAGTAGGTACATATGATTATAAAGAAAATGTATATAGGTCAGTCTAGGTAGAATTATTATGTTGATCATAACTGTAGACCTCTAAATTTTGAGGGTGAATATTAAGTCTTCTTATGTGTTTCTCAAATATTGGGTCACTGAACAAGTTAGAGATATGGCAATCTATCACTATGATTCATCTAAATTTATGATATTTTGGAAAGGGTTAGACATGTGACTTATTAGATAGAAATAATTTTGAGATAGAATACTATGCAAGACATTTTTTACATTTCTTAGTTATATCATTATCATTCAGAACTATTTGAAGTAATTCAATTGGATGAATTTGAGTAGAATAGTGATTATTATTTTGAGGAGTATGTTATTCATATTATTGATGAAAGAATGAAAGAATTCGGATCTAGGTCATTTCATTTAGTTTGGGTGCTATGATAACATGACTGTGTATGAGAAACGACCTAGGAGGGAGAGAGACTAGTGTTCATTCTTAGTGGGCATAGTTATTATTATATGGTACCAATCCACACTTAAATGGAAAATTTAGTGATGAGTTTTTAAGAAGGAGAGATTGTAAGATCATATATTTTTGATAAGGAATGAATAACTTATTTTTTAGTTTAAATATATATATTTTTTATAATAGAACCTAATAGGTTAAGGATGGTTTTAAGAGCATACAAGGTTTTTTTATATCCTAGATCTCTAGTTTTTGAAGAAATTGTAAGAGGTACATGGTTGGATCATGTTTAGGGAAAACCACGCATCTCAACTATGCAACCACAAAGAGTTGAAGCATGGTTTGACTGACCATGTGAGGGAGGCTCTATGGAGAGGAAAAACTTGTAATAAATCAATGGAGTGTTTTCATGGTTCCTACTAACCATTCACTAAGCGTGAAAACAGGTATGGCTCTTGGATAATGAGAATACATGGGCTGTGAATGATTTGTATAACCATGAACCTAGCTATAAAAAGTGGTATAACACTTATAAAATGGTATAACATAGATGGATCATTGTTTAAAAAACTATATTTCCAAACCATGCACCCTTTATTTTTTTTGGAATGTAATATTTTCCCCCTAATTCCTTTAACCCTTTAACCCATATATTTCCTCCATCATTTCTAATATCCACCTAACATAGGAGTACAAACTTTACTATCTACCTCGTCTTTGATCCACCTTTCACATATTACATCTGATTCAAGTGCCTCAAGTTACCTTTGATAGACAACAGTAATTCTATTTTTCATATTGGTTATTTTATCAATTTTTATCACTATATTGGATGATGATTAAATGTAAGATCATATAACATATTTAGGGAATTTTTATGGTTTTGTGATTTCACCAATTCTAGAGTAAATATAAAGTTTATATCAAATGAGGAATCATCAATTTTTATAAGGTAGGTCGTCTCATATTTTTCCTTAATACTCTTGATGTTATATAAAATGTGATGATATTCTACACTCTATGCATTCAATGCATCTACTCTAAAATGTAAAATTATATTAATTAAACTTCTAGACCTCGACGATATACTCCCATAGACCCATGACATTGTTGGAGGTTTTTGACCTTGACTAGAAGCACAATTTAATTTTTTTTATCAAATTCACTTGATAATTTCTAAATACATATGTCCCAACCTGTCACGACCCGCCCTCGGGGCCCGTGCCGTGACTACCCCAAGCCCACCATCCATAGGCCAGGGGCTGGCGACTAGCACTAAGCCGTAATTCCCGGTAAAAGGGAAGGCATTGCCTTTGTAATGTAAACAAGCACCACAGAGTAAGCAAGTGGAAAAGTAAACACTAAGTAATGACAGAGTACAACTGAATGTGCGGAAAAGTAAATGGGCCAGTATACAAACCCAAACTGAAAGTAAAGTACAACTCGAAAGGGGAAAACATCAACTGTAAAGTAAAAGCCGCTACACCGAGCTGTCCATTGGAAATCCCACCTGAAGGGTGGGTACAGATAGCTCCACTGCTCCTCAGGTCCTGCCGTCCGCTCCTAGCACGTCCCACCCAGTGGTCTACCTCCAGGTATTGTCCTGCTCTGCAACCCTCAACCACGATCAATGCTGTTTGTCGTCTGCAACCAACACAACGTAGTGCGGGCATAGCTCGTGCATGGGTGAGTATAAGCTACTCAATAGGGATCCCGAGTCCCCCGACGGTCTCCCAAAATCCACAAAGGATAAACCACAAAAAGAAGATACAAACAAGAAGTAATAACCGACACTGCTTAGGTATATTCCCATACATATACCTAAGTCATCAATTCCAATATGCTCCAACCTCCGAGCCCAAGTACAACTCAGTCCACATAGGAAAGTATACGTATTCCACACAGGAAAGCAAAACGAAATCCACACAGGATAGCACAACACAATCCACACAGTAAAGCAACAGGATTCAGCTCACACAGGTATACTTCTTCGAGGACGATAGAGATGATCACTGATCCATCTAAGTCGCTGGACCCACAAATCATCGATAGGTACTAACCCCCTCAAAGACCCACACAGGATCATACCCACACATGATCTGTAGGCACTGGTTCACACAGGACCGCTGAGCGCAGACCCACACAGGATCGAACCCACACATGATCGGTAGCACTGATCCACACAGGATCGCTGAGTGCTGTAGTCGTTGTCGTCAAATCCACTGAGGATCTCTGAACAGTCATCGTCGTAGTCACAGTAGCAGTCGCAACCAGCTCTAGGGTTTCCGCACACAACAAGCTCGTTCGGGAGGGTCCGTTCCACGAGCCGAGAGGCTGATACATAAATTGTCACAAAGTCCAGAGTTTATGTATCCAAAAGTTCCGTATCGTCAACAGGAACTCAACGCAACAGACGGCACGTCAATCAGACGTCCGTAGCTCAAGATATGAGCGTTTTCGCTCCGAGGGCCCGGTTGGTTTCGTGTACGAACTATCCCGGCCGAACTCAATGTAATCCGAAACCCTGAGTGCGATATACCGAAACGACCGTCTCGATCCAAGGATCGCATCGCCACTGACGACACATCGTTGGAGATCCATAGCCCGAGTTATGGGCATTGGAATCCAAACCGCTCGGTAACGGGGGTTTCGGGCCCGAGCTGTCCCGGCCCGAGACCCCCGGATGGCCCGAACTGGGTCAACACGCCCCGGAAAGGGTCGACCCAGCCCGGTGCGGCGCGGCGCGGCGCGGCCCGGCTTGGCCTGGCGGACCGGCCAGGCGCCGGTCCGGCTGGACGCAGCGCGCTGGGCGCTCTGCCAGCACGGCCGAAGGCTGAGCTGATTAGAAAAAATGGGGGGGGGGGGGGCTGCCCCCCCTTTGTAACCGCAGCCCCCCCCATTATGGGGGGACATTTATGCTGCCTGGGGGAATTTAATTCCCCCGGTTTCCACCTTTCCGGCCGGCCCGACTTGGCCGGCCGGCTTCTTCTCAACAGGACCGGCAAGGGCCGGTCCTCTTCCGTCTTCCGACACCGGCAGCCCAGCTGGCCGCCTGTCATCACGTTCCGCCGCGGCCCGAAACCGGCCGCGGCCTTCGTCGTCCGGCGCGGTGCGACGACACCGCACCCCTCCGCCGCGACCCCGCTCCGGCCGCGGCGCCTTCGGTTTCCTTCGACACGGCGCGAAGGCGTCGCGTCCATGAAATTCTTTCCACGGCACGACGCGATGGCACCGCACAATAATTGTCATGTGATTCCCGCGTGGTGCGATGACACCACACCATCTCGTTCCATCGGCAAGAAACAATCAAGAACAAAGGAGGGGGGTTCGGCCGTGTTTGTGCGGTCCGCCCCTCCTCTCGTTAAACGATAACACTTAATCGTTTATCCTCAAATTTTTCATGCTATAACCAAGAATGTGATTAATTAAATAAAACAACAACAAACCCCTACCTCGGTTTCAAGTGCTGATCACGTCAAAAAACCGCGGAAGACTAGCGTCGCGGAGGTCGGGCGTCGAGGAAACCGAACGTCGTTTCCGTTTACATCGAGGTGCGTCCGAAGAGGTACGTTGCTGGAGAAGTTTCATAAGCTGACGGAGAAAGTCCGAGGAAGAAGCAGCGTCTCCTTTCGTTGACACGGGAAGAAGATCAAAGATGCGGCATCGTCGATCTTCGGAAACACACCGGCTACGAAGAAGAGAAGCGGCGTTCTTCGTTGGAGCTTAAGTGTTCTTCGTCAAGGTTGAAGAAGATGGATAGATCTTCCCAAATCTTCTCAAGGTGGCAAAGGATACCAACCAAAATAAAATAAGCTTAAAGCTTATTTTATTTACACAATTAAACAACTTGAATTTCAAAAGTTTGAAATTCAATTAAACCACACTTAACTCACCTCATTAATTAAACAAGTTGTCAAGATTAATTAGAGAGGAGTTATAGGGAGTTTAAAGGGAAGATGAAGTGTTAGGCTTTTTGTGGGCCCCACCACACTTAATCCTCTCAAGGGAGGTTAAGTGGATGTGGGTCCCACCTCTAACTCCCTTTGGGAGGATATAACCAACATGGTAAAAAATAAAATGTGTCTCCACATTTTATTTAACTTCTTTTTAATTCCCCCAAAACTAACTCTTAACCCGCATAAAACGCAACCTCGGAAAAGGTCTACTTAAGCGAATATCGGCGCTGCAAGTTCATCGGTGCCCTCGGAATTCGATTCCGGGCACCGGTTCAAAAGTTAGAAATTCCCGCTCGTTGGTTCACTGAACGTACCCGAGCCAAACTTCGGGAATTGATTCCGGGCACACCGGGCCTCGGAATCAGGTGCCGTCAGAAACCGCGCTCTTGTAAAATTCTAATGAAAATTAAGAAAAAATTTACCTTGATATTTACGGGTCTTTACATTACTCCCACCTCAGGGATTTATGTCCCCGTAAAGATACATCAAAACTAGGTAAACAAATGAGGGTACTGAGCACGCATCTGAGCCTCCCGCTCCCAAGTGCTCTCTTGGAGATTCCTGTGCTTCCATATAATGCGCACTAGAGGAATCGACCGTCCATGTAGGACCCGCTCCTGTCGATCCTCGATCTCCACCTAGACCTCCGAAAAAGTTTCCCCATCGTCAACATCAAGCTCTCCATGGTCAACGATGTGCGTCGGGTCGTGCACGTATCTCCTCAGCTGAGACACGTGGAAGACGTCGTGCACCCGATGCAACTGAGGTGGTAGAGCCAGGCGATAAGCCACCTCGCCAATCCTGCTGAGGACCTGGAAGGGTCTGATGAAGCGCGGAGATAACTTGCCGCCTCGGCCAAATCTCAGTATACCACGTCGAGGTGAGACCCGCAAGAAGACGTGGTCGCCATCCTTGAACTCTAGTGGCCTCCGCCTCCTGTCAGCGTATGACTTATGCAGGCTCTGAGCTGTCCTCATCCGCTCCTGGATGACCTGGACCTTCTCTGTCGTGGCCTGGACCATCTCCGGTCCCACAAGTGCTGACTCCCCTGGGTCTGCCCAGCACAAAGGAGATCTACATGGTCGGCTGTACAACGCCTCGTACGGTGCCATCCCGATGGTGGAGTGGTAGCTGTTGTTGTACACAAACTCCACCAAGGGTAGGTGGTCCTCCCAGCTATGACCAAAGTCGAGGACACATGAGCGGAGCATGTACTCGAGAGTCTGAATGGTCCTCTCCATTTGACCACCCGTATGAGGGTGAAAGGCTGTGCTCAGACGTAGCTGCATCCCAAACACCTCCTGCAACCCCTTCCAAAGCCGGGAAGTAAAGCGAGCATCTCGATCGTAGACGATTGATGATGGAACACCGTGAAGCTGTACAATATACTGAACGTAGAGACGTCCCAAGCTCTCCACTGAGCCCTGCTCTCGGATGGGTAAGAAGTGAGCCGACTTGGTGAGTCGGTAGACAATCACCCAGATGGATTCAAGACCTATGGAAGTGCGTGGAAGTCCAGTCATGAAGTCCATAGATATCCCGTCCCACTTCCACTCCGGGACCTCCAAGGGTTGTACCAAGCCTGCTGGTACCTGGTGCTCAGCCTTCACCTGCAGGCAGGTGAGGCATCGAGAAACGAACTCTGCTACGACCTTCTTCATGCCTGGCCACCAGTGCTGTCGTCTGAGATCCTGGTACATCTTCACCACTCTGGGATGTACCGCCAAGGGTGAACTGTGAAACTCTCTCAGAACCTCCTCCCGTAAAGCAACTGGTACCATGGTACGTCCTCTGAAAAGGATGTCATGCTCTTCTCCAAAGGTGAAACCATCAGGTTCCTGTCCTAAGGATATCTGTGCACGCCGCGTCTCATAGTCAGCGTCCCCACGCTGTGCCTCTATGAACTGCTGTAGTAGTGGAGGAGTGACTGTGAGAGACTGAAGGAAGGCTGCTCCATCTCTATCCACGAAGGATATCTACAAAGAGGCTAGCTGCTCCGTCTCCTCCTCAAGTAGCTGAATGCCCGTCCTCCTACTGAGGTCATCGGCTACTACATTCCCCTTCCCAGGAGTATAGACTATCTCAAAGTCATAGTCCTGGAGGAACTCGAGCCATCGCCGCTGTCTCAGGTTCAGGTCCTTCTGAGAGAAGATGTACCTGAGACTCTGATGATCAGAAAAGACTATAAAGCGCTCGCCCATCAGGTAGTGTCGCCATGTCTTCATAGCGAAGACCACTGCTGCTAACTCCAGGTCATGGGTAGCATAGTTCTGCTCATGCGGCCTCAACTGACGTGATACATAGGCAATCACGACCCACTCTTGCATCAAGACACACCCAAGTCCGGTCCCTGATGCATCGCAGAAAACTACGTATCCAACTCCCTCCTCAGGCAACCTCAAGATAGGCGCGCTGGTCAATCTCTGTCTCAGCTCCTGGAAGCTCTTCTAGCATCTGTCTGACCACACAAAGGGTTTCCCATTCTTCGTCAAAGCTGAGAGTGGTGTCGAAACTCTAGAGAAGTCTGGAACGAATCTCCGGTAGTATCCAGCTATTCCCAAGAAACTCTGCACCTCTGTCACGCTCCTGGGTGGCTCCCAAGCTAAAACTGCCTCGATCTTCGCAGGATCCACTGCAACTCTTGCCTCAGAGATGAAATGTCCCAAGAAGTGGACCTCACGTATCCAGAACTGGCACTTAGAGTGCTTACTATAAAGCTAGTGCTCTCGGAGTGTGTCTAGTACAACCCGTAAGTGGTAGGCGTGCTCCTCCTCAGTCGTCGAGTAAATCAGAATGTCATCGATGAATACCACGACAAATCGATTGAGGTATGGCTGAAAGATCCTATTCATGAGGTCCATGAACATTGCTGGAGGATTGCTTATGCCGAATGGAATAACCAAGAACTCATAGTGGCCATACCGACATCTGAAGGCCGTCTTCTGCACGTCCTCATCTCTAACTCTGAGCTGATGATAGCCTGACCTGAGATCTATCTTCTAGAACCACTGTGCTCCCTTGAGATGATCAAATAGGTCATCAATCCTTTGTAACGGATACTTGTTCCTCACTGTCCCCTGGTTCAGGTGACGATAGTCAACACAAAGTCGCAAGCTCCCGTCCGCCTTCTTGGTGAACAAAATTGGGGAAGCCCAGGGTGAAACAATGGGTCGGATGAACCCCTTGCCCTGCAAGTCCTCCTACTGTACCCATAGCTCTCGAAGCTTAGCGGGGGCCATCCGATATGCTGGGGTCGATATCAGGGATGTCCCGGGGTAAACGTCAATATAAAAGTCTACCGCTCTACGAGGAGGTAGCCCTGGAACATCGTCGGGAAAAACGTCCGCAAAGTGATCCACCACTACAGGAAAACCAGGACTCTGCACGTCAACTGCTCCAAGGATGAGGCTAGTAAACTGATGAGTGATGGGTTGTCCTCTCCTCCACGGAAGTCCATCCTATGCTACTAAGGCTCCCTTCTCGCCGCTGAAGGTGATCCTGCTCCCTTCGGTGCGTACACATCGCACCTTACGCCTAAAACAGTCAATCTTTTCATGGACCATAGATAACCAATCCATGCCCAAAATGACGTCGTAAGGCCTCAACGCTGCTACAAGAAGATCCCAGCCAAATATCTCGCCTCCTAGAGTAAGCTCACACTGCCGGAACCAGTGCGTAATCGTCGAGTCTGCTCCCGTAGGAGTCTCTAGCCGTAAGGATCGAGCCAACGGCTCTGTCGGAATCTCCGAACTCCGAACAAGGGCAGCGGCTATGAAAGAGTGACTAGGTCCTGTGTCTATAAGTACTGTAGAAAGGGTTGAATAGACACAGATAGTTCCTCGAATAATCTCGGGCGCGCTGTGGTCTTAGGCCTCTGTTTCCTGGAGCTGTGCCTGTCTCTACCCGCCAGCTCCCTGTAGTCGGGGTGGATCTCCTGGTGGTGGTGGTGGTAGAGCCTCAAAACGTCGCCCACCACCTGCTGCTCGGCCAACTCCTCTGCCTCGTCCGCCTTCTCCCTTCGGACCACCATGGTTGACCCTCTACCTCTACCTCGGTGGTCCCTCAACCGTCTGCTGCTCCTCGGCACGGCGGGTCGGGCTGTCACGAGCCATGTGGCCCTGCCCGCCGCACGAGTAGCACTGTCTGCCTCTCGAAAGACTGGCTCCATGCTGTGTGCCCCGCATTGCTGAGCCAATGTCCTGAGGTCATCTTCCTGAAGGTCTGGACTGCCTGGACCCCTGAGTCATCCATCGACTGCCTGCTGCAGAAGTTTCTGCTACGTGCCGCCCTGCGGTGGGTCGCAGCACTGGTGTAGACTCAGCAAGAAAGCTCTCGATCAAAAGGGCCCACTCCAGTACTCCTGTCTGAGTCGGAATGCTGAGGGAGATCAGCGATGCCCTGATCTCTTGTCTCAAACCCTGCTCAAAGGTCCAAGCCCGGAAGAATGGGTCTCGTACCATGTCGGCTGAGTAGCGCGAGAGATCGGAAAATCTCGCCGAGTACTGTGCGACCGTCATGCTGCCCTACCGCAGCTGAAGAAGCTCCTGAATGCGCACCGTACAGAGGGTGGCTGGGACAAAATCTGAGCGAAAGAGGCTCTCAAAGTCTATCCAAAGTAGGGATGCCTCATCGTGCACCTAGAGCATCAAGCTCCACCATCGGCCCGCTGCTGCGTGCAGTAGGCTCGCAGCGAGGATCAACATGAGGTCTGCTGGTGTCCTCACTAGCTTAAAAACTTGTACGACTGCCTCCAGCCAGTCCTCGGCTGCCTGGGGGTCCGTCTCTCCACGAAACCTGGGCGGTCGCTAGCGCTGAAACTCATGCAGTGCGCTGAGGCGACGTGCATCGTCAGCGGCTGGTGCTGGAAGCATCGGTGGCTCGGCGGGTAGTGCTACCGCCGGTGCCACTGCTGACAAAGGGCCCTGCACTGAGGCCTCGTCGCTCGGTGGGCCGTCGTCACGCTTGACTCTCGGAACCCTAGCTGGCTGCCGTCATGGGGCCATCCTGGAAAGGAAACAGGTGCGCCATGGTCAGAACAGTATACCTGGTGAGCTGATACAAAGTAATCACAAAGAAAACTCGAAACACACACGCAATCTATGTTTTCGTGCATTAAGTCGGAAATCAAAAGTCAGGGTCCTGGAGTACGGATACGTCGGCCGCCGCACCAACACTGGACTCCCTGGACTGATAACCACACTCAATACGCTAAAAATTATTTCTTCACATAGAAAAGATCAGAGATCGCGGTAGAACCGAAATCCTCTGATATGAATTTGTCACGACCCGCCCTCGGGGCCCGTTCCGTGACTACCCCAAGCCCGCCTTCCACAGGCCAGGGGCTGGTGACTAGCACCAAGGCGTAATTCCCGGTAAAAAGGGAAGGCATTTCTTTTGTAAAGTAAACAAGCACCGCAGAGTAAGCAAGAGGAAAAGTAAACACTAAGTAAAGACAGAGTACAATAGAAAGTGCGGAAAAGTAAATGGTCCAGTATACAAACCCAAACTGAAAGTAAAGTATAACTCAAATGGGGAAAACAAAAACTGTAAAGTAAAAGCCTCTACACCGAGTTTTCTACTAGAAATCCCACCTGAAGGGTGGGTACAGATAGCTCCACTGCTCCTCGGGTCCTGCCGTCCGCTCTGAGCACATCCCACCCAGTGGTCCACCTCCAGGTACCGTCCTGCTCTGCAAGCCTCAACCACGATCAACGCTGTCCGTCGTCTGCAACCAACAAAACGTAGTGCGGGCATAGCCCGTGCAAGGTTGAGTATAAGCCAATCAGTAGGGACCCTGAGACCCCCGACGGTATCCCAAAATCCACAAAGGATAAACCACAAAAAGAAGATACAAACAGGAAGTAATAACCGACACTACTTAGGTATATGCACATACATATACCTAAGTCATCAATTCCAATACGCTCCAACCTCCGAGCCCAAGTACAACTCAGTCCAAAGAGGAAAGTATATGTAATCCACACAGGAAAGAAAAACGAAATCCACACAGGATAGCATAACACAATCCACACAGGAAAGAAACAGGATTCATCTCACACAGGTATACTTATTCGCGGACGATAGAGATGATCACTGATCCATCTAAGTCACCGGACCCACAAAGGATCGATAGGTACTAACCCCCGCAAAGACCCACACATGATCGGACCCACACAGGATCTGTAGGCGCTGGTTCACACAGGACCGCTGAGCGCAGACCCACACAGGATTGGACCCACACAGGATCGGTAGCACTGATCCACACAGGATCGTTGAGTGCTGTAGTCATCATCGTCAAATCCACTGAGGATCTCTGCACAGTTGTCGTCGTAGTCACAGTAGCAGTCATAGCCAGCTCTAGGGTTTCCGCACAGAGCAAGCTCGTTCAGGAGGGTCCGCTCCATGAGCCGAGAGGCTGATACATCAACTGTCACAAAGTCCAGAGTTGATGTATCCAAAAGTTCCGTATCATCAACAGGAACTCAATGCAACAGACGGCGCGTCAATCAGACGTTCGTAGCTCAAGATATGAGCGTTTCCGCTCCGATAGCCCGGTTGGTTTTGTGTACGAACTAACCCGGCCGAACTCAAAGTAATCCGAAACCTTGAGTGAGATATACCGAAATGACCGTCTCAATCCAAGGATCGCATCTCCGCTGAGTGCGCGTCGTTTGGAGGTCCTTAGCCCGAGTTATGGGCATTTGCATCCAAACCGCTCGGTAACGGGGGTTTCGGGCCCGGGCCGTCCCGGCCCGAGACCCCCCGGATGGCCCGAACTGGGTCGACCCGGCCCAGCCCGGCTGGACGCAGCGCGCTGGGCGCGCTGCCAGCTCGGCCGAAGGCCGAGCTGATTGGAAAAACGGGGGGGGGGGGGGGGGGGGCGCTGCCCCCCCCCCCCCCTTTGTAACTGCTCCCCCCCATTATGGGGGGCCATTTATGCTGCCCAGGGGAATTTAATTCCACCGGTTTCCACCTTTCCGGCCGGCCCGACATGACCGGACGACTTCTTCTCAACAGGACCGGCAAGGTCCGGTCCTCTTCCATCCTCCGACACCGGCGGCCCGGCTGGCCGCCGGTCATCACGTTCCGCAGTGGCCCGGAACTGGTCGCGGCCTTCGTCGTCCGACATGGTGCGACGGCACTGCGCCCCTCCGCCGTGGCCCCGCTCCGGCCGCGGTGCCTTCAATTTCATTCGACGCGGTGTGACTGCGTCGCGTCCATGAAATTCTTTCCACGGCGCGTCACGACGGCGCCGCGCAATAATTGCCTTGTGATTCCCACGTGGTGCGACGACACCATGCCATCTCGTTCCATCCGCAAGAAACAATCAAGAACAAAGGAGGGCGGTTCGGCCGTGTTTGTGCGGTCCGACCCTCCTCTCGTTAAACAATAACACTTAATCGTTTATCCTCAATGTTCGTCATGATAGAACCAAGAACGGGAATAATTAAATAAAACAACAACAAACCCCTACCTCGGTTTCAAGTGCAGAGCACGTCAACAAACCGCAGAAGACAAGCTTCGCGGAGGTCGGGCGTCGCGGAAACCGAACGTCGTTTCCGTTGACGTTGAGGTGCGTCCTAAGAGGTACGTTGCTGGAGAAGCTTCGTAAGCTGACGGAGAAAGTCCGAGGAAGAAACGACGTCTCCTTTCGTTGACACGGGAATAAGATCGAAGATGCGGCATCGTCGATCATTGGAAGCACACTAGCTACGAAGAAGAGAAGCGGCGTTCTTCGTCGGAGCTTAAGTGTTCTTCGTCAAGGTTAAAGAAGATGGAGAGAACTTTCCAAATCCTTTCAAGGTGGCAAAGGATACCAACCAAAATAAAATAAGTTTAAATCTTATTTTATTTACACAATTAAACAACTTGAATTTCAAAAGTTTGAAATTCAATTAAACCACACTTAACTCACCTCATTAATTAAACAAGTTGTCAAGATTAATTAGAGAGGATTTATAGGGAGTTTAAAGGGAAGATGATGTGTTAGGCTTCGTGTGGGCCCCACCACACTTAATCCTCTCAAGGGAGGTTAAGTGGATGTGGGTCCCACCTCTAACTCCCTTTGGGAGGATATAACCAACATGGTTAAAAATAAAATGTGTCTCCACATTTTATTTAACTTCTTTTTAATTCCCCCAAAACTAACTCTTAACCCGCATAAAACGCAACCTCGGAAAAGGTCTACTTAAGAGAATATCGGCACTGCGAGTTCATTGGTGCCCTTAGAATTCAATTCCGGGCACCAGTTCAAAAGTTAGAAATTCCCGCTCGTTTGTTCACTGAACGTACCCAAGCCAAACTTCGGGAATTGATTCCGGGCACACCGGGCCTCAGAATCAGGTGCTATCAGAAACCGCGCTCTTGTAAAATTTAAATAAAATTAAGAAACAATTTCTCTTGAAATTTATGGGTCTTTACACAACCAACTTATAAGTGGTTTGATAATGTATTTTAAATAGAAATGGTTAAATGAAATCAAATGAAACATGAATGGAAATTCCTTATCACTCGACCCTTGTCAACCACAAATTATTCCTACAACTAAATGATATTCAATTAAATGTTAAATGATTTAAATGTTTTACGTGAACCTTGACAAATTAAGATTATGCACGTGAATGAATTGGTATGAAATGAAATGTGAAATGGTTTATACTTCACTTATCTTTTATTATTACCATTATATACTATTATCGGATGGCCTTCAATGAGAAATTATTGGATTCCACACCTAGGTTTTCATTTACCACCAAAAGGATTCTACCCAATTCATGGATGCATTTGGAAAGACCTGATAATCCTATTGAACTATATACTTGTCCTATATTGATGAATTCCTAGATATAGCTCTATATACTCATTTTTTTTACTTTTCTTCCAATTTATAATTCCTCGGACTATCTCTTTGGATTTGTCTTGATGTATTGAGAAAAGTTCTTAGTTATATTATATCCTTGGGATCCAATCATGTCTAGGTCGATTATACTTCATACTTGTTCCCAGGGATCAATAACAATATTAATATAGGAGTGAAGTCTAAAGGGTTTATCTCTACATTTTACATAGACCCCTACAGCTAAACTATGTGAATTATTAATATGAGATGGATTGACCATTTAATTTAATGGATTCCTTATTGAAAAATTGGGTCTTGTATCATTATTAGTATTATATGGATACTTAATCTAATATACACCAACATAGGCCGAAGTAGGTAGGGTCAAAAGGGTGTCCTCTGAGAACCCGATCCGATTAGGATTCTCTTATTTTACTAATCCATTTATTATATTACATATAAAATAATAATAATATACTCAATTAGTGTATGGTAATATTTTCTTTTTATGGTGGCCTACTGAGTTGTACTCCCACCTATTTGAGTGATATAATTTTACCCATAAATACTTCATAGATGATGGTAGGGATAAAAGAAAGGGCCCGACTATAGACTCTTGATTTCAGATATAGGATGTTGTATGATATTAGAGGACCTATATTGTGATCATTGGTTCTATTTGAGATATATTTTGGTATTTTATACCTCTCTTATTCCTTCTATTATGTTTCCATTTTCATCCACTACTTTTTTATATCATCCTGACATCAATATTTTATATATGACATTGTATATTGATTGTTTGTTTATATTTAATTAGATTTTTATTCTATTTATCTTGATTAATCATATTATTCATAATATTTATTATATTTTTTATATACTACTATTCTATACTATGATTATTAGGGTATAATATCCCCACATTACCATCATAGATCCTCACTGCTACTTGGTAGGCTCTAGTGTACAACGATGCACACTTAAGGCCATGTGGCCACCATGCCAGGTTACTCCATAGTGATCTGGGATTGGGAAATCATAGAATGGATGATAAAAAGTTTTTGGATAAACCATTAAATATTCAATTAAATGTATCTTTCGATGATATAGATGAATCAATTATTAGAATGGATTATGAAATAGAAATTATAATAAATCATGCATAGAACTATTATATTTGGAATTATTTAGTTTATATTATTCTGACACGGGATGTAATTTTTTAAAACATATAATAATGGGACATAATTATTATTTTTAAATTATATTGAACTAGTTTTCCATTTTCATATTTATTGTATGTTTTATACATGGTTGTGAAATATTTTAATTCCCTAACTATTTATTAGGAGATATTTATTATATTATCACATTCCTATAATAAATTCCACCATTTTTAAATTTTCTATTTGTACTTGAATATAAAAAATATTTCTGAATTAAATATAACTATTTATTTGAAAAATGTTCTCAAATGGAGAGGACATTATCCTTACTAACTTATATAATTTTTTTTGATTTCTTTATATTTTCACATGTCTATTGTATCCCCAAAATATGTACTATATATGTAGTTTCAGATTACATATATAAATATAATATTTTTTTTATGGTCATGTTAATGTATAATCCCTATAGGCAAATAAAAATAATTATTTATCATAGATTGCAATTTATACAACCAGCTTAATTTTTTGGGTAATATTTTCATTTTTTGAGTAAACATAATGAAAATAAACATAATTTAAGATGTAATTTGTTCTTAAATTAATATTAATTTCCTTGTAATATTTATAATTATTTAATTTTTTTTATATTTTTAAATTTTTTTAATCAATTCTTTTATATTCAGGTTATTATTTATTATGAGGATGTTCATAGAAAACAAATAGTTCAAAACAATCATTGATTTATTGAAGTTGGTATAAAAAATATGATTCTTCCAATGAGTTCCTTATTTATTTATTTACTATTCATGAAATATAAAGAAATCATATTTAATATTAAATGGAATTATCAAGGATAAAACATTCATTTAGTGGGGATTGGTTAGTCAGTCCAGAATATTTAACGTCCCATACATGTTGTGCCTGACAGACCATGGATCTGTAGTCACTAGGACACATTCCTACTATCACATCTCCACATTATATTCGTTACCCATACTAGAGAGTCCATAATTTTATTCCATTTACTCATAATTCCATGTATAAAATTCCCACTCCTTCCATCCATCAACCTTTTTACCTTATCCACCTTCATCTTTATAAGGAACATCTCTATTATTTCTCCTTCGAATATGAACGTACCCTCCTACCCAAAATTTTCATCCATAGTCGACTGAACTGTACACCAGTCTAGTTCCTAGACCCAATATGGGTTTAAACATATAGTAGATCCAAGTAGTGTTTTTGGTAATTGTTTAAAATTTAATGAATTAAATAAATTTTATTAAATTTCAGTTATATATGTGTATAAAATATTAATTTATTTCATCATGATCATATTATTGTAAAAAATATTTCTATTAAAAAATCATTAATTTTGGAATAGACATACAAAAAACATGGTTGATTATAATTAAGACATGTAAATAATTGAAAAAATGTATTGAATTGTGTAGTTTCATGCCGCTACTTAGTAAACATAGTAATATAAATCTTGTAACGACCAAAAATTTTATTAATATAAACTCCTCTTGATCTATTTAAATATATAATTATGTATAATGGTTATATAAAACATATTCACTTCTTTGGTTTTATGTTTTTGGATTTTTAAAATTCCATTAATAATTGTGACCGTTGCTAATATAGCCGTTGAATAGTGATAACATGAATAGTATAAATGTAGGGCTTTAAAAAATCCAATTTACATAGAAAAAGGAAGTTATGTCCTCATCCAGAAGAATTGTTCCAGACAAAGCCCATTTTTCAGATCTCGAAAAGGTGGTGGCAACATTGAGCTTCTATCTTGACCAAGACCAAGACGAGCATGAACACGTTAAGATTGAGCGGAAATGCCTACATGAGAAGTGGAAATTGATAGAGATTACCACCTGGGCGATGTTATATGATCCACCCCATGCGTCTGTCACCATCTCACAGTATATGCTTTAGTCTTATGTTGGGGTTTTAAGGGGAAATGTAACATGACCCTATAACTACAAGTATGCACGTTATTTTTTTGTATAGGATAAATAATATACATTCATTTTATAATTTTTACTTTGTAAATAGTTTTTAAAGCACATATAATGTTTTTTAGTTAATATTAATTTAAGAAATATATTTTAATGAATTAATGGATTTTTAAATTAAATAATATTTTGATAAAATATTATTACTAAATTAATTTTTAATATAGATAAATGTTCGTATAATTTTTATGCATATAATTGTAATTTTTATTAAGGCTTGAAAGCAATTTTTGTCAAAACCCATTAATTTTTTATAAAGGTCAGTTTTTATTTTAAAAGTAAAATTTCACATATTTAGAAAATTATTTAGTTAAAATGAATATTATTTCGGGAATCTGGACGTCGAAATTATCTAATGGTGAAAATGGACATGTGAATCATTGATAGGGGAACATAATCAATCCTTTCAAAAATGATTGCTCAACCCTCTCTTTTGGGGTGGTTAAAGGATGCTCAAAAGGATTATGTAGAAATTCAGAAGAAGGTGGAAACTATCAAAAAAGGGAAATCCTCAGAGTTCAATGTTAATGAAGAATGAATTGTGATATTTTGGAAAAGAATATGTGTTCCATGAAAACCATAGTTTTTAAAAGTACTTTTGGATGATGCACATAATTCAAATTTCTCCATCCACCAAAGAAACACAAAGATGTTCTGAGATCTTTGAGAGCATTATTGGAAGAATAAAATGAAGAAGAAGATTACTGATCATACATCGAAGTTCCTATTATGTCAGTAAGTGAAGGCTGACAGGCAGAAGTCAAAGGAGATGATGCAACCATTACCCATACAAACATGGAAATTGGAGAACATCACCCAGGATTTGGTCACCGGACTTCTAAATATATCCAAAGGAAACAATGCTATCTAGGTTATTGTGGATCGTGTTACAAATACTGCACACTTCGTGCAATTCAGGAGGATTACACATTGGATCAACTAGAATAGATATACATCAGAGAAGTGGTAATGCTGCATGGAGTACCACTATCGATTATATCCGATCGACATCCAAGATTCACCTCTAAGTTTTGGAAGAGTCTTCAACATTCTTTTGATATTGAGATGAAATTCAGTACAACTTATCATACTCAAATTAATGGCCAATCTGAGATGACTATCCAAACTCTAGAGGACATGTTACGAGCATTCTCAATAGACCTCAAAGAAGGATGGGACCACCATATTACTCTAGTTTAGTTATCTTACAAAAAAATTTTCCACTCAAGCATCCAAATTTATCTTTATGAAGCCTTGTATGGGAAGAGTTGAATAACACCTACATGTTGGTATGAATTTAGGGAGAAAAACACCTATGTCCATAAATGGTTGTAGAAATGGTGGTGAAGGGTAAGACCATCCAACAACACATTAATACTGCTCAGAGTCGACAAAAGAGCTATGATGATAATCGTTGATGAGACCAAGAGTTTGATGTCCGAGACATTGTATTCCTCCGCATATCACCGTGGAAGAGGGTTATGAGATTTGGGAAGAAGGGAAAGATTAGTCCAAGGTACATTGGCTCTTTTGAGGAAGTACATACCTGACCCATCACATTTACTCAATCAAGAGGTGGTACCATTGGATAATGACCTCTCCTATGAAGATAATTCAGTGAAGATATTTGATAGTAGTGAAAAGTTCTATGAAATAAGACAGTACCCCTCATGAAGGTGTTGTGGCGAAAACACAAGTTTGAGGAAGCGATGTGGGAATCAGAGGAAGTGATGAATCAAAGTTACCTGCATCTATTTTAGTGAGGGAAAATGAAATTTGGAGGGTGATATTTCTTAAGGGGGAAGATTATAACGACCCAAAATTTTATTAATATAAACTCATCTTGATCTAATTAAATGTATTATTAGTTAAAATGGTTCTATAAAACATATGAACTTATTTGGATTTTTAAATTACCATTAATAATTGTGACCATTTCTATTATTGTTATTGAATAGTGATATCATGATTAGTATAAATATAAGGCTTTAAGGAATCCAATTTACTTAGAAAAAGGAAACGAAGGCCTCATCCAGTAGTGTTGATCCATACAAAGCCCATTTATAGAAGCATGGAAAGAAGGTGGAATCATTGGACTTTGGTCTTGATTTAGACCAAGACTATCTTGAACATGTTAATCTTGAGTGGAACGCCTATGGAAGTAGTAGAAGTTGATAGAGATTACCACCCTAGCGATGTTATTCGAGCCACCTTAAGATTCTATCACCATCAAACACCTTAGCCTTCAATCTTATGCAGGTGTTTTAAGGGGATATGTAACAATACAATATAACTATGATTATGTACATTATTGTTTTTTTAGGATAAAGAATATACATTCATTTTATTATTGTTACTTTCTAAATAGTTTTTAAAGAAGAAAGAGTATTTTTTAGTTAATATTAAATTATGAAATCTATTTTGATTAATTAAGATATTTTATATTTAAATAAAATTTTAATGAAATATTATTAATAAATTAATATTTTTTAAATATAAATGATTATATTATTTTTTTGTATAAAATTGTAATTTTTATTAAGGCATGAAAGATGTTTTTGTCAAAACTAATGAATTTTAGATAAATGTCAGTTTTTATTTTAAATGTACAATTTCACATATTTAGAAAATTATTTAGATGAAATTAATATTTTTTTTTGGAATTAGGATGTGAAAATTATCTAACAGTTATTTTTTCATAATTTTTTGAGATAGTCAAATTTGTGGGTAAAAATTAAATACTGTTTAATTAAATTATGTGTTTATGACATCATAATGACCCAATAATGATTTAATAAAACACTGCAAATGGGATTTTCAGACAATATATGTTTTAAAATTAAAATAATGCGGTTTTAGGTTTATTTGATTTATTTTACGAAGCCTTAGTGGACCCTCCAAGGCTTATAAAACATTTTAACTTTTTAAATTGATTTCCTTGAGAGTGTGATTCACCTCCACATAATAAAGCATAATATTTTAAGAAGTTAAGCCATTGGCCTTATAAAATATATTTTTTTCAATCCCCTTTGGAAAAATACATGGAAATAAACAGTGGTATGATTTTTGTTTTTGATTAGTTTAATGTGTAGGGCCCAAAACCTAAATAATAAAGAATTCCCTCCCTTTTCCTATATAAACCCACCCAAGATCCCACTTCCTCTTCACTAAAATCCTTTGGATCTCAACCAAACTCTTACCTCTTCTCTCTATAATCTTCTTATGGTGCCCCAATATCCCTATAATCCTTTCTCAAGCCTCCCCTATGCCTTTGGGATCACACTTCCAAGTAAGGGATTTCTCCCTCTCTCATTTTTGTCCAAGTTTCATGATTTTGATATACCCTTGTATTTTCAATTAAAAATCATGGAGTATGGATTTCACCACCACAATACTTGCCTTATTTTGTTTTAATTATGATATACCCCTTTCCTTCTCATGAATTCCTCCCATGTACACCTATTACTATGCCAAAATTCTATAAGGGATTTCTCTCTCCTCATTTACTTTCACGTAATTCTTTTTTATTATGAATCTAAATTCCATTAAATATTTTAAAACATGTATATATATTAACCCATTACTGTACATTTAATTTACATATGTTGAGACATCATTTTCTCTCTCATCAAACATTTTTATGAATTCTTATGTCACACCGTTATGATGCTGAAATTGTACCACAAATTTCCAAGACAAAGTCATTATATAGTGAATACAATTCCCATTTCTATATCAAGGGTATTCACCTTTATACACATTTACTTATTGATTATATAATTTAATTTATTAAATACTCATTCATTTATCATTTAATAAATGATGATTTTTATTGAATCCTTTTTTTATGATCTAAGTGGCACACTTATGCCTGAAATGAAATGATTAAGAAGGGTTCACCTTGATAGCACTCCAATGCATTGGGTAAAGATTAGTATCATGATACATATTGTTCAACGAGGGTTTACTCATGATAATTCATGTTAAATGAGGGTTTACTCATGCTTCATGTGCAATGATCCTTGTCTCATGATAATATCATGTTAAATGTTGTTTCCACATTTCCATGTTATGATAATCATGCTATATCATGCATTTATGTTAATGTTTCTATTATGAACAATTGATATGACTATTTCCTAACATGTAATTTATTCTTCAGGTTATTCCTTTTTTACTCCCTTACTGGGATTTATAGCTCACCGTTTTCACATTTATGTCCATAGGTTATCCCATCCAAAGCTAAGTATGAGGGAATGTTGTGGTCATGCAAAAGAAGTTTTCAATAATGATGTTGTGTTTTTTGTTCCAGGTTTTTATGTAATGTTCCTAATTACCCATGAAAATATATCTCTAAATCCAAATAGTTTTATTAAGTGCATGTTTATGTAATAAATCATGTTTAATTGTGAAATAAAGTGCAGGGTTGTTATAGTTGGTCTCAGAGGATAGGTTTAGTTATTTGTGGGATTATGATTAAAAAACCCTAGTGAAAGACCTAGGGATAAGAATAAGTATAATAAAAATATCCCTATGTTTTGGTGAGTATTGAGTAAGAGATTTATCATGAAAATACATCCCTATCTAGATACGAGCAGATAGAGGTGGCTCTGGTACAGATGTACGTAGGAGTGGAAACTACGACAAGGAGTTTTGGGCTTGACCCGTGGTATCCGGGTACACAACAATGAGCCTTTCTACACTCATAGTTGCAACACTCCTGGGGGATATGCTTTGCTGAATTCACAATCTTAGTATGAACCATTGTAAAGGTAATAAAAAAATTCCCCTAAGAATATATATTGGGAAGTAGATCATGGATAACATAGATTGAAGACTATAATTTGTAATTTAAATAAATAAAAGTAATTAATAAGTCATCCATTTTTTCCTTGGATTAACCTTTATGAGTATCCAATAACATTCCTTTTATTCTAGCAAATGGATGGTAATAGGACTCGTGATAAAAACCGATGCAAAGATCAATGTGATGACTATTCAAATAAGATGGACAATCCAATGGGAGCAGGAATCACAAATATTGTCATGATACTGCCTCAGTTAACTCAAGTTTTTAATATAAGCGTGGGTCAAGAGGAAAGTTCAACCCCCCCCACAAATAAAAGGTTGTAATTGAGAGCTTCATGAGAGAGAGGCCTCCTCCTTTTAATAGATCATCCGATCCCTCAATCGCCAAACAATGGTTCAACTCCATTGAGAAGATCTTCTCCATCCTTCAATGTTCCTAACAAGAGAAGGATATTCTGGATACCTATCGTATGGAAGGTGAAGATGATCAATTGTGGAAATTGATCAGAAATACGAATCCTAATAAATAGATCAAGGAATTGGAATAAAATATTTCGAGAAAATGTTTTCCGAGAAATATTTTCTGCCCACCCTCTATCTTAAGATGTAAATGGAATTCCACGAACTCAAGAAAAAAGACGATGAATCCATTATATCATATGAGGAAAACTTCACAAGGCTTTCATGATATTCCTTCATCATCATCTTTACCCCCGAGTTAAAGGTTAAATGATTCTTTGGTGGGCTAAAACCTAGCCTACAGAAAGCCATAGAGAGATGTGACTTCAAGATCTATGATAAAATTGTATGATGTATCCTCAAAGTCAAAATGGAGATAATTAAATCTCAAGGGTATCATGGGGATAAGAATTATAAGGTGGAATTTAATTCTAGCGGTCTGTTGGATAAATCCAATGGTTCTAAGAAAATCTAGCACCTCACTTGCCAAAGGTATGGAAAGAAGCACCCCAAAAATTGCCTGAAGGGGGCGAGGAAATGCTTTAAGAGTTGAAGAGAAGGGCACCTAGCCATTAACTACCAACAAGAAATACCCTCAGCAGCGATAAAGGATAGTATTTCTCTATTCGAACCTCAATGCATTGATCATTACTTCAACTGCAATGAACCCGATAACTTTGCAAACGAGCTCCCTAAGCCTAGGGTTTTAGGAGGCAACCAACAACCTACAATGTATCAAGGGAGATCTTTTTCCATCACTACCGCCGAAGTGAATGCCGAAAATGAAGTGGTGATAGGTGTTCTATTTATTCATTCAAGAATATCAAATGTAATTTTGGATTCTAGTTCTACACATTCTTTTATATCCCAAAAGTTTAGTAGAATAATCCCAACACCACAAAAAATAATGGATGTAAAGATGTTGGTGAGTATGATAAATGGGGAAATAATTACATCCCATGAATATAACTCCTCCCCCATCATAATTTGGGGATTGAAATTCCCAGAGAACCTTTTCATATTCCCTCTGGTGGAATTAAATGCAATTCATGCCCTGGATTGGATTTCCCTAACAGAGCAAACATAAACTGCGATGAGAGGGAAATTACACTCTATATGGAGAATCGACCCCTGATTCTATATAAGTGCAAGGAGGAGGATGAATATTTTGTAGAACTATCATCTCAAGAGTGGATATTACTACCCTATGTGCATGCATATCTGGCTCAGATGATTGAGTCTAATGAAGAAACCATCCTTGAAGACATGCCTATTGTGAGGGAATTCACTGAAGTGTTTCATAAAGAATTGTCCAATCTTCCTCCTAGAAGAGATGTTGAATTCTCAATTGATCTTATACCTGGGGTATTACCAATATCCAAGAATTCATATAGAATATATGTTGTGGAGCTTGACGAGCTGAAGAAACAACTATAGGAGAATCTGGATAGAGGGTTTATATGCCCATGTGCTTCACTATGGGGTGCATCGGTCCTCTTATTCAAGAAGACAGATGGGTCAATACACCTTTGCATTGATTATCATGATGTCAAAAAAATCACGATATAGAACAAGTATCCTTTTCCATGAATTGACGACTTTTTCAATCAGCTATGTGGAGCACAATACTTTTCCAAGGTGGATCTGCGGTCGGGATATTATCATGTATGGGTGAAGAAGAGGATATCCCCAAGACTACTTTTCGTACAAGGTACGAGAACTATGAATTCATAGTAATTATTTTTGGACTCACTAATGCTCCTGAAATCCTCATGGAATTGATGAATAGAGTATTTATAGATTACCATGAAAAATTTGTGGTTGTCTTTATAGACGGTGTTCTAATGTACTCCAAAACCATGGAGAAGCATGAGGAGTATCTAAGAACTGTACTAGAGACCTTGTGAAAGGAGAAGCTATATGAAAAGTATAGAAAGTGTGAGTTATAGTTGAAGGAGGTCTCATTATTGGGTCATATCATTACAAGAAATGAGATATCTATAGATCCCTCTAAGACACCTACAATAGACAGATGGCTGAGGCCAACATTGGGAATAGATATCCGTAGCTTCTTAGGGTTAGCTGGATATTATTGCTGATTTGTGAGAAATTGATCACTATTTTCCAACCCTCATACCAAGATAACATGGAAGTGAGTAATGTTTTCATGGAGTGGTGAATGCAAATAATGTTTCAAAGAGTTTAAAAGGAGGATTATCACTATGCCTGTGATCACATTACTCACAAGTGGAGAACATTTATTTGTATTTAGTGATGCTTAGAAGAAGGGCCTGGGGTGCGTGTTGATGAAAAATGACAAAGTATTTTTCTATGCTTCAAAGAAAATTGAATGTTCATGAGCAGAAATATCCAACACATGATCTGGAGTTGGCTTCAGTGATATTCAATTTTAAATTTTGGAAATATTATCTCTTTGGGGAGAAGTGTAAAATATATACAGATCACAAAATCCTCAAGTATATATTCAAAAAAATAGTTGAATATGTGCTAATGAATATGGTTAGATCGGATAAAATAATATGACAACTCAATCAATTAAAACCCTAAGAAAGGAAAGGTGGAAAATTTTCTAAGTAGAAAGGACCCAGAAATTCTATCGTTGATGAGAATTGAAAAGGATCCAATCTTATAAGATTTTATGAAGATTGATATGAGAATCATAAAGAAGTGAACATAATAAATCCTTTCACAAATGATTGCTCAACCATCTATTCTGGAATCGTTAATGGATGCTCAAAAGGATGATGTGGTAATTCAAAATAAGGTATAAGATATCGAAAAAGGGAAATCCATTGAGTTTAATATCAATGAAGAATGAATTATTAGAATTGGAAAAAGAATATTTGTTCCATCAAAACCAGAGTTAAAGAAAGAACTTTTAGATGATTCACATAGTTAAAATTTCTCTATCCATCCAAGAAACACAAAGATATACTGAGATCTATAAGAGAATTATTGGTTCTATAACATGAAGAAGGATATTTATGAGTATACATCAATGTGCCTTATATTTCAACAAGTGAAGGCTTAAAGGAAGAAGTCCAAGGGGATGATGCAACCGTTATCCATACCAACTTGGAAATGGGAGAACATCACCATAGACATTCTCACCAGACATCCACAGACATCCAAAGGAAACAATGCTATCTGGTTTATTGTGGATCATCTTACAAAGATTACACAATTCATTTCAATTAGGGAGGATTTCTCATTGGATCAACTGGTATAGATATACATCAGATAAGTGGTAAGGATACATTGAGTACCACTATTGATTGTATCCAATCGAGATCCATGATTCACCTCTCATTTTTGGAAGAGTCTCTAACATGCTCATGATTCTGAGATGAACTTCAGGATGTCTTATCATCCTCAAACTGATGTACAATCTGAGTGGACTATCTAAACACTAGATGGAATGTAGAGAGCTTGCTCAATAGACCTCAAAGGAGGATGGGACAAACATCTTCCTATAGATGAGGTCTCTTATAAAAAAGTTTTCCACTTAAGAATCCATATGTCTCCTTAAGAATACCTGTATGGGAAGAGGTGCAGAACACTGGAATGTTGAGATGATTTTGGGGAGAAAAAACTCCTAGGTCTAGAAATGGTCAAAGAAATGGTGGAGAAGGTTAAGACCATCCAAAATCACATTAAAGCTACTCAGAGTCAATAAAAGATCTATGTAGATAATTTTCAACAATACATAGAGTTTTATGTTAGAGATAAGGTATTCCTCTACATATCACCTTGGAATAGGGTTATGATATTTGGGAAGAAGGTAAAGCTTAGTCCAAGGTACATTGGCCATTTTGAGATCCTTGAATGCATTGGAGCAGTGGCATATCAACTAGCACTCCCACTGAACCTATCTCAAGTACATGATGTATTCCATGTATCACTCTTGAAAAAGTACATACCTAAACCATCAAATGTACTCAATCCAGAGGTGGTACAATTGGAGAATGACCTCTCTTATGAAGACAAGATGGTGAAGATCTTAGATTGTAGGAAAAAAGATCTACAAAATAAGAAAATTCCTCTTATGAAGGTGTTTTGGAGAAACAAAAAGTTTGTGGAATATATGTGGTAATTAGAGTAAGAAATAAAGTAGAGTTACCCATTTAACACCCTAGGTAAATAAAGAATATGAAATTTTCATATTTATCCATATTTGTGAATAAAATATTAACATGACTTTAAAGGGGATTCTATGCTCGATGGCGTACCCAACACACAACAACGAGTTTCTTGGGAATCTTACGTTGCACTCTAATAATAAAATAATATTATTTTATATGGTAGTTAACATGTAGCCGTTGTATTGGCGGGAATGGATAGAAATAACTAAAATATGATTATTTATGTTTTTAAATATTTTTACATTTATCCAATAAAAGATAAAGGCATAGAATACAGAAAGAATTCAATTTTAGGCGTATATGCCCTAGTTTTCACTAAAGGTTCACTTATCGCCTTTTGATGGCGAACCGTCATTAAATATAGTTTTGTTCACTCATATACATTATTTTGGACAAAATAAAACTCTTCTTATGAATTGGGACATCAAAATTTACTTTGTGTAATTTTTTGGTATCTTTCTGATAAAGTTCATTTTTTAATGAATAGTGTAAAATGTTGTTTTTTAATTCAAAACCTCTTTTTAATATAATTTATTTATATGAATAGATTATCTTCTGAATTTTTTTTAAAGTTAAATTAGAATATATTTTTACCATTAAATCCAATAGTGGTCATTGGAATTAATTTCACTTTGAAATCAGACTTAAACTAGTGTGAATCTTTTGATACTTATTGTTTTATAAAAACATGCTATTTGCTCTGACAATGAGAATTAATTTATAAATTAATTAATGTGACTTATATGTTTTGAATTTTGTAAAATAGACTTCATTTTTTTAATTTGGAATATCGAATATATATTAGAGTGAATTTTTGGTAATTTTCTGAAAAACTCTAATTTTTGATGAATAGTGAAACCACTAAGTGGTAATCAAGCAAACTGATTTTTTAGTTAAATGAAAGTTTAACACTAATGTGTATTGAATTTTGAAAATCCGACATACATGGTTGTCATTAGTATGTAAAATGTGGTTCAATGGCATGAAAATAATTTTTTTGGTGAATAGTAACTTTTTTTCATTAATCGCGATTAGAGGCAATTAGTGTAATTTAAGGTAAAAATGATATTATAAAAATGTGAAAACACCATGAAACTTGTCCTACCCCTATTGGATGAGTCATGGAAGACCAAGACAAACCATGGGTCGATTTAGGGGACCCTATGGAGCCTCTTGGGTGAGATAATGACTTTAATGCCTTTTTTTAAAATAAAGGTGAAAATGACACTAACATACATTGTTTTACTAAAACAATTTTTAGAAGGGGTTATACTAATCATAATTTTGTCTATAAATACTCTTTGGAATGATAGAAAGATTTCCTACATCAGGATATTTTTTTTATAATTTTTAGACATTAAATAAATTAATTTAATTATGACATCATGATGATGCAACGATGACCTCATTAATGAATAGTTTAAATAAAATTAAACGATAATATAAAATCTAAGAACTCAACTTGTCCAAAAACTATTGGATGGGAATATTTCGAAGCCTTATCATCTTATCTTTGAAATATATCAATGTGGGACCTTATAAATTTGAAACACTTTTGAAAATAAAATAATAGTTTCATGATTTCCAAAAGTGCCCCTCCTCTCCTCTTATAAAAGGCCCCCACCTCTACCTCATTTCACACACTCCTCAAGCCTTTGGCTCGGCCATCCCCTGTCCATTTACTCTCTCCACATCCCTCTCCTCATCCTAGATGATTCCCTTTGGGCAGAATTCTTTCAAAGGAAGCCTTTAGGCTCAAATCAAAAGGAGTTACACTTTTAAAGGTAATTCATTCTCTCATGTTCATTTGTTTTATTTTGCTTCTCCAACCCCCTAAACTCTTTTTATTTACTTCTTTTGTAACAAAACCAGTATCTTAAATATAATAGGATGTTGATATAAGATTTATTTGAGCTAAACTGTCACACAAATACATCAAATGGTTAAAGAACATACAGTTTCCGTGGATGGTGAAATTCTGGCTCCCGAAACGATGATTGTTCAATACTCATTTAACACCTTAAAATGTGGCCATTATGATGTCACTATTTTTATATATGATATATGATATGTTTATTCTTTCATTAAGCTTCTGTATTTTTCATTTATGGCATACCATTATTGTTTCCATTATGGGTAAACACGATATCTTCATTTTAGGAAGTGCGGACTACCGCCCCCTAAAAGTGATCTGATTCGTTAATACCATATGTGGGATGTGTAAAGGATAAAGTTAATGATATTATATATGTTATTATACTGTAATTATAATACACTCTTATATAATTATGATTCCATTCCAGAAAATATGAAATAGAAATGGAAGTAGCGTTCATGCGTACGTAGGGCTTACCGTCTCCATGAACGGTGCATTTCATTTCTTACCTCTAAATGTGATGTAATATTATAAATACATGTATATTATTAATATATATGATATATATTTTATCCAAATCATTAATATCATTCTTTATATAACGAACCTTTGACCAAATTAACAACATGTAAGTGTAAGAAGTCTATTTTTGACTTAAGAACCAAATACCGAAAAAATGAACATTATTAACTTAAATGATTACATGATGTTCATAACATGGTATAAAAGGAATAATGAACTTGAAAAAGGTTCTTAAGCAAGTAGAAATTAACTCAAGTTTATTATTCAGGAGATTGAAGAATGGTCGGGTCAAGTCAGATACGAGGTAAGGGATCTTACTCCTCTCTTTCTTTTTAAGTACACTCTTTTATGTCATTCCCTATAAAGCTAATATTTCTTGTTATTGGGATGTTATTTTATATTACACTTACTATAATTTTTATGTTCATGTGATGAGAGACCCTATTATATCTCATCAATCCATTTTGGAAGTTTTTAATGGCGCCGTTAGGCTGCCGAATTTTCATAAGAGATCTAACCTCTCTCTTTCTTTTTAAGTACTCTCCTTTATGTCACTTCTTTTAAGCTCCTCTTTGTTATGTTGGGGGATTTTCTTTTATATTCCTATTTCTATAAACTTTAAGTTAATATTATGAGATACCCTATTTGATCTCATCAATCCATTTTTGTATGTTTTATGTGGCGCCGTTAGGCTACCGAATTTTCGTAAGAGATCTAACCTCTCTCTTTCTTTTTAAGTACTCTCCTTTATGTAACTTATTTTAAGCTCCTCTTTGTTATGTTGGGGGATGTTATTTTATATTACTATTTCTATAAACTTTAATTTAATATGATGAGATACCCTATTTGATCTCATCAGTCCATTTTTGTAAGTTTTATGTGGCGCCGTTAGGCTGCCGAGTTTTCCTAAGGGATTTTTCATCTCACTTTTATTCTCGTGATATTTATGCTACATTTGCCACAATTTCCTTTGAGTGGTGTATGTAATGCCCATTATTCTACTCTTTGTGTAATATACTTTAGTTTATTAGTATTTAAATCAAGTATTTATTGTCCTTCTTTCATGGGGTGTATGTTTTGAATGATACCCAAGTCGGTAAGGGAACCTTTCACCCTCCTCTTTTTAAAAGACTTCTTTTGTTGGGTCTTTTAATTCATATACTATTATGTTGGGATATGTTATTCTATATCCTGATTGATGTAAATTGTATGTCCAAGTGATGATATTCCCTTTTTATCTCTCATCAACTCATTTTCTGAATTTTTGAAGTGACACCGTTAGGCTGTCGAATTTTACCAAGGGAACTTTTTAACCCAATTTCAATTTATTTGGGTTCAACATGTAGTTATTGAATATGTCATACTTTGAATATGTGTGAATTAACTTTGATTATTTTACACTTAATATCCACTTATATTTGGTGTATTCGTTTGTCACACATAATTATGTAATTGATTTATCCTTAAACCAAGGATACCGTCTTTGTATGGGACTTCGTCTCAATCTCCTTTCATTGCGTCATATTTTGTTTTATACACAACCTTATTTTATACAGTGTATAAACCCCTTTGAATTTTACGTTTATTCAAAAGGAATATTTTTTATACGAAGCATTTACTAAATGACAAAGGGGAATGTTTTTGTCGTACGTATGCGGCGACAATGACTTCTCCGCCGTCGTGACCGTTATTTGAGTTTCGGCTTCCTCTACAAGACATAACTTCTTTTTAAAAGAAAAATAAATACCATGTTTTACTTTTCTTTTATTTTGGTATCAAAAATGGTTTTCATAATGTTTTTATATCAATGTGTTGTATTGATATCTTGTGATTAAAAGGTGGAAATGTTATGTTTCCTTTATGAATGTTTTATGTGATATGATTATGTTAAGGTTCTTGGGAATTATTATGAAAACGGGTGGTTCCATGATAAACTAAGGGCGGGTGAGCCCGATATAGCTCTCCAATGCATTGGGTAACACAAAGGAGTGAAACATTAAGGTTTCTCCGAAGAGATTTAGGGAATATACTGTGATGGGTATTCCAAACGTAACCAAGAGGGTTACTCCCTACGTAATAATGTTATGAATGCCTCAAGTTACCCTTGTGTATTATGATTTCTATGATTTATTCATGATTTGATGAGGTATGTTAAAGTGAATATGTTTTATGGGTAAAGTATGATTTCATTCTTATGTATATATGTACCCATGTTTCCTTTCCATATTTTTATATCCCTTATTGAGCTTTTTATGCTCATCCCAAGTTTTTTTGAAATGTTTTTCTCAGGTCAAGGGAAAGGTATATGATATGATGATAGTGTCAAGGAAGTGTCAAGAAATAATCCATGTTTTATTTTAAATATGTTTCCATTGATGGGAATGAAGAATACTATCTTTATGTAACCACTTTGTTTATATGTGGAATGTAATGCAAGTTTTATGATCTAATTCTCTAAAACTCTAAACCTGAAAAGATCCTCAATGTGTAATCTTGTGATAACTCAATATTATGTAAGATTTAAGGCTGGGGCCTTATAGTTGATATCAAAGGTCGGTTTAGACAACTTTTGGGATTAAGAGTTTTTGTGAGGCACATGATTAGTCCCTATGACTATTATTTCAGTTAAATCCTTGTTTTATAATTTTTTTTTCAGGTCAAGTAAAGTCAGTTACGAATGGAAGGAGAAGGATCTCAAACGACATTCCTATCTCTTCCTAATGACATGCTTGCAATAATTATTGCAAAATCATCTTCGGATGATTGTGAAACTTTTTCTAGCATACAACTCACTTGCAAGCAGTTGTTTGAGATATCAAACACCTCCACTATACCTCGTTATCATCGTGGATCATGGTTTTTTTAGACAAATACTATTTTCACATTATTATCATATTTTCAAAAAAGGTAAATATTATCAAGGTATTTTAAAATATTTTACCTTATCACAAAAATTTGAAGCATATTATGATTTTAGAAATGGTGCTGAGGAAGGAGACCCTTGCGCAATCTATTTATATTTGTTTTTAAAATATAGTCTCACATCACATACTTATGGTATTTTAAAAGGACCAATAATAGAAAGTTTCAACGCAATTTCGATCCGACTATTTTATAGAAATCAGGTTTTATCAGATGTTTTGGAATTATATGTCATACATGATTATTTTCCAAAACTGTTTTTCTGTGAACACCCATATGACCCATGTTGTATGAGGTGTATTTGGATGGAGGAAGAAAACGATTTTGAAGGATCTATAAATCATTGTTGTAATGCATGGTACTTCTACCTACGTGAGCAAGATGACGATGAAACCGAGTGGACGCCATGATCAAGGTATGATATTAATTTTGGGAATCGTTTTATTTTATTTTATGGTGGTGAAATAAGACTTCAAGAATTATGATGTTGAGATCGTAACGAATTCGGATGAAAATTTAAGGTATAAGGAAATGATTTAGGTTAAAACATGTTAGGGTTATTTTTGGAGTTTTATAAAAAAGACAACACGCAGACCGTGTGACAACCCGTCGCGTCGGACAAAGCTGCGGGAATCGAACCCACAACCAAAGTGCAACTGGTATTTATCGCCTACCACTGGACTACGTGAAGTCCCTGGTTTGTTTGACTGATTATTTTTTTTAGTTAGATGATTTTATGAATTAAGAGTATGTTGATTTTGGGTTATTTATGAAAATGATTAACCTATCATGGAGGATATGTGATTAGGTTAATTACTTTTCAATACGAGACTTTAGGAGCAACTGATGTTGTTTGGAGATAAATGTTACGATTTAACTTGGAAGTCTATGTGACTAAATCCTTCAAATATTTGAGTTTCAATCTTAGTTTGGTATACTTTGAGGAATTTTATGGACAAATTGATTATATAATTGTCCTCTTTGAACTTTGGGTTTTGTTGGACAAATTTTGGAGATTAAGAATAGATTTTCTTTTTATAAAGGGTTATCCTCTTCTGGATTATCTGATCTTGTACTAACCTTTTTGGTTTTGGTTTTGGTTAAAGTCTAAAGACATGGGAAGTATATAGTTCTCTTTGGTGTATTGGGTGATTCTCTAGAAGTTGATTATAGTACTCTTAATGCGAACAAGTCCTCCTAAATACTCGTCTTTTGGAAAAAATATGAGTTTGATTAAGGAATCTAGAAAAAGTTGAAAGTCAACATGATAAGTGATTATGTTTCCATATGAAAAAATTCCTCAATAAAAAGTAACTTAAAACAAAAATGTTGTCTATTAACTTTTCCTACTGGGGAATCGAATACCGTTTAACCCATCACAAGTTTGTGATTTTCTTGTGGTTAACTTTCTCCTAAACATGTTTTCTATCACTCTCCATCAGAACATGACCCTATGTTTTCTCCTCCATGTCCATATTTTTATACATGGAATCCTAGTATGGGTTAACTCAGGTGACCTTTGTACTTATATTTCTTTATTTTAAAGTGATTGTTTTACTGACTCTTGTTCCGATGTGGGACTTTCAAGGATGTTTCCAAGCTCAATTTTAAAAATTGCGAGGACGCAATTCCCAAAAGGGGGGTAGGATGTAACACCCCAGGTAAATAAAGAATATGAAATTTTCATATTTATCCATATTTGTGAATAAAATATTAATATTTCTTTAAAGGGGACGCTATGCTCAATGGCGTACCCAACACGCAACAACAAGTTTCTTGGGAATCTTACATTACACTCTAATAATAAAATAATATTATTTTATATGGTAATTAACATGTAGCCGTTGTATTGGCGGGAATGGATAGAAATAACTAAAATATGATTATTTATTTTTTAAATATTTTTACATTTATCCAATAAAAGATAACGTCATAAAATACAGAAAGAATTCAATTTTAGGCGTATATGCCCTAGTTTTCACTAAAGGTTCACTTATCACCTTTTGATGGCGAACCGTCATTAAATATAGTTTTTTTCACTCTTATATATTCTTTTGGACCAAATAAAACTCTTCTTAAGAATTGGGACATCAAAATTTACTTTGTGTAAATTTTTGGTATCTTTCTGATAAAGTTCATTTTTTAATGAATAGTGTAAAATGTTGTATTTTAATTCAAAACCTCTTTTTAATCTAATTTATTTATATGATTAGATTATCTTTTGAATTGGTTTTAATGTTAAATTAGAATATATTTTTACCATTAAATCCAATAGTGGTCATTGGAATTAATTTCACTTTGAAATCAGACTTAAACTAGTGTCAATCTTTTGATACTTATTGTTTTATAAAAACACGCTATTTGCTCTGACAACGGGAATTAATTATTAAATTAATTAATGTGACTTATATGTTTTGAATTCTGTAAAATAGACTTCATTTTTGAATTCGGAATATCGAATATATCTTAGAGTGAATTTTTGGTAATTTTCTGAAAAACTCCAATTTTTGATGAATAGTGAAACCACTAAGTGGTAATCAAGCAAACTGATTTTTCAGTCAAATGAATGTTTACCACTAATGTGTATTGAATTTTGAAAATCCGACATACATGGTTTTCATTAGTATGTAAAATGTGGTTCAATGGGATGAAAATAATTTTTTTGGTGAATAGTAACTTTTTTTCATTAATCGCGATTAGAGGTAATTAGTGTAATTTAAGGTAAAAATGATATTATAAAAATGTGAAAACACCATGAAACTTGTCCTACCCCTATTGGATGAGTCATGTCCGACCAAGACAACCCATGGGTCGATTTAGGGGACCCTATAGAGCCTCTTGAGTGAGATAATGACTTTAATGCCTTTTTTTTAAAATAAAGGTGAAAATGACACTAACATAAATTGTTTAACTAAAACAATTTTTAGAAGGGGTTATAATAAACATAATTTTTTCAATAAATTCCCTTTTGGAAAGATAAAACGATTTCCTACATCAGGATATTTTTTTTCATAATTTTTAGATATTAAATAAAGTAATTTAATTATGACATCATGATGATGCAATGATGACCTCATTAATGAACAGTTTAAATAAAATGAAACGATAATATAAAATCTGAGACCTACACTTGTCCAAAAACTATTGGATGGGAATATCTCGAATCCTTATCATCTTATCTTAGAAATATATCAATGTGGGACCTTAGAAATTCGAAACACTTTTGAAAATAAAATAATAGTTTCATGATTTCCAAAAGTGCCCCTCCTCTCCTCTTATAAAAGGTCCCCACCTCTACCTCATTTCACACACTCGTCAAGCCTTTGTCTCGGCCATAACCTGCCCATTTACTCTTTCCACATACCTCTCCTCATCCTAGAGGATTCCCTTTGGGCATAATCCTTTCAAAGGAAGCCTTTAGGCTCAAATCAAAAGGAGTTACACTTTTAAAGGTAATTCATTCTCTCAGGTTCATTTGTTTTTTTGCTTCTCCAACCCCCTAAACTATTTTTATTTACTTCTTTTGTAACAACACCAGTATCTTAAATATAATAGGATGTTTTTATAATATTTATTCGAGCTAAACTCTCACACAACTACATAAAATGGTTAAAGAACATACAGTTTCCGTGGATGGCGAAATTCTGCCTCCCGAAACGATGATTGTTCAATACTCATTTAACACCTTAAAAGGTGGCCGTTATGATTTCACTATTTTTATATATGATATATAATATGTTTATTCTTTCCTTAATCTTCTGTATTTTTCATTTATGGCATACCATTATTGTTTCCATTATGGGTAAACAAAATATCTTCATTTTAGGAAGTGCGGACTACCGCCCCCTAAAAGTGATTTGATTCGTTAATACCATATTTGGGATGTTTAAAGGATAAATTTAATGATATTATATATGTTATTATACTGGAATTATAATATAATCTTATATCATTATGAATCCATTCCAGAAAATACGAAATAGAAATGGAAGTAGCGTTCATGCGTACATACGACTTACCGTCTCCATGAAAGGTGCATTTCATTTCTTACCTCTA
Organism: Viscum album; assembly: GCA_963277665.1. Classification (NCBI taxonomy): domain Eukaryota; kingdom Viridiplantae; phylum Streptophyta; class Magnoliopsida; order Santalales; family Viscaceae; genus Viscum; species Viscum album. The sequence continues at coordinate 667,567,092 of OY728133.1, forward strand.
AATGTGATTTAATATTATAAATACATGTATATGATGAATATATATGATATATATGTTATCCAAATCATTAATATTATTCTGGATATAACAAACCTTTGACCAAATTAACAACATGTAAGTGTAAGAAGTCTATTTTTGACTTAAGAACCAAATACCGACAAAATGAACATTATTAACTTAAATGATTACATGATGTTCATAACATGGTATAAAAGGAATAATGAACGTGAAAAATGTTCTTAAGAAAGTAGAGATTAACTCACGTTTATTATTCAGGAGATTAAAGAACGGTCGGGTCAAGTCGGATACGAGGTAAGGGATCTTACTCCTCTCTTTCTTTTTAAGTACACTCTTTTATGTCATTACCTCTAAAGCTAATCTTTCTTGTTATTGGGATGTTATTTTATATTACACTTACTGTAATTTTTATGTTCATGTGATGAGAGACCCTATTCTCTCTCATCAATCCATTTTTAGAAGTTTTGAATGGCGCCGTTAGGCTGCTGAATTTTCGTAAGAGATCTAACCTCTCTCTTTCTTTTTAAGTACTCTCCTTTATGTCACTTATTTTAAGCTATTATTTGTTATGTTGGGGGATGTTATTTTATATTCCTCTTTCTATAAACTTTATGTTAATATTATGAGATACCCTATTTGATCTCATCAATCCATTTTTTTTAAGTTTTATGTGGCGCCGTTAGGCTGCCGAATTTTCGTAAGAGATCTAACCTCTCTTTTTTTTAAGTACTATCCTTTATGTCACTTATTTTAAGATCCTATATGTTATGTTGGGGGATGTTCTTTTATATTCTTATTACTATAAAATTTAAGTTAATATTATGAGATACCCTATTTGATCTCATCAATCCATTTTTGTAAGTTTTATGTGGCGCCGTTAGGCTGCCGAGTTTTCGTAAGGGATTTTTCATCTGACCTTTATTCCCATGATATTTATGCTACATTTGCCACAATTTCCTTTGAGTGGTGTATGTACTGCCCATTATTCTACTCTTTGTGTAATATACTTTCGTTTATGAGTATTTACATCAAGGATTTATTGTCCTTCTTTCATGGGGTGTATGTTTTGAAAGATACCCAAGTCGGTAAGGGAACCTTTCACCCTCTTATTTTTAAAATACTTCTTTTGTTGGGTCTTTTAATTCATATACTATTATGTTGGGATATGTTCTTATATATCCTTATTGATGTAAATTTTATGTCCAAGTGATGAGATTCCCTTTTTATCTCTCATCAACTCATTTTCTGAATTTTTGAAGTGACGGCGTTAGGCTGTCGAATTTTACCAAGGGAACTTTTTAACCCAATTTTGATTTATTTGGGTTCAACATGTAGTTATTGAATATGTCATCCTTTGAATAGTTGTGAATTACCTTTGATTATTTTACAGTTAATATCCACTTATATTTGGTGTATTCTTTTGTCACACATAATTATGTAATTGATTTATCCTTAAACTAAGGATACCGTCTTTGTATGGGACTTCATCTCAATCTCCTTTCATTGAGGCATATTTTGTTTTATACACAACTTTCTTTTATACGGTGTATAAACCCCTTTGACTTTTACATTTATTCAAAAGGAATCTTTTTTATACGAAGCTTTTACTAAATGACAAAAGGGAATGTTTTTGTCGTACGTATACGGCGACAACAACTTCTCCGCCGTCGTGACCATTATTTGAGTTTCAGCTTCCTCTACAAGCCATACCTTCTTTTTAAAAGAAAAATAAATACCATGTTTTAATTTTCTTTAATTTTGGTATCGAAAATGGTTTTCATAATGTTTTTATATCAATGTGTTGTATTGATATCTTGTGATTGAAAGGTGGGAATGTTATGTTTCCTTTATGCATGTTTTATGTGATATGATTATGTTGAGGTTCTTGGGAATTATTATGAAAACAGGTGGTTCTGTGATGAACTAAGGGCGGGTGAGCCCGATATAGCTCTCCAATGCATTGGGTAACATGAAGGAGTGAAACGTTAAGGTTTCTCCGAAGAGATTTAGGGAATATACTGTGATGGGTATTCCAAACGTAACTAAGAGGGTTACTCCCTATGTAAGAATGTTATGAATGCCTCAAGTTACCCTTATGTCTTATGACTTCTATGATTTACTCATGATTTGATGAGTTATGTTAAAGTGCATATGTTTTATGGGTAAAGTATGATTTCATTATTATGTATATATGTACCCATGTTTCCTTTCCATATTTTTATATCCCTTACTGAACTTTTTATGCTCATCCCAAGTTTTTTTGAAATGTTTTTCTCAGGTCAAGGGAAAGGTACATGATATGATGATAGTGTCAAGGGAGTGTCAAGAAATAATCCATGTTTTATTTTAAATATGTTTCCATTGATGGGAATGAAGAATACTATCTTTATGTAACCACTTTGTTCATATGTGGAATGTAATGAAAGTTTTATGATCTAATTCTCTAAAACTCTAAACCTGAAAAGATCCTCAACATGTAATCTTGTGATAACTCAATATTATGTAAGATTTAAGGCCGGGGCCTTATAACCCACATCTATTTTAGTGTGGGAAAATGAAATTTCAAGGGTGAAATTTTTTAAGGGAGGAATATTGTAACGACCCAATCTTTTATTAATATAAACTCCTATTAATCTAATTAAATGTATTATTATGTAAAGTGGTTATATAAAACCTATGAACGTCTTTGGTTTTATGTTTTTTAATTTTTAAAATACCTTTATGAATTGTGACAATTTCTAATATACCTATTAAGTGGAACCGCCTATTAGAGAAGTGGAAGTAAATAGATATTACCACCCGAGTGATGTTATCCGAGCCACCCTATGAGTTTTTCACCATCACACACCTTACCCTTCAGTCGTATGGAGGTGTTTTAAGGGGATATTTAACAATACCCTAGAACTATGATTATCTACATAATTATTTATAGGATAAATAATATACATTAATTTTATTATTGTTACTCTGTAAATAATTTTTAAATCACAAAGAGTAATTTTTACTTAATATTCAATTATGAAATATATTATGATGAATTAATGTATTTTTTAATTAAATAATATTTTAATAAAATATTAATACTAAATTACATTTTATTAAATATAAATGATCTTATAATTTCTATGTATACAATTGTAATTTTTATAAAGGCTTGAAAGATATTTTTTTCAAAATCAACGAATTTTCGATTAATGTCAGTTTTTATTTTAAAAGTAAAATTTATCATATATATAAAATTATTAAGATAAAAAGAATTTTATTTTTTGAATTAGGATGTCAAAATTATCCAACGGTGATTTTTTCATAATTTTCTCACATAGTCAAAATTTTGGTTAAAAATTTAATACAGTTTAATTAAATAATGTGTTTTATGACATAATAAAGACCCAATAGTGGCATAATAAAATACCATAAATGGTATTTTAATCTAATATCTATTTTACTATTAATATAATTTTATTTTAGGTTTATTTTATTTATTTTACAAAGCCTTTGTGAACCATCCATGGCTTATAAAACATTTTAACTTTTTAAATTGATTTCCTTGAGAGTGTGACTCAACACAACATAATAAAGCCTAATATTTTAATAAGTTCATCAATTGGACATATAGAATATTTTTTTTCAATCCCCTTTGGAAAAAACCATTGAAAAAATCCATGGTATGGTTTGGAGTTTTTATTATTTTAATGTGTAGGGTCAAAAACATAAATAATAAAGAATTCTCTCCCTATTCTTATATGAAACCACCCAAGCTCCCATGTACTCTTCTCTAAAATCCATTTGAGATTGAAAAAAATATTACCTCATCTATTTATAATCTTATTAAGGTTCCCCAAGCTATCTAGAATCCTCTCTCAATCCTCTCCAATCCCTTTGTGATCACACTTCTAAGTAAGGGATTTCTTCCTCTCTCATTTTTGTCCAAGTTTTTTTATGTTTCTATACCATTGTATTTTCAATTAAAAATTTTGGGGTATGATTTAGAACCCCCCATACTACCATACTTATGTTTGAATTATTAGATGCCCCTTTCTCTCTCATTAATTCCTCCGATGTACACATGTTACTATGCCAAAATTCTTTAAGGGATTTCTCTCCCCTCATTTACATTCAATAAATTATTTTTTATTATGAATCTAAATTCTATTAAATATGTTGGGACATGTATCTATATTAAACCATTACCTTAAATTTCATTTAATTATTTTGATACAACCTTTACTCTCTCATCGACCTTTTTTATTAATTCTTATGTCACACTGTTATGCTGTCGAAATTGCACCGTGATTTCCCAAGCCAATGTCATTGTGTAGTGAATACCATGCCCATTTCTATATCAAGGGTGTTAAACTTTATGAAAATTTACTTGTTTATTACAGGGTTTCATGTATTAATTCCACATTCCTTTATCATTTAATAATTGATGATGTTTATTGAATCCTTGTTATATAATCTATGTGGCAAACTTATGCATGAAATGAAATGATTAAGAAGGGTGAACCCTCATTGAGCTCTAATGCATTAGGTAAAGATTTATATCATGATACGTCATGTGTAATGATGGTTTAATCATGATAATTCAATTTAAATGAGGGTTTACTCATGATCCATATTCAATGAGCATTGACTCATGCAAATATCATGTTAAATCTTGTTTCCACATTTCCATGTTATGATAATCATGCTATATCATGCCTTTTTGTTCATGTTTCTATTATACACAATTGATATGAATATTTAATAACATGTAATGTATTATTCATGCTTTTCATTTTTTACTCCTTTACTAGGCTTTACAGCTCACCTTTTTCACATGTATGTCCTCATGTTATCCCATGAAATGCTATGTACGAGGGAATATTGTGGTCATGTAATGGAAGTTTTCAATAAAGATATTTTGTTTTATGTTCAAAGTTGTTATGTAATGTTCCTAATTTTCCAAGACACTTTACCTATCTTCCCTAATAGTTTTATTAAGATCATTTTTATGTAATAAATCATGTTTAAGTGTGAAATAAAGAGAAGGGTTGTTATGAATATAGTTCAATTAACCCGATTGAGAAGTGTATGAAATGAAATAAAATTGAAGGATTGGGATTAAATTTGGGTAATATATATATTTAAAATAATTAAAATTTATTTATGAAGTATTATTGATAATTTTTTTAATATTGAACTATAATATAACTTTTTTTATTCCCAAGAAGCAAAGGCACCTATGTTAATTGACCTAGGGGAGATGTGGTGAGCTTAAAAGCATGAATTGTGTGTAAGGTGAAATAATAGAATAGGTAATAATATTAAAAATATACCAATATTCAATGAATATCCTCTTTCAAATTACAAATCCCTAATTTCAAACTATAGGAGTTCCTCTTTTAAGGTAATTTACCAAATTATATATTTAATTTAGTTTTGTTGAACAATATTTATTAACTGTTTATAACATATAATATGTTGTTTTTATTGAAACCATGTTTTTCATATATATATATAAAGTTAATTTAGTATATTAAGGAATATCAGAAGAACCCTTATATTGTTTTAGGTCTTTTAAGTCATTACTAGCATGTTTTTCTCCATAAAAATGATGTTTTTGTGTTATACAAATTTTTTATGAAATTAATATGTTAGTGATTTAGAATTATTTTTGTAACAATTTTGGATAAAAAATTAGAAAGTTACTAAATTGTTATTCACTATTGTTGATTGAAGTAATTCTTATAATGAATGTACTAATTTATAGTATACAATTATAATTTACCTTGAAACACAAAATTAAATGGGAATAGGCAGTTAATGGTATTAATACTAATGTTTCTGGATAATCATGTACATCACAACTACCTAAGGTAAAAAAGTTAATAAAATTAGTTTTTATGCTTTGAGACAAGTAGTAGTGTTTTATAATAAATTACTGAAATACTTGAATATAAATTTGATAAATTTAAAAGGAAAAATCACAAGTTAGATGGTATAGTAAAAAATGGTTTAAGAAATTCCAAGAAAAAGAACCAGTGTAAGTTAAATAGGATATAACTTAAATGAAATGGATAATATCATTCATATAATATTATAAGTTATGAGTAATAAATCCAATGAAATAATCCTTACATATATATATGAAATAAGAATAAGAAAAAGAGTGGTTGTAAAAGAAGAAAGACTATTTTTTTATATTTAATTAATATAAAAATAGATTATAAAATTGATTAATATTATGTATGGTTTTTGTACAAAATAATTATAGACAATGATTTATACTTTTTTGAAATAGTTTGGATGTTTTTAGCTAGATTTTTTGTTGATTAGGACTCTTAGTTGACTTCCTTGTAAAATAACTAGCATAGTCCCCCAATGTTGTGATTGATCTTGGAATTGACTCATAAAAACCTCTGTAAAAACTTAGGTGCATATGATTTTTATTATAAAAATTATAGTATGAGTAATAACATTATTTATAATGAAAAATATTTTTTACTTTAGTTCATAGGTTATTATCATATATCATATCCCTAGGTCTCTATCTCTTATGTGACTAGGATTGACTTCTACTATCATAATCTCACTCATCCCAAAGATTAATTAACTTGGTGGTGAAGATAATTCATAATTAAAATCTATTTAATTAAAATAAACATATTTATTTAATTCAAGAAATTACTGTGATCATCAACTAAACATCACTCTCTACCCAAAAATGAATTCTCATGTAATGATCATAATAAAAATTTCATTTAAAATGTGAAGAAAAAATAATTTCCCAATACTGATGATGGCTCGGGATCTTATTTGGTACAAATATATTATTATAAACTTCTTGATAAATCCCTTCCCCTCCCCTATTAAAATTTTTCTTCGTATATTTTACTAGTAATCTTAGCCTTATCACTAACTGTTTGATATGTTGAAACACCAATATATTAGAAAATTCATGACAATTTGATGCCATAACAGTTTTCACAAACACAGTGAATTTAAAAATCCATCATTATTGGTGAAAAATTATTCCCATTCTACCTTGATATAATAAAATTTTAATGAATTTCATTGTATATCTGTAACTTTTGTTGGTTTTCTTGTATTTCCTTGCATCTAAATAGTTAAAACATTTCTCCCTTGAATATGAACAACAATTCCTCATTTTAGCGGAAAAAAGGTGTAAAATAAATTCTTCAAATAAATTAATATAAAACTAAAATATTGATTCTATAAATTAGTGATCAATATTATGAACTTATATTGTAAAATAAAAATCGAGTTTTAAAGTATATTTTTTTAAATTCTTTGTAATTTTTTTTGTTTTTTTTGTAAAAAATGGATGAAAGTCAATGTTTATCCTAAAAACTAAACTCGATAATGAAAGAATTTTTTTATTTAGTAAATGTGATAACATAATATTAGTGAGTAATTGGGTCATCTCTATATAGATAGTTTGTTTTTCAATACACTATTGTATAATGAATGAAAACTCAAAATGAACGGGGTTTTGTTTACTGATAACATGAATTTAAAGTGGTTTTTTATATTATTATTTTTAAAGTGTGAGTGGATAATGAAATGTAACAAGGAATTAGAAACAATAAAAATTGGAGTTGTATTAAATAAATATTTACTAGGATAATTATGGTTATGATCATCCTTGCGATTCATGAAAAATGAATTATTAAAAAATGGGTTTGAAATATATACAATTCCTGAATCTTTACTCTTATGGTAGCTATAAAATTGATAATAAATTCAATAGTAAACATTGAATTTCTCTTGTCCCTTATATAAAGTGGTTATATACATTATCATTGATCATTTTTCCACTTCATCCCTTGTTTCGTATTCCCTAGGAAATAGTTTTCATGATTTAGTTTTGGGTTTGGGTTTCCACTCTCACTATACCACCCTCACTATCTCCTCCTAAATGGAATAATTTCCCCATCATACCCAACCAATATCAGTCCCTACACTAATAATATAATACCTATAAGTGTCAAGTATAATAAATAAATCAATCAACCCTCTCCTTACTCACCGATCATTTCTATGACACAAAATCTCAATAATCAAATTCAATGAAAGGACTTTAACCTTTTCAATCAATAAAACAAACAATTTGACTTATAAGATCTTAATGATGACAACCATACTCAAAATTATCATAAAAAACATATGTCAAACACTTGATGAGTATTTCTTGAAATATAGACATTCAAAACTTTTGAAATCAGCTACAAGTTTCTCATCCACACCTTACATATTTTCAAAATTGATGAAAGACTCCGAAATATTTATTTAATTCAAAGTACCAATGAATCTCCTTTAAAAAAATCAAACCATTTTAAGGCTACCATGTTATTTTTGAATCTACAAAACTTTTAAGAACATGAAATATTTTCCCTTTATTTGAGAAAACATAGTTTGAATAAACCACAACATGTTTTAAACAAGTCATATAAAAATATTTTAACATAATTTTACACATTAATTCAAATAATTGGAAAATTAAAATAGATAATACTTTTCATTCTTTAACAAACTAAGACAATAAAAAGGACATATTATGATTTGTGAAAATACAAACTACAAACTCATACAGAATAGGTAATAAATGAAATGAAACAAATTTAAATGTATTGAAATTAATTGATACATATCAAATACACATAAATATGTTCCACTCATTGAATTTTATTTTTAAAAGTGATTTATTATATCCATTTAATTGATGTTTGATGATAATATAAAAAATGGAGTTTTCTTATTATTTTTTTCATTGGTTGGTTCTGACATTTTTGGATTATTAGAAATTATGATGTTAATTTCATGTAAGATTAGAATTAATTATTTGATTTTTTAATTGATTTTTATTAGTCTGTTTGGTTTAATGTAATTTGAAAAAACTTGTTATTTGGGTTCACTCTCAAACTCATTGAACTATTAATTTGAAATGGTGAGGTTTTATCCCACGTCTCTTGTGGAAATTATATTATTTTTTCTACTAATAAAAATAATATGAAAGACACATAAAAAAATAAAATGACAAATATATATAGTCATAATTTGGCACAATGAATCAGCCCAGGCTGGTTTCACATGTCACCCGATCTGGCCTCCCAAAAGGCATTAAGCATGCATCCCTAAATTCTAGAGGCTAACTACCAGTGATGAGGGTCTAAAAGGTATAGTGATGAAACTATAACCTCTGTTCAGAGGTAAATAGTAGTGTAAAATAACCAAATTTAGGTAAATTTATAAACATAAAATTTAAAATTATAAAAAAAACTTAAAAAATTCTTATTATAATAAATATAATGCAGCATACAGTTATATAGACCTATAGAATGAAAAACATTCATTATCCAGTCACCCACTAGACTAACCACATATATATAATAAATAAAATGAAAGTAAATTTTTTTTATACTTACAAAGCTATGTCAACCCAGATACCTGGTTACCATGATGATTTATATGCATCAACATGATCTTGAGACTCCACCTGAGTGTCTTAGTCATCCAAGGAACAATGGGCCTTAACCCCATCCATCTCACAACATATTATCTAATTTGAAAGTATACGTCTGGTCTACACACACACTCACAAAGGATCACATTAAGAGGGTGAGAAATAATTCTTAGTAAGCCAACCCCAAAGGTGGACCTATAATATGCTGTCATAATAAGTTAAAAAAATGATATTACCAGCCCAAATAACAAATAATAGTAGTGAGAATAAATGAAACAACTGTAAAAATAGGGAAAATAAACAAAATAAAGAATCCAACTAACATGTTTTAGCATGAAACCCATGTTAAATCTACCCCCTCTTTAGCCCACTCTATGGGATTATAACACATGGATCACACATCCACATAATTATCATTGCATCTTCTAGATCTACATAGGATATGTAGAATTTAGAAACACAACAAACATGAAATTTTGACCCCATGGAACAACTATATGCATCCACATGAAAAAAACGCATCTAACTACCACTAAGACTCTAATTCCATGACAATTATTAAAAAAATGACCTCCCCTACAAACTTCATATATTTTTCATGTTTCCACAGTCCCAATAAAAAATTACAATCCACCACAAGGAAATAATATATACAATGACCTATGGTCTCCATCCATATGGTCTTGATAGATGCATTTCTATATGGGATCCATACACAAGGTATAGATAACAACAACATCCATGAAAAATAAAACCATGCCAAGCTAGTGAGAAACCTAAATGTAGGGTTAGTGCCATCATCCAGATCATCCATTGGCCCTCAAAGCCTGTATAAAAACATCCATCCAACATTGGAGAGAACTAGATCACTAGTTAGGGATGACACCCAATTCAAGATATCCTAAGGGTATCCTTCTCAAAAAAAGTAGTGAGAATAAACTACCTTAAAAATAACATCCAAAGGCCAACCGAATGTGGGATGATCCAACCTCAAACCCATGATCCAAATAGATGTACTAGAAGCATTAATCCACTCTCATCCAACAAGAACAAGTATCTCACGACCCCCTTGATCTCAACATCTGACAAGAAGCCATTACAGATATCGACGACAAAAATCAGATCTAAAAGGAATCTTGGAGCTATCATGGTCCCTAGGATCACAACATAATCTGAAATTCACCATGAGACGTCTTTCCTGCACCCAATCTCTCGAGCCATGCCCACAGGAAAAACTAAAATGGCCCAAAGGACATTGAAAGTGTAGGATAACCTTTTAGGGTTTCCTCTAGTTCATCCAAAGACACAAGAAACAACCAATATGGGTACATACAAAATGTCCCTCACTAGACTCCAGGTGATCCTCAATCACTAATGTACCCAAAGTTCACTCAAAGCACAAGCTTGATAATAGGTCAATTCTCAATGGTCATCATGACCACCTCAAAGAATGATACTTCTTAAGGGATCATCATCACAAGAAAAACCTTAGGAAGAAGCCCACAAAATAGAAAATTCAACAATCCTTCCCACTGAAAAAACTATCTATGGGATCCAACATGACCATGATGGAATCCCATACATTACCATGCCATACAGGCATCCTCAATAGTTAACTACAATATCCACTGATCAATTGATTAGTAATCAACCCACTAGGGAATCCTGAAGAGACTCCATGACTAATATTAATATATCAATTACACCTATAAATAACCACCATTACACAACATCAACCCATCAAAAGTGCTCCAAAAACAATGGTATCCGGAAACCTAAGAGATAAACATAAACTGCTATAACCTTTATCAACTGATCCAACATGCAGGGATAAACAAAGATTTCCTTAGAGATACTAATTGATTTCCACCTTCTAGGATCTATTGAAAATAATCCTGGATAACACATGATGACATCTAAAATCCAATCCCTCTAACAGGATCATAATCCTCACCCAAGACTCGCAGCTCACACCCCATCCACTGGATATTTCTAAATCCAAACCTTAATGATATCCTCCTACAAAACACTAACTTTCTGAAAAACCATATAGATGGACTATAAACTCTGAAAGTATCCCACCATCATAAAATATAGAGAAAATATATTATAATAGACTACTTACAAGTCTAATTTCTACTCTAGGAAAAAACACCAAAAAACCCCTAAGCTAAAATAATTACATGGTGTGTACTCTCAAACCTACACCTTGCCATGTACTTATACAGGACTATAGTAGACATGGGGTCTACCCATGTAACACTATAAAAATATGGCTTAAAACGTGTCTGCCAATATACTAATACATGACCATGTACCCTTCACATGGGGGGTCTTCCCATGTACATGGCCATATGGTCTTGTACCACTACATGGAGTGTACCAAAAGTAAATAGTGTGTACTTACCACAATTTCATCTACCCATGTACTCAGACACGTGTTTAGGTACATAGGCAAGTAAAACTAAATGTTGTGCATTTAATGTAAATAGATTTTACTTCTAAAAAAATTCTTTCTAAAATAGGATGAACACAAGACATGTGTTCATAAAGACACATATTTTTTTCATGAATTTTCTTAAATAGGAAGACCACAAAACACCTTGAAACCCCTCAATTTCTTAGTAAAATCCCTAGATTGACCCACTAGGGGTCCCAAGAAAACCAAAAATGAGTTAAAACATTATAAATACTTTGTTATTGCTTTTTCCAGAATAAATTGTAAAATGAAACTAACACTTGGTGGAAACCGCTAATGCTTCAGTTTTTTCCATGATCCACAATTATCATGTGATAGTCTGACAGGGCCCAAGCTCTATGGAAAAACCTACTCCTCTCCCTTTCCCTATCTTATCTCACTATCCCTCTCTCTACTAAAGTCCCACAAAGGGTAGATCCTATGGCATGTGTATGAACATATAGGGGAGAAAAATAAAATGAATAAAAATTAAAAATTAAAAAGGAGAAAAGAAAATGAAAAATAAAAGAAAAGGGGCCCATGGCTAACCCCGGTGCCCGACCCAAGGTGATTCCTGACCTAGGTAATACCACAAAATTTAGACTCAGACATAAAGATATAATACTAACCCAATGATCTATTTAAAATATATTAATGAAAAAACATGAAAAAATAAATTTATATTTAATTAATTAAATATTAATTATTCAATTAAAATAAAAACAACTCAGATTTCCACAAAAATTATATCCTAGGGTAAACACATTATTCTAGGACTAATTAAAATGTCATAATAATTATCTGTGATCAAATTATATAAAAAATTACCATTTTTCTTGGATTCATCACCAAGAACAAAAAATAAAATTTCCATTGATTTTTACATCTAGTGATGACATGGGTCATCAAAAACACCCCACTAAAAATGATTCTCACACCCGAGAAGACTAAATAGATAGCCGACAACCATTATCTCCTAAAATAACTTGTGCGTCCAATGTTATCTTGATTGTCCAATGACTGGTCTTACGACATCATGAAACCTCTCCCAACACAATATACCTTATACTAAAATGAATATGATTATCCCCAACACAGGATTATCTTTATAGTCTCCACACTACCTAAATGGCAGACCACATATCCCACACTACATCCATCACCGAATGTAATGGATTGATGTGCAAAAATGATCACACCTAAGAACCCACATGAATACACATAACCTTCATGCTCAAAAATCAATTTTAATGAGGATCATGATATCCAACAACCCACAGTGAACTCCCCAATACAAGTATTAATTAAACCTCTCTTGAAAGTAAAATAAGTGTTTCTCTCACATGAGCCAAGTCTTAAAAAACTAGTATAAAACACCTAAAACCACTAACTATTCTCTTCATGTAGGTAAATTCAAATAATTAAGTGTACCATCAACACTCTACATAAAAATTAAGTCATATATCTTATGCCAAAATAAACCAAACGACCAATTTCCAATCAGAAATCGATCCAAAACCAAAGGTGTCCAACCATGATCTCACTCTTCTACCCAAGGCACAACCAAAACAAGTAGGGACATGGTCCAACCAAACCATCCCTCTCAATAAATTCATGATATTTGAAGCAATACTGGTGCTCCATATGTCAAAAACCTGGTATCCTAATTCCAAACCACATTATTGTGATAACAGACCTCAGTGGCCCCACCAATGAAAAATATACATGGTCACCCAAGACACATGTGATAATAGGTAAAATGGATCCACTCCATGACCTGGTAGAAAACACATGGCAAGAAATGTTAAGTCCCAAGGAACATGAGCTTGGGACTTCATGTGACCAACATGTCATGGAAAATCAGGCCTCTTCTAAAGATCCCTCAAGCTTCATTTCCCACATCAAGCCACTAGAAGGAAACTTAAAACTAATTACTAAACCACAAGGGTCTCCAGGAATTCATAAACAAAAATATTACATCTCAAACACTATAAAACCTCTCACCACAAAATTCAACTGACCTTTCATTAGAATAAAATATAGAACACCACAGATAGGAATATGTCAAATTAATTTTACATGCTTAGAATGATGCATGAACACCAGCCTCTTAACCTTGAGATAAGAGAAAAAAACTAGAAGATACCATAGATACATGAACTCAAGTGCATCACAGTAGAAAAAATCAGACAATCAAAAAGATAATGTCCATTAACAGAAATCCCATGCCCTATAAATTTATACTTTATATCAGAAAAGGTGTTTATGACAGACTAATATGATTTTCATTACATGTTCTTAAACATTCCTAGACCACCTATATACCAACTTCCCTATTCATAAAACAAAAAACCTCTGAAATTTTTTATGATGAACCATTCCTGGTTGACCAAAATGTCAGTTTATCTACCTATCTAGGAGGCCTCAAGCACACCTCTGTGAATTACAGTGGGATCTATCCAGCAGTGAGGGTCCAACATGTTCAGTGGGGAGACTATAACCTTGATTCAGATTGCGATAAAAGTGTAAAATAACCAAACTTTTATATAGAGATCAACATCTAAGTACACATAATAAATAAAATGGAACATATAATACTATAATAAATGATGTGTGGAATAAGGTCCTACAGAATAAAAGAATGAAAAATATACAATAGATAGTCACCAACTGGGCTGACCAAATATACAAAATAAAAAAATTAATGTCAAATAAAACTAGATCTACTATCAAAACTAACTTGATCCATATACCCATTTTCTCCAATGATAGAGTTGCACTAGCATGGCCCAAAGACTCCACACAGTAGGATTCTATCTATCATGAAACACTGGACCTTGGCCCTATCCATTGCACAAATTATGTTCCAACCTAAAAGAATACATAATGTCCACAAGCACACTAAGGTTCATGTATAGGTGATGAGAAATAAATATCAAAAGTCCACTCTTAATGGTGGAATTATAATATGATATTATATCAAGTGCATTCACAAGTGATATGACCAACCTAGATGAAAACTCATAGTAGTTGACATAAAATTTAAAACTATAAAAAACAATAAAAAAACACAATAAAGAAACCGACTACAGGGTTATAGCCCAACAACCATGGTAAATCAACCCTTAAATTGTCCCATGCTAGAGAATTATAACATGAGGTTCCCCCATCCACAAAACAAATGAAATTTTCGCCAGATAAAAAATGGAGCTCAAAGATATGTAAATGGAAATGGAAATGAAGTAAGACCCTAGGGTATAACTATATGCATCCACATGAACATCGAATATCTATCAAACACGAGGAACCTGATGCAATGATTATAAATTGTGATAGAACCTCTTGTCTACATTTCAGATATATGTAATTTCCTGTAAGTCCTACAGAATGGATCAGACTTCACCACATGGGCCCGATAGATACACCACACTATGGGATCCATCCATATAGTCCCGAAGAATTCAATTTAATATGGGATACATACACAATGTTGGGAAGGAAAAAATACAAGAAAAATAATACCATTACATAGTTAGGGAGTACCATCAATCTTGGTGTAGTTACCTCATACAAATAATCCATTAGCTCCCAAAGACCATTTAATAAAAACCATCAAATAGAGGAGATAACGAGATCACTAATTAGGGATATTTCCCAATATACTATTTTCTATGTCTCTCCTCCTAAACCTCAGTGATTAGAATGAACTACCTCAAACATCACAACCAAATTCCAACTCAAAATGGGATCATCTAACCTCAAATGAATGACCCAAACTACTCTAATAACAGCATTGATCCAATATCATCGAAAAAGAATAGGTCTCTCACAACCTAACGGTCCCATGCATTCAATAAATAGGAACTGTATCTCTCACTGACACAAATTATGGTCAAAAAATTATAGGGTCTCCCAAGGTGTTTTGGGACACAATATAAGAAGATTTCCATAATGGGACTTACCTAATGCACCCAAGATCATGGGCCACACCTGAATAAATAGCCTCAAATGGCCTAAAGTCTTCAACAAGAGTAGGAATACCTATGATGTGTTCCTATAGATCATTAAGAGGACATGAACACGCCTAGTGTGGATACATCACAAATGGCCCTTAGTATCCTATAACCGATCCTTGATCAATAACATACCCCAAGGGTATCTAAAGAACAAGCCCCCCTAATAAGGGAATTCAGAATGGTCCTCATGACCACCTCAAAGAAAACCCTACACAAGGGATCTTAAGAACAATACTAATCTTGGGGAAATTTACACATAATATAAAACTCAACAGAACATCCTAGATAAAAAATAATCTATGGGTAATAACACTTCTACAATGGAATCCCAAGAACCACCATGCTATACAAGAATCCCCATTAATCGACTATGACAACCACTGATCACTGAATTAGATATAATCCCACTAAGACACTCTCAAGATCCCCAAAAACTCATATCAATAGCTTAATGATAGCCATACATAACCACTATTAAATGGTGTTAACCAGACCAAGGGATCAAACAACTAAGGTCTTCTAAAACCTAAGAACTAAAACACAACTGTTCTAACCAAAAGAAACCAATCGCAATGCATAGGAACAAACCAAGATCTCCTCAAAGATATTCCTAGATCCTTCCTTCCAAGATATATAAAAAAACCATGAAAAACATATTCCGACATTCATAATAAAATACTATTAATGATCTCATAACCCTCACCCATACTACACATCTCCCATCAAACCAACCATTGGATTTTGAAACCAAACCTCATGGAAAAAATCCTACTGAACTCTTTGTTTACAAAAAATATCCAGATAGCATCTAAATTCCAAATTTATACCATAAATAGCATCTATCTAAAAAGATACTCATAATGGACTACTCTTAAGTCCTGTTATGACTTTTAGGTACAAAACACCCAAAAACCACTAATTTGTAAAAGGTACATGGTGTGCAATTCTTAGTACATGGAATGGACTCTCAAACCTACACATATCAACGTACTTATGTATGGATAGTGAAGACATGCAGTATGAAAATGTAGAAATACAAGACCAGGGAGTACATGGGGTATACCTATGTACCAATACATGACCATGTTCCCCTCACACAGGTTTTCTTCCCATGTACAAATCCACATTCCATGTCTCAATACATGGTGAGTACCAAGAGTAAATGGTGTGTACATCCATAAATACATCTACACATGTACTCCAACATAGGGAGAGGTACTTGGACATGTAATACTACATGTTGGGTAAAAATTCCCGAAATTAGAAGAACACATGGTGTGTGTTCATAAAACTACTCATCATGTACATGGGTTTCCTCGAATAATAAGCCCACAAAATTCCCCCAAACCCTCGATGTCTCCAAAAATCCCTATATCAACCCCTTGGGGGCCCCCAAAAACACAAAAAATTAGGTAAAAAATAAAAATGATTAAAATATGGGTATTTACATTATTAAATGAAAAGTGGTCCTACCTTTATGAAAGAATCATTGATACATTCGTCCAATTTCTAATCTGTAGCTCTCGCACGATTTTATGGAGTGACCCGATCTCTCTATTGGTCCATCCTTCTCTCAATCTACCTATCTTATCTCCTTATAAATATATCGATAGAAGACACCCATAGGGGAGATCCCATGGGGCATTCCTGAAAATTCAAGATATGGAAAGAAAATAAGAAAAAATAAAAAGGAAAAAGGAGAGAAGAAAAGTATAAATAAATTGATAAAGAAAAGAAAAGGGCCCCAACCCCGGTGCTCGGCACAAGGTTATGCTTCACCTAGGAAAATGCCACATTCCAGAATCCAACATAGATATGGAATCTCAAACCAAAACTATTTTTCCAATATATGACTTAACGAACACGTGTAATGAAATTAATATTTATTTTTTAAATATTCAGTATTCCATGAAAATTTTAACGACTCAAATTTCCACCAAACAACTTAATTGGGGTAAATTCTTTATTCTAGGGAAAATTTAGTTATCATTAAATGTATCCAAGTTCATATTAAATTTTAAATTTCCATTTTACCTCTAAAACACTTCACGGAAAAAAAATTCAATTTTTTCATGATTCTCACAACCAGTGATGATGTGGGTCATCAAATTTGGTGTTCACATCAATTCAAGATAATGAAATATCAATGGTATTATATATTTATCATTTAATATATAATTATTATTCCATTTATTTATTTTGAATTTTCAAAAAGAAAAAATTATTGAATATTCAGGGTTTTCATCCTTGATTAACATTGTTTGGTACTATTAGAAAAACCAAAGATGTATGTAGTGTGAATTAGAAAACACCAGATAAGATTATATGACTATATATAAATTTTTATTTTGTTTATTTTTAAAAATTATAGATATTTATGGTTTAGTGAATTCCAATTTTCACTCCCAATTTTATTTCCTGATACAAATCACTTATTTTTATGAGTGTTTTGCGTTTAATCTTCATTCTTAATTAAGACATCTATATTACTTTATATAAGAAATTTCCATAAATGTATTCATCTTTATACTGCTTTTAATGATAGGCTCTATGAAACCATATGTACAATATTATAAACTCCACTTTATCTAATTTATACATATTATTTAATAAATTTTTTTCCAGAAACAATCTAATTATATTCTAAGAATAATATTTAATGAATAATATGTTTTTTTCACCTTTCTCTTTGGAACACATTGTGCATTTTATTTTTTTGATATAAAATCTATCAAATTAGAAACAAAACTATTATTTAAAAATTTGTCTTTAATGGTGTGCACACAACACACTTAATTCTCAAAGACATACCTCCAACATGATCAGGTTCAAAAAAAATTATTCCACTCTTATTTAGATACACATTAACATCTATGTTGTTGACTATTAATCTCCACTTGGAACACATAGTTCCCTTATACTATCAACTTCTTCTTAATTCCTGCATCTCTTATATGTTATTAATTTATAATTATACAATAATATATCCAATAAACTTATAATTTTAAATTAGAAATTATAATCTTAGATTAACTAAAAATTTATTTGTCATCAAATTTATCCTTTGTATTTCCTTCCAAATAAGTTTTATCATTAAACACAATTAAAATAGTTATATTTTGATCCATATCTTCAAATAAATTTTATGATCACACAATCAACTAAAATTACCATATCATCCTTATTTTCAAACACCATTTTGTGGTCCACTCTCAAAACACCATTTTTGGGATCTATATCACATTGATCATAGTATGGGACACTAAACTCCATGACATAACTCTTCTCACAGTTGAAAATATCCTTCCACCAGGAATTTATAATCATTTTCTCCTCAATTTTATAGATTTTATGCTCAATATTCATTACTACATGAGGTGGTATATTTCTATTTACCAATTAAGTAAATTTTTTTATATTCTAGTTACATCCATATTCCTATTTTCATTGTGAAATTTGACTATTCTATTGAGTAAACAACTTAGAGGGATCTCTCATTATAATAATGTTTTTTTTATTTTAAGTTTTTCTATATTTTATATATTACATTTAGGTTTTATATTATTTATTTTTCTAATTATCTACAAAAATGGTAACACCCTTTAATAGAATGATCTACAATCTCTAATAGAGAATAAACTAAACATATTTTGACTAATGGATTATTTACATCAGGTCCATGCTAATGAGAATAGTGGAAGAGTTAATTGTAAACCTAGAAAGAATATAATGATATATAGGTATTGGTATTAAAGTATTAAATCTTCTAGAAACACCATAGGAATGTTTACCAAAGAACACTAAACTATTTCCATCAAGACAACAAAGAAACAAGTACAATAAGAATCTAGATTGAATAAAAAAGGAAAATTAATAATGAGAAATTGTTCATTATGATATCACCTATATGATATTCACTTACATCAAAGGGTGAAACAATAACGTGTTGATGTTTATCGATTATGCGATCAATTTATGAGGATGTTGATGATTGTGAAACTACTATTGATCATTCTGTTAGAGAGGATGATAATGATTGAAATGATGTGTTAGAAAAACTAAGTTAAATACCCTTAGGGTGGTGAATTGAGTTATAAAAGATTAAAAAAACTGCCCCTTAAGATATTTTTTCTTCATTAAATAAAGAACTCATATCTTTATTTCCCACAGGAAATTATGGATAAAAAATAAATCATGCACAAGATATAGAAATTTTACTTGATTATACCAAAATGGGATATATTCAAGGAGAATAAAATGAAAATGTTCTGATATTCGAAACCCACTAAGGGTTGGTACTAAAAGAAGGTCCTGGAAAGATCACTTCTATATATAGGATCACTACCTTTAAAATGTTTAGGTACATCTTACCACTTCCCAAGGGTCACTCCCTCAATATTCCATCTATATATCTCTATTAATGTAAAGTATAACCTTATTCCTCTTTATTTTAAAATTTCTATATAAGTGATTCACACACATTTTATGAACATGTGGGTCCCATAATTAAAAATAATGAATATATCCTCAGCTTTAGGTAGATTATTTGTTCAATTTGTAATTCATCCATTGGATGAATATCATATTATAATAGTTCTACATGGAAATTTATTTTCAACAGTTTATTGATTCTTGCTACCATCATGAAGCTGACACATAGCCTTCAAGAAAATTCTCAATTTTTTAAAAATATATCTTTACTTCTCAAACCCCATACATTTAACAAAGATCACTTTTTCATATAGCTCAACCTTCTTTTCCATATAAACCTCATTTCAAAAAGATCAAACAATTTCAATGCTCCCACTCAGCCTTCATGAAGACAAAAAATTTTGTTCATATATTTATAGCCTTCATTAACTTCAGTTCTTTCATGATGATATCAAATTTTTTGAGTCTTTCATAGAATTCATGAACATTCTTTTTTCATGAAATGTTTCACAAGAAAAAACTTAATGAACCACATTCATGAATTCTGATCCATAGAATCTTTTTTATGTCTGGATCTAATTTAATGGGGGGGGGGGGGGGGTAGAATCTTATTTATTGAAATTTACTCCCATTCTAGATGATTATATACACATTTTCACCATTTCAAAATGATTTCCAATCTCATTTAAAAAATCTATCTATTTTCTCAATCCACTAGAGTCATTTACCCATTAAAAGATCATCTCATAGGTATAAATATTCACCATAAACCCTTCATGAATTCACGATTCCCCACTTCTTATAGTCATAGAGATTTATATTCAACCCTTTATGCATTCACAATGCTCCACATCTTTTTTTTGTGAAAATTTATGGTCAACCATTGGCACATTCATGATGTTCAACACATTAATGAAATCGACCATTCACAACACCAAATTTCATTGAAAATGTCCTTACCTTTGAGAAAATTCTTTCTTCATGAAAATAAATAACTTGTTATATTTTTATGAGGAATTCATATAAAATCCTAGTAAAATTTGTATTGGGAAATAAATTTTCCAACAAAACTTTAATTTTTAAACATTATGATAAATGGATTACCCAAATAATCAATTGGACATCATTAACTGGCTGTTGGAATTCTATCGACTCCCTCTACTTGAAATGTGTGGATATGTGAACCCCTCTTCCTAATGTATGGTGTGTTTTCCATAATGTTTTCATCATTATTCTTTTACCATATGTAAGTCCACAACGGAGTTACCTTCATGATAATTCAAAAAATGGGTAGAAGTTATGTTTATAAAAGGAGGAGAAAATTTCATAATCAAGAAAGGGGGAAAGAATGATTGGGTGAGAAGTGAAGTAGGGGGAGTTTTAAAATTTAATGATGGTATAGGTGATCAATCAAAGTTTATATATCATGATAGATGGGGTTCACGATTAAATCAAATTATTGGGGTTGAAATGAGGTGTTCCATTAAAGAAATTTTCATTCTACCATTGTTTCTCATGCCGAGAATGAATCATGTGGGCTTAGAGTATGTGTTGAGTAAATAATTTATTTTTATCCGAATCACAAGAAGAAAAATGTGGAAGAATATGGAAGATGATTTAATGAGGTACCGAAATGTTAATAGTTGTCAATAAACCGAAAGTGGGATATTGTTGGGAAAAAATCCGTCATGTTAACATTTAACTTCTTTTAAGTTGATTGTGTTTGTTGAAAAAGTGTGTTTCCAAGGTTAGATATGGAGTTCCAAAGGTATTTTTGACATGATATGTTTATAAAGATCTAATTCAAGGGAATGGATTCCCTAGAAGTGGTACAATGAATTGCATATAGAAGGTGGAACGAATAAAAATGTTGATGTTAATGTTTTTGATATCAAAATTGATGATGAAGAGGATTTAGATGAAAATATTGAGTTCCAATAATTAATGATTATGTATTTACACACATATATATATGTATAATTGTTTGGATATTATTGATTATAAAATAAAGATTTTATATGAACTGTACTAGTTTTTTGGTATCTACTTTTTTGGATTTTAGTGAAAATGGTATGCTTCCTTATGGTTCATTTGGTCTGTGACATAGGTTCCATTGGATTTTAGTGAAAATTTTATACTTCATTGTGGTGAATCTAGTTTGTGATCTAGGTATAGTTTATTCCACAATATAATCTATGTCTGGAGATTTTTTTTAACTTTTTTAACCATGGTATTGGAGGAGAGTTTCTATAGTTAA
The DNA here is from genome assembly GCA_963277665.1 of Viscum album. Taxonomy (NCBI): domain Eukaryota; kingdom Viridiplantae; phylum Streptophyta; class Magnoliopsida; order Santalales; family Viscaceae; genus Viscum; species Viscum album. The sequence continues at coordinate 667,589,738 of OY728133.1, forward strand.
ACCATGGAGGTAGCTATCAATTTTGATGGTTTAAACCATGATTATAACTACTAACTTACACAATTTAAACCATGTAATTTGAGTCCAATTTCCAAGGTAAAACCATTTCTATGCATAGATAATTTGATTATTTAAACCATGGATGCACATACAATACTTACACAATTTAAACCATGGTAGTTAAAAATTCATATTATAATGGATTTTATATCAGTGGGTAAGAAAACCATGGAAATACCCTTTTTATGTAGTTTTATAACCTAAAAAATGATTCCAAACCATGTTTGTTAATTCATTTTATAGTTTTTTAGATTTTTGATGTTAGGTATACATAAGTAGGATTGTAAAAACTTGATAAGCAGTTGGGAGAAGAGAATCATGAACTCTTACCTTCCTTGTGCATCATGTTTCCTTGGGTTGTTTTGTTTTTATTAGTGAATTTTTATTCTTGATATGTTTTGGTTATTGTTGATGGTATTCGGGATTTTTTGATTATGTGTTATGAGGGATGTCAATGGGAGTTAATATGGAATTATACAGTGAGCTCACATGACCTAAAAAACCATGTGGACCCTATATACTGAGATCCTCATGACACCTAGTGGAAGATGAATGATTAGAACAATGTCTGCTAAATTGCGTGACCAAGTCACCCATAATCTTGAGTCCCTCTAAAGTATATTTTAGTTATTTAAAATTTTATAAAAAAAGGATTTTTAGGATTAAATGTTGATCTTTGAATGTTATAAAAATGTTAAGGGTTTTATAAACTAGAATTTGAACTTTTATGAGTAAAATTGGGCTTCTAAAAGGACAAATGAGGTCTTTTAAATTTTATAAGTGGTTTTGGAAAAAAAATGAAACATGGGTTTTTAAAATTGATGTTTTAGAATTTAAAGAGGAAATTTTATGTATTGCTTGTGTTATGATTTTATCGAGTGGTGATGAAAATTATGTTGTACAATCTTATTTATAAGTTATTCTATTTTTGGGGGAAATTATTGATTTTATGTGGGTTTTGATTAGGTTTTTTGTATTCATATTTTTTATGTATGATTCATTATGGAAACTCATATATTTAATAGAATTTATTTCATGATTTTTTACATAAAATGAAATATAGTATATACTATAAGATCAAGAAACCAAGTTTATTTTATAGATTTGGATCATATCACATCAACCTGATACATAGATATGACAACTTTCTTTAAAAATTCATAAACATGATTCTAAAATTACATAAATTTTAAAACTGTAAAGGACATCCTGGGGACATAGATAAGAAAAGGGTGAGCTATAAATCCTGGTAAGGGAAGAAACAATGCATAACGTGATTAAATTATTACATTTAAGTAAATAGTAAATCCAATGGGACATATAATAATTCAGAATCATAAACATGTACATCAAAGCATGATATACAAAGATAAAATAAAGGAAAAATGGGAATGTTGAAAAAAACATTAAACATGACATGATATAAATAGATGAAGGATAACCGACAAGACATCATAACATGGTGTAAAAAGTCTCATAATGAATTAGTGTTAATTCCTAATCCCATATATTACATCTCTTGAGAATAAAATATTACCCAATATATTTGAGAACTATATAATATTAGGTACACTCGTTGCTTTCATATCATGTAAACTCATTAGTGTGATAAAAAATCATTCAAAATTGGATCATATTACATAAGATTTAATATATTTAGTTATGAGTTTTAATTAAATACATTTATGTCCATAAAAAATGAAGGATATTTATGTCAAGGTGAAAACCCTAGAGTAAAAATGTAAATGGTATTCATAGTACAATGGTTTTTCATGAGAAGAATCACATGATAATTTTGGCAGAAAAATGAGTGAAAAAAATGAATTATGGAAGGGATTAATCAAAATGAAAGGGATATATGATCACTTGTAAATAATTAGGTTAGTAATAGGGTTGTGCAATAACATAATAAAACATGAAAAATGGAAAAAAAGGCATTACACAATATAGGTGCTCGAAAAAAGAGGAGGATGATAAGATCTCTTACCTTGAGTGGGTGTTTCCAAAATCTTGGGACGAGCGTCTCGAGAGATTGGGGGAACCTTGGGAGGGATCTAGAGAGTAATGGGAATAATTTAGTCATGATCCAATTATATTTATGTAATATAAATGGGAACTTGGTTGGGTTTATATAGGAAAAGAGAGGGGAGTTATTCATTATTTTTGAAACATAGTTTTTGGATTCAATATATTAAAGTAATAAAAACCAAAAAAATTATTATGGTTTTACCCATAGTTTCTAACAAAGGGGAATGATTTTAATTATTTTATAATGAAATGAACTGGTCAAATTAAAATAACACCCTTGGGGATGTGGAAGCGAGTAATGATTATAAATAATTTATTTTAAAACCCCATAATATAATATATGTTTTATAGGATTCATAATGGGTTTATAAGAGTAATAAAATAACCTAAAAACATTATTTCAAAGGATAAATGGATATTTTGTTTCGGATAGATTTAATGGAATATATTACATCACTATTAGTCATTATTATGTTTTAATACATAACATTTATTTAAACCATATTTAATTTTTACCTGAAAACTTAATTGTCTCATAAAATTATGAAAAAATTAAATTGGATAGTTTTATCATGATTATTAATAAAATAATATTTATTTAATCTAAAAAAATATCTAAATATGATAAATTAAACTTTTAAACTAAAATCCTTATTTATCAGAAAGAATTTTTTTACAATAATAGCTCTCTGGCCCTTGTAAAAATTAAATTTTTTATTCATATAATTAAACTATAATTTAAATTTAAATTAAAATATTTCATAATAATAATTTATTTAAATATAATTAATTTCAATAATTCATGAATTAATTAAAAGTAATGTGTTAATTGAAATTATATATAACTAAAAAATATTCTTTTATTTTATCTTATCAAAATAAATATTTTTCAAAAAAATTATTTATTAATTTATAAATTAAGAAAATTAAGGTGTAAATTTAATATTTTTTTTAAAAAATTCATACTATTATGGTCATAAAACATAGACATTTATTACACCAGAAAAGTCTCTAATGTTAAATTGCATATTTTGGAATTTTCATGGGCTGGTACGATGAACATGGTTTGGGTCATGGTCCAAATGAGCTTGAACTTCTGCCATAAATGGTTTCAATAATGATTTAGTTTTTGGATCTAAGAATATTCTTGGTCAAGGGAAAATCCAAAATATTTGATCTCCTTTAGATGAAATGATAAATTGTCTTTGTAGGGTTTGATCCTACTAGTCAATCCCACCGCTTATTTCATCCATGTCAATTAATTGTTTTATAACCATTGATATGTACTGATAATATGATCTATGTTCAATGGATATATTTTCATTGTTCATGATTCTTAATGTCCTTTTAAATCTGATATGATATAACCAAATAAGTGTATGTTTTTTCTATAACCATATCAAATAATAGGTTATTTAATTCAGTCATAAATTTTATTTCATTTATTAATGTTCATGTCATTATATTTCCCCCCTTTATAAATTTATCCACAAAAAATTTAATGTCTTACACTAAAATATACAAGGGAAATGAAATTTGATTTATTCTTCTTGTTCCCATGTCGATTACTCAAACTTGTGGATCCACCATATGCATTTGACAAGGTGAGTTTTCTTTTTTCATAGAACATTGCTTCAATGATCTATGATATTCACTGGTTTCTCCTCATATGTATGATTATTCTAAAATGGTACAACCTATTCATTCAGTAGATGTGAGGTTACTAGTATATTTTTCTCAAGAGGGATTCATAGAACACATGATGTAATTGAGATAGGTTAAGTGGGTGTGATATTCAATGGGTTCAATCTTTAATGTGATCAAGGATCTAAAATGGGTCGATGTATCAAGGAATAAGAATTACCTTATCCTAAAAAGGCATGAATTTATATCATGGTGATATACTACGGAATAATTTATCACTAACCTTAAACTCTAGGCCTCATCAATGATTGTATCGAAAACTTTTCTATGAACTTAGATTAGATTTCATTTGATGCTAAATGGTTTTAACCTTCTCTATCATCTTTTGAATAATATTGGGTCCCATCATATTTTTTTTCTCCAACATCATCCCAACATGTCATATTATGACACCTCTTCGAAAAATGATCCTCATAAGAGTCCATTTGAATGTTAGAACAGAAAATTTTGTTATATGAGAACTCCACTAAGGGGAAGTTGTTGGTCCCAATTTCTGTTGAAATCCATTGAACATGATATTAATATACCATTAAGAGTTTGAATGAAAATTTTCGTCTGACTATCCATCTAAGGGTGATAAAACGCGACAAATATCAGTTCTACATCCAACACTTTTTGAAGGATTCTCAAAAACCTTGAAGTGAACCTTAGATATCAATCATATACAATACAGAGTGGTACTACATGGAGTATTAAAACTTATCTTATATATATCATGGATACTTATTAAATATATAAATCCTCTTTAATATAAATGAAATGTTCCAACATGGTATGGCGATCAACTATCTCCCATAGTGAATTATTTCATTTAGGTTTCTTATCGAGTCATATGAATAAATACATGGTTATGCTTTATTATTTATATATTATTATGGGAAATGGATTCTTCAAATAGTTAGACTTCTTTCTATCTAACTTGACTTGTAATCATACCAAGCATCGATATATAAACTACACAATCCCTCTTTTTATGTTATCCCACCATAAAAATTTCTCCGAATCCATATACATATCGATGATTCGTATATGAATAGAGAATGATGGTCTATTAAAATTATCCCTAAGTTCCCACATTAGTTCTCACTTTGAGGTAACACATATTGGGGTTCCAAAACTTATAACTCCATCTTCAAAAAAGTTGAATCCAGAATATTTTCTACCTTCTTCTGTATCAACTCATCATCTTTATATGCCACATTGATTCACTCAAGAATAGATTACTGTGTAATTATTTTTAAAAGGTAGGATAGATATCCTTTTATTATTCTCATATCCATTATTTTCATTCCCAAGAAGATTGTATCCCGTGAAATCCTCCTTATGGATAGAGTTGTGGGATACCTTTTAATCATAGAATATTCCTCTTTTTTATCCTTTAGAGGGTGGAAATGGATTGGAAAATCATAATCCTTGATCAACTGTAACCACTTCTATTGGAATATGTTAATTTACTATTTTGTAAATATATACTTGAGTATTTTATGGTATGTATATTCAACACACTTCTCACCCGTAGATATAATGTCTCTAAATATTCATCTTAAAGATCACTAAAATAAATTCTAGACCATGAGTTAGGTGGTTTTATTCATCAATCATTAGTTTTCGGGAGGAATAGGCTATGAATTTTTAATTTTTCTTGATTACACAACCCAATATATTTTTGGATTCATCATTATAGATAAAAAATCTATCCTCACTGGTTGGTAGTGTTATTAAAGGTTCAATGATTAATATATTCATAAACTCTTTATAAATTTCGTCACATTAATCATTTTAGAAAAAAAATAACTTTTTTTTGTTATCTTAGTCAATGAGATTGAAAATCATGAGAAATTTCTCAAAAATAGACAATAGTTCCCAGATAATCCAAGGAAATTATGGATTTTTTATTAAATAGGTTAGTCTAGTTCTTCCTTCAATCATATCCATTTTTGAAGGATCCATTGATATCACATTTTTGGTAACAAGTTTCCCCAGGAATGTTGCTCTCTATGAACTAAACTGCAATGTTCTCTACTTTTCATACACCTTTTTTATGCAAGCATCTAAATACATTATTATAATTCAACTCATGTTCCTCATTATTTTTAGGGTAGATAAGAATATCATCAGTAAAGACTACTAAAAATTTGTTGAGGCAATACCTATAGACTCTATTAATAAAATATAAGAATATTAATGGAGCATTAAATAGTCAAATTGGAATCACTATGATCTTATAGTGCATGTACATTATATGAAATTTAGTCTTGGGGATTTCCTATTTATTCAAATTTACATTGAAATATCCTGACTGAATATTTATCTTAGAGAAATAATGGGTTCCATATAGTGGATCGAACATGTCAATAAATTTGGGGTAGAGGATATAGGTTCTTTATCATGATCTTGATAATATCATGATAATCAATGTAGAGGTGCATTGACCCATCCATCTTCTTTACAAAGAGGACCAATACTTCCCATAGTGAAGCACTTAGGTGTAGAAACCCTTGATCCATATTCCCATCTTGTTTTTTCTTCATCTCCTCGAGTTAAACAATGACCATTATCTATGGATTCATTGATGTTGGAAATTCCCTTGGTATAAGCTTGATTTAAAAATCAACCTCTTAGCTAGGAGTAAGACCAAAAAATTCTATGGGTATTGCATCAGTGTATTACTGTACAATGAGTATGCATCTAGGGATAATATTGTCTTCTTTATTAATCAGTTGAGCTAGATACACTTTCTCATAATGAAATAACATCCATTTTTGAGATTTTGGTACAAAATAAGATTCATCTTCCTCATTAAACTTTTATAGAGTTGAAAGGTGATTCATGATATGGGGGGTCATTTACTTATACCTCCATTTTAGGTTGTATTTTTAAAAAGAGAACCATCCAAAAACATGGATAACATAAAATTATAGTAACATGATATTGGTATGATCTTCTAAAATAAAATTCTCATAATCATCAAATTCGGGATACAATAATCATATAAGTTTTTTTGATGATATAAATTTTTTTTGGGGTGTATTAATGTTCTTAGAAAACATACATGATATGATAATATGGAAAAAATGAAAAACAAAATGACATAAATAACTATAGAGTATAAGTTACATGAACTTCAGTCATTAGGTTCAATCTCAATAGAGGTATTTCATTATTCCCATGGTATTGTATATTTTTTTTAACATTATTCTATTTAACCCTTGGAATAGATAATTTTATTAGATAATACCCAACTTCACTTATTTTACAATATAGAAAAGTAAATGGTACCTAGGTTGAACTTTATTTCCTTCTATATTGTTATTAATTTTTCCATGGTATATATCTAGTTCATTTCCTATTTTTTTCACAGTTAAAACATCACCCAATTTCATTGTGAAATTTCATTTGGGGCCTCATTCCACATATTTTTCAAAAATAAAATTGGTTATTATTTCCATTATCACCATTATCAGATAAAATTCCTTGAGTTTATGCCCTCTGTACTTTGACATGTTTGATCATTCAATTATGTACCAGTTATTAACTGTGATTTTTATAATAGGTTTGACATAATCACAAGATGTATTACCAGATCTCCCATATTGTTAGGCACCACATTTGGGTAGTCATCACATTTTTTATTGCATTGGTAATTGTCTAGATTCTTCCTGTTTACATCCATTTACTAGAATAAAGGGAATATTAGGGTTTATATATTTTAAATTTTTTAAAAATAGGGGAACTATTACCATTTAAGGTATATCGCATATATTCTGTAAATTATGAATTTAGAAGCTTCATTATAATTCATCCATGATCTATTTCTTAATATAAAATATTTTGGTCATTTTTCCCATAATAAAAGGTTGTGATAAACTTATGAATTTTCCAAAGCATATCACATGGGAGTGTCAAATCACTTTCTCATTAAGGCATGTTTTCATGCACCATTTCATAATTGAGTCTAGAATAATACACTATTCTCAAGGTTGTTACCATTAGGTAAAAAAGTGTCAGAGCCACATCTACTTATAGTATCCTAATAGGGAAATATTTTATTGAAAACCAATTACTCTATAATTTAAAAAAACATAAGGTGTTTTTTCTTATGTTTAGTATTATCCTAAGGATTGTTTCTAGTGTTTTCTAATCATATGAAAATTATAGCTAAACATTCTTTGACTCCAACTATGACAACCCTTATCTTTAATAAAATTTATTTTAGGATTTATTACATGAAACAAAACTTAGTAAAAACCATAATATAAATATTATTAGTTTATTTATGAGATTAGGTACATAAAACATAACCATTTTACATGGATACAAATAAATTATTGAAAACTTCTTTAATATGCTTCCAAAATTCCATATCTTTTAAAACTTTATGGGATTGCATGGGGGCATACATAAGAATGGGTTGAGTTATAAAGCCCAGTAAGGGAATAGAGAAGGTATAAAATGATTAAAGTATTGAAAGTTTGTGAATAATAATTTCATTGGTATATAAAAATGGTGCTAATCATAAATATCAATATAAAATAATGATATATAGTGTAAGATAAATGAAATGTGGGAATTTGGAAACAACATTAAATAATACATCCTAAAAACAAATCAAGGCTAAAAGCCAACACATCATAAAATGGTAGAAACAATTACCATAATAGATTTAGTTTACACCCTAATCACATAAATGATGTATCATGAGTCTAAAACATTATCTAATTAATTGGAGTGCTATATAATTTTGGGTGCACTCGTTACTTTCATATCATATACATGCTTAAGTGTACCGTATTGATTATTCAACATAGGATCATATTTCATCACATATAATTGAAATATTAAGGATTTTAGACACATACATGAAATTTAAAAATAAAAAAAGATAGGTTTCTCTAGGTGTGTACCCTTGAGTGTTGATGGGAATGGTATTCACAATACAATTGTTTGTCAAGGGAAAAATATAAGGATTATTACATAAGCATAACATGGGTACATAATGAAAAATGAGAGGTATTAACAAGAGTTAAAGGGGTCTGTAATCAATTTTAAATTGTGAGGGAAGTAAGAGGGAAGTGTGGGAACAAAACCCAACGTTAAAAAATTGTGAAAATGCACAAAAAAAAATGTTCTTTAATGAAGAGGATAATGAGAGGACCCCTTATCTTGATAAGGCATTTAAAAAATATTGGGATGATATTATTTAGAGCATATGGGAACCTTAGGATGGATCTAGAGAGTAAATAGTAGAATATAGTCATGCTCCAAATATTTTAAGTGGAGATAAAAGGTATATTAGGTTGGTATATATTGTAAAAGAGTGGATAGTTCTTTATTATTTTACAAACATAGGTTTTGGATTCTATGTTATAAAGTAAAAAAAAACACAATCCCTCCCATAGCATGTCCCATGGTTTCTACCAAAAATAGTTGTTGTTATTATTCTATAAGTCCATGAACTAAGTATAGTAAAATAATACCCTTGGAAATGTGAAAATCAGTCATTTTTACAAAGAGTTGATTTTAAAAGATTAAAATGTAATACATGTTTTCGAGGATTCATAAAGGGGTTATAAAATTAATGGGAAAAATCTAAAAAAAAATTATTTGAAAGGTTATATATATTTGTTCATTTATACATTTATAGAATATATCAATTCAATGTTGGGTCATTATGATGTCATAAAACATACCCTATATCTATACCGTATTTTATTTTTAACTAAAAATTTCACATTCTATGAAAATAATGAAATATTCACCACTAGATAATTTCAATATGTTGATTACAAATTTATATTTATTTTATAAATGTAATTCTCTAAATATGATAAATCACACTTTTAAATTAGAATCCCTATTTATTAATAAAAAATGGGGTTTTTTCACAATAATAGTTTTTTTGATAATTATAAAAGGCTGGGTACAACTGCGAAAGCAGTACAGACACAAAAAGAAAGAAAATATATGTAATCTTGTCTGGTTTGGGACTCGACCCCATGACATCATCCCAAATCCCTCCCCACCCGTACCACCTCTGCTGAGCGTGGGGGGGGGGGAGCATTTTTTGACTATTATAAAAACTACATTTTAAATTCATAAAATTATATTATCATTAAGTCTTAATTTATAATATTTAATAACAATATTTTATTAAAATATAATTTATTTCAATAATTCATGAATTCATAAAATGGAATGTCTACATTGAAATTTCATATTATGAAAAATATTATTTTTATTTTATTAAATCAAAAATATAATTTTTATAAAAACCATTTATTTAATTATTTATAAAGAAAAAAATAATGAATAAATATAATAATTATTTTAAAAAATAATACTATTAGGATTTGATAAAATTTTCATTATTAAATCTACACACACCGTAATGGTAGGGTTTGTGATGGTGAGATTTTGAAGGGCGGTTCGACAATCATGGTTTGGGATGGGATATCGATAAACATGAACATATCTCATCAACAATTTTTATACATTAGTTTATAGATCTTAGATTTTAAATAGACAAGTAAAAATAATAATGATTATATATACCTAGAAATAACAGATAAACGGGAAATATAGTGTATGAGCCTACTTTGTGAGGAAATAACTTCTTTCATATGAGTCAATTAGATTTACCATAACCCTTCATATATTCTAATCATATGATCAATTTTCAATAGATATATTATCAATAGTAATAATTATTAACTGTATTTTAAATCTTATATGATGTAAAAAAATAAGTTCATGTGTTTTCTATAAAAAATTTTCAAAATAGGGAATTTAATTCAGTTATAAAGGGAATTTTATTTATAAATGTTTGGGATGTTATATTCTTAATGATGTCCTAAATGTTTATCAAATGTTTATTTTAGTGTTTGAATATATATATACACTTAGTAGAGTGGTGGGGCCATGATCTTTTTAGTCATTTACTATATTTATTGGTGATCAAGTGACACTAGAGGATATGTAGTGGTTATAGTACATTAATGTGATCTTCAGGATCCTCGTTAATCCAGATGACTTCGGGGTGAGAGTTTCTTTAGGTATTTTTGAGGGACTAGGTCTAGACCAGTGAAAATGTGTCTTTTTATTTTAATTTAATGATATAATTCCATTGCATTAATTCAAGAACAGTTTTTTAAAATGGTTTATTTAAAAATAGGTGAAAGCATGGAATGTGAAAGATCTTGACAGTATTTGACAAGGTGGATAAATGGTGGATGAATTCAGGGAACACTTCAATGAAATGATTCCATTTTCTAAAGAGGATTTTTTGAGTTATTCATTTAATGTTCAGCATTTTGTGATGGGTATTCAAAAAAAATTTTGTGATCAAGTTATCCCATCTGAACTAGTATCATTTAATGAAATGGTGGATGCTATATTTTTGGATTAGTTTGTTTTTTCAATGGTGATCCATGGTGGGTTTCATCCTCATCTTTTTTTGTGGTATAATGGTTATACATTTGGTGGAGAAGTAGTATTGAATGGTCCCATATTGTATGGGTGTCCATATACACTTATTTATTTATTTTTTAATGGAAGTTTGTACTTATATGATTGAAATGTGTTTGATTCAGACATTCCAAGCCTTCTTTATCAAATCTATAAAGTCCTACCTTCATTATTGTTAGATGTGGAATCCATAAAAATGTTATGGGTTGGGAACTAATTAGATGAGGAAGAAGAATAAATGATTACCATATAATCTTGGTACCACTACCATTTGGTCATTAAGGTATCCCTTTGTATTTTATTTATTGCTTTTCTTCAACCTATTCTATTTTGTGACTTTTTGTGGATATATTAATTGATTTCATGAGATTTTGTATCTTTTTCATCATTAGAGACATATGTTCCATATAAAAATTGTAGATCATATTTGATTGGTCAATTCAATTGATTCAATTATTTTAATTTCTTCATGTATTTTTGGTATCCTATTTGAGTGATCTGTCTATGTTAACCAAAATGTTAATAGATCTGTGAATGGTGTGGGGATCTACTATGAATATCTATTTTATGGTCTCTTAAACTAGTTCTGTGTTACCTATGGAGTTAGTGATTACACCATGGTTAGTTGTTTCACTTTTTTTTATCTCATTTTGATTATTATATTTTGGGAGGTCCTTATTTGGGGTAAAGAGACCCTGTTTCATGGGTCTATTTTGAAATAAATGAATTTTTGGGGGAATAAAGTGTTATGGTGGGGAGAATTCTCACACACAAAATTTTAATTCTTTTATTAACTATTTTTTTTGTCTCTTATATCTATTTACTAGTTCATGTTATGTATTTTTTTTGAGTTTTTAGAGTTTTTGGGTAGTTTTTTCCTTTGTATACTATCAATGTGCACGATTTAAAGTTAATCATATTAATTACTTTGAAAAAGTGGTATTGTATGTTCTTTTTTTTCTTTAATTTTTTAACACAAATAAATAACACATATTTCACCCAAAATTGTGCGACACATAGGGAAAACTATGCGAGAGTGTGGTGTGGAAAGGAGTTGGAACACAACTTGCAAGAAGTTAGTGAAAATAATGAAACAATTGTGTAAGAGTATTTATAATTTTAATAGGCACATTTTTCATAGTTTATGTATTGTTACCAAACCATAATTTCAACTAATGGGTGGTTTTTTTCGATCCATTCAAGGATGGAGAATTTTTACATGGGTTGTTAAACATTGTATCTAAACAATGCGACCTAAAAGGTGGAATAAAGTTAAGTGTTTTCCCTTTTACCTTATGAGTTAAGACCCTTAATGGGTATCCACCCCTCCCATTTCTTGTGACACCTCCTTTGGGGATCTCCAATACTTTTACCTTCCCCTTCCACGAACTTTGTTTCAATTTCCTTCAAATATTGGTGTGGATTCTTCCTGGTTAATCCTCTCTTCTTGATCCCACTATCATTCCTATTGTTTTTATGTTTTTCCATAACTTGGTTATCAATTGGATAAAACCTAGAGTATGAAGGTGATTTTTATTTTTATTTTTATTATTGGTTTAGGGTGTGACTACTGTTTCTTTGGGTCTCTTAATCCCATATTCAAATTTTTGTTGCATCTGTACACCATTGAGGTATGATTTTCCACTATTTTCCATTTTAAAACATATTAATTGATGATTTTATCCATGACAATTCTTTTTAATTGGATTATTTATTTTTTGAGATTTATAGATGATTTCCATTGGCCTCAATTATGATTATTTGATTAAAAAAGGACTTTCCAAATGTTTTAACTCATTATACCTATGTGTTAATAATGTATACAAAATAGATACTTGATATAATTCTTTAGTTATTATTTATAATTATTTCATTGGTTCAACTTTTAATTGGACCATAGAAATTTTTTTTGAGTAAACTTATGATATTAAAGATTATTTTATTAGGATTATTATCGTTTTTCATGTTATATGTATTTGCTGAAAATTTCTTTCCAATTTATTGGTGCCTTTAATTCCGTTCTACGGTAGTTTTCTTTGGCATCCCTATGAATTTATATATATATAATTGTTAATGATCAAAAATAAATATGTTCATGATAAAATATATATGTTTATATGAATATATATATATATATATGTATATTTCAAATATTTATTTTCCAATGCATGGGTTATAAAATATAAAATTGGGTCCCAAATATTTTCTAAATAAGGCTTTAAAGTTGTGTTTTCTAAAACACGGCTTCTCAAAAAGGGGGTCTAGACTTCCCAATTTTTTAATTGAAATGATATTTAAGTTTGTGTTTCATAAATCATGAATTATAGGCATGTTTTTAACATTGAGAATGTAGTTTGAAAATTTCCTTTGGATTTTGAAATGGAATTCAAAAGAAAGGTGTTTCATTAGACAAATGATTATTAGATTTAATTTTAAAGGTCTAATTGAAAATATAAAATGATTTTATTTGAAAATTTACACCTCTAATGAATCCCCTTATTTTGAGGAGTGATTTTTCACAGGTTCAAGATGGGTGGTATGGTAAGAAATGGTTATTGACTTGTGTTGGTTCTTGATTGAGATTTTTTATCTACACACCGCCTCACCTCCAACTATTACTTTCTTCATGGGATCCTAGTTGTCATTGTGTTGGTTGAGAGAAATTACTATATAGTCTTGATTAGATGGACTAGAACTCCTAAATGGAAAGATATTTATAGGAAAATGGATGAGTTCTAATATTGAGGCCAGATTATAGAATCTTGATGTTTATTATCATAAGGATATATTGATAAGTCGACAGATGGTTCCAAACAATGTTTCTATTTGGTCCCCTCACTAGGTTATAAGGATTTTCCCATGATTAGTTGTATTTTAAAATTTCATATTTACTTATTTTTTCCTAATTATTTATTTTCTTCTTTATAGTTATTTTAAATAATGACAAATTCTTCTTCTAATAACATGTTCCCACCTTTTTGGAAATGGTTTGATTATGTAGTGACATATCCCATTTTTATAGGTTGAACTACTTTAGTGTGAGTTGGAAATTTTATAAAAATGTATTTATAAAATTTTTTATTTTGAATTAATAGTTTCTATAAACATTAAATTATTCCCTAAAACTCATTTTCATTTCATAAGTTTTATTTTCATTAAAATATCATTTTTATTCCATCAAATTTGATAAAAATATACTTTCGACATATATTTTCATACTAGCGTTTTTGTACCATTTTTAGAATTGTAATTTATGGTTTATGTGATTATTAAATGATGAGCAGTTTATATACACACAAAAATTGTGACACTTAGTTTTGGTAAATCTGATCTATTTTGTAGGTTTAGGATTTGGTTCTTGATCTATCTAAAATAATTTTGGTTTTATAGAGGGAATGTGACCTCATATTTACCGATGATATAATTTTGGTAATTTTAATTTTTTTACATAATCGGTGTACCATCTAGTTTTGGTTTTTTTATCTTTATATATTTTTAGTACATTTTCATTTTTGTGTTGTTAGATGTTTGTCTTTGACATACCTTGTTTGGATAATTTTCTTTCTATTTTTGGTAACATTTATACACATAGAACTCTAATTTATAGGTTGAACATGTTAGGATTTCTATTAGAAATATATTCTTCTAATATATTTACTAGGTTAAATCATCCCTAACGATTATTCAATGAAGACTATGATGCTTTTTATTATACCATGGGGACCAGGGATCCCTCGTCGTGTTTGTCCCATGCCATCTCAGGTGCCTAGTTTTGGGGTTTTCCCATGTTGGTTCATGAAATTGGTTTTTCTGATGATCATTTAATTGGATAGAGCTCAGGAAAGATGAGATTTTACCTCTTGTATAATAAGTATGGGATTTAGGCCCTTATTTTTGATTATATGTGCAGTGTGACGTCACACCTAAATTGTTCATATAATGTGCTTATCTATTCAGACTATAGATATGTGATGTAATTGTCTCAATGATAGAATGGAATGTGGTGTTTTCAATCATAAAGTCATTCTATACTCTATGAATCTAGAATAGATGAGTTTGCTCTATGGGATTGACTTATTCTAAGCCCCATGGTTAGATGATGTCTTGGAAAAAATGGAATATATAAAGATGTATGGTTTTATATGATGTAAGATGGTATATATATTTATAGATACATGTGTTCGGTGGAGATAAAACCATATCCCACTATATATTGAGTATAAATGATTATTTACAAGAGCATTCTATTTTATATAATATATGTATATGGATATTAATATTTGTTTTCAATGCTATAATGACCTATGAGATCACACTTTTTATTTGACCCAATGAGGATTGAGTTTGAATTAGATAATTTTTATAATTTTTTTTTAGATTTAGTCCAAATGTGGTTTGGATGGATATTCACATGGCATTTCATATGATCAGATACATGATGGAGTTAATGATAGTTTTAAATAGTTTTTTATAAAATATCCAAAAGGAAATTTCGATATTATTTCATGGGTTATTATATATGATATAATATTAGGGTAAATACTTCATATTTTATTAGTCTATAGTTAAAGTGGGAGATTGAAAGAGATATATGCTAAAGTTGATCATTGTAAATGACATGTGTTCTACACCATGAATGTGATGCATTGATATATCATACTGCATGGTATACCATTCCATTTCCTTCTATGTTCAGGTTATAAGAACTCTCCCACAAAACTATAATTAAAACAAATAATTTCATAATATGAATCAAATTATAGTTAAAATCATTAATGAATTTTGTGAGTTAATTAGTTGAGTCATTAAATCATGTATTATAAACACATTAGTTAATATTGGAACCACCTAGGAGAGTCTGTGGGTTCTAAAAAATTTGATATGTCATAATATGGTTATTGTGAGTTCTTTATCCTTAGATAAAACTCCCAAAACCCAAATCTCTTTACTTATTCATCCTTTATTCATTAATTTGGTATCACACCATCAGTGAGAGATTATCCTTTTTTATGGAAACCGATTTAAGTGAAACCCATGGATAGCTCCAAAGGTTGGACATCATTTGACTTCCACTTTGTGATCTTCATAAAATTAATTTTAGGATGACAACTTCTTTGTTTTAAGGTACACTATTATAATAACTTAATTTCTATATTTTGCACAATTTCATTTTTCTATGCATGGATGATCTTGGGAATGGGATAAAATAGATTTAGCATGTTCTAATAATTGATATTAAACCAAAATGAATCCCTTCATAGATAAATATGTTTATATAAATAGAAATATTATTTTTGGATGAATGAACACTCCCTTAATGGAGGGGGAGTGTCTCCTTGTAACTATGGAGGCATCGTATGAAAAATCCTATCTGTGATTCATGTACTTTACTAACCCAAATGTTATTCTAATATTCCCTATAATTGTGTTAATCCTGAAGGTCATTAGATTAGATTATGTCTATCCTTCACTACCTTTCTCTAATTCATAATATAACAAAGTTTTCTCACCTCATAATATCACTCTGGTTTCACATTTTCCCCAACTCATACCTTATTTTTCACATCTTTGAAAAAAAAATCAATGAGAACTGGAGTAAAATAAATTGTGTGGTGGTCAATCTCCTCAAAGCTTGGAAAATATTTTAATTATCTTCTCTTAATTAATACCTAATTCATGCATGGTCTAGTTCAATACATTTCTTACTGTATTTATACTTATATTTTCTTATATATTCATTTGAGTTACATATTAATTATTACCCAATGTCTTTAGTGATATGGTTTCATCTTATTGGTTTACTACATTATCTTGAAAATCCCACTATTATTGAAAATATTGGTAATCTTGTTGATCAAATTATATGCTTGGATGATAGGAAACAATTGATCTATCAACATATTGAACCAAAAATGTGTGTTGATGTTGGACCCTATAGTACAAAATGATATTTGTTTTTGATTGTTATAAATAAAGAGTATGATAATAATAAATCTGTCTACTAGGAATCATGTTCTGATTTTAGTTCTCCTCCTTTAATCTCTATGGTGATATTTTACATGGTTCTTTGTATAGGACATGTAAATCCAATTCTTATTTCCACTTATTGGATCACCTAGATATTTTTAATACTAGCCCAAAAGAATTTATTTTTAGTGAAGAAAATGGTTATCCATAATTCATTTCACCTTCAAATATTGATGTATTGATTCAAAGTTCCTTAGTGAAAATTTATGTATATGTAAAGTAATTTGAGGATGATATGGGAATTGAAAGCTAGAGGGATATTCCCTAATATTTTTTTACCTAATTCATCAAGGAAGGATCGAGTTTCATACCTATCCTAAAATAATATTACCTCATGGTTTTTTTGAAACAATTCGGTTGTTTCTATGGGGGTTGGTGAGTTAGAGATGGTGAATAATAGGGAAACTTACATCGTATCAATTATGTGGTTCCATTATAGTGTAGATGGTATGAAATAGTATGAGAAATTAGAGTATTATATAATGGGAATCCAGAGAATGAGGGGTGGAAAACAATATTATTTAGATGGAGGAAAAATAAACAATGATCCTCTATCATAGAGGTTTAACTTAAAGTGAATTACTTTGGTGAATGGAGTTTGGAAGTTAGTGGTTCAGAGAATAGTGATAATCAATATTGTGTTTCTAATATGAAGGATTATTCACTATGTATGGACTATTATAGGTCCAATTAGAAGAAATTAAATAGGTCAGTAGTGGACTTTGAAGGCTCTACTACCATATAAGATTAAATATAATGATTAGAAAATGAATATTCATAATTATCTAAGACACCAGTTACATGGTTGTCTAGTAATTTCTCTACATTAAAAGATGATGGTAGAAATGTATATAAATACATTGTCTTTCAAAAAAATGTATAACATGGTACCATGATATAATCGAGGGTAATTATAGTTTTGTAAATTTCCACAAATATAGAGGCCAAAAAAACTAACTCAATCATTTCAAATAAAATCATGGAATGTTATATGATTAGTGAATTATAATCTTCCCTAAAATTTCTTAAAAATGATAAAAATAGATTATGTTGAATTTGGTATGTATATAGAGGATGAATGAACTTAGGTATAGCGTGTTTCTAGATATTTTCCAATAGAGGACCAAGATAAAGTAAATAACGTGAGAGACCCCTAGGGCCTCAATAGATAATCCTTCAAATGGTTTCTTAGATCTCTTGATTTCATTTATCTATATTTCGACACATAAAAGTTTTCTATAGATGATTATGTTATGGTCTACATTTCATAGAAACTCATTTACAATTATTGTAACACTTTGTATGTTAAGGTGTTTTCATGATCACAAACACTATTTTTTGTATTCAAAATTTTCATTTCAGTGCTTTTAAGTCTCATGTTTTAAACCCCAATACATTTCAGTGATGGTCTAAATGGATATATTATAGTCAAATAAAAAAGAATATTAACGTTATTTTCAAATCCATTGATAAAAAAATTCTCATGATTTGAAATCTTGGAATTAAATTTGAATATCCGTCAAAGGTCAAATAAGGAAAAGTAATCCATTTTGGTAATTTTTTTGTACCCTTGGGAGGGCACATACTAGTTGGTGGGGCAACACAAGCCATCCGGTGGAAAATCATGACTTCCATCATTATTCCATAAGACCACAGACTAGCCTTTGGCAAGTGAAAACTAACTGGTTGGGATTTCCTAGAAGCGGAGGGCTCCTGTGATCCACTAAATACCTAGTGAGGTACAACAAGTTGCTGATGGTGTCATGATAAGTCTTCCAATAGTGATTTTAGTGTATTTATAAATTATTTTATTCCAAAATTATTCTGATTTAATGTCCCATAGTGATTATAGAATAATTCTAAACCTTTTAAGGACTATAACTATAGGTCTAAATAGGCTTTCAATATATACTGGTTTCCAACATGCCTCCCTAATCATTGATTTATGTTTGATATTTCGGAGGTGAACCTCTAGAAAAAATAAAAAGTGTCATATCAAAAGAAAACTCTAATTATCAATGTCAAAGGATCTCTTCCTACACCATATTTAAATACATAATAAAAAATTATAATTATACTCTTGAGGGATTAGGGATTAGAATTTTAATGAGTTTTCCCAAGGAAAACTATGTCTTATCATCACCATATTCAATTGTTTCTCACTACCATTATTAAAAGGAATGAGTTACATGGATATCAATTAAGCTCAAGAGGGTGTTGAAAAACCATAATTATGATGGACGAGTTTATTATTCACATCCCAGAAAAAGGGAGTAATAATATATACCTATCAACCTAGGAGGTGGATATGTTGGGCCTCACATAGAAATTTTTTTAAACTATTCCAAATTGTGTTGACCCTCTCCTTTATTTTATTCATTTCATAATTTTACTTCAATAATCATACTTTTTTAAATTCAATTCATCAATTTTCAACTTCACATACTCACTCAATCATTAAAAACATTTTTATATGGATAAAATTTATTAATTAAAATTTGTTTTTTTTTAAATTATCACTTCATTTCATTATCATATCAATATTAATTTGTTTTATACTAAAACTTTCCTTTGGTTTTTGAAAAAAATAAGCATTAAACTCCTTATTTCCTTATTTATTTAAAAACTGAAATCATACATCCCCAACCAAACTTTGAAATTTGGGTCCATCTTTTAAAATACATGTATTATTCTCTCATATTGATATTTTAGTGGTTAATTTTTTTGTTTTCTTATTCATTTAGTAAATTTTGTCTTGGTTGTTTATGATTTTATGATGTTTGTTTTTTTATTTTTTCTTGTTTTGGGTCAGGGTTTTTGGGTTCCCAATCAACCCCAAAAGGGTTTATTTTTAAAATTAATTTAAAATGAATTTGTTATAATATTGAATAATGATATGGAATGATAATATCTCATTCATATTATAATACTTTATTTATAAAAGGGACGTATAAAAACAATTGATAAGGAAATGTAAAGAAATTGAAAAGGATTATAAAAGAAAAAATAAGTGAGGATATTAGAATCCATTAACTTACTAAATAAAATTATAATAAATGTCAAATAACTAAATTAAACCTTAATATTTTCTTTAAATGACTTTTATGAGATAAAATGTAATGACCAAAACTTTTATAAATGAAATTGCCTTTTTAATGAGTAAAATAATTATCAAGTAAGAATGTTACTGAAAATGCATGCAATAATTTGGATATTTTGGATAGGTATATGGTCTATCAAATTTAAAATACCATTAAGAATCATTACCATTCATAATTTAGTTATTTAATATTGATTTTATGAAAATTATACAAAAAAGGGTTGTGATAAATTCCAATTGTTTCAGATATAAGAAGTGATGGCCTCAACCAATAGGATCATACCATATGAAACCAATTTTTCATAGCATCTGAGGGAAGAGAAATCCTTGGACTTTTCCCTTGATCAATACTAACCTGATATTTAAAATATAAAGCATGGAAAAAACTATTCATGGGATAAATTCATTCTCATCGAGATCACAACCCAAACCATGTACACTGAGACACCCAAAGAAAATATCCCCATTGAACGTCTTACCGAAATGGATTTTAGAATGGTAATAGAGGGATACATATCTAAAACATAATAGTATGAATTCATGTATTTTATTTTAATAAAAAAATAATTATATTGATCCCTATTTAATATTAATTTTTAAATGATTAAATGTGGAGTTTGATAAAAATTAGATTTTGATAAGATAAAACAGAAATAGTTTTTTTGGTAAATGTGCAATTTTAGTCAAGGAAATCCATTTTAACAAATTGAATAATTATTGAGAAACAATAATTTTAATAAAATTTAATTTTGAATTTTTTTATTAAATATAAATATTTTTTTTATT
The DNA here is from genome assembly GCA_963277665.1 of Viscum album. Lineage (NCBI taxonomy): Eukaryota > Viridiplantae > Streptophyta > Magnoliopsida > Santalales > Viscaceae > Viscum > Viscum album. The sequence continues at coordinate 667,610,907 of OY728133.1, forward strand.
TTTTGAAGTGAAAAATAATTTTTATAAGGGTCAAAAAACTGTTATTGTAATGAAACCAATATTTTTCAATAAATGTGGTTGTTTGATTTGAAAGTGAAAATTATCATACTCATAGAATTATTTGGATAAAATAAATATAATTTCTAATGTAATCACATTTATATTATCCAACATTGATTTTTTTTATAATTTTTATTGGTAGTCAAATGTTTTTTGTCATAATTAAATACAGTATAAATATATCATGTTTCTTATGGAATCATAATGAAAAATAACAGATGTAATATATTCCATAAAAGGTATCCATGAACAAATATAGATTTCACCTTTAAAATAATCATTTTTGAGGTTATTTTATTGATTTCAATCAAACTTAATTAATCCTGAAAAACCTATATTATATTAGTTGGTTTTCAAAAAAATTCTTTGTAAACATGACTCAGTTCCAAATCTCCAAGGGTATTATTTTAATTATATCAGATAATAAACCAATTAAATAATGAAAAAATGTAACTTCGGTAGAAAAATGGTAAAAACTAAGGGGTTTTTATGGTTTTGATTACTTTATCAAATAGATTCCAAAACATATGTTTAGAAATTAATGAATAATTCCCCTATCTTATTCTATATAATCCCACCCAAACTCAAATTAAATTTATCTAAAAACTCTAAGAGAAATACTATACTCTACCCTTCCCACTCTAAATCCATTTCAATGTGTACTAAATCTCTTAAAAAGATTGTATGAAGCTTTTGAAAACACCCTTTTAAGGTTAGGGATCCACTCCTCCTCTTTATTCAAGAACCCCATTTAGATTATTCCATAAATTTCCCAAATTCCTTTCTGGGGATGGGATTACACACCTCCCACATACAACCTTGATGATTTACAAGTGATTGGAGACCCCTTTCACTATCATTAATCCCTCCTATGAATCTCTACATACCCCCATTAAGCTGGCAAAATTATTCTATGATTTTTCCATGACATCTTTTTTGTAAATACCCATCCTTATTTACAATCAAGAGTATTCACCAAGATATTCATAACCTTAATTTATTAGGGCCTCCATGTATATAATAGAAACTAATTTATTGGGGGATTAAAATTTATGACATTCATCTTTATACTGTATAATTCATGTGGCAGACTTATGTATGTACAAGATATGAAAATGATGAGTGCACACAGATAGTGCTCCCATAAATTTGGTAATGTTATAGTCTCATGAGATTCCATGTACGAGATTATTGATTAAACCTAATATATTATGGGACTTCAACCACCATGTTATGATGTATTAGTTGTTAAAATAGTTCTATGTTTATGGTGTCATGTTAATTTTGTCAGTATATTCCCAAGTTACCTTTATACTATCATGCTATATCATGCATTACAATAAAATATTTCGATCCTCACTCATATTATGTTACCTTGATATGGCTATTTTCTCAAATATAATTCTTTACCTTATTATATGCATTTTTATTCCCTTACTAGGATTTATATCTCACCCCATTCTTATGTTTGTCCCCAAGTTATCCCATGCTGTTTTAAAAGAGAAATGGAATTTTAAGAGAATGTTATGGAAATTTTCCATAATTTTTTTATCCACATATCAACATGATGTACTATATATAAAATCTCCCAAATAAACTAGGATTAATTATCTATTTGGATTTTTTATGTGTACCTTTATGTAATAAATCATGAAATAATGTGTATTAAATACATCAGTTGTCATAGTTTCTATCTGGGAAAATCTAGTTATTTTTTTGATTAGGATTAAAAAACTATAGTTAAAGCATTAGGGATAATACCAAAAATTGTAAAACATATATAATTTTAATAAAGTGTAGAGTAAATGGTTTCCTTGAAAATACATCCTTGTTTAGAAATTAAAACTGGACTTTGCTCTGGAATAGATGTATATAGGAGTAATAACCCTAAAAAGGGTCAATTAAGACAGACTTCATCATTACCTTCTATTATAAAATGGATCCCTCTGCACACTGAGTTTGATACTCCTAGGGGATTTTATTTTATAGATTCATAATATAGAGACCCAGGCTTCTCATACATAGATATTGCCTCTTTTTTTTATGAATATTCAATAAATTACACAAAAACTCTCTAGAGGACTGTAGTAGTTTACTGTCTTTGGAGACTACATACACACTCTTCTAATTTGGATAGAAATCTTCATCATATCCCTTAAATATAATACCCTTTAGTATTATATGCAAACATACCCTACAAAAAAAATTCTTAATAACCTAGGGAAATAAAAGATAATAAAGGGTGAGGTCAAATTCACAATTAGCATAAACAATAGAGATACATATTCATAATATGAACCAAAAAATATGAGAACATAATCATAATATTTTAAAACTATAACTTGCATATCGAAGATCATATAATTGAGTCATGGAAAATATATTATAAATTCATAATACATGAATCATATGGGAATAAAATAATGTTATATGAGGTAATAACATTGGCATAAGAAATAGATTTATGGAATACACATCAGATTATAACATTGATACCATATATAAATATATATAGGTTCACTCATTAAGTTAATAAAATGAAATTAATCCCTCACATAAACTAATTTACATTAAACTAGGCCCTTACATAACATTATGGAGATTAAAGACAGGTCCAAGCATAACACTAAGAACATGTAATCAAATTGACACATAAGATTGTGGATATGTAATCAGGTTCATGAAAAACCTTGTGATCATGAATCAGGTTAAGATATAAAAATTTAAAAATATAATTAGGTTTAATCATAACATATTCACTCATGTGTTATCCATACTAAACCAATGCATTGGAGGGAGATATAGGTCACACACATCACATAATGAAAATCATACATTTGTGTAACACAATATCATAAAAAATTAATCATTTCCTAAACCATGATATTAAATTGGTTTTTATAAACATATCACCATATCATAACATGTGTAAAGTATAAAAGTTTCAAAACCATTTCATCATTTCATAATACATTAAATTATGGAAAAAGAAGCAAGTTTTGTTGGAATCATATCACGTTATAACTTATTGTAGAGAAATTGGTATCATAAATATATTTTTCATGATAAACCATTTAGGTAAATAATAATAATTGTATCTTCAGTTTATATCCTAAACAAATATTAAGTTACAAAAATGATATCATCTTTGATGGATAATGATTTTGAAAGATTGTATGGAAAATTTCGTGAGGAAAATAAAATTTCATTGAAATATCAATTTATAAAAATAAAAATTCATAATTTTTTTGAGAAACATTTTCCTTTAAAATATATTTGAAACATGATAAATGAATCATAAAATAAAATAATAGTCATAATTTTCTAAAATTATATTCATTCTATACACATTAAAACACATATTCTTTTCAAATTTGTGGTAAAATGTAAATGAAAATTGATTGAAAAAATAAAAGAAAATTACTCTCATTTTTTTTAAATTAAAAAATGGATAATAATTTATTTAATAAAACATTTTAAGAATGGTAAAAAAGTTTGAAAACTTTTTTAGAAAACATGATTTTGAAATAAAATGTTTTCGACCAAAGAGAGTAATAAAGATATTTTAAAAAAACTATTTTGAAAAATTGAGAACATAAATAATATTAAATTAATGGAAAAAAATTATTCTCATGAAATGACCATATTATAAAAAAAATAAAGAGTTTATTAGGAGATATATAATAATATTTAATCATTGTACATGTAACCATAATCAATCTCCAATAATAATGAGATTTTATCATTAAACCATTTCTAATTTGGTAACATTGAATCATAATCCCCATGAAATAATAACATTAATTGAAACATATACTATAATGATAATAAATAAAATCATGATATTATATGTCAAATGGGATATATATACACCTCATAAAATAATACATGTGTATATTATAACATATGTATCAAAAAAGAAAATTGAAAAATAAATCCATTACCGCTTTGGTAAATTTGGAACCATAAAATAATGATAGAGAGCTCCTAAAATGAATAGGTAAATCAAAATAATTCCTAGGATAAAAATAATAAAATAAACTCATGGGTTTTATATGCTACACATAAAATAAATATATGTTGAATATGGAATCTGTCTCATGGAAGTAATAAAGTGAGACGAAAATCCAATTCTGATCTAGTAATCATTGGAATCATGATCCAAAATAAAGAATAAATTCAAATAAAATGTTAAATAAAATTAAAATGATCATATTCATGATATAAAATTTCAAATGGTAAGTATATACACCACATAAAATAATTGAATTGTAAATTTTCATATGTCTCCGAAAAACAAAAGAGAGACTTAAAACCCCTTACATTAAGTCTTCAATTCAATCGTAAACATTTGAATCTCTTGTATAATATAAATAATTTTATTAATAATATATTATATAGAAATATTTAAATATATTATTTCATACATAATTTTCTTATGACCATTTTACCAATTAATTAACTATTCATTGTTAAAATCACTTTTGGGGTAATAATCACTATATTTTTCATATATGTTTTGATTTTTTATTTTTGGTCTACATACTTTTATACTGGTTAAATCATATAAATAATAATAATAATTAAATAGATATAATTTTTAAAAATCAATTATACTTTTAAAAGTAATCATGGAATATTTATTTTATCTATTAAGTACGTTATGACCATAGGGATGATATGCCATATGTATGCATGAGTAACATTTCAATTTTTCAACGATCAATATGGAAAAGAGATAATTAATATTTTAAAATTAAATAATTGTTATAATATTTTAAATAAAATTTTATTTCATTAAATAAACTTATACATATATTAATTTTTTATGGTTATTAAAATAAAGTCACATCACTACATGAAGGTGGTAATCCACACGAAAAGGAAATCTGTTATAATCTTTCAATGAGTTAAATAAGTATTAAATAAAATGATATATTATATTTTTAGAATGATATATTTTTCATTAATATGATAATTAGTTAATATGTATAAAATTTATTCATTAATTTTACCCTTATTATCTTCCATGTCAAGCATTAGTGATGCACGAATCACATCACTTCATGGGACAATAGTCCTCCATACAAATGAGTGACACTATCACATCCCCAAAAGAATGGAATGTAAAAAGGTATATAGGTCATAACGACTCCAAAGGTCTAATTAAATTATAAATAATATATATATATATATATATATATTTTATATCCATCAACATACGAAATCGTGAGAGGTGGTAATTTAAAAACGAATGATATCAGTTCGTGAGGCGGTGGTCCGCTGTAAACATGAAGAACTATTTTGTAAACCATTTGATGAAATTAGATATGGTTATAGGTAATTAAATATACACATAAAAATATTACTATATAATAAAATTAGTTTATTATAAAATAATTATTAAATAATAATTGAAGGATGAGGAGGATAAAATAAAATAAGAATGATTATTTAATCATGTAACATGTTCTTCATGTATCCACATTAGGATTTCACGAAAATCATTCCTATGGTGGGTTTATGACCAAAATAAGGCTTATAGTATAAGAGTAGATAAGTTGGGATGTAATTTAGGTAGGTATTGGATAAACTAATTGGGTTTTAATATGTGAAGAATAGAGGATATGGGGTGACCTTTTATAAGTAAAGTAAGTGGAACACTTTTATTTTTTGAAAAGGAAAATGTGTTCCAATGTTTTTCTCAAGAAGAAACGGTAAATAACTGAGTATTATAGAGAATTAGAATTTATTGGGTATAAACATGACTACAAAATATATTTTAGACATGTTTTTATCTAATTTTAACCCTTGTCATTTTAGTTTAACCCCCAGTACACTCATTTTTCTACTTTAACCACATTAAATAATTTTTACTAATTTCACTATTAATATTTATGAACTATTAAGTTGAATTTATTAGATAATATAATTTTTTTAAATCAAAAATATTTATTCCTTTTAAAAAATTCAATTCACATAATTTTAAAATATTAATATAAAATTAAACCCATAGACGTGATGAGAAAATGTGTTTTAAAGTAAAAATGTTCAAGTGTACATGGTTTTTATAAGAAAATTCAATATGATAACGATTAAAATAATATATAATTGATCTAATTTTAATTTAATAATATTTTAAAATATTATTTAAATTTATATATAATATAAAGGAAAAAGTAGTTTTCAATTGAAATTCAGTATTTTCATTGTTCATCAAAAAATCAACCTTTTCACAGAAATATCAAAAATTCACCATATTAATTTTGAAATGATGATTGAAAAAATTTATTTTTTTAAAAATATATTTTCTTGAAATTTAAGTAACTATTTGTAATGTAAGTTCTCAAAATAGGAAACCAAACCGTGTTTAAAAAAATACAGTTTTAAGCATTAAACTGGATTTCTTCTTATATCTTATAAATAAAACACATAAGATGAATGTTAATAATTTATTTTATTATATATTATATAAATTTCATTAAAATATTTAAACCAATTTTTTTAATTGACATAGTTAAAATTCATTTTTGTGGATAAAAATAGTTTTCTATGAAAAGGTGTCCTTTATTTGCAAATAGTTTTTAATCTAATTTCTAATTAACTATACACTATTGTATCTATTTTATATACATGCATTGAATTTTTTTCCACAATTTAGTTAATCCAATTCATATCCACCATTCCAATTGCTAGGTAATAGATATCATATTAAATAATAATATTTTAATTGTATATTAAATTTTATTTAAACTCAGTGTGGTGTATATCAAAAGTTACAATCAGTGTTGCATGAAACACAAGAAAAAAAACAATGTTTAATGTAACGAAAGAAAATATTAGTGTTACTTGAGACCAAAATATCAAAAATAATAAACTTATTTGAAAAAATATATTTGAACAAATATCAGTGTTTTACTTTTTACCCCCTTAAAATGAATTTATTCCAAAAAGTTATTTACTTTGGTACAAAAAAATGAGGATAATTATACCACATTATATATTTTTCTTCCCACATAGCTTACTTAAGCTGGATGTTTCTCCACAAAAAACTGAAAAAGTGAGTGGTCTTGTTTCATATAACTTTACTTTTTTTATTTGGAAACTCAACTAATTGTTCCTTATAAGAAATATAAAGCTTTTGTGTTATGGTCTTTGAGATTAGTACATGTGATGGATTAGTTATGTAATTTATCTGAATAGATAAATTTAACACATTGTCAACCTAATATAATTTGGGTGGAACCACCCAACGATAACTTATGGTACCAATATGATCGGGAATTTCAAAGGGACTAATATACCTAGATCTTTGTTGTTTGTTATTTCTCCAACAAGGAAATTTTATAAATATTTCTCACCAACTTCAAATTATAGATTACTTTGATTATTATCTATATAAATTTTTTGTCAAATTTTCCAATATGTGTTTTTTAATGGATCAAAACTTCTCTTTAATTTCATGCGATAGCTCACTTCATTATATCTTTCTTTATACATCCTCATTCCATTACATTAGAGTTAACATTATTCCATAATAGGATTCATAAGGATCCATCTGAATGCTCGAGTGGAATCTATTATGGTTAGAAAATGGAACATGGGGAATGTGTTAATCCCAACCCACTTTGAATACTATATTACAAAATCTTATCATATCCTCTAGAGTATGAATTGTTATCTCAGATTGAAAATATATTTTAAGAAAGTAGATAGTGCAAAAACTAAACTCTAAATCAAAATATTGATGAATAATTCTGAAAGCTTTAATGTAATCTTTAGATCCCAACCTCAAACATTAGAATATTGCACTCCATTAAATCATTAGCTTGAAATTAATTTTTATCATGTCAATCACATCAAAAGAGAAATATTATCTAATGGATATAAATTGTTCTGAATTATTTAAGAGATATACTATAAACCATGTATTATTATTTCTATTATATATTTTTATGGATTTCGATGAAAAAAACTATAGTGATGTATTTCCATTTCTTTTATGGAATGGATAATTATTGTAGCTTCTTTTTCTACCTTTGTCACTTATCTATGACTTTATGACATATTAATCATTGATATATACACCAAAAAAATTATCTCTTTATGTTTTATCATCGAGAATAATTTTCATGTGGGCCCAAAATAGGGAATAGTCCATTGTAGAATTGATGTCGTGGGATCAAGCCCCTCAGACTTACTAAAAGAAACATTCCCTCACTCAACTGTCTAGTTATCCCTTTTTATAAAACAATATTAATAAATATGATATGAAATTAAAATAAAAAATAATTACATTAATATCAAAGATAAGATAAAACCTATATGTTAGAAATTCATTTAATAATTAGTCCATAAAACATCATTCTTCCTTAAACCCCAAGGGTTGTATTTCTATAAATATCTCTCAAAAAATCCTTAATATTGATAAATTCCCATCTCATAAAACTTCAATAGGGGTTTCAAGGAATTTGAACTTATGATCAATGTTACTATTATAAAACCATTAGGGAATACATGACTCTTATGTTAATTTATGTGGAGTCATATATGATTCCAAAAATTACATAATCCTTAGCTGTTTTATGATTCTTACAACCCAAATACCTTTGGAAAAATAATTTTTCAACAGATTCCCTAAATAATAAATACTTTAATACTTCCACTTCAATGATTGACATGGAATATGTTCTTCCATTGTCAAGAATTTAATTCTTAGGTTATGTAATTGAGTTGGATAATTCCTATGATCCCCACACATAATACGGTGAACACCTCAAAAATTTTCCACTATAGGGCCTTATTTTCAACATCCATAACATCTTTCCCACTATTTGAGATATTATTCTAGGTGATTATTCCCACCTTATTGACATTTAAGAAGATTAATCGTATTTATTATATAATAATTACCAAAAATAATTTTATAAATTTTTTTATTCATCTTATTTTACGCCTAATGAATATCACTGAAGTTCACATTGTGATTCATATATCACGATAGATGATTAGGAATAATCACAATATCTTTATCGACAATCAAAATCCAATTTGGTCGCTCAAAGTCACTAAATTTTCCATTAGATTAAATATTTTAATGAATTATTCTATTTTAATCCAATGAATAAAACAACAAATCATAGTGTGAGAAACCCTAATCAGAGTGAAAAACCAAGAAATCATGAAAAATAACTTATAGGATGTCTAAATCATGACATATTTTTTTAACCATGAAACCATAGGTTTATCATAGGTAATTAATAGTCCTAAACTATTTAAATCCATCATTATGGTTCATAATGAGTGTGAACTTCTAAAGAATATCCCCTAGGAGTGTCAAAGAAGGTCTGTATCAATTTCAATTTTTGCGCTCCAGGTGACGATCAAGTCCAGATCAATGCAATATTTTTGAATTTATTACCCATAGGTACCTCTGTAACAGAACCAAATTAAGTTTAAATATCTATATAGGGTTGTAATTTCTAGGGAACCACTAACTATATCCCTCTCCAATATTCTGAGACATTATACTAGACATTTTATGATCCTTAGACTTATCCTTATACATTTCCTTGGGGATATCACTAAAGTATTTTTATCCTATTTTCCAAAGGATATATAAACCTATCCTCTTATACCAACTACAATGACCCTGGAATATTATACATAGATATTTCATCTTTTTAGATGAATATTTAATAAATTACACAAACACATGCCTACATACTATAATAGTTTAGTGTATTTGGAGACTACGTGAAAAATATTCTTTCTTGGTGAATGATATTCAATATCCATTATGAAGATCTTCCCTATTAATACTCCTCACAAATATACTCTACATAAATCCTTTAATTATATTATAGGGAAAGGAAACATTTGATATGGTGAGATTATATGTTTAGAAAGGGTATATAATGGAGATACGTAAGCATAACATGAACATAAGGACATGAGATAATGAGAATAATACTTGAGAACCCTACTGTTCATACAAAATATCATAATATTGAGCCATTAAATAAATATTGGAACTTAATAATACATGAATCATAAGGTAATCAAAGAATATGATCCACGAAATCATAAAATTCGAATATGACATAGATATTTTGACATAAACATCAGTTTATAACACTATAAAAATGTATAATTAGAGATAGGTTCACTTATTATGTTAAGGACATGAAATTATGCCATCAGATAAAGTAATGGAAATCCAACTAGGATCATGAATAACATTATGGACATGAAATAATGTCTCATACAAAACATTGTGAACATGTAATATAGTTTATGCATAACATTTTGAACATGTAATCATGATAATATATAACATTTTTTACAAGTAACCAGGTTAACCTATAACATTGTGATCATGTAATAAGGTTCACAAACAACATTTTTAACATATAAATAGGTTCACACATAGAATATTTACTAATGAGTTATCCATATTTTACCAATGAATCAGAATGGATATATAGGTCCCACTATTCACATAATAAAATTAATATTTATATGTGACACAAGATAATAAAAAATTCATCATATGATAACCACAAAATGAAATAGGTTTCACAAAAATTTTGTCATATCATAACCTGTAGAAAAGAGATAGCATTCACTTTTATTTCATCATTTTATCAGAACATAACTCATTGAAAAAGTAGTGGGTTTCATAATAATTTTCTCGTGGTATAACCCATGGAATAAAAAAGGGTTTCATAAACATGTTTTCATCATAAACCATTAATATAAAGAATAATAATTTAATCCTTGAATAATATCCCATGAAAGTAATAAGTTACATCATAGGATATTGTTTTTTATGGAGAATGATTTTGAAATATCAATTAGAACATTTCATGAGGAAAATAACATTTCTTTGAAAATGAATTTATAAAACTAAAAAAATCATAAATCATTTTGAAAATAATTTTACTTGAAAATTACAATGAAAAATTATAAATTAATCTTAACAGCACAATGTTCTTCATGATGGAAAATTATGTTCATGTTGTACATGTAAAAATAATTATTCATTTTATGTTTTCAAAAAATCCAAATGTTAATTATTTGGAAAAAGACACGAAGATTACCTTAAATATTTTTTTGAATATAAAAAATGGATAAAAATTTATTTAATAAATAATTTTAATAATTTCATAAATTTTTTAAAACATTTTTAGAAAAAATGAATTTGGATGGAAAAAGTTTTCTCACTGAAGATAGAAGTAGATACATTTTTTATTAAAATAATTTATTTGAAATATTGAGTACATAAAAAGAGGTAAAAGAAATGGAAACATTTATTATTAGGAAATAACCATAGGAAAATAAAATTCATGAGTTTTCTGTGAGAAATATCATAATATTTCATCATTGGAATCATAACCCTAAACATCCTAAATAAAGGATGAGATTGTATCATATAACCATTACCACTTTGGAAACATTGAATCGTAAGACTCATGAAATAATAAATTAATTGAAACATATATTTTCATGTGACTGAATAAATTTGTGATATTTCATGGAAATAAGGTTTTAAATAAATCACATAATATAACACATGTGCATAACATTATGTATGTCTCTACGAAGGAAAATTGAGAAGTCAATCCATTACCGCTTTGGAATCATTTGAACTGTAAAACTCGTTAAATAGTGGTACTAAAATGGTTATTTAAAAAATAATGATTTTTTATAGTAATAATAAATTAAATTAATGGGAATTATATACACCATATAAAATAAATAGGCTGTGAATGTTTCTTCTATCTCATGAAAGAAAAATGTGTGATAAAAATCCCATACCGCTTTAGTAATATTTTGAGTCAACATCTAAAATAAATTATAACTTAAAATTAAAATTAAAATATAATTGAAAGTATAATATTTATTAAATATTATGTAAAATGGTCAGTATATACTCCACAATAAATATTGGATTGGTGAATTTGCATATGTCTCCCAAAAATAAAGGAGAGACTAGAAATACCTTACCACCACTCTCGACACCCTTTGTACACAATTGAACCTCATTGATAATAAATATAAGTTTAATATAAATCTATTATCTTAAATCAATCATATATATTATACCATATATTATTTAATTACTTCCATTTATTACCCTTTTAATAACAATTCCTTATTTAAACCATATTTCGGGTAATAACCGTTTTGTTTTTCGTATATGTTTTCATTTTTTTCATTTTTGGTCCCCTTACATTGATCATGGTTAAATTATATAAATAAAAATAATAATTATATAATTATAATATTTATACCTAAATTTCACTTTTAAGAGTAATTATGATTCAGGTTTTCAGAAATGAAGTACATTTTCCTCATGAAGACTATATGTTGTTCATACACATTAGTAATGTTTCCATTTTTCAACGGTCATTATTGAAATGAGGAAAATAATAGTTTATTTATAAATAATTATAATAATATCATAAATACCATATTATTTATTTTAAAACACATATACATATGATCCATGAGGTATTGTGATGAAAAGAGAGTCACAACCCTATTGGATGACGGTAGTCCACACATACACGAACGATGATATCATCTTGTAGTGAGTGAAAAGGTAAGAAATAAAATGATATATTAAATTTTTAGAATGATAAATATATAACTAATATCATAATAATTTCATTTATCTCACATATATTCATTAATTATATCCTTATTAACTTCCATGTAAAGCATCAGTGAAAAGAAAATCATATCGCTTTGTGAGGCAGTAGTCTGCCATCCACAGGTGCGATGTTTCCATATACCCTATGGAATGGAAATAAAATAGGTATATATGATATAATCACTCAAAAGGTATAATATTTTTATATATATATATCCATTATCATACCAAACTGTGAGAGGTGGTAATGGAAAAGTAAATTGCATAGGTTCGCAAGGCTGTAGTCTGCCATATACACGAATTATGATTTCGTAAACCATTTGATGAAGTTGGATATTTTTATAGGTAATTAACTTATAATAATTGAATATCAGTATATATGATTTACTTATATTTTTGTATCATCATGGTTTAAAAATAATTGAATGATCAAGAGTAAGAAGTAAAAATGAAAGACGAATTGAAGAATGTTACCTATTCTTCATGTATCCTTCTTTGGTTTTCACCAAAATACTTCCAAGTAATGATTCATAATAATAATAATGATTCTAGGATGATAGGAGGGTTTTTGGAAATGTATTAATTTTGATATTTGATGATCTAATGGGGATTTATGGTGTGAATAAGAGAAGAGAGTGGGTGGCCATTTATAAACGAGGTGAGTGACACACTTGTAATGTTTTAAAATGAAGGAATTCCCACCTTTTTCAATAATAAAGAGTAAAAAATGGATTATTATTGATATTTATATTTTAATGAGTCAAAATATGTGTATAAAATATATTTTAAAAATGTTCGTAGCTCCTTTAAACCCTTATTATTTTATTATAACCATTGTAAAACCATTTTCACATTAACTGTGGAAATTAATTTTTACTTCTTTCACTAATCATTTTGGTCAAATATTAAGATGATATTATTATAAAATATAAAATATTATAAAATTGTTTTTCCCAAAATAAATTAAAATTAATGGAAAATTTTAATTTTTAATTAATCTCACATACACGACAGGAAAGGGAGTTTTTCAAGAGAAAATGATCAAACTTTTACAAGGTATTTATACATATAATTCAACAATAAAATTAATAAAATAACCGACATTTTATAAATAGATATATTATTTAGTAATTTAAATTTAATATAAATTTTAAATAAGTTTAACTTTATAAATAATTGAAATGAAAAAAGATGTTTTCAATTTAAATTTAGTATTTTCCACTATACATAAAAAATACAATCTTTGAAAAAAATTATAAAATATTCAGCCTATGTTAACTTCTATATGATTATTTAAAAAATGAAAATTATTTTATTATAAAATTATTCTATAAATTTTAAAAATTATATTTAATGTAAGTTCCCAAAATTCAACAAAATAGTTTTTTTAATATAGTTTTGAAGTGTAAAATTGGATATATTTTTTTATCTTGTATATAAAAAATAAGATGAATATTAATAATTTTATTCAATATATTATATCTAAATTTAATTAAAATTATTATCCCAAATTGAGTTTTTTATTTTAATAAGGTAAAAGGTGTTTTTTGAGCATAAAAATAATTTTTTTTCATAAATTTTTTTTTCAATTAATTCAAAGTTGTTTTACATTCATTTCAATAAATTGGTAACCAAATAATTAATTTTGTATAAATACATATAAAATATATTTACATAATTCTTTAGATCCTATTCATTCACAAGTTTCCAATTTCTAGGTGATAAATATCATATTAAATAATATTATTTTAATAGTATGTTACATTTTATTTAAACTCGGTGTGCTTGTGTGGCAAGTTACACCTAGTATTATGTGTGACGAAAGATTAATTCAGTGTTTCGTGTAGGAAATCCTGAACTCAGTGTTTTATAAATCATGAAATATCGAATGGATGGAATTTATTTAAAAACATTTTTACAAAATTTCAATTTGTTACTCGTAAACTCTTTACAAACCACTATTAAGGAAACAAAAATACCCATAAGATTTAATTTTTTGAAATATATTATGGATATAATAGATTTGATCCTAAAAATTCATAGGTTAGTAAATATATTTCATTTATGAGTGATCCCTTTTATGATCATGGTTTTCTATTTATTTGATTAACTATTTTAAAATAATCATCCTTAATTCTCTTATTTTTCAAGTCAAATGGTTGAAAATAGGAGAAGAAAATTCAACAAACAATGTGATGAGAAATTTAATTTATTCCCACATTAGATTCCCAACATTATAGGAGCATGATTCAGGAACTTAATAAAAATATTTTCTTAATTAACTCATGTTTTGAAACCAAATGTGAATTAGGAGGAACACCCAAATCCCTTTAAGAAAGAGTCTATTACAATTGATACCTTTATTAAATAATCCCTCTAAATTTTAGTGGATCTGATGGTCCTTTAATCATGAAACATAAGATATACTTCATTTATAAAATATTACCCATCCTATAATTCTCTGTAGAATAGAAGGTTGTTCTGGGTGTTTGTTATATGGATATAAAAGTTGATCAATGGTGGACATCGGTAAAAAATATATAGCCCTATGAGGTGAAATAATCGATGATGTATAAGGAATTAAAAAAATGTTTTTTGAAACAATATATTCCTAAAACTCTTCAAATTAATATGGATATGGGATTCCTTAACTGAAAGTTAATGGATAAGTAATCAATCAGAAAATATGAGGAAAACATCAAAGGTATTTCATGATACACATTAGAATTTATCTTTACATCTAAATGTAAAGCTGACCATTTATTTGGTGGGATAAATCTGAGTCTATGGAAATACTTAACCTTTTTGGTCTTTTAAATCAATGTGAAAACTGTTTGATGTACCATGAATGTAGAATTGGATATCAAATAATCTCAATGTTTTCATGGGGATAACAAGCAGAATATAGAGTTTAATTCTTTTAGTATGATTGAGAAATATAATAGTGGAATGAAAGCTGAATATCACACTAGTCGAAATTTTGGGAAGAATAATCCAAGAAATTTTCTAAGGGGGATGGGTAAATGATTTAAATTCTAGAGGGATGTGCATCTATCTAGTGATTTCCAATTAGAGAAACCCACCAATGTGATAGAAAAGAGGAATTCTCTAGTTAACCCTCATCCAATAGTATTGTGTTTAAATTTTAATGAAATCAAGAAGTATGAAATCCAATGACCTAAGCTATGTTTTTTCAGAGACAATTACTGCCAACATCCTCCAAGGCAGCAAGGGAGAGTTTATTACATCACTATTATTGAGGTGGATCCTGAAAATGATGTAGTGATAAGAATTCTAGTTAATCATCCAAGGATATAAAATGTAATTTTAATTCTATTTATATGTATTCCTTCATATATCTCATGTTTAGAATACTATGAAAACTCTAAAATGAATAATGGATGTAGTGCAATCGGGGAAAACAACAAATGGGGCCACTATTGTATCCCAAGTATAAAAATCCCACCTATCAAAATGTATGGGATGAAATTCCTAGATAACATTGTGATACTTAGCTTATCGTAATTTTATTAAATTATGTGAATGGATGAGATTTACACATATATATAATTATAAATATATATCCAACATAAATTGTCAATAGAAGTAAATCGCCCTCTGTATAATGATTTTCCCTCCTATTCTATACATGTGAAATATTGGGGTTGAATCCTCTTTCGAATCAACATCTCAAGAATGGATATTATTTACTTATTGTCCAGAATATCTAGATAAAATGATTGAATCTATGGAAAATTCCATCCTCGAGGAGATTCTCATTGTGAGGGAATATATAGTTGTGTTTCCTGAAGAATTTATTAGTCTTCCTCCTAATCAAGAGGATAAATTTTCAATCAAGTTTTTACCTGGAAATTTATAAATATCCCAGGATCTCTATAGAATGTATGTTTTTTATATTTATGAGCTTAAGGAGAAACAATAGGAGAATCTAGATAAAGTGTTCATAATCCCAATTACATCACAATGGGGCTGCAGTAGTCATCTTCATAATAAATTAACATTTATCAATGTACCTATGCATTGATTATCGAGAACTCAATAGGATCATGATAAAGGAAAATTATCCTCTTCTAAATATTTATGACTTATTTAGTTAGTTACATGGAGCCGAGTATTTCTTTATGATAGATCTTTAATTTAGATATTATCAAGTAAAGGTGAAAAAATAGTATATCCGCAAAAATTATATTCTTAAAAGGTATGGGCACTATGAGTTCATAGTGATGTCATTTAGACATAGTAATGCTATAAAAATATTCCTAAACATGATTAATATAGTCTTTATGGATTAACTTGATGATTTTTTGATAGTCATTATATATGATATTCTTATGTACTTCAAAAGAAGGGAGGAACATGAGAGGAATTTGAATTTTGTAATGAATACATTATGAAAGGAAAATATATTTTAAAAGTATAACAAATTTTACTTTTTCTTGGAAATTAAATTTCACAGAACATGTTATCATCAGTAAAAGGATATCTATGGATCATTAAAAAACTAAGGCAATTGAATGATATCTAAGGATAACTTCTATTAATGAAATTCAATTTTTACTTGGATTATCAAGGTACAACGATTAATTTTGAGAAAATTATCAAGATTTTAAATCCAACTAAACTAGATAACATTGAAGATAGTCATGTTTTTTTTGAGTGATGAATAAAAATCATGTTTCCAAGTGCTAATTAAGAGTTTGATCAATGAATCTGTGCTCACATTACCAACTCATGTGCAAGGAATTTTTATATATAGATATAAATCTAAAAGACTTGCTATGTGTATTAATGAAATATGAAAACTGATAGCATATACATCCTTCAAAATAATGATCCATGTGAAAAACTACTCAATTCATGATATGGAATTGGTTGTAGTGATCTTATTAATGAAGGTATAGAGACATTACCTCTACGGACAAAAGTGTCACATATATATATGTCATAAATTCCTAAAGTATATATTCACAAAAACGAATGTTAATATGCACTAATTAAGGTAGATAGAGATAATCATAGATTATGATTATTCTAGTTATTTCCATGATGTAAAATCAAATAAGGTGGAAGATTCTATGAGTTGAAAGGTTCCAACAACTCTATCCATTGTGAGGATTATAAGGGATCCTATATGCATAAACATGTAAAGGATTAATATGGGACTAATAAAATTATTTTGATCCTAACTTGATCATATTAATGCTCAAACATCTATTCTTGATAGGATCTAAATGGCCATGAATGTTGAGTAGGTGTGGAAAAATTATGTAGTAAATATTCTGGGGTACATCTTTGATGAAGATTGAATTGTAATTTTTGGAACCCAGATATGTTTCCAATAAAAATTTATAACTTCTCATATTTTCCACATATTATTTTTAGATATTTTATGTATTTTTTTTGATACCAGGCCCTAAGATGATGTGCAATTATGAGGCCCTGTGTTCCTAGAAGAATTGTTTGATAAATATAAAAATTTTAATAGGATGTGCATGTAGTTTTCCTAAGAAAGTGGAATAATTCTTAAATCGGTGCCTAGATTAGATATACAAGGGAATAGTTGAACTCAGAATATCCTATTTACCCTAGAATCGACTTAACTTTGGTCGGAGTAGGTTGACTGTGAAAAATTTGTTTTGAGACGTAATGAGAGTAAAATAATTCAGAAAAAAATTATTATATTAAATGCCGTGACACTATTTTTTTAAGCTCTTATCGTAAATTTAGGGTTATCACTATAACCCTGTAATTTCTTTAAGGAATTATGAAAGTGATCTCTCTAACAAATGGAAACAGACCATGGATCAATGACCAATGAACAACTGATTTTAAGGAACCTCTCCGAACCAATGTAATGATCCTCCATCATCAACAGCATATCCAAATTGAGGTAGGGATATTTTTTATTGTTATTTTCCCCATTGTTGATTTTATATGACAATCTTGAATCAATCAATGAATGGATTCATCCGCGTTTTGATCAAATTGTGTGATAGGACTATTTTTCTGGTTTAATAAGATTTATCTGACCCAAATTACATAGCCTTGATCATTGTCCTAGAATACTTGTCCAATGATTATGAAACTTCATTCTTGATCATTTTATCTCTTCATTATTCATGTTATTTTCCATTAGACCCTCATTTTAAATACCCAGTCATTATCATTGTATTGAGAACACAATGAGACATTACTAGGCCCAAGGAGACTTCCCAAAGATGCTATAGGCTGGAAATAAATGTCGAAGGGTTTAAAAGGAATATAGGGGATGATTTACATTTTTAAAGATAACCTATAAACCAAAGAACCACAATCCATATCATTTATCTGTTTCATGAACAAAATAATGACAATTTATAAAATCTTTTATAGAAATGTGTGCCCAAACAAAAGTGATACATTGGAAGAAAACTAGAAATCAATCTAACACAGGAAGATAACTAAAAAATACACCAAAATAACCAAATGATATAGGATCCACCGTCTTTGTTCTCCACCACCACCAGATAACTCATAAATTCAAGAATTAGTGCTAAAAACCTACTACACCCTACATTTTCCCACATCCCGGAAGATGAGATCTGCAAATGCACCAAATTTCCAAAGAACTAGTGAGTATAAAACTCAATATTCTTTCCCCAATTAATTTCATACTCATTAAAGTAGGATATAATTTTTATCCACATTTATATAAAATATTTTATATAAAAAATATCTTAAAATAGTTTATAAGTAAATATAAACACTTCTCAAAATAGTTAATAACTATAAATATTATGAAAACATGTGAACCAATTTTTGAGAAATCTATACTCTAGGTAAATATTTAAATAAATATTTGAAACACATTATGAAAACTACTTTGGAAAACCAATAAACTCTACACAACAACAACTACAAAAAATTCATGCATCATTATGACAGTTCCATACTCATGAGCTGTTTCTCATCGATCTACCAAGTCATTATAAGGTAATTATTATGAATGTGATATTTAACATTTGTAACTTGGTACATGATTATATTTCAACCATTACATGTAATGAAATATGATACTCACACCATGCTTTCCAAAAAATAGAACCAATTTCAAACAATGTCACTTGTTTCAAAAAAAAATCCCATTTGTTGAAAACATTCCAACCATTCAACTTAAAAAAATTAAAGCATTTCAAAAACCCATATATCTAATAGAAAAATTATAAATAGATAAATTTTACAAAATTCCAGAATATCTATAATTTTAAAACCCCCATTTGAAATAAAAAACCAGATTTTTTCACAAAACCCCCCAATTTTCAATGTATTCTACCACCCGTCAATAAAGAGGGTTTAAAAATTATTCAAAAGGAAAAAATATTATTTTTCTTCAACAAAATAATTTTAATTCATTCCATTAAATACTAGAAAGGGTAAATGAGATTCAAGCCACCTACCTTGCTCGTTTTGACAAAAACTGACTACGGATAAAGAACACGGAAAAATCTAGGTCCATAATCCAAGACCCCACCCAAGATCTCCTCCCCTACCATGAAAAACACCAAATATGACATTAATTGGCCCCAAAAATATTATATAAACCAAAAGGTGCATAGATATAATAAAAATAGATGACATGAAGAGTAGATATAAGAAACCATTTAGAAAACGATGATGAACATGAACTTACTAAAAGAATCAACCTTCGATTCACCAAGGAATGTGTTCATATCCTTTCCAGATCAATGGGAGAACCACTTTTGGACATTGGGGGAGTAGACAGTTTTGTTATGGATGATTTGGTTTGAAATAGATCAAACAGATGGCCAAACCCAATTTTATACACAAATATAGGGAATTAGTTTTGGCTATGCATGGTTTGGCCAAACCATGTGATGACTGTTCACCACATTTTTAACAAAAACCCTCTAAAAGTACTCCAACTTCTCCCCAAACTTCCCAAATAACATTTAAAAATATGAAAAATAATCATGGAAGTGATATATACCATAAACCAGGGGTGCTACATTCTCCCCACCATTGGCCTTTTCATCCCAATAAAGTTGAATGTGATCCCTACCCTGACAGAGTTTTAGACATTGATCTTTCATTTCCCTCTCTCATTCCCAAGTCTCTTCCTAAATATGAGTCTATTTTCATAAAACCCTCACTAGAACGATTCTATTTTCCATTAAATACTTTATCTTTCATATCCACAATCGGCACTGGGATGTGTACCAACTAAGCATCAGGATCTAAGTCAACTTGATCTCATCTGATCACATGGTCAGGATCGGGCAGATACTTTTTCAACTGAGATACGTGGAACACATTTTGCACTGAACTGAACCATAGTGGAAATTCCAACCGATAGGCCACCTTTCTAATCTGTCCAAGTACCTCGAAAGGTAAATGTATCGGGGATACAAATTTCCCTACATCCCAAAACAACGATGTCCAAGACTTAGAGAGATACTCAAGAACACATGATCACTCACAGAAAATGACAATGGCCTTTAGATATGTTCTACATATGATTTTAGATTTCTTTTACCCATCTCTATTCTCTTTCTGATCAACTGGATCTTCTCTGTCATTTCTTCTACAAGGGTCAACCCAACTATTGAGATCTCACCTTTTCCCATGAAACACAGTGGATAATTACAAGGATGTCCATAAAATGATTTTAAGGGGGCCATATTTATTGAAACCTGATAACAGTCAATGTATGAGAACTCCACCAATAGAAATTTCTCTTCCCATGATCCACCAAAATCTATTAGAGAATCCGAAAACATGTCCTCTGATGTTTGTATCGTCCTTTTATACTACCCATATGCCTATGGATGATACACCGTACTCATAGTCAGCTTAGTTACCAGGGATTTCTATAAATATTTCTAGAAATGAGATGTGATCCTCAGATATATGTCAGATACTATCAAAACTAGTATTCCATGTCTCTTCACCACTTATTAGGTATATATTTTTGATAGATACTCCATCAAATGAGTTTCACAAATTAGAATTAAATGGTTTGACATGGTGAGTTGATCAACTATCACCAATATGGTATCATTTTTCAGGAACATTCTTGGGAGTCTTGTAACAAAATCCATAGCTATATGCTACCATTTCAATAATAGAATAGGTAAATACTGCCACATACCTGCTGGATGCTGAAGTTCTACAATAACTTGCTAACATGTTAAGAACTTTGAAACAAACTCAGCCACTTTTTGCTTCATACCATTCCACCATACTGTGCCTTCAATGTCTAATACATATTATGTATCCCCAAATGTACAACCCATTTTGAATGGTTGCAGGCAAGAAGAATTTATTCCCAGCGATAGGTACAACAATCTGATCTCTGAACCACAAAGTTGAAGTCCCATCAAGTGTTTATCCCTCAATATTTTCCCCACCATTGAGTTTTTAACTCAGAATCAAGCATTATGCATTGGATGTTTGATCCTCTTTAACCATTTCGATCAGATTAGGAACTATTAAAGCTAAGAAGAAAAACACAACATCACCTCAATTTTCACATTCCACAAGCATATCATCTAATAATGACATCAACTACCACTCCTCTGAAACATCCTTTTACAACTGAGCATATGAATACCTACGTAATGCATCAGCCATCAAATTTGCTTTTCCTGATTTATACATAAAGTTTACGTCAAAAAACTTGATATAATCCATCAACCTCCTTTTCCTTAGATTCATACCCCTTTGTGAGAAAATATGTTTCAAACTCTTATGTTTGGTGAACACATGGACCTTCTCACCGAAGAGATTTTGATGCCAAGTATGTAATGCAAGAATGACAGAAAATAACTTCAAATCATGTGTTGGGTAATTCTTCTCACACAATATCATCTATCATGAACAATAAAAAACCACATGGCCTCACTGCTTGAGAAGGCATCCCAAACCAGTTCCTGAAGCATCACAGTAGACCACATATCCTTATCACGGTTCTAGAAAAACCATGACAAGTGTCGATGTCAAACATAATTTAAACTCTTGAAAATACCTATGTAAATCTTTATTCCCCTATAAAGGAACATTTTTCTTCTTCAATGCTATCATGGGTGATTCTAGTCGTGATAAATAATGAAAAAATGGTTATAATACCCAATGAGATAGAGATAGATTCGTATCTCAACTTTTCCAGAGCCTTCAAACATGATCGGACCCACCCGATTAGAGTCATATCGATATAAGAATATGAAACTGTGTAGATCAGTAAGAGAGGAACCCCTATCTATGACTGTTTCAGGATTTTGGAATCAGAGGAAGAATGGTGTCTTGTAGATGTGGAGGCAGTCGAGACCAGCACCGGTGGCGGGCGACGAAACGATGGGACATGGCGGGGTGGATATGTGTCGCAGAGGTGGTCACTAGGTGTGGCCACATGGAGTAAATGGGACATGTCAAGTGTCCTAAACACATTCTAGATGGGTTGGTCCTAGTGGGCAGGTGTGAGGCCATCGGGTTAAGTTCGACCCAGTGGGTCGGGTTGGACCTGGGTCGGATCCAGGTCAGACCTAGGTTGGACCTCTGGTTGAGCCAAGGATGTTTCATAGTCTAACATAGATGGTAGACCATAGAGGCCAACCTCCATAAAATATTGAGCTTCAATGACATGGTTTCACTGATCGACCATGGGGCAGTCAGTCCATGGCCCAATGACCCCCTTCTTTGAAACTTCAAACTACGATAACATTCAAACAGTGAATCCGTTTGATGAGCCGTCAACAACATTGGGACTTGGATGTTTATACCATCATTTTGACATAATGTGATGAGTTTTTATCTTGTAAAATTATCGGTTTAGATAATTTCACATGGTCCATTACTTGGGGGTTCAGTACGGTATTATGTCCACATTGCTAGATTATAATTCTCTCTAGAGGACAAGTCAGAGAGAGAGTCAATTATCCCTATGATGGACTAGACTTCCATCCTCTATTACCTCAAGTAGAGTTATGGTGAATTGATGTAACTGATGAGAGAATGTTGTTGGTCCTCCATCTAGCAGGCCGTATCAATAAGGTTAGTGGTATTCCCCAGGGTGTTGAGAAGGACCCCGTATGTTGCAAATTGATCTAGATTGAGTTATTGGTATTCCTTAGGGTATTGGTATGATACCCTATCATTGTATCATAATTTTCCTTGACTTATAATTTTTCATTTGGGTGGGGATCAAAGGATCTAAACCATTCGTGATCATTTTCGATGATACCATGACTCGAGGAGTGAGTTCTCCTGGAATGAGCATTCCTCGAGAAGAATCTTGTGGATGGAAATTGAATTTGGATTACCTCTAGACTTTATGTCTTGGACTAAGAATAACTAGATTTTATTGTTATATGTACTTGGGGGGTCAGTACAGTATTATGTCCACATCACTAGATTATAATCCCTTCTAGAGGCCAAGTCCCAGAGGGAGTCAATTATCCCTACGAGGGACTAGACTGCCATCCTCTATTACCTCTAGTAGAGTTTTGGTGAGTCGATGTAATTGATGAGAGAATGTTGTTGGTCCTCCAACTAGCATGACTCATCAATATGGTTAGTGGTATTCCCCAAGGTGTTGGGAAGGACCCCCTAAGTTGAAAATTGATCCGGATTGGGTTATTGGCATTCCTTAGGGTATCGGTAGGATCCCCTTTCTTTGTATCATAATTTTCCTTGACTAATAAGTTTTCATTTGGGTGGGGCTTGGATGAGATAAACCCTTCGTGAGAATTTTCGATGATACCATGACTCAAGGAGTGAGTTATCTTAAAATGAGTGTTCCTCAAGCAGAATCTTGTGGATGGAAATTGATTTTGGATTACCTCTAGACATTGCGTCTTGGACTGAGAATATCTGGATTTTATTTATATATGTAAATTACATTGTGGGATTTCCTTTGTGGTTTTGGGTTGTCCTATTATGAATTATTATAATCACACATTAACAAGATTTTCTCGTATATTCCATGTCTTGTGCAGATAACCACCCCTTTGATGGAGTCCTAGGTGGACCAAGACCATGCAGTTCTTAGAGATTACAGACAGATGAGGTGTTCCTGTGGTCCAGATAGTAGTCCCATTATCTATTTTCTTCTAGGTTGGACTTCAAGTTACAGAATCTTGTTCTTGGTCTTGTTTTAGCCATGTTTACTTTTTAGTTGTTTCATTATTGTACTCTGGTTGTGGGATATAATAGTTTCAATGCATTGTTTACGTAGTTATTTTACATTTCATTATTTGTTGCTTGGAGATGTGTGTGTGTATAGGTAATTTAGGATAATGCCTCCCATTTTTGGTATATGCCTACTTGGTGCTAGTCAATAGCCCCTGTCCTATTGGAGGAACCTTTGGGGTAGTCATAATACATGCCCCATTAGGACACATCATGAGAGAGTGGTATTAGAGGGGTTGGTTCTACTTTAGGTCTGTGAGTCTATGAGGTTCATTTGGGGTAATTGTTTTTGTTTTTTGAGTTTTAATTTTAGGACTGCGAGTCCAGTGTTGGTGTGGCGGCCTATATATCCATAAAACCCGACTCTGAAAACTTGTTTTTTTACTCGGTATAAGAAAAAAAATTTTGTGGGGAAAATAATTGTACATGAATCATATAGGAATGGTTGTATTTTCCATGTATTTCTTGATTCATCTGTCCAAATATAATATACTGACTATGGTATGTATTGTTTTATTTCAGGATTCCGCCATGAAGATAACTAGTTAGGATTCCACTACATGATCACAAGGATGATCTGCCTTGTGATGATGCCTCAGTATAGGGACCTATACTAGAGAAAACTCCTTTGGGTGGTTTTATAGCTATACCACCAACCATCAAGCAGTAACTACTACCAGTCCTAATAGTTGAGGAAGAAAATAGGATGAGTGAATTATATGAGTTTCAGAGGAAGCGAACTCCCAGGTTTCAAGGTGATATAGACCCCATGTTGGATGGGTATTAACTGGAAGTAGTAACCCATGTTTTCTTACATTAGAGGACACATTCCGACCAGATGGAAATCCTCACCATCAGTATTCTTTAGGACTCTGTGGGGTGGTTGTGGAGCATGGTGATTCAGACATCAAATGAGAGAACTCTCTCCTAGAAAGACTTTGAGCATCTCTTTTGGGAGGATTTATATCTATCCACATTGTGATTGGTACTCCTTAATGAGGTGCTGCATCTGCAGTTGAGAAGTATGATCAAGGAAGAGTATTTATCAAGGTATACTGATCTTTCATGTTACCCCATAGACATGGTGCGAGACCTATTCTTTAAGGATAAGAACATTGATTAGGGATTATGTCAGGACATTAGGTCATAAATGGTATCCCTTATCATTCATACTTATGATGGATACTGGAGGGATCCCTTTTATTGGAGAGTGTTCTATTGGAGAAGACACTGGTAGTGAGATCTATCCTGGGTAAGCAGGTAACTAAGATCACAAAAACAAGCATCTAATTACACTCGCATGGATCCAAGCGGGTCAGGCACTTCAAGGGATGCTCCCAAGACTTGAGTCCTACAATGCAGGGATCCCAGGGTGGCCAACATCATCCCAGGTACTGATGGTGTAACACTTGCTGCGGTTAGGGGAATCTGGTAGGAGATTTCCTGACCCATCGTACAACTAATCAAGAGACGATTGAGGGATCACTGAGGTTGAGGAAAAGACAGAAGAAGGGTGGTTTTTAGGTTGCTAGATGTGGAAGGGAATCTAATAGGAGAATAATAGGTGGTCAAAGGTTTTACCTATTACCAACAGCACCCCTATGCGGTCCATGCCAGGCTCAGGGAGCTGGTAGACTGGGATGAGGTCAATTTTTGGCAATGGAGGCTTATGAACCTAACACTCTAGGGATTATTTGAGGTACAATATGTGTCTTTTACAACTTATATAATGTTTTGATAGAAACATGTTCAAGTAATTCATTTCCTTCCATGAACTTTTTTCAGAACTCGAAGGATCTAGTTGAACTATTAACTCAAAACTTATAATTAGAGACTCCTACAGGAGGGGATATGATTATCGCAAAGTGGTGAAATAATGTGAACTAACTCTTGGAGGAGATAGTTTTGGTTGTGATATCTAGGTAGTGGTTTCAAGTAATTACACCATCACTCTTGGGATGGACTGATTATCTACAGTTCATTTTCTGATTGAATGTTTTAGATGAATAGTGCGATATGTGTGTAGTGATGGAACCATGTTTTAGTTTGTTGGTGAAAAGGAAACACATGCAGTGTAGGATAGACTCACACATATGATGGTGTAGAATATTACTCATCAGTTGTCTAAACCCACCCTTGGTGTAGTGTATGATATGGTTCCTCAGTTTCCTACAATGGTGGTGGTGTCTTAGGATGTATATTTGGAAGATGTTTCTAGTTTACCTCCCCATAGGGAGATAGAATTCTGAATTGACCTACACCCTAGGATGACTCTGATAACTATATCTGTATATCGGATGGCTCCCACAGACCTTCTCAATCTAAGGGTGCATTTGGAGGACTTTTAGATCAAGGGCTTCGTGAAACCCAATGTTTCACCATGGGTATCCCCAGTTTTTTTTCCAAGAATGGATATGGGAGACTGATGTTATGTGTGGATTACTAGCACTTAAACCAAGTGATTGTGAAGAAAAATTATCCACTACTGAGGATTGATAAAATATCTGATCAGTTGAAAGGGGAATGGTGGTTCTCGAAGACCAATATCGGATTCGGCTAGCACCAGTGGCGAGTGTGGGATGAGGATATATTAAATATGACTGTTAGGTGTTTTTATTGTCACTATGAGTACTTGGGGACGTTAGTTTTCATGGAAAACAGTCCAACAGTGTTCATGAGAATCATGAACTGGATATTTCAACCCTACATAGACCGTTTTGTGGATGTGTTCATTGACATCATCCTAGTATATTCATCACATGAGGAGGATCATGTGAGACACATGAGGATGGTTCTGGACACATTATGAGAACATTAACTCTATGGTATTCCCTTTAAGTTTCTGTTATAGATTCAATAGGTAATTTTTATAGGACACATCATATCAAAGGCTAGATTTTCAGTGTATATAGAATAGGTTGATGCAGTTCTTTCTTGGGAGTCACCTAAGAGTGTTTCCAAGGTTGGGAGTTTCCATGGATTGGTATGGTACTATCAGAGGTTTTTGACCTACTTTTATAGAGTAGAATAACCCTTGATAGCTTTTAAATGAAAGGGAAAACCTTTTTTGTGGAAAAGAGAAGTTCTAGTTCTACTTTCAGGAGCTTAGGTAGGGTTTGAAAAGAGATCCCATCCCGAAGATACCGAGGGAAGGCGTCAAGTACGTGTTTTTATGAGATGCATCATGGAACATTCATGGTTGTGTCCTGATGTAGGAGAAAGTAGTGATTGCCTATGGTTTTCTCCAGTTGAGACAACATGAGTAGAACTATGTGACACATGATCTTGAACTAGAAACGATAGTCTTAAAATTAAAGATGTGGTGACACTACATGATGGGTTAGTTGTTTATCATATACTTTGAACACAAGAGTCTCATGTATGTCTTCTCTTATAAGGTTATAAACTTGAGATATATGTGATGGATGGGGTTCTTCTAGGACAATGACATTGAGATTTTTTATATTTCTGGGAAGGGGAATGTGGTGAAATATTATCTCAGAAAGAGATCTAGCTAGAAGTTGCTGAATGTTGGTTAAGAGAAGCTGGACTCATTTTAGATATCCTTGGTGGATAGAGATGGATTAGATTATCTACAGTTAATGGTTTTCACTCATCCACTATTAACTCATGTTAGGGAGGAAAATATTAGGGACACCGACTACACGATCTTATGTGCTCAGATGTCAACAATAGATGCTTCTGAGGGATATTTGAATGGTGGCCTACAAGTAGTTCTTTTTAGAGGGTACACAGTTATAACAGTGGAATTATTATAGGATGTTTTTAGGGATCTCCATAAATCCCCTTTTGTAGTACATCTAGGTGTGGCAATCATTTATCCGGACCTTTGACGTCAGTTTTTTCCACCAAGGATGAAGAAGGGAGTTGAAGAGTTTTCTCTCGTTGTCTCACTTGTCAGCAAGTGAAGGCTGAGCACCGGGTTCTAGTGGGTTTAGATCAACCCCTTGAGGTTACTGAATGGATGTGGGATGGGATATTGATGGACTTGGTGAATGTTTTACAATGTACATTAAGGGGACATGATTCCATCTGGGTGATTCTTGACCAACTCAAAAAGATGTCCCATAACCTAGATATCTGAGAGCGGATTTCAGTAGAGATATTAGAATGCCTATATGTGAAGGAGATAGTTTGACTCAATGGACGTCCATCTTTGATATTTTCTGATATTTATTCTTTCTTTACATCCCTATTATGTAAGGTATTGGATAAAGAATTTGGGACTCAATTAAACTGGATAATTGAGTTTCCCCAAAAGATGGATGACCAGAGGGAGCCTACAATTCAGTTTATAGAGGACCCACTGTGATCGTACATGTTATACTTTGGCTATAGTTGGTAGGATCAACTACCCCTATTGGAGCTCACATACTACAACATCTATTACTCCACCATTGGTATGACACCATTCAAGGACTTGTACAGGTGACCGTGAAGGTCACCACTTTGCTGGACGAACCCTGGATAGTGAGTAATCATTGGACTAGAGTTGGTGAAGGATACTAAAAAGAAGGTGTATATCACTCAAGAGAGGATGAAGACTACATAAATCCATCAGAAGTATTTTTTTTGATTGGAAAAAGAGGCCTTTGGGGTTCAAGGAAGGATACCATGTGTTCCTTCAGGTTTTATCTTGATGTAGATTGTAGAGATTTGGATGGAGAAACAAGCTCTCTCTGATGTTCATTAGACATTTCTAGATACTACGTAGAGTTGGTGAGGTGTCATAACACTTGGATAAACCACCATAGTTATGTCGGGTGCATGATGTCTTCCACGTGCTACAACTGAGTAGGTATGTGAATGACTCATTGCACATCATCCACCGGGGAGAGATGGAAATCAAGGATGGAGAGACTTTTGATGAGTACCAAGTGGAGATCAAGGGTCAAGATGAGAGGATCCTACTTGGATTTTTAATTCCTATGGAGCGTGTTAAGTGGATGGAAAGGAATCTCTAAGAGAGCATGTGGCAGCGAGATCATTAGATTCGTGCTCAATACCCTCATTTGTTTGAGTAGCCTTTGTTTTGGTTTTTGGGGTCATAAAGCTCCAATGTGGGGAGAATGTAATGTCTTAGATTTCCAAGGTATTTTTTTAGATATAATATGGATTTATTTTGAGTCTAGGTGATGAGATTATGTGTGATTATAAGGCCCAGTGTGACCGAAACAATTGTTTAGAAAATATCAAAATTTTAATAGCACACACATACACATAGTTTTACTGAAAAAGTGAAAGAAATCATAAATAGGTCCCCGAATACAAAAAATTAGGGAACTATTGAACTCATAATAGAGGTTTTACCATAGGGTCATCTTAACATTGTTAGATGTTGTCTGACTGTCAAAACGTTGTCACGACACATAACAGGAATTAAATTATTTAATAAAAAATTATTTTTTTCAATACATTGGAACTTTATTTTGATTATTCTATTTTCTGGAATTCAGGTTTATCACCATAACCCTATAATTCTTATAATACATGGAGAAATAGATCTCTCCAAAAAATAATAGAAAATCATGGATTTATGACCAATGCGCATCCAATTTGAACCTCACTGATGATGAAGACACAACGATTTTCCTTCATCGATGACTAATCTGAATCAGGTTAGGGTGGTTGTTTCTTGTGATTTTTCCATGTTAGTTATTTTATATGATGAACACGATTCAATCAACGAAAAGGCTGATCCACTATTCAATCATCTTGTCAGATGAGATTATTTTTGTAGGTTAATGGGATTTATCAAACCCAAATTTCCTATCATTGATCGTTGGACCAGAATGCTTGTCCAGTGATGATTAACTTATTTCTTGTGCATTTTCTTTCTCTGTTATTTTCTTTCTTCGACATTGCACCGCCATGGCCATGAGTCGAATTTCCAGGAGGCTCTGAATGCGATCAAACCCATGGATAAGATGAAAATAAACTACAGAGGCTGGATAAGTGTTGATCGAGACCCAATGAACCCAAATATATGACCGCTTGAAGATTTAGGCATCATAGGAATACCAAAATCTCATGTAAGTATAGGTAGAACTATGTAGGATGTGGGAAGAGGTGGGTTAGCCATATGGAGTGGTGACGATCCCCATGGGAAATCGCGTGGAGCATATGGGCCAGACTGAGATTAGTAGACTGGGTGGGTCAGGCCCTGTGGGCAGGGTCGGATCCAGGACAAATTCTCGATGAACCTTGGGTCGACCATGGGCGGTCGCACAATAAAAAATGGGCAGTCTACCGTAGTGTGGTCACACTGATCGACCACATGAATCAACCACAATAGTTAGTGGACCGACCATGTGGTCGGTCCACGACCCAGTGATCCCCATCTTGGAAACTTCAAAATGGAATAACATTTAAATAGAGATTTCATTTGAAGAGATATATATGGTGTTTGGACCCTAACATTAAGATGGTTCTTTTGACACAATGGGATATGTTTTTCAATTGAAAAACTATAGGTTTAGAGAATTTACTGTAGTCCTTTCCTTGAGGGTTTAGTATTCTATTATGTCCACATCACTGGATTGTAATCCCCTCTAGAGTTCGAGTCCCATATAGATTCACGAATCCACCCCCAAGATTAGAGTAAAATCCTCTATTACCCCTAGTAGAGTTTTGTAGAATCGACATAACCCTTGAGAGAAGGCGATTGATCCTCCATAAAGTGGGTTTCATTATATGGGTTAGAGATATTCCCCAGGGTGTTGGGAAGCATCCCATACATTATGAATTTATCTAGATTGGGTTAGTGGTATTACCTAGGTTATTGTCTAGGATCCCCTCTCTATGTATCATAAAATTACTTGACAAATAAATTCTCATTTGAGATGTAAAGACCTATAAATTTCAAGGAATTTTTTTTCTTAATTTCTTTGGAATTTTACAAGACTACGGCTTCTAACGACACCTGATTCTGAGGCCCGATGTTCCTGGAATCGATTTCCAAATTTTAGCTTGGGTATGTTCAGTGAACAAACGAGCGGGTTTTCCTAACTTTTGAACCGGTGCTCGAAATTGAAATCTGAGGGCCCTGATGAAACCGCAGTGTCAGTAATTGCTTAGGAGCACCATTTATGAAGGTGTATTTTCCCAGGAGGAGTTGTTAATTTTTTGGTTTTAGTGAGGAATAAATAAAATTATATTACAATTTTATTTTTTTTCTTCTAGGTAGTTATAACCTAAGTAAGGGAGTTGGGGGTGGGACCCACATGTTGTTAACCAACCATGAAAGGATAAAGGTGGGGTGGGGCCCACATGAGCCCAACCCCTTATATTCCTTAACTCTATAACCCCCCTTTAATGTGAGAGCACTCACCTCCCCCTCTCTATTCTTTAATCATGCGAACTCTCTTAATTAATTAAGTGAGTTATGTGTTTGATTTTTTAAAATTGAAATGCTTGGTTTGATGTAATAAAATAAGATAAGTGTCATTTTATTTGAGATGTTTGGCTGTTGTGTGAGGAGATTGGGGAGATATAACTCTTTTCTCTGGGGAAGAACTTAATCCTCCCGCGAAGAGCTTCAATCCTTCCACGAAGAATGTCATATTCTCAACGAAGAATGACTCAAAGACTCCGGTATCTCCATTCCCTTTCTCCTCCACGACAAGGGAAGAGACACCAACACATGAGTTCTCCAACGACACGTAATCATCCTCTTCTCTCCGTGATAAAGAGAAGACGAAGTCTCCTCAGACGCTCTCCGTCGACATCTACAGAACCACGCCCCGCGACGCTGCTTTCTGCGACACTCTTCGAACATCAACTCGTGATCAAGGTAGGGGTTAATTACTTTTTGTTCATGAAATTTCCTTGTCATTGTTCATCTTTATTTTTGGACCGCTTGATATCAACTTATCGGAAGGAGGTCGGACCGTACGAACACAACCGACTCTCCTCCCCCTTTTTTTGTTGTGTTGATGCGGTTCGAAAGAAGGCGTCGCGGGGCAACGACACCGCACATAATCATGGAGAAATGCGTCGAAGATGTGCGGCGCCGTTGAGGCCGAACGAACCCGCAGATGGAGTCAGGCTACAGTGAAGGGGAGCGATGCTGTTGCGCAGTGACGAAGAACCACGAAGACACTGCGGCTGGAGCGGGGCCGCGTCAGAGGGTCACGACGCCGTCGCGCCGTGCCGGTCGGACAATGTCGCGGCTCAAAGCCACGACGGTGCAAGGCAGGGTGGCCGGATCTGCCGGACACCGACACCTCGTAGGGCGGGACCGCGATGGGTCTCACGGCGGCATCACCGGCTAGCCGGGCCGGGCCGACCGTTTCAGGGGGAGACTGGGGGTTGTAACCCCCAGCCGGCCAAAGGAGCACCCCCCCCATGTGGGGGGCTCAGTTACTCAAAAAGGGGGGCCGCGCCCCCCCTTCCGCTCAACTCGGCGTGGCCGAGCTGGCCACGTGGGCCGCGCGCATGCCCCAGGCCTAGCCACCTAGTCCAGGCCAGGCTGCGCCCTAATGGTCTGGTCCCGGACCCGGTTCGGGTCAACCCGGTTCGGGCAGACCCAGGGGGGGGGGTCTCGGGGCGGGTCGGTCCAGACCCAAAACCCCCTAAAAACAGACATGTATGTTCTTTTTCCCATATCTTGGGCTACGGACCTCCGATCGACGCACCGTCAGTTTTGATGCGATCCTCGGATCGAGGCGGTTCTTTAAGTATATTACAATCAGTTTTTTGGAGAACTTTTAGTATGGCCTGGTTGGTTCAAACCCGAAATCAACCGGGCCCTCACAGCTGAAACACCTATAACTTGAGCTTCAGACATCCGATTGACGTGTCGTTGACATTTTTGGATTCCTCTTACTAATATAGTCCTTTTGGATTACTCCGCTCGAGGTTTGGATGCTTTTAGAGTATTTTCAGGTTGGATTGTACCTGAAATCCAACTGGGCCCCTGGAACGGAAAAGCCGATAACATTCAGACCAGACGTTTGTTTGACGAACTGTCAGCGGCGTTGGTGGTTACGTTGAGAAATGGTCCCTATGAGTATACCCTATGTGAGTTTGGGGTACAATTGAGATACGGTCGGGTTGGTTCGTACACGAAACCAACCGGGCCCCTAGGACGAAAAGGCTAATAACTCACAGACCGGGCGTCCGATTGACGCTCCGTCTGTTGCGCTAAGACCTCTATGAAAAGGCAGTCCTTTGATATATTTCTCTGTGGGACTTTGTGATACCTGGGGTATATACCTATAGCTCGTGGAGCAGACCCTTCTGGAGATGAGCGTACGGAGTACGGAGACCATGTTACCAGCTGAGACCTGACGACTGCTTGACCGACTCGACTTGAAGTGAGTCGACCATCCTAATGGATGGACCACTATTGTGTTTGGGTGTAGACCCACGGTGGACGGAGCGCCTGGTAGTTGGCAGCAGACCCACGGTACTCGACAGGAGGAGTACCTCTGTAGGCTATGAGGGGGAGCACTACTGTGTGAGGTCGCAGACCCATGGCGGAGGAGCCCTACTTTGTGAGGTGGCAGACCCACGGTACTAGACAGGAGGAGTACCTAAGCCGTCTAAGGTTAGTGAGCAGTACCTTAGAGTTGTGACAGGATCACTGTACTCATCAGAGACAGGGCTCTTCAGCAGTTACGATTTCGATAATGGAAATCCTGGTTTGAGTTGAGTCTATGTCCTTTGTGTTTACCTCATGATTGAGATGGGTCACTTGATAACTTAGGTATATGTATGGGCATATACCTAGGTAGTGGTTATCCGTTGATATCGTAACCTTTGTGTTTCATTATGATTCAGATGGGTTACTTGATAACTTAGGTATAAGTATGGGCTTATACATAAGTAAGGGTTATCCATTGAGATCCTTCTTTGTGGTTATACATTTTGGATTTAGTGAGACCTTGATAGTCTCGGGGTCCCTAATGAGTATCGTATATTCACCCTTTCACGAGCTATGCCCGCACCTCGTTGTGTTGGTTGCAGATGACGGACAGCGCTGACAGAGGCCGAGTGTTCGAGGACTGGACGGTACTCAGAGGTGGACCTCACGACGAGTCAGTATCTAGAGGTGGACTTCACGACGAGACGATACTCAGAGGAGGATGACGGGAAAGAGCGTTGTGGGGGATATCTGTACCTACCCTTCAGGTAGGATTCGTGGCAGACGATCCAAGAGCTGCACTATCTGTACTTACCCTTCAGGTAGGATCCGAGGTGGACGACCCAGGAGATGCTTCTATTTTTCTTCCAGTTGTTTGTCTTTTCTGTTGTACATTCATTCAGTTGTAGCTATACTTTAGTTGGGTTTCTATTCTGGCCCACTTAATTTTCAGCACTTTCTTTTGTACATAGTGTATTACTTCCGCTTGTACTCTGTGGTGTTTGTTTACTTTTATAAAGGAAATACCTTCCCAGTTATCGATATTTATGCCTTTGGTGCTAGTCGCCAGCCCCTGGGCTATGGAAGGCGGGATTGGGGTAGTCACTGCACAGGCCCTGAGGACGGGTCGTGACAAATTGGTATCAGAGCAGTCGGTTCTACCGCAGAACTTATGAATCTGATATTTTCTTTCTGTAAAGCAATAGTGTTAAGGGTACTAATTATGGTTTTCAGTTCAAGAAGTCCAGTGTTGGTGCGGTGGCAGACGTATGCACACACAAGGACCCTGAATACTGATTTCTGATTTAGTGCACGATGACACTGATTGTGTGTGTGTTTCAAAAGTTTTCTTTATGTCAGCTCAAACAAGGTCATCTCACCAGGTTTAAATCGTTTGACCATTTCGCATCTATTTAGGATGTCTCCACACAGACAGTCAATTGGAGTTTCCGAGAGAGTACTCGATGAAGGCCCACCAAGCGTCGAAGCTCTGGTGCAGGGCCCTTTTTACTATGTTGGAACCCTCGGGTGGTGTACCAGCAGCACCACCACCTGTTGGGAAGCAGATTCCACCAGCCATACTAGTGAACTGTGCACACTGGCAGAGTGCATTGCACGGGTTCCAGCAGCAGCGACCTCCGAGGTTACCAGGTGAGGCAGATTCCCAGACAGCAGAGCAATGGCTGGAGGCGATTGCTAGAGTTTTCCGCCTAGGTGAGACATCAGTAGAGTGGATGGTGGACTTGGATACTAGTGTTTTCCAGTGAATGACCCTGAGGATGGTCTGCATAGTGATGAGGCTTAGGTATGTGGACCGATGCCTGAGATAGTGCCTTCGGGTAGTATACCAAATATACATCACTACCTATTGGTCAGCAGTTACAACCGACAATACCGGTATGTGACACATGTAGAATTACTGCCATACACGTGTTCCAACATCAGATACCCTCAAGTTTCGAGGCGATCCCGACTCAGAGGAAGCTGAGGACTGGCTTGAGGAGGTGGCTCTGAGTTTTCTAGAGCTTATACAGCTTCGGTAGGATGACATGTCGGTAACTAAGAATTCATTGGGGCATACCAGACCATTCCTGGTACTCGATGAATGCGATGAGATCAGTGCTTCAGGGGTCAGACATCCAAGCCAGCACCATTTCTCTATGCATTCCTACTGAGGCTAGGGTGCTAGAAAGAATCTTTTTGGTTGATAATTCTTTTGTTGAATGGATGCAGTCAGTGAAGGTTAGAAGCGGGAAATATGGAAACTGGTGCCAGTCTCAGAGACTTGGGCGTGTAAAATATTTCAAGTAGAGGAAGTAAAAAGGACAGATGAATCTGTAAGGCAGAAGACATGGAAGCAGAGCTGTGAGAGAAGCATGGGGTGGTGAACATTTTGACATGTTGCAACCACCCGCCCTTGTAATCCCCACTAGGCTCCGGGAGCTGGGGGGCGGGGGAAAGAGTAGCTGCATGCGGTCAAGGAGTGCGACTGAAAGGCTCTAAGGATTATTAGAAGTTTGTACTGTGTCTTCTACTAGCTGCCATAACTAAAAGAAACTGATAAAAATCATCCCTTCCTTCCACGAATCATGTCCCAGGCCTGGAGTTTCTGGTAAGCTATAGACTTGACCCTGACATTTGGGGATACCTTTGGGAGGAGACTCGGTAATCACACTTACGCTGACAGTGTGATCTGACCCACAAGGCGAGAGTTTTGGTTGGAATCTCTTGGTGGCAGCGTCGAGGCCTTATGATGTTGGTCTGAGTATGGATTGGATCCACAGTTCATACACGGATTGATGTTATTAGGCAAAAAGGTTGTGGTTTCTCTAAAACGTTGGAATCGGGTTTTCCTTGGTTGGAGAAAAGGAAAACCCAGGCAGCACATGATGGAATCATGCATAAGAGGGTGAATTTGATCACTCAGGAGGTGGAAAAACTTACCTTTGTTCTAGGATTCGCCAGAGTTGTGGAACCACTTCTAGAAAAGCTGAAAAGAGGTCTCTAAAGTTTGAGGATGACGACCATGTTCTTATACGGGTCTCACCTCGATGAGGTTTACGAAGATGTAGCCGAGGCGGTGAGATATCTTCGAGTTTCAACGGACCTTTCTAGGTCCTCAGCAGGGTAGGAGAGGTGGTTTACCATTTGACCTTTCAACCTCAGTTGCACCGGGTGCCCGATGTCATCCTCATATCTCAGCTAAGGAGATACGTGCATGAACCTTCACACATCGTCGACCGCAGGGAGTTGGAAATCGATGACGGGGCGGCATTCACAGAGGTTCTAGTGGAGAACGATGATCAACAAGAGAAAGTCCTACGTAGATGGTCGATTCCTCAGGTGCGCTTTCATTGGCTGCTCTAGAACCTCCAGGAGAGCACATGGGAGCGGGAGGCTCAGTTGCGTGCTCAGTACCACATTTTCCCTAGTTTGTGTTATAGCTTTACGGGGACATAAAGCTCGGAGGTGGGAGTAATGTAAAGACCTAAAAATTTCAATGAAATTTTCTTCTTAATTTCATTGTAATTTTAAGAGACTGTGGCTTCTAACGGCACCTTCTTCCGAGGCCCGGTGTGCCCGGAATCGATTTCTAAAGTTTAGCTTAGGTACGTTCAGTGAACGAATGAGCGGGTTTTCCTAACATTTGAACCGTTGCTCGGAATTGAAATCCGAGGACAATGATGAAACCACAGCGTCAGTAATTTCTTAGGATCACCGTTTCCGAAGGTGAGTTTTCCCGGGAGGAGTTGTTAATTTTGTGGTTTTAGTGAGGAATAAATAAAATTATATTACAATTATATTTACTTTCCTCTAGGTAGTTATATCCTAAGTAAGGGAGTTGGGGGTGGGACCCACATGATGTTAACCAACCATGAGAGGATAAAGGTGGGTTGGGGCCCACACGAGCCCAACCCCTCATATTCCTTAACTCCATAACCCCCCTTTAATGTGAGACCACTCACCTCCCCCTCTCTCTTCTTTAATCATGCCAACTGACTTAATTAATTGAGTGAGTTATGGTTTGATTTTTAAAAATTAAAATGCTTGGCTTGATGTAATAAAATAAGATAAGTATTATTATATTTGAGAGGGTTGGTTGTTGTGTGAGGAGATTGGGGGGATATAACTCATTTCTCTGGGGAAGAACTTCATCCTCCCGCGAAGAGCTTCAATATTTCTGCGAAGAACGTCATCTCTTCAATGAAGAACGACTCAGCGACTCCGGTATCTCCATTCTATTTCTCCTCCATAAAAAGGGAAGAGACACCGACGCGGGTGTTCCACATTGACAAGTAATCATCCTCTTCTCTCTGTGATAAAGAGAAGATGACGTCTCCTCAGACGATCTCTGTCGACGTCTACGGAACCACGCCCCGTGACGCCGTTTTCTGTGACACTCTTAGAACATCAACTCATTATCAAGGTAGGGGTTAATTACTTTTTGTTCGTGAAATATCCTTTCCATTCTTCATATTTATTTTTGGGCCTCTTGATATCAACTTATCGGGAGGAGGTTGGACCGCATGAACACGACCGAATCTCCTCCCCCTTTTGTTGTTGTGTTGTTGCGGTTTGAAAGAACGCGACGCGGTGCAATGACACCACAATGAATCATGGAGAAATTCAGAAAAGATGCGCGGAGCCATCGTGCCGTGCTGGAGAACCATGAAGACACCGCGGCCGGAGCGGGGCCATGGCAGAGGGGCGTGGCGCCGTTGCGCCGTGCCGGTCGGACAAGGCTGCGGATCAATGTCGCAGCCGTTCAAGGTGGGGCGGTCAGAACCGCCGGCCCCTGGCACCTCAGAGGGAGGGACCGCGGTGGGTCCCGCAGTGACATCACCGACCGACCGGATCGGGCCGACCATTTCAGGGGGATACTGGGGGTCGTAACCCCCAGCTTGCCAAAGGAGAGCCCCCCCCCCCACGTGTGGGCCGCAGTTACTCAAACTGGGGCGCAGCGCGCCCCCTTTCGCTCAGCTCGCCATGGCCGAGCTGGCCACGCGGGCCGGGCTGCGCCCAGGTTAGGCCGGGCTGGGCCGCTCCCTAAGGGGCCGGACCCAAACCTGGTTCGGGTCGACCCGGTTCAGGACGACCCAGGGGGGGTCTCAGGCCGAGTCGGTCCGGGCCCACAACCCCATAAAAACAGACAGGCACGTTCTTTTGCCCATATCTTAGGCTAAGGACCTCCGATCGACGCACCAGCATTTGCAATGTTATCATTGGATCGAGGCAGTCGTTTTGGTATATTACAGTCAAGGTTTCTGAAAACTTTGAGTACAGTTGGGATGGTTCGAACCTGAAACCAACTGGGCCCTCGGAGCGGAAACACCTATAACATTAGCTCCGGACGTCTGATTGATGTGCCATCAACTTTG
Source organism: Viscum album (assembly GCA_963277665.1). Classification (NCBI taxonomy): domain Eukaryota; kingdom Viridiplantae; phylum Streptophyta; class Magnoliopsida; order Santalales; family Viscaceae; genus Viscum; species Viscum album. The sequence goes on from OY728133.1 coordinate 667,650,595, forward strand.
TTGGATTCCTCTTACTGAGACAAACCTTTTGGCTTACTCTGCTCAAGGTTTGTATGCAATTGGAGTATGGCCGTGATGGATTGTACCCGAAATCCAACCAGACCCCTAGAACGGAAAAGCCGATAACATTTATACCGAACGTACGTTTGACGAACCATCAACGACGTTGGTGATCTCTTTGAGAAACGGTCCCTATGAGTATACCCTATGTGAGTTCGGGGTACTTTTGAGACATGGTCGGGTCGGTTCGTACACGAAACCAACCGGGCCCCGAGGACGAAAAGTCTAATAACTCACAGACCGGGCGTCTGATTGACGTTCCGTCTGTTGCGTTGAGACCCCTATGACGATGCGGTCCTTTGAGATACTTCTTCATGGGACTTTGTGATACTTGGTGTATCGACCTATAGATCTTGGAGCTGACCATCCCAGAGATGATCATACAGAGTACGGAGACTGTGTAACCGGCTAAGACCTGATGACTGCTTGACCGACTCGACTTGGAGTGATTCTACCAGCCCAATGGACGGAGCACTACTATGTTTGGGTGCAGACCCACGGTGGATGGAGCACCTGGTAGCAGGCAGCAGAGCCGTGGTACTCTACAGGAGGAGTACCTCTGTAGGCTATGAGGGGGAGCACTACTATGTGAGGTGGTAGATCCATGGAAGAGGAGCACTACTTTGTGAGGTGGAAGACCCGCGGTACTCGACAGGAGGAGTACCTCAGCAGTATAAGGTTAGTGAGAAGTACCTCAGAGTTGTGACAAGATCAATGTAATCTTCAGAGACGGGGCTCTTCATCAGTTACAGTTTCGATAATGAAAATCCTGGTTTGAGCTGAGTCTATGACCTTTGTGTTTACCTCATGATAGAGATGGGACACTTGATAACTTAGTTATGTGTATGGGCATATAACTAGGTAGTGGTTATCCATTGATATCGTAACCTTTGAGTTTCATCATGATTGATATGGGTTACATGATAACTTAGGTATAAGTATGGGCTTATACCTAAGTAAGGGTTATCCGTTGAGATCCCTCTTTGTGGTTATCCTTGTTGGATTTAGTGAGACCTTGAGGGTCTCGGGGTCCCTAATGAGTATCATATAATCACCACTGCATGGGCTATGCCCACACCTCGTTGTGTTGGTTGCAGACGACCGGCAGTGCTGACAGAGGCCGAGTGTTCGAGGACTAGACGGTACTTGGAGGTGGGCCTCACAATGATTCAGTATCCGGAGGTGGAATTCATGACGAGACGATACTTGGAGGAGGCTGACGGGCAAGAGCGTTGTAGAGGCGATCTATACCTACCCTTCTGGTAGGATCTGTGGTGGACAATCCAGGAGCTGCGCTATCTGTACCTACCCTTCAGGTAGGATCCTAGGTGGACGACCTAGGGGCGGCTTCTATTTTTCTTCCAGTTTTTTGTCTTTTCTGTTGTAATTTCATTTAGTTGTAGTTGTACATCAGTTGGGTTTGTATTCTATCCCACTTACTTTTCAACAATTTCTTTTGTACTTAGTGTATTACTTCCGCATGTACTCTGTGGTGTTTGTTTACTTTTATAAAGGGAATGCCTTCCCAGTTATCGGGATTTATGCCTTTGGTGCTAGTCGCCAGCCCATAGCCTATAGAAGGCGATCTTGGGGTAGTCAAGGCACGGGCCCCAAGGATGGGTCGTGACATGAGAAGTGCCCAAATGATCTAGACATCTTTGTGAGAATATCCAATTATATCATTACTCAGGGAGTGAGTTCTCCTAGATTGCACGTTCCTTGAGAAGAATCCTATGGCTAGAAAATAGCAGTGTATTACCTCTAGACTTTTCATCATGGACTAAGTATGTCTGGATTTTCATGTTATATGTAATATAGATGTATACCTATGTGGAGATGATTGTAGTTTCATATGTGGTGTTTCCATTGTTTTTTGGGGTATCCTACTGGGTATTATTATAATCACACATGTACAGGCTTTTCCTGCATGTGTCATGTCATGTGCAGATGATCAACCCTTTGACGGAGTCCTAGGTGGACCAGGACCAAGCAGTACTTAGTGAGGCTAGATAGATGAGGTGTTCCCGTGGTCCAGATAGTTTTCTCATTATCTATTTTTATATATATTTGATTTGTGGTTGCCAAATATTGTTTGTGGGTTTGTTTTGGCCCTTTTTACGTTTTAGATATTTCACTATATTGTACTTTGGTTGTGGGATGTAGTGTTTTCATGCACTATTTACTTAATGTTTTTTTACATTTCAGAATTTGTGGCTAGGATATGTGTGTGTGTGGACATGTAATTTAGCCTAATTCCTCCCATTTGTAGGATATTCTTACTCGGTGCTAGTCACCATCCCCTAACCTATTGGATATGGGATTGGGGTAGTCACGACCAAGCCCCACTGGGATGGGTCCTAACAAAACTAGAATTAAAGTGAGAACATATAGATATTTCACATAACTCATCCATTTCTATTCATCCCGCAAAGCGCTAGTAAGCATTGAGATTTGAAGAAAAAGTTCTGGTGGGATAACATGAAAAATAATACTGTGTTGTTTTTATGTCAATTCGTGGTATGCCAAAAATTCAATGTAGAATGGTGGAAGCCTAAGGGTATGAAAAAACCATTACCTATACTAGTATGGAAATGGGAAAAGATATCCCTATATTTAATCATATGACTCCCTAGGACACCCAAAAGATATAACGACAATCGGGTTGGAGTTGATCATCATACCAAGTCAGGGAATTTCATTACTATTATGGAATATTTGTCTCTTAACCACCTCATTAAGATATACATAAGGGAGGTGGTAGGATTACAGAAAGTTCCACTATCTATTATATCTAAACAAGTATTAAGGTTTAACTCATGGTTTTGAAGAACCCTTTAGCATGCATTGGATATATAATGGATTATCAGTACTATATATCACCCTCAAATAGATAGTAATTATAATAGAACCATTAAAAAATTAGAGGACATATAGAGATCATGTTTAATAGATTTCCAAAGTTGTTTGGAATAAAACCATCCCATAGTATAGTTATCATTTAACAAAATATTTTATTCTACTATTCAAATGGTACCTTATGAGGAAGTTCATGGGAAGACGTGCTGGACTCTAACATATTAGGATGAAGTTGGAGATAAGATTCTAATGGGATTCAGGTTTATCCAAGAAATGATAGGGAAGGTTCAAACCAATCAACATAATATAAAATATACACAACGTATATAAAACCTATGATTATAATTTTCAATGTGATCTAGTGTTTGAGGTTTGAGATAATGTGTTCCTTAATATATCACTATAGAATAATGTCACAAGGTTTGGGAAGAAGGAAAAACCTGTTCATAGATTCAAACACTCCTTTGATATCCTTGATCATATTAGAGAGATGACCTATCAACAAGAACTGTAACCTAACCAATCCCATTTATATGTTTCGTTTCATGTATCCATTTTTAAGAATTACATACCAGAACACACACAAGTACTGAATAATGAAGTGGAACCATTACAGAATGATGTTTCAAACAATGAGCATCTAGTGAAGATCTTAGATTGTATAGGCGAATTTATATGAAACAAGACAACTCACCTGGTCAAATTGTTTTGGTGTAAACACGTGTTTGAGGAAACGACATGGAGACCATAAGATGCGATGAAATATAAGAACCCTCAAATATTTTAGTGTATGAAATGAATATTTCAAGGGAAAATTTTATTATGTGGGGGTAAAATGTAACAAAATGAACTTTTATAAATGAAGTCCCCTTTTTCCGTGATTAAATACCTCATCAAGTAATGAATTTCTAGAAACAATGCGTTACCTTGATTTTTTTGGAAATTTATATGGTCTATAAAATTTAAAATACCATTAATAATAATAACCATTTAAAATATAGCTATTAAAAATTAATTAGATGACCCGTATATATAAAGGCTAGTGATGTAGTCTAATTGATACAGATGAATGAAATGATGTCCTGGACCAGTAGGATCTTACTATGTTACAAAAATTTATCAAATATTCAAAGGGAGATAGAATCATTGTTATTTTACCATGACCAAGACCATGTTGAAATTCAATAATAAAGAAAAAATTAATCTTTTTTATGGGAGATGTTTAATATCATCCAGATCATAACCTAAACCATGTACGCCAAACCACCCCAAGAAAATATCAACATCACACACCGTACCCTTAGGGATTTCATTGGTGTAATAAAGGGATATGTATCTAGAACCTATCAGTATGATTTTATTTATTTTATTCTAATAAAAAAATTATTATACTAATCCATTTTTAATATTATTTTATAAATGAACAAATAATGGGGTTTATAAAAATTAGATTCTGATACGATTAAATAATAATTATAGTATTTAGAAATATATATTTCCAATAAAGACACTATATTTTAATGAATTCAATAAGAATAGAAATAAATGATATTTTAATAAAATAATTATATTAAATAATTTTTATAAAATTAAAATGATAATTTAATTTTATGTAGTGAAAACAATATTTATAATGGTTTGAAAAATGTTACTTAATTTTTTTTGAATAAATGGTGATTTATAATATAAAAGTGTAAATTATAATACATAGAGAATTATTTTTATAAAATAAATATAAATATTGAAATCCTCACCTTGAATTTTTCTAATGATGACCTCATAATATTTATGGAGATAGTCAATTTTTTTGGTTAATACTAAATAAGATATAAATATATGGTTTGTATTATGACATCATAATGACCCAAATGTTAATTAATATATCCAATAAAATTCATCCATGTAAAAAAGCATATTTCACCTTTAAATAATGTTATTAGGTTATTATATAAATTTTATAAACCCTTACTCAATACTCTAAAACCAATATTATACTTCAAGGTGTTAAAATAAATTATTTGTAAACATGACTCACTTCCACACCACCAATGGTATTATTTTAATGAGATAAGTTAAAAAAAACATAATATAATGAAAAAAATTTCTCTTTGGTATAAATCCGTGGAAAAAGCGTGGGCTGGTTTGTGGTTTTGATTACTTTATCATATATAGTTCAAAAACGATGTTTGTAAATTAATAAAGTATTATCCTATCTTTTTCTATATAAACCTATTGAAACTCTCATTCCTCTTTACGCAAAAAACATATATAATGATTATAATCATCCCATACCTCTCTATATTCATCACATGGTGACCATAAACTCTTAATATTCTCTTTCGAAGATTTTGGAAACAACCTACTAATGTATGTGATCCCCTCCTTCATTTTTTATTTAGGAACATTCTTTATATTACACCCATTTTTTTTCTAATAGTTGATGTTGTGAAATAATTTCATAGAACCATATTACCACCGTTATGATTTGAAAGTGATGAGATATCCCATTCCCCCCATTAATCCCTCCCTTGTACCTTTAAGTACCCCTATAATGCTACCTAAATTATCCTGTGATTTTTCCATGCCAAACATCATTTTTTTGTGAATACCCATCCTTATTTAAAATCATGAGTATTAACCTTGATGTACTTATCCCTAATTTATTTGGGAATTCCATGTATATAACCCACACTCACTGTTCATGGGGTTATAATTGATAAAATGTGTCACTATTTTATATGATTCATGTGGAACACTTATAGATGTACATGATATGAAAATGATTGGTTCATCCAAATAGTGCTCCAATGCATTATGTGTTATTTTAGTCTCATGACATGTCATTTATGATATTAGGAAGTAAACCTAATTCATTATGGGACATTGTCACCCATGTTATGATGTCTTGGTGGTTAACCTCAACCTATGTTTATGATGTCATGTTTTATATTGTCCCCACATTCCCATGTTTCATTTATGATATCATGTTATATCATACCTTATTGTTTAAGATTATTATTGTGATCCCTCATATTTTATCTTGATATATCTCTTGGATCACACACACCACTTTACCTTATTATATGATTTTTTATTCTTTTAAAAGGATTTATATCTCAACCCTCTCTTATGTATATTCCCATTTCATCCCAAGTAGTTTTAAAAGAATAATGGAATTTTGGAAGCATGTTAAGGAACTTTTAGGTAATGTTGTTTTATATATATATATATCAAGTTTTTGTTCTATGTACATAATCTCCAAAATTAACTAAGTTTCATAATATTTAGATATTGAATTAGGCATAAGTTTTTATATTAAATCACGAAACAATGTTTATTAAAGAAATTAGTTGTCAAATAAAGTAATTATAAAACTAATCTCAATGATTTTTTAACAATATGTAATGGGAGTATGGGTGGATATTTATTAAAAATGAGGAAGAATGATTAAATATTTTATAGAAATAGTATTTGGAAATTTGGTTTGTGTATTGGATACCATTGTATTACTACTCCCTTTATATCATTCTATTTAAAATTTAAACTCTGGTATTTAAAATTCATTAGTTAAAAACCTAAATTCATTTATTTATAATTTTTTTACCATAAAAAATAATTTTTTTACAAATAAATATTATTAAAACATTAATATATATTTTAAAAAATTATAAATTTTATTATATGTTTTTGAAATTGTTTTAATATTTTAAGATACATTATTTCAATTAAAAAAATTATTTTTGTTTATGAAAAAAATTAAATATTTTTATAAATCAGATCAACATCCAAATGAAATAATAATATTTATTTAATACACATACCTTATTTTTATATTTACCCATAAATTCAATTTTATCATCAATCCTTGGTTAAGATTATTTAAATTTATCCATTATATTTCTGAAAAAGATTATTAAGTATTTGACTTAACACCATAATGTTACACATAATAATAACATTATTATTCCAATGAAAATATTATTATTATTGAAGTCACCTTATACTTATAATGGCCATATTACACATTATAATTAAACTTCATTAAAACTTATAAAACAATTTATATAATTATTCAAGATTATTTAAAATGTAATCATTATTAATTATATTTATTATTTTTAATAGAAATGTATCTTTTATTCTTGTTATTATATGTATAACATAATCCTCTAATGTCAAAGAATATGGTGTGAAAATATATTATTGTATTTTCTATAATTCTAGTTATATATATTGTAATGAATGTAACATTCTATTTTAAATTTTACTATTATGATGAGATAAAAGAAATTTCATTCTATGATTGAATTGTAATTAAATATTTAATTATTTTGTTTAAATATTAAATCATGGACATTACGTTTAAATATATAGGAAATTTTGATTACAGATTTATAAATTTCAAATGAAATATTAATTATTTATTTATAGTGGAGTTTTTTATTAAAAAGTTTCCATTTATATAATCACTAATGATTTTATATGTAAATGTCAAATAAAAACTTTAGTGCGATTTATTTGAAGTTATGTCATAAGAGTATAATGCAACACTATGATAACATTATCTCACCATTGTGAAACAAAAAATTTCCCAAAGTTTGATCCGTAGTCCTTAGAGGCTAAAAACTGGAAATATGGGTTTCAGTCAATCACTTATAGAGTGATTTAATCTATAGTGGATTATTATAGAGAATATCACTGATAAAAATAGTATTAAACATACAAAATATAAATTATATAAACAAAAATAATTAATAATATCTAACATAATAACAACAATTCCCAATAATTACATGCATAAAAAGATCAAATACAACCTAAGTAAAGAGTCATAATAAAATAGAAAATAACTCAAAATTAATTGAAAATTTAACTCATTTTAAAGAAATAAAAATTATTAGTAAATCAACTCCATGATGTTACTATACTTAAAAAATAAAATATAATATAAATATTCCCTTTATGACACCACTGAGGATTGTATAAAAAGGGCGTTAGCAAATAACTTTGTAGAAACCACGGTAAGTCTAACAATCCATTTATGGTTAAGATTCTATAACATGAGTGGTGTAATATTATTCAATAATTTTAACAATTTAAAAATCACATACATCACAAAAAATTAGGATCTTAGAAAACTAAATTGATACCATGTCTAAATGTTTTGGACAATGTTGGTGGATAGGTATCATGAAGCCACATGGGTTTTCAATGGAACTAGAAACCAAATTGGATCATGTGATCCTCGAGGAATGTTACCAATTAACCCAAGATAGAGACAAGTTCCTTTGTATTGATAGAACACAAAAGTTGAAACAATTTCAATTATGGAATGAAATATGCCTCAATACAACAAATAAACCAAACAGAGTATGAAACAATAATTAGTATTGAAAATTATAAAATTAATAAAAGGAAGAAATAGAAAATAAAATAAATAAGAATAATAATGACAAACCTCAATTATAAAAGATCATACCAAAGGTAAAACAAATCAAAATAAAACTGCTGCCCACTACTTCCATGGGACTCCTTGGTCACTCTCCACAACCCAAGGAATCCATAAACTTGAAAAACCATCCACAGGAATACTGAATCCAAGCACCTAAGAGAAAACATTTGTGCTAAATTTAATTTTATGAGAGTTAATTATAAAATTAATTTTTTATATATATATTTTTATCTTATGAAAATCTAAAACACATCCATGGCCATATTAAAACTTCATTTTTAATCTTAATTTTTAGGAAAATAATCAATTTGAAAAAAACTCCATGAATTAAGAATATGTTACTATAAAACATATTTTGAATCAACTTTTATGATTATGTTTAGATGTTAATTTTTCCAAATAATTTTATAAACATTGTCAATAAACATTCTAAATGGAAAACGGATAAACAAACAATAAGGTGCTACATCACTAAGAATGTAAAACAAAGCAAGATGCCTTAGATGCGAAAAAAGTTATGGAATACAATGAAAGCACCTTATTAAGTCACATAGTATTATGAGAAACATTATAGGTAATAATATGAGAAGTAATTATACCTTAAGAAACAAGCATAAATTGTATGACTATGTTTTATCCAAACACAAACCTCCTGACTAACCTGAACGAAGCCTAGAATTAAGGGAAGTCACTACTATCCCTAACACATATCTATGGTACATTATTAGTGTGTGATTAACTAGTGTGGAATAAATATCAACCTTTTACATTATGCATATAGATCCTATGAATATCCACCAGTAGGAGGTGAGTAATCATACAAGTAACATGATCAATATAATGGAATAAATAAAAATCTAAAAACACTATTAACACCGTCACAAGAAACAACCAAAAAATTTCATTCATGTCACAATGATAAAAAATATCCTCTTATGGGTAATAATACATATAAAAAATGGACTCAAGGAGGTCTTATGAACACTTTATATGAAACCAATTTAAGTATAAAACCATTCTTATGAAAATAGACTTTGGTTTTTAAGCCATTTTATTTTTCTTTTGAATTCCCATTTAAAAAGTATTCTCAAAGAAAAATCTATTTAAAACCTCATTCAATTTAAATTTAAATATCTACCATTTTATCAAAAATCATTATAGAAACAAAAACCTCCTATATATTTAATAAATGACCTTAATAAGATCAAATTCAATTGAAATACAAATTTAACTTTAAATAAGTTAGTGAATATTTTTTAAAAACATCTGGAACATGAAAAATACTTTATAGAAAGCAAAAACATAAAAATAAACATTAGGATAAGTGATAAAATAATAAAATACATTTATAAATCCACTTGAATAATCATACATAGATATAATTGAACAGCATTTAGAAACATCAATCATTGAATTCTATTTATAATAATGGAAAAAAGAAAAGAACCTACATTGTAGAAATGGAGACTAGTTTAGATGTCACCACATTCAATTTATAATTACCCAAAAATAAATAAGGGATCCTACATTAGCCAATGAAACTAGAAAAACACATGGAAAATCCACACAAACCCCAAATAAAACCTTATAATCATCTAGGGTTCTTGAGAACGGGAGAAACCCAAGATTAAAAGAAGAGGGAAAATAATGAATAAGAAATAAAGAGGAATGAAAAGATTACATTATGAAATGTATATGGATGAAGGGTAATTTTTTTGAAATTTCATGGGAGGGATAGAGGAGAGATCATTCATGAATTCAAGTCCTGACAAAACATGATGGGGAAATAATGAGTCCAAAACCCTATAAAATAAATAGGGATATTTTTGGATGTTTGAAATTTTAGAAACATGGTATACTTGAATGGTTTTTTCACATAGTTTAAAAAACCATGTGTTAATTATAGAAGAAAACTAAGTGACAATGTAACATGATACAAAAATTTTCTACATGATTTTTCCTAACCATGAAAAATCCCTGCTTCCCACAACATATGTAGAAGGGTAACACATCATGGTCCCCCTATCCATTCTCTACCCATGCAGACTAACTATTAAAATTAAAAAATGATCTACAATGACTTGTATACGGAAAACACATATAATTTTATCCTAAACCCTTTACCCCAAACTATGCACCTTAGGAGGCCTACACAAGGGTTATTTTCGAATTTTCTAAAAATATTGAGGTTCTTGTGCAGAAATAGTGAAGAAATATAAAAAAATTAATAATTCAAATATAAAACCCAAAAAATGATAAAAATATAATTTTACAAAAAATTAATTAATTTAATATTAACAACAGTTTCACAAGGTGTTAAAATCTAAACAGTATTCTATTTTTTTACTCAATAATGTCTAAATAAAAATATAAAAATTGGTAAAAATTCCTCAATAAAACCTAATGAAAGGGGTTTATTTGTGGGGGGAAGGAAGAATAGAATCTTCTAAATAAGGAAACTAGCTGATACATTTTTAATCTAAATGATTAATGGGTTTAAATCGAAAACAACTAATAGAATTATCTAGGAACAAGATTACAAAATCACAATGAAAGAGATAAAGATGTAAAAAGAAAGAGTATATGTCTCTTTAATATTTATAGAATGTTTGAATGGTGTATCAAGAAGAGAAAACAACATGAGACCAAACATCAACCCTGAAAAATTATCTCTAAGAATAAACCCATTCCATCACCGGAAGCATCATTAAAGAAGTATATCTAACTCCCAAGACATAAATAACCCAAATGAAACATAACCTAAATAAAAAAAGCTATCACCATTATCAACAATGAACATATTTCAAAATCTCCACAAAGATCAAATCATAAACACATTTCATCGTGAAACAACATGGGTTTTAGATCCTGAATCACAATACTCATGTTGGAAACTTGGAACCTAAATGTGGGGCATTGTTTCATGGTGAAACCAAATAAATAAAGTCTATAACTCCCAAGTGATAAATTACATAAATGAAATAAACATCATAGTCTCCCAAGAACTGGCCTAAAGGATCCACATGATCCACCATAGGGACCCTATCTAAAAAACTCACACAAAAAAATTTTCCCATGAAAAATAAAACACAAATAATGCAACACAAGAAACCACAATCCATAACCAAACAGAAATGAGAAAGTCAAAAATGATCAATATATTGAAAATAAAATCCTATATTATATAACTAAAAACCCCCATAATATTATAATAACTTCTGTTTCTGAAAAATAAATATAAATTACCTCTGAAGATGTCCTAGAAATCCGCATTGATGATAAACCCTAATATCATTCAAACATGATGACTTATAATTTCTAGGTGCTCCAAATTGAATGGATACATGATATTTCAAATTCATCATGTATGGAGAATAACCCTTGTCAACCTATATTTATTCCTCTAGACCCCTCCTACCATCACCTTCACTAGTTGGATTATCCTCAATAGAGTTCAGCAGAACAAGATAAAAAATAATCAAGGATAGACTTACATGATAAGATTCCACCTACAACAACCTCATGATAACATCCAAAAGGGAGAACCATTATATTAAAAATTTCTAGAAGAACCATAAGACATTCCATCCTATATTTTAAAGGGAACGATAGTCTCCAAAAAATTAAATAGGTCCTTTGAATAGAGAAATGATGAATTTCACTCATGAAACATTGAGGGTTATTAGAAATTAAAATAATCATAAAAGACTCACTATCAACTCCACAACCTCAACATAACATTGGTTTCCATAAAATAAATGAAAATTATGATTTATAGATACTTGGATAGGGTCTAAGTACAAGAAAGAACATTATTTGAACAATTAATCCAATGTTTCGCTAGAGTAATTGTGTAATGAAATCCCTCCTAAACAATTAAAGGAGTCCTCAAAAAGATCAACCCTAGGAATGTAATTTCTAATTTTATTCAAAGGCTCTCTAGGAGTTATAGTCTAGATCACATGAAATAATAAATCTATTAGACCATATTTTATATATTAAATAAACAAATTCCATAAAAAATCATACAATTTATAAATTATAAATCATCTAATAAAACAAATATAAAAATAAATTTAAAATCACACACCCAACAAGAAATTTCAAAATGCTTCCTTCCATTTCAAACTTTCAAGAATTCCTCATTTTAAAAACCTAAAAAATCTCATGATATTTTCTTACAATCCTTCAAAATTTGATAAAACTTCATTCTAATTTAAAAAAATATTTCAAATTAATTTTAAAACTAAACACTCTAACATAATTAAAAACCAAAAAAACCATTTTCACAACTATTTTAAAACCAATTTGAAAAATGAAAATGCTTAAAAAATTTCCTTTTCCTATAAGAAAGAAAATTTATAAAACATCAAACCCTTTAATAAGAGTATAGATCAATGATAAATAATAAAAAAAAATTAAAAATAACACATAAAAATATCAATTTTATAAGTAAAACTCCCTTATCTTACTTTAGACCAATAGAAATGGATACTAGATTCAATTTAGGAGTCATGGAAAGAAAAACATGACATTCAGGGGAGAAAAAACATTGTGCATAGTTTGGTCATATGGGATGCTTAACCACAAATCACCTATGTTACAACTCCTATAATGGTTGTAGAATAATTTTCATAGTCTCCATATGGTTGACTATACCAATCAAGATAATTTTAAATCACTAGTTAATTCATCGATTTCTCCTCGGAAAATAAAAATATTCACTAAAATCATTATGGCCGTCATCGGGGACTGAAGTATCATCTCAAAATATCAAAATCTCTTAGAGATGATAAAAACACAAAAAGTAAAGATCCATTCACTAATACCCATGAGAATTATGAGTTTAGTGTGAATAATAGATGGCCAAGAACTTTCCCACACTCTCCACTTGAGTCTCAAAAATGGTCCTTTCCTCCATACAACCTAGGAACAACCCAAATACAAAGAGGGTTATATGGTATAATTTTTTCTTGAAACAACCTGGGATAGCCTGTAACTAGGAACACAAAATGTACCATGACATACTTAAGGCATGTTCAAAATATCATTGGTCTAGTGATAAGTTCTAGGGTATGAGAAAAGTATACAAGGGAGAATGATTTCACCATATCAATGAAATATATCTCAATAAAATGAAAAATAAAAATAGAGTATCCATCAGTAAGAATAAAATAAACTCACAAATTTTAAAAAATTTGTGACATCACATAATCTCAATAATAATCATAATAAAACTAACTGATATAAGAGAATCCCAAAGGTAAAATGAAACCAAAAATAAAACTACTACTGACAATATCCATGTTTGTGACACCCAATCCCATATATTCATAATGAAATAAATAAAAAATAATTTTTTTTTCTCTGGAGTTTTTGGAAGGTATGTTTTAATTTATTGAAAATTTAGGAAAATATTTATGTCACATGGTTAGAACACTATTAGTGAAAACTACATTATCGTTGTGAAAATGGGTGTACAGTTTACAAAGTAGTTTATCATGGTTGGGGCCTGGTTTTCCTTGCATAAAGACCCACCCTGAGGATATTTAGTTGTTTATAGTGAAGGGTTGATTGTTAGAGCAACGTTTGTGTAAACTATGAATCAAACCCATGATGTAACCTGATTATTAAAAAAATGAAATTTACAGAAAATCCCCTCTTTCAATTTTACCCAAAAATTACCCTCACCCCATACTCCTATCTATTAGATTCATGATTCATCACCATGGTTGACTCTTATCTCATCTGTCACTTTTATTTTTGGATATTACAAATGTAATTTTAAGCTGAATTTGTCTAGGAAAGTTTTTTGTCCACTTTTCCTTCTTATTAATCTACTTTAATTGTTTTCTTATTTCCCACATTTTCTGTTTAATTCCCTAGAAAAACATCAGGTGGGGTTTTGGTTATAATATTATGCGCACATTTATTTTATGGGGCGATATGGACACTTCTTTACTTCCTCTCACTATCTTAAATGTTTAACATCATTTATCGTTGTCGTTGGTAGGTGTACCCATGATATTGTATTTTCCTTGATACCATAGGTTCTTGATTGTTCTAAGTTAGTTTTTATTCAAAAAATTTCCATAATAATTACATAAAATGTATTTAAATATAAATTAATCTTTTTTTCAATATATTGATGTTCATTTTTAAAGGGGTTCTTATGGGTGTTCATCTAATTAATCACCACACATAGAGATCAATTTTTTTATGGATAGAATATTAATTGGTGATTTTCTATATAAATTTATAGATTTATTATTACTTGGAATTATGTGGGTAATTTTTTGAGTTACCACAGGTTTTTCTAAAGGTTAAATTTATTACTATTTCTTGTATTTATTAAATTTATTTTGTTTATTAATTTCATCCTTGTTTTATCTATTTTAGTTCAAAGTTATAGATGTATCTAATTATGTTTGGTTCTTATAGAAGTATGTATGTGTATATACTTATATATATATATATATGAAAATAATTGCATGATAATATATGTACATGTTAATTGATAGATGTTTATATATATATATATTTGTCTGTGCGTGTGTGCATTTTATTGCATATGTGTATAACATCAAAGGTAATGTTTTTAAATGAAAACTGAGGTCTGAATTTACATTTTAAATTAGTTTTAGATAGGTGTGTTTAAAGTGTTTTTATTTAATAATATAATTCATTTTAAAAAACATTTTTTAAAGAAGGCATGGTTCAATTTTTTATTCTTGATTGTGGGATGTTATTATTAAAGGAAAGAATGATAATTATAAAGAATATTTTGGGGTTATAATAAGGGAGAAAATAGGATAACATATAACTAGATGGGTTCTAGCCTAGCATTTGGCATGGAACAAGATATCAGTTATTTACAGTGACCTAGAGATCCCGATTTGAATTATTTGTATAGGTTCATAGAGATAGCTAGTTTTGCATTAGTGAGTTGTAGTTACATTAACAACCTATAAGTTAAGCTCATCCCTATGTTTTTTAGATTATTCCTATAATTTTACTTGTAATTTGTTTCCCACTCTTAATTTTATTGATGATTCTCTTATTATTGTTTATTGAACATATTCAACTTTATTATTTACCCCTTATTCACTTTACTATTTTATTCAAAATTTTTTACTTAGTATTAACTCTCTGTGATATAATCGATTTATTTTATCACCACTATGTTATTTTGTTTCTTATTTTTATTGTTTCAATTTTAAACTCATTTTTTACCTTATATTTTTCTTATCAGTTCTATATTAAATGTAAATCTGCAAATGGGATTTAAAAGTAATGTTTTTCATGAGTTTGTTTTTATAGATGGATTTTTGTAGTTATATTAAAAAGGATTCATTGTGGTTTTAAAAATAAAACCTTGGGTTTAAAATTGATGTCTTAGAAAAAATGGAATTATGAATTTGATTTAAAAAGTAATAAAAAAAACTATTTTCACTAATATATTTCTCTAAAACAAGAATGTTTGGTTTATTTTGGAAAGGTAAGGCATATATATTGTTGTTCTTATATACTGGGATGTTATGATCACAATTTTCTTACACCACTCTATGTCTATAGAATGAGTTGATATTTTATCTTCAGGATCTATTTTTTAGAGAGTTTCATTTCATGAACTTATTTCTTCGGGCCACTCTTTAAGTTGATTTATATCTCGATAAAAGGAGGTTTACCATGGATCACATGTAGAGATTTTTCAATATCATAGTTTTATTTTTTTCCTTAGTAGAATATTTCAAGTAGTTTAATTCAATTTCCATTTCCCTTACTAGTGGTGTTTTTCAAGTGGTGTTTTGGACATTAAATATTAGGGGTTTTGTGGGTGAGTGAATTAAGGTTAGCCGTGGGATTTAATTTTCTTTATATCTTTTTTTTTTATTTTTAATTCAATTTTTATGATTTATTTTATTTTCTTTACATGATTTTCCATGGATGCGTCATTCCATAATTTTGATATAATTACACTAATATTTTAATTTAATTTAATTATTTTTTGTGAAATAATTCCCACTAAGTAAATATGAAATCCATGTGATTATCTCTAGATCATGGGGAACTAGAAAGCCCCTTGAGCCAAGTGGTTGGATGATTCAGGTTCCAATTTAGGTATCATCCTAGAATGGTTCTTTATAAATGGTATTGATTACTTGTTTCTTGAGAGAGATCATTATATTGTAGCATTGTTTAATATTTGGGTGTGTTTAATAAATTGGAGTTTGGATTGTTCGATCTTGATGTGTACAAGTGAGGGGAGTGCAACATTATCGTACTCATTCGGAGCCTCAGTTTTCCATGTGAAGTAGGTTTTTAATTTTGGGATTTAGGTTTTGGTATGTTTTTTTTAATTTTCTAATATATGGAATTTTATTGATTCGTATGGGTTTATTTATGGGTTTACTGTATGTTGGAATGAAACCGGATTTGAGATAACAATATATGTTGTGATCACATATCATGGTAACCTATCTAGAGACTATATACAAGGTTATTTGTTACACCTAATGATATTTTTGTGATTAGAAGATGGTCCACAAATCCAAGAAACAAGTTCATAAACACACAGTAGTACCATTTTACATGGCTTTTTGTTAGGTGTGTTTTATCAAATGGGTATTGATTAATGTTTAATAAATATATTTTTTGGAAGTTTAAATCCATTTTTATGTGACATTTAATGATTTTAAAATATGAATATTCATTTTGAAATGGTATTTAAGGGGGTTTGAAAATAATGTGTGATTTAAAATGGTAATATATATTTTTGAATATATTAAAGGGATATGTGTTTTTTTTGATGTCCTATGTTGGTATTTTGTGATGGAAAATTATATTTTGAATATGGGACGTCGAATTTGAAAATTGTTAAGTAGTATTTAAAAATTAATAAAAATAAATTCTAATTTTTTGGGGGAATTTATAAATTATTTAAAAGATAAGAATGTAGGGTTTTAAAAAGGTTTAAGTAGATTTTATATATTTATAAAATCTAAGATGGTGATTTTGTAAATAATTTAAAATTGGTTTCTTGCTTGATTAATATTTTAATTTGTCTATATAAAATGTTATATTGAAATGAGATATGATTTTGAAAGAGGGTGATATTTTTTTGTACAATATTTTAGGGAGTCTTGTGTTTATTTCTATTATTGAATGAATGCATCCAAGGAAGGCCATGATAATTTATGATCTTGGGGTTTTAAGAGAATTTTTTTCAGGTGTAATTCTTCAGGTTCTTTATTAGTTTTTGGTGAATATAATTTTTTTGGGATTTTTAATGAATCAATGAAGATTTGAAACAATTTATGGTTGGTGAGGTATGATTTTGGTACCATAAACATGAGAGAAACCTAGGTGTTTTCTTTGCATAAATAATATCGATGTAAACTAGAGGATATTAAGAACTAAACAGTAACCATTTTGTTTTATGGGTTCATTATGATTGATGATTTTTTGTGAGGACTCAGATTCACATTTCTTTATTCCTGAACCAATGTCCGTACCCATGTTTATAGAAGAGACATATTCATGGGTTATTCTTTCTTAACATTGATCCTAGTAAAAGGATGATGATGGGTGATTTTATTATTCTAATTATGGAATTCATGGAGTGTTATTAACATCATGATCTTCTTTGAGATAAATTTTGTAAGGATTCTTAGTTTTCAGTTCCCCCTTTAATTTTCCTATAGATGACTGATTGAATTTATTTGGTTTATCCTATGTCGTTTCTATGTATGTGTAAATTTTTACTCCCATGATGTTTAGGAGTGCCTTTAGGGAAGTGTCTTTGCTAAGCTCTTCATTTGATGGTTTGAGTTTTAGGTCATTGAAATCATTTAGAAATTCATTTGTCAATTTTTATCCACCATTCTAGCTAATTATTTATATTTTGGGGAGACACAATATGGCTCTCTATTTCTTTATTTCCCCATTGGTGGGTTTTTATGAGTTTTTCCTCTTGGATTTATAGATTCTTGGAGTTTTAGAGATTCATTCTAGTGTGGTATGATGAAAGTTGATTTGAGATGTTATGTATTATATTTTTGTTTCCTTCAATTGAGATTACCCTTTGTGTCTCCACCTCTTATTCGGTGGATTTATGAGGGTAGAATGTGTTATAGTGGGGGAGAATTAAGACATCCAGACATATATTTTACTAAATAAAAAAGCAATTGATTAATTAATTAAATAAAATTAAATTTTTACATTAATTTTTATGCTAGTATGTTTGTAATTTTCGAAATTTTATGAATATATGTATGTTCCCATGTTAGTGCATGATTAGTTCTAACCATGAAACAATCATACAAGTGGGTTCTATAGCTTATAGATCTGTTCATCAAGGTAAGTTCATAGTCTTCCAAATGATGTTTCATAAACATGCGGCTCTCTAGGTGTACATATTGAAAAGAACATGTTTAGGGTAAATTGAGTGATAACCATAATATGAATTGATATTCTTAAAGGAAATTTAAAATAAAAAATACACAATCTACTATTTTACCCAAAACCAACCTCACCCATCCCACTATTCCATACATACAAGACACATGGCTAGAGGGCCCATGGTTACCTATTATCCCATTTTTCTTTTATTTTATTAGACATTTCAGGATGATTAATTATAGGAAAGGGTTTCTTCCTCCCCTCTTCTTCTTGACCTTCATCCTTTATAGTTTTTCCTCTCCTCGTTCACTATTTCATTCCCTATCCAAACCTTAGGGAGATTTTTGTCCTAATATCTGGGGGTGATTTTTTCTTGGGTGTGTGATGGATCATTTAATCCTACCACTTTACTTTTTAAAGATTTTATATCATATGTTATGGAATTAGGTTTTTTTACTTATGCTTCTTGAATTTCCTTGTGATATTGTGGGTTCTTGAGTGTCCAAAACTATTTTTTATTCAAAATTTACGCAGCATAATAACTTCAAATGATTTTAAATATATATCTATCAATTTTTTCAGGAGATTATAGTTGATTACCAAATTATTTCGTTTGTTTTTTTCTTCACATTCATTCCCAAACATGATGATTAATTATATTTTTTAATGATAAGATATTTATTTTGAATTTATATAGAAATTGGGTGATTTTTATTCATTGAATTTTTTTGGGTAATTATTTTACTTAGATTACTCTTTATTTTAATGGATAAATTATATGGTATTTATTATCTTAATGAATTTTACTAATTTTTTTCATTTAATCATTATGATATTTTTTGGTTCGTGATTTCGGATGTATATTATTATACTTAATGATTAAAACATATTTATGGTTGCACACACAAACAGATATATATATATATATATATATGCACATAATCACATAGAAATATGTGAGTTTTTTTATTGAGATATGTTTATATATATGTAAATTATTTAATATGGGTATAATGTTAAAGGGGAAGTTATACAATTGAAGGCAATGTTTGAATTTGGCTCTTAAATTGGTCTTCAAATAGGTTTTTAAATGTTTTTTGTTTTGAATTAAAAAATTAAGCTTTACAAATGTTTTTGTTAAAAGAATTTATTGCAATAAATTGTATTCAATATTGTGGGATGTTATTATTAATAGAATGCATAATTTTTATAAAGAATGTTTTTTTAGTACACGAGAGATTCTAGGTAGGTGGGTAACATTATTGGTGCTTCCCAAACCTCAAGAATGATGTAGGACATGGTTCATTTCTGATGACCTAAAGATTATTGTGTTTTATTAATTATTTGGGTTCACATAAATTACTAGAGTTATATGAGAGAGTTATAATTACCTAGGGAACCTATATTCTGAATCTCCTCTCCATGTGTATTGGGTAATGGTTATGGTATTAAATGTTATTTAGTTCCCACTATAACTTTTAAGGATGATGTTGTTATTATTTTTTATTTCCCTTATCCAAATTTATTATTTACCCCTTTCACACTTTTTTCTTCTCTTAAACCTTGTTTTTCTTATTTCTAACTCTCTATTATCTTTTTAGTTTAATTTATCTTCACTCTATTATTATGATCAATATATTTATTATAGTTTTTTTCATTTCATTTTATTACTTTGGTTTTTCCTTCTTGGTGCATTCTTAAAATCAAATAGATAAAGGGTATTTCAAATGCATGTTTCACATGGGTTGGTTTTTATAAATGGATTTGTTAATATATCTTACAAAGAATATTATATGTTTTAAAAATGAATCATTGGATTTTAAATTGAAGTGTTCGAATTAAAATGTTCTTATGAATTTGGTTTTCAAGATGATATAAAAAATATTTTCTTTTATGGTATGTTTTAAAACTAGTATGTTTGATTTATTTGAGAATGTAAATACATGGACACTACGGTGCTTATATTGCACCCCGATATTTTCTGGAATATTTTTTTGAGTTAATTTAATCTTTTCGATAATTTTCATTTCACGCAACACTGAATATTACTTGTGTTACATGGAAGAACCAAGTTATTCTTTATTTATATGAGACATCAACTCAAGGTTACACTAAACTCAACACTTAGATTATATTTTGGTAAACACAACACTATTCTTGTATTGTGTTTTACACAATGTCATATTATTTTGATAGCTTGTGTTACATGAATGATCTTGTTTTACAAAACAACAGTATATTATTAAAATATTATTATGTAATAAGATAAAACCTAGCCACTAAATAAGAATTTATGAATTGTATTAAATATCATTTGAAAATATAGGATTTATAAGGTGAGTGTATTGTTTACAAATTACATCGAAATGAGAATATATAACAATTGAATGTAATATAATTTTTTTTTATTTTTATGCTCATGAAGTCGTTTTGTCTTAATAAAATAAATAAATTAAAATTAGTGAATCATATAAATGAAATAAATATGTTATATATTCAATAAAATATTTTTGATATTTATCCAATATATTTAATAGTTATTAGATAAGATCTAACCTAATTTATACATAAAACCTATACATTTCAGATGGATAATTTTATCACCTTTTAATGGAGATCCCATTTTAAATCCAATTTTTGACACTTTATATATTATATTCGAGAAAATAAGTTTGTTTTTTTAATTGGAATATTAAAATTTACTCTCCTCGAATTTTTGGAATTTTTTATATAAGTTTCTTGTATTGATGAATAGCAAAAAAAATACTAAAATTGAATTGAAAATATAATTTTTCATTAAAATAATTTATAGTGTTATATTTCAGTTTTTAAGGTTTTAAATTAAAATTAGATCAAATTTGTATTATTTAATATAATGATGTCCATTTTCATCAATTTAAGATTTAATTTAGATATAAAAATGTTTCAATATTTTTCATATTTTAACATTAATAACATGTTTTTTGACCCCATCAACGAGATTAATTTTAAATTAATTACTTCAATTTATGTGTTTTGAATTTTTAAAAATGGATTCCATATTTGTAATAAGTGGGTCTAAATTATGTAAATAGGTTTATTTTATTAATTTCCATTATTAATAATAACTTCAATGATTCTTTATTAACATTGTAAAAAGGTAAATTGGGTAATTAAGGGTTAAAAATTACATTATAAATAATAGAAAATTACCCTAAAACATGGGAAAAGTTATAACCTTTCAATAAACATAGATGTGAGTAAGTCATTTATAATAATTTATTAAATGAAAATCTAAAGATATAATACTCATATATTTAGGAACTATATCATTTTTAATATAGGGTAATAAAGTAGATAAATCTGACCATAAATAGTCATTTGAAATCCAAAATGATTTTATTTATCATGGTAATTTATTTTTAATTCTTAGGAAATAAATAAATACTTTAAATTATTCCACAATGATGATGTAGTAATTTATTAATTAATGGAAATACCAAATAAATGATATTAAAAATATTAAAAATAAATATAATATAATATAATTAATGTCATAAAGTATTTTTTTGGATGAATTTAACATCATAGAAATGATTTAATATAGTTTTTTGAAGATATCACATTTTTATGAGATTTTTAGAAAGAAAAATAATGAATAGTTTCAAAATTGAATCTAATGATATTTTATGAAAGTAATATTTTATTAAATTTTTTGAAAATCATAAAAATACTTAATAAGGACAAGGGGATGAAAAATGGAATAAAATATCATTATTTCAACATTTATGTTCCAATTGAAACTTTACATATAAAAAATTAAACTCTCATAACATTAAAATCTTGGTTAGCATTGTTTAAATTAAAATATGTTAACTAAGGGTTAATAAAAAAGGCATGGTATAAAATTAAATCAAAACTATTGAAAATTTATTGGATGATGATATTACAACCATATCACATCATATATTCAAATAAATTATATTTTGGAGGTATTTTAATTGAGTTTTAAATTAGTGTAAATTAATATTTTTATAGATTCTAAAAGTGTCCCTCACCTTCGTTATACAAGGATACCTCCTCTCTCATCTCATGTCATCACTTTGAGCCTTATAGATCTACTGAACCCAGCCAATGTAACTTATAAAATTACCTAGAAACATTATAGTGGTTATGGTCTTCCTGAATGATCAACTCTAGAGTCCATTAGAGGAGATCTAAAGGATCCGCTCCGAAGAAGAGGTAATCACTCTATCCTATCTTAGTCTTTTTCTACTCTTCAACTCATAATATAAATATATGATATATATCAAAAAACAATAACTCCATAATAATAAATATTATTAAATGTTATTATTATTATGGCCATACCTTTATACAATTCATTTCCCATCAAACAAAAAAATAAATGTATCGCTCAGGCATACGTACGACTTAACGTCTCAACGTAGTGATGTAATTCATTTTCCACCACCATAGATTATGAGTGATAATGATGACATATTTAATTTTTATAAATTATATTAATAATATAATTATAATTTTATAATTATAACATAATTTTATAATTATAACATAACTTTCACATTTTTACCATCCATCTTAATATTTTTTTTGGAAAATGATAATGCTGCCCATGCGTATGTTTGGCTTACCATCTCCACGATGCAATGTGATTCCTTATTCACAGATATTTTAAATGGATGGTAATAAGGATTAATTTTATGAATATATATGATATATATTAAATTAAAATGATTATGGAATGATAATATATCATATAATTTATTTTATTTTAACCTTACAACAAAATTAAAATAGTGTTCATGCGTGCATACGACCTACAATCTCCATGAATGGTGTATTATATTTTCCATAAAAATATTTTATGAATAACCATGAATACATATATATTAAGTAGTTATATGTTATTTATATCATATTTATAATTCATGATATTATTAAATCATGATATATGTAAAAATACCAAGGATAACAAGTAAAATAAATGAATAAAAAATGTGGATATTACCTGAAGCATACCATTAGCAAGGAATTATTAAATAATAGTTCAAATTAAGTCATAATAGAATTATATATGTAATATATATATATATGATTCTATCTAATATTTATAATAAACATATATTTATTATACCGGAGGTTTTAACGTGTGTGAAATAAGTTAAGGATTATGGTAAGGGAATTTCATCTCCCTTTTTATTTTTGTGTGGTATATTCCATATTCACCACTCACTTATTTTTTATGTTGTATATAATGAACTATGAAATGTTATATAAATAATTTCCTTAATTTAATGATATTAAATTAATAATTGATGTTATCATTTCATGGGGATTATGATTCTATGTTTACTCAAGTTGTAAGGGAATTTCATCTCACTTTTTTATTTCCGTGAGATACATGTAATATTGACAACTCGATTCTTTTGGGTGGGGTATATACTGAACTATGACATGTTCGATAATTAATTTCCATTATTTAATTTTATTAATGATTTTATTCATTTTATTATTTCATATGGTGAATTAACCTAACGTTACTCAAGAAGTAGGGGGATTTCTAGTCTCACTTTTTTTCTACCAAACATAGGCCATATTCACCAATAATTTATTCTAAGTGGTTTATATAATTACCATGAATCTCTTTTATGATCCCTATCTATAATATAATTATATTTACATATACTTATAATTTTTTTATTTTATGGGGAATATTATTCTACTGATTATAATGAATTGGGTATCTATTTCACAATCTCCTCAATATTTTGGATTGTTTCATTCTAAATATATGAATGGGAATATATATATATCATTCACATGTTTTCAAAAAATATTTTGAAAAATGTTTTTAATACTATATTAGGGATTTTTATGTTGATTTTTACCCATTTTTTAGTTTTTACTACACCGTTGCAATGGAATCGTTTTTTCCTTTTCCAAATGAGGAACTTTGAAACTTTTCTAGAAAAAGTATGAAATTCATGTTTTTGATAACTTAAAATTATTAATGGAATTTTAAACTATCATGAAACCTTAATTTTTTTAATATTACATTAAAATAATAGATATTTATCATCAAATAAAATATTTTCTTTCAAAATTTAATGACATTTTAATAAATGAAATTTTTTTCAAATAAGAAAATATAGTCTCCTCAAGGTTTATATTCAAGTGATATATCACAGTTATCTTGCATCCAAGAGATCATTTTTTTATTTTTATTATTTTTATGGGGTATATTATTAAATTTGATGAATGTTTTATGTTTATGAAGGAATGATATTTATGAAACCCATTTCTTTTACATGGGTTATGTTATGATGGAATGATGTTTATGAAACTCATAACACATCCTGGATTATGATATGATGAACGATTTATATTCCTATAGAAAATATATGTAAAATTTTATCATAATATTTGTGGGACTTATAACTCTCTATAATTCATTGGGTAAATATTTATATCTCATGAGATAAATATAGATTTAATGGGGAGTAAACTCAGTTCAGTTAAGGACTTTGTTCGTTCAGATGGTCTTGGGAATGAACCTTGACTACTAATATGGCTGTGGGAGTAAAACGTGGCTACCAAGATGGTATGAGGAGTGAACCCATAATAATAATATGGACATGGAAGTTATTCATTGACTACAATGTAAATAATTTTATATGCTTATGTGTCGTCACAATTCCAAGTCTTATTTCTATGTTATGATTTGAGGGATTATTCTCTTAAATCTTTTATGATTTATGTCTTATGAACTTATAATCTTTATACCATGATTCCAATTTATTATAATTTATTTTTAAGGGTATGATCATGTTATCATACCCTTATTCTCATGATTAAGTTTACATGTCTTTATTGTTTACCATTACTGAGAATCTGAGCTTACCAATTTTTATGTTTACCTTACCCATGTTATAATGATATTTATTACTGTTTATGTGTATAAGAAGGGTTATAGTCAAGAATTTCCTAGTGGTAGATAATGTAGAACACTTATGTACCCCTTTCTATGTGTCCATGTTTCCAAAGGCACTGAACTAATGACGTTTTTGGGTGAGTGTTTGTGTAATGTAAGCAATGTTCCATAAAAAATATGCAATGTCAATGTACATTTGGACTGTGTCATTATAGTTGGTATCCTAGAAAAGGATTAGTAAAAATTTGGAATCATTGATGATAAAACTTTAGTGAGATCCCTAGGGATATTTCTAAGGACATGTCCAGGGGTGTATCTTTAGATAAGTATAAGGATGGGTTAGTACTTAAGAAAATGTCATGGAATTTTTAAAAAGGATAGTGTTTATATTTTCTTAAAATTACATCATTTAATTGATAATACAAGTGTATGTGGCTCTAGAATAGATGTATATTTGGGTAAAACTCTTACAAGGTGTATTGGGCCCGACTCCAACGCAACATGGTACATGACAACATGACTTGTGTTCACACATGGTTTGACACTCCTGAGGTATATTCATGGTAAATTCCCACAAACTTTACAAAAAATAATGAAGGATTTAAATGGAAGTTGCCTGTTAATAACTTATTTTTAATCTAATGTCTTGTAGATTTAGGAAGGTGTCATAAATTAGGCATCCTATAACTTGTTTTTTCAGGATTATGTGGTCTCTCACAATGATAACTATTTCTTACTCAATGTTTTCTAAGTTTAGTTAATGGTGGTAACTAGAAATAGCTTGGTTAACATTAAATGTGGTATAGAATTTAATATATATAAGTCAAATGGGATGATTAATGTAGTTAAGGATTTTTTTCCATGCATAGTCATTTTTCATGGAAAATGATTAACAACATGTGCCTTAGCAAACTCTCGGACTCACAATGGAATAGAAAGAAGGAGTATGGTGAAAGATCAAGTAACAGAGACCATGAAGTAAATAATATTCCGTTTATTTTGTTTCATGAATGTGGAAATATTCATGTATGTGAAGGTATTATAGGAACAAGAATACATTTTGACTGTGGAAAAGAATGAAAAAAATCAAGTAACTACAAAGTAAAAAAGAAGGGTTTAGTTAATGAAATGGATGTGAATATTGGATTCCCTAAGAAATCATAAAAAGATAAATTCTTTAGGTGTGAAATTAATGGTCATTATGAAAATATCCTTCCAAATTGGAAAGATAAATTAGAGAATTAACAATATGGTATGAGTAATGGTTATATTTTCCATGATGATGAAACTACAAATGAAATGTTAAAGGAAAAAGGATTAAGTGATATGATGAGGAATTCTAATTATTTATTATGAATTAATTGAAATAATTGAAGTTTTTATGTATTTGGATTAAATAATTATATTTTTATAATAGTTAAAAATATGAGTATTATTCAGTTTATGTCTTTCGCTCAGGATTTAAAAGTTTATATTAAATGTTTTTGATGGACTGAAAAAGTTATATAATGGAAAGGTGACATTTTGAATGAGGAAAAATAACTCTTAATATGTCGCTTATATTAAGATAAAGGTTTTTTAATAACGATATGTTGGATATGAATATGAAATTTTGATGGTACTAATTTACTTGGAACTGATAAAGGATTTTTTGAAAAGGGGTGTATGCTATCACGAAATAAGTTTACAAATTTTTTATAAAATTAATATATCCCATAAACTTTAGAATAAGGAAGAATTATGTTTTCAATAAAAATTTATGGTAATTTAGGTTATTACCATGTTTCAATAAAACTTGATGAAGATATTCACATGTTTATAATTTAACAACCAAGATCAATATTATTATATATGGGGGATAAATGTTAAGCTAATTTAGTGAACTACATTTTAATGTTTTTGAATTTCATCATTAAGATGGCTTACAAGGTTAACCATTTGAGGAGTGGTTTAGGTTAGACATTGGATGAGGTTTTAGAGATTAAATTATAATCTGATTATATGATTATTTATTCATATTAGATAACTTTTACAAACCTTTTATTGTGCTAAAGAAAAATGGAACTAATGGTCATTATATTTATGGATCAAATGATCTGATTTTTCTTTTGGAATAACAAATTAATATTCATTTCATTGAATTATATATGAAGAGTAATATTATCAATGAAATATTAAAGGATGATATTTTTTATAATAAATTTATTGAAATCATGTAAGTATTTCTTCTCTTTAAATTTATTCAACTCTAGGGAAATTCTCTTAAAACCAGAAATGTTATCTTAGTTATTTATTTTTTGATAAATCAAATACTACCTTAGAAAATCATATATTTATAATTTATTTATAATTAACATTGTTTTGACCATGTTCTCTATCAATATCCATAAGAACATGATAGTTATATTTCTCTTACATGTCTAGGTTTTCACTTCCCACGTATGTTTTATATGGGGAAACCTAGTTAGGAGTTACATTGGGTAACCATAATGTCTATAACATTTCTTTTTAAAAGGGAGTTTTAGTATTATTTTTCATGATGTTGGTTTCTATGAAAGCTACATTCATGTATTAATCCCTTAAAACCCCAAATTAATTTTTAGGGTGAAATTAATTTTAAGGGGGTAAAATGTAACACCCAGATATTTTTTGAATTTTTTTTGAATTAATTTAATATCTTTGATATATATTGTTCCAAACAATACCAAATATAACCTGTTGTATTTGAAGGATCAAATTTATTATTTCTTTATATGAAAAACCAAGTCATGTTTTCAATACATAAAATGATTATATTTTCTTGTGATATACGCAACACTTTTGTTGTCTTGTGTTACACACAATGTCATATTCTTTCGATAACTTACATTACACGCAAGACCATGTTTTACCAACCAATAGTATATTATTAAAATATTATTATATAACAATATATAAACTATCCATTAGATTACCATTTATTACTAGTATTAACTAACTTATGAAAATATTTGGTTTATAAGAAGAATTTATTTATTACTAATTACAAAGAAATAGAATTATATATCAATTGAATATGAAGGCAATATTTTTATTTTTATTCTCCCAATGTTTTTTTATATAATTAAATAAATTAAAATTAGTGAATTATATTAATTACATATATATGTTATATATTAAATCAATTTTTTTATATTTATCCAATATATTTTATATGAATAAGATAAGAACCAACCCAATTTTATGCATAAACCCATATATTTTACAAAAGGGAAATTTTATTTCTATTTTATGGTGAGGTCATTTTAAATTCAATTTTTTGAACTTTTATATATAATATTTTAAAAAATTAATGTTATTCATTAAAATAAGATTATAAAATATTACATTGTTTTAATTTTTGGTATTTTTCTGATAAGTGTTATATTTTGATGAACAATAAAAAAACTAAATTTTAATTGAAAACTACATTTTCATCAAAAGAATTTATATTGATAAATTATATTTTTGATTATTTGTAATGTATATTTAGAAAAAAATTATATTATTTAATATAATTAAGGTCATTCACATCAATTTTACATTGATTTTAGATATTAAAACATATCAATATTTTGTATGTTTTGACTTTAATAACCCGTTTTCTCACCCTGCAAAAAACATTAATTTTAAATTTATTACTAAAACTTATTTTTTTTGGAATTTTTGAAGAAGATATTATATATTTTTAATCCTAGGGTCCAAATTATGTAAATATGTTTATTTTATATTTTGGCATTATGAATTGTAAATTTACTAATTTTTTATTAACACGGTAAAAAGGTAAATTAGATAATTAAGGGTAAACAAATAATATTATCAATAATATGAAATTACCCTAAAACATGTCATAATTTCATTGGA
Source organism: Viscum album (assembly GCA_963277665.1). Lineage (NCBI taxonomy): Eukaryota > Viridiplantae > Streptophyta > Magnoliopsida > Santalales > Viscaceae > Viscum > Viscum album. Next base: position 667,680,180 of record OY728133.1, read on the forward strand.
TGGGTGGTTTTAGACCAAAAAAATCCTTGGTCTGAAATTATAACCTTTTAAGCCACTTGGATGAGAGAAATTCATTTATTATATTTTATTTTAAGAAAAGAAAAATATTTCATACTCATAATTTAAAAAACTATATCATTTTTAATATACGGTTATAAATAAGATAAATTCAACTATAAATATCCATTTTAATTCTAAATTTTTTATATTTATAATGGTAATTTATTTTTAATTTTTAGGAAATAAATAAATACCTTAAAACTTCTATAATGATGATATAATAACCGCTTATTTGATGAAAATGCCAAATAAATGATATTAAAAATATCATAATTAAAATAATTTGATATAACAAAGGTAATAATTGAACTTTTTGGATAAATTTAATTTGTTATTGATAGGTTAGTATAGTTTTTTTGAAGATATAAATTTTTTTATGATATTTATAAGATGAAAAATAAGGAATTGTGTCAAAATTGACACTAATGATATTTTATGAAAGTATTGTTTTGTAAAATTATTTAAAAAACAAAAAATATTAAATAAGTATATGTGGGATTTATATTCTCATAAATATCATTTAAATACAATTTATTTTCCAATTTACACTTTATTTGAAAATATTACATCACCTTAACATTAAAAACCTGGATAGCATAGTTAAAATTAAAATAGGTTTACTAAGGGTAAATAAAAAAGATAGGTTTTAAAATTATATAGAAAACATTATAAAACTTATTTTATGTTGATATTACAAACCTATATCATATTGCATTTGAATAAATTTCTTTTTTGAGGTATTTGGATTAACTTTTAATTTATTATAAATTAATATTTTAAGATATTACAAAAGTTCCCTCACCTTCATTATAAAAGGACTCTTCATCCTTCCTCTTATTTCATCACATTGTGCCTTCCATCTCGACCAAACCCTGGCCATTTGCATGATAAAATTCCATATACACATTCATGAGGTTTTTTTCCAAAGGACCAAATCTAGAGTCTTTTCAGGGAGATCTAAAGGATTCATTCTGAAGAAGAGATAATCGCTCTAACTGATAAATCTCTTTTTCTAATCTTTTATACATCTTCTAAATCTATGATATATATTATAAAATAATAAATAAATAATCCCAAATATGATTAAATTATATTATTATTATAACACCATTATACATCTCTTTTCCCATTAAAAAATGAATGTATCGCTCGTGCGTACGTACGGCTTACCATCTCCACGTAGCGATATAATAAATTTTCCATCACCATATTTTACGAGTAATAATTATGATGGGTTTCATATTAATATATGATATTTATGATATAATTATAATTCTTTAATTATAATATCATTTTTACATTTTTACCATCCATAAAATATTTTTGGAAAATGGAAATGTCGCTCGTTTGTACGTATGACTTTACATCTCCACGATGCCATGTGATTCATTATTCACCAATATTTCAAATGGATGGTAATAAGGATTCATTTTATGAATATGTATCTGTTATATATGACTAAAAATGATTCTTTAATAATAATATATCATATAAGTTCCTTTATATAATCCCGAAAATAAAATTAAAATTGTGTTCATGCGTACGTATGGCCTAATGTCTCCATGTACAATGTATTTTATTTTCAATATCTATCTCTTATGAATCACTATAAATAATTAAAAATTAAATAAATAAATAAATATATATATATATATGATATTAATATCATGGTTATAATTCTATAGATTATTAAATCATGATATATTTAAGAAGACCAAGGACTACAAGTGAAAACATGAATAAAAAATAAATAAGATATTACCCAAAGCGTACATTAATAAGGAATTATTAAATAAAAAGTAATATTAACTCATAAGTAAATAATATAAGGAATATAAATATAAATACATATTATTATTATTTTTTAGATTTTTTTTAAACTTATATATATTATACATGATGTTTTAACATGTGTGAAAGAATTCAAGACTTAAGGTAAGAGAAATTCGTCTCACTTTTTATTTCCATGAGATACACTCCATATTCACCACTCACTTACGTTTTGGGGTGTATATACTATCCAATGACATGTTATATCATTAATTTACATTATTTAATGATATTAAATCATTAATTTATGTTACTATTTCATTGGTTTGATGAAAAAATGTCAATTAATTAGTAACATAATTTCGTCTCACTTTTTATTTTTGTGACATACATGCCATATTCACCAGTAACATATTTTGTGTGGTTTATATACTGACACATGACTTGTTATATCATTAATTTAAATTATTAAATGATATTAAGGATTTAAATGATTCTATTTTATCACTAGGTTCATGATTCTAAAGTTAATCAATTAGTAAGGGAATTTCATCTGACATTTTATATTCGTGAGATACATGCCATATTCATGACTCACTTATTTTGTGAGGTCTATATACTGGCCTATAACATTTTCTATAATTAATTTAATATATTTAATGATATTAAATATAAATTGATGTTATTATATTTTGGATTCATGATTTTATCATTAGTTAATTGGTAATGGTATTTCTAGTCTCACTTTTATTTATGTGAGACTTACACCATTTTCACCACTCATATCTAATAAATGGTGTATATAATACCCATGAATGTATTTTATGAGTATTATCCAGAATATTATGATATTTTCATATCCTTATATGTTTTTATTTCATTGGTAATACTATTCACTTATTATAAAGAAATGAGGATTTATTTCACAATCACACCAATATTTGGGATTGTTTCATTTTAAGTATCCATTGGGGACTTTTTATCTTCCATGTCTATGTTTTTTAAAAAATCCAAATTTTTTCCAATATTATACTATAAATTTTTTTAGTGTCATTTTATCCCAATATTTAATTTTTACTACAAGGTTTGAAAGGAATATTTTTGTCATTTTACAAATGAGGAACATTGTCACTTTTAAAGGAAAAGTACAAATAGAATGTTTTTCAAAACATATATCTCATGAATGAAATTTATTCCATCATGACACGTTAATGATTTGAAGACTACTTTAATATATTATAATTTTTTTTAAAATAAAATACTTTATTTAAAAATTGAATAACATTTTATGAAAATAAAATGTTTTCAAAGAAGAAAAGATACTTTCTAAATTTTTTTTTTCATGTGATTTCTCAAAATTATTTTCCTTCTAGAAGAATTTTTTTTGATGTTACTTATGTATTACTGTTGATATGATTCATTTATAATAATGGTTTATTTTTATTATAGATTGATATTTATGAAACCCATTTCTTTTCCATGTGTTATGTTATGACAGAATGATGTTTATGAAACTCATTTAATTCCATGGGTTCTGATATAATGAATGATTTCTGTTCCTGTGGAAAACATATATGATTACATTATGAGAGTGATGAGACCTATAACACTCACCAATGCATTGGGTAATTATTTATATCTCATGTGATAGACATGTATGGAACGAGGAGTGAACTAAGTTCAATTATGGACATTTTCTGCTAAGATGGTCTTGGGAGTGAACCTTGACTAATAATATGGTAATGAGAGTAAACCATGACTACCAATATGGTATAAGCAGTGAACCCATACACCTATGTTTTAATTAGAAGTGATTCCTTTACTAACATGGAAATAATTTTATATATTTATGTGGCTGCCTTAATTACATGTCTAATTTCAATGTTATGATTTCATGGATTATCCTCTAAAAATCCTTTATAATTTATTTCTTATGAACTACCAATATTTTATCGATTATAACAAGTTATGATCATCATTATGAAAGGTAATATCTTCTGTTTTGATGACCATGTTCTCATACCTTAATGATCATGATAATATTTATATGTCTCTATTGTTTACCCTTACTGTGCATCTGGGCTCACCCCTTTATATGTTTCCCTTCTCCCAAGTTATAAAGATATGTTTTATGTTTGATATGTCTAAGAAGGGTAATATTCAAGAATAACAAAGAGGGAGATAATATAGATCACTTTTGTACCCGTGTTTATGTTTCCTTGTTTCTAAAGGAACTCAAATAATTCCGTCTTTGGGCGTGTGTTTTAGTAATGTATGAAATGTTCCCCAGAAATTATGTATTGTCAATGTATGTTAAGACTAAGTGGTTATAGCTTACCTACTTGGATGTTGTGTTCTTGATCAACTTACACCACTTGATTTTTATTGACATAGTGAATCATGTTGGTTTGTGATTTATTTGGTGTGTTTTGTTTTATAGGATTACCCATTCAATTCACTATACAATTGGGTTTATATCATGATAATGGAGAGTGACCGTGGGTCAAATTGAGAGCTTTAATAGTATGTGAGTTTTATTTTTTTATTCCTCAGGATTTTTAGAAAAATAGGTCATTCCCATTTTCTTTTCCCTCATCAGCTTTGTTTATACATGTGGAGTTTTGGACACTGTCTAAAATGGGTAATTTTGTGTGATGGAGTTAGAGGGGAACTATGGTTATTATTTTATATATTCTATTCTGATTATGTTGTTTATTATTTACTAAATTTTTATTATATTATTTGTCATGGGTATTTAATGTATGGATATTTCATGTTGAATTTTCGATATAATTCCATATGTAATTTAATTAAATTTAGTTATTTGGGTGAAATCATTCCCACATGGTATATCTAACAACATGAACCATGTTACCATCCCTCGGAGACTCGGAACACCCCTTATTCATACTGGTGGTCTAGTTTGGGTGTTAGTTTCGGTGGCATCTCAGGTCGGTTCATTAAAATGTGACTCTATAGTTTGTCTCCACATCTCAATCCAACCATCACCTCAATGAACCAACATGAGGATGGAATAATCCAAGCACATGAGAGAATCCATAAGATTTGGATACATCGAAATGGTGTTTGTAAGGTGTGTTAAAATAATCACAGAAGGTTCTCACCAAATAGTTATTGGTAATATTTTAAAAGGGAATTTCATTTTATGATACTTTGAAATACCACTAGGAAATTGGTTTCCAGTATATGTTACAACAATAAAATCAACTACACAAACATGGTAATCCTAAAAATTCATTTTTTATTTTTATTTAAATTAAAAATATCACTTGGAAATCAATTCACAAATCTATCTCTATTTTACTAAAAGGACCATTTTATGTTCATTTTCAGAAAGAATTTTTTACATAAAATTATTTAAATATATTTAGAAAGAAATTAAATAAAAAATATGAATTCAATAAGGAGAATAAAACACGAACTAACCATATCACCAATAAACAAAAACAAATCACTATGCCTTAGATTCCAATGGAGCTATGGAATTAAAATGAAATTCACATATAGTGTCGTATTGTATCATGGGAAACACACTAGGTTAAGAGGTGAGATGATCTAAGAACTCACCAAATAAAGATAAAATGCAACCTATATTTTATCTTAAAATAAAATACTATACTTGGATGAACCGATACTAGAATTTGGGGCACTCGTCACCAGTCCTAACACATAACTAGTGGAATACTAGTACTGCGTGACTAACTATTGTGTCACAAATCTCAACCACTCAAATAATACCAACTGTTCCCATGAATTTTAAATAGTTTGAGGTAAACAAATTTTAATGTAACATGATCAATATGAATGTATAATTTTTAATAGTTCCTTAACTTCAACACCCTCATAAGAAACATTCCCAACATGTTATTGATTAAAGGTTTCCCCATTAGTGTTAAAATCCATAAAAACAAGGGGATTCAGAGGATTTCATAAACACACCATGTGAAATCATTTTATGTTCCAGAAATACCATATGAAAATTGAATCAGGTTTTTAATACACTTTATTTCACTTTTGAAATACAATTTTAGTTAATTATTTAAAAAAAATTAAATACTCATGCTAATCTATATAAAATATTACCCTATTTAACTAAAAATAATTCAATAAACTGAAACGTCCTATTTATTTAATTGATGATCTAAATGAGGTAAAATTCAATCGAGACACCATGTTCACATGAAGCAAATAATTGATTAATTTTTACAAACTATTGGAACATTAAAACAAATTTAGAAATGAAAATACCTTAAAAATAAAATTTCGGATAAGGAATAAATCACACCAAAATATTATAAAATATTATTTTACTATCATGAAGATAAATAATTTAAAAAATATAAAATTTTGAAATATCGAAAAAAAATTCCATATGAAATAATTGAAATTACAAAAACAAATTACCCCAACGAAATGGGGATTTGGCCTGGAGTCATCACCTTCAATAGAGAGCCCCCAAAAAATAAATAGGCGATGCTCCCTAAGACATAGGTATTAAATCCCCCATGAATAATAAAACATGGATTCTAAATCTATCCTTAGTATCCCTTTTGGTTCATGGGAAATGGAGAAAAAAAAAGTGTAAAGAAGAATAATGAAATTGAAAATAGGATATTGCTATAAGGAATGACCTGGTATAGATGTGGAGAAACATGGAAATCAAAACCGAGGGTGGGAGGAGAGCTCCATCATGTGTCATAGGGTCAACCAAACATGAACGAGAAAGGGGGAGAGTAAATCCCCATTAAAATTGAAAGTGATATTTTTGGATGTTTGATATTTTGGAAACCTATGTTACTTACACAGTTTGGATAAAATATTTGAAAAATCATATTCCAACCGTATAAAAGAGATCTGTAAAGCTATAAAACACTTCATAAGGTTATTACATGTTTTTTATAAATGCTCACAACTCATGTTTCCCACAGTTCACATGTAAGTGTAACTCTACATGGCCTCCTCTAGCCATCCTCTTCATGTGAACATTTAAAATGTTATTAAAAACCCATACATAAGTGTAACATATAAGATTGTATTCAAAACGGTTCACCTTATAAGGATTATGAAATGTTCACTTTCATGGTTTCTACTAACTATGTGGTGATTGTGTGTAAACCACACACAAAAGGAAAAAAATTTAAATTATATATATATATAAGTCAAAATTGTCTGAAAATTAAAATAGTTAAAAAAATATTGAATTTAAAAACTATTACTATTATATTTGTATAAAAAAGGCAGGCATTTATGACATTACATGATAATATGACCCCAAAAGACATGATATTAGTTGTTTTGGGTTTGAATTTTCTAACATGATTAATATGTGTTTCAAGTTCATGTTGAAACATATAATAGCCAAGTGATATTCTTATTGATAAATTTAACCGAAATCTAACTATAACTAACTCGTTTAATTAAAAATGTCATTCGTTAACATGTTTGACACATTTAACCCATTTAATATGTTTAAATAATTTAACATGTTTAACATATTCAACCCTTTATCCCATTTAACACATAAGCATAACATTATTTTTAATTTGGATCAATTTATTAATTTTCAAAATATGTTAATTCAGTCACACGAATATTATATTATGAAAAAATCAAAAACCTAAATCTAATTAGCGAATAAACCCCACTCCCCAAATTGATCAAAAAATGAAATTAGTTTTCAATCATCCCACCTCTGTCCATGTACCTTATTTCATTCCACCAAAGATTTCCCCTCACTATATCTTTTTCTCTGCATCATGGTTCCCCTCTTTGGGGTGTCATTGGAATTTGGGATTTTTTAAATAAATGGTTCCAATGTTTTTTTTAAAATCGGTCTACAAGGAATTATAATATTGAAAAAAATTTCTATTTTGGAAATTAGTGTCAATATTTAACGTATTCTTTATAAATTTTATAAAAAATGTGTAAAAGTCATTCATGCATTCTTTAAAAAAATTAATTGATTTTTTCAATTTTTTATTTATTATTTATATATATACACACCATTAAAAATAATAAGGTACAAATAATTTATGAAAATACTTATTAATAATGACTTCTTTATAATAAATAACATATAGTAATAATTATATTTATTTACTAGTAAATTAAAATTAGTAATATATGATAATAATTATTACTATTCTAAATAATAATAATTATTAATAAATATAAATTAGTCAGTATTAAAAATAATTGATTCATTAATAATTATTATGAATATGTAATTAATTATTATTTTATGAGTACTAATTAATAATTAATTAATAATTAATTTTAGTAATTAATTTAATAACTATTAAAAATTCATTTCTAATTAAAATCACTTAGTTGTTAATAATAATAATATCTTATTTTTAATATATAATAATTAATTAATAATAAATTTCTAATTATAAATCATTATTATAAAATAATTACTAATCTATATTGATAATTATTACTTATTTTATAATATGTAACTCCTTGATAAGAATTATTAATTAATTAGTAAATATTATGTAATAATATTAATTAATTATTAATATTAATTACTAATAATAATTAGAAATTATTATAATGTAATTTAGTAATTGTTATTCATTAATAAATTATAATCAGTAATCATTAATATTAATGAACAATCATTAAAACTAATCAATTATTAATAAGGTAAATAAAAATATTATTATGAATATAATTAATAACAATTAGTAATAAATTTTTGTTAATTAAAAATAATTGATATTAATAAGAAATAATTGACGATTAATATCAATTAAAAAAAATTAATAAAAATATGAAATAATAATTATTAATTAAAGTAATTAATATTAATGATTTATAATTATTATTCCTATCATAATTAAAAATATTTAATAATAAATTTTAATAAATTTTACATTATTAATATTAATAAATAATTAGTTATTATTATTAATTATTATAAATAATTAATATGTAATTAACATTATAAATTATTATTAATTATTTTAAAATATTTTTTTAAAGAATTTGTGTCAGTCCCTCATGATTTCATTCCAAAATTTATATAGAATTTGTGAATGACCTCACTCATTTTCAAGCCATTATAGCCTTTTGAACCAATTTAAAAAAAATAACCTACACGCATTTTTATATTTTTTTTAAACCTTTTATAACCCTCTCTCCCTCTCATAGTTACATATATCCATTAACCCATCACTATGCAGTTTCACAAAGACCTATGCTCAAACTAACTATCTAGACCTTTTATTCGTGATGTCACAGTCTTGAACCACCACATTATCTTCCATGTTGTAACAATCCTGCACTATCACCCAAGCTACTCTAAGTTACGAGTTCCTCTGACCCCTCAATTCCCTCCTTTTAAACCTTATAAGTTACCGCAATCATTCATAAGGTAATATGGGTTAAAATTGATTGTATTATGTGATTATTTATTTTAACATTGGTAGTATACTATTTCTTTTCAAATTGAGGTAGATTTTATTGTATATTGTTTTTAATAAAAACATTTACATAGTACATAATTGTGTTTGTGCATCTGGAATTGTAGTTGTAGTGGAAATATATATTTTGAATACAAAATATTGTATATTTTATCAAGAAATTATTGTTTATTTTTTCTAATTATATATTGAAATACCCCATAAATACTTTCCATATTTCATGGAAATGGTTTTCTTAAGTTTTTTCCTTTAAATATTTTTTAAAATCTCTTTAATATACATATATTTGAATATAAATTGATTAGTGTGTAGTAAATTTATGCAATAATTATTTCATTAATTATATTAATAGTGAGGTAAATAAAATTTACATTGAACTAAAAACATGAATATTTGTACTTTTAAATATATATGAAAAAATGATATATTTTTGGCTAAAACATGTGAAATTACCACTAATCCTAATGGTGAAATAAATAAAAATTGGATGTTGAAATCAAATATTCAGAAATTTTTTTATGTTCTTCCTCTAGGTTTAGAAAATAAATTATGTGAAAAACATTATATAAAACTCATAATTATGATAGTAAGTTTGGAATATTGACTTTAAAACATTATATAGAAACACGTATAAAAAGAGGGATTATAAATTAGGCACACCAGTTTTATCTTGGCCATGTTGTTCAATGTGTTGAAGATATATTAGGTATTATCTTGATACATTTAAAGTTATATTATCATTAAATTATGATGAATGATTTACCCTTTCAATCCATGGAGTATACTAGCATTTGATATTTTTTTATTTTTTGATGATTAAATTTAGATGGTTTCAAAAAATATTGTGAAAATATATTTTGAAGATATTTAAAAAAGTGGAAGAAGATATATAATAAATAAATGATACACCATGGAGTGTGAGTTAGACCTCAGATTTATAGTGTTCAATAAAAAACTATTGATGTATAAAATGACCGAGATCTTATAGTGCATTAATTTCATGGTTTTAGGAAGTTGAGGAATTGAGAGGAGTTTTTAGGAAGGAGTGGAGGAACTATAGCTTGTATTTTATTTTAGATGAAAATTTTGGAGTCAATGTTTAGGTTATGTTGTAGGGGATATTTCATGTGGGAAGAAGCAATATTTCTAAAAGAAAGAGTCTACAAAATTGTATGATATATCTTTCTTAAGGGTGATAATTTCAGAATAGGGGGAATTATCCTGGGTACACCATGATGAGAGAACTGGACAGGTTTTGTGTTCGACACTGTAGGAAGTGTTTCACTACATCATATATTCCCTTTAACGTCACACAAAATGGATTTTAACATCGCTAAAAAAGCGAAAATAATGGGGGAACTTTCTTCCATGCTAAAAAAACATTGATAAAGGTTCCCATTTATCAGAGCTATTTTATCATTAAAAAATGGGTTCCTTTATTAGCACTCTAAATAGGAGTGATAATGGCCTAGCTGGCTACATTGTGATGTTAATATAACTACCCACCTAGAAAAAACCTGTAAATTCAAATAATGGTATACACATTTAATGTGAAACCATGAATAAAAAAATGTTTTCCCATGGTATACAGAAAACACCACTATAAAAATTTCACACAATGTTTTATATAATCTCATTTACAATCATCCAAAAAGCATTTAAAAACATTAATGTTTCCTCTTTTAACGCCCGTGATCCCCTCTAAAAAATATCCATCCTTGGTATCAATTTCCAAAAAAATCATCTGACCTAAGAAAAATATTATGACTATATATGAAAATAAATATAATGTTAGTATTACTATGAAGAAATAAATTAAACATTAATACGAATTAATACAATAATAAAATTTCAATATTTAATAAAATACACATTTAGAGTTATACTGGTCACATTGATCATTAAATAGATGTGTGGTTGATTCCTACACATAAATAATGAGTCATGAATTATTGTATTATTATATCAAATCAATATGAATGATTTTTGTATGTTTTTAGTACATCAATTGTTCTTTATACTAAAATTTATGTCAATTTTAAATAAAAAGACACAATTGGAGTCATACCAGTCACATCGTGCATTTTATTGATGTACGGTTGACTCTTACACATCAAGAATGATACATGACTAATATTCATAAAGTATCTAAGAAATAAAAAATGTGTTTTCTAGGATTTTAGTATTTTAGTTGTGATTTTTATTGAAATTTCATTTCAAACTAGAAACACACATTTTGAGTCATAAAAATCGCATCGTGCATCAGTTTGATTTTAGGATTATTCTTAAACATCAAAAATATCATATTAATTAATTTATTAAATTATCAAGACAATCATGGTTCATTTTATTGGACTTCATTGAGTTCCATTTTATGGACTAAAATGTCCATTTTAAACTGAAAACAGACAATTTTATTAATACTGGTCACACCATGCATCATATAGATGTGCGTTTGATTCATAAATGTCAAAAAATGACTCATGGATCATTTTAATAAAGTATAAACATAATTGAATGTTCTATCCCAGTTTTTAGTATGTCACTTTTCTTTTTTACTTAAATTACTATCACATTTATATAAAAAGACACACTTAGAGACACACCAGTCGCACCGTGAATTGTATTGAGGTGATATTGACTCCAAAAAATCAAAAAATGAGTCATGGATCTTTTTAGTAATGTATAAATACAATCCTAATGAGTTATCCTACATTTCAGTTTTCTAGTTGTGTTTTTACTAAAAGTTCATTTCAAATCGAAAAAATTATTTTTTAAACATATTGTTTGCATCATCTGTCGGGTTGACAAGAGACTACTTCATATTCATAAAAAATTACATATTAATCACTCTCCTAAATTATCAATACTAATGGAGCATGTTTTCTTGGTTTTTAATTAGTGTAATATTTTGAATAAAAATATAAATTTTAAATTGATAATGGAATATTTTATTCATAATAGTAACATTATGGGTCTGATTGATGTTGGGTTGATTCATACACATCAAAAATGAATTATGAATATTTTTCCTAAAGTATAAAAACAATCCCATTTAATTTTCTTAGTTTTCATTATGTCACTTGTTCTTTTTATTTAAATTAATTTCAATTAAAATAAAAAGACAAAATTGAAGACATACCAGTCACACCATGTGTCTTATTAAGGTGTGGTTGAATCCAACATGTTACAAATGACTTATGGATAATTTTACTAAATTTTCATAACAATCCAGATTAGTTTTCTTGGTTTTCATTATGTCAGTTGTGGGTTATTATGAAAATTTCATTTCAAATTGGAAATGCACATTTTGAGTCATATCATTCACATCGTACATCAGTTAGATGTGAGACTACTTCATACACATTTATGAATCGATTTCCTAAATTATTAATACAATTGGAGAATGTTTTAATGGTTTTTAGTGAATGAAATGTTTTGAACTGAAATATCAATTTTAAATTGATAACTATAAATTTTAGTCATACCGGTCATACTGTGTGTCGGATTGAGGCGAGGAGGATTCCTACAGTTCCGAAATGGACCATCGATCATTTTCCAAATACATCAAAACAATCCAAACATGTTTTCTTAATTTTCAGTTTGTCACTAGTTCTTTTTTACTTTAATTAATGTCAAATTTAAATAAAAAGATACACTTAGAGACATACCTATCACACCATTCATCATATTGAGGTGCAGGTAAATCCTACACATTATAAATGAATTATCTATCATTATACTAAATTATCTAAATAATATGAATGTGTTTTTCATTTTGAGTATGTCACTTGTTATTTTCACTACATTTAAGGACAATTTTATATAAAAATAGAAAACTTTAATTATACCCACCGCACCGTACAACATATTGAGGTGAAATGTATTCTTACACATCAAAAATTACATATAGATCATTTTCTTAATGTATAAATAAAATCCAAATGTGGTTTCTCAGTTTTGAGTAAGTTAGTTGTCTTTTTTACTAAAATTAGTGTTAATTTTAAATAAAAACAAGCCCTTAGATTATGATAATGCAGTAGCTAACATATAATATTATGAGAGAAAAAACAGTGTATAAAAAAAATTACCTTATCATTGAATTTTGTGTTGCAGCCTCAAAGTCATATTACTCACAAGCTTGAGTATAGTCAAACAAACCACCCCAACTCGAACAATGGAATCCACACGTATAAGAAAAAAATTTCTATGTGTTCAATAAAAAAAATTAGATTAAATATAAATATGAAATAATCCACTACTTCTTTAGAAGTCACATCTTTCAGCTATTTTGGTACATTCTTCCATTGAGTATACCACCCATTTGTTTTTAAGAAAATCTATGTCGTCTTATGAATATGAGTCTTTTTGATAGCCATAATAGTATTATAAGAATATAAATTCACAAGGTATTAATAAATATTTTAATTTAAATTGTAATTATCATTTAAAATACATCTTTGGGGATGGTAGTTTGTTCATGAAATATGATCTCAGAAATTTACAAAAATAATAACCACAATTTTTTCCATTTGATTATTTTAGACACTATAGAAATATTTAGAAAAATAAGTAACTGGTTTTGATATGTGTTTGGATACTTAAATCTTGTTATATATACCCAAATACATCTCTAGTTGTATAATATGTCATTTCTCGCATGTTTAGCCCTTGGACTCAGTCCTTTTATTAGAATTTTGATGAACCTTCTTATTATAACTGAATCATCATCCAAACAAAATCTAATTTATATAACTTGATGTTTAATTCTACAAAATTGGATGTAGTTTATTAAAAATTGGAAAACTCCATCATTTTTGGTTGGTTTTTTTGATATCCATGCATTGAATCTAAGAAGTAAATATTTTTAGTATCCAAATTGTCTGCAATGAGAATATAATGTTTTCTAAAAATACAAAAATGAATAAGTAATTAATAAAATAAAAATTTAGTTGATATGATTAAATTTTATATTTTCAACATTTCATCATTTGTATTAAGAAGTTTTTATAATCTATATATTTTCTTTCAAAATATTTGACAAGGCCTTCCAGTATTTCATCCTTTTTATTGGATTCTATTTTTCGTTGTTATGTAGAGGAGATGTGAGGACTAACGTGTCCAAAATATTTTCCTAGGAAAAATACATTCAATTATATATATATATATATATGCCTAAAAAAATATAGAATGTATTTAGACCTAATTATCATAGTATATCGGCTTTTGGAAAATCAAATAATGGAAAAATACATGATGTATACATTTACAAATGAGTCTCCTAGACAATCATAATCAAGTATTTCACTTAAATTCTCAAAAAAACTATGTATTGAACTTCTTCTACATAAATATATTATTCAAAATTAACTATTTTAATACAACCATTTTTTAACCTTTTATCCACACGAACATTCATTGATAGTAAATGGGGATATAGAACATACATGGTAAAGATGATTTCAGATGATCTTTTTGATCAATCGGTAGATCCTTTAGATTTATATGAGCCCATATTTGATTTTACCCCATTCATTTTTATATCTATAATAACATTCATCAATTCAGACCATTTTTCATTGATTATTATAGGTTTATCTTCATTTTTTTGAAAGGAATACCTCTTTGTCATCATGGGGTTTTAAAAGATGTGACAGCCATGAGATGAATGTTCCAATAGCTTGTTCGACCTTATAAATATATTCCTCATCAATTAAATTAGGTATCTCAATGATCATCTCATAGGATATTCTAATATATATTCTCACATGACTTGTTGGATGTGGTCTGTTGTGTATCATGTCATTTTGGATAATGGACACCATATCCCTCACTACATGGAGATCAGTGGGGGCTGATAGATATAAATACGAGTCATTATCACCCTGTATAATATCAGTAAAATAAAGGTATTAGTTTCTATCTGATTCACATTTCATATAAAAAATTATTATAATATTCAATACCTTGGATAATATAGTTTATTGAGGGGAATGACTCACCTAAAAGCTGGTGAGGTGGGGAGGGATCTTCATGTGATAGTTGTTCATAAGATTTTTCTTCTATTTTCTACCCCTATAAATGTTTCTATCAACTTTCTCATCCATTGGGGGTTTAATCAAGGGATGAAATTATTTCTATCATCTCTTTTATTTCATCACATTGATAATCATTTTTTCCCTAGTGCATGATTAGGGTGTCAGCCAAAAACCCATACTCCAAATGTGTTCATCCTATACAGGTGTTTCTGATTCCCATTACTATTTCAAATAGAAAATATAGGAAAATAAGTAATAATTTTTATATATAGTTAATTAAGGGAAAAAATTTATTATGTCATACTTACACATGTTTCCCAAACTTTTTGTGTGTTTTCATCTATTAGTATCCCGTCTTTATTTATAGGTTCCTCATTCTATAGGACATGGTGTGGGATAGAAGTGGATTTTGATTTGAAGTCATCAATATGAATATAAATAAAGGAATATAATTATGTTATTATTTTATATCACAAAAAGTATAATATTAGATTTAAAATACATACCAGTTTTTTTCAAGTGATGTGTACCCCATCTTTGCTTTACGGAAAGAGTATGTTGGTTTAACTACCCATTACATATTTCCTGCACTATATTGTTGTTTCATAAATAAAAAATTGTAAATAAAAGTAATGAATCCAAATATCATCAAATAAAATATTAATATCTATAATGTACCTTAATACAAACATCCACACGATGACCAATAAACACATCCCATGCTTCATGGGTTATCAAGAGTGCATTGATAAGTAGTGTGTGGGTTTATTTTCCCTTCATCATCATTATGATAATGTATCATTATAATTTTTTTAAAGACTATTTGAATCCATCCAAAAATAATTAATACATATTTCTTATGGGATTAATCTACTATAAATACACTCTATAAGGGATGAGAAGTATTATAGTAATGTTTCATTATTTGACTTTTTTGTAAAATAAATAAATGATATCATAATGTTACTGTATTATCTTTCAACCTATATGTCTTAATCCTGACCCCAATATAGTGTCAGAAATCAACATCAATTGGAATTTGTTACTGAGTGAGAATGCCAATATAACTACTAAACATGTCCTTGTTTTGGTTGACATGCTTTCCCACACAGTCCATATAACCATTTTTTATATGCCTTTTATTTTTCATTAATGATTTTTTCTAATGACATCAAACTATGGAGCTCATATTTTTTCTATATTGTTGTTCCTTCATCGCCTACCATTTCCTTGGATTCAACATAGTCAATATTATCTTCTATATGGGTAGCATAAGTACATGCATATGGTCATTGTACCTCTACACTGGGAGAAACAACAGGTTAAAAAACCCACTGTTCCTCAAGATTGGGAGCACCTGGATGTGTAGAAAGTCATTGTTTCTTTTCACTACGAGTAGCACAAGGTTCAAAGACCTGTTGTTCCTCAGCATTGTGAGCACAAACATGTGTGGAAGTCATTATCTATAAAATTGGTTTAACATTTAATTTAGAGTAAATAAATATAGTATCTAGTGGATAATAACATGGGGTGACATGATTTATAATAAAAAATATATAACCTGATTATGGAAGACTTTTTTTAATGGATGAAGGGATTTAAACCCTCTATAGAATATCCAAATCCCTTCACTACGTTCTTCTTGGACATAAAAAATTATTTCTACATTAGGACCACTGCAAAATGTTTTTGATGTCCCAATTATCGAGTCATCCTCAGTTGAATTTTTATCTGACCCTTCAGTGGTTTTGGTTGATAATAGAATAATTGAACACTTTTGGTTTGTGGGATCTAGAACATAAAATTATTGTACTTCCTATGATTCCACTATATATGGTCTATCTTTGTACCATTCCTTACTAGAATCAAAATTCAATAAAACCAATTAATATATTTTAATAACACTCCTGTAATAAACCCACTTTCATTGAAAATCAGTATGTGGAATATTGTATAATCAAACTCCCATATTTTTTTGATGATTCCAAAGTTTGGAATATTAAGTTAAATTGGATTTATATCCTTAGTACATGAAATATTAATCTCCTTAGATACAAATGTAAATCCACTACTTTTCATGGTACAATCATAATCATGTTAATTTGGATACAATGTATAACCATTAGTTACATAACCATTGTATGATAATACAAACACACATGGTCCTCCGGCTAGGCGTAAAATTCATTCTGAAATTGAATCTATATTTTTAGATGACTCCTTAAAAATATGGTCATAAAACCAACCTATGAACTATTGATTATGTTTATTTGGTATCCATATTATATCCCATGATGGATTAAAATTTATAATAATATCTTTTTCATTTTAAACATATAGAAATACTTCTAAACTGTTATACACAATGTAAAGGCGGGGCTGCTCTTGATCTGTAATATTGACTGTGACAAAATCTCTTCCAGATATCCCTTCACCTACAATTCTACCATTGTGACAAGATTTTGGTAGACAAATTTTTTTCCATATTATCTAGGTATTCGGTACATAATACACTAACTTACTAAATAATTTATCCCTCCACAAAATAACTCTATGGACAAATTTGATTTCTGAAATAACCTTTAAAAATATACATATAGAATTTAGTGGGGTACATATATCTATAATTTATATGACCACATAGTCAATTCTCTCTCACCAAGAGAACCATCAAATGATCCATCATAGAAAATAATGATGGTAAGAAGAATACTTCCAATTCATATAATATGAAGATAATTTCTATTTCCATAGTCTACAATTTTTTTGAGTTTATAAATTTTTGGAAAATAGATTGGAAGAAGAAATAAATCTTGGTTAATATATTATGTAAATTCTTAGAACAAATGAAACGTAAATATTTAAGAATTAGATATTGCATCAAAACATGCCAGTTATGTGATTTTACACCCTTTAACTTTAAATAGATCATTGGAATTATGTTCTTGATATTTGATGAATAGACCTATGAAACCTTAACATAATTCAAGAAGTTGAAAAATTGATATATCTCTTCCCTTTAAAGAGTGTAAGAAGCTATAGGAAGAAAATTTTGTTTTATCCCTTCACTAATTCAAACTCTTATCATATTTCCATGCCAACTATGTCCATCCTATCCTTAATTCCATATTTTCCTCTGTCAGGTGCCTTTAGAGACATTTCAGTTACAATATCACATACATTTTTTTAACATGAATAACATCAATAAAATGTATGATATACAAAAAAATTTGGTATGGTAATTTAAAAAAATTGTTATATTTTCCCAACTGGTTTTGGGTTTTAGGAAAATGGTTTACCAAAATTAGTGTCCACAAATTTCTATTTCTGAAATAGTTAATCACATGTTAGTGGGGATGGTGTTGTAAGATCTTATGAACATCCATCGAATGATGTTGTCCAAGTTCGGTACTTATGTCATTGTGGTAGAAATATGCGACATCCTAAAAACACAGGTTTCAATTAATATTCCAACCTAATTGACTATGTATTTTGTTCACAAACATTAAACCCTTTATATCCTTTATTTCTATATCCTACATAAATTTCCATAATTAGGAAAGTCATTTATCATCTCTTACAACATGGATCTCATTGTAAAATATTCATTTCTGTAAGCATCATACATCCAAACACCTTAATCCCATAATAATTTCAAATCCTCGATCAATGGAGCCCAATAAAACTCAATAACATTACCCCCTGTTTGGTTTTAATATAATCATAGGTAACATGATGCATTTTAATTTCATGAATAACCACATTGGTAAGTTATAATTTTCCTAATTAACCTAATGTTTGTGATGATTTGAAAACCCAAAGGATTCCATTCATCTATAGATAACACAAGATGGAGGTTTCTCATCTCATTTCCAAATTGAGTATACTTAGGATGAATTCTCTTACACTATGGAGATTCAACATTATGACATAGTTTACCCTCATTAATTCTTGTATCTGTGTGCCACATCAATTTCTCTATAGTCTCCTCACTTCCATCTAGTCACCTAAGTCAGGGAATGATTGGAAAGTACCATACAACTTTAGTTGGACCAAATTCATCATTTGTGTGTCGAGAAGCATCACAATTTTGTAATTGTATAATTGATTTTCAGTACTTGTGAAATAGAATAGAGTTATTTCGGTAGGCATGTATTATTTTATATATCATACCAATCGAGCATAGAATTTATTTGGTGACTTCTGTTCGGCTCAAGAGCTCATTATCTTCTGGGAGCATGTCATTCAAGAGACCATGTAGTTCCATAA
The DNA here is from genome assembly GCA_963277665.1 of Viscum album. Lineage (NCBI taxonomy): Eukaryota > Viridiplantae > Streptophyta > Magnoliopsida > Santalales > Viscaceae > Viscum > Viscum album. Next base: position 667,699,768 of record OY728133.1, read on the forward strand.
AACATTCATCACTCCATGTGTTTCCTACATTAAAAGAATTCCTCTTATGTATGGCTAATAATGATGTAAATTTAGTGAAACCAGCATACAATGGAAACTTTTCAAAACACATTAACTTCTCAAACAATTTTTTTCAATCAGAAAGTTCATCAATAATCATCCTTTTAATTTAATCAATGCGATCTTCATTGTCTTTCAAATATGTAATCACATCGTTGATTTTGTCTTCTTCATTATCTACACATTTAATCATATCATATGGTCTATAAAATGGTGTGATATCCAAGCCACTACCTAAATTCTCTTTATACTAGTGTTTGTGCCATCATTTTAACAATGATCTATTTTTTGATAGATCAAGTATTCTTCCGACTCGTTTAAACTAATTAGTTTTGAAAAAAACAATGTAAATATAGAAAAAGGATGTGAGAAGGGTCATATAAATGATCTTTTACAAACTTTATGAACTCTATCACTCCATATTCATACTCTTTTGTTATATGATTGGCATCCATCCATTATTTATTCATATACATCATTTTCATTCAATAATATTAACATTTAACAAAATAAGTACAAAAAGGGGGATTTAAAATAAGGGCAACTCATCATTTTTATGATATTTATTATTTCATTTTGTTGGATGAGACTCATCCCCTTAGAATCTAACAATAAACCATAAAAATGATGTCATTGTAGAGGAAAACCTATTTTAAACCAAGAAGGTGGTGTTAAATGCAAAGTAGGTTTAGGATTTGCAATGTGGTTAATAATTAATTAACCTTTTGGAGAAGTTATGTCATTATTAATATCATATATTTTGGATAGGGTAAGTGTCATTCCCTTGTGATAGTGTTATTATTAATCTAATTGAGTTACATATGTAATATAATTGTTTTCCTAATTCTATAAAAATATAATCATAAAATATTATTGAAAAACTACATTTTATATTTCCCTTGAAAACTATTTAAAAAATAACACTTTAAATTCCATTAAAAAAATAAACCATTTAAAAAAATTAACCATTAAAATAACATACCATTTCTAAAAGAAACCAATCAATTCCAAAAACTCTTTAAAAATACCAAAAATCATTTCTTGAAGCATTCAATTAAACCTCATTACCCAAAATCCTTAATCATTTTAAATGAGTGGTAGCCCAATTCATTTTAAAAAAATTCATTTAAAACATCACACACCCCTTGCTAAAATGTAACCATCATTAAATATACTTTCAAAACATATACATGCCTTTATGAATGTCAATGGAGTGAGTTGGAAAACACTTCGCATTCTACCTAAGTCCATGGCTAGTGTTGAAATAATTTTAAAGATATTTAATAAAAGGGTATTTTGAACACATATAATTTTTTACGAAACATTTCAAAACACATGAATCATTTTTAAAAAGGAACTTATGAAATTTCAAAAAGGAATAGATCCCAAGAGATGTACCTTAAAAAATATACATGAATAAAAAATAACCAACATTTTATAAAATATAATGCTATAAAAGGTTTAAACATGATCCAAAATATGATGTTAAATCGAAAGTAAATTTTTTCTAGATAGTTACTTTGTAGTAAATATCTAAAAATAAAGAAAAATTAATATTGTCTCATTATAGCCAATGTTGACCTTTAAATCCCATTATCTTCATATATTTAACAAGTTACTATAGAACACCACTATAAATGTTTGACCCTTTCCTTTTACCTATATCATAAACAACTATATCTATATACACACCAATGTGTATATGTACGGTGTGAGAAAAGAGCATAGTAGCATATCGTCAAAGATTTTTTACCATTCATGTTTTAAGAAAAACAAATTAATTCTTGTTTTAGGGGAAATAATGAAAAAACTATTACATAGGGTTGAGTAAATAAAACTAAAAAAACATATATTTTTATTTTAATGAAAATATAATTTACCAAGAAACAAAAAAACATCAAATATGAATAAAATATTAATCATTAACCATTAATGGGTACCTACCAAAGTCCTAAGTAGATAATATAATTTAAAAAATTAATAGAATAATCACACAAGAATATTGTTGCAATATAAATGAAACACAATAAATTCACCTTTAATGGACTCATTGAGAAGGCAATTCCCGAAGAGTGTGTGAGACCTAATATAGAGGTACTATATATCTGTGACCATAGTATTATAAATCATGTCTCTAAAATTACCACATCTCTACCTAAATACTCCCATAAAGTTTTTCTAAAATCCAAAAACTAATAATCGATGAAACACATTTATAAAGCTATAATTTCAACATGGTATAACATCTATTTTAGAATACACAATCAATCAAAAAGGATAATTAAACATGATAAAATTTTAAATATATACTTGAAAAAATACATAGAAAACATCTTGATTCATCCCAAAAAAATTATCAAAATGTTAATCGAAACCCAGACACATATCCCACTTTCACTATAAATTCCAACTAAAAAGTGTTTAATCTTATATATCCAATGAAAAAATTATTATTTTTCTAAAATAATAACCATAATCACTCAATTATAATACCAATCAAATTACATTTCACCTAAAAAAATCCCGATATTGTTTCTAATATACTAGACTATCTCATCCAAAGATGTTATGATAATCAGGTCAATCCAAATTCATCAATTTTAATTATACAATAGTCCTAGAAAACTATACATAGAAAATTATCAAAAGTTTCATATAATATTATCAAAAAAGTAATCAAAAACTTTACCAATAAATAATTATTTTATCGCAGTAAGGACTAAACATAAACACATAATTAATATATCATAAATATTTCAAACAATAAAACTCTATAATTAATATTTCACTATCTATGAATTACAAATCAAATAATAACATATCAAAGATTTGGAGGTCTCAGGAAATAAGTAGGGCCCAATGGTGGTTGAGTTAGGGTATGTGGTAGTGAAGGTCGTGGAGGGGTTCACGATGAAGGAAGGTTTACAACGAAGGATGCGTTCATGGTGGAGGAGGGGTCCCTGATGGAGGAGGGATTCATGGCAGGGGAGGGGTTCATGGTGGAGGTTGGGTACGTCGACTGAGGTGGGTTCACGATGGAGGTGGGGTTCAGTGGTGGAGGTGGGTTTTTGATGGAGTAGGGGTTCTTGGAAGAGGTGGGGTTCATCGTATAATGGAGGTGGGGTGTATGGAGAAGGTGGGGTTTACGGCGAAGGTGGGGTTTATGGAAAACTTGGGGTTCACGGTGGAGGAGGGATTCAAGATGGTGGAGGAGGGATTCACAATGGCAGAGGAGGGGTCAAGGAAAATGAGGGGTTGGCAGTTGATGAGGGGTTGGTATTGGTAGAGGAGGGGTCTGAGGTGGAAGAGGTCATCTTTCTCGAGACGTTGAGGTGTGGAGAGAAGATTCCAACTATTATGGTTTATTTATAAAATCACGTAATGTTTTTATCAGCACTAGTTAAGAAGTGCTGAAAAGGTGTGTTTTGTGAGCACTAAAATATAAAGTGCTGATAAAACATGCCTTTATCAGTACTTTCTTAGCATAGATAAATATATACTTTATAATACTTTATTATTATTATTATATATATTTTTAAAATTATATAATATATATATCTATATATTTATAATTAGAACTATAAATAAATAAATATTTATTTATATTAATATAATTATATATTTTTTCTAAATTATAAATATTATAAATAAATGTTAATATATTTATAATTATAAAATTATAATAAATATATTTATTGTAACATCATGTTACCAATAAATCATGTACATCTTTGAACACTCCATGGTTATACTTTCCTTATTTTATGTATGGGGCTGTTAATGAACTGGGAGGATACCTATAATGGTAAAGCCATAGATTTGTGGGACTCCTTCCTTTAACTCGAATCTTCTAGAGTCTTATAGTGGATTTAACATCATGTAACTGGGTTACATGATGTGAAAGAGTTCCTAGATGCAAGCCATGAAAGGATTGACACTATGAAAGGTTATATGACGTGAAGAGATGTTTTCAATTGTGAATGTTTTAAATAATGGATTTTAGTCTGATGTGACAGGTTTTTTGGAACATGTGGGAAAATGACTGTTACACCTAGTGTAACGAACCACGTATATTTTTTAAAATAGTAGTGTGGCTATTTTGTTTTGGTTCACTGTACAGATTCTTCCTTTCAACCCAAATAAATTACTAGGTGATATTTCGATACTCCACTCATTCTAGGTGTTTATTCATGAGATATATGGGTTTCCTCTTTTCCACAAACCCATCATTTTTTAAATTGGAACAATATTGTGATGTGTATTTTATTCATGGGGCTTTGTAGATGTTTCCGGGTTTTCTTTGTTGGTGGATCCCATTGAGGGCGTGTGAGACCATAATTTTGAGGTAGGTGGTATCACCTCTAGACTATGCTAATGAAATTTATTATTCCTTATTTATAAATTTATTTATAAAAGGAATTGAAATGATTTATTTTTATTTTATGATAATTGTTTTTAATGAAAAATGGGTTTTCACTGATTGTTGATAAATGAAAATAAAATGGGTATTTTCAAAGCATCAAAAATGGTTTTTTGAAATGATTTTGAAATTATTTGTTAATAATTGACATTATTTTGAAAATGAGCATGCGGGTTACCCTGAGTACTAGGTGAAAGCTTTAGCATGAGGCCATCATCCATTGTGGGGGTTCACTTTCTGTAGTGTTCCTATTCTCCAATAGTGTAGATTATTGGCTCTAGGTATGTATATGATGGTGGAGATTCACTTTCTATGGTGTCTCCCTAGTCATGGAGTGTATATCATTGTCTTCAGGTAACACATTGCATTGTTCTTAGATTTTTGGAACAAGTAGTCTGCTAGATGACCTGTTATATTCGTTGGTATTGTGATGCCTTTGTTGCTACTATTGTTTTTTATATTTCTTGGATTTGTACTGTTTTAAATATGATATGCATGTTGATTCTAGTTAAGTTGACTTGAAAAATGGTTTTTTAAATATATATATATTCCTTTCATTTTAAAAATGTGATAAAAGGGGAATGTTTACCATGTTTTATATAAAACTAACATACATATTATCATTCCATGTTTTATTAAAAAATCATAAAGAATTGTTATGCAGAGACTTTCATTTGAACACCAGGGTGTGATCCTATTGAGATTTTTTCTCAAACCATGCACACCTCTTCAATGGTGCACATACCTTTATATGTATTCGAACGCAAGGGATGTGAAAAGAGCTATAGTGTGGTCAAAAGGTTTCATGTCAGATGAGTTGGGTAGTAGGTGGTGAGATGGTTGATGTTTTTTCACGCCATCACATAGAGTAGTCGTTTGGTTTTAGTCCGCACTATTTGAGCTTGTCTCTAGGAGTTTTGGATACTTTTACAGTCATCTTTTTCCACTGTATTCCTTACTATTATGGAATATATCTATTATATTTTTATTGTTTCTTCATTCTTTACATATATATATATTACATGTGTTCTATCCATGTTGGAAAAAATCGTTCCCTCTCGTTTTTCTTCTGATTCCCTGGTTCTTGTCACCAGCCCGTGGGGATCTAGAATGCCCTTCGGGTATGTGATAGATCACATTGTTTTCCCAGTTTGGGGGGAACATAGGTTGGTTCATCAAATGTATTATACTTATATTTAAATATAATAAATATATATTTATTTATATTTATAACGATAAATTTATATATATTTATTTACATAATTATAAAATTATATCAAATTCATTTCAGATATTTATATTTTTTTAAATATATATAATTAATTTATTGATTATATATATATTTATAAGATTATAAAAATAATAAATTTATATTTATATAAATATATAATTTAAAAAATACAATGAAGTTATATTTTTTTCTTCAAGGTTGGATGATTGGATTCTCAATGAAAATCCACTGGGGATTGGATCTTCAACGGTGTGCATGATAAATTGCGTTTCAGATTAGAATGATCTTACAAAGGAATCCCTTGATTCCTCAAATTCATATAGCTAGAATAATTTCTCCGACATTCTGGATGATTTTCATGGGATATTAATGTCATATGATTGGAGGAGGGTCTTAGATCTAGCCTCTGATTCAGAAACTCTTCTAGCGGTTATCATTCCATTCGAGCTGTCGAAGTCAGACGATCAACTAAGTATCTCAACCTTAGATCTGGGTAATAATATATCGAAGGTATAATATTCAAAACGTCATGCGGTTAACCCTGATTTTTTTTTAAATAGGATGAAATCAAATTATTCTTTCACTGATTTGAGGAGTGTATCCTCTTCCAAGGTCACAAAAAATGGTTTATATGAAATTGTTGATGTCAAATAACAACCGATTGAGTAATCCCTCAAGATTTGAAAGTAATCCATTCATGTGAGGTTGAATTCTCAAGTTCAGAGTAATCCATAGAAGATTGAAGATATGAAGAAGCATCTTTTTCAAATAAGGGGCTTATTTGTTTGGAGGATCACCTCAATTTGTAAGGGTTTTTTTCACATTGTGTTCTGTTCTGATGAAAAAAATCTAAATCATGGGGATTAGGTTTTATTTCCCTTAAACCGATAAATTTAATGACCCAAGACTGGGATCCCTTCTTTATTCATTTGAAAATGAAAATTTTCATCACCTATACTTGGAGACGAATTCACAGTCTTCCATGGTTTCTTTTTCATTCTCAGTTATTTTGGAATATTTTCCCTATAGTTTGGGCACCAATGAAATTTGAAAAATAATAGAGATTTCAATCTTTGGGAGTTTTTCTTAGGTGATTATGGAATTGTTTCATAGTTTAACTCTTATGTATTCAAATCTACTTCTGGTGGCATAACTACTATTGGAACACTCAATAAAGATTTATAAGGAACCTTATATTTGCATGATATGTGGGAATATAAGGAACTTGAACTCTGAATTCTGAAAGAAATGTTTTTTTCACTAATTTCTAGAATAATGTCCATTCAATGGTAAATTGAAGATTTATTATCCCATTGGTTGAGACTATGAATGATGGGAAAGGAAGGAATCCTATGATAGAGATGAATGATAAATGAGTAGTGGATGATGAAGATCAAACAATGGATAAATGTGGAATTGATGTTGAAACAGGTAATTAGATGAATGGTGGTCTTGATAACGTCATTTTCATATAGGTGGATGCACATGTTTCTATTGAGATGGACCTCCAGAGGGATTCATATTTACAGAGCACTAGTATGAAAAATCATTGGTCATATATTCTTTCTAAGGACACTAAATCGTAGTATGAGGGGTAGAGTGCATACGAGAGTAGACCGGGGAGGATTGAAACCCAAGATTCCATCTTATGTAAAGGTAAGGAGAACCTGGAGTATTCAATGAATGCATCACTAATTGAGGTGGTTACTGTGATAGCTTCTCCTAATAAAGCATGGATTTTCCGGGTTGATTGCACCATTGGAGGGAATGCAAAAACTAAGGACGATATCACTGTTATAACAACATCTGGATCTAGAGGTGGGAATATGTAGAGTGCTCCTTGTGATGCAGTGCATAGTCGATAGAAAAAAATTATGGATCATCAACTTGCTGAATTAGGGAGGGATGATTCAGAAATGGAATAAGAGAAGTCCAAGTCTTGGAAATGGGTTCATCACCCAAAATTTCATGGTCAATGATGTGGTCCTGATGATTGGAAAACAAATACATGTGTTTGTCCATTCTATTATCTAATTCAATATAAACTAGTAGATACTTAGGGAGAATTACTCTAGGCTCTTTAATAATCATACTTCACATTCAGAGTGACAATCTGTTGATGATACCTCGGATCGTGATTATGTGGATGTTCGATTCCCTTCATTTGTTGTTTTCTTTTTTGGATGAGGGGTTTTTTGTTTAACACTATCCTTCATTGATTCCTTAATCATCTTTATTTTCTAATATTACTTGTTTTGATAATTTTATTGAAGTTGGAGGCGATTTGGAGGACTCCTGATGGTGTCCAAGAAAAATGGGCCAAGCTGCGCATGATCTATGCACACTAGAGGACTCATCAGCATAATAATGCCAAACCGTGCATCCAAATTAGCTAAAATTTTGTGGCCTTGTCCAAAATTAATTGGGATACATTTCATCGGAATGAAACTAAGACTCATTTGTCCATATGATTGCCCAACTGACCTGATCTGTCTAGCACACCGAATCTGCATGATGTCAAAAGTGGTGTACCATGATCTATCCATATATCGAGCTGTAGGTTTTCAAATGCAACCAAATTTTTGGTGGAGATATTTAGTATGCGGGGATACAAATTTTTCATTTTCTCAAAAGATAGATAAGGATTTCTGGTGGTCTAAAAATGTGTGACAAGTGGTTTTAAGAAATCTCTGTACTCAAAATTACTTTCCCATTTTCTTATAAAATGGAACCTTCGGCTCCCCATTTATAAGTTCATCCAGAAGGCAATGCTCGACTATTTATGAGACCCAACGGATGACTATCATCATCCAATATGTTCTAGAATCCAATATCCTTATAGGGGTATTAAGGATGAAGGTGAAGTTCCACCTGAGATTCCTCCTCCTCCCGATGTCAAGATAAACGATGGAAGATCATTTCAAGGGTGATACACACACCTGGGAGGGATTTCCATCACATTTTCTTATACTGGGTTTGTTTAATTTGTGTGATAAATATTTCATTTATTCCCTATATTGACATTCTTCTCCCCTAATTTCATTTATATTGGTATAATTAAGTAGAACATTTTTTATTTCAACATAGATTTGGTTGAGATTTCTTGTGGGAATCTTGGGTTGTTCCGATTGGACAAAACAAGCATAATTTATATCTAACACATATATGAGATTTATGTATGATTTGGTTTCATTTAATCTGTTATTGAAGTCCAAATCATGACAACAAGATTGTTGTGTCATGGTTTTGTACTTTGTTCAACGTTTTGAGAGGAAAGAGGGGAATAAACATCGTGACAACCCTCAACCAAATAATTAAACAAAACCATGTGGAATATTTAGAACAATTAACTATACAATATGGGTAGTGAAATTGAAGTTATATACTTCTCTCATAGTTCTTAAACCACCAACTAATTCTATCAACTATTAAACTCTTTAAGTTAATTTATTTTCTTAAAACTCTTTTCAAAATCATCTTTCTCATTTAGTAATCTTTATTAAAAATACACACTATAAGCTACCAACACTCCTTGAGAGACAACATAGGGTCTTCCCTTGACTAAAAAATCTTGTTTCAATAACTATCAGTTTTACATGTCATGAAAATATGTTCAGGGGTGAAACCAAACATTATCCCAATTATTTCTTATTTTCATCTAATGAATTTCTCTAATTATTGAATTGTAGGAAGAAGTGGAAGCATCTAGGAGATTAACTTAATGGTTCCACTAAATAAAAAATTCATGTTGTGTCTTTCCATATCTTTAGTTTTATACCCTTATATATATTTTGTTAATCTCAAATGAAGGGTAGTGAAATTTATGTGTGTGGGGTGTTTCGACCTACTAAGTTGTTTTTTGTGCCTTTTTTTATAATTTTTTAGGAACATTTAGCTTTAATGAATATTATGATAAATTTTTAAACATTAATTGATTTTAATAAAATTAAAATTATTTTTGAAGAAATGGATTTTAAATTATTAGTGATGTGAAAAACTTTTTCCTTGAATATTATTTTCAATAATTTTTAGGAATTTGACTGATTTTTGATGTCCATTCCCATGAAACACTGTCTCAAATTATTTTTATAGACATGTGAGGTATTTTGAACAATTTTTGAAATATTCTTTATAATACATACAATTTATTGAGAAAAACATTTATTTTGTATGAGAATAAAAACATGTGATTTTTCTCTTTTGAAGTATTTGATTTCAGGGAATTTTTTTGATATGATTGAGGCACTACATTGTCTATAAACATATTAACTTGAGCACACCATTACATCTATCCTTCATTATCCCTTAGAATCCCTGAATTTATTTATGGGTTTAAGCCACATTATAAGAAAAATTATCCTTACCTACCTGTACTCCTATTATTTCAACATATATATTTCAATGTTTGATTGTGGGAGAAGGGCCTTTCGTGTGTGTTATTTGAGATGTGTTTCAATTTGTGGGTGATGTGAGGTGTGTGTCAAAATATTGGGAAATAAAGAATGAAATTATTTTTTATGATATATAATTCAATTATTCTTAATTTCTTATTTTGTTCTCCTTCAATAAAAAATAAAAAAACAAAATCTTTTTCATTCAAGAGCTTGATAAAATATATATATATATAAAATAAAAATAATTTTGTGCCATTCTCGAGCATTAAAAAAATAAATTTTTTTGGAAGAACATGAATGATATCATAAATTTTAATCACTAATTTTATCATGTCACATGTCAAAAAAATGGTGGTGTTGTGTTTCACATTTTTGGGGTATTGAGTGAGGAATTTATTATGTTTTCACTTGATTATTCATGAATTTTACTCAAGAGTCAAACCTCCTCTTTTTAGACATAAATTATTTTAATCATTTTCCCACCAACCCTAAGACACCGAGTCATTTGAAACTTATATAAATCCCTCATGATTGGATTCATTTTCATTTTTCTTACTATGGTTAAATGAGAACTATCCCAAGCCTATGGTGATACATGATATTCCCAAGTATGATCATAACTCCAGAATTAATTTCCCTTGAGTGAATAGTGACGTAAAATTCATTGCGAGGTAGGTTGTGATTGGGGAGTGGATGGTTTTATGAAGTTTAAATTTAAATGTGAGGAATAATAATTATAGGGAATTGTTTTTCATATAATAGACATGATGGAATTCCATTTTTTATAATATCACGGATGATTTATCATTTTTTTTTGGCATGTTAATTTCGATTTGAATATATGATAATTTATCAGGAGTGCAATGGTTATTTGTGGGGGATTGATGAAGCTCATATTTTTACATATTTTATAACATATGTAAATATTTATGATCCGACCATAGTTTTATTTAATGATTATTTATCACGTTTTTAGGATTTTGTGTTATTTTGTGCTCAAATTAAAAAAAATGCACAATTCTTCGATTTTAATAGATTTTCATATCTTTTTTATTTCAATCATATCATTTCAAATGTTGATCCAAATTGCACAATTATTATTTTTAGTTTTCCCAATGTTATTATATTAATATATTTCAACTATACCAAATGAAAATTCGAAAATATAAGGCCCCAAATACATTTCTCTTTGTGGAATGTTTTTCTGGATAACTTGGTGAACCCCACAATATTTATTGATGCATAAATATGGATAAATAGATAAAAATTCAATGATTCCACTTGGGTATATAATCCAACTCAGTGATGATATTCCATGTTAAATTTCAAGGGAAAATTGCCTCATTAATGATTCCATTGAATGAGTTAAACAAGGAGAAAATTTAAGAAACATTCTGGATTCAAAAGTGAGGTTCAGTAATTAATTGATAACTATGTAACCAAATTTCCAAATATCCAGAAATTTTAAGAATAAAAATAAAATGAAATTTCAAACAAATATCCATAAGGCTTTAGATGATGATTCTACCATTTATGGGGGGTACACAATGTGAACTTCCCTTACACGTCTATACCTGTCAACGTGGAAAAAAATGATTTTGATGCAGATGCAGATTCAAAGGAAATGGAGGAAATATAATAGTTGAATTGCACAATGTTTACCTCAGGTACATGTCTTGAAGATGTCAGGATGATGAAAAATTAATGCTATATTGGAAGATTTCTACAGGTTTTGGCTGACAAATTGAGGCCCCAACCACATTCCAAAGCATTCAAGGAACACCTGGGGATCCTGGACTAGAGGGATCCATACTAAGAGAGATCTTATCAAGAGGGGGAGAATTAAATTTTTTCATGAATCCATGATGAACTAAAACTCCATGTGGTGGTGGGTTGTGGAGATCCGACCATTCCTCCCCTTTGAGTTTGTGTTTTAATTGTAAAATATTTTCTTTTAAATTATCATGGAGATTGTTTTCTTGATTCAAGGAGGTATATTTCATTCTTATTTTCATTTTCATATAAATTCATATGTATTTATTTTCATATTATGAATGTAAATTCTTTTATCTCATTGTTTAAATTTATTTGGTGAGGTCTTGCCTTTGAGCATGATTAGTTAAATCTGTTTTGATTGTTTGAAGGTCTTCGGATGATCAGATCACATTTATAAGAGGTATGACAACCATATTTGAGGTTTCAATATGGTGTCATGTTAATTTAGGTGTATACATTGAGGTATTAAAGTATTCATTGGTTAATTTAATTGGAATACAATCGTAAATAATGATAAAGTGAAGGTCCAAATATCAATGTTCACTGCCATGTTTTTCCGGTTCTTTCCTAATCGGTTTTCTTTGGATTTTCAATCGGAAATGTAGATTTAATTTTTCATTATTATTTAATTTTCATAATAAAAACACCGTAGATATTTTAGATAATTTAGTTTTATATTTATTAGATAACAATAGTTATAATAGAAATGCAGTGTGTGTTGGAGGCCTCCTTGAGATCAACCCTAGGGTGTGACACTATAGTGAATTTTTAGGTAAATAAGAATTTAATTGAATAGGTACAGGTGACTGAAATCCCTACCATCACTTAAATTCCTATGGGATGATGCAATTTTAATTCCTACCCTCTTCCACCACAAATTATTCCAAATTTTATTTTATAATGTTGTCATATATATTCTGAATTATGTCTATGAAATGTGAAGGGTAGAAGGACCTTTTTGTTACACATACCTTATATTAATTATATTATTACATTTTATTAATTATAATACGAATTATTATTTATATTAATTATATTTTTTTATATTTATTTAAAATAATAATTATATATTATGATTCATTTATTTTTATTAATAATATATTAATATTATAATTTTGAAAAATGTAAATATAGTCCCACATGAAAAATAAATAAAGGATGTTAAGATCCCTTCCACTATTAAAAGGATTCATGGGTATGGATTTTAGTTAGACTATTTAATCACATAAAATCCAGTAATTCTGAATAAAAAAATCAGTATTTTAAAAAATATTTATTACTTTCATGTTTATATATATATATATATATTTAACAAAAAACATAAAACATAAAACAAAATTAATATTTTTAAATAAAAAATGTTTTTTTAAATAATATATATATATATATATATATATATGACATAATAAAAAAAGATAATAGGGACTAGAGAACCAAATGATTTGGTGGTATTGAACTGGTGTCTAAAGAGATAATATTTTTGCACTTTGGACACCCTAATCATGAAAAATATTATTTATTTTAGAAATATAAAAAATATACATTCTAAAATTCTCTTCTATGCCACATAAGGTTGATAATTTTATAATTTGGGGAATGGTGTTGTTTTCACTACTGTGAGAGAAACAGTTTGCATGTATACATTATTTCATAGGAATAGATCATCTAAAAACTCATATTGATGTCTAAACCCAACATTCAATGGATCCTAAACTGTCCCAAACCCCTACCACGCTCTCACTAGAGCACTGCCACACCTCTGATCTTGCTCACCATTGAGTCACATCAATATCATCTAATTCCCGATTCCAATCTATGGAACATATCGAATTCATCATCTAAACGTATATACGGTATTTATCACAAAACCAGATAAATAAGATTCCCCAATTTATCACATCCAAACACCACCTTGACCTTCCAACGACCAATCTCATCACACCCACAACCCTTCCAATATGAGGGTAATACATATAGCCTCTACACTCTATATATTACCAAACATAATAACTGGATGAGCCGATTTTACTCATATCTACTCATAAAAATGGAATATTAAATACTAACTATTCACGGCTTATGGAAATGTAATATGCGACACCCGCTAAAATTATCCATAATGGGGGTCACACCCTCAATGTACCTTTAATGAACTCCCCACCGTAAGTATTCACTTATGTCACTCCTCGACCACAAAATCAATAGGTTACATAATTTCACAAGAATATTTCTCCACTAAATCCACGCTCACCCATCACATCAATACCTAACTAGGATTAACCCATAGATCGACTATTTCACCAGACCCAATCCTTTTCTGAAGACAAAACTCACCATAGTGGCGATTTATTATTTCACTGAACCTCGAGCACCCATGTTCGTAAGCATCTAACCAAAATACATCGGTCCTAGACTTGTATAAAACCACTCACCAACATCTATTAAAAATCATACAATGTGTAACTAGCATGCACCACTTGGATATCATCCATGACTAATAGGTATATTCTCTCATACGAATCATTTACATAATCAGACTCATCATTTGATGAGTAATATCTCAGAAATCATAGGATCTTTTACCTAAACTATGGACCTAGATTCTATCATATATTAATCATATGTAACAAGAAGACCCCCAATTCTAATATTCAAATCCAACATATGACCTGTCCCATGGTCAATCATGTGACTCCTAGCTAACCAATGTCGTTTTTGAATTATGGGAATCTACATGCACTCTCTCCACACTAATGAAATAATAATAAAAATTAATGGGGACAAACATCCTACTCATACTGTCATCTAAATCTAGAACCTGATTCCAAAATAATAGTAACTCAAATATATCTACCTCAATGGTTAATGGATTCTCCCTACACATAACACACACCTAGAAGCACTTCATGTACAGTAATCTCATGTCCCAAATAATATATGAATGCCTATCATTTCCATGGATCAAATTGGATAGGGTTATCCCCTCTCAAGGTTTAAACTCACAAAACACATCTCATCTCAACCATAGCACCTGGCTCACCTATCTCGGTCCATATCTAAAAAAACTAGGCTTTCCATAATAACACATATTTTGTATCTTATATAGGTCACATTTCACAGGAAATGCCTATATATTCCCATCTTAAACATCACTTGAAAACTCACATGAAGAACTATGTACCATAGGGTTTTCATGTATATGAATATAGATATTAGGCATCACATTCCAATTTAATAGCCTAATCTTGGGCATTGGTTCTCATCAGGTATCTACATATAGGTATACCCCAGAGAGAATCATAAACTCAAGATGATCCTCACCAAGACTCAATATATGGTTACCTCACCCTAGAGTATCACACTCTCATTTACCATAATATATTATATAACAGAATCAACCTATCCATATCTACATTAAATATCCTATATTCATATTGTTTGGTTATGTAAAATTCCACTAATAATGTATATGGTAAAAATATTTATAAGATATTGTTGAAACATTAAATAATTGAACCTATTTTTTCAATCAACTTCAGGGGGATCATCATTATGAAAGAGATGACCAAAATGACCTATTAGGGTCACTATGAATCTATTAATATTATGAACTATATAATCATCATCATTCTGTGTCTCACAATAGATCCATATGAACTTCCATATGAAGAAACTATATTGTGGTACAAATGAGTAGAGTGATACCACAGTGTTATATGAAAATACATACTGTAAGTTTTTTGGAATAATTGAATAGTTGAACCCAATGTCATCGTTGATAAAAATCACACATAGTCACAGATATGACATATGAGTCTTAAGTGCTAAATATGATACTTGTACACTGGCCTCTTATTGTCGATTTGCGTCCCAAAAATCTATTAATTCATAAATCATAAATATCAAAACTCATGTGTGTCACACTATGAAAAATACAAATATCCATAAAATGAAAAACCAATAACACTAATCCCAATCCTTAGTATGTTGTAATTTGTGTCGGTAAGGGTGTTTATGACACGCCAGTTCGATATTATTCACATGAACTAATACATTTATAGGATTCATGTCTACTATCTCCCCAAGTAGTAATAATAAAACTCTGATTAAATCTATTATATCAGTCACATAAATTAATTTCTACCAAAATTTTTCATCCTCTCCTGAGCCATGGCCACAAAGCGATTCCTGAACAAGAGGAGTAACAATAGAGACCTCAAGCACACCTCCAAATATAACAGAGTCTATTGACATGTAGTGGGTTCCTAGTGTTTATCATGGGGAAAATATACTCTCATTTAATAGTTAAAAATTATCGAAAAATAAAAAAACATTAGAATAAAAATATTCAGTGTATGAATAATCGATAAACTATAAATTATTCTATGATATTAACATATAAATTCCTTAAGCCACCCAAAATCACAATCATTCAATTAAAAAGACCTTGATCACCCACTGGTCCAATCATATGAGCCATATAAAAAAGACATTCAAGGATCTATAGCCATGTTCACGACATAACTCATATATCTCTTAACTCTTTCCGAGTCATCTAGCTGAATAATCGATCTAGAGCCTCTACCAAACCTTAAACTACAAATAGTTATCATTTATAATGTATGAATGCTCCAGGGATGATTTAGTGGGGTTTCTGTAAAACATAGTAGAAAACCAAAATGTTGTCCAATATAAAATTATAAAATGAAGTGTATATATTTTATATTCTCTACAAAATAGATAATTAAAAATATGGATTCATAAATAAATAACCAATTTTTATCCTTGAGTTCTACCATTAAACATGTGATCGACCCAAACCTAATTTTTTCAGTTCTAGAGTGTCTCTAATCACGTTACACAACCATGAAAATGAATATCATCCTCAAAAATTGATATGTAGAAGTGTATCCCAAGAAATCCAAATAACTATAATGTGACACTCATCGCCTGAAGACAAGGGTGTTCCTCTATCCTTTAAGGAATCCATTATATTGAGAAAGGGAATACCCTTCCAAAAAACCCATCATCACAATCTAGTGGTGTGTATCTTACCTATAAGAAATCACATAATTTTAGTGTTGGGGTGTGACTCTCCCTACCTTAGATCAATTTTTCAAATTTAAATAATATATTTATCCCTTTCCAAAATCATCCTACAGGATCACAGTAATAGGGTTACCCCTATTATAAATCACATTATCCAAATTGCAGAAGTATATCAAAGGAATCTGAAACCATTTTATCACTATGGATTACATATTCCACCATACAGATCCAAGTATTATTTCCATGGAATCCCATAACCCCAAGACGAGCTATTCATAACCTTATAACTAGAATATCTAAACCCATGTAGCCCTTCCAAGGAATCCCAAAACATTTTATCTCGGTCGATTATGTATCCAACCATTATTACTAGAGGATAATCTCCAAGGCATCCTAAAACATATGTGTGATCTATGTACAACCCCAAAACCACATTCAAGGAATCCAAAACTATTATCATGAATAATGGAAGAATCCTATGAGAGGGAATATCATGTATCACAATACATTGTTTCATAGAAATGCATCTCATCCTAGTATCTCATGTAAATTATCTCAACAGGGTCAACATCCTTCTCAAACCCATCCCATAATAGGAGGAAATCATCTGTTATTCATGGCATATCAATACCATACCCGCAAGAAGATCTAATTTTCAATTTAGGTTATAAAGTTAAACTAACAATCATCACTACCAATTTCCCATACACATTTTCACTAGTATCAATATCTCACTACATCTCCCACTAAGTTCCCCGTCATCTCTTCATTCATGAAAACCCTTCTTGGGTCCACTTATCTCAAACACATTTCTCGGACCAACGACAATCACTAGAAGGGTATCACATCCCTCAATATCTTTGTCATCACATCACAACCAAATTAGAATCATATGACTTTCATTATTTTAATTGGTATCAAAATATGGACAAGTCCAATCTCACTTCCCATTTCAACTCACATCAGTCCCCTTTCTCAAACCATCAATAATATCAATAGGGTCGTCCCACTGAGGTACTCATATATTTGTGTGGTGTGTGTGTGGGGGGGGGGTGTCACTAAACCCCATTATTATCATAACTATTTGTAATTATATAAGGTATCTCATGGTTACATTCTATCCTACTCATGCAATCATTGTCAATTTAAAAATATATTATAAGAGTATAAATCCAGGTAACCTAATCTAGTAGAATTTATGTTCATTTATTTTGTTAAACTCTCACCCATTAAGGTTATTTCATCTTTAGGAATAAATGTTTGATTAAGGAATATACCATATGGAAATCTCTAGGAACCATATAATCACCCGACCATGCCCCAAATTCCACTCATGAACATGAATCTCCATTTATGATTCGCTCCACACCAAAAAACATATCCTTAGGATGTATAAACACTCAAAACACCGATGAGAACATTGATTCTAAAAAAACCTTATCCAAGATCAAAAAATAAACTTACCTTATAATAAAGAGGTTTTCTAAAATATTAGTCAATCATATTAGAAACTAATAAAATAATCATAATGCAAAGGAAAATTCCCTTATTTAAGGAAGGTAATGGGGGTGGTAGGGATACATATTTCACTATTTAAAGAAATCAATAAGAGTTAATCATTAAATACAATTTCCTATAATGAAAAGCGACCAATGAATTGATAATAAAATACACTCTAAAATAATATGTATGTAACTCATACATTTAATAAACATTAGTGACATATATTTATTTAAGAAACTCCTAGGTTAGTATGTTTATATATTTGAAAATTTATTTATTCTAAAAAAAGTTTAGTTCCACTATGGGACAAATTGAGGCTGAAACAGACATATCCCCATCATATATCATTATATTAATTCCCCATCATTAATGTAATACATATGTGATACCATAAAAACATATTATGCAGGGATTTGAATAATAGAGTTTTTGAATATAGAATATTTTTAAATTATAACGAATTATGAAGATGCTTAAATAATAGTAAATTGTAATAAATTATTCATATAAAAATATTTTCTTTATAATAAGTAATTATAATAACATTTGGGTTAAAAATAAATGAATTTAAAATTTATAGAAATGGGAAATTAACAAAATAGATTTGAAACCCTTACATTGGTAAATACATTTCAAATACTTGATAAAAAACTCATGATATAACACCCAAATATAGATCACCCAAACCACACCCAAGCGAGGATTCCACATGACGTTAGGTGTGCCACCAAAAACACCATAGGTCATCGACTATAAGTGAGGGTCAATGTTGTGAATGGGGATATATTATTCCCTCATTATAGAGTGTGTAATAGTTTGGTATATAACCAAACAAGAAAAAAAATTAGGTTACACAAAATAGATACATGACAAAAAATATATAACTAAATGAAATGTGATATATAGACTCTTGGTTATGCCAACATGAAATAAATAATCACCTGTTTTGTCATGACCCAACCCATCTTGGACAAACCTGGGATGATAGTAAGCTGGGAGTGACACCCCATGCCCACCTCCAATATGCCTGGGGAAAGAAACATGCACTTACTATTTATATCACTAAAATGAGAGGACATAACATAATTTACTCGTACACATAAAGACCCCCTGCTCCATGAAACTATTCAATGATATAGTAAAACTAAAACCTTTAGAAGTTATACAATGTATGTGAAAACCTCTAGGAGAAACATCAATGTGCACCATGGCAATACAAAATTATATTGGAAATAATAAAAGAAAAAAAATAGAAAAAAGAGGTTTCAAGCATAAAAAAGAATATACTAAAGAGTTATCGACTCAAAACCTCTGATACTGACCATTGAATGTAGTTATTGATTCCAAGAACTGCTATACTCTATCAATTCCTAGAGTACAGATGTCACTGAAGATCTGTATGTCCTCTATATAAGACATGACACATGTGGGAAAAGCCCATGTGTGTGTGAGTATATACATAATCAAAAGGATTCCCCAAAAAAGAAGAAGAAGTAAAACAATGAAATAATATACTCTACCATTAATTCAAAGAGGTAAATGTAATCAGATATTAGATATGCTGAAATTAAAACCCCAGTCCAAAGGAGAGGAATATCAATATTCACTGCCAGCTAAGAACAATGAGTCTTATTACAGCTCCAAAGGCGCCATCTCTAATGAAAAGAACCACACACACCATCACAAGAACCAATGTTGAGGTCCTGATCCTCACAATTGTGATAAAATACTGAGGGAAAACTATCACTAGTGGAGGACCTACTTCCCACCAGAGATTGATGATGGAGGAGTACCATTCCATAGATAGAGGACCAGCACCCACTATAGTGTATAGGTACAAAATCTACCTATATATAGCCTATGGGGGAACCCATGGTTGGATGTGATATGGGAATTCAAAAATTATCATATTGCTGATGATCAAAACAGATCACTACCATAGACAAAGAATCGGGATAATAACCCTAGCCACTGCTTGAAAATAAGAAGCACGATATATGTTCCTCCAGAATACATGATGTATTGTTTGAATTTTTTTTGAATCTGAAACATCCTCATAATTTTTTTTTAATCTTATGAATTTTAAAAATTTCTCATCAATGAATATCCCAAGAAAAAAATTGATGGGTGAAGGCTCAAATCATCGATTCTCGGCCACCAGTGGACGAACATCAGGATTCCAGTCATTGAAACATGATTTATCGCAATTCCCATATCCAAAATAGGGTCACGATTCCAATAAAAATATTAATAGTCCCTAATTTCCTCTCAAAACATCCAAAAATAATTAATTCTTTGACAATTCATTCATCCATTATGAATTTAGTGGTTCAATCACACTTGAACTAGTCCAAAAATGTAAAATGAAAAACCCCATGATCCATTACTGAAGAACATGAAGAACAATGATAAAATATAGATAAAGACTAGAAAAGTGAGATTATCATTTTCCCTTCTGATTTTGACCAATGATCGTAATAATGGATACAAAAATAATTGTAAAAAAGGGTGAAATATAAACAATTAATTAGGTTCAATAATTATAATTAAATTATTTTTTCTTGGAAAGAATTAAAATTAATAAATTAAGAAGATATTAAAACTATGCTCAACAACTAAGAACACAATTGTGAAAATTCAAAAAATAATGAGTCTTACCACATGTAAAGATCACTATTTGGAAAATAAAACATTATATAGTATTGTAATTGATGATTCCATTATGTTCATAATTTTTTCTATGAATATCCTTGAATTTATCATCATTGGTCCAAAATTATGAATTCATCAACACCAATAGTGGATCTCCTCATCCTCCCCTCTAATCTCCCATGGTTATGTGGAAAACCCTAGATATATTCCATAACTACATATTAATAGGGAGAGGGATAATTTTCATTTAGAAAATAAAATAAATTGAATCATTTTATTTATTTAACGCACCTATAATTTTATAACTTTCGTGGAACGTATGATGTCAACTGACCTTATGTCCAGAATAGGGAAAAACATTTTTTTGGAAACAAGTATGGTCTCATATAATCCATCCGATGTTCTAAAAATCTATAAAACCAAAAATATTGAAAAAATCAACACACATTCTTTATTATTACTAATATTTCAATGTATTAATTTTAGGGTCCTACGACACCCATAATAGAGTTCCAAATATATGAATAAATAAATAAATATACATTAAATATTCAAAGGATCCACTTTTTAAATCTAAATTCATTACAATACTCACAACTTCAAGGATGTTATCCCTAAAAAGAACCAGATAAACAAAAATAAGAGGGTATTAAGCTGACATCTATCTGTCTAACTCTCGGGAGACCTCTTAGACATTCTTATACTGCCAAAGAATATGAAGCATAGGAATAGTCCACCCATGTAGTATACTCTCATGTTGATCCTCAGTCATCATCAAGTACTCTGAGAAAGTATGTCTTTTCTCAATGTCTAGTTCCCCTAATAAATTAGATGCATCATGTCATACAAATATCGCTTTAATTAAGACACAAAAATGAGTTTATGCAGTGGTACAACTATAGGTTTAAGGAAAATTTGTATGTGACCTTTATAACCATATTTAGGATCTGGAATATCTTGATGAACCTAAAGGATTGATTTATACCTTCGTAAAATATCCACAATCCTTGTCATTATGAGACTCTTAAGACAACATGGTTTGTAACATTGAACTACAGTTTCTTACATCATTGGTCCATGTATTATTTCAAATTCGACTATGTTCTATACTAATATGATCACATAACAACTAATCCTTCTCCATAATAACATGGAATGAGTTCTATCCAAAGGAAAGATGTCTCTCCAATCCGAGTCCTAGAAAAGGGAACCCTTTATGATCTGCTGTATAGTTTCTTGAATGGTTCCATGTTG
The DNA here is from genome assembly GCA_963277665.1 of Viscum album. Lineage (NCBI taxonomy): Eukaryota > Viridiplantae > Streptophyta > Magnoliopsida > Santalales > Viscaceae > Viscum > Viscum album. Next base: position 667,722,107 of record OY728133.1, read on the forward strand.
ATAGTGGAGTGATAAATTTTCTTACAGGTTAAATACACTAATGAAAAGTGACACTCCAATATCGGTCTAAAGTACAACATGAAGAATAAAAGTATAATTTCTAAAACAAGGATGGTCCCATCATTCTATCCATTTATATGTGGGTGAATTGTGGTTCTATTATATATCTGTGACCTAAAGACTCCTAAAAACATTCCACAACCATTATGGGAACTATAAATAATGGGTCAAGAACATAGTCATGGGTAACTCATGAATTCAAATAATCTCTGAATGGAAAAAATTCCCTAAACTCTCAATTGAACCATGTTCTTAGATAAAAAGGAAGTGCGAGAAATTATTAGGTCAATAAGAAATCACCCAAATAGCATTATGTACATAGTTTTCCATAGAATACCCATATAAAATCAATTGATATGATATCCCATATCTATTCTGGGACACAAGAAGTTGAGTCAGAACTGTTGGATCCTAATGGTTAATCATTAACTACTAACATGTGAAGCTCCAAGAAACAAAATTTTAAATGATTTGTCTCATTCCAACCCACAAAAACTGAAATTTAGAGACATTTTACATATTTTAAACTGTCATATATATAATAAATGGGTGGGAGTAAGAAACTACCTCAACACCCTCTCACAAAATGTTACCAGAACTACTATTCGTTGATAAAAAAGGGTGATGGGATCCACAACATCAGAAAATCTATTTATTGTATATCTCGAGGATATATGGCCACACATAAATTTACAATCAATTTAAATCAAATTAACCTCCCCCGCATGATGATTAATTTGTGGATTCAACGCCATTAACAAAATATAATATTTCCATCCCTCCTCAACTAGGTTTATTTGCAAATATTCAATCAATTACGATTCCTCCCACACTAAACAAGTACAATATTTATATATAATGGAATATACCATCACATTTACCTTCCTAGGAGTATTGAATATATCTAATTCATAGTTTCATAGGAACTATAACTATCATTTATTTTATTGGGTGTGTTATACCTAGGTAATGATGTACCCAAGACTCTGGTGGTGTAAGTACAAATGAAATTCTCCCCCAGAATATAATCCTCCACATCATAAAGGTTAATAAAAACACTACTAATTCAATTTAATGGGGCTTATAGTTATTATCATGGGGTCTTACCTACCTCAACCCATAAGAAACCACTATCTGCCACTACATCAACATGAATTGATTACTATCTTCGATGGAATCAAAAAATATTGCATACTCATCTCCATACATTGTAATTCTTGACATATGATCATTGTTAAATATGTACCTATGCACATAAAAGGTTGTTAGAAACTATTCATTTTTAATAAAATGGATACCCTTTCAATGTTAAGAATTTCAAATAAACCATAATCATGCAAATATTAACCAAAATCCTTCAGTTTTTCCATTAATATCTAAGGAAACTCCACACCTTTAACAAGAAATTACATGTTCCAAAGAAAAATATAATCAATATTTTATAGTTCCATTGTCACATTATACTCGAAGATGACATTCCCTAGAAATTTAACTTATAGAATCCAATACTGACACTTCAAGAGATTACCATATATTAGGTGATCCTGGAGTTATCCTATGACTATCCATAAATGACTTATATGATCATTATTAGATATTAAGTAAATGATATTTTTTAACAATAAAGACAACCAAAAACCTATCAAATAAGGGATGGATGATTCAGTTTGTAAAACACCTGAACACTACAAGGGAATTAATAAAACCAAAGGGAAAGACCAAGAAATCATAATGGACATATCAACATCAAGATGTCATCATAAGAATATAATATATATGAACACTAAATTGATGGTAGGTAGACCCAATATCAATATTTGAGAACCATCTTACACCTTTCAATTTGATAAAGAGGTTGTTAATCCTTATCCAAGGGCAGGTGTTCCTGACCGTCACATGATTTTGATTATAGTAATCAATGTGTAGCCTCAAGATACCAACCAAAATTATCACAACATAGAGTAGAGTAACTCATGTAGACACACTGGATATAATAAAACCATTCATATGAATGTATTCCAATATCACCCTTCTCTCCCAGAGCATAACATGAGAAATTCATTATAGCCTAGAATATATTAGTGTGATCATGAGGTGAAATCCAATAAATAATTCCATCTACCAACTCATATATAGTCCCATAACATCTTCAGGAAATACACCCATATAATACTCCACTACCACTAGAAGCTATATTTTCAATGAGAATACTACCTCAGTGGCCAAAATCAACAGCTAATTGGTGATAGGTTGTAATTTCATACTCAAAAATAATACTCATTCTTTAAAAAGGAACTTATCACAATTGAAGGGAACCACATCACATAATCTTGTAGGAATCTAAATCTCCTATAGTGATAATATATTTGGGAAAGAACTAAAGGAAAAAATTTGGTACTCAGGATGATGTTATAGTGTTTCATCGTGATGGAAAAGAGGTCCCATGAGAAAATCTATACCCCGAGATCCACCTCACACTACCAAAAGATGTATGAAATAGAAGAATCATTCCTTGTAGGAACCTTTATCCATAGATGATGGGCTAAAGACTGTATAGGAAACTATAACTATTATATATGTGATATGGAGATAAATGGAGGACCCACACTTGTGTTAATACATACTTGCGATAAATTAGATAAGACACAAGTCATAACTAAAATCATTTCATGTGTACCATGGCCAGAACACTTTATATCATAAATCTAACCACATACTCTACCACCGACCATCTGATATCGTAATGAGCCACCAGTAAATAGTGGTGTAAGTAGTTTAATGCATCATTCTCCACCAGTAGCACCTCTTTAGAGGGGTTTTCATGGCCCCATGTCTAAACCACATCCCTAAGGGCCACCTGACCTTGCCTAGAAGATCCCTAACCATGAATCTAACTATACTGTGGGGGATAATCCATTATCCATCCACTGCCTATAGTTCACTGGGTTTTGAAACCAAGAGAAATGTGACCTCACCCATTTAAAGTATAACATTACCTATCACCATGATGAATAGATCCCCTATGTGATTTCTATAATGCAGATACCACTTATTGAGTTTGAGTATGAGTGTGTCTATAACATTGAGACAATGAGAGTTGAATCATACTAAACGTTATGAATTATGTATCCAAATGATGCATGTTAACTTACCTACATACTTGAAATACCTCAACTAAGAAGCTATCTATCACCAAGACCAACTCTAGACCCCCCTCATAAGTACATGTTCATAAGGCTACCACGATAGCTTAAATCTCACTACATATTCCCTACTAAAACATCCATGAAAAGAAGTATCCATATATCACCATATTGAGAGAGTATCATATGAGTCTAAAATGCCTCAAATCAGACTCAACAATGGAAAAATCACCCTATTTCATCAAATGATGTTTCCGGATCTATACATAGTGAATGTTAAAAGAGTAATAATAATCATGGATCAATAACTTGATGTTTTCCATGACAGAATCACTTCATCATGGGTCTGAGTGATCAATACCCCCTAGTTCCCAACTTTTCCACGATGTATACTAGTTGTAGTTATAACCATATGATCGATCAGGGCCTGTACAAGCAAAACAATTTAAACCATTGACTAGATCCAATCCTCTGCTGGCAATGGGTATGCATCATTAAGAAATATATGTTGTCACTATCACTTGAACTAATGTATTTTACTAGTCCTAGAAACATCATCCTCTGGACTTGCTGGATTTATTTCCTACTAAACATAAAGAAGATCATCCACCTGAACCATTGGACTTGGATCCACGCACTGTCCATTGAGTGGAACCACAACTCAATGATGACCAAGAGGGAACACTTTGAGAATAGGATCCTTCAACGAGGGATCATCACTTAACTAGTCATCACCATCACCCTATTCTAGGAACCTAGATTGAGACCATCATGTAGGAAACCTGGAAATTTACAAGGAATACCCTTAATTGATGATAATATCTAAGGATTCGAATCATGAGGGAAATGGATGTAAAAAATACAGAATCATATATGATGCATGTACCATTGGTTTCCCTATAATAAATACCGTATTACTCCATGTCAATAATTACATATTCAACATTCTGGTGTATGGATAGTCATCCACCACTCCATCACTGAGTTTCCTTCAATGAGAGTCAATATCAAGACACTTCAAAATCTTTTCCCTATGATCCAAAAAAACCCTCATGTCATGACTAACTCCAAACACTATTCCTAAGAAAACATTTATTTGATACAATTCCTTTATGGTTGACACCACTAGGGACCCACATTGGGTTTCAGTAAGTCATGTGTGACTGTAACACCCAAGGTAAATAATGAATATGACATTTTCATATTTATCCATATTTTTGAATAAAATATTAATATGACTTTAAAGGGGACGCTATGCTCGATGGCATACCCAACACGCAACAACGAGTTTCTTGGGAATCTTACGGTGCACTCTAATAATAAAATAATATTATTTCAAATGGTAGTTAACATGTAGCTGTTGTATTGGCGGGAATGGATATAAATAACTAAAATATGATTATATATGTTTTTTAAATGTTTTTACATTTATCCAATAAATGCTAAAGGCTTAAAATATGGAAAGAATTCAATTTTAGGCGTATATGCCCTAGTTTTAACTAAAGGTTCACTTATCGCCTTTTAATGGAGAACTATCATTAAATATAGTTTTGTTCACTCTTAAACATTCTTTTGGACCAAATAAAACTCTTATTAAGAATCGGGACATCAAAATTTACTTTGTGTAAATTTTTGGTATCTTTCCGATAAAGTTTATTTTTTAATGAATAGTGTAAAATGTTGTATTTTAATTCAAAACCACATTTTAATCTAATTTATTTATATGATTAGATTATATTTTGAATTGGTTTTAAAGTGAAATTATAAAATATTTTTACCGTTAAATACAATAGTGGTCGTTGGAATTAATTTCACTTTGAAATCGGACTTAAACTAGTGTCAACCTTTTGATACTTATTGTTTCATAAAAACACGCTATTTGTCATGACAACGAGAATTAATTATTAAATTAATTAATGTGACTTATATATTTTGAATTTTGTAAAACGGAATTCATTTTTGATTTTAGAATATCAAATATAGCTTAGGGTGAATTTTTAGGATTTTTCTGAAAAACTTCAATTTTTGATGAATAGTGAAACCACTAAGTGGTACTTATAAAAGCTGATTTTCCGTTTAAATGAAATTTTGCCATCATTGTGTTTTGATTTTCAAAAATACGACATACATGGTTGTCATTAAGAAGTAAAATGTGGTTCAATGAGATTAAAATAATTTTTTGGTGAATAGTAACTTATTATGTTTTTAATCGCGATTAGAGGTAATTAGTGTAGTTTAAGGTAAAAATAATGTTTTAATAATATTAAATGAACTTGACACATGTCCTAACCTCATTGGATGTGTAATGGCCGACCAAGACAAGCCCTGGGTCAACTTTGGGACCCCATGGAGCCACTTTGGTTGGGAAATGACATAAATAACTTTTTATTTAATGTAAAAGTAAAAATGACACAAACATGATATGTTTTACTAAAACAATTTTTAATTGGGGTTATACAAGTCAGATTTTTTATTATAAATAGTAATTGGAAAGATAAAAATATTTCCTACATCATAGTAATTTTTTTATAATTTTTAGACATTAAATAAATTAAATTATTTATGACATCATAATGATGCAGCGATGACATCATTATTTGACGATTTTAAAAAAATGGAAAGATATTGTAAAATCTATGAACTACACATGTCCAAAAATTATTGGATGAGTGTATTTCGAAGCCTTATCACCTTATCCACGAATTATATCAATGTGGGAACTTTTAAAACCGAAACACATTTTCAAATAAAGTAATATTTCTTACTTTCCAAAAGTGCCCCTCCTCTCCTCTTATAAAAGGCCCCCACCTCTACCTCATTTCACACACTCCTCAAGCCTTTGGCTCGGCCAACCCCTGCCCATTTACTCTCTCCACATCCCTCTCCTCATCCTATATGATTCCCTTTGGGCATAATCCTTTCAAAGGAAGCCTTTAAGCTCAAATCAAAAGGAGTTACACTTTTAAAGGTAATTCATTCTCTCTTGTTCATTTGTTTTATTTTGCTTATTCAACCCTCTAAACTCTTTTTATTTACTTATTTTGTAACAAAAACAGTATCATAAATATACTAGGATGTTTTTATAAGATTTATTTGAGCTACACTCTCACACAACTACATCAAATTGTTAAAGAACATACGGGTTCCGTGGATGGCAAGATTCTGCCTCCCGAAACGATGATGGTTCAATACTCATTTAACACCTTCAAGGGTGGCCATTATGATGTCACTATTTTTATATATGATATATAATATGTTTATTGTTTTCTTTAAGCTTATGTATTTTTCATTTTGGGCATACCTTTATGGTTTCCATTATGGGTAAACACGATATCTTCATTTAAGGAAGTGCGGACTACCGCCTCTCAAAGTGATGTGATTCGTTAATGCCATATGTGGGACGTGTAAAGGATGGATTTAAAATTATTATATATGATTTTATACTGGAATTATAATATACCTATATATCATTATTATTTCTTTCCATTAAAGTATGAGATAGAAATGAAAGTAGCGTTCATGCGTACGTACGGCTTACCGTCTCCATGAACGGTGCATTTCATTTCTTATCCCCAACTGTAATGTACTATTAAAAGTATATGAATATAATGGATATATATAATTAATGATACATATAAATGATGAATATAATTCTGGAATTAAAATATACATACCTCTAATTTAATTTTAATTCTATTAATATGAGAAAGAAATGAAAGTAGCGTTCATGCGTACGTACGACTTACCGTCTCCATGAATGGTGCATTTCATTTCTTAACTCTAAATGATTATGTAATATTATAAATACATGTATATGCTGGATATATATGATATATATGATATCCAAATCAGGAATGTCATTCTGGATATAAAGAACCTTTTACCACACAAACAACATGTAATTGTAAGAAGTCCACTTTTGACTTAAGAACCAAATATTGACAAAACAAATATCATTAACTTAAGTGATTACATAATGTTTATGACATGGTAATAAGTGATATAAAATGAATAATGAACTTGAAAAAGGTTCTTAAGGAAGTATAAATTAAATCAAGTTTATTATTCAGGACGTTAAAGAATGATCAAGTCATGTCGGATCGGAGGTATGGGATCCTACACCTCTCTTTCTTTTTAAGTACACTCTTTTATGTCATTCCTTTTAAGCTCATATTTCTTATGATTGGGATGTTATCTTATATTACTCCTACTGTACTTATTATGTTCATATGATGAGAGACCCTATTTCCTCTCATCAATCCATTTTGGAAGTTTTGAGTGGTGTCGTTAGGCTGCCGAATTTTCGTAAGGGATTTTTCATCACACTTTTATTCCTGTGAGATTTATGCTATATTTGCCACAAATTCCATTGAGTGGTGTATGTACTTCCCATTATTATACTCTTTGTGTAATATAATTTCGTTTATGAGTATTTACATCAATTATCTATTGTCCTTCTTTCATGGGGTGTATGTTTTGAAAGATACCCAAGTCGGTAAGGGAACCTTTCACCCTCCTTTTTTTTAAAAGACTTCTTTTGTTGGGTCTTTTAATTTACATATTTTTATGTTGGGATATGTTCTCATATATCCTTATTGATGTAAATTTTATGTCCAAGTTATGAGATACACTTTTTATCTCTCATCAAATCATTTTGATGTGATGTCGTTAGGCTGTCAAGGGAACTTTTTAACCCAATTTCGATTTCTCTGGGTTCAACATGTAGTCATTGAATATGTCATCCATTGAATATGTGTGAATGACCTTTTATTGTTTTACACATAATATCCACTTATATTGGATGTATTTATATTTGTCACACATATTTTTGAGATTTATTTGTCCTTAATTTAAGGATACCTTCTTTATAAGGGATTTCATCACATTTGACATTTCTATTGAGGGTTCATTGTTGTTATGCACCAATTCACTCTTATATGGTGTATATACTGTCTTTTGGAGTATTATATCATGAATACTTTTATTCTCATGATATTATAAAGTTCGTATTAAATGTTATTCCTCTATTATTTGTATTCAAGAGTCTCTCATTTTGTTAAAAACTCTTTTACAAAAATATCATTTTAAATGTTTTAAAGATTTATTATTCTAAATCTTTATCTTTAATGTCCATGTTTTCAAAATGGTTTTCAGTATTTATTTAAATGGACATTAATGTTTTAAAATTATAATTCCATTAAAAGCTTCAAAGTGGTATGGGACACTTTGATTCAAAAATCTCTTTTAAATGGTTTTTGAAAATGGATTGATTAATTAAATATCTGGGAATTAGTTATTGTGATTGAAAATGAAATATTGTTATTGAAATGTTTATATTTTCCATATTTTATGTGTAATAATGGTACTTGGACATTATGACGGGTGGGTCCGTGAATACCAGGACGGGTGGTTACGTTATAACCTCCAATGCATTGGGTATGGAAGTCAGTCGTATGGCTATTCCATTAAGTATGTATGGAAATTTTCCGTATGACTATTCCATTAAGTGATATGTGTGGAAGTCGACCGTATGGTTATTTCACTTAAGTATGTTTATGTCCCAAGTTACCTTTATATATGTTATGTGTTCTTTATATGGGTTTTATGGTAATCCTTTGGTTACAAAAAGGTAAGTAATGATACTTTTTTTAGTGAAGAGTTTTTACTACTTCATGAAGGTGAAAAGTATTACATTGATAAAGTATTCTTGGTTTACTTGTTGTTTTGAAAAACTAACAGTTTTCATTCTTTGTGTATCCCTTACTGAGCTTCTTATGCTCATCCCAAGTTTTTGAAATGTTTTTCACAGGACATAGCATGGAATAAGGTCAAGGATGGGATCAAGGGAAAGTCATGCTACCTAAAACATGGAACTATACATGTTTCTTTTTAAGAGTTTTTATTTTATGGAAATTTAGTAGAAGCGACTACTTTGTAATCTTTTGAGATGTAATAGTTATGTCCTAATTCTCTAAAACTCTAAACCTGAAAATATCCTCAATTTGAATTACTCATTTAATTCAATATTATGTAAGGTTTAAGGCTGGGGCCTTATAGTTGGTATCAGAGGTCGGTTTAGATAACTTTAGAGGTTAGGGCATTCTTTAAACATAAGTGACATTACCATAATGGTTAGGATTTCAGAAAGAGTCCTAGTTTTAGATAAAGTGAATGAGTAAGTGTATCTTAGTGTTTACCTTACTCATTAGTACATGATGGTTATGTTGATATACTCACACTGACATTTCTGTTTTTAGTGAATGGCTGGATCTGGCAGGCACCAAAGTGACAATTGGTTTGAAGGAAACTATGGTGGTTCTCTGATTAAGAGACTCGATGAAATGAGGTACTCAATGAGGAAACTCGTGGTTGTTCTAAACAACCTATCAAGGAGCCATGATCAACCACGTGAACCATGGTATGTTCTATAATGAATCATGTACGAGATGACCAATCGATGTGGCAGTTCAGGTAATAATTAAAAAAGTAACCATTAGGGTTTATATGATACTTACTTTTTAGGTAATTACGGGCTACTATATGATATGATGGAAAATGAAAGGAATGAGATAAACATGAGGTTAAAATATGTTATGATTATTTTTGAAGATTTTATCTCATTTTGGGGATTTTTTTAAGAATTATATAGTTTTGGAAAAAGGAAAACACGCAGACCGTGTGACAACCCGTCACGTCGGACAAAGCTGCGGGAATCGAACCCACAACCAAAGTGCGACTGGTATTTATCGCCTACCACTGGACTACGTGAAGTACCTGGTTAGTTTGACTGATTATTTTTATTTATATGATTTTATGAATTAAGAGTAAGTTGATTTTGGGTTATTTATGAAAATGATTAACCTATCATGGAGGATATGTGATAAGGATAATTACTTTTTAGTGCGAGACTTTAGGAGCGATTGATGTTGTTTGGAGATAAATGTTACGATTTAACGTGGAAGACTATGTGACTAAATCCCTAAAATATTTGGGTTTCAATCCTAGTTTGGTTTACTTTGAAGAATTTTATGGACAAATTGATTATAGAATGGTCCTCATTGAACTTTGGGTTTTGTTGGACAAATTTTGGAGGTTAAGAATAGATTTTCTTTTTATAAAGGGTTATCCTTTTCTGGATTATCTGACCTTGTACTAGACTTTTTGGTTTTGGTTTTGGTTAACGTCTAAAGACATGGGAAGTATATAGTTCTATTTTGTGGATTAGGTGATTCTCTAGAAGTTGATTATAGTACTCTTAATGTGAACAAGTCTTCCTAAATACTCATCTTTTGGAGAAAATATGAGTTTGTGTAAGGAATCTAGTAAAAGTTGAAAGTCAACATGATAAGTGATTATGTTTCCTTATGAATAAATTCCTCAATAAAAAGTAACTTAAAGAAAAAATGTTGTCTATTAACTTTTCCTACTGGGGAATCAAATACCTTTTAACACATCACAAGTTTGTGATTTTTTCTTGGTTAACTTTCTCCTAAACATGTTTTCTATCACTCTCCGTCAGAACATGACCCTTTGTTTTTTCCTCCATGTCCATATTTTCATACATGGAATCCTAGTATGGGTTAACTCGGGTGAACTTTGTACTTATCTTTCTTTATTTTAAAGTGATTGTTTTACCGACTCTTGTTCCGATGTGGGACGTTCAAGGATGTTTCCAAGCTCAATTTTAAAAATTGCGAGGACGCAATTCCCAAAAGGGGGGAAGGATGTAACACCCCAGGTAAATAATGAATATGACATTTTCATATTTATCCATACTTGTGAATAAAATATTAATATGACTTTAAAGGGGACGCTATGCTCGATGGCGTACCCAACATGCAACAACGAGTTTCTTGGGAATCTTACGTTGCACTCTAATAATAAAATAATATTATTTCAAATGGTAGTTAACATGTAACCGTTGTATTGGAGGGAATGGATAGAAATAACTAAAATATAATTATATATGTTTTTTAAATGTTTTTACATTTATCCAATAAAAGCTAAAGGCTTAAAATATGGAAAGAATTCAATTTTAGGCGTATATGCCCTAGTTTTCACTAAAGGTTCACTTATCGCCTTTTAATGGAGAACTGTAATTAAATATAGTTTTTTTCACTCTTAAACATTCCTTTGGACCAAATAAAACTCTTATTAAGAATCGGGACATCAAAATTTACTTTGTGTAAATTTTTGGTATCTTTCCGATAAAGTTTATTTTTTAATGAATAGTGTAAAATGTTGTATTTTAATTCAAAACCACCTTTTAATCTAATTTATTTATATGATTAGATTATATTTTGAATTGGTTTTAAAGTGAAATTATAAAATATTTTTACCATTAAATACAATAGTGGTCGTTGGAATTAATTTCACTTTGAAATCGGACTTAAACTAGTGTCAACCTTTTGATACTTATTGTTTCATAAAAACACGCTATTTGTCATGACAACGAGAATTAATTATTAAATTAATTAATGTGACTTATATGTTTTGAATTTTGTAAAACGGACTTCATTTTTGAATTCAGAATATCAAATATAGCTTAGGGTGAATTTTTGGGATTTTTCTGAAAAACTTCAATTTTTGATGAATAGTGAAACCACTAAGTGGTACTTATAAATGATGATTTTCCGTTTAAATGAAATTTTGCCATCATTGTGTTTTGATTTTCAAAAATCCGACATACATGGTTGTCATTAAGAAGTAAAATGTGGTTCAATGAGATTAAAATAATTTTTTGGTGAATAGTAACTTATTAAGTTTTTAATCGCGATTAGAGGTAATTAGTGTAGTTTAAGGTAAAAATAATATTTTAATAATATTAAATGAACTTGACACATGTCCTAACCTCATTGGATGTGTAATGGACGACCAAGAAAAGCCATGGGTCCACATGGGGACCCCATGGAGCCACTTTGGTTGGGAAATGACATAAATAACTTTTTATTTAATGTAAAAGTAAAAATGACACAAACATGATATGTTTTACTAAAACAATTTTTAATTGGGGTTATACAAGTCATATTTTATATTATAAATAGTAATTGGAAAGATAAAAAGATTTCCTACATCATAGTAATTTGTTTATAATTTTTAGACATTAAATAAATTAAATTATTTATGACATCATAATGATGCAGCGATGACATCATTATCTGACGATTTAAATAAAATGGAAAGATAATGTAAAATCTATGAACTAAACATGTACAAAACTTATTGGATGAGTGGATTTAGAAGCCTTATCACCTTATCCACGAATTATATCAATGTGGGACCTTTTAAAACCGAAACACATTTTCAAATAAAGTAATATTTCTTACTTTCCAAAAGATCCCCTCCTCTCCTCTTATAAAAGGCCCCCACCTCTACCTCATTTCAAACACTCCTCAAGCCTTTGGCTCGGCCAAACCCTGCCCATTTACTCTCTCCAAATCCCTCTCCTCATCCTAGATGATTCACTTTGGGCAGAATCCGTTCAAAGGAAGCCTTTAAGCTCAAATCAAAAGGAGTTACACTTTTAAAGGTAATTCATTCTCTCTTGTTCATTTGTTTTATTTTGCTTCTCCAACCCTCTAAACTCTTTTTATTTACTTATTTTGTAACAACACCAGTATCTTCAATATACTAGTATGTTGTTATAAGATTTATTTGAGCTACACTCTCACACAACTACATCAAATGGTTAAAGAACATACGGTTTCCGTGGATGGAAAGATTCTGCCTCCCGAAACGATGATTGTTCAATACTCATTTAACACCTTCAAGGGTGGCCATTATGATGTCAATATTTTTATATATGATATATAATATGTTTATGTTTTTCTTTAAGCTTCTGTATTTTTCATTTTGGGCATACCTTTATGGTTTCCATTATGGGTAAACACGATATCTTCATTTAAGGAAGTGCGGACTACCGCCCCCTCAAAGTGATGTGATTCGTTAATGCCATATGTGGGACGTGTAAAGGATGGATTTAAAGTTATTATATATGATTTTATACTGGAATTATAATATACCTCTATATCATTATTATTTCTTTCCATTAAAGTATGAGATAGAAATGAAAGTAGCGTTCATGCGTACGTACGGCTTACCGTCTCCATGAACGGTGCATTTCATTTCTTATCCCCAAATGTAATGTACTATTAAAAATATATGTATATAATGGATATATATAATTAATGATACATCTAAATGATGAATATAATTATGGAATTAAAATATACATACCTCTCATTTAATTTTAATTCCATTAATATGAGAAAGAAATGAAAGTAGCGTTCATGCGTACGTACGACTTACCGTCTCCATGAATGGTGCATTTTATTTCTTACATCTAAATGATTATGTAATATTATAAATACATGTATATGCTGGATATATATGATATATATGATATACAAATCAGGAATGTCATTCTGGATATAAAGAACCTTTTACCACACGAACAACATGTAATTGTAAGAAGTCCACTTTTGACTTAAGAACCAAATATCGGCAAAACAAATATCATTAAATTAAGTGATTACATAATGTTTATGACATGGTAATAAGAGATATAAAAGGAATAATGAACTTGAAAAATGTTCTTAAGGAAGTATAAATTAACTCAAGTTTATTATTCAGGACGTTAAAGAACGATCAAGTCAAGTCGGACCCGAGGTAAGGGATCCTACACCTCTCTTTCTTTTTAAGTACACTCTTTTATGTCATTCCTTTTAAGCTCATATTTCTTATGATTGGGATGTTATTTTATATTACTCCTACTGTACTTATTATGTTCATATGATGAGAGACCCTATTTCCTCTCATCAATCCATTTTGGATGTTTTGAGTGGTGTCGTTAGGCTGTCGAATTTTCGTAAGGGATTTTTCATCGCACTTTTATTCCCGTGAGATTTATGCTACATTTGCCACAAATTCCATTGAGTGGTGTATGTACTGCCCATTATTCTACTATTTGTGTAATATAATTTCGTTTATGAGTATTTACATCAATTATCTATTGTCCTTCTTTCATGGGGTGTATGTTTTGAAAGATACCCAAGTCGGTAAGGGAACCTTTCACCCTCCTTTTTTTAAAAGACTTATTTTGTTGGGTCTTTTAATTTACATATTGTTATGTTGGGATATGTTGTCATATATCCCTATTGATGTAAATTTTATGTCCAAGTGATGAGATACACTTTTTATCTCTCATCAACTCATTTTGATGTGATGTCGTTAGGCTGTCAAGGGAACTTTTTAACCCAATTTCGATTTCTTTGGGTTAAACATGTAGTCATTGAATATGTCATCCATTGAATATGTGTGAATGACCTTTTATTGTTTTACACTTAATATCCACTTATATTGGGTGTATTTATATTTGTCACACATATTTTTGAGATTGATTTGTCCTTAATTTAAGGATACCTTCTTTATAAGGGATTTAATCACATTTGACATTTCTATTGAGGGTTCATTGTTGCTATGCACCAATTCACTCTTATATGGTGTATATAATGTCCTTTTGAGTATTATATCATGAATACTTTTATTCTCATGATATTATAAAGTTCGTATTAAATGTTATTCCTCTATTATTTGTATTCAAGAGTCTCTCATTTTGTTAAAAACTCTTTAAAAAAAATATCATTTTAAATGTTTTAAAGATTTATTATTCTAAATCTTTATCTTTAATGTCCATGTTTTCAAAATGGTTTTCAGTATTTACTTATATGGACCTTAATGTTTTAAAATAATAATTCCATTAAAAGCTTCAAAGTGGTATGGGACACTTTGATTCAAAAATCTCTTTTAAATGGTTTTTGAAAATGGATTGATTAATTCAATATCTGGGAATTATTTATTGTGATTGCAAATGAAATATTGTTATTTAAATGTTTATATTTTCCATATTTTATGTGTAATAATGGTACTTGGACATTATGACGGGTGGTGCCGTGAATACCAGGATGGGTGGTTATGTTATAACCTCCAATGCATTGGGTATGGAAGTCGGCCGTATGGCTATTCCATTAAGTATTTATGGAAATTGGCCGTATGGCTATTCCATTAAGTGATATGTGTGGAAGTCGACCGTATGGTTATTCCACTTAAGTATGTTTATGTCCCAAGTTACCTTTATATATATTATGTGTTCTTTATATGGGTTTTATGGTAATCCTTTGGTTACAATAAGGCAAGTAATGATACTTTTTTTTAGTGAAGAGTTTTTACTACTTCATGAAGGTGAAAAGTATTACATTGATAAATTATTCATGGTTTACTTGTTGTTTTGAAAAACTAACAGTTTTCATTCTTTATGTATCCCTTACTGAGCTTCTTATGCTCATCCCAAGTTTTTGAAATGTTTTTCACAGGACTTAGTGTGGAATAGGGTCAAGGATGGGATCAAGGGAAAGTCATGCTACCTAAAACATGGAACTATACATGTTTCTTTTTAAGAGTTTTTATTTTATGGAAATTTAGTAGAAGCGACTACTTTGTAATCTTTTGAGATGTAATAGTTATGTCCTAATTCTCTAAAACTCTAAACCTGAAAATATCCTCGTTTTGAATTACTCATTTAATTCAATATTATGTAAGGTTTAAGGCTGGGGCCTTATACTGACACCCCAACCAGGACTCTAATAGACCAAGGGATGACCACAAGAGATAAGTTGGATTATCACTAAAATGAAAGGCTTTATCCAAATGTACCAACATACACTCATACACCCAACTCCCTGAAACTGTGAAGAGATCACGATGCAAAATCTCTGATAGTGACTAGTGAAAAAAATTAGTGACTCAAAATACTAATGTTCTACACTGATACCAGAACCACTAAATACACTATAAATATTCTTTTCATCTACAAAAGACATGAATTTTATGGAAAAAATACCACATCGGGTTGAGTACAAACATCCACATTTGGATTCCTATAAAACCAACAAGTAAGAAAAATAATTATCCTGTTATCTTCACCCAAAAGTCAATATGGTAAATTAAACATATCATAATATTTAATTATACTGAAACCCCAGAAAAAAATATAGGAGTCCCAATATCCATGAAAATATAAGAAAGATAAATTTTCTAGGAACTCCAAAGGTCCCATCTCTAAGGAAAATCACCACACAAAACCTCACAAGAACCATAGTGGAGGGAAGACTCCCCAATACTGCATTCTACTACATAGGTAACACTATCTCTAGTAGAGGAACTAAACTATAAGATATATCAATGATGGAGGAATAAAAATATATATAAAGATATGTCATTCCATCTAGATTGTGGGGTAGTACTGATGATACTTTTATGTAAGATATGGGGGACCTGTTCCGAAGCGAGTTAGGGGAGAACTGACCTTGACATCTCTCTGATGATCAAACCGGATCACTATCATTATCCAAAAATCTCTAGTAGAAGAAAAACACTCATATTAAAAATTAATCATATCATTGGTGAGAAAATGAATGCCTCCATATCATCTTATATGGAATTATACAGATATTAGGATGCTTATAGTTCCAAATATGAGTACCGAAGAAAGAGATACACAAGGTAGAAGTTTATGGGGAATATAAACGACATGTGTATCGATGAACACAGAATGTCTAACCAAATGAATATGTAGACGTGTTATTACATATAATCAATGAACCTCACATGTTCCACTTCATAATATGTATGTATAAGGAAATGGTGTGAAACATAAAACCTACACTCCTAGCTCTATTTCTCAATGATAAATACTTTAAATAGTTACTTTGTTACCAGTTGTAAAATCATGGATATGACCATAGACAATTACAAAAATAATAATGATTATTGAATCCCTTAAATAAAAATTATAATTTATGTTTCAATGATTTAGATAACTGGGAAACAAAATATATTGATAAATACCATGTTCTTTATATCAAATGGATAATTATACAAATATATAAAAAACTAATAGATTCATGAACATTCTTAAACATCTCCCACACATTCTCTCACACGTGTCACCCTTTAAGATAATCCACCAATTCTAATTTTATCTATATATTGTGGAAATGGAAAGATAAAAATGGGTGAGCTCACAGACTTTTTAAGAGAATCATATAATGTAAATAATTTTGGAATTAACACAAAATAATTATTATGGTAGGAATAGATAACAAACTTGAATACATAATGAACACAAATGTGGTAGATTTCGATATCCGTGAAACTAAATTAAGACATCAATATCGATAATAATGACCTCGTACAAATGGAATTTGTAATTATTTATATAGAAAACTGTATGTTAATGTGCTATTATAATACACTTTACTTGTCATAAAGACCACAATCAAGTCATAATGCTCTAAGGACATTTTACTATGATAATATCATATTTTTGGAAGTGGAATAAACCAAAACCCAAACATTTTTTATATAATTTTACTTGTAAATGTATTGAGGAGAAATATAATTACAGGCCCCACAAGTCACCTGTTTAATTCAAATTCACTCTCTACAAGAGAAAATGAATAAAAAATACATAATAAACCACACCAATAATATTTTTATTGAAATAAAAACATATATAAAAAATATATTATTCACCAGGTTAATAAAATATCATTATTTTTAGGTGAAT
This sequence comes from Viscum album, assembly GCA_963277665.1. Taxonomy (NCBI): domain Eukaryota; kingdom Viridiplantae; phylum Streptophyta; class Magnoliopsida; order Santalales; family Viscaceae; genus Viscum; species Viscum album. The sequence continues at coordinate 667,739,936 of OY728133.1, forward strand.
ATAATTTTAAATGAGTTATGTAACATGTTATGATTAAACCATTTGGATAAATTGGAATATGTCTCAGACAATACTGGAATAACGTTATCATAAGCCTCTTGGAGAAAGAAAGTGGACAGTTTCAATAGAATATATCATAAGAAGTGGGAAATATTTTTCAAGGGATTATGTGGAAGGAATATATATCCCAAAAAAACAATGAGATAATACCACATAATATAATAGATGGGTATAATGTACTAAACTTATATGAAATAAGATTAAAGAACCATCAAAACTAGATGAATGAAAATTGAGTTACCAAAAATCCTCACTATTGGGAAAATAAATAAATCAGCAGCCATATGAATAATGGAAAATGATTTGGATAGAAAATACATTGAAATAAAATTAAAATATAATTCATGGGATAGTAAATCAAGATAACACCATATAAGGGCAACATAGACTGTAACATTCATTACATCTCAATAGATAAGAATTGAGGCCATGAAAAGCATTATGGATTGGAAATATTCCAATAAAAATCCATTGAAAGATAGTGATTTACATTGAACATAAAATAATTTTAGAAAAAATCACAATTCATGATATGATATCTCAAATAGTTAATATACACAAAACATAAATGAAATTTGGTGCATAAATACAATACTTATGTCAATAAAGGGAAATTGAGTCGAAAACCCTTAGCTCTTGTCCCGACTTCCACGTACATAATTTAAAATACTATATCACAAAAATATAGATCTTAATAAATTAATTTAGATCATTAATAATATAAATTTAATTCATAATCTTTATAATTAGTCATTCTCTACATGAATTCATCCGATTTTCCACATCATGTATTTATTGTTTTGATCGTCTGTACCAACTTCATAATTAAAGTGTCTATATTTTATTTAAAATATCATAAATAATTGATAAACTAAATTATTTTAATATATTTTAAAAAATTTATATAATTTATATAATTTTATTTAATTTCACTTTTGTTTGTGAACCATGATGATGAAATCAATGATGATCAGGTTTTGATGATTATTATCAAGTGAAATGTGTTTTCTTAATTAATGAGTTTGATATTGATATAACTGTAAAATAAAAAATAATTATTTAAATATATTTATCATTTTTAAAAATTAAATATGTTCTAATAGTAATCTATTATGTAAATTCATAGTGTTGTTTATTTCAGAAGTTAAAATGACCCAAATATGAAGATACTTAGATTTAATTAACAATTATGTGATGTTTTAGTTAAAATATAATTATACAAGAGGAAGAATGATCTTATTTAGTTCTTATTAGTTTTATTTAACATAGTTTTAAAAAAAATTAAATAAAATATAATTTAAACAAATACATTACATAGAAAAATAATTATAATTTCCCTCTTAGTTTCCTTGCTTTAAATTATTAAATTAACGATGATAGTTTATTGATCATATAATTAAAGGGTTATCTAATTATACATACCATAACATTATGATATAAAATAAATAGTATTTATCCTTTAATACCATTATTATATCAAATGTTTTATGGTGGTGACGGAAAAAATAATGTGATACTTCTTGGAGGTGGTAGTCCACACAACAGACGAACAATAATATTGTTTTTCTTAATGGATGGGGAATATGAATTAAAAATGTTAATAACATTAATATACTAACATTAAAGTATATGAATTATATTAATATAATTATATCAGTGTTTAATGAATAAATTATGAATAATACAGTTAATATTAATAACTAAGTAGTTGATAATACTCATGCGATTGAGTTCAGTTTTTACTTGAAAGTCTCCTTTGATTTAAACGTTTTGGATTACTATAAGTGACAAATGGACTATTTTTTAGGATAGGTTAATAGTGAGATTAAAATTTCATATTTTGATGGAAGAATTCTAAGATACATCTTTTCTTAATGTGGTGAATATTTATCCCTTTTATAAGTGAAGGAAATGATTATTTTGGGAACACCTTTTCAATAATTGCATCACACTATTCCAGGATCAATGGATCAAAAGTGGAAATAAAATTAGTCAAAACATGTATTGGTAGTGATTTTTTTTGAAAATTCATTTATAATAACGTTTTTTAAGTATCTTATATCTTTTAAAGTATGTTAAACTCAATTTAACCCTTTAACATTTTCTTTGGTAATAGATTTCTAGCGTTAGTAATTGTTTTAATGAAAGATATTAGATTCAACATATTGCATAATTTTACAATTATGATTCAAAATTTTAATATAATTTTATCGAATATAAATATTAAATTTTTGAAAAGTAAATTTTAAAATAAAAAAACTTAATCACATAAAAATAGTTTTAATTTTTTGTAATCTTCATATTTTTACATATTAGAAAATTCTCATATATACTTATTTGAAATAAATAAATTGAATCATAATGGATTGAATAAATGTTATTAGGATTCCAAGGTAAAAAATAATCGATGAAAAACATTAAAATACATGGTTTAAAGAGAAGAAGAAAAGGTTATTTTCTTTTAAAGTTACATATTAATTTGTTATAAAAAATTTTCCCATTAGATTAATAACTTCAAATAATATCTTAAAATAATGATTTTTACTAAAATTCATATTTTATTACATAAAATGTTTTTTTAATTTTCTATGTTATTATTACTTATGGAAAAAATCATGGAAGTTCTAATTTTCATAAAACTCGTATTTTCTACTAAAAATAATCCTTTTTTTAAAAAATTCCTAGTAATTGAATTTTAATATAAGTAATTAATAAAGGAAGTTAATTTATATATATTTTAATTTCAAAAAACACGTATATTTAGTTTATAAATTAAATTCTATAATAAATTAAAAACCATTTTTATTATAAAACAGAACTTTAAAATATTCATTTATATTTTTCTTATTTGATGTCAGTTAAAAAATAGGTTAGTGTAAACCAATTATTACTAGAAATCATAATTTTTTTAATCATATGTTTCATGGTATAGATATGTGTATTACATAAGAGGAATTTTTTGGAAAAACACTTTTATAAAGAATAAATGATCTTATTTGTTATTTTAGGTAAAATAATTGATTTTTATTCATATTAAGAGTAGTATTTATTTAATTATACAAAGTTATTATAAATTTGTTACTACTATTAATTCCCACTAATTAAAGAGACATATTTTATTGATCATACTTAAATATTTATTTTTGGTCTATATATATTACAGTTTCATTTATTTTCAGTGTTGCATTCAGAGAAATATATCCTCCAAAATGACCTATTAATAGGTAATAATATATTATAATTTTCTGGTGTTAAACTCTCCCCATTTAAATATATTAGTTTTTCAAAATTTGAATGATAATATTAGTGTAAATTCAATAGGAAACTCTTAATTGACCATACACATCTAGATGATCAATGTTTTATTTAGGATGAGGAACGAGATTTATCTATATCAATTTTTTTTACAAGAACATTATAAAGAGAGAAAACCCATTTCTAATTTTTAGTAGAATTATAATGATGTTTTTTTGATCAAGATACATAAGGAATAATTTCCCAAAACCCATAAAAATTATTTATATAATGATAAAACCACCAGTGGTTTTTAAAATTAAATATATATTAGTTGGTGAAAAATTACATGAAATAGGAATATACAGAATATAAAGTGAAAATTTACTATATGATTCATTAGTATTTGTTAAATAGTAATTTTCTATTCACATGATTATTTTCAATTATTTACCACATTGGCCCTTGGATTGGGACGTTGAGTTGCATAATGGAAATCACTCTTGTAATTGAAACAATTTTTTTTAATCTTATATATTTGCATTACAGTTGTGAGTTTTGTGATCTCCAACCCACACTTAATGAATTTACCCATCCCTTTATAGTAGTTTTACCCATGTTTCTTCCCACATATTTAATTCACAGGAAATTAAATCATTTTTAGATTATCATATTCATCACTTGAACTTTCATGAGAGTCGATATTTATCTTCCTTTCTGTTTTGGTGAAATTGAAGATGTTCAAATTGTTAATCATAATTCATGATAAATGGTTTTTCATAATCACAATATTTCTTCACTATATTTCCCATTCCAATGGGTTTTTAATCAAGTTAATATCCACATTGTCCCTCACACTCATGTTTCCTTCCAATTCCAACATTTAATGAAACCAAAATAGTTCTCTTTAGTGATGATCATTACACATGTATTATCATAAATAACTTTAATAATATTTAACCTCAAGATGTCCGAATTTAAAACATTATCATGTTAGCTTATTATTATTACCAATTAACATGCATTAAAGGTGGTTCATCCTATATCACACTCATATATCATTCTTGGTTTACCCTAGGTTAATGTGAGTTGTCTTATCCCAAACCTAAAAACCTATTCCTTAAAATAGAGTTCCCAAATTACGATTAACATTACAAAAATTTTCTAAACCCAAAATTCATTGAAAACTGTGCTCTTAATATTTATTTTATACATCATTAATAAAAATTAATCATTCATAATATCAAATAACCATGTCTATATATTCCCAAAATGTATACTCCAAATAAAAAACATTAACAAAAATCATTTTGGTTGTCTATGTCATTAAGCCAAAATTACATTATATAATAATATGAAAAATAACTATATATTTAAATCAAAATTAGTAATAACCAATTTTTCATACACTTGTTACTATATTTAAAAATATATGAAATGAGATGAATTTATAACAAAGTATCATGAATAAATAATATATCCCGAGGATACCAATAATATATATGTAAATTCATTAAAAAATAAACCTCCCATTATTATATCATTATCATGTGTATATTAATCTTAATTGTTATACACACCTAAATTATGTGTTCTCCAATGCTTAACTCCCAAAATATAACATTTTAATAAAATTATTTTACAAGGATATTAATACCATTTAACATATTTCATTATACCATTAATGATAAAATAATGAAGGATGATTCTTAGATGTTTCCCATAATCCTTAATATCACTTTTAATATGCCAAAATGACATAGAAAATATATTATCACTAATTAAAATTTTATAGAGTAGAAATAATTACTCTCAATAATGATATCAACCTCAATAACTTATGTAAGACTAGGAAAGTCACATTTTCAATCATAATAGGGAAATATAAAAATTTATAACCTTTTATGAATGATCCCTTATTTGTTTATAAGACATAGTGATTTCTAGGAACATACCATTATAACCTTCATTTATCTTGCCCAGTTTCAACCCAATACTAAAATAAAAAATGGTTATGATAATTTTCCAAAGTTGAATATGAAAACATAAATTCAAATATGTATTCGTTATGATAAATATGGTACTTTCAGATCAACCTATGACTCCCTTTGTCCAATCTTTGGTTATCCAGGGTATTTAGTTTATTAGGTCCTCTAACCTAATTAGTTACCATAATTCTGAAACACATTATAATGGTTTAAAATATAATTTTAATAAAAAAATCATATTTCATGGGAGTACATCTCCAGGTGTGAAGTCTTAGGCTCACTCATCACGCATCATAGTGATGATTGGGTCAATGCTCAACCAAAACGTGTCAAGGTGGTTATCCTTATGTAAATATATGAAATAACTATATCCACATGATATTATCTATATAGGAAGGTATTTCTTAGAAAAACAACAAAATACTTATTCTTGAAAAAGATCAGGATGTTATCCAACACATAGACTTATTCTTAGGATATTCACTAGGGTAACAAACCATAATCCAACAATTACATGAGAATTATTAGCCTAATGTAAAAAATAAACTATTAAAAAGGGTAATCTATACCTTTGAAATTGTGTTAAAAATTAACATATCAACACTTAAATTATCCCTAAAAAAATTATAATCTATAATGTTACCAAAAAAATTCCTTTGAAACCAATTTTGACGTCCTGAACCCAGACTCTTGGATCTGGTGCTCATAGACACTTACTTAGCATTATTTCATTAATACCGACTTTAAAATCCATGATATAACCATAAATAATTACCAAATGATTAATTATTATTGAATATATTACATCTGAAGAATATTTTTAGGCTTATAGATTAATTTAATTAAGACACAAAAAATAGATCAATTCCATACTCTTTGAATCAGATGGACAATTTTCCCACTATATATGATACTACATGATCTATAAAAAGTCTTCAATTTCTCCCAAAATTCTTTCAAATGTGTTAGCATTTGATAATTTTAAAGTGTAATACTTTAATCTATACCCTAGGGAAATGGAATATAAGAGTGGGTGAGTTTAAACACTCTGTAAGGGAAATATATAATTGAAACAGTCTTGGAATAGACATGGAATATTTATTATGATATAAATATGTAAAACAATGAAGCCGCAATCAAATGGAAACCATGATAATGATATATCAATGAAAATAAATGAAAATATGGATATTAATAATACTGATCGCATACTGATGGAATACATAATGCCAAAAATAAAAAATCACATATCAAGGCCTTGAGCTAAGACACTTTACTTCTCATCAAAACAACAACCAAGATATCAAGATATCATGGATTTGTGCTCATATAGAATCCAATTATGGGTATTATAATATAATAAACCTAACATTTTTATAATAACGACACCCTTTGATGGATCGAGTGGCTATGTAATGCTAATCCCCACTCGTCACTTATTTAACTCTAATGCATTCACTATAAGAGAAAATAAATAAACAATATATAATCCACTATTCCAATAATCACATATATTGAAATAAAAATATATGGAAATCGTAACAGCTAAATATTTTCTGATATATATATTCAAATAATGTTTTTTATTGATATCTAGAATTACACGAAATTCCTATTTTTACTAAACCATGATATAATACTAATATTATTATTTAAAAATGGTTATTTTAACATAAAAATTAAACTTGGTGGTATGAATATAAATTACACAATTTTGAAAAATAGCCTGAATTATATAGATAAATTAATATATTTATAAATAAATACACATTAGTTTTTTCAAATGTCCTTATTTTTTTTGAAAGTAAAATTTTCTAAAAAGAATTATTTTTATTAATTTTTGTGAACAAATATTAAAATCTATATTTCCAAATTTTGGTAAATTTATTTGAAAAATATAATTTTATTTTTGGAATAAACATTTAAAAATTATATTATGGTAAATATTCATATTTTTCTCAAAATTTTAACTTTTTAATGATTTGTGAAAAATGAAGATTTTTGTTGAAAAATACATTTTCATTAAAATAATTTACGGAGTTATATAAATATCATAGAAATTAATTAAAATTAAAATAGGTTAATTTATTTTATTTTAAATAAAATTTTGAATATTTTAATCAGTTTTATGTTCAATATTCTTATGAAAACATCTTAGACTTATAAAATATTTTTCTTTGGAAAACTATTTTTTCATTGCGTTAATGGGATTAATTTTAAATTAAAATTTACCACATATATGAATTGAATTAAGAAAAATGTATTAAATATTTATAAATAAAAATAATTCATATCATATAATAGGATAAAATTAATTTAATTATTAATGAATAGTCCAAACAATAAAAATTAATTACCATAGTTGAGGTTAAAACTAGTTTACCAAAGGGAGAAACAAGAAATATAATGGTTTAAATAACCCAAATAATTATCTAAATTCTATTGGATAAACATATTTAGACCCTTATAAACATATGATATAATTTTATGTATTTTGGAACACATTTCCAAGATAATGACAAATATAATTATTTATATAAAAAATGATTAAATGTCACCCTTTTTTCTTTTAAATATCTTTTATGTCTTTGCATAGAGAAAAAACACGAGACAAATGAATTTTCAAGGTAATTTTGAAAATAAGAAAAATATTTTCATTGGGTTAATTTATTTTTAATATCTTTTAATTATATTGTTATCTGAAATTCATACACAATTCCAACACATTAATTATTTATATAATTGAAAAATAAAATAAATTATTTTATAAAAATTAAAACTAATATAAATTGAATGAATTATTTTATTTACTGAATACTTTAGACAAATTTAAAATGGTATATAGGTCTGAAAAACTATATTGAAATGGAATCTTTTTCTTGATTTTTTTAATTTCAAATTAATTGTATAGTATCAAATTTTTCATTAATGTTAATTTAGGATTAATAATATTTAATTAAATTATTTGAAATTACTAAAAATCATATCTATATAAAATTGGTTGGTATTTGTTTAAAATTTATTTCATATTACATTAATGGAAATTGTTCCCTTTATAGTAATTATATTGAACTCCAAATACTATAGACAACCTTACCATGATTGAAGGGTAAATCATGGTTTTTCTTGTTACATGCAGTTGTGTTAAAATTAATTTTCCAAACACATAAGATTTTCATTTTGAAAATTAGATTTAATATCTATTACTAGTCCAAAAAAAATATCTAATGAGTATCATTTTATTTTTATTCTTAGAGGATAAATTACCAATATAAAAAGATTAGTTACTCTAGTGAAAAAAATGGTAAAAGTAAATAAACTGAACAATTAATGAACAACAAATTTCAAAAATATATTTTTGTCATTTTATAGCTATGGATTTACTGTACTATCCATAAAATCTATTATTTATCAATTTTTGAGGAATTTGGGTTGATATTAACTCCCCATTATTGAATAGTTTTTGTATTTACAAATATGCCACTCCTCCTCAATTATAAAGCACTACCTCACCCTCATTTCATAACACCTCCTGAGTCATTTGATTAAACAAATCCATAAAATAATCCTTCAAAAAAATCCTTTTCAGCATTATAGATCTTATTATAAATCCAAAATACAAACCCTAGGGTCCTAAATAAGATATACAAATAGTTTTTTGTAAGAGAAGGTAATTGTTTTCTCTAAGGTCACTCATTTTTACTTTTTCTATTACAACCTTCATTCAGGTATTAATAATTAAAATATAACAAAACAGGTGTATAACACACAATGAAATGTTTTTATTTTAATTTAATAACCTATTACTATCTCTTCTTCCATCATTTGGGAAACGAAACCATTTACTGTGCGTATAATGGTCTACCGCCTCGCAAACTTAAGTAATTCACTTTCCTTAATAACATTTCATGGATATATATAATTATGGATTTAATTTATATATATATATATATATATATATGATATTTATGAATCATTTATACTCTTGGAATTATAATATATCATATACCTTCTCACATTCCAATCTATTGGAAAATGATAACATCAATATTGAGTATGTGTTGAATATCACCTCCACGAAGATATATGAAATGTTTATCATTTTATTTTAAAATTAATGGTAATAAGGATATATTAAATGAATATATTTGATATATTTTATATATAAAAAATTATTTAGTTTTGAATTAACATATAACTTTCTTTAATTCCATTTGATAAGAAAACCGAAACAATGTTCTTTCATACATATTACCTACCATCTTGATAAACAGTGGAATTCATTTTACATTACTATATTTTATAGATTACAAATAATAAATTTATAATTAGTATATATAATATTTATATCATACTAATAATTTTGTATATGATGGAACCATGATCAATATAAAAGGACTGAAACAACGAAATCAAAAACATACGTGGAAAAAGAAGTAGTTACTTCCCGAAATGTGATTTTAATAATATGTTGTTCTTAAAAGGGTGAGAAAACGTTATAAGTAAATAATATATGGTATAATATATATGATAATTATTCTATAATATATATATATAATATACTTTTTTTATACAAGTGATTTTAATGTGTAGAAAAAATGTTAAGACTTATGGTAAGGGATTTCCGGTCTCGCTTTTATCTATGGGATAAATATATCATATTCACCACTAATTTCATTTATGTGGAGTATATACTACCACTTAAATGTTATATAATTAATATTAATATTTTAATTAAATTTATTGTCTAATTTTTTCTTATTATTTATTGGAGATTACGATTCAAATGTTTCAAAAGTGGTATGGGATATTTGCCTCAATTTAATTTTTGTGGGACAAATACCTTATACACCACTTTTTAATGGGGTATATAATTTCAATGAAATTATTTTATAATTCATAAAATTAAATTATATAATCCACATAATCATATAAATTTATTTATTTCATGGATATTATGATTCAAAAAATAGAAAATAACTTAAAGATCTATTTGAAAATATCATTGTTGATTGGGATTGATTGTGATTATATTTTTGATAATTATATATAATGATATATATCATAGTAAAATCATGATTATTATATTCCTCTCATTATTTGATAAAAATATATGTTTTCATTTTATTCACCCCCTTTATGAACTAAAGAGTATAATTTTTTCTTAAAAATAGATTTCATTTTTCACTTCAGTCTAAAATCATTTTTCATTCATGCCCAAGTTAAAAAAATAAAAAATAAACTTTTAAATATTCCCCAATGATTTTATAATGAAACTTTTACCCCATTTTAATTTTTCTAATTTATTTAAAAGAGAAATATTTTCATTTCCAAGATCTGGAACTTTTTTTCCTTTTTAATATAAATTTAAAAGGAATATTTTTTTAATGTGTAAGACATTTACTATATTTTTGGCCATCACGACTGCTCAATGATTTTAGCTTCCCTAAAAATGTAACGATGTTATTTTAAAAATATATATATTTATTATATGAGAAATTTTTATATTTAAATGATGTAATTTCAGAACGTAAATTATATTTTCCTCATGTAATTTTCTATGTGATATTTAAAAATCATTTTCTTCCTAATATGAAATACATTGATGTAAAATAAGTTTTACTAAGGATATGATCCAATGATACTATCCTCATTATTTATATGGATATTTTATATTTATTGTGACATGTTTTTATGAAAAAAAATCATTTAATATGGGAATTCTATGATGAAAATATGAAATGTTTATAAAAATTATTTCTTTTCTAGGGGTTATGCTATGAATAAATGTTTATGGGTTCTGATATAATTAATGTTCAATGATATTATAGAATTATTATGCATGGTTTTAATTTTTTTATGGGTATGAACTATATATAAATCTAATACAATGGGTAATGTTTTATATCTTAAGACATAATTATTGGGAACAAGCAGATGTGCTTGATCAATTGTTGGAAATATGAGGATGTGCTTATTCCACTATGGGAAACAGATGATGATGCACGATCTATTATGAAATGGGAAACATGTTTTGATGATAGATCCATCATGATTTGGTGTTATCAGTTGTTATCCTTAACGTATGAAATTGTTTCTATACTTATGATGGTTCCACACCTATTTTACATGAACTAATGGTTTATGATTGATTTATGATGATTTCTTATTCTTATGATTCACTTATTCTAAAATTATAACATTTTATTCCATGGTCAATGTTTATAATCCATGATATATTAGGTATTCAATTTTTAATTGATATTCATAATCTCATTCCCTTATTCTTATATTATACTTTTAAATGATCATCAATGGATATCTCCCATGTTTATCCATACTAAGCATCTGAGCTCAATATTTATTATATTTCCTTTCCAATGTTATGTATAAAGGTATTATATATGATTTGTCTATAAAGGGTTCTCGTTATAAGGAAAATAAAAGGAGATGATATAGTTCACTTATGAACAAGTTTTTTATGTATCTATGATTACAAATGCACTAGAACTATGAGATTCTAGTGTGGATCACTATGTTATGTACTGAGTATTTATATTATGAGATATAATATCTATATATGAAAGGTTTGGTTATTTATATTTGGTATCAGATAGATTATTATTTAATATTTGTAATCTAGGATTGGAAAAATCTAGAATTTTCCCTAGGGATATTTCTAGGAATTTTTCTAAGGATAATTATTAGAATAATCAAATGTATAGAAAAATGTCCTGGATTTTTATTGAAGGATAGATCATCCATTATCCAATAAATTACATCCCTATCTAGATAGTACAATAAGACATGTATATAGAACATATGTACCTAGATTTAATAAATCTAAAAAAAACATTGGGATATTACATGATCATCACCCAGTGTATGAGAATGGGTCTTGATAAACCCCTATTTTGACACTCCTGAGGGATATATTTTATAAATATACAAACAAATTACATACCTTCATAAATTATTAGGATAAATGAGGACCATGTCTGACCTAGTTTAAACCAATGGTGCCATAGATTGTAAATAATGTTTTATGATTTAGAAAAACTATTAGTGTTTTTCATGATTATTCTGTCATCGACATTGATTATTGTTTCTTACACTATTATTTTTGGTTTATTTAATGGAAGGAAACAGAATTAACTGGGTTAATTCTTGATGTGATATACAATGTGTTGATGAAGAACTAAATGGGATGTTGAATAGAGTGAATGAAATTGTTATCATGAATAATTAGTTAATATGATAAATTCCTAATAACATGCACCTTAACTAACTATAAAACTCACAAAAGAAGAGAATGATAGAGTTTTTTGGGAGTTATGGTGGTGGAGACTGTGGAGGAAAGAAGACTCAGTTCCATATATTTCATGAATGTGGAAAAAATAACTCTAGATAATACCTAAAAGGGAGGAGAAGATGTTTTATATGTGATGAAGAATGGCGTAGAGTAATATCTAAGGAAAAATTAAAATTTTAGTTATCAAAATTTATATATATAATGGTTTTAATAAGGCATCATCAATGGTTGAATGGTTTACATGTGGAAAGTGTAGGAATTAAAAAAATTGATTCCATAGGAGGAAAGATTAATAAGGGGATCAAAAAGTTATCATGAGTATGGTTTTTGTGGTTGATGATAAAGATAATACAAATGGAATTTAATAGGAAAGAGGTATCAATGAATAAGATAATGAAGCCCAATTAATGGTTTAAGAATGAAGTGGAATGATTTACACGTTTATATATTAGAATTGATGAATTATTTTATATGAATCAAAATACATATATATATATATATAAGTATTGTTATTTAGAAGTTTTTCATTATGTATTTTCATTAATATATTAAACGAAATTGATTACATTGAAAATTTATTTAGGGAGAAATTGATATTTCATAGAAAAAAATATGGTTAAAGGAAATATAACCATTGTTATGTTATTGCTTTTGAGATATTGGTGTTTATTATTGAAAAAGAGATGATTGATATGGACAAGGTAAATTGTATAATATTGATAACCTTAATAATGTTTAATTATTTGATGAGAAGGTGGATTATGTTATCATTGATGGAGTTTAAAACAATTTTGGATTTAATTAATGTATTAAATAATATTTTTTTAAGGAATGATAATGAAGATAATTTTTATTTCATATTTCTTGGTAAATCTAGATATTACAAGGATTAAAGAGAATATATGAGAAATGCATTTAGATATTTTCTATGTGATCATTAAGAAATAATTTATGATATTCGGTTCATTAATGTGATGTTTATTTTTTGAAATTTAGACACTTTAATTATAAATTTTTTAATAATTTATTGGTCTTTAGGTTAAAACGTTATGGAATGGTTTAATATGAACTTTGGATATGGTTTTAGTGATTAATGTAATATTTCATCATATGATGATTTAACTATACTTGATAACGTGTGATAAAAATTTTCTTTAGATAATAACTAGGGATATAATGAATGAGTTATCATTATTTTATTAATATTTTTATCCATTAGTGATCTTGTAATGAAAAATTTATCTTCATTTATCAGAGTAATATTTGAAGTGAAAATAGATTGAAGCACAACAAAATGATGATATTGTGCTTATGAAATAGAAATAAGTTTTGTAGATATATTTTTTCATGTTCTATATCATGAGAGTAAATATTCTTTCAATATTTAGAAAAATAGCATAAGAAAAAATGTTGCCCATTTACTTTAATTTATGTTGAATCAGTAGAATTTTAAATCACCATAGATTTATGTTTTTTTTGTGGTTAACATTCTTAGGACCATGTTCTTTATCTATTTTTATTAGTACTTAGGTATTAATATTATCTTAAATGTCCATATTTAGTCTTCACAACAATGCTTTCCTATTTGGAAACCATGTAATGTGCTATTATATATGACCTTAATAATTTTATTTCCCACTATTCAAAATGAATTTTTATTTTCCATTTTTAGAATGTGGGTTTTCATAACAGAACCATAAAATGGAAAACCGACTGATCTCAAGTTCAAATTATTCGAAAATTTTTATTTGGGGGTGGGTAATTTGATACCCAAATATGGTATGAAATATATTTATATTTCAAATAATGTTATTTTTTTTAATAAATTGTGTTACATGAAACACTATATTTTAATGAACCATGATATATAATTACTATTATTATTTAAAAACAACAATTATAACATAAAACTTTAACATGAAAGTATTAATATGAATAAATTAATTTTAATAAATAAATATAAATTATATAGATAAAAAATATATTAATTAACATGTAATTATTTTTTTGGGAAAATTATTTATATGCTTTAAAAATATATTTTTCCCAAAAAAACATATTTATATCTATTTAGTGAAAAAATTAACAAATATTTTTTCAACAATTAAATTAATATTTAGAATAAAAATATAAACATTATCTTGGAGTTACTTTTTTGGTTTTCTCTCAAATGTTTATTTTTCTATCAAATTTTGAAAAATATTGATTTGTATAGAAAACTTCATTGTTTGTTAAATCATTTAAAAAATTATTTTTTATTTAAAATAGTTTAAAAGAAAAATTATTAAAATTATTTTATTATTAATATAATTTAGATATTTTAAATCAATTTTATGCTCAATATTGATATAATAACATCATACACTTATGAAAACCCTTTCTTTGGAAAACTGCTTTTTTATCATATTCACGTGTTTCATTTTAAATTAATTCCCCCCACTTATTATAATTTAATTGGGAAAAAATGTATTACATATTTTGAATCATTTAAAATAATATTATATAATATGTTTAACTTAGTTTTTGTCAAAAATAATAGTCAAATAGAAAAAATTAATAATTATGGCTATGGTAAAGTAGATTATCAGGGGTTAAATTAAAAATATAAGGGTTTAAATGAAAAAATACATATGTAAATTAAATAGTTTGGATATATTTCAATCCTTGAA
The DNA here is from genome assembly GCA_963277665.1 of Viscum album. Lineage (NCBI taxonomy): Eukaryota > Viridiplantae > Streptophyta > Magnoliopsida > Santalales > Viscaceae > Viscum > Viscum album. The sequence continues at coordinate 667,755,199 of OY728133.1, forward strand.
CATAATATTTATTTTTATGAGTTTTTGAGATACTTTTCCATGATTGTGACCAATATAATAATTTATGTAGGGACAAAGACAGAATATCACCCTCTTGTTTTTAAATTTCAATTATGTGATCACATAAGAACAAAAGAAAGTTATTATATATTAATGATGGTAATTTATAGAATAATTAATTTATTTTCTTGATGGAAATTTATTTTAAATTTTTATTAATTATATTATTATCTTAGATGATTACACCACTATAACATTATAATTTTTCAATTAAAAAAATGATTACAAAAATATAAAAAATAATATAAGTTGAATGAATTAATATATTCAAGGAATTTTTTTATTTAAATTAAACATTTTATATAATTTTGAGATGAAAATATCTGAATTCCACCATCATATTTATGTTTTTAAGGTCAAATTAGTTGAATAGTTTCAAAATTGACCTTAATATTATTCAATAAAAAATAAAATTTTATTGAGTGATTTAAAATTAATTAAAATTTTATATTTTTATTAGTGATAGATTTTTTTTAAAAAATATCAACCCTAGTTCTATTCATGGACCGATTTTCCTTCAAGAGTAATTATACTGACTGTTAAATAGTAAAAACATCATTACCACAATTAAAGGGTTAAACAAGGTTTTTCTCTCTACATGAACATGTTATCAAATTAATTTTCCAAAAATCAAGGATTTTTATTTTATTAGATGGATTTGATATTAAGAACTAATTGTTACAAATTAAGTAATGAATTTCATTTTATTTTTTCTCTTAATGGTTAGATTACCTATATAAAAAAGACTTGTCAACGTAGTTAAAAATAAAATGGAAAACGTATGTAAATTTAGAGGTTAATAAACATCATGTTTAAAGAATACTATCTATGTTGGAGGTATAACGACCCAGTCATAACGTTTATATAAATTACATCATTTTTTCTGTAATAATTAAAACATTACACAAACAGATTCCCATAAACCATATTATTTTTTTTCCATTAGAAATATAGACCCATAAACACTGGTACAAAAAAGAGCTACATTATCTCCCACTAGTTTCTCCATGATAAGTACCCTTATGATACACACCATAATTACTAAATATCCTTATAAAATAGGGAAGGAATCATAAAAAGATGTGATCTTATATGCTTAGTAAGGGTAAATAAGGGAGAAATTTAAGAAAAAACATGATCACAAGGGTATGGGAATGTGGTCATAATATTAGAAGATCATAACATGCATATCAAAGATCATAAAAACTAATAATGCCATAAATATTGGTAGTTAATAAGAAATAAATCCTAAGGAAATAAATATCACTAGAAATGAAATCACAAATTAGTAATAATTCATAGAATTTCTTGTGTACAATCTAATAATTGAAAATATTATGTCAAGGATACCCTCCAAGACATTTAAAATATGATAGGCTTGGGATATGACCAGTATAAAAACTTTGGGGTTGGAATAATAACCTATGTACCCTATTAATTTTTGTCATGGGATAAAATTCATGTACCTTATTATTTTCAGGATTGGTCTGTAACCTATATACCCTATTACATTCAGTATTGGGTTACAACCCATGTACCTTCTTGTTTTCGAGATTAGGATATATCCTGTGTACCCATTAAGATCATATATAACCTATCATTTCCCAATGAATTTGAGGGAGAGATAGGTCCCACCCAACTCATAAGAACATCACTCATACATGTTCCACAAAATAATAAAACATACATCATATTGTGAACCATAAAACTAGATCATATAAAAACCCATGAAATGAAATGGGCATCGTAACAATTTAATCATATCATAACCTTTGAAAAATATATAGATTTCATAGTCATATCATCCAATAATATGTCACGAAAGAAGCAGGTTTCATACAAATTTATCTTGGCATAACCCATTGATGAGAAAATAGTTTTATAAGTATATAACCTGTAGAAGGGGAATGAGTTTCATAAATATACAACCCATGAAAGAGAGATAGAATTTCATAAACGTCATGCCATGAAAACAAAAAACCATTCTGAGAAAGAATATGAATGGAAACTTTGGATAATTTCTCTGAAAGGAATGACTAACATCAAAGGATATCGTCATAGATGGAAAATAATTTTTATGTATATTTTAAATACATTTCATGAGAAAAATATCATTTTTTCTTTAAAAAGGTACATTTACAACCAAAATCCTTATGAAAACAATTTTCTTGAGAATAAACATGAAATATTATAAATATATCGTTGAAAACATTTTGGAATCCTCTTTTTCTTTAAAAATATATAGAGAGTTCTTAAAAATGTTTTGAAAACCAATTTTTTTGAAAAAATATAAATATTCTTGAAAATGTTTTGAAAACCATTTCTTTGAAAATATATGAAATCATATAACGAAATCCTGAAAACATTTAATATACATTTTTGAACATATTTTTTTTATTTTATACAATATCTTTTTTATATTGTAAAAGAAGATTCAAGGTAATTTCATTCATGATGGAGGGTAAACCTATACATGCCAAACATTCCTTTTGCATCGTACAAATGTTAGAAAAATCCCTCAACCGGAAAACAATAAGAATTTCAATTTATAAAAATCCTTTTTCGTAAAAGGTAAAAAAATGGGTAAAAAATCTTTCAAATATTATATGATAGTAGTATACTATAGTTTTAAACCTTTTATTTAACATAGTTTTGAAAGAACATATATTTATTACCGAAGAGAGAGATAAAGAAAGACTTTATTAAAACACTTTATTGATCATCTTATTTAAAAAAGAGTATAAAATGGTAAAATTAACTAGATATTACATGAATAATTATATTTTTATAATACCCATGATAGTTCTTTATATATGTATTATAAGATTTTATCAATGGGAGCATAATCAAAAACAATCTCCATAAACAGTGAGATTTCACCTATAATCGGTTACCAATTTGGTAACATTGAATCATATTAAAATGGAGAGAATAACATAAATGAATATTAACATATCCTTAAATTAATGATATTTAGGATATAGAATTTACATGGATGTATATACACCTTAGGGAAAAATATTTTTTCATAACATTTCATGTGTCTCAAAGAAGGAAAACTAAGACAAAATTATTTTACCGATTTGGTAACTTTTAAAACATAAAACCCATTAAATAATGCTAATAAAATGGATATGTAAGTAAAAATAAAATTATATATAAGATTCATATAATACATCCATGTAATGTATACACCACAAAAAAGGAAGGGGCGGTGAATAAAACATGTATCGTACAGAAATTGAAAGTGAGATGAAATTTCATTTCCTTGTATATTGAAAATCATTGTACTCATTCAACCCTCTTGTATAATAATTATAGGTTAATTATAAATCTATAAATTAATCATATTATTATATATAATACCATATATGGTTTTATTATGTATTTTTATTACACTCTTGTTAACAATTTTATGCTTGGTTTAGGCTTTAGGTAATATTCTCTTTGTTTTCCACACGTGTCATAATTTGTTATATCATTGGACCTTACACCTAAATCATGATTTATAGAATATAAAACATGATATAAATATAATTAATAAAATTGATATCTATATTATAATAATATATATAATATAGAAGTATAAAATGAAATACACTATTGATGGAGAGGGTTGGCCATTCGTACGTATGAACGCTATTTCCGTTTTGTTGATGTATTGAAAGAATTAAGGTAATTGACATATATTTATCTGAATATATGTATATATTATATTTTAATTAGAAATATTATATCATATATATCATATAATTTTATTAAAAACAACCTTAATACATTCTATGTATGGTGTGAATGAATCACATCTCTTTGAGGAGGCAGTAGTCCACATTTCCCTAAAAAAATATCATACTCACAAAAAATGGAATGTATAGAGGTATGTGTTATAAAATAATTAAACAATAATAAATATATAATAAATATCATATATATCATATATAAATATTTTTACCATCTTAATTCCCAACCATTAAATGTTTTAATGGAAAAATGATCATTTATCATTTTGTGTGGTGGTAGTTCACCATACACTTAAATAGTATGTTTATTACCCCTTAGATGGAAGTGTGTGTTATTGTTGGTTAAAAACATTTCATAAATACTTCTCAGTATATTTAGGTATTTTTTTTTTCAAAATCATTTAATAAGGGGAGCGGAGCGGGTGGAGAATGAAATTAAAATAAAGGATCTTGAGGGAGGAGCTTACATATTCTTTAGGTAACTCCTTCTGGTTTTTACAAAAGCGCTTACTTAGATTTATTAATTCAAAAAGGGAGGCTTCAAAGAGGAAGGTAGGGATTTTGATAATTAAATGGGTGATGTATTTAAAAAAACTATGTTTTTTGTGAGGTTTGAATAATAGGAATAGGTTTTGTTTTTAATGGGGGAGGGAAAGGCCAAACATGTCATTTTGGAGAATATGTTAGGTATACCCAGGTTTTTACCAAAACAATTCAGAAAAAAATCAATAATTGGAGGTTTAGGGAATAAATATTTCCATAGAAATGTTTATAGATAAGTGAATAGGTTATTTGGGTCCTTAGGATTCAGGTTTATTCCCTTATTAAGCTTAATTTTACCTTAGTTGCTGTAATTAATTTTAATCACTTTCACAAATATTTTTTTTTGTAAAAATTTATGTTTATATTCTTAGACTAAAAATATAATATTTATTAAAACCATGTATATATATTTTTCAAAAAACTATTTCAATGAATCATAAGAATTATGTTTAATGCCAATCTCTTAGACATAAAGAGAAAGCGGGTTTTTAATGTGAGAATGTTCAAATGTTCACTAATATTTTATATCTAAATTCAATATCAAAATGATTAGAATAAAATGAGTTGTATTAATAGAGGTATAATTGATCTATTATGTTATTAAAACAAACTTAAAATATAATTTAACTATGTAAATAAATTTGATGAAAAATTATTTGTTAATTAATATACAATATTTTAAACTGTTCATCTGAAAATGATCTTTCTCAAAAAAATCAAAAATATTCACCCTATGATAATTTAGAAATTATGAATTAAAAAATAAGGTTTATTTTTTCGTTTTAAATTTCAAAATGTATATAAAATTTATTTTATTACTTTCCACAGAAGACATGAAAAATAGTTCATTTGAGAAAATAATATTTTTAAACATATAAAGACTTAACCATATATTATATTTTTCATTATCAATATATTTTATTTATATAAAACCATTATATAAAATATTTTAAAAGTATGTATTACTATTAATATTACTGTCTGGAATTTCTAGGTTATAAGTATCTCGTTTAAATAATTATAAAAATAAAATGATCTTTCGATGAAACTCTGTGTTGCCTGTAATGTACGCCAAGTCAGTGTTTCATGTGACTTTCATGAAGTCGATGTTCTATATAGAAAAAGACAATTCAGTGTGATTTTAATGGAATTATCAACTTATTGTGATGAAAAACACCAATGAAAATTAATACATTCAAGAAAAGAGGTCCATCACAATTCAAGGTGTTACATTCTACTTCCCATAAAATGAATTTCACCATTGAAATTCATCTGAATTTTTAAAGTGTTAATACATGAATGTTTTTTTCATAGGAACCCACATCATTAAAATTGATACAAAAAATCCATTATAAAGTTAAATTTGGAAATATAAATTTTACCCAAATTAACATACCACTTGGTTTCCATGTAAGAGAACATATGTGGCATGTTAAAACATAAACATAGAAAAGAAATCTAATTATCAGGTTCTGGAGGAGGGTGAATGATAAATTGGTTCGGATAAAGCTAAAAATCAGAAATACCTAAAAAATCAATTATCTAAGGGACCATTTGATTAATTGGAAAATAATCTACTAGGATAACCTTTTCAGTTTCCAGATTCATTCCTTATAGTCAACAAATTTTCATGATAAGTTATACTTACTTTATTTTAATCCCACCCATGAGTAAAATATCACCCTTTTGTCATGTATTAATCAAATTCTACATCACTTAATTATCTAGAATGGAAGGTGAATTTTTCATTTCTGAAGCACTAACCAATCCTAAGATCTATGATAAGTCACCCCATCACTCTTCAATTACCATCAACACAATGTCGTTAGAGAAGGTTATCAAATTTATCTAAATCCCCATGTGGTGTGATGATAATTTATTCTCAATAACTTAAATATAATTTTAATATAATATTTCCATAAATGGTTATCCTTATAACCATTCCTAAAGAGGAAAATCCAATACATTAGGAAAAATTTCTTGAAATTAACATAACATTGACCCCACATGTGTCATCAAATACCAAATATGTGAAAAAATTCATAACATATTATCATAAAAACTTGGTCAAAATTGGAATTTCCATAAATCCTTATTGAAAAAATACATTCTTCCAAAAGTGAATTCACCCTTTATTCCATAAAAAGTCACTTATATTAGAAAATACATTTGTATTGGAATCTTAGGTTCATCCTTGTAAATATATAAAATATACATGATTTTATTAATAAAAAATTATTATATAGGGAGATAATTAATTATTATACTCGTATCATGTTAAATTAAAGTATGAACAACAATATTTTTACAGATATTATTTTAACAAAATTCGACAGGAAATTCCCAATATAGAGGTCCCCATTTATCATGGGTCACTTAATTCATTGTGATTGCTTATGATTTCCATTTGTTCCTTGTCTTTAGTGTTTGTTGGTAATGATCACTATTATTAACCCTTGTATTTGGGTAGTTTATTTGTAAAATTCCAAAATCCATACAATTGAAACACTGAAGTGTGAGAGTTGAATTCTTTGGAGTCTTCTCATTATTTGCCTCATTATATATCTATTTACAAAAACAATAGAATTTAGCCTCTTGGTGTCATTTATTTCCACACATAAAACATTTACTTGTCCCATTATGATAATTCCCTCCATGCTTAATTTCACACTTAGATCATATTTTAAGTCTCATCTTCTTATCTACATAGTTTTTAGATTTTCATTGGAACTCAACATTTTTCTTCTTATTTAAACCATGAGATTCATACGTAACACCAGCCTCAATGTGAACATTAATTTGAAATAAAAAAAATATTATTATAGCCACTAAAGTCTCTTATGGAAAATTCTCTTATAAGACTTTACTTTAATCCATTAAAGAACATAACAACCTTACTTTCAAGTTTCATGATAATTCCAGAAGTGAACATCTAAAGTCTTCTGAAATTAGCCTCACATGTACCTATAGATTTGTTATCCTTTTTCATCAACTCAAGGAAATTCTTTTTAATATTCATAAAAAGAACACAAGGAAAGTACTTATTAAAAAATAAGTACTTTAACTCTTCCCAATCCATGGATTAAATTTCATCTTTCTTCCTTATATTTTTTATTAGAGTTCACCCCTAGTCTGCTTCTCCTTCCACTTTAAAAACATCCAGAATGAATTTCTCATGATCCGAACACTAGATAATAGAGAATATATTTTTATTGGTACAAATCCAGAGTTGAGAAACAAGGGGGTCAATATACCTGTATGAATAATGATGAAATTACCTCATGAATGATCCACCAAGATTTTTCCCTCCTTTTCTTGTCTGTAATTACAACATGATTTATAGCTCGAGAAAGTAGTGTGATCATACCAAAGTTGTTTTTCATTCCATATCTTTCTGAATTCAGATTCTTAAGAGAATAATTATTGCATTACCCTTGTAGTCATGATTAACGTGGTTCCTTCCTGTTCCATCAATTGACCAGAACAAAAAATCATTGTGTAAGAAACATTTATCATAGTGAGGAACCACATAATCATGGAAAAACAATTATAAGACATCTAAATTATGAAAATATCCTTAATAAATGAAACACATAGTTTTATAGTTGGTTATTAATATTGAACATATTTTTAAATCCTTCAAGATGGTTCATGAAGTGTTTCTGAATTCTAAAATCATATCCCCATGTAGTTTCAAACATGGTGTGAATTAATACCCATTATCGTGTACCATGATACACCGAGTTAGGCTCGACACACCTTTTTGGAGTTCATACTTTCATGTACATCTATTCCAGAGCCACATTAACTTGTATTATGTAGAGAAATATGTATTTATTGGAAGCCACTCACTCTACCCTTTTACAAAATTCAAGGAAATATTCATAATCATTGTCTCATTGTAAAACATTTCCTTATAGTCATTCCTCGACATATCTTTACAAATATACCTAGGGATCATACTAATGTTTTTTTATCCTGGATTAAAAATGTTGAATAGACATTACCTCTTATAAAAACGTTAACGACCCAGTCTTAACATATATAGATATTACATCATTTAGGTGGAATATTTAAAACATTACAAAAATAGATTTCTAAAGATCGTATTAGTTCAATTATATGGGACACATGGACATAAAAACACTGGTATGTAAGAGATGTAAATTATCTCACATAAGGTTCTTCATGACTAGATCCCTTCTCTAACTCATAATACTTAATAAATATCCTCATAATCTTGGAAAAAATACATAAAATGGGGTGATATCAGATTCTCATTAAGGGTAAACAAGGGAGAAATATAAGAATAAACCTGTGCGCAGTGGTATGAGAACATGATCATAACATTATAAAAACATACCATTCATATAAAGGATCATAAACATGAATTATGGAATAAAGTCTGGTAGTTTATAAGATATAAATCATAATGAAATAATGATCATAAGCCATGAAATAGCAAATGAGTAATAAGACATTGAATTTTTGAAACACATATAAGAATAATAATTCTTATGTCAATAATACCTACAATGACCTTTATAACATGTTAGTATTGGGATGCAACCAGTGTACCTGACATGGGATTGGGATAAAAAAACATACAGCCTCTTACTTTTATGATTTTGCTATAACCCATTTTCCATCATGTTTTTGGGCTTTGGCTATAACTCGTACACCCTCTTAATTTCAGGCTTGGGCTACAACCCATGTATCTTCCTTTATCTGGACTGGGCAAAAACACATGTACACTTTGAGATCATATAAAAATTACGATTACCCAATTTATTGAAGGGAGATATAAGTCCCACTGATCTCATAAAAACATCATCTATAAATGTACCAAAAAATAATAAGACATTCATTATATTATCAACCATAAAAAGTGATCCTATCAAAACCCATGAAATGAAATGAGTATCCTAAACATTTAATCATATCATAACATATGAAAAATATATAGGAATAATAATATCATCCTATAATATTTCATAAAGGGAAGTGGGTTTCATAATCATTTTTTATGGCATAACACATTTAATTTAAATGTGATTTATAAGAATATAACATGTGGAATGGGAACAAGTTTCATAAACATATAAATCAATCAATAGAAATAATTTTTTATAAACACCATTCCATAAAAACAGAATAAATTCAAATAAGGATATGAATGCAACATTTGGATCATTTCCTAGAGAGGAACGAGTAACATCAAAGGGTGTCATCTTTGATGGAAATTAATTTTGATTTATCAATTAAAAACATTTCATGAGAAAAATATCCTTTCTAATTTGAAAAAGTATCTTTAAAACATAAAAACTTTTTAAAACCATTTTCATGAAAATAAACATGAATGATTATATATAAATCTATAAAAACATTTTGGGAACCTTTTTTCTTTGAAAATAACTAAAGAGATCTTGCAAAAAAATTTAAAACCATTTTTATTGAAAACATATAAATAATATTAATAATGTTTTCAAAATCATTTCTTTAAAAATACTTGAAAACTTATAAACAAGGATTAAAAAATTTACAATAATTTTTTAAACATAAAGAAATTTTGAAATTTTTTTCTTTAAATAAAATAAAATTTTAATATTATAATAGAAGAATCAAGGGAATTCCGGTCATGACAATGGGTAAATCCATACATGTTTAATATTCCTTTCGCTCCATACAAATGTTATAATAGTACCTCAATCAGAAAACGATAAGAAAATTCTTTTTAATTTTTTGTGTGTGTAAATGATAAAACATGAGGAAAAAATAATTCTATATATAATTTTAGAATAGTATTATATTTTTGGAATCCATTTATTAATCATTGTTTTGAAAGAACACATATTTCTGATCGGGGATAGTGTTAAAGCTGGAGATCATTAAAAACATTTTATTGATCATATTATGTACCAATGAGTTGAAAATGGTACCATTAATTAGATATAGAATGATTAATCAGAGATTAAGAAAACTCATGATATTTATTGATCAATGGATCATAATATTTCATCAATGGGATCATAATCACAAACAATCTTGATAGACTATGAGATTGAAGTTATAACCAGTTACAATTTTGGTAACATTGAATCATAATACAATGAAAAAATATCATTAAATTCAGATCAAAATATCATTAAAATAATGAGATACATGATATATTATGTTAAAGGTTGTAAATACACCTCATTGATAAATATAGGCACATAACATGGAATTATTCTCAAAAAGGTAAATCGAGACAAAATTAATTTACCGATTTAGTATCATTTAAAACTCAAACCCCATTAAATAAATGTAATTGAATTGATATGTAAATACCTATAAATTTAACTATAAGAGTCATAGAATAAATCCATATGTAGTATACACACCACAAAAAAGGAATGGGTGGTGAATATATCTTGTATCTCATGGGAAAAAAAGTGAGATGAAATTCCCTTACCTTGTATCTTGACTCTCATCATACACATTCATACCTCCTATATAATAAGTATAATTTTAATATATAACTATAATGTAACCATATTATTATATCTAATACCACATATATAATAATAATATCTTTATATACCCTCTAGTTAACAATTTTATGTTAAGGTTACACTTTGGGTAATATTCTCCTTGTTTTTCACAGCATTCTTAATTTGTTATATCATTAGTTCTTATACATTTATAATGATATCAAGAAATTAATCCATGATATGAATATCATTAATATTCAGTATATGTGTATTATAATTCTCAATATAATGTAGAAGTATGAAATGTGATACACCATTACTGGAGATTGAAGGTCGTGCATACGCATGAACACCGCTTCCATTTTATTAATGTATTCAATGAAATAAGGTAAATGAAATATATGTATATTTATTTATGTGTTAATTATAATTGCAAGGGAATTATTATTTCATATATATAATATAATTTCACCAAAATAATCCATAATACATTCCATGTATGGTGTGAACGGATCATATCTCTTTGAGGAGGTGGTAGTCCACACTTCCCCAAATGAAATTATCATACTTCCACAAAATTGAAAGTATAAAGGCATGTGTTATAAAATAATTAAAGAATCATAGATATAAAAAAATATAATATGTGTCATATATAAATAGTGTGTCTATCATAATGAATAACAATGAAAGTTGTTAAAGGAAAAAATTAAAAGTCATCATTTAGTGAGACGATAGTTTACTATACACATAAAAAGTATGTTCGTTACCAATTAAATGGTAGTGTGTGTAACTGTAGTCAGAACCCTTTTATTAAAAGAATATCAGTATATTAAGGATAATTTTATTATTGTCTAATCATTGAATAGTGATAGTTTAGGGGGAGGATATTGACAATAAGATAAATGAGCTTTAGAGAGGAGAATACTTATTCTATGGGTAACTACTTTTGGATTTCATAAAAGGGATTCCATGGATTTTGTTTAGCACAAATTCTAGCTTAAATGAGGAATTTAGTGATTTTGGGAAGTTTATTGGGTAGATAATGAGTGAAACAAAGTGGTTTTAGATGTGTGAAAAATGATTTAGAGGTGGTTTTATTTTTATAGGGGAGGGAAAGGAAAAACCTGGCATTTTTGAAAACAAGTTAGGTTTACAATCGTTTTTACCTAAAAAGACATTAAAAAACAAAATTCAATAATAAAATTTTTATGGCCGATATATGGATATAAAAGGGTTTTGGAAAAGTGGTAGGTAATTTCAGTCATTAAGATTGGAATTTATTCTCTTATTAAGATTCATATTACCTTAATTGATGTAATTAATATGAATCACTTTTACTAATATTTGTAGACAAAAAGTATGTTTATCTTGTTAGACTACAAATATAATACTTATTAAAAAATTTTACTTATATTTTTTAAAATTAATTCCAAGAAGCGTTCTGATTATGCTAAATTTTAATTTCATAGACATGGCGAGAAAGAATGTTTTTAATATGAGAATATTCAAATGGTCAATAAACTTTTATATCCAAATTAAAAATAAAAACGATTCAAATTAAAATAATTGGATTAATAGATGTATTATTGATATATTTTGACTTCAAAAAAACTTAAAATACAATTTTACTGTATAAATAAATTCTAAGATAAATATGTTTTTAATGAAGATTTATTATTTTTCACTATTGATCCAAAAAATATGTTTCTCAGAAAAAACCCCAAAAAACACACCCTATGAAAATTTCAACATTGTTAATTACAAACTGAAGTTTACTTTACCAAATTATGTTTTTAAATGTGTACAAAATTGATTTTTTTACAGATGTACATAAAAATTAGTTCATTTGAGAAAATAGAATTTTTAAACATATAAAGACAATACCAAATATTATATAATTTATTATAGATATGTTTTATTTATATAAAACAATTTTAAAAAATTGTTATTAGTATTAATATTACTAGGTTTAAATGCTAGGTTATAACTATATTGTGTAAATAATTATAACAATAAAATGTTATTTCGTTGAAACTCGGTGTTTCATATAAAAGACACCATGACAGTATTGTGTGTAGCATATTCCAAGTTGGTGTTTCATGTAATGTATTCCTTGTTGGTGTGGAGTGTTATTCAATTTAATCTGGTGCCATGTGAAAGGAATAATTTACTTAGTGCAATGGAAGATATTAATGAAAATTATTTCATTCAAGATAAAAAGATCCATAAAAACTAAATGTCTTAAAGGAGGTGTGGATCAACCATATCATACCTACACTCCATTATTAATTATTTTTAGAGTTATTTGGGTTAACATTGAATCTTCATTATTAATAATATTTGGGTATTTTAAAAAATTAAACCACTCCATAATTATAAAATGCAACCACCCCACCTAAATTTTTTCACACATATTGAGCTACATTGTTTGAAAATAACCTTTCAAAATTTCACCCCAAAATACTTATACACATTTTAGAGCTTTTTATATTTCAAAAATACTATCCCTAGGGTACTTAATAATATATTGAAAGAGGGGTTTCTAGGAAATGCTAATTGTCTTCACTATGATCTTTCTTTTTTACTTCTACTTCTTACACCTATATTCATGTATAAATAATTTCAATATAATAAGAAAAATATCTAAAATATACCTAAATTTTGATATTTTATCGGAATAACCACTATCCATCTCATCTTCCATTAAATTTAAACCAACCAGTCAATCGTTTGAATAGTGGACAACCTCATAATGAAACGATATAATTCAATTTCTATCACGGATTTTCATAGCAAGATATAATGATGAATTTAATTTCCATATATAAATATTTTATATTTATGAAATATTTATAATACTGTAATTATAATATCAAAATACCTTCTAACCTTCTAATATCTTGTAAAATGATAATGTCACTCGTGTGTACGTGTGTACTAACACCTCAATTTACCGGTGTGATATATTTTTCATTTTATTTTTACTGGGATTGTAATAAGGACATATAAAATGAATATATATGATATATATGTTATAAAAATGATTTTATAATGGTTAATTAATATTAATTTTTTTTATTCCATACATTATGAATGTGGAATCATTATTAATGCGTACGTACAACCTATCTTATCCAGGAACAATTTAATTCATTTTCAAAATCTACATATTATGGATTATAATAAATAAATAAATAATAAATATATATATTATTTATATCATGGTTTAAATTATTTATATTATTTAACCATGATCAGAGTAAAATTACGAAAACTACCAAACAAAAACATATATGAAAAACAAATAATTTATTACGTGAAACCTAATTTTAACAAGGTGTTTTTAGAAATGGGGTGATTAAAGGTTGCTAGTAAATCATTTATGATATGAAATATGTGATTATGGATCTATAATATATTTATAATAAACCTATCTTTAATATATATTATTTTCTATTGCGTTCGAATAGACTTAATACTTCTTGTAAGAGATATCTGATCAGTCTTTTATTTTTAGGACACATATTCAATATTCACCACTCATTTAATTTTTATTTTGTTTAAAATAACCATTTAAATTTTATATCATTAATATAATTATTTTATTTATATTTAATTTTAAACATAATTTTATCATTTATTGGGTCTTATAATTCAAAGGATTCCATTTCTATAAGGGATCTTCTGCTCACTTTTATTTATATGGGTCATATGCCTTATAAAATACTTGTTTCTTTTCTGTGGTTTATATAATAACTATGAAAGTATTTTATGATTCTTATTACAAAATTATAGGATTTATATATCCATATAATTTTTTTTATTTCAGTATTAGTATGATTAAAAAGACACCAAGGTGTAAACAATTTTATTTTACAATCACATTATTTATCGAGATTGTTTATGATTAAGTCTAAAATGATACAATATTGTGAAATATATCTAAATAAAATAATATATTTTATTCTCCGACATTTATTTCATGAAGATACAAATTTAACTTTCTCCTACCTCTAGTTGTGTGTTTATGAGTCCAAAATAATGTTTATAAGAAAAATCTACATTATACCTCTCTTCAGTCAATAATCCTTTTTATTCAAGGTATATGTATTTTAAAATGTTTTAAATTGTATTTTTTCCATTTTTTAATGATTTCATAAATAAATTTTAATCCATGTTTTAATTTACTATTTTTAGAAATGAATATTGATGACATTTTCTGGACGTGTAACTTTTTAATTTTTTCTAAAAAGGTGAAAGGAATATTTATTTAAACATGTATATGATGAATGATATTTTATGATATCATTACAACACAATGATTTAAATACTCCCTTTAATGATTCCCAATTTATTTTATATGACATTTTTTAGTTAAATATTTGAAAAAAAAAAATTTTAAAAAAGTGATTTCAGTATAGAAAGGATATTTTAATCAAAAAATGTCCCAAATGATCTTTAAAAATAACTTTCTCTCTATTATGACATATTTTGATGCTACTTAAGTTTTAATCTGTATATGATCCAATGATAAGAATAGTATTCTTTCTACACGTGTTATATTTTTATGATTAAAATATTTTTATAGAAAATTTTCCATCTAAATGGGATATTATATGATGAAAATATGATTTTTATGAAACATATTTATTTTATATGTGTTATTTTATGATAAAAGAATTTTTGGGTTCTAATATGGTTAATATTTTATGATATTGAGTTATAATTATTTATTATTTTCATTATCTTATGGATGTGAACTATTTATTCCTCTAATTCATTAGGTAATGTTTATAATCTCATGAAATAAGGATTGAAAAAATTCTGATGTGAATGACCCCCTATATGAAACTGTGCAGTGTTCTTGATCTAATCTATCAAATAAGTGATGATGCTAGATCTGTTATGAAATTGGAAACATGTGTTGATCCCAGTTCTTTTAGGATTTGATGGTATCATTTTTAACCTTTAAATATGAAATGGTTTCTATACCTATTATGGAGCCACAATAACATGACATGAACTTATGGTTATTGATTGATTTTTAATTATTTCTCAGTCATATGATTCACATATTTTGAATTGATAAGGTTTTATATCATGGATAATATTTATATCCCATGCAAGATTGGGTATGAACCTTTAAAGTTATATTCATAGTATCATACCCTTATTCTTATCTTATGATTTGATATGATCATCGACCAATATCTCACATTTTTACCCATACTGAGAAACTGAGATAATCTTATCTTATGTTTCCTTTCCCCATGTTGTTTAGAAAGGTATTATGTATGACGTATCTAGGAAGGGTTATAGTTATGAATAACTTAGTTGAATATTGCATAGTTCACTTATAAAAAAGTTGTTTATGTATCAATGTTTCCAGTGGAACTAGACCTATAATATTTGGGTGTAGATCGTAATGTTATTTAATAAATATTCATATAATAATATGTAATATCAATTTATGAAAAGTTTTAGTTTTTATTAAACTCTAATATTTTCCACATGTTAATAATATATCATAAATTCTAGGTGATAATCATGAAATATGAATTATTTGACATTTGATATTTACACCATATATAGAAATGGGTATGAAACTATGAAAATATTGGAGTAACATGAACATAAGTCAGTTGGACAAACAATGTGCATGGATTGAGTAGAATATATCTTAAGAAGTGAAAATTATTTATCAAAGGGGTTATGTGGTAGGAATTCATATATATATAAATTAAAAATTTAATACATCATAATATAAAAAATGGAAATAATTGTCCCAACTTATATGACACATGTTCAAATAAACACCATAACCCAATGAGTGAAAATTATGTTACCAAAAATCCACACTACTGGGACAAAATTGAATTACTTTCTAATAGAAATAGGGACATTTATTTCTATATTAAATCACATAAGTTAAATTGAATATAAATTTTAATGGGTGTTAAATCAATAGAACACCATAAAAATTACAAATGTTTCAAAAAATATATTATTTTTCAATAAATGTTAATTTAGACCATGAAAATCCTTACAGCTTAAAAAAGTTAAAATAAAGAACAATTGAAAAAGTGGTATTTTAATTTTACTTCAAATAACATGATTGAAATATAATTTATGATATTATATATCAAATAGGAAATTTATACCCCACATAAAAGAAATTGGATTTATAAATATAATACATCTCTCAAAGAAGGGAGATTATGTTATGGAAACTTTTATATTTTCATGAATTTCATGAACATACTTTAATATGATATATCAAAAACATATATTCTATAATAAATTAATTAATAAACTTAATCAAACCAATTTTCATTTTTATTCTTCATAATTAGACATTATATACATGATTTCTTCCAATTTTCCAGATAAGGTGTTTATAGTTTTGATAGTTTGTACTAGTTTTATAATAGTAGAGATCATGATTATTATTATTTAAAATGTAATCATTATTAGTACATATAAATTAATAGAATATATATTTTTAATATATTTTATAAATTTATAATTTCATTGGATGTCATTTTTTTAATAACCATGAGGATAAAATTGATGACGATCATGTTTTAGTGATTCTTAATGAATAGAAGGTGTTTTCTTAATTAATGAGTAAAATATTGATAAAAAATTTAAAATAAAAAATAAAAAATAGTTATTTACACATTTATATAATATTAAACCATTTAGTGAGATGTTATAGTCATAAATGGAATAAATTTAATGTGTTTTTTATTTATGTGGTGAAACTGAACCAAACATAATCCTTCACTAATTTAATGAATGATTATGAGATAATTTAGTTTTAATATAACTATAATAGAGTAAAAATTAACTTATTTTATATTTATTGGATTTATATAATATTATTTCAAATAATTATACATAAAACATAATTTATATAAATTTAATAATTAGAAAAAAGTGACCATTTTCCTCTCAGTTTTTACTCTATAAATAGTGAAGTTAACGATGCTTGTCTGATTATCATTTCATTAATATGTTCTATAATTTTTTTTTAAAAAATTAATATTATCATAAATTTCATTTCCATACACTAATTCCAACCTTCTATCCATATTTTTTTGGCAGTGATGGAAAATAAAATGTGTTGCATCGTGGGGGAGGTAGTCAGTACAACCTAAATACAAGGGTTTTTTTCGTAATGCATAGGTTTTATGAAGAAACAATGATAATAAAAACAATACATAAACATTATAATATTTATTTTATATGAATATCATTATTATATTGTAGAAAGAATAAATTTTAAATAAGATAAAAAAAGTAGTTTATAATACTCAAGTCATAGACATGAATTTTGGTTACAAGTAACATTTAATTTAATGAAAATGGGAGAAATATGAGTGAACAATGTCCTATATTATTGTAATATTGCTATAGGTATAGTAAAATTAAATAAATTCAAGTATTAGTTATAATTTAATACATTTCTTGAAGTGGTGAGGATGTTACCCTATTATAACTAATAAAAAGTGTAGTAATAGGAACACATTTAGAATTTTTAATAACGGAATGACACTATTCGAGGTTCAACGGATTAGAATTTAAAATAATTGTATGAAATTATATTTTTGTTTATAAAAATATTACCCATTCATTTCTAATTTGGTATTAGATGAATTTTTGGTCTTTTACACTATGCAGAACTCAATTTATCCTTTTTAATTTTACATTTGTAATTAATTTATAACCATAGTAATTAATTATGATGAAAATATTATGATTCAAAATTTAACCAAATCTATTACCCATGTTTTCATATTTTAATAATATTTTTTTTCAAATATAATTTTTAAATGTGTTGAAATTTGTTTTTTAATAAATACAATTAATCATGTAAAAACATTTTTTTGAAAAATTTGATTTCGAGCTTTATGTTTATATATAAGATAAATTCATTATATTTACTAAATTTAATAATATTAATTGATTTATAATTAGTTAAAAAATTATGATCCTTTAATGGAAATCCACAAATTAACTACAGATTGAAAACACAGGATTTAATGAAAGGAATGAAAACTATTTTTTATATTATTGTAACATTTTAATTAGTTATAGAAAATATTTCCATATTATTTAAAAATTAAAATAATAATTTAAAATGAATTATTTTATTCCTAAAATTCATATTTTATTAATTAAATGATTTTTAAATATTCTATGTTATTCTTACATAGTGATAAATCCATGAAAATTATTATTTATATAAATCTTTTATTTTTTGATCAGAAGTCAACATTTTCAGACAATGTTCAAAAATTCATAATATATAAATTTTGATGTGAAAAATTGAAAATTTAATTTAATTTTTATTTATTTCAAATAAATAATGTATAAATTTATTTTTTAAATAAAATCCTAAAATATTTCGAACATCCGTTTTTATTAAAAATAAAATTCTAAAATATTAGCTGATATTATTATTATTTTATATAAATTAACAGAAAATATGTGTTAAAAAATTCTTAATATAAATATTTTTTTTATTAATAATATTTTTATTTAAATATAAATTAATATTGAATAATATATTTTTTAGATAAATACTTTCTAAACAATATAGGATATTTTTAGTCTTTTTAGGTAAACTAAATGTGTTTAGTTCATATTAAGCATAGTTAGTATTTTATTTATACACATATTTTATAATGTGGTTACTCATATTCTTTCTTAATAATTTAAAGGATATGTTTTATTATTCATAATAAAATAATTATATTTTATCAAAATATATCATGGTTTTAATTGTGTTTGGTGCTGTGTGTGCAGTAAGATATTAAAGAAAATTAATTATTTAATAATAATAAACTAATAGAATATTTAGGTGTTTCACATGGAATGTATTGTAACCCTTGGTCCTGGTTGTGTGCTCCTCACTCAAGGCTCATACACCATGGTAGTATCACATGGTCTAGGGGTTTGGCCACAAGACATGTGATATTCAACTCTGTCCATATCCCTAGATGCCACATAAAAATGAGAATCACATCTTGTATTCCTTCAAAATACATGTTGTGCTGTCGGTATTTTCCCAGAATAAAAAAAATAATCTCGAACATTCACCGTATCAACTTAATCCAATGAATATATGGCCTTTGACACACCTAATAAAATTAAATCAAAGGGTAATTACTATGACCATCAATATATAGAATTCAGCAGCAAAAAATCAGATTCTATCACCCAAGCATGATCTGATATTCCTACGATCACAAAAATGGGGTCCCAATACCTAGAAAAATATAAAAAATATACTATTTATTATCGATCCATCCACCAATTGTTGATAGAATTGTAATTCACACATCCATTATCAATTTTGTGATTCGATCACACTCAAACTGGTCCTTTAATTTCAAATCCCTATCCCCATGGTCCAACAATGAAGAATGTGAATAATAAAGAAGATAGAGTGGAATAATAAAAATGTGTGATTAATGATGGTTGTTGTGATCCTGGCCAATAATAAAAAATAATTGAAACCAAAAGTGGTGTAAAACATGGGTGAAAAATAATAGTTAATTACATTCAATATTGACGATTAAATTATTGGTTCATGTAAAGAACAAAATTAATAAAATTAAAGAGACATTTAATCCATGTACAAAAACATAAAAAGGGTATAAATACAAAAATAAAGATATCTATATTGAGTATAGATCAATCATTTCTAAATAACATGTTGTCTAGTGATTTCAATGATTATTATGCTATGTTACACATTCAACCTATGACTCTCCTCAATTCATTATTCTTTGATCCATGATCTCAAGTTCATCAACACTAATGATGGCTCTCCTCCTCCTCATCCTCATCTGTAATTTCAGAAGGTTATGCAGGAAACCCTATATATTTTACACAACACCATATTTATTGAGGATAGGGTTATATTTTTCTTTAAGTTAATTATATAAATTAAATCATTTAATTTACATATTCACCTTCCAATTTCTATCTTCCATGGAACATCCAAAACTAAACAACTTTTTATCACACATAGAATAAGCAATATGTTCCAAAACCAATATTTGTCTCACATTTTCCATCCAAAGATAAAAATAAAGAGAAAACCATAAATCCAAAAACATATGTGAGTAAATGGTTTAATATTATTAATATTTTTGTTATATTAACTTTAGGGTCCAGTGACACCTAAAACACATCACTAACTCTAAGAGAGAGAGATATATATATATATATATATATATGTTCAAAGTGTCAAACTAAAAAATAGAAATTTTATAGACTATAACAACATTTATAAAAATAAAATAGATTAATATAATTAATAATTCTCTACTATTATCGATATGTACCAAAATTCTTGTCTCTGTATCTTTTCAAGATATCTCACTTTGTCATGAAACCCCAAGCCTTAGCCCAACCTAAACCTACAAATAGTGAATTATTCTTAGGTAACCAGGTACCATGGCTATTGGACCAGGGGTTCATTAAAACTCATTAGAGGACCACCAACATAGTGCACTACAAAATAATTAAATGATTGTGTACGCATGTGACTTTCTCAAAATCATAAAATAAATAATTAAAATATGGAAGAATAAATAAAAAACACCATCGATCATCTTGTTCTAATGTGTCACATGGTATTGACTATAAATGATTCAGTTAGTTCAGGTTTTCTCTGAGGATGGAACATACCCTTAAAGGGGGATACAAGTCCTACTCTGAGTTCTCATAGACATGCCTTTAGTAGTTATATAATCAGTTCCTAAATATTTTCAATGTCATCCCAAATAATATAGGTTCTAATAAGATCCTAGGGATTATCCTTGGAATCCATTAATAACAAATATATGCACTAGATTCTTGGTATGTTATGCATCCTATAATATATCCAGACATATAATCTATACTCTAGGTGTCCCAAGAATCACAAAAATAATCACTAGGATCCCCATTAGGTATGACTAGGAATGTAATAAATTATCACCAAGAATCCCTCCAAATACTAGGTGTCACTAGGAGTCTCATATATTATTCAAAAACATCCCTAAAGATCATAAAAATCACTAGGCATCTCTCACGACAACATAAGGTATAATGTTCGGTCCAATGAATCATTAAGAATCTCTCATCATCATAAAAAACCTATCGATCATTGGGTTGTAATCATATATACTCCATATTCATCATCAAGGACCATTGGATCCTAGGGAGGTAACCCATGGAACCCATCATCATGTAACCGTGGCCTTTATCAAGTTGAAGAAACCTTATAATAATAATAATAATAATAATGATAACAACATGTGTTGGAACCCAATCCAATCCATTTTCATAATAATAAGTATCCATATATAGAAAAAAACTATATATCTATATCACTAGAGATTTACCATGAATAATTATCAATTTAGGTTCTAAGGTGACACCCAAAATCATTACTACCCATTTTCACCATAAGCATCTCATGGGTGAAAACAACACCAAGGAACTCTCCCATGTCCCCTATGTCTCTTTACAGACACCATGTATGGGGAACTCATTCTTTACATCTACTCCTTGGGTAAACACTTGACACTAAAAGGGAATATAATCCTTGAAGATCTCTGTAATCATCTCAAGGACTCATAAGCTCTTTGGACTGAAAATTCTAGAATCACCCCATAATGAATATTTCACCGCCATCACACATCCTAAGGTAATCCACAATCGGTCCATTTATCCAACCTCTCTTAATGTAACTTGTGTATTATCACCATGGAACTCACCTACCATTGGGGAAGGAATGAATTATCTACTCTCAATCCTCCTAGCCTAAGGATTTATGGCATCTCAAGTTACTACATGGAATATGCTGGACAAAAATTTCTGATTCATCATCTTCCTCTATATGGATGTTTAAAAGGACACCTGTACCAATGTACCATACTTCCATTCATTTCAATTTAATTATTATAATTTATATACCATAGAGGTCCATGTATATGAAGGCATGTATTTAAAATTTCTCCCTCAAGAATTAGTGATATAGGCATAAGGCCAGTTTCCTGGGGTCTAAAATCTCCCATGGCACCTTATCAATACATGGAAACATAATTTTAAATATATCAATTATTTTTAATAATAAATAAAAAAATTATTTAATTTATAGTTTAATTCCCATAATAATGGGACTCCATGTCACATGATACATATAAATAAAATTAATTTACGAAAGGGGTATGTTCTATGAACAAATTACATCATAGACGATATCACCCACATTAAAAAAGAAGCCCGATTATCCTCATCGAATCATATCTTAGTCCGACCATCCATTATCTGTCATCAAGAGGCCCTAAATGAAATTTCAAAACCTTGATTTATTAAAAAGTAAAATCTTAATTTACATTATATTTAATTCCAAAATTAATTTGATTATAATCAATCACATTTAATTAGACCATGAATTTAATATGAAACAAAATAATAATAGAATCTCAGCCTCATTTAATTATCCCCACATTTTTATTTATATTTTAAAAACATATATTTATAATATATAAATTAATTAAAACAAGTTTAACGTAATTCACAAATGTTTCCATAATTAATTACACAATAAATATAAATAAAATTAATGATAAAATATTGTCCTTGAAACAATTTTTTATTACTTAAAAATAATCCCACAAAATGTGAAGGAATTAGATTATTATGATAGGAAAATTGAATCTTTTTACCCTTATATAGGCAGTGTTTACCTTAGTAAGGGTAAAAAATTTTACCCTTATTTAGGTACCACTAAATAATTGTAACTTGGATTTTAACCTTATTTAATCACCCCTACGTAAGTCCCATGCATATCTTCCATTGCATAATAGAAATTCTCTCATTTCCCTTACACAGGTCCGGTTGTGTAATGCTATGTAGTCCCTTACCCATATGTAGGTCCTAATGTATAATGGTAAGAATAACTTACCCTTACACAACCCGCTATGTAAGGGAAATCAAAATTTCACCATTATATAGATCACCACATAAGGGTATCTTACTTCCAAAAAATATGAACATATTTTATATTATTATTTAATTAGTTTAGTTTTCATTTTTCCCTCATTTCAAAATAATATAGACCAAAAAAACCATTCAAAATTTCTTTAAGAACATATATCAAAATTGAAATCTACAATAATCTAACACTAATCTACTATAAAACATCGTCCATTCTAACAAAAAAATATCAATTTTTCTAAAAAAATTGGAAAAGATATTTAAATGAGAATCGTGGTAAAAATAAAAGAATCAATCCAACCACACAGTGAATCGTCAACGATTCGAGATAAAAATAACCCATGAAAGTCATTACATCTCAATACTACCTTAGTCAATGTTTTTCCTAAGAACCCTCACCCTTCCTCCCCCTTACTACCCTTGTATCGAGAAAAACATTGGTAGAAGATATCCATTATTTTTCTACATAAGAATCAAAAATAAAATGAAAGTAATTATAATTAATTTAATATACTTATTTAATTTTATTTTATTTCATTTAATTACTAGTTTAAATTGACAAACCTCATTCCTAGAATACGAGGAAATTTTATTCCCCACATAGGTAAAGTATCATATTTTGGATTTAACAGTGAAATTACAATTTCAATCTGACACTAAATTTAATAGTAAATTATGTTTACATGAAAGAATATTTAATATTTATTTTCTATATATTATTTTATTCCTAAAAACCACTAAAAAATAATTTCACCTTACTCAATCCCTAGTGTAAACAACCAGTTAAAAAAATATGGAGTCATCAATAAATATGTCTAGAGTATTATACTTGGGTAAATTAATATTTTACCACTCACACATCACTTAAAAAAGTTAAAATTTCTATTGAATTTCACAACCCTTACGGACATGGGGTATTAAAATATCTCCAATACAAAAAAATCTCATCCCTAAGAAGTACTGAATACATTTCCCCATAGCTATCAACATCACTTGTTCATCAAGTCGTTCTCTATTTTTTTCACTCAAACCCAGAACACTGATCTAGGTTCTTCTATATAACTATAGAGGAAAGTCACACCATTTTGTAAAGACCGATCCATCACACGTCTCTATTACTAACACTGAGATTGTGCACCATGGAACCCATCTATATCAATAAACCAAGTTCCAAAAATCAATTTATCATACTAATTATGGTTATATTCACCATATGATATGGATCATATGGTATGATTTGAATTAATAGTGCTTCTCACCATCATAATTCCGTACTGAAATTCATTTCCAACTGTCCATATATCCTCTATGTGTTGTTTACCTCTCATCGTACCCAATTATACATGAAAAAATAGGTTGACGCTCCATTAGCTATCCAATCAGGGAAGAATTTGGTTTTCCTATTTACATGATACCTCGTCATCTGGTCATAATGGAATTACTCCTCATAGGCATATTTAGATCCTATAAACACCCAAACTAAATTTTATACCTGAACCAATATAATGATAATAGATTTTGATCACATATAATTCACACATTCCTTCTTACTCTTAATGGATAAATGGTGTATCTCTGATCCAACTCACAATTGGATCACATAAAATTCATTCCATGTACAATAAAAAAGAATAGAATCCATATAATGGAACATTTGATTCATGAATGTCATATTACACAGGGAAACTGATATTAGTGGATCTCACCAACCACTAAAATCTTGATGATATCCAGATAATATATTGATCATTATGTTTAAAACCATGATCTATCCCACAAGGTTCATTCCTCCTCACCAGTGATTTATGAATTACAAAATTTCGTGACCATATGTAGCCTTTACTGCCATACTAGAGTGCTAATATGAAAAGTTAAAAAATAATCATTACCGAATAACTAATAAATATATCCTTAGAAACTATTTTAATTCCATCTATAATGAG
The DNA here is from genome assembly GCA_963277665.1 of Viscum album. Taxonomy (NCBI): domain Eukaryota; kingdom Viridiplantae; phylum Streptophyta; class Magnoliopsida; order Santalales; family Viscaceae; genus Viscum; species Viscum album. The sequence goes on from OY728133.1 coordinate 667,780,960, forward strand.
ATTCATACACTTTGGAAGTTAATGGTTCAATCCCCAATAAATAGATTCTCTTAGAATGAAATTTGGTCACAACCTCAATAGGTTTCGTCAATCATCCATGTGTCACTCCATCATATCCACACTAATCCTATCCTATGTAACAATTTTATAATATATACTCATATATTAACTATTCCATTAAATTCCAGTTCTATTATGAGTACATCCCTCATCATAAGGGAATTTTTGACATTTACAATCCTCAAAAAACCATTATCACATCAAACTATATTTAATAAAAAACATCTCTAAATTATATTTCAATTGTAAAAATCAAATATATCCATTTTTCTGTATCTCATTCCACTATATTAGTTTTTCTTCATAATGGTGCTCAACATCCCCCATCACCAAAATAGGCATACACAAGAAGGCGTACACCCTGGTGCTACCCTACCATATCCCCTGACACAAACCAACTCAATTTTTTATATAAAAAATAATAGTATTATAAATGTATATAAATCATTATTCCCCAGTATTAGTTAAAATCAAAAAATGAAGCCTTGAGATCTTTACCAATAAGCCTAACATAGCTCATATATTGAGGAAAAATACATGATCACCGATTACCTAGGAATCATGTAATAACCAAAAGTATCATCCCATGCACTACTAATCCTAGAATCAACCATCTAGGAACTCAATTTTTGTCCCATTGAGAACCTCATCTAAAATCACGAGGGCCAAGACTCATATCTATCCAACCCTCTAAAACCTACCATGATACCAAAAACCTTAATTTCTTTTCATAATGAAATAATAAGGCATACTGGTTTATATGTGACATACCCTGTAGTTCCTCCTATACATTGATATTGTAATCAAATAATCTACCCATTCTTATCGTATCTAAAGACACTCACAAGACTGGGATCAGAATTATCTCAAAATTTATTTCTATAACACAACATGTCTAAAATATTAGATCTCTAGTATCCCAAGTCATATATCATGGTCACTAATCCCATGCACTTAATTCATAAATAACATCTCACATTGGTTATATCTCACCAGAAACCTCTTTTCTTTCCATACATACTACTTGGAATCTTGCATGCCAAAACTCATACTAGGGTTCCCATATATAAATCAATATATCTTAAGAATTAAAGTAAAATTCATCAACATGATAAGGTATTGATTCCCATATCACTTCCTCATGTGGGACTATGCTCTCAAGAATCACAATCTCAAGAAAATCCCCACCAAGACTCTATACATGATATCTAATTCCTCAAGGATAATGTTTTCATTTATCAGTGCATATGTATCATGACATTTATCTCTGATTATCTATGTCAAGTATATTATAAACATACTATTTGATAAGGTATAATTACAGCAAAAAATCATATAGATAAATACTATATAAGTTTTTTCTACACATTTAGCAACTAAACCATTATAATAATCACACCTAAGGGGGTTTATCTTGAAGGCATTAAGTTCCAATTTTAACCTATAAAGTGTCTCTATACATAACATACATTTTGGACTACATATCCATCATCAATTAGTATATCGCAGTATGATCCACTAGTCCTATCATCTTGAAAAATTTATATTGTGGTCTATTTGAGTTAAATTCCACTAAAAGGAAATATGAGAAAAATTACATGTCTGTTATTATTGAAAATTTAAGAAAAAACCCCTATATTGTTAGTGATGTCAATCAAACATAAGAGTATATATGTCATGTGAATGCTATGTAATATGTATGATGAATGAATATTGGCCTCTTTATAGAAGTTCATGTAACAACCCAAGATTTTATAGTAATTTATCACTTTAATTTAATAGCTTATTTGGCATGAAAAACCGACTTGGCTTGTGTTATACACAAGAATGAGTTTCTACAAAACAAAACAATAGTATTATAATTATTTAAAAGATATATTTATTTATCAAATAAATATTATATTATGAATTGTAACATATAAATTTTAAATGTTATTGAAAATGTTTTCAGATATATAAAAAATATTTATAATTAAATGTATATGTTTTGTTAAAATATTTATATATTTAGAAAATCTATTTTCATAAACGAACTACTTATGTCCTTTTGTGAACAATAGAAAATTAATTTTATACACTGTTAAAAATTTTATTTGGTAAAATAGACTTCATTTTAGAATTTAGAATATCAAAATAAGATTATAGTGAATTTTTTGATTTTTTTTGAAAATTTTCAATTTTTGATGAATAGTGAAAAATACAGCATAGAACATAAAAACTGACTTTCAATTTTAATATTTATTTTTATTTAATAATATATCATAAATTAAAAATAGATACATAATATATATATTAGTAATATGTAATTCATTACAGTCATTTAATAATTAGATTAGATATATAAAATTTTATTTAATATTTTTAACTTCTTTTTACCCACCTTCTAGACACATTTACCAACCTTATAGGTTCATTTTCAAATTTTAATAAAACATAATTTAACCACTTCTATAAATTGAATTTCAAATATCTAAGAGAAATAGTTGACATCAGTTTGTATAATGTAGTTCAATAGGATGAAAATAATTTTTGGTGAATAGTAACTTTTGAACTTCATTTACCAAGGTTAAAAGTAAATAAGGCAATTAAAGGTAATAATAATATTAAAATTACCCCAACACATGTCCTAGTTCTATTTTATAAGTTTATTTATAAAAAAATAAACCTTAAGACAAATATAAGATCCTTTAAATCCATCTAGGTTAGATTAGAACATTTATTGTATTTTATTTAAAGAAAATTTAAAAGTGTTAAATTCAAAGTTTAATAACTAAAACATTTTTAATATAGGGTTACACAAAATATAAATTAGACTATAATTATTAATTATAAATATAAAATTATTTTTTACATTGTGATATTTTATTTATAATTTTTAGACATTATATAATTAAATTTATTTATGACACAATGATGATGCTGTAATTACCTTATTAATGAAATATTAAAATAATTAGTGTTATAAATATTAAAATAAATTTAAATTGAAGATATTTATGCCATCCATGAATTTTATACGTAAATATGACTTGTTAGGGTTGATTCAGTGTATTGTTTTTGAAGTAATCATGTTTTTATGACTTTCACAAAAACCAAATAATAAATAGTGTTAAAATTTACATAAATGAGTTTTCCAAAATAAATACTATATTATTAAATGTTATAATATTTCTAAGAATCTAATATTCGACCAATTGACTTATATAATATCAGATATGTCATTAATGAACCACTTGAGGTTCTCTTGTAATTTTATTGTAACTATATTAACCACGTAACATAAAAATACAAGAAGAGATGGTAAAAGTTAAACTATTTAACTAAGAGTTAAATCTAAAAGATAATGTTAAAATGGTGACCTAAACTTGTCTAAAACCTATTGGTTGAGAGTATTTAGACCCATACCAACCTTTTAATATAAATAAATCGATTTTTAATTATTAGAAACTAAAAATAATTTAATAATAAATTAATATTTCATACTTTTCCTAAAGATCCCCTTACATCTCTTATAAAGGGTACTTCCCCTTCTCTTAAATTAACACCTACAAATATATTTGTCTATGAAAAACCATACTAAAAAATACTCGCATATACCCTCACTTCATCCTATAGGCCTTACTTTGATCATAAATCCAACCTATGGATCCCTTTTATTCAAATAAAAAAGAAGAACCCCATGAAGAGGTAATTATTTCCCCACCTATTTCAAAGTTATTTTCTTATTACACTTCTTTTTTCTTTATTGTATACATACCAAAATAATAAATACAATAAATTATAAATACTGATATGTTATTATAAATATGGTACAACCATATTCATTATTCTATCCATCATATGAAAGACAATGTTACCATATGTGCGTACGTACGACTTACCATCTCCACATTGTGGTGTAGTTTGTAATTCAACACAAAATTATTTAGATGGTTATAATAATGAATATAATTGATGTAAATAATAAATATAACATGTAAATTATTATGTATATATATTAAATAACACCCAATTAAATATTATTTTACCATCAATATAATGATATCATCGCTCGTGCATATGTACGACTTACCGTCTCCATGGCTTGATGAGATTCATTTCCATGTTTACCATTCAATGATGATTATAAAAATATATATTATTAATAATTATGTAATATATGAAATAATAATACTTCTTGATATATATATATATATATTTACATATATCTCATTCACATACTTCCATTCAATACGATATGAAAACAGAAACAGCGTTTATGCGTACGTACGACCTACTGTCTCCACAAATAGAGTCTTCCGTTTCATGTATCTATCTATTATATATATATATATTCTAAATATATATTATTTATAAATAATGTTTTATAATATGGAAGCAATTAAATCATGATATAAGTGATACAATCATGAATAACAAGATAAAACATGTATGATAATGAAAGTGATTGTTACTAGAATTGTTATTTTAACAAAGACATTATTATTAAATGGGTAGTATAAAAACATAAATGTTACAACCTAAATTTTTTTAAAAATTTTTTTCCTATTTTTTTGTGTTTTTTTATACTCAACAAAACTATTTCATTTAATGAAATGAGTATAATTAAAACAAGACCGTTAGGTTTTGACTGTTATATGACTATTGGTCAATATGAAAATTGGAAACTAAACTCTTAATTTTGCCATTATTGTCTATAAATACAAGTGATCATGGCTAATTAATACAGAAAGAAGATTTAGGGACCTCATCTAGTATTCTCGGGCCGTTCGAAGCCCTTCTGACAGAACATGGGAAGGAGGTATCACCACTAGGGTATGCTCTAGACCAAACCCAAGCCAAACATCATTGTCTGATGCTGGAATGGAATCACCTATGGTAGAAGTTCATGCTAATAGAAATCACCACTAGGGAAATGTTGGTTGATCCACCCCCAGATTCTATCACCTCAGCACACCTTACTCTTAGGTCCTATGTTGGTGTTATAAGGGGCTATGTTATGAGACCTTAACAGCTTTATAAAATCCTTTGATATAAATAAAAAACATTTATTTCTTTTTAGGGTGAAGTTGGTGAATTTTCAAATGTCCGGATAAATATAGGATGTATATTATTGATGAAGTTTGAAAAAAATATAATTTAAAATATTTATCTAAACCTTAAATAATTAATAATGTGTCATGATTTTCAAAAAACTTCCTTCTACAATTGTGTTCAGTAAGTAATTTAGAGTATAATAAGATCAACTTAATTTTTGGTGAATAGTAAATTATGAATGGTTATTTTACGCTTATGAATATTAATGTGACAAAATGTACTAGTATACTCACTTAAGAAAGTATTAATATAATTTAGGCACCTTGATTAGGTAATGTGATTTAATAAAATAAGTAAATAACTATTTCAGAAATTATTAGTTATGTATTAGTTTTTTAGGGTGAATAGTGTTTTTACTTAAAATTTAAATTAAAATTATTTATAAAATTATTTTCATAAAATGTAGTTCATTTTTTAATTCATATCATTGATATTAGGTTAAGGTGAATTTTTGGGATTTTTCTGAAACAGTTGAAATTTCAGTGAATAGTGAAAATACAGTTTTGAGTTTTGGGTGTTTAATGACATCATTAAGTATGTAATAATTATGTAATCATTCTGGTAGACTTATGAATAGAAATATATGCTATAATGTGTCCCAAGTGGCCAATACCATGGAAAAATACCATGGGAGAGCCCATAAATTTTTCCATACCACCGATGAGGTGACCCTTGGAAATTAATGATTTGTTCCCTTACTTCTCTAATAAATACGAAGACATTCCCTCCTCTATTCCATTCCAAAATCATCCTCAACGATTTTATTGTATCTTTACCTCCCAAGGAGTCCTCCCAAGGTACCCTCAAGCCTCCCAAGGTCACGAACTTCATGAATTCGAAGATACTTTTCAAGGTAAGGGATCCTTTCACCCTCCTCTTTTAAGTCATAACTTCCTTTATGTTATATCTTATTGTTCCATTTTATTTTGTTTTGGATTGTTATTATATATCTTTTATAATTTAAATTTTATTTCCAAATGATGAGAGACTCTTTCCCCCCTCATCAATTTATTTTCTCAATTTTTAAGTGATGTCGTTAGGCTTCCGAATTTCTTGTAAAAGAAATAACATATTCTCTTTCCTTCCAATATTCCTTTTCATGTGGTATTTCATTCAAATATCCATACCATGTTCTTATCTCTATGTTATTATGTATTTTTTTTAATATAAATTATTTACAAGTGGGTTAATTTTGCACACACTCTTTTTAGTAGTTTCTAAAACCTTGTTATATAGCTGTTATGCTGCAAAAAGTTCGTCTCAAAATTTCTGTCTCTTTCTCTTATGAAATTATCTTATCTTATTTATGTGAATACCTAGACCAATTTAGTTTCTATGGGTGTTCAAGATTACATAAAAATGTTATATTTTATTCTTTAATTTACATACATATAACTGTCACTCCCTTTCCATGGGTAATAAATGACATAATGATAGTATTTTTAAGTACTTTTTAAAATGTCATGATTTTGAAACGAAACCCATCACATTTATTCTATATGAGTTATTTATGAAATGTCTAATTATGATCTATATCGATCACATTAATGTAAATACATATTAAGGGTGTGCCTTGATAGCACTCCAATGCACTAGGTAATGAATTTATCTCTATAGATGAAAAGTTTCATGGTAACTTGGTGAATAACCTTGGTAATTTTTATAACACCTTGGGGATGGACCTTCGTGATCAATTCAAGAATGTCTAAATGAAATGTTAAAGCCAAATATTCAAGTTATGTTTCAAGTTATTTTGATGATGGTATGCCTATTCTTACATTGCACATCTCTTTATGTTTTTATTCAAGTTCTTATTGATAACATAGGTAAACTGATTCCCTTGTTTAATCTTACTCGGCCTTCGGATCACCCATTTCTTTGATGTATGTCTCTAGGATATGATATGTAGGAAATTTTACATAGGATGAACATTTAATGAAGCCTTACAAGTGTATTAGAAGAATGTTTTATGTTGTTTTTATGTTTTATGTCCCTGATTTCCAAGACACAAGATGTTAAAGATCCTCTGTATGTAAAATGTAATGAAAAGTTATGTAATAAAAAGTTGGGATGTCATAGTTTGTTTCAAAGGATACTTTAGTTATTTATGGAAATTCGGATATGAAACCTTTAGGAATAACCCTATAAAAAATATTATACATAGGAAAACTTCCTAGTATTTTGGTGAATATTGAGTTTGTGGTTTATTAAACAAATACATCCATGTCTGGATACGAGCAGGTAGAGGCGGCTCTAGCACAGATGTACATAGGGGTAAAACACGAAAACAATGCTTTGAACTAGACTCGAACGAGAACTAGTGAACGAAAACGGTCCTTGCTTCACTCTTGGTTATGACTCTCCTGGGGGATATGTTTGGTTAATCATAAGCCTTTTATGAATCATTATGAAGGAATTATAGAGAAATGTAATAGTTTAAGAATGATGATTTATGACATAAAATCCATTATAGATAAAATATTCATAAATGAAATAAGCTTCTCACTAAGGTTTTATTCTTTTAGAAAATGGCGGGAAATAGGAGGAACCATGCAAATAGTGACTGCAATGGACCATGCACTGACGACGCTACGATGGAAGGGGGAATGAAAAAATTAATGCGAATGATGAACCAAATGACTCATGTAATGGGAAATAACTTGAATCTAGCTGAGAGACTGATCTTAGCATGAAGGGAAAAAATTATACTGAATTATTTATGCATAAATGACCAAAAAACTTCTGTGGATGGACTGACCCATTGATTGTTGAGCAGTGGATTAGCTTCATTGAGAAGATCTTTTCTATGCTCCACTATTCAGAGCAGGAGAAGGTCACCCTGGCTATTTATTTCTTTTTAGGAGAAGACGATCACTGGTGGGAATTGATAAAAAACATGAGGCAAAGAGTGGAAGTTGAATCTATGGAGTGGGAAGTGTTCAAAGGGATCTTTTTCAGTAATTATTTACCTCATTACATGAGAATAAGAATGGAGAAGGAGTTTCTCGAGCTGAAGTAGAATGAGAATGAATCCGTTGGATGCTATGAGATGAGCATCACAAGGCTTTAATGTTACACGTCTAGTTTTTTCATGGATCCAAATGGGAAGGTTGATAGATTCTTCGGTGGACTGAGACATCATTTGCGGAAGAATCTAGACAACCGATAATATGATAGCTACGAGGAGATTGTGCACAGTGTGATGAAAGTCGAGATGGAGTTTGGTGAGAAGCAGTGGACTCATAAATCAAATGACAAGAAGAGATCGATGGAGCCCACCATATGGAGGACCTTTGATCAGGGAAGAGGAGGCAAGAAAGTGAAACATACCAAGTGTAATAAATGTGGGAAGAAGAATTCGGGGAACTGCCTGACTGGGAGTGGGAAATGATACAATTGTGGAAGAGATGACCAAATTACGAGGAATTATCGTAGTGAGGTAAAACCTCAACATCCAGACACAAACGACAATGGGAAGAAGGTGTAGGCCCTACCTGATGTCTAGTGATTTAAGTGTGGACAACTTGGGAACTTTTCCAATCATTTCCCAAATTCGATTGCAGTGGAGGGGAACCACTATTTGCCTCATCAACGGCCAAGGGAACAAGGTCATACCTTTTCAATCACTACAGCCGATGTTTAAGTGAGAAATGATGTGGTGGTAGGTACTATTTTTGTTATCTCAAATATAGAAAGTACTTTGTTTGATTCAGGTTCTATGCATTCTTTTATTTCCTCCATGTTTTAAAATAATTTAAAATAAACCCTTGATTTGTTAAAATTAGAGTTATCAGTGAAGACTCCTGGTTGGATTATCCAAGAATCATCAGTGTTTAGAAACACTAGTATTTAATTTAGTGAGAACAGTCTTATCGCAAATCTTGTAGTAATTCCCATACGATAATTCAACATTATACTAGGGATGGACTGGATCTCAAAGTAAAATGCTAACATAAAATGCATAAGTAAGGAAATCTCAGTAGTCTTGAGTGGAAAACCAATTTTTATCATCAAATGAGAGATATCTCAACCTGATCCTTATCTTGAAGAACCTATTATAACCTTGATTATGGAGTTTATTAGTGAGGAAGTAGAAAGAGATGAGAGTTTAAAGATTGAAAATGTCTCCATTGTCCAGGAATACATTGATGTATTTCTTGAGGAGTTACTCGGACCTCCCCTACAATGATAGGTAGATTTCTCCATTAAACTCGCACTGAAATCTCATCTGATATCAGAGAAAACATATAGGATGGAAAATGTGGATCTATAGAAATTAAAGAAACAACTCCATGATCTTTTAGATAAAGGCTTTATCCGATCGAGTGTGTCTCCTTGGGGAGTATCAGTTCTCTTTTTGAAGAAGAAGGATGGATCAATGTGTCTATGCATTGATTATAGAGAACTGAATGGGATCAAAGTGAAGAACAAATTCCCTCTTCAACGAATTGATGACTTATTTGACAAAAATTTATGGGGCTCAATTCTTCTATATGATTGATCTTCGATCTATTTATCATCAATTGAGGGTGAAGAATAATGATATTCCAAAAGACCGCCTTCCCATAAAGAAATGGGAATTATGTGTTTTTTGTTATCCCTTCGGACTGACTAATGCACCTGCCATTTTTATGAATTTTATAAATAGATACTTTAAGGACTACCTTCATATCTTTGTGGTAGTTTCTATTGATGATATTATGATATATTCCAAAAGTCATGAGGAGTATGAGGATCATCTCAGGGTTATCTTACAAACTCTATGGAAGGAGTTGATTTTTGGGAAGTTCGGTAAATGTGAATTCTGGTTACACCATGTTGCTTTCTTGGGGAACATTGTAACCATTAATGGAATCATAGTTGACCTTGCAAAGATAAGATTAATAGAGGAGTGGCCTCAACCAAAATCAATAACCGAGATCCATAGTTTTCATGGATTAGAAAGATATTATTAGAGGTTTCGGAAAAACCTTTCATGACTTTCTAACCCATTAACCAAGTAAACTCGAAAAGGGTTCATGCTTATCTAGACAAAGGAGTGTGGGGAAAGTTTTCAATAGATGAATAAGAGATTTTTTACTGCCCTCGTGTAAAATATTCCCTCAATTGGTAAAGGATTTGTTTTTAGAGATACATCTCTGAAAGGGTTTGGGTGAGTCCTTATGCAAAATGATAAGGTCATTGCTTATGCATCTCGAGAGTTGAAGACCCATGAGCAGAATTATCCTATGCATGATCTGGAGCTGGCTGTGGTCGTTTTTTCTATGAAGATATAGAGGCACTATTATTATGGGGAGAAATGTGGTATATACATAGACAATAAAATTTTGAAGCAAATTTTCACACAAATGGAATTGAACATGAGACAAAGGAGATGATTGGAACTTCTTAATGACTATTATTGTACAATTCATTATCATCCTGGAAGAGAAATAAAAGTTGCTGATGCATTAAGCATGAAATACCTAGTCATCCTTTCCATGATGATAATTCAAAGAGATGCTTTGATCAATGACCTAGTAAAGCTAGACATAGGAATTATAAGGGAAGGGGTATCATTAAACCTAACCCAAATGATTTCTCAACCATCATTACTAGAAAAGATCAAGAAATCACAGAAATGAGATCCTTTGTTAAAGAATAAGTATGAGGCTCTAAAGGATGGGAAGTTTCCTGAGTTCAATTTGATCAAGAAGGAGTACTGAAATTTCATACAAGACTATGTGTTTCATCTATTCCAGAAATAAAGAAAGAGATAATGGATAAATATCATAGCTCTACTTTCTCTATACATCCTGGAAGCACAAAAATATATAGGGATCTTTGTGATTATTATTAGTGTGAAAATATGGAAAGGGATATTACTGAATACACTTCAAGGTTCCTAGTATGTCAATAAGTGAAGGTAGAGTGACAACATCTTAAAGGGGTATTGCAACCACTACCCATACCAGCATAGAGGTGGGATAATATCACTATGGACATTGTCACTGGTCTTCTGAGAACATCCACAGGAAAAAATGTGATATAGATTATTGTGGACCGTCTCACCAAGACTGCCCATTTTATCTCTATTAGGTAAGATTTATATCTTAATCAACATGCCATGATTTATGTGAAGTAAGTGGTTAGGCTGCATGAAGTTCCACTTTCTATCGTATCTGATCATGATCCAAGGTTCACATCAAAATTCTGGAGAAGTCTTCGACATGATTTGAGCACTGAATTAAATTTCAGTACGACCTATCACCCCCAAAATGATGGCCAATCTAAAAGGACTATTAAAAATATTCAGGACATGATGAGAACATGCTCAATGGAATTTAATGGTGGATGGGATCAACATCTCTCTTTAGTTGATTTCTCTTACAACAATGGATTCCACTCGAGCATTATAGTGGCACCCTATGATTCTCTATATGCGAAGCGATGTAGAATTCCTACATGTTGGGATGAAGTTAGTGAGAGAAAGTTTCTTAGGCCTGATCTTGTGTAAGAGATGACGGGAAAAGTACATGCCATCCAACAACACATTAAGGATTCTTAGAGTCGGCAAAAGATCTATGCCGAAAACCTTCGAAGGTACTTGGAGTTTGATGTCAGTGCCAAGTTATTTCTTTGAATTTCACATTGTAAGAGAGTCATGCCATTTTGGATGAAAGGGAAGATGGTAACTCAGTACATTGGCCCCTATGAAATCTTTGATCATGTGGGAGCAGTGGATATCATCTTGCACTTCCTCCAAATCTATCAGAAGTTCATGATGTCTTCCATGTATCCCTCTTGAGGAAGTACATACCTGAACCTTCACATGTACTAAACCCAGAGGTGGTATAACAGGAACTTGAACTCTCTTTTGAGGAGCAGCTAGTGGAGATCTTTGATCGTAGAGAAAAGGGCCTACACAACAAGACTATCCACCTTGTTAAGGTGTTTTGGGGTAACCACAAATATAAAGATGCCACGTGTGAACTAGAAGAGTCTATGAGGCAGAAGTACTCACACCTTTTCTCTTATAGTGGTATAAGTTATAAAATTTTGTGATGAACTTTCTTAAGGGGGAAGAATGTAATGACCCAAACTTTTTAATAATTTTTGTTTTCTAATTTTGTGTGTTATTTTATTTTATAGTAAACAAAAATATTTAATTTAATGAGATGAGTATAATTAAAATGATACCGTCAGGTTTCGACTATTATATGATGATTGGTCAATATGACCATTGGAAACTAAACTCTTAATGTTGAGATTATTGTCTATAAATACAAGTGATATTGGTTAATAAATATAGAATGAAGATTTGATGGCCTCATCTAGTAGTCCCGGGCTGTTTGAAGCCCATCTGACGGAACCTGGGAAGGATGTAGCACCACTAGGATTTGCTCTGGTCCAAACCCAAGCCAAACTTTATCGTGTGATGATGGAATGGAATCTACTACGGGAGAATTTCAAGCTGATAGAAATCACCACTCGGGCAATATTGGCTTAGCCTCCCCCAGATTCTATTACCTTATCACACCATACACATAGGTCATATGCTGGTGTTATAAGGGGATATGCAATGAGACCTTAGCTGCTTTTTGTAATCTTTTTATATAAATAAAAAAAATTTATTTCTTCTTATGGTTATGTTTGTGAATTTGAAATTTTCCGACAAATATAGGATGTATATTATTGATGAATTTTGAAAAAAGGATATTTTAAAATATTTATGTAAACCTGAAATAATTAATAATGTGTAATGATTTAAAAAAAATGGTCTTCTAGAGTTTTGTTTAGTAAGAGATTTAGAGTCTAATAAGATCAACTTAATTTTTGGTGAATGATTAATTATGATTAGTGATTTTATGATTATGAATAGTAATGTGACCAAATGGATTAGTATCCTCACTTAAGAAAGTATTAATATAATGTATTCACCTTGATTAGGTAATGTTATTCAATAAAATAAGTAAATAACTGTTTCAGAAATTATTAGTTATGTATTAGATTTTTTTCAGGTGAATAGTATTTTTATTTACAAATTAAATTAAAAATATTTAGAAAACTATTTTCATAAAATGGAGTTCATTTTTGAATTCAGAGCATCGATATTAGGTTTAGGTTGATTTTTGTGATTTTTATGAAATAGGTGAATTTTTGGTGAATAGTGAAAATACAGTTTTGAGTTTTGGGTGTTTAATGACATCATTAAGGATGTAATAATAATGGAATCACTCTGTTCAACTAATGAATAGTAAGATATGATATGAGTTGTCTCAAGTGACCAATACCATGGGCAAATACCATGGTAAAGCCCATGGTTTTTCCAATACCACCGATGAGGCTTCCCTTGGAAATCAATGATTGGTTCCCTCACTTCTCCTATAAATACCAAGATATTCCCTCTTAAATTAAATTCCAAAATTATCCTCAACGATGTTATGGTCTTTTTACGTCCCAAGGAGTCCTCCAAAGGTCATGACCATCAATTTTTCTATGTTACTCTTCAAGGTAAGGGATCCTTTCACCCTTCTCTTTTACCTCATGACTTCCTTTATGTTATGTATTATAGTTCCATTTTATTATTTAGGGTATTGTTCTTATATATATTTACTACTATAAATTTCATTTCCAAATGATGAGAGACCCTTTCCTCTCTCATCAATTGATTTTATGAATTTTTAAGTGACGTCATTAGGCTGCCGAATTTCCTGTAAAAAAATCACATATTCTCTTTCCTTTCAAGTTTCCTTTCCATGTGTATGTCATGGAAATATCTATTTTATTATGTATTTATATTTTAATATGAATTTTTATGAGTGGGTTACCCTTTTAGCATCTCTTTTTATTATTTTCTAAAACCGTGTTATAAAGCTGTTATGCTGCAGAAATTTCATCTCAAAATTTCTCTCTATTTCTCTCAAGAAATTATCTTGTTTTATTTATGTGAATAACCATACCTATTTCGTTTCTATGGGTGATCCAGAATAAAAAAATTATATATTTGATTGTTTAATTGAAATAATTATAACCCTAACTCCTTTTCCATGGGTTATAAATGACGTAATGATCTTATTTTTATGTACATTATAAAACGTCATGATTTTGAAATGAAACCCATTTCTTTTATTCTCTATGGGTTATTTATGAAATGTTTGATTATGATATATTTTGATAACTTGAATGTAAATACATATTAATGGTGTGCCTTGATATATCTCTAATGCATTGGGTAAATAATTAATCTCTAGAGATGACATGTTTCACGATACCTAGGTGAATAACCATGGTAATCTTTATGACACCTTGGGGATGGACCTTGGTGATATGTTCATGAATGTATAAATGAAATTTTGAAGCCACATATTCATGTTATGTTTCATGTTATTTTTATCATGATATTTCTATTATTCCATTTCTCATGTCTTTATGTTTTTATTCATGTTCTTATTGATAACACAAGTAAACAAGATTCCCTTGTTTACCCTTACCGGGCTTTCTGCTCACACTTTCCTTTGATGTATGTCTCCAGGATATGAGATACAGTAATTTTACATAAGATGAACTTTCTATGAAGCTATAAAAGATTATTAGAAGAACTTTTTATGTTGTTCTCACATTTTATTTCTCTGATTTCCAAGACACTAGACTTTAAAGATCCTCTGTATATCAAATGTAGTGAACAATTATGTAATAAAATAGAAGGATGTCATAATAAATGAATCAAGTATGATATCATAAATATGAATATGGTTCTGGTATTATTTAATAACATATGATGTTAATAATACAAGAGGTTAAACTTTCCCTCGACCAATGGAAAGTACAAGGTAAGGGTTAATTTCTTCAATATCTTTATTATCTGAGATTGTTGTCGTGTAAGTATAAATTTGGATGTCTTTATCATCCATGTCCATGATTCATAAAAATGTTTTTAAAAGTATTCTTTTATGGTTTAATTGAAGGGTCTATTTAACTATATCATCATTTTAAATGTTTTAAAGATTTATTTTTTCTAAATCTTTTTAATTAATGTCCATGTTTCAAAATGAAAATAAGGGTTTATTTTTATGAAAATAAATTTTTTAAAATGTTAATTACTTTAAAAAGATTAAAATTGGTTTGGTAAACTTTGATTCCAAATCACTTTTAAATGACTCCCTTTATAAATTTTGAGACTTTTAAATGATTTCATGAAAAATGGATATTTCTATCAAATAGTTTTACTGATCATTTTTAACTATGTCAACAGCATTTACTGGATATTATACTTGATTGAGGTTCATTTATTACAAAACAATATTACATACTGTATTGAATGAGTTAGGATATTTTTGACTGTTGATGTGCTATTTTTTATACCCTTAATGGATTATGGTTAAAGTATTTATAATTCGTATGCTAGTTTTAATAAGAATGTCTATACTATATTTCAATCTTTTCATACGAGGAATGCATTGTAATTAGTAAGTGATGGGTGGAGCTCGCTTTAGATTATCAATGCATCGGTAGGTCTCATGAGAAAAAACTTGTGTTTTGGAACAAGGCCTTGAAAAAATTTATATTTTGGGTCCTAACACGAGGCCTTGAATTTGTGGTTAAGATGTCAGAAAATATGCATTCTATCATTTTGAGATTAGTTATTAATGATACATGTGATTATACGACTAGTAGAATATCCATGTGAATAAGTAAATGGAATTATTTTATTTATCATTTCCATATTATGGTGATGTTTATTTTTAAAGGGCTTGTGTTTCGATTTTATACGTTTCGAGAAATGTTTATTATTATTTATGATAGCTTCTGCTATATTGTTTGTACTTACTGAGTATATGAGCTCACCACTTTATTATATTTTAATTTTCCCAGGAAGCTAAGAAGTATATTACGATTTATATGAAGGTTTAAGCTAATGGAATAATAGTGTTCTCAAAGTATTTTTTGTAATGTGTTTTATCTTTTATATTGCAATGTAAAGATCATATATGTAATATATTTTCCAAGACTGCTAAACTTATTGGTCATTCAAGACATTATTCCTTATAATCATGCTAATGTGTTAAAATAATTCCCTGACTCTATTCTTCTCGGTTCGGGGAATTATAGTTGGAATCAGAGGAAGTTTAGAAACAACCTTGGAAATATATTTATATAAACTTTGATTAGGAAACATTACCCTAAGATAGACTTTGAGGATTAGTATAGAAGAATATCCAAAAAATTTGGTAATGTAGATATTATGTGGGTTTTCCAAGCAGCACATCCCTATGTATATTCTACAAGTGGATGTGGTTCAAGCACTTATGTACCTAGGAGTGAAAACTCCAACAAGGAGTTTCGGGTTTGGCCCACGGTATCCTAGTACATTACAACGGTCCTTACTTCACACTTGGTTTGACACTCTTAGGGGATATGCTTTGGATAATTCATATTTTCTTTAAAAAGTAGTATGAAATATTTATGAGTAAATATGTCGGCAACGAAACCAATATTATTATTATGAGAGTAGATGTGTGTAAATCTTAAATTAATGTTGAAAAATATTATAGTTTTTTGATTAACATTTTTGACATGATCTAAACTAGTGTATGTTGTCATTTAGAAACTGCACCCAATAATAGGAATGCGAACTACAGCAATATGCATGATCTAATGAGTAAGGAGGATCATATTTTTCATGGCCTAAATCCAACATTTATAAGTTAAAGAGCCTCCCATGTATCCGAATCATATGAAGAAATAATATCATGTGTTAGTAATATTAGTAGAGAATTCTCTGAGTTCTATGGATTTGAAGGGAAGCAAGAAAAGAGGAGGATGGAAAAATATAGGATTAAAGTGATGAAAGGAAATAAGGATATTCCCACATGTGATAACTATGGAATGAATCACCTTGATAAATGCTTGAAGGGAATGTGAGTATGTTATAAGTGTGGAGAAAAAGGACACCACATTCTTGATTTCAAGGGTAAGAAAAAGGTTTCAAATGTACAATGCTTCATCTTCAAGGAGTTGAGACACTATGCGAATCAATGTCCAAATCATCAGAGTATTCCCCAAAGGATTCTATTGGATAAAAATCATGTTATAATACTATATTATATGAAAAGGAATGACTAGTGTTCTTATGTTTTTATTAAAGAATTATTTCATTATAGTGTTGTATCAATGGTATACTGATTATATGAATTATGAAAATAAATAAGGATTGTATTTCAATACTATTTCATTGATGATTTGAGATTATATGGTTCTAAGAAATGTGACTCAATTGATAGTTAATATTTTTGGATAATATATTTTTAAAGGAATGAAAAACTGTAATATGGTTTTGATACCAAGGTAGTGATTTTTGAATATGATATGATTGACTTGGATAAACTATATTAGATATTCTTGACTACCTTGAAAAAGATTAATGATTTTTATATTCCATCATTGTTGGAGTTTACAATAGTTATGGATTTAAGGAGTATATCCATTATTCTTAGTTTTACATAGGGAATAAATAAGTATATACTTATTCAAATAAGGTTTTATGGTAATTTAGTTTGTTTCCATGTTTTAATAAGATACAATATGAAGGTATTCACATGTTAATCATCATTATGTTATGTTAATATTCCTTATAAATATTCGTACTGCGAGTTTAGACACAAGTATTTTGGATAAGTCTAATGGTTGGAACTAAGTAAGTTGAATACTTGATTTATTTGTAACAGGTAATAGTATTATTTGTTGGATACTTTGACTAATCCTTTTGGTTTTCAGTTAAAATTTAGAGAATTAAGAGAATACTTGAAGATATTATGATTTATCAAATGCTCTTCAGGCATAAAAAAAATTATTTTTTGAACATTCATTTCCTAGTTTAAGGGATGATGTAAAAATAGATCGAATCACAACCGAATGATGAGATTATGATTATAACAGGTAATGAAATCTATAATGTTTTCTTGAGTTATTATCTTGATAGTAAATTAATATCTCCTATTTAAAAAAAATCATCTATAAAAATGATTTATCCTAATACCTTATGTTTTTTTAACTAATGATACTTTAAATCATCATAGTATGATGGTTTTAGGGCTATCAATATTACATTTACTATTAATTTGTTTGTGATTGATGACCTAAATCACTCCATATAATCATTTACATTTTCCTCCAATTATGTGTCTCTAATTTACACTAATGTTCTTCTATTCGAAATCCTAAATTGGTGGTACCTTCTTCACTTCACTTTCCCTATAATTAAGAATAAATCTTATTAATCCCATTTCCGATGTGGGGTTTCCAAAAATGTATTTTGTATTTTCAAACATTTATTCTCTAATAATAATTTAAAATTATGACAATAAAATTTATAGGAGAGGATAATGTAACACCCAAGATTTTATAGTAAGTTATCTCTTTAAAGTAATAGCTTATATTGCATGTAACACCGACTTGACATGTGTTATATGGAAGAATGAGTTTCTGGAAAATAACACATTAATATTATAATTATTTAAATTATATATTTATTTTTCAATTAAATATTTAAATATATATTGTAACATATAAATTTAAATTTTATTTATAATTTTTTAACATAAATAAACCATATTTATAATGAAATGTACAAATTTTGTTAAAATATTTTTATATTTAGAAATATTATTTTCTTAAACGAACTAATTTTTATGTCCTTTTGTAAAAAATAATAATAAGTAATTTTTTACACTCCTAAACGTTGAATTTTGAAAAATGGAATTCATTTTTGAATTCAGAATATAAAAATTAGTATAGGGTGAATTTTTGGAATTTTTCTGAAAACATTCAATTTTTGATGAATATTGAAAAATATTGCATAGTACCTAAAAACCAACTTTTTCATTTAAATAATAATTTTTAATTAAAAATCTATCTTAAAGTAAAAATATATACATAATATATATATATTAGTACAATTTAATTAATTGAAATCATTTTATAATAAGATTAGATATATAAAATTTTATTGAGACTTTTTAATGTCGTTTTACCCACCTTCTAGGCGCATTTATCCAACTTCAAGGCCCATTTTAAAATTTTCATAAAACAAAATTTAACTACTTCTGTGAATTTAATTTCAAAAATCCTAGATACATTGTTTAAATTAGTAAGTAAAATGTGGTTTAAGAGGATGAAAATAATTTTTGGTGAATAATAACTTTTGAATTTTATTTACCAAGGGTAAAAGTAAATAAATTGATTAAAGGAAAAAATAATTATAAAATGGGCCCAACACATGTCCTAATTATATTATTTAATTTTATATCTACTAAAATCATCCTTAGGGAAAAATAAGTTCATTTTGATCCATTTTGGTTAGATTATAACATTTATTATATTTTATTTAAAGAAGAGTTAAAAGTGTTATATTCAATGTTTAATAACTAAACCATTTTTAATATAGGCTTACACATATGATAAATTCTAAAATTATAATTCATGAGAATTATAAATATATTTACTACATCATGGTATTTTATTTATAATTTTTAGATATTATATAATTAAATTTATTTCTGACAAAATAATGATGCAGTAGTTACCATATTAATGAAAGACTAAAACATTGATGTTATAAATATTAAAATAAATGTAAATTGAATCTTTTGATTCCATACATGATTTTTCTAGGTGAAAATGACATGTTAGGATTTATTCAATGTATTTTTTTCAAGTAATGACGTTTTTTTGACTTTCACAAAAACAAATAGTAAATAGTGTTAAAATTGACATAAATGAGTTGTGAAAAAATATAATATATAATTATATGATATAATATTCCTAAAAATATAATATCTGGCCAAGGTACTTATATAATGTTAGATATGTCATTTATGAACCACTTTATCTTTTCTTGGAATTTTATAGTAACTATATTAACCATGTTATAAAAAAATACAATCAGAGATGGTAATAGTTATCCTATTTAACTGAGAGTTAAATCTAAACGATATGGTTAAAATGGTGACCTAAACTTATCTAAAACCTTTTGGTATAAATTATCTCGGCCCATCCCCACCTTATGCTTGAGAAAAATACGTTTTGTGGTATTATAAAATTAAAATAATTTTATAATAAATTAATATTTCAAACATTTATTAAAGTTCACCTTCCCTCTATTATAAAGGGTACTTCCCCTTCTCTTAAAGTCACACTTCCAAATCCATTTGGCTCTGCAAAACCGTACTCAAATATCCCACCAACTACCATTAATTCAAACTATAGGCCTTAATTTGATCATAAAGCCACCCTAAGGAGCCATTTTATTCAAATCAAAAGTAATAACCCGAAGAATAGGTAATTCTTTCATCACCTCTTTCAATGTTTTTTCTTCATCCACTTCCTCTTTCTTGGTTATTTCCATACTAAAATAATAAATCCAGTACAATCTACACACTGAGACATTATTATAAATATGGTATGACAATATTCATTATTCTATCCATCCTATGAATGACAAAGTCACCATACTTGTGTATGTATGACTTACAGTCTCCACGTCGTGTTGTAGTTTATTATTCGACATTTCATTATTTGGATGGGTATAATAATGAGTATAATTTATTTAAATAATAAATATAACATGTTAAATATTATTTATTTATAATATATCATCCAATAACATATTATTTCACCATTAATAGAATGATATTGTCACCCGTGCTTACGTATGACTTAACATCTCCACGACGCGATGAGATTCACTTCCACATTCACAATTCAACGGTGATTATAAATATATATTATTAATAAGTATGAAACCTATGAAATAATAATTCTACATGATATATATATATATATATATATCTCATTCACTTACTTCCATTCAATATGATATTAAAATAGAAACATCGTTTATGCGTACCTACAGCCTACCGTCTCCATAAACGGTGTCTTCCATTTCTTATATCTATCTATTATGCATATTTTTATTATAAATATTTAGGATACATAAATAATTTTATATATTATTTAATCAATTAAATCATGATATATGTGATACGATCAATAATAACAAGTCAAAACATGTATGATAAAAAAATAAATTATTACCTGAAATGTTATTTTAAAATAGAAATTGTTATTAAATGGGAAGTATAAAACCATATTTGAATCAATTATGATATAATTAAAATTAATATGGTTATTTTATAATTTAATAACATACTATTGTCATTATACATGAGGTTAAATTTACCCCCGACCAAAGGAAATTACAAGGTTAGGGTTAATTCCTCTATCTCATTGTTATATGAGATTATTGATGTGTTAGTATATAGTGTGATATATTTATCATAAATGTCTATGATTCAAAAAAATATTTTTAGAAGGAATATTGTAGGGTTTTATTGATGTTTCTATTTAACTATATCATCATTTTAAAAGTTTTGAATATTTATTTATTCTAAATATTTTTAATTATTGCCTATGTTTTCAAAAATGATTTTAAGGATTTATTTATATAGACAATTTTTTTTAAATGTTAATTAATTTAAAAAGTTTCAAAGTGGTATGGGACTCTTTGATTAAAAAATCAATTTTAAATTAATTACTTTATAAATTTTGAGACTTCTAAATGATTTCCTGAAAAATAGATATTTCCATGGAATAGTTTTATAGATAATTTTTAACTATCTCAAAATACTTTATTGGATATTATTCTTGAATAAGGTTGATTTATTATAATACCATATTCCATACTGTATTTAATGAGTTCTGATATGTTTGAATTTGGATGTGATATTTTTTATACCCCTCTTGGTATATGGTTAAAATTATTGACATTTCGTATTCTAGTTTTTATACGAATGTTTATACTATGTTTTACCGTTTCATATGAGTAATGCATTGTACTTATTAAGTGATCGGTGGAGCCCAATATAGCCCCTCGATGCATTGGTGGGTATCATGAAAAAAACTAGTGTCTTGGGAAAAGGCCTTGAAAAAATTTATATTTAGGTTCTGGGAACGAGGCCTTGAATTTGTGGTTAAGATGTATGACATTATACATTTCCACTTTTTTAGAATATTTATTAATGTTACATGTGATTATTAGACTAGTAGAATATCCGTGTGAATAAGTAAATGGAATTATTTTATTTTTCTTTTCCATAATATGATGAATGTTTTTAAAGGGATTGTGTTTCAATTTTATACATTTCCATAAAATTTTATTATTATTTATGATAGCTTCTGTTATATTGTATATCCTTAGTGAGCATATGAGCTCACTCATTTCTTATGTTTTATATTCCAAGGATTCCAAGAAGTATATTATGATTTATATTCAGGTTTAAGATAATAGAATAATGGAGTTATCAAAGGATTATTTATGTTTTGTTTTATGATATAAATTTTAATGTAATGTTCATGTATGTAATATATTTTCCAAGAATTATAAATTGAATGGTCCTTCAGAACATGATTCCTTATAATGATGTTAATGTATTAAAATAATACACCTTATTTGGGCTTATGGGGTTGGGGAGTTATAGGTAAATATCTAAAAACAATATATATCACAAATATAAATACCTAGGTTTTTAAATTAGGTAAAATCATAATATTGTAGCATAAAAAGCCAAGAATAGAAAACCCAAAACCTAATAAACTAGAATTCCCCTCAGAAATAATGTTTGTGATGTAGTTATTATAGGTCTATCACAATATCCGACACATTCTTAGAAAATTATCTTTTGATAACCCCAAATAGTATAAAAAACAAAAATCCTAATACACAATGTGATATTATTTACAAAAATCCATAGTACCAGTTTATATTACCCTAGAACAGATTGCTCGTATAACACCTAGGTGGGGATTCCACTTGACCTAAGGCATGCTTCCCCAAACTAATAAGTCTATAAACCTATAGAGTGGTCCTAGGGGGTGACCATTTGGATCAGATAACCTCACTCTAGTGTGTGTAATAGAAGAGATAATTACCAAACAGAAACATAATAAATAATAAAATTATGAAAAAAACATAAATTAAAAAAAATACATGACAAAATGAAATGTGATATATGGACTCATGATCAATCCAGCATGAAATAATTGATCTTCCACTAGGATGATCAATATATTAATAGAATAAATAAAATAATTTATAAATCTATACTAATAATAATCCATACCTAAAACCCAGTCTTCAAATATTTCTGAGCTATATGACTCAATCATGAAACACTGAACATGAACCCAACATAAACCCATGAACAATAGAGTATTCTACAGTACATAAGATTCATGGACACCTGAGTAGGTTGTGAGTACAACTCATTTGGTCAAAAATAACAAGGAATCATATATAACTGTTTAATACATGTGAACACATGAGATAATTTCATAATCATAAAATAAATAATTTAAATATAAAAGTGTAAAAAAATAATCACTATTCGTATTTAGGATCTAACATGTGCCTCGTGATTGACTAAAAATAACTTGACCAGTGCTATATGTATTTGATTATAACACATACTCTTATGTAGGGGGATAAAAGTCCAACTATTTAATATTATAAATATTCTTCCACTAAATATATCATCAAATCATTAGGAGTGTCTCAAGAATACAAAATAATATTAGATTGCAACTGGATCCTAGGAAGTATCCTAGACATCCCTCCATAATAGTTATAAGCATCAAATCCTTCTTATAGTAGGAATACTATAATATTTATACACTCAATAATTAGATCATATGATTACTAGTCATCTCATAAATCAAAACCTAGTATCTCACCATATCCTAATTGTCACTAGGAATCTCATAAATTATCACTAGGAATCTCACCAGATCAAATGTATCACCAATAATATTATAAATTATCAGTAAGAATCCATATAAATCCTAATAATAACAAGGAGTATCACCTAAAATCACAAGGTATAATTCTAAAGCCTAGTAACCTCTAGGAATAAATCATCATCGCAGAAAAATAATGGATCCTAGGGTAGTATCCCTAAAAATCCCAAATTCATCATTAATCACCATTGGATCCTTGGGTGGTGAACCTTGTAATTTTTATTATATAACTATGATCTATCCTCCACCCAAAAAACATCATTATAATATTAATAACAATAAACATATGGGTTGTCCACTTATCCAATCCATATCACATAATATAAGTTAGCATCAAAAGTCTACAAAATATGTATTATTATATCACTAAAGTACTATAAGGAATATATGTTTGATTTTGGTATTCAAGTGACTCATATAATCATAACTAACAATTCACATGCTAATCCCCTCTTGGGTGAACACATAGTTGGGGAAACCACCTAGGTCCCCTAGGCCACTTCATAACTAAAAAAACACAATCTAGGATCCTCATTCTCAACTTCAACTCTCGGGTTAGCTCTAGTCACTCAGATGGAATATTTCCCATCACCATCACTATAATCATACCAAGGACTCATTGAGATAGTAGACTAAGCCACCGTATAATAACATTAGAATAAAGGAATAATTTCTATCACACTCCAGAAATTCATTTCAGTTTATTCCATTAAACCAAGCTATATTGATCTACCATGATATGACACCAAGGTACACATATAGTAGTGTGGAAAGATCACTTAACCCACTCTCCAACCTCTTACCATAAGGATCTAAGGCATCCCTAGTTCTATCGTGGCCTAAAAAGTCAGAATATTTTTAGCTCATAATTTTCATATATAAAGAAGTGTCTAAGGGCACCTATACCAAGGTCCTATACATTCTTCCATTTCATTTTAATTAATTTAATTAATTTTCCTTAATGTAATTTTTATAGAAAGGCACAAATTTACAATTCAGACCTTGGCCATCGATAATAGTGGAATAAATCTAGAGTCCAAGGTGTTGTGATTATTTGGATCATTTAATGATCATTAGATATGGAAACAGCCCCAAAAATAAGTATATATATCGGAAATAAAAAAAAAATATTGTTAGTGAAAAATAGATTTAAACATAATAACAATATTTCATTTACACTAGAAGCATCAATATTATTCAATTTATGGATTATGTTTTATGTAGATCATAGAAGAATAAAATAAATGCCTCCTAATGTCAGGTCATTACACCCAATGATGGACCTATAATAATATTAAGAGGATACATAAATATCTTAAGGGGTTCCTCCTTCTTCTTGGGAGTGACAAAGAGAGTTGGGGAAGAAGTAATTTTTATCAGAATTAAATGAAAATGATGATCATATCACCATATAATAAGAATAATGAACTTCCCCAAAAAAATATAATATTCTATTTTATGGAATAATACTGAATCTCCTCATTTTTGATACAACTCCTGCATTACTACATTTGATTTTAATTCATTAAAATCCTTTTTATGAATAAATGAAAAGCATTCAAATTAACAAACCATGTGGTTCGAACCTGACAAAAATAATTTTGGAGAGAGAAAACTATTGCATCACATGAAATATATTATATAAGCACCTCATGCATATCTAATATTATATATATATATACCATATATTAACCTGTGTATCATATTCATTAAAATTTATATGCATCATATGAATGTGTACATGCATCACATGTGTACTTACATATCATGTGTGTACATTATAGTGAACATCCAAAAATATCCAAGTTGCACAAAAATCACATAAGGGAATTATATAGAGCTTAAAAACTCCTTTTGAATATATGAAAACTATTTTGGAAATGGTTTCATCAAAATATATTAATTTTTAGAAAGAAATAATTTTCCAAAACATTATCCCCATCTATGGGCCTATCTTTGCGCCCTTATGAGCATTTGTATCATTGAAATAAATATAAAATTTCTATTTTAGGGATTCATTAAAAGTGTTCTCTCCAGAAAAACATAAATTATATTTATCATTTGTTTACTTATATAATCCATTTTTCAATGACATCAAATGACTAATATTAATGTAATGTTTCACTTTAGAATATATAACTCACCATTTCTTAATTATCTAAAAAACACATACCATGTCAATGAATACATCCCATTTCATTCCTCTCATAGATTAGTACATCACGAAAACACCATTTTAATATTCTAACACATTATATGTGACAGAAATAAGAATGATCACGCATTTCCTCAACCTAATTCAATCAAGGGAAGAATGTCTTTACATGTCATACAAGTAGCCAAACCCTATATTGGTTGTGTTGTAACCAACAACATGATTAACAACATACCATAACACCCCTATATCAACTAAGTTTTTTTAAAAAGGTATAAGTAGGGTAAAAAATTATTCATGTGATCATTATAGTTATCTCAATAACAATAGGTGAGAATGATTGATAATAAGAATACACCTGTAAGTTTATCGATGACTATATTACATTCTAAAATATTTAATTTGGTTGGTCATTCAAAGTAATAAGTATAAACTAATTACCTCATGAATTTATTTTTCATACTTCATTTTCAACTCATTATAAAGATTAAATGGATATATTAAATCTAATAACAACACCTTATCAAATACCCTAATACTCTATAATGATTATTGATTAGGAATAACTCATTATTTGACTTTTAGGGGATGTTATCGTTCTACCATTTAAGTAAAATAATCTCCAACACACATGAATGAATGAAAATTGTAGATTGTCTTTTTTATAATAACATAATATATTTCACAATCATTACCATAAATCTCTCATTTTTCTTACACCCAGATATTCTACATGACTCTCATGTTGTGGTTGTGGTAATGGTTTCATCAGTTGATATGATATATTCTACTCTATAGCCACCAACTGATCCTTACATAATGGATCCCGATGATATCCTATATGATATGGTAATTGTGAAGGATGTGATTGGTATTTTTGTGATTCATGTGTTCGTTATCATGAGAAACATCTTTGTTATGATATCCATATATCTCAATTGGTCCATTGATACAGGTAACCACTCCATGTTCTATAATTAAATTATTTATCAAAATAGATTCTTTCATAGAATTAGGTACTTCAACATGATCCACCTCTATTTTAAAGTCTTATAAGGGGAATTGATTGGAACTCTTACAACTGATAGATCAACCATTTAAGAAAAACATGAATGTATACAGAGATCTCATATCATCTTTTTCATATTGGAAGCTACCATATTTGTAACACTTTACACAAATTTCATCCTTTCTGCAAAAACAATGATCATATCCTTGGTACTTTTAAAGTACTTATGAATGTTTTTTTATTGAAATCCATTTAATATTACCAGGAATGGATTGACATATACTAGATAAAATCAAAACATTAGAGATATTGTGTTTAGTAACTAAAATCTCTTACAATATAGATACTATAAATGATCTATAATTTATCATATCTGTCATTTATAACTATTAAGAAGGATATTTAACTTTTAAAAGATTGATTCCACAAAACATTGGTAAATTCACTTTTTTGGAGTTATCCATGAAAAAAACTATTTTCACTTCACTATTATATGTTTTTTTGAAGTTTTAAAAGAGAACACTTATACATATATCTATAGATCATTATACCCAAAATGTATTCTAATTTACCTATGAATTTCATTTAGAAACATTTACCCAATCATAACTTTTTGTAATTAAATGGTGATATTTAATTTTTGATAAGTAATATGTATTTTACATATAATATAATATATAATACTATACTACCACTAATCAACTTATATAAAAAATAATCACCCTTGTTATTGATGAAACCAAAATCATTTATTTCATCATCAAATAAGATATTCATACTCTATGAAGCCTACTTCAATACATAAATATATATTTTCAACTAGAAACCCATATCTTTCTCATTTAACACATAAAACAATCATAATATATCATATATATTTCCTTGATTAAATTATTCATTAGGAAATTAGTTTTAATATCAATTTGATATACCTCATTATCATAATTGGTTGTTATGGAATAAAAAATATGAATGAAATTTATCATCATAACTGGTGAAAAGGTATCTTTATAGTCAATTCCAAGAATATATTGGAATCTATTTTCCACCAGGAATGATAAATTTGTAGATAATATACCATCCATGTATTTTTGTCTTGCGGAAAACTGAATGACAATCAATGGGACTGAACCCTTTAGGTGCATCCACAATATTCCTTACATGATTTTTTACATGAATTCCATCTATGATTCCATGGATTTTAAATTGTTTTTTAAAGTACAACTCTCAATTGACTCACATTAATAAGCAGGTTTATCCACTATAAGAATTAATTCATCATTATTTTCAATAAATTATCAATATATCCTTGGTTCTTGATGAATCCTAATAAACCATCAAGGTTCCTATTTAACTCTATTCATTTCCTATTACACAAATCTTTATGGAAATGAATTATATTCCATCTTAAGATCACATCATATTTTTTGTTCTTGAACATCACCAAGTTCAATTTTACTATCACTGACACGTTGAAATATATATTCTTTCCTAATAAATATACTAGTTACATCCAACAACACTTTATATTCAATATAGTTGTAGAAATAATATTCCATAGGTAATTTAGGTTACCCAATATATAATAATGTATCTAATTTGGGGATTATCTTTTCCCAATCCGATCATTGAATAATTTCCTCACAACCCCAAATCCTCATTAATCCCATTTTGGTATATTTAACTGTTTGTATCTCTTATGTTGTATCCATTACTACTTTATATGGAGTGAATTTTAGTAACAATGCTGTAGTCTCCAATGAATAACCCCAAAATAATATAGTAAGGTCACATTAACACATTATTGATTGATCCTTGTACAAAATGAATGATTCCACCTTTCATATGCAGCATTCCATTATGGTTTCCTAGTATGAGTGGGGTGTAAAAAGTTCCACAATATCTCAGATGACTTATGATTTCTTGGTTCATGTTTTCACCACATTGATTTGATCAGTGAATCTTAATACCTTTTACTAGTTGATTATATTCTTCATTATTAAACTCTTCAAACTTTTCGAATATATCACACTTTTTTCTAATAAAAATAACATAAATATATCAACTAAATATATTGATAAAAGTAATAAAGTCCCTAAAACAACTATTTTCTTATGTACTCAATGGTCCAAAAACATCATTACGTATATGATGCAACGGTCCATTAGTCTTCTTACCTTTTATCTCAAAATTATTCTTTATTATCTTTCCATGTAACTAACAATCATCAAATGATTCATAATCAAAGGAGCCCAAAGTATATCTTGATAGTGTTTTTAAACATTTTTATTGTTTATATTTCATAGTTGACAATGCTAATAAAAGGTGGGATTCAAATAAATTTTAAAATTCTTATTGTATATTTATAAATTGACTTATCAATTTTTAGAATGTATAAACTATTCAGAATATTATTTTCCAATAAAAAATTTAATTTATGTATGTAAAAATAATTTCCTTAATTGAATATGAAAATTATATCTGGTCCAAACAAGATATATAAATTAAATTTCTATTTATGGTGAGATATAATAATGATTTTTCAATTCTAGGAAAAGTCAACAAGGTATACTTAGATCATAAGTTCCAAATTATAATGTAATAAATTATTGTCAATTACTGAGATGATGATAAATTTCTACTTTACTCAATTCCCATATGAGTCTATGTTTATTATTTAAAATTCATGACGCACACCTGATAGTGAATTCCCATGATCCAGATCTTGTGCAATTGATCTCTATAAAATTCACATTTAGGTACTCAAAATATTTATCCTTGAGATAACTTCTCAATCCTAGATAGAAATATTTCAATTTTTAGTATTTCAAACAAATAAGTGGTCTCAAATTAATTAGGATTAAATATACAAAAATCTACAAGGAAAAATAAGTGGGTGAGTATCATGTATTATTTATTTTCTTTAGTGACTTTTAATGATAGTCCATCTTTTTGAAATTATGACCATAATAATCATTTATATTTAAAAATATATGATCCAAATTTCATCATGAATAAAAAACTATTAATATAAAAAAGCTCTAATTATTACTAAATAAAATAATTATAATCATAACAGTTTTGATTCTTAGATATTTGATTGGATAACATTTTATCAAATCCCCCGTATGGATTTTCTAAATTCAATTCCACGTATATCATAACCAGTAGGTCTTCCTAACTGGTGTAACCGAATTAAAGTTTCATTAATAAGATAGAAAATGATATTAAAGGGTAATTCCACTAATGAAAATAAATAAAAAAACATCAATCGAGAGTTACTTATAGCCTTATTATCGTACACGAGATAATATTGGGGTATTTTTCTTATGTTCGACTATACCCGATTAGACGATCGAATTATTCCAAAGGGTATAGTTGGAAGAAATATGAAACATAGTATTTATAATAAATTAATTTTATATCCCACTAATTTAATATACACAATATACATAATAAATTTAAAACTATTATATCTTTTTTAATCTTTATCATCTGACGATTAATTTATTTTTTCTACTAGATTTTATTATTTTTGTTTTGGAATCTTGATTAAAATCCCCAAATTAATGTGTTCCCACTACATTAATGTGTAATTCATTACACGAGACACTTTTTTAGGTTACTCACCCAACAAATAAGCCATACATATTCATACATATCAAAATAAATCATATGCATATGGTATATGAAAACATTATGTAAATACATAATGTTATATGCGATTATAAAATATACATGAGTAGGCTAGGGGAGAATAATATCTCACCCTAATCAACTTGTTGAAAATTCACAAGCCCATAAACAAAGTGGGGGTCTAATCTAATGTCTGTAAATTCCAGTAGAATTTACCTAAGATAAAATAAAATTTATGATATCAATAACTACTAATATTAAAATAAATCTCAATAAATATTTACAATAAAATTAAATCAAAATAAAAATAAGGTTAAGGAATATGGAATATAAATTTTATATAGTCATACTATTAATGTTGTGAAGGGATATAACTCCTATAAGTTGTTTAATAGTTAAACAGAAAACAAACATAACATTCACATTTCATAAACCATTAACTAAACATGAATATTAAAGGAATTTTATTATAAAATAAAATATGGAGACTTAATTCTTTTACACATATTAATACATCATTTTTTAAACAAAAATAATTTAGTTTAATCCCAAAGATTATGAGGCCTAGTGAATTTGGATGACCATGTTTATTATATAAAATAGTTATGTAGAAATAAAACATCTTTATTTTATTCTACATAATGATATCCTAAATCTTGTAGAGCTCCAAAAACTATATTTGATAACCCAGGGAATACATAAGAAAAAGTGGGTGATCTTAGTCAAGTAAAAGAATAAAAATTATAAGGAAACATAATTCATGACTAAAAGGAATTACATGATATGAGGAAAAATTTGTCTCATTAGTAATCACATAAAATCATAACATAAAGTACATGGTATCAAAAGATCATGGTAACATAGGAAATAAGGAAACAACATAAAACATGTAATTAACATTATTCAAGGGAATCTAACTATACCATATCACATGGTGGATAAAGTGATATAATGGATTAAGTTTACTTCTTAATCCCTTACATGACACCTTATGACACAAAAAAAATTACCTAATGAATTGGAGTACTATTTAATCGCACCCATAATAACATGTTTATAATTAATAAATTCCACAAAATAGAAATATATCATAAGGATGCATATAATAATTATGCATGAAAGAAACCAGTTGCATAATATTGTCTCATATCAAAATAAATGGAAATTTTAAAATGAATGCTTTTGATAAATGAGAACAAGGAATATATGACCCCATTAATGTATTGAACAATAATATAATTATATATGTGAGAGAAATATATACATAAATGTTATGAAATCCATAAAATAAAAGGTTTTATTCATTGATGAAAATTTATTCTAAATGTTATATTTTATATTTCTTGAGAGAAAGACCCTTTACACTATGCAAATAAATCCTAGAGAAAATTTCAATTATATTAGGGAATTTTTTTTTATTTTAATAGAATCGTGAAAAATTATAATGGAATATTCAAGGAGATTAGTATGCATGAATGTGGGTATTCTTATACATGAGGTTATAAGTTATAATAAACATTCCTTTCAATTTTTTTAAAAACTATAATAGTGTGTCATTTGTAAAATTGAAATAGGAATACATTAAAACATGTTTGTTTAAATTCAAACACGAGTGAATTATTAAATTAATATTCTTGGGAATTTTTGAAAAATTCATGAAATTATTTTTATAATGAAAGTATGTTGATGAAAAAATATTTTTAACGGAAGAAATAAATGAATTCATTTTTTATTAAAAATATCCATTCAATCAGTTTAGGTACCAATGAGAGTAAAATGGTAATATTACATGATAAAATCACTAATAAAATATATTATTAAAATTAACTGGTTTTATTAAAATAATTATCAATAATTTTCTATAATGTATGTCCAAATATAAACACTCCTGATTAAAATAAAATTGAAACATAAACCCGTATCTCTTTGTTAACCAATGAATTGTAACTCCCACAAATGAATTAAATGAATTATAACTAAATAGAACATTAATTATGAATTATTAATTATATAATATTTAAAATTGAACCACTTACACCATTTATATGAAATTATTATCAGAATATAATTTGTGTTCCAAAGAAGTATGTTTTGAGACAAAACCCTTACCTCGAGTCCCAAAATTGTCATGCATGTCATTTATATCTTGTATAATAAACTTATATCATTTATTTATTTTCATAAGAACCATTTAATGGTAAAATAACTTATACATAAAATATTTAATTCATTTATTTCCAGAATTTATTAAACTATATTGTCTGTTATGTACACATGGTGTGTTTGTAGGACAC
Organism: Viscum album; assembly: GCA_963277665.1. Classification (NCBI taxonomy): domain Eukaryota; kingdom Viridiplantae; phylum Streptophyta; class Magnoliopsida; order Santalales; family Viscaceae; genus Viscum; species Viscum album. The sequence continues at coordinate 667,814,042 of OY728133.1, forward strand.
TTAGATCATATTCTCAGAATTACATTGGTGTGTTGACTGTTGTCAAATAGGTAACTACTCAATCATATAAAAATATAATATTCATGATATAATTATAATATATATACAAAAATTATACATTTTAAATAATTCATGAGGTATATTAATTTAAAATGAACTACATTCAAATCTTATAGATGGTAGGCCACTTGTACTCATGAGTAATGTTTCCATTTTTCAATTATCACGATGGAATGAAGGTAAGTGTTAATTTATAAATATAAATTATAATTATAAAATTAATTTAATATTAATTATTTAAATAATAACACATTGACAATCAATGTGATGAATTAATAAAACATTATTTACATAGCTTCACTAGGTAGTAGCCCTCCTTACACATGGTCAACGGTTTAGCTTCCCACTTGATGGATGGGGAGAATTATTTAGTGTATTAAATTTACATAATAATATCATATAATATTTCAAATACCTATTTTTTATTAGATCACGATTGATTAATATTTAAATGATGTGGGAGATGAAATAAAAAAAATATATTTTTGGTTAAGAATGTTACCAATTTTTCAGAACACCTCTTTTGGACTATACATAAAGAGTTAGTAGATTGGATTAATAATTAAAAAATGGTATGTAGAATTAATTTTTTTGTGTAGGTATTATATAAACCAATGGGTTTTATAATTGTTGATAGGAAAGTATATGGGGTTCCCTTTTATGATGTAGGAGGAGCGACATTCTTGTAAATACCTAATGCTATTCAATAATTTGATGTCACTATCAAGTACAGTGCCGTATAGATTGAAAAAAATGCAGTGGATGGTATATAATGTCTATAAAAACCCATAAAACATAAAATAATAATGTTTTAAACATGTTACCCTCTTTGCCTCTATGTTTAATTACTTCTACCATTTCAATTTTTTACCATGAAAACTATATTTATTGACTTTCTTTAATGTTCAATATGAAAAAAATATCTTTTACTTATTATATAAAATAAATTACTCTAATTAAAAATATATAATCCACTTCAACATATTAAATTCTCATAGGTGGAATAATTTAATTTAACATTAAACTTTTATACATGTTAAAAAATAGGTTTTGAGGAAATTCATTTTTCATGCCTGAGATGATATTATAATAAATATATGAAAATAAAATAATAATTAAATGAATATAAATTAATATTGTAATTTATATAATATATAACTTTAATTTATGTCATTCCTCAACAGTGGTTATTTTAATGTGTTAAAATTAATAAACTTTAAGCACTGTAAAATTGTTTTTAGAAAAATATGATTTAATGCCTAAAAAACCTTAATTAAAATATATCATAAAGATGATTGGAATTTAATTAATATTATTAAATATGAATAAATTATATTTATTTTTATTTTAAGTAATACTAAAATAATACGGGTACTTTTAAATTATATAATTCATTAAAATTAATGACACTTTTACCAAAAATAGTTATTTTTTACTATTCATTGAAAAATCAATATTTTACAATAAAATCCTGATATTTCATCCCGATTTTATATTAATATGATTATTTTAAAAATTATTTTCATTTTATTTGAAAAATGACTTAAATTTACCAAAATATAATTATAATATTTTCTCACAAAAATCAATTAAAACCATTTTTGAAGAAATCAATCTTTTTTAAAGAATAAATGTATTTTTTAAATATCAAGAACATATTTCCTATGTAATAATTAATTGTGTAGAAAATATATATCTACATAATAAAGTAGTTAATACTATTCACACCATCCAATTTAATGGTAGGTTATAACGGTGAAGTTTAAATAATAATATTTTAATTTCTTATCACGATTTGTTTAAAATTAGTTAGTCCTATTGAGTACACAATCGAGCATAAGGTTATTTAAATATTTCATGATGTTATATTCTACCAAAATTAAAATAATTTCTTCCTCTCAATTTAAACATTATCTCAGTAATCATGGATTTCACATTCAATAATTTCTTTTTCGAAAACTGACTTTGTAAATAGGTCTAATAAAAATTCTTCTCAAAATAGGAGAAGGGACATATGAAGGTTATATTAAATAACAAATATCCAGGTTTATAAGTATGGGTGAATTAATGGGAAGTCAAAATTTTTTACATTGAAGAAAAATGTGGAAAACTATTAAGAGTGATAGAGTTCATTGATCATTAGAATGTGAATGATATTGGGAAAGTTAATAACCAAAAAACCAAAAATATGTAATGAGTTAAAAGACTGTTGTTTCACAATATATGATGTTTATAGGGTTAAATTTTTGTCCTATGATCTGTTTTCGAGTTTTGATGTAATTTTTTACTATTATGATAGAGAACATCCAAAAATATACTTGTTATTTTTTTATTTCACAAACACAATTACATCATTTGGTTGTTCTTCAATAAATTTCCACATCAGCTCTTACTCTAAGGAATGAATATCCGACATGATTCTTTTATTAATAATGAACAAAAATTAACTTCTAACATATCACATGACTCGAATATATGAAATAAAGATACTCTTATTATATTATACATTAACCAAAAAAGAACATGGTTAACACAAGGTATGAAAATGTTCAAAATGAATGTAAAAAAATAATCACCAAAATAAAACAATATAACCAAAGGTTTAACATTGATCATTACATAAATAAATAACCCTATATCCCAAAAACCTCTATAACATCCGCATGAAATTATTCTTTATCCCAAAAGGATATATCATTCCCTTTAGATTAGAGATCGAAAGACGCAATACCATTCCTCCCAAATAATCCTTTATATTAAATCTAAAGGATTTATATTAATATATATATATAAACTAAATAAAATCTTTCCCAAAATTTCATTAATCATAACAAAATCACATAAGATGGAATCTAAAATTCGGTGTCTAAGACCATGATCATTTCATCATCCATAAACTCATAAACCCATTATTGTAATCATGACTCTTATGTTAATATTATATGAAGACATATATGCTACCAAAATTAGAAACAATCATTAGATGTTTCATGATTCTTATAATAAAAATACCATTGGTAAAGATAATTTTAAAACGTAATTCATGAGTCCCAATACATATTACTTCAACAAATTTACTTTAATGATTATGTATAACATAGTATCTTCATTATTATAGGGTCTAATGATTAGTTTAGGGATTTTACATGGATAAATCCCTAAGATCCCCACATATAATACGTTGAATTCCATGGAAAATAATTTATCTATAACCACAATTTCCACATATAAAAAATTATAACCTCTACTCAATATATTATTTTATGGGATAATTTCAACCTTATTACTTTGTAGTAAGTTGATTCAATTTTCCTTTATTTTCATTACAACACAAACTTTCATAAATTTGTGTATTCCACAAATTTTCTATGTTACGAATCACAATAATTTTCACAATGACAACCTTATATTGTGATAACTATTTAGGAGTAATAAAAATATATTTCTATCATTTAATAATATAATTTGGTTTCTCCTAATGAATGAAGTATACATCACATACAGTTTTAACAAGATTTCTCTTGGTTCCAGCCATTAACTAAAACCACAAAACATTGTATCATCAATTATAATCTTTGTAGGAAACCAAATAATCATGAAAAATAATTTATATTATTTCTAAATCATGAAAAATTATTTTAAATATATGGAACCTTAGTTTTATCCATGTTCATTTATTTTCTTCATATGTTAAAATTCTTCCTAATGGTTTGTAAAGAGTTTTAAATTTTTCCAAATCATATACCATAGGGGTGTTAAAGAGGGAGTTTAGAAATTACTATTTTTATGGAGTGTGTGATGATCAATTACATCTCCTTGCACCATTTTCAGTAGTAATTACCCCTAGAAAAAACTGTGCCAAAGGAATATACCCTTAAAATATCTACATAAGGATGTAAAATCACAAAAATTACCCTCTCTATCCTTCATCAATATTCCAGGATATTTTCATATACATTGAATTGTCCTTATAATTATCCTAGGGTTATCACTAAATTATTATATTCATAATACCATAGAATAACTAGAACCGAAACATATACCGAATATAGTCTTCTAATTATTTTACACAAATTAATATTTGTTTTTAATATAAAAATACTTTAGTTACAACTCAATGTTCCTGAGTATTAGAACCTTAGGAAGACGAGGTTCACAGTACAAAGATATGATTCAAAAATGAAACTTCTTTATTTTATTCCCCATAACAATCTCTAAATTCATTTCAGTTTTTCATGTTGATTATTTTATCTTACATAGAATTATGATAAAATATTATGGTGTTTCATAAACATTTTATTACTTTCCAATACTTGAGATAAAATAGATTCCGAAAAAACAAAATAAAATCTCATCTCAGTCTGAAAAATCATCATATTTAAACATGATTCCCTAACTATATTGATTAAAAATTTATTAATAATTAAATAAATTCTTAATTTATTTTATATTTTATTCCACTATTAACATAATTATAAAAAATTTAAAATATTTAGTGAAAATTAACAATTAGGATGAAAACATTAATATATTATAAGGCTCATTTGAAATCCTGTCACCCACTTAATTATAATCTAAAACTACCATTTATAATAATTACATTAATTGTAACCATTTTAAAATAATTTATTTTTTATTTTTTAATTAATTCCATAATTAAATTAAATATAAATAAGAATAAATTACTCAACCCCAAAAGTCATTTTATACCTTTAAATAACCCCACAATAAAAGTATAATAATATCAATTTTATAATTTTTTGGAAAAAATATTACCTTTACATGGGGGTACTCGTGTAAGGGAATGACAAGTTACACATACGTGGGTCCCACTATGTTAGGGTAACAAGGTTGTTACTATTACACAAATATTACCTATATAAGAGTAAATAGTCCATAACCTTTTGCAGATCCCCCTATATAATGGTAACCAGTCCCTTACCTATATGGAGGCCCTACTGTTCATAGGTACGTGGACCCTAACAATTATGAACATCCCACTACATAAGAGTAAGAAACCATTTCCCTCAAGTTATGTGATGTATAAGTGTAAACTAAATTTTACCAATGTGAAGCCGACCTAGTAAGGTAATCCCACTTTGAAAAAATAAAATCTTATATTATATCCTATATTAATTTCTTTTCTTATGTTAAGAACATTGTAAACATCAAAAACATTTCAAATTCCATCAAAATCATTTATCACAACTAAATCTCTAGTAATTATACCCCATACTATTCTGAAATGGAAATTAATAAAATAGTTTTTCTATGATTGTTTTATAAAAAATAAAAATGGTGATTCATATGTGAAACATGATGAAAATCAAAACAATTTTCATACCCCATGGAAAATTGACAATACTTTGAGCTCAGAATCACCCATGAACTCCACCAAAACTCGATATGACCTTACTTATGCTTTTTAGTGAAACTCCTCTACCATCCTCCTACATTAGATAGAGTGAAACATATGGAGAAACGCTACCCCAAATCCATACAAAGAATTTCAAAATAAAGGGGAAGGAAATATTATTTATTTAGTTTACTTATTTTAATTCAATTTAATTATATTATTAGTCACTTAAATAGACCAACCCAGATATGTTAACTCTATATTGTCATACTCCACTTAGGAAAAACCCCCAAGTATAGACACATCAAATAATTTATAATCTAAATATGTGGCTATATATTTAAATTTAATAGCAGTTATTATAAATGAATATTTAATATTTATTTAATAATTACAAATATATTACCAAAAATACCATCGGGTATGAATTTAGTCAAAATAAATTTCTATTATTTATTTCATGATCAATAGATCCATCAGGAATGATTTAAAGGATCATTTAATAGGGTAAATTACAATTTTACTCTTTATACACATACATTTTTTCAATTTTCCATTGAATTAATAAACTCATATAGACATAGGGTATTACAAAACAAAACCATAAGAGACCATTGAAAGGACTATTGAGAGGGAAAATTATATAATAAATGTGATAAATGGTTTTGGAATGAAAATAAAGGGAGGATGAGTGGGTATTTATTGATTATGAGGGATTATTTTTTTTATAAATTTTGGACTTTGGAATTAAAAATGTTGACTATGGAAAATTTAATAGCATTATATTATTCGTGGTATTTAATCATAGAATTTTAAACTTAATTTCTTATATAATTTTAAAATTAAAAAACCAGCCACTATTTTTTATGTAATTTTATCCAATGAAAATGAATTAATTTATAATGAATTATTTTTAACAATTTTTATTAAATTTTAGACTCCGGGAATTACATAAATTGATTTTAGTATTTTAAATATAGTAAATAAATATATTTTTGGTCATTTAGAAATTTAAAGATCATGTTAAATTATATTTATATCAAAATTATGTCCTGATATATACCATATATGTATATTGAATTTTACTATTCAAATAAAAGTTCAATTATGTTACAGTGTTCTCAAAATTTTACTATTAAATAATTTTGATGTTGTTATTCCAAATATTAAGCCCAATTTATGAAAATAATTTTTTATACAGAATAAATTTATTAATTAAATAAAAAATATTCGTGTGTTAAAAAAAACCATGTTTGGAAATATTTATTATTATAATTAAAATATATAAAATTTAACGATCATTCATTAACAAATATTATTTATATTTATCCATTATAATGGTATAATATGATATTATTTGTATTACATAATAATTTTATTATATATATAAAGGATATATTACTTTTTTACTTATAATATCAATATTCATATGGACACATAATCCTTCCAATTTTAATATTACCCATTATAAGTACACTTCATTCAAACTTTTAAAATAATTTTCTTCGACTCTATGGTTTCATAAAAATATTTATTCCTTTACTTATTTAATTTTTTATAATATCAATGTATAATTATAGTGTTATTTGATATTCTAATTTATTTTATATTTCATGTTGTATCTATAATAGAGAATGTAACTCTTTAAAATATATTTTACTACTATGAAGAATAAAATAATTTCTATTATGTAATGCCAATAATAATGAATTATTTGTTAGTTTTGGTCAATATAGGTCCTAAATTCCCCTATAAATAATTCAATATTCAGTATTTGAGAAATACATTATCATATAAAATAATTTGTGTTAATATTCAACAGTTTTTATTTAGGATTCCTCAATGATTTATCCAATATGTGATTCCTCTAAAGTATCTTCTCGAGATAATTTTATAATTTTAACATTACAAGCTCTCTAGTTTTAAAAACATAGAAATGATCTTCATAATAGTTAAATTCAAGATCCATCCATATTATTTCATCAATATTGAGTACATTTGTTCGGTCTTGAATGTTATTTCCTAGTTGTGAGACTTAGAAGATTCCGTTTAATTTAGAATGTTTGGGTGACATAGCAAAATTATAATCCATTACTCTAAATATATAAAAAATATCAAAATTTACAATATAAATTTGACTTAGATTAAATTTATTACAGAACATTTTATATTTATTTTATGGTTAAACATTCTAGATGACGTGATCCCATACCTGAAAATCCATGTCCTTCCTCAAATTATCAAGATATATTTTTTTCCACATTGAGCTATCGTGATATAATTTTGGATAACTTCTACATTCTTAGTTTTATTCACAACTAGTTCTACCCTAACTAACCTATGTTCCCGAAATTTACGGTATAAGGATAGAGTATGAAATATTTCTAAATTCAAATATTTATACAATTTAATTTCATATTATAGGCTGATATATATAATATATGAGAATCGCACCAAAGTGGGATACTTGTCCCAACATCATTAAATGAGGGGAAAGAATGACCTGAACATTTCATTAAATTTTTAAACATTCCTTACCAATTTAACATAAATTTAAGGAATATAGGTGGTGTTAAAATGTATCTCGATTTCTAAATGATTTTAGAAACATATATAAAATTTTAATGTGAGATAAGGATCATGATCAGATATAAATGAATGTGGTACACTATGAAGCCTAAAAATATCATTAATCTAAATTCTTGTACATCTATCTTGTGTTATATCCCCCATTATTGGAACTTTTTATCACAAACTTGTAAGAATATAAATGGTAAACCATATTTTATTATTACTCTAATATGTATTTGGAATACCACAATCAAATCCCATTATTATATCATGAAACATACCTATTGGTACAGAGATATATTTCATGATACACATTAAAATTTTCCCCTCATCATTTAATGATTGTTTTACTATGTATCTTGAAATATATTCAAAAATTTCAAATATCATTCTATCCCACTATATGTGTTCTCATAAACACATATACATCATGGTGTTATAGTGGTGTATTGGGAAATTTTTGTATGTGTTTCATCTCAAAATATTTTCATTAGCTCAAGTACTATTGTTACTCAAAATGTATTTCCAAATATTTAAAATATCTCTTCATAGTTATACGTTATCAATATATAATTTTTTCTAACTTTAATATTAATTTATTGAAAATTGTCATCTAGTTGATTTTATTGTTTTTTAGTAAATATGACCATGAAATTACATTGAAAAAAAAGATGTTCCCCTTTGCAAATAATTTACATGTATAAATTTTAAAAACCCATAAATATTATATCATTGTATATTATCATTGTTTATTTTCCTCCATGATCGTTCCTACTCAATGAATTCATCAACATGTATTTTGTCCTAGTGTTGTAGTGTATCACAGATTCCTAATCCTTAAGTAATTCTAACTACCACCTTTTCTTTATGTTTTTCTCTTACTATAAGAATATATACAATAAAATATTATAAATTATATATCGATTCAATCATTCACTAAATATAGTGTTTCTATATCTTCAAAGAAAATATTAAATCCACAAAATATAGACAATTCACATATAATTTTGTTCAGGGGTATTTAATTTTCATGATTTATATACAGAACACCATCATTTTTTATAGGGAAAGATCTCAGCCCTTCCTTCGACGCCTAACTATATATAAAAAATCATTTCTTTCACATTAGTTAACTTAATATTGTTTAATTTTTTTATTCATTCTAAAATTCCTAAAATTATTTTCACATTATTTTATTAATGTAGATTTGACCCCATTACATTTACACATGGTCCATGGGTTAGTTGATCATGTGAAATTATTATAAAATCATCATTAGTAACTAGTTAATCTAAGGAAAATATTATTTTTTAATGTTGATTATTACTTTATATTCTTAAACCATTACATCCTTTGTATGTTCTACAAATATTCTAACCTTGGACAAAATTTTTTCATTAAAATAAAAATGTTAAATAATATAGTAATAATTATTAAATTTCACATATAAATTTTCTCTCTCTATTCCTTAAGGTTAATATCTAAATTTTCCACATACTCTAAATATATAGTAGATTATATCAATAATTCATTAATGAAAAATAATAAATATTTATCAAGATAGTCCTTAAATACACATTTCCTTATATTCCATAACACAGAGGGTATATTTTTCAATCCAAATTAAATTAACATGAACTCATAATTTCTATATATATCATCAGAATTAATATTTGGTAAATCATCCATCAAAAAAATTAATTGATGATAACCAAAATTAATATCAATAATTAGGAATTACTAAGACCCTTGAAGTTGATCAAATAGGTCATTGATTCATGGTAAAGGTTTTTAGGTCTTAATAGTAATGGAATTGATTTACCAATAATTGATACACAACCTCATAGACCAATTATTCATAATTTTAAATAGGCCTTGTTCCCCCAAGGCGAGGAACTAGGTTATATGGATCCCTTATTATAAATATATCATAATTTTTACTTTAATTGTGAAAATACCACCATATTCATTATTTATGGTGACATAGATTTGTGTTTTCCATGAATGATGACGTTAATAGGGAATTTAACTCCATAGTTAAGGTGATATTTGGTTAATTAATTAAAAAAATTTAATATTACAAAATAAATACCTCAATTTTTATTAGAACATCCCTCTCAATTATATGTTGAATTATTATTTTCTTCCTCTCAAATAATTTTATTAATATGGGATAATATAGGTGGTTTTATGTAAGGCTTTGGTAAGGAATTTTGACAAATAAGAATTTGATTATATGACTTACATTCATATTTTTAAAATATATAATTTTGTAAAAAATTATTTTATTATAATTTAAGAGGAAATATATCCTAATAATTATGTCAAAATTTTAATTTTATTAACAAACTTGTTGGAAACGAGAAAACAACCCTTCATTATTAAAAAGACACCCAATATATCGTTATTGTGATTAATATTCCATTATCATTTTTAACTAAAAAAAAATTCCTCAATTTATCAAGGGATAAATAAATGTTTTTAGAGAACTATTATGATATCAAAAATTCATATGTCTAGAATAAGATATTGTGTTACCTAACATTTAGTTTATTATAAATGTACTAATTATAACATCAATTTTTTCTTTCTGTTCTACTATAGTAATTCCTTGATTTCTTATTTTCTCCAAAAATCACTTTCATGGAATATTTTACTAGATGTTAGGTTTATTGATTAGAATAGCATCCCATATCCTACAAAATAATTTATTTTCTATTAGAATATTCTCTGTTGACTTTTTTGATCATGATCATGATGGAATTTTGATGAATATAAGTAGATCATCTAATGAAATGTTGTACTGAAAAAACCCATGATATTCATGATTTATCTTCAATTCATGAAATGTGAAATAAAATGATGAAAAAATTATCATAACTTTACCAATTTATTATAAATATGTTACTCTTAAATATATTATTGAAGAATATCACTTTTGTAGTGGACAAATCCCTCCCACCTTAGTAGGTGGTAAACCCGTTAGAAATTAAATGATTGTATCATTAGGAATCTACATTCTTAAATGGGGATCTAAAAACTTCATTGAAGAAAAATAAAAAAATGTTTAAAAAGAGAGATTCAAAATATGGTATAAAATTAGGGGTATTTTAATAGGTAGGATAAAATACACATTTACAGACAATTTTTATTTAAAAAGAGTTCTTTAATCACTAACTACGATATCATGTTAGTTGAGTGATACTTGTAGTTTTTGATTCCATTAATTGAATACTTAAATGAATGTGTTTATAATATAAATCCATAAATTCATCAATCATATTTATCCATAATAGAAGAATCCATGTGGGAAGTGGTGTCTAGATACATTAATGTATTCTCATATATCATCATCCCCAATATAATATATGATGTAAACTGTTATAGGATATTGAATAAGAATCCAAACACATACATAACCACCTTATGATTTAGGGATATAAAAAAATATGTTACCCTTCATTATATGTATTTCAAAAAATTATCCAGTTTCACAATGTCTTATGAATATATAATAAAAACATTACAACTCTCCATGAATACATAAAAAACTATTTTGGATAGGGTTTTAAAACTATCTTCATTTTGGAAAAAAAACACTGTCTAAACATTAATACTTATCCAAATTTCTAACCATGTTAGAATATATATATTTTTAGCACTATCAACAAATATAACATCATTATATCATAGTTGTAAGCAATCAGTGGCCTCTGTTAAATAATTATAATTACTCAAGCTACAAATGGGTGTAGTGTGATCTTGATCAAATGTACTCATATCTATATATGAATATGTTACCCAGATATTATATCATTAACAAAATTTGTATATCGATATTGTCACTTTTTCCATGGAATAAAGTTACCCATAAACAAGTAATAATGTCATAATAGTATATGATATCTCATATTATCTTGATTCTCTAAAAAGATGAACCTAATATAATAATACATTATATATAAGTCATCTAGTAGATGAACATATCACATTTCTTTCATATAAGTTTCTAAAAACATGTGTAAATAAATTAATCATCGAAATATTTTTCATCATTCTTATTTAATCATGCTTAATATTCCTTTTCATATTATACTAGTGGAAAAGTCTCATCTTAATTGAGCTTTAAGTAATGAAAATATGAGAAAAATACCCAACCATTCCATGATTATCCATGCCTTTTGGATTACTTGAGAAAGTTATGGATGTATGATGGTCCCCATGTTGTGTATCTTTACAACCACATGTAAAATGATTCATAATATGTATACACGGCTAATTATATTACTAATCGTATGATATTCCATTGGGTATAATTTGGTAGTTCATCCTAAATAATAAGCCTCTATTTATTATTTTATGATTCCACTAATCTCGATATCCATGACATATTATTACAAAACATTATAATTTGTAATTAAAACTTATTACAGATAGCTTTGTGTCATACGTTTAGGGGATATTATCATTCCACTATTCATTAATAAATTTAAAACATACATAAAATAATTTAAAATTAAAATTTAATATTTTATAAAATAATGATACATTTTTAAACCATTACATAAATCACTTATATATCATATACCAAGAGATTAAACAAGACCCTCATAATTCCACTGTGATAATGGATTCATTAGTAGATTTTCAACAATGTCATTTATTGCAACCCAATATATCATAAAATCATGACATCCACAAATATATTATATCATATGGAATTTTAAAAAACAAGTATTTACTTTGGTGTCATTAGGGAATCTAAGACTGAGGAATGGATACACTATTTTCATAGTAAAGAACAATTACTCCTTCGTTCCATGGAACTAAATCATGATGAATAATGAAATTTATGTTATAAATATCATCCTAAGGAGCCTCCAAAATTGAAATATTATTTACCATTATTATTTAATACAAAATTTTATTGTATTTGGAACTCTTCCAAATGACATATCCACTTACCAAGAAAAAATGAATCCAAATTGTGATATCATCTCAAATCTATCACATTAGAAGAAAGAATTAGTGAAACCATTTAAAAAGATCCCATTATATCATCTAAAGGACAATATAATACCCATATGCCTTCCCAATTACTTATGAAAAACTATAATAATACAATGTCATTCACAGGTATTGGATTGGTATCTACTGATTACTCTAAGAGAATATGTTCCATAAAGTTGTGTACAAAATAGTACATACATGTTATAGAACATAACAACAATGTAGGGAATTTTATCCATCATTTCTAACTCCAATGAATGATGATAAAACAACTAATATCTATTAAATGAATATAGAAACATGGGTTTCATATAAATGTTATTATAATATTTTTAACATAAATACCCTGAAATAATAGCCCATAAATATAAAGGCCTAGTGTATTTGGGAGATTGGATATATAAAATATAGACTAATTAATAAAAAACATCATATTTATTTAAATATATATAGCATCCTCCTATGTCACTTTGAATATTTTTTACTCTATAGGATTCCATGGGGACATAAATAATGAAAATTATGAGCAATAAAGCCATGTAAGGTAACAATCATGCTGATGAAGTGGAATATATGAATCAATAGGCTTAACATGGTACCTTAAAACAATATAATAATATATATAATAACATAATAGAATATAATAAATAAGGAAATATCAAAATATATTAGAAGGAAAAAAAATTTAAAAAGGAAAATATGACTTCATAAAAACAAGGAAGGTACACTCTTAAGAATAGATAACATAGTTTTCTAGGCCAATTTCCCATTCACCATACATGTTATCTCATGAGATGAAAAGACTACCCCATTCACTGGTGGGTTTATAATTATATTCTCACAAATAAAACCATAATATATACATCTATATGTGTTGCACCTAATCAAAACACACATTGTGCACATGTATAAAAAACCCATGAAAAGGGACTGGGTTATATACTTCAATGTCAAACCACAACCAAATGATATATCATAAAAATTCCCAAAAAAGAAGATATTAAATATGTACGGAAATTAATATTTTAATTGAGTATTATATCTCATTAAAATAGAGAAATGCTGAAAAATATTTTTAACAAATTAATTGAGCAGTAGGTATCGAAAGGAACCTCTTGATCGATGTTTTATGGAATGAGTAAAGAATATTTAGAGAAAATTAGAAAATTATTTATTCATAAAAATAAAAACGAACAAAAATAGTTTCTATAAAAATTATCATTTTTTTGAAATCATGTAATATTATATTATTTAATAAAATGGTATCTAGAATAAAATAAGAAATATAAAATTACTCAAAGAGTTTTATTAAAAGAAGGAATGGATAATGAAACCTGAAGACATATTTATCAGTAGTAAAAAATGTGAAATAAAATAAAAATATATATAAGTAACATATATAGAGAATGTAGAAAAATTAATTACAAGAAATAGAGATATTAGGAGAGTTAGATAGAGAAAATATAACTCAAAAGAAACAGATGGTGGTTTGGAATTCCCTTACATCAGGTCCATACTTTCATGATATGTGCTTCTCCTAAATAACAAAATAAATTTGGTTAAATACACATCAGACCATTTGAAGGTATAATTTACATTTTTATTAATTTATATAACAATTTTTTTATCATTTAACACTATGAAATATTTTGAAGCATATTTTCATAGATAGGTGAATAGTCTGCATTGGATTATGGGGGCTATGAGCATCATTTATGTTATATTAAAATTATGAATATAATATATCATGCATGATGATTTTTTCTAAAATAATAAAACACATTATGAATAGTGTATTATATGAGTAAACTATTCTTGAAATTAAATTTAGAACATGGGTGCTACCATTGCTGTGTTATAACATTGATGCTTGTCAGGTGTTTCACGTATAGTTTAGTCTCTAGAAAATATGTTATAAAAAATTGCATTAAATACATTTATTTATTTACTAAACATTTTGATATATAACCTAGAAACCTCTATTGATATACCCATTTTATTAAAATTTCTAGGGTAACCTATATAACTCTAAGAGATTGTATGTGTTTTACCATAGTGAGTATCATCATGTGTGATGAGAAAGATCGGTGGAGACAACGACAAGAAAATTAAATTTATCAATGGAATATGATGTGATAACATATTAAATAATGGAGTTATTATATCTCATAATATAAAATTATATAGAATAATTATTCATTATGTATTAATACATTTTGTAATACGTCTATATTTTAGATTAATCCCTATTATTATCTTCTTTATGGAGACCATAAATTAATCCTCTTGTAGAATAATTGGTGGATTTTTTGTTGGTTCTGGTTGAATTTTTTATAATTGACGATCCATGATTTTATACCCCACATGATGATTTCTCCATCAATGTGTGGAGGGAAACCTTAAAATGGCCATCATTCATTTCTTATTTTTGTGTTTCCTGATAACTCATATTTTTCTTTGAATGTTCATCATCAGTTTTATGTTCTAATAATGATTCAACTACATTTGGGAATAAGTTATTTTTTTCAATTTATGTTCTACTAATGGTTCATCAGTGTTATTTTTTTTGACGATAAGATTATTTGTTTTTTTATTTATTACATGATACAATCATGATGATAATAAGAGATTATTACTGTTGAATCATTGGAATTTCTTTCACGATGTTCAGAATTTGGAAGACATGGTGTCATAGGAGGGGATTCCTAATAAATGTGTGGCTATAAACTATTCACAGGTGATAGCCCATATTTGGTGAACTCTAGATATGGGTCATATATGTATAAATTTTGCTAATTCACATGAGGATTCAATACATAGGGATAAACCCAGATTCTATTGGATTCTAAAAAATCATAATATAAACAACATGTAGTTCCTATGAATGGATGCTATATAGACCACTTTTGTGGTGGATTTGGTTTATTCATGAATCTAAATATCAAATTCCATGTTGCATGGCCATACACCATCTGACTTAAGGATAAATACCTACATATACCGTTGGGTGTTTAGGAACCATCATGGATAGAGTACACGTGCACAAAAAGAGTATATAGGCCTGACTAGAGTACAAAAGCATGACCAAAGTACATTGGAATGAAAATCGTTCACATGAAAAAGTTGGTGTATATATACATAAAAATATTAAGTTTTTACAAGGCAGGACACAACATGTACCCCTATACATGACATGTACTCCTTTCAGGGTTGAGTGGAGCCCTTTCTTATCTCATTTTGGTAACACTATCAACATGGGTGTGCTCCCTTAAACAAACCCTATAAGGGTATAATATAATATCCTTTCCCAATTTTAATATTAGTGATCCCTCTCTGGGTAAGATTTTGATATTGTCAGGGGTCCCACCATGTAGCCTCAGGTGATTCCATCTACCATTCATCCTTTAATTGGTTCGGGTATCCCATTTATGAAATTCATTGTGTGAAATCCCCTTAATAGTTGGTTACATAAGACAAGGTTAGGTAACCCTCATAATATCTAGGCATTATCCCCTACCCATGTACTGATAGATTTTGTGTTTCATTACCAACCATAAATGGAAGGGAATAATAAGTGTGACATCTTGGAAGAGTCCATCAGCTTTAGTGTCACTCATGAAGTGTTCCCTCAGATGAATGTAACCCTTGAGCCTCATGCTAAATCCTAGGATTGAAGTGAGGACATAACCATAGATTGAGATGTGGTTTCTATATTTGATCATATCTATTATGTTATTGTATTTCCCTCTTTTCAAATCACCTTTTTGATATTGAGATTACTCTATCTTGATGCATGTGATATGTTATTTCAGTTGTTCCTAACGGGTATGTTTATACTCACCCCTATATGGGATCTTCCCACATGTGTTCTGTCTTATTCATTCAAAAGGCCTTTTGAGTAATCCAGAGGAGGACTAGGTGAAAATGGAGTTTATTTGTGGTAAATTGAGCACAAATTGATCTAGGAGTTGTTTCTTGGTAGTAGTACCCTTCTTACTAGTAGGTCATGCTCTTTTATAGTTATGGTGGGATTGTACATGGCCCTTTTCTTTTCCATACTCATGTCATACACTAATGTGGAATTTTTTAATACATAAACATTTGGTTTCGTTTTTTTAATAATTCTACATTATACTATTTTATAAAGATTTTCACTTGTGTACTTGTACTATATGATAAAGCCTCCAATTTCTGTGATATGACTACTCATCTATAGTCTCAAGGCCCTGGAATATTGAACCTAGGTTTGGGGTTTCACTCTCATCTTATTAACTGATTTGTGTTCCCTAGTGGGTTATTCCATGGAATATTTTTATAAGATAATATATAATATTAGGTATAGAGTTTATAGATAATGTAGCTATAATTATCGTTTTTGGAACTAGGGAGACAGTGTTAATGATCCTCGAGTTAGAATCTCAAGATAGGGAACCTAATGATGGTTTGGTGGATGATGTATCTAGTGACTAGGAATCTGGTAATCTGTTTATTGAGTCAAAACATGTAGGAACTGGTTGTAGGGGAAACATAAGTAAATGCATCATATAGGAATGGTTTGTGGTTTTTATGTCCTTTTTGAGTTAGATTCCAAGATATTCATTTTCACTGTGGTGCATATTTAATATTTTAGGATGCCTCCATACTAAAAACCGGCTAGGATTCTATAGTGGGATAATGATAATTATCTACTTTGATATGATGCTTCTATTCATGTTCATGTGTATGAGGTAGTATATTCGGGTGGTTTTCTAATATTTCATCCACACTTTGAGTAGATGATTGTTATGACAATACCATAAGATGATGTGTGTAGTATTATCACACATAAAGAGTTCAAGATGTAGATAATGTTCATTTTTTGAGTGAGAGAGACATCGAGGATACAATGTTCTAGCTTAATATAGTTGGGATAGCCTTCCACCTTTTTAGGACCCCTCCCAATCAGATGGGGGTCTATGCAGAGAGACTTCTCCATGGACTAGATTGGGTCATGGTAAGTCTTGATGAATCAAAATCATAATGAGGTGACTCTCACCTAGATAGAGTTTAAGTACCTATTCAAAAAATAATTGTATATTGTAACGATATGAGTAATATACCTTCAAAAGCTTCTGGAGATTTTGTTGGTCATCATGTTTGTTATAGAGTACGTGTCAAGGTTTAGTGACCTATAACAGTACATCATGAATATGGTTTATGATATATACTTTCAAGAACATAACATCAAGAAACAATTACCTATGATATCTAGGATGGAGTAGTATGTCTCTATATCCATTCATATTATAGACTGTTGGAGAATTGCTTGGCAGTAGAGTGATTTATAGCTAACCTGTTACTGACAATTGGCTTTATTACTGGGAACCCTTGACATTATTTCTCAGGGGATATTATTCAAGTTTATACACATGGGTCCAATTTAATTAGGTAGATTATTGTGTAGTATCATAATTGTGGGTCATATTCCTAGGGTTATTAGGCATGTTTTATTTATCTAAAGAAGAGGTTTTGTTTCACATGTGATTCGATATGTCATATCATGCAAGATTTCATGACCCATCATGAATCAGATCGAGAGATGGTTGATGGAATACCTATGAAAAAAATGAAACATGACCTCATATTTAAAAATGGATTTATATGTAGTAGAGTATTAGGGAGGGAAGTGGGTGGTGGTTGATGTTATGATCTATTAACACTATGACGACATCTACATAGACCATTCCAGGCTTAGTGATCCCATGGATAGGATCATGGACAACTTCCTATGGTAGACAATTATAACCTAGAGTCTCTAAGAATGATATAAGGTATAATATTCTTATTATATAATTTCATATTTATTTTTGATAGATATTGGCCCAACCCACTCCTTCATCTACACATACAAGGTTTGGGATCTAAAGATTCTATTAGATTCATTAGATTGAAATTTTTATTTAGAGACTAGTATAATGGTAGGTTTAGAGGTCTCCAAATTCTTCTAACAATGTTACAAGGATTTTATTAGAGGTATATTTATATATAATTTCTATTATATCCACTATTAGGCCGTAGAATATCATTCTAGGTATGTATTGGCCATTGAGGTTCATGTGTATATTAACTATTTCAGGAAGAGGATGCAATGCATCCAATTTAATGGGATACAATTTCCTTCATTAGATATATGGAATTTTATAAGATAAGGTTATAAACATGAGGAGGAGGATATAATCAACTTCAAATTAGTATTATAGTTTGGACCTTTGAGAATTAGTTTCTATGTGCTTTTATTTTCAACATAGGTGGGGCAGTATGATGATGAATTCCTTAAGGAAATTTATAAAAAATATCCTTAGTAATATATAAAATTATTCATAGTATTGTAACAAATTAATTCCTCAATATTTTTACTGATATATCAGATATTCCAATCAATTATTTAAGAGATGAGGGTTATTTTTGATTATTTATAGGGGAATGGATTTTTTATACCCAATTATTCCCCTAGGTATACTTAATGTTGTTCATTAAAATGGTGGACGGTTCACTGAGGTTATATGTAGAATATTTCCACCTAAATAAGGTTACCATCATAAATAAATATCCACATCCTTGAATCGATGTCCTCTTAGTCTAGATGTATGGGGTGAACTAGTTATTGATGATTGCGCCCAGGTCAGGTTATCAGAAGCATCAGGTTCGATAAGAGGCTATAGAAAAGATGATATTTTCGAACAACAATTTTCACTATGAGAATTTTTTGATTCCATTTGACATGAAAAATATCTCATTAGTGATCATGAGACTCATGAAAAATATCTATTATCCCTTCTTGCGATAATTCTTTGTAGTTTTTATTGACGATTTATTCATGTACTTTGCATCTGAGTTGGAGAATGTGAGATATTTTTAAATGGTTTTGGACTAAATCTGAGAGTACCGTCATTATGTGAATCTCTAAATGTGTCTATTCTGGGTTAGTGAGGTCCAGTTTCAAAGAAAGTCCACTTTCTAAGAGGTAGTAATTGTGTAACCCACCATGAATGAGGATGTGATTTCTTAAGAAACACCTAATTTCATGATTGAGGTGTGGGGATTCCTTAGGTTGACTGGATATTATTGGATATTTGTACCAAATTTTCTAGGACTATGATACCTAAAACTAAATTGACTTATAAGGGAATGACTTATTTGTGTAATGATAATTTTGAACAGACCTTCTAAGAGTCATAGGTTGATGAATTCCACAAACACAAGTCTTCTAGATAAGGGTGGTGAGTATATGGTATTCTACTATGCCTTTAGAGATAGAATTTGATGAATTTTAATGTATAGGTAGGTAGGGATTAATTAGGTTTACAAAAACTTAATACCACATGAGGAGAACCTTGTAACCCACAACTACAAGATGAAAGAAGTAGCGCTCACCCTTAAGTCGTTAAAACACTATCTTATGGGAGAGTGATTCATCATGTACGTAGACCTAAAAAGTCTCATTTATATTTATTCGTATAAGGTCATTAATTTAATATATTTGTGATGGTTGTAATCATTATTGGATTATGATTTTGAGGTAGTCTAAATTTGGGAAGGGTAATTTTGTGTATGTTTTTTTGAGTACGAGATCATATTCATAGTTTTTAAAAAAGGTTTAAGAGTGACTAGACTTATTGTAGTTATATCTAATTCTTATGGATGAATCAACATACCTCAAGTGAGTGGTTGAAACCCCTATAATTAATCACAATGTGAGGGAGGAAAAACTTGAGGATATTTATTGTGAGTTATTTTATGATCAAATATTTAAAAGATATGATCTTGATGAATATTCTAAAGATGGGGATCATGTCATCAAATTTTTAGGACATAATATGTTACCAATATGACTATGATATTAGGTGTTTATGGTGTTTCATATATCCCAAATGGAAATACACTTAGGATTTCTTAAGATATTCTTGGACCTTTAGCGTCTATTCTGCTGTCCTTGGATGAAGATGTGTGTAAATAAGTTTATATCTAAATGCCACGGTTTCATATAGGTGAATGATGAGAACCAGGTACCAACATGTTTTGACCACCCCCTTGAGGAACCAATAGGGATGTGGGATGTAATATTTATGAAATTCATGATAAAAAATCTTCTATAATCTATAGGTCGTAATGATATATGGGTTATTGTACACATACTCACTCTGTGGTCCAACTTCATATCTATATGATAGAAGAGTTTAGTAGAGATCTTGGGTCATATATATGTGTAGGAAATAGTCTTGATCCATGGAATTTAATCAATTATCATTTTAGACCATGATTATTTCATCATAAAACAATTATTGAGAGGAATATATGAGGCATTTGGGAATCATTTGTCACTAATCATGGCATTCCATCTCCAAAAAGACAGCCAGACCAATCCGACCATTCTTGTTCTGTAGGAATGATTCAGGCTTGTGTTTTTTTTATTTTGGTCATAATTAGTGGGATAATATAAACATGTTAGAGTTTTTATATTTAAAAAATTAACACTTCATAATTATGTGTTGAAATATTAATTTCTGAATATGACATACCATTCAGGTCACTGATTTGTAGGATGACGCTAAGGGAGTAAATGCTTATGTGGACCAAGTTGGTGAAAATGGTGACAAGGAAGGTGTAGATAATCTAGAAGCTAATGATGAATTCCTAGTTCCATTATAACTCTTATGTGACCGACTATGGTGGCCCTTTGAGTTCATGTTGGGATACCCTGTATTCATGGATGTATAACCATTAAAAGTATTACAATGATTTTTCCAAGGTGACATGCTATATCCAAGATTCATATTACCTTTTATGATACTACATAGGGTGGGTGTGTTGGAATACAAATTATCATTAACACTATAGTAAGACTGGATACACAATGTATTCCTTGTTACAGAATTAAGGATATATGAGCATGACTAGTCTCATGATATTTACTTCGGAAAACTGTACTTTGAGGATGAATCTACGTTCATAGAGAACCCCAAGATTATTGAACATTGATAGGAGATGATCCTTAATGGTAGAGAAATTACATTGGTGCATGTTCATCGGAAGAATATGAATCTTCAAGAGAGAACATGGGAGTAGGAGAACTATATGTGATCACAGTACCCCTATATTTATAAGTAGGACTTTTTTTAGGATGAAAATCCCTGAATTAGGAAAAAAATTTCAACTCTATTTTTTCCATGGGATATAATTGATTATTTAAAATAATATCCTTGAAGGTAGGCATAGAGTTATTGAATAATTTTAGGTCCCATGAATCCTTTATATTGAAAAACTAAAAATACAAAATATAATATATCATAAACACACAATTTTTAAAAAACAACAGAATACCTCAAGAATTGTATCTCAACTGATAAAAATGGGGTTTCAATTAAATATGAAGTATGAGTTCTACCCTAGGAATTATATAAATTTAATGAACATTAGTTATTTCATTTAAAGTGTAGTTTCTATTGAATATTTTAAAAAATGAATATAATAAAAATATCTAGTAAATAAATTGTTCAATTAAATGTTCCACCTTGAATTATTTCTCTATATATCCATATTATAAAAATCACTAGGGGTAATACACCTAACCCTATGATATTATAGCTAGATTATCATATGGAGAATCAAACGGTGTGATCAAGGAGATTGGAATATACAGCGAAAAATATATTAAATTCCTCAATGGCCTCTCATGTGGAAACATGCTCACCAATAGAGTTCATGTATCTGACCAATTTAATTTAAAAATAATCATTCTTCATCAGTTATATAATAATTACTTTTATAAGCTATTATTTCATATCAATACACATTATATATTTCTTTAGGGAGAATGAGAATTAATCCTTCGAAAAATTTATTCATGGGTTTTTCATTAATTATGTTTGAATTTTTCTCAATTTTTTGACATTAATTATCAATGTGTCTCATTGATTCCTCTATAATTATATAATGTCCAACCAAAATAAGTGACAATTTTTTTTATCACTTTTTTGTTTCGTGATTTTTGCACATTGTTATTTGAACAGTCATCGTCATTATTTCTATTGAATGATTATTTAAGTATATTAAAAAACAGTTCATTTTGAATTTGATATTTGGTGTAGTAGATTGAAATTGTGGGTTTAGATTTGTGATTGATGGGTTGGTGAAGTCTTGATTACAACAACAGAAGAATAGTTTCAGATCTAAAGAGTTTAGTACATAGGTTTTGGAATTTCAATAACATAGTTTGATGGGTTTCAATTCATGTTTAATGGGTGGTCTGAATCCTACCATCATAAATGGACCAGTTTCATCCAACCCTAGATCTTAGTTATCTAGGATTAATTTATTGGTAAATAATAGTATAATGTGATGTGTAGAATAAAGATGAATACCAATAGATTTTATAAAATATAAATATACACGAAATTTAGTTTGGAACATCATAGGTCATGTAGACCATTTATTCAATGTATAGGGTTTAAATATGAATATATATATATATAACATATACTGTGACCAATTCACATGCATTGTAAAATGAAGCTGTTGACATGGCATATACCCCTAGGTATACAGGTAGAAACACAACCACAATGAATAGGCATAACTGGTGTATACATGAATGACTAGAGGACACAAGAACAACCAGATTATATAGGCCTAAATAGTGTACATGAGGTTTCACTGAAGTACATGGAAAAATTCATAGTAGGTATAGGTATTGTGGTACATTTCATGTACGTAATTGAGACACCATGTGATCCTTTTAAGGAAATGTGCATCCCTTTTTTTGTTAGTACTACAATGTTATCATTATGAGTGTATTCCCTTAATCAAACCCCAAGAGGGGATAGAATGAAATCACATCACGACTATATGATGAGAGATACCCTCTATGTGTTAGTTATGGATTGATTCATCTGTCCTTCTATGTGTCATGGGGTGAGATCCTCTATCACTCAACCCTATGTGGGCTCAATTATCAAGTTTCTATCATCATAAGCATGAGATCTCCATCCTAGTGGGTTACCCTAGATATGTATAGGTATCCCCTAAAGACCCTATGTGTGATCCCGTACTTATATATCAATATATTGTGAGTTACAATACCTACAATGAATGAAAATACCTAATGAGTGAAACCTTTCTGAAGACTTCCAACAGTTTTAGTGTGACTGAAGAAGTATTCTCTCGAACTAATATTACCCGTGAGCCTCAGAAAAATTCATAGGTTGGTGGTGCAGACATGACTATAAAATGATAATTTTTGTATATATTTGAGCATATCTAGGTCATTATTATTTTTCTCTCATATTGAATGAACTATTTTGATATTTAATTTACTATATCTTGATTCCTAGTGAATCTTCATTTTTCAGTTTCCTACTGGGCATATTCATACCGACCACTATATGGTCTCCACCTATACATTTTATGTATTATGTAAAGATTATGCCTTATAATGGTGTCAAAGGAGTTTTAGGTGAGTGTTGAGATTAGTTGTGCTAGATAGAAAACAAAAATATAAATATTTGTGTCATGATAAAATTCCCATTCTCTCTAGAAGAGTTGAGTGATTAATAGTAATGGTGGGAAAGTATTAGGTTATATTCTTGTCCATAATAATTGCATACATTTATATGGGATTAGTTGAATGCATTCATGCATAATATATGTTTGTTATTCGTTATGTGTTATACTTATGTATTGATATGTCTGCATGTGTATAAGTATTGTAATGTAAGGCCTCTTGTATGTGGGATATTCAACATCGACACTAATTAATAACCCTATATTATTAGAGGAGGTATTTGGGTATTAATGTTCGGTTATAAATAACCAGGGGGCCTTATGGGTCAGGTTAGGAAGGTTTTATTCATTTATAATCATTCTACTAAGATATAATTCTTAGGTTCACTATTCAATGGATGTTTATCACATAGTTATAAGGTTTCATTATTTTATTGGTAATTATAGATGTTCTTTTAAAATGTGTCCATTACTCCAAAAGTTAAATAGTATCTTGATTATTTCTTTCCAGGTGATTTCAATTTTCTAAATATTAAATTTTTTTCATTTTTCTATACTTCATATATTATAAATTTTATCTTTTAACAGTTAGTTCATTTAGGAAATTTATTCATCTGTGAATATTATATATATCATATTACAAATGTACTATTATATATAAATTTATACATATTATATAATTATTTTATATATATTTTATTTTAACATAATAATTATAAATTTATTTAGTATATATATATATCATTTAATTATATTATATATTTCTAATTATATGATTTTATTTAATTTTATTTTTTTATATACATAAATATAATTGTATAATTTTAAGTATATATATATATATATAATTTTAAAAATTGTATTTTATATAATATTTATTATATTTAACAAAAAATAATAAACATATTATTTAAATACATAAATTAGTATTATTTATTTAAAAAATATATCATATAAAAACCCAAGATTGTAGTTTTTATAATTTATATAATAACAATCATACATATATTTTTAAATAATATTTTTTAGGTTTTATATAATATACAATTAATATTATATGATATTAAATTTATACAAATAAGTATATATTAATATACATGATATTATAAAAATATATTTATTAAAATATATATACATATTAATGTACATAACATCATAGAATTATATTTATTGAAATACATAAATATTAATGTGCATAATAATAAATATATGTATAGAAATAAATTATAGAAATATTTATATAAAATTTATTTCGTATATCATTAATTAAATATCTTTATATGTTTTATTTGATATATAATTATCTGTATAAATTGTATTTAATATAATATTAAATATATATAATAGAAATATTTATATAAATTTTATTTCTTGTTATATTAAATCTATATATGTTTTATATAATATTTTACAATTTATACAAAAAAAATATATTAATGTTAATATTAAATATATGTATTAAAATACATTATATGAATATTTTTTTAAATACATTATATTAATACATTAAACAAATAATTATATATAGTATATATATGTACATGTATAAAATTTATAAACATGTATTTAAGTTTATAATTAATTTTCATTAACATATTTATAAATATATATGTATAGAAATATTATAAATATATAATATATATAATATATTTAGTCAAATATATGTAAAGAAACATATAAAACATATTGTTTATATAAATGTATAAATTGAATATAATATAAATTCATTATAATATAAATGTATAAAAAAACAATATAGATATATATTTTTGAATTCATATAAATATATTTCTTGGTTATTTATTAATATGTACATAAAAAATTATTCAAATAATATTTATTTAAATTTTATTATATATATATATATAAATTTGTAAATAAAGCGTCAAAGACCTCATTCTTTGGTGGTAGAGGCACCAAGATTGATGAGGGGGGGGGGTGAGGTGTTCAAAACCCAAAGGAAACAATTCTATGCAAGGCTTGTTTGTTGAGGGTGGTTTGTCGCAGGTGGCACATTGCATGTGGACGGACTATTAGTGGTTCGCACAAATGGAAACTGGAGGGAGTGGGGTGGGGATCATATGAGAACTGGATGGGTGGTGTCACATAGAAATGAGATGGGGGAACTGGATATGGGTGGGTGTCACGCGAGAATTAGGGTAGGGGAGGGGAAACTGGACATTGTTGGTGTTACACTGGAAGGGCAGGAGCGGAAGTGGAGGGAGGGTGGGATGAGATCATTGATTAAAAAATTATAAATATTTAGAGGTGATTGACTCAACTAACTCTAATTAAGATCACATTAGAGGCCACCTATAACAACAGTAGGCAGGAAATTTATTGATTATTCCTTATAACCACTTCTAATGAGTATAGAAGGGGGTATAACACCTTTTAAACTAAGAAAAAAATCCCCTATAATAAGGTCATTTTTTACAGGGCAAAACTTGCACCCTCAACACGGTCGACCGCCATGTGAACCACCTAGTGGTTATTGCCATGGGGTCCCACTATAGTCCCACTGGACAACAGTTTATCGCCACGTGACACGACCTGCAACTACATCCATTGAGGCCTGCCACCAGCCTTCGATCCGGTGGCCCCTGCTTCCTGGTGGCTGTGCCGTAGCGCGCCGCCATGCACTGCCGGTGGCCCTCTTTCTACGGGTCTCCACCATCTCCCAGGTGACCCATTTTCCAAAATGCGGGCACCCTTGTGATCCATGGGTTTCCATCTCCATTGCCATGTTCTTTTAATGGTCATTCTATCTATCTATGGGCCTATCCACATTCAGAACTGCTTGGAAAGAATCCAATAAGACCCCGAGGGTCTGTTAGTGAAGAATAAAAGAGAAGGAAAGAGAGTAGATCATGAACATCGACGGAATGAACGTCATCCCTGTTCCATCAGCCTTCATTAAACCCGTTAGAAAAATGGGAACTAAAAGATACTACTAACCACTAAGGTATAACCCCCTTTGATTCAATAGAAATAGTACCCATCCCATATAAATTATCAAACCGCAGATCAACCTATTCGTGGGTTGGTCAACATTTATTGTTGGAAATAAGAATGGGGGAAGGAAGTCACATCGAAATAAAACCCCTTGTTAGGATTGTATCATTCCTAGTCGTGGATTCATTATCATTGAAAATCCTTTGATGAAAAATCTTGATTCTTCATTCGTAAACATTCGATCTGAGTACCGATCTCTAAATTTTCGTCGCCGATGAGGGTGCCTCCTAGGGTTCTAGGGAAATTATCCAGTGTTATGAATTCAAATGTTGGACCCTGCCCCTAATTAATGGAGGAAAGAAATTAACGTGTTAACATTTTAACACATTTTAGAATTATTGTTTCATTTTGAAACAACAAAGCCATGTTGTTTCATTCAGGAAAGGAGAACATGTTGCTCTATCGTTGCAATGTAGCATCACCATGCTATGAATGATTCAAAGGAAATCAAATAAAATTCTTTATGTTTATTTTATTATCCTTTTAAATCATATAAAAATTAACTTTTACCCTTGACCTGTTCCAGTCGAGGATAGCCTCCTAATAAAGAAAGCATGTGTTCGAGAGATTAGCGGTACTCTCATATTTCCAATCTGAGTTTCCTTTAATAAATTATAGGATTTGAAAATAAAAACTAATTTATTTAATTCTTTTATTCACGGTTACATCCCAAAAACTACATTAAACAGTTGACCCATGTCCACCAATATTAGGATCAGACTAATGAAAAAAACCCCATTATGAGCTCAATGGTGGTCTCTGATTTTCAATCCATGTCACCATTCATGAGATTTTAGGATTTGAAAAATGAAATAAATTTATTTCATTATTTTATTTATTTTCATTCATTTTCAATTTTTCTTAGTGGAGGCCATTTCCGACTAATGTTAATTTACTCCAAGTGTAAACATTCCATCCTGA
Source organism: Viscum album (assembly GCA_963277665.1). Taxonomy (NCBI): domain Eukaryota; kingdom Viridiplantae; phylum Streptophyta; class Magnoliopsida; order Santalales; family Viscaceae; genus Viscum; species Viscum album. The sequence goes on from OY728133.1 coordinate 667,842,513, forward strand.
ACACATCGGTGCACTCAAATATCTGATTCGGATAATAAATGAAGGGTTATTCCAAATATTCATTAAATCACTAACACAAGTTATTAAAAAACTTTTCATTTTTCGACATATATTTTCAGGCACCCTGGGCCTTGAAATCCTATGCTGTCTCACCCCCTTGTCTCGTAATTTTTAAAATAATTTTTTAAAAAAAGTATTTAGAAAATCGTAGTTTTTGAAAATCTCTTTGAAATTATAGAAAAAAATTCAAATGGACAACTTCTTGGTAGAATTCTTTGAAGCATTGTCCACATCTGTTGTCCATGGTTTCCACATGACTATCAGGTGCATCCTGAGCTCCACGATGGTACCTCCTTCTCTCCCTCTCTCTTTTTATATATAAGACCCTCTAAATCCCTCTCGTAGCTATATTTTAAGATTCCCCTTTGGGGAAGATACGATAATTTAGGGGAAGATTGAAGAAAAGTGGAAGAAACGAATGAAAAGAAAAAAAGAAAAGAAAAATGATATGGGGACCAACCCGACCCAGATGTCCAAAATGAATTTATTCCCACCCAAAAAAATAAATATTTTTAACTAAATGATATAGTTATAATGTAAATAGAATTCTATATTCAAATGATATGGATGAACAAATCTAAATGAATAAATTAATATTTAATTAATTAAATATTATTTATTCTGGTAAAATTTCAACTTCTCAGATTTCAATGAATCAGTTATATTAGGTTGAAAACCCTAATCTAGGAAAAAAATTGGTTTGAAAAATAATTCAAGATCATTTGGAAGGGTAAAATTACCACTTTATCCCTTAAAATCATTGATCGAAAAAAATCACACATCAGATAAAAAATTATGTCTAGAAAAATATGGGACCTTAGAACTGTATTATCCATATCTAAAATATCGATTCCATTTATCATATTCTCAATAAAAAATAAAATTTCATTCTAATATATAGAAAAAATAGTGTTGATAATAATGATTCAAAAGTCAATCTTATATAAATAGGTTTTTTGTGGGAACATAATATAAACTACCAAAATCTAGTAGTAATGAACTTAGTAAAGTCATATAATAAGTGTTAGCATATGAATTAAATCAATTTTTACATTAATGAAATAAATATATAATTCATAAATTTTCAATTTTATTATATCTCTTAGTCTACAGTTCTCACACTAGTGATGTTGATGTATGTGGACCCCTTTATATTTCTCATTTCCTCAAACTACTAGAGAGCCTATGGCTTGGTATAAATGTTGGGTATCAGTTTTCTAATCATAAAAAAATGTTTTTTAGCAATTATAGTGACCCTCACTTTTTGTACATTTTCATTAGATAATTTTTCCATAATACTTAACGAATTACACAAAATTAATCCCAAAGACCATAATAGTTTATTGCCTTTAGAAACATGGAAACATAAACACAAATATATGAGTGAGCTACATTATCTCCCACTAGGTTCTCCATGACTTGAAACCTTATTAAAAATATCATACTTAAAATATATCTTCATATCAATGGGAATGAACCTAAAAAGAGGTGACCTAAAATGATTAATAAGGGTAAAAAGGGAGATATTTAAGCATAAGCATGATAATAAGGTCATGAGAACATGATCATTAAATTAGATGACCATACACTTAATCTCAAGGATTATAAACTTTAATTATGGAATAAATATTAATAGTTAATAATTCATGACTCATAAGGGATAAAAGATAGTGATCCAAGAATTAATAAGACATGGAACTTGTGGAAAAAAATGAAATTAAAAATACAATATCATGGATACCTACCAAGATTTTAATAACATGTCAGTCTTGGGATAATAACCCATGTACCTAAATTGAGATTGTGAGTCTCTCTTGTGTACCCTTTTATTTTGGGCTAGGGATGCCCTCCTATGTACGCTGTTATTTCATGCTTAGTACGACCTCCCATTTACCCACTTCATTCCGGCTTATGATTTCCTCTTTTTAGAGGCTTGGGATTACCTCCCATGTACCCACTTCTTTCTTACTTAAAATTCCCCCTTATTTCAGGCTTGTGATGCCCTCCTGTATACCATCTTGTTTTGGGATTAGTATTCCCACCTGTGTACCCTCTTATTTTAGGCTTAAGAGTCCATATTTTTTCATGCATGGGATTCCATCCAATATACCCTCTTGAGCTCATAAAATATTTTTCATTATACAATGCATTGGAGGTATACCTAAGTCGCATGATTAGATAATAAAATAATACATACATATTCTACAACATAATAAAATAAGCATCATATGGGGATTAATAAAAATTTATGGGTTTCATAAACATCATATCATAACCCATGGAATGAAATGGGTATCACAAACATTTAATCATGATATAAAAATTTGAAAATATATGTGTTTCATAATAATTTCATCCTAGAATAACTTGTTAAAGGAAGTGGGTTTCATAAGCATTTATCATGGCATAACCAGTTGAATAGAAAAAAGTATAATAATAATATAAAAAAGGGAATTGGAATGGGTTTCATAAACATATAAACCATAAAAGAGAAACTATTTTTCAAAAACACCATTCCATGTAAACATAAACCATTCAAAGAAATAATTTTAATAGAACATATGGATAATTTTCACGTGGATAAATATTAACATCAATGAATCTCATCATAGATGAAAAATATGTTATATATCATTTAAAGATATTTCAGGAATAAATATACCATATTCTTTTAAAAAGGAATGTTTTAAAACATAAAAGAAGTTTATAAAATCATTTTATTGATAATTTTTTGAAAACATATAATGAATTCTTGAAATCTATTTGGAAACAGTTTTCCTATAAAAAATATAAAATAATATTAAATAAAACCTGACAAACCTTTTCCTTGAAAAAACATTCAAAACATATAAAAGAATCATTCATATCATTGAATCCATTTTTGTTAACAATAGCCTTTTGAAAACATATAACAGAATATTTGAAAGTCATTTAATACAATTTTTTAATATAATTTTTTTGAAAACATTTTTTCTTTGAAAGCCTTATGAAAATCAAAAAAATTATATAATATTAAAGAAAAAATTATATTTTAAATGACTAACCTCTAATTCTTATAAAGTAATATTCCTGGGAATTATGGTCATAACGGTGGTTAAATCTGTATATTTCGAACATTCAATTTTTACCAAAAAAAGTTTGGAAAAGGGCCTCAACAAAAAAACAATAGGTAGATTCTTTTTTAAAAAACTTCTTTTTTAAAAGGTAAAATGTAGGTAAAAATATATTTTAAATATTACAGTAGAATTGTATAATATTTTTGGAATTTTTTTAGAACACATGGTTTTGACGGAACACAAATTTACGACCAAAGAGAGAGGTAAATTTAGACATTCTTAAAAATTACTTCATAATCATTGTATGTATTTTAGAGTGGAAAAACAGTACCAATAAATAAATATATCCTTAAAATAAATAGTATAATTAATTTCATATGATTTTTTGAGAGTATCCTCATGATAATGGAATGAATTCGAGTCCTAGTTGTTCTATCATGCCCTTGGGACTATTCCCAAGGTATATATAGTTATACGAGGGGTGTTCATACTATACCACTATTTGGGGCTTACATACTAGGATTTCCCTAATGAGTGGATATTCATGATGTCTAATGGAATGTTCATTTTATCACCCTAATCCCACATTAGTTATGCTCAATTTGAGAATCACTGGGAACATATGATTAGACTCATGGAATATGATTATAAGACTTGTATGCTAGGACAGTCCTAAGGATGTTTGTTATAGATCTCAGGCCATGGGAAGGAATTCTATTTATCCCAGTTATGGTGGGAATCAAATTCCTAATAGTTCATTTTATGTTGGGTATTACACACTGAGGAATCCCTTGTAACCCTGGGGCATATAATTTAGATTCCTTGATTAGTATAACTCCCTATGACCACATGATATATGCTCATTAGGAAACATGGGTTAGAATATGAACAACGAATTTACATTGGATAAGGTATTGGATACTTGGATCACCCTGGATGACCAATATAGAACTAGAACATTGAAATGGTGGCCTATGTATCTTGAATATGGAAGGAATCAGAGTCATCATAGTTGTCATTTTGTTAGGGCTTACACATAAATCATTCTTTGTTGATTAGGGATTACATGCCAATGAGAGACAATGTTATCATGTCTTGGGATACCCTTTTGTCATTTAAAACTTTTCTAGAGGGTGTTTCATGACCAAATAGACATTTATAAGATACATGAAAACATTTAGATGGTTCCCTCCATTGGCCAGCACATGTCCCAGCTGACATGTCTGGAGGGCGTCATGTGTCTTGACTGACATTCCAAGTGGTTGTCGAGATAACATTTTTTGTGAAGAAAACATTCATCTATGAGATGTAGCAAAATATGACCAAACACAATTATATGGGTCATGAGGTATATATAAAGGATTTCATAATTCTAAAATGATATACCAAAGGGTTTCACGACACCAAAGTGCTATACATGGGAGGAAAGTGTGTCCTATTCTAACATGTTCGATAGATTTCATGTTTCTCAGATAGCATGCTGGAGAGGTGTATTAGGATCTAGCTAACATGTCCTGGTGTTATCATGTGTCATTTGGTGAATTTCATGTAGTTCATTCCTTCTATGGAGAAATTCTTTCACTCAAATCTTACAATTTTAATATGAGTTCTAAGCGTAGTGTTATTAAGGACTTATATAAATTTAGTACATGTTCCTTTTAATTCATGAGTGATCAATAATACATGTGATATGTTCACCACACGTCTTTCTAGAATCCCTTTGCATGGTCTATGAATAATCACGCAATGAATCTTATGTTTGGTGCATGATCTCTCTAGCTGTCCACTGGTGTATCACCTAATGGAATGTTACCGGACATGTGATCAGTTTATCTATGAAATCTACAGAGGCTAAGAGTTGAATCATCCAGAGTACATGATTTCCTGAGTCTGAAAGTCCAACACATTATTTATGTTTGAGTGGGGAATTTATTAGAATCTCCACCCTATTTTTCTGACACATTATGTAGGGTATCTATCATGATTCCAAGATGGAGTTGGTGAAGGGGCTTGGAACTACGTGACTATGTGATTCTCTATCGTGGATCGCTCCAATGGCATCTCCGAACCTCCTGTAGTCATGTGTCCCTCTAATCAATTCTCTATTTATTGGATTGTATCTAATTAACGGGTCCTCATTTTATCATGTGGACTTGTCGAAAGACTTCCATATTATCATGTTAAAATTCCCATGGTATTTCTAAAGATCTTTGTACCTAGAAAAAGTCATCTATGATATGCTTATTGACTTGTCAGAGGCTTTCTGTGAGACAAGGTTGATTAGTCTGGGGGTCTCACGGGACCATGCCCTGGACTTCATTAGCATTCCACAAGTATTTTATGACTATGATTAACTTCCACCACACACCTCTTTTATTCTATTATTTTAGTCTACAACAGTTGGGATTCATGCACGTATTTATGAGTAATATTAACGAAAATTTCTCTATTTTTTGGTGATGTGTCGCATGACCAATATGGGTCATAAGGGGGTGAGTGAGAATTTCATTGGAAAAATGCATATGTTTTTCCTTAGAGCACTGCCAGGTTTCTTAGACATACCTGATGACTTCTATGTAGGGAGGATGAAATGCCTAAGGGATTTCATGTGGTGAATTTGACATGTCATCAAGAACTTTTGGTGTCATGGTAATCATTGTGGGGTGCATAACATTTCATTCAATGACTGGGAACACCTCCCATATCCTCCCCTTTATCTCCATTGTTTGATTCTTTAACATTTTATGGGTCTCATGACTGTTCTTGGATATTATAAAGGAAATTTATCCTTTCATTAGGTGATATATCACATGAACGTTTTGTAAAATGGACATCTATACTATTGGTTATCATCCCTTCTTATTTTAAAAGTGTTTTGGATGGTTTTCTAGGTACTTTCCAATAACAAAGAATGCGACCTGAGGGTGCCCATTTTTTTATCACCGGGTACCCTTGTTCTCCTGAAAGCCTTTGTAAGATCAATAAGGTTCTTCAAAGGGGTATTTTCCAGAATTTATGTGGGTTATACACTATTCATGAAGACATCATGTGACCTTGAAATGGTCATGAAATCAGAAGTCCCTTAGAGGCTCATGTGATCTGTGTGTCTTTAATATTCTATACCTCCATCTCTTCAATGTGGAGGGCAACACCCCTAATTAGGCGTTTCTTGCTTTGTGATTTTTTTGATTATAATTTGGTAGGAGTCAACAAATATCAATGTGGAATATCTTATTGAACATTTTAACCTTGAATGAGGAATTCCAAGTCCAACATGTTAAAACAATGATAAGGATTTCCAAGTCCGACATCATAAATTGTGGATGATGATCACCATGTCCAAAATACTAAACTATGGATGAGGATCACCATTTCTAACATCCTAAACCATTTATAAGGATCTCCATGTTCTACATCATAATCCATTTCATCACATAACAAATTAAAAAACTTTAACATCTTTACCATTCAAAATAATAAAAAGAAAACACACAAGAAATATTTTTAAAACATAATAATTTCCTAATTTTCCAATGGGACTTTAACACCACATATTATTTTGGAATGAAAATAAATTTTTAAACATTAAATCTTCAATTAAAATTTCTTTAAAGACTTTGGAATCCCAAACATCCATTAATAAAAATTCTAATAAAAAAATAAAACAAGGGTTTTCATCACTAACATCCAAAAATATTCTAAAGCCATAATTTTCCTCATAACATTAAAAAAGATCATCCCAAAAATTTCACACTAGAAGAAACACTTATTAATTCTAAATCAACAGTTTAGATACATACAAAATTATTTTTTAATATCACATGGATGTAAACATTTTACTTTAACTAAAAAATTCATTTATCAATGCTTCCACCCTTTGAAAGAAAAAAACAAGTCAAAACCTAATATTCATTATTAGACAAATTATTATTATTATAGGAATTTCACAGCAGTCAACGCATAAAAAAATTAAATTTTCAAATGTTATCACACCCACCATTGGTTGTATGTCTAGTATCATAATAAAAAATGAATCCAATGAGGTCCATGGAAAATATAATCCATCGGTATAAGACACAAAACTTCTAAACTAATCCAAGAGAGATAGAAAAAACAAATGGGATTTAAGGGACATACCTCATACATGATTAAAAAAATAACTAGATGATGGGAGAATCTATTAGACAACCTACCTCATCAATGAATATTTTATAAATTTTAAAAGCATAGAAGATCATGAAAAGGATCATCCAAGTCCTGTTCAATATTACAAACATACAAATGATCTCTTCTTAGCTGACCTTTCTTAAACCTCACAATGAAAATCAAAAAACATTAACAGTAAAAACTATAATTGATAATATTTTCAAACCCCAAAAAATGGAATAATGTAAGAAAGTTCATTTGTTCGTCATGGGATACTAAAAAAATCCCAAACACAAATGAAATACCTAGGAAAAACCCCAACCATAATTTAGGCCAAATAACATAGAGGGTATACCACTTTTAGGGTTAATAAAATTCCAATTTGAAGGATAAAAAATAAAAATTCCACATCATCACATACCATGAAGAAATTCCAAGGAAATGAGTATAGAAACTATCCTATGTTCCCCTATATATAAATCAACAAAAATACCCATTAAAAATGGATGATTACACTATGATATTTTGGAATCATGAAAAAATAAACATAATAACTCTAATATTTGAGAGGAAGGAGAAATTATATGAAATTACAATGTTTTTGACGAAGAACTCTCCTAAAGAACAAATGAATATTTATGGACACTCCCTAAATCAAGGGGTTGGAGTATAAGAAAGTTATTTGGAAAACCAATTGTTCAGATGCACAAAATATGGGAGTAAGGTGTTGGAATTGACTAAAATATTGAGGGGGGTTTTTACTAAAATACCCAATTAATTATGTTTTTGTAATCCAGATGGTTTGGATACACAGTTATCCGAAATATGCACCCACCGTGCACAAACTACTATCCAACTCCCTAGGTCTCTCACTATTATTCCACAGTGTTAGAAAAACTAAGCACCATATGAATTGTTATGACTCCTTTCCCTCTACAGTAAGGCACATAGTTTGTTTGAGACTATGTGTAGGTCGTGCACCATGCACAATGATATCTACTATATCACATGGTTTACCCACTGGATAACAAAAGTTTACCAAAACAATGATATAATTATAAAACCCAACTGTTTCAAGTTACAAATGAACTAAAAACCCTCTAAGCATCAAGTTGTTTCATCATTTCTTGAAATCCATGCACACCAATGTTCTTTCCTTGGATAGAAAAATCTAAAAATATTAAAACATTACCTAATGCCACTGAAACTCATTCAAACACCAAATATACATCTCTATAATTATTCATAATATCAAGACACCACTACAAGGTACTCCAAATCTCAGTACACTATTCTTAGTCTTGAAAGAAAATTTGACATGTCTAGGAACAAAAATTCAAATTCCATTTAGAATTCCAACTCATCTAGATGCACCATCTTGCATCTCTTATACCCTCTTTGGGGATTGTGATAACCTAAGATGTACCATTTTTTCTAATAAAACATTAATATTTACACAATTTATTAGAGTACAAATTAATTCTTAGTTAACCCATCTCATAATCATAATCCCTTCATAGGTATGACACAAGCTCATAAGATATTCATCATAACATCAAACCATAACCCATATAATATAAATGGGGTTCATAAACAACTAACATTCAAAACTAAAAACCATGTAGTGATTGAATATCGTTGCTATCATTGTATCATATCACTATAAATTCAAAATCAACATCATGGGATGTTATCATAAATGAAAAATTCTTTTAAAAGATCAACAAAATATTTCATTTAAAAAACACACTTAATTTTTAAATAAAATAATTAAAATCTAAAAATTTCAAAAATATTAATGGGAAAAATATTATTTATAAAAAAACATTGGAACATTTATATAAATATTCAATTAAATTATTAATCATGGAATTATAAAATTATATTTGTGTAGTTTAAATTAAAATAATGATTTCTTTAAAATTCCTGATAAACTATCAAAAGTACATCATATGAAAAATTTGAAGAAGATTTCATTGATTTTTTTATACAAATTAAAACATGATTAGAAATTAATTTAAATAATAATCGTATAATAGTAAAACAATTATTTATTTTTTTATAGTAAACATGGACCAGGAATAAAAAGGTTCCTCATTAAAGAGTTAATAGAGTTTGTTTTTATAAAACAACATTGCACTTGTAATTTAATGTTACAAAGAGATGAAATTTGTACTATTATGAGAAACATTAAAGAATAATTATTATAAAATAAAATTATATTGGGGTTTATAATATATATCTTACAATTTTCCTCATTGGAAATTCAAGATTAAATAATCCCAATTAAAATGAGACTGAATCATAAATACCTTACCCCAAGTCTTTTTTTGCTTCATACGAGTTGGAACATATTTTTTACTAAACATATATTTTTTATAAATATATCCTCAAAATAGAATATTACATATCATGTTATATATTATTTTGTTATAATATCCGGTCACCATTTTAATAACTATTCTTTAGTAAAGTCACTATTATGGGTGATAACTGCTTCATTTTTCCTGCATGTTTCAGTTTGAAGGTCCTAGTCCTAATGAATGGATTATGGATCCACCATATCAATAATTTTAATAATGTAATTTTTATAATATTTAATCATTACACACAATTTTATAAAAACGAAAATAAATGTGTGATGAAAAATTAATTACATCACTTCATTGAGATGGTTGTTCATTCATACGCATGAGTAATGTTTCATATTTTCTATGCACAGAATGAAATAAAATTAAATAATAATAAAAAATTAAATAACTATAGAAATATCTTATATATTCAGTAAATCCACCATTATGACTATCATAGTGAAATTTTTGTGAAAAATGAGGCACGTCGCTTCATCGAGGTGGTAGTGCACATGTACGCAGAAGCAATGTTTTTTTTCAAATCAGATGGAAAAGCAGTTGATAATTCTTAATCCGTCATCATAATTGAAATTAATTATATTTTAGATACTAAAGTAACTATTTCACACAGTATTATACTGATTTATTAGTGGTATAAGATGAAATATAATTTAAAGCACTCAGTTATGTATTATAACTCTACATTAAGAACCCTCTTTTAGCTTAAACAGTTTTCCATGAAATGATGCTCTTATGGAAAAAATGGATGTTATATGATGTGAGGAAGGAATTTATAAAGGTAATATGGTAGGTATTTTCTGAGAAAAAAGTATCATGAAGCATCAATTAGAGGGTATATTCGAAATCCCTTTAAATGGGAGGGAAAAGTACATTGACAATTATAGAAAAATGAAGTAATATATATGTCATTATCTTTTCATGGGATACCAAGGCACCCCAAATTATAATATATGATTTTATAAGGCCTATATAAACTAATCCAGTCAAATTTATAATTTTTTTGACACATTTAATTCCTTATCTCTTAGATAACCCACATTAAACCCATTTTTACTCTGACACTTACAACTTAAATTTTTTACCATTATATAATAATTATACTTTCAAAATAAAATGGGACACACATAATATTTTTTTCTTTTTTTGTAATTTTTTTATCAATTTTGTCAGATTGTACTTTTATATGTGGTTGATATTATTTTTAATATAAAAACAAAAAATTCCTAAAAATTAGTTTTTATCCAAAGAACTGATTGATGATTAAATATAATTTCACAATGAAATCATGAAAAAATTTGATTAAAAATAGTTAGTCGGTTTAAATACAAAAAAACAAGGGTTATGTAATTTTGGGGAGAAACATAATTCATCTTCCAACCATTCTGTTAAATGAAATGACCTCAAAATAATTTCTAAAATGAATAAAACATAACTTATCTTCATAACAGTCAATCTTGGGTCACCGATTTCAAAATAATTTTTTAAATTTATTATTTTACTCACTTAACATATTTTTTGTCAAATAAATCAAAAAAATGATAATTTCATGTGTTAAAGCGATTTTAAAGCTTTGTCCCGTTGTTTTAGTATGGATTTACCTTTTTATCAAGGCGAAAAATCGTTTAAATGGTTATTATTATTAATAAAAAAAATTTTAAACTATGAAGTTATATTAATTATTAGTATTTAAAACACATAATAAATTTTTTGATATTCAATTTTTATAAGTGTCATTAATTTATTTTAAAATAATCACAGAAAATGCAATGAAAACCATTAAAAAATCTTTTTTAAGCATAAAAATGGATTAGTTCTAATTTCATTCCTAGTAAAAAAATGAAATTAATGTAAACATATTTTATTGAATATATAATATATATGTTTCCTTAAAATAATTAATGAAAAGTTGTTTATTTAATTAATTAATATAAAAATACATTGTTTATATAAATATAGTTTCTAGGAACATGTGTTTCTACACCAAAAATGTACTTATACCAAAGTCGAGTATAATTTTTATTAATATATAATTAATTAGATTTAATATAATTAAATTAGTATTATATAGCATTTATTTCAAATTAAAATCATTATGAGACCAATCAGTGAAAATAAATGACAGTCTTATAAAAATTATTATTTTTACTATTTACGAGAGAGTCAAACTTTTCAGAAAAATACAAAAATTCCACCCAATGAAAATTTTGATGTGATGATAAAAAAATGATATCATTTTTATCAACTTAAAAATCTAAATTTTTATAAATTAATTATAATATTCTGTATAAAAATACTATAAAAACTATTTTTAAAGGAGAATTTTTTTGATGTATATAATGACTTTCTGAAAAATATTGTACTTACATATTATACATTAATCAATGAATAATAATAATAATAATATAGATATTTTAAATAGGGTTTTTATACACATTCTTGCAACCAATTTAATTTTATTGATTATAATAGTCGCATTTAAATAATAATATTTTTTATCATAGTTCATATTAAGTTCAGTGTTGGGTTTTATGAGAGCTACCAAAGAAATAAAATTTATTTAAAGATAAATATATTATAAAACCATATGTTTTTACATCACACCCCATTAAATAAATTACACCCTCATAATTTTTATCTTTTCAAACCAAGGTTTAATATTTTTAAATACCTTTGTTTAAACCGACATCAGAAAAAGGGATAATAAAAAATACTTATAAAATGAAGTGGGAAACATAAAGGTTACACATAATTGAAAAATAATCAAGAACCTTGATAAGGTTTAGATTAGTGAGAATTTAAAATATATAAAAATTGAAAATTATAACATTGAAGGTCTAACAGAGATCGATAGAGAGCATGATCATTAGAATGTTAATAACCAAAAAATCATAAATTAATGCGGGGTCAAGAAAACATCAATTAATAAAAAAATAATGTTAAAAGAGTAATATTTTTATTTAAAGGTCCTTCTCATAAACTTGAGGTATTATTTTACAATTAAAATATAGAAAAATATAAAATAAACGTACATTATATCCTTCCATTACAAAAACAATATTTCAACCTTTTCTTGCACATCAATCATTTTTCACCTCTATATCATACCTTATTAAATAAAATGAATATTCAAGATGGTTTTTTCATTACTGAATCACAGAAATTAACTTATATAGCATGAAAATCCATTCTTTATATCTCCATATGTCTTTCAAAAAAAATTATGAGGAAAATCCATCAAATATGGATACATATTCTTATGGTGGAATAATATATTAATCTATATATCCTCAATAATAACACCCTATATTCAACTTAAAACATTCCATAAATAGTTAACCTCATTAATCCCCTAAAAAATTCCATAAAAATTAAAATCCCATAAAAAATTCAATTTGATTGATCATATATTTTTCAAATATCAAAACTAACATTTATCAATAAATAACATAAATTTGCAAAAAATGTACCTACCAAACACATCAATTTTGTGATCATGTATTCTTTTAAAATATTATTATAACATGAATCACTATAAAAAATAAACAATAAAATATACACTTATAGACTTTCCAATATATTCTATAAATCCCAAAGATTTATTGATATTCACTAAAGATAAAAAATTCACTTGTTCATCAAATAACAAATCAATTCCAAGGCCATCATTAAAATTCTATTTAATTTAGTACGAATCATATATTTACCATAATTAATCATTATTATCTTTCCATTAAGAATATATCAATGTTTATATTTCCCTCAATCATTTTTTTTTCAAAATATGACCTTAACACTAATGATATTTTCTAAGTTATCATCAACATTAAACATGTTATTGAAAATCCTTAAATAAAACCACAGTAGAAAAATCCATATATTTTTCATGATTCTTATAACTATAATATTAATGAAAGAAAATATCTTCATAAAAATTATTTAATCTAAAAACATAAACACATATAATTACTGTCTAATTATTATCATAAAATTTTCCCATTCATGGTATATGAGTTCACCCCAAGATTAAGGAATCAACTTAGATAATTCCCACGTTCCCCACACATAAGATAATGCACTACACATGGCACATTAGGATGAATATGATTTACTTCCACTTAAATATTTACATTTACAAGGAAATTACTTTATCCATTCCATTCATTTACACGTTGAAAAACACAATCATTATTTTGAGACATTCCATTGAGTGTTTCATCCCAAATTATGTACACAAAATAAGTTGAATATTCATTCCTCCTTGATCATTGTGAAACTCCATTAATATCTTGTTAGGATTATCAGGAAACATACCCATTTTGATGTTACAATTCATATGATAGGGTGGATAATTATGTATAATCACATGGTTTCTCATTCAAGATCCCAATTTTTAGGATTCTCATAAGGACGTACATTCCATTTTTTTTCCAGTTCAATGTTAACTTGAATCCTCTATGTTCCTTAAATTGACTAAAACCATAAATCAATATTGTGAGAAATAATAATTCTATTAAGAGTCCACATATTCATGGAAATTTATTTATTGTATGTCTTATTTATGAATACTTATTTTCAATCTGTGTAACAGTATGTTTAAATTAGACTATTATCAGTTATTATCAATTAAAATCCTTCATAATGTTTCATAAAGAAAATGTGAGTTAACCCAAACATTTATCAGGTGAGTGTATGACCTGGTGCAGAATAATGGAATATTCACCATACACTATAATTATGGATGGGATATATGTGACCAATTATTTTTAGGGTTATTAACCCTAGATACATACACTATAATGACCAAACTATTATAAATAAAATTCTATTTGTGATTAAATTAAATTATCTGTTATGGATTTAAAAAACATATGAACTTATTTAGTTTTATTATATCCTAATAGAATTTATAATTTCTTAAAGTACCATTAATACTGATAAAATAGCTACTGAATTGTGATCATATGATCATTATAAATATAAGGATATGATAAATCCAATTGACGCAGACAAAATAAGCAATGGTGTCAACTTGCTGGATCGTACCCTATGATTCCCTTTTATTAGAGATTATTATTGAGATAGAATAATTATCATATTTTGATGACCAAGAACATGATTATATCCAAAAACTAAAGGGTGATTGATAACTTTTACGAGATAAGTTCTAGATCATCGAGTTCACAACCCAAACCATGTATGCCAAACAACCCCATAAAAATCCCATTACTGCACATCTTACCATTATGATGTTTACTTGTGTAATAAAGTTATATTTTTTAGACCCTAATAATATATATAGATATAATTCTATAAATAATAATTAATATATTTACTTCCCATTTTTTTACATCATAAATGATTTTTATTTTGATGTGATAAAACACAAAAATGTATTTCTAGGTACTAAATTTTTTTATTAAGTAATTCAAATTTATATAACAATGAATTCCAAAAATAAATTATATTTAAAGAAAAATACTGTAATATTTATTAAATATAAATTATAATAATTCATTTTATGATAATTAATTTTATTTTTATAAAAGTTCAAAAACAGTTATTATCAAAAAACCAGTATTTCTCAATAAATGTTGATTATTGTATTAAAATTTAAAATTTAAATATTTCAGAAATTATATTAATAAAATTCATATAATTTTTTGAATTATAATTTCTAAATTATCCAATATTAAAATTTTATCATATTTTGATATATTTTATTTTTTTGGAAAAAGATAAATACAAAACTAATATATAGTGTGTATTATTACATCATAATGACCCAAATTTGTGTAATAAATTATATAAATTATATATATGAATAAAACATTGAATACCCATTAAAATAATGTTATTTATAGTTACATTATTAGTTTTAAAATTTCTTTATAAACCCTCTAAAACCTATAGTACAGTATAGTTATTTAAAATCATTTCATTATAAACATGAATCACTTCGACATCACCAAGTGGTAATTTTTTTATATTTTTTCCTTATACTTATAAAATAATAAAAACCACTATACCATGAATGAATACATTGGAAAAACCCATTGAAATGATTTTGGTTTTTATTATATTATTATATATAGTGTAAGACCTAAGAATTTTAAATAATAAAGAACTTGCCTCTCTATCTATTTGAACCCACCCACACCCCCATTCCAGTTTACTTAAAAAACGTGAATAATATACTTAATATTACCTAACCACTATATAGTCCTCCAAATGTGCACCAAAACACTATATAATCTTATCCCATGGTTTTGGAATCACCCTCTCAATGTAAGGGACCTCACTCTCTTCTTTTCCATTCAAGAAAATTCGTTGTAATTAGCCTTTTGAATTTCAATTAGATACATTTTCAGGAATTTATAAATATAAATCTAATACCCAATTAATTTTCTATTAATGAGATATTATTTATCCCATTTAATTATTTTATTTACCTAATCCGATAATTATCTAAAATTTAGTTAAAGAACCTCTCTTTCTCCCCTTAATTCAAAAACCTTATTTATGTGATGCATTTTGTTTTCCAATTACTAAATATGGTATATAGTTTTAAATATCCCTCTTAATAACTTTTTTATATCAAAATTATTATATAACCATTTCTAAATCATTAAACCATTTTAGGAATTTTTATGTACCACTATTATGCTACATGAATTTTACTATGATTTTTCATGCCAAACAAATGGATCATGAATATCCATCCCGGTTTCCACTAAGGGCATTCCCCTTGATGTTTCTATATTTCATTTATTATGATATTATATGTATGTACTCCACAATCCTTGATCATGGTGTTAAAATTTATTTAATACATCCTTATGTTTTATGATCTATGTGGTACAGTTATACAAGTACATAATATAAAAGAAACATGTGTGCCCATAATTATATAGTGATCCAATAAATTGGTATTGTTTTTGTATAATGATATATCATGTATGGTATTGGGGAGCTAACCTAATTCATTATGGGACATTTTACACCATGTTATAATGTCTTCGCTGTTATATTTGACCCATGTTTATGATGTTAGGTTTAATGTTTTTCAACATTACATGGTCCCTTTTTGTTATCATGATATATCATGCCTTTTTATTCATGTTTTTGATACATACACCTTTCATGTACCATTTAAAATAATTGTTGTTATAAAATTTAATACTTTATTCATGTTTTTATTTTATTATTCCCTTATTGGGTTTTCTGTGTCACCCATTTCAAATGTATTTCCCTTAGTCATCCCACATAGTTTAGATAATGATGGAATAATATGGTCTTGTTAATGTTGTTTTCAATAATTATGATGTACCACCCTATTTAAATATTTTATATAATTTACCTAATTAACCATTGACTCTTGAGTTATCGATAATGTAGGTTTTATTACTTGTATTCTTATATAATAAATCATTAATTAATGTGTAATAATGATATGGGAATTCATATTTTGTATTAGAGGAATGTCTAGTCATTTATAGTACAGGATTAGGAAAATCTAGTGAATTCCTTATGGATAATACTAAAAATAATAAAAGATTCCTAATTTTTTAAACTATTGCTTATTTGGTTTTTAATAAAATAAATCACTTTCTAGATACGATAAGTTGATGTGGCTCTATAATAGGTATACCTAGGTGTAATAATACCAAATAATGAAATTGAGATAGACTCGATCACTGCCTAGTAAAAAAATGGACCTTCCATCACATTTTTTGACACCCCCATGGTATATTATTTGGTAAATTCATAAAATCATTATGAATAATTATTAATGGAATAATAATTACTATAAAACTGAATGGTAGGAAATAGAAAATGGATAAATTAGATTAAAGCCTATAAATTCATAAGTAAAATAAATATATATCATTAATAATTTATCCCATTAATGTTAATATATTCCCATTTGGGTGCTTAATATTCTAAAATTACTAAAAAAAATATATTTCATTTATTCTTTATGTGGTCAAAAATAGGAGAGAGCGCGTAAACAACCAATTTGAAGTGTAATGTGATGATAGACCAGATGAGTTTTCTAAAATGGTGAGAAAAATAATCTTGAATATTTTTATGATAATCTCTCAGGTGATTCAAGATTTGAATAAAACCCTAAATCAATATGAAAAATAAAATTCCATTGAGAAATAATAATCTAAAATGGAGACCTTTATATGGAAAATGTGTCTGAACATAAATGTACCATCTGATCCTCTAATCACTAGACAAGTGATCAAATCCATTGAGAATCTATTTTATATCCTTCAATGTTCCAAACATGAGAGGGCCATATTGGATGTTTTACCTACAGATGGATAAGATGATCAATGGTGTTCCTTGAGCAATAATATGAATCCCAAGGAAGACATTGAAGAGATGGGGTGGATGTAATTATGGAAAATGTTCTTTGATATATATTTTCATTGTAATATTTGACATAAAATTCAAAGAGATTTCTATGACCTCAGGATAAGAGGTAATGATTCCCTATTGGGGTATAATGAAAAGTTCACATAGCTTTCACAATATTACTCAATATATTACATTACCCATGAATGAAATGTTGGTCACTTCTTTGGTGGGATAAAACCGAGTCTATGAAAATAGAATTTCATCTAATACATTTATAGCTATGAGTTAATAGGATGATGTTTTCTAAAAGTAAAAATTGATATCAACAAATCTATGGATTCTCTTGGGGATAATAAAATGAATGCGAAGATAATTTTTAGAGATAAATGGATAAATATAATTGTGGTATGACATTTCGACATCCAACTTTCCAAAAGTGTGGAAATAAGAACCCTAAAAATTTTCTAAAGGGGATAGGGAAATGATTTAGCTGTGAGATAGAAGGGAATGAAGTTGGATATTTGTGAACATAGAAAAAAATAATGTAAAGGGATAGAGGAATGATTCCGTTAATCCTTATCAAATTATAAAATGATTCAACTCATTGGAATAAGGTCATCTTTAAAACCAATGTATTAAGACAAAAGTGGTTGGATACAATCTACACCAACAACCTAAAAAGTATCAAGGGTGAGTATATTCCATCACAACTAGTATGGTGTTTCCCAAAAATGAAGTAGTGACTTTAATGATAATTATTCATTTAATAATAGTGAATTTACTTTTTATTCTGGTTTTATGCATTCATTTGTATCACAAAATTTTAGTGTATCAATTAAAACACCATAGAAAATCAGGAAAGTGGAGCTATCATTGAAAATAGAAAATGATACCATTATTTCATCATAAGTATATAACTACTCCTATATAACAATTTTTTGGATGAACTTCCCAAAGAACCCTATGAAAATCCCTTTAGTGGAATTTGGAGTAATTTTATGTATCGATTGGCTTACCCTAAATAGAACCAACATAAATTTCCACAAGAAGGAAATCAATCAATAAATCATGATTCATCCTCTGATTCTATACGAGTTCAAGGAGGAGGGTGTATATTATTTAGGACCCAAATATCAATCATTGATATTATCACCCTTTCATAAAGTTTATCTAGCTCAAATTATTTAGTTTATGGAAAATATCATCCATGAATACTTTCCCACCACGAGGGAATACACTGATGTGTTTCATGAAGAACTATTTGGTATCCCTCCTATATGAGAGGATGAATTTGGAATGCAAATTATACCTAGGGATTTTCCATTATCTAAGACTCCATAGAGGATGGATGTTTTGGAACATGGGGAGTTTAATATGAAACAACAAGATGGTCTAGATAAATGGTTCCTAAGCCCATGTTCTTCACCGTAAGGTGTATAAGTCCTTTTTATCATGAAGAAGGATGGTTGGATGCATCATTAAATTGATTATAGTGATATCAAAATGATCATTTAAAAAAAATATTCACATACCATTTATTAATTAATTATTTTATATGCTGCATGTATTACAATACTTCTCCAAGGATGATCATATGTTGGGGTATTATCAAGTATGTTTGATGAAGGGGGTATCCCCAAGACTGCTTTCCGTAAAAGTTATGTGAACATTGAGATCATATTATTTCTACAAGGACTAATATAGTATATATAAACCATCTTGTATTTCATGATTAGTGTCTATATATATTAATTCAAAAAATAATGATATTATTTATTCATGATATTCTAATATACATCTAATTAAATGAAGAGTGTGGGAATAATTTGAGCAATATGATAAAAACTATACTAAATGAAAATATTAATGAAATGTATAGAATAAGTGAATTCATGTTATAGGAATACTTATTCTATGTTCATGTTAGCACAAATAAATTTGATGTCTATTGGAACTTCAAATAAAAAATAAATTGAAGGAGGGTCAAGGAAAATATCAGTGACAAATATCATAGTATCCTTGGACTAGCTGGTCATTATCCACGATTTGTATGAATTTTATCACAATTTTCACCCACACTTACCAAGATATTTCATAAGGGAATAATGTTTTTATTGAATAATAAATATGAAGAGATCTTCAAGTAGTTATAAATAGAGTATTATAAACACACATGTACTTATGATACACATAAGTGGGGAACTATTCTTAATATATAGTGATGGTTTATAAAACTTTTTAGGATATGGACTAATATAGAATGAAAAATTGATAGTTCATGAACAAAACTACACAAAACAATATATAGTTTTGGATGTGGCAGTCTTCACATTGAAAATATAGCAGAATTCCTCTTTTATGAAATGTTATAATTATAAATATATATGTTTCATTTGAACAACAATAATATATTATATTATAGAAATATTGATGTGTGACAGTGAAGATGATTAGAGATTGTTAACCCTTTGACTTCTCAATCCAATAGCTTTCAGGGAATGAAAATAATGCATTAGATTCCCTAAAGGGAAATGATCTGGGAAATTTATCATCGATGAGAAGTGAGAAGGAGATGATCATCTTAGGAATCAAAAGGATGGACATGGGAGTCACAAAGGATATAAAATAATCAATACTTTCATGAATTATTTATCAAATATCCCTTTCATATAAGATAATAGATTCTTAAAGAGAATATGTGGAAATTCAGATGAAGGTGGAAGCTATAAGAAAAGGGAATTCCTTATAGCTCAAAATTAATGAAGAAGGAGTGGTAGTATTGTGGTCATGACTATCTATACCATAAATGTATGGGTTATATAATGATTTATTGGATGATGAATGTTTCTCAACCTACTCCATCCATCCAGAGAGCACAATGATGTATCAATATCTTTGAGATCATTATTAGTGGGATAATATAAATAAGGAGATCAAAGAATATACATCACGGTGTATTGTTTTTTCATAAGTGAATGATGGAAGGAAAAAATATAAGGGGATGATGCAACCATTACCATACCTATATGGAAATGGGAAAAAACACAAACATGGAATTTTTTATGGAACCTCTAATGAAATCAAGAGGAAACAATGCTATATGACTTTTGGTGGATATATTTTCAATGACTTCTCACTTAATTCCAATATGTGAGGACTTATCACTAGATAATATTGAATGTATATACTTTAGTGTAGTGGTGAGGCAGCATGGAACACCAAAATAAATTTTATTTGATTTAGAACCAGGATTTACCTCCATGTTATGGAAAAGACTCAAACATACTCGAAATACTGATTTGAACTTCATCATGGAATATCATCATCAAACTGAAATCCAATTTGGGTGAACTATTCAAAAATTCGAATACATGTTGATAGATTTCTCGAAGGTCTTCAATGGAGGGTGGGTTAAACATAAATATTTGGCTGAATTATCATTTAATAATTTTTTCCATTAAATAATCCAAATAGATCAGTGTGAATCCATTAATGGTATGAAATATAGAGCACATGTATACTGGTATGAATTTGGTGAATGAAATTTTTTGGCACTTTAAATGGTTGAATAAATGGTGAAAGATGTCAAGATAATTCGACAACACATCAAGGATTCTCAGAGTAAACAGAAGTGCTATACTGACAATCATCAATGATTCCTAGAGTTTTTGGTTGTGGATAAGGTATTTCTCTACAAATATTTATGGAATAAATTCTTAATATTTGGGAATAAGGGGAGGCTGAGACCAATATAGCTTCATCCCTTTGAGATATTTTGTGGAGTTAGAGTAGTGGCCAATCGACTATAACATCCACCTAAACTATCATAGAATAAATATGTTTTCCATGTATCCATATTGAGTATGTATATACTAGAACCCTCACATGTGATGATTTTTTATGTGGTACCATTATAAAATGTTATTTCTGATGATAAGTAGCCAGTCATGATCTTAGATCATCTATAAAATGTTCTATGAAATAATAAAATGAACACGGTCAAAGTGGTTTGGAGAAACAAAAATTTTTATGAAGTGATGAGGGAATCAAAGGAGTTGAAGAAATTGATTAAAACTCATATAGTTTAGTCTATTAGAAGATAATTTTGAGTGAAGATGATGGGAATATTGTAATTTCATGATCATTTATAAATAAAAGTTCCTTTTGTGATTGAATTATATAACTTGTTAGGTTTATAGAAAAAACATCCAATTATTTTGTTTTATTATGTCTTATTAGATTTAATATATTATTAACCATCATAAAATTGATAAAATAGTGATTTAAAATTGATCAGATGATTTTTATAAATATAGGGATATGAAAAATTTAATTGACGTAGAAAAAGAAGCAATGACCCCATATAGCTGGATCGTACCCTATGAATCACATTTATCAGAGCTTCTAAGGGAGATAGATTAACTTATATTTTCATTTGAGTAATCCAATGTTGAGATACAATAAATAAAGAAAGAGTGAACCCATTTATGGGTGTATTTCGAGCTCATCAAGATAATGGACCGAATAATGTATGTCAAAACTACCTATTAAAATGTTCCCACTAGGAACCTTACCATTAGGGAGTTTTAGGGTTTAATAATGTTCTATATATGAGGAAAATAAAAATATGAAAATGAATATTTTATTATCAATATAATGATTATTATATTTACTTAGTATTTTTGTTCATTATAAATGTTTTTTGTTTTGATATGATATAACACAAACTGTATTTTTGTGTAATATTAAATTTCAATTTAGTCCTTTTTTTGAATTCATGAGTTTAAAAATTATGGTATATTTTAATTAAATAATATAATAAAATAATTTTTTATTAAATATAAATTATAATATATATTTTTATAAAGTTTAATGTAATATTTATGAGGGTTTGAGAATAGTTATTCCCAAAAACTGCAATATTTCTCAATAAATGTTGACTCTCTATTTTAAAATTTAAAAGTCACACATTAATAAAATTTTCTTGATAAAATAAAAAAATTAGAATCAGAATTTCAAAATTATCCAAAAGTGAAAATTTCATAATTTTTTAAGTGAGTCAAATTTTTATTTGAAAATTAAATATGTTACAAATATACGATGTGTATTATGATATCATAATGACCTAAAAGTGATATAATAAATTCAATAAAATATATCAATATCCACCGAGACATAACATACAAGGATATAATGGAATTTGAAATGAATATTCAGAACATTACAAAAAGACATGCTCAGGGACTGTAATAGTTTAGTGCCCTTGGAAACATAGAAGACATTCTTCTCGTTTTTTAAAGATCTTAAAGATATTCCTTAAATATAATAACCTTTATTACTCCTACAAAAAACCATTATTTACAACTCTGGGAAAAGAGACATAAGAAATTGGTGATCTTGAATGCTCATTAACGGTAACTAATGGAAATATGTAAGGATAACATAAACATAAGTGTATAAGAACACAATAATTACATTTAAAGATCATACAATGCATATAATGATTATAATCATGATCATGGAATAAATATTTGAAGTTAATAAGACATGAATCATAATATAATCATGAACACAAAAAATGTGATCAAATGAAAGGGTTATACATTTAATTTATGGTAGATACATATACATGTAACACTATTTCCTATAAGTTAAGGTTCATTGCCAAAAACATATTGTGGTACTTAATGGGGACTACACCTACTAGGTGGGACATAAAACCATCCCTAGTCTCATTCCTTTACTGTAATGGATAAGGGTTCCCTATATTCCCATATTATATTTGGGTTCCTCATATTTCCAGAGTGGATTTGTTTTCCCCATCTTCCCATAGTGAATTTGGATTCCCCATCTTCTGGAGTGGGTCAATCCCATCGATATGATTCCCATAATTATATAAGGAGATACAAATAATTACCCAATTCATTAGAGGGAGATATAGGTCCCAACCATCTTATCAATGAATCATATATACATGAGACACAATATCATAAATAATAATATAATTTCCCCTAAAATTTAATGGGTGTCAAAAAATGTAATCATATCAAAACCTATAGAAATAGAAAGGTATCATAAAACGTTTGACAAATTGTAACATATGAAAAGAAGCTGGTATCGTAAGCATATATCCCATGAAAGTGAAATGGGTTTCATAAAAATCATTCCATGAAAACATAAACCATTAAAATATAGAATATGAATGGAATCCTTGGATCATATCCCTAGTAATGCATACACCATTAGTGTGGATATCACCATAGATAGATAATTATTTTGAAATATCATATATAACATAATATTATTTTAAAATCACTTTATAAAACAAATAAAATTCTCCAAATCTATTTCCTTGAAACCACATTAAAAAATTATCAATGAATTACGAAAAATATTTTCAAACATTTTTTGATGGAAATATCCTTTTTTTAAACAATTTATAAAATTTAAAACATTTTGAATTCAATTTTCCATGATAAAAACCATGAAAAATTATAATAATGTTTAAAAATATTATTAAAACATTTTTCATTGAAATTTAACTAAATAATATTGTAAAACAGTTAAAACTATTTTCTATTGAAATATATTAAGAACCTATAAAATAATATTTTATATTATTTATATCATTTCTTAAAACACCCCTTTTTAAAACATATAACGGAAGAGTACAAATTCCATTGAAAAACATTTTAAACAAAAATATTTTTTTGATAACACTTTTTTGTTAGAAAACATTTTAAAATTAAGAGGTTTTTAGAATTGTTGGGAAAAAAATTCTGAAAAAATTAAATCTTGTAAACATACAAAGGAGATATCATGAAAATTATGGTTAGTGCATCATGTAATTATATATGTGTCGGACATTTGTTTTCACCATAAAGGGTTTAAGAAAGATCCTTGATTAGAAAATGCCTATAATATTAATTTTAGAATTATTTTTTAAAAAGGTAAATCAAGGTAAAAAGTGTTCATTATGTACCATAGTATAACATTAAAAAATTAAACTATTTTTAGAAAACCCATTTTTAATGAACTCAGATTTCCCACCGAAGGGGAAATAATGCTGGATTTTCATAAATGTTTTTTCATAATTATATTAAGAAACAAAGAGTAGAAAAATGATACCATTAAATGGATATAAAAATAACAAATAGAGGGTAATAAACATCATGATATATTATTATATTTGGATTATAATATTTAATTAATTAAATAATAAACATAAATAATCTCAATAAAAGATGAGTTTTTAGAAATAAACTGTTACCACATTAAAAAATTTGAAGCATAATAACATAGAAAGAATAAAATTAGTTGAATATTTAAATATAATTAAAACAAATATATTTAAGATATAACATGTCAAATGAAGTATATTAACCTCATAGGTAATATAGGTGAACAACATGGCGTGTGTCTCAAAGAATAAAAATTAAGATAAAATTATTCTACCAATTTGGTAACTTTTGAATCATAAACCCCATTAAAGAAATATCATAAAATGGATTATAAATACCCATAAATTTGATTATAAAAATAATATAATTCATTAATGGGATCTATACACACCATATATAAGAAATTGGAGGGAAACATATATTGTGTCTCACCAAAAACAAGCGTGAGATGAGAAAACCCTTACTACTTATGTAACATTAGAATCATGATACAAAAGAAAGAATTATATAAATTAAATATTTAAATATAAAAAATTTAATGATATATAATTTCATATAGAAGTATATACAACACAAAAAGTGTGTGAGTGGTGGATATGGTGTATATATCAAAAAATAAAAAGTGAGAGGAAATTCTATTACCTTAAGAATTGACTTTAATCACAGACATTCAAAAGTCCTGTATAAAAGCCAAAAGTTTAGTAAAAATTTACAATAGAATAATATAATCATATATAATACCTTATGCTATTTTTTATTACTTTATATTACATTTTTATTAACTAATCCATATTAATGTTACATCTCAGGTAATATCTATTTCGTTTTTCATATATGTTTTGGCTTGTTGTTCATGATCCTCTTACAAAGATCATGATATAATTATTTATAGAATGTGAATATATATATATATATATTCATTATTTATGAATTTATAATAATATATAAAATATAAAAATATGAAATAGAATACACTGCTCATGGAAACGGTAGGTCGTACGTCCTCATGAATGATATTCCCCCTTTTTAAAAATATTTAAAGAAAGAAATTAAATTATGTATATATATATAATTATTATGTTATCATTATTATTTAATATATATCATATAAGTTCGGAAAAAACATCTTTAAGATATTCCATGTGGATTTTGAATGAATCATATCGCTTTTAGGAGATAGTAGTCCACACATCTAGAAACAATGTTATCGTATTTGAAAAAAATGGAAACCATGAAGGAATGTTTGTATAATAATTATAGAAGAATAAATACAAAATAAATTTCATATATATCATATATAAAAATATTTTATATCATAATTTCTAAAAATTGGAGTCGGTAAAGGAAAAAACCCACATCATTTCGTGAGGCGGTAGTTCGCTGTACAGAAGAACGTTAAGTTCATTACTCATTAGATTGAAGTGTGTGTAAGTGTAGGTTGATAAATTAGAATAAAAAATTATATGTATATTTAGGATATTAATTTATTATATAATCATTTAGTAATAATAGTTAATAAGGATGAGAATTTAAATAAAACAATGGAGCTTGAGAAAGAATGATACCCCTTCTTTGGGTAATTCCTCATGGTTTGCAATAAATAGCATCCTTTCTTGGATTTATTACATAGAAGAGGATTCTATGATCAATGCATGGGTTTTTGGAGGAAATTTTGTTTTATTTTTTCCCATACAAAGGGACTGTTGGTTGTGAATAATTGTGAGGGGTCAGTGCCTTTTATAGGGGAGGAGGAGTGGTGTTATTGTGAATTTTTGAAAATAGACTTTCACCCATGTTTCACCAATGATAAGTTTCTCTAATAAGGAAAAATATTATATATAAGAGATTATAGGATCTAAAAATATCCATTAAATTGTTTTTGGAAATTATTCTAGGTACTTTTATAATTTAAGTATAATGTTTAATCCCTTGACAAGCTATTTTTCTTGTTAATTGTTTTAAATAATTTCAATTATTTCAAAAATATTTTTTCCAAAAAAATAGACCTTATTTAAAATAATATATTATTATGATTCCAAATATGAACAAATTATACAAAACTACAATCATAGAAGTGGAAAAATTTAATTCAAATTTAATCCCATAGATGGAAAGTCAAAGGTGGTTTTTAAGATAAAATGTTCAATGGTTTATTATTTTTTATATACAATTTCTAAGTTATATTTATACAAATT
Organism: Viscum album; assembly: GCA_963277665.1. Classification (NCBI taxonomy): domain Eukaryota; kingdom Viridiplantae; phylum Streptophyta; class Magnoliopsida; order Santalales; family Viscaceae; genus Viscum; species Viscum album. Next base: position 667,869,890 of record OY728133.1, read on the forward strand.
ACCTTAAATTGATTAATTTACTTATTATTTATCAAATTTACCTTTAATAATGATAAAAAATATAATTTAATCTTATAAATAAATTAAAAAAGATGTTTGGAATTAAGATTCAGAATTATTCACCATTCATCAGAAAATAAAACATCGTTGAAAAAATACCAAAAAATCATCCTAATCTAATTTTTATGTTTGTCTTACCTAATGAAGTTTTTTAAAATTTAAAAATATATCTGTAAAAAATTACAATTAAATTGGGTTCTCTATTAAAAGGTGGTAAAATTTCCTTTTAGAGGAATATATATTTTTATTTTTAAAAATGGATTTATTTTTATCTTATAGCTACGAAATATATTGGACGAGTATAAAAAATATTTGTTAAATATATAATATATAAATTTTAATTATATCATTTATCAAGAGTTATTTTTTTAATTTATTGAGATAATTTTTTTACATGGAAAAATATTTTTCATTGGGAATTAACTTCTTTATTTTCACATTGTTACTAAATTTATTTATACTAATTGATAACCAAAAGATTAATTTTATATAAATGTATAATTTTTTTAAAATTTAGTTAATTTTATTCAAAAATTACTCCCCAATGGCTAGGTGGTATCTATAATAATATTTTAATAATATTTTTAATAGTATCTTGTACTCTGGTAAAACTCGACCATGCATGTAACATACCCTATGAAAGGAAATATTTGTTGTGTGTAATAAAAGAAAAACATTTATTTTCTGTGTTGTAAGAAAATATAAGTGTTGTTTGTCATAAAATATTTAATTTTTGTTGCATATAATTCATGCCCACACATTGTTCTTTCAGATAAAAAAAGATATATTAAATGTTGTGTGAAATGTAATATTTCAAAATATTAAATTAATTCAAAAAAATAAAAAAGCAAAAAATCTCAGGGTGTTGAATTCTAAAACCCGTAAATTGATTTCATCCCTTGAAATTGTTTTTTGTTATTAAAATATTGATACTTGATTTTTTCATTCATCGAATCCCACATCATAAAAATGAATACTAAAAATTCCTTTAAAAGGGAATGATAGAATCATAAAGGTTACTGAAAGTAACTCTTAAACTGTTTTCCACAAGGTATATCATTAGTGGAATGTGAAAACATTTACATGGAATCAAAAAAATAACCATCAGGTCCTAATGGAGATTGATAGGAAAAAAAGGTGAGGAGAATTATTATAAATAAAAATACATAAATCTATGATGATCTAAGGGGCCATTTGATTCATCAGAAAATAAGGTACAACGCAAAAATTTTCTGTTCCAAGATCCCTTCCCTATAGTTTTTGAATTAATTTACTATATAATAACATAAATAAATATACATACATGTTTATATTCCTTTTCATATGAAAAATATCACCCTTTGGTGGGGCCTTGTTAAATTTCCACTTCACATCTTACCCTAAGAATTGAAACTGAATTTTACATTCCTAAAGTTCTAACAGATCATGAGTTAGAGTGATAATTTATTCAATATTTTTTTGAAATAACATCATTGAAAAGATGGTTAGCATTGATTAGTCAATGAGAATAAATCCCCATATAGTGATATAATAATTTAATCTCACAAACATCATCTGAAGTATTCCTCAATCGTTCCATAATTGGTTAACCCAATAAACATTACAGAAGCTTCAAATTTAAAAAATTTGAATGAATTTTACTAAATCGACTGAATATTAATCCCCCATATATCATAATATTGCTATTGGTTGTAATATTCCCAACTTGAGAATACCCTCATCGTATATTCTCTTTAAGCATGGTAATAACCTGAATTAACATACATAGTTTAAGAAAACATGCATTCTTCCGTATTACGAAGATTAGTAGATATATTTTTTAAATACATGTAATTTTAAAATTCATAAATGATAACATAGACCACATTTTAAACCAATAATTTATCACTTTTAAAGTTATAAATACTCTCCCATTTATTTTATCCAAGTCAATCATCTATTTATCAAAGTTAAAAACATTTTTTTTATCATCTAAAAAATATTAAGGGTTACCTTACCTCATTTAAAAATATCACCTTTCTATAAAATTATTTTTATAAATATTCAACACCATTAGACATATCACATTCAATCCTTAATAAAAAAAATATAATAAAAATATTTATACATTACATAATTCATAAAACATAATCATTTAATTACAAAACATATAAACTTCAATCGTCCAAATTTATTATTAATCCATTACTCAGGCTTCATCACTTTATTCCTTGAATAATCTTTTCTTAGAATATTAAATATGAGTCATTTGTTAAGGATACTCAACATAAATCTAATCATACATCTTACGATTAATGTAAAAAATATTTTTACAACATACCATAACTTTTACATGTCATTTGCGACCTCTTTAACTTCAAAAGTATAACCCATACTCGTACCACCGTACTGATTCTATTCATGGGATCTCCACATAGGACATAACATTTTATAATTAACTTCATTTTTTCATCTAAAACATTCAATGTAAATCCAGTTCCATTTAATTCTATATAATGACTAAAACCATAAATAATAGTGTGAGCAACACATAACATAGACTAAAACTACATAATCACGAAAAAACTACTTATAGTATTTCAAAATCATAAAAAAACTTTTTTAATATATAACACCTTAGTTTTATCAAATGTTTTTAACAATAATCATATATTTATATCCTTTATGATGGTTCTTAAATATTTTTTCAAATTCCAACGAATATCCTCTAGGAGTGGGAAACCAGGTGTGCAGCAAGGCCCATTGTCGTGCACTATTTCCTGATCGATTCTGTCTCAATATGGTTTATCTAGTGTTGTTACCCCTATGTTATTCTATTCCAGAGCCATAAAAACTTATAGTATATTGACATGTATTTACTTTCATAAAAACTGTTTTCTTTAATCCATTATAAAAATTTCATCACATTTTCTTAAAAATTTACTCACTATTAGACATATACTTAGGAAAATCCATAAAAATATCCTTAGAAATATCCTTAGGGATCTCACTAATGTTTTCTCATCCTATTTTACAAATCATTAATAAAAATTTCCTATGATAGCCACTATAGAGAACCATATTTACCATATAATGATATTACACCATTTTATATAAATATTTAGAACATTAGAAAAATACATTCATGGGGACTATAATAGTTTAATATCTTTATAAACATGGAATAGATTCATATATTCTATTGAATGATCTTAAAAATATCCTATAAAGATATTCCCCTTTAGTAATAGTACATAAAAACATTCTTCACTACAAGGGGAAAGGAAACATAAGAAATGTGTTACCTCAAATTCTCAATAAGGTTAAATAAAATTAATATGTTGGCCTAACATGACCATAATGGTATAAGAGAATAACCATAACATTTAAAGATCAAAACCTATATAAAAATATTATAATACTCATACATGGAAAAATTAATGGTAGTTCATATGACATGAATCATTAGTTAACCAAGACCATGACCCATGGGATCATATCAAAGGAATACGATATAAAATTTGTAGAAGAGACATAATAATGTAACATAATTACCTATCATTCAAGGAATCTTACCAAAAAAAATATCAGGGAACTTCATGGGGACCAATCCTACTGGCCAGGACACACCACAATCCCCAATTGCAATCCTTTATTTATAAGGGATTGGGTTTTCCTATCATCCCATAAGGGATCAAGATTTCTTATCTTCCCATAGTGTATTTGGTTTCCCCATATTCTTATAGTGAATTGGGATTCCCTATATTCCCTTAACATATATATTTTCCATTTCTTCCCATAGTAGACTAGGTTTCCCCATAATCCATTGAGGATCATGCTAGTTGACTTGAATCCCATAATTATCTCATGAGATATAAATCATTACCCAATGCATTAGAAAGAGATATATTTCCCACCCATAACATAATGAAATCATACATACATGTTCCAAAAAATCCTAAACATCATATCATAACCCCTGAAATGAAATGGGTTTCATAAAAATGTAATCATATCTTAACCTATTAAAAAACACAGTTTTCATAATATTTTCCTCAAACCATAACTCATGAAAAGAACAGGTTTCATAAGCATATAGAGTGTGTGATAAAATCAGGTTTGATAAAAACTATTCGATCGAATCATAAACCCCTCATACAATGGATATGAAATTAATCCATTGATCATATACCTAGTAAAGGATAAACTATAACCAATGATTTAATATTTTATGGGGAATTATTTTTTAGGATCACTTGTAGAATAAGTTTTCTTTGAAATTCAATTTAAAAAACATATAATTTGTTCCAAATATTTATCCATGAAAAAAAATTAAAAACATATAATGTAATTATGAATAATGGTTTAAAAAAGTTGATGAATAAAATATCATTTATTCTTTTAAAAAATTATTTTCGAACATAAAACATTTTGAATATCATTTTCTATTACCAGGAAATTTAGGATCCAAGGGTAATCGATCCCCAAAAATTTATTAAGAAAAATAAACACTAAACAACGATACACAATTATGGCACTGGCACCACCAAACAGGCTGGAGCCTAACACCACCCAAAATCCCAAGAAAAATCCCAAACAAAATATGAAAATGAAAATATCATAGACCAGTAATTAAACATCCCGAGGGCCTGTTGTAAAAACTCCAAAGCCTATGAATAAAAAGTCCACCGTCCATCCACACCTCAGACGCCATCTTGTGCCACCAATTAACCTCAAATCATGGTCTTACCCATCAAATTTCCTACCACATGCCCCGCATCTGGAGGCACCACTGATGTCATTTCCCACATCGCATTGTAGTAAACATCATTGTGCGCCTACCAATAGTCAAACGAGATCTGCCTCGCTTCAACGAACCAGAGAAGTGTGTCCACAGTTCAATGGGAAGCACCGACTACAGAGTCCTCCACCCTCACACTGGCCACTTGATAACCCACATAACCATCCATGTCATCATATGCACCCAACCACACACAGAATACAACATAATCATCACTGTTATGCTCCTCGCCGGAGAATGAAAGAAAACGAAGCCCACATCATCAGACCGCAATAAGTAATGGTCCATGAGCTCCAAATGCTGAGGACTTGCATCCCAAAACCTGATCCCGAGTGCTGTTCTCCGACCTTGCGTCCCCAATCTTTGGTGGCTATTCACCATACGATATTCTATTATAATATCTATAAAAACATATAAATAATATTGAAAATATTTTCATTACTTTTTCCATGAAAACTTATAAGAGTCGATTGATAAAATATTGAAAATTTTCCCCAAGAATTAATATAAAAATGTATAAAATATTCCTTGAAATAATTGAATTATTTTTCATTGAATGAATCATTTTGTGAAAAAATAATGTAATATTTGAAAATGATTTAGAACACTTTTTAAACAAAAAACAGTTTTTAAAAAATCTATTTTTTTGAAAACCTTTTCCAAATCCACAAATTTCTAGATTATTATGGAAAATATTTTCCATAAAAAATAACCTTGTAATCTTAAAAAGGATTCATCACAGAAATTATAGTTAGGACAGCCGTTTAGTCCTCCGTAATCAAACATTCCTTTTACATTATAAAATATTTAGAAAAGTTCTTTGATCTAAAATTCACAAGTTGATTTGTTTCAATATAATTTGTTAATCATGGTAAAACATGGGTACAACTGTAATTTAAACTTCATAGGATAATGATAAAACAACTTTGAAATACTTTTTAGAAAAAAAATAATTTTGAAAGAAAACAACTTCCAACTGAAGGACAGATGATGTTATATTTTCATAAAAATATATTCTAAATTTTCTTAAGTAAAAAAACATGGTAAAATGGTAACTTTACATGGATATGACATGAATAAATCATGAATAAAAAAATCATTATAATTATTGAGAGATAGACCATATTATTTTCTCAATGGAAGCACAATCATAAATAATCTTGATAAATGATGAGATTGAAGCAAGAAAATGTTACCACATAGGTAAAATTGAATCATAATACAATGAAGATAATAAAAATAGATGAATAATAAATTATTAATAATGTAAGGATAATAATTATTTATCATATTTAAAGGTATTATACACACCTCATAAAATCATGTAGGTTCCCACCATGTGGTGGGTTTCAAAGAAGGAAAATTGAGACAAAAGTTATTTTAGTGATCATGTATATTTTGAACCATGAACCCCAGGAATGAAATAACATAAAATGGATATATAAATTAAAATAAAATTTATTATAAGAATAATATAATTCTGCCATGTGTATTATATACATAATAAATAAGAAATATTAGGTGAACATGGATTGTGTCTCATAGAATATAAAATAGAGACACAAAACCCCTTACTACTTGTGTAAATTTAGAATAATGTTGCCCATGGAAGAAAAAATAAAATATTTTTATATAATTAAAGTAATTATATAAAATTTCATAAGGAATTATAATCACCACAAAAAATAAGTGATTGGTGAATATGTCATGTGTCTCATGGGATGAAATTGATATGAAATTCCATTACCTGAAGTCTTGAATTTCTTTGTACATGTTAAAAAATATATTAAAATAAATATAAGATTATTATAAATATACCCCAAAAATATATTAATATATCTAATGAAATATATTATTTTTATGACTTTATATTACCTATTTATTAAATATATAATGTTAATGTTATGTTTCTGGAAATTTCTTCTTTGTTTTTCAAATATGTTTAGGATTGTTGTTCTTGGACCTATTACATAAATAATGATTAAATTATTTATAGAATGAAAATAATGATATAAATATCATATATATTCATTATTGTTTTAATTGTAATAATATAAAAAAATTATTAAATGGAATACACTGTTCATGGATATGGTTGGTCGTACATATGAGTGAATGTTGTTTCAGTTTTATCGTCCTATTGAAAGAAGAAATTTAAATTAAATATATATTAATATTTAATAACATACCATTAGAATTATTTATTCATAGTTTTCATATAATATCCCTAAAACAATTATTAATAAATTCTATGTAGAATTTGAACAAATCACATCCCTTTAAGGAGGCGGTAGTCCGCACATCCACAAACTAATTTATCGTATTTACACAAAATAGAAATCATGAATTCATATTTTATATTTTTACTAAAAATAAAAAATTAATAATAAATATCATATTTATAATATAAACATATAGTTACCTTCATAATTTATAACCATGATAGCTAGTAACGGAAAAAATTCACAACATTGTTTCGTAAGGCGGTAGTTCACTATAGACAAGAATGGTAAGTTTAATGTCGATTAGAGGGATGTGTGTGTATGTGTAGATAAAACCATACAATTAAAACACATATTTATATTGATGATACTGATTTTATTATATAATCATATAATAATAATATTTTAGGTGGTGGAAAATGAAAACAAAATAAAGGATCTTGAGGAAGAGTGTTACATCTTTTTTTGGTAACTCCTTCTAGTTTTCACAAATACGCTTTCTTGGATAGATTTTTTATTAATTGGATGATTATAGGATGAAGTTATGGATGTTGTTAGAATATTTATTTAGTTTTTTTGAATCAAAAGGGTTTATAGGTGTGAATAAGTGGGAGGGGTGAGTATCATGTTATATTTTTGTAGGAGTGGAATTCATCAAAAATTTTGGAATTGGAACTTCAACAACATTTTTCATTTGAAAAGTAGATCCAATAATGAACATAATAAAATCCAAGTATGTATATGGTCTAAAATTTCAGAGCAATTTATTTTAGAGATGATTATAGGTCACTTTTTCTCTATAGTTTAAGTTTTAGTCCATTTTTAAGAAAATTTTCTTCTTTATCATTATAATTAATTTTAATTACTTTCACTTTTTTAAAAAAAATTTATTTTAACTTATTTAATATAATATATTATTATATTCCCAAATATGGAATCCATTTTTCAAAAGTCAAATCATATAACTGGTAGACATTAATTCAAATTTAATCTCACTGATAGAAGGACAAAGTGCCTTTTTAATGAAAATGTTTTCAAAAGCTTGGTAAGTTTTTATATCTAATATTAAAATGAAATTGTTTCCAATGACATAAATTTAAATCATTAATGTATAATGGACCAAATTTAGCATTAAAAAATAAAAGACAAAATATAAATTTATATAATATTACATTGAAAAGCAGTTATAAATTAATATTCGGTATTATTCAATATTCATCAAAAAATGAAACATCACTGAAAAATACAAACAGATGACCCTAATATATTTATTAAGATATGATTTCCAAAAAAATGTAAAATTTTCAATTGTAAATTATAAAAGTGTTAAATATCATTTTTAAAATGAGTTAACTATTAGAAGGTGATAAAATTTTCTTTTGGAGGATTATATCTTCTTATTATTTGAATTAGATTTATTATTATCTTATAACTATTAAATATAATAGATGAGTATGAAAAAAAATTATTTAATATATAGTAAGTTAATTTTATTGAAAATATTAATCACAAGTGGTTTTCTTAATTTATTTATATGATATTTTGTTTTTATAAAGAAAATGGTTTTCTCAATAAAGTTATTTCTTTATTTTCATAAAGTAAATACGTTCAATTATAATAATTGATAAAAAAATATTAATTTTTTATACATTTGTTAATTTTATTTTAAATTTTAGTTAATATTATTCATAAATTCCATTATTATAGCTATGTGGTAGTTATAATAATATTTATATAAAAATATTAATATTATCTTGTAATTTGGTAAAACTCGACCGTGTGTGTATCACACACAATTGAAGAGACTTGGTATTGTGTGTAATACAAGACAAAAATGGAGTTTTATGAGACACATTCTCATATAATTTTTTATATATAAAATTTTTGAGTTGGTAATTTTTATAATGCATGCCACAATTAGTTATGTTGTATTAAATAAATCTATATTCAATGTTGCATGAAATGTAAAATGAAAAAATATTAATTTAATTAGAAAAAAATCACAAAGTATTAGGGTGTTAGAGTATATATTACCAAATATATGATTCTCCGTTAATATAATATAATGTTTAGGGTATTTGAATAATTTTATAAATCCTTTATCAATCCTCCAAAATCTATATTAAATTTTATTAATTTGAGATATTTTCATTATAAATCCTTGATGCTCATAATACATGATTCATGGAATAAATCCTGAAAGTTCATAAGACATGAATCATATAGGAATCAAATAACATAATCTATTCAAGAATAACATTTTCATAAGTTCATGTCATAAAATATTTAAATAATGTGTGGACTAATCATAATAATATAATTATTATGTTAAAGCTACCGAAAAATACATTAGTCATATGTTATCATTGGGATAATAACTGGTATACCAACTTTAGTCTTGTGCTAACCCCTTGTGTACCCTATTTCGGGCTTTGTAAAATTCCATGTATACCATTATTTGGGAATGGGATAACCAAACATGTACCCTATTTAGGACTTAGATTAACTTTTCATGTAACATTTTATATCATAAAACACTAATATTTACATAATTCATTAGTGTAATATATAATTTCAGGTCCAATCATCCCATAATCACAATACATTCATAAGTATTCAACATGATCATAAACAATTCATCATATCAGTATAACATAACCTATGTCGAATAAACTGGTTTAATAAACATCTAACAGTCCTAATCATAAGATAAATAAATAAAGAATAAGTATTGTATCATTAGATATTATTCCCATTAAATTATAAACAACATCAATGGATGTTATCATAAATGGAAATTTTTATTAAATGATCAATAAAATATATAATAATAAAAATATGCTTTTAATTTTTAAATTAGTTATTTATAATCTATTTTTTTCTAAAGTTATTGAAAAAATTATTTTCCAAATCAATTTAATTAATTAATACTCAAATAAATTACTGTTCATGATAGTGGAAAATTTTATTTATATTGGGTATGTTAAAATAAATATTCCTTTCACATTTTCATTAAAAAAATAAAACTTTTATCATTTTTAAAATGATAAGAATATTTCCACAAATCATTTTTATATAAATTTAACCATGGGTAAAAATGATTTCAAAAAATTATAGAATATTTTCAAAAATAATATTTAAATAATTTGATTGAAAAAAATGACATAGAAGAATATTATTCCCCACTAAAGAGGACATATAGTCTATTTTTATTAAAAAAAATTATATCCATTTTATGTAGAAATCTAGGGTAAATAGAACTAATACTATAAAATTTAATGAATTAGCATAGGTTAATAAAAATAAATGGTTTACCTTATAATTAAAATATTATTTCTCTAAATTAAAATTTACCCACAAACCATCCTGATTAAAATGATATTGTAATGTAAATTCCTTACTTAAAGTTGGTTATTTCATTATATATGCTTGAAAATAATATATAAAAAATAAAAATTATTACACATATATTCTTGAGAAATTATTGTATATACCATATAAAATATTATTTAAATATTACATCTTATCATTTTTTATTAGAAATTATTTATTAAAATCACTGTTGTTGGTGATTAATGTTGTGTTTTTCATGCGTATTTTGGTTCAGCGGTCTTGGTCCATTTACATAGATCATGGATGCATCATAAAAATAATTTTAATCATTTAATTATTATAATATTAAATATTTATTTAAAATTTTATAAATAATTATATAATATGGTGATTAAAAATAAATTACCTCACTTTATGGAGATGGTAGTGCGTACTTACACACGAGTAATATTTCCACATTTTTATTGTTGGAAAAAATAAATTTAAGGGATACTTTATATTTAATAAAGTATATTTGTATCATAAATACCCCATTATATCCATCACTATGAAATGGTGTTAAAATAAGAGACACATCGCTTCCTGGAGGTGGTATTCCACAGATATGCACGAGCAATTGTTTTATTTTTGCATGGGATTTACAGTATATGAATAATGGTAATTCCATAATCATAATAAAATTTTAGTACAATGATTATATTTAATTAATTATTTATATTTATACCATAGATATTGAAGGTATATAAGAATAAATAAAACTAAATATACATAGTTAATCATTATACCTCTTCATTGAGAGACCTGTATGGACTTACACCTTAATATTTGAAATGATTTTCTTATGTAAAAATAAATAATATAAAATATGTGAGGAATTAATAAATGAATGTATTATGTTATTGAATTGATGATATATTAGGATCACAAAATTTTCAGAAGAGATGAGAGGTGGCATCCTTTTTAAAAGCGACATAGAGGAGACACCGAGAATTACATAAATTTTTTAATAATATATATAAATATCATAATCCGGTAAGGTGGAACTATGGAACAAAAAAATAGAGGTTAAAATGTTATATGGAATAATTGAACTCATTAAACCACATTTAGGGAAGTTTTGGGTACATTTTATGCCTTATATTCTAGTAATACCAATTTAAACCCATTTTAACCTTAAATATGATAAATTATAATTTTATAATGATAACATGATTATATGAAATAAAATAAAGTAGGCCCTATAACCAAATTTAAAAAATCAAATTCCAAATTTTGAATCCATTTTGTTAGATAAAATTTATATTGGTGGTATATATTAACATAAATATATTAACAAACCATGAATGGAAAATAGTTTTTTAAGGAAATACCATATATAAGAGTATAATCAAATTCCCCATAAAATCAAGTAATAAGTTGGGTTAAATGAATTTTATTGGTTAAATAATAATATTTTATGGTAATTATATTTTTTTAGTATTCATAATTGTATTATAATATTCTAATCATGTTCTTATATGAAAGTACCAAAAAATTGTTTTAATTTGAATAAAATGTAACTTATTCCACTAAAACATAATATTGGGATCCCAATTTCAAAAATAATTTTTTAAAATGAATATTTTAACCTAATAGTCATTAGATTAACCAATGGGGCTCGAGACACAACAACCCCAAGAACTCCTTCAATAGGCTTGGGGCTGGTGACCAGCACCAAGATATCATATCACACACATGGGAGGAATTTTCATTAAGAAAATGTATGAAAAAACACATCTCTAAGATCATAAAATAATGAAATGAAATGAAAATGAATTCAATGAATGGAGAAATATATAATAATACAGCCATAGTATGCAAATAGTAATATAAAACATTAAAATGTGCCAAATAAAATCCCAACCAAAAATTGAAATTAAAGTCTGATCTGTTCAAAGGGAGGGTGCTACTGGAAAATGAAACACTGGTATACACTGTGTCCTGTCTTTCCTAATCTAGCTGAACCTTCTATTAGTCAACCATGGACTCCGAAAAAAGGTTTTCATTCTTCATAAGAACTGAAATTTGGGGTAAAATTCTATGCATTTGTGATTATAAAAACACGCAGTAGGAACCTTTAAAATAACCAAGCAGAAATGCCCAATAGTAACATTCAGCTCTAAACGGGTATATGAATACAACACATATATCAAGAAAACACAAATATAATCTACAAGGAAACATAGTCAAAATGTATGTCATATAATATACCATCCTAGAACTCCATCTGGTATTTTAAACATAGGACTCATCTGGGAGAACACTCTCCTGAGTCTGATAGAAATGATGATGTCCATTCTAGTGGTAGTTCATTCTTGTTCTAACTATTATAAGAACACCTAGATCATCTAATGTGATACGATACACGGATGATGATCACTACCAAGACCATGTGGTGACACTAACAACTCAATATAGGTTAACTTGGTAAGTATATTATCACTTCTTATGTAGTATTTATCTTGATGATTTAAAGAACTATACCTATGACACAAAGATGAATCGAGGATCTCACTCTGAGCATCACTAAGGGATTCCAATGAATCTCTCCATGAAGCCATGCTGAAGGGATCATATTCTTATGGGTAAGTGATGATTTTTTACTAACCCCTAGGTAAATAATAAGGGGAATGTACTCTAAGAAAACATTTCTACAATATTAAGTACAAGGTAACCATGCCACGTATAATAAACTATAGGGAAGGTAGAAGTGGTTGTACACTGTGTCCCCTAACCCCGGGTCCTACCTGTGTAAACAAACCTTGTTTCTTGGTTATGTCTCTGTAGAAGTACACATTGCATAGGCTACTTTTGTGTTCTACCCCAGTGATAATACATGTTTTTGACCTTTGTAAAAGTGACCCTATACTAGTACATGGCTTAGCCCATGTATTTGGTTCTGCCTGTGTCCGTGTGAGGGAATACATGGTGTACTCCAACATGTCCTCTCCATTCCATTTCCATGTACCCTATTTGGTACACACTGAGTCTCTTAGAAGGTAGAACATGGTGTGTGACTGGGGGCACAAGTCATTTGAAACATTAGTTCCTCCGTAACCCAAGTCGCTGCATAGGAGGGAACACACCGTGTGTAGATCCGGTTTACACACCATGTATCATGGGATTTTACAAACCTCTAGATCCATCTTTGTGCATACCAATGATTCCTGTGACAATCGATAGAATATATTTTTTCTAACAACACTTATAAAATTTGATAAATTTTAGTATTAGTTCGATTTTAAAGCATTAAAATATAGTTAACTCAGTTTTACCTATTTTATTGAGGTCATGAGTATTTTCCACGGTTACTTTTGGTAATGACCAAAAATTATGTTGACCCATATTACAATTTAATAATTTTAATTATTATAAAAATGGAAGCATTTTAAATGAATGAATTTCATTATGTGGTATAATGTGATTATAAAATAACTGTGCCAATCACTATTAAAATTTTATTTAGAAAAAATAATAATTTATATATATAATGGATTTTTTTTATCCAATTCATATTAAGAGACATAAAAATAAGGTGAAATAATTTTATATAATATATAATATATAATTTTCCTTAACTTTATTAAACAATTTTTTTTAATTAATTATGATAAAAAATTCTTTTATCAGGTAGAAATAAATTTTAGAAAAATGTGTTTGAGTCCTAAAAATAAACTTATACCAAAATCATGTATAATAAATATTAATATATAATTAATTATATTGTATATAATTAAATTTACTTATGTTAGATTAATATATAATTAAAATTTGAATGTGACCTATTAATTAAAATAAATGGTAATTTTACAAAAAAATGTATTTTTACTATTCAGTGAGAAGTCAGTATTTTTAGAAAACCCCTTTTTTAACATTAAGATAATTTTGATATTATCATTTAAGAAATTTTATTGTTTTAATCAAATAAATTTTCTAAAATTGTTAAATATTAATTATATTATTCACTCAAAAAACAATATTTTTTAAAGAATACAAATTTTGAATCATAAAATGATTTTATTATAAACTAAGTTCTTATTTGTTGAAAATTAATAAATTAATTTGAATTATATAAAAAACATTATAGATATCCCTTATAATATTTTCCTCATATTCATACCAACAATTTTAACTACTAGGTTATAATGGTCTCGTTTAAAAAAATATCATTGTTCATGTTATGCTCGGTGTTGCATGTCAAGAAACCCATGAAGGAAATATATATTATTTATAAGGAAATATATTAAAAAATAATATGGTGTTACAATTATCATCTATGTTTCATAAATCATTTCTTTACTTTGAATTTTATCCATTCAATTTGACACATGATTTCATACAAAGAAAATCTTTTGCAACACTCATGTTTTCTTGTATATGATTTCTTATATTCAATATCAGTTGACATATTGAAATAATTTAAAAATAACATTTTAATAGAAACCATTGAGGGTTGGTATAGAATATTTATATTTTTTGTAGATTCAGGGCACAATGATATATTTTATAGGTCTCCCCACCTCTCATCTATACTTTTGTAGTATATTTTCTAAGAAAGTCATGTGGAAGTGTATGAATCACCTGAAATGATAATTTTTATCTTAATAAATTATTCAAATACATTCTATAATAATTATGAATTTTGAATAGGATATGTAATTTATGTTTAAGTACTAGTATCTCTAGATTTATCTCCATTTTATACGTTATATTCTTTCTTCCACAATAGATATTTAATATATATAGATTATTGATATATATATTTTCAGTGTTATGTTTTTAATTGTATATACCTATTCTTGTACTATACTTTTATGTCAATTTATTTATTTTTAGTGGAAATATTTAATTATTATAAATGGGTACAATAACCATTTCTTGATTTGTTATTATATTTGAGTTGTGCACTAGGTACCATAAGTATTTTAATTTTTTCCACTCCCTATAAGAAGAGTTTATAGGTGTTTAAAATATTGTATAAATTTTTTAATTTACCATGATAATGGAGAAATTGTTTCTTAATAGGTTTTTATTATTTATCATAGATTAAAAGATATAAACCAAGTCGATATGTTTGGTTTTCATAAAAATTAAATGGAATGTGAAACAGACATTGTGGTATGCCTTGTATCTTTTATTCCTTACAGTAATTTAATATGAATGTTTATTGTTTTATATTTTAATTAACATTATATATGATGGTAAAACATAGGAATGATTTATGATAATTTAGTATGAGTTGGGTGGTTACTTCTTATAGGGTATGATGTACTTATTCCCTATACTTTCTCCCTTTATATATAGATTCATGAAAAAAATCATAATGATTCTAAAAATAATATTCACTAATAAAAACTTATATAAGAGGTTTTATTTCATTTTCGTAACTTCAAAACAATATTCAATATATTAATACATAACACTTATTTTTAATGAACTGATTGTCAATTATTATCTCATATTGTTATTTTTTAGTAAAATGATCTAGATAAATTCACATTTTTTTTTATTATTTTATCATTATAAATTTAATTTTCATTAGATATTAAATTTCATTGTATCAATTATATGATTATTTCCTAAATTTTAAATAGTTTCTATATATATATTTTTAAAATGAATTTCATTTTATTTACTAAGGTTATTCTAATATTTCATATTATTTACTCAATATAGATATTTATTTATGCATCATATTGTTTATGAATTATATTGATCAAAACATATATGAGGAATGCATAGAAAATGAAGTGATGAGTGGGGAATATTAATAGATTTCCCATTATGTACTGACATTTATCCTAAGAAAAATTAGTGAGACAACATATTAAATTGGTTTTTGGTGTATACCTACCCAATGATTAAACTAACATGGAACAAGGTATTTACGATAAAGATATAATTATGTCTGAGAACATGAAGTCAAATAATGATCATTTACTTTATTGAGAATTTAGTAATTATCATCCACAACATTACTGCAATGATATTATCCATGTATGAATTTAGTGCCTAGGTTATTAATTAAATGGAATGTGTTTTCAGTTATTTCTCTTGCTATATTTATTATGCCTTACTTACTCATGATGGATTCAACTATAAATAGTAATTATTGAGAATTTTATCTCAACTGTATCTTGTTTTATTTTCTCTTTGGTATGGAAAATGATATTAAGAATGATATCAATGATGTGAGGATGTTTATTTTTCTTTTTTTTTTTCATATTTTCAATGTAAAATGGGAATCATTTACTTAGTTAATTATTGAAGACTAATAAATTGATTGATCCTTGGTGAGGTGATACCTTGTAACTTATACCCATGTATTAAAGTATATATATACCCTAAGATTATGGGGGTTGACTTAAAAGAAATATCAATTTTATGTGTATATATATAATGTAGGATAAGATCATTCTGAAAGATATATATGATATAATGATAATTTACATGGATAGATTCACATGTAGTGGGGCCCATAAACTGGTAGAATATCTTAACGTGAACACTAATTTTTTGTGATTATATGTATTTGATAAAGAACATATAATAATCATAATATAGATGAATAATAGTATGATATATGACTAATTTAAATTATTTTTGAGTTTTATATTTCCTTGATACAAGTGAAACATATTATTTAATAACATATAAAGAAATTCATTGATTATTATTGAAATAGAAGATTATTAATTATATTAATGAGATTATTACTCATTTGGGAAACAAGAAAGAACATGTTTTAAGTGTCATTATTTTATATTTATATTTATAGAGATTTTGTTTCAGAAATTCTTGTTATATATATTTGGGTTTTGGATATCTTATTTATTATGGATTTAATGATGAATCCAAAGTCCCATGTTGATTATTATCCTAAATGTTTTGGTCACTCAATGTTTGGGAAAGATTACATTATTTATTGTAATTGGGATATAGTATTAGAAACATCATGTCACATAAAGTTTATACTAAAACCCATCATGTAGAACAAGTTATATGATTCTACAAAATGGATATTATGCATAAAATTTTGTATCATAAATAAGAATATTTACACCCCAACCATGGACCATGACACTTACTATAAACTCTCAATGTAGAATGAGGAAAAAAACTAAATTAAATAATTAAACACACAAAAATATATGAGATTTATGCTTTTTTAACTAATGGAAATATTCTACAAAGAAATAAATCCATAAAACTAGTTCATATAATGTTATTTTTTATGAAATATTTGACTACCATAGAATGTTATATTATTTTAGAAAATATACTATATTGGATGATACAATTATATCATTTTTACTTTTCCTATATAAATTGAATGATAAGATTTGATATATCATAAGGTATTATGAATTGTGATATATGATTAATATTTCACTCTTTAATTGATCAATTTAGTTGAATAAATAAATGGTTACTGTTTGGATATCTTCCAAATTTTCTATCTTAAAAACTAACATTTTTTATAATAAAACATTATGAGAGAATTCATATTTCTAAATTTCATAAGGTGTTATAACCATATTATTCCATAAAAATTTCATAACATTCAATTAAATACTATATATTCATTGGGATAATCCCCATGGGATATATATATCTATAGGTTTATTGCATTTTTATGGGTGTTTAAGTCGTCATAACCTCCAAATTAGTTCTCTCTAAAGATCACTTATTTCTCCATTCTTCTATTCTAGGGGACACTAGTATACTATGATTAAAAATGGAATCCCAACCAAGAGTTTTATGATTTATTTGATCTATGTTAATACATATAGGGGAATATTCCTGAAGATATTCCACCACGATCTTCATCAACTGATAGGATTAAACAAGGAGGCTCAACAATGTTCAGTGAAAGGTACATGTCTTTTATCTCCCAATACATTATTTTGGTTTTTCAATGAATAGTGATCTTGGGATTGTGGTCTATAATTTTTATAATACATTTAATATGAATTATTAAATCCTTTTAAACCATTCTGTGGTATTAGGGCCTTACCAAGATTTTTAAAATAGGAAAACATGTTTCATGCGATTTAACTATGCATATAGTTTTTAAATCATTAATGTAATAGAGATTTTATTACAAAAAATGTTAATCATATACATATCATAATAAACACTATAAATTTTTTACTATGGTAGGAATTATAATATTGGATATCATAACTTCAAATAAGCATTCTTAAGATGATATGTGATATCATAGTGTTTCTCATAGTGTAATCTTTTGATGCATCAACATATTTTATGTATTGATATAAAGAATAACATATTACAATTGCGCTGGTGTGAAATATTCATGTGAAAAAACATATAATCATCTCATAAATATGATATCAATTCTTTTTATAAGTTATGATTTCCATATTAGAAAGGAAATATCATAAGCATCGATTATCTATGATAAAATTTGACAGAATGTGGTACAAGGAGACACTATATGATATTCTATCATCTATATAAAATGACTTTGTTTTCCACTAAACCAATGATTCTGATCCACTATATTTTATAAAATATTATATTGATGAAAATTTTATTTTCCTATTTTAAATAAATAAATTAAAATATATAATTTATAAACTCTTTATAAATTATTGAAACTGGACTGTTAGCACATTAAGTTATTTTAAATTTGTGTTTATAAATTAATTAATTTCAAAATGATTATAATTAATTATAAATTATTTATTAAATAAATATTTAATAAAATTCCATAATAGTAAATAAAAATATTATTTACTTTTGAAAAATATATGGATTGAATTATAATTTAGAAAAAAAAATATATTTAGATATTATAAGGGAAATTTATGAGATGTTTATAAATTTCAAAATATTAATAAACACAAAAGAATTTATATCTAGTTATGAATCTCTCAATTTTATCCATTATAAATATTAAAATTAAATATCCTATTTGAGAAATTTTTTAATCCATTCCAAAATGATTTTTAACAATTAATATGTAGAAGGTTAAATTTTTATTAAATACAATACATATGTATAATGTATATGAACAGTTAAATATAAATATATATTTTTATATTTTTATAATCACATGTTTAATTTAATATTTAATATAATGTATAATAAAAAGGATTTACTTATTAGGTAAAATATGAAGTGGTTTTGTTTATTAAATTAAGTAATATCCATAATTCTAGGATAAATTATAATGTTCCTATAATCACAATATTTCTTTATTATTTATAATTTTTTTATTTCGTGTTTAAATAAATGTATTATTCGTTAATTTGTTTTATTCCCAGATTTGTTTAAGATTATATATTGTTAGAATTTTGAAATTGATGTGTGATTTGATTAAAATATTTATTTCTTTCTTAAATTATCTTACATGGATTTATGTACCTACATGATATGTCAAAATTGGTTTAATTTTCTATTACCCTAATGTAAGATTATCTATGATTTTCGTAAACGGTTACACATTAATATAAATTAATCATATTGATTTGGTTGATGTAATAATGTTTTAAAACAAAATTATTAGAAGGACACATATATGTAAAGATAATTACTTATGATAAGATGGTGTTATTACATATGATTTAAAAATATCGGTTGTTAAATTATTTCTAATGATAAAAGTCTTCAAGAAAACTATCATAGAACCATGTAGGTTTTCCCAAATTAGGTCTCCCATAGATTATATTTTGTATGGAATGAATTTAATTAGGTGTACCAAATAGTCAAGTGACTTATTTTTGGAATTTACATCAGTTTACACTTAGATAGAAAACCCCTAAAAATGATACTAAATGAAAATTGTTTATTTCTTCATATGATGGATTTAAAAATGAGTTGTTTCTTGGGAATCCTAGAGTTATATAGGAAATTATTACATTAATGGATAACCAGAAAAATAAGTGCTGACATTAATGAAAGCATAGTTCTATTGCATTGAGAAATATGATTTTTATCCCTTTAATGGATCTAATAGTATTTGATCTATTTATAATTTTAGTTAGAGAACTATTAATAAAATTGCTTATTAAATGAACTTAAATAAAGAAACACTTATGATAAAATATCATGGTAAAGATAAATGGACCCATCATCAAACATTACATTGACATCAATTATATATAGTGTAGAATCTATATAAGAGATAATTTATTGACTTGTATAAGATATCAGTAATTATTATTAAGAAAAATTTTCTATGTGTTAGTAAAATACCTTAAAATGTAACTAATTATTGAATTTTTTAAACAATTTAATCTATATTTGTATATAAATAATAAATAAATTACCTTAGTATTTTAATAATATTATCTGAAAATGACTAAAGGGACATTAGCAAATTCTCATACATTCAATATTATTTTCTATTATAATTACTTAGAGAGAGAAGATATTTTGTTTAATTCTTGATCTTGATATATAATTCATTCTGGAGTCATCATAGAATATATTACAACAAAGTGAAAGAGTTAAATAAATGTAAACCATATTATCTCATAAAAATTGTGATAAATAACCCCTATAAGAGATGTACAAGTTTTAATGTTGTATAATTCTAAATGTGGTTAAATTTATATCCAATAAATGATTATAGGAACTATCCAATAGTGTTCCAAAATATTAAAACATAATGGGAAATTCAATAAAAATGAAAATGTTTCTAAATAATTGAATTTAAAAGTATTTTTAGACCATTTTAAAAAATCCATGAATATTATATGTCATATATCAATGTCATATAAATAAATTCAATTATTAAAAACGGTATGAAATTCGAAATGTATTATTCCAAAATATTGTAAATATATCAATATTCAAAATCAATTTGATTTATGAAAAATATTATTGTTTGAATTCAATAAATGGATAAAATAGTTTTTATGTCAAAGGTATGAATTGAATAGATTATATAATAACCATATAGATATAAATATAGGATGTTTATTTTAACCTTATATCTATTTTTTGGAAGTATATGTTTCTTGTTAACAAAGCATTCATATGTACAATGTGATATGATAGTTTATATTCATATGGTTTTCAAAAAATTGAAATCAATAAAAATTACCAATAAAATATTGGGATAAAAGAATTTTACTCATTAAAAAGTGTTTTGTCCAAGATATTTGTTTTAAGTATAAGGAATATGATCACAACACCCATAAATGATATAATTTTAAAAATAATGTCTTTTTAAGAATATTTCCCAAAAAACATAAAATACAAAGTAATATTTGGATGGTAATAGTTAATTTGGTAAATAATTTAACTAAATAATATTATTGTTATTTATTTGTAATAAAATTTATGTTTTTATATTTGAATGTTATTTGGAATAAATTTATTTTATAAAATCCTTGGGGAAGTATATGTTGATGTGTATAAGATATAATTTATAGAATAAAAGATTTTACTTTTGAAAAATCAATGTTAATTAAAATAATGTCATATTTAAATTTAGATTACTTTTATAAAACGAAATGTAAAATTAAATATTTAGATACCATGTAACACCCAAGATTTTTATGAGGAATATTTTGTTTTTATGTTATATACATCATCAAAGGAATCCTTCACTACACACAACAATAGCATGGATTTCTTTACACACAATCGCGACCTACCTTGATAGCCTGCATTGGACGTAATATCGAGTTTCACTAAACAGCGATATGCTATTAAAATATTATTAATACTAGTCGTTATGAATAGTAATACCCACTTTTTTTAATTTTATAAATTTTATCTTTCAAAATGGACTTCATTTTTGGATTCAGAATAATGAAATTAGCCTAGGGTGAAATTTTGGTATTTTTCTGAAAACATTCAATTTTTTATGAATAGTGAAAACACTGGGTTACTATTTAAAAACTGACTTTTTATTTAAATAATCGTTTATTTTATTAAAACTTTTTATAGGTCAAAATTGATACATAATACCTATATAAGATCAATGTAATTCATTGGAGTCATTTTATAATAATTTTAGATATATAAATTTTATTGAACTTTTCACCGTCCTTTACCCACCTCATAGGAGTGTTTGAAAATTTATATTAAACTTAATTTTACCTCTTCTGTGAGTGGAATTTCGAAAATATGAGAGACATGATTAATATCAAGGACTAAAATTTGGTTCAATGAGATGAAAATAATTTTTGCTGAATAGTAACTTTTTGTTTTTATTTAGCATGGTTAAAAGTAAATAGGGTAATTAAGGGTAAAAAAGAAAATTATTATTACCGTAACACATGTCCTAATTCCATTTTATAAGTTTAATTCGATCAAAAACAAACTTCGGAATAAAATATGACCATTTAGGTCCACTTGGATTAGATTAGGACATTTATTATTAATTTATTTAAAGAAGGGTTAAAATAGTTAAAATCAAAGTTTAATAACTAAATAATTTTTAATATAGGGTTATACAAAAGATAAATTATACTATAATTATACATTAGAAAGATAAGAATATTTCTTACATAATGATATTTTATTTATTATTTTTAGTCATTAAATAATTTAATTTATTTATGACACAATGATGATGTAGTAATTATCTTATTAATGAAATATTAACAAAATTGATGTTATAAATACCCAAATAAATGTAATTTGTGACTTTTTATGAATTACAATAATTTTTAGGTTAATATGACAGGTTATTATTGATAAAATTAACTTTTTTAGAACTAATAATGCTATTATGATTTTCACAAAAATAAATTACCAAATAGTGTCAAAATTGACATAAAATAGTTTTTAAACCAAATATTGTGTATTAGTTGTTATTTTATTCCTACAAATCTAAGGATCGGCCAAATGACTTAGATAAGGTTATATATATTAATAATAAACATCTTGGGGTTCTTTTGGCTTGTTATAGTAAGTTTATTAACCATATAGTGTAAGAAAACAAGAAGACACGGTAAAGGTTAAATTATTTAACTTAGAGTTAAATCTAAATGATAAGGTTAAAATAGTAAACTAAACTTGTCTAAAATCTATTATATTAGAGGATTTGTAACAATACCCACCTTATATTCTAAATAAATCAATTTGGAGGTATTAAAAACAAAATATTACTTTATTATAAAATAATACTTTATGTTTTTCGTATGGTGCCCCTCTCCTCCCTTAGAAAAGGGCACCTCCTCCCTCTCATCCTCACACCACTTTGAGCCTTCAAGCTCGGCCAACCCCTGAAAATTTCTCTTATCCACTTCCCTAGAAATATACTAGAGGTCCTGTTCTTCTTCAAATAGCATATTAGTGCCCTATGACAAGGTTAAGAAGAGGCGCTTCAAAGAAGAGGTATTGTTCGTTACCGATTCTTTCTACATTATTTCTTCTTATACTTCTTATTCATTAGTTGTTTCATTATGAAGTAATAACATCAGTATCAATAATATACTGATATGTTATTATAAATATTAAACAACCCTATTTCACCTCTATCTATCCTACGGAAAACAAAATCACCATGTGTGCGTACGTACAGAATACCGTCTCCACGCCATGGTGTAATCTGTTTTCCACCACCACCATACATGGATGGGTATAAATGTGTACAGAATAACTATATATGATTATTGTAAAGTGATATTGATTCTGAAATAGTATACATACACTTCAATACAATTCCACGATCATGGGAACCATATCATCGCTCGTGCGTAAGTACGGCCTACCATCTCCACGATGTGATGCGACTCGTTTTACATGATATTGAAATCATAATGATTATATAAATGAATTGAATGAATAAATATGATATATATTAATATAATACCATTATGTAAAGGAGGTATCCATAACTTAAAAGAATAATAAGAATTTATTCGACAAAACACGCATAAGAACAAAAGGCAATAAACACTCGAATAACAGGTAACAATGAAATATTACTAATAAGAAGATAAAAATATGACCATATATGATATCATAACAATGAGTATGATTCTGGAATAAGTCAATAACATTTTTTAAATCCTTATATAGGAGGTTCGGATAGGTACGAATCAAATCAGACCTAAGGTAAGAGAAAATCTCACAATCTCATTTTTATCCGAGATTGTTTATACATCATAATTTAATGGGGTATATTTATCATCCACATACATGTTTCCTCAATATGTAATATTATTTCTATCCACCTACAGTTGTTTAAATCCAATTTTACCCATTGGTGAGTTTTTAGTAAATGATATGAAAGGAATGTTTTTTCGTTTTTAGTACTAGTTACTTTTTTGACTTTTCTGGCCAATATACGAGAAGAATGTTTTTCTGTAACTTATACAGAATGAACGAATTTTTAGAAAATTATTTCTATGAAGCTTCATTTAAAAGTTTTCAGGTTTATTTTTATTCCACTTCTTTTATTTTAAAATTTTATGACATGTTAATAGAGGAAAAATGTTTTTGAAGTAGAAAGGATATTTTCCTCAAGAATGGAGTTCCAACATTTTATCAAAATTATTTTCCATCTATGATAATATAGGGTTCTGTTTCTATCCCTATTTTAAATTAATTTTATTATGTTATAATTGAATTATTTTTATGATGTCCTTTTATCTTATATGGATTATGTTATGATGGAATGATGTTTAGGAATCCCATTTTTATTAAATGGGTTGTGCTATGATGTATGATTTATGATCTTGTGGAACACATAAGAATGATATCATTATGAGATGGGTGGGACCTATATCTCCCTACAATGCATTGGGTAAATATTTATATCTCATGATATAAACATTGATGGAATGGCAGGTTAAACCAATTCAGTGAAACAGGACTGAAACGATGAGTGAACTTGGTTCAGAAATGGACTTTGTCTGCTAAGATATTCTTGGCACTAATTCTTGACTACTAAGAAATGATTATCTATGATTATGTGTGTATTCCACAAAGTATCATGTTTTACGTTATGATCATTGGGATTAGATCTCACTACTATGATTTATCCCATGTTATGAAATTATGATCTCTTTTGTAGGTTAAGATTTCCAAAATGATATGTTCTTATGAATATGGTGTGATTGATATTTCTTTTGTTTACCCTTACTGAGCATTTGAGCTCACCCTTTTGTATGTTTTCTTTTACCCAGGTCAGGAAGAAGGATATTACATAAGATATGCCAAAAGGGACTCTAGATATGACAAAATAAATTGTAGGTAGTGTAGATTATTTATGAACCAGTTGTTTTTGTTTCCCAGTTTCTAAAGACACTATACCTATACGGTCCTTTCATGGTTTTGTTATATGTTGTAAAAAGTGTGCTTCAATTCTAAAGTAATAATAATGTATGTAAAGTATGAGTTGTTATAGTTGGTATCAGAGGAAAGGTATAGTCAACCTTTGTAAACTAGGATGTGAAAGCCTTTGTAAGAACCCTAAGGATAATCCTAAGCATAGAACAAAATCATAGTGTTTTAAAAATGGCCTCGAAAAACATATGATAAGACTTTATGTGTGAAATTTTTATTCTGGATTATGTGGTTTTCCTAATATAATTAGTGTTACTAACACTATTCATCTTTGGTTTTAGTCAATGGCTCGAACTTGAAGGAACCGTGTTAATACGGAATGCGACTAGCAATGCAATGATTGTCCCCCTGAGCAACCAAACGTTATGGGAGCTGAAATGAAAAATCTTGTAGCCATCCTCACACAACTTTATCAAGCTATGAATCATGCAGGACTTCCAAATGAGCAAAGGAAGGAGCAACATTTTGTTGAATCCTTCATGAGGCAGTGTCCACCCTCATTCTGCGGGTCTACTGATCAATTAGTGGCTAAACAATGTATCGGTTCAACTGGAAAGATTTTATCAGTTCTTCAATGTTCTGAACATGATAAATTCATCTTAGCATTTTATCGTTTGGAAGGTGAAGCTGATCAATGGTGGAATCTTATCAAGAATATGAGTTAAAGAGATGAAATTGAGTCCATGGAATGAGACGAGTTCAAGAACTTATTTTTAGATAAGTACATCCCTCGTATTCCTCAAACAAATATGGATAAGGAGTTTCATGAACTAAAGAAAAAGGATGATGAATCTGTTGGTACCTACAAAGAAAATTTTACAAGACTTGCAAGGTATGCTTCTGGTATTATTATCCAACCTGAGAGTAAGAACGATAGATTTTTAGTGGCTTAAAATCAAGTCTTAGAAGGGTGTTATCCATAAGGGACTTCAATAGCTATGAGTAAATCATTCTATGTGCTCTCAAAGCTGAGATGGAGATTGGAGTAAACCATCAGTCTTATGGGTTTGATAAGAAGAGGAAACTGGAGTTCAAAGGTAAATCTAAAGACCACACTGAGAAGAAGAAAATTTTTCCCTTGTGCTCAAAGTGTGTAAAGAAACATGCAGGGATTTTTCTTAAAGGGATAAGTAAATGTTTCAAATGTGAAAAGGAAGTTTATCGGGCAATTTAATGCCGAAATGACGGGAAGAAGATGTCTAGTGATGCGAACAATGAAAAGGCTACACAGAGTGCACCTCCCACACTTCAATGTTACAAGTGCAAGGAAATGGGGCATTATGATAATCAATTACTTAATCCAAGGGTTGTTGATGATGATCGACGTCAATAAACTCTTAAGGATAATTACAATGGAAATTCACATGAAATTTCTATCAGTGGTGTGGAGTACGATAATGAAGTGGTTAAAGGTACACTTACCATGCACCCTAAAGTAACAAATGTTTTATTTGATTCTGGATCCACCCACTCTTCTATTTATGAAGAATTTTCTAAGGGTATCACCATATTACCTCAACAATTAGATGTTGAGTTAGCTGTGACAACCCCAAATGGAACAACAGTAGCATCAAAAGTTTATAATTCTTCTCTGATTGAAGTTTGTGGGAAAGTGATTCTTGAAAATAATGTAATCCTTCATATAATGGAATTTTATGTGATTCATGGCATGGATTGGCTTTCTTTATATGGAGCTCATATCAATTACCAATGAAGGAAAGTCACATTCCATATTGCAGATCAATCATTGATCAGCTATCGATGCATGGATGAACATAACCTTCCAGTGGAAATTTATTCCATCATATGGGTCTTGATTCAACTAAATGAAGGTTATTTATCACAAATGGTTTGTGAAATACTCTTGATTAAGAATATGGCCATTTTACGGTAGTTTGGTGATGTCTTTCTATAGCAGTTTCTGGGTCTTCCACCAAATCGTGAAGTTGAGTTTTCAATAGAACTTATACCGGGTACTTTTCCTAGTTCTAAGACACATTATAGAATGGCCCCAATTGAGTTGTAGGAATTGAAGAAGCAACTCCAAGAGAATCTTGATAAGGGATTCATATGCTCTAGTGCATCACCTTGGGGAGGACCTGTTCAGTTGGTTAAGAAGAATGATCGATCAATGATAATCTGCATTGATTATCTAGAACTTAACAAGATCAATATCAAGAACAAATATCCTCCCCCACGCATTGATAACTTATTTGACCAACTACGCAGAGCTCAATACTTTTCCATGATTGATCTTCATTTAGTGTATCATCAACTAAGGGTCAAAAGGGAGGATATACCAAAGACAGCTTTTCGTACAAGGTATGGCCACTATGAATTTATAGTGATACCATTTGGTCTTACAAATTCCCCTTCTATCTTCATGGATCTGATGAATAGAGTCTTTAGAGAATAGCTTGATCAGTTTGTTATAGTCTTTATAGTGATATTCTTGTCAATTCAAAGATCAAGGAAGAACATGAAGATCACTTGATAATTGTATTAAAGACCCTGAGAAAGAAGATTCTTTATGCCAAATTTACCAAGTGTGAATTTTGGCATCAAAAAGTTGCATTTTTGGGTCACATAATCTCTAAATAGGGGATATCTGTGCATCCAGAAAAAACAAGGGTTATCGAAAGATGGTCGAGACCAACAACAGTAACTGAGATCCGACATTTTCTTGGTTTGGATAGATATTATCAACGTTTTATAAAATATTTTTCACGATTATCTAATCCACTCACCAGGTTGACTCGAAAAGGAGTTAAGTTTGTGTGGAAGGAGGAATGTGAAGAGAATCTCAAGGAGTTGAAAAGAAGGTTATGCAGTGCACTTGTGCTCCCACTGCCTTGTAGTGGAGAAAGGTTTGTGATCTACAGTGATGCATCCAAGAAGGGGCTGGGGTGTGTTCTCATTCAAAATGATATGGTGATATCTTATGCCTCACGACAATTGAAAATCCATGATCAAAATTACCCAACTCATGATTTTGATTTAGATGTGGTCATATTTGCATTAATGATTTTGAGGCATTATCTTTATGGTGAAAGGTGTGATATTTATACTGATCATAAAAGTTTAAAGTATATTTTCTAAAAAAAGGTGCTGATTATGCGCCAAAGAAGATGGTTAGAGTTGATTAAGGATTAAAACTGCTCAATTCATTACCACCCTGGGCAAGCAAACAAGGTGGAAGATGCATTAAGTCGATAAGACCATGCTATCTTATCCATGATGAGGATCACAAAAGATCCAATATTTATGGATTTAAAACGGATGGACCTTGGAATTATAATGGAAGGGAAAAAATCTTATCTTTATCAAATGAATGTTCCACCATCTATACATACGAAGATTAAAAAGGCACAAAAAGAAAATTTAGATTTACAAAAGAAGGTGAGAAATGTTCCTGAATTCAACCTCAATTGTGAAGGGATAATAAAGTTCAAGAATCGGGTTTGTGTTCCTCCCATCACCAAATTAAAGAAGGAGCTGCTGGATGAGGCTCATAGTTCTGCATTCTCTATTCATCCTAGAAGCACGAAGATGTATAGGGACCTGAAAGAGTACTTCTGGTGGGATGGCATGAAAAGAGATGTTGCTGAATATGTCTCTCAATGCTTGGTTTGTCAGTATGTTGAAGCTGAGAGAGAAAAGTCGAAGGGGATGTTGAAACTATTACCAATACCCGAATAGAAATGGGAAAACATCACTATGGAATTTGTCACCGGACTTCCTAAAACATCCAAAGGCAATAATGCTATCTGGGTCATAGTTGATCTTCTTAAAAAGTATGCACACATTATTTCTATTAGAGAGGATTTCCCTCTGGATCATATTGCCAAGATATCTGTGAAGGAATTAGTAAGATTGCATGGAGTACAAATTTACATTATATCTGATCGGGATCCGAGGTTTACCTCAATGTTCTGGAGAAGTCTTTAGCATACTCTGGATACAGAGTTGTGTTTCAGCACTGCTTATCATCCTCAGACAGATGGTCAGTCTAAGAGAAAAAATTAAACTCTAGAAGATATGTTAAGATATTTCTCTATGGATCTTAAAGGTGGTTGGGATCAACACCTACCTTTCATGGAATTTTCATATAATAATAGCTTTTAATCCAGTATTCAGATGGCTTCTTATGAGGCTCTCTATGGAAAGAAATGCTGGACTCCAACATTCTGGGATGAAGTTGGGGAAAGAAAGCTAATAGGACCTGATATTGTTGATGAGATGGCCGAAAAGGTCCGATCTATTTAAAAACACGTAAGAGAGGCTCAGAGTCGACAAAAAAGTTATCAGATAACCGAAGAAAAGACTTTGAGTTTGAAGTGGGTGATAAAGTGTTCTTACGAATATCTCCTTGGAAGAGAGTAATGATATTTGGAAAGAAGGGAATGATGGGCCCTAGGTATATCAGTCCTTTCAAAATATTGGATCGTGTGGGGAAGGTATCTTACCGATTGTCGCTTCAACCGAATCTCTTTCAAGTTTACGATGTGTTCCATTTATCTCTATTGAGAAAGTACATACTCGATCCTTCACATGTACTCAACTCAGAAGTTGTACTGCTAGAGCAAGATCTTTCTTATGATGAAAAACTGATAGAGATTCTAAATTGTAGAAAAAATTTCCTACAGAACAAGACCACTCTCTTGGTGAAAGTATTATGAAGGAACCACTAATTAGAAGAAGCTACATGGGATCATGAGGATATGATGAGGGAGAGGTATCCTCATTTGTTTGTTACAAAGTGACCAATTTTGAGGGCGAATTTTTTTTAAGGGGGGTAGAATGTAACACTCGAGATTTTAAAGAGAAATATATTATTTTATATTATATACATCCTCAAAGGAATCATTCACTACACACAACACTAGCTTGGATTTCTTTACACGCAATCAGGACCTCCCTTGATAGCTTGCGTTGGACGCAATACCAAGTTTCACTAAACAACGACATGCTATTAAAATATTATTAAAACTAGCCACTATGAATAGTAATACCCACTTATTGAAATTTTATAAATTTTATCTTTCAAAATGGACTTCATTTCTGGATTCAGAATATCGAAATTATCCTAGGGGTGAAATTTTGGTATTTTTCTGAAAACATTCAATTTTTGATAAATAGTGAAAACACTGGGTTACTATTTAAAAACCGACATTTTATTTAAATAATTATTTATTTTATTTAAATTTATTTGAAGTAAAAATTGATACATAATACCTTTATATGTTCAATGTATTTCATTGGAGTCATTTTATAATACTTTTAGATATATAAAATTTTATTGAACTTTTCACCGTCTTTTACCCACCTCCTAGGAGAGTTTAAAAATTTATATAAAACATATTTTTACAGATTCTGTGAGTGGAATTTCGAAAATATGAGAGTCACGAATAATATCATGGACTAAAATGTGGTTCCATGAGATGAAAATAATTTTTGGTGAATAGTAACTTTTTACATTTATTTACCACGGTTAAAAGTAAACAGGGTAATTAAGTGTAAAAATGATATTATTATTACCCTAACACATGTCCTAATTCTATTGGATACAAGTTGTTATTGATTTAATTAACTTTGTTTGAACTAATCATGCTGTTATTATTTTCAAAAAAATCAATTACCAAATAGTGTCAAAATTGACATAAAATAGTTTTTAAAACAAATATTATATTATTAGTTGTTATTTTATTACTAAAAATCTAAGGTTAGTCCAAATTACATAGATAAGGTTATATATATTAATAATAAACAACTTTGGGTTCGTATGTCTTGTTATAGTATGTTTATTAACCATATAGTGTAAGAAAACAAGAAGACACAGTAACGGTTAAATTATTTAACTTGAAGTTAAATCTAAATGATTAGGTTAAAATAGTAACCTAATCCTATCTAAAATCTATTTGATGAGAGGATTTAGACCCATACCCACCTTATCTTCTAAATAAAATAATTTGGAGCTATTAAAAACCGAATATGACTTTATAATAAAATAATACATTAAGTTTTTCCTAAGGTGCCCCTCTCCTCCCATATAAAAGGGAACCTCCTCCCTCTTCTCCTCATTCCACTTTGAGCATTCAAGCTCAGCCAAACCCTGCCAATTACTCTTCTCCACTTCCCTATAAATATCCTAGAGGTCCTGGTCTATTTAAAATACCATCTTTAGTGCCCTAAGTGAAGGTAAAGAAGAGGCGCTTCAAAGAAGAGGTAATGTCCGTTACCGATTCTTTCAACATTATTTATTCTTCTACTTCGTCTTCATTAGTTGTTTCATTATGAAGTAATAAAATCAGTATCACTAATATACTGATATTTTATTATAAATATGAATCATCCCTATTTCACCTTCTATCCATCCTGCGGAAAATGAAATCACCTCACGTGCGTACGTACGGATTACCGTCTCCATGCCGTGGTGTAATCTGTTTTCCACCACCACCATACATGGATGGGTATAATGGTGTAGATAATAACTATATATGATTATTGTAATGTGATATTGATTCTTAAATAGTATACTTACACTTCAATACAATTCCACAATCATGGTAATGATATCATCGCTCGTGCGTACGTACGACCTACCATCTCCACGATGTGATGCGACTCATTTTACATGATCTTCAATGAATAATGATTTTATAAATGAATTGAATGAATAAATATGATATATATTACCATAATACCATTCTTTAAATGAGTTATCTATAACCTAAAAGAAGAATACGAATTTATTCGACAAAACACACATAAGAACAAAAAGCAATAAACACGTGAATAAAAAGTAACAATGAAATATTACTAATAAGAAGCTAAGAAATGACCATATATGATATCATAACAATGAGTACGATTCTGGAATAAGTCAATAACATTATTTAAATGATTATACAAGAGGTTTGGAGATGTACGGAGAAAATCTGACCTAAGGTATGGGAAAATCTCACAATCTCATTTTTATCCGAGATTGTTTATACTTCATAATTTACTGGAGAATATTTATCATCCACATCAATGTTTACTCAAAATATAATAGTATTTTAATCCACCTAAAAATTTTTAAATCCAATTTTACCCATCGGTGAGTTTTTAGTAAAATATATGAAAGGAATCTTTTTTCGTTTTTAGTACGAGGTAATTTTGTGACTTTTCTGGCAAAAGTACGAGAAGAATGTTTTTGTTTAAATTATACGGCATGAACGGATTTTTAGAAAAATATTTCCATGAATATTCCTTTACATGTTTTCATGTTTATTTTTATTCAACTTCTTTTAGTTTAAAATTTTATGACATGTTATGAAAGGAAAAATGTTTTTGAAGTAGAAAGGATATTTTCCTCAAGAATGGAGTTCGAGAATTTTATCAAAATTATTTTCCATCTAAGATAATATAGGGTTCTGTTTCTATTCCTATTTTTACATTGATTTTATTATGGTGCGATGGAATTATTTTTATGATGTTCTTTTATCTTATATGGATTATGTTATGATGGAATGATGTTTAAGAATCCCATTTTTATTACATGGGTTATGCTATGATGTATGATTTATGATCTTTTGGCACACATAAGAATGATTTCATTATGAGATGGTTGTGACCTATATATCCCTCAAAATAATTGGGTAAATATTTATATCTCATGAGATAGACATGGATGGAACGACATGTTAAACCAGTTCAGTGAAACAGGACTGAAACGAGGAGTGAACTCAGTTCAGAAATGGACTTTGTTCGCTAAGATAGTATTGGCAATGAGTCTTGGCTACTAAAAAATGATTCTATATGATTATTTTTGTATGATACAAATTTTCATGTTTTAATTTACTATTATTGGTATTACATTTCACTACTATGATTTATCCCATGTTATGAAATTAAAATCTCTTCTGCAGGTTATGATTTCCAAAATGATATGTTCTTATGAATATGTTGTGATTGATATTTCTTTTGTTTACCCTTACTGAGAATTTGAGCTCACCCTTTTGTGTGTTTTCTTTTCCCCAGATTTGGAAGAAGGATATTATGTAAGATATACCAAAAGAGACTCTAGATATGATAAAATAAAATGGAGAGAGTGTAGATTATTTTAGAACCAGTTGTTTATGTTTCCTAGTTTTTAAAGACACTATACATATACGGTCCTTTCATGGTTTTGTTATATGTTGTAATAAGTGTGCTTAAATTATGAAGTAATAATAATGTATGTAATGTATGGGTCGTTATATACCATAATGATGTTATTTACACTATATATCCTTCAAGAGTTTAGGATTATTGGGTATTCAAATATGTGTAACAGAAAGATATTGAAATTACATTAATGGAAATTTTTAAATGATATATTCTAAGATTATTAATGATGATAAATTTTAAAAGAGTTATCATTAGATAAGAATAATTTACTTACATTATATCATTTGATATCCTAAAGAAAATGATTTTTAATAATATTTTCAAAGAGTTTAGAAATATGAATATGATTCATATAATTATCCATTATTCAAAAATTATTTAATCATACATGTTACTAAGTAAAGAGTTTAGTAGTAGGGATTTATCAGATTATCATACAATGATGCATAATGCATTTCATAGTGATGTAATAAGTTTATAAAGACCCTAAATATGAAAAAACATATGGTCACTCTAGTGTCCGATCACATGTGATATGATTAGACATAAAATTCTATTTTTTTGAAATATTCATTAAAGATTTCATGTAACACCTTAAGATTTCATGAGATTGATTATTTTTATTTTCATATACATATAGTGTATTATGCTACACTCTGATTAGCTTGTGCTATATGGAACATCGTATTACCCTGTAGTTTACGTAACAATATTCTCGGCTTTTGTTCCACACAATTGCATGTTTCTTTGATATAATTCCTTTCAGACAACACTGAGTATTTATTTTTTCAATGTATAGAAGAAATATTTTATACAAAAAATGAAAGGAATCTTTCACTAAATGCAATATTGACTTGGCTTCCATTACACGCAAGAGCGACCTTCCTCGATAGCTTGCCTTATACTCTATAAAAAGTTTCAATAAAAAAGGATATATTATTCAAATGGGATATAAAGTCACCATTATGAATAGTATTAAACAAATTTATTATTGTATATAACATAAAATTTCATCTTATGTATTTTCTAGATATGATATAAGAACAAATTCAACGTTTTGGATAAAATAAATAATATTAAAAAAATTCACTTTTTTTTGCATTTTGATGGAACAACCATTTTAAATATAGTTTCTAATCACACATATATATTCAATTTGAAAAAATATACTTCATATCTAGAATTGGTACATCAAATTCTAATTTGGCTGAATTTTGGGTTTTTAGGAGAAAATTCATATTTTTATGAATAATTAAAATACTGCATTTTAATTCAAAATTGAATTTTCATATAATTTATTTATATCGTTAGATTACCATTTAAATTGGTTTTAATGTTTCATTGCATTATGTATTTATCATTTAATAATTTTTTTTCATTATATGTAATTTCACATTTAAATTTCAAAAACACACATGTCAATCTTTTGGCAGTTTTTACTTCTTAAAAACCCGCTTTCTGCTTTTGACAACATGAAATAATATAAAATTGATTTTTGTCAATTTCATTTTTGAATTTAGGAAAATTAATTCC
Organism: Viscum album; assembly: GCA_963277665.1. Lineage (NCBI taxonomy): Eukaryota > Viridiplantae > Streptophyta > Magnoliopsida > Santalales > Viscaceae > Viscum > Viscum album. The sequence continues at coordinate 667,905,287 of OY728133.1, forward strand.
ATATTTTGAATCTAAAGGTTCAAATTGTGTAAATTTGTTCCTTTTATTTTTGGAAATTATGAATTGTAACTTCCGTAATTATTTATAAAGGGTAAATCAGGTAAATAAGGGTAATAAAATAATATTATAATAATATAAACATTCCCTATAACGTTTAGTAGTACTATTTTAAGAGATATGGCAACCCATGATCATCCTTAGGCCGATATTTTGGCATTTCGGAGAATCTTGGATGGGAAATTGACATTTTATAATTTTTAATAAAAAGAAAATGGATATATAACATTAACATGTATCTTTTAAAAAATCAAGTTTAACATAAGGTTATATAATGGATCTATAAGACTATAAATATTATTTATAAATATAAAAAGATTTATAACATCATGGTTTTTATTTATATTTTTTAGACATTATATAAATATGTTTATTTATGACCCAATGATGATGTAGTGATTACCTAATTAAGGAAATATTTCAAATAAATGATGTTATAAATATTAAAATAAATGTAATCTGTTAATTTTTATGACATAAATGAATTTTATAGAATTTTATCACATATTTTAATTGAGATAATTCTTTTTTAAGGAATCATGTTTTTATGACTTTCACAAAAATTATGTAATAAATAGTGTCAAAATCGACATAAATGAGTTTTTAAAACATATACTCTTTTATTAAATGATACAATAGTTCTAAAAATAGAATATGTAGAAAAATGTATTATATAATGTCAAAAATTCTATTAATTAAACACTTATAATTCTCTTGACGATTTAATTTAACAATAGTAACCATTTATTATGAATATTCAGGAATACATGGTAAGAGTTAATGTTTTTAACTAAGGGTTAATGATAAAATATAAGGTTCATTTTGTGACCTAAACTTCTATAAAACCTATTGTATGAGAGGATTTAGACCCATGCTCATCTTATATTATAAATAAATTATTTTGGGACCATTATAATACGAAAATAAATTTATAATAAATTAATATTTAATGAATTTCCTAAAATGACCCTCACCTCTCCTATAAAAGGGAACTTATACTTTTATGGACACCTCCAAAGCCCATTGGCTCGGCATAAACCTTCCAAAAACTCCTCCCAACTTCCCCCACTTCATTCTAGAGTCCATATTTTGATCAAAAAACCTACATAATGCGTCCTTATGTGAAAATAAAAAGGAGACACCCGAAGAAGATGCAATCGTTTTATACCTTATTTCAAAGTTCTTTTCTTCTTCTACATACTCTTCTTAAGTTTTTACCATACTAAAATAATAAATCCAAAATCTGATATACTTTGATATTTTTTTATGATTAGAGGACAACCACAATCCTCCTTCTACACACCATATAAAAAAACAACATCATCATACCTGTGTACGTACAACTTATCATCTAAATGCCATGGTGTAAACAAATTTTCACTTATAAATATTTTAAATAGGGATAATAATGAATATAAACAACTTAAATAATGAATCTAACATGATATTATTTCTGTAAAATTCATATACAATCCAATTCCATACAATTTAACCATAATGAGAATGATATAGTCACATATGCGTACATACAACATACCGTCTCCACGATGCAAGGAAATTAATTCTCCACATTGATCATTATTGAATGATTATAAAGTATAAATGATAAATAAAAATTAAATATAAGACATAATAATTCTACTATATATATATATTTAAATATATACGTATTTCATTTACTTTCTTCAGTTAAATACAATAAGGAAACTGAAACAGCGTTCATACATAAGTATGGTGCACTATATCCATGAACGATGTATTAAATTTCATTTATATATCTATTATATATATTTAGATACTTGATATTTATGATATATAAATCAAATTTTTCATTATTTATATAAGTAAATAAATTTCTATTTAATATGATAAATAATAACAAGTCATAACATGTCTGATAAATGAAACGATTATTACCCTAAATATTGCTTTAACTTTGGAACTAATAAATAAATGGGTAATATAATGTTATAAGATAATCATATATTATATCATAAATATTATTATGGTTATTTTAAAAGTAAATAATATGTTTAAACCCACTATATATGAGTTTCTGATAGATATAGAAGAAGTTGGTCCTAAGGTATGGGATAATTTTTCAATATCATATTATCTTATATTTGTTATACCTTAGTATTTGTCAGGGGTATATTTTTCATCTATGTCCCTATTTTCTAGATTTTTTTACATAAAAATTCTATATTCTTTTATAAATGTTTAATGGCAATTTTACCAATTTTTTTTCTTTTACTGCATTTTATGAAAGGAATCTTTCTTTCGTTTTCCATATGAGGTACTTTTTTACTTTTTCTGGTAAGAGTACATGAAAAATGTTTTTTTAAATTATATGACATGAATGAATTTTTATGGTTTCATGAAAACATATTTCCATGTATCTTTATCTACACTATCTAAATTTTATTTCCAAATAAATTATTTTCTTTAGAAATTTCATGATTATTTGAGAAAGGAATGCATTTTTTAAGAAGAAAGGATATTTTCCTCATGCATTAAATTCACGTGTTTTATTAAAATTATTTTTCCATATAATATAACGCTCTAAAATTGTATTCAATTTCTATCCCTATTATTATTATAATTTGATTGTTTTAATGATGGAATGGTCTTTTATTTTTATTATGTTATGATTTAATGATGTTTAAGAAATCAATTTTATTTCTTGGGTTATGCTATAATGAATGATTTACGTTTTTGTGGAATATGTACAAATTATTTCATTACGAGATTGGTGGGACCTATATACCCTCCAATGAATTTGGTAATGATTAAATCTCTTGAGATACACAATATAAGAATAGAAATAAAATATTGTTTAGTAATACAGGGTTGGAAAGGCCAGTAAATCCAGTTTAGTAATACATAGATAGAATGTAAAGTAAACCTAGTTCAGTAATGGACTTTCTCCACTATCATTTTCTTGGTAGCAATGGCTTGGCTTCTATGGAAATAATATTATGTTATTATTAGTTTAACACATTTAAATTTTTTATTCCAATGATATTTTATCATGGTTATTGTTCTTGTATGATCTATGCCATACATACTACAAAGAATTATTTCATGATTAAATATTTTGATATATAAAAATGATGTTCTGGTTTTTACATTATTATATTTATTGTTTTTTTATGTTATTAATGTTTAACCTCATTAATAATTTTATCTCACCATTTTTTGTGTTTTTTCCTCAGGATATAAAGAACAATTTTAGGTAAGAAAACAAAAGGGGAAGATATTTATTGGAGATGTTTAAGAACATTCAAGAAGTTAGAATATTATGTTCCATGTTTCTGAAGGAACTATAATAATATGTTCTTTATGTGTTTATTTGTGTAATATATTAATTACTTTGTAAAATTAATGTAATGTCCATGTATTCCATGATTGGGTTGTTAGAGTTCACGAATATGAAATTTATAATTTATATACGGAATTATTCACATTATAATTACATCACATAGGCTACATATATTTCATGATGTGAAATGATAATTAACCTCTTGAATTATGGATGTGACTTATCCCTAACATATATCCATTATGGATGATTTTATGATGTGATAAAATGTTAAGGTCATCATTATTAGTGTTTCTTATAGAGATAAATAATATTCTCTTGTGGCACAAAACATGTTTTCTATGATTGATTCACCACCAATTATACCACACAGAGTGTCATAAAATATGTATTTTGTTTATATGGTCTACATGTTTCATATTAGAATTTAATTTTTCATGAGGTTAGAAAGATACATATCAAAATAAACATTATAAGATGATACAATTCACAAAAAAAACTTTCAGGCTTTGATGATTCAGGGATGGTTGGGTTTGTTGTTGATAATGTTGTTGGTTGAGGCATAACAATGTTGAGATCTATCCTATTGTATGATAATCAAGAAATATGATCCCTTGATTTATTTATAAGGAAGGAGTGTGTGATAACTCATACTGAACATATTTTGTGTAATTATCTATTATATTAAGGGTGTGTAATGTGATCATCCATTGTAATGAATGATGAGTATGCATTAATCCATCCACACCATCAATAATTTGGGACTTGTTAATATGTAATTTTCTATATGTGATTTATATAATATTTTTTTATTTCTTGATTTCAAGGTCAATGGTATAACATAAAAATTTATTCAAATTTATGATATAACTAGTACTAATATCTATAGATATACATGTATTTAAATGGGATCATTCAAAATCCTATTATTTCATGAGTAACATTGATAGCTTTTTAGATTCTCCTCCTTTATTAAATTTATTAATTTTTAAATTCATATTATTTTTTTAATTTTTTGAACCCTAGTGAGATTATATATCATGTTTAACTAAATTAGGATTCAGTAATTTAAAAAAATATAGAGATTATCTAATTATTTACAATTTATCCTAATAGTGTTTTGTATAGATTTTAAGAAGGTTTTTATATGTCGTGGTACATTGAGAAATTATTAATAGCATTCAAAAAGTGTGTTATATGATATTGGAAATGTATTTTGGATGTGGTTTGATGAATTTTTTAAATTGATATGACATTAAGTGAAATAAAACAATTTTTTTATGATTTAGTGAAAGTGAGAGATTAATGAAGGTGTTAGCTAAAGCTTTACATTATTATAATGTTCTTCTGATAAATTATATTATATCATATCCTTGAATTCCTTGTAGTTTTATATTCCCTGAATATGAATATTATAAATGACTATATATTTATATTATATTTCCTATATCGAGGCCAATCATACCATATAATTGGTTGTATGGTATATAGTTATCAATAAAAATATATGATAAAATTTGTACTCCCTGATTGGTCAAGGCAGTCTAATTTAGGTGGATTACATTAATATCTCATCAACATTATCTATAATTATTAGTATTATATCATATGATGAAACATTATTGGATATTTCTTTTTGTATTAACGTTATAATGAGTTATAGACATAGAATTACTCAATCATTTCATAATGTTCAATTATATTATATAGAGGATTAGGTAGTACCCCTAATGTCTATATAAGTAGTTTGGTTCCATTGTTATGGGTGTTTTTATTATCCTTACCACATATTGAAATGACTATCACATTCTTATTCTATTTTATATTTCAATATATATATTAATATCATGCCTTCAAGGAGTATCCCACTAAATATGTAGGTGAGTTTGATTATATGTGGACACACCTTGGAGGGAAGAATCTTTTGGTTTTCCCAAGTGATCTCCATCATCCATTATGATTGGAAAATTAGGATTTCCCATATTTGGTGGAAGGTAATTGTCCATTATCTTTCAATACATGTAATTTTTTTATAACATGTTTGTCATCTATTTTTAGATTCCCATGTTTTCTATTAAATTGAAAAATTATTATTAAATCTATAGAAACCCATCAAGAACATGTATGAAACTATGAAAAACTATAAAAAATTATTATGGAAATAGATAACAAGAGAGAGACTCATTCAGTTAAAAGTTCACTTAATACTGGACCAATATATTGGAGAACAAGAAGATGACTTCATAAAATCATTCCATCATTACATGTATCCCCCAATCAATTCAATGATATTTTATTGTAATAATTTGTACTATTTTTATTCCACCACCATATAATCATAAATATGATTTCCACAAGATCAGAGCCACCTCTAACTGCATAATAAATACATGGATAACACCATTTCATTTAGTGAATAATATATGTATCAATAAATATTCATTCTCCTCTATATATGCAGTCCTGTATCTCTATGTTTAGATCTCCATGTTTAATGATCCATTGTGTCTGATTGAAAACGAAATTTGAAAATCACTCCTTATAGACTATTGGAAATGAATGTATTGGGCGGTTCAATAAATGAAAAATAATATAACACTTAATAAAATATTTTGGAGTTTCTATCAAGTTAAAAATCAAATTTTAAAATATTTATTCTAATCTTACACATAAAAAACATCTACTTTTATAAACATCAAATAACTTTTCATCCAAGACCCACTAAGACACAATGTATGATCTGTGACCTTTCTTAAGATACCTATTTTTTCTGTTTAATTTCCTTATTTTGGTCAAATAATTATATCCCCATGTTCATGTGAATGCACGGGGGTGTTCTGGGGGTTTAGAACATGAAAATTGAGAAAAAAGGAGTTTTTGGGAATGTTGTACAGTTTGCGCACGATTAGTGAAAACCATAAAGATAATTCCATGTAACCATATAGCCTCAGACATAGGTAGTCTCACGGTTACCGCACAGTTAAAGAAACCATGTGGAATACCTAGGAAACCGTGTAAAAGGGTGTTTTGGGGTAGTTTCTCCCACATGGATTGTCCATAGTTTTTTCAAACTGTGCTGCCCAGTAATGTTGAGAAATTTGTGAAAAAGTGTCATTACGAGATTTTAAAACCCAACTCAGGATATACTCATTTTTCCCCATGTAACCCTAGGGATGAACCAAAGCTTCTAGGAGCTTATAAGGGTTGTTAGCCCTTATCTCCAGGTCTTTTAGAGTTTCATCAATTGCGTATCAAATATCCAAGTAAGGATAATCCCCCACTTTCATCTCATTTTGGATTAGGGTTAACATTTCTCCCTTATCTCCTTCTAAAGCTCTTAAACCCTAATCTTATAATGAGATCTATGTTGAGACTTCAAAGGGTAATTGAATCAGGATCCAAGGCCTTGATTAGGGGTGCATTCACCAACAGATCCATGTTAGGTGGTGTACAAGTCATATCCCATTGTTTTGTTGTGGTTTTTTCATTATTGGGATTATTTCATGGATACCCCTTATTGCGCATTGGATCCGTTGATGTATTTTGGTGTGATGGGTGTCAAAATGATTAATGGAATCCCTCATGGTCCCCATGGGACACATTGAGGATGACATGACCTTTGTAGGGCACCCCTGGCATGTGCCAATAATTTTGGGACTTAGAAGTTAGCTAAGTATGAGAAAGGATTCCTTATGAAAATTTATAGCCCTTTATAAGCCTGTTGAAATATTAAATGGGAGTGAAAATAAATTTTTGGAATGTTTCTATGCTTAGTAGTTGTTTAAGGGACTATTTTTCATGGTAATAAAAATGCATTAAATTAGTTAAATGGGGTTTGTGCCTTATGGTTATTGTATTATGTCGAAAACCCTAAGAGGTTTCATTTATGAGAAATGTTGAAACATGATATTGGAAATGTTTTTTGAATTGATTAATATGGTTAATGGGGTGAGAATTGGGAAAGTGATTTGGGATAGTGGGTTGTGTAGTGTAAAATGGAACTATGAATGGGATATGGCATAAAATCAAATGTCATGATGATATTTGTGAAAAATGATTGATATATTTGTTGGTTTCATTGTTTGTGACATGGTTTGTGTGTGGAGAATAGATAAATAATCATGTGCATATGTCCTGGTGGTGGGATTAAGTATTGATGCTCCTCCCATGATGAGGGATGGACTGATGCTCTAACCTACCTAAAAATTTACATGTCAGGGAGTTGAACTGATTCTCTATTCCCCCAAATATTGTATTCAATTAAAATACATGGACTGAGGCTTTATGGAAAGAGTGGTTATTACTTTATATGATCATCCCTAGTGATATAGGGACTTAAGTTGTTCTCTAATGAAGAATGATAAATTCCATGAACATTGTGTGGATAAGGTAAATTTCTGACTCGTGGATTAAAAGTTATTGGTGAACTAAATGGTGAGATCATGTACATAATGAACATGTAACAATAATACTAATAGTAATATAAAAGTAGAGAATGGTACATGTGTGGACCCAGACTATCGTTCCTTTTATTTCGTTTTCTTCTACTTGAATAAGCTACCTTTTAGACTATATATTTTGTAGACATTTTTGGTGGTGGCCTATTGAGTTGTACCCACACCCTGATCTGGCCTCTATTGGTAACTCGAGAAGATTTAATTCTTGTGGGTAAGGATATGGTCAAGGGGCCTTTTCTAGGGAGTTAAGTTGCATAAGGGACATGCATGGATGAGGTTACCAATATGGAGTTAGGGCTGTTTTGGGGATTCCACTATTGTCTTCATTTTGGGGTTTGTTCACTTTTCATTTAGCATGACATGACATATTTACTATTTATTGTGGTTTGTACACTATTTTTTAGATTCTTGACTATGCATGCAATTGGAATTTTCTTATTAATTTTGATATTTGTGTTTTGATCTTTGAGGATCACTATTATAAAGAGGTTGTAGTCTTCCCATGTGACTAATCCAGACCATCACTTCTAGTCATTAACCTCTAGAGTACATGGAGGAGTGCTTTGGGTCATGTGATGACACATATTGAAGCATCCATTTAGTGGAACATAGGCCAGGGATGCTACAATTTGGTATTAGAGATGTTATTTTCTCTTTCATACAATTTGGGTATGGTAGAAAGGAGATTAGGATAGTGTCAGGCCTTGGTTATGAACTCATTCATTAGAATAGCTAACTGATGTAAGGGGAAAACCAATTCACCCAGGGTAAGAAATGTTGTTATTATTGGGTGTTGTTACATTTTTTGATATTTCACTATTGGGTGATGAACATGTGGTGTGATGTGATAGATTTATGATATTTTCCCCGTAGCTGGAAATAAATGATTTTTTTAATTCATGAAACATTCTAGGAACTTATGCATATAAGTGACATGCATAATAGTTGGAACACACACATGATGGGTGTGCAATACTTAACAGGTAGAATTCATTTTATTTTTCTTGAAAAAAGTTAAATGTAGTGTTATGGGAAGATATAATTGGGTAAAAAATGGAATCATAACATTGAGTAATAATTAGATAATAATTCATGATAATGACTGGTAAGTGAATTTTAATGTTGTGGGAGTAAATTGGGATATGGAAATAATTTTAAAAAATTCATAAAAGGAACAGATTGTAACTATATGAGTTAGTTACCCTATGTTATCCATGGCCTTAGGAAGGATGGTTGAGAGTATTTTTTCAGATATAATAAATCCCAATGAGGAGTATATTCAAAATGTTTTGTTTATCTCTAGTTATGATCCTGTACTTATGCCTCTTGAAAGTTTCATGGTTGAATTTTCAAAACATCATGTTTGGAATTGTTGAGAAATGCCACCACGAAGGCATGTGCTAGTTGGGAGACCAGATGATGTTACTGAGAATGCACCCCCAGTAGTAGAGAAAGAAGGCCCCATGGTCCAGGATGATAGGGAAAAGTAGTTACTTGATAAAGTTTCTCATTTTATGAAAATGACAGAGCAATGCCAAGGGCGGGTCACACCAAGTATGTTTGAATTGATGAGGGAGTTTCAGTTGCAACACCCTTCGACTGTTACCTGAATGCATGGGCCAGGGGTTGCTACATTTTGGAAGGAGTATATATATGGAATTATTGAACATCAAGAGAATCCTTCCAAGAATTGAGGTAAGAGAAAGATGCGGAGTTTATGAGTTTGACGCAAGGGATGATGTCCGTATTAGATTTTACATGCCAGTTCAAGGATATTCAATATTTTGTTCCTCTTTTAGTCAGAGACGAGGTAGCTATGGAAAGTCTCTTTCAGGATAGACTTCATCATGAGATCATATCCCAGGTAAATATCTATCAACTGAGGAGGTTCACTGAGGATAAGCGTCAAGACCTCATCTTAGAAGGAAACGTCAAAGAATATTTCATTAGAAGACACATGGTTTCGATGGGGGAGAACTAGTGGCATGATTTATGATTTTAGGTAGTACCGTTTAAATAATTTCAACAATGGTAGAGGTGGATAGAACGACCATAAAAAGGAACCATTATCTCATGTTATTGATCATGTTTTATACTACCATTGAGGTAGGCCATGAAATGTGAAATATCAGTGTTCCCGACTGCCTATTGAGTGTAGAGCTTGGGGAAAGATGGCCAATGTTCATTTTTTATACTGAAACCCATGACATTATTAAATTTTTGGAGGAAATATATTAGTGAATAGTGTGGGTAGGGGATCAATTACCCCATATCACGAAGGAAGTTTGGGCTCTATAGTCCATTTGAGTTGAGGTGGTGGATGTGGAACTCTGGGGAGAGACCATTCATACCAACAGGGTGGTGTAACGAAGATCTACTCAGGCTGGATCCCAAGGTAGAGGGATAGTCCATCTACACATAGTTCAGTATGAACCTAGAGAAGATGAGGCTGGACTATATAACATTCGAGGATTGATTCTTGTAGCTTGCACTCTTTCAAATGATCTATCTAACATTGGATCCACACATTCTATTATTTATGAACAATTCGTAGTTGTTTTGGGCCCAACTGTGGAATGTGTGTGTGGAGTTATGTCACATGATATGCAGTTGGGGATGGGAGATGATAATATTTGGTGGTGTAAAGGATGCATCTTAGATTTTTGTGGATATCATTTGTTATGAGATCTATTTGTTTTATATATGTCAGGTTTTGATCTAATATTGGGTATATATTGGTTAGTGTAGTATCAGTCTGATATCGATTGTTGTCGATTTCATGTAACGTTTTTGTCTCTTGAAGGAGACACATATATCCTCCATGGTGAGTGGGATGTTTGAGCAGGCCATGCAAGTCCATTTTTCCAATAGTTGGGAGACCTCATGTCCCAAGTGGCGTGACATTATCTTGATGATGGAGTAGTCGAGCAATATTTCATTCCTCAAATGGTGGATCAGATCCCAGATGTGTTTCCTGAGGACTTCTTAGGGATACCACCTGGGATATATGTTTGGTTTATGATCGAGTTGCTGTTAGGGGAAGAACCAGTTTCCATTCCACCATATCGAATGGCTCCGAGAGAACTCCAAGAGATTAATGCGTATCTAGAGTAGTTGGAGAGGAAGGGATTATGTTTTCCTAGTACATAGCCATCATGATCACATATGAATTTTTCTAAGAAGGATTATAGGTCGTTGAAGTTACGCGTCGACTACAGGAAGTTGACTCAGATGATGGTTAAGTACTGATACCCTCTTCCCAAAATCAATGACTTGTTTGACCAAATAAGGGGTTCCACAGTGTTATCCAAGATTGATTTGAGATCAAGATACCATCAGTTGAGGGTGATACCTTCTGACATACTGGATATAGCTTTCTAGAGCAGGTACGAGTTGTGTGAGTTTTTGTTGATTCTGTTTTGGTTGACCAATGCTCCAGATGTGTTTATAGTGCTAATGAACTATATATTTCACCCCTAGCTAGTTCAGTTCATGGTTTTGATTGTGGATGACATCTTGTTTTACTCTCAAACCCTTGACAATCATAACCAACATCTTGTAATCATCTTGAGTACAATAATAGATAATATACTTTTTGAAAAACTATAAAAGTGAAATACTTTTATTAAGAAAGTTCATTTCTTGGGACACGTCATATCTGAGTTAGTTGTGTCTATGGATACAGAGAATGTGTAGGTTATGGTGTCTTGGGAGTAGCCCAAAAATGTTTCATATATCTAATGTTTTCTGGTTATAACTGGTTATTACCATAGGCTCATTAGGTATTTATCCCATTTGGAATAATTAATCGTAAGTTTAACTAATAAAGTATTTTTGTTTGAGTGGTCAGAGGCATGATAAAATTCTATTCAATAATTGAAGAAGCGGTTGACTACCGCACCAATTCTAATCTTACTGTAACCTGGTAAGAAGTACATATTGTTCTCTGATGCATCCCACATTGGACACAGGAAGTGTTGATGTAATATTATCTAGTTTTAGCTTAGGGTTTAAGACTTTTTAGAGAACATGAAATAAATTATGCTACTGATTATCTTTAGCTAGCTATTGTAGTTTATTATTTAAAGTATTAGAGACACTACTTTTTGGGATAACTATTCGCCGTGTTTTCTGATCATAAGAGTTTAACGTATATCTTATCTCAATGAGATTGAAATATTTATTAGTAAATGTGCTTCTATTACCTACAATCCTTCTATTTTGAGTTGGTTTACACACTAGGAAAATGGAACAATGTTGTAGATTCTATGAATCGGAAAAGTCCGAATTATGCGGTTCAAGAATCCAAATATGAATGAAAAATGATGTCTTTGATTACAGAGATTAACTTTTCGATGCAGGACTGGAAATGAAAAACGACCCTTTAATATTTAGAAATTGTGTTTTTGACTTTTGAGTGGGGTCAATGAGAGCCAGCTAGATGATCTTGTGTGTTTGGAAATGAATGAAATTCTTAAATGTGGGTAGTTAACTTCTAGTTGGGCCTTTTATATTGAGGGAATCGTCTCTCTTAGTGGACAAATGGTAGTAATAGTGTGTTTTCATGAAGAGTTGATGTGTGAGTTCCATGCATCAAGGTGGGAATTTCATCATGTATTTACTATGATGTATTTTGATCTTTATATGCAGTAATGTTGGCCGGGGATAATGAATGCAGTTATGGGTTTCATGGATTGATGCCTTACCTATCCACAGGTGAAGGCCGAGCATCAGCATCCAGGTGGTTTGTTATAGTCATTTCCTATTACAGAATGGATGTGGAATGACATAATGATGGAATTTTTTGTTAGACTCCAAAAAACACCACATAAGAATGACGCAATCTCTGTTGTTGCCGATTGATTGACTAATGTGGATTATTTTATACCAATAAAGGAGACATACATAGTTGATTGTTTGGGTTAGTTGTATGTTCGATAAGTATTTTTATTTCATGGTGTGTTGAGAACCATAGTTTAGGATCGTGATCAAAATTTCATATCACACTTTTGAATGGGATTTCAAAAGGTGCTAGGCACCCATGTTTTGTTGAGTATGTATTATCACCTACAAATGGACGGGTAGTATGAGCGTACAATAAAGGTATTGGAGGAAATGATAAGAACTTCTATCCTATATTTTTTTGGTTATTATGAAAATCACTAATCACTCATTGATATCTATTACAATAATAGTTTCCAAACTATGATTCAGATGGTGGAATTTGAGGAACTTTATAAGAGATTGTTTAGATCTCCATTGTGTCAGCTAGAGGATGGGGAATTTGAGGTGTTAGGACTGAATCTAATGAAGGATACATTATATAAAGTTCTTTTGATTCATAAGTACATGATAATATCTCAGATAACATAGAATTTGATGGAACCAAGGCTGTTCATTGATAGAAATTGAGTATTGTTTGGGTTTGTTGAGAATCCTCACTCGGTTGATCAAAGAGATTTCAAAACATGTGGTATTATGATTGATTATAAAAGAAGTGTTGAAGGTGGAACATTTTACATGTGTTTTCCAATTTTTTGGTCCCTAAAAAAGGGAGTTTATTTTTTAAAAAATGATGGATTTATGCATTATAATGAATGATATGTGGACTGGTGAATAGAATTAGAAAAGGAAGGGAACTACGAAGAATAATACAAAAACTCTGTACCATGTACTCAAAATGTTTCAGAAATGATGAAGGGTGCTATGTGGACCAGATGAAAATGGTTTGTGGAATGTAAAATGGTTCATAGTGAAGGGTTTTGGTTCATGTAGAGTATTGTAGTTTACAATATCTGAATAATGTTTGGGACAATGAGTCATTCATGAAATTGAGGTAGAGTTTTGTGAAACTATGAAGGGTGTTGTTTGTGGAAATCAAGATGTTATTTGTGTCTCCTAGTAAAAAGTATGGTGGTATGCATACCAGATAAAGGATATGGTTTTCGAGTGATACATAATACACGGTGAAGGTGGTGCAACGATGAATATTTGGTAAATATTGGTTTATAAAATTTTCATATCAATTTTTCCTAAATATGGAGTTCTAATATGTTCATTAGAATGATAGATATAATATTAAAAATTGAAGAGGAATTCAGTGAAATCAAGAATTAGTTGGAGGAATATAACCCTAGAAAAACATTAATTAAAAATATGCATGTTATTTGGTAAATTCTAGAATAGTTAATGGATGACAGTACACGGAATAAGAAGGCCAGTTCACAGAAGAAGGTTCAGGAAGAGTATTCCACGAGAGAAGAACATGACTAAGAGGAGAAATGGTTTTTGGAAAATGGTTCATGAGGAGGATTATACAAGAGAAGAAGTGGACAATGGATTAGAAATACTTCACATAATAATTAATATGTTGAAGGAGGTGGTACATGGAGAAAGGACGTGCCCAAAGGAAGGTGGTATGAGAATGACTTCCCATGGTGAAGATGAATTTCATGGAAGCAAAAGCGAAGGTAGTTAGAGAATGAGGTTGGTGAAGGTGGTACATGGATAGAGATTGTGGAGGTGGTACGTAAAGGCAGTACATTGAGGCGGTATGCAGAGCACTCTAGTATGAGGTGGAAAATCGCAATACATAGCGGAAAGGATGGGAATGAAAAGTGCATAGGAAATTATATTACATCTTTTGGGGAAAATGATACTTCAATAGAGCATCCATCTACAATTAGGGAATCATGATTTTAAGTCAAACCCATTAAAGAGACATTCAGTTCAATAAACTACATTAAGATTCTTCCCGACACAGTGAGCAAGGTGGTGTCAATAGACATGATACAAAGGACACATTGAGCTATCTATAGAAACTTTTATAGGAAGTGTGTCTATCATAAAGTGACTGTGATATACTTCTGTACTCCCCAACTAGTGAAGATTTCTAAAATCTGGTACAACCAAAAAACATTTTTCATATTCTCCGTGGACATAGCCCTTAATGGGGAACCATGAAAAATTTATGCACCATTGATTTGCATGTGATTTTTTTACTCTTTCTCATGAAACAGGTTTAATAGGTTCCTACCAACATTGGAACAAGATCCATTATCTTAAAATAAATATTTAAAACCATGATTCAACCCTCCACTCATAGGGTGTTTCGAGGTCCTTCAAGTGGTATCAGAGTGTAAGGATTGATGGTGTTAAATCTTCCCTTACTTTCTAGAATGGAGAATCAAGTAAATGTTAGGGGAGTACACATATTTTATTGAAGAAACATTAAAATCAGAAAAATATGATGGGATCTCATCTACGATCTCTTAGAATGAAGGCCATATTTTCCACTATATAAGTAATACATGTCTCTGATCCAATTGAGTTGTCTATGAATGATACAGACATAAAAATTCATGATAAAAATTCTAATGAACAAAATTCCCTCACTACCACTATTCATAATATTATATATCTAAAGGTGATGAGTTATAAGTTAGAAATTCTTATGAGGGAAAAACTAGAGAATAGTTATGAAGGTAACAATATAGTGAAGGACGTGAAACTAATTTTTTTTTCAAAATTGGTTTGATGATATGAATATACATTCTAAATAAAATGAAGATTCTTTTTTTCAATCGAATTAGATAATTTGATAGAGAAATATGTGTGCTTAAATAATAAATAAAATACATTGATATTGTAATGAAAATCATTAGAAGAATTACTTCTCTTTATAATGTAAAAGAGTCATCCCTTGAAGAAATGTATCCCTCCAAACACTCCCTAGATGATCTGTTTAGCAGCCCAGTGGAATATGAGATAAGATTCAAACCATAAGATGCAATGACTCATGTAAGAAAGGAAATTATATTCAAATCCATGGACAATCATGAAAGTCCAGTAGATTGTTTTTATGAGGATAATGATTAAAATAAAATACTGTTAATCATTTTCAAAATATTCATGAAGTGAAAAGGAAAATTTTAAGGCAAGTAACCTCTGTAATTTTTGTGTGGTAGAGTTGGATGCATTGACTCTCAGCATACTAGAAATTTCGATGATGAAGAAAGAGAATATGGAGTGTGAAGAAGACATGAAAAAGGTTTTTCAAAAAATAGAGACTTAATGTCTCCAATGATATTACAAAGAAACGTGTTTGTCTGTGGAGAAGAATATGAAGATAGTGAATTATTTGAGGAAGAAGAACCCAAATTTGAATCTAGAACCCATGCGTCAAAGATGGCTATTGTTGAGAAATCATGACCATCGTGAGATGAAACAAGAGATAATTAGTTTTACACTATTTTCAATCCCATGTCGCAACTCAAGAATGCGTTTTCTAAGGCTCGGAATCAGTGTAAGAGATGTAATAAGTGTAGATAAATTATAGATGAATCATCAGAATAGTTTGATCAGAATGAAACTGAAATTGAATGATAGGAATAATTTGAGAAAGTATAGTCATCGATCGATAATTTATTTATTATTAAAAATATGGGAGCCACCACCATCAAACCGTAAAAGCTATAGACGTATAAAATAGTGATGTCCAAGGGAATACCCTTGAAAAACATTCCTGTACACCACGGGCATGGAGCAAACACTGGAATAAACATTCATGGGATCTTGATAATTACAACTTCTTGAGCAGACATCCGCCGCCTGGTTTGAATCTCTTTTGACATGTCACACCGAAAAACCCTGACTGATCTTGATAGAGCATCTACGAATCATATATGTTAGCTGCCAAGGATGATCTGCATTGCCATGAATCACCCGAACCACAGTTTATCAGTCTGATTCAACCTCTGAGACAGCTAGAGCAGGACGCTTACAAAGCGTAAGCTCAGAAAGTAAAGCTCTTACTTCTACTCCTAAATAGTTCCCTATACCATACCAGCAACTGAAAGCAATCTACATAGAGCCAAAATTATCGAGAAGCAGACCCCCCATGAATCTGGCCATTCAAGCAGAATCCATCCCCATTGAGTTTGTGGACGCTCCTTGGGGACGCCATCTGATCAAGAAACAATGAGTAATGCTGACCTTAGGTGGTCTGTTGATAAGTGTACACATAATTGGGGATCATGTTCCACATTTCACTAGTGGGCATAGCTCCTAAATCAACACCTTCAATCTCATATGCAGAACGAGGATTGTGGGTCCGTTATCCAACTGGTATTTATTCCTCACTTCTCACAGAGTCCCAAGAATAGTCATGACGATGAGGGAAGGAACCTTGATATCCATCTATTGACTTCCCGAAATCGAGAGCCAATGAACAACAATGTTCTTCATGGAATCAAAAGCAGGGTCGTATTGTCCCAAAATTCTCACTACTAACCAGAGGGAGATTGCCCACTTGCTCTTGAGAAAAAGGTGCAAGGCCGACTCTTCTTTTGGTTATGAACAACAGAAACACCGCGAGGCCAGAGAGATCCCTTTTTTGAATATTATCCTCCGTTGAGATTTCCAGGTTAAGCACCCTCCAAATCATGAAATTCATTTTTCTGGGTACCTCTTTACGCCACAGACGCAAGGCCCATTCAATGTGCACTCTTTCATGAATGAAGTGACCC
Organism: Viscum album; assembly: GCA_963277665.1. NCBI lineage: Eukaryota > Viridiplantae > Streptophyta > Magnoliopsida > Santalales > Viscaceae > Viscum > Viscum album. The sequence continues at coordinate 667,922,650 of OY728133.1, forward strand.
TGACAATCCTAACCTCTGAAGTTCACATTCCTCAATCTCATGAAAAAACACTTATCATCCTCTTCTAAAAAACAATTCCAGAAATAGTTTCCTTCTTTTCTTCGTTCATAATGCACTCAATAAGGTTAGGGAATTTTGTTTCTCTTTAATAGACATATCCAGCACTGGACAATATGGGAAAAACAATTTCTCTTTTAACCTGTTTCTATTCCAAAAATTAATTTCTCCTCTTCCAAAAACCCATTAAGTATCACCCTGGAGTGTATCCAGATGAGAGCGTGTGGTTTTGGCCAGCCTGAAAAGTTTGTTATCATCCCACTCCTCTCAGCGTGGCCCATTTTTGGAACTCAGCTTCTTGGCCCAAAGAGAATCTCTAGTAAGAAAGTCCCAAGCCAGCCGCCCCTGCATGTTTTGCATGGTGATTGTTAAATCCCCGAGTCCCACTCCACCTTCCTCCACCGGTTTTCTCAGACGATTCAAAGCATCCCATCTGCACTGACTTGAATCATTTGCATCCCAGAGAAACTTGTTCAATATTTTCTCCATTATACGTATCGTCCCTTTGGTAGGATTAATCATGGAGAAGACGTGCATTGGAATTGAAACCATAACATTATTGATCAGAGACACCCGCCCACCTAAGGATAAGAATTTTTCTTCCCAACTAAGAATCCTCCTAAGCATCTTGCTATTGAAGTCATCAAAAAAGGTATTTTTAACTATTCCATTTGAAATAGGATCATGGGGATACATCATAGGAAAATATTTCCTCTGAACTAATAGTATAACTTGAAATTACCACACCCTTCTCTTGGAACATTTGTTAGAAATATACACTTTTCTTTTCTTATTATTGATCCTTTGGCAACATAAGAACCCATACGTAGACATGATGTCCTTGAAATTCAGTAGGGAAGACCTCCTTCCATTCATGAAGATCAGAATCTGATCCGCAAACATATGATGAGACAAGGTTCCATCCGAGGCTTTGGAGTGGTATAGAATTAGTCTCCCTTCAGCTAGGCCTTTGTGCAAATTTTGGGAGAGAGCTTCTTGAGCAATGAAAAACAACGATTGTTAAAGGGGGTCCCCTTGTCTCACACCCCGTACAATTTTGAAGAATCCAAAAAAATTTCCCCTTAGAGAGATGATGAGAATAGAAGATGATTAGAAATGAAAACAGAGATCACAAACCCCTTCATGGAATCCAAGACTCATCATGGTCCGAATGATGAAGCTCCACTCCAAATTTTCATAGCCTTTGTTCATGTAAACTTGCATGATAATATTAGAACCAATACTCTTCCTATTGATTTCGTCAGCTAGTTCTTTCACTATCAAAATAACCCCTTGTATAACCCTACCCTTAATGAAACCATGTTGCTCCTATGAAATGACTTTTTGGATCACCATGTTGATTCTTCTAGAAATTAATCTTTCCAAAATATTATAAGAGACATTACAAAGGAAAATAAGTCTGAACTGATCAATAGAGGCGAGGGCTTTGTTTTTTGTAATATGGACTACTATTGAAGCACATGTACTTCTGTTAAGAGAACCCCTACGAAAAAATTCTTGAATTCCCTCGGAAACATGCCCCCCACAAAATCCAACGACGCCTTGAAGAAAGCTCATGGAAACCCATCCGAATCGGGCTCGCTTTCTAGAGGCTATCACATTTGGTGTCCCAAACCTCTTCCCCCGAAGGTATGTCCCTGAGTAAGTCATTAGTATGATTCTCAATGAACCTATGAATACCATCCATGAACTTCAACTACTCCCCCATCTCCAATGCAATTATTAAGCTTCCAGTGGGATGGCCTGAAAGCAGTTGTTCAAACTGCACAGAATCCATTCTTCCTGACACATCGATATCAGAAGAGAAAGATCCATCTTCAAGCCTATGATTTATCTTCATCGCCCGACACTCTTTAATACATGCATGGAAGAACGCATTTTTCCGGTCACCCTCTTTTAACCACATGACCCTGGACTGTTGTCTGTAACTCCTTTCAATCTCCAAAAGCCTACCCGTGAGCAAGCTATGTTGGTCAAAAATCCTCAGAAAGATGTACTCATCCTAGCCCTATTGAATCACATATTCCAACCTATAAATGTATCCTTGCAGCGATTCCACTAAATTATCCTCTACTAGATTGGATAATAGCCAACTAACAATGACTGATTTATGTCGTTTGAGTTTTCTGGATAGACCGACCTAGGCCCGTCCATCCAAATCCTTCTCCCGCGACTGCCTCATCATTTTCATGAATCCTTCCATGAAATTCCAACTCAGAGAGTACATGAAGGGACTCTTAGTATGGTTATATTGTTAAAGATAAATCATAAAAGGGGCATGATCCGATAAAACCCTTTACTGGTGGGAAACCAACGTTCCTGAGAATGTATCCAGCCCTTGTAAATTTGAGAGACATCTTTCCAGTCTGATCTAGATCATGTTCTTACCCCGACGATTATTGCACCAAGTGAATTTACATCCCATGAAGACCAGATCAAAAATTCCTTAATTTCAATGCAGTTGTGGAAGTCCAGCATTCCATTGTTGATATTACCCAAGACTCCTCTCTTCTCTGAGACATCCACAATCGTGTTAAAGTCATGGCCGACGAACCAGATGAGTCCAATGAGTCAAAAGAATCCAGATACTCCCATAAGGGACTTCTTCCTTGGACGTCATTGCTAGAATAAATGAAGTAGAAGAGGATTAGAAATCCCTTAAAACCTATTTTAACCATGATGCCTTGGTTGTTAGACTAGACCAAATGATCTTAATAGCTTCCTTTCCAGCAAATCCATATTTTTTTATTCACTGGGTAGTCATGAAGTTGGACTTCAAAGACTATATTTTCTGTGATGAAACCGAGTCTGGATGAATTCTATTTTGGTTCAAGAATCACAACTAACGATGCACTCTTTCTATGAGCTTTAGAAGACATAAATGTCATTGTTCCATGGACCCCCAGTCCTCTAGAATTCTAGACGATTATTGATAACATTATAGGAGAAGGTTCCGAACCCTTCGGCACTCTGGCCTTGGTCTTGGGAAAAACATCCTCCGTCAAACTCTTCCTTAGAGATGGAGTGTGTAACTGGTCTGGAGACGCCATCCCCGGAGAAACACGTCCTTGGCATCTGGATATTATGCTTCAAAGGACTATCAGATTCCTCCAAGGGAGACATCCCACTTCTTAATGTAGGTTTCAGCACGATTGGATCCCCCTCCTCCTGATGGATCGATTCCAACACCTTGCGAGATGGTGAACTGCGCATCACAATGATTTCCATCCTCACTCCCTTCGAGAAAGACCTCTACAGGACGGTATCTATGTCGTCTTTGGATATTTCTACTGAGGATATTAATGAAAATTTAAGAGCTCTTGGGATGATGAATGAAGAAATCCTCGAGTTAGAATAGGGAGAGGAGAAAGATCTGGAAACTTGCATGACAAAACACAAAGGAAGGGACTCTCCTCCACCAAGAAAATAAATCTCTAGTAAAGAGACAACCAACTACATCTGAACGTGGGTTAAATCATCAGGTATCGAGCTCATATCCAATGGTAACTTATGAGGTGTAATAATGCTATCTGACACCTGCCTAATCGATTTTTCCCTCTCCCCGAGCTTTCTATATTTTACTGTAAAATTCCTGACAACCATTTCAAAAGATGATTTGGTAATAGTTTCTCCTTCCACCAATGGTGCAGGGGAAGCCGGATGAAGCCTCGAAGAAGACGCCTCATCGGCATGCCTCTGAGATTAAGGGGGAACACCAGATGGCTGCTGGGGTTCCTTAAAAGGAAGAGCATTTTTGTCTACTCACCTTTGCTTTACACCTCCTACAGAAGTCCAGAGAGTGACCTTGAAAGCCACACACCGAGCAGAACCTAGAAGTAGACTGATATATCAGACGTTGCCACCACGAAAAACCCTCTGATGATCTAATATTGAGTCGGGTGGGAAAACGAGTGGGAATATTCATCTAAACACAAATCTTGGGGGAACCAGCTTCCAGGAGGAAAGCCGTGGTTGAATCGGAGGAGAGGAAGCTCTCCAGAGAGTCTCCAACTACCACCAAGATAGAAGGGTTATGAAGTGGTAGAGGGAGAACTAGCAGTTTGATCCACACTACTGCCATGCTTGATTCTTTACCATAGAGAAAAGACCACGACCAGTGATAGAAGGTGGACCTTTTTGGCTCCACAGCTTATGTCCTCTCCTACCTAGGCACACATGAAGTCTTCCTTGTAGAACAAGTGGATACAGAAGAAAAACCTTGAAATCTCAAAGATCGTCGCTGGGTGGTGAAGGCCCCAAGAGTTAACAAGAGACTTAAACTCTTCCAATGGGGGGTTGGAAGGACTAAACTGGGCCACCAGGGAAAGGTCATGGTTCCTCGCCGCATCTTAAAGTTCTTTCTTCGCAATAACCACCACAGGAAACCCCTCTCAATTTTCTGGGGATCTGTGCTCCACCCTTATTAGAGGAATACAAGGAGAAATAACCAATGCCCCTATAAGAGCTCCTAGGGTGAATTCCTTGTATGATCCGGGGAATCCCTTAAGAATATACTTATCTTGGTTATTCACCAATGGAGCCTCTATGGGAGGAGGAACACCCCCAATAACAGATGAGTTTTCTGAACAAAACCACCCCTGCTGATTCCTTAAAGAAGAGGGAGGAAGAACTTCACCACTCCCACTAGCATGCCCACCAACACTCCCGATTGCCACCCCTACTACGCTCTCCATCTATACTTCAAGTATAGTCATCAATTCCTCTATGTTCAGAAAATTTACTAGAACTAAATACCAAAATTTAGGAACATGTGAAGATCATTAATGAACTTGCCTCAATGTTGGGGGAGAGGTCCCAAACTATTAAGGTACTTGAAGAAGAATTCATTACTATTATGAGTAATCTTGAGTGTGAATCAAGTCCAATAGAAACCAATAAGAAAATTCAGTTTGGAAAATTCTCAGAAATTGAGATGCTAGAGAGTGTTAACCGTTATTTTAAGGGAGTAAAAAGGTTCTGAATGATCAAATTCCATCATGAATGGGAGAATTAGTTATTGGTTGTAATGATTAAACATCGAATTCTTGAATTAAAATGGATCAAAATAATGGTAGGATGAAATTTGGACATATCAAAAAGACACATGAATTCCAAAAAAAGAAAGTCTCAAATCAAACTAAATATAGGACTACAAACTATCCCCATGTTTCCCAAAATAATATATATTTGAACTATCCTTATAGTAAAGTTTACATGAATATGAATAGAAGTGAAAATACATTACCACTATTGAAATGTCAATTTTTTTCTATCTAGGTCATACCTTTTCATACTGTAAAGAGGCAAGGAGCTATTTTAATGGGGAAGATCTTGGAAGTCAAAAAAATATAAAAAACTCATTTACTAATTCTTATAGATGAAATAGTTTATATGGATATTTTTTTATCTTAGTATCTATGTCCATAATGATTTTGATTGTAAGAAGAGGAATGGAAGGAAGAATTCACACATAAATTATAGACAAGTTAATACTCCCCAACAAGATGGTGTTGCTCTTACAGTAAAGTTCTCTACTTTGGAAGAAGATCATGAGTATGACCAACCTATGCACATTGATAATAGATTTGAAAATCTATCTTTAGAAATCACTCAAACTAATATTTCATGGAAGGAAAATAAAAAAAATTAAAAATCAATCTATGTAGAAGTAGATATCAAATCAAACAAGAAAAACAGTATTTGGATTATTGATAGTGGATACTCAACCCATATGACTGGAAATTAAAACATATTAATTAATGTCTAGAAAAAGATGGATGGAATAGTGAGATTCAACAATGATGGTGCTTTGAAGATCAAATGAAGTTGAAGTACTGAACTAAAAAATGGATAGATGAAGAAGACCGATTTTCTATATGTGGACGGGTTTTGTCTCAATCTCCTGAGTGTGAGTCACCTTTATGACTCAGGACTTACAGTGACATTCAATCAAAAGGATTTCACTATAAAAAAGAGAACATAGTATTTTCTTAAGAAAGGTTGCATAATAGATTTAAACCTATATAAATTTTATAGTAAATATAACATTTGTCATATGAATTTTGAAGAAGAAAAGAAACTTGTGGAACCATTGGTTGGGGCACATCAATCAACAATACATGGAATAGATTTCCACGATAAAGATAGTCTTGGATATCCCCAATCTAAAGCATGAATGGAAAATGACTAGTGATATTTTCATTCAAGGGAAGTTTTTTTTTCAGTTCATATCATCAAAAGAAGAAAAGGGCATCATATATTCTCAACCTATTTTGATCAGATGTATGTGGTCCAATAAATATTTCTTGAACTCATTGGGAAAGGTATATTGTTATTTTCATCGATGATTATAGTTGAATGTCTTTTGTGACCGTTATATATAGAAAATTACAAGTTGATGATTGTATGAAAAATCATCCCTGAATATCTAAGAATGGTAATGGATGAACAATCAAAGTAATGAGGTCTAACAATAGTGGATAATATACATCCATTGGGTTTGAAAACAACCACTAGAAACATGGGATACAACATGAGGTGACTTTTATGAGAACTCCGCAACAAAATGGAGATGTTGAGCACCGAAATCAATACTAAACAGTATCTCTAGAACAATTTGGATTTAGAGTCGTATCTCTTTCAATTAGTAGAAATAGGAAATCCAAGAAATAGTTTATATTCAAAACCAAATAAGGATTTATATTGGTGAAACCAAGACACCCTATGAGTAATTTCATGGATGGAAACCCTCTAGGAAAATTTTTCATGTTTTTAGAAGTAAATTCTTTATTAGAAACAAAAATGAAACTAGGGAAAGTGTGGTGATGCCTTGGTTGAAGGAATATTCCTCGAATATTATATGGACATAAAATCCTAAAAATGTTTTAATAAATTCCTTGGAAAAATTCTGGATAGAAGTGATGTGATGATCAGTAAATATAAAATCATAAATGGACCATGGAACTCATTTTCTGATGTGATAGAAGATGAGGAAGAATATGTAATATAACCAATACAAATAAAAAAGTATATGAAGTTGTACAAAACATTCAAGAGTCACACCATGATGCTGAATGAGAAGAAGAATAACATAAGAAACCAAGGATGATGAAAATTATTTTGATCCTCAAATGAGAAATTGAAGAGAAGAAATTGATCGATCCAATATCATTGGGTATTGGACAGATCCTATGGAGATTGGGGAATACTGCATAAACAACATGAATCATGATTTTTGAAATATCCTTGTTTGAATAAGATGCAAATGATGAAATATGTGTTAAGACTATGAATGAAGAATTGTATCAAATCAATAAGAACAACACCTGGGATCTAGTTTGGAGACCCGAAACCTACAACCTAATTGGTAAAAAGTGGATTTTAAAAAATAAATTTGATGAGCATAGAAATTTTCTCATAAATAAGGAACTAATGGTGTGTAAAGTCTATTCACAAATTGACAATGTTGATGTTGATGAAAAGTTTTCCCTAGTGGCTAGACTGGAGTCAATCAGACGTTTCATTTCCATGGAAATTCAAATATGATAAAAAGTCTATCACATAGATGTTAAGAATACTTTATTAAATGGTTTTATTAAAGTAGAAGACTATTTTGAACAACCAGTGTTTTTTCTTGTTGGTAATAATGAAATAAAGGTTCATAGATTAAATAAGTCTCAATATGGTCTAAAACAGGAACCACAAATATGGTACTCTCAGATGGATTCTTATATGAAGAAGACAAGATTCAAAATTGGAGGATTGGATCAAAATATTTATGTAAGGAATTATAAATAAGATTAGTTCATGGTTATCGTGTATTTAGATGATATTATATTTGGAGGAGGTAGATAGGGATCAGTGGATGAATATTCTAATAACATGAAATTAGAATATGAAATGTCAATGATTTGTGAAATAAAATACATTTTGGGGTTGAAAGTGATTCATATTAAAGACTAAAAATTAATTTTTTAGGAGAATTATTCAAGATAAATGCTGAATAAATTCAATATTCATGGTTCTAAACCAATGTCAACCTCGATTGGAGTTAGAACTATACTTGGAAAGCATGAGGATGGGACTTCTGTGGATCCCACCATGTACAAGAGAATCATCAGAATATTGTTGCACATAACTGCAATACGACCATATATTGTCTATGAAACATTATTAGTGGCCTTTTTTCAATGTATTACAAACAAAGAATATATGGAATTTGTTAAAATAATCATGAGGTATATTCACAACAATCACAGTTATGGATTATACATTGCATTAGGAAGATATAGTGAACTATCATCTTTTTATGAGGCTGACTAGGTTAAAGATGTTATTGATAGAATTTACATAAGTGGTTTAGAATTCATTATAGGAAATAAATGTTATGGTTTTTTAGTAAGAAATAAGAAATCACTTCTCTCGGTACAACTACAGCTGAGTATATTTCCACTACAAATGATATTAATCAACTATTTGTTTGAAGAAATAACTAACTATTATTAGGAAATAGGTAAAACATCCAATGATGATTCACTGTGAAAAAATAGTGTAATTGATCTTACAAAGAATCATTTCCAGAATATTCATTTTAAAAACATTGAAATCAGATATCACTTCATCAAAGAAAAAGCTGAAAAGAGAATGATTAAAATTGATCATGTTGGAACTAACGATAAAGTGGATGACATACTGACCAATCCTTTGTCTTCACTTGTGGTTGAGAATAATTAGTGGAACCTATATTTCTAGACACCTCTGTAAGAATAAAAAGGTTATGAAAGTTCCCCTCTCCCCGATTGTAATAACTATGTAAATCTATTTGTGAAAGTAGTATAGTTTTATGGGGGAGATATGATCCAGGGGAAGTATAATTTTTTCTCTATAAGTTAAAATATCATTCTATTTGTTTATTTTAATTGGGGGAGAATGGAGAAAACAAAAATGTTACAAAGGGGGAGAATGATGAGATGAAAAACAAGATAACCCAATTCATGATCCTCTTCTTTTATACACCAAGCATTAGTCATGTAGACTTAGAGTGTTAGATGATTTTTTCTGGTGAATTTTGTTTTCATTGTAGCAGGTGCTTCATTGAATTTATTTATGGATTTCCAACAAACCAAAAGGGGGATATTATTGGAACCAATGTTTTCAATCCTAGAAATAATGTAGGATTTGTGGTGAATGTTTTTGGTTCGTGGTGGATGTTTTTGGTCTTTGGTGAGGATTTTAGTTCTCAATATTTGAATAGCTCATAGGATAGTTTTTCAATCACAAAATCCAGAAGAAGTTTTGAGAATCAAAAAAGGGTGAAATTTGTAGAAATGAGGTAGTGATTTGTTCCGCCACATAGGGAGTATGGTGGTATGCATACTACTTAAAGGATATAGTGAATGGGAGACACATGGAATGTGGTGAAGGTGGTCATGTAATGAATATTTTTTAATCCTTGGATTAGCATATTTTTCAGATCTTTTTTCCAATATAAGGAGTGATAATCCCAACATTTGAACGAAAACTCTAAGATTAATAATACAATAGGGATCAAGAGAAATCTACTAGTAGTTTTAAGTATAAAACAATGAAAATACTATAATTAAAAATATTAAAGGAATTAAAGAATGTCTAGAAAAGTCCATGGAAGACAGTACATGAAGGAATGTTGATAGCTCATGGAAGACGGTTCCTAAGGACGATTTGATGAGAGGAGAAGTGGACCGTTAAGGAGTTATAGTTCATGGAAGATGGTTCGCTATGAGGATTACATGAGAGAATAAGTGAATCACAGAGGAAATATAGTTTATGGAATAAGTAGTCTTCTAAAGGAATTTGTATGTGGACCAATCCAGTACCCAATGGAAGGTGGTGCGTGAATGCTAGCCCATGGTGAAGAAGCTGTAAGTGGAAGCGGAAGAGAAGGAAGTTCATGAATGCAGTTGACAAAGGTGGTACATAGTCAAAACGTTTGGAGATGGTACGCTGAGGTGGTACGCAGAGGTGGTACGCGGGGAACTCTATTACAAGGAGTAAGAAGCCTAATACGTAGAGTACATGTTTAGGGAATATAGTATAAAGAAAATTTGATTACATATACATAGGAAAACATGAGTTCAACATAGCATCCATATATAGTTATGGATGAATGATTTAAATGATGACCCATTGAAGAAACCATCATGTTGATAAACTAAGTTCAAATTCTTCCCAACGTAATTAGAAAAGGGGAGTCAATGGATGTGAACTGAGGGACATATTGAGCTATCCATAAAACCATGTAAAGTTAGTGTTCATGGAAAAGAGTGACATTGCTAAACTTTTTTACTACACAAATAGTGAATATTAGTTGAATATGGTATGAATGAAAAACTATCGGCATATGCTCCTTGGAAATATCCATTAGTAACAAAAAAGTGAAATTACTCTGTCTCTTCTTTGTATGTGATTGTTTGTTTTTATACTCTTTATCATCAGGTAGGTTTAACAGGTTCTTACCAACATGGGAATAAAATCCATCAGTTTAGAAGAAAAAGATTACACACTAATTCACCCCCCTCTTAGGATGTTCCAGGGTCCTTCAAAATCCATATGAGGATTGACTTTATTGACCTCTTGAGTTTGTTGTGAGCAAAAGTGTGTTTCTTCGGGTGTCACCATGGTTGGGTCACCTTCGAATTCGGAGACAGGGAATGTTGGCACCTAGGTACGTGGGGACATTCATGATTTTGGGGAGGATCAGAGTGGTGTCTTATCAATTGGATCTTCTAAAGTGGTATAGTGGGATGCATGATGTTTTTCATGATTCAAAACATTATTAGTATCATCCTGAACCACCTCATGTGATAAATGTTCATGATATAGATCTTGATCCTAACACATCCTTTATGGAGAATGTAGTTCGTATTTTAGATCATGGTGAGAAGGTTTAATAGGAGAAACTTGTACCTTTCGTTAGTACTTTACGGCAGTATGTAAACATCAAGGATGAAACATGGGAGATAGAGTAAGATATACAAGCACAGTGGTTAGATCTCTTTGCTTCTTAAACTCAATAATGATCGGGAAGAGTGGCTCGTGGATGAGCCATCCTAAGGTGGGGATGATGTAAGATCTGAGACCATTATTAATGTATGTTCTTGTTTATGTTTCCGTTTAAGTCCTTTATTTTGTTAAAATAATTGTTTACCAAAGTTCATGTGAGGTCTCGGGGGTTTTCTGTGGGTTTTGGACACAAAAATTGAAGAAAAAAGAATTATTTGGCCATATTACATGGTTTGAGCACAGTATGTACAAACAGTGCAAATCATCCTAGGAGACCATGCAGCCTTGGATAGAGGATTTTTTAAGGTTATAGTAACCATGTAGAATTCCCAAGAAAACATGAAAAAGGGGGGATTTTTGGATAGCAACACTCTCACGGTTTGGAAAACTGTGTGGGTAGACCATGCAACCCAATAATGTTGTGAAATTTACACGAAATTCCTCTATAGTATTTTAAACCTCAAATTGAGATTTTCCCTGTTATCGCCATTGTAAAACTCGTGATTAAAAAAAGATCCCATAATCTTCTTAGTGTGATTATCTCACATTTATTGGTCGTTTGGAGTGACATCAGTTGCGAATCAATGATCCGGGTAAGGCTAATCCCCCTCTTAATTATTTTTTTTGTTTACAGTTCACATTTATTCCTAATATCCTTATGAAGAAATAAAACCCTACATATCCAATGATATATATAGTGAGACCATAAATGGGTTTTAAATAAGGATCCAATGCCTTTATTAGGGTTGTGTTCAGCGAAATATCTAATGTATGTGGTTTATAAGCTATATACCATAGTTTCATTGAGATTTGGTCATGCTTGGATTTATTTCATGGTTACCCCATGTTGTGATTTTGATCCTTTGATTATTTTTTCATATGATGGTTGTATAAATTATTAGTGGAAAACATCATGGACTCCATGGGCACATGGAGGATGACTTGAACTTTTTTGGGCCACCCATGGGGTGTGCTGATACTTTTCTAACTTAATGTTTTATAAGTATGAGAAATTTTGCCTTGTGATAGTATAGATAACTTTATGTGCATGATGAAATGATGAATGTCAGTGAAAATGAATTATTATCATGTGCCTATGCTTAGATGTGTCTTAAGGTACTGTTTGTGATGGTAATAAAAATGGGTTAAATTAGTTAAATTGGGATTGTGCCTTGGTGTTAATGAATTATGTTCAAAACCCTAATAGGTTGGGTGTATGAGAAATTTTGACACATGGAATTGGTAATATATTGTGAATTGATGAATATGGTTAATGGGGTGAGACATGGGGAAGATATTTGTTCTAATGGGACGTGTAGTTAAAAATGGAATTGTGAATGGGATAAGGCATAATATTGAATATCATGTTGATTTTTGTGAAACATGATTGTTATATTTATTGGTTGTGATATGGGTTGGGTGTGGTGATTGGATAAATAAGCATGTTCACATGGATAGGTGGTGGGATTAAGGACTTATTCTTCTCCCATCGGTAGGGTTGGAATGATGCTCTAAACTACCCAAGAATGCACTTGTTGGGGATTCAGACTGATGCTCTATGCCCTCAATGGTTGTATTCAATTAAAATACATGGACTGAGGCTATAAGGTAATAGTGGTGAAAATAGTATAGGTTCATACCTATTAAGACAGGGAAATAACCTTTTCTCTTATATGGAAATATAAATTACATGAAAATTGGGGGAATAAGGTCAATGTATGACTCATGGATTACATGTTAGGGATGACTAAATTACAGGATGATGTACATAATTTAATTGGCATAATAATCCTAATCGTAATAGAAATGTCGAGGAATGTTGACAAGTGGCACTGAACTGTATTTCCTTTCATTTCTATTTATTTTTACATGCATGAACTATCTATCAGACTATATATTTTGTATACACCATAGGTGGTGGCCTATTGAGTTGTACAAATATCTTACTCAGACCACCATTGGGAACCTGAGCATATATCAAGCTTGTCGGTCGGGAAAAGGGAAAGGGAGCTATGCTAGGGAGTTGAGTTGGACATTGGACATGCATGGATGAGGTTCTCGACTTAGAGTTAAGACTATTTTAGGGATTACACTTTTTTCTGCATTTTGGTTTTTGTTCACTTGGAATTGTACCATGACATGACATATTTACAGTTTCTTTTGATTTTTACCCAATTTTGGAGATTCTTGGATATACATTATATTAGTTATTAGTTATTTTTTCAACTATATAATTTATGATATATTGTGGCTTACTATGATAAGGAGGGTATAGTCTCACCATGTGAGTAATATAGAACATCACTACTTGTTAGAATACACTAGCGTATGAAGAGGCATGCTTGAGGTCTTCTGACGACCCAAATATGGGCACCAGTTTAGTAGCACCTGGGTCGGGGACGTTAAACACAATGCCACCCCGCACTTTCTTAGATAATGAAATTGATATTTATATCCAAAATATTCTTATCCACCTCAATCATTTTCAAAATTAAAACCCAATATTTAAAAATATTTTATATTTAGTGATACATCAACTAAATATTTTTAATCTATGAGTGAAATACTATATTTTTTACCAGAAGAATTATGCTCTAACTATCATAAAATAATGTATAATTTCCTGATGAAATTTTTAGATCCTCTAAAATACACATATATAGTTGAGATCATTTCCTAATTTTGTATTCAAACTATTACATACATCAATAGATATAGGTGATATAATATATCGAATTCAAAACATCAAAACTATTCTAGTTTCACTAAAATTAAACATATATAATGGAGAACTTTAGTTAATATGTATCTCCACCAAATTTCCAAATCAATATGTACACGTAATAGATCAAAAATTCTAATGTATCAAGATATTCCTTTAATTTATTTAAGATATTAAAAGTTCCACATTATAGCATCATAATGATCCATTTTCTTTGAAAAAACTTAAATTTATAGGCAATGTTATGGTAATGGTTTTAGATTCAATTATTATAAATCATTAAAATAAAATCTAAAAATATTATGAAAATGAAAAATATAATGTTTTAGTATTCCAGATCTATCTAATACATATCACATAAATCTACTTTTCAGACATGGGATCCTTCATCTTGAATATCCAAGAAAAATATATCAAACTATTCTGTTGTTTCCTAAACCTGTACAAATCTGATCATATCATCCATTTATTGAAGCAAAATGAGGAAAATAACATTACTAAATAACTGTTTATAGCATAAAGAACCCAAATTTAACCATATGAACATATTTTATTCTATTTTGGAATCAAAAATATAGTTCCATTATCTATGTTCGTTCTTCATCCAATAAAAACTCAATTTATATCATCCACAACTGACCTTCTATTCCTTTTTCATTAACCCATATTTTTGTTTGACAATGATTTCCTCCTCCAAATAACCATGAAGGAATTCATTTTTGAAATCCAACCTCTAAGGAATCAAAATATCTGAAGTAAAAATGTCAAGCATTATTTATAATTATAAATTTTTTATAATTTGAGGAAAAAATTTATAATAATATACTCCTTCAAATTTTTTTAAACTCATAAAAATGGAGTCTACTAGTATTGTTACGTAAAATATTATTTTTAATTTAACCAACAGACCCTGTTGTTCTCTATGGATCCATTCCCCATTAGTAATTCCATTTTCTTCCATGTTTTTTTGATGTCAAAATAACTCACCTATTCCATCACTTCAAAATCACTTTGTTATATTTCATTGACACCTCTTCCTTTTTTATGATTTATGGATCTCAAATATCTGTATATATAATATATGGAATTACATAGTCTAAAAACTATACTGGTTATTTTAATGTTGTAGGATGAATCAACCCTTGACGTTTATGTCCTTCTAGATTATGCATTTCTAAAACATTTCCCAGATCTTTAGTTATCCCAATGAGTTCAAGAACATCACAGCATAAAATATCCAAATTATGATATGTTTTTTCTAATCCATAACATGAATGCACTCTTATAGTTTTATTCTCACTTAAAAATCCAAAACAGCCTGGCATCCATTCATATAAACCTAATAATGTTTATGTAATTTTGTACCAATAAAATATATATAGCGGTTTTGATCCTTTCATAGGATATCATTGTAAAATAATATATTTCACAATTTGATAAATATTAAATAATTATTTCACAAATCTAGAAACAAAATTTCCCATTTCTAGACCAAATAATGAATCATATTCAAGAGATTGATTCTAACTTACCCATTTTACTAGAAGATAATTCAGAATATGGATTAATATAAAAATATTCAACTAGGATACATGCATGAGTCTTCTTATAATGATTACTTCTATGAGGGATTTCTATATTTTTTTAATGGACTATGATTCAAATTTTTTATTATGTAATTCAATAATTATGTCCAAAATTCATTTGGAAATTTAAATGTAACCACATATTTTTGTATCTTGATTTAAAAATAGGGTTCATCTATTATAGAACACAATTATACTCTATTTTTATAAGAAGAATATTCCCTATCAGTATTCCATTCGTTTAATAAAATTAGAAATATTTTCTTCCATCGTAAAATATTTCTCCTAATTAATAAATCATTAAAATTTCTTTTGAAACCTTCCCCACTATGACTCCATGTTTAAGAAAAATAAATAAAAATATATGTATTTAAATATAAAATATCAAACATAAATTTGTAATATTAAATAAATGTATGATAGTACTATGTGACATTATGATAACATACTAGAGGTGGTCCCATAAATCAAGATAATGTAACCCCATCTTCCAATTCGTTGGTCCCTTGTTCCAAGATGTAATGGAAATGTTCCAATTATTCCAAATGATACACACCTCATTTTTTTGAAATAATTACTATTATGTTTTAGTATTTTTATTTTTTCCATGAAAATAAACCCTTTGAAACACATGCAACATATAAGTTTCGACGACAACTTTGTAGTTTTGAATGTAAATTCCCTAAAAAAATCACTTATTTTGAAATCCTGGTTAGATACATGGCTTTATATTTTACACCTATATCCACAGACATGGATGCTTATCTGAATTTCTATGAACCACAATAATTTACTGTACAAAACCTTGAATCATATATCAAAATATCACCAAAAAATATTCTTTAGTATTAATATATAATGGATTTCCTACAACATCAAAAAAAATAAGATTGTTCATCCATTCATATCAAATTTGTAAAAAAATCTACGTGGTTATATATCTATATGACCAATTATTCCAAATACTTAGACATAATGTTTCCAATGAATCATATTTTAGAATTTTTTTTGGAATAATTTTTCAAATTCAGGAATCTATGACTTTATAAAACATTCAAAAAATAATGAAAATATTTTATCTTATTCAACTAATGAGTATTTGAAAAAGTGGTGAACTTTATTATATAATTTTCCCACTATTACCTAAAAAAATTTCATCATATTTTATTTCCTTATATAATAATATCATAAGTAACCAACTAGGCCAGTATAATTTCCTCAACTCATTTCCCAATATTTTCTTCATTAGAATTCTTTCAGTGGAATAACCCCTAGTTACTTCTGTAAATGTAGTTTAGGTAGCACATGAGAATTCATTTCAACAAAAATATTTATTCTAAATAATATCTCATATATCCTAAATATTTAATTAATTCTTCCCATAAGAGCTTCTCAAAACTATAATAATTATATTCTATGACTCCAAATGTTATGACACATGTATCAATAAAAACAGACAACAAGAAAAATTCACCCCAATGGATTTGAACAGACTTTGAATCATGTAAAATCCATTTACATGATCATCATATGAACATCCAAAATATATAATTATGCTAAAAAATCATCTCAAAATAATAATTCATTTTATTCTATAAGGCCTATTCTACATATTCAAAAGCATATATATTTATAATGTTTTTGTCTTCACCTTAGAGATATTTAAGGATATGGAGTGGTATAACATCATCCAGATAAATAAAAGATACTTTAACCATTTCATTCATTGGAATTTATTTTTACTTAAACCAAACTAATGATTACCTAATATCACTCAAGAATAGGTAATCTTGAATTTATATTCTTATGATTTTAAAATTTATTCTGCCAATATTTTCTATACAACCTATTCAATCATATAATTCCAACCACCCAAATAGTAGTTTCCAGTGTAATAAAAAGGTGAAGAACAAGAATCAACATTCTAAAAGAAAACTATTGGGACTTTACTATATAATCAGACCACTCTAATAACATTTTTGAGTTAGAATCATCATCTTCATGATCTTCATTACCAAAAAATGGCATGTAGAATAATGAATCAAATATTTGAAAATTGATGATAATTTTTAAAACAATGTATACAAAATGAAAATTGTTTTACCCTAGTAACACAACACAACAAACACTATGAACTATGAAAGTGGTAGGAAGTATAAAACATAATGAATAATGAATGAACATTTAACTAATATATAATTACATGGTTTAGAAAAATTCATACTTCATAGAATACACAAAAAGCATCCTATTTAAAAGGAGAATAGGTGAAAATATCTATTAGTTACAAGTTTAGATAATACCAAAATACAACTTATGAGAGTCACGTGATGACATAACAACACCACCAAATCCATACATGTGACCCAAACCTTCTATTTATAGATAACATTCATACAAACGTTTTAGATATATAGGTTCCACAACATTCCAATAATTGTAGATGACATTCACCTCATAAGAACCACATCAAACATCCAACTGAATTCACTTACTTCAATGTTGATTTGGGAAAAAGAAATTGTGTCGAGACACATCCACTCATTCTACATCAAGATTATTTTTTTAATGTCATAAAATTAGGGTTCTGTGAGGCACTACATCTATTTACAAACATAATTTTATAATCAATTATTTTTTGATTTCATAAAAAATAAAAAATTAATTTTCCCACAATTTTAACATGATGTCCATGAATGGGTTGAAGTGGCCCTTTATTTATTGAATTTGGGATAGTTTTATATCAACAATTGTCCATGTTTTTGGTTAATTTATAGGGATTATAATTAAATGAACTTCCCGCAGTGGTGTATAAATATCCGTAGATCGTCTCTAATGTTTTTCCCATTACACCAAGGGAATGTATATTTATTAATGAAAATGATTAAATAGATATTTTAATCAAGGGTTTACTTTTAAATGTGTATTAATACATAAAACACCAATAATAGTTTCTAAAATAGTATAAGGTATACATTTAATATGAATTAATTATTAAAAATCTAACTAGATAATTTTCATGAATAAATTAATACTTCCTAAAATGGATGGTCTCCCTGATAATATAATATGAGTAAGGTAAATTTTTTGAATGTGACATTAGTAGAGGATATAACCAATTCAGGGTAAAATAGTTTTATATTCCTAAAACAACACTGAAGAGTATATATAGGCCATATATATACATGTTCATTTCAGTTAGGCTAAAAAGATTATTTCACTTTTCTGGGGGCTCCTGAAAAATATCATTTATTGATACTTAAATTTTTTTAATGTTATTTGAGAATATATATTAATTTATAATAAGTTATTTTATGATTGGAATATTCAAATTTTTATTGTGGTGAGGTAAATGATAATATCCTATATGTGATGTGGTTTAAATTCCAATTTTGGATCAAAAATTCTAATTATTAGCTAATTATATTTTAGAGAAATTCATATATTTGTATTGAAATAATATTTTATATATGATGATCTGAGATAATAAAGGACTTATTTTAAATATTATAAATGTTTATTTTCACAAAAATAGTACCATATGAAATTTTTTCAAGATCTCTTAATGAGATAATTTCACATAAAACATTAGGCATGAAAAGGTCTAATAATTTTAATAAGTGAATGATATAAAACATATATAGTTTAATTAAAATAGATATCTATTTTAGATTATTTCAAGAATCATATTGATCCTCGTGAAGATTCCATCAGGTATTGAGATTCCTGATGTATCATATGGTATTATATTCTTATAAAACATTATCATATAGTGGTGTGTAGTTCTAATAGTTACCATTAGGAAAGAATTATCCTACTCATGAACCTAAGTCTATTGTAGTGATCTATTCAATAAATGTTTGTGTGTAATTTTCACATTGTGGAGAAATTAACTATTCATTCTTATCATAAAAGGATATTATGTATTGTTTCCAAAAAATATTTTAAATGTAAACAAAAAATATTCATGAAGTACATAAAGATAATTATTTTTTCAAACCTAAAGCATTGATAAAGGTAATGTGGTCCATAATTATCTTATTTGGGAATTATAGTGGAAGAAATAAAATAAAATGAAGAGGAATAGTAGTTAATCAATTTTTTTTCACGATACTAAACTTTAATTAATGGAATAATAGAACAAGGTGATCATTTCAAGTGTTAAAATCACATATCTCTTGAATGATTGGATATAATTAAATCATATTTCTATATCTATATTCCAATATATTAACATAATTTTAATTTTTCAGGAGGTCAAAAGGGTATATCCTTTTTCTTAATATAGGTATAATTATTTATATAATATTATAATAGTTCCCCTTTGATGGAGGACAGAGGTAATAGAGGCTATTTGTCATTATATTTGGTTAATTCATCCAAAAACAACCATTATATTTTATTGAATAAAATATAAATATTTATATCCTGGGATTAGGCATGAATTTTATAATTGTGATTTTTATTACCTATCTTATTAATAAGTAAAGGTTAAATAATTGAAACAATGTTGTTTATTACATCCCCTTCATGTTCCTATTTGGATGTGGTATAAGAACTCCATGATTTTATTATCAGATTACTTAAATATTATCATGGGAATAATTTTTAATGTAATATTATTGATTCAATGAAAAAATCAGCCTATTTTGTTTAGATTATTATATACTTAGAACTATGTGAAAAATGAAATCATTGTATATAATATATTATAAAACTACTAGGAGATATCTCTTTTATCATCTTAGATAGGAAAACATATTTCTCATTAATTTTTTTTGATGAACTTTTAAATTGTTATGGGAAATATGTTGGAACCTATAACAACATGTTTTTTATAAATAAATTTTCAAATATAATGATCTAATAAATGCGTGGGACATAATTTATATATATGTGTTATATTATTTTGATGTTTATAGGGGAATCATTTATCAAAGATCTTTTTTTAATAATAATAATAATTTATTTTTTATAACTGAATAATTTAAGATAATTATGTTCTTCTATCTAATTCTCTTATATGTTTTTCTATGGAGTTGGAAACATCATTTTAGGAATAAATCATTGTAAAATAAATCATAAAAATCATTCAACTGATTTGGGTAAAACATTTTATACAAATCAATGTCTCACAAAATTACCCTTTGGATTTTTTATAGTGGTCAATTATTAATTTCTATTTCTTTGGGACTTGGTCACCAGATATTGGGATATAATGTTTAGCCTATACATATATATGTTGTCTCATTCAATATCATTGGATAATATGAAATGGTAACATAACCTTTATATTAACCACTTTAGTTTTCTTTTAATCATATCATATTATATATATCCCATCTAAAGAAGTATCATCCTAATACCCCATGTATCATTGTATAGGGTGATATTGTTTCACTGATGGATTATAATTTTTTAGTGAAACCTATCCAAATTATTCATCATTGGAATAAATTTTTATAGGGTAAATTGATCTCTCATATTTGTGTTATATTAAAATATGATAAATATTTTCATAAAAAATTCAATCATGAAACCATGATAAGTAACCAAAGATAATATATATCCCCTATTTAGGAGTATTAAATAATTTTGATGGGAATAAATTAATTTTTTTTGGATAGATGTGGAACTAATGATGTAAACTATAAATATTTAATATATGAAATATTTTTTTTATTGAGGTTGAGGATATTAATATTAAGATGGTTTAAATTATTGAAATCATTCCACAGTTCATGGTTAAATTATACAATTAGTAATATAGAGTAATAGGACCATATAATGAATAAAATAATAGCCAATGATAATTTAGTATTCGAGGTCATGGTATAAATGAATATTTATTCTAGAAATAAATATATATGAAAATATGATATTTTTATCATTTTAATTCATTTTCATGCAGTATCCTTCATTTGACACCATTGGACATCTTGGAACTTTTATCGGATCTTTAGTATGTTATTATCACATCATATATTCTATATTTAATTCATTCATTTTCCTCTTGGTGATGACCCCCTCAAAAGATCAATGTTATGAGTCTAACATCCTTTATCTCTCTTATGGTCCACCTCAGATTTATTTTTCATGATCTAACCAAAGATGGTACGATGTGTTTATATTTATGGATTTTATACTTTATGATTTTATGAATCAATAATTATTATTGGTTTATTATTTGGTGGTAGTGTGTAAATTTCTCAAGTTTAATGTTAGTGGTTATATTCCATTCTAAAACAAACAAAATATACTCATTAATAGGTTTTTTAAAATATGTTTTTAGCACTTTAAAAAAATGTTTTCATTATTTTCAAATGCCTTATTCAATAAATAAATTATGATCATGGGAATATATATATGTTGGGGAAATCCAATTTGAATTTTCTTGAATTTTTACTGATAATATATTTAATTGACTCTTAATAATTTTTTGGTATTTATTGTTATTTTTTATTCAATATTATTATATATATTTTATGAAAAATCTTGATTATATATTTTTCATTGTAATATTTTAATCATCACAGATAAAGGGGAAATTTATTTGAGATACTACTTGAAGGAAATAATAGTGACTTGATTATTGAGGTATTGACTTAGATTTATTATTATTTAATGTATTATGTGGGAACTAGGTGTC
The DNA here is from genome assembly GCA_963277665.1 of Viscum album. Taxonomy (NCBI): domain Eukaryota; kingdom Viridiplantae; phylum Streptophyta; class Magnoliopsida; order Santalales; family Viscaceae; genus Viscum; species Viscum album. The sequence continues at coordinate 667,944,725 of OY728133.1, forward strand.
TATGTTTTAAAAAACATGGGATATTGATCACTAGTCATGATTTAACTTTGAATGTTACATTTAGTCCCGATATCTCTCTAACTAATTGGTACCCCTAGTTATTATTTCACTCTTATTAGTGGGATACATGATTATCCTTATATCAAGTAAACTGGTTAATTGTTGACATGGATGCTAGTAATATGGAGCCATTCCTTATAACTTTTTCATGATAAATCATTATAAATAGAGTGTATTAGATCCCCCATTATATTTTTATCATTATTAGATGGTAAATGTAATGTGTTTTAACTTTTAAAACCCCACCATTGATATATAAAATGTATTGTGGTCATTTAATTCATAACAAATCTCTTAAATTATTTTTCAGTATAAATAAATGAATAGAAATAAACACCACTTATTATTTTTTTTAAATAAGAAACCAAACCCATCGTCAATGGATAATCCATATTTAATTACTCTATTTTATTTATAATTTTATAGATATATTGTACATTTGATATTTAAAAATATTTTTGTTGGGGTTATCGATATAAATATTCTTATTATTTTGAAGAATGGTTCTATTGATTAATTCCTCTATTTTAACCTTATTTTATCAATAATAAGTAAAATTTGTAGTTTCTTAAACTATTATTAACATTAGTGGTTCTTGTCAGGTACATTACATCAACAAAAACTTATTTTAAACATCTATTTGGTGTCAATTTCTTCATCCTTACATAATGGTATAACTCACACAAGTGCACATAAAATTTATAATTTCAAATGGATCACCTATAGACATTGTATAGTGTGATACATATAATCACACTACACAAAATCCTCAAAATTCTTTGATGATACCTTCACTTGAAATCATAGTGTTTTTTTGTAATAAAAAATGTCACACATAAAATATATAACAAATTTAAAGAAATTCTTCCCATATACCTATCGTAAAATCATTAGTTTATATAAAAATCACATATTGTTTTTATTATAACAAAATTTCCCCAAAATGAAAAAATAAAAATTGTAAAATTTATTTTTAACCATATTACCTTTATGTATGTCAAATTTTATAATTTTATATTAATAAACTAATAAGAATTTGGTAATAGTTTTTTGAAAATTAAATTGATGTTCCTAGTCTTTTATTAAAATGAACTAATTATTTTGAAATGTATACCTATTTAATATTGAAGTATATAAAACTAGTATGTTTACATTGGATTATTAATTTTATGGTATAATTTTTTTTATTATTACCATACTAAACTGATAGTCAAACCCATGTTTACCAAATCCTACCACCGACCTTCTATGGATCACCATATTTGATTGTTTATGTTGTTGGGATAGTGAAACCGAGTAAAAATGAACTAAAATAAATATACAAGATATGAATTATTACTCCCCATCCCATATAATATAATTTAAGAAAAAACTAAAATTTCTGAAAAATCCAACTACATTAGTAAATCAAACCATAACTATAAGGATATAAACATTATTCATATGACACTAGATTAAGATTTCACATAATATTATTTATAATAAATTACAATATAATTTTTGGATTTTCAAAGCATAAATATTAGCCTTGAAATATATATATCTCTAAATGAAATAATTTTATAAATTACAATGATCAACCACCTATTTAACGAATTACCTTCTAACAAGAAATATCAATAGTATAGTGGAAAATGAAGTTATGATAAATGCTAAATAAAATAATTTCTGTGAAATGAATAGTTTTATTCTCTCACCCAAGATACACATTTTTTTTATATTTATACATGGATATACATAATGTAAGTAAGAAGAAATAATCATTTTCTTTCAAGGATGTTTGATCATTATTACTTATAGGAATTGACATTAAGAAAATATTGGGGTGTCTATTTTTCAGATGAATATTGAGGTTCTTTTATATTATTAAATTTATCTATTAGTTTTTTTGAATAAAATTTTTAAAGGGATGCATATTTCGTCAAATTATATTTAATCTTATATATTTTTTGGAATTTTTTAATAAATATTTATAACATTTTGAGGATAATTCCATGTTGGGATGTATCGAATCATGGATTATTCTAATATTCAAATATATCTTTTTATGATGTTTAATCCTCATTATGTTTTATTTAAAAGGTGATTTTATTTTATTTTTATGTAAATTTATAATATATTGATATATATTGAGGGATATATGGGAAATATTTATTATATGATTTTTATAATTTTATTATATGGAAATTATTTCAAAAAGATAATAGTTGATTCACTAGACACTTGTGGAATCCAATGATTTTTTGAATGTTTTATACTCTTTACGTAACAATAATTATGGTATCAAGATAATTTATTTTTGATGGTATCTTACTAAATCAAACTTTTTATTCTCATAATGGTATAATTCATCAGCAACCACTCCAATATTACCACAATAATAAAGGGGTGATCTTTATAGCTTTTTATTTATTCCTAGGTATCTGTCAACTTCTATTCTTAGATGCGATGATGAAACACATAATCATTAGTATGTAATTATTATTTTTTTGTTTCTTATTTTAAAAAATGACGAACATTTATGATTAAGAACAGTGAGAGGATAATGGGTGAAAAATGGAGGAGTGATGTTTGGTGTAGGTGTCATAGAAGAACCAGGTAGTTGGAATAATGGTACCACGATTTAAATGGTAATTAGTATGAACCATAGCGTCTAATAATGTTTCCACTTACATTATAGTGACCACTTAATGGATACCCAATAGGCATCTGATGGGTTTTTGTGGGAGGGATGGATTGAAAATTTTATTTCAAAAATAAAATCCATTAATAATCCATAATTGCGATTTAAGTAATTTTAAAAATCACATATCCATCATAGATTTATATTATCATTATACATAATCATCATGTTTCTTCCTCTTACAAGGTTAATCTGACATATTTTTGAGCTATCAATGGATCAATTCCTCGAATAAAAAAGATATAATTTCCATAATTTTATACTTTTTTTAAATGTTCTAGCGGCCTGTGTGAAATGAAAAACATATTCTTATCTATGATTGATAAATTTATTCATTAATTTATATTTCATCATTTCAATATATTGTATAATTATATTATTTTTAAAATATAGGTATTACCATTGTTTTTTTATTTATGATTCATTTAATCTAGTTACATTAAGAATAATTCCTGTATTATCACATTCCTCAATGTTCTGATCCTTCAAGGTATATTATACCATATTTATCTAACACTTAATATTAGGTCATAAATAGCTAACCAATAGGTGACCCCTACTCAGGCCAATATTAACATAGCATAGAGTCTATAAATAGATTTTAGATATGTGAGATTAACATGGATTAGATATTTTTATTTTAATAATTTTTTTAGAATTATGTACTAAGCAAATATTTTTATACAAAAAATTCAGGACTATTACAAATTTATCATGTTTTCTAAAAATTCCATACATTTTACTGTCAAGATTTATATATATATTATACATATACTTAAGATTTAAATATATATTTACTATCTTGTAAATATTTTGTTCAATTATTTATAATTTAGTTTTCTTTTTATTACATGTATGAAAAAGGGAGAGTTTATTTCAGTAAAATTATTAATCAGGTACCTAAATCATTGAAATGAATGTTTTTAAATGTGGTATTTCTAGTATGTGTCCCAAGTAATGTTGAATTTTTCCTTTAAAATGGGATGGTATTAAAGATTCCCCATCCAATTTTAACTATATCACTTTTATATGGAAAGGGATATAAGGTGATTTAACATTTAGGTATCATTTATCATATATTCTATGTTATTCATAAAGAGGGTATAGTTAGATACATTGTATAATGGACAACATATGACAAATTAAATTGTGGATAGATGGTTAAAATTTGTGTTATATTATTTTATGTTGAAAATATTGATATTTTAGTTACTTTAATTCTTTATTTATATTTATACAACATACACATAATTTTATAATAGATATGTATGGGTTGGGTTGTGACTGACTATTTGGTATAATGTACTCCCACCCTATATATGTCCCTTGGAAAGTATGAGAACGTTCTAATAAATTATCAATATTATTTTAAATCACTAGTTCTTGATATAAACATGTAAATGGATATTTTTTTCATTTATAACCTCTTATTCCAAAGAGGAATAACTCATGTTGGGATTTATTAGGTTAATTTTGGTTTCGGTTTTTCTATCTAATGTGCATGGAGTTTTATCTTACTTTTATTTAGTTTCATTTCTTCCATACATGAGATTGAATTGTTTACTTTATAACAAAAATTGGTTTCTAAATATGTTTTATTATTATTATTAATTTTTAAAATTCATGTGGGTGTGGAATTATATTACTTATTATATATAAAATAAATATCTATAGTATGTAGATTATATAATTTGAAAACATGTTATATATATATATATATTAGTTTTTTAATTTTTGTGAATGAGTCATGAATGTTTCTATAATTTCTTATTATATAATTACACATTTTGTTTATAATGTGGGAAAATCACTTCCCACTACTTCAACCATTGTTCTTAAATACTTGTAAAATTCTTATGTAATTAGGAATAATGCATGGGGTATTATAGAAAACTTTTTCAGTTCAATGACTGATATTGTTTTTTATTTATTACAAAATGGGTTCATATCCCACTATGCTTCATTAACATTGAGATTATTTAGGAAATTTAATTGGTAAAAGTTTAGAAGTTACCCATATTTATTCTTGGCCAGCATAACTATGGTGGACCCTTGGGTGACATATGAATGATTGGGATGATTTTTTATTATTTTTGGACTTATAAATTTTCCAGAGAGACTCTAAAATGAATATTTTGGGTCTATTGGTATTCATAGTTATTATTTGATTACATAATGTATACTTTACTATTTTGTGTAAAAATATTACTATAAAAAATTATATATTTTTATTTACTAAAACATCAATAAAAATAAAAAATAGTGTTTTACCTCTAATATGATAGTGATTATAAGGGTAATATAAATTTTTTAATTATTGAATTTATTAATAATTACATTTTTTAGTATTATTAGTTAACCATTCATGATAATGTTCAATGAATGTATTCCATTTTTTTCAAATTTTTTATTCAAAATATGAAATGATTTCTAGAAAGACAAAATGAGATAGGGGGATGGGCTACAACATGACCATTAGTATATAGTTATTATTTCTATGCTTCATATTTTTTGTGAATGATATAGTGTCTTTCAATGAATAAATATAGAGTATAATACCATGATTTCCACATGCAACTATGTAGGGGGAGGTGAATGAGCATGTTCAACCCACTAAACCTCTTATGGATCCAAAGGTCGTCATGTTTATTTATCGACTCAACTAGGGAAAAAATAATTAAGAAAAATCAGGGGTACCCATGAATACTAATTTCATATGTGATTTTTAGGTTTGTTAATGAAACATTGTTGAGTCGATTACTCCAGTATAGAGCTGTTGAATTGATTGATTTTATGTGTAATATTTTTTAAAACATAGATACCCATGAGGTTAAAAACATTTGGATGGAAACATTTATACTTAGATGGGTTGTACATTGATAATGGTAGATCACAACAGAGGCCAATATAGAGAAATTCTAACTTAGAGTATCATTTTAGAGTAATTATTTTTGTAAATTTTTGTTGAAACCTCATGTTAGGTAACAAATATTTATTTTATAGTGATAAATAATGTGAGGATTATGGTGTTGAATCATATAGATAAATTCATTAACATAATTCATTTTTATCATTACATGTGTAGATACATGGATTAAAAGTTATAAAATCATTGATGGCTTTAAAGGAACCAATACATACTCATGTGATGATATTCATTCTTTCTACTTCCTATGAGATGGTAAACAAGGTAATTCAAGATATTATGGTATCTAAGTGTGTTTTATGATCTATTGGTTTGTTATAGAGCGACGTCACTTAAAAGGGATCTTATAGGTGATAGGGGTGATGTTAAGAGGATATTAATAGTGATGAATCCTTCTTGGGAAGTCAGGGGTATTGTTCCCTATGTTATTATACCATGGAAACCATGTATTTAAATCTCCTACACTGTATTAAATTATCATGAAATACCCATATATGTATTTATTAAAATACATTATATATTGATATGTACAATTTTTGTATCTTTACAAATTTTTTTATAAGAATTCATTACATAGAATAAGATAAACAAACCTAGCCATCCGGGATATCTCATTCCCAATTTGTTAGATAGTCGACCATTAGTAGATGATCACATACTGGGATACCTATTAAATGGTTAAAATAATTTTTTGGTTCTAATTGAATGATATACCTACATAAAATCGTCATTATATTTAGATTGAGGGATAATAAAGGGTTTTTATTGTGTAGTCTTTTACCACTACGATTTTAGAAGGGGGATCAAACATCAGAGAATATATTTTGATATATATTATATTTTTTTGATTTTTGTCTAATATAGAATCTTCCCACTCCTTCATATTTTATAAATTACTATCTATTTTAGATTTAAAATTTTAGGCATCCTTGTTGTTGATGATTCATAACACTCTACAAGGTAAGCATGTGGAATGCTCTAAAATATCCCACTTTTAATATTTTTATGGTCATGTATCGACATATAAATGATTTATTAATCATTAAAATAATGATTTATTATGTTATTTAAGGTTTGGAATATTTAACCCACATTGAAGAACTTGTATATTTCTATAATCGTTGGCTATTTTTCTCCTCTCTATATGGTACTAAATATAACATTATCAAACATTAGTAATTCTATGAATGAAAAATAAGGAAAATTTATGAAAAAGTGGGATATATTAAAATTTAAATATTGATTTTGAAAAATAGTTCAATAGGTACTAGGTATCAGAAGATCTAATCTCATATGGTGTAGTTTTCCAATTATTATTTCTAAAATATTTATGAGAGATCCATCATAAATAAGAAAAAAATATTTTTATCAATCTATTTCATAGAAATAATTTATTTCTTATTCCACCATATTACAAATAACTAATTGATTTTAGGGAGATCAAAATTCATATCATATTGATAAAGGATAAGTCTTTTACCCCTCATAGATTATCTCTTTTTGGTGCCTCATATTACATTCCCTAAGAAAGGGGATGAGGGTCTAGGACTTATTGTAGGCTACTAAATATGAAATCCAGTGAATATTAAGAATAACAATGATTTATATTAAATTGATTAGTTATTTAATCATGTAAAAGGATTAAATAAGATTTAAAATATTATAATATTTTTTTATAAGTTCTATGTGAGACCATAGGATATTACAAAAAATAATATTTATTATCAATATGGCCACATTAGGTTTCTAGTAATTTTTTTTGAATTTAGAAAACATATTATGGTTCTTTTGAGTCAAATAAATAATATATGTCATCCATTATGATAATATATTATTTTAGTATTTGAATATATTATAGTTATATATTAAATATCATCTAAATATTATTGTACACATCATCAAATAATCATTTAGAAACTATAAACACAAAAAATCTATTGTTGTATTTTTAATTGAACATTCATGATTTAGAAATTTATGTAAATTGATCATGTGGTCCTTATTGTTAAAGTCATTTTAGATATTGAGATGTTAGATGAATTAATATATATATGAGTTCCCAATAATATCATTCAGAACATGGATTTTTGGGGATTTTAATATATTATTTATTTCCCAAAATTAATAGACTCGAGAGTGATTGAATTATTGTTTAAAACAAATAGTTTTCAAAATCAAGGAAATAAATAGGATTAATGATTATTTTAAGAATACTTAGAGTTCAATATTAATAAATTTAGTGTAAATAAACTACTTAGTATCTAGGAGGTATATTTGGAAGTCAAACAAAATGAAATTATAACAAAACAAAAATAAAAAAAGTAAAAGAGTTCTGGATAACAATCAATAAAAATATTTAATGAATTTTATTAAAAAATAAAAATAATTTCATTAATCATAACTCTTCTCTTGTAATAAAAAATTGAAGTATGAATGTTACGCATATATAAAGTATCCATTTTATAAATCCTTGAATCTTATTATATTTAATATATTGAATGAAACAACTCCTATCTACATACATCATTGATTTAAATCAACAACATCGAGCTCTATCAATATGTTCCTATTAAACCACATGATTGGAAGAAATAAATATCTGATGAATTTATTAAAATATTATTTATAATGAATGAATCTCAATACCTAGAGTAAATTCCATATAGTATTATTAAATGAAAATTATTTAAACTATAAATCTGAGACCTTTTCAAATAACTTTCTCATAATTTAAATCTATATGAGAACACTGGAAAACACATTAATATGGAAGAACTCAGTAAATTATATAGTATACCAATATAAGATTAATGCGTTCAAATAAAATCAACATAATAATTTTTTTCTCCATGAATACACTGTCTATATTTATAGAAATTAGCATAAACAATTCTCAATGGTAAACTTTGAGTTATATGTAAAAAAATGTCACAACTAAAAAAACCATATGTAAAAAATTTATATTTAGCTCAATGTATTACTAGTTACATAACATAGTTAAATAAATTAAAAGGATCATAATGGTATCAATAAAACATGTGAATCCAATGTTTAATATTCATAAAAAGAACTAAAAATATTAATTTGGTAGATGTGAAATATGATGCTTATTAATATTTTCTAAAAAATTGTAGAGACCCGAAGCTTGACGTACATTGACATTACATTACATTTGAGGAATACTTAGTACATAACAAAAACACACACACAAGGATCGTATAGGTATAATATCTTTAGAAACTGGGAAACATAAACAACTGGTTCATAAAGCGTCTACACTGTCTCCCATTTATTTCATCATATCTATAGTCCCTTTTGGAATATCTTACTTAATAACCTTCTTCCTGACCTGGGGAAGGAAAACATACAAAAGGGTGATCTCAAAGGCTTAGTAAGGGTAAACAAAAGAAATATCAATCACATCATATACATAAGAACATAACTTTTGGAAATCTTAACCTGCAAAAGAGATCATAATTTTATAACATGGGATAAATCATGGCAGTGAAATGTAATCATAGTAATCATAACTTAAATCATGAAATTTTGTGGCATACACACATAATCATAGAGAATAATTTCTTATTAGTTAAGACTCGTTTCCAAGACAATCTTAGTGGACAAAGTCCATTTCTGAACCGAGTCACCCTCGTTTAAGTCATGTTTCACTGAACCGGTATAACCTACCGTTCCAGCCATGTCTATCTCATGAGATATAAAATCTTTACCCAATGCATTGGAGGTAGATATAGGTCCCAACCATATAATAATGAAACCATTCTAATGTGTTCCACAAAATCATAAATTATACATCATTGCATAACCCATGTAATAAAAATGGGAATCTTAAACATCATGAAATCATAAAACAATTCATATACAATAAAGGAATTCATAAAAATAATTCCATCACAACATAATCAAATCAATGTAATAATAGGGATAAAAACAGTACCCTTTATTATCTTAGATGGAAAATAATTTTGATTAAAAACTTGAACTCCAATCTTGAGGAAAATATCATTTCTTCTTCAAAAACACTTTTCCTTTCTTAACATGTCATAAAATTCTAAACTAAAATAAGTTGATTTACAATAAATTTGAAAACTTATAAGGGAAGATTCTTGGAAATAATGTTTTAAAAATCCATTCATGTCGTATAAGTTAAAAGAAAACATTCTTCTCGTACTTTTGTCGGAAAAGTCAAAAAGTACCTCGTACGAAAAAAGAAAAAAGATTCCTTTCATGTCTTTTACTAAAAACTCACCGAAGGGTAAAATTGGATATAAGCTATTGTAGAAGTATATAAATATTACATATTGGGGTAACATGGATGTGGATGATAAAATACACCCCAGTAAATTTCAAAGTATAAAAAATCTCGGATAAAAATGAGATTGTGATATTTCCCTTACCTTAGGTCCGATTTTCTTTGTACGTGTCTGAAACTCCTGTATAATGGTTTAAATAATGTTATTGACTTATTACAGAATCATACATATTGATATGATATCATATATGGTCATATTCTTAGCTTATTATTAGTAATATTTCATTGTTACTTGTTACTCGGGTCTTTATTGCCTTTTGTTCTTATGCGTGTTTTGCCGAGTAAATTCTTATTATTATTTTAAGGTTATAGATAACTTATATCCATAATGGTATTAGTGTAACATATATTATATTTATTCATTCAATTCATTTATATAATTACTATGTAATGATGATCATGTAGAACGAGTCACATCACATCGTGGAGACGGTATTCCGTACGTACGCAGGAGCGATGATATTGTTCCCATGATCGTGGAATTGTATTTAAGTGTATTTATACTATTTCAGTATCAATATAAATTTATAATAATAATATATAGTTACACATTACCCCATTATACCCATCCTTGTAATGTGATGGTGGAAAATAGATTACACCACGGCGCGGAGACGGTATTCCGTACGTACGCACGCACGGTGATTTCATTTTTCCGTAGGATGGATAGAAGGTGAATTAGGGTTGTTTCATATTTATAATAACATATCAGTATGTAAGTAATACTTATGTTATTAATTTATCATGAAACAACTAAAGAAGAAGAAGCTGAAGAAGAAAGAAATTGAAAAGATCGGTAATGTATATTACCTCTTCTTTGAAATGCCTCTTTGAATCCTCCACTTAGGGAACTAAGATTGGTCTTTGAAGAAGACCAGGACCTCTAGAATTATTCTAGGGAAGTTGAGAAGGGATTTTGACAGGGTTTGGCCGAGCTTGAGTGCTCAAATTGGTGTGAGGAGGAGGGGGAGGAGGTCCCCTTTTATAAGGGAGGAGAGGGGCACCTTAGGAATATCTCAAAATATTATTTTATATTAAAGTCAAAATCGGTTTATAATGGTTCCAAAGGGTCTTATTTCGAAGGTAAATTGGGTATGTGTCGACATACTATCAACGAATAGGATTTAGACAAGTTTAGGTTATTATTTTAACCTTATCAATTGGATTTAACTCTATGTTAAATAATTTAACTTTTACCGTGTCTTTTTGTTTTCTTACACTATATGGTTAATACACTTACTATAACATTCCAAACGAACCCCAAGATGTTTATTATTAATATATATATCCTTACATAAGTCATTTGGCCGAACCATAGATTTTTAGGAATAAAATAACAATTAATAATATAATATTTGATTTAAAAACAATTTTGTGTCAATTTTGACACTATTTGATATATGATTTTTGTGAAAGTCATAACAGAATTATATGTTCAAACCAAGTTGATTAAATCGACACTAATATATCATAGTGACCTATAAAATTATTGGAATTTATAAAAAGTTTCAAATTACATTTATCTGGGCATTTATAACATAAATTATGTTAACATTTCCTTAAAAGGGTAATTACTGCATCATCGTTGTGACATAAATAAATTAATTTATTTAAAGTCTAAAAATTATAAATAAAATATCATTATGTAGAAAATATTTTTATCTTTCTAATGAATATTTATAGTCTAATTTATCTCTTGTATAACCCCATATTAAAAATGTTTTAGTCATTAAACTTTGATTTTAACTATTTTAACTATTCATTAAATAAAATAATATTAAATGTCATAATCTAATCCAAGTGGACCTAAATGGTCATATTACATTCATAAAGTTGTTTTTGGTCGAATTACACTTATCCAATAGAATTAGGACATGTGTTAGGGTAATAGTAATATCTTATTTACCCTTAGTTACCTTATTTACTATTAACCGCGGTAAATAAAGTAAAAAGTTACTATTCACCAAAAAATTATTTTTAACTCATTGAACTGCATTTTACTTACTGATATCAACCGTGTCTGTCAGATTTTCAAAATTCCACTCACAGAAGCGGTAAAATTTTGTTTTATGCAAAATCCAGTTTTTAACCTACCACTTAGTGGTTTCACTATTCATCAAAAAATGAAATTTTTCAGAAAAATACAAAAATTTCACCCTAGGCTAATTTCGGTATTCCGAATCCAAAAATGAAGTCCATTTTGAAAAATAAAATTTATAAAATTTCAAAAAGTGGTTATTACTATTCATAACGGCTAGTTTTAATAATATTTTAATAGCATATTGTTGTTTAGTGAAACTCGTTATTGCGTACTACACACGCTATCGAGGAAGGTCGCGATTGCGTGTAATGCAAGGCAAGTGAAGGATGCAAGATCCTTTTGGTGTAGCGTACAACACTAGACATTAGTAAAATTAAAAAGAATATTTTTCATAAAATTTTGGGCTGTTACATTCTACCCCACTTAAAATGAATTTCGCCCTCGAAATTCGTCGGGGTTATAAATGGTTTACTATTCGAATGTTTCTTTAATCGAAACCCACATCGTAAAAAGGAATACCAAAACCAATCTTTAAAAACGAAATTATGAAATGTAATGGTTACCCAAATAAACTAATCACTGGGTTTCCACATAGGTGAAAATATGGATATGAAAGAAAAATCTAACCATCATGTTCTGATTGAGAGTGGTAAAGAATATGGCTATGGAAAAGCTCGCAATCACAAAGCCATAAATTTCTGACGATTTAAGGTACCATCTGATTAATCAGATATAAGAGCACTAGGACAACATTTTTGGTTTTCAAGATTGTTTGCCTAAAGTTAATGAATTTGAATTAGAATAAATACTTACTTTATATTGGTAAAATCTCACTGCTGTTCATGCCTTGAACAATTTCCACTTCATCTCTTAAATAAATGAAGTTGAATTTGTTATTCATGAAGTGTTAGCAGATCATGTGATAGAATGACGGGTCATTCCATCTGTCTCAAACAAAAGGTTAGCAAAAGTAATTAAATATACATAAGTAATTCTATAGTGAGATTAATCAAATATGGTTCCTAAAATGGACTTATACATCATATATCATACTGCTTAATATAATAAAACTAGTTTCTACTAAACAGGGTCTTCTTGTAGGCCAGTGGTAGGCAATAAAGGCCAGTCGCACTTCGGTTGTGGGTTCGATTTCCACAGCCTTGTCCGACGCGATGGGTTGTTTCTTGTCCTGCAGGTTGTCCTTTTTCTAAAACTATATTACTATAACATCCCATCAATAATATCGAAAAAACTTCTATCCTTAAACAATACTAACTTATGTCCAACATAGTCCATTCCAATCTTTATGCTTATCCAAAATACTGCAGTCCACTCTCATAATATAGTGAAAACAATTACTAGAGATTTAATACCATCGTTGATCCCCATATATCATAAGATATTTCTTGTTGGTCACATTTCAATCATTCAAAGTCCTTAATCATGTATTCTCTTGAATACCTTAGTGAAAACATGAATGCAGTTAAATGTTGACACCTTCCACATACCAAAATCCTCAAAATTCTATATAATCAAACCATGATATCACTTAGTCCTTATATCAATCATGAGCTCATGAATACTGTCAAACATTTCATTATCTGTTTATCCATTCATTATGGAAATATTATCTACTTTCCAAAATATTTGAATCACTTTTCATGGTTACCGGTACCTTAAAATTATTGAAAACCACAATAGACCAATACTTAAATATTTCAACACACCATAAAAGTACCTCAACAACATTATTCCTAAATACCAATACATAAACACTTCAGTCCATCCACTTCAATTATTGTCCTGGAAGAAGTCCTTCCTTGATTTAGAAGTAACGTTTTAGGTCAGGGCATTGAGTTGGGTAATGCCCATGTTCTCCACAAATAAGACATTGAACTCCATAACAGTCTGTCACTCTATGACCCTTTTCTCCACACAAATAACATCGGTCCCTCCATTTGAGGTATTCCTCAAGGTTCTTCTTCCCTTTTTTAGAAATCTCAATCTTCCTTTCTTTATTCTCCTCAACATACGAACATGCATAATAGTCTATCTTCCTCTTCTTTGATGAATTAGGCATACCACTAAATTTCACCTTGTTAATCATATACCGCGATGACTGATTCAGAATAATCACAACATCTTTCTCTCTAGGCATTACACAATTTTGTTTCTCATAGTCACCAATTTGTCCATTGGATTTAATGGTAACCGAATCCCTTTTGGTTCCCTCCATTAACTAAAACACAAAAATAATTTTGTGAGAGGCAAAAATCATGCTAGAGAAAACAACATAGTAAAGGGTAAGTATCCTCAATATCTAACTTCTTAGGTTAAATTCTATGATCGTTACCATAGTTCTAGGACTGTATCTTATATGTATACTTATCCTTAGGGACATCCCTAGACATACCTTATAAATAATCTAGGGATCTCACTAACGTTTTCGCATCCTAGTTTCCAAAGGTTGACTAAACCTTACCTCTGATACCAACTGTAGAGTCCCGAAGCTTGACGTACATTGACATTACATTACATTTGCGGAATACTTAGTACATAACAAAAACACACACACAAGGATCGTATAGGTATAGTGTCTTTAGAAACTGGGAAACATAAACAACTGGTCCATAAAGCGTCTACACTGTCTCCCATTTATTTCATCATATCTATAGTCCCTTTTGGAATATCTTACTTAATAACCTTCTTCCTGACCTGGGAAAGGAAAACATACAAAAGGGTGAGCTGAAATGCTCAGTAAGGGTAAACAAAAGAAGTATCAATCACATCATATACATAAGGACATAACTTTGGAAATATTAACCTACAAAAGAGATCCTAATTTCATAACATGGGATAAATCATGGCAGTGAAATGTAATCACAGTAATCATAACATAAAACATGAAATTTTGTGGCATACACACATAATCATAGAGAATCATTTCTTGTTAGTCAAAACTCATTTCCAAGACTATCTTAGTGGACAAAGTCCATTTCTGAACCGAGTCACCCTCGTTTCAGTCCTGTTTCACTGAACCGGTATAACCTACCGTTCCAGCCATGTCTATCTCATGAGATATAAAATATTTACCCAATGCATTGGAGGGAGATATAGGTCCCACCCATCTAATAATGAAACAATTCTCATGTGTGCCACAAAATCATAAATTACACATCATTGCATAACCCATGTAATAAAAATGGGAATCTTAAACATCATGACATCATAAAACAATTCATATGCAATAAAAGAATTCATAAAAATAATTCCATCACAACATAATCAAATAAATTTAATAATAGGTATAAAAACAGTACCCTTTATTATCTTAGATGTAAAATAATTTTGATTAAAAACTTGAACTCCATTCTTGGGGAAAATATCCTTTCTTCATCAAAAACACATTTCCTTTCTTAACATGTCATAAAATTTGAAACTAAAAGAAGATGATTAACAATAAAATTGAAAACTTATAAGGGAAGATTCTTGGAAATAATTTTTTAAAAATCCATTCATGTCGTATAAGTTAAAAGAAAACATTCTTCTCGTACTTTTGTCGAAAAAGTCAAAAAGTACCTCATAAGAAAAACGACAAAAGATTCCTTTCATATCATTTACTAAAAACTCTCTGAAGGGTAAAATTGGATATAAAATATTGTAGAAGGATATGAATATTACATATTGGGGAAACATGGATGTTGATGATAAAATACACCCCAGTAAATTTCAAAGTATAAACAATCTCGGATAAAAATGAGATTGTGATATTTCCCTTACCTTAGGTACAATTTGCTTTGTACGTGTCTGAAGCTCCTGTATAATGGTTTAAATAATGCTATTGACTTATTCCAGAATCATAAATATTTATATGATATCATATATGGTCATATTCTTAGCTTCTTATTAGTAATATTTCGTTGTTACTTGTTACTCAGGTCTTTATTGCCTAATGTTCTTATGCATGTTTTGCCGAATAAATTCATATTCTTCTTTTAAGGTTATAGATACCTTATATCCAGAATGGTATTAGTGTAACATATATCATATTTATTCATTCAATTCATTTATATAATTACTATGTAATGATTATTATGTAGAACGAGTCGCATCATATCGTGGAGACGGTATTCCGTACGTACGCACGAGCGATGATATTGTTCCCATGATCGTGGAATTGTATTTAAGTGTATTTATAATATTTCCGTATCAATATAACTTTATAATAATAATATATAGTTACTCATTACACCATTATACCAATCCTTGTAAGGTGATGGTGGAAAATTGATTACACCACGGCGTGGAGACGGTATTCCGTACGTACGCACGCGCTGTGATTTCATTTTTCCATAGGATGGATAGAAGGTGAATTAGGGTTGTTTCATATTTATAATAACTTATCAGTATGTAATTAATACTGATGTTATTACTTTATCATGAAACAACTAAAGAAGAAGAAGTTGAAGAAGAAAGAAATTGAAACGATCGGTAATGGATATTACCTCTTCTTTGAAACGCCACTTTGAATCCTCCACTTAGGGAACTAAGATTGGTCTTTAAAGAAGACCAGGACCTCTAGGATTATTCTAGGGAAGTGGAGAAGGTATTTTGGCAGGGTTTGGCCGAGCATGAGTGCTCAAATTGGTGTGAGGAGGAGGGGGAGGAGGTCCCCTTTTATAATGGAGGAGAGAGGCACCTTAGGAATATCTCAAAATATTATTTTATATTAAAGTCAAAATAGGATTATAATGGTTCCAAAGGGTCTTATTTAGAAGTTAATGTTGGGATGGGTCGAAATCCTATCAAACAATAGGATTTAGACAAGTTAGGTTATTATTTTAACCTTATAAATTGGATTTAACTCTAAGTTAAATAATTTAACTTTTACCGTGTCTTTTTGTTTTCTTACACTATATGGTTAATACACTTACTATAACATGCCAAAAGAACCCCAAGTTGTTTATTATTAATATATATATCCTTACCTAAGTCATTTTTCCAATCCTTTGATATTTAGGAATAAAATAACAATTAATAATATAATATTTGATTTAAAAACTATTTTGTGTCAATTTTGACACTATTTGATATATGATTTCTGTGAAAGTCATAAAAGAATTATATGTTCGAACCAAGCTGATTAAATAAACACTAATATATCATATTAACCTAGAAAATTATTTTAATTCATAAAAAGTCTCAAATTATATTTATTTGGGCATTTGTAACATCAATTATGTTAACATTTCCTTAAAAGGGTAATTACTGCATCATCGTTGTGTCATAACTAAATTAATTTTTTTAAAGTCTAAAAAGTATAAATAAAATATCATTATGTAGGAAATCGTTTTATCTTTCTAATGAATATTTATAGTCGAATTTATCTTATGTATAACCCCATATTAAAAATGTTTTAGTTATTAAACTTTGATTTTAACTATTTTAACTATTCATTAAATAAAATAATATTAAATGTCATAATCTAATCCAAGTGGATATAATTGTTCATATTATATTCATAAAGTTGTTTTTGGTCGAATTAAACTTATCCAATAGAATTAGGACATGTGTTAGGGTAATAGTAATATCATATTTACCCTTAGTTACCCTATTTACTATTAACCGCGGTAAAAAAAGTAAAAAGTAACTATTGACCAAAAAAATATTTTTATCTCATTGAACCAAATTTTACTTACTGATATCAACCGTGTCTGTCGAATTTTCGAAATTCCATTCACAGAAGCGGTAAAATTATGTTTTATGCAAAATTTAATTTTTAACCTACCACTTAGTGGTTTCACTATTCATCAAAAATTGAAAGTTTTCAGAAAAATACCAAAATTTCACCCTAGGCTAATTTCGGTATTCCGAATCCAAAAATGAAGTCCATTTTGAAAAATAAAATTTATAAAATTTCAAAAAGTGGTTATTACTATTCATAACGGCTAGTCTTAATAATATTTTAATAGCATATTGTTGTTTAGTGAAACTCGTTATTGCATACTACACACGCTATTGAGGAAGGTTGCGATTGCGTGTAATGCAAGGCAAGTCAAGGATGCAAGCTCCTTTTGGTGTAGCGTACAACACAAGACATTAGTGAAATTAAAAAGAATATTTTTCATAAAATCTTGGGTTGTTACAAAAATGGACCTGAAAGATGACATTTTTTGAATAATTAAATAATTTTAAAAGTTTTACAATAATAGTAATTGTAAATTAAATAAATATTATTAGAAATAAAAATAATTAAATTACTTTTAAATTTTGAATAATCGTCTGTCAGATTGATCATGAACACTAACATTCTACCTCTTATAGAAAAAATGTCAGTAAAAAATTTCTCATCCATTATAAGAGAAAAAATTATTTAGACTCCTATTTATAATTATTTGTAATTTTCTAAAACTAAAACATTAAAATATAAGAAACAAAGAGGTTTTATAAAAAATATGAAAATATTAAAAAAACTAATTACATTCATAATGAAAAAAATAGTTACCTATATTATTTAGAATAAAAATAAATATATAAATTGACATAAAAATAAGTTTCCAAATAATTAACATTCCACATAAAAGGTCTAACATAATTTCACTTTATTCATTTATATTCCAATACACAAGAATTAAGTTAATTTAAAGAATATTTTTCGAAAATATTTCTTCAAAAAAAATACTTGACATTAATATAATATTACCATAAAACATAAATATCATTTGTAAAATTTGAAAATTGAAAACAAACAATTTTCATTGGAAAAAAAGTGAAAACAATTACTTAAAAGAAGAAAAATAATATTCTTCTTACTAAATGACCATTGAAAATAGTTATATATATGGTTATAACATTATAATTAATCACACAAATCCATTTATACATAGAAAATAAAATATTGGTTTATTTTTCTTTCCTCATAATTTTTCTTCATGAAATATAAATTACTAATTTGGATAAAAAATATGATTTTTTTTCCTTAACTGGTTGTGAAAATTTCATTCACAACACATATCTTTCCAACTCTATGGTTTTGGATCATTACTATTTCTTTCCAAATAAAACATCCAATTGATCTGAATAGAAGAACATTATTCAATAAACTATATTTCATTTAGTTACCTCTTATTTAAAAGATTATAATTAATGATTTCTTGTTTTGAATAAAAATGTTAACCAATAAATGTGACTTACTTGATAACGTAAAACAATATTTGGATGATTTCTTATCTTGTTCTAACTATCCTAGATGGTTATCAAAAATATATATTTTTTAATTAATCATGGGAATAAAATAATTATATATTTTATATCATACTAATGTTTTACATGTTATTTCTAACCTGTCGAATATATTGAAATAGATATAATTTTTTCATTCAAATTAGAATTAATCTTCTAAATCTCACATTTATCATTAGAAACCATATATTATCCTTGAGGTTTTTCATAAAAACCCTAACATAGATATCCTAAAATACTATCACATAATCCTATATTTCATCATATGATATAGAGACATCGTCTTTGTCATCCATATAATAAGGGTAAGTAGAATTCCTAGTAAAATTCATTAAATCCTTGTGAGTAGTCTTAGTTATGAGACACATCTTATTTCTATGTACATTAGAAAAAAAAACTTGTCTTGTGAATTTAGTAACAAACTAAATAACTTTTAAATATAAGATATTTTATGACACTCCATGTGTATATTTCCAACAACACATTATTTTCATTACGTTTATTATACCATCTAGATTCCATTCATTCCTTCCATAACCTAGGATGTTAAGGTCTATTATGATCTAAATTCCTACAGTCATAATTAATTCAATCTGATAAATCATATATTCATCTAGACTTATCATTTCGATATCTTCTATCATTAATATTTTTTTAGTTTTAAAAATTACTCATCCAAAACATACATCTCATAGGTTTGAAAGGCTCTACATTAGATTAATACATCATAATATCATCCAAAAATTGTTTTGAATGATTTTAAACATTCACTATTGAAATATCCATTATTATGTTATTATTTATCATCAAATCCTATTATTTTAGTTTCATACTACATCAATGTTCCAATAAAAACATTGTGGCTCCAATTATTAATATTATTACTATCTTTAATCATATTTATTTTCTGCTTCCACTCATTTAAAAACATTTCAATGATTTTATCAACTAAATGATAGTCTATAACTTCTTTCTCAAATGATTATTAATAGATATCAATTAAACTCATAAAACTCCTTTGAATTTATGAATAAAACTCTCTATATAAAAAATAAAAACATCAATATCCTACTCTTAACATGTCTCTCTTAGTCCTATGAAACATTATTCTTATGACAGTTTTAATTTATATATTTTTACAAATACAAAAAAATGTTTTAAAAGAAGTTAATTTACTAAATATTTTAAATTTTATAAAACGTAAATGTGTGTTATAGAATAATAAATTCAAATGAATTATATATTTATTCTCATGTAAAAATAACAGAATCTATTTTTCTGGAATATAAATTTTTCTAGACACCATGAAATAATTTTCACTTTTATTATGAGTAACATATGTTTCCATTATTTCACTCCAATAATAATAATCATCTCCATTATTTATAGGTTGGTGAATTAAATTGACATTGTAAAAGAATATGAATGGTACAACACCTAGAATAGAAAATATATTACCTACTAAAATTTAGTGAACAAAATGAAAGATCTGAAAAACCATGAAATGGTCTGATAGAAAAACATTACCAAGGTATGAAAGATTCAAGAGATGAAGAATTTATGTTTGAAAAAATTAATAATTTTTCTCTCAATAAAATTTGTATCTTAAAAGTTATATTTTTCAAACATTTTGGGTTGAAAATTATGAAATGTAGTGGAAATATTCAAATTTAATGTTATTAATTGATAAATATAGAAAAATAGGGAAATGAAAAACAATTAATAAATAAATGTAACATATATTCAAATGAAAATGAATAAACACCTGAATGGAAATTATTTTTATAGATATAAATAGTTATAGTAATTATAATTATTTCCTTTTAATTAGGTTTTTGAATAGGATCAGTTCCTAGATGCAATGAAATATTTTTTCAAAATTCCTGAATGTACTTAATCTAAAACACTAGAAGGTACAAGTTTTATCCCAAGTTATATTTTACATACATCAGTAGTAAAAAACTCTGTCCATTAGCACCTCTTTCATTACATAATTGGAATAATGTCATTTCACTGATCCCATTAAAACATTATTCCAAGAGGAATAGATTCATATATATGAAATCTAATCAATATCATAGGATAAGAAGAAGACAATTATAAATTGATACTATAGAGCATCATTAATAATGTCATCACAATCATATTCTCTTAAAAAAAGTTATAAAACATATATAAACTGAATTACTCCGACATCAATATAGTTGAAAAATATTGAATGAAGTCCTTCCAATATCATTATAAAAATAATATTATGTTTTATGAATCCATAGTATCTACTTATAATCATTGGCATAAAAAATACTCAGTGGTAAACATAGAGTTCCATGGTAACAATTGTCCCCTCTAAAAAATCAAAAGGTTCAAAATGATATTATATTAAATGATGTCCATGTGACTTCACAAAGATTCATGAATTAACTGGATAAGAAACATACCACTAAAACATGTTAATCAGAATTCAAACCTGTATAATTATAAAAATCAAAAGTTTTATATTAGAAAATGTGAAATATAAAGAGTATTTTAATTTTCCAAATAATAAATATAGATGAAATCATTCATGACATTATTAAATAATTATAATCATTTTATTCAATACATTTCAATTATTGATACAATGATAATAACTTTTTTAGATAAGGGAGTTGATTTTGAGTAGTCTAATCAGTTTAATGAATTATTCCATGAGTTAAAAAAGTGTGATCACTAATCTTTTTCAAATCACACCTTAATTAGGTGAATAGTTTCAGTTTTATTTTGATCCCTGTATTATAGAACATGAATTTTGTATAACCTATTATAATTGTATGGTATTTTTTTTTGTTTGAGAAAACTTTATACTCTTTAGAATAACTATTCAACACATAACCTTAAACTAGTTGCTATTTATATTCTTCAATATATTTGAGGTAATAATTTTAAGTGAATAATTAAAGGTAGATAATGATCAAAAAATTATCAAGTATACACTATATAAATGTTATTTAAATATAAGCCACTTTGAGTGGATTAAATACATTTATTTATTTAATTTTTATCTATCATATACACATATTAATGGAAAAAATGTTTCTGATTCTCTTACTATGAAGTCTAAACATCAAATTCTTCATGAGGAAAAGGAAGAGTGAAGTCTAATGTATTTTTTTATTATTCTTAATATAACTAAGGATCTATATGGGATACAAACATTCTATATTATTATTACATAATATATTATAGATAAATTAAATTGGTCCTAGATATTATATCATTATTGTACCAATATTTGTGAAACTCTAAAGGGGAGAGATATCCTTAAATGCCAGTCTCTAGACTAAAACTATTCTATTTATATATATGTTAGACTCATACTTCCAAATAATAAGAGAGAGTATGTGCTAATGATATAATAACCATCTAGTTTTCCAATTGATTCTTGAGTTACAATGATGTTCCATGATATTCTTAACAATTTTTTGTGGCATTGTGTGAATCAGAACATCATCAGTTATGTGTCATGGTGCTTCACATGAAATTTTGTGAAAGTAAAATGAAAAAAAATATTTAAATTTCATATAGCATCTTCCTATAATTTTATGGAAATTGGATAAGATCATGATGTATTTTATGACTATATTAATATAATTTTTAATGGTACAAGACACTATTTTTCAGATTAGGGAAAATTAAACTAAGATAATCATTTACTTTATATCAGGGAATACTATTCTATTAACGATTTATGTAATTTACTTATTTGGTAAACCATGAAGCTTCATAGGGATCCAATGATCATTTTTTATTACCATCAATGAATACAAATTTCTATTATCTAGAAATGATTATATTAACATACTAATACTCATTTGAAAATAAGTATACCCTATCACCTTCATATGGATGGATAGTTATAGTGAACAATTCAAATAAAATTAAAAATTATAATAAGAAAATATTATTATCTCTTTTCACTAATTAGATCACCATATTCCAATTGTTTATTTTTCTAAAAATAAAACTCATCAATCATCAATATAGTTCTTAATTTTTTTACCTATATTAAAGGAATTTTCACTCTCTATTTTATTTTCTTGAAAATTGGAAATTATATTTGATTTGTTATAAAATAGTTCATAGGATTATTAAACAACTAATACGGATTAAAAAATAATGATCCACTACTCAAATTAAAAAATATAATATATATTTATTCCATGAGATAATCCAAGGAATTTTAGGAAAGGGATCAAGTTCCTCAAGGAATTAGTCCTCAAAGGGTTGAAATTAATGAGAAAATCCACATAGATTCATTGGTATTATTGGAGATTTCAGATAGTATTGGCGACAATGATTAAGATATTGTATTTATATTGAATTTAGTATTATGAAATATGTCATTAATGTTTACCAATTCAATAGATACATACCTTATCAGGTGTAGATTATATATTTTATAGATATTTACTTTATGATAAGTTGTTCTAATCGAGTGAAATAAATTTATACCATTGATTAGAGAGAAAATGATTCACAAGTGGAGGTTATTCCTCTTGTTGGAGTATTATGTTATCATAAAAGGCTACAATATTGAACAATAATATTGTTGAATGAAATAAATATTTAATCTTTTGGACCATATCATTACCAAACTAAATATTGATTATCAGGGTTTAGAAGATGGATATTGGGAATTTTATAGAAACCCATATAAACATTAGTTAGTTTTACTTATTAGAAATCTGTTATTTATATTTGGTAGTAATTATTTTTTTTAAAAAAATTGTGAGGTTAATTAAGGAAAAAATAGTCGGAATATTTCGATGTTTCTGTGAGATACGTATAGGATATACTATATAAGAGTATGAGATAACTTGTGAAATGAAGTGTTACATGTAGTGGTTACTTGAGTGACCTCATGGTACCTAATGACCATGTACACTATTCCTAATAGAAACATGATCGGTTTTCTTATGATATGGTTAAAATGTTATACATAGTCTAAAAAATTAACCACATAAAAAATTTATTATTATTACATTAATTTAATTAGAATAATCTCAATATTCAAGATATCTTCTTATTTCCCATCACCATCAAATGGATTCCTATTAAAGAGTTGATTCATAGTGTAATTTAGTTTCTAAAATATCATTTGTTTATCCATGTGAAGGTTAAATATTCCATTCCTCTACATTTTTTATATAAATTATAGAGGAAATTATTAAATACCTAATTCATTCTAATAGAAACCCATAGTTTTAAAAAATAAATACTATATATTATAAGGTCAATATTCATTAAGTGACATCACAATCAATACTGGATTCATAAATGCTTAGTGTATTTGGAAGCCTATATATAACAGGAGATTATATATAATATCTTCATGAAGTAACATTTGGTTCTTTACAACTATATCCCATATTATACAAATTATACATAAAACAATACTCTTGTCTCAGGGGAGAGGGAACATAATAATGGGGGACCTAAGATAACTAGTAAGGGATAACAAGAGAGTAATGAAGATAATTTTGGTATACCATGACTGTAATGGTGCGATAACAGGATATTTACATTTAAAAACCATTCATATAAATTCATAGATAACAGTGATGAGTTATAGAATAAATCATGGTATTTTTCAAGACAAGAATTGTAAAGGAATAAAATAACAAGATCCATGAAATCATAAAATTGGAGTAATACAATGACAGAAATTAATTGAGGGATCAATAGAATCATCATCATCATAATTTATTTATAAATGGGATATCTAAAAAACAATAGAGGAAAGAAAAAACAAATAGAAAAGAAAAACATGGTACCTTAAGTTGGTTAGTAGTGACAAATCCTAATAGAATCACCTCAAACTAGAGTAACTTCTTCAAGATGTAGTGACTCCTCACATAGATAGAATGTAACATCAACCACATCAATATATAAATATGTGATAAATTTCACTACTTTATTTCCTTCATGGAAAATAAGAGTAATCTCTTCTTGGGTGCCAAAAAGGCCCTTGTATGTTCTAACAATATAAGCTATAAACCATGTGGCATCACTAGTATTCTTTAGGGAACTACATAGGATTAAAAAATTTCTCTCTAACAAGATTAGAATATTATTTCATTGTATATATATAAGAAAAAACATGATAATCATCATGGATTCAGCTTTGAGGGAGTGTCTACACACAAAATAAGATAATAAAGTGAAAAAAAAACTAAATCCTGAATGAAGAACCACCCCAATCCTCACATGATACTCATGAAACACAATCCATTAGTGTTACATTTTTTTCATGAACCTTGGGAGTTCCAATAAACATAGTGTTCCAAAGAGGTACTATAGACCGAATAGGAAGAGGAAATTACTATCTAGTTTAGTTTAAGGTTTGGGGAATCATTCAAATTCTTTACAAGAGGAGTCATGTCTATTAATAAATATTTTTTCTGATCACCAAATTATTACATGAGCAAGCACCTCCTTTGAAATAGATTTTGATCCTTGATTTCCATAAACACCAAAACTCATAAATAAAAACTAAACCACTTTATTTCCTCTTATTACTAGACTATTATACTCTATAAAACCATCTTCTATTGAATGGTATTCCAAGACTATCATTCACGTGGATGACATTGAAATTTTCGATGAAATATCATACCATATGGTCCCATTCTCTTTAAAAAATTTATGTTTTGATATTTCATTCTACTTTTTTTAGGAATGTACATCTAAATTCTATGTTTATGAAAATCCATTTAGTATTCTCATTAGTGGGTAGATCTTGGTTATTTATTCTCTATAAGAGAAAATTTTACATTAATGTGACCTCTTTACACAAAATATATTCATCACATTGATCCCTTTAGGTCAAAGGTATCATCGTTCTATGATAGTTCCTCACACAAAAGATTCATTAAATGGATTCTGTGAACACACACATATACGGATCGTTGATGACATCAATAATTTAAAAGGATTAATGTGGGATTTTTTCCATAGTCACATTAATGAATCCTGAGAGTTTACTTTCCTTCCTGAAGGAGATGTCAATTGCTAGAAAACCTAGAAAGACAAGAACTATTCCAACCATTTTATAGTGATATAGAAAAATCTCCCCCGACCGATTATCCATCAAGTGTCTCCCATGAGTGTCAAGTAGTGATGTTGAATCATAATGCAAATGGACATTCCCACTACCTCCCTCTATCCTCGATTTAAAATACACATAATTTAGATCTAGTGTTTTATACCATTAACCATGTTCCATGAAATATTTTTATGCATTACATGAAAGGTGTCGAGAATACTCTTCACTTTCATACCTCTTTCCTACATGGGTCTATACATTATCTTCTAGGATTCCCAATAGCACTACACATAAACATTAGCATCCTAGTTAAAATAATCTTGGATCCTATAAATATTATGGATGAATACTTTAAGTACATTAATTTCAGATAAATCATAGATCAGAATTACCATGAGTATGGTATTAACTAGTGTAATCCTCTCTCCAAAATTTAGATATCAATTATTCCAATTCATTACATGACTCATGATCCTCTTCACAGTCTGATCAAAGGTATTTATTCACAAAATGTATAAGTAAATTAGGGCCTCTATTTAAACCATGGGGAAACTCTTTCATTGAATACACATACTGCCTCATAGTACACTTACCCTCCTATCCAGGAATCAGAGTTATATATAGACAATACTCTTCAATCGGTTGATTAATTGGTCTTTCCATTTTCAATATTATTTAACAACCCCATTCATTCTCTAACTGATATCAAACATGTATTCGTGAAAATAATAGTATCATATACAAGCATGATATGGGACATGTTGATGGAGTGATCCCAATTGTGATTGGTAAGAGTGTTTCCACTAGAAATGATCTTATTAATGTTCCTACTAAGAAGATATTATTATAAAATAATGATATTTGGGGATATTGGATCCCCTTTCCTTAGCCCATGTGTTGCATTAAATAATCCAAAATTTTCACCAAGAAGTAGATGACCAAACAAGAGTAACTCATGAATATGAAGTTGAAATAAATATCCCATGTAGAGAAACCCATCCATATCAATTAATTTAAGAAAATGTTCCATTAAATTTTATCATAAGCCTTATCCATTTCAATCGGGACTATCATTTTTGATCCATGAACATTGTTACTGATATTATTAATACGTTTTTGAGTCAATGAAATTTCTCCATGTATCATCATAAATTTCACATACCCTTAATGTTCTTACCAAATTTAACCAGTAATGTGGTATGATAGTGTTTGATTGAGGATGTTGGTGAGAACCTTATATGATATGTTACACATGCTAAAGAATATCTTTTTATATAGAGAGTTGGGGTCTTTGATCATTTGAATGGGGCCAATGGAAGTAGCACAAGTAGCACAAGTTATATTTTCTCTATGGAGAAAATCATAAATAGACCACACCATGTCAATCCTTACCATATCCAAATAGGCTCTATAAAAGGAACCCTGTAATTTATCAAGCTCGGGAGCACTCTTTGGGTTGAGGCTCCTCACTACCTTGATAACTTCTTCCCCAATAGGAACTAGGTAAAGGAGATCATTTACTCCATTTAAACCATGGGTATAACATATTCAAGGAGATAAGATCATCCCCATGGATACCCCTCTTTCATTTGTGGATTGGGATCCACTATATGGGATTTAAAGTTTGATTTAACCATTCTACCAACAACCCCTATATACCATCCTCAAGATAAAGGTTAGTTCTATGCCAGAGACACTTCTCCATTATAGATGTGTGGCAAAAGTTCATATTACTATCTTCTTTATGAGGAAACATTATATGCGACTGTTCATGAACTAGACGTTCATGCCTCAGAATCATATCATCCATGATTTCCTTCTGATCTGATAGTTCAATGAAAAAAACATTGTTTTAATTATTATCAATGATGATCTATAACTACTCTATTTCCTTCTTGATCATGTCCATGTCATGGAAATGTTTTGGTGGATTGTTGATCTAGGAGGTAATTTAGGCTTCAATATATCTAATATTATTGTGTAGGTTTATCCATGAAATCACCTTAGTCATCCAATCCCAATATTTTCTAACCACTTGATGATAGCCTGTGATATCCTTCAACAACTGGGTCATGTTAAACCAAACTCGACTTTCACGGCTGGGTATAAGAGACAGAAGTTATGGAAAATGATTGGGGTGTCTACAAACCATGTGAGTAACCATTGCATTTGAAAAGGATTTAATGGCATGATATTTTCTAAACTCTTATCAAGGTTACTCTAGGAATGATGAGACCATTTCTAGTCAATTCACCATTTGAATCGGTCTCCTAAAAACCCAGATATGTTATGAAACATCAAGCCATGCATAGTAAAAACATTACACTAGACTTATGAGGAAAACTCCCCTTATTCTCCACTAAATTATATATGATGTTTATGTCACCACCTGTGATCCCTAGAAAGGATCCAAGGTAGAAGGACTTCATATAATTCTGTAAATATTTTCTTAACTTAGAATAAAAACTGATCTATAAAAAATAAGCATAAATGCTATGACAGAGTAAATATATCATTGTTTTTACTAGCTTATTGTATGCATTAACGCGGTCAAAAGTGGTGGATTTATTCCAAAAGAGCCATATTTACATATTTTATTGACTAACATGCATGTATGGATGGATTATGATATGTTACTAAAATATAATGATTTTTATAGTGTTTTGTTTAGTATCGTGAATATATACTAGAGACACTAAGTTAATCTAGACATCTATATAAAGTAATTTAATTTTTACTCCACACTATATGACTTATGAAATCCATAGTAGAAATAATTTAATTGAAAATAGAGTTTTTAAGATTCAGCCCCAGGAATCTTTGACCCTTTCTTAAGAGAATTCGATCGAACACAAAAATTATTTAATAAAGATAATTCACATATCCCAATGGATAATGTAGAGTACTATATAGGGGTGTGTAATGTCAAATACTAGAACTAAATTTTGGTCCTCCTCAGCTCACATGACTCTCCTTCCTTGGAATAATCAAAAGAAACAATCAAGGAAATAAAAGTGGGTGTCCTAACTATAGGTTCCTAATCATTAGAGATCACATACTGGGAAATAACCTTTAGTGAATAATGATCTGAAAAAATAATATATTCGTGTCTGAGGCTCCTACCAGAGTGGGATATATTGAAGAAGAAGAAACTCTAAGAAACTCCCGTGGACAAAAGGGCTTAGATTGCAAAAAGTAACTTAAGTAGGAAAGAAGAAAGAAAATCTCTTTCCTACAGGAATACATAATTTGAATACTAATAAAACCCAAGGGATCACATAGATTAGAGAGTTAGGGATCCATTCCTTTAATAAAATGAGGGCTATGCAATAAGAAACACCATCATCTGAGGGAGGATAGGGAGAAGTCCAAGACACATGGGGAATCTAAACAGACGCATCTGGTAAATATGATGACCCTATACCGCTACCTTTATCTCCATTGGAAGGATAGGAATCCAATGTATCACGTGATAATGATTAAAATTTGGGGATCCCCGCATACTTCTTCTCTTTGCATCAAGCCTTTATTTCAGGAAAATGGGAAATGAGTAGCCTTGAAGCTGGTAACAGGACAACAACCTAGGTAGTGAGGAGTAGATGAAAACATGATTCCATTCAAAGGATTCTTGAACTCAAAGGAATATACACTCCTAAAAATAAAGCGCTATATTTGACTCAATACATAATTCATCCATCAATTCTACCTCAAGATAAAGAGTATTCTCATTAACTCAATGAATGGTTCTAATAGAATCACCAATATCGTACAAGAAGTATTAATTCTAGAAGGGGAGAGGGAGTACCGATAGAGAAATATAGATATCCGCTCTCGAAGACTCATGGATGAAAAATGAATTTATGTCCTATTGAGACTGGTTAGAATTCTACTACCCCATATATTTGGGTGAGTAACTCCATGATGGAATATAATCATCATGCGAATGCAAGACCACACAAAAATGTTTTTTATTCAGGGTAGATAAAATATTCAGTGGATCCAATCCCCATGATTCCCCAAAGGTGAAAAAATGGGAAGGGGTGGTTTATCAGCCATAAACATTTCCACTAGATTCTACTTCATAGATTACATGGTCTCCTTGAAATGTTGGAGATACAAATTGATAACCATTTAGTTTTCATTGATCTCAACAGGGGGTACCTTCGATGAAAAATCATGAAATAACTAGCACTTTACATTTTACATAGATCAGAAATGAAGTTCCATAAAGGAAATCCCCTAGAATAGATCCAATCTAGGAGAGAAAGAGAAAGAATTATTTGAGGAAGATGGGGGTTTAGCAACCAGAGGAGTAGAAGCATCACCCGAGAGTGAAGGGGGAGACCTGGTTACTAAAGCCACCATCAGACAAGAAACGGATGAGAAAATTTTAAAACACACACATGCGTCAGGTGCATTCATTGGAGGCTCCATCCATTTGAATCGGTTCATGAATAATCCATAATTAGTCCCCATATAATAATCATAATAATATAAATCATATATCAAGGATACCCACCAATACATTCATTATATGTTAGGTTTGGTATAACAACCTATATAACTTCTTGGGTATTGGGATAAAATCCCATGTAACCTCTTTCGGGAATGAGATGGACTATATTTTACCCATAATAAATATTAGGATATCCACATGAGAAATTTCCCATCCAAGAATCCACTAAATTGGTTCTCCAAACTAATATCCCACATCTCCTCAAGCATGCATCGTCATATACCGAAGGCTACTGAATAACAGTGGGCTTCTAAGATAGTTCTATGCGAATATAACCCCATATTAGAGTGTGAAGTAAAAATACAAATATCCACACATCATATACATCCGAGTATGCAGAAAAGATAAATAGAAATTAGAATCTAAAAAAATAATAAACATTAGTTTGGAAATATAACATGACTATAATACTATTGTAATGAGGTAAGTTTCAAACTTTTATAAAACCCATTAAACTGAACAACCAATGGATTGGTTATATAACATGTCTGAAGAAATAAAATCC
This sequence comes from Viscum album, assembly GCA_963277665.1. Lineage (NCBI taxonomy): Eukaryota > Viridiplantae > Streptophyta > Magnoliopsida > Santalales > Viscaceae > Viscum > Viscum album. The sequence continues at coordinate 667,976,112 of OY728133.1, forward strand.
GGTAAAAGGTTATAAACAAATTCATTAATCCAAACCTCATCCAATCATCAAATACCATTTGAGAAATCCCACTCAGTCGTTAAAAATTAACAGGGACGCAACCCATACATGCGCATACAATAGACATGTGAGATCTATTTAGTTACCAATGTGTAGTGTTGACCTTAGAAGGATTTGATTAAACCTATTAGGGATCCATCAAAAGTGTCTACAGAAAATTACGTCTAAATAAAAAAATTGATTTAGAAGTGTGATGAAAAAAATTACAGAAAGGAAGAGGTACCTTAGATGAAATGAAAGACTATATTGTAATCCATTAGCTCCCTGGTTATTAGGAGAAATTGGGGCATACAAAAAATATATTTAACCAATATAGTCATCTAAGTCAAAACATAGTATGAAAAATAATTTATATAAATGAAGGGGTTTTTTCATTTGTCCCTTTATTCATTAAACCATAAAGAATCTATCCAAGGTATTTATTTTATATACCCATGCTATATGTTCCTAGAACATCAGTATAAAATCTCAACTATGTATCCAAAATATTTGTATTGGAATACAATATCAAATACAAAATCATAACTCATGGGTATTAGAAATCATTTCTATCTTCTAAATTCTCAAATTTTAAAGGAAATGTTAGACATCTGGAACCATACATGTGGAGCGACATGTCAAATCTTAACTCATCGATGTGGAACATTGTGTATATCCTTAAATCATCAACATGTAATTAATTGTAAAACATTTAACCCTGGATGTGGATTGACTTTTTCAACATCATAAACCATGGATGAGGATCTCCATGTCCAACATACTAAACCATGTACGTGGATTACCATTTCCAAAATCCTATTCTAGGGATATGGATCCCCATGTCCAATATCTTAAACCATTAATGAGGATTTCCATGAACGAGATCCTAAATAATTTCCTAAATTTCAAAATTTTATGGGTCATCATCTTGACCTTTCAAAATATCCAAAATAAAATAAACATAAACCGTTATTTGACCTTTATCATTTCCCTGAGTCCTTGTGAACAATTAACACAACACATGGATCAAACTACCAAGTCCTTTACACATTAAAAAACATTCAATCATTCATTAGAAAACAAGGAATCCCACCTATATATTACAAATATTTCAAAAGTTCCATTAATGCATTTCTCATCCTTTTGAACATCCATAACAAATCCAATGACCTCATTTCCATCAAGTCCATTAAAAAGTGTCAACCCAACATTTTCACACATGGGGAAATGAACACTCATTTCAAATCAACATTTATGATCCAATGAAAACCCTATTATAAAATCTCATCTAGGTAAACACCTCACATTGACACAAATCCATTTCAATAAATAAATCACCCTTTGAAATCAATAATGATGTCAAAACCAAACATACACAGTAAAAAATATTTTAAAATCACCATATGAATTTCACAAAACTCAACACATAAAAAATTTTATTTTCAAGGGTTTTAATACCCCATGGGTTGTAATTGGTCTGTTCTCATAATAACGAGATGATCCAACGAGGTATATGGAAGATCTAAGACATAAATATATGGACCAAAATTATCAACATAAACCACATGAGAGAAAAAAAACCACAAATTGGATTTAAGTCACATACCACACACACAAGTAAATAATTGACATAACTATATGTAAATACCTTAGGCCACTATCTCATTAATGAAGTTTTTCAAATATTTCCAAGTCTAGAATTCATTTCCAAGGACCTAAAAGTCCAATTAAATATCATCAACATCCAAATGAGCTCTTATTTGATACAAAAGTTCTATCCTCAGGACAAGAAATAGAAAAAATTTAATTATAATAATTATTATTGATCCATTATTAAAACTCATAATCTTGAACAGTGCTAAAAACCAACTAGGACATCGGATCACACTGAATCAAAATCCAAGAACTTATTCAAGAAACATGGAAAAACCCCATCCACAATCTGGGATGATTATCTTGGAGGTGATACCATTTAGAAGGTTATTCAAAAAACTATTTTATGAAGAACATAAGAAAATCCCCCAAGATCATAAATCTTAATGGAATTCCAGACAATGACATGATGGAATCATCTCAGGATCTCCACTATGAAATCCAACCAAAAACCCATTGAAAAACGGATAATTCTACCACGCTCTAGTAGATGTTTCGACCAAACATAGAGCAGATAACTATAAAATTAGATAGGCAGAATAAAGAAGAGGAATAGAATCTAATAGAGAATAACATGCATTGAACCCAAAGGATTTTCCATGAACACAACCCAAAAAATGATCTATCTATGAAACCCAACTATTCTTAGTTAAAAAATTACAGACAACACCATACCTATCAAGGTGTCTTGCAACTTCTCCTAAACCATGGACACCAAACCATGATCCAAAGCTAAAAAACTTCCAAATTCTTAAAACATGATCTCAAGCCTCCAAAACACATATGAACACCTTGTATACCTCCCAATACTCATTCCTCATCTCCAAACACCATTGTAAAGCATTATAACTCAAAAAATACTATTCTGAGTCTTGATAAAAAATTGACCGAGTTAGTAAAAAAAATAAAACTCGTAATGGAATTTAAAACTTTTCCAAACTAAATATATTACAACCTCCACACCCCAACACTTATCATACATGTGAAGTCTTAGTGTTAATTTATTCAAACCTCCAGAGCTATGTTGGTCACCATTTATAGTAAAATGCCTCATTATATTTCTTAAACTCTAGAACAAAACCACGGAACAACCTCTATCTCAAGGCACACAACCTGCCAAAACCCAAGTAAAAACTTATTTTCAAAACAAAATAAGAAAATGATACTTACTCAATCCCATAAAACCGATTTAGTAATCCTGTCATCACACAATCACTCACCAAATATTTGGTGATCCCCACCATAATATTAATCTAACAACCCCCAACATTCAAGGATTGGAAACTCAAGCATCATATAAAATAAAAAATTAATGTGAAATCATGATCATAAAGAAACCTCAATATAGTTCCCAACATACCATTCCCAACAACCAAAAAAATAAAAAAATACATCACCACTCATCTTCATTATAAAAAAACCAACTTGAGTGGACACATGTCTACCATCCATTTATAACTAAGAGAAAACAAACTTCTCATTAAAATTTTGATTTCAATTTTTTAAATTCATTATTCACTCCCAAAGTGGCATGCCATATACCATCTACAACATCCCAACTTCATTTCCTACACCAAACCAACCTAGACTACTCTCACTTGACCCATTTTTTTAAAATTCTCCTCTCCAACCATTAGCATGCCAACACATCAACTGTTCTTTTTGTATTCACTCACAAAAGAATACCATAACAAAAAAACACACCCAGTAGATTCCATACCATCCTAGTGATATTTCAGTATCATCTCCCCCATATAATAAAAGCCAATTTCATTCCCTACAACTCAATTAACATTCCACATCTGTTTCATAGCATCATGGTAAAAATGTGACTGATCTACAGTTATTTATTCACACATATGAACATCCCTAATTGAGGGCCCCAACTAAATAATGGATAGGTCACTCTAAAAAATGGGAGTGTTAAGTCCATAAGGTCACTAAAAAAACCTCAACCATAAAAACCCACATTCAATTCACTAAAAATCTACGAAATTGGATTCGGCTATTTTGATCTCATTGGAGAGAAAAGACAACTATAAACTACCACCTATTACAAAATCTTAAGAATGGAACCCATGTAAATTTATGACATATGATACATCACAACAACTAACCCAAATATATTTGATGGTATACCTCCCACTATATGTATTCACTTTCTCTGTTTGAAAATCACCGCCTCTACAGAGGTCCTTAATCAAAACATAAGATACCATTCGATAAAATGGTGTATAGTTGATACTCACTTAGTATAATAAATATGTATGTTATGAAAATTATCATTATAACCTATAGACTATGATTATTCTATGTTTTTGTCGAATAATACAACCATAAATACATCAATTTCTAGAGTGTCACAGTTCTACCCCAATATACTTGGTTCACCATGTCCATAAGATTCTCATCAAACGCATAATGATTATTAGCATGCTATTGGATTCCTTCATTACTCCAGCATCATGGATTATGATCCCATTACATATTATCCAAAAGCCCAATTACACACCAAATCACCAAAACTCATGTTTCAAATGTTCCATTAACTATTTACCATTACATGATCTTGTGTAACCCATATAGAAAACATGTTTCTAATTATATTCGGTGGAATTTATTAGAAACAAGGTTCACAATCCCAATTCACAATACATTCCTCTCCCTAATGCTTGTCCCATCCTACATAGTTCACCCTAGGTGCTTCCCCAAAACCAGATACAATACTATGAGACATGATTTCCACTATGTTCATGTATCATCTCATCACATTCCTAAATATGCATCCGGAGATGACCAGGACAGACACCTAAACTATCCTACACTTATAAACAACATACTATGAACCACATTTAGTACTCTCAATCTAGATCACGACTATAAGTCACATATAGAATGAAAAATAGATACCAATGATAGTAACCGAAGCAAACATTCCACTCTTAAAATCATCCACAAGTATGAATCAATGTCGTATAAAGTGATCCTTATAAAAAAGAAAATTAATTCAATGTTTCTAAACCCCATACTATGCTAGAATCTTAATTAACAATTTTCAAAAGTCAAAAGCATCAATATGTTCATCACGCACCCAAAAGAACAAAAACATTGCTAATCCCTCTCATGGGACACCATCAAATGCCAGAAGGCCCCTACTCCATAAACTAGAGTCACATCTAGAAGGTAACTAGGCTTTCCCACCTTGAACTATTGGTCATGTCTTATGAAAAAACACTATGTCCAACCAATTAGTTCTATTACAAATAATATGAAGCTACAATCCCAAGGGAATAAAAGATGCACTTATCCCAACATCATAGATATCAAGATACCAAATAAACCATATCTAAGGTATCACATATTAAATATTTCATAATCGAAAACAACGAAACACAAATAGGTCACACATCCACTAAAAGAATCTCCACATCAGACCATTCCTGAGATTCCCATGGCATATAACCAACCATAAACAAACACCACTGAAATGGGTCTAGTTTTTATACACACATGACATGACAACCCACTATGGTCACAACACCTACTTTATAGAGGACCACATATGTGTCCACATCATTGAGTTTCTCAACATAAATCCACTAAAACATACATTATAGGGTGATCCATATATAATTTAGCAGAACTAATTATAATTAAAACAAGTACTTATAAGGGAAATGTTTTATCATTAGTTTTTTACACATTAAAGGACTGTGATGCTATCATCAGCAAAATTTCACACTATAAGGCCTATAACATGGGGGTCCTATATACCTACCATGATGAATTATATTACTATTACCTATCTAGGGAAAGATTAATAGTCAAATGACTATCCTATTTTCAATGGGTGAAGATAAATAAATCCATAAAAACCCATCAAGTAAAAACAACACGTTTATTAATCAAGTTGAAATTAAATTATTATAATAACATCAAATACTAAGAATATCAATCCCATCCTCATGTAACATTGAATTTCTACTAAAACAAGTTATTATGATGTACTAGTTTGATATCCATCATAGGATCCGAAACATACCAATATCTATAGTCTACTAAATAAAAAATATTAAGATAACATGACTGTAATATAATATCATACAATTATGTATCATCTTATATCAAGATCCACTAATCCAGTTCCCTACATCAGTTCACCACATGACATCAAGTGTGCCTACTCATATGCCAAAGGATTCAAATTATTAGTGAGGGTCAAAGATTATACTCTGAGGATATTATGTTGATATATCATAGTGTGAAATTAGAAAACATAACAAAACATTTTATACATTAGGTTATGAAAAAGGCTAAATAAACATCAACATCTCAAAAATAATTGTACATAAAATACGAAAAATATAATATGATTATCCAACAAATATAATGAAATTAGGCTAGGAAAACAATAACAACCATAAAAATGACTTCCCACAAGGTCATTTACAAAAAAAGTTTTTGACTAAAAATCCATTTAACAGTTACATAACATTCCACAATAAATTAAATCCAACAAAAGGGGATCTAATAAATCTCCAAAGCATACCTCATAAAAAATCATAATACCATATGATAAATCCTACTTAATCATAAAAAAATCAACATGGAATCATCCCAAACATATCTTTTAAATAAACATTTGAGATCTACTTGGGTTACCATGTGAAGTGGTAGCTAGATCATGGTGTAAGTAAATGAAATAGGCCACCACTGAAAGTGAATGAATAAGATATCAGTTAGAGAAATGGTGTATGGTGATAAGAAGTAGGATAAATAAAAATTATAAATAGGGATATTCTTCACAAAAATAATAGTATACTATCTAGTAATCTATTATCCCTCGAGATCTAAGGACACCCCCGGGCATACTAAACATACAACATCCAGATCTATTCATCTGTATCATAATATAAGGTAATAAATACCTTAAATATAGGAAGGGTATTATCATTTTTATTTTAAATAATGGAATCATAAATCATTAAACCATGGTATATATCTAATATTACCATGATTTTAGTGTATATTGTATCACTCTTATATCAAAACATTGTACAAAAAATATTGATAATTGTACACAAAATCATCTCAAATGTGAAAACCCATGTGTGTGGGAAGACATGTCCATCTTACAAACCCTCAAAAGTGGAATGGTATGTAAGAAATAAAAAATCATGCTTTTGGGTCATCATGTTAAAAATTAACTCATTAGTGTGGAACACTACTTCCAAGATTATCTTATCAACGTGGAACTCCATGTACAACCATTAAAATTTGGATGAGGAATTCCTTTTATAAGATCATAAAACATGGATGAGGATCTCCAAGTCCAAAATCTGAAACCATGGATGATGATCACCATGTCCAACATCCTAAACTAAGGATGAGGATCACCATATCCAACATCCTAAACCATCGATGTTGATTTCCATGTCCAACCTCATAAACCATGTCATTACATTAAAAAATATCATGGATCAGTATCAGTTCCTTTCAAAATACCAAAAAGAAAACACACACAATTTTTTTAAAACATTATCATTTCTAAATGTCCCAATGAAGCTTTAACACCAAATGTTTCTTATAAAACTAATCCCTTTTTACACATCGAAACATCATTAAAAAATTATTTAGGAAATTATCAAATCACACCCATCCATTAAATACATTTCGATAAAACAATTAAAACATGGGTTTTATTATTTAATGTAATAAACAAGGCCAAAGACATCCTTTCCATCAAAACCATTAAAAGGAGTCATCCCACGATTTTCATCCAAGTAAAAACACACATTCATTTCAAATCATAATTTGATATCTGAAATTTTTTTAAACCACTTGGAGGTAAACAACTCACTTTAAAAAACCATTTCATAAATGCTTTCACACTTTTAAATACATAACCAAGTCAAAACCCAACACACAAGGTTAAAAACATTTCAAGATCGTTATATGCATTTCACAAAACTCATCACATAAAAACATTTCATTTTCAGTGGTTGAATACCCCATTGGTGGCCATATATCTGATTTCATAATTACAAATTAATCTAACGTGGTCCACAGAATATATGGGGCATCAATATAAGACCCAAAACTATTAATATAAACCATGGGAGGTAATACACACCACAAATGGTCTTTAAGGAATATACAACATACCCAAGTAAATAATTAACTTGACTATGTATAAATCTCTTAGATAACCTACCACATCATTGAAGCTTCTCAAACATTTCTACGCAGTGATGGCCTTGACAAGGCTTATTTAGGTCTGGTTCCAACATCTCATCAACTAAATCAGATATTCTCGGCTACCCAATCTCTAACATCAAAATTAAAATAATTATTTATAATAATTATAATTGATAAAATTTTGAAATAACCTGATCGGAATAAAGCTCAAAACCTCATCATGTCTCCATGCCACAAAAAAACGAAATTCTAAAACATTCTAATGACCCAGGAAAAACCCTATCCAAAACACAGGCTAATTTCATAAGAGTTGATAACATTTTCATGGTTAATAAAAACCACATTTGTAAGAGAACCTAGAAAAATTCATCATGATAACATACCTTTACAAAATTCCAAAAAATGGAATAGAAATATTATCTTAGGATCCTCTATATTTAATTCAACGAAATTTTCAATAAAATATATGATTCTATCATGATATTGTGGAATCATAAACAAAAAATAAATAAAAAAATAAAATTTGGGATGATAGAGTATGAAGAATAATTGAAGTTGTTTTAGAAGAAAAACTCATCTAAAGTTGTAGTGAATTTTCATAAACACATCCTAAATGAACAGTTTTGAAGAGGAGGAATGGTTTAGAAACACCCCTAGTATATACACAATTAATATGGGAGAATGTTGTGTAGTATCTGAAAAACATGAGGTGGAGGTAAAATCACCATTTTAATGATGGTTTGAGTATATAAATGGTTTCTCCAAAATTTTATACAAAAATTGAACCAACCATGCACAAAATACTATCTAATAACCCATGTATATCACTATTATTATGTTGGGTAATAAAATATGTGCACTAATTTTATGGTCATCACTACCTCCCCTCTATAGTAATTGAAAAAATTTGATTGATTCTATGTGTAGGTCATTCACCATGCCACATGCTCTCAATGTCTATCACAGTTTCCACTTTTTCCAACAAAATTTACCACAAACCATGCTCTAATTATGCAATCCAACTATTATTAGTTCCAAATTATCATAAAACCCTTTGAGAATCAAGTTGTTTCATGATGTCTCCTTAAACCATGCACAGTAAATAGTGTTCCTTGGATTGAAAACTCCCAAACTATCAAAACATGACCTGAAGCCTCCAAAACTCATATGAACTCTTATGATATGTCTTGATCCTAGTTCATCATCTCAAAAAACTATTTTATGGTTTTTTAATTCTTTAGAAACCATTCTAACACTTGAAACACAATTTTTCATATCCAATAAACAAACATTCATATTACTTTGGGAATTTCCTACTCATATAGAACAAGGATATTACATCCAAGTAACTCTCTTTAGGGTTTGGTATAACCTCCCATGTGCCCATTTTGCTCATAATACATTAATATTTACCTAATTCATATTTTATTAAAATATAATTATAGGGTCACCCATCTCATAATCATAATCCTTTTATTAGTATGGAACACGATCATAAAACATTGATCATGTCGTCAGAACATAAACCATAGAATATAAATGGTTTCCATAAACATCTCATCATAAAAATACTAAACCATATACATAAATAATATGGATTGTTTCATTTGATCATATCCTTATAAAATCAAAAGTTCAATCAAAAGATATTAGCATGGTTGAAAAAACTACTCTCAAATATCAATTTCATGTTTCTTGACAAAAATACCGTATTACTTTTGAAATCACATTATTAAAGTATGTAAATTAATGAAATATTATGGAAAAAACATATATATAAAGAACCCTTGAAACTTTTAAATGATGTTTCAAAACAATGAGTTGTCAAGAAAGCAAAACATTTACATCTTGTTGAGTAAATTAAAAAATATTTATCTAAATGTTTCAGTAAAAATTGAAGAGTAAGTAATTCATAAAATGATATGAATATTCCTTTGATTCATATAAATAAATTAAAAAGTATTAAAAGTTAAATTAAAAATCATAAAAAATAGTAAATATATTCATGAAATCATATTAATGGAAACATGGACCTAGAAGTAAAATGTTCCCAATTAAAGAGATAATAAAGTATATTCTTGTTAAAAACATTATTATTGTCATTTTAATTACCAAATAGAAGAAAAATTTTCTATTACATTAAAATTTAATGAATATTAGAGTATAAAAAATTAATTTTTTTATTAATATAACATAATTTTCTTCATTGGAAATTCAAGAATAAACAATCAGAATAAGAATGAGATTAAAAAATATATACTACTATAATTCTTGATTTTATTCATAAAAGTTGGATATTATTGAGTAATAATTGTATATTCATTATAAATCACACCCAAAACATGAATAATATTAATAATTCCATATATTATTTACATATTACATATTATGATAAGTTTATTATCAATTATTTATTAAAGTCATTGTTCTGGATGATAACTACTTCAATTTTCAGGCATGTTTCAGTTTTATAGTCCTAATTCTATCATGGTTACTTAATCTCAATAATTTTAATCATGTAATTTGTTTAATATTTATTCATTATAAACACTTTTATAACTATTCATATACAATAGTGATAAAAAATGAATACATCACTTAATGGAGATAGTAGTCCCTTCATATGAATGTGTGATGATTCTAATTTTCTATGAATGGTAGAAGTGAAAATTAAATAAAAAATACACAATTAAATAACTATAAAAAATAATATATATTAATTTAATTCTTCATTATTACTATCACGGTTAAATTCTGATTAATTGAGAGACATCGCTTCATGGAGGTGGTAGTCCACATGTTTGCATGAATGTTGTTTTCTTTTCTAATCAGATAAAGGTTTTAACTTTTAATTCCACCATCATAGTTAAAATTAAGTATATTTAATATTATTTAGTAATTAATTTAAAATTTATCCCTTAATTTTATTGGATGTATAAGAATAAATACAATCTGATGTACTCGGTTAAGAGTTTTTCTTCTTCATTGAGAAACCTCTTTTGGCTTACACAATAAGCCTTGAATGGATGGACTTTGGGAAATACAAGAAGTTATAGGATGTCAGGAATGTATCTATGAATTTATTTTATTAAGTAATTAATGATATTAAATTCTCATAAAGTGTGGATGAAAGAGGATATGTTGTTCCCCTTTAAAAAGGTGGGACATGGTACATTAGGAATTTCATAAACCTGAAATAATATATATATATATATACACACATATATATCATAATCTAGTCTTGTGAACCCAAGGAATGAAAATTTAGAATATATGATGTGATAGGGACTCAATAATCTTAAACAATCACATTTATACATGTTTTGGATACATTGTAAGTCTTATCACCTAGATAATCCACTATTGACCAAATTTAACATTAATTGTGATAAGTTAACATTTTACCCTAATATCATATTGACAGGATAAAAGGTAAAATGGGACTTAATTAAAAAAATTTCTTTGTAATTAATAAAAGTTAAACAATTTTTTTCAGATTCAATTTCTATAAGTGGATTGTATTACTTTTAATATAAGAACACCAAATGTAGAAAAATAGTTTTATCAAAACACCTAATTTAAGAGTAGAATTCATTTCACCTTGAAATAAAGTATTATGATGTTTTAGAAGAATTATTATTTTAACATAATAAATGAAATAATTCTTTAAGACTTTTTTGGAAATATAAATCTTAATTTAAGCTTCAAACCATGTCATTTAATGCGAAGACCAAAAAAGTGTTTTTAAAATGAATAAAATATAACTTATCTTATTAAAATTCAATCATGGGTTCCCAACATCAAAACAATTTTTTATAATTCATTATTTAACTCCATAAAAATATATTTTTCTCTAAAAAAATTATATAATATGGTAATTTTTGGTGTTAATGATGTTTTAAATAAATTTCTTATTGTTTTAACTTAGTTTTACCGATTTTAACATGGTGACAAAACATTACCGTGGTTATTATGCGTAATAGGGAAAATTAACATGAACCAAATAAATTAATATAAATATTATGAATAAAAATATGGAAAAAATTCTAAATATTCATTTTATATATGTGGCAGAAATCAATTTTAATGTATGAGTGAAAATGCAATGAAATCCATTTTTTGAAAAAAAAAATCATTTTATGCATGAAAATGGATTTATTATTATTCTATTCCTAGTAAAATCTTAAAATGAATATAATATAATTTTATTGAACACATAATATATATAATTTTCATTCACAAAATTAATGAATATTTGTTTATTTTATAAACAAATATGAAATACATTGCACATATAAAAATAGTTTTTAGAAGAAAAAAATTCTGCTGAAAAAGAAAATTATAACAAAATAAAGTATAATATTGAATCATATGTAGTTAATTAGATAATATATAATTAAAGGAGTCTTAGGTTACTTTTAGTTAAAATTAAAATCATACTGGAAACTTTCAATGAAAATAAATGGCAGTTATAGAAAAAGTTTCGTTTTGACTATTCAGTAAAAATCAATATTTTCTGAGAAATCACAAAAATTCACACTAAGATAATTTTTATTTTCAGAAAAAAATGTCCTTTTATAAAATTTTATTTCTAAAATTGGTATAAATTAATTATAATATTCCCTATAAAAAATTAATAAATACATTTCTTAAAGAAAACACATTTTCGAAGTATAAAATGACTTTACTGAAAATAAAGTACTTATATATTATACATTAATTAGTTAATTCGAATTATATTATAACATTATACATATTTTCCATATGTTTTTTATTTATATTAATTATAATAATTATAATGGCAAGGTTATAATGGTTGTGTTTAAAAAATAATCTATATATCACGGTTTATATTAAGCATTGTGTTGTGTGTCAATAAAGATATCAAATAAAACAAATTTATTTAATGAGAAATATATTCAAAAATATTTTGGTGATATATTATACCCCCATTAATAAATTAATCCCTAATAATTTTTATCTTTATAACAAAAGGATCAATATTTTAAAATACCTTTTTCAAAACCCACATCATACAAATGGATAATAAAACCTAATTTTAAAAAATAAGTGGGAAACATAAAGGTTACCTAAAATAAAAAATAATCCATTACATATATTAGTATTACAATATTTTGTGGTTAAAATATAGAAAAATTGGAAAAAGTAACATCCAAGGGCTAGTAGGTAGTGATATATAACATTATAATGGGAATGTTAACAACCTAAAAAATCATAAATGAGTAACCATTTAAGAGATCAAAAATTCATCAAAAATGAATTTAAAACAATAATATTTTTATTTAAATTTATATTCATTAAGTTTGAGGGATTATTTTACTATTAATATAGAGTATAAGAGAAAATAATCTTACATTATATCATTCTATTTCATAAACATGATTTCTTCATTTGTATGCACTTCGATAAATTTCCACTTCTAACTCATCCCTTACTCTATGAAATAAACTACCAAGATAATTTTTTTCAGGACTGAATCAATAAAATTTAGATTTACATAATTCAATTTCATTCCATATTTATCTCTCTATATGTACCAAAACCAAACATATGATCTAAATTTATTTGATATGGATAAATAATCTCATGATGAAATAAAATATTAATAGCTAACACCTCTATAATAACACTCAAAGTCCATCATAAACCATTTTTAATAGTAAACCTCTAGAATCCCCTAAAAAATTCATTACAAATTCAAATCCTGAAACAATATTGCTGATCATATATTTTTCCAATATCAACATTAACATTTAACCTTAAATAACATAATGTAGCTCATAATGTCTCATGAAAAACACGCCAATACGATGATCATGTATTCTCATAAAACATGATTAAAACCTAAATCAATATAAAAAAATCAACCAAAAATATATATATAATGATGAACTATCAATATATTCCAAAAATATAGAAATCTAGTTAAGATCACAAATAATTAATAAATCACTTTTTTTCAACAAGTCACAAATCCATTCAAAGGTCATCATTACTATCCAATTTACATTGGTATGAATCATCTCTTTATCCCAATTAACAATTATTATCCAGCCATCATGAACATATTATGGGTTATCATACCCTCCATAATTTCATTGATAAAAATATTATTTTATCAGTACTTAACTTTTTGTAGGTTATGAGTATCATTATAACATGTGCTTTAAAATCCTTAATTCAAAAGAACTACAAAACAATCATTATATGTTTCATGATTCTTATATATATTAAATCACTTATAAACCATTTCTACAACATAATCTTTAATCCTAAAAAATAAAAACATAAACAATTCTACTCAAATGATAAGCATAATATTGGACCATTATTGGTCAAGGAGTTCATCATTATATTATGGAATAAACTTTAATAATTCCCTAGTTCGGCACAAAAAAGGATTTTAACTACAAATATTTCCTAGGGATTAACATAATAAACATAAAATAAACTATTCATTTTTTACATTGAAATTACATTATCCATACCCTTCATTTCCACATTGAAAAACATCTTCTCATTATTTTGTGACATTCCCTTGAGTTCTTCATCCAAAATTTGAGATATATACGAAGTTGAATCTTTTTTCCTCTATAGTCTTTTTGAAAATATATTTTTATCTTATTAGTTATTTTAGAAAACATACCCATGTCAAGGTTTTTAATCATATAAAAGAGTATATGATTATGTATAATCATAATGTTTCTCATTACATCCCTACTTTTATTTGGTTCTCATGATGAAAATCATTCCATTTTCAGTCACACTAATCATTATCCTGAATCTTCTTGATTCCATGGATTTAGTAAAACCAAAAAACTATAGTGTCATAAACAACAATAATATTTAGAAACCAAATAATCCTGAAAATTTATTTATAATATGTCTTATTTATGAAACCTTATTCTCAATCAGTGTCACCTTTGGTATAAAGTAGGCTATCCTTACTTATCGTCTATTTAAATCCTTCAAAATGGTTCATAATTAAAATATGAGTTCTCCCAATGATATCCAATGAGAGTGTCTGACCTGAGGCATAATAAGGTCTCATTCACCATGCACCATAATTATGGCTATGATATATATTACCAACTCTTTTTAGGGTTATTAACCCTAGATACATCTATTATAATGAGCCTATCTTTTATAAAAAAAATCCCTTTTTGGCTGAACTGAATTCCCTAATATGGTAATGAAAAACACCTGAACTTATTTGGTTTTTTATATACAATCATATTTAAAATACCATTATCCAACATATCTATTTATAAAACAACTCTTGAACATAGATCATATTATTAGTATAAATATTGGGTTGTGATAAATCCAATTGGTACATATAAAAGAATCCATAGTCTCAATTGGTTGGATCGTTCCCTATGAGGCCCATTTATGGGATTTTATGACAGAGATATAATCAATGAGATTTCACCATGACCAATAAAAATCCATAATCAATTAAATATGTCACAAAAAAACATTTACAAGATAAATTCAAGCTCATCGATATCACAACCAAAACAATGTATGTTGAACCGCACCTTGAAAATATCACCATCGAGCACCATAACCTTATGGAATTTTCTGGTGTAATATTTGGATATGTTTCAAGAACATAATTATACAAATATAAATATATTGTATTATCAATATAATAATAATTATATTTACATCTTCTTGTTTTTACTTTTTATGTGATTTTGATTTTGATATGACAAAACACAAATTGTATTTCTGTGAAATATGAATTTTATATTAAGACCTTATCATAGAAGAATTCATGATTTTTAAAAATAAATGATATTTAAAAAAACTACACCATTAAATAATGTTTATTAATTTTAAATTATAATCTAATTATTTTATGAATTTGAATTTAGTTTTTATAAGGGTTCAGAAATGGTTATTGTACAAAAACCCATCATTTCTCAATAAATATTAATTACTATTTTAAAAGAGAATCATATTGTATTTAGGATTTTTTTCTGAAATAAATATTAATTTTTAAAATATAATATCTAATATATCATATAGATAATTTTCCATAATTTTATGATATATTTTATTTTTCATGTAAAAATTAAATACAATATAAACATGTGGTGTGTATTATGACATCATAATACCCCAAAAGTTATGTAATAGATTCTAGAAATAAATTTAATGAAAAAATATATCTATTTAATTTAAAATACATTTATATTTATTTTATTTAATTAATTTTATAATTCCTTTTTGAATTCTCCAAAACTAGTATTATATTTAAATGTTCTGAAATCACTTTTTTCTAAACACGACTCATATCCACATCACCTAGTGTAACAATTTTTTTAATATTTGAATCTATAATTATAAAAAAAATAAAAACCACTCATATTTTTTATAAACTGTGTGAAAATACCACTATATGGTTTGTGGTTTTGGTATATTTATTAGATGGAGTCCAAAAACTATATTTGAGAACTAATAAAGAACTAACTCACTCGTCCTATATAAACCCACCCACAACCCCATAACTATTTTCTATAAAATCATGGATGATGTCTTTAATAATACCTAACATATCTAGAATCCTATTGATGTTCCCTCATGCTCTAATGAAGCTCCTCCCGTGATTTTGAAACCATCCTCTCAAGGCATAGGGCATCCATCTCTTCTTTTACATTCAAGAAACCTCTTTGTAATTATCCTTTGTAATCTTAGATGGTTATATTGTCATGAAATTATAAAGACTCATATAATATTCTATATATTTCATAATAATATGAGAACATTTATCCGTTCTCATTAGATCATTTACCAATGATGTTATTATCCCAAAATTTAATAACGGATCCTCTCTTTCTCCTATTTACTCAAGATCCTTGTTTATGTAATGCAATTTGTTTTTAAAATCCAAATTTTTGAATATTATTTTACATACACCTCTTTCATACATTTCGATATCAAAATTATTAGATACCCATTTCAATATAATTAAACAATTTTATTAATCATTATATGTTGTCTTCATACATGTGATATTTCACTGTTATTTTTCATGCCAAATGAATGTGTCGTGAATATCCATCCCAATTTCATCTAAATGGTGTTCTTCTAGATGCACATATTTTTAATTTATTTGTTAATTCTTTGTATGTAACCTACAATCCTTGATTTTGGATTTAAAATTTATTAAATACATCCTTATGTTGTATGATATTTATGGCACACTTATTCACGTAGATGATATGAAAGTGATAGGTGTGATAAGAATTATAGAGTGATCCAATTAATTTTTAATGTTTTATTCAAATCAGTTTTCATACATAATAATCGGGATTGAACCAACTATAGTATGATAATTTTTCCATCATCTTATGATATTTTGATGGTTATCTTTGACCTATGTTTATGATGTCATGTTAACCATTTTTTCCACATTTTTATGTTGCCTCTATGTTATCAATCTATATCATTCCTCTTTGTTCATGTTTTTTACTGTCATCCCTATAATGTCCCATTAAAATTATTATTTTGTAACTTGTAATATATAATTTTTGTTATTATTTGATTAATCACTTACTGGGATTTATATCTCAACCATTCCTTATGTATATCTTCAGGTTATCCCATTCATTTTTATTAATTATGGAATATTATGATCGTGCTATGAAATGTTCTCATTAATAATGATATACCCAAGTATTTTATGTTTTTATATAATGTTCCTAATTACCCAAATACACTATACTTCTTGATCTTCAAGGTTGTCCCATGTGTATTATTGTGTAATAAATCATGAATTAATGTGTAACAAAGAGAATGGTTGTCGTAGTTTGTATCAGAGTAAGGAAAAGTTATTTTTTGATTAGGATTAGAAAAATCTATAGAATTCCATAGGGATAATTATAAACATAATGAAGTATCCCAAAATTTTGGTAAATTATGTAGTAAATATTTTCGAGGAAAATACATTCCATTTTATATACTACATGTGGATGTGGAACCAGAATAGAACTACTTAGGGGTAATAATCCCCAAAGGGAAAATTGAGCTGATCTCAATAACCACCAAGTCAAAAAATGGGCCTCGGTCTGCACTTGTTTTGAAACATTTATACTATATTCTTTTCTGAATTAATAATCCCATTATGAATAATTTTTAAGAGTACAAAAATTCCCAATAGATTCTATATTAGAAAATAGACAACGGATAACAAATATTGAAGCCAATAAATTCATATGCTAAAGAAATACATGTCATTTTGAAATTATCCATTTAATATTATTAAATTCAAATTTTTGTGTTCAATTTATTATAAGTGACCATACATAATATTCCCCTTATTCTAAATAATGGCTGGAAATAGGAGGAACCGAGTGAAAAAGAAAAGTGAACTGTAATGTGAAAACTAACCATATGATTTGTCCAACTTGATGTAATGAGGAATCACAAACTTTGTGATGATAAAATCTCAATTGAGTTAGGTTTTGAATGAAAACATTAATATGTAGGAACACAAAAATTCCAATAAGAATGAAGAAACATTAATTGGGACTTAAGTGTGAAATCCACCCCCCCAATTTCAATGGATCATTTGTTCCCTAAATCATGGAAAAGTAGTTCGAGTATATTGAGAAGATATTTTCTGGCCTTAAATGTTTCAAAAAATAGAGGTTCATTTTTTTTGTTTATATCATAGAGGATAATTTTATCAGTGGTGTACATTGATCAAGAATAAAGAGTATGCGGAAGAAATCAATGTAATGGGGTGGAATGAATTATGGAAAATATTTTTTGTAGAATATTTTCTAGAAACTCTCTAATGTACAATGTTAAGGGATTTATATTCTATAATGGAACACATTTATTACAAAAATATTTGTGAGGTAAAATTCAAAATACATGCATGATATTCATCTAGCTTTGTCTTTACCCTTGAATGAAATACTGACCACTTCATTGGTATGTTAAAAATGAGTCTATGAAAATCCATGCCGATCTATGAAATTGATAGCTATTAGTAAATTTTCTAATGTCCCCTTAATTTAGAAATAGAGATAATCAAATATCAAAAGTATGATAGGTATGAGAAGTGGAATATTAGTAAGAATTCTAGTAGTGTGATGGATAATTGTGATGGTGGTAGGACATTTATAATCTCACTTTTTAAAAGTGTGGAATGAACCAACACATAAATTTCATAAAAGGTATTAGGAAAATCATTTTTTGTGGGTATTATGGGAACTAATATAGTTATTTTTGGCAGGAAAACCTACTAATGTGATGGAATGGTAGAATGATTCAGCTAACTCTCATCTAATTTTCCAATATTTCTGTAATGACCCAAAGTTTCATTAATGGAAAATACCTCTTGATCCAGTTAAATGTTTCTTTATGAAAGATGTTTTTATTAGATGTCAACTTCTATAGTTTTACATTATGATTTGTGACCTTTACTTTTATAGCCGTTGAACAATGACCATCTGGGTAGTTTAAATATAAGGCTTTAACGAACCAATTTTCTACTCAGACAAAGGAAGCGATGGCCTCATCCAGTAGAATTACCCCTTATGAAGCCCATTTGTCAGAGCTCGGAAAAGTGGCGGCGTCTTTGGGATTTTCACTTGACCAAGCCCAAGCTGAGCTTCATCAAGTCAAGCTCGAACATGATCGTCTATGAGAAAAGTGGAAGTTGATTGAAATTACCACTCGAGTGATGTTATCCGAGCCACCCCAAGAGTCTGTCACCATCGCACACCTTACCCTTAGGTCTTATGCGGCTATTTTAAGGGGTTATATAACAAATAAGTAGTACCATGTTCATGCACATTACTTTTGTATATAATAATGAATATAATTTCTAGTCATTTTTGATACATTGTAATTAGTTTTTAAAGTACAAATGGTGTTTTTAGTTATTATATAATTAAGAATTATATTTTATTAAATTAAAGGATTTTTGAATTAAATAATATTTTAATAAAATATTATTATTAATATTAAATTAATTTTTTATTAAGTATAAATGATCTTATAATTTTATGAATACAATTAAATGTTTTATTAAGGTTTGAAAGCCATTTCTGTCAAAACCCGTGAATTTTTTTATAAATGTTGGTTTTTATTTTAAAAGTGAAAATTAAAATATTTAGAAAATTATTTAGATAAAATAAATATTATTTTTGGAATCATGACGTCGAAATTATCCAACGGTGAATTTTTCATAATTTTCTGAGACAGTAAAATTTTTGGGTAAAAATTAAATACTATTTAAATATATAATGTGTTTTATGACATCATAATGACCCAATGGTGATGTAATAAAATACCATAATCCTTATGTTCGGCCAATATGTGTTTTATCATTAAAATAATAAGGTTTTGGGTTTGTTTGTCTTACTTTTCAATGCATTAATGGAGCCCTCAAGACTTATTCAACACTTTGCCTTTTTAAATTAATTTCCATGGGAGTGTGACTCACCTCCACATAAGAAACCCTAATTTTTTAATAAGTTCGGACCTTGGCCTTGTAAAATATTTTTTTCCTCTTTCCTTTTCCAGAAACCATGGGATAATACCATGGGATGGTTTGTGGTTTGGATTACTTTAATATAAGGGGTCCCAAACCTAAATAATAAAAAATTCTCTCACCTTTCCTATATAAACCCACCCAAGCTCCCACTTCCTCCTCACTCAAATCCCTTGAAGTTCGTCCAACCTCTGCCCTACTCTCTCTAGAATCCTCCCAAGGTGCCCCAAGCTCCCAAGAAGCCTCTCACAAGCCTCTCTCTGGCCTTTGGTAGCACACTTCCAAGTAAGGGATTTTCTTCCTTTCTCATTTTTGTCAATTTTCTTTAAGTTTTATTGCCCTTTTTATTTCAATTATGAATGTTGGGGCATGGTTTTGCACATCCCCCATACTTCCCTCTTATTGTTTGAATGATGGGAGAACCCTTTCTCTGTCATTAAATGCCTCCCATGTACACCCGTTACTATGCCGAAATTCCGAAAGGAACTTCTCTCTCTTCTTTTACATTCAAGAAATACTTTTGTATCATGAATATAAATTCCATTTCTATTGTTGGGACATGTATATATATGACCTCCTTACTGTCCATTACATGTAAATATGATGAGGAACCCCTTTCTCTCTCATCAACCTTTTTTATGAATTCTTATGTCACGCCGTTACGCTGCCGAAATCGCGCCGATTTTCTAAGCCAATGTCTTTGTGTAGTGAATACCATGCCCATTTCTCCATCAAGGGTATTCACCTTTATGCACATCTACATATTGATTATAAAGTTTAATGTATGAATTCCACATTCCTTTATCGTGGAAGAAATTATTTTGTTTTATGAATCCATGTTTTATGATCCATGTGGCACACTTATGCATGAAATGAAATGTTTTAGAAGGGTGCGCCCTTTATAGCGCTCCAATGCATTGGGTAAAGTATAGTATCATGATACGCCATGTGCAATGAGTGTTGACTCATGCTAATTCAAGTGCAACAAGGGTTTACTCGTTCTTCAAGTGCAATGAGAGTTTACTCATGCTCCATGTGCAATGAGCCTTGGCTCATGCTAATTCAATGTTAAGTGTTGTTGCCACATTTCCATGTTATGATTATCATGCTTTATCATGCCTTTATGTTCATGTTACTCTTATTCTCTATTGATGTTCCTATTGCC
Organism: Viscum album; assembly: GCA_963277665.1. Taxonomy (NCBI): domain Eukaryota; kingdom Viridiplantae; phylum Streptophyta; class Magnoliopsida; order Santalales; family Viscaceae; genus Viscum; species Viscum album. Next base: position 667,997,702 of record OY728133.1, read on the forward strand.
TAACATTTATTTTACTCTTCATTTTATTCATTGTGTACTCCCTTACTGGGATTTATAGCTCACCCTTTTCTTATGCATGTCCTCAGGTTATCCCATGCAATGCTAAGTACGAAGGAATGTAGTGGTCATGTAAAGGAAGTTTTCAATAAAGATGTTGTATTTCAAGTTTAAAGTTTTTATGTAATGATCCTAAGCCCCAAAGACATTAAACCTCTCGATCTTCTTTGTTGTATCAAGTGATGTTTTATGTAATAAATCATGTTTAAGTTGTAATAAAAAGCAGGGTTATCATAGTTGGTATCAGAGGATAGGTTTAGTTATTTTTGGGATTTGGAAACCCTAGTAAAGCCTTAGATACAAGACTAAGAATAATAAAAACATCCCTAAGTTTTGGTAAATACTATGTAAGTGGTTTATCAAACAAATACATCCCTGTCTGGATACGAGCAGGTAGAGGCGGCTCTGGCACAGATGTATCATAGGGGTAAAACCCGAAAACACTGCTTTGAGCTAGACTTGAACGGGAACTGGTGCACGACAACGGGCCTTGCTGCACTCTTGGTTACGACACTCCCGGGGGATATGTTTTGATAAATTCGCAATCTTAGTATGAACCCTTATTAAGGAAAAAATTCCCCTAAGAATATATGTTAGAAGGAAGATCATGAAAATCCAGGATTGAATCCTATAGACTCATGAGTTAAAGAGATTAAAGTTTATTTATAAGTCATAAACTTTTGTCTTTGGATTACCCTTTATGTGTTACCCCTAACTTTCCTTTTATTCCAGCCAATGGCCGGTAATAGGAGAACTCGGGCTAACAACCGTTGTGAAGACCAGTGTGATGATTGTACTTATGAGATGCCCAATCCAATGGGAGCGGGAATCGCGAACAATGTCACGCTTCTCTCTCAGCTAACTCAAGTTTTGAATAGAAACACTGTTCAAGAGGAACGTTCAACCCCCCCTAAGAAAGAACAAGTGGCTATTGAAAGCTTCATGAGACAAAGGCCTCCTACTTTTAGTGGATCATCCGATCCCACGATCGCTGAACAATGGATCAACTCCATTGAAAAGATATTCTCCATCCTCCAATGCTCTGAAGAAGAGAAGGTTCTCCTGGCGGCTTATCGTATGGAGGGTGAAGATGATCAATGGTGGACGTTGATAAAAAATACGAAGCCTGAGGAGGAGATCGAGGCTTTGGAATGGAAGGAATACCAGAAGATGTTTTTAGATAAATATTTTCCACGCACCCTCCGTCTTAAGATGGAAAGGGACTTCCTTTCCCTCAAACAGAAAGATAAAGAATATGTGGGAGAGTAAGAGGAAAACTTCACAAGGCTTGCACGATACGCTTCCGGCTTTGTCGTTACCCCCGAATGCAAGGTTGACCACTTCTTTGGTGGGCTGAAGCCTAGCTTGCGGAAAGCATTAGCGATCCGTGACTTCAATAGCTATGAGGAAATTGTCCAATGTTCCCTCAAGGTTGAAATGGATATCGGAGAATCACAGGGGTATCATGGGGACAAGAAGCGTAAGGTGGACATCAATGCTGGTGGTCCGATGGATAAATCCAACGGCGCTAAGATATTCCTGCACCCCACTTGCCAAAAGTGTGGAAAGAAGCACCCTGGAAATTGCCTTAGGGGGACTAGAAAATGCTTCAAGTGTGGAAGAGAAGGGCACCTAGCTGTTAACTGTCAGAAAGAAGGACCCGCGGCTGCGACAGAGGAGAGGAACGCTCTGTTCGAACCTCAACGCGTTGTTCAATTCTTCAAATGAAAAGAACCGGGTCATTTTGCGAATCAGTGCCCTAATCCAAGGCTTATCGGAGGCAATCAACAACCTCCAAGACAGCAAGGAAGAGCTTTTTCCATCACTTCTTCCGAAGTGAACCCCGACAACGATGTGGTGACAGGTACGCTAGTTATTCATTCAAGAATAGCGAACGTACTTTTTGATTCAGGTTCTACGCATTCTTTTATATCTCAAAAGTTTAGTAGAACAATCCCTGCACCACCACAAATCATGGAAGTAAAGATGTCGGTGAGTACGGAAAATGGGGCAATCATTGCATCCCATGAATATAAGTCTTCCCCAGTTACAATCTGTGGATTGAGTTTCCCGGCAAACCTCGTCATACTCCCTTTGGTGGAATTTGATGCAATTCTTGGCATGGATTGGCTTTCCTTATATAGAGCCAACATAAATTGTCGGGAGAGGGAAATCACACTCCATATGGAGAATCGACCCCCGATTCTTTACAAGTGTCAGGAGGAAGATGAATCTCCTTTAGCTCCATCATCTCAAGCATGGATATTACTGCCTTATGAGCATGCATATCTGGCTCAGATGATTGAGTCCAAGGAAGAAACCACCCATGAAGAAATGCCTATTGTGAGGGAATTCACTGAAGTATTTCCTGAGGAACTTCATGGTCTTCCTCCAAGAAGAGATGTTGAGTTCTCAATTGAACTTATACCTGGGGCTCTACCAATATCCAAGACTCCATATAGAATGGCTATTGTTGAGCTTGAAGAGCTGAAGAAACAACTACAGGATAATCTGGATAAAGGGTTTATACGCCCAAGTGCATCACCATGGGGTACACCAGTCCTCTTCGTCAAGAAGAAGGATGGGTCAATGCGGCTTTGCATCGATTATCGTGAACTTAACAAAATCACGATAAAGAACAAGAATCATCTCCCAAGAATCAATTACTTGTTTGATCAGCTGCATGGAGCACAATACTTCTCCAAGGTCGACTTGCAGTCGGGATATTATCAAGTAAGGGTGAAGAAGGAAGATATCCCCAAGACTGCTTTTTGTACAAGGTACGGGCACTATGAATTCATATTAATTCCTTTTGGACTCACCAATGCTCCAGCAAATATTCATGGACATGATGAATAGAGTCTTTAGATATTACCTAGATAAATTAGTGGTAGTATTTATAGATGATATTCTAGTATACTCCAAAACCAAGGAGGACCATGAGGAGCATTTAAGAACTGTACTGGAGACTTTGCGCAAGGAGAAGCTCTATGCCAAGTACAGCAAGTGTGAGTTCTGGTTGAAGGAGGTCTCATTCTTGGGCCATATCATCACAAGAAATGGGATATCTGTGGACCCCACCAAAACAGATGCAATTAAGGGATGGCCGAGGCCAACATCGGTAACTGATATCCGTAGCTTCTTGGGGTTAGCTGGATATTATCGACGATTTGTGAGAAACTTCTCACGATTGTCCAACCCTCTTACCAAGCTAACTCGAAAGGGAGTAAAGTTTTCTTGGAGTGATGAATGCGAAGAAAGCTTCAAGGAGTTGAAAAGGAGGCTTATCACTGCACCTGTGCTCACTTTACCCACAAGTAGGGAGATTTTTGTGGTGTTCAGTGATGCTTCGAAGAAGGGATTAGGATGTGTGCTGATGCAGAATGATAAAGTGATATTCTATGCCTCAAGGAAGTTTAAAATACATGAGCGAAACTATCCAACGCATGATCTGGAGTTGGCGGCGGTGATCTTTGCCTTGAAAATCTGGCGGCATTATATCTATGGAGAGAAATGTGAGATATATACTGACCACAAGAGTCTTAAATATATATTCACACAGAAAGAGCTTAATATGCTCCAGAGAAGATGGATAGAGCTCATCATGGATTATGACTGTTCAATACATTACCACCCTGGGAAGGCGAACAAGGTGGCGGATGCCCTAAGTAGAAAGGATCCATCGATTCTATCAATGATGAAAATTGAGAAGGATCCAATCTTCTTAGACTTGATGAAGATGGATGTGGGAATCATAAAGAAGGGAACATCATCAATCCTTTCACAAATGATTGCTCAACCATATCTTTTGGAAAGGTTAATGGATGCTCAAAAGGATGATGCAAGAATCCATGAAAAAGTGGAAGCTATCAAAAAGGGAAAATCCTCAGAGATTAATGTTAATGAAGAAGGAATTGTGCGGTTTGGGAAAATACTATGTGTCCCATCAAGTTCGGAGCTGAAGAAGGAACTTTTGGATGATGCACATAGTTCAAATTTCTCTATTCAACCAGGGAGCACAAATATGTATCGAGATCTCCGTGAAAACTTTTGGTGGGATAATATGAAGAAGGAGATCACTGAGTATACATCAATGTGCCTGGTGTGTCAGCAAGTGAAGGTAGAGAGGTAGAAGTCTAAGGGCAAGATGAAACCATTTCCCATACCAGAATGGAAATGGGAGAACATCACCATGGACTTTGTCACCGGACTTACATGGACATCCAAAGGTAGTAATGCAATCTGGGTTATTGTGGATCGTCTTACAAAGACTGCACACTTCATTTCTATTAGAGAGGATTTCTCTTTGGATCAACTGGCACGGATATATATCAGGTAAGTGGTACGGTTGCATGGAGTACCACTATCTATTGTGTCTGACTGAGATCCAAGATTCACCTCTAAGTTTTGGAAGAGTCTTCAACATGCTCTGAATACTGAACTGAACTTCAGTACGGCCTATCATCCTCAAACTGATGGCCAATCCGAATGGACTATCCAAACACTTGAGGATATGTTGGGAGCATGCTAAATGGACTTTAAAGGAGGATGGGATCAACATCTTCCTCTAGTTGAGTTCTCTTATAATCATAGTTTCTACTCGAGCATCCAAATGGCACCATACGAAGACCTGTATGGGAAAAGGTGTAGAACACCGGCATGTTGGGATGAGGTCGCTGAACGTAAGCTGCTTGGACCAGAAATGGTCGAAGAAATGGTGGAGAAGGTGAAAACCATTCAGCAGCATATCAAGGTAGCCCAAAGTCGACAGAAGAGTTATGCAGATAATCGTCGACGAGACCTTGAGTTTAAAGTCGAGGACATGGTGTTTTTACCCATATCTCCGTGGAAGATGGTCATGGGGTTTGGAAAGAAAGGGAAGTTAAGTCCAAGGTACATCGGCCCCTTCGAGATTCTTGATCGTGTTGGGGCTGTGGCCTATCGACTCGCACATCCACCTACTATGGCCAAGGTGCATAATGTCTTTCATGTATCCCTCTTAAGGAAGTACATACCAGACCCTTCACATGTACTCTCTTCCGAGGTGGTACAATTGGAAGATGATATTTCATATGAGGAGCAACCAGTGAAGATCTTAGATCGTAGAGAAAAGCTTCTACGAAATAAGACAATGCCCCTCATCAAGGTGTTGTGGAGAAAACAGAAGTTTGAAGAAGAAACATGGGAGTCAGAGGATATGATGAAGCTGAGTTACCCACATTTGTTTTAGTGTGGGAAAAGGAAAATTTCGAGGGCGAAATTTCTTAAGGGGGGAATATTGTAACGACCCAAAGTTTCATTAATGGAAAATACCTCTTGATCCAGTCAAATATTTATTTATGAAAGATGTTTTTATAAGATGTCAACTTCTTTAGTTTTACATTATGATTTGTGACCGTTACTTTTATAGCCGTTGAACAATGACCATCTGGGTAGTTTAAATATAAGGCTTTAACGAACCAATTTTCTACTTAGACAAAGGAAGAGATGGCCTCATCCAGTAGAATCGCCCCTTATGAATCCCATTTGTCAATGCTCAGAAAAGAGGTGGCGTCTTTGGGATTTGCCCTTGACCAAGCCCAAGCTGAGCTTCATCAAGTCAAGCTCGAACGTGATCGTCTACGGGAAAAGTGGAAGTTGATTGAAATTACCACTCGAGCGATGTTATCCGAGCCGCCCTAAGAGTCTGTCACCATCACACACGTTACCCTTAGGTCTTATGCGGCTATTTTAAGGGGTTATGAAACAAATAAGTAGTACCATGTTCATGCACATTACTTTTGTATATAATAATGAATATAATTTCTAGTAATTTTTGATACATTGTAATTAGTTTTTAAAGTACAAATGGTGTTTTTAGTTATTATATAATTAAGAATTATATTTTATTAAATTAAAGGATTTTTGAATTAAATAATATTTTAATAAAATATTATTATTAATATTAAATTTATTTTTTATTATGTATAAATGATCTTATAATTTGATGAATACAATTAAATTTTTTATTAAGGTTTGAAAGCCATTTCTGTCAAAACCCGTGAATTTTTTTATAAATGTCGTTTTTTATTATAAAATTTAAAATTCACATATTTAGAAAATTATTTTGATAAAATAAATATTATTTTTGGAATCAGGATGTTGAAATTATCCAACGGTGAATTTTTCATAATTTTCTGAGACAGTCAAATTTGTGGGTAAAAATTAAATACCATTTAAATATATAATGTGTTTTATGACATCATAATGACCCAATGGTGATGTAATAAAATACCATAATCCTTATGTTCGGCCAATATGTTCTTTATCATTAAAATAATAAGGTTTTGGGTTTGTTTGACTTACTTTTCCAAGCATTAATGGATCCCTCAAGACTTATTCAACACTTTGCCTTTTTAAATTAATTTCCATGGGAGTGTGACTCACCTCCACATAAGAAACCCTAATTTTTTAATAAGTTCGGACCTTGGCCTTGTAAAATATTTTTTTCCTATTTCCTTTTCCCGAAACCATGGGCAAATACCATGGGATGGTTTGTGGTTTGGATTATTTTAATATATGGGGTCCCAAACCTAAATAATAAAGAATTCTACCACCTTTCCTATATAAACCCACCCAAGCTCCCACTTCTTCCTCACTCAAAGCCCTTGATGTTCGTCCAACCTCTGCCCTACTCTCTCTAGAATCCTCCCAAGGTGCCCCAAGCTCCCAAGAAGCCTCTCACAAGCCTCTCTCTAGCCTTTGAAAGCACACTTCCAAGTAAGGGATTTTCTTCCTTTCTCATTTTTGTCAATTTTCTTTAAGTTGTATTGCCCTTTTTATTTCAATTATGAATGTTGGGGTATGGTTTTGCACCTCCCCCATACTGCCCTATTATTTTTTGAATGATGGGAGAACCCTTTCTCTCTCATTAAATGCCTCCCATGTACACCTGTTACTATGCTGAAATTCCGAAAGAAACTTCTCTCTCTTCTTTTACATTCAAGCAACACTTTTGTATCATGAATCTAAATTCCATTTCTATTGTTGGGAAATATATATATATGACCTCCTTACTATCCATTACATGTAAATATGATGAGGAACCCCTTTCTCTCTCATCAACCTTTTTTATGAATTCTTATGTCACGCCGTTACGCTGCCGAAATCGCAGAGATTTTCTAATCCAATGTCTTTGTGTAGTGAATACCATACCCATTTCTCCATCAAGGGTATTCACCTATATGCACATTTACATATTTATTATAAAGTTTCATGTATCAATTCTACATTCCTTTATCATGGAAGAAATGATTATGTTTTATGAATCCATGTTTTATGATCCATGTGGCACACTTATGCATGAAATGAAATGTTTAAGAAGGGTGCGCCCTTTATAGCGCTCCAATGAATTGGGTAAAGTATAGTATCATGATACGTCATGTGCAATGAGTGTTTAATCTTGCTAATTCAAGTGCAACGAGGGTTTACTCGGGCTTCAAGTGCAATGAGGGTTTACTCATGCTCCATGTGCAATGAGCCTTGGCTCATGCTAATTCAATGTTAAGTGTTGTTGCCACATTTCCATGTTATGATTATCATTCTTTATCATGCCTTTATGTTCATGTTACTCTTATTCTCTATTGATGTTCCTATTTACTAACATTTATTTTACTCCTCATGTTATTCATTGTGTACTCCCTTACTGGGCTTTATAGCTAACCCTTTTCTTATGCATGTCCTCAGGTTATCCCATGCAATGCTAAGTACGAAGGAATGTAGTGGTCATGTAAAGGAAGTTTTCAATAAAGATGTTGTATTTCAAGTTTATAGTTTTTATGTAATGATCCTAAGACCCACAGACATTAAACATCTCGATCTTCTTTGTTGTATCAAGTGAAGTTTTATGTAATAAAGCATGTTTAAGTTGTAATAAAAAGCAGGGTTGTCATAATTTCAACTACAATCAATAAAGTCACTTTGTAAATAAATACACTAAGCGAAGGGTGGTCGGAGAAAATCAACACCAACCACCTTCAATGTTTCAAGGGAGAGATTATTCTATCACATCAACTAAGGTGGATCCTGAAAATGAAGTGATGGAATGTATGGTACTTACTCATTTAATAATATATAATTTACTTTTTTGTTATGGATCTATTCATTACTTTGTATCACACAAGTTTAATAGAACTATTCAAACACCACTATAAAGAATGTGAGTAGAGATATCTGTGAAAATATAAAATGTTGAAATTATTTTATCCCATGTATATAACAACTCCCCTATCATTATTTTTTGTATGAACATCCTGGTGAACTTTTTTATACTCACTGTTGTTTAATTTTCTGTAATTATAGATATGGATTGTCTTTCTTTACATAAATCCCATAGAACATTTTGAGAGAATGAAATCACACAATGTAACACAAATAATATACTAATTCTATAAAATTGAAAGGAGGAGGAGAATTATTATTTTGAATCAACATCTCAATCATCGATATCATTAGCATATGAGTAATTTCAACAAGATCAGATTGTTGATTCTAATGATTATATCATCCTTGTAGACATGACACAGTGAGGGAATACCCAAATATGTTTCTAAAATAATTTGTTGGTCTTCATCCTAGCTGAGATGTTGAATTTTTAATCAAGCTTGCACGTGGGGATTTTCTAGTATCCACAGACCCATATATAATGGATGTTGGGGAACATAAATACTAGAAGAAGAAACTATATCATATTCAAGACGAATGGTTCAAAGTCTCATATATTTCACCAAAAGGCACACTAATCCACTTTTTCAGGTGGATGGATGGGTTAGTGTTCCTTTTAATTGATTATCATGAGATCTAAAATATCACGATAATGAAAAAATATCCTCTTTACTAGATTTATGAATTATTCAATGTATTACATGGAGACCAATAGTTTTCTGTGGTTGATCTACAATTAGGGTATTAACAAGTAAGGTGGAATAAGGAGGATGCCCCCATTGTTTCTTTCTATAAAAGGTATGGGAACAATGATTTCATAGTTATGATATTGGGACTCAATAATGATCTAGATATATTCATGAACCCAATGAAAATAGTATTTAAATATTTTGTATTAAAAATAATGGTTGACTTTATCGATGATATTCTAATATTATCCCAAAATCAAGGAGAAGTGTGAGGAAATCTCAAATGTATGCTAAATACCTTATGAATTCATATGATTTATGTTGTTTATAGAAAATGATTGTTTTGGTATATGGATGTCTCATTATTTTTTGAATGGATTGACAATAAATATGATATCTATGGACCCTTAAAAAACAAAATCAATTGAAGGATGGTCGAGGATAACATCTTTGATAGATATCCATAGTTTTCGTAAACTTTTTAGTTATTGTCGATGATATGAAATTAATTTTTCATGATTGTAAACCCATTTAACCACGTTAAATTGAAATGGGTTCAATGATTTGTGTGATAATGAATGTGATGAGAGTTTTAAAGAGTTAAAAAAGTGGCATATAAATGCACATATACATATGATTCTCATAAGTGGGGAACATTTCATTATATATATTGATTGTTAAAATAAGGGACTACTCTATTAACTAATATAGAATGAACAAGTTAATGAAAAATCCACAACAGAATATAAATTTCATGAATTGAACTTCCCAACACATGATATGGAGTTGCTTGAAGTAATCTTCACCTTAAAAATATGGAATAATTATATATTTGAATAAATGTATGAAATATTTATGCATCATAAGAGCTTCATGTATAAGTTGTCACTCGTTTTGATGAATATTTTAGAGAAAGGTTAGTTATAGATGATTAAGGACTATGTGAGCTTAATTTACTACCATCATTGGAAAGAAGACAAAGTGAAAGATTATCTAAATAGAAGTGTTCGAGAAAAAATCATTAAAGATAATTGAGAATGATCCTATATTCGTAGACACCAGAAGGATGTAAATGAGAATCATAATGGAAGTAACATCATTAGTCCTTCCCAAAATTACTACTCAACCATCCCTTTTTAAAAATATAATGGATTCACAATGAGATGTTGTCCAAATTCAAATGAAGGTGGAAGCTATAAGAAAAGGGGAATCCCTAGAATACAAAATTAATGAACAATGATTTGTAATATTTGGATCACAAATATGTGTACCATAATATATTGTGTTAAATAATTAAATGTTGGATAAATCACATAGATCAAACTTCTCCATCCATCAAGGGAGAAAAAAATATATTCAGATATTTGAGAGTACTTTAGGTGGGACAATATGAAGAACAAGATCACAAAATATACATAACGGTATCTTGTATATCAACAAGTGATGGAAGAAAGGTAAAAAACCAAGTGGATTATGTAACCACTACCAATACCAATATACAAATTGGAAAACATAACCATGTATATTTCCATGGGTCTTCCAAACACATCCAGAAGAAATAATTCTATTTGGGTTGTGGTGGATCATATTTCAAACAATTCAATCTTCATTTCAATTCGAGTGTACTTATAACTCGATCAAATTGAAAGGATATACATTAGAGTAGTGGCTAGGTTTCATGGAACAGTACAATCAATTGAGTTTGAACGAGATCAAAGATTTACCTCAATGTTCTAAAAGACTCTCAAACGTACTCTATATACATTGTTGAACTTCAACATGGATTGTCACTTTCAAATGATATCCAATAAATATAGACTATCCAAAAACTCTAGGACTTGTTGAGATCATGATATATGGAATTTTTTTTGAAAGGGATTAGTATCTTTATCTTTTAAAATTCTTATTCAATAACATTCCCAACTAAAGCATCAAAATGGAACAATATAAAGCCCTTTATGGTAATAAATTTGAAACACATGTATGCTGGTATGAAGTCGGTGAACAAAAAATGATGGAACCTAAAATGGTTGAGGAAATGGTATAAAGGGTCATGGACATTTAGTAGCACATAAAGGATTCATAGACTAATATATATATATATATATATATATATATATATATATATGTTTACAATCATTGGTGAGACGTAGAGTTTGAGTATGGAGAATAGTTATTCCTCCACATATCTCAATAGAAAAAATTCATGAGATTTTGTAATAATGAAAAGCTTAGTCAAAGATACATTGGTGTCTTTGAGATCATTCATCACATCAGATAAGTGGCCAATATAATGGAACTCATACCTACTTTTCTAAAGTGCATAATATTTTCAATGTATCTCACTTGAGTAGGAACATACGAGACCCCTCACATGTGATGAATTCATAGTCGATACAATTTTAGAATGATATTTCATATGATTAGTAGAAGATGAATATCATGGAACATAGAGAAGATGTTCTATGAAATAAGATAATTCACAAAGTCAATGTAATATGGGTGGTACTACCAGTTTGAAGAAGTGATATGGTAACGAGAGGATATGACAAAATAGAATTACCCTAATCTATTTTAGTGAATGAAAAGAAAATATTTTTGGTGATGTTTATGAAGTGGTGAATATTTTAACTACATGAAATTTTAAAAATATAATTCCATTAATAATATAATTAAATAACCTATTATGGTTTTAGAAAAAACATTCACTTCATTTGTTATATTATATCATATCATATTTAAAAGAACAATAAGAATCATAACCATTGATAAAATCATTATTGAAAAGTGATTATATGATTAATATAAATATATGGTTTTGATATATCCAAATGACATAGAAAAGTATCCTAAAATAGCAATAATTTAACCTATGAATCTCATTTATCAGAGCTTATGAAGGATGTAAAATCAATATGATTTTCCATGACAAAGAAAAATTCACGATCCGGCAACTAAATCCTAAATGAAAATCTTTATGGGATAAGTTATAGGTCATAGAGATAACTTCCCAAACCATATATGCCAACCCTCTATATAAAATATCACAATCTGGAACCTTACCATTAGGGAGTTTTATGATTTAATTATGGTATTTATATTAGTAAACTAATAATAAGAATAAAAATATTTTATTTTTAATATAATAATTATTATCTTTACTTCTTATTGTTGTTATTGTTTAACTTTTTTTTATATGATAACCCGCAAAATTTATTTATGTGGAATGTGTAATTTAAATTAAGGCCTTCCTTTTTGTTGAATTAATTAATTTTATAAATAAAAGATATTTTAATAAAAAAGGACAAATAAATAATGTTATTAAATATAAATGATAATATAATTTTTTGATGATGTCAAATGTAATTTCTATAAGGTTTTAAAAATTGTAATTTTAAAAAGACCATGAATTTCTGTAAATAATATTTCTTATTTTATTAAAAGAAAAAATTCATATATTTAAAAAATTATTTTGATAAAATATATACTATTTTTAAAAAATACTAAGTCAACATTTCATAACACTTAAATTTTCAATGTTTTCAGAGACAGTATAATGGTTGGGTAAAAATTAAATACGTTATAAATATACGGTCTGTATTATGACATTTTAATGACCCACACATAATGTAATAAAATAGATAAATGGTATACATTACCCAACCTATGTTCTGATTTAATATATTGTGATTTTTATGTTATTTTTTGAATCTTATAATGCCTTTATGCATCATCCAAAACCCAAATTATATTATAAGGTTTTAAAATCATTTATTTATAAACATGAAACAATTCCACGTTAACAAGTTTAATTTTTTATTACATTTTTCCCTTGGAATTATAAAATAATTAAAACCATTCCACTCTGGTAGAAAACATGGTACAAACCATGGTAAGGTTTTTTGTTCAGTTTATGTAATTATATAGTGTCCAGAACCTATGTTTGGGAAATACTAAGGACCCGCTCTCTCTTCTATATAAACCGACCCAATCCACCATTATAGTTCAATAAAAAACTACTAAGAACATCCGTTCACAACCATTACCACCCTATAATCCTCCAATGGTTCCCCCAATCTCTCAAGAATCTCATCCCAAGTGTTTGGAACCATCTCAAGGTAAGGGACATCCATCTCTTTGTTTCCATTCAAGAAATTTATTTCTAATTAGTCATTTTAATCTCAATTGGATATATTTTAATGAAATTATAATGATACCTCTATTGTATAATATATTTCATAATAGTTATATATTTTTTATCCCATATCATTATGCAATTTACCTAATATGATACTATAGTGAATTTTAATAAGAAATCCTCATTAAACCATTTTAGGAATCCTTATGTACTCTCATTATGATTTCAAAATATAATTGATATTATTCATTTAAAACTATTCCACTATAAATATACACCTATATATTCACTCAATAGTATTCACCAAGATATACTTATCCTTCATTGATTAGGGAATTCCATGTTTGTATCCCACACTCCATGATCATGGGGTTAAAATTAATGAAATCAATCCATATGTTTTCTGATCTATATTTAATTCTTTGCATATACATGATATGAAAGTGACATGTGTGTCCAGAAGTATATAGCACTTCAATTCATTGGGTATTGTTTTAGTCTCATGATTCGTCATGTATGCAATTTGGGAGTGAGCCTAATCAATTATTTGACTTGGTGAAACATTTTATGAAATCTTGGAAGTTATAATTGACCTATGTTAATTATTTCATGTTTAATTTCATTTCCAATTTCCTTGTTTCCATTATTTTATAATTTTATATCATGCATCTTTGTCAATGATTATTATTATAACCCCATTTATGTCTTATTTAAATAAATATTTTCTAACATGTAATACTATATTCATGTTATGCTTTATTTATTCCCTTGTTGGGATTTTTATCTCACCCCTTTCTTATATATCTCTCTAGGTTATCCCATGACATTTAAAGAAATATCGAATATTAAGATAATGTTAATTTTGTTTTCAATAATTCCAATCTACCACCTCCATTTTTTGTTTTCATATAATGTACCTAATTACCCAAATAATCTATACATATCAATATAATGGGTTGTATTATGTGTATTCATATGTAATAAATCATCAATTAATTTATAATAAATGAAATTATTGTCCTATATATTCCAAAAAGTGAAGTTATAATATCCATACATGGATTTATTTCTAGGAAAAACACATATAATATACCTTTCCAAAATGTAGGAATGTTATTCTGTACATAGAATTATCCTTATAGTTTTTAAAAATTTTATATATTCCTAGTATCCAGTGATTAAAAAAACTGAACATTTATACCAACTATATCGATTCATTCTTTTCATACATAAATAATACATCTTATTATATGAATATTAATTCCATAACACTACAGTCCACACTATAACCATAAGTTATTATTGTCAATGGGTACATATATATATATATATATATATATATAATGGTACATAAAATATCTAAAATCACAGCAACATAGTTATTTGCATCTAGAACAATTTCTAGTTATATCATAAAAAACATTCCTTGTCGCCAAGGGAAAAGTTCGCATAATAAAGGGTGATCCCAAATGAACATTAAGTGTCAAAAAGGGAGATTTAAAAGATATTTTAAGTATTAAATGATCATAGTTGTTGAGATCATGAAATCAATCATTTAAATCCATACCCAATTATTTATAGATCATTATCATGAGTCATGGATAAATCCTAGAAGTTTATAAGGCATGAATCATAAAGGAATCAATCAACATGATCCATAATAGCATAATAATGGCATAAGATTGTGTCGTAATGTATTAGAATAATGTGTGGAATAATAATAATAACATAAATATCATATCAAGGATACCGAAAAATAAAATCATCGCATTTTATTCTTGAGATAACAATGCGTAGACCTATTTCATGCTCCTAATAACCTCGTGTGCACCCTCTTTCAATCTTCGAATAACATCCTATATAGCCTTATTTGGGCTTGGATAACCTCCCTCGCACCCTCTTTAAAATTTGGGATAAGATATAATGTACAATTTTATTTCATAAAACATTAATATTTACACAATTCATTAATAAAATATATAATTTCATCTCCAACCATATCATAACAATAATACATTCACAGTTATGAAAAAAGATCATAAAACATTCATCATATTATCATAGCATAACCCCTATAAAATAAAAGGATTTTATAAAAATATGTTAATAATAATCATGAAACATAGAAATAAAGACTAATGAGAGAATAATTAGATCATTTACCCATTAAAGTATAAGTAACCTCAATGAATTTTATCATAAATTAAAAATGACTTTAAAAGGTCACTAAAATATTTTCCGAGGAAAATGACAATCAGTTTTCTAAATTAGTAATTTAAAATTAAATTAATAATAAAATATTATTGAAAAAAATTATCAAAAAAACATGGTATAATTTAAATTAATACAAAAAGAAATGAGTGATCATGATAGTAGGAAATTTCATTCATGTTGATTGTGTTAAAATAACGATTCCTTTCACATTTTTTGAAAAATAATACAGAAGTACATTGTTAAAACAATGATAATAATATTACATGAAAACATTTTATATACTGTAAATAATGGTTTATAAATAAATTTTAAAATTATAGGAGAATATTAAAATCAATGTTGAAATTTTGTAAAAGAAAACATTGACATGGATGAATAATATTCCACACTGTCTAAAAAATAAAGCCTGTTTTTCATAAAAACATTTTCCTACCCATTTTATGTAAATTTTTTTTGAAATTATACAATTACTATATATTTAATAAACAAACATATGTAAATAATATTAATGGGTTTTGTCTGATTAATATAATATAATTTCCAGGAATTTAAATTCAACCATAAACAACCACTATTAAAATGAGATTTAAACATAAATCCCATAACTCAAGTCTTGTATTACTTTGTACGAGTTTGAAAATCCTATATAATAAAAAAATAGATATATTATACATTTAACTTGGAACCATAATTATATAAATCTTACCATATTTTATTAAATCATATCATCTTATCCCATTTATATTTGAAATTATTTATAAAAATATTTGTCTAATGAGATAACAACTTCTTTCTTCATGCAAGTTTCGGTTCAGTAGTCATGGTCCTTGTACATTGATAATGGTTCCATTATATCCATGAATTTAATAATGTAATTATTATAATACTAACTAATTATGTAATATATTTTAACTATTCAGATAAATATGTTACTAAAAATGAATTAGATACCTACATGGAGATGGTAGTCCATATGTACGCATGAGATGTGTTTCATCTTTTGTTGGATGGAATGAAAGAATTATAAATGAAAATTTATCTTTATAAAAATATAATAATATCACAAATATCATATATATATATATATATATTTCAAATATCCATCACTAAAACCATCAATATGAAAAAGTGATGAAAAATGAAACAGATCGCTTTGTGGAGGTGTTATTCTACACATATGCACAAGTGATGTTTTCTTCTACCATGTATTGGAATAGAGGTGGATAGTGGTTATTATATCATCATAATTTAAATTTATTATATTAATTATATTAAATTAATTATCCTACAAAGTATTACATAGATATATAGGAGGTACAAGGAATAAAATTTAATGTACTAGGTTATGCATCATACCTATTTGTTGAGAAACCTATTTCAGCATACACCACATGCCATGAAATTATGTTATTTTTTAAAATAAGATTTTATATTATTTTGGAAATGAATATGTTAAGGAATTATATAATATACATGGTGAGACAGAAGGCTCATGGTGTTTTAAGATTATAGGACTGGTGATATTCTTTTATAAGGGGTGGACTGGATGCACTACGAATTACAAAAATGATTAATATATATATATATATGTATATATATATATATATATTAATCATGCATGGTGTAACCAAGGATAAAATAATTAGATGATACTTGTTTATAATGATAATAAACTCAATAAATTATAGTTATTCATGTTATGGAAACAGTTTTATCCTTATAACCTTGTTAAACAACTACAACCCCATTTTAACCTTAACAGTAATAATATAACATTTTACCATTATAAAATAATTATATGATAAAAAACGTTCCTTATAAACATTTATAAATTAAGATTCCAAATTTTCAACCAATTATATTATATTCAAATTCTATTTGTTTTAGTAATTAATTATAATATGAAAACAAAAAACACATGAAAAATGTTTAAAAAAATACATGATTTATGAGTAAAAACAATTCACCATGAGATCAAGTAATAAGTTGTATTAAATTAATTTAATCTGTTAAATAATAAAAAACAATGTACATTATATTTTTTTAGTAATAAAAAAATTATTCGAATGTTCCAACCTTGTTTTCAGATGCCATGATGCAAGAATAGTTTTTAATTGGAATGAAATATAACTTATCCCCTAAATGACAATATTTGATCCCCAATTTCAATATAAATTTTTAAAATTTATTTTTTTTATTTTTAAATTTTTTTTTGTCTAACTAAACTAATAAAATTGGATGAATGTTGATTTTTTATTTATTTTAAATCATTAATGTAAAACTTTTACTTAGCTTTACTTTTTTTATTGAGGTGATGAATATTTAGCAATGTTACTAATTATAGTGAACAAAGTTTATATTAACCCAATTAAAATGTATTATTAATACTAATTAAATATATGGAATCCATAATAAAATATTTAATTTCCATTAGTGTTATAAAATTGTTTTAAATTATGTTTTCCAAACTCAATGAAAACCTATTTTATAGAAAAATGTATTTTTATGCAAAAATAGATTTATTCTTATTCCATGCCTTTTAAGAACAATAAAATGAATATAAAGATTTTATCGAATTTATAATATAAAATTATCATTAAAATAAATAATAAAAACGTATTTTTTAATTAATTATGTTAAATACACATTCTTAACATAAAAATATTTTTTGAAAAAAAATTCTTTCTATGCCCAAAATTAAAATTATAACAAAATCAATTATAATACTTATTATTGTTTAGTTAATTATGTTGTATATAACTAAAATATGCATATATTACCTTAATATAAAATTAATATCAATATGTGACCATTCAATGAAAATAAATGATATTTCTACAAAAAAATTATTTCTTTTCTAATCAATGAAATATCAATATTTTTATATAAAATAAATATTTCACCGTAAGCTAATTTTAAATTCTGATTTAAAAATTGATACAATTTTTCTTTATCAAATTCAATATCTAAAATTTCTATAAATTTTATATAATATTCACTTGAAAAATGAAATATATTTTTTATAGATAAACTTATTTTTGAGGTATATAATGACTTTATTATAAATTAAGTGCTTATAGACAAAAGATTAATTAATGAATTGTTTTTATATTTAAAACATTACAGGTATATTTTGTATTGTATTTATTCCTATTCATGACACCAATTTTTCTTCTACGTTATGAAGGTCGCATATAAAAAAATATTTATATCATGGTTCATGGTATCATATTTGTTGAATGTAAAGGATGAAATGAAGGAGATATGATTTATTTAACTAGAAAATATATTCTAAATATTAGGGTGTTTCCCATATCGTCGGAGATTCATAAATATTTTCATTCCATGGGATTTTCTACTTTAAATATTTCACTATATTTGGTGCAAAGAAAAATCTCAGCAACACCGTTATTTTCATGTAAGGTATTTCTTATATTCAATATCAGTTGACATAATAACAAAATTTATTTATTATAGTTCAAAATAGTTCATTGAGGTTTGACTTGAAATCATTATATTGTATATAAAATTAGGGTATAATAATATATTTAGTAGGTGTCCTTGTTGCTCTTTTATATATTCAAACTATGTGGGATAACCATATCATGCAGAAGTGTATGATTATAACACCCTAGGATTTCATAGTACGTTGTATCTTTAAAGTAATTCAATTTCTTGCGCTATACACAACACCAAGTTCGAGAGCACCACGACTTACCAAACTAGCCATTCAAAAAGCGGTTACAAATAGTATTAACTGAAATTTGAATTCTATATACTCCATTTGATTTTGACATCCATATTATGTGATTCTGAGACATAATATAAGAACAAATTCAAATTTTCAAATAAAAGAAGTATTTTTTAAAGAATACAATTTTACCAGCTATTAATAGAGAACACTTTTTAAATGAAATATTTGAAAAATTAATATATTTAATTTAATTAATATAAATTCCACTTTATAATCAAGAAATAAAATTTTGTTTCGATAATTTTCATGTGTTTTTCTAATAACTTTCATATTTTGACGAATAGTGAAAAATAATAAATTTTAATTGAAAACAACTTTTTTAAGAAAAATAATTTGTACTGTTAAATTATACATCAGAATGATTTTGAAGTATAATTAGAATATATTTGTATCATCTAATATAATTTAGGTTATTTTAAGTAATTTCACATATAAATTGTACAGAAACACATGTCAATCTTTTGATAGTTTATAGTTCCTAAAAACCCGCTTTCTGGTTTTGACAATGAGAATTAATGTTAAATTAATTAATGCAACCTTTATGTTTTGAATTTGGTAAAATAGACATAATTTTTTATTTTGGAATACCAAAATTATATTTGTTTGAATTTTTGGCATTTTTCTGAAAACAGTCAAATTTTTGATGAATAGTGAAAAACACTACGTTATAGATAAAAACCAAAATGTTCATTTAACTAACTATTTTTTATAAAAAATTTATCCTAATTTAAAAATAGATAAATAATATATATATTAGTACAATTTAGTTTATTGGATTGATTTTATAATAAATATTAGACATATTAAATTTTAGTCAACTTTTTATACGTCTTTTACCCAACTTCTAGACACATTTGAAAATTTGCCTAAAACATAATTTTACTTATTCTTTGAATTCAATTTCAAAAATATGAGCGACATGGTTGAATTAAATAAGTAAAATATGGTTCAGTAGGAAGAAAATAATTTTTTTTATGAATAATAACTTTTGAATTTTATTTACCACGGCTAAAAGTAAATATGGTAATTAAAGGTAAAAATAATATTAAAATTACCCCCAAAACATTACCTAATTCTATTGGATAAGTGTATTTCTACAAAAATAAACATTATTAAAAAAATATCCTCTTTATCCATTTGGGTTAGATTAGGAATTTTTTTATATTTTATTTAAAGAAGAGTAAATAGTTTAAAATATATAATTTAATAACAAAACCATTTGGAATATAGGGTTACACATAAGATAAATTATACTATAAATATTGATTATAAAGATAAAAATATTTCCTATATCATGTTACTTTATTTATAATTTTTATATATCAAATAATTAAATTTATTTATGACACAATTATGATGCAATAATTTCATTCTTAATGAAATATTAAAATAATTGAATTTATAAATATTAAAATAAAGGTAAATTGAAAATTTTGAATCCATACGCAAATTTTTTAGTTGAATGTGACATTCTAGGGAAGTTTCAATGTATTTTTTTCTAAGTCATACATTATTTATGACTTAAAAAAATCAATTACTAAATGTTGTCAAAATTGACTTAAATGAGTTTTTAAAACAAATACAATTTTATTAAATAATATAATATTACTATAAAATTTACATTTTGGCCAAAGGACTTATATAATGATTGAAATGTTATTAATTTACCACATTATCTTCTCTTGGAATTTAATAGTTTGTTTATTATCCATGTATTATAATAATATAAGAAGACATGGTAAAAGTTATACAATTTAGAAAATGGTTAAATCTAAAAGATAAGGTTAATATGGTACCTAAACATGACGAAAAGATATTGGTTGAGAGTATTTACACCCATACCCTCCTTATCCTTGATATAAATACATTTTGATTCATTATAAATCAAAAAATTTGTTAGAATAAAATAATATTTCAAGATTTTCCTAAAGTGACCCTCACCTCTCTTATAAATGGGTACTTAAATTTTCATAATTTCACACCTCCAAAGCCATTTGTATCGGCCAAATCATGCCCAAATATTCTCCCAAATATCCTCAAATCAACATATAGGCCTTAATTTTACCAAAAAGCCAACCTAAGGAGCAATTTTGAACATATCAAAAGAAAACACCCGAAGAAGAGATAATTATTTCGTCACCTCATTCAAAATTCATTTCTTCTTCCACTTCCACTTGCTTTGTTATTTCCTTACCAAAATAATAACTTCAGTATCCTATACATACATTGATTTTATTATAAATATTTTAAATCCATATTCATTATTCTATCCATCATATGAAAGACAAAGTCACCATACGTGCATACGTATGGCTTACCATCTACGTGTCGTGGTGTAGTTTGTTATTCAACACTACATTATTTGGATAGGTATAATTATGAGTATAATTAATTTATATAGTGAATATAACATGGTAATGATTCTATATATGTAATATAATATCCAATTAAACACCATTTCATCGTCAATAGAATGATATTATCACTCGTACGTACGTACGACTTACCATCCCCGTGACGAGATAAGATCCATCTTCAACGATCACCCATCAAGATTTTTAATAAAAATAAATGTATTCATTAATTATGAGGTATATGAAATAATATATCTGTGGGAATAATATTTATTTATTTAGATAAATATATATTGTTTACATACATTCATACTATACCATAATAAAACTGAAACAACGTTCACGCATACAAACAGACTACCATCTCCATGAATGGTGTTTCCATTTCATATATCTATCTATAATAAATATTTATATTCAGAATATATATGATATATAAATTATGTTTTATATTCTAGAAGTATGTAAATCATGATCTATGTGATACGATCAAGAATAATAATCTTGAACACGTACAATAAAGAAGCCATTATTACCCAAAATGTTACTTTAACATTGAAATTATTTTTAAATTGTACCTTTTTATTTGATATCATCAATATTAATTAGGTTATACATTAATTTAATAAAATACAATGGTCATTTTAAAGAAGTTTAATCATGCCCTCGACTAAAGGAAAGTACAAGGTAAGGGTTAATTCCTCAATCTCATTATTATCCGAGATTGCTTATGTGTTGTATTTAATGGGACATTTTTACCATCCATGTCATTATTTCAAAAAAATATTTTCAAAATGAATATATTAAGAATTTTTGGAGGGTAATCTTTAGAAATATCTCTATTTTAAATGTTTCAATGATTTATATATATACATCATTTTAATTAATGTCCATGTCTTCAAAATGAATTTAAGGATTTATTTATATGGACATTAATGTTTTGAAATGATAATTATTTTCCAATGTTTCAAAGTTGAAAGGGACACATTGATTAAAAAATCTCTTTTAAATGACTACCTTTATAAATGTGTGACTATTAAATGATTTAAAAAAGGGGATATTTCCCTCAAAGAGTTTTACTAATCATTTTCAACTATGAAAACATACTTTAATATATATTTTTCTTGATTTAGGTTGATTTATTATAATACTATCATTCATATTGTATTGAATAAGTTATGATATGTCTTACTGTGGGTGTTCTATTTTTAAACCATTCATGGTTTATGGTTAAGGTATTGACATTTCGTATACTAGTTCTAATACGAATATTTTTGTTATGTTTCAAAAATATCATATGAGGAATGCATTGGACTTAGTATTTGACAGGTACAGCCTGCTATAACTCCTAGATGAATCAGTAGGTCTCATGAGACAAACTAGTGTCTTGAAACAAGGCATTTAGAATATATTATTTGTGGTCTTGGAACGAGGCCTTGAATATGTGGTTTTGATGTCCGACCTTATGAATTACATCATTATGAAATTTGATATTGATATTACATGTGATTATTCAACTAGTAGAATATCAATGTGAATAAGAAAATATAATTATTTTATTTATCATTTCCATATAATTTTAATGTTTACATTTAAATGGACTATGTTTTAGTCTTATACATTTCATTAAATGTTTATGCTTATCTATAATAGTTTCCACTAAATTATTTAACCTTACTAAGAACTTGAGCTCACCCCTTTCTTATGTTTTTTTTCATGATTCCATGAAGTGCATTATGATTGATATTCAGGGATAATATAGGGGAATAATTTCATTATCAAAGTATTTTTTTTCTTTTACGATTTAATGTGTATTCTAACGTTCATGTATGTAATCTATTTTTCGAGACTACTAATCTGGTTGGTCCTTCAGGAATTGATTCATTACAATCATGATAATGTATTAAAATAATGCACCAACTCTGCGATTCTGGGGTCGAGGCATTACAATTAGTATCATAGGATGTTTTGTAGAAACCATAGAAAATAGATTTATAAAAACTCTAATTATAGAACATTCCCCTAAGATAGACTTTGAGGATTTGTATAGAAGAACTTCCAAGTATTTTAGAAATGTAGGGATTTTGTGAATATTCAAAGAAATACATCCCTCTATGGATACAAGTAGGTAGAGGCGGCTCTGACACAGATGTATCTAGGGGTAAAACCAAAAAACACCACATTGATCTAGACTCTAATGGGAACTGATGCACAAAAACGGGCCTTACTACAGTCTTGGTTACGACACTCCTGGGGGACATGCTATGGAAAATTTATATTTTCATTATAATCCATTATGAAGGATTTATGAGTAAATATGTCAGAAAAGAAACTATTTTTATGATTATGAGACTAAATGTGTGAAAACTTCAAATAATGTTGAGGATTTTTCTAGTTTTTTAGTATACATTATGATATGATCTATCCTAGTGTTTTTTGTTATTCAAAAATGGCACCTAGAAGAAGGAATGAGAACTCCAGTAATATAAATGATCCAAAGAGTAAGAAGGATCATATCATTCATGGTCTTAAGAAAAAAATTTAGAAGGTAAATAGTCTCCCAAGTATTATCATCATATGAATAAATAGTATCATGTGTTAATAAGATATGTTTATAATTCTCTCAGTCATATGGATTTGAAGGATATCTATAGATAATAGGATGGTAGAGAGAAATATGGATAAATGGAAGAAGGGAAAGAATGATTTTCTCATGTGTGATAACTATGGAAAGAATCACCCTGGGAAGTTCTTGAAATGGTTGGGAGATTGATATATGTGTGGAGAAAAAGGACACCAGGTTCTTGATTACAAGGGTAAGAAAATTGTTTCAAATGAACAATGATTCATCTTCAAGGAGTTGGGACACTATGTGAATCAATGTCCCAATCATCAAATTATACCCTAAATGATGCTATTGGATAATAATCATGTTATGACACAACCGCAGATTACGAGGAATGATTAGTGTTCTTATGTTGTTATTTAAGTTGTGTCATTGGAGTATTGTATTAATGATGTAAAAGTTATAAGAATTATAAGGTATGTAAGGATTGTACTGGAGTATGTTTTCCTGAAGGATTTAAGATTTTATAGACCAAGTAAAGTAACACAGTTTCAAGTTAAACATTTATGAAAATATATGATTGAAGGAATGATAAACCGTAATATGGTCTTGATAGGGAGATAGTTATTTTGGAATAAGAGATAATTTAGTTGGATAAAGTATATTGGGTATTATTGACATCCTTGGAACTGATTAATGGTTTCTTTATTCCATCATTTATGGAGTATTCTAATTTTTTTGATTTATGAAGTATATCTAGTATTATATGATTTACAGAAGGAATAAGGATGTACAAACCAATTCAAATAATGTTTTATGGTAATTTAGGATATTAGCATGTTTTAATATAATACATGATTAAGGTATTCACATGTTGTTATGTGATAAAATTGATCGTCATTATGTTCTGATGAACTTCCTTATAATTTTTTTGGACTGTGAGTTTGTAAAGAAGTATTTGGGATAAGTATAATGGTTGGAATGAATTAATTTTTGCATTGGATATAATATTGTAAGGTTAAAAAATTTCTTAATATTCTTTTTGGATTATTATAAAAAGAACAACCTGGAGGTCGGGCGACCAACTGTCGCGTATGGAAAGGCCACGACACTTGAACCTGCAGCCGAAGGGCAACATGGGATCATCACATACCACTGGACAATGTTATTTCCCAAATTTTATAATGTAGTTTTTAAAAAATGGTCCGATCGATTAATTATAAAATTATTTTTTATAACCCTATATTATTAGGATAAATAGAATATTTTTGAGTTCTAAGACTAGTTTTTGGAAGACATTAGTTGAAATATTTGACTATATATGTCAAGCATTATTTTTTTCCTTATTCTATGTTGAAATTAATTCTTATAATTTAGGGAAATGATTTTAAAACCAAAAAATTGTTATCGTAATACCTTATGATTTGAAGCCCTCAAATTTCCATTCACTTTTTTTTGACTGATGACATCAATCACTCCCTATAAATATTTAAGATTTTTATTCCAATTATTATTTCCACAATTGTTATTCTATTCGAAATCTTAGTTTGGTGGTGACTTTTTCATTTCCATTTCCCGCTTATTAAGACTAAATTTTATAAACCCAATTTCTGATGTGGGTTTTCCACAATGGTATTTTCTATTTTTAACTATTTATTTTTGAAGAACAATTTCAAATTGCGAGGACCCAATTTTTTAAATTAGGGGAGAAGGTAACACCACATGATTTCATAGTACGTTATCTCTTTAAAGTAATACAATAGCTTGTGCTACATGCCAAACCGAGTTCAGGCGCACCATGACTTACCAAATTAACTGTTCAAAAAATGGTTATTAATAGTATTAACTAAATTTTGAATTTTATATAGTTCATATAATTTTAACATCCATATTATGTGTTTCATAGAGATAATATAAGAACAAATTCAATTTTCAGATAAAATAAGTATTTTTCCAAAAATAAAATTCTACCTCCTTTTAATGGAAAACCCTTTTTAAATCCATTATTTTACACTTTTATATATTAAATTTTATGAAATTAAATTCTTCTTTAGAATTTGGAAACATAAAATTCATTTCTAAAAATTGTTGGTATTTTTTCTGATAACTTTCATATTTTGATGAATAATGAAGAATATTAAATTTTAATTGAAAACAACTTTCTTAATCAAAATAATTTATAGTGTAAAATTATACATATGAATTGTTTTTAAGTATAATTAGATTATATTTTTATCATTTAATATAATGTAGGTTATTTAATGTAATTTCAAATTTAAATTGGACAGAAACACTTGTCAATCTTTTGATAGTTTTTAGTTCTTAAAAACTCGCCTTCTAAAATTGACAATGGGAATTAATTTTAAATTCATTATTGCACATTTTATGTTCTTAATTTGGTAAAATATAAATCATTTTTAAAATTTTAATATCAATATTATCTTTGGGATAATTTTTGGTACTTTTCTGAAAACATTTAATTTTTCATGAATAGTGAAAAACACTTCGTTATAGATAATAAATTACATTTTCATTTAAAAAATTATTTATAATAAAAAATTTATCGTAAAATAAAAATTCATAAATAAAAATTCTATTATTTAAATGTAATTAATTAGATACATTTTATAATAAGAATAGACAAGTACAATTTTATTGAACTTTTTTATCTTCTTTTATGCACATTCTAGGCACATTTGCAAATTTGCATTAAACGTAATTTTACCGCTTCTATGAACTGAATTTTAAAATATTAGAGACATGTGGGAAATTCGTAAGTAAAATTGGTTGAATAGGATGTAATTAATTTTTGGTGAATAGTAACTTTTGAATTATATTTAACGCGTTAAAAGTAAATAATGTAATTAAATGTTAAAATAATATTAAAATTACTCAAAAAAATGTCTACATTCTTTTGGTTAAGTTTATTATGAAAAAAATCATCATTAAGACCAAAATAATATCATTTTGATCCATTTTGGTTAGATTATGACATTTATTATATTTTACTTAACGAATAGTAGATAGTGATAAATTGAAAATTTAATAAGTAAAACATTTTTAATATATGGTTACACATAATATAAATTATAATATAAATATTCATTAGAGATATAAAAATATTTCATACATCTTGGAATTATATTTATAATTTTTAGACATCATATTATTAAATTTATTCATGACACAAAGATGATGCTGTAATTACTTTCTTAATGAAATATTAAAATAATTGATTTTATAAATATTAAAATAAATGTAAATTGAATATTTTGAAGCCCTAAAATAATTTTATAGGTCAATATGACATTATAGGTATGATTTAATGTATTTTTTCTTTTTCATCAAGTTTTTATGACTTTAAAAAAAAGAAATTACTAAATAGAGTCAAAATTGACATAAATAAGTTTTAAAACAAATAATATATTATTAAATGATATAATATTCCTAAAAATCTAATGTTCTGAAAAGGGACTTATATAATGATAAATATGTTATTAATTAGACACTTTAAATTCTCTTGTAATTTTATGGTAAGTTTATTAACCATGTATTATAATAATAGAAGAATGCATGGTTAAAGTTAAACAATCTAACTAATGGTTAAATCTAAAAGATAAGGTTAATATGGTGACGTAAACTTGTCTAAAACATATTGTATGGGTGTATTTAGACCCATTTACACCTTATAATATAAATAAATCCAATTGGAACATTTATATAATTAAAATATCTTTATAATAAAATAAAATTTCAATCTTTTCTGAAAGTGTCCCTCACGTCTCTTATAAAAGGGTTCTTCCCCTTATCTTAATTTCACATCTCCAAATCCATTTGGCTCGGCCAAACCATGATAAAATATTCTCCCATTTATTTTAACTTAATCCTAGAGGCATTAATTTGATCATAAATCCATCCTAAGGATTCCTTATGTTCAAATAAAAAGGAAACACCTCGAGAAGAGGTAATTATTTCACCACATCTTTCAAAATTGTTTTCTTCTTCCACTTCCTCTTCCTTTGTTTTTTTGGTACCATAATAATAACTCCATAATCCTATACATAAATAAATGTTATTATAAATATGTTAGAACCATTATCATTATTCTATCCATCCTATGAATTGCAAAGTCACCATACGTGTGTATATACAACTTACCGTCTCCATGCCATGGTGTATTTTGTTATTCAACACTAAATTATTTGGATAGGTATAATAATGAGAATAATTAATTTAAATAGGGAATATAACATGGTAATTATTCTGTAAATGTAATATAACATTAAATTAAACACCATTTCCCTTCAATATAATGATATTATCACTTGTATATACATTCGACTTACGGTCACCACGATGCAATGAGATTCATCCTTAACGATATCCCTTCAAGTTGATTTATAAAAATAAATACATAGATTAATTATTAGGTATGTGAAATAATATATATACTGTAATAATTTTATTAATGTAGATAAATATAAATTTTTACATACTTTCATACTATTCGATCTGAAAATGGAAACAACATTCATGCGTACGTATGAACTACCATCTCCATTAACGGTGATTCCATTTCATATATCTATCTATTATACATATTTACATACTTTCATACTATTCAAATATTTTTGGTTATCTTAAATGGAATTATATATATCAATTATGTTATATTATGAATGGTTTATGGTTTTTATATATGTTTTTTATTATATATATTTATTTTTTGAATAAATATAGGCTTCCCTTTATTATACTATCTAGATAAAAAACTTGTTTTCTTGGAATACATGAATCTTATTACCATAAATGTTTCATTTATTTTTTAGTTATTCTTTGTTAGAACATGGGATGTGGATATTTTTCGAATGATTTGTTCTGTTTTCACTTAGTAAGATTCTAAATAGGGGAAAGCAATTCCCACTCTATAACCCATTCTCCCTATGGATTATTCCAACATCTAAAAATAAGGATGTTAACCTTCTATATTATAGAAATATTAGTCAGTTAACTGGGACATGATTTGACCCTACAAGACACCTTCTAGGCAGTGATAGGCTGACTATTCTACCGCATGACCCCTTTTTAATAGGTTAGGGACTTGAGAATTGGCTCATAAAGCTATAATAATGACATTAGAGGTATTATCCTGTAAATTATTTTGTTAAATAAAAATATACTACCAAAAAAATGTGAATAACCATTCATGATATAAATAACAACTATTAATTTTAATATTCATGTGTAACTCCCAAGATACCCAAAGGAGGGAGCCAGGAATTCACTTCATATCCAAAACAAACCCTAGAAGCTATTGAATCTGGGTAGCTCCTCCAAGAACAAACTCTATAGTACGAGGTTTGAAAGGCCTCCAATTTGTACGCAAACCACACAAGCACGAAAAATGTGGGATAGAGGCCCCTGAAGGGATGAGTATAAAAATTAATATTTGGATTCAAATAAAATTAAATGAATACATGGATGAAGGGAATAATGAAAATAGTGTTTAACCATACGGAAACCCAAGGAAAACTCAACTCAAAAATGATGTTTAAAAAATAAAATACTAATACAAAATCCACACCATCTTGTAGGGATACCTGGGAAAACTCTAATTACACACTCACCTGCACTATGGAGACCCCATAACAAGTCCCAAACATTAGAGGAGGACACATCACATGTCATCATCCCCATCACTGATGGAAAAATCCATTAACACTTAATTAAAGGACCCCAACTCAAAAATAACAAATATGAAAACATTAAGAATATAGAAATAACACTATCCAATTATTTTATACATGACCATGAACCACACCATGCTCTATAGAATTTATGTCAACCCTAAGATTGAGAAAATAAAACTGCTAACATTTTAACATTCCCTAAACATTTCCACATGCTCCACTAAGATCATCATGTCAGAAAACATAAAATTCTCTATTAACTCACCATTCCAAAAAATATTCAAGTCCTTAATCCTTAGGGATAAACTCACACTTTATATTAAATCTAATATAAGTGTAAAAACCCAAAAAATACAAAACATAGGGACCTAATATACCACATAAACTCAAGGTGTTATAGGAAACGTTCAGTAGAAGAGAACCACTAAAAAACCCACTGCACTATATATTTCATAATATATGGAAAAATTGAATCACCTCATACTCTGTAAGTCTTTAGATGGATGATCCATCCATGAACTTCACCCACCCACCACCACAATTCCATGAAACCATATAACCATCATAGGAGTCCAACACCCCACTGCTACAGATATTACAAATGAGGTGTTAACTACCTTACAATCCAATTTATTAATACCAAACAACCACAACCAATAGTAAGACACCACTAAAATCGCATTTGGTATCTTTTAGTACACCATGGGGAAATCTAATCTGCGAATTGTTCCATTAACATACATGAATGAACGAAATAATATTCATGATAGGGGAATCCAATAACAAATATCGTAGCATAGAGGACCAATGTCCCACCAAATATGGGGATGAAAAATTATTCAATCATAAGTAACTGCTCACTCATGAAAAAAGAACTTGGTCTAATAGAATGTACCAGAATCTTGATTATGTGAACCACCACCCAATAGGCATCAACATAAATAGCCCAATAAAAAGGGATTGTCAAGGATGCTTCAAAAATATTTTCCCAACACCCATAATCTTCACTCAATAAAGAATGTGAAAAAAATAAGATATGTACCATTAGAACAAAGACTATACATGTCAGCTATTAGGATGGAGTAAATTTCTAACAACTCCATCCTTAGAATAACATAAAAATGAAATAATACCAACTCTTGTGTGTATCTTTAAATGGATGGGAATCATCCAAAGGCACACATATCTAAGATTTTTTGATATACTCTACTATTAATAGGTTGTCACTTAATCTAGGACAAACACTAGAATTAATTACCCTCCATCCTATAATTTACCCAAATACAGAAATATGTCTTGGAGGTTAGTGAAATATAAAAAATGAACGAGCCCCATGATCATCATTAAATATTGATATGGCTGGTATGTATCCCTCACATTGACTCCTCTCCACCATCTAAACCATTATTTCAATGGGATAATGATCCAAAATCAATCCCGAATTGACATTTAAATGGACCCAAATATAGTACGATTTTATAAGATCACAAGACAATAAGAATGATACCTATAATATACCCATTATATTTAAAATTACATCTCTTTTGAAAGAAGAGTTGATAACTAATAAAAATATGCTATTACATAATGTGTGAACACAAACTTCAAGCCATGAGTGTGTACTCCAATATAAGCCAACATCAACGTTACTTGTACACGAGGTGTTCCTACTATACATATCATTTTGGGTAATTGGGTTCCGTGGAATATATCTTCGAAGATTTAAATTCTTGGAACCCATAAATGGAGTGTACAAGTCTGCACCATGACTCATACTTTCTGTGTCTGGTCATGCACATGCACATGCCTTGTGTGATTTACCACTGAGCCCTACCCATCATGTATTTCTTACCAACACATAGTGTGGACCCCATAAAAAACTTTATATTCATTGAAACACATCATGGAATGTGTTCTCATGGCTAGATATTATGTAGTTATAAATTCATGAAAATATATTCTTATGAACAACTAAAATATTATCAGAAATCCCAATATTTGACCCAACACCAATGAAAACTAAAAAATGTAAAATGGAAATTATATAGAAAATATAATGATATTTAATCAAATTAAAAAAATTCTAAATTAAAAATAATGACTTCTTCCAAAATTAATATTATAATGTATTCAAAAAAACATGTAATGTCTGTTTTCCTTAATAAATATTTGGGGGACTAGTCACTCTGCCTAGTCATGCACCTTCCTTGGGATGTATTCATAAGAACATGTTTATTATTGATGGTCCATGGTAATGGCGTCGAGATTAATAGTCTAGTCATCCATGGATATGGAAATATTCCTAAATCGCCTCTTATCTTCTACACACAATCAACAGGGATGGGGATGGTTTGAAAATTATGTGAGTATTTGAATAAAATATTTTAATTTAGGTTTTAATACCTTTAATTATTTATTATAATTACCCATTAAATGGTTCTGACCTAGGTCCTGATACCCACATGAATATTATACCTCACCGTGATAAAACATCCCTTCGTAGACCACATCGTGAAGTAATAATTCCAATATAAATAGATATTTAGGATATATCATTTATTGAAACTATAAAAATATATAAAATTTAATTTAATAAATATTAAATTACCTTAATTAAAGGAATCTCTCATAATCACACCAAATTTAATAATATGGTTTCACGCCACTTACCATTATTTACAAATGCTTCAATAAATTCTTATAAGTTCGTTTGATAGGAGTAAATTACCATTTAACCATTTGAAGAGACCTTAGGCTTTCAAAATCTATAAAATCTTATATATTTCACATGGGAAACCCCAAATATTTATATTCACCCAAATTTATGGATTACCATCCTTGAAAAGGGAAATACCAAAGAGGTTCTTTGAGTATCCCCACATGTCATATTCATGTGAATAAATATGCAAATTATAAAATGAGATCCTAGTGATTTATAGGACCATAGCATGTATGGATCCTCAACATATCACACTCATGGGAACATTCATACCCAAATATCTATTACTAACACTTCACACGTGGTTCTTTTTCTTTCAATTTACTATCTATGTTCAAATCATCACAGTTTAATAGTTCATCCCATGTTAAACTAACCTTAAACTAACACAACTAGGATTACAAGTAATAGCGTTTTTCCTCCTATAATGGGATTGTAACCAACCTAAGAATTTAGTGAAGCTAGAATTCAAAGGAATCTACTAGATATAGTTTATTCACCATGGATATTATCAGGGGGAACACTTCTTATAATAAAAATTCTAATCGTTAATGTTTTATTTGATGGTTAATTAAATGACATCGACATCTTCATTGGGGAATATCAAAATTAGTTCCATGACACAAAATGAGGTAATATTTCCGCCCATAATAAAAATAATTAAATAAAATACATCATTTTCATATGGTTAAGGAAATAGTGTAACATCAGCACTCACATCCTTACATTAAGAATAAATATAGGGACAACAATTTTTCACCACTGACCTTAACTGAGTCCTTATTAACAACATATCAATTGGTCTATCCAATTAGGAATGTAAATTTTATATCTTCTTGAATTCATACACCCATTATCAAACCATTGATATGTTTTGTCAGACCCACATCCCCTATGATTCCATATGTAATACCGACCAATAATATATGTGACACTATCTAATAGGGAACAAAACAAAGATGATCAACTACTAGTCTTCATGATATACATGACTAATGAAATCACATAGTCTAACACAGAAATTTCAAAGTATAAGGAAATGACCAATGTGAAGGTATTTCTAGGTACTATATGTGCCTCTTAGTTCATATAATAGTGCTAAATATAATATTTTCTCAGTATCTTTCTGAGCTCCTCTTAAATACCAGGAGTAGAGAAAAACAACACTCACCAAAATTTGAAGGAACTGGTTACAAACACTAAGGATTATTCCAACTCACCAACTAGATCCCACTTCCCATGATGTAGGCTGAGTTCCTTCTACTAGAACACACAAAAACACTTTAATAAACTAGTGACACACCGAGAAATAGTTTATTGGAGGTCACTTACTATAATGAAAACACTGTTGGTACTTACTCTGAAATATGGTAGCTCCTTAGGAACACACTGCTAACATTTTCTATTAATGTTGAAATAAATAAGGATATATTTTCATCTCTAAGAGTGAACTTCAACCTCATTTCACTATTACAGATTCTATAAAAGGATTTATTCAACTGTAATAGAAAATGAAACATCAATATAAAAGAACATGTGGTTATAACAAACCTATTCATCCTAAAAAAGGACCCAAACCACACCTCAATCTGGTCAGGACTTTCCTGGTCCATCCATCCACCACCCATGGAATTAAATAATAATCATAATAATAACTATCCATATTCTATCAATCATTCATGACATAATGTATCAATACAATGTATACCCAACATTCACAAGGAGAGTAGTAAATTAACTATTATTACAAGGATTATAATATGAAATTGCATAATAATTAGTTTTTTATAATAATAGAATGTTAGGAATCAACAACCTATACTATGTATAATTATAGAAAAAAGTGTGTTACAAGATCACAATTAATATTCGAAGATGTGAAACTCACATTGATCATTGAAATTTAGTGAAGGAACCGCAACTCAATGAGTGCCTATAGACTAGTAAGGTGGGATACTAACCTTACCGGTGGTGAATCTGCACCCAAAAAAACTACTAAATTATGAGGTCCCTATCCCAGTGTCCTAGGGAATATAAATCCTATACATTATTTAGGATCTTACCTTTTTGGTACTGATGGAGTACCTGCCCCATTCATGAATGTTAAGGGGAATCATATCTCTCCCATTGAGGACTCTCACATTATGGATGGACATGGTAGACCATATATATGTGAGGGAGTAGAAACTAAAATGGATGAGAAAACTACACCTCATATAACAATTAACACAAGACACTATATATAGAATCATGATAACTTGTATACAAGGGGATAATGACCCCCCAAGAATTATTGGGAATCCACTTCTCCTTAGGAACATGTGGAACTAACACCATGCCCGAGTGAAGGGCCCCATGATTTTAAACATGGAAATTGTGTCCTTCTGGGGTACTAAAATAAAAAATATTATAAGGGGACCCATAAATCATGGAACGAAACTATATCTAAGTGAGTACCAAACCATGTGAAGTATCCTACACCCTATAAGTTATCTATAGATCTGGGGATACCGACTCTATAGATAGAGGATTCTGATCCTCAAAAAAAATGAAGCGGATCGTGACCCTATATAATGATGGTGTCAACCATAAAAATATTGAGAGATATCATCTTATAATTCCAACACATCTTCATCATTTATAAGGGAACCTCATTATCTAAAAATAGTTCATTTTTTAACTCTAGTGAAATTAGTTACAGGGAAAAATTAACATCCTCATTTTATAGTTTCAACATCATATGTAAAATTTGACACGATGAAATTAGAAAACAAATAGACCACTATAAGATGTATGAACATAAAAAAACTTACCCTGTGTCCAATTTTATAAGAACTCAAATTATTCACCATGATTATCATATTCCATATATAGGAATTTTTTCACCACTGCACCATAGCTGGTTTCCCTAAAATTAAAACAAATCCTATATACCTATAGAATTGTCCCTCCACATATCAAGATCCAAAATCATGGGGAACCTATATCTAATATATATCCATATGGGGGACTATTTTAATACTAATATGACATTATCCAACCCATTGATACCCCTCCTAGGTGGTGATCAGCCAAGAGTGTCACCCTAATCCCTCCTCTAATAGGACATGGTTAGATGACTACCGCGATGAAGTCAAAAAAATCATATTTTTTCCCATACCCTAAACATCCTTCCATAAAAGATAAATATTCCAAAAACTAGTAAAGGATAACATAATCATATAGGATATAAAAAAATCTAAAAACTAAAATATTCATGTGTTTCTCCCATGAAAACTAGAGAAGATAGAAAAATGTTATTTTGTAATTCCCTGACACTAGTTACCCAGAGTCGGTGCATTATTTTAATACATTGGCATGATTACAAGGAATCATGTCCCGAAGGGCCAATCAGTTTAGTTGTCTTGGAAAATAAATTACATACATGAATGTTAAATTACACTTCATAACATACAAAACAACATAAATAAACCTTCACTAACGCCATTATCCCCTTGGCTTAACCCCGCATATCAATCACTATACAGGTCGTGGAATCCTTAGAAAAATAAAACATAGAATGGGGTGAGCTCAGAGGCTCATTAAGGATAACAATACTGCGGAAACTATCATAAATTAGTATAAACATTTAAGTAAATGTATAACTTAAAATAAGGCCTTTTAAACTTGAACTTCAGCATAATATGGAAAAAATAAAATGAAGTAATGCCATTTACTTATTCACTTGGGTATTCTATTAGTCGAATAATCACATGAAATATAACTAAACACTTTCATAATGATATAATTCATAGTTACGAACTTTAATTTCTGTGTCAAGGCCTCATGCCAAGACCTAAGGGATAACTGTAACCGGAACCCAACCCAGAGAGCCTCTGTAACCGGACTCCAACCTAGAGTGCCTCTAATAACCGAACACCAACCCGGAGTGCCTCTAATAACAGAACACCAACCAGGAGTACCTCTAATAACCGAAAACCAACTCGGAGTTCCTTTAATAACTAGACACCAACCCGGAGGGCTTACTTTTACCGGTCCCCAACCCATAACGTATAAGTCCAACACATTCATCTTAAGAAGATGAGAAATATAACATAAACATTAATATTAAAACTAACATATGAACTGTAAAAAATTTAATCATGAATCATTAATGTAATAAGAATAACTCATCCATAGTAAAAAATATCACAAAAACATAAATACAATGTGGATTATTTTTATCATAATAAATCAGAATGAAATAAGTGTAAAATTTATAAAATGATGTTGACATAGATGAAATCAAAACTATTTGAGAGAAATATCCCTTTTTTTAAATCATTTAAAATTCACATAATTATAGAGAAAACGATTATTTTGAAAATATATTTATAATATTATGAGGGAAGCTTCAAAGGTGTAATAATGACAGAGAATAACCGCACCTGCCGTATAAGTTAAAAAAATGACATCCATAACTTAATTTTGTTAAAAAGGTTAAAGAGTAACTTGTTTCGAAAACGATGGAAAGATTCCTTTCAAAACATACAAAGTAAAATAAGGATATAAATTACTTTAAACCATTTTCTATTAATTAGTAAAAATGTTTTGAAATACATTTTTAATAAACATGGATGTGGATGATAAAGAGGTCCCAGTAGATACTTACGTAAAAACAACCTTGGATAATAATGAGATTGTGAAATTAACCATTAATAATTTGGTAACATATAAAACATACACCCCTTGAAAGAGGTATCATACAATGAATATATAAATACAAATACATTAATGTGTATTACATAAATAATACAATTATGGGCAGTACATACACCACACAAAAGGTAATAGTTGCAATATGGCATGAATCTCACGGGAATAAAGAGTGGGATGAAAACCCCTTACCTTGCACTTTCCTTTAGTCAAGGGTACGTTTAGCAACCTGTATGAAGACTATATTATGTTATTAAATTATACCAGAACCATATTAAGATTTATTATATCATAAATTATTCATTTATGACATTATACTACCCATTTAATAATAATTTCAATGTAATATTAATATTTCGGGTAATAATCGCTTTCTTTATCCTACATGTTTTAACTTGTTACTCTTGATTGTATCACATAGATCCTGATTTAAATACTTCCAGAATATAAAAAATTGTTTTTTATCATATATATTTATAATATAAAAAATTATAATAGACATATATATGAAATGGAAAACACCTCTTATGGAGACAGTAGTCCATACGTACGCATAAACGTTGTTTCCGTTTTTACATAGTATTGAATAAGATATATGTAAGTACATAAATACTTATATATATAAATATATATATTTCCAGTAGAATTATTATTTCATATATTAAATAATTATTAGTAATATATATGTTTTTAATCGTCGATGAATGGTGAACATGGAAATGAATCTCATCGTGTCGTGGAGATGGTAATCCGTACGTACGCACGAGAAAAAATATCATTCTTTTGATATTAATATAATATATAATTGGATGATATATCATATATACAGAATCATTATCATGTTTTATTTATTATTTACATGAATTACACATCATTATTATACCCATCCAAATAATAATATATTGAATAACAATTACACCACGATATGGAGACGGTAAGCCGTACGTACGCACGTATGGTGACATGTCATTCAAAGGTTGGGTACAATAATGAATATGGTTGTGCCATATTTATAATAACATCACATTATATAAGATATAGTTTATTTATTT
Organism: Viscum album; assembly: GCA_963277665.1. NCBI lineage: Eukaryota > Viridiplantae > Streptophyta > Magnoliopsida > Santalales > Viscaceae > Viscum > Viscum album. Next base: position 668,035,832 of record OY728133.1, read on the forward strand.
TTTTAGAATGGGAATAACAATGAAAGAAAAAGTTGAAGGAGAAATGAACTTGAAAAAGGGTGGTGAAAACATTACCTCTTCCTCGGGTTCTTCCTTTTGATTTTATCAAAAGGGCTCCATAGGTTGGCTTTATGATAGAAATAATGCCTCTAATTTTTAGTGAGGGAAGTTGAGAGAGTATTTGGGCAGGGGTTGGTTGAGTCCAAAGGATTTGAAGGTGTTAATTATTGAGAATGTGGAGTGACCTTTTATAAGAGGGGCGAGGTGCACCTTTTGAAAAGCTAGAAATATTATATTGTAATAAATTCATAATCGGTTTCTAATGGATCCAAAGTGGATTATTTAATTTTTAATGTGGTTATAGTTCGAAAAAAACTCATCCAATATGATTTAGATAGGTTTGGGTTACTATATTATCCTTATTATTAAGTATTAACTCTTAGTTAATTAGTTTCACTTTTACAATGTCTCTTTGTATTTTTATATTATATGGTTAATAAACATACAATATACATCAAAGAGACCCCAAAGTATTCGATTAATGATAAAACTATCATTATATAAGTCTCTTGGCCGAACTTTAGATTTTTAAGAATTTAATATCAATTAATAATATAATATTATTTTTAAAACTCTTTTATGTAATTTTTGACACTATTCAATAATTGTTTTTTGTAAAACTCATAACAGAATTATTACTTCAAAAGAATTTAATTAAACCAATAATAACATGTCATATTATCCTATAAAATTATTGGTATTTATAAAAAGTATCAAAGTATATTTATTTGGGTATTTATAATATCAATTATTCTATTTATTCATTAATTAGGTAATTACTGCATCACCATTGTGTCATAGATAAATTAACATTTATAAGGTCTAAAAATTATAAATAAAATACCATTATGTAGGAACTATTTTTATATTTCTAATTAATATTTATAGTTTATAATAAAACATATATAACCCTATGTAAAAATTGTTTTTCTAAAAGATATATTCTTATGCCATTTTTGTAATTATTTTATCTTAATTAAAATAATGTGTCCCTATCACCTACATGTGGCACCATGGGGTCCCAAAATCGACCCAAAGATGCCCATGGTCGGACATGTATCCACCAATCTAGTTAGGACACTTTTAGGGTAATTTATTATTATTTTAATATTATTTGTTAACCCTTATTTACCGGATTTAACCATTAACCATGGTAAATAAAAATCATCGAAGTAATTATTCAAAATGTCTAAAAAAAAGTTACCTATTTACACAATTTGGAAATCATGATTCCAAATATTGAATCCATTTTTCCAAATTCAAAACACAGAAGTGGAAGAAATTATTTTTAAATTAATTCCCGCTGTCAAAACAAAAAGCGTGTTTTTAAGATATAATAACTATCAAAAGATTGATACTTGTTTATTTCCGGTTTAATTGTGAAATTATGTCAAATGATCAAAATTGTATTAAATGGTAAAAATATATTCTAAATATACTTTAAAACCACTCAAATTCATAATTTATTACTATTACTTATTTGGATTAAAAAAGTTGTTTTCAATTAAAATTTAGTAATTTTCACTATTCATCAAAATATGAGAGTTATCCGAAAAATACCAAAATTTCACCCTAGGTTAATATAGATATTCCGAATCCGAAATTGAAGTCAATTTTGAGATTTAAATTTAAAAAAATTTCAAAAAGTTGGTATCACTATTCATAACGGCTACATTGATTGGTCGTGGTGTGTGTTAGAACTCGAAGTTGCGTACAACACACGCTACTGTATTATTCAAAGAGAAGCGTACTGTAGAAGCTTGGGGTGTTACATGTTTCTTATCCAAATTGAACTCTATTATATTCAAAATCTAGATAGATCCACTAAGAACCATGTCTATAGTTAAAATAATAGAACTCCCTCAATCAATACACCAACTACACAAACAAGACTTTCATTGTCTTAATGCTCGTTCATACGTGAGTAAACAAATACCCAGTAGGATTCCCCTAGAAATAAATGGATATAGTGATTCAGATCATAATTAAAATATGAATAAACCATATTAATTTCCAATAAAATCTAATAGAAAAAAATCCACAAGATAACCATCAACACACTCTATAACAAAGAATACACACTATCATGTAGGATGATAAAGGAAAACATTAAATGGTAACTCACCCATACCACTGGAATGCCCAAAAAAGGTCCACACCATAGAGGAAGACACTTCACTTCTCATCATTAACAACAAATATGGATAACTATATCAACCCATAATGAAACAATAACTTGTCAACACTAATCACCAAAACAGACTTTGGAATCTTGAAAGATCCACAATCAATGAAGGTACGCCAACAAAAAAAACAAAATTTCTATCTTTAGAATAACTTCTGACAAGGTTGGTGGGTAAACAATACCACATAAACTCCATTTTTTCCTAAACATATATCCATACCCCACCAAAATCAACAAAGAAAACATATATCACCGTGTTACAATCATAGAACACAGAATATATGTTTAAGAGATAAACCATTGAGATAAATACACATGTCAAAAAATAGTCACACCATAGATAAACATCACATCGGATAAGGAAATAGAATCTGAGACAAAATATGGGGATTATATGAAGAATTCATCCGAATATAACCACTTTTAGAACCCTATCCTCTATAAAAATTGAATTGGCAGTGAATAAAATAAATTGTCACATGCTCATAAAATCCTTTCACGAATGAGTCATCAATGAAGGTAAAGAATAACCATCACCATGAAATGAAATATATGAACCATCATTGGAGACCAACACCTCACTATTACACACAACCTGGATGAGGGGAACCCACCCCAGACATTGATCTATCTCCATCAAATAATCACTTCCAATACATATCCACCACTAAAACTAAATTGACGATTCCATTCCATAGAAATGGTAATGTTCATATATGAAGAATAACATTACCATTCACTAAAGAATAGATAATTCCCTAGGATACATGGATTTAATACAACATATTCTATCATAGACGACCCGTGTACCTCCCAATAGGAGGATGTTTACACCATCAATATAAATTAATTATTCACTCCTCAACCTGGAATATATTATCAGTAAAAGTATTTGAATCAAGATTCCACGCATCTATTACCCCATACACATAGATCCATATGGTCTTATTAAAAGGGATCATCAAGGATGGTCCCGAAAAAATTCTCCCATTCATTATGTTTTCATTCTTGTAGTATTTTGGAAGGGTGAATATATCTATCATCGAAATGAAGAATATCCAGAGTGGTTATCTTAAGAAATTAGTGAATTTCAAAATCCTCAATTCTATAAATCAAAATTTCATTCACTAATACAAACCCTAATTTTTATACTGATAATGAGATAATACATCACGAGTATCATTCCTAGTTGATTCCCGATAAACAACTCTACTGTAAAGAGGGTAATAATCACACCTATAAGAAAACTGAATTCCATGATCCTCCATCCTCTAAGGTTCCAAAATCCACCAAAAACACGCTGAGTGTAAAAATATCTGAGGAAAAATGAGGATATCACGTTATGAATATGAATATATTTTGGTATGTCTACAATACGTGAACATTATTTTCTCCTCCATTTTAACCGTATCATCATCACCTAAGAATTGAAATCTTCATCTAATCCCAAAATTTCTAGAAAAGGGCCTTAAATACTATAGGGGACCCATATCATACTATATATAGAAAGATAATCAGAATTTATGTTCAAATTATAGGGTAAAAAATTGGTCAATCCCTATAAAATAAGGTACTACATGGTGTGTACTAGGAGAAAAACACTTTCACACTGAAATTCCCTTCCTTAGAAATGGACCTTGGTAAAACCTAGTGTGTACTTTCTAGGTACACAACGTGTCCCTAACATTCATGGAATATGGGGTACATGGATTCTACTCCATATACCGCATTCAAAGATGTATAATTTAACTACAAATGGAATATAAAAGTACACTCCATTCTCACACATGGGGTGTCTAGTTTTTCACATGTCTGCAATTCATGTCATGTTTCGTGAAGTATTACACCGCATGTTTATCCTACCTAAAACCCATGTAGTCACCATAACTAACCTGTGATGCATATAAAAACTATATTATTTTTTTATTCATACAAAATTTCTTGTAATCATAAATTCCAAAAATAAACTATACTTGTAAATAAATCAAATTCACTCAAAAAACACATGAATTGAACAAATGTTGAATGAATGATAAAAAATAGAAAATACATCTTGTTAAAACAAATATAATGATAGAAAATATAAAAAATGAGTAGAAATAAAAAATAAAATGTTCTACATCATTGAATATAATTTTAACATCATAATCACTCATTTATAATCTATGATCTATTTTTATTTCATCCAGATTTAGGATTTGGTCATCATTGTATGAAGATATCCTCTTAGATATCTAAATCTTGGATCTATATTTCCCACAAGGAATGGGGTGGTTTATTCATTGATAAAATTTTAAGTCAAATATATTAATTTGGGTTTATTACATTTATATATTTATTATTAATACCAACTAATTGGATCCAATACTTGGGCCAGTTCCCACACAAATATTTTACATCTCCATGGTTAAACCCACCAATCTAGACTCAACTGTGATGTCATAATTCCAATATAATGATTATTTATAACATATCCACATCCAAAAACATAATAATGAATAATAATTTTATTAGAAAGATGAAATATCGTAAATAAAATGCCAAAATTAGAATCTCAAAAATTCTTACCCAATAGTAAAATCAATATTCCATAATCAATGGAAACATCAAAATAATATCTGATGACATTTGAAAAGATTAAATCGCCATTTTAAAATTTAAAAAATATGTGTCTCTAAATAATATAATGTTATGATTATATCACAATGGAAACCCCAAGTAATTACACAATAGGTGATCTAATTCAGGTCACTACAAAAGGAATTCCGGTATTTATTAATAGTAATTATTGACCAATGAAATTTTTAAAGGAATTGACACACTATTAGAAAACTTGACCTAGTTATATTGTCTTTATTAGAAATATAATATTAATCACCTCCTTAATAATGCACTAAATTATGGTCTTTATATAGAATAGATAGATTGAAAATGAATTAATTCTCCATACCATTCAATATTTAGAAGTCCTATTATCATAGTTTATGGGTAAATGTCATTATTTACACCCTATAAATAGTAGATCATATTTAGACATCTAGAAAAACAAATTCACATCTTTTGAGGGTAGTATTTTTATTATCAAACATTTCATGTATTTTATCCCTATCTATATCTCATGAACAAAAAATGAAAAAACCATCTTTAAAAAAATTTATAAACTTTTAACGAAAAATACCTTAGACTAAAACTATTATAAAATACATAATACAGTAATTTGGAAGCAACTATAACATCATTTAGAAGAATTAAATCCTGATACACTTAGTTTACATGTCACTATTTTACGTTTATAATTCCAGTTGGGTGAGGATCTATATAATGGGTACTCATTCTTGTCTTTTCATTTGTTTAACTAAAATGGCCATATTATGAATTTATACTATATTAACATTTGTATAATTTATCAATATATTTGAAAAAGAATAATATAAACAATAATTTATCTTATTAGTTATATGAATCGATTTATAGGACTAGGTAATATCAACATCTTGAATAATAATTGATCTTACATTCCACTAGTATTCTATGATTTATATGTACCCTACAATGAATTTAAATTTTATTGATGTGGTAAGTTATCATATGTCATATGACTAATTATTGCTCAAAAATCCTAAAATATAGTATCCCAAAGTCATTATAGTTTATTAAAATGTTACAAAATGCATATATCAGAATTCATAGGATTCAATAACTTTTTAGTATACGAAGACTCGATAGACAAATGAACAATAAATTAAATTGGAAATTAAAATTAGATTATGAAAATAAATAAAATTTTATTATTTCTCTATTATTATCCTTATGTTATGTGTATTATCTTTCATGGTTTCCTAGTAAAATGGGTAACCATAGTATAAGAGTGTTTTCAAAATATCAATAATGGGTTAGAGTAAAATATCATGAAAAAAAATACATTCATAATATGACATGAATAAATTATAAAATAAGCACATATAACTTATAAAATGACTATAATATATCCATGGAAAATATATCATTGAAAATAAATAATCACATTTATATCAATAATTGATGTCATATTAATGGATTGTATATTATATAGCATCGTAATCCATACTACCAAGGCCTCGAACAAGAAATCATATATAAATGGGGTATAATAAACTAAATAATCTCAGTAAACATAAAAATCAATCAAGGGATATATAAATTAGTTCCAAATAAATCATATACTAATCTCGGTGATTATATCATATAAAGATAATGGCTAAATAATGTATATCACTATATTCCTTAAGAAACCGTAAACATAATCATGGATTTTAATCAAAAGACTACTATGTATAAATAATAGATTTAAATAATATGAATATATATTCATCAAATTAAATAACATGGATATATAGTTGAATTTACCACAATAAACTTATAAACTATAAGATATTCACAATATATTAGAATGTTATATTATACAAGAAATTATAAGGATGAAACAGTGATGGGTATGTTAATAGTTTATGGATATCAATAGATAATAGTGATTCAATAAAATAATTTTAAATGTTAATAGAAAGAATAATTGATAGAAAATAAACTAAAAAATTAGTCTATTATGTAACACATATTGGATAGTCATTAGGGATTTAAGATTTTCATATGGAAAGACTTAAAGGATAATATGTATTAATGGAAATGGAGTAATTGTGTTGAAATAAAGTTTAATCAATATGGGAAATAACATATGCAAGAACAATAACTTTTACGATATATTTCTCTTTATATATTTTTGACGAATTTGATAGCCTTATTTACGTGGAACATTAGGGTTAAAAGAACCATGATATAATATTGAAATGTTATTATTTAATGTGAAGGTTATTGTCTATTCATTTGGTTAGTGGGTAGTAATACGATTAACTAAATTATGAATAATTATTTTTTACATAGGTGTAATATTAGCTTTGTTATTATATTTTTTTTGAAATCAGAATAAAAAACTCTTATGTTAATAGAAATGTCTTTTTTAAAAAGAAGATTTTATGCACGCAATGTGTTTTTATCTTAATAAATTAAATTAAGATATATTAATGAATTTTTAAGGATTTTTTTGAAAATATATATAATAATTTTCTAAAAAATTATTCTAATGGTTTTTACAATGCATGGATGAATAATAAATCTAGTTTCATACTTAAAATTCATTTTAAAAAAATCTCATTTGTTGCATTTTGAGAAATTATATTAAAATAATTTCTTCAAATTTTTTCAAATTGAATCTTTTGAAATAGAATTTATATTTTGAATCCAAATAATTAATATTATGTAATAAGTTCAAATTAATTTATGGGCCTTGTGAATAGTATCCATGTTGAAAATTCATTAATACCGTAATGGATAAAAGTGGTTAATGAATAGTTAAACTAAACACATACAGGTAAAAACTATTTAAAAACCTGAATAAATACTATTTAATGATCTTATTTAGATAATATATAATCCTATTTTATATCATGATACTATTACGAGCCACTTTTTTATGTGACTGTGTTTATTACACATTAATATTCTTAATGTTTGCAAATCTTCCACTCGCTTCACATATGAAAGGAAACATCATATCCTATTTTATCAACAACAATTTAGTTATTTAGATCAACCAATATAGGATACAATAATCTACCAACATCATTACCAATGATATTTAGGTGTTTTTATTCCAATAATTCAATACATGAATCCTTATTGTAGTTTTCAATGTCAGATACCTCAAGAAGAGTTATATGTTCTTACTAATATTTTTCTTATTTATTTACTCTAACAAATCCAAAAAATGATCTATTACTATATTAAGATCATTTCATAAATATATGAATTATACTTTGTTTTTTAGGTAAATTATATATCCAATTTCTATCTCCTTCTCATCCCTTGGAAAATGATAATTTCGCTCCTGCATACTTGTCGACTAAAACCTCCATGAAGTGATTTTCTTTTTTTGTTTCCTTCTAATATGGATGGTCATAAGAATATATTTAATTAATATATATTATATTTATAATTTAATTATTATACATTAATTTTTTATTATTATATATATTTCATTCATTTATTTCATTGGAAAGTGGAAACATCAACCATGCGTACGTACGAACTAGCATGCCCTTGAAGTGGTGTAATTAATTTTTCTTCACTGCATTATAATAATGGATATGAATGTTTATATAATGAATAAATATTATACATATATCTTAATTAAGTTTCTTTAGTTTTCTAAACCAATTTAAAGTTTCAAAGACCACAACTATCAAACCAAAACATACATCTAACAGAGAACGTTTTCACCCCAATTGTTCATTTTAATATATTATTTATCAACAAAAGGATAATTAATATTTTAAAGGTATATTAAATAGTAAGTAATACATGAATATTATTATATATTAGATTTATAATTTGGATATATTTATTATAAATTTGGTTTGAACACATGTAAATCCTGATACGACTTCATGTAAGGGTTTATGTTATAATATAATTTATTTTCGAGAATCAATCTGAAAACATTTGATTAAAATAAAATATATGATCTTTATCCTTTAAAAATAGATATTTTATTATCATAAATATGTCCCTATATTTAATTTTATTTTTAATATTTTTCTCTCTTTATTACAGATTAATATTGAAAAATATCTTCAAGAAAAACAAAAAGTAATTATTCTTTTTTTAATTTAGTATTCCATATTATTGGAAAATAATATTTTTAAAAAAAATTACGATAAAATAATAATTTACTGTAATAATTATCCATATTTCACTTTCTTCAATTTTTTTAAAATGAAACTTCTTAGAATTTAATGAATGGTGTGTTTTGACTTGTTAGAAAAAAATGTGAAAGGAATATTTGTTTTAATGTATATCATATGATTGAAATTTCCCAATGTCATAAATACTCGTTTATTTTCAGCTTCCATTACTCTTTTCAAGGATTATTCATAAAAAAGAACTTTACTAAACCTCTAGAAATGTTTTGTTGAAGTTTTCTCAATGTAAAATTAAACATATATAATGTTTTCGATGAAATGTTCGAAAGATGTTTCAAATGTGTTTTCCATCTATGTCAAAATATTTTTTGGATTTTAATGTTTCCCTAAAGATATGATCTTACAATTCCATACAAATTATTTTTATAAATGGAATATGAGGATGCTGATTTAAGGATGATTGTATGAAACTTTTTTCATCAACATTATAAAATTACATTATGATGAAATATTTGTTAAATCCATTTCATTTATAAAACTTTATCTATTATGAATTGAGGGGATGTTTATGAAACATTTTATCTTTCCATAGTTTATGGTATAATGAATTTTTTATTGTTTTGTGATCTTTTGGAACACATATAAGTGATTTTAATTATTTTAAGGGTGTTCTGAGAATTATATATCCCTCTAATTTTATGGTTAATGATTGATATCTCATTAGATAATATAGATTGTACTAGGGAGTGAACCTTCATCAGTAAGTAAATATATCCAACATGATAGTCTTGGTATTCCATCTTGACAAAGGAAATTATGGAATGTATAGTGGACTCAATCCATTATGAATGTATTAGTATTGATCATTTCCTAGGGAAATGATTTCCTAGGATTATGTGTATAAAAAAACCTATGCCTTATGATTATGATATTTTCTAATGGATCATTATTGATTATTAATGATTCAATAAACTTATGACTTATGTATTCGGTTCAGATAATGTATAATTCCATGATTCATGATTAAATTTTGTTTACTGATTTTTCATGACATTCATAAGTTTTTATTAACATATCATATGCTAATACTTATACTCTCATAAGACCATTGGTTGATATATCCAATTTAAACCCTTACTGAGAATTTAGACTCACCATTTTTGATTTTTTCTTTTCTCCAGGTTATGATGAATGATTTTAAGTAGGGTATGTCTAAGAATTTTACTATATGAGAAGAACATTATGGGATATTTTAATGATATTTAATTAATTAATTTGACTATGTGTATTATTTCCAAATACATTAAACAACTATGGTCCTTGGGTTTGTATTATTTTGAAATATTTTTAATATTAAAAAAATTATTCAATATTTATTTATATTATTATGATGTCACATCAGTTGGTATTATAGTAAGGACTAGTTATTTTTAGATCTATATATATATATATATTAGATAACTTTATTGAAAACAATCAAGATAAAACAATGTAGAAGAAAACATCATGATGTTTTGGTAACATATATATTGTGTGCTTCTATGGGATATTAATACCTATCTGGATATAGGAAAGTGGATATGGAAATGGAAAAATTCACATAAGGGTAAACACCTTAATAAAGTCTTGTTGATTATGAACTCAACCTTCACATGATGCATAATGAGTTGGATAAAACTACACACGTTGATAGACAGTCTGAGAGGATATGATTTGTTATTTCACATTTTCTTTATGAAACAATATGATGAATAATATGATATAACCTATGAAAATCATTGTTATTCCATAGTGATATTGGATGAAAAAAGTCTTCCATTGTTTGAAAGAAGATTTCATAATTTTGGACACCATAACATTAATGATAATAATCATATAGTTGACTACTCTAATTATAGAAACATGATAGTAAATAAATGTTATTTCTAGTCAATAGAAAAGCTAGGATGAATTGTGTGAAAAACGAAAGTGATGGTTCATACAATAACAATTCTTATTATAAACCAAGAATAAATGTGAGGTGAGATATGGAAAATTTCGTTTATTCTCACCTGTCTCTCAAACTATGAATAGTAACCATAATCTTGTTGAACATCCAAATGGTGAAGGAAAATAATAACTCACTATTGATACTTTTTTGTGGTGACATCCACCTTCCTTTAGTGGTTCCTCTAATCAGACAATTATTGAGAAATTGATCAAGGATATAGAAAATATATTTCCTATTCTCCTATTCTCTATAAAATAAAAATGTAATTTTGGTTGTGTATCACTTGGAATGTGAAATTCATCAATGGTGGAATATTATCAATAATACGGGGGAAGAGGTGTAAGTTGACTCCATGACGTGGGAAGAGAATAATATATTAATTTTCAATAATTAATTTCCTTGAAATATTGACAAAAAATGTAAATGGGATTACTGAAACAATATGATAAGGATGATGAATCCATTTGTACATAGGAGGATATTTTTACTAGAATTTCATGGTATAATTTTGGTGTAATCATTAATAATGAAAATAAAATTGATTGATTCATGGTTGTCTTTAGACTGATTCTATTAAATTAATTTTATAAAAGAATTTTTGTGTGAATATAACTAGTCGATCATATCTCATATTAGAAATATAAATTTCAGGCTCACATTATTCATATGAGTTTGGGGGAAATTTTAAAGATTTAATTTCCTAGAAATAATAAAATAAAAACCCTTAGAGGAAAGAAAATTAAAAAACATCATTTAAAAAATGTGAACGGAATCAGGGATGAATCACCTAATTGATTCGGGTAAATGTGTTATGTCTCGAAAAGAGGTCATCAAGAAAACCGATGTTGAAGTGATGAAAAATGGAATTCAATATTAGTTAGAAAGATCCATTTAATTTGAAAACCACACATAAATGCTGAAATTTCAAGGAGTATATGTTATAAAAAAATTAGTGCATGAACCTAAGTGTTAATTGTTGAAATTGACCTCAATAACCTCTTAAAAATGGATACAAAGGGAAATATCATTTGATCACAACTGTTGAAGTGTTTCATGAGAATAAACTGATGAAATGAGAACTTACTATCCACTTTGGAATTCCAAATTTATATTTTTTGATTCAAGATCTACCCACTTTTTATTTTTTAATTTTATATGGGGATTAAATCCCTAAGATAATTATTAGATAATAATTTATTAAATTTTTTTTAATGATTTCATTATCACATAAGATATATATTTCACATCTTTGATTAATGTTTGTGGGATTATGAATCTTAAAAATCATTTGAATTTTCATCTAATTTAATTTAATGTTATTTTATGCATGAATTGGAATAATTTATTAAGGTAAGACATCAATTTACATGTAACGTAGACCACATTTTATATTCCATGTTAACTTATGATCATTCTTTATATGAGGATGATTAAGAAAACCCAATATATATCACTTTCATTATATGGGTCTTATTACCTATTCAAGAGGGATATTTATCTTAAATGGTTAGTGAGAAACTCAACATTAAATCTAAATCTATTTTTGGGAATATTATATTTTACTTCTAGACGAAATTAATAGTCCTACCTAGGATCATGATGTTTTGTTGTCATTAGATTTCATATCTGGTGTTACAAAAATTTCAATGACTCCATATATAATGGACCTATTTAATTACATGATATGAAGAAGAAAATCAATAATAATATTCAAAAGGGATTCACAAATCTTCATTCATCACCATGAGGCGAAGCTTTTCTTTTTTAAAGAAGAAATATGATTCAATGCATCAATGTATTGATTAAGAAAAATTCAACAAGATCACAATTAAGAACAAGTATCATTTACTCTATATTGTTGAATTAGTCCATCAACATCCTATAGTTAAATTATCTTCCATTACTGGCCTTTACTCTGTATATCATCAATTGAGGGTCAAAAAAAGGAGTAACCCTTACAAACATTCTGATAAGGTTTGGTCATTATGAATTTATAGTGATTTCATTTAGAGTTATCAATTACCCCTTTATATTCATGGATCTATTGAATATAATTTTTGTGGATTTACTTGGTCAGTTTTTTGTAATATAGAAATATTAAATTCATATATATTCATATAGAAATTTAGAGCATGAAGATCATCTAATGTTATTATAGAAGACCCTGGGTAAGGAAAATTTTTGTTCAAAATTTACCAAGTGTGAATAATAGTTTTATAATGTTTCATTATTGGGTCATATAATCTAATGTGATGATATATAGGTTGATCCTTCAACAACTTGAGTTATTAAACAATGTCCAATACCAACCATGGGGAAAAAGATTAGTAGTTTTACTGGTTTGATTGGATATTATTAATTATTTTTGAGATATTTTTAAAAGTTATGCACTCCAATATTCACGTTGAATCGAAAGGGATACATGTTTTATTGGTATGATTAATGTGAATAAAACATCAAGGAAATAAAGAGAAGGTTCGTCAGTGCACCTATACTCACACTACCTTACAACATAGAAAGGATTGTAATATATATTAATGAATCTAAGGGGAATTTGGGATGAATCCTCATGCATAATGATATCAGTATATCATATGTCTCAAGCTAATTGAATGTTAATGATAAAAAATTCTGAACTCCTCATTTGGAGTTGGTAGTAGAAATATTTGTATTGGGAATATTAATTCATTATGTTGATGGTGTAATATGTTATATATATATTTATCATAAAACAATGAATTATATATTTACTCATAAAGATTTCAATATAAACCAATAGAGGTGGATGAAGTTTATTAATGATTATTAATTCTCAATACATTAAAATCCTGGGAAAGAAAAAATGGTGATTGATGATTTATGTTAGAAAATATATGCTATTTTGTCCATCATGATAATTTAATGTGATCCCATAATTATGAATTTATAGAATATAGATCGTTATAACATTTTTAAAGGTGAAAATATTAACTTTATCAAATAAATGTTGAACCATCCATTCACGCGAGTATTAAAGAGGAATATAAAGAAGATGTGGAACTAAAAAAGAAGGTGGGGAATATTCCTATGTTAAACAATAATTGGGATGGAATAGTAGTTTTGAGTAACTAATTATGAAACCCAACAATACCATATTTGAAGGAGTTTTTTGATGAATCACACAGTTAATCATTTTCTATTAATCCTCTAATTATAAAGATATATAGATATCTTAATGAATATTTAGTTTAGGAAGACAAGAAGAAGGATATTTCATAGTATAAATCATAGAGAATTTTATATCATCAAGTTATGGAAAAGAAAAAAATTATAATTGGATTTTACAAACATTACACATACCATAATGAAAATGGGAAAACATTACCATGGAATAATTCATGAGACTCCCAAAAACTCTAAAATTAAATAATAATATTTTTGATGCATTTGATCTTATTTCGAAGTCCAAAACCTGTAATTACTATAATAGATTATTTCTATCTCCATCGTCATTCCATGATATACAATAAAGAGTAGTTAAGGATATATAGATTACAATATTTTATAATATTTAATCAATATTAGAGGTTATATTTTGGTTTTGTAGAAGTCTTTATCAATTTTTGAATACATAGGTGACATTAAAACTTCATATAACACTTTTAATAATGGTTAGTATAAAAGGACCATTAACACCATAAAAAATATTAATAGGGGATTCATTATGGATTTTAATGGATGTTGGGATCATCAACTTCCACTTGTCGAGTTTTCCTATAATAATAAAACTCCGGAAAATCATTTAAATTTATCCTTATGAATCCCTCAAAGGAATAAGGTACATAAATACATTGTTAAAGGACGAATTTTTTAAATAAAATTTATTGGTAATTAAAATGGATAAGGAAATGGGAGAGAATATTAGAGAAATCAAATAGAAAATAATAGAAAAACATATACGATGGAAAAGGTATACTAACAATATTCAGTGATATCTAGAGTTAAATGTTGTTGAAAATTTATTCCTTTTAATATAAACATGGTAGACTGTTATGATTTTTGGAAATTAGGGAAATATTATCCATAGATAAAATATTCCCTTAAATATTATTAATATTATCGGTATGGTTTCATATATCTTTTAACTTCAAGGAAATAACTATTAAGTCCATGACGTGTTAGATTTATATCTCCTAAAAAAGTATATAAAAGATCCATCACATGTGTAGAAATGTATTGTTATACAATTCTATCATGATATATCATTAACTAACCTAGATAACCCACCTATCAATGAGATTGAGCTAGTGTTGACTTGTACTGAATGGTGTTCTCGATTCATATGGGCTTGAAAAAAGAATTAGGCCATCATGAACTACCTTTGGGGGAAATTTATCTTCAAATGATCCTAAAAAAGTTGATATTTATAAAGTAAATGTATATATTATAATAGAATTCAATATAGAAATAGGTAAAAATAGAAGAAATATACATCTTTCAAACAAGAAACCATACAGATGTTCATAAGTATATCAATAACCTATATCCACAAGACATGAAGTCAGCACTAAAATCTCACACCCACAAAATGAAAATACCAAATTCCACTCAATGATGTATAGAATTCCATGCAAAAAATGCTAATTTGTATGATTTTTCAATAATTTAGACATCAAATCTATCAAAAAAAATCATACAATCCCAAGAACTAAAGGTTTATAGTCTTTAAGGAATAGTGGAATAGGAAACATACTCTACAATACTAATGAAAATTTCTCTATAACGAAACTCTTCTAGAACCTCTTCATGAATTATCATAAGATATTTTCATATTTATACATCGGGGAACTGAATCATAAGTAATGGGTGAGATGAAACTCTTAGTAAGGGTAACCGTAAGTGATTATAATCTTAGATCAAATGGTGGTATATGAACAACATGTAGGTATGAGAATGTAAGCATGGTATATACAAAAAATTGAAATTATTTCCAATAAAATAAATAACATGGTTATAAGAATATAAAAATATCACAATGAAATAAAATAATTATATCATGGAATAATATAATATGTATAAACAATAGAAGACATGACATCATAAATATAAATCATGGGTCACTCCTAAGACCACTATCATAAATGGAAAAATCCCATAGTGGATTAGTTTCAATCCCATTTGTTATAATCATGGGTTATAATGTCCAATGGTGGGATTGGTTATCCCCCTAATACCTTAAATAAATTATCCTAAAACATAATATGTTTCCTAATGCATTGGACGAATATATAATTTCGGGCCCAGCCATTATAAAACATATAGTGCTTAAGCTAACTACTCATGTGCAATGCATCTTATAGTTTGAAAAAAACCTATTACCAAAATTATTTATGAGAAATATAATTCTAGGAACACTAATCACATAATTAAAATAACACATCTGTGTTCCATATGTCGAAAAGAAACTCTAAATAAATAATAAGACTAGTCAAACCCTTGAGATGAATGTGGGTTATATAATTTTTATTGAAGGATTAATTGAGGACTATATTAAAAAAATTTCTAAGAGAATAAGGATCTAAATAAATTTGAACTTCAATAATTGAAAAAGTGACATGTTTCATGGACATTTAATTCCAATAAAAACATTTTTTGATACAGATTTAAGGGATGAAATAATTTAAAAACATAGGGGTGATGCTTTAAAAAATAATTGACGATACTTTTAATGATAGAAATAGAATATTATTTTAAATTAAACCATAGTAGAAAAAGGAGGGTTACATATAAAATAATTATAGTTTCTAAAAGCTTTTAATTATTTAAAAATATTTCATGGGAAGATTCTTGAAATAAGACAAGAAATAAGAATGTTCCCTTAAATTGGGTTCACATTAATGTTGGATATTATACATGAGTTAAATACATGTATAATACTAGAAAATAAAATGATTACCAAATATATATATATTAAATGGACATATATATAATAATATATTATGTTAATTATAATTTTATTCCATAAAAAGGATAAATGGAAATATAAAATGTAAATGACAAGTAATGAGTGTGTCATGGAAGATCTCTTTACTCATGAATGAATGTTATCTATAAATTCCACTAAAAAAATGAATAATTATATTAATTTAATTAAATATATAACCAATAACATTATTCATCTATATTTGCTTTTTTTATGGTCCAGTTATTGTATTTGTTTATGCATTTTAATTTAGTTTTCACTTAAGTTGATACTTAGCATTATTTCATTAATTTCTTCATAAAATGTTCAGTTTATTAAACATGGTCAACTGTGGAATAAAATAACATCAAGATCTCTATAATTATGGAGTATTTTTTTAATTTATTATCTCATTTGTAATATACTTATACATTTTGAAAGGTCATCCCGAAAAATATAAAATAAATAATGCCTCATTGAAAAGTATATTAAAGGAGGTTAAAGTAACTATAATAGTTTATTATTTTTTAGTAATCATATATTTTCAATTATTTATATTCTATAATATTACAAAATTTAAGAATATTATTTTCCTATACTAAATAAAATAATAAATTCAGCTTTTTTATGTTGTTATGAAAAAACATGTCATTAATGGAGGAGGTAGTCCACCCACACACACACATGATGACATTTTAATTTTTCATAATATTTTTGGAGGAATGTTTTAAATTGATATTAAATTAGTATAATAAAATTAAAAAGAGAAAAAAATTTCTGGTTTTATCTTCCAATCATGTATATATGGAACTTTAGGGATGGGGAAAATTAAAAAAAATTCAAAAAGTTTGTTTGAATGTGTTGTATTTCCATTAGATGTTCTTCCTTGGATAATTTCATATGGATATTTAGATTTGTTTTTTTGGAGAGACTATGAATTTAAAAATCATGGGGTATGTTATTATGAGAGGAACGTTTATATATTTGGTAGAGAAATGGCTTTAGAATTAGTTTTTAAATATGGAGGATGAGGTATCCTTTTATAAGTGAATAAAAAGGAACTCTTGTAAAATATATTTGTTTCACTATAATATCGCATCATTATTGAAGAAAAAATGATCAAAAAAATGGTCCCTAAAAGTTTATGTAAATATATAAAAATTATTCTCCATCCACCATAAAATAACACACAAGGTTTTGACTTTTTTGAACCACATTAACAAAGATAAAACAAAATTACCCTAACTTACTCTTACTATAGTAACTTATCATTCACCCTTGGAAACAAATTTAAATAGATAAAATTAAAATTTTAATTATTTAATAATTCATAATAGATGATTTTATACATTTCAGTAATTTTTTCAAATAAAATTTCTATGAATTATAGAAATTAATGTTAGTATTAGCACACAAGGCACGGAAAACCCATTTCATAGAAAAATTTCATTTTAATCTTAAAATTTCCATGTGGTATAAGAATATTAATATTTTCATCAAAATCTAAATTTTATTGTTATAAAAATAATAATTTTTTTGTGAATTTCCCATCATATTTGAATATAATTTTACTTATATATATTTTAATCAAAACAAAAGACCAAATTTATTTAGAATAAAAATATTTATTTTTTATAATGATAAAAATATGTTTTATAAATTTTAAAAAATAAATTTGAAATGAATAAAATTATTCTCTAAATTAATATTTTATCAATAAAATTATATGTGTCTCTATTAAACTGAAAAAATCAATAAATGTAACTATTTTATTTGAAAATTAATTTTTTAATATTCATCTAATGTGAATTTATTTTATGAAAAAATTTAATAATCACTATTATATTTTCATAAGATAATTCCTAAAACAGAAATAATTTAATTATATTGATCTTATATAATTTATAATAATTTATTTTGAAATACTAAATGTATATATGTGTTAAAGGAAATTGTTTGAAAATTTTAAAATTTATTTTAAAATGTCTCATATGGATTTTTGAATTAAAGAAAAAAAATTTGAAAATAAAAAAGTCCATTATAAAGTACATTTTTGATTATATAAAATATTTTAATTAATTTACAATTTATACATATATAATAATAATTTCATGTGAGTCGTGATATTTTTGAAAATGGTAATTTATATTATTTGCCTAAAAGTCAGTATTTTTTTGAATACCCTAAACAATCAATCAGAAAATCGTGTTGAAATAATAAATCGAAGAACTAATTTTCATTTTTAAAATTTAGTTTCTAGTATTTTCTTTTTTATCTTATAATTAAAATTTAATAATATGATGGGAATCAGTTTTTATATAGAAATATATTTTTTAAATACTAGTTTTTTTATTATAAATTTATATAAAACACTAATAAATGTTTAAATAGTATTTTATTATTATTTTTAATTAATATAAAAATTGAACAATAATATAATGTTTCATTTAATAAATATTATAGAACATAAAAAAATTAGTTTTAAACCAAATAATGGATTAATTATATTTTTTATAAAATTAAATATATATATATATAGATATATATATTAATATATTGCATAATTAATTTAATCTTATTCATACATATTAATTAAACATCTATGTTTTAATGGTATAAACAAATCATTATTTTCGTAGTTCACTATTTTAAGTAGAGCAATCTATGAAACATATTTGACTTAATTAAAGGAAAATATATATTAAAATATGGGTTTTTTCATTCTCCTCCTCAAATAAATTTCATCTTCATAAATTTAATTATCATAATATGGTAGTAATTTCCATTGGGATCTTATAAATAACTATACATTATTAGTTAATCGATGATCAATTTATGATATAAAGTGAGATATCCCTATAAGCAATTAAATTTCATCTATTTTTAAAAATAGGTACTCCAATCATAATAGAGTTATACTAAGTGAAGAAGAGATTAATATATATGATGTAAATTTTCATTAATCCTATAATAAATTTCATTTAACATGGATATAATAAATTTATCTCCAAGTGATATTTTATTTACAGCTCCATTTACACTAGGTTTAATATTAAATTACACAATATGTCAATAAATATATTGTAAATAATCACTATTTAACTCAATAGAATTCAATGCATATGCTTATCCTAAGTCCAATGATCAAGGAGGTTGTGGGTGTCAATTGTCTTCTTTAACCCTTGTATTTCTACATTAGGTCTTATAGTAACCAGATTCCTCGTATGTGAAGCATTGAATAGTGAGTTGATTCATAAGAATAAAATTTTCTTCCTTTATTGAATAAAACTATTTCCTTCAATATCATATTTCTGTAAACCCTACATTTCTACAAGTAAATCATATTCCTACCCCTTATGAAATTTTCAAGTTGGATCTTCCCACATTTTTGACATGAAGGATGTCAAATATTCTTTCATTAATCATCTTTTGTCACTTTAGTTCTCGTGAAACACTATCCTTCATTTATTTTTTGGGCTTATGATTACAACTATGGTCTCATTTATAATCATATTTTATGAC
This sequence comes from Viscum album, assembly GCA_963277665.1. NCBI lineage: Eukaryota > Viridiplantae > Streptophyta > Magnoliopsida > Santalales > Viscaceae > Viscum > Viscum album. Next base: position 668,056,264 of record OY728133.1, read on the forward strand.
AGTTGGATTGTGGGATCTGGGTATATATCCATTTGTAACCACAATTGGGGTTCCTCCCCCCTCGGTTTCCCTATATGCATGATCACCCATATAACTTTTAAACATGTGAGTTTGTATCCAGATATTATCAATGTAGTGTTGGATAACAAACAACATATGGATTTTGATATGATCAATCTTTCAAATTATCGAGATACATGTTTTTAACAGCATCAACTTCATATGTCTTATCTTTAAAGGATTAAAGTAGGGTGTCTAATGGAGTGGTGAAGATGTATTTCTAGAGTACAGATTTATGGGTGAGAGGAGACCCCACAAAATTTTACATTAATATTTCATGAATCTGGAATAGTGCACTTACCATGGATGATAATTTGAGACTCTTAGGTATTAGTATTTCCCCACGTTGCATGTGATATAGGGTTTCTAGGTAGTAGAGCTCATCCCAACTCTTCTTTAACTATGAGTGGGAAAGTCATGTGTGACATGCCTTAAGTGATTTAAATAGATTATCTGGCGATTCCCTGAGGGGACTCTCCTTCATTTCTAGGTGGTTTCATGGAGCAGGGGGTGCTGGTTCAGAGAGAAAGGTTTTTCCAATTTTTCTTTCTTCTGGGTGTGGTGTATTTGGATGGCTCATAATAATTGTAGATAAGAGGGGTCTTGGTGTTCCAGAAAGGCTCTTGTGTCAAGGATTAGGTTTCTTCTCCTTGATTTGGTTTGTGCAAGCATAAAATGGAGTGAGGACCCATCTCTCAGGCCACATCAGGTGGGATTTCATGATAGTAGTTCCACAAATCATGGTCATTGGGTTCAGTGGAATCCCTACCCACTTGGGTTAAAGCTTAATATTGATGGTTCTTGCTCCATGAATGACATAAAGGGTGGTGGTGTTGTTCAAGATTCCATGGGTAATGTTATTATTTATTTATCTAATCACTTTGTATAGGCCATTACCTTTTGACCAAGTCATTGGCTATGCTCACAGGTCTACATCTATAATGGATATACAATATTAACATTACTGTGATTGAGATGGGTTCACTCATTTTCAATGATGCCCTACATGGTAAGAGGAATATACCATGGTCCTTATCTAATGTCCTAAGAATGTTCAAGAATCTCATCAGTGATAACAATACCTTTTTACAAACCTAGAGGGAGGGAAAAATGTGGATTATCATCATTCCTCCATAGCGTCAACATGCGTTCATGTTCTTTTTCCCAGATGTCCATTCATTTTCTATGGAAGGGAAGAAGCTTATTAGGGGATACACTCTAGGTCTTCATTATTCCAGGGCTACTTAGGCTTCCCCCATTTTATGTGGACATTTTTGTTTGTTCTTCCATTTATTTTGAATAAATAAATAATTATGATGTTTAGTTTGGAATAATAACTTGATTACTGTGTTCATATCCCATTCTAATGGTTTTATCATTGAATAAATATTTTCATTTTCCCTAAACCCAATGTTAAATCAGTTCTTCCTAGTTTATACAATCAATCAAATAAAAAATGTGATATCGTGAGTGATTTATAATTATCATTACAAAATAGGTTTCTAAGATAAACATAAGTGAAATTTAACAAAATGATTTATCACTTTATAATACTACCATGTTATCCTATAATTCATATATTTTAATCAATATCACACTTTGATAATCGTATATCATCTATATCATATATAATTTAACATATATCATTATTAGATAAAATTATGTCTTTCATTTACCAACCAATATCATTCCTGATTCACCATTATTTTATTTAAGAAGTGTTCTCTTATACTTATCTCCCAACTACCTCAATGTTTCTAGGAAATAAATCCTTTAGAGAAGTTCATAAAGATCATGAAATCAACCAAATCATATCCAGTGGGAGTGGGAAACCATATGTATAGTTATACCAGGTTTTCTTTCACTATGTGACAATTTCGCGAATACACAACACACCCTATTCAATGTTATTATTCATAAGTACATCAATTTTAGAGTATATATCCACTTGTAGTATTATGATATTGATATCAATAAATGTAAAACCATGTACTCATATTTACAAAAAAAATCATGACATTATCCAATACATTGGTGTATCCATTAAAGATATGCATAAGATTTTTACTATAGTTCTCACACCTAAATCATTAAAACTAACAAAGCTAAACACCAAAAATAACTACACCTTTATCTAATACAAAATATTTCAAAATAGTACAATAATATCATAATTTCTATATTATTTAAACAATTGATACATTTCAACTCACATGTAATTCTCACAATCCCAAGAATAGAAGGATTAGTGCCTTTGGTGACCAGTTACATAGGATAAATTATCCATAATAATAGTAAATTTTTTTTCATAATTAAAATCTTATATACCACCATCAATAGTTATCATATGTTATACCTATATTCATAACATGAGGAACTAACACATATGAATTTGGTGAGATCAAATACTGAGTAAGTGTAATAATGAATGATAAAAATGAAATATTAAAATTGAGAATAAGATCACCATATGGGAATGATAATGTAAGAAAGGAACATGAAATAAAATATATAATTCAAACCAAATAATTAAAATATTATGATCCTAATAATGTAAACCTTAATAAATTAAATGAAATTAGAAGATCACAGAATCATGGAAAATGTTGTAATAAAATAAGACATGACCTTAAAAACATGATTTGAGGGTCTCTCCTAAGACCATCATCATGTAGCACACAAATTCGCATGGTGCATCAGGTTAACTCCAAATTTTCATAAACATGGTGGAACAATACCCATGGTGGATTATGTTAACTCCCCATTCCCATATATAACATATCATGAGACTTAATTATTTACCAAATTCATTGTAGGGTCATAGAGTTATGGGTTCACCCATAACCTATCATAGTGTTCTTATGATAAAAATCAAGGTAGTATTAATGATATCTCATGAGATGAAAACATTATTAAATTCATTGTGTGGATATGTAATTCACGTCCCACCTGTCACGTAATCCAAATAAAATATACATGTTCCGCGTGAGGAAAATTAACCATACACAAATCAAAAGCATCATCAAGAACATTAAAAGAATGAGGGTTTAATAATTCTGATTCAAGTAATAAATGAAGTCTAAATCATAATTATTCCCAATATAATAAAGAATTAAATAATTTTTAACTTCTATAATTGAAAAAATGACATAGGTGTTGAACATGTAGTTAAAAAATAGAAAATCCATGAGGGGATTTTGGAGAATTAATAATAAAAATAAAAGAACTTTTTAAATATGAAATGAATATATTATTATAGATAAAACTAGAAATGATCCAAGAGGTTTATAAATAACAAAATTATTATTTTTCTAGATATTTATGGATTATAACACTTTATGGGGTTGATTCCTAATATGGGAAAAGAAATAAGAACATTAAATTAAATCATGTTTAAATTAATGTGAGAACTTTTAAGGGAAATAATGATATGTATATCTAATAAAATGAAAATGATATTTCAATAGGTATATATTTAATGTATATATATAAATATATTAATTTATTTAGAGTAATATTGAATAAGATGCAGGAAAATTAATAGAACATGTTACTAACAAATAATGAGGTTTGTACAGATGATATCGCACCTCATTTCTAAAAACTCTTTACATTTGAATTTATATTTGGGAATAATTCAATCATGTTAAATAAAAATATACCAAATAACCTTATTAATATAAAATTAATATTCATGGGTCCAAATATTATCTTTTATTATTTATTTTTAATATAGTTCATACTGCATTTGTTACTCCAGGTTGATTGGTTAATTAATAAATAACACTTTTAGTTTTTTTGACCTTGATCAAAGGTGTGGTAAAATAGATACATAATTTTAGATTTTTATTTCTTTTATTATTATATTATAAAAATACATATACAATATCAATATCTAACCTAAAAAATGATCCATATAATGAAAGGTTCATTAAAAATTCCATTTAAGGAGGTTAAATATACTATAACTTTTTTTATAAATTATTTATTATTAGATATTAACATTAAATAATAATAATAATTTATAAAATATTTTTTACATACAAAATTAATTTTTAAATTCATCCAATTTATTTGGTTATGGAAGATAAAACATGTCATTCATGGAGGAAATATTATCTATATATATAGGAAGACATTTTATTTATTTTTTGAGTCATTTTGGTGGGATGAATATAATGGATAGAGAGTTAGTATTATAAAATTTTAAAATAATATAAACTTTTATGTTATCATACCACCACTGATAGTGGGGACATGAGTGGGGAAAATGAAAAACATAACTTCAAAAACATGGGTAAAATGTACTATATTTACCATGGATTTTCTCCCTTGCGTATGTCCATAAGGATATTTATCTTGGTACTTTATTTGGGGAAAAAGGATTTAGTGGAATGTTTTGGGTTTTTATGAGGTAATAGGTAATATATTTTCATTATATAGAAATTTAGAATGTCTGTTGAAATTTGGGAGGAGGTGGTCTATTTTTATAACTGATGAAAAAATGACCCATATAAAAACTTATTATTTCACAAAATATTTCACTCCATTTTTTAAGGAAAATGGATCCAAAAATCGAAAATAATGTTGTAGTTAAAGACATATGGTAAATCCTCACTCGTCCATTAAATGACATTCCATAGCCCCCTCCCTCCAAATATACCCCTCATGGGATGGAAATGAACTGAGTGAGATAATGACCACTCAATCACACCTCCAGTAGGCCCTTGGGTGGAGACCAACACTAAGGGATTAAAATATATTAAAACAGGAGGTGTTACCATTTTTTATGGGAAACAATATCAGTTGATAAGATGGTTCCTCCCAAAACAATCCAAAGAACTATATTACAAGAAAAGAAAAAATCCAACCCACATGGATGTTTAAAAACCAGACTGTTGTAAATACAATAAAACACCAAATTAAATACCTAAAGTGATCTTAGAAGAAACACAATAGCTGTGAAGATTTGATCTTGTAGGGTATAACATGACCTGAAATGTCCTCCTAAAAACCTGAAAATAGTTTCCATATACATAGTGTGATTATTAATGTATAATCAGTAGGAAAAAACACAGTCTCTGATGTACAAGTGGGAGAAGCATACTATTTCCCCTATGAGAAAATAATTGAATCCAACCACACCATACAAGGAATAAAAACTATCTCAACCACACCAAGTCATGATCACCATATAACACAAGTAATGTAAATTAATATAATAAGATCATTAATATTTGGCTACCCCACACCACTTTTCTCTGGTTAAAATCTCATACTCTTATGGTGAACATCCTGGAACTAATACATTCTTTTACAAGCCCCTTGTCACAACCATCATGCACACACCTGTGCCTTATAGATATTCCCAGAAATTGGGTGTATGATTCTCATCACATCCTGACCGTAGAAACCTATTCCACAACCACTTCGCATCTCTCCCACAAACACCTGGGCGACAACCCCAATGTCATCCCAAACATACCTACGAAAACACAACACATATGATCTCAAAATCACCCAGGAAAGCACAACTCATCCACAAAAAACTAGGACTCAGAAACTACACCCCAACCTACTTGACGGATCTTGGGATACCAATGCCTAGAATAGTTAGATAGTAATAGAATTTAATCATCTTTCCATCCTTCTATCGGAGTTTTGGGAAAATACACCCTCCCCCATTTTGACGGGGCTGTTCATCACAAAGTTCTCAACTAGGGTGAGGATCATATATAAATCACAAGGAAATAAAAATAGATACATATAAGATACCCATCACTCAATATCAACCTATGGCATCAAAACAATCACTAACCAACCCATGAATTCCACATTTTTATACCTTATCTAAACTGAACACACCACATAACAACCGCAATCCCATTTCATGTTTTCTATCCAATTTTCTATTTAATGATGTTTTTTCATTATTAAATAGGTTTTTCATCAAAACCATAACTACTGGGGAACTAATAAACATATGACATAACATGAAACACAAACCAGGTCATCTAAAAAGTTGAAAAAACAATTAACTAATGTATATTCACATTAATCTACATTTAATACTAATTCATGATATATTGACCTCTTGACATAAAGAAATGTTTCTAAAAATATACTCATAGTGAAACTCTGGATAAACCACCCACATAAACCACTGCCATCATTCTTAAGACTCATACTATTCAAGTCACATTCCAACAAACCAAACCCCAACACACAACCCCATTCGGTCATACATCACCACAAAATAGTCTTATATCCTTGCTGCACCACAAAAGTTTTTCCATTCCATAACCAGTCCACAACACACACATGTTCCCCAAAAAACTTAACACTGCATAACCGAGGTACCTACATGTCGCCACATGACCACCTCACATATTATCCATCCCGCACACATAATCATAACCATCCTGCACATCACATTACCCCACATATCAAAGAAGAACACAATTCCATATTTAACTAGAAACCATGATTAATTTCACTTCATAATTCAAGGGTTATCATAGAATCTAGGAAAATCATGGGGCATACATTCATTATCCGATTTTACATACTTAACCAATTTCCATTTTCAAGTGTTTAATAATATCCAACAAGAATTACACTTTTCTAGTGCACATGAAAAAACCAAAAATGGATAAGATTTTCTTTGGTACCTTTATATAGTAAAATTTCACAATATCCCAACATGAAAAGGATGTAAAATCATGAAAACAAACCCCATTAACCATTACAAATTAAAGATAAATTTTTATCAAGTATTAGGGTGTAAAAAATATGATATTCAAGAAACAAAATAAGATCCCTCTCACTTGATCCATAATCCAATAGAAACAAAGGAGACACCCTACCTCGAAGAATCTTTTTGATTCATCTATGCATCGTAAGGAAAAGAAGAAAATATTGCAAGTGATGATAACACCATGTAAAACATGTATCAACCTAGTCCGGACCAAAGGGTTATCAAAATGATACCCAAATTTTTATAACAATTCAACTCGAATCGCAATAGAGAACTTTGGGGAAAGAATATGAGAAAATGGAGAAAACGGTGTGGAAAACATACCATAGGTTGATACTAGGTGGCCACTGAAAAATCACCAAATTCAGTTGACCAATGAGGGAGGAGTGGGGATCGAATATCTCCTCTAGGTGCCTAGGGTTCATTTAGATATAGTGGAAAAGGATAAATGGCCAAATGAAATTAAAGGTTCTGTCAAAAAAAAATTAAATTAAAACAATATTTCTGTATTAAATGATATGTAATAACCTATCACATTTTGTAACCCTTTGACGTACACAACTAGTAAAAATACCTGTCTTTTTTCATATTTATTTTATTTTGTAGACACCAAAAACCCCCCATGCCCTGAAATATCCCATAAAAACTATGATCCCTAGATTCATGTCTTATAATATTACTACATGACGTGTGATCCTCTCTCTTATAGCCTTCAGCATCTGAACCCATCCAAACTACCTCTGAACATCTCCAACAACCAAAACCCACAATGTAACAGGTTGGGAAAACATGGACCATTCAAAAGATGCCTCTCAAATGACTCTAGTCCTTGGGAATTCAAAATCAACCCTAGAAGAAGATTAACATGGGGATCTAAACAACCACCCCATGAGATACCTCTCAAGGGTATCACCACACTTGGAACATCACAAACAACCAAACAAATCAACCGGATTTATAAAAGGACATATCTACACAACCGGACTAAAAACCACTAGTCAACACAAATGAATTAGGTAAATCTAATCACCCAAGTAAATAGATTATACATTATGTGTGGAACTGACTCTCTTGAAGAAGTTTAATCAGGTCTCTATTAATGCGCCTCGTTTAGGAATCTGGTACTCTATCATTTATATGTTAGGAATTAATTACAAATTACACCCCACACACCTCTACTCTAAGGAAAATACCAAATTTCATAATATAGGGTTCAAATATCACATTACAAAGCCAAAAAGAAAAAGAAATTCTCAAAACAACTCTAGGTACTAAACATAAATCTATTCTTCTCACTCTTATGTACTATCCTCTGGGACACAATGACTCCACATAACACAGAAAAAATGAATGATCCTCACATAAGACACCTTTTCCCAATTATCTTGGATATCTACTGGTTTCTGTATGAATGTTTCAGCATCCTCGATATCCAAATCTCCCTAGTTGATGAAATGGGATTCATTATGTAGATACCGAAAAATTTGAGAGATGTGAAAAAAGTCGTGGATCCTCTCCAACAGCGGTGGTAGAGAAAACAGGTATGCCATCTCACCAACTCATCCCAACCCCTTGAAGGGTCCAATGAACCTGGGAGAAATCTTACTCTTTTTTCCAAACCTCTACTTCCCATGTCAAGGGGAATACTTCAAGAAAATGTGGTCCCAAACCTCAAACTCTATGGGCCTCCTTTTGTTATTATCATACATCTTCTACCAGTCCTACAATGCTTTCATTCTGTCATTAACAATCTGAACTCTCTCTGTCATTCTCTACAATACCTATGGACCAAGAATAGCTAAATCCCTGACCCCTGTCCATTATAAGGGTGAATGACGCGGTCTTCTATATATACCTTCAAATGGATTCATGCAAATAGGATACTGATAGCAACTATTGTAAGAAAACTCGACCAAGGTCTTTGTGTTCCCCACAATGCTCCAAAATCCAAGATGCATTCCCACAACATATCCTATAATGTTTGGTGGGTATTATCTATCTGTTCATCCATCCAATGGTGGAAATTGGTTTTGAGGTGTAACTGAGTCCCAAAAGCATACTACAATACCCTCTAGACTCATGAAGTAAGTTGTTCATATCAATTTGAGAAAATTTTCATTAAAACCCATTTTAGCCACAACACCTCATCCACATACTTCAAAGTTAAGGCATACACTACTGTCGACTCCTTAATTTGTTAGAAGTGGGACAATTTTGTAATCTGATCCACTACTATCCTGATATCTTCGTAGGCTCCATGATCCCTGGGTAACCATGTGATGAAATCCATCAATATGTATTCCCACATCCACTTGGAGGAATATAAGGGCTATAACAAACCACCTGGAACATTTTTTACAGGCCTTCACCTACTAGCACACTAGGAACATCACCACAAAATTCTCCACATCCCACTTCATTCCAGGACACCAAAACTGCATCCTCGAGTTGTGGTACATCTTGAAAATTACTGGGTGCGCCACTAAGTGTGAGCTACAAAACTCCCATAATTCTCCCTCATGCATCTACATTAGAACAAAAAAACTCCCACAAAATAACATCATATTATGACCATCCTCTGGACATAACTCTGAAGCATCAACCTAGCCATTAATATTTCGCATAACCTATATCTCCAAATCTCCCCACTTGAACTCCCCCACCTACCACATCATAGAAGACTACACTATCATCTGAAATAGAAAACCTATTACACTATCCATTTTACATCTTGGGGAAGTGTGTAAAAATCCTCTATCACATTCCAAGCATCTGTAGATTCTCAAATTACCTCCCTATACGATATTAAACTCAAGGTATTGGCCATGATGTTCCCCTTTCATGAGGTATAATATATCTCCAAATTGTAATCCTGGAGAAACTCCATCCACCTACATTGTAGAATGGTCAGATCTTTCTAGGAAAAGATATACCTCATGCTATTGTGATCTGTGAATACCAAAAAGCACTCTCCAATTAGGTAATGCCACCACAACTTCAGTGAAAACATGATAGATACTAGATCCTGGTCATGGGTGGAATAGTCACATTAATGTGTACATAACTTCTTAAACCCATAAGAGATCACTCCCCACCATTTTCTCAGTTTAAATCTCAAGCCTAGACTAGAAGCATCCGAAAAAACCTCAAATTCCACCCCTTCCTTCGGAAACTAGATCATTGGAGCAGTGACGAACTTCCATTTCAGATAGTTGAATGCTACCTTGTGCTACTCAAACCGCACAAAATATTGGTCTTTTTTAGTAAAATACGTCAACAAAAATACTAATTAAGAGATATATAGCATGATACCTTTATAATAGTTGACCGTACAGAGAATTATGTGATCCTCTGCCAGATTTTTTAGTGCTTCCCAAGAAACAGCTACCTCTACCATCGATTGGTTCACTGCTACACCCTTCTGGGACACCACATGACAATGGAAGTGAACATGTCATGTAATGAAATTACACAAGGACAACATCTGAGAGAATTGGTGGCATATAAGAACCTCAAAGATAGTACTGAGTTACTCAATATACAACTCCCCTCACTTTGTGTATATCAGGATTTGATCGATGAATATGATGAAAAACTGGTCCAGGAACTGATGAAAAATGGATTTCATGAGCTCGATGAAAAGTGCTAGTACATTTCTAACACCGAACGAAACTTGAAGTTCCCATAATTTCACCAGGATGCATTCTCAGGGATTTCACCCACATTTATCATCAACTAGTGATACCCAAACCACATATCGGTCTTAGATAACAATCTTTCTCCCCTCAATTGGTTGAAAAGATCATTTTTCCTTAGGAGAGAGTAACAGTTCTTGATCGTTACTTGATTAATCCTCTTTATGTATACACACATCCTCACACCACAATCTGATTTCTTTTAAAACATGAATTGAGCACCCTAGAGTGGAACAATGTGCGAGATATATCAATTATTTATTATGTCATCAATCTAAATCAGTAGCTCCCACAACCCAGAAATTTCCATCTAATAAGGGGATATCTAAATCAAGAAATCACCGGGCATTAATTATATCCCAAACTCAACATCATGTTGAGGGGGTGGAGTCATAACCTACATGGGGAATACAACCATGAACTCTCCAACAATTATTGAAACCTCCACCATCATACCATTCACCAGTTCAACTAAGACCTCATCCAACAAGGAATGATGAGGCTCCACATGTCGATTACCCATCTAACTACTCCTCTCACCTTCAAAATCCACACACTGGCCATCCACATCTAAAAACATTACAATACTCTGGAAGAATTCCATAACATAATGAACAAAATACATCCAATTTATGGAAAGGCTGACAATTTATATCTACATCTATATAAACAAAAGATCATCACTGGACTGATGCGGCCCCATCTTCATTATACATCCCTGAAAAAAATCAAAAAAGCTGGTCTGACCTCCAACTAGTTTACTCAACGCCAATGGAATGGAAATTATCTCTATTCATAGACCCAAATCATGGTATAAACCAGGAGAATTTAAATAGTGTGATATCTTGGATCAAATAATGCGTAAGAATGTTTGCAGAACAAACTAATCATACTTCATAAAATCTCTGGCCCTATTAGAACTACTGCTTCTGTAGCATACAAATGACTATGCCCAGCTCCTCTTCCACTATACTGATGACAACCTATTCACCCACACATTGGTCCATGTCCCTAAGGAATGCCCCAATTTTGGACTCCACATGCAGTATATCCTTTGGTGGATCAGGAACCTACTATCCCAACTAATGAAGTTGCTTAGACGGAAACTACTTCAGAGGTGGGAAATGAACCTACCCACCTCTATCATACTGAGCTCGAACGACTATCAGGAATTGACTCTCATGATGGGTATGTGAGCCACAAGTGAAACACCTCAGTCCCAAGTTCACACAAAAGTCATGAGGAACTAAAGTCCGAAATAGAAATTGGTGAGGTCAATTCCCCATCAGCCGAACCATGGAAGGCCCTGGTGCCTGAGACCTGTTGCTGCTTGCCTTTCCCTTAGAATAACCAAACTGGTTACCTTTTCATGGTAGACATCCCTATGAGTGCATCTATTCAAACACTTCCACTTTATTTCAGACCTCCAAGAATGTCATCACAGTGAGGGAGTAATCACATACTGCAGATATGAACAAACAACTTCTTCTAAAAATCTTGCATAAGATTATTCATCCGAAATGAGATCCATAGAAAAATGAAGGAGATACTTTTACATGATACACATATCTTGTATCTATATTATACAATATTAGAGGGAGGGTAATTCTTACCTCTTCTAAGAATTCATGGTTGATGAATGATGTTCAACTTAGAACTATTTCTCTAAGTCAACCCATAGAAAATTATCCTCCTTCCTCTCACCCAAGCATATCTTCCACCAACGACACATATCACCCCATATATTTTACACTTCCAAGGGAACCCAATACTCTATCAGATCTCAGATCAAGATGAAAGTGATCACAATATCTTAGAGACAACTCTCTATCTCTAGGTCTGGAATGTTGTCCTTGTACTTTTCTAGGGCTTTCCACTAGAAATAACATAGTTTCTTCTACCATGGATCATCCTCCATTACTCGATCAACCCTCCATCAATCGAGCAGATATGCCTACTAATCCTCTACTTCCTGCACTAGACACATATGATGACTGAGTTCCATAGTTGAAAAGTAAACAAGGAACTCCTAATCCCAAATAAAATGGAATTTTATTTAGGACTATTTTTACCCCAACATTTACTTAAATTCCCCAAAACATCTAATTAAAAAAGAGCCCATGTTATTATGATGCATATACATTTCCAGGGGTCTCTACCCTAAAAATGGTGTATCATCAATTTTCCATTCAGTAGAATCAGATTCCTTTTATCGAATCATGGGGGGACCAAAAATTATGTGCCATTTTCAGTCTTCCCTAGACTATGTCATACACCAACATCACCTGACATTGTGTCCCTACCAACCAATGAAATCCAAACAATCCATAACTCTAAAATCCACCCAATCTCTCATCCATTAGCCTCTTATACCATTTTATCATGACCCCTTCCTTCAAATATACCTATCCTAGGCCGGGAATGAATAAAGTGAGATGATGACCCCATAGTTTTTCCTCTAGTAGGCCCCGGGGTGGTGACCCGCACCAAGGGTTTAAAATATCAAAAAAATAAGAGGCATTACCCTTTTTTATAGGAATCAATATCCATAGATAAGATGGTTCATCCCAAAACAACCCCAAGCACTATATAGAAATGAAATCCAAAATACAACCCCCATGAATGTTTAATAACAAGACAATTTTAAATACAATAAAATTCAAAATTAAATACAAAAAGAGCGCTATGAAGCGATCAACAACTATCAAGATCTGGGCTAGTAGGGTCCACTGCGGCCTGAAAAGCCCTCCTAGAAAGGTGAAAGTGGTTTTTATATACATAGTGTTTGCATACAACTGTACTCAATAATAAAAAAATTCTCGTTCACAAGGATAGAATCATAATAATGCCATTGTAATAAAACAACAGAAACTAACAGAACCTAACAGGGAATACAAGACATCCCATCCTCAAAAGTAACACTCACTATATAAAACATGTTAGGTAAAGTAATATAATAATCATATCAATATTTGGTTACCCTGAACCACTTTCCCACTGTTTAACTCTTCATACCCTAACGGTGAATATCCTAGCGCTACCACATTCCCCCAAAATACCCAAGTCACAACCCTCCTGCACAAACCGAGGCCTCAGAGCTAGTATCTCAAACCATCCATAAAAATCTCACCACATCCCACCCGCAGACACCTAGGCCATGACCACAACCACATCACATCTCACCCACAGACACCTCGGCCAAGACTAAAACATCATCCCAAAGACACCTGGGAAAACACAACATATATCATTCTAAAAACACATGGGAAAGTGAAAAACTCCCACAGCCACCTTGCCGTCACAAACCACACAACATCCTCCCATAATGTTCTCAAGTTACCATTTCTAAGAAGAGGGGTAATGGAAGAGCAATGAACCAATCATCTATCCTCCCACTAGGAAGTTTGGAAAGGACACCCTCCCTCGTGACGATGGGGGTGTTCAGCACATAGTGATTCGCTCTCATGGGATGCATATAGAAATCACAAGGAAAAATAAATAGACACATATATGATCCAAACACTCAATCCCAACTTATGGATTCACAATAATCACTCACTTAACCATGAATTCCACATTGTTCTTCCATGATTTAAATTCACACACCACATAAAAACCACAATCCCATTTCATGCATTCTGGTAAATTTTTAATTTACCCATTTTAATTCTTTATTAAATAATATATTTATATAAAACATCACTATTTTCAACTAATAATCAAATTCCATAACAAGATACACAACCTAGGTCATCTCAGAAGGTGAAAATACAATAAAATAATGTATCTTCACATTAGTCTACAATTGATACCCATTCAAGATATATTGACCACCATACATAGGGAATGATTTATACAAATATGCTCATGGTGAAAATCTTCAATTTATCTTAAAACGCATCCCGCTCATGTCACGTTCCAACCAAACCAAACCCCAAAACATGATCCCATCCAATCACACATAACCACAAAATGGTCCCACAACCTGGCTACCCAACATAATTTCATCCATTCTACGATAAATCCATATCACACAACTGTGCACCGAAAACATGCCTCTACATAAACAAGAAACCCACACACCATAACATAACCACTTCACCTCAAATCCATACTACACACACAACCACAACCTTCAAAAATTTAACATTACCCCACATATCAAAGCACAACAGAATTCCTTATTTAACCATCACCCCATGATTAATATCACTTCATAATTCAGATGTTCTCATAGAAAAAAGGAAAACTCGGGGCATCTGTTCATTTTCTAAGTTTATGTAGTCAAACAATTTCCATTTTCATGTTTTGGACAAGATACAACCAATATTAACCCTATTTAGTGCACATGAAAGGACAAAAAACAACAACCATTTTCAGTGGGGTGTTTATCCTATACAATTCCACAATATCGCAACAAGTCAATGCTATAAAAATGAAAAAATGGACCTTAATACCCCTTCCAAATTAAAAATCCAATTCATTATATTTTTTTAGGGTGGAAAAATATGATCTATAGAGAATAAAATTATATTCCTCCCACATTATATATAATTAATGAGAAATTAAGGAGATAGAATACCTCGAACAAGCTTTTTGATTCATCTGTGCACTGCATGGTGAAGTAGAAAATCCCCCCAAGTGATGATCACACTGCTAGAAGTGTGGATCAACCATATCCAAACCAAAGGGTTATAAAAATTCTTCCCAGGAATTCATCCCAATTCATCCTGAATCCTAGTAGTGAACTCCGGGGAATGAAAAAGAGAAAAAAGATTAAAAGTAATGGAAAACATACCACATGTCAATAAAAAACCGCCTATGAACAATAACCAGATTTGATTGATTAAGGATGGAGAATTTGGGATGAATGACCTCCTCGGTAACCTAGGGATCATTTGGAGAAAGTGGAAAATGAGAAACAGATAAATGAAATCAATGTTTAAGTCAAACAAAACTTTAAATAATACTTCATCAGGGTATTACACGACATGTAATACCCTTTTATATCATCTAATCCATTAAGATCCACATCCACCAAAAATACCCATCACCAATTAGATTTATTTTATTTTTCATATAAAGAATTCCTTTACTATGTGAACCCTCCAAGAAAAACTATGAAACCATGATTCAGGTCGTGTAATATCACTACAAGGCATGTAATCCTCACACTTATAGCCTTCAACATCCGAACTACTACAAAATTTCTCATAACATCTCTAAAATCCAAATAGACACAAAGTAATACACCATAGTAACACATGTCATTATATAACACACGGTTTCTACTTAAACTAACCACTTGAACATTGTTGAACCACTTTTACCCTAATTTACCCTTACCATGGTAGGTACAATTTCACCCTTGGAATCAAATTTTGATGGAAAATTTTGAAATTAAAACCATTTAATAATTTTGACATGATGAATATAAATATGTAAATATTTTTATAAAATATTATTTATAATATTTAAAGGAATTAATCTTTCTATTAGTGCACATGAACCGAAAATAATAATCTACTATAAAAACATATTTTTAAAAATATAATCATGGTGTGGGATTATATTATCAATCTTTTTAATTTTCAGGTCATGAAATGGTTTATTATATAATAAATTATTTTTCTGTATTTCACATCATGGAAAACTCATATTTTAGCAAAATAATCTTTAATAAAATTGAATGGCCAAAACATATTTTGTTATAATTGAAATATTACTTTTTTATAATGTTTAACATTTTTTCTTTTATATTTAAAAAAATATATTTAAAATGAATAAAATTATTCCATAAATAAATATTTTATTAATAAAATTCTATTTTAGTCTTATATACTGATAAACGAAATGAAATTAACCACACTAGGTATGTAAAAATCAATTATTTTATAAAAATACCAAAAAATTATTCCTATGATTTTTTTTCACGTGATTAATATTAAAATAGAAGTAACATTATTATATTAAACATATATAAGTGATAAAAATTATATTTAAATTAATAAATATATGATGTGATATAATATTTTTTACTAATATAACTTAATTTCTAAAATGTTATATATGGGGTTTTAAAACAAAAACAAAAACTCTAAAATCATAAATTCACTTTTAAAATAAATATTTTTTCTTATAAGATTTGGTTCATTAATTTTTAATTCATTCTCATATGCTAATAATTTTATAAATGTAATTTTACTTATTGAAGTAGTTTTTTTCATTATTCATCTCAAATTCAAAATTTTTTAGAAGAAACCCAAACATTCATCTTAAACTAATATTGGTATTCTACATAAAAACTGACGTATATTTTTTCAAATCCAATTTCTATAATTTTATATTTTATCATTTAATGAAAATTATTAAATACAATAACAAGAATTTTTTATAAGAAGATGCCTTTTTGAAATATTGTTCACTATTATTTTTAATTTATATAATACACTAATAAATCTACAATTAATCAATAACTATTATGTTGTATTGAAATAATAATTTAAATATAATATATGTTCTTTTCTTAAATTAAAAGTACATTTCATAAAAATATATAATCTTAATCATAATAACTAAATAAGTAAATTTGAATATAAAATACTCATTATATATATATATTAATTTAAATTAATATATTTTATGATTTATTTAATCATATCAATATCTACTAATTCAAGGAATATATTTTAAAGCTATAAACATATCACATTTTCATTTTAGTTTGGTGTTTAATATGGAGTAACATATAAAACAAAATTGACTTAATTTTATGGAAACATTATTAAAAATATTGAGTCATTACACAGAAGTGTTCCTTTACCTGAATCAAATTAAACATCATCAAAATACACTCAAATTTTTATATGGGCAATGAAAGGAAAAATCCTAATTGAATCCCACCAATTATTTCTTAATAATTATTTATAATATATACCAATTATGATCAATTACATAAAAACAATGATTGAGATGCAGTATCAAAAATTTATAAAAACATGTTAATATTCCATTTGATAACTTTTAAAACAGTTTAAAATAATCTTGTCATGAAATAATTCCCATAATAATTAGTTTACAAAATCGTTTCAATTAATTATTCCAATCAATAAAACATAGAAATATTAACCATTAAGTAACTACATATATGTTAGTGAAGATTTGATCATGATTTCATTGATCGAAGTCCAACTAGTGTGCACATTACCCTAGAACAATGTTATGGGAGATTAAAAATACACTCCCAAGTATTTATCCCTACCATAACAATATTAGTCAACCCATTGTGCACATTATCCTAGAAAAATGGCCAAAGGAGGTAAGAGTAAACTATCGAGAGTGGTTCTGTAGCTTAAAAATAAAAATAGTAAATTTTCCATTTTAACAAAACTAAATGAATTCAATGGGAATTTGAGATATGAATAATAATGAATCCATTGATAAATGTAAAAAATTATATAAAATTATTTTTATTAAAAAACATAATATAAAACCAATTTTATAAAAATTTAAAAAATTAAAAACACTCCATAAATCAAGGCTTTAAGATCCATTTCAAAACCACTTTCCAGACTAATCCAAAAATTAGGATTTCAATCAACATTAGAGTCAAATTTCAAATGAGGATGAATGTATTTATTATATAACAATCCATCTCATGGAAACAAATACCCTGAAACTAGTAAAATTTCAACTATAATAAAGGATACACATTCCGGAGAGAGGAAATGCATGAAGAGGTAAGAATGAGAGCCATATAACCACAATAACCAATTAGAAACATTATCAAATGAATACAAATGATTTTCATGGTCAATACATCTCAATAAAATTGACTAGTACAGGGATGAATATGATCTAAGACTAAATAATATTTCGACATGAAAAAAGAGGATCTAGGATTCGATTTTGGAGAATCAAAAACATATAAAAATCAGTCCTTGATTCATACAGGTTGATACAAGGTCGAATCAGAAGGGTTAATAAATAAGAAAAGTATTTGTGGAAAACATAAAATATTCCACTTAATTTCCATATCATATCGTTGTCACTAACTTGCTAGTGGACCCCATTGGATAACTAATGGTTGATAGAAGAGTTTTTGTAACCATATATTTCCTATAGGATCAGAGATGGATGGTATCCAATGAGTTTTTGGATGTAGTTATAATTCCCAAAAACAAGATTCTTCAACCAACTGGTTAATGGAAAGACACTGGTGATCTAGTGGACTTCTTGTAGGTTGGGTGAGACCAGGCCAGTCAACTAGATGGATGATAGCCTTCGCCAGCTAGCTAGTGGAATCCCTATTATTTTAACAGCTATAATATCAAGTCCACAATTACATGAACTATCAACTTCAATTTCCCAAACCTTAAAGGTATAAAAAGTCAAAATAAACAATTATAGATCAATAGGAAAATAGTGAGACAAACAAGTAGATGGTCATACCTAAAATAATAGAGATATGTGAATTTTTGCCAACATATTTCATTCTTCCACTAAAAAGCTATGTTATAGATGATAATTCACAAATATATATGGATATTACTACCACATCAGGGAATCCCACTCCCACTCTTAATTATTATTTATACAATTCTTCTATAAAAATTTCACAAAAAATATATGATTTCCATAGATAACCTTTGCATATAATGAAAACATTAAAAAATGTTACTTATTCATTATTATATTTGGTTCTATTTTTTTTGTTTTTCTATATAGAACATGTTATGGGTCAGGTTGGTACTTCACGATTTGAGACACATGGAAAAATATTAATTAACGAAAATTAAGGAGGTAAATATATATGGTATTCAATATTTCCAATCTATTCAATGATCTCAAAACGTACTAATAATATATGAGTGAGATTCCATGGATTTCAAATTCATTAATGATCGAATCAATGTGATAGCATCATGTACACATATTTATTGACTAAAAATTAAAAATAATGGTAAAAAATATCTTATTATGGTATATATTTTCTTTTAGATGTCCCCAATTTTTTATGAATCATCTAGAATTTTTTTTATTTCTTGAACCATGATGTTTTAACTAATTAACCTTCATCTACCAAAACCAATACAGTAGTGAGTTGTAGGGTTATAAATACAAGGATTTAAAAGAAACATCATTATGTTTGATTGGTATAAACTAATATATGAAAACTCAACCATCCCTAAATGGAAACCCTAAGTAGCTCAAAATTCTAATACATTGGTAAAACACATATATTTTAGAATTTTAATTTCTTTCCCAGTTTTCCAATCAATTAATGGATGATATGGGGTTCCTTATATAACATGAGATCCCATAATATCTATGAATTCATTACAAAACTAATAGGTGAAATGTGGTTCTCTATACAAGATACTGGTCATCTCACACCCATCCCCCATAAATATATAATGAAAATATAAAATTCAGAAACTGTATACCTTGGTGGCTTCATGAATTGGTGTGAAATGAGCCTACATTGTTAACATGTCATTCACTACTAAAATGGTTCTATTAACACTGGGATTTAAGGGTATAAAAATTATGATATCCATTAATATATCATTACATTTTTATATTGTCATGGAGAGAGGATGAATGGAGCTTGATGTATTTTGGTGATAAGCCATAATTGTTTTCCAAGCATAGATTTGAGACATATGGTTCACTATGTCCCATTTAATATCATTATACCAAAACTAGTTTTTCATTTTATATAACATATTTTTAAGTTAAAGGTATGAATCCCACATAGAATTATAACAATCATCAGCCACAACCATTGTCATGGCTAAAGAGATGAAAAACTATTTCCTAAATAAAAGAATGCTTCTGATGGTATTGACCATTCATTGATGGTAACCCAATTTTTTAAATAATATATAATATTTGGGTACTCAATATACAATCTTTTCTCTTGGTGTGTCATCTCAAGAAGAGAGTATGTTAATTTTATTATTACTAAAACATTACCAGACTCTTCTTCCTTGATACCCAAATGCAATTTTGCAACGAGTACCATCGTGTTTAACTAATCCTTCACTTACCTCGTACCATGGGGATGAAACTTCATAATAATATCATTAAAATCATCATTTCCCTTTAAAAGTCTATAGAAAATATCAATGTTAAACAATAGTTTTGTATTTATGGAAGTAATGACACATTTAAATAGAATTATGGAATGAAATTAAAAGTCAATAGTGGGAATGATACAAAATGAAGTAAAATACAGAATCCAAACCACAAACCAAACTGATGTACATAAGTATATGAAAACCCCTTATTCGCATTATATACATTCACTAACAGAATCACACACCCAACTAACAAACAAACCTTCTTCTACCTGATAGTACCTTCCCTTTACCTAAATTAGATAAATCGTGGTCTCGATAAAGAAAAATTTTTCTATATGTAGAAAAAAAATAAGACTAGTTGGATACCACCAAGGGGTTCATATGATGTCTTTTTAATATATACCAATTATTACAAATTGAATAAATACATGTCATGAGATATAGTTTTCACAATTTATAAAGGAAATTGAAATATGTCTTTTAATAACATATTATTTTTTTTATAATAAACTAGTTTTCATAAAATTCCCATAATAATAATTTTATTCCTAAATTTCAGGTAAATATTCCAAGTAATATAAAAATGGAATAATTATCCCTTTGAAAACAATATCTGGGATAGTGGGGATCCTCTCACAATTTTTTATACCAACGGACTCTTAGTGCTCAAATTAAAAAAGAACTAGAAGACTATATGGTGGGAATTAACTTATTATAATTTATCACATAAAAAATAATATTAGGCTACCAGGTCCGCACGTTATCCAAGACCAATAGAATGACGAGGTATGATTCCACTTTTTAGAGTGCATCCCTGCCTCAATAATGACCATATAGAGTTTACCATTTTTTAAAAATTGGAATAATTAAATAAAAATTTTACATTCAGATAGACAACAAACATTTACACCACCTAAAGAATTCATTGAAATCCATTTTCATAAAAAAAATAACATAGGGGAAAATCAATCATGTTTTCATAAAACAACCATATATCCAATAACATGCCTTTATAAACCATTCCAAAACCATTTCCAAGATAAACCCATAAATCATGAATTCATGAAAAATTCATATACAGTTGAATATGAATAATCATTTAAGGTATATAGAATAATCCCATTCCTGAAACCACCAACCATGAAACATTTTTAATTTCGACTACCAAAAGGTCCCCACAAGACAATGGGAGGAAAGGCTTGAAGAAGTAATAATGAGATCCCTAGAACTAGAAATTCTAATTTGAAACCCATATGCAATGATTGCCATGGTTTTTATTTCTAATTCATTGTATGAAAAATAGTATCTCATGGAAGAAGTATATCAAAGGGAGAATACATGTTAGACCTACCAAAAGAGAATCATATCTTTGATTAACCCTTTAAATCTCTATGTATTTGTGTTGGGAGATTAAAAAAATGTGGAAACGAGGATCCTAGATTCTTACAAGTAGATAATAGGTTAAGGGTAGATGAAATGAAATAAAATAGAGGATTTCATGAAATATTATGATATTCTTAAAACCATTTTTTGAAAGATCGATGTCACTAGCTTTCTGGTGGTTATAATAATAATAATGACTTCAACCCAAAATTTCCCACTTCATTCAAAGTGGTTGGTCTCCTATCAGTAGGTGGACTCATTATAGCCATGCATAACCAAGGCCATCCCACCAATTAAATGGTGTCCCTCATCATTGATCTTGTGAAACCTAATACATCCTTTTTAGATATGGTATTACAGATAGACTTCCAAAAACAATCAAGAATACTCATTTGACCAATCATTGACTAAGAAATTATGAGTAAAAAGTAGACATTAAAAAAACACCAAAAAAAAGAAAATAGTGGTACCTAAAAATAATAAACGGATTGGATAATTAATGTAACCACAAAATTTTTGAAGGGTTAAAATATAAAATGTTACAACCAATGTCAACAAGATGAAGATTAGTTTTTTGGAGATTATATGATTAAAACACCATAGTTATGTGATTATTGGTGAGGAATATTATTATGATTGGTGACATATGAGGATGTTTCTCAACGTGTGTGTGACTGGGGAAAAATTACAGTAAAAGAACAAGTGTTGGGATATAGGGACAATAATTATTCTAATGACCCATTTAAGTGCATGGGTGGTCACCACAGAGGGGGAACCACATGTATTTGAAGAACTGGTGGAACCTGGTGGCCTAGGACTGAACAACATATTTAATTAGTGGACCTTGTTTTGTTACCGGGTATCAATTATTTTAGTTGTTAAAACAATGGTACCCAAACAAATGTATAGGGGCACTACTTAGGTAAAAATTTGGGGTCCAAAATAGGGGTCGTGTTCCATAAACGGGGGAATGTAGAACTATAGAATGTTACAGGGTCAAAATCTTAGGTTTTATTACTCATGTCAATAAGTTTTACCTCTGTTATAAAGAGTAAACATAATTAGAACTCAATAATTAAGAGAGTATTAGCCTAGAGTAGTGTTTGGATGTGTGATCTCCATAAATGTTTCATAGGATGTTAGTGAGTGATCTAATATTGCAGTAAAAGAAAATTGGAGTGATTTTGGTGACATTAGTTAGTCTAATGCTTCATTCAAGTTTGGGGTTGGGCCCTAGAGAAGAGACTACACATGTTTGTAGGGAAGCTGGTGGTGCTTAGCGAGCAAAAACCCAACGACCATATAAAGGGAGGGTGGATATGATTTCAATGGGGTCCAGTTGTTACATGATATGTCTTATGACGAAAATTCATTTTATATTCTAGATCATAGATGGAAAGTGTTGTAGAAGAATACTACTCACATAGTCAATGTTTTTTGGATAAACTATATATTTGATAAATCTATGTGGGAACCTAAGGATGTGAGGAGGAAATGTATCCTAAATTTTTTTCATTAGAGTAACAGAAGATTGATTTTGAAAAAATATTTTTAGGGGGATAATGTGGAAACATACATTTCATGATATATTTATGTTTAAATATGTTTTTATGACCATAAAAGATTTCTTTACATGAAATAACAAGTTTACAAGAACACTGATTTACAATTCAAATAGAATTTCTTAATGTGATAAATATCTCCTTATTTTTGGATTGAAAGGTGTGAATATTTTTAACTAAATTATGAAAAATTAATTTTTACACATGCATGAATTTAACCAATCTATTATAAAATAAAAATACCATTTGAAGATAAAATGACATGTTTTTCTAAAAAAATATTTTTATGTGTGAAATTTGTTTTTATCATTAAAAATAAAGTTATTTTCTATTGAGGAATGATTTTAATGATGAAAATTTATAATAAATTTAATTAAACATATTAACATTCATTTAATTTTTTTAACAAGTTTTTAAATATTAATAAATCTAGATTTATAATTAAAAATTAATTTTTTTAAAAATGGGTTTCATTAAATTTTCACACATATTTTTAAACGAATTTCATCATCTGATAGAAATAAAATCACGAAAAACTGATTCCAAATTTGGAGTCAGTATAAATAATATTTTTTAATATATTTATCTTAATATTTTTTCATTATTAATATTAACTAAGGTAAAAATGTATTATTAGAGTAAATATTATAAGCTATTAATAAGTCGTTAAACTATTTGGATAAGGGTTAAACTAACCTAAAACTATTATAAATCTTATGTTTTGAATTTATATAGATCTTATATCATTCTTTCATATAATTTGAGCAAATATGGATCTAATTTCTATTGAGAGTGATGTTTTTACATTTTAATATTCTTGATATATATATATATATATATCTGTGTTACATTCCCTCACTTATAAATTTATACATATTTTTCTTTATTCACCACCCCACTTGATCAATTCATCTTGACTCAGATCTACCCAAATAATATAAAAACAACTCTATCCATAGTCATGATGTGTGGTTTTTCCAAAATACCCACCCAATAAACCTGATGGTGTTTTTCATAGGCAGATACCCGAGGAAGAGTTATATGTTCTTAAAGATATTTTAATATTTATTTTTTCTTAAACCCCATTCGTATGTTCTATAACCTAAAAAAATGATCTAATTGGTATTTTATCAATAATAACATATTATATCTTTATTTTATGGATATTTTTTTATCTCCTTCCAATATTTTCTAAAATTATAATGTTGTTTCTGCGTACGTGTTGACTATCGCCTCTGAGAAGTGATGTGATCCATTTTTCATTTCATATTTACAAGGATGATCATAAAGATGTATTTAATGAGTATATATGATATATATTATATAATATTAACTCTATAATTGTGAACTATTTTATACCTTTCTATAATTCCATCCATTAAAAACTGGAAACATCAGTCATGCACACATAATGACCAATATCTCTCGGAAGTGATGTAAATCAATTTTCATCACCTCCTTTTATAATTGGATATAAAATTATATATAATGAATAAATATGATACTTTTTTATTTATTAATATTCCATATATGGTAAAACCATGTTCAATTTTAAGGGATTGGAACCATAACACAAAAACATGAATGTATAACGTACCATTTTCACACAAATGCTAATTTTAATTAGGAAATTAGTATTAAAATTATAATTTGAAATTCTAAAAAAATTTAAAATTAATTTATGTATGAATATTTGTAGGTAATATATTTATAATAATTCTATATAAATTATATAGAATGTTTAAAAACATGAAATGTAATACCGGACTTGAGGTAAGAGTTTATGTTAAAAACACATTTCTTTTCATAATTATTTAACATAAGTTTCCATATAGGGAAATTATATGATCCATATCATTAACAAACCATATATTTTCTTACAATATATTCACCCCTATAACATTTATGTAGTATTACAATTTTCCAATATTTTGTAATTAAAATGTTGTGAAAAGTTTTTTAATAAAAATCGGCCTTATTTATTTTTTGGTCAAATACCTTTTTCTTCAACATCCATGTTAAATTTAAATTTTTGCAAGAATATTATTTTATATGATCAAATAATTATTTAAATTTATTTTTAAACACAATTGAAATTGTTTTAAATTTTTATTGTAAATTGTTTACCATTCTCTAAATGAGTTACTGTTAACTTTTTGAAAAAAATGTAAAATCCATAATAATTTTAACAATTTCCATGAAATAAGGTTATCCCATTATCCAAAATATTATTTATTTGAATATTAATTTACATTTTTTCATGGTTATTTAAAAATAAACTCATTTTATCAATATTCTAGGAATTTTTAGTTAAAAGTAACCAAATGAAATGGGAATTTTTATCATGTTTCAAAAAAAAGGATCTAAAGATATTCTAAGTATATTTTTTATCTATGTCAACATCATTTAAGTATTTTTATATTTTAAATGGTATATGATAATATGATACCATCAAAATTATTTTTATGGATGTATTATGATGGTGGTTATTTAGGGATGATGTTTGGAAACCTTTTTCTTTCCCATTGGGTATTTATGTAATGAGGAAATATTAATGAAACAAAACTATTTTCCACCTATTATGATATGATTAAATGATTTTATATTTATGAATCTTGTTTACTTTCCATTCATAATTATATGTTGTATTGATGAATGTTTTATGATATTACGTAAGACATACAAATGGTTCCCATTATATGATGGGTGGGATCAGAATTATAAATCCCCTTAATGAATTAGATGCTGATTGATATCTCATGGGATAATATAGAATATAATGGGGTGTGAACATAGTTCAATAAGGGACACTCAAAAATATGATAGTCTTATGAGCGAAGCATGAATAAGGAAATGATGGAAGTTAGAGTGAACCTAATCCACTATTATAGTCTTACCCACACTCCGTGACTAAGGAAATGATTTTTTATTCTTATGATTGTGACAAATCCCAATTTATTATAATTCTAATATATTCTCATATATCATGACTGGTTATGATAATTATACACTCTTATGACTTATTCTATTTGTTTAGAAAAGTATTTATTCCTTGATTCATGATTAAAAACCATTGAATGATTGGGTATAATTATTTTATTTTAATGTTAGTATTCTTAATTTATTATGATCAATTGGGATCATTGATTATCATATATTTTGTTTACCCTTGTGTATATTTTGAGATCAGTCTTGATAATGTTTTATTTCCCCAAGTTATGAAGAAATTATTTATGTAGGGTATGTCTAATAATTTTACTATGTGAAAAAATAGGAATTTTTTAAGAAATTTTATTAAAAAATTCTATCATATATCTAGTCTATAAAGACACTAAACCATTACAAAACTATAATGTGTATTATTGTGAAATTTTTTGAACACTCATCCAAAATGATGTAATATTAATGTTTTTTATGCTTGTGATACCTTAATAGATTCTCCAAAAAACAATTTCATCAAAATTTCATTGATAAAAACGACCTATAAGAAAAAGATTTATCTTTAATCCCATAAAAAATATAAAAAATATAGATTTTCAAAATTTAGTTTATATATATGGGAATGTATAATCATTATAATAACATATAATGGATACATAAGTTTATCAGAAAATAGTATCCTATTTACAATATAACAATGAAATTATGATGAAGTAGAATAATATGAGGGGTTTTGAAAATATAAAATAATTAAAAGGAATAAATATTTATATTAGGAAATGAGGTTATGAACCCATACATTTTAATCTATATTTATAAATCTTGATTATTAATATTTTTTAACAAAAAGAACTCCTGGGCTTGTTTCATGAGAATAAAAATGCAAGGGAAACCACCTCTATTTTTTTGTGAATATGAATTTGAGGAAGAGTTGATATTTATAGAAAATTAAAATGAATTTATTATTAATTTTAGTACATTATTCCATGTAAAACTTGGTAGGGTAGAATGAAAATCGATTGGATTGACTATTGTTTTAAAACATAATTTTTGAAATATAGGTAATTGTTTTATAATTTATTTTCTTTGATAGTTGAAATACTTTTCTTTTATAAAACATTGGACATGGAAACGAATTTTACTCAAAAAAATTCACATATATTAATTATTATAACATTTTTATGTCACAATGTATCTAAAACACTCACCATATATTCATACCAAATTTTAATATTTACTCAAAATTTGAATGTTTTGAAAAATTATAAAAAATTCACCATCTTATAATTTTTATCTGATGATTTAGAAATTATAATTATTTTCTATGAATATAATTTTGTATGTATTATATATTAATTTTTAAAATAAAACTCTTATCTAGTGGTAAAAATTTATAATCTACATCATAGGAAATCATATTTTTATTATATGTAATATGTGTGAAATTATAAAATAATTTATTGATCAATACAAATGAATATTTATTACATTATGAAAAAGATATTTAATTAATTTTATAACAATATAATTTTTATAATTGGTACATTATTATTATAATGGTCCAATTTCCAAAATCTGGATTTTAATAGTCACTTAACCCTTCCAACGGTCATATTACCCATTACATATACATATAATTATACCATCTATAAAAATTTCATTATTATGATTCTAACCTTATTAAGTTTTAATGATCACATACAATTTTTATAGTGCCTAATGATTTTATTTAGGGGATTTTATTTTTGAAATATGATGACATCAAGTTATAATTTTCAATGAACCTCAAGGGATCCTTAGTCATGACTTTGGGTTATTTTTCAACAAATGGAGTGAAGATCCTATATCTGTTAAATTGATGGAATATAAGAGGTCATATATGTGTTTGGAAACTATTATGTAGAACAAGTAAGATGGTGCATTTCCATTAACTATCCAATTGTCATTTCAGTAGCTTCCTCGAGTAGTAAAAGTGAACTATCATGCTAGTGGAAGAGCCCTAGCTATCTGGTTGAGGATAATAGGCTAGTTGTTGTCGATAGACAGTTCCACCCCTTGGAGAATATGATCAATGGACATCTTATGGGTTACTATTGACCATTCAGTTAGTTATTTAGCTTCTTGGATTTCATCAATAGCCACACTAGCAACCCAATAGAGTTTCATGGGTAACTTTTGGAATCATGATAGTAGTCATGATCTGAATTTAAAGGTGGTAGAAATGAATATATTTTCGTCTAATTTGTCTTCACTAACCTTGATGAGTTCTATAATGTAACCAATGTTTTTATAGTATAAATAAAACTCTTCATGTCCTTTGAAACATATATTCTCAAAAAGTATCTAATTTGAATTGGATAAAATAACCAAATTTCTCACTCAAGTGATCTAATTTTCTAATTTATTTCTCATCCAATCAATAGTATGATCTTATTTTAAAAATCATTCACTCCACCATATTTCTCAATATCTTATAGTGTCTCTTATTATTTTGAGAGAATTGATATTCTAGTAAAACATGAGTTATTATATAATTCTTTCACATTTATCTTTAATCTATTATTATTTCACACTCCTTTAATCTGAGGGACTCAGATACTCTTTCCATAACTTCTAAAACTGAAGGGACTATTTGACATTGTGGTTTCTAGATATAAAAATTAAAAAACATGGGTTGATGGTAAATTTAGTTTTATATAACCTAAAATGTAATGGAGTATTAGTATCTTGGACACCATTACTTCTAAATGGACTAATACATTAAAAGAAAAATCCATTGTGGTGGTAGATGTAAAGAACCGTCTTGGTAAATTTCTATATGTTCGTACTAAATTTTTTTCCTTATTTACATTACATATCATTATTTATATTTTAGCATTCATTAATTTAAATAATCAATTGGTTGATGAATCAATATACATATTATTTTAATTTTATGATCACTTGTTATCTTATTCTTAACATTTTATGGAAATATATAGTTATATAATTTTCCAATAATTTTTTTTCATTTTTTAATTAACCTCTTTAAATTCATAAAACTCTTTTAGTTTTCATCAATCATTCATAATGTAATGTTTATTATTACTTTTATTCAATTGAATTATTTATTTTAATAAGTACATTCATCCCAATCATATTACCTACCCCATCCTATATTTGGTATCAATAGAGTATTGATTATTTTTTAAAAATCATTTTCAAATTATTTCAATGATCAGTTTGTTTTAAAAATCATTAAACATGTTTTCAAGATATATTATTCTTCAAAATGGCTTTCTCAAACACACAGGGTTTTCTTAAGGGACACTCTATGTGAGATGATATCTATTTTGAGGTTTCAAATTATATTTATTATAAACTCACATATATAAAATTATAAGATCTGTTTTCTATCCCTTATGAAATATATCTATGAGTGGTTCTATTACTATTAATAAAAAGAATAAAAATGTAATCTAGATTATATTTATGTTTTTGAATTATATGTTAAACTAATGAACATGTTAAAAAAAATTTAAAAAAAAATAATTTAATTGAATTTAAAATTGAAAATTACATCATGAAAAATGAAACTCTTATAAAAACACCTAAAGGAACAAAATAAGTCAAAGATACTATATTAGATATGTTTATAAAAGATATAAGGTGTTTATATATGAATCCTAAAGAATCATTCACTGAAATTTTTTCTCAGTTAATTAAAAATTGTAATGGTCAATAATTTTATTTCACTAGGGGAAAAGTGTGAGAACATGAACACTTGTTGAGGTAGGTCCAGTTTGGCCTGAAATATGAATCTGGGGGGGTTTATCTCATGCACAATCAATAACATTGGGTTACCATTGTCACTCATTTAAAGAAACTCCAAACAGTTCCCCAATCCATAAATAGGTACATACCTTCTTTATAATGGTGGGTGGTGAGACGTGTTTTCAGTTCTAATGGGACTTGGGGACTAAAAATGGTCCAGAGGATGGGAGGTCAGGCTCATCGCACCCTTTTTGGGGTAATTATTTCCTAATCTAGGGATATCATATATATTTAATATAGGTTCATGAATATATTCCTAATCATGATATGGGACCTGTTACCCTAACTAAATGACTGTGTGTTATATATATTTTTTATAAGCCAGGGATATCATATGTGAATCTATATTTATGTATTTATGTTTCATAAGAAGTTTCAATGTAATGAACATATAATTATGAAATAATTCTATATAAGGTGGAGATTATGGATTTGGTTCCATGTAAAGAGGCGGTTAATATGCTGAGGAGGGTATAGAGCCATTATGATGTGTCTGGTGTATCCTGGTTATTACAAGAATAAAAACCCATACAGTTTATTAAACCCATGCAGTTTAATATCGTATGGAAATTTCATATAAAAGTTCCCTTGTGTGCTAGGCATTTGAGCTCAAATGACGGGGGTAATTTAAACGTATCCCTATTATGGTGATAATCAGAGTCATTATGGTTAATTTGGTTTTTGATCTTGTTGATGGATGATATATAATGATCATCCCATGGAAATGATTGAGTCATGATATTTGATATGTTATATACATGGGAGGACATAAACTGAAGTGGGGAACAATTTGAGTTAATGCATTAGAAAAGAGTTATATGTATCTTGCTTAATGTTGGAATCAAATTTCTTATAATTCATTCATGCCCTTCTAGCTGTCCCCAAGTTAGATTTCCTTATATAGGGGGGTTTATATCATTCAACTTGTCAAGTATTACATACTACAATTTCCCCAGTCATTTTAGGGGTTTATGGTTTATATGATATGATTACTACAACTCCCTAGTCCCATGTGATCCATGCTCATTGTGATAAATAGGGGATGGTATGTAATCAATGTCAATGCTTTCAGATGTGGGAATTATGCACTCAGTCCATCCTTGAAAGATTAATATGGAGCATAGGCCGTAGGGAGGAAACCTACATGTCTGAGTTATGGTAGGAAATAGACTCATAATTTCATCCTTAATGAAGGAATATAAACTAACATTTCCTTTATAATTAGGGATTACACATTGAGGATGGACTGGGTCATCAAATATTGGGATTCCGTTATTGAATTTTCCTACTTTCCTGGCTGACATGTAATGATTGCCCACTTGTAAGGCCTTGATTTCCAACTTGACATGTTGGAGACTGTCTACCTAACACATCCTTAGAAAATTTTGTGATCTATTTGACATGTTTGTAGGACTTTGAATAATATTGATGGAATGTCCGACTGTTATCACCTGATCATGGATGAATTACTTAGAGGACAATTGAAGAATGGCCTGCTGGTCTTGGAATCCATTACATGAACCAGATGACTTCACTAGAGGGTGTCACATAATCCAACTAAAATTACCAAGTTTCATTGCATGATAAAGGGACCAAAAATATACGGAATTTTGAGAGTCAATGTGACATGTATCAGAGGGTTTCTCAAGTCTAAGTTTACATTTATACAGTGCATCATGATACCTACATGGCATGCCCGAAGGGAATCACAAGAGAGAGTTGACATGTCGAGGTGATGCTGAGAAAATCGGCTAACAAGAACCAGTCCCACAATGTGGATCATGAAAAACTTATGAAGAGAACCACAAGGATAAGATTATGAGCCTTAGGGGGCTTCACGAGATCAGGTATATAACAACCCTTCTTTTCAGTACACACATTAAACTGATTTATTACACAAAGAATTCACTTGATGCCAAATATAAGATCAAGATTTCTAGTGTATTTGGGGATGAGGAACGTTACATAACAACTTATAACATAAAATAGACAACATAATTATTGAAAAATTCCTTTACATGAATATCACATTCCCTCATACTTAGAATTGTGTAGGATAACCTGAGGAAACGCATAAGAAAAGGGTGATCTAAAAATCCCAGTAAGGGAATAAAAATGGAATAACATGAGGAATAAAATAAATGTTAGAAAAAAGTAATATCAATGGAGAAAAAGAGAAACATAAACATAAAAGCATGATAAATCATGATAATCAAAACATGGAAATGTTGCAACAACACTTAACAAGGAATTAGCATGATCCAAGGCTCATTGCCCATAGAGCATGAGAAAACCTTCATTGCACATGAATAATGAGTAACCTCTCTTTTCAATTGAATTAGAATGAGTCAACACTCATAGTTCATGACGTATAATGATATTGAACTTTACCCAATGCATTGGAGGGTTATCAGGGCGCACCCTTCTTAAAAATTTCATTTCATGCAATAGTGTGCCACATGGATCATAAAACATGGATTCAGAAAACATCATCATTTATTCCATGATAAATAAATGTGGAATGAATAAATGAAACATTATAATAAATAAGTAAATGTGCATAAAGGTGAATACCTTTGATAGAGAAATGGGCATGGTATTCTCTACACAATGGCATTTCTAAAAACCTGATATTTTATGAGAATTATTATTTTTAGTTTCATTGATGTCTTCTGTTGTACGCCACACCAAGAATATCTTGCGCTATACACATCACCGTATTAGCTTGTAGTATACGCAACACTATTCTTGGCTCGTGTTACACACAATTTCAAGTTCGTTTTGTAGAAATTATTCTACGCAACATTAAGTATAGACTTTGTTTAATGTATAAATGAAATATGGTTGTATTTTGTTATACAAAAAAACAAAGGAGTCTTTCACTACACGTCACCCTTACTTTGATTGCATTACACGCAATCGTGACTTTCCTCAATAGCGTGTGTAGTACGCAATACCGAGTTTCACTAAACAACGATATATTATTATAATATTATTAAAGACTATTTGATACGAATAGTATTAACAACATTTTGAATTTTATAACATTACTATTCAGCATTCATATTTTCTAGAACATGGTATGAGAATAAAATAATTTTTTCGGGTAAAATAATTATTTTTTTAAAAATGCAGTTTTGTTGCCTTTTGATGGTGCACCCACTTTAAATCTAGTTTTTGACATGTTTATAAGTTCAATTTGACAAAATAAAATTCTTCCTTGGAATCAGGATATAAAAATTTAATTTGGATAAATTTTTCATACTATTCTGATAACTTTCATATTTTGATAAATAGTAAAAACATGCTATATTTAAATTAAATTTTTTTTTCATCGCAATAATTTATATGGATAGATTATCTTTTTAATTGGTTTTAAAATGTAATTAGAATATATTTTTACCATTTAATCCAATTCTTGTCATTGGAATAAATTTCACTTTGAAATTGGACATAAACATGTGATGATGTTTTGATAGTTATTGTTTCTTAAAAACACGCTATTTGTTTTGATAACGAGAGTTACATTTAAAATTAATTAATTCAACATCTATGTTTTGAATTAGGAAAAATAAAAATCAATTTTTGAATTAGGATGATCAAATATAACTTTGGCTGAATTTTTGGTAATGTTCTGAAAAACATCAATTTTTGATGAATAGTGAAAACACAGAGTTTTTGGTTAAAACCGACTTTTTAATTAAATAATAATTTATTTTATTTAAAAATTTTTTAGGTAAAAAAATATATATAATACTTATATATGTTCAATGAAATTCATTGTAATCATTATATAATAATTTTAGATTTATAAAAATTGTATTGAACTTTTCACCGTGTTTTACCAACCTCCTAGGAGCTTTTGCAATTGTTCATAAAACTTAATTTTACCACTTCTGTGAGTTTAATTTTAAAAATCAGAGAGACATGGTTAATATCAAGGAGTAAAATGTGTTTCAATTAGATTAAAATAATTTTTATTGAATAGTATCTTTTTACTTTTATTTACCATGGTTAAAAGTAAATAGGGTAATTAAAGGTTAAAAGAATATTATAATAATTCAAAATTACCTTAACACATGTCCAAACAATAATGGATGAGTAATGGCAGACCATGGGCATCCTTGGGTCGATTTTGGATCCCCATGGAGACACTTATGAAAGACAATGACATATTAGATTAATTAATTTAATGTAAGGGAAAAATTGCCATTAACAAAAATCCTTTAGTAAATAATTTTTATAAGGGGCAGTATAAATTATATTTTCTAATATAAATATTCATTGGAAATATAAAAAACTTTCATATATTTTGGTATTTGTTTTATAATTTTTAGACATCAAATAAATTAAATTATTTATGAAACAATAATGATGCAGTATTTACCTCATTAATAAATCATTTAAATAAATAAGATTATAATGAATAAAATATTATCCAAAACTTATCCAATTAATATTGGATGAATTTATTTAGAATATGAGTCATCTTATCTTCGACATTAATGTGTTTTTGACCTCTATAAACCGAATATAAGTTTATAATAAAATAATGTTTTGACTCTTTCCTTAACAGCCCCTCATATCCCTTATAAAAGGAGACCACTTATATGCAATTCCTCACACCTCTCGGGCCTTTTGGCTCGTCATAACTCTGCCCAAATAAGCTCCCTAAATCCCTGTCCTCCCCCTAAATGAATTACATTAGGAAGAAGGAACTTCGCGAAGTCCTTTTGGTTCAAACAAAAGGAAGTTACCCAAATTAATGGTAATAGTTTCTCTTAAGTAGTTTTCTTTTATTATACTTATACAACCCCTTAAATCTTTTAATACTTTATTTTGTAACAAAACCAGTATCCTAAATATACTAGGATGTTGTTATGAGAAGGATCAGAACAAAACATACACACACCACAATCTAATGCATGAAGAACATAATGTTTCTGTGGATGGAAATCTAACGCCTCATGAAACGATGATTATTCGATTTTCTCCTACCGCCTCTCATGGTAGCCATTGTGATGGAAATATATTTATATATGATATATATTATGTTTATGTTTTCCTTATTCTTCTTTACATCCCAATTATATCAATCCCTTATGGTTTCCATAGTCGGTAAATACGATAATCTCATTTGAGGAAGTGCGGACTACCGCCCCCTCAAAGTGATATGATTCGTTAATGCCTTACGTGGGATGTATAAGGGATAGAGTTAATGATATTATATATGATATTATACTGGAATTATAATATAAATATTCCATTAAAATAATAAATAGAAATGAAAGTAGCGTTCATGCATACGTACGGCTTACCCTCTCCATGAACAGTGCATTTTATTTCTTACCTCTATATGTTATGTACTATTATAAATACATGTATATGCTGGATATATGCTAGATATATATGATATATAATCATGAATTACATTATGGAAGTAATTAAATCATGATATAAGTAATACTAACATCAAGAACAACAAGTCCAAACATGTACGATAACTAAGATGATTTTACCCAAAACGTTGCTTTAACATGGTATTTTCAAAATAACAGGTAATATAAAGTCATAATGGAACCATATATTATATCATAACAATGAATATGATTCTGTAATAAGTCAATGACATTATTTAAATCATTCTACAGGAGGTTTGAATATGTACGAAGCATATCGGACCTAAGGTAAGGGAAAATCTCACAATCTCATTTTTATACGAGATTGTTTATACTTTGGTATTTACTAGGGTGTATTTTATCATCCACATCCATGTTTCCTTAATACGTAATATTATATCTATCCTTCTATAATTGGTTAAATAAAATTTTCCCTTCTGTGAGTTTTTTCTAAAAGATATGAAAGGAATATTTTCTTATTTTTCGTACGAGGTACTTTTTGACTTTTCCGGCCAAAGTACGATAAGAATGTTTTTTAACTTATGCGGCATGAATGGATTTTTAGAACATTATTTCAAAGAAAATTACTTTAAAAGTTTTCATGTTTATTTTTAATCAACTTATTTTAGTTTAAATTTTCATGACATGTTAAGAAAGTAAAAATGTTTTTGAAGTAGAAAGGATATTTTCTTCAAGAATGGTGTTCAAGTGTTTTATCAAAATTATCTTCCATCTAAGATAATATATGGTTCTATTTATATCCCTAGTTTTACATTGAATTGATTGTTTTATGATGGAATTAATTTTATGATGTCCTTTTATCTTATATGGATTATGTTATGATGTGATGTGGTTTATGAAACCCATTTTTATTCTTTGGGTTATGATGAATGATTTATGTTTATGTTGTGGATCAAGTAAGAATTATTTCATTATGAGATGGGTGGGACCTATATCTCCCTCCAATTAATTGGGTAATGATTTATATCTAATGAGATATACATGTCTAGAATGGTAAGTTAATCCGGTTCAGTGTTATATGACTGGAATGGGGAGTGGACTCGATTCAGAATGGAACTTTGTCCACTAAGATGGTCTTGGCAGCAATGCCTTGGCTAAAATGGAAATCATAACATGTGCTTAATGGTTTCCAAAATTACATGTTTTATTCCCATTTTACTTTATCATGATTAATGTTTATTTATGATCAATACCTTACATACTGCCATGTTTTACGTCATTGCTCATGATTTTGATGTTTAAATATTATGTTCATTTTTGAAGTTCTAATGTATATGGTTTTTTTATTTTCTCTATGCTTACCCTTACTGAGCATTTGAGCTCACCCTTTATATGTTTTATTTTCCCCAGGATATAAATAAAGGTTTTAGGTACGAAAACAAAAGGGGAAGATCTTTACGGGAGATGTTGTAGATCTTTCACCACGATTAGAAGATTATGTTATGAGTTTCAAAGACACTAAACTATTACAGTCATTGAGTGTTGGTTTTTGCTATGTATTAAGTATTCCACAAAAGTAATGTAATGTCCATGTACGTCAAGCATCGAGTCTCTACAGTTGGTATCAGAGGAAAGGTTTAGTTACCCTTTGGAAACTAGGACGTGAAAACTTTAGTATTTCTAAGGAATGTCTAGGGATGTCCCTAAGGATTAGTATAACTATAGGTTATAGTCTTATAATTATGTTGACGATCATGAATAACCTAGGGTGAACCTAAGCTATCATAGGTTAAAGAAAGTTTCATAAGTTACACATTATATAAGTGAATTTATATGATTATGTGGTTCCTCATTATTTTAGTTGTTTCTTACACAGTGGTTTTTGGTTTTAGTTAACGAAGGGACCAAGAAGGAATTGGGTTGACACTGAATCCTATGAAAAAATTGGTGACTATGAGCAGTGAAATTGCGTAATGCCTAGAGATAATGATATTATGATTATGCCAAATCAGACATCATGATATATGATTAACAAGGCGAACAATAGTGGCATTCCTAATTCATCAAATAAGAGGAAGATGGACTTTTATGCATGTTCGCATGTTGAGAATCTTAGAGAAATAACGATTGAGATTTCTAAATAAGGGAAGAGGAACCTTGATGAATACATAAAATGTAGGGGAATATGTTTTCTATGCGGAGAAAAGGGTCATAGAGTGATAGACTGTTATGGAGTCCAATGTCTTATCTGCGGAGAACATGGGCATTACCCAACTCAATGCCCTCACATAAGAAGTTACTTATAAATCAAGGAAGGACTTATTCCATGACAATCATTGAAGAGGATGGATTGAAGTGTTTTGAATTGTTATTCATTAATAATTTTGTTGAGGTACTTTTATGGTATATTGGAATATTTATGTATTGGTCCATTGTCGGTCCCCATAAGAATATGGAATCGGTAACCTTGAAAAGTGATTGAAATATTTTTGGAAAGCAGATGATATGAATAATAAAGAGAAAATGAAATGTTTGATAGTATTCATGAGCTGATGACTGATATAAGGACAAATTTATATCATGGTTTGAGTATATATAATATTTGGATATTGGTATGTGAAAATAGTTAACTTTTGACAGCATTCATGTTTTCACTAATGGTCAATGGGTATTCATTTTTCAAGAGAATACATGATTAAGGTATTCACATTATTGGAATGTGACCAATAAGATATATTAGGGATAAATGATGGTATTCACATGCTTTTTATATGAACCATTTAGTAATCGTTCTCTTTACACTATGAGTTTAGAAAGAAGTATTTTGGATAAGCCTAAAGATTCAAATGATTATGTTGAACAGAAGTTAGTATTGTTTAAGGTGAGAATTTTTTTTGATAATATTGATAGAATTTTATAATAATGTAGTTTTAGAAATAGGATAACCTGCAAGATGGGAGACAACTCGTCGCGTTGGACAAGGCTATGAGAATCGAACCCACAACCGAAGTGAGACATGCCTTCATCACCTACCACTAGCCTACAGGAAGTCCCTGGTTAGTAGAAACTAGTTTTATTATATTAAGCAATATGATAGATGAATTATAAGTCCATTTTTGGAACCATATACGATTAATCTCACAATATATGGACATATATATATATATATATATCTTTTGCTAAACTTATTTTTGAGACAGATGGAATGATCTATCATTCTATCACATGATCTACTAACACTTCACTAAAGACAAATTCAACTTCATTTCTTTAAGAGATGAATTGGAAATTGTTTATAGCACAAACAACGGTGAGATTGTACCGAAATAAAGTAAGTATTCTTCTAATTCTAATTCTAAAACATTGGGGAAATTATCTTGAAAACAAAGATGTTGTCATAGTGCCCTCATATCCAATGAATCAGATGGTACCATAGATCATCCCAAATTTATGGCTTTGTGATTGATGGCCTTTTCATAGTCATGTTCTCTACCACTATCCATCAGAACTTGATGGTTATATTTCTCCTCCATATCCATATTTTCATCTATGATCTCCTATATAGAACCCTAGTGGTGAGTTAACTTGGGTAAAGGTTATGTTTCATACATCACTTATTAAAATTATGTTTTAGCATTCCTTTTTACGATGTGGGTTTCTATGAAGGAAATTCTCAATTATCAAACCATTTATAACCCTGACAAATTTTGAGGGAGAAATTCATTTTAAGGGGGGTATAATGTAACAACCCAAGATTTTATGAGAATTAATCTGTTTAATTTCAATGATGTCTTGTATTGTACGATACACCATGATTATCTTGCGCTATACGCAACACCGTATTAGATTGCAATATACGCAACACTATTCTTGGCTCATGTTACAGACAATTTCAAGTTCATTTTGTAGAAATTATTCTATGCAATATTATGTATAGAATTTGTTTAATGTATAAATGAAATATGGTTGTATTTTTTATACGCAACAACAAAATAGACTTGCACGACATGTCACCCTAACTTGTCTTGCATTACACGCAATCACGACCTTCCTCGATTGCGTGTGTAGTACGTAATACCGGGTTTCACTAAAAAATGATATATTATTATAATATTATTATGGACTTGCCGTTATGAATAGTAATGACTAAAATTTTAATTTTATTACATTATTATTCATCTTACATATTTTATAGAACATGGTATGAGAATAAAATAAATTTTTTCGGGTAAAATAATTATTTTTAAAAAAATGCAGTTCTGCTACATTTTGATGGCACACACAATTTAAATCTTGTTTTTGACATGGTTATAAGTTCAATTTGAAAAAATTAAATTCTTCTTTGGAATCATGATATAAAAATTTAATTTGGATAAATTTTTCATACTATTCTGATAACTTTCATATTTTGATGAATAGTAAAAACACGCTATATTTTAATTAAAAACAACTTTTTTTCATCGAAATAATTTATATATCTAGATTACTTTTTTAATTGGTTTTAAAGATTAATTAGAATATATTTTTACCATTTAAACAAATGTTGGTCAGGAGAATTTATGTCACTTTGAAATTTGACATAAACAAGTGATGATCTTTTGATAGTTATAGTTTCTTAAAAACAAGCTATTTGTTTTGATAATGGGAATTACTTTTAAAATTAATTAATTACACTTATATTATTTGAATTTGGAAAAATATACATCATTTTTTGAATTCATATTATCAAATATAGCTTAGGATGGTTTTTTGGTATTTTTCTGAAAAAATTCAATTTTTGATGAATAGTGAAAACACTGAGTTTTTGGTTAAAACTGACTTTTTATTTAAATAATCAATTATTTGATTTAAATTTTTTTAGGTCAATATGGATACATAATACTTATATAAGTTCAATGAAATTCATTGGAATCATTTTATAATAATTTTAGATTTATAAAAATTGTATTGAACTTCTCAGCGTCTTTTACCCACCTCCTAGGAGCTTTTGCAATTGTTTATAAAACGTAATTTTACCACTTCTATTAGTTGAATATCAAAAATCTGAGACACATGGATAATGTGAAGGAGTAAAATGTTGTTCAATATGATAATAATAATTTTTTTTGAATAGTAACTTTTACCTTTTATTTACCATGGTTAAAAGTAAATAGGGTAATTCAAGGATAAAAGAATATTATAATAATTCAAAATTACCTTAACACATGTACAAACCGTATTGGATAAGTAATTTCTGACCATGGGAATCCTTGGGTCGATTTTGGGACCTCATGGCGCCACTTATGAAAGACAATGACACATTAGATTAATTAATTTAATGTAAAGACAAAATAGGCATTAACAAAAATCCTTTAGTAATTAATTTTTATAAGTGGCTATATAAATTATCTTTTTTGACTATAAATATTCATTGGAAAGATAAAAATATTTTCTTCATGTTGGTATTTTTTTATAATTTTTAGAAATCAAATATATTAAATTATTTATGAGAAAATAATGATGCAGTATTTACGTCATTAATAAATGATTTAAATAAATAAGATTATAATGATTAAAATATTATCCAAAACATGTCCAATTAATATTGGATGAATTTATTTCGAATATTAGTCATCTTATAATCGACATTAATGTGTTTTGGACCTCTTGAAACTGAAGATATGTTTATAATAAAACAATGTTTTCACACTTTCCTAAAGAGCCCCTCCTCTCCCTTATAAAAGGAGACCACTTATGTGCAATTCCTCACACCTATAAAGCCTTTTGGATCGTCTAAAATATTCCCAAATAGGCTCCCTACATCCCTCTACTCCCCATAGAAGCCTTACATTATGCCGAAGGCACTTCAAGAAGTCCTTTTGGTTCAAACCAAAGGAAGTTACCCATATTAAAGGCAATAGTTTCTCTTAAGTTGTTTTTTATTATACTTCTCCAACCCCTAAACTCTTTTAATCCGTTATTTTTTAACAACACCAGTATCCTCAAAATACTAGGATGTTATTATGATAAGGATCAGAACTACACTTACGTACAGCTCAATCTAATGGATGAAGAACATAATGTTTCTGTGGATGGAAAACTAACACCTCATGAAACGATGATTGTTCAATTTTCTCCTACCACCTCTCATGGTGGCCATTACTATGGAAATGTATTTATATATGATATATATAATGTTTATGATTTTCTTATGCTTCTTTACTTCTCTTATTATATCAATCCTTTATGGTTTCCATGGTCGGTAAATACGATAATCTTATTTGAGGAAGTGCGGACTACCACCCCCTCAAAGTGATGTGATTCGTTAATGCCTTATGTCAGATGTATAAAGGATAGATTTAATGATATTATATATATGATATTATACTATAATTATAATATACCTATTCCATTAAAATAATAAATATAAATGAAAGTATCGTTCATGCGTACGTACGGCTTACCATCTCCATGAACGGTGCATTTTATTTCTTACCTCCATATGTTATGTGCTATTATAAATACATGTATATTCTTGATATATAATGAATATATATGAAATATAAATCATGAATTACATTCTGAAAGTCAGTAAATCATGATATACGTAATATTAACATCAAGAACAACAAGTCCAAACACGTATAATAAATAAGATAATTTTACCCAAAATGTTTCTTTAACATCGGATTTACAAAAGAATGGATAATATAAAGTCATAAGTGAACCATATATGATATCTTAACAATGAATATAATTCTTTATTAAGTCAATGATATTATTTAAATCATTATACAGGAGGTTCAGATACGTACGAATCATATCAGACCTAAGGTAAGGGAAAATCTCACAATCTCATTTTTATCCGAGATTGTTTATACTTTAGTATTTACTGGGGTGTATTTTATCATCCACATCCATGTTTCCTAAAGATGTAATATTATTTCTATCCTCCTACAATTTTTTAAATCCAATTTTACCCTTCTATGAGCTTTTAGTAAAAGATGTGAAAGGAATCTTTTGTCGTTTTTCGTACGAGGTACTTTTTGACTTTTCCAGCCAAAGTACAAGAAGAATGTTTTTTTAAATTATACGACATTAATGGATTTTTAGAACATTATTTCCAAGAATCTTTCCTTACAAGTTTTAATATTTATTTTTAATCAACTTATTTTAGTTTAAAATTGTATGACATGTTAAGAAAGGAAAAATGTTTTTGAAGTAGAAAGGATATTTTCCTCAAGAATGGAGTTCAAGTGTTTTATCAAAATTATTTTCCATCTATGATAATATAGGGTTCTATTTATATCCCTATTTTTACATCGATTTGATTTTTTTTATGATGGAATTAATTTTATGATATTCTTTTATCTTATATGAATTATGTTATGATGGGATGATGTTTCTGAAACCCATTTTTATTCATTGGGTTATGATGAATGATTTATGTTTATGTTGTGAAAAAAGGAAGAATGATTTCATTATGAGATGGGTGGGACCTATATCTCCCTCCAATGCATTGGGTAAAGATTTATAACTCCTGAGATAGACATGGATGGAATGGTAA
Source organism: Viscum album (assembly GCA_963277665.1). NCBI lineage: Eukaryota > Viridiplantae > Streptophyta > Magnoliopsida > Santalales > Viscaceae > Viscum > Viscum album. The sequence continues at coordinate 668,099,465 of OY728133.1, forward strand.
GATAATCTGGTTCAGTGTTACAGGACTGGAATGAGGAGTGAACTCGATTCAGAATGGGACTTTGTCCACTAAGATGGTCTTGGAAGCAATGCCTTGGCTAATATGGAAATCATAACATGTGATTAATGGTGGCCAGAATTACATGTTTTATTCAGATTTTATTTTAACATAATTAATGTTTCTTTATGATCTATGCCTTACGCAATACCATGTTTTATGTCATTGCTCAACATTTTGATGTTTAAATATTATGTACATGTTTTGAAGTTCAAATGTATATGGTTTGTTTTATTTTATACATGCTTAACCTTAATGATCATTTGATCTCACCCTTTATATGCTTTCTTTTCCCCAGGATATAAAGAAAGGTTTTAGGTAAGAAAACAAAATGGGAATATCTTTACGGGAGATGTTGAAGATCTTTCACCACGATTAGAAGATTATGTTCCGAGTTTCCAAAGACAGTAAACTATTACAGTCATTGAGTGTTGGTTTTTTTATTTATTAAGTATTCCCCCAAATTAATGTAATGTCCATGTACATCCAGCTTCTAGTCTCTACAAAATTGGTTTGGAATGTCGGTGCAATTTGGACAGCATAACGACGTGACCTAAGAATTCATAAAAATTGTTGATGAGAGAGAAAGGGGTGTTTCATCAAATTTAAATGAATTAAAAATTTAGTGGGTCATATAGATACATGTCCCAAATTTTTTAATGAAATTCAGATTCATGATACAAATCAATTGCTAGAATTTAAGTGATGAGGGATAAATTTCCATTGAAATTTCGGTATAGTAACAGGTGTATATTGGAGGTATTTATTGATAGATAATGGGGTCTCTAATAATTTAAAAATAAATAGGTAATTATGTGGGAGTTTAGAGAACATACCCCAAAATTTATAGTTGAAATTTAAAGTACATAACAACTTAATGAAAATTGGACAAAAATGATAAAGGAAGAAAAACACTTACATTGAAGTGTGCGTCCACAGGCTTGGGAGATGATTGAGAGAGGCTTATTGGGAGCTTGGGGCGTATTGAGAGGATTCTATAGAGAGGAGGGCAGAGTTTTGATGAACATCAAATTCTTTTATTGAAGATGAAGTGGGATATTGGGTGGTTTTATATATAAAGGATAGGGAATTATTTATTATTTAGGTTTGGGACACCTCACATTAAACTAATCAAAATCACAAACCAGAACATGGTTTTTGATCATGTTTTTTCTAAAGGGGAGTGGAAAAAAATATTTTATAAGGTCAATGGGCGATCCTCTAAATATAATAGGGTGGCTTATGTGTAGGTGAGTCACACTCTCAAGGAAAACAATTTAGAAAGACAAAATGTTTTATAAGTCTTGAAGGGTCCACTAAAACTTTTTAAAATAAATCAAACAAATATAAAATAACATTATTTTAATTCTAAAACATATATTGTCCAAAAAAAATGTTTATATTATTTTATTACATCACTACTCGGTCATTATGATGTCATAAAACACATTGTGTATTAAAACGGTTTTTAATTTTGACCAAAAAATTGGACTGTCTTATAAAATTATGAAAATTTCACCGTTCGATATTGATTCCAGAAATAATATTCTTTTAATCTAAATAATTTTATAAATATGTTATTTTTCTATTTTAGAATAAAAAATGTCATTTATCAAAAATTCATGGGTTTTGACAAAAATGGATTTCAAACCATAATAAATATAACCACTACATTCATAAAATTATATGATCATTTATATTTAATAAAAATTAAATTAATAATAATTATCTTTTTTTAAATATTATTTAATTAGAAAACTCATTATTTCATCAAAATATATTTTTTAATTGAATATTAACTAAAAATACTATTTGGGGTTTAAAAACAATTTTCAATGTAACAAAAACTAAAATAAAGGAATATTATTTATTATATTAAAAAAAATGAACATATTCATAGTAGTAGGGTCTTGTTACATTACCTTTTAAAACACCATCATACTACCTTGGGGTAAGGTGCGCGTTGGTGATAGACTCTTGGGGTGGCTCGGATAACATTGCTCGAGTGGTAATCACTATCAATGTCCACTTCTCTCATAGGTGGTTCCACTCTAGCTTAATGTATTCAAGCTAAGCTTAGGCTTGATCAAGATATAAGACCAATGACTCGACCTCATTTCCGAGTTTCGAAAAATGTGCTTCGAATGGGGAAAGTCTACTGGACGAGTCCATCGCTTCCTTTTTCTGAGTGAATTGGATTTTCTAAAGCCCTATATTTACTCTAATCTTCAAAGACTATAAATCCAATTATCAAAATTCAAAATGGTATTTTAAAAATCCAAAAACATAAAATAAAAGAAGTATATATGTTTTATAACCATTTCACATATTAAGACATTTAATTGGATCAAGAGTGATTTTCATTAACAAATGTTTTGGTCGTTACAATCTTCCCCCCTTAAGAAATTTCACCCTCTAAATTTCCTTTTCATACACTAAAACAGACAAGGGTAACTCTACTTCTTCACTTCCTTCGATTCCTACATCGCTTCTTCAAACTTGAGGTTTTTCCACAAAACCTTAACAAGGGGCATTGTCTTATTTTGTAGGATTTTTTTCCTACAATCTAAGATCTTCAATGGTTTCTCCTCATAAGAATTATCATCCTCTAGTTGTACTACCTCTGAATTGATTACATCTGAAGGGTCTGGTATATACTTCATTAAAAGGGATACATGAAAGACATCATGTACTTTTTCCATGGTTAGTGGATGTGCTAGTCGATTTTCCACATCCCCAAAATGATCAAGAATCTCGAAGGGGACGATGTAACTAGAACGTAACATCCCTTCCTAACAAACCTCATTACCATGTTCCACGGAGATATTTGTAGAAATACCATATCTCCAACTTTAAACTCAAGGTCTTGTCGATGGTTATCTACATAACTCTTCTATCGACTCTAGGCTACCTTGATATGCTGCTGAGTAGTTACCAACTTCTCCACCATTTCATTGACCAAATATAGTTCTAGCAGCTTACACTCACTGACTTCATCCCCAAATGTCAGTGTTCTTCACCTCTTCCCATACAGGGATTCGTATGGCGACATTCAGATTCATGAGTGGAAACTGTTGTTATAAGAGAACTCAACCAGAGGAAGAGGTTGATACCATCCTCCTTTGAAGTCCATTGAGCACGTTATCAACATGTCCTCAAGTGTTTGGATAGTCCTCTCATATTTCCCATCAGTTTGAGGATGATAATCCACACTTATGTTTAGATTAGTGTCCAGAGTATTTTGATGACTCTTCAAAACATAGAGGTGAATCTTGGATATCGATCGGAAACAATATATAGCAGTACTCCATAAAACCTCATACTTCCCTGATATATTTCAGTTCTAGTTGATCCAATTGAAAATCCTACCAAATTTCAATGAACTGTGCAGACTTTGTAAGACGATCCAAAACAAACCAGATTGAATTTTATTCTTCAAATGTCTTCGGAAGTCCAGTGACAAATTCCATGGTGATGTTATACCATTTTCATGGTGGTATAGGTAATGGTTGCATCATCCCCTTATACTTTTTCCTCTCTGCCTTCACCTAATGACACACCAGGCACTTTGATGTATACTCAGCGATCACTTTCTTCATGTTATTCCACCAATAATGCTCTCGAAGATCTCGGTACATCTTTGTGTTTCCTGGGTGAAAAGTGAAATTTGAACTATGTGCATCATCAAAAAGATCCTTCTTCCACTCCAGATTTGATGGAACACATAGTCTTTTCGCAAATCTCACAATTCTTTATTAATTAAAATTGAACTCTATGGATTTACCTTTTTCTGATAGATTCCACTTTATTCTAAATCCCCACATCATCCTTTTGAGCATCTTTTGACCATTACAAAAGAGACAGTTGATCAATAATTTTTTAAAGGATTTATTATGTTCCCTTCTTTATGATTCCCAATTCCATATTATTCAAATCTAATAATATTGGATCCTTTTCAATTCTCATCATGTATTAAATCGTTGGGTCCTTTATTCCTTGAGAAACTTCCACCTTGTTTGCCTTCCCATTGTGGTAATGGATTGAGTAGTCATTGTCTTTGATCATATCTAACCATCTTCATTGGAACACGTTCAACTATTTATATGTGAATATATACATGAGGCTTCTATGGTCCGTATATATTTCACACTTCTCCCCAAAGAGATAATGCCACCAAAAATTTAATGCAAAGATCACAGAAGCCAACTACAAATCATGTGATGGATAATTCTTCTCATGAACATTCAATTGATTTAAAGCATATGCAATGAATTTGTCCTTTTTCATCAACACACATCCCTGGACCTTCTTTGAAGAATCACTAAATACCACAAAAGTTCTCCACTTGTGGGTAAAGTGAGAATAGGCATAGTAATATTCCTCCTTTTCAAATCGTTGAATCATTATTCACATTTATTCATCCAGGAAAACATCACTCCCTTATGAGTTATCTTTGTAAGATGGTTGGAAAATCATGAGAAATTTCTCACAAATCATCGATAATATCTAGATAACCCCAAGAAGCTACAGATATCCACTACCGATGTTATCCTCGACCATCCCTATATTGCAGCTCTCTTTGAGGGATACACAGATATACCATTTCTTGTGATGATATAGCCCAAGAATGATATCTTTTTCAACTATAACACACAATATCTATACTTTTCATTGAGCTTCTCCTTTCGCAAGGTCTCTTGTATAGTTCTTAGATGCTCCTCATGATCCTCATTGGTTTTGGAGTATATTAGAATATAATCTATAAAGACTACCACAAATATGTCAAGGTAATATATAAATACTATATTCATCATGTCCATTAATATTAATAGAGATTTAGTGAGTCCAAAAGGCATTACTATGAATTCATAGTGCCCGTATCTTGTACGAAATGTAGTCTTGGGGATATCTTCCTAATTCACCCATACTTGATAATATCCCAAACACAAATCCAACTAGGAGAAGTATTGTGCTCCACACAGATGATCGAACAAGTCATCAATTCGTGGAATATGATACTTTTCCTTTTTCATGATTTTTTATGCTCATTATAATCGACGAAATGGCACATTGACCCATCCTTCTTCTTGACGAAGCGGACTGGTGCACCCCCTTGTAAAGCACTTGGGCGTATAAACCCCTTATTAAGATTCTCTTGTAGTTATTTCTACAGCTCCTCATGCTCCACAATAGATATTATATATGGAGTCTTGGATATTGGAAACACACTAGGTATAAGATAAATTGATAATTAAAAAACTCTTCTACGAGGAAGACCAGGAAATTCCTCGGGAAACACTTCAGCAAATTCCCTCAGAATAGGCAGGTCATCAAGGATAGTTGTTTCCTTGGACTCAGTCATCTAAGCCAGATAAACATGCTAATAGGTTTGTAATATCCGTGCTTGAGATGGTGGAGCTAAAAAAGATTCATCCCCATCTATTCACTTATACAGAATCAGGGGTCGATTCTCCACATGGAGAGTTATCTCCCTCTCAAGAAAATTTATGTTGGGTATATATATAGAAATCCAATCCATGCCTAGAATTTCATAAAATTATACCAGTGGGAGTATGAACAGGTTCTATAGAATTTTCAATCCACAGATAATGATAGGGGAGGAGTTATATTCAGGGATGCAATGATTGCCCCATTTTCCGTACTCACCAACATCTTTACTTCCATGATTCATGGTGCTGCAGTGATTTTTCTACTAAAATTTTGGGACATAAAATAATGTGTATAACCATAATCAAAAATTACTTTCTCTATTATTGAATGAATAACTAGGTTACTTGTCACCGCTTCATTTTCAAGGTTCAGTTCGGTGGAAGTGATGGAAAATTCTCTACCTTGCTGCCCTGGAGGTTATTGCTTGCCTCCAAAAACCCTTGGCTCAGGGAACTGATTTGCAAGATGTCATGGTTCAATGAAGTTGTAGTAATGAACAATGTGTCGAGGTTCAAAAAGAGCGCTCCTCTCATATGTTGAAACCATGGATTTTTCTTGTAGATAGTTTATAGCCAGGTTCCCTTCTCTTCCACACCTAAATCCTTTCCTCATCCACTTTAGGTAATTTCTGGGGTTCTTCTTTCTCCGCCATTGGCAAGTGGGGTGTTGGATTTTTTTAGAACCATTGTATTTATCCATCAGAACAACAATGTTGAAGTCCACCATATTCTTCCTATCCCAATGATACCCCCAAGATTCTCTCATATCCATTTCAACCTTGAGGGCACATCCGACAATTTAATCATAGTTATCAATGTCACGGATCACTAGCGCTTTCAGAAATCTAGGTTTCAGTCCTCCAAAGAAGCCGTCAACCTTGAATTCAAGGGTAACGAAAAATCCATAAGTGTATCATTCAAGACTAGTAATGTTTTACTCATATGCTCCGATAGATTCGTCAACGTTTTGCTTGAGGGAAAGGAATTCCCTTTTCATCTTAAGCCAGAGGGTGCATGGAAAATATTTATCAAGAAATATCTTCTGAAAATCCTTCTATTCCAAAGATTCAATCTCCTCCTCATGGTTTTTATTTTTTATCAATGTCCACCATTGATCGCATTCACCCTCCATACGATAAGCATCTAGAATAATATTCTCTTGTTCGGAACATTTAAGGATGGAGAAAATCTTTTCCATGGAGTTGATCTATTGTTCAGTGATTGAGGGATCAGATGATCCATTAAATGTAGGAGTCATTTGTCTCATGAAGCCCTCAATAGCGAATTCTTCTTTCTTTAGGGGGGGGGGAATTCTTCTTGACCCATGTTTCTATTCAAATATTGAGTTAATTGAGAGAGTAACATGAAAATGTTTGTGATTCCTACTCCCATCAGATTGGGGATATCATTAGAACAGTCATCACATTGATCTCCACATAGGTTGCTAGCCCGAGTCCTCCTAATACTGGCTATTAGATAGAATAAAAGGAAAGATAGGGGTAACATATAAAGAGTAATCCAAAGACAAAAAAACAGATGACTTATAAATAAATTTTATTTCCTTGACTTATGAATATATTGTCTTCAGTCAACGTTATCCATGATCTACTTTCTAAAATAGATTCTTATGGATTTTTTTAAGTCCCTTAATAATGGTTCATAATAGGCTTGTCATTTCACCAAATCATATCCCCAAAAGAGTGTCTTAACCAAGAGTGAAGCAATGCCCATTTTCGTGCATCAGTTCTCATTCGAGTCTAGCTTAAAGCGCTGTTTTCAGGTTTTACTCCTAAGATATATCTGTGCCAAAGCCGCCTCTACATGAGTGTATCCAGACATGGATGTATTTTCTTGATAAAACAATTACTCAATACTCACCAATACATAAGCATTTTTTTATTATAATTATTCTTGTCTCTAAGGAATCACTAGGGTTTTCTAATCCTAATCACAAAAATAACTAAACAAATCCTCTAATAACAACTATAACAACCCTTTTTTTCATTACACACTTAAACATGTTTTATTACATAAAATATTAAATTGATACAACATAAAAGATAAAGAGGTATAGAGTCTTTGGGGATTAGGAACATTACATAACAACATAGAAAATAAAACATGCAACATCTTTATTGAAAACTTCCTTTCCATGACCACTACATTCCCGCGTACTTATCATTGTTTAGGATAACCTAAGGACACACATAAGAAAAGGGTGAGTTAAAAAGCCCAGTATGGGAATAAAAATAGAATAAAATGAAGAAGCAATACATTTTAGTAAAAAATGAATATCAATGGAGCACAATATAAACATAAACATAAATTCATGATAAAGAATGTTAATTATAACATGGAAATGTGGCAACAACACTTAACATAGAATTTTCATTAACCAAGCATCATTGCAAATGGAGCATGAGTGAACACTCATTGCACATGAATCAGGAGTAGCCCCTCATTTCACTTGAATTATCATCAGTAAACACTCACTGCACATGATGTATCATTATACTATACTTTACCCAATGCATTGGAGCACTATAAGGGCGCACCCGTCTTAAAAATTTCATTTCATGCATAAGTGTGCCACATGGATCATAAAACATGTATTCATAAAACATCATAATTTATTGCATGATAAATGAATTTGTAATTAATAAATGAATATTTTTTATCAATAATTAAATTTACATAAAGTCGAATACCCTTAATTGTGAAATGGGAATGGTATTCACTACACAATGACATTGGCTTGGAAAATCAGTTCAATTTCATCATTGTAACGGAGTGACTTAAGAATTCATAAAAACGATTGATGAGAGATAAATGGGTGTCTCATAACATGTACATAAAATGGACTATAATGGGGTTTTATAGATACATTTCCCAACAATTGTAATGGAATTTCGATTCGTGATACAAATGAATTTCTTGAGGGTAAGTTAGGAGGGATAAATTCCTTTTAGAATTTCGGCATAGTAACTGGTGTACATGGGAGGAACTTATTTTGAGAGAAAGGGGAATCTCCTAATTAAATAATAAAGAGGTAATTATGGGGGAGGTTTGAAAACATTCCCCAACATTTATAATTGAAACTAAAATCACATAACAACTTATGGAAAATTGGAAAAAATGAGAAGGTATGAAAAAACCTTACATGGAAGTGTTCTTCCAAAGGCTTGGGAGATGCTTGATAGAGGATTATTGGGAGCTTGGGGAGCCTTGGTAGTATTATAGTGATATTAGTGTAGATTTTGGACGAATTCCAAAGGCTTTGAGTGAAGAGGAAGTGGGATATTTGGTGTCTTTATATAGGAGAGCCGAGGGATTTCTTTATTATTTAGGTTTGGGACATTTCACATAAAACTAATCAAAACCACAAACCATCCCATGGTTTATGCCATTGGTTTTTTCCAAAGGCGAGTGGAAAAAATATATTTTATATGGCCAACGGCCAAACTTCTAGAAATAATAGGGAGGATTGTGTGGCGGTGAGTCACACTCTCAAGGAAAACAATTTAAAAAGACAAAATGATTTATAAGTCTTGAAGGGTCCACTAAAACATTTCAAAATTAATCAAAAAAATCAAAAATCACATTATCTTAATGTTAAAACATATATTGGCATAACATAATGTTTATAGTATTTTATTACATCACTATTGGGTCATTATGATGTCATAAAACACATTATATATTTAAACATTTTTTAAATTCTACCCAAAAATTTGACTATCTTAGAAAATTATGAAAATTTCACTATTGGATAATTTAGGCATCCTAATTAGATAAATAATATTCATTTTATCTAAATAAAATTCTAAATATGTTAATTTTCACTTTTATAATAATAACCGACATTTATAGAATATTCATGGGTTTTGACAAAATCGGCTTTCAAACAATTATAAAAATTACATCTGCATTCATAAAATTATACGATAATTTATATTTAATATAAAGTAATTAAATAATAATAATATTTTATTAAAATATTATTTAATTAGAAAATTCATTAATTCATCAAAATAGATTTCTTAGTTTAATATTTACAGAAAATACTATTTGCGCTTTAATAACAATTTAGAATGTAAAAATAATAAAATGAAAGTATATTATTTATTATATACAAAAATAATGTACATAATAATAGTACTAGGGTCTTGTTACATAACCCCTTAAAACACCAGCATAAGACCTTAGGGTATGGTGCGCGTTGGTGACATACTCTTGGGGTGTCTCGGATAACATTTCTTGAGTGGTAATCTCTATCAACTTCCATTTCTCTCATAGGAGGTTACTCTTGAGCTTAACGTATTCAAGATCAGCATGGGATTGGTCAAGAGCGAAGCCCAATGATGCCACCTCCATTCCAACCTCCAATTGATGGGCTTCATATGGGGTATGTCTACTTAATGATTCCATCAATTCCTTTGTCTGAGTAAATTAGATTTATTAAAGCCCTATATTAAAACTAATCATGTGATCATTATTCAATGGCTAAAATAGAAACAGTCAGAATTCATAATGGTATTTTAAAAATCCAAATGCATAAAACAAAATAAGTTCATATTTTTTATAACCATTTATCATATTAATACATTTAATTATTTCAAGAGGTATTTTCATTAACAATTGTTTGAGTTATTACAAGGTTAGTATTTCATGGGATCCTGTTAGGTGTCGTTGTGAACAACCATAGCACACAATCAGGGTTTTACAACCAGAAGAGGCTCCCACCACCACCTCTTCTTTTTTATTTCCATTAATTACTTTACAATGTATGGCAGCATTTCGAGATTTCATAAGTAATGTCAATGACAAATACTCTACCTCATGGTGATATGTCAGATGACCAATAAATGTTCTATGAAAATGTGGGATCATTTCATAGAAAATTTCATCTATTTGTATTTAGGTATTCAACGGGGGAGTGGGATGTCACCTACATAAACATGGTTCTCTTCATGTGATGATGATGGAATTTTTGGAGTCTTTCACAAGATGTGGATGACATGTCTCTAATGACTAATGATGTCATGTGGATCTCAAGGGGCATGTCGCATGAAATTTACTTCTAGGAGTGGATCTCTCCTCCCCTTTTATATCTATTGTATTATTACTTTCAACGAATAGGTTTTCTGGTGAGTTATTTTATATGATATCGAGGAAAACCCTTCTCCCGATCAGTGATCCATCAGTTCAGTTTTCTGACCCCAAGAAGCCTTGTCCTTATGAAAAAAAATTCTCCATTTTTCAATGGATTTTTGGATGGATTTCCTGTCACCTACCATTTTACAAACCAAATGAACTAGGGGTGCTCATACAAAAGGTGTTTCATGACTACTAGTTTTCTAATAAGACTTTGTGAGAGTAAAAGGTTATATTAAAGAGACTTCAGGGGATATTTCATAGGCTATATGTTGCACATGGTTCCTTTATGTGACCTTATTATGGTCACACGATCACATGTCTTACAGAGGCTTACATGATTTTTGAGTCTCACCAACATCCTCCATCACATTATTTTGTGGGGAATAACAATCATATCTAGTTATTTCTTCCATTGTGAATATTTTGATTATCATTTATAAGGAATCAATAAATTCCCCCCTTCTTGTATGATGACCGCAGGGATAAGGACTCAGTTACGAGGAGTGTTAATGTATACGTAAATATTTTTATTTACAAAAATTAGTGTCTCTGGTGATTCTTGGTCTATTTGGAAACACTTGGTATTTCACAATATTGTATATAAATAGGGGTGGAGAGAGACTCATTCATTGGATTCCTACTTTTCTAGAGTACTCTCACCTATCTTCTATCAAGTTTCTTTATAGTAAGCCCATTATAAAATACCATATCATGAGGTCTTGATGCAAGAATTCTTTAATAAAGATATTCTATAGGACCACTTTCTCTCAGGATCCAATTCAAACCAACTAAAAACAATTATTTAGTAACTATTTGAACTTTTTTTGTGAGGATTGTGATTTTGCTGAGGGCTTCATTAGATATGTTAACTTGATCATATGATTTATTTACTATCATGAAAATCACATGATCGTGTTTGGGTCATGTGATTATGAGTCTCAATGGAGTTAAGAGATTGTGTGATTCCCTATAAAGTTATGAAACCCGTGATATCTTGGGAAGTAAATCATTTTTTGAATTCCATTTTCGATTCATGTGATACGCATGATGCTAGATGTTAATTATGTATTTTCTTTTATTAGATTTTTTATTCCTTGTGTAAAATACATCACTTACCTTTTGTCATATGAATTCCAGTTCTCACCAGGGTTCATTTTCTACAACCAATAAAACACAAATGATATCCAGAAACTACAATAACGACCCCGGATATCATGTATATTCTGATAATGAGATTCTGATGAAGTTCCTCTCATGTGAGATTCATTACTATCCTTTATCTCACTGACTTCTTCTATAAAAGTTTGGTTTTATGTATGATTCTTTCACCCCTCCTTTAGACATAAATCCACCATTTCACTAGATGTTAACTACTTCTCACTTCATTCATAATCCAATTGCTGAGGAATAATAGGTGGTCACAGTTCAACTCTGATATTATTTTGACATGTGAATGAAAAATCTCATGGGTATGGATGGCTATGATTTTTCTCATCATCCTATCACTCAGAACAACTCTAATATATTTTCCTATTCTTTGAGAAATTTGGTCAGTGGATGGAGATTGAAATGGGATCTCTATCTCAATAGTAATTATTTGTGATGAATGGAAATGTCCTTTCTGGGTCTAGATTTCTTCAAATAGTTCACTGACCAGTTATATACGGTCCAAATTTATTAATCCTTGTAGATTTTCCAATTTATCTTATATGTCCATCCCATTTTCCTTCAATTAATAATCAACCATTGGTTCCCTAGTACCATCATAATCTATTTTTTCCCTTGTGAAATAGTTATAGTACTATGGTACATCTACCAACTAGGAGGGATTCCCCCTCTTAGACAGATGAATGATGAGTTCCTACCTTTATTAAATATTTTGTATTATACCTTGAAAATTCTAGTTTCCATGAATAACATGATTACCTCATTAAAATGAAAAATTGAGGACATATTTGAGGATGTGATCTATTATTTCATTTATGGACTATATCAATATTTTCCTTTTTTGAGTGGGGTCAGGAAAACTTCCATACATCTATATTGGTTCCCTTATCAGTAGGTTCGTGATAGTACCAAAATAGATTGGACCATATTAGAAATTGTGGACTATACTTCATGGAAATAATGATTGGACTCATATATCTCCCAAATAATTAGGCGAGGAGAAGTTATGGCCATATTTTTTAATGGATAACTTTTCCTATGAATGGATGCATGTTCAGGGATCAGTGTTACAATGTTTGTTATGGTTACATGGATTTCAGATGAAATGTTCCTTATTTTGGTATTATTGGTCCTTGATTACCTTTTCCAACCCTTGGGCTATATTCAACAAAGAAACACCCCCTAATTGATCAGTGGTCCATTTTTGTTTTTACTTGTCTAGATGAGTGATCATTCCCTTTGTTATTGATAATAAAACACCATGTGAATCCCTAAAAAAATATCCCATCATAGCCTAATAAACATATTTGGGTTTTCAACCATTTCATTATAGAATGTTGAGTTAATGATGCATTGATCTGATCAGATTAATTTGATTTTCCCCGTAACGTGCACCTGTTGGGCCAATTGTTGATAACGATTGTAGATCCGTTGATGAAAGATCATATATTATCTCTCTTTGGGATGAAGTTCTTATTTCCATGGTGGAGGAGCTAATCATCTAAAATCCTTATACACCCTACCAATTCACTCATCATTTTGGCTAAACCGAAAGGGTCTCTCAAATTCCTTGGATGATGAAAGAGGAGAGTGGAATCCTGGGGTCATACACCAGATTTGGATGATGCTATCACATGAATATATTAAGGATGCGATCATACTTCAACTTGTTGATGTTACCACTATCCTTACCAATGAATATGCCTATTCTTGGGTAGATGCTTATCTGAATGGTGTGATAAGACAATTAACAATTATATGGACAATAATTTTTCCTCACCAACACTGGTGATTATGGAAATGATGGAATTGATTGAAGAAATGGGTGAGATTCCAAGTAATAACCCTTATTTTACCATTACTATGATAGTTAGACAAAAAAAATTGAGGAAATCTTTCCTCCAACATAGGCTATAGATGATACACCTATCATGAGAATAATATATGAGTCCTACCATCCTACATCTTTATCAGATCATCTAGTTATTCTTGACTCCTTCCATTCCATTCCATCAGTGATAGAGGCTCAGGAAAAAGGTAGGGTTGTATAGACAAATATTCATACCATTATTACTGAGACTCCATTGGATGTATTCTATGAGCTTGGGGAATGATTTCATTAACTATTTCACGACATATATTAATGTCCTTTTGACCGACATCTAATGCATAAAATCATGAAGCAATTCATTCTAAATCAGAAATATTTGGCCACCATGGAAAGGGACTTTCATGATCCTATAGGAGAGGCTTCCCTTGATGGAAGTATGAGTGATACATAAAAGAAATTGGAGAAGGGACACTGGTTGATATCTAAACCACAAGGTAAGATGGATTTCTAGACTACGCAAATATGGAGGCATGAGGAAATCATATTTCATCTAAGGAATGAATAGTCATCATAATCATCATCAATGGAAACTTCTCAAAAGATATTTTAAGATACGAATACTTTGGTTGAGTCTCTCCTTCTGGGGGAAGAAGCATAAGAGGTGGGATTAGCATAACTCTAGTTTTAAATTGATGCTTCCCCTCAAACCCTCTGAAACCTGGCCACATTTGTATACTAAATCATATTGTAATTCGATATACATTCTTTTTTTTGATATTCTTATAGAGTCTCTGAAATATAGATATTCCTCATTGTTATATTGTCAATGTATAAATATTTTTGGGACTTCTAGGATGTTGTCTTGTCTGCCTTCCATTTATTTTATATATGACCCTTTTGTCTATTTGATATTATGAGATTCAAAATGATAACCATACCTTTCATAATATCCATTAAAAAATAATTCTTAGAATTGAATATTGAAATTATAATATATTATTCTTGAGAAATTCTTTTGAATTTCGAACAACATGATATTACACATAAGAGGCGAGATTTGAGGAACTCTAGTGTGAAATTGATGCTTCCTGTCATACCCTTTCCGACATGGCCAGTTTAGAAGACTAAATCTTATTTTAATATTATATACACAATTTTCGTTGAGATTATTCTAGAGACTATGATATATTGATATTCATCCTTCTTTGTATGTTATCAATATATAAATTTTCTTGAACCTTCCATTTTTTTGTTTAGTTTTTCTTCCATTCATTTTATATATGACCCTTTCATTGATCTAATTTTATAAGATTCATCAATGATACCCATAAATAGCATAATATCAAGTAAAAATGAATTCTTGGAGTTGAATTTTGAAATTATTAATTATTTTTATTGATAAATTCTCATGAATTACAAACAACATGAGATGTATGATTGAATAATTATAATGAGTTTATCAAATAAAGGGTGGGGGTAAATTTTACTCCTTAAAAATTCCTATGAAACCTTTAAATTTGATATAATTTTTTTTAATAAATGTTTCCTAACCATAATGAAATCTGTTTTTAAGGATAAATATTATATTTATGAAATTTTTTTTTAAAAAAGTTAAACAAACATTCACAAAACCTTTTAAAGAAACCTTATCTTAAACAATTCAAAATTACGATAAAAATGTGAGAAATATTTTTTTAAAGGAAATATTCTACCATAAAGTGAATATAATCTTTAATATATTCATAGTAACAAAATTACAAAGTATAAGAATGTTATAATTTCTAACTTTAACGATG
Source organism: Viscum album (assembly GCA_963277665.1). Taxonomy (NCBI): domain Eukaryota; kingdom Viridiplantae; phylum Streptophyta; class Magnoliopsida; order Santalales; family Viscaceae; genus Viscum; species Viscum album. The sequence continues at coordinate 668,114,923 of OY728133.1, forward strand.
TTAAAAATAAAATGGAGTTAAAACAACTTGAAATAGAAAACAAGTTACAATAAGATTCTGTTAACCCAAAGAGAGGGGTATTCAACAACCTTGAATAAAGGTTTCTTGATTTATAAGATCAAGAAAATAATTCTTACCCAAACCCAGGTAAGCCCTGGATCTGAAGATCGGTATCTGTCTTGCAATCCCCACAAGCCCTCGATTTAGAAGGAAATCAGAACCTATGCCTTTTAAATCTAGAATCCCTTGATCAACATGATTGGAGTCTGCACAAATAAAGTTTGAAAAAGTTTTTAATGGCCTAACAAGTTGTTCACAACATCCGAATGAAGCACTAAGAGTTTTAATATCCTCTTTCTCTAGAAATCACTTCACAAGGTTTGATTTATTTTCCATTAATTGTTCATCATCGTTATGTACTTTACTCATTCAAATGAACTTGTATTTATAGGAAATACTTTTCAATAGCTGGCTCCACTCCAACGGTCATATTTTCCATAAATTTCAGAGGGACCTAGACACATGTGAAACATACAACGATTAGTTTGTAACAGATTTTACAACATCGTTTCAAGTATAAGAAATAATTTCAAGTAAAAGATAAACGTTATGTATAAGATAACATGGATTATGATAATATTGGAATGATACTTTAAACAACTCTAAAATTATCAGGAAAATGGGTTATTAATAAAAAGTAAATCTGATTTTGATGATGGTATCACATTTGTACCGGAATTAGTATCATGAAACAGAATGAATTTTTTACTAGATTCAGAATCACACAATAGAATGACTTTTGTACCAGATTTGGAATCATAAAACATGATGAATTTAGTACCGGATTTGGAATCATAAAACATAATGACTATTGTACCAGATTTGGAATCATAAAATAGAATGAATTATTTACCGAATTCATAATCATAAAATAGAATGAATTCTCTACCGGATTTAGAATCATTAAACAAAAGTAATTCTATATGTAAAATATAAGAAAAAAACAATAAGTATAACGAAATGAAATTTTTTTAAGTTTAACCGAATGAAAAAACAATGAGTAAAAAAGAATGAAAAAAACATTACGTATAATGGAATGACAAAATTAAAATTTAATAAAAAATTCATATGTTATGAAAAAATATTGGTGATTTTCAAAAACATAAAAATATAAAGAATGGAGAAGTCATAAGATAAACTTTTTGACTCAACAATCTCCCCCCTTTTGGAAATCAAAAATAACTTTGCTAAAGAATAATATATATACATAGATAAACATGTATCCCCAATTGAATGATATTTCAGATGAATACAACTAACTCCCCCTTAGGTTATGTTTCCCAAGGATCGTATTCTTGATCTTTAGTATCTTGTTTTCTTTCTTAAGAAAATATTTCCCCCTTAGATAAACATCTCTTCTTAGAAGAAAATTACCCCTTACATAGACATTATCCTTTCTTACCATAATCCAACTAAATAGATTCTTCTACTTAGGAGTCATCATTAAATTATTCCTTCGAATAAATTCTCCCCCTTTTGATTTAAAAAAAATAGGAAAAAATGGAGAATTATAAGATGTAAATGTAAGGTTAATGAAAAATTCATTAGAAAAAAAGAAATATATAAAAGACAGTTCATAATGAAATTTTATAAATAAAAGTTAGATTACAACAAAAATATCAGAATGTAAAAAAAAATCATTCAAATTTCTTCTGCTCAGACAACATTTTCTTTATCAAAGATTTTAGTTTCTTCACTTCCTTATGAACATTGTGAATCTTCTTCATCACTATCTAATAATCCCGGTTCTTCTTTTATATGGAAATGATCCTTTCTTCTTGAGCTTGGATTCTATCACCATCATTCTTTATGAAATATTTTTTAGAAGACACCTTTTTCACTAATTCAGCACTGACTTTCTTCACACTGCTTACAGAGTGGGAATCAGAATTGAATTGAGTAAATTTCTCAAAAATTAATGCATTGAACTTGTTAAACACGGTTTAAAAAGTATTGAAATCTCCCTTTGTTGAATCCATGATGTCACTAAACTTCATAAGATCTTCATTGATGGTTTTGGTGCGATTAAATAATTTCTTGCAAGTGTCTTTATGAGATTTGTAATCAATAAAATGATTAATGGTGTCTTGTTCTTTCTTGACCACATTTCCATAAGATAATAATTTGGTAGAAATAACATGATCTGATCTGATGGTTGAGTATGATTATAGAAAAATATAAATTCTTATCTTTTGAAGTAAGGTAAACCAGGAATACAAAATGTTAAAATAACAACAACTGAAACTAAAAAAAATAACAGATGAAGAGTAAGAAAGTGTACCTTTTGGAATACTCTAATGAATTTATCGGTATTATAATAATTTTCTTGGATGTTTTAGATTGTGGGATTTTAATTCCAGAAATGTCAATTATGAAATTTTCAATTCTGAAAAATTTAAATTAAAAAAAACCATATGTTCTCCCCCTAAAAAAAGAGTAACTTAATGTTAGAAGATGATTTAAACAAGAATTAGATATGAATTATTACCTCACATAGATCATTCCTAGCTTTTATTTTATATATTCAAATCTATCCGAACATAATGGCTTTGTAAAAATATCAGCATGTTGTTCTTGAGTTCCGATTAATTGAAGAATAATATCTTTTTTAAGTGTGTGATCCCTAAGAAAGTGATGTCTAATATCAATGTGATTTGTCTGAGAGTTATTTGCATGGTTTTTACTTAGATAAATGGAAATTTTGTTATCACATATTATTTGATTCTTATTAAAACTCATACCATAGTCTTTTAGTGTGTATTTCATCCACAACACTTGAGCACAACAACTTCCAGCTGCTACATATTCAGCTTCCACAGTAGAAAGTGCTACTGAATGTTGTTTCATGAAAGGCAAAGAAACTAAGGAATCTCAAAATTAATGAAAAGTTACAGATGTACTCTTTATATACATTTTACAACCACAAATTTTATCATCCAAAAAACTTTTATGTTGAAAATCATCTCCAGTGGAGTAAAATAGTCTGAAATATAATGTTCCCTTTAAATACGAAAAAAAAAATTTACAGCCTTTAAATGGGATTATTTAGGATTTTCATGAAATCTTGCACATAAGAACACTAAGAAGATTAAGTTAGTTCAACTAACTATTAAGTAAAGTGAACTTCCTATCATCCCTCTATAAAATGTTTGATCCACAGGTTTCCCTACCTCATCAATATTACGAGTATTAGAGGTTCTGATATGAGTACTTATACTCTTATTATTATCAAACCCAAAATTCATAATAATATAATTAATATCATTATGTTGAGATATGTAAGTTCACTATGGTTTTTGAGAAATCAGAAAATCGAGGAAAAAGATAACTCACCCATCATACCCATCTCAAACTCAGATTTCATGAGATTCACAAAGGAATCTGTTAAGGATTATTGATTTGATCCGAAGATGATGTCATCAAAATAGATTTGAAAAATCAAAACAACTTTATTATTTTTTTTAAAAAAAATTAGATCAACAGATCCATTAACATAGTTCTTTGAAACAAAAATCCTAAAAGTCTATCATAAGAATTTCTAGGCGTCTGTTTGAGTCCATATAATGCTATGGTATGTTTATAACCATGAATAAGATATTTTGTATCTTCAAATATAGAGGTTGATCTAAATATAATACTTCTAGTAAATAAAGTTTAGAAAATTCACACTATACATCCATATAATAATTTTTAAAATTAAAGAATGTTGCAAAGGATATAATAATACAAATGGATTCAATTATTTCTACAGGATCATATGTTTCTTCATAGTTTATTCCTTCTAGTTGGTTATAGTCTTTATCAACTAATATTTATTTATTTCTAACAAAAACACCATTTTCATCGCATTTGTTTCAAAAAACCCATTTTACTCCAATAACAGAAGTTTCCTTAGGTTTTTTAACTAAGGTCCAAACTTGATTCCATACGAATTCGTTGAGCTCATCATGGATAGCCTTTATCCAATCTCCATCACTCAAGGCTTCCTCAAGAGTATTTGGTTCAAATTGGTAGAGAAATGAAACACGTTAAACATAATTTCTTAAAGAACTTCATGTCCTTACCGGTTGATTAACATTTAAAATGATATTATCATTTGGGTGATTTCTAAGTAACAACTAACTTGGATTTTGAAAAACAAGTTCACCAACATAGGTTAATAAATCGTCAGGTGTAAATGTTTCAGAAATGTTTTCTTGAAAATTACCATTGATTGCAGTATTTTCTTATTAAAAATTGGTGATTAGTTTTATAAAATATATCAGGAAAAGATTCAGGTTGTTTTAAAAAAAGGATCATTTTCATTAAAATTAACATGTATTACTTCATCCATAGTGCAAGTGTTTTTATTAAAAAATTTGTATTTCTTAAAGTTAGTAGAGTAACCTAAGAAAATTCTTTCATCAGATTAGGGAGCAAACTTATTTAAGTTATCTTTGGTATTCAAGATAAATACTTTGCAACCAAAAACATTGAATTAAGAAACATTTGGTTTTCGACGAGTCCATAACTCATAAGGTGTTTTATTAAGAAATGGTCTTAATAAAACTCGATTTACAGTATAAAAAGAAGTACTTACAACTTCAGTTGAAATTTTTTTAGCTACATAATATTCACTCAACATGGTTTTAGTCAACTCTTAAAGAATACAATTTCTTTTTTTGACAACACCATTTTGATCCGGTGTTCTTGGAGATGAAAAGTTGTGAGTAATACATTTTTTATTACAAAAAGTTTGAAAATATGAATTTTCAAATTCTCCACCATGATCACTATGAATAGTTATCAACAATAGATTTTTCACATTTTTAAATTTATCTCTAATGGTTTTCAAAAAAATGAAAAAGCTTCAGACTTCTTTACAAGAAAATAGACCCAAGTAAATCTAGTGTAGTCATCGACTTGGAAAAACACAAAGTATTTGCCTCAAATACTTCTATTTTGTGTTGGACGAATTAAGTCCATGTGCACTAACAGTAAATAATTACATGTTGTGTCTTAAATAATAGATTTAAGGCTAGATTTATGTTTCTTTCTGTATTAACAAGGATCACAAACTTTTGAAGAATCAAACCTATGATCCGGTATATCTTGAACATGTTCATTCTTATAATGTTAACTTATATTCCTTAAGTTACATTGTTATAGTCTTCTATTCCAAATCCATGATTGATATTCAAATTCACTAAGGAAATATAGATCTTGACATCTATGGTCTTCTAGATTAATGGTATATACATTCTCATGCCGAAGGGTATAGAGAATAAACTCATCCTTGGAATTGTGAACTAAACAATTATCATTTCTAAAATTCACAAGGTAACCTTTATCACATAATTGGATTATGCTAATGAGATTGTGATTAATGATTTTTTCAAAAAGAACATTTGAAATAATTGATTTAACAAGAAGAGTAACATTATATATACCGACAATTTCCCCTTGAGAGTTATCTCCGAAGGTTATGTTTCCACCTTTAGTCATTAAAACATTTTTGAAATAGTCATTGTTACAAGTCATGTTCTGGTAACATCCAATATCCATGTACCATAGGTTGTTGATACTTTATTCATTTTCTTGAAAAATAAAGAGTTAGGTTTTTGGAATCCAAATTTTCTTGGATCAGTAATTGATAGATAATAAAATCTTAGGTAACCATATTTTCTAGAAAAGTAAGCTTTATGAAACCTAAGGGATAGAACGTTATTTAAAAAACAATTTTTCTTTTAATGTCTACCACTTTGATATTTTTTACAAAAAGGGGCTCTTAAAGGAACAAAATAATTGTTTCTAAAAATATATTTTTCATGAGAATTAGGTAATCCTTGATTATTACCATGAGGTTGAATCTAAGAATACATCATTTCAAATTTTTTCTTTGCAGAAGTAAAATTTTCAAGAATTTTCATCAAGGAAAATATTTCAGATTTTAGTATTAAGATTAAATTATTTTCATCAAGAATAATATATTTAGAGTTATGTTTATCATTTAAAACAACTATTTCAAAAAACATGTTTTTAAGATCCTCAGAATTTTTATCCTTCATAGAATTAACATCATCAAGTTTCTTAGAATGATTTTCTAAAACAAAATTTTTCTTAACAAGATATTTAGTGAGATCAGAAATTTAATTGTTAAAAAATATTCTCTGGAGTTTTCTTTTTCATGTTTCTTAAAAAAATTACAATTTATCTTTCCAATAAACATAGAAAATTTAGAAACATCCTCATAGGAAGGAAAATCATTATCATTATCTGATGAAGAAGACTCTTCATATGAAGAAAAACCTCTATCTAGAAAATTTTCAATTAAATACATATTGGTTAAGGATTCAGTAGTTTTTACCTTATCCATAAGACAATGATTTTGAAATGGAGCTCTCACTATTAGACCAATACTCTTTTTCTCAAAGGATTCATAATCTGAAGAATCATCAGAAGAATCTCTACCACTAGCACTCCAAGTGTCATTTGTTTTCAAGACTTTCTTATGCTTTGATATGTAGAACTTATTCTAGTTTCCTTCAAAATTCCTATCTTTCTTTTCTCTTTTCCTAAAAAAGGGTCAATCCAGTCTAATATGACGTTTTCTTCTACATTCATAGCATGTCACTTCTCAATATTTTTTATTTTTTCCATCTTTATTATTGTATCTATATTGAATGTTCTTCTGTCCAATAATCTATTTCATTCTCTGAGCAATATTTTCTAACTCATTTTCTGAAGCTTCACTTTAACTAGATTTAGATTGAATAATAACCTTCTTATATAAAGATCATGTAATTATATCTAGAGTCTTGTATATCATATGATTTGAATTATTTTTAAAAGAAACACATCCATTTCCATTCTTCTTCATAATATTATCAGCATCTCTCTTCATTCTGGTTTCATTTTGAGGAAGAGTTCCAAACAGTTCATTAAGAGAAATCTATGTGACATTCCTACTCTCATCTACAGCAGTCCTTTTGTATTATCATTCATTTAGAATGATGTATATACTATTTTATAAAATAATCTCATTATCTAAAACTTTCTCACCCATAGATTGTAAGCTACTGAAAATAGTCATAAATCCTTGTTGTACCATATATATGGGTTCACCATAATAAAAGAAAAAACCATGATGCCCAGCTCTGAGCATAGCTCATCTAGTTTCAATGACTTTGGAAATTCCAAAGTGAGTTAATTATAGATTCTTCCAAATAATAATTTCAACTTCACAAGATGAAATTTGTCTATATATATTTCTAGTCATGGAACACAATAGAGTATTTTGTACCTTAATGTTCAGCGGTTATTCCACATTATCTGGATTAGTAAAGGTTCTAAGTTCCTTATCAGGAATCCTATAATCTCAAGTTAACATATTGTAGTCATCTTCACCTGTTTTTACCACAAAGGTCTTCATTCTATCTCTCCAGTACTAATAGTCATTTCTATCGAAGATTGGTGGTCTTGTAGGATTTTGATTGTCTAGAGATCCAACATTAATGCCTTCCATACAAAAAGATATTTCTTTCCACAAAGATTGTTAGAAGTAAAATTTTACAAGAAAATATTAATTGGTTAATAACAAAGAAATATTGATCAACAAAACATGTATATGGATATAATAATTTCAGACACCTTATCTTATACCAATTATAAGATAAAATATATATAATGAGATGCTCAAATACAAGAAGGGGGTGAATTGTTACGCTTTAAATTTTTTTAAACCGTTAAAGTTTATATAATACCTGTTTAATAAAAGATTCTTAACATTAAACAAATATGTTTTTTAAGGTTAAATTTTAGATTTAAGAAAAGTTAGTTAATAAAATTTAACAAAAAATTCACAAAACCTCTTAAAGAAAACTTATTTAAACTTTAAAACCATTAGATATAAACTTTAGAATGATTTTCTTAAAGGAAGGATTATACCGTAAATCTTATAGAATCTTTAATATAATCAGAGTAACAGAATTAAAAAGTATAAGAAATTTATACTTTCTGACTTTAACAATGTTAAAAATACAACGGAATAAAAAAACATGAAATAGAAAACCAGTAACAGTATTATTCTTTTAACCCAAAGAGAAGGGTATACAACACCCATAGATAAAGGTTTATTGATTTATACATTCAAGAACATTTGTATTACCCAAATCCAGGTAAGACCTCAATCTAAAGATCAGTATCTGGCTTGCTATCCCCATAATCCCTCGATTTAGAAAGAAATCAGAACCTCTGTCTTCCAAATCAAGAAGCCCTTATTCAGCACGATCTGAGTCTGCACATGGAATGTCTGAACAAGTTTTTCATGGATGAACAAGTTTTTCATGACATCTGCACGAATCACTAATAGTTGTAAGATCCTTTCTCTATAAATAACGTCAAATGGTTTGATTGCTTTTCCATTCACAGTTAATCATTGTTATGTACTTTGCTCGTTCAAATGAACATGTGTTTACAAGAAAAATGCCCCAACGGTGGGATCCACTCCAACAGTCATATTTTCCTTAAATTTTGGAGGGACTTGGACACGTGTCAAACATACAATGGTTAGTTTGTTACAGATTGTACGACATCATTTCAAATATAAGAAAAAATGTTAAGTTAAAGATAAACGTAATGTATAAGAAAACATGGAATCCGACAATATTGGAATGATACATTAAACAACTCTTTCATTATCTGGAAAACATATTATTAAGAAAAAGTAAATCGGATTGTGAAAATGGTATCCCATTTTTACTGGAATCAGTATCATGAAAGAGAATGAATTTTGTACCGGATTCGGAATCACAAAAAAAATTACTTCTGTACCAAACACGGAATCATAAAACAAAATGACTTTTGTATAGAATTCGGAATCATAAAATAGAATCTCTTATGTACCAGATTCAGAATCATAAAATAGAATGACTTCTGTACCGGATTCGAAATCATAAAATAGAATGACTTCTCTACTGGATTTGAAATTATAAAACATAATTACTTCTATGAGTTAAATGGAATAAAAAAAATTCTACGTATAATAAAATGAAATTTTTTTATGTATAAAAGAATAAAAAGGCTATGAGTAAAACTAAATGGAAAAAACTGTAAGTATAATTGAATGACAAAATCAGAATTTAAGAAAAAATTCAAAACTTAAGAAAATCTGTTTGTGATTTTCAAAACATAAAACCATAAGTAATGGAGAACTCATAAGATAACCTTATTGACTTAGCCTGAGATTCCTCAATGATAAATCTATTCCAGATATCTTAAGATCACCAAATTTTTAGAAGGATTTCTAATGTAGGATATATGCCATAGAGGGAGGGTGATCTTTCTTTTTCTGAATCTGATAGGATTGGTGATCATATATTAATTTTTGATAAGGCTATACGGTGATCCATAAAATATGTTCCATTCTTTCATACTAAATTCCAATTATGTTGTAGTTTTAGGGTCACCTTGTAACACCCCATGATTTCATAGTGTGTTATTTCTTCAAAATAATTCAATAACTTTCACTACACGCAACACCGAGTTCAAACGCACCATGACTTATTAAAAAATATGTTCAAAAGAGGTTATGAATAGTATTAACTAAATTTTAAACTTTATATAAACCTTATAATTTTAGAATCCATATTATAAGTTTCTTAGACATAATGTATGAACAAATTCATTTTCAGTTTTGCACTTTTACGAACTTTTAAAAGTGAACCCTTTTTAAATCCAATATTTTAAACTTTTATATATTCAATTTGACTAAATAAATTAAATTTTTAGAATGGGTACATCAAAAAATTTACAATGAAACATCCAAAGCTTCCACGGTATGCTTTCCTTTGAATAATATAGTGGCGTGTGTTGTACGCAACTTCGAGTTCTAACACACACCACGACCAATAAAAGTAGCCGTTATGAATAGTAATACCAAAATTTTGAAATTTTATAAATTTTATCTCTCAAAATGGACTTCATTTTTGGATTCTTAATATTGAAATTATCCTACAGTGAAATTTTGGAACTTTTCGGATAACTTTGATATTTTTATGAATAGTGAAAATTACTAAATTTTAATAAAATTTTTTTAATTGAAATAATTAATAGTGATAAATTATTAATTTGAGTGGGTTTAAATTATATTAAGAATATATTTTTACCATTTAAAACAATGTTTGGAATTGGATGTAATTTCACATTTAAACCAGACATAAACAAGTGTCAATCTTTTGATAGTTATTATCTCTTAAAAACACAATATTTGTTTTGATGACGAGAATTATTTTTTAAATTAATTAATGCAACTAATATGTTATGAATTTGGTATAATATACATCATTTTTGAATTCATAATATCAAATATATCTTTGGCCTAATTTTTGGTATTTTTCTGGAAACTTTCATTTTTTGATGAATAATGAAACAACTAAGTGGTAGTTAAAAAACTGAATTTTTCATAAAATATAATTTTACCACATCTGTGAGTGGAATTTCGAAAATCCAAGAGACATGGATAATATCCAGGTGTAAAATTTGGTTCAATGAGATGGAAATATTTTTTGGTGAATATTAACATTTTACTTTTATTTATCACGGTTAAAATTAAATAGGGTAATTAAGGGTAAAAATGATATTAATATTACCCTAACACATGTCCAAATTCTATTGGACAAGTGTATCTCGACCAGAAACAATATCAGGAATAAAATATTATCATTTAGGTCCACTTGGATTAGATTAGGACATTTATTATTATTTAATTCAAAGAAGAGTTAAAAGAGTTAAAATCAATGTTTATTTACTCAAACATTTTTAATATAGGGTTAAACATAAGATAAATTCGATTATAAATATTAAATAAAATTCTAAAAATATTTTCTACATAATGGTAGTTTATTTATTATTTTTAGTCATTATATAATTTAATTTCTTTAAGACACAATGATGATGCAATAATTACCATAATAGTGAAAAATTAAAATAATTGATATTATAAATACCCAAATAAATATAATTTGAGACTATTTATGAATTACACTAATTTTATAGGTTAATATGACATGTTAGGATTGATTTAATTAACTTTTCTAGAAGCAATACTTCTGTTATGATTTTTACAAAAAATAGGTATTGAATAGTGTCAAAATTGACATAAAAGAGTTTTTAACACAAATATTATATTATTAATTGATATTAAATTCATAAAAACCTAAGGATCGGCCAAGAGTATTATATCATGATATTTGTATCATTAATGGACCACTTTGGGGTCACTTGGAGGTATATAGTATGTTTATTAACTATATAATATAGAAATACAAAGTGACATGGTAAGTGTCAAACTAATTAAATAAGAGTTAAAACTAAAAGATAAGGTTAATATAATGACCCAAACCTATCTAAATACTATTGGTTGGTTTTAGATCTATCCACACCGTAAACTTTAAATAATCCACTTTGGAGCCATTAGAAACAGAATATGAATTTATTATAAAATAATATTTCTAGCTTTTCCAAAGGTGCCCCTCACCCCTCTTATAAAAGGGAACTCCCCCTTCTCATTAATTCACACCTTCAAAGCCATTTGGATCGTCAAACAACTACCCAAATACTCTATAAACATCCCTAAAATCATCATAGAGGCCTTCCTTTAGTCAGAAATCCAACTTAAGGAGCCCTTTTCATCAAATCAAAAGGAAGAACCTGAAGAAGAGGTAATGTTTTCACCACCCTCATTCAAATTCCTTTCTTCTTCCACTTCTTCTTTCTTTGTTATTACCATTCTAAAATAATAACTCCAGTATCATATATATACTATGATTTATTATAAATGTGGTATAATCATATTCATAATTCTATCTATCTTTTGAATAACATGTCACCATATGTGCGTACGTACGGCTTACCGTCTCCACGTCGTGGTGTAATTGTTATTCAATAAATTATTATTTGGATGGGTATAATAATGATTTTTAATTAATTTAAATAATAAATATAACACGATAATGACTCTTTATATATTATATACCATCCAGTTATATATTATTTTAATATCAAAAGAATGATATTGTCACTCGTGCGTACGTACGGACTACCGTCTCCACGGACGTGATGAGATTCATTCTCCATCGAATCCATTCAAGTCTAATTCTCATTTTATGATTAATAATAGTATCAAAGTACATGATATCATTATTTATATTATTAAGATACAGCCTATCCATGACAAACACGGCTTACGTAACAAAATATATAAAATAAAACAAGTAAGTTAACACCCGAAACAACAATAATACTAAGATATTATTAACAAATCAATGTTAAAAGATCATATATGATATCATATTAATGTATATGATTCTTTGATAATTTAATAACAATTATTTCACCATTATACATGAGTCTAACCTACCCCCAACCAAGGAAAAGTACATGGTAAGGGTTATTTCACAATCTCTTCATTATCCGAGGTTGTTTATACGTAATTATCTACACGGATCTCTTTATCATCCACATCCATGTTTCTTAAAAAAGTATTTCAAATTTTTTTTACTATTTACAAGAATATGGGTTAAAGTCATTTATACCCTTGTTTGAATTTTTATAAGAGTTTACAAAGGAATCATTCTGTCATTTTCCAAACAAGGTTCTTTTTAATCTTTTAAACAGAATTTAGGTAGGAATGTTTTTTGAACTTATACGGCGGGTGTGGCTATTTTCTGCCATTATAAAATTTTCAAAGCTTCCCATTCATTCTTATAAGGGCATTTTCATGGAAAATGTTTTATTTTATAATTATGTGACTTTTAAATCATTTCAAAATTAATATTTTAAGAATTTATGAAAGGTAATCTTTATCAAAATCATAATTTTAAATGTTTTAAAGATTTATCTTCCTAAATCTTTTTAATTAATGTCCATGTTTTCAAAATGATTTTAAGGATTTATTTATATGGACATGAATGTTTTGAAATGATATTTCTTTTCAAAAGTTTCTAAGTGGTATGGGACACTTTGATCTAATAATCTCTTATAAAGTACTTCCTTAATAAAAGTGTGACTTTTAAATGACTTAAAAAAAGAGATATTTCCCTCAAATAGTTCTGATTTCAACTATGTCAATATCCTTTGATGTATTTTAAGTTTATTTGATGTTGATTTATTATGATACAAAACTTCTATATTGTTTTGAAGTTTTTGTGACGTGTTTTACTATGGATGTGTTATTCTTATACCATTCGTGGTTTATGGATGAAGTATTTACATTTCGTATGATAGTTTTTATAAGAATGTTTACTTTATGTTTGAACCTTTTCATATGGGAATGCATTGGACTTAATATGTGATGGGTGGAGCCCGCTACAGCTCCTCGATGCATCGGTAGGTCTCATGAGACAAACTAGTGTCTTGGCACAAAGCCTTTACAAAATCTTATTTGTAGTCTTGGCACGAGGCCTTGGCTATGAGGTTATGATAGTCTTTCATTATTTATTCCATCATTATGAAAGAGGTTATTGGTATTTCATGTGATTATTATATTAGTAGAATATCCATGTAAATATGTAAAGGCATTATTTCATTTTATTTTTGCTATACTATGTTGAAGTTCAAGGTTAAAAGGATTTTTTCTTAATTATACATTGCCTTAAATGTTTATTCTTATTTATGAAAGTTTTCTCTATATTCATATCCTTACTGGACATTTGAGCTCACCCCTATTATATGTTTTATTTTTCCCAGGATGTGAAGAAGTAATTTAGGAATGACCTGCAGGGATAGTATGAGGGGATAAGAGTGTGGAGTATGGAGACTATATTGTTGTTGTTTTCATTTTATGATGTAATGTAAACATTATTAATGTATCTAGTTTTCCCAAGGCTACTAAACTAATCAGTCTTTAGATATTTTATCTTTCTTCTGATCATGCCAATGTTATGTAATAAGGCACCGACTCTGGGCAACTTGGGTCGGGGCGTTACAGTTGGTATCAGAGGAAGTTTAGTACAAACCTTGGAAGCTAGATTTAGATAAACTCTGATTAGAGTACATAGATTTAATATGGACTTTGAGGATTAGTATAGAAGAACTTCCTAGAATTTTGGTATTGTTGAGATTTTGTGAGTTTTCTGATCAATACAACCCTGTTTGGATACGAGCAAGTAGAGGTGGCTCTGGCACAGATGTACCAAGGGGTAAAACCCGAAAACACTGATTTGAGCTAGACTCGAACGAGAACTGGTGCACGACAATGGTCCTTGCTGCACTATTGGTTACAAAACTCCCAAGGTATATTCTTAGGATAACTCTCATTTTATTTACAAATCATTATGAAGGGTTTATAAGTATATAATTCTTCAAAGAAAACATGTTTATGATTATGGATTATATCCATAAACAGTTCAATTTATGTTATGTGTTATACAATTTTCGGATTAGGTATTGTTATTCACAAACTAATCTAGTGTATTCCATTATTTAGAAATGGTGCCCAGTAGAAGGAATAAGAACTCCAACAAGGCACATGATCCAAAGAGAATGAATGATCATATCTTTCATAGTCTTAAGCCAGAATTTATAAGAGAGATAGTCTTCCATGTATTATCATAATATGAATAAATAATATCATGTGTTGATAAGATAAGTAAAGAGTTTACTCAGACCTATGGCTTTGAAGGGAAGCAAGAGAAGAAAGGTATGGAAGAGAGAAAGAAGGATAAAGGGAAGAGGGAAAAAAAGAATTTCCCTATATGTGGTAACTATGGGAAGAAACACCCTGGGACTTGCCTGAAAGGAATGAGAGTTTGTCATAAGTGTGTAGGAAAAGGGCACAAAGTACGTGACTGGAAGGGTAAGAAAATGGGTTCAAATGTACAATGCTTCATTTTCAAGGAGTTTGGACACTACGCGAACCTATGTCCCAGTGATCAGACTGTGCCGCAAATGATTCTATTGGATTATAATTAAGTTATGATACTACCACAGATGAAGAGGAATGATTAGAGTTCTAATGTTGAATATGTCATTTGAGTGTTGTACCAACAATATACTTGTTATAATAATTATGGAGTATATAAGGATTGTACTACAATACTATTTCATTAAGGACTTGACATTGTGTGGAACAAAGAAAAGTGACTCAATATCAGGTTAAATTTTTGGAAAATATATGGTTGAGATGAAGATAAACTATAATATGGTTCTGATACCGAGGTAGTGATTTTAGAATAATACATGATTTATTTGGATGAATTATATTGGATATTCTTGACTACCTTGAAAATGATTAATGATTTGTATATTCCATAATTATTGGGGTTTACAACATTTATGGATTGAAGGAGTATATCTATTATTCTTTAAGAAATTAGGGATCATTAATTTTATCAATAAGGTTTAATGGTAATTAAATATGTTACAGTGTTTTAAAATAATACATGATGAAGGAGTTCACATGTTATTACACGGAAAAAAGGATCTTCATTGTGTTTACCTTCCTTATAAATTTTGGACTAAAGTATTTTGGATAGTTATAGTTTGGATTATTTTGGATTTCCATAAAGGTACAACCCAGAGTTCGGGCAGCAACCCGTCGCGTCCGGCAAGGCCACGAGACTTGAACCCACAACTGAAGGGTGAAAAATGTGTATCACCTTCCACTGAACCACGTGATGTCCTAGATTGAATAATGTCGTTTTTCTAATGGTTCTGCTAGATGAATTATAAATTCATTTTTTTAACCCTATACGAATAGGATGAATAGAATATTATTTTTAAGTTATATTATCTTTTAGAGTGAAAGATGAGTTTGTGCTTGAACTTAGTTAAAGGATGACACTCTACTTTTCAACTATATATTTTTATTCTTCTCTTATTCAAGGAAGAAATTATTTCTTATACTATAGTGAAGGGATCCTAAAACAAAAATGTGTTATCCTAATTCCATATTTTTTGCTAAACTGATGGTATTTTAAATCATCATAGATTGATGAATTTAAGACCCTTAATTTTCCACTTGTTTTTGATTGATGACCTCAATCACTACCTATAAATATTTACGTTTTTCCTCTAATTATATTTCTCTAATTGCCACCAATGTTCTCCAAATAGAGATCATAATTTATTGGTGACCCTTTTATTTCACTTTTTCTCTTATTAAGACTAAATTTTATTAACCCAATTTCTGATGTGGGTTTTCCCACAAAGATATTTTCTATATTCAACCTTTTATTTTAGAAGAAAAATTTCTAATTTCGAGGACACAATTTATTAAAGGAGGGGAGAATGTAACTCCCCAAGATTTCATAGTGTGTTATTTCTTCAAAATAATTAAATAACTTGCACTACATGCAACACCGAGTTCAAACGCACCATGACTTACTAAACAAGCCGTTCAAAAGAGGTTATGAATTGTATTAACTAAATTTTAAACTTTATATAATCCTTGTAATTTTAGAATCCATATTATGAGTTTCTTAGACATAATGCAAGAACAAATTGATTTTTCGAATTTCACTTTTACCAACTTTTAATAGTGAACCCTTTTTAAATCCAATATTTTAAACTTTTATATATTCCATTTGATAAATAAATTTACTTTTTAGAATGGGGACATCAATAAAATTTACAATGAATCATCCCAAGCTTCCACGATACGGTTTCCATTGAATAATACAGTGGCGTGTGTTGAATGCAACTTCGAGTTCTAACACACACCACGACCAATCAATGTAGCCGTTATGAATAGTAAAATAAAGTTTTTGAAATTTTATTAATTTTATCTCTTAAAATGGACTTCATTTTTGGATTCATAATAACTAAATTAGCCTAGGGTGAAATATTGGTACTTTTCAGATAACTTTCATATTTTGATGAATAGTGAAAATTACAAAATTTTAATTAAAAACAATTTTTTTAATCGAAATAATTAATAGTGATAAATTATTAATTTGAGTGGTTTTAAAGTATATTTAGAATTATATTTACCATTTAATACAATGTTGGTCATTGGATGTAATTTCACATTTAAACCAGACATAAACAAGTGTAAATCTTTTGATAGTTATTATCTCTTAAAAACACGCTATTTGTTTTGACGACGAGAATTAATTTTAAAATTAATTAATTCAACTAATATGTTATTAATTTGGTAAAATAGATACCATTTTTTAATTCATAATATCAAATATATCTTAGGCCTAATTTTTTGTATTATTCTGGAAACTTTCATTTTTTGATGAATAGCGAAACCACTAAGTGGTGGTTAAAAAACTGAATTTTTCATAAAAATTAATTTTACCGCTTCTGTGAGTGGAATTTAGAAAATCCAAGAGACATGGTTAATATCAATGTATAAAATGTGGTTCAATGAGATGAAAATAATTTTTGGTGAATAGTAACTTTTTACTTTTATTTACCACGGTTAAATGTAAATAGGGTAATTAAGGGTAAAAATGATATTAATATTACCCTACTACATTTCCTAATTATATTGGACAAGTTTATCTCGACCAAAAACAACCTTAGGAATAAAATATTATCATTTAGGTCCACTTAGAATAGATTAGTACATTTATTATTATTTAATTCAAAGAAGAGTTAAAAGAGTTAAAATCAATGTTTATTTACTAAAATATTTTAAATATAGGGTTACACAAATAATAAATTAGATTATAAATGTTCATTAGAATGATAATGAGATTTACTACATAATGGTATTTTATTTATAATTTTTAGACATTAAATAATATATTTTATTTATGACATAATGATGATGCAGTAATTACCATAATAGTGAAAAATTAAAATAATTGATATTATAAATACCAAAATAAATATAATTTGAAACATTTTATGAATTAAACTAATTTTATAGGTTAATATGACATGTTATAATTGATTTAATTAACTTATTTAGAAGCAATACTTCTGTTATGAGTTTTACAAAAATTAATTATTGAATAGTGTCAAAATTGACATAAAAGAATTTTTAAAAACAATATTATATTATTAATTGATATTAAATTCATAAAAATCTACGGTTCGTCCAAGAGACTTATATCATGATATTTTTATCATTAATAGACCACTTGGGGGTCTCTTGAAGGTATATAGTATGTTTATTAACTATATAATATAGAAATACAAAGTGACATGGTAAGTGTCAAACTAATTAACTAAGAGTTAAAACTAATAGATAAGGTTAATATAATGACCCAAACCAGTATAAATCTTATTCGGGGAGTGGTTTCAGACCTCTCCCAACCTTAAACTTTAAATAATACACTTTGGAGCCATTATAAACCGAATAATAATTTATTATAAAATAATATTTCTAGATTTTCCAAAGGTGCCCCTCACCCCTCTTATAAAAGGGCACTCCCCCTGCTCATTAATTCACACCTTCAAAGCCATTTGTCTCAGCCAAAATCTGCCCAAATAATCTATAAACTTCCATCAAATTATCCTAGAGGCCTTCCTTCAGTCAGAAAGCCATCCTATGGAGCCCTTTTGATAAAATCAAAAGGATGAACCCGAAGAAGAGGTAATGTTTTCACCACCCTCTTTCACGTTCCTTTCTTCTTCCACTTATTTTTTCTTTGTTATTACCATTATAAAATAATAACTCCAGTATCTTATATATACTGTGATTTTATTATAAATATGGTACAATCATATTATGTATTCTATCCATCCTTTGAATAACATGTCACCATACGTGCGTACGTACGGCTTACCGTCTCCACGTCGTGGTGTAATTGATATTCAATAAATTATTATTTGGATGGGTATAATAATGATTTGTAATTAATTAAAATAATAAATATAACATGTTAATGATTATGTATATTTGATATACCATCCAATTATATATTATTTTAATATCAAAAGAATGATATTGTCGCTCGTGCGTATGTACAGACTACCATCTCCACGAACGCGGTGAGATTCATTCTCCATCGTATCCATTCAAGTCTAATTTGAATTTGATGATTAATAATAGTATCTAAGGACTTGATATCATTCTAGATATTATTAAGATAAAACCTATCCATGAAAAACACGGCTTACATATCAAAACATATAAAATTAAATGATTATGTTAACACCTGAAACAACAATAATACTAAGATATTATTAACAAATCAATGTTAAAAGATCATATATGATATCATATTAATGTATATGATTCTTGTATAATTAAATAACAATTATTTCACCATTATACAGGAGGTTAACCTATCCCCAACCAAGGAAAAGTACAAGGTATGGGTTATTTCACAATCTCTTCATTATTCGAGGTTGTTTATACGTAATTACCTACTAGGATATCTTTATCATCCACATCCATGTTTCTTAAAAATGTATTTCAAAACATTTTTACTATTTAAAATAATATGGGTTAAAGTCATTTATAACTTTTTTTTACTATTTATAAGAGATTTATAAATGAATCATTCCGTTATTTTCCAAACACGGTGCTTTTTAACCATTTCGACAGAATTAAGGTAAGAATGTTTTTTTAACTTATACGGCGGGTGCGGCTATTTTCCGCCATTATAAAATTTTAGAATCTTCCCTTGCAAGATTATAAGAATATTTTCAATGTAAATGTTTTATTTTATAATTATGTGACTTTTAAATGATTTCAAAATGAATATTTTAAGAATTTATGAAAGGTACTCTTTATCAAAATCATAATTTTAAAAGTTTTAAAGATTTATATTTCTAAATCTTTTTAATTAATGTCCATGTTTTCCAAATGATTTTAAGGATGTATTTATATGGACATGAATGTTTTGAAATGATATTTCTTTTCAAAAGTTTCGAAGTGGTATGGGACACTTTGATCAAAAAAATACTTTTAAAGTACATCCTTAATAAATGTGTGACTTTTAAATGATTTAAAAAAAGAGATATTTCTCTCAAATATTTTTGATTTCATCTATGTCAACATATTTTGATGAATTTTATGTTTATTTGATGTTGATTTATTATGATACAAAACTTCCATATTGTTTTCATGTTTTTGTGATGTGTTTGACTGTGGATGTGTTATTCTTATACCATTCATGGTTTATGGATAAAGTATTTACATTTAGTATGCTAGTTTTAATACGAATGATTATGTTATGTTTGAACCTTTTCATATGGGAATGAATTGGACTTAATATTTGATGGTTGGAGCCCGCTATAGCTCCTCGATGCATCGGTAGGTCTCATTAGACAAAATAGTGTTTTGGAATAAGGCCTTGACAAAATCTTATTTGTAGTCTTGGAATGAGGCCTTGGCTATGTGGTTATGATAGTCTGGAATTATGCATTCCATCATTATGAAAGGGGTTATTGATATTTCATGTGATTCTTCAATTAGTTGAATATCCATGTGAATAACTAAATGGAATTTTTTTATTTTATTTTTCCCATACTATGTTGATGTTCACATTTAAAAGGCTTTATTTTTAGTTATACATTGCCTTAAATGTTTATTCTTATTTATGAAAGTTTCCACTATATTGATATCCTTAGTGGGCATTTGAGCTCACCCATTTTCTATGTTTTATTTTTCCCAGGACATGAAGAAGTAATTTATAAATGATCTGCGGGGATAGTATGAGGGGATAAGAGTGTGGAATATGGAGACTATATTGTTGTATTTTTCATTTTTATGATGTAATGTAAACATTATTAATGTATCTTGTTTTTCCAAGGCTACTAAACTAATTGGTCTTTCGAGATTTGAACTTTATTGTGATCATGCCAATGTTATGTAATAATGCACCGACTCTGGGTAACTGGGGTTGGGGCGTTACACTTCTAGATTGGAACTTATATCATTGATGTTAATTTTCGTTTAGCTCGGACCTTATATATCTTCAGTTTATTATATCTTATCTTTTAACTTCTATCACTATAGTTTTAGAGTCTTTTTGGCAGAACATTATATTTCGTTAGTTTTGGGTCTTCTAGATCAAACCTTCTATTGATGTAGTTTTATTCTCTTTTATATAATACCTTCAATTGATTTATTTTAGGGACATTTAGCCTGGCCATTTTATTTCGTTCTTTTAAGGACTTTTGGCTTAGACATTCTATTTTTGTGGATTATGACCTTTGAGCTAAGAAATTTTATCACTGAATTTTAGGGTCTTTTAGAATGAAATCTCTATTGTTGTAGTTTATGGTCTTTGAGATAAGAACTTATATTTCTTTTGTTTAGGCTCTTTTAGATCATACCTTTATTTGTTTTAGTTTAGGGAATTTGATTTCGTAGATTTTATCATGGTAGTTATAGAATCTTATATTAGACCTGACCAATAATCCTAGAATATTGTGTATACATTCTATGAATAACCCAAAAAAAACGAGGTGATGGGTTCTACCCCAATTTTTTAAAGGCTATTGCAGATCAAATATACCTTTTTTTAGATTTTATCCTTTGGTTGATGAACACATTCAAATATGTAAGATATATATGAATACATTCATAGTCATGAAGTAGGTAATCATTTCTCAGGTCTATGTAAGATTTAGGGAGGCGATATCAGTTGAAGGATAAATAATAGGGAATCTAGTTACGCACAAATTTTCTAGTATTGAATATTTATGTTGTAACCCTAATGTATGATTATATGAAAATAGGATCATAAAGAAATTTCGGGGATGACCCATAACACATTTACCTATCAGATTCTTCTGTGGTGTTTCTAGGGATCGTAGGCATCAAATAATCTTCATCAAAAGGAGGATATTCCATTATTTGGTGGGTAAAGGAAATTATAATTTGGTAGAATTGTTAATAAAAATATTAAAAACACTTTTTTATAAGGACCATGAAAGGTTTTCAAAGACTAAATTGTCTCGATTATGACTTTGGGTATGGAAGGTTAGTTATCCAACAAGTATTATTGTAACCTAGGGGGATTTGGATCTACTCAGATAGCATGGTATAGAGATTGTAAATCATCTTCCAAATTAATCAAATCATGAGGATGAAATGGGATATTCGTATCTAGAATGTCCCAAAACACGATGGGGATTTGGGTTCGTCCATAGTAATTTTAGGGATCATAAGGATGAGATAACCCTTATGTAGTGTGACTGGTTTGGTTAATCACCAAAGGCACTTGTACAAGATCTATAGGTTTACATGCATTTTCAGGAAAAGGGTCCATTAAGTCGGGTATCATTTCCATGGGACATAAAAGGTTATGGTGATCTTAGGTACCCATATGTTGATGTATGGGTTATAGAAACTGTAATATTCAAGAGGGGTTTGAGCACACTAAAAGTTGATTCACCCCCTAGAAAACATATTCTCATAGGCAAGAGATGTGAAAAATCATTACTCTAAATTTTTCATGAATCATGAGTGTCTATATATAATATAATGGATTTTAATAGGTCTAAATTTTAGACCATATGAGTTTTATTCCTTATTTATTTAGTCCCTAACTTTTTTTCAAACTATAAAAATTAACAGTTCTACCGATCGAGGACTTGACTTTTGGTCCGACCACCCATTGAATGTATTTGATCATACATGTTTTATATCTCTTTTTCTAGAATATTATGGTCATTATTATTTGAACATTAAATTATTTAGTTAAAAGTTTGTATATATTTTATTAATGTGCATTTAGTTTACAGTCATGACTTATATGAACCTAATATATAGGATGATACTCAAGATCCCGATCATGATATCGAGTGTCTAGAGTACCACAACATCCTTCTAAGAAGGAGATGAAAATATTATATATCATGGATTGAGGTCTTGTGGACTTCAAGAATGTTCTAGGACGGTCATACCTGGATTATTTTAGATCACACTGAGGTGCTAAGTTATCCCATTGTGACGTCATGGATCACATGGATAAGAAATACGGTTTTGTAGAGTGAAAAATTTTGTTTGATGATCATAGGTGTATATACAAGAGCCATATTCACATAATAATATTCAAGAAAATAGTCCCTCTAATACAAGTATCCTTTCCAAGGGATATGGATGGTTGTGGTGATCCAAAGCACCTAATGCATGGAAGTAGATATTATAGATTGAGGGGATTTATAAGATAATGGAGGCACCCCATACTCTGGATGACCTAGTTAAGGCTCATGTGGTATTTTTATAAGGGATGAAAAATTGGTGATGGGCTATAATGTTAATCAAAATGGAGTGTGGAAATTTTCCTTTCATTTTAATGTCATATAGTAAGGAAATACATCATGTATTTTATCATTGTATAGTGAGGTTGTTCTCATTGTACAGTTTTAATTTTATGCATCTAGGGAATTTTTCGAGTATTTTATCATCATGTAGTATGTATTTGGGAATTCATGTGAAACGTTTATGCAAGGTGTATTTTTGAACATAAAAAATATGTATGAATATCAAACTCGTAGGTAGAAAAAATTGATATTTTTTGTCTTGAATCATCTACAGTAGGGTTTCATTTCTTTTTGTTTGTCATAGCTGGGTCTAGTATTATGGATCTAGATGTTACTAAGTATCCTCAGTTTTTAGGAGTCATGAAATATTTCTTTCTTGATTGGTAAACACTCGATAGGTAAAGCCTTTTTATAATGGTGGGAACAATTTCTATTTATTGTTGTGGATGGGACCGAGATTGGTGATCATGACGTCACTATATATAATGTAATGAGAGGAATCAAGCAACATGTATTTCTTGAATATTTTTGAAGTTTAACATCATGGGTCAACAATGTGGGCCACCAGATATTAAAAGAAGGATTATGGATGGACCTAAGGATGGAAATCCATGCATCAATACATATCAGGTGGTAATGTTAATAAAGAAATATATAGTTCTTGATATCCCATGAAAATTAACATCATGTGCTGATGACAAAGGTGAACCAATGTGAAAGTAAAAAAATGGTGTGGCTGGGCCAAATGATGGATGTTTTGGAGTCACTATGTATCTCATGATAATGAGAATAAAGACACACATAGTTCATGGATTCATGAACCTCATGAAAATTATATCCTATACGTAGAAAGGATAAATTTTTATATTTCTCATTACTGGACAATTGATTTAAGATCTATGTGTCACTACACATCCTATGATGATTGGAATCAAGACACACATAGTTCTGAAATTCAGGTGTGGTAGGACACCAACACCAACAATTTTGGTCCTCTTGGGAGAGGTCCATAATAATATTTAGTTTCAAATCATGTAAGGGAAAGTAACCATGAAAATTAATGACATGTGGCGATGGATTAATGTATACCTTTTATGGTATTGCATCTATGACCATGATGAGGTCGTCATATGCTTCTATGATTTGTTTGTGTGTGGAATCACTTATTAAATTTTTTGACCTCATGTGAGATTTTTTAGATGTGAGAAATGAGGAATAACAAGGGTTCCTCTTTCTATGTAGAGGAAAGTAAGGATATTATTGGTGTATTTATCATCATATGGTTGTTGAGCCAAGGTATATGATCCATGATTCTATACGTATCTCATTGAAAATTATATTTAATCCATAAATTTTTTTAGAAATCCTCTTCAATTTAATTTCCTGTAGAAAGAAAAATAGCCCTATTGTTTAACGTCTTTCAGTAATGACATGGGTCACTCAATGTGAGTGAAAAACAAAAGATTGTGTCAGGGCCCAAAAAAAGTGTTTCTAGAAGCACTATGTATCTTAAAGTGTCCTGAATCTATCCATATGTTGTTCTTGGTTAATCATGTAGTTTAACATCATCTAGCGAGGAATTCATCTGTGTGGTTTAATATCATACGGCTTGGATGAATCCATAAATTTTATCATCATGTGTTTAGGAAGAAAGGTCCTTGATGATATCTAAGAAATGTATTTCTTGAAAAAGTATACATTTTTGCGTGTTGTGACACTATCCCCATCCATTATTTCCAATTATTAGGTTGTAATATGATACACCATATATATGATATAAGGCCATTCCTACTTGGCTTTCATTTTTAGAGGATTCAACCATAGTATCATTGTGGTCTTGAGAGCCAACACCATATATCCTTGAAGTAATGAATACCGGTGAACCTTTTTATTAAATGATCATGCAATCCAATTCTTATGGAACTCCAGGTTGTGAAATGTTCAAAACTATGTCTCATTAAGTCACTCTGATTCATCCGTCCACTTTTATTATTTCTCAACATCTAATTGATGTCTAAAAATGGATGTTTGGAGTGATGGAGGATGGGACAATATGAGAAACAATTCATCAGTCCCACACACTAATGAGTATGGTTTTTCATGTGTAACAACATGAATGGTGGTACAGTTCTCCCATAAATGATGGAGGAGATTTTCAGACAGTGACTTATTATCCTTGTTCAACATCTTCTATAGTATATTTGATAGAGAATTATTAAAGGCCTCTATCTATCCATGTTCCAATACTTGAAAGAGAGATGAGTGACACAGTTTATATTGTAATCATTGTACACATTCTTCAACTTTGTAGAGGAGATGTTAGTGTTGTTGTCTATCATTATTGTGTGAGGGACCCCAAACCTGGTGCTGATATGGGGCTTTATGAAGTTGATGATATTACTCATTATGAATTATTTGATGGGTATTGCCTCATCCCATTTAGAGAAGAAGTAAATAGTAGTAAGGATGTACTTTAACTACTTAGCTATGGTAAGGGATATGGACCCACAACATCCATTCCCAAAACATAAAATGATCATGAATATTTAGCTGTATGTTGATATTCATGGGGCTGATGGATCATGTTTTCATGGACCTAGCATTCAAGAAATTTCTTGGTGTATTCCATGTGGTTTTGTATCATGGTTTTCTAGTAATATACCAGCCTCTGTATTTTATAAGAGATCCTAGCCCCAAATTGATGGGAATTGTAAGATACTTCATTTACTTTTTCCATGATAGAAAAAATATCTCATTCTAATATGTATCTAGGGAGGATTTCTTCAATACCATAATTATATAGAAATTTCATCACATTTGGACTATCATGGTGGTTGATATTCCTTAAAAAGTGCTGAATATGTTCCCTTTCAGATCACTATGCTTCCAGATTTTCATTATAGAGATAACAAATTATGGGCACCAACCATCTTGAGGTGATCCATGTCTCATCATGCTTTGGGTGGTGTTTACCTGTACTATTTCATCCATATCATATATAACGATTGACGAGGCCATACATTGATGTGTGAATGAGAATATTTCTTCCTCATCATCATGGTTTTCTTAGACAGTGGCTACATTTTCCAATGTACCTACATGATCATTTTGTGATCAGGTAACATGATGAATTAAAGGATCAAAATATAATTATTCCATTAGTCCCCATACGTAGACTGTGAGAGGGTCCAATTCTTCCTTTTTATGTATTATTCAATATTTTTTTGGCTTCATCGCTAGTTCAGAATACCCATTGATATTAATGATGTTTATGTGAAACTGTAGGGATAGTTTTGGTGATGAGATAATCCTATTACACCTCATTGATTGTGAAACCTTTATATAGTGGGAAATAGTATGTCAAAACTGATGTTTCCGGGGAGACAAATACAATCCCTTAACCAACCGAATTATGCTTCGGGTTTTCATTCATTTTTATGATAAGAATCAAGAAGGATCTATCAAAATAAATCTACCATGTTTTTGAAGTGTCATGGGAATAGAAGGTCTCTTCATTTTGAAGCTCGGTGTCCACTAGTGTATTCTCTGGGTGAGGATGTTCTGTGAGGAAATAAACCAAGTCATTTCATTTTACTAACTTCTATGACCTTAAATAAATTTCATATTGGTGCATAATGACTACCCATCAGAACAATCACCAAATTAATATAGGGTGTCCAATCATATACTTTAGAGGATCAATATGAGAGACCATATGGGATTTTTGGTCCTAGATGCAATGACTCATATTTTTCACTACCAATATGAGTGCAAGGAAATTGTTCTTAACATCAAATAATTTACTCTTAGTGCCTATCATAATTAGGCTGAGGTAGTAAATACTTATCTCCCTCCTGGAATCATCTTTCAATGTACAGAGGGCACCCAATGACAGTTCCATGGAGGCCACATACATGAGGAGTGTCCTTCCTTCCACTAGTGGCATCAGAACTAGTGGGTGAAATAAATATTTTTAGAGGCATTTGAAGGATAATGAGAAATCATTATCCCATTGATATCCAACTACATTCATCATTATCCTGGTGAAATGGATATCTTTTCCTACTAGGTTCAAAATAGATTTTCGAATACAAGCAAGGTGACATTGTACCCCTAGAGTTCATTGATATTTCTATGGGTTAAATTTCTAAAATATCAATTGTATTCTTTGGTTAAATGTTGATTTATTAGTGTAATACCACAATACAAAGGAACATTCCTAATGATTTCCCAAAAGTGAAATTAGCAAATTCATCTTCAGATTGTGTTGTCGCAGCTCATATAATAATTTTTTTGAATACCAATGACATGATCAAATCACTATTGGGATATGAAAACTATTCCATCTACAAAAAAATCATATATAATTCCTTGTAATGTCAACAAGATATAATTCATGGAATGTTGGTATGTGGAACTATCATTATTTAACCCAAAGGGAATGAACTAATAGAAGATGATACACTGAGTCACACTGAAGGTTGAAACTTCCTTATCTTCAAGGGCCATATTTATTTGATTGTATCCTGAATACTAATCAATGAGGATAATGGATTATAAGATGAAAGTTTCACCGATATATAGTTATATGATTGGAAATGGGAATTTATCCTCCAGATAGTGTCGATTAAGGTTTCTGAAATCAGTGAGGACCCTAATCTTCCCATTATTTTTTGTAATGGGTATAATGTTTCCAAAAGATGATGGGTATTTTAATTCTCATACAATGTTGGATTTGATCAACTTTTCAACTTCTTCCTGTATATTGGTGGCATGAGAGGGGTGCATCCTCATAGATTCCTACTTTAATCCTTGACACTCATCGTGTAGGCCGAGATGGTGTGAAACCACATGTGGATTTAGTCTAGGAATTTTTTTATAGTTATAGGTGAATAAAAATCAACAATTCATTAGAAGTGAAATGTACATATATTTTAATTGATTGGGAATGGAGGCACTAATAAAAGTCAATTTCATGTCTTCTTATGTTCCAAAATTTATTGTTATGGGATCAAAAATGCTGTAGAGACACCTTCCTCGAATACAGGAGGATATTTACTAAGGTCATCCTCATCTCCCTCCAACTCTGAGTCTATGGAGACATATTCATATGAATATAATAGTATGGGGTCTTCTCCATCACTATCAAGGTGAGAGAGTACATGATAAGAGACATTAGTATCCCCTTCCTCCTAATTCATTACATAGAGATTTTGGATATGATTTATTTTTACACTATCACTGGGGATATGTGCATCTTGGATTTCCAGCACTAGGTCTATCAACTCAAATAGATTTCTGGGGATAGCATAGTAATTATAGAGGATACATCCGGGGATGGAAGGGGCTATCCCCTGGAAATTTGGATTTGTAACATGTGTATCAAAATCCATAATTGGTTGATTGGATCCCATTTTTAAGAAACATTCCTCAAAATATATGGTTATAGAGGTATCAATGGGGGGATTTTCCCCATGTTTTATGATATTCTTTCAATTGATGGAATTTTTTAGAAATTGATCAAATGTTGAAGGTATCATAATGTGGATTTAGAGCCAAGGAAATCTAGGAAACATATTATAAGTAGTTTCCTACTAGATAACCATAAACTCACTTTCATATTTGATCTCTTAAAACAGATTTTTTATTTTGACCATCCCAAGAGGTCTTTTCTCTTGCTTATGATTCCCATGAATGGCCAGTTTTGTGGGAGATAAGTCACTTTAACTATCTACCAAACATCCGATGTTTTGAATCGATATGAGATTTATTTGGGAGCCATTTTTTTATATCCCTTCATATCATTCCAATTCTGAGACTTATAAAATCATATAGTAGACTGATGTTTCACTATAATAAATCTTCTTAGATATAATCTATGAATTAAATGGTGACATGTAATTCTACTTACATAGACTCCATTCAATAGAAATCAACTATAGTTAACTTTATCGTGAATTATTGAGGTATTTGGTGGGATTTAATGAGATACTAACTATGTTATTTTTAAATATCATGGCCATCAAGGATTTGTAGATTGGATTAAAAAACCACCAGATAGTTTAGAATGTTGGTTTTTTATTCCAGGTTTAAACACTTCTCGAGGTGGGGTTTCTCCTAGACTTGTGACTCAAGAACTAAGGAAATTTAAATAGATTGGTTTGGTTCTTGTGAAGATGTTGTGGGAGTATCACCTTCCAGTAGCATATGTCATTCTGACATTCCTTGTTGTTTACGATGACCATATAATCATACCTCTATTAGGTTGTATTATAACACCATTGGGTTTGGATGCCCACTGGATGGTTCTCACAAGACTCTAAATCTTTGATAAGATCACTGAAACTCATAACCCCTAGTCCATGCAACATATATGTTCTCTTTGGGTACTTGACTATATTATTGGGTCTAACAACGCTTGATTTGTCCCCTATATTTTTGTTCCCTAGGAATATAGCCTCTTGTTCCATTTTTATATGGGGGAAGTTGATTTTATGAGAAATATTAATCATCAAAAATTGGTCTTCCAATTGAATAATGTTGAGAGAATAAAATACAATGTCTTCATCTTTTGATGATTCAATTTGGTTGGGTGGTTATCATGCTATAGATTATTTAGGGAATAAATATGCAAGACATATTTGTTGAGTTGGAGTTGAATATTACTATTCATATTCTATCTATTTATAAAATAGATGATATCACCCACACTTGTATGGAATATATAATATTACGCTCTTAGGTAATGGATCTATTTTGGGTCTATGAAGGTAAGCTCTGAAGTTGGAATGAGCTCAATAAAATATTCTTTTGAGTAATCTAGTTTTTAAAAATCCAAGCATGCTTAGCCAAAAGTATCTAGCAACTATCTTCTTATTGTAATAGAGAAATTGAAATGAAAACCACATGCTTTGGGGAGTTATCTTACACCTCTTGTCTAGAATAGACCTTTCCTTGATAGATTTCGTTGAAGATGGAGTAGTCATGGAAATTTTGAACCAACCTTTTATGGAAAGGGCATTATTCATGGCGATCTTTGAGATCAAACTCATCCTAATTCATAGGATACAGAATCCTTAGAGGGTTATTATCCTCAACTACTATAAAAAAACTGGGTCTTGTTCATTTCAGTAAAATTATGATTTATTCATCTTTTCCTCAAATCTCAAGAAACGATGATTTCATGGTTCTTCTAGAAGAAGGTTATTATATTGTTTTTTCCACTCAATAAGAGGTGTTGGTCTGTTTGGGGCATGTATAAGTGATTTGATTGTCATTACAACTGGTATTAGAGTGACAACTATAGGTTCATCAATTCCTAGTCCCTCCCCCATGCTATGGAAATGAGACAAAATTTGGATTGGGTTTACAGAATAGAATCTTTGATGTATTTTTTTCATAAGAAAACTCACTAAGTCCACATTATTACTTTTTTCGTATTAGAGGAATATGTATCTTAACTATTATATTTTTAGTATAGAGCTCTATAAATTATTCCAGTGAGAGAGGGATGATGATTGAATAGGATAAACCCATCCAAATGGATATGAAGTTAGACACCATCAAATTTTTACTTTTCATATAGTACATTAGGTTAGATATTTTCATTTTCCTCAACATGGAGATGAATTGGTAAAGAAAATAATAACCAATGTCTTCCCATCCTCCTGTGGATCCCGCTAGAAAACATCTATACCTCACAACTGATGTCGTTCTCCAAGTCTGTACAAAATACCTCAGCTTTGCCGAACCCTATTCATCTTTATTGTACATAATCAGAAGACATAGGGGTAAGTAGTGTTTGAGATATTGTTCAGGTTTTTCAACATATTTAACAGAAGGGAAATTTGGATTTAAAAAATTGGGTGGAGGAAATGTTTCCTCCACCCACTCAAGATATTTCTTCCACTCCGACTACACTGGTGTGCATCACTCTTCCAATGATTCCATTCAGGTAACCAAGGACTCAATGAAATTACGAATCTATTGGGGTTCTATTGTTTCATCTTAGTAACATATACATGATGTTTTTGGTGGTCTATGAAAAGGATCCACCCCCAAATCCCATTGATTCAATATTTTCCCCAAGACCAAATGATTGACCAGGAAAGGTATATGTCATTACCACAATAGAGTATAGTCACACTGTTTTTTTTACTTCCTCATATATGTAGAATGGATACCTTGATCTTTAACTATTTGGACACAAAAATACCACCTTTTTGAGAGGATCGAATCTCATTGTTGGTGGGATATTCACCTCAGCATGAACATGACACCTAATGGAGATATTTCCACTAATTATATCTTCATTGAGTCATTGTATTGTTTTTATTTGACTCTAATATTGCAAGAGTTTTTACTCTATGGAAGGAACCTCAAATATTATCGATGGTGATTCAGATGGGGCCCCACCATTTCCTTTTTCTTTAGTAGTGTTCCCTTATAGAGGCAGCAACTCGTTATTGACAATTCCATATTTTGGATCCTTCTCTTGATTTGGTTTCCTGTAGCCTTAGTTGATTCATCTGTATCGCCCACCACTCGAAGTATATTTTTATTGTTGTAGACCTATACAATTTTTCATTTATCATGAATATATTCCACATTGACAATGACAACAATCACTGAATAATGTCCGGAAATAGTTGTTGTTCCATTAATTTAAAAAACACATGATTATTTTGAACTTCAATTATCAGGGTCATTATTCGAACCCTTTCCCATATTGGTACATTTTTTATTATAACCCTCGTATGGTATGATTTCATTTTTCATAATCTCCTCCCATCATGGTCTATGAAAAATGAAATTTCAGTATTTTTGAATCGTTGTTGTTATATAGGCCTCGAACAACAGAGGTTTATCTTATAGTGGGAGGAATATGTGGGATGTAGACCTTTGATCTTGTCCTCCCAACATGGAACATACTAATCATATTTTTGATTATAATGTTGGTGATAAGTCCCCATACTTGCATGCAAGATGTTATTCAGTGCTGCACTTGGAATTTATTAGTCATGTTGTTGAGGATAAAACTATTATAGTCTGAGATTGGATGATTCCTAGGATGGAATTTGAGATATAAATTCCCAAATACCAATGGAATGGGGTTGATCTAGAGTCCTCATTGATGTCCCAAGAACCTTATCAGTGGCTGAAGAACCTGGTAATGGCTATTAAGATATAAATTCTCCCATGTGAGTGTGTTGGACTTTGTTTGAATATGTCAAGGAAATGTTTAGGATCCTATATAAAATTTAATATCAGTGGGGTGGAGGAGATTATTTATATCACCTTAGTTAAGTGGGCCATGTCTACCCCTAGATGGCTATTATAGAATCTTATAATGCACCATTTTTGATATAGCAAAACTGTTCTCACGTAGGAGCTAGGTGTGATGGAAGCCCATAATGAGAACCACTATTTATGGGATGTTTTCGAATGATCAAATCATTGGTATCTATGTATAGAATACTTTATAAATACTTCATGTGACCTTTTTTACATCATGTTTTCTATCATCTACCTCCATTTATTTGTTATAGGAATAATTCAAGCTAGGTAATTCCATTTTATTTACCAATTGGCCTCATCATTACTTGGAACATGATTTCACCATAGGATATAACATTATAAAATGATGATTTTATGGGGTTCTGGGGTTATAGGGATGAAAAAAGTGTAATTATCTATACATCCCCCATCCTTGAATATGAATGAATGATGTTACTTTAGGGATTAGATATTGAAGGGTTTTGATGCCGTAGTGACAAGAATGTTTATAATTTTCCCTGTGTTTTTCAGCTTTTGGACCCCATGGCATTGATATAGTAGTGATGTCTAGCTGAAAATAGATTATCTTTATTATATGGTGGTGAAATGTTTATCCTAGATAAGGGATATGTAGATCCATCGACCAACATTGAATATATAACATATTTTGGTGTAAATAATTCATGCACTCATTTGACAGATCACATGGGATCTCATTGCAGAAGTGGTGAGGGGATAGAACATGATAAGAATTTTATTTCTAAATTACTCTATTTACATGTCAATGTCAGCCTCCTCTTCCTCAGATATACTTGTCTCCATCTGTTCAGATAGTAGAATATTTATATGAAGATCACCTATTTAATGGATTGGAGTAAAGCTGGAAGTTGAAGGGGAACCATATGCAGTTGACCCCAGTGTTGGATGAACCTCTATATATGAATCCATTGTAGTTTTGGCCATCTCTCTATATAGATGTGTCTGGGAAAGGTTTGGATTTCCATGTCTATGTGAGATATCTCAATTGGGAGTTTTATCGTGGTGGATGTTATGATTAGGGTTCATTTTATTCATCTATATGCTACCAGGAGGTGTACTAGCATGGTAATGAGAATCTTCTAGATCAGTTCAAGAGTTGATAAACATTTTGTGCTGTTTGGAATGTATCTCCAATGACCTCAAGAAACTAGAATTTAGGAGATTGTGAATTCTTTTCTCTATTTTTTGTCATGACCTGGATATGTTGACCTACCATTTTTAATTATGTAGGGATATGAGACTGATGTTTGATAGTTTCCATAAATTGATTATAATCATTTAGTGATTTTAGAATATGAACCCACTAATAAGAAGCTGCCAGAATACGGAATGGGGATATCTCATTATTGATAGAAATATGATACTTTCCTAATGATTTTTCCATTCACACTTTGTGATCCCCAACCAAGATGAGAGTATGAGCCCGATCATGACCGATTGGGATTTGTCCTTAGTCTTTCATGGATGGGATATAAGCCTTCCTTGAGGCATGTTATTCTCTTACCTGGGGATCCACAGTTGGATCAAGAATATTAACCGTCCCCAAATATGAATTCTCCACTAAAATATACTAGGAGAGTTCTAGAATTGGATAAGGGATATGAGCCTCCTCTTGTATAGCCTCTGATTGATGTCAGTGCATCCGTTCACTAGAGGAAGTAGGAATATGTTCCTGGTTTTCAAGATCTTCTAGGATATTCTAAGAAGATTCACTGATAAGAATATGAGCATGATCCCAGAACTTTTCTATTCTCACATGGTTATACCCAACTAAAATGTGGATATATCTCTGATCCATGTCATTTAAATTATTTCACTAGACTTATTTGATAAAAATATGACCCATTTATGAGTTTTCCACCTTTCTCACATGGTATCCCTATCTTGAATATGGGTATGTGGCCGATCTTGGGACTTTGTAATATGCCTTAAAACTTTTTTAACAATCATGTTCCCCTATTTATTGTCATGTGTTTCTCTTGCATATTGATCCTTGGTTGGAGTTGGAGTATGAGTCTAGTACAATTCCTCATCCTTTATCGGAATATGATGATAATATTCCTGGATGTGAGAAATAATTTTTTGTTTCTCGGAGCATCCACTTGTTAATAATGAATATAGTGTTGAGTTCTCCTGGATGTAGAGAGAGTAATATAAACCTATCCCCATATCTATACTATTATTAGAATATGAAAATAGGGTTCTTACACTATTGCTAAAATATATTGGAATTTTATCAATGTGTGCACAGAGATATAAGACATTATATTTTACATCCCTAATATATAATAGAATACATGTTCAATTGAAATGGGGTTATGTGTCCAATTATATACTCCATTTTAAACTATAATATTTTTGATGGGCTTTAGGGATGGAGGTAGGTATATTCACCTCCCCATGCCTATTGTGTGAATATGCCAATAGTTTTGTTCTGCATGAGTAGGAATATGATCCTACTCACTGGTTACCACTAGAAAATGATGGAATAATTTTACAGTAGGATTGGATATATGATCCCACTCAGGAATATCCAATGTATCCCCTGATATATGTGTCTTCCTTGATACCCATGCATGTGTGTTAGAGGAGGCAGCATGACAGGTGGTAACCTCATCAGGAAACTAGTTTTTATTGGTGGGATGGTGATGGCGATCGTTGTTGACAGGTTCCCTCCTAAGTGGCACCTAAATGGGAATAGATCCATACTTAAATCCATAGTCCAAATTATTAAAATAAAATATGTGTATGTGATTTCACTCTAAGGTTATTATCCTAATGTTTTTGGTTGTGGTGAGGAGGGCCACTGGATTAGCTGTATCTTTCCATGGGTGTTCGAAACTCGCCAGTTCCCATACATATAGACCATCCTGGTATCCTTTAGGGTTGGAATTGTACCACATACATGGTATTCCTAGACCACCATGATCCCCAAATAAAGGTCTAGATATCGAGTTGTTGAGATTGTCTTTTGAACCATACAATTATCAACCATGGGTGATTTACTAGAGCGATCAAAATATGAAGCATTCATTTCCACATATCATGATTTTGTTGATGAGATAAGTATATGCAATCATGAAAAAAGGAACAAGGTTACAAATTAGTGAAAAATCATATCCATGATATGCTCAATTATATATGCATAGTTGAAATAATCATTATTTCATTCCTGAGGTGACCATTCTTCTCACATGGGCCTGTCAAATAGAGGTTGGACTTATCTCATGAGACCCAAGTTTTAGAGGACCATCTTTAAGATTCATTTTAGTATTATAAACTTTTTTTATAAAGGATACACAAAATAGAGTAAAATGAGGAATTATAATAGAATAATTATGTTATTAGAGAGTTTCAAATCAAATATTTCATTTTTTTAGTGTGTAGTGTGAAAACAATATTTATTAACCATAAATAACTTAATAATTTTGTTATTTTAGAGTTTCACATCAGGTTCACCATTTTTTTAATGGGGGAAATGTGTTATTGATAACCCTTGTCAATTTAGGTGTAGTTTTTCCCAATGATTTTCTATAGTGGGTATATAATGTGCCCAATAATTGATATTAGGTTACCATTCTCTCATATTAACAAAAACACCCAATAGTTCCCACATCTATAATAGGTTAAATACCTTCATTCCAATGGATTGCAGTCACCTGGGTTTTCTGGACTAATGGATCTTCAAAACTATCACAAGTCGATAGGATATGAGTTCAGGCCCATTGCAACGTTTTGGGGGGAATTATTTCCTACAATGAGCCTCTAATATATATTTAAGATATGTTTTTCGAATCTCTCCCAAATAATGATACAAGATATGTTACCCTTCGTAAAAGATTATGGGTTGAGTATTTCTTTATGCAGAAGATGTGGATCTTATATATGAATCCATCTATATGTATTTGAGGTTATTCATCTATTTATGAGTAATAAATAGCTTCTTATGCTCTGAATCCATATAACTATGAGCGTCAGAATTTTCTTCCACACAAGGAGGTGGTTAATAACCGAAGAAATGGATTGCACCCTTGTGAGGCTTCATTAATATCTTTATTATTACATGAATCAAAACCCACATATTTCTTTAACCCCATAAAGATTAATTCCCTACAAAAAGTGAATATACATGTTATATGGGGAATTAGATATTCAAGATGAACTCTAGGGGACATCCAACTTATACTAATTATCATAAGAATCAGTGTCATGAATGTTAATTTGGTTTCTCATTCCACTGTGATACGAGGTCGAAAGATAATTATATTAGAATGATTGAGTCCTGATGGTTTAGATTTTGGAGACATGGGAGGACTTTCACTAGAGTGGGTTCTTATTTGAGTTTGGGACATATAAAGGCATCCTATGTATCTTGGTTGTTACAAGAATTAGAGTTCTCATAGATTATCCATTCCCTTAGTTCTAGAACCAATGTAGATGTCCTCAAATGGGAGAGTTTTATATCACACCACTTATCTGGGATTACATATTGGTATTCCATTGTATTCGTATGAGAATATGGTTATGATGGTATGATTATCTCAACCCCCTAAGTCTATGTGATCCATGCTCATTATGAGAAATGATGGATGGAAAGTAATCAATTCCGTTGCTTGTGGATGTGTGAATTATTCACTAGTATATCCTATGGAAAATGACTATGGATCTCAAGATATAGGGTGTAATCTTACATTTACTAGTTTAATATGGAATATGAGTCATAGTAGTTCCCTTGATCAGTGGTAACAAACTGAAATTTCCATTATAATCGATAATTATACACAGAGGATGGGAAACATCGTCAAATCCTTGGATGTACTTTTTGACCTAGAATGCATTCCTATATAACATGTGTTGATGTCCCACTCATCTTTCATTGATTTTCCTCTTGACATATTTGAGAGTGCATACCTGAAAAGTAAAAAATAAAATTTTATGATCTATTTGACAAATATGGGGGACTTCTCATAATCTGGATGGCATTTCAAGGTATTATTCTATGATCAAGGATGGATTTGTCAGCGTACATTACAACACCTATCTTACTGATCTAGGAATCCATTGAATGTCCTATATGACATTTCCATAGAGTGTCGCATCATCCAGCTGACATTCCTAGGTTTCATCATAATAGATAGCTGACACATAAGGATGGAATCATGAGAGTCATTGTCAGATGTCTCTGTGGGTGTCACGTGTCTTGGCTTACTTGATTGGTGAGATTAGTGCGACATGGAAGGAGTTCCTGAAAGGAATCACCAGATCCATTTGACATTCCTAGATACTACC
The DNA here is from genome assembly GCA_963277665.1 of Viscum album. NCBI lineage: Eukaryota > Viridiplantae > Streptophyta > Magnoliopsida > Santalales > Viscaceae > Viscum > Viscum album. The sequence goes on from OY728133.1 coordinate 668,152,741, forward strand.
ATGAGACATAGTTGGCATGAACTGTTTCCTCAATGTGGATTTGGATACATGTATGAAGAGAACCACAAGGCTATAACGATGAGCCCCAAAGGTCTTCGCGTGACCTGAGTGTCATGTTAAGGGGTCACATGAGACCATACTAAGACGTCCTTATCATGTATCAAGTGGATTATATCCATGATAGGATCCTGCATCCACCTCCATTTATATTCTTTATTTATTTTGAAAATTTTGGGAGCCATGCAATATTACATAAGTAATGTCAAAGAATATTAAACTTCCACTTAGTGATGTGTCATGTGACTAATAAAGGTTCTATAAATATATGTAATCGTTTCATGGAATGTTCCATACTTTTTACCTTAGAGAGAAAAAGGGGAATGGGAGGTCACATTACAAACACCAAGGATCTTCACTTGATGAGGATGACATGTTGGCCATATCTCATGATATGAGTTAGACATGTAACTGGGGTATAATGGTGTCTTTCCAATCCTGAGGGCGTGTCATGTAATGTTTACAACTGTGAGTTTCTCCCTTATCCTCCCATATTTATTTGTTTTTTATTTTAAAAAGCCTTGGGGGTATAGTGAGTTTCCTTGAATGATTATGAGTATAACAATTCTATCCATAAGTGATCTATGATGACAGTTTTACATCAATAAGAGTCCTCTGCCTTTTGGAATCTTTTCCAATTATTTTCAAAATATTTTAGATGTTTTTCCTAGAACCCACTAGTGGGAAAACCGAGTGACCTAGGGGAGATCATATGGATGTCACCACATGACCACTAGTTCATTGAGGCACCTCCACGAGAGTATAATGGTGTGTTGAAGTGACATAATTGGTCATTTTACAGGAAATGAAATGCACATGGTTCTTTTAGGTGACCCTATATGGATCACACGATCATGTGTCTTTTATATTCTTACATGATCATTGAGTCTCGACCACCTTCTCATTACTTTTATTTTGTGGGGAAAATAATACCCATATCCTGGTTTTTTTTTCCTTTATGAGTTTTCCAAATCTCATTCTGCATACTTCAACAAGGCTCTTATAAGTATTCATTCTATAGATACTTTATTCATGAAAACTGTTAAATTATTTACATGAAATTGGGTACCCAAAACCGCAGTTGTCAAAGAAGCTAAAGTAAAATTAAAATTTGTGGTTTAATAACACATTGGATATCTCCTGAAATATGAGATAACTATGAATATATGATCCAAAAATATGATAAAGGGTGTTAAATAAATGAAAAATATAATTACTGTAAGGAAGTATACAATTTGATATCTAAAATAGAATATGAGATTTCTCATACTATCAAAATGATGAATTAGTACCTAAAGTTGAAAATATCTCCTCATCACATTAAAAAGAAAAATCCAGATATTAATTTTACTAGATTCAATTACAAGAAAAGGTTCACATTATGCCATGTTTTCCTTTAAATTTTTTTAAATACATGAATAAATGTTATAAGGATCTAAAATAATGAAAATTTAGTTCTAGTGAGGACACAAATAAAACTTATAGATGAATGAAATGGTAAAACTACTTATATTTTTATGATAAATCTCCATAATTATACATTAATTATTTATGTATGACTAGATAATATCTTGAAACATAATTTAATAAGTATTTTTAAATTGTGTGGTAAAATTTTCAAAATTATTATGAAATATTATTTTTCTAATGAATTTAATTTAAAAGTGAATATTTTATTTACTACATATCAATTTATAAATTTTAATATTATATATTTAACATATCTTAAAATTAAAGAATTTAGGTTTTTAACTATATAAGATAATTTTTTTGGGATTGAACGGACTACTAGGTCATTATAATATTCACTCTCGTGTAAAACTAAATTACATCTGACTAGTTTGGGAGTTACTAAAATAATAGTTAAAATATAATTTAGTTTATGAAAAATTACAACATCTAAGAAAAGCCAAAACTTCATTTAAATATGAAAAGGCTGGTTCTTCTTTAAAATGTGCCGAACTAGTTCACCTTGACCTTTTTGTACTAATTAGCATTTCTAGTATTGTAGGTAAATCATATATCATTTTAATTATAAATGATTATACATGTTTTTCATGTTTTTTAACATATAATAATATGTCCTATAGTGTATTTATCTACTTCTAAAGAAATGTGAAAATTAAAATGGATACCAATTAATTTCTATTAGAATTGGCCATAATGAAAAATTTCATAACAATGACTCTGATGATTTTTTTGCATCTTAAAGTAATCATCACTCATTATATTCTCATAGAACATAGAAAAAAACAATTTTATTAATATATGAAATACTATAATCTATGAAATTTCTAGTAATCTCTCTAATGAGTTTAACCTTACTCAATTATTTGGGGATGAGGTGGTCAATACTGCTTTCTATATCGATAATTGTGTTCTCATTGGACCCATCACTGCAAAAACACCCAATAAACATTGGAAGGATAAATTTATAAAGTTTTAATGTTTAATATTATCAGTAATAAATTCACTATCCTTAAAACCAAGGATATTATTGGAAATGTTAACCACAAATTGTATGATGAAATATTTCATGGGTACTCAAACTCTAGTAAATTGTATCAATAATTGAATAAGAGGAACTATAACATAGAAGTGTAAATTCCAATTGAATTTCGTGAAAATATTGCTATATCACATCCTAAAATTGATCATGATATTTACCACATGAGTTTTACCATACATAAAAATATTGTTAAATTTAATTGACAATGATCAAGAACCCCCTCATAATCCATTACCAATGTCATGGGTTGAATTGAGAGACTACCCCCTTTAGAATTTTATCAATGAATCGAAATATAGAACACATATTGGAAGGTCAGTCATAAATGTGGCTTATCATCAATATTTTTCTCTATAAAATTGAATCTCTATCCATTGATGATGCTATTAATGATGATAATAAGATGTGTTCCATGCAAGAATATATATACCAATTTTAAAGGAACAATGTTTAGACTCCCTTAGAATGGACCAATAATTAACCTATTATTTTCACCAAGTAGTGTTTTAAAATGAAAGGCGATGACAAAGTAAATATCTTTCAAATCAAGATTAAAATTTTATTATGGGTTCAATAAAAATATTTTATTGATTATGGTGAATTATTTTCGACCATTTAATAAATATAATAAAATATAATGTAGTTATAATTCATTAATAATTATTTGTTTTAAAATTTTCAAAAGTAAAAAAAAAAAAATATCAAAATATTTTTACTTCTTAATTTTTTTTTCTGTATAAACCACTTGAGTTTGAAAAAAAAAATCTAAATCATGTTTTTATGTTAACTAAATTCCCTTTATTGTTTAAAAAAATACCCTAAAGAATGGTATGAGAGGTTTTATAAACTCATTTTATCAAATGATTTCAAAATGGAAAATCATTATTCAATTACTTTTCATGAAAATATTTAACAATTATATACCAGTAATTCAAATATATGTTGAATATTTTATTTACAAATCAATTAAATAATCCCTTTGTGATGAACTTTTGGATATAATGAATAAAGTGTTTGATGTGTATTTATGGCCGACCATCTCCATGAAAAGTGTATTCCAGTTACTATCAATTTGTATTAAGGATTGTTATAAATAGGTATATACTGAATATATGTTATATTTTTATCATGTCTTATGTTATATAGGTTACTAAATCATGATTTAATAAAGAGGAATGAAAAAAAACAAGTCAAAAATACCCAAAAAAACAAAGTAGTTATTACCCGAAACTATGAAAATAATGGAATATTATTAGTGAAAGAGTAATAATATGTTATAAAATAATAATATATTATAAAATTAAAATTGATATTATTCTATAATAAGGTAATCAATATCATAAGAAAATTATACTAGAGTTTAAATAATGATCACCTGAAAGGAATATTAAGTTAATGGGTTACCCGTCTCTCTTTTTAGTTCTATGATATGTGTATTATTCACAACTATTTGTTGTTTATTATATATATATAATAACCATATATATTTCTTACCATGAATATAAATATATTATTTTAAATAAATTTTAATTTGATAATTATTACTTTTGGGGGCATACAATTCGACTGATTACAAGGTTGTAAGGGGTTTATCATCTCACTTTTTCTTTTGTGAGATATATGCCTTATCTACCAATTATCTATTTTTTGTGGTGTTTATAATGAAAAATACTTTTAATATACGATCCATATAAATAATTTTTTGGTTATTTAGATATCCATTTTATGATCTCTATTTCTTGGGGTTTAGTTCCCAAAACTCATCAAATTAGTACAAAAAATGTGTCTCAATTTCCCTTCTTCGAAACACATGTAGTGTTATGAACATAAATTATTTTATGCGATGTATATAAAAACCATTTAAGTATTATATAATAAAACTAATTACATTCATGATTTTATTGGTTACATGCAATTTCAGAATCTCTTAAACAAAAAATTTGAGTTATTCAGGAGATATGTTTTCTAAAAATGTTTTAAAATATGTTTTTAAATGAACTCTTATGTCTTTTAAGAAAAATTATTTCAAATACATTTAGAATGGGTTTTAAAATATTATTTTGATATTTTTTAAATGTTATTTTAAATTAAAAATGTATTTATAAATGTTTTTTAATTTCAAAATAATTTTTCAAAATAGAAATAGTATTTTCTTAATGAATTATTACATGTGATCTCTTAAAATTATTTTTAATCTACAATAAAACTATTTGATTTTATATATGAGTTACTAGGTATATTAATCAAGTAATTTATCCTTGCAATTTTTAACGGTTGTTTTATGTTTGTAATGGTTTGAGAGCCATTTATTTTTTTTTCGTTCATACTATGATGAAATCGTTATGATACCTGTTTTTTATAGGTTCTAACATGATGATTGATTTATGTCATTGGGGAAAATGTATGTATAGATTTCATTATTTTATGGGTGGGACCTATATTTTCATCCAATGCATTAGGTAATTATAAATGTTAAATGGGATCAAAAGGGTACATGGGTGCTCTGCCTAAGCCTACAATATGAGTGTACATGGGTGATTATCCTAATACCACAACAAGATGGTACACTGTAGAATATAATAAGACCAAAAATAAAGGGTACATGGGAGGCCATCATAATCCCCAATATGGTACAAAGGTGAATGAAATAATCATATCATTTTATGGATGCATCAGTATGTAGCCTTGATATAATATTCTCTAATATTTTTTGTTTTTGACTATTCTATGTTTTATTCCAAAGATATTCTTTTATTATCCATGTATTATTAATTTTTATGATTTATTTTATATTATGATCTTTAATATTAATGGAATTAATTTCAAATTCCATGTCATGTTCTTTTACCATTATGTTTATTTTATGATTTATATCTCCCTTGTTTACCCTTACATAGAGTCTTAGATCACCCTTTTCACATATTTTTCACCAGTATATGATGAAATGTATTAGGATCGATATGTAAAAAGGAGTTCTATTCATAAATGAAAAAGCATGATAAAATGTAGAGATTTTATGAACCAGTTGTTTCTTTCACATTTATAATGACATTATACCCATGCAATCAGGGTGTGGTTTTGTTGTTTTATAAAAATTCATCTATTTAGATATAGTGTCTATTCATGATAGTAGCGGGTCATTATAGTTTGTTTCAAATGAAATGCTTAGTTTACCATTGGAAAATAGGATGAGAAAACCTCAGTAAGAACCCCAAGGATATTTCTAGGATATATTCCTAGAGTTTTGGAAAAGATCATGAATAGCCAAGGATTAATCTAATGGTGTTGTGAATTGAAATTTTATATGTATTTTCCCATAACTATGTGGTTTTACCATTATGTTTAGTGATACTCACACTCTTCATTTTTCTCTTAGTTAGTGTATGGATCCAAAAGAATTCATTTTATGGGGGAATTCCATATATAAGTTATTTATGTACCTTATAAGAAACCAAATGTTATGTAATATGGAATGAAATACATTTTTTAAATTAACAGAAAACCTTATAAAGCAAAGAATCATGATGATAATACAAATCACAAAAGGAGGGAAGCATCTGCCTAGTTTTAGATGAATGATTTATCCACTAGTTTCTGATAAATGGATATGTACCAATTAAAATATATTTTTCAAGCTTCATTAGTTCGAATGACAAAAATAAATGTTGGAAATTTATCTCCTTGAAGGAGAAGCAAATCAGTGTTGCAGAATTATCAAGGATATGAGGAAACAAGATAAAATTGACTCCATGGATAGCAATGAGTTCAAAAACTTATTTTACAGTAAGTATATTCCTCTTAAACTTCATTAAAAAGTGAGATTGATGGTTCTAATTAATAACATGGTTATGATAAGAAAGGAAGGATTGAATTGGATGGAAAATCTAAAATATATGTAAATAAAAATAATATATTTACTTTATTCCCAATTTGTGGAAGTGAACATATAAGAGATTGTATTTAGGGGACTCCTAAAAGTTTTAAGTGTTGAAATATTGTAATCAAGAATATGAGTACTAAAACTATGGAAAGAGGATAAATAATGAATCTAATAGAGAGAAATATCAACAGAATTCACCCCATAGTTCAATGCTTCAAGTGTAAAGAAAATACACATTATGTGAACCAATGTCCAAATCCACAGTTTAATGATATATGCTAGAAACATATTAAGGAATATGATAACATAAAAATATCATGTGATCAGTAAGTAAAATTTAGAGTATGATAAAAAATGTATGATTATTAGGTTTTTATGTATTAAAAATTAAGAATAATTTTTTTGATATAATATTAATGTTACTATGGAATTATGATACAAAAAAGGATTAGTCTATTGTACTGTTTCCTTGATGACTTGAACGGATATATTGAATAATGTTAAAAGAATGAAAATTTAATTTACTATTATGGTAATGATTTTAGAGAGAAAAAGACTACGTATAACCCTTAATATATTCATGATGTTGGGATAATCATGTAAAGATATTTTGGATTGATAGAAAATAAATGAGATATTATTGATTCCCTTAAAACTTGTTAGCAATATTATGACATTGTGGTTTATGATATTATCGATTCATTTTATTGAATTTTTTGATTTATGGTATGAAGGAATTAATTTTTTAATGATTTAATGTTTTCAATATGGTTTTATGGTAATTTAGGTTATTACAATGTTTCAATAGAATACATGATAACAATTTCACGTGTTGGACAATTAAGAGCCCTATCATTTTGTTTGGGGGAATAATGATATGTTTATTTTTCAAATTTCTAGATAATAATTCAATGGTTTTGGATTTTAATATGTTAGAATTTTTATAAGGACAACTATTTAGGATTTTTCCAATGTTGACTGTTGGATATGGTTTTGGATATAAATTTATCTCTATTTATATGCATTAAATAATCTATGGTAACCATTTTTTAACAATAAATGATAGAAGGAATGACATATCATGCTATTATGGATCCTATTATCCAATATATCCATAGTAAATACATTTTAAATATCATTACATAGAGTAGTAAATAATGTAGAAAATCATCAATGTGCATCCACATAGTAATATCATACTTTCGTGATGAAATCATGTAATTATATCTTCTTATTGATTTTTTTAAATAAAATGTTATCTTATTATCATCATTTATGAAGACATCAATATACATTTTCAAACTGATTTGATCTAAATAATTCTATTCATTATCCTTATAATGGCCATTTTCTCTATCACTCCCTATCATAACTTGATTGTTTTATTTATCTTTCTTGTACCAGTTTTCACTTTGAACTAATGTTATCCTAATCAGAATCCTAATTATGTGGTGATATTCACGTTTTACATTACCTATTTTAATAGGAAGATTTATTAACCCATTATCCAATCTCTTCCCCAAATGATAATTTTCAAACATCTATATTTTATTTTTGATGTAATGTTTCAAATTTTGAGGAAATAGTTTCTTAAAATTCATGATCGTATGAGGAAAATAGATGATATATTGACTATTTCACTCAATCTCTCTCAAGTTCATTATGTGTTCGATGTATCTCAACTGAGTAAGTACTTACCTTATCCTTCACATATACTATACTCATATTTCACACTTTTAGAGTATGATCTTTCTTATAAGGATTAACCAGTATAGATTATAGGTTATAGGTATAATGTACTATGATATAAGACCAATTAACTTGTTGAGGTCTTGTTGAAGATTTGTGGGAACCTGAGTATATGATGACGCAAAGGTATAATCTTATATTTATATCGATGAAACCAAAATAGAGTCTGAAATTAATTTTATGGGGTTATTTTGTATCACCCCATGATTTTATACTATTTATTTTCTAAAGTAAATTTAATTTCTTATTTCTTTTTAAAAAACACTGAGCTTAAAGGAACTCTAAAATATTATTATTTTCAAAAATTATTATCACCTATGAATTAGAATAGAAAGAAAGAATGTGGTTAAAAAATTAATAAAAAAGTGTTCTTATACGTTTATAAAATTAATTCCATGTTTTCCAACACATTTTAAATATAAATAAAATCTAATTAAACATAAATGATATGAATTTATAAGATACTATTTTTTTGACGAAAATGGTATTTTATTTTAATAAATTGAATTAATCACTATTATTGGATGACATTAATAATTTTTAAATATAATATATTCAATAAATTATTTTATAAATTTTCTTAATGATCTTGGTAGGCTTAATATAAGAATAAGTTCAATTTTAAGCATAAATGCTATATTTTTCTAAAGGGTGGGTTTCCCGCCTTTTAATGATGCACCTATTATAATTAAAAATATTGGAAAATTTATAGATTTATTTCTAAAATGTAATTTTTTTAATGATCAATATAAAATATATCTTAGGTGGAATCTTTTTTATTTTTCAGAGAAGTTTTATTTTTTGATGCATAATAAAAATATTGAATTTTAATTGAAAACTACCTTTTCAACGAATTTATTTATATGATTAAATTAAATTTAAAAATGGTTTTAAAATATAATTAGTTTGATTGTATATCCATAAAACCTATTCAGGTATTTTTAATAATTTTTTAAATGAAATTGGATAAAAAAATATTTCAAAATTTTGAACTTTTCACTTTTGAAACATGATTTTTCCTTTTTTATTAGACTATTTTAAAATATAATTCATATAATTCAATGAATTTAATTTTCCGAAATTTATTCCCAATTTTTAATCATAAGTGAAAATTTATTTTTTCTTTATTTTAAAATATTTAGTAATAAAAAAATTACTATGGTGTCAAAATTATTTACCGTAATATAGGTAAAAAAGTAAACAAGTTAAAGTTAAAATGGAAAAGTCTTAAAATACATAAAAAGAGATTTGGAAATATCATATACATAAAAAATATAAATTTCCTACAAAATGTAATGAATTTAATGCCACTTAAATTCTTTCAACTTTATATATAAAATAATCAATATCTTAATCACTCACACCCAACTCTCCTCAGGTATAAATACAGCCCCTCATTGTATGATTTCTAATCAAAAGCCTTGTAACTCATAAAATATATACACAAAAATCTCCTCCTCACATTAACCAAATCCAATTTCTTCTTTTCTCACAAAATGATAAATCTATGGTCATCAAGGGTCTCACAAGGAGGTGATATTCAAGAGGTAATTCAATCAAAACCCCTCTCTTAATTTTGTGTCTTATTCTACATTCCCCTTATATATTTCATAACTAAATGAATTATAATTCAATAATTAGGTATATAATGTAAATTTATGTTTCTAATGGAATATATTATGTTCATTAATTTTATCACCTATTATTATTCAATGAAACTAAACTATTTTCCATGTAATATCGATTAATCGCATCCCTAAATAATTTTTTTTATTTTCCATTACTCTATTCATGGATGGTCATAAAACAAATATTCTGGTAAAAAAATAATTTAATATATATATATATATTTTAATACATTTTATTTTCTATAATTATTATATATTACATACCTTCATGATTCCATTGTATTTGGAATACGATAACATCCTTTGTGGACATGTGGACCATCGCATCCACAAAGCGATGTGTTACATTCACTCTTTACCTGGAATGTATTGTGGGTTGGTTTGATAAAAATATGTGTCATAAATAGAAAAAAATAATATTGTAATTATTATAAAAAATATACCATTTACTTCTCTTAATTTTATTGCAACAAGAAAATGGAAACAATATTCTTTTGTACATACGACCTATAGTCTACATGAACGGTGTATTACATTTCCATTCAATAAAATTATGGATTATTATAAATATGTGCATAATTAAAATATATTATATTTATATCATTTTTTACATTATATAGTTTATTAAATCGTGATCTATGTAATAGAAACAACAAATAACATGTCAAAACGTACTCGAAAAAGAAAGTAATTATTACCTAAAACAGTGAAAATATTAGAGTATTATTAACGAATGGGTAATAATATGTTATAAATGTATCATATATGATAACACAAGAATTAATATTATTCTGAAATAATTTAATAACATTCTTAAAAAAATAATACATGGTGATACAGAATGATCATCCATAAGGAATTGTATGTTAAGGGGATTCTGGTATCACATTTTTCATTTTTGAAATATCTTTCTTATTCAGCACTATTTATTGTGTGTAGTGTATATATACTATGTTGTTTAATATCATACCATTAATATAATTATATTCATTGTATTTATTGTTTTATTTTAGAATTATTACATTTGGGGTATACGATTTGACTAATTATGAAGTGGTATGGAGTTTCTCGTCTCACTTTTTCTTTTCTGAGATATATGACTTATTCACCACTTATTTTTTTTCTTGGGTGTATATACTGACCAAAAATCTAATATAAGGTATTTATAATTTAATTTAAGGGTATTTACGTATCCATTTTATGTTCTCTATTTCATTGAATGTTTTGTTTCACAAGTTACAATATCAGTAAGGTAATTGTGTCTCCATTTTACTTCTTTGAGACAAATGTTGTGTAATTTAAATATATCATTTAATGATGTTTATATACCACCCATTGGAAATTTTTATCATTAATTTGATTATTTTCATGATATTATATGTTTCATTTAAATTTATTCACTCTTTGATCTGAAATTTTATTTATTCAAAAGTCATGTTTTCTAATAATGTATTAATTTTTTTTAAATGATCATTTAATAATTTCAAAGAAAAAAGTATTAAAATATGTGTACAATGGGTTTTAAAAGGTTTATTTATTTGTTCAAAATTTTATTTTCAAATAAAAATCACATATATATTTTTTATAATTTAAAAATCAATTTTTAAAATAGTAATAAAAATTTTACTCATAAATAAGTAAAAGTATCTCTAAAAATAATTATTATCTGTATGATAACTCTTTTTTATGTTACATATGATTTAATGTGAAAATTATTTTAGGAAATTATCCTTATTCTTTTTATGATTTTTTTATGTTTATCATTTCTAAAAACCCATTTCTTTTCCATGGTCCATATTATGATGAACTAGTTTTCAAAACTATTTCTTTTCGTGGGTTCTTATATGCTGACGGATTTATGTTCCTATGTCACACGTATGTATGGTTTTCATTATGCGACATGTGGGAAAAATATCTCCCTCCAATGAATGTTTGTACTAATAAATGTTAAATGATTTCAAAAGGGTGAATGGGTGGTCATACAATGCTAAAAATAATAGGGTACATGTGAGGTCATCCTCAGTATGAAACATAAGGGTACACAATAGGTCATCTTATTCCCACAACTCTAGGGTACACAGGAGGTCAACCTAATCCCCACGTTGGTACAAATGTGAATATAATAACCATAAAATTTCACAAATTAATTAGTTGGTATCCATGTCAGAATATTTTCTAATGTTATGTGTTTTCAACAATTTTATGTTTTATGCCACTCTTATTCTCTTAGGCAATATGTATTTTATTTTTTATGATTTATTTTATAGTATTATCTATGATTTGTAGGGTATTAATTACAAATGATATGTACATGTTATTATACCAATATTTTTATTTGAGTATCTGTATTTCCATTATTTATCATTACAGGGATTCTAATGACATCACTTTTTTATATTTCTATTCTCTTGGATATGATAAATGTTATTAGGTTTCATAAGTCAAAAGGGTCCTAGTTATTAATGAATATACAAGAGACAATTTATAAATTTTATTTACTAGTTTTTTATTACTAGGATTACAAAGAAACATAATCCACATGGTTATGGTGTGTGTTTATCGTGATATGATTATTCATCTATTTAGATACAGTATCTATATATATGAATATAGTGGGTCATTATAGAGGTGTCCAATATGGATTGGGATGTTTTTTAAGAGGAATATTTGGATGAAAATAACTATTGATCATGAAGGATTTACAAAAATAAAAGTAACCATGTGTCATGTTAATAACGAGTTACAACAGAGAAGAAAGCTGGACCTCATAAATATTAATACAAACTAAAAAAGTTATAGATAAAAAAATCATTGGGTAAGTCTCGTACAAAAATAAATACATTCATTAAAATATCAAGGAAACATATTAAGAGAATAATCTAGATCATTGAATCATTAAATAATTTCAAAACCCACTTTTTCAAAATTTACCTTTTTAATAGAATTCATGTATCAGATTTTCTATGATGATGGATGAAGTTTGGGAAAGATATGTACTATAATAATTCATCCTCATGATTTTAAATCTTGATATGATGAAATTATACTTCCATATTTATGAAAATAATTAAATTGAAGACTATAAATGATCCACTGATAAATGAATTAATTTGACAATGGAGGAATAAGAAAAAGTGAGATATGAGATATACACTCAAGGCACAATAATGTGGTTTGGAATTTTTTTAACTTAAATTGTGATTTTATTTCCCTATAATTCCTAGATCATATCCCCCTTAATGAAAACAATTTTTATCTCAATCCGTAGCTCTTAATATTAATACATTTTTTTAGTTTCACATAGATACTAACATGAGGGGTCTATGCATAAAATAATAATCTTAAATTTACTAATTGTTGGGGATGTAGTGTTTTATATGATAAATGAATTAAAGATTTTTTTAGTGGTGAATGGTAGTGAATCATGAGAGGGCTGTAAATAATTTCATAAAAGGGTTCTTTTGAATAATATAAATAATAACATTTTGATGGATCATAAATCTTTTTAAAAAGTTGAATACAATCTTATAAAACATTTAGCTACTTTATCAGTATTTACAGTAAAAATCCATATATTCTTTTACGGAAATTTGAATACTACTATTTAGAAATTCATTGGAAATTATATAGAATTTCTATTTTATATCCTTTCTCTAAAAGTAATGTGATTCAGAGAATACACATATATGGCTTCCCATTCCTTTAAAAAATTATTCTTTCATCAATGTTTCTGTATTTTGAATTATTTAGCTAAACTATAATAGTTCTATATATAATCCTTATTTCCATATATCACTATATATTTCTAGAAACACTTTCAAGATATTGAGAAATATATTTTCATTCTAGTTTAAATATGGTAACCACCCAATAGTTCATCAAATTAGGATTTGACTATTATGTTTTCCCTTTATATCCCAAATATCACTAAAGTGAGGGTGTATTAAATGGAATCTCTATAATAAATTCTATAATATAATACTACAAGTCCCCATTTTTAAGGTTTTATCATAATTTGTATGTATAATTATAATTATAGTGGTACAGTTATCATTTTATTTTCTAGAAACCTTTGTGAAAGATCCTCATTATCAGTGAATGTTATAACTCCCCTTTATAGTATATCTCTTATTTTTGGTAATGGTAACTATATTTTATTTGTTGAGGTAAAATTTTGTGTCATTATATATATATATATTTAAATGTTTATATTACCCAATATTCAAATACGTACATCTTCAGATTTTATAATAGTCAATTGACAAAATCCATGAAATATTTCTATATGTGGTGCATTTGTATAAACAATATATATTAATAAATAAAAATGGGTTACACATGGAGGGAATTGTTTATATAATAAATTTAAATGTATATCATTTTTCTATAAGTTTATTTTATATATGGGTAAAAATATGTAGCTGTATTTTATCCCAATTATTCTCTCTTCCCAATAGTCAATGTTGAAGGCCACTATTTTATAATACAATAATGATTTATTATGAAGATGATGATTGATGTTTCATATTTTTAACATAAAAATAGAATTTATTATATTTAGTGTTTTTAAGAGTATATAGTTTTTCATTTTTATTAAAATTTATTTAAATGTAAAAAATAATTCTCATAAATTTTTATTTTTTATATATTGATGTTTATCTTGACTTATAATTAAAATTTATTCAAATTTATAATAGTTTTATATTTTTTTCACTTTAAAAAATATATATTTTCCTTTTCTTCATTTATATTTTTGAAGATGAATTTTCTTTATTATTTTTATTTTTTAAATGGAATCATCCTAAGATATGTGAATGATGCATATTCTCTCTCAATAAATTAATGGAACGAATAAATATATAAAATTTCAATGAAAATTGATTATAAATATCATCAGTATAGTTTGATTACTGTAAGTGAAAAAAACATCACATAAATGATATGACAGGAGGGAATCATATTATTCCATTACAAAATTTGAATATGAAACTACAACTATATTACCATCCCAAATATTTTAATTGGTAATGAAATTGGTTGGTAGGACTAGATTACTGATGTGGGGGAGAATAGAGTATCTTTAAAAAAGTTAATTAAAAATTGTTTCTTTGAAAATTCCCCAATTTGAAATATAGTCTAAGTCAGTTTTTAGTTACTTATTAGAGTCATCAATGTTCATTTAATTTCTCAAAATATTGATTACTTCTTAGATATATTAATCAGATTATTAAGAAAACTTTTGAAACTAAGCTTCTAGTTCAAAAAAGTTATAAACACCTGCTAAACTAAATATTAAAGAACAATTTATTTTTATGAAATTGTGATAAAACAGAGTAAAACTAAAGAAGAAAATAAGAGGACATAAACAACAGGTTCTGTATCAAGATGAGACTTAGTCCTCCATAATTTGTGATCACCTTCCACCAAGTAGTTTAAATTAATAAACCATTTTATCCACACCCGTGATTGGGGATCAAAACATCACACAAGGATGTCCAGGTCACACATGACCTCTACCAAAATTATTCCTGGGATAAACATCAAACATGTCACACATGACCTCTTACACTTTTCAACATGGAATACAAAGAGTAAAATATATTGTGTGTTTGAGGATATCAAGTATCCTCTAGTTATGCACATGAATCATTGTTTGTAATAGACAGACACACACACACACTACTAAAAAATGTAAAAAGATGAGCATAATAGAGCTAAAGATGTAAAATAAGATTAGAAGCTTCTGTGTGTTATGCAGTGAAGCTATTGACTCATTTTTTGAATAGAAAATGAAGGTTGATTCTACTTCTGAATTTCGGCTCCAAAACAGAGTATCATATTCTGGCTTCGATGTAACAACCCATGATTTCATAGTACATTATCTCTTTAATGTAATAGCTTTCACTACACTCAACAGCAAGTTTGAGGGCACCATAACTTACCAACATAGATTTTTAAAAAGTTGTTATGAATAGTATTAACTGAATTTTGAATTTTATGTACTACATATAATTTTATCATCCGTATTATGTGTTTATTAAATATACTATAAGAACATATTAAATTTTTCAGATAAAGGATGTATTTTTCAAAAAATCTAATTTTACTGCCTTTTAATAGAGAACTCTTTTTAAATCCAATATTTAAAACTTTTATTTATTCAATTTGAAAAAATAAAAAATCTTTATAAGTAGGACATAAAAATTTAGTTTGGATAAATTTTTGGTATTTTTCCGATAACTGTCATATTTCGATGAGTATTGAAAAATACTAAATTTTAATTCAAAAGAACATTTTTATTCAAAATAATTTTTAGTCATAAATTATTATTTTAGTATCTTAAAATTATAATTAGATTATATTTTTATCATTTAATATAATTTATTTCATTATAGGTAATTTCACATTTAAATTGGACATAAACAGAAGGCAATTTTTTCATGGTTTTTACGTTTTTTAAAAACTGCTTTTTGGTTTTGACAAAGGAAGTTTATTTTAAAATAATTATTGAAAATTATGTGTTTTCAATTTGGTAAAATATACTTTATTTTCTTATTTGGAATATCAAAATTATCTTAGGGTGAATTTTTGGTATATTTATGAAAACATTCAATTTTTGATGAATAGTGAAAAACAATGCGTTATTTTTTAAAACTGACATTTATTTACATATTTATTATTTTTATTTAAATTTATTTTAAAGTAAAATAAGTTTAACAATACCTAGATTACAAAAATGTAATTTATTTGCGTCATTTTATAATAATATTAGATATATAAAATTTTATTTAATTTTTTAACACCTTTTACCCACCTTCTTGGAACATTTACAAATTTGCATAAAATGTAATTTTATGGCTTCAATGAATTAAATTTTAAAAAACAGAGATAAATGGTTAACATCATTAAGTAAAATGTGGTTCAATATGATAAAAATAATTTTCAGTTAATCGTAACTTTTGAATGTTATTTACCACGGTTAAAATTAAATAGGGTAATTAAAGGTAAAAATGATATTATAATTACCATAACACATGTCCTAATTCTATTGGATAAGTGTATTTTGACAAAAATCAACCTCAAGAATAAAATATGATACTCTTTGATCCACTTGGATTAGATTCGGACAATTATTATTATTTTATTTAAAGTAGAGTTAAAGGTGTTAAATTCAAATTTTAATAACTAAAATTTTTAATATACAGTTATAAAAAGGATAATTTTGACTATAAATATTAATTTGAAAGATAAAAATATTTCCTACATCACGGTATTTTATTTAATAATATTATACATTATATAATTAAATTTATTTATGACACAATGATGAAGGAATAATTACCCTTTTAGTGAATGTTTAAAATAATTGATATTATAAATATCCAAATAAATGTAATTTATAATTTTGATGCATTAAAATAATTTTATAGGTTAACATTACATGTTATGATTTATTTATTTTATTTTGTTCGAAGTAATCAGGTTTTTTTGACTTTCAAAAAAACCAAATACAAAATTGTGTCAAAACTGACATAAATGAGTTTTTTTAAAAAAATACCATATAATAAAATGATATAATATTCCCAAAAATATAAGGTTAGGACATAATACTTATATAATGATAAATATGTCATTAATTATCCAATTTTTTATCTCTTGTAATTTTATAGTATGTTTATTAACCATGTAATATAAAAAATACAAGAATATATTGTAAAAGGTAAGCTATTTAACCAAGAGTGAAATCTAAAATATAATGTTAATATGGTGACCTAAACTTGTCTAAAACTAGTTGGTTGACAGGATTTCAACCCATCGCCACCTTATCCATGAAATAAATCCATTTATAGACATTATAAACTGAAAATAATTTTATTATATATTAATATTTCATTATTTTCCTAAAGTAACAATCACCTCTCTTATAAAAGGGTACTTGCTATTCTCTAAAAAGCACACCTCCAAGCCATTTGGCTCACCCAAACCCTACTCAAATATCCTCCCAACTACACTCACGTAAACCTATAGTCCTCACACTAATCATAAATCCAACCTATAGAACCTTTTTTATCAAATCCAAAGGAAGTACCTGAAAAGAGGATATTAATTCATCAAATATTTCAAAGTTATTTTCTTCTTCTACTTCATCTTTATTTGTTGTTTCCATACCAAAATAATAATTGTATTACCCTATACATACTGTGATGTTATTATAAAGATGGTAAATCCATATTTATTATTAAATCCATCTTATGAATGACAAAGTCAACATACACGCGTACGTACGACTTACCATCTCCACGTCGTGGTGTATTTTGTTATTCAACACTTCAATATTTGGATCGGTATAATACTGAGTATACTTGATTTAAATAAAAATTATAAAATTTTAACGATTCTATATATATTATACCATCCTATTGAAAACTATTTCTCCATCAATATAATGATTTAATCTCTCATGTGTTCGTACGCCTTACCATCTCCATGACGTGATAATATTCATTTCCACATTCACTATTCAATGATGACTTTAAATATAAATATATATATTTAATAAGTACATAATATATGAAATAATAATAATACTGAATATATATATATATGTATTTATTTACATATATCCCATTCACTTACTTCTGTTCAATACGACATGAAAACAGAAACGACGTTTATGCGTACGCATGACATACCGTCTCCAAAGATGATGTTTCCATTTAATAAATCTATCAATTATAAATATTTATATTTTGAATATATATGATATATAAATAATGTTTTATATTATGTAAGTATTAAAATCATGATCTAAGTGATATTATCAAGAATAACAAGTTAAAACATGTAAGATAAAGTAAGCGATTATTACCTGAAATGTTACTTTAACATGGAAATTTTTAATAAATGGGTAGTATAAAGTCATAAATGAATCATATATTATATCATAAATATTAATATATATATGTTATAATTTAATAACATACTATGGTCATTATATATGTGGCTAAACGTACCATCGACTAAAGAAATGTACAATGTAAGGGCTAATTTCCCTATATCAATGTTATCTGAGAGTTTTTTATGTGTAAGTATTTATTGGGACATATTTATCATCCATGTCCATATTTTAGAAAATAGTTTTCAAATGGATTTTTTAAGGGACTATTTACCTAAAAAATCATTTCTAAATGTTTTAAATATTTATTCTTCTAAACCTTTCTCATTAATGTCCATGTTTTCATAATGGTTTTAAGGAGTTATTATATGGACACGAATGTTTTAAAATGTTAAATCCATTCAAAAGGATAAAAGCTCTATGGGACACTTTGATTCAAAAATATATTTTAAATGTATTCCTTTACAAATTTGTGAATTTTAATAGATTTCACAAAAAAGGATATTTCAATCAAAGAGTTTTACTTAGCATTTTCTACTATGTCAAAATCTTTTACTAGATATTATTCATGACTGAGGTTGATTTATTACAATAAAATCTTCCATATTGTATTGAATGAGTTCTTCTATGTTTGTCTATGGATGTGCTATTTTTATACCATTCATGGTTTATGGTTAAAGTATTGGAATTTTTTATCCTAGTTTTAATATGAATGTTTATGTTATGTTTCAAAATTTTAATATGAGGAATTCATTGGACTTAGTAAGTGATGGGTGGAGCCCGCTATAGCTCCTCGATGCATCAGTAGGTCTCATGAGACAAACTAGTGCCTTGTTACAAGGCAAGGACAAAATATTTATTTGTAGTCTTGGCACAGGTGTAACACCCTGATATTTTATTAGAAGTATATTTTTTAATGTCTTATGTTATATGAAACATCAATTTAATCTTTCACTACACACAACACTAGCTTGGCTTGCGTTATACCCATGAGCAACCTTCCTCGATAGCGTGTGTGGTACGCAATGTCTAGATTTAAAAAACTACGATATGTTATTAAAATATTATATAAAATATCCGTTATAAATATTATTAACAACATTTTTTATTTTATATAACATTAGAATTCATTTTACATTTGATACGAGAAAAAATCAATTTTTCAGATAAAAGTATTATTTTTTTCAAAAATGTAGTTTTCCGCCTTTTTATGGAGAACCCATTTTAAATATAATGTTTGACAATTTTATAAGTTCAATATTACAAAATATAATTCTTAATTTGAATAAAGATATAAAAATTTACATTGGAGATATTGTTGATACTTTTCTGATAACTTTTATATTTTGATGAATAGTAATAATATGCTAATTTTTAATTAAAAAAACTTTTTTCATAAAAATAATTTAAATGGTTAAAATATATAATTTAATGGTTTTAAAGTATAAATATAATATATTATTTACATTTAATATAATTCATGTCATTAATATTAATTTTACATTGAATTTATATGTAAAAGCATTTCAATCTTTGGCAATGTTTTAACTTTTAAAACTTATTTTCTTAACAATGGGATTAATTTTCAATTAATTACTGAAACTTCTATGTTTTAAATTTTGAAAAATGGATTCCATAATTGGATTCATTGCGTAAAAATTATTTTAATGGGTTTCCTTTATTTTTTTGATATTATAAATAGTTACTACGGTGATATTTATTTACTACAATTAAAGGCAAATCAGGTAATTAAGGGTAAACATAATATTGTAAAATTACCATAACACTTGCCAAAATTCTATTGGATGAATGGAAGTAGACCCATATCACCTAAGGGTCATAATATATTCATTTTATGGACCTTTGACCACGAAAAGATGTAATTATTTTTAAAATTAAAGAAAGTGACAATATGTCACTCACTTAAATATTATAATTGTAATAATTTTAATTTATTGATAAACTACATAAAACTTCAAAATTTTATATCTCAAGAAAACTAATAATATTATCTATATCATGTGAATTTATTTATAATATTGAGGTATTAAATAATAACCATTAATTATGACATAATAGTGATGCTGAAATTATTTTATTGATTGAAATATCAAATAAATGGTTTTAAAAATATTAAAATAAATATTATATGAACTATTTAATGTACTCCAAGAATTTTCTGGATATATATGACATGTAATGAATCTATTAAAGCTCTTATTTCGAATATATATTCTATGTGTATTTTTTTAAAATTCAAATACATGAATAGTTTCAAAATTGACACTATTGTTATTTTATAAAAAGAAAATATTATAAAATTGATTAAAAATCATAAAAATATTTAAAAATTATAAATTAAAATTTATATGGTCTAAAATTTAATAAAGTAAAAAATTATGGGCAATTAACAACATATACGTAATTATTTATAATGATTTAAAATTTAGAATATTATTACCACAAATAAAATTAAATAGACTAAATAAGGATAAATCAAGTTGATAATGATTAAAATAAAATCCCAACCTGTATAAATTTTATTGGATGATGAGATTAAAAACATAACTCATCTAATATTCTTTTTTGAGTAATATTTTATGTTTTTATGAGGGGTTAAAATTTATTATAAATTAATATTTTTTATGATTTTTAAAGGTTCCCCTCTCCTCCCTTATAAAAGGTCACCTCCTCCCTCTCCTCATCACACCATTTTGGTCCTTTAAGATCGGTAAAACCCTGAATATTTCCCTTATAAACTTCCCTAGTAACATACTATAGGTCTTGGTATTCTTAAAATACCAATTTTAGTGCCCTAAGTTGAGGTTTTAAAGAGGCATGTCGAATAAGAGGTAATATCTGTTACCGATTCTTTCAAATTCATTTCTTCTTCTAAATAATCTTTATTAGTTGTTTTATAATAAAGTAATAACATCATTATCACTCATATACTGATATGTTATTATAAATATGAAACAACCCTATTTAACCCTCTATCCATCCTATGGAAAACGAAATCACCGTGCGTGCGTACGTACTGAATACCGTCTCTACGTCGTGGTGTAATCTGTTTTCCACACCCACCTTACTTGGATGGGTATAATAGTGTAAAGAAAAAATATATATAATTATTCTAAATTGATATTGATTCTGAAATTGTATACATACACTCTGATACAATTCCACGATCATGGGAATGATATCATCGCTCGTGCGTATGTATGACCTGCCATCACCACGATGTGATGCGAATCGTTCTACATGATGTTCATTGAATAATGATTATATAAATGGATGGAATGAATAAATATGATATATATTACACTAATACCATTATTTAAATGAGGTATATATAACCCAAATATAATAATAATAATTTATTTGACAAAACATGCATAATAACATAAAACAATGAACACCCAAATAAAAAGTAGCCATGAAATATTACTAATAAGAAGATAAGAATATGACTATATATGATATCATTACAATGAATATGATTCTGTAATAAGTCAATGACATTATATAAATCATTATACTGGAGGTTTGGATACGTACGAAGCATATCAGACCTAAGGGAAGGGAAAATCTCACAATCTCAGTTTTTATCCAAGATTGTTTATACATCAGTATTTACTAGGGAATATTTATAATCCACATCCATGTTTCGTCAATATGTAATATTATTTCTATCCTCCTATAATTTATTAAATCTAATTTTTCCTATTGGTGAATGTTTAGTAAAATATATGAAAGGAATCTTTTGTCATTTTCAATACAAGGTACTTTTTGACTTTTCCGGCCAAAGTAAGAGAATAATGATTATTTTTTACTTATAAGGTTTGAATAGATTTTTATGATTTCATAGAACATTATTTCCATGAATCTTCCTTTACAAGTTTTTCATGTTTATTTTCAATTAACTTCTTTTAGTTTAAAATTGTATGACATGTTGAGAAAGGAAAAAAGATTTTGAAAAATAAATTATATTTTCCTTAGGAATGGAGTTCAAGTGATTTGTCAAAATTATTTTCCATCTATGATAATATAGTGTTCTTTTTTTCCCTATTATTACATTGATTTGATTATGGAATTATGGAATTATCTTTATGAAGTCCGTTTATGGATTATGTTATGATGGCATGATGTTTATGAATTCCATTTTTATTACATGGGTAATGTTATCATGTATGGTTTATGATTTTGTTGCACACATAAGAATGGTTTCATTATGAGATGGGTGGGACCTATATCTCCCTCCAATTAATTGGGTAAATATTTATATATAATGAGATATACATTGATGTAACGACATGTTAATCAAGTTTAGTGATACAGGACTAGAACGAGGAGTGAACTTGGTTCAGTAATGGACTTTGTCTGCTATGATGGTATGGGCAATGAGACCTAACTATTATGAAATGATTTTCTATGAGTATGTGTGTATACCACAAAGTTTCGTGTTTTAAGTTATGATTATTGGGAATAAATGTCACTACTATGACTTATCCCATGACATAATATTATGATATCTTTTGCAGGATAATAATTTCAAAATGTTATGTTATTATGGATATGATATGATTGATATTTCCTTGTTTTCCCATTACTGAGCATTTGAGCTCACCCGTTTGCATATTTTATTTTCCCCAGTTTTGGAAGAGGGGTATTAAGTAGAATATGCCAAAAGGAACACTAGATATGATGAAATAAACAGGATACAATGTAGATGATTTATGAACTAGTTATTTATGTTTCCATGTTTCTAAAGACACTATACTTATACAATCTTTTCCTAGATTTGTTATATGTTGTATTAAGTATACTTCAATTATAAAGTAATAAAAATTTGTGTAAATTATGGGGTGTTAAAGTTGGTATCAGAGGAAAGATATAGTCAACCTTTGGAAACTTGGATGTGAAAGCCTTAGTAAGAGCCCTAAGGATAGATCTTAACATATAACATAATATAGTGTTTTATAAATGGACATGAGCAACCTATGATAATACCTAAAGTGTAAAATTTTATTCCTGATTACGAGGCTTTCCAATTATGATTAGTGTTTCTCACACTATGCTTCTTGGTTTTACTCAAATTCCTAGAACCCAAAGGAACCGTGTTAATGCTGAATGCGACGGATAATGCAATGATTGTCCCCCTGAGCAACAAAATGGTATGGGAGATATAATGAGAAATCTTGAAAGTATTATCACACAAATTTCTCAAGATATTAATCATGCAGGACTTCCAAACGAGAAAAGGAAGGAACAACATTCTGTTCAATCCTTCATGAGGCAGCATCCACCTTCATTAAGCGGGTCTTCTCATCCATTAATGGCTGAATAATGGATCAGTACCCCTAAAAATATGTTTTCTGTTCTACAATGTTCTGAACATGATAAAGTCATCTTAGTAGTATATCGTTTGGAAGGAGAAGATGATCTTTGGTGAAATCTTATCAAGAATATGAGGCAAAGGGTTGAAATTGAGTCCATGGAATGTGACGAGTTCTAGAACTTATTTTTCAATAAGAAGATCCCTCATATTATTGAAACAATGATTGAGAATGAGTTTCTTGAATTGAAGAAAATGGATGATGAATCTATTGGTACCTATGAAGAAAATTTTAAAAGACGTTCAAGGTACGCTTCCAGAATTATTATCTAACCTGAGAGTAATATCGATCGATTCTTTAGTGGCTTAAAACCAAGTATTCGAAGGGCATTAGCCATTATGGAATTCAAAAGCTACGAGGAAATTGTTTGATGTGCTCTCAAGGTTTATAGGGATATTGGAGTAACCCATCAATCATATGGATTTGATAAGAAGAAGAAAATGGAATTCAAAGGAAAATCTAAAGACCACACTAAAAAGAAGATGAGTTTTCCCTTATGCTCAATGTGTGGAAAGAATCATGTAGATAACTTTCTTAAAGGGACAAATAAATTTTTCAAGTGTGGAAAAGAAGGTCATAGGGAAATTGAATGTCGAAATAATTGGATGAATATGTCAAATGAGGAGAACAAAGAAATGGAGACACAGAATGCACCTCCCACCCTTCAATGTTTCATTTGAATGGAAATGGGGAATTATGCCAATAAATGCCTTCATCCATGGGTTATTGGTGATGATCTACGTCAAGAAACTCTTATGGCCAAAGACAAAGGAATGTCAAATGAAAGTTTTATCGGCGATGTGGAGTATGATAATGAAGTGGAGAAAGGTACACTTACCATCCACTCTAAAGTAGAAAATGATTTATTTGATTATGGATCCACCCACTCTTTCATTTCTAAAGAAATTTATAAGGGTATCACCATATTACCTCAATAGTTAGATATTGAGTTTTCTGTGACAACCCGTATTGTCACAACAGTCGCATCAAAAGTTTTCAATTCTTCTCAGATTGATGTTTGTTGGAAAATGCTTCCTAAAAATCTTGTGATCCTTCCTATAGTGGAATTTGATATGATTATTAGCATTTATTGGCTTTCTTTATACGGAGCTCATATTATTTTCCAATGAAGGGAAATCACATTTAATACTCACGATCAATCTACTATCATCTATCGATGAAAGGATGAATATAAACTTCATGTGGAAATTTTTTTCATCTTATGGGTCTTGATTCCAATAAATTAATGTTATTGATCTCAAATGGTTGGAGAGAAACCATGATTAAGAATATGCCCATTGTAAGAGAGTTTGATGATGTCTTTCTGGAGGAATTTCTAGGTCTTCCACCAAATCATGAAGTTGAGTTCTCAATATAACTCATACCGGGTTCTATGCCTATTTCAAAGACACCATAGAGAATGACCCCAATTGAGTTGTAGGAATTGAAGAAGAAAATCCAAGAGAATCATGATAAAGGATTCATACACCCTAGTGCGTCACCGTGGGGAGCACCTGTTCTTTTTGTTAAGAAGAATGAAGGATCAGTGAGACTTTTCATTGATTGTCGAGACCTTAACGAGATCACTATCAAGAACAAATATCATCTCCCATGCATTGATCAATTATTTGACAAACTACGCGGAACTCAATAATTTTACAAGATTGATCTTCGTTCGAGGTATCATCAATTAAGGTAAAAAAAGATATACCAAAGACGGCCTTCCGAACAAGGTATGGACACTATGAATTTATAGTGATGTCATTTTGTCTTACTAATTCCCCTGCTATATTCATGGATCTAATGAATAGAGTCTTTAGAGACTATCTTGATCAGTTTGTGGTAGTCTTTATAGATAATATTCTTGTCTATTCAAAGAGAAAGTAAGAACATGAAGATCACTTAAGAATTGTATTAATGTCCCTAAGAAATGAGAAGATTTGTGCCAAATTTACCAAGTGTGAATTTGGCTTCAAAAAGATTCATTTTTGGGTCACATAATCTAAAAAGGGGGGATATCTATGGATCCAGCAAAAACAGAGGTTATCGAAAAATGGTCGAGACCAACAACAGTAACTGAGATATGATGTTTTCTTGGTCTGGCTAGATATTATCGTCTTTTTTTGAATGATTTTTCAAAGTTATCTAATCCACTCACCTGGTTGACTCGAAATGGAGTTATGTTCGTTTGGATGGAGTAGTGTGAAGAGAATTTCAAGTAGTTAAAATGAAGTTTATCTAGTGCACCTATGCTCACACTGCCTTGTAGTGGAGAAAGGTTTGTGATCTATAGTGATGCATCCAAGAAGGGACTAGGGTGTGTTCTCATGAAAAATGATATGGTGATACCTTATGCCTCACGATAGATGAAAATACATGAGAAAAATGACCCAACTCATGATTTGGAGTTAGCCACGATAATATTTGCATTCAAAATATGGAGGAATTATCTTTAGGGTGAATGGTGTGATATTTATACTTACCATAAAATTTTAAAGTATATTTTCACACAAAAGGAGCTGAATATGCGCCAAAGAAGATGGTTGGAGTTGATTAAGGATTACGACTGTTCAATTCATTATCACACATGGAAAGCAATCAAAGTGGCAGATTCATTATGTCAACAAGGCCATGCTAGCTTATCCATGATGAGGATCACAAAAGATTCAATATTTATTGATATAAAAGGATAGATCTTGGAATTATAATGGAAGTGGAAAAATGTAGTCTTTCTCAAATGAATGTTCAACCATCTATACATGTGATTATTAAAGAGGCACAAAAAGAAGATGTAGAGTTACAAAAGAAGGTGAGAAATGTTCCTGAATTCAACCTTGATTGTGAGGGGATAATAAGGTTCAGAAATCAGGTTTGTGTTCCTCCCATCCTAGAATTAAAGAAGGATCTTCTGGATGAGGCTCATAGTTCTTCATTCTCTATTCAACCTAGAAGCACGAAGATGTATAGGGACCTGAAAGTGAACTTCTGGTGGGATGGAATGAAAAGCGATGTTGCAGAATATGTCTCTTGATGCTTGGTTTTTCAGAAAGTTAAAGCTGAGAGACAGAATTATAAGGGGATGTTACAACCATTACCCATACCGAATGGAAATGGGAAAACATCATTATGGAATTTGTCACCGGACTTCCTAAAACATCCAAAGGCAATAATGCTATCTGCATCATAGTTGATCATATTATGAAGTCGGCACACTTCATTTCCATTAGAGAAGATTTCTCTCTAGATCATCTTGCTAGGATATATGTAAAGGAAGTGGTATGATTGCATGGAGTACCACTTTCCATAATATTTGATTGGGATCTGAGGTTTACCTTGAAGTTCTGACGAAGTCTTCAGCATAATTTAGATACAGAGTTTTGTTTTTTCACTGCTTATCATCCTCAGACAGAAGGTCAGTCTAAGAGAACAATTCAAAATCTAGAAGACATGTTAAGAGCTTGCTCTATGTATTTCAAAGGTGGTTGGTGTCAACACCTACGTTTGGTGGAATTTTCTTAAAATAATATCTTTCACTCCAGTATTCAGATGGCTCCTTATGAAGCTCTCTATAGAATGAAATGCAGAACTCCAACTTGCTGGGATGAAGTTGGGGAAAGAAAGATATTAGGAAATGATCTTGTTGATGAGATAGTAGAAAAGGTCATATCTATTCAACAACACATAATAGCAGCTCATAGTCGTAAAAAAGATTATGCTTACAACTGATGAAAAGACCTAGAGTTTGATGTGGGTAATAAAGTGCTCTTATGAAGATCTCCTTGGAAGAGAGTAATGATATTTGGAAAGAAGGGAAAGAAGATACCTTGGTATATCGGTCCTTTAGAAATACTGGATCGTGTTGGGATGGTATCTTACTGATCTATGCTTCCACTGAATCTCTCTCAAGTTCACGTTGTGTTCCATGTATCTCTCCTGAGAAAGTACATACCAAATCCTTCACATGTACTGAGCTCAGAAGTTGTATCGTTGGAGCAAGATCTTTCTTATGAATAACAGCCGATAGAGATTCTAGATTGTAGAGAAAAATTTCTACGGAACAAGACCACTCACATGGTGAATGTTTTATGGAGGAACCACTAATTAGAAGAAGCTACATGAGAGCATGATGATATGATGAGGGAGAGGTATCCTCGTCTTTTTTGTTACTAAGTGATGAATTTTGAGGGAAAAATTAATTTTAAGGGGGGTATAATGTAACACCTTGATATTTTTTGAGATGTATATTTTTTTATGTCTTATGTTATATGCAACATCAAAGGAATCTTTCACAATGCACAACACTAGCTTGGCTTGCGTTATACGCAAGAGCAACCTTCCTCGATAGCATGTGTTGTACGCAATGTCGAGTTTCACTAAACAACGATATGTTATTAAAATATTATATAAAGTAGCCTTTATAAATATTATTAACACCATTTTGAATTTTATATAACATTATAATTCATTTTACACATGATTCAAGAAAAAAAATCAATTTTTCGTATTAATGAATTTTTTTAAATGCAGTTTTCCTCTTTTTGATAGTGCACCCATTTTAAATCTAATTTTTGAAAATTTTATAAGTAAAATTTTACAAAATAAAATTATTCCTTTGATAAAAATTGACATTGGATAAATTTTTGATACTTTTCAGATAACTTTCATATTTGGATGAATAGTAAAAATATGCTAATTTTTAATTGAAAATAACATTTTTCATCAAAATAATTTATATAGATAAAATATATTATTGAATGGTTTTAAATTATAAATAGAATAAATTTTTACCATTTAATATAATTTATGTCATTATCATTAATTTTACATTGAATTCATAGGTAAAAACATTTCAATCTTAGGAAATGTTTTAACTTTTAAAACATGTTTGCTTAAAAACAGGATTAATTTTAAATTAATTACTACAAAATATATGTTTTTAATTTAGAAACATTGATTCTATATTTGTATTTAGTGTGTCAAAATTATCTTAATAGGTTAATTTTATTTTTTTTATTTTGAATAGGAACCACGGTAATTTTTATTTACTACAATAAAATGTAAATTGTGTAATTATGGGTAAAAATAAGATTGTAAAAGTACCCTAACAATTTTCAAATTTTTTTGGATGAATAAAAGTCAACCAATATCTCCTAAGGGTTATAATAGATTCATTTCATGTACCTTTTACAATGAAAATCATGTAATTATTATTAAAACTATAGAAAGTGACAATAAGTCACTCTCTTAAATCTAATAAGTGTAATAATTTTAATTTAGTGATAAAATTCATAAAACATCGAACATGAATACTATCCAGAAAGATAATAAAATTATCTACATCATTTGAATTTATTTATAATATTTAGGGATTATATAATTATCATTAATTATGACAGAATAGTGATGTGGAAATTATTTTATTGATTGAAATATCAAATAAATGGGTTTTAAAATATTTAAATAAATATTATATGAACTATTTAATGTACTCCACAAATTTTATAGATAAAAATGACACGTTATTAATCTATTAAATCTTTTATTTTGGACATATCTTATGTGGGGATTTTATTTAAATTCAAATAAATTAATAGTGTCAAAATTGATATTATTGTTATTTTATAAAAATAACATATTATAAAATTGTTTAAAAATCACAAAAATAATTAAAATTTATAAATTAAGATTTATATGGTAGAAAATTTCAGAAATTATACAATTATAGACAATTAACACAATATATGTAAATATTTATTAATATTAAAATTTTAAAATATTGTTAACACAAATAAAAATAAATATATTAAATGAGGATAAATCAAGTTGATAATGTTTAAAATAAATTCCCAACATGTCTAATTTTTTTTGGTTGATGATATTACAAACATATCTCATCTAAACATCAATGTTTAGTAATTTTGGATGTTTTTAGGTGGGGTTTGAATTTATTATAAAATAATATTTTTTTAGATTTCCAAAGGTGCCCCTCTCCTCCCTTATAAAAGGGAACCTCCTCCCTCTCCTCCTCACCCCATTTTATGCCATAATGCTCGGCCAAACCCTGACCATTTCCCTTCTAAACATCCCTAGAAACATAATAGAGGTATTTTTCTTCATTAAAGACCAATTTTTGTGCCCCAAGAGGAGGTTTCAAAGAGGCCTGTAGAAGAAGTGGTAATATTTGGTACCGATTCTTTCAAATTTATTCCATCTTCTACTTTTTCTTCTTTAGTTTTTTCATTATGAATTAAAATCATCAGAATCAATCTTATACTGATATGTAATTATAAATATGAAACAACACTATTTCATCTTCTATCCATCCAATGGAAAACGAAATCACTGAGCGTGCGTATGTACGGAATACTATCTCCACGCCGTGGTGTAATCTATTTTCCACCACCACCATACATGGATGGGTATAATGGTGTAAGGAACAACTATATATTATAATTGAAAATTTATATTGATTTTGAAATAATATACATACACTTCAATACAATTCCACGATCATGGGAACGATATCATCGCTCGTGCGTACGTACGGCATATCGTCTCCACGATGCGATGCGACTCGTTCTACATGATCTTCATTTAATAATGATTATATAAATGAATTGAATAAATAAATATGATATAAATTACACTAATACCATTATTTGAATGAGTTATCTATAACCTAAAAATAATAATAATAATTTATTCGACAAAACTTGCACAATAATATAAAGTAATGAACACCCGAATAACAAGTAGAAATGAAATATTACTTATAAAATGATAAGAATATGACCAAATATGATATCATAACAATGAATATTATTCTATAATAAGTCAATGAAATTATTTAAATCTTTATATTAGAGGTTCGGAACCATACGAATCATATCAGACCTAAGGTATGGGAAAATCTCGCAATCTCAACATTTATCCGAGATTGATTATACTTCAGTATTTACAGGGGCATATTTATCAACCACATATATGTTTCGTCGATATGTAATATTATTTCTATCCTCCTACAATTTATTAAATCCAATTTTACCTACTGGTGAATTTTTAGTAAAATACATGAAAGGAATCTTTTGTCATTTTTAGTACAAGGTACTTTTTGACTTTTCCAGCCAAAGTACGAGAAGAATGTTTATTTTTAACTTATACGACATGAATGGATTTTCCTGATTTAATAGAACATTATTTCCATGAATCTTCCATTAAAATTTTCATGTTTATTTTCAATTAACTTATTTTAGTTTTAAATTGTATGACATGTTGAGAAAAGAAAAAATGTTTTTGAAGAAGATAGGATATTTTCTTCTTGAATGGAGTTCAAGTGTTTTATAAAAATTAATTTCCATATAAGATAATAAATGGTTCTATTTATTTCAATAATATTACATTTATTTGATAATTTTATGATGGAATTATCTTTATGAAGTCCTTTTATGGATTATTTTATGATGGCATGATGTTTATGAATCCTATTTTTATTACATGGGTTATGCTATGATTTATGGTTTATGATTTTGTGGCACACATAAGAATGGTTTCATTATGAGATGGGTGAGACCTATATATCCCTCCAATTCATTGGGTAATTATTTATATCTCATGATATAGACATGTCTGGAATGACAAGTTAATCTGGTTCAGTGATACATGACTGGAACGAGGAGTGAACTCGGTTCAGTTAAGGACTTTGTCCGCTATAATGGTCTAGGAAAAGAGCCTTGACTAATATGAAATGATTTTATATGATTATGTGTTAATGTCACAATGTTTCAGGTTTTATGTTAGGATTATTTGGATTACATTTTAGTACTATGACTTATCCAATGACATGATATTATGACCTCTTTTGCAGGATAAGTTTTTCAAAATGTTTTGTTCTTATGGATATGATATGATTGATATTTTCTCGTTTTCCCCTTGCTGAGCATTTGAGCTCACCCTTTTGTATGTTTTCTTTTCCCCAGGTCTGAAAGAAGGGTATTAAGTATAATATGCTAAAAGGAACTCTAGATATGATGAAATAAACCGAAGACAATGTAGATGATTTATGAATCACATGTTTATGTTTCCTAGTTTCTAATGACACTATTCATATATAGTCCTTTCATGGTTTTGTTATATGTTTTAATAAGTATGCTTCAATTCTAAAGTAATAACATTGTATGTAAAGTATGGGTCGTTATAACAGGGACTTGACTATGTGGTTATGATGACTGGCATTACGTATTCCCCCATTAGGAAATGAGTTATTACATGTGATTATTCGACTAGTAGAATATCCATTTCCATGTTTATAGGGTAATGTTTGATTTATGTTTTTCCATATCATATGAATGTTTATGTTTAAGAGGAAATTGTTTTTTTACACATATTTCCTTAATATTTTATAGCTTCCACTAAATTATTTACCCTTACTGAGCATCTAAGATCACCACATTATTATGTTTTGCTTACCTAGGATTCTAATAAGTGTATTATGATTGATATGTAGGGTTAATCTAGGGGAATAATGGAATTCTCAAAGGATTATTTTTGTTTTTTATTTTTGAATGTGTAATGTAATGTTCATTTATGTAATCTATTTTCCAAGAATGCTAAACTGATCGGTCCTTTTGGACTTGAATCCGGGTAATCATGCCAATGTATTAAAATAATACACGAACTATGGGTAACTAGGGTCAGGGCATTATATTTGAGGTAAAATAATTGGTTTGTAGGTATTTTCGACTACTGTTTGAGTTACTGATGTGATTTGTCAATTTGGAGTTCCGCGTGATTGAGATTTCCTTGTGTTCTTATATTCTTGATATCACAGAAGTTGTATAAAAGGTTATGTTCTTTAGTATTCCTCCCTTGAAAGCATGTGAGACCACACTCATCTCTCTATGTTCTATCAATCATAATTATTTTTAAAATACTTCTCATTTTTAAGGGCCAACAGATATAATGTACATTCCATTTGCATCGGCTCATCATACCTCTTACTCTATGCCAAAAGTCCTACATATGAAATTAAATAATTTTAGAAACCTTAATTAATCTAAATATGACCATTACATATAAATTTTTATTAATAAATTAAAAATGGTTTTTATGACTATCAATGAGTCACAAGTATAGGTGTCTCATTGGCATCGGTCTGTCATCATCAATCAGTCAGAATTGGTTACTCTAGGTGTCAGTGTCTCCTTTCAATGGTGAGACAGATGAAATAATAGTAACTCATATAAATGGTGAGTTCTTCCTTATTTTGTTGAGATAGTTGAGACAACAATGAATCATTTTATTTGATGGTGATTCCTTGCATCAGTTGCATCATCCAACGATAGTTCACTTGAACTAATGGTAAGTCATCTGCATCAGTAGCATGTGCAATGGTGAGTCTTTTTCTGTCAGTTTCAGGTTAAATGGTGAGTCTATTCTAATGGTTTCAGCTTCACATACATAGAAAATATTCATGTTTGATCTATCTGTCAGTAAGACATATGTCTGATGGTGATTCATCTGCATGTTGGTGTCAGTGAATCATACATATACAATTTTAGATGTTTTATATGTCCTGTAATTCAACAAAGTTAGAAGTTGGTTATCCTCATAATTACACATAGATAATCAATTAAAATCTTGTATAGACTTATGCACACATAAATAGTTATTTTAATGAAATGATTTTATATTTAAGATAATGTTTTGTCATAATATATGATTTAATATAAAATAAGATATATGTTAATATATGACATGATTTTTGATAATTAAAACCTTTATAATTATAGATAGTGGCCAACAACATCTATGGGCCTACACTATAAAAAAATTTATAATAAAAAATCATGGAATTATGGAATCTCATAATGGTCACTCACTGTAAATAATTCTTTATAAAATTTATCCTCATTTTGGGATCTGAAAAAAGTGACAGGAAAACAATAAGTTAGAAATAATTAAATAGAATTCATAAATAGATTACACCAAAAAATCGTACATACAATGACTCTTCCCTATCAAATTAAAATCATTCCACAATACATGATATGGTAAAGTGGTATGATTAAGGGTATTCTTCCCCTTATCAAAAGGATCAATATAAGGGTTATCAAGAGGGTGAGGCCAAGGAGAAGGAGGTTATAAAATTACTTTGATAGGATGCAAAGGAACTCCATCAGGAACTATAGAAGAAAGGGTTGGTCTGTGTAGAGAAAGAACACGAGATTAAACATTTTCTATGATGACTGGTCTGATGTGAGATAAGGGCTGAGAAATTGAAATTTGAGATTGAGCAGACACCGAACTAATATGGCCAAGTGTTTCATCAGGAGGTACCACAATGCATTCACATTGGACATGAAGATACTATTTTAGCAGCTTGATGAATTCTTCAACGATCTCTACACCATATTTCATAGATTTACGAAAATCATCTTTATTTTCTATAATCATATCCTACAAAGGAGTAAATTCTATGAGTTTCTTAATTTGATCGTCAAAGTCCTTTATCATGGGAGGTAGAGTATTATTTGTGGCCAAATACTTAAATAGACTGTTCATTTGGTTCATTTTGATGAGTTTGGAGAAAAAACTCATAATCCTCTTGTCCAACTATACCTATGTCTGTTAAGAACTTCTTGTACAATACTTCACAAGATCATACCCTTTATGTAAAGTATCCTCAACATTATCTATACTTGAAGTCAAAACATGCAGCTCCTCTTTCAAAACTGAACTAATAATAGCAATATCTTCAGATTGTGAGGACTGAGAAGGTGGAGAAGAAAATAATTCTTGAGAAGAGGAGGCGAATTCCGGTACTTCTTCTCTCATATTGGAATAATAATGAGATTTAAAATGAGAAACAATTTTCTCAAGACCATTCATGAATGTTTCTACTGTATTCTAATAATATGTGGTTAAGGAATTGATCCCAATTGTCAATGTCTTCATATAATTTTTAATCTTGGTATTGATTGTCATAATTGTATCTGCAGTTGTGATTATATTTGGCTTAATCTATTTTATCACTCTCTTTGAAAAATAAATAGCATCAGCTTGAGATAGACTGTTTGAGACTGGAGAAGAACTAGAAGCACCAGAATGCATTGAACCATCTACCTCCGATCTGATTGCTTTTGGATTCTCAGTCAGCTTAGAATTCTATCTCCTGACATGATCAATCTCATACCTCATTTGAGATTTCACTGAGTGTCTTATGGAGGCACAAATCTATTCCTTGAATTTTTCAAATTTGGATTTAGTGACATAATTACTAGAAGTGGTCTCATACACTGGTTCCATTGTAGCACGGGAAACAATTTCATCATCAGAATTATTAGAATTAAATCCCAAGGCTATATAACTAGGATTAATTATAAATTCATAAAGAATATCTGAATCCAACGGAAAAATTGTACCAATCCCTTCTCTTCGAAATTTATTATCCTCATCAGCTTGGGAAACTGGTCCTTGAGGATCCCTCTCAGGGTATGCTCTTTTGGAATATTTCTCACCCTCGGTCAAGGTTTCATGGATAGGTTCATTTTCTTTAAGTAGAGTTCTTTTCCTAGTATAAATAACATGAGAAAAAGGTTCATCTGGAGCAACATTTTCTTCTTAAACAACACCCACAATAAAGCCAATAGTTTTATATTCTTCAACTTCCATACTCACTACATCTGGATTTTTATTAGGGTGACCAGATTCACAGTCACATTCACATTTATTTCATTATTCATTATTACCATCTTCATTGTGCTCATCTTCACCTTTCCCATATTCTTCTTCACTTCATGATTCTGGACCATTTTTTACCACTACCAACTTCTTCCTCTTCATCTTCTTATTCATCTTATTATTCATTGGATTCAATGCCATAGTCTACACTACCTTCATCATCTGTTTCTTCACTACTAAAAGACTTGAGAACAGGTTCCTGAGAGGGTAAATCCATAGGTGGAGTTTCAGGTCCAATAGAGACTCTTTTGATGGTCCAGTAGTGTATGGGGCACTTCGATCATCAACTGGTGGTCCAAAATCTCTAATAGTGGTAGAAAGATCCTCTTCCTCATGTTAAGAATATATTACTTATTCATCTAAACCAAGACCAGAATCCACTTGATCCCTTGGTCTAACTGGATGGTCTATGGGATTGAACTTCTCATACAATATGTCTTCACCACCAACACATTCTTTCCTCCAAGGGTTCCAATTTATTTTCATTATTTGAAATATTTCAAAGCTTAATCATATTCCACTTCATTCACTAACTACCACATCCTCAGCATCATTTACATATTATTTCTTCGACAACATAGCTAAAATCATACTTTAATAGAAGAGAGAATTTGACTTAAACCCAGGTTGTATCATCCCATTGTTGTTCACCATTAGATATCTACATAGATTCCATTTAACACCTTTTTACTCAAAATAATCATTGTATACATCTTGATACTTAAGAGAAGAAAAGTCCCCATTCCTGGGAAAAATCTAATGTTGAATAAAATTGAAAATAATTCTACATTCACCATTCAATTATGATGAAATGGGTCTCATGTGAACTTCATTTCTCGTTATCTCTTTCATAGGAGTCTCATAGTATAGTAATTCACATTCAGGAGGAGAAATAACTTAGTAACGTCGAACCTTCCTTCATGAGGTACCTTAAGACATTCATCCCAATGCATTGAAGAAAATGAGATTCAATTCCATCTTATTGTCGAATTCACCCATGCAACATCACTTCCTTCCAAAAAAATTTACATATTCATATAAAACACATAATCCGGATTTGGATAAAATACTCCATCTTAATTTGTGAACTATTCAAGCCATCCTTGATCTTTCATCACATTCAACAAAAATTAATTTCTCTCCAAGAGCCATTCCACCAAACCATACATCTCCGATGTTACAACACGATTTACAAGACTAGGATTCAAAGGACCTAAAAATTTTCATCATTCCCCATTTTGTTTCTTGGACACATGAGACTAAGACTTTTCCAAAGATTACATTACTCACGCCATTCTGATCAGTTCAGTCCAGAGGTCATAAGGTGAATGTTCAA
The DNA here is from genome assembly GCA_963277665.1 of Viscum album. Classification (NCBI taxonomy): domain Eukaryota; kingdom Viridiplantae; phylum Streptophyta; class Magnoliopsida; order Santalales; family Viscaceae; genus Viscum; species Viscum album. Next base: position 668,189,931 of record OY728133.1, read on the forward strand.
GAAGTATAGAAAGAGAATTATGGATAAGCGAGAGAGTGTTTGTAAAGTAAGTAGAGTGGATCGATTATCATTTATATCATTTAGGTGTTTTAAGATTTAATAATCTCAAAATCGTGAACCATGTTCACTAGAATTAATGAAACTGTTTCATTTTGATTAAAATTTAAAATGTATAAAAGTGATGAGTCATCAGTGTTGGAATAAAAGGATTTGTAAAATAGTAATGGTGTCAGCATGACAATGGTGTCAGCATGACAATGGTGTTGGCATGAAAACATCACAGAAAAAGAATAGAGGAAAGGAAAACACAGGTTCTTAGTGGTTGATCATTCCAAACTCATGTCAAATGTGATTTATACTTTTAGAGTTCAATGTATTAGTGAATATATCAACAAGATGATATTCAGTGCCAATAACTTATAATGTAATATCACTCATTTGATAATGATATGTCAAAAAGATATGTCTTACATCAATATGTTTTGTTCTAGAGTGAGAAAATGAGTTCTTAGAAATGTTAATTGAACTTGTGTTGTCACAATTTTTATGAACATGTATAATTTGATATTGATAGTATAGAAGAATGGGTTATATCCCCAAAATCTATTAACATCAGCTACCTACATCAATGTATTCTGCTTCGGCAATATATAATGCAATATAATTATGTCACTTACTACACCATGAAACTGAATATTTCCCCAAAAAGTGGAATGCCCCATAAGTTCTCTTTATATGTAAATTGCATCCACCAAAATCAGCATCAAAATAACTCAGTATATAAAATTATTGTCTTTTGGGGTAAAGAAGATTAATTGATAGTATGTTTTAGGTTTTTTAAAATTATTTAACAACATTCAAGTGATATTATTAGTTATTTTCTTGAAAACATGCACAAATACACAAAATAAACATTATATCAGGCATAATAAAAGTGATGTAAATAAATCATCCAATCATTCCTATATATGTGGTTTGATCAACAGATTTACTATCTTCATCATGGTCCAACATAGAAGTAGTACTCATGGGAGTGTCACTAATTTTAATGCTATCTAAGCCAAATCTTTTTAAAATATCTTTTTTATACATACATTTATTTTAATTGATACCTTATTTATTTTTAAAATTTCAAATATAAGAAAGAATTTTATTTCACCCATTAAAATAATTTAAAATTCATTTTCTATAATTTTATAAAATTCAATACATAAATAATTTCATGAAGATCCAAAAATTATATCATCAACATGGATTTGGACTGCTAAAAAATCTTTAGTCATTCAATTTATAAAAAGTGTAGGATCAATAATTCCTTTTGTAAAACCTTTTGAAATAAGAAAATTACTAAATCTATCATACCAAGATCTTGGAGATTATTTTAAACCATATAGATATTTTTTTCAATTTGAAAACATGATTTTGAAAATGAGGGTTTATAAATATAAGGGGTTTCTCAACAAAAACATCCTCAACTATATATCCATTTAGTAATCCACTTTTAAAATCCATTTGATAAAGTTTAAAATTAATATGGTCACCATAATCAAGAAGGATTATGATAGCTTCAAGTCTAGAAACAGGTGAAAAAGTTTCTTCAATTTCAAAACCTTCTTCTTGACTATACCCTTGTGAAACTAATCATGGATTGTTTCTAATAATATTTCCATCTTTATATACATTATTTCTAAATACCCACTTAGTTCCTATGGTAATGGTGTCTTTGGGTCTATTAAAAAGTTTCCAAACTTTATTTATTTAAAATTGATTATGTTCTTATTTTATAGGCATCACGCAAAATTCATCTTTAATTATATCATTGCTTCTTTTAGGTGCATGATGTGACAAGAAAGGTTGATGTTCACCCTGATTTATAAGAGAATCTCTAGTTTGTGTTCCTTTATATAACTCTACAACAAACCATCTAGAAGATGTTTCTTGAGAGTTCTAGTTAGTCAATAAAAGGTACGCCTGATTATTTTAGGGTCATCTATAGGTTCAGGTTCATCATGTTTAGATTCTGAAGAATTTCCAGAATGTTTTGATTTCACAGATTGCATGACATAAGGATTATATGAATTTATCTTTATGTCTAGATTTTATATATCATCTTCAAGGTTGTCTAGAGATGTATTATGTTTTATGTAGATTTTTTTCGTCAAATTTGATATGCACAAAATCTTCCCCACACACGGTTCTTTTATTAAACACTCTATAGGATTTACTATAGATTGAGTAACCTATGAATATTTCTTCATCGCTCATTGATGAAAATTTATCATGATTATCCATTGTATTAAAAATATATTATTTGTAACCAAAAACATTGAAGTAACAAACTCTGGGTTTTCTATTTTTACATAATTCATGAGGAGTCTTCTTGAGGATATGTCTAATTAGGACTCTATTAATTATTTAATAAGTTGAATTCACAACCTCAACCTAGAAGTAAACAGGTAATTCATATTCATTAAGCAATGTTCTAGAAATTTATTACAGGTTAATATTCCATCTCACTACAACATCATTTTGATGAGATGTCAATGAGGATGAGAATTTATGACTATGGACATTGTATGACCCAAAATATTCAAAGTCTTGATTTTCAAACTCATGGACATGATCACATCATAGATATTTAATTATATATAAACTATGATTTTATATAGTTTTAGCATACTGGGTGATTTAAGTACATTCTTTAATTTAGTATGATAAAAAATGTGTCCAAGTATACATAGAATAGTCATCCAAAAGATCATAGACATAGTGCTTCCCATTTAAACTAGAAACTCAATATGGTCTAAAAAAATCTATGTGAACCAACACTAATGTTTGAAAAGTTGAAACATTTTTATTTGATTTGAATGATATCTTGTGACATTTTCCCTGTTGATAAGGATTATAGACTTTTTCATTTGTAAACTCAAGTTTGGGTAGATCCTTGGATATGCCTTTTCTAGTAATATTTCTAATAGAGTGTACATTACATAGTCTTAATCTCTTATGAAAAATCCAAGACTCTTTATAAAAGGCACATAATGAAGAAAAATTTTGAGAGGCTAAATAATATAAATTAATAGAACATAAATTTTCATTTCTAAAAGTAGAAATTATTAATTCAATATAATAGGTAAGAACATTGCTAGTATAATTTTAAAAGATAATATGAAATAAATCATCAAATAATTGTGAAATACTATGAATATAATACATAAATCCATAAAAATGTATTTTATAAATTAATAATGAGTTAGAGTTACCAATATGGCCTAGGAAAAAAATTCATTAAGAAATGTCACCAAATGTGTCACATACACCATTAATTTTGATGAAACTCTTGATGCTTGAGTAATCCCCTATCACATGACATAAAAATCCATTGTCGAAGTAACATTGAATCTTATAATATCTATTCATATAGATTTCCTACAATGTAATCAAACCAAAATAGAATTTGGAACCCGGACTTAGTTGGGTCTAGTGACATTTGTAATCAATGCTTTAGGTACCCACAGTTTCCTTATGGGTTTCCTATAAGCATTGTGAAACATATTTGTGAAATAAACAATATTTGGTTGATAAAAACTAGAGGCAGTAAAATATTTTTGTGAACTGATACTACTAAAAGTGATTTGATTTTTAGGAAAAAGAACATATCTAACTAATTTTTTAATAAAATGTGATTTATATAAGTTTCTCTGTCCAGGTTGATATCCAAAACCATAAGTGTACTTAGGTGGTATCTATTTACCAATAATTTGAGTAAGAGTCTCTTTCTTATTGGAAAATTTCCCTAAATAATTCTTCAATTGGTCATAAGTCATTTTTAATTCATTTTTTAAGAAGTTAATCATTCATTTCTTTTTCAGTAAAAAGTTCATATTTAACAATTATAGTATGATCATGTTGTTTCATTAAAGATATATACTTATCATTTTGTTTATTAAATGCATATTTCATCATGTTATAGTATTAAAATATATCATTATTTTTTATATTCTTAGACTCACTTTCATTTTCATAATAATAAGAATTATATGTGATTGAATATATGGTTACCTCAGATGTTTTTTTCTTAAAAAAAAAATTTTCCATTTCATCTTTCTCATCGTGAGATGATATTGATTAACTAGATCTATCCTTGGAAGAACTCCAAGTAGCCTTTAGATAATTCTTATAATTCTTATCATTATTTTCATACATATTTTTGTCTGTTAACTTTGGACAGTCATCTTTGACTTGTACTCTAATATTACATTCATAGCAGACAATCTCTTCTGATTTATCATTTCTTTTCCAGTCACTCTTCTAGCTTCCCTTGTTATCATACCTTCTATTATAATTGGGCTTCCCAAAAAACATCTTCTTTCAATATAATATATTGAATATTCTGGCCAAGTATTCCATCTCTCTATCACTATCAGATTTTGATTCATTAGTACTGGATCATTCAATAGAGGCTCAAACCTTATATTTTTCCTTATTATTAGAGGTAGTAGTCTAAAATGTCAATGATGATCTGATGGTTCCATCCTCCTCTAACTTTTTGACTTTCATCTCTTCTTAATACATAATTAGAATTATAATTAGTTAATTGATAGGTTATTTGCTAATGTCACATGATTCTCTAATTGAGACATATTTTCCACTCTATCTATTAGGTAAGCATATGATAATCCTCATGATTTATTCATTTGTAGTAACATCGTTTCCCAGAGATATCATATTGTTCACTATTTCATTGAACCTAATATACATACCAGAAATAGGGTCATCAATTTTCATCTTAATGTTATCATATTTAATAATATATGGGTTATCTCTTATTTCATTTACACTAGAAGTTCTTTTATGTGAAACAGAAAGAGTATCCGAAATTTAACAGGCTATTTTACATGAATAAATTCAGTTAAATTCCTCATATCCTAAGGAGTAGTATAATGAATTCATGGATTTTAAATTATTACTATAAGTAGTCTTAGATGGTTCATAACATGTAGTTATATATGAATCAGTGATATTATACTCAACATCAATTGAAGACCAAATTTCAAAACAAATACTTTTTAAATACTTTTTCATTTTTATTTCCATTGGGAATAATTAATTCCATTAATGAATGGAGGAATGTTGGAAGAAGAAACTTCTAGTATATTTTCTATAATAATGGAATACTGTTCAAGAGCTAGAAACATAGAACTAATAGAAATTTATAGATTTTTAAAGTAAAACTAAATTCAGAGTTGAATGATTTTTTTATAAAATATATCCTTAACAAGAATAAACTCCACTGATACCAAAAGTTAGTCAGAGTAGATTATACAAGAGGGGGTGAATTGAGTATCTATAAAAACTTATGTTAAAAATTGTTTCTCAAAAAATTCCTCAATTATAAATGTAGTCAAAGTCAGTTTTTAGTGAATTTATAAGAGTCCTCAATGTTCAGTTAATTTCTCAAAAGATTGATTGGTTATCAGCTATATTAATCTAAAGATTAATACAAATTTTGAAACTAACCTAATAGTTCAACATAGTTATAAACGCTTGTTAAAATAACTATCAAAGTTCAATTTTAATTTATAAAACAGAGATAAAACAGACTTAAACTAAAGGGTAAAACATAGTATAAATAAACAAGAGATTCAATCTCAATAAGAGACTTAGTCCTCTGTACATGGTGATCCCCTGCCACCAAATAGTTTAAATTTATAAAATGTTTGATCCAAAACCAATATCGGGGTTCACAATAGCACAAAATCCTATCCAAGTCACACATGTCCTCTACCAAAGTTATTCATGGGAAGAATGAAAAATAGGTCACAGTTGTCCTCGTCCACTGTTCTACATGGTATACAAAGAGTAAAATAGGGATTGAGTTTGAGGATATCAATTATTCTATAGTTATGCATATGAGACATTGGGTGTGTAACAGACAGAGACATACATTTCTAAAAAATGAAAACAAAAGAAATCAACAGAGCTAAAGATGTATAATATGGTTTTGTAGTCTTTGTGTGATATGATGTGAAACTCTTGACTCATTTGACGCAGTGAAAATAAATTTTGATTCCTCTTCCGAATGTAGACTCCAAAATTAAGTATCATAGTCCATCATTGAGTTACATGTATGGGGGTGTATGTATTTCTTATTCATCTCAAGATGCTGAAGTGAGTTCTCCATTCAGTGTTCAGATTGATTGATATTTCCTCATGTTCTTCTATTTTGAGATCACAATAGTTTTATGAATGTTTATTTTCTTTTTTATGTCTCCCTTGAAATCATTCACAACTACACTCATATCCATGTGTTATATCCATCTTCTTTATTTTTAAAATGAATCTTATTTTCAAGGTTCGACAGATAACATGTACTTTCCAATGAATCGACTCATCGTACCTTGTATTGTCTACCAAAAGTCCTACACACAACATTACATAATGTCAGAAACATTAATTTCTCTAAATATGAATGTTAGATATATATTTGAGTTAATAAATTAAAAAAAAATTTATGACTATCAGTCTGTCATAAGTATCAGTGTCTCCTTGTAATTATTGTGTCATCATCGATCAGTCGGCATCTGTGACTCTGGGTGTCAGTGTCTCCTTTCATTAGTGAGACAAATAATCTAATAGTGACTCAATTCAATGGCGTGTCCTTCATTATATTAGTGAGATTTTTGAGCTAATGATGACTCATTTTTACTAATGGGGAGTCCTTGAATTGGTTGCATCATGAAACGGTAGGTCCCTTGAACTAACAGTAAGTCATCTATATTGGTAGCATGTGGAATATTGATTCTTTGGTCTGTTACTATCGTGTCCAATGGTGATTAATTTCCAATGGTTTCATCTTCAAATACTTAGAAAATATTCTTGTTTGATATGCCTGTCAGTAATACGTACATATTACAGTGATTCATCTGTTTATTGGTGTTAGTGACTCATACATAGACAATTTTAGATGTTTTGTCTGTCTTGTAATTCAAAAAAGTTAAAAACTGGTAATCCCCATAATTACACATAGATAATCAATTAAAATCTTTTTTTATACTTAAGCACACATAAATGATTGTATAAATGAAATGATCTTCTATTTAAGATAATGTTTTTTCATAATATTGGGTCTAACATAAAATAAGATATATGTTAATATATGTCATGATTTGTGATAATTAAAACCATTGTAGTTAGAGATAGTGGCCAACAAAATCTATAGGCCAAAAAAATTCATCTCTAACATAAAATCTAAATCATTCTTCTATGAAAAGTGAAGATGTCATATAAGTTTAATATTTTTTATTAAACATTCTTTTTACTCATTTAATTGTTTAATAAAATGAATTTTTCAAAAAAAAAATTATTTCTTCTCAAGGAAATTTTTTTGACATCATTTCTTTATTTTTTATTACATTAAATATTATGTAATGAAATAAAATAATTTCTATTAATTTTTTTATTTATTCTAATGTAATATTTTTTTTTGGTTATTATGTATTTTTCGTTTTATCATATGTTTTCTCATTTAGATATGAATTCCCCTATACATGAGAAAGGAGACTATTGTATTTAAATAAATGAAAAGAGTGTGTGTAAGAATAAGTGGACTAGGATATGTGAGTATAATTATCCCTATCTTGATTTGAGAGATAAATATATAAATATTCATTAAATATATCATAAACGCATGGGGAATCCTAAAGATCCACACCCATTTGTGAAATAAAATCAATAAAATATTACTTTATATATTTTACCTTTACATGTATCATAATCATTTTTTTATTTATAGATATTTGAAGTAAATTTCAATTCATATAGTTTTTATAAAATTTATTTCAATGTAACATTAATTTTTTTTATTTCATCCATACCATTTATCATCAAATAAGGTAAATGTATTATTTTTATTTTTATTTATTTAATATTAAAAAAAATTCCTATTTTCTCATTTTGGATTTTATTTTTTTATTTTACTTGTTTTAACTATTTATTTATTTTAATAAAATAATATTTTTCATGAATTTATAAAATTTATTTTAACGTGATTTTTTTGTATTTTCGACAATCCCTCTTATCCACTTTCTGTTGATGGGTTTTTGTAATTATAATTGAACAATGTTTATCTAATATTAATTAATTTGTTTAAATATAATTGAACATACATTTATAATATTTTTTATTTCACTATAATGAAATTTTATTCATTATTTAATTCTTATGTTTATGAACTATAATAAACAAATAGTCCTAATCCCCCACCCTATTTTTTATTTTTTATTATTTTCTTTCATGTATTATTTTTCATTTATCACGTTACATCATTTTTAATTTATTATTTATATGATTTTTTTGATTAGTTTTTCTAATTTTTCTAAAATTAAAATAAAATGTTATAAATTTATTTTATGAATAATGATTTCATTAAATTAATTCATTAAATTAAAAATAAAAACACATTTTTTTTTATTTTTATTTAATTAATGTATTAATATAATATATACATTAAATTTGTTTTTGAATTTATTTATAAAAAAATGAGGTTATTTTATTAATTTTTTTATTATTATTAGTTTAGATTTTATAATTTTATCTTTTTTTTGAAACCAACAATATTTTTTAAAATTTTATTAATGTATAAAAAGTATTTTTATTTTTCTATTAATAATTATTATTTATATATTTTATTTTTTAAAAGAATTTTTTTTTAATTTTTTAATTTTATTAGATTCCAAAATCAAAAATAGAATTTCCTCTATTTTATATTAAAATTATTTTTTCTAAATATGTTTAGTTGTGTATAATGTAAAATAATTTTTTTATAATTCATTTTTTATTTTATAATTATATTTATTAGATAATTTATAAAACATGTATGGGAAAGGGCCATAAAGACCTTCCAATTTATTAAAAACAAACAGTCCAATAGAGTTGAGATGGGGTTAAACAAAACAGATACTTCCCTAATCAATGAAAAGAAAAAAAGATCAAGGAAAACCAACATTAAAAAATATAAATATAAGTGATATCATCACCCACCATGGCCTCAATGGATGCCTCTACTATGTGGATGTCTTCTATGCATCTACGTCATAACTATATATCAAGGTTCATACTCATCTTATAAAAAATATGTGGATGAAAATTTTAGGGTAACTTTATCCATGATTCACAATTCCCTTTTCCAATAATGGTCATTAATTTAAAAATCATGTTTTTATTGAATATTATCATTAATGAAAATGGACAAGAACATTAAAAATTCAAAATAATCCATTAATCTTTTTAATCCATTCTCCATTTTTTCAAATACAGCCTCCACTTTTGAGTCGAACCATTACGCCATAACATAACTAGAACCTTGTGGTGTTCCCTCTCACTTAGGGTATTGAAGAAGTAGATTTTTTTTGAGTTAAACACTCTTGATTTTAAACATTATATGGCTATTTTTATTCCAAAATAATCACAGATATATTTCATTGTATTTGAAAAATGACTTGGATAGATTATCTCTTTCCATTGTCCAATGGATGTACCATCCAATGAAGATTTGGAAACTCCATAACCTATTTAATTCTTTTATTAGAGGTATCGTCTTCTATAACATCATCCAACAATTAAATATAATTTTAGGTCAACTATAATTTTTGAACATTATTTTTTAAACTAACTTCCACTAGATCAGTGGTTGAAGAAACTTGTTTAACCAATTACTTATGGTTTAGAGAAGGAGTCATAGTAAAGCTAGTAAATACTATCAGACTACCACACTAGATCTAAATCTTATCTAAAAAACATGACCATCAGGATGAGATTGAAGATAAGAGTTAACTTGTCCAAATTACTCCCCAAAATCCACACTATTGATAACCTTCCCCACTCTTCTTGAATGTCTGATGGATTTCTAAAAGATTGGTAAGTCATCCACTTTTTTCATCTTCATCCAAATACTAGTTGCAATCAAATGATTCCTATAGATTTTCTGACTATCAACAATACCTTGAAGATATTGTTCAAGATCTGATTGGTTGATAGAATCCCATATTTTCTACTCTGACTCAACATGAATATCATTAGCACATACCCAAGACTACTCCTGGATGTGGGGGGAACTTCCCTACACATGATGAGAAACTAACTCCTAATAAGAGATCTATTAAGGCTATAATATGAGGTACTTTCTAGTAGGTTCATGGTTTCCAAGCCCACACCTAACCAAGGACTAGGTCTACTAGATTTAATGATATTATCATGTGTTATGCCAAATAAATTATTAAAATTGTTGGAATATAGTCTATTTATATCTAATCAGATCTCATTCTCCCCTGTAGGTGAGTTTCTAGTAGTGGTTAACGAGGTATAATTAATCTGCGGGTCACTACCAAATATCACCACTATTTATATAAACATAAATATATTTTATGTTTTAACACCACTTTTAGCGCTGATTAAAGGCCCACCTTAATAGAACATTTTAGTGCTGATAAAAGGGATCCCTTTTTAGGGAGAATATATTAATAGTGATTTTTTAACATTGGTAAAATCGATTTCTAGTTCTTTTAAAAGTTTTACCTATATTATTGAAAATTTAAATTAAATGAACAAGAATCTATATAACACATCACTGGTTAGACCCCTTCAAAACAATTCGTCCATAAATTTTATTGACCCAAAACTACTTCATAAATAATTATATCCGAAAGTATAACTTATGTGGAAAAATATTTAGAAGAAGTTGAAGAGTTATAATAAGAAATTATTATCTATAAACTCTTATAAATATGGAATATTTCTTCAACAAAATTGAAAACTATATAAAACATTTTCCTTGGAGGGGTAATAACTCATTCAAAATTCAAGAATAGAATTTGTGTAGTGGAGAAAGTTCTGTTAGATACCTTCCAGTGTATATGGAAACCTCCGTTGGGAGAAAAATTTGAACTTTGTGAAAATTATATAATAATTTCTCAATATATTTTATATGTAACTATATCTTTATGTGATCTTATGAGGTTTCGAGTTGTGATTAAGGTGATTTCTAAAGTGTTTTATTGATGTGGGTCCATAGACGGGAAGGTTGGTGGTGTGATGATGGGTTGCTTGAATATAAGGTGGGATAAATAGATGTTGTGTTGATATTTAGGGTATGATTTGCGTTAATTTTGGTTTAAAAATATTTTAGAAGAATTATATATGGGGTATATGGGGGGGGTAGATCGACTTCAGTTGAGTTCGATGTTTTTTTGATTCATTCAACTATCATGGGTTTGTTGAGGAGGTGGATGATTGATATAAAGGAAGGTGAGGATATAAATGTAAATTATTCTATATATTATCTCATGTGATGAAACATGGAGGGGATGTAAGGTTTTATGCTGGGGTGTGATACATGTTTTGGATAGTCCATTATTATAAAAATTATGGACAAGATGGTTTCTATGGTGTTTTTGTTATACACATGATTAACTACATGTGATGAAAAAACTATTTTGAGGTGTGTATTCAAGAAATTTTTTATTTATATGTTGAGTTCCTGGAGGATACAATGTGGGGATTGGTATATTACGGGTGTATTAGGTAAACTGTTAGGTGGATTACTTGTAGTGTTTCTAGAATGTCTAAAATATGGTGATAGTGATCCAACATCAATGTATTCAATTTTAAATCACTGTATAGAATGTGTCACCCCATCTATGGTTTCGCCCCAAGAATGGAATGGCCAAAACTCGTAATGTAAATCCTTCCATAACATACATAATAGTGGAAAATGACTTTATTTTGTTGAACTTTAGCACCTTACAATCTAAATCATTCTAATTATTGAACATAGACAGTTCAATGAAAGTCGCTTACATCTTCATAAATCTAGACTTGAGAAGCATCATCCTGGATAAGAATTAATGTTTTAACAAGAATCCATTGAACTGAGCTGAAAATAAAAAATCAATTATCACAATATATTGTCATGGTAAGACTCAACCTTATTTCTAATTTGATATCTATCCATAATATATTAGGTGTGAAAATTATCCTTGAACCATGGACAAGAAATTATACTTGTAGTGAATGAAATACCCAACCTATAATAGTGATCCTCAGTGAATTATAAATCACTATTATTGAAAAGATATCCTTATTAGGGAACTAGGGTCTTACCTCGACTATGACCTACCAAATTGAAGGGGTATGATATAGTTAATTTAAAAAAAATGTATTAATATTAACCGAGAAATGAATATTAACCTTATATATATATATAGATAATCTAATTGTGAAAATTGAATATGTAAACCACTTGTTCAAAATTCCTAGATTAAAGTTGTTTTTTTATCTAAATATAAACAAAAAATATATTATTCAGGGGAATAATGAAAATTTAAAACATTAAATTTTTAAAATTTATTTTTCATTGCACTTTAAAATACATTTAATGATTAAATCATTTCTTTATCTCTCTTTAAAAATAATATATATTTCAAATATTTTCTTACACAATATATTTTTCAAAAGGAAAGACATATTTTTTATTATCCATTAATATTAAATAATAAAAATATTTTTTGTGAAATATATCTGAAAAATTATTCTAATTTTACATTTTGATATTTTATATGAAATTTGAAAATAAAATATTATTAAAAACAAAGATCTATCTATATAATATTAAAATTTTAATGTATAAAAAAATTTTTGATCATTTTTGTATAACAATTTATTTCAATTTAAAATTTATTTTTTAATGTAAATATTCCTTTCAAATAAAAATAATCCAACAAAAAATTTATTATTATATGTAAAAAATATAAAATCCCATAAATTTAAATTTTAAATTAATTTTATATTAATTTTAAAATAGATTGATTTTCTTTTATTCAAAAAAACATAAAAACATAAAAAGTATTTTTATTGGAACATTGAAAAAAATGCATTTCATTCATAGGAATTCATAAAAATTTCAATAAATTTTCTTGTTATATGATGAAATGAGAAGAAGGATTTTGGTATGATTTATATTTAAAAAAAATTAATTAAAATTTAATTTGATTTTTTTGAAATTAAATTATGGGTAAATATATGAAGAAAATGATTTATAAAGGGGGTTTATTAGTGAAACAAAATTCAATATTAAATCCATTATCTCTATAGTGGAATCAATTATGAGTTTTTTTGGAAATGGTAGAGGGATTTCTACATCTAGGTACTAATTAATAGACAAATAACCAGTAAACAAGACCCTACCGAGACCTAAAATGTATGCTGGTATTATAATTAGTAATATAGTCCCATAACTTTACAAAGATGTTAATTAAGTGTAGTTTTATCATTTTTTATATATGATTAAAGAATAAAATCTTGTTTTATTTTTCTAGAAATCATTTATATTATATTTCTCCTCCAAAAACAATCATTTAACCTCCTTATATTCGTTTAGATATATATTCTCTAAATTTTAATATAACTTTGATATGTCATGTGTGTTGCAGTAGTGATGTGATCATCTTTGATTTACCTATCATTTTATAAAAAAGTATCAGTTTTTCTTGAAACAATATTTTAATTAATCATATATATTCTAGTTTATTATAATTGGAAATTCATAGTGGTTTTGGATGAATCATACCATCCCTATTAGTGAAACTTTTATGTTAAACAAGATATTAGAGGGCAAAAGACATTTTCTTAGAATTTAATTCTGTATTTAATCTGAATTGTGAAATTTTTTATATACAATTAGTCATCATGTTTATATTGGATGTTTTGAAAATTGAGTTTTATCTAGTGATGATGATGACGATAGATGAATTAATATGTGATATGTATATTTTTTTTCTTTTTAATTATAGGAATTGTAATTTATCACTATTAACATATTAAATACATTGAAAAATAAGTATAAAAAAATATTATATACATGTCATATTTATTAATGATAGTAATAATAATTTTTAATTCAATTGAATTTATAGCTTTATCATTAAATGACATTAATAGTTATTTTATTGTGTGGATTTAATTAAAACTAATTTTAACAACCCATTTAATCATATAATTAATCCTTTTCTTGGTTATTATTATCCTTGTATTATATAATTATATTTATTATAAAAATATTATGTTCTTTTTAAAATCAAAATGAAAATAGTTTTATTAAACTATTTTCATATATGTTTTTATTTAAAGGTTCAATTTCCAAATTATCGATTTATAATTCTAAAAAAAGTATTTTAATTTTAAATTCATCATGGTAAAATTACTATATGTTGATTTTCATGAAAATTTTATAAAATTGTTGATGTTTTAATGAATGGTTAATATGATATTTTTATAGAAAAACAAATTTTGATTTAAATTATTTACAAATTAAAATTATATTTTGGATTATTTTTAAAATTTAAATAGATTATTTTGATTAATAAAAATCAAATAATGTAATATGTAATTAATTTTAAAAAAAATGTATTAAAAAAAATTTATACTAAAAAGGAATTTTTTCTGAAAAAGATCATTTCATCACATTTTTCATATTTAATTTTAAATATAATTATGCCACTTATTTGAACGGAATCCAAAAAAATGGATTCAATATTTTGTATGTAGAGGTGAAAAGTTAATAATTATTTAACTTTTATTTTTACTCATCATGACTAGTAACTATATTAAATTTTATAACCATGGGGAAGCAGAATGGCTTAATTAATGTTAAAAGTAATGTGATAGAGGCTAAAAATTAACCCTAACACTTTTATTCAGTTTATTTTATTTTTATATTTCATCTATAACCATAAAATAGTTAAATATATATCCTTTTGTTTCTATTTTCCATGATTTTGGAATTAAAATATTGTAACACCCCAGTTAAATAAAGAAAATGAAATTTTTATATTTATCCATATTTGTGAATAAAATATTAATATGTCTTTAAAGGGGACGTTATGCTCGATGGCGTACCCAACACGCAACAACGAGTTTCTTGGGAATCTTATGTTGCACTCTAATAATAAAATAATATTATTTTATGTGGTAGTTAAAATGTAGCCGTTGTATTGGCTGGAATGGATAGAAATAACGAAAATATGATTATAAATATTTTTAAATATTTTTACATTTATCCAATAAAAGATAAAGGCTAAAAATATGGAAAGATTTCAATTTTAGGCGTATATGCCCTAGTTTTCATTAAAGGGTCACTTATCGCCTTTTGATGGCGAACCTTCATTAAATATAGTTTTGATCACTCTTATACATTCTTTTTGACCAAATAAAACTCTTCTTTAGAATCGGGACATCAAATTTTACTTTGTGTAATTTTTTGGTATTTTTCCGATAAAGTTCATTTTTAAATGAATAGTGTAAAATGTTGTGTTTTAATTCAAAACCACTTTTTAATCTAATTTATTTATATGATTAGATAATCTATTGAATTGGTTTTAAAGAGAAATTAGAAAATATTTTTACCATTAAATCCAATAGTGGTCGTTGAAATTAATTTCATTTTTAAATCGGACTTAAACTATTATCAATCTTTTGATACTTATTGTTTCTTAAACACACGCTATTTGTTTTGACAGTGGGAGTTAATTATTAAATTAATTAATTATACTTATATTCTTTGAATTAGGTAATATAAAAATCATTTTTGAATTCGGAATATCAAATATAGCTTAGGGTGAATTTTTGGTAATTTTCTGAAAAACTCCAATTTTTTGATGAATAGTGAAACCACTAAGTGGTAATCAAGAAAACTGATTTTTCAGTTAAATGAAAGTTTACCACTAATGTGTATTGAATTTTGAAAATCCGACATACATGTTTGTCATTAGTATGTAATATGTGGTTCAATGGGATGAAAATAATTTTTTGGTGAATAGTAACTTTTTTTCATTAATCGCGATTAGAGGTAATTAGTGTAATTTAAGGTAAAAATGATATTATAAAAATATTAAAACACCATGACACTTGTCCTACCCCTATTGGATGAGTCATGGCAGACCGAGACAACCCATGGGTCAACTTGGGGACCCCATGGAGCCACATTGGATGGAAAATGACATTAATATATATTTATTTAATGTTAAAATTAAATTGACACAAACATGAGTTGTTTTACTAAAATAGTTTTTAAGTGGGGTTACACAACTCCAAAGTTTGACTATAAATATTCATTAGAAAGCTAAAACGATTTCCCACATCATAGTAGTTTTTTAATAATTTTTAGATATTAAATAATTTAATTTAATTACAACATCATGATGATGCAACGATGACCTCATTAATGAACAGTTTAAATAAAATGAAACGATAATATAAAATCTAAGACCTAAAATTGTCCAAATACTATTGTATGGGAATCTTTAAAATCCTTATCATCTTATCTTTTAAATATATCAATGTGGGACCTTAGAAATTCGAAACACTTTTGAAAATAAAATAATAGTTTCATGATTTCCAAAAGTGCCCCTCCTCTCCTCTTATAAAAGGCCCCCACCTCTACCTCATTTCACACACTCCTAAAGCCTTTGTCTCGGCCATACCCTGCCCATTTACTCTCTAAACATACCTCTCCTCATCCAAGAGGATTACCCTTTGGGCATAATCCTTAAAAGGAAGCCTTTAGGCTCAAATCAAAAGGAGTTACACTTTTAAAGGTAATTCATTCTCTCATGTTCATTTGTTTTATTTTTCTTCTCCAACCCATAACCTATTTTTATTTACTTCTTTTGTTACAACACCAGTATCTTCACTATACTAGGATGTTGTTATAAGATTTATTTGAGCTACACTCTCACACAAGTACATCAAATGGTTAAAGAACATATAGTTTCCGTGGATGGTGAAATTCTGCCTCCCGAAACGATGATTGTTCAACACTCATATAACACCTTCAAAGGTGGCCATTTAGATGACACTATATTTATATATGATATATAATATGTTTATGTTTTACTTAAGCTTCTTTATTTTCATTTGTTTTATACCTTTATGGTTTCCATTGTGGGTAAACACGATAATTTCATTTTAGGAAGTGCGGACTACCACCTCCTCAAAGTGATTTGATTCGTTAATGCCATATGTGGGACGTATAAAGGGTGTATTTAAAGTTATTATATATTATGTTATACTGGAATTATAATATACCTCTATATCATTATTGTTTCTTTCCATTAAAGTATGATATAGAAATGAATGTAGCGTTCATGCGTACGTACGGCTTACCGTCTCCATGAACGGTGCATTTCATTTCTTACCTCTAAATGATTATGTAATATTATAAATACATGTATATGATGGAAATATATGATATATATGATATCCAAATCATGAATATCATTTTGGATATAATGAACCTTTGACCACACAAACAACATGTAATTGTAAGAAGTCCATTTTCGACTAAAGAACCAAATATTGAAAGAACAAACATTATTAACTTCAATGATTACATAATGTTTATAAAATTGAAATAAGTGATATAAAAGGAATAATGAACTTTAATAAGGTTCATAATAAAGTATAAATTAACTCACGTTTATTATTCAGGAGAGTAAAGAACTGTTGGGTCAAGTCGTATACGAGGTAAGGGATCCTACACCTCTCTTTCTTTTTAAGTACACTCTTTTATATCATTCCTTTTAAGCACATATTTCATATGATTGGGTTGTTATTTTATATTACTCCCACTATACTTATTATGTTCATATTATGAGAGAACCTATTTCCTCTCATCAATCCATTTTGGAAGTTTTAAGTGGCACCGTTAGGCTGCCGAGTTTTCGTAAGGGATTTTTCATTTCACTTTTATTCCTTTGAGATTTATGCAACATTTGCCACAATTTCATTTGATTGGATTATGTACTTCCCATTATTACACTCATTTTGTAATATAATTCCATTTATGGGTATTTACATATTCATTTTATGACACTTCTTTAATGGGGTGTAATTTTCGAAAGTTACCCAAGTCGGTAATGGAACCTTTCACCCTCCTCATTTTAAAAGACTTCGTTTGTTATGTCTTTTAATTCACATACTATTATGTTGGGATATGTCCTTCTATATCCTGATTGATGTAAATTTTATGTCCAAGAGATGATATCCCCTTTTTATCTCTCATCAACTCATTTTCTGAATTCCTGAAGTGACCCCATTAGGCTGTCGAATTTTACCAAGGGAACTTTTTAACCCAATTTCGATTTCTTTGGGTTCAACATGTAGTAATTGAATATGTCATCCTTTGAATATGTGTGAATGACCTTTTATTGGTTTACACTTAATATCCAATTATATTGGGTGTATTCATATTTTTCACACATAATTTTGAGATTGATTTATCCTTAATTTAAGGATACCTTCTTTATAAGGGATTTAATCACATTTTATATCCCTATTGAGACTTCATTGTTGTTATGCACAAATTCACTCTTATATGGTGTATATACTATCCTTTGGAATATTATATCATGAATCCATTTATTCTCCTGATATTATAAAGTTCTGATTAAATTTTATTCCTCAATTATTGTATTCAAGTGTCTTTAATTTTGGTAAAAACCCTTTAACCAAAATATCGCTTTAAATGTTTTAATTATTTGTTCATATTAATATACATGTATTCAAAATGGTTTTAACGATTTATTTATATGGATATTAATGGTTTAAAATTTTAAAAGCTTCAAGGTGGTATGGGACACTTTGATTCAAAAATCTCTTTATTAAATGTTCTAAATGGTTTTGAAAATGGTTTTTTAATGGAGTCATTATTTCAATATACTAAAATGTTATATTATGATTGAAATGTGGAAATGTTATGTTTCATTTATTCATGTTTAATGTGATACAATTATGTTATGGTTCTTGGGCATTGTTATGAAGAACGGGTGGTTCCGTGATAAACCAAGGGAGGGTGAGCCCGATATGGCTCTCTAATGCATTGGGTAATGCGAAGGAGTGAAACGTTAAGGTTTCTCTGAAGAGATTTTAGGGATTATACTATAATGGGTATTCCAAATGTTACCAAGAGGGTTACTCCCTATGTACAAATGTTATGAATGCCTCAAGTTACCTTTTATGTCTTATGATTTCGATGATTTATTCATGATTTGACGAGGTATGTTAAAGTGTCTATGTTTTATGGGTAAAGTATGATTTCATTCTTAGGAATATATGAACTCATGTTTGATTTCCATATTTTTTTATATCCCTTACTGAGCTTTTTATGCCCATCCCAAGTTTTTTTTTGAAATGTTTTTCACAGGTCAAGGGAAAGGTACATGATGTGATGATAGTGTCAAGGATGTGTCAAGAAAGAATCCATGTTTTATTTTCAATATGTTTCCGTTGATGGGAAGAATGAATACTGTCTTTTATGTAACCACTTTGTTTAAATGTGGAATATAATGAATGTTTCATGATCTAATTCTCTAAAACTCTAAACCTGAAAAGATCCTCAATGTGTAATCTTGTGATAACTCAATATTATGTAAGGTTTAAGGCTGGGGCCTTATAGTTGGTATCAAAGGTCTGTTTAGACAACTTTAGGGATTATGAGTTCTTGTGAGACACATAATTAGTCCCTATATTTATTATTTCAGTTAAATCCTTTTTTTAAAACTTTTTTTTTCAGGTCAAGTAAAGTCAGTTACGAATGGAAGGAGGAGGATCTCAAACGACATTCCTATCTCTTCCTGATGACATGCTAGCAATAATTATTGCAAAGTCCTCTTCGGATGATTGTGAAACTTTTTCTAGCATACAACTAACATGAAAGCATTTGTTTGAGATATCAAACACCTCCGCTATACCTCGTTATCATCGTGGATCATGGGTTGTTTTTAGAAAAATACAATTTTCAGAATATTCTCATGTTTTCAAGAGAGGTAAATATTATCAAGGTATTTTCAAATATTTTACCTTATCACAAGAATTTGAAGCATATTATGATTTTAAAAATGGTGCTGAGGAAGGAGACCCTTGCACAACCTATTTATATTTGCTTTTAAAATATAGTCTCACATCGCATACTTATGGTATTTTAAAAGGACCAATGATAGAAAGTTTCAACTCAATTCCGGTCTGAATATTTTTTAGAAATCATGTTTTATCAGATGTTTTGGAATTATATGTCATACATGATTATTTTCCAAAACTGTTTTTCTGTGAACACCCATATGACCCATGTTGCACGAGGTGTATTTGGATGGAGGAAGAAAATTATTTTGAAGGATCTCTAAATCATTGTTTAATGCATGGGACTTCTACCTACGTGAGAAAGATGACGATGAAACCGAGTGGACGCCATGATCAAGGTATGATGTTATTCATTTTGGGAATCGTTTTTTTATCTTATGGTGGTGAAATAAGACTTCAAGAATTAAGGTGTTGAGATCATAATGAATTTGGATGAAAATTAAAGTTATAAGGAAACTATTGAAGATAAAACATGTTAGGGTTATTTTTGGAGTTTTATAAAAAGGACAACATGCAGACCGTGTGACAACCTGTCACATCCGACAAAGCTGTGGAAATCGAACCCACAAAAAAAGTGAAACTGGTATTTATCGCCTACCACTGTACTACGTGAAGTCCCTGGTTAGTTTGACCAATTATTTTTAGTTATATGATTTTATGAATTAAGATTAAGTTAATTTTTGGTTATCTATGGAAATTATTAACCTATCATGGAGGATATGTGATTAGGTTAATTACTTTTCAATATGAGACATTAAGAGTAACCGATGTTATTTGGAGATAACTGTTAATTTGTACCATGGAAGACTATGTGACTAAATCCTTCAAATATTTGGGTTTCCATCTTAGATTGGTTTAATTTGAAGAATTTTATGGACAAATAGTTTATTGAATTGTCTTTGTTGAACTTTGGGTATTGTTTGATAAATTTTGGAGATTAAGAATAGATTTTTTTAAGGATTATCCTTTTTGGGTATTATCTGATCTCATAATAAATTTTTTTGTTTTATTTCTGGTTATGGTCTAAAGACATGGGAAATGTATAGTTCTATTTTGTGGATTAGGTGATTCTCAAGAATTTGATTATAGTACTCTTAATGTGAACGAGTCTTCCTAAATACTCGTCGTTTGGGGAAATTATGAGTTTGTGTAAGGAATCTAATAAAAGTTGAATGTCCACATGATAAGTGAATATGTTTTCTTATGAATAAATTCCCCAATAAAAATTAAAGTAAAACAAAAAATTTTTTTATTAACTTTTCCTACAGGGGAATCGAATTCCTTTTAACCCATCACATGTTTGTGATTTTTTTATGGTTGACTTTCTCTTAGACATGTTTACTATCAGTCTCCCTCAGAACATGACCCTTTGTTTTTTCTTCCAGGTCCATGTTTTCTTACATGTAATCCTAGTATGGGTTAACTCGGGTGACCTATGTACTCCTCTTTCTTTCTTCTAAAGTGATTGTTTTATTAACTCTTGTTTTGATGTGGGATTTTCAATGAAGTTTATGAGCCCAATTTTAAAATTGCGAGGATGCAATTCCTAAAAGGGGGAAAGGATGTAACACCCCAGGTAAATAAAGAATATGAAATTTTTATATTTATCCATATTTGTGAATAAAATATTAATATGACTTTAAATGGGATGCTATGCTCGATGGCGTAACCAACACGCAACAACGAGTTTCTTGGAAATCTTACGTTGCACTCTAATAATAAAATAATATTATTTTATATGGTAGTTAACATGTAGCCGTTCTATTGGTGGGAATGGATAGAAATAACTAAAATCTGATTATAAATTTTTTTAAATGTTATTACATTTATCCAATAAAAGATAAAGGCTAAAAATATGGAAAGAATTCAATTTTAGGCGTATATGCCATGGTTTTCACTAAAGGGTCACTTATCGCCTTTTGATGGCGAAGCGTCATTAAATATAGTTTTGATCACTCTTATACATTATTTTGGACCAAATAAAACTCTTCTTTAGAATCGGGAAATCAAATTTTACTTTGTGTAATTTTTTGGTATTTTTCGGATAAAGTTCATTTTTTAATGAATAGTGTAAAATGTTGTGTTTTAATTCAAAACCACTTTTTAATCTAATTTATTTATATGATTAGAAAATATTTTGAATTGGTTTTAAAGTGAAATTAGAAAATATTTTTACCATTAAATCCAATAGTGGTCGTTGGAATTAATTTCACTTTTAAATCGGACTTAAACTAGTATCAATCATTTGATACTTATTGTTTCTTAAAAACACGCTATTGGTTTTGACAGCGGGAGTTAATTATTAAATTAATTAATTATACTTATATTATTTTAATTAGGTAATATAAACATCATTTTTGAATTCGGAATATCAAATATAGCTTAGGGTGAATTTTTGGTAATTTTTCTGAAAACTCCAATTTTTGATGAATAGTGAAACCACTAAGTGGTAATCAAGCAAACTGATTTTTCTGTTAAATGAAAGTTTACCACTAATGTGTATTGAATATTGAAAATCTGACATACATGGTTTTCATTAGTATGTAAAATGTGGTTCAATGGGATGAAAATATTTTTTTGGTGAATAGTAACTTTTTTTCATTAATCGCGATTAGAGGTAATTAGTGTAATTTAAGGTAAAAATGATATTATAAAAATATGAAAACACCATGACACTTGTCCTACCACTATTGGATGAGTCATGGACGACCAAGACAACCCATGGGTCAACTTGGGGACGCCATGGAGCCACTTTGTTTGGAAAATGACATTAATATATATATTTAATGTTAAAATTAAATTGACACAAACATGAGTTGTTTTACTAAAACAGTTTTTAAGTTGGGTTACACAAGTCCAAATTTTGACTATAAATATTCATTAGAAAGATAAAAAGATTTCCTACATCATAGTAGTTTTTTTATAATTTTTATATATTATATAAATTAATTTAAGTACGACATCATGATGATGCAACGATGACCTCATTAATGAACAGTTTAAATAAAATGAAACGATAATATAAAATAAAAGACCTAAACTTGTCCAAAAACTATTATATGAGAATATTTCAAAGCCTTATCATATTATATTATAAATATATCAATGTGGGGCCTTATAAATTCGAAACACATTTGAAAATAAAATAATAGTTTCATGATTTCCAAAAGTGCCCCTCCTCTCCTCTTATAAAAGGCCCCCATCTCTACCTCATTTCACACACTCCTCAAGCCTTTGGTTCGGCCATACCCAGCCCATTAACTCTCTCCACACCCCTCTCCTCATCCTAGAGGATTAACCTTTGGGAATAATCCTTTAAAAGGAAGCATTTAGGCTCAAATCAAAAGGAGTTACACTTTTAAAGCTAATTCATTCTCTCATGTTCATTTGTTTTATTTTTCTTCTCCAACCCCCTAAACTCTTTTTATTTACTTCTTTTGTAACAACACTAGTATCTTCAATATGAAATGATGTTTTTATAAGATTTATTTGAGCTACACTCTCACACAACTACATCAAATGGATAAATAACATACGGTTTCCGTGGATGGTGAAATTATGCCTCCTGAAACGATGATTGTTCAACACTCATATAACACCTTCAAAGGTGGCCACTTAGATGACACTATATTTATATATGATATATAATATGTTTATATTTTACTTAATCTTCTGTATTTTTATTTGTTTCATACCTTTATGGTTTCCATTGTGGGTAAACACGATAATTTCATTTTAGGAAGTGCGGACTACCGCCCCCTCAAAGTGATTTGATTCGTTAATGACATATGTGGGACATATAAAGGATGGATTTAAAGTTATTATATATGATGTTATACTGTAATTATAATATACCTATATATCATTATTGTTTATTTCCATTAAAGTATGAGATAGAAATGAAATTAGCGTTCATGCGTACGTACGGCTTACCGTCTCCATGAACGGTGCATTTCATTTCTTACCTCTAAATGATTATGTAATATTATAAATACATGTATATGCTGGATATATATGATATATATGATATACAAATCATGAATATCATTCTGTATATAATGAAACTTTGACCACACAAACAACATGTAATTGTAAGAAGTCCATTTTCGACTAAAGAACCAGATATTGAAAGAACAAACATTATTAACATAAATGATTACATAATGTTTATAACATTGAAATAAGTGATATAAAAGGAATAATGAACTTTAAGAAGTTTCATAAGAAAGTAGAAATTAACTCAAGTTTATTATTCAGTAGATTAATGAACGGTTGGGTCAAGTCAGATACGAGGTAAGGGATCCTACACCTCTCTTTCTTTTTAAGTACACTCTTTTATGTCATTACTTTTAAGCTAATATTTCTTATGATTGGGATGTTATTTTATAATACTCCCACTTTAATTATTATGTTCATATGATGAGAGACCCTATTTCCTCTCATCAATCCATTTTTGATGTTTTAAGTGGTGCCCTTAGGCTGCCGAGTTTTCGTAAGGGATTTTTCATCTCACTTTTATTCCTGTGAGATTTATGCAACATTTGCCACAATTTCATTTGAGTGGTTTATGTACTACCCATTATTACACTCCTTTTGTAATATAATCCCATTTATGGGTATTTACATATTCATTTTATGACACTTCTTTAATGGGGTGTACTTTTCGAAAGTTACCCAAGTCGGTAATGGAACCTTTCACCCTCCTCATTTTAAAAGAATTCATTTGTTATGTCTTTTAACTCACATACTATTATGTTAGGATATGTTCTTCTATATCCTGATTGATGTAAATTTTATTTCCAAGCGATGAGATTCCCTTTTTATCTCTCATCAACTCATTTTCAGAATTCCTGAAGTGACTCCGTTAGGCTGTCGAATTTTACCAAGTGAACTTTTTAACCCAATTTTGATTTCTTTGGGTTCAACATGTAGTCATTGAATATGTCATCCTTTGAATATGTATGAATGAACTTTTATTGTTTTACACCTAATATCCAATTATATTGGGTGTATTTATATTTTTCACACATAATTTTGAGATTTATTTATCCTTAATTTAAGGATACCTTATTTATAAGGGATTTCATCACATTTTACATCCCTGTTGAGACTTCATTGTTGTTATGCACCAATTCTCTCTTATATGGTGTATATACTGTCCATTGGAATATTATATCATGAATCCATTTATTCTCATGATATTATAAAGTTCTGATTAAATGTTATTCCTCAATTATTGTATTCAAGTGTCTCTAATTTTGGTAAAAACCCATTAACCAAAATATCGCTTTAAATGTTTTAATTATTTGTCCTTATTAATATCCATGTTTTCAAAATGGTTTTAAGGATTTATTTACATGGATATTAATGGTTCAAAATTTTATAAGCTTCAAGGTGGTATGGGACACTTTGATTCAAAAATATCTTTATTAAATGTTTTAAATGGTTTTGAAAATGGTTTTTAATGGACTCATTATTTCAATATCCTAAAATGTTATATTGTGATTGAAATGTGGAAATGTTATGTTTCCTTTATTCATGTTTTATGTGATACGATTATGTTATGGTTCTTGGGCATTGTTATGAAGAATGAGTGGTTCCGTGATAAACTAAGGGCGGGTGAGCCCGATATAGCTCTCCAATGCATTGGGTAACGCGATGGAGTGAAACGTTAAGGTTTCTCCAAAGAGATTTTAGGGAATATACTGTGATGGGTATTCCAAATGTAACCAAGAGGGTTACTCCCTACGTAAGAATGTTATGAATGCCTCAATTTACCTTTTATGTCTTATGATTTCGATGATTTATTCATGATTTGATGAGGTATGTTAAAGTGCCTATGTTTTATGGGTAAAGTATGATTTCTTTCTTATGTATATATAAACTCATGTTTCCTTTCCATATTGTTTTATATCCCTTACTGAGCTTTTTATGCTCATCCCAAGTTATTTTTTGAAATTTTTTTCACAGGTCAAGGGAAAGGTACGTGATGTGATGATAATTTCAAGGATGTGTCAAGAATGAATCCATGTTTTATTTTCAATATGTTTCCGTTGAGGGGAAGAATGAATATTGTCTTTTATGTAACCACTTTGTTTAAATGTGGAATGTAATGCAAGTTTCATGATCTAATTCTCTAAAACTCTAAACCTGAAAAGATCCTCAACGTGTAATCTTGTGATAACTCAAGATTATGTAAGGTTTAAGGATGGGGCCTTATAAATATTTTTTGTAATGATATGTCAAATTTTTCTTTCTCCTAAATTTATTATCTGAAAATCTTTTAATATGCCTAAAATGTGGGTATGTTTTGATAAAAAAATTATTTAAAAGATAATTGATTTTTTATAATTATAATTTATTAAAAAAATTTATTCAAGCAATAATTACCTTAAATACTCACACAATGCTGATACAGTATTTGATCAATTAAAAATGAAATGAAATAATTGATTTCAAAAATAATAAATGTGTTTTAATTTGAATAAAAAATTATGTTCCATGATTTTTTGGGTAAATATTACATTTAAGAGAAGTTTTTAATGATTATATTTTAATTATATTATTTTCTTGATGTTATTAAGGAGAAAATAAAGTAATAGTTCTAAAATTTATGATAATGATATATTTAAAAAAAATTAAATAAATGATATGAAAAATATAAAAAAAATTATATTTGGAAATGTGAAGGGTAAATTACATACAATTTTAACCATGATTCATTTATTGGGAAATTTAAATTTTATAGTTGCCATCGTGACACTGAAAGTGTAAATAACATTAAGATAATGTAAATTGCCAAAAAGATCTAACATGGGCTAAAAAAGGTAAAAAACTGATATAAAACTTTATAAATTTTATTTTATTATAATATTTATAATCATTATAAACTTATATTCTAATAATATAAATTTTCTTCCATTGTATTATAGAAATTTATTTACATTAATTAAATACATTAAGAATTTCTCTGAGATCCCCTCCCCTCTCTTCAAAAGGGAACCTCTTATCCTATTTTTTCACTCTAAAAACCCTTTTGGGTTTTACAATAACTTCAAAATCATTTATTTACATCCCTCACCACATCTTAGAGTAATTGTTCTGACCATATAACCAACCTTGGAAAGCTTTCTATGTAAACAGGTTTTCCAAAGAAGAGGTATATTAGTTAACATAGTATATATTTATTTCCTATTATACCTATATAAATTATTTCTAAAACATGGTGAAATAAAAAAACTAGTATCTTACATATACTAATATTTTTAAATATTAATTTAATAACTTATAACCATATACTTTTCCATCAGATGGGGAAAAACAATCCTTTGTTTGTACAATCGACAACTACCTCGCAAACCGATGCAATTTTTTATCATCCCCACTTCTCAGGGATGTTTAAGATAAAATATTTAATGTAAATATATAATATTAGTGAAATATTTCTCATTATGGAATATTAATATATCATATATGTTCTTACCTTTACAATAATTGAAATACGATAACATTGTTCATACATGCAAGTGTACTAACACCTTTACAAAACGATGTCATCAATTTTTCATAAAAACATCATATTGATGATATATATTATATTATTTAAATATATAATATTATATTTATTATAATATGATAATTCTGGATAGATGAAATAACACTTACGATTTTTCCTCACGATTTTTGAAAAAGGGAAACATTACTAATGTATACGTACAACCTACACCTCTATGACTATAACATGGTTCCTTTTTTACAACAATCAATCATGGAAGGTTTAAAATTAGAAATTTATGTATTAATATGGTAATTATTTCATTATTATAATTATTTAGATGATTTAATATTGAAAAATTTGACCATAGTCAACCTACAGAAGTCATTTTGGGAAAATTGGATGAATATCATCAAAACATCCATGGTGAACATAATTTTTAATGAAATTATATATAATTTTATATTAAACAAAATAAAATTAAAAATGTTAAAAATTAACATAATTTATTTATTACAGATATTTGTTAAAATACATAAATATTTTGAGTCATGGTTAGAGACAATTCACTTTTAAAAAATTCCTTTAAAAGTTTTAAATATTTATTTTCAAAATACTTCTCTTCTATGTCCATATTACTAAAATTATTTTATTAATGTATTTATGTATACGTAAAATAATTATAAAGGATATATTATATAATTGTTGACTTTATATTTCAAAATGAATCATTTTATATTTTTTATGTGGAATGTTTTCACCAAAAATACAAAAGCAATATTCCATTTTAACATATACATCATCAATATCATTTCCCACCATCAAAAATTTTATTTTATTTTTTGAGATTCCAGTTTAATATTCTACGTTTTCTTAAAATAAAAACCCTTGATACCTTTTTTAGAGAATTTTAGGTTTTTAAATTGTGTTTTTAAAGGAAATACATATGTCAAAATATAAAAATGTTTAACATTTATGTTAAAAGGGAAATTTTTATGAGTTTGAGGAAAGAAATTCAGGATTTTATGTATTTCATGAATTTTATGGTCCTTAAACATTATTTTTGATTGTGGTAAACTGATATATCTCTCCAATATATTTGCTAATGAGTATGTCCTCTAAAGAAATATTTTAGAAATCAGCCATATGATTATTCCAAATATAATGGCTCTTGTAAGGGTTCCATAAATAGAAAAATCATAATAAAGCGACATGAATTTTAAATTATTACTCTTGAGTTTTGATGGAAATCATTTGATTTTAAAAGGGAGCTAATTATTCTTGTTTTATAGTAAGAATTATGTCATTTCAAGGTAAAAATATCTGTTTTTATGAAATATTTTTCCATGTGTTATCATTTTTTCTATCAAACCCACATGATATTTATTCCCTTTAGGCATTCTTATAATGTTTTTATGAAAATAATCACGTGGTAATCCAATTTCATGTGTATGTAAATGATTATTTTGATATCAAATTTCATTATATTAAAGGAAAAACAGTATTTTAAGATAATGAAATTTTAATATGGAATAATGGGTTACCATATTATTTTTTATTTACCTATATGATCTTTTTATACTAATCCTACGTTTTTAAATGACTTTCACAAGTTTTCTGGATGGATAGGAATAAAAAGATGTCATGTTCAAAGTCATGGAGATTTTTTATGAAAATAAATTGTGTTTCTTTTCAAAATTATTATATAATGTTAAAAATTGATACTAAGTACAAATGTATAAATTATTATATATTTATTTTAAATTTTATATTTATGAACTAATTATCTAAAAAATTGATCCTAAAAAGAACAATTAAATGAGGGAAAGTGTTTTATTGATTACATGCTCATGATTATGTAATGATTTAAGGCCAGATACTTCTAGTTGTTTTCGTATAAATGCATTAGATAATATTTTAGTTTAGTGAAATTTAAATAGAATAACATAAAATGGTTATAAATTATGGTTAAGTTTCAATTACATAGCATTTTGATATTATATATTTTTTATCTAAATTATGTCTCTTAAAAATGGTTTTGTAGAAAAGAACTAGAAAAAATGACATGAGAAGGTAGTGAGAAGAGAATATCCATCCAAATCACTAACTTATAATGGTTAAAATTACAATATATATTTTTATAATGGATTATTAGAAATTGGATATAAATAGTGGTTGAATCCATGAAAAAGACAAACCACAATAAGTAAAAATAATCATGTCTACAAATGAGCATTTCATGAGATAACACCATCCATCATTTAGGGGTTCTTATAACCCATTATTATTTGATGGATCAATTAAATCATTGGAAAATATATTCAATGACTTGGGTTACTGATATATTCAAAATTTGGTTCTTTTTTATCTATCATAATGATGGTGAAGATAACTGGGGGTGTTCAATGGTTAATAATATCAAATATAGGAATTATATTGAAACCTTCTAATGAGTTGAAATTAAAAAAAATCACGGATCTAGATTTTTTTAGGTTTTTCCACTTATGATGGAATGACATTTCTTTTAATTGACATAAAAATGGAGATTATAGGTCTTCTTATCATGAAAACATCACCTGATTAGAAATTAATACACAAATTTTTACATGGTATATTGATAGTAAAATTAAATGGTTTAACACAGGATTGAAACCAATATATCAAAGGAAATTTTATTCAACTAAATTAAAATGTTATGAGAAACTTATTTTATATTTTATAAAGGTATAAATTTATTCTATCGATGATTATGCATCCAATTAAAATAAGAAGAAGAAAAGGACATACTAATTCGAAATGTGGAAGTATTCTTCAACAAAATATAGATGTAAGAAAATCAAGGTGACTTCTTATGAAATTCTACTAAATATTAATCAAGATAATTCATTATTTAATATTAGAGGTGATTAAAATTTGGAATTTTTGTATTTTATTTTCTACATAGCTATAAGTATAATGACTATAAAATTAATCAAAATATGTTGGTAATAGGTTTTAATTGAAATTAGTTGGGGAATTATGCCATCATTTGTCTAGATTTAATCACTCTAGGTATAATCATATATGTTTAACAAAAGGGGTCAAAAATAATTTTTACTAATAATGTTAACGTTTGTTATCTAATAAAGTGGTGATAGGTATGCTACCTATTTATTTGATTTCATCTAATACCCCATATGTCTCAGTTTCATTATAATTTTTAGAAATTCTCAAATAAAATGGGAATATAATCTCATGAAAAACAATTAAAACATTCGGTGAAAACATCGGTGAATATATTATGTAAACCAGGATTTATTGGAATATTCCTATTTTTATTAGTGCTATGTTCTTACCTAAAAATCGTTTAGAACGTATTAGAGTAGAATTATATTTTACTATTTTAGTGGATTATATTTTATTTTATCATGATAAGATATAAAATTGTGCTAAGGATGGTTTATTCCAAGATTTCATGTATTTGATAGCTTACCAAGAATCTATGAAATTGATTACAGATGGTATTGAATGTTAAGTAGCTCATGTTTTTAAAATGAAATAAAATTTTCAAATTAGTGGTGTCCTAATAGTAAATGGATATATAGATGTATTTCCTAATTATATCACATGTTTTATTCTTGATATAGAGGTTGAATTTAGTATTATATTAGTATTTGATTACAAGAAAATTTAAAAACCCCCTTATCAAATTATTTATGTTGAACTTTTGTTATTAAAAAAAATTAATGGAGTCTCTAGATAATGGTTTCATTCATACTAGAACATCAACATGGGATTATCCAAACTTATTAGATTAATATAAATATGGTCAAATGAGTCATTGAAATTATTATTGATCCTTGAGTAAAATAATTGTTAAAAACATGTATAATTTACCTCATATCGATGATTCATTTCAATAGATTTAGGTAATGAAGTATTTTTTGATGATTAATCTACTATCTTGTAACCATTAGTTAAAGGTGAAGGGGGAATATATTCTAGACATTTCATTCTTGACATGATATAGGCATTATTATTATTTAGTTATTCCCTTTTGTTTTGTCTAGTGTACTTGGTATATTATTGACCTTATAAATATAGTTTTCCATGTCTATTTAGACAAAGTTTTGATTGTATTTATTGAAAATATATTGGAATATTTTAAAATATATGTGGAATATGAAAGACACATAGGATTTTTTTCCAAACATTAAATGATAAAAATATATATATGGAAAATTTGATAAGTGTGAATTATGGTTACAAAAAATATCATTCCTCAAGAATATAGTCTCTACAAATGGTGTAACGGTTTTCCTAACTAGAAATATAATTTTTCAGGAATATAAAAAACCTAAAAATTCAATAGATAGTCATTGTTTTATTTTATTAGTAGGATACTATAAGAGTTTTTGTAATTATATGACGAGGTTTCTATCCAACTAACTAATTTAACAAAAAAAAGAGTTAAATTCATTTGAAAAAAATAGTGTGAAAATTATATACATGAACTACAAATAATAATAGTGATTCCTCCAGTTATTCCCCTCACTACTAGATATAAATATTTATTGATTAAAGAAAATTAGTTATGTTATGAAGTAGGATGATCATGTAATTGCTAGTGCTATATTAAAAATGAGACCTCATTTGTAAAATTATCCTACTCATTATCTAGAATTATCTTTTATGATTTTTTATGAAATAAATTTATTTCATAATTCGTATCGTGTAAATTTTGAAATATATATATATATATATCATAAAATATTTTAGTATATAATCTCTTAGAAATAGTTAAACATAGGTATAGAAAATAGAGGGAACTAATTATTGATTATGACCACATGATTCAATACTGTCATAAAAAAATCAATTTATTCGATTCTTTGAGATATAAACAAAATTATACATTAACCATGTAACATTTTGGAAATGAACCATTATTTAATGATTTGATGAATATTTTACTTGAAATTATTAATACAAGAACTTAAACTATTTTGTTTCATGTACTATTAAAATCCTCTCTATTAGTGATAATTAGACATGCTTAGAAAGGGGATCATTTATTATAGGAAAATGAATAATATATTCATAAGTACATGTTACATGAATTTAATATTGATGAAGAAGGTGTTATCTTGTTTGGAATGATATTTTTTCCTTATTATTACCAATATAAGAAATAGTTTTTGAGTGAATTTCAAAGTTCCTTATTTCTCATTCAACCTGAATGCACTAATATGTACAGAGGCCACCAGGATTATTAATGGTTGGATGGATTACAATGAGATATTTAAAACATTACCATGATATGATTGGTCTTATAAAAAGTTAAACCATAAATATAATTTCCACACTACATGGATCATCCATTACCTGTTCTAGAATAGAAATGGGACAATATATCGATGGATTTCATGGTGTAATTCCAAAATACAAATCAAGGTAATAATTTTATTTGGGTTATTATTGACGAATTAACTATATATATACATTTAAACCGTATTAGAGTTGTTATTTCCTTAGATAAACATTCAAAAATATATCTCAAGGTGATATTCAATTTACATAGACTTCATCTCTCCATTGTATCAAACTATGATCCCATTTTTAATTCTAATTTTTGGAAAGGCTTTCAGAAGTAATTGGTTAGTAAATTAAATTTTAGTGGAACTTTTAATTCTCGATCAGATGGATATACCAATTCCATGATACAAATATTTGATTCCATTTTTAATTATTTTATAATGTATTTATAGGGAATGTGGGATAATTATTTTAAAATAGTTGAGTTTCCTTATAATAAAAGTTTTTATTATAGCATATATATGGAATATTTTGAGCCTTTGTAAAGTTATTTTTTTCAGAAATGAAATATCTGGGACAATGGAAGTGAATAAATTTTTTGGGAATATAATTGGTCGAATAAACGTTTTCAAAGTTAAGGATGATTTATAAACATATAAGGATATCTCAGATTATGAATAAATGTTATAAAGGTAACTGGAGGGAATAACTTTCTTTTTATAGAGGTGATCATGTTTTTAATAATGTATCCCAATAGAAAAGTGTTATGAATTTTGGTAAAAATCTGAAGATAAGTTAATTATTCATCAAAAAATAAGAAACCCCAGATAAATTTGGATGTATTTCTTATTGAGTTGCCTCTCTTCTAGGTTTATCTAAGGAATATAATGTATTTATTATTTTTATATTAAGAAAACATGTGTCTAATTCTTCTCATATTTGGATACCTCGTGTAGTTTAGTTTTTAGATAACCATTATAAGGAGAAATGTCTTTTAGAACTTTGATAATATCGATAATTTGTTCCAAAAGAAGTTAATTCAATATGTTTTGGTTCTTTAAAAAACCATATGGTTGAATAAAGAACATGGGAATCTAAAAATGTTATGAGGGAGTGATATCCCCACTTGATTAAGAAATCAATAAAATTGTGTGGAAAAAATTTCCTAATGGGGTAATGATTGTATAAACCTATGTAATGATAGATTATATCATTTTCATGATTGTTATTATCCATTAGTTAGATAGTTATATTTACCAGAAAAGTATATTGTAATATTTAAATTAAAAAATAAATATTTATATTTAACACATTTCTTATAATGTTTTATATAAATGTTTAATTTCCAAATAATGTAATTTAATTTCTCAAAAATGAATTTAATTGTTTAATTACTCATTTTAGAATTACCTTAGGATTATTTTTTTGATAATTTTCAAGAAAGATTAATTTTACAATGAATTGGTAGTAAATTGAATTTCTTGGAAAACAATATATTGTTTTAAAATATTTACAAATTAAAATTCATTCTTAGGTATGTTTTAAAATTTAAATATTTCCTTTTGATTATTATAAATGTAATTATGGACTTTGAATTAATTTTATATATGATGTTTGTATACAAATATTTTTACAATTAAAATACTTTTTTTATAAAAACTTATTTTCATCCTGGTTTTTGTGTTTAATTTTAAATTAAATTGTACCAATTTTTTGAGTTAAATCATGAAAAATTTATTCCATATTTGGGATAATAGGGCCAAATTTTTTTAAATATATCCCATTTTGTTTTAATCATTATGAATATTAATCATTGTAAATTTTGTTACCAAGTTAAAGGATATTAGTTAATTGAGGGTAAAAATAGTGTGATAATGAATAAAAAGTAACTCTAACACCTACCTTAATTTTATTGGATGATTATATTTCATTCATTACAATAAAAACTCTATAATTTGAAATTTTAACCATTTTCCAATAATTATTAACATTATAATATTTTACATAAATAAATTCCCAAAATGCCATTCTATTTGTTTTATTTTCCTTAAAATATAGAAATATGGATAAATGAATGCATGTTTCATTATAAATATTTATTTAGAAGATACATGATTTTTTATCATGGTAATTTATTTAAATTTTTTAGTGATAAAATTATTAATTTAAATTCATTCACAAAACCTATAGGGTTTTTTATTAATTTATAGGTAAATTAAATAAATTAGTTTAAAAATATTAATTGTAATATAATATGAATTAATTATTATGTTACAAAAAATGTAAATATAACATTTTAAGGCTGTTCTAATTTATTATATTAAAATTTATTTGTCTCCTTGATGTAACAACTATATCTTTTATGATTTTTTTGGATAAATAAATATAATTTAATGTTTTCCATTTAGTGCGACACCATTTTAATCATGATTTGTATGAAACTCTTATTTTATCTTGTGTTACACACAATTCCATGTTTATATTATCTTCCACACAACACCATGCTTAATTTGAATTATATATAACACTGAGCTTACCTTGATTCACAAGCGAAACTAAGATTAGTTTTTAGTACAAGAAACTCTATGTTCTTCTTATATTACAAAAAATTTGAGTTCCTTTGATAGTTTTCATTACACAGTGGACTAAGCCCTAACGAATTATATTACAATATTATTATTGTTATTTAGTATTATAGTTTTCATCTAGCCATTATAATGAAGGGAATTAATAATATAAAATAAGTTATGAAAATAATGTTTGTTCATGTAAAAAAATTCCTTCCTTTGGTAAATAATTAATTTTAAATGAAATTAATAACCATTTTTTAAAAAATAAATTAATTTTTTAAAAAAATATTTTTCTATGCAAAAAAATGATTTATTTCAAAAAATTAAAAAATAATAATTTATTGAATGATTTTAATAAAATATATATTTAAATATTTATATAATGGTTTAAATATGTTATAAAACATTTATTTTATGCATTTTCTATACAATATATGAGGATAAATCTAATTTTGTGCATAAGAAATTATATTTTCTAAAAGGTGATTTTACTACATTTAAATAGAGATAAAATATTAAATATATTTTTTTAAACATTTTTGAATTATATCTGAAAAAGTAAAATTAATGTTTTATTGAGTAAAATAATTATTATCACGGTCATAATTATTCCAATTTTAGGTAACAGTTTAATTATTGATGAACAGTGAAAATCTTGAATTTTAATTGAAAACAACAATTTTGTTTGAATTATATATATATTTGTATTATATTTCATATTAGTTTTAAATTATAATTACAGTAATTATAAATCATTTAATTCAATCTGTTTTATTTTAATCGATTTCACATTGAAATTGGATATAATAATATATCAATATATTGAACAATTTCACTTTTAAAACCTAATGATTTGTTCCATCTACGATATTAATTTTAAAATTAATTTAAGGAACTATGTGATTTCAATTTCAAAAAATGGATTCTATATTTTCAATAATCATAATTTATACTTTCTGTGATATCCATCATTAGTTTTGGCCAATGTGATTAGTGAAAATAGTTAAAACTAATCATGATTATTTAGAAAAAAACAAGTTTACTATGAGAGTAAACTTTTATGATAAGGGTAAAATGACCTACTAAAATTTAATAAAACTATTTTATGTATATATTTTTCATATATCCCTTCAGTAATTATATTTTAAAATTATTATAGATACTACACTTGGAAAAAACAGGGGTTGAATTCTCTCTTTCAAAGATTTACAACTTTTCCACTCACCTCCCTTAAGAAAGGTCTCTCATATCCCTTCCCAATACTCATCTCAAGCCCTTTGTATCAACAAAATATATATATCAAAATTTCTTTGTAAATTTATTCCCTTGATCCTAAAACCCTTTAATTTATAATCAATCTATCCACGGAAGTTCGTTTCTATAAACTAAAAGAAGATCCCCGAATAAGAGGCAACATTCATCAATGTACATTTTTATTTTATTTATTACTAAAATCCATTTAATTAATTTTATATACAGATTGTATAATAACACCAGTATCTTAATTATACTACTATT
Source organism: Viscum album (assembly GCA_963277665.1). Classification (NCBI taxonomy): domain Eukaryota; kingdom Viridiplantae; phylum Streptophyta; class Magnoliopsida; order Santalales; family Viscaceae; genus Viscum; species Viscum album. The sequence goes on from OY728133.1 coordinate 668,226,777, forward strand.
TCTTTAAGGGTATGATCTACAACTACACACACTTCAACAAAAAGGGTTATGAAATCATTGTTCGTGCATACAGAGGACTACCGCCTCGTGAACCGATGTCAGTCGTTTTTCCATTACCACCTATCAAGGATGGTTATAATTATTAAAATATTATAAACATATTATTTATATTATTTATATGATATTATTTTTATTTTAAAATTCTTATATCACACATTCCTTCTTGAATTATATTTTGTGTGAATATGATAACGTCGTTGATGTGTACGGCGGGCTACCGCCACACAAAGCAATGAGATTAACTTAGAATGAATATGGAATTTACTAAGGATGGGATTAAAAAATATGTGATATATATTAGATAATAATTATATTATAATGATAATATCTCAATCAATTTTCCTTCATTCATCCTGAAAAACTAATAATAATTATTCATGCGTTTGTGTGGCCAACCATCACCAGGATTGGAATATTTTATTTAATATTAAAAAATTTAATTTATTATTATAAATAAATATATAATAACTATATATTATATATTTATCATGGTTATAATTATATAGTTTATGAAATAATTATAAAAGTAATAGGACCAAAAAATTAACAAATCAAAACATATAAGAAAAATAATGAAGTTATTAACCAAAATGTGACATTGTTATTGAATTGTTAACAAACAAGTAATAAAAGGTCCTAATAAAATCATATATGGTATTATATAAATTAATATGGTTCTAAAAAATATTTATTAAAACGTGTATTTTTATATCGTAGGTTTTAATGAGTACAATGGAACTGAAGACTTATGGTATGGGATTTTATCTAACTTTTACTTTCCATGAGATACATGGCATGACAACCACCTATTTATTTTATATGGTGTATATGATACCCATGAGAGTTTATTATGATTATTATAATTAAAATTATTGTTATTTTAATATCTATTTTATGATATCTCTTTCATTGGTTTTACGATTCAATAGATTCCAATTCGGTACAAGATTTTTGTCTCATCTTTTCTTCTTTGAGACATATGTTATGTTATATATCAATATTATTTCCCATGGTGTATGTAAAACCACTTTTACATGTAGTATCATGAATTTATTCTTGATCATGACATTTTATTTTATTCATTATGTTAATCATTCAGGGGGATTATTATTGTTTGTTACCCATGACGTAATTATTTTATGTTTCTATCTCATAATTTATCAGGATTATTTATGATTAAGTCTCAAATATAGAAATTTCATGATATAAATCTCAATAATATTCATTAATTTTCTTATAATACGGTAATTTATTATTTAAGAAAATAATGGCACCATTTTCATCCCTTTGATAATTAAGACAACTTGGAAAGTATTTTTACAAAAATTTGACTTTATTTTTCTCTTCAGCTAGAAATTAGTTTTCTCTCAAAAACATGTTTCCTAAAAAAATTAAAAAAAATCAACTATTATCCTATAATTTTTTAATGAATGTTTTACCCATATGTTACCTTTTTACATGATGGTTTTTATGTTAATACTCTTTTCATTTTTCAGATCAAGGATTATTTGACTTCTACTGACAATATGAATGGAATTATTATTATTATTTATATATCATGTATGGAATAATTTGTCATTATAACCACTCCACTCATTTAAAATAAATATATACATTTTAAATAATATTTTTAAAATAATTTTTTTTTTCATATATTAGGAAAATAATTTTATTTTATATATATTCAAAAAAATTGAAATTTTTTCACATTTTAAAATGTGTTTTAAATGATTTTTAAATAAATTTTTTTTAGTATTCAAGGTTATTATAAAATAAAAAATATTTGAAAATGATTGATGTTTTGAAAAGTGTTTTAAAAGGGGAAATAATATTTTTCTCAAGAATGTTTTTAAATTAATTTCCAAAAATATATTTTTTAGAAAAAATTTTGAAAATTTTTTATAAAGGTTATTTTCAAAGAACATTTATTTCCCTTAAGAAATGTTTTAAATCGTGTTTCAAAAACCTTATCTATCTATGATTAAATTATTTTATATAACTTATTCTTTACTTTCGATATGACACAAGGACAACATTATTATTATTTCTATGAATGGATTATGTTTACAATTTTTTTAAGAAACCCATTTCACTTACACGGGTTATAACATGAAAACATTCTTGTGAAAATTTATTATTTATCAGGGTTATGCTATGATGAAATTATTAAAAAACCTATCTATTTGTCACATGTTATGATATAATGAAATTATTATATACTCTTTTTATTTCATGGGATATGATATTATAAACATTTATGATCTTGTGGTTCATATATTTATGATTTCATTATCCTATAGGCACGGGATATATCTCCATACAATAAATTGTGTAATGGTAAATGTTTTATGAGCTCATAGTGTACATCAGTTTAAAAAAGCAAGACATTAAAGGAATAAACATGGGTGGTTAGGTGAATCTCATAGAGGAGGGTACATGGGTGTTCAACCTATTCTCATATAGAAGAGTACATAGGTGGAAAGTATAATCCCAAAAAAGGTACACATGCAGTAATCCCAAGCCTTATACATTGAATGTCTTGGTTTTGATCCTTGATAAAAGATTTTATATGCCTGTGTGTAACAAAAAAATTATGTTTTATTCTAATTTTATTCTCTAAAGACTGATGTTAATTTATTTCCTTAAGATTTAAGACTTATGAACTGACAATATTTATGATATTATTCAATTTTATGATCTTTGATGTGAATGGTAAGGGTTTCTAATATTAATATCATGTTATCATACACTTATTATCTTTTCATGCATATGTATCTTCTTTATTATGCATTACTAATCATTTGATCTCAACATTTATCATGTTTTATTTCCATAGGTTATGAAGATCTATATTATATATGATGATTTTAATAAGGAAGTTATTTATGAAGAACATAGTGGGAAATGATGTACTTTACTTATGGACCAGTGTTTAGTTTACATGTTTCCAAAGTCATTAAAATTATATGGTCTTTGGGTGTGTGTTCATCTAATGAAATATTTATTAAAAAAAATATTTAAGTTTTATATATGTTATGTTATGGTCTATGTAATTGGTATCATAGAAAAGTTTCATTTAACCATTGGAAAATAAGATAAGAAAAACATAGTGAGATCAATAAGGACATGTTTAGGGATAATTCTCATCATGAATCAATGTATAAGAAAATGTCATGGAATTTTGGTAAATGATAGAGAGGGTGATTTATTACCGATACATCCCTATATAGATAATACAAGTGGATGAGGCTCTAGCACAGATTTACCTGGGTGTAAAAAGAATTGATATAGAATCTACCTAAATATGGTGTAAAACAATAGGCATATCTAGACACCTATTTTGACACTCCCAAGGGATATAATTTGGAAATTCAAAAACTCCTTAGTAAACATCCGGATGAATTTAAATAGATGATGATAATGAATGGCTTGGGAAAAATCTAATTTTTAAAATATTAAACAATGTGTCATAATTAGGACATCTAATAAGTGATTTCCATGATTACGTGGTTCACCACTATGATTATTTTTTATTACATTGTGTTTTTTTGATTTAGTCACTAAAATGAGCCAAAGTAACCACATTAATGATGAGTGCAATTTTAAATGAAATGATTGTACTATTTAGATTCTAAATGTTATTGGATATAGAATAAAAAATCACATTTCAATGATCAAAAAAATATCTCAAGCTATGAATCATGCTGGAATTCTAAAAGAGAAATAGAGGTAACAATATTTTGTTCAATCCTTCATGATTCAACATCCACCTTTTTTAGAGGGTCTTTCAATGCTGAATAATGTATTGGTTCCACTAATAATATATTTTTTATTCTTTAGTGTTTGGAACATGAAAATTTCATTTTGTTTTTCTACTATTTGGAAGGTGAAGAAAATTATTTTGTGGAATCTTATCAATATGAGAAAACAAGGTGACATTGACTTCATAGATTGATTATATTTCAATAAAATTATGTTCAATAAGTAATTTCATCATGATATTCATATGAATATATAAATTAAGTTCCATTATATAAATACAAAAATGAGGAATCTTTTAGTACTTATGAGCCCAGTTTTAAAATACATGTATGGTATGATTCTAGTATTATCATCGAACCTGAAATTAAGGTTAATAAATTCTTTAGTGTCCAAATACCATGTATTTAAATAAAATTATCCATAAGTGACTTCAGCAGTTTTGAAGAGATTCTTTCATGTGAAATCAAGGATGAAATAGAGGTCAGATCTACATATCAACCACATAGTTTTGACAACAATTGGATGATGGAGTTTAAATGAAATTCAATGAAACATGGAGAAAAAATATTAAAATTTCCTTTTTTACCTAGTGTGGGAAGAAATATGGATGAGAGAGTCTTATAGGGTCTACTAAATGTTTTATTTATGGATGGGGAGGTCATCGAGCACCTGAATGCAGAAGTGATGGGAGTAAGTAATCTAATTATGTGAATAATAGAAAATATCCATACAATATACCTCTCACAAATCACTATTTCAAATTCAAATGATATCATGCGTTATACTAAAAGGATCCCCAATCAAGGACTAATGTGCATGAAAAGACTTTAAAAAATTAAGAGAAAGGAAAAAACAGAAATGTTATGATATCTTAATTCTTGAAGTGAAAAATCATAATTATGAAATTATTAACCTAGTCTCCTTAGTTATGAATTTATGTTTGATTTTATATGATTTTTACCTATTAAAACCATATTGTTCTTCCTTTAGTTAAATTTTATTTTATTGTCTACATGGATTCTGGAAAAGTTAAATCACAAATTATATCTATAAAAAGGAGAACCTGAGCTACCAATGAATTTTTTTTTGTATAGGATAAGAGATAATATATGTAATTAGCAAGAAAATATATTTTCTAGTTGGTTTTATTGTAATTCAATTTATTACCATATTTGAATAAAATACATGATGAAGTTATACGTGTGTTTGGTATGTGATAATAGGGAGATAATATTTTTTTATGTGTATCAATGTTAAACAAATTTTTGAGAAATTTTGTGACCTTTTTTCTAATGTTTTGGATTATCATATTTTTGGACGGTCATGTGGCTATCAATTTATGAAAGGTTTTTTGTAAAAAAATAAATGTGCATTTAGATATTAATATTTCACAATATAAATTTTTGTATATTGGATAATCAATGTGAACTATTTTTTTATGATAAAAAAATATAAACCATATTATTTTTTATCTTATGTTTGGATCATATGATCAATTAGTTCTTTAGGAACAACAAATATCCATTTATTTTATGGAGTGTATGATGATCTGTAAAATGATAAAGACATAACAAAAGGGTGGGATATAGATTATGAAATTTAATGAATTCAAGTAAGTATATTATCTCATGAATATTATTAAAATTTAGGAGAATGGGTATTTAAATAAAATATCATCCAGTTATCATTGTTTTTTTGACATCAATGAACTTTTTCTATCCCATTTGTATTATGAATTTTCAATCATTAAATTTATCCTAACCATGTTCTCTGTCACTCATAATCAGTATTTTGGTGAATGTATTCTGTTATATGTCAATGTTTTCAAATCCAACCTATGTTTTCATATATTAAAACCTAATTATGAGTGACTTCAGGTAATTGTTATGTTTATGAAATTCATTTATAAATGAATATTTTTTATTCATTTTTACGATATCAGTTTCTATAAATGTAGATTTCATGTATTAAACCTTTGATGAGGCAAATTTATTTTAAGGTGTAATACATTTTAATGCTGTAGAATGTAATACCATGAGTTCCTATGAATTATTTTTTTCGAATAACATAAAATTATTTCATTTCATTAATTTCACACTACGCCAAGTTAATCATTCATAATATGAAACATTGAGTTTAGCTTGTGCTACATTCAATAGTAATTTTAGATTGCATTAGACGCAACGCTGCCCTTGGATTAAGTAATAAGAATAACATAGAATAAATTTAATTACTAATAACACTAAGGTTATCTTGTGATAAAAGGAACCGTATTTCCTACATGTTATATACACAATACTGAGTTCATTCGATAGAATACATTACATAAAAGATCAAGTATTACCAAACTATAATATACTATTAATATTATTATATAATATGATATTTGTCACCTAGATGTAAAAATGGATGGTCTGAATAGGATTGCCTGAATTATGAACATATGTCTTATTCATGTATACAAAATTATATCTTTGGAAACGAATTATTTATAAATTAAAGTAATAACTATTTAAAAACATTGAAATTTCATCTACTGTGTTTTTTAGAAAAAAAAATATAAGAATAAATCAAATTTTACGCATAAAAAGTGGTATTTTCCAAAAAGGTAGTTTTATAGACATTTAATGGAATTATTATAATAAATATAATTTTTAACACTTTTATAAACTATATTTGAACAAAAAAATATTTTGGAAATAAGAACATCAAAATATTATTTGGGTGATTTTGTTGTATTTTTCTGAGATGTGTAATTTTTTGATTAATTTGGAAAAATCCTGAATTTTAATTGAAAACTAAATTTTTGTTTAAATTATTTATATAGTTAAATTATATTATAAATTTTTTCCAAGTATAATTAGATAAATTATAAATATATTAATCCAATTTATTTATTTCTTATATATTTCACATTGATGATGGATATAAAAATGTTTCTATCTTTTGTACATTTTTACTTTAAAAACTCATTGCTTCGTTATGTTGGAAGGATTAATTATAAATTAATATCTAAAACATATATTAATTTTCTATGAAAAATGAATTGGAATTTTATAATAATTATAATTTCTAATTTCTAATTGACTAATGTGATTATAGAAATCACTTAAAATTTATCATGAAAATCCAGAAAAATACGAGTTTACTAAGAGAAAAAAACATAAAACATAAGGGTATATTGACATATAAAATTCCACAACACCAATTTTATATCCTTATATAGACATTATACCTTCTATTATAGATATCGTATCCTTATTGGATCCATTTTACCAGAAAATAACTTTGGTTGGATTCTCTCTTTAACATGTTCCCAAATTTTCCACTCTCATCCCTTATAAAAGGTCAGCCCCTCCCCCTATATTAATACCTATAAAGACCTTTTTATCAACCAATAAAAAACGAAATACCTCTATAAATTCAATAACATCATCCTATAATCTTTAATTTATGCATAAATCCTACCAGTCGAGTCATTTATTGTAAACCAAAAAGAGATACCTGAAGACGAAATAATGTTCGTCAATTATTTTTTATTATTTCCTTATAATACCAAATTAATTATTTTTATATATTTATTATATAAAATAAAATATATATACACTATAATTATATGTTTTTATGTTAGTTTCAATACCTTAAAACCACACACACATCAATCAAATGGGTTACGAAATCATCATTCATGAGTAAGGCGGACTACCTCCTCGTGAAACGATATTGTTCATTTTCCACTAAAAACTATCATGGTTGGGAATAATGAGGGAAATATTATTTTTATATTACTTATATAATTCTTATAATGTTATTATTCTTCTATAATTTTTTATATCACACATTCCATCCTGATTTTAATATTTGAGAATACGATAAATTGTTCGTCTATGTGGCGAACTCCTCTATCGCGAAGAAATGTTATTCGTTCACAAATTAAATGGAATTTATGAAGTATTGGTTTAATAAAAATATGTGATATTAATGAAATAAAAATTATTATATAATTATAATTTCACATATACTATTTTTCATCTAATTCGACAATAAAAATGGAAACAATGTTCATGTATATGTATGGCATGCAGTCTCCATAAACTATGTATTTAATTTCCTATTTCTATATTTTATATATTATTATAAATAAATATGGACAAATAAATATTTTAATTTTATACTTTTTTCGAAATATATATTACTAAATAATTATTAATTAAATGGGGAAAACAAATATAAAAAATGAAAACATATACAAAAAATAAGATATTTATCAATAGGTAACATTAACATGGAACTATTAATAAATGGGTAATAAAAGGTCATAATAAAATTTATTTTCTAGGACATAAATTAAAATCCTTATTTAATATATTTATAATAATCTTATATATATTATACATGATGATTTAATGAGTACAATGTAATTCAATACTTAAGGTAATATATTATGTCTAAAATTTACATTCCTTAAGAGACATGCCATTATCACTACATATTTATTTTATAATGTAAATATGATTTCCATTAATTCATATTATAATGATTATATATAAATAAAATTCTTATATATCCAATTTGGGATAGCACTTTCTTGATTATTATTGTTCAAGAGTTAATAAATAAGAAAATGATTTTTTTCTCAATTTTCTTTCTTTCAAAAGTAAATAATGTTATAGACAGATATAATTTCATGATCTGTATATACATACAATTTTACATGTAATATCATGAAATTATTCATCCTCATTATAATCTAAGTTTTAGTTTGTGATATTATTTAATGGGGTTAAGATTTAATGTTTCTAATGTTTTAACGAATTTATTTGGCAATGTTATCATTTATCATAGTTATTTATAATTAAGTATTATATATTGATTTTTCATTATCTAAATGTTAATAATTATGTTTATTTATCTTATACTATGGTTATTAAATATATCTTCAAATAATGGTACCATTTTTTAGTCTTTGGTACTAAAGGAAATTAATAAAATATATTTAAGAAAGTCCAACTCTATTTATCTTTTTGGTCGACAATATTTTTTCTATCGAAACCATGTTTTCTAAAAATGTTTTAAATATAACTATAATACTTTCCAATGATTTCTAAAATAAATGTCTACATACTTTTTACGTTATTAAAATATTTTTCTAAAGGAATATTTTTATGATTTTTTATCATGTTTTTATGACTTCTGCATACAATATGCAAGGAATATTTATTTTCATGTATTTATCCTATACAGAATCCTCCACCGTCATGATGACTCCATTAATTAAATATAAAATTAAAAAATTTAAATAATATTTTGATATGAAAATGTTTTCATGATGTGTTTGAATGATTTATTAATTAAATTCAAATATAATAAGTTTTAAAATGTTTTATTTTTTAAACAGTGTTTTAAAAGATTTTGAAAGTATCCGTTATAATTTAAAAAAGTTATTTTAAAATAAAATGTATTTCGAAATTTTTTATGTTTTGATAAGATTTTGAAAAATACTAATGTATATTTTCCTCAATAATATTTTTAAATGAATTTAAAATGATTTCATTATTAGAAAAGTATTTTAAATTTTTTTATGAAACTTGTTTTCGAATAAAGTCTATTTTCTATAATAAATTTTGAAAGCGATATTTACAAATACGTATCCATATAAGATAAAATCCATTGATATAGTTTATTCATTACAGGGGATATGATCCATGAAAACCGTTTTTATTTTTTCTTTGAATGGTTTATTTTTAAGATGAGAATGTTTTTATGATCCTCATTTCAATTCCATGGGTTATAACCTGATTTAATGATTTTAGAATCTAATTATTTACATGTGTTATGATATGATGAAATTATTATTAAACCAATACCTATTTCACATGTTATGGATTGATGAGATTTTTATGGTACCCATTTAATTTCATGGGTTATTATATGATGAATTTTTATGATCATGTGATTCACATATGTATGATTTCATTATATTCTATGTGAGACCTATATCTCCCTCCAATGAATTGGGTAATGATGTTGTATTAGTTTATAGGGTATACTGTTGATTAGCATAATACCATAATGGATTTTATACTAGTGGTAATCCCAATCTCATAAATGAGTGTACACTTCTGGTTAGCCCAAGTCCATAAAGGATGGAACACTGTGGGTCATCCCAAGCCTGAAGCAGGAATATGGGTGGTCCTCCCCAGACTAAAATGTTATAAATGTATTTCTGGGCATCCTTAACATAATATTTTTTATGTTTCTCTTAATGAAAAAATCAATTTCTTATTCCAAATTTATGATTCCCGGAATCATGATATTTAATATAATTATGACTTATCTCTGATAAAAATGCAATCTTTATTCCATGATTCATCTTTATGATTTTTCACATGTAGGGTGTGGTTTTACAATGTTATGCTCATGTTTTCATACTCGTATTCTCATTTCATGCTTATATATATTATTTCATTATCATTACTAAAAATATGATCTCACCCATTGTTATTTTTTCATTCCCCAGGTTATGAAGATATGAATTATGTATGATGGGTATAATAAGAGTGATATTTATTAAAATCATAGTAGGAAATCATGTACTTCACTTATGGACATGTTTTAGGTTTCCATGATTCCAAAGTCACTAAACTAATATAGTCTATAGACATGTGTTTTTTTATGAAATAGAAATTCCCAAAAAAGATGTAATTTCTATGTATGATAATACAATGTCACTATACTTGATGTTATTATATTCAAAGTAAATTAATAGTTATAAAATTGTTGCTAATGATATTTAATATTAAATAATATTTAATTGATTGTTTACAATTACAAAAAATAATATATTCATCCAATTGGTTGATATTCCGTTTATAATTTCAACCATAGTCCATTTATAGGAATGTTACCTTTTTATAGTAAATATATTGACACCTAAATAGAAATAAAATTCTAACCAAGGTAACTTTCTAAAATGGATAACACAGGTTAAAAAAATAAAACCTTATAAACATAATCTAAACATTTATAAATTTTATTATATGGGATGATTTTTACTTATACTCAACTAATATTTGAATCATATAAATTTGGATCCATTTTAACGTGGAGATTAATTTCTATTAATATAATACTTTTTGAAATTCCATGATGTCCCCTCTCCTCTATTAAGAAAGGGAATGTCCCATCCTCTATTATTCACACATAAAAAACATTTTATAGCCAATACCTACCTAAATAACTTCCTTGAATCCATTAAAACATCCAAGATTCCATAGTTTTACTATAGAAATATATTATGGAAGTTATTTGTATTAACATTAAGATGTTGTTCCAAAAAATAGGTGTAGTTCTTAACCATGTATTCTAATAATATATCTTATTCTAACTCATTAAGATATTTTTAAGACATGATGAAATTATAATATAAATAAATATATATTAATAAAAATTATATATTTTTATATTAATTTCATACCATATATCATCTCTTTTTCTATCAAATGGGAAAAAACCACTATTCGTGTGTATGGTAGACTACCACCTCGTGGACTGATGTAATTTATTTTTCATAACCACCTCGAATGAATATTTATGATGATGGATTCAATTTACATATATGATTTTAATTACATATTTATCATTCTGGAAAATTTATATTTCATCCACTTTCATACGATTCTGATCAGTAAAAATTGATATCATTGTTCGTGAGTGCATGTAGAGTACCACATCCATCATAGAATGTAATTCATTTTTTTCATCACCGCCTCGTAAAAATGATACATAAATGTTTATTGAAAGGTTAAATATAATGTTTATGATATAATTATTATTATTTTAAGATAAAATCAATCTTACCATCTTTCCTCCATGATCATTGAAAAATAGCAGTGTTACACATGAATATGTGCAACCTACCATCTTTTAGATTTTAATGTGGTTCATTTTTCATAAACCTCATTCATGGTGGGTTTTAAAATATTAATTTTCGGGAAAATATTTTATGTATTTCATGAATATTATTCATGAGAAGATGGAACGAATGATAATTTAACAACAGTCAGCAAACCGATGTCATTTTTGATATATGGGAAAAATATCATCTAAACATCAAACATCTAAATTACTGATTACGTAATAAAATATAACATGATATTAAATAAAATAAAATTAATAATTATTCTGAAAAACTGTTCTTAATATGTTAAATAATTAATATATTTTTTTTATTTATGAATATAAAGAACACTTGTGATGAGTCATATTCAAGTCAAGGAAAATTTTACATTAAGAAGCTCATTCTAAATTATTAAAATATCTATTTCTAAATATTTTTTTAAATTATTTTAAAAAGTTATTTATATGGACATAAAATAATTATAAGTTATATTCTATTTAACTTTTTACTTACTTTAAAATTTTATCGAAACCATTTTTTTTAGATATGTTATATAGAGATTTTTGAAAAAATGAAAAAAGGAATATTATAATTTTATGTATACAACATCAATTTATTTTTCCACCACCTTAACAATTATTTTTTTCTTTTTATTCCATTTTAATAATCAATGTTTTCTTCAATGAATACTAGTCCTTTATTTTAATCGGAATTTCTTTTAAAATTTTCCTATTATGGGAAAGGGTTATATTAATATATAAAAATAATTTGTTTAATGGTTAAAAAGAATATTTTTATGGTTTTGATAATTTAAATGAAATATTTGATGTATTTTATGGAATTTACGGTCCCTAGAAATTTTTTTGATCATGTGATCCAACTATAAATATGTAATGCATTGAGTAATAATTATGTTCTATGGAGAAATATTTTATAATTTGAGCATATTTATTCCAATTGTAAGGATTCTTGTAAGGGTTCGATGAAGATGATTCCCCAAGTAACATATAATAATTTTATATAATTTTTCATTAAAATTCATTAAAATCAGTTTATCTTTAAATTTATGGTAAGGATATTTTATTTTAAATGAAGGATTAAGACCTTTTAGGGGAAAAAGTTATATTCTGAAAATTTTGTTTTTCATCGGTTCTCATCTTTTCAATGAAATAATTATGATATTGATTTTATGTTTACATTTTTGGCAATGTGTCTTATAAAAATAAATTTGGAGTAAATCTAATTTCATGTATATTTAAATGATTATTTTGAGATCACGGTCTATTAGAGAAAAGGGATAAAACTCTCATTCATGATATCATTGTTTTAAAATAGAATAATGGGGTTCCTCATTAATTTTATATCATAATATATGATTTTTTCCCTCATCCTAGTTTTTAAAATGTTTTTAATGGGGTTTTGGGATTGGTATGAATAAATAAAAAGTCATGTGTAAAGACAATATGATTTTTCATGAAAAGAAAATTTGTTTATTTTTTAAATTGTAATATAATGTTAAAATGGATATTGAATAGAATTATCAACATTTTGATATATTGGATTGAATGTAGTATTTAAGAAATTGTTCTCTAAAACTCTAAACCATAATGAATCTCGTGTGTGTAAGAAATGGAATTATTACATGATGTCACAGGAATATGTAATGCTTAAGATTAAGTCCATATACTAATTTATAGGAAATATTTAGGATTTATTAGTATTAATTCAGTGGATAATAATAAGAATTTATTTCTCCTTATGTGATAGAATGTAAAATTCAAACTTGAAAATACATATTTTTTTAATAAAACTCATATTCTTATGTTGGATTAAATTATATTTGGGTGTAAAATAAATAATATGTTATTTTTAAGAGTAAAATGAAATTATAATTTATATCTAAAGTTTTTTTCATATAAATAAATATTTAATTATTTTAAAACCACTATCTAAATTTCAAATTCCTTTTCCAATAGATTACAACCATTATTATGTTATTGGAATGACATAATGAATTCATCAAATTTTTGAAAAATTTATAATTTAAAATTCAGAGTATAAATTGATATATAAATATTATTTTTGTATTATAGGAAAATAAAAGGGGTTATAAATTAAAAGGTAACATTTTCTTTTTTGTTATTATAGAATTTATAAATAAGGGAAATGAATGAGAGTAAAAAAAGTTGACATTTTTATTGATTTTTTATAATATGATTTCATCTAAATTGTTCTTATTTCATTTAAATTAGTTTTTAATATATAAAAGAAATTATTTGGTTAGTCTTTGGGGATACATGATATTATATGATCCATGGGGTTGTTTAGGACTTATCCTATACCTTATCATATTATTCATTTTAATTTTTGGTATGGATAATTTTTATACAATTTTATTAAAAAAGGTATCATAATTTCCAAGTGTTTCAAATATAATTTACATAAGATTTTTTATGAAAATTACTAACTGGGATATAAAATAAAATTTCGAAAAAACATTCAATTAACTAATAATATATGCACCAGGTTGACTTTATTATACAAAATTGTTTTACATATGATTATTATTGATTGGAAAAATTATTTAATATCTCGGAATAACTTATATTAGAACATGTTAAACTCAAGGTGATTTTTGGATTCACGTTGGTATTTACCGAGTTTATATATCAAATACTATATAAATAGATATTGTGTACATAGAAATTTCATGTGTTGTGATGTTGATAAAGGTCTGGGACCAGTGTAGATGGTAGTTATTCTGTTTTTACTATATTATTGAGTCTAATGAATTCATTATTCTAAATCTATTTCCTTTCAGTGTTTTTGAACTTTTTGTTAGGAAGGATGATGGATGATCTTATTTAACTATTTATTACTAAATGCTAAAATGGGATTCCATCAAGATTTAATATTTATTTCTATGAATGAATGGTTTTTTAATTAGTTGAGCGGGGTCTAGGGGTTTTTTGAGATAAATATTTGTTTGGGCTATTATCATATTATAATGTGAGTTGAGGATATACTTAATAAAAATTTACAAAGTAGATAGAAAATTAACTTTTTATGGATGTTACTTTTTAGTGAAAAAATATAAATAATTTTCATCAATTTATTGAAATAAATTTTTTACATATATATTGACTTTTTTTTATTATATTCATTTCTAATATATTTCTATATTTAAAATAATATGAGAAACATATGAAGAATTTTATAATTTCATGGAGACCTTAAGCGCTTAAAAATATCATGATAATATGTATAAATTTAATTTTTATATTTTTTTGGTGAAATTTTGTTGGATAAAATGTATTTTTATAAAATACAAATTCATAATAATATGTTAAAAATATTTATGTTATGGGAAATACTGAACCATGTTACTGGAATTCAATGTTTTATAGGGTTCTTTTGGTTATTATCGTCAATTTTTTTAGATCCACTACCATCCAATGGAATAAATGATAACATTAACTAAAAATTTATAAAGATTAATTAGGACGATATATGGAATGTTTTATTTTAAATAATTAATAGAAGTTTAACTTCTATACTTATTCTTGTTCTTGCTAATCCTAGACGGTGCTATGAGACTTTTTCTGCACATTAATTTTATGATTAAGTAGTCTATTTATGTCGAAGGGGTCTATTATTAAATACATACCTTAAGGGGACATAATGATTTAGAATAATTATACTACTCATGATCTGGGGCTTAGAGTGAGGTGCATGTTCTATAGTGTTTGATAAAGTATATTTTTTGGAGAATTTTACTATGTTATATTGATTAAAATTATTTAACTATATTTTACCTTAATGGGGCTTGAATATTTGACAACGAGATGTACTTAATAGATAAAATAATTTTTATTTTATATGATATATCCATATGAAAATTGAATTTCATTACATATTCTTCGACAATGAAATATAAATTCAACATTATTCAAGATATATAGGATGAGTAGTAGTTTATGATCATATTCTAATGCTTATATTTATATGTATTTATAGATAAATTTAATTTATTTTTAGCAACCATGGATATGACATGGTCACATATGGAGTGAGTGAAAGTGGAATAATGTTTAGAGTCTAGATGTCAAATTTTATTTTTATAAAATAAATGGCGGAAGATGATTCTTAGATGAAAAATGTATTCCAGTTCACTTCAACATTCTAGAACATGAGTTTTAGTTACCTTAAGATTTTGATAATAGGTTATGTGTAAATTTAGAATTTTGTGACGGCCAAATCATTAGAGTTAATAAAGAAATGAGATGCCTTAAATTATTTCGACATACATTTGGAGTCTATTGATGAAATAAGATATGGTATGGATTTCTATTCGCTTTGGTTACTTAGCCAAAACAAGATACTAATTTCCATCTCCAGGAATATTTGAAGTATGAATTTATTACTAAAATTATATAAGATATGATCCATATATGAATTCTTTATTTTAAAGTTTGAAGGAATATCATATAGATTTTGTAGACTCTCTGTATAACAATATCTATGATGATGTTAATTTTATTAATAAATTTGAGTCAATATATGAATTATTTTTTAATAAATTTTTAGTGGATAGATCCATATTATAAACAATTAGTTAAGGAAAAAATTATCTTATATTCATTTAATACAGTTTATTTTTTCAAATACAGACCACAAAAATTTCAAATAAATCAATATTTTAATATTGATAGAGGATTTTAGCCACTATAGTTTTTATTAGAGATTAATTTTCATTAATTTCTCAACTAGATTACAACATTTATATTTTTATCATTGAGGGAAATTTATTCATTATTTATATAACCATTCATTATCATAGAGTTGATTTTGGGATTATCTTTTCAACTCATGTTACATAGGATGTTTAGTGAAAATTTATAATGTATTTCATTTATCATTGTTTATAAAATTTTAAATGGATCCATCTCATGGAATTTAATAAAATTATATGAAAATATAGGAAAAATATTCATGTATTAGGAATACAATAAATTTCATTGATCAAAATGAGAATATATTTCTGAGAAATTCCATTCCACTAATACATATACTATTTAGGAAAGTTTGTGTATATAGGTTATATATGAGTGAGAATTAGATATGATTTCACAGACTCTATATTTATTCATTAGAAATTGATAACGATTGTTAAAAAAAATTGATGTCTTATTGTTTCCTATTTATAAAAAATGAGATCCATATATGTATTGTTTTAATTTAAATATTATAATTATATATTAAATTTTATTTATTTTAAATTAAATATTTCTAAAATAAAATTAATTTTTAAGGGTTCATGTTATGATAAATCACTGAGTAAGATAAATAATCACTACCATTCGAAATTTACACTCTAATGGAGGCTTGGGGGAGTTAGTTGGGCATTGAAAATGGTTAATATCTCATAAGAAACATTTAAGATACTAATGAATAACAATAGAGATGAAAAATTTACACTAAAAGTCATGTATGATCTTAATGGGCTATTATTCAATAAGCTACCTATAATTTTAATGAATAGTAGCTTTAACGTTTTAGTGTAACTACTTTTTTAAATTTAATATTTTTTTTCAAAATTGGGAATTCTTTCACTTGGGTTTTATCATCTCTATAATATTATATTCTCAATTTATCTTTATTTTGTGATTCTTTCTCTAATTCATAATTGAATTTAAATCCACTTATGGTTTATCAATTGATAAATTACATTCATAAATTAACATATCAATTCATTTAGACGTGTTGATTTGTTATTTTTTCACCTATATCTTCATATTTCATTTTGTTTGACTAAATTAACTATTTGATGTGGTTGCTGAGGAATTAGACATCTATTATTAATGTGATTTTATTAAACTAGTGGAAAATAACCTCTATAATTTTCATAAAATTTTGTTATGTGTTATATTAAAAGTCTAAACATCAACTATGATTTTAACATGTTGTGCATATTCATTTAGTTGAAAATTAAATTCAATCAAATAAGATTTATATTAAATCAACTATGTATTGAAAAACATGTGTTTTATTATGTTTTACTTCGAGAATTATAATTTAATAATTGATATATGTCAATTAATTTAAAAATTATGATGATATAATTATGAAATTTATGTTATCATTATTAAAGATATTAACAGTGACGTTTTACTTAATATAATTGATAGTTTTATTGTTAAATTGTGTTTAATAGAAATTTGTTATATGATTTTAGTTCATAATAATGTTTTTTATTTTTTTATATTTATATATTATTAAATGAATGGATAATTATATTCCTTGAATAATTTTTTTGTTTTATAAAATTTATTTTCTACATGAAAATATTTATTTTTAGATGAAACACACGCGGTTTGGTAGAATTAGATAATTATAATATGTTAAGAATAAAATATGACTAATAATTATAAAATTAATATATAAGAGGTATTTTGAATATGTTTTAATACAAAAATATTTTAAAATTTGGAATATGAGTCTACATTTAAAATTTATGGGTTGAGATGTTGATAACTATTTGTGAGTTAAATTGGAGGAAAATTTAATTCATTTGATTTTTGAAAATATTTTGATGAAAATATCATTATATGAGTTGTTGTGTAAATATTAGTATATATTTCCAATGTTAATTTAGTTAGTTAATTAATGATATGGTATATTATTAACATTTATTTTAAAAGAAAATTTGAATTGAGGGAAACAAATAGGAGTTAAAAGGTGTTATCATTGAAAAAATATTTTTTATACAATAGGATGTTATTTATATTGATATTATATTATTTATATTATTTTTGATAATATGTTCAAAAACATTATGTTAATCTATAATGTGAAAAGAACCATCGATTTTGGTTGGCCATGAGATGTTATTCGAGTAAAATATTTATTTGGGATTATTTTTATTCCACATGTTTTCTAAGGTATCTTATATCACATGTGTTTTGTGTAAAATTTATCTAATCCATGAATTTGAAAATTATTAACATTGAAAGATAATTAGAGTAACCTCTAACATTAGTTGAAGTAAGAATTTATATATTTGTTTATATTATAAGGCCCCAGCCTTAAATTCTATATAATATTGTGTTATCTCAAAAATTCATAAAGAGGGTATCTTCTGGTGTATAGTTTTAGAGAATTAGGTTATAGCTATTAAATAGCAACAAAAATATAACAAAGTAGACAATACTACTCACTATCCATTTTTTTCACAAAATTAAACTCCTTAAAATAAAAAAATGATTTCTTTTTCTTGATAAAAATCATCATAACATCCATATTGACTTATTAATTTCTTTTACCCAAATTTAAACCATGTGAATTTTTTTCAAAAACAATGTATGATCAAAAAAAATATCAGTAAGTGAATATAATATATGGAATGATATCGTTATTTCCGGAATACTTATAAACCGATGAAATCATATTCCTCACCCATAAAACATAATCTCTATAACATCCCTCATTAAATCATAATATTCTGGACAAACTCATAAAAACCATAAATTATAAAGGTAACTTATGACATCCATATTAAAATTATATTGTATCTTTCAAAACTACATATGGAGTAAGAGTAATAGTTACATTTAGAATACACAACACAATATATTCCCTTAATATATTAGTAGAATCCTTATCATTTAAAATTGACTTATATTCCTATGAAATGGAGAGATATCATGGGCTCACCTACCCTCAGTTTATCACAAAACTACCTGTATACATAAACATTAACCAAGAACCATAAGATAATAATAACACATAAAATAAGAATACAGGAAAATTAGAATTTCCAAACTGTAATTAGAAGATATCATTTCAAGATATTTACATAATCGATTAATTATCAAAAATATTTTCTACACTAAAAGTCATGGAATGATAATATGGTATTTATATTTATTTTAAAAACATTACGTCTTATAGAGAATTACAAATATTAAATAATATTCGCAGTAGTGTAAAATTCATTTTCACTGCTTATATTAAAATATAATCATCTTTTCATTTAGTAAAATGATTCATATAAAAAGATTCCTTCAAGAAACCTTTGAATGAAATTAAAATTCAATGGTTTTAATTATTCACTATATAAAACAAAGGCATTGTATAACATCAAAATATGCTTCAATGAAAGGAGATTGAGATGATGTCCCTTAACATGACTCTGACACATCATGTACAATCTCTATATTCCCGAATAATAAAAATTGGTAAATTTATAATGTCTTGAGAACCTTAATCAGGTCTATTATTCATTCTATATCCCTTGTTACAATGTTATAAAAATTACATATTTATTTATGTTCATATCGTATGTTTAGTCGGTATTCACTACTTGAGTCAAAAATGAACATGCATTGATATCAATAATCCATGTGGTCATAAGTCCATAATCCCCAAAAAAAATCATGACATAATAATAAATTTTATACATCAATTTTACTTTTTAAATTAAACCATTCACTTATGGTATAAAAAATGGACAATGTTATAATCATGGATACCGTGAGTTGTGTGTAGGCATGAGTAATGTTTTCATTTTTGATCGATAATTATAGAAAAAGGTAATTGTTAATTTAAATTTCTATAATGATTATAACACAAATTAAATCATAATATTCATTTAAATATACTTATATATTTTTCATAAAAGTTACTACGTGTATAAAAACTATTCAAATCGCTTCATGGAGGTGATAGTTCACATGTACGCACGAACGATGTTATCATTTTCATGTGGATGGAAAGTAAGGAAATAATTTATATATTATTTTCTAATAATTATTGATATGTCATTAATATTATATATGAATGTTAATTCCATTATTATAAACATTCATGAGAGATGGCTATGTTAAAAAAAAATTAGATAGGTTCGTGGAGGTTATAGTTTACACGTACACATGGACAATTAATTCATTTCATATTTAACAGAAGTGTAGATGGATTTATGTTATGATATTAACGTAATAAAGTGTTAGTATATTGAGGATAATGGTGTTATTAATTTGTCATGTATTAATGATATTTAAAGGAAATTGAAGATGAAATAAAATAAAAACAATTATAAAATGATACCTCTTTTTCAGTTGCTCACCATTGAAAATCACATTAACACCTCTAATAATGGTGTTATACACAAAATAAAGCCTAAAATGTGGTGAGTGATTCTAGTAAGAGGTTTTGGATGATCTTGGATGAACCAAAGGGTTTATGAAGAATGAGTATTAGCGATAAGTGTGTAGGTTTTATAGGAGAGGGGAGGGGGATCCATGGAAACTCTTATAATATTATATAAATATAAATTAATTTTTTATTCCAAATGAATCCATATTGAGTTTTGTCAAATATAAGATGAGGAATGTTTTAAATACTCTCATACAATATTTTTATATATGTATTGAATTTATTTTAAACCTTATCTTTTTTTACCATTAATTTCTATATTTTCATGTTAATTGTGGTAACCACATTTTAAATATTAAATTTCTATGAATTATATATATATGGGGTAAATTTCCAATAATTGGAAAAAATATTAACTTTTAGACCTTATTATATCCACTATGAAATTTTAAAATATTTTTCATATTTTTAAATAATATATCAAATTATTATTTTTATAAAATATCAATTATATTAATATTAACACTATTTATTTTATTTAATTTAAATAAAATCCAAAAAGATCGAGAAATAATAAAAAATAATTTAATAGACTTATAAAATTTCATATCTCCGAATAAAATTCATGTATCACACAAAATATTTAAAATTATATTTATTTTAATATATTTGGTATTATTAATTCGATTCCTTCTTTAATTAATATATTATTGCATCATCATTGTATCATAATTAAATTTATTTATTTATTTACTAAAAAAATATAAAAAATTTACCCTAATTAAGGTAATATTTTTATATTTCTAATGAAAATTTATAGTCAAATTGATCATTTATATAACAGCATATTAAAATTCTTTTAGTGATAAGAGACATGTTTATGATATTTTTATTTTTACGTTAAATAAAAAGTTATTAACGTCATAATCACACCCAAGCGTCTTATAAAGGCCAATATTTGAGCCCAAGTATTATATCGGGTGGACATAACTTATCCAAAATTTTAGGACATTATTAGACTAATTTTATATTGTTATAATACTATTTTTAGACTTATTCACCGGAATTACCCTTTAACCGTGGCAAATAAAATACTAAAGTTACTATTCACCAAAAATTATTTTCATCCTTCTAGAACACATTTTTTATACATTTTACTACAATTTATATTTGTTTTTAAAATTAAATTCAAAGAAGTGGAAGAATTAATAAAAAATTAATACCATTGTCGGAATGAGAAAAAGAGTTTTTTAAGTAAACTATCAAAACATCACATATTTTTGTATTCAATTTCAATATGAAATTTCATTAAATGATCTACATTATATTAAATGATAAAAATTTAATCTAATTTAAATTTAAAACCAATTAAAAAAATAATCTTAATATATAAATAAATTACACGAAAAAATACTTTTGAATTAAAATACAGTGTTTTCACTATTCAGTAAAAATGAATTTTATCAGAAAAATACCAAAATCCTGCCAAAGTAAATAATTATGTACCATTAAAAAATAATAAGTTTATATTTTCAAATATAACCCCTAAAGGTTTCAAGACCCAAATTTAAAATTGTTTCTCCATCAAAAGGTAGATAAACTACATTTTAAGAAAAACACTCATTTTATCTGTAAAATTATATTTGTTCTTAAAAATTGTCTATAAAACACATAAGATGATTTTTAAATATTATATTGAACTAAAATTTAATTAAAATAATCTAAAAAGTGTGATTTAATTATTTTATATACGCAATTATTTTCACTTTAATAGTTTTTCCAAAAAAAATTCCTATATATTAAATTGGTTTGTATTTATATTTCTAATTAATTTTCTATCCAACGAATCATCTTCTAAAAATGGGTAAATCCAATTTTATATATTTATTTAACATCATAAATCCCAAAATTCTAACAACTATTTAGTAACTACAACTTAAAATAACAATATTAATAACATATTATTTTTTGGTAAAACTCAGTATTGGGTGCAACGCACGATTTCATAGAATCTCATTATTTCGTGTTGGGTATTCTTTCATACATAACATCACTTTTAAATTAAAATTACTATATAATTCCTAAATATTAATAAATATTAAAAAATATTATTTTATAATTAAATTGGATGTTACAACCTTCCCCCCTTTTGGAAATTGAGTCCTAACAAATTTAAATTTGGGCTCGGTTACTAATGTTTCACTTTTCAAAATGACTTCATTGAAATCTCATAGTAGTAAAAGTGTTAATAAAAACTTCCATTTTTAAAAGAAATAAAGTGAAGTAAAAAGGTCACCTAAGATAACACATATTAGGATTCATTGTAGAAAAACAATTACATGGAATAAAAAATAACCGTCGTGTTCAGATAGGGAGTGATAGAAAACCTAATAAAGAGAAATTAACAATCAAAAAACCAAAAACATGTGATGGGTTAATTTTTTTCATAGTTGGAAAAAGTAAAACGAAATTTTTTTTATATCATTTTCAAAAAGTTATTGAAATCATTCACTACCTATAATAATATCATAAGGGAATACACTTTCTTGACAATTAGAGATTCATAATTTATTAAAATTCCACCACAATCTCATCCTTTCCCCAAATTATGGGAATTTAAAAGGATTTTATCTTGCCTGAAACAATATAATAAACTTCCAAAGAATCACATAATCTAAAAATTATTAATTTTATATTCATAACGTAGTTAAAAAATATCCAAAACTAAAAATTTAGGATAAAAATAATATAATACCCCAAATATAATAAACATTAAAATAAAAATGACAACATGTAATCTACAAAATTAAAACTTATTACCAAAATTCCAACATATACTATTAATCAAATAAATTTATTAAAAATTACTCAAAATATTGTAACTAATATTAAATTCAAAAAATCAGAAAGATTTAATCGAATAATCTTTCAAGATATTTTTTGACCGTCAACTCTAAACAAAATCAACCACTCTTAATTTCTCATTAAAAAAATAAATCCAAAAAATCCCATATCATTTAAAATAGGTTAATAATTTCCATAAATAACCCTAATTTCCATAAGTCCATAATAAAAAATAGATTATTCCAAAATAAAATTCAACCATTTCTCCTTAAGTAAAATCCCATAGTTTTTACTTTCCTTAGGAATATATGGTTACAATAATAGTGAACTTATTCCAAAATAACATTAATCAATTAATACTAAAATAATTTTAATATATCAATGATATTAATTTTATAAAACATAAGTTCCCAAAATGAACTTATTATTATTCTATCAACTCATTTATGTAAAAATAAAATGACTAACTGAGAAAGGACTTCCTGTAGGCAAGTGGTATATGATAAAGCCTTATCACACTTCTTTTTTGAGTTCTATTTCTATAGCCTTGTTCGACATGATGGGTTTTCAGCCTTTCTATGTGTTTTTCTATTTCAAAAATTATATAATTTTATAACATTGCCATAATGAAATAAAATTTTCAAAAATAACCATAACAAGTTTTACCCTAAAATATTTTATCATTCCTTTAATTTTGAAACCCAAAATGTAATAACCCATAATTACCCAAAAATCAGTGATCTAATAAACCCTAATTGTTACCCATAACATTGTAATTTTTTACACATAAGAAAAACAATTATTCATCAAATAACATTTCTCATAACAAACATTAGGGTTACATATATTAGGAAAAAAGTTGTCCAATGTAATCGCATCATCGACAGAATGTTTATAAATTATAACATTTCATCATCCAATTGACTAACACAACTATTGTATCATTTATATGTGTACTTTTTAATCATTCATAATTATTCATGATCCTTTAACAATTATTTTCATTGTTATTTCTTAATACATGTTTCCTACAAAAAAAACATGAATGATGTCCTAAGAATCAATAATGTCAAAACATGAGATAAGAAATACTCTATACCTTTCATAGGTCTGTTATAGTTTATTCATTTTCAATTTGAATGGAATTATTTATTTCTAAACATATATTTTTATGGTCCTCCTGACCACATTTGTGAACCTTATTCGTAGTAAATTGATGTGAATAATTTCCATACTCCTAATATTTAAAACAATTAATTGTTAACATATTAAGAACATCCTCCCCCTTCAATGAGTCAATTGAAGGATTCATTTTTCCTTATAAGGTTATTTCTTTAGGACCATAATTACCAAATCTATAACATATTATCATAACATTAAAACATTTTCTTAGTTGGTTCTATCACCATCCTCTACAAAGATGTCATTGAATATAATTACCTTTATGATTTTTACGTAAACTTATTTGCGGATTAATATCTCTCATTTACGATGAATTAGAAAAATCACCAAGGTTCCAACAGTTAATCATGAATCTTGATAGTTGGTTTAGAAAAACCATGAAAGTTATAATTACATCTTTTATTTCAATCATTTTATTATTCATAAAACCACCACATTCTCCATCACATCCATGTTTACTTTGGTGTCTACCAAATCAAGGTATTTAATAAAACCAAAAAGGGTAGTGTGTAGATATCTATAAAATCATAAAATAATATATTTTTTGGAAGATAAACAATAAGCATTAATTATTCATGTTATCTCAAACTCATTAAATTTACCTAAAATAAATATGACTCTTTTTATTATTCTAACCATTGTACTTAAATATGACTTGTAACTTATGGTTAAATATCACCCTCACTTCTAATGTAATCTTAGATAACCTTTGATACCAACTATAATGCCCCATCCATAAACAATACATAACCTTAATTTAATTTAGGAACTCAAAAATAGGATCTCTTAGGTTTATAGTTTTAACGAATTATACCATAACTATTACATAATAACTCAAATACAAAAAATTAGACACTTCTTCTAACTATCAACTATTTCACAAATGAAACTATTTAAAATAATATATGATTTGTTTTTGTGGATAAAAATCATCATAAAATTTATCTTGACTTTTTATTTTCTTTTACCCATCCTTATACACTATGAAAAACATTAAAAACCAGGTATAATCACCAAAAGATCAACTGGGGAATATAAAATAAGGAAAGAAAGTTTTATTCCAAGTATAATTATATACCTATGAAATCATAATTTTCACTAATAAAACATAATATCATTGAATTTATTCATAAAATAATAATATTTATAATAGACTAATAAAAATAATAAATCATAAAGGAAACTTATGACATCCATATCATACTTACATTATAGCTTTCACAACTACATATAGAGTATCCTTTATTGTGAAATTTGGAATACCCATCACAATATAGTCCTTAAATCTATTAGGAGAATCCTTATAGTTCAATTATGAAGAATTACCTAATTCATTGTAAATCTATCTCGAGATCACCCACCTTTGGTTTATCACGGAACCACATGTATACATAAATAATTCTTAAGAACCATAACATAATCACAACCAATAAAACAGGCCTAAATGAAAAATAGATTTTTCACATTGCTATCACAATATATCATTTCAATATATTGACATAATAATTTTCTTCTTAAAAACATTTTCCACACCAAAATACATGAAAAAGGTAATATGTTATTTATTTTTCATTGAAGAACATTAAATATTATAGAGGAATCAAAGTATAAAATAAATGTTACAACGGCGAAAAAGTCGTTGTCACTATATACGTTAAAAAATCATTAATTTTATCCTTTAGTCAAATGATTCGTCGAAAAATATTCCTTTATAAAACATAATTAATAAAATTAAAAATAAAATGGGTTAATTATACATTGTATAAAATGAACATGGTTTATAACATCAAAATATGCCTCAACAAAAGGATATTGGGACGAAATACCTTACCTTTATTCTGGCTCATGATGTACAATATTTACATTCCAGAATAATAGACATATGTTAATTTATAATTTATTGAAACTTTTTCATGTTTATTATTTCATTAATATCACTTATTACCATTTTATAAAAATCACATATTTATTTAAGTTTATATCTGACATTCAGTCGATATTCGGTACTTCAGTCAAAAATAAACTTTGATTGATTTTAATTTTCAATGTGGTCTTAATTACATCATCTATATAATAAAATTCATTACACAATAATAATTTCTGTATTTCAATTATTCTTTTTAAATAAAACTATTTATTAGTTGTAGGAAATGTGGAAAAATTTATAATCATGGAGACGGTAGGTCACACATACGCATGAGTAACATTACCATTTTTTCAATGATAATATTGGAAAAAGTATTTATTATTTTAACCTTACAGAATTATTATAATATAATTAAAATAATAGTAAAAATTCAAATATACCTATATATATCATAAAAGTAATGCGATGAATAAAAATGATTCACATCGCATTGTGGAGGTGATAATTCACACATACACACAGATGACGTTATCATTATTATGTGAATAGAACGTAAGAATTTGATTAATATTTTATTATATTATAATGATAAATATGTTATGAATATCACATATTAATATTAATTCCTTAATATTACTAGTCATGAGTAATGGAAATGGAAAATTAATTAGATCGATTCATGGAGGTGATAGTTCATACGTACAAACAAATGATTAATTCCTTTCAAATTTAATGGAAGCAGAGATAGAATTAGGTGATGATATTAACATAATTAAATATCAGTATATTTAGGATACTAGAGTTATTATTTCATCATGGATTAACAATATTTAATGTAAATGGATGAATATATAAAATGGAAACACTTCAAAAAAGATACTTCTTTTTCAGTTGACTACCTTTTCATAACACATTAATATATTTAAGGAGAGTTTTCTACCTAAATTAAGGCTTAATTAATGTAGAGAGGGATTTTGTTGAGGGGTTTGAGTAGAGAATGTCTAAAACAAATTGTTCTTGTAGTGTCAGTATTTGATAACAGTGGGTACATATTTATAGGATAGGGGAGGGGTACCAATAAAAACTCATAAAATATTAAATTAATATAAATTAAATTTTTATCCCAATGACTCTAACATGAGTTATGTAAAATATAAGATTATTATAGTTAAAAATACTATCTTCCTATTTATTTTATACATGTATTTATTTTATTTTAAACAATATACTTTCGGTTTACCCTTAACATTTAACTTTTAATTATAATTTTGGTAATAACATTTCAAATATTTAAGGGTAATAATTTTTTATCATATGGGTAAAATTCTCTATAATTGGAAACTTTATGAAATTATATACATTATTATATAAATTATTTAATTTTAAATTATTTTTATTGTTTTTTAATAATTTATAAATTTTCTTTTTATAATATATCAACTCTTCCAATTTTAAAACTAGTCATTTTATAGATTTTAAATAAAATCAAAATAGAGTTAAAACTTCTAAAAAATTCATTTAATAGAATTATAACATGTCATAATCTCTTATAAAATTCATGGATGACATAACATAAGTGAAATTATTTTTATTTTAATATTATTAGTATCAATTATTTGATTATTCTTATAATAAATAAATTATTGCACATCGTTGTGTCATAATTAAATTAAATTATTTATTTCCTTAAAATTATTAAAAAATTAAAATGATTTAATTAATATTTTTATATTTTTAATGACTATTTGTAGTTTAATAGATCACTTATATAACACTATATTAAATAAAATTATAAATAAGAGACTTGTTTTGAATATTTTTATTTTTACTTTAAATAAAATGTTATTAATGTCATAATCACACCCAAGTGGCTTCCAAAGGAGAAAAATTCGGCCCAAGTATTTTCTTGGTCAACCATAACACATTTAATATGATTTGGACAATAGTTATAGTAGTTTTATATTATTTCAATATTTTTTTACCCTTTTTTACCCGATTTACCCTTTAACTATGATAAATAAAATACTAAAGTAACTATTCACCAAAAAAAATTTTGATCCCATTGAACCAAATTTTTTATACTTATTAAAAACATGTTTTTTAGTTTTTGAAAATTTAATTCATAGAAGAGATAATATTAAATTTAAAATTTATCTCGTCATCGGAATGAGAAAGCGAGTTTTTAAGTAAAATGTTCAAAAGCACACATAGTTTTTCTATTCAATTTCAATATGAAATTGCTTCTAAGGATCAGAATTAGATTTAATGGTAAATATCTATTTTAATTAAACTTTAAAACCAATTAAAAAAACAATATAACTATATAAATAAATTAGGAAAAAAATCAATTTTGAATTAAAATGCATTTTTTCACTATTCATTAAAAAATAAATTTTATCAGAAATATACCAAAATTCCACAAAAGAAAATTTTGAAGTCCCGATTGAAAAGAATAAATTTATTCTGTCAAATATGACCTATAATAATCTCAAAAACTTTATTTAAAATGGGTTCTCAATCAAAAGGTGGTTAAACTACATTTTTAGAAAAACACTGACTTTATTTTTAAATTTTTATTTATTCTTATATAATGTATATAAATCACAACAGATGTGTTTTAAATATTATATTTAATTAATATTTCATTAATATATTCCAACAAGACTGTTTTTATTATTTCATAAACATTATTATTCGAATATATGATGTTTTTTATAAAAACTCATCATTTAAATTCAATTGTTTTTAATTTTAAATTTCTAATTAATTTTCAAACCAATGAATCTTAATACAAACATTTTTAAACCATATTTTCATAATTTAGTTAGTATCATTAATTTATCTCGTTCTATCAATTATATGAAAACTACAACTTAAAATAATAATATTAATTATATATTATTTTTTGGAATAACTCAGTCTTGTGTGAAACGTACAATTTTGAAGAAATGCATTATTTAATATTGGTTACATTATCAAAAATAGAATGAAATTTAAAATAATATTATTATGTAACTAATAAATATTAATAAATATGAAATATTCCCATTCTATAAGTACCTGGGATGTTACATCCTTCCCCCTTTTTGAAATTTCATCCTCAAAATTTTAAATTTGGACTCAGTAACTAATGTTTAACTTTTCAAATTAAATCATGAAATCCATATTATATGAAGTGTAAATAAATGTTCAACTTTATAAGAAATAATTTTAAGTACAATGTTCACCCCATATAACACATATGTGGATTATGTTGGAACCAAGCTGACGGTGAAGCTGATGAAGGTTTCAAGAGTTGTATTTTTTTTCAAGGTTGGTTTTGATGAAAATAAATCACTTCAAATTGTTTTGGAAAAAAATGTTTTGAGATTTGGTTTTAAAAATTAATTGATTAGGTTTTTGTAAGAATTGGTTTAACAGGATAATATATCATGTCATAAGTGAGTTGTCATCGATTTCACACTAGAACTGATGTGAAACATGTGTTTTAATTATGATGATTCATTGATAATTTATATTTAATAAAAATCATGAGTTATATTGACAACATGTTATGAAATCTTGATAGAAGGAAAGGGGATTGAAAGAGATGCATCCAAATGGAAAAGCATGAAATTCATATTGTTTTTCAAAACAATAAAAAATTAATTGTATTCTGATTGTTTTTAAAACAATCTCAAAAGAATCAAATTCATATTTTTCATATCGCGATATAAGAGAGAATAAAATTGTACCGATTATTTTCCAAAACAATGAGAAAATAATCATATTCATATTTATCATATCTGGATAAAAGATTGAAAGAAGTGGTACTAATTTTTTTCAAATCAATAAGAAAAAAATATTATTCAGATTTATCATATCCAGATGGCAGATAGAAAGGAGTGGTAACGATTGATTTTCAAGGAAAAACGAAAATAATTGTATTTATATTGAATAGTTGATGCCAATTATATGTCAAAAAAGATGTATCTAGATTATATTAATTTTCTTTCAAAATAAATTGGATTCTAGGTGAAAGTAAAAAAGTGGTGTTGATGAAAAGTGGGGTTGATGAAAATTGATGCCAATGGAAAAGGTGATGCTGATATAAAGTGGTGTTGATCGTTGTGGATCTGATGGAAGAAGTGATGCTGTTGGAAGACGATAGACTCATTTTTATTTAAAAAATCATATTCGTGTAGAAGGAATGGAAATATATGGTTTCTATTAAGAATGAATCATATTCAGATTGTTTTGTATCGTATCTAAGAAGATCATCATTATCATATTTTTTGGTATCATATCCTAGAAGATCATTGTTTTTAGATTATATCTGTTCATTCCCAGTAATCGTAACCAGAATTATCATTACCAGAAATGAACATATTCAGAATGATTGTATCCAGAATAGTCCAAACTAGTGATCATATCCCGAATGATTATAAACAGAATGATCCTTACCAGAATGATCATAACAAAAACTTATTGTATCTGTATTCATCATATTAGAATTATCATACTCAATATGATCTTATGTAGACAATTTCTATAATGAAATTATAATGCTTCGGTTAAAATGAAAAGAAAGAAGAAGGAATGAATAGAAAGTTAAAATGCTTTCCAATTGAAATCATGTGATTCTAAATCTGATCCTCAATGATTTCAATGTCATGAATGAAGCCATGATACAATCCCATGGTGGTGAATGAAGGTATTTTCTAGAGATGATGTGTTTTCTATTGTGGGTAAGGAGAAAATATAAGAGAAGGAGACTGATGATTGAATTTTCAAAGGGGGAGTCTTTCATTCAAAAAAGTGTGTTTGGGAATAATGCATTTCTTCATACATTTTTTTTCAAATGGCATGTACCTTGTTTTTAATGAAATCAGTATGAGAGAATCAAACTCAATTGATCGAACCCATGTATTTAACTGCAATTGTAATCGTATTCAAATTTGAAATGGGAGTTAGAAGAAGAATAGGTGGAGATTTTGGATGTTTTGAGAAGAATCAAGAGGAATTGATGAAGTCAAGATTTCTCTAATGTAGAAGGAGAAATTCATATTTGGGTTAATTTTTCTGAGTATTAAACATTATGGTATTCCCACCTAAACATTTTTTGGGTCACCTATAAATGGGGAATGTACTTTATACTTTCAGTGGCTTGCATTGTTCACTACAGAAGAGAAAGAAGATTTGGGATTATAGAGATAAGAAGAAATTAATTCAGTTCAGATTGACAATTGTTTTGGGTGGTGTTGATTCATCTATATTCTGTTTGTATTGAAAATTATATTCGGTAATTAAAGTGGTTCTAATTCCACTATATTTTATTCAATCATAAAATTGGACTTGGATTATTGTTTTGTAAGAATCAAACTCAGAGGAATCGGAATCAGAAAAGGTCAGACTCAGAGTTTCATAACAAAGTACATGTGGTTCTTAACTTTATTCTAGGTAAGGAATTGATGAATTTTATTTCAATTTTAATAAATTTGATTAATTAAAATGAAGTAAAATTAACATGAGTTATTAAAAAATAATTTTATTACCCTATTGTGCTAAGAGGGTGAACATGAACTATTAAAATCGTTTCATAGTGCTACATGAGTGAAATGTTATATCCTACTCATTGTAATCCAAGGATTTATTTCTAGTGGATTTCATGGTTTTAGATCAGTTCTAAACCATACCATGGATATAACTGTTCTTATTGAATATTTAACCATGTAAATCATTGGGTTCTTTTGGATGTGTGTCGATTTTTTTCTCATTAGGGAATTGAAATCCTTAATATGAGGTGAGGTTTGTTTCAATTGGAAAGAAACATAAAATAAATAGTGTATCACTGATTCACATCCTCCCGTACTCAGTGATACAATAGTCCCACTGGTCACTTTAAATTGGTATTAGAAGCATGTTCTGTTCATTATTCATTGCTGTTTGAGAACATGTACTATGTGAACAATAAAGGTATTCTGGACATTGATGGAATGAAATATCATATATGGAAATATAAAATACTGTCATATCTTATTTTTTTCAATTATTACGTTCTTGAAGCTACAATAGCTTGTTTTTCTCACATTGACGATAGTGCTCCACTTACACCTGCTGACTAAAGGAATCTTGATAATTATGGAAGGGCCAAGAATTCTATATTATCATCACTTTATTAAAGTGAAATTCTAAGAGTGAATGGTGTTTCCCTAGATAATAGTATATGAGATAAATTTAATAACATATACGAATGAAACACACAAGTTAATATAGAAAAGTTTCAAATATGGTGATTAATGTATGAAAATTTGAAGATAGGTGAGCATGAATTGGTTGGGGAATTATTTACTAGGGTGAATGAAATTGTGAGTACAATCAGATTCCTTGGTGAAAATATGAAGGACTCTACAGTTGTTGAAAATAACATTATATTTGTACATGAAAAAGTTGATGAAAAAGTTTCTTCTTTGGAAGATAGAGATCACGAAATTGTCTCTCTTAATGATTTACATTACACTCTTATCACTAATTAAATGAAAATATAGAATGATATAAATAGAAAAAAAAGATTTATATAGAAATTTATTTCAAATCAATGAAGAAATAAACGTCAAAGAATATTTTTATTGAAGATTAAGTTGTTGATTATAACTCTGAAAATGAGTTATGTAAAAATCTTAGTGAAATTTTATCTTTGTTTTCTAACAATGTGAAAAGAGGTAAAATGAAATACGATGGGAAACGTCGCATAAAATTCATTGAATGTGGAGGTGTTGGTCACTCTAAAACTAATTTTCCTTGAATAGTAAAATAAGAGGATAGTGATATTGAAGAATGAAAGAGAAGAAGATCTTGGAAGAAAAGGGGAGATAAAATAAAATAAATGAAATTATTCAAAAAAAAGAAGAAATTTATTGTCCAAAGATGATGGAGAAGAATAAAGTTATTTTGAATTCGTAAAACCCATTTATTATGGTAATGATAATACATTCATTGGAATAGTGAAAGATGAATAATTCAAAATCACCATTTCTGAAGAAAAAGAAACTCATCTTTAAATTCATATGAAAGAAGATTTGAAATAATGTTTATGAATTATCAGAAGGATTGACAACAGAAACAAAATTTTGGAATATGATTTCTCAAGTAACCAAGAATGTTTCTATAATGAGAACGAAAATCTATTTAATGATATTAATGGTTTGAATAAGTCATCTGAAGATGAAAATAATAGCACTGTTCATTTTGAAGTGATGTTGAAGGTAAAAAAGAGGATTTGGAACTTGACCAACAAAAACTATCTGAATGTAAAAAAAAAGTCTAAGATTCAAAAACTCTATCTGATATGTTAGTGAATGTTATCATAATTTGAAAATTGATAATGTTCAACAAAATATACCTTCAAAGGGTGGGAAGAAAAATAGATCTATGTCTGAAAAGGATAATGTTGGGAATGTTATGTATGCGGTCAAACTAAATATTTAAGAAGATACATCACATCCTGAGTCTGAAAAGGGTTTATGTGGATCTAGAAAAGTTTCAAATACTCTTAATCGAATCAAGGATAAAAAGAAGAAGAATAATTGAATTGAATGTGAATAGAATATGGTTGAGAAATATTTTCACAATTCTGATTAGTATTGAGGTTTAAGTGGAAAATACTTAGTCTATGGGTATTGCAGGTATTTTTGAGGATTCGGTAACACAACAAGTATGTGTTGGTTAAATCAAAATAATTATTATTATCCCACATGTAATGAAATGAAAATAGCAAGGGTGATTCAATCTCCTAAATGAAGGAAAAATTAGAAATTTATCTTGAATAAAATTTAAAATAATTAAGTGAATCATGAAATTAGCTTCCAACCCTTGGAAACTATTTATGAAATACGTGAACAACCAAGAAACCATGAAAAAGGATGTATTGTTATTTTTACCGTCTCAAAAAAATATTCTCAATTCTCAAATGCCGAAGGTGAAAAAATGAACAGAATGGAAAAATGCACATGTTGTTGAAAATGCATTAAAATCCATGAAAGGAGATCAACCCTAGATATTTGATAATGAGTGTTCTTCTCACATGAAAGGAGACATGAAACATTTAAACGATGTAAAATATTATAAAGAAGGAATAACCACATTTGGAAATGATAAATCATTGAAAATCAATGGTGTTGGGTCAGCCATTATTGGAAAAGGAAGGATGAAATGTAAGAAAACATTGTATGTTGATTAGATTAAACAGAACCTGCTAAGTGTATCACAATTATGTGATGAGAGTAATAATGTTATAATAAAGAAAGACAAATTTGTTGTAATGAGTGAAGAGTATTGAATGATTTTTACAATAGGCTGATGTATGAAATGAATTTTTTTCAGGTTTTTGATTAAAAAAACACTTGTTACATGAGTACGGTGGAAGATAATTAGTTATAGTATAAAAGGACTAAACATATGTGTAATATAAACATGAGAAAGTTATGTAAAATATACAGTGTTCGAGAAATTCTTGAATTTCCAAAACAAATAGATTGGTGTTTCACTATTTACCACAAAGGATGAATTACAAATTATATGCATAATAATGTTGATATTTGTTCAAAACAACCCCATGAGATGATCCATTCCGATATATTTGGGAAATGAGAAAACAATCAACATGTGGATATATATACTTCATTACTTCCATTTATGATTTTACTCATATTACTTATTTTATGTACATGAAACAAAAATTAAATGCATTGAATTTTTTTAAAAGATTCATAATAAAAGATGATAAATAATGTTAGTATTCTGTGAAGAAGTTGAGAACTCATAACGGTGTTGAATACATAATTGAAGAGTTTGAAGACTATCATTAGAAGTTTAGAATTCATAATGAGTATAGCTCTATATACAATCCCCAAAAAATGTTGTTTCTGAAAGAATGAATATAATTCTGGTGTAAATGTGATGAACCATGTAACATGTGCATGAAATTTCTCATTACTTTTCGAGGAAATCCATGATTACAGCTATTTATATTCTGAACTGTTGTTTCTACAGGCCTCAATCAGGTATGACTCCATTTGAATTTTTTTATGGGAAAACTCTAAGATTGAAGCAATTTAGAGTTTTTGGGAATCCTTGTATTATATATAAGAAAAGTTGAAACTATGGTATGTTTGAGGAGAAAGGTGGGGATGGAGTCTTTCATAACTACACTTTGGAAGAACGAGGATATAGACGCTTCTACAATGAAACATGAATAATTTTTGATATAAATGATGTAAAAGTTATTAAAAACTCTATGAAAGGTAAACATGTGCAGGAATAAAAAGAATTTGATCATGTTGAAGAAGATAATTCAAATAAGGATACAAACGATTGTAATATTAATAAAGCTGAAGAATCAGACTCAGTTGTTTCTAGTGATGAGGATGATAGCTGAAAATATTATCCATGGCTGAGGAAACATGTGGAATCACAGAATATAATTGGTGATCATCATCAAAATTTTCATGCAATAATAACAACCAATTACTTTACAAACACATCATTGTATTCAAATGATGAACCGAATGATGTGAAAGAAGCTTTTGAGCATGAGGAATGGTTATAAGACATGAGTTAATAATTAGATGTAGGATCAAAATTGAATATGTTGATGCTCAATTACAAGTGGGGGTGAATTATATGTTTAAAAAATTTTATTTTTAACATTAATGAAAACTATTTTTATCAAAGTTAAACAAGGTAAATTCATAGATCCTATTTTATTTCTACAAAATAAATTTTCTTAGGGTCTGGAAATAGGAATCCAGAAATAAAACATCAGTTTAATTTTCTTAAAGGAATATTCTACTTTAAAAATATATAATCTTATTTATCAGATTATATACATTACACAAAATTATAATAATTTTATACTTTATTCCTTTATCAAAATATAGAAGAAATAACAACATTAAAGAAAAAAATATCAAGTAGGAAATATTTTCACCCAAAGAGTAGTTTATCCAACAACCATTGATAATATATCCTTGATTTATACTTTGAAGAATGTATGTATTACCCACACCTGGGTAAGAACTCGATTGGAATATCAGAATCTGTCACACTATCCCCGTAATCCTTTAATTTATAAGGTAGTCGGAAACTCTATTTTCCTATCCCCAGAGTCCCTTGATTGTACTCAGCAACAAATAGAATCACACTAAGCTATATGAACGAGGTGTTCATAGCTGAATAAGATGTTCATGAAATTCATAAGGCACAAGAGTCATTTCCCTCTCTAGAAATCACATCATAGCATAAAATCTCTAGGATTATCACTAGATAATGAGTTCATTCAAATGAGATCTTATTTATAGGTAAACTTCAATGATCGGCTCCATCATCCAACATTCATATTTTTCCTTCAATCTCAAAGGGACCTTTAAATGTGTCACTCACCAAACGGTTAGTTAGAAATAGATTGTGTGACATAGTTTCATAATAATATCTTTTTTAAGGAAAATTAATTATCTTAACCAAATTATTATATCTGGAATCTATAGAAAAATATAATTCTGAGTCTAATCATATTAAAAATCAGTTCATAGAAAACATGGATATTGGGATACTATTTTTAAAATAACTCTTAATCTGAATTCTATAGATTCTGAAGTCCAAATTCCAATGAATTCAGAGTCTAAATTCTAGAGAAATATAAGAATCAATAATATTGAATTCAATGTCTGAATTTCAGAGTTTTTAGAGTCTGAATTTTAGAGAATTCGGAGTCTGAATTTCAGATCATTCAGAGTCTGAATTTTAGAGAATTCAAAGTCTTAAAATAGGAGACTCTATATCCAAGTAACTATAATATGCCAATGTTAAAGATAAGAATCCTAACTTCTTACATAGTAATAAAATGAGTTTGTATTTGAGATATTATAAAATGAGTAAATTAAAACCAAGTTAAGGATAAAAATTTCCTTAGAGAAGGGAAAATTTCGTTAAGAAAATAATCCCGAGGGAAAGATAATTTTCCATAAGGTAATGTTTTTTTTTATTTTCAAAACATATTGGAATGGAAAATTCATAAGGAAACCTTATTGGATCAATAATGTCCCCCTTTGGGAAAGAGAAAAAACCTTTTGGAAAATAATATAAGGAATATGAATTTTCATTATAAACATTAAAAAAACACATATCTCTTTACACATGAATCATGATTAATACAACTAACCCCCCTTAGGTTTTTAAATCCTTTAGGATATTATTCTTGACTTACAAAGAGTGGTTTTGATTTTTCTTTTATAGGAAAGTCTTGATAAAGTAAACTCCACCTTACATAAGACATTATATTTTTTTATAATTATTATTCTGTTTATCATTATTTTTTACCCATTTGTGATTTTCAAAAAGTAATTGAGAGAATGATAAAATTGTAATTGAAAGATTTGAACTATAAAAAACAAAACAAATGAATGAGAATAATATTTTTCATTATGTTTGTAAAAATTGATACAGGTTAATAAAACAAAATATCATAACAGAGAAGGAAATAAATGTTCATCCTTCATTTCCTTCGGCATGATATTCCTCAAGGTAGCCTTCAACTTCTTGATATCCTTAATAAATTCTTCAAACCACTCGAGAAATAAATCCCAATCCCGGTTTTTCTTTTTGAGAGTCTTGATTTTTTCTTCCTGAGGTTCAAGGTTTTATTCCTGAGACTTCATTATCTCTTCTTATTGATTGAGATTTTATTTGAACATTATGTTGTGTTCCCTTTCTATATTTATATTTAAGGCAACTGAATTCAACTTCCCATTAAGATCATTATCTTCTGGCTTATGGGATACTTGTTCAAGGTTTATCTTCACAATAAAACTTATTATATGT
Organism: Viscum album; assembly: GCA_963277665.1. Lineage (NCBI taxonomy): Eukaryota > Viridiplantae > Streptophyta > Magnoliopsida > Santalales > Viscaceae > Viscum > Viscum album. The sequence goes on from OY728133.1 coordinate 668,265,401, forward strand.
TTTTTTATCCTATCATTTAACTTATCTATGGCATATTTCACTAAGTCTGGGAAGTCATCAAATATACTCATGTCATTAATAATTCTCTTAGACCATTTTGTAATTTCATTACATGATCTCATATGAGCATCATAACCGATATAGAGGGTTTTGAAATCAGCCTCATGATTAATGAATTTTTCCAAGCACATGCTTACGGAATCCGACTTCTGATTAAATGAGTATTGAAGTAGCTGGAACATCAAATAAATGGTAAGAGACAAGGGTATGGTTTCTAATAACTTCTTCATATACAGTACGACGATATCCTGACCAATGGAAGATGATTTTGAATCTAATTCCCTTGCAGGTAAATATTATTTTTCTTGCATTGCAACCTTCCTCTTAGATGATCCATCAGCATCCTTTTTATCCACAACTACCATATCAGGTGTATCATCAATCACTTATTTTCCTTTGTGTACTTTTGAAATAGTATTCGCAGTCTTTGGAGATTCATGTTCACTATCTGAAATTTGGAAAATTTTATCTTTATCAACATCTTATTTCTCAGAATCTTTCTTATTATCAGCTACTTGAATTAAATCATGGTGGCTAATCTCGTTATCATAAGGTTTTTCAACCTCTTCTTTTCCATAATATTTTCCTTGAGAAATAATTTAGGTTGACTCAACTGAGAAATCCTGGATTGAAAGCTTTTCATAAGGACTTTCCTTCTCATGATATTTTTCATCTTTCTTTATAACATCATCACTTTCATATTCTTCTTCCTCTACTTCTTCTTATACGTATTTTTCGTGAACTATTTCTTCTTCCACATCAGGGTCTAGATTAACATATTCCATCCTATAGTGTCTATTAGTACTAATTCTTGGAGAATATATTCCAATAAATTAATATTTCTTGAATCATTATCAGTATCTTTGAGAAGTGCATGAACGATCCCAATATCAGACATTTTTTTCTTTTCTTTATTTTGTTTTTCTTACCTTTCATACTCTTCAGCAGCTTGAATTTTTAGACCTTTACCTCATAATTATCATGGAAAAAACTAGGGTATATGTCTTTCTTATTATTATTTTGTTACCTCTATTTTTCTACAACTTCATCAAAAAAGTATTTTTATTTTTTGGTTTTATTGGAGCTGACTGTGTTTCCAAAACTATAGACTTCACTTTGGTTTCCTATTTGTTTTTATTTCTCTTCTTCTGAGATTTCTTAAAAGTATCTCCTACGTCCACATTCATTTCCAGAGCTTCAACCTCACTTTCTGAAAGATCATAATATTCTCTGTACACAGTATTGAAAATAACTTTCTTTCTCTACAAGGTTTCATCATTTAGTATCAATATCTAGAAATTTACTGGATTATAACAGCATGGAATTTTAAATGATTCAAATCATAGCACTATGATCTTATAGAAAATGTCTAGATACATGATGATCTGAGATTAAAGAGTTATATTCTTGATATTGGATATTTCTAGAAGGATATTCTTCATAAGATTTATCTTCCATAGGTTAACAAAAAAATTCCAAAATTAAGATGTCACTTTTCGTTAAGGAGTCCTTGTCTCCTTTTCTTGAAAAGAGGAAAAATTGTACACTTAATTATAAAAATCTGAAGATTGTTGAGAGATGTTTAATCATTGGTGATTTTACTCAATTAAGTCTAAGGCAATATATTGCCTTTTCTTTCTCAAAACATCCTAACTTATCTGGAAGCTTGTGAGTGTAGAACATCGTTTCACCATCATACGGAATGTCAAGAATATTTTCTACCATATTTAAATATAGAGAATATTCTTTCCCATAACTCTTGAAGGAAAATTTTTCTCTTTCATCTTTATTATAAATAATTATTGTATCACATAATTATATAAGTAACTCTGGGTAAACTAGATCTTGACGTTTTGGCATTAGTACACAAAAGCTCTCCCATCCATTGAGTTTAATGTTTTTCCTAATAAAGGAATTATAATTATAGAATAATATTTGATCAACTTACATTCCCTTTAAATTTTCAATTCCTTGACTTTCCTTTTCGAATACATCTATTTCTATGGAGATACTTCAAACGACATCCATAGTCTAAGAAAACATAGAAAAGTGGAACTATCTTTATGAAGAAAGGAAGATCTTCAGCACAGAAAACATCAAAAATTGATATGGGATGAGGAATATGGGGGGATTTATATTGGCATCGAGGTGACAGTTCAATTGATTGATTTTATCCAATGGGTGAAATGAGAACAAACTGATCTGAAAGTTGATATGAAAGCTGAAGAAATATTTGGTAGGTTCCTATCTTTTGAGGTTTTAATGAAAAAATCATATTTTGGAAAAATTAATCTAAAAAAATTCTTAAATACCAAAAAGAAAAAAATTCATTTATTAAAATTTAATTAAGGAATCATACCTTCCGAATTTCCAAAAAAAATAAATAATAAAAAAAATTCTTCTCACATTAGATTCTATAAAAAACATTTAAGGAAAAGAATCTTTTTATTCCAGAATTTTGGGTTCCTAAAATTTTGATTAAGAATAAAATTTTAATTATGGAAAAAAATAGATTAAGGATAAATTTTAGTTACAAATAATTTGATTAAGGAAAAAATGTTTTGGTTAAGAGAAATTTGATTGTGGACAAAAAATCTGGTATGAAAATTTTTGAATTAGGAAAAAAATTTGGTTACAAAAAAAATTTGATTAACAAGAAAACGTACTCCCCCTTTGAGAAGAAGATTCTTAATGTAAGGAGATATGTTTCAAAAAAACCTAATATGGAATATTACCTTATGTTTATCATTCCTAACTTTTGTTTAATGTATTTAAATCTATTGGTGGGTAATGATTTTTTAAAAACATCATCAAGTTGATCATTTGTTCCAATAAATTGATGAATGATATCTTTTTATGTCTGTGATCACTAAGAATGTGATAACTAATATATATGTATTTTGAATGGGAGTTATGTACACGATTTATTTAGAGAAAGGTCACTATTGTTATCAAACATAATCATTGTTTTAGTAAAACTCATGCCATAGTCTGTGAGTGTGTATTGCATCCATAATAGTTGGGCACAACAACTTCTAGCTGCTACATATTCAGGTTCAGTAGTGGAAGGTGCTACTGAGTGTTTCTTTATTCAAGATCAAGAAACTATTGAATCTACTAATAAATGAGATGTTCTATATATACTTTTCTATCCATTCTAAATCCACCAAAATCAAAATCTAAAAAAATTATAAAACAAAATAAATTCAAGAAGTATAAAATAGTAATAAATCCATGGTTCCATTTAAATAGACAAAAAATTATTTTCACTACTTTTAAATGGGGTTCCTTTGGATTATATTGATATCTTTCATATAAGAATACTGAAAAAATTAAGTCTGTGTGAAAAGATTCAAGTATAGTAATCTTCATTCATACCTCTAAATGATGTTTCATCTACATGTTTCCTAGCACCATCAAGATCACGATAATTTGATGTACCGATTGTTGTTCATATTCTTTTAGTGTTGTCAAATCCATACTTTTTAAGAATATATTTAATATACTTATGTAGTGATTTAAAATTTCTTCCTGGTTTTTGAGAAATTTGAAAACCTAGGAAAAATGACAACTCACCCATTATACTCATTTCAAACTAAGATTTCATTAGATTCAAAAATGAATCAGTTAATGAATTCTAAGTAGCACCAAATATAATATCATCAGCATAAATTTGAATAATCCAAAAAATTATTATCTTTCTTAATAAAAATATTTGGATCAACAGTTCCCTTCACATAATTGTTTTGTAACAAAAATCTTGTAATTTTCGCAGACCAAGATCTACGGGATTGTTTAAGTCTATATAATGCATTGGTATATTTGAAAACATGTTCAACATGTTCTGTATCCTCAAATACAAGAGTCTGTTCAACATAAACATCCTCTTGAACATATTAGTTAAGGAGATCACACTTTACATCCATTTGAAAATATCTGAAATTAATGAATACTACAAAGGCAAGTAAAATATGAATAGATTCTAGTCTAGCTACTGGAGAATATGTTTATTCATAGTATATTCCTTATAATTTATTATATCCAATATAAACTAATTGAGCTTTATTTCATTATATGATTCCATTTTCAACACACGTATTTATGAAGACCCATTTTACTGTAATTACAGAATTTTCCTTAGGCATTTCAACCAAGGTCAAGACTTTGTCCCTTTTGAATTCATTTAGCTCAAAATTCATGGCTTTAATCCAATATTCATCACTTAAAGATTTATAAGTTCTTTTTGGTTCTAATTGGGAATGGAATGAAAGATGTAATACTTCATTTCTTAATCAACTTCTAGTCTTTACATGTTGATTTACATCACCAATGATACGATCACTGGGATGATTCTTAAGAAACAACTAATTTTGGATTTGAAAAATATGTTCATAAACATATGGTAGAAAATCATCTTGGGTAAATGATTTATAAATGTTTTCTTGGACAATTTCCATATTAGAGGAATCTTTTATCAATGGATGATAATTCGTTTTTGAAAATACATTTGAGGATGTTGGTTTGGGTTGTTTAAATACAAAAGGCTCTATTTCTTCAAATTTAACATGTACTCTTTCTTCAACAGTACATGTATTTTTATTAAAAACACTATAAGCCTTAGATTTAGTGGATTACCTAAGAAAAATTCCTTCATAACATTTGGATGAAGATTTATGTAAGTTATATTTTTGTATTCCTGATTAATACTTTGAAACAAAATACCTTGGAGTTATAACATCTATTTTTTTGTCCAGTTCACATTTCAGAAGTTGTTTTTTTATGAAAAGGTTTGATTAAAACTCGATTTATTGTATAATAATCAATACTAACAACTTCATCCCAAAAGTGTTTACCAATATAATATTCACTCAACATAGTTCTAGTTATCTCTTGATGAATTCGATTTCTTATTTCAACAACACCATTCTCTTGAGGAGTTATTAGAGATGAGAAGTTATGAGTAATTCCTTTTATACTACAAAAAGATTCGAAATAGAATTTTTTTAGTTCTCCTCTATGATCGCTATGAATAGTTATCAATGGATTGTTTTTCTCATTTTTAAATTTAGATGAAAATGTTTTGAAATAAGAAAATGCTTCAGATTTAATTGTTATAAAATAGCCCCATTTAAATCTAGTATAATCATCAACTAAAATAAATACATAACAATTTCCTCCAATACTTATAGTTTATGTTGGACCAAAAAGATCTATATGCACAAACTATAATGCATCAGAAGATGAAACTTCAACAATTGATTTAAAACATGGTTTATATTTCTTTCATATTGACATGTTTCAAATACTTTTGAAGAATCAAATCAATATTCTGGTAAATCCTTAAGAATTGTTTTCATTGAGAGTTTTCGTAGGTTCCTAAGGATATAGTGCCCTATCATTCTATTCCATAATCAAGACTGATCTTCCATTGTACTAAGGAACGGTAGATCCTATTTTCTAGGTTCTTATAAGTTTAGTTTTTATACATTCGAATACCTATGGTTTGAAAGAATAAAATATTCCTTGGAATTATGTACAAATAATTTATCATTCCTAAAATTCATAACATAACCTTAATTACATAATTGAATAATGCAAATAAGGTTGTTCTCAAGTCCCTTAGCAAATAAAACATTTGAAATTAGTGTTTTTTCAAGAATAAAAATAGTATATATACCAATAATTTCTCCCTGATCATTATCTTTTAAAGTTACTTTTCCTCCTTTATTTTTGATAATATTTTCAAAGAAGTGTTTTTTACTAGTCATATATTGGAAATATCACCTATCCATATACCATGTATTTCTATTGGCACATTCTTTATTTTAGTTAAAATAATAGAGTTAGAATTTTGGAATCCAAAAATTCATGAATCCAGAAATGTTAGAAATTAAAACTTTATTAACCCACATTTTCTTATAAAAGTAAGCATTATGAAATCCAAAATATTGGGTTTTTCGCTGAGAGAAAAAAATTTCTCCCAATTTACACCACACTGACTCTTGTTACAAAATGGAGCAATTTGGGGAAAAATAATTATTACTAAAAATTGGTTTCAATTGAGTATATTCAAATCTAGAACTATTTATTAAAAGAATAATTTGGGAATACATATTTTCAATGTTTTCCTTAATAGAGGTAAATATTGATAGAAATTTCCTTAACGAAAATATTTTTAACCTTATTTTAATAACCAAGTTCATATCTCCAACATTTTTATTTTTAGAACATCAATTAACATCTAAAATATTTTTTATAGAAATAAAAGTTTCAAGATCCTTAGAAATTTTATCCTTCTCAGAAATAAATTCCTTATGGTTTTTAAAAACACATTAAAAATAAAATGTTTTTGATCATGATCATTAGAACGATATGATACATCTCTTATTAAAACAAAAATTCTATAATGGTTTTACTCAAAAATTTATTTTATCTTATAATTTACATTTTCATGTTGTTTAGAAAATCTAGAAACCTCTTCAGATGAAGGAAAGGTATTATATTTTTATGAAGAAGATTCATAATCTAATGATTCATAATATTATTCAATAGAAATTTTTTTATTTAAATACATATTGGTTAAGGATTTAGAATTTTTTGCCTTAAAAATAATTCATGATTTTCAATAGGTACTATGTCTATAAGACCAATATTTTTCTGACGAGATGATTCAAATTATAATGATTCATCTGATGAATAACTACCACTAGATCATGATGTGTTAATTGCATTCAAGACTTTCTTAGACGTAGACTTATAATACTTCTTCATGTTTATTTTATAATATTTTTCCTTCCTATCATTTCACTTAAGCATAGGACAATCAGGTCTGATATGTATGGACATTTTATATTCATAACAGGGTACCTCAGAATCATTCTTGTCCTTTATATCTTATTCTTATATCTATACTAAAATTTTTCCTTTCCCACAATCGTTTTCATCATTTGAGAAATATTTTCTAATTCATTCTCTGAATGATCACTATCACTAGATTTAGATGTAAAAATAGTTTTCTTATATTGAGATCTAGTTGCCCCTTATGAAGTATTGGCTTTAGATGTAGTAGTAAAAGCTACACTTCCATTACCATTCTTCTTTTCGTTGATATCATCATCTCTATTCATTCTAGTTCCATGGTGAAGAAGAGTTCCAAATAACTCATCAAGAGTAATGTTAGACACTTTTTCTTCTGATCAATAACTATCCTTTTTTATTCCCACTCATTGTGATTGATGTCAATTATTTTATCTACAAGAACATCATCAGCAAGAACTTTCTCTCCCATATATTGAAGACTGTTGACAATGGTTATAAATCTTTGTTGTACTTTTCAAACAAGTTTCCCAAAAGGAAATATGAATCCATGATATTCACCTCTCATCAAAGATCTTCTAGTTTCTATCACATTAAAAGTCCCAAAATGAGTAACCTCGTGTTTCTTCTAGATGAATTTGGAAGCTTCACAAGAAGATATTTGACTATATATGTTCTTGGTCATTGAAGAATACAATGTATTGAGTACCTTGAAGTTAAGATGATATTAATCCATTTCCTGGTTTGTAAAGGTTTTTATTTCTTTATCAGGAATTTTGTAATCTCCAGTACGTCTAAAAACATTTCTACTCTAGTGTTGATAAAAAAATCAATCATTATATCTATCAAGTACTCATAATCATTACCCCCAAAATTGGTGGTCTAGAAGGATTAATATTATCATTGAAAAAAACATTAATACCTTCCATTTTATAAGAAATTACTTTTCCACAATAATTTTATGTTGTGAAATTTTATAAACAAGGATAAAAATCATTATACAAATCATGAATAAGGAATGTTAAGAATGAAGAACATAGAATAAGGACAACATGATCAAGAAAACATATATGTTAGTATAAGTAGTTTATAGACCCCATTTGATACCAATTGTTGTATCGAAATTGTATATGTAGATGCTCAATTTCAAATATGGGTGAATTGTATTTTTAAAAACATCCATTTTTAACCTTACAGAATAATATGTTAAACAAATTAAACAAAGTAAATTCATAGATACAATTTTAGTTATATCAAAAAAACATTCTTAGAGTCTGGAAATATGAATCCAGAAATTAATCCTAAGAAAAATTTTCTTAATTTAATATTCTACCTTAAAGGATATAAAATCTTATTTATTAGAGTATGTAATGTACAAGAATTTATAAGAAAGTTAGACATTCTTCATTTATCAAAATATCATTGAAATAAAAACTTGAAATAAAAAGAAGTAACAAGTTGGAATCACACAAATAAAGATAAACAAGGTGTTCATGGCTGAACATGATGTTCATGAAATGAATAGGGCACAAAATTCTTTCTCTCTCTAGAAATCACATCACATCATGTAGCCTCATGGTCGATCAATAGAAAATGAGATAAATCAAATGATCACTTATTTATAGGATAAACATCAATGGTCGGCTTTCTCTTCTAATGGTCATATTTTTCCTTGAATCTCATAGGGTCTAATACATGTTCCACTCATCCAATGGTTAGTTAGAAAAAAATTTTACGATATTGATTGTTAATAATAACTTGTGTAAGTAAAATGAATTAACTTAACCAAATTGGTACATCCATAGTATATATAAAAAATAGAATTTAGATTCTAATCATATAAACAATCAGTTTTGAGAACACAAGAATAATTGGATTCTGGAGTCTAAATTCCAATAAATTCGGAGTCTGAATTCGGATGAATTTAGAGTGTTAATTTTAGAGAATTCAGATTCTAAAAATAGAAGACTATATATCCAAGGAACTATAATATTCTGAGGTTATGGATAAGAAGAATAATTTTTTACCTAGAAATAATATAGATATTTTTTGAGAGATTATAAAATGAGGCAATGAAAACCAAGGTAAGGATAAAAATATCTGTAGAGAAGGGAAATTTTCAATAACAAAATAATACTTAGTGAAAGATCATTTTTCCATAAGATAACGATTTTGTCATTTTCAAAATATAGAGGAATGGAAAAGTCAGAACGAAACCTTATTGACCCAAAAATGGATCATATTAAAAATAATAACACATGAGAACACATACCAAAGTTTTAAAACAAAAACATCATTGGCACAAAATGGGTTTTCCAGAACAAGGTGAATGAAAAAGGTGAAGTTATATGAAACAAAGCATGATTGGTTTGAAATGAAAATTCACAGATTGAGGGTATTTATTTTGATGAATCCTTTTCTCTAGTATAAATACATGAAACAATCATATTAATTCTTGTTATATTTACACAATTAGGCTATAAGATCATTCAAATGGATGTTAAATCAGCATTGCTAAATAGTTTTCATGAAGAATAGGTTTATATTGAACAACCATCTTAATTTTTTATTTGAAAAGATTATGGTTATATGTGAATATTGAAAAAGTAATTGTATACCCTAAAACAAGATACGGGGGCATGGTATTCCAAATAGGATACAAGATTCATATGGATGAATTTTAACAAAGAGAGACTTAATATCAATCATTACATCAAAGAAAGTCAATAGTATTTCATCATTGTAATTTTTTATGTTTATGATATTATATTTTTTAGGAATTATGAAGGAATATGTTAAATATTTTTTAAAATAAATAACAATTTTATATAAAATTCTCATGATATGAGAAATGAAATAATTTCATGGGTTACAAATCCTACAAATGAATGAATGCATTTTCCACTCCCAAGAAAAGTATGTAACAGATCTTCTAAAAAGGTTTGGTGTGAAATATTCAAAACATGTTTCAACAACCATTTCTATAGGAACAAATATGTGTTAATATAGAGATGGAAAATAAGTGGATCAGAAAGATTATGGAAAACTAATTGGAAATTTATTGTATATGACTTCCTCAAGACCTGACATTGTTTATGTTATTATCATATGTGCAATATTTTAGAGTGCACAAAGAGAATAACATCTTATAGCTGGAAAAAGAATTATCAAATACATCATATGCATAATATAATTTGGAATCAGATAATATAGTTCATATTGAATTGATTTATTTGGGTTTTTTATGCAAATTGCGAAGAAAATGATGATGATAGAAGAGCCACATCTTACGGGGTATTATTGGGTGGAATGAAATTGTATAAATTGGAATTCAATGAATTTTTTTTATTAACTCTCAGTATGGCCAAACCTGAGAATGTATCTGCGACTCAAAATGATACTCAACTTATGTGGATGAAAACACAATTGTAAGACTTACATGTAGAAGTGAAGTTACACTTGCTCTTGTGTTGTGACAATCAATGTATAATCAATCTCACCAGGAATCCAGTGAAATGTTATCTTTCAAAACATAATGATATCAAATATAATTTAATAAAATAGCATGTAGAGAATAATAAATTGAAGCCAGAGTATTTTCCAACATCAGAATATGGTGCATATATTTTCACAAATCCTTTATGTATGGAATTATTCTAAAAAATGAGGTTGAACATGGGTGTCTAACCCCTTTCTCTTCAAGGTTTAGGTATGTGTATCTACCCCCTTTGACATCATACCTTTGTAATGTTTTTCCGAGTGGGATAATTGTTTTGCTTCACAAAACTATTTCACAAAAGAGATATTTTTGGGTATGAAGTGAATATATAATTTTTTAGTGTGTGAACTATTCGAAATTTTTATGGAGTGGTTGTGGGAAAAGAAATTCAATTGTTTTCTACGGAGAATGTAGAAAATAAAAAGAAAATGAAAGAGGTTGTCATGATCGATTTTTTTGGGATACCATGGTTTTTATATTAATTATTCCTTTTTACTATAGAGATTTTTCTCACTTATGGTTAGAATTATTGATATGTAATCCATTTCTTGAGGTTACAATTTTCAGTGATTTATGAAACTTGGTTAACAACAAAATCTGTCAAGGGATATATTTGAGATGAAGATGATGGTGAAGGTGATGAAGGTTTCAAGAGTTGTATTTTATTTTAAATGATGGTTTTGATGAAGATAAATCACTTCACATTATTTTGGAAACATTTTTGAGATTTTCTTTTATAAAATAATTGATAGGTTTTAGGAATAATTGGTTTCATAGGAGAATGAATCATGTTGGAATTGAATTGTCATTAGTTTTACACTGGAACAGATGTGAAACATGTGTTTTAATTGTAGTGATTATTTTTTGATTTTTATTTCATATAAACCATGAGTTATATTTATAACATATGATGAATGATTGATAGAAAGAAAGGGGAGTGAAAGAGCTCCTGCTAATCAGAAAAAGAATCACATTCAGATTATTTTTCAAAATAATCAGAAAAGAATTGTATTCAGATTATTTTTCCAAAAAATTAGAAAATAATTGTATTTATAGTTATCATAACTTTATGGTAGAGAGAAATAAGTGGTGCCGATTTATTTTTCAAAACAATTAAAAAATAATCTTATTCAAATTTATTGTATTTTGATGGAAAAAAGAATGAATTGGTAACCATTGTTTTTCCAAAAAAATAAATGAATCATTTTCAGATTTTCGTTCAAAACAATTAGAAAATAATCACATATAGATTTATTATATCCAAATTACAGAAGGAAATAAGTGGTATGTATTTTTATTATAACAATAAAAAAATCATATTTATATTGAAGAGGAAGTGCTGATTGTCTTTTAAAACAATCATATTCAAGATTATATCGATTGTATTTCAAAACAAATTGGATTCTGGGTGAATGTAAAATAGGTGTGGCGATGAAAAGTGGTGCCAATGGGAAAGATGATGTCGATGCAAAGTGGTGCTGATTGAAGTGGTGCCGATGGAATAAGTGATTCCAATGAAAGTTGAGAAACAGATTTTCTTTCAAAAAATCTTATTCAGGTAGATGAAAAGGAATGAGATGATTTTTATGGATAATAAATCACATTAATATTGTTTTGTATTATATTTGGGAAGATCTTCATTTTCAGAATTTATTGTTTCGTATCTAGGTAGACCATTGTTTAAATTTTTTTTTGATCATTTACAGTAATAATAACTTGAAATATTGTACCTAGAAATGATTGTAACTAGAATGATCGTATCCAGAATAATCATAACCAGTGATTGTATCCAGAATAATTATAACCAAAATGACTCTGAACCGAGATAATTATATCTAGAATGATATTATCAAGAATGATTTTATTCAAGATGATCATATCCAGATTATTTGTATTCAGAAAATATCATGATTGTTTTGAGATTGGAAGAATGAAGTGGTAATGAATGTAAATATACAATACATTCCAACTTAAATAAGGTTATTATAAAGATGATCCTCAATGAATTCCTAGTCCCTAATGATGTCATGATACAATAAAATGATGGTGAATGATGTTCGTTGATGGAGATGATATGTTTTCTCATATGTGTAAAGATAAATTAATAGAAAATGTGACTAATTAATTAACTATCGAAGGGGTATTCTTTCATTCGAAAGAGTGTTTTGCGGAAGAATGAATTTCTTCATACATTTTTTTTCAAATGGTAAAGAAATTTGTATTGAAGAAATGAGCATGAGATAATAAATCTCAGATGATGGGACACTTGTATTTCTCTTCAATTGTAATCATATTGACAATTGTAATGGGGGTTTTAAAAAAAATAGGTGTGGATTGTGGAAGTTTTGAGAGGAATCTAGAAACATTTTCAAAGTCATAATTGGTCTGATATTTCAAGAGAATTTCAGATTTGGGTGAATTTTTGTGAGGGGGAAACATGTTGGGATTCCTACATAAACATTTTTGGGTCACCTATAATATATGAAATAACTGCGTACTTTTGGTGGATTTTAATATTCACTACAGAAGAGAGTGAAGCTCAGGGTTTCTAGAGAGAAGAAGAGATCAATTCTGTTTTTGTTGACAATTGTTTTTGGGTAGTTTCCATTCATCTATATTCTATTCAGCTTGAAAATTATATTCTAGAATTGAGGTGGTTCTGATTCTACTCTATTTTATTCTATTAAAAAAATTATACTGGTAGTATTGTTTTGTAATAATCAGACTCAGAGGAATCATAATCATGAAAGATTGGACTCAGGGTTTCATAACAATTTCCATGTGGTTCTTACTTTCCTTGGGGTAAGTATCTGTTGAATTTTATAACAATTTGTATACATTTTTCTAATTAAAAAGAAGAATAAGAAACATGAGTTTTTACAAAACATTTATATTACCCTATTGTTCTACGAGGGTTCACAAGCACTATTGGGGTTGTTTCATAGTGTTGCATGAGTTAAAGGGTGCATCATACTTAATGTAATCCAAGGATTGATTTATAGTGGATTGTATGGTCCTCGATCATTCCCAATCTATGCTAAGGACGTATCTATTTTTATTGAATAGTTATCCATGTAAATCATTGTTTTCCTATGGATGTGTGTTGATTTTTTTCTCATTAGGTAATTTAAATCCTTAATAGGAGGCATGGGTTGTTTCAATTGAAAAGAAACATATAAGAAAAAGAGTATCAGTGATTCATCCCCTCGCCCTCTTAGTGATATAATACTCCAACTAGTTACTTTTAGATTCTATGATGGAAAACATGGATATGGAAGAATAACTAACCATCTTGTTCTGATAGAGAGTATTAGAAAATATGATTAGGAGAAAGTTAACAATCAGAAAATAAAAAACAGGTGATTAGTTAAATGGTCTTTGATTTCATAGTAGTAAAAGTAAACAACAATCATTTTTTTAGATCATTTTCATAATGTTATAGAATTTATTAACTACATATACAATGATCATAAGGAAATATAATTACTTGAAAAGTATAGTTTAATCATTTAATCAAATTCAACAAAAAAACATCTTTTTTAACCAAATTATAAGTTTTTAAGAGGATTTTTTCATGCCCAAAACACTAGAATCATCTTCTAAAGAATCACAAGATCCAAAAAGATTAACTATATATATTCATCAGTGATTGAAAAATAAGCAAAATTAAAAATATACGGTAAAAATAATATAATTCCCTTAAATTAATAAAAATTAATAGAATAATTACTACCTTTAACATCCAAAATTCAAAATTCATACCCAAATTCCAAAATAGTTCATTAAATAAATTACTACACTTAAAATTTTCTTAAAATTATTTTACCAAAGATTAAATCGAATAATTCATAAAGATTTAATCAAATAATATTATAAGAAATGTTTAAACATTCAACACTAAATAAAACCAACCACTCTTAATGTCTCATGCCAAAAATTTAGATTCCAAAATCACATATTCACCAAGATAGGTTAATCATTTTGATAAAAAACATGAATCTCTATAACTCCACAATAAAACATATATTTTCTAAAATGAAATTCAACAATTACTCATTAGAAAAATTCCCTTCGTATTCTATTTTCCATAGGCATATAGGGTTCCAAAAATATTGAACGTTTTCCAAAATAACATTTATAATTTAATCCTTAAATCATTTTCCAATACTAATGATACCCATTTGAGAAAAACATAACTTCCCAAAATCAACTTTTTCTTATTCCATCAACTTTTTTAACTAAAAATAAAATTACATACTAATAAGGTACTTATTGTATGCTAGTACTAGGAGATAATTCCTTGTCTCACTTCGGGTGTTGATTTTATTTCGATAGCATTGTATAAAACGATGGGTTTTAACCCATAATATTGGTTGTCGTTTTTGTAAATTATAAAATTTTATAATAATCAAAAAATGAGATAAAATTCTCAAAAATTACAATTACATTTCTAATCCCCAAATTTTAAATCAAACTATTCATTTTGGAACACAAAATGTGATAACCCATAATTACCCCCAAATCAAAGATCTTATAAACCTTAATTTTTATACATACCTTTGTAGTTATGTCCACATAAGAAAAAATAATTATTCATAAAATATCATTTTCACATGACAAACTTTGGGGTTACACATATAAGACAAAAATTCTTCCATGGAAATCCTACCACTAAAATAACATTTATACTTTTTAACATTTCATCATAATATAGTCTACCATAACTACTGAATCCCTTATATGTAGACATTTTAATCAATTATAATTCTTCATGATCCATTAATAATGATTTTCAGTATTGTTAATTAATACTTATTTTATAACAACAAAAACATGAATCATGTCCTAAGATTCAATAATGTCAAAACATGAGATATGAAATAATCTATATATTTCAGGGGTCATTTTCAATTTCCTCATCTTCAATTAGAATGGAATTAGGTATTCTTAAGCATATATGTGTATGGTCATGCTGATCTAATTCTTGAACATTATTCATAGGACATTGAATTTCATAATGACCATACTACCCTCATTTAAAAATTTTAATTGATAACTTGGAAAGAACATCATTCCCTTTCCTTGAGTCAATTGAACAATTCCATTTTCCTTGGTAGGATATTACTTTATGAACTTCATAGCCTCATCTATAACATATTCACATC
Source organism: Viscum album (assembly GCA_963277665.1). NCBI lineage: Eukaryota > Viridiplantae > Streptophyta > Magnoliopsida > Santalales > Viscaceae > Viscum > Viscum album. Next base: position 668,280,941 of record OY728133.1, read on the forward strand.
GCTTTAAAAAATTTACCTAGTTTTATATTTCCACATACTCAACACATATTTAGTTGAATATACTAACTTTTATGATTATTACCTGAACTTCCATAGGGATTCATTTCGCTTATATATGATGAATTAGATAACTCACCATGGTTCTAGTGTTTAATCATGACTCATGTTAGTTGTTTTAGAATAACCATGAGAGTTATAATTATAGTTCCTATTTCATTCAGTTACTTATTTATAGAACCACCTCATTCTCCTTTACGTCCATTCTTACTTTGGCGCATGCTAGATCTATCCATTTACCAAAACAAAGAATCATTGTGTGGGTATATCAATAAAATCAAAATATACAATCTTATGAGGAAAATATACAAAAAGATATACTTATTCATGTTATCTCAAACTCATTAAATTTATCTGAAATAATTATTAATATTTCTATTATGCTAACGATTGTGGTTATATATAACTTGTAACTTATTCGTAACTAACACTCTAACCCCTAATGTTATCTAAAATGACATATGCTACGAAATATAAATACCCATCCTTAAACTCAACATAATCATGAGTTATGCTAGGAACTCACAAATAGGATCTTATTGGGTTTATATTTTAATATAATTTGGCAATAACTATTATATAACAACTCTAATATTACAAAGTAGAAACTTTTACTCACTATCCATTTTTTCACAACAGGAAAATGTTTAAAATAAAACGTGATTTATTTTTCATGATAAAAATATTCATAACATTCATTTTGACTTCTATTAGTATTTTACCCATCCTTATACCATGTGAAAAACCTTTCAAAAACTAGGGATGAGAACAAAAGTCTTAGTAAGGGAATATAAAATAAGCAATAAAATATTTATTCCATGAAAATTATTAACCCATGAAATCATAATTTTCATCCATAAAACTTAATCTATTTAATAGACCTCATGAAATAATAATATTCTTATAAAACTCATAGAAATTATAAATCATAAAGGTAACATGTGGAATTCATATCATACAAAAATTGTTGCATTCACCGCCACATAGGGTGTGAACTTCGTGGTTATATTTGGAATACCCATTAAAGTATATTCCATGAATCTATTATAAGAAACCTTATCATTTAACCTCGTCTCATTAACCAATGAATTGGAGAGATATAATGGACTCACCCTCCCTTTCTTTATCATTAAACCATCCATATACAAAATCAATACCCATGAATCATAACATAATTATAACACATAAAACAAGTATAATAGAAAAATCTTCATTTCGACGTGGAAATACCTAGATATCTTTCCAAGATATTGACATAATTCATCCCTTCATAAAACCATTTTCAATACCAAAATACATGAAAACATAATGTTTTATTTATTTTTCTTTTGTAAACATTACGGCTTATAGAGGAGAAAAAATATAAAATAATGGTCATGGTGGTAGAAAATTAGTTGTCACTTCTTACATTAAAAATACATTCCCGCTATCATTTAGTAAAATAATTCAAAGAAACGTATTTCATTTTAAATCCATTGAATGAAATTTAATGTGAAATGGGTTATTTATACACCATAAAAAATCAAGGTGGTCAATTACATAAAAATTTTCCTTAATAAAATGACATTGAGACTAAGTCCATTACCTTGAGTCTGACTTGTCATGTACAATATTTATATTCCAGAATAATTAACATGGGTTAACTTATAAATTCTTTAGAATATTTTTTAATTTTATTATTCTTTTATATCACCTATTACCATGTTATAAAAATAACTTAGTTATTTAAGTACATATAGGATGTTCAGTCGATATTTTGTACTTCAATAGAAAATGTACTTGGATTGATGTCAATAGTCCATGTGGTCACAAGTCCATAATCTAAATAATAAAATTTATGAAATAATAATAACTTTTATACATCAAATATAATTTTTAAATAAAACTATTCATTTATGGTATTAAAAATGGACAATGATATACTAATGGAGACAGTAGACCGTACAAACGCATGAGTAAAATTTCCTTTTTCAATGATCATTATATAAATAAGGTAATTATAAATTTATCTTTCAATACTGATCATAATATAATTAAAATCACTATGATAATTTAAATAAACTTATATATATATATAATATAAGGGATATGGTGAATAAAAATGATTCACATCACTTAGTGAGGTCATAGTTCACACGTACGCACGAACGAAATTATCATTTTTATAGGCATAGAAAGTAATAACATAATTTATAATTTATTATATTATAATGATTAAAATTTCATGATTATCACATATTAACATTAATTACATATTTATAACCAGTCATGATAGATGGATAAGGAAAATGGATTAGATCTGTTAGTGGAGGTGACAGTTCACACATACTCACAAATGATTAATTACTTCCCCATTTAATGGAAGTGGATATGGATGCAGGTGATGAAATTAACATAATAAAATATCAATATAGTTAGGATATTGGAGTTATTATTTCATCATAGTTAAAGGTAATTTAAAAGAACTGGAATAAGAAATAAAATAGAAACACTAAAACAAAACGATACATCTTCCAAATTTTATCACCATTGAAGAACACCTTTACACCTCTAAGAACAATGTTATGCCTAAAATAATGCCAGAAGAATGTGGGGAGGGATTATAAGAAGGGTTTTGGGAAGATCTATTCCAGTCCAAATGGTTCTTGAAGTGTGATTGTTAGAGAAGAGTGTGTAAACTTTTATAAGAACTAAGAGGGGCACTCTAAGAAACTCATAAAATATTAAATTAATATAAATAAATTTTTTTAATCCAAATAAATCCAACATGAGTTATGTAAAAGATCAGATGATTTTAGTTCCGAAATCCTATAATCCAATAATTTTTAGAACATATTTATTTTATTTGAATATTTATATTTTCGATCTACACTTAAATTTTTTTCTATTTTTTTCAATTATTGTATAATCCTTTTAATATTTAAGTGAATATAAATTTTACTTATATGAGTTAAATTCCACATAACTCGTAACATTATGAACTTATAGACCTCATTATTGATATAAATTTTTCACTAACCAATTTATTAAATTTAATAAAATCCAAAAAGAGAGATAACTTCAAAAAATAGACTTATTACAAATCATATTAACCTAAAAATTTTAATTATGATATCATATATTTTATATTATATTTATTTTAATATTATTAGTACTATTTCTTTGATTCCTCCTTTATTAAATCTATTATTTCATCATCATTGTGTCATAATTAAATGTAATTATTTATTTCTTTAAAATTTTAAATAAATTACCATGATGTATTAAATCATATTATATTTAAAATAAAGTTTTATTTTAAAATAGATCATTTATATTACATAATATTAAAAAAATTTCAGTAATTAAAGACATGTTTATGATATTTTTATTTTTACAATAAATAAAATGTAATTAGTTTTGTAACCACACCCAAGTGGAGTCCAAAGGCCAAAATTTAGGCAAAATTATTTTAATGGTCATAAATAACACATAAAATAATATTATGGCAACTGTATGTGGAGTTTTATAATATTATAATATTATTTTCACCCTTATTTACCGGATTTACCCTTTAATAACGGTAAATAAAATACTAATCTTACTTTTCAAAAATCATTATTTCAATCCTATTGTACCAATGTTTTCATAATTATTACATCCATGAATGTTATTTTCTTAAAATTCAATTAACATAAGTGGAAATATTATATTTAAAATTAATCCTATTGTCGAAATCAAAAAATGTGTTTTATAAGTAAATTGTTCAAAAGATCTCATAGTTCTAATATTCAATTTCACTATGAAATTGCGTCAATGAAATAAATATGATGTAATCATAAAAAAATAATCTAGTTGAACATTAAAAAATTTAAAAGGAATATATAAAAATATAAATGCATTAAATTAAATATTACTTTTGAATTAAAATGCAGTCTTTTTCATTATTCATTAAAAATAGATTTTATCAGAAAAATACCAAAATCCAAACAAAGTAAATTTTTATGTTCCACATCAAATGAATAAGTTTATTTTTAAAATAAAACCTATAATATACTAAAAACCCTATATTTAAAATGGTTTCACTATCAAAAGTCAGGAAAATTGTATTTTTAGAAAAACACTTATTTTATCCCTAAAATTGATTTTTTTTATATAATGTCTAAAAAACACAAAATATGAATTTTAAATATTATGTTGAATTAATATTTAATTAATATACACCATAAATGTGATTTATTATTTTATAAACTCAATTATTCATAATTAAATAGTTTTTAGGAAAAACACATCCTTTATATTGAATTAGTTTTTTAAATTTATCATTAACTGTATAACCAAGGAATCATTATATAAAAATGTGTAAACCCTATTTTCATAATATAGTTTCTATATTTCATTCCATAAATTATAACAGCAATGAAATAACTACAACTAAAAAAAATAAAATTAATAAAATTATATTTGTTTTGTATAACACTGTCTTGTGTGCAACATACGATTTTGGAGAAACCCATTATTCCATGTCGGGTACGCTATTAGATATAACATCTCATATAAAGTAAAATGAAAATATAATTCATAAATATTGAAAATCTTACTTCTATAATTAAATTTTTTTGTTAAATCCTTCCCCTATTTTGGAAATTTTCTCCCCATAATTTTAAATTTGGGCTTCGTAACTAAAGTTTCACTTTTAATAATTACTTTATTAGAATCCCACATCGTAAAAAGTGTCAAAAAAGTTCTAATTTAATTAAAATAATGTGAAGTAAAAAATTTCACCTATGATAAACCATACAATTATTACATGTAGATATCCATGGATGCAGAATAAAACTCACCATCATTTCTGATAGAGAGTGATAGTAAACGTGATCAGGATAATGATAGTAATCAGAAAACCACAATGTTGTGATTGGTTAAATTGTTTTTGATTTCATAGTATAAATATTAAATAAAAATATACTTTTTTAAGATCATTTTCATAAATAAGTGGAATTAATTTTCTATATATACTAGTATCATAAGGAAATATTGTTACTTGGCATCTATAGTTCCATAATTTAATCAAATTGCTCAAAAAAATCATATTTATAGACTAATGAAGAGTAAATAAGATGATTTTTTCCGTGCCTGAAATATTAGAATCAATATCTATTGAATGACATAATCCATAAAAGATTATTTATCTATTCATCATCTCCTGAAACATTAACCAAAACTGAAAAGTTTTGAAAAAAAATATAATTACCCAAATATAATAAACATTAAATGAATAATGAGTACTTTTAATCTCCAAAATTCAGAATTAATATCCAAATCCCAATAGAGACCATTAACCAAATAATTATCCCTAAAATTAATCTAAAATATTGGAACTATGATTAAATCCATGAAATTATAAGGATTTAATCAAATAATGTACCAAGATATGTTTTAAAATTTAACTCTAAATAATTGATACCACTCTTAATGTCTCGTATCATGAATTTTATTTCCAAATTCACATATTCTCCAAGATAGGTAAATCATTCCAAAAATAACCTTAATACCAATAAGTCCATAATAAGATCATAGATTAGTCTAATATGAAATTCATCCATTACTCCTAAAATAATATCACATCATATTCAATTTTCCTTAGGCAAATAGGGTTCCCAAAATAGTGAACGTCTTCTAAAATATCATTTATCACTCAATACCCAAATCTATTTCCTATACCAATGATATCCATATAATAACCCATATTTTCCATAATAAAATTATTATTAAACCACAAACCTACTTGACTAAGAATAAAATGACATACTAACAAGGGATATTCAATAGGCCAGTGGTAGGTGATAAATCCTTGTTGTGTTTCAGTAGTACATTTGATTTCCACAGCCTTGTCTGATGCGATGAGTTTTCACCTTTACTATGTGATTTTTTTTAATAAAATTATATAATTTTATAAATTTACCAAAATGAGATAATATTATCAAAAATAACAATATAATGTTTTATCCTCAAATTTTTTAAATAACGTTTATTTTGAAACTGAAAATGTAATAAACCATAAGTACCAAAAAATAAAAAATACTATAAACCATAATTTTTATCCATACACATGTAATTGTTTCTATATAAGAAAAATAAGTATTCTGCAGATAATATTTTCACATAACAACCCTCATGTTTACATATGAAAAAAAATTATTCCAATGTAATCCCATCACCAAAATATCATTAATACTTTTGAACAATTCATCGTACTATAGTATAATGTAACTCAAAAATCCTTTATATGTAGTCTTATTAATCATTCTGTGTTATTTGTGTTCCTTTAACCATGATTTAATATATTATTCTTTAAAACTTATTTCCAACAAAGAAAAACATGAATCATGTAATAAGATTTAATAATGTCAAAACATGGTATAAGAAATAATCCATACCATTCATAATTGATTTTCAGTTTCCTCATCTTGAATTGGAATGGAATTAGGTTTTTCCAAAAATAAATTTGTACAGTCCACCTAATCTCATTAAAAAACATTCATTGTAAGACATTGATTTCCATAATGACTATACTCCCCAAATTTAAAACATTTATTTGATAACTCGGAAAGGACTGCATTATATTTCCTATAATTAATTGAACGCTTCATTTTTCTTTGGTAGGTTATTTCTTTATGACCTTAATTACCACATCTATAAAATTTTCTTGTCCCTTTAAAACATTTTCCTCAGTATTTATTTCCTCATCCTTGACACATATGTCGAAGAATATTCTTACCTTTATGATTATTAACTGAACTCGCAGAGGGATTATTTTCTCTCATAAATAATGAATTAGGAAACTCATGATGGTTCTAGTGGTTAATCCTGACTTCTAATAGTTTTTTTATAACCACAATAGCTCTCATGGAAACACCTATTTCATTCAGTTTCTTATTTATGGAACTGCCACATTATCTGTCACACCTATTGGTACATTGGTTGATTCTAAATATATAGCTTTACTAAAACCAAAAAGGATAGTGTGAGTATATCAATAAAAGCATCATATACTATCTTCCGATGAAGGTAAACAATAAGCTATACATATTCATGTTATTTGAAACTCATTAAATATATCTAAAATAATTATGACTTCTTATTACTCTAACCATTATGGCTGTATATGTAACACCCCGACCCCAGAAGCCCAGAGTCGGTGCATTATTACCTATCATTGGCATGATCACAAAAGATCATGTCTCAAAAGACCGATTTTTTTTAGTATCCTTGGAAGTACTAGATACATTCATAAGGTTTACATTACATCATAAAATGGAAAAATACAACAAAATTGTTTCCATAGACATAACTGACATCCCATAGACTATCCGTACTGGTCAGCCATAATATACATCTTTGAATCCTGGGAAAAATAAAACATATAAAGGGGTGAGATCATATGCACTGTAAGGATAGAAATATATCAAAATCTTTCAAAAATAAGAATAATCATTTAGGGATATGTATAAGACTAAAACAAAAGCCTTCCAAACTATTACATCAGCATAATATGGAAAATATAAAATCAAATAATTTCATTTACTTATTCATATGGATATTCTATTAGTTGAATAATCACATGAAATATCTATATCCACTTTCATAATGATGGAATGCATAATGCTAGACATTCATAACCAAATAGTCAAGGAATTATAGGAAGACTACAAATAAAATGTTTTCAAGGCCTTGGTCCAAGACACTATATTGTCCCATGAGACCAACTGATGCATCAAGTAGCTATAATGGGCTCCACCCGTCACATACTAAGTTCAATGCATTCATCATATGAAAAGGTTTAAACATAACATAAACATTCATATTAAAACTAGCATTCAAAATGTCAATACATTATACATAAACCATGAATGGTATAAAATAACACATCCATAGTCAAACATATTAATAAAACCTTCAATAAAATATGTAAGATTTTTATCATAATAAATCAACTTTAAACAAGCATAAAATCCATGAAAGGATATTTACATGGATGAAATAAAAACAATTTGAGAGAGATATCTCTTTATATTTTTTTTGAAATAATTTAAAGGTACATAATTATAAATGAAAACATTTATTTTTAAAATATTCTTATAATCTTGTAAGGGAAGATTCGATGATGTTATAATCGCTGAAACTAACCGCACCCACCGTATAAGTTAAAAAACATTCTTACATTAATTTTGTCGAAATGGTCATAAAGTAACTTGTTTTGAAAACTAAAAAAAGATTCCTTTAAGAACATATATTGTAAAATAAGGGTATAAATGATTTTAACCCAAAGTAAAAATGTTGTGAAATTTATTTTTAAGAAGGCACGTGTGTGGATGATAAAGAGGTCCCAATAGATAATTACGTATAAACAACCTCTTATAATGAAGAGATTGTGAAATTAACCCTTACCTTGTAATTTTCCCTGGATGATGGTACTTTAACCATCAGTGTAATAGTTAAATAATAGTTATTAAAGTACACAATATTCATATACATAAATATGATATCATATAAGATCTTATAATATTGCTTTGTTAACAATATGTTAGTATTATCGTCGTTTTGGGTGTTAACTTGCTCATTTTCTTTTATATGTTTTGTTACATAAGTCATGTTTAGTATAGATAAGTTGTATATTATTCATATCTAGAATGATATCAAGTCCTTAAACATTATTTTTAATATTTAAATTAAAATTATTCTAAAATGGATAGGATGGGGAATGGATCTCATTGCATTGGTCAAGACAATATTCCATACGTACGCACGAGCGACAATATTATTATTTTGATTTTAAATTAGTATATAATTGGATGGTATATCATATATACAGAATCATTATCATGTTATATTTATTAATTACATTATTTATACACATTATCATAACCATCCGAATGATGAAATGTTTTAATAACTAACTACACCACAACGTGGAGACGGTAAGTCGTATGTATGCACGTTTGGTGACTTTTTCATTCACAAGATGGATAAAATAACTAATATGGTTGTAAAATTTTTAAAATAACATCACAGTATATAGAATATACTTGAGTTATTATTTTATAATTGAAACAAAAAAAAAAGATGATGTGGAAGAAGAAAAGAACATGAAAAAGGTGATGAAATATTTACCTCTTCTTCGGGTTCTTCCTTTTTATTTCATCAAAGGGAATCCTTAGGATGAATTTATGACTAAAGTAAGGAATCTAGGAATAATTTAAGGATGTTGAGAGGATATTTGGAAATGGTTTGGCTGAGCCAAAAGGCTTTGAAGGTGTGAATTTGAGAGAAGGTAAAGTTCCCTTTTATAAGTGGGGTGAGAGGCACCATAGACAAAACAGAAAATATTATTTTATAATAAATTCATATTAGGTTTATAATGGATCCAAAGTGATTATTTAGAATATAGGGTGGGTATAGTTTGAAATAATTTCAACCAATATTTTTTAGACAAGTTTAGGTCACCATATAAACCTTATCATTTATATTTAACTCTTAGTTGAATGGTTTGACATTTACCAAGTCTCTTTGTATTTTAATATTATATGGATAATAAAAATACTATAACAAGACATGAAAACCCCAATTGGTTCATTATTAATATATATAACCTTATCTAGTTCATGTGACAGATCATTAGATTTTTAGAAATAGAATATCATTTAGTAATATAATATTTGTTTTAAAGTCTGTTTTATGTGAAATTTGACAATATTAGGTGTTTTATTTTAGTGAATCTCATAACAACATGATTAATTCGAAAGAAGTTGTTTAAATAAATCTTAACATGACATATGAACCTATTAAATTTGTTTATTTCATTTAAAATCTCAAATTATATTTATTTTATTATTTATAATATTAATTATTTTAATCCTTTATTAATAAAGTAATTACTGCATCATCATTGTGTCATTAATAAATTAAATTATTTAATGTCAAAAAGTTATAAATAAAATACCATTATATAGTAAAACTTAATTTATTTCTAATGAATATTTTTAACCGAATTTATCTTATGTATAACCCTATAGTAAAAATGATTTAGTTATTGAACATTGATTTCAACTCTTTTAAATCTTTTTTAAATAAAATACTAATAAATTTTCAAATCTAATCCAAGTGAACCTAAAGGATCATATTTTATTCCTAAGGTGGTGTATTGTCTAATTACACTTATCCAATAGAATTAGGACATTTTTTAGGGTATTATTAATATCATTTGTACCTTTAATTACCCAATTTCCTTTTAACAGTGGTAAATTAAAATTAAAAGTTACTATTCAGAAAAAATTATTGTCAACATTTTGAAGAAAATTTTACTTATTAATATCAACCACGTCTCTCATATTTTTTAAATTCAACTCACAGAAGTGGTAAAATTAATTTTTATGTAAATTTTCAAAAGCTCCTAAGAGGTGGGTAAAGGATGGTAACAATTTCAATAAAATATTTATATATCTAAAATTAATATAAAATGAATCCAATTAATTACATTTAAACTATATAGGAATTATGTATCAAATTTGAATTAAAATAAATTTAAATAAAATAAAAAATTGTTTAAATAAAAAATTCAGTTTTAACAAATAACATAGTGTTTTTACTATTCATCAAAAATTTAATGTTTTCAGAATAATACCAAAAATTCACCCTAAGCTAATTTCAATATTTCGAATCATAAAATGATGTCCATTTTGATAGATTAATTTTTAAAATTTCAAAAATTTGGTATTACTATTCATAACTACTAGTTTGATTGGTTTTGGTGTGTTAGAACATGAATTTTCATACAACACACGCTATTGTATTATTCAATGAGAAGCGTACCATGGAAGTTTGGGGTGTTACATTCTCCCCTCCTTAAAATAATTTCATCTACAAAATTTCTAGAATATTATTGCATAACAAGACTTGGGTGGTTCTTCATAATAAGTTACTCGGGTTCCCACATTTCCACTTCTATTTTATGGTTTCTCCATAGAACTTTTACCTGATGAGTCATCTGGTTTCTCAATACATGATCTATGGTATCAAGAATCTTGAGGGTTCTTCGCGATAGACAGATCGGGTTCCAGTTCTAATTCCTCGTAGGTGAGTACATGCATTGGGTCAGGCATGTATTTTCTTAATAGTGATACGTGGAACATATCATGAACTTTGGAGAGACTTGGAGGCATTTCAAAATGATAAGCTACAACCCCAATTAGTTATAGAATTTAGAAAGGTCCGATGTACCTGGGACTCAATTTACCATTTTTACCAAAACATATAAAACCCTTTCATAGTGATACCTTCAAGAAAACATGATCTCCTACCTGAAATTCCAAATCCTTCATTCGGTTAGCGGCCTATCTCTTCTTCCTACTTTGTGCTTCTTTGATGTGGGTTTTGATAACCTTCACCTTTTCAATCATTTCCTCAATAAGTTCTGGTCCTATGAGTTTTAATTCATGAACATCATCCCAACAAGTTGGTTTGAGACATCTCTTTCCATATCACTCTTTTTATGGTGCCATATGAATACTTGAATGGAAGCTATTATTATAGGAAAATTCTACCAGAGGTATATATTGACCCCACTTACCTTGAAAGTCAAGTGAGAAATATCTCAACATGTCTTCAAAGGTTTGAATAGTCCGTTATGATTGTCAATCAGTTTGGGGGTGGTATATATTGCTCAAACAATGTTTAGTATCCAGGGATTTTGGAAGAGTTTTCCAAAATCTTGATGTAAAACGTGGATCATGATAAGAAAAAATCTATAGGGGTACTTCGTGAAGTCTCACAACTTCATTAATATATAGTTTTGCTAGACGTTCATGTGGTATATCTCCTCTTATAACAAGAAAATGTGCTGACTTGGTAAGACGATCAACAATTACCTATATTTCACTATTCCTTCTTGGAGTCTCTGGTAGTTTCATGAAAAATTACATCAAAATATTATCCCATTTCCACATAGGTATGGGAAGAAGTTGCTTGACTCCTCCAGGATGATTCTTTCCAGCTTTCAATTGTTTAAAAACCATACATCTTAACACAAAATCAGAAATCTCTCTCTTCATGTGTCCCACCAATCATGTTCCATCAAATATATATTCATGTTATTGCTACTGGGTTGTATAGAGAAATTAGATCTATGGGAATCGTCCAAAAATTTCATTTTAAGATCAGGTATATCGGGACTATAAAGTCTCTTCCCAAATTTCAAAATTACATCTTCATACACATGGTCATTCAATCTCCCATCATTCACAGCTTTAATATTCTTTTGAGATTCCTCATCATCTGTCTGAGAATTCTTTATCCATTATAGTAAGGATGGTGTGGATACCATTTGAAAAATTATATATGTTTCAGCTTCCATTTTAATTCCTATATCCATATTCACTAGATCCATTAAAATAGGATCCTTTTCAAGTCACATCTTGTTCAAAACTCTATGATCCTTTCTGCTCAAAGCATCTACCACCTTATTTTACTTCCCTGGGTGGTAGTGTATAGTGCAATCGTAATCCATCAGTAATTCAAGCCACCTTATTTGCCTCATGTTGAGTTTATTCTGTGAGAAAATATACTTCAAACTCTTGTGATCGGTATATATCTCAAATTTTTTCACCGTAAAGATAGTGTCTACAAATCTTCAAAGAAAATATTACAGCTGCTAACTCAATATAATGAGTAGGGTAGTTTTTTTCATGAATTTTTAGCTGTCGTGATACATAATCAATAGCTATATCTTTCTGCATTAGGACACATCCAAGTCCTTTCATTGAAGGAGCACTATAAATAAAAAACCAATCATTCCCCGATGGTAGAGTCATGATAGAAGAATTGACTAATCTTCCCTTCAGATATTCAAAACATTCTTTATACACTTTTTTCCAAACAAATTTAACTCCTTTACGTGTGATCTTGGTTAATGGGTTGGCCAATCATGTAAAATTATGGATGAAATGTCGATAATAACCTTTTAAACCAATAAAACTGCATACCTCAGTTATACTCATTGGTGCTGGCCATTCTTTGATTTCTCTTATCTTAGAAGGATCAAAAGAGATTATATCCTTAGAGACAATATTTCCTAGGGAAGAAATATTCTAATTCTATAATTCAAACTTTGTAAACTGCCCATATAATTCATGTCTTCTAAGTGTCTTTAGAAAAATGCGCAAGTGATTTTCATGATCATAGAAGATTTTGGAGTATTCTAAGATATAATCAATAAATACCACTACAAATTCATTAATATATTCCTTGAAAACTCTATTAATTATATCCATGAAAAAATATGGTGCATTAGTCAATACAAAAGGCATTATTGTAAACTCGTAATTCCCTTACCTGGTTCAAAATTCTATTTTCGGAATGCCTTCTTCACACACAACTAATGATATCTGGTTCAAATTTCAATCTTTGAAAAAAAATTGAGCTCCATGAAGTTGGTCGAATAAATCATCAATGTGAGGTATGGGAAACTTGTTCTTTGTTGTAGTAACATTGATCTCCCTTTAGTCAATGAAAAACCATAATGATCCATCATTCTTGTTAAAAAAAGGATAAGGGATCCTCATGGAGAAACACTAGGGAGAATAAATCCCTTACTAATTAATTCCTCTAGTTTTTTATTTAGTTCCACGAATTTTACAGTGGCCATTATATATGGGGACATCTTTATTTACCTAGAACTAAGAATTAATTCAATGGAAAACAAAATTTCTCATTCTGTAGGATATCTAGGTAAATCCTATAGAAACACATCAGAATAATATTTTACAATAGGTACATCCTCTATTAGAACATTCCTTTACTAACCCACAATTATATCATTCTCTTCCACCCTAATAATTGAATTTAGTTGACCTTCTAGGGGTCGATCAAGATTAAAATTAGGTGGTGAAGTTTCTTATATAATGATAAGGTACTCCTTATCATCAATGAAAATTGTAACCTCATTCTTCTTATAATAAATTTTCATATTATGGTCTGAAGTCTAATCCATACTGAGGATTATATCCAATTCAACCATGGATACAATGATGAGATCAACAGAAAAAGAACATTTATATTCTCTAATGGGAACTAATTCACAAATATTTTTTGCAATGATACATTTCATAGGAGTTTTTACTGATAAATCCCTTGTTTAGTCAAATTAAAAATATCTAATTTCCTTAGAAAACTCAGGAGATATGAAACAATGCGATGATCCATAATAAAATAAAGCATTGGATAAACATGAGGAAACTGTTAAATTACATTCCACTATGTCTTTAGGAGCTTCAACCTCAACATTAGTGACAGCCTAATCATGGAATTGATCCCTTGGACTTTATGAGGTATGTTTCCTTGGATCTTAGGATATTCATTTTCATAATGTCCCCTTTCTCTAAAATTGTTTCATTCAATATTAGAATCATCTTTCTTCTCCTTGAAATCAAGAGCATGGTTACCTTTTTCACCACACTTGTAACAAACTCCCATTCCCTTCAGACAATTACAAGGGTGTTTCTTCCCAAATTTACTACAGTATAGATATTCAATATTTCCCTACTTCCCCTTATTTGTATTTCTGGACTGTTTAGTAGATCTCTTATTCACTTTCTATGTTTTAATGTCATAAGACTTAGACAATTACTTTTTTATCTTGATAGCACACGAGACAACATCTTCGTGCGATGAGAAGGATTGTGAGACTAATTCTCGACGAAGAAATAGTTTTAACCCATCAAAGAAAAAATCAATCAGACTTCGTGGGTTACGTATATAATCTTCAGCATGCCTCACTAAGTGTGTAATGTTATCCTCATTCATTACGATATTATCATTATTCTTTTGCCTCAGACTCAAAAATTTTCATTCCATTTCCGTTCAATGGTCATGATGGATGTATTTTTCTACAAAAATTGCTTTAAACTCCCTCCATTGAATATTTTATACTTCATCATCGTCCTTTTTGTTTTGAATAAATGACCACCATTTAACAGCATCTCCCGTGAGGTGATAAACTGCAAGGACATCTTTTTCCCTTTCACTACTCCCAAAAGCATGAAATATATTCTCTAAGGAACTTACCTATTGCTTAGGGACAAATGAATGTGTACTCCCATTAAATGTTGGTGGTTGTTTCCTCATGAAGCGGTTTAACATTGATCCCCTATGTTGTGGATTAGGGTGCTCCATATGGGTAAGGTTATTATTCATAACCTGAGTGAGTTGTCCCAGTATGATGATAAGTTGATCAGCACCTGTTGAGTCACCATCACCACTATTATTATTTTGAGTATGAGGGAATCCCTATATGAATTACGCGCATTAATGCAGTTCTCATTCCTTCAACTAGGAGACATTTCTAAACAATGGCATAAACTAGATTAGTTTATGAATCACAATACATAATTCCAAACATGTAAAACAACTAACATAATATTAACAGTTTAGGGATATAATCCATAATCATAAAATGTTTTTCTTTGAGAATGTATATTCACATAAAACCATCATAATGGTTTGTAAATAAAATGTGAATTATCCTAAGCATATCCCCTTGGAGTGTCATAACAAAGAGTTCACCAAGGCTCGTTGTCGTACACCAGTTCCCATTCGAGTCTAGATCAAAGCGGGGTTTTCTAGTTTTACCCCTAGGTACATCTGTGCTATAGCCACCTCTACCTGGTCATATCTAGATAGGGGTGTATTGCCTGGAAAACTCACAAAATATCAACCATACCAAAATTCAAGTAAGCTCTTCTATAGTAATCCTCAAAGTCTCTTTTAGGATAATGTTCTCAAATCATAGATGTTCACAATCTTGTTTCCAAGGTTTTTATAAAACATCCTCTGATACCAAATATAACACCTTGATCCTAGAAGCCCATACTCGGTGCATTATTACATATCATGGGCATGATCACAAAATATCATGTCTCGAAAGACAAATTAGTTTAGTAGCCTTGGAAGTACTAGATACATTCATAAGGATTAATTACATTATAAATTGAAAATATAAAATAACATTGCTTCCTTAGAAAACACTGAGATCCCATAGAATATCCATGCAATTAATTCATATTATACTTCTTCACATCCTTGAAAAAAAAACATATAAAGGGGTAAGCTCAGATGCTCATTAAGGATAAGAATATAGCAGAAACTTTCATAAATAAGCACAAACATTTAAGGAAATATATAAGACTAAAACAAAAGCCTATTAAATTTGAAATTCATCATAATAGGGAAAATATAAAATCAAATAATTCCATTTACTTATTCACATGGATATTCTACTAGTCGAATATTCACATGGAATATCAATAGCCACTTTCATAATGAAGGAATGCATAATGCTAGACTTTCATAACCACTGAGTCAAGGCCTTATGCCAAGACTAAAAATAAAATTTTGTCAAGTCCTTATTTCAAGATACTATTTTGTCCCACGATACCTACCAATGCATCGGAGAGTTATAGCGGGCTACACCTGTTACTTACTAAGTCCAATTCATTCCTCATATGAAAATTTTCAAACATAACATAAACATTCCTATTAAAAATAGGATATGAAATGTCAATAATTTATCCATAAACCATGAATGGTATAAAATAACACATTCACATTCAAAATATTACAAAACCTTCAATATAATATGGATGATTTGTATCATAATAAATCAACTTCCAACAAGCATAAAATCCATCAAAGGATATTGATATGGATGAAATCAAAACTATTTGAGAGAAATATCTCTTTATTTTTTTGAAATTATTTATGGTTACATAATTATAAAAGAAAACATTTTTTTTTTGAAAATATTCTTATAAGATTGTAAGGGAAGCTTTGCAGATCTTATAATGGCGTAATATAACTGCACCTGCTGAATAAGTTAAGAAAACATTCTTACCTTACTTTTTTCAAAAAGGTCCTAAATTACCTTGTTTGGAAAATGGAGAAAATATTCCTTTCAAAACATATAAGGTTAAATAAGGGTATAAATGACCATAAACCATATTCAAAATGTCTTGAAATTTATTTTTAACAAGAAATGGATGTGGATGATAAAGAGGTCCCAGTAGATAATTACGTATAATCATCCTCAAATAATGAAGGGATTGTGAAATTATCCCTTACATCGTAATTTTCCTTGGTAGAGGGTACATTAACCTCCTGTATAATAGTTAAAGCATAGTTATTAAATTATAAAATAATAATATAAATAAATATGATATCATATATGATCATCCAATATTTCTTTGTTAATAATATATTAGTATTATCTTCGTTCCGGGTGTTAACTTACTCATTTTCTTTTATATGTTTTCTTAAATAAGCCATGTTAGTTATGGATAGTTTGTATCATAATCATATAAAGGATGATATCATGTCCTTAAAAATTATTTTTAATCATAAAATGAAAATTATTCTTGACTAGATACGATGGGGAATGGATCTCATCGCGTTCGTGGAACGGTATTCCGTACGTACGCATCAGTGACAATATCAATCTTTTGATATTAAAATCAAATATAATTGGATTGTATATCATATATAAATAATAATTATCATTTTATATTTATTATTTACATCATTTATACTCATTATTATACCCATCCAAATGATGATATGTTTGAATAACAAACTATACCACGACGTGGAGACGGTAAGCCATACATACGCACGTGTAGAGGATTTTTCATTCATAGGATGAATAAAATAACTAATATGGTTGTACCATTTTTAAAATAACATCATATTATATAGAAGATACTGTAGTTATTATTTTATAATGGAAACAACAAATAATGAAGATGTGGAAGAAGAAAATAACTTGAAAGATGTGATGAAATATTTAGCTCTTCTTCGGGTTCTTCCTTTTGATTTGATCAAAAGGGATCCTTAAGATTGATTTATGACTAAATTAAGTCCTCTAGGATGAAGTGAATGAAGTTTAGAGGATATTGGGGATGGTTTTGGCCGATCCAAAAGGCTTTGAAGGTGTGAATTTGAGAGAAGGGGATGTTCCCTTTTATAAGAGGGGTGAGGGGCACCTTAGGAAATACTTAAAATATTATTTTATAATAAAATCATATTTGGTTTATAATTGCTTCAAAGTGACTTACATCGATGATATGGTGGGGATGGGTCGAAATAATTTCACCCAATAGATTTTAGATAGTTTTAGGTCACCATATTAACCTTATCATTTATATTTAACACTTAATTGAATGGTTTGACATTTACCATGTCTCTTTTTATTTTTATATTATATGGTTAATAAACATACAATAACAAGTAAAGAGACCCACATGTGGTTAATTATTAATATATTTAACCTTATCTAAGTCATTTATCCAAAATTTATATTTTTATGAATAGAATATCTATTAAAAATAAAATATTTTTAAAAAAAACCCTTTTATGTCAATTTTGACACTATTTGGTATTTGATTTTTTTGAAAATCATAACAGCTTAATTATATTGAAAGAGGTTAATTAAATTAATCATAACATGTCATAATAACCTTAAATTTTGTGGAATTCATTAAAAGTGTCAAAATATATTAATTTGGGTATTTATAATATCAATTATTTTAACCCATCATTAATAAGGTAATTATTTCATCATCATTGTTTCATAATTAAATTAAATTATTTTATGTCTACAAATTATAAATAAAATACCATTATGTAGGTAATATTTTTATATTTATAATAAATTTTTATAATATAATTTATCATGTGTATTACCCTATATTAAAAATGTTTTTGTTATTAAACATGGATTTTGACTCTTTTTACTATTATTTAAATAAAATAATAATAAATGTCCTAATCTAATCCAAGTGGACCTAAATGATCATATTTTATTCCGAAGTATTTTTGGTCGAATTAAACTTATCCAATAGAATTAAAACCTGAGTTAGGGTAATATCAATATCATTTTTACCTTTAAATACCCAATTTACTTTTAACAGTGCTAAATAAAAGTAAAATGTTACTATTTACCAAAAATTATTTTCATCTTATTGAACCAAATTTTACTTTCTGATATCAACTGTATCTGTCAAATTTTTGAAATTCAACTCATAGAAGTGATAAAATAATGTTTTATGTAAATTTTCAAAAGCACTTAGGAGGTGGGTAAAAGACGATAAAAAGTTCAATAAAATTTTTATATTTAAAAAATTAATATAAAATGACTCCAGTGAATTATATTGGAATTATATAGGTATTATGTATCTAATTTGACCTAAAATAAATATAAATAAAATAAATAATTATTTAAATAATAAGCCTTTTTTAACCAATAACTCAGTGTTTTTCAATATTCATCAAAAATTGAATAATTTCAGAAAAAAATCACCCTAAGCTAATTTTGATATTCCGAATCCAAAAATGAATCCCATTTTGAAAGATATAATTTAAAAATTTCAAAAAGTGGGTATTACTATTCATAACATCTAGTTTGATTAGTTGTGGTGTGTTAAAACTCGACGTTGCATACAACACACGCTATTGTTTTATTCAAAGAGATGTTTACCATGGAAGCTTGGGGTGTTACAACATATATCTTGTAAATTTGAATTAAATATCACCCGAACTTCTAAAGATATCTAAACTGGCCTCTGATACCGACTATAAGGTCCCAAACATAAATTGAACAAAATATTGAGTTATGTCAAGAATTAACAAAGAGGATTTTTTCAGTTTAAGTGTTTTAGAGAATTAGGCCATTACTATTATATAACAACTAGTGTATTACAAAGTATACACTTTTACTCACGATCCATTTTTTTGGAAAAAATGATACTCTTTAAGATAAAACACTAATTTTTTTTCTTGATAAAATTCATAATAACATTCATCTTGACTTGTTCGTTTCATTTACCCATCCCTATACCTTGTGAAAAACATTTAAAACCCCAAGTATGATCACAATAAAACATCATAAAGGGTATATAAAATAATGAAATAAAGCGTTATTACATGAAAACTTATAAACCCAAGAAATAATACATTTCACCGATAAAACATATTCCTTTTAATTTATCTCATGACATCATAAAATTCAAGAAAATCTTATAGAAATCATAAATCATAAAGATAACTTGTGGCTTCTATATCATACTAACATTATAGCATTACAAACTAAATAGAGAGTAATATTCATAGTTACATTTTGAATACCCTCCATATTAAATTCCCTAAATATATTTGAGGAAAACTTATAATTTAACCCCATGTCATTTCCAAATGCATTGGAGAGATATCACAGTCTCACCCACCCAGGTAAATCATGGAACCACCCATATAGGAAAACAATTCCCATGAACCATAACAAAATTATAACACATAAAACAAGCATAAATGAAAAACATAATTTCCACATTGCAATAAAAATATATAATTTCAATATATTTACATAATAAACAACTTATTAAAAACATTTTCAATATGATAATACATGAAAATGTATTATGGTATTTATTTTTCATTTAAAAACAGTACGTCTTGAAGAGGAAGCCAAATATAAAATAATGGATATTGTAGCAAAAAATTAATTGTCACTATGTACATTAAAAACAATCATTTTATTAATTAGTAAAATTATTCATAGAAAAATATTCATTTTGAAAACCTTTTAATGAAATTAAATGTCAAATGGGTTAATTGTACCATGTATAAAATGAAGGTAGGGTATATCTTCAAAATATCCCTCAACGAAAGGAGATTGAGACAATGTCCCCTACCACGAGTCAGAATAATAATTAATAATATTTATATTCATTTAAAATAAATATAGGTTAATTTATACTTTTTTGAACCTTTTTCATGGTTTGTTATTCCAATTATATCACTTATTACCATGTCATAAAAATTACTAAATTATTTAAGTTAATATCAAATGTTCTGTCAATATTTGGTACATCAGTCAAAAATAAACATAGATTGATATCAATATTCCATGTGGTCAAATTTTCATAATATCCAAAATAAAATTCCTAACATAATAATCACTTTTATATATCAATTATATTGTTTAAATCAAACCATTCATTTATGGCATGAAAATTGAATAGTGTAATAATCATGTAGATGGGAGATCATACATATGCATGAGTAACACTTACATTTCTCATTTTTCATTATGATACAAAGGTAAAATTTAATTTATATTTTAAAAAATGATCATAATATTATTAATATCATAATAATAATTTAAATATACTTATTTATATCATATAATTGATGTGTTGAGTAAAAATGATTCATATCTCTTCGTGGAGGGGATAGTTTACACGTACGCACGAACGACATTATAATTTTCATGTGAATGGAAATTAAGGTTGAAATTGATATATTATTATCTTATAATTATAAATATTTCATTAATATCACATATAAACATTAAATCAATTATTATAAGTAGTCATAATTCAATCAGTTCTTGGAGGTGATAGTTCACACATACGCATGAACGATTACTTAATTTCACATTTAATGGAAGTGGAGATGTATTTAGGTGTTGATATTAATATAAAAATATCTTAGTATAATTAGGATACATGATTTATTATTTCATCCTGGATCAGTGGGATTTAAAGTAAATTGATGAAGAAATAAAATAGAAACACTTAAAAAATGATACATCTTCTTCAGTCAATCACCATTGAAGGACACCTTAAAACATCTCACAAGGGTGTTATGACTAAAATAGGGACATAATAATATTTGAAGATATTATAGGAAGGTGTTTTGGAAGATAGTGTCTGATCCAAATAGTTCAAGATGTGTGAGTATTAGAGAAGAGTGAGTACCTTTTTTTAGGAGAGTGGAGGGTCACCCTTAGAAACTCTTAAAATATTAAATTAATATAAATTGATTTTTTAATATGAATGACTCCAAATTGAGTAATATATAAGATAATATGAGTATTGTTATAAATATTCTAATCCAATAATTTTTATACATTAATTAACTTTATTTTAAACCTTATCTTTTCGATTTACCCTGAATTTTTCTCATTTAGTTATAATTGTAGTAACAACATTTTATATATTTAGAAGCTATAAAAATTAATTATATCGATTAAATTACTCATGATTTTATACTTTATTAACTTTTAAACATTAATATATACACATTTAAATTTTAATATATTTTTATTATTTTTAAAGAATTTAATAAATTATTACTTTTCTAAAATATAAATTATGCCAATTTTTACACTATTCATTTTATGGAATTTAAATAAAATACAAATAAAGAGATATATTTTGAAAACCCCATTTAATAGGCATATACAATTTAATATAAACCTATAAATTTTGTGTATGGAAGCATATATATAAGATTATATTTATTTCAATATTACTAGTATCATTTATTTTATTCTTTCTTTAATAAATCTATTATTTTATCATTGTTGTATCATAATTTGATTTAATAATTTATATTTATGAATAATAAATAAATGAAAATTTTGTAGGTTATATTTTTAGATTTATAATTACTATTTATAGTTGAAGAGATCACTTATATAACACCATATTAAAATTGTTCTAGTAAAAAGAGATATGTTTATGATATTTTTATTTTTTACTTCAAATAAAATGTTATTAATGTCATAATCACAACCATGTGGCTTCTAAAGGCAAAATTTTCGGCCCAATTATTTTCTTGGATGGTCATAAATCACAAAATAATATTATTACAATTTTTAGGGTAGTTTTATATTTTTATAATATCATTTTTACCCTTATTTACATAATTTACCCTCTAACCATGGTAAATAAAATACGAATGTAACTATTGACAAAAAATTATTTTGATTTAATTGGACTGAATTTTAGAAATTATTATGACCATTTATGTGTGTTTTTAATAATTAATTTCATAAAAGTTGAAAATCTACATTTAAAATTAATTTCGTTTTTAGAATGATAAAACAAGTTTTGTAAGTAAAATGTTCAAAAGTTCACATTGTTTTTCTATTTAATTTCTATATGAAATTTATTCCATTTAACTAAATTATATTAAATTATAAATTATTAATCTAATTACTCTTTAAGACAAATTTATATAAAAATACAACTATATAAATATATTATATGATAAATTACTTTTGAATTAAAATGTTGTGTTTTTTACAATTCATTAAAAAATGAATTTTCTTAGAAAAATAACAAAATTCAAAAAAACTAAATATTTATTTCCCCCATCCAAATAAAATGTTAATTTTTTAAAATATATCTTATTGAAGTGTCAAAACTGGATTTAAAATTGGTTTACCATCAAAAGGTGGTAAAACTATATTTTTAGAAAACCCTTATTTTATCAGTACAATAGTTCTTAATCTTATATAATATCTATAAAACACATAAGATGAATTTTAAATATCAAATTGACTTATTATTTCATTAATAAAATCTAAAAATAGTGGTTTTATTTTATTATAAACACAATTATTCACACAAAAATATTTTTTCATAAAAAACATATATTATATTCAATTGGGTTTTATTTACATTTCTAATTAATTTTTTACTCAATGAATCATTATATAAACATTTGTAAACCTTATTTTTATAATTTAGTTAAAATCATTCATTCCCATCAATCTAACAGCTATAAAACAACTACATCTTTTAATAATAACATTAATCATATGTTATTTTTATTGTATCTGAGTCTTGTGTGCAACTTATGATTTTAGAGAACCCCATTGTTGTGTGGGGGATACATTCTCAGACATAGAATTAATTTTAAATTAAAATTTATATCTAATTAATAAATATTAATAAATATTAAAATGTATTATTCTATAATTTCTTGGGATATTACATATATGGTCAATTGCCAACTGTTTTATACTTCTGTTTTTTATGGTTGGTTCAAATAATTTAATAGACTTTTCCCACTCATACATAAAAATGTAAAACTCTAAATTATTTTTGGGGTAATGTTAGCTTCTACTAAGATTAAATACCACGCCCTTTTTTTATATATCATGTATAAATAGATTTTATATCTAAAAAACAATAAAAATTGAAGGGTAATTTTAAACTAATTTTTATGTTATGATATTTCATTCGGATAATTTTACTATGATTTATGATTCATAAAATTGGGTTGTTTTTACAATTATCTTTTAGTTTATTCAAATTTAGTGCATTTTAATTTTTAAAATTATTTTACTTTCATATTTTTTATATGTGGGTTATTATTGACCATTTTTGGGTTTAATTTTATTTTATTTGATGATGATTATGTGTTTTATTTCTATAGCTAATTACAATTTTTTTATTATATTGATTTATCATGTAATGATCACTTTAAGGTAAAATCACTCCCTAGTAAAAACTTATAGACCATAGGTATTATTTACTACCTACTAGTGGTTGAAGATTATAATTATGGAAATTTTGTGTTTCACCTAAAAAATAAGGTCATCTTAGAGTCAAAATTTATGAAAAAATATTTGTACTCTAATGGAAAATTAAAAAAATGAAATAACATGTTATATGGAAATTAAAAAATAAATCAAAACATTATAAAGTGTATTTATTGAAATAAATTTTATAAAACAAGAAAAACATTAATTTAATTAAATTTAAAATAAAATATATCAATTTTAAAAAAATTCCCTCATTTTTCCGATTTATTTTATAATAGATAAATTAACTATTTTTTTCCATGGAATATGAAAATTTTAGTGTTTTTAATCTGTCAAAAAACCATTCAAAAATTATTTAAATATAAAATATTTTATTGGTATTTTTATTTTCTTCATATTTTCAAAAAATAATAATAAATTTATATATTTATTCTAATTTCATTATAAAATATATTTTGGGTGTTTCATTATTTATATTTTTGACGAGGATTAATATATTCAGGAAATTTATAAATAGATATCCTATGGAGACCTGAATGTCCAAAGCTTACTCACGATTGGTTGGTTCCTTTAATCCATCATGAGATTATGTCATAAGGGACGGAACACAATCCTTGATTGACGTATGGAAGAATAAGGTAATAAGAATAAACACTTTTTCTTCTCAAACTCCATTTCTATCTAAAAAATAGTTCATGTGGTCTCTAGGTAGTAATATGAGATTCTAGTATGCAATAAAGACTCCCAAAAAAATGTTTCCACTTCTCTTATCAATATACCTAAAGACACTGAGGCTGGAGATTCTAACATGAATAGTATGAGGAATACCGATGTGGATACCCCTTATATGGAGGTGGATAGATCCACTACTAGGGCCTCTGAGTTTTAAATTTACAGAATCTATATTGGGTACATTGATGCTATTATGATATGTATGATGAAGACTAAAGAGGAACCTCATTTGTTGGTATTTGGTTTCAATGTTGAGGCCTCGATGGTTGAAATTGAGGATATAAAAGATTAATCAAATGCATTTTAGGGGAAAATATGATCTTTTTGGAATTGGTATCCACAAGAAAATGAAAACATGATATGCCTCTTAAGAAGATGTCCAAATAATGAATAAAAAATAGAATCAGATAGGAATTAAGGGGGTAATAATTTCCTTATAAGAGGGGAGATAGTCAGTTAGAAAGGTAAGTTTTGTTACAGCTAATATAGAGTAACAGTTGGGGAAATAAAAGTTTTTATGATGTGGAAGATTTATGTCCCATGTGAAAAGGGTTTTCAAATAGGTATGGATTGATCGTGGGAAAGGGAGAGAGGAAATATTTTGGAATTAAACATGATTCATGGGAATCAGCTTCAGCTTGAGTGTGCAGCTTTCAAAAAGTGTCTTTCCAAAACATATTCTTACATTTAATTCTAATACACTATAATTATATCATTCATTTAATAAATATATATATAGCCCACTATCTCATTCATTTGTTCTAACTTGTTTTTTCGCCTTCATTTTTCGATGTTGGTTCACTGCCAAATCTTTTTCTATTCTATTAGTGTAATTAATCACATCCCATAATAACTAACAGACATATTAGAAATAATATTGATCTGATGAACTAAAAGGTGTTATTAATTCACATATAGGGGATGTTACCTATCGGTGCACATCCCCTACAGTAGGAGCATGTTGTTGTTCTCACTCATGTGGGTTGTGATGACTAATCTAATAGAGGCGCTCCAATTTGAATCTCCTACCAAAATAACATTTACTATAGGAAGTTTACTAAAAATCATGTCAATTTATATTTCTATTAGCATTTGACCATCCATGGGAGCCATCTACTTGCCCACTATGACACTTCCCATTAAGTATGTACCCCCCATGTGTGAATCCAATATTAAAATCCATGGAGGATGTACCACAAACATACATAGTTGTAACTATTCACATGGATTTCAAAAATGTTAGTCTTCCCTATAGTATATAATTAATTATATAATTTAATTTTGGGAAATGTTGTGTATTGGTAATCACTCCCAAATTAGGTGGTGTAAGACCAGTCATCATTACTTCTTTTTTTACATTCAAAAAAATACGTACTATGTCATTTTTTTTTCTTGGTCATTTAAAACTAAAAAATAAAGAAATCACTAAATAGATGAAGGAATTATAAACATCATTGAACAAGCTAGATAGATGCTTGGATAAGCAATCTAGGAAAAAGAAAATGTAATAATTTTCAAGGAATTATCTTCAAACATGGACAATGGGAGATATGGATTTTTTCTTGATCAAAAAAATTATGGAGGTGATGAAAATACCAATAAAGAATCATTGTATTTTTTTGTTCGGTTATTGGGTTTTAATAGAATAGGTGTCTACAACTTCATTCCCCATGGTTCATCTCAAGGATTTAAAACATGAGAACTTTGTAAGCTCTATCTGGGTAGCCACTAAAAATATATATGAGTTCCAAATGATGGAAATGTAGCTAGCCATTTTACAATAAGGGGATACAATAAAATATGGGAAAAAATCTATTGAAATGGTCTGACCAAAAATTGTGATGAAATTACCACTAGTTGGTATTTGGTGAATCGGTTGCACAAGGAGGAGAACAAAACATCCAAGTCTGTAATTCAAGAGAAATAGACACCACAAAATAATCATATTGTAGAATGTTCTCTTGGAGTAGTAACACCATAAAAAACATGTCATTACTATGATGTTATTATTGGTTTCCCAATACTATAGATGATGCTCATGAATGTTTTAATAGAAAGAGGCAGGACGGTATTAGCTGCACTTAACGCATGGTTCATTAAAACACAAAAGTGGCCTTTTTAATGTCAAGAGGTAAAGAATTATGAAATTATATAATATCAAATTTATTTATCCAAAACTAATCAATGAAGGAATAAAAATTATTTTTTAGATATTTTTCATTGAATATGTAGTAATAACATATTATGGAGGGCCATAATAGCGTTATCTTATAGTATCAGTGAAACTTGGTTATCTAAAAATCCAAAAAGTATTGAGGAAATTATGGATAATTTATTGGGATTAATATATTGCTGGTGTAACATGACCCTATTTACATAGACAAAGGATATAATTTTCGATCACTACTACTTCCAATGAGATTCACCGCCTTGAAGAGAAGGAAGGTTTCTGGAAAGTGGATGTGATTTGAATTAAGTGGAAATTGTGTCATTAAAAGAGGGGAATAACAATTAGTTAGAAATGGTATATTATTAGGGGTAATAGTGTCACGTCTGGGAAAATAAAATTCCATTTGGACGTTTAATATTCTATTTCCATTTGGGATTTTTTGTTAAATAGGGGAGATGAAGAATGGGAAAGGGATAGAGGAAATTCTATAGAATCATATTTCTAGCTTTCGAATTGGCTTCGACATTAGCATGGGTAATTAGTTCATTTCTGGCGTATCTTTCAACAAATTGTACTTCCATTTTCATTATACTCTAGTATATTTATCTAGTTATATTCATATATGTATATAAATACTTATTCATTTGTTTTTATTAGAACCTAAATAATAATCATTCTAGGGATCAATCCTTTTGAAAATGATCACCCACGTAATGAATTATTGATTGTTTAACAAAGTAGATACC
Organism: Viscum album; assembly: GCA_963277665.1. Classification (NCBI taxonomy): domain Eukaryota; kingdom Viridiplantae; phylum Streptophyta; class Magnoliopsida; order Santalales; family Viscaceae; genus Viscum; species Viscum album. The sequence goes on from OY728133.1 coordinate 668,309,064, forward strand.
TATTCAATAATCAGTAACTTCATCTAGAGGTATAACCATAATATCACTCATCTAAATTAATAAATAGTTAAAATTTAATTCTTTTACCTATTTATATGGTCCTCTATTTTTTAAGTGATTATTACTTATAATTATAGACCTTTGTCCAGTGAAACACTTTGGACTCTACATAAGGCTATATTGGATTTCAAGATTATTATGATAGTGTTTAAACATATCCCATTTATTTTTTGAAAGGAATGTCATAGTATTTTGTATACTGTTATTTATTTATAGAATCATTACACTAGAAGAAGATAATATTGAGAGTATATATATTATATTTATGTCAATTACCCTCAAAATTATATTATTTTAGGATACATTAAAACTTATTTGAGTCTAATAATATAATGGAAACATATTTTATATATCGAATTCAAAATAATTTAATAAATTTATTAACCAAATTAGTTTTCCAAAAATTATATTTCAAGATGAAATATTCACATGGAATTGATCCACCATTAATTAGAGGATCAATAGAGAAATTGAAACAGATTATATCCCTATAAAATATGTGATATTAGTTTTTAAATCTCTTATATGTCTTTCCCAATAATTTACATTAACCACTCTCTACAATTTTTTACTTGTCCATTAGCAGGTAGTGTCTCTCTCTATCCATTCAAATTGAAAAAATCATGGTTTTTATTTGATGATTATATGGCCCTTATTAAGATTGATTTGGGTAGTCTCTTTGATAAGAATTATTTTATATGATTTTTATCTGTATTAATGCTAGTTTAGTTCTATAATGTTGGATAGCCAAGAAAAGTTTTATAAACACGATATCGGTATTCAGAAGGATGAGGGAAACCCAAAAGAGCTGTAGGACTTGTCAATTTTTCATGATGAAACCTGGTATTGTGAAATTAAATTTAAATATATGATTTATGATCTTATATACACAAATTATTGACTTCTTAAATGTTAGTTAAAAATTAAATGTCTTTCAGATGGGAATAAAACTCTAAAGTCACACATCTTATGTATAAGGAATGGACGTTTAGAAATAGGGCCACCTAAATAGTGGTAAATAGGGGAGACTTTTATGATGATCCCTATATATCTACTTCAACTATTAATTATATTTAGGCTCTTCCCAAATAACATTTATCAACAGAAAATGTGATCATCCTTACTTATGTGATTCATGGGTCAATCTATACAATGTAAAATGCATTCTAAAATATTATCCCTTCTACTAATGATGTTAACAATTTTACTTTCCTGTATTAAAAGGGAAAAATCTCATACCCATGACAGTTTTACTAAAACATTCATTATGAACTTTTGGATCTTTTCCAATTTGAATGTCTCTAAATGTGTAATAATTATTGAAATAATAATTACTTGAAGTGAGATCAAATTATTAATGTATTACATTTTTTAGGAAGATAGAGAAGGTATTGGATATCTAGGTTTGTAGGATTTCTCTTATTGGAAATGTGATAGAAAAGGTAATTATAAACGATATAATTTTAATGTTTATTAATATTTTTGAATTCGATAGTTATATTCATTATATAAATGTTAATTAATTTTTAAATCAAAATGGAAATACCTTTAATTGAAATCTTTCTATATAAGGTCATTATTTAAAAGTTTAATTAATAAATTATATAATTTTAATTTAAAAACATTAATTTCATTTTTGAAATTATCATATCAAAATTAACATCAGGTGAAATTTTGGATTTTTTTCAATAATATTGGGTTTTCGGTGAATAGTGAAACTATATATTTTTATAAATTTGTCATTTCATTTCAATAAATTAAGTGATTTTAGAGTCCCATTAGGATTCATATTTTATTTAATGTAACATTTGTATTACTGTTTTATATTTAATTTAAATTAATTTCATTTTAATCATCTTTATATTGAATTTTAGTATATATATTTTTGTGCATAAAAATGGTTTTGTACTAAAACTATTTTAAAGTGAAAAATGTTTCTCCTTTTTAATTAATTAAAATAACCCATAATTGGTATATAGGAAAATTAAAATTATAGATTATATATATATATGAATTTTATGTAATATAATGATTTTTACTATAAATAAATTTTATATAAGATATTTTTATGCTCGAAAAATATCATTTATGAAAAAATGTTTTTTTTAACGATTTGTTTTATTTTAAATTAACTTCCCCCACTTATATAAATTAAATTTGATAATATATATTCCATATTATGAGTCCACATAATTTTTGTTATCTAATATTTGTTTCTTAATTTTTTATAATATACTTCAACCCATACTCCCAAATATGGTGCTAAAATAATAAACATTACATTGGATTTGATAGAAATGAATGTGGCCAAATTTTGTCAATCCAAAACATAAAACATCAGAAATTTATATAAGATTAGTTAATTTCTAAAGGGGATTTTAGGATTATATTTTAATAGAATTATTAAAAATTCTTATCATCATGGATTCATTAAATAGATCATAAAGATGAACATCATATCCCATTATACCACGGATTTTATATTCCAAATTTGGTCATCTCCATCGTCCATATATAAACCTACTAAAAATAATTCATTTGACATAATTATTGATAACCTATGGATAATGAAACATATGAAGGGTGATAAAAAATACATAGTGTGGGTGAACATAATCATAAAAAAATAAATGTAATCAACAAATATAAGAAGGGATAATGGTGCGATGACATAATCAATGTGGATGGGAATAATAGATCAACATTAATACCAATAAATAAATTAATCATAAAACATAAAAATAAGTAAGGATTCTTTAAAATAATAAAGAGTCATCAAAATAACTAATTGTGATCTATTTATATCAATCTTGATCAATAGAAACATTTATTAAGAATAAAACATAAAAAACATGTTGGAATCTTTGGAAATTATATTCATATAACCCTTAAGTAACCCTTACAATTGGAATAAATATTCATCCTATTTGAAATATTATTTTCCAAATAAAATTATCATTACATAATTCATTGTAGTGATATTTGGGTTCACCTACTGTATATGTTATAACGGGATCACGTGGTGAAATTTTGGTGAACCCATTGTATAAAATTTCTATGAACCATAAATTATATACATAGATCATAAATTCATTTTCAATATATTAAAAATAATATTTATTGCATTCATAACATCATTAACCTATGAAAAGGAAGTGTGTTCCATGAAAATATCTTTCAAACCTGATTAATCTACAAAAAGAAAAGGTTTCAATATAAATTTATTTGAAAAAAGATTAACCTGTGGAAATAAAAAGGGTTCCGTAAAAATATCATTGAATCATGATTAACTCATGGAAAAATAAATCATTTCAATAAAAATATCATTTAAACAATCTTAATCCATATGGAGAAATAATGAGGATGGTAACCTGAAAAAATATTCTCGTTGGATCATAAGTTACAACAAGGGTTATTGACATTGATGAATGGAAATACCATTTATAGGACAATAAGGTTATTTTGTAGAATAACCATTTAATTTTTACAAACACTTTTATGTTCAAAAAATAATAAACTATTGATAAAATCAATTTCATTGAAAGGATCATTCAAAATATATAATTAAAACATCAAGGAAAATGTTGTCTATGATAGTGTGAGAATATATTATTGAAATAAGTGTTTAAAATTTATATTCCATTCAGAACTTTTTGAATAAGGGTGAAAAAAGTGATCCATTTGAAAAATAGTAATAAATTTCCCATTAAAATAATATAATATGATGTAAAATATCATACCAAATTCATTTTTCAAATCTTTTTTTTAAGATTACATTATTTAAAACATTTTAGAAAACTTTTATATTTAATATAAATATAATAAATAAAAAATAAAAAATACAAAATTGGTTTCACTTACCAAGGATATTTTTAATTTTTCTTAAATCAAGAAAGGAGAAAATAGAAATTTTCTAACAGTGTGAGTATGAGTTTCATGATTCTGTGTTAAAACATTATGTGTAGTTTTTTTATAAGAGAAACATAATAATTAAACAACACATTACACAATCTGGGACCTTATATAGTCATTGTTTTGGACAATTAGATAATAATATTAAATTTCAAAAAAAATTTAAAAAGTAAAATTATCTAAACAGAAAAGTCTTCAGTTTCTTACCTCCTCATAGAAGTCACCCCAAAATAGAACTCTACTACTCTTGTAAAAAATGAAGTTAAAACATATGGTGACCATTTAATATTCACAGTAAGGAGTTTTGAAAAAAAAATTAAAATATTTTCTTTGAATAATCATATATAAACACAAATATATATATATAAGTATATTTCCAATACATTGAGATCCATAGAATTTTATAAATCAATAATTTCAAAAATAATTATATTTTAAAATATCTTTTGGATATATTTATTGAAAAATAATATTTTTTGTAGGTCATTTATAATACATCAAATACCATAATAAAAACATGAGGTCAATAGTCATAAATTCTATGGAATAAAGTCCCCTTGAGACTTAAGGGTTCACTCCCCATAACATAACATTCATTATAATTGGGACAATTTTTGAAAAAAAAATTAAAAAGGAATGTCTTTACCAATCCCAACGCAATGAATTTCAAAAATAAATATATAAAATTATTTTAATTAATATAAATTGACCTTTCTTAAAACATTTTATAAACATTTTTTTGATAGTTTTTAAAACCATTTTTTGGATAATTACATTCTAAAACATTGTTATACTTATTTAAAATTTATATATAAAATGAATAATAAAATATGTGTGCGTTTGATCAAAATTCATGGAATTACACTTATAAGTTAAATTATGGCCATTCCTAATTATTCATGAAATATCCGGTGGTGGAGATACAATTTTTCCCATGAAATGATATAATTATCACATAATATTTTACATTATATAGATTGATACCAAATGAGTCATAAACTTATTTTTCTTATTAAAACCACACAAAATAATATCTTATATAAATATGAAATAAATTCATTAATATCAAATTAAAAATAAATATCCTTTTAAAATATTTAAGGAATACAATAACAAAATAGGGTTTTGTTATTATTTTCCAATCCAAATCTTAATATAAAATCACATATGCATATTGAATTTTAAAATTAAAACCAATCCTTCCAATGGTCATAAATTAAATCATCAAAATAAATATATAAATGTAATTTATACAAACACATAGATAATAACTTGAAAAAAATGGTAGATTAAATTCATGAAAAGTGTTTTTAATTCAAATTAATGTCTGAAATGAAGATAAAACATTTATTTCTAAAAAATAATACTTGATAAAAAATCATGAAATTTATTTCATCATTATAGGACTATAATATTTTCAAATAATTTATAAGTCTAACAAAATAAAATTAAAACCTTATAAAATTAATGTTTTAAAATATAATAATTAGATCCATATACATAAATCATTTCAAATCATGGGTTACATGTAAAATATAAAACATATCCTTTATCTTATGAGTTTTGAAAATAGGGATTCGATATAAATACATATATGTATATTCATATATACATTTTTATATATAAGTCAAATTTAAATAAAATTAAGACCTAAACCAAATTGATCCCTTATATATTTTTGTATAAAATGAGGGATTGAGGCTTCTAGAATTCAAGAAGATTGAAATTGAGCACCACGGAGAATGAGGATCAGATGTTTATGTGTTCAAATATGTATATATAAATTATATCTCATCTTTTAATAATAACACATGTTAAATGAAAACAAAAATCCACCAATACAATACCAAAAATGTTAATTAGTTCAAAATGATAATAAATTTGGGTTTATTGAATATATATATATATATATAGCTTCTGGAAGGATCCATGGGATATGATATACATTCCCTATGTAACAAATTCTATTTCATTTGAAAATACTTCCTATCAATGAAATTGGTTAAGATGAAACTGAGATGGTGTCTTGGGTCGAAGGAGCCTTAGTTGGAGGAGATTTCATTTGCGGTCATCGGCATACTGTTTCAAGGGGCGCGATATAGTTAACAAGGAGGAGAATAATTTCAATCCTAACCCAAAATATTTAAACGATACATATGTAAAATTATATTCGTTATAAGAAAATAATTATTATTAGATTGTGGGAAAAACAGTTTCATGAGAGTTTCTAAAACAATTTTTAGGATAATACCCCGCTCATAAATTTATATAATTATTTAAAAGTTATACGTAAAATCCATATTAAAATGTGGTCATTCTTGATTAAAATTCATGGAATGCCACTTATGATTTAGAAAATGGACATTATAGATGTCATACCAAGAGCTTCAGAAAATATACCTCATAGGAAATGATAGAATTATGACATAAAACGTTATAATTTAAAGATTCACATCAAATTATAGTTTTACCATGATTAAATTTGATAAAACCTCATAAAATAATAGCCCATATCTGGAAGAAATAACATCTGCAATATCAAATTAAAATTAAATATCACTTCAAAAAACTTATTTCATATAGTAACAAAACAAGGTTTTGTTATTGTTTTCTGATGTAGATGAAACAATAAAATCACATATTATATTTTAAATTAAAACCAATGTTTTTAAGTGTTATAAAATAAATCATGGTAATAAATATGTAAATATAATAAATACTTATTCGTAGATTATACCATGAAAAAAGTGGTAGGATGAATTCATGAAATTCTTTTTGAATTCAAATTCATGTCTGAAATTAATATAAAATTAGATTTATAAAAAATAAAACATGATAAAAAATCATTAAACATATTTCACCCTTATATGATGGGAATTATTTTAATATAATTTTCAAATATAATAAAATAAAATAAATCCCTTATAAAATGATAGGTTTAATAGAAAATAATTCAATACATATACTTAAATCATTGCAAATAATGGGTTAGAAGTAAAATTTAAAACATATCCTTTATACTATTAGTTTTGAAAATAGGATTTGTTATAAATATATATATGTATATTCATATATACATATATTTTTTTTAAATCATTCACAAATTAATAAAAATAAAACATAAAACTTATTGAACCAATAATTTTTTTTGATCAAACGAGGGATTGAGGCTTCTTCAATTTGTGTATAATGAAATGAAAGACTAGGGAGGATGAGGATAAGATGTTTAATTGTGAAAATAGGGATATGTATATATTATATATCCTGTCCCCATAAGATAATATGTTAAATAAAAGAAAAAGTCACCAAACATATAGTAGACACAAGTTATAATTAGTGAACAATTATAGTTTATTCAGGTTGATTCAATATATATATATTTATTTGGATAGATTATAGAGGAATATGTGGGATAGGATAGAAATACCCCTTGTCATAGATTAGGTTTAATTAAAAAATACTTTCCATCAGTGTCGTTTATGGATAATAAATCTAAAATGGGGTCATTGGTTGAAGGCCACTTCAATTGCGGAGATGCTTGGGTTCTCATTGAAATACTAGTTAAAGGGGTTTCATAGGGTTCACATGAAAGGAGAATAAATTTATTTGGATGAGTGGATGGTATTGTTTAAAATGGATCAAATTAAATATATCATTTAAACAATGGATAAAAGATGTATTCATCTGGGAAAAAAGGTGTATATAGTTAGGAATGCATATATATCAATCAGATGGCCTAGATCTGATTGAATGATAAAACATTTGTCCCATATAAAAAAACTAGTATTTGGTGATTCCATGTACTAATGGATGTGAGGTGGGTAACATCGATGACACAACACACACAAAGGGATCATTACACATGGGATCTTTCTTGGGCCATGGCCAAAATCATACATGCAGACCGGGACTCGGTCCACCTATGCTTAGTCTGAAACTCATCCCACTACGGGTTGACCTATCATACTACTCAAGGGAGCTATTTTTGTGCCCTTTTTACCATGAGGTCTTGGCCTTATAGTCTTCTCTATGTTATGATGGTCACTTAATAATGTTTTTGGAAAACATTTGTTATTGATAACCAGAATCATTCATTTATTTATTTATTACCTCGTGTTGATTCGTTAAATAATTTAAACACTTATATTATATTATTATTATTTTGATTTATAATGTTATCTTTAAAAATTATAAGTTTATAATAATAAATTAATAAATAAAACATTACATGTCATTAATTTTATTATTTTCAAATATTATACAATTTTAATTTTTAAAACATCCAACGGTAAAATTGAAAGAACTCCCAACAGTTATAAAAACATCATCAGTGAAAGAAAATTCCAAAAACAATTTTTTAAAACGGTCATATAAACATTTTAAATATATTTCTAAGGATTCCAAAATGAAAAAAAAATCATATGAGTTTTCTTCTTAATTCAAAAATGGTTTTTTACCTTCAACTTATTCTTAGATTCTCCATTATTCTTCTTGTTCTTCTTCTCTTATTATGGTTAATCCAAGGGATTCAGGTTACACAGTCGGTTTTATTATACTGATGGGAGGTATTCTCGTGGTAACTTTAGGTCTTTTAATTATTATTTTTATGTATTTCAAGTCATATTAATTTTAATTATTTAATGTAGTAGTGTTTTTCTAATAAAAATGTTTCTCATCTGTTCTAATTTTCATGAAATTTTATGAATTTCTAACCTTTATTTTCATAAAAACAATAATATTAACAACATAAACACGTCATTGGTTTTGGGTGATACAAATTAAACAAGGGAACCACATTCATAACTATATGATATTTAAAAGGATGTGGTTGAAGAAAATAATATCACAATATTTCCTCCAAAATAACCATTAACAAAACGAATCACTAAAGTAGTGAGATTGTAACGTGAAGCCTTTTCCAGTTTTCAATGTTTTCAATAATAATACCTAAAAAATAATAATATAATGTGAAACTTTAAAAACAAAGAAAATAATTATATTAATGATATTATATTTAAAAAACATAGTATATACACCATAAAAACATAAGTTTGGATGATAACAGTAAAATATTCCTCAATGGAGGAAAATTGAGACGAATACCTTGATGGCTTTAGTAATATCTAGATCAAAACCTCATGAAATGGAGACAGTCATATGTATTTTTAAATCCATATAATTATCATTGAATGAATAATAATTTAAATTCATGCTTATTATATATTTTACATGACAAAAATATATTGTGTATATAACATATCTCTCACATCAATAGTGGTGAGATGAGAAACCCTTACGTTGAGTCTAGATTTTCCGTGTTTGAACTATAACTCATATATAATAAAATTATCAAAATTTTGTGATGTATTAATAATATTTTCAACTTTCAATACGTTATACATAAATATTTTTTTTCTTATCTTTAATAAAATTTTGAAATACTTAATCTGTTAAGTCCATTCAATGTGTTTTGAGGACGTTTGGTTGATTATTTCAAAACTATATTGGTGCGATAACAATGGTCAAAGAGATCATAATTTAATTGTCTCTAGAATAATAATCATGAAATATTTTTCATATTTATAAATCAATTTAAATTATAATGAAATCATTATATATGGTTATAAAAAATGAATTATGTTACAATCTGGGAGAGGTAGGTCGTACATACACATGTGTAAGGCTTCCATTTTTAATGATCATTATGGAAATTTGGTAATTAATATTTTTCAATTTAAGAATTATCATGAAAAAATAAATACTGTATTATTTCATTAAATAAACTTATATATATCATCCTTTTTTTTGAGTTATGAAAAAAAGAACTACATTTCTTAGTAGAGGCGGTAGTCCACATGTGCACACGAATGATGTTATCATTTTTCATTGTATATAAAAAATTGATATATTTTCTTTCAAAAATAATAAATATGTAATTAATATAATTATTATTTACTGTATATCATATATATTCACTAAATGTTTCCTTACCACCTTTCATATAAAGTGTTAGTGGATAATGAATCACGTTACATCGTGAGGCGGTAGAACAACATACACACGAGTAGCATTATCGTACCCCCTACAAAATGGAAGGTAAAAGGGTATATATGATATAATTTTTAAAAAAATTTAAATATGTTACAAACTTCATATATAAACATTATATCGGTTATTATAAAAACTCATGAGAGTAGATTATGAAAAAACAATGGCCTCAGTTGATGAGTTTGTAGTCTCTCACACAAAGGAATGATAATTTAATACCACGTTTGATATAATAGAAGATGAATTTATATTATTACATTAAAATAGTAACATATTAGAATAGTTTAGGTATTTTTTATTATATAATCATAATTTATGAATATTTTAAGGAGTTTTAACAAGGAATAAATTAATACTCTTGGCTTAGAACAATACCTCTACATGAGACAACCTCCTTAGGTAAGTACCAAAAGGAATCTTGGGATGGATTTTTGACCAAAATAAGATCTAAATTATTTTTTTAGGGAAATAATGATGAAATTTGGGTATGTATTTTTTATGAAAATTTTATTTGATGGTGTAGAGAAGTGATGGGAGGGGTGGCCTTTTATATGTTATGTGAGTGGGATACTTGTTATTTTTTAAAAGAAAATTTTGTACCCACACTTTTCACATTTAAAAAGGCCCAAAAAAACAGACAATTATCAAGACATAGATATTTTAATATCAAATTATTCCCATAAAATTGTTTTTATACTTCTATTTAGGTCATGTTAACCCTTATATTTTTAATTTATTCGCTAGGAAAAACTATTTTCACCTTAATCACGATAATTAAATTTATCTATTTTCATTGTTAATTGTGTTAAAATATTATGATCATATTACTAGATAATATGAAATATGAAATTTAAAAATACACAATCCATTTTACTAAATTCAACTCTTATACATATAAAATTATTATTTAAAATCAAACTCCGTCACATGATTAAAATATGTTATTTGGAAGTATAATTTTCAAGAAAATTATTATTTTATATTAACTCTATAAGTAATAGATATAATTGTATAAATATTTATTAATATTTCTTTAAATATACTCTATATTATTCAGTTAAATTATTCCTCATTGTATGTTTCTTGATTTAGTTTAAATGGATAAACATTATGCACTTTAAAACACTTTTCCAAAAACCCATTTTTAAACCCTCGAATTAACTTATGCTGAAATCCAATATAAAGATAATTAAAATATAAATAAGTTAATTAAATATAAATAAATAACTATAATTTATTTTTCAATCATATTAATAACATAATGGAACTTTTAGGATTTAATAATTTACTGAAAATAAATAACATTTTTACAAAAAAAAATTATTTTTCTCTATTCCAAAAAAATTAAAATTTTTTATTAAACCCAAAATTACACATAAAATAAATTTTTATATTTTATATTAGAAATTAAATTAATTTTATCAAATTATCATTCCTAGATTCAAAAAATTAATCATTATATTTTTCATGAAAATAGATAAAGTCAATTTTTAAGAAAACATTTGAAGAATAAAATTACATTAATAAAAAATGAATTATTTTTTTAAAAAATAAATTGACATGAATTGGTCACCCAATTCATGTCTGGAAAAATTTATTAAAACCAAAAGTAAAATTGAATGAACCACGAGGTGTAATGAAATTACACTATTAGAGAATTACAGAGAAGGAAAATAAATGAAGACTCAAATAAGAGGACTCACATCTACAACACCATTACTAAATGGGGGTCTTATGTCCCCCTCTACGAGTGATGACATATTATGGGAAGGTTGAATGTGGAAGATAGTAACCATCCACAGAACAGACCAGATGGAAAAATCTAGAGCAGCATTTCAAGGTAGAAAATGTCATATTTCTGCAGTCAAACAAGACTAAAACCAGATGGGAAGGTCACTCTTGAAGGTACCACTAATGAAGAACAAGCAACATAAGAATAAAAATAGAGTAAAAAACATGAAAATGGTAGGGTTATGTAGCCCATATCTTGAAGAGTTGGGTACACTGAAACATTGAGAAAAATTACATCCAAAGGATGTCATTAAAATTAAAGATTGGGTCCTATTTATATTCCCTAACCACTTTGATTAACATCATGTTTCGGAGATCATGATAGGTATCTGCTGACATCTCTCTAATCTTATAGATACCAAAAGAAATGTGGTCATTCTCTTGAATCCCGGAGTCACGCTCATTTGGTAGCTCATGATCTTCTATTAATTGATATGCATTCCTATATACAGGTTCATCATTCATAAATTGAGAATGAAATATATAAATATATATATCATAATATAGTTTTTATTATTAATACTTTCTAATTTAATAAATGGTTTATAATGGTTATATATTTCATGGGTCATTTTTTTTCTGTTTCGTGTTGAATACTCTATCAAATATAGTTTATTTTCAGCAATATATGTTTGTTTCATCCTTCCCCATTTAAGAAATTTTTTCATTAAAATTTTAAATTAAACTCAATAATCAATGGTTTGAAATTTTGAAAAATAAATACCTTTTTTGGAAACCCACATTGTGAAAACATTTAACAAAACATACTATTGATAAGAGAGAAAAGAAAGTATGATGGTCATCTAAAATAACACATACTGGGTTTCTAAATAATATAAAAATTTGGTTGGGGAATATTTATACATATAAAAATATATTAATTTCCAAAAAATTATGGAGAATAAAATTTATCATTGATCAAAATAAAGTGAATGATCATTAGAAAATCAAAAACCACAAAACCAAAATCTAAATAGTTGTAAAAAAATCCATTAATGTCATCAGAAATGATGGTAATGTGACAACAATAATTTTTCAACATCATTTTTGTATATTTTAAGAATTCATTTACCATCTATATTAATATTAAAAGGAAATATTCTTAGTTAATGAGTGTAATTTTATCATTCTTAAAATTTCCATTGCAATCTTATCATTTTTTAAAAGTGATGAGTATTCTAGATGAATTTTTATCATGTATGGAATACAAAATTTGTTTTTAAAAATATTATATACCCATAAAATAAATAGTCAAGAAATTCCCTCTATATTAAAAAATTAACCAAAAAAAACATATGGTATGTTGTTTCAAAAAATGAATAAACCTTCATATGATGAAACAATACATTAATCTCCACAATTCAACATTAATACAAAATGTTCAAAATAAATAATTCCATAAATAAATGACCATATATCCTAAATATCTATAATAAAAAGAACATTAAATAGTTTTTGAACCTCAAAGGTTATCACATACCTTTCAGTTTATATTCCTCAAAACATATCAATCTTTTTCCAAAATAACAATACTAACTTATTCACTAAATAACATTACAATATCGTACCTATTTGCATGATAAAACTTGTGTCCCTATAAGTTCCTTAATATATAATAGAAATTAAACCCTAAAAGTTATTATTAAATTAAAATAATTTTATCAAATATTAAAATAATACATTACAGTAAATAGATTATTTACATATAATTTAACCAAAAAATATCTCTTAAATTGTAATTATTTACTTTTATATATCCTAACTTAAAACATCAAAAGGGGTGTTTATCAGTGTGAACATATGATCATGATTAATCTTATATACTTATGATTTTATACATAATATTAAGATAAAATCACATGAAAATATACAAATATCCAATGTTATCGAATCCTCATACGATACAAACTATTATGGTCCAAGACCTACACTCCTATATCTGGTGTTAAGAACATAATCATTACATTTATATATTTGATAATTATAATGGAGACAAAATTTTCACCTTCCAAAACATAAATCACTGGATAGGAATATTGGTTCACTTTCCTTATAAAGGACCTTTTAGGTTTAGAGTTTTAGTAAATCAAGAAAAATTCATAATATTATTGATTCATAAATAACAAGTTCATAAAGATGAACACTATCTCTCACTATACCCAACTTCTCATATTCCACATTAGGTCATCATCCTTTAACATATGTAAAACATATAGAAATAATTCATTTAATATCAACATTGATAACCTATTGAAAGGAAAATATAATAAGGGTATGCTTAATCGATAAGTAATGGTAAAACTTTGCATTAAGAAATAGATGGAATCTGTAAGTATAAGAAGAGAATATAGATATGGAGACATAATGAATGTTAATTAGAATAACATAAGAATATTCATACACATCAATACTTTAATCACCAAACAAAAAAACCATTCAAAAGAATTTAATAATAGAAGGACTCTTTAGGATCAATATTCACATTCCAAGTAATATCAATTTTTATACAGTGAAAATTTTATAACCCATAGAAATAAAAGATAAACCCTATTGGAATCTCGGGGAATTAGCTATATAGAAAACCAGAACAACCATTACAATTGGAATTAGCATACTTCTTACTTCCAATTTAATTATCAATAGAACATAATCATCTCTAAATGAATTAGTCCGCTATACAGGTGAACACGTCATATAATATATAATAGTCTCACCAAATGCTATCTTGGTTGACCCATTGTATAAAAATTTCCAATGAAAATAAATAATGTAAATATATCTTATATTTCATCATCAAAATTATAAAAACAGTTATTATTCCATTCATAACGTGATTAACCAATTGAATATAAATGGGTTCCATGAAAATTTCATTAAAACCTTAAAAACCTATTGAAACTAAATTGGTATCCAAATAATATATTTTAAATATGATTAACCCCTGAAAAATTAATATTTACTAAAAAATATATTTGAAACATCACTAACCCCTGGAAAAGAAATGGGTACCTTAAAAATATCCTTGAAAAAATTAAAACCCATCCAGATAAAGAATGAGGATTGTGTCACTTTAAAATAACCTTATTTGATCACAATTAACAACAATATTTGTTGATTTTGATGAATGGAAGTACAATTAAATGATTATTAAAAATATTTCAACGTATAATTAACAATTCATTTTTCATATAACATATAAAACTAAAAAATCAAAAAAAAATTTAAAAAATATTCTTTGAAAAAAATCTTGGAAATGTATAATATAACATATATGAAAATAATTGACATGAAATAAAAATAATCCATTCATTTTAATACGGTTGAAATTAATGATTCTTTTGAAAACTTTTTAAAACTATTAGTCAAAAGTGGAAAATTTAGAAAAAATTAAGAAAATTACTTTCAAAAAAATTATAATGAATTTAATAGATCATGTAGAATTTACTTAGAAAAAAAATTATAGTATAAATAAAATATTTTCTAAAAAAAATAATTTATTAAAACATTAATCAAAACATTGATAAGGAAGAGAATGATATCAAATAAAAAATAAAAAAACAGGATTAGTTATTTCATGAGGTTTCATCAATAAAAGAGGGGGAAATAGAAATTTAAGATGTGAACCACGTTCATAAATAGCAGAAAATAAAATTTATGCGGTTAAATAAAATAATATCACTTTATTTACTCCAAAATAACCTTGAAAACAAAAATTCACCGAATAAAAGAGATTGTAACATAAAACCTTTTCCAATTTAGTATGTTTTCAATAATAAGGCCCATGTAATAATAAAATAAAATGAAACATTAAATATAAGAAAAAAATATTTATATTCTTGATATAAGATTTCATATGGGTATTATATAAACCATATAAATGAAATTAGGTACAGAATATTAAAATATTCATCAAGGAATAAATGTTGAGACCAAATACCATACGAATTTGTTAATTTCTTGATCATGGCCTCATGAAATGGAGAAACACATATTTATATAAAAATATAAAATATTTTCCATAAAATAATAATAAAGTACATTCATTTTCATTATATATAACACACACAAAAATTATGTTTTGAATATGACATATGTCTCATGGATAAAATAATGAGATGAGAAACCCTTAACTCATGTCCATACATTCCATGGGTGTCCATTAACTCATGTATAATAAACTTATATAAATTATTTAATTTTTTAAGAAATACTAATAGGTTTAATGGTTTATAATTAATTAATTAATTTTATTTCTTTTTAATGACATATTCAAATATTTTATCATTTAATTCCATGTTGGGGGTTTTTAGGACATACAACTCATTATTTCAAAACGGATTTGGTGTGTTGATCATGGTAAAATATATCATTATTTCTATGTTTAATGAAATATAAAAAAGAAATATTTATCATATTTATAAATAAACAATACTTTTAAACCCAATAAATAAATATGTTTGTGAGAAATGAATATTATTACAATCAAGGAAATGAGAAGTTATATGGACACATGAGTCAGATTTCCAATATACAATTGTCGTTAAGGAAAGAAGGTACATGAAATATCATCATTAAATAATGTTTAAAATATCATAAATATTTTATTATTTCATTTACAAAACTTATATATATCGTCTATGTGTCATGGTGATTAAAAGAATAATCAAATTTCTTCGTGGAGGCAGTAGTCCACACTTGCGCAAAGAAAATCATTTTTCATTGTTAGAAAATAATGATATGTTATCTATTAAAATAAATAAATATAAAATTAATGTCATAATTATTTATTTTTTATCACATATATTAAAAAATTATATCCTTATTAACTTCCACATAAATCATTTGTGAAAAACAAATCACTTCGCATCGTGAGGCGAAAGTTCGCCGTACACACAAGTGACATTATCATATCCCACACGACATGGAAAGTGAAAAAGGTATATATGATATCATATTTATAAAATTATAAATATATATATATTATTATATATATATATACTTTTAATATATCATTATATCAATTCTTGAGTGGTGATGATGGAAATCGACTGACAATGGTCCGCGATGTGATAGTCCTCTATACACATTAATGATTATTACTTATACCATTTGATAAATAGGAATAGGATTTGGGTTATAAAATTAACATAATAATAACCCATAATATTTAATATTATTTTAATATTATATTAGTATAATTTATGTATATTTTAAGGAGGTGAAGGATGAAATAAAATTTAGAAGCACGGTTAATCAAGATACCACTACTTCGGGATGCATCTATAAGTAAGCACCAAAAGGCCTGGTGGGATGGATTTATAATAAATATAATGAATAAATGGGGTGTTTAGATAAGTTTATAAGTCAATATTACATTTCATGGTAGATAAAAGGGTATTTTATCGAGTGACGAATTTATGATAGGGGTGGCGTTTTAAAAGCATGGTGAGTGGCATGCGTGTAATTTATGAAATGAAAAACATATACCAACATTTTTCTCAAACCAAAAGGATAAAAAAATAGTACATTATCAATACCTATACTATATTATTTTGTAAATAGTTCGATAAAATAGTTTTTATACTAGTTTTTAATTCACTTTAACCCTTATCTTTTTTTATTAACCCAATTTTAAAACTGTTTTCTCCATAACTATAGTAATTAATTTTTAGAGAGATCAATATTCAATATAGTAAAATTTATGTGTAAATAAATAGATACTATAAATTATGTTTATTGAAAATATTTAATTCATTTTATATAATTAAATTTATATAATTGTAAAATTTTATTTTAAAATTAAACCCGTAGATGCGATGAAAAAGTTGGTTTTCATGAAGTGTACTTTTCATGAAATAGATGATTTCATATTAACTATATGATGAATAATAATAATTGAATTAATGAAAATTAATATTTTTTTATATATAATCAAAAAATTTAAATTAAATTAGTCTTTATTAAATGTTTTTTAATTGATTAAAAAGGTGAAACATTATGAATATTATAATAGATTTATCAAATGCCTTTTTTAAACTTGATGATTTTCTTATAAGAAAATCCTAAATAATGATTATTGAAATATAGTTAATTAAAATAAATATAATTAAAATTATTGTTTTTAATATTATATATTATTTAAAAAATAATAATTCTTTTGAATTTATTAAATTTTCTGAAAAGAAATGACATTTCTACAAAAATCGGAATTTTTCTATTTTCACTAAAAAATAAAAAATAAATTAGATTTCCCTAAATTTTCCACAATATATATCTTGATATGAAGAATTCAAAAATTTTGTTCATTTTGGAAAATATATTTTCAAAAAGATAAAAAAATTATTAATATGATTTTTCTAGAAAATAAATGAAAAACATTTTTGTAGAAAACATATTACTGGTGAATAAAATAACATTAAAAAAATTGATTATTTATTTAATAAAAATTTATAAATAATTTATATTGACTAGTAAATATATATATTTATATATTAGTGAATAATTTTTATACTTTCTTATTTAATGACAATGTTATAATGGTTATATATTTCATTAGTCTCTGATATTTGGTGTTTCATGTCAAATATACTATAGAACATTGTTTTCCTTTATAAAACCTCAATATGTTACAATTTTCTGTCATAATGAATAGATAATATTGTAAAAAAACTACCATGGTTAAAGTTAAAATGGATTTACTAAGGGATAAACTAACATTATAAGAGATAGAGTAACATAAACACTTGTACAAATTCTAATTTTTGGCTATATCTTGAACATATCTCATCTATGGCTCAATGATGGTTTATTTTGAAGAATTTTTTAATGTGAAAAATGATGGTGTAAATTTCTATTTTTAAAAAAATCAAAGTGTGTAATATCCCCCACTTATAAAATGAAGCCCCATACCCTCCCCTCTTCACAAATTCAATGCATTTTGTTTTGGTCAATCCCTACCAAAATCCCTTTCATACATCCCTCTACAAGTACCAGAGGCCTTTTTGGTAAAAAATACTATATATAAAGGTTTTATGTATAATCTTGTGGATGTGGTCTAAAGGGTAGGTGTAGTTATTAACCGATAGTTTTTTTGGGATTCTTCGTCAACCTCCTTCATATCTTCTTAAAACATACTGATTAAATAACACTAGTATATCACATTTACTAACATATTATTGTGTTAATGTACTAACTTATATCCATCTCCTATTTCAAAAAATCAATATGAAACCATCATTCATGTGTAAAAAGGAATGCCACCTCATGAACTAGTGTAATTCATTTTTCATCATCACCTCTTATAGTTGTCTATATTGATTCAATTTGTAACATCCTGACATTACATACCACTAAATCGGTAGCTGCACAGATTTCTATATGACCCCAATAGAATGTCTCCATAATATAGAGGTAGCCAAATACAAGAATGGGTGTCATGGTAGTATAGTGGGGATATTATTCCCTCATACTCAGAGTACACAGTGGTAACAGATAGTAAATTTAAAATAACATTGTAACTATTAATATTGCAATTGAAAAAATTGTTATGGATAATACCATTTCATACAAGGCATGAATGGTAATCATGATACATAATCTAAAAGAGTAACATTCAACATATTTTACATTTCATTATATAAATAATTAAAAGAAACCAAAGACCTCGAGCATCCCAAGCGCCCACTCAGTCCTTTTCTCCTAACTCTTTGGTATAAGAAAACAAGATAAGAAAAGTTTTGTAGCCCTGATAATTGGAAGAGTCTACTTAGGTACCATTGGATCTCGAGTGGGTTGTGAGATAAATCTCAGTAGGTCGACACCCAGGGTGTCAATCTCAATCCAATTTGTGCAATATATAAATTAGTTAGTGTGAAGGTAAATAATAATGCATTAAATGAAAGTAAGAAATTCCCATAGCATGTAATATTTTAACCAGTGATACTAACATAGCCCCTCATTTATCCATGCACAAAATATTCAAGATCCTACATTATGGTAGCTACAAATAATGCAAAAATAAGAAACACAACCTTGTCATTCATCCAACTTGTTAAACCACCGTGACTTGGTCATACACCCCACATGTCATATAAATAATGAGTATTCTATTAATCCATAAGAATATGTACATTCACTAATGATCTATATAATTATACATTTCCCAATGTACCACAACCATGATTTATATTCGATTTTATTATATTCCTCACGGTCATGTTGTATGTCAAACAATAAGACCGTGAAGGGTAGGATCCAAGTTGTCGAAGACCGAGGAATCCTCATTGAGTCCTATAACCATCTGGATGGAAACTCCGTAAAGAACTAGTTATATTCCTTGTGTCATTTCATACAGTACATGTCCTAGGTGTGTCCAAGCAAGCAGAATTCAAGGGGATGAATGTCCCAAAGATTCCCATGGAACCCTGACCTAATTGGAATACTCAACCTAGGGCATCAAATATGAAATTCACGATCCATGGAGAGTTATGCATGAAATCTATACAATCATTCAAACATTTCATATCATTTTACATTCAGTACTATATGATTCTACCCACTCATATACAAACAGTAACATTTAAATCATACAATGAGTATACCCACACATTAATCACATTTCATGACCAAAAACATTTCATGGCTATACCAACTCATGTATCTCAATTAATCATTAAATACATCTAAATTAATCCAATGAGAATAACATATAATTTTTTAAAATTCGTATTTAACCACAACTTATGGGTTTACCCACACATTTTTCAATTTCCCTATAAAAGATTATATTGAGTATACCCACTCATTAACATTGATTTGTATCAAATTAAAATCAATTCATACGATGAGCATACCCACTCATTAATCACATTTAATATCCAGTGAAACCAATGTTTACACCCACTATTTACAATTCATATTCAAAATATACATACAACATGAGTTTACCCACTCAGTTTCCCATTTTTGTTTAATTAAACCTTCAATCAATTCAAATCAACTAAATGAGTATTCAAAGTAATTTAACCAATTCATCTCAACCATGTCATATGGGAAGACCCACCCATTTATTCCCATTCAAATTTATACATCTCACATGGCCATACCCACCCATTTATTACCATTCAAGTTACAATAGATCAATTTAACCCAAGAGAATCAACATTCTAGAGAGGAAATACATCTTCTAATGAGGAAAAACAATTTACTATAATTATAACAAAGATTACTCTAAATAATAAATAAGAGGAAAAACTACCAAGAATTAATACAAGAATGTATTAAACATCTAAATAATAATTTTTCCATGAAGGTATCACACCGCCGATGGAGGGCTTTTATTATAAAATCATGACATTGTTTATCAAAAAAATAGATTATAATAATTTATCAGTTCAATCCAAAATTTAAATTAAAATTATCAAATAATCATTATGTTGTCAAATAATACATTCTTAATTAATATCAAATGATAAAGATTCTACCTCAAAATAAGACCAAGCCAATGCTTTCACACTTTTCAGATTTGGAGACAACCACTGAAAACCGATCGACACATGCATAAACATACCATAATATATATATATATATATATCCCTTAAACCAATGCACATATTCCCCACACCATAAGGGAATAAATACATTGAGGATAAATGTATATATATGCATGCATACCTGCGTATATGTGTGTGCCCCATCAAAATTTATCCAAACCGACTACAAACAATTCCTGAGAATCATAAACACCTTAAGAACCTAAATTAATGTGTGGAAAAAAGTGTGTGTAGATTTATACCCAAAACTATATTGGCGATCCAAATCAAAACCATCCACCTCACCTTTGGTGTTGGATGTCAGAAGATGATCTCTCGAGTCCCAAGGAAGCCTTCACATTCCCTAAAACTGGAAGAACAAAATGATCTGAATGAAACCAAAACATGGGTTTCGACCAAACCATGTTGGGAGACAGAGAGACCTCAAATAAACATAAAATTGGGTGGAGAATGGTGTAGGGGTTATACATTTAATAATCAGACCTAGAATCAGTATAAATCCAGTTGAAGTCGATGAAGGAGAGGGGTGTCGGGTGGTGTGTCGCAGGTCGCTCAAATGGGAACCCCAATGGGGTGAATTGATCAAGTGAGGGGGAGAGGGTTATGGATATCTATTAAATTTATTTTTAATTTATTCTAATTTAAATTAAATGAATTTCCTAAAATAGATCCCACCTCATGGTTTATACCACTTTATTTTCAAAACCATGTGGAAACCGTGCGGGGTACAGGGATTATGTACTGCATCCAAACACCAACAATGTGTACCTCTATTTCCCCACCTATATAAGACAACATAGTTTCCTGAATTGTCCATATGTCTATAGACAACCAATGAAACTAGTGCATACCATTTAAAACCTGCCTTTTCCAGGTCTATCCCTCCCAAAACTCCTCCAGCCACCAAGAATTTTTTCGATTATTTACCCATGTCTAAAAAACCACATTAAAAGGTTACAACTCATGGAAAATGATTCTGAATATTAGTTCTAAATTTATCTCATCTAGTAATTTCCAAAAAAATCAAAACTACTATGAAAACCAACTTGTTCAAAAATAATAGATCTTACAATCTCCCCACAACGAAACTTTTAGTCCTTAATAAGCCTTCAGAAACATCCAAAACATCATCCAAACCCCAAGGATTATGATGGTCTGTTCAAATGGTCATTTTGTATTAGAAAACACCAAATGTACCTTAAATAATCTAAAAATCCCAAGGAATTTAAGCCTTTAAATATTGAACCAAATATCAATTCCCAAATAAAACGTAGAAGTGGTACAAAACCTTTTCTACTTAACTTGAGAGACGATCTCATCGTCGTCTCTTTAACTATCTTCTCGTTGGTGCTTTACACCAAGGTTATTAGAGTTTAATGGCCAATCACAAGCCCCGATTCCATCACCGTTGTAATTTCATAAAAATGAGAATCATAATATTTTATGTGATGATTCTAATGTGATTAATTTAACTAGGTGAACTTGATTACATCTTATGTTGTATCTGATACCTTAGTGAAAGGGGAACAATCAAATATCGTTTGACCAACTAAACTGGTCATGTATGTGTTCTTTGAAAGACATCACTAACCATAAACCACACACACTATTAAATTGGTGAAATTATTTCAATAATGTTTCATATTCATCCATACACATTGATCAATAAGGAGAAAATGTCTATCCACTCCGATTGACATACCTCACAATCGGCTAACTTAAACAGTCAGCACAATTCAAACTGAATATAAATTCTTCTCTCGTGTCATCAATAGGTTAACAGAATCAAGTATATAAAATTCCTTATCCGACATTTGGTGAAATTTATATGTCAATACATTTATAATATATTTTAAATTAGTAACTCCTCATAATTAGAAAAAGTCTAAATAATATCCAGACCATTGGAATTCATTACCATTTTTAATCACACCTCTGATCCTGACTACAAGTCTAGAGTAACCTCATATTCATTGAACATGAGACCATGGGACAAAACCATGGTTGTCCATACACCACATTATAAGCGAGACATTATTTTAAATCTAACATGTCCACATCAGATTATCGACTGAGACCAGGTTAACATATGCCAAGCTCTCACATCAAAAGGAAATGATGGGTGTCTAAGATCCCATCCATTGAGTTCCTACACAAGAATTCAGGTATCACTCTAAACAGACCAAGACTCCAAGGAACCACACACCCAGTGTAAATCATAGATATGAATCTCAAAACATCCCAATATCTTTCAAAACAATAGTGCGTTATAAGACGGTTGCCCTCTTTGTGCATCAAGGATGATGTAAATATAGGGGAAGTACTCATCTCTTTTATAGGAGTAAACTAAGAGTATACCAAGGAAAAATAGTTGATCCACTAATGGTCAACCACTAATAATATTCTCAGCTTCACCATACCGATACATTTCCATTTAACATATTCTAATTCATTTACCCCAAGGCATTCCCATGACTGTTCGACATAACCACTGAAGTCCCTCTAAGAGAAAAATAGTTTCAAAAGGTTGAATACATATCCAACCACAAGAACGTCAGTATTCCAATAATGTATTGATGCGTACACAAGATTAATTGTGATAATCCCACCTTGTGAGTGTTCTAATCGTAGAAATAAGGAACATAAAGTTGCTCAGAAGTGCACTAGTTAATAAAAACATCAAACACATGTGTGAGGTATCAAGAACCATGATCACCAAACTAAAAAATTGAGATAAAAGATGAAATCAGGTCGATTGGAATCTCATAACATCCATCTCCCAGATAGTCCTCTCAATAATTGGGAAGAACTTTTTTACATAACACTCAGGTTACTATACTACACAAAATACCCTATAATATAATGTACATCAAAAGTCTCATTAGCTTCACCAAAATCAACCAATTCATGAAAAAATTTAACACTAAATAGTTACCATATATACCAACACATACAACCATAAGTTTACAAAATAGAATAAAACATCTTGAGTACTATCCATAAGTTGTATTATATATACATTCATGTATCAGGTGGATAATGTAGAAACATTTTAAAAATAACGTCATATAATACAACCACAACTTGGATGATGATGAATCAAGTCAAGCATCACCAAATAAGGGAAAGGATAACATGACCTCCTAGGAAGCTCACCATGCTCAAGGAATGTCTAACCTACTGAACTGAGTATTCCTTAATTCTATATCCCATAAAACAAGTCCATATAAAATGATCACCCATCTGAAAAATGGATTCATTTAAAAAAACAAAAACATCCTACTTGGGATAACAACACCCAAACGAAACCCACCTAACAATATTCACAGTCTAGATTAAGGTATCTAGCTTTAAGGGAGATACCAACCACGAGCTATCCCCTTATGAAGAATAAGTGTGTACCTTTTCACTAGTTCATGAAAAAATATTTCACTAGCCTCAAGGGTCCCATTCATTTAAGCCACTTCTGAAAGAATCAAACTATAGATAAATTCTCATGCCTCTGTTCAAATTCATACCACATGAAACATTTAATCTACCCTTACTTGAGTGATTAAACAAAGGAAACAACATCCGCTTCTAATTTAAATCTATTTCATTAATTCTCATAAACATTTAAACATATAAAAATTAAAAAACATCATGTACCATTTTAATAAAAGGAACCTGGTTTTAATAGATGCCCCAAGGGATAAATAGGCTTGTTATATCAAATATAATCTTTAATCATTTAACATTCATTGAAATTCTCTTATAAATAGGAAATTTACAATCTAAATTCCTTTTAACTAAAATAGAGACCTATGAGGTCCCATTAATCACACCCAGGTTCATCAAATGAAACCA
Source organism: Viscum album (assembly GCA_963277665.1). Classification (NCBI taxonomy): domain Eukaryota; kingdom Viridiplantae; phylum Streptophyta; class Magnoliopsida; order Santalales; family Viscaceae; genus Viscum; species Viscum album. The sequence continues at coordinate 668,334,272 of OY728133.1, forward strand.
CCAAAGCATTCATTAACATTAAATGTATTAAAACATATTTATAGGGTTTTCGAAAAATACATTCCCAACTAACCTACTTAGGTCCATTTTATCATTTATAAATTTAAACAATTCATCTATATTCAAAAAATAATTTCTTTCAAATTACTACATTTCAATCATATCATGCCTTTATATTTAATAAGGGATTCCATTTTCGAATTCATAAAGCGACCATACACTTCATAAACTAAAAATTGGATCAAATTAATAAAAACCAAACCACTTTAAAACATTTAACATTAGAATCCATTTTTACAATGGTTCATTATCAAGGATAACCTTTCCTAGTTATAATACACACATACACATCATAATTGAAATTGAACACATCATAATCACTACCAAATAAATTTTTTTCACCGGAATAAACTTACACATCAAAAAATAGTTATCATGTTATGATGAGAAATAAAAAAAATTCTTTAACACATAAAAATGACACATAATCTTCTAAACATATTATACAAGAAGGTATGATAATTAAAATTAAATGAATGAAATTACACCCAAGACATGAAACCATGTTTAGAAGGAATCCCACTAATTCAAATATATGGCATATCATCTGCATGGAATGTGAATTTATAAGTGCCTAATATGATTCAGTTAATACTAAAACATTGAAATTTTAGGACAGTGGAAAATTTCCAAAATTATCATAATAAATAAGCAACGAAAAGTACACCAATCACCAAAGGTGAAATCATATAATTTGTAACATCAATCATTATAAACAGTAATTCCCAGCCCTATCCACTTGTTCATTTCCCATACATGGAGTGATATGTCCAATGCATGGCTATCTACCTTGCCCCTACACATTACTAGATTCTTATCTACCATACAAAACAAGTAATCAAAGTGGAAAACAATACCTAATACCACTTTGTAATGTCCTGGCCAGACTAACCACTAAACTGGTTGCCAGACTGGCACCAAATGACCTCAAGCATGTCATCCCATAAGTCAGAGGCTTCAGACTAGAACTGAGGGTGTCATGGTTGTTCAGTGGGCATACTGTACCCACATACTCGTAGTGTACAGTGGTAATAGATACTAAAACTCAAATTAAGTCATATGAATTGATATAAAAATTGAATAAATGGATAGGCCCACTCTAGTTTATATAATATTTCTATTTTCAGGATGATACATCTATCAAAATGTTAACATAAAACATTATTTACATATCAGCACAGAAATAAAGAAAAGAGTGTAAAGCCCCAAGGTAAATCTCTATGACCATCTTGAACTCATACTCAGTTCTTTTATCTTAACTCCCTGGTAAAAGAAAAGAGTCCAAGAAAAGGTTCATAGCCCTGCAAACAAGAACAATATAATCAGGTCCCAATGGTACTCAACATGGGTGTGATATACATCTCAGTAGGTCGTCACCGACCATTTCAAACCTAATCCTATATGTGAAATATGTAAATCCTGAAGTGTGTAGGTAAATAGGTAATCAATAAATAAATGAAGGAAATTCCCATGGAATGTAATCTATAAACCATTGATACTAAAATATCCCCATAAGTCTCTGTACAAAAATAGTCAAGCTCCTATGACATTGAATCTACAAATAATTCACAAATAAACAACACACCCTTTCCATTCATCCAACATGTTAAACCACCATGGTCATTCCATACACTCCATGTGTCATTTCAATGATGGACTTTCCGTATGACCAAACGAATATTAATATTCATGGATAAATTTTAAAATTATAAAAGTTACAATATACCATGGCCAAGTCAAATATTTGAGTGTATCATATACCTCTTGGATGTGTTGTATGTTAAAGAGTTAGACAACAAAGGGCCATATCCAAGCTGTTGAAGACTGAGGAATACTCATCAAGTCCCAAGAGAATATCGATGGAAAATAAAGTAATCACTTGTTGGATTCCAAGGAGCATGTCATTTAATACATATACTATATGAGTCATAGAAAGAAAGACCAAAGGGGTAGAAAGTCCCAAGGCATCACATGGAATCAAGATCCTAGTGGCATACTCATCCCATGGCATCCACTGCTACATTCAAGATCCATAGAGAGTAGACCATAGCATCTAAATAATCATTCAACCATTTTATATCATTTTATATTCTTTAACTTATGATTATACCCATTCATACAGAAACAATTAAATTTAAATCTTACAATGAGTATTCCAACTCAATAATCACATTTCATGACCGAATACATTTAATAAGTATAACCAATAATATATCTAAATTAATATTTAAATACATCTCAAGTAAATTATTGAGCATACCCTCTCACTATTGAAAATTAAAATTTAAACATAACCCATGAGTTTACCCACCAGTTTATGAATTTCTCAATTGAGGCATATAATGATTATACCCACTAATTATCCATAATTTCTATCATATTTCATTAAATTCATAAAATGAGTGTACCAAAACCTTAATTCCATTTCCTAACCAAATAAACCATAGAGTATACCCACTCATAAAACATCATATTTAAAGTATACATACATCATGTGTTTGGAAAATCAAATTTCCATTATTGTTTAATTATCCATTTAAATGAGTAAAACCAACTAAATTATTATTCCCACTCATTTAACAAATTACTCTCAACCATGTCACATGGGCATACCCAACCATTTTTTCTCATTCAAATTTGTACCTCTCACGTTGGTATACCCACCAATTTATTACCATTATAGATTCAATATAACCATTTAACCCAAGGTAATCAACATGAAAGGAAATAAATGCATCTCCTAATTAAGAGAAAAAAATTCATTAGTTATAATCAAGGTTCTTATAACTAGAAAATAATAGAAAAAACATCCAAACATTAAGCCAATAATGTATTAAATAACTAAATAATAATTTTTTTCTTCAAGTCAATACACCATTGATGGAGGGGTTTTATCATATAATCATGATATTGTTTCTCAAAAAAATAACTTATCATAATTTAGCATTTTAATACAAAATTTATAGTAAAATTATCAAATAAGAAATTAGTAGGAAACTGATGACTTCTTAATTAAAATGGTAAGGTTAAATACCCTACCTTAAAAGAAGTCTATTCCAGCACTTTATCACTATTCAGATTTGGTGGAAACCACTCGAAACTGCTCCACACACATGAATACAAATACAATTATATATATATATATCCTTTTACCCAATGCACTTATTACCTATGACATGAGGGAATATGTAAATAGAAGATATATATATATATACATACTAGAGTATATCCATGTACTCATTTAAAATTGATCATAACCCCCTACAAACAATTCTCGGGTAAGAGAAATTCCTTAAGATCCAAGATTAATGTTTTTTAAACAAAACAATGGTTGTGGAACATTACCCAAAATAATAGAGGCTATCCAAATCAAACACATCCACCTCGGGATCAGCATTGGATGTCAGAATATGAACCCATGAGACCTGAGAATGACTTTTCTTGTCCTAAAACTGGATGAACAAAAAGAACCATATAAACCCCTAACCTAGCGTTTTGACCGAACCACATAGGGTTATAGAGAGACCTAAAATCAGCTTAAAATGGGGATGAGGATGGAACAGGGTCATACCTTGATGAATGGGACCATGAATCAATGGAAAGCAGATTGAAATCAATGAAGTATAGGTGTTCCAGGTGATGTGTCACATGCAGTTCAAATGAGAACCCACGTGGGATTCATCGGGAATGTTTTGGGGGATAGGGGTAAGGATAATTTTTTTTTTAATTTTTATTTAATATTAATTAAATTAATTACATAAAATAAAACAATCTGCTAGGTTGTTACTGCATTTTTTTCCAAGCCATGTGCAAACTTTGTTGAGTATAGTTTTTATCTACTGACTCCAAACATAATATCTGTCAGATTTGAACAGGATTTTCAATACCAGTCATTTATCATGAATACCACCACATCCCCATCTATATAGGGCCGAAATATTTTTTACTTGGGTAGAATGATTTCAGAAAACCCTTGTATATAGTGCAGAACCTTTAAAACCTGACTTTTATGGGTCCGACTCTCCTTAAACTCCTCAATCCAACCAAGAAACTTCTCATGCCTTTACCAAATTCTAAAGACATCACTTTAAAAAGTTTGAACTCTCAGAATATCATTCTTAATATCAGTTTTAAATTCAACATTTACAATAATTTCAAAAAATTTAAAAACCCTCAGAAAACCAATCGGTCTAGAAACACAAGATCATATACAATTTATCTTTAGTAATGATATTAATAACATATCTATCATTATTAAAATATAATATATCACTTAATTGTTACCTTTAAATTCACTAAGAAATGATAGGTTTATTTGTATGTACTTTTGTAATATCAGCTTCACAGAGAAATCTGATTTATTTTTCATCACCAAATCACATGGATGATAAATATAAATTCATATTTAAAGAAATATTATATTATTTATGATAATATTTACATTTTTTAAATATAAATTATTTATTGCTTTCGTTCTCAAATGATCTATGAAAAATAAAAATGTCACTCTTGTGTATGTATAGCCTATTGTCTCATGATTATAACACACTACATTTTTCATACCCATCATTAATCATTTTTTATAGTAGAGTTTCTTTATTTAAATTATAATTATTCCATGATTAATATTTGGTTGATGATGTAATAATTAACTCTTTGATGATAGCCATCCTATTGAAGTCATTTGGGACATATGAGCCAAATATCATCAAAGCGCTGACCTGAACAGAATATAATAATTAATTGAATATAAAATTATAATAAATAATAATAAAAGAAAAAAAACAAGAAAAAAAATCTTAATAAAGTAAATAATTAACATAGTTTTATTTTTTATGAATATAAATTACACAGGTGAAAAGTCTAATTAGAGGTAAGGGATTTTATTTTAAAATATTCTTTTAAAATCTCCATTTTTAAATCATTTTATTAAATATCAATGTTATTTTAATTTTTCAAAAAAATATTATTCATTATCCAATGGAGTATAAGGGTTATTTCTTTACCATATTCCACTTTATTTACAGTGTTTTAAAAAAGGAACCTTTTTAATGTTTTATATATGCGACTATTTATTTCAAAAGCCTCTCTTTAAATATTTAAAATATTATTTTCTAAATATCTCTCTTCCCTATACATATTATTATACTTATTCTTTGGATGATATTATATGCACATAAAACATTTATATAGGAAATTTTATATCGTTTTGACTCTATTTAAATGGTTCTTAAAAAGGTATCATTTTTATGGAATGTTTTAATTTAATTTCAAAAGAATAAAGGAATGTTAATTTTTAATATATACGGTGTGAATGAATTTTCCCACCATTATAACAATTATTTTATGTTTTTATTCATTCGAAATATTTAACATTTTATTCAAAAAACTACATTCCCTTATTATGATTATTTTAGTATTAAAAATTGTGTTTTAAATGAAAATGTATTTTAATATCTGAATGTGTTTGGCCGAAAGGTTTATAATAGATTGTAAAGGGTTTTATAATTAAATTTTACAATAATAAAATGTTTTACTCATGATATGATCCTTTTAAATTGTTTAAATTAGCGGTTGATCCCTATTATAACTCGTGGGTGATTTTAATATAGCTTATATGATGTGTGCACCCAGATAGATGTCAAATGAACTTTTTAATGATTATGGATTATAGAGAATCGTGTTAGAAGTTATCCATATGATTATTCAAATTTGTAAGGATTCTATAAGGGTTCAATAATATGTTCCCCCAAGGAAACTTCATTAACTTTCTATTATTTATAATGATTTTTTAGGGAAATAATTTTTTTTCAAAAGGTTCGATAAATGATATCTTAAAAGAAGAATGACTTTGTATCCAGGTAAAATGATACGTTTTAAAATTAATGTTTTTCCATTGCTTTTATTGTTTTCCATTTGACTAATAAATTTATCTTCTTATGTCTTTTACAAATATTGTTTTTCTCATCTCAAATTTCTATAAAAATTTTATAGGGTTTATGTACGGGTAAATAAAATGAATAATCCATGTTAAAATTCATTAATATCTATCAGGAAATTAAAAAGACGATTTATTTTAAATATATTAAATTGTGGGAAAAACATATACTGATCAAATGTGGCCAATTTGTAATATATAGGATTTTTATCTATAATTTATGAGTGAATTCACTAATAATATGACCCTTAAACATCCAAAAATATAATAGATTTAATTGTTAAAGAAAAAATATAGATTATGTAATGATTATGGTTGAGTACGTTTGGTTTCAATCATAAAAATGGGTTAGAAAACATTTTAGGTTAAGATAATATTAATAACATTCCCTTAAAATATTATAATTTAAAGTTATATTAAAATGACATAGGTTTTAAGGATTAAAATGTTTTATTATCAAAATTATATTTTTTAGAGTGGACATCCACAGTGGAAATAAAAACGGCGTAGTAGTAATATAGAATTTGGACAATATCCATCCAAATTAACAACTTGTAATTATTGGAATTGGAACTGAACAGTTTTTTACAATGATTACATTGTTGACGCAAGCTATAAATGGTGGTGGGATCCATGCTATTGAAGAACACAATATACCATTAAGGAACATGTATACAGTGAAGTTATATTTGAGAGAATATCCCTCATCTATCAGTGGATTTTTAGACATAGTGGTAGCAAAAGGATGGATAAATGATATGGAAATGATATTATAAGTCATATGATTTTTAGAAAATAAAAATGTCACACTTTTTAATTTATTTTTGAAGGTGATCCTATTTTATTTTGGTACTTGGTTAAGAATACCAAATAATTATATAATCTATAATCCATGGAATGTGTCACATTAGATTATATTTTCTATGTGAAATATTTCTCTGAAGTTGTTCGACTAATAATGGATAAATAATTATAGAATCGAGGGAAAAATTTAATGATTATTAATCTATTGATAAAGAATATTTTACAAGGTTGTCTAGGTATTTACTATATTTTATTTTATACTCTTAAAAAACTCAACTGTTATTACTAAGGACTGAAACAAGTTTTTTAAGAGCTTCGGCCACATAATAATTTAAAATCTAGGATAATTTTTTTTGTTTTGATGAGAAGGTGGAGATAGAGATTTCTACTTATTTTTTCCCCATGATGATAATAGTAAGAAAATGTATAACTTATAGAAAATGGGGAATAATCCATCAATTAAATCTTTACATAAGGAAATCAAGTTCGTATCTTGTGATAAGTGTGGTAAAAATAATATTTGATAATTCCTTAAAAAATTATTGTGCAAACAATGTGGAATGTTTGGATACATAGCTACTGACTACAAAGAAAATGAGCAGATTAATAATGGAATGATGATTGTATGTTTCTTAAATTGTAATGTGTAAGGGAATTGTGCTAATGTATTTCTGTTTTTAGTTATAGATGATAAAAATCATGAGGACCAAAAATATAAATTTTTATTAAAGACATGTTCTACTATTGTGATTGATACATGGACATAAAATGAAGTGGTGATAAGTCTGTAACATGTATATTTCAATTATACCGACACCATGTTCTACTCTAGTTCATTGTATTCGTTCATTTTTGATAAATATGTATGTAAAATGGAAATATCACCACATGAAAAGATGATAAAAATGTTGGATAAAAGTCTTCTTGAAAGTATTAGAGAAACCAATATTTATAGAAATAGTCATGTTTTTATTAGTGGGGTGGCCTTTCTTATAAATCTTGTTTACTACCCATAATGGATTTTGATATCACTTCAGGAAAAGATTGGATTTCCATTTGTCCTAATAAGATAGATGGAATAGCTAAAATTGATTTATTCAATTTTTTCATACCATTGATATTTGAATATGTAACAGAGAAGTTTATTAGATATAGTACGGAATTAAATTTATCACATATTGTTAAAAAGAAATAATATTTTTTAATTAGTAATATTCCATTTTGAAAAAATTATTGTTGTTTTTCATGATGATTTACCAGGTGTTATTCTTATTCTAGATGTTTAATTTGTTGTCGAATTATTATCTTACTCTCATCCTATTTTATAAAACCCTTACCAAATTGATCAAGTAGGAATTCTATAATTGAAAATTCAATTCTATGTTTTTTGAGATAAAGGGTTTATTTAACCCAACACTTCACTATTTAGATGATCCAATTTTTTCTGATAAAAATAATGATTGTTTAATGAGAATTTACATTGATTATCAATACATGAAAGAAAGATGAAAGAATGTAGATATTGGAATTATGATTAATAAACCATATAGTGATTAGAAAACATTAAAAGAAATGAAAATATATTTTAGAACATACTAAATTTGAATTTTGGTTGCAAAAAATTTATTCCATGGACATATTATTTTAAAATATGGCATGAATATTAACCCTTCTATGAAATGATTTTGAATAATATAAAAGATCAAAAAAATATCATATAGATTCATTGTTTTCTTGGATTAGTTATTTACTACATAAAGATCGTTGAAAACGTTTATCAAATGTCTAGCACCCTGACTATGTTAAAATGAAATAGTGTTAAATTCTTCTGGACCGAATAATGTGATTATTATTTTGAGAAACTAAAAATAATATTTTTCAATGATCTATTTTTTAACATACCCCATATAAATAGAGAATTTATTATCTACATTGATTCTTATTTGAAAATAGATTTTGTGTCCTAATATAGAATAATAATCTAATTACTTATTGTTCAAGTCATTTAAAACCTTCTAAGTTAAATTATCATAATCATAATATGGAATTAGCTTATGTTATTTTCCATAAAAAAATATGAAGGAATCATTTATATGGTGTAAAGTGAGAGATTCAAACATGTTGAAACATTTTTATGAAAACATTCACTAAGAATTAATTGAACATGAGATAATGAATATGGCTAGAACTGATTAGTGATTATGATTTCATTAATCATTATCATTCTATAAACACCATCCAAGTCGATAATGCATTGAGTTTGAAAATAATTCAATATTAACATTGTTAAATTTTAAATAAGACCCTTTGGACAATGATTTGATGAATTTTGGACTATATGTTTTGGATGTAAGAACCTCCTCTCATTTGTTCTCAGTGTCATTAAAATTTTCATTGAAATAAATAGTTAAGAAAGCTAAAAATGGTGATCATGTTTTACAGAAATATTGTGTGTTTTTTAAGAAGGGTATGTTTCATGAATTTAATACTAAATAATAAAGTGTTTTGATATTTTTAATTAAATTATTGGTGCCTTTTGATTCCTATTTGAAGAGACAATTATTGAAGAACCTCATAGTTCTTTGTTTTCTATTCTTCCTAGAATCATTATGATGTACAAAGACATTTAGGATTATAAATTTTTGGAAGGAATGAAAAAATATTTTGAAAAATATACCATTAAATGATAAACTTTTCAAAACATTAAGGTATAATGAAGATTTTTGAATGTAACGATACAACCTTCTCCAGTGGTTGAGTGGAAATGGGAAAATATACCCTTAAATTTTATGGATAGATTCCCAAGGACATCACATGGTAAAAATATTATTTGTATTATTTTTGATCGACTAACTAAATCAAAAAATTTACTTCCAATTTGAGATAGAATATATTTAGGTCATCTTTATTGACTGTATATGAAGGATGTAGTTGGGTTATATGGAGTTCTATCCCCATTGAGTCATACCATGATCCCATGATGACATCTAATTTTTTAAAAGGACTTCATAAGTCATTGGGTACTAAATAAAATTTCAATACATTTTTTTAGGCTTAATTTGATGGATAAAATGATTATATGATTCATAAAATGGAATATAAACTTAATTATTGTTAAATGGATTTTAAGGGATGCACAGATAAATAAAATTCATTCGATCCATTTTTTTATAAAAATAGTCTCCATTATAGTATACAGATGAAACCACATGAAGAGTTATATGGAGATAATTGTTAAATGCTATTTTTATTAATGAATTAAGATAACGGATTTGTTGAGACCATAGTTGTTTGAAAATATGGTTGAAAATGTGTAGTTAATTTTGTAAAATACTTTTATATCGTATATAATGAAAAAAATATATGTAGATAACAAGATGAAATATGTTTCTTTATAGGTAGGTGGTCATGTATTTCTCAAAGTATCCCCAAGGGAAATTGTTATCTATTTTGGTAAAATTGGGATGATACATCCATGTTTCATTGGAACAAATGAAATAATGAATAATGTCGGATCATTATCCTACTGAGTGGCATTTCCTTTGAGTTTATCCCATGTACACAACATACTTCACATTTCAGTGTTAAGGAAATATGTGTCAGGTTCTTCTCATGATTTAAGGCATGAAATAGTTTAATTGGAAGCGAATATTTATTATGTGATAATTATAGTTGATATTATTCACCATATAGAGTATGGTTTATTTGGAATTAGTTGAATCTATAATTAATGGATTTATGTAAAAACCTTATGGTTGAGGAATCTTCATAAGAATCAGAAAATGTTATGAGGGAAAGTTCCATAACTTTTTATAAAGTGAATATAATTGTGAGGATTTAATTTCCCAAAGGGAGGAATAATTTAACAAAATACGTATTGATAGAATAATTCATTATCATGTTCGTTAATATTTTTGAATTATATATCTATATTAAATTTAAAAATATTATGTAATTTTTAAATGAAATAAGAAATAGTTTTAATTAAATAGTGTTTTTTAAGGATCTTATATAAAACTTATATATTAATATAATAGAATTATAATTTTATTAAATTAATATAATTTTTCAAATTGTCATATCAGAATAAACATGTGGTTATATTGTGTGATTTGTTATAAAATATTTATTTTCCAATAATAGTTAAAATATATAATTTTGTTAAACTGTCATTTTTTTTCAATAAATTATGTAATTTAAAATTTCATTTATTCATTTTATTTTATTTATTGTAACATAATTATTCATCAAATATATTTCCTCTAATTAATTACATTTTAATTATCTATATACTCATATTTAATATTTAAATATTTTTTCACTTCAAAACATATATTTTCCAAATAAAATTTAATGTCTTTCATGTATCACCATTTTAATTAAATAAAATAACCTTCAATGGGGAATAATTTTAATGATATTTATATATTATATATCTATAAATAGTAATTTAATTTAATATAATTATTATTACTATTCATAAATTTAATATAAGTTCATATTATTCTAAGAAAATATATTTCTTCAATAAATGATTTTTCATCGCATCTGTGGGTTTAATTTTATATTAAATTATTACAATTATAGGAATTTAATTTTATAAAATGAATTTAATATTTTTAATCATAATAATTTATGCTATATAATATTTTCAACTTAATTGTTTTTATAATGAACCAAGAAAATAGTAAAAATCATTTACTGTGGTTAGGGATAAAACGAGTTTACTAGCATTTAAACTAAAAAGATAATTGATAAAATGTCCTAAATATGTTTAAATTATCTTTTATGTCTCTACATTTACCTTAAATCAAATAATTATTGGCAGTGGTCCATTTTTTATCCTTTTCTTGTGAAAAATACAGTTATAAATTTTCCTTTTAAAAAATTTAAAGTGTGTCCTCTCCACCACTTACAGAAGCACACCCTCTGTCCTCCCCTATTCAAAAATTCAATGTAATTTGGTTTAGAAAATTCATAAAATATACCTTAAATAATTCACTTCAAAATCTTATAATCCTTTATTATCATAAATTAAATATATTAATTCTTTATTTATAATCCTAAAGAGGTGGTTCGAAGAGGCAGTATCATTCCTAACTGAGAATTTTTTTCCTTCTTCCAACTCCTTAAGATATTCATCAAACATGATGATATAATAAATATATTATCTATAATTTATATGTAATTTAATTTGTAAATTTATAACCATAATCCATATCATCTTCCATCAAATGGAAAACTAAACTATCATTCATGTGTACGGTGAACTACTACCTCACAAACCAATGTGATTTTTTGTCCTCATTACCTCTCAAAGATGAATATAATAATGGGATTAATGATTATATATGATATTCATGAAAAGTTTACAATTATTAAAAGATAATGTATCATTTAATTTTTACCTTTCAATTCACTGAAAAATGATAACGCCCCTCGTGTGTATGTGTAGATTACACCCTCGATGAAGTGATGTGATTATTTTTTCATAAATATATCGCAAATATGATAAAAATAAATAATATTAAATCAATATTTTGTTATTTATGATATTATTATTAAAATATGAAGATAAATTACATCTTAATTAATTTCCATATTTTTCATTGAAAATTAGAAATGTTACTCATGTGTACGTACAACCTTCCATCTCCATGACGGTAACATAGTCCATTTTTCAAAACTATATTTAATTAATGGTTTTAAAATTTTAAATTATGTATTAAAATTTTAATTATGTAATGGTTTTATTTTCAGTATGATTGAATAAAGAACTCTTAAACCATTTTCAGCCTACTGAAGTCATTTTGGACATATAATCTAAATATCGTCACAATGCTGACTTGAACATAATTGATTAACTAACTTAATATTGAATGATAATATATAAGACAAAAAAGAAATAATAAAAATGAAATTTTTAATTAGGAAATTAAATAACTAAAATAATTTTATTATTTAATTAAATACAGAACACATGTGATAAGTAGGTTTCATGGCTAGATAATCTATTTTAAATTTATTTTTAAATACTTAGTTTCAAATCTTTGTTTTCCAAATATATGTTCTTATAAATTTGTTAGAAATTTAATATTTATCCTTAACAATATTATAATGTTTATTTTTACCATATTCTACATTATTTATAATTTTTTTAAAAGGAATATTTTTAATTTTTTATGAAAGGGAAACATTATTTTAAAAACATTGTTTTAAATGGTTTCTAGATTTTTTTATAAATATTTCTGTTACATCTATACATTTATAAAAAAAATTATGGATGTTTTTATATGGACATAAATGATTTATAAGGATATTTTATGTCTGTTTTGACTCTATTTACTAGGATTTCAAAGTGAAATCATTTGAGAAAATGTTTAACTTTCTTTACAAAAGACAAAAAAAATCTATTTTAACATATACATTGACAATGACTTTTACTGCCTTCATAACAATTATTTTCTGTTTTTAATACTTGAATATATTTCATTTTATATAAAAATAAAATCCATCTTTCAATTTTATCGGCGTTTTGGTACTAAAAATGGGTTTTCAAAAGAAAATTTTATTTTGGCTTCCTGATGATATTTATATACTGTTTCTATAAATTTTTTGAAGTTTTTTTTGATGAAAATTTGAAATATTAGAAAAAAAATTCAAGATATGTTCTTTTGAAAATTTTTATGAGAGATTTTGATTCCCATTATAACACACTGGTGAGCCCAAGATAAATTATTTGATAGATGGACCCAAATAGTACTCTATTGATTTAGGTAATGATTATGTTCTCCATATAATTATATTGGATGTTGGTAGTATGGTTATTAAAACATGAAATGATTTAATATGTGTGATATGATATGATGACCCACATAACCTACATGAATTCTCTATGATTCATAATCGATTTTAATGGAAATTATTTTTTAAAAAATTTAATATAAATAATAAATGAAAATAAATATGATGCACCTTTTGGGTAAAAAGTTATGTTTTGAGGAAAATTTTATTCAAGTGATTTCATATTTTTTACTCAATTAAAATATTTCTTCATGAATATGTCATTTAATTTTATTTTCATTTTCATCATGTTTTTTAAAATGTTTTTCAGAAGTTTTCGGAATGGCTAAAAGAATGAAAAAATTCAATATAAAATATATGAATATTTTTATTGAAAAAAAATTATTTTTTTAAATGTAATAAATTATGGGAAGAGTGTATGCTGATCTAATGTGTTGTATTTTTAATATATGGGACTGTTATCTATGATTTATGACCTAATTACCTAACACTCTAAAGCTGAAAAGATTCTAAAATTTATGATATTGAATTCTTGACTAAAAACATGAGATAATATTAAGTTTAAGATCATATCCTTATAGGCAATACATTACCCAAGGAAATTACTAAAACAATGGTTACCAGATTGGTTTAATTGAAAAAAATATCTCTGAACCAATAAAGTTTATTTCATTGAAAAAGGATCCTAAAATTCATTTTCTTATTTTTATAGTGTATTAATATTATGTAAAAAATCTATACATATCACCATTTCACTCAAAGAATAAATATAAAAATCCTTTAACTCCCTACTCATATTTCATCCTTAAGGATCTTTGTAGATCATGCTTCATAACAAAATTCATCATGATTATTAGTTCATTTCTCAACAGATTAGTGATAGATAATGTGATTAATGGGTTCTTTTACGTGTAAGTTGTTTGTAATAAAGGTTTTATGTATGGGGATACACTTTCACCCCACTCAATTAGAATTGTGGAATACTACCGTAGAAGATTCGTTTCTGGAGGATATATATTTAGGGTGTCTACACAAATGACTGCAGTTTGGATCTTGATGTATCCTTCATAACATTTATATTCTAATGAAATTATGATTTTTTATATAGAGAATATAGAATATATTCATTTCATGAAAAATATATTTAATCACTATAAGATATATTTAGGTAAACAAATTAACTATATGAAATCTTACTCATTTCATGGTACTCACATATCGACTATATACATTTGTATTCCCTCTATATCTAAAAATTGAATATAGAAATATGTTAGGGGATTGAGAATAACATTCACCTCTTTATCTATAATGGAAACAATTACGAACATAATTTTGTTATTTTTTATTGGTAAAATTTTGTCATCCCCTTTGAATATGGTCGTATGGTTATAAAAAATCTAGGCATATTCTATGAGTCCCTCATAAGAAGATTCATGTAGTATCTCCTACAATTTTCTAATATATAATATAACTTCCTCGTGCATGGTATAATTAGAAATATCATCATGAATAATTTTTATAAACTATATTAACTATATGTCTAACCTATATATATTTCGATACATCTATTTCAATTTATATTAATTTCTTTTTTCCTATATTTTAATTTAATCTTCTAGAAAACTAATAGGCTTTCCTCTCTCATTACTAGATCATTCTCTATTTTTTTAAAATAGATGAAATTTATAATGGTATATATTTTCTCACCACTATCATATTGATAAATTCATTTTAGTTTTTTTTAGATTGGGATCTACAAGTTAATTGAGGCTAATAAATTTGTTTGGATCCCGATGAGGATGGGGTAATGAATATGAAGTTGTTCTATTTTGACATATGTAAGTACTTGATCCATCATCCATTGAAGTTGTTTACTTTAGGAAGAATGTTATTTATCCTTCATAATTCGTTCACCTTTAGAAAACTTGAAACAATAGGGTTCTTATGGATAGTTTTATTTTTATTTAAAAGATGATCCTTTCTCTTATTTGTAGTATATGAAGGGTTTTGATAATTGAATGCATCTTTTCTTATAATATAACATTCCCAAATTTTATGGGGTAATATTCTAAAATGGTTCTTATCTGGTATGGTTATTTTTTTTAAAACTTCCATTTTTATGGATTCTAATATCGATATAGATTAAAGACATAAAACGTATAATCGTATTCTTTTGAATCTTACTACTGGATAATTTTTTATCTAAAAGTCTATAAATACAATCTATTTTTATAGACACCCTCTAAATATTAATTAAAATGTTTCTCTCAGTATTTGAGATATTAAAATTTATTCAAATAAGTAATGAATAATATCCTTAAGGATATTATTATTTATAGATTAATTGTTGTTTCTTGTGTACGTAATAAACATGTGTAACTCAAGTATGTTAGGTTGATTCAACCTATATCTCTATACATCAATGTGATTGTTGAAGGGGCTGGTATGGGTGATCCTAGACCTACTGGTTATGGATTAATATTCAATAAAATCTGGGGATTTATTAATGGTACATTGTTTTTTCACATTATATCCCATATTTCATTAAACGATGAAATTTGGGTAGCCATTTTTTTTGGTTAATCATGAATGAATATTTACATAAAATGATTGATAGATCGGGATTAACTCTATTATGGTCATTGATTTGGTGATAATTCAATCCTAAAATGTCATAGGGAAACTCTAATATACATGGAATACTATTCTAGATCCAATGATTATTTTAAATATCATTATATCTCATATTTATATAGAAATTTATAGGCTTGGTGATGTACTAGATGATAAATTGGTGAAGGTTTTGGACTCCTTTTAGCCTTCTTATTTATGGAATGAGCTCATAATCCTTTAATTCTCAAATTCAACAAGTTGTTTATACCCATATCTCTAAGATCTAGTATACACATATTAATATCATTTCATTTATTGAATTTGAATAACATTCCTTCACATTTATAAGATTATTTTTATTTTTTATTATTTACTATATTTGAAAAAAACTATCTAGAATTTTTTTTGGTTAACATAATTAAAAAAAGTCTTGCATTATAATTTTTATAAAATTAATGTAAATTATATGTACTTTTTATAATAGAATATATGATTCTATAATTATTAATAAAATTTGATTTATTTTTTTTATGTTTTGTCAATTTTAGTTCATTTATTTATTTTTTTAAATTAAATTGTTTCAATTTTTCCTTATATTATATCAAATTTTTAAATATATTGATACCATGTATAGAATACTACAGATATATTATTATAAATAAAAATATTAAAAGAGTTTGAAAGTGGTATTTTTGTAGTGATCTATTTCCAAAAGAAGATTCAAATCAATAGGAAACTCTTCCAACCATGTGATGTCACTACTAGTCAAAAATTTGTTTTTAAAGTCCACTCATGAGTGGTTTCACTTCCCAGTAATCTTGTGTGATGATATGATAAAATGTAAAAAATATGTTACATGAACTCCATCAATTGTACATTGAAACACTATAAGAGGTTCTTAGTGTTGCTCTTGATTCCATAAAAAATTTTATTAGTCGCTCTTCAGTCATGAGTTGTTCTATCTATTTTTTTTGTAAAATTACACTACATTGATAGAAAATATAATTTTTTTTTCAAGATAGAATTTATCACCACATGATCCATAATAACATCGATGTACCATGTTATCAGGATCCCTGAATACACCACCAAACCTCGAGGGGACCCAGTTTAATTTTATTGAATCATCCACATCTAATTTGATCTATCCTCTCAAAATAACAAGTTGGTGGAATAAAAATTATAGTGATTATGAAACATTTAAATAAAATTATTTCATGAATGGAATTATTGTAGAAATATTATTGCATGGTATTTTCATTCCTTCTAGCAATGAAGAACATTGAGAGTTCCCATTGTAGTTTGATTGTAAAAATATTATGAATAAAATAATTTTGGTTGAACTTTATGGTATATAGAATGTTCCTTGGGGATTAATGGAAATGATTCACAAAATATGTTGATAAATATAAATTGAAACAAAACTACAGTATGTTTGGGAGTGTGGATTCATAAAATAATTCAACCTTTATAAGGTCAGATAAGTCCTTACACATGGTTGAGGTATTTATGAATCTATAGAAAAAATAATTCAAGTACTCCCTATGAAAATGGTAATGGGAACACCTTGAGAAAATAGAGATATTAAAATCCTGATGGAAGTATTCTTTTGGATGTATGTGATGAGTCTTCCTCCATATTATAATAAATTAGGATAGCTTGAACTAGTATTTTTAAGACTATCAACCTATGATATTCCATTTATAGATTTATAGATATAGAGTTATAGAAGATATTATTTTTATAAACCCCATTTTTTGAATTCCATTAGATGATAATTTCCTAAAACGAACAAAAATATTAATAGCTACCGAATACTTATTTCAATTGTATGTTAATTGAATTACAATAAATTATTAATTAAAATTATTATTATTTAATTTTCTATTGTATTTGATAACATTGTGATAATTTTTCATTGAGGTGTTTATTTATTCATACCATGAAGAGATAAATCATTCACATGTTGATGGAGTGTTTTTTATTTCATTTTTTTCACTTGATCTTGTATTTTCTCATGTGTCTAATTCCCATATACATTGATAAAATAACATCAATGGATGGATAAAAATATTATGGTTTGATCAAATGGAGTATCAAGGTTCTGCATTGACTGTAATTTATGACTCTATTAATGTTTAATAACTTATTTTATTAGTAATTTCATTTGATGATTTTAATACATATTTATCCATTTTGAAATATTATGCAACACAATTCAAGTGATATTAAGAACATTTACATTGGATTTCTCATAAAAATTATCCTCCTAGTGTATAAGTGATTATAATTTGGTCTTTGTTATTATTAAATGAGTATGTGATGATGTTGTTTTTATATCATTAAATTAATCAACTGCGAGTCTAAGAAATTGAAATCATTAAAAATGGAATTCCATCTAATCCATCAATTATAAAAACCTAGGATCATCCCTTTCTCATAAATTTAATTATCATATGTATTAGAGTTCTCACATAAACCCTTATAAAATCACATCAATATTGGACAATCCATATCCAAAAATAATTCATAGTATGTACATGTCTATAGGATTCTTCTATGGTCTATGAGGTTTCAATAACCAAAACTACACTACATGCTACTGCCTCAACCCTAAAATCATAGGTAAATGTGGGAGAGACCAAATTCTAACATCATTTTCTGAGACCCAATTAATCAATCTCAACACTCATTCTATTCTCCCTTATATCTATTTTTTAAACTCAACCTCTCTTATCTTTTCCCTTTTTCACTTTTCCTTCCACGTGTAAACCAATACCCATGACCAATCAAAATGACTAGTTATGTTAGATTGTCCTTAGGTTTGGGATTCATGTACAACTATGGAACTCTTTCCATCATATATTAATATTTATAATACTCCGGATTCAAAAATAGATCCCATTTAAATAGACGTCTTTCAATGAAACCAACTCATAATCTTGGGTGGGAACCAAGATAAAAAAATGATTAATCCCCAAATATGGGGATGTTGTCGATCAAACCATGAATGAATATCTCAAAACTTCTTAGACCAATAAACCCTCTTAAATTAGTCATACTACCGTAGGTTAATACAACTATGACTTTAAACCTCATTTCCCAAACAACCTTCTAACCTTCCATGGGAATGGAGTCAGAAATGTTGTACCTTCTCGTCAAAGAGTTCAACAAAATTGTTGAAACTATGTTCCCACAACATCAAATTTGGTCAGCTAAGATAAGGATAATTTATTTATTTATAATTATTCAATCCATGAATTGGTTAAAAATATGAGACCAACATTAATCCACTCATGGGAACAATTACAAAGCTAATTCATCAAAAAATGAATCCCCCATAACAAAACAAATTTACATAAAAAGAGAATCTAGATGTTTTTTGAAAAATAAGGGGATTCATTTTACTAAATATGGGAATGGGTCAAATACACACTCTTAATGGTACCTCACCGTGAATTCTCAATACCATAATAGGTTTAAATTTTCTATTAATGGTTGGGTCTATGGAACAAATAATTCATTAACATGATGTGTAATTGACCATAAAAAATATCCCTAATGATGCTTATGAGTATCTAGATGGTCTAGTTGAACAAAACCAAACTTGGGGAACATCACCATACTATGAGAAACCACCAAATTCTATTGGAATTAAATTTCTTAGTGATTAAGAAAATATTAAGGAAAAACCGGATGAACTCAAAAGGAAGGTAGGGGAGATTGATCAAATAATGGTCTATGAAACTCAAATTTTTGTCCCCTTTTGCAAAAGTTTTGAAAAACAAGACCTCATTACAGACAACATCCAAAACATAACTACCATTATGGATGTTCATTTTGGAGGAAATCTAGGGGAGGTATATTCTTTGAACATTGAAAAGAAATCGTACTTGTAGAGCTCTGGTTTTGGAATCTTAATTCTTTGAAATATTTCTTTATATATTTTTAAATATAGAAGCAGATATGGCATGCAATTATGAGGCTTGGTTTTCCATCATTAATTTTATAGAAATATTAGGTATTTTTATATTATTCATTTGAAGGAAATATGATAACACAAAAATGGTATCTTGGGTAAGAAATACGAGGCCACGATTGAGTTTAAAACATTGTATTCATTATAGGAGGGGTGTAACTTTTTTCAGTATGGGACTTTTATGAGTAATGTCACCCAAGGGAAAATTGAAAATAAAATAATTAAAATTAATTATTTTATCCCTGACATCATATCAAATAACTTTTGAACATGTACATAAATTCAAAATTTGAGATAGTTTTTTGGTCCTAAAAGATCTGTTTTACAAAGGCGTGACGTAAAATGAGGGTGAGGAAACCATAGAAGAAGAGAAAAAATAAAAAAATAAAATGAAAAGGAAAATAATAATATTATTATTATTACTATTACTAATCATTAAGCCCACATAACTACCTCTTGGGGAGTCCGAATAATGATCTATCTGTGGTGGCATTCCCTTATTTTTGATATGGTCGTTTTAATACCATTTCAGATATTAATCTATGACTTTCAGCCTAGGCCCATGAAATACTTGTTAAACTGTTGATTTAATTTTATTATAAAATCCTTGACTTTCCGTAACTCCTATTTGTGATGTATGATTGATGTTCCATCAATGGTGATGTGACTTAATTATTAAAAAGGTTTATTCAAAATCAATTTTGTATACTGATATCTAGTTTCTGGTTCAGGTCCATGAAATAACCATTATTATTATTATTATTATTATTATTATTATTATTATTATTATTATTATTGAGTAATATTACATCTTTCGTAACTCTTTCATAAGACATCGTATTTGTAGTCCTTTAGTGGTTTCGTGACCCTAAAACATAGCTGGACATTTCAAGAACAATTTTTGTACTTAAACTAATCTTCAGGTGGGGTCCCCATAAGGAGTGGTCCACATGTCTTACTGTGAAATGCATCCTTTTCTCTATCATTCCATTTTAGGAAAACTTGTAGTTGATCCCATGTGTTTTTCTATGAGGATAGTGATGATGAGATCCATATAATTAATTTGATGATTGAGGAATAGGCCCCATGATACTTTTTTAAAACGTAATGTGTAATTACACAACATTTCCATCGGATGTCTGATTAGAGAAGGTGGATAGTATACCTCACTTGTTTTCACGCAAGGTTCTCAAAATTTTGATCATTTTGGATGTGCAGAGCCATATTCGTGATATCATTAAATGTGGAAACATGAAATGAATATTGATGGAAGACCCCTTTGACTTTTTTAAGAGAATCCATTGATGGGTGATCTTGAGATGACATTAGTGATAATGGAGTGGAACCCTCCATCCGGGCATGGAATCGATACTCCACCTTACTACTGTATAAACCTGTAGCCAGGTAAGGAAAGCGTGCTCAACTTTAATAGATTGGAACCCTCCATCTGGGATAGGTTTGGATCCTAATCCTTGATATGACTTTTTTACTAGGGATTAGTGTAATGATGTACATGGATACACTTTGGACTCATGAGTAATAGGGGAACTTTACCAACCGATATGCATCCTTATGATGTGACCTAAAATTGCTTGAATGAGACCGACCCAACCTAAATGGATAGCATTGAGGTGTGGTGTTTGAGCCCATTTTACTTACAATACAAGGTTGATGTGAGGAATAAAGGGTATCTATGGTGGTTACTTCTAGGACTATTTTTGAATATTCTTTAATTGGTTGATCTATGAGATGAATATCCACTTAATCATGGTTTGGGTTCCTCTTAGTGAACATATATATAATCTATTTCATGTACCCACTCCTTGGGTTTTGGTTACTCTCCTTTTATGAGAGGTGATGATGTGTAGGGTATGCCATATATTTTCATTTATATCTTATCATGGTTGGATGAGTCTACTATCCTTATATAGGTAGTGAAGACTCAATGAGAAGTTCATCTCCACACCGTTTCTATCTCCTTATGCTTAGTTGACCATACAAAACTCTTTTTTTTTGTTGAGATGCACTCCTTTTATTATTCCTTGTCCAATCTGCTGCTTTCATTTACAATGTATCTATTACAACTCCCCCATCGCCTATTCAGGGCATCCCACTGAGTATTTTTATACTCACCCATGCATGGGCTTTGCCCGCATGTGTTGTGACTTAGGTGGACAACATTAAGGTTCATCATGAATTTAAAGGATCATAGGGATACAGGTTATTGAACAATATATAATGGTCATATATTGGGTTTCTAGAGTGATTCTATTATAGATTTTTTATTTTTTAGTTACTTCTAGGGTATGGAACTTTTCTGGTTAGGCGTGTATTTTTTCCCTTTTCCCTTCTTATTTTACTCTGTTTTACTTGTAATACATAGTTTTTCATACATGATTTGATTCATTTTCATAGAATTGTTGTATATTTTGTCCCTTTTCCACTACACTTTTCATTTGGTTTCTTGGGTGTGTATGTACATGTTCTTAGGAAAATGAGTCCAAGAGTTGGTGTTCCTTCGGTTCTAGTCTCCACCCCTAGCCTATAGAGTCAGGCTTGGGGTACTTGCTGCTTGAGCCCCAGCATGGTTCAGGACATGGAAAAGTTGTTTAAAAGGAAGTTAGTCCCTTGGGACATCGTTAAGACATTTCCTTAAGATGGTATTGGTTGGTTTTATTGTAATTGTGTCGAACTATCTTGATACTGACTCTCAGGCCACAGAGTCCAATGATGGTATAAGAGGCTAACGTATCCATTCACCCGGACCCTGATTACCATATTTTCGACTCAGCACCCTAAGGAACTTATTTTAGGGATCATTGGTATTTGTATCATTTCGGATTAAGTCATTGAATTACTATCTTAAGTCATGTCCCCATTATTTTTGATACATATATATACATTCTCATTTGATTGTTGTACTACTTGATAAAATTCAGGATATCTGCATGATGACATCTAGTCAGGATAGCAGCTGTAGTTCATTGATATGATTCCATGAGAGATAGGGCCTCAATTCAAGACCCCTTATGCAATTCCCTTCATCTAGGTGGGAAGGTAACAACACTTCCATCTATGGAGCAGTAGTTTCTACTAGTAGCACAGGCCAAGGACGAGCACGAGATGAGCATGTTTCATGAGTTCAGGAACTAGAGTCCACTGAGGATTCAAGGTTAGATAAACCTTTCGGTAGTAGAGGTTTGTTTATAGTCACTGATCCCCCTCTTCAGGATTGCACGGACACCGAAAGATCAGATGGTGGATTTGGTAGTCATCCTTTTCTACGAAACAACCAAGCGTTGGTGGAGCCTCTTTACTCATATACCTCATGAGTCTTTACTCTCATGGGATTCATTCTAGCAGATTTTTGTGATTATTATTACCCCTACTTCATCCAGTCCATTCAGATTCAAGAGCTCATACATTCTCAATAGGGTGGGATGATGGTGAGAGAGTACATGGATAGGTTCACATCCCATTCACACTACTCTCTAGACATGATCCATGATGGTTAATTCTAATCATGGAAGTTTGATCTCGGACTCCACATTGATTTCCATTCTATCATAGTACCCTTTTGCATCCCAACCTATGACGTGGTGCTAAAGAAGTCACTGGTGAGAGAGAGATTTCTGCTATAGGGCCACTATGTAGCTAGTTGTGGCAGTGGGTGAAACAGAGTCGAGACTTTTTCTTCAGCTAGTATGCATCAGATGACAAGATCCGGAAATATGAGGCCTCCCCATAACCAGCCTTTGGAACGTAGTCATATGTGGAAGAGGTAGTGTAAATCATGAGGTCTTCCTGGGGAGGGCTTGTGTTATGATTGTGACGAGCAGGCTCACATGGTACCGGACTGCCCGACCAGACAAGTTGAAAACACCAGGAAGGCAGTAGGTGGACCACTATAAAAGAGACATCATTGTGAACAAGGTGGTCCCCAAGGGGGTTGTGATGGATAAGGATCAGGAGGAGATTGATGTGGGGGATTATTTTATGAGGTATTTCTAGCACCACCAGGTGGCCCATGTTAGGCTCAGGAAGCCGAAAATTGGGACAATGGACAACCAGAAGCTTTGGATGTCTTTGAGCTTACAGAACCTGAGATGATAAGAGGTACAATTTTAGTCTCTTCTAATTTTTTTAATAGAAATTGTTAGACACAATGTGTGGAGTACTCTTTCCTCCATGATCCTTACTTGATGATTTACCAGGGTGGCACGTAGCATTGGTGTAACCCTCTATCATTTTTTTGACATATCATTTAATGCATGAGGAAGAGGGGTCTTTCCCCCACCAAGACGCATTTTGTGACATGATAAAAACTATGAGGGTGAGTCAGAGCCGCCGTAAGAGTATAGAATCTAGCCATGGTGTAGGATTCCCTTGTACTTGTGAGTTCAGTACAAGATTGTGCTATGGAGTGTCGGAGTATGTCCTATAATTAATGGTGGAGTTTTTTGTTTCACCTGGTTTTGTTGGGAATGTATCTAGTGGGTGTAGTGGAGTATGTGGTTTATGTATTACTCTCTTTCCATTGGAATAAAATACACATGGGTTATGCCACATGCTTTCTATGTCTAGCTTCTTGTGGTTGGATGAGTTTTCTCAACTGACCTATTCATTAGTACCTTTATTTGATCAACATCATTCATGATATTGGAGTTATGAGGTATAGGTTGAGGTGATGGAGACCCTAGTAACAGAACAACACAACTCACTACCTAGTGATGGGAGTGGTATTCTTCACACATAGAATGTGGAGACACTACTTTCTGGGAGAGTACTTTATGGTTTGTTCAAACCACCTGAGTTTTGGGTACGTCTTCAGCCAGAGGGACTTCAACCTGATACAATGACGATGTTTGAAAATTCCTATAGGAATGCAAATTTTAGATAGTTCGTACTATAAAAATGGGAATAATTGAAGTAGATTACGTTAGAAGGAAGTCCTAGGATTTCCTAGTGTGTGAAATTTTGGAGAAATTAGCTTCCATATATCAAACCGTAGTGGAGTTGGATTGTATAAGTTTTTTCTTCGTTAGATGGTGATGAATCCTTAATATGTAAGTATGAGAGTCTCAGTTATGATGAATTGACTGTGGAATTTTATTTGACCAGATATCCTTGGGTGTTTCACCAGATGTATATTCTGAAAGGGTGAATCATGAGACCTTTTTCTAGGTATAGACAGTGATTCTGGTTGAGATGTGAGATATAGAGGTTAGTCTAGGGTGGAAACCCTTCCTTATAGTTTCAACTATACATTCAATATAGTGAAAAGAGATGGAAAGGTTACCTACTGCATTTTCCAGCCCCAACAGCTCGAGAGGGTGTATGACATCTTCCATGGGTCATAACTGAGGTGATATATTCATGATACAATACACGTTATCGAATGGGGAGAGTTGGAAATTGAAGATGGATCCACCTTTGTAGAGCACCATGTGGTGATTGAGGATCGATATGAGCTAACCATACATGGAAGGACCATTCTATTGGTTTTTCTGACGTGGAATCCGGAAAATGTATAGGAGAGTTCATGTTGATGGAAGAGCCAAATGCGGGATCTGTATACGGAGTTGTTTTCCTTGTTTTTTCTTTTCAAGAATGAAAAGAATAAATGGTGGAATGATGTATAAACCTAGTTTTCTCATTTTAATACAATGAAATATTTCTAGACATATTTCCAAATATATACGGTGAGATGGAGTATAATTAAGAGGCCCGATGAACCTTGGATTAATTTTATAAAAATATTGTGCATTCTTATAATATGAAAATGAATGAAATAGAATAACTCTCAAAAGGTAGAATTGGTCAGAAATATGAGTTCACAGATGAGTTTGGTACATGGATTTTACCCTAGGTAGGGTGTAACTTTTGTCAGAATGGTACTTCTATGAGAAAAGGTGCATAGGGGAAAATCATAAATTAAATAATTACACTAAATTATTTTAACCCTAACGTTGTATCAAATTACTCTTGAATGGGGACTCTGATTCTTAATACAAGACCAATTTTGGGTTCGAAATGATGTTTTTTACCTTGGCATTACATAAAATGAGGGGGGAGGGGAAACCCTAGTGGAAGAGAAAAAATTAACATAGAAATAAAATGAAAAGGAAATGAAAAATAATTATAATATTATTATTATTAATATTAATCTTTAAGACCCCATAACTCTATCTTGTGGGTTCAATTAACATTCCATCAGCGGTGGAATGCCCTCATTTCTAATATTGTTGTTTTTAGACCATTTTGGATATTTCCCTCTGACATGTGGCTTGGGCCCATGAAAAGCTCGTGAAACATTAGATTTAATGTTATTATTAAATACTTGACCCACCATAACTCCTATGTGTGACGTCAAACTGATTTTCTGTCAGCGGTGGCGTGACTCTATATTTAAGATTGTAGATTCAAAACCAATTTTGGATATTGATCACTAGTTTGTGGTCTGGTCCACAAAATACCCATTATTATAATAATAATTATTATTATTCTATTTGTTGTTGTTGTTTTTGTTTTTCCGTAATATTTCATCTGTCCTAACATTTTCATATGACATCAGATTGGAATGAATTTAGTTGTGTCACGACCCTGAAATTGAGGATAAAGTATTAAGACCACTTTGGAGTACTTAAACTGAACTTGAGGTGTAGTCCCAATGAGGCTCGGTTCACATGTGTTGTAGTGAAATAAAGCTTCTTCACTGGGTATCCATTTTATACAAATGACTAGTTGATATGGTGTTTTTTCATGAGGTTCTCAATGGATAAATACATATAAGTAATTTACAGACCAAGGTGTGGGCCCCATGAAACATTTTTCATGCATAATGTGGCACTACACAACTTTTGCATTGGATGTATGATTAGTGTTAGTGGATAGTCTAACTCATGTGTTTCTTTTTGTAAGGTTCACAAAAGTTTGATCTGTTTAGATGTGTGGTTTCCTATTATTGATCTCATTAAATGTGGAAACGTGAATAGAATGTTGGGGAAGTCTATTTTGAAATTTTTTAAGATAATCCATGGTAGTAGGTGATGAAATTAGTGATAATAGATTGGAACCATATGACTGAGATTTGTATGGATCCTCAACCATAAGTGGAACTCGTCAACTAGGCGGGGCATGGGTCCCCACTCTTTTCTAAGTGGAACACTCTAGTAACGAAGTGAATGGAACCTCGACCATACTAAAGTGGAAGCCTCATGTCGGGTTGGGCATGGGTCCTCATCCTTTTCTATGTGGAACCCTCAAGCTGGGTTGGGCATGGGTTCTCAACCATGAGAAAAGATTTTTACTATAGATCAGTGGTGACACGTACTTGGACGTCACTTTGGACTCACGAGTAATATGGGAACATTCCCCACCGAGATCTGTCATTGTAACGTGATCTAAAACAATGAAGGTGAGATAGACCCACCCAAAATGGAAAATATCAAGGTGTGGTGTTGAACCCCCTTTACCTTTTATTCTAGGGTCGATGTGAGGAATGTGGGGAATCATTGGTGGTTACTTCTAGGATTATTTCCAACTCTTCTTCTTAGGCTGATTTGTGAGATGGAGATCCCCTTACTCTGTTTTTGGGTTCCTTTGAATGAGCATATATATATATATATATTCTATTTTTAGTACCCACTCCTTGGTTTTTGGTAACTCTCCTTCCAAGAGAGGCAAAGACATGCGATGTATTCCATGTTATTTCTATGTCCAGCTTCTTTTGGTTAGACGAGTCTAATCTCCTACAATAGGTTGCAAAGACTCAATGAGAATTTTATCTTATAATAGCTTCTAGATCCTTGTGATTGGATGACATTATGTCACTCTTTATTTTGGCTTATATGGACTCCTTTTACAATAATATGGCTTATCTATTGCTTTATATATAATTATATCTCTTACGAATCCCCCATCTCCTTTTAGTGGAATATTACTACGTATTTTTATACTCACCCTTGCATGGTATTTTCCAACACATGTCATCCCTTAGGAATATGATATAAATGTAGATCATGAATTCAGAAAAGATATGGGATATGGGTTCATATACAGTGTATAGTGGTTATAACATGGGTTACAAGAGTGGGGCCCTCTTAGTTTATTTGAATTTCCATTATTGCAAGGTTGTGGAACTTTTATGGTTGGACATATATTTTTGACTTTTTCCATTTTAGTTTAATATACTATATATATACTATTTAGCAGTTCATGCATGTTTGGATTCCTTTTTATAGAAGTGTTTTACCTTTTGTTCCTTTTCCTCTATAATTTTGCATTGAGTTGGCTGTGTGTGTTTAGGTTCATAAGAAAAGGCCTCCACAAGTTGTTATGCCTTAGGATCTAGTCACCACAACCTAGCCAATGGAGGCGGGCTTGAGGTAGTTATGGCTCGATACCTGAAATGGTTTGGGTCATGACAGAACCAAAACACTTTCAATCCCACGTATAATGGCTATATAGGATTGCTTTGGAATGATAACTAGTAACCCATCCAATAACCTAGTCAGTAATACGGGATAAACCCCACCCCTCCATATAATTTTCAAAACCATAACCAGTTCCAACTACACACATCCCAACGCCAAAATTCTCCTATCCAATAACAACAACACATATATCAAGAAATTAAATAACCAAACCCACAATTAGAGTATACTTATGGGATAAACCAACCAGAATAATCCCCCTCTCAATATATCCCTCTACAAATAAAATAGTAGTTATGTCAATAAATAGATATAGTGACCTCAAAAGTATCATCACATAAAAATTAACTAAACACCATTAAAATCATAAAGGACCCCATTCCTACTCATTATGTACCATCCTCATCCATAAGGGGGAATATAGTTACACAAAACCCTATCATAAACAAATAAAATCTGTTACTATATTAAGAGGTATAAAATCAATTTAAAAAGTTGAACAACCCATTATAGAATAATTAAATTATTAAACATCATGTTAAAATGATATAGAACCATCCTTAGATTTTGAAAACCCCATTGAGAATCTGAAAACTCTTAAATTGGGTTTGATGAAGAGATACATGAGGTTAATTTGCATCAGTAGTGATAACTATGAAATAGAGGAACATCAAAGAATTATTAAAGGATGTTTAAGTTGAGATGATCCTTATTTACATTGTTCTCATGTGGGGAATTTTTATCCTTGGATTGAATCTCCTTTAGATAGTTGTTTTGATACTTTTTTCAAATCACCAATCAATAAAGAATAAGAGAAATAAAAAAATTGAGTCCTTTTACATTTTTAACATTGATCTATCCAAACTGATGAAAGAAACCTCTATTCAAAATAAACCAATTATTTCATTAGATTTTGAAAAAGAATCCAAGTTGGATACAAAGGTGCATCCTTCGTTCAAAAGTATGAACCAATCTGATCCTGAATGTAAGGTCATACATTCATATATAATGTATGAATTCTTATGAGAAAATAAACCTTTTTTATTTTCATTTCTTCCTTTATTTAAGCCTACCAAGAGTGAATGATTTATGATGTTCTAGGGAAAAAAACAAAACGATTTTATGAACCCTTTCTAATATTACCTGGATTATCCCTATCATTGGAACTATAGTATTGTTCTTGATTTTGACTTCAACCCATATTTTCAACCTCAGTAGAGACTCGATACCAATATTATAGATGTGGTAAGGAAATAACTTCTTATCTTTTTGAAATAGGGTATCATCTACCCAATTGATTAGAGTGAATGGTTAGGACCAATTACTTTTTTTCAAATAATTATTGAACCACTATGACCCCCAATGACGATTGTGATATTCTCCCTATAAGGTTAAATAGTGGATAGAGAGTGTGA
Source organism: Viscum album (assembly GCA_963277665.1). NCBI lineage: Eukaryota > Viridiplantae > Streptophyta > Magnoliopsida > Santalales > Viscaceae > Viscum > Viscum album. Next base: position 668,364,323 of record OY728133.1, read on the forward strand.
ATTGAATATAGGATTCTAAACTCATGAACTGTGAAATATTATTTCACCTTTATCTTCATTGATGAAGTACATGATATAGTGTTGGTTCATGAGTTCTACTCCTTCATTTATGGATTCCCAAGGAGTAATAAAATAAAGTAATCCTTAAAGGATGAAGTAATAAACAACCTTCACTTATCCATTAGGCACTTTTTTTCTTTGTGAGAATTACCTTTGGGTTATGTAATGCCCTTAGTATCTTCTATTAGTGCAAGATGGTAATCATAAATAACTAGGTGGGGGTAGTTTAGTGGTATTAACAGATTAGATCTCCACATTTTTGGATTCATGTGACAGATGCCTTATAAATTATTAATGTGTTTTTTTTATATGTGAGGATTAGAATCACAGCCTAAATATGAAAAAATTCCATTTCAAGGTCATCTATGGACTATTTATAGGCCATTTGGTCTCTACTATATGGATTGAGGTTCATAATGATAAGGTAGAACTTAGTGACCACCATACCTATCTATAAACAGTGAAGGACATGATGTCCTTATTAGGTCATGTTGGTTTCTAAAAAAGGTTCACTAAAAATTTAATCTCATTTTAAAGACCACATTTTTATATTTTGGTGAAACATTCCCCATTTATATGGATATAAAGTTGTGAGGAATAATTCTCCACAAAAAAATCATCTATTATCTCTCCCCCTTTCATGTAATCTCTAAATTGGAAAATTCCCTTCATGCTCGTTTTGATGTGAATGACTTTGAGGTAGAAGATTTATTAGAAAACACTATAATAAAACTCCATGTTTCACTGATTATGAAAGTAAATAATTAAATTATTCACAAATACCATACACCACAATTGAGAAAGAGGAAATTTCTATTTTCTTTTATATAGGGAAATTCGTGCCATATCTCTTTGGACCCCCCATCATTCTCTACAGAAATCATTCAAATAAAAAATACCATTTCCAAAAACAAGATCTCAATGAAAGATTGATTAGGTGGGTCCTTATTCTTAATGATTTTTATTTAACAACAATGTATAAAATGTGTGTTTCGAATGTTGTAGTTGATCGCCTCTCTAGGATTGAAATCAAGGAAAAATATCCTCACCTTTTTGTGTCTGATTTATTTTTTAATGATAACCTTTATTATGTGAGTTTTCTTTTATGGTATGATCACATAGAAAACCATTTTTTATGGGAGTCATTCCCGAATTCTTTGTGACACAAGATAAGAGAAAATACTTTTTGATTTCAAACATGATTTTTTTGAAGAACCATGACTCTTCATGTTTTTTCCTGATGATATCATTTGAATATGTATTCTCAAGTATGAACAAGAGTCCATTCTTTAATTATTTCAGTTAGAGTTATGTGGATGCTAATTTTCCACAATGAGAACCACTAAAAAATTCCTCCGAAATAATTTCTAATAGATTTTCCTCTCTTAGTATTCTGATAATTTCTCACAATGTTGTCCTCATTTGCAATAATTATGATCTATAACTAGAAGAAACCTAATGCCTCTAAATTTTATTTTGGTCCTCAAAATATTTGAATCTTTGGGAATTGATTTCATGGTACCCTTTCCAAACTCTATTGGATATCTCTATATATTCATACATACTGATTATGTCTCAAAATGGGTTTAGTTCACCCCCAACAATCCTAATGACCAACTTGTTGTGATCTGATTCATGAAGGAGCACATATTTTCTAGATTTAGAATTTCTAGGGTAGTCATCAGTGATCATGTATACCATTTATGAATCCATCCTTATCAATATTATTTTATATGTATGAGGTTTCTCACAATGTTTCTATTACCTATAATCTACAAGAAAATGGTCAAACGAAGTTGGAAATAGGGATATTAAGATAATTCCTGAAAAATTTTCCAATCCCTCTTGAAAATATTGGTATGAAAAACACTTGGTATACATTTGGGTATGTCTTAATACATCCAAAATAATCCTATCCATGTCAATATATAGGTTGGTTTATGGAAAAGTATTCAATTTACGAGTTGAAATTGATCACAAGGCCTTTTGGGAAATCAAAAAAATGTACTTCTACATTTCATTGGCTGAAAAAAGTGGATATTACATCTTAATGAACTTTAAGGACAAATAATAGAGGCTTGAAAAATTCAAGGACAATTAAATATATATTTAAGCCCTAACAATCTAGGAATCTTGAAGTCAAATACATTAAACTCGGAAAATTCATGCTCTTATATAGTTCAAAACAACATTTACACCCTTGAAAGTTAAGGTCTTGATAGTCAGGTCCTTACATTGTGCATCATGTGTTATATGATAGGGATTTAGATATTCAGGATCCCACTATTTTTCACATATTCAATGACAATGGTCATAGTTTATGAAAATAAATTCAGTCATTAAATAAACAATAAAGAGATGAAGAGTTAACTAATCCAACCTATGAACCCTAAAAACGTTGACATATTTAGGGTCCATGTTGGGTTAATGGCATTAAACAAAGGACTTTTTTGGAGACCTCCCTACCTTAACATATAAAATTACTAAATATTTCAAGTTTCAAATTAAATAGGTACATTTTTTCTCCATTCGATTTGTTTTTTTATTTTTATTAAAGGAAACCACAAGGGTTTTCCATTGTTTTATAACAATGCTGGTGTGTATGATTTAGGGGATAATGACATTGATAAACCTTTATGAATGTTATGGGTGTACAAAAACAAACTACCATCATTGATATGATTTCTCTTAGTGACATTGAGTTCAATGGATTAAATGGGAGTAGAAAAAACACAACTTTAACCACCGGGTGACGTCATTCCATCATTAAAATTATTAAATTTCTTTTTTGAACTCCTCTTCTCAACAAATACCCCCATTAAAATTTTTTATTTCATTAAAAACTGCATACAATATTATTTTAAGTTTGGGGGGAGGAAATAAAAAAAATTGTGAAAATAATATTTGAAATGAAGAAAACCATATTAATGAAATGAAACATTTCATTAACCTTAAACATGATAATGCATATTTTATACTTTGAAACTGAATATAAAATAATTTTAAATTATATTATTCTAATATTAATTCTAATTTATGTTCATGAGCATAGATTTTGGAATGTGTAGTTGTCTGATGTAATTTTTCACCATTTACATTTTCAACCAATTAATAAAAAAATTCACAATGCACGTCCTTTGGATTTTGGGGTATTAATTTGAGTTCATGGGGACTCATAATAAATGGTATATAATTGAGGATCATTTTATTTTAACCATGAGTTTTCAATAAATATAAAAAATAATAAAATATACAATTGCACACAAGGAAATGTATTTACATAATGTGTGGGTTTCGACACATGGGGATCGTGACTCCATAGTTTCCGTGTCTATAGTTTAGAATAATATCTTTATTTATTTTAAATTTTATTTTTTTGTTGATTTAACTCGATATGATGGCTGAGTATATCAGCTTCACTTGATCCCGTGTGTTCTTTGAGCCTGGGACTCATTAGAAAATTCTTGCTACATGGGTTCACTTGATTAAGTGAAATTTTAATTATAGATGAAAAAAAGAAAAAAAAATTGAAAACAGAAGTAAATATTTAAATTTGATTCCACCTATAATATCCATCATTTCTTAAATAATAAAATAAACCCCCATTTATATTGTGATACACAACACATCATCATGAAAAATTTAAATTGGATGAAATGCGGTGATAAATGTGAAAAAATGAATTGGATTTGACTTGGGATATGCTTCTAGACAAAGATTTCTTAAAATTATTTTTATGGGTTTTGTAATTGTTTTTTTATGAGGACTTTTGTTGAGAATTAAATATTAAAATGTTTTCACAAAAGGGAATTTTAATTTCATATATTTAGGATACAATTTTCTTAGGGCAAGAAAAAATCATGTTTAGGGGTGAGATTATCTATTTAAAGAGGATACGTTTTATTTCATATATTATATTATTCATGTTTCTGATTTATCATCAATACTATTTTAGTGCATTTTTAAATTTGAACCTTATTTCACATTATCATTGTATTTATTTCATATATTGAACTATTACATGGTACATATTTAATCATCTATGAAAAAAAATGTTCATTGTTTTACTTTAATATTTCATTTTAGGTTTCTCTCTCAATTGGTAACAATTCATACTTTTGGAGCACTTGAATATTCACATTGGAAGACCTCCATTTTAGAGAGTAATCCAAATAAATTCAAGAAGAAGTAAGCTCTAGAGAATCCCAATAATATCAATGTTGGAGTAAATATCCAAGACCAATTATCCTATTATTTTTAATATAGATATGTGAAATAATGGGGAAAATTCATTCAATACTGGCCAGTACTAATTCTGATGTTTGAAGAAATATACAAGTAACCTAATTTGATGATGAACTTCTCGGCTAGATTCTGCGGGCTAGAAAAACAACCCAACCTTTCATTCGTATCTCAAAAAACTGTAAATCAAAATGGACTATAATTTTTTAGGATTTCATAGGACCTATGGTACTTCAATTTATTCGTCTATGGTCCACCCCAATTCGTACATATAGATGGTCATTTCTACACCACTGGGGGATGAAATCCGGATTCCAATACAGGTTAAGGGTGGGAATTATTCTCTCCATTAACTTTTCACCCACTTAATCCTATCATAATTAATTAGGGTGGCTGTTACTACTGGTGGCTTGACCAAATACACTTTAAATTAATATTTAATGCATTGTTAATGGTGTATTTTAGGAAGATTCATGTTTTTTTATTTGTAATTATAGTCTTCAGTTTGTCTTTTTAACATTATTTTTTCAATTTTATGTTGCAAGAATCACAATAACTTCCTAATTAAACTTCGTCGTCTTATAATTTTAATCTTTTTATAACATGTCACTATTTCATTAAGGTGAAAATTTATTCACACCATGAAGAGATAGATCCTTCAAATAATGGTGGAGTGTTTTTTATTTCATTTTTTCACTTCTTTAATTTTTCCATCATGACCCTACATTCCACGTCAATTGAGAGAATAGAATCAATAGAGGGATAATCCTCTTATTATTTGATCCAAGAGAGTATCAAGGGATTTTATTTGATGTTACATCTCAGTCCATTAATTTTTAATAATTTCTTTTTATTGATGATTTTGTTTGATGATTTTATTACTTATTCGTACTTGTTGAATTTTATAGACACAAACATCAAGTGATAATATGAACCATTACCTTGGTGTGCTCATAAAAATGATTCTCCATGTGTATACGTGATTATAATTAGGATTTTTTTTATTAAAATAATATGTGATGAATTACCTTTGATATCATTAAATGAATCACTCTTGATTCTAAGAAATTGATATAGTTAAATATTAATTTCATCTAATCCATACCTTGTAATAACCTTGCATCAATCCTTTATCATAAATTTAATTCACATAGGTGTAATTGTTCTCACATAAACCCATCTACAATCATATTAATGTTTTCCACTTCAAAAGACAAAACAATCCATCGAATGTACATGTCTCTAGGTATCTTCTTAGGTATCAAGTACTTGAAAACCTAATCTACATTAACTGTGACTTCATTAACCCTAATAACATGGGTAAATATTGAAGAGACTAATATCATTGTATACAAATTCATAAAGGACATTCAAAATTAATCCCTAGTTAATGGTAACAAAGGAATAACTCACATAATGTTTTTAGAAAATGTTTCCTCCCCTGGTTGGATTACTAAGACATTTAACACATTTAATTGTAGAAAAAAGGTAGTATTGAATGTTTCTTCCTGTAATTAAGTCAAAAAAATTCCATGATACAATTTTTTAGGGATAAACAATAAGTTGTTTCCCAATATTTTCCTAATAATTCTATAAATAAATTTAGGAAGGGCGATATCCATTAACATGACAATTTCACAGGCACTCTCAACATTCAGTCTCAACGTTATAAATTTTAAATTTACTAATTGGGGATGGACACTATTTTTTAGGAAAGATATGCCCAGCATGAATAGATAAATTTGAACCAAATGTAAAAATATTTGATAAAATATATTGGGTAATCCATCTGGTACTGAATAATTTTAATTATTTAAGATAAATATAACTTCTTTGATCTCGAGCTCAAGAAGAATTATTGTGATAATTATATTATCCTAATGGGTGACAAGGTTGGGGATTTTCCTATGAATTACTCCAATAGTAAAATTAGAACCATTTGATCAGATTATATAATAAGGTAATATATAATTTTATTACTATATCATTTATATAATGATTCAATCTCTCTCCTTTAGTAAAGAGAAAATGTATGCCTCCTTTTTAGATCTGTGTATGGAGTTGTAATAACTATTGTTCCCTCCCCCAAAATGGATTCACAACATACTAATCATTTCTCTATGAATGTATTATTTAAAGGTGAGGAGATTTTTAGTTTTGGAGGTGACCACAATGTCATGGGTAAGACCTTTATTCAATTAGGCTATAGTGTTGTATTATGGTATTAGCTTGGTGATGGCCTCAATAGCTTCAATATCCTTATCCAAGGAGATTAACGTGATTATAAAGAAAATTCAATGTCTTTATTAGATGATTTAGTTTTTTTATGTAGAAAAATTAATCATTCCAACAATAAATAAATTCATGACGTCATGAACAATTTTACAACATTCCATGTTTATCACCTAGGTGTTGTTGAACAGAAATGTGAGGGGGGATTTGATAGGCATAATTCATATATATATATATATATTTATCATTCATTTATTTATTTTCATTAAAATATTGTATAATGAATTTGTTATATGTCTAATTTTGTAGGAATAAAGGCATTACTGGTTTTCAAGAGAGATTAGGCCAAAAGGTGCAAACCTCACTGATTACATGACATGATTTCCTCATACACGTCATGTACCCAAAGCTCATAGCCTAACTTCAAGTCATGAGCCTAGTCGTGACCAAACCACATGGCCAGTAGGGAAAATCTACTACACGTCGGGAACTCCTAGTACACGATGTGATGTCTAGTCAAAGCACTGAACAAGAAATCCACATAGAATCCGCACACAGGTAGAATAAATGAGGGATACATGTCATGAATACTAGTTACACATCATGTACCTGGTTAAACCTCCTAATCCACGAGAACTATGTTCCATGCTAGATATCTGTAGGATGTTTATACAGATCAAGAGTACACATCATGTGCAAAATCACCTATATAAGCAGAGTAGTGGTAAATCATTGGGGAGACATATGGATGTGTTTCATTTCTCCCTTTATATTCCTTATGAATGATTTCTCCTTTGTTCTCTACAAATCTTAATTTCATTTAACTTTTTTGTACATTCAATAATCCAAAATCCTCTAATATTCTAATCTTCATCGCATTCATGTTCTAAATAGATTCAAGTTTCATTCCTTTTCCATGTAAGTTCTAGTTATAATTGTGAATTTATTTTTTCATGATTCTTCAACTATCACCTCCACATTCGTTGCATGATCATGATTTCAGAAATGTTTATCAATCCATCAGCTATGCTATCTCTTAGTTATTCAACTACATTCTACCCTGATATGAGTAGCTAAATATTTTAGGGGTAGGGATCGAGCAACCTGTTTGTAAAAATAACATTCACGGTTAAATATGGACATAGAAAGTCCAAATGAAATTGTAATTAGGAAATAAATCCAAGGACTAACTCATTTTCATGAACGTATCTAACCATGACACAATCATGAAAACAACAATGTCCTAGGTTAATTATAATGAGCCATTACAACTAGCTCGGGAAGCTTTTTGCCTACGAAGGAAAACTTATTGCACTTGGGCTATTATTAACTCATGGCCATGGAATAGTTACTTCCTAGTTTGATCTAAGAGACTAAGACCAAAGTCAACTAGTGATCCATATTTTATTCACAAACAAATATATACGATCTTTCCAAGGATAGACATAATAGATATCATTCACCAAGACACCCGAACCCTAATTTGTTAAATAATGATATCCCAAATTAGAACATGGCTCAGAATTCCAAAATATAAGACTCCATAAAAATATCCCATATAGTTCTGAAAACCAGATTCACTCAAATCCAAAAATGGAAGTATCCTGATGGACTCAACCCCTCACAACTACTATAATAAACATTTGTAGTTAGAAAAAATTTTGGACCAAAATAATCCTAAATTTGATCCATGTTGAAGGAAGTAACAACACCCCAATTCAAAAGGAACATAAATTTTATGACCTAGTTTCTAGGGAGGAAACTCCCTTTTCATGAAGAACTATTGTTTTTTTACCTTGGACTACCTTTCCCTCATCCTCTTTCTTCTTTCTAGATGAACTTTTTGTGCCTTATCATTCATTCTGTCAAGTGTATCTACTAAGGTCCCTTATAACGCCCCGACCCCAGTTACCCAGAGTTAGTGCATTATTACATAGTATTGGCATGATCACAAAAGATCGTGTCTTGAAAGACCGATTAGTTTAGTATCCTTGGAATCAATATATAAATTCCTAAAGTTTACATTACATCATAACGTAAAAAAACTACAACAACATCTTGTGTCAATAGAAAACACTCATATCCCCTCATACTATCCCTGCAGGTCATTCATAAAATAATTTTTCATATCCTGGGAAAAATAAAACATAGAAAGGGGAGACCTCCGCTGCACAGTAAGGATAACGATATAGCAGAATATTTCTTATATATTCATAATCATTTAAGGAAATGTATAACAAAAATAAAAGCCTTTTAATCATGAACTTCAGCATATTATGGCTGAAATAAAATGAAATAATTCCATTTACTTATTCACATGGAAATTATATTAGTCCAATAATCTCATTCAATAAAAATAACCACTTTCATAATGATGTAATGCATAATTACCGACTATCATAACCACGTAGCCAAAGCCTCATGCCAAGACTACAAATAATATTTTGTCAAGTCCTATTTCCAAGACTCTAGTTTGACTCATGAGACCGACCGATGCATCGAGGAGCTATAGAGGGCTCCACCCATCACTTACTATGTCCAATTCATTTCTCATATGAACAGGTTTAAACATAACATAAACATTGGTATTAAAACTAGCATACTAAATGTCAATACTTTCTCCATAAACCATGAATGGTATAATAATAACACATCCACGTTCAAACATATCACAAAACCTTCAATACAATATGGATTTTTTGTATCATAATACATCAACTTCAAATAATCTTAAAATCCATCAAAGGATGTTGAAATAGAAGAAATGAAGACTATTTGAGAGAAAAATCTCTTTTTTGAAATCCTTTAAAAGTTAAACATTTATTAAAGAAGTAATTTAAAAGAGATTTTTGAATCAAAGTGTCCCATATAACTTTGAAACCATTGAAAAGAAATGTCATTTCAAAACATTCATGTCCATATAAATAAATCCTTAAAACCATTTTGAAAACATGGAAATTAATAAAAAATATTTAGAATGATAAATCTTTAAAACAATTAAAATTAAGATCTTGATAAAGAGTACCTTTCACAAATTCTTAAAATATTCATTATGAAATATATTAAAGTCACATAATTATACAATAAAAAAATTTCATTCAAAATATTCTTATAAACTTTTATTTGAAGCTTCAATGAGTTTATAATGGTAGAAAATAGGTGCACCCACCGTATAAGTTAAAAAAACATTCTTACCTTAAATTTGTCGAAAAGGTCAAATACTACCTTGTTTGGAAAATGACGGAAAGATTCCTTTCAAAACACATAAGGATATAAATGACTTTAACCCATCTTCTAGTAAATATTAAAAATGTTATGAAATATATTTTTATGAAATATGGATGTGGATGATAAAGAGGTCCCAGTAAATTATTACGTATAAAATACCTCGGATAATGAAGAGATTGTGAAATAAACCCTTAACTTGTACTTTGCCTTGGTCGAGGGTAGGTTGACCTCTTGTATAATAGTTAAATAATCATTATTAAAATATAAAATAATCATATACATAAATATGATATCATATATGATCTTTTAATATGTCCTTGTTAATAATATTTTAGTATTATCGTTGTTTCGAGTGTTAACTTACTAGTTTTCTTTTATATGTTTTGTTAAATAAGACGTGCTTGTTATGGATATTTTGTATCTTAATCATATACAGAATGATATTAAGTTATTAAAAATTATTTTTAATCATCAAAAGAGAATTTCACTTGAATGGATATGATGGGGAAATGAATCTAATCACGTTCATGGAGACAGTAATTCGTACGTACGCACGAATGCTACTCCCATTTCATTTTTCATTTTAAAAGGAATCAAAACCAAATGATACATAGGTATATTATTATTCCAGTATAATATTGTTTCTTATATATGTTAATTAATTTCATTAACACCATCCTTTATACGTTCCATGTAAGGTATGAACGAGTCATATCACTTTGAGGGGGCGGTATTCCGCACATCCTCAAATGAAATGATCGTATATATATACAACATGAAATGAATAATTGTATGATATAAAATGGAAATAAAAAAGATTATTCATAAAATAAATATCATTAATATCATATTTAATTATGGTTCCATCATAATGGCCACTATGAGTGGTGGTAGGAGATAATTGAACAATCATCGTTTTGTGAGGCGTTTGGTTTCCATCCATAGAGACATTATGTTCTTCACCCATTATATTAAGGTGTGTGTAAGCATGGTTTGAATTAATCTCATAAAAATATCCTAGTATATTTTTTATACTGGTTTTTTTACAAAAGAAAATAATAATATGAGTTTAGTGGTTGGAGAAGTAAAGTAAAAGAAACAAAGCTAAGAGAAGTCATTACCATTAATTTGGGTAATTCCCATTGGTTTAAACCAAAAATGAATCTTGATGTGCCTTAGGACTAAGTTAAGGCTTCTAGGATAGGTATAAGGATGTACAGAGCTTAATTGGGTAGAGGTTGGAAGCACAAAAATGCTTGAGAGGTGTGAGGAATTGGTTAGAAGTGGTGTCCATTTATAAGGGGGGGAGGGGCTCTTTAGAAAAAACATAAAGTATGATTTTATAATAAAATAAAATTCAGTTTATAATGTCTCAAAAGTGCATTATTAAAATTATAAGGTGTGGATAGGTCTAAATCAACATTACCAATTGTTTTTAGACAGGTTTGGTTCACTTTATTAACATTATCCTTTAGTTTTAACTCTTAGTTAATTTGTTTCACATTTACCATGTCTCTTTGTATTTTTATATTATATGGTTAATAAACATACAATAAACTTAAAATATACCCCAAATTGGTCCATAAATGATACACCTATAACAATATAAGTCCTTTGGGAGAACCGTAGATTTTTAGGAATAGAATATCAATTAATAAGATATTATTTGTTTTAAAAACTCTTTTATGTCAATTTTGGCACTATTGGGTATTTTGTTTTTTATAAATTCATAACAGAATTATTACTTCGAAACAAATTCATATAAATAATAATAATATTTCATATTAACCTATAAAATTATTTTAGTTCATAAAAAGACTCAAATAACATTTATTTGGGTATTTATAATATCAATTATCTTAATCATTCATTAATACATTAATTACTGCATCATCATTGGGTTGTAAATAAAATATATTATTTAATGTCTAAAAATTATAAATAAAATACCATTATGTAGAAAATATTTTTATCTTTCTAATAAATTTTTATAGTAAGAAATATTACTTATATAACACCATATATAAATTAATTACTAAAAGGTTTTTGTTTTTGTCAATTTGTCCTTTATATTAAATTAATTAATCTAAAAAGTCATTATCATTCATAAGTTGATCCATGGGGTCCCAAAATCTACCCAAAGATGTCCATGGTTGTCCACTACTAATTCAATAAGGTTAGGACATGTGTTAAGGTAATTTTGAATTATTACAATATTCTTTTTACCTTGAATTACCCTATTTAACTTTAACCGCGGTAAATAAAAGTAAAAAATTTACAATTCACCAAAAATTATATTTAAATTCTTGAACCGCATTTTGCAACTTTATATTAACTGTGCCTCTCATATTTTTGAAATTCAACTCACAAAAGCAGTAAAATTACGTTTTAGGGGAATTTCCAAATTCTCCTAGGAGGTGGGTAAAAGACGGTGAAAAGTTCAATAAAATTTTTATATATCTAAAATTATTATAAACTGACTCCAATGAATTAAAATTAACTTATATAAGTATTATTTATCTATTTTCACATAAATTAATTTAAATAAAATAAATAATTATTAAAAAAATTAGTTTTAACCAATAACTAAGTGTTTTTCACTATTTATTAAAAATTGATGATTCTCAAAAAAATTCAAAAAATTCTCCCTAAGAAATATTTGATATCATGAATTCAAAAATGATCTATATTTTACCAAATTCATAACATTTATGTTTAATTAATTAATTTAAATTAATTCCCACTGTCAAAACAAATAGCATGTTATTAAGAAACAATAACTATCAAAAGATTGACACTTGCTTATGTCCAGTTTAAATGTGAAATTATGTCCAATGAAATGCATTGGACTCAATGGTAAATATATAATCTAATTATAAATTAAAATCACTAAAAATCATAATTTATCACAATTAATTATTTTGATTAAAAAAAATTTAATTAAAATTTAGTAATTTTCACTATTCATCAAAATATGAAATTTATCAAAAAAGTACAAAAAAATCACCCTAAGATAATATCGATATTCCGAATCAAAAATTAATTTCATTTTGAAAGATAATATGTATAGAATTTCAAAAGGTGGTTGTTACTATTCTTAACAGCTAGTATGATTGGTTGTGGTGTGTCAGATCTCGATGTTCCGTATAACACACGCAATTGTATTATTCAAAGAGATGTGTACCGTGAAAGCTTTGGGTGTTGCATTCTCATCTCCTTCAATAAATTTACTCCACGTAATTTATGCTCGATGTTGGAAACTTGGGGTTGACATTTCATAATATCATAGTAGAAATTCCACATCGAAAAATGGATTAATGAGGCCTATATTTAAAATAAAGAATGGTAAATATGATGGTTACCGAAAATAACACATACTAGGGTTCCATGTAGGGAAACATGGATATGGAAGACAAATCTAACCATCAATATCTGATAGAGAGTGGTAGAGAAGATGGCTATGAAAAGTCCAACAATCACAATGCCATAAATTTGTGATGATCTAAGTTACCATCTAGGACATCATTTTTGTTCTATGTTCTTTTTCTTAATGTTGAGGAATTTATTTATGAGACTGGATAAGATCATAAGGAGAAATAATTACTTTATAATTAGAGTTTTATCCATTAATAAATTTCTACACAAACTCATCTTTCACTACAAAACATAATACAACTCAAAAATACTCTATTTATCCTAATCTTATAGGGTTCTAAATATAATTAATTTCTAATTCATATATCAGACCCTTCAAAAAAAGAAACTACATTATAAAATACAGGGATTTCATGTCATCCAGTGGTAGGAGATAAATCCCAATCGCACTATGGTTGTGGGTTTGATTCCTGCAGCTTTGTCCGACGCGAAAGATTGTCACACGGTCAGCATGTTGTCCTTTTATAAAAATCCAAAAATAACCTTTCAAACATAATCCATTCCAAACATTAGACTTATCCAAAATACTTCTAACCAAACTCACAGCCCAAAATTTATAAGGAATTTAAACACAATGAAGATCCCTTTTTCCATGTAATAACATGTGAACACCTTCATCATGTATTATTTTAAAACATGGTAACATCGTGAATTACCATAAAACCATATTGATTACATTCATGATCCCTTATTCTTTATAGAATACTAGATATACTACTTCTATAAAAAAAAATTTTAAACTCCAATGATGAAAATCATCAATCAGTTTCAAGGTAGTCAATAATATCTAATATAATTATTCAAATCAACCATCTCTTATTACAAAATCACTACCTCATTATCAGAACCATATTATGGAATACCTTTTCTTTGACCATGTATTTTCCAAAATGTGTAGCTTACTATTATTTCTCTTTTCTTAGAAACATATAATCTCAAATCCTCGATAAAATAATACTGCAGTATAATCCTTATTTATCTCCATAATTCATATAACGAGTATATTATTTATACAACACTCAAATGAAATAATCCTATAATAACTACATAAGAACACTAGTCATTCTTATTCATCGATGGTAGTATCATAACATGATTATAATCATTTGAGGTATACTCAAATGATTTGGACATTGGTTTGCGTAGTGTACCAACTTCTTACAGATAAGGCATTGTACATTGTAGTCACATACTTGGTGTCTTTTTTCTTCACACTTATAAATAACTCCCATTCCCTTCAGGCAAGTTCCAGGGTTTTTCTTCCCACAGTTATCACATATGGGAAAATTCAACTTTTCCCTATTCCATTTATCTATATTTCTCTCTTCCACCCTTTTCTTCTCCTGCTTCCCATAATAACCATAATACTCAAAGAATTCTTTACTTATCTTATTAACACAAGATATTATTTCTTCATCTATTGAGAATACATGGGTGACTATTTCCCTTCTTAATGTTGGCTTAATACCATGAATGATATGATCCTTCTTACTCATTAGATCATACGTATTGTTGGAGTTCTCATTATTTATATTGGGCACCATTTATAAACAATGGCATACACTAGGTTAGTTTATGAATCACAATTCATAATTCCAAACATGTAAAATACATAACGTAATTTAAACCGTTTATGGATATAATCCATAATCAAAAAAAAATTCCTTGAATAGATATATACTCATAAACCCTTCATATTGGTTTATAAAGAAAATGAGAATTATCATAAGCATATACCCTAGGATTGTCGTAACCAAGAGTGCAGCAAGGTCCATTATCATGCACCAGTTCCTGTTTGAGTCTAGCTCAAAGCAATGTTTTCAAGTTTTACCCCTAGATACATCTGTGACAGAGCCGCCTCTATATGCTTGTATCCAGACAGGGATGTATTTTCGTGGAAACTCAAAAAATCTCTACATTACCAAAATTCTAGGATGTTCTTCTATACTAATCCTCAAAGTCTATCTTAGGGTAATGTGCTTTAATCAGAGTTTATCTAAATCAAGTTTCCAAGGTTACTGCTAAACTTCAAATAACACCCTGATATTTTATGAGAAGTATATTTTTTTATGTATTATGTTATACGAAACATCAAAAGAATATTTCATTACACACAGCAGTATCTTGGCATGCATTATACGCAAGAGCAACCTTCCTCGATAGCATGTGTTGTACGCAATATCGAGTTTCACTAAACAACTATATGTTATTAATTTTTTTTTAAACTAGCCGTTATGAATATAAATACCCACTTTTTGAAATTATTTAAATTTTATCTTTCAAAATGGACTTCATTTTTGCATTTGGAATATTGAAATTCGCCTAGGGTGAAATTTTGGTATTTTTCTGAAAACATTCAATCTTTGATGAATTGTGAAAACACTGGGTTAATATTTAAAAACCGACTTTTTAATTAAATAATTATTTATTTTATTAAAATTTATTTTAGGTAAAAATTGATACATAATACCTATATAAGTTCAATGTAATTCATTGGATTCATTTTATAATAACTTAAATATATAAAAATTTTATTGAACTTTTCACCGACTTTTACCCACCTCCTAGGAGAATTTGCAAATGTACAAAAAACATAATTTTACCACATTTATGAGTGGAATTTCGAAAATCTGAGAGACACGGTTAATATCATGAAGTAAAATGTGGTTCAATAAGATAAAAATAATTTTTTGTGAATAGTAACTTTTTACTTTTATTTACCACGGTTAAAAGTTAACAGGGTAATTAAGGGTAAAAATGATATTATTATTACCCTTACTCATGTGCTAATTCTATTGGATAAATGTAATTAGACCAAAAGAAACCTTAGGAATATAATATTACCATTTAGGTCCACTTGGATTAGATTAGGAAATTTATTATAATTTTATTTAAAGAATAGTTAAAATGTTTAAAATCAATGTTTAATTACTAAAACATTTTTAATTTAGGGTCATACATAAGATAAATTCTACTTTAAAAATTAATTAGAAAGCTAAAACAATTTCATAAATAATGTTATTTTATTTATAATTTTTAGACATTAAATAATTTATTTTATTTTTGACACAATGATGATGCAGTAATTACCTTATTAATGAAATATTAACATAATTGATATTATAAATACCCAAATAAATGTAATTTGAGACTTTTTATAAATTAATCTAAATTTTTAGGTTAATATGACATGTTAGTATTGATTTAACTAATATTTTTCTTACTAATCATGCTGTTATGATTTTCAGAAAAATCAATTACCAAATAGGTCCAAAATTGACATAAAATAGTTTTTAAAACCAATATTATATTATTAATTGTTCTTCTATTCATAAAAATATAAGGTTCAGAAAAATGACTTATATAAAGTTATATATATTAAAAATGAACTACTTCGGGATTGTTTGGCGTATTATAGTAAGTTTATTAACCATATAGTGTAAGAAAACAAGAAGGCACGGTAAAAGTTAAAATATTTAACGTAGAGTTAAATCTAAATGATAAGGTTACAATAGTAACATAAACTTATCTAAAACCTATTGGATGAGATTATTTCTAACCTTACCCATATTAGCTTTGAAATAAATAAATTTGGAGCTATTATAAACAGAATATGAATTTATTATAAAATAATATTTTAAGTTTTTCTTAAGGTCCCCCTCTCCTCCATTATAAAAGGGAACCTCCTCCCTCTCCTCATTACACAACATTGAGCCATAAATCTTGGCCAACCCCTGATCGTTTTCATTCTCAACATCCCTAGAAACATACTAGAGGTCCTGGTCTTCTTCAAAGACCAATTGTATTGCCCTAAGAAGAGTATTCAAAGAGGCGTGTCGAAGAAGAGGTAATATCGGTTACCGATTCTTTCAAATTTATTTCTTTTTCTACTTCCTCTTTTTAGTTGTTTCATTATGAAGTAATAAAATCAGTATCACCCATATACCAATATGATATTATAAATATTAAACAACACTATTTCACCTTCTATCCATCCTACGGAAAACGAAATCACCATGCGTGCGTTCGTATGGAATATAGTCTCCATGCTGTGGTGTAATCTGTTTTCCACCACCACTTTACGTGGATGGGTATAATGGTGTAAATAATAACTATATATATGATTATTTTAAAGTGATATTGATTAGGAAATATTATACATACACTTCAATACAATTACACGATCATGGGAACGATATCATCGCTCCTGCGTACATACAGTCTACCGTCTCCACGATCTGATGCAACTCGTTCTACATGATCGTCACTGAATAATTATTATATCAATGAATTTAATGAATAAATATGATATATACCATACTAATATAACTCTATAGTTGAGGTATCTATAACCTAAAAAAATAATAATAATTTATTCCACAAAACATGCAAAATACATAAAGCAATGAACACCTGAATAACAAGTACCAATGAAATATTACTAATAATAATATAATAATATGACCGTATATGATATCATAACAGTGAATATGATTAAATAATAAGTCAATTACATTATTTAAATCATTATACAAGAGGTTCAGATACGTACGAAGAAAATCGGACCTAAGGTAAAGGAAAAAATTGCAATCTCATTTTTATCCTAGATTATTTATACTTCAGAATTTACTGGGGAATATTTATCATCCGCATCCATGTTTCTTGAATATGTAATATTTTTTATATCCTCATACAATTTTCTAAGTTCAATTTTACCGATTAGTGACTTTTTGGTAAATTATATAAATGGAATCTTTTGTCATTTTTAGTACGATGTACTTTTTGACTTTTCCGGCCAAAGTACGAGAAGAATGTTTTTTTAAAATTATAAGAAATGAATGGATTTTTATGATTTCATAGAACTTTAATTCCTTGAAGTTTCCTCTACAAGTTTTCAGGTTTATTTTTAATTAACTTCTTTTAGTTTAAAATGTTTTGACATGTTAAGAAAGGAAAAATGTTTTTGATGTAGAAAGGATATTTTACTCAAGAATGGAGTACAAGTGTTTTATCAAAATTATTTTCCATATAAGATAATATAGGGTTCTATTTATATCCCTATTATTACATTGATTTGATTATTTTGTGATGGAATTATTTTTATGAATTCTTTTATCTTATATGAATTTTTTTATGATGTCACAATGTTTATAAATACCATTTGTATTACATGGGTTGTGATATGATGTATGATTTATGATTTTGTGGCACAAATAAGAATGGTTTCATTATGAGATGGATGGGACCTATATCTCCCTCCAATGAATTGGGTAATGATTTATATCTCATTAGATAGACATGGCTGGAAAGTCAATTTAAATCAGTTCAGTGATACATGACAAGAACGAGGAGTGAACTTAGTTCAGAAATGGACTTTGTCCGCTATGATAGTCTTGGAAATGAGTATTGACTAACATGAAATGATTTTCAATGATTATGTGTGAATGACACAATTTTTCATGTTTCATGTTATGATTATTGGGATTACATTTCACTACTATGATTTATCCCATGTTATGATATTATGATCTCTTTTGCAGGTTATGATTTTCAAAATTTTATGTTCTTATGAATATGATATGATTGATATTTATTTTGTTTACCCTTATTGATCATTTGAGCTCACCCTTTTATATGTTTACTTTTCCCCAGGTCAGTAATATGGGTACTAAGTAGGATATTCAAAAAAGGACTCTATAAATGATGAAATAAATGGGAGATAATGTAGATGCTTTATGAACCAGTTGTTTTTGTTTCCTAGTTTCTAAAGACACTATACCTATACAGTCCTACCATGGTTTTGTTATATGTTGTAATAAGTAAACGTCAATTCTGAATTAATAACAATGTATGTAATGTATGGGTCGTTATAGTTGGTATCAGAGGAATGGTATAATCAACCTTTGAAAACTAGGATGTGAAAGCCTTAGTAAGAACCCTGAGGATATGTCTAAGCATAGAACACAATATTAGTGTTTTAGAAATGTCTATGAAGAACCTATGGTAAGACGTAATGTGTGAAATTTTATTCTTGATTTTGTGGTTTTCCTATTATGATTAGTGTTTCTCACACTATGATTATTTGTTTCAGTCAATGGCTAGAACCTGATGGAACCGTGATAAAGCAGAATGTGATGGGAAATGCAATGATTGTCCCCCTGAGAAACCAAACGTTATGGGAGCTTGAATGAAAAACCTTGTAGCCATGCTCACACAACTTTCTCATGCTATGAATCATGCAGGACTTCCAAACGAGAAAAGGATGGATCAAAATTCTGTTGAATCCTTCATGAGGCAGCATCCACCATCATTCAGCAGGTCTTCTAATCCATTAGTGGCTGAACAATGGATCAGTACCACTGAAAAGATATTTTCTATTCTACAATGTTCTGAACATGATAAAGTCATCATTGCAGTATATCGTTTGGAAGTTGAAACTGATCAATGGTGGAATCATATTAAGAATACAAGGTAATGGGGTGAAATTGATTCCATGGAATGGGATGAGTTCAAGAACTTATTTTTCAATAAGTAACTCCCCCGTATTCTTCGAACAATGATGGAGAAGGAGTTTCTTGAACTGAACCAAATGAGGATGAATAGGTTGGTACCTATGAAGAAAATTTTACAAGACTTTCAAGGTATGCTTCCGGAATTATTATCCAACCTAAGATTAAGATAGATTTATTCTTTAGTGGCTTAAAAACATGAATTCGTAGGGAGTTACCCATAATTGACTATAATAGCTACGAGGAAATTGTTCGATGTTCTCTCAATGTTGATATGGATATTGGAGCCACCCATCAATCATATGGGTTTGATAAGAAGAGGAAAATGGAATTCAAAGGAAAATAAAAATACCACATTGAAAAGAAGATGAGTTTTCCATTATTCACAAGTTTTGGAAAGAAACATTGACAGAACTATATTAAAGGGACAAGAAAATGTTTTAAGTGTGTTAATGAAGGTCATCAGGAAATTGAATGTCGAAATAATGGGAAGAAGATTTCTAATAATGAGAAAAAAGAAAGGGATACACAGAATGCTCGTCCAACACTTCAATTTTTCAAGTTGAAGGAGATGGGGCATTATGACAATCAATGCCCAAATTGTAACAGCCCAAGATTTTATGAAAAATATTCTTTTTAATTTCACTAATGTCTTGTGTTGTACGCAACACAAAAAGGATCTTGCACAACACGCATCCTTGACTTGCCTTGCATTACACGCAATCACGACCTTCCTCGATAGCGTGTGTAATACGCAATACCTAGTTTCACTAAACAACGATGTGCTATTAAAATATTATTAAAACTAGCCGTTATGAATAGTAATAACCACTTTTTAAAATTCTGTAAATCTTATTTTTCAAAATGAACTTCATTCTTGGATTCGGAGTATCGAATTTAGCCTAAGGTGAAATTTTGGTACTTTTCGGATAACTTTCATATTCTGATGAATAGTGAAAAATTACTAAATTATAATTAAAAACAACTTTTTTAATCGAAATAATTAATAGTGATAAATTATTAATTTGAGTGGTTTTAAAGTATATTTAGAATATATTTTTACAATTTAATACAATGTTGGTCATTGGTTGTAATTTCACATTTAAACCAGACATAATCAAATGTCAATCTTTTGATAGATTTTGTTTCTTAAAAAAACACGCTATTTGTTTTAACAGCGGGATTTAATTATAAAATTAATTAATGCAACTTCTATGTTATGAATTTGGTAAAATAGACTTCATTTTTGAATTCGGAATATGAAATATAGCTTAGGATGAAATTTTGGCATTTTTCTGAAAACTTTCAATTTTTGATGAATAGTGAAACCACTAAGTGGTAGGTTAAAAACTGAATTTTGCATAAAACTTAATTTTACCGCTTCTGTGAATGGAATTTCGAAAATCCGAGAGACACGGTTAATATCAAGGACTAAAATGTGGTTCAATGAGATGAAAATAATTTTTTGGTGAATAGTAACTTTTTACTTTTTTTTACCATGGTTAATATTAAATAGGGTAACTAAGGGTAAATATGATATTACTATTACCCTAACACATGTCCTAATTCTATTGGATAAGTGTAATTCGACCAAAAACAAACTTAGGAATAAAAAATGACCATTTAGGCCCACTTGGATTAGATTAGGACATTTATTATTAATTTATTTAAAGAAGGGTTAAAATAGTTAAAATCAAAGTTTAATAAGTAAATAATTTTTAATATGGGGTTATACATTAGATAAATTCGATTGTAAATATTCATTAGAAAGCTAAAAAGATTTCCTACATGATGGTAATTTATTTGTAATATTTAGACATCAAATAATGTAATTTATTTATGACACAAAGATGATGCAGTAATTATCTTATTAATGAAATATTGACATAATTGATGTTATAAACACCAAAATAAATGTAATTTGAGACTTTTTATGAATTCCACTAATTTTCTAGGTTACTATGATATATCAGTGATTCTCTAATCAACTTGGTTCGAACATATAATTCTGTTATGACTTTCACAAAAATCATATATAAAATAGTGTCAAACTTGACACAAAATAGTTTTTAAATCAAATATTATATTATTAATTGTTATTATATTCCTAAAAATCTAAGGTTCGGCCAAATGACTTAGATAAGGATATATATATTAATAATAAACAATTTGGGGTTCGTTTTGCATGTTATAGTAAGTGTATTAACCATATAGTGAAAGAAAACAAAAAGACATGGTAAAAGTTAAATTATTTAACTTAGAGTTAAATCTAATCGATAAGGTTAAAATAATATCCTAAACTTGTCTAAATTCTATTGGTTGATAGGATTTAGACCCATCCCCACTTTAGCTTCGAAATAAGACCCTTTGGAACCATTATAAACCGATTTTGACTTTAATATAAAATAATATTTTGAGATATTCCTATGGTGCCCCTCTCCTCCCCTATAAAAGGACACCTCCTCCCCCTCCTCCTCACACCAATTTGAGCACTCAAGCTCGGCCAACCCCTGCCAAAATCTCTTCTCCACTTCCCTAGAAACATCCTAGAGGTTCTGGTCTTTCTCAAAGACCAATTCTAGTGCCCTAAGAGGAGGTCTCAAAGAGGCACTTCAAAGAAGAGGTAATTACCGTTACCAATTCTTTCATCTTTATTTCTTCTTCCACTTCTTCTTCTTAAGTTGTTTCAATATGAAGTAATAACATCAGTATCACTCATATACTGATTGTTATTATAAGTATGAAACAACCCTATTTCACCATCTATCCATCCTACGGAAAAAGAAATCACCGCGCGTGCGTACGTACGGAATACCGTCTCCACGCCGTGGTGTAATCTATTTTCCACCACCACCTTACATGGATGGGTATAATGGTGTAAAGAATAACTATACATAGTTATTAAAAAATCATATTGATTCTTATATATTGTATAATCCACTCCAATTCAATTCAATATTTATAGAAATGATATCATCGCTCGTGCGTACGTACGGACTACCGTCTCCACGACGCGATGAGATTCATTCTCCATGTTAACCATTTAAGAATGATTATAATGTATATATAAGAAATAATAATGAAATATATGACATTATAAATCTACTGTATTTATTTATATATATACATATGTATGTCATCTACTTACTTCCATTTCAAGACAATAAGGAAAGAAAAACAGCGTTCATGCGTACGTACGGACTACCGTCTCCATGAACGGTTTTTTTCATTTTATTTATCTATCTATTATATATATATATATACTGAATATATATGATATATAAATCATATTTTATATTCTGGAAGTAAGTAAATCATGATATAAGTAATAATGATGTCTAGAACAACAAGTCAAAACACCTACGATAAATGAAACGATTTTACCCAAAACGCTTCTTTAACATGGAATTTACAAAAGAACGGGTAATATAATGTCATAAGTGAACCATATATGATATCATAAAAATGAATATGATTCTGTAATAAGTCAATGACATTATTTAAATCATTATACAGGAGGTTCGGACACGTACAAAGCAAATTGGACCTAAGGTAAGGGAAATATCACAATCTCATTTTTATCCGAGATTGTTTATTCGTAAGTATTTACTGGGGTGTATTTTATCATCCACATCCATGTTTCATCAATATGTAATATTATTTTCATCTACCTACAATTGTTTAAATCCATTTTTACCCTTCGGTGAGTTTTTAGTAAATGAAATAAAATGAATCTTTTGTCGTTTTTCGTACGAGGTACTTTTTGACTTTTCCGACAAAAGTACGAAGAATTTTTTTTTTAAATTATACGGCATGAATGGATTTTTAAAACATTATTTCCAAGAAGCTTCCTTTACAAGTTTTCAAGTTTATTTTTAATCAACTTCTTTTATTTTAATGTTTTATGACATGTTATGAAAGGAAAAATGTTTTTGAAGTAGAAAGGATATTTTCCTCAAGAATGAAGTTCAAGTGTTTTATTAAAATTATTTTCCATCTAAGATAATAAAAGGGTTCTGTTTTTATCCCTATTATTACATGGATTTTATTATGTTTGGATGGAAACATTTTTATGAATTCCTTTATCTTATATGAATTGTTTTATGATGTCATGTTGTTTAAGAATCCCATTTTTATTACATGGGTTATGCGATGATGTATGATTTATGATTTTGTGGCACACATAAGAAAGGATTCATTATAAGATGGGTGGGACCTATATCACCCTCCAATGCATTGGGTAAAGATTTTATATCTCATGAGATAGACAGGGCTGGAACGGTAGGTTATACCGGTTCAGTGAAACAGGACTGAAATGAGGGTTACTCGATTCAGAAAGGGACTTTGTCCACTAAGATAGTCTTGGCAATGAGTCATGACTAACAAGAAATGATTTTCCATGATTATGTGTGCATGCCACAAAGTTTCAAGTTTCATGTTATGATTATGGGGAATCTCATTTTCACTTCTATGATTTATTAAGATTTTATGATCTCTTTTGCAGGTTATGATTTTCAAAAAGATATGATATGATTTTTATTTCCTTTATTGCCCTTGCTGAGCATTTGAGCTCACCCTTTTATGTTTTCTTTTCCCCAGGATATAAAGAAAGGTTTTAGGTAAAAAAAGGGGATGACCTTTATGGGAGATATTGAAGAACTTTCACCACGATTAGAAGATTGCGTTCCGAGTTTCCAAAGACACTAAACTATTACGATCCTTTAGTGTGTGTTTTTTGTTATGTACTAAGTATTCCGCAAATGTAATGTAATGTCCATGTACGTCAAGCTTCGGGTCTCTACAGTTGGTATCAGAGGAAAGGTTTAGTCAACCTTTGGAAACTAGGATGCGAGAACTTTAGTGAGATCCCTAGAGATATTTATAAGGTTTGTCTAGGGATGTCCCTAAGGATAAGTATACGTATAGGATACAGTCCTATAACTATGGTAACAATCTTAGAATTTAACCTAAGAAGTTAGATATTGAGGATACTCCCCCTTTATTATGTTGTTTTCCCTAGCATGATTTTTTCCTCTCACACTATTCTTTTTGGGTTTTAGAAAATGGCTGGAAACAAGATGATTCACGATAATGGAGGATATGATGGACAATGGAATGATATTCTTCATAATGAAATGGGATTTGGAAGTCCAAACATAATTATTATGCCGAATCAGCAATCTCATAATATGATCAATAAAGTAAAATTTGGTAAGTTTCCTGACTCGGCTAATAAGAGAAAGATGGAGTTTCATGATGATCATAGAGGAAAGAAAGTTCATTTTCCCCTATGTAATTCATGTGGGAATAGGCATCAAGGAGAATGTTTCAAAGGAACTGGAAGATGCTTTGAGTGTGGAAAAGAAGGACACAAAGCAAGTAAGTGCAAAGGAAAAGGTTCAGTTAACACCATGGATAAGGATAATGGTATTGCTACGACATCAAAAAATGGTTAAGTGTTTTAAATGTGGAATGTATGGGCATTATGCAAACCAATGTCCTAAGGGAAAGACTCATGAAGAGAATCAGTATGGCCGTATGGGTAGTATTTATGTGGATGATGATGAAGAGACTACAAATGATATGTGAGATGAAAGAATTGTTGAAGCTCGGTTAATGGTCTAAGAATGTAGTCGAATGATTACATGTTTATCATGTGTAATGTTGTATAAGTAATCTCATGGAATAAGGAGACATCTAAGGACTGTTACACTGTTGTCTTTCCTAAAGTTTTGAAAGTTTATGATTAATGGTACCAGTAACCATGAAAGGTTATTCAGATATTTTTGGAAAGCAGATGATATGCGCATATTGAAGGGATAAGGAGAAAATGAAATGTTAGACAGTATTCATGAGCTCATGATTGATATAAGGACTAAGTGATATCGTGGTTTGAGTATATAGAATTTTGAGGATGTTGGTATGTGGAAAGTGTTAACTTTAAACTGCATTCATGTTTTCACTAAGGTATTCAAGAGAATACATGATTAAGGACTTTGAATGTTTGGAATGTGACCAACAAAACATATCTTATGATATATGGGGATCAAAGATGGTATTAAATCTATGGTAATCGTTTTCACTATATTATGAGAGTGGACTACAGTATTATGGATAAGCCTAAATATTAGAATGGATTATGTTGGACATAAGTTAGGATAAAACGTTTTTCGATATTATTGATGGGATGTTATAGTAATATAGCTTTAGAAAAAGGACAACCTGGAGGACGGGCGACAGCCCATCGCGTCGGACAAGGCTATGGGAATCGAACCCACAACCGAAGTGCGACTGGCCTTTATTGCTTACCACTGGCCTACAGGAAGTCCCTGTTTAGTAGAAACTAGTTTTACTATATTAAGAAGTATGATATATGAAGTATAAGTCCATTTTAGGAACCATATATGATTAATCTCACTATAGATCGACTTATGTATATAATTTTTGCTAACCTTTTGTTTGAGACAGATGGAATGACCCGTCGTTCTATCACATGATCTGCTAACACTTCACGAATAACAAATTCAACTTCATTTATTTAAGATATGAAGTGGAAATTGTTCAAGGCACGAACAACAGTGAGATTGTACCAAAATCATGTAAGTATTTCTTTTAATTCATCAACTTTAGGGGAATGATCTTGAAAACCAAAAATGTTGTCCTAGTGATCTTATACCTGAGGAATCAGATGGTACCTTATATCATCACAAATATATGGATTTGTGATTACTGGCTTTCCCATAGCCATGTTCTCTACCACTCTCCATCAGAACATGATGGTTAGATTTCTCTTCCATATCCATATTTTCACCTATGTGGATACCCAGTGATTAGTTTATTTGGGTAATCGTTACATTTCATACTTTAGTTTTTAAAGCCAAGTTTTGGTATTCCTTTTTACGATGTGGGTTTCTATTAAAGAAACTTTCGAGTAGTAAACCATTTATAAACCCGACGAATTTCGAGGGCGAAATTAATTTTAAGGGGGGTAGAATGTAACAGCCCAAGATTTTATGAAAAATATTCTTTTTAATTTCACTAATGTCTTGTGTTGTACGCAACACAAAAATGATCTTGCACAACACGCATCCTTGACTTGCCTTGCATTACACGCAATCACGACCTTCCTCGATAGCGTGTGTAATACGCAATACCGAGTTTCACTAAACAACGATGTGCTATTAAAATATTATTAAAACTAGCCGTTATGAATAGTAATAACCACTTTTTAAAATTCTGTAAATCTTATTTTTCAAAATGAACTTCATTCTTGGATTCGGAGTATCGAATTTAGCCTAAGGTGAAATTTTGGTACTTTTCGGATAACTTTCATATTCTGATGAATAGTGAAAAATTACTAAATTATAATTAAAAACAACTTTTTTAATCGAAATAATTAATAGTGATAAATTATTAATTTGAGTGGTTTTAAAGAATATTTATAATATATTTTTACAATTTAATACAATGTTGGTCATTTGTTTAAATTTCACATTTAAACCAGACATAATCAAGTGTCAATCTTTTGATAGATTTTGTTTCTTAAAAAAACACGCTATTTGTTTTAACAGCGGGATTTAATTATAAAATTAATTAATGCAACTTCTATGTTATGAATTTGGTAAAATAGACTTCATTTTTGAATTCGGAATATGAAATATAGCTTAGGATGAAATTTTGGCATTTTTCTGAAAACTTTCAATTTTTGATGAATAGTGAAACCACTAAGTGGTAGGTTAAAAACTGAATTTTGCATAAAACTTAATTTTACCGCTTCTGTGAATGGAATTTCGAAAATCCGAGAGACACGGTTAATATCAAGGACTAAAATGTGGTTCAATGAGATGAAAATAATTTTTTGGTGAATAGTAACTTTTTACTTTTTTTTACCGTGGTTAATAGTAAATAGGGTAACTAAGGGTAAATATGATATTACTATTACCCTAACACATGTCCTAATTCTATTGGATAAGTGTAATTCGACCAAAAACAAACTTAGGAATAAACAATGACCATTTAGGCCCACTTGGATTAGATTAGGACATTTATTATTAATTTATTTAAAGAAGGGTTAAAATAGTTAAAATCAAAGTTTAATAAGTAAATCATTTTTAATATGGGGTTATACATTAGATAAATTCGATTGTAAATATTCATTAGAAAGCTAAAAAGATTTCCTACATGATGGTATTTTATTTGTAATTTTTAGACATCAAATAATTTAATTTATTTATGACACAAAGATGATGCAGTAATTGTCTTATTAATGAAATATTGACATAATTGATGTTATAAACACCAAAATAAATGTAATTTGAGACTTGTTATGAATTCCACTAATTTAATAGGATACTATGATATATTAGTGATTCTCTAATCAACTTGGTTCGAACATATAATTCTGTTATGACTTTCACAAAAATAATATATCAAATAGTGTCAAAATTGACACAAAATAGTTTTTAAATCAAATATTATATTATTAATTGTTATTGTATTCCTAAAAATCTAAGGTTCGGCCAAATGACTTAGATAAGGATATATATATTAATAATAAACAATTTGGGGTTCGTTTGGCATGTTATAGTAAGTGTATTAACCATATAGTGAAAGAAAACAAAAAGACATGGTAAAAGTTAAATTATTTAACTTAGAGTTAAATCTAATTGATAAGGTTAAAATAATATCCTAAACTTGTCTAAATTCTATTGGTTGATAGGCTTTAGACCCATCCCCACTTTAGCTTCGAAATAAGACCCTTTGGAACCATTATAAACCGATTTTGACTTTATTATAAAATAATATTTTGAGATATTCCTAAGGTGCCCCTCTCCTCCCCTATAAAAGGACACCTCCTCCCACTCCTCCTCACACCAATTTGAGCACTCAAGCTCGGCCAACCCCTGCCAAAATCTCTTCTCCACTTCCCTAGCAACATCCTAGAGGTTCTGGTCTTTCTCAAAGACCAATTCTAGTGCCCTAAGAGGAGGTCTCAAAGAGGCACTTCAAAGAAGAGGTAATTACCGTTACCAATTCTTTCATCTTTATTTCTTCTTCCACTTCTTCTTCTTAGGTTGTTTCATTATGAAGTAATAACATAAGTATCACTCATATACTGATATGTTATTATAAGTATGAAACAACCCTATTTCACCATCTATCCATTCTACGGAAAAAGAAATCACCGCGCGTGCATACGTACGGAATACCGTCTCCACGCCGTGGTGTAATCTATTTTCCACCACCACCTTACATGGATGGGTATAATGGTGTAAAGAATAACTATACATAGTTATTACAGCATCATATTGATTCTGATATATTTTATAATCCAGTCCAATTCAATTCAATATTTATAGAAATGATATCATCGCTCGTGCGTACGTACGGACTACCGTCTCCACGACGCGATGAGATTCATTCTCCATGTTAACCATTTAAGAATGATTATAATGTATATATAAGAAATAATAATGTAATATATGACATTATAAAGCTACTGTATTTATGTATATATATACATATGTATGTCATCTACTTACTTCCATTTCAAGACAATAAGGAAAGAAAAACAGCTTTCATGCGTACGTACGGACTACCGTCTCCATGAATGTTGTTTTTCATTTTATTTATCTATCTATTATATATATATATATACTGAATATATATGATATATAAATCATATTTTATATTCTGGAAGTAAGTTAATCATGATATATGTAATAATGATGTCAAGAACAACAAGTCAAAACACCTACGATAAATGAAACGATTTTACCCAAAACGCTTCTTTAACATGAAATTTACAAAAGAACGGGTAATATAATGTCATAATTGAACCATATATGATATCATAACAATGAATATGATTCTGTAATAAGTCAATGACATTATTTAAATCATTATACAGGAGGTTCGGACACGTACAAAGCAAATTGGACCTAAGGTAAGGGAAATATCACAATCTCATTTTTATCCGAGATTGTTTATTCGTAAGTATTTACTGGGGTGTATTTTATCATCCACATCCATGTTTCATCAATATGTAATATTATTTTCATCTACCTACAATTGTTTAAATCCATTTTTACCCTTCAGTGAGTTTTTAGTAAAAGAAATAAAAGGAATCTTTTGTCGTTTTTCGTACGAGGTACTTTTTGACTTTTCCGAAAAAAGTACGAAGAATGTTTTTTTTAACTTATACGGTATGAATGGATTTTTAAAACATTATTTCCAAGAAGCTTCCTTTACATGTTTTCAAGTTTATTTTTAATCAACTTCTTTTATTTTAAAGTTTTATGACATGTTATGAAAGGAAAAACGTTTTTGAAGTAGAAAGGATATTTTCCTCAAGAATGAAGTTCAAGTGTTTTATTAAAATTATTTTCCATCTAAGATAATAAAAGGGTTCTATTTTTATCCCTATTATTACATGGATTTGATTATGTTTGGATGGAATCATTTTTATGAATTCCTTTATCTTATGTGAATTGTTTTATGATGTCATGTTGTTTAAGAATCCCATTTTTATTACATGGGTTATGCGATGATGTATGATTTATGATTATGTGGCACACATAAGAAAGGATTCATTATAAGATGGGTGGGACCTATATCTCCCTCCAATGCATTGGGTAAATATTTTATATCTCATGAGATAGACAGGGCTGGAACGGTAGGTTATACCGGTTCAGTGAAACAGGACTGAAACGAGGGTTACTCGATTCAGAAAGGGACTTTGTCCACTAAGATAGTCTTGGCAATGAGTCATGACTAACAAGAAATGATTTTCCATGATTATGTGTGCATGCCACAAAGTTTCAAGTTTCATGTTATGATTATGGGGAATCTCATTTTCACTTCTATGATTTATTAAGATTTTATGATCTCTTTTGCAGGTTATGATTTTCAAAAAGATATGATATTATTTTTATTTCCTTTATTGCCCTTGCTGAGCATTTGAGCTCACCCTTTTATGTTTTCTTTTCCCCAGGATATAAAGAAAGGTTTTAGGTAAAAAAAGGGGATGACCTTTATGGGAGATATTGAAGAACTTTCACCACGATTAGAAGATTACGTTCCGAGTTTCCAAAGACACTAAACTATTACGATCCTTTGGTGTGTGTTTTTGTTATGTACTAAGTATTCCGCAAATGTAATATAATGTCCATGTACGTCAAGCTTCGGGTCTCTACACAAATCCAAGGGTTGATGATGATGATTGAAGTCAACAAACTCTTAAGTCCAAAGAAAAAGTAATGTTACATGCAATTACAATCAGTGATGTGGAGTATGATAAAGAAGTGGTGAAAGGTACACTTACCATCCACTCTAATGTAGAAAATATTTTATTTGATTCTGGATCCACCCACTAATTTATTTCTGAAGAATTATCTAAGGGTATCACCATATTACCTCAATAATTAGATGTTGAGTTAGATTTGAGAACTCTTAATGGCACAACGGTCACATTAAAAGTTTATAATTCTTCTCTAATTGACGTTTGTGGGAAAGTGCTTCTAGAAAATCATGTGATCCTTCCTATAGTGGAATTTGATGTGATTATTAGCATGGATTGAATCTCTTTATTCGGAGCTTATATCAATTACCAATGAAGGGAAAAACATTTAATATTCCTGATCAATTTACTATCATCTATCGATACATGGATGAACATAACCTTCCAGTGGAAATTTCTTCCATATTATAGGTCTTGATTCCACTAAATGGAGATTATTTATCTCAAATGGTTGGCAAGAAACTCATGATTAATAATATTCCCATTGTACGGGATTTTGGTGATATCTTTCCAGATGAATTTCTAGGTCTTCTACCAAATCATGAAGTTTAGTTTTCAATAGAACTCATACCAGGTTCTATGAATATTTCAAAGATACATTATAGAATGTCCCCAATTGAGTTGCAAGAATTTAAGT
The DNA here is from genome assembly GCA_963277665.1 of Viscum album. Taxonomy (NCBI): domain Eukaryota; kingdom Viridiplantae; phylum Streptophyta; class Magnoliopsida; order Santalales; family Viscaceae; genus Viscum; species Viscum album. The sequence goes on from OY728133.1 coordinate 668,395,965, forward strand.
AGCAACTCCAAGATAATCTTGATAAAGGATTCATATTCCCTAGTGAGTCACCTTGGGGAGAACCTATTATGTTTGTTAAGAAGAAATATGGATCAATGAGACTCTACATTGATTATCGATAACTTAACAAGATCACTATCAAGAAAAAATATCATCTCCCACCCATTGATGATTTATTTGACCAACTACGCGGAGCTCAATACTTCTATAAGACTGGTCTTCTTTCAATGTATCATTAATTAAGGGTTAAAGGGGAGGATATTCCAAAGACAACTTTCCATACAAGGTATGGACACTATGAATTTATAGTGATGACATTTAGTCTTACTAATGACCATGCTATCTTCATGGATATAATGAATAGAGTCCTTAAATACTATCTTGATCAGTTTGTAGTAGTCTTTATAGACGATATTCTTGTCTATTCAAAGAGCAAGGAAGAACATGAACATCACTTGAGAAATGTATTAAATACCCAAAGAAAGGAGAATATTTATGCCAAATTTACCAAGTGTGAATTTTGCCTTCAAAAAGATTCATTTTTGGGTCACATAATCCCAAAAGAGGGGATATTTTTGGATCCTGCAAAAACAGAGGTTATCGAAATACGGATGAGACCAACAACTGTAACTGAGATCCGATGTTTTCATGGCTTGGCTAGATATTATCGACATTTTGTGAATGATTGTTCATGTTTATCTAATCTACTCACCAGTTTGACTCGAAAAGGAGTTAAGTTCGTTTGGACGGAGGAGTGTGATGAGAATATCAAGGAGTTAAAAAGAAGGTTATCGAGTGCACCTGTGCTCACACTACCGTGTAGTGGAGAATGGTTTTTGATCTATAGTGGTGCATCCATGAAGGTATTGGGGTGTGTTCTCTTGAAAAATGATATGGTGATAGATTATACCCCATAACAGTTGAAAATCCATGCGAAAAATTACCCAACTCATGATTTGGAGTTAGCTGTGGTAATATTTATGTTAAAGATTTGGTGGAATTACCTTTAAGGTTAAAGGTGTGATATTTATACTAATCATAAATGTTTAAAGTATATTTTCACACAAAAGTAGTTGAATATGCACCAAAGAAGATGGTTGGAGTTGATTAATCATTACGAATGCCCAATCCATTATCACCCTGGGAAAGAAAACAAGGTAGCGGATGCATTAAGACAACAAGACAATGCTAGCTTATCCCTCATAAATATCACAAAAGATCCAATATTTATGCATTTAAAAAGGATGGATCTTGGAATTATAATGGAAGGGGGAAAATATTATCTTTCTCAATTGAATGTTCAACTATCTATACATGTAATGATTAAAGAGGCAAAAAAAGAAGATGTAGAGTTACAAAAGAAGGTGAGAAATGTTCCTGAATAGAACCTTGATTGTGATGGCATAATAAGGTTTAGGAATCGGGTTTGTGTTCCTCCCATACCAGAATTTAAGAAGTTTCTGCTGGATAAGGCTCATATTTCTTCATTCTTTATTCATACTGGAAGTTGGATGATGTATAGGGACCTGAAAAAGTACTTCTGGTGGGATGGAATGAAAATAGATGTTGCAGAATATGTCTCTCGGTGCTTGGTTTTTCATCAAGTTAAATCTAAGAGACAGAAGTGTAAGGGAATTTTACAACCATTACCCATACATGAATAGAAATGGGAAAAAATCACTATGGACTTTGTCACCGGACATCCTAAAACATCCAAAGGCAATAATGCTATCTGGGTTATAGTTGATCGTCTTATAATGTTGGAACACTTCATTGCTATTATAGAAGATTTCTCTCTGAATCAGCTTGCTAGGATATATGTAAAGGTGGTGGTAAGATTGCATGGAGTACCACATTCAATTATATTTGATCAGGATCCGAGGTTTACCTCAATGTTTTGGTGAATTCTTCAATATACTCAAGATATAGAGTTGTGTTTCAGCACTGCTTGTCATCCTTAGACATACGGTCAGTCAGAGAGGACAATTCAAACTCTAGAAGACATGTTGAGAGCATGATCTATGGATTTCAAAGGTGGTTGGGAACAACACCTACCTTTTGTGGAATTTTCTTTTAATAATAGCTTTCACTCCAGTATTCAGATGGCACCTTATGAAGCACTCTATTGAATGAAATGCAGGACTTCAACTTGATGGGATGATGTTTGGGAACGAAAGCTATTTGGACATAGTCTTGTGGATGAGATGGCAGAAATGGTCAAATCTATTCAACAACACATAAGAGCATCTGAAAGTCAACAAAAAAGTTTTTCCGACAACCAAATAAAATTCCTAGAGTTTTAAGTAGGTGATAAAGTGTTCTTATGAATATCTCCTTGGAAGAGAGTAATGAAATTTGGAAAGAAGGGCAAGCTGAGCCCTTGGTATATCGGTCCATTCGAAATACTAGATCATGTTGGGATGGTAGCTTACTGATTGGCACTTCCACCGAATCTCTCTAAAATTCACGATGTGTTCCATGTATCTCTCCTTAGAACATTCATACCTGATCCATCACATATACTAAGCTCAGAAGTTGTACTACTAGATAAAGATCTTTTTTATGAAGAACAACCGATATAGATTTTGGATCATAGTGAAATATTTCTACGGAACAATACCACTCGCTTGGTGAAAGTTATATAGAGGAACCACCAATTAGAAGAAGTTAGATGGGAGCTTGAGGATATGATGAGGGAGAGGTATCCTCATCTGTTTGTTACGAAGTGACAAATTTCGAGGGTGAAATTAATTTTAAGGGGGGTAGAATTTAACACGCTAATATTTTATGAGAAGTATAATTTTTTTATTTCTTATGTTATACGCAACATCAAAGGAATGTTTCATTACACACAGTAGTATCTTGGCTTGAGTTATACATAAGAGCAACCTTCCTCGATAGCGTCTGTTGTACGCAATATCGAGTTTCACTAAACAATGATATGTTATTAAAAAATTATATAAACTAGTCATTATGAATAGTAATACCCACTTTTTGAAATTTTATAAATTTTAACATTCAAAATGGACTTCTTTATTGGATTCGGAATATCAAAATTAGCCTAGGGTGAAATTTTGGTATTTTTCTGAAAACATTCAATTTTTGATGAATAGTGAAAACACTAAGTTACTATTTAAAAACCAACTTTTTATTTAAATAAATATTTATTTAATTTAAATTTATTTTAGGTCATAATTGATACGTAATACCTATATATGTTCAATTTAAGTCATTGTAGTCATTTTATAATAATTTTAGATATATAAAAAAAATTTATTGAACTTTTCACCGTCTTTTACCCACCTCCTAGGAGAATTTGAAAATGTACATAAAAAGTAATTTTACCGCTACTGTGAGTGGAATTTAAAAAATCCGAGAGACACGATTCATTCAAGGATTAAAATGTGGTTGAATAAGATAATTTTTTTGGGGAATAGTAACTTTTTACTTGTATTTACCACGGTTAAAAGTAAATAGGGTAATTAATGTTAAAATGATATTATTATTACCCTAAAAAATGTCCTAACTCTATTGGATAAGTGAAATTCGAAAAAAAAACAACCATATGAATAAAATATTACCCTTTAGGTACACTTGGATTAGATTAGTACATTTATAATTATTTTATTTAAAGAATAGTTATAATGGTTAAATCAATGTTTAATAACTAAAACATTTTCAATATAGGGTTATACATAAAATAAATTTGACTATAAATATTCATTAGAAAGATAAGATGATTTCCTACATAATGGTATTTTATTTTTAATTTTTATACATTAAATAGTTTTATTTATTTTTGACACAATGATGATGAAGTAATTACCTTATTAATGAAATATTAACATAATTGATATTATAAATACCCAAATAAATGTAATTAGAATCTTTATATAAATTCCACTAACTTTTAAGGTTAAAATGACTTGTTAGTATTGATTCAATTTACTTATTTAGAACTAATCATGTTGTTATGATTTTCACAAAAATCAATTACCTAATAGTGTCAAAATTGACAAAAAATAGTTTTTAAAACAAATATTATAATATTAATTGTTATTCTATTCTTAAAAATCTATGGTTCGGACAAATGAATTTGATAAGGTTATATATATTAATAACTAACCATTTTGGGATAGTTTGTCTTGTTATAGTATTTTTATTAACAATATAGTGTATGAAAACAAGAAGACATGGTAAAAGTTAAAATATTTAACATAGAGTTAAATCTAAATGATAAGGTTAAAATAGTAACCAAAACTTGCCTAAAACATAATTTTTCAAATATTTCGACCCATACCATCATTATCTTCGAAATAAATCAATTTCAACTTACTATAAACCGAATATGACATTTTTATAAAATAATATTTTATTTTTTTCCTAAGGTGCTCCTCTCCTCCCTTATAAAAGGGCAACTCCTCACTCTCCTCTTAACACAGCATTGAGTAGTCAATCTATGCCAAACCCTGCCCATTTCACTTCTCAACTTCCCTATAAACATACTAGAGGTTCTGATCTTCTTCAAATAAAAATTTAATACCCTAATAAGAGGTTTCAAAGAGGCGTGTCAAAGAAGAGATAATATCTGTTACCGATTCTTTCAAATTTATTTCTTCTTCTACATCATCTTATTTAGTTTTTTCATTATAAATTAATAACATTAGTATACCTCATATACTTGTATGTTATTATAAATATTAAACAACCCTATTTCTCCTTCTATCCATCCTACGGAAAACAAAATCACCGTGTGTGCATACGTACGGAATACCGTCTCCACGTCGTGGTGTAATCTGTTTTCCACCGCCACTTTACTAGGATCGGTATAATGGTGTAAAGAATAACTATATATATTATTATTTTAAAGTGATATTGATTATAAAATATTATACAAACTCTTAAATACAATTCCACGATCATGGGAATGATATTATCGCTCGTGCGTATGTACGACCTGTCATCTCCACGATGTAATGTGACTCGTTCTACATGATCTTTATTGAATAATGATTATATAAATTAATTGAATGAATAAATATGATATATATTAAATTAATACCATTATGGAAATGAGGTATCTATAACCTAAAAATAATAATAAGAATTTATTCGACAAAACATGCATAAGAACATAAAGCAATGAACACCCGAATAACAAGTAGAAATGAAATATTACTAATAAGAAGATAATAATATGACCATATATGATATCATAACAATGAATATGATTATTTAATAAATACATGAAATTATTTAAATAATTATACTAGAGGTTCGAATATGTATGAAGAAAATCAGACATAAGGTAAGGGAAAATCTCGTAATCTCATTTTTATCAGATATTGTTTATACTTCAGAATTTACTGGGGAATATTTATCCTCCACATCCATATTTCCTCAATATGAAATATTATTTCTATCCTCCTACCATTTTTTAAATCCAATTTTTCCCATTAGAGTGTTTTTAGTAAAATATATGAAATGAATCCTTTATCATTTTTAGTACGAGGTACTTTTGGACTTTTCCTGCCAAAGTACGATAATAATGTTTTTTTAACTTATACATCATCAATTAATTTTTATGATTTCATAGAACAATATTTCCATGAAATTTCCTCTACATGTTTTCAAGTTTATTTTTAATTAACTTCTTGTAGTTTAAAATTTTCTGTCATGTTAAGAAAGGAAAAAAAATTGAGGTGGAAAGGATATTTTCATCAAGAATGGAGTTCTAGTGTTTTATCAAAATTATTTTTCCATCTAAGATAATATATAGTTCTGATTCTATCCCTATTATTACATTTATTTTATTATGTTGTGATGGAATTGTTTTTAAGAAGTCATTTATCTTATATGAATTGTTTTATGATGTCACGATGTTTAAAAATCCCATTTTTATTACATGGGTTATGCTATAATATATGATTTATGATTTTGTGGCACACATAAGAATGGTTTAATTATGAAATGGGATAGAACTATATCCCCCTCAAATTCATTGGGTAAAGATTTATATCTCATGAGATATACATGGCTAGAACGACAAGTTAAACCAGTTCAGTGATACAGGATTGGAACGATGAGTGAACTCGGTTCAGAAATTGACTTTGTCTGCTATGGTAGTATTGTCAAAGAGTCTTGAATAACATGAAATGATTTTATATGATTATGTGTATATGACACAATGTTTCATGTTTCAATTTATGATTATTGTTATTACATTTCACTACAATGATTTATCCCATGTTATGATATTATGATCTCTTTTGCATGTTAATATTTTCAAAATGTTATGTTCTTATAACTATGATATGATTGATATTTCTTTTTTTTACCCTTATTGAGAATCTGATATCACCCTTTTATATGTTTTATTTTCCCCAAGTTAGGAACAAGGTTACTATGTAGGATATTCCAAAAGGGACTCTAGATATGATGAAATAAATGGGAGATAATGTGGATGATTTATGAACCAGTTGTTTATGTTTCCCAGTTTCTAAAGACACTATACCTATACGGTCCTACCATAGTTTTTTAATCTGTTGTAATAATTAAGCTTCAATTCTGATGTAATTACAATGTATTTAAAGTATGAGTCATTATACTTCCTCTGATATAAACTGTAACGCCCCAACCCTAGTTATCCAGAGTCAGTGCATTATTACATAACATTTGCATGATCACAAAAGATGAAGTCTCAAAAGACTGATTAGTTTAGTAGCCTTGGAATCACTATATACATTTCTAAATATTACATTACATCATAAAGTTAAAAAAATACAACAACATCTTGTGTCCACAGACCGCACTCATATCCCCTCATACTATCCCTGCAGGTCATTCATAAAATACTTCTTCACATCCTAGGAAACATAAAACATAGAATGGGGTGAGATCAGATGCCCAGTAAGGATAACAATATAGTTGAAACTTTCATAGATAAGAATAAACATTTAAGGCAATGTATAACTAAAACAAAAGCCTTTTAAACCTGAACATCAACATAATATGGAAGAAATAAAATGAAATAATGTCATTTACTTATTCACATGGATATTCAAATAGTAGAATAATCACATGCAATAATAATAACCACTTTCATAATGATGGAATGCATAATGCAAGACTATCATAACCATGTAGCCAAGGCCTTGTGCCAAGAATTCAAATAATATTTTGTCAAGGCCTTGTGCCAAGACATTAGTTTGTCTCATGAAACCTACTGATTCATTGAGGAGCTATAGTGGGCTCTACCCGTCACTTACTAAGTCCAATTCGTTCCTTATATAAATAGGTTTAAACATAACATAAACATTCTTATTAAAACTAGAATACGAAATGTCAATACGTTCTCCATAAACCATGAATGGTATAAAAATAACAGATCTGCAGTCAAACATATCACAAAACCTTCAATACAATATTGACGTTTTGTATCATAATAAATCAAATTAAAATAATCATGAAATCCATAAATAGATGTTGACATAGGTGAAATCATGACTATTTGAGAGAAATATCTCTTTTTTGAAATAATTTAAAAGTCACACATTTATTATGGAAGTAATTTAAAATATATTTTTTAATCAAAGTGTCCCATACCACTTTGAAACTTCTGAAATGAAATATCATTTCAAAATAGTCATTTACATATAAATAAATCCTTAAAATCATTTTAAAAACATAGACATTAATTAAAAATATTTAGAAAGATAAATCTTTAAAACATTCAAAATTTTGATCTTGATAAAGTGTACCTTTAACAAATTCTTAAAATATTCATTTTGAAATCATTTAAAAGTCACATAATTATAAAATAAAACATTTAAATTCAAAATATTCTTATAATATTTTATGGGATGCTTCGACGAGTTTATAAAGGTAGAAAATTTCTGCACCCGCTGTATAACTTAAAGAAACATTCTTAACTTAAATTTGTTGAAAAGGTCTAAAAGTACCTTGTTTGGAAAATGACGGAAAGAATCTTTTCAAAAAAAATAAGGGTATATTTGACATTAACCCATTTTCTAATAAATTGTAATTTTTGTTGAAATATATTTTTATGAAACATGGGTGTGGATGATAAAGAGGTCCCAGTAGATAATTACATATAAACAACCTCAGATAATGAAAAGATTGTGAAATAAACTCATACCTTGTACTTTTCCTTGGTCGAGGGTTTCTTAACCTCCTATATAATAGTTAAATCATTTTTATTAAATTATAAAAAAATCATATACATAAATATTATATCATATATGATCTTTTAATATTGCCTTATTAATAATATTTTGGTATTATCATCGTTTCGAATGTTAACTTACTCGTTTTCTTTTATATATTTTGATACATAAGACATGTTTGTCATGGATAGGTTTTATCTTATTCATATACATAATGATATCAACTCCTTAAACATTATTTGTAATCATCAAATGAGAATTATACTTGAATGTATATTATTGGTAAATGAATCTAATCGCATTCGTGGATACGGTAATCCATATGTACGCACGAACGCTACTTCCATTTCATTTTTCATTTTAAAAGGAATAAAAACGAAATGTTACATAGTTATATTATTATTCCAGTATAATATATTATCTTATATATTTTACTTAAGTTCATTAACACCATCCTTTATACGTTCAATGTATGGTATGAACGAGTCATATCACATTGAGGGGGGTAGTCCGCACTTCCTCAAATGAAATGATCGTATATATATAAAACATGAAAAAAATAATGGTATGAAATAAAATGGTATTATATAAGATTATACATAAAATAAATATCATTAATATCATATTTAATTATAGTTCCATCATAATTTCCACCTTGAGATGTGGTAGGAGATAATTGAACAATCTTTGTTTTGTGAGGCGTTTAGTTTCTATTCAAAGAAACATTATGTTCTTCACCCATAAGATAGAGGTGTGTGTAATTGTAGTTCAAATAATTCTCATAAGAATATCCTATTATATTTTGGATACTTTTTTTGTTACAAAAGAAAATAATAATAAGGGTTTAGGGGTTGGAGAAGTAAAATAAAAGAAAAGAATCTAAGAGAAGTCGTTACCTTTGATTTGGGTAAATCCCTTTGGATTCAACCCAAAAGGACTCTTGAATTCCCTTCTGCCTAGAGTAAGGCCTCTATGTGGAGTAGAGGGATGTAGGAAGATTAATTAGGCAAAGGTTGGACGATCCAAAATTCTTGAGAGGTGTGAGGAATTGGTTAGAAGTGGTGTCCTTTTATAAGGGGGAGGAGGGGCTCTTTAGGAAAAACTTAAAGTATAATTTTATAATAAAATCATATTCGGTTTATAATGGCTCCAAAGTGGATAATTAAAATTATATTGTGGGGATAGGTCTAAATACAATTAACCAATAGTTTTTCGACAGTTTTGGGTCACTTTTGTAAACTTATCTTTTGGTTTCAACTCTAAGTAAAAATATGTTTGACATTTACCATGTCTCTTTGTATTATTATATTATATGGTTAATAAACATACTATAAACTATAAATAGACCCCAAGTGGTCCATTAATGATACACCTATCATGATATAAGTCATTTGGCCAAACTGTAGATTTTTAAGAATAGAATATCAATTAATAATATAATATTTGTTTTAAAAACTCTTTTATGTCAATTTTGGCACTATTGGTTATTTTGTTTTTGATAAATTCATAACAGCATTATTACTTCAAAAAAAATTCATATAACCAATCCTAATATGTCATAATAACCTATAAAATTATTTTAATTAATAAAAAGTCTGAAATTACATTTATATGGGTATTTATAATATCAATTATCTTAATATTTCATTAATATGGTAATTACTGCATCATCATTGTGTCATAAATAAATTAAATTATTTAATGTATAAAAATTGTAAATAAAATACCATTATTTTGGAAATATTTTTATATTTCTAATGAATATTTATTATAAAAATTATTACTTATATAACACCAAATAAAAATTAATTAATAAAAGGTTTTTGTTTATGTCAATTTTGAATTTACATTAATTTAATTAATCTAAAATGTCATTATCATTCATAAGTGGATCCATGGTGTCCCAAAATAGACCCAAATATTCCCATGGTCTGTCATTACTCATCCAATAATGTTAGGACATGTGTTAATGTAATTTTGAATTATTATAATATTCTTTTTACCTTGAATTACACGATTTTTTTTTAACCGCGGTAAATAAAAGTAAAAAGTTACTATTCACCAAAAATTATTTGTATCTTATTGAACAACATTTTATTTATTTATATTAAATTTGTCTCTTGGATTTTTGAAATTCAAATCAGAGAAGCGGTAAAATAATGTTTTATGGGAATTTTCAAATTCTCCTAGGAGGTGGGTAAAAGACAGTGAAAAGTTCAATAAATTTTTATATATCTAAAATTATTGTAAACTAAATCCTATGAATTAAAATGAAATTATATAATTATTATTTATATATTCTGACATAAATTAATTTAAATAAAAAAAGTAATTATTTAAATAAAAAAATCGGTTTTAACCAGTAACTCAGTGATTTTCACTATTCCAAAAAATTGATGTTTCTTAGAAAAATCCAAAAAATTAGGACTAAGAAATATTTGATATCATGAATTAAAAAATGATATCTATTTTACCAAATTAAAAACATATATTTTTCATTAATTAATTTAAATTAATTCCCATTGTCAAAACAAATAGCGTGTTTTTAAAAATAATAACTATTAAAATATTGACACTTACTTATGTCCAGTTTAAATGTGAAATTATGTCCTATGACCCGCATTGGATTAAATGGTAAATAATATAATCTAATAATTCTTTAAAATCACTCAAATTCATAATTTATCACAATTAATTATTTCGATTAAAAAATATGTTTTTAATTAAAATTTAGTAATTTTCACAATTCATCAAAATATGAATGTTATCAGAAAAGTACGATAAATTCACTCTAAGCTAATTTCGATATTCCGAATCCAAAAAAAAATTATTTTGAAATATAAAATGTATAAAATTTCAAAACATGGGTATTTCTATTCTTAACGGCTGGTATGATTGTTTGTGGTGTGCTAGAACTCGAAGTTGCATATAACACACGTTATTGTATTATTCAAAGAGAAACGTACCATGAAATCATGGGGTTTTACATCCCTTAACCTGATGAAGGAACCTCTAAGCACAAAAACTATTAGCCTTTGATCCCTAGATCAAAAGGAATTTGTTGTAACTTCATTAGTCAACAATGGTTGAGCGACGTGACAATGCATGACCCAACCTCCAAATCATAAAGTTATAGAGAACCTGATGCAACCAAAAAAAATACAATTATAGATTACGATTTACCATCAATCAATGGGGATACACCAACCATCGTTCACCACAAATTCAATCCCATATGTTTTAAATCAAGCATGGACTCTTCCATATGATATAGAACATGGGAAAATTTAGAGATATTCAAAGGGAATATCCCCACGAACATATCTCTAAATTCCTATAGGTATGCGATTCCATTTTCAACTAGGGATTTTTATATAATGCAATAAGACTTCATGTTTTCCAATTTTATCTCAGATACTAAGAAAAATTTTGGCTGATAATCCCATCCCCATAGTTAATTAAAACCTGGGATGAACTCTAAAAGAAGATTCTGGATAAATACATTCCACCGATCCGAACATGGAAACTTCAAAATGAAATTCATAATTTCAACCAAGGTGATGGAGAATATTCATTGGAGTTATAGGATAGATTCAAAGAACTCATGAGAAAATTTCCACAACATAGACATGACACCTAGATTCAAATGCAAACATTATATAGAATCTAATGACACTTGAAGCCAGAAGAGCTATTCTGGACAATGTTTCCCACAATGCTACTATGTGGCAATGTGACTATGGAAAACCATGACATGGAATCCACCAAGATGATGAGAACACCAGGTTAGCAGCGCAATTGAGGATCTAAATAAAAATTTGGAATCATTTCAAGTACCTACCACAAAACCTTCCCCTGCCCCAGTCATGGAGATCCAGTCATGTGAGATGTGCAGTGGACAACACCAGTACCAAGACACAAAAGAAGGCTAAGAAGAACCGAGAGATTATAATTACTTCAAATAAAATTAATATAATAAACCATTTCAACAAAAACATCCATTTTATCGGCAGTGTCCTTCCCAGCAGCATCCTCAGACCAATCAAGGGTATTTTCAGCAGCGTAGTAGTCAAACTCAGTTACTCAATTAGGGACCACCAGGGTATCCACCAATTAACAATGTCCCAAGACCACAACAACAGACATATCTACAAAAAACCTTTCTGAGACCTCAACAATAGTTTATTCCCACCCATTCAAGACCAAAACAGGAACTTCCATCAAACCAAAGAAACTTGGAGAATCTTCTAACCTCGTTATTTTATAAATATGATCAACGGATGACTATACAAAAGAATGAGATGAAAAATCAATGAGAAACATTATAAAATTTGGAGATTCAAATTGGTTAAATCCCAAAGACCTTATCCAAGAGACTAGTAGGTACCCTACCAAGTAACACTGAGACATATCCAAAAGAGGAGGCTAAGGCTGTAGAGATGAGGAGATTAAAAGTATTGGGCTTTCAATAACAAAAGGAAGCAATGACCTAGGAAGAACCCAAGAAAATTTTAGAAAAAGAAGAATTTGTCCCTACATCATCACCAAAAAATAGTTCTATTTGAGAAAGAAAAATCCCCAAAAAAACTTATGGAACCCATTTATGCAGCCCTACCTACATACAAGAAACCTATTCCCTTTCCAGAAAGAGCAAGTCCAGGTAGGAAGGAGGCCAATACAAAACGTTCCATGAAATGTTCAAGAAGTTTTATATCAACATTACTTTTGCTATGTAAATCACTCAAATGTTGGTTTAAGTGAAATTTATCTAGTGTTTTCTATAAAAAAAAATATATGACATGAGAGTCATCTCATTAAATTAAGAATGCCCTATGGTTGTACATCAGAATATCCCACCAAAGATGAGAGAAACTGAAATCTTCTCAATCCCTCATTCCATAGAAGGGTGTAAATTTGGAAAAGAATTATGTTACCTCAGATCCAGCATAAATCTAATTCCAATGAGTGTCTTACCCAACCTCATACTCCAATATCTCAATGAAAAATGAGTATATTTACATTTGGCTAACCGTTCAGTCAAATACCTGGGAGGTATTCTTGAATATGTTCTGGTTAAAGTCCAAAAATTCATTTTACCAATAGAATTTATAGTTTTAGACACGGAAGAGGATGAATATGACTTGATCATTCACAAAAGACCCATCCTAGAAATAGGGGAGGCCTTTATTGATGTTAATGGAGAACGTCTCATCTTCATAGTTGGCGAAGAACATGTGGTGTTTAATCTGATAAAAGTTGCACAAAAACCAGATGGCCCAGTTGACTGTCACACTATCTCCCTCACTTTGAAAGAAGAGAAGTACGCGACTATTGAGGAAGATATCGATTATTTAGGATCAGACAAGGAGGAATGTATTTGATTCATGGAGGTCAACATAATTTAACCACGTACCAAATGCAGCATACCCCCATTTATCCCATTTGTCATTCAACCACCCATGTCAGACTTGAAACCCATACCGAGTACATTGAAGTACTAAAACATAGGGGAGTCATTATATTTACCCATCATTATTAATGTCGAGTTATCTCAGGAACAAGAACAAACATTGTTTGATATCTTAAAAAAGAAACAATAAGTCAATTTTTTGGGGAGTGGCCGATATTAAGGTAATCAATCCTTTAGAATGCACACATTGGATCTTTCTAGAGGAGAATGGAAAACCCAAAAGACTCCCTCAGAGGTGGATCATGTTACAAATGAAGGAGGATGTCAAGAAGGAAGTGTTAAAACATATGAATTCTATAATAATCTTTCCATTTTCAGATAGTGAGTGGGTGAGTCCCTTCTATGTCCTTCCCAAAAAGGGAGGACTCATAGTGAAAATAACATAGGACAATGAACTCATTTCAACATGCTCCATCACTAGATGGACATTTTGCATGGATTTTAGATGTTTGAATACAATAACAAGGAAAGATCATTTTCCCTTACCCTATATAGGTCAAATTCTTTAAAGGATTGTGGGAAACTATTAATACTATTTACTATATGACTTTTCACAACAAAATAAAATTTTAGTAGACCTCATTGACTAGCCCAAAAACACCATCACAATCCCCTTCGATACATTCTCATATAGACACATATCATTTGGTATGTGAAACACACCCAAAACATTACAAATATGAACGACACAAATCTTTCATGATATAGTGGAATAATTTCTTCAAAATATTCATGGATGATTTCTCTATCTATGGGAGATCATTTGATTTCATTTTAAGCATTCTCTAACAATTTCTCCAATGCTGTGAGGATTAATTCTTATTAATGAACTGGGACAAATTTCATTTCATGGTGCAAGGAGGAATTTTTCTTTGACCAAAAATCAATAAATAAGGTATTGAAGTTGATCCTGCTAAAATAAAGGTCATCAAAGATCTACCTTAACCATCAAACATAAAAGGGATCATATGTTTCCATGGGCATACTGGATTCTATAAATGCTTCGTAATAGATTTTTCTAAAGTTGCACGTCCATTAACGAACTTGTTTTCCAATGAAACCTCTTTTGAATTCACTAATGAATGTAGACAATCTTTTAATACACTAAAAAACAAAATGAATTCATATCCAGTTATTATTAGACAAATGTGGTAAAAAAAATTTGAGATTTTGTGTGATGATAGTGACCTTGTTTTAGGAGATTTACTCGGGAAACATGTAGGAGTAAAATTCTTCCCAATCTGTTATGCTATCCACAAAGTGAATGAATACTAGATAAATTATGTTACTATGGTCAAAGAGCTCTTAGTCGTAGTTTATGCCTTAAAAAAGTTTTGTTCAAACATTGTTTAATCCAAAGTCATCGTCCATACATATCATGCTCCCTTCAATACCTGATGAGAAAGAAGGATGCAAAACCAATATTGATATGATAGATTCTCATACTGCAAGAATTTGACATCGTGATCAAATACACTAATGGAATATAAAATGTTATTGCTAACAACCTTTCACGGTTACCCTTGGACATCATTCAATAAGACAACGAGATAGATATTGAAGTAGACTTTACCAATGGGACATTGTTTAGTGTCAGAACCCCTCCTTGGTTTTCCAAAATTCCTAATTATCATGCCACATGAAACCTTAATCCTGAAAAGGCATACCAAAAATGCTATAATTTTTTTTCTGATACCAAACACTACTTTTGGGATGAACCATTTGTATTTAAGAATTGTGCCATGGCATGCTATGACACTGAGTACCAGAGAAATAAATTAAACATGTGATCGAAATGTGCCACACATCGCCAAATTGAGTCCATCTGGGACAAGAGAAAACTGTTGAAAAGATCCTACAAAGAAGATTTTTTCTGTCCATCAAAGAACCATGGAGCTAGAAGATTCTACAATCAATGTAATAGATGCCAAAGAATAGGGATCATGAAGAAAAGACATCATACACCACAAAACCTCATTATGGAAGTTGACTTTTTTAATGTATATGTGTAACAGCCTGAGATTTTATGAAAAATATTCTTTTTAATTTTATTAATGTCTTGTGTTATACGCTACACCAAAATGAGCTTCCACAATACACATCTCTGACCTGGCTTGAATTATACGCAATCGTGACCTTCCATGATAGCGTGTGTTGTACGCAACACCGAGTTTCGCTAAACAACGATATGCTATTAAGATATTATTAAAGCTAGCCGTTATGAATAGTAATAACCACTTTTTGAAATTTTGTAAATTTTATTTTTCAAAATGGAATTCATTTTTGGATTCGGAGTATCGAATTTAGCCTAAGGTGAAATTTTGGTACTTTTCGGATAACTTTCATATTCTGATGAATAGTGAAAATTACTAAATTATAATTAAAAACAAATTTTTTTTAATCAAAATAATTAATAGTGATAAATTATTAATTTGAGTTGTTTTAAAGTATATTTAGAATATATTTTTACAATTTAATACAATGTTGGTCATTGGATGTAATTTCACATTTAAACCAGACATAATCAAGTGTCAATCTTTTGATAGATATTGTTTCTTAAAAACACGCTATTTGTTTTAACAGCGGGATTTAATTATAAAATTAATTAATGAAATTTCTATGTTATGAATTTGGTAAAATAGACTTCATTTTTGAATTCGGAATATGAAATATAGCTTAGGATGAAATTTTGGCATTTTTCTGAAAACTTTCAATTTTTGATGAATAGTGAAACCACTAAGTGGTCGGTTAAAAACTGAATTTTGCATAAAACTTAATTTTACCGCTTCTGTGAATGGAATTTCGAAAATCCAACAGACACGGTTAATATCAAGGACTAAATTGTGGTTCAATGAGATGAAAATAATTTTTGGTGAATAGTAACTTTTTACTTTTTTTTACCACAGTTAATAGTAAATAGGGTAACTAAGGGTAAATATGATATTACTATTACCCTAACACATGTCCTAATTCTATTGGATAAGTGTAATTCGACCAAAAACAACCTTATGAATATAATACGACCATTTAGGTCCACATGGATTAGATTATGACATTTAATATTATTTTATTTAATGAATAGTTAAAATAGTTAAAATCAAAGTTTAATAACTAAAACATTTTTAATATGGGGTTATACATAAGATAAATTCGACTATAAATATTCATTAGAAAGATAAAAATATTTCCTACATAATGATAGTTTATTTATAATTTTTAGACTTTAAATAAATTAATTTATTTATGACACAACGATGATGCAGTAATTACCCTTTTAAGGAAATATTAACATAATTGATGTAATAAATGCTCAAATGAATGTAATTTGAGACTTTTTATGAATTACACTAATTTTATAGGTTACTATGATATATTAGTGTTGATTTAATCAACTTGGTTCGAACATATAATTCTGTTATGACTTTCACAAAAATCATATATCAAATAGTGTCAAAATTGACACAAAATAATTTTTAAATCAAATATTATATTATTAATTGTTATTATATTCCTAAAAATCTAAGGTTCGGCCAAATGACTTATATAAGGATATATATAATAATAATAAACAATTTGGGGTTCGTTGGGCATGTTATAGTATGTTTATTAACCATATAGTGAAGGAAAACAAAAAGACACGGTAAAAGTTAAATTATTTAACTTAGAGTTAAATCTAATTGATAAGGTTAAAATAATACCCTAAACTTGTCTAAATCCTATTGGATGATAGGATTTCGACCCATCCCCACTTTATCTTCGAAATAAGACCCTTTGGAACCATTATAAACAGATTTTGACTTTAATATAAAATAATATTTTGAGATATTCCTAAGGTGCCCCTCTCCTTCCTTATAAAAGGGTACCTCCTCCCCCTCCTCCTCACACCAATTTGAGCACCCAAGCTCGGCCAACCCCTGCCATTTTCTCATCTCCACTTCCCTAGAATAATCCTAGAGGTCCTGGTCTTCTTCAAAGACAAATCTTAGTTCCCTAAGTGGAGGATTCAAGGAGGCTTTTCAAAGAAGAGGTAATATCCATTACCGATCTTTTCAATTTCTTTCTTCTTCAACTTCTTCTTCTTTAGTTTTTTCATGATAAAGTAATAACATCAGTATTTCTTATATACTGATATGTTATTATAAATATTAAACAACTCTAATTCACCTTCTATCCATCCTACGGAAACATGAAATCACCGCGCGTGCGTACGTACGGAATACCATCTCCACGTCGTGGTGTAATCTATTTTCCACCACCACCTTAAAAGGATGGGTATAATGGTTTAATGAGTAACTATATATGATTATTATAAAGTTATATTGATTCTGAAATAGTATACATACACATCAACACAATTCCATGACCATGGGAATGATATCATCGCTCGTGCGTACGTACGGACTACCGTCTCCACGACACGATGAGATTAATTCTCAATGATTAACCATTCATGAATGATTATAAAGTATATATAATAAGTACTAAAGAAATATATGACATAATAATGATACTGGAATTATTTATATGTATGTCATCTACTTAATTCCATTCAATTCAATAAGGAAATGAAAACATCGTTCATGCGTTCGTTCGGACTACCGTCTCCATGAACGGTGTATTTCTTTCCATTTACTGATTTATTATATATGTATATTCTGAATATATATATATATATATAAATCTTGTTTTATATTCTGGAATTATGTAATCATGATCTAAGTAATCATATGAATAATTAGAAGTTAAAAACACGAATGACAAATGAGACGATTTTACCCAATACGCTACATTAACTTGAATTTACAAAAGAACGGGTAATATAAAGTCATAAGTGGATCATATATGATATAATAACAATGAATATGATTCTGGAATAAGTCAATAACATGATTAAAATCATTATACAGGAGGTTCGGACACTTACAAAGCAAGTGGGACCTACGGTAAGGGAAATATCACAATCTCATTTTTATCCGAGATTGTATATTCGTAAGTATTTACTAGGGTGTATTTTATCATCCACATCCATGTTTCATAAATATGGAATATTATTTCCATCCACCTACAATTATTTAAATCCATTTTTACCCTTCGGTGAGTTTTTAGTAAAAAAATGAAAGGAATCTTTTGTCGTTTTTCGTACGAGGTACTTTTTGACTTTTCCGAAAAAAGTACGAAGAATGTTTTTTTAACTTATACGGCATGAATGGATTTTTAAAACATTATTTCCAAGAAGCTTCCTTTACAAGTTTTCAAGTTTATTTCTAATCAACTTTATTTATTTTAAAGTTGTATGACATGTAATGAAAGGAAAAATGTTTTTGAAGTAGAAAGGATATTTTCCTCAAGAATGGAGTTCAAGTATTTTATCAAAATTATTTTCCATCTAAGATAATAAAAGGGTTCTGTTTTTATCCCTATTATTACATGGATTTGATTATGTTGTGATGGAAATATTTTTATGAATTCCTTTATCTTATATGAATTGTTTTATGATGTCATGTTGTTTCAGAATCCCATTTTTATTACATGGGATATGCAATGATGTATGATTTATGATTTTGTGGCACACATAAGAAAGGATTCATTATAAGATGGGTGGGACCTATATCTCCCTCCAATGCATTGGGTAAAGATTTTATATCTCATGAGATAGACAGGGCTGGAACGGTAGGATATACCGGTTCAGTGAAACAGGACTGAAACGAGGGTTACTCGATTCAGAAAGGGACTTTGTCCACTAAGATAGTCTTGGCAATGAGTCTTGACTAACAAGAAATGATTCTCTATGATTATGTGTGAATGCCACAAAGTTTCATGTTTTAAGTTATGATTATTGTGATTACATTTCACTACCATGATTTATCCCATGTTATGAAATTATGCTCTCTTTTGCAGGTTAAGATTTCCAAACGTTATGTTCTTATGAATATGAAGTGATTGATTTTTCTTTTGTTTACCCTTACTGAGCATTTGAGATCACTATTTTATGTTTTCTTTTCCCCAGGATATAAAGAAAGGTTTTAGGTAAGAAAAAAAAGGGAAGATCTTTATGGGAGATATTGAAGATCTTTCACCAGGATTAGAAGATTACGTTCCGAGTTTCCAAAGACACTAAACTATTACGATCATTGTGTGTGTGTTTTTGTTATGTAATATGTATTCCGCAAAAGTAATGTAATGTCCATGTACGTCAAGTTTCGGGTCTCTACAGTTGGTATCAGAGGAAAGGTTTAGTCAACCTTTGGAAACTAGGATGCGAGAACGTTAGTGAGATCCCTTGAGATATTTCTAAGGTATTTCTAGGGATGTCCCTAAGGTTAAGTATACGTATAGGTTATAGTACTAGAATTACGCTAACGATCATAGAATTAAACCTTAGATGTTAGATATTGAAGGTACTCCCCCTTTATTATGTTGTTTTCCCTAGCATGATTTTTGCCTCTCACACTATTATTTTTGGGTTTTAGACGATGGCTGGAACCCGAAGGAACCGTGTTGATCAATGCAATGGACAATGCAATGATTGCCCTCCTGAACAAACAAATGTTATGGGAGATGGAGTGCAAAATCTTATTGCTATACTTACACAAGCTATGAATCATTCTGGACCTCCAAATGATCAGATAAGGGAACAATATACTATTGAGTCCTTCATGAGGCAACATCCACCTTCTTTCAATGGGTCTTCCGATCCACTTGTTGCTGAACAATGGATCAGTACCACTGAAAAGATATTTTCAGTTCTTCAATGTTCTGAACATGATAAAGTCATCTTAGCAGTATATCGTTTGGAAGGTGAAGCTGATCAATGGTGGAATCTTATCAAGAATACCAGGCAAAGAGATGAAATTGAGTCCATGGAATGGGACGAGTTCAAGAACTTATTTTTCAATAAGTACTTCCCCAGTATTCTTCGAACAAAGATGGAGAAGGAGTTTCTTGAACTAAAGCGAAAAGATGATGAATCTGTAGGTATATACGAAGCGAATTTTACAAGACTTGCAAGGTATGCATCTGGAATTATCATCCAACCTGAAAGTAAAGTTGATCGATTTTTCAGTGGCTTAAAACCAAGTCTTCGAAGGGCATTAGCTATAAGAGACTTTAGTAGCTATGAAGAAATTGTGTGTTGTGCTATCAAGGTAGAAATGGAAGTTGGTGTTACATATCCATCTCATGGTTTTGACAAGAAACGAAAGATGGAGTTCAAGGAGAAATCTCAGAATAATGATGAAAAGAAGATGAATGTTTCCTTATGCACAAAGTGTGGAAAGAAGCATGGTGGAGATTGTCATAAAGGGACTAGAAAATGTTTTAAGTGTGGAAAAGAAGGTCATCGAGCAGCTGAGTGTCGAAGTAATGGAAAAAGGGTTTCTAATGATGTGAATAAAGCAAACACTACAGAGAACGCACCACCAACACTTCAATGCTTCAAGTGCAAGGAAATGGGGCATTATGCTAATAAATTCCCTAATCCAAGGGTTAGTGATGATCAACATGAGCAACCACTGAAGGCAAAGGACAAAGGGAAGTCACATGCGATCACCATTGGCGATGTTGAATATGATAACGATGTGGTGGAATGATTAAGTGTTTATGTAATGGGATTCCAAAATAATGTTGTATCGTAAAGTATTGGAATATTTATGTATTGGTCTAATGTGGTATTCAAAGTGATTGAGATATTTTTTGAAATAAGATGATATGAGAATAATGAAGGGAAAATGAGAAAACGAAATGTTTAACAGTATTCATGAGCTCATGATTGATATAAGGACTAAGTGATATCATGGTTTGAGTATATAGAATTTTGAGGATTTTGGTATGTGGAAAGTGTTAACTTTAAACTACATTCATGTTTTCACTAAGGTATTCAAGAGAATACATGATTAATGACTTTGAATTTTTGGAATGTGACCAACAAAACATGTCTTATGATATATGGGGATCAACGATGGTATTAAATCTCTGGTAATCATTTTCACTATGTTATGAGAGTGGACTGCAGTATTATGGATAAGCCTAAATATTGAAATGGATTATGTTGGAAATAAGTGAGTATTGTTTAAGGATAGAAGTATTTTTCGATATTATTGATGGGATGTTATAGTAATGTAGTTTTAGAAAAAGGACAACCTGCAGGACGGGTGACGACCCATCGCTTCGGACAAGGCTGTGGGAATCGAACCCACAACCGAAGTGCGACTGGCCTTTATCGCCTACCACTGGCCTACAAGAAGTCCCTGTTTAGTAGAAACTAGTTTTATTATATTAAGCAGTATGATATATGAAGTATAAGTCCATTTTAGGAACCATATGTGATTAATCTCACTATAGATCGACTTATGTATATAATTTTTGCTAACAGATGGAATGACCTGTCATTCTATCACATGATCTGCTAACACTTCACGAATAAAAAATTCAACTTCATTTATTTATGAGATGAAGTGTAAATTGTTGAAGGAATGAACAACAGTGAGATTGTACCAAAATAAAGAAAGTATTTATTCTAATTCAAATTTTCAACTTTCGGGAAATGATCTTGAAAACCAAAAATGTTGTCCTAGTGATCTTATACCTGATGAATCAGATGGTACCTTAGATCATCACAAATTTATGGATTTGTGATTACTGGATTTTCCATAGCCATGTTCTCTACCACTCTCCATCAGAATATGATGGTTATATTTCTCTTCCATATCCATATTTTCACCTATGTGGAAACCCAGTGATTAGTTTATTTGGGTAATCGTTACATTTCATACTTTAGTTTTTAAAGCCAAGTTTTGGTATTCCTTTTTACGATGTGGGTTTCTATTAAAGAAACTTTCGAATAGTAAACCATTTATAACCCCGACGAATTTCGAGGGCGAAATTCATTTTAAGGGGGGTAGAATGTAACAGCCCGAGATTTTATGAAAAATATTCATTTTAATTTTATTAATGTCTTGTGTTATACACTACACCAAAAGGAGCTTTCACAATACACATCTCTGACCTGGCTTGAATTATACGCAATCGTGACCTTCCATGATAGTGTGTGTTGTAAGCAACACCGAGTTTCCCTAAACAACGATATGCTATTAAGATATTATTAAAACTAGCCGTTATGAATAGTAATAACCACTTTTTGAAATTTAATAAATTTTATTTTTCAAAATGGAATTCATTTTTGGATTCGGAGTATCAAATTTTTCCTAAGGTGAAATTTTGGTACTTTTCGGATAACTTTCATATTCTGATGAATAGTGAAAATTACTAAATTATAATTAAAAACAACTTTTTTTAATCAAAATAATTAATAGTGATAAATTATTAATTTTAGTTGTTTTAAAGTATATTTAGAATATATTTTTACAATTTAATACAATGTTGGTCATTGGATGTAATTTCACATTTAAACCAGACATAATCAAGTGTCAATCTTTTGATAGATATTGTTTCTTAAAAACACGCTATTTGTTTTAATAGTGGGATTTAATTATAAAATTAATTAATGAAATTTCTATGTTATGAATTTTGAAAAATAGACTTCATTTTTGAATTCGGAATATGAAATATAGCTTAGGATGAAATTTTGGCATTTTTCTGAAAACTTTCAATTTTTGATGAATAGTGAAACCACTAAGTGGTAGGTTAAAAACCGAATTTTGCATAAAACTTAATTTTACCGCTTCTGTGAATGGAATTTCGAAAATCCGACAGACACGGTTAATACAAAGGACTAAAATGTGGTTCAATGAGATGAAAATAATTTTTTGTGAATAGTAACTTTTAACTTTTTTTTACCACGGTTAATAGTAAATAGGGTAACTAAGGGTAAATATGATATTACTATTACCCTAACACATGTCCTAATTCTATTGGATAAGTGTAATTCGACCAAAAACAACCTTATGAATATAATACGACCATTTAGGTCCACATGGATTAGATTATGACATTTAATGTTATTTTATTTAATGAATAGTTAAAATAGTTAAAATCAAAGTTTAATAACTAAAACATTTTTAATTTGGGGTTATACATAAGATAAATTCGACTATAAATATTAATTAGAAAGCTAAAAAGATTTCCTACATAAATATATTTTATTTATAATTTTTAGACTTTAAATTAATTAATTTATTTATGACTCAACGATAATGCAGTAATTACCCTTTTAAGGAAATATAAACATAATTGATGTTATAAACGCTCAAATGAATGTAATTTGAGACTTTTTATGAATTACACTAATTTTCTAGGTTACTATGAGATATTAGTGTTGATTTAATCAACTTGGTTCGAACATATAATTCTGTTATGACTTTCACAAAAATCATATATCAAATAGTGTCAAAATTGACACAAAATAGTTTTTAAATCAAATATTATATTATTAATTGTTATTTTATTCCTAAAAATCTAAGGATCGGCCAAATTACTTATATAAGGATATATATAATAATAATAAACAATTTGGGTTCGTTTGGAATGTTATAGTAAGTGTATTAACCATATAGTGAAAGAAAACAAAAAGACACGGTAAAAGTTAAATTATTCAACATAGAGTTAAATCTAATTGATAAGGTTAAAATAATACCCTAAACTTGTCTAAATCCTATTGTATGATAGGATTTCGACCCATCCCCACTTTAGCTTCGAAATAAGTCCCTTTGGAACCATTATAAACCGATTTTGACTTTAATATAAAATAATATTTTGAGATATTCCTAAGGTGCCCCTCTCCTCCCTTATAAAAGGGTACCTCCTCCCCCTCCTCCTCACACCAATTTGAGCACTCAAGCTCGGCCAAACCCTGCCATTTTCTTCTCTCCACTTCCCTAGAATAATCCTAGAGGTCCTGGTCTTCTTCAAAGACCAATCTTAGTTCCCTAAGTGGAGGATTCAAAGAGGCGTTTCAAAGAAGAGGTAATATCCATTACCGATCTTTTCAATTTCTTTCTTCTTCAACTTCTTCTTCTTTAGTTGTTTCATGATAATGTAATAACATTAGTATTTCATATATACTGATATGTCATTATAAATATGAAACAACTCTAATTCACCTTCTATCCATCCTACGGAAAAATGAAATCACCGCGCGTGTGTACGTACGGAATACCATCTCCACGCCGTGGTGTAATCTATTTTCCACCACCACCTTAAAAGGATGGGTATAATGGTTTAATGAGTAACTATATAGGATTATTATAAAGTGATATTGATACTGAAATAGTATACATACACTTCAACACAATTCCACGACCATGGGAATGATATCATCGCTCGTGCGTACATACAGACTACCGTCTCCACGACGCGATGAGATTCATTCTCAATGATTAACCATTCATGAATGATTATAAAGTATATATAATAAGTACTAATGAAATATATGACATAATAATGATACTAGAATTATTTATATGTATTTCATCTACTTAATTCCATTCAATTCAATAAGGAAACGAAAACAGCGTTCATGCGTACGTACGGACTACCGTCTCCATGAACGGTGTATTTCTTTCCATTTACTGATTTATTATATATGTATATTCTGAATATATATATAAATAAATCATGTTTTATATTCTGGAATTATGTAATCCTGATCTAAGTAGTCATATGAATAATTACAAGTTTAAAACACGAACGACAAATGAGACGATTTTACCCAAAACGCTACTTTAACATGAATTTACAAAAGAACGGGTAATATAAAGTCATAAGTGGATCATATATGATATAATAACAATGAATATGATTCTGGAATAAGTCAATAACATGATTTAAATCATTATACAAGAGGTTCGGACACTTACAAAGCAAGTCGGACCTAAGGTAAAGGAAATATCACAATCTCATTTTTATCCGAGATTGTATATTCGTACGTATTTACTGGGGTGTATTTTATCATCCACATCCATGTTTCATAAATATGGAATATTATTTCCATCCACCTACAATTTTTTAAATCCATTTTTACCCTTCGGTGAGTTTTTAGTAAAAGAAATGAAAGGAATCTTTTGTCGTTTTTCGTACGAGGTACTTTTTGACTTTTCCGAAAAAAAGCACGAAGAATGTTTTTTTTAACTTATACGGAATGAATGGATTTTTAAAACATTATTTCCAAGAAGCTTCCTTTACAAGTTTTCAAGTTTATTTTTAATCAACTTCTTTAATTTAAAAGTCGTATGACATGTTATGAAAGGAAAAATGTTTTTGAAGTAGAAAGGATATTTTCCTCAAGAATGGAGTTCAAGTATTTTATCAAAATTATTTTCCATCAAAGATAATAAAAGGGTTCTATTTTAATCCCTATTATTACATGGATTTAATTATGTTGTGATGGAAATATTTTTATGAATTCCTTTATCTTATATGAATTGTTTTATGATGTCATGTTGTTTAAGAATCCCATTTTTATTACATGGGTTATGCAATGATGTATGATTTATGATTTTGTGGCACACATAAGAAAGGATTCATTATAAGATGGGTGGGACCAATATCTCCCTCCAATGCATTGGTTAAAGATTTTATATCTCATGAGATAGACAGGGCTAGAACGGTAGGTTATACCGGTTCAGTGAAACAGGACTGAAACGAGGGTTACTCGATTCAGAAAGGGACTTTGTCCACTAAGATAGTCTTGGCAATGAGTCTTGACTAACAAGAAATGATTCTCTATGATTATGTGTGAATGCCACAATGTTTCATGTTTTAAGTAATGATTATTGTGATTACATTTCACTACCATGATTTATCCCATGTTATGAAATTATTCTCTCTTTTGCAGGTTAAGATTTCCAAAAGTTATGTTCTTATGAACATGAAGTGATTGATTTTTCTTTTGTTTACCCTTACTGAGCATTTGAGCTCACTCTTTTATGTTTTCTTTTCCCCAGGATATAAAGAAAGGTTTTAGGTAAGAAAAAAAAGGGAAGATCTTTATGGGAGATATTGAAGATCTTTCACCAGGATTAGAAGATTACGTTCTGAGTTTCCAAAGACACTAAACTATTACGATCCTTGTGTGTGTGTTTTTGTTATGTACTAAGTATTACGCAAAAGTAAGGTAATGTCCATGTACGTCAAGCTTCGGGTCTCTACACTATGGTATTGAATTCATGGGAACATTTCCTTCATCACATGGTAAGAGTTACATTTTAGTTGTAGTTGATAAAGTTTCCATGTGGGTTGAATCTAAATACACAACACATAACACATCAAATGTAGTCGGGAATTTTCTTTAAAATATTGTTTTTGCATGTTTTGGATTTCCATAGTTACTCATTAGTGATCAAGGAACAGATTTTGTAAACTATCAAGTATAAACAATGCTTGTGAGATACAACATTCACAAGAACACCAGAACTCCTTACCACGCACAAACAAGTGGGAAACTAAAATTGTAAAATAGGGAGATGAATTTTTTTTAGAAAAGACTATAAACACAAGAAGAAGTGATTGGAGCCTAAAACTGGACAATCCATTATGGGAATATTGAACGTCATATAAAAAAACCATAGGCACCACCCCATTTAGACTGGTTTATGGGAAACAATGTCATCTTCTATTGGAATTGGAACATCATTCATTTTGGGCCATTATGAAAATGAATCTCAATCTAGAAAATTATGTAGAGGAATGGTTTTTGATCTTTACATAATTGGAAGAAATCAGAAGAGATGCATATGAAGACACAAGGATTTACAAGGAAAAAATGAAAAAGTTGAATGACTGACAAATTGCACGACGTACATTCATTCCTTGAAATAAGGTTTTGATATTGAATTCAAGAATGAAACTATTTCCAAGAAAATTAAAGTCAATATTGTATAGTCCTTTTACAGTTATCCATGTTTTTCCTTAAATCAAAATTTAAATTCAACGATGTAGAGAACAACCGTTCAATGTCAATGGAAAAAGATTAAAAATATTTCAGGATCCATTCAATGTAGGTTATATGTTTAGCTTCAACTTACACTCAACCATCAATAGATTTAAGATCCCGATATTAAAGGTGCACTGATTGGGTGGCAACCCAGGTTAGGAATGTTCTAGTTAGGTTAGATTACGATCTTCATCTAAAAATATAACGAATAATGGTTGATCATTAAAATGGAAAAAACACAACATATTACACACCGTTCAACACAAGTAAAATACATGACATGTTTTCACCCTAAAATATCATATTTCTGCCCCATACATGACATGACCACTTTCCACATGTCTTGTATTTGGGTGGTTTGTTTTTTTAAAACACTACAGGTCGCAACGTAAAAAATCATGACATGTGCCCCTAAAACCCCGACCCCTATTCTTTTGCCCCTCCTCCTTCTCGTTGCACCCATCTTAACCCCCATGAACTCCCCCTCATTCTCCACCTTACCCTCTGTTAAAACCCCCTCTACGACCTCCTCCTCTCACAATCCCTCACAACACCCTCTTACTCTGCCCTTCTACTATAACACACACCCGCTCCCCCCTCTTTCTCCCCATTTTTCCCCCTCCTAATACCATGGTACGGAAAACACTAACCAAACCTTACACATCCTCTTCAACATCCACCACCTCATTATCAATATCCGAGAACCAGCCTTCTCACAAGGGTCTGTGGACCACCACTAACGAATCGTCTGCACTAGCCACTGCGCGTGTAGAAAAAGATCGTCAAGAATGTTCTGACACCACGACAACGACCATCAATGATGACCTTCACGTGAATCCCATCAAATAATTCTCCAATCCAGTGAATCAGGTTAATATTTAGAAGATGCAGGTGAATCCCATGTCGACAAACAAGACTTTGGACCTATGAACACTCTCCCAACTGAACATCATTGACATCATTGATGACGTCCTCAACACTCTTCACATAGAAATCATTATTGAAATACATGAGGAGATGTTTGGATTGTTTTATTTGTTGGAATTTTTGGTCTCCTTCAATATGGGAATCAACACTCTCTGATTCCTCCTTGGCGGCTGCCCACACAAGATATCTCTTAATGAGATTGGGGTCGGGCTCAGTATTTATACCGAGGTGTTTGTCACTTCTGACATTTATCATACACTTAAAATCCTTACACATCATTATATCTCTATATAGTTGTGGACTTTGATAGCCTGAGACCCCTAGTAACATCATGATACTCAACTCACGAAGTCGACTATGCTCCAAGGGTTGGATTTGTGCATTTTACATCGCGACATGGAACATGGTTGGTTTTCACGATGCGAGACACATGTTAGCATCAGATAGATGGAAATCATGATTTTGGAAGCTATCATGGGTGTTCTTCCAATCAATATGGCCACCCAGTTCGACTCCTGCCTTGGAGAACTAACTTAGAGATATCGTGACATGCTCATGGGAGGGTCGTTTATCACTCTTCTGGTCTGCTCTTTTGTCATATTTGAGGACTCTCTTCCCATCACCTCTATTGTAATAGTGTAACTAATCGATCATGTGCTCTTTCACAAATTGAGGATACTGGTAAAGGAGGATGATCACTACTTTTGGACTCCATGGGTATAGGCACCTACACCCCCTAAGCAGGGAGACAGAGTAGTTGCAGCAGCCCCACCTTCACATATTCCCACCTCAACCACACCACCACCACCCAGGGCTTCCTCCAGACCATATACCGGCCATCCCACTGCCACAATGTTGTGGAGCCTTCATTAGTGTATTATGGAAAATCATCACCACATCAATTCCCATTTTCATCTCTCATTCATTGATCCACCCTCTCTTACCCCATCACACTCACCCACTCGGGGTGGCCCTTCATCCTCTACCGTTCCACCTCCACCTTCAACCCAATCGGACCTCCCCCTAGATATCATAGACCCTTTCACTCATCAGGAGTTCTTGGAAGAGTTGCCTCGGAGGGGAAAGGGGGTTTCCACTTAGCTTAAACCTACGGAGGTACAATTCATTGATCCCACTATCAGATTCATGGCCCACATCTAGGTCAGTACTACCCCACCACCTACCCCAGCATATCTCCCTACATATATACCCAAACCCTCCACCACACCTATCACCCCAACACCGACTACTACTACCACTTCTATGATGAGTTAGATGGTCGAGACACCCGACACTGGAATGACTCTAGAAGATATCTTCACAGAGGACCCCTGATCTAGGTTTTTTTTATCATTTTGAGATTTTTTGGACACTTCGATGTTTTTGGGTAATTGTTTACAATTTCATGATGTTTCCAATTTTTTATGATCTATGGACCATTTTATATAGACAACATTTATTTACAATTCAGGTCTTGTTTAGTTTTTTTGTCTTCATTTCCACTTTGTAGTATGTCAAGCACCTCTGAAACCTCAGTCATCCATGATAGTCCTATTCTGCAACAAGTCATAGAACACAAGATACTACAACACCTCATAACTCACCAAAAGATGCTACGACCCATGATTCCTTTCTAACCACATCTCATCCATGCTCACATAGTGGAACTAGTGGTGATCAACCCGCCCAGATGACCACACGCACTCAAATACACATCATGAAGTAGCTATAATAGGAAAATAAGTTACTGATTCAGTAGACCCCATGATACTAGTCATTTTATACCTTTGATAATATTCTATTTTATCGAGTTGTCATTACCACTCCCTCTTTTTTTTTATTTTTCATTTCATGTATTTACTGGAACTTTTATGTATATATTCCACATATTAAATAATATCAGTCTCTTAGATTCTCCTTTTTAGCATGTTTTCCATTATTCTTCTATTCACACAACGTTTACCTATGATATAATGTTTCCTTTCTAGTGCATGAATTTTTTCTCTAACAATTTGCTATTACATTTCCACACAAAGACAGCTTCCATCATCCCCACGGAATACCACACACTCTAGGGAGCTCTCTATTCTCTTTTATTTAAATTATGTAAACAAAATTCCATTTCTACTTCTTTCAAATTCAAATTCAACCACTACCATGTGTATTTCACTGAAATTGGGGACACATTATCATTATATGTTTAGGGAGGATTCTCATCTTTTTCTTATGATATGTTGGTTGTTCTAACTATTCTAGGTGACATTTTTCAAATAGATAATTATGCTTTAAACCTGAAAATCATAATACCCTTATAATTAATGAAAAAGTCAATTGAATGATGTTTTTAGGACTATGTTTCATTCCTTCCTAGACTTGTCTAGAATGATTTATGATTTTAGAGATATAATTCAAATTTAGAACATTGAAATTATTAATAATTAACTCACTACCTATGATGCATGCCCTTTGAAATTGTTAGTTTAGTTTTTACTTCCATCCCCCATGAGGTATCTCATACTACGATGAAATTTTCATATCTGAACATATTTATTGAGAGATACCTGAGTCATATAGACATACCAGAACTTTCACTGAGTTATTATGAAAGCAAAGATTGAACTGATATAAAATTAAAATGATTGAGGAACTATTTGATAGGCATTGTCCTGAGGCCCACCTAACATTTGTCCCTTGGTCAACCCATAGTTTCCATAAATTAAATGTTGGGGTAAATATTTTACAAACATATTATCCCTAAAACCCTTATCCTTTTACAATGCTTAAAGACCACCTTTGAACAACTGTGGGGAGGCATTCAGAAAACATTGGATGATTCCGCATCTAGAGACGTACAAGGTGCTCGTCTGACCTCAAGGTTGTGATCAATATACCATTTTCTTCACTCTATTTAAATTATTTTGCTTTGAAAAATACAAAAATAAATGAATGAAACTAAATTTTAATGGGTTGCATACTAGGAAAGTCAAAATCACCATTTAC
The DNA here is from genome assembly GCA_963277665.1 of Viscum album. Taxonomy (NCBI): domain Eukaryota; kingdom Viridiplantae; phylum Streptophyta; class Magnoliopsida; order Santalales; family Viscaceae; genus Viscum; species Viscum album. The sequence continues at coordinate 668,427,436 of OY728133.1, forward strand.
TAGGTCGATGAATCCCGCAATGGATCTTTTGTGGTAAGGTAATGGTTTTGAGATATTTCATAGGCACAACATTCAAAAAATTAATTACAAAAGAAAATGAAAAAGATTTAAATACGAAATGAACATAATTTTTTTTCATTTACCTGCTTGCTATACATATGGATCCTACCCGAGCTGATGGAGTACCAATTTTACCATCCAGAAGGAGGAACGACATCACACTTGTTCTTACCCTTTTTAAATTGTACTTCAGAGATTGCCCCCATTTTTATCCTAATTTTACATATCTGTCCTACGTACCCACATCCATAGAGTATTCAGAACTGAATTTTTAAATCAATAAAGATTAATTTTATTACATGCATTTACACAATAGAGAAATATAATTTTTTTTGGAACATAAGGAATTTATCCACAAAATTATAAAATAAGAAAACATGCATGTTTTCAATAAAGATATATGGTAATTTAGGATATTACCATGATTCAAGAGAATGCATAATGAATTCATTCAAATATTTGAAATTTGAAAACCTGAAATTGACTTATGAGATATGGGAGATAAATGTTATGTCGATTTAGATCACTTATTTCTAATTTTGTATATTTACTATTTTTGGAAGGATAGTAATGTTATCAATTTATGGATATCATAAGTTATATTTAGGATGAATCTTGTTAGATTAATGTATTATCTCACTATATGTGGACTTATGCCTAATTGATTTTATATGCTAACCTTTTTTTTGAGACATATGTAATGACTTATCATTCTATCTCATGATATACTAAAACTTAATAGATGAAAAATCCAACTTCATTTCATTAAATAAGCAATGAAGTGTAAATTCTTCAAGGCACGAACAATGGTGAGATTGTACCAAAATCAAGAAAGTATTTATTCTCTTGACAATTTCTTCAACTTTAGGAAAAGGATCTTGAAAACCCAAAATGATATCCAAGTAACTTCTAATACAATAAATCATATGGTCTCTTTAATCATCACATATTTATGGCTTTCTAGTAGTTAACATTCTCAAAAACCTTGTTCTTTATCACTATCAGTCAGAACATGATGGTTAGATTTCTATTTCATATCCATGATTTCATTTCCATCCTATGTTATTATATGTGGAAACCCAGTGATGAGTTACATTGTGTAACCATTATGATTTTAAATTTCCTTGTTTAAAATAATGTTTAATTATTCCATTTTACGATATGGGTTTCTATGAAAGAAACATTCAAGTAGTAAACCTTTTATAACCCCCACAAATTTTTAGAGGGAAATTTATTTTATGGGTGGTAGAATGTGACACCCTGAGATTTTATGAGATAGATTATTTCTATAATGTCTTATGTTGTACACTACACCATGATTAGATTTATCTATACACAACATTGTGTTAGCATGCAGTATACACAACATAATTCTTGACTTGTGTTATACAAAATGTCATGTTTTTTTATGGAATTCAATTAACGCAACACTGAGTATAGATTTTGTTTTTTGTGTTAATGAAATAAGTTTTTATTATGTTATACAGAAGACCAAAGTAATATTGGAATACAGGAAACACTGACCTTGCTTTCATTACACTCAAGAGTGACCTTCATCGATATCTTGCGTTGTATACATTACTGTGTTTCACGAAACAATGATATATTACGAAAATATAATTATTTAATGGGGTATAAATTAGATATTATGAATAGTATTGACCACATTTAATATTTTATATAACATTATAATTCATAATATGTATTTTCTATAACATTATATAAGAACAAAAAAATGTTTCAGATAAAATAAGTATTTTTCAAAAAAAATACAGTTTTACCACCTTTTAAATGATCACCCATTTTAAATCTATTTTTAATACTTTTATAAGTTCAAATTAAAAAAATAAACATCTTATCTAGAATAGGGACATAAAATATTACTTGTTTTTTTGATTTTTTCGTATTTTTCTGCAAAAATTTATATTTTAATGAATAGTAAAAAATACTGCATTTTAATTCAATACTACTTTTACATATAATTTTTTTATAAAGTTAGATTATCTTTTTAGTTGGTTTTAAAATGTATTTGGATAGTTTTTTTATCCTTTAATCCCATTTTTTAATTTAAAGTAATTTCACATTTAAATTGGACATAGACATATTACAATCTTTTGAAAAGTTTTTATTTCATAAAAACCCACCTTTTGGTTTTTCTAAATGGAATTAATTATAAATTAATTTCGTCAATTTTTTTTGAATTATGTAAAATGGATTATATATTTGGAATTAGTGGGTCCAAATTATATTAATAGGTTACATTTATTTTTGTATATTATGAATAGTAACTACGTTAATTTTTATTAACAACAGTTGATGGTAAATCAGGTAAATTAGGGTGGAATATAATATGATAAGGACAATAAAATTATCCTAAAAACTTCTAAAAACCCATTATATGAATAAAATTATAGTCGTATAATATTTGGTTATAAACATATTCATTTAATTTCTACTTGACAATGAAAATGACATAAATATTAATCAAACCAATTAAAGTCGCAAAATGTCAAACTCGCATTTCTTATAAGTATAAAAAAAATTATATGGGGATAAATATGTGATATCTTCAAACATAAATAGTCCATATAAAGTTTATAAAATTACCTATATAATGGTAATCTATTTTTAATTTTTAGGAAATTAATAATTACCTTAATGTCTTATTCTTTGATGATGTAAAAATTTATTAATTGATGAGAAATGAACGAATCAATTTTTATTATAATTTTAATAACCAAAAAAAGGGTCAAACATATGACCAAATATTATTGGTCAAGTATATATCTACCATGATCATATAATATTCATGATAGTTACCATTTATAGCCTTATTTAATTGATTACGAACTTTATATTATTTTAGTTAAAGTATTTTTTATGTTTTCACATTTATACTTTAATAAGTATAACATTTTTAATGTTTTATTTTATGGTAGATAAATTAGAAAAAAAATATTATCATGAAATATATTAAATTTATCTTCAATATAGTATTTTATTTTTAATTATTTATCAAAAAATAATTATATTGAATAATTACCCAAATCAATGTAGTAATTATTTTAATAATAGAGATATCAAATAAATGTTATTGGAAATATTAAAATAAATATAATTTTTATAAATAATTTTTCCTATTAATTTTATAGATTAACTTTACCCATTATATATATAATAAAATATTTTGTTCTAGAACAACACATTATCGTTATATTTCAAAAAATCCATGAAATGAATTGTTTCACAATTGAAACAATTGATATTTTGTTAAAATAATGTTTTATAAAATTATTTAAAATTCATAAAACATTTTTAAAAATACATATTAATTATTATATGGTCTTAAATGATCTAAATTATTCATTTATAGTATAATTTAAATCAATTATGTTAATATTACACCCTTTTAATATTAAAACATTTTTTATCTTAATTAAAATGATAATGTTTAAACAAACCTAAAAAGTTATGTAACATTTATTTTTTGAGAAGAATTAAATATTATAAAAACTTATCATAGAATATATCTCATTTTGGAGGTTTTTTAATTTATTTTCACATTATTATAAACTAATAGTTTTAGAAATTCCAAAAGTGTTCCTCGCCCCAATTAAAAAAGGACACATCCTTCGTCATTTACCCACAAATAATTAAGCCTTAAAGTTCATCCATTAATTTCACATTTATATTTTTAGATTCTATAGTTACATTCCATAGGTTATTTTCTTCACAAAAGACCAAATTTAGTTCCATTAAGAGAAGTTTTAGTGGAGGCAAGTCAAAGAATATGTAATATCATTTACCAATTATTTCAAACATCATTATTCTTCAACTTCCACCTCATGAGTTGTCTCGTTATAAAGTAATAAATCTTATAGTAATTATATAATAGGAGGTTATTATGATTATTAAAAACCCATATTCTACGTTCTACCCATCCTATCAAAAATGAAATCACCACACGTGTGTACGCACGACTTACAGTCTCCACGCCGTGGTGTAATCTGTTTTTCACCACCACCATACATTGATGGGTATAATTATGGAATTAATAAATATATACATGATTATTGTAAAATTATATTGATTATTTAATTCAATAAAAAACAACAATACCATTCAATAATTATGGGAATGATATCATCGCTCGTGCGTACGTATGACTTACCATCTCCATGGGGCAATATAATTCATTCTACATAATCTTTATTAAACCATGATTATATAAAAGAATTGAAGGAATAAATATGATGTATATTATACTAATAACATATTATAAATTATATAAATATAACCTATAAATTGGAATTCTACCCTATCCGAAGATACATGTATAAGAATATAATGTAGTTAATACCCGAATAACGAGTGAAAATGAAATGTTACTAACAAACATATGAACATATGAACATAAATGTTATCATAAAAATGATTATGATTATGTAATAAATAAGTAAAATAATTTAAATCACTATACAAGAGGTTTTACACATACAAATCATATCAGACCTAAGGTAATGGATTATTATGTCTCACTTATATTTGTGTGAGACATATACCTTATGCCACATATAATTATTTTGTGTGATGTTTATGTTACCCATGAATGTTTTTATTATTCTTATTATGATGGTTATAATATTTACATATGAATATAATTTTAAATATATTATAAATCATATGATTCATCATATTATAAATTGGTAAGCGATAATTTTTCAATCTAATTTTATTATCTGAGATTGTTTATACGTATGTATTTTCTGGTGATATATTCATCATCCAAGTCCATATTTTATAAAAATGTGTTCATAAAATGTTTAATATTATTCTATGAATTCTCCAATTCAATTTTACCAATTTTTTACTTTTACTACATGGTATGGAAGGAATCATTCTTCTTTTAGCATGCAAAGTACTTTTCGAGTTTTCTGGTAAAATTTTGAGAAGAATATTTTTTTAACTTATACAGTATGAATGTATTTTTACATCACAATACCACCTTTTTTCCATGAAACTTCCTTTACAAATTTTAATTTTTATTTTCAACTAAATTCATTTCTTTTAAAATTCTGTGGAATTTTGAGAAAATAAATTTTTTTTGAACAAGAAAGGATATTTTCTTCAAGAATTAAGTTCAAGTGTTTCATCAAAATTATTTTCCATCTACGATGACATAGGGTTATGTTTATATCTCTATTATTACTCATATTTTATTATATTTATGATTTAATTATTCTTATGAAATATATTTATTTTATATGTATTATATTATTATGGAATGAAATTTAAGAAAACCATTTTATTTAATAGGTTATGCTATGGTGAATGTTTTTATGTTTTTCTGGCACACATAAGAATGGTTTAATTATGAGATGGGTGGTACCAATATATCCCTCCAATTCATTAGGTATATATATCTCTCATGAGATAGAAATTACTGGAATAGAATGTAAATCTCGTTCAGTAGTACAAGACTAGAATGGAAATTAAACCCTGCTTAGTAATTGACATTGTCTACTATAATGGTCTTGGAAGTAATTCTTTGGCTACTATAGAACTCATATTATATACATATTTTTTCCATAATTCCATGTTTTATACAAATTCTATTATATCATGTTTAATTTTTTTTATGATCTATGCCTTACGTACTACCAAGATTTATTTAATTACTCACTATTTTGATGTTCAAACATTATATTCATGTTTTGACGTTAAAATTTTAATGGTTTGTTTTATGTTCTTCATCTTTACACTTACTGAGCATTTGAGCTCACCATTTTTATGTTTTCTTTACCCTAGAATATAATGAAATGTTTTAGCTAGGAAAAAAATGGGAATATCATTATGGGAGTTGTTAAAGTTCCTCTTCCAAGTTAAAAGATTATGTTCTGAGTTTCCCAATACACTAAACTAATACGGTCTTTTGGCATATATTTGTGTAATGTATTAACTACTTAGAAAAATGAATTTAATTTCAATGTATGTTATTCATGGTTCTCTATAGTTGGTATCAGGGAGAAGGTTTATTCATCATTTTGAAATTGGGATGTGAAAAGATTAGTGAGATCCCTCGAGATATTTCTAAAGATATGTCTAGGAATGTCCTAAGGATAAGTAAATTATATGTTACAACCCTCAGTTTTTTGGTCTAATCATGAATATCCTTGGGTTAAACCAAATATATCATAGATTAAAATATTTTTCGCAATTTACCTTAATTATGTTTCTTAATCTCTGATATGTATTTATCTCACCTTTCTTTATGATCTTAGTCAATAGCTAGAACAACACAAAACATAGTTAACCAGTGAATGTTTCATATGTAGAAATTATGGGAATTATGAAGATCAATTTCCTAAGTGGAATTATAATGAATATAATAATGATTATGGTACGATTATTAGTCATACTGGTGTGGATAAAGATATTTTAAATGATATTTGAAAGGAATGTAATGTTCTTCCAGTATTGTTTACATTAAACCTATGAATATTGTGGTTGAGAAATGAAAATACATGATCCATACTTTAAGAAATATAAAGATGATGGACCCTGAGTAATGGATTAAAAATAAAGTTGGATGATTGAGGTGTGTATTGTTGAGCCCTCTGGAAGATTGTTGAATTCTTCCTATGATTGCGGTTTTAATAATCACAAATCATTGTTACTTAATCTGGTTGGATTTCTCATATAAATAATCACGATCTTTTAGTGAATCTATTTATATTGGTTGGATCATGTTTTTATCTCTTTGTTATTGATTTACAAGTATTCTGGAAGTCCTCTGGATCAAACAAAAAATGGTAACACCGATCCATATCGAAGGATAACAGTCTCACTGATCCATATAAACGGACAACGGCCGCACCGATCATGACACACCGATGCTGATCATCTGAGTCACTGAAGATGTCTCACCGATGCTGATCAAATGAGTCACCGATCATGACACACCGATGCTGATCATCTGAGTCACCGAAGATGTCTCACCGATGCTGATCAAATGAGTCACTGATCATGACACACCGATGCTGATCAAATGAGTCACCGATCATTACACACGGATGCTGATCAAATGAGTCACCGATCATGACACACCGATGCTGATCAAATGAGTCACCGATCATGACACACCGATGCTGATCAAATGATTCACCGATCATGACACACCGATGCTGATCATCTGAGTCACCAAATATGTCTCACCAACGCTGATCATCTGAGTCACCGATCAGAACACACCGATGTCTAGCCACCGATGCAGATACTGATGAGCTACCGATCACTTGACTCACTTATAGTCATAAATAGCTGTTTGAATTTCATTATCCTTATTTAATCTACCCAAGGGTCATATTAGGTTTATATTAATGCTCTGAAATTTATTTAATGAAGGTTGTTGAATGTCAGGGAACTGTACCACATACCTGAAAAAAGAAATCATTTCTTTTGCTGGAGCTCGTGCCATAAATACAAGAAGTCCCTGTTGGTGAAAACACACCATGTGACAACGACAAGACTTATATGACTACAAAGAGTGGTGGATGAGATAAGTGTGGAATACAAGAGAAGAACTTACAATAAGAAGACACATAAGCTCATACACACTCAAGTTTACTCAAGAGGAGTTCTGTACATTCATGAGGACATTGAAGAACTTCATCGACTACATTTCTCACTATCATTGAACCTGGATAGCAAGCAGAAGACACTCTGTTTTTCAGACAAAAACCAGAAGAGGACTCAGAATCATTTTTGATCAAACTCAAGGAGTCCAAAGCTTCACTGCAAAATAGTAGAGCCATTTCTAAACTCTACATCTCTGCTCTGTGATTCAATATATTACATTTCGAGCAGTGTGTGTTATCTGCTCTATCTAACACACACTCTCTCTCTTGTACTTTAGCAGGAGGATCTGTAATTCCTCAGAAAACTCTTACATCTTTTTATTTCCCACTGGGATAGTGGTAGAGGTCGTGTGTGACCTCGACAGCTGGTTGTTGTTGTTCTGTTTCCCATGAATAATAGTGGTAGAGGTCTTGGACTTAGACAGTTTGTAAACTTTTGTGAACCCCGATCCAGGGTGTAGATCAAATTTATATAAATTGTTGAGAGGACTTAGTGTCGACTTGAGACTGAACCTCTTGGATATATCTGCTGTTCTATATCTTTCAAAGTTATTCTTTTATTCCGCTGCTAATTTCATTAAAACCAAAACTGTTTTAAAGTCACTTTGATAATTAAATTCGCAAGTGTTTATATTAGTTGTAAATCAGAAAGTTGGTTTCAGAAGTTAATCAACCTTTCTGTTTTGATTAACTGGGAAATAATCAATCCCTTGAGAACCCAACAGAACCTTTAATTTGATATAAATTCACTATAGTTTAATTCAATATTTTATTTGGGGGGTTTTTAGGACAATGTTTTTAAAACAAAAAATTTAATTGGAACTCAATTCACCCCCCCTCTTGAGTATCCACTCTGACCAACATTTGGTATCAAAAGTTGATTTCAATATATTTATAAAGTACTCTATTTTTCAACGGTGATTTTAGTTGTATTTTAATCTTCTTTAATTTTTTTTTCTAAATTTTTATATCTTTAAAATCTTTTCTTTATGTTATTTATCTTGGATAACAAACTTGAAGGTGTTGCTACCAATAGACCACCCTTTTTCAATGGCACTAACTATTCTCAGTGGAAAATCAAGATGAAAATTCATTTAGAGAGCATGGGTTTTGATATTTGGACTTCTATAGAATCATAATATAATATTCCTACTACTGTTAGATATACTTGGAATGAAGCTACTAAGGCTGCCTACAATAATAATTGCAAAGCTGTGAATGCCTTGTACTATGCTTTAGGAGATGAGGAATTTAATAGAATATCTACTTGTAAAAATGCTTATGAAATTTTGTATACCTTAGTCGTTTCTCATGAAGGAACAACTAATGTTAAGGAAATGAGACTGAATACTTATACTATTATGTATGATAATTTTAAGATAAAGCCTGATGAACCCATTTCTGACATGTATCTCAGGTTTAATGAAATTGTCAACACAATGACTTCTTTGGGAAAGGATGTTCCATCAAAGGAAAAAATCATGAGAATTCTGAGATGTCTACCTGAAAGATGGAGAGGAACTTATATCTCAATTAGAGAATCATGTGATATTGGTGAACATCCAGCCAAGGAACTAATTGGAATATTGATGATGTATGAAGAGGAACTCAAGGTTAACGAAGAAGAAGAAGATGAACCTAGAAGGAAGTCAGTTTCTTTCAAGACTTCAACTTCACAGAATAAGGATAAGGAGAAGCTTCATGCTATAAATGAGAGTTCAAGCTATGAAGACAGTGAAAGTGATTCTAATAGTGATTTTGAGATGGCTCACATTTCCAGAAGGATTAAAAAGTTTTATAGGAAGAATTTTTTTTTTCAGAAAATCAAATTATAAAGGTAAGTATGCTAACAAGGGACATTGGAAAATGAATTGGAAGAAATTTGACAAATCAGATGAAGTTGTCTGCTATGAGTGCAAAAGGAAGGGACACATAAAAGCTGACCGTCCAAAGTGGAATTACAAGAAGAGGTATGAATTTAAGGAAAATAAGTTTAAGAAATCCATGAAGGCTACGTGGAGTGAATCTAAGGATAGCTCCACTGAATCTGAAGTTTCTGAAACTGAACACAAAAATAGGGCAAACATGTGTTTTATGGCAAACACCTCTGAGGTAACATCTGAAACTCCTGCTATAAATTCATATTATTTTGAAGATGTTTCTAACTCAGAAAACATGTCAAAATCTGAACTATTTGAATACTGTGATATATTAGAAGAAACATATAATGAGCTGAAAGACAAATACAAAGGTTTAAAGAAACAATATTCTTTAATTGTTAAACATAAATCTGATCTTGATATTGAAATGGAAAAGAATGCTCAGTTGCTTAAATAAAACACTGAACTGAAATTATCTAATGAGAAACTCAAGAAATACTTAGATAAATTTACTAATGGAAAAGATACTCTTACACAGATTCTAGGTATGCAAATAGCACCTAGATACACTACTTTTATATGATACCAACCTTGACAAAGGAATATTACCAAAACTAAATTCATTCCTAAATCTGGACAGAATGTAGCTAGTTCTGAAACATTATATGCTTTAAAAAAATATATTCTTAGTTATGGATCTAATAATGTTTATCTTTCAAAATATTTTAACTCTAGAAATCTTATGAGACCCATTAGACAAATATGGGTACCTTAAGTTTTATTGGCTAACCTGTCTGGACCCAAGAAGATCTGGGTACCAAAATAATTTCCTATCTGAATCTGTTTTGTAGGGAACCTGATTAAGGAGCTCCTGTAGAAATCCTTTGTATTTTCACAGTGGATGTTCAAGACATATGTTAGGAGACTTCTCATGCTTTAAATGCTTAGTCAGAGTTGATGGAGGGTTTGTCACCTTTGGTGATAACTCAAAAGGAAAAATCATCAGCTTAGGCCAGATTGTTAACACTAACTCAGTATTAATTTCTAATGTTTTATTTTTTAATGGACTTAAATACAATTTGTTAATTATTTCTCAGTTATGTGATGATGGTTTTTATTTTAAATTTGAAAATTATTATTGCAATGTTTTTAATTCTAAAAATGTTTTAGTGTTTTCTTCTATAAGAAATGAAAATGTTTATGCTGTTGATTTAAATTCTTTAGCTAAGAAGAATATTACGTGTTTCAATGCTTTTCATAAAGAGTCTTTGCTTTGGCACAAAATATTAGGACACTACAATGTGCATTCACTTAGAAAAATTTCTAGGAAAAACTTAGATAGAGACCTACCCGAACTTGAATTTCTAGCTGAAAAAGTTTGTAATCCCTTTCAAAAGGGAAAGCAACATAAATTCACTTTTAAATCATATAAAGAAGTAACAATTTCTAAACCTCTCGAGTTGGTTCACATGGATTTATTTGGACCTTCCAGAGTATCTAGTTTAAATGGGAATCACTATGTCTATGTTCTTGTAGATGAATTTTCTAGATATACTAGGGTATATTTTCTAGCTCACAAAAGTGAAGCTTGTTCTTGCTTTGTAAAATATTCCACGTCTGTAGAAAACCTTAGTGGACTTAAAATTAAAAACCTGAGAAGTGATCATGGCCATGAGTGTGAAAATCATGAGTTTGAATCTTACTTCTCACACAGTGGCTATAGTCATAATTTCTCTGCCCCTAGGACACCTCAACAGAATGGTGTAGTAGAAAGAAGGAATATAACCCTGCAAGAAATTTCTAGGACTATTCTTAAAGAGTATGACCTACGTATTTATTTTTGGGCTGAAGCTGTAAATACAGCTTGTTATGTTATCAATAGAGTTTTCATCAGACCTTTTCTTAAGAGGACCCCTCATGAGTTATGGAATCATAGGAAAACTAAGGTTAACTACTTCAGAGTTTTTGGTTGCAAAGTCTTTATTCATAATACTAAAGACAATCTTGAAAAATTTTCATCCAAGAGTGATGAAGGAATTTTCCTAGGATACTCTATTTCTAGTAAAGCATATAGAGTTTTCAATAAAAGAACCAAATGTGTGGAAGAATCTGTTCACATAAAATTTTATGAAACTAATCCACATGAACCTAAGACCTCTCTTGAAAATATTGAAGATGATCTCTCTGTTTTAACCTTAATGATAAAGACAGTGGACCTATAATTAAAACATCAAGTTCTAGAAATTTTCCAGAACCTACTTTTGTCGATCCTCATCCTTTAAATGGACCTGAAATCTTGAGTCCTAACTTTTCTAGACCAAATAAGAATTCTAAAGAACCATCCTTTAGATGCTATTGTAGGTAATTTAGATAGAGGAATACAGACTAGAGATTCTCTTAGAAATCAGGTTGAACATCATGATTTTCTTTCACAGTTAGAACCTAAAAATATCAATGATGCTATGAATGATGAATTTTGGGTAATTTCTATGCAAGAAGAACTAAATCAATTTGAAAGAAACAAGGTCTGGAAATTAGTAGAAATACCTAAGGATACTATAACCATAGGCACAAAATGGGTGTTTAGAAACAAAGTTGATGAATCTGGAAATATCATTAGAAACAAAGCTAGGCCAGTTGCACAAGGTTACAATCTAGAAGAAGGAATTGACTATGAAGAAACCTTTGAACCTATAGCTAGATTAGAGGCTATTAGGATCTTACTCGCCTATGAATCACATCTTAATTTCAAGTTATATCAAATGGATGTGAAAAGTGATTTTTTAAATGGTTTTATTATTGAAGAAGTTTTTGTAGAACAACCACCTGGTTTCTCAAATTCTCATTTTCAAAATCATGTTTTTAAACTTTTTAAAGCTTTATATGGTCTAAAACAAGCTCCAAGAGCTTGGTATGAAAGAATTTCAAACTTTCTTATTTCGAAAGGATTTACAGAAGGAATATTTGATCCCACTCTTTTTATAAAAAGGATTTCAAAATATGTGTTAATAGTACAAATCTATGTTGATGATATTATTTTTGGATCTTCTAAAAATTTGTTATGTACTGATTTTTCAAAGGTTATGTAAAATGAGTTTTAAATGAGCTTAATGGGAGAGATTAAGTATTTTCATGGATTTCAAATCTTTCAAACTAAAGATGGTATTATTTTAAATCAAAGTAAATATACTAAGGATTTATTAAAACTTTTTTTTAGATAGTATTATGGAAAGTGATATACCTATGAGTACTACCTGTAAATTGGATATTGGTGAAACTGGGAAACGAGTTGATCAAAACTATTACATGGGTATGATTGGGAGTTTACTTTATCTTACTTCTAGTCTACCAAATATTATGTTTAGTGTGCGTATGTGTGCTATATTTCAAGCTAATCCTAAAGAATCACACTTACTGGCTGTTAAAGGGATTTTTAAATATCTTAAGTATACCGTGAATTCAGGTTTGTTTTATCCAAAAGGACAATCATTTGACCTAACTAGTTATTCATATGCTGAATTTTCTGGATGTAATATGGATAGAAAGAGCACATCTGGAACATGTCATTTACTGGTAAAGTCCCTAGTATCATGGTCTAGTAAGAAACAGAACTCAGTTGCATTGTCTACTGCTGAAGCAAAATATATTGCTGCTAGTAGTTGCAGTGCACAGATTCTATGGATGAAACACACTTTATTGGACTATGTATTTGATTTTAAACATGTTTCAATTAACTGTGACAACACTAGTGCGATCAGCATATCTAAGAACCTTGTGTCTCACTCTAAGACTAAGCACATTGATGTCAGACATCACTTTCTATGAGATCATTATCAGAAAGTTGATATTTATAAAGAATTTATTAGATCTGAACATCAATTAGCTGATATTTTTACAAATTATTTATGCTCTGAAAGAATGAATTTTATTAAAAATGAATTGTGTATGATCGATCTGTGAAACCGATATATGAAACTGATCTGTGAAACTGATCTGTCAAACTGATCTGTGAAACCGATCTGTGAAACAGATTTGTGAAACTGATCTGTGAAACCCATCTATGAAACTGATCTGTGAAACTGATCTGTGAAACCGTTCTGTGAAACTGATCTCTGAAACTGATCTGTGAAACCGATCTGTGAAACCAATCTGTGAAACTGATCTGTGAAACCGATCTGTGAAACTGATCTCTGAAACTGATCTATGAAACCGGTCTGTGAAACTGATCTGTCAAACCGATCTTTTTTTCTATTTTTTATTATGTTGTAATTAATTAATTACTTTTATCATTATTATGGAAACCCTAAATGATGAAATAAATGATACGCGGCTATTTCTATTCCCCAAATCGTCGACCTTTCATTTCTTTACCGCCAAGCCTTATTTCCTCTCTTCTCCTCTATTTCGAACCTTTGAACTCCTGCTTTCCCCAGAATCTATAAATGGCTAAGCAAAAGATACCAAGCAAAGGATGAAAAAGTCATGTACCTTCAAAGCGTGCTCGAGGCGAGTTGAGTAGTACCACTCAAAGATCAGTAAATCCGAACATGGAAACTCGGATTGTTGCTAATGAAAATGAATTTTGTTCTGCCTGGCTTTTGACAAGTAAGTCACTATTGTTACAAGTTTTATAATCTCAAGGATGGAAAGTCTGGTTCTCAGATAACACTTGTATATACTACCCAGAGCTAGTGCATGAGTTTATTAAAAATATGCAAGTTACTTTTGATGGTGTAGAGGCTGCCAGAATGTCTTCTGTAGTGAAAGGAAAGAAAATATCTTTTTCGTCTAAAAAATGGGATGAATGTGTCAATGTACCCCATGAAGGTTTGTATGAGGATTATTCTGGAAATATTCCTCCAACCATTGAATAATTCTATTATGAGTTAGCTTTAGAGATTTTTATTGGAAATAGAGAGTCAAGGAGAATCACAGCCTCAGAGCTGGATGGTGAATGTAGAAATCTCCTTATGTTTATTCAGCACCAAATTTTCCCCTGGAAAGCAGATTTTGCTGCTGTAAGATACCATGATGTTTTTATATTTTTTTTACTAAAGAACCATGAGAAGATCAATTTTTTTAGATATATAGTGGTACACATATCATGAATGGTGAAACCTTCTAAGAAAGACATTGCCCTGTTCTATTCCAAAGTGATCCCTGCTATGTTAAAGAATCTGGAATGTGTTGATGAAGCTGATGAGATAGCTGAATCTGATGGTGCTTTTTGTGTTAACAATGAAATTTGTATGTGGATGAAAATAAACTGGAACCCATGGATGAAATGATGGGTTGCTGATGAGGACAAGTTGTATGAGTCCTACAATCCCACTGATCATGGATAGAGGCCAAAGGGTTTATGAGACCCTTGTTTGAAATCAGATGAGGAGCCAATTTATTCTGATGATGAGGAAGAAGTAGATGTTCAAAGGAATAAAGACACTAAAGAGTGTGGTAAACAAGGGGTGGAAGAAGCTGAAACAAAAGAAGGAACTATGTCACCTGCTGATGATAGGAGTGATCCTGATACTGTGAGCCTTAAGAGAATAATAGACTTTGGACCTGCGAGTCCACCTTTACCCTTACCTGAATCAGAACCACTTCTTGGTGATGAAGAAGCTAGTGACACTGAAGTATCTGACAGTGAAGTTTCTGTGAAGAATGGAAATGGTAATGGAGATGATGGTGATGATGATGATAATGATGATGATGGTGATAACCGACCAGTGGATGGTCTTGCTGTACCTCCAACAGAAACACATCAAACTGTACCAGAAACAAATGCCAATGGCAAGAGAGATTCTCTAGAAATCAGTGGAAAAGAAACTTATGATAAACCGAAATATCCTCTGTGTGCTTCTATCTGGGATGATTACCCTGGTGTTTCTATTTTGGCTGTAGAGTATTCTGAAGAAGAGGAGGAAGAATCAGAATCTACTGCGGGTGTGAAGGAAATCCAACCAGTTGACGAAAGGTCTGCTCAAGCTATTTATGCTGCAGATTCTCATCTACCTAGTTATACTGTCTCTCAGTCTGATTTTGATAAGATCAAAATTGAGTTGCTTACTACTGTGAGAGATACGGTCAGAGAAGAAATTTAAAATGCTATTATACCAGACCTGGCCAATACTGTTGAGTTTATTGGAAGGCACATAGCCTCTATAAATCAGATTCTAAAGGATCTACAATCTAACTTAGTTTCTTTATCAAATGAATTTAGATCAACCATCTTTTGTATGATGGAAGTGTTGAGTAATCTGATTGAACATCTTAAGAAGTCTAATCTAAGAAAGTTGAAAGTTGAGATAACTCAGATTGTTTATCAAGCCAGTACAGCCAACGTAACCAATATCACTATTCGTGAGCTAGAAGCTCTAAGGCAGATTGTTCATGATGAATTGGCCACCATTAGACAAGTTCTTGATCTGGACTCGTTGATGAAGATGAAGGAGCATAGTGATCACATTCATAAGATGTTAATAGTATATTCAGCAGATGCCACTAAAGATCAGAGAGAGATCATGGAAAAGGTTGATCATTACTTTTCAAAAATCTATACCAAGCATGAGATGACCCGCGAATTTCAAAGTGTTAGTTGAAAATCTGAGACTACCTCCAGTCACTCATGCATTCAAGACTCAAGTTTGTCAGTTTCGAGATTTTACTCCTACATTGGAATGGTTCATGGAGAATAAGGATGATTTTGAGAAGTCTATGCAGTATGGTGCAGAAGTTATTCAGAATTTCATAAATATTTTGATGCCTTATATGAATGCACAAGCCACCGCCATTGTACTTCCTACTGCTGACCCTCTCAGTGCCTCTGATGTTGCTCCAAATCAGATCTCCGTTGCTCAAGCTCTATCTCAACTCCGACCAGTTCCTCAACAACCTTCTCAATCAACTACTCCTGCTTCACCGAAAATCCCAGTGGAATCTACTCCTCCACCTTCCCGAGTCATCTTACCACCTTTTCAACTTCGCCTAGTTCAACCTGCCTCCAAGCCTTCCAACTTACCAACCATTGATCCTTATGACAACGGAAAAGCCCAGTTACATTCCTAGAAATAGTTGTGTGTTGTTGTTGATAGGGTGAACCCTGTTGTGATTGTACTGTGATGTATTGTAAACTTTATTCTCTTTTCTATTTATTCTCTCTGATGCCTTCTTTTAATCTTATCTTTATCTGTTTTCCCTCCTTTTTTATTATCCCAAAGGGGAGAAATATGTATCTATATGGGGGCGATGCATCTCTAAAGGGGGATATTTTTTATCTATGGTGTAGAACCTTTCTATGGAAATGATTTCATAAATATTTAAGGCATAAATTAAGGGGGAGATTTATATCTCATAATGTTTTTATTCTTATTATGCCTTGTCACTATTATTAATGATATATTATTTTTATTTATGGATACGATTTGTGATTATCAAAAAGGGGGAGATTGTTGATCCCTCTAGAAGATTGTTGAATTCTTCCTATGATTGATGTTTTAATAATCACAAATCATTGTTACTTAATCCGGTTGGATTTCTCATATACATAATCATGATCTTTTAGTGAATCTGTTTATATTGGTTGGATCATGTTTTTATCTCTTTGTTATTGATTTACAAGTATTCTGGAAGTCCTCTGGATCAAACAGACAATGGTCGCACCAATCCATATTGAAGGACAATGGTCTCACCGATCCATATCAAAGGACAACGGTCGCACCGATCATGACACACCGATGCTGATCATCTGAGTCATTGAAGATGTCTCACCGATGCTGATCAAATGAGTCACCGATCATGACACACTGATGTTGATCATCTGATTCACCGAAGAAGTCTCACCGATGATGATCAAATGAGTCACTGATCATGACACACCGATGCTGATCAAATGAGTCACTGATCATGACACACCGATGCTGATCAAATGGTTCACCGATAATGACACACCGATGCTGATCAAATGAATCACTGATCATGACACACTGATGATGATCAAATGAGTCACTGATCAGGACACACCGATGCTGATCAAATGAGTAACCGATCATGAAACACCGATGCTGATCATCTGAGTCACTGAAGATGTCTCACCAATGCTGATCATCTAAGTCACCGATCAGAACACACCGATGTCTAGCCACCGATGTTGATACTGATGAGCTACCGATCACTTGACTCACCGATACTCATAAACAGTTGTTTGAATTTCATTATACTTATTTAATCTACACAACGGTCATATTAGGTATATTTTAATGCTCTGACATTTATTTAATGAAGGTTTTTGGATGTCAGGGAACCATATCTCGTACCTGCAAAAAGAAATCATTTCTTTTGCTGGAGCTCGTGCCATAAATACAAGAAGTCCCTGTTGGTGCAAACACACCATGTGATAATGAAAAGACTTATATGAGTGCAAAGAGTGGTGGATGAGATAAGTGTGGAAGACAAGAGAAGACCTTACAATAAGAAGAAACAGAAGCTCATACACACTCAATTTTACTGAAGAAGAGTTCTGTACATTCACGAGGACATTAAAGAACTTCATCGACTACATTTCTCACTATCTCTGAACATGGATACCAAGCAGACGACACTCTATTTTTCAGACAAAAACCAGAAGAGGACTCAGAATCATTTCTGATGAAACTCAAGGAGTCCAATGCTTCACTACAAATCACTAGAGCCATTTCTAAACTCTACATCTCTTCTCTGTGATTCATTATTTTACATTTCGAGCAGTGTGTGTTATCTAATATATTTAACACACACACTGTCTCCTGTACTTTAGCTGGAGGATCTGTAAATACTCAGAAAACTCTTACATCAGTTTATTTCCCACTGGGATAGTGGTAGAGGTCATGTGTGACCTGGACAGCTGGTTTCTATTGTTCTGTTTGCCACGAATAACAATGGTAGAGCTCTTGGACCTGGACAGTTTGTATACTGTTGTGATCCCCGATACAGTGTGTGGATCATATTTATATAAATTTTTGAGAGGAATAAATCTCAACTTGAGACTGAACCTCTTGGATATATCTTTTGTGCTATATATTTCAAAGTTATTCTTTTATTCTGCTGCTAATTTCATTCAAACCAAAACTGTTTTAAGTTCACTTTGATAATTAAATTCGCAAGTGTTTATATTAGTTGTAAATTAGTAAGTTGGTTTCAAAAGTTAATCAACCTTTCTGTTTTGATTAATTGGGAAATAATAAATCCCTTGAGAACCCAACAGATCCTTTACTTTGATATAAATTCACTACAGTTTAATTCAGTATTTTATTTGGGGGTTTTGAAGACAAAGTTTTTAAAAGATAAATTTTAATTGGAACTCAATTCACCCCCCCCCCCTCTTCAGCATCCACTCCGACCAACATGTATGTCTCTAAATTCAATGATTTTGTAATATGAATCATGAAATATATAAGAGTTTCTAGTATAAGGATTGGAAAGGATATAATGAATAGTTCTAAGGTGATATAAAAATGATTTCAGGGTAATTTTATATACATATATAACATATCATTAAGGGGAATATAAACCTTAATATGTACCATATATTATGATAATGATGTTTCGATAAAGAGATGTTGGATTTGAATAGGTAAATTGGATAAATCGAGTTTCTTAAAATCTAATTATGGAGTTATTGACAAGAGGATTAAAATTAAATAAGTATGATAGTACTTATATAATGAGAAGTTACTACGATTAGGAAACAACCATTTTCCACCTTCTAGGCATCCTATCAAAAATGAAATCACCAAGCGTGTGTGTGTACCGCTTACCGTCTCTATGCGGTTTTGTAATCTTTTTTTCACCACCACCTTACAAGGATGGGTATAATGATGGAATTAATAAATATATACATGATTAATGTAAAATGATATTGATTATGAGATACTATAAACCAAAAACATCAACACTATTCAACAATTACGGGAATGATATTGTCACTTGTGCATACGTATGGCTTACCGTCACCACGGTGCCATGTGATTCATTCTATATAATCTTCATTAATGAATTACTATATAAATGAATTTAAATAATAAATATGATATATATTATACTAATACTATACTAAAAATTATATAACTATAAGAAAAACATAGATTAATAACCTCTCTAACAAAACATGTATAACAACATAAAGCAGTTAATGCCCCAATAACGTGTAACAATAAAATGTTACTAACAAAAAAATTAAAATATGAACATAAATTTTATAATAAAAATGATTATAATTATCGAATAAATCAGTAAATATATTTAAATCATAATACCGAAGGTTCTGATACATATACAGCATATCAGACATATGGTAAGGGATTATTTTCTCTCACTTTATTTATGTGGGACATATACCTTAGGTACAATATAATTATTTTGTGTGTTGATTATGTTACATGTTTTTATTATTATTATTATTATTATGAAGGTTATGATATTTACGTATGAATATAATTTTATTTATTTGAGGAGGTATATGATTTAATTGATTATAAATTGGAAAAGGGATAATTTTGAAATCTCATTTTTTTATCTTAAATTGTATATATGTAAGTATTTACTAGGGTGACAAATGATACGTTTTTCGAAAATGAAAAGCATAGGAGGATTCCTATTAGAACATGGTGATGGATAATCGTAAAGATCATGGAATCATATTTGATTTGATCCAATGATTCATTTAATCCTGACATGGAATTTTCATTCAATGATGATCGTCCCTTACAGTAGTGCCATGCCTAGATCTCGGCAGATCGGGATCCATCCTCTTTTAGAAAGATGTGTGTCTCCATCATGGAGGCCTGATATGGATTTTTAGATCTTATTAAATAGTGTTCATATAGATCCTCCAACATCAATAGACAAGAGAGTGAAGGGTTTTTAGTGGTGGTTGACCCAGAGGCTCTTCAACAACATACTACTATCTCCATGTTTTAAATCATGGGTTTTGTTATTTATTGAAATGGAGGCAAACCATGGTCCTGTGCTGATCATAAAAACATGGTCTCCAATTGTTGTGGATTTATAAATTTTAGGATTATTCTTATTGGGATAGGGTTATTTAACATTATTTTTCAATCCAGGGAAGCGTTTAACAAATCTTGGGGTTTTGGAAATCTCTTACTCAAGCATGTAATTTTAAGGATTTTGGAATGAGATGTTAATTTCAATTATTTTAATATGAAGCAAACTAATTAAAAGATTTTCTTCTATATTCATGATTTGAATTGGATGTATTTTCACCCCAAGATCTTTAATGATCTTGTTTCATGCATTGGAATTCCATTCATATTGGATCAATGAAAACTTGATGGGGATCTTGGTTTCCTTTCTGAATGATGGTTGATGTCAACCTTGAAATCAATCATCCTAATAGAATTATGTTTTTCTATAATGGAAACAAAACTAAATTCAATGTTGAATATGAATGATTTCCTCCATTTTTTCATTTCTGTAATATTTTTGGTCACTCGTTTTTCAATGGTTGAATGATTCATAAAAGGGTGAATGAAGTACCCAAGGCTTAATAATGGAAGGAAGTCATCCAAAATTGAAAGCATAATGGTGTTTTTTTAGAAGGGGGATTGGCTCATCCTGGTCCCTCCAGTACAATTCCTCATAACATGTCTTTGGATGATATAGTAGAGGAAGAGGATCAATGTAATCATTCCTTTTCTACCCTCCCTATTATCTTTGGAGATGGGGTTCTAAATACTGGTGGGATGGCCCTCTCGATGAATCAAGATCTAGGTTCTAACCTTTCAAAGTAATTTTTTGATTTATTCTTTAGTTTACAAAATGGAAATAGATGAACATAACTCTATGTGGTAATTTTCTCAAAACATTAATGATATTGTTTTTTATTTACAAGAGGTGAGTCTTTATCTATGGTCCCCTTGAAGACCTCATCTTGAATTCTTGATTTTGTAGGTGATTCCTCTATTCTTTCAAATCCAGTAGGTTATCAGGCTACTAATGTTCTAGTCAACTTTTCTTTTCAGTCTCATGACACCATGGTTCCTTCCAGATCTACAGGGACTACTAATGAATTGTGAAATATTACTAGTCCCCTTGAGTTTTTGGGATGGAATGTTTTTCCCTTCCATTCTCAATTATAGTGCATATTGTATATTCTAGAAATTATGGTGCTGATAATGTTTTCCTCTATTTCATTGTTAACGAAAATATAAATGATTCATGTGCCCCTTTCTCAAAGGTTATAGTTCATATTGACTCTGTTATTGGACTCATGGACTTGGCCTCCAATTCTAAGGCTTGTGTACGTCCGTGTTCCATTGGTAGTGACACACCTAATAGATCTGGAATTTATTTCATGGTTATTGATTACTCTGATACCAATACATCCCTCCTTGTAAAGGACATAGATCAAAAAATTAATTCCTACACTCCCAGTATAGAGGAGAAATTACACTTTGAATCTTCTACTGGGTTCAAGGAAATGGAAGTCAACACCTAGGATAGTACACTGCCTTCTCTCATTATCCGTGACACTATTGATTATTATGAAAAGGATAAATTTGATATTATTTATCTAATCCAAAGTCCCCCTATTTATAAAAGAAAGGGGGAAGGACATCAAAATCATGTAAAAAGTAGGTAGTGGGAATTATAAAAGGGGGTTATAATCCCGGTTTCAAGTTCAATTTAAGATTCTTTTTTGTAATCGTCAAGGTGTAGCCAACCGAGACACCACTATGTCCTTATTTATTTATTCAGTCCCATAGATCTATTCTTATTGGATTTTATGAACCTAAAAGAATATTCTCCACTAGTATTGCTAGTCTGGAGTTCATGGGATTCCATTTAATTGACACCATAAAATGTTCTTTGGAGATTAAGAGCCTTTGGGTTTTGGCTCATTTTTTCTTGTCTAATATTTCTTTGGTTTCTTCCAGTTAACAACATTTCACTTGTGCCCTCAATTTTATTGGCACTCAACATTCATGCTCCTTCATTTATGATTTTAACAGATATCAGGATCTTAGAAACTTATGGAAGTATATTACCTTTTTCAAACCATTTATCCTTGGTTTGTGGATCATACTGGGGGATTTCAATTCCATATTGAATCTGGATGAGAATATGGGTGCTATGACCAATTCTATCTCCTCCATGGAATTTAAAACATCTATTAAAAATAATGGGATGATTAAGGTTAATTTGGTTGCAGAAAAGTATACATAGTATATGATATATTTAAATTGTTTTTCTTGCAAGAAGAATTGGTAGATACTTTGTAAATGAACCCTCTTGGGATTTTTTAGACTCTATTTCTTGCACAACTCTTCAGAGGATCAACTCTGATCATCATCCTATTTTGGTTGATTTTTTTGGTAGAGATTCCAATCCCACTATTCCCTTTAGGTGTAATAAAGTGTGGTTATATCACAATCGTTGTAGGGATATTGTTCAAAATGTCTGGGATTCAGTTATTTACCGAGATGTTGCTTATGATCATCTTCTCAAATTCAAATTTCTCAAGAATCATTTGAAGACTTGGAGAAAGATCTATTTCAACTCTAATGATTCTTATATTTCCTCATTTAAGACATTACTTCACCATGCTCAAGAGATCAATACTCACAATGACTTATCAATTTATCTCACGGGTGATGCTGAGATGACCTTCATGTTAAATAATCCTCTCAACCTCAAAGATGGTTTGAAAATGGACTCCTTTAGGGATAATTTTTTAAGGATGGTGAAAAAAATTCAAAATTCCTTAATTCACTTAAAGATATAAGGATGCTTTCTAGGACACATTCCATGATTAAATATGGTGATCATTTCATTGATAAAAGGAGGGGTCTATTGGAGCATGTGGTTTCTTATTTCAAAAATCTTCTTAACGAAACATCCTCTCTTTTTTACCCTATGGAGAGTATTATTCCAAGCATTGTTTATCAAGATGAAAAATACAAAATTATTTCTATTCACAAGGATTTTGAAATCAAAGAGGTTGTTTTTATCCTCAATCCTAAAAGATCTATTGGCCAATATGATTTTGGAAGATTCTTTTTTCAAATTTTTGAGGATATTATTCATCTTGATGTTTGATGTTTGGTAGTTAATTTATTTAAATGGGGGTATCTTCTTCATGGTTTGAATGCTCAGTTTCTTTCCATTATCCCCAAAGTGGATAACGCTAATGATATTCAACTTTTTAGACATGTTATCTTGGGTAACAACATCTTCAAGATTATAATAAATTTCCTTGAAAATAGGCTTTCACCTATTACCATCAAACTTTTGTCTCCAAATCAGTTTGGTTTCATTAAGGAGAGATAAAGTTTGGACTATCTCATAACTGCCTCAAAATGTGTCAACATTTTTAATAAATCTAATAGGGGTGGAAATATTGCTCATAAAATTGATGACCAAAAATATTTTGATATGATGTATTGGATATTCATTGGTAGTGTTTTATCTATATTTGGATTTGATAGTGTTCTCATCACATTGGTTAATGTCATCTTAATCTCTTCTCACATTTTTATTCATCTTAATGGATCTCTTGATGGATGCTTTGATTGTTCTAGAGGTGTTGGAAAAGGTGACCCTTTATCTGAAATTATCATTTCCATTGCTGAAAAATATATCAGCAGGTTCTTTTGAATGATGGCTAGAAAAGGGAAAATGAAATCGATTTTTGATGGTTGGGATCATCTTGCTCCCACCAATTTTTTGTATGCTAATAACATTATTCATGCTAAAAAGGGGAAAAAATGAATATTAATAACATCAAGAGGGATTTATTTTACTATTAGAAGGTCTCTGAGAGTGAGATTAGTTGGAGAAAATATTTTATCTATTTTGGAAGAAACATCTTATCAAACAGGATGATTGACATTATTAGGGATTTGGGAATTCGTGGGGGATTTCTTCACATTATCTATCTTGGGGTTCCCATGTTTTGTGGAAGACCGAAGGACTGTTTTTTTCAGACATTATTAGCAATATTCGAAGACTACTATCTTCTTGGAAGGGAAAATCTTTATCCATGGCTAGTTGTGTTTCCTTGGTGAAGTAACTTATTATTTCCATGTTTGTATACACTTTTATGTATTATAAATGGCATAGTACTCTTTTAAAAATTATCAATATCTCAATTAAGAACATTTTCTGGAGAGGTAGAATAATGAAAATAAAGTATGGAATAGTTTCATGTGTCTCTTGCTGAAAACCATATGATTACGGGGGATTAGGCATTAAAAATCCTGGACAATTCAATGATTATTTCCATGACTATTTTTTTCAAACTCAAGAATGGAAACTTCGAATCTCTTGGTTTTCATTACGCTAGATTTCAGCATAAACATTAGACTAGAAATTGCAATTACATTATCTCCTCAATGTAGCCTGCCTTTATGTCTGTTTTTTCCTCTATTGACTCTTACTCTAGATGGATTTTCTATAGGGATTATTATATTCAATTTTGGAAAGTAAACTGGACTGGTACCCCCTTAATTGATTCAATTGAGGATTACTAGATTAATCTTAATTTGGATACCTCTATCATGGATTAGCTTTATAACATTTAGAAAATCTTCGATCAAATTGTTAGCATTATAAAGAACTATGTTATCTCTTCCAGAGAGTATTTTTGGGCATGGAAACCTTATTCCATTGGATTCCTCACTTCCAAAATTTTAAATAGGCATTCTACCTGCGACTCTCCTAACTAAAAGTGGCTCTGAATTATGGACATAAGTTTTATCAGGTCTTCTCAATCCATTATTTTATTTAGATTGGCACATGGGAAGCTGCAAACAGATTTCCTTCTTCAAGTGTGTGGAATCTTGTTAGGTTCCAAATGTTTCCTCTATCATCTACAAAGATATGATATTAATCATCATTTATTAAGTTGTTCCACTACATCTTCAATGTAGAAATTAGTTGCTGGTATTTTTGAAGTGAGTCTTCCTCGAGTCGCCTCCATTCATGAATTTCTCATTAGTCAGTGTGGCCTTGCGCTCTCTCCCTTTCTCATGTATCTAATCTAGATTGGTTTAAAATATATTACTCACATTTTATGGTTCACCTGGAATAAGGTGATTCATGAAAGTTTCAATTTCACCACTGGGGATGCTCAATGAGCGATCCTCTCTGCTATCTGGGATTCCAATCCACCAATGAAGAATTTCTATTCAAACACAATCCATGATCTTATAGTCCTCAATTGGATTGGTGTTAGGAGAATATTTCATCCTCCTCATGGTATGTTTGTGGTATTTTGGATGGCTTCTTTTTAAGGCTGGATTAAAGACAATTATGATGGTTCCTTAAGAAGTAATCTAGGTCCCTCTTATTATGGAACCATTTTATGAGATCACATGGGGGATGTATTTGGTTTTTTACATGGATCTTATGGTATTATATATTCTCTAGAAGATGAAATGATTTTTATTATGTCTGTAGTGGAGAAAGATTACCATCCTGGTTGGAACAATATTTTTCTGGAATGAGACTCTGCTAATATTTTCCTTTCCATTAGGACTGGTTCTTCTCATATATACTAAAAGATTACTAATAAGTGGACTAATGCATGGATTATCTCTCATCCATGAATCATTTTATCACTCATGTCTATAGGGAGGCCATTTTTATGGCTGATAGTCTAGTGAATAAAGGCGTTAGTGTTATTGACTTCTTATAGTATTATGAGATTATTGATGATCTCTTATCTCTTACTTAGTGGGATCAATGTAAAATTACGATCTTCATAC
Organism: Viscum album; assembly: GCA_963277665.1. NCBI lineage: Eukaryota > Viridiplantae > Streptophyta > Magnoliopsida > Santalales > Viscaceae > Viscum > Viscum album. Next base: position 668,453,776 of record OY728133.1, read on the forward strand.
TCCTATAAGATTGCATTTATTTTTTTCTAATAAATGTGTCTTATCCTTTTAGGAAATGTCTCATCTTGAAATTAAATATGTATTTACTGGGAATGTATTTATCATCCATTTTCATGTTTTATAAAAAAATTTCAGAAAATGTTTAATATTTTTCTATATATGTTTAAATTCAATTTAAATAATTTTTTACTTTTACTACATGGTGTGTAGGGAATATATTTTTACCATAATAGGATGTTTTTTACATTTCCAATAAAAGTAGGAGGAGAATATATTTTTAACTTATTCAGCACAAATGGATTTTTACATCTTCATAACACCTTATTTCCATGAAACTTACTATACAAGTAATCAAGATTATTTTCAACGAAATTATATTCTTTTAAAATTGGTTTGAATTTTGTGAAAATAAAATGTTTTTTATGATGAAATGATATTTTCCTCATGAATTATGTTCATGTGTTTTATCAAAATTATATTCCATCTATGATGAAATTTGGATATGACTATATCGTTATTATTATATTGATTTTATTTTATTTATGATTGAATTATATTTAAGATATCCATTTATTTTATAGGGATTATGTAATGATGGAATTTGTTTTAAGAAACCCATTTTATTTCATCTGTTATGCTATAGTGAATGTTTTTATGTTTTTGTGGCACAGGTAAGAATGATTTCATTATCAGATGGATGGGACCTATATCTCCCTCAAATTAATTGGGTAAAGACTTATATCACATGAGATAGACATGACTGGTATGAAATGTAAATCTGGTTCAGTAATATAGGGATGGAATGAAATGTAATCTCAGTTCAGTAATGGACATTTTCCAATATGATGGTTTGGGAAGCAATGCCTTGGATACTATGGAAATGATGTTATGTACATATTTTTTTTCCAAAATTCCATGTTTTATGCTAAACATATTCTTTCATTGTTAATGTTCCTTTATGTTCTATTCTTTATGTACTGCCACGATTTATTTCGTGACTCAATATTTTGATGTTTAAACATTATGTTCATGTTTTTGTGTTCAAATGTTTATGGTTTGTTTTATGTTCTCCATGTTTACCCTTACTAAGAATATGAGCTAACCCTTTTTATGTTTTCTTTTCTACTAGATATAAAGAAAGGTTTTAGGTTGGAAAAAAAGGGGAAGAACTTTATAGGAGATGTTTATGATTTTTCACAATGTTAATGATTATATTCTTCGCTTACAATGAAACTAAACTAATACGATCTTAATGTATATATTTGTGTAATGTATTAAGTATTAAAAAAATGAAATTTAATTTCCATGTACATCAAGCTCCGGTCTCGATACATATTTTCATAATTTTTATTTTTTGAATTATTTTTTATTTTAGTTTTTTATTTTTAAACAGTATTATGTGTCCCTTTTTTTTTAATTTATTTGAAATAATAACTATTTTTTTATTCTTATATATGAATATATTTTCTCTTGAATCTATCAATTTTTCTTGAACATAAATATTTAATATTGTTTTTTATTTTTTATATTTAAATAAAATATATTTTATTTTTAATTATAATTTATTTAATAATAGAATTTTTTTTATTTTTTGTCTTTCCCATTATTTTATTTTCTTTCGAACTGAATAAAATTTTACTCAAGTATTGTATTTATTATTCATGTAAAATAAAAAAATATTTTATAATTATTTATTCTTTTCAATATAAATTTTTTTTCAATGCATTTGAATTTTATTATTATCAATTAATTTATTTGGTTTTTAATTTTTTTAATTAAATTTTCATAATATATATATTTGTTTATTTTTATAGAATTCATTTAAAAGCAAACTAATTTTGTGTTTCATAATTTTATGAATTTTAATTATTTAATTTTATAAAGATATATTATTTTATTTCTTTTTATTTTTCATTTTGTAATATTTATAATAAAAAATATCTTCCAACCAATTAATTTTTTTGGATTTGGGTTATAATGACATGAGGAGGAGCCTTGATGAAGGAGATCGGTTGTTTGAGATACAATTTCATCTACGGGAGGAAGTTGCAATGAGATACCATATGTTGTGAGATAGTAGAGGCCTTTATGGCATAGTCATCACATTGCATCGTAGAGGACCATAAAAATGAGTTTTAATTGATCTGCTTATCTTATAATGGTTTTGGCATGGTAATGGGTTGGTGTTGTTCTAACTGTAGTGTTTACGTGACCAATAGCATTGATTCTAGAATAAGACAGTTTTAGAGGACTTGTTTTTTTGGGTGGTTTCGGTTAGATCTAAGGTTGTTTAATAGTGTAGTTTTATGTAGAAATTTTATGATGTAGTTGATTCCCTTGTGATTTGGACGTCTGAGGTAGACAGTTGGAATCAAAGATAATTTAGAGGTATATGTGTCTTGGTGCATGGGTTTCATCTCATACATACCCCACGATTATTGGATATGGTCCCTAAAAACATTTTATAATCCATAGTATGTTGGATTTAGATTCCTCTTTAGTTTATAATCCCATGTTGTACTGTGTTTCTTGGTGAAAACCTAGTCATTAGTACATAGCTCGTGGTGGTACATCCCAGTCTCATAATTTATCAACTAGGTATAAATTCATAAACTCCACCCAAACCCATTGTTCTTCCACTAGAAAGCAACATTATTTACTAAACCGAGGGATATTTTTTGAGTCCATCCATCCCCACTTATTAGACTCTAACAATCATCCTTTGGAGATTGTTCCTTTCTGATATATGTTGAGTAACAAACCTTTTGTAGAGACCCAAAGCTTAACGTACATGGAAATTACATTACATTTACGGAATACTTAGTGCATAACAAAAAACACACACACAAGGATCGTAATAGTTTAGTGTCTTTGGAAACTCGGAATATAATCTTCTAATCGTGGTGAAAGATCTTCAAAATCTCCCATAAAGATCTTCTTTTTTTTATACCTAAAACCTTTCTTTATATCCTGGGGAAAATAAAACATAAAAGGGTGAGCTCAAATGCTCAGTAAGGGTAAACAAAATAAATATCAATCACATCATATACATAAGCACATAACTTTTGGAAATCTTAACTTGCAAAAGAGATCATAATTTCATAACATGGGGTAAATCATGGCAGTGAAATGTAATCACAATAATCATAACCTAAAACATGAAATGTTGTGTCATTCACACATAATCATAGAGAATCATTTCTTGTTAGTCAAGACTCATTGCCAAGACTATCTTAGTGTAGAAAGTCCCTTTATGAATCGAGTAACCCTCGTTTCAGACCTGTTTCACTGAACCGGTATAACCTACCGTTCCAGCCCTTTCTATCTCATGAGATATAAAATCTTTACCCAATTCAATGGTGGGAGATATAGGTCCCACCCATCTTATAATGAATCCTTTCTTATGTGTGCCACAAATTCATAAATCATACATCATTTAATAACCCATGTAATAAAAATGGGATTCTTAAACAACATGACATCATAAAACCATTCATATAAGATAAAGGAATTTATAAACATAATTACATCACAACATAGTCAAATCAATGTAAAAATATGGATAGAAACAGAACCCTTTATTATCTTAGATGGAAAATAATTTTGATAAAACACTTGAAATGAATTCTTGAGGAAAATATCCTTTCTTCTTCAAAATCAGTTTCTTTTCACAAAACATCATGAAATTTTAAAAGAAAGAGATTTTATTAAAAATAGTCATGAACTATTTTGGAGGAAGCTTCATGAAAATAAGGCTTTATAAAACCTTAAAAATCTGTTCGTTCCATTTAAGTTAAAAAAAACATTCTTCGTACTTTTGTCGGAAAAGACAAAAAGTACCTCGTATGAAAAACGACAAAAGATTCCTTTCATATCTTTTACTAAAAACTCACCAAAGAGTAAAATTGGATTTTAAACAATTGTAGGTGGATGGTAATAATATTACATATTGAGGAAACATGGATGTGGATGATAAAATACACCCCAGTAAATGCCAAAGTATAAACAATCTCAGATAAAAATGAGATTCTGATATTTCCCTTACCTTAGGTCCGACTTGCTTTGTAAGTGTCTGAACCTCCTGTATAATGATTTAAATCATGTTATTGACTTATTACAGAATCATATTCATTTTTATGATATCATATATGGTTCAATTATGACATTATATTACCCGTTCTTTTGTAAATTCCATGTTAAAGAAGCGTTTTGGGTAAAATCGTTTCATTTATCGTAGGTGTTTTGACTTGTTGTTCTTGACATTATTATTACTTATATCATGATTTACTTACTTACAGAATATTTAATATGATTTATATATCATATATATTCAGTATATATATATATATAATAGATAGATAAATGAAATGAAAAACACCGTTCATGGAGACGGTAGTCCGTACGTACGCATGAACGTTGTTTTCCTTTCCTTATTGTCTTGAATGGAAGTAAGTAGATGAAATACATATATATATATATATATACATAAATCCAGTATCTTTATAATGTCATATATTTCATTATTATTTCTTATATATACTTTATAATCATTCTTAAATGGTTAACATGGAGAATGAATCTCATCGCGTCGTGGAGACGGTAGTCCGTATGTACGCACGAGCGATGATATCATTTCCATAAATATTGAATTGAATTGGAGTGGATTATAAAATATATCAGAATCATTATGATGTTATAATAACTATGTATAGTTATTCTTTACACCATTATACCCATCCATGTAAGGTGGTGGTGGAAAATAGATTACACCACGGCGTGGAGACGGTATTCCGTACGTACGCACGCGCGGTGATTTCTTTTTCCGTAGGACGGATAGATGGTGAAATAGGGTTGTTTCATACTTATAATAAAATATCATTATATGAGTGATACTGATGTTATTACTTCATAATGAAACAACCTAAGAAGAAGAAGTGGAAGAAGAAATAAAGATGAAAGAATTGGTAACTGTAATTACCTCTTCTTTGAAGCGCCTCTTTGAGACCTCCTCTTAGGGCACTAAAATTGGTCTTTGAGGAAGACCAGAACCTCTAGGATGTTTCTAGGGAAGTGGAGAATATATTTTTTCAGGGGTTGGCCGAGATGGAGTGCTCAAATTGGTGTGAGGAGGAGGGGGAGGAGGTGTCCTTTTATAAGGGAGGAGAGGGGCACCTTAGGAATACCTCAAAATATTATTTTATATTAATGTCAAAATCGGTTTATAATGGTTCCAAATGGTCTTATTTCGAAGCTTAAGTGGGGATGGGTCGAAATCCTATCAACCAATAGGATTTAGACAAGTTTAGGATATTATTTTAACCTTATCAATTAAATTTAACTCTAAGTTAAATAATTTAACTTTTACCGTGTCTTTTTGTTTTCTTTCACAAAATATTGTTAATAAACTTACTATAACATGTCAAACGAACCCCAAATTGTTTATTATTAATATATATATCCTTATCTAAGTCATTTGGCCGAACCTTAGAATTTTAGGAATAAAATAACAATTAATAACATAATATTTTATTTAAAAACTATTTTGTGTCAATTTTGACACTATTTGATATATGATTTTTGTGAAAGTCATAACAGAATTATATGTTCGAACCAAGTTGATTAAAGCAACACTAATATATAATAGTAACCTAGAAAATTAGTTGAATTCATAAAAAGTCTCAAATTACATTCATTTGAGCATTTATAACATCAATTATGTTAATATTTCATTAAAAGGGTAATTACTGCATCATCGTTGTGTCATAAATAAATAAATTTATTTAAAGTCTAAAAATTATATATAAAATATCATTATGTAGGAAATCTTTTTAGCTTTCTAATGAATCTTTATAGTATAATTTATCTTATGTATAACCCCATATTAAAAATGTTTTAGTTATTAAATTTTGATTTTAACTATTTTAACTATTCATTAAATAAAATAATATTAAATGTCATAATCTAATCCAAGTGGACCTAAATGGTCATATTATATTCATAAGGTTGTTTTTCGTCGAATTACACTTATCCAATAGAATTAGGACATGTGTTAGGGTAATAGTAATATCATATTTACCCTTAGTTACCCTATTTACTATTAACCGTGGTAAAAAAAAGTAAAAAGTTACTATTCACCAGAAATTATTTTCATCTCATTGAACCACATTTTAGTCCTTGATATTAACCGTGCCTGTCGGATTTTCGAAATTCCATTCACAGAAGCGGTAAAATTAAGTTTTATGCAAAATTCAGTTTTTAACCTACCACTTAGTGGTTTCACTATTCATCAAAAATTGAAAGTTTTCAGAAAAGTACTAAAATTTCACCCTAGGCTATAATTGATATTCCGAATTCAAAAATGATTTCTATTTTACAAAATTCCCAACATATAAGTTTCATTAATTAATTTTATAATTAATTTCCGCTGTCACAACAAATAGCGTGTTTTTAAGAGATAATAACTATCAAAAGATTGACACTAGTTTATAACTGGTTTAAATGTGAAATTACATCCAATGACCAACATTGTATTAAATTGTAAAAATATATTCTAAATATACTCTAAAACCACTCACATTAATAATTTATCACTATTAAGTATTTCGATTAAAAAAGTTGTTTTTAATTAAAATTTAGTAATTTTCACTATTCATCAGAATATTAAAGTTATCCGAAAAGTACCAAAATTTCACCTTAGGCTAAATTCGATACTCCGAATCCAAAAATGAAGTCCATTTTGAGAGCTAAAATTTCTAAAATTTAAAAAGTGGTTATTACTATTCATAACGGCTAGTTTTAATAATATTTTAATAGCATGTCGTTGTTTCGTGAAACTCAGTATTACGTACTACAAACGATATCGAGGAAGGTTGCGATTGCGTGTAATAGAAGGCAAGTCAAGGATGCGTGTTGTGCAAGCTCCTTTTTGTGTTGCGTACAGCACAAGACATTAGTGAAATTAAAAAGAATATTTTTCATAAAATCTTGGGCTGTTACATTCTACCCCCCTTAAAATGAATTTCGCCCTCGAAATTCGTCGGGGTTATAAATGGTTTACTATTCGAAAGTTTCTTTAAAAGAAACCCACATCGTAAAAAGGAATACCAAAACCAATATTTTAAAACAAAAGTATGAAAATTAATGATTACCCAAATAAACTAATCACTGGGTTTCCACATAGGTGAAAATATGGATATGGAAGAAAAATCTAACCATCATGTTCTGATGGAGAGTGGTAGAGAACATGGCTATGGAAAAGCCAACAATCACAAATCCATAAATTTGTGACGATCTAAGGTACCATCCGATTCATCAGGTACAAGATCACTAGGACAACATTTTTGGTTTTCAAGATCATTTCCCTAAAGTTGAAAATTTGAATTAGAATAAATACTTTCTTTATTTTGGTACAATCTCACTGTTGTTCATGACTTGAACAATTTCCACTTCATCTCTTAAATAAATGAAGTTGAATTTGTTATTCGTGATGTGTTAGCAGATCATGTGATAGAATGACGGGTCATTCCATCTGTCTCAAACAAAAGGTTATCAAAAATTATATACATAAGTCGATCTATAGTGAGATTAATCACATATGGTTCCTAAAATGGACTTATACTTCATATATCATACTGCTTAATATAATAAAACTCGTTTCTATTAAATAGGGACTTTCTGTAGGCCAGTGGTAGGCGATAAAGGCCAGTCGCACTTCGTTTGTGGGTTCGATTCCCACTGCCTTGTCCGAAGTGATGGGTTGTCGCCCGTCCTGCAGGTTGTCCTTTTTTTAAAACTATAATACTATAACATCCAATCAATAATATCGAAAAAAAACTTCTATCCTTAAATAATACTCACTTATGTCCAATATAATCCATTTCAATCTTTAGGCTTATCCATAATACTGCAGTCCACTCTCATAACATTGTGAAAACGATTACCAGAGATTTAATACCATCATTGATCCCCATATATCATAAGATATGTTTTGTTGGTCACATTCCAAACATTCAAAGTCCTTAATCATGTATTCTCTTGAATACCTTAGTGAAAACATGAATGCAGTTTAAAGTTAACACTTTCCACATACCATAATCCTCAAAATTCTATACTCAAACCATGATATCACATAGTCCTTATATCAATCATGAGATCATGAATACTGTTAAACATTTTGTTTTCTCGTTTTCCCTTCATTACGCGCATATCATCTTATTTCCAAAAATATATCAATCACTTTTAATACCACATTAGACCAACACATAAATGTTCCAATACTTTATGATACAACATTATTTTGGAATCCCATTACATAAATACTTAATCATTCCACCACATCGTTTTCATATTCAACATCGCCAATAGTGATCGCATGTGACTTCCCATTGTCCTTTGCCTTAAGTGGTTGCTCATGTTGATCATCACTAACCCTTGGATTAGGGCATTTATTAGCATAATGCCCCATTTCCTTGCACTTGAAGCATTGAAGTGTTGGTGGTGCGTTCTCTGTAGTGTTTGCTTTATTCACATCATTAGAAACCATTTTTCCATTACTTCGACACTCAGCTGCTCGATGACCTTCTTTTCAACACTTAAAACATTTTCTAGTCCCTTTAAGACAATCTCCACCATGCTTCTTTCCACACATTGTGCATAAGGAAACATTCATCTTCTTTTCACCATTATATTGAGATTTCTCCTTGAACTCCATCTTTCGTTTCTTGTCAAAGCTATGAGATGGATAAGTAACACCAACATCCATTTCTACTTTGATAGCACAATGCACAATTTCTTCATAGCTACTGAAGTCTCTTATAGCTAATGCCCTTCGAAGACTTGGTTTTAAGCCACTGAAAAATCGATCAACTTTACTTTCAGGTTGGATGATAATGCCAGATGCATACCTTGAAAGTCTTTTAAAATTCGCTTCGCATATACCAACAGATTCATCATCCTTCTGCTTCAGCTCAAGAAACTACTTTTCCATCTTTGTTCGAAGAATACTAGGGAAGTACTTACTGAAAAACAAGTTCTTGAACTCATCCCATTCCATGGACTCAATTTCATCTCTTGGCCTCGTATTCTTGATAAGATTCCACCATTGATCAGCTTCACCTTCCAAACGATATACTGTTAAGATGACTTTATCATGTTCAGAACATTGAATAACTAAAAATATCTTTTCAGTGGTACTGATCCATTGTTCAGCAACAAGTGGATCGGAAGTCCCACTGAAAGAAGGTGGACGTTGCCTCATGAAGGACTCAATAGAATATTGTTCCATTCTCTGCTCATTTGGATGTCCAGAATGATTCATAGCTTGTGTAAGTATAGCAATAAGATTTTGCACTCCATCTCCCATAACATTTGTTTGTTCAAGAGGGCAATCATTGCATTGTCCATTGCATTGATCAACACGGTTCCTTCGGGTTCCATCCATCGTCTAAAACCCAAAAAGAATAGTGTGAGAGGCAAAAATCATGCTAGGGAAAACAACATAGTAAAGGGGGAGTACCCTTAATATCTAACATCTTAGGTTAAATTCTATGATCGTTACCATAGTTCTAGGACCATATCCTATACGTATAGTTATCCTTAGGGACATCCCTAGACATACCTTAGAAATATATATAGGGATTTCACTAACGTTTTCGCATCCTAGTTTCCAAAGGTTGACTAAACCTTTCCTCTGATACCAACTGTAGAGACCCGAAGCTTAACGTACATGGAAATTACATTACATTTGCGGAATACTAAGTGCATAACAAAAAACACACACACAAGGATCGTAATAGTTTAGTGTCTTTGGAAACTCGGAATATAATCTTCTAATCGTGGTGAAAGATCTTCAAAATCTCCCATAAAGATCTTCTTTTTTTTATACCTAAAACCTTATTTTATATCCTGGGGAAAAGAAAACATAAAAGGGTGAACCCAAATGCTCAGTAAGGGTAAACAAAAAAATATCAATCACATCATATACATAAGCACATAACTTTTGGAAATATTAACCTGCAAAAGAGATCATAATTTAATAACATGGGGTAAATCATGGCAGTGAAATGTAATCACAATAATCATAACCTAAAACATGAAACATTGTGGCATTCAAACATAATCATAGATAATCATTTCTTGTTAGTCAAGACTCATTGCCAAGACTATCTTAGTGGAGAAAGTCACTTTCTGAATCGAGTAACCCTCGTTTTAGTCATGTTTCAATGAACCGGTATAACCTACCGTTCCAGCCCTGTCTATCTCATGAGATATAAAATCTTTACCCAATGCATTGGAGGGAGATATAGGTCCCACCCATCTTATAATTAATCCTTTCTTATGTGTGCCACAAAATCATAAATCATACATCATTTCATAACCCATGTAATAAAAATGGGATTCTTAAACAACATGACATCATAAAACCATTCATATAAGATAATGGAATTTATAAACATAATTCCATCACAACATAGTCATATCAATGTAAAAATATGGATAGAAACAGAACCCTTTATTATCTTAGATGGAAAATAATTTTGATAAAACACTTGAAATTAATTCTTGAGGAAAATATCCTTTATTCTTCATAATCAATTTATTTTCACAAAACATCATGAAATTTTAAAAGAAAGAGATTTTATTAAAAATAGTCATGAAATATTTTGGAGGAAGCTTCATGAAAATAAGGCTTTATAAAACCATAAAATCCGTTCGTGCCGTTTAAGTTAAAAAAAACATTCTTCGTACTTTTGTCGGAAAAGTCAAAAAGTTCCTCGTATGAAAAACGACAAAAGATTCCTTTCATATCTTTTACTAAAAATCACCAAAGGGTAAAATTGGATTTTAAACAATTGTAGGTGGATGGTAATAATATTACATATTGAGGAAACATGTATGTGGATGATAAAATACACCCCAGTAAATGCCAAAGTATAAACAATCTCAGATAAAAATGAGATTGTGATATTTCCCTTACCTTAGGTCCGACTTGCTTTGTAAGTGTCCGAACCTCCTGTATAATGATTTAAATCATGTTATTGACTTATTACAGAATCATATTCATTGTTATGATATCATATATGGTTCACTTATGACATTATATTACCCGTTCTTTTGTAAATTCCATGTTAAAGAAGCGTTTTGGGTAAAATCGTTTCATTTATCGTAGGTGTTTTGACTTGTTGTTCTTAACATTATTATTACTTATATCATGATTTACTTACTTCCAGAATATAAAATATGATTTATATATCATATATATTCAGTATATATATATAATAGATAGATAAATGAAATGAAAAACACCGTTCATGGAGACGGTAGTCCATACGTACGCATGAACGCTGTTTTCCTTTCCTTATTGTCTTGAATGGAAGTAAGTAGATGACATACATATATATATATACATAAATCCAGTAGCTTTATAATGTCATATATTTCATTATTATTTCTTATATATACTTTTAATCATTCTTAAATGGTTAACATGGAGAATGAATCTCATCGCGTCGTGGAGACGGTAGTCCGTACGTACGCACGAGCGATGATATCATTTCCATAAATATTGAATTGAATTGGAGTGGATTATACAATATATCAGAATCAATGTGATGTTGTAATAACTATGTATAGTTATTCTTTACACCATTATACCCATCCATGTAAGGTGGTGGTGGAAAATAGATTACACCACGGCGTGGAGACGGTATTCCGTACGTACGCACACGCGGTGATTTCTTTTTCTGTAGGATGGATAGATGGTGAAATAGGGTTGTTTCATACTTATAATAACATATCATTATATGAGTGATACTGATGTTATTACTTCATAATGAAACAACCTAAGAAGAAGAAGTGGAAGAAGAAATAAAGATGAAAGAATTGGTAACGGTAATTACCTCTTCTTTGAAGCGCCTCTTTGAGACCTCCTCTTAGGGCACTAAAATTGGTCTTTGAGGAAGACCAGAACCTCTAGGATGTTTCTAGAGAAGTGGAGAAGATATTTTGGCAGGGTTTGGCCGAGCTTGAGTGCTCAAATTGGTGTGAGGAGGAGGGGGAGGAGGTGTCCTTTTATAAGGGAGGAGAGGGGCACCTTAGGGATACCTCAAAATATTATTTTATATTAATGTCAAAATCGGTTTATAATGGTTCCAAAGGGTCTTATTTCGAATCTAAAGTGGGGATGGGTCGAAATCCTATAATCCCATAGGATTTAGACAAGTTTAGGGTATTATTTTAACCTTATCAATTAGATTTAACTCTAAGTTAAATAATTTAACTTTTACCGTTTCTTTTTGTTTTCTTTCACTATATGGTTAATACACTTACTATAACATGCCAAACGAACCCCTAATTGTTTATTATTAATATATATATCCTTATCTAAGTCATATGGCCGAACCTTAGATTTTTAGGAATAAAATAACAATTAATAATATAATATTTGATTTAAAAACTATTTTGTGTCAATTTTGACACTATTTGATATATGATTTTTGTGAAAGTCATAACAGAATTATATGTTCGAACCAAGTTGATTCAATCAACACTAATATATCATAGTAACCTAGAAAATTAGTGGAATTCATAAAAAGTCTCAAATTACATTCATTTGAGCATTTATAACATCAATTATGTTAATATTTCCTTAAAAGGGTAATTACTGCATCATTGTTGTGTCATAAATAAATTAATTTATTTAAAGTCTAAAAATTATAAATAAAATATCATTATGTAGGAAATATTTTTATCTTTCTAATGAATCTTTATAGTCGAATTTATCTTATGTATAACCCCATATTAAAAATGTTTTAGTTATTAAACTTTGATTTTAACTATTTTAACTATTCATTAAATAAAATAATATTAAATGTCATAATCTAATCCAAGTGGACCTAAATGGTCATATTATATTCATAAGGTTGTTTTTCGTCGAATTACACTTATACAATAGAATTAGGACATGTGTTAGGGTAATAGTAATATCATATTTACCCTTAGTTACCCTATTTACTATTAACCGTGGTAAAAAAAAGTAAAAAGTTACTATTCACCAAAAATTATTTTCATCTCATTGAACCACATTTTAGTCCTTGATATTAACCGTGTCTGTCGGATTTTTGAAATTCCATTCACAGAAGCGGTAAAATTAAGTTTTATGCAAAATTCAGTTTTTAACCTACCACTTAGTGGTTTCACTATTCATCAAAAATTGAATGTTTTCAGAAAAGTACTAAAATTTCACCCTAGGCTATAATTGATATTCCGAATTCAAAAATGATTTCTATTTTACAAAATTCCCATCATATAAGTTGCACTAATTAATTTTATAATTAATTTCCGCTGTCACAACAAATAGCGTGTTTTTAAGAGATAATAACTATCAAAAGATTGACACTAGTTTATAACTGGTTTAAATGTGAAATTACATCCAATGACCAACATTGTATTAAATTGTAAAAATATATTCTAAATATACTTTAAAACCACTCAAATTAATAATTTATCACTATTAATTATTTCGATTAAAAAAGTTGTTTTTAATTAAAATTTAGTAATTTTCACTATTCATCAGAATATGAAAGTTATTCGAAAAGTACCAAAATTTCACCTTAGGCTAAATTCGATACTCCGAATCAAAAAATGAAGTCCATTTTGAGAGATAAAATTTCTAAAATTTAAAAAGTGGTTATTACTATTCATAACGGCTAGTTTTAATAATATTTTAATTGCATATTGTTGTTTCGTGAAACTCAGTATTACGTACTACACACGCTATCGAGGAAGGTTGCGATTGCGTGTAATGCAAGGCAAGTCAAGGATGCGTGTTGTGCAAGCTCCTTTTTGTGTTGCGTACAACACAAGACATTAGTGAAATTAAAAAGAATATTTTTCGTAAAATCTTGGGCTGTTACATTCTACCCCCCTTAAAATGAATTTCGCCCTCGAAATTCGTCGGGGTTATAAATGGTTTACTATTAGAAAGTTTCTTTAATAGAAACCCACATCGTTAAAAGGAATACCAAAACCAATATTTTAAAAAAAATGTATGAAACTTAACGGTTACCCAAATAAACTAATCACTGGGTTTCCACATAGGTGAAAATATGGATATGGAAGAAAAATCTAACCATCATGTTCTGATGGAGAGTGGTAGAGAACATGGCTATGGAAAAGCCAACAATCACAAATCCATAAATGTGTGACGATCTAAGGTACCATCTGATTCATCAGGTATAAGATCACTAGGACAACATTTTTGGTTTTCAAGATCATTTCCCTAAAGTTGAAAATTTGAATTAGAATAAATACTTTCTTTATTTTGGTACAATCTCACTGTTGTTCATGCCTTGAACAATTTCCACTTCATCTCTTAAATAAATGAAGTTGAATTTGTTATTCGTGAAGTGTTAACAGATCATGTGATAGAATGACGGGTCATTCCATCTGTCTCAAACAAAAGGTTAGCAAAAATTATATACATAAGTCGATCTATAGTGAGATTAATCCCATATGGATCCTAAAATGGACTTATACTTCATATATCATACTGCTTAATATAATAAAACTGGTTTCTATTAAACAGGGACTTTCTGTAGGCCAGTGGTAGGCGATAAAGGCCTGTCGCACTTCGGTTGTGGGTTCGATTCCCACAGCCTTGTCCGAAGCGATGGGCTGTCGCCCGTCCTGTAGGTTGTCCTTTTTTTAAAACTATAATACTATAACATCCCATCAATAATATCGAAAAAAAACTCCTATCCTTAAATAATACTCACTTATGTCCAATATAATCCATTTCAATCTTTTGGCTTATCTATAATACTGCAGTCCACTCTCAAAACATAGTGAAAACGATTACCAGAGATTTAATACCATCATTGATCCCCATATATCATAAGATATGTTTTTTTGGTCACATTCCAAACATTCAAAGTCCTTAATCATGTATTCTCTTGAATACCTTAGTGAAAACATGAATGCAGTTTAAAGTTAACACTTTCCACATACCAAAATCCTCAAAATTCTATACTCAAACCATGATATCACATAGTCCTTATATCAATCATGAGCTCATGAATACTATTAAACATTTCGTTTTCTCGTTTTCCCTTCATTACGCGCATATCATCTTATTTCCAAAAATATCTCAATCACTTTTAATACCACATTAGACCAACACATAAATATTCCAATACTTTATGATACAACATTATTTTGGAATCCCATTACATAAATACTTAATCATTCCACCACATCGTTGTCATATTCAACATTTCCAATAGTGATCGCATGTGACTTCCCTTTGTCCTTTGCCTTAAGTGGTTGCTCATGTTGATCATCACTAACCCTTGGATTAGGGCATTTATTAGCATAATGCCCCATTTCCTTTCACTTGAAGCATTGAAGTGTTGGTGGTGCGTTCTCTGCAGTGTTTGCTTTATTCACATCATTAGAAACCATTTTTCCATTACTTCGACACTCAGCTGCTCGATGACCTTCTTTTCCACACTTAAAACATTTTCTAGTCCCTTTAAGACAATCTCCACCATGCTTCTTTCCACACTTTGTGCATAAGGAAACATTCATCTTCTTTTCACCATTATTTTGAGATTTCTCCTTGAACTCCATCTTTCGTTTCATGTCAAAACTATGAGATGGATAAGTAACACCAACTTCCATTTCTACTTTGATAGCACAACACAAAATTTATTCATAGCTACTGAAGTCTCTTATAGCTAATTCCCTTCGAAGACTTGGTTTTAAGCCACTGAAAAATCGATCAACTTTACTTTCAGGTTGGATGATAATGCCAGATGCATACCTTGATAGTCTTGTAAAATTCGCTTCGTATATACCATCAGATTCATCATCCTTCTGCTTCAGCTCAAGAAACCCCTTTTCCATCTTTGTTCGAAGAATACAAGGGAAGTACTTACTGAAAAACAAGTTCTTGAAGTCGTCCCATTCCATGGACTCAATTTCATCTCTTGGCCTCGTATTCTTGATAAGATTCCACCATTGATCAGCTTCACCTTCCAAACGATATACTGCTAAGATGACTTTATCATGTTCAGAACATTGAATAACTGAAAATATCTTTTCAGTGGTACTGATCCATTGTTCAGCAACAAGTGGATCAGAAGTCCCACTGAAAGAAGGTGTACGTTGCCTCATGAAAAACTCAATAGAATATTGTTCCCTTCTCTGCTCATTTGGAAGTCCAGAATGATTCATAGCTTGTGTATGTATAGAAATAAGATTTTGCACTCCATCTCCCATAACATTTGCTTGTTCAGGAGGGCAATCATTGCATTGTCCATTGCATTGATCAACACGGTTCCTTCGGGTTCCATCCATCGTCTAAAACCCAAAAAGAATAGTGTGAGAGGCAAAAATCATGCTAGGGAAAACAACATAGTAAAGGGGGAGTACCCTTAATATCTAACATCTTAGGTTAAATTCTAAGATCGTTACCATAGTTCTAGGACCATATCCTATACGTATACTTATCCTTAGGGACATCCCTAGACATACCTTAGAAATATATCTAGGGATTTCACTAACGTTTTCGCATCCTAGTTTCCAAAGGTTGACTAAACCTTTCCTCTGATACCAACTGTAGATACCCGAAGCTTAACGTACATGGAAATTACATTACATTTGCGGAATACTTAGTGCATAACAAAAAACACACACACAAGGATCGTAATAGTTTAGTGTCTTTGAAATCTCGGAATATAATCTTCTAATCGTGGTGAAAGATCTTCAAAATCTCCAATAAAGATCATCTTTTTTTAACCTAAAACCTTTCTTTATATCCTGGGGAAAATAAAACATAAAAGGGTGAGCTCAAATTCTCAGTAAGGGTAAACAAAAGAAATATCAATCACATCATATACATAAGCACATAACTTTTGGAAATCTTAACCTGCAAAAGAGATCATAATTTAATAACATGGGGTAAATCATGGAAGTGAAATGTAATCACAATAATCATAACCTAAAACATGAAACTTTGTGGCATTCACACATAATCATAGAGAATCATTTCTTGTTAGTCAAGACTCATTTCCAAGACTATCTTAGTGGAGAAAGTCCCTTTCCAAATCGAGTAACCCTCGTTTCAGTCATGTTTCAATGAACCGGTATAACCTACCGTTCCAGCCCTGTCTATCTCATGAGATATAAAATCTTTACCCAATGCATTGGAGGTGGATATAGGTCCCACCCATCTTATAATGAATCCTTTCTTATGTGTGCCACAAAATCATAAATCATACATCATTTCATAACCCATGTAATAAAAATGGGATTCTTAAACAACATGACATCATAAAACCATTCATATAAGATAAAGGAATTTATAAACATAATTCCATCACAACATAGTCAAATCAATGTAAAAATATGGATAGAAATAGAACCCTTTATTATCTTAGATGGAAAATAATTTTGATAAAACACATGAAATTAATTCTTGAGGAAAATATCCTTTCTTCTTCAAAATCAATTTCTTTTCACAAAACATCATGAAATTTTAAAAGAAAGAGATTTTATTAAAAATAGTCATGAAATATTTTGGAGGAAGCTTCATGAAAATAAGGATTTATAAAACCATAAAAATCCGTTCGTGCCATTTAAGTTAAAAAAAACATTCTTCGTACTTTTGTCGGAAAAGTCAAAAAGTACCTCGTACGAAAAACGACAAAAGATTCCTTTCATATCTTTTACTAAAAAATCACCGAAGGGTAAAATTGGATTTTAAACAATTGTAGGTGGATGGTAATAATATTAGATATTGAGGAAAGATGGATGTGGATGATAAAATACACCCCAGTACATGCCAAAGTATAAACAATCTCAGATAAAAATGAGATTGTGATATTTCCCTTACCTTAGGTCCGACTTGCTTTGTAAGTGTCCGAACCTCCTGTATAATGATTTAAATCATGTTATTGACTTATTACAGAATCATATTCATTGTTATGATATCATATATGGTTCACTTATGACATTATATTACCCGTTCTTTTGTAAATTCCATGTTAAAGAAGCGTTTTGGGTAAAATCGTTTCATTTATCGTAGGTGTTTTGACTTGTTGTTCTTGACATTATTATTACTTATATCATGATTTACTTACTTCCAGAATATAAAATATGATTTATATATCATATATATTCAGTATATATATATAATATATAGATAAATGAAATGAAAAACACCGTTCATGGAGACGGTAGTCCATACGTACGCATGAACGCTGTTTTCCTTTCCTTATTGTCTTGAATGGAAGTAAGTAGATGACATACATATATATATATATATACATAAATCCAGTAGCTTTATAATGTCATATATTTCATTATTATTTCTTATATATACTTTATAATCATTCTTAAATGGTTAACACGGAGAATGAATCTCATCGCGTCGTGGAGACGGTAGTCCGTACGTACGCACGAGCGATGATATCATTTCCATAAATATTGAATTGAATTGGAGTGTATTATACAATTTATCAGAATCAATATGATGTTGTAATAACTATGTATAGTTATTCTTTACACCATTATCCCTATCCATGTAAGGTGGTGGTGGAAAATAGATTACACCACGGCGTGGAGACGGTATTCCGTACGTACGCACGCGCGGTGATTTCTTTTTCCGTAGGATGGATAGATGGTGAAATAGGGTTGTTTCATACTTATAATAACATATCATTATATGAGTGATACTGATGTTATTACTTCATAATTAAACAACCTAAGAAGAAGAAGTGGAAGAAGAAATAAAGATGAAAGAATTGGTAACGGTAATTACCTCTTCTTTGAAGCGCCTCTTTGAGACCTCCTCTTAGGACACTAAAATTGGTCTTTGAGGAAGACCAGAACCTCTAGGATGTTTCTAGGGAAGTGGAGAAGATATTTTTTCAGGGGTTGTACGAGCATGAGTGCTCAAATTGGTGTGAGGAGGAGGGGGAGGAGATGTCCTTTTATAAGGGAGGAGAGGGGCACCTTAGGAATACCTCAAAATATTATTTTATATTAATGTCAAAATCGGTTTATAATGGTTACAAAGGGTCTTATTTCGAAGATAAAGTGGGGATGGATCTAAATCCTATCAACCAATAGGATTAAGACAAGTTTAGGGTATTATTTTAACCTTATCAACTTGATTTAACTCTAAGTTAAATAATTTAACTTTTACCGTGTCTTTTTTTTTCTTTCACTATATGGTTAATACACTTACTATAACATGCCAAACGAACCCCAAATGGTTTATTATTAATATATATATCCTTATCTAAGTCATTTGGCCGAACCTTAGATTTTTAGGAATAAAATAACAATTAATAATATAATATTTGATTTAAAAACTATTTTGTGTCAATTTTGACACTATTTGATATATGATTTTTGTGAAAGTCATAACAGAATTATATGTTCGAAACAAGTTGATTAAATCAACACTAATATATCATAGTAACCTAGAAAATTAGTTGAATTCATAAAAAGTCTCAAATTACTTTCATTTGAGCATTTATAACATCAATTATGTTAATATTTCCATAAAAGGGTAATTACTGCATCATCGTTGTGTCATAAATAAATAAATTTATTTAAAGTCTAAAAATTATAAATAAAATATAATTATGTAGGAAATCTTTTTATCTTTCTAATGAATCTTTATAGTCGAATTTATCTTATGTATAACCCCATATTAAAAATGTTTTAGTTATTAAACTTTGATTTTAACTATTTTAACTATTCATTAAATAAAATAATATTAAATGTCATAATCTAATCCAAGTGGACCTAAATGGTCATATTATATTCATAAGGTTGTTTTTCCTCGAATTACACTTATCCAATAGAATTAGGACATGTGTTAGGTTAATAGTAATATCATATTTACCCTTAGTTACCCTATTTACTATTAACCGTGGTAAAAAAAAGTAAAAAGTTACTATTCACCAAAAATTATTTTCATCTCATTGAACCACATTTTAGTCCTTGATATTAACCGTGTCTATCGGATTTTCGAAATTTCATTCATAGAAGCGGTAAAATTAAGTTTTATGCAAAATTCAGTTTTTAACCTACCACTTAGTGGTTTCACTATTCATCAAAAATTGAAAGTTTTCAGAAAAGTACGAAAATTTCACCCTAGGCTATAATTGATATTCCGAATTCAAAAATGATTTCTATTTTACCAAATTCCCAACATATAAGTTGCATTAATTAATTTTATAATTAATTTCCGCTGTCACAACAAATAGCGTGTTTTTAAGAGATAATTACTATCAAAAGATTGACACTAGTTTATAACTGGTTTAAATGTGAAATTACATCCAATGGACAACATTGTATTAAATTGTAAAAATATATTCTAAATATACTTTAAAACCACTCAAATTAATAATTTATCACTATTAATTATTTCTATTAAAAAAGTTGTTTTTAATTAAAATTTAGTAATTTTCACTATTCATCAGAATATGAAAGTTATCCGAAAAGTACCAAAATTTCACCTTAGGCTAAATTCGATACTCCGAATCCAAAAATGAAGTCCATTTTGAGAGCTAAAATTTCTAAAATTTAAAAAGTGGTTATTACTATTCATAACGGCTAGTTTTAATAATATTTTAACAGCATATCGTTGTTTCGTGAAACTCAGTATTACGTACTACACACGCTATCGAGGAAGGTTGCGATTGCGTGTAATGCAAGGCAAGTCAAGGATGCGTGTTGTGCAAGCTCCATTTTGTGTTGCGTAAAACACAAGACATTAGTGAAATTAAAAAGAATATTTTTCATAAAATCTTGGGCTGTGACATTCTACCCCCCTTAAAATGAATTTCGCCCTCGAAATTCGTC
Organism: Viscum album; assembly: GCA_963277665.1. Taxonomy (NCBI): domain Eukaryota; kingdom Viridiplantae; phylum Streptophyta; class Magnoliopsida; order Santalales; family Viscaceae; genus Viscum; species Viscum album. Next base: position 668,474,653 of record OY728133.1, read on the forward strand.
GGGGTTATAAATGGTTTACTATTCGAAAGTTTCTTTAATAGAAACCCACATTGTAAAAAGGAATACCAAAACCAATATTTTAAAACAAAAGTATGAAACTAAATGGTTACCCAAATAAACTAATCACTGGGTTTCCACATAGGTGAAAATATGGATATGGAAGAAAAATCTAACCATCATGTTCTGATAAAGAGTGGTAGAGAACATGGCTATGGAAAATCCAACAATCACAAATCCATAAATTTGTGACGATCTAAGGTACCATCCGATTCATCAGGTATAAGATCACTAGGACATCATTTTTGGTTTTCAAGTTCATTTCCCTAAAGTTGAAAATTTGAATTAGAATAAATACTTTCTTTATTTTGGTACAATCTCACTGTTGTTCATGCCTTGAACAATTTACACTTCATCTCTTAAATAAATGAAGATGAATTTGTTATTCGTGAAGTGTTAGCAGATCATGTGATAGAATGACTGGTCATTCCATCTGTCTCAAACAAAAGGTTAGCAAAAATTATATACATAAGTCGATCTATAGTGAGATTAATCACATATGGTTCCTAAAATGGACTTATACTTCATATATCATACTGCTTAATATAATAAAACTAGTTTCTATTAAACAGGGACTTTCTGTAGGCCAGTGGTAGGCGATAAAGGCCAGTCGCACTTCAGTTGTGGGTTCGATTCCCACAGCCTTGTCCGAAGCGATGGGCTGTCACCCGTCCTGCAGGTTGTCCTTTTTTTAAAACTATAATACTATAACATCCCATCAATAATATCGAAAAAAACTTATATCCTTAAATAATACTCACTTATGTCCAACATAATCCATTTCAATCTTTAGGCTTATCCATAATACTGCAGTCCACTCTCATAACATAGTGAAAACGATTACCAGAGATTTAATACCATCGTTGATCCCCATATATCATAAGATATGTTTTGTTGGTCACATTCCAAACATTCAAAGTCCTTAATCATGTATTCTGTTTAATACCTTAGTGAAAACATGAATGCAGTTTAAAGTTAACACTTTCCACATACCAAAATCCTCAAAATTCTATACTCAAACCATGATATCACATAGTCCTTATATCAATCATGAGCTCGTGAATACTGCTAAACATTTCGTTTTCTCGTTTTCCATTCATTACGCGCATATCATCTTATTTCTAAAAATATCTCAATCACTTTTAATACCACATTAGACCAACACATAAATATTCCAATACTTTATGATACAACATTATTTTGGAATCCCATTACATAAATACTTAATCATTCCACCACATCGTTGTCATATTCAACATCGCCAATAGTGATCGCATGTGACTTCCCATTGTCCTTTGCCTTAAGTGGTTGCTCATGTTGATCATCACTAACCCTTGGATTAGGGCATTTATTAGCATAATTCCCCATTTCCTTGCACTTGAAGCATTGAAGTGTTGGTGGTGCGTTCTCTGCAGTGTTTGCTTTATTCACATCATTAGAAACCATTTTTCCATTACTTCGACACTCAGATGCTCGATGACCTTCTTTTCCACACTTAAAACATTTTCTAGTCCATTTAAGACAATCTCCACCATGCTTCTTTCCACACTTTGTGCATAAGGAAACATTCATCTTCTTTTCACCATTATTTTGAGATTTCTCCTTGAACTCCATCTTTCGTTTCTTGTCAAAACTATGAGATGGATAAGTAACACCAACTTCCATTTCTACTTTGATTTCACAACGCACAATTTCTTCATAGCTACTGAAGTCTCTTATAGCTAATGCCCTTCGAAGACTTGGTTTTAAGCCACCGAAAAATCGATCAACTTTACTTTCAGGTTGGATGATAATGCCAGATGCATACCTTGCAAGTCTTGTAAAATTCGCTTCGTATATACCAACAGATTCATCATCCTACTGCTTCAGCTCAAGAAACTCCTTTTCCATCTTTGTTCAAAGAATACGAGGGAAGTACTTACTGAAAAACAAGTTCTTGAACTCGTACCATTCCATGGACTCAATTTCATCTCTTGGCCTCGTATTCTTGATAAGATTCCACCATTTATCAGCTTCACCTTCCAAACGATATACTGCTAAGATGACTTTATCATGTTCAGAACATTGAATAACTGAAAATATCTTTTCAGTGGTACTGATCCATTGTTCAGCAACGAGTGGATCGGAAGTCACACTGAAATAAGGTGGACGTTGCCTCATGAAGGACTCAATAGAATATTGTTCCCTTCTCTGCTCATTTGGAAGTCCAGAATGATTCATAGCTTGTGTAAGTATAGCAACACGATTTTTCACTCCATCTCCCATAACATTTGTTTGTTCAGGAGGGCAATCTTTGCATTGCCCATTGCATTGATCAACACGGTTCCTTCGGGTTCCATCAATCGTCTAAAACCCAAAAAGAATAGTGTGAGAGGAAAAAATCATGCTAGGGAAAACAACATAGTAAAGGGGGAGTACCCTTAATAACTAACATATTAGGTTAAATTCTAAGATCGTTACCATAGTTCTAGGACCATATCCTATACATATACTTATCCTTAGGGACATCCCTAGACATACCTTAGAAATATATCTAGGGATTTCACTAACGTTTTCACATCCTAGTTTTCAAAGGTTGACTAAACCTTTCCTCTGATACCAACTGTAGAGACCCGAAGCTTAACGTACATGGAAATTACATTACATTTTCGGAATACTTAGTGCATAACAAAAAACACACACACAAGGATCGTAATAGTTTAGTGTCTTTGGAAACTCGGAATATAATCTTCTAATCGTGGTGAAAGATCTTCAAAATCTCCTATAAAGATCTTTTTTTTTACCGAAAACCTTTCTTTATATCCTGGGGAAAAGAAAACATAAAAGGGTGAGCTCAAATGCTCAGTAAGGGTAAACAAAAGAAATATCAATCACATCATATACATAAGCACATAACTTTTGGAAATCTTAACCTGCAAAAGAGATCATAATTTAATAACATGGGGTAAATCATGGCAGTGAAATGTAATTACAATAATCATAACCTAAAACATGAAACTTTGTGGCATTCACACATAATCATAGAGAATCATTTATTGTTAGTCAAGACTCATTGCCAAGACTATCTTAGTGGAGAAAGTCCCTTTCTGAATCGAGTAACCCTCGTTTCAGTCCTGTTTCAATGAACCGGTATAACATACCGTTCCAGCCCTGTCTATCTCATGAGATATAAAATCTTTACCCAATGCATTGGAGGGAGATATAGGTCCCACCCATCTTATAATGAATCCTTTCTTATGTGTGCCACAAAATCATAAATCATACATCATTTCATAACCCATGTAATAAAAATGGGATTCTTAAACAACATGACATCATAAAACCATTCATATAAGATAAAGGAATTTATAAACATAATTTCATCACAACATAGTCAAATCAATGTAAAAATATGGATAGAAATAGAACCCTTCATTATCATAGATGGAAAATAATTTTGATAAAACACTTGAAATTAATTCTTGAGGAAAATATCATTTCTTCTTCAAAATCAATTTCTTTTCACAAAACATCATGAAATTTTAAAAGAAATAGATTTTATTAAAAATAGTCATGAAATATTTTGGAGGAAGCTTCATGAAAATAAGGCTTTATAAAACCATAAAAATCCGTTCGTGCCGTTTAAGTTAAAAAAGAACATTCTTCGTACTTCTGTCGGAAAAGTCAAAAAGTACCTCGTACGAAAAACGACAAAAGATTCCTTTCATATCATTTACTAAAAACTCACAGAAGGGTAAAATTGGATTTTAAACAATTGTAGGTGGATGGTAATAATATTACATATTGAGGAAACATGGATTTGGATGATAAAATACACCTCAGTAAATACCAAAGTATAAACAATCTCAGATAAAAATGAGATTGTGATATTTCCCTTACCTTAGGTCCGACTTGCTTTGTAAGTGTTCGAACCTCCTGTATAATGATTTAAATCATGTTATTGACTTATTACAGATTCATATTCATTGTTATGATATCATATATGGTTCACTTATGACATTATATTACCCGTTCTTTTGTAAATTCCATTTTAAAGAAGCGTTTTGGGTAAAATCGTTTCATTTATCGTAGGTGTTTTGACTTGTTGTTCTTGACATTATTATTACTTATATCATGATTTACGTACTTCCAGAATATAAAATATGATTTATATATCATATATATTCAGTATATATATATATAATAGATTGATAAATGAAATGAAAAACACCGTTCATGGAGACGGTAGTCCATACGTACGCATGAACGTTGTTTTCCTTTCCTTATTGTCTTGAATGGAAGTAAGTAGATGACATACATATATATATATATACATAAATACAGTAGCTTTATAATGTCATATATTTCATTATTATTTATTATATATACTTTATAATCATTCTTAAATGGTTAACATGGAGAATGAATTTCATCGCGTCGTGGAGACGGTAGTCCGTACGTACGCACGAGCGATGATATCATTTCCATAAATATTGAATTGAATTGGAGTGGATTATACAATATATCAGAATCAATACGATGTTTTAATAAATATGTATAGTTATTCTTTACACCATTATACCCATCCATGTAAGGTGGTGGTGGAAAATAGATTACACCACGGCGTGGAGACGGTATTCCGTACGTACGCACGCGCGGTGATTTCTTTTTCCGTAGGATGGATAGATGGTGAAATAGGGTTGTTTCATACTTATAATAAAATATCATTATATGAGTGATACTGATGTTATTACTTCATAATGAGACAACCTAAGAAGAAGAAGTGGAAGAAGAAATAAAGCTGAAAGAATTGGTAACGGTAATTACCTCTTCTTTGAAGCGCCTCTTTGAGACCTCCTCTTAGGGCACTAAAATTGGACTTTGAGGAAGACCAGAACCTCTACGATGTTGCTAGGGAAGTGGAGAAGATATTTTTTCAGGGGTTGTCCGAGCTTGGGTGCACAAATTGGTGTGAGGAGGAGGGGGAGGAGGTGTCCTTTTATAAGGGAGGAGAGGGGCACCTTAGGAATACCTCAAAATATTATTTTATATTAATGTCAAAATCGGTTTATAATGGTTCCAAAGGATCTTATTTCGAAGCTAAAGTGGGGATGGGTCTAAATAATATCATCCAATAGGATTTAGGCAAGTTTAGGGTATTATTTTAACCTTATCAATTAGATTTAACTCAAAGTTAAATAATTTAACTTTTACCGTGTCTTTTTTTTTATTTCACTATATGGTTAATACACTTACTATAACATGCCAAACGAACCCCAAATTGTTTATCATTAATATATATATCCTTATCTAAGTCATTTGGCCGAACCTTAGATTTTTAGGAATAAAATAACAATTAATAATATAATATTTGATTTAAAAACTATTTTGTGTCAATTTTGACACTATTTGATATATGATTTTTGTGAAAGTCATAACAGAATTATATGTTCGAACCAAGTTGATTAAATCAACACTAATATATCATAAGAACCTATAAAATTAGCTGAATTCATAAAAAGTCTCAAATTACATTCATTTGAGCATTTATAACATCAATTATGTTAATATTTCCTTAAAAGGGTAATTACTGCATCATCGTTGTGTCATAAATAAATTAATTTATATAAAGTCTAAAAATTATAAATAAAATATCATTATGTAGGAAATATTTTTAGATTTTTAATGAATCTTTATAGTCTAATTTATCTTATGTATAACCCCATATTAAAAATGTTTTAGTTATTAAACTTTGATTTTAACTACTTTAACTATTCATTAAATAAAATAATATTAAATGTCATAATCTAATCCAAATGGACCTAAATGGTCATATTATATTCATAAGGTTGTTTTTTGTCGATTTAAACTTGTCCAATAGAATTAAGACATGTTTTAGGGTAATATTAATATCATATTTACCCTTAGTTACCCTATTTACTATTAACTGTGGTAAAAAAAAGTAAAAAGTTACTATTCACCAAAAATTATTTTCATCTCATTGAACCACATTTTATTCCTTGATATTAACCGTGTCTGTCTGATTTTCGAAATTCCATTCACAGAAGCGGTAAAATTAAGTTTTATGCAAAATTCAGTTTTTAACCTTCCACTTAGTGGTTTCACTATTCATCAAAAACTGAACGTTTTCAGAAAAGTACTAAAATTTCACCCTAGGATATAATTGATATTACGAATTCAAAAATGATTTCTATTTTTAAAAATTCCCAACATATAAGTTGCATTAATTAATTTTATAATTAATTTCCACTGTCACAACAAATAGCGTGTTTTTAAGAGATAATAACTATCAAAAGATTGACACTAGTTTATAACTGGTTTAAATGTGAAATTATATCCAATGACCAACATTATATTAAATTGTAAAAATATATTCTAAATATACTTTAAAACCACTCAAATTAATAATTTATCACTATTAATTATTTCGATTAAAAAAGTTGTTTTTAATTAAAATTTAGTAATTTACACTATTCATCAGAATATGAAAGTTATCCGAAAAGTACCAAAATTTCACCTTAGGCTAAATTCGATACTCCGAATCCAAAAATGAAGTCCATTTTGAGAGCTAAAATTTCTAAAATTTAAAAAGTGGTTATTACTATTCATAACGGCTAGTTTTAATAATATTTTAACAGCATATCGTTGTTTCGTGAAACTCAGTATTACGTACTACACACGCTATCGAGGAAGGTTGCGATTGCGTGTAATGCAAGGCAAGTCAAGGATGCGTGTTGTGCAAGCTCCTTTTTGTGTTGCGTATAACACAAGACATTAGTGAAATTAAAATGAATATTTTTCATAAAATCTTGGGCTGTTACACCTTTGCCTTTCTTTATTTCTCTCAGTCATTCATTAAAATTTGGTTTTATAATGGGAATGTCTAGTTTTGGAGATTTTGATGTGAAAGATTCATGAGGATACTGTGATTTGTATTACTAGTGTTTCCTTGGTTTGAACTCATTCTTCTGGATATGCTTTCCTCAAATTGATATTGTGCAGTGATTGTCAAATATTTATATTAAAATAGAAGATTTGATCTTTCTCCTTTATTTATGGGAATCTATGAAATTAGAATTCATTTATCTCAATAGTTTTATTATAAGGGATATTTTGAAAACATAATAACAAATATCGAATAAAATTAAAGGGGAATTGATGAATTATCACGTGTTCAATCGTTTCCTTATTTTTACAGCCTGATCTCTATATGAAACTTGATATTTATTCTATTACATATGTTAGATTTTTTGAAAATTATATTGTCCTGCTACTATTTATTATTTTAAATAATATTTCATAAAATTTTAATTACTTTTATATGTAATTATGTGTTTTTTGTGATTTTTTATGTATGTAACATTATAGAATGAACAATGTTGACAGAACACATCATGTGGTTATGAGGTAAAATAGTGAGGTGTTCTTGGGTTTATTTAGGTCAACACATATGTTGGGATTTTTTTGGACAAAATCCTTATATTTTCCTATGGTTGCTTTATGTACCGTATAGGAGTTTATTATTTAATATGGATGCCCAATATTTTGGGTTCCATTTGTTTTCCCCAAACATTTAATTTAATGAAGGTGGCTGGTTGACTAAACCTAATCTGCCTCAACCTCTTCAATTGTGGTGTAAAGTGATGACGATTTCCTTATTGTGTATTCGTTATTATGATAAATATTTTTTTGGTGATTAATAGTGAATATTGTCTACATGGTCGTGATGCCTAGTGAGGATTGTTTAGTTTCTTCTAAAGTATATTATTGAGTGATCAGTTAGTGGTGATGGATTATCCATCATTGCTGGTATTTTATGTGATTCATTATAGTGGTCAATCATGGTAACTAGATGGAATGAGTTTATTTTCCTTCATGTTCATGATACCTTGGTATTTTGTTACATGGAAGAGATGAAAGAACATTGGAATTTTATTTTGTGGAATGAAAGTGGTGAACGAGTGAGGAAGAGGTTTTAAAATTCCATATATACACTCATTTATATTTTTTTAATAGTTTGGATCTGTTATATAGTGTGTGATCCTTGGTGAGGTTTTTATTGGGTTCAGTTGATATATATGAGGTTCATGTTAGTTATTTAATTAATTTAGAAGAGAATTACCATGATATCATCACACATTCACATGAGAACATGGGTATGGACCGAATGAGTATACATGTTATGCTCACCCATCCTATATAAACTATATTTTAGGTTTTTAATAGGATTCTACAGACTTATTTGGACACCACTATCTTAGAGGTTGGATTTACTGTAAGGTTTTTCCCTTTGAATATAAATTAAAATTTTATTTTATAATTTTTTATATGAATTTCATGAAATGAATTATTGAATGATAATTATTTTCAATTTATGAAATGGTACTAATGAGTGAATTTTAACATATTCTTATGATTATTGAGGGTAATGCCATCAATTTTTTTTGTATACCATTTTTGTTAGGCACCAACATGGGTCATATTGGAGGCAATCCTTGAGGGTCACTACCAATCTTCATTTATGGAAAACAAGGGGTACTAATAGAGGGGGTAGAGGAAACTTAATATGTTGTATCCTGTCTTTTGGTTGAGAAATAGTATGGATCATGGGGATAGGAACTTGGGAGGCTTGCATTGGTTGGTAGGGAAACAAAATCGGTTAATCCCATCTCATCACATATGATTAAGAAACTAGCTAGGAAATTGGATTCCCCCCCCCACCCATTATGTGACACAAGGACTGTAATAATTCTAAATATGATAAGTAATATATAACTCCTTAAAGATTATAGGCATATAAGAGGCACAAGAATAATGCTTGTTTGTGCTTGTGATTAAACATTGTCATTTTTTGGATTTATGATAAACAAAATGAAATAAATTTTAATAAATTCTATGTTATCATTCATTGGATTTACATTTTAATTCCATAAATGGATTTTAGTCATCATCCATATCAAATATAAGTTGTAGATTTTTATCTTTTTGATTAAGTTCATCATTAAAGGATCGATATAAATGAGGATGATGATATGTGTCCTAATACATTATGTTATTTCCATTATTATAGTATTATGATGTTTTAGGGGAGAATTTTTTTGAATATAGGGAACTTTTTTTAGGAGCTATAGACTGAGTTTTGGGTTCTGTTGGTAGTCAGTCTGATGAGAGGGTTATTCTAGATCCCACTTTTTGTTTGATTTTATATGTGTCAAATGATTGTAATTGGTTATTAGTGGTGTTCAATTAGATAACAAGACCTCATCTTAGTCAATATGATTAATAATTTACAAATTTAATATATAATGGATAATTCTATAAAATCATGATATAACAAGAAATAATTTAATGATTTGGAGACTTTGAGTTTCGATGTGATTCCTAGAGGACTAGTATATATTCATTTGATGACATTGGGATTCATGGGTGAATAATTATCCTAGTAAATATAATAATGTTCAGGAGATTTTATTTCACAAAAAATATAATTTTTTTGGAGAACTTTTGATGTAATACTTATTATTGAAATGGGGAGAACATGTGATACCAATAGTATAAATGTTTAATTGGAAATAAATAGGTTTCTGGAAGATAATAATGTTGTAATAAATTCCATATAAATCTGATTATTCTAAAAGTGATCGATCAAAGATTAAATATCACGACATATGGTGTTCGGGATGAATGATGTAGAGTAATTTTTGGATTGAAGTGAATTTTGGCAATAAGATGGATGAATATTTACTGAAGTATCAATTTATATTTTCTAGAAAATAAAAATGATTGTGAGTTCGTGTGGTTCTTATTTCCAATGTTTATTTTTTAGGTGGAATTGTTTCATATTATTTCATAAATTTTTGGTGTACAAAAATGGAAGAAGATGCTATCATCACGAATGGTGGTTTTCTGTGAATATCACTTCATAAAATGGTAATTTCAATTGTTTCTTGAAGATTGGGATGATATTATTAAAGATATGAATCATAGAGAACAGTGAAATTAATATCTGTGATTTTGAGAAGTGGTGCATCATGAGTGCACAATGGTTTATTGGGGATTTCCAAGAAAACGTCCAATATCAAAGGAGAATAATGAATGGAGGAGCATCGTGCAAATATTTTAGAGGGAACTGAAAAATGAGATGGGTATGGTTGATCATCGTGAACAGGAGAGTGTAAAAATATTAGGTGACCACATTTTATTTTACATGGAAAATATCATAGAAAAACTAGAACCGTGTCAATTTCACATAGGAAGAGGAGCTCCACGATCCTAGGTTTCTATGCGTTCTTGATCATCGTGACAATACTACTAAAGGATTCATTGATGCTAATGTTTCCTTGTAATTGGTGCTCTGTGATGATGTGATATCCGACATTTAATAAGTGAACCTTGCAAAGTTAGTTTCTTCCACAATGGTAGTGTGCTTCACAAAGGTTGTGATCTTCACAGCGGAGCTTCATGAACAACATATTTGAATTTCATGTTTAGTTGAACCAGTAATTAGATATAATACCACCTCTTTGTTACATGTTGTAAAACTATGTGTGTACCTGGTTGATACACAAAAAATAAAGAAGAGAAAACACACATAGTTTGTTTGTGTGAATGGTAACTAGATGTGTAACAAAAATCATATATGCAGCAAGAAAGAAGAAATTATATCGACACAATCATGTATTGTTATTGAGAATTGAAGGAAGATAATAAGACACTACTATATTTTTCCATATTATTTTTTCTAAGGAATAATATGATAATGTCCAATCATTATTCAATAATTCATGAGTTATCAATTGTGAGGATGCTATTTTTAGTTGATCATTATTATTTTTATAATCACAATAGTGTATTTGGATTCTTGAAATCTTGGAAGAAGGAGATTCAGTGTATCTGGTTCCACACAGAAGAAGAATGAATGATCAAGAAACTTCTATATACAACTTCATATATTTTTGTTTCATATATCATAGGTAGAAGAGGGAGTTACTAGACAAATTGATACCATTTTATTATCATTTGGGTCAGTGATAATTTTGACCATTAGTATACAACATTCATATCATTTTGAATGATAAAGAATATGATTGTGAAGCTTTCAGTTTCCTTCTGGGAAGAGGTAAGAATATTTACATGCAAACTGCAAATAAAGTAACATGTGAAGAGTTCAGGAACAAAGAAAAATTGTGACATCAGACATGACTCAACATGTGGATGACAGTCTTGGTGTTACAAACCCATATCAACAATGAGAATACAGTATTGATAGGTAGTATAATGATCTATCTAAGTTCTATAAAACATGATTTAATGGATTGATAACATAGTTCTACAACATTTTAAGGTCATATCATACTCATTGTAATCCACACAAAAGGAATTTTTTTTAGTGGATTTTGTGGTCCGGATTATTTCCAACTGTGCCAAGAACTAGCTACTCTTACTGAGTGGTGAACTATGTGAAGATGTCGTGTTCTTATCTTTACAGCTTCAATATTATTTCATGTGATAGGGAGAAGTGAATAGGAGAATTTATATCCTAACAAGTCAATAAGGTAAAGGGATAAAAAATCACAATTTGATTAAAAATCCCCCAACACTGACTCATCCTCCCCCCACTCGGTGTAAAAAATATCCCAAACCTGTCCTTCCAGTTACCATGTCAATGTTGGATTCTATATTTCAATGAGATGAAGAATGATAATGTTTTATGGGATGATATCTGAAATGATTTTCATTTGGAGTTTGGATCGTTGATGATGAAGGTGGAGAAGAGGATGGAGCCTCCCCTCCACCACTTAGCATGGGATCCTGAATATATGGGAGCTGAGCATCATGTTTTATAAGCTTATATGCTTCACTCCAAATATATTTCCAAACAAGTAATCTCGAGAAATATGTCTTAAATAGATTATAAATCCAATATTTCGTATATTGCTACCCCATTTAAATTTCCAACATATATGGAGGTGTAGAAAATTGGAAAAATCATCAAGCAGATACATTCATAGGTAAGGTTCTTCAAGATGATGGTCAAAAAATTTTCTCAAGGATAGGAGATTCTTGTGGGGGATCATAGCTGTTAAGAAGTCATGGTTCCCATAGATTGGGATTCATCCTCTAATATCTATTTCATGATATTGGAGAGCTGAAATATTCCATAAATCTATCATGTGCTCTCTATTTTTATATTATCCATATAGACATTGAGGTCTCCATTAGTCTTAGTGAAAGAGTCCTTGAGGTGGTCATTATGGTATGGGTGGTCAATCCCCATTTTTTCCCTAGTAGCATCCACTACAAGAAAAATAACATATACCAATGGTTTGGAACTGTGGGCATAGCCCCTAAAACCCTTGGAATTGGATATACCAACGATTCCATAAATTTTGGGATACTGATGCATTAGTATAGAGCTATACCCACAGTTTTATAGAAACTCTGGGTATAGCCCTTGATATTTCCATAGTACCCACAGTTTTCTTTAAATTTCAGGCATATATCAATACCCATGGTTTAAAAAAACAAGGGTGTAGATTATCACACAAAACATAATATACCCATAGTTATTAGACTGTGGGTATAGATCATTAACCTATAAAAAATATAGCCTTCTTGCACTAGGTTGCTACAAGCCACAATAATTCAGCCAAACATCATAATCCCTTTGTATAAAGAACACTTACACGAGGAAGAAAGAGTAGATTGGAACTGTTGTATTATTTTTTCTATAACTATACCCTATAGATCACATGAGATTAGTGTGTGGTGATTTAAATTGTAATTTATAAGAAAAAAAATATTTATTTCAAAGTGATGGAATTTTGACTTAGTTACTCACTGTATGTTTTAGTTATTTAAAGATGAGTAGTAAAAAAATAGTACCTTACATGATGGTATGAATAGAAAAAAAAATGATTTTATTTTTTCCATTTTGTAATGGTGTTAAATAAGAAGATGTAGGATTCTATATATTTTAATTTTATGAAAATTTAGATTATTATGAAGATGAAACACTTGTTTTTTTCTCTGAATAAGTGTGTGTATAGTTTTTCATACCAATGTGGAAGAGGGTATTACTTAAATTATGTTGTTTATGTAACAGATGATAAAGAAGAGTCAAGAAGTACACCAAAGGTGATAGTAGAGAATAAGAGATCCATTTTATTCATACATATGCATTTTTAGGAGACTATATTGTAATGAAAGTTCATAGGTATTCCATGATTTTTGTAACTTATAGGTGTATTAAAAATGGATCATGTGTTGGTAGGTTTTTTAATTCACACTTAGAATTAGAAACTATTATTGAGTAATGGTCCATGTAAATCAGTAACCCCTTTGTGTGTGTGCGTATATCGATGTGTTTTATGTATAACCAAAGGTGATAAGGGAGAATGAGAGATCCATTTCATCAAACCATAGTAGAATAAATAATAAAGGGGATATTAAAAATTAATTCTATTAAAAAATCATTTACACTGATTCACCCAAACTCTTAGTGTTGCATACATCCTTACCTGATTCATTTATATAATAAGGATAATATGATTAACAATAGTCACTATATCTTCTGGAGGGTACATATAGATGATTATTACATCATAAAATAAATTGGTATTCCATTAACTGGAATTAAGCAGGAGAATATAGAGAGATCTTAATGGGAATGGCTAGATCATAGGGCACTCAGAATGGCGAGGGTTTCATTAGTGGAGAATCTTTATTTCAACCTTGGAGAGAAGAAAACAAATCAAGAACTTATTATACCTTGATAAACATGTATAAAACAACAATAGATTTAAATAAGGTTATTATGATTTATAGGTTTTTGGGAGTGAATTGATGTAATTAGAACCAAAGTCAAACCATGTTAATGACTCTAACATGATATAGAGTTGTCTCATATTATTGAAAGTCACATTAAAAAATGATATATGGAAATTATTTCCATTTTAAATGGTATCAAATATTTGGGAGGAAATGGTCACTTCTTCAACCAACTCTAATAGAAAATAAAACATAGTCATTGAAGATGTAATTCTTTTAATCATGGATAATGACATTAGGTGGAGGGATATCTATGAACATTCCAGAAATACGTTTACTATATATGGTGTAGGAAGGTCACCCAACCAGAAAATGAGTCAAAAGAAAGATAATAAGTGTAGATATGAGAGTAGAGGTAAATCAAATAGACTCATAAATTCTAGTTGGAACTATGGTAATAGGAGAAATCTCAAGAATGATTATAATGATTATAAATATAATTATGAAAGATCAGTTTTTGGAAGTTTCATTTCATTAATGTCATCAGAATATAACAATGATTTGGTGGTAAGTGTTCATAATCTAGTGAAATTATGGATAGTTAGTTCTGGAGGATCATTTTATTCCACTTCAAATCATGGGTACATAGAGAACTATATATCCAAAAAATTTGGTAAGGTAAAATTGGTGGATGATGTGGCTCTTGAAGTTTTCAGAAAGGGTAAAGTGAATGTAAAGATGTCAAATAAATAGATTTTGATTTTAAAGGATGTATGAAACATCTTAATCTTATAGATAATTCTCATTTCTATTAGATGGATATATTTGGAGGGATATGCCACTAATTTTTATAATGGTTAATGGAAAGTCAATTGAGGATTAATTTTTTTGGAAAGGGGAGTTAAGGATGGAACTTGGTATCTAAACAAAAATAGCACAATATAAAGGTCGAAAAATATCAACGCACTAATTAATCACTCCACTACCCCGATCTCCCTCCCCTATAAAGAAAACTGTGTTGCTTCCTCCAGTGAACTTATTGGCCCCTTTGTAGAATATAACTACCCCCATATATAGAAAGTAGTAAAAGGCCTACTTGGCTAATGCGATAAAGAAATTAAAAAAATAAAAAAGAACACACATGTATCTTATTACCATAGAAGACACTACCCCAATATAAGTACCACATCGCCCCATTGTTGAAAACATGTTTCTGCAAGCAAGGAGGAAAAAATTATATTGGAAGGAATATTTAGAAGAAAAAAATTAACATCATACCACTACCATGAGATTGTAGCCATCCACCTGTAGAATTGTGTTTATGTTTAGCATCATTAAGAATAAATTATTTGGTAGAAATAGAAAACATTTGACGGGTATATAAAAATAAGAATACAATTCCACTAGCAACCAATTACTGGTTGAATCACCACAGAAAATCCCCAATTTCATTGAATATGTGGAATTTCAATAAAACAACCTTAAGTAAGGAATAAGATGTTAGGGAAGAAGAAAATAAAGAATGCATGCTCGTGTCTAAGTTAGTGGCACAAATTGAATTGAAATCCATGTTAAATAATGTATCTATAACTTTAACGAAATATGATTGGAAGAATGTTGAACCAAATGAGGAATCTATCAACATAGAGTGTAAAACCTTTGATATGATTATGAAAGTCTAGATGAAGTTTACTGGTCATGAAAAGAATATTTGGTTGACTACATTTAATATTGAATTATTATATGTAGTATTTACAAAGTATTTAGGAGGGTCGTTATTAAAAAATGTTTTCTAGACAACTTGCAAGCTACATTAGGGATGATTATATCACCCACAAGGGCGCATGTGTCTACCGAGGGAGACGTGCTGTAATAAAGGGAGTGGAAAACCATAGAGATGTTGGATGGGAGTACCACACGTACTGTCCGCCCAGATTAAATGATAGACATATTTTATACATTATTTGATCACTCCAATTCGAGCCATCAGATCTAAAAAGCTCGTTGTCTTTATCCATAAGATTCTTCAGAGTTTTACACATGATTTATTCATTTTTATAGAATCCATGAACAAACCAAGCTTCGAAAACTAGACATCTTAAACCATCAGGCCAAGATTCACCATGAACGCATACTACAGATTGGATGTATGTGATAACATGAATAACGCGATACTGTCAGTTGCAAATGAAGTTGTTGGGGTGTGTTTCACAATAAAAATAATTCATTTTTCTTTCTTATAAAATGATTAAGTGCATATTCTTAATATGTATAGATGATTTTTTTCAAAAAGGAAGAATCTGAGATTGAGAAGGAGAAGATTTCACTTTTCCTAACATCTTGAGGTGGGAAAAATAAATGAATACCATGTGATTTTTTTAGATAAATTGGAGATCTTCATCTCTTTAAATCGGAATTCAACATTGAAAAAATGAGGAAATGAGGTGGTGAAAACATTATGAACATTTCCTATAAATACAAGGCGTTGCTGGTGAAATTCTTGAGAGCTCGTTAAAAATATGGGCTTTGTAATTATTCTATGCACCTATTTTTGTGTGAAGAAGGTTTTTTGTGCCACTGACCTATTTAAAAAGGTTTTGGGTATATAATATCTGAAGGGGAAGAACAAGATTCTTTAACTGATGATGAAAATTTCATGTACTCTCACCACTCTGATTAAATATGATGGTAAAAGGATAAAGATAACCATTTTCACAATGTATTCACACTATTACAATATAATATCAGAGGTTATGAAAAGTTCAATACTATCATGAATGAAAAGAGATATCATGCATATAATATTTTTTAATGGAGTTTAAGGACTCCGTAATTACACTGAGTTTTGAGAATAAGAAAAAAATATGATTTCATTGTATATACACTAGACTGGAACAATTGCATCATAATAAACATAAAAAAAGTATATATGTGACACTGAATATGGATTCCATGAAAATTCATGCATGAAGTAAATGCCTACGTAAACATTAAAATTAAATATTTCATGAACAAGGTATCTTCAAGTGTGAATTAGAGAAATATATTTATGTGATAAGATACTTCCCATGGATGTCAGACTTTAATATGTGCAAAGAATATGTTTCACTAAACAAAATCTGATACTATATTTAGATATTAAATTTGTGTGTGACATTGAGAAATAGAGATATTAATTCAACATATAATACTTATTATTAAATATCAAAAAGAAGAAGAAATTTTGATTGAGATAATCTTTTCTGATTATTATTTTGGGTAATATGAATATGAGTTTACTAGTCCAAAGTGATATTGATATTATTATGACCAAAGAAAATAGAGGTATCACACTTGATTATTGTATATCAGAGACAACCCATTGATTATGATATTGAAGGAGGCCATTTTATTGCTATAGTTTGAGGGAGATAATCATATTTATTGGTTTCCATTCAAGAATACAAGTTCTAAACCACTGACCAGTTCATGAAGAGAAGGATGGCATCATGTTTTTGTGCTATATTGAATAGATTACATTAACTGGGTTTTTGGACAACTCCTTCACATCATGTTTCTGTACTATATTTTATAGCTTACATTTATGATGAAGAATTATTTAAATAAGATAAATCAAGAACCTATGTCAAGGTATTCTATGATTCATTGATTTCTATGGAGCTTGATTTTTGAAAAATATAAAGTGGATAATAATATATATGTGTAGGAGTTGTCTACAATGACTATTTTAATCACAATATATTATGGTGAAATTATTTTTATAGTTATGAAGATATTTCAAATGAAATGAAGAGGAAAATTGACATATCTATTATAAGTGAATTATTTTATTTTCTAGGGTTATAAATCATTTCAGGAGCTCATCATATTTTATAATCTCAAGAAAAATACTCATGGTATTTATATAAGAAGTTTGGAATGGAAGAATACATTTGAATTTATACTCTTATTTTTATGGTGCTAAAATAAATACAAATGGGTCTATAAGTACTGTGAATCAAAAGAAATATAGAAAACTTGATGATTTACTTTACTACATAATAGATTCAAGATTGAACATAGTATATTTTGGGAAATGTTGTGCTAGATTTTAAAGTGATTTGAAAGGAATATCACATTTTGGTAGACAAAATAATTTTAAAATACATCAATATTAATATAAATTTTAGAATATAATGTAGTATCTGTTTAGATTTAAATTTATATGGATTTGAAAATGTTTATTAGGATGGATATTTCATAGATATAAATTCCTCATTGGGTGGAGAATTTTACATTGGTGAGAGTTGTGATGCATGACATCACATGGAGAAATGTTATGTGGTATTAACCACCATGGAAGCCAAATATAAATCTTCTACCCATGCCTATTCATAAATTATTTGGATTTAGGAATAATTAACTGGATTAAGTGTGGTGGTTGAGAATCATCTATTCATTTCATGTCAAAATGAGAGTTCAATAGATCTATGAAATAAAAATATATAATTTGACCAATGAGATTAATTGTTTGATGAAATTTTATTATTAATTGATAGAACATTATAGATACTCATGGGTTTTTAAAAAGATAAATTAATCATACATTACACCTTTTTTGTATAAAAATAAAATTATAATTATGTTTTTTAATTAACTATTCTGTAAAATTTTTAAATCCTTGACAATATATACATTATTGAGTGCTAACATTTTTGAAACCATAAAATGAAAAATCAACCATTAATTAAATGACCAAAAGAACAACATGTTTTGATGTCTATATAAATCAACATCCAAAAATACCATTGACAGTGAGTAAGAAGCTTCCATGAAGCTATTATAGAATGGGAACTACAACTGTAGTCGTTGAAATGTATACTAACAAGCAATGTTCATGGGTGAAACATACTGCATGTGAATTCAACTCTTTCATGGTTCAGATGGCTTCATGGATTATGTTTTCGGGTCTCACACTAGTGATGTTCTAAAGGATGTTTTTTTGGTAATTTAGAATTTATAGTATTCCAAGTCATAAAAGAAGAATACAATGTTTCGATATTAGAGATTTTTTTATGGAATGATTCACAAAAAATAGTGAAATTGAGCAATATAAGTCTAATATATTGCAGACACTTCTAAAAAGATAAAACACTACTCATTCATAAGACTTTCTAGATTACTTTTTTAAAGTGGAAAAATATAATTTGTTAACCATATATAAATGGTTTTTTCAAAGAAATTTTATGTGCCAATATTTTTTAAAATAATAAAAAAACATTATTTTTTGAAATAATTTAACATAAATTAAATAGCCTAATTTTTCATAGTTTTTTACTTTTCATCAAAAGACATCGTACAATTAGGGTGCCATTACAACTTCAAACAGAAAATAATACGTATTTCTAGCTAGACATATTGGGAAACATTATGATCTATAACTAACATTATTCAATGAATAAAAGTTCCAAAAATTATATTAACTCATTAATAATAGAACAAATATGTTATCAAATAATCATAAATTGAAATAATTCAGAGACATTAAGATAAAAGAGGAATATTCTTGAGCGAAAACAAATCTTGAAAAAATACAATATAAATGAATAATTGATATGTAAAACTAACACATGATATTGATTAAAAATAAAATAAGTTTATTAATTGGAAAAATATATTCTATTATAGAAAAAAATATGAAATATAAAAAATGTTCTCTATATTCATTACATTTTTATAATCTAATATGGCATCAAACGTCAATTGACCTATGATATTAAACATTATGAATGTATCGTGTACTATGAAATCTACAAGAATATAGATAAAGGATAATGTTAAAATAAAGCAAAAATACACATTTTTGGGTTTTTAATGAAAAATGAGGTTGTAGGGACCCATTGATATTGTTTTTAATTAATTCAAATTTTAAATGTTTTTATGATTTCTAATATTTTAATTTCAGATAATGATATGTTATGTCATATATAAATAACTTTATGCAAAGAAAACTTTCACTGTTTAAACGGATATTTACATGAATTCCAAATTACACAATAACATGGAAAATAGTTTTTTTAAGGAATTGTGGGTGTAGAAATTATATTTAATATCATATATAAATTAATATAGTCCAGTAGAAAAGGAATGAAATATAAATCAATGTTCATGTACAATGATATTGTATAAAAAGAATATACCTGATTTTCCTTGTGACCTAAACACATTAAAAAGTTATGAGGTTTATATCATGATGGAGAAAACCCCATGACTGCTTGTATTCAACTCTATTTATCTACATAAATAAATAAAAAATATATATAATAATATATGATTCAGTTTCCAATCCATCAACTAGATTTTAAAATGTATCATCATGCACACCATTTGATCTTCCAGCATTAACAATATTTTTAATGAGAATTTATAATTTTAATTGTTGAATAGGTCATCTATGCTTGGTCTAGGAAGGTCAATAACCATAATATGGTAATCACCCTATAATCCAAACCATTTGAGGTGATGAAATCTAGATTTAAACATAAGAAGATAATTGAATTCAATTCAAATAATCAAATAGTTGAACAAATTGCAAACAAAAAGTTGGAATTGAGATGTAATTTAAAATCAGGGGAACATTTCAATCAAAAATACCTGTGATGTGAGGAAACCCATATATATTAGTGTTTATAGAAATGTAATGGAAGAAAATGAGGGGGTGGTGGATCTAAAGTTAGAGGCATGGAGGTGTTGTTAGGGAGGCGGATCAAGGTATGTGGATGCGGAGGCAGGAAGGCAGAGGGAGGCAAGTAGGGACCGCGAGGGAGAGGTCAGTAGGAAGGGGAAGAGGGGGGGAGGTGGATAGAGAGGGAGGGAAGTGGGGTATATGAGATGGTGGACTGAAGGCAGATATTGGGAGGAGGGAGCCGGGAGGTGGACACAGAGGGAGGAAGGTAGGGTTTGACAAGCGGGGGATGAGAGGTTGAGTCAAAGGGAGAGAGGCATGGGTCATCATGAAGAGACTGAGAGGTCAAGACAGAGGTAGAGGCTTGGAGGTCGAGGTAGTGGTGGGGATGTGAGGGGAGTGAAGAGGAGAATATGTCTCGTCAAAGGGCAGGTGGAGGAGAATTTCAAGTGTGAGGGGGAGGATAATCCCAAGCAAGGGTGTTTTTTATGGGTTATTCCCATGGTTTTAAAAAAACAGTGGGTATTGTTTCAGAAAAATGATCTATTCCCATGGTTTTCTTAAACTGTGGGTATAGAACCATTGGATTTGGGCCAGTTTCCTATAGTGATCAAATGCCTCAGAGGCCATATCAATAGTAGATACCATCAGTATATGTTCGACATCCAGGATAGTGATCTTTGTCCCTTCTGAGGGGAGATTAACCTGGTACGAGTGATGAGTGTAACAACCCTTATCCTTTGGAACACATACCATATTTTGGTCATGGAGGCTCTCATTAGTGAGGTAGGGGTGTTTCTATAGTTCTAGTTCCAATGATACCAGATTATGTATGAGTAACCATTATATTATTATCTACATTAGATTTTTCTATGGTTAATTTTAAAACATTACACTCCTCCATTGTAGCTTCCTTGCTCTACACATTGGAGATAATGGTGGAGAGACTTGAAGTGCCCTAGGTTTTATCTGCTAAAATCGGATTTAAGGCCATGTGGTTTGATATGTGAAGGGGGTGTATACTAATGGTGGGGAAACATAAGTTAATGGGAAATTTCATCATGTCATAAATATAAGAATATTATTTCATATATACATGGCTCAATTGTACTTCATACGCATAGTGGTTTATTTATAAGGGAGTAGGTTTTAATTTTCAAATATAGAGGGATACAATGTGGTGTAAATTGGAAAGAATAATTATCATATGGGTGATAGGAATGTAAAGCCTCTTTATATCAGTTACTGGAGTACTCAACGAATGATAATCCAATTGAGGTTCTAAGAGTTTTCGATGAGTTTCTAGTTTTCTTCCATGATGAGGTCATGGATCTAACTCAAGACACATTTCAATTTTATAATTGAGTTGAAACCATGGAAATATCTAATTTGGATCATTCCTTATCACATATAACCCATAGAGATTCATTATTTAAGAATCCAGAATAGTGAATCTCTCTATAAGGGATTAATTTGGCCTAGTGTATATCATGGTGGTTCTCTAGAATTATTTTTAATGAGTATGACTTTTTAGGATATATTTGTACTATAGAAGGTCTAACTAGGTTACATTAACATATATTAACAATTTATGAGGATATATGATATGCACAAAAAACTAATACAAGACTATTGGTTTTCAGAGAAAAATTTATTGTCCAGATATTAAGAGATGAGTGTGAAAGAAGAGGATAATCTAAAAATCTCCATCATTATAGGTACATGAACATTTTGTTTGTAGTCATTTTATTATATGTTAAAAATTCAAAAACTATGTTCATTTTTCTCTTGAACTCATTTTTTGTGAGATCTTAGATGAGTTAATAGTCATGTTCATCGATGAAATCCAAATATACTTAGAGTCAGAGGTGGAGCATATGGATATACTTATAAAAATAATTTAGGTTATTAGAAACCATAAAATATATATTAATCATCCCAAATGATTATTTTATAAACTATAGTTGCACTACCTTGGACATGTGGTGTCTTAGTAAGGTGATTTCATGGATCCTTCAAACATTAAGGTAGTTATTTCATTAGTGGTGCCCATGAAAATGGAAGGGTCCACAATTTACAGGATATTAAGGTATAATTTATGAGTTTTTGTCTAATTTATTTTCAATTGTAATCTCATTAGTATATTTGACCATGTTGGACCATTCCTCATATGGACTGACCCATTTTTGGCAGCCCTTGGCTACCTAAAAGAGAAGTTTATCAATTCCCCAGTGATTTGGTTTACTAAAGGAGGGGTAAGGATTTAGGTCTTTTAGTAAACTTCCCATAGAGTCTTGGTATGATTATTTATATATTATATGGGGGTTATCTCCTATGGGTTATAAATATATATTCTGATGAGCATAAATATGCCCCCTCTGACATTGATTTGCTTGAATAAGTGCTTTTTGAAAATAATTGATTACATTACCTCATAATGGAGTGAATTGTGGTTTTCAAAAACCACAATATCATTATTTAATCTTTCCCTTACTATGATTTTAACCTATATCAATTATGGTGGACGGATTTTCAATTGGATTATGTCTTTTATATTTCTTTCACCCCTAAAAAATGGAATGTTGTTATTGATGATTTCAGCAGAAAGTCATGGTAAGAATGTTATAGGTCATATGGTGATTTGAGGGAAATACATTAGTTTTTGGCTCTACATATTATTATTTAGTAAAATTATGTATGAGGATTCATATGTCATATATAAGTAGAATATTCCTATTTAGGGACGGTGGAGGAGTCTCGACGAGGAGGCTCAGTGGTGGATACTATGTGAGACTGTGTTAGTCATTGCGATACTCTAGATGGGTGGTCTGAGTATATCAAGAGTCAAATGTTTTTAGGGGAGGTTTTATGTTTCATTTACCTTCCATTATATTTTTCTATATATGTTTTATAAATCACACATAGCGATGCGTCTGAGTGAGTCTAGGAAATATCATGGTATGAGGAGGTATATTTAGTGGCCTAAGATAAATTAGCAATTTTTTGGGTTCAAGGTATGGTGTATTATATATTATTAAGTGAAAGTAGACCATTGTGTCGCTAGATGGTTATTTTATCCTTTTTATATCTCCTAGTGGATTTTATAGGACATAGTGATGGATTTCATCACTAGGTTACCTTGGTCTATATGAGGATATGTTGACATTTGTGTGATCATGGATTGACTAATAAATTTTGGTATTTTCTAGTGATTTTGGTGTTGAGTACCATTGATGTATTATAATGGTTACACAAAGGAATATTGGTGAGGATCTATTTGTTTCCAAGTTCCATAATTGTTGACTAGGACTCTTAATTGACTTCATGATTATAGAGAGGATTACAATAGGATTTTGAATCCTGATTTCACCTTATCAATACATTAAATCCTCAGATGGATTGCTAGATAGAGAAAATAATCTAGATGATATAGGATATGTTTTTAGATAATCTTATTTTTTGGTGAAGAATATAACATTGGTTAGTTTTTTAAAAATGATTTCTATTACTCATCCATTAGTGTGGCTTTGTTCAATGTGGTTTATGAGTGATCAGGACGATTCCCAATGTACTGGAATGAGATTGAGGAGTTAGTATTCCATATTCAAAATGTTTTGTCGATTAGATCAAAGAAGATAAAAATGTTGTGAGATAAGATTTTTGTGTTGTTGGACCACTAAAAGGATTATTATGACAGTAGGTGTAGATACATAGTGATTAAGGTAACATGCCATGTACTCTTTATGGTTACCATTCGTTGTGGGTAAAAAATGTTTTTTTATAGGATAACCCTCTATGATTAGTTTTTTTGTGACATTCATGGTGTTAGATAATACTAGAAAGGTCTAATATCAGTTCGGGCTTCCATCATGTTGGGATAGAAACCACAATGTCTTCCATGTTACCCTATTTCATTGGTATCTTCATTATGAATCCCTTTCCATTGACTATGGGATTCAGATATAAAGGCACATTCGATGTTCATGGAGTGGTTGATTGATATCCAGGATATTTTTTCAAGGGTTATTTAAGAAATCATTTCCCTTAGTTCTTTTGGAATGGATGAAATTTGGTTTAGAATATATTACTTGAGAGTGTGCGATGAAGATGTGCACTTAGTAAACTATGTTGTTTTGTTTTTTCTTCTCACGATGATGTTGTTCCTGGATTGTTTCTAGTTTATTATATTTATGGATACATCATGATATATGTGTTTGGTATTTTAAATTCCTATTTGATATGTATCCTAACCAAGATAGAGGTTTTGGATTCTCATTTTTTATGTTTTCAGCACCTAGATCTTCTTATATGGTACTTGTATTTATGATATGGAGGTCTATCATAGGGTGGCTTTTCTGACTTTCCATTTCTTAACTCCATTTAATTTTTTTATTATTATCATTTAAAAAAATCATTTGATAGTTATCTAATGTAATGTTATAGATATTAAACACCATTAGTTTTTTTGGTTTCAGTGTGATGGAGGCATTAGTAGGAGACTTGAAGAAGGAGAGGGTTGTTCTAAGTTGTAATCACAACTTTTAGTAGAGTTTGTGGAATATATCTATAGGTTGTGGTATAGTGTAGGACTATGAGTATTAGTCAAGGATATTCACTCTATATCCTTAGGATGATGACATTTTTTGGATCTATTTATCATGGAATGGATATTGCATAGAAAATAACTATAGTATGGGTATGGTTGGATAAATGTTTGGATGCAATGTAAAGGCGAGATAAGACATATATTTTCAAAGAAGTTGGTTTTGATACCCATTTTCCTAGGGTGTTATTTATACGGTTTTAGTTTTGTTTATTATTTTTTCTACATAGGTACTTCTATGGTGGAGCTTAGGGCATTGTGGCATGACAATTTTGGGTGGACAGTTTGATGCCTCTATTAATAATAAGGAATCTGTAGTGTGGTGTATGAATTTCACAATATCCTTAGAATGGGTTTGTATGATCGTGGATATTACTTTGTCTTGGAATCTATAGGGGATTAGATAGGGACCTACATAATGTTTAACATTTAGTGTTGTGCTATTTTTTTGAGACCATGCTCATTAGAGTCTAGCATGTGGTTATGTACCATGGTCTTATAATTTACCTATTGGGTATAAATATAGAACCTCATTTGAAACCCAATATTCCTCCAACTTCTCCCAAAACTAATGGGTGACATAGAAGAAAATTTTGGGCATATTTTATCCCATTATGTATGGATTTAATAGTCAGTCATAGAGAATGATTAATGGTGATCCAAGATGAGTCTATTTTCATTTTTTCATTTTAATTTCATCATTTTATTAATTTGAATAAGGTTTGATCATGGGAATGTATATAATGTGTTATGTTGTAATAAGATATTTATGGGGATGTTTTAATTTAGGTTTCAAAAGTGACAAAGGCATTATATCAGTCTTATGTAAAAATATTCCTCACTTTTATTTGGTGAAGTTACTATAAATGAATCCAATTGAGGCTGGGGATCCATGATATCTACATTATTTAAATATATCTAGAAAATTAGAATGAAATTTCCTCCATAGTTGATAGTAAGAGTAATTTAAACCATATAATGAACTATAAAATGTGAAAAAAAATCAGAAAGGGTTAATTCAAATGTGTTTTCAAGTTACCTTGTTACTTCTATTTGATCTCTCTTTAAAACATGAATGTTGTTATTTTAAATATTTTGTGTCTATTGTGAATTATATTCTCTTTTTATGATTGATTTTTTAAATCACCTCACTTTAAAGGATAAGAACATAAATATAGAAATTAAATATTTTTGTGTTAATTAGGAAATTATGTAAATGGAAATGTGCATGAGGTGATGGAATAATATATAGCCTTATTTTAATGGAAATTATAAAGTTGGTTGAAGTTGCAATATATTTTTGTGTATTAGTAATGTGATTGATATTTTCCTTATGATTGTGAGGATCTAAGGGTATTTAGTGATGATGGTTATGGATAATTTGAATACGAAATATGTTTGGAAATGCGGCCCTATTGGATTGCTTGGGATTTTTCAAGGTATAGCTTGTGAGGTTTATTATTTTGTGCAGAATTATCATATTTAACCAACATATATGGTATATAGAGGGTAAAAATGAACTATTAGTGGTATGGAAAAGAACTAAATGGTTTTTGTATCATTATATAAATTAAATAAATTAATTGGTGAGGGATTGACATAAATAAGATATATGATCAGAGTGGGTTTTTAATCCATATGTAACCAGTAAACTAAAAAAATGGAACTATTTTGGAAATTAGTAAACTCATAAATGGTTGAATACGTGATTAAATAATCAAATTATTAGTTTTTTTTGATTTATTGTGCTAGATAACATTATATAATTGACAATAGTTAGTGTTGCTCATTGTGGGTTCTTGTGGTACTAGGATGAGCTATGTTAGGGATGGTTGATATGAATCTTTATATGGAATCATGATTGACAACTATCCTATTATATTAATAAACATTCTATATATCCACATACTTGATTCAAGTATTTCATATTGATTCCCAAATTATTTTTCCATGTAATATATTTTAATATTCAACATAATGAAAATGGATGACAGACTACCCCTCTCCCACCCTCTCTTTATATGTGGTGTATAGTGATTATTTAATAGTAAATGGTTATTCCTAGTGATAATGATTTATTTTTTTATCATTCCTAGTGGTGATGGTTCAGTTAGTGACTATATCTAGTCATGATGGCTTAGTTAGTGGTGATCGATTAACTATTGGCGATGTGTTGGATGTAATGCGTAGTGGGGGTCAAGAATGAATGGATTATAGAATGATATTTAAGCTACTTGTGTTCATGATACCTTATTTCCTCTAGATTTCTATTTTGTTATATGGAATGTACCGGAGATAACGAAGTTTTTCATTAGAGAATAAAAGAAGAAATCCTTTGGGGATGTGGTTGTGGGGCATGTTTCATACATTATTTGATATTATTTTGTTACATTTCATTCATTACATGGTGTGTGATCATTGTTGAATTTTAGAATGGTATTAGTTAACCTAATTGAGTTTTATATATTTATGATAATGATTCTACATATGATTAGTATGGACTAATCACATTTGTATGAGAAACCATTAGTATTATACCAAAGTGTAAGTTTGTAAAAATTCCTCATGGTAACAATACAATGTTTTTCGGTTCATTGTGTTTGTTGAAAAATATAGTTACTTAGGTTAGTCACAGAGTTATAGAGTGATTTCTGACATGGTATATTGATAAAGATCCAAGACAAAAGAACATGTACTCTAGAAGTGGTATATGAAATTGTGTATACATGGTGGTTTCACTTCCCAGTGATTATAAAATTTATGGGGTCTAAAATTTTGATGTAGTCTCAATAATTGTAAAATTCGGATTTCTATTAAGGCCTCATTAAAATATGGAAATGTCATGAGTTTCATGAATACTATATTTTTGTGAAGGTAAGAAGATTTCCAAAGTAATTCGGTGTTGTGAAGGCTCGGTTTTGTGAATGTTTGGAGCCTCACAAATGAGTGACGGGTTGATAGTAAATCTATATGATTATGAGAATTAGATAATCATGAATTTATGAAGTGTTGATACTGTATCTCCACAACTATGAGAAGAGGGTCATCATGAATTAATGAATGGTAAATGATGATTCTCTTTGACTATGAGAAACTTTGAGAATGGTAAATTTCCCCCACAAATTGTGAAAATAGGGTTATTTTAGAATGATATTGAATATCTTCATGATGATTTTATGATTATGTTGATGTAAGCTTCAATAATGGGAGGAAAAACCAATAAATAGACCCCTACCCCCCCCCCCCCCCCACTACATAGAAATGTAGTGAAATACTTAACGAAGATTATACAGATATGAATTTCATGAAAGTGATTCACAAAGGTTGTTCTTATGAAATAGTTTACAATTAAATGAATTTGAAGAAAGAGATAAAATGTGGAAATTTTTTAAGCAACATGTATGTGTTGATGTTCTTGATGGGTGTAAAAAAATCTGCAAGAAGATGTGAGCTTTTTGAAGGCTAAGTGAGCATTGTGAAGGTGTTTGAGCTTCGCAAAAAAGGTTACCTGGAGAAAGATGGTCGAGATTCATAAATGTCGTGCTGTTTGAGAAGGAAATATATAATGGTGATTAATTGGATAGATTTTAAATGGTATTTATCATTACATATATGTTCAAAAGGGATTACCCAGTAAAAGCTTAGTAAAGTGATATTCACTAATTTGATTAATATGGGACTTCGATAGATCATATACAACACCATAATATTTCATAGTGCATTATCTATTAAATGTAATTTAATATTTTATATTTCATGCAACACTATCTTGGCTTGCGTGATACGCAAGATTGAGTTTCTGCGAAACAACAAATTAGTATTATAATTATTTAAACGCTATATTTTTTATCCATTAATTATTGTTATAATAATAGTAACAAATAAATATTAAATGTTAATTATATTTTCTTCACATAAATAAAACATATTTATAATGAAATGTATAATTTTTCATAGAATAGTTATATATTTAGAGAAACTACTTTCTTCAAAGAACTACTTTTATGTCTGTTTGTGAACAATAATAAAATTAATTCTAGAAACTCTTAAAAATTAAAATAAGTAATATAGACTTCATTTTTGAATTTATAAATTCAAAATTATCATCAGATGAATTTTTTGGTATTTTTCTGAAAAAATTCAATTTTTGATGAATAGTGAAAAATACCGCATAATACATAAAAACAGACTTTTTCATTTAAATAATTTTTTTAATTAAAATTTATCTTAAAGTCAAAATAGATACACAATACACATATTAGTCAAATTTATTTCATTGGATTCATTTTATAATAGAATTAAATATAAAAATTCATTGATCTTTTTTAAAATCATTTTACCCACCTTCTAGGCACATTTACCCACCTTCTAGGCACTTTTTTAAATTTTCATAACATGTAATTTTACTGCTTCTGTGATTTGAATTTCAAAAATCCAACAGACATGGTTGTCCTCAGTATGTAAAATTTGGTTCAATATGATGAAAATATTTTTTGGTGAATAGTAACTTTTGAATTTTATTTACCACGACTAAATGTAAATAAGGTAACTAAAGGTAAATATGGTATTAAAATTTCCCCAATACATTTCCTAATTCATTTTTATAAATTTATTTCGACAAAAATCAACCATAGGACAAAAATAAGATCCTTTTGATCCATTTGGGTTAGATAAAGACATTTATTATATTTTATTTAAAGAAGAGTTAAAAGTGTTAAATTCAAAGTTTAATAACTAATTTTTTTTGATATAGGGTTACACATAAGATGAATTAGACTATAAATTTTCATTCGAAAGATAAAAAATACTTCCTAAATCATGGTATTTTATTTATAATAAAAATTATTTATGACACAATGATGATGCAGTAATTACCTTATTAATGAAAGATTAAAATAATTGATGTCATAATTATTAAAACAAAAGTAAATTGAAACTTTTAATTCCATCCAAAAATTATCTACGGGAATATGGAATGTTATGTTTGATTAAATGTTTTTTTGATGTAATAATATTTCTATAAATTTCACAATACCCAATACTAAACATTGTCAAAATTGACATAAAAGAGTTTTTAAAAAACACTATATTATTAAATGATTTAATATTCCTAAAAATATAAGATTTGGAAAAAGGACTTATATAATGTTAAATATGAAATTAATTAACCTCTTTAGGTTATATTGTAATTTTATAGTAAATATATTAACCATGTAATATAAAAATACAAGAAGCCATGATAAAAGTTAAACCATTTAACTAAGAGTTAAATTTAAAAGATAAGGTTAATATGGTGACCTAGAATTGTCTAAAACCTATTATTTGAGAATATTTAGACACATAGACACATTATTCCATAAATAAATTCATTTCTAGTTATTATAAACTTAATATTATTTTATAATAAATTCATATTACAATTT
Source organism: Viscum album (assembly GCA_963277665.1). Taxonomy (NCBI): domain Eukaryota; kingdom Viridiplantae; phylum Streptophyta; class Magnoliopsida; order Santalales; family Viscaceae; genus Viscum; species Viscum album. Next base: position 668,505,170 of record OY728133.1, read on the forward strand.
TTTCCTAAAGTTCCCCTCAAATCTCTTATAAAAGGGTACTTCCCATTCTCTTAAATTCACACCTCCAAATCCATTTGTATTGGCCAATTCCTATATAAATATACTCCCAAATACACTTAATTCATCCTAGAGGCCTTAATTTGATAATAAATCCAACCTACGGATCCCTTTTGTTCAAATCAAAGGACGAACGCGAAGAAGAGTAAATTATTTCATCACCCCATTCAAAGTTCTTTTCTTCTTACACTTCCACAATCTTTTTTTTCCATACCAAAATAATAAATCAAGTACCTTATACATATTGATACGTTATTATAAATATTTTATAACCATAATCATTTTTATATCCATCCTATGAATGAAAAAGTCACCATATGTGTGTACGTATGACTTATCGTCTCTACGTTGTGGTGTAGTATGTTATTCAACACATCATTATTTGGATGGGTATACAAATGAGTATAATTGATTTAAATATTTAATATAACATGTTAATTATTATTTATATATAATATACCATCTAATTACATATTATTTCACTATCAATAGAATGATATCGTTGCTCGTTCGTGCGTATGGCTTACTGTCTCCACGATGCGATGAGATTCATTTCCACGTTCACAATTCGACGATGATAATAAAAATATATATTATTATTAAGTATGTAATATATGACATAATAAATATACTAGATATATATATATATATATTTAAATATATCTCATTCACTTACTTTTTTTCAATACGATATGAAAATGGAAACAACGTTTATGCATATGTACGACCTTCGGTCTCCGTAAATAGTGTTTTCCATTTCATATATTTATCTATCATACATATTAAAATGATGAATATATATTATTTGTAAATATTTTTTAATATTCTGCAATTATTAAAATCATGATCTAAGTGATACGATCAAGAATAACACGTTAAAACACGTATGATAAAGAAATCGATTATTACCAAAACTGTTACATTAACAATGATATTATTATTAAATGTGTAGTATAAAGTCATAAATGAATCATTTATGATATAATAAAAATGAATATGGTTCTGTTTTAATTTAACAACATACTTATGTCATTATAAATGTGGTTTAACATACCCTCAACTAATGGAAAGTACAAGGTAAGGTTTAATTCCTCAATCTCATTATTATCTGATAATGTTTATGTGTATGTATTTACTGTGAAATATTTATCATCCATATCTATGTTTCATAAAAAGAATTCAATAGTAGTATTTTACGGTTTTTTGTAAGGGACTCTTTATCAAGATTTTTATTCCAAATGTTGTAATGATTTAATCTACTAAATCTTTTCAATTAATGTCCATGTTTTCAAAATGATTTTAAGTATTTATTTATAATGACATGATTGTTTTGAAATTTTAATTTATTTCAAAAGTTTCAAAGTGGTATGGGACACATTAATTGAAAAATAAATTTTAAATTAATTCTTTTTTAAATGTGTGACTTTTAATTGATTTCACAAAAGGGATATTTCCCTCAAAGAGTTTTACTAATCAACATAAACTATGTCATCATACTTATAGGATATTATTCTTGATTGAGGATGATTTATTGTAATACAATATTAAAAATTTTATTGAATTAGTTATGATATGTTTGACGGTGGATTTGTTATTTTTATACCATTCATGGTTTATGGTTAAAGTATTGACATTTCGTATGCTAGTTTTAATATGAACATTTATGTTATGTGTCAACATTTTCATATGAGGAGTGAATTGGACTTAGTAATTTATGGGTGGGTCCCACTATATCCCCTCGATGCATCTTTAGGTCTCATGAAATAAACTAGTGTCTTGGAACAAGGCCATGAAAAATTTTATAATTCGGGTCTTGGCACGAGGCCTTGACTTGGTAGTTAATATGTCCTACATTATGTTTTCCATCATTATGATATTAGTTATTAATGTTATATGTTATTACTTTACTAGTAGAATATCCATGGGAATAAGTAAATGGAATTATTTTATTTATCTTTCCATATTATGCTGAAGTTTATATTTAAAGGGATTGTGTTTAATTTTTATACCTTTCCATAAATGTTTATGATTATTTATTATAGCTTTTGAAAAAAAAATTCCTTACTAAGCATATGATATCACCCCTTTGTTATGTTTTATTTTCCCAGTATGGAAAGAAGTATATTATGATTTATACGTAGTTTTTAGATAAGAGAATAATGAAATTTTAAAGGATTATTTATCCTGTGTTTTATGATAGAAATTGTAATGTAAAGTTCATGTATGTAATCTATTTTCCAAAAATGCTAAACTGATCGTCCCTTTAGGACTTGATTCCTTACAATCATGCAAATGTATTAAAATAATGCATAGGCTTCGGGCTTTTGGGTTTTGGGTATTACATTTGGTATCATCGGAATTTTAGAAATTACCTTGGAGACTAGATTTAGATAAACTCTGATTAGGAAACATTACCCTAATATAGACTTTGAGGATTAGTATAGAAGAACTTAGAAAAATGTTAATAATGTAGATATTATGTGGGTTATCCAATAAATTAATCTCTATCTAGACACTATAAGTGGATGTGGTTCTGGCATAGATGTTCTTAGGAGTGAAACCTATGACAAGGAGTTTTAGGCTTGACTCGGGGTATCCTAGTACAAGAAAATGGGACTTACTGTGCACAAGGTTTGACACTCTTGGGGGATATGCTTAGGATAATTCATGTTTTCTTTGCAAACCATTATGAAGGATTTATAAAAATATATGTCAGAAAATAAACCATTTTATGATTATGAGACTAGATTTCTAGATATATTCAATTAATGTTGATATTTTTTCTATTTTTTGGATTATAAATTATGATATGATCTAACCTACTGTATTTCATCATTTAGAAATGGCACCCATTAGATGTAATGATAACTCCAGTAATACACAAGATCAATAGAGTAATAAGGATCATATCTTTCATGGTCATAAGAAAAAATTTTGAACGGAAATAGTTTCCCAAATATCTGCATCATATGAAGAAATAATATCATGTGTTAATAAGATATGTAAGGAATTATCTGAGTCCTATGGCTTTGAAGGGAACAATAAAAGAAGAGGATGAAAATAAATGGATAAATGGAAGAAGGGAAATAATTATTTTCCCACATGTGATAACTGTGGAAATAATCACCTTGTTAAATTCTTGAAGGGAATGACAATATATTATAAGTGTGGATAAAAAGGGCACCACATTCGTGATTGCAAGGGTAAGAAAAAGGTTTCATATGTACAATGATTTATCTACAAGGAGTTCCGACACTATGAAAATCAATTTCAAAATCATTTGAGTATACCACAAATGAAGCTATTGGATAATTATCATGTTATGATACTATCTCAGATAATGAGGAATGACTGGTGTTCTTATGTAGTTATTAAAGAATAATTCCATTTGAGAGTTGTATCGACGATGTACTGGCTATATGTATTATGGAAATAAATAAGGATTATATTGTAGTACTATTTCATTTAGGATTTGAGATTAGATGGTTCTAATAAAATTGACTTAATAAAAAGTTATGTTTTTTGAAAATATATGGTTTAAGGGAAGATAAACTTTAATATGGTTTTGATATTGAGGTAGTGATTTTTTAATAATATATGATTCCTTTGGATTCATCATATTGTATATTCTTGACTACCGTGAAACTGATTAATTATTTATATATTCCATTATTTTTGGTGTTTACAACATTTTTGGATTTAAGGAGTATATAAAGTATTCTGTGTTTTACCAAAGGAAAAAAGAAGTATATATATATATATATATTCAAATAAGGTTTTATGGTAATTCATATTGTTACCATGTTTTAATAAAATACATGATGAAGGTATTCACATGTTGAACATCATTATGTTATGTTGACCTTCCTAACAAATTTTTGCATAGTGAGTTTGGAGAAATGTATTTTGGATAAGTCTAATGGTTGGAATTGAGTAAGTAGAATAGTTTTTTTTTTAATGTGGTTAATGTTTTATTTGTTGGATACTTTGACCTAGGGAGTTGGTTTTTATTAAACATTTAGAGATTTAATGGAATACTTGTTGACCATATGATTTATCAAATGCACTTCAGTTGTAAAATAAATATTTTTTTGAAAATTCATTTTCCGTTGTAGGGGATGAAGTAAAAATAGATCTAAGAACAACCAAATAATGATATTATGATTATGACAGGTAATAAAATCAAGTATGTTTTCATGAGTTATTATCAAGATAGTAAATTAATCTCTCCTCTTAGAAAAGGATATAAATTTTATTTATGTTAATACTTTATGTTTTTTTGGACCGATGATACTTTAAATCAACCTAGATTGATGGATTTGAGGCCTTCAATTTTACATTCATCGTTCACTTGTTTGTGATTGATAACTTCAATCATACCCTAAAAATATTTACAATTTCCTTCCAATTATAGGTGTCTAATTTCCACAAATGTTCATCAATTTGAAATCCTAATTTAGTGGTGACTTTATTATTTCCCTTTTCATTCTTATTAAGACTAAATTGTATTAACCCTTTTTCTGATGTGGGCTTTCCACAATGGTATATTCTATTTTACACCTGTTATTTTTGAAGAACAATTTCAAATTGTGAGGACGCAATTTTTTGGAGGGGAGAATGTAACACCACAAGATTTCATAATAAGTTGTATATTTAATGTAATTTAAAATTTTATATTGAACGCAACACCGACTTGGCTTGTGTTATACACAAGATTGAGTTTCTATGAAACAACACATTGTTTTTATAATTATTTAAATGATATATTTATTTATCAATTAAATATTTTAATATGAATAGTAACATATTAATTTTAAATTTTATTGATAGTTTTTTTACATAAATAAAACATACACTAATGGAAATAAAATATATACCAACGGTTTCAAACTGTTGGTATAGGCATCAAAACCGTTGGTATGCTATATACCAGTGGTTTTGCAAACCATTGGTTCATAAGCTATTATGAAAGGCTAATACTGATGGTTCTTCACTAACCATTGGTATGTGGTAGTTTAATCTTCTGTTTGCCAAAAGTTTTCTTGAAACCATTGGTATATATTTATACCAACGGTTTACTAACTATTGGGATATATAGTTTACATGCAACTAACCAACGGTTTAGAAACCGTTGGTATATATTATTACTTATGGATCATTCATATCATTGGGAAAAATATTCTGGAAATACAATTACCAAAAGTTATGAATCGTTGGTATAGTGTTTTACCAATAGTTTGAATAGACAATTGGTAAAAAAATTATCAAAATACACTTTTCCAACGTTTTAAAACCGTTGGTATAGTATATTTCCCGAAATCATAACAACAACTAGCACATCATCCACCCATTTCCTCCATTGCATACACCGGCAAACACCTCTAAAAAATACATATAATAGAAAAAAATGCCACATGAAATAGCACATAAAAACACAACACTCTTCCAACCATGACATGTACAACAACATAGTTTTCCCCATTTTTATCTTCACATGAAAACCACTCTTCCAACTAACCCATTTCAATTTATCTGGTGCACACATCTCATAACGGTGACATGACACTCACATTTCATAGAGCCCATGATAGTCATAGTTACATACACCGTTAACAGAATTAACACATAATTCATATGTTAATTACATCAAGTATACAGACATAAAAATTATACACATACACCATTACCACATAATTCATAAGTTAATTAAATACATAAAGAATTAAATTCAAAATTCAGGGGTTGGGGTTGTTTAGGTGTTTGGGGTGGCTGTCCAAGGGGGGGTTGGGGCTTTCCGGGGGATGGGGGTGTCCATGGGGGTTGGCGGTGTCCAGGGGGGTTTCTAGGGTGGTGGGGGGCTGTCCAGGGTGGTTGTGGGGCATCCAAGGGGGGTAGAGTGGTGTCCAGGGGGTTGGGGTGGCTGTCCAAGGGGGTGGGTAGTTGTCCATCAGGGTGAGGGTGTCCAAGGGGGTGGGGGTGTCCAGGTGGTGGGGTTTTGTCTAGAATAGGTGGGGGATTTCAAGGGGTTGGGGGTGTCCAGGGGGTGGGGGTTTTAAATGGTGGTGGGGGGGATGTTCATGGGGGTGTGGTGGTGTCCAAGGTGTTGGGGGGATTTCTAGGGGGTGGGGGTGTCCAGGGGTGGGGGTGTCCAGGTGTGGGGTGGTTTCCAGGGGTGGGGATATCCAAGGCTATTGGGGGACGTCCAAGTGGGGTGAGGTGGTGTCCAAGAGAGTGGGGTGTCCATGGGGTGGGGGTGTCCACGGGGGGGGGGGGGGGGGGGGGGTCCCGGTGGTGGGGGTGTCTAGGAGGGGTAGGGTCTGTCAAGGGGGTTGGGGCTGTCTAGGGGGTAGGGGGTTGTCCATGGGGGTGGGGCATAGGGGGTTTGAGGGGTTATTTAATGGGGGTGGGTGTGTCTATCCATGGGCGTGGGGTTATCCAATGGGGGTGGGGTATTTCCAGGGTGGTGGGGGGGGGGGGGTTTGGTCATCCACGGGGGTGTCCAGGGGGTGGGGTGGTGTCCATGGTGTTGTGGGGGGGGGATTTCTAGGGGTGGGGTGTCTAGGGGGTTGGGGGTGTCTAGGGGTGGGGTGGTGTCTAGGGGGTGGGCCAGTCCATGGGTATGGGGGGTGTCCAAGGGGTGTGGGGTGGTGTCTAGGGAATTGGGGGGGTGGCTGTCCATGGGGGCGGGGTTGTCCAGGGGGTGGGGGAAGTGTCCAGGTGGTGGGGTTGTCAAAGAGGGGTGGGGCTCCGTCCAGGGGGTTGGGGGTTGCCTAAGGGGTGGGGGTATTTCCATGGGTATTGGGGTGTCATGGTGGTGGGAGAGGTCTTGGGGTTTGGAGGGGCTTTCCAAAGGGGTGGGGGTGGCTGTCCATGTGGGTGGGGGTGTCTAAGGGGGTGGGGGTGTCCAGGTGTTGGGGTGGTTTCTAGGAGGGGTGGGGTTTCCAAGGGTTTGGGGGTGTCCAGGTGGTGGGGGATGTCTTGGGTGGTGGGTGGGGGGGGGGGGTTCCATTGGGTTATCCAGGGGTGGGGTGGTGTCTGGTGTATTGAGGAGGCTTTCTAGGGGTGGGGGTGTCTAGGGGGGTCCAGGGGTGTGTTGGTGTCTAGGATGGTGGGGGTGGTCCATAGGGTTGGGGGGTGTCACACCCCCAGTTTGAGTTATGTAGCCTTTCTAATTCCTTTTTATGTGTTTAATGTTCTTGGGATGAGTTTAGAAAAGGTTGGAAAAGTTTGGAATGGTTTTGAATAATTTGGAGGCTTTTCTATGGGCACCCGGTTTGAGCACGATTAAGGGAAAACATGTGGGTTCTCCAGGAAACCATGAAGGGGGAGATAATAGGATTTTCATGGCCACTCAAGGTTTTCCAACCCGTGTGAGGAAATTGTTCATACTCCTCCTCGCGAGGGAGTAGCATGCGCATGGTTAGCGCACGGTTTTCCAAAATGTGCTGACTAAACGTGCGACCACTTAACAGTAGCGTTTTTAAACCCAGGTTCACTCCAGCATGACTCATTTATCTCCAAATCCTCTCTCACTCGAGCCTCAAGCAGTATTATGGGTTCTCATGGGTTGAAGGAGTTCTCCCACTCCTTTTGGATGAGTTTTGAAGAGTTTTCTGGGTGGATTGAAGGTTGTTTCCCCCGGGTAAGTCTCTCATCTTGGCTTCTTTTGGTTCCTCTCAATATATACTCCTCCCCCTTAGTTTTCTAGATCTACATTATTTCCATGTAGATCTAGGGTTTTGGTTGGTTTTAATGTTTATTTTAAGGCTTTTGGATGTTAGGGAGGGTGATCTAGAGAGGTTTCGGTGGTGCGTTCGCCGGATATGAGGTGTGATTGCTTGTGGGTCGATTCCACCAAAACCATAAAGGTAGCTGTCTTCCCTCTCAACTTCACATGGTTAGAACTAAGGGTTTTGGGTTGAAATTAATTTGTTGTTCTTAAAATTAATTGTGTTTTGATGTGCGAATTTGGTTGGAAATCTCTTTGGTGATGTTTTGGGGATTTTTTTGGATGAAAGGGGTGTTTGGGTAAAATGATCTTATTGTGGATTTTAAAATGAAAATTTTAAAATTGGTTGATGTGATTGAACTATGAAAGTGGTGGATGAAAATTGTTTTCAATAAAAAGTTTGTTTTATAAAAATGTTGTTTGGCATGAAAAATGATTAGAGGTAGTTTTCAATAAATGGGTGATTTACTGAAGTGGATTGATATGTCATGGAAATGGTTGATTGCATGTTGTTGTGGCCTTGGTGGATGATATGTTTGGATGTGGATTGTTGAAATGTTGTGTGAAATTGCCCAGGATGTAACACTATAAATGGTGATGGATAGTGTTCGGAAAAACAACCATTATGGGTAGTGGTAAGGAAGTACCGCTAGTTGTGAATGGGTGAACGGGCTGGACGGAAGCTCCGCTATTTTGGTTTTATTGTTGTTCATTGCTTTGAAAGATGTAAATTATTGTTCTAATGTGTAAATGATGAAATGGATTTTGGTAGGTTAGTTTGGAATTCCCTTGGTCGCTTGGTAAGGGTGAGATGGCTTGGTAAGGGTGTGTTTGTCTTATGGTAATGGTTTCATTTGTGAATATTTTATAAAAACTGTTTTATATAAATGTGCTAACAGTTTCATCCTAGTGGCATGAGTAGGGATGTCATTTGGGGAAAACCTACTGAGTATTATTACCCACCCACTACTTTGGCACATTTGTGCTTTTGCAGATGTTGTATTCCAGGACATAGGTAAAGGTAAGGCATCTCATTGCTAGTGGTTAGTAGTGACGATTGGGATTTGTGGTGGTGCTAGGAGAATGGATCTTTCTATGGAGATATGGTGGGGTCATGGCTCGTGGTGTTTTTTGATTAGTTTCTGCTTTGTACTATGATGTTTTATCAACATGTCTAGTTGAATGGTTTTGGGGTTTGTGATGGAATTATTAGTATCACATGGTTGTGTTTGAAAGTGCATGCATATTTAGTTGTTTGTTGGTTGAGTTTGGTTATCTTCTTAAGGGATAATTGTTCTGTACTATTCGTTGAATGCCTCAACATTTATTTCTAGCCTTTGGCGTCTTGGGAACGTTTCTTAAGGCCATGTAACCCTCACTGCATCCTCAAGCCAATGAGGTAGGGGAGAAGTGTTCCAAGTGGTATCAGCTTGTTCGATCCATTGGAGTGGATTCTCAAATTTCAAGCTGACATTCATTGTGGTATATTCCTTGAGTTGGGATGGTAGAAAGGCGCAGGAATGACGGAACGTAGAAGGTATATCATAAAAGGACGAAGCTAACCCATTTATGCGGAACTTCAAGTTACTAGGGATTTGGGTACATAAGTGTTTTTTAAACACTTATAGACATTGAAAATCTCATTGTCATGGGTGTAGATAATGAGATGTGCATGGAATATATGGTAGAAGTGACTTCCCTCTAGGATGCATATTTCATTGGGCATAATGATTTTTGGGCTGAATTGAGAAATTTTTTTTATCAAATGTGTGAAATTGTAATATGAATAAATTTGGAATTTTGAAAAGGGTTTGATTTTCAAAAATGGTGAAACATGGAAAATTTGGGAAATGTGAAAAGCCTGGTTGTGATAGTGTTGTGTAATGCGATTTGAATTGGAAATTATTGATGTCTACGGAAGTGAGACTCATGGTTGTGTGTTTTATATTTATAGAAATGGAACCGGGTAGGCGTTGTAGAGACCAACCAGAAATGGACGATGAGAATGTGTTTGCACCTAAGCCTCAAGTGAACCAGAAATTAGTGAAAAGAATAGTGCAAGCTTTCCATGTTGTGGAAAGTGGAAAAAAATTGGATGAACCAAGGCATGTGGATCATGTGGTTCAGTTTCAAAAGAAAAATCCACCAATTTTTATGGGTGATTTAGATCCAGAGAGTGTTGAAGCATGGTTGAATATAATGAGAAAGATATTCGAATTCGTGGGAACACTAGTAGAGTTAAAATTGAAGTTGTCCGTGTATATGTTGGAAGATATTGCAATTAAGTGGTGGGAGTTGGTAGTCCAAGAGGGAACAAACTAGGGTATTTCATGGGAAGGCTTTGAGGAATTGTTTAATAGAAAATTCTACCCATATACATTCATAATTCAGCACAAAACTGATTTCATCATTCTAAAGAAAGATCATATGTCTGTGATAGAGTAAGCAGCTATGTTTATGATCGTATTGAGATTTTCACTCGAGTTGGTGGGTAGAAAATTGTTGATGGAAAGGATCTTCGAAGCGGTGTTAAGGGAAGAGATCCGTTCAAAAATAGCAGTGCTATGTATCAGTGATTACACAGATATGGTGAATCAAGAATCGATGGCTGAGCAGGATCTGTTGGAAGCTTCGGGATAAGGAAGCATGGTGGTACCCATGGGGAATAGGGGGAACTCTAAGGCTGGGTTCAAGCGGATGAGGGACACTTATTCCCAGGGCGGGAGTATGGCACATAATCCAACTGCAGGATCGGTAAATCATCCTCTGAAGCCTCATAGTAAGGCGGGATGTTTTCAATGTGATTCTATGGAACACATCAAGTGGGATTGTACAACACAACCTCGATCATTTCATAATTGAAAGCAGATGGGGAATCTACAGTGTAATTGTCAGAATTCTCCAAGGGCAGGTGCGTGTGACCCTCCTCATGGATAGAAGATGTCGTATAATTCGATGAGATGTGGAAAGAATCATACCCCTCTTCAGCAGAGTAGGGTCAGTCATGGTGATTTTGAGAACACCACAACTCCTAAGCATTGCAATAAAGAGCGAAGTGTGGAAACCAAGGCACTGTTTAGTGGCGAATAGGTTGTGGTGGATGATCAGTTGGGACTATCAATGGTGCGATTAATATTCTTTTAAATTCTACCTTGATGAAATTGCTATTTGATACATATTCTTTACACTCTTTTATTGATGCACATGTGGTTGAGTAGTTGGGTTTCATGGTAGAAATGATACTTTCGGTTTTGAAACATTAAACTCCTCTGGGTCAAAGAGAGTGTCGAGCCTTCTTATGTAGAGCATGTTGTATTGTTGTGGGCAAGGTTGAGATAATTTTGAATTTATCGGTGCTTGAGACGGATGGGTATGTGTAATCCTAGGAATGGATTTTCTAGTGGCGTTTAAGGCCCACATAGACTGTAATGTGTGAGCAGTGGCCTTTACGACACACGATGGAATTAGACATCTCTTTGGAGGAGAGAGGAATGAAAAGGCAGGGTGCAATGTGTTTGTTGGAACCAGTTGTGGGAACATTATCGTATCAGTTGGTCATGTTGTCATTGGAATCGGTAGAGGATGATGATCAAAATGTTCTTCTAGCATTGGTGGATCAGTTAACGGATGTTTTTCCCAAATAATTCTCTGGGTTACCTCCCATAAGATATGTGGGGTTTACGATTGATCTCATTTCGGGAACATGTCATATCTCACTTCTGTCTTATCGGATGGAACCAGCTGAATTGTAGGAATTGAAAGTCCAATTTGAAGAGTCATAAAATAAAGGGTTTATCTGGCCTAGCACATCTCCGTGGGTAGCGCCGATGTTTTTTGTGAAAAAGGCAGATAGAACTTTGAGGCTCTACATTTATTATCGTAGATTTAACCAAGTTACGATAAATAACAGATATCCACTTCCACGAATTGATGATTTTTTCGACCAGTTGAGGGGAGCCTAGTGGTTGTCCATGATCGACCTAAGGTCTGGATATCATCAATTGCGGGTGATGAAGGATGATATTCCTAAAACAGCTTTCAAAAGTAGATATAACCATTACGAATATGTGGTTATGCCATTTGGTCTAACAAATGCACCAATATTGTTCATGGAATTGATGAATCAGGTATTACATAGATATCTAGATTCATTTGTGGTGGTGTTTTAGGTGATATTCTGGTGTATTCAAAGACTAGGGTGGAGCTTGAGCAGAACATGGTGACAGTGCAGGGGATCATGAGGGAACATTAGTTGTATGAAAAATTGTTAAAGTGTGACATTTGGATATAGGAAGTTCATTATCTTGGCCACGTGATTTCTAAAAAGGTTTTTAGGTGGATCTAGAAAAGATAGAGTCTGTTATCTCATGGAAACCTACAAATAATGTGTTTGCGATAAGGAGTTTCCTCGGTCTAGATGGATATTATCAGTGTTTTGTTTGTTATTTTTCACATTTGGATTCACCGATGATAGATTTGACAAGAAAGAATATTCCATTCTAGTGGAATGAATAGTTTCAATAGTGTTTTGAAGAGATAATGGGTCGCCTTACATAATCACCAATCTTGGTTTCTCTAGAACCAGGAAAAGGGTACGTAGTGTATTGTGATGAATTAGGATCATGGTTGGGGTGCGTTCTCATGCAATAAAATCATGTGGTTGCATATGGCTCACAATAGTTGAGGGTGAATGAGAAGAACTACCCAACTCGTGATTTGGAATTGGCAGTAGTTGTCCATGCTTTGAAAGTGTGGAATCATTATCTCTTCGGTGAGAAATTCATGCTATATATAGATCATAAGATCTTGAAGCACATTTTCTCACAAAAGGATTTGAAGATGATGCAATGGAGATGTATGGAATATCTCAAGTTGTTTGATTTTGACATGATGTACACACCGGGTATTGGAAATTCAGTTGCGGATTCATTAATTAGAAAATCTTATTCTCAAGTGGTGAAACATGCATCGGAGCAGCGACAGTTGATATCAGTTATAGCTGACATGTGGTTGGAATGTGGGGACCAGGGAGATAGAGCGATCTTCTTTCTAGTTTGGTTGATTCTTAACTAGGTTGGCCTGGTTAAAGAGGTGCAGATAACTGATTTTGAGTGTGTGACCATGAGGTTGAAACTCAATGGTGGGGAAACCATTGAGGGTTGGTAACTGAATGGAGATTCAGTTTTGTGTTTTCGAAATCAGATTGTTGTACCAGTTTCTTGTCAAGAGGATATTCTTAGTGTGTATCATCATTCCAGGTGGTCTGTTCATCCTAGAATTCAGAAAATGCATAAATTGTTGAAAGCGATGTTCCTGTGGTCTAGTATGAATAGAAGTGTGGTTGATATTGTTTCAAGAATCTTGACTTGCCTACATGTCAAGGTCGAGCATTAGAGACCAGCAGGAAGGTTGCAGTCTTTAAAAATCCCTATTTTGATGTGGGAGCAAATAACGATGGATTTTTTAGTGGGTCTCCCAAGAACAGTCAGAAAGCTCAATACCATTTGGGTGATAGTGTATTAGCTAAAAAAGTTGGCCCATTTCATTCCAATTTGGGAATATCATATGGTGGAGGATCTGTCCAAAATCTATATCTCGAAAGTGGTAAAGAGGCATGGTGTTCTTGTTTCAATCGTATCCGACAGTGATCCGTGGTTTACATCTCGTTTCTATAAATCCTTACAGAAACCCATTGGAACTATGATGACCATGAGTACGATGTATCACCCTCATACGGATGGTCAATCCAAGAGGACGATACAAACCTTGGGGGATATGTTGCGGGATTGTGTCATGGATTTTGGTGGCTCTTGGGAGGACCAGTTTTCGTTGGTTGAGTTTTTGTACAATAACAGTTATCAAGCATCCATACATATGGCTCCATTTGAAGTGTTGTATGGGATGTTGTGTTGTTCTCCACTATGCTGGGTGAAAACGGATGAGTCCTCGATGGTTGGGCAGATCCTTGTCCAGGAGACTAAAAAGAAGATCAAAATAATCGTGAAGAGAATGGAGACGTCTTAGAGTTTTCATAAATTGTGTGCAGATCATCATCGATGACTGTTTTCGTTCGAGGTGTGTGATCATGTTTTCATGAGGATCTCTCCTAGGTTGGGACATCATTAGTTTGGGAAGCCGGGAGAGTTATCTCCAATGTATATTAGACCTTTTGGTATTCTTTAGAGGGTTGGTGAGGTAGGGTATCGTTTAGATTTTCCACCTAGGTTTAATGCGGTGCACAATGGGTTTCATGTTTCCTAGTTGAAAAAGTATTAGTCGGATCCATGCCATGTTATTCGATGGGATCATGTTGAACTAGATTCGGATGCTTCATAGGTGTGTGTGCCAGTGCAGATTGTGGATAGGCAAGAGAAAGTATTGCAGGGTAAAAGCATCAGTCTGGTTCGGGTATTGCGGTAACATAGCCAGATCCAAGAGGAGAAATGGTAGTTGGAGAAAGAGATGGTAGAACAATGGCCCGATCACTTTTAGAAAAGGGTGGGTTCACTACTTTCAAATTATGGAAAGTCCAATGGTGGGGAGAATTTATCACCCATAATTTCAGGTATGTAGCCTTTTTAGGCGTTTTTATGTGTTTAAAGTGCATGGGATGAGTTAATAATATGTTGGTAGAGTTTAGAATGGTTTTTGACAAGTTGGAGGCTTTTCTAAGGGTGAACAGTTTGAGCACGGTTATGGGAAACCGTTCGGGTTCTCTAGGAAACCGTAGAGGGGGAGATAGTAGGCTTTGCACTACTTACACATAGTTTGCCAAACCGTGCAAGGCAACAATGCAGACCCCTCCTTTCGAGGTAGTAGCATCTAGTCGGTTATCGCACGGTTTTCCAAACCATGTGGACTAACCATGCGGCCACATAAAAGTAGGATTTGTAAACCCAGGTTTACTTGGGGTTTCCTCATTTCTCTCCAAATCCTCTACCACTCGAGCCTCACTTGTGATTTTGGGTTCTTAGAGGATGAAGGTGTTATTCCACTAATTTTGGATGCATTTTGAATAATATTATTGGTTGATTGAAGGTGGTTTCTCTTGGGTAAGTCTCCCCTCATGGATTATTTTGGTTTCTCTCTAGACATACTCTTCCCACTTCTTTAGATTTCTAGATCTACATTTGTTGCATGTAGATCTAGGGTTTTGGTTTCCTTGGATGTTGATTTTAAGGCATGTGGATATTAGGGATGGAGATATAGATAGGTTTTGGTCGTGCATTTTCCAGATTGGAGGTGTGATTACTTGTGTGTTGATTTTGCCAGAACCCTAAAGGTAGGTGACTTTTCTCTTGACTCCACATAGTTAGAACTAGTGGTTTTTGGGTTGCAATTAATTTTTTGTGCTTAAAATTAATTTTTTTTGATGTCTGGATTAGGTTGAAAATCCCTTTGGTGATGTTTTGGGGATTTTTGGGATGAAATGTTTTTTTGAGTAAAATGATCTTATTGTGGATTTTAAAATGAAGATTTTAAAATGGGTTGTTGTGATTGATTTGAGAAAATGGTCGAAGAACATGGTTTAAATAATGAGTTTGTTTTATTGAAATGTTGTTTGGCATGGAAAACGATTAAAGGGGGTTGTCAATAAATGGGTGATTGATTGAAGTGGATTGACATGTCATTGAAATAGTTGATTGCATGTTTCTGTGGACTTTTTGGGTGATATGTATGGTTTTGGCTTGTTGAAATGTTGTGTGAAACTGTGCGAGAAGCCTCATTATAAAATCTAATGGATAGTGGTTAGAAGAACCACCATTATGTGTAGTGGTCGGTATGTACTTCTAGTTGTGAATGGATCAACAGGTTGGACAGATGCTCCACCATTTTGGTTTTCTTGTTGTTCATTTCATTCCAAGATGTAAATTGTTGTGCTAATGTTTAAACGATGAAATGGCTTCTAGCATATTTGTTTGGATTTCCCTTGGTCGCTTGGTTTGGGTGAGATGGCTTGGTAAGGGTGTTTTTGGCTTATGGTAATGGTTACACTATGGATTATTTTATATAAACTATATTATATAAATGTGATCATAGTTTTATCTTAGTGGCATGTGTGGGGAATTAATTTAGGGAAAATCTACTGAGTGTTAGTACTCACCCCCTTCTTTGGAACTTTGGTGATTTTGAAGATGTTGTATTCTAGGAAATAGGTAAAGGTAAGCCATCCTATTGCTAGTGGTTCGTGGTGATGCTTGGGATATGTGATGGTGCTTGGAGAATGAAGCATGGTGTGGTGATGTGGTGGGGTCATGGCTCTTGGGGTTTTTTGTTTAGTTTCTGCTTTGTACTCTGATGTTTTTTGGACATGTCTAGTTGAATGGTTTTGGGGTTTGTGATGGAATTGTTAGTATCACATGGTAGGGTTTGAAAGTGCATGCATCATTAGTTGTTAGATGGTTGAGATAGGTTATCTTCATAAGGTAAAATCGTTCCCCACTATTCCTTAAAGCCCTCAACATTTATTTCCAGCTTTTAGTGTCTTGGTACTTCCGCATAAGGCCATGTAACCCTCACCGCCTCCTCAAGCAAATGAGGTTGGGGAAGGGTGTTACAGGGGGCTATCCAAGGGGGTGGGGTGGTGTCTAGGGGTGAGGTAGTTGTGAATGCGGGTGGGGGTGTGTAGGGGTGAGGGCGGTGTCCAAGTGGTGGGGTGGTTTCTAGGAGGGGTGGGGGACATCTAGGGGGTCAGGGGGTTGTCCAGGGGGTTGGGGGCTGTCCATGTGTGTGGGGGTGTCCGGGGGGTGGGGGCGGTCCAGGGGGTTAGAGGGGCTGTCCATGGGGGTGGGGTGGTGTCTAGGGGGTGTGGTGTTTCTAGGGGGTGGGGGTACCTAGGTGGTGGGTTGGTGTCTAGGTGGGATGGGGGCTATAATGTTTTTAATGGATTGAATTTTATTTATTTTAAGGCCATTTTTATTTTTAATTTTTTTTGTAATAGTTTTTATTTCAATACTATGAGTTTCTTTATGAAAAAAATAATGCTTTTGGTGTGTATGGTTGGAAGAGATATTTGGTTATTAGGAAAAGGATTTGATTTTTATTGTGGAACAAAAATACTATATGATTTTTGAAACGGATCCTTAAAAGGTATTTTTATAAAACATTGGAGAGTTTTAAATAGAAAGAAGTCTTTATTATGTGATTTTGAAATGGTTTTATGATGAATTATATATGATGTATATTTATGGGATTTGAGATTTTGTGTCCCTTATTTTGAAACATCATATTATTCTACTAACAGTTTTGTTTTTTATAATTTTTTGAATATTACCACTATAAATGAATCCAAAAGTCCAGAATGGGATATATCAGGTAGTGATTCTGGTGTCCTAGTATCTAGTCACAATCTTGTGGAAGTGACACAACCATGTTTTTCTCAGATGATTTATTATGCCTGGGAGTTTCTAAAATACCATCCACTATTTTTTATTGGTGATGAAGGACCCTAGGAGGAAACCAAGTGGGTATCTATGACTAATGGGAACTTTGAGTTGTTAGAAACCCTATAATCCACGGGGGTGGGGGTTGTCCACTAGGGTGGGGGGCTCTCCACGGGGGTCTGGGTGGTCCAGGGTGTGGGCGGGGCTGTCCAGGGGAATAGGGGTTGTCCAAGGGGGTGGTTGGGATGTCCACAGGGGTGGGAGGGCTGTCCAAAGGGGTGGGGGGTTGTCCACAGGAGTGGGGTATGTCCATAGGGGAGGGGCTATCCAGGGGATGGGAGGGATAACTACGGGGGTGGTGAAGCTTTACCGGGGGTATGAGGTGTCTCAGGGGGTGGGCGGGCTGTCAACAGGGGTGGAGGGCATGTCCATGGGATTAGTGAATTAGTAATAGAAAATAATCAAGTCATGTTTTATTAATTATAGATAAAAATAAGGATAATGTGACCTACCTAATTACACATATTTTCAGGAACAACAAATCAATAAGAATTGAAGGTTAGTATTATCAGTCAAAAATATAATGGATAAATCTGCCCCTCATCACGATAACTATCATCACCGTCATCCTCAGCCTCACCCTCTTCCTTATCGTCATCCCCATAATCATCCCCTCCCTCCTAAATTCCCTCTTCCTCATCCTTGTACTCCCCCTCAGCCTCCTCATCTCCCTCCTCCTCACCCTCGTACTCAGCCCCAACCTCATCCTTTCCCTCCGCCTCATATGGCTCGGCCTCCTCCATTCCATCCTCTCTACCACCCCATGAAATAATACCTATTTCACCATATATAGAACACATCGAAGACATATATTCATCCCAAGATGTTCTCGCCTCCGGTGGAAGTGCTGGACGTAAAACTACCATCAGTTTCATAAATACAGTGTTTTCCCTAGGAGACTGTTCTTCCATCCCTGTGGCCCTTTTTTCATCTGGCTCTGCCTGTGCCTTAACCTTCTGGAACATAGTGTCCCTACAACTCGTATCTAAGGAGGGCCAATATCTCATCAGAACTATACTCTTTCAAGGTCGGCAGCATGCTCCACCAAGGTGCTCATCCCCCAACACCTGATGTAAGTGATCATTTGGGACAAAATTATCAGGATCCTAGGCATCAAGGGCCTCTAAAGCAGTACATTAAAAATATAAATAGATTATTAAGTTACAAAATAGTGACTAAAATTTCAATTCTACAAAGTAAAACATACAATCAACTGCTGAGTTGGTTCATTTACCTCACTCTTATCTTTCATCCTTCTACTCGAGGAAAATAGTTTTTTCTCGAGGCACTCATCCATAAATATTCAATTTATGCCTCTATAATGAAATTTTATGTAGGAAACCATAATTATTAATAGGATACCAATAATTAATTAGATAACTAAAATTATATAACATTAACAATTGAATAAATTATAGAGGTAACAATAGAATGTGCAATTCAAAAAGAAAATTATAAACTATCATACCTGCTGCCTCTCATGATCTTCCATTGTAGTACGTCCCAATGTGTGGATATATTTTTGAGCATAAATGTTTTTATATTTCTTCCATTTGAATCCTAAATAAATTCAATAATTAGTATTAACGAAAAACATGAAAATTTTCTTTTAAATACCTCTAATGTGATTAATACCTTAAATTGGCTAGTTGTCCAATGAGTAATCATCTACCGATATTGTTCTAACTAGAAATCATCCATGACATGGACTACCTCTAACTCTGTACCCACTCTCTAATTCCATCCAATGTACAGATCATGCTTATAATCTATCCAAATCTCTCTTAAATCCTTTAGACATGCTGGTAGTGCACCCTCACCATCAGGAAAATTAAATTGTAGCTGAAACCAACATATTAATTCCTATAAATTCAAAAAATAATATATTATATAAAATAAAACATATTTTTGTACCCATATCTCTACCAAATCATTTTTCTTGACTTCATTTGACATCTTTTTCCATGTTAGCGGGCTAACAAGAATGATGTCTGAGTATTTGGAAAGCATCACAAAAAAACTCTAATATTGCTACCCTAATTTTTAAATCATTTCACTATCATCATTGTAGTCCACCGTCCACTGCCTATGGAGGTTCCACACCACACACATGCATGTACGCCCCACCCCCACCTCATATTAGTAGATGTATCTGTTATGAAAGGAAAAAAAATATTTTATCAATATATCTTATAATTGAAATAAATAATGGTTTAGATTTTTTTCGGGTTATATAAGTATACCTGTGGTAGTTTGTCAATTGGAGTCGTTGGATCCACAGAAACTGAATGGACAACCTGTACATATGGAGCGGGTGTCAATGTATGCTCCTCGGGGACAAACTTTGGCGGAGCAGGAGTCAAGGAATATAGAATATAAAATCCCAGCAAGATAGAAGCAGAAGTAAAAGAACATGATAGGGATGGTTGACTGAACGCTTGATGGGGACTGGGAATCATCTTCGGATATGGTACAGATGGGTGAGGAGGCTCAGATGTAAAGGGTGCTAAAAAAATGGGAGGCCTAAATATATCGAGTATCCCTAATGACACACAAAGATCAGAATGTAGGATGGGTGGTATGTAAGTGGGAGTGGCATGGTCTCATCTGGTACACCGACCAGATCGTCTAAATCTCGTTCTACCCACCCCTCGTACGAACACCCTGAGTACTGGGACCACTACTAGGCTGCTCATCAAATAACTGTCGCCTAATAGATGGAACCTGAAAAAATGTTTAAAAATAAATTAATCACATGACATTATATATTATTTAAATATATATTTAAAATAAAATACTCACTACAGGAACTAGTGGTGGAATGCCCAGCTCATTCATGCGATGATTGTTGTCCATAATCTGTTTTCACCGCCTCTCTTCATTTGGATTCATTTCCAGCATTTGATAACAAATAGGGAAGTTAATAGAAAATTATAACTAAGGTGTAACCCAACAAACACAATAAATGAGAGGGAATAGGGGGATTCATGGATAATTTAACTATGCATTGTTTTAGGTGAGCTTTAATAGATATATAATGAAGTTAATAAATCGTACAAGATGTAATAAAGAAAATTAATTTTTAGAAGGATGGTTATTTAAGAAGTGTTGTCTGTTTATTAAAATAATTGAACATTGATTCTACTAGATTTATTAGAGGTAAAGAAGTTGTAAAATTTCGGAAAAATTTAATTTATTTAGTCTAGGTAGATGATCCAGGTTTCAATACATGTTTTTCTAAAGAATAAAAACCATCATGTTCATTACCTGGTAAAATGTTAAAGGGAGTTCTTATAGTTTTAAAAAAATTTATACAAATCACGGTTGAAGCATTTAAATTTTCACCAAGATATAAATTTTGGTTACGTAGGTTTGAATACAGTTCAATTCCAAATAAGAAAATGAAATTCAAATAAAATTACAACCAATAAACATTGAAAATTCTCATAATGGTCTTGTAGGATACAACATATTTTTAATAAATATTAATTTAATTTTAATATTACCAACCTTAACTGCCCATGTCGAGGTAAACCCAAATAATTGAGAACATGAATAGATGATTTTATATATTTCCCACCAAAACTTCAGGTTGACATTCAACTCTGACTATTGAGCTATGAGATTCATCAAAAGTAATAAATGGATCATTTCCAATGGCAGTAGGGATGGAATCAATTCCATTATCACCATCATAAAAAATATGTCTTGGAATTACTTAAATAATGACACAAAATTTCAGGCGAAGATGGTCTTTGACATAAAGAACTTGTTTCACCATTGATGCCAATACATATGGGTCATCAGTAGCAAGATTGCAAGTCATATCAATTACTCGAAATCCAAAATCCTCAATAAATGTTCCTTGCCTTATCATTGAATCAAACCACTTTCATTTCATCATCGTGACTCATCCATGAGAATAATAATCCAGTATTATTATTTTTTCAACAACTCTATAATAACCTACATTTTCAAGTCGTGTTCTACTATTTGATGCACTAGCATAACAGTATATTGTAAAAGTAACCATAACACCATCATGTTGGATTCTCATGTTCTTTTTCATTCAGTGATAATAAATCTATACCCATTGATAACAATTGATTTACAGTCAAGAACCATGGTATTAGGACCAAAAGCCAAAGATCTTATTCCCTCAGATATAGAATCAACATGAAAACTCATTACCAAAAAAATAAATCAATATTAAACATAATTAATTACTATTTTTATTATTATAAATAGTAATATTATTATATTCCATTTTAACCAAGTAGAAAAAGCTTTTCTATGAAAAGTCTCCCTCTTTCTCAAAGATAAAGAACTATGGAATCAATTTATCATCGCTTTATGCTACATGTAGATAAAAATACAAATAGAATAAAAGATATATATATATATATATGATATACATATTGAATTTACTTACAAGATTTAGTAATCGAACAACTCACAGTTGAACAAAAATGTGCAATGTGTCATCTCCCACTCTTCAAGGCTTAATGTCGTCAATGTATATGATCCAGGAATTCCTCATGTTTGAAAAAGTGATTGAAAACATGGTTCAATTTGATCATACTATTCTTATTTGTTTCTCATTGCTCTGTTTATTATAGTAGTAAGATCAGACAAATACATAGAGCAAAAATCTATACATTCTTGATCCAACTAACCGTTCATGATAGATCCTTTAGGATGATTACTTTTGTGGCCATAAGACATTAATGTGTACATATTTATTTCAGTTGGATACGTCAAATGAAAATTAATAGGTGCTTCAAGAAGTATTTCAGCTGTAATATGGACGGTCAAATGCAACATGCATCTGAAAATTGATGGAGGAAATATTTACCCAAACTCACAGAAAATTAATGGGGAATCTGCCAACATTTATTGCGATAAATACTTGGAAAACATCTTAGCACAAAGATCTCTAAACAAATTTAACAACTGAATAACAACCAACTTTAAATTATTGTACAAAAGATGAAAAATTTCTATTGGAATCAAATCAGGTAGAAGGATGTGATAATCCTGAGTCTTCAAAGATTTTAGCTTCAACACTCTTTCGTTGAACTATTTAGATATGATTCTTGATTTTCCATTAAGAACATTAATAGTATCTATTACTTTGAGAAATTTATTTTTCTCAGTAGGTGTCAACACATAAGAAGAACATGGAACATGACATTTATTTTCACTGATAGGCACATGATACAATTTTTATCTCATGCCCCAATCCACCAAGTCACGCCGAGAATGTAAATCATATTTTGTCTTTCCCTTAACATTTAGAAGACTCAAAAGTGACATTTCATCGATATTTTATTCAATGTGAATTACATATAAGAAATGACATAACAAATTGGTTGACCAATAATGATAATCAATTAAGATAATTCTATTCTTCCAATTGTAACCGGTTTTAGTGGAAAAATTCATTCTCTTTCCAGATTTCATTTGGCCCTTCTAGAATAAAAAACTGAAATATTTCAATTTATTAAGCACATCAGTTCTATACATATCCTGAGGTGGATCATCGATCTCCATGGTATTTTCAAATATTCGATTATTATTTCTATATGGGTTGTCCATTGGAATGAATCACTGATGTGCCATTAAACTAAAACTACAATGATGTTTCCGTCTTCTGCATCACGTTTTCTTCATACAATAAGGACATGATCATTTTACCATTGTGCTCCATCCATACATCATTAAATAATAAGGAAAATCATTGATCATCCATATACGTGAAGTAGACATTTGAAATATATCTTTCAAACATGCATTGTATGCGCACACACACACATCCCAATGAATTTTAAACTCTTTTATTAAAATTTTTGTGTACATGTCTATATCATTGCTGGGATCAAATGGTCCAGATATGAGTATACTCATAAATTTGGAAGGTTTTTCATACCCAACCAATGGGGAAGATTATAAATGTGTATAAAAACCGTCCATGTGCTATGCAAAGTAATCATATTCCCCAAAGGGTTAAAACCATCACATGAAAGACCCAACCACACATTACACGCATCAGATGAGAAATCAGAATATATAGCATTAAATCCCTGACATGAAAATCCATCGACATGGTAAACCAACTCATCATTAGTCTTCTTTCTCTTAGCATCATTACATCACATTTTTATTAATATTTCTCCAAATATAAAAATATTATTGGAGTCTATGGATCAATGGAAAGTGACACATTAATTTATGTGGCACACTGGATGGTATTCCATCATCTTTTGGCTTCTAGAGGTATGTGCCACATTTTATACAATAATTTCGTTCAGCAGTTTCCTCCCAGAATAAACTGAAATCTTTCAAGCAAGCATGAATTTTTTTTTCTGAAAATTTAAGTTCCTAAAATTACATCCATTCCATATAGTGGTTTGAAGGACTATCTACATCATCTAGATTTATGTCCTTTATGAATGTAACAATTTAATTGATGGAAATATTAGAAATCTCATACATAGTTTTCGCACGAAATAATCAGATTAAAAATTACATCTTTTTCATTTTATCGCATTATTTATATACTGGAGTCGTGGAAGAATTATTCAACTTTTTCCCCTGAAAACATCATAATTTTCATTAGATTCATCATGTGTGCTCATATCAAAATCTTATTGGGTCAGGATCCTTTCATTTTTCATGATGATGAATATACAGAAACCAATCATATGATAAATTCTCCAATCCAGTCCTCTCATTTGGATCATCAGCAATTTGGGATTTTATTTTCTCCCCATTGTGATACTAGACAGAGTAGTTTGACTGAAAAAAATATTTGGTTATGTGGTAGCTGACTTCTTCACCACTCAACCATGGTATTCCAACAAACTTGTAACAGGTACAGTGTTTGTGACCACTATCTGAATCATTGTGAAATGAAAAATCTAAAAATATCTCCAAATTTTTTTGAAAATCTCTTGAGATCCGATCAGTTTCATACATCCATCTTCTATCCATTATGTAAAATACATTTATAAGTCATTTATTCAAAATCAATTCAATAAGATTTAATTTTCATCAAAATTATATTTAAGTAAACAAGAATTGGTCACTTTATATTAAACCATAACTGACACACTACTCTATATGAGAATCATAATATAAAAGACAAAAAATACTTTATTCATAAAAAAATATCTCTTAAGAAAAATACATGAGTGTGCATGATCATGTACACTTGTGGAAGATAATTATTAAAGAGTTGAGTAAAATATACATTGAAGAAAGTTTATATTTTTGTAGATTATTTGAGTGATAAAATAGATTTCCAAAGGGGATGGTGGTGTCCAAGGGGAGCGAGGTGTTCATGGGGGTGGTGTGACTGTCTAGGGGTAGGAGGTGTCTAGGGGGTGGTGTGGCGGGGGGTCTGTCTAGGGGGTTCAGTGTGTCTAGGGGGGTGGGCTGTCCACGGGGGTGGAGGATGTCCAGTGTGGGTACAGGGTGTCCAGGGGGTGGGCGGGCTGTCCAAGGGGGTTTCGGGGCTTTCCAGGGGGTCGAATGTGTTCAAGGGGTGGGGGGATTTCCAGGGGTGGGGGCTATCCAGGGGGTACAGGGTTTCTAGGGGTGTGAGCGGGGTGTCTATGGGGTGGGTGGGGCTACTTATGGGGGTATGAGGTGTCCAGGTTGTGGAGGTTTGTCCATGAGGGTGGAGGGGATGTCCATGGGGTACGAGGTGTCTAGGGGTGGGCGGGATGTTCTCGAGGGGTGGTTGGGCTGTCCACGGGGGTGGCGGGGCTATCCAGTGGGGTCGGGGTGTCCAGGGGTGTGCTGGGGGGCTTTCCAGGGGGTGGGTAGTCTAGAGGGGCGGATGGTGGGTGTCTGGGGGTGGTGGGAGGGCGTCCTGGGGGAGTGGGAGGGATGTCCATTGGCGTGGGGTGGCAGTGTCTGGGGAGGTATGGGGTGTCCAGGTGGGTGAGTGGGCTATCCACGAGGGTGGTGGGATTGTCTAGGGGGTCGGGGGAGTCTAGGGGTGGGGTGGGGGATTTCGAGGGGTTGGGGGCTATCCATGGTGAACGAGGTGTCCAGGGGGTGGGCGGGCTGTCCAGGGGGTGGCGGGGGTGGTAGGTCTTTCCAAGGGTATTGGGGAGTGCCGGGGGTGGGGTATCCAGGGGGATTTCTAGGGGTTTGAGACTGTCCTTTGGGTATGAGGGGTCTAGGGGGTCAGTGTGCTGTCCAGGGGGAGGGGTGGCAGGGCTATCCAGTGGGTACGTGGTGTCCAGGGGGTGGGAGGGCTGTCCACGGGGGGTGGACGGGTTGTCCATGGGGGTGGAGGGGGCTGTCTAGTGGGGTTAGGGCTGTCTAGGGTGTGAGGGGGGGGGGGGAGGCATTCAAGGGGGTGGGGTGTCCGGGGGATGGGGGATGGGGGGGGGGGGTACGCGGGCTATCAATGGGGGGGTGGAGGCTGTCTAGGGGAGTACGTGGAGTCTAGGGGGTGGGTGGGCTATCCAAGAGGATGATGGGGTTGTCTAGAGGGTCGGGGTGTCTAGGGGGGATTTCTAGGGCTTGGGGGATGTCCAAGGGGTAAGAGGTGTCTAGGGGGTGGGCGGGCTGTCCAACGGGTGGTCGTACTGTCCAGGGGAGGTATGGGGTGGGTGGGAGGGTTTTCCAAAGGGGTGGTGGGGCTATTGATGGGGGTACGGGGTGTCTAGGAGGGGTGGGAGAGCTATCCAAGGGGGTGGGGGGCTTTCTAGGGGTATGGGGTTACTAGGTCTAAGCAGGCAGTCCACAATGGTGGCAGGGCTATCCAGGGTGTTTGGGGGGGGGGTCTAGGGGGTGGGGGCTTTCTATAGGGGATGTCCATGGGGTACGAGGTGTCCAGGGGGTGGGTGGGATGTCCAAGGGGTAGAGGGGCTATCCAGGGCGATACGGTGTGGGTGGAAGTGATGTCCACATGGGTGAAGGGGCTGTCTATGGGGTACCAGGTGTCAAGGGGGTGGTCGGGTTGTCCATGGGGGTGGGCGGGCTATCCACAGGAGTGGAGGGGCTGTCCAGGGGGTCAGGGGCGGTACAGGGGGTGGGGGTTTTCTAGGGGGTGGCGGATGTACAGGGGGTATGAGGTGTCCAGGGGGTGGGTGGGCTGTCCAATGGGTGGTGGGGCTGTCAATGGGGTATGGGGTGGGTGGGCGGACTGTCTATGGGGGTGGAGGGGTTGTCTAGGGGGTACAAGGTGTCCAAGGGGGTGGGAGGGTTTTCCAAATTGGGTGGGTGGGATGTCCACATGGGTGGAAAGGATGTCCCGGGGGTGGGAAGTCCAGGGGTGGGGGATTTCCCAAGGTTGGGGGGCTATCCAGGGTGAATGAGGTGTCCAGCGGGTAGGCGGGCCATCCAAGGGGTGGCGGGGCTGTCCAGGGGGTACGGGGTGGGAGGGAGGGCTTTCCATGGGGTGGCGGGGCTTTCCAGGTGGGTACAGGGTCTATATGGGTGGAAGACCTATCCACGGTGGTAGGCGGGCTATCCATGAGGGTGGTGGGGCATTCCACGGGTGTGGCAGGGCTATCCACGGGGGTGGTTGGGCGGTCTGGGGGAGGTGGGGGTGTTCAGGGGGTGGGGGTTGTCCAAGGGGGTGGGGGATATCCAAGGGGGTGGGGGTGTCCCCCCCCCCAAACTAGGGTTGTAAAATCATATATTTAACTAATTGTAAAATTATTTCAAGCCTCTTATATATAACTGAGACGAATGTTGGTGTAAACCATGAATATTATACATATAAATCACAACACACCCAACTGTAAACACACCACCAAATATCATACGTGGATCAGATTTCATGAGCCATGTTTCGATGGGACACTACTCATAAGCGTATGAGCCTTGTTATGTAATTAGGTGATATAGAGTTGTACGAATGTTAAATTTTTTTGAGATCAATATGGATAGTGGATAAGAACCTGAGTGATATTTCTTTTTAGAGATCACTTCTTCTTGGAAGGGTAAGAGTGAGTGTTGTTATGGAACTTCAAAAAAAGTATTAACATGTGTAAGAAACTATACATTGGCAATAATTGATTCTTATTTTTTTGTAGAGTATCGTAGTGGAAAAACCACCCCCTTATTGGACAGTACACCCCCTCCCCCCCCCCACACACCTACAACCCCCTATCCCCCTGCACCCCCACCGAGATAGCTCCCAACCTCACCCGGACACCCCACCCCC
The DNA here is from genome assembly GCA_963277665.1 of Viscum album. Taxonomy (NCBI): domain Eukaryota; kingdom Viridiplantae; phylum Streptophyta; class Magnoliopsida; order Santalales; family Viscaceae; genus Viscum; species Viscum album. The sequence goes on from OY728133.1 coordinate 668,532,588, forward strand.
TCATCGGGACATCCCACCCACCCCACTTAGATAGCCCACCCCCCTTGACATCCCACACCCCTCCCCCACCTAGATATCTCACCCACCAGAACCACTGGATAGGCCACCCCCTCACGGGATAACACACACACCCTCCCCTACAGCCCCCCCCCCCCCTGACACCCCCTGGATAGCACCCCCCCCCCCCACCTGGACAACCCCCACCCCCACAGGACAGCCCCCCTTGGACATCCCATAACCCCTCCCCCACCTGTATAGCCCCCCCGGACAACCCACCCGCCTCTCTGGATATCCTACACCCCCTCCCCTACAGCCCTCCCCCCTCCTGGATAGCCCCCCCAACTAGACATCCCAACCCCACCCCCACCTGGACATCCCACGCCCAGCCACCCCCACCTAGACACCCCCACCCCCACATGGACAACCCACCCCCACCACCCCAAACATAGATAACCCCCCCTCCCCACCTGGATAGCTCACCCTCTCCCTGGACACCCCACACCCCTTCCCCCAAATGGACACCCCACCCTAACCCCCTGGACAGCCCACACCCCTCCTTGGGCAGGACATACCCCCACCCCCACCCCTATATCTCCCTACCCCCTGCCGCCCCTACCCCCTAGACAACCCACCCCCCACCTTTACATCCCCGACACCTCTACATCCCCCTAACCCTTCTACATCCTCCATTAGGGTAATTTTATTTAAATTTATTTTACTCATCAAGAAGGGAAACCATCATGCATTATCCATTTCATTCCAAATGCCCAATTCAATTTATCAAAACATGAAAAATTCAATTTACCAAAACATGACAAATTTAATTTATAAGGTTGTTTGGGTTACATAGAAAATGTCATTGGGGAAAGGGGAAATCAACTATATTGTTATTTTTAATTTAAAAATTGGTTCAGCCGCTTAGGAGGTGTGATGGTGTTTAGGTGGTGTGGTGTTGTCCAGGGGGATGTCTAAGGGGGTGGGGTGGGGAATTATAGTGGTGGAGGAGGTGGGGAATGTCCAAGGGGTGGGGTGTGTCCATGGGGGTGAGGGGTGTCCAAGGGGGTGGGAGGGGGTTGTCCAAATGGTGGGGTGTCCAAGGGGGTGGGGGTGTTCAGGGGGTGGGCTTTCCATAGGAGTTGATGGGTGTCCAGAGAGGGTGGGTGTGGGGGTGTCCAGGGGGTGGGGGAGTGTAGAGACCCAAATCTTGACGTACATGGACATTACATTACTTTTTCGTAACACTTAATACATAACAAAAACAGACACACAAGGACCGTAATAGTTCAGTGTCTTTGGAAACATGGAACGTAATCTTCTAATCGTGGTGAAAGATCTTAAACATCTCCCAAAAAGATCTTCCATTTTTTTCTTACATAAAACCATTATTTATATCCTGTTGAAAAGAAAACCTAAAAAGTTTGAGCTCAAATGGTTATTAAGGGTAAGCATGGAGAAAATAAAAAAAAACCATATACATTTGAACAAGAAAAACATGAACATAATGTTTAAACATCGAAATCATGACCAATGACATAAAACATGGCAGTACGTAAGGCATAGATCAAAATAGAACATCAATCACGATAAAATATCTTGTAAATAAAACTTGTAATTGTGGAAAAAAATATTAATCACATGATATGATTTCCATAGTAGCCACGACATTCCTTCCAAGACCATCTTATTGGACAAAGTCCCTTTCTGAATTGAGTTCACTCCTCGTTCCAGTCCTGTATTACTAAACCGGATTAACTTACTGTTCTAGCCATGTCTATCAAATGAGATATAAATATTTACCTAATTCATTGGAGGGAGATATAGGTCACACCCATCTCATAATGAAATCATTCTTACTTGTGCCACAAAATAAACTTAAAACATTCATCATAACCCAAATAAAAAATGGGTTTCATAATCATCATCCCATCATCACACAATCCATATAAAACAAATGGATATTTCATCATAAGAAAAGTTATACCATGTAAATCATAGAGACATTATACTTGAAACATACACATATGAAGTAATTTCATCTTAGATGGAGAATGGTTCTGATAAAACACTTGAAATGAATTCTTGAGGAAAATATCTTTTCTTCTTCAAAATCATTTTTTTTTCACAAAATTCCATGAAATTTTAAATGAAAAGGGTTTTGTTGAAAATAATCATGAAATATTGTAGTGTAAGATTCATGAAAATGAGGCATTATGAAACCATAAAAATCCATTCCCACCGTATATGTTAAAAATAACATTCTCCTCATACTTTTGTCGGAAAAGTCAGAAAGTACCATATATGGTAACCAATGGAATGATTCCATCCATAAAATGTGGTAAAAAGTAAATAAAGGGTGAAAATGAAATTAACAATTCATGGAAGAATTGTAAACATTTTAGGAAAATATTTTTAGAAAACATGGTCCTTGATGATAAACGTAACCCTAGTAAATACTTTGGTATAAGAAATCTTGGATAAAAATGAGATTGAATATTCATCCCGTACCTTAGGTCTGATATGATTCATATATATCTAAACCTCCGGTATAATAATTTAAATAATTTCGTTGACTTATTACATAATCATATTCATTGTTATGATATCATATATGGTTCACTTATTACTTTATATTACCCGTTCTTTTGTAAGTTCCATGTTAAAGCAGCGTTTTGGGTAAAATCTTTTGATTTATCGTACATGTTTGGACTTGTTTTTCTTGAATTATTACTTATATACTGATTTACATTATTAAATAATTTAAAACATGATTTATATATAATATATATTTAGCATATACATATATATATGATAGATCGTTAAATGGAATGAAATACACCGTTCATGGAGACAGTAGGTCGTACGTACGCATGAACGTTGTTTTCATTTCCTTATTGAATTCAATGGAATTAAGGAGATGACATACATATATATAAACATAAATATAGTCTCATTATGTTTTCATATATTTCCTGATTACTTATTATATATACATTATAGTCATTAATGAATGGTTAGCATGGAAATGAATCTCATCGCGCCGTGGAGACGGTAGTCCGTACGAACGCATGAGTGATGATATCATTCCCATGATCGTGAAACTATATTTAAGTGTATATATAATATTTCAGAATCAATATCACTTTACAATAATCATATATAGTTATTTATTTACACCATTATACCCATCTAAGAATTGTGGTGGTCGAAAACAGAATACACCACGGTGTGGAGACGAAATTTCGTACATACGCACACACGGTGATTTCATTTTACGTAGGATGCATAGATGGTAAAATAGGGTTGTCTCATACATATAATAACATATAATTATATCAGTGACACTGATGCTATTACTTCATAACGAAACAACTAAAGAATAAGAAGTAGAAGAAGAAATAAAGTTGAAAGAATCGGTAACAGACATTACCTCTTCTTTGAAGCGCCTCTTCTTAACATCCTCTTAGGGCACTAAAGATTGAATTTTAAGAATTCTAGAACCTCTAGGATATTTCTAGGGAATTGGAGAAGATAAATTTCCAGGGTTTTGCCGAGAATCAAGGCTCAAAATGCTGTGAATAGAAGAGGGAATGGGTGCCCTTTTATAAGGGAGGCGAGGGGCACCTTTGGAAAAACTAAATATATTATTTTATTATAAAGTAATATTCGGTATTTAATAGCTCAAAAATGATTTATTTAAAAGATAAGGTGGGTATGGGTAGAAATAATCTTATACAGTATAATTTATACAAGTTTAGGTATCTATTTTAACCTTCTCATTTAGATTAAACCTTAAGTTAAATAATGTTACTTTTACCGTGTCTTCTTGTTTTCTTACACTGTAAGGTTAATAAACATACTATAACAAGCCAAACGAACCCAATGTTTTTTAATATTAATATATATAACCTTATCTAAGTCATTTGGTGGAACAATAGATTTTTAGGAATAAAATAACAATTAATAATATAATATTTGTTTTTTAAACTATTTTATGTCAATTTTGACACTATTTGGTAATTGATATTTGTGAAAATAATAACAGAATGATTAGTTTGAAAAAGTTAAATAAATAAAAACTAACATTTCATATTAACCAATAAAATTAGTGAAATTCATAAAAAGGCTCAAATTACATTTATTTGGGTATTTATAACATCAATTATGTCAATATTTCATTAATAAGCTATTTACAACATCATCTTTGTATCATAAATAAATTAAATTATGTAATCATTAAAAATTATAAATAAAATACCATTATGTATGAAATCTTTTTATATTTCTAATTAATATTTATAGTTGAATTTATCTTATGTATAACCCTATATTAATAATGATTTACTTATTAATCTTTGATTTTAGCTATTTGAACCCTTCTTTAAATAAATTAATATTAAATGTCCTAATCTAATCTATGTGGGCCTAAATGGTCATATTTAATTCATAAGGTTGTTTTTGGTCGAATTAAACTTATCCAAAAGAATTAGGACATGTGTTAGGGTAATAATAATATCATTTTTACCCTTAATAATCATATTTACTTTTAACCGTGGTAAATAAATGTAAAAAGTTACTATTCACCAAAAATATTTTCATCTCATTGAACCAAATTTTATTCCTTGATATTAACCCTCTCTCTCGGATTTTTAAAATTCAATTCACAGACATGGTAAAATTCAATTTAAATTAAAAAAATTCAGTTTTTTAACTACCACTAAGCAGTTTCACTATTCATCGAAAATTGATGTTTTTTAGAAAAAATACCAGAACATCGGCCTAAGAATTATTTGATATTCCGAATTCAAAATTGATGTCTATTTTTTTCCAAATTCATAACATATAAGTGGCATTAATTAATTTTAAATTTAATTCCTGTCCTCAAAACAAATAGCGTGGTTTTAAGAAACAAAAACAATCAAAAGATTGATACTTGTTTATATCCAATTTCGAAGTGAAATTAATTCCAATGAACAACATTGGATTAAATGGTAAAAATATATTATAATTACACTTTAAAAACAATTAAAAATATAATCTAACCATATATATTATTGCGATGAAAAAGTTGTTTTCAATTAAAATATTGCGTGTTTTTACTATTCATTAAAATATGAAAGTTATCAGAATAATATGAAAATTTTATTCAAAGTACATTTTTATATCCTGATTCCAAATAAGAATTTTATTTTTCCAAATTGAACTAATAGACATTTCAAAAAAATATTTAAGTTGGGTGAATCATCAAAAGGCGAGAAAACTGCAATTTTTTTAAAATACATATTTTACACGAAAAATTTATTTTATTCTCAAACCATATTCAATAAAATGTGTAAGATGAATAATAATGTTATAAAATTCAAAATGTAGTTAATACCATTCATAACTTCTAGTCCATAATAATATTATACCAATATACCATTGTTTAGTGAAACCTGGTATTGCGTACAACACACGCTATCGAGGAAGGTTGTGATTGCGTGTAATGCAAGCCAAGTCAGGGTTGCGTGTTGTGAAAGACTCCTCTACTGTTTAGTATAATAGAATCCAACCATATTTCATTTATACATTGAATATATATATATATACACTCAATGTTTCATAGAATTACTACTATCAAAATTGTGTGTAACATGATCCAAGAATAGTGTTGTGTATACTGCAAGCGTATACGGTGTTGCCTATAGAGCATGGAAATCTTGTTGTAGATTACAACAGAAGACATCAACGAAATTAAAAGAATATAAAATCTCGGGGTGTTACATTCTACCCCCCTTAAAATGAATTTCTCCCTCGAAATTCATCAGGGTTATAAATAGTTTTCTATTTATAGAAACCCACATCGTAAAAAGGAATAATAAAACATTATTTTAAAAACTAAAGTATGAAATGAAACGATTTCCCAAAGAAACTCATCACTGGGTTTCCATATATGAGAACATAGGTGAAAATATGGATATGGAAGAAAAATCTAACCATCATGTTCTAATGGAGATTGGTAGAGAACATGGCTATAAAAAAGCCATCAATCACAAAGCCATGGATTTGTGATGATCTAAGGTACCATCAGATTCATTGGATATAAGCGAACCAAGAAAAAAATTTTGTTTTTAAAGATCATTTCCCTAATGTTGATGAAATTGGAATTAGAAGAAATACTTTTGTGATTTTGGTACAGTCTCACTGTTGGTCATTCTTTGATCAATTTCCACTTTATCTCTTAAAGAAATGAAGTTGAATTTTTCATTCATGAAATGTTAGCAGATCATGTGTTAGAATGATGGGTCATTCCATCTGTCTCAAACAAAAGGTTATAAAAGTTATCAAAAATACACAACTCCATCTATAGTGAGATTAATCATATACGATTCCAAAAATGAACTTATACTTCATATATCATACCGCTTAATAAAATAAAACTAGTTTCTACTGACCAGGGACTTCCTGTAGGCCAGTGGTAGGTGATAAAGGCAAGTTGCACTTGGTTGTGGGTTCGATTCCCACAGCATTGTCCGACGCGATGTGCTATTTCCCGTCCTGCAAGTTGTCCTTTTTCTAAAACCACATTACTATAACATCCCATCATTAATATTTAAAAAAGTTATACCCTTAAACAATACTAACTCATGTCCAACATAATCCATTCCAATATTTATGATTATCTAAAATACATCGGTCCAAGCTCGTAGTACAAAGAAAATGATTACTTGAAATGTAACATAACAATCACGTGAATTCCATCATTTATTCCCCATATATCATAAGATATATCTTGTTGGTCAGATTACAAACATTTTAATACCTTAATCATGTATTCTCTTGAAGAATGTATACCCATTGAACCTTAGTGAAAACATGAATGTTGTAAAATTTTAACACATTCCACATTCCAAAATCCCAAAAATTCTATATAATCAAACCAAAATATCACTTAGTCCTTATATCATTAATGATCTCATGAATACAATCAAACATCTCATTATCTTCTTATCCCTTCATTATATGCATATCATCTACTTTCCAAAAATATCTGAATAAACTGTCATGGTTACTGGTAACATTCAACAGATACTTTCAAATACTTTAGGAAAAACAATAGTGTAAAAATCCGTAGATGATTCATTATCCCATAGTACCATTAACTATACAACATAACTCTTGATAAACATACAATCATTCCACTATCTTCTTAAACAAATAATTGAGCTTTAACACTTCTTTCATCTCACATATCATTTGTAGTCTCCTCATCATCAAGCACATAAATACTACCCATATGACCATGCTGATTCTCTTCATGATATTTTCCCTTAGGGAATTGGTTTGCATAATTCCCATACATTCCACATTTAAAACATTTAACCATAGTTGATGTCTTTGAAATACCATTATCCTTGTCCATGGTGTTAACTAAACATTTTCCTTTGAAATTACTGGCTTTGTGTCCTTATTTTCCACACCTAAAGCATCATCTGGTTCCTTTGAAACATTCTCCCTGATGCTTCTTCCCACATGATTTACATGAGGGGAATAGAACTTTCTTTCCTCTATGATCATCATTAAACTCCATCATTCTCTTATTAGCTGAGTCATGAAACTTACCAAAGTTGAGATTATTGAACATATTATGAGATTTTTGATTAGGCATAATAACTATATGTGGACCTCCAGATCCAATTTCATTTGGTTTCTCATGAATAATATCATTCCATTATCCATAATATCCTCCATTATCGTGAATCTTCCTGTTTCCAGCCATTTTCTGAAACCCAAAAAGAATAGTGTGCGAGGAAACAAAATCACTATAGGGAAAACAACATAGTAAATGGGGAGTACCGTCAATATCTAAAATCTTAGGTTAAATTATAAGATCTTTACCGTAGTTCTAGAACTATATCTTATATATATATATACTTATCCATATAGACATCCCTAGACATACCTTAGAAATATCTCTAGGGATCTCACTAACGTTTTCGCATCCTAGTTTCCTAAGGTTATCCAAAACTTTCCTCTGATACCAACAGTAGAGACCCAAAGCATGACGTACATGGACATTACATTACTTTTGCGTAATACTTAATACATAAAAAAACCATACACACAAGGATCGTAATAGTTTAGTGTCTTTGGAAACTTGGAACATAATATTCTATTCGTGGTGAAAGATCTTCAACATCTCCCATAAAGATCTTCCCCTTTTTTTCTTACCTAAAACCTTCTTTTATATCTTGGAGAAAATAAAAAAAAAAGGGTGAGCTCAAATGCTCAGTAAGGGTGAGCATGGAGAAAATAAAACAAACCATATACATTTGAACATAAAAAACATGAACATAATGTTTAAACATCAAAATTCTGAGAAATGACATAAAACATGGCAGTACGTATGGAATAGATCAAAATAGAACATCAATCATGATAAAATAGCTTGTAAATAAAACTTGTAATTATGGAAAAAAAAATTAGGCACATGATATGATTTCTATAGTAGCCAAGGCATTGCTGCCAAGACCATCTTAGTGGACAAAGTGTCTTTCTGAATCGATTTAACTCCTTGTTCTAGTCCTGTATTACTGAACCAGATTAACATACCATTCCATCCATTTCTATCTCATGAGATATAAATCATTACCCAATGCATTGGAGGGAGATATAGGTCCCACCAATCACATAATGAAATCATTATTACTTGTGCCACAAAATAAACTTAAAAAATTCATCATAAGCCAAAGAATAAAATGGGTTTCATAAACATTATCCCATCATCACACAATCCATATAAAACAAATGGATATTTCATCATAAGAAAAGTGATACCATGTAAATCATAGTGAAATTATACTTGAAACATAAACATATGAAATAATGTCAGATGGAGAATGGTTTTGATAAAACACTTGAAATGAATTCTTGATGAAAATATCCTTTCTTCTTCAAAATCATTTTCTTTTCACAAAATGCCACGCAATTTTAAAAGAAAAGGGTTTTGTTGAAAATAATCATGAAATATTATAGAGTAATCTTCATTAAAATGAGTTGTTATGAAATCGTAAAAATCAGTTCATGCCGTATAAGTTAAAGATAACATTCTCCTCGTACTTATGTCGGAAAAGTCAAAAAGTACCTTATATGGTAACAAAAGGAAAGATTCAATACATACAATGTGGTAAAAAGTAAATAAAGGGTAAAAATGACTTTAATCATTCATGGAAGAATACTAAACATTTTATTAAATCATTTTTAGAAATCAAGGTCATGGATGATAAACGTAACCCCAGTAAATACTTACGTATAAGCAATCTCGGATAAAAATGTGACTGAAAATTCATCCCTTACCTTAGGTCTGATATGCTAAATATGTATCAGAACCTCCTGTATAATGATTTAAATAATGTCATTGACTTATTACAGAATCATATTCATTGGTATGATATCATATATGGTTCACTTATGACTTTATATTACCCATTCTTTTGTAAGTTCCATGTTAAAGCAGCGTTTTGGGTAAAATCATTTTATTTATCGTACATGTTTGGACTTGTTGTTCTTGATATTAATACTTATATCCTGATTTACATAATTACAGAATGTAAAAAATGATTTATATGTAATATATATTCAGCATATACATATATATATGATATATCGATAAATATAATGAAATACACCGTTCATGGAGACGGTAGGCCGTACGTACGCATGAATGATGTTTTTGTTTCCTTATTGAATTGAATGGAATTAAGTAGATGAAATACATATATATATATATATAGATAAATCCAATATCATTATTATTTCATATATTTCATGATTACTTGTTACATATACTTTATAATCATTCATGAATGGTTATCATGGAGAATGAATCTCTTCGCGTTGTGGAGACGGTAGTCCATAAGTACGCACGAGCGATGATATCATTCCCATGATCGTGGAACTGTATTTAAGTGTATGTATAATATTTCAAAATCAATATCACTTTACAATACTCATATATAGTAATTTATTTACACCATTATACCCATCCAAGTAAGGTGGTGGTCGAAAATAGATTACACCACGGCGTGGAGACGGTATTTCGTACGTACGCACGCGCGGTGATTTCGTTTTCTGTAGGATGGATAGATGGTGAAATAGGGTTTTTGAATACATATAATAGCATATCATTATATTAGTGACACTGATTTTATTAATTAATAATGAAACAACTAAAGAAGAACAAGTAGAAGAAAAATAAAGTTGAAAGAATCGGTAATGGACATTACATCTTCTTTGAGGCGCCTCTTCTTAACATCCTCTTAGGGCACTAAAGATGGTATTTTAAGAAAACCAGAACCTCTAGGATATTTCTAGGTAAGTGGGTAAGAGAAAATGGCAGTGTTTGGCCGAGCATCAAGGCTAAACGTGGTGTGAATAGAAGATGGATGGGGTGCCCTTTTATAAGGGATGGGGGCCACCTTTGAAAAAACTAAATATATTATTTTATTATAAAGTCATATTCGGTTTTTAAAGCCCCAGATTGATTTATTTAAAAGCTAAGGTGGCGATGGGTAGAAATCCTCTAATCTAGTAGAATTTAGAAAATTTTAGGTTTCTATTTGAACCTTGTCATTTAGATTTAACCTTAAGTTAAATAATTTTACTTTTACCGTGTCTTCTTGTTACCTTACACTATAAGGTTAATAAACATTATATAACAAGCCAAACGAACCCAAAGTTTTTTATTATTAATATATATAACCTTATCTAAGACATCTGGCCAAACCATATATTTTAATGAATAAAATAACAATTAATAATATAATATTTGGTTTAAAAACTATTTTATGTCAATTTTCACACTATTTGGTAATTGATTTTTGTGAAAATCATAACAGAATTATTAGTTCTAAAAAGGTTAATTAAATCAAAAATAACATGTCATATTAATATATAAAATTAGTTAAATACCTAAAAAGTCTCAAATTTCATTTATTTGGGTATTTATAACATCAATTTTTTCAATATTTCATTAAAAAGATATTTAATGCATCATCTTTGTCTCATAAATAAATTAAATTATTTAATCTATAAAAATTATAAATAAAATACCATTATGTAGGAAATAGTTTTATCTTTCTAATGAATATTTATAGTCAAATATATCTTCTGTATAACCCTATAGTAAATATGATTTACTTATTAAACATTGATTTTAACTATTTTAAACGTTCTTTAAATAAATTAATAATAAATGTCCTAATCTAATCCAAGTGGGCCTAAATGGTAATATTTTATACTTAAGGTTGTTTTTGGTTGAATTAAACTTATCCAATAGAATTAGGACATGTGATAGGGTAATAATAATATCATTTATACCCTTAATTAACCTATTTACTTTTAATCGTGGTAAATAAAAGAAAAAAGTTACTATTCACCAAAAAAATATTTTCAACTCATTGAACCAAATTTTAGTCCTTGATATTAATCGTGTCTCTCGGATTTTTGAAATTAAATTAACAGAAGTGGTAAAATTTAATTGAAATTAAAAAAAGTTTGTTTTTTAACTACCACTAAGTTGTTTCACAATTCATCGAAAATTGATGTTTTTCAGAAAAAATACCAAAAATTCAGCCTAATAATCATTTGATATTCAGAATTCAAAATTGATGTCTATTTTTCCAAATTCATAACATATAAGTGGAATTAATTATTTTTAAATTAAATTCATTTTATCAAAACAAATTGCGTGTTTTTAAGAAACAAAAACAATCAAAAGATTGATACTCATTTATATTCAATTTCAAAGTGAAATTAATTACAATGAACAAAATTGGATTAAATGGTAAAAATATATTCTAATTACACTTTAAAACCAATTAAAAAGATTATCTAACCATATAAATTATTGCGATGAAAAAAGTTTTGTTTAATTAAAATATAGCGTGTTTTTACTATTCATTAAAATATGAATGTTATCAGAATAATATGTAAAATTTATTCAAAGTAAATTTTTATATCATGATTGCAAACAAGAATTTTATTTTTTCAAATTGAACATATTTAAATGTCAAATACAAGATTTAAGGTGGGTGTGTCATCAAAAGGCGGGAAAACTGCTATTTTTTAAAAATACATATTTTACACGAAAAAATTATTTTGTTCTCACACCATATTCTAGAAAATGTGTAAGATGAATAATAATGTTATAAAATTCAAAATGTATTTAATAATATTCATAACGGCTAGTCCATAATAATATTATAACAATATACCATTATTTAGTGAAAACTGGTATTGTGAACAACACACGCTATCGAGGAAGGTCACGGTTGCATGTAATGCAAGCCAAGTCAGGGTTGTGTGTTGTGCAAGACTCCTCCGTTGTATCGTATAACAGAATCCAAACATATTTCATTTATATATTGAATATATATATATAGACACTCAATGTTTCATAGAATAACTACTATCAAAATTCTGTGTAGCATGATCCAAGAATATTGTTGTGTATACTGCAAGCTCATACGGTGTTGTGTATAGCACAAGGAAATCTTGTGGTAGCTTAAAACACAGGACATCAATGAAATTAAAATATTATAAAATCTCGGGGTGTTACAGGGAGGGATATTTCCATGTGGTGGGGTGTCTAAGGGGTGGGGGATGTCCAATGGGGGGTGTCTAGGGTGTGGTGGGGAGGTTGTCTTGGGGGTGGGGGTGGGGGTGTTCACAATTCCAATCCATCACCCAACGAAAACCAAAATCCATATCTAATTTTAAACTAAACTATAGTCCATAGAAAGTATGATATCAACCAACTAAACAAACCATTTACCATGTTTTATGTGTAAAAAAACATAAAACAAATCATAGGGTTCAGTACTCCATAGTCAACAATCTAATTTATCCGAAATTAAAACATCAATCAGAAACAAAAAAGAGTTAGAACATTAAAACCAAGGTACCACTTACTAATTTGAAGTGTAGAAATAAAAATGTGTTTGATTAATGATGGATCTATGGCTGGAAGGAGTTTCGTGGCTGAGAAGACTTCAGGAGGATCTCTAGTCTAGGACTGCAATCGGGTAGAGTGGGAGGTGGGGTGCTGGGTATTTGGGGGAAAACATTTCCAACGGCTTTTAAAAACATTGGGAAAGCCTTTATTTATGAACATTTTATCAAAACTGTTGGTATATCTTAGAGAAACTAACTATTTCCCACCGGTTTTGGAAAAGTGTTGGGAAATCATAACTTTATTTACACATTGCCAACAGTTTGAGAAAACCATTGGAAAATGATGAATTATTTTTCACAATAGCAATGGTTTGATGAAACCATTGGTATTTTACTATTGGGAACACACCAAATTCAAGTAGTGATATTTATAATGAAATTTATATGTTTTTTTAAAATAGTTATATATTTAGAAGACTATATTCTTCAAATAACTACTTTTTATGTCCTTTATGGACAATAATAAAATTAATTTTAGACGCTCATAAATATATAATTTTGTAAAATAGACTTCATTTTTTTAATTTGGAATATAAAAAATATCTTAGGGATAATTGTTGTTATTTTTTTGAAAATAATCAAATTTTAATTAATAGTGAAAAATACTGCATAATACTTAAAAAAATAACATTTTCATTTAAGTATTTATTTTTAAATAAAATTAATCTTAATTTCATAATATATACATAATACATATATTTGTCCAATGTATGACATTTGCGTCATTTTATAATATAATTAGATATAAAAATTAATTGAACTTTTTTAAAACATTATTACTCACCTTCTAAGCACATTTACCCACCGTGTATGCAGATTTTCAAAATTGCATAAAACGTACTTTTACCACTTTTATGATTTGAATTTCAAAAAACCAAAATACACATTTGTCATTAGTATGTAAAATTTGGCTTAATTAGATGATTTTTTTGAATAGTGACTTTTGAAATTTATTTACCAAGGCTAAAACTAAATTAGGTAATTAAAGAAAAAAATTATATTAAAATTTCCCCGACACATGTCCTAATTCTATTTGATAACTGTATTTTGACCAAAATAAACCTTAGGACAAAAATGAGATCATTTTGTTCTATTTGGGTTAGATTAGGACATTTAATATATTTTATTTAAAGAAGAGTTAAAAGTGTAATATTCCATGTTTAATAACTAAAACATATTTAATATGGGGTTACACATAAGATAAAATAGACTATATATATTAATTAGAAAATAAAAATATTTCCTACGTCATGGTATTTTATTTATAAAAAAATTTATTTATGACACAATGATGATGCAGTAATTACCTTATTAATGAAAAATTAAAATATTTGATGTTTTATAATAAAAAATAAATGTAAATTGAAACATTTTATGCCATAGAAGAATTTTATAGGAGAATATTCCATGTTAGGGTTGATTCAATGTATTTTTTATCGAATTAATCATGTTGTTATGACTTTTACAAAAATGAAATACTAAAAAGTGTTAAAATTTACATAAAAGATTTTTAAAAAAATACTATATTATTAAATGATATAATATTCCTAAAAATATATTACTCAGCCAAAGGAGTTATATAATTTTAAATATTTCATTAATTAACCTCTTCAGGTTCTCTTTTTTTTATTTTATCTATATTAACCATGTAATATAAAAATACAAGAAGTCAGGGTAAAAGTTGAACTATTTAACTAAGAGTTAAATCTAAAATATAAGGTTAATATAGTGACCTAAACATGTATAAAACGTATTGGCTGATATTATTTAGAACCATCCCCACCTTATTATATATATAAATCCATTTGGAATTATTAGAAACCGAAAATGATTTTATAATAAATTAATATTTCAAACTTTTTCTAAAGTGCCCCTCACCTCTCTTATAAAAAGGTACATCCACTTCTCTTAAATGCACACCTCCATATCCATTTGTCTCAGCCAAAACTAACTCAAATCAACTCCCAAATACCCTAATGTTAACTTATAGGCCTCACATTGATCATAAATCCAACCTAAAGAGCTATTTTGTTCAAATCAAAAGGAAGAACTCGAAGAAGATGTAATTATTTCATCACCTCATTCAAAGTTCCTTTCTTCTTCCACATCCTATTTCATTTTTTTCATAAAAAAATCATAAATACAGTACCTTATACTTAACGTGATATTATTATAAATATGGTATAAACATATTCATTTTCAATCCATCCTTTGAATGTAAAATTCATCACACGTGCGTATGTACGGCTTACCGTCTCCACATTGTGGTGTAGTTTGTTATTAAACACTTCATTATTTGGATGGGTTTAATAATGATTATAATTTATGTAAATTATAAATATAACTTGTTAGTTAATCTTTATATATAATATACCATCCAATTACATACTATTTCACCATCAATAGAATGATATTGTCACTCATGCGTATGTAAGACATACCGTCTCCACAATGCGATGAGATTCATTTCCACGTTCAAAATTCAACGATGATTATAAAAATATATATTACTAATAATTATGTTATATATGATACAATAATGCTACTATAGATATATATATATACATACATATATCTCAATCACTTACTTCTTCTCAGTAATATATGTATCAGAAACGGCGTTTATGCGTTTGTACGCCCTACTGTCCCCATAAATAGTGTTTTCCATTTCATATATCTATATATTATAAATATTTATATTCTAAATATATATTATACATAAAGAGTATTTTATATTCTTCATTAATGTAAATCCTGATCTAAGTGATACGATCAAGTTTAACAAGTCAAAACACGTACGATAATGAAAGCGATTATTACAAAAAAAATTACTTCAACATAGAAATTATTTTTAAATGGGTATTAAAAAGTCATAAATGAATCATCTTTGATATCATAAATTTGAATTTGGTCCTGGAATAATTTAATAACATACTATGGCCATTACATAGGAGGTTAAATGTTTCCTCAGCTAAAGGAAATTACAAGGTAATGGTTAATTCCTCAATCTCATTATTATAAGAGATTATTTATGTGTAAGTATTTACTGTGGAATATTTATCATCCATGTCTATATTTTATAAACATGTTTTCAAATGGATGATTTGAAGGTTTTTTGAGGGAAATCGTTACCAAGATTATCATTTTAAATGTTTTATTGATTTAATCTTCTAAAACTTTTTAATTAATTCCCATGTTTTCAAAATTATATTAATAATTTATTTATATGGTATTGTGTTTTTTAAAATTTTAATTCCTTTAAAAAGTTTAAAAGTGGTATGGGAAAATGTTATTCCAAAATATCATCTAAATGACTTCTTTTAGAAATGTGTGACTTTTATGTGATTTCACGAAAAGGGGTATTTCCCTCAAAGAGTTTTACTGATCATTTTCAACTATATCAACATACTTACTGGATATTATTATAGATTGAGGTTTATTTATTATAATAAAATCATAAATATTGTTTTGAATGTCTTATGATATGTTTGAACGTGGATGTGCTATTTTTATACCCGCCATTGTATATTGTTAACGTATTGACATTTTTTATGCTAGTTTTAATATGAATGTTTATATTATGTTTCAAATTTTCCATATGAAGAATTAATTGTACTTGTTAAGTGATGGGTAGGGCCAAATATAGCCCCTCGATGCATCGGTAGGTCTTATGAGACAAACTACTGTCTTGGAACAAGGCCTTAAAAAAGTTTTTTTTGGACTTGGCAAGAATCCTTGACATTGTGGTTAAGATAACGGGAGTTATGAATTCCATAACTATGGTATATATTCTCCTTTTGGAGTTAAAAATTCTTATAATAGAATCTATTTCATTTTTTATATATTTTTTCTCTATATTGGATCATCTTATTTTTAAATTAATATTTCATTATACTCTTATCTAATTGTGCAATGGAAAAGGGATGAATTTCCAATAAAAAATAAGTAGAAGTCTTGTGTAATTTCTTAGTATTAAAGTGTATTTTGTAAGGGTGTTATTCAGTTGAAAGGATCCAACAACATAGAATAATTTGATAATTTTTCATAATTAAATGATTATATAAGACTGAATGACGAACCTTACATTCCAATTGATTTTTGAATAACTGATAATTTATAAATTCCAATAAGTCCAGAATTAGTTTTTTTTTGTCCTGACAAAGGAAGTGGGTTAGAAATTAAAATAGGAAAATAAGTCTCAATATATTAACATCTGAGTACAGAAAATCAAGGTTAACAATTTCAAAGGTTGATGTAAAAGGCATATTGAAGGGGCCACATATCAAAGGGAGAATAAAAAATCTCATGCTAAATAATTGAAAAATATGTCCACAGAAATAGAAAAACTCAATTCTAATTATAAGGGGGGAAATAACTCAAAAAAAATTCAAAATTTATTAGCCCCAAATGATAATATTTATACACACCAGTCATAACCGGTACATCAGAATCACATACTTCATCAAGATAATGGGTGTTTCAATGACTATGTTGATTAGATGAATTTTAAAAGAAAAAAAATCATATCGGATAATCTCAGGAATGAATTGGAATATGATTGGAGTAGATGGAAGAATGTCATTGGAGAACTTAATTCACAACATGATTCATGGAATATGAAGATTCAAAAATTGGGAATAAATCTAGAATCATTTAAGAATGAATTAGATAAATCTAATGCCAAATAAAATCCCAAATTGAAAGATTATTTGAATTTATTATTTCATTATCCTCTAGAATCTAATATTGAAGTGAAAGGAAAATATGTAACATCAGAAGAAAAAAATGAAATGATTGCCTCATCCCAAAGGCCATCCATTTTGGGAAAATTGGTATTGGATATGACGAACCTTCTATGATGGATGATAGAATGATATCTATAAACAGTTCTCTAAATAATAAGTATCATGTAGGAACTAAAGACATACCAAAACAGTATTTAACAGCATTTAGTGACAACATATTCTATTTCTGTAGGATTCATAATCATACTTCATGTTTTCTAATTATGGGATTGGAATATATTTCATGTTTTAAAGACAAAAATACATCTAAATTTAATAATAATTATTAACATCTTGGTAAATATAATTGAATTGTCTCTCAAAAGAGATTACAAATTAAATGAACCTATTGTGGAAAACTGGGACACACCGTGAGTACTTTTCAAGAAGCCCATTATCTCAATGTCAGAAGATGAAATATAGATGTATCAACATATCAACTGAGAAATGAAGACAAACAGTATGGTCCTAATGGGATATGTTTTATATATTATAATCATGTCCATCTGGAAAGATATTCATGTTAGACCAAAGTAGAGAAATAACATAAAGTAGAAGGGATATCCTCTACTCTAGTTTTGTATAATGAAAAATCATATACTATAAGATGTCATGATATGTTGATAAATATTTTTAATGATTGGTAATAAACCCAATGAGATCAAAATAGTTTTATTTATCACTTAATATATTGAAAATAAAACATCTCTCTTAAAAATAATTTGAATGTAACTAGAAGAAAAATCGAGGAACTACTCCAGTTCCATGTACGAAAAATGTACATTCATTGAAGGACCCACCACTATCAAGAAACAATATGGTGAATATGATTACTAACCAAAGAAAAACAAATACATAATGCCTCTAAAAACTCACATGTCACTCAATTAGTCAATATTTGAAGGCACGGGAAAGATCCATATGATAGAGGAAAAATCAAGAGTTGATGACCAATGGATACATTCTTGCTCAGATAAACAATAATGAGAACTATAATTTTCATGGTGTGTTAAAGAAGGAAATTTTTACTAGTGGGTTCAAACCCAAAATTTTGAAAAATACAATAACTACATAGTATACATATCAAAATAAGAATGAAAAATGGGTAAATAATGTCTAGTAATATATAAAGTGTAGCTAATGTCACTTGGATTATTAAAACATGCAGATGAAGAGTAAATTTCTTTTCAAGAAAGTATCAAAGGGTTTGTTCATCAGGATAATCTAAAATCCTCTTATTGGGTATTATATATGCACCCCTACCTATGTTTTTAAATTATGTTAATGATGTTCCAGGGGATTCCATTTTTAGGGGAGATATAATCCTTGGTTAAGATGCATAAAAAAATAGGAAAAGGTGAATCGTGTTGTGGTATTTAATTTCAACTAATTAAAATAAGTAAATAGAGTTGAATATGAAATATAGACAATATCCATGAGTGGAATTAATTATATATGGTTGTTTGAGATGTATTGATGTAATTGAGTGCAATGGATAGTGATGGATTTATTAAAATTAACCCTTATTTCCCACACAAGTGTTTTAACTTCGTAGGTGTACTGTTTTTATTTATATTTTCTAATTATCTTATTTGAGGATATGATGAAGGGGGAAGAAGGACGTTTATGGGTCCAAAAGTGGGCCTTAAAATAATAAAATTTGTACATCATTGGTGAAGCATTATATCTCTAATTTATATATTTGGTATCAATGGTATAGAATGGGTGAAATTATATTTTTTTGACATCAAGAAGACTGATTGTAGTAGAGGAAAAACAATCTTGTATTTAGTGATTATTGGTGTTTTTCTAAAAATATGGTGTTGAGTGACTTTTTTCAAGATACCAAGAAGCTGCGAGATATGGTCAACAAGAAGTTGGTAAAAGTTTCAGAAAGTAATGGAGATAGTATAGTAATTCAAATAAATCATGATTAGTTTGAAAATAGTCAATTTGGATAGAATGTGTTGATGTTGATGAAATTTTATAACCTATAGTGAGGCTAGAGAGAATATAATTATTTTTTGCTATACCAATGAAAATATGGTTTATAGATTTCTAGATGGATGTAAATTTATCATTTTGAATTGGGGTTCTGAAACATGAAGTTTATATTGAGTATACAGATTGTTTTATCATTAATGAAGATGTGACCAATGGTTATTGGCTAAATAATATACTATAAGGGTTGGATAAATCACCAATAGATTGTTATTCAAGACTATATCGTTTTTTTGGAATCTCATTTTTTAGCATGATGGAGTTGATTAAAATATCTATGTCCAAAATTAAAATAATCAAAGGATGATAGTGTCAGTGTATGTAAATGACATTAAATTTTTTGGAGTAGTCGAATCACAATGGAAACAGTTAACAAGATTCATGAAATATGAATTCAAAATGTCAACGATTAGTAAAATAATGTTTTTCCTTGGTTTGTAGTTGACACAAGGAAATAATGGAACATTCATTTCTCCTTTTAAATATTCCAAGAATTAGTATATCAAATAAATCCCTTGTAACGCACATAGTTTCAGGAAAAAATAGATTGGTATATCAAGGGTAATAGGTATTGGGCTATACCGATTCAAATTAGGCAGATCGGTAGATGATAGAAATTCAATGTTAGGTAGTGTATTATATCTTGGTAGATTTTGTATTTATTTAATATTAAAGAAACATGATTTAATTTATTTGATCACTATAGAGTATAAATATATTATAGCTACTCAAGATTTCGATATTTATTATGGATTAATTAATTTCTTGATGAAATGTGAGTTGAAGTGAAGTATCTAATCAGAATCCATTGCAATAATTAACATGTTAAAAATATTTGAAAAAATACAACTCATAACTCAAGTAAAAAAGAACACTGAAATCATGTATCTTTTTATCTATGAGAAGTTGGATTATGGGATTTTTAAGATGGTGTATGTGGCCACATAACTACAGGTTATAAACATTATGAAGAATTCCTCACCCAAAGTGTTGATTGAGAGGCATAGAATAGATCTTGGAGTTTATTCGACTACAAAAACTTGAATGAATGTGATTGTTGGTCCCCCTATCCCTAAGGTATGGTTTGTTTTCAATAATGTTTTTATCTATATTCTTTACCCTATGGTAGACCAAAAATAAGTGACATGTGGGTTTGTTGACAAAGGAGTAGAAATTGTGGCTCTAAAATGGGATAAAATGTCTTAATAAATACATGGGGAAAAGCTAAATGGGGAGCATTGATGTATGGGGTTTTAAATCTACTGATGGCAGTAATGATCATTCAAAGTTTATATATCCTGATAGATAAGATTTGTGATGAAACCAATTTATTGGTATTGGAATATTGTTTTTTATTGATTTACTTTTCATACTACTCTTTTTTCTTACACCAAACATGGACCATGTGGGATTAGACACAGTTTTGAGTAAATCCTTGATCTTTATATGAATTATAAGAAGCTAATGTTGGTAGATGATTGAATAATCTTAATCAATTTTCAATAATTTTATGTGGTGTAAAAAAATAAAACGGAGAGACTGTTGGGAAAAAATCTCTCAAGGAAACATTACAGTGTTTCTAGGTTGACTTTTTTTGTTGAAAAATATGGTTTTTGAGGTCAGTAAAGGAGTTTTAAAGAGATTTTTGAGATGATATGTTGATAAATTTCCATGATATATTAATGGATGATTTATAAGTGGTATATGAAATTGTGTATAAATTGTGGTATTGTTTCCCAGTTTCTACCAAATTTGGGGTTCCAAATTTGTAGTTTGGCTAAATCATCAATAATGCTAGATTTATGTGACTGAATTATAAAAATATTTAAAATGAAAGTGTTTCATAATGAATGTATATTGAATAAGGTAAGGATATTTGAAATGGAATTTGGTGTTCTGATGGCTAGGTTTCATGAAGGTTTGGTGCATCATGAATGCATGAATGGTGGACATTAAATATCTAAAACAATGAGAAGTGGACTATCATGAATGAAAAATGGTCTTATGGTGAGCCTTTGTGACTATAATATTTGGATCATCATTAATCCAATAAGGGTTTATGGATTTTATATGTTACTAATAGAAGCTTAAAAAATGAGAAATTACACTGGTGATTCTTGAAAATTTGGAGCTTCATGATTGAGATTGGTGAGCATTGTGAAAAGGGAACGAGGATGTTTAAATCTTTTGGAATTGGTGGCGACTACCCCATCAAGAAAATAGAGAATGACCTAACTAATATTAGAAGGTTCTAAATTCATGATGGTTATTCAGGATGTATATTCTTGAATTTTTTTTTGCGAATAATGGATGTTCATGATGGATATAAAACATGACCTAAAATTTTACGAATAATGAAAGTATTTATGTTCACGATGATTATAAAAAGATGACAAAATGATGTGTGCTTGGTGAAGGCTAAGTGAGATTCACGAATGTGTTTGAACTTCATGAAAGGAGGATTATTTTTTAAGGAACGTTGAGCTTCATGAAATAAGTGATCATCACAAAATATTTGGCATCCAAAAAGGTATTATGTACTTGTCAAGAGTTGGGATTCTTCACGAAGGTTCTGTGAGCTTCGTGAATGCAACGAGAATCATGAATCTAACTCAAAAGGGATTTCCCAGTAAAATTATGTTGAATCGATATTCATCATGTGGATGAATGTGGGACTTCAATAGATAATCAACCTATAATTGAGGATGTTGGGCAAAAATCCCTCAAGGTAACATTGCAGTATTTTTGGGTTGATTGTGTTTGTTGACAAAGCAGGTTTCCATGGAGAATTGTCAAGTTCCCGAGAAGTTGTTGGCATTACATGTTGACAAAGAACTATGACAAAGGAAAGGACGATCTGGAGGCGGTACAAAAAGAGAAGTACAAGGTGGCGCCGTTTCCCAGTGTTTGCCAAATTTTTGGGGTCCAAAATTTGGAGTTTGGTGAGCATCGCGAAAAGTGGATTTCCATGAAGAGCGTAATTTAATATGGAAAAGGCATGAATTTCGTGAAGATAGGATGCATGGTTTGGAAATCGCGAAGACCAGAAAAAATGGAGGCGGTGATGCTTCGCGATTACGTCAAGCTTCGCGAACGGCAGAGGCTGAAGCGCATCGCGGCGGAGAAGGGATTTGCGAGAGAGCTTCGCGGCGAAGGCGCGAGCCGCGAAGGTAAGTTGACGGTGATTCATCGCGACTACGTCAAGCTCCGCGAACGGAAGATTGCCGTGGAGCTTCGCGATTTGGACAGAATTCCAGCAGAAACTATGGAGCTTCGCGATTTGAGATGATGTGGCGTTGACTTCGCGCGGAAAGTACGAGGGTCGGTGGAATCGCCTATAAATAGAGGCCGACCCCTTCGAGCGAAGTAGAGAGAATTTTCAGAGAAAATACTTTGCTCTCGATTTGCGAAGGTGGTTTGCGGAGCCAGTGTGCTTCTCGAAAAAGGTGCTACGCGGCGGCTATTGTAGCTCCGCGAAACCTGCGAGCTCCGCGTTGGCTTACTTAGCTTCGCGAGGGTCGTTGCTTTGCGACGGCTTGGGCATCGCGAGAGTGGTTCGCGAAAGAGCTTCGCGAGTGAGCTTCGCGAAAAGGCAGGAGCTTCGCGAAGGCTTGGTTGAGCTTCACGAAATTGGGAGCCTCGCATTGTAGGGTGCTTTGCGAAGGTCTTTCCAAAGGTTGTTTGCCCAGTGGATAGTGGCAAAGGGGTATTCATCTACGGGTGAAGGTTGAACTTCAACAGAGCATCTACACATACAAAGAAAGATACATTCCTTTATGGAAATGAAGAGACCTACAGGTCTATAAACTGTGATTGGATTACCTTCCAAGAGCAGTGAGCTTAGGAAGAGGAAGAAGGTGATCCTCTCCACCGGCAGTGAGTCAGAGAGAGAGAAACAGGGAGTGACCCTTGGGAAAGTAGTGAGCTGACCCAAAACTTTGTATAGGCAGTGAGCCTGGGCATAGAAGTGATCTAGCCCGAACATTATAATCCACTGCTAGTGAAGCCTAGTGGAATTTGGTACGAACCGGCAACTTGTCGGCGTATTCTCCTTGGACGTAGCCCTTAGCGGTGAACCAAGTAAAAATCTCTGTGTCTGCCTGCTTACTTTCTTGCATTGCATTCAAAGCATCATCATCAGGTAAATGAGACAAGTGATCACATTAACCAAACAAGTGAAAACAAAGTGACCCTTGTAACAAAGAGGTCAAGATCCAGTGGGGCAGAAAGAACATTGAAAAAGAATATCCATACCCTGATTCACCCCCCCCCCCTCTCAGGGTATATAGGCCCCTATTGGCCCTAACAATTGGTATCAGAGCGATAGCTTTCTTTTATCAGATTTGTTTGCTTTGACTTGGTGTAGTCGATCTGTGTGGATAAAGAATCAGTCTGCTCTTATCTCAATCTGCCATGGCAAAGGGAAAAACATCCAAGAACAAGCAGAAGTCAGGTGGTACTCCTCAGTGTGGAAGTGTATATGGAAAATGTGTGATTCAACTAAAGGAATCAAACAACTTGATGAAGGAAGGCTTGGATGAATCAGAAAGGGAAAAAATTGATTCACTCAATCATGATGTTGGAATGAGTAAAGTACATGAGCATCAGAGTGATACTGAAACAGAAGAAGAAATTGAAGGAAGAATAGATATGCGAGCTGAGTTAGAGGCTGCTCTTGATGAGATAGATGTTTGGAGAGCCAAAACCAAGAATGCTAACAAAGTTGTTCGCGATGCCAAACTCTATATGCAGCAGCAGGAAGAAGAGAAGTCTAAGTTGATAAATAAAATTGAGAAACTCAAGTTATCAGCACCAGAGAACTCAGAATCAGTTAGTGAGTATATGCTTAAGATTGAAGAACAGAAAAGGGAGATCGATGGCTTGAATAGAAAAGTGAAAGATCAATTCAAAAGCATCGAAGAACCAAATATTCCAAGTGACGTTGGAAACACTGAAGAAGACAAATCTAAAGATATCTAGATCAAGGGATTGGAGATTGAGGTCAACAAGCTAAAATGTTTAAATCAAAGTCTTATTGATATAGTTACTGACCTAACAGAGAAGAATGATTCACGTGCTGAAGAGCTGCAGAAGATGGCCAGAATGAAAGGAAAACAAAAGGCTGGTGATTGTGAAGAGAGTCAAATGTCAGATGAAGCACAGAATCTTAAAGCCAGAAATAATGATCTAGCAGCACAGTTCTCTGCCGAAGTTCCGAAAAATCAAAGGCTACAACAAGAGAATGCATGTTTCTCTGACTCTGTTGCTCAAGAAAAATTGAAGGTAAAGGAGAAAAATGACATGGTTGATAAGCTGAAGCATGAACTGGAAGATGAGGTAAGTAGAGGTAAGCTTCTCAAGGAAAAACATGATGTCCAACTTGAATCAAGGGATATGAAGATTCAAAAGTTGGTAGAAGAGCTCGAATCAGTCAAGAAGGAAATAGAGAAGTCTAAATCCAAAGATAAGCCCAAGTTGAAGGATGCATTGCACTTGCTATTTGATCATCCTTCGACAAGTGATGATAAAATGAAGAACAGATATGCTGTTTCTGAAGAGAAACAACATAATATTTTCTCAGCTCAAAGACCAGCAAGTTTTGGAAATGCTGGCATTGGATATGATAATTCCACTCCTATGGATGATAAGAAAAATGCAATGAAAATTTACAAAGGTAAGAAAAATCCTGTAGGTGCTGGAGATAGGCCTATGAGGATAGTTTCAAGGAGTGATGATGTGTGCTATTTCTGCGGATTTCATTGCCACACATCAAGCTTCTGTACAGAGGCTCTGGAGTACATTTTAGGCTGTGAAAAGAGAGACATTAATAAATCTGAGAACAGGAAGAAGCATCATGAGAAATTAGAAAGAAGAGCTTCTCAGAGGAACGCATCTATTATATGCTATTACTGCGGAAGAATGGGACACACCATGAGCATGTGTTAGGAAGCTCAGGAGAACAATATCAGAGGAAGAACTAAAGATGCATCAACATCTCAGCAGAGAGATGATGAAATGAGGTATGCATTTGAGGGAAAATGTTTTATATGTTCTCACTATGGGCACATGGCGAGACATTGCAGTAAGAAGAAAGCAGGAAAGGGAAAGGAACAAGAAAAGAGATCTCCACCACAGGAAGTGTACAAGAAAGAAGCCTGTACTGGGAGAAAAAGTGGTAAGGAGAAGAATAGGCTTCGAGCCTCAGAGAAATCACGTGGAGCTGAACGAAAGGTGTATCAGTCACCTCCTATGTCATACTCACAACAGCTCTCAAGGAGAGAATGTGAGCAAACTTGGAAGATTAAGGGGAGATCTACTCCAGTGGTGATAAAGAAGAATGGACGTTCAATGGAGGACCCACCACCAATGAAAAATAGGGCGGTGACTCATAAATCTGATAATAGGCAGATAAGCAAAGAATGCATCGAAAAATCCATATGCCGTGTTTTGCAACGAGAAGTGGAAGAAAAAGGCAGATCCCTACAATGGACAAAGAAGACAGGGAAGATGACAAGAAAGGAGATTCCTGCACCGAGAAACAATCAAGGGAAATGGAATTTCGGTAGAACATCAAAGATCGAAATGTGTACCAGTTGGTCTAAACCCCAGATTGTGAGAAAGGCCAAGTCTGCAGAATCTTCATATCAGAAAAAGGCTCAAAATGTGAGCAAAGAATGCCTAGTCATATGGCCAGAGCAGTTGAAGTTGTTCAGGAAGTTGGAGGAAGCAAGAAAGGAGTGTGATGCGCTCCAAGAAAGAATCAAAGGGTTGACCCATCAGGATCAACCATCATCCTCATGTTGAGGATTCTAGAAGAAACCCCTCTCCCTATGTATATAAATGCTATTAACTGATGATTCTTATGTTTCAGGTTTTAGGGAGATACAATCCAAGGGGAAGTGGCATCTAAGGATGCGAAGTGGAGAAATGATATGCTCTAGAGTTTCAATTGATTCAAATCAGATACTAGAGTTGAAGAAGAAGGAGAGCAACAGAGCACAATAGGAAGTGATTGTGTTATTAACTTTATCTCTTGTTTCCTACACCGAGTTTCAACTCCATAGGCTTAGAGATTTTGTTAGTGGCTCAAATCTGATTGGAAGATGAGAACGAATGATATAGGAGGAAAATACGTGTGATGGGTCTAAACTATTGGGCCTAACCCCAGGAAGTGTTGCATAACATAGGGGGAGCATTCAACAACAAAATCAGATGCCAGATCCATCAAGGAAATAATTGGATGACCCAGCTCAAGAGTTGTCTATCGAGAGAAGACATACTATGAGAGAAGCAGCAGTGATCAAGCATTTCATGCTTATTTATTTTGATCTAACATTGTGGTATCAGCTGACTGTTTTTCAGGATACCAAGAAGCTGCGAAAAGTAGCTGAAAGAAATGAAGCCACTGAAAAATGAGTCAGTGAACAATTTCCTGACGAAAGTGTTGAGGAAGAAAGCAACACAGGGGGAGAAGAAGTGGCTGAGGGTGACTCAGAATAAGATACTGATGATGAGTACAAGGATGTAAAATCCTTATCTGCACAAAATACAAAGAATCGAGCTGAAATTGACAGGCAGACTATCATCAGTGATCAGTGAGATCCAGTTCAGACAAAGAGAATGAAATCACTACAGCAGACATCATTACTATCTCAGGTTGAGTTGAAATGCTTTACTGATGCAGCTGAAGATGAAAACTGGGATCATGCCATGAATGAAGAGATAGGTCAGAATTGAGAAGAATCAGACCTGGGAAATTGTTTTGAGGCCAGATGATAAAAACGTCATCAGGACAAAATGGGTCTATTTAGACAAGATGAACGAAGATGGCACAATGATTCGAAACAAAGCACGACTGGTGTGCAAAGCATACACCCCAAGAGAATGGTACTGAAGGCAATATCTGTATTTGAAGAAGATTGGTTTTCAGTGTGGGGGATTTGATTACAATCTTTATTTCAACAACAATAGTAATCAAAGGATGGTGAGGCTGGTCAAGGAAGAAGACATAATATTTGGAAGATCAGATGAAGCATAGTTACACAAGGCAGGAATAGAACATTCATTTCTGAATCCGAGTATGCCAAGGATGCTTTGGAATGATTTGGAATGGAAAATTCCAAGGAGATGAAGACTCCGGTGTCTACCCAGATGAAATCATCAAAAGATGACAGTGGCAGGGAAGTTAATATCACAGAATACAGGAAAATCATTGGAAATATGTTGTACTTAACCGCAACAAGGCCTGATATTGTTTTCGCCACATGCCAAGCAGTGAGATATCAGAGTAATCCCAAGGAAAGTCACATGCTTGCAGTGAAAAGAATACTTCGGTATATCAAGGGCACGATGGACTTCGGCTTGACCTACAACGACAAATCTCAGACAGAGTTATTGGGATATGCTGATGTTGACAAGGCCGGTTCAGCAGATGATAGAAAATCAACGTCAGGTGGTGCATTTTATCTTGGCGGACTATGTATTGCTTGGTTAAGCAAGAAGCAGGATTGCATTTCATTAAGCACCGCAGAAGCTGAGTCTATTGCGGCCACTCAAGCATGCACAAAGTTATTGTGGATGAAGCAGTAGCTTGAAGATATGGGAGTTGAAGTGAAGTCTCCGATCGGAATCCAATGCGATAACTCAAGTGCTATCAATCTCAGCAAAAATCCCGTCCATCACTCTAGGACAAAGCACATTGAGATAAAGTATCATGTTATCAAGGAGAAAGTTGAGCAGGGGATCGTGAAGTTGGAGTATGTGCCTACAGAACTACAGGTTGCAGACATTCTGACAAAGGCCTTACCTAAGGAAGCATTTGAAAGGCATTGACTGGCTCTGGGAGTTCAGTCTATTCCCCACACTTGAAATAGTGTGGATATGGGTCCCCCACCCCCTCTCCCCGAGGTATGATGTGTTTTTCCCTACTCTGCTGATCTGAGTTCTCTACTATGTTACAGACTACAAAGGAGTTACCTTTGGGTTCGTTGACAAAGGGGGAGAAAAAGTGCTAGACAAGTGCTTGATAAAGGGGGAGAAAAGTGTTAGTTCAAGGGGGAGACAGTGTGGAGATTTGATAAATCATAGTTGTTACGGGGAGAAGCTGACAGGTGGAGCAGCCAGAAAGGGGGAGCAATGAGCAAGGGGGAGAGAGTTCTAAATCTGACGATGCTAGAAGTGATCGATCAAAGAATAGAAATCACGATAGCTGAGGATCGTGATAAAAGCAGAACAATGGTGTTGGAATGGTGTGAGACGGTGTCCAGCTATCAACAATTGGTATCAACTTAAGAATTCACCAATTGGTATCAGTGTGGTTCAACAACTGGTTTTATTTTAAGAATTGGTCTCAGGGTGGAATCGACAATTGGGGTCTGACATGAAGTGTTTCATTGATGAACTTTTCATACTACTCTTGTTTCTCACGCTGAGCATTGCTCATGTGGGCTTAGAGTACGTGTTAAGTGAATCCTTGAACGCTATCAGAATCGCAAGGGGCGAATGGTGGTAGCGGCTGGAAGAAGAATCAGTGAGGTATCAAAGTGCAGAAAATCATCCTAAGCAGAGTTGTGAAGAGTTGTCAACAAACCCAAAGGGGGAGATTGTTGGGAAAAAAATCCCTCAAGGTAACATTGCAGTATTTTTGGGTTGATTGTGTTTGTTGACAAAGCAGGTTTCCATGGAGAATTGTCGAGTTCCCGAGAAGTTGTTGGCATTACATGTTGACAAAGAACTATGACAAAGGAAAGGACGATCTGGAGGCGGTACAAAAAGAGCAGTGCAAGGTGGCGCCGTTTCCCAGTGTTTGCCAAATTTTTGGGGTCCAAAATTTGGATTTTGGTGAGCATCGCGAAAACTAGATTTCCATGAAGAGCGTAATTTAATATGGCAAAGGCATGAATTTCGCGAAGATAGGATGCATGGTTTGGAAATCGCGATGACCAGAAGAATGGAGGCGGTGATGCTTCGCGATTACGTCAAGCTTCGCGAACGGCAGAGGCTGAAGTGCATCGCGGCGGAAAAGGGATTTGAGAGAGAGCTTCGCGGCGAAGGCGCGAGCCGCGAAGGTAAGTTGACGGTGATTCATCGCGACTACGTCAAGCTCCGCGAACGGAAGATTGCCGTGGAGCTTCGCGATTTGGACAGAATTCCAGCAGAAACTATGGAGCTTCGCGATTTGAGATGACGTGGCATTGACTTCGCGCGGAAAGTACGAGGGTCGGTGGAATCGCCTATAAATAGAGGCCGACCCCTTCGAGCGAAGTAGAGAGAATTTTCAGAGAAAATACTTTGCTCTCGATTTGCGAAGGTGGTTCGCGGAGCCAGTGTGCTTCGCGAAAAAGGTGCTTCGCGGCGGCTATTGTAGCTCCGCGAAACCTGCGAGCTCCGCGTTGGATTACTTAGCTTCGCGAGGGTCGTTGCTTTGCGACGGCTTGGGCATCGCGAGAGTGCTTCGCGAAAGAGCTTCGCGAGTGAGATTCGCGAAAAGGCAGGAGCTTTGCGAAGGCTTGGTTGAGCTTCGCGAAATTGGGAGCCTCGCATTGTAGGGTGCTTTGCGAAGGTCTTTCCAAAGGTTGTTTGCCCAGTGGATAGTGGCAAAGGGGTATTCATCTACGGGTGAAGGTTGAACTTCAACAGAGAATCTACACATACAAAGAAATATGCATTCCTTTATGGAAATGAAGAGACCTACAGGTCTATAAACTGTGATTGGATTCCCTTTCAAGAGCAGCGAGCTTAGGAAGAGGAAGAAGGTGATCCTCTCCACCGGCAGTGAGTCAGAGAGAGAGAAACACGGAGTGACCCTTGGGAAAGCAGTGAGATGACCCTAAACCTTGTATAGGCAGTGAGCCTGGGCATAGAAGTGATCTAGCCCGAACATTGTAATCCACAGCTAGTGAAGCCTAGTGGAATTTGGTACGAACCGGCAACTTGCCGGCGTATGCTCCTTGGACGTAGCCCTTAGCGGTGAACCAAGTAAAAATCTCTGTGTCTGCCTGCTTACTTTCCTGCATTGCATTCAAAGCATCATCATCAGGTAAATGAGACAAGTGATCACATTAACCACACAAGTGCAAACAAAGTGACCCTTGTAACAAAGAGGTCAAGATCCAGTGGGGCAGAAAGAACTTTGAAAAAGAATATCCATACCCTGATTCGCCCCCCCCCCCTCTCAGGGTATATAGGCCCCTATTGGCCCTAACAGAGGATGAATTAATTATTTATAATTAAGACACTTACATATCAAAAAACTATTTTTGAATCCTTTATAGGGTAGTGAGAAAAGGAATAATAAAAATGTGATCATTTCCACCAGTTGGGATCCATAGAAGAAGCATTGAGGGAGTGACCACTGGGAAGTAGTGATTTATCCTTAAATATTGTTTAGTTTGAGAGACTGGTCATATAAGTGATCTACCTTAAACCTAATTTTTTTAGTCAACCTTATTTATTTTGGTATATCACTACATTGTCGTTGTTTTAGTCTTAGATGTAGCCTAGTGAGGGGGAAATTAAGAAAAACCATGAATGTCATTGTTTTTTCTCTCATGATTTACTTTCAATGAATCATAATCAGCTTAATAAATATATAATAATATCATCATAAACACTTAATAGAAAATAAAGATACCATTATAATAATGAGGAAAATATCTAGTTGGGTAGGGAGAATTTTGAAAAGAATATCCTTACCCTGATTCACCCCATCCCTCTAATGGTATCTAGTCCCATTTTCGGCCAAATAGTATTACATTGGTGCTCATTACTACCATATAAGATTTATTTAAGGGTTCTAGTGTGGTATGAGAGACCAAGATGAACCTGAAAATCTTAGAGGATTGAGATGCTATAGAGTTTCTGCTATAGGATTTACCTTTATATTTTAGTTTTGAGTTTTTTATTTTCTATTTTTGGACATGCATTAAGGGATGTTAGTTATTTAACATTTATGAAATGGTGATTATTGGTGGTTTTATATAATATTCCTGATAATATTTAGGGAAATTCCTCTCATTTTCTATTATATACCCTCAATGTTAGCCACCAACTGAGGGCTTGTTGGCAGTGATCTTTGGTGGGTCACTCCCTATTTTCATTTCCTACATAGAATGACTACTAAGGGGGTTCAACAAAAATATTTATGGATTTTGTCAAAATTATTTGAAAATAAAATTCTTTCTGTGTTTTTTTATTTTCTATATTTAAATATTACTATGTTTTTTATTTTTAAATTTTTTTTAATTATAATATATATTTTTTTGATTTATAGAAAAATTTATTTTTAATTAATTTACATAACTTGAAAAATATTTTTTGAATTTTCCATTTTTTATTATTTATATATTTCTTTATCTTCAAAATTATCTTGTATTTTTTATTTAATTTCATACATTTTAATTATTTTATTTTTTATAATATTATAATGCTTTGAGGGATCTTTGAATTTATCGAATATAAAATTTAATTTTTTCCTTTTTAACTTGTTTTATTTTTTTAATATATTTACGTCTTTATTTTATTATATATTGTTTTAATTTTCATTAGTATATATATATATATTATTTCATCATAAAGGCGCAAAAATAATGAATATTGAATCCCCAATAAGATATACACCTTGGAATGTCAATCAAAACCAGAAACTAATGATATGAACATTTATAAAGAAGGGAATGCCTAAATCCCCTGATCCCTCTGATGTTACTCCAACACTAAGAAGTATTTTCCTGGCTGGATAAGATGGAATGAAGACCATGACTTTTTCATTTGTCTATACTATTTCTCCTATTATGTTTGTGCCAACCCTACAACCCATATTGGACCATTTCAAATGAACCACCACTCCCACTCATTATACGTCTTCAGGGTGTATAATTAATAATGATAGGACCTCTGTTACACACAATTCCACTTCCTTGAACCTGGAAACTACTTTCAATGTAGATGTCCATAAGGTTTGTTCCATATGGGCATATGAACTGTCCAATACTAGTGGATTTAGACATGGTATAGTGTTGAATTTGAATCCCAACCAGTGATAAAGTCATGGTCATTCGGATAAGGAAAATATCCCTAGACAAGCCTCGAGTATGGGTGATTTACCTTCATAAAACACTCTTTATTTGTAACAGTTCTTTGAATTAATTATATATATATAAAAATTTACAAATCCACTATTGATGATTACGGGAAAGAAAAGGTAATTAATTTGGTAAAAAAATCCTTCCTAAGGAGCTAGATGGTGAGAGGACACCTAAAATCCTGAATACGGTAACTACATTATGGTTTCATGTACTAGTCTATGTTATTTTGAAAAAAATTTAGCATAGTTCTCCTTTCATTTCTAACTGCAATGAAATTTTGAAGCTTATATCCTTCAATATTAAGAACAAAGTAAGGTGCAATCATGAGGTAGATATTTAAGACCACTCTTATAAAAAAATTATCACGGATTTATGTTGATAGTTGATCATCTACATCATCCTCTAAAGATGGTAATGATTAATGGAAAATATAACATCCTGGGTTTTTGAGTGAGTTGAAAAACCTCATTCTGTTTAAATTCATAATGTTAGTTGAGAAGGCCATATTTTTTTTGGATATTTGGAACTTAATTTCTAGAGTTTGGTTAACCCAAGGATTTTTTTGAGAGATTATTTAAGTCATGTCATGTGACACAAGAGTTTCAATGGGTTCCAGGAGCTTCGGGCTCTGACAACCAAGTTTCTTGAAAGGATGGCCAAGGCGCTTGGTTGGTGCAAGAAAATTCGTAGCCTTATAGCCTCAATCGTGTGGAATGTTTTCTAATTAACATGGGTTTTTAACTATGCAACCTTCTTTAGTCAATAGTGTGGGGTGTTTCATGTCTTCTTAGAGGGTGTTCCCGTTATGGAAATAGTTTTTCGAACCATACTCCCTAGCTCAAAAACATAGTGCCACATAGGATGTTGGTGTCCATGTTTGGTTCATACTTTGTCCAAACCATGTGACCTATTTTAAGGGGGTGATCCATTATATAGTGGGTACACAGGATTATTTCATGGTTATTAAAACCATGAGACATAATTATGTGGCACTAAAAAAGATAAAAATGACTAAAATAACCTCCATATATTTACTTTTTCTCCACCCATTTTCTTCCCATTCAGTTGTGGAAAACTCCAAGTAGTGGGGAGCTCTCCCTTTTCTCCTTCCACAGGCTTTAATCTGACAACGTCATCTGAGCTCCAATTGAAGATCCATTGGTGGATACGAATTTATCTCGATATGTCCTTTAATATGTTAGCTTATTTTTACCTTCTCACTCCCCATACACTGTTTTAAATCCATATGAACCATTTTCCTTATTTTCACAATGTTCAACCAAACCACTGATTACTCTCATTTCATGTCGAGTTAGATGCTAATATCATATGATCGTGTGCCTACAATCCTAAGGTAGTCGGTTCCATGATTTCCCCTTGATTTTGATGGTGAGTTGGGGGTGTGTACTATACACCCCATGTGGTTAGTCTGAGAGGAACCCCTGATAAATAAATTGTTTTTTTTTAAATTGTTAAAGTGATGATATGATATGCCTATGGGATGCTCTTACTTAACTACAAATGGTTGAGTTGGGTAATGGGATTAGACCAACCGAGTCAGTTTAGTCAGGGTTTGTAATTTGAATTTATTAAATTATTTTTATTGATTAAATGGTTCCATAAGAAGATTAGAGTATTGGTCTGAGGAATTAAGTGATTTTGAGGATAAAAGATCTTTATATTAAAGATATGTTTTGGGATACATGGAGTGATGATGATCACATGGTTGAGGTGACATGGCCATCGAGATTGAGGTGAAAAGGTTGTTAGGTTGATGGCACAGATCCTAGGACAAGAGTTGCAATTTTACATTATGAATTAAGTGACATAATCATAAGGACATGAAGTTTAAGATGACATGTCTTAGGTTCTTTTGTGATTTCCTCTCGCCATATTAATCCAACACAGTGTTGGAGTTGTTTCCACATAGATATGACACGTTGAAGGTGTTATTGACTAATATTTGTGGGTAGAGGCCCCCATATACAATATAGAGAAGGGGTTGGTGTCTATCTTAAAATATTTAGGGTGTGATAATCAATAAAAGCCACATTTATGGTGATGGACCATCAGTCGATGGTGTTGATACCATCAGTTGGGGGATGAGGCTCATTGTTTTTCTTGATGTTGTTTGGCCAGGATTATGAGAGGATTAATATCATTGTTGTAACACCTCGAGATTTTGTGAAAAATATTCTTTTTAATTTCATTAATGTATTGTGTTGTACGCTACACCAAAAGAAGCTTGCACAACACGCATCCTTGACATTCCTTTCATTACACGCAATCGCGAGCTTCCTCGATATCGTGTGTAGTACGCAATACAGAGTTTCACTAAACAACGATATGCTTTTAAAATATTATTAAAACAAGTCGTTATGAATAGTAATAACCACCTTTTAAGATTTTAGAAATTTTATCTCTCAAAATGGACCTCATTTTTGGATTTGGAGTATCGAATTTAGCCTAAGGTGAAATTTTGGTACTTTTCGGATAACTTTCATATTCTGATGAATAGTGAAAATTACTAAATTTTAATTAAAAACAACTTTTTAAATCGAAATAATTAATAGTGATAAATTATTAATTTGAGTGGTTTTAAAGTATATTTAGAATATATTTTTACAATTTAATACAATTTTGGTTATTGGATGTAATTTCACATTTAAACCAGTTATAAACAAATGTCAATCTTTTGATAGTTATTATCTCTTAAAAACACGCTATTTGTTTTAACGACGGGAATTAATTTTTAAATTATTTAATGTAGCTGATATGTTTTGAATTTTATAAAATAGACATCATTTTTGAATTCATAATATCAAATATAGCTTAGGCCTAATTTTTGGTATTTTTCTAAAAACTTTCATTTTTTGATGAATAGTGAAACCACTAAGTGGTAGTTAAAAAAATGAATTTTTCATAAAACATAATTTTACCACTATTGTGAGTCAAATTTCAAAAATCCGAGAGACATGGTTGATGTCAGTAAGTAAAATGTCGTTCAATGAGATGAAAATAATTTTTGGTGAATAGTAACTTTTAACTTTTTTACCACAGTTAAAAGTAATTAGGGTAATTAAGGGTACAAATGATATTATTATTACCCTAACATATGTCCTAATTCTATTGGATAAGTTTAATTCAACCAAAAAAAACCTTAGGAATAAAATATGACCATTTAGGCCTACTTGGATTAGATTAGGACTTTTATTATTAATTTATTCAAAGAAGGGTAAAAATAGTTAAAATAAAAGTTTAATAAGTAAATCATTTTTAATATAGGGTAATACATAAGATAAATTCGACTATAAATATTAATTATAAATATAAAAAGATTTCCTACATGATGATATTTTATTTGTAATTTTTAGACTTTATATAAGTTAATTTATTTATGACACAAAGATGATGTAGTAATTATCTTATTAATGAAATATTGACATAATTGATGTTATAAATGCGCAAAAAAATGTAATTTGAGACTTTTTATGAATTACACTAATTTTCTAGGTTAATATGACATGTTATCATTGATTTAAGTAAGTTTTTTAGAACTAATAATTCTGATATGAGTTTCACAAAAATAAATTACTAAATAGTGTCAAAATTGACATAAAATAGTTTTTAAAACAAATATTATATTATTAATTGTTATTTTATTTCTAAAAATCTAAGGTTCGTCCAAATGACTTATATAAGGTTATATATATTAATAAAAAACAACTTGGGGTTCTTTTGGCTTGTTATAGTATGTTTATTAACATTATAGTGTAAGAATACAAGAAGACACGGTAAAAGTAAAATTATTTAACTTAAAGTTATATCTAAATGATAAGGTTACAATAGGAACCTAAACTTGTCTAAATTCTATTGGATGAGCGTATTTCGACCCATCCCCACTTTAGCATCGAAATAAATTAATTTGGAGCTATTTAAAAACCGAATATGACTTTATAATAAAATACTAAATTTTGTTTTCCAAAGGTGCCCCTCTCCTCCCTTATAAAAGGGAACCTCCTCCCTCTCTTCCTCACACGACTTTGAGCCTTCAAGCTCGGCCAAACCCTACCAAATTCTATTCTTGAATTCCCTAGAATCATTCTAGTGGTCCTGGTCTTCTTCAATGACCAATTTTATTGCCCTAAGAGGAGGTCTCAAAGAGGCGCTTCCAAGAAGAGATAATGTCTGTTACCAATTCTTTCACCTTTGTTTCTTCTTCCACTTATTCTTCTTAGGCTGTTTCATTATGAAGTAATAACATCAGTATCACTCATATACTGATATTTTATTATAAGTATGAAAAAATTCTATTTCACCATCTATCCATCCTACGAAAAACGAAATCACCGCGCGTGCGTACGTATGGAATACTATCTCCACGCCGTGGTGTAATCTATTTTCCACCAACACCTTACATGGATGGGTATAATGGTGTAAATAATAACTATATATGATTATTTTAAAGTGATATTGATACTGTAATATTATACATACACTCCAATAAAATTCCACGATCATGGGAACGATATCATCGCTCGTGCGTACGTACGGAATACCATCTCCACGACGCGATGAGATTCATTCTCAATGATTAACTATTCATAAATGATTATAAAGTATATATAATAAGTAATCATGAAATATATTACATAATAATGATATTTCATTTATTTATATATATATATGTATTTCATCCAATTAATTCCATTCAATTCAACGAGGAAACGAAAACAATGTTCATGCGTACGTACGGCCTACCGTCTCCATGAACGGTGTTTTTCGTTCCATTTATCGATCTATTATATATATATATATATATTCTGAATATATATTATATATAAATCATGTTTTATATTATGGAATTAAGTAATCATGATCTTAGTAATCATATGAATAATTACAAGTCGAAACACGGACGACAAATGAAATGATTTTACCCAAAACGCTCTTTAACATGGAATTTACAGAAGAGCTGGCTATATAAAGTCATAAGTGATATCATAACAATGAATTTGATTCTATAATAATTCAATGATATTATTTAAATCATTATATAGGATGTTTGGATATGTACGAAGCATATCAGATCTAAGGTAAGGGATAACTTTGCAAATCTCATTTTTATCCGAGATTGCTTATTTGTAAGTAATTATTGGGGTTATTTCTATCATCTATGTCCATGTTTTATGAAACTGTTTTCATGTATGTTAAAAGTACTTTTTACCCAATTTTTTATTTTACTACATGGTATGTAAGGAATCTTTCTTTTGTTTACGTTACGAGGTACTTTTTGACTTTTTCGAAAAAAGTACGAGAAGGATGTTTTCTTAACGTATACGGCATGAAAGGATTTTTACGGTTTTATAAAGCCTTATTTTCATTAAGCTTCCTCCAAAATATTTCATTACTATTTTCAACAAAATTATTTTCTTATAAAATTGCATGACATTTTGTGAAAAGAAAATGATTTTGAAGAAAAAAGGATATTTTCCTCAAAAATTCATTTCAAGTGTTTTATCAAAACCATTTTTATCTAAGATGACATTATTTTACATGTGTATGTTTCAAGTATCATGTCTCTATGATTTACATGGTTTCAATTTTCTATTGATGAAATTATATCCAAATTTTTTTTGTACGGATTACGTTATGATGGAATTATGTTTATGAAACCCAATTTATTCTTGGGTTATGATGAATGATTTATGTTTATATTGTGGCACAAGTAAGAATGATTTCATTATGAGATTGGTGGGACCTATATCTCCCTCCAATTCATTGGGTATAGATTTTATATCACATGAGATAGGCATGGCTGGAACGGTAAGTTAATCTGGTTCAGTGTTATAGGACTGAAACGAGGAGTGAACTCGATTCAGAAAGGGACATTGTCCACTAAGATGGTTTTGGAAGCAATGCCTTTATTACTATGGAAATAATTACATGTTCTTAATGAATGACACAATTACGTGTTTTATTCCCATGCAATGTTATCATTATTTATGTTCCATTATGATCTATGCCTTATGTACTTCCATGTTTTAAGTCATTGCTCAAGATTTTGATGTTTAAACATTATGTTTATATTTTTAGGTTCAAATGTGTATGGTATGTTTTATTTTATCCATGCTTACCCTTACTAAGCATTTGAGCTCACCCTTTTTATTTTTTCTTTTCCACAGGATATAAAGAAATGTTTTAGGTAAGAAAAAAAGGGAAGATCTTTATGGGAGATGTTGAAGATATTTCACCACGATTAGAAGATTACATTCCTAGTTTCCAAAGACACTAAACTATTACGGTCCTTTTGTGTGTGTTTTTGTCATTTACTAAGTATTCTTCAAAAGTAATGTAACTTCCATGTACTTCAAGCTTCGGGTCTCTACAGTTGGTATCAGAGGAAAAGTTTAGTCAACTTTTGGAAACTAGGATGCGAAAATGTTAGTGAGATCCCTAGAGATATTTCTAAGGTATGACTAGGGATGTCCCCAAGGATAAGTATAAGTATAGGATATAATCATAGAACTATGGTAACGATATTAGATTAAACCGAAGATTTTATATATTGAAGATATTCCCCCTTTATTATGATTTTTTCCTCTCACACTATTCTTTTTGGGTTTTAGAAAATGGCCGGAAACAAGATGATTAACGATAATGGATTATATGATGGACAATGGAATGATATTAATAATGATAAACCAAATGAAATTGGATTTGGAAGTCCAAACATCATTATTATGCCGAATTAGAAGTCTCATAATATGATCAATAAAGTAAAATTTGGTAAGTTTCCTGACTCGGCTAATAAGAGAAAGATGGAGTTTCATGATGATCATAGAGGAAAGAAAGTTCAATTTCCCCTATGTAAATTATGTTGGAAGAGGCATCAAGGAGAATGTTTCAAAGGAACTGGAAGATGCTTTGGGTGTGGAAACGAAGGACACAAAGCCAGTAAGTGCAAAGGAAAAGGTTCAGTTAACACTAGGGAGGTGGATAATGTTATTGCTACGACATAAACAATGGTTAAATGTTTTAAATGTGGAATGTATGGGCATTATGCAAACCAATGACCTAAGGTAAAGCCTCATGAAGAGAATCGGTATGGTTGTATGGGTAGTATTTATGTTGATGATGATGAAGAGACTACAAATGATATGTGAGATGAAAGAATTGTTGAAGCACGGTCAATGGTTTAAGAATGTAGTGGAATGATTACATGTTTATCATGTGTATTGTTGTATAAGTAATCTCATGGTTCTATGGAATAAAGAGACATCTAAGGATTGTTACACTTTTGTCTTTCCTTGAGTTTTGAAATTGTATGATTAATGGTACCAGTATTCATGAATGGTTATTCAGATATTTTTGGAATGTAGATGATATGCACATAATGAAGAGATAAGGAGAAAATTAAATGTTTTATAGTATTCATGATCTCATGACTGATATAAGGAGAAGGTTATATCATGGTTTGAGTATATAGAATTTTTGGATTTTGGTATGTGGAAAGAGTTAACTTTTGACAGCATTCATGTTTTCACTATGGTTCTATGGGAATTCATTTTTTTAAGAGAATACATGATTAAGGAATTCACATGATTGGAATGTGACCAACAATATATATGGGGGATAAATGATGGTATTCACATGCTTGGTTGATGACATGTCAAGTAATAATTTTCTTTATACTATGAGCTTGGACCGAAGTATTTTAGATAAGCCTAAATATTAGAATGGATTATGTTGGACATATGCTAGTATTGTTTATGGATAGAACTTTTTTTCGATGTTATTTATGGGATGTTATAGTAATATAGCTTTAGAAAAAGGACAACCTTCAGGACGGGCGACAACCCATCGTGTCGGACAAAGCTGTGGGAATCGAACCCACAACCGAAGTGTGGCTGGCCTTTATCGCCTACCACTAGCCTACAGGAAGTCCCTGGTTAGTAGAAACTAGTTTTATTTTATAACGCGGTATGAAATATGAAGTATATGTTCATTTTTGGAATCGTATAAGATTAACATCACCATAGATGGACTTATGTATATTTGATAACTTTTGTTAACCTTTTGTTTGAAACAGATGGAATGACCCATCATTCTATCACATGATCTATTAACACTTCATTAATAACAAATTCAACTTCATTTCTTTAGGAGATGAAGTGTAAATTGTTCAAAGCATGATCAACAGTGAGATTGTACAAAAATAAAGGAATTATTTATTCTAATTCAAATTCTTCAACTTTAGGGAAATAATCTTGAAAACCAAAAATGTTGTCCCAGTGCCCTTATATCCGATGAAAATGATGGTACCTTAGATCAATCGAAAATCTATGGATTTGTGATTATTGGATATTTCATAGCCATGTTCTCTACCACTCTCCATAAGAACATGATGGTTATATTTTTCTTCCATATCCATATTTTCACCTATGTTCTCCTATGTGGAAACCCAGTGATGAGTTAATTTGGATAAACGTTACATTTCATACTTTAGTTTTTAAAGCCAAGTTTTGGTATTCCTTTTTATGATGTGGTTTTCTATTAAAGAAACATTCTAGTAGTTAACCATTTATAACCTCGACGAATTTCGAGGGCGAAATTCATTTTAAGGGGGGTAGAATGTAACACCCCGAGATTTTATGAAAAATATTCTTTTTAATTTTATTAATGTCTTGTGTTGTACGATACACCAAAAGAAGATTTCAAAACACGCATCCTTGACTTTCCTTGCATTACATGCAATCACAACCTTCCTCGATAGCGTGTGTAGTACGCAATACCGAGTTTCACTAAACAACAATATATTATTAAAA
The DNA here is from genome assembly GCA_963277665.1 of Viscum album. Classification (NCBI taxonomy): domain Eukaryota; kingdom Viridiplantae; phylum Streptophyta; class Magnoliopsida; order Santalales; family Viscaceae; genus Viscum; species Viscum album. The sequence continues at coordinate 668,574,276 of OY728133.1, forward strand.
TATTATTAAAACTAGCCGTTATGAATATTAATAACAACCTTTTAATATTTTAGAAATTTTATCTCTCAAAATGGACTTCATTTTTGGATTCGGGTTATAGAATTTAGCCTAAGGTCAAATTTTGGTACTTTTCAGATAACTTTCATATTCTGATGAATAGTGAAAATTAATAAATTTTAATTAAAAACAACTTTTTTAATCAAAATAATTAATAGTGATAAATTTTTAATTTGAGTGGTTTTAAAGTATATTTAGAATATATTTTTACAATTTAATACAATGTTGGTTATTGGATGTAATTTTACATTTAAACCAGTTATAAACAAATGTCAATCTTTTGATAGTTATTATATCTTAAAAACACGCTATTTGTTTTGACGACAAGAATTAATTTTTAAATTAGTTAATGTAGCTGATATGTTTTGAATTTGATAAAATAGACATCATTTTTGAATTCATAATATCAAATATATCTTAGGCCTAATTTTTGGAATTTTTCTGAAAACTTTCATTTTTTGATGAATAGTGAAACCACTAAGTGGTAGTTAAAAAAATGAATTTTTCATAAAACTTAATTTTACCGCTTCTGTGTGTGGAATTTCAAAAATCTGAGAGTCAAGGTTGATGTCAGAAAGTAAAATGTGGTTCAATGAGATGAAAATAATTTTTGGTGAATAGTAACTTATTACTTTTTTTACCATGGTTAAAAGTAAATAGGTTAATTAAGGGTAAAAATGATATTATTATTACCCTAACACATGCCCTAATTATATTGGATAAGTTTAATTTGACCAAAATCAACCTTAGGAATAAAATATGACCATTTAGGCCCACTTGGATTAGATTAGGACATTTATTATTAATTTATTCAAAGAAGGGTTAAAATAGTTAAAATCAAAGTTTAATAATAAATAATTTTTAATATAGGGATATATATAAGATAAATTCGACTATAAATATTCATTAAAAAGATAAAAAGATTTACTACATAATTATATTTTATTTGTAATTTTTAGACTTTATATAAGTTAATTTATTTATGACACAAAGATGATGTAGTAATTATCTTATTAATGAAATATTGACATAATTGATGTTATAAATGCCCAAATAAATGTAATTTGAGACTTTTTATGAATTCCACTAATTTTATAGGTTAATATGACGTGTTATAATTTATTTAATTAACTTTTTTAGAACTAATAATTCAGATATTAGTTTCAAAAAAATCAATTACTAAATAGTGTCAAAATTGACATTAAATAGTTTTTAAAACAAATATTATATTATTAATTGTTATTTTATTCCTAAAAATCTACGGTTCGGCAAAATGACTTAGACAAGGTTATATATATTAATAATAAACAACTTGGGGTTCATTTGGCTTGTTATAGTATGTTTATTAACCTTATAGTGTAAGAAAACAAGAAGACACGGTAAAAGTAAAATTATTTATCTTAAAGTTAAATCTAAATGATAAGATTACAATAGGAACCTAAACTTGTCTAAATTCTCTTGGATGAGAGTATTTCGACCCATCCCCACCTTAGCTTCAAAATACATAAATTTGGAGCTATTTAAAACCTAATATGACTTTATAATAAAATAATATATTTTGTTTTCCAAAGGTGCCCCTCTCCTCGCTTATAAAAGGGCACCTCCTCCCTCTCTTCCTCACACGACTTTGAGCCTTATATCTCAGAAAACCCCTTCCAAATTCTCTTATCCACTACCCTAGAAACATCCTAGAGGTCCTAGTCATCTTCAAAGACCAATTTTATTGCCCTAAGAGGATGTCTCAAAGAGGCGCTTCAAAGAAGAGATAATGTCCTTTATCGATTCTTTCACCTTTGTTTGTTCTTCCACTTCTTCTTCGTAGGTTGTTTCATTATGAAGTAATAACATCAGTAAAACTAATATACTGATTTTTTATTATAATTATGAAAAAATTCTATTTCACCATCTATCCATCCTACGGAAAACGAAATCACCGCGCGTGCGTACGTACGGAATACCATCTCCACGCCGTGGTGTAATCTATTTTCCACCACCACCTTACATGGATGGGTATAATGGGGTAAATAATAACTATATATGATTATTTTAAAGTGATATTGATTCTGTAATATTATACATACACTCAAATAAAATTCCATTATCATGGGAATGATATCATTGCTCGTGCGTACGTACGGAATACCATCTCCACGACGCGATGAGAATCATTCTCAATGATTAACCATTAATAAATGATTATAATGTATATATAATAAGTAATCATGAAATATTTGACAAAATAATGATATTGTATTTATTTATATATATATGTATGTCATCCAATTAATTCCATTCAATTCAACGAGGAAATGAAAACAATGTTCATGTATACGTACGGCCTACCGTCTCCATGAATGGTGTATTTCTTTCCATTTATCGATCTATTATATATATATATATATTATGAATATATATTATATATAAATCATGTTTTATATTATAGAATTAAGTAATCATGATCTAAGTAATCATATGAATAATTACAAGTCAAAACACGGACGACAAATGAAACGATTTTACCCAAAATGCTCTTTAATATGGAATTTACAAAATAACGGGTAATATAATGTCATAAGTGATATCATAACAATTAATATTATTCTGTAATAAGTCACTAACATTATTTAAATCATTATACAGGAGGTTCGGATACGTACAAATCATATCAGATGTAAAGTAAGGGATCATTTTGCAAATCTCATTTTTATCCAAGATTGCTTATTCGTAAGTAATTATTGGGGTTATTTCTATCATCCATGTCCATGTTTTATAAAAGTGTTTTCATGTATGTTAAAAGTCCTTTTTACCCATTTTTGACTTTTACTACATGGTATGTAAGGAATATTTCTTTTTTTACGTTACGAGGTACTTTTTGACTTTTTTGAAAAAAGTACGAGAAGGATGTTTTTTTAACATATATGACATGAAAGGATTTATACGGTCTTATAAAGCCTTATATTCATGAAGATTCCTCCAAAATATTTCATTAATATTTTCAACAAAATTATTTTCATTTAAAATTTCATGACATTTTGTGAAAAGAAAATTATTTTGAAGAAAAAAGGATATTTTCCTCAAGAATTCATTTCAAGTGTTTTATCAAAACCATTTTCATCTAAGAGGACATTATTTTACATGTGTATGTTTCAAGTATCATGTCTCTATGAATTACATGGTTTCAATTTTCTATTGATGAAATTATATCCAAATTTTTTTGTACGGATTACATTATGATGGAATGATGTTTATGAAACCCATTTTATCCTTGGGTTATGATGAATGATTTACGTTTATATTGTGGCACAAGTAAGAATTATTTCATTATGAGATGGGTGGGACCTATATCTCCTTACAATTCATTGGGTAATGATTTTTTATATCATGATTTAGGTATGGCTGGAACGGTAAGTTAATCTGGTTCTGTGTTACAGGACTGAAACGAGGAGTGAACTCGATTCAGAAAGAGACTTTTTCCACTAAGATGGTCTTGGAATCAATGCCTTGGGTACTATGGAAATCATTACAAGTGCTTAATGGATGCCACAATTACGTGTTTTATTCCGATTCTATGTTATCATTATTTATGTTCCATTATGATCTATTCCTTATGTACTTCCATGTTTGAAGTCGTTGCTCAGGATTTTGATGTTTAAACATTATGTTCATGTTTTTAGGTTCAAATGTGTATGGTATGTTTTATTTTATCCATGCTTACCCTTATTGAGCATTTTAGCTCACCCTTTTTATGTTTTATTTTCCCCAGGATATAAAGAAATGTTTTAGGTAAGAAAAAAAAGGGAAGATCTTTATGGGAGATGTTGAAGATCTTTCACGACGATTAGAAGATTACGTTCCATGTTTCCAAAGACACAAAACTATTACGGTCCTTGTGTGTGTGTTTTTGTTATGTACTAAGTATTCCAAAAATGTAATGTAATGTCCATGTACGTCAAGCTTCGGGTCTCTACAATTGTCCCATAAAATTTGTTTTTTAATCAAATGGTGACTATTATCATTATAGGATGAATATCATCAAGCCTTGGGAAATATGGCTTCTAGAAGATACTGATTTCATGAGATAAAATCTTAGGGACTAGGTACATGTTGGGTATGACGTTTGGATACAAGATACTTATTTATGGAACATGTTTTCAGGGACATGATTATAGGTGGAACCTAAGGGTTCCCCAGTTATGCTATTTTTCTTAGGATTCATGGGAATTAAGCTAAAGATCCTTTCCACTACAATTATTTATATAAAGTCATGTAATATATTCCTAATGTATTGTTAGGATAGCATATCTGAAATATAATGGAATTGTCCAAAGCATGCAGAATTTTTCCTTGTAGCTATTAAGGAGAAGGGAATTAGCTTATTCCTTGCATGGTTATACATTCCAATATATTTATATTCTTTATACACCTATGTTACTATGGATGTAAGATAATAAAATAATGGGGTGTCCTATAGAGTTCATTATTACAACCTGCATAGGCCCCTTGGGATGTGTATATAATATATGTATTATAGATCAAGTAAGGGGTCAAACAAAGGATCAATACCTTAGTGATCAAATTAGACCTTTTGCATGGGATGGATAGTGGTGGACCATGATAGTTATTCTTCATCATATAAAGTTTCCTTTTGTAAATTATTTAGTGTTTTATAATTATTTATATGTATTCATTGATATAATTTTCCATGGTTGACTTTGTTTTCCTATTTTATTGTATTTCCTACTATGATATATTTTTTTCTACAAGTGGTATGCCTTAGGGGTTATTTATTATTGTTTATTCTTGTTTATTCCTCCTATGAGAACCAATTTTTGTTATTATATTACATCATATAAGATTTTATTCTTTTTTTTCACTGATATATTTATATATGATCCATTATAATTACCGCCACTAGATGTATATTATCCCCCACTATCACCACATTAGACCATCACATTTAGTCATTAGCCTTTTATCGTACTAGGAGGCCTTCCTTAGTCCTAGTGGAGAACAATCCTAAAGCACTTTTTAATGTGTCTTTTAGGTCTAGATGAAACTAATGGTATTAAAGTAGTTTTTTTCCTTTTTGGGTCTTATTATTTGAGGTACGGTAGACTATAGTATAATAATTAGTGGAGATTGGTTATAGTGCTTTTGTTTAGGTGTCTGTATCCGCATTCTTGGGGGACAAACCAAGTTTCTAGGTGTGGGAAATTTATTTTTGTCCATTTTATCATTAGAATTGATTGATTTAATCCAAAAATGGAACACTTGGGTATGATGTTTATTTGTTATGTGGCTTTTGAATATTGGCCCAGTACGGTAAGGTGGGTTATTTTATGTGTCATGATAGACACATGAGATCATATGATGTGTTTTTCATATTATATTCATTGGTAACCTATAATTCACTAAGTGGGGTTGGGTTTTCTAATGTTTCAAAAAAGAAGCTAAATAGTGTTTTCATGTGTAGAATTTTTAAGGCATTATAATCATCCATCCAAGGTAAATGGTTCCTAATGAGATTTATGTGTGATGCAATGTTATTATATTTGCATGTGATATATGGTTCTGACTATGTTATGAGTAGGCATGGATGATGAAAGGAAGTGAGTTGTTTAATGTGTTAAAAAATATATTACAAACTTTCATCATATATATCCTCTTTAGTAGAATTCTACTATGATACACCCATATTGATGTATATATGTGATTCATGACCCTGATATGGGTAGGTATTGATCCTAGAGGATGGATTTCATGTAAAAGGTTTTTCTAGGGGAGTGTATGGATGGTGGGATGCGCTTCATGATATAGATTTTATTTTATATGATTTAAATAGACATATTTTTATGGTTATTTTACTATCATGATTGAAATTCATCATGATTCCATCTATATAGCTTCGGGAGGCGCAAAGTGAGGGATGAGACATGGTGATGCATGAACATGCATGAGATAAGGCCCCATAGGGTAGAGATGAGGTCCAAGAGGGATTGGATGATCAAGATCCTTAGGAACATGCTCTAGTATAGGTGAGATAGCCACATTTGATGGAAGCCATTGGGCTATGAATTTATGAGTAGATTAGTGTGAGCCTATTTTGGGTGATATAGGGTATTTATAGGGAATTTTATGGAGATGATCCACATATGGGCTGGAAACTAGCACCGAATGCGTCAAACTACAAGTTGGAGGAATTTTCTTGGATACCTATACGCACACACATGCACAACCCAGTCCCAACTCACAAAAGGGAAACAAAACACCATTGGACAACATAGTACATGTACAGTTGAAAGTAAGGTGGTCCAAAATACAAGCCAAACTAAAAGAAAAAAACTACACTAGAAAGAACCTCATGAGATCGTCCACTATGTATTCTACCTGAAGGGTAGGTACAACTCATTTCCACAACTCTATACATCAACCAGTCACCTTTGTGTACTTCCTGGTCCTGGATCCTAAATTTTCATCCAAGATACTCATCATCTGCACAAGACACAACATGTTGTAGGTGAAGCACGTGCAGGGGTGGGTATAAACAATACCCAGTAGGGACACCGAGACCCCTAATGGTCTCCTAGAATTCCACAAAGGAAAAACCATAAGGCATGATCTCAATCATAAAGCACAAATAAAAAGACTAATCTCAAACTAGGAATAAAAATCAGAGTTCAAGAAAAATGATGATTAATCTTAAGTTATATTATTTTACACTATTATAAATTTCCACAAATGAACCATGAAAGAGTAATTCCATTTTCGATCCACACATGGTCGTATGTCGCTGATCCCTGACGGGCTTCTCTAAGGCTGGTCCTCATCAGGTCTCGCACTACTAATCCACACAGGGTCACTAGAAAGCTGATCTACAGAGGGTCACTATGATGTTCATCCACACAGGTTCTCTATGATTCTGATCCACACAAGGCCGCTATGATGCAGATCCACAAAGGGCTTTTATGATGATGACCCATAGAGGGTATCTATGATGATGATCCATACATGATCTCTATGATGCTGATCGACAAAAGGTTTCTATGATGCTGATCCATACAGGGTCTTTATGATGTTGATCCACACATTGTCTCTATGATGCTGATCCGCAAAGGGTTGCTATGATGCTGATCCACACAGGGTCTCTATCCAATTGACAGTGAGACAAAGGATTCCCCACACTTGGTGCGCTTGAGTTCCATAGAGCCTTCCCCTCAACATATCAGTTGTACCTAAACTGCCAAAAGGATCCATAAAAGAGTATCCCAAAGGTCCTCTATGTCGTATGGGTCCCAACACGATAGATGGCGTGTCAATCGGGCACCCGGTCTGTGAGTTATAAGCATTTTAGTAACGATGGCCCAGTTGGATTCGGCTTCAATCCATCTCGGCCGTACAACAACTTTTTCCAAAAATCAGGTGGATTATCTCAAAATGACCTCTCATTTTAATGATTATAGTGCTCTAGACGGTTCATCAAACTAACGTATGGTTTGTGAGAATGGCCTTTTAGGGTATCTGGGCCGAAAAGGGTTTGGGTTCTGTCCGACCAGATCAGAATGAACCAAACCACCCCGACATGGTCCGACCCGAGCCATTTCGGTTCGAACTGACTAGGTCCCAGTCCGACCCAGACCAACCTAAACGGGCTGGGCCGGCCCGAGTTGGCTAGGCCCCGGCGGGCTGAGTTTGCCAACTGGGTGGCATAACCCCTTCTCGAACGACTTAATTCATTCAGGTTTCTTAAACCGGCGACACCACATAGTGTTTCCCCATGTTAGTGGAACCCACGGGATGTGAGTCCCTCCACTATGACTTGAAGGATGGATTTCTCTTTGTGGTGCTAGACAGTGCGCTGCACCAACCAACGCGGCCGACCAAGGGTCATCCACCCACGTGCTCCACTACGGTGCCTACTGGTGCCACCACTCCTCCATGGGTGGGGATATCTGGCCGCAAACATCGGCTACTGGCATGACAGTGCAAAAGGGGCTTTTACCGGCCACTAGGTGAGCTTCGATGGTCCATTTCCCTTCTTCTTGCACCTACGGGCCTCCTTGGATGCCGTCATCACTGCGTGGCTCCCGGATTCAAGATTCCGCCGAGTTAAAAATCATCCCCCAATGAACGCGACAAAACTCGATGCGGAGGAGGGTCCTATCCTTGTTCTTTTGGCCCACACCATCTTTATTGGAATCATATCAAGTGAGTAATAAATAAATCATCACATAGACAAAGATTAACCCCATTAATTCTTTTCCCACAACAACTATCCTCGGTATCATATGAATCGTAGATCAACTCGTTTTGGTTGATTCACATTCATCTTGATTTTCAAGAATGAGGAAGAGAAACAAATTGTCTTTAATTTAATCATAAACAACTCGTACCTCAGTTTTGGAGGAGATGTCATGGTTGTGGAAGTAGAATCTTTTTTTTTGAAGTCACCGGTATTCATCAATCCTAGATCGATTCCTCCAATGACGTCGTTCTAGGCTCCATTCTTCATTAGAGGTAAGTTCATTCTTCGGTTCTTCATCATGGAATCTCCCACGATCCACCAATCCCCCTTTTTTCCTAGAATTTAATAAAAAAAATATGGATTTTAGAGTTTAACACTTCATTTAATTAATGGTCCATTAATCAGTGTAATCAATGAACTTTTTAATTATACAAGGATTTGTTACACAACCTATGTGTAACTGATCATTTAATAACCCTCATTAATTACCCAACCACTTTTTGGTCCATAACACCATCAATCAATAGGTGGTAGAAAATAAAATAACTTGTTATGTTATTTTATTATTCTTTCAAAAAGTCCGAAAAACTATCTTTTTCACTCGATTTACTATGGATGAAGTTATTCATCCCTTAAGAGAATCCCAGTGCTGTGAGTTCAATGGTGCCCTCTAATTTCAATTACAAGCACCGGTTCAATAGTTAGAAATCCCGCTTGAACCATTAATGAATGAAACTTAAACTAAATTTTAAAATTACGTTCTGGGAAAACATTAATTTTATCAGACTTGTAATAATCCCATATAATTTAAAATATATATATATAATTTCTGGGCCTTCAAATTCTCGCCACTATAGGGATTTTTGAACCTCAAAGCTAAAACAAAAATAGGGGAACAAATGGGGTTATTGAGAAAGTATCTGAGCCTCCTAATCCCAAGTTCTCTCTTAGATATTCGTGTGCTAACAAAGAACTCGCACCAGAAGCGTTGAACACACATGAAGAACATACTCCTATTTATCCTATATCTCCACCGTGAACTCCACAAACATCACCCCATCGTTGATGTAAAACTCTCCTTAGTCAATAACTTGTGATGGATCATGCACGTACCTCCTCAGCTACGACGCATGGATAACATTATGCACCTGGTGTATCTTTGGGGGAAAAGGTTGACAATATGCCACCACAACTACTCTGCTAGGGATCTGGAATGGTCTGATGAACCTTAGAGATAGCTTGTCGCCCTATACAAACCTCTATAATCCCCATTGGTGTGATAAACATAGGAATACATGGTCTCCCTTCTCAAACACTAAGGGTCTCCATCCCTTATCGGCATAAGACTTAGGCCGACTCTGTGTAGTCTTCATCTTCTCTTGAATAATTTTCCCCTTCTCTATGGTAGCATATACCAACTCTTGACTAATAAGATCTAAATCCCCTAGGTATATCCAACATAGTGGTTATCTATAAGGTCACCCATATATGGCCTCAAATAGAGCCATGACAATGGTGTAGTGATAACTATTTTTTTATGTGAACTCCCTCAGTGGCTTGTGGTCCTCTCAACTGTGGCCAAAATCAATGACACAAGAACGAAGCATGTCTTTGAGTGTCTGTATGGTCTTCTCCATCTGACCATCTATCTGAGGATGGAAGGAAGTGCTCAATTGCAGCATAGTCTTGAATGCCTTCGGTAATCCCTTCAACTAGGGGGATGTAAAATGAGCATTGTGATATGAGATGATCATCGATGGAACCCCATGAATCCATACAATCTTATTTATGTAGAGACTTCCCAATCACTCTACTTATCCCTTATCTCAGATGGGTAGAAAGTGGGATGACTTAGTGAGTTAGTCAATGATCACCCAGATAGAATCATGGTCGTTGGACATACGTGGAATCCCTATCACGAAGACTATAGATATAAAATCCCACTTCTGTTTCAGCACCTCAAGTGGCCGAGTTAATCCTGCTGCTACTTGATGATTGGCCTTCATTTGCTGAAAAGTGATACATCGTGATATAAACACTACCACCACTTTTTTTATTCTCTGACACCTGTACTGACACCAGAGGTCCTGGTACATCTTTGCCACTCCATGATGTACCTCTAAAGTGGGTGTGTGGAACTCCATCAAAACGTCCTCCCGTAGAGTCACTGGTACCATGATGCATCCTTTGAAAATGATGATGTTCTCCCCACCTTCAAAAAATTCCTCAGGAGCCTGTTGTGAGGACATCTAAGCACGTGAGGCCTCACAGTCTACATCCCCAAGTTGTGCCTCCCTGAATCGCTGAAGGGGTGGGGGAGTGACCATCATAGACTGGAGGTAAACTTCTCCATCTCTATCCATGAAGGAAAACTACAATGCGGCTATCTGCTCTATTGCCTCACTCATCAACTATAGACCAAACCTCCGGTTGAGTGCGTCTACTACTATGTTCCCCTTCCCAAGACTGTATACTATCTCAAATTCATAGTTCAGGAGGAACTCCAGCGATCGCCACTATCTCAGGTTCAAATCCTTTTGTGAGTAGATATACACGATTGTCTCCTAATAGGAGTAAACATTAAATCATTCACCCATCAAGTAGTGCCTCCGCATATTCATCACAAAGGCCACTACAGATAACTCAAGGTCATGGGTAGCGTAGTTCTTCTCGAGTTGTCTCAACTTCCTTGAGACATAGGTGATCAGAAACTTCTCCTGCATCAGGACACATCCTAGTTAGGTCCCTGATGATTTGCAGTAGACTGCATACCCAACACCCTCTTCTTGAAGCTTCGACATGGGGGCACTCATCTATCTCTACCTCAACTCATAGAAACTCTGTTGGAACCTCCCCATCCACCTGAAAGGCTGCCCCTTCTTCATCACAGACCAAAAGGGTATTGAAACCCTGGAGAAGTCTGGTACAAATATCATATAGTATCTAGCCAATCCCAGTAAACTCCACACCTCGGTCACACTCCTGGGTGGATACCAAGAAATCACAGTCTCTATCTTCACCAGATCCACGTCAACTCCAACCTCTGAGATAATGTGCCCATGGAAGTGTACTTCATGTATCAAAAACTAGATCTTCGAGAGATTTACATAAAGCTGGTTCCCCCAGAGTGTATCTAGAACTATATATAGGTGCATGGCATGATCCTCCTCCAACACTGAGTAAAACACGATCTCATCAATGAATATTACCATGATGCGATCAAGGTAAGGCTAGAAGATCCTATTAATATGCCCCTTTAACAATTTCGGAGCATTGGTCATGATGAAAGGCATCAATAAGAACTCATAATGTCCATAATGACATCTTAAGGCAATCATCAGTATGTCCTCATCTGATACCCTAAGCTGATGATTGCCTGATCTGAGGCCTATCATCAAAAACCATCGTGCATCCTTTAGCTGGTTGAGAGATCATCAATCCTAGACAAAGGATACTTGTTCTTTGTGGTGACATTGATCATTCACCGATATTCTAGAAAAATGATCAAAATTCCATATGCCTTCTTGGAAATCAAAATCAGGGATTCCCATATAGAAACAATTGGCCTTATAAACCCCTTCATCTACAAGTCCATTAGTTGTACCTACAACTCACGATGCTCCAAGGGAACCATCTGATATGATGGAGTAGATATTGTTGACGTATTGGGGTACAGGTCAATGTAGAAGTCTACCTCTCTTCAAGGTGGTAGTCCTGGAACATCCTCAGGAAAGACAAAAACATTCTAGTCCACCACTACAGGATAGATCAGACTCTTATCATTAACTACTATGAGGGTAATGTTAGCCTATAGATGTGTGATTATCTTCAACCTCGACCAATAAAGTCCATACTGAGCTGTAAGGGTCCCCTTCTTGCTGGAGAAGGAAAAAATTGTTACATCCTCATGGAAACACCACACATTGTGCCTGAAATATTAAATCTATGAATTTACTATGGATAACCTTTCCATACCCAAGATGTCATCGTAAGGCCTCAACTCCGATACTAGTAGATCCCATCCAAATCTCTCACCTCCTGGAGTAAGCTCATAATGTCGGCATAAGTGTGTAATCATCGAAACCTCTCCTATATAAGTCTCTAATCATAAGGATTTATCCAATGGCTCTACCGGAATATCCGAGCTCCGAACAAGAGTTGTGGTAATGAAAGAGTGACTGGAACCTATGTCTATAAGTACTAAAAATATGGTGGAGTATATAAACATTATACATTTAATCATATCTAGAGAACCATGGTCATAGGCCTCAGCTTCATGAAGTTGGGCTCATCCCTGTTTGCCTTCTCCCTAAGGTTGGGGTGGACCAACAAGATGTGGTGGCAGAAAAACATCAAATTTACTCCCATTGCATGCTTCCTGAGTTGCTCCTCTTCCACTTCTGCCACCTTGTGGACCTCCTTGTTCCAATATATTCCTCTGCCTCGGTGGTCCCTCAACTGCCTACTACTATTCAGTATGGTGGGTCTTGTAGTCACATGGCATGTGGCCCAACCCACCGCACTTGAAGCCCAATCATCTCCTCTGCCGGAATGCTCTACCTCATGAGTTTTTCTCCTCTGATTATGCGTCCTGGGGTTGTCCTTCATAAGCTCTATCCCACTTGGACCTCTGCATCATTTTCCTAATGTCTGCTCCAGATGACTTGGATACCTGTCGTCTGGTGGTGGATCTCACCATCGGTGCCTACCCAGCTAAGAATATCTCCACAAATAATGATCACTTGTGTACTCCATCCCGTGTCAGGATATTGAGTGATATCATTGATGCTCCCACCAGATACCCTTCTCAAAGGGACTGACCCTGATGAAATGGTCTCGTACCATGTCATTTTTGTAGTGAGAGAGGTCAATGAATCTCTCCAAGTACTGGGCCATAAGCAGACAACCCTACTACAAGTGGAGGATCTCCAAAATACGCACAGACCATAGTGTCACTAGAACAAACCACACCTTTAATAGGCATTCGAAGTCCGTCCAAGTGAGGTTCTCCTTGTCATGTGACTTTAGAGTTTGCGTCCACCATATCTCTGTCATTCCCTAGAAAATACTAGTTTATAGGATCACCATCAGCTCTCCTGGTGTCCCAACAGGGTAGAAAAATGTTGACACAACCTCCATTCAGTACTCACCTGCCTGGTGAGCTGTCTCGCCTCAAAACATCTAAGGCCTCTGCCGATGGAACTAATGCAACACGCTCATTCATCCTTCATCGTCCTCTAGTGGGGATGGTGGAAACTACTTCCCAACGGGTAGTGGTGTTGTTGGTGCACCACCCAAAGGTGCTATCACAGTATTAGAGCCCTACACCGAATCCTCATCACTCGGTGGGCCATCATTGTGAACTATCTATGGAATCCTGGAAGGGTGTCTACATGGTGGAATCCTGATAAGAAATAGGTGTGTCACTATCAATAAGTTATACCTGGTGTGATGACTCAAAATATATCTAAAGCAAAACATTTCCAAAACACACGCAATTAGTGTTTTCATGAACCAAATTGGAAATCAGAATTTGGGGTCCTGGTTTATGGATACGTCGGTTGCCGAACCAACCCTGGACTCCTCGAACTAAAAACCACAATCAAAAACACATAACAATATTTCTCCATTGGAAAGATCAGAGTCCTAGTTCTTCGTTAGAACTGACTCATTTGATACCACTTTATCACGACCCGTCCCCAGGGGCCCGTGTCGTGACCACCTAAAGTCTACCTCCTAAATGCTAGGGGTTGAAGACTACCTCTAAGGGCGTATATCTGAAAGTGGGAGGCATAATCCTGGATACCTGTATGCACACACATGCCCAAACATGTCCCAACTCATAAAGGGAAATATCATACCACTGGAAAACTAAGTACAAGTACAGTTTAATGTAAAGGGGGATAGAATACAAGCCAAACTAAAATAAAAATAAATTCAATAGAAAATAGATCTTGAGATCATCCACCAATGATCCTTCTTGAGTGTATGTACAAATCGTCTCCACAGCTCTCATCATCAACCAGTCACCTCTATGTACTACCTGGTATTATCTCATAATGTCTCAGCCAAGCTTCTCATCATCTTCACAAGACACAACAAGGTGTCAGAGAAGACCGTGTAGGGGTGAGTATAACAATACCCAATAGGGACCCTGAGACCCCCGGAGGTATCCCAAAATTCCACAAAGGAAAAACCATAAAACATGATCCCAATGAAAAAGCACAAAGCAAAAGACTTAGCTCAAACCAGGTATACAACACATAGTTTAGGAATAAAGATGAATATTCTTAAACAATACCATTTTATTTTGTTAGGAAGTTTCAACAACTAAACTATGAAGGAGTTGTTCCATTGTCGATCCACACATGATTATATGTTTTTGATCCCCGATGGGTCTCTCTAGGGATGGTCCTCATTGGGGCGCGCACTGATAATCTACACAGGGTCTCTAGAATGTCGATCCACACTTGGTATCTATGATTATAATCCACATAGGGTCGCTATGATGCTGATCCACACAAGGTCTCTATGATGTTGATCCACACAAGGTCTTTATGATGTTGATACACACATGGTCACTCTGATGTTGATCCACACAGGGTCTCTATGATGCTGATCCACAAAGGGTCTCTATGATAATATTCCACACACTTTCCCTATGATGTTGATCTATAGAGGGTCTCTATGATGCTGATCCACATCGGGTCTTTATTCAACTGAAATCCAGCCACTCGATTCCCCAAACTCAGTGTGCTTGAGTTCTGTAGAATTTTATCCTCAATATATAGGTTGTTACTCAACAGACACTAAGCTCTACAAAGGATTAACCCAAAGGACCCCCATGTCGTGAGGTTCCCAACGTGACAAATGATGTGTCAATCGGATGCTCAGTCTGTGGGTTATAAGCATTTTAGTACTGAGAGCCCGGTTTGATTTAGGTTCCATCCATCTAGGTCATAATCCAAAATTTTCCAAAACTCAGGTGGAGTATATCAAAATGACCATCTCGTTCCAAGAATTACATCTCCATATACGGTTCATCAAACATAGATCCTTTTTTTGATATATGTTCTTTTAAGCGTATCTGAGCCGAAAAGTGACTGGTTCTAATCTGATCTGGTCGGACCGACCCGCCTCGACCGGGGCCAAACGGACCTGGTTTAGGTCAAACCAACATGGTCTGGTTATGACCCATGTCTGACCCATCATGGCCCACACTGTCTAGGTCGGCCCGAGTGGTTTGGGCCGCGATGGGCTCGGCCCGACCCGCCTTGGCTGGGCACGGCCCGCGGGGCGACTTGGCCTGGTGGTTGGCAGAGTCTAACACTTAGGTGCTAGACCCCCTTCTCAAACGACTTGATCTGTTTAGGTTTCTTTAGCCAAAGGTTCCACATGGAATCTCCCCCTATCAGTGAGACTTATGGCGTGTGTGTCCCATCCGCCGTAGCTCGAAGCTGCGGTTTCTCTCTACAGCGCGAGACGGTGCTCTGTCACTGCCCAGGTGGTCGGCCGCCCACTCTCTCCTTCATAGCTTCTATGAGGGCCGCCTCTCCTCCACAACCATTGAAATCTGGCCTCCACCATCTCCTATTAGTACTGTGCCAGTGATGAATCTTCGGGAATCCAGGTGAGCTCTGGTGGCCATTTTCCCACCTGACTACGCTTATGGGCCTCTCGGGATTCCACCATCTATGCGTGGCTCCCGAATTCTAGATTATGTTGAGTTAAAAATCGTCCCCCAACGAAGGATACCAAAATCAAAGCGACGGAGGGACCGTGACTTTATGTGTGGCCCACTCCCTCTGTGTTAGCATCATATCAATTGTGTAGTAAATAAATCATTTCATAGACAAATAATAACCCCATTCAATCATTTCCCGCAACAACCTCCTGTAGTTTCATTCGAATCGTGGATCAACTCATTTTGGTTTATCCATATTCATTATGCTTTTCCAGAATTATGAAACGAAACAAATTCTCTTGAATTTAAACATAAATAAATCCTACCACAGTTTTATATGAGATTATGTGGTTGTGGAAGGAAAATCTATGTTCGTTGAAGCTGTCAGTGTTCATCAATCCCGAATTGACTCCTCCAACGATGTCGTACAAGCCTCCATTCTTAATTGGAGGAATGTTCTTTCTTCGGTTCATCATCAACGATTCTCCCTCAATCTACCAATCCTCCTTTTTCCAAAATTTGAATAAATAAAAGGAGGAGTTAATATTTTAATACACCTTTTAATTTAAGGTCCATTAATCGGTGTAATTAATGAGAATATTATTTATATGAGGGGTAATTACACAACCTACGTGTAACCGGTCCTTTAATATCCGTCATTAATTTCTAGACCACCTCTGCGGTCCCCTCCATCGTCACTCAATAGGTGGTAGAAAAATATAATAACATATAATGTTATTTTATTATTATTTAAAAGTCTAAAAAAATATCTTTTTCACTCAACTTACGGCGCTCGAAGTTTAGCCTCCCTTAAAAGATTCATGACACAATGAGTTCAATGGTTCCCCCTGATTTCAATTCTGAGAACCGGTTCAAATGTTATAAATTCTCGCTCGCATGTTTAATTCATGTACATTAACAAATGTTCAAAATTTTGTTTCGTGCACACCAGACCTCTGAATCAAACACCTTCAATTTTAGAAAACTCATATTAATCTCAAATAATTTTAAAAAAATTAAATGGAATTTTTGAGTATTTACATTGAATCTCGAGTTCCAGTATCTATACTCAACATTTTTTTCAGGTTAGGGTGGACCATAGAAAATATGGAATTGGTTTGACATGGCCTAGACCATCGACAATTATATTGAGACACGCCTATATTGGAGGGTATATCAGGTTTAGCGTATCCTCAAAGGTCCGGAAAAGTGATGGTGGGATGTACAGGTATTGGATGGACAACACTATGGACTATTTTGGATGGGTTTTAAGTTCAAATTATTCAAGTTATTATTTATAATGATTTGGAGGGTGGATAGAGCCCATGGCTTCATGAGTATCCAGTACGGAGACACATATGTCATGGACTACGAGTTCATTTTCATAGACCAATTTAATTTTTCAATTACTATAGTGGGTGATGGAATCTCTTTGGTGAAACATTTTCTAGATGGTTTGAGGCATTCCATCAGGTTGTAGGTAAACATATTAATCCTAACATCCTTGTGAGAGGTAGTAAATAAGGTGATAAAATAAGAAGAGAACCTAATGACTAATCATATTCAAGTTGGGTGGCAATATGAGGGGATATTAAAAATGATGCATTTGGTAGTTTGAGGTATACCATATGATATAGTAGAAGGGTAGTCATGCTAGAGACTCGATAACACAACTATAGTGTGGGTATTTAGTAGCATGCTTTATGTGTGGGAATACATGTCATGTCCAAAGCCAATACGATTGGGTTTTCAAGGATTGTTGGTCTTTTGGCCAGATGGTCCATCGGGATAGGTTTTGAAGAAATACCTCTCTGAAAACTGGGATATAGGGATTGGGTTAGACTTGGGGATCTGAGGTAGGACTGGGAGTCATACTTGGAGATAGGTTCATGGATTCAACTACATGTGGAGGCTATAGTAGATATAGAGAGACCCCATATTGAGGTTAACTATCTCTCACTGAGCATATCTATAGAGATTCATGGACTCATGTAGTAGATCATTAGGCTAGCTGCATGCTATTGAGATTCCAAGGTTATAATATGTTGGGGAGCCTTTGACAATTAGAGGAATGTTGTGGGTGTGACTGTGTTTCCTTTTTTCTTGGTCTTTGGCCACATTTTCTGCACGAGGTCTACAAGTATTGTTTTCAAACTAATCAAGCACTGGTCATTGGGTTAGAATTGGTGAAATGATATATATATATATATGGTGTGTGTATGAATCTTGTTATCAATGTTATATAGGTTATATATGAGGTGTGTTGGCATATGGACTTATTATGGGAATCCATGTGATGTGAGTTTTATACAAGGTCTTTTGGAATAATTAGTATAATGGTAATGAAAATGTATATGGGATGAGATATTATTTTTGCGAATCTATTGAGGTGTGAAATTTATGGGCATCTTGTGATACACAATATTTTATGAGTTTCATGCATAAGACATCTATTTATCATATTTTATGGGGTGAAGGTCTTGATGGTATTCATATATGAAACATGAATGATTTATTACATCATCAGGTGGATTAATGAAGATGAATTATAAGAGAAATTTTGAATCCAATAATGCTTAGTAGGCCATCTGAAAAATTTAATTTCTGGCTGAGAAGCGACCATGTAAGTAACTCCTAAGGTGGGGAGCGCCCTGAGGAGAGTTAACTGATGAGTTATGACCAGGGTATACTAGGGTGATGTTTTTCAGATGCGTATATTAATTAACACATCTGATTAAATTTTGATAGATTTAGGGTGATCTATGTAAAGGTGGTGAAATAATAACATTGTGATGTTTTGAGTGGAATGAAAATCCTCAAAATGTTTGAATTTCTCATGTTTGGCGAGCAGACCAACAGTCATTAAAATTATGAAAACCTATTGATGAGAGTTCTTTTAACCCAACGACATGTTTTTATATTTTTTTTAAGTCTATTAATGTGAATTGAGGGTTTTAATTGTTTTTTTGAGTGTCAGAATTCAAAAAGCCATTTTTTTGAAAGGCTAGTCGAGGTGAACGATTGTCACATGGTTTGTCAAACCGTGTGAACTAAAATGTGTGACATGTTTTCTAAAGAAAATATTTTTTAACTATTTTGATTAGTTTATTCAATAATACATGGTGCTTTTTGTATTTTTAGAGGTTTTTCATCGGCTACACATAGTTTTTCAAACTGTGCAGCCTTGCCCGCACACTTAGTGACACTTAGGCAGCAGGTATGCGCAGTTGGAAAATTTTTTGGCAGAAAATTCTTTCCAAAACATGGGAATTATTTTATATGGTTGGCCCTTTGGATAGAGGTTGTATATGTTTGATATACGGTTATCCAAATTGTGGGACATATCTATGCACCTCTTTAAAAAATGTGATATAACAAGGCTTACCCTCCCTTTATGTATATTTTATCCCATATTTTTCTCCTATTAACGTGGCTAGAACATACAGGATGTGAGGAGAACCCCCTTTTCTCTTTCTATAGGCATTAAGACAAAATCCTTTTTAATGCTCTGATTCAATATTCATTGGGGTATATATATTCATATTGGTAAGGCCCTGATCTATTAGATTATTTTTATCTTTTCTCTCACCATACAAAATGTTAAATCCACATGATATATTTTTACTAATTTTGGTCCATTCGACTAAAAAAATTATTTCTCCCATTTTATTTCACGTTAGAGGTCAATATTAGAAGAGATATTTCTTCCTAGACTATGGTATGTTTTTCATAGCTTTACCATGAATTTCAGGCTTTTGTGGGGGCACATTTTTTATACAAAATGTGGGTATTCCCAAAAATGCCCATAATATAAAAATTATTATTTTAAAATTTTTTAACTGATGATCTGAGAAGCCTATCAGAATTCTCATGCCTAACTACAAATGGTTAAGCTGCGTTAGTGGTTGGGACCAACCAAAGCAGTTTAGTTTAGGTGTGTAATATGAATTAGTAAAATTATATATATTGATTTCCTAGTTCCATGGGACCGTGATAGCCTTGAACTAAGGATTGAGTTGAATTTTATCACCTAGATTGAGATGAAAGAGTTGTTAGGTTGAAGGTACGGCATGGGATACATGGAGTGTGGATGATAACTAGGTTGGGGAAACATGGTAATCAGAATTGAGGCAACAAGGTCATCAGGTTGAGGTCGTGGAAGTCATGACAAAGGATTTTGTTGACCATCAGGATTTAGTTACATGTTTATAGGGTCACAATGTTCCATAAGATGTGTCTTATGTTGTTTGGTGATTTTCTCTCACCCTTGTAAGATGAAAAGTCAATGGAATCATGTACACAATGATTAAAATCATCCAAGGAGATGTGGACCACTCATTATGGATGGAGGAACCCATAGACTATACATCTTAAACGATGTTGTTAATCATCAGATTGTTTGGGGGTCCTCACCATGGAAATCAATATGGATTTTTATTTTCCATCAGTTGATGGTGTTGGGACCATAAGTTTGTAGCTGAGGCTTATTTTTATGCTTGAGGGCATTTGGCCAGGATTATGGGAGGAAAAATATCACCAATCTGTGGAATTTCATGTTGTTGATCCAATATTGATTACTATTATTTGATGATGAATATCTCAATACCATGGAAAATTGGGCTTTAAGATGATAGTGATATTATGTGGTAAGGTGGAAGGGATTAAGTGTAATGGGGTGGACCTTTCAGACCATTAATTTTCCAAAAATCTTATGTTTGTGGTGTCTGAGGGTAGTCCCTGATGTTTTTGGGATATGTGGTCCATGTTATTGGTGATTTATTTCAACAGTTTTCGAAATTTCTAGTTTTCTAATGGTGAGTCATCTTGGGGTGACCTGTCTGGTGGTGACTTGTATTGAAATGAATCACTTTGTAGTGACTCATCCTAGTGCTGACTCATCTGGTGGTGACTCTTCTGTCAATGACACGTATGGCCGTGACTCTTCTGATGGTGACTCATCTGGAGGTGACTCCTCTGGTAGTGACTCTTTTAGATGTGGCACATCTTTAAGTGACTCATCCTAGTGGTTAATCATCTGGAGGTGACTCATTTGGAGTTGTCTCAGCCTATTTGTGACTCTTCCTCACAGTGACTCATTTCAAAAGTTTTACATTTTAATGTTTTTAATTATTTCCCCTTTTTATGTCTATTATGATTAAAAATTATCTTTATAATTTAATTTTAATTTTCAATGTTGTATAAAAATAGATCAACTGTATCATTGATTTTCTAAAAAAATTTATTCCTTATAAATGTTTAAAATTTGTTTTCATGATTATTTTATCTTTATTGGAAATTAAAAATTGTATCCAATCCTAAACATTCAGGATCAAAACATTCAAAAGAAAATATCCCTCCTTATCTCTTTTAGTCTAGAATTCTCTTGAGACCAGACATCCAAAAATCCTTCATCCATATAGTTGAGTAACCTAGTCCCTATGGTTAGTCTATTTTCTCCCCAAAGAGTTTCCAACTGTACATGCACAACTTTTTTGGTGCACCATGTTTGTGTTAATAATATTTCATCCATGTAGGATTTCTTTTCTCTTTCTTGATTATGTATCATGCAGGATGGGTATATAGTTTTTTATAACTATAAATATAGTTGATTTTTAATTAAAAGGATAATATAATTCATCTAAAATAAATATGAAGGGGAAAGGGAATGTGATGTTTGATCATATTATTTTATTGAGGTTGATTGATATTTTGAATTGTATGAGATAATTTCTCACTAAAAATTGTGGTCATTGGGGGTCATTGTTTGTTCACTATTTGATGGTTATTGGAATACATTCATGTTTCATGGTGGTTGACATCACTTATTATATAATTGTTGAACCATGTACATTCAATCAATAAAATGTATTCCATGGGATCATATGGTTTCTTTTATAACAACATAAATTTACAAAGTAAAATTGAATAATATATCCAGTGCTAAGTCTAGATGTATTTTTTATAGTGGGTTGTAATATAAAATAACTGTGGGGATGGGGAAAATGTATGAGATATAGTTTTTTAACAGGGCTATGATGGTCATGATGTGGTTGTGCAGTAGGGTTATGGTGGAAAATAGATTTGGACTTGGCTATTGTGATTTTTTTTCATTATAGTGCTTGTTATTTTTAATGTGTTATTTACGTAAATGGTATGGATTTATATATGTGTGATAACTATACACTTGAATTATTACATGATTTTTATTTATAGGACATATTTAATTTATTAATTGATGATGGTATTTAAGGAAAAATAAAACTACATGTTTAAGGGAATGGGTATAAAATTTAGAATTTGTAAAATGGATTAATGATATATTGAGATTGAAATATAAATTATGGAATTTTTTTTCATGTATGGTGTTATGAATTTAGAGCTGGTAGCAAAGTGGAGAAGTCATGAGTAGGATGGTGTTTGGTTATAAAACCATAGGTTGTCCTTGTGTGCATTTTGTCTCTATATATGTGTACAATATATATTCTATTGATTTATATACACACCCCACCCATTTCGAGAAATATGTTTGGACAAATTCATAGTCATGCTGAGGGGTTAGTTTCCCAACATCCAGGTAAGAGGACGACGGGTTGGCCGCCTTCTCTTCAATGCTCCCTCTTCTGGGAGATAATGGACCAAGTGTCTTCATGTGAGTTATGTTGTGGTTTCCTAGGTGTCTTCGGGATGAGTTTTGATGTGTTTTCTTATTTTTATTTGTTATGAGTTTTGGTTTGTTGTCCCATGTGTCTTCGATATGATATGTGATGTGAAATAATGCGTTTTAGTTCCCAATGTGTGTGTGGGAGAGATATTCTTTGAGGTGTGGCCCAGGTGCATGTGAGGGAGATGTTATGTGATATATTTTGAAGTTTGGGAGCATCAGGACTTTTTTATTTGGGTTTGAGAGCATCAAATTAGTAGAAATGTGGATCTGGGTGATATATGATGTGATATTAGTTGGATGAATTATTAGGGAGCGAACCTTGGTGAGGTTAGGATTATGGTTATTCTACATGTTTGGTATTGTTTGATTTCATTGTATTCTCATGGGTTTCTTAGTATTATACGTCCACTTCTGCATGAGTGACTTTAGTTTTCATATTTATTATACTTTTTTACTCATCCTATATAAATAAAAACTATTTTCAGGTTTCCAATAGGATTACATGGACCATTCAGGGCATTACTAGCTTAGACCATACAATTCATGTGCTGCTGTTCATTTTTTGTTTTTTGGAATTTACTTTGGAGAATTTTATTTCTATTAGTTTAATTTTTGTATATATCATGCGATGATTATTTTTAATATATATATATATATATTCCATGGATTTGATTTGGTTGATTCATCCTATCTCCCGATCATGTTTTCTTAAAAAGGGTAATGCCTCCTATGTTTTGAGATTTATACACCCTTGGTATGAGTCTCCAGCCTGGGTCCTGCTAGAGAAGGAACTAGGGTTCATTTCAACTCCACCCTACTAGAGGAACCTTTGGTGGGATGGGGAAGAACTAGAGTGGTATTATGGGTGATATTTGAGGTATATGGTGGATTACGGAGTTACGCATAGTGCTGAATTTATGGGTTTGTATGAAAAAATGATAGTCATCCTTGGTGTGTAACATAGAGAAGGTTGACCAACTAGGAATTGGGATTTTATCCCCCCCCACGATCCAGTGGACATACTCTAAGCTTATTTAATGACCAAGTGATATGGGATTTCATGCAATGGAGAGACCTAAGAGAGGTACATGCATCACAATGACTTATGTTGTTATTTGAATTGTGTTTTTTTGGAAATTTAAAATTGATAAAATGAAAAAAATGTATTCAAGTTAATTAAAATATATCATTTTGAAAATCCATACTATCAGAATTTAAAAATTCTAGTTTCTTTTTTAGTTATGGTTCGGGATCATCGTTTCCATGTGGATTAGTTAGTGGAGGTTCAGTTGGCGTACCCGGATGATCAATGGAGGGTTTATTATTTTGAGGATGATGATCAATTGAAGAGAATGTTGGGTGGATTTCAGTTGTATGATTTTGAAAAGATAATGGTGGAGTTCCTACTTGGGAAACAAATTTTTTTCAAGAGGCGATGGAGATCACTTTTAGTTTGATTTTATCCCCGATAGAGTATAGGGTACCTTTGGTGGTTTTTTATAACTGAGGAGTTTATTTTTAATGGTGGATATTAAATCATGGTGAGTTGAGGGATGAAGATGTTTCATGGGTCGAATTCTTGAAGTAGATTCAAGAAGTGCTCCCCTCAACTACCATTAATACTGAGAAGAGGTAGGAGATACTCTTTCTTCAGCAAGGGAGTATGTCTGTGAGGGATATTGGGATGAAGTTGAAGGACCTTTGTTGATTCACCCTAGATCTTTTTTTGGATGAGGTGACCCAAGTGAGGCATATTTAGGAGGAACCCTATTCTTCAATCCAATATGTAGTTGTACCTATTATATTTCAAACATACCTGAAGGTTCCTAAGAAATCATAGGTGATCATGTGGATTTACTCATGAGGATGGTTTCCATGATAGGGGAACCAGTATGGTTCCATCATGGGTAAAGTTATTAGTGTTAGATCTCAGGCATAAGATCCTTAATGATTTTGACCATTCCAGAGTTGACCTCAGAAGCTTCCCTTTCAACCTTATGTTTTTTGTACCGTTCATATAAGCTTGGTCTCATGTGTTTCTTTTTTGGGATTACAAAACATCATCAGGGCCAATGCTTAGTGGCTACTCGAGCTTGGTTTGGCTGAGGCGGATAGGTTCTATATCATCCTTTTTAGTAGTTACCAGTGTGGTCATTCCACCCCCAGGGGAATCATCCTTATGGTATAACTAAGGAAGATGAGGTGGGTAGAGGCTGACCTCAGGATTCTCCTTGATCTCAGGGACCTTGACCTGAGCATGGTCATGGAGGCGGTGGTTGGACGAGAGGATGGAAATATTGGTTTGGTCAATTGCATGCAGTAGGGGTTAGGACACCATAAGATCCCTAGATAATTATAGGTATGATCAATATATCATCTACCATTTTCCTTTGTTGTTTCAAGAGATTTACATTCTTTTGTTTCACTCTCTCTATCCCATTCTCTATGACTTTCATGGAGATTCATTTTGTGCCCCTGGTGTTGACTATACCGATTGGAGGCAAGAACATCATTCTTGAAGTTTCTATGGATATTCACTTATGATTGAGAAACATCAGTCACTGAGGAACTTATCATTCTATAAATGTATCTATACAATGTTATCCTTGGAATAAACTAGTTGTATTCTATTCATGATGCTATTGACTTCTTTCTGAGGAAAATCATGTTATCATACATGGAAGTCCAGTGGAATGTTTTTATTTAGGAGTAGGGATTTTAGCTGGGAAAAATACATGTGAATCCCCATATTTCCTTGATGGATGAGATAATTGTAGAGCTAGTGGGGGATAAGGTACATAAGGATACCATTTTTATTTGTGAATTCTTGTATTTTCTTCCTGAGGAGGTTGTTACACTATCCCCTCAATGATACATTGATTTTGGGAGAGACTTGTAGCCCAAAACAAATCTAATTTTTATGGATTTCTACCAAATGGAGCCTTCTGAGTAACGGGATTTGAGGATTTTTATTGATGTTATGATGAAAAAAGGTTTCAACAGGCCTTGTGTGACATCGTGGGGTGCCCCTGTTTTTTCTGCAAATAAGGTAGTCGATATAGTGAGGTTGTGCATGAACTACAAGAGGTTGAATCTGGTGATGATAAAAAACTATTATCCTATACCAAGGATATATTATCATTTCAACCAGGTAAAAGTAAATTTTGGTTTTCTAAGATCGATCTACATTCTAGATATCACCAGTGGAGGGTGATGTTGGGAAATATCCCAAAGACTACCTTAAAATGTAGCAATGGGAACATTGATTTTGTGGTCAAGCCTTTCAGTGTTAAGAATGAACTGGTCGTGTTCATTGGTCTCATGAACACCATGTTTCATGACTTCTGGGACCAGTTCATATTCATATTGATCGATGATATCTTGATCTACTCAATCTCAGAAGAAGAGTATGTCGATAATCTCTCAGCTATCTTGAATGTTCTTCGGCACCACCAACTCTATGAAATGTTTTAAAAGTGCATTTTTTGGACATGATAGGTCCACATCATAGGGAATGTGGTTTCTTAGTAAGGTGTGGAGGTTGGACCAATAATGATTGAGGTTGTTTTTTCATGGAAATCACTAACAAATGTGGTAGAGGTTCGTAACTTTCTCAGTCTCATAATATATTATCGGGGTTTTTTGCCTGATTTATCTTGAGTTGCTGCACTATTGATAACTGTGACTAGGAAAGATAATCTTTTGTGTGGAAAAATCAATTCCAACCCACACTCAGTTACCTAAAGGGGATAATGGTTAGTTATCTTGTGCTAATATTTCCATAGGAATGGGTGATGGTTGATGTGTTTTGTGACCCTTCCCTTTTGGGATTAGGAAACATCATGACATTGTAAAAGGAAATGATAACTTATGGGTCAATGTAGATTCTCCCTCACGAATTTAACTATTCTTCCCTTTATCTATATGTAGTGTAATCTGTGTTTGCGATGATGGTTTAGATAAATTACATCATTGGGAAATGGTTTTTCGTCTTCACAGATCACAAGAGGTTGAAGTACATCTTTTCCCTACATAAACTAAATCTATTACAGTGGGGGTGGGTGGAGTTACTTCGGAAATATGATTGTGAGGTCTCCTAAACATATATAGGGGTAAATTTCATTGCCAATTCATTGAGTAGTATGCAACATGAGGATGTTTTTCAAAAGTCTGATGTTTCTTGGAGATCTATGGAGGAGTTGGTAGCCCTAGAGTTAGATGCAAGGGTGGAAGGTAGTATATGTTATTTTTTAGATAAAGAGTTAGTCTTCCCTTACGCACCAGGTGGAGGGGTCTCAGTGGGTAGACTTAGTTGTAGAGGTGTTTCGTGATCATTTTGTCCATAGTGATCATTTATATGGCTGTTCAGAGGGTGGTTAGATCCATATGATGTTCTATTAGAAGAAGTTTTTATTGTAGAGATATGTGAGAGAGTTATTCATGAGTACAATAGATCACCTTTGTTAGTACACCTAGGGATTTGTAACAAATAACATTGTTTTAGGCTGTAGTTTTGATGGTCTGATATGAATTGATTAGTGCCATTGTTTATGGAATGGTGCTTAGTTTGCAAGAAGGAAAATGATTATCATCCTGTTCCTCGAGTTTGGTTCAACCCTTGTTTGTATAAGATATAAAATGGGATGAAATATCAATGGCCTTATTAATAGGGTTACTAATTTATCAGGGAGTTTGTGATTATATCTATGTAATCATGTATCAGTTGATGAAATCATCCCACTTCATAGTGTTCATGGAGTCTGGCATGTTGGATTTTTTGGCTAAAGGTACATGGATGAGGTGGTTAGTTTCATGTCATTCTAAGGTCTATTCTTTCAGATTGAGATTCCCATTTTACATCATGAGTCTAGAGGGAATTGTATTGTGATTTTTTTTCTCCAGTTTCACCTCAACAATACATTTCACCCTCAGTAGATTGGTTGTGGGATGGACTATCCATAAGATGGATGATATGTTGTGGGAATGTGTCTTATATTCCGGTAGATCATGGGTACAACTACTAATTTTATTCTAGATTTATTATAATAATTTCTATCACTATTACAATACTGTGGAACATTTTAGGATTTGTATAGATGGTCATGTTTATCTCTACTGTGTTGGACTGATGTTGGGGAGGCAACAGTTCTTAGTCCTGAGGTGGTGTACATCAAAATATAGAAGGATCTGTTAGTTTGAGATAGGATTGAAACAACACTCGACCAAATGAAGTCTTTTATTCATAGAAGTAGGAGGCCCTTAGAGATCAATGGTGGAGACCATGTGTTCTTGACGGGTTTTTTCACAAAAGTGGTAGTGGATATTTGATATGGGGAGTAATACCTCTCTCTATTTTGTTGGACCTTTTGACATATTGGGGATAGTTGGTGAGGTAACATATCATATGGAGTTTCCACCATGTCTTGGATGGATCCAAATTTTCTTGTACATCTCTAATCTCTGTTAGTATATTTACAATTACTCTCATATCATTTAATGGGGACATTAGGATATTAAGAATGATGAAAACTTTGTGGAGCATCCATTGGAGATGTAAGACCATCGAGAGTGTGTGTTATGAGGACGAACCATTAACCTATTTTAGTTACTATGGAGGCATGGTGTCATATAGAAGAGTACATGGGTGCGGGAGGTGAAGATGTGAACCCATTACCCATAGTTTATTTGAATTTTCCCTTCTAATTATTTTTTTTGTGAAGTGTTTTCAGACCTCTGTGTTTTATGAGATATGTTTTCACATTAATGTCATGTGTGATGTGTGATGATGTTACAATATGTGAAGGGGGGGATGATTTCTAATTAGGACAAATTCTACTATGATGTGATTAAAATCATGCAGGAGAGTAAGTGCCTCCTTGAGTGGATATTATCTTGACATGGAGGATGGAAATAACTGATTTATTTCTCCATGACAGTATAATTGATTAGTTGTTTTGACATTTTTGGGTTATTAGTTTTGATTAGTGATGGTGTTTCAGGTGTAATGAGATCCATGATATTTATCTACAGGTATGGTTGTTTAGATCATTCATCCCTATTCTTCTAGGTTGTTTTTTAATTATTGAGGATAAGAATAGATTGAGAGGTATTTGATGAAACAGCCTCAACCATCCGGTCCATTAAATTGTAAAAATCTAATGGTAGAGGTGTCTGAGGGTAGTTCGAGTTGTTTTTTAGACATGTGAGTAATTACAACAATAATTCATTTCAACAGTTTTCCAAATTTCTTGTTTTCCATTAGTGACTCATCCTGCATGGACTAAAATGGATGTGAATTTTCTAGTGGTGATACGTCTATAGGTGACTCATCTAGTGGTTACTCATCTGGTAGTGACTCCTCTAGTAGTGAATCCTTTAGAGGTGACTCATATGGTGATCACTATCTAGTGGGGACTCATTTTGTAGTGAATCATATGACTTTGACTAATTTGGTGGTGAATTTTCTATGGTGACTATTCATGGTGGTGTCTCTTCTAGAGGTGAATCCCCTATCAGGGACTCTTCCTAGAGGTGACTCATATGATGGCGATGAATTTAGATGTGATTCATTTTAATAGTTTTCCATTTTACAGTTTTCCCAGCTTTTAACTTTTTATGTCTGTTTTGACGAAAAATTAGTTTTGTAATATAATTATTGTAGTTAGTTCATCTTTTACCTAGAGATTTTCTTGTTTCATGAGAACCTATGTTTTTTGTGAAATATGCATGGGTCAATAATCCTTCTTCAATGTATTATTTCATTCATATTTCATGTTGTGTATCATGATGGATGGGAATATAAAATTTTATCCTTGTGGAGATAGTTGATTCTGAATTATGAAAGATAATAAAATTCAACTAAAATAAATTACAATGATAAAGGGAATGTGATGTTGGATCTTACAGTTTTATATAAGTTTATTGATGTTGTGATTTGTATAATCTAATTTTAAACAAAAAATTATTTTCATTAGGTGTCCGTGTTTGTGAACTAGTTGATGTTTTGTGGAATACATGATTTTTGTGAGGCTGTTCAAATCACTTATTATATAATTGGATAACCATGTTTATTTAGTAACAAAAATGAATGAACTATGATCATATTATTTTTGTGATAACACCCATAACTAGAAAAGTGAAATTGAATACAAGTTAACTTTTCAAATATGAATGTTTTTTGTGTTTTGGGGTGTGATATAACATGTGTGGTTGGGGGAGTGGTTATTATATGGTTATGAAATGGGGATTTGATGGTCATGATGTGATTATGCAGCGGGGTTATGGTGGAAGATGGATTTGGATTGGGTTGATAGAATTTTGTTTCACTATACCGTCTATTATATTTTGTGATATCTTTGTTACCTAGTTGGTGTGGATGAAAATATGAATAACAATCTTGAACCGGAATTATTACATTATTTTGATTTAAACAACATGTTTAATGGATGAATAGATGATGTGCTTTAAGTAAACGTAAAACTACATGTTTAATGAAATGCTTCAGAAATGGAGAATCTAGAATACGACTTCATTACAGTTTAAGACTAAAATATACATTATGGATTTTTTCTTATATGTTGTTATATATTTAGAGGTTCTATAAAAGTGGAGAATTCATGAGTTTGTTGATGTTTTGTTTGTAAACCCATAATCTAAGATGTGATCTTTTTCTATATATATATTTATACACTGTATATTCTTGTGAATTATATACACACCCAACCCATGTGTTGAACTATTTTCCGAAAACTACATAATCACATGGGGGTGTATTTCCCAGCATCCTAGTGGGATGATGGATGGATGACTACATACACATCCTTTTTCCCTCTTCCATGTGATAATCCCCCAGGTGTCTTTAGGAAACATGTGATGTGGTGTACCAGGTTTCTTCGGGATGAGTTGTCATGTGGTGTCTTAAGTGTATTTGGGATGCGTTGCAATTCCCTGACCCCTATTACCTAGAGTCGGTGCATTATTACATAACACTGGCATGATACAAGGAAATCATGTCCTGAAATACCGATCAGTTTAGTAGCCTTATAAGTACTAGATACATTCATACTTTTTACATTACATTATAAAATAAAATACAACAAAAAATTTCCTTTATCAACCAAATTCATATTCCATAGATTTTCACTGTAGGTTAGTCAAAATATACTTTTTCTCATCCTGGAAAAAATAAAACAGAAAAAGGGGCGAGCACATATACTCAGTAAGGATAACATTATAGAAGAAACTTTCATAAATAAGCATAAACATTTAAGGTAATGTATATGACTAAAACAGAAGCCTTTTAAACTTTAACGTCAGCAGAATATGGAAAATATAAATCAAATAATTCTATTTACTAATTCACATGGATATTCTACTAGTCCAATAATTTCATGTAATATAAATGGCCAATTTCATAATGACGGAATGCATAATGCTAGAATTCATAACCACATATTCAAGGCCTTGTGACATGAAAAAAAAAATGATTTTGTCAAGGCCTTGTTCCAAGACACTAGTTTGTCTCATGAGACCTACCGATGCATCGAGGAGCTGTAGCGGCCTCCGCCCGTCACTTACTAAGTAAAATTCATTCCTCAAATGAAAAGGTTGAAACAGAACATAAACATTTGTATTAAAACTAGAAAAGGAAATGATAAAAATTTAACAATAAACCATGAATGGTATAAAAATAACTCATCCACAACCAAAAATTTCACCAATACTTCAATACAATATGGATGATTTGTATCCTAATGAATCAACTTGAAATAAGGTTAAAATCCACAAATGTATGTTGACCTAGATGAAATCAAAACTATTTGAGAGAAATATATTTTATTTTAAATAATTTAAAAGTCACATTATTATAAAAGATAAAATTTATTTTTAAAATAATATTATAATCTTTTAAAGGAAACTTTGACGATGTTATAAAGGTGAAAATTAGCCGCACACACCATGTATTTTAAAAAAATGCATTCTTACCTTAATTTTGTAGAAAAGTTCATAAAGTAAATTGTTTGAAAAATAATGGAAAGATTCATTTAAAATCATATAAGGTAAAATAATGGTATAAACGACTTTATCCCATAGTATAGTAAATAGTAAAAAAAATTTGAAATAAATTTTTAAGAAAACACGGATGTGGATGATAAAGAAGTCTCAGTAGATACTGACATATAAACATCTTCGGATAATAAATAGATTGTGAAATATTACCCTTACCTTGTACTTTTCCATGGTCTAGGGTAGGTTAAACTCATATATAATGGTGAAATAATTGTTATTAAATTATAAAATAACCATATACCTTAATATGATATCAGATATTATCATCTATTATATCTTTCATAATGATATTTCTGTAGTATCATCGTTTCGGGTGTTAACTGATTCGTTTTCCATTATATGATTTGTTATGTAAGTCATGTTGTTTTTGGATAAAATGTATATTATTAATATCCATAATGATATGAAGTCCTTAAATATTATTTATAATCATTAGAAAGAAAATTATTCTTTAATGGTTACAATGGGTAATGACATCTCACTGTGTCATGGAGACGATGATCCTACGTACGCATGAGCGAAAATATCATTATATTGATGGTGAAATCATATATAATTTGATGTTATATCATATAAACATAATCATTAACATGTTATATTTATTATTTACATCAGTAATACTCATTAATATACCCATCCAAATAATGAAGTTTTTTAATAAAAAACTACACCACAACATGGAGATGGTAAGACGTACGTACTCACATATGGTGACATTGAAATTTATAAGACGGTTATAATAACAAATACGGTTGTACCAGATTTATAATAACTATTGGGAAAAAATCCCTCAACGTATCACTAAAGAATTTTTGAGGTGATTGTGTTTGTTGTCAAAGTGGCCATATGTGTTATGATTGTTGACAAAGCAAACCATGACAAAACAATTTGTTGACAAAGAAGATTTCATGGTGGCATGTTGAGTTAATGGGACGAGGTTAATGATCCATGTTTGATTCCAGAACACTGAAAATGGAATGGATGATCTAGAGGTGGTACAAAATGAACAGATACAAGGTGGTGCAGTTTTCTAGTGTTTTCCAAATTTTTGGGCCTGAGAATCGACAAATGGAGAAAAGAGGTTTTAGCAAAGAGACTTACACGCTATTGACCTGAAGGAGATGAAACATGCCCACCATATGTTTTTCAATTACAGAACATCAAAATATGGAAATGGAACAAGGTTCATCCATGTTTTAGGGTTGGTCACGCAAGTGACTTGTGCATCAGAGACTTGCGCGCCGAAACTTGCACGGTGAGGGGAGACTTGCACGCCATCGTGCAGGGTGTCCAGAATGACTATAAATAGTGGAAAACCCATCCTCATTTTCAACAGAGATCAAGAAATAGAAAAATTAGATCTCCCGTCGCACGGGTGTGGTGGTTGTTCAAGTGGTTTGTGGTCACGCAAGTAGACTTTGTACTCCAGGTGATAGTTGTGTGCCGAAGGTGGTTTGGGTGAGGAAGAATGTTATTCACCCTGGTTTTAAGTTAAAGAAGGGGGTGTCGCGCAAGTGGTTGAGGTGAACTTGCACACCAGTTTTAATGAAGCAGGAATGTTTTTGGTTGTGCTCCACTATTTTTTTTGGGCATAATAGGATGTGAGCCTCGCATGTTTGGAGTAGGAGAAGCTTGTGTCGCGCAAGTGGTTGAGGTGGACTTGCGCGTGAGTTATAACTTGTGCGCCGATACTTGCGTGCCGGCTTAGAGAATGGCGCCAGGTAAGGTTAAATCAAGGTAGTGATTCAGGGCTGTGTGAAAGACAAATTATTTTTTGATACCTTTGGTGCAACATGAGATTCATCTACTGGTGAGAATTGTACTTCAACAGAGTATCTACATATAGAGGAAAATGCATTCATTCATTCAAATGAAGAGACCTGTAGGTCTATAAAATTTGAGCAGATCCTTTCTAGAGCAGTCATCAAAGGAAGAGGAAGAAGGTTCTCCTCTCCACCAATAGTGAAACAGAGAGAGAGAGATAGGGAGTGACCCTTGGGAAAGTAGTGAGCTATCCCTAAACATTGTAAAGGCAATGAGCCTGAGAATAGATGTGATCTATCGAAA
The DNA here is from genome assembly GCA_963277665.1 of Viscum album. Lineage (NCBI taxonomy): Eukaryota > Viridiplantae > Streptophyta > Magnoliopsida > Santalales > Viscaceae > Viscum > Viscum album. The sequence goes on from OY728133.1 coordinate 668,608,059, forward strand.
ACCTTGTAAACAGCAGTGTGCTTTTAGTGGATTTGGTATATCGGCACATCTCCGGTGTGTGATCCTTGGATGTAGCCTAGTGAGGGTGAACCATGTAAAAATCATGGTGTCATGTGCATGCTTAATTTTTGTTTATACTTTTCTACAGGAAAGAGAGAGAAGAGTTTCTTTCTTAACAGTGCGACAAGATCAATAGGTGTAGTTGTTTTAATCTGTCATACCATGATTCACCCCCCCTCTTAGGGTAACTAACCTAGTGGACCTAATAATAACATCATAGTTTGTATAAGGTAATGAATTTATTATTATGGTATGTAAATAACAAATAAAGATGAAGTGGAAGAAGTAAATAACTTGGAAGAGGTGGAGAAATTGTTACCTCTACTTTGGGTGTTTCCTTTTGAGTTGATCAAAAGGGATCCATAGATTCGTTTTTTGGTCCGTGTAATGAGTCTAGGTTGAAGTGAGGGAAGTTGGGAGGATATTTTTTAGGGTTTTTCCAAGCCAAAAGGCTTTGAAGATGTGAAATTAAGAGAAGGGAAAATGCCCTTTTATAGGAGAGGTGTGGGGAACCTTAGGAAAGGATTGAAATATTATTTTATAATAAAATAATTTTCTATTCCTAATGCATCCAAAATGATTTATTTCAAGGATATGGTGGGGATAGGCTTAAATGATCTCAAAAAACATGGTTTTGACAAGTTTATGTCACCATATTAACCTTCTATTTTAGATTTAACTCTAAGTTAAAAAGTTTAACTTTTACAACGTCCTCTTGTATTATTATAATAAATGGTTAATAAACCTACTATAAAATGACAAGAGAAACCCAAGTGGTTCAATAATGACATATTAATCATCTTATATGTTCTTTTCCCAACCGTTATATTTTTAGTAATATTATATCATTTAATAATATAATATTTGTTTTAAAACCACTTTTATGTCTATTTTGAAAGTATTTGGTATTTTTTTTGTTAAAATAATAACACCATGATTTATTCGAAAAAAACAATTTAATCAACCCTAAAAATTTATATTAAAGTAGAAATTTATTTCAATTCATAAAAATTCTTAAATTAGATTTATTTGGATATTTATAATATCAATTATTTTAATCTTTCATTAATAAGGTAATTACTGCATCATCATTGTGTCATTACTAAATTTATTTCTTTAACGTCTAAAAATTATAAATAAAAAACAATCATTTGGGAAATTTTTTTATCTTTCTAATTAATATTTATAGTTGAATTTATCTTATGAATAACATATATTAAAAATGGTTTAGTTATGAGAACTTCTGTTTGACACTTTTAACTCTTCTTTTAACTAAATACTAATAAGGTTCCAAATCTATTCCAAGTGGACCAAAAGAATAATATTTAATTATTGATGTTTTATGGTCGAATTAAACTTATATAATATAATTATGACATGTGTTAGGGTAATAATAACTTCATTTTTACCTTTAATTACCCTATTTACTTTTAACTATGGTAAATAAAAGATAAAAGTTACTATTCACCAAAAATTATTTTCATCTTATTGTACCAAATTTTACATACTTATACCAATAATGTCTATCATATTTTTGGAATTCAATTCACAGAAGGGGTAAAATTATGTTTTATATAAAATTGCAAATGCTCCTAGGAGGTGGGTAAAAGATAGTAAAAAGTTAAATAAAATATTATATATCCAATTTTATTATAAAAATGACTCCAATGAATTACATTGAACTAATATTTGTATTATGAATCTATTTAGACTTAAAATAAATTTAAATAAAATAAAAAATTATTTAAATAAAAAGTCGGTTTTAGACAATAACGTAGTGTTTTTACTACTCATCAAATATTGAATGTTTTCATAACAATACCAAAAATTCAGCCTAAGCTAATTTCGATATTTTGAATTCAAAAATGTAGTCCATTTTGAAAAAAATAATTTTAAAATTTCAAAAAGTGGGTATTTCTATTCATAATGGCTAGTTTGATTGGTCGTGGTGTGTTAAAACTCCAAGTTGCGTACAACACAAGCTATTTCATTATTCAAAGGGAAATATATCATGGCCTCTTGAGGTGTTACATTATATATACTTAAAATAATTTCATCCTCGAAATTTCTAGAATATTACTGCATAAAAAGATTCAGGTGGTTCTTCATCATATGTTCCTTGGTTTCCCATGTTGCCTCTTCCATCTTATGATTTCTCCATTAAACTTTTACCAGACAAGTCATCCGGTTTCTCAACACTTGTTCTCTTATATCAAGAATCCTGACAAGCTGATCACAATAAGGCATATCAGGTTCCAGTTCAATTTCCTCATTGGTGAGTAAATGCTTTGGTTCAAGCATGTATTTCTCAATAGTGATACATGGAACACATAATGAACATTGGAGAGACTTTGTGGCATTGCCGCATGATAAGATACAACCCCAATTCGTTCTAGAATTTTGAAAGGTCTAATGTACCTGGGACTCAATTTACCCTTCTGAATAAAACAGATTACACCCTTCCATGGATATACCCTCATGAAAACATGATCTCTTACAAGAAATTCCAAATACATTCTTTGGTTATTGGCATAGCTATTTTTCCTAATTTGAGTGTCTTTTATGTGGGTTTCGATAATATTCACCTTTTCTATGGTTTCCTCAACAAGTTTTGGGCCAACAAGTTTTCTTTCACCAACATCATCCCAACAAGTTGGTGTGCATAATCTCCTTCCATATAACGCTTCATATGGTGCCATCTAAATACTTGAATGGAAGCTATTGTTATAGGAAAATTCAAACAAAGGTAAATATTGATCCCATATTATTTGAAATTCAAGTGAGAAATATCTCAACATGTCTTCTAAGGTTTGAATATTCCATTCTGATTGTCCATCATTTTGAGGGTGGTAGGCAGTGCTCTAATGAATGTTAGTATCTAGGGACTTATTAAGGTTTATTATTCCTTCAACCATGTATTTTCTGAAATGTTTAAATTTTTTTTGAGTCACTTTTTATAGTACCAAATAGTTTCAAATACTCAATGAAATAGTACTACAATACAGTCCTTATTTATTTCTATAATTCATATAACTGTTTCATCATCGATACAACACATAAATGACATAATTCTTTAATAACAATATAATAAAACTATTCATTCATCTTCATCTGTGGTAGTCTAATAACTTGATTATTATCCAATAACATCATTTGGGAATACTTTGATAATTGTTACATTGATTCACGTAGTGACCCAACTCCTTACCGATTAAGAATTATACATTTGAAACCTTTTTCTTACCCTTTCAATTATGTACATGGTGTTATTTTTCTCCACACTTATAAAAAACCCTCATTCCATTCCTGAATTTAACAAAGTTATTTTTCCACAATTATCACATATAAGAAAATCCATTTTTCCCCTCTTCCCTTTATCCATCTTTCTCTCTACCATCATTTTCTTCCCTTGCTTCCCATAAAATCTAAAATGACTCAAAGAATTCTGTATTTATCTTATTAACACATTATACTATTTCTTCATATGATGAGAATATGTTCGAGACTATTTCCCTTCTAAATATTGTCTTAATCCCATGAAATATATGATCCTTCTTACTCTATGGATCATGCATATTTATGATGTTCTCATTCCTACTACTGGGTGAAATTTCTAAACAATGGCATACACAAGGTCAGTTTATGAATCATAATTCATAATTCCAAACTTGTAAAATACATAACATAAATTGAAAATATTATGAATATAATCTATAATCATTAAAAAATGTTTTCTTTAATTAAGTATTTACTCCTAAAGCCATCATAATTTATTATAATGAAAATGTGAATTATCATATGCATGTCCCCCAGAAGTGTCGTAACCAAGAGTTCAGCAAGGCCCATCGTCGTGCACCATTTCCCATTCGAGTCTATCTCAAAGCTGTGTTTTCAGGTATTACGCTTGGGTAGATTTGTTCCAGAACTGCCTATACATGATCATATCTAGATAGGGATGCATTTCAATGAAAACTCAAAAAATATATACATTACCAAAATTCTACGAAGTTATTCTATGCTAATCCTCAACGTACATCTTAGGGTAGTGTTCTCTAATCATAGTTTTTCTAAATCTTGATACCAAGGTTTGTACTAAACTTCCTCTGACACTAACCATAATTCCCCAACCCCAGTTACATAGATTCGGTGCATTATTACTTAACATTTTCATGATACAAGGAAATCATGTCCTGAAAGACCAATCAGTTTAGTAGCCATGGAAGTAATAGATACATTCATAATTTTTTCATTACATTATAAAATGGAATATAACAAAAAATCACCTTCATTAACCACATTCATATCCCTTAGACCATCCCAACAGTTCATTCATAATATACATCTTTGCATCCTGGAGAAAATAAGACATAGAAAGGGGTGAGCTCAGATACTATGTAAGGACAACAATATAGTAGAAACTTTCATAAATAAGAATAAACATTTAAGTCAATGTATAAGACTGAAACATAAGATTTTTAAACTTTTAATTCAGAAAAATATGTAAAATATAAAAGGAATAATTCAATTTAATTATTCACATGGATATTCCACTAGTTGAATAATCTCATGCAATATCGATAACCAATTACAAAATGATGGAATGCATAATGGCAGACTTCATAACCACACAGTTAAGGCCGTTTTGCATGACTACAAATAAGATTTTGTAAAGGCCTTGTGCCATGACACATGTTTGTATCATGAGACCAAATGATTCTTCAAGGATCTATAGCGGGCTCCGCCTGTCAATTACTAAGTCCAATGCATTCCTCATATGAAAAGTATGAAACATAATATAAACATTCGTATTAAAAATAGCATATGAAATGATAATAATTTTACTATAAACCATGAATGGTATAAAAACAAAAAATCTATAATCAAACATATAAAAAAACCTTCAATATAATATGGATGATTTTTATCATAAAAAAACAACTTGAAAAAAGTGTAAAATCCTTCAAAGGACGTAAACATAGATGAAATCAATACTACTTGAGAGAAATATCTATTTTTTTAATAATTTAAATGTCACATAATTATAAAAGAAAACATTTATTTTTGAAAATAATATTATAAGCTTGAAATGAAAGCTTCGAAGATGTTCATACAATGAAAAATTGGCGCACCTTCTGTATATGTTAAAAAATAAATTCTTACCTTAATTTTGTCGACAAGGTAATAAAGTACCTTGTTTGGAAAATTACAGAAAGATTCCTTTCAAGACATATAAGGTAAAATAAGGGTATAGATGAATTTAAAACATATTCTTGTAAATAGTAAAAATGTTTTGAAATACATTTTTATGAAAATAGGGATGTGGATGATAATGAAGTCCCAATAGATACTCACGTATAAACAACCTTGGATAATAAAGAGATTGTGAAATTAAACCCTTAAATTGTACATTTCCTTGGTCGAGGGTAGGATGAACTCATTTATAATGGGTAAATAATAGTTATTAAATTATACAAGAACCATAAACATTAATATTATTTCATATATTATCTTCTAATATTAATTTGATAATGATATTTCAGTAGTATCATCGTTTTGGGTGTTAACTGATTCATTTCAATTTATATTTTTTGTTATATAAGTCATGTTTGTTATGGATAGGATGTAAATTATTCATATCCAGAATTCTATAATGTCTTTAAAATTTATTTTTAATCATCAAATGAATATTAGTCTTGAATGGTTACGATGTGGAATGGCATATCATAGTGTCGTGGAGATGGTAAACCTTCGAATGCACGAGAGACAATACCATTATTTTGATGGTGAAATAATATATATAATTGGATGGTATATTATATATAAATAATAATTAACATGTTATATTTATTAGTTACATTATTTATACTCCTTATTATACCCATCCAAATAATGAAGTGTTTGAATGACAAACTACACCACAACATGGAGACGGTAAGTCGTACATATGCATGTGTGGTGACATTGTCATTTATAAGATAGATAGAATAAATAATATGGTTATAAAATATTTATATTAACGTCATAGTATATAGAAGGTACAGGATTTATTATTTTGGTTTGTAAATAACCAATAAAAAGGATGTGTAAGAAGAAAAGAACATGGAAGATGGTGGTGAAATTATTACTTCTTCTTCGGGTGTTCCCTTTTGAGTTGATAAAAAGGGCTCCTTAGGATGGCTTTATGATCAAAGTATGGACTCTAAGATTAAATGGTAGAAGTTTGGGGGATATTTGGATAGGTTTTGTCCAAGAAAAATGGGTTAGGAGATGTGAAATTAAGAGAAGGGGAAGTTCCCTTTTATAAGAGAGATGAGGGACGCCATAGGAAAAGATTGAATTATTATTTTGTAATAAAATAAAATTCAGTTTCTAACGGACCCAAAATAATTTATTTCAAGTATAAGGTTGGTATGGGTAGAAATACTCTCAAAAAAATAGATTTTAGACAATTTTTGGTCACCATATTAACAATCTCTTTTAGATTTATCTCTATGTCAAAAAGTTTATCTTTTACAATGTCCTCTTCATATTATTATAACAAATTGTTAATAAACATACTGTAAAATGACAGGAGAAAACCAAGTGGTTCATTAATGATATAATAATAATTATATATTTTTTCCCGAACCTATTTTTAGGTATATTATATCACTTAATAATATAATATTGGTTTTAGAAACACTTTTATGTCAATTTTGATAATATTTGTTATTTTTTTAAAGTCAAAACATCATGATTACTTCATGAAATTTCATTTAATAAACCCTTACATGTAATATTAACCTATAAAATTAGTGGAATTCATAAAGAGAATAAAATTATATTTATTTGGATATTTATAATATCAATTATTTTAATCATTCATTAATAAGGTAATTACTACATCATCATTTTGTCATAACTAAATTTAATTATTTAATTTCTTAAAATTTTAAATAAAATAAATTTATGTATAAAATTATTTTATATTTATAATGAATATTTATAGAAGAATTTATCTTATGTATAGCACTATATTATAAATGTTTTAGTTATGAATACTTGAGTTGAACACTTTTAAGTGTTCTTTAAATTAAATAATAATAAATGTCCTAATCTAATCCATGTGGACCAAAAGGATCATATCTTTTTTCTATGTTTGTATTTGGTTGAATTAATCATATCCAATAGAATTAGGGAATGTTTTGGGTAATAATATTTTCATTTTTACCTCTAATTTCCCTATTTTACTCTATACCGTGGTAAATAAAAGTTAAAAGTTATTATTCACCAATTCTTTTTATCTTATTGAACCAAATTTTACTTACTAATATCAACTGTGTCTCATGGATTTTTGAAATTTGATTCATAGAAGTAGTAAAAATATTTTTTATGAAAATAATTAAATACTCCTAGCAGTTGGATAAAGATGGTAAAATGTTCAATAAAATTTTATATATATAATTTTATTATAATAATGAATCCAACAAATTACATTGAACTAATATTGGTATTATGTATCTGTTATGACCCGTCCTCGGGGCCCATACCATGACTACCCCGTGCCCGCCTTCCATAGGCCAGGGGATGGAGACTAGCAACAAAGGCATAAATCCTTATATTGGGAAGGCATTGCCTTTATAAAAGAAAACAAACACAACAGAGTACACAACTGAAGTAAGCACTAAGAAAAACTGTATACTAAAGTAAGTGATGAAAAGAAAGGGGGTCAGAAATACAATCCCAATAGTAAGTACATAAAAACTGAAAATATAGTACAACTACAGTAATGTAATACAATAACCACTGAGTCATCCTACGAGAATCTCACTTGAAGGGTGGGTACAGATGGTCTCTTCAGTACCTCAGGTTTGGTTGTCTGCTCCGTGTACGTCTCTTCAAGTGGTCCACCTCCAGGTATTGTCCAGCTCAAAAAGTATCTACCATGATTAGTTTTGTCCGTTGTCTGTATCCAACACGACGTAGTGCGGACATAGCTCGTGCAGGTGTGAGTAAACGATACTCAGTAGGGACCCCGAGACACCTGAAGGTCTCTGAGAATCCACGAAGGATAAACCGCAGAAGAAAGATACAACCACGAAGTATTAACCAACTCAACTTAGGTATATTACCATACATATACCTAAGTCATAAATCATAGTTTGGCTCCAACATCCAAGCCCAAGAATAAACCAGTACAAACATGAATGAAGCAAATCACATCAATGATAATTATTGAAAGTCAAGACTCAGCTCACATGGGTATACATATTTCGTAAAGCGATAATGATGATCAGATGTAGTCACTGATTCATCTAAGCTGTCGGACCCACATAGGATACCAGACCAGCTAAGCTATTGGACCCACGTAGGATACTAGACTAGCTACTCTGTCGGACCCACTCAGGATACTAGTACAGAGGTCAAACTATCGTACCCACTTAGGATACAAGAACAGTACATAAAACAATCAGACCCACATAGGATACAAGTAATGTAGAGAAAATTATCGGACCCACATAGGATACAAGTACAGTAGTAATCATCATCGAACCCATGGTGGATTCTAGTATGGATGTCTTTTTCACCGATCCCATGGAGGATTCCAGTACGGTAGACGTCGTCGTCGCATCCAGCTCCAGGGTTCCCATACACCACATGCTCGATTTTAGAAGGTTTCACTCCATGAGAAAAGAGATGATACATCAACTATCACTAAGTCCTGAGGTGATGTATCCTGAAGTTCTTTCTTGTCAAATTAAACCCAATGTGATAGATGACACGTCAATCGGACGCCCGGTCTGAGAGGTTTTGGATTTTCCGTCCCAGGGGCCTGGTTATTTTTTAGGCTCAAACCAACCCGACCATACTCCAACTGTGTTAGAAACTCTAGTGGAGTAATCCAAAATAATCACCTCATCAAAAGGAAACTAACTTAATTGTGGACACGTCAATCGGACGTCCAGTCCTTAAGTTATAGGCGTTTCCATTCCCGGGGCCCGGTTGGAATTATTCTCATTCTAAACCTGGCTGTTTTCATAAGTTTTCAAAAACTCACTTAGAGTATAGAAAAAGGACTACTTTGTCGTGAGGGTCCCAGTACCGCAGAGGGCATGTCGATCAGACATGCGGTCTTAATGTTATTCACATTTAATTGAAAATGGGCCTGACCAGTCAATCCCAGTGGGCTGGCGGGTCGAACCGGCCCAATGAAGTGCGCGGCCCAGACTGGTGGGGTGCGGCCCGGCTCGAGGGCTCACTTCCTGGCCTGAGGGGGTGCGGCATTACCCGGCAGGGCGCAGCCTGGCCCGAGGCGGCGTGGCGCGACTGGCTGGCCGAGCGGTTTGGGGGGGGGGGGGCTAGCTTTCCAGAACCGGCGCTGCCGCCCTCCTATCCGGCCAACCGAAGGTGGATGGTCTTCCCAGCGCATGTGGCCCGCATGGGCAGGCCGCGGTTCTCCCGCGCAGCACCTGCAGGTGTCGCGGCCTTCCTCATCCCGACTGACCGATGAGCCGGCCGGTTCCCATTCCGAGCGGCCCACGGAGCGTGGGCCGCGGTTCTCAGAAGTGCGGCACCATGGGCACCACGGTTCCACCATCTTGGCCTGCTTCGGTAGGCCAGTTCTTCTTTGGCTGAGCGGCCTGTAGATGCAGGCAGCAGTTCCTCTCCACGCGGCCGACATACGGCGGCTGCTTCCTCTGGTCGCCTCCACCTTTTCCATCACCGCCCCCATCGCAATAAAATGTGGATCAAAGGGGTCCGTCTGGCTGTGTTCTTTTGGCTCGTCCCATCTGCGTTAGGCAGTATCAAATGTCCGAAGATAGAAAATGGTTTCAACGAAGAACTAAGAACAATTTTATTCAATTAAAATTTAAACAAACCACTTAACTTGATCAAGGTTTGTTCCTCATAGACGCGGAAAACGACATCATTCCTTCAATGTCGGAGGAAGAACTGTCGTCGTTGGCGATGTTCCCCGCGGCGATGTCTCCTCCCTTGACGAAGAGGAAGAAGAAGGTTGGAAAAGTTGATGCACCTCCTTCATCTTGTGGAGGGTTCTTCGCGTTCTTAGTGGAAGAACTCTCCCTTTCTAAACCTTCCCAATGTTCTCCCAACACCACAAGTTCCAAAGAAAAATAATATCCTAAGATATTATTTTATTCTCCCACAATATAACATTACCATGGATTCCAATTAATTCAAAATGACAATTTAATTAATTAAGACACTTGAGTTGGACAAATTAATGGATGGGAGATGTAGAGGCTCCACAATTATGTGTATGTCCGTTGGTTTAAAGAGGGTAGTCAAAAATAAAATAAAGGGGGTGTTAATGGGGGTGTTAAGGGAAATTGAAATGTTAGGGGTTCATGTGGGCCCCACCTCACATTATCCTCTCATGGGAGGTTATGTGGGTGTGGGCACCACCTATAAATTCCCATTTTAGGATATAACTAACATCATTAAATAAAATTATGTACCACAATTTTATTTATTTTATTCTAAATTCTCAAATATTAAATCTAAACCCGCATAAAACGCAACTACGGTAAAGGTCCCCTTAAGTGAATACTGGGATTGTGAGTTCATCGGTGTCCTCAGATATCATTTCCCAGCACTGGTTCAAAATATAGAAAAACCATCATGTACGTTTACTAAATTTACATGAAAAAACATCATAAATAGATTCCGGGCACACCTAGCCTCAGAATCAAGTTCCTTCTGAAAACACATACTCGTAAAATTCCAAAGTATTTAAGAAAATAAATTTCATTTAAATTTTCGGGTCTTTACATTACTCCCACCTCAGGGATTTACGTCCCCGTAAAGCTACAACAAACACTAGGGAATCAAATGGGGGTACTGGACTAGCATCTGAGCCTCCCACTCCCAAGTGCTCTCCTAGAGGATCCGGTGCTGCCATCGAATGCGCACCAGAGTAATCAACCATCCATGTTGGACACGCTCCTGTCGATCCTCGATCTCCACCAGGACCACTGTGAATGTATCCCCATCATCGATGTCCATCTCCCCATGGTCGATGATGTGGGATGTGTCATGCACGTATCTCTTCAACTGAGATATGTGGAAGATGTCATGCACCCGGTGCAACTAGAGCGGAAGGGCCAGGTGGTAAGCCACCTTGCCTGCTCTGCTGAGGACCTGGAAAGGTCCGATGAAATGCGGAGATAACATACTGCCCCAGCCAAATCATCATAGACCTCTTCGAGGTGTGACCTGTAAGAAAACTTGGTCCCCAACCTCGAACTCCAGTGGTCTCTGTCTCCAATCAGCACAGGACTTCTTTCTACTATGTGTAGTCTTCATCCACTCCTGGATGATCTGTACCTTCTCCGTCATAGCCTGATCCATCTCTGGTCCTACAAGTGCTGACTCCCCAGGGTCAGTATAGTATAGAGGTGATCTGCAAGGTCAGTTGTACAATGCCTCGTAAGGTTCCATCTCGATGGTGGAGTGGTAGTTTTTTTTGTACGCAAACTCCACCAAGGGTAAGTGATCCTCCCAGATGCGACCAAAGTCAAGAACACATGCACGGAACATGTCCCCGAGAGTCTAAATGGTTCTCTCAATCTGACCATCCATCTAAGGATGGAAGGAAGTGCTCAGACGTAGCTATGTCCCAAAAGACTCCTGTAACCCCTTCCATAGCCGGAAAGTGAAACGAGCATCTCGATCTGAAACGATAGACGATGGAAAACCATGAAGTCATACGATCTCCTGAACATAGAGGCATACCAAGCTCCCTACTGGGCCCTGCTCTCCGATCGGTAAGAAGTAGGCTAACTTGGTGAGTCAGTCTACGATCACCCAGATAGAGTCGTGTCCTCTAGATTTAAGTGGAATCCCCATTATGAAATCCATAGATATCCCATCCCACTTATACTCTGGGACCTCCAAGGGCTGAACCAAGCCTGCTGGTACCTGGTGTTCCGCCTTCACTTACTGACAAGTGAGGCACCATGAAACGAACTCTGCTAAAACCTTCTTCATACCTAGCCAGAAGTGATATCACCTGAGGTCCTCATACATCATCTCCACTCCTGGATGTACTGCTAGAGGGGAAGTGTGAAAACCCCTCAACACCACCTACTGTAATGAAACTGGTACCAACGTACGTACTCTTAAGGGGATGAACTGCTCCCCACCTTCAGAAAATCCTTCTGGTACCAGCCCTAAGGATATTTGTGCTCGTCGTGTCTCATAGTCAGCATCCCCATGCTGCACCTCTCGGACTCTCAGAAAAAGTGGGGGTGTGACTGTGAGAGACTGTAGAAAGGCTACTCCATCCCGATCCACAAATAACATCTCCATATTTGGAGATGATTGGCTGACTCATGAGTGAATCGACTGTACCCTCTTATGCATGATTCTATCATGTGTTGCCTAGGTTTTCCTTTTACTTGACCAAGGAAAACCCCATCTCAAGGTTGAAGATAAACCACAACATTTTTTCCTAATATAATCAATTTCTGTATGAACTGTGGTTTCCCAGTACATACCCAACCTAATGTCGTAATGCCTTGACGCTGCCACCAAGAGGTTCCAACCGAAACTCTCGCCTCAAGGTTCAGATCACACCATCGCTGTATGTGTGATTATACAGTCTCCTCCCAAAGGTATCTCCATATGTGAGGGTCAATTAAACATCTTAACCGGAAACTCTAGGTCTATGACAAGCTTAGTGGAAGGAAGGAAGGATTCATACCTATGTCTACTGATATGGAAGCTAGTAGTAGACACAAGCCATACCTGAAATCATTCCTAGAGCCCTTGGGTCACACCCCTGGACCACATGTGGTTATTCTCTTCCCCTGCCCTCCAGATCCCTGAGCCTAGCGGGGAATACAAAGGAGGATGTTTTTAAGATTTAGAAATGTTCACCACCTCTTGATGCTCTCCTAGCTCTGCTTCCACGTCTGATGCCCTGTAGATTCATCTATCCCTAACACTTCCTCTTCTCGAAACATTCTACACTCTCAAGTATCTTAGACTGGCACTGGTTTCATCCTTCTCACTGAAAACATTCACTGGTTGTTTCTTCTCAATCAATGATTTTTCAACCACAAAGGATCTCTGAATCATCCTAACATAAGTAGGAATGATTTAGAGGAAAAATTGATGGCTCAGATATCCTTAAACACACCTCACTCAGTGGTCTGAGATCTAAAGCACTGATCGTATCATATTAATCTAGTACCTGGAAGGATCGGTATGCCTTGATGAATACTCAGCTACCGACATGTCATCCTGCCGAAGTTGTGTAATCTCTAAAAAACTCACAACCACCTCCTCAAGCCAGTCCTTAGCCGCTTGTGGGTTGGGCTCACCTCAGAGCATGAGGGATATCTGGTGCTGAAACACATGTAAGGGACTAACCCTACAAGTGTCATCCACCGGTACTACCAGTAGTGTCCACTGAACAATGGGCAGTGATATAGTTGGCACACTACCCAAAGGTACCATATTGAAAAACAGTCCAAGTACTGAAACCCCATCATTATGCGGACCATCCTCATGTTCACTCCCTGAAAAAAACTAGTAGCTAAGATGAACATCTACTCTACTAATGTATTAGCTAGGTGAAAAACTCTAGTAATCTCATCCATCCATTCATATGCTGCCCAACGGGTGATGGTGCTGGTGGTACACCACCCGAAGGTTCCACCATGGTAAGAGGGAATTGTACCGGAGCCTCGCCACACGGTGGGTCGTCATCGTGTACTCTCTCTCTCGAGAACCCTAGTAGGATGTCTTCGAAGCGACATCCTGGTAAGGAACAGGTGCTTCGCAGTCAATAAGTTATACCTGGTGAGCTGACTCAAAGTAATCACAGAGAAATCATCTGAAAAACACATGCAATTAGTGTTTTCATGCACTGAGTTGAAAATCAGAGGTCAGTGTCCTAGAGTATGGATACGTCGGCTGCTGAACCAACACTGGACTCGTAGGATTGAAAACCACACTCAGTACTCTTAAAACTATTGCCTCACAGAAAAGAATGATCAGGGTCCTGAGTTCTGTGGTAGAACCGACTCCTCTAATACCAATTTGTCACGACCTATCCTCGGGGCTCATTCTGTGACTACCCCATGCCCACATTACATAGGCTAAAGGTTGGTGACTAGCACCAAAGGCATAAATCCCTACACTAGGAAGGCATTTCCTTTATAAATGAAAACAAACACAACAGAGTACGCAACTGTAGTAAGCACTAAACAAAACTGTATACAAAAGTAATTGTTGAAAGGAAGGGCGCCCAAAAATACTATCCCAATAGAAAGTTCCAAACAACAGAAAAGGTAATACAACTACAGTAATGTAATACAGAAACCACTGAGGTGTCCTATGGGAATCTCACCTGAAGGGTGGGTACAGATGATCTTCTCAGTACCTCAGGTCCGTCCGTCTGCTCCATGTACGTCTCGCCAAGTGGTCCACCTCCGAGTACCATCCAGCTCTACAAGTCTCTACCAAGATCAGTGTTGTCCACCGTCTACATCCAAAACAATGTAGTGCAGGAATAGCCCGTGCAGGGGTGAGTATACGATACTCAGTAGGGACCCCGAGACCCCAGAAGGTCTTCCAGAATCCAAGAAGGATAAACCACATATGAAAGATACAATCACGAAGTATCAACAAACTTTACATAGGTATATGACCATACATATACCTAACTCAACAATCACAGTTCGGCTCCAACTCCTGAACCCAAGAACAACCCATTTTACACCGGAAAGAAGTCAATCACATCGATGATAATGATTGAATGTCAAGACTGATCGCACACATGTATATTTCTTTCGTAATGTGATATAGATGATCAGATTTAGTCACTAAATCACATAAGTTGTCAGACCCACGTAGGATACTAGACCAGCTATGTTATCAGACCCACATAGGATACTAGACCAGCTACTTTGTCAGGCCCACCTAGGATACTAGTATAGAGGTAAAACTGTCAGACCCACTTAGGATACAAGAACAGTAGACAAAACTGTCATACCCACGTAGGATACAAGTACAGTAGGAAAAACTGTCTGACCCACGTTGGATACAAGTACAGTAATCATCGCCGTTGAACCCACAGATGATTCCAGTACAGAAGTCTTCGTTTCCAAACACACAGAGGATTCTAGTACGTTAGAGGTCGCAGTCGTAGCCAGCTCTAGGGTTCCCGCACACAACATGATCGTTTCTGGGAGGGTCCGCTCGACAAGCAAAGAGGCGATACATCAACTATCACGAAGTTTTGAGTTTATGTATCATGATGTTCTGCCTCATCAAATGAAACCCAACGTGGCAGATGGAGAATCAATTAGATGCCCAGTATGAGAGTTATTGGATTTTCTGTCCTAGCGGCCCGATTGGTTTTTTTGGCTCAAACCAACCCGACCGTACTCCAACTGTGTCTGAACCTTGAGTGGAGTATGCCAAAAGAACCATCTCATCAAAAGGAAACTAACTTAGTTGATGGAACAGCAATAAGACATCCAGTCCTTAGGTTATAGGAATTTACATTCTAAGGCCCAGGTTGGAATTTTGCTCGTTCCAAACCCGTCAATTTTCCAAAATTGAAAAAAACTCACTTAGTGTATCTCAAAAGGGATTCTTCGTCGCGAGGGTCCCAGTTCCGCAAATGGGGCATCGATCAGACACGCAGTCTTAAAATTAATCATGTTTAACTGAAAACGGGCCCAACCCATCAATCCCAGTGGGCGGGCGGGTCGGACGGACAAGGTTTGGCAGGTCCGACCCGACGGAGGGTCTGACCGGCCCGGTGAAGCATGCGGCCCGGTGGGCCGCAGATCGGCCGACCTTACGGTTGGGGGGGGGCTTTCCCAAACTAGAGGCACCGAGCGGCTCCACCCTCCTATCTGGCCGTACGAAGCTGGCCTGTCTTCCCGAAGCAAGCAGCCCCCACAGGTGGGCCGCGGTTCTCCCGCCCAACACCTGCGGGTGCGACGACCTTCCTCAACCCTGTCGGCCGACCACCTGGCTGGTTCGCCCACCGAGCGGCCTACGGAGCACGGGCCATAGTGCGGCGCCATGGGGCCCCGCGATTCCACTAGCCCGTCTGGCTTCGGTCTGTAACGCCCCGACCCCAGCTACCCAGAGTCGGTGCATTATTACATAACATTGGCATGATCACAAGAAAGATCAAATCCAGAAGACCGATTGGTTTAGTAGCCTTGGAAACACTAGATATAATCATAAGTTTTACATTACATCATAAAATGAAAAACTACTACAACAACATAATGTTTCCACACTATTATCCCCTCATAATATCCCTTCAAGTCATTCATAACTTACATCTTCACATCCTGGGAAAAATAAAACATAGAAAAGAGGTGAGCTCAAATGCCCAGTAAGGATAACAATATAGCGGAACATTCAAAATAAGCATAAACATTTAAGGCAATGAATTACTAAAACAAAAGCCTTTTAAAATTGAACTTCAACATAGTATGGCAAAAGTAAAATGAAATAATGCCATTTACTTGTTCACATGGATATTCTACTAATCGAATAATCACATGCAATATCAATAACCACTTTCATAATGTTGGAATGCATAATGTCAGACTATCATAACCACATAGCCAAGGCCTCGTGCCAAGACTACAAATAAGATTTTGTCAAGGCCTTGTGCCAAGACACTAGTTTTTCTCATGAGACCTACCGATGCATCGAGGAGCTATAGCGGGCTCCACCCGTCACATATTAAGTCCAATGCATTCCCATATGAAAAGGTTTAAACATAACATAAACACTAGCATACAAAATGTCAATAATTTCACCATAAACTATGAATGGCATAAAAATAGCACATCCACAGTCAAACATATCACAAAACCTTCAATACAATATAGAAGTTTTGTATCATAATAAATCAACTTCAAATAACCTTAAAATCCATCAAAGGATGTTGACATAGATGAAATCAAAATTCTTTTTAAAGAAGTATCCCCTTTTATTTTGAAATCATTTAAGATCCATATAAAATAAAACATTTTCTTTGAAAATATTCTTATAAGCTTGTAAGGAAAGCTTCTACGATTTTATAACGGCGGAAAATAACCGCACCCGCCGTATAAGTTAAAAAAAACATTCTTACCTCAATTCTGTCGAAAAGGTTAAAAAGGACCTTGTTTGGAAAACGACGGAAAGATTCCCTTATAAACCTCTTATAAAAATTCAAACAAGGGTATAAATGACTTTAACCCATATTCTTTTAAATATTAAAAATGTTTTGAAATACATTTTGAAGAAACATGGATGTGGATGATAACGAGATCCCAGTAGATTATTACGTATAAACAACCTCGGATAATGAAGAGATTGTGAAATAACCCTTACCTTGTACTTTTCCTTGGTTGGGGTAGGTTAACCTCCTGTATAATGGTGAAATAATTGTTACTAAATTATACAAGAATCATATACATTAATATGATATCATATATGATCTTTTAATATTGATTTGATAATAATATCTTAGTATTATCGCTGTTTCGGGTGTTAACTTACTCATTTTCTTTATATGTTTTGTTACATAAGTCATTTTTGTTGTATCTTATTCATATCCAGAATGATATCAAGTCCTTAAACATAATTTTTAAATCATTAAATGATAATTATACTTGAATGGATACGATGGAGAATGAATCTCATCGCGTTCGTGGAGACGGTAGTCCGTACGTACGCACGAACGCTACTTCCATTTAATTTTTATTTTAAAAGAATCGAATCCAAATGATACATAGGTATATTAATATTCCAGTATAATATAATATTTTATATATGTTACTTATGTTCATTAACACCATCCTTTATACGTTCCATGTGTGGTATGAACGAGTCATATCATTTTAAGGGGGCGGTAGTCCGCACTTCCTCAAATGAAATTATCGTATGTATATACAACATGAAACGAATAATGGTATGAAATAAAATGGAATTACAGAAGCTTATATATAAAATATATATCATTAATATCATATTTAATTACATTGCCATCATAATGGCCACCATGAGAGGCGGTAAGATGTATTTGAACAATCATCGTTTCGTGAGTCGTTAGTTTTCCATCCACAGAAACATTATGTTCATCATCCATTAGATGGAGTTGTGTGTATATGTAGTTTGAATCCTTCTTATAACAACATACTAGTATATTGAGGATACTGTTGTTGTTACAAAAGAAAGGAAATAAAAAGAGTTTGGGGGTTGGAGAAGCCAAATAAATGAAAATAATTTAAGAGAAATCGTTACCTTTAATTTAGGTAACTCACTTTGGTTGGAACCA
Source organism: Viscum album (assembly GCA_963277665.1). Classification (NCBI taxonomy): domain Eukaryota; kingdom Viridiplantae; phylum Streptophyta; class Magnoliopsida; order Santalales; family Viscaceae; genus Viscum; species Viscum album. Next base: position 668,626,426 of record OY728133.1, read on the forward strand.
ATGGACTTCTTGAAATGCTTTCTGCCTAAGGGGAAGCTTCAAGGAGGAGGAGAGGGATGTGGGGAGCTTAGTTGGGCAGAGTTAGGACGAGCCAAGTGGCTTGAGAGGTGTGAGGAATGAGTAGAAGTGGTCTCCTTTTATAAGGGAGAGGAGGGGCTCTTTAGGAAAGAGTGAAAGTATTACTTTATAATATAATTATATTCGGTTTCTAATGGTCCAAAAATCATTGAGGTCGAAGATAAGATGACTCATATTCTAAATAACATCAACCAATAAGAATTGGACAGGTTTTAGATAATATTGTAATCATTATAATCTTATTTATTTAAATGATTTATTAATGAGGTAAACATTGCATCATTATTGTGTCATTAATAATTTAACTTATTTGATGTCTAAAAATTATAAATAAAATATCATCATGTAGGAAATATTTTTAGATTTCTAATGAATATTTATAATCGAAAATCCAACATGTATAACCCTATGTAAAAATTGTTCTTCTAAAAGATGTAAGCTTATGCAATTTTTATTTTTATTTTAACTTTATTAATATAAAGTGTCCATACCACATACAAGTGGCTCCAAGGGGTCCCCAAATTTACCCAAGGATGCTCATGGTCGGGTATGTGTCCACAAATAAGGTTAGGACACGTTTTAGGTTAATTTTGTATTATTATAATATTATTTTTTAACCCTTATTTACCAGATTTACCCTTAACCATGGTAAATAAAATATTTACCACAGTAATTATTCAAAATGTCTAAATATAAAAGTTACCTATTTACACAATTTGGACATCCTGATTCCAAATATAGAATCCATTTTTCTAAATTCAAAACACAGAAGTGGCAGAAAATAATTTAAAATTAATTCCCGCTGTCAAAACAAAAAGCGTGTTTTTAAGAGGTAATAACTATCAAAAGATTGACACTTCTTTATGTTCGGTTTAATTGTAAAATTATGTCCAATGACCAAAATTATATTAAATGGTAAAAATATATTCTAAATATACTTTGAAACCACTAAAATTCATAATTTATCACTATTAATTATTTTGATTAAAAAGTTGTTTTTAATTAAAATTTAGAAATTTTCACTATTCATCAAAATATGAAAGTTATCCGAAATGTACCAAAATTTCACCCTAGGCTAAATTCTATATTCCAAGTCCAAAAATGAAGTCCATTTTAAAATATAAAATATATAAAATTTCAAAAAGTAGGTATTACTATTCACAACGGCTAGTTTAATTAGTTGTGGTGTGTGTTAGAACTCGAGGTTGCGTACAACACACGCTATCGCATTACTCGAAGGGAAACGTACCGTGGAAGCTTGGGGTGTTACATTCTCCCCTCCTGCAAATAATTGCGTCCTCGCAATTTCTAGGGTATTACTGCATAAAAAGACTCGGGTGGTTCTTCATCATAAGTTCCTCGGGATCCCACGTTGCCTCTTCCATCTTATGATTTCTCCACAAAACTTTTACCAGACGCGTCGTCCGATTTCTCAGTACTTGTTCTCTCGTATCAAGAATCCTGACGGGCTCTTCACAATAGGAAAGATCGGGTTCCAGTTCTAATTCCTCATAGGTGAGTACATGCGTTGGATCAGGCATGTATTTCCTCAACAGAGATACGTGGAACACATCGTGAACTTTTGAGAGACTTGGCGGCATTGCCAATCGGTAAGCTATAGCCCCAATTCGTTCTAGAATTTCGAAAGGTCCGATGTACCTGGGACTCAATTTACCTTTCATACCAAAACATATGACTCCCTTCCATGGAGATACCTTCAGGAAAACATGATCATCGACTTGAAATTCCAAATCCTTCCTTCGATTATCGACATAGCTCTTCTGCCTACTTTGAGCTGCTCTGATGTGATTTTGGATTACCTTCACCTTTTCCACCGTTTCCTCCACCAGTTCTGGGCCTACAAGTTTTCTTTCACCAACGTCATCCCAACAGGTTGGTGTACGACATCTCTTTCCGTATAACGCTTCATATGGTGCCATCTGAATACTTAAATGGAAGCTATTGTTATAGGAAAATTCTACCAGTGGTAAATATTTATCCCACATACCCTGAAAGTCAAGGGAGCAAGATCTCAACATGTCTTCTAAGGTCTGAATAGTCCGTTCTGATTGTCCATCTGTCTGAGGGTGGTAAGCAGTGCTCAAATGAAGTTCAGCATCCAGGGATTTCTGAAGACTTTTCCAAAATCTTGAAGTAAAACAGGGATCACGATCAGAAACAATCGATAGGGGTATTCCATGAAGTCTCACAACTTCATTAATGTATAGTCTTGCTAGACGTTCTAGGGGTAGATCTTCTCTTATAGCAAGAAAATGTGCTGACTTGGTCGGACGATAAAAAATAAACCATATTGCATCGTTCCTTCTAGGAGTCTTTGGTAGCCCCATGACAAAGTCCATCGTAATATTGTCCCATTTCCACTCCGGTATGGGAAGAGGTTGCATGACTCCTCCAGGCTGTTGCCTTCCAGCTTTCACTTGTTGACAAACCATACATCTTGACACAAAATCAGCAATCTCCCTCTTCATGTTGTCCCACCATAAATGTTCCTTCAAATATCTATACATTTTGGTGCTCCCAGGGTGTATAGAGAAATTGGAACTATGAGCATCATCCAGAAATTCCCTTTTTAGATCAGGTATATTGGGAACACAAAGTCTCTTCCCGAATTTCAAAATTCCATCTTCATACACAAAGTCTCTCAATCTCCCATCATTCACAGCTTTAATCTTCTTTTGGAATTCTTCATCATCGGTCTGAGAACTCTTAATCCTTTCTAGTAAAGATGGTTTGGAAACCATTTGAAAAAGAATTGATGTTTCACCTTCCCTGGTTATTCCCATGTCCATCTTCACTAGATCCATGAAAATTGGATCCCTTTTAATTCTCATATTGTTCAAAACTCCATGGTCTTTTCTGCTCAAAGCATCTGCCACCTTGTTTGCTTTCCCCGGGTGGTAGTGTATCGTGCAATCATAATCCTTGAGTAATTCAAGCCATCTTCTTTGCCTCATGTTGAGTTCTTTTTGTGAGAAAATATACTTCAAACTCTTGTGATCAGTATAAATTTCACATTTTTCACCATAGAGGTAGTGCCTCCATATCTTCAAAGCAAAGATCATTGGTGCTAACTCAAGATCATGAGTAGGATAGTTTTGATCATGAATTTTCAACTGTCGTGATGCATAGGCAATAACTCTATCATTTTGCATAAGGACACAACCAAGTCCTTTCTTTGATGCATCACTATAAATAACGAACCCATCATTCCCCGATGGTAGAGTCAATATAGGATCATTGACTAATCTTCTCTTCAGTTCTTCGAAACATTCTTCACACTCTTTTGTCCAAACAAATTTAACCCCTTTACGTGTGAGCTTCGTTAATGGGTTAGCCAATCGGGAAAAATTCTGGACGAAACGTCGATAATAACCTGCCAAACAAATAAAACTGCGTACCTCAGTTATACTCGTAGGTGTTGGCCATTCTTGGATTGCCTTGGTCTTAGAAGGATCAACAGAGATTCCATCTTTAGAGACAATATGGCCAAGAAAAGAAATCTCCTGAAGCCAGGATTCACACTTGTTAAACTTCCCATATAATTCATTCCTCCTCAGAGTCTTCAAGATAATGCGCAAGTGATTTTCATGATCTTCGTAGGTTTTGGAGTATACCAAGATATAATCAATAAATACCACCAAAAATTCATCGAGATACTCCTTGAAAACTCTATTCATCAGGTCCATGAATACAGAGGGTGCATTAGTCAATCCAAATGGCATTACGGTAAACTCGTAATGCCCGTATCTTGTTCGAAATGCTGTTTTCGGAATGTCTTCCTTCTTCACACACAACTGATGGTATCCAGATCGAAGGTCAATCTTTGAAAAGTATTGAGCTCCATTCAGTTGTCCAAATAAATCATCAATACGAGGTATGGGATACTTTTTCTTTATCGTTATAGCATTGATCTCCCTGTAGTCGATACATAACCTCATAGATCCATCTTTCTTTTTAACAAAAAGAATAGGGGCTCCCCATGGAGAAACACTAGGGCGAATAAATCCCTTATTACTCAATTCCTCTAGTTGTTTCTTTAGTTCGACTAACTCTACAGTGGCCATTCTATAAGGGGTCTTCGATATAGGCCTTGATCCAGGAATCAAATCAATGGAAAACTCAACTTCTCGTTCTGGAGGATGTCCAGGTAAATCTTCCGGAAATACATCTACAAATTCTTTCACAACAGGTACATCCTCTATTTGAACATTCCTTTACTCATCGATAGTTACTTCATTCTCTTCCTCCCGAATAATTGAATTAAGTTGAGCTACTGGGGGTGGGTCTAAATAAGAATTAGGTGGTGACGATTCTGCTCTAAAAATAAGCTGTTCCTTATCATTATCATCAAGAATCGTAACCTCTTTCTTCTTACAATAAATCTTCGCATCATAGTCCGAAATCCAGTCCATACCGAGGATTATATCAAACTCAATCATAGGTATGATGATGAGATCAGCAGATAAAGAAAATTTATGTGCTCTAATGGGGACTGATTCACAAAACTTTGTTGCAATGATATTTCCCTTAGGAGTTTTAACTGACAACTCCCTTATTAAATCAAATTGGAAATATCTAATTTTCTTAGAAAACTGGGAAGATATGAAACAATGCGACGATCCAGAGTCAAATAATGCATTTGCTAAACTTGAGGAAACCATTAAATTACCTGCCACCACGTCTTTTGGAGCTTCTACCTCTGCAGTAGTGATAGCATAAGCCTGGCCTTGATCCCTTTCCCTTTTCTGAGGTAAGTTCTCCTGACGCTTAGGACATGCATTTGCATAATGCCCCATCTCCCTGCAATTGTAGCACTGAACGTTGGTAGCTTCCTTCTTCCCCTTGCAATCATGAGCTTGGTGGCCTTTTTCACCACACTTGTAACAGACTCCCATTCCCTTCAGGCAAGCACCGGGGTGTTTCTTCCCGCATTTACCACAAGATGGATATTCAACCTTTCCTTTCTTCCCCTTATTTCCATTCCCATATTTATCAGCAGGTCTCTTCTTCTCTTGCTTTGCTTTAAATTCATAAGACTTAGAGAATTCCTTTTCGGTCTTGATAGCACATGAGACAATGTATTCGTACGACGAAAAGGATTGTGAGACAAATGCTCGACGAAGAAATGGTTTTAACCCATCAAAGAAACGATCAATCTTACTTCTTGGGTTGCGAATATAATCTCCAGCATACCTCGCTAACCTTGTAAAGTTAGCCTCATACTTTGTGACATTCTCATCCTCCTTTTGTCTCAGACTCAGAAATTGCCTTTCCATATCTGCTCGATGGTCGCGGGGAAAGTATTTTTCTAAAAACAGATCTTTGAACTCCCTCCATTCCATATTTGATACTTCATCATCTTCCTTCGTATTTTGAATCAATGACCACCATTGATCAGCATCTCGAGTGAGGCGGTAAACTGCCATGATAACTTTTTCCCTTTCACTGCTCCCCAAAGCCTGAAATATTTTCTCTAGGGAAAATATCCATTGCTCAGCTACTAAGGGATTTGTATTCCCATTGAACGTTGGTGGTTGTTGTCTCATGAATCGATCTAACATTGATCCTCCATGCTGCGGATCAGGGTGCTCCATACGGGTAAGGTTATTATTCATAACCTGAGTAAGTTGTCCCAGTATGGTGATTAGCTGATCAGCACCAGTTGCATCACCAGCCCCACTATAATTATCTTGAGCAGGAGGGCAATCCCTACATGGAGTGCGTGCATTGATACGGTTTCCATTTCTTCCACTAGGCGCCATTTATAAACAATGGCATAAACTAGATCAGTTTATGAATCAAAATACATAATCCCATACTTATAAAACACTTAACATAAATTGAACTATTTATGGATATAATCCATAATCATAAAAATGTTTTCTTTGAGGAAGTATATACTCATAAACCCTTCATAATGATTTGTAAAGAAAATTAGAGTTATCCTAACCATATCCCCCGGGAGTATCGTAACCAAGAGTGCAGCAAGGCCCGTTGTCGTGCACCAGTTCCCGTTTGAGTCTAGCTCAAAGCGGTGTTTTCGGGTTTTACCCCTAGGTACATCTGTGCCAGAGCCGCCTCTACCTGCTCGTATCCAGACAGGGATGTATTGCTCGGAAAACTCACAAAATCTCTACAATACCAAAATTCTAGGAAGTTCTTCTATACTAATCCTCAAAGTTCATCTTAGTTCTACGTGCTCTAATCAGAGTTTATCTAAATCTAGCTTCCAAGGTTTGTACTAAACTTCCTCTGATACCAACTGTAACGCCCCGACCCCAGCTACCCAGAGTCGGTGAATTATTACATAACATTGGCATGATCACAAGAAAGATCAAATCCCGAAAGACCGATTGGTTTAGTAGCCTTGGAAACACTAGATATAATCATAAGTTTTACATTACATCATAAAATGAAAAACTACTACAACAACATAATGTTTCCACACTATTATCCCCTCATAATATCCCTACAGGTCATTCATAATTTATATCTTCACATCCTGGGAAAAATAAAACATAGAAAAGGGGTGAGCTCAAATGCCCAGTAAGGATAAAAATATAGCGGAACATTCAAAATAAGCATAAACATTTAAGGCAATGAATTACTAAAACAAAAGCCTTTTAAAATTGAACTTCCACATAGTATGGAAAAAGTAAAATGAAATAATGCCATTTACTTGTTCACATGGATATTCTACTAATCGAATAATCACATGCAATATCAATAACCACTTTCATAATGTTGTAATGCATAATGCCAGACTATCATAACAGAATATCCAAGGCCTCGTGCCAAGACTACAAATACGATTTTGTCAAGGCCTTGTGCCAAGACACTAGTTTGTCTCATGAGACCTACCGATGCATCGAGGAGCTATAGCGGGCTCCACCCGTCACATATTAAGTCCAATGCATTCCCATATGAAAAGGTTTAAAAATAACATAAACACTAGCATACGAAATGTCAATAATTTCACCATAAACTATGAATGGTATAAAAATAGCACATCCACAGTCAAACATATCACAAAACCTTCAATACAATATATAAGTTTTGTATCATAATAAATCAACTTCAAATAACCTTAAAATCCATCAAAGGATGTCGACATAGATGATATCAAATTTCTTTTTAAAGAAGTATCCCCTTTTATTTTGAAATCATTTAAGATCCATATAAAATAAAACATTTTCTTTGAAAATATTCTTATAAGCTTGTAAGTAAAGCTTCTACGATTTTATAACGGCGGAAAATAACCGCACCCGCCGTATAAGTTAAAAAAAACATTATTACCTCAATTCTGTCGAAAAGGTTAAAAAGGACCTTGTTTGGAAAACGACGGAAATATTCCCTTATAAACCTCTTATAAAAAGTCAAATAAGGGTATAAATGACTTTAACCCATATTATTTTAAATATTAAAAATGTTTTGAAATACATTTTGAAGAAACATGGATGTGGATGATAACGAGATCCCAGTAGATTATTATGTATAAACAACCTCGGATAATGAAGAGATTGTGAAATAACCCTTACCTTGTACTTTTCCTTGGTTGGGGTATGTTAACCTCCTGTATAATGGTGAAATAATTGTTACTAAATTATACAAGAATCATATACATTAATATGATATCATATATGATCTTTTAATATTGATTTGATAATAATATCTTAGTATTATCGCCGTTTCGGGTGTTAACTTACTCATTTTATTTATATGTTTTGTTACATAAGTCATGTTTGTTGTATCTTATTCATATCCAGAATGATATCAAGTCCTTAAACATCATTTTTAAATCATTAAATGATAATTATACTTGAATGGATACGATGGAGAATGAATCTCATCGCGTTCGTGGAGACGGTAGTCCGTACGTACGCACGAACGCTACTTCCATTTAATTTTTATTTTAAAAGAATCGAATCCAAATGACACAAAGGTATATTAATATTCCAGTATAATATAATATTTTATATATGTTACTTAAGTTCATAACACCATCCTTTATACGTTCCATTTGTGGTATGAACGAGTCATATCATTTTAAGGGGGCGGTAGTCCGCACTTCCTCAAATGAAATTATCGTATGTATATACAACATGAAACGAATAATGGTATGAAATAAATTGGAATTACAGAAGCTTATATATAAAATATATATCATTAATATCATATTTAATTACAGTTCCATCATAATGGCCACCATGAGAGGCGGTAAGATGTATTTGAACAATCATCGTTTCGTGAGGCGTTAGTTTGCCATCCACAGAAACATTATGTTCATCATCCATTAGATGGAGTTGTGTGTATGTGTAGTTTGAATCCTTATTATAACAACATCCTAGTATATTGAGGATACTGGTGTTGTTACAAAAGAACGGAAATAAAAAGAGTTTGGGGGTTGGAGAAGCAAAATAAATGAAAATAATTTAAGAGAAATCGTTACCTTTAATTTAGGTAACTCACTTTGGTTGGAACCAAAGGACTTCTTGAAATGCTTTCTGCCTAAGGGGAAGCTTCAAGGAGGAGGCGAGGGATGTGGGGAGCTTAGTTGGGAAGAGTTTGGACGAGCCAAGTGGCTTGAGAGGTGTGAGGAATGAGTAGAAGTGGTCTCCTTTTATAAGGGAGAGGAGGGGCTCTTTAGGAAAGAGTGAAAGTATTACTTTATAATATAATTATATTCGGTTTCTAATGGTCCAAAGTCATTGAGGTCGAAGATAAGATGACTGATATTCTAAATAACATCAACCAATAAGAATTGGACAGGTTTTAGATAATATTTTAATCATTATAATCTTATTTATTTAAATGATTTATTAATGAGGTAAACATTTCATCATTATTGTGTCATTAATAATTTAACTTATTTGATGTCTAAAAATTATAAATAAACTATCATAATGTAGGAAATCTTTTTATCTTTCTAATGAATATTTATAATCGAAAATCCAACATGTATAACCCTATGTAAAAATTGTTCTTCTAAAAGATGTAAGCTTATGCCATTTTTATTTTTATTTTAACTTTATTAATATAAAGTGTCCCTACCACATACAAGTGGCTCCAACGGGTCCCCAAATTGATCCAAGGATGCTCATGGTCGGGTATGTTTCCACCAATAATGTTAGGACACGTTTTAGGTTAATTTTGTATTATTATAATATTATTTTTTAACCCTTATTTACCGGATTTACCCTTAACCATGGTAAATAAAATATTTACCACAATAATTATTCAAAATGTCTAAAAATAAAAGTTACCTATTTACACAATTTGGAAATCCTGATTCCAAATATGGAATCCATTTTTCTAAATTCAAAACACAGAAGTGGCAGAAATTAATTTAAAATTAATTCCCGCTGTCAAAACAAAAAGCGTGTTTTTAAGAGGTAATAACTATCAAAAGATTGACACTTGTTTATGTTCAGTTTAATTGTAAAATTATGTCCAATGACCAAAATTATATTAAATGGTAAAAATATATTCTAAATATAATTTAAAACCACTCAAATTCAAAATTTATCACTATTAATTATTTTGATTAAAAAAGTTGTTTTTAATTAAAATTTAGAAATTTTCACTATTCATCAAAATATGAAAGTTATCCGAAATGTACCAAAATTTCACCCTAGGCTAAATTCGATATTCCGAGTCCAAAAATGAACTCCATTTTCAAATATAAAATATATATAATTTCAAAAAGTAGGTATTACTATTCACAACGGCTAGTTTAATTAGTTGTGGTGTGTGTTAGAACTCGAGGTTGCGTACAACACACGCTATCGCATTATTCGAAAGGAAACGTACCGTGGAAGCTTGGGGTGTTACACAGTCGGCCGATTCTTCTTCGGCCGAGCGGCCCATGGTTGCGGGTTGTGGTTCCACCCCACGCGACCGACATACGGTCACTACTTCCTCCGGTCATGTCCACCTTTTTCGTCCCCGCCTCCATTTTAATAAAATGTGGATCAACAGAGGGTCATCGAGCCTAGTTCGTTAGGCCCGCTACATCCCCGTTAGGGGATATCAAAATTCCATCGATAGAACATGGTTTCAACGAAAAAATAATTAAAATTTTATTCAATTAAAATTGAAACAAACCCCTTACCTCGATCAAGGCTTGTTCATCATACACGCGGAAAACGACGTCGCTTCGTCAACATTAGAGGAAGAACTATCGTCGTTCACGATGTTCCATACGGCAGTTTCTCTTTCCTTAACGTGGAGGAAGAAGAAGGTTGGAGAAGTTGCTTCACGTCCTTCAAGTCTAGGAGAGTTCTTCGCATTCTTCGTGGAAGAACTCTCCCTTTCTAAATCTTTCCAATGTTCTCCCAACACCACATGTGCCAAAACAAAATAATATCCTAAGCTATTATTTTATTCTCCCATAATATGGCATTTCCATGCATTCAAATTAATTCAAAATGACAATTCAATTAATTAAGGTACTTGAGTTGGAAATAATAATGGATGGGAGATAGGGAGGCTCCACATTTATGTGGAAGTCCATTTGTTTAAAAAGGGTTGTCAAAAATTAAATATAGAGGATGTTAAAGGGGTATTTATGGGAAATTGAAAGGTTAGGGGTGCGTGTGTGCCCCAGATCCCATTATCCTTTCCTAGGAGGTTATGTGGGTGTGGGACCCACCTATAACTTCCCCTTATAGGATATATCTATCATCTTTTAATAAAATAGTGTATCATAATTTTATTTATTTTATTCTAAATTTCCAAAAATTAACTCTAAACCCGCATAAAACACAACTGCGGAAATGGTACCCATAAGAAAATATTGGCGCTGTGAGTTCATTGATGTCATCATATTTCAATTTCGAGCTTTGGTTCAAAAGATAGAACAACCCACATGTATGTTTATTGATCTTACCCAAAAAAAATTCAGAAATTGATTTCAGGCACACCGGGACTCGGAATCAAGTGCCGTTAGAAACAACATATTCATAAAATACCAAAGTATTTATGAAAAAAAATTCTTTGAAATTTTCGTGTCTTTATTGTATCTATTTTTAATTAAATTAAATTTAAATAAAATAATTATTTATTTAAATAAAAATTCAGTTTTAAAAAATAACAAGGTGTTTTCACTATTAATCAAAAATTGAATGTTTCTAGAAAAATACCAAATATTCACCCTAAGCTAATTTCGATATTCTGAATTCCTAAATGAAGTCCATTTTGAAAAATAAATTTAAAAATTTTCAAAAAGTTGGTATTACTATTCATAACAGCTAGTTTTATTGGTCATGGTTTGTTAAAACACCAATTTGTGTAAAATACAGGCTATTACACTATTCAAAGGGAAATGTACCATGGAATCTTGGGGTGTTACATTAGTAGTGGTATCTTTTCCCATGTTTCATTTGGATGATATGTGATGTGATGTAATGCGTGTTAATGTAACAGTTGTGTGCAGGGGGGGGATGTGTTGTGAGGTGTGGCCCAGGTGTGTGCGGTCAGGATGTGATGTGATATATTTGGATGAGGTGGGAGTGACAGGGCGTTTTCTATTGGGGTGTGAGAGAATATAATCAATGTGAAAGTGGTGTGGGCTACCCTATCATCAACGTTTTTTATATTATATTATATTATATTATATGGATGTGTAATTTGGTGAGTTATCCTTCGTGAGGATGGGATTATGGTTAATCTACATGTTAGGACATATTTGGTGTTGCTATTATCTCGTGGGAGAATTATTATTATCCATCAAATTATTCACAAGAGACTTTGTCTTTCTTAATATGTTTATTTGTATGATCACTCTACATAAATAAAATCTATTTTAAGGATTATAGGAAAATTACATGGACCATTTTAAGAATTACTAGCACATACCTTTGAACATTTGTTGAGTTTCTTCTTTGGTTATGTTTTTTATTTACATTGGAGATTTTTAATTGTATTAGATTTATTTACACTTACATTACGGGATAGTTTTTGGTTTTCATATATATATTTCGTGGAGTTTAATTTGGATGATTCATCCTTTCTCCCAATCTTGTTTTCTTATAACTGGTAACGTATCCCATATTGTGATACTGGTACACCCTTGGTGATATTATCCTAACAGGGGCCTCCTAGAGGTGGGACTCAATGATCATTATCTCTCTCCCCTCATTGTGGAATCTTTGGTGGGAGCTAGTCATGACACTAAGGGCTTGTTGGTGATTCTCATTGGATTTAGGATATTTTTTATGAAATGAGGTGTTGGTGACATGCTTATGGGTGGATCCCGAGGGTTCACAAGTTATACAACTCCTCAAGTGGTACCTGGTTAGTAAACCATGGATCTTCTCCACTGAAAATATATAAATATATATATACATGTATTTTATTCCACATTTATAATTGGGGTCACATATCAGTGTTATAGTTGAATGGGAAAAAGTAGTTCAAATTATTTCTTTTAGATATTGAGTACAAGGGAAGTGAGTTATTTATTACATGGTTGTGTGTTTAATTTCATTTATATTCTATATACACATGTGTAATTATTTATGTAAGACATAAACAAATTAGTGGTGTCCTAGAGAGTTCATTCTCAAACCCTACACATGCCCCTCTAGAGATATATTGAATTTATATCTCTGGTATCTGGTAAGGTTGTAGGCTTGGGAGATGGACATTATTGATCGAGTCATACCTTTTTCATCGTAGGGACGGTAGTGGACCATGGTGGTTCCTCTTCCTCTGATAGGGGTCTCTTTTGGACCTTCTTTTTAGTTTTAGCAAGATTTATATGAATTTAATTATTTGGTCAGCCATAGGAGACCCTTCAGGTCTATTATCTTTTACGACATTATACGATTCATTTTCTCAACAAATGGTATGTTTTTGGGCTTATTTATTATTATTGAGGCTTGTTTATTCTTCCAATGAGTTTCATGTGTATTAATTTTGTTACTTCAACTGTGTTTCGATTTTTTTTCTACCTCTATATTTATATATGGACCATTATTATTATCACCAATGGAGTTTATGTATGCCCACATTAACCTCATAAGACACTCTCTACTAGTTGGAAACCATTGTCGTATAGGGAAGCGCGCATAAGGGCTGATGTCCAACCGACCTAGAGTGTCATTTAAAGTCCATTTCGAGTTGGGATGCTATAATATAGTTTCAAGATGTAGATATATGGCTGACATCTGTACGGTTGAGTTAGTTATAGAACTCATAGAGGGAATTTTTCATATTAGACTACCTATTATTCTTTTCTTGATGAGTGTAGTGCATGCCTTGTGTGGCCCCATCCTTCTTTTTCTGTTCTATTTTCATTCTACATAATACACAGGAAGGGCCCATGGGTCCTAACTTAACCTATTTGATATATATATATATAAATATATTCCATTTTTTATTTTATCTTTTAAAAACATCAAAATGATCTTTATGTATTAATTTACTTTCAATTAAATTAATTTTTTTTTGTTTTTTTATTTTGTTTTTTTACATGGTTTTTTTAAATTATGGGGTTTTGTTGATTTTTCTAATTATAATATAGATAAATTATTATTATTATTTTCTATTTTATTATTATATATATATTATTCATTTTAATTTTGGAGTTTTTTTAAATCTTTTCATTAGGATGTTTTTTACTTTTACGTCAAATCTATTTCAAATAAAATATGTTTTTCTAAATTTTTGTACTTATATTTTTAAATAATTTCATTTCTTCTTCAAAAAATAATTTATTTAAAAATAAAATATTTTTAATATTTTTAATCATTTTCACGATAATTTAATTTTATTTTTTAGTACAAATAAATATTTAATTTTTTCGATTAATTAACTTAATAGAATATTTTTTCAATTTAATTTTTTAACTAAAACATATTTTTAAGGATTTTAATTTATTTTATAATAATGTAAAATATTTTTCTCTTAACTGTTAACTTTTATATATATTTCATCAAAATATAATTCCTTTTAACTTTAAAATTTTATTTTAATAAAAATTAAAAATAATATATTCCTATTTTTAAATGTAGATTTTATTAATTCTATGTCTTTTTTTTCTAATTTATATTAATATTTAAAAAATTATATATATTTTCTATATTTTTTTCAAATTAACTTTATTCAATAGAATACATATTTTCTTCATAGAAAATATAATTTCTTAAATTTTATAAATGAAAATATATCCATTAGATATTATAATTATATTTTTTAATTGTTGTAATTTTTTAAAAACTATTAAATTTCAGTTATTTATAATTTTTTATTTGTAATTTTATTTTTAATATTTCTTTTTTATACATTTCTTCATTAATAGAATTATTTTTTCATAATTTTATAAATTATTTATAACTAAAATATGTTTTTTAGATATGGTACATTTTTATATTTCTAAATATTTTTGGTTGGAATGAGTTTTATTTATTTTTTATTTCTATTTAATAGTAAAATTAGATTTCTAATTCTTTTTTTCATTATTTTATTTTTATATTTTCCCACCTTTTATTTATATCAATTTATATTATTCTATAATATTCTATAATATATTATATTTTTTAAAGGATAATGTTTTTCTAACTTTTAAATTTTTTTATAAATTGAAATTTATTCCATATAGTTTTGTTAATTTTAATTAAACTTCATTATTTTGGATTTTCATAACTTTTTTAATAAGATAAATATTTTTAAATATTTAAATATTTGTTTTTTCCATAAAAATTTATTTTCATAATGATTGACATTTTAATTAAAGTAAAATGATATATTTATTTCCACCTAATTTATGTTTTTTATTAATATATTGTTTATTTATTTAGAAAATAATTTTAATTTTTATGATTTTTATTAACTTTAAAGATAATCTAGTTTTTAATTAATATCCTAATTTATTAGAAATTATTCCCATTTTTTATTGTATATTTTTTCAAAATTTTATTTTTCTTGATTATTTAAAGTAATTTCAATATAAAATAAAATTCATAGACTCTAATCATATATTACAATATCATTAAATGATATTTCCCTTATATAAATTTTAATTTATTAAGATGTTTAGAAAAAATTTTCATTGTCTTCACTTTTTATCTTTTATATTTTCAGCGAAATAAATATCTTTTCAATTTTTTTCTATTTTTAATAAAAGAAATGTTTTTTTTATTTAAAATTTGTTGATGTAATTTTTTTTCCAGTTTATTTTTTTTCATTTTTATAAATATTCAAAAACTTCCAATAATTATTTGAAATGTAAAATAATGTTTTTCAAACTGATTTTATTTATTTTTTAAAATTAATAAATTTAGTTTATTTTTTATTTATTTTAAAATATTGTTTTAATTGATAGTTTTTGTCAATGTTAAATAAAATGTGTTGAGTTTTTTTCTTTTTTTCTTTTTTTTCTTTTAATATCATGCTTATGTTCTTATCCAAATTTTAAATTTACATACGATTGAGATAAATTTGTATTAATTTTTTTACAAATTTATTTTTTATGTTTTTCTCTATTATTATAATTAATCTTTTATTAAGAATATTTATTTTTAATTATTAATTTTTTATTAAAAATTTAATTTTTTCACTTTTATTTTAATATTAATTCTAAATTAAAATAAAATTTCCAACTTTCTATTTCCAATTTTCATTTTTATTTTTATATTTTTGGTTAATTTTTTACCTTGGATTTTATTATCATTTTCCTTTTTTATTTTTTAACAATATTTTTTATAATTTTTTAATAATTGATTCACTTATAAAATGATGAAAAGTATGGTTATTTAATTATTTTTTATCTTTATGATTATTTTGAATAACTTATGATTGTATTTTTTTAATTTTTTAAATAAATTTAAATAATTTGTGTTTTTAGATGTTTTTAAAAAAATTTATATTTAAATAATTTTATTATAATAATCAATATATTAATTTTATTTTTTAATAGAAGCTATGTTTTTTTGGGAATTCTAAGTTTATTGTAATTTAAAATAAATATTTATATTTTTTATCATTTTTATATATTATTATTATTATGTATTTTATAATTTATTTGAATGAAAACTATTTTATTAATTTTTTTGAATTTTGTTTCTTTTATTTGTTTTTATTTATACATCTAATGGTTTTTAGTAATTTTTAGAATACGTATTTATAAAATAATTTAATTATATAATTTTTTTCCTATAAATTAATAAATTTAATTTATTTTATTTTTTTTATTATATATATAAGTACTTCAAATATAGAGATTTACTGTTTTTATTTATATGTAAGTAAATTCTAAATTTTAAATATTTACCCATTTATATATTTTTTGTATTTATTATTATTAATATTATTTTTCTATATTATAAAAATTTTGATGATTTATTTAATTTACTTGAATGTAAAATAAATTTTTAAATCATTCTCTCTTCCGAAATTTTTTTTCTTTATATTTTGTTAATATATTTTAAATTGAAATGAAATTTAATTAAAATTATTATTTCATAATTTTTTTCAATTTATAAAATCGTAATGTAAAATTATTACTATTTTAGGTACCTTAAAATATTTATTTGTTTTTTTCATTTTTCTAAAAATTTAATAAAATCAATTTCTTCTTAATATTTATTATTTATTAATTTTTCAATTGTTTTTGAATTTTTTCTCATTTCCCATTTTATTTTATCATTTTCATTTTAATCAGGTATGAAATCAAGTATTTAATGATATTTTAATTTATTTGAAAGTAAAAAAATAATTTTTTGTTTTATAACTATTTAAATAATATTTATATTTATCATTTCTGTTTATTTGTTATTTGAATTTAGTAATTGGAAAATGTCTTATTTTTTAAAAAAATTTCTTAATCAAAATAAAATATTAAAATTTATCATTTTTATGTATTCTGTTTTTTTAATTTGATTAATTTCTTCTTATGATATCAAAATGACATAAATATTTTTTATATGTATAAATTTTTAGGCAGTAAAATATTATTTATGATTTTTTTCTTCTTAACCAAATTAATATTTTCTTTATTTCTAAATATTTATTATAATATAAAATGATTATTGAGTTTTTTGTTTATGTTTTTTGACTTTCTAACAATAAATGTACATAACTATATTGAGATACCTAACCCTGGTACTCATGTATGGTCATTATATGATCTAAGGAATGCTCAATAGAGACCCAGGATTAATATACAAGGATATTTCATCTTATTAGAATAATATTCAATGCATTTCACAGTCACACCGAAATAGTTTTGTTTCATTGGAAACATGGAAAAATAAACAAGTAGTCCATAGGTAAAATATATCATCTTTCACTGAATTATTCATAATTATAACCCTTCTTATAAATATGACACGTAATACATTTCTTCATAACCTTGGAAAAAGAAACATAATAAATGTTATGCTCAAATGCTCACTAAGGTAAAACATGTAAGATTCACAAGCATAGCATGGATATAAGGGCATGATAACATGTCACATACATAACTTATTTTAAAGTTATTTTTAATTTATTTTCCATTCATGCTTTGTTTTAGGGGTTTCCAAAGGTTTTATGGAGAATAGGTGAGTTTTCATGAATTGGGCCAAACCGTGATCCCAATTCCAGATTTAAAAATAATTTTTGGTTCATTTATAACATTTTCATTTTTTAATATTTTTCAGTCATTCAAACTCCTAAATGTCATACCCTGATATATTAACACAAAATTTAAATTTGGAGCCATTATACATCCATAATCATGGGGGATTTGGGTTTTTATTTGAGAATTGGGGCAACCCGAAAGCCCATTTTCCAGTTTTAAATTGTTTCATTAATTTTTTAATATCCAATTCATTATAATGGATTTTCGGTGATTCCACATCCCCCTCGACCCTAAGAAGCCCAGGCGTGCTCCCAGTGATTTTCCCCCCTCTTTGGAGCTCGTTTGCATCACGATTGAGTGCTGAAATTATTAGGGTTTCTAAAATCGGGCAGATTTGAGGAGGTAAGTTATTACCATCATAACACTCTCAATTCTTAATCTTTTTCCAACATTCAAGTTCCTATATGATCTAATAATAATTATTCTAACATATATTGAATTTTTGGATGTTTTCAAATTCAGATTGAGGTGGATTTTGGGTCGTTTTATTCAAGATTGTTTTGAGTAAGTGTTTCTCTCTTCAATTTTTCATTCTCCTTAGGGTTTCCTCCCTCTTTAATTATGTTCTAAAATGTCCAGAAGTTAGGGTTCAATCCTAAGGTCTGATTTGTTATCTTTTCGGTCAATTTTTGGTGGTCTAGGTCTGGATTTATATTCTTTGTGGTGCGGCGGTGGAGCGCTTAAGGTTTCGCACCAAGTTTTGAGGGTTTCGACTCAAAAGGTAGGTGATTCCATGTGTATCCATTTTATGATGAGTTAGCTTGCTTGGTTTATTAATTTAGTATGTTTATAATCTGTTTTGTGTGGTGTGAAAACTGTTTTGATGAATTTGGTTAAACCTATAATTTTTAGTTGTATTTTAGCTTGAAATTGGGTACTTTTCATGTCTGACTATTGGGGTAATGTTTGGGTTTAGTTTATAACAACTGAAAGTGATTTTTAATCTTCAAAGGGTCTGACAATTTTGTTTTGATAATTCCTTATTATCATGTGGGCCTTGAAAAGAGATTGTTGATTGAGTTTAAGGTGTAAAACTGTGATGTACTCTTTGAAGGTGATTTATGAAAACATGTGTTTTTCATGTGTATCTTTGTGGTATTATTTGATGTATTTTTATAACACTTGGGGGTTCTTTAATAATTGTTTTAGGGACGAAAATTCTGTTTTGGATTGTATTGGTATGATTTTGGTTTTTAATGAGGGGTTTGAAATGGGTTTAGTGTGCAAACAATGGTTATACCTCTTGGGGTTGTTTTATAAAAATTTCAAATGTTTTATTTGGTTAAAAAAAGGTGGGAAAGGGTGTATATGTACTTTTTGGGTGAGTGTGTTCACCCAATGTGGGTTTTTCAAAGATAAATTGATGATTTGAGATGTCAATCATTTTTAAAATGTTTTATAAATTGCCGAAATGTTTTACCAAATTGTGTTTTGTGTGCGAAACACGGGCGTGGGATGTTTCGTGTGAGTTTATTAATAAAATGAATTGTGGAGTTGAGAAGGGTATTATCTGACATGTGTGTGGGTTGTTATTTGAGTTTAATATATTGTAATGGTTTTATAAAATCTTTTAAAGGATTTTTGGAAGTGTTAAAGAAATGTGAAAAGTGTTGTAGGTAATTTTGGTGTGAGTTTGATTTCAAAATGCATTTGAATGAAAAGTGGAATTTTTGACTTGTGTGATGTACATGGGGCTGTTTGGTTAATGTGTGATGTGGAAGTGATATTTTCATGTGAAAACTATACATTTTGGATTGTTGAACTTGTTTGAGCACAAAGGGAAAACCTGGGTATCTAGGTGGGTGGACGCGTACTAGTATGCTAGTGAATCCGTGGGGTTTGGCCTCAGTTTCACTTAGCAATATTGAAGCATACAACTCTAACTAAACAATGATGATGATGATTGGGGACCACTAGGTTATGGGTATGAACCCTACTAGTGGCTCGTGCACGAGAACAGATATTTTTTGTGGTTACTCTCACCGAGATACGAGGTACCTGGGACCTACAGCCAGCTAGTGCCTAGGGGTTATTTCCTATTACTTGTGCTCATTAGATACTTTTTACTTACCATCGGCATACGAGATTGTTGGATGGAAAATTCAGTAGCTTTATTATTTATTTTGTAATTTTTGGTCCTTTAAAATTATCCCACATGAAAACTGTTTTCATTTATTATTGCATCCTTTAGAAAATTGTAACTAGAATTTTTTTATTTACAAAACATGCAATGCTTTTTGTCATGAAATGTTTATCACATGGAATCTCTTAGAGGTGGTATCCTACTGGGAATTCTGTCACACCCTACTTACACCTTTGGGTGTAAGTATACTTGCTTATTTTATATCACAGGTTTGGGTATAGGTTTTATGCCACTGGTTCAGGTTTTTAGCTGTCCATTGGGATGCAGTGTCGTGGAGATGGCTTAAGGGCGATTCCTCTTTCCATATGGAGGTTCTTGGGATGTCCTTATTTGGTTTTGTACCATTTTAATGGTCTTTAAACAAAGTTTTAACTTATATATTTCAGTTTTGAAATTTTGTAAAAGACGGTTTTAGTTGAAAAAAACATATTTGTTTTATTGAGTTTGTTTGTTGTTTAATGTTTATAAAATCGGGTAAATCGTTCCCAATTATCATGATATGATACCCGGGAACTTGTGGTAGCCCGTGGGGATTGGTAACGCCCTTCGAGACTTGGCATAGGCTGGGTTTGGTGCCAGTTTGATGGCGACCAGATCCAATTCGTGAGAAAATGGTATCAAAGGAGGTTCTGGTTAACTCTTTGGGTCACGTTATTTAGGGAACATTCGGGATAGTATAAAGTTAGGATTTTTGGGACTTGGTAGTTCGGTTATGGGTAGTGTGCTTGATCACCACAGCTCATGACAGGATTAGAGTCGCCAGGGTAAGTCGGGATTTATCTAATTCCTTGGTTTTTTGCTTTGATGATGATTAGGGGAAATGAAAAGAGAGTTGGGTTAATGGTCTCAGTGAGCTCGCAGGGCCTGGAAAGCCATGTGAAGCCGGAGATATTCCCTAGATCACTCTCTATGATAGTGAAGTGATTGGAATATGGCCGCCAAAAATATTTCCAAGTCACCCACTGAAACTAGTTTACTCTCGCATTGTTTTGTGCTTTAGTTTTGAAATCTAGGCACTTTGGTTTTAAGGTGACTTGGTTTTAAGAAGCTTAAAGTTTTTATGAAATGATTTTCAAATAAATAGGGAATGGTTTGGTTTATGAAATGTAAAAACTGAATTTCAAAAATTGTTTTGAACTGTAAAATGGTGTGCTTACACCTCTTTGAAAGAAGGAACTATATTGATGTTGGTTTTGAAAAGTGTTTCCAATATAGTTTTCTAAACAATAAGAGTGTGTTTTAATGGGATGAGTTGTTTTGAAATTGATGTGAATATCTTAAAAGTGAGTTATTTTCAAAAATGGTTGTGACTTTCTGAATTTTTTTTGTAAGATGTGAGTTGGGATTTTGATCTCGTGGTTAGCGGTTTTGAGAAAAAAGGATGTGTTGGTTGACCATTTTGGTTTTGAAAAGTGGAAAGAATTATTGTTTTACCCTTTGGTATTTTCGTGAG
This sequence comes from Viscum album, assembly GCA_963277665.1. NCBI lineage: Eukaryota > Viridiplantae > Streptophyta > Magnoliopsida > Santalales > Viscaceae > Viscum > Viscum album. Next base: position 668,647,744 of record OY728133.1, read on the forward strand.
CAACCACATGAATGGGGTTATGTGGGAAGATGGATGATTGATGACATGATTGGATGTGTGTCGAGATGGATATGAGGAGGGTGCCCAGTGTGGCACAGAAACATGCATGTGTAAGGCCCATGGGGTACCATTGGTGGATGTGCTAACCGTTGAACCATTTGATTTCAAAGAAATGTTTTTAAAGAGAAACATGAAGACTTGATGAATTGTTTGGAATGGTTTATATTATGTTTTTTTGGAAAATTTTGATGTTGTGGGATGTTTTGAGTTCAAGAACCCCTCCTATTTGAACTTTGTTTTGGGTTTGGGTTTGGTAAGTATGTTGTGTTATAGGGACAGTTAGTGGTCTCCTTTGAAAAATGTTTTGGGACGCCATTATGATGGTTCCCTTCATGTGTTTGGATCTGGTTTGTGGTATATCTTGACTAATGGACCATCTTGGTTGGGTCCATGGGATCAACCGTTGGATAAGGTACACCCCCATTAATGGTTAGTGCACAACTGCAGTGCAACCAGGATTGTTTCCCCGTTTGAAGACCCTCCAGTTGATTAATATAAGGAATATTTTTCTTGATATTTTTAGATTGAGTCTACACCCATTCCTTTCATTGATTTTTAGTTCCTCTTGTAACGGGAGAGTTCTCGTGGAAGGGTGAAAAAGACCATAGTTTCTTATATTTCCTGATTCGTCGAAGGTGGATGTGGTCTACGATTGTTAGTGTGGATGAGTGTCTCGATGGTGTCTAAGAGGGCCTTTGGGGTTCATCAATGTTTCTTTGAAGCATGAGTTCATTTTAAACCACTAGTGTGGGAAATATGGTCATGATAGGATATTGTGGCCATATTCTAGAATTGTGTGTTGTTTGGGGATGTTGTATAAGGTCCCTCTCTATGCATTGTTTATATCAGTCACAATGTCCATGTTCGGTGATGCCTTATGATGTCATGTGATCGATTGACCATATAGGTGAAAGTTGTGAAATCCTACGAGAGTCCCTACTGTGTTGGGTGAATGTATCCCTTGGAAAAACGTCAAAATCGTACATTTTAGTGGAAGGTGAATGCAGGTGTTCTTTAATTCTATTGTCTATCACTTTAAGAAACAAGGTGTGACGTGTGTGCATCTACTTAGCCCTTGTTTCAGTGAAATATTGGGATAGGGTAAAGTGAGTATGGAATTTTTAATGTTTGGAAAACTTATATTGGGTTGCGGTGTAGTTGTTGGTGCCACCGAAAGAAGAATTATCATTCATCAGGATTCTGAAGAATAACTGTGAGGCTGAATATGCTTCAATCATTTGAGCTCCAACCATAGGTCTCAGAGAGAAGCTGGCTCGTAGTCAGGGGAAATCACAGGGTCATTTAAAACCTTGTACAATGTCATATCCTAAATATGAAATATTGGATTATTTTAAACTTCTGGTATCATTATCTTTCTTCTGTTGTTCACGTTTGGTGGAAATAGATGGAGGGCCTTGTACCCATGACATTGCCCAATGTCATTCCCTCCCCCTTTGGTTTCCATTGAGTCTTTGGAGAATAGTTGGAAATTTGGATAGACATGCTGAGAACATGGTTTGTGAACGATTAAGAGAGACTTTGTTCTTTAAAGCCATGTAAGAAGATTGATCAGCACAGTTAGTTCACGGTTTCACAAACTGTGCAGACTAACAATACGGCCTTCCCAAATCTTGAAATTTTTGGGTCTTTCTGTGTCGGCCTATACTGGTCGATTAAGATGGTTGGTTCTTATGGTGGGGAGAACCACTATGATTCTCATGTATGTTCCATAGTAAATTTTGAATGGAAGTCTACCCTAGGTACTAGGGAGTCCGTTCAGGCCTCCCCCTATTAGTGTTCTGATTTTGTCTTGAAAAAAAATTGGTTGTCTCTTATGGTGGGGAGCATATTAGTGTCCCCCCGTACCAGTAACTTAGATTTATATATGGTTTTGTCATGGTGTAGATAGTCTCGTTCGGATATATCTAGTTACCAACATCTTCTTTGAGTAAACAATGGGACTGGAGAGCGCCCAATGGTTTAGTTAAAGTAAGTTAAGTGTAACCTTGTTCAAAGTTGTTGTTCGTTTGGGTGAATTGCTTGAGTCTTGTTCAGATAGTGTTTGAAGAGTTTTATTTTGGGATAAATTATGAATGTTATTGATCCTTTCAGGAAAGTGGTGTATGTTTTGGTTGTGAGAGTGATCCTTCCTTAATTGATCACTGGAGGTTTTTTGGCCTTTGGGGGTGAAACCTCACAAGGGAGTACCTATTGGTTTCTCAGTGGGGTTTGGTTGTTGCTTTAACCTTGCTGCGACTTTTGGGGGAGATAAGTTTTTAAGGTGGGGAGAATTGTCACATACATAACTTATTTTAAATTTATTTTTAATTTATTTTCCATTCATGCTTTGTTTTGGGGGTTTCCAAAGGATTTATGGATAATAGGTGAGTTTTCATGAATTGGGCCAAACCGTGAGCCCAATTGCAGATTTAAAAATAATTTTTGTTTCTTTTAAAACTTTTTAATTTTTTAATATTTTTCAGTCATTCCAACTCCTAAATGTCTTACCCTAATATATTAACACAAAATTTAAATTTGTAGCCATTATAAATCCATAATCATGGGGGATTTGGGTTATTATTTGATAATTGGGGCAACCCGAAAGCTCATTTTCCAGTTTTAAATTTTTTATTTAATATTTTAATATCTTATTCATTATAATGATTGTTTCGGTGATTCCACCTCCACCTAGACCCTAATAATCCCAGGCCTGCTCCCATCCATTTTATCCCTCTTTGGATCTCGTTTTCATCTCGATGGAGTGCTGATATTATTAGGGTTTCTAAAATCGGGCAGATTTGTGGAGGTAAGTTATTTCCATCATAACTCTCTCAATTATTACTCTTTTTCCCCATTCCAGTTCCTATATGATCTAATAATACTTATTCGAACATCTATTGAATGGTTGGATGTTTTAAATTTCAGAATCTCATGGATGTTGTGTTGTGTTATTCAAGATTATTTTGAGTAAGTGTTTCTCTCTTCAATTTTCCATTCTCCTTAGGGTTTCCTCCCTCTTTCATTATGTTATAAAATGTCCAGAAGTTAGGTTTCGATCCTAAGGTCTGATTTGGTATCTTTTGGGTCAATTTTTGGTGGTCTAGGTCTGGATTTATATTCCTTGTGGTGCGGCGATGGTGCGCTTAAGGTTTCGCACCAAGTTTTGAGGGTTTCGACTCAAAAGGTAGGTGATTCCATGTGTAACCATTTTATGGTGAGTTAGCTTTCTTGGTTTATTAATTTAGTATGTATATAATCTGTTTTGTGTGGTGTGAAAACTGTTTTTGATGAATTTGGTAAAACCTATAATTTTTAGTAGTATTTTAGATTCAAATTGGGTACTTTTCATGTGTGACTCTTGGGGTAATGTTTGGGTTTAGTTTATAACATATGAAAGTGATTTTTAGTCTAGAAAGGGGCTGAAAATTCTGTTTTGGTAATTTATTATTATCATGTGGGCCTTGAAAAGAGATTGTTGATTGATTTTAAGGTGTAAAACTGTGTTTTAATTCTTGAAGGTGAATTATGAAAACATGTGTTCTCATGTGTATCTTTGTGGTATTATTTGATGTATTTTTATAAAAAATGGGGGTTCTTTAATAATTTTTTTGGGCTGAAAATTCTGTTTTGGATTGTATTGGTATGATTTTGGTTTTGAATGAGGGGTTTGAAATGGGTTTAGTGTGCAAACAATGGTTATACCTCTAGGGTTTGTTTTATAAAAATTGCAAATGTTTTATTTGGTTAAAAAAAGTTGGGAAAGGGTGTATATGTACTGTTTGGGTGAGTGTGTTCACCCAATGTGGGTTTTTGAATGATATAGTGCTAATTTGAGATGTCAAACATTTTTAGAATGTTTTATAAATTGCAGAAATGTTTTACTATATTGTGTTTTGTGTGCGAAACAAGGGCGTGGGATGTTTCGTGTGAGTTTATTGATAAAATGAATTGTGGAGTTGAGAAGGGTATTATGTGACATGTGTGTGGGTTGTTATGTGAGTTTAATATCATGTAATGGTTTTATAAAATCGTTTAAAGGATTTGTGGAAGTGTTAATGAAATGTGAAAAGTGTTGTAGGCAATTTTGGTGTGAGTTTGATTTCAAAATGCATTTGAATGAAATGTTGAATTTTTGACTTGTGTGATGTACATGGGGCTGTTTGGTTATTGTGTGATATAGAAGTGATATTTTCATGTGAAAACTATACTTCTTGGATTGTTAAACTTGTTTGAGCACAAAAGGAAAACCCGGGTATCTAGGTGGGTGGACGTGTACTATTATGCTAGTGAATCTGTGGGGTTTGGCCTCAGTTTCACTTAGCAATATTGACGCATACAACTCTAACTAAACAATGATGATGATGATTGGGGACCACTAGGTTATAGGTATGATCCCTACTAGTGGATTGTGCACAAGAACAAATATTTTTTGTGGTTACTCTCACCGAGATACGAGGTACCTGGGACCCACAGTTAGCTAGTGCCTAGGGGTTATTTCCTATTACTTGTGCTCATTAGATACTTTGTACTTACCTTCGGCATACGGTATTGTCGGCTGGAAAATTCAGTAGCTTTGTTATTTATTTTAATATTTTTGGTCCTTTAAAATTATCTCACATGAAAACTGTTTTCATTTATTATTGCATCCATTAGAAAATTGTAACTAGCATTTTTTTATTTACAAAACTTGCAATGCTTTTTGTCATGAAATGTTTATCACATGGAATCTCTTAGAGGTGGTATCCTACTAGGCATTCTCTCACACCCTACTTACACCTTTGGGTGTAAGTAGACTTGCTTATTTTATGTCACAGGTTTGGGTACAGGTTTTCTATCATTGGATCAGGTTTTTATCTGTCCATTGGTATGCAGTGTCGTGGAGATGGCTTGAGGGAAGTTCCTATTTCCATGTGGAGGTTCTTGGCCTATCTTTATTTGGTTTTGTACCATTGTAATGGTCTTTAAAAATAGTTTTAACTTATTTATTTCAGTTCTGAAATTTTGTAAAAGACAGTTTTAGTTGAAAAATCAAGATTTGTTTTATTGAGTTTGTTTGTTGTTTATTGTTTATAAAATCGGGTAAATTGTTCCCAATTATCATGATATGATACCCGAGAACTTGTGCCAGCCCGTGGGGATCGAGAACGCCCTTCGGGCCTTGGCACGGGTTGGGTTTGGTGCCGGTTTGATGGCGACCAGATCCGGTTCGTGACATAACATGAACATAATATTTTAAAATTATACCCTCTATATCCAAGATGAAAATACCATGTCATGACATTAGGATTAGATGTTCATAAGACATGACTCATAAGGAAATCATATAACACTAGTTATGAGATCATATCATTGGCATACTACAATGATTTGTGGCATACCCATAAGAAAAAACAATATGTCAAAGTTACCCACCATGAAATTTCTAACATGATAAGACTAATATGACCACCCATTTACCTTCTTTTAGATTAGGATAACTACTCATGTACCCTTCTTTTTAGGCTTCAGTTTACCACTTATGTACCCTTTTTTCTCATAGAACATATATCGTTAGCTAATGCATTGGAGGCATATATAGGCCCCAATTTCCACATAATGAAAATAACTCATATGTGTTCCAAAAGATCATAAAAAATTCATCTTAATGAAAACCATGTAATTAAATTCATTTCAAAATAATTTCATCATATATTAACCTCTGTAAAATGGAGAGTTTTTATAATTATTTCATCATTTCATTATAGAATAAATCGTGACAAGGTAATGGGTTTTATAATAATTCTATCATGATATAACCAATGGAAAATATATGGGTTTCATAAATATATTTTCATACTAAATTATTCATGGAAATAATAATAATTGTATCCTAGGTTCATATCCCAAGTAAATAATTGGTAAAATCATTAGATGTAACATTAGATGGAAAATGATTTTGAAAAATAATTTTAAACATTTATTGAGGAAATGAATTTATAGTGATAACAACTTCTAAAACATAAAACCTTTTGAAAATAACATTCTTTGACAATAATCTTTAAATACTATAATAGAGGCTTTAAAATCATTTCAAACATTACTTCAGGTAAAATGATTTTCAATTTTTTTAAAATTTTTTTTGAAATTTAAATCATTTCAAAAATCTATTTCTTTTTGAAATCATTTATTATGAATCGAAAAATTACCCAAAAAATATGTAAATAATTTTATTAAAGGATATATGAATAATTTTATGGTAATCTGGAAATAATATATCATTCATGATAGTGTAAAATACCATCCATGTCGTCCATATAAAAAACAAAGATTCTTTTAAAATAATTTAGTAAAAGACAAATGTTATTTTATAAAACTAAATTAATATTCCCTAAAAAATATTTCATAATACTAAAAATAGATAAAATTTCATTAATAAATTATTTATCAATAATCAACATACATTTTTCACGACATTGAGACAACATGATTTTAGAAGGAAAGGGGTTTTCTCCCAAAAGGAAAATTATTATAAAAAATTATTTTCACACTATTGATTACATGAATATAAGAAAATGAAGTGAATTTTTTTTCGTATGATATAACCATAGGATAATAAAATTCATCATAATCATTAGATTTTGATTATAAGATTTTATTATTGGAAACATAGTTATAAAAAGCTAATAAATAATGAGATTATATCATAAAATATTTAGAACCTTTGTAAATTTTTAATAATAAGACCCATGAATAAATACCAGCCATAGAAACATAAAATTTATTGAGTTTAAATAATTTCATGATATTACATGTCAATGGGGCCTTTATATACACCTCGTAAAAGAGGATAGGTGAATAATATAATACAACTCTCAAAGAAGGAAAATTGTTACCAAAATCTCATTCTGATTTGGTAAATTTTGTACCATAAAACAAAGAAAGGAGTTACTCGAAAATGGATATTTAAATATAAAAAATTAAAAACAATCATTCTAAAAAACATTCATGGGATATATATATATATACACGACATAATATAAACATGAGGTGTATATTCCATTTAACTCATAGAAGATAAAAGTAACACTGCAATCTCTTACCTTAAGTCTAGACATCTATTTTAAATGTTTAAAAGTAAAAAATAATAAATATAAGTTTATTATATAGCTATTTTAGAATAATAATTATATATTTCATACCATTATTTATTTACTTGGGACCTTTTAATATCCATTTATTTAAAATTTCATGTTATTGTAAATTTTCTAGAAATATCTACTTTGTATTTTCTATATGTTTTGATATGTTATTTATGGTTCAATTTATTTTATCATGGTTAATAAATATCATGGATTTATACCATGATAAAAATATTATATGCATTAAATATATATGTACATACAAAAATCTATAAAATAATTTATTAGAAAATGAAATACACCGTTCCTAGAAATGGTAGACCATACTACACAAGAATGTTGTTCGTATTTTATTTTTGTATTGAAATAAAGAAAAGAAAATGATATATTACAATTATATAATCATTTTTATGTCATATATATCACAAATTTTAATTAAACCCATCATTAATAACTTCCGTGTAAAGAGTTAATGGAACACAATTGTTTTTACGGGGAGATAGTCTATAATACAACTTATAAACATTATCATATTTGAAAAAAATGGTGAGTATGAATATATGTATGATATAATATTTTAATAAGTACAATTATATCATTAATAGACTATATATATATATATATAATAAATCAAACATTATTTCCATCCTTAAAGGTATTTAATGAAAAATTAATGACATTGGTTCACGAGGGAGTAGTCTTTCAAACAACTCAAAAATTATTTCGTAAACCATTTTATGGAAGTTTAAATGGATTTATGTCATTCCATAAATAAAATATTATATGGAAGATACTAAAGTTATTATAACATCACGGTAAAATAATAATATAAGGAGGTGTAGAAAGAATTAGAACAAAAACACTTGTTCAGGAATGTTGTCTCTCCTTCAGGTATCCTCCATAGGTTTTAACCAAAGTCTATCATAGGACAGATTTATTTCAAAAATGATTCTTCATTAATTTTATAAGTTAAATTTAGATGTGATTTTGGTAGGTTTGGGCAGAATTTTTTTAATATTGTGGATAAGGTAGCCGAGTTGGTGACCTTTTATATGTGAGGTGGGTGACCCAGTTGTAATTTTTTAGGTGTACCAATGTTTTTTTACATTCCAAAGGGGTAAACAATTTGTAATATATAAACCTTAGACAATATAATTTTGATAAATTTCCATAAAATGGATTTTTAACAAGTTTATTGGTAATTTTATCCCTTATCATTTTAGTTTAACATATTGTAAACTAATTTTTACCTCAACCGTGTAAAATAATCTTTACTGTTTTTACGATTAATTTTGGTAAAAAATAAAATGACAATTTATAAATATAAATTAATATTATTCCAAATATTGAACCCAATTTTCCAAATTTCAATCATATAGTTTGATGATTTTAATTTAAAATTAATCCCACATAAGAGATAAGACATATGGTTTTTAAATAGAAATTTTTTAAAAGTATAAAAAGGGTTAACTTCAAATTCCAACATAAAATAGATTCAAATGACATAAATTAGGTTAATATATATATAATTGGGGTAATTTTATTTTATAACCAATTTAAAATATAATTTTACAAAATGAAAAAATAAACAACTATAGTTTTTAATTAAACCTCAGTATTTTAAATTTTCATAAAAAATGAAAATTTTTAGAAAAATACAAAATAGTATACCTATGGTAATTTTGAAATGGTGATTTTAAAACTAAAATTAATTTTCTTGAAATTAATTTTCAAAACTTTTAGAAAGCTAATTTTATTAATGTTCATAAAATGAAATAATTTGATTTTTTTTATAAAATTGTGTTTTTGAAACATATTGATGATTTATTAAACAAAAGAGTACTTTTATATCAGTATGTTTATTTATATCATACCACTAAACATTATAATTAAAAATTATTTATTACTATTCATACCTCTATTTTTAATTTCTAGTTTATAATGATCATGTTTAAATAACTATATAAATAATATATATTGGTCATGTTAAAATCCGGTGTTTTGTGTAATGAAAGATAACCTAGTGTTTCATTTATCCCAATATTATCTTGGTTCCTAATACAAAACAAAATTTAAAAAATATTAAATTTAATTTAAAGAAAATATTTCACAACACCTTGAGGTTTCACATTCTACTTCCCTTCAAATAAATATTTCCCTCGAAATTTATCCAATTCATCAATGGTTTAATATTTAAAAATTCCTTTATATAAACCAACACCATAAAAAATAATAATTATAAACACCTTAAAAATAAAAATTTAGAAATATAATGTTTTCCTGAGGTCACTCTTAACTTTTTTTCCACATAGGAGAACATAGGTTGGATGATAATATTTGGAAACAGATGAAAATCCAAATAATTATACTAAGTAATAGCGATCATTGATCACAAGAAAGTCGATGAACCATATAAGTCTAATGAGAAACAAATAAACCAATATTTATTATAAAAGAAGGCTAATATCCTAAAAAATGATGATAACAAGATTTGTTTTATTTCATGATCCTTCTCATAATGTTAAATATTGTTCATGATAAAATATAATTACTTGATTTCATTTCATTTCATAATAACAATATAAACCTTTGGTTTTTCCTAGATCAATTCCCACTTCATATCTTAATAAATGATTTAATGATGAATTTGTTATTCCTAAATCACTAAGGGATCATAATATCCATAAATAGGATTATAATTCACTATAATTATCTTTATTTATCATAATAAAAAATGGTTAGAAATATTTATCCAATATGAATAAATCTTTACAAGTTTAAGTAATATATTAACCCCTAAATCTCATCCAAAGTTAAAAATAAATGATTCAATAAATACTCATCATTGTAACCCTTCCAAAATAAAAAATTTATAAATAAGTTCACTAATTTCCATAAAATAAAATTAAAATTAATCTCCCATATATCATAACATAGCTCTAGATTGTCACATACCAAACATGTGAATAACGTTATAATTTATTATCTTATAACATGATATTATTATGAATTTCCATGAAATATTGTTGAAAACATACTTTATTCCTCCTTCCTAAGAGAAAAATTGATTATCGAATATATTTCACAAATCAAAAAATATTTTAAAATCCATAAATCATAATTTAAAACAAGTTGTCACATTTCATTAATTTATTCCAATCAAATCAATAATATGATATTTACTTTATTCGTAACAATCATCTATTAATCCAAGCATCATTATCATTAATATATTATGGGTTTTCTTTCCCTTAATCCCGTGTTTTCCATGAATATCGCATTACCATTTAATAAACATTCTTAGTCATTGGCATCATTCAAAATATTATTTAAAATCCATAATGGAAAAAATATATTTAATAATCATTATATATTTCATAATTATTGAATTACAATACATAAATACTTTAATCATACTAATTCCTTCTCAAAACATTAACTAGACGTCATCATCTTATTCCTTAATACCACATACTTTTCATATGTCATTCATAGTCTCTTTATTGTCAAAATAAAAAACATTAATTTTAAAACCATTGATGTTCCATTCATGATATTTACCCTTAGGAAATAGATTTACATAATGACCATGAATTACACATTTAATGCATTTTTTATTAGATGATATCGTAGGGAGATAATTATTGTCATCCATTGAGTTAACCAAAAATTTAAATTTTCATATAAAGTTACATTCTTTGTGTAATTATTTTCCAAACTCAAAACAACTTTTCATTCATCTAAGGTATTTCTTTGAGTGACACTTTAAAAATTATGAGTCTCTAGAAAAATAAATTTCCATTCCTCTATGGTCTCCACTACCTGATATCACTATAAAATTTTCCATTATATTCTTTGGCGAGTCTAAGAGTTGGTTAAGGTTTACTTTGTTAATCATGTTTCATGATAACTGACTAGGACTAATTACAGCACTATTCACTCATATCATCATCTCATTTAGTTACTCATCATCAAATTTCATTTTACATTCAATGTTAACCTAGTTCTTTATGGTTCCCTCTATTGACTAGAAGTAATAAACATATTGTGAGAAACACTATTTATAGTGGAAAACCATATAATCATGAAAAAATAATCTATATTATGTCTAAATCATGACATTGAATTAAAATCTATGAATAATTCGTTTTATCCTATGTCATTCCTAGTAATCGTCTATTTAAATCCCTTATGATGGTTTACAATTTGTTTAAAAACATCCATAGTGTATCCACCAAGAATATGAAAATTATTGTGAAGAAAGGCTAGTTTTCATGCTCCATGTTATGATTGAATCCATCTCAATGTTCCCTTTTCAAAGTTATTACCCTGAGGTACCTAAATATTAGTCCCACATCAACTTTTAGTATATCTTCATGGATGTAATTACTTGTAAACCACTTACTCTATCCTTTTACAAAAATGATTTACATTTTTCTAAACTTTGAATCATCCTTAGACTTATCCTTAGAGACATCCCTAGAAATATCCTAGAATGAACCCTATAGAGCTCAATAAATTTTTCTCATCCTAATTTTCAAATAGTAACTAAACATTTACTCTTATACGAACAATAGAACTCCATGTTTATCATACAAGGATATTAAATTTTTTAGATTAATATTGAATAGATTAAAAAAACATGGCCCTAAGGACTATAATAATTTATTTTCATTATAGACTTTTAAACATAAACACTAAATCATCTCCCACAACATTATTCATAATATGAAATATTTTTAGGAATATCATATGTAGTATGTTTTTTCAAAATATATGGAAAGGAAACATAAGAAAGGGTGATCCCATATTATTATTAAGGGTAATAAACGGTGATATAACATGAACATAAAGGAATAATAAAATGATAATAACATTATAAAATCATAACATGTATATAAAATATTAAAAGGATGAGTCGTGATATAAATATCTCAAGTCTATAAGACAAGATTCATAAGGTAATCAAATAACATGAGTTATGATAGCTTAAATTGGTATTAAAAATATATTTTTGGAAAACACATAAGTATAAAAAAATAATGTCAATGTTACCCACCAAGACATTCATAAAATGTTAGGATTGGGATAACCAAATGTGTACCATCTTTGAGATTGGGATGAACACCTATGTACCCTTCTTTTGTTCTTGGGATGACCACCTGTATACCCTCTATGCTCATAGAACATATATTATAACCCAATTCATTAGAGGGAAATATAATTCTCACCCATTACATAATGGAAATCGTACAAATATATGCCAAAAGATCAAAACACATTCATCATATCATAACCCATGATATTTATTTTTTTAAAACATTTAATCATATCATAAACTATGGAAAGGTGGTTGGTTTTATAATCACTTCATCATTTTACCATTTCATAACTCATGAAAAAGAATTTGGTTTTATAATAATTCTATCAAGGTATAAACCATGGATGAGATATGAGTTTCATTTATATATTTTCAAAATGAACCATTCAGAGAATTAATATGAATGATATTCTTCATTCATACCACCATTAAACCATAGGTAACAACAATATATGTCCTATTAGATAGAAAATTATTGTGAAATATTATTCAAAAAATTTCATAAGGAAAATTAATTTTCCTTGAAAATTATTTTTACAACATAAATCCTATTTGAAAATTCATATATTTGAAAATATCCTTGAAATATTATAAAGAAATATATACAAACCATTGAAAAAATATCTTAAGGAAAATATCTTTTTGGCTTCAAAAACCTCTGTTTAAAAAAAACATTTTTAAAATCTCTTTCATCTTGAAATCGTTCATTTAAAATATATTAATTTTCCAAAAATGTAGAAAATAATATTATTTTAAAATAAAATTTAATTCTTTTAAGGTATTCTTTATATAATTTTGCAATAATTACTATGGAAAATAATATACATGTTGTGCAAGATATAAAAGAATCTTTTCACAATATCCGTAAAAGCTAGATGAGAATTTCTTTGTAAAAGAAAAGAATATTCCATTAAAAATTTATGTAAAAAGTAAAAAATGGGTAAAATTTAGTTTGTAAATCATTTCTTATATGCTATAAATTATTTTTGAAAACTTTTTGATAAAACAATATTTTGGACGAAAAATGCTTTTCGACCAAAAAGACCTTTTTTCTAAAAAACATTTTTTGAACTCTTGATTATATTAAGAGAAGAAAATAAAGGGAAAAATTTTATTTTAATTAAATAATAAAAGGAGAATAAAATCCATGATATTATTTAGATATGGATCATAGGATATCATCATCAAAAATATAGTCATAAATAAACCCCATAAACTATGAGATTGTAACATAAAATCTTCACAACTTTAGAGAATTTAACGCATAAAACCCATGAAGGAATATCATTTAATGAAACATTAAATATCATGAGTATAAATAAATTCATTGTATTTCATGTCAAATGGGCTGTATATAAACCTTAAAATGGATGATAGGCGCATAACATAGCATATTTCTCAAATAAGGAAAATTGTGACACAAATACCTTACCGACTTGTTAACTTTTGACCTATAAACCTCATGTAATAGATATCCCAAATTGTTTTGTAAATAATAATAATTATTATTATATTAATCATAAAAATAATATATTTTTTAATATATACACCATATAAATAAATATTTTGTGAGAATAGAATTTAATTCCAAGAAACTAAATGTGAGATGGAAATCCCTTACTTTATGCCTTGACTTAGGTCATACACATTAAAAACTAATGTATAATAAATATAATTTTATTATGAATATAATACATAATAATAATTATATATATCATTCCATATTGGTTTCACATACGACCTTTTATTACCCATTTATTAATAATTCCATGTTAAAGTCATGTTTTGGGAAATAACAACTATTATTTTGTTTATATTATGATATTTTATTTTTTATCCTCTTAAATTGACCATGGTTCTATAATATCAATAATATTAAACATAATATAAATAGTTTATATATTACATATATATGTATTCATTGTAATCCATAAAATTTAGTGATAGAAAATGAAATACATCGTTATTAGAGATTGTAGGCCATACATATGTCTAGTTGATATTTTCATTTTCTTGTTGGATTATATAAATAAATGTAATTGATATATTATCATTATATAATCATTATAATTTCATATATATCACATAATTTTATTAAAACCACTCTTATTACCTTCAATGTAAAGTTTGAATGAATCGCATCGCTTCACGTGGTGGTAGTAGGTTGTACACACGAACGACGTAATTGTATTCCAAAAATTGGAGAATATGAAGGTACATGTGATATAATAATTATTAAAGAGAAATAAAATAATTATTATCTTATATAAATAATTAATCCATCGTTAGTTTTATCCTTGATAGAAGGTAATGGAAAAATAAATGTCATTCTTTTAGGAGGTGATTGTCCCCCAAACACAAGAATAATGATTTTAGAACCCATTTTATAGATTTGGATAAGCTAGTATTTATTAAAATATCATAAAAATATTATTTTATTTAATATAATGATGTTAATATATTATTAGGGTATAATATTAGTTTAATTATGTGGTTGAAGAAATAAAATAGAAAAGCCCATTGATGAGTGTAACCTCATCTTCAGGTATCCTCCTTAGGATTGATCCAAAATACTTCTTTGGTTGGATTTCATTACAAAATAATTATTCTATGATAGTAAGAGGTAATTTTATAAGTTATTAGGGTTTTGTATTTTCTGAACCAAATAGTTGTGAAGGTGTCTGTAACACCCCGAGATTTTATGAAAAATATTGTTTTTAATTTCTCTAATGTCTTGTGTTGTACGCTGCACCAAAAGGAGCTTGCACAACACGCAACCTTGACTTGCCTTGCATTACATGAAATCGCGACCTTCCTCGATAGCGTGTATAGCATGTAATACTGAGTTTCACTAAACAACGATATGCTATTAAAATATTATTAAAACTTGCCGTTATGAATAGTAATAACCACCTTTTAAAATTTTAGAAATTTTATCTCTCAAAATGGACTTTATTTTTGGATTCGGAGTATCGAATTTAGCCTAAGGTGAATTTTTGGTGATTTTCAGATAACTTTCATATTTTGATGAATAGTGAAAATTACTAAATTTTAGTTAAAAAGAACCTTTTCAATCGAAATAATTAATAGTGATAAATTATTAATTTGAGTGGTTTTAAAGTATATTTAGAATATATTTTTACAATTTAATACAATTTTGGTCATTGGATGTAATTTCACATTTAAACTATACATAAACAAGTGTCAATCTTTTGATAGATATTGTTTCTTAAAAACACGCTCTTTGTTTTAACAGCGGGATTTAATTATAAAATTAATTAATGCAAATTCTATGATATGAATTTGGTAAAATAGACTTCATTTTTGAATTCGGAATATGAAATATAGCTTAGGATGAAATTTTGGCATTGTTCTGAAAAACATCAATTTTTGATGAATAGTGAAACTACTAAGTGGTAGTTAAAAAAATTAATTTCTTCATAAATCTTAATTTTACCGCTTCTGTGAATGGAATTTCAAAAATCCTAGAGACACGGTTGATTTCGGTAAGTAAAATGTGGTTCAATGAGATGAAAATAATTTTTGGTGAATAGTAACTTTTTACTTTTATTTACCACGGTTAAAAGTAAATAGGGTAATTCAGGGTAAAAATGATATTATTATTACCCTAACACATGTCCTAATTCTATTGGACAAGTGTAATTCGACCAAAAACAAGCTTAGGAATAAAATATGACCATTTAGGCCCACTTGGATTAGATTAGGACATTTATTATTATTTAATTCAAAGAAGAGTTAAAAGAGTCAAAATCAAAGTTTATTTACTAAAACATTTTTAATATATGGTTGTACATAAGATAAATTAGATTGTAAATATTCATTAGAAATCTAAAACGATTTCATACATTATGGTATTTTATTTGTAATTTTTAGACATCAAATAATTTAATTTATTTATGACACAAAGATGATGCAGTAATTATCTTATTAATGAAATATTGACATAATTGATATTATAAATACCAAAATAAATGTAATTTGATACTTTTTATGAATTACACTAATTTTCTAGGTTACTATGATATATTAGTGTTGATTTAATCAACTTGGTTCGAACATATAATTCTGTTATGACTTTCACAAAAATCATATATCAAATAGTGTCAAAATTGAGACAAAATAGTTTTTAAATAAAATATTATATTATTAATTGTTATTTTATTCCTAAAAATCTAAGGTTCGGAAAAATGAATTAGATAAGGATATATATATTAATAATAAACAACTTGGGGTTCGTTTGGCATGTTATAGTAAGTGTATTAACCATATAGTGAAAGAAAACAATAAGACACGGTAAAAGTTAAATTATTTAACTTAGAGTTAAATCTAATTGATAAGGTTAAAATAATACCCTAAACTTGTCTAAATCCTATTGGTTGATAGGATTTCGACCCATCCTTACTTTAGCTTCGAAATAAGACCCTTTGGAACCATTATAAACCGATTTTGACTTTAATATAAAATAATATTTTGAGATATTCCTAAGGTACCCCTCTCCTCCCTTATAAAAGGGAACCTCCTCCCCCTCCTCCTCACACCAATTTGAGCACTCATGCTCGGCCAACCCCTGACATGTTCTCCTCTCCACTTCCCTAGAATAATCCTAGAGGTCCTGGTCTTCTTCAAAGACCAATATTAGCTCCCTATGTGGAGGATTCAAAGAGGCGTTCCAAAGAAGAGGTAATATCCATTACCGATCTTTTTCAATTTCTTTCTTCTTCAACTTCTTTTTCTTTAGTTGTTTCATGATAAAGTAATAACCTCAGTATTTCATATATACTGATATGTTATTATAAATTTGAAACAACTCTAATTAACCTTCTATCCATCCTACGGAAAAAGGAAATCACCGCGCGTGCGTACGTACGGAATACCGTCTCCACGCCTTGGGGTAATCTATTTTCCGTGACCACCTTAATTGGATGGGTATAATGGTGTAATGAGTAACTATATATTATTATAATAAAGTGATATTGATACTGAAATAGTATACATACACTTCAAACACAATTCCACGACCATGGGAACGATATCATCGCTCGTGCGTACGTACGGACTACCGTCTCCACGATGCGATGAGATTCATTCTCAATGATTAACCATTCATGAATGATTATAAAGCATATATAATAAGTACTAATGAAATATATGACATAATAATGATACTGGATTTATGTATATTTATATGCATGTCATCTACTTAATTCCATTCAATTCAATAAGGAAATGAAAACAGCGTTCATGCGTACGTACGGACTACCGTCTCCATGAACGGTGTATTTCATTCCATTTATCGATATTATATATATATATATATTATGAATATATATTATATATAGAAATCATGTTTTATATTCTGTAATTAAGTAATCATGATCTAAGTAATCATATGAATAATTACAAGTTAAAAACACGAACGACAAATGAGACGATTTTACCCAAAACGCTACTTTAACATGAATTTACAAAAGAACGGGTAATATAAAGTCATAAGTGGACCATATATGATAAAATAACAATGAATATGATTCTGGAATAAGTCAATAACATGATTTAAATCATTATACAGGAGGTTCGGACACGTACAAAGCAAATCGGACCTAAGGTAAGGGATATCACAATCTCATTTTTATCCGAGATTGTTTATTCGTAAGTATTTACTGGGGTGTATTTTATCATCCACATCCATGTTTCATAAATATGTAATATTATTTCCATCCACCTACAATTGTTTAAATCCATTTTTACCCTTAGGTGAGTTTTTTTTAATATGTATGAAAGGAATCTTTTGTCGTTTTTTCATACGAGGTACTTTTTGACTTTTCCGAAAAAAGTACGAAGAATGTTTTTTTTAACCTATACGGCATGAATGAATTTCTAAAACATTATTTCCAAGAAGCTTCCTTTACAAGTATTCAAGTTTATTTTTAATCAACCTCTTTTAGTTTAAAATTGTATGACATGTTAAGAAAGGAAAGTGGTTTTAAAGTAGAAAGTATATTTTCCTCAAGAATGAAGTTCAAGTATTTTATCAAAATTATTTTCCATCTAAGATAATAAAAGGGTTCTTTTTTTATCCCTATTATTACATTGATTTGATTATGTTGTGAGGGAATTATTTTTATGAAGTCATTTACCTTATATGATTTGTTTTATGATGTCATGATGTTTCAAGAATCCCATTTTTGTTACATGTGTTATGCGATGATGTATGTTTTATGATGATGTGGCACATATAAGAAAGGATTAATTATAAGATGGGTGGGACCTATATCTCCCTCCAATGCATTGGGTAAAGATTTTATATCTCATGAGATAGACATGGCTGGAATGGTAGGTTATACCGGTTTAGTGAAACAGGACTGAAACGAGGGTTACTCGATTCAGAAAGGGACTTTGTCCACTAAGATAGTCTTGGAAATGAGTCTTGACTAACAAGAAATGATTATCTATGATTATGTGTGAATGACACAGAGGTTCATGTTTTATGTTATGATTATTGTGATTACATTTCACTACCATGATTTATCTCATGTTATGAAATTATGATCTCTTTTGCAGGTTAAGATTTCCAAAAGTTATGTGCTTATGTATATGATGTGATTGATATTTCTTTTGTTTACCCTTACTGAGTATTTGAGCTCACCCTTTTATGTTTTCTTTTCCCCAGGATATAAAGAAAGGTTTTAGGTAAAAAAAAGGAAGATCTTTATGGGAGATTTTGAAGATCTTTCACCACGATTAGAAGATTATATTCTGAGTTTCCAAAGACACTAAACTATTACGATCCTTGTGTGTGTGTTTTTTGTTATGTACTAAGTATTCCGCAAATGTAATGTAATGTCCATGTACGTCATGATTCAGGTCTCTATAGTTGGTATCAGAGGAAAGGTTTAGTCAACCTTTGGAAACTAGGATGCGAAAGCGTTAGTGAGATCCCTAGAGATATTTCTACGGTATGTCTAAGGATGTCCCTAAGGTTAAGTATACGTATAGGTTATAGTACTAGAACTACGCTAACGATCATAGAATTAAACCTAAGATGTTAGGTACTCCCCCTTTATTATGTTGTTTTCCCTAGCATGATTTTTTCCTCTCACACTATTCTTTTTGGGTTTTAGACGATGGTTGGAACCCGAAGGAACCGTGTTGATCAATGCAATGGACAATGCAATGATTGTCCTCCTGAACAAAAAAATGTTATGGGAGATGGAGTGAAAAATCTTATTGCTATACTTACACATGCTATGAATCATTCGGGACTTCCAAATGAGCAGAGAAGGGAACAATATTCTATTGAGTCCTTCATGAGGCAACGTCCACCTTCTTTCAGTGGGTCGTCTGATCCACTTGTTGCTGAACAATGGATCAGTACCACTGAAAAGATATTTTCAGTTCTTCAATGTTCTGAACATGATAAAGTCATCTTAGCAGTATATCGTTTGGAAGGTGAAGCTAATCAATGGTGGAATCTTATCAAGAATACAAGGCAAAGAGTTGAAATTGAGTCCATGGAATGGGACGAGTTCAAGAACTTATTTTTCAATAAGTACTTCCCTCGTATTCTTCGAACGAAGATGGAAAAAGAGTTTCTTGAGCTGAAACAGAATGATGATGAATCTGTTGGTATATACGAAGCGAATTTTACAAGACTTGCAAAGTATGCATCTGGCATTATCATCCAACCTGAAAGTAAAGTTGATCGATTTTCAGTGGCTTAAAACCAAGTCTTCGAAGGGCATTAGCTATAAGAGACTTCAGTAGCTATGAAGAAATTGTGCGTTGTGCTATCAAGGTAGAAATGGAAGTTGGTGTTCCATATCCATCTCATGGTTTTGACAAGAAACGAAAGATGGAGTTCAAGGAGAAATCTCAGAATAATGGTGAAAAGAAGATGAATGTTTCCTTATGCTCAAAGTGTGGAAATAAGCATGGTGGAGATTGTCTTAAAGGGAATAGAAAATGTTTTAAGTGTGGAAAAGAAGGTCATCGAGTAGTTGAGTGTCGATGTAATGGAAAAAGGGTTTCTAATTATGTGAACAAAGCAAACACTACAGAGAACGCACCACCAACACATCAATGTTTCAAGTGCAAGGAGATGGGACATTATGCCAATAAATGCCCTAATCCAAGGGTTAGTGATGATCAACATGAGCAACCACTTAAGGCAAAGGACAAAGCGAAGTCACATGCGATCACTATTGGCGATGTTGAATATGACAACGATGTGGTGGAATGATTAAGTGTTTATGTAATGGGATTCCAAAATAGTGATGTATATAGTATCGTGGAATATAAGAATATTTATGTATTGGTCTATTGTGGTTTTCAATAATTTTATGGTACCAGTAACCATGGAAAGTTATTGAGATATTTTTGTAAAAAGAATGATATGCGCATAATGAAGGGAAAATGAGAAAATTAAATATTTGAGCTCATGATTGATATAAGGACTAAGTGATATCATGGTTTGATTATAGAAGAATTTTGAGGATTTTGGTATGTGGAAAGTGTTAACGATTAACTGCATTCATGTTTTCACTAAGGTTCAATGGGTATTCAAGATAATACATGATTAAGGACTTTGAATGTTTAGAATGTGACCAACAAGACATATCTTATGATATATGGGGATCAACGATGGTATTAAATCTCTGGTAATTGTTTTCACTATATTATGAGAGTGGACTGCAGTATTATGGGTAAGCCTAAAGATTGGAATGGATTATGTTGGACATAAGTTTGTATTGTTTAAGGATAGATGTTTTTTTTAGAAAAAGGACAACCTGCAGGACGGGAGACAACCCATCGCGTCGGACAAGGCTGTGGGAATCGAACCCACAACCGAAATGCGACTGACCTTTATCGCCTACCACTGGCCTACAGGAAGTCCCTGTTTAGTAGAAACTAGTTTTATTAAGCGGTATGATATATGAAGTATAAGTTCATTTTTGGAACCATATACGATTAATGTAATCAGAAGATGAACTTATAACTTTTCAAACCTTTTGTTTGAGACAGATGGAATGACCCATCATTCTATTACATGATCTGCTAACACATCACGAATAACAAATTCAACTTCATTTATTTAAGATATGAAGTGGAAATTGTTCAAGGCACGAACAACAGTGAGATTGTACCAAAATAAAGTAAGTATTTATTCTAATTCAAATTTTCAACTTTAGGGAAATGATCTTGAAAACCAAAAATGTTGTCCTAGTTATCTTATACCTGATGAATCAGATGGTACCTTAGATCGTCAAAAATTCATGGATTTGTGATTACTGGATTTTCCATAGCCATGTTCTCTACCACTCTCCATCAGAACATGATGGTTAGATTTCTCTTCCATATCCATATTTTTACCTATGTGGAAACCCAGCGATTAGTTTATTTGGGTAACCGTTACGTTTCATACTTTCGTTTTTAAAGATTGGTTTTGGTATTCCTTTTTACGATGTGGGTTTATATTAAAGAAACTTTCGAATAGTAAACCATTTATAACCCCGACGAATTTCGAGGGCGAAATTCATTTCAAGGGGGTAGAATGTAACACCCCGAGATTTTATGAAAAATATTCTTTTTAATTTCACTAATGTCTTGTGTTGTACGCTGCACCAAAAGGAGCTTACACAACACGCAACCTTGACTTGCCTTGCATTACACGCAATTGCGACCTTCCTCGATAGCGTGTGTAGTATGTAATATTGAGTTTCACTAAACAACGATATGCTATTAAAATATTATTAAAACTAGCCGTTATGAATAGTAATAACCACCATTTAAAATTTAAGAAATTTTAGCTCTCAAAATGGACTTTATTTTTGGATTCGGAGTATCGAATTTATCCTAAGGTGAAATTTTGGTGATTTTCGGATAACTTTCATATTTTGATGAATAGTGAAAATTACTAAATCTTAGTTAAAAACAACTTTTTCAATCGAAATAATTAATAGTGATAAATTATTAATTTGAGTGGTTTTAAAGTATATTTAGAATATATTTTTACAATTTAATACAATGTTGGTCATTGGATGTAATTTCACATTTAAACTAGACATAAACAAGTGTCAATCTTTTGATAGATATTGTTTCTTAAAAACACGCTCTTTGTTTTAACAGTGGGATTTAATTATAAAATTAATTAATGCAACTTCTATGATATGAATTTGGTAAAATAGACTTCATTTTTGAATTCGGAATATGAAATATAGCTTAGGATGAAATTTTGGCATTGTTCTGAAAAACATCAATTTTTGATGAATAGTGAAACTACTAAGTGGTAGTAAAAAAAATTAATTTCTTCATAAATCTTAATTTTACCATTTCTGTGAATGGAATTTCAAAAATCCGAGAGACACGGTTTATTTCGGTAAGTAAAATGTGGTTCAATGAGATGAAAATAATTTTTGGTGAATAGTAACTTTTTACTTTTATTTACCACGGTTAAAAGTAAATAGGGTAATTAAGGGTAAAAATGATATTATTATTACCCTAACACATGTCCTAATTCTATTGGACAAGTGTAATTCGACCAAAAACAAGATTAGGAATAAAATATGACCATTTAGGCCCACTTGGATTAGATTAGGTCATTTATTATTATTTAATTCAAAGAAGAGTTAAAAGAGTCAAAATCAAAGTTTATTTACTAAAACATTTTTAATATAGGGTTTTACATAAGCTAAATTCGATTGTAAATATTCATTAGAAAGATAAAACGATTTCCTACATGATGGTATTTTATTTGTAATTTTTAGACATCAAATAATGTAATTTATTTATGACACAAAGATGATGCAGTAATTATCTTATTAATGAAATATTGACATAATTGATATTATAAAACCAAAATAAATGTAATTTGAGACTTTTTATGAATTCCACTAATTTTATAGGTTACTATGATATATTAGTGTTTATTTAATCAACTTGGTTCGAACATATAATTCTGTTATGACTTTCAAAAAAATCATATATCAAATAGTGTCAAAATTGACACAAAATAGTTTTTAATTCAAATATTATATTATTAATTTTTATTTTATTTCTAAAAATCTAAGGTTCGGCCAAATGACTTAGATAAGGATATATATATTAATAATAAACAATTTGGGGTTCTTTTGGCATGTTATATTAAGTGTATTAACCATATAGTGAAAAAAAACAAAAAGACACGGTAAAAGTTAAATTATTTAACTTAGAGTTAAATCTAATTGATAAGGTTAAAATAATACCATAAACTTGTCTAAATACTATTGGTTGATAGGATTTCTACCCATCCCTACTTTATATTCGAAATAAGACCCTTTGGAACCATTATAAACCTATTTTGACTTTAATATAAAATAATATTTTGAGATATTCCAAAGGTACCCCTCTCCTCCCTTATAAAAGGGCACCTCCTCCCCCTCCTCCTCACACCAATTTGAGCACTCAAGCTCTGCCAACCACTGCCATTTTATCCTCTCCACTTCCCTAGAATAATCCTAGAGGTCCTGGTCTTCTTCAAAGACCAATATTAGTTCCCTAAGTGGAGGATTCAGAGAGGCGTTCCAAAGAAGAGGTAATATCCATTACCGATCTTTTTCAATTTCTTTCTTCTTCAACTTCTTATTCTTTAGTTGTTTCATGATAAAGTAATAACATCGGTATTTCTTATATACTGATATGTTATTATAAATATGAATCAACTATAATTAACCTTCTATCCATCCTACGGAAAAAGGAAATCACCGCGCGTGCGTACGTACGGAATACCGTTTCCACGCCGTGGGGTAATCTATTTTCCGTCACCACCTTAATTGGATGGTTATAATGGTGTAATGAGTAACTATATATTATTATAATAAATTTATATTGATACTGAAATAGTATACATACACTTCAAACACAATTCCATGACCATGGGAACGATATCATCGCTCGTGCGTACGTACGGACTACCGTCTCCACGACGCGATGAGATTCATTCTCAATGATTAACCATTCATGAATGATTATAATGTATATATAATAAGTACTAATGAAATATATGACATAATAATGATACTGGATTTATGTATATTTATATGTATGTCATCTACTTAATTCCATTCAATTCAATAAGGAAATGAAAACAGCGTTCATGCATACATACGGACTACCGTCTCCATGAACGGTGTATTTCATTCCATTTATCGATATTATATATATATATATATATATATATTCTGAATATATATTATATATATAAATCATGTTTTATATTCTGTAATTATGTAATCATGATCTAAGTAATCATATGAATAATTACAAGTTAAAAACACGAACGACAAATGAGACGATTTTACCCAAAACGCTACTTTAACATGAATTTACAAAAGAACGAGTAATATAAAGTCATAAGTGGACCATATATGATATAATAACAATGAATATGATTCTGGAATAAGTCAATAACATGATTTAAATCATTATACAGGAGGTTCGGACACGTACAAAGCAAATCGGACCTAAGGTAAGGGAAAATATCACAATCTCATTTTTATCCGAGATTGTTTATTCGTAAGTATTTAATGGGGTCTATTTTATCATCCACATCCATGTTTCATCAATATGTAATATTATTTCCATCCACCTACAATTTTTTAAATCCATTTTTACCCTTAGGTGAGTTTTTTTTTAATATGTATGAAAGGAATCTTTTGTCGTTTTTTCATACGAGGTACTTTTTGACTTTTCCGACAAACGTACGAAGAATGTTTTTTTTAACCTATACGGCATGAATGGATTTCTAAAACATTATTTCCAAGAAGCTTCCTTTAAAAGTATTCAAGTTTATTTTTAATCAAACTCTTTTAGTTTAAAATTGTATGACATGTTAAGAAAGGAAAAGTGTTTTTAAAGTAGAAAGGATATTTTCCTCAAGAATGAAGTTCAAGTATTTTATCAAAATTATTTTCCATATAAGATAATAAAAGGGTTCTGTTTTTATCCCTATTATTACATTGATTTGATTATGTTGTGAGGGAATTATTTTTATGAAGTCATTTAACTTATATGATTTGTTTTATGATGTCATGATGTTTCAAGAATCCCATTTTTGTTACATGTGTTATGCGATGATGTATGATTTATGATGATGTGGCACACATAAGAAAGGATTCATTATAATATGGGTGGGACATATATCTCCCTCCAATGCATTGGGTAAAGATTTTATATCTCATGAGATAGACATGGCTGGAATGGTAGGTTATACCGGTTCAGTGAAACAGGACTGAAACGAGGGTTACTTGATTCAGAAAGGGACTTTGTCCACTAAGATAGTCTTGGAAATGAGTCTTGACTAACAAGAAATGATTCTCTATGATTATGTGTGAATGCCACAAAGTTTCATGTTTTAAGTTATGATTATTGTGATTACATTTCACTACCATGATTTAACTCATGTTATGAAATTATGATCTCTTTTGCAGGCTAAGATTTAGAAAAGTTATGTGCTTATGTATATGATGTGATTGATATTTATTTTGTTTACCCTTACTGAGCATTTGAGCTCACCCTTTTATGTTTTCTTTTCCCCAGGATATAAAGAAAGGTTTTAGGTAAAAAAAGGAAGATCTTTATGGGAGATTTTGAAGATCTTTCACCACGATTAGAAGATTATATTCCGAGTTTCCAAAGACACTAAACTATTACGATCCTTGTGTGTGTGTTTTTTGTTATGTACTAAGTATTCCACAAATGTAATGTATTGTCCATGTACGTCAAGATTCGGGTCTCTACAGTGTCAATAAGGGAGTATAGGGGGTGACCTTTTATAAGTGAGGTGAATAGTGCACTTGAATTTTTTTAAATGAAAAAATGTATTTAAAAAAGTCCCCAATTTGAAAAAATTAAAATATTTTATATGATAATAACCAAATATTTCCATAAAATAGATTTTATACAATAATATAAGTCATTCTATACATTTTATTTTTATTTTAACCCATAGTAAACCCATTTTTCTCTTCATCGTAGTAAATAATTTTGACTACATTTATTATTAAATTTAATGAAAAATTAAGTTCAAATTATTTGATAATAAATATTATTTTGATTCCAAATTAGTAATCCATGTTTATAAATTATATTTTTATAAATTCTAATATTTAATTTAATATTTATCCCACATACGTGATGAGAAATAAAAATTGTAAGGACAAAATGTTCAAAACATTACAAATGTTTTATATCAAAATTTAATATAAAATTGAATAAACTGAAATAAAATAGAAAAATTGATGAATAATTAAAATAATTTTATTTTAAAATATATTTAAAATATAAATTAACTTATTAAATAAATTAAAAAAAATTAATATTTCTATTAAAATAATGTATTCTTCATTATTCATAAAAAATAAAAATTTCTAGAAAAAAATACAATAAATTCACCCTATGATGATTTTGAAATGATAATTTAATGAACTACATATATTTTATCAAATTAATTTTCTGAAAATGAAAAAAAATAATTTTATTAATATTCAAAAAAACAAATAAATATAAATTTTTTCTTGAGGATAGTATTTTTTAATCATATAGATACCATATTGAGAATTTAAGTACTTTTTAATATATAATTTTTATTTATATAAAAAACATTATACAAAATGTTTGTAAATTATTTATTTTTATTCACATCATTATGTTTAATATCTAGGGTTTAAGAGTCATGTTTAAATAACTATATTAATAATATATCATTGTTTGGTTAAAACTTATTGTTGTGTTTAACGCATGTCAAAACAATGTTTCTTATAGTGAATGATTAAAATTATGTTTCTTATAAAACATATTACAAAACATATTAAATTTATTTTTTAAAAAAATATTTTAGAAAATATATGGGTGTTACATGTTCACTATCACTATATACTAAAAACATGTTATATGGGGATCGACAATAATTTTTTTGAACAATTTCCCCTTAATAACATTAATAAATAAAAGAGACTAAATAATTAGATAATATAATATCTAAAAAATCATAATGAAGATATCTTATTTGTCAGAAATACGAATGAATGGATTACATAACTAATACAGAAGATGTAAAATTAAGTAATAATAAAAGTAAAACACTATTAACTCCACGAGATATAATCACCTTCATATGCCACCACCTCAATTACTCTAAAACTGAACCAGTGGTGAAATACATATAGATGGAAGTGTGTTTACTTTCACCAAAAAAATATCCAAGAAAGGAAATAAACCTACACATCAATGTGTGTAAGTAGGTTGTGAGTGAACATGGCTAATAAGATTCCACCAAATATTTTATGTATAACTTTTATAAAATAAGACAATATATGATAGTTTAAAATACAACTATAAAAGTACCAATTATTTTCATTAAATATTTTTGACATGGATGTATAAAATTTAAAACATAAAATTATTGAAATTAAATTATACAATTATTATAGAAAATTGAGCTCGTTTGAGAATATACATGTAAATCGAAAAAAATTCTTCAATGAAAACATCAATCATAAATGATGGGTGTATACCTTGTGAAATTATGTCTAGGGATATTAGTATACCCATAATATATACATTTCAATGTAAATTCCCTACTAAATATAGAAATATTCTATGAAGAGTCTTGTAATAATCTATAATGGGCTACTAAATGGATAATTAATTGAGAATGATAATATTTGGTGTTATTATACACTATCCTGAGCCCGTGGTGGGTAAATAAATATAATATAAACTAGGATGTATTTCATCATAATCTTAGCATGGAACATAATCATGATTCCCACCCAAGTACCCAAGGGTTTCTTTGAGGTGATTATAAGAACATTAGGAATGAACTAACCATAACATTATGTAATAAACCAACCATTTATAACATTTTTTAAGGATTTAAAAAATCATAATAAAACATGAAATTCTATTCCAAAAAATAAATAACTCAATGAATAATGAAATTTTGAATAATTTTAGATTTGATATTTTTTTCCTTATTCATAGAATATTTATTAAAAACAATTCAACAATATATGGTAAATTATAAAATATCACGAGATGAAAAAAATAGTTAAATCAAACTAAATCCTCCTTGAAATTTTAGAAACACCCTTGATTGCATTACATTAAATAAAACCTAAATTATATATTATAATTCATCATTTTTCTTGAATATTTTATGAAACCATAAAATAAAGAGAATACAATATACAATATTCATAGATGTTATAATAACACACTTAATTAATATCAAAACATCATTTAAAAAAATCAAGTACTCTATATTCATTGAAAGGACAAAAATAAATAGAATCATCTACCTTTAAGGCCCCTTGTAGGGTCCTGAAAATTCCAAAAAGGGGAAATCCAATTACCCCAAAAATCAAAAAGGACCAAACCGGTCTGCGTACCATCTCCCAGCAATAGTACGCAACCAGTTCGGAGAACATCCATCCTGCAGACGCTATCATTCGCGAAATAGGGGCGGAGCGCCTATGCGGGTGCGAACTAGGAAGATCATCGGTGATGCCAGCTCGTTCCACCGCATAGGATCTCATTTCTCAAGGAATAGGGTTGGAGAAGTAAGATGATGTGGAAGAAATCCTGTGAATCTTGATTTCAAAAGCTCCCAGTTGACCGAGTCACCCACATGTGGGAAATCCTTCATGGGCTTCCGTAGAAAGTGTTGTGTGCCCCGTCGATAATGTCTCTTCGCTTCTCTATAAATAGTCTCCCAAGGATACCCAAAAGGTAGGGATGAAAGGATGGGTGAAATCACGTGGGGAGACTCTAGATAAATCTATCCCAGTGTTAAGTTCAGCGACCATCCGTGGACTCCATATCATCCACGAATTCACTATTCCGCATAGTGGGGAAACCAAACCGCAAACCACATGTGGACAACACCTCCGCGGCCAGCCCTTAGCCGCCATTTCTTTCGTAAACATCCTAGGTGGCCAGCTTCTATGCGTCTCACATCCTCCGTCACTATCTCATCCGCGAACACCCTTCGCGGACACCCTTCGCAGACAGCTTCTCCGCGGATACTCCTACGCGGCTAACTCCTCCATGGATACCCACTGCGACCATCTTTTATACGGCCAACTCCTAGGCGACTCGCTCCTCCGCGAACACCCTACGCGTCCAGCTCCTTCGCGGCCAGTTCCTCATGGATAGTACCTCGCATCTAGCTCTTCGCGGAATGCTCCTACACGTCCAGCCCCATGCGGAAAACCCCGTGCACTCGCTGGTCCATACCGAGGGGGGCTGCGCCCCGGTACCCCAGCTCGGGATCACAGCCGGCCTATAGTCCTGGCCCTCCGGGCCGGTCCCTCCGCTACCGTCACTAACCCCATGAAAAAAGTATAGTATCACAATGAACTTTTTCGGCCGGGTCAACAATAATTTCTATTTCACCTTTATTCCGCTCCAACATCCGTCCTATAAATTCCATGAGTCGAGCCACTCCACATGAGACTCCTAAAATCCCATTACCGAGATCCCATGCTAGGTTTATCCAGAAAGTGCCTCCCATGTGTAAGTCCCACACCAACCATTGCTTGGTATTTCATACCTAGTCATCCTGACCACATGATGTTAAACTGTATGGCCCTCATTCTATCAATATGATGTTAAACTATTTAGAAATAGTCCTTGAAACATGACATTAAACTGTGATTCCATTTTCCATGCTATATGAATTTAAATTGTAGTACACCTACACCACACAATGGGCATCCCTCCTGGAGTAATCCCCACACCATCCTCACTGGAATCCAATTTCCCTTACCCTCTCATCACGGAAGGTTCATTGATTTGCTGTGTGGCTCCTACCTTCCTCCAACATTAGGGATAAGAAGAGTCTCATGGTCCCGACATTCTCCTCCACTCTTTGTCTTCCTCCCCTTCCCTCAGTAGGGAGAATGTGTGAGTATTTCCAAGTTTTTTTCATTATCTTGTTTCTCACACCGAGCATGACTCACGTGGGCTTAGAGATTTGTGATGGTCACGACGTCCTCACAACGACGGTGGTCAAAACGAACTACGTGGGTTTTGATCCGAATTTCTTAAACTAGGTACGTAGGACTCCTCCTTGAGGATCAATCCCAATAACATGAAACTCTCATGTGTATGCCCTAATAATCCAAGTACTACGTGGACTTCGATTGTGGACCAACCGGGATATGTAAGAAACCTCCCCGAGGTGAAAGCCCGATATCTACGTCTGATACAAATATGTCCCTATCGGACCATGTCCTTATACTCCAGCAGGACCATCTTTAGGACCATGAAATCACTTCAATTGGGTCTTCCGAGATGTCTCGGAGTAAGTCCCACACCATCATTGATCGGGCATCTCCATCCTTGAGGTCTTTGCCACATGACGTTAAACTATACGGTTGGGTCCTTTTCGCGCGACCATAAAAGGTGATGTGTCACGTCAAGTGGCACCGAACTACGTGGATTCTGATTCCTCTCATGAGGATACGTAGGAAGACCATATCACAGGTTATATCCAAACATTCATGTTGTTATCGCTCTCCCTAGATGAAAATAAACTCTAGAGCACCCAGTTATGTGGCTTTAAACCTGGGTCGTCCCAATGAGTCAAAACTCCTCGGAGTCATTAATCCCCATGGGGTCGGTAAACCTCAGGCCTAAATGACTTTGCGTCCCTGTGTTCAGTTGATCATTTATAACTATGGGTTAATCCCTGGATACTACACTTGGAGATAAACCAAAGATTCATGAACATATGAATACGCCTTAAATCTATAAGAATGTCACAAAAAAGGCAATAATTCCCCCCAAAAAGGGTGTGATGAGCCCGACTTCCCATCCTCTCGACCAATGTGAGTACTTAAGCATCGCTAGCTGAATCACCCAACGAGTGCCTGACATTGGAAAGCAGGTCCTTGGATCATTGGATATGGAACTGTCGGGCGTTTTGAAATGAAGACTGATATACCCGACTCGAGAGATTGAGCAGAACGCAGCCCTCCGTAAGATCAACAGTCTGGCGCGCCGGTCTTCCCACCCTCAGTCAAAACACCCCTATAATAGTTCCAATGGTTATTATCTACAAAATAAATTAATTTTAAGAATAATGAATCATTTAATATAAATTATAATATAAAAATTAGAAGAATCTATAAATATGAAATAGCCCCAAAAGTGTAAACACGTACCAGAATGCCATTTGTCAAATGCATGATCTCTATCCAAGTGTATATTCTAAGAAAACGGTTTCCCTTACATATGAGAGTAGTTTTTTTGGGTTTTAGTTTGTTCTCATTATAATTAAAACATATATAAACCCCCAAACTCCTTGATTAATGAAAACATAAGAAGTGGAAGAATAATGTAAGGGGATTAAGAGAAACAGGAGAATAAGAAAGGAAAAACTTATTAGTTTCCATGAGTGATCACTTATGACATGTAATAGATATAATGAAAGGAAAAATAGGCGAGGGATGAGTTACCTCGATGAATCCTTATCCAAAATATAGGAGAAATAAGTTATCCCATTAATTTTATTTGAATCACCACTATCTTTTATATTTTATTTATTAATTCATGTATATATTAATAATAATTGATTCATAATAATACAAATTATAATAAAAATGATGTATCATATTATCAAAAAAAATAACTATTTGACATTAATAAAATAATTATACACTCCTCCATGTCAAGTCAAATTTAAAAAAAATATCTATATAATTTTATTAGCTAAAAATATATGTAACATTGAATAAATATTTTTTTTACCATGAGACATATGTTAAATATTCAAAACAGAATAACTTAATTTTGTGGGAGTATTAAATATTTTGAAATTATATAATAAAAACCTAATGAGTTATTAAAAAATTCCTTAGTGAGTTCATATATAAAATTCAGATGTTTTGGATATCCTTTATGGTGTTATATAAGTAATAATTATATACAAATAAAAATTGTGAGTGTTACAAAACAAAGTTTTTAATTTTTTAATAAATATTATTTTAGTGTGACACCAATTTTTTTATATATATTTTTGTTTTTTATATAAATATAGTTTCCCCTAATATAATTTAATTTATTTAAATGTTAAAAAGAGAACTATTTTTCTATATACCATTTTATTATATTTTATTTCATATAATTATTATTGTTAATATTTTTTAAATTTTTTTAAATAGAACTACATTTTGAAATATGACTAAATTTATTTAAATGTAAAGTAATTTTTTAATGACATGTTATAGTGGGGCCCATGCTGTGACTCCCCAATCCCACCTCAAATTGGCCATGGTCTGGTGACAAAAACTGAGTCGGCATATCAAAATCATGGGAGGAATTTCCTAAGTACATGTACACACACACATATAGAGATCTCCAAGGACAAAAAATGTAAAAATATAAAAACCACTGAACAAACAATGACTGAATGCATATATATCCCACAACCAGAGTATGATAGTAAGTAAATAAACTAAATATAACCAAATAAAATCCAACTACAATGATTTTGAAAAGCAAGTCCAACCTGATGGTAAAATACTAGGACTAATGTTAGAAAGCCTCTAAAACAGAACTCGGTTTGTCCAAACTCACTAAGAAATATTTGGTCTTGGTCAGCCTATGACTCTATCAAAAAGTTGATCATCTGCAGAAGACATGAAATGTGTGAGAAATCAATTCTAGGGGTGAGTATGACAATACATAACAGGACACCCTAAAACCACAAAGAATAAAACAATGGAAATACACTAAAATATACAAAAGTATATATCTACAGCACATATTACAAGAATATAGAGATATAATCAAAAAATAAACATAGTCTAAATGTAATTCACAACCTTAGTATACCAGCCCTAGGATTCTAGCATGATGATTAGACAAAGCACTCATCCTAGACAACAAACACTTGAGTCCGATAACATTTATGACGGTTGTACGAGAGGTACAGATCATCAGATCTCATCATGAGAGGAACTAGTAAATATCAAAAAAGAGAATACAATATAAAGAGGAGTGTTAGATCTCATGAAATGTGGGGATACCAATAAATAAATCTATATTAACCTGATATGTAGAGGATTGATGGATGCATAGTGATGTTCATGATGATACCTTGAACTCCACTAAAGATGTATAGATGAATTGAGAATCTCACTCTATACCTCTCAGAGTGCTTCCAATGACTCTATCCAAGAAGTTGTGTTGAATGGATCATAGTCCTAGGAGTATTTAATGATTATATAATAATCATCAAGGAATGAATAATGGGAATGATCTTTAACTAATAATTTCACTGTTAGTCGGGAGAAGATCTCAAATCCTTGTATAATAGAGAACATGTCAGGCAGTCTGGGTCCCACACAATGTCCCCTGACCTCGTGTCCTGTCCATGTAAACTTCATGTGTCTCAAGATGTATCTTTGTAGTGGAGTACACGTCATGTAGGTAAACAGTGTACTCCACCTCGTGTTCTAATATAGGGATCATCCCATGTGCATTTCCTACCTATGTTGGTGTATGGGAGAACACACTGTGTTGGTAGTCCATGTACTCTAAACTATGTTAGTGTTCTTTCAAAAGTACATGTTGAGTATTTTGGGAGGGTACCCATAATGTTTAGTCTTAGCCATATGTATTGTGATAATTTTCTCCATCTTGAAAACCTAGTCTCTACTTAGTGGGCCCCACATTCCATGTAAGATCGGGTTACACACAATGTGGATCAGGATTTTCTATAATCCCTGATTCTTTCTTCGCGCATCCAAACCAATGATTCATACATTTATATTGCTATCTCCATGCCTTAATACTATCTATCAAGAATCAATGAGTCATTCCATCACCAAATCATCACGATTTAGTCCTTTAATATGTTCAGAAGAAAATATAGTCAATGTTCATCATTGTATGTTGTAGAACATGAAATCAGGTATTAACTATTGTTTGAATCACTCAGTTTCCATTGTCGCACCTCATTAGTGTTATTCCAATCTAGGATCAATGATTTAAGATCGTTGTGCTTGAAACAAGTGTTAAAAAATCTATTGATCAATAAAATGTTAAACCACAGGCCAATGAACAATGTACACAATGAACGGTGAATTGGGCGAGAATGTAGAAAAGAACAATCCAGATGAACGAGCCTCAATAATATTTAGTTTCAATGTTATTTCATTCCATTGGAATGAATATTTATCAATCAACTTCCATGTATTACAATTCTCTAGATAAATCCCATAATCATAAACATCCAACATAATGATTGAACCACGTGACAATTTATTCGTTGATTGGTACACGTTACTCATATAAATCATGAACGAGGAATAAATTCAATCAAGATGCATGCCCTATCTTGATTTTAATCAATCAGTGATGATGAACGAATCTATTTCATGTTCTTTGTTGAGATTATTTGAATCCCATGTACATCGATAGCTGATTCATGGTCTCATCATTGTTCTCCTAAGATAATCACTCCAACATTCTCTCATAAGATCTTCTATTGCTCTAGGGTTATGTGGCTAACCATGGGATTATTTCATATAGGTATTTTTAAAGACATAACAATCAATGCATAACAAAATTAAAATAATTAAAATGATTATTTTATCCATTTTTTATCCATGATGAATTTTCTAAAAATTCCACATGGTGAATAATGTTAGGTCAATCCTAAGGTAAACCAAGTGTTATGAACTCAACAGTTCAATAGAATTCCTGATCTTAGTATCCCTTTATATATTGTTCCACTCTTTCCAAAAAAAAGCATTTGATTTCTATTTAATATATTTCAAGCATTTATTCTTGGAACAATTAGCATCATAATTTTCACCATCACATCTCCTAGTCTATAAAATAATTCTTTTAATTCCAAAAAATAATACCTAGAAAGTATTAGATATTATATTCTCCCCACCAAGGGGTGTTACATCCCCAAAAATCAAAAATTAGGGATAAGAAAAAGATGTGGTTACTGAGTAGGAATCTGAGCCACATACTCCCATGTGATCACCTGGTGGTTCTCATGATGTCACCGAACACGTACTAAATGAATCAATTTCCCACAAATTATCATTGTATGCTGATCCTTGATCTCTACTGGGTACTCAACACATGCCACTCAATCATCGATGTCCAACTCAACCAAGTCAATAATGTGTGATGGGTCATGCACGTGCCTCATCAGTGGAAACATTAGAAGATGTTATGATATCGTTCTAACTATGGAGTTATATATATGAAGTTCAAAACCTCACCAACACTACACAATATCTGGAATGGAACAATGAACCATGAAGATAAAATTCTACCCTATCCAAATCTCTGTAATCCACATCATGATTAAACCTATAATAAAACATGGTCTCCTTCATCTAACTCCAAAGGCCTCCATTGCTTATCATAATAAGAATTTTGAAGGTTTTGTGCAGTCTTCATCCATTCCTCGATGATCTACAACTTTTCTATTGTAGATCGGACCATATTTAGTCCCATGAGTGCTGAATGTCCTAGGTCAGTCTAGTAATGGTGTGACCAACATTGTCTCCAGTAAAAAAACCTCAAATATAATCATACCAATAGTGTAATGGTATTTATTTTGGAATGCAAACATTAAAAGTGATAGGTGATACTACCAACTATCTCCAAAGTCCAACATTCATGATCACAACATTTTCTATAGAACATGAATGTTCTGGTTCATTTGGCCATCATTTTTTGGGTGAAACGTTTGTTATCAAGTGTAACAGGGTCCCAAATTTCTTCTTTAATCCCTTCCAAATATGGAATATAAAGAGAGTATCATAATTAGGAACAATTATAGTTGGAACTAATTCGAGTCAGACTATCTCTATTATGTATTTCTGTCACATGATCTCTATTAAATTATGCTATGGTATAGCTATGAAGTGGACTATCATTGTGAGTCGATATACAATCACCTTGTTGGAGTCAGGTTTCTTGGATGTTCCTGGTAATCCTATCATTAATTCCATGAATATCACATCCCACCTCAATTCGGGCACCTCATGGGGTTGAGATAAACCTGCTAGAACAAGGTTTCCAGACTCCACTTGCTGAAAAGTAATGCATCGAGAGACAAACTCTATAACTCTTTTAATCATTCCTATCTACAAAAACTGATGTCAGTGGTCATGTTGCGTCTTTTCCAACCGGAGAACATCTAAATTAGACATATGAAACTCTATAATAACCTCCTCCAGCAATGTCTCTAGTACCATTTTCTTCCTCTAAAAATAATTTTGTGCCCCCCACCTTTAAAAAATCCATCCAAATCATGACTTGCAAATATCTATGTGTGTAGGGTCATTCAGTCGGTATCATGAAGCTATTCCTCTCTGGCTAGTTTCTAGAATAGATGGGTAAAAACCATTGACTATCGGTAAGTTACATCATCTCTAAACACAATGGATATCTATAATGAGGTATACTGCTCTGATGTCTCATTCATAAACTATAAACAAGATCTCCTACTGAGATCAAATGATAACATGATCCCCTTCCCAAGAGTGTAGATAATTTAGATTTATTAATTCTATAGGAACTCTAACCATCACCTCTGTATCATGTTGAGATCCATATATGATAAGTTATATAAAATACTATTGTGAATGAAGTAGATGATAAACCACTCTCCCATCAGGTAGTGTCACTAAATCTTAAAAGTGAATAATATTATTGCTAGCTCAAGTTCATGGGTCACATAGTTCTACATCATTAGTATTAACTAATGTGAACCATAGGCAATCACCATTTTACTGTACATTATGAAATAACCAAGCCTTTTTTTGATGCATCATAGAACACTAAATACTTGACATCTTTCTCCTATAATCTCAATATGGGGGCTCTCTTTGAACACTTACTAATCTGATAAAAAGCCTTCTAAAACCTATTTTTACAAATGAATAGATTCCCATTTTGGGTAAAAGTTATCATTGGTGTTGATATCTTGGAGAAATAAGGTATGAATATCTAGTAAATTCATGAATACCCGTAGAATCTCTACACATCCATCACACTCTTAGGTGGATCCCAATTTAACACTGTATCCACCTTGGTCAGGTCCAATGCCACTCTATCTGATGAGATAACAAGTCCTAGAAAGTGGAATACCTAAATCCAGAACTGTCACTTTGATAGATTTATATAAAGATCGATCTCTTGAAGTATTTCTAGAATGATCCATAAGTTTCTCGCATACTCATCCTTAGATGTTGATTACATAAGGATATCATCGATAAGACTACCATGAACTGGTCTATATAGGACTGAAATGTTATGTTCTTCAGTCCCATAAACAATTTTTCCGAATTATTCACAACAAAGGGAATCACCATGTACTCATAGTTCCTATACAAGCTTGTAAATGTCATATTCAAAATATAATCATCCCATAATTGTAGATGATGATATCCTATCCTAAAGAAAACCTTCAAGAACCATCGATCCCCTCTCAACAGATCAAATATTTTATTGATCCTCAGTAGTTGAATCTTTTACATCATGGTAAACTGGTTCAATATATGGTAGTCCAAACACAACTTGAACTCCCATATACCTTTTCGGAAAATAAAACATGGCTACATAGGGTGAAGAACTGGTTCGAAAAAATCCTGTACTCTACAAGTCCTCCAAATTCACCCTTAACTCATGATGTTATTAAGGACCCATATGATATGCTGGAATAGATATCAGTATCTTCCAAGGGTGTAGATCAATATAGAATTATATCCATATATAGAGAGGTAATCCTAGATCATCTTTTGGGAAGACTTCTTCATACTCCGCCAACACTCCAGGAAAATATAAACTCATAACAACCACTACACCATGGTTTACCATATCCAAAAAATGAGCAATCAATGTCACCCACCTATGAATGAGTCTATGTTTCACTACCTTGGATTCTATTTAACCATCAAAAGATAACATTTTTTCATCATTGCGGACAAACCACACCCTTATCCTAAAAAATTCAATATGGGAATGAACTAGAGATAACCAACTCATACCAAGAATTAAATCATAAGTCCTTAATGTTTCTACTGAGATATTTCAATAGTAACTTCTTCTACCAAAAGTCAGGTCACATTTTTGGCACATGTGTATGATCAAGGAATCTTCTATAGTATAATTCTCTAAGAATAAGTGCCGAGTCAATGGTTTAACTAGAATATCTATGTCTTTCACATGGTATGTGGAAATAAAGGAAAAAATAGAACTTATGTCTATAAATATTTTAGTTAACATAGAAAATACGTAGATCATACCTCGAATCATTTATGGATCCTCTGGGCCATATCCTTCAACCACATGTAGTTGTCACATTCCATGTCCACCTACTCCCTGAGCCTGGCGTGGACTAGCTGGGGGGTGGTAACATGTCGAAGCATCGAACACCTCCCACTACTGTCCCAACTCCCCTTACACGTCCACCGACTTATGAACGTGTCATATCCTTCCGCTAACTCTACCTCGAAGGCTCATCTAGTATCTCTATCAACTATATGGGTGGTCAGACAATCTTGGGTGATATTTCCTTAACCATCATAGGAGTAACACCGCCCTTATATTATATGATGGTACCCACCCCATGAACCCTAAATTGCATATCCTCAATCCATGGTCCTCCTCCAAAAAATAATGCCATGTTCTAGTCTGTAGTAAAGACATCAGATCCCAATTGCCAAGCTGTGTGCTCCTCTATGACCACTAATAACAACATCCAACTATATCTTCTTAATCAAGAAACTCTCAACCACCAAATATCTCCCTAGCACACCATCATAGGTGGGAATGAATATATTTATAACACTAGTTAAACTATCTCTATTTAATCCTCTCTCAATGGCTTGAGACCAGAATAACTAATCTAAAACCATATAAATTGAGTACCTAGAGAGGTTGGTAAACCTTAATTAATACACAACTATTATCATTCTTCCCTATTGGAGCAGTAGAAGCTCTTTAATATGTACATCATAGATTGTAGTTAGTGATAAATTCTCTCTGAAGATATAATCATCCTACGTATATGAAAGAGTTTCCTTGTTATAATACTGGGTAACAAAACCCTACCATCACCCTACTGAGCCATGGAGAAGGCTTGCAGCCTATACCACCATCTGACTTGAAGGTGTCCTAACTAGTTGGAAAACATAGTTCACTGCCTCAATACAATACTCAGTCACCTATGAGTTGGGCTCACCTCAGAACCTGAGGGGTCTCTATTATTAAAACTCATGATACATTCTCATCCTTCACACCTCAACCACTGGTACTGTAGGAAGCACATGCTACTCTATAGGTGGTGGTATGGATGCTACGCCTCCTTGAGGTAACATCTCAGTAGATGGTCTCTATATAGATACCTCATCATAGAAACTAGTGCATAAATTATTTATCATGTTCGTTTTTATGCCTTTTCACATAAATATTAAGTGATGTTATTCGAGGCATCATTGTAAATAACTTTTGTCATGTCGGTAAACTTAATCTGATTTGAAAAATTTATAATTTTTCTATTTTTTTACAATCATTATGAAATAATTGACATGAAGGATAAATTTTTTAAAAATAATGTACATTGTTTCTTCCTCCACCATAGTAGTAGTCAATATTAGAAGAACAACAAAAAAGGTAACATAAAAACCGCAAAAGAAACGTAAATTTGAACATTTAAATTTACAATTTATATTTAAAATAAACTAAAAATAAATAAACCCCATTAAATTATTATCCCATTAAATTTTTAAATGTATAAAATTTTATACAATATATGGTCATGGTTTATTGAAAATATACATAATAATTCAGAAATCATTTAACTTGAATTTTACACAATATATATGAAATATTAAGGAATGATTTATAAATAAATATATCTTAATCAATCATTTTCCATGTCCCAATTGAAATGTTTTCATACATCAATCCTAAAACATAATCTTCAAATTATTTTACAACTTGTTCTTTATACTATTTCAGAGATAATTTTATTTAGATTAACATTTTTATGTAAAATATCAAAATTTTGTAATTATAAATGAAAATTCACTACACCATTTAAAAATTTGATCTTCGAGATCTCATTTCATATCTCATATTTGAATAAATTCCATGCCCATTTGAAAATTGAATTAATAAAAAAAAATTCATTATAATCTAAAAAATTATTAAAATAATCAGACATACATTTTCAATACATTATGAATATTTTCTCTCACATAGCCATGGACAGAGCATTGCAATTATAATACCCTCTATCTTAGACAAAAAACCCAAAATTCAATGACCACTGCTATAAAATAAAATTTAATCTGATGTTTTAATATGTTAAGTGATATATACCACTTTGTTAGAAATATTTTTTACTCTTCAATACATTGAAAATACAACACTAAATATTGACATTCTTATGAAATCTTTTAGCTATATAAATTTTTTCACTCTGCATTGGACATTCTCAAATCTATAAGGGAAATAAATTATGGGTCCATAAATCCATATACATATATATTTTAATTATTTTTAAATAAATTTATATATAACTGGTAAAAATAAGGCTTAATTATAAATTTTCAATAAATTTATTGAATAAAAAAATTGTTAATTGACTTACATAAAAAATTTTGAATCATGTTGATGGATAGTTGATAATTAGCTACATACTTCATGATATAATTTTTCAAAATTACTATATTCATTACACACCCTAAAATAGTATCATCAGTTGGAATCTCATACACTCCCAATAAAAAATTTGAATATACTGAAAATCTATCCAGACAAATAGAATCTGTAATTGAAGTCATGAAAAATTGAATTTTTTTTCATGTAAAATATTTCATTACCTTTAATGTATTTCTGTAATAAAATTGGTAAATATAAATAACTTAAAATTAGAGAAAAATTTTAATAACAAAAATTAATAAAATATAAAATATATACCTACCTGTATGGTAAAATGTTGAAGTAGTTTAGATGGCCTAACATAAAAATGACATATAGTTTTCCAAACTGTACTCATCTAATCTATAAAAGATAATATTTTTTCTAATATATCATCAATATATTGTTCGATGAAACTGTAATTCATTATCTAAATGTGATGATGATGAAATGTATCAATGATATCAAATGTCAACCCAAATTAAATTGTATGAAGGGGATCATCAACATATAACTCACAGAAACATGGAAGCTGTGGAGGATGGGGTCTAGGTATAGGATTAGAACTGGGGTATGAAGGCCGAGATGTCTGAGTAGGGTAAGTAGGTGGAGTGGGATCTTCTGTAGAAGTAGGAGTCAGATAAGCAAGAAAAAACATTCATTAAATGTCTACAATCATCGACTGTACAAAAGATCTGATCATGTCCTCCATCGTCACATGAATATTCGGAACATCGGATTCCAAAAAGTCCATTTTAATTATAAGCATGCTATTTTTGAGAATCTTCCGAACATGGAAACACATTTATTATCATTATACCTACAAGGTATCCTCAAACATAACCAAGGTGTTCGGGCTATCCCACTACTATAGCTAAAATATCATTTCTACCATCAGTAATAATGACCCCCAATGTGCTATACTCCTCAAGAGAATCCTATGTGGAATATTTTGAAATGACATCACAATGAATCAAAATAAATACAGATTTTATTTAACTTCAATAAATAAATAATTTAAATATATTGCAGTTTTTCATCTACAACTCTTGACTATTTAATAAGATATTTTCCATTTTTCTCTTATGACCCTCTTCCATTTTTCATGTCATGTGGGGGGAAGGCTGGGAAACCTCTATAGAACCTGAATACTCAACTATCATCTTTTAATGTTTTTAGGATATTATATATTCTACCAATAACATATACCCTCCACAAGATAATGTTTGAGGGTATACACTTCTATCATGAATCTATTAATGGGATCTCTTTGATTGTTAGAAATTAATATTGAAAAATAAATAAATCATTAACATGGTCATTAATATAAAAAATTATAAAAAGGTATGTTTTCACTTATCAAACATTATTATCATCATCTACATTCAACTAATTTCTTACATTTATCTTTATTTGTAAATGGATATATATCAAATGAATTTTCATGTTTTCTATCCCTAAGAATGAAGTATGGTATGGGGGAAGGTTTAACATACCTCCAACTCCTAACACCCAGTGATAAACATTTCCTCCTGACCCCTCTAATATCAGGTATAATATCTCATCATATAAGAATTGGACAACATATATTACTATTAAAATATAATGATAAGTAAAATAACCACAAATAGTATTACAAAAACTATCTTACAAAATTGTGATAATGTCACTTTTTCAACACTTCACCAACAATCAAACAAAAAACTAACTTCAATTTTTGACTATAATATTACATAACTCTTGAACTGTTTTCAATTCAGAGATCTTTTAATATCATTATCATCAATGTCAATTGGTTTCCTCTATTCCTGACTATGGGTAATTTTTAATTTTGGTAAACGTAGGGTTCCACATTTACTAACCCTCGAAATCATTCCACCATGGAAGTAGATATATCCTGTAAAGAAGGATGAAGAGACTCATCAACTGGAGAATGTTTATTTTCCTTCTCATAGGTATGAGTATGATCATCTACAAATATATGTGGTGGATCATAGGATTGATGTTTCATTATCCTATAAATCAAGGAATCATCCATTAGTAAAAAAAATTACGAAAAAAATTACATAAAAATGTAAATAATAATTAACAATTATCAAATAAAAAAGTAGAATAAACTAAAATTAACAGGTATTTATACATATTTGTTATAGATAACTAAAATTATAACAACATTAATGCGATATTAAATGAAATAAATGAATGAAAATGACACAATATTAATGAGATAAACGATGACATAGTAAGAAATCACCATCATGATAAATCATTTTTACAAAAAAAATAACTTTTTTATAATATACACTTATACAATATTTTAAATTTATTATTTAAAATTTTAATCATTCAATGATTATTTTTCAAAAAAAACCAATTAATAGATAATTTAAGTAACGGTAAACATGGAAAACTACAAAGGACAAACTAATATAAACAAAAAATTAAACTTATTAGTTATAATATGTGTTTTAATAACGCAAATCAATATAAAATATTAACCTTATGAAATTTTAAAAATTAAACCATATTTAATCATATGTTACCTATAAAAGTAAGAATGTACTATATCATTTTTTCAGAAATTACTTCAAAATGATCATTCTGTATGGCACAAAGCATGTCTATGACATTATCATCAATATAATTTGTTAATCATTCCATGTAATTAAAGATCTTACATAAATCAGAACATTCTTTGTGTTCATCATCACCAACATGTGATATTTTTCCTTTTAAAACAATAGACAACTTCATAGAAAATTGATCAAGAAAGTATAAATTTTTGTCATGTGTTTCTATGATAAAAGGATCCTTAGTGTATTCTAATTTATTATGATTAACTTGTTTCATTCCAAATTCATCATGTCAGAAATGGTTATTACTATTTAACCATTTACTCTTAAACATTTGAACTTAAAATTTAATATAATCAATCAACCATGTTTCTTCAATGAATACATAATATTCAGTTAATGTAGATATTATTTTTTCTTGGGCATTGAATTTTTTTTCATCTACAAACACCAACACACTGCTATTTTGAACGACACTTCTATTGTCCAGATTATTCACATGAAAATTATATTCATTAATTTCTTACCCTAACCATGTAATAAAATTTAAACATAGGTCATACACTAACCATCTCAAGGTTTTTTATACATCTGGTTTAAAAATAATTGTCTCTTTAAACCATGGAATTTTTTTTATGCTCATTAAAATTCCAAACATACTAATTCTTTAGATAATTTATTTCAAAACATTAATATACAAGATTATATACATTATATCACCATCAATGTTATTCATGATGTATAAATGTACCATATATATATCTTTTTCATTTCAGGGATTTGTCTTTCATGACATTAATCCCCTTTCCTTAATAATTAAATCGTTCCTGGTGAGATGCAGGAAAACCAATGTGCTACACTATTGAAAAATATTTGTTTTCAAAACTCTGAAACCTCCTCATAAATAAAAGCATAA
Organism: Viscum album; assembly: GCA_963277665.1. Lineage (NCBI taxonomy): Eukaryota > Viridiplantae > Streptophyta > Magnoliopsida > Santalales > Viscaceae > Viscum > Viscum album. Next base: position 668,692,255 of record OY728133.1, read on the forward strand.
ATAATGGATTTTTCAGGTCGATATGGATTATTATAATACCCCATAAACATCATTATATACCTTTCAAAAGGATACATCTACAAACATATACAGGTTAAAAAATATGTCTTCATCACCCCAAAAAACCATTAAATTCACCATGATATCAAAAAAATATCGAGGAGAATACATTTCATATTGAAAAATCATAAAAAATTATTCGTTTTCCTAAGTGTTCGAAAAAATTTAAATAATCACCTTACTAAAAATTGAACTAAAAAACACACCTTCATGATAGTAATTCTGACACAGGTGGTAAATATTCTATGTAGTTCAATTGTTAGAATATATTGCATCATGATGTGACAGTCATGAGATTTCATACCTGTCAACATCAAATCCAGTAGACACAAAAAAATTACATTTCAAGATCAAACACATGGTATTATGATATTAGTATGAAATTAACACAATTTAATTTTCACTCTATTGGATAATGTATAAAATTTCTAGGGTTGTAATGTTCACCTTCCATCAGTAGTGGGAGATAACCCCAAATATATTCCCATTGAGAGTAAATCCAATAGTCCATTCATCCCATCTTTAGTCATTCCATTAATATCTAACAATGATCAAATAAAATGTCAAAAAATATTATTCCTTCAATTCATGACATAAATTTTATATTTCACATCATGATATATCTAATAAGTTAGCTAAAAAATATCGACTGTTTCTTCCAAATAATTCTATAATTACCAGATTTATGTGTCTTTTCAAATTTCAGGTAAATTTATTTGTACCTCTCAAACAATTGGTCATTGGATAAAGGTCTTAGAGAAATTTAAAATTCATATGATCCTTTTAAATCCATTTTTAATATTATATAATATTTATCCGTTATAAAAAATGTTATGATCCATGTATACTATTTTTCTCCCATAATACGGTTAATAATATGAAGTCTGTTATTCCCAAATTGAACAAACATTATGGCCCTTAACACCGTATCGATGAAAATTTCCATATGCTAGGAAATCATTTTTAGTTAATATAATACTTTTATGTAGTTGAAAATATTTCATTTTATATGAATCATACACCATTATATCATCCTCCCATATAAGTTTGAAATCATTAATTAATGGTGATAAGAAAATAACAATACCATTTCTCGGTTGATTTGGTTCGAAGACCATTAAACACAACATGGAATATTTTCTCTACATAAAAAGTTTAGTAGATAAGTTATTAATTACCAATAAATTTGGTAATTTTCTATATGTTCTATTAATTCCTTGATATTGATTCAATCTATGCACGGACAGTCGAAGTCTGAGACTTCTAACTTCATTTATGAATATAGTAAACTAGTGATCAATTTTATTCTACAATGAAAATTCAGTAGGATAACTTATTTTTCTATCACATATCTCTTAATAATAATTCCATATTAATATTTTATCATCATGTGAATTAGAAAATAAAATTTTCGAATGACTAATTATATAATGAATCTGAAATTCCCTGGAAGGGGTTTCTATAACTTCTTAAAAAACTATGATTTTTAGTTAAACTTATACTGTGACGTCCCACATTTTGGAAACTCTAAAATAATTTTTTATTGCTTCCAATATAGAACATTATCATTTGGAAAAGCATGTACAATTTTATACCCTAATTGCATTAGGCATAATATTTTCATCACTTTTTAATGTGAATCAGGAAGATCAATATCTTTAGAGAGATTATCTTTCAACAATTGATGAAACTATATACGCCTCTTGTAACTCCATCCATATTTCACATTCAAGTTTATCAATCTTAACACCAATGATAAAACCATAAAGTTTATACAGTCCAGATACAATGGGGTTTCAGAATCTCCATATAAACAATCAATTTTTTATTTTTTTTCTCAATTTACTCTACTTCAATATCACAAATCATTTCATTATTTTTATCATAATTATCAGCTTTTAAAGAATCATCATCAGGAGATATGTACCCAGTTTCACCATGCCAAATCCAAGGTTCATAACTATGATTAAATAAATTAAAAAATAAAATATATTTGATCTCTCTACATTTCGACTTCTTCATGTTTAAAAATTTCAAGATTGGACAAAAACATGTTGTTGTTTGGAACGTTACATTTTGAAATTTAGAAAAATGCATCCTCATGTTCCTCATATCCATGAATTATATGATGTCATTTAATTAAAAAAATAATTATTATTATATATAATAAATTTAAATTAAATATATATTTTTCATGATAATCTAAATTTAAATTAATATTATATATTCAATAATTTTAAAGTAATAAATTTTTTTAATATACAACAAATATATGCATATTTGAAAAATATAATTATAAATTCTATAAAATAATTGAAAATCAGTTCAAATATAAATTGAAAATCAGAAAAATATATCCATGTAAGTAAATTAAAAAATAAAATGTAGTTAGACTATACATTTTATCATCTAATATACACACTCATTGGGATATTAGATATTCCCATCTATCAAGTTTGGGAGTTGTTTTGTTGACGATGGATTTAGTTTGGGAACCATATGGAATGAAAATTAAATTGGTGTAGGGATAAAAAATATGTGCTAATTCCTATACCTTTAATAATATTTTCCTGATTAAAATAATTATTTGTTAGTAGGATCTATAATAAGATCCCATGATTGGTTTATTGTTGATCATTTCATTCCCCCAAAATGGTTTTTGATCTAGGCACATTGTAATTTCCAATGACAAAAACCCTATAACTAGGCTATCACAATATTGATTTTTATGATCTATAAATATAAAAGTTTAAATATTGAGATTGAAATACTTATCCATCGACTAATCTTCATCTATGATTCTATAATAAATTTCCCAACACATATTATAGTATAAGATTCTAATACTATTATGAGATAGCTGGTGGTATAAATTTCTATTAAGGTTACTAGATTGACCATCGGGTTGGTCTGGACGGTGATATCCCAATCCAAATAATTATACCAACCCTCATATGTTATAATCCAATATCCACCCTTAAGAACATGGGTATTTTCAGTGTTTTATATTAGGGGAATCCACATATACTTCTCTTTCCGAATAAACATGATGACTAACTCAGTTCATGTATAAAAGATGATTTCAATTCAGGGGTTCAATTCTTCACTCGATGCATTACTTTCACGAAGTGGTATTACTATGGTGATTTGAGTAGTTCTCTTTATATAATGACATTTTTAAAATTGGGGAATGAAAAATTATAAATATCTTGAAAAAAATAGTCTCCTATACTAATATCCACATCATAGAGGATTACTCATATATATTATTTCACTAGCTAGAATGTATTAATATTAGAAATCCATATACTAATCAGGTGTGGAATAATGTGACTATTATAATGAATAAAAAACTTAATGAAATAGATGTACTCATATATACCTACAATATTGTGCTCATCATATAACATTGAGTAGAATTATCCTACCTTTAATGGTCATCCAAAATCTACACAAAGGTCACCTCCATTGTCACGAACCGGATCTGGTCGCCACCATTAACAGCACCAAACCTGGCCCGTGGCAAGGCCCGAAGGGCATTCCCTATCCCCACGGGCTGGCACAAGTGCCCGGGTATAAAACAATATGATTTGGGAATGATTTACCCGAGTATGAAAGCATAAAACAAATAAAACAATCAATAATAAGAATCTGAAATTTCCATGATAAACCATTCTTAACAAAACCAGATCTGAATACATATGTTTAAAGACACTACAAGTGGTCCAAATACAAATAATGACAACATAAAGACATCCCCATGGACTCCACACGACAAGGGGATCATCACCCGCAAGCCGTCCCCGCAACTCCGCCCCAACGATGGGGACTAACATCCCGAACCGCCATCACCCTTAGCCTTCCCTTTACCTGAATCATGCATGAGCAGGTCTACTTACACCCAAGGGGTGTAAGTAGGGTGTGAGCCTAAGCCCAATAGGATACCACCAGAAGATTCCAAAGAGGATGCAATACAATGGGAACAAAACTAGCAATTTTAACACACAAGGTGAAACAATGTTAAAAATTTCAAGAAAAGCAACTTTCAAATGAAAACAGTTTTCAATCCAAGAATTTCAGAATGATAACAAATTAAATAAACATGTGAGCTACTGTAAACTACTGCCAAAAGATCCCACAACAAGGGTAAATACTACAATTCTAATGAGCACAAAAATTGGGAACACCCCTAGGCAACTAGATAGTCTCGGGCCCTATGTACCTCGTACCTCGGTGTAAAGTATCCAAGTCACAATCCTTTCCCGTGCACGAGCCACTAGTAGGGAACAAACCCATAACCTAGTGGTCCCCAAATAACATCCACATAGTTCAGTTAGTGTTGTCGTTTTCCATTTGCTCAGTGAAACAGGGACACAACCCATCCGATCCACTAGCCGTACTAGTACATATCCGCCCACCTAAGTACCCGGGATTCCCCCTTTTGTGCTCAAACAATTTCAGCAAACAACACACATACTTTTTCATGTAAAGTATCACTACTGGTCACAAACAAATAGTACAGTAGCTACACACATTTTATATCATTTGAAATAGTCAATAAAATATTTTGATCTTCAATAAAACAACCTCTCAAAACATCACATTGTTTTGCACCCAAAACTCTTTAAAATATCCACTTTTCATAGTATGTGAACACTTGTAAGTCATAAAAACAAAATTTCAGTTCAACACAATTTAATAAAACCAAAAATTCAGTTATGGGGCAGCCCAATGTGAACCAAGAAATTATATATTTTAAAAACCACCATTTTCACACCAACATGGCACTTAATGCCCATTTGCTTCTCAAACACAATTTAAACAAACTTTTGCAGCCACAACCAAAAATAATAAATATTTAAAACATTATTTTAATTCCTAATACTGTTCAATAAAATCAACTATGTAATTAGAGTTCATCCCAAAATGAACAAATAAAAGACTTGCATGAAAAACCCTCAATTTCACCAAAAATTGTAACATACAATTCATTTGCATTGTAAATGAAACTAAAACAAATTTTTACAGAAACATTAAAATTCAATAAGCATTAATTCACCCTCAACACAGCAAGCAAATTCCCAAAAAATTGCACACACAAGGGAATCACCTACCAAAAGATTCAAGAACCGCAAATCCTAGTGCGGAACTTCAACCGCACGACCACCGCGCCACAAGGAAGTGATATCAAACCTAAAACCAGAGGATTGAACCATGAAACCCAAAATGAAACCCTAGGTACGAAGCCCTAGCTTCTGGACATTTGGGGATTCAAGAAAAAAAAAAGATAAATCTCAAGGAAAAGGAGAGAACTAGAAGGATAGTCACTTACTTGAGAAAACTGGACGTTTTTAGAAACCAGAGCAGTTATGCCCTAATTCACGACAGATGCGATCTCCAAAGAGGGGGAAACGAAGCTGGGGGTGCGGCCAGGTACAGTGGGAGAAGGTGAGAGGTGGAATCACCGAAAAAGAATAAAAATTGAATATTTTATGAAATGATTACAAAACAAATTTAAAACTGGAAATGGGCTTTCGGGTTGGCCCAATACCCAACTTGATCACCCAAATCCAAGATGCAAATGAATTTTTAAGGGGGCCAAAATTCATTGGTGGTTTTAATAGTTAAATTAAGGTCATTTTGGAAGTTGAATTAGTTAAAAATGTTGAAAAACGAGGGAGTTATTAAACAAACAAAATTTATTGTCAAAACTGGAAATGGGCTCTCGAGTTGACCCAAATTATGGAAACCCACCATTTCCTTCAAAAATGCATTGACAACCCCCAAAAAAAGCAATAATGTAAATTAAAAAAAAATACCTTTAAAATATGTCATGTATGTGACATCCATAGAAAACATATTAATTCAACACCCATCCTTTCGAATAGTCATCCATATATTTATTCATGTTGGACCCCTAATTGTAAACCCATGTATTTTGAATGTATCATACTACTTTTGAGGTTAAGGAATTGTATCTTAAGATGTACCCCCATAAGAAACAATCCTCCATTATGAAAGGAGATGTAATATTATTATAAGAAGAAATGATACATGTAAAGGGTATATATGATATAACATGAGAATATTAAAAAAGATGGTAATGTATGGTTTTAGTAAATGTATTCAAAAAATGGAGAGTTATGGCATCCACAACATTTAATGGATGAAGGAAAAGTCTGTGAGGATTACATGGGAGTTGAGAGATGATCAAATCAAATGAACTAATGAAAATTAGGATGTATGAAGCCATAAAATTATTTTAGAGGTCGCTGGATCGAAGAAATGAGATTAGGTCTTTAGTGGGCATGGGAACCATGTTTTCATCCACCAAATAAAAAAACACTAAATTTATTGAAAATATAAATTCATTAAAAGTGAAATGGTTTATGAAATATTTTATTATATAACCGATGTAATAAAGACATATCTATTGATTTTCAAAGTCAATTTTATAGAAACTAATGTTAAAATAGATTTAACACATCATTTTTTTATAACCAACAATATAAAGCAATTAGATTTTCTTTACAATGTCAGTTATTATACATAACCAAGGTAAAAAAATTCTCTATCATGTTGGTTATTTTATAACTGATGTGATAAAGTTGGAAAGTTCAATTTTCATGTCTGTTATTCGATAACTGACGTGATAAACCAATATACATGGATTTTCATGTCAGTTATAAATAACCTATGTGAGTAGGACGACATGATAAATATTTCTTGTTAGGTCCACAAGGCTGAATACCCTGAGAGGGTGGGTGAATCAGGGTATGAATAATTAAAAATTAACTCCCGTTCGGATCTTGTTTCGATCTTAAGAAAAACACTCTTTTCTCTCTTTCATGTTGGACAAATTAAACTGAAAGTAAAGCATGCACAAGACACGACAATTTTACTTGGTTCACTGCAAAGGGATACGTCCAAGGAGCATACGCCGACAGGTTTCCGGTCGTACAAAGTCCACTAAACTTCACTGACTGTGGATTACAATGTTTGGGCTAGATCACTTCTATGCCCAGGCTCACTGCCTATACAAGGTTTAGGGTCAGCTCACTGCTTTCCCAAGGGTCACTCCCTGTTTCTTTCTCTCTGGCTCACTGCCGGTGGATAGGATCACCTTCTTCCTCTTCCTAAGATCACTTCTCTATGAAGGGATTCACTCACAGTTTATAGACCTGTAGGTCTCTTCATTTTCATGAATACATGCATCCTTAACTGATGATGGATTCTATGTTAAAGTCCAAATTTCATCCACTGATGAATACCTCTTTGCCTCTGAACACTGGGCAATTCCTTTTGGAAACACCTTCGCAAAGCACTCAACTTCGCTAGGCTCCCAATTTCGCGAAGCTCAAACAAGCCTTCTCAAAGCTCTTTCCTTTTCGTGAAGCTCTATCGTGAAGTTATCTCGCGAAGAACTCTCACGAAGCTCAACTCTTGGCAAAGAAACTTCTCTCATGAAGCTCATTGAGCCAACGCGGACCACACAACTTTCGCGAGCTACAATAGCCGCCGTGAAGCTCCTCCTTTGCGAAGCACACTGGCTCCGCGAACTACCTTCACAAAATGAAAGAAAATGATCTTCTCTAAAAAATTCTCTCTACTTCTTTCGAGGGGTCGACCTCTATTTATAGGCGATTCCACCGACCCTCGGACCTTCCGCGCAAAGTCAACGCCATGTCATCTCAAATCGTGAAGCTCCAAAGCTTCCACCAGAATTCTATCCAAATCGCAATTCACCACGGAAATTTTCTGTTCGCAGAGCTTGACGTAGTCGCGAAGAATCACCGTCAACATACCTTCACGCCTTCGCCGCGAAGCTCCCTTTCAAAGCCCTTCACCACCGCGATGCACTTCAGTCTCTGCCGTTCGCGAATCTTGACATAATCGCGAAGCATCACCGCCTCCATTTTTCTGGCCTTCGCGAAATCCAATCTATACATCCCATCTTCGTGAAACTCATGCCTTTTCCATATTAAATTATGCTCTTCATGGAAATCCTATTTTCGCTATGTTCACCAAACTCCAAATTTTGGACCCCAAAAATTTGGCAAACACTGGGAAATGGAGCCACCTTGTACTGCTCTTTTGTACCGCCTCCAGATCGTCCTTTCCTTTGTCATCATTCTTTGTCAACAAGGATTATCAAAAACTTCTTGGGAACTCGACAAATATCCATGAAAACCTTCTTTGTCAACAAACACAATCAACCCAAAAATACTGCAATGTTACCTTGAGGGATTTTTTCCCAACAATCTCCCCCTTTGGGTTTGTTGACAACTCTTCACAACTATGATCAGAATGATTTTCTACACTTTGATACCTCACTGAGTCTTCTTCTAGCTGCTACAACCATTCACCTCTTGAGATTCTGATAGCGTTCAAAGATTAACTTAACACGTACTCTAAGACCACATGAGCAATGCTCGGCATGAGAAACAAGAGTAGTATTAAAAGTTCATCAATGAATCACATCATGTCAAACAACAATTGTCGATTCCAACCTGATACCAATTCATAAATTGATACCAATTATTGAACCACACTGATCCCAATTGGTGATAGATGGATACCTTCGCTCACCATTCCAACACCACTGTTCTGCTTTTATCACGATCCTCAGTTGGCGTGATATATATGCATTGATTGATCACTTCTAGCATCGTCATATTTGAAACACTCACCCAATTTCTCATTTTTCCCCCTATCTGGCTGCTCCACCTGTCAGCTTCTCCCCGTATCAATCATGATTTATCAAATAGCCACACTGTCTCCCAGTCACTATTTTCACCCCCTCTAACAAACACTATTTTCTCCCCCTTTGTCAACGAACCCAAAGGTCACTCCTTTGCTGTCTTTAACAGAGTAGAGAACACATAAGCACATTAGGGAAAAACACATCATACCTCGGGGAGAGGGGGGGCACAACCACACTATTTCAAGTTCGGGGAATTGACTGAACACCCATTGACAGTCGATGCCTCTCAAAAGCTTCCGTGGGTAAGGCCTTGGTCAGAATGTCTACAACCTGTAGCTCTGTAGGCACATACTCCAACTTCACGATTCCCTCCTCAACCTTCTCCTTGATAAAATGATACTTAATCTCAATGTACATTGTCCTTGAATGATGGATGGGATTTTTGCTACGATTTATAGCACTTGAGTTGTCGTACTTGATTCCGATCAAAGAATTCACTTCTTCTCCCATATCTTCAAGCTGTTGCTTCATCCACAATAACTGTGTGCATGCTTGAGTGGCCGCAACATACTCAGCTTCTACGATGCTCAATGAAATGAAATCTTGCTTCTTGCTTAGCCAAGAAATACACAATCCACCAAGATAGAATGCACCACCTGACGTTCATTTTCTATCATCTACTGAACCTGCCCAGTCTATAATAGTATACCCCAATAAATCTGTCTGAGATTTGTCAGTATATGTCAGGCCAAAATCCACTATGCCCTGGATATACCGAAGTATTCTTTTCACTGCAAGCATGTGGCTTTCCTTGGGATTGCTTTGATATCTCGCTTCATGGCATGTGGAAAAAACATTATCAGGCCTTGTTGCAGTTAAGTACAACAAAAATCCAATAATTTTCCTATATTCTATGATATTAACTGTCTTTCCATCTTCATCTTTTGATAGTTTCATCCGGGTGGCAACCGGAGTCTTCATCTCCTTGGAATTTTCCATTCCAAACCATCTCAGGACCTCCTTGGCATATTTAGATTGAGAAATGAATGTTCCATTCCTTCATTGTGTCACCTGTAGACCAAGGAAAAATGTTAGCTCTCCAATAATTGACATTTCAAACTCATTTTTCATGAATTTGGAAAACTGTCTGCACTGAGCTTCATCTGATCCGCCAAATATTATGTCATCGACATAATCCAACACCATCATCCTTTGATTACTGTCATTACTGAAATAGAGATTGTAATCAACTCCTCAAAGCTGAAAACCAAGCTTCTTCAAGTACTAATCAAGCCTTGAGTACCATGCCCTTGGTGCTTGTTTCAGTCCATACAATGCCTTCTTCAGCCTGCAATCTTTGTTCCCATCCTCATGAATGAGAAAACCATCTGGATGCTCAATATACACCTCCTCCTCCAGAACACCATTCAAGAATGCATATTTGACATCCATCTGGATCACTTTGAACTTAATTTGCACTGCGATGGCTAAGAATAATCTTATTGTCTCCAGCCTTGCAACTGGTGCAAATGTCTCATCAACATCTATTACCTCGATCTGGGAGTACCCCTTGCACACTAGACGTGCTTTGTTCCGAATCACCATGCCATCTTCATTAATCTTGTTGCGATAGACCTATTTGTTCCCAATGACATTCTTGTCTGCTGGCCTCGAAAAAATCTCCCATGTCTGGTTCTTCTCAATTTGATCAAGCTCTTCATTCATAGCCTGAACCCAGTTTTCATCTTCATCTGCATCGGAAAAACATTTCGGCTCCACCTGAGATAAAAACGATGTTTTTTGTAATGATTTCATTATTCGAGTATGAACTGGAGCTGCCTGATCACCAATGATATTTTTCCTATCAATTTCAGCTCGACTCTTTGGCTTCCTTGCAGATACAGACTTTTTCACCTTCTTTTTCATCATCAGTATCTTCTTCTGAGTCAGCCTCTACCACTTCTACTCCCCCTGTATTTCTTACCTTATCATCACTTTCATCCAGAAACTGTCTACTAGGTCGTTGATCAGTCTATTCATTTTCGACTATAGTGACATCATTGCTCTCAACAATTATTCCCAGCCTCTTGTTGAAGCATTTATATGCTTTTCTTTTCCCAAAATAGACAAGTAATAACCCTTCATCTCCTCGTGCCTCAAACTTCCTATGATGTTCATTGTTGATAATGAAACACTTAATTCCAATGATTCGAAAGTATTTCAACGTTGGCTTCTTTCCGTACCACATTTCATACGAAGTCTTACCTTGCTTCGGACATAACAGGGACCTGTTTGAAACATAGACCGATGTCAAAACTGCTTCCTTCCAAAATTTCTATGGTAGGTCCTTATCAATAAGCATTGTTCTGGCCATGTTGTTTATGATCCGATTTCTCCTTTCAACCACTCCATTCTGTTGGGGAGTTCTTACTGATGAAACTTGATTCCTTATTCCATGTTTCTCGAGATAGTTTTCAACCAGACTGTTTGTAAATTCCGTACCATTATCAGTACAAAACTTCAGAATTTTCTGCCCAAGCATCTTTTCTGATTCCCTCCTGTATTGCTTTATACAACTGAACACCTCTATCTTATGGGTAATGATGAATACCCAGGACATTCTGCTATAGTCATCAATGAAAAGAACATAGTACCTTTTCCCATCTATAGCTCGTGGTGAGATAGGTCCACATACATTAGCATGCACCAATTCGAGCACTCCAGTTTCTTTTTGTTCCTTTGGTCTGTATGTGTTCTTGATGATCTTCCTTTGTTGACAAGCATCACACGTATGAGTGCGATCATGTGATAGTTTGGGAAGGTCTCTAGCAGCATCAAACTTTACCAGATCGTCCATAGATGGTTGACATAGATGACCAAGTCGCTTATGCAACAACTGATTTTCTTCTTCTCTGGATAAAAGGCATGAATCTTCTTCCCCACCAACTAGGTAAAGATTCCCCTTTGTTCATTTTCCCTGTAGAATGACTATTCCATATTTTCCTTTAACAATACCCATCTTCTTGGTAAATAGGATAGAGTGCCTAGAGTCGCATAGTTGACTGATGCTAAGAAAATTATGACTGAGACCCTCTACCACCAAGACATCAGCATGTCTCATTTCTTTCCCCCCAAACATGGCTTTTCCTGAGCCCAAAATCTTCAGGCCATCATAATTTCCAAATTTAAAAACTCCTTCTTTGTCATATTTTATTCCTATATCTAGATCCTTGTTGCCTGTCATGTGGGATGTGCAACCACTATCAAGGATCCACACACCAGAACGATCTGATGCTTTAAGGGAAATTTCAGAAACTACGTCTTTCTCAATTTTTCTTCTTCCTGGTCCATACTTTTTCTTTCATACTCAGCATGGATTGAGGCTTCAGTTCTTTCTCAGAGTATGATGGACCAGCTTCATCTTGCAAAACTGCAAATCTGTTCTGAACTTTTAACTCACTTGTTGGTTTACTGATCTACTGCTTGCGAACATTTTGATTCTTCTTTGGCACATTTTTCTGAATAGTTGGAGTGCAGTACCTAGCCATGTGTCCAAATCCTCCGCACTAAAAATAGTGTCCTTCAAAATATGTTCTAGAAAACTATTCTCTGTTTGGCTTCCATCTCTCTTCTTGTTCCCTTCGATATCTTTTGGCTATGGAACACACATACTGTGAATGTACCATCTTTCCACAATAATAACACTTGATATAAGGTGCATTCCTTCGTGTTAATTCAGCACTAAGACTTTCCCCTTGTGATCTTTGAGTGTTCTCATTCTGCTTTGTGCTCAAATCCACATTCAATCTCGGGACAGGTGCTTGCGGTCTAACTTCAACTACCACAGATTTTTGTTTCTGATTAATCCATGACTCAGCCTTAACTTCTGAGTTCATTTGCTACTTCTTTCCTATTGAACTATGAGGCACTTCTTTCTTCTTTTCAGTCTTTGTAATGACCTGATTTCCCAAGAATGTGTTGGGATTCAAAGGTTTTTCCTGGTCTTTAACTTTTCTCCGCAGACCGAAAACTTCCTCTTCAAGCTCTTCAATACGCTTGATGTGATCTTTCACTTTTCGACTCAAGTAATCGATCCCCCTTTTCTTCTCTTCAATCTTGAGCTTATTCTCATCAACCTTTTCTATGCGCTCTGGCGTGGAAGACTTATGATTTTCAATTTATTTCTCAATATTGGACTTCTCTTCTTCTTCTTGTTGCATGTAGAGTTTGGCATCACGTACTATCTTGTTGGATTTCTTTGTTGTTTCTCGCCAAACATCTATCTCTTCATGAGCTGATTCTAATTCAGCTTCCATGTCAACTCTACCTTAAATTTCTTCTTCTTCTTCATCAGTTTCAGTTTCTTTATTTTCTAGAGCACTACTGGAAACAGCCACCATCACATTTTGTCCACGATCTTTGCAGTTTTCTATCTCTTCAGCTGAACTATCTATTTCTTGTGAATGTAGATTCTTCTTCTTAAAGAAATTTCTCTTGAACTGCTTCTTCCCTTTCACATAGGCTGAATATTTTTTCATCTGAATATCAACTTCATCTTCATCTCTTTCTTCTTGAGACATTTTGGGGCATCTTGCAGCAAGATGACCAACCTTCCGCATCAGAAGCATGTTAGTGGAAGTTTCCCTTTAAACTTTCCTTTTCCTCTTTGAAGATTTGAGGAAAGAACGTCATCACCTCATCTGAATCCTCTTCATCCTGATAATCTTCAATAGTGTGCCTCTTCATGGCCTTAAATGCCACCTCTTTGGTTTTCCCCTTTACCACAGCATCGTTGTCAACATTTTTCATTTCATATGCAGCAAGAGTGTTTTGTAGGTTATCCAATGTCAGCACTTTCAGATCTTTATCTTCCAAAACAGAAACATTCAGATTGAACTGAGGTGGAAGGTTTCTCAAGATGCGCTTGACAATTTTAATGTCTTTGATAATCTCACCAAGACCCTGCATGTCTTCTACCCCTGCATTTTCCATGTTAAAGAATGCATCAACGGACTCATTCGGGTTCATTCTCAGATCTTCATACTTGTTCCACAACACTTGTAGCTTTTCTTCTTTGACTTTTGTATCCCCTTCATAGATATTCAAGTGCTTTTCCCACATGGAATGTGATGTTTTGCACGATATCACGTTTGTATATATGGGATTGGAAAGGGATCCCACTAAGGCATTGATTGCTTTGAAATCGGCATCCAACTCTTTATGGTCTGCTTCTGATAATGCACCACTAGTAATATCAGCTGTGATACCATGCATAGCTGCTGAAAACACATCCATTCCCAAAGATCGGAAATAGTGTTGCATTCGATTCTTCCATATCTGAAAATTACATTCATCGAAGATCGGAATCCCTCTATGATTAGTGACCTCCATTTGAGAGAAGAACAACTGGCAACCATCCCTCTGATACCAATGTATGGATAATTAAAAATTAACGCCAATTTTGATCTTGTTTCGCTGTTAAGAAAAAAACTATTCTCTCTCTTTCTTGTTGCACAAAGTAAACAGAAAGTAAAGCATGAACAGGACACATCAATTTTACTTGGTTAACCGCAAAGGGCTACGTCCGAGGAGCATACACCGACAGGTTTCCGGTCGTACCAAGTCCACTAAAATTCACTAGCTGTGGATTATAATGTTCATGCTAGATCACTTCTATGCCCAGGCTCACTGTATATAAAAGATTTAGGGTCAGATCACTGCTTTCCCAAGGGTCACTCCTTGTTTCTCTCTCTCTGGCTCACTGCTGGTGGAGATGATCACCTTCTTCCTCTTCCTAAGCTCACTGCACTGTTAAGGGATTCACTCACAGTTTATAGACCTGTAGGTATCTTCATTTGCATGAATACATGAATCCTTAATTGATGATGGATGCTTTGTTAAAGTCCAAATTTCATCCACTGATGAATACCTCTTTGCCTCTGAACACTGGGCAATTCCTTTTGGAAACACCTTCACAAAGCACTCAACTTCGCTAGGCACCCAATTTCGCGAAGCTAAAACAAGCCTTCATGAAGCTCCTGCCTTTTCGCGAAGCTCTCTCATGAAGAACTCCCGCAAATCTCAACTCGTTGCAATGAAACTTCTCTCGCGAAGCTCACTGATCCAACGTGGACCACACAACTTTCGCGGAGCTACAATAGCTGCCGCGAAGCTACTCTTTCACGAACCACACTTGCTCCGCAAACTACCTTCGCAAAACGAGAGCAAATGATCTTCTCTGAAAAATTCTCTCTACTTCTCTCGAGGGGGTCGGCCTCAATTTATAGGCGATTCCACCGACCCTTGGCCCTTCCGCGCGAAGTCAATGCCACGTCATCTCAAATCGTGAAGTTCCAAAGTTTCCACCGGAATTCTGTCCAAATCGCAAAGCACCACGGCAATTTTCTATTCGTGGAGCTTGAAGTAGTCGTGAAGAATCACCGTCAACATACCTTCGCGCCTTCTCCGCGAAGCTCCCTCGCAAATCCCTTCACCGCCGCGATGCACTTCAGTCTATGCCATTCGCGAAGCTTGACGTAATCGCGAAGCATCACCGCCTCCATTTTTATGGCCTTCTCAAAATCCAATCTATACATCCCATATTCGCGAAACTCATGTCGTTGCCATATTAAATTATGCTCTTCATGGAAATCCTATTTTTGCGATGCTCACCAAACTCCAAATTTTGGACCCCAAAAATTTGGCAAACACAGGGAAACGGTGCCACCTTGTACTGCTCTTTTGTACCGTATCTAGATCGTCCTTTCCTTTGTCATCATTCTTTGTCAACAAGGATTATCAACAACTTCTTGGGAACTCGACAAATATCCATGAAAATCTGCTTTGTCAACAAACACAATCAACCCAAAAATACTACAATGTTACCTTGAGGGATTTTTGCCCAACATTTTTGTACTAGTGTCAGGGGATCATCCTCATGATCATCAAGATAAATACAAGATAGAATAAATCATGGAGGCATCCTAAAACAAACAATATTTACCATGGTCAATGAGTATATCTTCATAGCTTACTCATGTTTTAAATGGAACCACAACCCCTTCCTAAATAAAGCATGTACCATTCTTTTCTGAGAAACCAATGTCCTCATGTACCAAGTCAAAAATCAGGTGTTCAGAGTCCTTGTATATGGATACATTGGTCACCACAAAAACACTAGAGTCCTTGCCCAAAAAACTAAACTCAAAATAATAAACACTATTACCGTAAACCAATATCCTAGACTCGCCATCCTAATCTTGATCCAACTCCAATGACACCACTCTATTACAACACATTCCAGTGGGGCCCCAGATGCAACTCCCATGCCCACCTCCAATAGGCCATGGGCTTGTGAATAGACCTTTGTAGGCATATCCCTAGCTTGGAAGGAAATTCCTATGTACATATATACATACAAACATCTCTAATCACAAGAAATGCTAAAATGTAAAAACTACTCCAAAACCAATGCATGCATACATCTATATCCCACAACTAGAGTATGATAGAAATTAATGAATGTAAGTAGGGACAAATAAAACCCCACAAAAAATTGTATAAAAAATTACCCCTACCTGAAATTAATGTATTGGGAATACTGTCAAAAAGTTGCAGGAACACAACTCAGTATGTCTTGTATAATGAAGCACAATATTGTCTTGGTCTTCATAGGACTCGTTTAAATCGCCGACCATCCACACAAGACATGACATTTGCAGGAAAATTTAATGTAAGGTTGAGTTTAACAATACACAATAGGACACCCGGAAACTACAAAGTATACAACAAATGAAATAAACTAATCTCTACATATGTATATACTCAACAAAGATGAATAGTCTAGAGGTATGCCACAAAAATAGTATACTAGCCCTAGGAATGTAGTAGTAAGATTTCATATTTCACTAATCCAAGAGAACACACTCTTTATTCTAATAGTATTGATGACATCTATCTAAGAGGTGCTACTCGTCAGGTCTCGCCACAAGAAGATCAAGCTGATTGTCTGAAGGGAATACAATACAAATATGAGGATCAATACTGGGAACATAAAGTGATGCCAACAACTAAATGTATATTAACACACTAAGTAGAGGATCAATGACCATGTAGTGTTGGCCACATATATACTAAGAAAAACCACCTAATGAACAATGATGAATTGAAGATCTCACTCTGGACCTCTCGGAGAGATTCCAACGGCTCTATCCATGAATTCATACTCAATGGATTGTAGTCTTATGAGAAGGAAACATTTCTATACTAACCCACATAGAAAGGGTAATAGAATATAACCCTAAAAACACCGTCAATGTCATTAAGGATAAGAGATTAAATACATGTATTAAATAGTACATTGCATATAGTAGGGGTCACATGTCTTATCCCTTTACCATGGGTCCTACCCATGTAAATGGTACATGTCTGAATCCATGTATATGTAGTGGACTACACACCATGTATGTAACTTATGTAGTCCCCACCATGTGCCAATACACAACTCAGCCTGTGTACTTGGGCTACCCATGTCTTTTTAGGGGAGTACACACCCTGTAGGCAGTTTGTGAACTCCACCTTGCGTCCATGTACTTTATGAATTACATGTAGAGTATCCAGAGAGAAGCCACATGTTTTATAGAAATATCCAAACAAACTGTGACATTTTCTACTTCCCGAAACCCTAGACGCCTCTTAGGGAACCCACATTTTATGAAAAACCATGTTACGCAACATGTGTATAATGATTTTCCAGAATAGCAGGTTCTTCCACCCAGAATAACGAATGACTCTCTAGCCTTTGATCTGGTTTTAAACTTTTTAGAAAACTGTAATCTAATCCTCATCAATTAACTCCATAAAATATCAATAATATTTGGGCCTTTGATCCATTAGAAAAACAAGATCATCTTGGTTCTTCACTGCATGCCGAAGAACATAAAATTTGGTATTAACCATCATTTGGATCCTTATGTTTCTATTTTCACACCTCATTCTTGTCATTCTGATCTCGGATCTATAGTTTTAGATGATTTAACCTATAAAAAAGTGGGAAATGATTGATTATTCCTTAAAACATCAAACAACAGGCCAATGAAGAACGTCTGTGATGAATGGTGAAATAGGGGAGAAAATCACAAGTAAAATCTAGGAAATCAGACCTTGGTTGATGTTTGTGTCGATGGTGGTTCATTCTATGAGATAAAAAATTGAGAAATCAACAACCATGGATATAAATTCTCCCAATAATACCTACAATCCTACCCATCCAACATGATAATCGATCCATGGGCCAATTTGTTCATTGAATAGTCCGAATTCCTTATAGAAATCAAGGACATGGAAGAAATCCATTCAAAATACATTCCCTATCTGGATTCATATCAATCACGATGAATTAAAAAGATGTGTAGTGTTCGTTGGAGAGATCCATCGAATCTGAGGTGAGTCAGTCATAGATCCATGATGTCATCGTCTTTCACCTAATAAAATCCCTCCAATGTTCTCTCAATGGATCTCTAATGGATCCAGGATTATGCAGTTAACCCGTATATTTTTCCATAGAAACCTATTTAAAAACATAATAATTGTTACATCGAAAAAATTAATTAAAATAATTTATTCAGTTATTTTATCTATTTTCACGACCATGAAAACATTTCTACAAAGTATCGATGTTGAATTATTTTAGGTCGCTCCTGGGGTAAACCAAATGTTTTAAAATAAACGGTGCGCTTGGGATTATGATCAGAGCATCCCTTTTTATTTTATTTCACTCTTTCATAAAAACCACATATGCGTGTTATTTGATATATTTAATATATTTTAAACATTTATTATTGGCACACTAGGCTGGTCTGTAAAATAATTCATATAATATCCAAAAAAATTCTTGGAAAATATAAGATAATAAATTTATCAAAAATAAATCATGTTTTATTTTTATTTTTATTTTATATATAATTATGTTTTTATTATTTTAAAATTTATTTTTAAAGAAAATAAAGTGGTATATTTTTCCTTTTTCCTGGAATTATTTAAATTTTGCTAACTATTTTATTCTATTATATTAATAGAAAAAATTAATATCTATTTAACATTTATTTGAAATTTTAATTAATTTTTAGAGAATTTATTCTTTTTTTTTTCTTAACTAATTTAAATATTTCATAAATTTTTTATCTTTTTTGAACTGTTAGAAAACATGTATAATTTATATTTTATTTTACTTTTTTATGAAAATTGATTTCTTCTAGATTTATAACTAAAATGAATGAAAAGATAAATGTTTCCTTACTATATGGATTGCTTCTAGAAGCATATGTTTTCTCATGATTGGTTCACGTTTCGGAAGAGTGTGTGTCCTCTATGGGTTTTATGAAGATCCATGAGTTTTCAAGTATTTCTTTTTATTCGTTCAAAGATTGTGCTTCATATCATATTGTTAAGAAGGGTAATATCACTCATGTATCACCCAACAAAAAGTTTATTTTTGATATGTTTTCTCATTGAAATAACTCCATCATATCTCATGTTATAATGGTGAAGGGTGGGAATCCATGTAATGTACATGATCTAGTTTCCTATATATCATAGTTTTGGGATTTATCTTCATGTACGCTTATTTTCCATAGATTATATTTCCCATATCCTCTTTTCTTTTGAATAATTTAAATGGAGTTTCTAGGGATTGGTTTTATCCTTTTGATGTTAGGGATATTATGGATATATGAATATAGTATAAATTTTAATCAAAATGATTACAAATAATCCTATACACAGTTTTGGGTTAATCTTCATGGTAAAAATTGATAGTTTTTGTATCTATAATTATTTTATTACGTTTCTTCCACCTTGTGAATTCATATTACAAAAGACATCATTATTCAATTTCTCTGTTTTGGTCACAATGTGAGGGTGTTAGGAGATGTTAGTAATATCTATTATTTTATTTATAGAGTCATTATCTCAACATTTTAGGTCGAGGTTTCCCTTCTGATTGAATACGATAGATCACCCCAACAGAACTATTTATTGAATCCTTGGGCATTCAAAGGATAAATATAGAAGTAAAATTGTCTATTCCAATTATCTTTTGAGATTTTATAATCTCAACCATTATCACAAAAATAAAGGATTTTATCTCCTAGTAAACAATGACCAATACATTAGGATCCATTGTATGGTGGGTTCTTTGATTGCAACTGAATATTGGCGATGTAAATTATCAAAAGAATACGGTTATGAATCTATGGATGGGAATTAACAAAACATATAGGGGTTTTAATTCTAAAAAATATGAATTTTATTGAAAACAAGGAAATTGATTTGATCCTCATTGTATCTCCATTATATGACTTTAACCTTTTCTATTTTGAAGAACCATTACTTTAATTTGGAAATATTGAATGTTCTTATGTAGATCCAGAGTATAAGATTTAATATTCCAATATATATGCTACCTTTAGTGATTTTCTTTTAAATTATCAGAGTTAGAATATAATGGTGATCTCCATGAGGATGGTCTGGCATATGGTGAGATATTATTATAAGAATATGTTATTCGTTAGTTATGGTAGGAGCCTAAACTGGTTAAAACAAAGGAAAAAATATAAATGATGTTATAATTTTCAACTTCTACGAGATCTAATTTGTGAGTGGGATACACTTTCTCTATAACTATTTATGTTGAGTTAGGAATGATAGGTGAAATTCGAGTTTCCTCTAAAAACATTATTAAAAGTTATTCCATGCCTATCCAGATGCCAAAAAATATGTTACATAAACCACTATGCATGGGACATAAATTAGTACATGATTGGTGTGTCCCATGGATTTAAGACTATCAAGATGATCTACACTATTGAGGTATATAATCCAAATATGGTTAAGGATCCAATGAAACTAAAAAGTCCAGATGCAATATAACAACAGTCATTGGACACAAGGCCCAAGACAAAACCTATAATGGGAATCTTTAGAGATGGTCCTAATAGAACAGACTCTAGGTTGGGCCATAGTGGAAACCCCGACCCGAGTAGCATAGAGTTAGTGTAAAATGTATTACACTAGTATAAGGTACAATGAATATAATCCCACAAAAATGAATAGTTTAGTATTATTTGTAATGTTGATGCATATTTAAATTTTTATTACAATTGAAAAATAAGATACCAAAATTATTTTATTCTAGAAATCTATTATTCCTTATAGTGAAAACCTGTATATCAATCAAAAAACACTTCCCCATATCATGGGGGAAAGTAAATCATAAGAAAGAGTTGAGTGAAAAATTTCAGTAAAGTTATGCATACAATGCAGGATATTAATAAATCACTCAAAATAAATATGAAAATCTAAATAAAAATACCACATGAAATTTAATCTACAACATGTTCATAATATAAGAAAAATAAATTATTATAAAATAATTCCATATAAATGGCCACATGAGTTTGAAAATATAACCCTGGATTTTCTATGTAATTGACTAAACACATGGAATATAAATAACTAAATTCATAATGATGCATAATTTCATACATATAAATCAAACCTTTGATTCCTTGTTCCAATGAATTTAAATAATTTTGTAAGTCCTTTGTCAAGTCTCAATCCAATTTTCCTCATTAGACATACCAAGGGTCTATATAAGGTCACACACATCACTTACAAAACCCAATGCATTCATCATATGAAATGGTGGAAACATAAAATGTATAAACATGATTATTGAAAAACTAAAATATGAAATGTTAATACATACCCCAATTGATAATCAAAATCACGAACCATCTGTTGTGAAATGGTGATTAAAAATAAAAGTTAACATACATAGTCAAACTGATCATAAAAAATCCATATAAATAGTAATTATGGTGTTAATATCAAATATCCTAATTGGATTATATGTAAATTTTTGGGATTATTTAATTAATAAATATAAAAAAATGAAAAGATCCTTAAGTCATTTTTGATAAAAATATCCTTTGCATTATGAAAATTACATTTAAAAAATAATAATAATTCAAACAACATTTTGAAAAAAAATTCATCTAAAATAAAATTTAAAACTTTTAATATAATAATTAAAACATTTATTGGTCATAAATATGGAAAATTATATTCATTCAATGCATGTAAAAATAATATTCATTTCACAATTTTAGTAAAAACCAAAGGGGTAATGTTTTGAAATGACATGAATAATAGTTTCAATTTTTTGTTTGGAAACAATAAAATGGGTGTCAATGAATTTTAAAAATAGTTTTTAAAAGTATAAACACATTATTGAAATATTTTTTGGAATATATTTATCTTGATGAAGAACGATTTCCAATTGAGGAGTGAAATAAAGTCAGATTTTCTCAAAACAATTTGGCCAATACCATTATCTATAAATGAGTGTACGAATGGTACTATTACATGAAAATTCAAATGAATAATAACATTTAAATAAAATTTATTTATTTATAGATATAAATATAAAATAATTCCCCTAAAGTAGACATAAGCATAAAAAATTCTAAATATTGAGGAGATTGTAAAATAAACCCTAGCCACTTTGGTAATGTTTGAATCATAGGCCCCATAAAAGAAACTATATTAAATTAAACGTCAAATACATAGAGATTGATATATTAGTGAAATAAAATATCAAATAAAAATTATATACACCACACAAATGAGACGAGTGGTGAATGTGACATATGTAACATGAGAAAAAAGTGATATGAGAAACCCTCACCTTAGGTCTAAATTCTTCCATACCTGTTCATACCCCTAGTATACTAGATTTTAATTTTTTATTGATTTATTATATAACATATATAATTTTTATATTATAAAATTTTATCATATTTTAACATTTTACCACCTATTTATTAATAACATTTTAATACTTTCATTATTTTGGGTTCTAATTGTAATTTTTGTTTCAAGCAAAATTTTCCATGAAATTAGTAGTTCTTGTGCATAGAATATATATGTATATGTATAATCTATATAATGATGATAATTTTATGAATATCTAATTTCACGATCATATTCATTTTTAGAACCATTTATGAAATTTGGACATGGAAAATGATTCACATCGCTTCCTAGAGATGATAGGCTGCATGTATCCACAAGGAATGATATAACTCCCTAAACGAGTTAATGGCTTAGTTGTTGGGTGATATGTAAATTTTAAATAATCAGTAAAATATCATGCATATCACATATATTAATTAATATTAACATAATTACATTCCATGTTAATAATTAGGGAAAAAAAACAAATCACTTCATAAGGCGGTAGTCTGCTATATGCCCGAGCAATGTCATCATATTTAAAATATAATGGAATATAAAACTGAATATGTGATATTAAAATTAAAAATTATAATATACATAAAATTGTAAAAATGTGGTAAATACAATATTTTATCTATCATTTAAATGAGTAATTGGAAAAAAATACTACATTGGTTCACAAAGCGGTAGCCCTCTGTAAAAAAGATCGATTTTTTAGTTTCCCATTTGTTAGAGGAGGATATGAAAAAAAAATATAAAGACCAAGGATTATTATACATATATATTAAATAATTTTTTAAAAACATTTAATACCTTAAAAAACACATTCCTATGGACTATAATAGTTTAGCGATGTTGGAAACATGGAATCATAAATATTGGTCTATAAGGGAGTAGCATCATCTTCAACTACATTTTTCACTACATGAACAATTTTTACACATATCATAAAAAATAAATATTTTTATAACCTGGGTATAGGAAAAATAATAAAGGGTGAGATTTTTTTATCATTAATGATTAATAAGGAAGATATGTATATATAATATGAACAAAAGGGTATGAGAACACAAGTATAACATTTAAAAACCATACCCTGCATATCAATGATCATAATCACGATTCATAAACAAAATATTTGTAGTTCATAATAAATTACTCAAAAGGGAATCAAATAACCTGATCCGTGAGACAATAACATTGAAATATGACATGGAATTTTTGTCATTCACATAACCATAGAAAATGATTTTCAATTTAGTCAAGGATCACTTCTAAGGATATTATATTGGACATAATACCTTAATGAATTGGGTTCACTCCACATTCTTTCCATATCTTACTAAACTCGGTTCATTCCATGTTCCTATCTTTTCTATCTAAAATTTGTTCACTCATCATTATAGTCATGTCTATATCATTAGATGAAAATATTTATCCAATTTATAAGAAAGAGATATAGGTTCCACCAACGAAATAATAAATACCATATTTATGTGTGAAATAATATCATAAATGGTTACCCAATAATAATACATGAAATAAAATTGGTATCATAAAATTTGACAATATCAAAATCTATGGTAAAGAGACATGTTTCATAATCATTACATCATAGAATAACCCATGAAAAGAACCAGGTTTCATAAGAATTTCCTCATGGTATTACTTCCGGATAAGAAATGGTCTTCATAAACATCATTCCATAAAAACATAAAAAATTATTGGAAATAATAATAATGGCTTCCCATAGTCACATCCCCATTAAGATATATGTTACACCAAAAAATATCATCTTATATGGAAAATAATATTGAAATACTGCGTATAACATTTCATTGGGAAAATATACTTACAAATTTACAAAAAAAAATTTATTACATAAAATATTTTAAACACCTATTTCATTTAATAAATTAAATATTATGAAGGAAACATCAGTGAAATTATTGTTCATGATTTTTAAAAATCAGTCCATTTTTTATATGTTCACATGAAGATTACTTTCACATTCTGAATAACATATAACGAGACATTATTTGGAAAAAAATTCACTAATCCTTTCAATTCATTTTATTAAATGTGGAAAATATCTAAAAATTTATTTTTAAAATCATATGAACATATAAATAAAAATTTAAGACATTTTTCAAAAACATAGTGATGGAGGAAAACCGATTTCTGAACCAAGAGAGAGATAAAGTCGAATTTTCATCATACATTTTATTAATTATTTTATGTGAACAAAGAGTGTAAAAATGGTACCATTACTTGAATATATCATTAATAAATATAGAATAATAAAATTCTATATAACTATAGAGATTTATATTATGATATTTCAAAATTGGAGACTTAATCATAAACAATCGAGATAAATGATGATATTGTTACATGAAATCTTTACCACTTTCAAAGAATTGAATAATACGATCCATTAATGAATAACATAAAATGAAATATAAAATATCATGATAATAAATAAATACATGATATTACTAGTAAATGGGTACATATATAAATCTCATGAAAGAATATAGGTCTATAATATAATGTATGTTTCGTAGAAGACAAAATGAGACAAAAATCCTTTACCTTAATTGTTGACTTTCCTCGTACTCATTTAGAAATCATGAATAATAAATATATGTTTTTATTAATATAATAGAGAAAAGTATTCTTATATATAATTCCAAATTTTTAATACTTGTCTTATTTTATTACTCATTTATTAAAAATTCCTTGTTAAAGTCCCATTTCATGTAATAACTACTTTTTTCGTGTTTTTTTACATTTTATTTTTTGGTCCACATACTTTGGTAATGTTTACTAAATATATTTAATGTGAAACATTATATTAATATCATGTATATTCAGTATATATTTATTTATAGTGATCCATAATATTAATATATTGAAAATGAAATGCACCATTCATAAAGATAGTATGTCGTACGTATGCAGGAACATTGTTTCCATTTTCATTTCAGTTTGATCGAAAGAAAATTAAATGATTTATATACTATCATTATATAATAATTTTACGTAATATATATCACATATGATTATTAAACCCATATTTAATACCTTCAATGTAAAGTGTGAACGACTCACATCACATTGTGAGGCAGTAGTCCGTTGTACAAACGATCAATGATATTATATTCCCAAAAAGTATAGAGTGTGAAGTTACGTGGGATATGAAAATAATAAAATCATAATAAAATCATATATATAATATATAATCAATAAATCCATCATTATGACCATCCATTATAGGTGTTCATTGAAATATGATTGGCATCTCATTGCAAAGTGGTAGTTCGTCGTACACATGAATGAGGATTTTGTAACCCATTAAATAGAAATGGAGACGGTTTTACATCATTAAATTAGAATAAAAAATATTTCTATATTGGGGATACTGAATTTATTAAATCATCATGGTATAATAATAATATAACTATTGGATGAATAAATAAATAAAAATTGTTTGTTGATTAATGTTACCTCTTTCTATAGTGTTCTCCTAAGGTCTTCACCAAAATCCTTAATATGTTGTATTTATGACCAAAATAAGTCTTTTAGGATGATATGAGATAATTTTTGAATTTATTTTTGTAGGTATTAGATGAAAAATGTTTTGAATATGTGATGAAGAAAGGATATGGGTGGCCGTTTTATGTGTTGGATATGACACACTTGGTAATTTTAAAAATTATTGAGTGATCCCATGTTTTTCATATGTAAAAATGACCCAAAATAGACCATTATATAACCTTAGAGTTATAATGGTCATAATATTTCTATTAAACTGGTTTTAGAGAAGTTTATAAGTCGAATTCAATCTAATATTTTTAATTTAACCCCTTGATAAACCCATTTTTATCATAACTATGGTAATTAATTTTGACTACATTAAATATTTACAGTGGAAAAAATTAATTTCAACATATTAGATAATATAAATTATTAAAATTAAAAATATGGAATCTATATTTCAAAACTCCATTCACTGATGTTGAAAAAATTAATTTAAAATTAAACTCATAGACGTGATGAGAAATAAAATTTTTATAACAAAAATTAAAAAAATATTGCCATGTTTTTATATAAAATTTGAATTTAAAATTGATTTTAATGACCTAAAGATGAAATATATATATGTATAATTGGTTTAATTGTATTTTAAAACCAATTTAAAATTAAATTTAACTTTATAAATAAATTAAATGAAAATGAACTTTTCAATTAAAATTTAGTTTTTTTCACTATTCATTAACTAGTGAAACATTTTTGAAAAATAAAAAAAACCCTATGATAATTTTGACACTATGAAATAAAAAATGAATATTATTTTATCCAATTTATTTTATAAATGTATAAGAAATTAATTTTACCATTTTTAAAAAAATACATGAATTTTTTCGTAAAGAAAAATATATTTTTGAAACATATATAGAGATTACCAAAATTCATTTGTCTTATTATAAATATGATTTATTTATTGAAAACCATTTTAAATATTCTTTAAATCATAGTACTGACTATTCATATTACTATGTTTTATAGGTTGGTTACAATAGTCATGTATAAATAACTATATTAATAATATATTATTGTTTTGTTAAAACTAAGTGTTGTGTGTAACAAAATATAAGGTACTGTTGAATATATCCCATGATTAAAATAGTGTTGGGTATAACCCAAGAATAACATGGTGTTTCTTTGGATTCATTCAATAAAATAAATTTAACCTTTTCAGTGAAAAATAATAATTCATAAAAACTTCGGTTATTACATTATAATCCCTTTCAAATGAATATATCCCTTGAATGTTTTTCACTATAAAACAAAGAAAGTGTACATATGCTTCAACATATCCCCAACTTCCCATGAAACTTACTAAAACTGGAGGTTTTACACAAAAACATTGATAAGGCAAGTGGTTTTTTCATTGATATTTCTCTATATAATCAATAATCTCAATTGATTGTTCCATATATGAAAGAACATTATTCCATGGTATGAGATATAATTTAATTACATGTGAAGGGTCATGTATGTACTTACTTAGGAGAGATACATGGGACATATCATAGACTTTAGAGAGGTTATCTGGAAGATCTATGAGATATGATACTGTACCGATACAATCAATAATTTCAAAAGGATCGATATACTTAGGTCTTAGTTTCCTTATCTTCTAAAATCTCATTATCTTTTTTTAGTGTATAAATTATTAGATAAAACATATCACCATCTTCAAAATATAAAACATTATAATGTTTTTTTATCAAAACTATTGTGTCTAATCTAAGATACATTGATGTGTTTCTAAATGGATTTAATCTTCTATTCTATTTCTTCATATATATCTTGTCCTTTTTTCTTTATTTTTCCATATTCTTTGTAGAACAACAAAGCTCTAATTTTTTCCCATATAGCACTTCAGGAGGATCCAGCTAAATTCTTTAGTGAATGATATTACTTTATGAAAACTCACCTAGATTAATATGTTTATACCTACCAACTTTGAAATCCCATTAACACTATCTGAACATATCCTCTATGGTTTGATATTTTTATTTAATCTGAATATATATTTATTGATTACACATAATGATCAAACTCAACTTTGTATAAAGTGACTTCTTAAGAATTCACTTGAACGTTGAGGTAATCCTTAGATCCTTATTAGACATAATGGAATTTTCACTCCATGAAACCTTACTAGTTCCTTAATATATATCTTAGATAGATAACCTATACAGAATTATTCTCTAATAATAATTAAGTGTTTTTAATTAGTAAGGTGATTGACTACAAACCATATTACATTATTTCATTTATAATTTTTTGGGAATCCAATTACAATATCCATGGTGATGTTTTTAAATTTCTATTCAAGTATATGAAATTTACGCAACATCCCATGAGATATTTTTCTTTCAACCTTAAATTTCTAACATATCAAGAACATAGATATAAAATTTCATTATCTCTATTATTTCCATCCCACCAAATTTTTTTTTCAAATATAAATACTTATTACTAAGATCAAGATAAATAGAGAATGAATAATTATTATCTTCCTCTAATAACCATTTCTTCATGTTTTCTATGGAAAGAACACATTCAGGATTTCAAATCGTTATTATTCAATCATGATCAAGGTTAAATGAAGTGACATTTCTAACATTATTTTTCATCATTACATCTTCCTTCTGCACCACATTAATATTCACTTAGATAGATGGATGCATTTTTAATTGATAAAGGTATGATTTATCCCCTTCTTTCAGTGTTTCTATATCCATCATTTTAAAAGCCATTAATATTGTATCTTTTGTAGTACTCATCATGGATAATCTAGCACGATCCTTTTAACTAAAAGCATTATCCACCTTATTCGCTTCCCCATGGTGGAAATGTATTAAAAATTCATAATCATTAATTATCTTTAACCATATTCATTGGCCATTATTGATGTCCTTCTATGTGAAAATATACATTAATTTATTTTTGATCAGTACATATATCACACTTTTCTATATAATGATAAATCATCCATATCCTTAATGAAATTTTTTTTGCAGCTAATTAAAAATCATGAGTGGGTTATTTTTCTCGTGAACCTTCAATTAGCATGAGGCATAAGCTGTAACAATGCCATTCTTCATAAGAACACATCTTGAACCCTTCTTGGATGGATAACTATGGATTTGAAACCCTTGTCCACTATAGGGTAATGTAAGAACAACCATTCTGACTAATATTTTATAAGTTCCGTGAAATTTTCATCACATACATTATTCTATATGTAGTTGGGGTTTGGCTTAGGGGTATGCACCCCTTAAATCTACGTGTAAAATGGGGGTTCAAAACCCATTGGGCACAGGTAACTATAACAGTACTGTAGTGTACTGTAGTAGTTGCACACTATAGCAATAGCGAGTACTGTAGCGGCAGTAGAGGATTGTAACAACGGAGGGGTACAGTGAAGTACTGTAGTAGTGTAGGTAATATAGAAGTACTATTCACAGAATGGGGTTTGGGCCAAAAAATGGACCTACGTGCCATGTAATGGGCTAAATGGAAACTGGGCCTTCGGGCTATGTAATGGGTCTCCCTCTACCCAGTTAAAAGTGACCTTTTCTTTGCTTTAATAATAAATGAGTATTAGGATCCATTCTATAAAAAATCATTTAAGAGGATCTTGGTCCCCTTCTAAGTTAACTTGTTTATTAGAATATATACTTATGATAAATTTTCCACAAATCGTCACTAATATCTTGTTAAACTAAGAAAACTACAGATATCAATCACTATGGTTGGTTTGGGCCAATATTCAATAGCCTCTATCATTTATGGATTTAATTATATACCCTATCATGAGATTATATGATGCAAAAGTGAAACTATTTCCATCCATAAATGAAAAATTTTAAATTTTTCATATAGTTTATTGTTCATTATGGTCTTTACTACAATTCTCAAGTGCTCTTAATTCTCTTAAATTCACATTGAATAGATAAAAATATCATCTTTAATGGCTACCAAACATTGATCAAAGAAATATATATATACATTAGTCATTAAATCCATGAAATTTGCGTGGAAATTTTTAAGACCAAATGGTTCACTATATATTCATAGTGTCTATACCATGTATGTAATGTTTTTTTGGGTATATCCACCTTCTTGATCCTCAATTGAGGATATCCGAAATGATGTAAAATATTGGAAAATTATTAATACTGACAGATTTGATCAAACAAATCATAAAAATTGGGTATAATATACTTTTCCTTAATTTTATTCTTTTTTATTTCTTGATACTCAATTAAAAGTAGCATTAATCAACATTTCTATTCAAAAATAATAATAGTTGTAACACATGGTGACATAATATTATGAATGAATCCCTTATTAATGTTTTACTGTATTTTCTTCATCAATTCATGATACTCAGTCAGGTCCATTCTATAGTTATACTTTTTAATTGGTATGGAAGCTGTTATAAGTTATAAAGAGAAATAAACTTCACATTTTTATAGAATGAAATGAAACTATTATAGAAATACCAAATAAGTTACCCGCACTAGGAATATCATTAATGTTGAGTTTCTGCCCAATTATTTTAGATAAACACCCATTCAGGATGGAAATTAAGACCCATCCAATAGATATGATATCAATTGTAAGTCTTCACATATCATCAGCTTCATATATGATCATAGGATGGTTTCGAATATAAAATTTGACTTCCCTTATTTGATAATTGATGTTGGTTTATGTATATAAATCCATTCCATGCATTAGATAGCATCAACTTCCACAAGTGGAAGAATGGAAATATTTTTAGGAAACACATTCCGACAAATGTCAATCAGAGAGAAACCATATACCTAAGATGAGTTCATCATATTATTAGGGGTTTTCATGGAAAATTATACATATAATATTTTGGGTTGAATCTTAATACCCTTATAATGATCTTCTGATATTAATTATTGGGAATATCATGATTCAAATAAGACATTTTTAGTCCTAGAGTTGATAGTAAGTGTACCTTTAACCACATATTTATCGAGATCCTCATCAAAAATATTTTCTACATGATGTTTTCCCTTATCCCTTGGTTTATGTGGTTTCAAACATAGATCATGATCATTAACTATTGGGTTTCTATACTAGTTAGCATTATGACCAATATCCTTACACTTGAAGAACTGATGTGTGGGTGGTGCATTCTGTGCATATTTCTCTATATTCTCATCATTAGATAACTTCATACTATCACTCCAGAAATCAATTTCTTAATGGTAATACCTTACATAGAAAAACTATTACTAGTAACCATAATATAATTTCATCCATGTTTCATCCCACTCTTTGATCGTAATGGAATTATCATATTATTACATCCATGGTCTTTAAATATTAATTTGAATTCTATTTTTATCTTCTTATGGAAACCATTAAATTGATACATTACCTTAACCTCCAAATACACATTAATATCATATGGAAAATCTCTTCATATCTATACAAGTAAATTATGGATAATTACATTCTGATACTTGGTTATAATACACTAATGAACTGATAAACCATATGTTCTGGTAAGATGATAATACTTGAATTATACCTTGAAAGTCTTGAAAAATTATTCTCCTAGGCACCAACAGATTAATCATCCTTTTTATATATCTCAAAGAAATCATTCTCCATATTCATATGAAGAATATGAGGATATTACTTCAAAACAAATAACTTCTTTAACTCATCCAAATCCATGGATCGAATTTCATCATGTTTCACTATATTATTGATAAGAGTCCACCATTGATATCTTCAATATCTAAATGGTAGACATCCAAAATGACTTTTTCATGTACTAAAATCTAGAAAATGTAAAAAACATTTTAAGTGGTACTGATATATTATTAAAAAATTCATTTTAGAAGACCTGTTGAAAGATGGTGGATATTTCCTTGTGAAGGAATAAATAGAATATTTTTCCCTTCACTGTTTGATTAGATGTCAATAATGATTTATGTATTGATCAAGTTGTGTGATCATAGAAATATGTCTTTCCATTCCATATCTAATAATTTTTGGATTACTAGGAGGAAGAAAATCACTATCCATCATACATATCATTAAAATGGTTACATCTCGTTCATACCATTTACTGAAACTAAAAATCACATATTAATAAATATTAATCCTAGTGGGGAACCACAGAATTAGGAAAACAACTTAACGGTTGTAAAAATCATGGAACCTTATTTCTAATCTATGACACCTTAGGATTATAAAAGGTAATTCATATCCATATTCAATTTAAATGCATTATTATGGTTCATAAAGATTTTTTTAATTGAAAAATCATGTCCACCATTTTTAAAAATATGTGTGCAGAAAGGCTCGTCATCATGTACTAGATAACTATCTAGTCCAGCTTGATAAATCCTTTTCAGAATTATTACCCCTGGGTATCTCTATGTTAGGCTAGATCAACTTTTTGTATCCATACATGTATGTAATTTCATTGAAACAATCCACTATTTCCTTTTCCAAAATTATTATTCCTATACATTTAATCAACTTTAGACTTAGATTTAGACATTTACTTATGGATATCACTAAAGTTTTCTCATCCAAGTTCTCAATGGTTAACTAACCAATCCTTATATAATGACTATAGTGAACTGATATTATAATACATAGATATAACATGATTTTTTTATGAGTATTCAATACATTACATATACACACAATGGATGAATTTAATAGTTTAGTGGCTTTGGAAATAGTATATCATAAACACTTGTCCATAAGTTAGCTACATCATCTCCCAAAATGTTTTCCATAACAAGAACCCTTATTAGACCTATAGAACATAATATATTTCTTCATAACCGTTGGAAAATAATCATATGAATGGGTGATCTCAAATGATCAGTAACAATAAATAAGGTTGATATGTAAGAAAAACAAGAACAAAAGTGTATAAGTACATGATCATAACATTTTATGACCGTGTCCTACGTATTAATTATCATAATCTTGAGTCATGGAATAACTATTGGGACTTCATAAGACATGAATCATATGTTAATCAATGAACATTATCCATTAGATCATAACATTGGCATAAGGTGTAGAATTTTTGGAATTCACATAACCACATAATATCATTTCTATTTAGTCAAGGATCATTTCAATGGATATCATATTAGAATGGGTTCACTCCCTAAACCATCCCGGTGGACAATGTCCCTTATTGAAATGGGTTCACTCTCCATTCCTAAACAGTGTTACTGACCTTAGTTCACTACCCATTACAGTCCTATCTATTTAAAATGAATTCACTCCCTATTATACTTTTTTCTATCTCATGATATATAAACCAGTACCCAATGAATTGGGGAGAAATATAGGTCTCACTCGATAGATAATGAAAATATCATTTATGTGTTCACAAGATCACAAAAATTAATTATATCATTACCAATGAAATTAAATTGGTATCATAAATATTTAATCATTTCATAGCATGTGGATAATATATAGGTTTCCAAATAATATCATCATATAATAATCCATGAAAGGAACTGCGCTTTATAATAATTTTTTTTATTATAAAACTCATGAAAGTGAAATGGGTTTCATAAAATTCATTCCTTACATAATAAAGCATTCAAAGAAAGAATATGAATTCTATCCTTGGAAAATATCTCCATTGAGTCATAGTATAAACCAATTTATGTCATCATATATGAAAAAAAAATTGAAAAAAAATCTAAAACATGTCTTCTGGAAAATATCTTTTCCGCTTTGAAAAAATTTATCTATAACATATATTTTTTAAAATAATTTATATCTAAAAAGAAACATTAAATTATATAATGTAATCTTCAATATATTATTGGTCATGATTTAATAAATTCATTTCATTTAAAACATGTTAAAAAGAATATTCCTACCACATTTTTATGAAATCTAAACATGCATTATTTAGAAAATGATATTAATATTCCATGAAAAAAAATTAATAAAATTAAAAAAATCTATAATTATTTGTATAAATATTAAGAGGGTAGTGAACTGTTATTGAAAACATTTTTAGGAAACAAGGTTTTGGATGAATATATTTTTTTTTAAAAAAAGGTAGGTTCTGGTCAAAATAGAAGAACTAAAAAATTTATTCAAAAGAGAAAGTCACAAACGCGTTACAACAGATGGAAAGAGGGAAATTTTCTAGAATCCTTAATAAAATCATGAATAAACTCTCATGGGAGTTCATTCATCCAAGTGATCTCATGAGAGACTCCCATGTTTGCAAGTCCATCCGTGACCATATTAGCCTCCCGATAGGTATGAGTGGCAATAAAATTGAGGTCATTGTTTGTAGCGAGGAAATCCATCCATCCGGGGGTGAGAGGCCATGCCAGATGAACATCACCCTTCCAGATGGCTTGCACAATGGTAGTGGAATCGCTCTCGATCCAGATATTCTTGACCTCTTTGGTAACATTGAATACTAATCCACATGAAGGAATAAAATAAAATGAAACCTAAAAATAATTAGGATGAGTAAATTAATGATATTATACATCAATGTGGTGTTAAATATACCTCATAAAAAATGTATGTTCATAACATAACATATGTCTCAATAGAGGAAAATTGAGACAAAAATATCTTACCCTAAGTATTGAATTCCTTCATGCACATTCAAACTTCCATTATAATATATATAAGTTTATTTTACATATATTATAAGACCATATTCATAAATTTCAAATAATATATTACATAATTAGTCACTTTAATTTCCTATTTATTTACAATTCCATGTTAAAGTCATCTTTTAGGAAGTAACTATTTTTATTTTCTTGTATTTTTTAACAAGTTATTTTGGTCCTAATACTTTAATAACGGTACAAAGACATACATAATATAAAAAATGAAATAAATATCATATATTTTTAGTACATATGTTTTAATAGTAATCCATAATATTTAGATATTGAAAATAAAATACACCATTCATGGAGATGATAGGTCGTACTTATGCAGAAACATTGTTTCCATTTTCTCATCAAATTGAAATAAAAAAACCTGAATGATATGTATATTATAATTAATGAATAATTTTTATGTAATATACATCTTATATTTTTGCTAAACCCATCCTTAATTCCTTCCATGTAAGGTGTGAAAAAAGCACATCGCTTCGCGATGTGGTTGTCCATCCTGAACACGATGGATGTTATCGTATTCCAAGAAAATAAAGAGTATGGTTTACAGATCATAGTGTTGAATTTTTTGTCTATACGAATTCAATAAGTGTACGGAAAGGTAGTGATTGAAGTGGTGATGTTGATTAATGTGGTTATTATTAAATTATTATTATTAATCCAGTGAAGATTCCACTTTTATAATGAATTGTACTTGGAAAATGTGATCAATGAGATTGAAATATCTCATTGGTATCAATCTGAAGATGTTTTTACATAGCTAATGATGCCTAGATAATTGTTATAGATTCATAATATTGGATTCCAAAGCTGGTAAATTCTTTATATTTTCAATTCAGATGATCGATTGAACTGATCCAATGTTCCAAAACATGTATCGATAAAGAACACTTTTTTGAATCATTTGAAGAAGGCCATGCAATACGTGATTTCATGATGAATTTGGAAGATTAATCTAATACAATCATGTTGGATAAAGTTGGTGAACAATTCCGGTGATTGATCAAACTAATCTTCATAGACAAAGACATGTGTTAAGGAGAACACACTTTTAACTACAATGATTCCATGCATTATGTTTCAATGCATAAGGGAGTGAAGAGAGCCATCCATTATTGGATGATGCAAGTTGAGTTATGTTTTTTAGTGTCTTTATTAAAAAAAAATAGAATAAATAATAATCTAGGATGAATATGAAGAGGATTTGTGCGTGGGGCATATAATTCAAAGGTGGGATTGAATTGTTAGGAGGCCCTGTATTTTATTCTATGATTTTCTGTAGATCACTTAAAAAAATTGGCCACCCTCAAGAAAGCTGATCCAACTCAACCCTAACACATGTTGGAATCAAGGTCATCCATTCTGGGTGATCCATCAAAAGATATCCCGAAGGTAGAATTAGTTAGGCATTGGCAATAATAAGGTTGTGTATAAGCCGCTGGAGTGCATAAGGGAAAGCCCACACATATCATGGGCGTAGAGAATGCCCACAATGGAGAATAAGTCGGGCACAGAGTGTTCCCGTAGGGTGAACACGGTATGGGGATGTACCGTGGAGGGAGGAGGAGTATTCTGGCTAAGGGTTGTGGAAGATTTATATTTAAAATGTTCATTAGCACACATCCATTTTTATGTGGGAAAGTATTTTAAAAAAATGAAAGCCATCTGAGCCGTCCATCTAATCCCTCTTGTAATTGCAGCTGCACATCTCATCCCGCATCCTTTCATCTAATCTCAACCATCCATCCATTGAACGCCACATATTTTTATACCATGACCATCCTGTGATCCGCAGCTACGTCTTCTTTGACCTCTATATCATCTCGACACAGCTACTCTACATAGATGAATCCACTCCTCTATGATTGAACTACATCCACCACATTTAATCAAATTATGTGCATGAGTATCATCTGGATTCCAAACACATAGGTATGAAATTATATTTTCATTAATGAGATTTAAATGGAGAATCGATGTGGGCCAGAGTATATGAAGCTGTTGAGGATATTCCATTCAGTTCTTAGAGATTCTCTAAATTCATTCATCTTCAAATGCACGTGACGATTACACTGAGATATTAAGGATCTCATGTTGAAGATAAAGGAACAAAAATAAGTGGGATATCTCATCCAGGATTGATTTTTTCAATGATTATGATCTCGACCATTAAAATTATTGAATATCATGGAATCTCATAATGAATTTGAATGCGTAGGTACGATATAATCCGAATTAATAAAAGGAGACCCTTGACTAATTCAGGCATTGTTGAAAATCTTGATAGAGATCCTATTTTACAAAAAAAATAGAGCACTACACATAAAGGTTATGTGCAGCCCGGATACGCAAAGAATAAGAAGATCATGCAAGAATTCAATAGATGGTACACAATCATGAATCATCCTTACAAATGAGGAAAGCATATTCAACCTCTGTGAAAAAAAATAATGAGCACACAACATGTTCTTTCAAAACATAATTGTCTCTTTTCCATGAGCATCTTGTGTGTACGCAACAAGTGCACTTGCACCCTTGTTATACTCCACGATGGCAGAACCTACAAACCATTCTTTGGTTTTGTGA
Organism: Viscum album; assembly: GCA_963277665.1. Taxonomy (NCBI): domain Eukaryota; kingdom Viridiplantae; phylum Streptophyta; class Magnoliopsida; order Santalales; family Viscaceae; genus Viscum; species Viscum album. The sequence goes on from OY728133.1 coordinate 668,729,677, forward strand.
AGAATATCCACATGTATTGTAACTTCCCAGTTTCGGGTGTCGCCCAAAGGTGCCCCGTACCCAGTTGGTCACATGGACTCATGTCCATTTCCAAAAACGCCAGAGGCTGCCAACTAGCAGCGAGGGCCTTGAGTGTGATAGTAGAGAAACTATTCACTCATTGGCAGAGTAACATATCAGAATAAAAATAATATACAATAGTTGAAGTAGTAAAACGAAAAATTTAGTAAACAGTGGAAGAAAAAATGTAATAAACAATTAAAGCGCATATATTAATGATGCATGTCACATATATCTTTGTATGTATCCAAACATGTAACAAAGCTGGACGTATAGTATGAAACCAAATTAATATGAAAACAATTAAACTCTAGCAGTATATAAATCCTTAGTTTGGTCATATTCTCTCCTTCTCCACAACAATCAAGTACCTAAAGTTGAAGGGTGCTTTCCCTTATCTATACATGCAACAATATAATCTGTTTGGGCCCAAAAGCATGAACCAAACAGGGTGTGAGATGAATCCCAGTAGACAACCACCCAATGATCTCTTCCTAACTGATAGTGAATATAAATAGTAGTAAATATTCTAAATAATATAATAAGAAAGGAAGTTAAAAACTATAAACAATAATATTGTTTCTAAATACATTCATTTAAATTTAATAATTAATCATCCAATCATTCACAAGAAACCCCCTATGAAATTTCTCATAGTCTAACCCCTCTGGAGAAACATAGACAAAGGCTCTATGAGGAATCACTCACCATCAATTCCCCCTGTGGTCTTTTAACAATAACTATTGACTCTCTAAGAAGCACTCAAATTCTGTTACCCTGTTTTCTCAAAAATGTATACTATAGACACTTTGAGGAACCACTCTCCATCCATCACCCCTATGGTCTCATAACATAAAAAGTATAATAGAAACACTGGGGAAGCCTCCAATGTCAATTCTCCCTGTAGTCTAACAACATGAGGTTCTCACATCCCTGTTTAATGTAATTGTGCACAACGAGATGCAGTAGCCAATGTAGTCTCATATAATACAATACTATGTAGCTACAATGCATATCACAAGAAAGTCATATAATATCAACTCCATCCTAACATCAGTTGGCATGGAAACAAAACAGCCTAATAGGAAGATATATACTCAACAACCAATATCAAAAAAACATGGAAAAACACTTCCATAAAAAAGGTAATAATCCAAAATCATAATAAAAAACCTTTCTCAATCAAAATAACACAGCAGGCATAAAACACGGTTAAATATCTAAAACACGCAATACCCTAAACTAGGGTATTTGGCACTTTTTGCACATATATTCCAATTGCATCTAAAAAAAGGCTCAAACCATCTACCTCGACTATGTATGATAAATATAGTTGATCCTCAGCCTTTGAATTGACCTCAAACATCATAGATCTACAAGACTTGGAGAAAATAATAACCTTGAATAACCAATGAAAGAAGGAACAACAAGAGGAGCAGATCTATATGAAGGAATAACTCACCGAGACGATTCCAACACAATCGATTGTGATTGATTCTAGAAATGGACTATAGATTGGTCTCTTGGAGAATAATTGTCACTCATAATCTCTCATAGATGGGGCGAGTTAGAAGAAGGCAATTATGGGAATTAGACGCCACCCCGAACCGATTTAACTAATAAAAAGAAAAGTATAGGTCGTGTTCATTTAATGTACATTCCATGTACATGCCATAAACAACCACAACTTTAGTTAGTCTCTAGGTCTCCTCACATGTCCATGTACTTGACCATTACATGGCCAGAAAATAGCTACCTATGGAAATCAGGCACACATATTGTACTCCTAAGCAAATGGCATGTACTTATGAATTTCCCAAGATCATCCCTTTTCAAAAAAACATGCGAAATCAAGATCCAAACCTCAAAAGAATATATTGGTTCTTAAAAACTTCCCCCATAAAGGAATTCATCAATAAATTTCCATAATGAGGAGGCGCAGAAGAAGAATCCTCGAACTTCTCCAGCCACTACAATCTCAAATCGGCCTCCCACATCCAAGTCTCGTTCTATACTCGCATGTGTTTTCACAATGTATGTACCAATGGAATATACCAACCAAGGAGAACTTTCATGCTACAATAAAAAATCCAGATAGGATAATCCCCGAACAATGTGCCAAGTCCCAACTCAACCTCCTCAGGTTGAAAAAAAAGAAGGGTCTGAGAAGTGAAATCGTAGCTGAGAAACGTGGAAGAAATTGTGCATAGACCAATTCTTATATAGTAACGGAAACCGATAGGAAAACGGACCAACTATTTCCAAAACATAAAATGGACCAACATATTTAATTAAAAGCATTCCATGTCTCATAATCCTACTGTGTCCCAACCTCAGTGTGAAACATAGGAAAACTTGATCTCTGACCTCGTACTCGAAAGGTCATCTCCATTGATCAACATAAGACTTCTACTATTATTGTGCAGTATCCATCATTTTTGGAATCAACTCCACCTGATCTGTGGCATCCTGAACAAGACAAGGTCCCAGCATAGCTGCCTATCCTACATCCAGCCAACATAAGGGTTATCGGGATGGCATACCATATAAATCCTTATTAGGTTCCATCTGAATAGTTGCATGAAAACTATTATTGTCGGAAAACTCCACCAGTGGTATGTTATTCTCCTAAGATCCTCCAAATTCTAGGAAACATACTCGATGCATGTCCTATAGCACCTGAATCGTATGCTTGTACTGGCCATTTTTATGTGGATGGTAAGTTGTACTCAAAAGTACATGTGTACCCAAAGCCTTCTATATTCCATGTAAGACCCCTGATGTAAAACAAGAATATCTGTCAAAAACGGTGGAGTGAAAAAATCCATTTACATGTACAATCTCATAGATGAATAACCTTCCATGATCACTAACACTAAAGGTCTCCTTGACTGGTAATAAGTTAGCACCCTTTGGGAGTCTATTAATGACAACCCAAACTACATCATTCCCATGAGAAGATGTTAGTAAAACATTCACAATGTCCATCGCAACATCATTCCACATTCACATAGGAATAGGTAACTACTGCAAAATACATGTTTTTCGATGATCCTCTGCCTTCACCTACTGACATGTGTAACACCTCATCACAAAACTAGTAACATATCTCTTCATACTGGGCCACCAATACTAACAATTTAAATCTTGATACATCTTGGGGACACTAGGATGAACTTCCGAAACTGAGGAATGAGAATCCCACAAAACCTCCTTGCGTATGTCTGTTGTCACCCACACGTTCCCATGGAAATGCAAGATCTCATTATATCCTATTGTCTATTTAGGAATAGGGTCCTCTCCTAACACACTATCCCTCATAACTAGGCCTTAAGAATATAATAGCTTCCTCATTCTCACTCGATCCAGTAGAGTTGATGTAATATCAATATAAGAAAGAAACGTCTTCCCATATCTATCATGCACCTCTAAATGAATCTCAGATAACAGATCCATTATATACCACTCAATATTGGACTCCTAAACTAAATGTATCTAATTCATCCTTCTCAACTCATTAGCTATTGTGTTGCCTTTCACAAGAGTATAGGTAAACTGAAAGTTAAAATACTGAAGGTACTCAACCCACCTTCACTGTCTCAAATTCATGTCAAACTATGTAAATATATATTTCATAATTTTGTGTTATTTTTACACAACAAAATGATCCCCCAAAAAGTAATGTATCAAACAACAAAATTCATGAACAACTTCTTTCAAATAAAGATCGTGCATCATTAATTCCTATCATGTGGCCTCAACTACCGAGACCCATACAAAACAACTCTTTCCCCCTACATATGAACTAATCCCTACCATATACCCGTTGAATCATAGTAAAAAGTCTAACTCTTTCTCGGCAATGAAAAAGTACAATCGGTGCTGAATTACAACTCCCTTTCATCTCATGAATGGTTGAATTGTAGGAATCTATCAGTAGGTACATCGAACCCATCATAGTCAGGCCCATCAGTGGAGCTGCTATGCGTGAAAAGTCATGTATAAAATGTCTCTAGTAACCATCCAACACTAGAAAACATCATACCTAAAATATTCTCTTTGGATTCTCCCAAAAAACAACTCCTATCAATTTGACTGGGTCTACTGATACTCATGTCTCTGAGATTATGTGACTCAAGAAGTGAATTTGGTCCATCCAAAAGTGGAATTTTTAGATCTTAGCATATAACTGATTCTCTCTTAGTGTACTCTAAATTATCTCAAGATGGGTAGCATGGTCGTGTTGAGTGTGAGAGTACACCAAGATATCATCCATAATAACCACTTCAAAGTAGTCCAATTATGTATGGAACACTTAGTTCATCAGTTCCATAATAAATACAGGTGAATTCGTGAGACAAAACGTCATAACCACATACTCCAATATACCATACCTGATTCGAAAGGTGGTAAGAGGTATATCTTATGGTCTAACATGAAACTGATGATAACCAGATTTCAAGTCAATCTTCGAGAACACCTAGGAACTTCAATGATGATCAAAGAGATCATCCATCATTGGAATGAGATATTAGTTTTTGACTGTCAACTTGTTCAGATTCCGATAATAAAATAATAGTTTGAGGGTACCATCCACCTTCTTTGAAAAAAGGATAGGTGAACCCCTAGGATAAGTACTAGGTTAGATGAAACACTTTGACTCCAACTCCTCTAACTACTTCTTGAGCTTCTACAACTCTGGTGTAGCCATCCTATAATGAGTAATGGACAGAAGTTCAACTATTAGCATAATCTCAATAGAGAAATTTACCTCTCCCTCAAGAGCTAAACCTGAAAATTCATATGGAAATACATCCTTGAAACAATCCACCACTAGAGAAAAGTCCATCTATAAAGTTTCCTGGTCATCTAGATATAAAATAGAAATATGGGATATAATTCCTCACAACCCATGATGCTCGGGTCCAATTCTGCTCACCTATAAATCCAATTCTCCCTTCTGTAGAAAAAATCCACCTATGGTGATGTGAAACTCAGTCTACGATGATATAAATCAAAAACATCATGTAAGTGAACAAAATAGTCCATTCATAGAATGATTTAATAGCCTATCATCTCTAATATATAAAGATCCCATTAGAAGTTACACCCACCAACCTCGAGATAGAACTGCATGCACTGACGTACACTAGCTGTTCTAGTCCCCAATGATGTTTCCAACATAAAAATATCAGAATAAGTAAAGATATAGAGCCCCAGACTCTCCAAAACCAGCACATATATAAAACTATGGGATGAACTAGTGTCCAAAAGAGTAGAAGCTAAAACTAAAGCGACAAAAACTATACCTATAACCATATAGGGTCTGGGATCCAACTCCTTCTGGGTTTTCTCCACAACAAAAGTATAACTTGCACCACAGCCTTGTGAAGCTATCTGAGATCCCTAATATGATTCACCCTGTGGCTATCAAAAACTCTTTGTCTAACCACTATGGCCAAGACCACCACCTCGACCTGAACGATTGGACAAATGCTAGTTACCTGTCTAATGAGAAACAGGTGGTCCTTATCTTGAATGTGGAGTAATAGTAGAACCCCTATCACCATCTTCTGGTGAGAAATCCAACTAAAACATTGAATATTACCCATTTTCTAGAAGATCACTACACAAATGGGTCCCTCGTCCAATGTGGACTCATAATCACAATCTTCCCATAATGGTAGCATACCACCTTGCTACATGATGGAGTATCTCTCCAACTCGGATCTGTGTGTGTAGAATCTCGGATACACTTCCAACTGTCAGTCGGAAGAATAACAACTCTAGATGTTGAGCCTTTCTAGATCACATATCCAAAATCCCTTAGTTTGTGCTCTGTGATTAGATCATGGGTGACTATAGATGTTATGATATTCATCTTGAATATGTTCACCAAAGATCTGATGTCATGCCTAAGACCATCCTCAAACTTCCTCTCCAGAAATAACTCATCACACCCTAGAATTGATGTGAAGTTCTGCATCTCTATGAAGAAATAAAAATACTCCATGACTGAGAGTATACCATGCTCCAGAGTCAGGAACACTCAAGATCGGTCATACCTCAATGTCTATGTGTAAAAGTAGTCATAGAAGGTCCGTTGGAACACATACCAAGCCATTAATCGCTAGCATCCTGCCTATGATATCACATCCCACAATCTCTTGGTGGAATCCTGAATCATGTATGTAGAAGGATTCATCCTCCTATATTTAGGGTTCTCGAGATGATTGACGCTAGATATCATAGATTCAAATCCAGACTCTGCATCATGAGGTCTTGCATCATTTGATAATGTGGGAGGATGCTGCTGCTGAAAAACCTACGTCAACTCTTCCATAGATGACGTAGGATGAGGTGCTCCTTTTAATGTATTCATAAACCTCTTGAAATCTTCTCAGAACTATGCATTGAAACCATTATCCAGAATGAATGCTAGTGATAAGACTAGAACGATGAGAGGATCTGCTGGTAGTCCCTGATCTTACATGTCCGGTGTCTGATCATTGCCATGTATCTAGCGTAAAGCAAGAGGATTTCTTGGTGTCATGACTCTGCAAGGTCAAGAGAACCCCTCATTTCAATATTATCAATGAGTGAAACATAGAATTGGAGGAAAGGAACATGATAAGGAAAACATAATGTTTTAAAAAATAGGGTTACATGGCGTGTATAACCTCTACACGGTGTGTTCCCTTAGGTTTTTAACATGGCATGTACCAATGCCAAACCTAGTCGTGTGGCACCCAAACACACAGTGTGTTCTCCATAATACACGACATGTACATGAATCATTTCCAATTTCCTGGGTTCATCTACATGGCTACACCATATGGTTTTCTTAGAAAAAACTACACGGTGTGTTTATGCCAGACAAAACATGAACTCAAAGGATATCACCAACCTATGTCATTAGTCACATGGTTGGAGACACAATTGACTCTACACGGCATGCAAGAAATGGACACGGCATGTACCACCTATGCTTTAACAACCCGTTTCATTAGTCACAAGGTAGGATACATGGTCCTTAAAACACAATGTGTATTCAAAGTACATAACGTATTCCACCAAACATTTCCCAACCACGTGTCTCTGCCCACATAGGCAGTCAGATGATTAAGGACTACATGGCGTGTACTAATGAAAAGTTATTCCATGGAAATAGAATGATACATGACATTTATTCATGATTACGAACCATTTATTCAATGTTTTTCCATACAGTAAGCCTCAGAAACTACTTTGGAACCCCATAAAACAATGAAACAATCATTGAAGTTCAAAATTCTAATCTGTGGGGTCCCATACTCCCTGTGAATCAGATATTTTCATCACATTCAGGTATATCACAAAGTATACTAGTGAAATAAATCAAATGATCCACCAAATTCAGATCCATGAGGGCCCATAACACCTCTGCGACCAAAGCTTGGCACCCATTCGAATGAAACTTTATATATTAGCAATACCCTATCAAATATAAAGTATTATACCATGACCTCTATCACATAAGCATGCATACCTAGCACAACATCTATCACAAAAACATGAAATCGGGATTACCGCCTAAGTGGAATGACAATAATGCATGACATGTGATCTCTAGCAAGATCCTATATGATGAATGAGATGTAATACCCTCATATCACCTGGTTGAAATAGAAATAAAACCTCAATAATATAAATGATAATAGCACAAAACAAGTGAGTCACCCAATGATAAAATAAAATCTACTTTAAAAATTTAAAAAACATAATATTTCAATAATCGAGGCATATTTCCTTTTCCCTGTACACAGGTTAGCTACTCCTAGGCACAACTTATTACCAACTATGTATTCTTTCTAATCCCGGTCTATAGGCTACAAACAGTAAGTCAAAGAAGAATATAATTCCTTTGATACCACTTTGTAACAACCGATTCCAGGTGCCTCCTAATGGTTCCCTGTACACGATTGGTCACATGGACTCAAGTGCATTTCCCCGAATGACAGAGGTTTCTGACTAGCAGTGAGGGCCTTCGGTGTGATAGTGGGGAAACTATTCGCTCATTGGTAGAGTAACACAACAGAATAAAAATATATATACAACAGTGGATACAGTAATACCATAAAATAATTAAAAAATTGAATAACAAAATTAATAAACAACTGGAGAACATATATAAATGATTCATGTCAAATATGTCTTTAAAACAACCAGACAAGTCACAATAATTGAAGTACAATACTAAACCAAAGTACAAAGAAAACAAGTAAACTCCAACAAAATACTAAGCCTCAACTTGGTCCTATGATCTTCAGCTCCACAGTAATCATGTACCTAAAGTAGTAGGGCACTTTAGCTTATCTATACATACAACAATGTAATCTATTTGGGCCCAAAAGCCTAATCCAAATAGGGTGTGAGACAAATCCTAATAGGCAACCACCCAAATATCTATGCCTAACTGTTATTGATTACGTATAGAAAAAATATTTAAAAGGAAGTAATAAACAAGGAAGTACTCAAAAGTAAACAATACTTCTGTTTCAAAATACATTCATTTACATTTAATAATTAATCTACTAATCATTCCCAAGAAATACTCTGGGAATGTCCTCACAGTCTACCCCATCTAGCTCAACTTAGATGAAGACTCTCTGAGGAAGCACTCACCGTCAACTCCCCCTGTGGTCTTTTAATGATAACTACAGACTCTTTCAGGAATCACTCAACGTCCATTACACCTATGGTATCAAATGGTATACTATATACTCTCTGATGGAACACTCATATTCCATCCCCCATATGGTATCACAATGTAAAAATTATAACAAACACTCTTAGGAATCCATCAACGTCAATTCCCCATATGGTCTAACAACACCAGGTCCTTATAGACCTATGTAATACAATCGTGCACAATGATATCCAATAGAAAAATTAATCTCATATACTTTAAGGCTAGTCATCTATAGTGCATATCACAAGCAGGTCATATAATATCAAATTCATCAAAATAGCACTAGGCATGGAAACAAAAAAACCTAACATGCAGTTCTAGACCCAATGACCAATTTCAAGAAAACATGGTAAAACACTACCATAATAAAGGTAATGAACATAAATCATAATCAAGACCCTTTATCATGGAAAAAACAGAACATGAATAAAATAGGGTTAAAAATACAAAACACGCATTACGCTAAACTAGGGTATTCAAACCTTTTTTGTCATATAATCCAAGACATCTACATAAAATCACAAACCACATACCTCAATGTAGCCCAATTGATATAGGTGAACCCCAGACAACGAATCGATCTAAAAAATCATAGATCTACATAAACCTAAAAATGTCAAAAATGATCATCCTAGAATAACTCACGAAATAAGAGAAATCAATATGATAGGCTCTATATAAAGGAAGTACTCACCACGGAAATTCCAATGAAATTGATGATGTTTTATTTTAATAATGGACGAAGGATCGGTGGCTCAGAGAAGATTTTTCAACCCCAGTTTCTCATAGATGCGACATGGTGAGAAGAAGAAAATTTTTGGAATTACACGTGACCTTGGTACGATTTATCAAATATAGAGAAAAGTATAGGGTGTGTTCATTTAATGTACTTGCTGTTTACATTCCATAACCGTCCCCCTCATTATTCAGTCTCCAGGTCACGTCACACAGCCATGTACTCGGCCGTTACATAGCCATTACACAGATACCCATTGAAACCGTGTACACGACGTGTCCTCCTAAGTACACGATGTGTACTCCTATGTACACAAGGTGTACATAACTATTTTCCAAAATCATCCCTTTTCACTAAAAAAACATGAAATACAGATCCATTACTCGAAATAAGATCCGGGTTCTTACACGTACCTATTGCTTGAATAATAAGAACATGTGATCCTTAGTATGAACAAAGAAGAATAACCTGAGCCCTTTGGTTTCATGAACAAGAAGGGATAACATTCACATGTTTTTATGATGCATCTGAGATCCCATGAACATTCTTAATTTACCCATTCTGGTTGTGTGGGAAGAAGAAGAAGAAGGGAGTGTGTATGCATTGAGATTCCAGAAGGTAGTGCATACATGCAAAAACTAATGTCCTTTTTATGATGACACCTAAGGATGTGCGCGGTTTGTTTTTGAATATTAAGAAGGAAAGTTCATGAGGAAGAGTGGTTGAGAGATCCTTGAGGAAATTTACTAACACACTGCTTAAGATGAAATCAAGCACAAACTAAGCATTGAGTGTGCATATATGAAAGTTTGAGAATAAGGAGAAAGGGGGGGGGGGAATTCAGGTTGAATAAAAACCTATAAATAATATACATGCATCCATTCATTCCCATACAGACGTAACAAAGAGTGGGAATGCACATGATTAATATTAATTGATTCCAAATCATAGAGGATAAGTGTATGTGAGAATAAGATCAAAAGAAAAGGAAAGTGAATGTGTGAATATTGAGAAATAAGACAGGGCACATATAATTGAATGACCCATACACATTTAATCTAGAATATTGAAACAATAGAATTTTTTGTGCTCTGGTTTAAAAGAAACACATCATACCAGCATGCAGACATGCATAAATAGATGCATGTGTGAAAACTATTGAGATATACAAAACAAGAGGTTTTTATTCCTTGAAATCCATGAATGAATAGAATGATAATTGAGACTAAAGAAAAATAATAATTTTAAGAAAATTTTATATCTTAGTTGACTGTGTTTTGGAATACAGGACGGTAGATATAGTTGATATTGATCAAAATTATTTTTGCATTCCTGAAGAGGTTGCAGCACCATTTTCAAATACATTAGTGAGAATGGGTCTTCATTATAATAATAAAGAATTTCTAGAGAATTGTTGCACTGAGGACTGAACAAAAAAGTGATCAAATTTATTGAGAAAGATCAAAAGACCTTTCTATAGGTTGTTGAAGATTCTTGAAGAGATACATGGGAATGTGTGACTCATCAAGACTTTGGGGAATGGGAATTATTTTAGATATAGTGAATGTAAGTGAATTCAAAAAAGGAAGCTGCTAGTGTTACTCGAGAGCTAGAAGAACCCTGTGTGACTCAGGGAGGAGAATAATACTTCAGTGAGTCTATGGAGTATGATAGCGGAAATCTAGTAACAATGTGATATTATTATAAATAATATCATGTGGGACTCATGTGATATATAGTGGGACTCTATATCAACCATTTTAATTTTTAATAAGTTTATTATGTCGAATCTGTGTTAGGGGGAATAACCAACATAGCAAAGTGTAGGTCTTTGAACTTCACCTTGTAAATACCTGTGTTAAACTCCTTTACATTTAATAGATAATTCGTGGTATGTCTGAGGGAAAAAAGAATAGTGTATTGAGGATTTAACCATCCATAGAGGATTAATTAAAAATTATCAATTGGTTAAAAAAGTTAAAGGGATCACTGATTCAGCCCCTCTTATTCTCATTGGTTTACATTGATATAGGAACTTAAAATGGTATCAGAGGGAAGGTCACCTCTAAAAGATCCGAGGGATTCTTTATGAAGTGAAAATATTAAGAAATGATTCAGAAACCTAAAATGGATATTTCTTCCAGGAATCAGAAAAAATAGAAGGAAGAAACGGGTATGGTAGGTGAAGAAGAAGCTTACATCTAATGGGGATACACCTTCTTCTGAAGGTAATTTGAAAGGTAAAAAATGTGATAACTCTTTCTATTATTCCTTTTATGATGAATCTTGTTCAAGCTATGCTGATGATAGGTCAATTAGTAATCTTCAGTCTTCACTCAAAGATCATATGATGAAAATCCAAAGAGAAGTGACAAGACATATAACTTTAAGCATTAGTGCTCTTCAAGATGAAAAATTATATCTAGAAGAATAATTTGGTTCCATGGAAGAAGAATTGGATAAAACAGTTGGCTTATCCAAAACTATCACAAATTTATTTAAAGAAATGGAAGAATCAATTTCTATTTTCAATGAAATACATGCACAGGTTACTTTAGATTTTCAAGGAAGTATTTGTGAGAAATAATTCTTTGAGATTGTATTTGTTGAAGAATTGCATGAATTTGAATAACTGCACAATGTTTCTATGGTTATAAAAGATTATGAAAAATATGAAATATCCAATAAGGTAAAGTATCGTGACATATATTTGAAATAATTAAGAAATGTGCATGAATAAAAAATGAAATCGATGAAGGAGAATTGGGAATGTAAGATGAAGTCAGTTGAAGATGAGAATAACTCTCTCAACATGAAGTGTTTAGAGATGGAGGAGATATAGAAGAATCAGAAATCACCCCAAGATGGAACTTCTCAAACAAATGGAGGAAGATATATTTCCACTCAAGATTTCATTGATTACTGTTATTCCAAAAGGAGTTCTAGATCATCCTCTAATACAATAGCAACATCGACCATGAAAGAGGTATCATCCATACCATATAGTACTCATGTTTCTTAATTTCTTTCAACAAAATGTGTAGGTTGAAATAAAAATTATCTGCAAGTATGGATGAGTAAAGGTGATGAGAAACCTAACACCATGAATAAGGTGGTTAAGAAGAGGATGTCGGAAGATGGTTCCCCACAAAAGGCCCAACACTTGAAGAAGAAGACCCAACAATTAAATGAATAATATATTAATAAGTCAAGGCTTTTGGGTCAATGTTGGTGTTGAAAAAAGTTTGGACATTGTGAATTTGATTTTGTGTAGAATCCTAAAAATTAAAAGGCACAATGGAAGCCCATGTTAAGGGGGAGATAGTGAGAGAGGAAGAGGCAGTATCCATAGATCTAGATGCATCTGTATACTGCAAATATATTCTGAATGCTTGATAATATTCGTGATGTATGCAGTGGAAGTGGTCACAAGGTCAATACATGTACATCAAAAAATTTATCATAAGATGATAAGAAATTAATATCCTTAAGTTTTCTAAGAAAGAAGAAGCATCCATGGGATGTAGGTAGAAGAATGGGGAAAAAGAAAATTCTCCCGAGATGTTTTCAGAGAGGAAAGGTGAGAAGACTGTGGATTCTAAATCCAAGAAATTGAAGGGTGTTGGATCCATATGCACTAACAAGATAAGATACTTATAATGTGGAAAGAAAGGTGACATCATGGATCACATAAAACTAACCATGAAATGAATAGAAGTAAGAAAAAATTAAAAAGAGGATTAATCCAGGAGAAGTTAGGAATGACCGAAATCATTCCTGAAGATAAATTTGATATGTTTCTGAGGAAGGGTAACTAGAAAACACAGAAGAAGCCATGTGGAAGCTCCAAACCAGAATATTTTAAGGATTGTTTAGTTATCTAGCCTAATAAATTGATAATTTCAAGTGAACTACCAATAACTGATGATGAAGTACTAGTTAATGAAATAGAAAAGCAGAATCATGTCATTCCACATGAAGGAAAATTTGAGTTTAATAAGAGGTTTTCAGCACATCACAACCCATGTGTCTTATAACTACTATGTGGATGGTAAAAAAAGGATGTAAAACATGAAAATAAATGTATAACTATTTTACCAGGTCAAATGGAGAAGTTGAAAATTATAAAACAAGAACTAGTGGAAGGTACTTCACTGTTGGAAGAAGTAAGGACAAAAAATCCACAAAAGTTGATGGAGAATGGATGTAAAGGGACCATGCTGATACTGAAAGATAAAAATGTTTAATGGAGAGGAGACTCCATCATGAAGAGTACAAGACATATTAGATCTATCATGAAATGAGTTTTTGGGTTGAGAGGGAATTCTCATCCTTTCTTCTCTTATTAAGAAGCTCACATGTGTTTCATCTTATTCACTTATATTCTTTGTATATGTGTTCTTACATGGCATTGAATTGAAGGTGGAGATCATTTTGAAGATGAGAATTGAATAGAAAATGTGGAGAATAACAATTTCTACTGATTATTGATGATTTGATAAATACAAGGAATGTTCCACTATGGAAGATTATTAACATTAATATCTTGAAGATTATTTGATGATATTTTCCACCAGGTTAAATCAAAGGGATTTTACCCCTTGAGGGGGAGCAAATATGAAGGATATTATATCAAGGATTATTTCATGAAAAATCATGAAATTCATATCTTCTCATGAATTAGAAACTTTAGGTATTTCAATCATAATTTCATCCCTTGTTCTTAATTGTATTTATCAAGTCAATTAATGGGGAGTGCTTAATTGATGACAAGATGGAATAAAATTGGGAGATTTATCTTTTAACTTGATATTTTTAACATGTTTGGTGATGTATTTGAAGGATTTATCATTTCATTGATAAATATGACTACTTCCATCCCCTAGGAAATGAATTTAAACATTTTGAGCTTGATTTCACATGTATGGTTGATTATGGACAACATTGAAAACCTGGTTCATATATCCCTTGTTTTCTACACTGGGTTATCCCTAGTAGAATTAGTGTTAAATAACTAAAGGATATTTTCTAAGTGAACCATGTGACATCATCCCTATATCAGAAATATTGTTACACCCCAAGATTCCACGGTACGCTTCACTTTTAATATTATAATAGCATGTGTTGTATACAACTTCAAGTTTTAACACACCAAAACCAATCAAACTAGCCGTTATAAATAGTAATACCCTCTTTTTGAAATTTTATAAATTTTATCATTCAAAATGGACTACATTTTGGGATTCAAAATATCTAAATTATCTTAGGCTGAATTTTTGGTATTTTTATGAAAACATTCAATTTTTGATGAATAGTGAAAAACACTGAGTTATTGGTTAGAACTGACTTTTTATTTAAATAATTATTTATTTTATTTAAATTTATTTAAGGTCAAAATAAATAAATAATACCTATATATGTCCAATGTAATTCATTGGAGTCATTTTATATTAATTTTAGATATATAAAAATTTTATTGTACTTTTTACCATCTTTTACCCACCTCCTAAGAGCTTTTGAAAATTTACATAAAACATAATTTTACCACTTTTGTGAGTTCAATTTTAAAAATCCAAGAGACATAGTTGATATTAGTATGTAAAATTATATTAAATAAGATGAAAATTATTTTTGGTGAATAGTAATTTATTACTTTTATTTACCACTGTTAAAAGTAAATTGGGTAATTAAAGGTTAAAATGATATTAAAATTACCCTAACACATGTACTAATTCTATTGGATAAGTTTAATTCGACCAAAAACAACATTAGGAATATAATATGATCATTTAGGTCCACATGGATTAGATAAGGACATTTATTATTATTTTATTTAAAGAAGAGTAAAAGGAGTCAAAATCAATGTTTAATGACTAAAACATATTTAATATAGTGTTTTACACAAGTTAAATTCGATTATAAAAATTAATTATAAATCTAATGAAATTTCCTACCAAATTATATTTTATTTATAATTTTTAGACATTAAATAATTTAATTTATCTATGACATAATGGTGATGCAGTAATTACCTTATTAATTAATAACTAAAATAATTGATATTATAAATACCCATATAAATATAAATTACGACTTTTAAATAATTAAAAGAATTTTATAGGTCAATATGACATGTTAGGATTTATTTAATTAACTTTTTTCTAAGTAATCATGCTCTTATGATTTTCACAAAAATCAAATACCAAATAGTGTCAGAATTTACATAAAAGTGTTTTTAAAACAAATATTATATTATTTTTTTGTTTTCAATTCTTTAAAATATAAGGTTCATAAAAATGACTAAGATAAGGTTATATATATTAATAATGAAGCTCTTGGGGTTCACTTGGCTTGTTATAGTATGTTTATTAACCATATAATATAAAAATACAAAGAGATATGGTAAATGTCAATCTATTCAACTAAGAGATGAATAAAATGATAAGGATAATATGGTGACCTAATCATATCTAAAATCTAATGGTTGAAATGATTTCTAACCATCCCCTACCTAGCCTCAAAATAAATCACTTTGGAATCATTATAAACCAAATATTAATTTATTATAAAATAATATTTTAAATTTTCTTTAAGGTTCCCCTCACCCCTCTTATAAAAGGGCACTGTCCCTTCTCCAAAATTCACACCTTAAATGCATTTTGGCTCGGCCGAACCCTACCCAAATATCATCTCAACTTCCCTCACTTATTCTTAGTGGCCTTACTTTAGTCAAAAATCCATCTTAAGGAGCCCTTTTTATCAAATAAAAAGGAAGAACCCGAAGAAGAGGTAAATATTTCATCACCTCTTTCAAGTTCTTTTATTCTTTTACATCCTCTTTATTTGTTGTTTCATTTAAAAAATAACAACTCCAGTATCTTATATATACTATGATATTATTATAAAAATGGTACACCCATATTAGTTATTTTATCCATCTTATGAATGAAAAACTTACCACACGTGCGTACGTACGATTTACCATCTCCACGTCGTGGTGTAGTTTGTTATTCAAACATTTATCATTTGGATGTGTATAATATTTAATTTAAATGATGTAAATAATAAATATAACATGATAATGATTCTGTATATATGATATACCATCCAATTATATATGAATTTAATATCAAAAGAATGATATTGTCGCTCATGCGTACGTACGGAATACCGTCTCCACGAACGCGATGAGATCCATTCCTCATCGTATCTATTCAAGAGAAATTTTCATTTTATGATTAAAAATAAAGTTTAAGGACTTGATATCATTCTAGATATGAATAAGATACAACCTATTTATAAAATAATACTTATGTAACAAAACATATAAAACAAAATGAGCAAGTTAACACCATAAACGACGATAATACTAAAATATTATTAACAAATAAATATTATAAGATCATATATGATATCATATTTATGTATATTATTATATTATAATTTAATATATATTATTTAACTATTATACATGAGGTTAACGTACCCTCAACCATGAAAAATTACAAGTTTAGGGTTAATTTTCACAATCTCTTCATTATCCAAGGTTGTTTATATGTAATTATCTACTAGGACCTCTTTATCATCCACATCCATGTCTTCTTAAAAATAAATTTCAAAACATTTTTACTATGGGTTAAAGTTATTTATACCCTTATTTGACCTTATATGTTTTTAAAGGAATCATTCGGTCATTTTCCAATCAAGGTACTTTATGACCTTTTCGTCAAAATTAAGGTAAGAATGTTTTTTTAACTTATTCAGTGGGTGTGGTTAATTTCCTCCATTATAACATCCCTGAAGCTTCCCTTAAAAGATTATAAGAATATTTTAAAAATAAATGTTTTCTTTTATAATTATGTAACATTAAATGATTTCAAAAAAAGAAAGAAATATTTCTCTCAAATAGTTTTGATTTCGTCCATGTCAATACCCTTTGAGGGATTTTATGCTTGTTTGAAGTTGATTTATTATGATAAAAATCATCGATATTTTATGGAATGATTTGTTATATGTTTGAGTATGTATGTGTTATTTTATATCATTCATGGTTTATGGATAAATTATTAACATTTCATATTCCAATTTTAATACAAATTCTTATGTTATGTTAAATGATTTTCATTTGAGTAATGCAATGGACATAATAAGTGACAGGTGGAGCCAACTATAGCTCCTCGATGCATAGGTAGGTCTCATAGGACAAAATTGTTTCTTGGAACATGGAATAGATTTTTTTTGTAGTCTTTGCACAAGGCCTTGACTATATGGTTATCAATGTCCGGCATTATGCATTCCATCATTATGAATGTGAATATTGATATTGCATGTGATTATTCGACAAGTATAATATCCATGTGAATAAGTAAATAAAATTATTTGATTTTATATTTTCCATATTATGGTTATATTCAAGTTTAAAAGGCTTTTGTTTTAGTCTTATACTATTACATAACTGTTTATTTTTATTTATGAAAGTTTCCGCTATATTTTTATCCTTACTGAGCATCTTAGCTCACCCCTTTCTATGATTTATTTTTCCCCGGATGTGAAGAAGTATTTTATGACTGACCTGCATGGATAGTCTATGTGATCTCAATGTTGTCTATGGAAACAAAGTTGTTGTAGTTTTCCATTTTATGATGTAATGTAATACTTATGAATGTATCGAGTACTTATAAGGGTATTAAACTAATCGGTCTTTCGAGACTTGATCTTTTTCGATCATGCCAATGATATGTAATAATGCACCTACTCTAGGATTTTTGGGTCGGGGTGTTATAGTTGGTATCAGAAGATATTTATTCCCAACCTTGGAAACTAGATTTAGATAAAATATGATTAGAGCATATTACCCTAAAATAGACGTTGAGGATTACTATATAAGAACTTATTAAAAGTTTGGAATTGTAGAGATTTTGTTAGTATTTCATGAAATATATCCATATCTGGATATGAGAAGGTAGAGGCCGCTCTGGAATAGTTGTACCTAGGGGTAAAACCCGAACACACCGCTTTGAGCTAGAATCGAATGGGGAGTGGTGCATGACAATGGGTCGTGCTACACTCTTGGTTATGAGACTCCCGAGGGATATGAATAGAATAATTTTCATTTTATTTACAAGAAATTGTGAAGGGTTTATTAGTATATAATTCCATATATAAAAACATTTTAGGACTATGGATTAAATACATACACATTTAAATTTATGTTAAGTGTTTTACAAGTTTGGAATTATGTATTGTGATTCATAAACTAATCTAGTTGATGCCATTATTTAGAAATGGTTCCTAGTGAAAGAAATGGAAACCGTATCAATGCGCATAATCCATGTATGAATTACCTCCAAATCATGATAATTATAGTGGAGGTGGTGATGAAACTGGTGCTGATTAGCTTATCCACATACTTGGACAACTCACTCAGGTTATGAATAATAACCTTAACTATATGGAGAACCCTGATCCAAAATGCGGATGATCAATTATAGACAAATTCATGAGGTAATAATCGTAAACATTAAATTAGAGTACAAATCCATTGGTTTCTGAGAAATCGATATGTTCCTTAGAGATAATATTTCATGCTTTGGGGAGTAGCGAAAGGTAAAAAGTTATCATGACAGTTTATCTCCTAATGGGAGATGCTGATCAATGGTGGTCATTGCTTCAAAACACAATGAAATATGATTAAGTATAAAATATGGAATGGAGGGAGTTTAAAGAAATTTTCATAGAAAAATAATTTCCTCATGACCTCGAGCGGATATGGAAATTCAATTTCTGACTCTGAGGAAAAAGGAGGATGGGAATGTCGCAATGTATGATTCTAAATTTAAAAGGTTAGCGAGGCATGTTGCAGATTATATATGTAACCCAAGATTTAGGATTGATCATTTCTTTGATGGGTAAAAACCGTTTCTCCGTCGAGCATTAGTCTCACAATCCTTCTCTTTGTATGATGATATGGTCTCATGTGCTATCAAGATAAAAAGTGAATTCTCAATGTCTTATGACTTTAAATCAATTCAAGAGAAGAAGAGATCTGCTGAACACTCTGGAAATGGAAATAAGGGTAAGAAGGGAAAAGTTGAATATCCATCCTACAATAAATTTGAGAAGAAACACCATATTAATTGTCTGAAGGGAATGTGTGTCTCTTACAAGTGTAGTAAAAAAATACACCAAGCTCGTGATTGAAAGGGGAATAAAGAGGTTGTTAATGTTGAATTCTACAATTTTAGAGAATAGAGACATTATGAAAATGAATGTCCTAAGAGCCAAAGAAACACACCTCATAAAAGGCCACGGTATCAAGGACAAGCTTATGTTATCACTACTGATAATGTTGAAGCTCCTAATGACATGGTGGTAGGTAATTTAATGGGTTCCACATTTTTATCCAATACTTTATTTGATTCTGGATCATTGCATTGTTTCATATCATTCCATTTTGCTACAAAAATGAGATATTTTCAATTTTATTTAACAAGGGAGTTTTCAATCAAAACACGTAAGGTAAGTATCATTATAACAATGTTTTGTCAATCAATTCCCATTAGATCATATAAATGTTTTTTATCTGTTGATCTCATCGTTATACCCATGATGGAATTTGATATAATCCTTGGTATGAATTGGATTTCAGACCATGATTTGAAAATTTATTGTAAGAAGAAGGAGGTTACAATATTCAATGATGATAAGGATTACCTTATATTTAGAGTAGAAATGTCACCACTTGATTCTTATCTATATCCACCCCCAGTAGCTCAACTAAATTTAATTATTCGGGAGGAAGAGAATGAAATAACTATGGGTGAGGATAAGAATGTTCTAATAGATTATGTACCTATTTTACAAGTATATGCTGATTTTTTTCTGGAGGTTTTACTTGGACATCCTCTAGAATGAGATATTGAGTTTTCCATTGACTTAATTCCTGGTTCAAGGCCCATATAGAACACCCCTTATAGAATGGTCACTGTGGAATTAGTGGAACTAAAAAAACAACAAGAGGAATTATGTAATAAGGGATTTATTTACCTTAGTGTTTTTCAATGGTGATCCCCTATTCTTTTTATTAAGAATAAAGATGGATCTATGTGGTTGTGCATTTACTACAGGGAGATCAATGCTATAAAAATAAAGAAAAAGTATCCCCTACCTCACATTGTTGACTTATTCGACTAATATCATGGAGGTCAATATTTTTCAAAGATTGACCTTCAATCTGGATATCATCAGTTATGTGTGAAGAAGGAAGACATTCCAAAAACAGCATTTAGAACCCAGTATGGGCATTATGAGTTTACAATAATGCCTTTTGGATTGACTAATGAACCCTATGTCTTCATGGAATTAATGAATAGGGGTTTCAAAGAATAACTTGATGAATTTGTAGTGGTATTTATTGATGATATCATGGTATACTCCAAAATCTATTAAGATCTTGAAAATCACTCACTCATTATTCTAAAGAATCTTAGAAGACATGAATTATATGAAATGTTTAGAAAGTGTGAATTCTGTCTTTAGGAGATTTATTTTCTTGGCGATATTATCTCTACAGATGGAATCTATGTTGATTCTTTTAAGACAAGAGCAATCCAATAATGGACAGCACCAACGAGTATAACTGATGTATACAGTTTTATTGGTTTAGCAGGTTATTATCATCATTTCGTCCAGAATTTTTCCTAATTGGAAAACCCATTGACGAAGCTCACACGTATAGGGGTTAAATTCATTTGGAGAAAAGAGTTTGTATAATATTTTGAATAACTGAAAAGAATATTATTGAATGCTCTTATCTTGACTCTACCATCAGGGAATGATGGGTTTTTTATTTATAGTGATGCTTCAAAGAATGGACATTGTTGTGTCATTATGAAGAATGATAGAGTTATTTCCTATGCATCATGAAAGATAAAAATTCATGAACAAAACTATCCTAATGATGATCTAGTGTTAGTAGCTGTAATATTTTCTTTGAAGATTTGGAGACACTATCTTTAGGGTGAAAATTGAGATATATATACCGATCACAAGAGATTGAAGAATATTTTCTCACAGAAAGAACTCAACATGAGGAAAAAAAGATTGCTTGAATTGCACATGGATTACGATTTCAATATACACTACCACCTAAGGAAGGAAAATAAGGTGAGAGAGGTTTTGAGTAGAAATGATCATGGTGTTTTGAATAAGATGAGAGTTAAAAGTGATTATATTTTAATGGATCTAGTGAAGATGGATATGGGAATTTCCATGGAAGGTGAACCATCGATAATTTTCCAAATGGATTCCAAGCCATCTATACTATAAAGGACAAAGAGTTCTCAAACAGTTGATATGGAATTTCAAAAGAAGATTAAAGCTAGGAATGATGGAAGATTGAGTGACATTGTGTATGAAGAAGGAATTTTGAAATTTGGTAAGATACATTGTGTTCCTGATATACATGATCTAAAAATGGAATTTTTTGGATGATTCCCATAGCTCCAATTTCTCTATAAACTCTGGTAGCACTATGATGTATAGGAATTTGAAGGAATATTTTTTGCGGGACAACATGAAGTGGGAGATTACTGATTTTGTGTCAAAATATATGGTTTGTCAACAAGTGAAAGATGGAAGGCAACACTGTGGAAGAGACATGAGTCCTATTACTCTACCTGAGTGGAACTGGGATAATAATACGATGGACTTTGTCATGGGACTACCAAAGGCTTCTAGAAGGAATGATGTTGTTTGGGTCATTATTGATCATCTTTCTAGTTCATCACATTTTCTTGCTGTAAGAGAAGACCTACCACTTGAACTTCTAGAATGAATATATATTAATGATGTTGTGAGGCTTCATAGAGTACCCATATCAATTGTTTCTGATTGTGATCCACGTTTTACATCCAGATTCTATAAAATTCCTCAGAATGCTCTGGATACTGAACTTCGTTTGAGCACTTCCTACCACCCCAAAACTGATGAACAATCAGAACAGACTATTCAAACCTTAAAAGACATGTTGAGATCTTTCTCACATGAATTTAAATGTATGTGGGATCAATATTTATCTCAGGTAAAATTTTCCTATAACAATAGCATCCATTCATGTATTCAGATGGCACCATATGAAGCGTTAAATAGAAAGAGATGTCTCACACCAACTTGTTGGGAAGATGTTGGTCAAAGAAAACTCGTAGTCCCAGAACTTATTAGGGAATCAATGGAAAATGGGAAGGTTATCCAATCCAACATCAAAGCAGTGCAAGGTCGGTAGAAGAGCTATGCCGATTACTGAAGTAAGGATATAGAATTTCAGGTAGGAGATCATGTTTTCTTGAAGGTATCTCCATGGAAGGGTGTTATACCTTTTGGTAATAAGGGTAAATTGAGTCCCAGATACATTGTACCATTTGAAATTCACAAACGAATTGGGTCTATAACTTACCATTTGGAAATGCCACCACGTCTCTCCAAAGTTCACGATGTGTTCCACGTATCATTATTTAGAATATACATGCCTGACCCAATGCATGTACTCACCTATGAGGATTTAGAATAGGAACCCGATCTATCTTATTGTGAAGAGCCCTTCAATATTCTTGATACAAGAGAACATGTATCGTGAAACTGGATGACTCATCTGGTAAAAGTTATATGGAGAAAACCTTAGATAGAAGAGGAAACGTTGGAACCTGATGAACTTATAATGAAGAACTACATGAGTCTTTTTATGTAGTAATATTCTATAAATTTCGAGGATGAAATTATTTGATGGAGGGGAGAATATAACACCACAAGCTTCCACGATATGCTTCTCTTTGAATAATACAATAGCGTGTGTTGTACGCAACTTCGACTTCTAACACAACACAACCAATCAAACTATCGGTTATGAATAGTTATACAATTTTTTGAAATTTTATAAATTTTATCTTCCAAAATTGAATTATTTTTTGGATTTATAAAATCGAAATTAGCTTAGGGTAAATTTTTGGTATTTTTATGAAAACTTTCAATTTTTTATTAATAGTGAAAAACACTAAGTTATTGGTTAAAACCAGCTATTTATTTAAATAAATACTTATTTTATTTAAGTTTATTTTTTTTTAAAATAAATACATAATACCTATATATATTCAATTTAATTAATTAGAGACATTTTATATTAATTTTAGATATATAATATTTTATTTCACTTTTTACCGTCTTTTACCCACCTCTTATGAGCTTTCGAAAATTTACATAAAACCTAATTTTACCGCTTCACTGAGTTGAATTTAAAAAATCCGAGAGAAACGGTTGATATCAATAAGTAAAATGTGGTTCAATAAGATGAAAATAAATTTTGGTGAATAGTATCTTTTTACTTTTATTTACCATTGGGAAAAGTAAATTATGTAATTAATGGTAAAAATGATATTAATATTACCATAAAACATTTCCTAATTCTATTTTATAAGTTTCATTCAACCAAATAAAACCTTAGGAATAAAATATAATCCTTTTGGTCCACTTGTATTAGATTTGTACATTTATAATTATTTTATTTAAAGAATAGTTAAAATATTTAAAATCAATGTGTAACAATTAAACCATTTTTAATATACGGTTATACATAAGATAAATTCGATTATAAATATTCATTAGAAATATAAAATTATTTCCTAACATAATTTTATTTTATTTATAATTTTTAGAGATTAATTAATTTAATTTATTTATGACACAATGATGATGCAGTGATTACCTTATTAATGAATGATTAAGATAAATGATATTATAAATACCCAAATAAATATTATTTCAGAATTTTAATGAATTACACGAATTTAATAGGTTAATATGACATGTTAGGATTTATATAATTAACTTTTTTTGATGTAATCATGCTGTTATGATTTTCACAGAAATCAAATACAAAATAGTGTCAAAATTTTCATAAAAGAGTTTTTAAAACAAATATTATATTATTAATTGATATTATTTTCCTAAAAATCTAAAATTCGGCCAAATGACTTAGATAATGTTATATATATTAATAATGAACCACTTAGGGTTCTATTGGCTTGTTATAGTAATTTTATTAACTATATAATATAAAAATAAAAAGAGACCTGGTAAATGTGTAACTATTCAATTAAGAGTGATATATAAATGATAAGGTTAATATGGTGACATAAACCAGTCTAAAATATATTGGATGAAAGGATTTAGACCCATACCCACCTTATACTATAAATAATTCACTTTGGAGGCATTAGAAACTGAATATAAATTTATTATAAAATAATGATTTATGTTTTTTCTAAGGTGCCCGTCACCCCTCTTATAAAGGGAACTTCCCCTTCTCTCAAACTTACACCTTAAAAGCCTTTTTGCTTGGCGAAAACCTACCGAAATATTCTCTCAACTTCCCTAAATTCATCTTAGAGGCCTTAATTTTGTCCGAAATCCATCCTAAGAGCCCCTTTGATCAAATAAAAGAAAGAACCCGAAAAAGTGGGTAATATTTCATCACCTCATTCAAGTTAATTTTTCATAAACTTCCTAATTCTTTTTTGTTTCCAATATAAAATAATAAATTCAGTATTTACTAAATACTGAAATGTTAGGAAGAAACATTTACAACCATATTAGTTATTTTATCCATCCTATGAACGAAAAAGTCACCGCACGTGCGTATATGCGGCTTACCGTCTCCACGTCGTAGTGTAGTTTGTTATTCAAACATTTCATCATTTGGATGGGTATAATACTGAGTATTAATGATGTAAATAATAAATATAACATGATAATGATTATTTATATATGATATACAATCCAATTATATACGATTTTAATATAAAAAATAATGATATTGTCCCTCGTGCGTACGTACGGAATACCGTCCCCACGAACGTGATGAGATCCATTCGTCATCTTATCCAATCAAGAGTAATTTTCATTTGATGATTAAAAATAATTTTTAAGGACTTCATATCATTAAGTATATGAATAATATACAATCTAACTATAAAAAACAAATCTACTGTAACCAAACATATAAAATAAAATGAGTAAGTTAACACCTAAAATGACGGTAATACTAAAATATTATTAACAAACAAATATTAGAAGATCATATATGATATCATATTTATGTATATTATTCATTTATATTTTAATAAATATGATTTAACTATTATATACGAGTTTAACGTACCCTTGACCATAGAAAATTACATGTTAATGGTTAATTTCAAAATCTCTTCATTATCTGAGGTTGTTTATACGTAATTATATACTGGGACCTCTCTATCATCAACATCCATGTCTTCATAAAAATAAATTTCAATTTTTTTTACTATCAGTTAAATTCATTTATACCATTATTTAACCTTATATGTTTTGAATGGAATCTTTCCGTCATTTTCCAAACAAGGTACTTTATGACCTTTTCGACAAAATTAAGGTAAGAATGTGTTTTTTAACTTATATGGTGGGTGCAGTTATTTTCCTCCATTATAACATCGTCAAAGATTCCCTTTTCAATCATATAAGAATATTTTTAATGTAAATGTTTTTTATTATAATTATGTAACTTAAAATGATTTCAAAAAAATAAAGAGATATTTCTCAAAAGTAGTTTTGTTTTCATCCATATCAATATCCTTTGATGGATTTTAATCTTGTTTGAATTTGATTTGTTAGGATACAAATATTCCATATTATATTGATGGTTTTGCAATATGTTTGACTATGACTATGTTATTTTATACCATTCAGGGTTTATGGAAAATGTATTGACATTTCGTATTCTAGTTTTAATATGAATGTTTATGTAGTGTTTAAACATTTTAATATGAGGAATTAATTGGACTTAGTAAGTGACGGGTGGAGCCCACTTTAGCTCCCCTATGCATCGATAGGTCTCATTGGACAAACTAGTGTCTTTTCACATGGCCTTGACAAAAATGTTTTTGTAGTCTTGGCATAGGGACTTGACTATGTGGTTATAAATTTCTGGCATTATGCATTCCATCATTATAAAAGTGGATATTGATATTGCATGTGATTATTCAACTAGTAGTATATCAGTGTGAATAAGTAAATGAAATTATTTGATTTTATCTTTTCCATATTATGTGGAAGTTCATGTTTCAAAAGCTTTTGATTTAGTCTTATACATTTCCCTTAATGTTTATGCTTATTTATGAAATATTCCCCTATATTGTTTTCCTTACTGAGCATATGAGGTCACTTCTTTCTATGAATTATTTTTCCCAAGAGGTGAAGTAGTACATTATGACTAACCTCCATGGATAGTCTATTGGATCTCAGTGTTGTATATGGAAAAAATTATGTTTTGGATCTCCATTTTATGATGTAATGTAAACCTTATGAATGTATCTAGTCCCTCCAAGGACACTAAAATAATAGGTCTTTAGAGACTTGATCTATTGTGATCATGCCAATGATACTTAATAACACAACAAATCTGGGCTTCTAGGGTCAGGGCGTTACAAATACAAAAGAAGATATTTTTTTAAAAAGGGAGGAAAACTTTTTTTCGAACAAACCCCACTAAACCATTGAATTTAGTGTCTAATAAGGGGTAGAAAATATTAGCACACATATTGATCCATAAAAAGTGTTCTTAAGTGATATTGAAAACAAAATAAAATGGGGGAGATTTTAGATCATAGTGTTATATTTTTTTAATTAAGGTGTCAATATGTGTATGGAAAGGTAGTTATAAAAGTGGTGATGATGATTGAAGTGTTTATGATTAAAATAATGTTATCAATTCAGTGAAGATACCTCATTGATAATGAATTGTACTAGGAAATGGTGATCAATGATATGTAAATATCTCATTTATATCAATCTGAGGACGTTGTTACAATGCTAATGATTCTTAGAGAATTGTTATGGATTCATAAAAGTGGATTCCATGCTTGGGAAATTAAGTATATTTTCACTTTAGATTATTTATTGAACTGTTCATAATTTAAAAGACATGTGTAAAGGAATGAAACAACCTTACAAAATTTGAATAATTTCATGAAATTCATGATTGCATGATGAATTTGGAAGATCCATCCAATAATATCTAATTGGATAAAGTTGGTGACCAATTTAGATAATTGATTTAATTGATCTTCAAAGACCCACACATCTTTTAAGAAGAAAAAATTTTAAATAAAATGTTTCTATGGATTATGTTTCAATTCATGAAGGAGTGAAGAGCTCTATCCATGATTGGATGAAGGAAGATGAGTTAAGTTCATTGGATTATTAATTCCAAAAAAATAGAAGAAATAATAATCATGGATGAAGATGAAGAGGATTTGTGCATGGGGCTTAGTATTCAAAGGTGGGATTTAATTTTTAGGTGGCCATGAATTTTATTCTATGTTTTTGTCTGGATCACTTAAAAAAATGGTCTACCCTCAAGCTCTCCAAGACAGCTCGACCCTAGCACATGTGGGTATCATGGTCATCCACGCTGAGGGAACCAGCCCTGGCCAACCTGATTTTGGAATCTGTTAGTAATAGGCCATGATCAAGTCATGTATAATTAATTGGAGTGTATGGTACAAAGGCCGCACATAGCTTGGCCATAAAGCATGCCTTCATAGGAGAATAGGTTGGGAACATAGTCCGCCCACATGGTGAACATGGTACGAGGTGCTACGATGGATGGAGGAAGATTAATCTGGACAATGTATGAGGTAGATTGATATTTAAATCATGGATCAATGAATATCCATTTAAATGTGGGAGAATATTTTAAAAACACCGAAGCCATCTGATTTTTCCAACTAATCCCGTATGTAATCATATATGAACATTGCATTTCACATCCCCAGATCTAATCTGCACCATCTATCTATCCAATGCCACATCTGTTTGAACCATGATCATTCGATGATCTAGATCCATATCATCTTCAACCTCTAGATCATCCTGACACCGTTGATCACCGCAGATGAAGCTGCTCCTCAGTGTTTTAACTCCAGCCCCAACATTCGATCAAATGAATTTCATGAGGGTTGTCTCGATGGCATGAACTCATTCATGCAATTATATCTGCATGCATGCTATTGAAATAGAGAATCTGTGTTGGACAAATCATACAATGTATTTGAGGTAATTCCATTCAGTTCTAATAGATTCTCTTCAGGTGTTCCTCTCCACACGCACATGATGATTACACTCAGATATAAAGGAGTTGATGTTGAAGAGAACTGAACCGAGAGAAGAATGATATCTCATCCACGTTTGATGTTTTCAAATATGATTATCTAATACATTAAAATATTATAATCCCATGGAATATCAGGATGAATTTGAATGTGTAGCTCTATTGTGGTCCATGTCCATAAAAGGAGTAGTCCCTCAACACCATCGGATGTTGTCGAAAATCATTAGAGAGATCCTGTTTTACAAAAAATAGAGAACTAAACAAGATGGTTCAGTTCATTTCGATAATGGGATGAAAAAGAAGATCCTACATGAATTCAATAGTTGATACAAACTCTTGAATCATTCTTGTGATGGATTAAAGAATATGCAACCTCTCTGCGAAGAAACCTGTGAGCACACGACAAATTCATTCAAACCGTCATTGTGTCTTCGTGAGGAGAATCCTACCTGTACACAACTGATGAGATTGCACCCTTACTATTCACTTTGAATAATAAACCCACAAACCATTACATTGTTCTATTAATAAGATCCATGAGTACCTTGTGCGTGAATAAGAATAACTCATGCTCCCCAGTTTGTCCAAAGAAGAAGAACCCAAGCCCATTAGTGTCATGAAAAAGAGTTGAGAACTCTCAACTCTTCACACAAAACATCTAATAACACATTCATATCCTTATTATACCCATTCGTGTTGTGTGGGTAAGGAAAAAAATAGATTTTGTATTCATTGAGAATTAAGAATACAATTCACACGTGCAAGCACGAATGTTCTTTTGTTGAAGAAACCTGAGGTTCTGCATGGTTTGTTTTTGAAGATGAAGAAGGATAGGGCATGTGGTATAGTAGTTGAGGGACCAATGAGACATTTTACTAACACACAGACTAGGAATAAATCAAGTGCACACTAAGAATTTAGTGTGCATAAATGAAAGATTTAGATGAAGAATAAATGGAGGGGCATTAAGGTTGCATAAAAATCATTCCAAAATAATCATGCAGCAATTCATTCCCATGAACACGTAACAAAGTGAGTTCATGGAATGAATAATATTCATTGAACTGAAATAAAAAAAATAAATTTTCGGTGCATATGATCCAACGAAAATGAATGTGAATGTGTGCATATTGAGAAAGACGATAGTGTATGTGTAATTAAATGACCAACACACATTTAATTGAATATATTGATATAATAGAATAGTTTTTTCTTGAGTTTTAAGGAAACACATCATACATGAATGTATATATGTATAAATACACACACATGTAAAAATATTTAAATATCTAAAACATGATTTCTGGATGCCATGAAATTCAAGCATGAAGAGAATGAGAATTGAGATTGATGATAAAAATAATTTGAAGAATATTTTATATCTGAGTTCACAGTGTTTGAGAATCCAAGAACACAGAAAGAGATGATAATGTTCAGAATTATTCTTTCATTCTTTAAGAGGTTGTGTACTCAGTTTTAACACACATTAGTGAGGTCTAGTATTCATTATAATAAGAAATAATTTCTCGAGCATTCTTGCACTGAGGACTGGTCATAAAAGTGAACAATGTTATTGAGAAAGACCAAAAACCCTTACTAAAGTATATTGAAGATTCTTTTGGAGATAAATAAGAATGTGTTATTCTGCAATCTTGTGGTGATATACCATCAAACTATCTACAGTGAATCAAATATTATTCAAAGAAAAAAGTTGATCGCATGGCTCGAGCGCTAGAATAACCCTTTGTGATTCAGGGAGGATGAGAAGACTTCAGTGAGAATCTAGAGCAGGGCAATGGGTCTCTAGTAACACTATGTGAAGAAATATAAATAAACTCTTGTGGGACCCAGTAGAGATACATTCAGACTCTGTATCAACAATGTTAATTGATAATAAGATTATAGTGGAAAATATATTTTGGAGAAAATAACCATCACAAAAAGGTGTACGTATTTGGACTGAACCTTGTAAATCATTTTGTTTGGTTCCTTTACATTTATATCATCATTCAAGGTAAGGATGAGAGACACAAGAATAGTATATCAAGTGTTTAACCATCCATAGATGTTAAATCAAAATGTATCAATTTGTAAGAATATTTAAAGGGACCATTGATTCACCCCCTTTGCCTATCAGTGATTCACACTGATCTTGGAATATAATGAAGTTATGTGATATATAACAATTAAAAAATTATAATAAAGTATTAAATATAATATATAAACAATAAATCTATAATTATTTCCATCCTTTATAGTTCGTAATGGAAAATCAAATGACCTCAGTTCGTGAGGGGGAAAGATGAAGTACACATGAATGATGATTTTGTAACCCACTTCATGGAATATAATATAGTTATACATCATGCCACTAACAAAACAACATATAAGAATATGGGAGAAAATGATTTTATTATAAAATATTGGTATTATAATAATTTTTTGGTGTATGAATAAATGATAAAGAACACTTGTTAAAGAACAATTCCTTTTCTCCTCGTATCCTTATTAGGTTTTCACAAGACACCTTCCAAGATTTGTTTTCAATCTAAGTATAATATTATAGAATCCGAGTAGGTAATTTGTTATGTGATATTTTTATATATTATCCTAAAATTTTTTTTTGATGTGAATAATATAGAATATTTGGTGGCCATATATAAGTGGAGGAGATAATCGAAATTATATTTTTGAATAAATTGAGTGCTCGCACGTTATTCATCTCACAAGGGTACAAAATTGAAAAATCTATAAATGTATTGGTGTAATGTTCCAAAAATAGAAATACAATAGTTATAAGAGAATTGTATATGTCTTTTTTATCCTTAAATTTTTTAATTTAACCCTCTATTAAACCAAATTTTACCTCAGTTGTGGTAATTAATTTTTAATTCATTCAATAATAATTTTGGAAAAAAAATAATTTTATCTTATTTGATAATATTAACTATTTTGATTCAAAATATGGAATCAATGTTACTAAATTCCATTTTTAGAAGTAAAAACATAATTTAACATTAGTCCCACAAATATGGTGAGAAAAATTGTTTTTAAAAGATTAAATCAGCAAACATTTTCCATGGTTTTATATCTAATTTCAATATGAAATTGCTGTGAACTAATTTGTATTGATAGATGTAAAATTGACCTAATTTTAATTTACAATATGTTTTAAATATAATTTATATTTATAAATAGATTATGTTAAAATGACGTTTTCAATTAAAATTTATTATACTTCACTATTCATTAAAAAACTTTTTAGAAAAGTTATAAGACACCACCCTAAAATTATTTTTACATTGTAAATTCAAAAATCATGTTCATTTTTAAAACTTAATTTTATAAAAGTGTAAGAAAAAATTTATTATGCTTCAAAAAAATATATAATTTTTTTTGAAAAATAATATTATTGAAACATATTAGCACATTATAGGGAATTATGTATTTTATTATAAATATGCATTCCATATATAATACCATTATACTTATTATATACAAAATAGTTATTAATATTAATTCGAATAAGTTTAATGGTTTCATTTAAAAAAAATTAAAAATATATCATGATTTTTTTTAAAATCAGTGTTGTATGTAACACAATATAATTTAGTATTATGGGCATCGTAATATTAACATTGTGTTTCATAAAACCGAAGATTATCATTTTTTTACATGTAATGAAATTCATTAAATAAATATAATTTATTTTAGAAAATAATAATTATAGAAACTTGTGGTGTTACATTATTCTATAAACCAAATAATATGTTAGGATATGGGATATACTAGTGCTATTATATTGGAAGTGTTAATACATAATTGAACATGAAAAAATTAGAAAGAAAAAGAAACGTATTTTTTAATATAGTTACCATCTCCAAGATACACCTCCTTTGGATCACCTATTTAAGAAAATATGGATGAACTTTTTTAGGGAAATTAGCACAAAAATATTTCTATGGTTTTGGGGAAATATTTTGGCAGTGGTTGTTCAAGAGAATGTGGTTGAGGTGTGAGAATAAGTGATTTGGGGGAGTTCTTTATTATAATTGGTCAAAGGGTACCCTCTTGGAAATTACATGGAAATTTACCAATGTAATAAAAAATTATATTGTCATTCACATGGAACAATTCTTCAAATAACCTTACTATTGATGTTGGGATGGGATAAGGTGGTTATATGGATAGAAAATAAAATTTTGACAAGTTTCTAGTTCATTTAAACCCTAATAGTCTTTTTTTTACCCACAGTAAACCCATTTTTATCTTATATATGATAAATACTTTTTTACTAATTCCAAAATTATTTTAGGTAATCCATTAAATTAAACTTAGTATATAATATAGACAATTTTTATTCCAAACATGGGATCCATTTTTAAAAATTATATTTGTATAAGTGGAAGAATTTCATTTATAATTATACTCACATACATGATAAAAATGATGGTTCTCAAAAGAGACAATTCTTATTAGTATCTAAGGGTTTAATATTAAAATTCAATATTAAATTGATTACAATGACCTAAATTAATCATATTTTAATATAATAGTTCTTATTTTACATTAAACACAATTAATATAAAAATTTGTCTTTTAAAAGAATTTAAATGAAAATTCATTTTTTAGTAAAAATAAAATTTTTTATTATTCATAGACTAATGAAATATTTCATAAAAATTAGAAAAAGTCACCCTAAGATATTTTCTATGTGATGAATTATAAAATGGAAATTTTTTCAAATAATTTTTTTAAAATTCGTATAAATTAATTATAATTTATGTGTCCAAAGCATGAATAAACCCCCTTTTAGAATAAATTTATTTTTCAGAAAAAATTTATTAAACTTTCAAATAATTCTTATTTTTGTCTAAAAAATAAATATCCATATAGTTTATGATATATAAGTGTAAATCCCAATTTCATTTATTATTTAGTTAGTACTATTAATACCAGCCAACTTAATAGGTAGTTTATAGGAGTTTCATTTGGATAATAATATTTTAATATATTATCTAGTTTCATTTAAACATGGTGTTTTATTCATTGAATTAAATTGAAGATAATGAATTTTTTAAAAATAAATGCGTTGAAAAGTCTACGGATGTTATATTTTCTTCTATGATCTACGTTGAGTTTCATACTCATTATCAAACATGTTATTCCTGTTTTAAAAATCTATGACTATTACATTCTCCGCCATTAAATAAATTTCATCCTCACAATTTAATCATGATATTGATAATAAAGGGTTAGACATTTGACAATACCTTTGAGGAGAAAAAAAAATCAACAAATGGTTAATAAAAAATTATATTAATAAGTAAAATAGTCTTCGAGAATGACACACAATCTGGTTTCTATGTTGGAGAATGTTGGTTAAAGAGAAGATACATGCATGAAAAAAAATTAATAGTTATAGAGTGATAGAGGCCATTCATCAAAAGAGATTGAATGGTAAATGGGATTTTATGAACCTCAAATTCATAAATCGTTGATCATTTAAAATACCACCAGGTCAATATAAATAATGTATTACCCTAACATTTTGTTTCAATATCCTTTTCCAAGAGTTGAGTAATTGCATTTCCATTTGGATTGATAATTTAGGAAAATTTACTTATTTGATATCGTTAAATTTCCTAGGAACAATTTCATGTTTTTTTTGTGTTTTGATCAATTTGTACTTTATCTCTTACTCCAATAAATGAATATCCAAGATGAAATTTTATTCCTGAAGTACTAAAATTAACAATTAAAAGGTCAATATCTTAATAAAATAATGTGAATTCATTCCTATTTTCCCTATGTATTTTCAACGACTATAATGGTCATAAAAATTTAATCAGTAACACCCAAAGTTCAACTTAATCCATTACCAAAATAGTTAACCTGATAAATCATCAAAAATATTTCAATCCTATTTCAAAGATCAAAATTATTTATGAAAATAAATTAACATTAAATTATATAGAAAATATAATTCTTCTATTAATACTACATTATAAAGATTTGAATATATTTATCACCGTCAAAACATAAGGAAAACAAGAATTCTTATGAATATAAAATCTTAGGTTTTCATATATATTCCAAAAATATATACATGTAGAATATTACGGAAGAGATAAAACAATCCATAGAACTACTAACCAATTTCATGGTCCCCTACATTATCCCAAAACATCCCATTATTATCCCAATTTTGGGAATTTATATTGTTTTATCCTCCCTTAATCATGTTTTCATCCAAACAGTTTGAACTTGTCAATGGAAAACTATTCTTAGTCATTGTTACCATTCACCATATGCTCTCAAATCCATTATGAAACTATAAAATAGAATAATCATTTCACATTTCATGATTCATATAGCCATAATAACGTTGATTAAATACTATGATTACATAATTATTGAATTAAAAAACATTCACATTAATCATTCCACTACTTCTTTATAAAAAAAATTAGATTGATATTGATCCCTTATATTATTTTTAAGTATATTAATTGGACTCCTGGGGAATTACATTCCATAAATTCTTCTCTCCAAATATTTGAATCATTGAAATTTGAACCACATGTAATTCCTTTAAAATCAATAGTATGGTGTCCCTTCTCTCCAAACATTTAGAAAATTTATATTCCATTCAAGCATGTTCAAGGGTGTCTCTTTCTATAATTATTACAATTGGTAAAATCCTTACATCCCCTCCTTCCCTTTCAATTTTTCGTATATTTTTTCATCTTCTTCACTATCTTCTCTAAAAAGACATAAAATTTATAAAATTATTTCTATAGTTTTATAGAACATGAGGGTATGTCTTAATATTATGAAAATTTTTGGGAGACTAGTTCCCTCCAAAATATTGGATTAATCCCATTAATGAAACAATCAATCTTACTCTTTTTATTACATAGATTTATATGGTTTATGTTCATTCCATTATGATCCATTTTATAAAATGGAATACCCTAGATTATATAATAACATTATGTACAATAATTTATAATCCCAAAACTAGTGAAACACGTAATATCAATTAAAAAAATTCATTGATAATCTCAAAATCAAAATTATATATTATTTTTGGACATATATTATTTTTAACTCCTTCATAATGGGTTTTAAAGAAAATATTATTTATTCTAATATTATCCTTGAGGAGTTTAAAAATATATTCATAGTAAGGCCCATTTTTGTTGACCAGTTGATGATCAGGTCATGTACAATGCACCCATTTTAAAGTAATTAGCCCTAGGTAAAACTGTGTCATAATAATGTCCACTAATAGTATCCTTAAATGGATGTATTTTCTAAAAAAAAAATTACATGATATCTTTCTTACCATGTCATTTGGGTTTTATTCTATACATATACCAAAATTCTATTATAGTGTTATGTTTTTCTAATCTATGTTTTCTTAAATATATTTTCTATGGTTTAAAATAAACATCCTCTAATACCAACAGTAGATACCCTAACTCTAGTCGACCACGATCAATTTCTACTTCATTACATTATAATAATATACCACTAATTGAATCCAAAGTGATAAATAGTTTATTTTTCATAATAAAAATTATACAAAATTGAAATTATTATTAAAAATGAAGACATAAAATACACATTGAATTTCTTCTGAAAACACTACTATTCTTCATAGTGTATCCCTACATATTAATTAGAAAACACATCATTGTGTCCTGGGGGAAATACAACATGACTAATGGGTGAGATTAGATACTCAGAAAGGGAAATCATACAACATAAACTATGAATTAATAAGTC
Organism: Viscum album; assembly: GCA_963277665.1. Classification (NCBI taxonomy): domain Eukaryota; kingdom Viridiplantae; phylum Streptophyta; class Magnoliopsida; order Santalales; family Viscaceae; genus Viscum; species Viscum album. Next base: position 668,766,193 of record OY728133.1, read on the forward strand.
ATATTAAATATGGAAAGGTAAATAACTAAAATACATTACATTTAATCAACTACTTGATTATAATATGGTATGAATAAATAAGGATCAAATAATTCCATATAGATAATTACATGAACTTACAAACATAACCAAATACATTCTAAATAATCGAACAATAACATGGACTATCAATAATTGAACTCATAATTATAGAGTGTATTATTATAATCATCTAAGAAAAATTCCATTGAGGCCTCATGCCAATATATTTAAATAAATGGGTAAGGTTACATCCAAACCCCAGTATAGTTTGTCTTGTGACACATATCGATGCATCACACGGTTGTAGCGGCTCTCACCCAACACATTCAAAGTCTTATTAATTCCTCACATTAAGGGGTGAAATATAATAAACATAATTTTTGTTTTTAAAATTTAAAATATGAAATGTTCATACTTACACCAATCAATTTGAATAATCATATATCATCCAAAGTAAATGGGTTAGTGGTAATAAAATTTTACATCCCCAACAAAAATTATTGTAAAAAATATATAAAATAATAATGATTGTATCAATAAAAGAATTCCTCATTCGATCATAATATAAATTATCTTTTTATATCATTTATGTTTAGAAATATCATAAAAATAAACTTAAAAAATTATGAGAAAAATAACCATTTCAATTTGAAAATCATATTTTAAAATAATAATAGTTTACAGAAAACATCAAAAATAATTGCCATTGAAAATAACATTTTATATCATTTAAAATAATAATTAAAACAATTATTATTTACAATAGTGGAAAATTTCATTCATATTGTAAATGTTAAAAAAATATCCATTTCAGATTTTTGGTAAAAGTCAAATTGGCATTGTTTTAAGAATGACATAGTTATTCATTTACAAATACTCTCCAAAAAAATAAAATGTGTTAATTTTTTAAATAAATAATTTTAAAAAGGATAAATACTTTTTTTAAACCTTTTTAGATAACAAGGGTTTTAATGAAATATTATTTATGACAGAAGTGAGAAATAAAATCAAAATTTCCTAAAACATTTTTCTCAATCATTTTAAGTACCATTGAGTTTAAAAATGGTATTATTGCTTTAAATAGTTAATAAGTAAATATATTTGAATAAAATAGATTTATTTTAATATATAAATACAAATAATGTCCCTAATGTATTTGTAAACATAGATAAAATGGAATAATTATGATAATTTTAAATAAACACATACCACTTTGGTGACATCTAAATTTTTTCCTCATAAAATAAATGACACCGAATGAAACATTAAATAAAATTAATATAAATAGATTCATTATATAATATATCAATGTGGTAGTATATATATAAAACATAAATGTAATATATGGTGATTATAACATACATATAGTGGAATTAAAAGTGAGACGAGAAACCCTTAACTCATGCCTGATTTATATTATACATATTTATACCACATTAATGATTGTTTAAATCATGTTATTAATTTATACCAGAATTTGTTCCATATTTTCTATATTGTATATGATCATTTTATAACATTTTACCACACATTTGTTAATAATATTTCATTATTTTGCTTGATTAAAGTGTCAATTCCCTTGTTTTTCCATTCAGGTTTTTTGGTGAATGTTCTATTTTTTTCATAAGAAATAAATATATATCACAATAAGAATGACGATAATTTTTTTAAATTCTATACTTATTCATTAGATATATTTTTAGAATCATTTCTCCCTATTTTACATGTAAAATTAATCGCATCGCTTCGTTGATACGGTAGGCCATACGTACATAAGAGAGACGATATAATTCCATTAATGAGTGAAAGCCTACAGATGTTGATATATTAATTTCACAGAATCAATAACATCTCATATATATCACATAAATTAATTAATTTTTTCATTATTACATTACATATAAATTACATGTAAAAAATGAATCCCAACACTTGATGATGAGGTAGTTCATCGTACACACAAGTGACGTTATATTATTTGAAACAGAATTTAATATGAAAATAAATATATGTCATTACAATTTTGAAAGAATAATAATGTAATAAATATCATAAAATGTTCTAAATCTACCAATTTTTTCATCGTTTAAAGGGGGTGATTCTACAAAATGAAATCAGTTCGCGAGACGGTAGTCCACTATACACATGATCAATGATTTTATTTCTCATTTGATGAAAGTGGAGATAGATAAGTGATATTTAATAAATATAATTATATCTCAGAAGATGGGATATAATGATGTAGTTATATTTGAAGTGTTTTCTCATAATTTATGGTGGAAATAGAAGAAATAAAATAAAATTCATTTTTTTAGATAAATACCTTCCCTAATAGATACCTATTTTAGATATCTTTTTAAAGACTCTAGGGGTACCACTATATCATTAATATGTATATGAAATTTGGGTATATATTTTTATATTTTTTCATCAAAACAATAGGGTTAAGGGGTCTAAATAGGTGATGTGAGGGATTAGCCTTTTATAAGTGTGGAATAAGTACTCTATTGGAAATTACATGAGAATTTCCAAAAATAATCCCAATGATTGTCATTTAAAATAAAAATGATTCCAAATAACTTTAATATTGAATTTGGGATAGAGTAAATAGTTGTTATTTTCATAAAATTATATTTTTATAATATTTTAGTTCATTTTAACTCTTATCTTATTATTTTAACCTATCGGTAAAAACATTTTAACCACAACCAAGGTAATTAGTTTTTTAATGTATCATAATTATTTTCAGCGAAAAACTAAGTTTATCATATTAGATAATATGAATTATTTGAATTCTAAATATGTTATTTATTTTTCCAAATTAAATTTGTATATGTGGCATAAGTTATTTTAAAATTATACATGAAGACATGATGAAAAAAGAGGAATAAGTGTGTTTTCAAAGGGAGAATTTTTATATGTATATAAGGTTTTATTATGAAATGTCAATATAAAATTGATTTCAAGGACATATATTTGTTAGATTTTTATATCATTGAGCCAATTATGATTTAGATCCATTTAATTAGATAATATATCTTTTTAAATAATTTTAAAAATGCATTTTTAGTAGAAATATGTATTTTTCACTATTAATCAAAAAACATATTTCAGAAAATTCTACAAATTAACCCAAATATAATTTTAATAAGATTATTTCAAAAAAATTATTTATTTTTTCAAATAAATTTTATTAAATTGGTAAAGAATAATTATAAATCATTTGTTCAAAGTTTGACGATAACACCTTTTAAAAAAATATTGTTTTTCAGAAACCATATCTTTTACTTTAAAATTATTTTTATTTTATTTCTAATCAATATAAAACCTTTTCATTTATTTAATAAATTTTGAAAACATAAAATATTCATAATTTAGTTAGTATTATTCATTCAATAAACTTAATATCTAGGTAATAATGGTATTATTTATATAATAATATTTTAATAGAGTAACATTGTTTGTTTAAACCCAGTCTTTCATTCATCACAGGATATAAAAGAGATTTAATTCATTTAAAATTTAATGTGTCTTAATGTATGATGATTTTTTAATATATTTTAATCTTTCGGTTGCGTGTTATGAAATCTATCAAACATGTTGTTAATATTTTAAAAATCTTATGGTGTTACATCCTAGATGGTAATTCAAAGCTGGAACCAACTGTTATTTTAAGGAAAAATCAGGCTATTCAAAATGATAAGATTATCTTTTCAGAAGATAAAAATGTATTTAAAAATATGTACGATAAATTGACTTAATATATTTGGAATCATTAAAAATAATTGGATCTAATAACTCGTAATGTTGTAGACGGGGCTTTGTTGGGATACGATCAATTTGTGGCATCATGTTACCTTATTTAAAGTATTTTTCAACTATCTTTTCATTTAACAAATTATTTCGGTGTATTTTGGGACATATAAGGATAAAAATACATTTTTATTGAAATGAAATTATATTTTGTTATGTATGTTTTTTTAAAATCATAGAGAATGGTAATAAATGTGAAAATCAATATGAGGATGTCATTTGGGGTCTGGGTTGACCTGGGAGATTTTTCTATCTATTTCTGGAGAACCTATCTAGTAAATGATTGAACATGATGAATGTGTTGAAGGTACTATGGAACACAGTAAAATATTATAGGCCATGTATTTTAAAATTTTAATCATCAAAATGATGTAAATTCATTATATTGGGTGATCCATGTATTGGTAGTGGAATGTGGATATCATGTGAATAATAAAATGAAAATAATAAATGGTAATACAATTGATTTGATTTGTATTCTATTATAGATCATCATCAGAAACCATTCCAAAATGAATTTGAAGCTAAACCACAATAGATTATCCACACTGCATCAACAATCCAATTTTATTCCAACCATTAGATTCAGGGATCTAGATAAGAGATTCAAAAGTCACTTTAATATCAAGATGATCACCTTTATTCCAAGCCTTTGATATGAAAAGGCATTCATGGATCAATCCCTTTTATAGATCCTTTCTCTCTCTACGATGCTAGAGTAGAGTGGAGCTCTCGATCCATTGGATTGAATTTCAGTCTGGAATGAGATCCACATATTCTTATATAGTGTATGTCTAAATACTAGGATAGGGTTCCCCAAATGACTAAATTAAAAATCCATTAAATAAGTAATAAATGAATAATTATGATGGACTAACTGAAGTTACCTGATCATTATCCTTGTATCACTCAGTGAGGGAGGGGGTGAATCTGTTATATCTTTTTCTTTTATGTTTCCTTTATTTGGAAACAACCTTCACATCCTAATAAAGATTTATTTCTCTGTTGAACACACACAACCACAAGAACACATGATTTAAAAGGTTTACTACTAAACAGGAGTAACTGTATTCATATCATGGTATAGAAATAATCCAGTGCCACACAATCCACTAGAAATCAATCATTTGATGTGGAATACAACAATTTGGATATACCCTCACACTCGTGTAGCACTTGGAAGACAATTTTCAAGTAATTAAGCACCCTATTAGCATAAATAGAGAAATAAATTGTTTCAATGCTTATTTATAATTCGACAAGTGTATTCTATGAAGTACAACTCTTCACTTTCCTACCTATAATCTGGTAAGAACTCCCTTATACACAAATAAATATGTGTGAAGACCAGAAAATTTTCACACGACATTTAGGGTATCTTGAAACCAATTCAAATGCCTTGTATGAAACAAATTAATTTTTTGGCATGGAAAAACTATTTCACGCACCTTCTTTTTTCTGCACAACTTTTATCCTTTTCGCCCAACATCCCTTTTTCGTGCACCATCCCTTTTTCGCACAACATCTCACTTTTTCACATATCTCAGTCAGCATATATTTTTACTCACTTAAGATCCTAGTAATTCTCTAAGTGTCGAGGCAAAAAAAATGAGAGGGGCTTACCTTGTATTTATAGGCATTTTTTGACCCTGTGAGAAAAATAATATTCCACATGTAAAACCCTCTTCATGCATGTAAATACTCTTTAACACAAATTCATATTTCATTCACATTAATGAGTTTCTTAATTCTTCATGCCTTTTCCATTTTTCTCCATTCTGATCTCAAAACACCACTTTCACAAAAAAACTTAACCACGTTCCATATTGCATGAAAAACCAACATTTCATGCAACCTCATTTTTCACGCACTTTTCCCAATTCTTCGTGCACTCCATACCTTTTCCAAATTTTGATGTTCTGATCTTGAAACATAAATTGACTGAAACTATTCAATCCCCATTCAATTTATCGTGATACATTCTTTTCCAATAATACATGTATTTATCTTCAGATTTTCTGGCCCAAAAATGTGGCAAATAATAGAGAATAGTGCCAACTTCAATATATGATTCACACCTAATTTCAAGATTCATTTATATGAGTTGGATTCATTAAAACCTCTTCTTATATTATAAAAAATTCCCCTATCGTTATATATATCCTTCAATAGATAATCTGTAGCATCGTTGTAGTTTCTATGGAAAGTACTATAACTTCCCCATCTTCCACCAGAATCTTTCCTTCTAATAAAAATGGTATATAACCAGAAACACCATTACCCCTCCTTTACTTCATAAGTATTTAATCCTAATATCTCCCAACTTATGATATTATTGAAGTAAAAATCATCAAGGTATCGTCTGATTTTTAAGGATTTTATAACATGAATTGATTTATCCTCCTTGAAAAAAAAGACAACACTCTACAAAATTAAACACTTCAAACATCCTTATCCATTAAAAATGGTCCCAATACTAACAAAATCATAAATATTAATTATATTTTATCACATACAAATAATATATATTAAATATATTACCTCATAAAACCTAATACTTTAGATCGATTCATAATTCCCTCTAATATTAATACAACCATGAATATTAAAATAATAATAATTTATATATTTTTATTCCCAGTATTTACATAAGCACTTGTAAATAATTATAATAAATAAGTTCAAGAAAACTATTTTATACTCATATTATAATGATTTTTTTTGTTATTATTAAGACTTGGTAAGTACATGGACCCCATGGTGGGGCCCGTCATGTCATATATACCTATTTAGCAGAATAGGGTAGAATATTGAATGCGCTATTGTGAGTTACACACTATTTAATTATCTCAATACCATGGAGTAATATTCACATAACTGTAGCATAGTATAGTAACCCATCACTACCCCTAAATAGAAAATGAATATTCATAGAAATGGAAACTGTCCTATGTCACATACAATGTAATATAATCACTTTTTTAGGTGGTATCTCATAAAGCGAGATGTACAGCATATGAAATAATCCATTTTGATTTATTTTTTATTGATCTAACTTAATGGGCTTTCCTACGACAACCTTTTCCATGGAATTAATGAATGTACTACCATACTAAATGATGAGGCCTTATATATCACTTCCACAACATGGAAAAGATAATTCTTTCTTAATCATTTAACCAATTTCATACCCCCAACGACACACCATACACAAGCTACCTCACCATGACATCAATTTTAACGTTTTTTCCTAGAATTTAAGTACATGAACAAATATAACGCATTGATAATTATATCATGTTAGTATTCCAATTAACATGATCATATATTTGTACAAGCAATTACACTAAAACATGTGGTGTTCCTATTTAATGATCTATCTGCATGATCTCATCTACTATAGATGACCATGTGAATATTTTATAAAAAGAGGTATCAATTCTTATGATTAATTAGCACCAAATAGTCCTACATCAACTGTGTCTATTCATTATGAAGTTTTTAAACTTTAGGAAATATATTTATTATTAATCTAATAGTCCCTCAAGGTTCTCATTATATCCTAGTGACTTCTATACGATTTTGATACGATAATTAAAATGTGTAAATTATGTTTAGAATAGTTGATAAAGAAATATAAACATTATTATGGTTTGTTCACATCATGTATAAAACATTATTTCCATATATGGTAATCAAAAAATGTAATAATCATGTTTGGTCTAGGGAACCCACTATTTCCACACTCCCACTTCAACTAGATCACACTTTAAAACTCTACTTATTTACCCTCAGATGATATGATCATGTTTCTACTGAGTTATGTCATTAGTCATGGGCCTCTATGTTTCCAACACATGACAATACTGTAATCTAATACCCCTCTTCCTAGAGTAAGAATTCTCAAGAGATGATATCCCCAATTATTTCAATTTCTTCAAATGTCAAAAACATGAAATCTTGGAAAGTAATAAAAGTATAATTTTAATTAATTATATTATTATTAAACATTTTTTACTATGTACAATTCTATGAACTGGAAAAAATCATTTGATTTTAAATACTACTTTTTATCTACTAATGATGTTAAAACACACTCGGTATTTATAGATATATAAACCATTAGAACTAATGAATATGTTTTTCTCATTACCTTAGAATAAATACGATAATAGATCTTATTGATATATGGAAGACAAATTTTACCTTGATATCTAGTATACCTTCCATTCCACAATCTATATGCATACATTTATACTTCTTAAAGTAAAATGAGATATTTTTTACAAAATCCCTTGTAGTTATCTTGGATTTAACTAATATTTTCCTACAATAAATTTTATATTGGTAATATCATTCATTTTATATAGAATGTCTTTTGTGATTGATCCATTACAGATGCGTAAAAAATTCAATTTACCACATTAATCTCCCCATATGTCCCAAAACTGTCATCTTTGAATATTAATGTCATATAACACTAGAAAATTATATATCAAATTGTTCCATATTGTAATTTTAAAAACATAGTTAGTATATGTAAAACAGACCAGGTCTAAGAAATCATTGGATCTAACCCAGTAGATCACATCCCCATGAACATATATTCCTTGTTTAATTCAATCTCTGGAGAGATAGGTTCATTCAGGTATTAATGAAATTTAATTCAAATAGTTGTTTACATTTTTTATTAAAAATATTTTACTTAAAAACCATTGTTTCTCCTTGTACCCTTTGGTAGACACATGGAGAATATTTATTCCAAATTAATATTCCATTATCTTGTTAATTACATCAATTCCAAACCTGATTTTAGTAAAATTTAACAATTATATGTATTTTTTGATGTCACCTTCACTTACTAGTTGTGTCTAATATATTCCTTACAAGATAGGTGGTATCTAAATCCTATGATCAACAAAAAAATCTCCAGATGTAGCTATGATAAGTAAAATTCTACTCAATTTATGTATAATGACTTGTTATAACCAATCGAGCCTTATTGGTACCAAGATTGTACCATACATGAATAGTTTCGTATGAATACAAACCAAAATGTTCAAAATAATAAGAACATGTATTCTGGTACATGGAATCCATTTTTTAAGATCAATTTGTCTTTTCAATATTATCTAGTTTCCATATACCTTTTTCTAATACGATTCATTATTCTCGAAAAATATTGTAACAATGAATGTGATTAATATAAAACCATCACTATGCTTTTTTACATTCTACAAAATATATGACTCTATAAACTTCTTATTCCACACCACTTATGGATATTTATCCAATTAAAACGAGTTGGAAATATATCATATTTACTTGATATAAGTAAATATTTCTCCCAATATCTTAGAAAAATATGTGCACACATATATAGAAATATTTTCTAACACATGAATATAACTATACTTTTATACATATTAAAATAATATCCACTATAAACTTTCGAATATTAACTAAGATTCACATTATGTTTCTCCTTATGCTAGTTCATTTTTATTCGTAATGAACTCTTCACATCCAAACACAATGTTCTTTTAACATAATGAATTTATACCATCCTATAACTCTTATTATATCCATTTTTAGTTATATTTGAACTATTTTTATGAGAAAACACTATTTTTTTATAGGCATTTATTAAAAAATAATGGATTTTTCTACAATGGATTTAGTTGCACCATTCATACTCCTTTTACTTACAAAATGACATTTATGTGTATAATGAAATATTCGGTTAGAAATTACTCCATGATACAATATATTAATCTTTGTTAACATATAATACACATCATTAATCCCCTTATTATCATCAAGGATTTTATGTGGAAAAGGTAATGTTAATTTAGGTATTACTTTATGCTAGATTATAATGAAAGATGAATACATGGTCAAGATATTCATTGACATACCATCATGAAGAAACACATATGTACTTACTATGAATATATTGTACTTCCTTTTGACATTATTTAATGAAACATAAAGGAATATTATAATTTATATTTACCTCTATCATTCCGTTGGAATGGTACATGCTATCTATTTGATCTAATTTCAAAAGATTATTGACTTACCTTAATTTTTAATGGTTTCTTTTGGCCAAAACAATGTATATAAGTGTGTTAATAACACCTAATTTCATTGTCTCTAATGATTCTAACACCATATTAGGTATATCCTATACGACTACATAGTTTTTATTGAAAAATTAATATCCTTCAACGATGACGTAAATATGTATTTTAATTTATATTCATAACTTATTTCTTAAGAGTCATGTATTAGTGAAATATTACATGACTATTCGACATCAAAAAACATTCATTTCAAAACTGGAATAATCTATTCTTATTCCAAATGGACACAAGAGATAAATGAATTGGTTATGTTCCATAATAGTTTTACTAGAATCAATATCTTATAAATTGTATATTTCTTACTTCTCTGTGATAACTAAGGAATCACCCTTTATCATCCACTTGGAGAGAATATGTTACTTCTTATAACATTTATTTTTTTAACTGGTTACTGTATTAGACTAAACATGTGTAATAGGAATATTTTATTCAATACCTATGATGTAAATAGAAATATTAATTATGGTTAATGAATATACTTGAAGAATAAAATTGATTACATTATTCTTCAATTTAGATTATTGAATTTAAATATTTAATGACTTATTTCATTCCATGTGAAGCAAATAAGATCTTGTATGAAAACCCACCAATTTTATTGAAAGATGTTGTAAAGGTGAAATTGGTTTCAAACATTCCATTGGTGTTTCTACCCTATATTTCAACTTTTTAACCATAAAAACTATTTATTACACATTATTTAAGTTATTATATACTTAGATAAACTTTACCAAAAATGAAATGATGTTTCCTTTTGTATTTTTTATCTTTAAATCATAAAAAAAACTTGAAGAAGTGGGTGAAAATTATATAATAATAGAATGCATTGAAAATATAGTTTCTGACAGTACAATTTACAAATATCAGGTGTAATCATCACCTCATTCATATATTACCTCACTTTCTCCCCACATGATTCTTAGAGATGAGGCAAAACGTGTAATAATACATTTCCTGATATAGTATAACCACTCACATTAGATGTTGATGATAGAATTATGTAATAACCATCACATGCATCATATAAGAGTTTCCTATAAGCATATTTCTCGCCGTCTCTTTTGGAGGTTTCTCATCATTTAATGGGGACACTAACAACTTAAATTAATGGTGTCATAGTGCTTTGGGAATGTTCCAATGTTACTCTTTATAAAATCATATCAGTTTTGAAATTTTCTTTTTCAGTTATCATCACTATGTACTTGTGGAATTACTTTACATTTTATAAAATTAAAAAACTAACAGATTAGTACTTTCCTCTAGATTATCATTGAGACATTACATATATATTAAGTCATTAAATGTCTCCCACTATATTATCAAACTCTATTAAACATCTATATTATAATTAGAATACTATATAATTTGAGTATACTTGTGTAAGAGATCCTTTAAACCTCTACTAATAATCTACAATATTTTTCTACTCCACTACTCTAAGAGTTTAGGGAAGGAATTTGACTGGAAAACTACATTAAATAACATCTCCTTGATATTTTGTGTGAATTCCAAAATTATAAAATCATCAAAATTACTTAATAAAATATTTCCACTAATGATTCAAAAATATATACTTGTATAATTATTTTCTTCTAACTTCATTTAAATTGAACCATTACTATCATAAGAACTCCATGGTTGTTGAAGGTGCCCTCAACATTTGATGATGAGAATCCCATACTCTAAATTTTTTTCTATTTTAATTTATTGACGGTGTTTGCGACTTAATATTTAATTGAATTTTTTTTATTTTATAAAATTTAATCCTTTTCTATTAAATAGGTTTATACTATGTGGTCTTTATCATAATTTAACCTGTATTTACTATAATACATTCATAACATCTTTATGAATTTTAGATGTTCATTATTATGTGTTATCATAAACATGAAAGTGAAAAAATCATAAAAAATGAATTAAGGAAAAAATTACTTGACTAGCCATTATAATCAAATAATGGTAGATCCATTTTAAAAAAATAAATCAGTTGTGTCCAAAGGGTACCATACCGGAGTCGAATCTGGACTCGTATCCCATGTCCCCCCAATATAATGTATTCACTTCTCATCTAAGATATCACCATACATTGGGGGTGTCTGCGCCATACAAAGTCAACATAAAATGTATATGTATACTCTCATACTGGAGAGGGGGTCTAAGTAAGAACAAAATACTTGTACATAAATTTATCGTGCGGACCCTTATACATATAGAATGAAAATATTTTAATTCACATCCCATCATAAAATTAAATACTTATTATAAAAATCACATGTTGTTGTAATAAATATTTAAATAAATTAAAACAAACAATGTTTTAGTCAATTTCTAAAGACAAGTAGATATGAAAAATAGACAGGATAAAAAATTAAATCCAATAATTTTAATTTTTATAGATTAAATATAAATTAAATAAATTATACAATTAAAATAATTTACCTTCTTCTTCAGTCCAGATATTAATATATTTTTTGTTCCAAAAATTATATTATTCAAAAAATAAAATTTAATAAAAAAATTAAATTAATTATTTTAAAAAATAAAATTATTATTATTTTTAAACCAATAAAAATTTAATTAATCTTTTACTGAATTAATATATTTATATGTTTAAAACTCTACACAGACACATTACGGGTTTGGATGAACCCATTCAGGCCCATTTCATAGTGGACAGAACCCGCCCTGGGACATTACAGTTCGAGAAGACCTTGTACAAGGATTTTATGACTAGTGAAACCCCACACCATTATAAGTCATTAAAAGTAAATTATAAAGAAAAGGGACTACCTAAAGGTATGACCACTGAGTTTCGATTAGTATAGGTGACGACAGTCATGGATGGAGGCAACAGGTTTGTCCTAAAAATGGTGGAAAGACATGATACATGTTGAGATGCATCGGTCACCGACTTGGAAATCATTTGGAGACTGGTCAAATAGGGTTCACTGGATTGAAACAAGGGGTTTGGTCGACCGATGAGTCCATCGATGGTGATGCACCATAAATTTGGCCATAAGCGCGGTGGGGGTAGCCACGATTCGATATGGTTGAACATGATATGGTATGAAAGTGGATGATCTGAATACAACTGTATTATATCATGACATTACCTAGAGGGTCCTATATCATGACTACCGCAAGACCAGCTTTAATAGGCAAGGGTCTAGTGAGTAGCACCGAGAAGGAATATCCCACGAAGGCATTATCCAAAAGTACCTCTACACACACACAAATCTCAATGTCATAAATGCTGAAATGTAAATACACTAAGTAAGAAAATTCATGAAAACCACTATATCCCCAAAAAAGAGTACAACAATGAATGTACTAGAAAGAAAATAGGTCCAAAACAATCCCACCAAATAGATTCTGTAACCAAAAGTCCAACCTATAAGAAATGGTGTACTATGACTGCTATTTGGACTATAAGATCACAACTCATATGTCCAGGATCGTTAGAAACTGTCAGGTCCTTGACCACCTTGGACTCTTTCAAAGTGTCTATCATCTACAAAAGACATGAAACATGCAGAAAAATCCCATATAGGGGTGACTATGACAATACTTAGTATGACACCTCGATACCACAAAGGAAATACCCCAAACGAAAAAACCAAAAAGAAAAGTACATTAAACTCTACATAGGTATATATCTATTGTACATATAACTAGGATATCTAGATATACCCCATCCAGAACACAAGACTAGAGTTAATCACAACCAATTACCTGCCACATGATTCTCCTCGAAGCATGATCAATCTGGGAGGACTCAATCCTCAAGCCATTATATCATTGGAGACACTCATAAACATTTCAATATTATTTGGTCCCTTAAAAAATGATATCGAATTTCTTAATGAATATTATTATATATAGATAGGGTATCCTTACCATATAATACCACTAACCCAATCTTGATAAACATGCAACGTAGGGGATCTTTGCTAGAGAATACCACTAACCCTACGAATGCAGCCTGCTATATGGAGGACAAACTCCCTTTTCTCGTAAGATACATTAATTCCAAATAAACACCTCTAGGGGTTATATAGGATCCTACTCCATTCCCGTGGGAGAATACCATAAATATATCTGGTACTCGGCCTCTAGAGGGGAAAACCATCCAGTAACATGGATGTAATGTCATACTGATCCCTCAAGGAATGAAACAATGTAATTCTCTAAACCTATACTATCCCATAGTAAAAACTCAAAAGTTTTTTCAAAACGATCATCTCATTTCTTGGGTCGTAACACCATAAATGACTCATCAAATAAACATACTGTTTCAATGTCATGGGATTTGGTTGTTTCTGACGAAAGGGGTCACTATGTCTGTGGAACAACCACATTGTCGGTTGATTGACCGTGTTGGTTGAGCAGTAAGGTTCATCTTCCCCATGGTCGATCATCCACAGTAGACTGTGCAACCGATGACACTAAAAAAGCTCAATCTTTTGTGGCAGTCTACCACCCCGGTCATCTGGACGACCTCCCCCGGTTGACCCAGGGTCTAACCTATATCAAGCCCCTTCCAATGGGTCTGACCCAGCCTGCTAGGTCTGAACTATCCCACTATGTCTGACCTATCCCACTAGGTATGACTTGGCACATTGATCTTGAACTTTTCACTCATCTCGCCCTACTAGTGCATGAGCCACCTAGCATAGCTCTTTATATGTGTTTTTAGCCACGTCCCACATGGCCACCATCACCCAAATGATTTTCAACTAATAAATGCATCTCTAGGACCATTACCATGTTTCATATATGCCCTGGGTCCTCCATCTCAACATTTGGCTTCCCACCACTACCTGCATCCTACCATCACTGTCATTATCTCCAGTTTCTACATTGTTGTTGATCGCTTCCACCTTGACTTGTCAGATCAATGTGATGGTCCCATTCAAGTGGTACATTCCATGAACCACTAATCATACTCTAATATGCTTAATTCAAAATGGTTTAATATCTCAGTTTCTCAGCAATATATCTATAAAAACCTAGGATCCACTGTCAGTTTTCCCCAAATATGGGGGTCTAATCGCATTTAGACCCACCTTAAAAATCAAACTGTTTCCACGGGGGTCCAACAGGGAAGAACACGAATAAAGAGGGAAAGAAAATCAAAATAATTCCTGGAAGGATGAACCTCACTAATTGTTCATTTCATCCTCAATCCGTTTCTTTTATAAGGGTAAATGAAGAGGAATTTAAAAAAAATATCTATATAATCCTGCAAATAGATTCCCATCCCACAACATTGAATAAACCATGGATAAATCTATTCATCGATTGACCCATGTTCATTGTGGAAAAAAAGAATGGGGAAAATCACAAATATAAAATTTTCCTACCTCTATTCGGTTCAGCTGCTGATGATGGATGATCATTGTGTCATTCTTTCCAGTGAGGTTCCTTCAAATCAGTGGTGTGTTGATCGTTGATCCATGATCTGCCATTTTTTCAATAGATTTATTTTTCCATATCTCAGGGGAATTATATTATTAGGATGATAAAACTGACTTCTTGAAATAGTTTTAATAAAATAAATTTTGATATTCCAAAAAAAATTATAAAAATATTTAATTTACAATTTCAACCTCCATGACTTTTTCTATAGATGACCCACGCTGATAAAAGTTTTTTCATGGCTAGGGTAAATAAACATCTATGAGATCAATTGAGCCCTCTGATTTCTTATCTAGCCAACCGTTTAGGAGTTATACAAGTTTCTCATGAAAACTAAATTTGTGTGCTATTAAGTGTTTAATATTTTTTAAAAAACATTTCTGGTAAAAATGGGTCTTATAATCACACGTCATCTCAGTGCCTTGCTTAAAATTAATCCAAATAATTTCTCAAAATAATATATAGGAAAATATAAGATGATACATTGTCCACACTATGGGGATTTACGTCCCCAAAATAAAAAATGGGATACTCAAACAAATGAGGATACTATGAACAAATCTGAGACTCCCGCTCCCATGTACTCTCCTAGAGATTCATGTTCTACCACTAGAAACACACCAAATGAATCAATATCACACAACTCATGTCTATCCTCAATATCCACTAGGTAATCAGCAAATGTTTCCCCATCCTCGATGTCCATTTTGACCCAGTCGATGACGTGCGATGGGTAATGCACATTCCAATTCAGTTGTGTTACATGGAAGACGTTATGCACTGGATCTAACTTTGATCGTAGATCCAATCCATATACCACCTCAACAACTCTAATTTTTATCTAAAAGATTCAATGAACCTCCGAGATATATCTCTTCCCTACCCATATATCTATATTCTTCTTCATGGTGATATCCAAAGGAACATATGGTCTCCTTCCTCGAATTCCAAAGGCTTTCGTCGCCTATCATTATTAGACTTATAATAGCTATGTGTAGTCTCAATTCACTCCTGGATGATATGAACCTTCTCATAGTATCTCACACCAACTCTGGCCCCACGATGTCTTAATATTCTAGGTCATTCCAGAAATTTAGTGACCTACTGTGTATCATGTACAGGGACTCAAATGGTTCCATACCAATGGGGGAGTGCTAGAAATTGTTTTCTGAAAACTACACTAGGGAATGGTGATCCTCTTAACTACTTCTATATTCTAACATGATTGCCCACAAAATTTCTTATGGAACCTGAATGGTCATATCAATATGGATTTTTAACTATGGGTAAAATTCTATGACCAACCCTAACAGGGACCCAAAAATCCTCCTACATTCCCTTAAATTGTTGGGATATAAATATAGCATCACGATCTTAATCTATCATCGATGGAGCACTGTGGAGTCAAATTATCTCATGCACATAGATTAATACAATTCTCTCTACTAGACTCTGGTCTTGGATAGCAAGGATGCGGGCTAACCTGGTGAGTCAATCTATGATCACCCGGATAGAATCAAGACCCTTAGAAATATTTTGAGAACCCATCACTAATACCTTAAATATCCAATCCCCTTCCATTCCGGCACCTCCAGGGGTTGAGCTGATCCCACTAGAACCTGTTTATCATCCATCACTTTCTATCATGCGAGTCATCCAGAAAAGAACTCTAAAACACCCTTCTTTATCAAAAGCCACCCAAACTGATGGCAGAGGTCCTCGTAGATCTTTTCCACACCAGGATGTACTGCCAAAGGGGAGGTGTGGAATTACCTCAAAACCTATTACATTAATTCCAAAGGTAAAACAATGTGACCTCGTAAAATAACGATATTCTCCCCACTTTTGAAAATCCCTTAAAAGTATGTCCTATGGGAATTCAATCACATAATGTTTTGTAGTTGGTGTCCCCATGTTGTTCCACCTTGAATCACTGTAAGAGTGTAGGGGTGAAAACCATCGACTAGAGATAATTTGATCTATCAACAACGAAAATGATTATTGCAATAAGCCTAACTACTCTGAATCCTTGTTTATAAACTACAAATTGGATCTCCTGCTAAGAGAATATTCCACCACGTTCCCCTTCCCTAGAGAATAGAAAATATCAAATTCAAATTCCTCGAGGAACTCTATACATTTCCTCTGTCTAATGTTTATATCATTATAATAGAATATATACTTGAGAATCTTGTAATCCAAATAGTTGATAAACCGCTATCCCATCAGGTAGTGTCAGCATATCTTCAATGTGAAGACTACCGCTGCTACCAGAAGATCATGGGTCCTATGTTTCAAATAATGTAGATTTTACTAAAGTGAACCATAGGAAATTGAATCTTACCCTTGCATTATGAAACAAGCAACCTCGTTCCCTAATGAATCTTATAATACCACATACTCGACACATTACTTCGGAAACTTTTGGATATGAGAACTCATAAACCTCTACCTAATCTCTTGAAATCACTAATGTCAATTCTTTTTCCACATGATAGGCTATCCATTTCAAGTCAAATATATCAAAGTTGATACTAATATGAAGAATTCAGGCACAAACCCTTGACATTACCCTTAAAAACCAAGGAAAAATCATACCTTAGTAACACCATTAGGTGGCTCCCAAGAAAGAGCTTCCTCAACCTTCATTGGATCTACTGCAAATCTAGACACTGAAATGAAATGTCCTTGAAAATAAAACACTTGAATCATGAACTGATACATACAGATATTCTCGTAGATTTTTTTCTATCAGTGTAAGACTATGACCACCCTCAATTGTATCTCATGCTCATCCTCCAATGTTGAGTAATCCATGATGTCATCAATGAAGACCACCATTAATCGGTCTATGTAAGGAAGAATGATTTGGTTCGAAATTCCCACAAACAATGTTGGGACGTTAATAATTCATAACAGAATCACTATGTACTTGTAGTGACCATAAAAAAATTTGAAGGTGGTAATTAGCATATCCTCAACCTGTACTTTCAATTGGTCATAGCCTGATCTGAGGCCAATCAATGAAAACCGTCACACCCCTTTTAACAGATCAAAGAGTTGTTCGATCCTCATTAGTGGAAACTTGTTCTTCAGGGTCACCTGATTCAAGAAATGATAATAAAAAAATAACCTCAATTTCAGGTCTTCCGTCTTGGCAAACAAAATATGGGATTCCCATTGTAAAACAATTAGTCTCACGAATCCCATTATCTATAATTCCTCCAACTACACCCTTAGCCTGTGATGCTCTACGAGAAGCATCTAATTTAGAGGTCTAGATATCAGAGTCGTCTAGGGGTGTAGATTAATGATGAATTCCATCACCCTATGGAGTGGTAAATCAGGAACATCATTAATAAATATATCCTCATACTCAAAAACCACTATAGGAAACCGAGTACTCATATCATCCATTGCACCGAGGGTGAGGCTAGACAAATGATGTATAATCAGCGGCAACCTTTTATGTGTATGTCCATCCAGAGCTACCTATCATTCATTTTCACCATGATTGGAAAACGTGGTTCCATCATTGAAACACCACACTATATGCCTAAAACAGTCATTCTAAGCATGAACAGTGGATAACCAGTCCATACCAAAAATAAATTCATAAGTCCTAGATGCTTCTAACAAGATATCCCAATCAAAACTGTCACCCCCAAGAGATAGGTCGCATTGTCAGCACCAGTTTTTGATCATCAAATATCCTCTTGTTGGAGTCTCTAATCCTAAGGGTCGAGTCAACAGTAAAACCAAAATATATGAGTCCCAAACAAGGTTTGTGGAAAGAAAGGAATGACTTGAACCTATGTATATCATTACATCAATTAATGTGTAAAATAAATTGATCATTCCTTGAATCATACCAAGAGTGATGGCTTCATATGACTCAATTTCCTACAACTGTCTTTTTCCTTTTCAACCATCTCCCTGAGCGTAGCATGGACCACCTAGGGGTGGTGGTGGTATTAAGTCAAAACATGGATCACCTCTTTCTACCTTTCCTGACCCTTTACCAAATCTTCTTCCATGATAAAAACTGTAATAAAATAATTACTTTTTCCTTGATGGTCCCTAAACTATCCCTGGATCAACAATACAGAGGGTTCATAAATCTCATACTAGATGTCACTGATAGCCGCATATGTAACATTGTATGTCTATGGGATCATTTGAGCCACCTTGGGAGCCCACAACAACTAACAATGAGACATGGTATTGTCTCCTAAATTTTTTGAGCCATTGGGGCCTCTGCAACAGTCATCGATAACATATTTCCAAGGTCTCAGCTACATGTTTCCCACTACTAGCTCCCACTACCGGTGCCTACCCCAGTATAAAACACTCCACAAAAAGGGATCGCTCAGGTATCCTAGAATAAACAATAACTCTAAGGGATACAATCGATTTCCTTATGTCCTGATGTAATCCCTACTCTATGTTCTTATCTTAGAAGAACTGGTCTTATACCATGTTCATATAGTATCATGAAGGATCATTAAACCTCATTGAATAATCTTATGGGGTCATAATTCCCTATTGAAAATGAATTATCTCTAAAAATCTCAATGTTGGTAGATAGGAATCCTCCCTAGATATATGGTCAATGTCTTTCTAGGAGAGATTTGTCTCATCGTGTGACTGAATCACCAAGATACACCACCGCTCTACGGATCCCTGATGAAAAATAATGCTGAGTACTTCCATATTGTTGGTAGGTTTCCTCACAGGGAAGAAAAAATGGGTAACTACCTTTATCCAATCCTCATGTAAATGGGGCTCAGGATCTCCCAGAAACCTGGGAGGTTGCTGCCTCTGAAACTTGTTTAATGCCCTCAGACTGTGTGAATCCTCATTTGCTAGTACTGGTAGTAGTTTATTCTCAAGAAGTGGTTTTATAAATGGAAAATCACTTTTAGGTGCTATCTTTGGTATATGACCCTCTACAGATTCCTCTTTACTAGGTATATCATCCTTGTGATCATGCATTAGAAGCTAACATAGATTTATACTTGGAGGCATCATAAAATAAAATAATATGAACCATATTCAATAGAGTATATCAAGAGAGATCACTAAATAAGTACATAGAAAAAAAATCATATATGATTAATGAACCATTTTTTCCAAAAACTATTTGTTTCATGTACCGAGTCTAAAAGAAGGTATTTGGAGTCCTAGTTTATGGATACATTGGTCATCGTGCCAACACAGGAGTATTTGGCCTCAAAGACGAACTCAAAACACATAACATTATTTCCCATCTCAAACCTTACAAGATCTTAGTCCTAATGTAGAACATAACTCCTCTGACAACACTATTTCGTGATCCATCCTAGAGGGAAATATTCCAAGACTATCCCAAGATATCCTCCAATAGGTCAGGGGATGATGACTAGCATCGAGTAGAGATATCACACAAATGGGAGGCATTATCCTAATGAAACTGTACAAATTTACACATCTCCAATCTAGAAATTCTGAAATGTAAAAACACAAAATAAAAAATTCATAAAAAATTCAATATATCCTAACCATAGTATAATTATGAATGTATGTGAATGTAAAAAGGGTCAAAACAAGCCCACCAAAAAGTGTCTATTACCAGAAGTCTTACCTATAAGAAAACAGTTACATGGACTGCTGTCTGAATCACTGGGTAACACATCGTATATCTAGAAACACTAATAAATTATTGGTTCTTGTCCAAATATGACTATATCAAATGGTTGATTATCTACACAAGACATGACATGTTTGCGAAAATCCATTGTAGAGGTGAGAAAAAATACATAGTTGGACAACTGGAAACTAAAAAGGAAATTCCATAAAGAAAATAACACAATGGAACATATAGTATGATCCACATAGGTATATGTTTACAGTAATTATAACATGGCAATACATATATACACAATCCATGACACAATTTTAGACATTATTAAAAATCAATTACCATCCACATGTTTCTACTGTGATGTACGCTAATTCCAAAATGACTCAATCCTCAAGCCATGATATTATCGGAGACACTCAGGAAATATTATACCTCATTTGGTACCATAATGACATTGTATTAGTAATGTAATAATATGACACGTAGAGATGGGATAGTTCCTAGAGAATAACACAAAACACATATGGATCAACCCACAACATAAGGAATCCTGCCCATAGAAAAACACTAACTCTAATGATTCGACCCACTAGAAGGAGGACCAACTCTTTGATCATTGAGGTTACATGAAATCCATAAAACTCCACTAGGGATGATAGAGGATCCAACTTCATTTCCACATAGGAATACGAAAACTCTATCTGGGACTTGGCATCTATTGGACACTACAATCCAATAACGTGGATGAAAATCCTTACTGAACTCCCACAGAAAAGACCAAGGAAAACACTATAAACCGACAGTAGTCCCTATTATACAATCAGAACTTATATAAAAAATGTCTGTATCATTTCTAGCGTCCCAATTCCAAGGAAATATTTTCAAAAAGATGTATCATTTGGATGTTATGACAGTTTTATGTTTCAAAGGAGGGGGTGTTACTAGGCCCGTGGACCAGCTGTGGTGGTTGACCCCAATAGTTGATCTGCACTACAAT
The DNA here is from genome assembly GCA_963277665.1 of Viscum album. Lineage (NCBI taxonomy): Eukaryota > Viridiplantae > Streptophyta > Magnoliopsida > Santalales > Viscaceae > Viscum > Viscum album. The sequence continues at coordinate 668,788,211 of OY728133.1, forward strand.
AAACCATCCATGGGGGGTTATGCGAGTGCTCCATGATCGACTATCCATAGTTGACTATGAAACTACCCAATGATCGACCATCCAATTGTCGATCGTACGACCATCCTGGGTTGACCCAAGATCCGACTTCGGTCTGATCCAAATCCAACGCAGTCTGCTGGGTCCGACCCGACTCATTGGGTCTCACCCAAACTAGTGGTCTTAACCTAACCAACTGGCTCCAACATAACCCACTAGTTCTAGATCAGTCCACACTATCACCATTTTCATCGCATGAATCTTCTAGCACCCGCCACACCCTTAAGACCCATATCACACCACCTCCTCTTCCTTGTCTTTGATGCCTCCACACACGACTTCTTGTCATGTCCTATGCCCTGTGCCTACCACCCCCATCTCCCACATCTTCCAAATCCTGTTCCACACTATCACTGCCTTTCCAAACCAGACATTCATGCCTTAACATCACCAGTGGTCCCTTTTGTGGATACTAATCCAACCATCATGCCTTCGATTAAAAAAGGTTGTACATATGGGTTCCTTGGATACTAATCTACACAGAAACGACATGTGTTGTAGGTTTCCCACCAATCCAAGGGTACGATCATGTTTAGAACCACCCTAAATGTCGAATTGTGGCCACAGAGGTCTAATAAAAAAGAACACAATGAATATGCGAGAGAAAATCATAAGAACACCCGGGATGATGAATCTCGGCCTTTGCTTGTGTTATCCTCAATCTAATTCCATTAGAAGGATAAAAAAGATGAATTTTAAATAAATCTAACAGTAATCCTGAAAATAATATCACATACCAGAACAATTATTGAACAATAGATCAATCAGTTCATTGATTGAAACACATTTATCATGGAAATCAAGAAATGAGAAAGATCACAAAGAAACAATATCCCTGATTCATTTCAGATCAGTCATTGATGAAGTTTGATCATTATTTCATCATCATCAGTACGGTTCCTTTGAATCAGTTGCATGATAATCATTGATGAAAAATCCATCGCCGTTTGTTCAATGGAGTTATTTATCCACATCTCAGAGGAATTCCATGGTAATAATGATAACCTTGAATTCCTAGCAGAGGATTAATAAAATAAAATCCATTTTGTAAACAATATTTTTTATAAAAATATTTTATTTATTCTTTCTCCCTCTATAAACTTTTCTATAGATGTACCGCACTGAAAAAATTTATTTCATGCCTTGGTTAAATCCATAGCTCTGGGATCAAATGTTCCCAAATATTTCTGATTTGGGAAACTATTTAAGGGTTTATACACTTTTATTTGAAAAAGTTGTGCACGTGGTATTAAAAGATTATTTTTTTTCAAAAAATTGTTCTTGGAAAACCGGGCTTGTAATGACAAGTTGTCTCATCAATTATTCTATAAATAAATCTCTATAATTTCTAAAAGAAAATACATTGGAAAATATGAGATGTTACATGAATAGTGAAGTGGCCAACTATTGGATGGAGGTGTCATGGGGGGCTTGGCCACGAAGTTTCTCCTCCTAGCCTAGGGAGGGATGTTCTTAATTTATAGGGGGAGGATGAGGAGGCTTTGAATATTTACTCTTCTTGGGAACTCAATGGGATAATTCCATTGGAAGGGTTGGCCTGATGGGGTTGTAGAATTCACCCACTGTGATTCCTTAATAGTATTTTTTAAAAAAATATTAATTATATGTTTTCTAGACCAACATATTGATTGGTTGTGTCTTTTCAACCAGTGGACAGCTCCCACCAAAAATAGGAAGACGTGGTCCAAAATTACATCTTAGTATTAATGACTATTAAATAGGGTTTTATTATTATTTATTTTGAACTACCAATAAATTTTTCCTCAATTCATTAAAATAATGTTCCAAAAATCAAATATCCTATCATATAGACTTTTAGAAATAGAACAAAATTTTTTTTACATATATTCCATGGGATCAAAACACTTCACCCCTAATTGTTTTTATTTATTTTATTGAAAAAGAATCCAAATGAAGCATTCAATTTTTTCAATAGAAAATTATTCCATCTAAATTATTGTCAGAACTAGATATCAAAAAAATTACAAAATTAACATATATATATATATATATATATTCAATTATTAAATCCAAACTATATTGTTTTCAACATATACCAAATAGATTGGATGGGAAAAAGCTTTTCATATAAAATTAGATAGATGTGTGGTCTATTTTTTGGGACAGATTTAAATCTATTTACATAATTTAATGAAAATTAATTTATTATTGGATAAAAAAACTATCACTGTCATTCTAATGCTAATTGATGTTACAATGGCATGTAACAGAACCCCGTGGGATGGGGATTTTAAAATTTTAATCTCCAGAGTGACATTACTTCATCATATTTGGTATTATAAGCCCCCCCAAAGGATTGAGGATATCATTTGAATAATTGAAATAAAAAATAGTAAAAAAACAACGACCAAATTTTATTTGACATGCATTTTAATAAAGCATGTTTCTGTCGACCATTTCAAGAGAGATCTAAATTTGAACCCTAAGAGATCATCAACATGTGCTTCAAGAATCCATGCATACACCATTTTTTGGATTTTGGGTGCCAATGAAAAGCTTTGATGATCTCTTTGACATCACGATGATTACTTCGATCTTCATTCATCATTAAATGAAGCTGTTCTTGGATCACTGTATCAGATAGAGTATTTTTCACTCAAGGATGCATGAGGAGAGAAGAGATCTCAATCCATTGGAATGAATTTCACATAGGATTGAGCTCCAAATAAGATAATATAGTGGATTCTTCAAATAATCTATTATAGTTCCCCATCCCCCATATATTTAATATCTTCTAAATAAATAATTATAAAGAAATAAATATTCCAGAAATCTTACTTATATTTTATCACATACTAGTAATATATGTAAAATATATTATGTGATAAAACTCGAGTCATAAACTCGATATGTAATTATTGCTAATATAAAAGTAACCATTAATATTAAAATAATATTCTTTTATATAATATAATTCAGTGTGACCCTCTAGGACCTAATAGTTTTATAAGTTAATAATATTCACTAATAAATATTGGAGTCTAGCAACCCATCAAGCCACTAAAGAGATAAGAAATAGTCATAGCAACGACAACCATCCTACATAAATGTAAGGTGTAATATAATATCTTTTTCATATTATATCTAAAACATTGGGATGAAAAAATTGTTCCATCACCCATTATTTCATTAATTGTTTTACTCTAGAAGGATAATTTGACCTTGGATTACCATGGACATGGTTTTTGTGAATGAACAAAAATCATTATAATCTACGAGTAAGATATCACTTCCTCAAATTGGAAATGAAAAAATCTATCTTGATCATTCAACCAGGGTCTCACAAAAAATGACACAGCCAACAAAAGTTACCTCTCCAGGGCATAAATGTCATGGTTTTTTATTTCATCAATGTAAGTTGTAAAATTACAAACATTGATAATGATATCAATTCTGAAGACCAATACACATGTTCATTGACATGAACAACCAATGACACCAGAAACATGTGGTGTTCATATTGGTGGATATTTCATCATGATATCATCTACTAGAGATCATCATGTGAGAACTTCATGAGAATAAATATAATTTTTTTATGATCCACCATCACCTGATTGTTGAACATAAACTATGCCCAATCTGTATGATGTATCTTGATTATATGATATATATTTAAGATTAATTCCATAGTATTTCAAGGTTCCCATTATAGACTATGAACTATTATAAACTATTGATATGAAATTTAATATATGGACATTACCATTTAAATAGATGATTCCGAAATATAAACACTATTATAGTAAGTTTAAATCATTTAAATCTCACATTATCCATGATATACTAATCGAAATGTATTAATCAAGTTTTGTATAGGGAACCCAATATTAAAACACAGGTCACACATTTTGAATATTTTTCTAGGATGATGACGTGAACTAATTCAGAGCATGAAATGTTTATATAACACGAAACTGCTTCACATTGTGAAATGTTTGATCCATGTTTTTTATTTAAGGAGAATCCTTTTTTTGTTTACATGGATATTTTGGATTTCACATCAGGAAATTGAGTTTCATGTGATGATCCTGAAATTCTACACATGTAATGTTCGCGATCATTAGGTTTTTATGTTTTTCATCTAATATGTTTATCATTCGACCACAAAATCCTATATTTAAACATAAGAGCTATCATAATAAATTTTAGGGATATCTTCTTCTATTGTATTGTTTCATTTAGAAATTTATATTCATCATTTTTGCACTATATCCCCAAAGGTAAGTGATATTTTTGATTCTTCATTGCCTTCAGTTGTAGTAGCACCATTTCACTATATTTTCAGATATATTAGTCTTATAGCATTGATTTTCTTGATACATTGTAGAATTTTTGGTATATTACTATAAAGTCTAAAAATTTTGTTTTTTTGTGGTGTTTTATATGAGTTTATTGAGTTTTTTGTTGTGTTATATTCTATTCTAGTCATTTTTCTGTGTGAATTGATTCTGAGATGTATGGATTGATTCTTCGGTCACCTTCATTCTCTTTGAACTCTTCCATGTTGGTGGATCTTGTTGTTGGTTTGTTCAAACCTATATTATGGTTTGTTGTTCCATATCTCAATAATGTTGGATGAAATATATTTCTCTATTTTCATAAAAAAAATTAAATAAAGTGGCGTGATTTAATCATGTGTGTGGAAAATTGTTTTTGAGAAAAGATTGTTTACCGTTATATTGGTAAAATAAGGGATTTTTAAAATCATTGTGAAATGGATTTATGAAAAGGGGTTTGAAGCATGGATTTGATGAAATTGTTTAAAAAATGTAGCAAATAGAAATCCTTGGGTACTTAGTTTGATGATGTAGCAATAGGGCTCATCCGTTGATACTCTTACGGGGTTCACTCCGAGAGTGTTCCTCTACTCCCATGAAATATTGTTCTATAGAATTTTTAGACCTATTCATGGTTTCACATTCCAAGGTGTTCTTCATGTCTCTATATTTGATTTATATATCTAGAGGCTTGATGCACATGATTTTCTATGATTGGGTATGTGTGTTGTAACTATATCTGTATGTTTTGATCATTGTCGTGATGTTACCTTTTCATTGGTTTGTTATGATTTTGATTTAAAATTATAAGTGTAACATGATATGGTTTCACATATTGATATATGTGACATGATTTGAAACTATTTTACATGGATAATTTGGGAATTTTTAAAAATAGGGATTTATTTACCACGATATTGATATAAAAATTATTTAGGTGATTATCAATACTTATTTTATTTAAATTTACTCTTATTTGAATTATTGTACTGAGAATAAATATAAAACAATTAGGATTAATCCTACTAACCCTATTTATCTCACACCTTCCACAACCCTTCAATGGTGCATAGTCCTTGATATATCATTCCTTATAGGGAAAGGAAAGGCGTTCCAATGAGGTGGTGAGGTTTTTATTAGCTTTGTATGGGTAGCTGGTGATGTGATGGTGGGATTTTTATCATGTTATCACACATAGTAGTTGTTTAAATTTAGTTTTCCTTTTCTATTGTAATTTTACCTTGGATATGTTTTAACGACTTTTGAGTTGTATCACTTTTGATTTTTACTTTTTTCTATGTTATATGTTTCTTGTTTTAATCTTCTGATTTCTCTTCCCATCATATGTATGTGTTTATTTATTTTAGTTTGTTTTTTTATGTTGGGTGAAATCATTACCTCTATATTTTTTTTATTCCTGAGTGTTAGTATACAACCCATGGGGATCAAGAATGTCTTTTGGGTATGCGATTTTTTAGTGTTTGTACTAGTTATAAAAGGTCTCCAAGTCGGGTTTGTCACATTTTTGGTATCATAGGTAGTTTGGACTATGTTTATGAAAGCTGGTAGAATATATATATAGGATTATCATAAAATTAGAGATAGGTTTTGGTTTTTCTCTAACTAGATCTTGTTGTTATGAGACTCACGTAACCATAAGATATTGGTATGTGTCTCTCATATTTTAAGTTCTTGATCTTAATCTCAGTTTTTTCTTATATAGTTTTCTAGTTTGAATTTGCTTTCCCTTGTTGTCGGATCATTTATTCTAATTTTTATTGAAATGGTAAGCCCTCAATAAAATTTATATGAGTTCCCCAAGAGTTTATATAAGAAGATCCTCAACGTAATCTTTCTCTAGATCAGAATATTACCATTGTGATCCTGAATGAAATTTGTATTGTAGACCAGAATTTATTGCAAGGGAATATTGAATTTATTGAGGTAAATTCTAGTGTTTTAGGATAAATGGATTGATAACATTTGTTGTTACATGTGAATACAATATTATTCATGTGTATGAATGAACCTGAAGATGAGGAACACAATCTTGATAAGTTTTATTAGATCTTCCAATTTCTAGATACACTTGAGAATTTCAAGGTAAAGTTCACAACATTCATAATCGAGGGTCCCAGAAAGGTATTGTGAGATTCTGTGGTACATGATGATAATCAAATTTTCATAAAATGGAAGAGATTAAAGTCACAATTATTTCAAAAAAATCAAGATTCACGTGTGATGGTGATGTATTTATAATTTCTGTATTTGTAGTAGGGATAGAGGTCCGTATTAGAATACCAAAATTAGTTTTTGGAGCTGATTCTTTTTTCTCTAGGATTAGTAAATAATTACTAGTTCAAGGATTATAGGTACCTAAAAAGATAATGATTGTATATTCGATCACATGTATTTATGATAAAACATTATACATATGTAGATATAGTAGATATGGAAATGATGATATATATGGAAATAGTAGATAAGTTTTATTATGCTACCCCATATGTTCCACCTGGTAGTAGCTTCAGTGGTGTACATGGGAGGAATAAGAAGTGACGTGATCAACCTAGAAGTGGTGGGGGTGGTTATTATCAATGTTCCTTTATACACCTTCTTTTTTGGAAAGTAGTTTACCAATGACTTTCTATTAGTGTGGAATGGTTGGGCAGACCCAGAGTTCTTGTTCTGCATATGTGGAGATATGTAACTATTTTAGATGTCATGGTCATCTTGAACATTTCATTCAGAAAAGTAATATATATCTCATTGTGGTTATGGATACTCAACTCTAAAGGATACTGTTAAATAGTTAGATGATTCAAATACTACATGTTTCTTGTCACATGCCTTAGAAGTGAAGATCCTTCACGTAATGGATGAGTTTTTATGGGGCTATATGTGGGTCGAGGTATAGTGAGAGGTATATCATTATTGAATCTTCATTAGTGAATTCTTTGTTTGATAAAGATGCCTCTCAGTCATTTATATCTATCTAGTTTATGGATATTCATAAACATAAAATTAAACTTATTTAATTTTTTAATGGAGTTTGAAAAACCTCTTGGAAAGAGGAATGAAAGAGGGTTTTGGTGCCATTTATTTCTCTATTGTTATTCGATTCTGAGTTATTCTCAGATTTCATTATTCTCAGTTTGGACATATTTGAAATCATTGTTTGGATATATTGGCTTATTTCTCATCATTATATTGTTTATTGTAAGTTTTAGTGTGCTTAATTTATTTTGGCCAATGGGAGGTATCTATTTTTTTCATGGAGAGTTGGATTTAAGGTAAAGTTGTGAAAGACCTTCCCACCAGGGGCATTGGTCTTTGTTATCTGTTTTAGTAGTAGAACCCAATGAAATTTCAAAATTTTATTATCTTCCTTATATTGTTCGGTATTTTCCGTGTATTTTCCCAAATTATTTTTGTGGTCCTCCTCCAAAGAGGGAGGTATATTTAATGATTAATATAGAACCAAATACAAAGTCGGTCAAACACCTACTTATAATATGGAACCAGCTAAGCTAAAAGAGATCCAGATTCAAATAGATGATCTAATGGGTAATAGTTTTGTTCTCCCTTATATTTCATACTAGACAACACCTATGGTCTTTATCATAAAAGATGATGGTTCAATCCTATTGTGTTTGGATTATCTAAAGCTAAACGTGGTAATGGATAATAATAATTATCCTTTTCCTCATGTAGGTGACATTTTTCCCATGTTAAAGGGGTAAAGTGTTTTCTAAAGACAGATCTTCGGTCGGATTAACACCATCTAATAGTTCAAGATTTAGATATATCAAAGACATATTTTAGTGGAATATATGACTATTAAATATATAGTATGATTCATTTTGGCCTAAACAATTGACCTTTTTTCATGGCTTTGATGAATGTAATTTTCCATGAGTTTCATTCCATTTTTTTAGTGTTCATCATTGAAGTGTTTTTTATTTGAGATCTGATCACGAGACCAATCACCATTTGAGTTTGGTTTTGGATATCCTTTGGGTTCACAATTATTATGGAAATGTTTTTAAATAAAATTTATTGATCCAAAAATTGATGTTTTGGGGGAACATGATTTATGATCATTGAATATATTTTTATCTATAGAAGGTGAAGGTTTTCTTGTTATGGGGATATCCACATAACGTCTTTGAACATTAGTTTTATTTTTGTCATTCCTAGATAATTCTAATGGTTAATCAATGATTTATTAAAGATGGAATCACCTATTAAATATCTTACATGAAAATGGGTGAAACTAAAATGGGATGAAAATTTTCAGTCTTTATTAAACAATATGAATTCACTTCAGAAAATTAGCTTATATTGGGATCTTATATGAGACCAATAAGTGGTATGTCGTATTATGTGGTAGTTATTGTGAGGTTCTATGTTGTGTGATTCTATAGGATGATCATGTGGTGCCTTTTCTGACTCTATGACTTTGACTGCATGTTATGAATTACCCCACTCATGATATAGGGATTGATGAAGTCATGTGAGCACTTAAATTTTGGAGGAACTATATTTTTGTTGAGAGTATCCATGTAATTTATAACCATAACATTCTAAGCTATATAATTTATCATAAATACATGGATCTCATATATAGGTGGTGGGTGGAAAACCATAAAAAATTTGAATTCAACTACAACTAAACCCTAAATAAGGGAATTTTGATTGTACAAAGTCTCAGTAATGTACCATTGCAGAATATTATAGAATCGATGGAATAGTGAATCCTTATAAGACTCTTCACTCAGTTGCACCTAGATTCCCAAGAATGTGTTTCACGTATGGGTCTGACTAATATTTATTAATTGTCACGTCTCCTTTAAGTAAACTATTTAGGATCATAAGAATTATGATGAGTTAAATGAGATTTTAGAAACCCTATATACAGGGAGACCATTTCTGGTTGGTCTCTCCCTTCAGATGGAATTAATTATTTTTGGGATTGGCATTTCATCCCATTATCTTTTTGGATCTCAAATTTTTAAATTAAATATTTTTTCATGATCAATTAATCTTGTCACTATAAAGACATATTATGATATGATATGGTGATTCTAGTGTCCAAATATGACCTATTAAATTATAGATTATCTGTCCAATGGTTATATATTCCAATAGATAATGGAAGAGAATTTAAAACCTTATATGTTTCTCAAGCCTCATTTAGTAATAGTTTGAAAATTGGACAATGTTCCCTTGTAAATTGTTTTTGGATATCTGTGGACTCCCCTGGGGAGGAATTCTATCTTGGTGGTGATTGATCAGTTGAACAAGTCATCTCACATAACTCTGATTAGGAAACCACTTAATATGAATATGTGGGTAAGTTGTATCTGTATTAGGCTATGAGGTTGTATGGGGTTCCTTCTTACATTGTTTTAAACAGCGACCATAGGTTTACATCACAGTTCTGGATGATACTCGAAGTGGTTTCGGGGACTCATGTCATGTTTAGTTTAGCTTACCATCCACATATAGATGACCAGATGAGTCGTATGATTCCGATCCTAGAGGATTTTTAATATGTCAGTATCTTGGATACTATTAGATCATTATATTTACATCTAGTGCTGATTGAGTTTTCTTATAAAATTAGTTATCAATCATCGATCGGAATGGATCCCTATGAGGTTTTGTATATTAACCTATGCAGGTCTCGTGTTTTTTGGGAAGTTGTGGGAGATACTTATCTTGTAGGACAAAGTCTAATTCAAGAGATATCAATGATGATTCAAGGTATTCATTGGCCTCTAGTTACAACTTATAATTTTTAGAAATCATATGTGGTTCATCAGTGTTTTCCTTTTTCATTTTACATTTGTTGATCATATTTTATTGATATATTCTCCATGGTTGGGTCATCACCATCATATAAAATATTTTAAGTAACCTATGATATTTTTGGACCATCTGAGGTCACTGAGTGGATTTGTATGGTTTCTTATTGGTTTTAATTTCTAGTTTAGTTGGAAGGTATTCATTAGTTTTTCTATATATCTCAGCTCAGGATGTACCATCTTCATCCCTCTCTTGTTATGAGTTTGGAAGAGATCTATTTGGAGATAGATACTTATGTCATACTAAAACCGGTGGATATCATTGATTATCAAGTAAAATCAGTACATGGTATTTCGATTTTGTTGTTCATATTATTATTGTGACATAGATCATATTCTCATGAAACTTGGGAGCTAGCGTCGTTGATGAGGGAGCATTGGCCTCACCTTTTTTTTGCACCATTATTCTATATGACTTATCAAGGATGTAATGTATTATTAAAGTGAGTTTATTACAACCTGTTACCTTTTATAGGCATCTTAAATATATCTTTTTATTTCCGACTTTGTTTGGATAAATTTTGGGACTTCCAGGGATGGAAAATTTTTTTTAGGAAAGATGACCTAATTATTGGGGATGTATATTTTTTGGAATTAATAGAGCCCGATATAAAATTTGACATAATATTATTGGGGATTTCTTTAGAGTTAGGGTTTTACTTGTGGATTTTTTATATGAATCTGTAGAATCTTCCAATTGAGTGATTTCAAATTTTGAATAGGATTCACTATTTGAATCTTTTTATGGGTTTAATTCATAAACTATCTTAGAGCATGGAGTGTTTACACGTTTTGAGACTGGTTTACATAGTTAAAATTTTGATCAATGTTTTTTAATTGAGGAGTTTCCCATATCGATATATATGGATTTTCCGGATTTCATGCCCTAATTCTAAGATTCACATCATGTAATGTTCATGGTATGTATTTTTTATTGTTTGTAAATATAATTTACTTTTCATTTGACCATATAATCCTCTCTCAAATCTCAAGATCTCTCCAGGGTGATTTTTTGGGTCTCTTATCTTTCTAGATCATTTCATTTAGTAAATAATCTTTTTAGTGGTTGTGTTGAATATCTGTGAGTATGTGATCTTTCTGCTTCTTCATTATCTTTGGTTAATTCATCACTATTGTGATACATTGTCAGATCCATTAGTCCCTGTTGTGAGGATTCTCTTGAAACTTTCTAGATCCATTATGATATATTCATCTAGAGGTTGGACTTTGTGTTGATTGTAGTGTGGTGGGAGAGCTTCGGAAGGTAATTGTTGTGTTATCTTCTTTGTTGACTGTTTTTGTGGTTGAATTGATTCAGAGATCTTTCGTTCGATTAAAGGGCCTCCATCATTATGTTTACATTATTTTTTGTTGGTATATCCCATTGTGGGCACATGTATCCTATGTTTTCTGTAGTTGATTTTTTCTCCATCCTATGTTGGATGAATTGTATTTATTTGGATTTATAAAAAAATTATAAATAAACTAGAATGATTTAATTGAGTGTGTAGAAATGGATTTTTGATAAATAATGATTTTCCCCTTGTTTTGGTAAAATAAAGGGTATTTTCAAAGAATTGTGAAATAGATTTTTGAAATCGTTTTAAAAGCATGTGTTTGATCAAATTGATTGAAAAATATAGCACATGGGAATCCATGGGTACTTGGTTAGAAGGTGTATAAATAAGTCTATTCCATTGATAGTCTCAGGGGGTTTATAGATTGAGTGTTCCTATGATCCATAGGCTCATTATTAAATGGAAGTTTTATAATTTTTTGGAGGTTCACATACTAGGGTGTTCTTCTTCTCTTCATATACAATTCATATATCTTTATACATGACACACATTATTATCTATGATTGGGTATGAGTGGTCCTTGGTGTGATGTTACTAGTGATTTGTTCTATATTTCTTTTTAATTTATATGACATGTGGAAAATGATTTGCATTGAGTACATTTCATCTGTGATATTATTTGAAACTATTTTACCAAGATTATTTGGAAGTGTGTAAAAGGGAGGATATACATACCATGCTTTTGATATAAAATTTTTTAATTGATTATCTTGCCTCATTTTCATTAATGTTGAGAATATTCATGTTTTTGAACATATACATGATTTAGAACACCTAGATGGAATACTACTAATTATATTTAGATTACATCGTGCCTAAGAATTCATCAGTATGTAGACCTTGTTATGTCTATTTATACTGGGTAAGGCAATGTGTAATAGTGAGGTGGTGAGGTTTATATCATCTTTTTCTAGGTAGATGGTGTTGATATGGTGATATTTTTGCAACACTTGTACATTTAGTAGTAGTTTTTTGTTGTAATTTTCTATTGGACTTGTACTTTGTATATTTTACATCAACATTTTAGTTGTTTATATCCTTCTATTTCTTATTTACTATGACATGTATTACTTGGATTACTCTAATTATATTTATTCATTTCTTGTATATATATATATATATATATCATTTTTTCTACTTCATGTTGTGAAAAAGCATTCCCTGTAGTTGTTTATGATGCTCAAGTGCTAGTCTCTAGGCTATGGGGATTAGTAAAATCATTTAGTTAAGTGATAGTTCGAGTTAGATGCCGGTTTGAGAGGGTATTGATGTCGGTTTCATCACATAAATGTTTCATTAATGTTGAATAATCATTGTCTAGTAAGGTGAAAATTCATTTTTCCACCTCTGAATTGTTTTCCATACTATATAGGTCTTATGATAATAAGGATAATGTGATTCAGGTAAGTGTTCAATAGAAGAAGATAGTGAATTCGTGAAAATATCAGGAAAATATTATGTATGAGATATCTCACTTACATCATGGATGTTTCTTGGTCCTAAAGAGATGAGTATTACAATATTCTGTACCCCCTAAACTCTTTTATTTAATGAAATATATATATTAAAACATTAGAAATTCCCATGATGAAGAATATGACAAGTCTAGGCATAAGAACTCTAATTAACATTGGATAATTTTGTTCAAGAGATGTTGTCTCAAGGACTACTTTTTCTATAACATACTTATTTGACTCATAATATAAATATATTATTGTATAAATACTGTTGGGTCTATTCATATATAAAAATACCTTGATGTCTAAGAGTTTATATTCACCAACATTGATAACCACATTCCGTACAACCATGTGTGGGAATTTCAAGACTTATCTTGCAAATATAGGCTATCTAAATCATGGGAAAACATATTGGAAGAAGCACCAATAAATTTGGACATTAATGATTCTTCTAATACTAATAGGATTCCTATATTATGGAAGATAGGTCGATATCCATGTAGGGGTGGACAACAGGTCATTGATAAAATCTAGGGTATGTTCATGAATTGATAGATATGTTATGTTGTTCGGCCTACTAATGCTTGACGCATTGAGTCAATAGATTTTTATTGGATATCTTATTTGTAGATATCAATGTGGAATGAATAGGATGACCAACATTGGTTTTTGGTTATTATACTCTTATTTATTCTGTTATATGATCCCTATAATTATCCTTTGTTGTACACGGCGCGTCTGTGTGCTTTTTTTAATAATTATTTTCGTTCCTTGAGGTAGAACATCCAAACACAAGGGTGACTTCATATCAAATAAAACATAATATTTTCCATATTTTTTTTAAAAATTATTTGAATGTTAAAATAGTTATTTATTTAAATTTTCGTAGGTTTTTTATTTTTTTATAAATAATGATGCTTTTTAATGGACAACACTCACTAGGTTATGTGTATTTGTATCTTTTTAAGTTTAAAATATCCATGTTTCATTTTATATACTATGTTTATAAATTTTTATAAAAAAAATTGTTTTTACCAATTCATTAACTTAATTAAAAGTAAAATATATTAGTTCATGTTTTTATTTTTTATTATTTTTTTGTATATTTTTTTCAATTTACATTATTATTAAACAAAGTAATTATTTTTTCTGGGTTTTTAAATTTAATTTCTTTATATGATTAACATTTAACACAATAATGTTTTTATTGAATTTTACTAATTTATTATAAAATAAATTTTAATGTTTTTTCTATCATTTTATTTTTAATTAATTTTCTATTTTATTCCAAGTTTATTATTTAAAAATTTATTAATTTTAATTTAATTTATAGTTATAAGTTGATGTATACCATCTATATTAATTTTTTTTCAAATAAAATAATTGTTTTTTGTTTTTTTTATCTTATTTATTATTTATAATTAATTTGTTATTTTTTATTTTTAATATAATTAATACCTTCATGATATATTTATATTTATTTAAAAAATATCTTTTTTGAATTTATACTACTAGAAAAGAAGAATATTTTACTAAATTTGATAATGTAATTGAATGTAAAATTATTTTTTCATATATTTATATATATTTTTTAAAAAAAATTATTTTATATAGATTAGTGGTTTTTTGATATTTTTATATTTATCTAAAAGTATTTTTTAATTTCATTTTTTAAATATTATTTAAATTTTGATAAATTTTTTTATAATAGTTTTTCTCTATTTTTAATTATATAATTTTTTTGTAAACATTTTTATAATTTTTTGAAAGGTAAAATAAAATATTCATGCCATGACATGACATGTCTAAACATGAACCCCTTTTTGGTTGGTTATGAAATAGAGTGATATTTCCAACGTCGTCCTCCCCAAGGACGCATGTTGCTGACCATCTTTATTTGTATATACCATTTAATATGGGGACATTACTGTATAAAATTCCATGAAAGATGTGAAAATTAATCAATCACCCCAAATCTGTTAATAAAAAAATCCCAAAAAACCCCATGAAAAAATAAAAATATGAAAACAATTTCTCATAAATAGAAAAAACTAGTTCTTCGCCCGTGCATATGCACAGTGCTATAATTAAAATCTAATTATCAAAATATTTTTAATAGATTGAGTAGTTAATACTGAAAATTACTTAAAATATGATAAACATACAACTTTTGTAATAGAAAATAATGAAAGGAAATAAAAAATAAGAACATGTATTATAAAATATATAAAAAAATCATATAAAAGGAAACAACATGATGTAAATAGATACAGAAAAACATAACATATCATTTAGAATTCGATGGGGGGGTCTTTAAAAGGTATTGTAGTAGGATGTTCATATTTTTAATCAGTAATCATCGTATGTAAAGGTGACGTAATTATTGTAAAGGAGGTTGAAATTGAAAGGAAAAAAGGGAAAAAAGAATGAGTGGAAGATGTAAATGAACTGATGAATAGTGGACGACAACCTATAATAGAGGAGGGGTGGAGGTAGTGGAAAATATGTAAGAGGAGGCAGAGGTGGAGGAAGAGGCTAGAGTAGGCAGAGGTGGAGGAAGAGACAGAGTCGAAGGCTAATGCAGAGGAGGAGGTGGAGGCCGATGAGGAGGATGTACATGGGGAGGGGGATTATCAGTTCAACAAACATATATTTTTTGTACAGAAGACATATCATGATAGAAATAATATTTCATAAAGTTATGAAAATCATCTGAATAAAAGAATGCAAATAATGTAATCTACCTCTATTTCAATGAAAAACAACTTTTAGACTACTAGTTATGAATTAACATTCTATGGACTAAAAAACAACTGCACTACACTATAACTCTAACACGATAAATTAGTATAATAAATAATCCATTCCACCAATAGTATTCAACTTGTTACCTTTTTGTAAGATAAATCCATTGTAACACATTTCTCATATCCACTACAATGAATACTTCAATGCTAAGATATTGAGTTTTGTTCCTTGTACAAACCATCCAATAAATCAATACAATTGTAATACAAATCATTAAATGATCACAAAAAGTTAGCATTAATGTGGTGGTCACTAAAATACCTATAGGCTGGTATTGAAACCACTAGCTGTTTGTATGAGCCTTCATACAATGAAGCGATAAAATAAAAAAACTTTTTTATTAAACAATAATATTACTAAATGAAAATGTTTATATTGATGGAAAATAAATTTTCACAGATCAATCAGCCAAATGATACTACTTCCCCCATGTAAAATGGGAAGAAATATATTTTATATTAAAATAATATAAATTGAAAATACAAAATTTGGATTTTGAGTATGTATATGAAGATACAATGTATGAGAAATGATGACATAACCAATAGTTCCTTATATTATCTTTAGTTAACCTTCTTCACTGTTCAACTTTTTCGAGGTGAGGTAGAAAAATGGATTGCTTTTTTTACTGTGACATTGAGTCTCTTCTTTCCTCGCCATTCACCAGACCGGATCGAGATAACTATATCATTGATACATTTTGGTGGTATCCCCTACTTTTCTTACCCAATATCTGAGTGGAATCTAGTTTGGTATTCTGATAAGAATCATCATCAGCTACTACATGCTGCAAGAAAACATATTGGCTTCTAGGGGATTTAGAAACTCCTTCACAAAAAGCAATGTAATGTCAAACGTACTTGGCATTGGTGTCTTGTTGATCAGAAATCCTTGAAAAGTCAGGATGTTTTTCATTTGACATAAAAATATTTAGAGAACTATATGTGTATAAGAACATAATAAATGTAAATAGATAAAACATTATGGAGATGTGAAAAAATATTAATGTATTAAGATCATATTTTCAAACCATTGGTTGAACGGGCTACAATGATATATTATTAAATATTCTTATATATAAATTTTTATTATAATAGACACATGTGATGGAATAAATTGAAGAACTATGAAATTACAACTTACTATAAACTTTCCAAGGTTATGCTAGTAAATGTCAAGATAAATTGGATAGAGAATGTGAGAAATGAAAACACCCTATTTAAATAACTACATTAGGACATGTAATTAAATGCATTTAATTAAATTAAATCACATCACACCTGTATTTAGAGGGAGAAGAAATTAGTATACAATATACTAAAAGTGCACAGTTGATCACATTAGTATACATCATACTAAAATATATCAATATGTTGTATACGAATTTTGTTTGAATGAAATCACACATGAAATCATGATGGACGTAATTCATTTCTTTTAGTGTTGAAAATACACAAAAATGAAGTTAGTGAAAATCAACTAAAAACATCGAATGTATTTGTTTTCCTTAGGAGGGACTGTACATATCATTAATTTTTGGGTTTGAAAATTCTCTATCATTGAAAATGTGAGTGTATAAAAGACTCAGATCAATACTTTAAACATTAAACAGTTGGAGTTCTTCTTGTCTACTCTCTATAAGGTTTAAAACATTTTTTTCAATTCCACAAACCTATCACTGTATTTTTTATAATCAAGTTATTTTATAAATAATATATATTGTTTAATGATAAATATGTGTCTTTGTAATGTCACCAAAACACAAAATTTTAGTGGAAAAATAATCATTTTTTATAAACAGTATGTATATTCATTAAGAGGTACCTTAAAATGTTAGGATACTAAGAATGAATATGTAATTATTTTCTTCTAAAAATACATTCTAAATGGCTTCAAATATGTAAAATAATAATACATGATTACCTTGTTGAGTAGGTGGGTCTTGAATCCAATAGATTGTTTTCATCAGTCACAATAGCTATCAAAATTATCAAGGAATATGTTAGATTAAGAATAACATGGTTGTACAACCAACATTTTTTCAGAATAGAACAATGACATCATACTTATAGAAAGAAAGTGACGATTTCCCGAAGTCCGGTCTTTGATTTCACTTGATTGATCCTATAGAAATTGTTGTCCGAGATGCAGATCGTTGAGGCACTATAGACAAAGAAGTTAAAAATGAATAATTTGTGTATTATCTCATATGAATCATATTCATATGTTTTTAGTGCATAAAAAAATATATAGTGGATTCTATAGTTACCAAAAATTACCTACAGTCATATATAGGATGCAAATGAGGTTTACTCCATTATTTTAGGACAAATTAACTGCATTTATTTAGTGTGTAACTGCAACTACAAAATGGAAAGAAGGGAGGTTAATTCTAGAATTTTAGAAAAACATTACTACTGTAGACATCCAGATATGTAGACTTGAAGGTGATTCTAGTAGAGAATAAGACCCTAATACACATGAAGGTGATACTAGTAGATCATAAGACTATAATGGATCAAGTATGCTAAATAATGTGAAACATGATGTTATCTTCAACCAATAATGAATAGAAGACATTAGAAGGATAAGTTTCCCAGTTACGAATCCAAAAAATTAACAGATATCCATCCGAATTTTCCAAACATGTACATCAGGATTAAATCCATCACATTGAGAGATAAAAAGGTTCAAAAAGATAATCACTCTCTAAAATTTAATAAAATTACATACGATGCAGTTTAGGATTTCCTGGAACAAAATTCAATTGAACCATCACATTATCCATGAATAAACTTTTTCTTCAATGCTAACCCATATCCTGAAATCAATAGATTTGACACATCAAAATCAGGTACGAACATCATCAGGATTCACACCATACATAGAAAAAACCTATTCTTTAATGTGAAACCATCTCCAAAAATTAATAAAAGCAACACATCGCAAACAATTCAAAGAAAAAAATAACTATTAGTTTACATGAGAGAAAAAACCTGTTAATGTGCACTCAGATGAATACCCATTCTAGACTACTCTAACCCCTCCCATTCAGATGTTTGATTATCATAATAAACCAAAAATATTCTAATGTTTTTTATAACTACATGGAAAGTGTCTCCAATCATATATACAATATGTGTAGAAAAAATTAAAAATGACATTTGTAATAACACTAAACTTTTTAACTATTCCATCAACATTATAATCATAAGAAGATGCTTGATTTTCTGTATCAAAATATTGAACTCCTAATTCTTCATCCCAAATAAATATATAATCATATGGAGAAAAGGTATCTGGATGAAGAAACATCTTGAAATACAACATAATAGGGTTTAAAAAGTTAATATAAAACACCCACAATATTTAAATGATTATATATTATTGTTTGAAATAGTCAAATATTAAATGTCACTTACCATTTAATTTGTTTTTGTGCACTCACCTGAATAAGACTTTGTGAAAACATAATCTCCACCCATTTAGATTTTTCAGGATCATAATGCAGAAACAAATGATTTAGGTATTGGAATTGGTAATTAATTTCATACATGGTCTGTGAATATGAGATACAAGAACCAACCTGAGAAGATGGGATTACATACCTAAAATTAAGAACAGTATAAGTTTGTTATTTTAAAATAAAACATGAAAAATCAGAAAACTAAATTTGAACCTGATGTAATATGTGAAATGATATGACAAATTCAGAATCTAGGTGTTAGGTTTTGGAATAGGTAATTATTCTCATACATGAACTACGAAGCTGAGACTAGAGGGAATATGAGATGCAATGCATAGTAGGAGTAAGAATGACGAGAAGATATTATCCCAAACCTGAACTAAAAATAATATTTGGGATGGAATAGTGGTTATGGTCAATAGTCGGAGTCGGTGAGCTGATAATAAATGACCAAATACCTGATGTTCAAAGAAGATGCGGAATGAAAGATGGATTACAATGAATGAAGAAATCCAGAAATATATATGTATGACTAATATGGAAACAATTACATATTAATAAAATGACAACATCCTGTAAATAACAGAAGAAAAAATGGAGTTAAAATAGTGTTTTGATTATTATGATAAACAAAAGAAGACAAAACGGAATCCATCCTTCATCCTTCATAATCAGTTTATTCTAAAAACATCAACTCCTCAAAACATCTGGCTCCCAACAGAATGCATGTGTATATAAATTGAAACCCTGAAAAGAATAATATTGATGCATGAAAGATTTATATGGACCACATTTAAAATAATAAAATGAACTAATTTCACATGACACATGTTAATTTATGATGTATTTCCCATGTGAAATTGGTTTTTTATAGATGAAACACTTATGGGAATGCTACCAAAAACACAAGAAACCATTGTATGCTATGAAGGTTGGGAGCTGAAGGCCTATTTGTGTAAACAAATAATGGCTGTATAAAAGGTGAAATCCAAAAAAAAGATGCATGAATAGAATTAACTAATTCAAACTAAAATGATTTATATAATTCATCAATAATGTGATGGTATGTGTAATCAGTGAAGTGGTTATGTACTAAACTGAGCATGTATGATTGTAGCTGTAAAAATTCAAGTGGGATCGATGCACTGGCATAGAATACATGTATAATTTCACAGAGTTTCTACATATAAGGGTATAAAAAATGGAAGAATTTTGGAATCCAAATCAATTCATGGTCACTACTGTAGAATTGGAGGAGGTGGAGGATCTGGATGTGGAGCAGACAGAGGATCTGGATGCAGAGCAAATGGAGGAGGAGGCGGAGAAGCCGAGGGAAGGGGTGGAAAAGCCAGAGGCACCGCGGGTTGTTGCATTGGTAGAGTGTTCTGATAGATGATGTGTAAAACCTAGGTTTATAGGAAGGAACTGTGAGCAGTTCTATATGGTGGAGAAGACTTGGTCGAAGATGAATCTAGAATCAGAGGTGAAGGGAGGAAATGATTTCTAGTTGAAAATATTGGATGTAGGAATACCGGTTGGAGAGGAGATGGAGACTACCAGAGACAGGGAGTAGGTAGATAAGAATATGAAAATCCATGAGTGTCAATAATGGGTAGAAGATGGGAGGTGACAGGGTGATGGGGTGCCGAAGGGAGTCACGATCCAATTAAGATGCTTGGATGTCCGAGTGCGTGTTTCAATAGGACGGAGGACTATGTTGCAATCGGTGCAGTGAAGAAGATGATGTGCATGGACATCAGTCTTTATGAAAGCTATAAGGTAGATGGCGATCTCTTCGGGAGTCTATGGGAACCCTAGGTCACGAATATTTTTTCGACGACCACGACCGGGAAATCCAGTAAACATCGACACTACGGGACAAAATGGGAGGAGGTGGTCGGAGCAGAAATGCGTGGAAGTTAGAGTCGAAACCTAGAGGTGGCGGTCGGTGATAAACGTTGGGTACAACGTGGCTATGAGGAGGAGAGCAGAAGGAGGAAGAGGGATCAGTAGGTCAAGACCCGCGAGTTTCTCAGCGGGAACGATTATGGGAGGTAGAGATAAAAAAACTCCGTGGGGAGGCGTGACATGGAGCTATAAATGATCAGCACATATAAACAAATGACATGGAGTCATATTCATTAGACACATGGCAGTGGAGAATTCATAAGATTAGTATACATATAGATAACATCTATAATAAAAAATCAATGAAATAATGAAACGCCAATTAATGTATAAAAAATCCTTAAATACCAACCAACCACAACATCCTAGGCCTCTATAGTTCATCTACTTATCATACTCTTTTATGAAAATCTATAAACAAAATTATATATAGATGAGGGGTGAGAATACATGTATAATAAGTATGATTATCCTTAGAAACTATCATTCTAATATTAAATAAATATATTAAATCCTCTATAAATAAACATAAATATTGCCTCTTACCCTATCCCAAATAATAAATAATCCTAACTCACAATTGGATGACAGACTAAAAAATAATTTTTTATTCATTTTCAAAAGAAAAAACATTAAGGGAATGTAGAGATTCATACAAGATAAAAATTAAACCATGATGGAAATATATTTTTCCTTGCCAATACATCCTTAAGATTTTAGTATCTATTATCAAATTCAAACTCTAGATGATTAGAAACATATTCCACCTAGGATCCTTATGAATCAACTACTCAAATAAGAAGGCCATCATGTCTCATCACATAATGAATTCCTCCATACATATTTCCATTTCATTGAATCCTCGAAGTAGAATGTGGGGCTTAGAATTAATCAATTCTTGTGAATACTTTATTCCATCTATCATAACTCTAGCATGTATTATTCTTTAATCTTTTATTAATTCTTTGATTTAGAAAATATCTTCCACAATATTCTCTATATAATTCAAATGGATGATCCTTCTATTATACTTTGAAACCAATGGTTTCTCTAGGACTCTAATTTCCACTTCTCTCCCGGGGTTGTCAAAATTATATTCATTTTCTTTGGTGTTTAATTTCATATTAATGCCTCTAGTTTCATAACAATATACCCTCCTCAAGAATGCTGGTCTCAACCACATTTATGATTTTAGAGGGATCCACTTATGATTTGGTAAAATCCAGATTCATGATAACATCATTGGGACCAATATCATTTAAAGGTAATTTTAAGGTGTAATGGGCATGCTTCCTATCATTAATACCTATGTATATTTATTGAATAGTCAAAGGTTTTGAAAGATAAGAATAATATTTATGAACATTAGACCTCCTCCATTAATTAGCTAGAGTCATAGCAATATCAGTGGACCTTTTCTCCACATCCATTCAACTATTTTAAAAAAATCCATGTTTCTCATACTTTTCAAAAATTTATGTTGATTAAGGTGTCCCAACTACTTATGCCACATTTTCTAAAATTTTCTTCACTACAGAAGAACCCACCATCCTAGAGTTTCTGTTTCAAAATTTTTTTCACCCCCTCAATCATATGTAATAGATGACCCATTAACTAAATTAGAAATTCTATTCTATATTTTAATATTATAGTTTCTCATTAGTGATGGAGAGCATTTGTGTGAATTAAACCATGAACCAGGACCCTAACTAGATGAGTGTGTATTAATGGATGGTCCAGAAAGCTAGACATATTTACCTAATGAAACCCCTAACAGAACCCTCTTCCCACCTAAAGAAAAATGTTAGTCCTTTTTATTTCCATATTCATCCACTTTATATGAACAACACCTATATCCTATGAGGAAATTAGGTAAAACTAAAAATGTTCTTTTCTCATGTGAAGATAGTCCCGTAGAGGACACCAATGGCTGGGTGGAAGACTCTTGATAGAACCTTGTATCGATGGATCTGTTGATGTTTCCCTCCTACTAGGACACACCCTTAGATGATATTATATTATTCAGAAAATATCCACTATAACTACACCTAAAATACTACTATTGGTGACCGAACTGATAAAATGTGTAGTAGAAATTCCCCCAAAAATCAAAACACACTACCTGTTTGATTCGATATTTAACGTCAATATCATTCTACAGAAAATATAATGTATATTTCCACACATGTAATTAAAAACATGGTGAAATTTTACGGAAAATGGAACTTTGTATACTATCAAAGCACATAAAATACCAACCAAATTTCTAATCATCGATAAATTGGAAGGATTTTGAAACTGGTTAGGAGGCCAAGAAAACATTTTCAGATCAGAGATATCGAAAGATATTATTACAAATAGAAATCAAAGGACCATATAAAGAGGATAAAATGAACACCATTTAAGGGTTTTGGGATGATGATACATGTATAAATCAAATCATCCCCCATATCAAAATATATGAGATTATTTCAAGGGTTCAAGAGCACTATAATATTGTGACATTGTAAAGCCCATGAATAAAAAATAAATCTCTTTAAGGCATCAACTAATGGATTATTCTATCCAAACATATCCACAAGGGAATGTCAAAAACAATATACCACTAACCTATACTACAACCCTATAATGAAGACATATATGAAAACCTTATTACTATTCCATAAAAATATGTTGTGTCTCGAAGGAAGCAAGGTGTCAATAATGTATTTAAGATTATTTTTAATATATTTTCTGATTTTTTTTTTAAAAATGGGTACCCTAATTTTTTAAGTGAAATGTATTTAAATAGTGGTATCGTCGACTCCTCCTTTTCCATAAAACAATAATTATTTTTTCAATTTTAACTGTTCATTTTTATATAATTAAAATTATAATGTTTTATTATTATTTTTTATTTTTATATATATATATATATATATAAAATTTCATCATAATTTATCTCTTATTTAAGTAGATTACTTTTATATCCTATAAAATATAACGTGGAATACCAATATATATAAAAAATAAAACTTGGATTAAACATATAATAATTAGTCAAAAATAAAAAATAATTTCTAAAAAAATGTTGATGAAAAATAATTCATAAACTTTCTAATCCACCAACATGAAAATTAAAAAAGATTCAGGTACGTGGATTTTCTATCCTATAAAATATAAACTATAAGACAAATAATAATGAAAATTTAAACATGTATTAAACTTATAAGAAGTATTAAAAAATAAGAATATTTTCTTAAAAAAATTAGATTAAAATTATTTATATGCTATATAATCTACCAATTTGAAACTTAAAAATGTTTCAAGTACATGACTTAGTTAGCCTATAAAATATAAACTATAAGACCAATATAAATGAAAATTTAAACACAGACTAAAAATATAAGAAGTAGTAAAAAAATAATTTCATAAAACTTTTTAATGAATGAAAATTTATAATCTTCTTAATCCACTAACTTCAAATATAAAAATGTTTCAAGTACATGACCTTTCTAATCTATATAATATTAACTGTAAGACCAATATAAATGAAAATTTAAACAGTGATTAAACATATTAGAATTAGTTTAATATAAAAATAATATATTAAAAATGTGGATGGAAAATATTTTATAATCATTCTAATACACCAATTTCAAACATAAAAATGATTCAAGTATGTGACATTTCTATCCTATAAAATATAAACTATAAGACCAATAAAAATAAAAAATTAAACATTTGTTAAACATGAAAGAAGTAGTCAAAAATAAAAATAGTTTCTTATAAAATATTAATGGAAAATAATTTATATACTTTCTAATCCACCAACTTGAAATTTAAAAATGTCTCATGTATTTGAATATTATAGCATATAAAATATTAACTGTAGGACCTAAATAAATGAAAATGTAAACATTGATTTAACAGAAAATCTGTAGTTGAAAAAAAAATCATAAAAAATGTTTATGAAAAATAATTTATAAGCATTCTAATCCACCAACATGAAACATAAAAATGTTTTATGTATATGACTTTTCTAGCCTATAAAATATATTATATAAGGCAAATATAAATGCAAATTTAATCATTGATTAATCAAATAAGAAGCATTCAAAAATAAAAATGTTTCTTAAAAAATGTTGATGAAAAATAATTTTTATGGTTTCTCATCCATCAACTTGAAACATATATATTATTCAAGTATATTAATTTTATATCCTATAAAATATAAACTAATACACCAATATAAATGAAATGTTAAACATTTATTAAACATATAATAAGTACTCAGAAATAAAAAAATTTCTTAAAAAAATTTGATGGAATATAATTTATATGATTTCTAATCCACTAACTTAAATAATAAAAATGTTTCCAGTATGTGACTTTTCTAAATTATAAAATATAATCTAAGAGAAAAATATAAATGAAAATTTAAACATTTATTAAATATATATTATGTAGTAAAAAAAATATTTCATTAAAAATGTTGAAGAAAAATAATTTATAATCATTCTAATCCACCTACTTGAAACATGAATTTTTTTTCTAGTTTGTGACTTTCCTATCATATATTGTTGGCGCCAAAATATGGCCCGAAAGAAAGGAACGAAAAGGACGGCTGGCGCGCTGCCTCGCGAAGCACCGATGCGAAGCACCGACGCGATGTCCCGCTGCGAAGCGCCCCGACCATCGCGGCCTCGCGAAGCTCCAGAGGCGGTGATGCTCCGCGAATGCATTTGACCTTCGCTAGCCGCCGCGAAGCTCCATAGGCGGTGATGCTCCACGAACGCATTTGACATTCGTGAGCCGCCGCGAAGCTCCATAGGCGGTGATGCTCCGCGAACGCATTTGACGTTCGCGAGCCGCCGCGAAGTACCGTAGGTGGTGCGCGAGTTCTGCTTCGCGGTGCCCCTTCCCTATAAATACTGGACTCCCCCTGAGTCCCGAGGACGGACAATACGACCTTTCGGCTTCTCCTCTCCTGAATCGCGAAGCACTCTTTGCCCCGGGAATCATGAGTTCTGTGAGGTATTTCTACCTCGCAAGACGCCTCTATTTTGTCTCGTTTTGAGCACCTCTTCCGATAGGGATGCCCTTCGTGAATCTCAACGGCGTTCGCGAATGAAGTGGATTCCGAAGGGAACCCGGGCAGCCGCGGAGAAGTTATGCTTCGCGAAACACACAACCCATACTAGCGATCCCTATGTTAAGGTAGGATCGCTTCACATCATGAAGCACTCTGCTTCGCAAGACCCTGCTTTGCGACACACCCCTTCTTCACGAGGTAGTGCTCCGCGAACACTGTTCCACTTCATGAAGCACCTTCCACTCACACCTATGCCCCATGTCAAGGCCAATGCACTTCACTTCGCGAAGAAAACTCCTTTTCTTAGCAATTCCTCTTCCCGTGCGACCCTCCAGGTTTGCACGATGTGATTTCAAAGTCCCATGGACAATACCACTCATAGTGTCGCTTCGCATAATTCTTCTTCGCTTAGGCACGCTAACGGCTATTGCTTCTTCGCATAGCCATGCTAAAGTGGACCCCCTGATGGTTCGTTCCACTACCCCCCATGAACATGGCCTTACTGGTACCTTCCCTTCCCCAAGGACCATAGGGTACCGGTTATGTAAGTCCTAGGGGTGCGGAGTGAACCCGCCTCGTCCGAGCTATAGGACGTTAAACTGCCAAGCACCATGTCCTCAATACATGACGTTAAACTGTGACCGAACCTCATGTCTCTCACGAAGGGTCCCCCCAACTCAAACATTCTTTACACCACTCGTCTCCACGGGAATGGAATCACCCATCCACAAGGGGTGATATCTTCCTTATTGGAGTGGTGTTTGTTCATAGGAGGAGGGAGACCCTAGTTCCCCAACGGATGACTGCACCTCTGCATCTCCGTACTTCCCCACTTCCAAGGTCAGTGGAGGGCGTGATAGGAAACGAGGCACCTCCCACCATTGGTCCCAAATCCCTCTTTCGCTACGCATTGTCACGCTCTGGGCCTCCATCTTGGAGTAAGTCCCAACACCATGGGCCGCCTAACGCGTAAGCCCCTTTTCGCTTCTCACGGACGCACCCTTCGCGACGTGATCGTCAGGTCCTTGCAACCTCTTGTTTCTCACACCGAGCATGACTCACGTGGGCATAGAGTGAGCACCGACCCTGACCCCCCATTCCCAATTTGAACTACGAGGTCTTTGACCCATGTCAAGGCATGGTACGTAGGAAGACTCCATGAGGTTCAAGCCCACCCGTCATTCTTCCACGTCGGGTCTCATCCCCGTCCAGCATGACGTTAAACTGCACATTCCACCCGAACTATGAGGACTTTGATCCATGTCAAGGCATGGTACATAGGAATCCTTCATGAGGTTCCAGCCCACCAATAGTGGACCCCCCGTGTGTAATTTCACGTCGGTTCACCGACGAACCCGTCCGAACTACGAGGACTTTGATCCATGTTAAGGCATGGTATGTAGGAAGCCTCCACGAGGTTCAAGCCCACCCCATTTTCATCTGAACTACGAGGTATTTGATCCATGTCAAGGCACGGTACGTAGGAAGCCTCCATGAGGTTCAAGCCCACCCGCCATCTATTCACGTCGGGTCCCATTCATGTCCATCATGACGTTAAACTGCATCCCGGTCCGACGGCAAGCCATTGTGACTCATCCACCTAAACTATGAGGACTTTGATCCATGTCAAGGCATGGTACGTAGTAATCCTCAATGAGGTTCAAGACACATTTCTCGGTCGTTCATTCACGTCGAGTTTCGCCCTTGTCCAGCATGACGTTAAACTGTATGCCCCTCCCTTTGTCTTGCATGACATTAAACTGCATACCCATTCCCACCTGAACTACGAGGTCTTTGATCCATGTCAAGACATGGTACATAGGAGGCCTTCCAGAGGTTCAAGCCCACCACTCATAGGACCATGGTCCACCTTTACGTCGGTTCGCCGACAAAGCCCCCATTTCAACTACGAAGTCTTTGATCCATGTCAAGGCATGCTACGTAGGAAGCCACCACGAGGTTCAAGTCCACCCACCATCCGGTCGTTCCGACCTCATTCACGTCATTTCACCCCCGTCCCGCATGACGTCAAACTGTATTCCACAACCCGAATTACGATGACTTTGATTTGTGTCAAGGCATGGTATGTAGGAATCCTCCCAGAGGTTCAAGCCCATCTCCCATCGGACCAAGGTCCCTCATTTACGTCGGTTCACCGACACCCACCGCCCGTCGTTTATTCATGTCAGGGTTCACTACCATCCCGTAGGACATTAAACTGTATTCCTTCAATTCCTTAAACTACGAGGACTTTGATCCATGTCTAGGTATGGTACGTAGGAAACCTTCCCAAGGTTCAAGCCCACCACTAGTGGAGCCACAGTTCTACTTTCACGTTGGTTCGCTGACGATGTCCATCAGACCAAGGTCCACTTTCACGTCGGTTCGCTGATGATGTCCATCGGACCAAGGTCCACATTCACGTTGGTTCGCCGGCGCCATCCTGAACTACGCGGACTTTGATTCCCTGCCACGTGGATACGTGGGAAGCCTCTTCAAGGCTCAAGCCCAACTTCACTGTCGCCCCCTGCGATGGTCCCATATCATTTCCCCTCCACTCCATTCATCCACCTATAACCCATCCTGATTCTCGCCCGGACCTCATGTCTCGGTGAGACCATGTCGGTATGCTCTTCTTCGCAGCCGCCCATGGGCTGGCCTCGGTTTCGGCATCCCTTCAAGGGAAATCCCTCAATACTATCTATCATAGCTAATTATCTGGTTGGGTTGATCCGTCTCCGCTGGATGATAAACTCGCGGCGTACCCTGTGTTAAACACGGGAAGCTTAGGAAAACCTCAGATATGTGTCTGTGACATATAATTCCCCGCGCTCGATGTGGAATGCCTCGGGCTTCCACACCCTCGAGAAGCCTTGTGACCAGGGATAACAGCCAGACACGCCAGGTTCCCCAGCATCCAGACACGCTACTGATGCCTCAACGTGACTACTCCCCCGACTGAAGGTTTCTTCCCTGACCGTACCCTTTGGAATGTCCTGACAGAAGCAGTTTAATTAACCGGCGTCCATGGAAACAGGGCACTGGGATGAGTTTCACGAACTACGTATGAAATCTATGATGGAGACCCGAACTAGGTGACGAGTTCTGAGGAGGAATCCCCAGAAGGAAGAACCGACATCACATCATCCCGTTTCGATCAAGGAGCAGACATACCTGAACAAGGGACGAATGCCACCCGCCTTTGGAAAGCGGGAATGCGGGGCAACATAGCCACTCGTCCTCCTCCGCGTGACGGACGGATGCGTGCGCGCCCCGGCGAAAGTGTTGGAAATAGAAATGGAGAACCCGACGTGAAGTTCTTCTCCTCAATATGGAGATTAGTAGTGTTCCAGACACCAGTAGATTGAAGTTTCACCGGATCCAAATATCCGGCGCCTGGTCCCGCAAAGAAAATAAGCGGGCCTGTCGTGAAACTCACCGAAAGTCGGGGCAGTAGAACGTGAGGCACTCCATTCTACAACGTGTTGGTGTGGATCCTTCTTACCGACGTGGAGAATGGAAGGATGTTGGGGCACTGGTTTTCAATCCTTTTCCCTATCAGTGTTGATGAGTTGATCCCTTCGTTTCTTAGGAACCAGGTTGCTGTTACAAAGACGCGATCACCGCCCGCTAGCCTACGCAGGGGCAGGGGCAACAACGCCACAACCAGCCCCCATGGCACCGCTACCGCCACAACGGCAGCCACATCGCGGAATACGGGGTGCCCACGTCCCCTTTCCCCATCAGAGGTCATCCAACGAAGGGTGATCAACAACCTCATGCGTAGGTACGAGGAGGAAGGGGTCATCCCAACCAGGGATATGGCCCGCCTGGACCTGGAGGCGTCCAGGCCCCGCCGTCAACGCCGCCCTAAAAGGCCGCCCAGGGAGCCCCTACTCCCCACCCCAACGTTCAACCGTTTCGGGAGACTATCTCCGGAAAGCCTTGACGACTCCTCGCAATACGCTAATGAGGCGGGCCCCATCCGGCTCAGCCTGCTCAGGGTCCCGACCCAAGGGCTCCAGGCGAGAGCTCCTGCCCGGCTGCATCAGTGCCACCGTCCGGCTCCGCAGGAAGAGCAGGCAGGCCATGCCCCTGCACCACCTGCACCAGCTCGCCTGACCCAACGTCAGTGCCGAGCCCAGGCTGAGGACACTTGCCTAGGTGCGTCAACGTCGACAGCTATAGTATCCCGAGCCACCGCCGGCGTGCATCATGAAGCCCCCGCATACACTGAGAAGGGGCACTCTTTTACCCAACCAGGACCGAGACCCCAACCGCCCCATGGGCAGGCTGGGTTGACTCTCCGGGTTGCAGGCCCCAGTGGTGATAACCGCGAACTAACTCGTGGTGATGTCACCCCGTATGGAGTTCCTCCCCGTACCACTACTCCACAGAGCGCAGGCCTTCCCCGCTCCGAATTTCGTCATAGAGGCATGCCTCGTGCTACCCCCATTCCGAAGGAAGACCTACCCCGCGGTAGTGATGCTCAGCGTGGAAATCTTTCTCGCGCCCACTATACAGGGTGTGGAGTCCATCCTCCTGCCCCTGACCGCCGATCTAAAGGAGCCGTCCCTTCGGTCCTTCTCCAAAGTAGGGGCCCTCCCTACGTTTTCTCTGCAACCGGCGATGGTCCTCCTCACCCCAGCAACTCGAGGAGTGAAGGTCAGCCTCGCTCAACCCGCAGTGACCATGGAAGTCCTCCCCATGCTCTTGCTAATTCCAACAGAGGCCCCGCCTGCATGGGTGTTGTTCATGGAGGTCCTCCCCATGTACCCTTAGACATTTGCCCCGGTGCCCCTCACACCTTGGCCATCCTGAGTGGGTTCCCTCTCCGCCACGACGCCAGTGCTGCCCCGAGACTCCATGATAGGGGTGAACCCTGTCCCGAAGAGCCACCCCGGGGCAGGAGAGCAGGTTGTCGCCGCCACAAGAAGAGTCCTGGGAAAACCCGGGTGGAGATCAAACCCGCCCGCTTCTCCGACTCCGAAGAGGAATGCGATTCAGCAATGGAACCTTATCCCCTCTCCTCCGTATCAAGGACTGGGGCAGGAACCAGACGCATTATCCTCATTCTCCCGGAATATGAGGTCCACCAGATTCCCGTGTCTCTCCGCAGGTACATCCAGGAGAAAGAAATCTTGGGAATTCCGCAGGTCTCAACCGTGCAATCATCGCCGTCATCACCAGACGCACCCTCTACCTCTACCAGATATCACAGAGAGTTGTTTTTGGGGCCAGCGATGGTAGAACGACGACATGATTGGTCACTGGTAGCCGTGACTCCTGTGCTGGAAGCTGTGGCTATAAGCCCATCGTACCCTGACATCGTGGCCAGGTCACCTTACTCTTCGGAGGATGGCCTTGAATTCGGCGGCCAGTTAGCTCGTTTTCCGTATTCTCCACCACCGAGCTTACTATCCCAGAGGTCCGCCTCGGTACCACTACCGGTCCCTCATCCACCCCCGGTTGATGAGTGGGGCAACACAGGGCCGGACCCTGAGTTCGAACCCAGGAGATTCTGGAGTATTCTTGCAGCGGATTACTTCCCGGAAAAGTTCTGGCCGACGGCAGCGCTGAATTTTCGTGTACTGGAGTCTCTTACCCCTGAAGAAGTGGGGTGCTTTTGTTGAACCCTATGGGAGAGACACTTATGCCTCCATTATGAATTGGTGGTGTACCCCAGAAGTCGAGATCACTTCGAAGAAATTGGCGAGCAGTGCCGCCTGATCGATGCGGCCGCACTCTTTGTGGCCCAGCACCCTGAGTCGCCAGGCCTCCAGAGCTCCCTTAAACGAAAATGCGTTCAGAGTTTTAAAGCACTCCGTAGGATTGTCAGGGAAGCCACCCCCCATGTGAAAGTCCATGGTTGGGGACACTATGCCGCTCTCCTCTTCGACCCTATCCGACGGAAGCCCAATTCATTATGTGATATCGAGGACATGCCCTCAAGAGGAGTCACGGTCCACATGGACGACGTCATGGACAAGGAGGATGAGCTTGAATTCCTTGATGGAGACATACCCCCTGATGGCATACTGCCACTACTGGACCCATCAGGGAGAGTTACCTGTCAGCAGAGGAACCTGCTAGGCCTCCCCGTACCCACCGAATCGCTTGTTCTCGGTCGAAACACCGGTAAGGGTAAGGAGCACGTCGGAACTGTCAAGCACTCCGACCCGCCCGCCTCTCTACAGAAAACGGATGAGGATCCTGAGAAGGACACGTTACGCCAGCAGCTTGCTGAGCAGAAGAGGTTGGTTGAAGAACTCTTGGCTAGGTGCACCGCAGAGCGGCGACCCGACTATGGTGATCCCAGGCTGGGGCAGCAAGGGCAGGAACAATTTCCCCCCTGTGAGATGACTCTGGGCAACCCTAATCATGCTACTGCTGCAGACAGGGCGGAAGCCAGAACGTATGGCAAGAGGGCGCGATACGTCTCGCCGAATCCCCATGAGCGACGGGGAAATCTGAAGAATCCAGTTCGGGTTCCCCGAGTCACCCCGCAGGTCGTCCATCCAGTTGACCCACAAGCGGCCGAAGCCATCTACCGTGTTGAAGAAAATGGAAATGCACTTGTGGTTAGGGATCCCCGTCAAGATAGGGACCCCCGCCCGGATGATCTTATTGTGGTGCTCACAGCCCGCCTAGAAGTATTAGAAACGCGGAAGGTGGCGGTCCCACCGGATGGTAAGACTTATCCCGCGAGGGTGGATGATATGCCCGCACCTCCGGGTTTTGGGAACCCCACATTTTCGCCCTTCAACGGGACAGGGGACCCTCCCCAGCACTTGGCTCATTTCTATTCCAGGTGTGGCCCCATGCTGGGGACCCTGGCCCCGCAAGAAGCCGCCAAACTCCGATGTTTTGTATAGACATTGGAAGGTCCGGCATTCGTTTGGTATAGCCAGCTCCCTATCGGATCTGTGACCAGTTGGTAGGACCTCCGCCGATAGTTCTTATACCAGTTCATCTCCACCACGCGGAAGACCAGCATTGCAGACCTCTTCAAGTGCAAGTAGAGGCCTGATGAGCGAGTCGCAGATTTTATCGCCCGGTGGAAGGGACTTACGTATTCCCTCAATATGCCACTGAATCAGGAGAAATTACTGATGATGTGTGTGTGGAATGTCAAGACAGAGCTGGTACCCTCCCTGATCACCCAGAACTACCCTGGAGGGTTCAGAGATTTCTCAGATAAGGCTCAGCGCCTTGAGGAAGCCCTGCAATAGGCTAGTCAGGCGCGTTTGTTGCCCCCTATGATCCCAGCTAGGAGGACCGCCCATGCTGAACCCACCGCGGTGGCCCAAATAGAAGCCCCGAGGTAGCTAGAGTTGCTGCTAGTGGCACCACCCCCGCAACCCCACAAAGGTCCTCCACCTCAAGCACAGGCTCCTGCCCAGCAGCGACTACCTCAGAACTGACAGGTTCCCCCACGCAATGCGCCACCGCCACCTAGGTGAGACAATCAGGCGCCGCCTCCTCGGCAGGCCCCTCCAGCCCCTCATCAGGGCCAGGACCCCAGGGCCCCATATCCGGAAAGAAGGCACCAGACTTATTCGTTTAACGAAAATCATGTCCCTGGCTATTTCCGAAGTGCTCTAGAGCAAGGGATCATGCGCTTGCCCGAGTGCAGAAGGCCGGCAGAGGCAAATCTCACCGATCACCCCAACTACTACCCTTATCATCGGATTCTGGGGCACACCCTCAAGCAATGCTATGTGTTTAAAGACTGGCTTCATGACCAGGTCAATAACAACATAGTTAAGTTGGGCCCGGCACCAGCGCAAGTGGCGGGTGTCTTTGCAGGATCATAGATTGGCAACGACAGCGAAGGCGAGTGGCAGCAGGTACCCAGCCGCGGATCCCAGAAATACGACGACTGGATGGCTCGAAAAACCGTCGTCCGTTTCCAAGGTATCATCTGGGCATGCCTGAAGTAGTCAGAACCTTCAGAATAAGTAGCTGGTGCCTCCGCATCATCTTCACAGTCGGCCTCCTCCCAAAAGGGCAAGCAGTGGCGACAGAAGAAGAAGAAACGCGCACCGCCGCTGCCGTCGTCATCCCGAACTCTCGGCGATTTTATGCCCCCTGAAATGGGGATTCCTCCTAGAATCCACCCAGAGGTGGATGACTCCTCGAGCGACATCCAGGGGTACACTTTGTTTAACACCGTGGAGCTGGTAAAGCCCTATATGGCCCCTGACGAGGGGGAACGCCAGGAAGACCACCCCAACGTTCCCACCCGACGTCAACGTCAGCGGAATCGCAACCGCGCCGGTCATCGAGATACATCAGCAGGCACTTTTGGCCAAGCCGTGCACGCTACTAAGACCAGGCAGCAGGCTCAGCGCAGATCTCAGCACGCGCAACCCCATCTAACGCCCTCGGCTCTACCTCCACCGTCGTTCGTGCTACTAGATCGGGGAGAGATTCCTTGTTCGCGTCATAGTCAGTCTTGCCCAGATACAGGCCAGCCTCCGCTGTCCAATCCTAGCCTGGAAACTACTCTCCAGGCTTCTACTAGTAGGCAGCAAGATGTGCCTGGTACTAGCCGATCGCTGGTTCAACCGGCAGGACCTGCTGTGCCTCCAAATGCCGACCGACCTCCTGTAAGAAGAGGTTCGCTTTTGGTGTGAAATTATGATGTCTCGAAACAACTGGCCGGCATTCTGGCGAGGCTCTCCATCCTTGAGGATCTACGCCTGTCATCCGAAATGCGCGGGGCACTTGTCGAGGCCCTAAGGATCCCCCTCCAGTTTGAGACAGAGGTGGAAGCTGCAGAAGCCTTCCATACTGAGGTGATTGAAAATGCCGAATCTCAGGAAGTTATCTCGTTCTCCGGTAAAGATGAGGACCCTCTTATACAGGGGCACATTCACCCGCTGTACATCACTGGCCGCTTCAATGGCGTGGAAATCCGACGCTGCATCGTTGACACAGGTTCCGAAATCAATTTAATTCTGACCCGGACATTGCGAAAGATGGGTCTGTCTGAAGGTGATTTAACTCCCTCTAACCTCAGGATACAAGGGTACGACAGGAACGAGCAAACCCCAGTCGGCAAGATCCTCCTGAAGACTCAGTTCGGTGGCTTAATTGCCAGCACCGAGTTCATTGTCGTCTCTCAGGACACCGCCTACAACGCGTTGATGGGTAGGCCATGGCTCCATCTGCACGCGGAGGTCCCTTCGTCGTATCACTAGTGCCTCAAGTACACGCTCAACGGTCAAGTAGGCGTGCTCCAAGGAGATGTGTCCCCTTTCGCTTCTTGTGAGGCCCGCTACCTGGATGCGGGTTATTACAAAATTAAGGATAAAAAGATCCTAGTAAGAAAGGATGAACCCGCCCCGGTCACAAGTGATCCCTGGGAAATCATGGATGACGCCTGCATCCTCCCAATCAACCGGTTGGAGGCCACTAACCCCGACATGGGGCAATGGTTTTTTGTTTCGGGTACGCAAGGAAGGCATGTTCTCGTGTCCAAGCGACGGCGGAAAATCACCTCGTACTCCTACATCAACCAGGCTCAGGTGATCCCGGAATCTCCTACCCCTGTACGGTACCAGGAAGTCAAGATGATGACAACGGCGGTGCACCATACGTGTCTCTTCCACCAGGCTGGAATCCACTGACTCAGGCAGACACACCACCACTGCTTTGATATCATCAAACGGGGCCCCTTAGTTCGAAGGCCAGATGGGATAGGGTCGACTGCCTTCATTGCTGCGGTCTCGATGGAAAGTGAGTCTCCCGATGTGATGACCGCTGCTGCCCGAGCCGACACCAACTTCCCCTCGAATTTTGATAACCCAGAAGTATCTTCCATCGTGGGAAGTCCCCCCACGGGTGGGGAGAAAGACCTGGAGGATGATCCCCCCGCCTTTGAAGAAGGCGTCTCTACCACGATTGATGAACTAGTACAGGTGAACCATGGCAGCGAGGCGGATCCGAGACCCACATTGATCAGTGCAGCCATGTCCCTCGAGGAGTTGCAGCAGTACGTAGACTTCCTCAAACAGCACCGTGATGTGTTTTCCTGGAGTTAAAACGAGATTCCAGGGCTAGATCCCTAGGTGGTCGTTCACCGTTTGGGCCTCCTGGAAAAACATCGTGGGTTTAAGCATCCTCCCAGGAAGATGCACCCTTCTCCTGGTGCTATGGTTGAGGCCGAAGTTGATAAGCTAATAAAATCCAACTTCGTTAAAGAGGTCCAGTACCCCAAGTGGCTTTCCAACATTGTGCCAGTCAGGAAGAAGAATGGGCAGATCAGAGTCTGCATCGACTTCCGCGATCTTAATCGCCACTGCCCAAAGGATGACTTCCCACTCCCGGTGACGGAATTGTTGATTGACACCACGGCCGGGTTCCAATCCCTCTCATTCATGGATGGATACTCCGGTTACAACCAAATACGGATGGCCCTCAAAGACGAGGAGTCCACTGCCTTCAGGGCTCCCCAAGGTACCTTTTGCTACCAGGTTATGCCATTCGGTTTGAAAAATGTAGGTTCCACTTATCAGAGGGCCATGCATCGCATATTCAAACCGATCCTCGGGACATTGGTGGAATTCTACGTAGATGACCTCGTAGTCAAATAATGTCAGTTCCAGGACCATCTCAAAGACATTGAGAAAGTGTTCAGTTTCCTCCGTTCCCGTCACCTGAAGATGAACCCATTGAAGTGTGCCTTCGGGGTCACCTCCGGGAAGTTTCTGGGATTTGTTGTCAGATACCGAGGTATCGAGATCGACTCGGAGAAGATCAAGGCCATAATCCAAATGCCTCCCCCGAGCAACATTCAGGAGCTTCGATGCCTTCAAGGCCACTTAGACTATATACTCAGATTCATCGCGAATCTGGCCGGCAAGTGTAAGCCCTTTTCCCGGCTCATGAAGAAGGGTGCCGCCTACGAATGGGATGAGGAGTGCCAGACCGCCTTCGAGGAAATCAAGCAGTATCTACTCCAACCTCCGGTCTTGATTCCACCCGTCTCCGGAAAGCTACTGGTCCTTTATGTGACCGCCCTGGAGAGATCCCTTGGTGCGCTGCTCGCCCAGAAGAATAACGAGGGTACTGAGAACAGTCTCTACATTTCAGCCGCATGCTTCTCAATACGGTAGTTAGATACTCCCCCATCGAAAAGAGATGTGTTGCGCTCGTATTCACCATGCAGAAGTTGCGACATTACCTGCAGCACCATGAGGTGCAATTGGTCTCCCGGGTGGACCCACTGAAGTACATCCTGAACCGCCCCATGCTGACTGGGCCCGACTAGCACGGTGGGCGGTGATTCTCTAGCAGTTTGATATCAGGTTTGTACCTCAGAAGGCCATTAAGGGACAGGCATTGGCAGACTTTTTAGCTTCCCATCCATCCTCCGTGGATCAATCCCTAGACCTAGATTTCCCTGATGAGAAGATCCTCTCAGTCTATCATGTTGTCCCGTGTTGGAAAATGCATTTCGACGGCGCCTCCCGGAGCCCCACTGGTAGGAGGCTCAACGATCCCAAGCTCAACAGAGTGGGACTGGGTATTGTCTTCATTACCCCGGTGCAGGCCATCTTGCCATACTCGTTCCTGTGGTCAGAAGGCTGTACGAACAACGAGGCAGAGTACAAGGCTCTCATCACCAGCCTCGAGTTGGCCATTGAGATCCATGTTCCCCATCTACAAGTGAAGGGAGATTCTGAGATGGTAATCAAACAGGTTAATGGATACTACGTCATCAGGAAGCCAGAGCTTTCACCGTTTCTAGAGTACACCCTCCTCCTAATGGCCCAATTCTCTTCTCGACCAGAGGATTCTCATGTCCCACGGTCGCATAACGGCCAAGCAGACACCCTGGCTGGTTTAGCCGCGTCGCTCGGAGAACCTGAGAAGATGACTTGATCATACACGTGGCACACCGGAGAGTCATTGCCCCCGTCACCCAAAAGGACAATGATGGCCTGCGGGTAAGTCATCTCACTGCCGGACCCTCTGCGTCAGGGGTCCCGGGTTCGTCAGACATGGTGATTGAAGCCACTCCCCGACTGGAGGGAACCTTTTGTCGAGTATCTCCAAAATGGTCACCTCCCGGACGACCGGGCCGAAGCGCGAGTGAATCCGACGCCGCACGCTGCAATTTACCATCCAGAGCGGCCCCAGTCTTGAACAGATCCTTTATAAGCGGAGCTTCAATGGTGTCCTCCTCCATTGCATCCAAGGAGTAGAGATACCTCACGTTATGCAAGAGGTTCACGCCGGTTCCTGTGGCGCCCATAAAGCTGGGCCGAAGCTGTCCCATCAAATTCGGAGGTTAGGGTACTTTTGTCCCTCTATGATCCACGATTGTATTGGTTATTCCAAGAGATGCCACGCGTGCCAAGTTCACGCCAACTTCCCATATCGGTCGCCGGAGCCCCTCCACCCCACCAAGTACTCTTGGCCATTTGCAGTATGGGGGCTTGATGTAGTGGGACCGTATCCACCAGCAACAGCCCGCCAGTGTAGGTTCATCCTGACTGCTACAGATTTCTTCTCCAAGTGGGCAGAGGCAGTTCCACTCGAAGAGGTCAAGGCCCATTCCATCATTGACTTTTTGAGCTCCAATATTATCCACCAATTTGGGGTACCTCACGCCGTCCTCACCGATAACAGCCCCAACTTCCGAGCAGCTGAATTAAAGAAATTGTATGCCAAGTACGACGTCGGGTTGAACCATACCTCCCACTACCACACGCATGCGAATGGACAGATCGAGGCGTTCAATAAGACCCTCTATAACATTATGCAGATGAAGGTTGGTCAGAACAAGAATAGTTGGTCGGACAAGATCCCCAACGCCCTCTGGGCTTACTGGACGACGACCCGCAACTCTACCCAGGTGACCCCATATTCCCTGGTGTATGGAGCAGAGGCTGTCCTACCCATTGAGATCCATCTTCCATCGCTATGCACTGCAGTTTATGATCACCATACATCAGATGAGGTAGCCAAGATCCGTCTAGCTGAATTGGAAGCACTGTACGAGAACCAGCTTCGTGCCGTGCACAATCTGGAAAGGCATCAGGACAAGATAGTGAGGGCCTTCGACAAGAAGGTTCTTCTCCGCTCTTTTCTACAGGGCGACCTGGTACTGGCCCTTTGAGCGCCAAATATTCCTGGTAGGAATCCGCCCAAATTAGAACCTAAGTGGGAAGGGCCTTATATCATCCATAAGGTTTATCCCAATGGAGAATATGCCTTGGTGACCATAGATGGAGAGAGTATAACCCCTCCAACCAATGCTAAATTCCTCAAGCGATACTTTGCCTAGGGCAAAATGGTCCTGCACGACCCTAAACTGCGAAAGGGTCCTGCACGACCCTAAACTATGACATGGTCCCGCATGACCTTAAACTGCACCCCTGTCCTTACTGCAAGACGTTAAACTGCAAGCCAGTCAGGCCTTCCTAACCGAGGCTCACCCTCAGGCCCCTTGGCCTCTTTGGGCCCCTGGCCCCCCGTCCTTACTGCAAGACGTTAAACTGCAAGCCAGTCAGGCCTTCCTGACTGAGGCTCAGCCTTAGGCCCCTTGGCCTCCTTGGGCCCCTGGCCCCCCGTCCTTACTGCAAGACGTTAAACTGCAAACCAGTCAGGCCTTCCTGACCGAGGCCTAGCCTCAGGCCCCTTGGCCTCTTTGGGCCCCTGCCCCCCTGTCCTTACTGCAAGACGTAAAACTGCAAGCCAGTGAGGCCTTCCTGTCCAAGGCTCAGCCTCAGGCCTCTTGGCCTCCTTGGGCCCCTGGCCCCCCGTCTTCACCGTGAGATGTTAAACTGCAAGCTGGCCAGGACTCCCTGACCGCGGTCTGGCCCCAGGACCCCTTGGTTTTTTCCCCAACTTACCCTCTTACGGGATCGTACGGTGTGTTGTAGGACTACGTCCTCATTCACGTCGGATTACTTGCCGTAACGTACACATCCCCGAATGAGATGCCCGTCGTCCCGCACGACGTTAAACTGCATGTCAAGAACTACGTGTGGCTTGATTCCCATCTTCTTGGGATATGTAGGAATGCTCGGACGCCTCGTCTTGAGCCCAGCCCCAAGCATTTCTCTTCCATTATCCCCCCCTGGGGGTAGTTTCCTCGAAGGATCTTTGTGTAGCAGGGAGTAGGCTTTCATATCCCCGCTCATACAACCCCGCTCACACAAGGATTGTAAGGGTCACACCATGTGCCCAGTCCCGTTCTTCTATCCTCCCATGTCCTCACCGCACGACGCTAAACTGCATGGCCTTCAAGAACTACGTATGGCTTGATTCTCATCCTCATGAGATACGTAGGAACGCCCAGACATTTTTTCTATTGGCCCAGCCCAAAAGCCAAAATCTTCCCCTCCGTTCAAGACATGGCAGGGTGCACACTTTTTCCCCAACTCACATCGAGCAATCCTCGACTCGGCTGCACATCGCCCCTGGAGATGTTTGCCTATTTCATGGATGGATACAGCTGTGCTTCAACCACCCTTTGACTGGGATTCCATCATTTTTGCAAACCCTAGAGGTATCCCCAAGAAAGGCCTGGATACCACGCCCAAGGGCTCTCCTACTGATACGGGCCAATCCCCCCGAGGGTTTTCAAGCAACAAGCTGATACAAGTCCCGCGTTGCGAATTTGGTCAGCGGTCGATGCTCATTTGTTGCTCCCATATCGGGCCACCGTAGGAACACTGTGTTTTGAACATGGTCAACAGTGTCCTGGATCTTCGGGTCCACCCCCAGATGTCCCAGACATCGAGTGTAGTGATTCATTATTCCCCATCCCGAGGTGACAAACTTCCCCCCGGGTGGTGCTAGCGATCGGGCCCACGACCCCGATTCCCCGCAGGGGTGTACGGTGTGGTGTAGGACTACGTCCTCATTCACGTCGGGATCATGTACTATGCCATACGCCCTCCCTTTATGAGGCCCGGCCTCAAGCCCCTTGGCCTTCTTGGGTCCCCGACCCTTGTCCTCATTGCAAGACATTAAACTACAAGCAGGTTGGGCCTTCCTGACCAATGCCTAACCATCAGGCCCCTTGGCCTTTCCGGGCCACGGCCCAGGTCCTCCCTCCTACGAGTGTATAGTGTGGTGTGGGACTATGTCCTCATTCAAGACGGCTTCTTCGCCATACCGTACACCTCCCTTGTTTAGGGGTATATTAATCCCCTCCTCGCCCCGTATGACGTTAAACTACGTTTGGAGGACTAAGTGTGGCTTGATTTCCATCCTAATGGGATACACAGGACCACCTGAATGTCTCGGATTCAGGTCCAGCCCCATCCCTCGGGAATCTTTATTTCATATTGGACCCT
Organism: Viscum album; assembly: GCA_963277665.1. NCBI lineage: Eukaryota > Viridiplantae > Streptophyta > Magnoliopsida > Santalales > Viscaceae > Viscum > Viscum album. Next base: position 668,829,875 of record OY728133.1, read on the forward strand.
TGGACTATCCTTCCTTCATGAGAGAAATATATGGTGTGGTGTGGGATTATGTCCTCATTCACGTCGGTCTCGTAATGACCGCCATGTACCTCTCTCTACTGAGCTGTTTCATTGATCCCTTTCCGGCAGTCCACCGATGTGCCTAAGAGTACTCTGGGTTATTACCTGGAATGCTAAACTTTACTTGGACACGTCTGCACCCGCTTTCCGGGCTCTGTGTATCCCTGCATCAGGGCTTTCATCATCCTTCACACCCGGAGGGACGCCCAAGAACGGCCTGGATACTATGCCCAAGGGCTCTCCTACCGTTACGGGCCAACGCCCTCGAGGGTATTGGACTGAAAATCGATAAAATCTCGCGTTGCGAATATAGTCAGCGGTCGATGCTCATTTCATTCCTGTCTCGATAGGATACGTAGGAATGCCCAGACCCCTTGTCTCTGGGCCCAACTTGAGTTTAGCTAATTCGCCTCTCAGGTCCTGCCATCGGGACCCCGACTACGGGACCACGTGGGGTAGTGCAAGATTATGTCCTCATTCATGTCAGGTCTGCAAAGGCTTCACCACGCACACCCCCGTTCTAAGAGTTATCCCTCCTATTCCTTGTCCAGAACGACATTAAAAGGAACCCTTTAGAACTACGTGTGTCTTGATTCCCATCTTCATGGGATACGTAGGACCGCCCGGACGCCCTGTCATCAGGTACATCCCATTTGGGGAACCATTCTTCCCCCTGTTTCACCCCTTACCTTTATATAGGCCCCTTGGCCTGATATTTCCCTCTTGGATTGGCGTACAATTTGATGTGGGATCATGTCTCCATCAATTGTGTTTTATAAAACTGCGCACATTTCCTGCCTAGCATCGCATATGCTACGTCTGTGCTGCATGACAATAAAATGCCTGCATGGTCCTATCATACGAACCTAAACTGTGACATTATCGTCTTGGCCACACGACGAGAAACGGCACTACATTGTGATGACCTCGTTGTACAGGATATTACGTTGGGTATCGGTCACGTGCCATGCCATTTGTCAATGCCTATCACAGCTTGATCCTTGTGGAGACATCACGACCTACTATTCTAGATCTGTCGCTTCACAAAAAAAACCATCCATCTTAAATAAAAAACAAGATTCATCAAATTCCGCTCCTTTTAGTGCAAGGGCCACGCCCGCACTCCCCTTTTCCCCTGGGACTGGTACCCTACCATGCCACCCTTCAGAACTACGTATGGCTTGATTCTCATCTTTATGAGATATGTAGGAGCACCCGGGAACTTCCCCGCGGGCCCAGCCTAACCTTCATGTTCGGTCCCTCGACTCGACTCGAGCATTTCCCCAGAGAATGCATGGTAAGTAGGCCTTAGGTCCTCATTCACGCCGGGTTTTGTGACCACCTTGCCATGTATCCCCTGCTCCCCTTACCCATTCATGGCCTGAATTCTACGACCCTAAACTAAGATATCCCCATGGGAAAGGAATCCTCTCCCTCTCTCTAATACATCTCGTTGTCGTATTCAGATGTGTTTTGACAAAGAGCCCGAAGTGTGGGATTTTCATGGGGACATTCCCCTCATCCCATGACCAAGCTTCATGAGCTCGCTATTTGGATCCTCATCCTCTTCCACATCCAAAGGACCCTCGGACGACATGGATACTAGGCCTAAGGGCTCTCCATTAATGTTGGACCTAAGGTCCCTCCAATCGTTTCGGGCCAACGTCCCTACGGATATTTGACAACATTTGTGACATGGTCCCGTGTTTCGAACATGGTCAATGATCAACCCTCATTTGTTTGTCCCATTCTAGGCTAACGCGACAGGATGTTGTGTTGTGAACATGGTCAGCAGTTATCCTCCATCGTCAAGCCGCCATCATAGTGATCTGAATCGCGAGCACTATGATTCACATATTTCCACTTCCTAATGTTCAAATGGAATTCCATCATACTCGGATCTTTCTCTTCGAACATCTAGGTGCGCTAAATGATCGTGTTAGTGTCATTGGGCCGGTATTCACCAAGTGTCCCTTTGCCCTAACATGCCCCTTTTGTGTCGGGAAATTCCCACCACGACTGCTTGATTCCCTCACCGAGCACGAATCACATGGGATTAGTAGTTTTGACAGGATGTGTACCAACATGGTCGGGCTTTTTATCGTCCCACATGACGTTAAACTGCGCTTCCAGAACTACGTATGGCTTGATTCCCATCCTCATGGGGTACGTAGGAACGTCCTACCACTCTGCTTCAAGCCCATCCCAATCCTCACTCTTGGTCCCTCGACCTAAAGAGTTTCCTCCGGGGGTATGTGGTATGATTTGGACTCCAAGTCCTCATTCACGTCGGTTTCATATCTACCGCGCCACACGTTCCCTGGGATCTTTTCTTTCGCTCCACGTCCTATCGTATGATGTTAAACTACAGGAGTCTGTGTGTCCTCAACGCATGACACTAAATTGTGGTTCTACCCTGAACAAGTTCATGATGCCCAAAGATCCCACTGGGAATTGACATATCCCCTCGTCAGAGAGGCCCTGTCCCAAAGAAGGAATGATCCATGATCATACCAATGCGCCCATCTGGTGTGCTCCCACCATGGTGGTGTAACTACCTATGTGTTGGATTCTGTTCGGACAAACCATCACTCCATATTCCACGCTTTGCGTACCCCTTATTTGGACCCTAGTCCCCTTTAATGTCTGAAGGAACCCCCTAACGGCCTGGTCTCATGCCGCATCAGCTCACCTACCATCCTGGTCCAACGTTCCGGAAGACGGGTCATGTCTGGATGGACCCCCTAACAGTATGAATGTCTGAACTATGGTCTGCCAACTGTCCTGGGCCAACGTCCTGAAGGATTGATCAACAACATTTGTGACATGGTCCCGTGTTTCGAACATGGTCAATGGTCGACCCTCATTTGTTGTCCCCATTACAGTCTAACACAGTAAGGGTACCTCTTCTCCTCTAAGGTTAACGGTTTTCCCTTATTGTCACGCCATCCCCACAATGTTCCGGATTTTGGGTATCGTGATTCACACTTCCCATTTTCATCTGTCTGGATCGATTTCAGCTCCCCTAGCATAGCCCCATTCGTGCATAAGAGCACGCTGAAGAAGCAATAATTTGGCTATCCTGGAAGTTCCTCCTCCGATCAAGCCTCCCCCATCTTTCGGGAATCTAGACTGGCTTGGGGAATTATCACCGACCGCCCTGCAAACATTGTATGGATGTAACAAGTCAATTCAAACAGTGGAAATCATTCGCGCTACGCCATTCAAAACAAAGAAAAAAAATTGAAACACGAAAGTACCAATAAAAGGGTTTTGGGTTTGTTACAATACTCGGGGGTTGACTCCCCCCATGGATGGGTTGACCCCGTCAAAAGAGCGTTGTAGCTCCACCACCCGTTGACTTGCGCCATCCAAGGCTTGCTGCCGCTGAATCAGCTCCCGCTCCTCCTCAGCAGCGGCGGGGTGCAGTTCGTCAGTTCTGGCTTTGGCCCTCTCTACGTCAGCTTGAACAACAGCCATCTTTTCAATGGTCTGCCTCATGTGATCTTCTGCCTCTACCAGCTAGGCCTTTAACTGTGAGACCAGCTCAGATTGTACATCAAGAGAAGCTGAAAGCTCGTCTTCCCGGGTATGCATCTATTGGACCTCGCCTTCAGCCTCCTGGAGCTTCTTAATTTTGGTCGCCTTCCTCTACTGCCAGCCCACACTGAGCCCACGATCATGGTCCCAGATCATCTCATCCATAAGATCTCGGATGAGTGCGTGAGGACGTTGGGCATCCACTCCCTGAGCACACAGTTCACGCAATCGCGAGTGGAGTCTATCCATTTCATCCATCCATTGTGCTTGGGGTGTCCTTGATAAAGCATGTGATCAGCTTCCATGACCGGTGGAGGACTATGCTACTATCTTCTTCGTCGGAGGCCGTTTCATCCCAGTCTACGCGACTGGCAGGCTCGTACACGGGGTACACCCGTAGGAAATCCTCGGCAGGGTCTACATCTGGTGTTGAATCCGGTACGACACCTGGCGCCGAAGCAGGCGTGACAGGACTGGGACCGACCGGTTGATCCTCTTACTCGGAGTCCACCTCAATGACTTTGGGTACGGCCCTGCTGCTGGTCCCGCCAGTGATGGTGTGCGTCACAGCCTGAGGAGATGGGGGGACTATCACCACCATCACTGGCATGCCCCTAGGAGGGGCGCCACCAGACATCCCGACCAGTCTTGCCGCAGCAGCCCACGCCAGTCGAAGAACTGTACGACAGAGAGGGACATAAACGTTAGTTGGCATGGCCTATATGTGACAACGAAGAGACCGGTAGAGGAGACTTACGATGATCGACCTCCTGGTGCTGCTCTTGAGCTGGTGCTAATGGGACCCCGAGACGAGTCCCTCCGTATACTGTTCGAAGGTATGAAGGTTCCGGAGGAGCCACCTCGGGCGCCCTGGTCCCACCAGACGCGGAACTGGACGCAGCCATAGGTGCGGGTTCTGAAGGTCCCGCATCATCACTCGCCAAGGAGCGAGAACGAGGCCTGCGAACAAGTTCCTCCTGCATGGCTCAAACATTGGTGTGAAGTCCATAGAGACGCAAGAACAGATAGCAGGGAGAGAAGTTCGGAATGCTACCTTGAGAACCTCCGTGAAGTCTTCGGATTCTAAGACTCGGTCTCCGACCTCTCCCTTCTCCAACAGACTCCCTCCTCCAACCACATCCTCCCGAGAGCAGTCCTCTGATTCCTCCGGCATGGGGAAGCGCTCCCTCAGATCGGCCGCCGATAACTGTGGGGGGACCGTCTGATTCAACAGTACACTCACCCGGTCTGTCATTGGGCGAGGGACACCACTAGAGTGGACATAATCCTCTAGCACATCCAGGTACTGTTCTGCCTCAGCCGGAGACGCCCTGAATCCAGCCCGAACTGGGACTATGCTCGGTAATTCCATCCCGAGGCGATTCAGGTTTTCCCATATCTCGGGTGGGCTGAGGAATTTCCGGGTGACATCCCAAATTTCCCAAGCTTCCGGGAAGATGACATCCTCTTCCATGTCAATATGATGCAGACGCTTCCCCGGAGCCTGAGTGGATATCCTACGAAATCTGCTCAGTGGCCGCCCCTCTGGATGACCCTGCTCTTCCGGAATCACCGGATCCACCACTGCTACCATACCCTCGGCCGGTGCGGGTCTCGCCGCTATGGCAGCCCCGCTGCCGCGAGAGGCCCTAGCTGACCTCCGACCCCGACCTCGAGATAGAGGAGGCTCACCATCGCCGACACGGATAGATGATTGCTTCAACATCTCCCCTTAGTAAGAAGCCTCCCAACTGAGGGCGTACTCCTTCACCAATCTGAAAGCGGCGGTGGATGGAGGCAATGCAATCCGCATCATCCCATCATCCCGTGTGAACATGAGCCATAGTTTCCTCATCACACACAGGTTCTCCTCGTGACACACCTCCCAGTAGACATGCGGGGTCAGCCGCTGGAGGCACCAAAACTGCCTTGCAAACCGATGTGGTGTGTATGGTTCACAGAGCGGCTCACGATCTATCCATGCCACCAAAACTCCACCTCGAAAGGCCAGGAGGTAAGCCCGATGTTCTTCCGTTCCCCACCCGTCATCAGTAAGTATCCCCATCGGCTAGGAAGGGGTGGAAATTAAACTCGTCCGCCCTCTACACCTGATTCAGTACCATCGGAACGGCCAGTTTGAACGCGAAGCTCCCGACCACATTCAGGATGGAGGGGAAGATGTTTGATCCCGGTGGCGAAATGGGGTTTGGATACTCGTAAATCCCCCTGATATGCACTGCGATCCACCCATACAGGAGGTGGAAGGGCCCGCATATCCTTGGAGGATTCTTGCCCTCGCTAACATGGCGTAGCATTCTGTACAATTTGGTGAGCATCGGAATCCCCAGATTGATTCGTTGACCCATGGCCAACATCGACGTCATGATAAACGAGCTGGGCCGAACCCCCATGCTTGTATCTCTCACCGGTAGGATCCAGCCACAGATGAGAGCCGCGATTAACGCCGCCAGCCTGACTATCGGCTGTTGTTCAGTGCTGACACTGAAACTCCAAGTCTTCCATTGGCTGTCCTCCAAGACCCGCCAATACGAGTGCCCCTTGCCCCGTTGGGTCACCCTCGGAGAAGTTCAAGGCCTCGGAGGGAACTCTCGATTCTCTGGGAAATTCAGGAAGCATTTGAACCATCTCCTAAAATTTTAATCCCTCATTGCCTCCTTGTCCTCTCCAGGGACGAGTGCCATCAGCGCTGACGCCAGTCGCGACATTTGCTCCGAATCCTCCCGCGCGCTGATGACGGGGAGGAATTCGTCATACATGGACCCCAAGATCGGAACCCCAGAAATCTGGTGGACATCCCACCGGCTGATGCCCACCTCCACGTGATGCAGGTGAAAAGTGTTAGTCCTAGACCACCATCTGCTCAGCAATTCTGGCATCAGTTTCTTGGGTTAGTAAATGTGGAATTGGGAGGCCCACGCCGCCTCATACAACCCCACTCTCCTCAGTTCGGCCCCGAACTCCTCGCATGAGCCGCATACCCAGTAGGCCCAGGCCCAGTCATTAGTAAAGTTGCCGCCCTGGCGCAGGTCCCACTCATTGGACCATCCCTTCTTCGAATCCTGCAAGTCCACCTTTAGCATGGTACGGTAGAGCAGAGGGGACGTCTCCGGTTGCAATGGCCTCCCATCAATATCGTTCACATGGTTATAGAGACAGTCAGCGGTGACGGGTGTGATGTCCTCCCGCGCATGACCATCGGCCACCCTGAACCATTTGTGCTGGAACGGTGTGCTCCTGAAGCAACAAGCTGGTTCATCCCTACTCGCCTCAGGGATAAAGACGTCATCCCTCAACCCGAAGCCGTACAATGGAAGTTTCATGCATTGCGTATAATCCTTATGACCCTCCGATATCAGATCTGTCAAATAAGTGTGGTCTGAGTGGCTTCGGACCATTTCCCCTAGGCCTGGACAGTCGTTCATCACATCCAGACAAGCCGCATCTGCAAGCACCCCCAATACAGCCTCTTGATGGGCCATTTTAACTCTGGCCCTCAGAAAATAATTTTTTTTTCGGCTGGATCATGAAGATCGACTGCGAAGCTGAATAGAGAAGATCGGTCGCGAGACCAAGCCGTGAAGTCGGGCCAAGGCTGACAAGCAGAGGATTCGCTTGGCGCGGACGCGGAGCCGAAGACCCACAGTTCGCCGCGAAGCTCGATTCGCAGAGGGATGTCGCAGAGTACGCGGAGCTTTGCGAAGTCGAGAGCACAAAAAGACAATGAAGGCACGTGAAGACAAAAGAGTTCGACCATCCTAATTTATAGACGGTGAACTCGGAGCATCGCGGTGCGCCTCACCCGCGCGGAGCATCGCGGTGCGCCCGGATCAGTGGCCCCAGTGAGCACCGCGGGGCCCCTTTGCGTAGCGGCATCACGAAACACCGAAAATTTTGGTGATTTTCCCTCAGACTTCGACCCTTCGCCCTCCGTAGCTCCATGTCTGAGGGGGGGCATTTGTTGGCGCCAAAATATGGCCCGAAAGAATGGAACGAAAAGGACGGCTGGCGCGCTGCCTCGCGAAGCACCGACGAGAACCACCCACGCGAAGCACCGCCGCGAAGCACCCCGAACATCGCGGCCTCGTGATGATCCAGAGTCGGTGATGCTCCGCGAACGCATTTGATGTTCGCGAGCCGCCGCGAAGCTCCAGAGGCGGCGCGCGTGTTCTGCTTCGCGACGCCACTTCCCTATAAATACTGGACTCCCCCTGAGTCCCGAAGACGGACAATCCGACCTTTCATCTTCTCCTCTCCCGAATCGCGAAGCACTCTTTGGCCCGGGAATCATGAGCTCCGCGAGGTATTTCTACTTCGTGAGACTCCTCTGTTTTGTCTCGTTTTGAGCCCCTCTTCCGAGAGGGATGCCCTTCACGAAGCTCAAGGACGTTCGCGAAGGAAGGGGATGCCCAAGGGAACCCGGGAAGCCGCGGAGCACTTATGCATTGCGAAACACCAAACCCATACTAGCGATCCTTATGCTAAGGAAGGATCGCTTCACATCTTGAAGCACACTACTTCGCAGGACCCTGCTTCGCGAGACACCCCTTCTTCGCGAGGCATTGCTCTGTGAACACTGTTCCACTCCACGAAGCACCTTCCACTCACACCTATGCCCCATGCCAAGGCCAAGGCACTTCACTACGCGAAGAACACTCCTTTGATTAGTGATTCCTCTTCCCGTGCGACCCTCCAGGTTTGCACGATGTGATTTCAAAGTCCCATGGACAATACCACTCATAGCGTTGCTTCGCCTAATGATTTTCTCATAGGCATGCTAACAGCTATTGCTTCTTCGCATAGCCACGATAACGTGGACCCCCTGATGGTTCGTTCCACAACCCCCATGACCATGGCCTTACTGGTACCTTCCCTTCCACAAGGACCAGAGGGTACTGGTTATGTAAGTCCTAGGGGTACGGAGTGAACCTGCCTCGTCCTAGCTGTAGAACGTTAAACTGCCAAGCACCACGTCCTCAACACATGACGTTAAACTATGACCGAACCTCGTGTCTCTCACGAAGGGTCCCCCCAGCTCGAACATTCTTTACACCACTCGTCTCCACGGGAATGGAATCACCCAACCACAAGGGGTGATATCCTCCTTATTGGAGTGGTGTATGTTCATAAGAGGAGGGAGACCCTAGTTCCCCAACGGATGACTGAACCTCTGTATCTCCGTACTTCCCCACTTCCAAGGTCAGTGCAGGGCGTGATAGGGAATGAGTCCCCTACCACCATTGGTTCCAAATCCCTCTTTCGCTGCGCTTTGTTGCGCTTTGGGCCTCCATCCTGGAGTAAGTCCCAACACCATGGGCCGCCTAACGCGTAAGCCCCTTTTCGCATCTCACGGATGCACCCTTCGCGACGTGATCGTCAGGTCCTTGCAACCTCTTGTTTCTCACACCCGAGCATGACTCACGTGAGCTTAGAGTGAGCACCGACCCTGACCCCCCATTCCCAATTTGAACTACGAGGTCTTTGATCCATGTCAAGGCATGGTGCGTAGGAAGCCTCCATGAGGTTCAAGCCCACCCATCATTCTTCCACGTCAGGTCTCATCCCCATCCAGCATGACGTTAAACTTCACATTCCACCCGAACTACGAGGACTTTGATCCATGTCAGCGCATGGTACGTAGGAAGCCTTCACGAGGTTCAAGCCCACCATTAGTGGACCCCCGAGTCTACTTTCACGTCGGTTCACCGACGAACCCATCCGAACTATGAAGACTTTGATCCATGTCAAGGCATGGTACGTAGGAAGCCTCCATGAGGTTCAAGCCCACCCCCTTTTCATCCAAACTATGAGGTCTTTGATCCATGTCAAGGCATGGTACGTAGGAAGCCTCCATGAGGTTCAAGCCCACCCGCCATCTATTCACGTCGGGTCCCATTCCTGTCCAGCATGACGTTAAACTGCATCCCGGTCCGACGGCAAGACGTTGTGACTCATCCACCTGAACTACGAGGACTTTTATCCATGTCAAGGCATGGTACGTTGGAATCCTCAATGAGGTTCAAGCCACATTGCTCGGTCGTTCATTCACGTCGAGTTTCTACCTTGTCCAGCATGACATTAAACTGTATGCCCCTCCCTTTGTCTTGCATGACATTAAACTGCATACCCATTCCCACCTGAACTACGAGGTCTTTGATCCATGTCAAGACATGGTACATAGGAGGCCTTCCAGAGGTACAAGCCCACCACTCATCGGACCAAGGTCCACCTTTACGTCAGTTCTCCGACAAAGCCCCCATTTGAACTATGAGGTCTTTGATCCATGTCAAGGCATGGTACGTAGGAAGCCTCCATGAGGTTCAAGTCCACCCACCATCCGGTCGTTCTGACCTCATTCACGTCAGTTCACCCCTGTCCCGCATGACGTTAAACTGTATTCCACAACCCGAACTACGAGGACATTGATCCGTGTCAAGGCATGGTACATAGGAATCCTCCCAGAGGTTCAAGCCCATCTCCCATCAGACCATGGTCCCACATTAACGTCGGTTCGCTGACACCCACCACCCGTCGTTTATTCACGTCAGGGTTAACTACCGTCCCGCAGGACATTATACTGTATTCCATCAATTCTTTGAACTACGAGAACGTTGATCTATGTCATGGTATGGTACGTAGGAAACCTTCCCAAGGTTCAATCCCACCACTAGTGGACCTACGGGTCTACTTTCACGTCGGTTCGCTGACAATGTCCATCGGACCAAGGTCCACTTTCACGTAGGTTTGCTGACGATGTCCATCGGACCAAGGTCCACCTTTACGTTGGTTCACCAGCGCCATCCTGAACTACACGGACTTTGATTCCCTGCCACGAGGATACGTGGGAAGCTTCTTAAAGGATCAAGACCAACTTCACTGTCGCCCCCTGCGATGGTCCCATATCATTTCCCCTCCACTCCATTCATCCACCTATCACCCATCCTGATTCTCACCCGGACCTCATGTCTCGGTGAGACCATGTCGGTATGCTCTTCTTCGCAGCCGCCCATGGGCTGGCCCCGGTATCGGTATCCCTTCAAGGGAAATCCCTCAATCCGATCTATCCTAGCTAATGCTCTGGTTGGGTTGATCCGTCTCCGCTGGACGTTAAACTCGCGGCGTACCCTGTGTTAAACACGGGAAGCTGAGGAAAACCTCAGATATGTGTCAATGTCATATAATTTTCTATGCTCGATGTGGGATGACTCGGGCTTCCACGCCCTCGAGAAGCCCTGTGACCAGGGATAACAGCCAGACACGCCAGGTTCCCCAGTATCCAGACACGCTACTGATGCCTCAACGTGACTACTCCCCCGACTGAAGGTTGCTACCCTGACTGGACCCTTTGGAATGTCTCGACAGAAGCAGTGTAATTAACCGGCGTCCATGGAATCATGACACTGTGAAGAGTTTCACGAACTATGTATGAAATCTATGAGGGAGACCCGGACTAGGTGACGAGTTCTGAGGAGGAATCCCTAAAAGAAGGAACCGACATCCCATCATCCCATTTCGATCAAGGAGCATACATACCTGAACAAGGGATGAATGCCGCCCACCTTTGGAAAGCGGGAATACGGGGCAACAGAGCCGCGCGTCCTCCTCCGCGTGACAAACGGATGCGCGTGCGCCCCGGCGAAAGCGTCGGAAACATATATGATATAAACAATGAGTCCAATATAAATTAAATTTTAATCATTGACTAAATATATAAGAAGTAGTCAAAAATACAAATAATTTATTGAAAAATGTTGATGAAAAATAATTTATATGATTTAAAATCCACCAACATGAAACATAAAAATGTTTCAAGAATGTGACTTTTCAAAGCAATAAAATATAAAATATGACACCACTATAAATGAAAATTTAAACCTTTTTTAAAAATATAATATATAGTCAAAAATAAATAAAAAATTTAAAAATGTTGATGAAAAATATTTTCTTAGATTTCTAATCCTCCAACATGAAACTAAAAAATGATTCAAGTATGTAACTTTTGTAGCCTATAAAATATAAACTATAAGAGAAAAATAAATTAAAATTAAAAAATTTAGTAAACATATAATAATTATTATATAATAAAATTCATTTCTTAAAACATATTGATGAAAAATAATTAATATGATTTATAATCCACCAACATGAAACTAAAAAATGTTTCAAGTACGTGACTTTTGTAGCCTATAAAATGTAATCTATAAGGCCAATATAAATGAAAAATTAAAAATTGATTAAAAATATAAGAATTAGTTGAATAAAGTAATTATTTATTAATAAATTTTGATGAAAATTAATTTATAATATTTCTATTCCACCAAATTTAAAACTTAAAATGTTTCATGTACATGAAATCTCTAACCGATAAAATATAATCACTAAGAACAATATAAATGAGAATGTAAAAAGTTATTTAACACATTACAAGTAGTAAAAAATAAAAAGAATTTTGTATCAAATATTGATGAAAAATAATTTTTAATCTTTCTAATCCACCAACATGAAACTTTAAAATGTTTCAAGTGCGTGATGTTGCTATCCATCAAAATATAAACTATAAAACCAATATAACTAAAAATTTATTCATGGATTAAACATATATGAAGTACTTTAAAATAAAAATAATTTGTTAAAAATGTTGATAGAAAATAATTTATATGATTTTTTTTCCACCCACTTGAAACATTAAAACGATTCAGGTATATGACTTTGCTAGCCTATGAAATATAAACTATAAGACCAATATAAATAAAAATTTTAACATTGATTAAACATAAAATAATTAGTTGATGTTTTAATTTTTATTTTTATGTATCTTATAGATTATATTCTATAGGATTTCATAGTCATGTAGGTGTCTCTGGATCCTCCTTGACATTACTTCTTTTTTATCTCACTTCCGAGTAACTTTTCATAGATCCATTAATTTTAATTTTTTTAATTTATTTATGAATCTCGTTATTTTCAAAATAAGTTACGTGTTTATGATGTCATTTATATTTTATTTACACTATTTTTTATGCTGTATATTTTATAAGATTATAATGTTATCTACCTAAAATTTAATAGTTATTCCATCATTTCAAGTAGCCACCATTGAACACTGTTAAATATAAATTATTCATAAAATAGGGAAAAAAACAAAAACAGTAGAAAAAAATATAATAAGGGCTTATAGTAAAAAATAGTAACTTTATTTAAATATAAATAAAACATATATATTAGAATTTACGACCAATTTCTATGTCTATGGACAAGAAATTCCATCCCACACGGTGGTCATTGAATAGGATGCCCGTGTTCTGTTCACTGTGGAGTCTGATGACCTGGGAAGGGATGATCCTCATGCACTGCAACATCAAATATCACATCCTCCACCTATGTGTCAGTGGATGGAGTTGTTAACTGCATCTCATACAACCCTCTTGATGCTTATCCCAATTGGGTGGTATAAGAACCTTCAATCATTGCAATGGGTAACCAATCCTACAATGGAACAATACCCCAAGGTTGCGATGGATATAGACCCCTAGGTTGTGGTTGATGTATAATAAAAGGCTATGATGGATCTGTACCCCATGGTTGTGATAGATCTAGACTATAATATGGAGAGAACTGTGGATATACTATCAAGAATAATGGATCCCATTCCACTAGAGGCACATCCATAATCGACTGAGGTTAGACTATTAGAGGGCCCACCTCTTCCTGTGGAATAGGTGTGGCCTCACGTGCAACACAATGCTTCCTACATCACCATGTTCATGGCTCCTCACCACCAGCAGTTGTCATTGAATTTTCCACTGGGAAAAAAATCCTCTCTCTACACTGGATTCTCAAATATTCTCTTGGAAAGCGAACTATAAGATGACCTCATCTCCAGCCCTTCAGCATGGATGGCTGCCCGGTTAGTGTCCCCATCCACTTCGTCACTCATGAAAACAAGATTCTCTAGTGACTACCCTATAATGAGATTTAGAATGAATTAGAAAATATTTCAATAAAAAAACTAATGTAAACTTATTGACTTACAATCTTATGAATCATTCTCTTGTGTTGGGTAAAGATATAGTATATACATTAGTCTATACCATGGGTCATACTAAACCTGCTTCGAAGGAAAAAAGAAATTCATTTGTACACCCTGGATATGAAACTCCCCCTATCTATACCAGCAGTCAAGAAAGTGCGAATGTACTTGACCCTAGTCCTTATCCTGCCTCCCTATCAGCTTCACCCCATGAAGCATCTCTATCAGTCTCAGCGAAAATGGAATCAACTGAGCACAAAAAAACATGTGCATGGATCTATCATTCTACTACCACTCAATAATATGGAAGTGAATGAGGGGAACTATATCCATAATATCCTCAATCCCAATAGTGTATTATGGTGGAAATTTTTTCCTAATAATCCAGTATAGAAGCTATGAAATCTGAAATAACATTTAACATTTCCCAACAAAGTTCCTTCCAAAAAAAAATTGATGATATTATTAAAATTTTAAGATAGTGATTGATTTTATATACATAACTTTTCGGGTAATATACAGTTCAACTGTTGTTGATATACGCCCAAATGGTTACTCAGAACTTTGTGGAAATTATGTCTCTAACACCACCTGTAAAATACAACATCGATAGTGAAAAATAATGAGAAATTAAATTCGATAACTATTAGTAGAATTAGAAACCAAAAGAATTCAGTGATCATACTAGTGTCCATGTGGAGTGTCATGAAACACCTCCATCTCGACCAGCGGACCAGTAAGAATAGGGTGGAATGTGGGGATATACTCCCATGACTACATCTAAAGAAGGATGAAGCATCCCCTGAGACTTGTACAGTCCCTGTGGGATAGCCTGTATAATTCTCTGTGCATGTACGCCAAGCACACAGATCCCCAACTCCATGTATCAGACCGATCAAAGTCCTCTATTAGGGTTAGATACAACATGTTCACGTGAATCATCGAGTGATTAGTACACATGGCCCCTCTAATGAACCATATTATATATTCATGGGCATAACGCATGTCAGTCTGCTCTTCAGCATTATCGAGTAAATGTGGAATTTGAACCTCCAACCAAGGCAAAGATATTGACTATCCACATTTGTCCCTACGTCCGGAAAAAATGTCGACGAATAACAATCGCTGACCATGGTCAGGAAAAGATAAACGAGTGAGTCCAATAAAATATCTCCCCTAGATAGGATGATCAGGAAGCACTACCACATCCTGGAGGGTAATGGTCATACGTCCCTCAAGCAGGTGGAATATGTGTTTCTCTGGCCTCCACCTCTCCGTGAGGGTATAAAGCATTTTATGGTCGGAAAATGTAAAATCTATTATGTCAATACCATAGAATCCATCATATTTCAAGTACAGTGGCATGGGGAGGATCCATGTGATAAAAATGGTGTGCTTGACACACCCTGATCGATCGATCCTCACCACCCTATAGCATGACCTACAAAATATCAGTATCCTGATGATTGAGTAGTACGGTATCATCCATATGGATATAAAAAATTGAAATGTGAAATAAATTTAAAATGTAGATATAATATTATGGTCAAAAGAATGATATGAATTGTAGAATTCAAGACCTTCCATGTTTATTCACATTGTTTAATGATGTTATTTTTACCAAAATAAAGGGGATTTTCATTATGCTTTTCAAAGCTGATTACTTATGTTTTTTATGATTATATTTTACATATAAAACAGTTATTGAAAGAGATGGTTTTATATGTTTATAAATATTAAAAAAATTCATTTTTACGTAGATGTTAATTAGAAAATGGTGTGATTTGTAATTTATGTATGATTTCCCATGTGATGATAAGTTTCATGAATATTTTGTCACATTTAAAGGTGATTAGGTAACACTAACTGAATTTCAATAATGATTTTGTTGGAAATAAAACACAACATAGGAGGAATGGTGACAACGACGATGGTGATGATGTAAACTCATTCCATCACTACTATCATTATCACTATTCCTCCTGTGTCAAGGTTCATTTCCCACAAATTCTTACTTGAATGACAGTTTTTGTTATAAAATCATCTATACAATCTATATTGTTGGTCTTGTACAATAACATGAAACTTTATCTATTTTTATAAGCTCCATATAGTAGTAGACACAGGAAAAACCTGACTCTATACATCGAAAATGTTTTTGATCATGATTCTGATTGTGTAACTAATATGGAAAAAATGGTTGATCATATAATCATTATTATACTGAAATTTTATAACATCTTCTTATACAATAATATATGATACTTTTATTTATTTATATAAAAGTTTATTAGAATATCAGTTATATAATATTTTTAAAACAGAATTAAAGGGAAGATGTTTTTGGTTTTACAGTTCATCTTTCAGGTATTAGGGTTTAGAGATTATAGTTTCAGATATTGATTTTTGGGTCTAGGTTTCTGAAATTTTTGTATGGTTTAGGGTTTACGTTTATGATTTCATTAATAAGGTTTAGGTTATATTGTTTAGGGTTAATTATTTGGAGATTATGTTACAGGGAATATGTTTTTGGGTTTAGTGTTCTACTTTTGGGTTTTGGGGTTTAGAAAAATGAGGTAAAAAAGAATAGGTAACAATATATAATTTACAATATGATAATCTCACAATGAGGAAAATACATAATCGTGGATGAGAGTATCAAATAGACCCAACAATTTTAGTGAAATGTTTCCAGTAATGACCATCTTGATTACATTTGGTGCATCTCAAAATCATCCCTTGTCTTTGACTCCTCTCCATATCAATCCCTATCCTGATGGCGGTCGGTCTCCCATAGGGACGCTACCAATGGATGTCAGTTATCACTATCTGTTTTCCATTGGGAATTGGGAAATAATGAAACATCCCAATTGGAATCCTTGGTGCATCACAACAGTTAGTAATGGAATTCAACCATTACACTAGATCAACTGATTCTTCCCATGATATGTTCACAGTGGCACATGCTGTGATTGCGTGTCTGCATAGAAAAATCAAGGCCTTAAAATTTACACATTGACATTGCCTCATTTCCAGAAATACCACTATCTTTTAAACGATTTTATTTGTTATGGGGTCCAAACTCTCTCGAACACAAAACTGAGAGTCTTCTTATTGAAAAATGTAGAAATTGGGTGATTTAAAATCTAGGAGAGTGGAAAAATATTTTAGATTCATTTCTTTATTATTTTTGGGGCACCTAAAAATAGTATTGGATATTTTAGTGCCATATTTCACCATTCACTCATGCTTAAAATTGATACTCCTTAGAATTGGTGTCAGAAGCAAGTTTTCCAATAGAACTTGTTTCATGTTGAAGAAGTGTTTTTTGATAGAGGATTCCAATCAGAAGATTAGAATGAAGAATATTTATATTACTATACAAATAGAATAATACCAATGAAATTGGTATGAATTTTATGACATAGTTTGGAATAGCACAAATTGGGAAAATGACTATTGGTCAAAGGCTATCGGGTGCAAGACATCAGTTGCTAGAAAATCACATAGAGGCATATCGGGCAATGATTCTATATAGGCCATCGGTGGAGCTGTTTGAACAAGGTTACATATTTTTTTTGGATCAAATCATGAAATCCAAGATTTTTTAAACTAATGAGTGTCACTGTAATCATTACTAACTGGAGATAGATGAGGTTTAATTGGAGTTGATATAAGTTATATTTGCTTATTTATAATATTGAATTTTGATAGAACCATTAGAGTAAATATAGAAAGGATATTGGTTATCACATTTAGTCCAAATCATGAAAATCATGTGTGCCTTTTTAACTTTTCTATATCTTCATGAACATGATTTATCTAAAATATGACAAGGAAGAATCTATATCATGTTTCAAGGGATAAATTTGTTTAAGTTGAAATTTTTAAAAGGAAGAATCTTATTCACCTCTCCCCCACCGATTCACAATTTTTATTTGAACCTTTGTAAATTCAACATCACTTTGGAGTTTGTTTTCATAAATATAAACATTATAAGCATTTTTGCATTAATAGGATTTTTAATTTATTTAATCGGTGGAATATGCATTAATTCCATGATTTTATTTTATTTCATAGGATTAAATATGGTTATACATCTAATAATATATGGTATATGTCCTATGCAGTAGTTTCTAACCTATATGATTTTAGAGGTGGGATTTAGGTGTTACACTCAACCCCATACTGACAATGGTGGGGTTTGAGCACAATCATGTCATAAAAATTCAGAT
The DNA here is from genome assembly GCA_963277665.1 of Viscum album. Lineage (NCBI taxonomy): Eukaryota > Viridiplantae > Streptophyta > Magnoliopsida > Santalales > Viscaceae > Viscum > Viscum album. The sequence continues at coordinate 668,847,758 of OY728133.1, forward strand.
TTTCCCCATTCATATTTTATATTTTATATTTAGTTTTCACTCTTCCTTATATTTTCTTTTTTAATTAATAGTGTACATCTATTTTTTCTAAATTCATTTCGAATAAAAATAAATTAAGTTGGAATTTCATCTTTTTAATTAATTTCAATTTTTGATTTTTCATATTCACAGTCATTTATTATTATAATTATAATGTAGAATATTTTTTCCATATTCCCAATATATTTAATTATAGAATACTTTTTTTAGATTAATTTTCCGTTTATAACTAAATAGAGTTTTCAATGACTCTTATAGAATTCTTTTTATTAAAAAAATTATTTTTAATATTTAAATAGAATTGTTTTAATTTTGTACTATTTTAACAAAATCATGTTTTTATTTATGCAATTTAATTAAAAAGGTAAAAAATTTATTTATGTTTTTTTATGTTTTCTTTATTTTTTAAAAACTATTTTCCACATTTCTTATTTTTTTTATTTTCATTATTTTTTATTGATTCATGTTTTTAATAATTTTTGTTAAAAATTAAATTGAATCCAAAACACATATTTTTATTATTTTCAACCTTTTAATTTTTTAATTTTTTAATACTGTAAATTTTTTAGTTTTATGTAATTTATTTACAAGTTAAATAAATGTTTTATAATCATTTCCTATTCAATTTTTATAATATTTATTAGTAATATTTTTTAACTGTTATTAAATAAATCTATTATCATTTTATTTAAATTTTTTTCAAATTTTGAACAAAAATATATTTTTCATTTTCAACATTACTATTTTATTTTTTATTATTTTTTATTTCATTTTAGTGACTTTATTATTTTTATTTTATCTCTTGATATGATAAAAAAAGCATAATTATTTTTCAATTTTATTATAAGTAAGATAAAATTTTCAGTGTTTTATTTCTTTATTACATTTTTTTAATATAATGTATTTTTCCTTGATTTTCTAAATTTATTTGAAAGGTAAATATTTTTTATGGACTTGATTCTATTTTCCCTTCATATATCTAATTTAAAGGATGTTTTCCAGAATGATTTTTTAATTATAGAAGGAAAATATATTTGTTTTATATAAGTTAATGTTTTTTATTTTTTTCTATAAGTTTTAATTTTTCTGGTTTTTAACAAAAATAAAACAATATGATTATTAAAAATTTATTGGAAATAAAAACAAATATTTTTATTGGTCTTCAATTTTTTTAATATTTTTATAGGTAAATTAAATATTATTTTTTGATTATTATTCCTTATTAATTACAAATAGAGGTCTTATTAAATAATTTTTTATATTTACCTATTCCTATAATGTTTTAATCATATCATTTGTCTTTCATTTCCTTGTTAGACTACACCAATGCTAATTATTTTCTAATTTAGTCCATTTATGAGATTCTAAAACCTACACCCCTAACACAACCATACATTTATATACACTTCAAATCCACCATATGTCTGTCTAATTTAGCACTATTGGTTTACATGTATTATAAATAAATTAAAAAAAAGTAGAAGAAACTAAATAATATTTTGTTTGATATAATATGTTAATGTAAAATTTATTTAATATATTTCTTACTAACATAAGATTAGCTTACATGTTTGTGTTTTAATATACTATATTTCCATTTTTTTACATGATCTTCCTCTAATAACACATGATATGGTTTGGAGGTAGATAAAGATTTATATCTATCAAATTATATATGAATAAAAAATAATTAAATTTTATGTCTATATCACATTTTTTTTAATATAAATTTATTTTATATATTAATTTTCCAAAATTACAAGGAATAAAATTCAGAAAATACAGTACTGGTTTGATGATTTCTTTGTTTTTTATGTATTTCATGAAATCCTTCATTTTTTGATAATTTAAAATTAATGTAGAATATAATTTATTAATTGACATTCAAATAAATTAAAATCAGTTACAATGAACCTTAATTATCTCCCCATCGTAGTTGATAATGAATGAATCTATATTTTATTTGTTTATTTTTTACATAAAAAGCTCTTGGGTGAGGATTGACATTCCCCTATGAATTCCTAAGAAGTTCAGTTGTAACATATCGACATTAACCATGGTACAAACCATTTTTTTATTTTTATGTACAATTTCTTAAAGTCTCCCAAGGTGCACACCTATGTGTTCTATTGAAGGTCCTATGCAGCAATTATTATTTTTATGAATAAATGAAATTATGCAAAATAATACATCATGCTCGGATGATTTTTTTGAGATAATAGTAATAAAAATGATTACAAGTATTACAAGTAAATTTATCAAAGTCAAAAGAAATGAAAAAAAATAAAAATAAATAATTAAAAAAAATTGGTTACAAGTATAGTGAAAATTAATTAAAATGGGATTAACCAATTTTTACTAATTTTATTCCCTTTCTATTTTTTTTAATTTATTATTTTTATTTTTATTTTTATTTTTATTTTTATTTCTTTTCATTATATTTTTTCTCCTCTCACTTATTTATTTTCATTCCATTATTTTTCCCTATCTTCTCTTCCTCTCCTATCTTATGTGTGTCATGTCACACTCCTCTTCATGTGTTGCGCCACACCTTCTCTGATTCAAAAGCCTAACACACCTCCATCTCTTCTCTATTTTTAACATCTTCATTAGCATAGTAAACCTATCGGTAAGGCTAATATTCCACACCAATAATCGTTAAGTTTCATCAACCCTCTAGAGAATGACTTTCCAAGGAATCTTTTCCCGAAATTGGGGTTTTTGTTAAGTCCTTTAATTTATTTAATTATTTTTCATATCAAAATTTTTCAGGGGGAATGTGATATACTATGACTACAAGGAGGGGAATATTTTTTATTTCATATAGCTTTATTACAACATTCAATACACAATGTTGTGCCACTCGTCAGTGCCTACAAGAGAATCCCTAATAATGGATATTAATATAATAAAGTTTTTTCCATGGTCCTTATATCCGTTTTTAGGTTCAACCGCCCATCATAGGTTGTTTCCATGTCATTGGACACCCCCATGGGTACACCGAAATAATTGGACTATTTTAACTTTCCCCATGAGTCATTAAATTATTAATTATGTGTGCATTTTTAGTAATATGGGTTCATGATTTAAATTTAATAAATTATTTAGGATGAATCATAAATGATGAATTTGGTTTTCCTTGAATTTGTTGCCTAAATAATTGTTGATATTTGTCTACATGTGTTTTACCATTATTAAATGTCATTACCTCTATATTAAATGATAAGTTTCAGTTCTATTTAATATGGTGTTAATATTATTTACTGTGACTATTGGGCTTGAATAATTGGTAAGCATGGAGATAAATGGTTAATTATATGGATAAAATCATGAATATTTCTTTTGATATGTATATATATATATAAATATTCCTCTCTTTTTGCATTAAATATTCTTGGGATGGGGAGGGAATGCGGGTCCCATATTAAGAACCCACAATTTGTCTCTCCATGCTCGATAGGTTACAGCCCAACACACTAGGAAAGTGATGTTTTAGGATCACCAGGAAAGGAATTTCCCTGAGGTTTTTATTATACTATTGGGTGATACCGGTTTCCTAAAGGGAAATAGAGGATGGACATATTAGAAAATTGACTACACCAATCCTCCGTTGATACTGAATCCCTTACATGTGATACATTGGATAGACTTACAGTTACCATTCTCGGGTGATACTTGGACTTTCAAAAGGATCACCTTGGATGGTCTCGAGACATGTGATATAATTGATTGGATGTGTCCTAGTGATACCTTTGTGATGGTCTTGGGATCCACCTCTAAAATGTATATTTTTAATATAAATGTGTGATATGTTTTTATTAATACTGTATATATTTTACTAATTCTTTTTGTTGCTTCCCTTGTGCCTTTAGTGCTCTGGGTATTGACATATGGATTAGACCCCAAGCCAAAGCATAAGCTTAGAGGTATTCCATTTTCATTGATCTATCATATTACTCTGGAATTAATATATATATATATTCTTCTTTACCAGGTATCTCATTCAGTCTTCCAGCTTAGGATGAAGAAGGTGGTCTGGGACATGTGTCTGCCTAGTATAGTTATTGGTTTATTTATTTAGGCTGCATGTATTTATAATATATATGGAATTCTACTATTTTTCTATATCATGACATGGAATGGTCTATACACCGTTGGTTCTTACATAATAATATTTTGTCTCAAACCTTACTAGAGGGTTTTTTCATACATGATTAGATATTAGGTTTGCATGTATGGATTTAGGGAAGCATGATGCTTGAGAGGCTTGTTTTTGTTTTCTATTTTGAAAGGATATTGGAGAAATAGGACCAAGCCTTAATTGAGATATTATTTGTTAGTTTCAATTTGTTCTTTCGGTAAATTTTTAGCGTGAAGTATACGCTTGTACCCTTTACCCCTGCAATTGTTTTTCATTACTCATTCACACCATCTTGGTATGTGTTATGACTATTCATCTTCTATAGTTATTTTTTATTCCGTTGGTTCATTTATCCACTTATATTGTTATCTACTTATTCCCTATGTTTCCACTACTCATTACATATATTTTTTTCTCCATGTTACACTTAATCCTATGTGTTCATAATCTTCCCATGCGCTTACCCAATCCTCTAGCTGCTAGTTGGTAGCTTTTGGAATGCGGGGAGATGTTCTTGAGGTATTGTGGCCCACCGTCTGAGGTCCCAATTCAATGTTACTCAGTTCGGGATGCTACAAAGTGGTATCAGTGAGGTTATATTCTATTAAACTTATTTATTAGGATATAATTGAGACTATTTCATCAAAATTAAGAATTTACACTGTTATTGGACATAGCTAACACATATAGAGGGGAAACCCAAATTTCTTGTGTTGGTATTTCATTTATTAATTGTACCATTTATTGTTGATAAGAATTCACTATTGGTGGATAAACTTACTTTATATTTTTACTGGTATTGGTATTATTTATATGAGCATTTGAAAACAGAAACCAGATGAAATTAGGGCACTGCATTTTACATGCACTGTATTAAGCACTATAGGGATTAAAATGACATGAATATTAACATTATTTATCTACTTTCAGTATGGATCTACCTATTTTAATGGGAATTGTATTGTGTTTATTTGTAATATCTGGTTGTACAAGTTTTTTATAAATAAAAAAGTGGTTATGTGTCTTAGTGATCTATCTAATATCTATTTTATTTCTATCAAGACCCAGATCATGGTTCAATTTATTTGTAGTGTAAAAATTAGTGGAAGGTCATGTACTTAGCATCTTTAAAATCTTTCTTAACATGCTATGTCATGTTCATGGAGGCCTTGGACCATCCATTTTCTTACTTCTTCATCACTTTTTTACCTCATATTCTATATAATCACTTCTAAGTTGTGCATTTAGAAATTATAGAACAATGTTGTAGTGACGTCATCATGTTGTGTGATAGGAATGTAGTGATGAACACATTCAAAGTTGGTGGGTCTAGAACCACCTATAACGATTCCTGTAGAATCACTTATAGATACTCATATAGTGTCTCCTATGATACCTCATCATAATCACCCTTTGGGAATTGATGCTCAGTTCCGTGATAATCTTATCATGTTCGAACAATTCGTTTAGAGTTTTCTAAACCAGTATCGACTATGGAAGAGATTACGAGGAAATTTTTGAAGAAGCATCCTCTCACTTTCTCAAGGAATAGATGTCTTGAGGCATAAGAGTCATGGATAGAATCTATTAAGTCCATATTTAACCATATTTAGATTATTCTAGAGATTAGGGTCAATACTTCTATATTTATACTTCGTGACGTCGCCATGTATTGGTGGGAAATCATTTCTCAGGAAGAAAAACTCTGATATATGGTTTGGAAAGACATCCATATATCTTTCTATGATCACTTTTACAACTGTATATAAGAGATGATTGTTCCAGATAGTTCTAACATCTTCAACAAGAATCTATGACCCTGTTAGAGTATTCTAATCATTCTGAGCTCTAGTGTTTTGTTCCATATATAACAGGTGACACAGAGACAAATGCGATACACTTTAAGGATGGACTGGGATATCCTATCCAATCGCAGCTGAACATATTTCATTTTTCCTCTGTTATATATATTATGAATTAGGATCTAATTATGAAACAAAATCGTAAGGCAGCTGATCCTATGGGCTAGTGCGGTTCAGTTCCAAAGTATGGCAATGGTTCTTATTGAAGTAAGAAGTGTCTTTTCAAGGGTGAAAATGGGGGTAATTCAAGAAAAATGAAACATAATAAATTAACAATATTATTTCATCAGTGTGGAAGGATCATCCATAAGAACCCCTAGTGAATAAGGAACCCAATGGAGTACCGATCTTGCAGCAAGATGGGTCACCTTCTGGGTTTCTGCCGTTATTTTCCTTGATCATCCAATTGTACAGGATTAGTGTCGGTGTGTCCATTAGGTATGGGATATATGGCTCCATGTCAGGATAAGAGTATTTTCGGAACAATAAATTCAGGTTGGGGTAATAGAGCTCGTGGTTGAGGAAGTCAAGTTCAAGAACACCAGTGTTAGTAGAGTGGACCTACTCAAACTAGTCTGGAAGAACCTCAGGGCCGAGGATCATGCCATATGTATGTAGCGTAGGCGGAACTAGTGGGTAGTATTCTAGTTTCCTCTACTATTATAGGTACGATCCTTCTAGACTCTACATTATTTTTCCCTATTTGATATGGGTTATTCACATTCTTTTATATCTACTATAACTATTGAGAGTTTGGGTCTTACCATAGACTATTTAGGAGACAATATGTCTCTCGAAACTCCTTTAGGGGCCTGAACAGATGTAATACTCCCGTTCCAGGAGTTCCCCATTAATATAGGTTGGTATATTTTCTATTGTAATTTTTTCATCCTCGAGATGGTCGGCTTGGACTTCATTCATGGTATGGATTGTCTCATTCTTTATCATGACCATGTGGATTTCTACCATTATCGGGTGTCTTTAAAAACAACTGAGGGAAGTACATATATACACAATGGAGAATGGGATATCCATGTAGCTCAAGCTGGAACTATGCATTCTGGACTGGGCAAACTGACAACCTAGCTAGAATATCTTTTTATGAGTGATCAGGGACTGCAGTTAGTGTAATAACCTCCGGTTGTGGATTATTTCTAGGATGTATTCCCTGATAATTTTTCACTATTACCACTTATGAGGGAAGTTTTTTTCATTATCAATATACATCCTAGTGCAACACTCATGTCAATTTCTCTTTATAGGATGGAACCATCATAGCTACATGATCTCAAGAAGCAGCTGCAAGATCATGAAGAAAAGGATTCAATCTAACCTAGTATATCATTGTGAGTTTAACAGTCCTTTTCTATAAAAATTTGGATGGTACCCTCATATTGTGTGTGATTTACCTATGAATCAACCAAAATACAGTAAAGAATAAATATCCGTTTCCTCCTATAGATGTACTATCCGACGAGCTCTGAGGGGAAATTGTTTTCTCCAAGATCGATCTAAGGTTGGGCTATCATCATGTGCGTGTGGAAACATGAAATATACCATGAATAAATTTTCAATCATATAAAGGCTTTTATGAGTTATGGATTATGTCATTCAGTATGATGAACGTGCTAGTAGTTTTCATGGTTATAAATAATTGATTATTCCACCCATGCCTTGATTCCATTATGGTACTCTTCGTATTTGAAATCTTCATGTATTTGCGCTCTAGAAATTACCATGAAACCCATCTTGTGATTTTTCTTAGTACATTGACAGATCACTAACAAGACATGAATATTAGTTAATTCCTCTTTTGGATAAATAAGGTTCACTTCATGGGTCATATCATACCTGAGGCATTAGTATCAGTTAACCCGTAAAAAGTGAGTGTTGTAGTTTCTTGGGAGCATCCCAAGAATGTGTTTGACATACATGGATTCATAGGGTTGGTTCACTATTACCAGTGTTTCTTCTTAGATTACTCCCACATAGAACCGCCTATTACAGCCCTGACTAAGAAGGTTGTGCATTTAATCTAGTCAAGATTTTGTGAGAAATCATTTCAAGAGTTAATAGGGAGACTCACAACAATTATGATCCTGATTCTTATGAACGCATGGAGAAGTTATACTATTTAATGTGATCCTTTAGAATTCATAATGGGGGAAGTCTTGACGTAGGGTGATCTAGTTGTAGCTTTTGAATCCCACTATCTACGGAATCATTAGTAAAACTATCATACATATGATCTCGAATTAGATGTTCAAGTTCATGATATTATCTATTGGGGATACTACTTGTTGTAAGAAATGATCATTATATACAAAAATCATAAAATCATTAAATATATATCCCCACAAAAGACTTAAATTTGTGAGAGAGTAGCTGGGTCGAATACCTGAAGTCATTTGAATTTGAGATTTCTTATACCCATAGAAAATTTAATGACGTGGTTCATGCTTTTAATTACATGAAATGGATAGAAGTAGTCTTGGAAGCCAGCATTGAGTGTCATATGATATATTTGTTTTCATAGATGCATCTAGAGGTTTAGGAACTACACGAACAACCATTTCTAGAAAATAATATATTGATGTTCACTCTTCTAGATCAGATCCCCATGTGACTTTTATCTTATCCATAGTGGCTCATTTTGAGGGAAGGCATCATAGGAGAGAACCCACCTTTTTTTGGGTTTTTGAAATAAGTGAAACTCTTCTTTACCATGGCTGTGTATAGGACCCTTCTGATAATAGAGAAGAGATGTCGAAGGAACCTCATGCCTCTATTTTGGAAGTTCATCCTAGACTTTACATGATTTACAAATATATGAATCTTCAGTACTGGTGGCTAGGTATGAAGAATAAAATAGCAGGTTTCCTTACCTGATACTCCACATGTCAGTAGGTAAAGGCATAGCACCTGCGACCCACTGGGATCCTACAACAACTTTTTATTTTTTAAAAATGTTATGTCCAATTCCTTAGAGAGGCCCAGGGAACATGCTCGTATCCTCTATTATAGGTTTTGAGAATCAATTATTTTTTTATGGTTGGACGAGATTATGAAAAATATTAAATTGTGCCCTGGGGTGACATTTTAGGTTTAAATAAATTTAAAGGAATAGAATGAATATTTTTTTAAAGAAATAAAAATAAATAAAAAATTAATAAAAGAAATTAATAAAATAAAAAATGGTCAAGTGTAAAGAGAAAAATAATTAAAATAGTTTTACCCTATTTTTATTATTTTTATTTCCTTTCTCCATTCCGTTTTTTATTTATTTATTTATTATTTTATTGTATTTTACTTTTTCATTTTCTTCCATTTCTTTTTTCCATATCCCTACCTTTTTATAATTCCTTTAATTTTATCCACTCTTCTCTCTCTCTCCACTCTTCTATGTGTCGTGCCAACGTCTTCTTTACGTGGTGTCCCACCCCCTTCTTCACTTCGGAAGCTCGATGCACCTCTATCTATTCTCTGTTTTCAACAAAATTGAAATAAATCTGTACCTATGAGTGAGAATAATCTTCTACACCAATAATATTTGAGTTTTATCTACTCTCCATCATGGGATCTAACTCGAAAGGTGTTTACCAAAAATTGGGGATTTTTTAAATTCTCCGATTTATAATGATTTATGTCAAATAAAATGTTTTCATTGGGCATGGGATGTACAATGACTACCAGGATTGGAATATTTATTCATTCCTATCATTTAATTACTTTTAGGAATTTTACCCATTGTTCTGGTCATTAGTTCCTACCAGCTAATCCATAATAATGCATATTAGTTTAATTAAATTGTCTTCCTTGATCCTTGTGACCTTTATTGAAGGAAAACACCATTATTTATTATTTTTATTGTCGTTGTCCACCCCTTTGGGTGCACAAAAATAATTTTCCTATTTTTATTTTAGCCTTGAGTCTTTAGATTATTAATTACATGTTCATGTGCAATAATTTGGGTTCATGTTTTAAATTTAATAAATTATTTCGGATAAATCATAAACAATGTATTTCATTTTCCATGAAGTTGTTTATTAAGTAATTATTGATATATGTCTTGTAGTTTTTTACCATTATTAAATTACATTACCTTGTATTTCATTAATAAGTTCATGTTCTGCTTAATATTTCAGTTATATTATTAGCTGTGACTCTTGGGATTGAATAATTTTTATGTGTTGCAATAAACAGTTAATTATATAGAAGAAATCATGGATGTTTATCTGTGATATATATATATATATATGGTCTTGTATGAAGATCCCACAATTGGAATCTTCATGTATGATATGTTACTACACAATGCGTCGGGAATGTGATGTTTTAGGCTCACCATGCAATGGGTTTCCTTGGGATTTTTATGATACTATTTTGGGATATCGGTTCTTAAAGGGGAAAATGGGGTTGACCTTGTCGGGAAAATGGATACACCAATCAAAAATTGATACTCATACCTTACATGTGATACTTTGGACGAACTCATAGATACCATCCCCGAATAATAATTGGAGTTATGAAAGGATCAACTAGGATGGGCTTGTCACATTGGATATATTTGATAGGATGTATCGTAGTGATATTATTGGGATGGGCTCAGACTCTATCTCTAAAATTGTGAGTTTTAATATAATTGTGTTAGATATTATTATTGATACTATATAGAGTTTCCTTATAATTTATTATAATTCTATTATGCCATCAGTGTTCTAGGTTTTGACATATGGATTAGACCCCAATCCAAATCATATGCTTTGGGTAATTCCCTTTTATTTGTTTTTCAGTATCACTCTAGAATTTATATATATATATTCTACTTTATGAGGTGTCTCATTGATACATCTGTCTCAGGAAGAATAAGGTGGTATTGTATGGGTGTCATATTGCGAACTCGGACCATGTTTCCATTATTTTTTTATTTATATATATTTATTTTATTTATTATATATATAGAAGACTACTATTTTTCTTTTGAACTAAATAGAAAGGTATAGAAATCGTTGGTGCTGGAATACTAAGATTATATCTGACACCATACATTAAGGATATTTGGTACCCGAGTAGACATAATTTACGTAGGTATGGATTTAGAAAGAAGATTCACTTCCTATGTTTGATTGCTTTTATGTTTTGGGTTGAACTTGGGGAAGAGGATTGAGCCTTGATCAAGAAGTTGTGTCATAATTTCTCTATGGTATTTTTTTAGTATTGTTAGAATTCATCCTGTTCTTGTATCCTATACCCCTACACTTTTATTTAATTTTATCATCATATATTGACATCATCATGGTATCTATTATAACTATTCCACTTTCATAGTTATTTTTTTTTCTTTTGATTCATGTATCCACTTATGTTGTTTTCTAATTTTTCTCTATGTTTCTGATACTTGTTACATATATTTTTTCTTCGATGTTATACCTCATCCTATAAGGTCATAGTCTACCCACAGACCTACCAAAGGCCGTCATTGCTAGTCGGTAGCCTCTGGTGTTTGGGGGATGTTCTGGAGGTATTTTGGACCACTTTCTCGGTGTCCAGTTCAATGATACTCAGGGCGGGATGCTACATCAAAAAATAAGAGCCAATATAAATTATTAATGAATACTTTCTGAAAAAATTATGTTATATTTTATCGTATAGTCTTCAAATAAATTTTTACACTTCATTGAAAAATGAAAAACATTTCATAATTTCATTATTTAGATTTTAGGTCAATTATTTAATGTATATTAAAATACTACAATTATTTATTGTTGAATGGTTTACTTCATTATGGGTAAAGTATTATCCTAGGTTTCAATATTAATTTAAATATGTAATTGATTATTAAACCTAATGTAGGAAATGAAAGTATAATTTATCATTCAATAGTTTATCCATGTATATTCCATACGACGTAAAATTTATATCATATAATTAAACTATTAATTATTTTTTCCATCAATATCAGGTGATAATGATATTATATTTTTTTTCATAATTATTTCTTCTTATTTATCACATTCATGTCTATCGCATTCCTTTACCGTGCCACTCACCTTAAAAATGTTTCTCATCTTTGATATTTTTTATGTTTTTCCTTGATATGTGTATCATTTTTAGGTTAATAATATATTGTATATATGACTAGTAATACAAATAATGTAAATTATATGTACAATTAACTAACACAATTATATATATAACACATTTTCTATGAAATCTACTCAGAAAAATCAAACATGCCTAATAAATTCATCTCTATTTATAAATCCATTTTGGGATTTAATAACTCTGTCAATTATCTAAATCCCATCCACATAGACACCTCTTACATACAGTACACAATATATAATTGAAGTATCAGTAAATTTTTATGATGAAGAAATGAAACGATCATTTTATGTAGAGTTATGTATTGATTTTTTTGTTTTTAGTCACCCATGAAATAATAGAAATATTTTGGTCCACATAAGTCAATATATATAATACATTTAGTGTTTTAATGACATGAAGAAGGGTTTATCCAAGTACCCAACTTTAAAAAAAACCTTTTCATGAATCTAAACTCACAAACCACAATTATACTCTTATTTTCAACCAATTTAAATTTGAAATTCAATATCTGTAATATTATATAATATAACTTATATATTTTCATAATCCTAAAAAATTAAGAATTATTTGTATTAATTTTTCTTTTATATTTAGCACCATATTCTTTAAACAACATTACTATAAGCCAAGAAAAAGTATTTTATATTAAACTACATTTGTCATTCACAATTAAATAGAATGTTTAATTTTTAATTATTTTTTATAATACATGTAAACGTAGTCATATGTATGACCATTAAATTTTTAGGATATTGATTTTATATTTCTATATAATTAAATAAAAATATATTCATCCAAATATATTATAAACAAATGATTTCAGGTATTTTATATCAATCATTAATCCCATGGTAGATTAAAATTCGTACTAATTTACTAATGAGTTCCAATATAGGACACAACCTCTATACTATTATGAAAAACATTAATATTTCCTAACCTCAATAGATAATGTTTTTTTGAAAACATATCTTATAGAAGTTACTTCACTCCCAACACACTTATTTTGGTGATAGTTTAAGCTATTAATTTTTTCCATGTTGAATTAGTATTCAATATAAAATTTAATGATTTATCTTAAAATATACTTCTTCACAAAACAACCCTCGAGGATATATTGATTTTTGGTGTAATATTTAAATATATTCATATAAAATTTAATTGGTTACATTCATCTATAATATAAAGGAATACATAGTTATATATCGCCGCCAAAGTGAATTGTTATAGGTAAAATTTATGGTGGTAAGAATATTTAGTGCTCTTTTAATATGATAGTTTTTTATTTTAAAAATGTAGGAAAAACTTCATGATTATAACATTTTTCGAAAAATATTTACATAATAATAAAAACATGGTTATTATATATCAAAAATATTTTGAAAAAATAATAGATATTACAAAAATAGATAAATATTAAATTAAGACATATGATTTAAAACCCTTATGAAGATTTTGTTCATTAATAAAATATTATTTATATTTTATTAATATCCCTTAAGAGTCATTTTACCATTTTTCATATTACAAAATTAAAATAGTTGTAACCTAGATAGAGTGTGTTTCATTGGAGAAATAAAAGAATATTTTTGAACTTTAAATAGATCCAACACTTCACATAACCTTATATCAATCATTTCTATGATGGACTGGATATTATCAATTATATTTCATACTGTATTTCAAAATATTCTGACGACATAATCAAATATATATTTTTTATATGTATGAAATTATTAAAATTTATGTAATATAATTAATTCCAATATCTTAATTCAACGAATACCGATTTATTATTCCATGACATATTAAAATGATTTTAAGAAATTACTAAAAATAGTGAAAATATTATTTCCCTTCTAAAACTATTCACTATATGATAATAGAGAATGTGTCTAACCTCTTTTAGACATCCCATATAATGTTTTAATCTTTAAAAAGTATTTAATTTGTTAGGTAAAAACCTATGTTGACAAAAATCCACTTTCTTAATCAATTGTTTCAGCCCAATTAATTGGACACATAATTCATATATGGTAAACCAATAAATTGCACTTATTTTGTGCCCTATAAAATTAAAATAAGAATTTTATATATCATTATAAATAAAATGAATATAAACATTAACTCTTATGTTCAAGGATAAATTTACATCATAACACTTATACCCCACATCAATTCCAGATCATCAATTAATAGATACAAATAAAAATCAATATAATTACAATGTTGTTTCAGCCATAAAATAAGAGGATATGATTTAATATACTTATTCTTTATACATATCCATGATAGAAAATTATATTTTAATATAATACATATATATGTATTATGACTTTTTTTTTATAAAAAATTATTCATGTTATATATAGTTAATGAAAGATCGATGTTTCTCATCTCAATTTCAAATTTAACATACTCATGATAAATTTTCATCAATTTAGGAGCATCAGCTAGAAAAAATAATATTATATATAGAATTATATTATTTATATTCCATGTAAATTAATATGTAGTCTCCTCATCTCCATACATTCATCTAATCCTTGGAAATATTGGAAAGAACCATTTAAATTATAAATGAGTTGATTTTTCAATCTTGTACTAATCCACATTATACATATGGATTTTTAAGTAAACTATTTTCCTTTAATAACTATATAATTTCATTTAGATATACATTTACTTTTTATATGTGATACATAAGGAAAATAAAATTCATTTAAGTCCAAAATTTTAATTAATATATTATCATATAGAAACCCCAAAACCTACATGTGGATTACTATCATATCCTTTAAGAGAGAAAGCTGTTATGAATAAACAGTGTTACACTATTTTTTTATTAATGAAATATTTTATAGTTTTACTATATATAATAATGTTTTATATTTATTAAATCTATAATAACATAGATTATCATTATAGATATTTATATTCTCAAACAACATTGTAAAATCTCAATTTCTATCTTCAAATATTATTATCTTTTTCTCAATACTATTTATGTTTCCCTATACACATGTATTCATGACATATGATTTGTTAATCATATGTTAATTATATTAATTAGATTTATTTCGTAATTCCTAATCATTAGAATAACATTTATAAAAATATTAATTTTATAATAGATCAAGTATTCATCTAACCCATATTTGAAAATTATTTTTCAATAATTATAATGTATTTATAAATAACATAATCAGAAATTAGTTGTTTAAAACAATCTATTCAAAAAATAATTAACTCATTGATCCCTTCCACATAATATTTTTTCATATAATTGGAATATATTAGTTTTATTAATATTCATCATAATCTATTAAACAATATTAATATTTCACTAAAAATATATACATTCCCAAAAGTTTACATAAAAAGTATATTTTTATAAATATTTAACTTATATAAAGTGTAGATGTTACATAATTTCCCTACTTATTGGGTTTAAATGTGGAGGGTGTGATACTTGGCCTAAGGTTACATTATAATGAAAATAAGGGTTGGAAATAAATTACAAGGGCCTCAAAAACATTTGGAGGAAAATATTCCTTTTCAAAAATAAAACATAAAAAATATATAAATATCAACCAACCAAAACAATATATAATGAATGAGTACAAAATACAAGAAATTTACAAAACCAAACCAAGAACATTATTAGAGTATAAGTTAAAACCAAAATATATACAAAAAGACAACCAAAGGACAACAATACGCAAATCACCAAACTGAAATCAACAAGTATCACCCAACCCACTCCTATCCCCAACTCCACATTCCATGACCATTGTATCAAGAAGTATAAATAATGAATTATGTTACATAACCTTTAACTATGTCTCAATAGATGAAATCTACCAACAAAAAATAGTTACCAAGAATGGGGTATGTTAAAACTTTGTAGGATTTCACCAATGACTTCCTGACTCATGGATCCCGGACAAAAAAGGTAGAAAAATGTATATAAAATAGGTTAAAAGCAGTTTAAACAATTAACATAAAACCCATAGAAAATTTACCATATAAATATATAAAATAATTCTTCTAAACCCTTTATCAATTTAATTGGAATATTCTTTTCCAAGTCCTCACACAAAAACACACAATCAAGAATAGTGTTTCCATTGACAATGGAACTTCATGTCCATATTCCATGAAACATTGATTATGGTACTTCATGACCATTTTCCACCCCACAAAACACATGCCCAACTAGTTATGAAAATATAATTCCATGTCAATCCAATAAGAACACCTATTTATTTAAAACATTTCAAAAAATACTTTACATAAAACTGAATTTAAAATACCCTTAAAATTAACATTTTAAATTTATTAACCAATGGTGATTTTTGAAATCCAACCAATTATCCCAAAAAAATTCAGAACCCAAAAACAAAATTTTTATTGAAAATGAAAAAAGAATTTTCTAAAAATTTCAAGAGGGAAATTTAATTATAATAATAAGTCAATATCTAAATCATGTGGAGATAAGAGAAAAGACACATACACCTCAAATGTTTGTTGAAATGAAGAATATCACACAAAATTTTTTTATATTAGATCACAAATATTTTTCTTTTTGTTAGATCAAATTACATTTCATTATAAAACCTATTGAATACATATATATTTTTCCACAAAATCATAGATATATTCTGTTTACAGATAGAAGAGTATTGTGTCTATGATGAATGAAGATTAAAAGTAACATACAAAATACTTTGGGCCTGCAACACACATTGATTCACCTAAGTATCATTCCTAGATTAAAAAGGATTGTCTCTCATGACTTAGGGGGAAAGGTGATTTGGATCTCTTAAGTTTTCGAAAAAACGATTGTTAAAGTGGAAAGTGAGTATTAGATTAAAAATTTTAGAAGTTCGATTTTTACACTAAATGATGAGGCTGCATAGTTTGGAAAAAAATGTAACAACTATGTGGTGCTACTATTTTAAGACCACACCTCACATGGTTGGTTCACATGGTTATAAAAATCATGCACCATCCATGAATTTTCCCTCTATTTCAAGAATCATATTTTCTTCTGGTAACTCACATGGTTTGGCCAAACTGTGTGTCAACTATGTGACTACCGAGATCCCACTATATTCCTTTTCATAGTTTCCTAGATATGGTTCAGGGTTGGTATAACCATGAAAAAACCATGCACAACTATATTAGCCTCCAAAACATGCCAAACACCTTCAAAAAATCCCAAAACATCACCAGATAATTATATATAATCAAAATACATAAATAAAAGGTGTACCTTAAAATTTGGGGCATTACATTCTCTCCACCACTAGAATTTACATCCCTATAAATAATAATTCCCTTGTTTTCTTGTATGATTGCAGGCCACTGCTATGTCATTTCCTTTTCACACCCCCACTTCCCTTATTGAATCTGACCATGATTCCATAAAACCAAAACTAGGCCGATACATTTCCCACACAAAATCTAATTTTTCATATCCAAAATTCATTCCAACACATGAATCAACATATCATTCATCTCTAGATCAATTTGATACCATGGAATCACATGTTCATGATTAGGTTGATATATCCTTAACTGATATACATGAAACACATTATAAAATGAACAAAACCATGTTGTAAAATCCAATCAATATTCCACCTCACAAACTCGTTCATGTTTCTCAAAAGGGTATATGTATATTGGAGATAACATTCCCTATGTAACAATATTATGATTCTAAGACTTTTAGAGATTCTCATGTACATATAATCATACACCTCGAATGATAATGGTTGTTGATGATTTTCTACAAATGATTAATGATGAATATTATCCATATTCATTCTCTTTATAATCAACTAAATCTTTTTTGTTTCCTTTTTCACAAGGCTATGCCAAATTAGTGATTTTATACAACCAATAACGTGGATAACGACAAGGAAATCTAGACAATACATGAAAATTATAGATTTTTTCTGAGGATTGATAATTGTTATAGATTAAGAACTCCAGTAATGGTAAATTATCATCCCAAGATCCACCAAATTCAATCACACAATACCTAATCATATCCTTCCATGTCTTGAGTATAAATTTGGACTTTCCATCAATTTTAGTATGATACATCATACTGATATTCAAAAAATTTCCAAGGAATGTTCGCAAGGATTTCCAAAAGTGAGATATAAACTAGGGGTCTTTGTCTAATACAATTAAAGCTGGAATATCATGAATATTTAGAATTTAAAACATATAAATTTTGAAAAAGTCTTCAATGAAATTAGTTAAATGAAAATGGATGAAGTTTGAATAATTTTTGAGTTGATCCAAAAACACCTATATGGAATCATGTTTACAATCAAACCTTGTAAGACATGTTACAAAATCCATGGATTTTTGCTCCCATTTCCTCAAAGACATTAGTAAAGAATAAAACAAACTCAATGGCCGTTGATGATTTAGATTGACCTATTGATAGGTGAGGCATCTTGAGATGTAATATGTTATAGTAATTTTCAGTTAGACCAACCGAAAATATGATTTCAAGGATTTATAAATTTTCTAAATCCCATGGTGAAGTTACCATCTTGAACTGTGTTAGGAACTAAAAAGATGTCTATAATTATTCAAAGGTACAACCATACAATCTATAAACCACAACACTAAATTCCTATAAATTTTCCTTCCCTCAATGGTCTCCCCACCATTTATTTCTAACCTTAAAATTACAAATTTTGGATTAGATGTCTAATCCTTTCTAACATGGTAAACCAAAATAATATTAAACAAAACTGGGGAAAAAATACTATATCACCTTGATCTTCAAATACTACATGAATGTACATGATGGATGAATTTAGTTTCAATTTGACTGAAGCTTCTTTAGCTAATTGACAATACGAATTTCTTCTCAATGAATTCACCATAGAGTTCCCTTTACCCAGTGTATACATCATGTTGAAGTCAAACATCTTTACATAATCCATCCATATTTTCTACCGTAATGTCAAATATCATTATGAGAAAATTTTTGTTAAACTCTTATGGTAATTAAACACTATTAATTTAATCAAAAATAAAGAACGATGAAAATTCATCAAATTATAGACCATATTAGGTAATTCAATATCATGTGTTGGGTAGTTCTTCCTATGAAATCATAATTTCAATAAACCATATGGCACAAAATTATATCCCTACATGATAACACATCCCTACCGATGTCCTGATGACTCGCAATAGACTTCATAACCTCATCTAGAATACAAAAACAAAAGGATAAGTGCCGATGTAAGTATAAACTTATATTCCTTGAAATAGTTATATAATTCCTTATTCCATTTAGAAGTAATGAATTTCCTTATAAAATTTTTCATTACTAATAAAAAATGTAAATAATCATATACATTATTTCAGTAGTATCTCACTATGGAAAGAAAACTACATATCTAAAATTCATTCTTCAGTGGTTTCCAAGAAATAATGTCTTCTATATTTTTAGAAACTACAGAAACTCATTTTTTATAAATGAAATGAATAAGGAAATGTACCTCTTATATTTGGAAATAACAATTTGATAACTTGGAATAAAAATGAAGTTATCCCAATATACCCAAAACTATAGAAAAGTGTTGTTCATGATACTATTTTTCCCTAGAATACACAAGTATATCATTAAAAAAACCACCAAAAAAATATAGATACCTTTGAATGATTTTATTCATAAAGAAAATAATTATAGTTGGTGAATTAATTTGATAAAAGGAATAATGAAAAAACCATAATGAAATATCTACTTTGAATGTGGTATTCAGAATATCCTCTTTCCAAAATGTAGTTTGTGACATCCCAAAAATGGAATTTTATAGAACCTATTGTATAACCTCTGTAACACACCGAGATTTTATGAAAAATATTTTTTTTAATTTCACTAATATCTTGTGTTGTACGCTACACCAAAAGGAGCTTGCACAACACGCATCCTTGATTTTCCTTGCATTACACGCAATCACGACTTTCCTCGATAGCGTGTGTAGTACGCAATAACGAGTTTCACTAAACAACAATATGCTATTAAAATATTATTAAAAATAGCCGTTATGAATTGTAATAACCACTTTTTGAAATTTTGTAATTTAATTTTTCAAAATGGAATTAATTTTTGGATTCGAAATATCGAAATTAGCTTAGGGTGAAATTTTGGTTATTTTCGGATAACTTTCATATTTTGATGAATAGTGAAAATTACTAAATTTTAATTAAAAACAACTTTTTCAATCGAAATAATTAATAGTGATAAATTATTAATTTGAGTGTTTTTAAAGTATATTTAGAATATATTTTTACAATTTAATACAATGATAGTCATTGGATGCAATTTCACATTTAAACCAGACATAAACAAGTGTCAATCTTTTGATAGTTATTATCTCTTAAGAACAAGCTATTTGTTTTGACGACGAGAATTAATTTTTAAATTAATTAATGAAACTGATATGTTTTGAATTTGGTAAAATAGAAATCATTTTTGAGTTCATAATATCAAATATATCTTAGGCCTAATTTTTGGTATTTTTCTGAAAACTTACAATTTTTGATGAATAGTGAAACCACTAAGTGATAGTTACAAAAAACTGAATTGTTTATAAAACATAATTTTACCGCTTCTGTGAGTGAAATTTCAAAAATCCGAGAGACACGGTTGATGACCGTAAGTAAAATGTGGTTCAATGAGATGAAAATATTTTTTTTGGTGAATAGTAACTTTTAACTTTTTTTTACCACGGTTAAAAGTAAATAAGGTAATTATGAGTAGAAATGATATTATTATTACCCTAACACATGTCCTAATTATATTGGACAAGTGTAAATATACCAAAAAAAACTTAGGAATAAAATATGACCATTTAGGCCCACATGGATTAGATTAGGACATTTATTATTAATTTATTTAAAGAAGGTTTAAAAGAGTTAAAATCAAAGTTTATTTACTAAAACATTTTTAATATGGGGTTATAAATAAGATAAATTCGAATATAAATATTCATTAGAAAGCTAAAAAATAGTTCCTACATAATTATATTTTATTTGTAATTTTTAGACATTAAATAATTTAATTTATTTATGACACAACAATGATGCAGTAATTATCTTATTAATAAAATATTGACATAATTGATGTTATAAATACCGAAATAAATATAAATTGAGACTTTTTATGAATTAAACTAATTTTCTAGGTTAATATGACATGTTAGTATTTATTTAATTAACTTTGTTTGAACTTATCATTCTGTTATGATTTTCACAAAAATCAATTACTAAATAGTGTCAAAATTGACATAAAATAGTTTTGAAAACAAATATTATATTATTAATTGTTATTTTGTTCTTAAAAATAAAAGGTTCAGCCAAATGACTGAGATAAGGTTATATATATTAATAATAAACAATTTGGGGTTCGTTTGGCTTCTTATAGTAAGTTTATTAACCTTATTGTGTAAGAACAAAAGAAGACACGGTAAAAGTAAAATTATTTAACTTAATGTTAAATTTAAATGATAAGGTTAAAATAGGAACCTAAACTTGTCTAAATTCTATTGGATGAGAGGATTTCGACCCATCCCCACCTTAGCCTCGAAATAAATCAATTTGGATCTATTTAAAACCTAACTTGACTTTATAATAAAATAATATTTTAGTTATTCCAAAGGTGCCCCTCTCCTCTCTTATAAAAGGGCACCTCCTCCCTCTCTTCCTCACACAACTTTGAGCCTTCAAGCTCGGAAAAACCCTGCCAAATTCTCTTATCCACTTCACTAGAAACATCCTTGAGGTTCTGGTCTTCCTCAAAGACCAATTTTAGTGCCCAAAGGGGAGGTCTCAAAGAGGCGCTTCAAAGAAGAGGTAATTTCCGTTACCGATTCTATCACCGTTATTTCTTCTTACACTTCTTTTTCTTAGGTTGTTTCATTATGAAGTAATAACATCAGTATCAATAATATACTGATATGTTATTATATGTATGAAAAATCCCTATTTCACCATCTATCCATCCTACGGAAAAGGAAATCACCGCGTGTGCGTACGTACGGAATACCGTCTCCACGCCGTGGTGAAATCTATTTTCCACCACCACCTTACTTGGATGGGTATAATGGTGTAAATAATAACTATATATTATTATTTTAAAATTATATTGAATATAAAATAGTATACATACACTCCAATTCAGTCCCACGATCATGAGAACGATATCATCGCTCGTGCGTACGTACGGACTTCCGTCTCCACGACGCGATGAGATTCATTATCCACTTTAACCATTAATGAATGATTGTAAAGTATATATAATAAGTAATCATGAAATATATGAAATAAAATGATACTGGATTTATGTGTATATATATGTATGTCATCTACCTAATTCTGTTCAACTCAATAAGGAAACGAAAACAGCGTTCATGCGTACGTACAGCCTACCGTCTCCATGAACGGGGTATTTCTTTCCATTTACTGATTTATTATATATATGTATATTCTTAATATATATATATAAATCATGTTTTATATTATTTAATTATGTAATCATGATCTAAGTAATCATATTAATAATTACAAGTCAAAACACGGATGACAGATGTTTTTTTTCCCAAAATGCTCTTTAACATGGAATTTACAAAAGAACGGGTGATATAAAGTCATAAGTGAACCATATATGATATCATAACAATGAATATGATTCTGTAATCAGTCAATGACATTATTTAAGTCATTATACAGGAGGTTCGGACACTTATGAAGCAAATCAGACCTAAGGTAAGGGAAATATCACAATCACATTTTTATCAGAGATTGTTTATACTTTGGTATTTAGTGGGGTGTATTTTATCATCCACATCCATGTTTCCTCAATATGTAATGTTATTTCCATCCACCTACAATTGTTTAAATCCAATTTTACCCTTTGGTGAGTTTTTAGTAAAAGATATGAAGGGAATCTTTTGTCGTTTTTCGTATGAGATACTTTTTGACTTTTCCGACAAAAGTACGAAGAATGTTTTTTTAGCTTATATGGAATGAATGGATTTTTAAAACATTACTTCCAAGAAGCTTAATTTACATGTTTTCAAGTTTATTTTTAATCAACTTATTTAAGTTATAATTTTATGACATGTTAAGAAATGAAAAGGTTTTTGATGTAGAAAGGATATTTTCCTCAAGAATGGAGTTCAAGTGTTTTATCAAAATTATTTTCCATCTAAGATAATAAAGGGTTCTGTTTCTATCCCTATTATTACATATATTTCATTATGTTGTGATGGAAATATTTTTTATGAATTCCTTTATCTTATATGAATTTTTTTATGATGTCATGATGTTTAAGAATCCCATTTTTATTACATGGGTTATGCTATGATGTATAGTTTATGATTTTGTGGCACACATAAGAATGGTATCATTATGATATGGGTGGGACCTATATCTCCATCCAATTCATTGGGTAAAGATTTTATATCTCAGGAGATAGACATGTCTGGAATAGTAGGTTATACCGGTTCAGTGAAACAGGACTGAAACGAGGGTGACTCAGTTCAGAAAGGGACTTTGTCCACTAAGATAGTCTTGGCAATGAGTCTTGACTAACAAGAAATGATTCTCTATGATTATGTGTGTATGCCACAAAGTTTCATGTTTTATGTTATGATTATTGTGATTACATTTTGCTGCAATGATTTATCCCATGTTATGAAAATATGTTCTTTTTTACAGGTTAAGATTTCCAAAATGTTATGTTCTTATGAATATGATGTGATTAATATTTATTTTGTTTACCCTTACTGAGAATTTGATCTCACCTTTTTATGTTTTCTTTTCCCCAGGATATAAAGAAAGGTTTTAGGTAAAAAAAGGAAGATCTTTATGGGAGATGTTTAAGATCTTTCACCACGATTAGAAGATTATATTCCGAGTTTCCAAAGACACTAAACTATTACGATCCTTGTGTGTGTGTTTTTGTTATGTACTAAGTATTCCGAAAAAGTAATGTAATGTCCATGTACGTCCGGCTTCGGGTCTCTACAGTTGGTATCAGAGGAAAGGTTTAGTCAACCTTTGAAAACTAGGATGCGAAAACGTTAGTGAGATCCCTAGAGATATTTCTAAGTTATGTCTAGGGATGTCTCTAAGGTTAAGTATACGTATAGGTTATAGTCCTAGAACTGCGCTAAAGATATTATAATTTAACCTAAGATGTTATATATTAAGGTTACTCTATCTTTTATTATGTTGTTTTCCCTAGCATGATTTTTGCATCTCACACTATTCTTTTTGGGTTTTAGAAAATGGCTGGAAACAAGATGATTCATGATAATGGAGGATATGGTAGAAAATGGAATGATATTCTTCATGAGAAATCAAATGAAATAGGATTTGGAAGTCCAAACATAATTATGATGCCGAATCAACAATCTCATAATATGATCAATAAAGTTAAATTTGGTAAGTTTCGTGACTCGGCTAATAAGAGAATGATGGAGTTTCATGATGATCATAGTGGAAAGAAAGTTCAATTTCCCCTATGTAAATCATGTGGGATGAGGCATCAAGGAGAATGTTTCAAAGGAACTGGAAGATGCTTTGGGTGTGGAAAAGAAGGACACAAAGCCAGTAAGTGCAAAGGAAAAAGTTCAGTTAACACCAGGGATGAGGATAATGGTATTTCTACGACATCAACGATGGTTAAATGTTTTAAATGTGGAGTGTACGGGCATTATGAAAACCAATGCCCTAAGGGAAAGTCTCATGAAGAGAATCAGTATGGTCGTATGGGTAGTATTTATGTTGATGATGATGAAGAGACTACAAATGATATTTGAGATTAAATAATTGTTGAAGCTCGGTCAATGGTTTAAGAATGTAGTGGAATGATTACATGTTTATCATGTGTAATGTTATATAAGTAATCTCATGCTACTATGGAATAAAGAGACATCTATGGATTGTTACACTGTTTCCTTTCCTTGAGTTTTGAAAGTGTATGATTAATGTTACTAGTATCCATGAAGGGTTATTCTGATATTTTTGGAATGTAGATGATATGCGCATAATGAAGGGATAAGGAGAAAATTAAATGTTTGATAGTATTCATGAGATCATGACTGATATAAGGAGAAGGTTATATAATCGTTTGAGTATATAGAATTTTTGGATTTTTGTATGTGGAAAGAGTTAACTTTTGACATCATTTATGTTTTCACTAAGGTTTAATGGGTATTCAATTTTCAAGAGAATACATCATTAAGGTATTCACATGATTGGAATGTGACCAACAAGATATATGGGGGATAAATGATGGTATTCACATTCTTGGTTGACGACATTTCAAGTAATCATTTTCTTTATACTATGAGCTTGGACCAAAGTATTTTAGATAAGCCTAAAGATTAGAATGGATTATTTTGGACATAAGTTAGGATAAAACGTTTTTTTCTAAATTATTGATGGGATGTTATAGTAATATAGCTTTAGAAAAAGGACAACTGGCAGGACATGCGACAACCCATCGCGTCGGACAAGGTTGTGGGAATCGAACCCACAACCGAAGTGCGACTGGCCTTTATCGCCTACCACTAACCTAGAGGAAGTCCATGTTTAGTAGAAACTAGTTTTATTTTATTATGCGGTATGATATATGATGTATAGGTTCATTTTTGGAATTGTATATGATAAACCTCACCAAAGACAGACTTATGTATATTTGATAACTATTGCTAAACTTTTGTTTGAAAGAGATGGAATGACCCATCATTCTATCACATGATCTGCTAACACACCATGAATATCAAATTCAACTTCATTTCTTTAAGGGATGAAGTGGAAATTGTTCAATTCACGAACAATAGTGAGATTGTACCAAAATCAAGTAAGTATTTCTTCTAATTCAAAATTTTCAACTTTAGGGAAATGATATTGAAAACCAAAAATGTTGTCCTAGTGATCTTATATCTGATGAATCGGATGGTACCCTAGATCATCACAAATCAATAGCTTTATGATTGTTGGCTTTTTCATTGCCATGTTCTCTACCACTCTCCATCAGAACTTGATGGTTAGATTTTTCTTCCATATCCATATTTTCACCTATGTTCTCCTATGTGGAAACCCAGTGATGAGTTAATTTGGGTAACCATTACATTTCATACTTTAGTTTTTAAAGCCACATTTTGGTATTCCTTTTTACAATGTGGGTTTCTATTAAACAAACTTTCGAGTAGTAAAGCATTTATAACCCTGACGAATTTCGAGGGCGAAATTAATTTTAAGGGGGGTAGAATGTAACACACCGAGATTTTATGAAAAATGTTCTTTTTAATTTCACTAATGTCTTGTGTTGTACGCTACATCAAAAGGAGCTTGCACAACACACATCCTTGATTTGCCTTGCATTACACGAAATCGCGTACTTCCTCGATAGCGTGTGTAGTACGCAATAATGAGTTTCACTAAACAACAATATGCTATGAAAATATTATTAAAACTATCCATTATGAATAGTAATAACCACTTTTTGAAAATTTTTAATTTTATTTTTCAAATTAGAATTCATTTTTGGATTCGTAATATCGAAATTAGCTTAGGGTGAATTTTTGGTGATTTTCGGATAACTTTCATATTTTTATGAATAGTGAAAATTACTAAATTTTAATTAAAAACAAATTTTTCAATCGAAATAATTAATAGTGATAAATTATTAATTTGAGTGGCTTTAAAGTATATTTAGAATATATTTTTACAATTTAATACAATGATAGTCATTGGATGTAATTTCACATTTAAACCAGACATAAACAAGTGTCAATCTTTTGATAGTTATTAGCTCTTAAGAACACGCTATTTGTTTTGACGACGGGAATTAATTTTTAAATTAATTAAATCAACTGATATGTTTTGAATTTGGTAAAATAGAAATAATTTTTTGAGTTTATAATATCAAATATATCTTAGGCCTAATTTTTTGTATTTTTCTGAAAACTTTCAATTTTTGATGAATAGTGAAACCACTATGTGGTAGTTAAAAAAAACTGAATTATTTATAAAACATAATTTTACCGCTTCTGTGAGTGGAATTTCAAAAATCCGAGAGACACGGTTGATGTCCGTAAGTAAAATGTGGTTCAATGAGGTGAAAATAATTTTTTGGTGAATAGTAACTTTTTACTTTTTTTACCACGGTTAAAAGTAAATAGGGTAATTATGGGTAGAAATGATATTATTATTACCCTAACACATGTCCTAATTCTATTGGACAAGTATAATTTTACCAAAAACAAAATTAGGAATAAAATATGACCATTAAGCCTACATGGATTTGATTAGGACATTTATTATTAATTTATTTAAAGAAGGGTTAAACGAGTTAAAATCAAAGTTTATTTACTAAACCATTTTTAATATGAGGTTATACATATGATAAATTTGACTATAAATATTCATTAGAACGATAAAAAGATTTCCTACATAATTAGAGTTTATTTGTAATTTTTAGACATTAAATAATTTAATTTATTTATGACACAACAATGATGCAGTACTTATCTTATTAATAAAATATTGACATAATTGATGTTATAAATAACCAAATAAATATAATTTGAGACTTTTTATGAATTAAAATAATTTTCTAGGTTAATATGACATGTTATTGTTGATTTAATTAACTTTTTTCGAACTTATCATTCTTTTATGATTTTCACAAAATTCAATTACTAAATAGTGTCAAAATTGACATAAAATTGTTTTTAAAACAAATATTATGTTATTAAATGTTATTTTATTTCTAAAAATCTAAGGATCCGTAAAATGGCTTAGATAAGGGTATATAAATTAATAATAAACAATTTGGGGTTCTTTTGGCTTCTTATAGTATGTTTATTAACCTTATAGTGTAAGAACACAAGAAGACATGGTAAAAGTAAAATTATTTAACTTAATGTTAAATCTTAATGATAAGGTTAAAATAGGAACCTAAACTTGTCTAAATTATATTGGATGAGAGGATTTCGACCCATCCCCACCTTAGCCTCGAAATAAATCAATTTGGAGCTATTTAAAACCGAACATGACTTTATAATAAAATAATATTTTAGTTATTTCAAAGGTGCCCCTCTCCTCCCTTATAAAAGGGCACCTCCTCCCTCTCTTCCTCACACAACTTTGAGCCTTAAAGCTCGGCCAAACCCTGCCAAATTCTCTTATCCACTTCCATAGAAACATCCTAGAGGTTCTGGTCTTACTCAAAGACCAATTTTAGTGCCCTAAGATGAGGTCTCAAAGAGGCGTTTCAAAGAAGAGGTAATGTCCGTTACCGATTCTTTCACCTTTATTTCTTCTTCCACTTCTTATTCTTAGGTTGTTTAATTATGAAGTAATAAAATCAGTATCACTAATATACTGATATGTTATTATAAGTATGAAACAACCCTATTTCACCATCTATCCATCCTACGGAAAAAGAAATCACCGCACGTGCGTACGTACGGAATACCATCTCCACGCCGTGGTGAAATCTATTTTCCACCACCACCTTACTTGGATGGGTATAATGGTGTAAATAATAACTATATATTATTATTTTAAAGTGATATTGATTATGAAATAGTATACATACACTCCAATTCAGTCCCACGATCATGAGAACGATCTCATCGGTCGTGCGTACGTACGGACTACCGTCTCCACGATGCGATGAGATTCATTCTCCACTTTAACCATTAATGAATGATTGTAAAGAATATATAATAAGTAATCATGAAATATATGACATAATAATGATACTGTATTTATATGTATATATATGTATGTCATCTACTTAATTCCGTTCAACTCAATAAGGAAACGAAAACAGCACTCATGCGTACGTACGACCTACCGTCTCCATGAACGATGTATTTCTTTCCATTTAATGATTTATTATATATATTTATATTCTGAATATATATATATAAATCATGTTTTATATTCTGTAATTAAGTAATCATGATCTATGTAATCATATGAATAATTACAAGTCAAAACACGGATGACAGATGAAACAATTTTACCCAAAACGCTCTTTAACAAGGAATTTACAAACGAACGGGTAATATAAAGTCATAAGTGAACTATATATGATATCATAACAATGAATATGATTCCGTAATAAGTCAATGATATTATTTAAATCATTATACAAGAGGTTCAGACACTTACGAAGCAAATCAGACCTAAGGTAAGGGAAATATCACAATCTCATTTTTATCCGAGATTGTTTGTACTTTGGTATTTACTGGGGTGTATTTTATCATCCACATCCATGTTTCCTCAATATGTAATGTTATATACATCCACCTACAATTTTTTAAATCCAATTTTACCCTTTGGTGAGTTTTTAGTGAAAGATATGAAAGGAATCTTTTGTCATTTTTCGTACGAGGTACTTTTTGACTTTTCTGTCAAAAGTACGAAGAATGTTTTTTTTAACTTATACGGCATGAATGGATTTTCAAAACATTATTTCCAAGAAGATTCCTTTACACGTTTGCAAGTTTATTTTTAATCAACTTATATAAGTTATAATTTTATGACATGTTAAGAAATGAAAAGTGTTTTTGAAGTAGAATGGATATTTTCCTCAAGAATGGAGTTCAAGTGTTTTATAAAAATTATTTTCCATCTAATATAATAAAGGGTTCTATTTCTATTTGTATTATTACATAGATTTGATTATATTGTGATGGAAATATTTTTTATGAATTCCTTTATCTTATATGAATTGTTTTATGATGTCATGATGTTTAAGAATCCCATTTTTATTACATGGGTTATGCTATGATGTATGGTTTATGATTTTGTGGCACACATAAGAATGGTATCATTATGAGATGGGTGGGACCTATATCTCCCTCCAACGCATTTTGTAAAGATTTTATATCTCATTATATAGACATGGCTAGAATGGTAGGATATACCGGTTCAGTGAAACAGGACTGAAACGAGGGTGACTCGGTTCAGAAAGGGACTTTGTCCACTAAGATAGTCTTGGCAATGAGTCTTGACTAACAAGAAATGATTCTCTATGATTATGTGTGTATGCCACAAAGTTTCATGTTTTATGTTATGATTATTGTGATTACACTTCACTGCCATGATTTATCCCATTTTATGAAATTATGATCTCTTTTGCAGGTTAAGATTTCCAAAATGTTATGTTCTTATGAATATGATGTGATTGATATTTATTTTGTTTACCCTTACTGAGCATTTGAGCTCACCCTTTTATTTTTTCTTTTCCCCAGGATATAAAGATATGTTTTAGTTAAAAAAAGGAAGATCTTTATGGGAGATGTTGAAGATCTTTCACCACGATTAGAAGATTATATTCCGAGTTTCCAAAGACACTAAACTATTACGATCCTTGTGTGTGTGTTTTCGTTATGTACTAAGTATTCCGCAAAAGTAATGTAATGTCCATATACGTCAGGCTACGGGACTCTACAACCTCAATTGATCAAATGTATCATATATTCATGAAATTCAATTCAGATTCATTTTCATTACTTGTTTATGATTATGATAATCTACAAAAATTCTAACAGTTCCATCTACATTCTCAGTCGAATGAACGCATTGCTTTACAATTCTTACAACTGAACATTCAATTCACTAAATTTTATTGGTTTCATACTATAATATGGAATTTAGGTCGTACTAGTCCCCAATATGAGATCAGCCATAAACTCTACTTCTCATTTTGATGAAATACCTGAAAATTTATCATGGGAAAAAATCCGGAAAATGGTCTACAATAGATGGAAAATAACTATTCCCAGTCACATCTAATGATTCCAACATAAATGTTTTCAAATGATATGTTATAGTTTCAACCAATGGTAACAAAATTCCACCTTTATTTTCCATTACCTCATCAACTCCTCTAAAATGATTCTCAACCCCATCCATAGATATTAATTTAACATTTTTCATAACATTCAATGTGGTCCATGAGAGTTTTCAACCAATCCATAGCCAAAGTCAAGTCATAGGAATCCATATTAATCATAGATAAATACCAAAGAAGCTCAAATTTTTTGATAGTTATAATATTACCAATACACATAAAGTATAAACACTCTTTTTTTCAAGAGGAGTTCGATGTTTCAAAATATATTACATCATATAAACATGTAAAACAATATGAACATCAATATTGGAATCAAGAAATGAATGGTATGTGTCCATATAAATCAAATATTTCATAAGGGTATAATTAAAAATAATCATTCCTCACACCATAAGGTTCTAAAATTTTCATCCATATTAATGTTATTAGATTCCCCTCAGTCTTCTCTTTGTTACCCTATTGTGATTTCACTAGTTTGTGAGTCTTGTTTTTCCTGGAATCACCTTGGATCAATAAATTATGATAACATGAATTTTACTATTGTTCTCAACCCATCAAAGAATAATATACTTTATAAACCTGAGATATGTCGCTTACACCCAACCTTGGAGCACAATAACAATTCAATTGATGATGTCCCATCTTGACGAGATTATGAAAATCTCTAGGTGGTATCTTACAATATTTCTTTATTTGATCATGTGAAAAATTCAAAAAAAAATCCCAGATTACTTTTTGTTAATAAGGGATGTTTATTTATCTCAAGGTCTGATTCAGAGGTTCCCTACATCTACGGATATAGGTTACCCTCTTCCAATTATTCCCATCATTATAGTTCCCATATGTTCCCATAGGAATAAATCTACCCCTTCCAATAATAATTCTCAAAATATACTTTTCTACTACTATATATCAATTTAACAATTCTATATAATCCATTATAAAAATAATGGTAATCATTGAGAAAATATATGGCCTTAACATAGACTAAAAAATTTATTCCACAAATGATTAACTTATAGTAAATTTTAGGACAAAGAGGAGTAATTTCATAAATTTAGCCGTATATTTTATCACTATGAGATTATACTTATTGTAATTGAATAAGTATTTTGTTATATAAATATGAATAATGTAAGGATAGAATTTCTTGATAAACAATTCCTCAAAATACTACCATGTCATGCCATTATCAAATTTTTTCGGAACTATTATTTATCAATACTCGCTATCCAAATACATTAGAATAGACATTTACAAATTTAATTTTAACTATGCTACTGTCCCAAGGAAATAAAATATTTAATTTATCTTATTCAAGAAACCTTTTATATTCTCCAGCTCATAATCCCCTCAAATGAAGGGTAGATTCTGATTTTGGAACCGAACTAAATGGTCCACTAATTGTAGTTCATAATTCATATTATATATATCCATGGCCTGAAAATCATAGAGAAATATTTGGACTTGTTGTTAGTTCAATTTTGGCAAAGGTGAAATCACATTATCAACAGATTCTTCCAGATGATTTTTATGACTCCTTTAGATTTCCATTCACTATAACTGAAAAAATAAACTCTGTTTAGTCTTAATAATAAGAAACTAAATAATTATAAATTCTATTTTCACCATATTATCAAATATCACCATATATATTTTTAAAATTAAATATTTTGAACATTTTGTCCATTTTTAATATACAACGACCATTCTATCCAAAAGTACAATAATAACTATTATAAAAATTATTCAATTTTTCCATTTAATAAACCATTATCTTAAAAAGAAAAATTTAGTCATATTTGGATGTCTTACTATCATTTCATATCATTAAACTCTAAATAGATAAACCCATGATTTTGAGGTGATAATTTACATATAATTGTTTTGAAAAACTTATATACCAACCACCCTAATAATTTGGTGTTCAAAATAAAGTGGTCAGACACACCATTTTATGATATACATTTCAATTTATGACAATACTATCTTATTAGTACTATTCTAAGATATATAATGTTACAATGTTTAACTTTATGTCCAAACTAAACTATCATCATTTATCCAAAAATTAAATAAGCACCATCCAAGATCGATACCATTTGTAACATTCATCCCCTCCTACTTGTCTTGAGATGTGATGTGTATTCTACTAGGACATAGGCGACATCCCCAAGACCCCAAAAAAGGAAATAAATTACAAGGTCCTCAAGAACATTTTAGGAATGAATTTTCATTTTAAAAATAAAACATCTTACCTATATAAATAATAACCAACCAAATATCTATATGATGCATGTCTAGAAAATAAAACTCAAGATATAAGTAAACCAAGAACCATATAATAGTACCAGAATTAACAAAAATACATACTAAAAGAGAATCAAAAGAAAAAAAAATAAAAATTCCAATGTGGCATCATCTAGAAACACCTAACCCACTCTTTGATCCAACTCAACATGTAATTCCCACTGTATCAAGAAGCACCACTGAAGAATTGTGTTACCTTTCCTTTATTTGTGTATTGAAAAATAAAATTTAAAAATACTCAATAGTTACCAAGAATGGGGTAATTCCTAACTCAATATGATTTCTCCAATGACTTCCCAACTCATAAAACTAAAAAAACCTATTAGTGATATTTATACAAAAATAACTTAAAATCGTTGTAATCATTTTACATCAAAATCATAAGAATGTTTCCATGGAATGTGATAAAAAAACCATTTAAACAATTTTTTAATTTATGAGGAATATTATTTTCCATGTCAAC
Organism: Viscum album; assembly: GCA_963277665.1. Taxonomy (NCBI): domain Eukaryota; kingdom Viridiplantae; phylum Streptophyta; class Magnoliopsida; order Santalales; family Viscaceae; genus Viscum; species Viscum album. The sequence goes on from OY728133.1 coordinate 668,881,612, forward strand.
ATTTACATCCATACACAAAAAATAAATCTTGGTATTACGATTTAAGGTGAAACTTCACATCCACACTTCGTCCCCCTTTGACGGTGGTACTTGACAACCATTATTCATCTAGATCTACACAATCCCAAATAGTTATGCCAAAATCATTCCAATTCATTTCAATAAAAACATTTCTTTATTTAAATAATTTCAAGAAGTACTTTACATGAATTTAAATGAAACCATAACATTAAAATCATTATTTTAAAATTATAAACCAAATGTGTTTTCTAAAATCCAACCAATTTCGCATTGATTTTCCAAATCCAATAAAAAAAGATTTTCCATCATGAATCACACAATAATATCACCACAATTTCATGAAAAACAATTAATTTAGATAATCCATCACGTTATAAACAAAATTGGACATCAAAGAGAATCCACCTACCTCACAAATGTTGGAAAAAATGAATAACAAGACAATGAAACATCAAGATCAGATCACAAACCACAGTTCCGTCACATGATCTAATAAGATTTCATCACAAAACCGTTCATAACACATAAATAAATCAATAATTGACTAAATATATGGTTTTTATAGAGAGAATAACATAGTATCTAAGAAGAAAGTGGAATAACATGTACATACCTTTGTATTTTGGCCTCAAAAGAATGTTGATTCACCTAAGGTTTACTCAGGGATCTAAAGGTTTCATCTATCATGTCATTGGTAAAAAAGTAATTTGAGATCTCATTTGTTTTAGGGAAAAGAAGGGTTGAAGGGTATAATTCAGAATTGATACTTATTTTATGGTGGTCCAACTATACATCTAATGTTTTGGAAAAATGTGTGCCCACTCTGTGGTGATCCTATCATAAGGCCACCAATCACAATGTTGGATCAAATTAATAGATAGACCATGCTCCAAACATGCATTTCCCACTAAATCATGAATCATGGCTTCCCATGGTCACTCACATAGTTTGGAAAAAATTTGAACCAACCATGATCCTTCTCAGTGCCCTCTATCTTCCTTTGGATATCTTCTTGGAGATGGTGTATGGTTTTTACTAACTACTCCCAAATAGTGAACCTTCATAGACGCCTCCAAAACATTCCAGAACCCCATGGAACTTCCCAAAACACAACCCAATCATTATATGGACTGAAAATACTTCAATAAAGGGTCATGTACCATAATAAAAGTGTGTTTCAATATGTATACAGAATATAATTATAGAATAATATGTATATATAATAATAATGTATAGAAAATAATATAGATAAATTATATATTGCATATATATAAAATGGATTTAGGAACCAGTGGGGATTTCATGGGATTAGTAGCGAAACTGTGTAAATCAAATTTAGTGCCTTGGGTATCAAGAGAGACCAGGTAAGAAACAAGAACTTTGGCCCCCCGATAAACTGACCTAAGGAATTTGCGAATAAAAAACACTATTGGTGAATTAATTATTAATTTAAGAATGAATTATGAGAGGTAAATTCATCATACATATTTGTACATATGTTGAAATATTGGTGCTTTTGGGAAATTAAATAAATTAAATAAATAAATTTAATTAAATGAATTCCATGCTACTAGGAGAAGGATTTTGGTTCCTTATTTATAGATATTCCTAATAATTATCCTCATGATGTGTTTAGGGATTGTGAGGTACACCCATACGATCATATAGATCATAATAAGATTGATCTAGGAGAGGAGGATTAGTCTTGGTGGATTATTTTTTTATGAGTTATATTGTTAAGGGTAAGAAATGTTTGTGGATGGTGCCTCTGATATGAAGACATAACACTAACCGGGGGAGATTAATATTTCCTTTTTCTAATCCAATCCATATCCATGTATCGAGTTCTGCTGTTGTCTATTTATATGTGAGTAGTTGCATGGTATATTTCGATCATGAATATCTGAGGAGAGGTAGGAAGAACATATTTCACGTGATGACTTTTTAGGAAATATTCATGCTATAATTTTTATCATTTATGTTGTGGGAAGAGAAGAGAGCAGAGATACTCTCCCTTAAATAATATATCCTGATAAAGTAAGGTATTGGGATCAAATTTATAGACCACCTTAACCCTCCCTATATTCTTTCCCATATAAGGAGTTAACAATGCATCACCTCATAGAGGAGATATTACATGTTATAGAATATGTTCTCACCACATGTATATATCCTCTATATTTTGTGCTGTATAATAAGGATAAAATTATTGAGAGGATAAATGTTTATCAATGATCATACCAAGAGGGGATCTATAAGATCTTCTTAAGGACAATTGTTGTTGGTGGATAATCTCATGTGCTTGGACTGTAGAGATTTCCACCGATGGGAATTCAGATTTAGTAGTATCAGTTTAATTTTTATAGGGATTTGGGTATCCTTTAATTAACTAAGAGAAATTATCTATAGTTTTTTATTTTATAATTCTATGTCTATCGGTGATATCAAAACACGACCACTCTCAGTGATCTATGTGGTGAATATGGTCTTATTCAATTTTATATTCATTAATATATTCCACTAAGGTAATATGAATTTCATGGAATGAAATAATATAATTCCTCATAATGATATATAGTTGTTATTGGAATACATATAGATTTTCCACACACTTAAAGAAATCAGGCATTGCAAGGTCGTGGGGGAGGTCATTGGTAGCAAGGCAGCAGAGTAGGATAATTATTGTTGCATACAATAGATATTCTAATGAATTATCTTGTAGAGAGTGTTCAAGGTACCATTATCTATTCATATATCATAGTGTATTATTTATTACATTTTATATCCCCGCACTCATTATTTTCATAAAGCTTAGTCTGATATTTGGTGATCAAGGTGGATGAGCTCCTAGTGCCCATGGTGTTGACTACTCCGGAGGGAGGTTAGATGAGTTCTATCACAGTTATTCCTGGTTGTGAGCAGATGATAGTAAAACATCAGCCATATTTGGATTTATTATTACAATAAATAAATCCCCGTGATGTGACACCCCAAATACTACCTCATGAATTTAGTTCTCATAGAAACATACTTTAAATAATTTCTATGATACCATTTATAATATCATTGGTATAAATATCCATAACTCCATGATAAATATTGACTATTGAATCTCTTAAATATGAATAAAAATTTCATGTGAAGATATTTAGACAATTAGGGAACATCATAAAATAATGAATCCAACTACATTCTTAATTAATGAATATTATTTAACATTATATATTAGAAACTAATTAATTCATTACTAGTTTTTGACATGTCCCACAAATTATTCCAAACATGTTATCCTTATAAAAATTTCCAAAATTACAGAACAGAAACTAAAAAAATTGGTGACATAAAATTCCCAGTAATGGAAATATATAATTGAATCAATCATGGAGTAAACATGGAATAAATTTATGGAAAGAATATGTAAATGACATGAATCCATAATCGAGTTGTCACATAGAGCATGTTATATCCATGCTAAAAGATGAAAACATGGATATCAATAATAATGGTCTCATACTAAAGAAAATCATAATGTTTGACCTCACACACATTCTGTCAATGCCTTTTTACGAACACTTTACTTATCCTAGAGGCCATATTCAAGACATATTGTTGAATTGGGAATACATACACAAAATACCCAAGCCTATTTTTTTCATTCGACCCACCAATTCATCAAGGGGATATATAAGGTAGATCCCAAAATATATCATTTTTAAATCCAATGAATTCACCATAATTAGAAATAAGACATTTCATACCATTCTTTGATGAACCTCTTACTCAATAAAGCTTGGTTATCTATACAATGTAAAATTAATAAAAATAGAAAATCAACATGCATTAGCAGGTAGTAATCATAAATAATTATAATACATATACCCATGATAGTAAAATGAATAACATGGTCACAACTAATTAAAAGAAAAATTATATATGGTCAAATATTTAATGTTCTTCATTCTGATAATAATCCTTATTGGAATATGAATATATAATACATCAATAAGTTTTACCATATCAATAGAGTTTTATAATTTATAAGTAAAAGTCATCCAATATTAGTTATATAAAATTATATATTCAAAAAATATATAGAATTGGGATTAAAACTAATAAAATGATGGAATAACATGATCATAAAACATATATAGAAAGAAGGTTGAGGGTTTAATGATACATATTCATGATTCCAAAAATTGTCCATATTGGGATAGAGATATACGGGACCCCAATTATTTTATTAATGTAAGTAGAATAACATTATTTATAGGTAAAAATCATCATCTCTAAATTATTAAAAATTTGATTTTCACATCGCAAATAGAAATAGTTACATATATTAGTTGATACTAGAAAATAATGATCATAATCTATCCAGAGAAAGAAAATGGATGATTTTAAAAGAATATAACCAAATAATTTTAAATTATTGTTCAAAGTGATTATGTGGTAGGAATGTATATCCTATTAAAAATTATATAATACCACATAATATAATAAACGATATTAATTTACCCTACTTATATGAAATAATATCAAGGGAATGATCATAAATCAATGAAAGAAAGTTGAGTAACCAAAAATCCATACTACGAGGGAAAAAACTAAATTAATAGCCACATGAATAAGAGAAAATGAATCGGATAGTAAATACCATGAAAAATAATATTATGATAAGTTTATATCATGGTAACTGAATGAACCTTACAAATATGACATGATCAACCAGAAGTGTTATTCCGCAAAGAATCAGAATGGATATAGGGGAAAATACATACGACTTATTAACATTTGAATAAAAACCAATTGAGAATTTGGGGTAAGAATTTAAATTAAATTACCATTATTAAGATATAATTTATGATATTACATATCAAATAGGTAGTATATAAGAATCATTATTGAAATACAATGAAATATATAATAATGTCTCAAAGAGATGAATTTCATATGAAAATCCATTACCTATCATTCTTCAATTCCAAATACATACATTAACTTCATATATCATAAACATTGATATAATTATAAATTAATTAACTACCTAGATTGTGTCCATTTTCACTTATTTTCTTATTAACTATTCATTCACTATATAAATTCTACTGATTTTCTACAATGGGGTTTTATAGTTTTGATCATTTTTACTAAATTCAAAATAGTTGTATAGATGATTATTACTACTTAAAATATTATCATTAATAGATTATTAAAAAAATATTTTGGGTGTTTTTATAATTTTATATGATTTTTCAAATTTAGTTCCTGAGAATATTTAGTCTTTATCCTTGAATAAAAAATCGTTAATAAACATAATTCATTAATTCTTGAAAATCAAAGTGTGTCTTCATAATTATTGAATTAAATATTATTATAAAATTTTAAAAATAAAAAAAATTATATATTTAGATCATATTATAACATTAATAAGGCTCTTATTGTCATTCATGATATAAATTCAAAATACTTTTTAATTAGTTTATTAAACTGAAACAAATATGAACATATTCCAATTAAATGATTAAATATGAAGTTGTTTTTTTAATAACATTATAAAATTAAATAATTATATTATTTATTTTATTATTATGATATATAATATTTTTTTCAAAAAAATAATTAATGGATGTGAAAACATTACAAAATTTTAATAATTGATTGTCCTCATAATATGATTATTTTAAATGATTAAATCAACTGTGATTTTTTGTTGATCATATCATTAATATTATAATTATTCATAAATAGACATAAAATATATCACAACAATAATATTTATCTTTTAATACCATCCTTATATCAACACTATTAAGTTGTATAATTAAAATGAACCCTGTTATGTTATAGAAGTAGTATCTCGCACTACACATGAACAATGGTTTTTTTATTTATGAATCTATGATGTATATGAATAAATAATAACAATAACTTTAATGAAATAACATTAAATTACATAAATTATAATAATATCATTATATTACAATGTATATAATAAATTTTAAAGAATATTGTTATTAACAAAACAAAGTAGTTGATAATACTCACATTGAGTTCTGGAATATTACTTAGAAGAATCCTTGGATTTTAAGGGATTGGGATAGCTATGAGTGACCAAGGGATTCTTTTCATGGGATAGGTTTATAGAGAGATTAAAATATATGATTTTAAATGATTAATTGAAATATAAAGTGTATTTTTAAGGGTTTTAGTGGTATGATTATGTAAGTGAAATTAATGGAATTTTCTGTAGAACATTTATAATTTTAAATAATGTAATGACTTTTTCAAGGTCACTAGGAATATTAATTTAAAATATTTTTTGTAAAAAAATTATTGCCCCATAAAAATTACATAAATTAAATTATTATTTTTAAATGTTTTAGGACTTTTACACTATGTTAAAATCAATTTACCCATTTAACATTTACAACGATTAGTAATTTTTATCTTTGGTGATTAATTTTTTTTATATAGTAAATTTATTAAATAATTTGAATAATATAATTTAATTTCTAAATACCATTTTTTCAAATAATATCTCTTCATTTATGAAAATATAATTTTAAAATAAAGAAACTAAAACCCATAAAAAAGTTTTTTTTTAATATAGCAGTATAATGATTTTAAATTTAAATATATGATAAAATTGTCCTAGTTACTAAATTTAAATTTATTAGTTGATTTATCATTAAATTATTAAAATTTATAATGTTTTTTGAAAGTAAAAATAACTATAAAAATTCTTTATTTTAAAAGAATACAAATGATCATTTAATATTAAAGAAAATATTTACTTTAGCTATAAAAATCATTTTCATGGGTTTTATAAGTACAAAAAATATTTTAAAATGATAAAGCTTATTCCTTAATATATTTTTCTTACTTTAACAGTGTCTAAATATTAAATTTTATTACTACATAATGTTAAGTATATAAAATTTTTAATATTTTTTAAGAATCCATCAATTTTCAACAAAAAATAAACCTTTTTAGAAAGTGATCATAAATTGATAATAAGTAAATTTTGAAATGTTGACTACAAAATTAATTTTATTTTACATAATTAAAATAATAAAAATTGATAATTTATCTTTCAATTAAAAATATAAAGAAAATGTCATTTATTTAAAATTAAATAATATTAAATTATTATCTTCTAAAGGTAATTAGTTTAAACTAATTTTCATATTAGGTTAATTAAAAATGTTATTACAGTATGTTTTGGATAATTTACATTATGTGTTTGTAAAATTCAGGTAATTTGATCTATTTAATTATTTAAAGGCAATTTAACATTAATATCTTGAGGTATAACATAGGATTTCATCCTTGGTATTGATTGGTTATATTATCTACTTGTAGATATTGATTACTTCTATATGAGTGTCATGATTTATGTTGAGGAGGTTTACTATGTGGTGTTCTTAAGTGAGTATTATTATAAGATTTCTTGTAAATGTTATTATCCACTTATTTATCATCTAGAAATGTTTCCTTAGATTTTATAGGGTAAATGGTAGAACAGTTTACTATATACATAATGTATTTCTCAAATTAACTTATATAGGAAGTTCAATTTCTACCCCTCAACGTGATGTCAAAATTGGGATCGAATTGTAATTGGTTTACTCCATGATTTTTATGGATAATTTTACGATGAAACCTTATGAGAAACCACAGTTGATGATTTTTATTAATAGTTAAATGATGAAGGGATTCATCCAACCTATTATGTCACCTTTATTTGATCTTATTTTATTCTATTAGAGTATAGATACTAGTTTAATGTTTCATATATAAGACTCTTTATTTAATTAGGTTATGATCATGAACTATTATCCTCATTCAAGGATAAATGAATTTTTTTTACAAGTTGAGAGATCCATATTAATTTGGAGGATTGATCTATAACACAGATATCACTAGATAGTGGTGAATTTATAAGATTATTTACCACTACAATTTAAATATTCCACGTGAACATAAATCTCATAATTATTTCATTTGGTTCCATGAATTCCCTAGTAATTTTCATAGGAGTCATGAACTCTGTATTCCATGTGTTCCTATATTATTTTATAGTGGTTATAATTAATGACATATTTATATAATAAATTTCATTATAGGTGCCTTTAATGAATCTTTTGGGTGTTTTACTATCCCATCAATACCATCATCAATATAGAAAGTTTTCTAGGTGTATGTTTTTTACACTGAAGATATATTTCCTCATAAATGTATTGTATCAGTAGGGAGAGACAATTGATTATTTGATAATCAAGAAATTTTTTTATTAGGAATCACCCAAAAATTTTGTATAAATATACAACTTCATTGTTGTTGGAGTTTATTATAAATGATTCAAATATAATTTATTTTTTTATTATATATTTTTTAATAGCCTTGACTCATTAGGGGCTGAGATTTATTATGAAGGATCAACACCATTAATATTTCAACTAACTGAATGGGTAATTGATCAGTGTTCCTATTGTTTTCTTTCCAGGGGGTTGAGTATGTTTTGAGGTTTTTTTTGATGTCTCTTTCATTGGTTTGGGATGAATCCTGATGTAGAATTGGGTAGTGTTCTCATATGGTTCTAGTTAGTTATATCTCTGCCTGAATATCTACACACCCATGATAATGAGTTTGTGGAAATGGTGTTTTCTTTAAATTTATGGTATCATTTCTTCATTTGTGGTGACATTATATTTTTTAAAGTTCCTAAGAGAATGAAATATATTTTCTCATAGTAAGATCTGATTTTTTATCAACTGATATGGATGGTATTTATAAAAGAATATGATTTTTATTTATCCTAAACATCGGGGAAAGGGAATATAGATGCTGATATATTTTTTAGATAGTTATAATGTGATTTTTTCAGAGTCATGGGATGAATTCAGAGTGATTTAAGAGATTTTAGTGATACATATTGATGTGGAGAAAATGGTGGTAGAGTTTTTATGTTCTATGATATGGCAATCATGTCTGATGTGATAATTTTAGGAGTCTCTTTAGGGAGACATAGACATAGAGGTGATGTAAAAACATGTATTTCATAATGATACTCAAAAATATAGTCAATGCATGACTAACATCATATGATTTTTTGAAGTAGATTTTAATTCCATCGATGTTGTGACAGGAGGTTCTCCATGATCCCAACAGATAAGTGGTGGACGTATATCCTACTATGTCCAAAATATATCATTCATATAGGTGTATGATTTAGAATCCTAATATGATGTTTTAATTAATATATATTTTATAACAAATTGCGATAAACATATCATTATTTTATATCAATTATAAAATTTTTAAATTACATATAACAAAAAAATCTCAACATACTATGAATAAAAGGTTTAATTTCATTGAATACCATCTTTATAAGAAACATATTTTATGATTTTTTAATATTTATCGATAAATATGATACAAAAATCATCAATATATAATTATCATCAGTTATACACATCTTTATAACCTAGGGAATGAATAGATAAGAAGGGGTTAGATCAAATTATCAGTAAGGAATATCAGGACATCTAGGGTAAGATAAAAATAATATGAGAATGTATATGAAGGGTATAAATATATTTTTAAAATAAATAAGGAACAATAATTTTTACCATAATTCATGATTGAAGAGAATATCAATGAAAATGCATGTACTATGACAAAAGAGTGAAAGATAACCATGGGAACACGGTATAGGGGAATGAACGGTTAAGTTATGTGAATCATAAATCTCTAGCCACAACATAAATCTTGACATTATAATCATGATTCAAGTATCACTTCAAATAATATCATAGTTTAAATAGTCCCATGGTGGATTGGGTTTACTCCCCATTCCCAGGAAAATATTGTGTGGATTCACAAAGTGGATTGAGTTCAATCCCTATTGTGTTTCATATTATCTCATGAGATTTAAAGCTTTACACAATTAGTTAGATGAATATATAATTCCAAAAAAACAATAAAAATAAATATCAAAATATGTACACACATATATGCATTATTTGAGGAAAATTAACAATTTATAAATCATAACAATGATAAAACTGATGAGAATAAATTCGGGTTCATAATTCTGTATAAAAGCATAAATGATGGCTATATCATTAATATTCACAATATAGGAAGGAATTAAATATTTTTTATGTTCATATTTGAATAAAGAAGCTAATTTCATAAGTATGTAGTTCTAATATGTGTATATTTTGGTAGATTTAATTGAAAATAATGATTAAAAATGAACAACTTAAGTGATTATTTATAAAATGGGTAGAGGCTATTGTAAATGTAGGGAAGATATTATTATTTCATTTTAAAAAAATTGAACCAAGACATTTTTTCATTAAATAATGATTTTTTTCATAAAGTATTCTAGGATAAGAACATTTTTTACTATGATACATGGCTGAGAATAATTAATATGGATGTTCCTATAAAATAGGGAATTGAGATAGGAACTGAAAACATGTATTATAACAAAAATAAGGGTTATGTAAAATATATCTATATAAGGAAAATATTTACAAAATATTAATGAATAATGAGTAAAATGGATAAAAAATATAACATGTAACTGAAATTTAATAATGGTGGTTTATAAAAACATTTACATCACTATTATATTTCGAATATAAAACCCATAAAGGCAGAAAATGAAATGTCATTATAAATAAATTTGTTTTAATGAAAATTATAATAAAAAAATTCAACGTTAATATTTATATCACAAAATGAGAAAAGGTATTGAACACAAAAAAATATCAATGAATCAAAATTAAGATGTAGAATCCCTTAAATTGGGTTATAATTTGATTTGTCCATGTGATCAATGTCCTAAATAATTAAATAAAATTAAATACTTTTTTAAATAACTTTATTGATATATATTATACATAAGAAGGTATACATATAATAATATGGTATTAATTTACTATATAATTTATTCTCATGTCAGTAAATTGAGGTTTTTTGGTCAATTCTTCTATAACTCTCTTCTGTGTCGACCATTTTCAATAGATCTGTAAAATAGTTTTATAATAACTATAATTGTTGTCATTTATATATTTAATTATTAAATTTTCATGAAATATATATAGTTCCATAGGTTTCAAAAAATGGACTTAAATTAATAATGATTCAATAATATGTTCCTTTAAAGCAGATATATTTATTGTAACCATTTATTATTAAAATAAATTAAAAAAATATGTTTTTTTATAATTCATGAATATTAATAGTGTCATAAATATCAATTTTATAAATTTTATAAATTTTATAAATATTTAAATTCATCAATTTTAGGTAGAAATGGATAATTAATTGTGTTCATCTATATAGGTGGAAGTCTGTATGTACGCATTATTGATGATCTCATTTAATTTCAATGGGATGAAGGTTGAAAGAAAATTAATTTATCATTATATAACAATAAAAATATTATAAATATCATATTTTATTCATTAAATATCTTTTTTTATCCATCCATATATAGAGTTTATAAAAAATAGAACACGCCATTCATGGAGATGAATGTCAGCACGTACGCATGATGCCATCTTCATTTTCCTAATTGTTTGGGTGGAAAATAAATTCTATATTACATTAGTCTAATAATATTTGTGGATATCATAATTATTTATGTTATCATAGTATCATGTATATACTATATTTGGATGAGGATGATTAATAATAATATTTTAATGAATAAGTATTACTCTTATGGAGAGCTTAGAAATTTTCTTGAATGTATTCATGTAAATGATGGTATAATTTTTACATATAGAGACCATGGGAATATGGATATTAAAGGGAATTCTAGGAGAATTAATTTTTTCCAATTTCTAATAAAATTTATATGGTTTAGCATAACATTTATTGGATTTAAATGATCACCTTTTATATGTTGAAAAAATTTATTTTTTGTAATTACACATTACATATTTGTGATTCCATGACACTATTCAGTGGTCAATGGATCCAAAAGTTTTTAATAATTTATTTTACATTTAATTGGGTCAAAAAATATTCAAAAATTCATTTAAACATATTTTTTTGTATTTTTTTTCTTTTTCCATTATAATTTTACACTTCACTAACTTAGTTTTTACCTTGGTAATATGTTTTTAACTAAGTAATATATGATTTACTAAAAATTTAATATAACACAAATTATAATATTTCTGTGTGATAAACCTAAATTTAGACTCTATTGAATCTAATTAAATTTCTAAATATAATAAACTCAACATTACCATTAAAACATATAATATATATAGAGAAATATTTTTATAGAAAAGTGATTTTTAACCTTTATTTATTCTAAATATCATATAGCATTAATTACCAATTAAATGGGTGATAATATATTTATATATACATTTAATCATTATTTTAGATTCATATTTTAGTAGATATTTATTTATGTGATTATTTAAAAATTAAAAAATATTAATAAACCATTCCTTATTAAAAGAATATAAATATATATAGAATGAAGGTGCCCTTCCTCTACTTCCATGTTAGTTTGTTTCTCTCATAGCCTAATACCAGACATCCAATTTATATCCCTTCCATAAGTACTTCATCCCTTTTCTCAGTCAACCCTTGACCCTACCTACCTATATACTAAGCAGGACACAACATTTCTTGTAGGTATCAGTCAACATATCCATCTCACCATCATCACCATCAAATATGTAACCATGTATATGTATGAAATCCACATTAACCCAAGTAAATGAATTATACCACAATCCATCAAAAACCATTCATGTACACCCAAGGGAATTTGAATCCACCATGATCATGAAAAATTATTCACCATATATAAATCCATTACAACCGAAACATAAGTGTATAGTGGAAATTGTATTCATCATATCATGGGAAAACATGCAAAATATACCATAAGCCATTATATCCCAGGATCTTCCTACTAATGTATTTTTTTAAAGGGATAGTTGGGTAAAGGTTGATGTTATTTGTCCACTCACTCTCTATCAAGGATTTTAGGGAGAAAACTCCCCAAAATATTTGGGTGGCGGTTTCTCTACCAATATGGGTGGGGTAGTGTATAAAATCAAACAATATATTGAAAAATATAAGGTGCAAAAATACTAAGGTAAATATCTTGACTTAGAATCATCATCCAAAATCATTTAACATGACCCTCAGTTACCAATTATAATATATTGATATCAAAAAATAATACAGTCGTCAGGTTCATTATTAATTAGTTAAATCATGCATTGATTTATAATATCACAATATTAATTTTATAAGATTAACATTTCAATATTCATAAGTATGTTCCCATTATAAAAAGTATTCTTATTCATACATTCTCACAATTTTAACCATTATTAAACACTAAAAATATAATAGATTTAAACTAATACTCCTTGGATCATCTCGTTTAATATTCCCATATATCCATCAATATGAGGCAAATCATTTAACGTCACTTTCTTCAACAAAATTGATACTCTAGGACTATTCTTAAGTTACCACATCAAATATGAATGTGGAGTGCATAGATTACAACTACATATAGTAGTGGGAACACAAATGGAAATAAAATATCACCACCTATCAATTTGGAATGTTTCATGAATGAAGTAAAAATCAATGGGAAAGCAATTTTATAAACTTATCCCCACCACAAAAAATCTCATAAAATTGTCAATAAAATCTAAGTTCCCCACCATCACCAGTATCCAATATCATTGTAACCCCTATTCGTGACCCATTACTCAAAAACTTTTCCTAACCACAACAAAATAACACAAGGTTATATCATTCTAGAGAAATCATACTTTGATGTAAATTTATTCTGAACCTGACATAGTTATGGTGTAACTTATTTCATAAAACCCAGGAATACACGCCTTTAATAAAAATTTAGAACTTCCTAGACCCAAAACAATTTATCTTTAGTAATGATTTGATTTATTTCCAATAATCAATTAACTATTTAAAAATACATAGGTTTTCAACTATGAGAAACATGTAAATTGTCAACTATTAATAGTTATAACCTTACATTAACATGCATTAACATTACTTGCAAACAAAAATAAAGAAGAAAAAATATCAATTTACATGACTCTTTCTATATTTACACAATCATAATTATCCTAGAATTCAATTTATTATAATATTTTAATTAAATTAACAACAATAAGAACTAAAAATAGGCACCACATATAGATATCACACTATTTATAAAATCATGAGTAAAAAATGTCGTTAGATACACATGTGATCACAAAAAAACCATACAACATCCATCAATTAATTGCATATTCATATCATTATTAGGTTAATACTAAAATTATGTAAAATATTAAATCATTATAATATCAAACGTTCACAGTAAATATAATAAGGTTAAAGAATCCCTTACCTCATGAAGTAACAATGATACTCAATATGATAAAAGATAAAGAAGAATTAATGTCTGATGATGGTAATAGAAAGTAATTTCAATTATATTTATTAGAATAAAACCATTAAATAAAATGATAAACATGGTAAAAAAAGTCTATAACAAGACCAGAAAGTTCAATATTGAAACTAGGGACAATGAATTGGTGTAATCTCATCTCAAATCACCATGGAATGATCTCTATATGATAGGGGTGGAATCTGATCAAAGAATATTGAAAGTACATCAATCAATCATCTAGTTTCCTATGGTTTCAGAGAGGTTAGTTAAATTGAGAGAATTTTTGCAGATCTCAAAATTATAAATAGGTTGGAAAAAATTCATTCATGGTGGGAAAAACTAATCCACACATTGAACTCTTGAATTCTGCATCCACTAAAATTTAATTCAAATGCTTTCAAATTTTCAAAAACACATTCACACTGTGAATCACTAATTCATGTTGTTATGTTTTTTTTGAATAAATCCACCAAATTCCCCAAAAAAACCTTTAAATCATGAAATATAATTTAATACATTAATAAAAATTAATGTTGTGAATGAAATGTTAGTATAGCGGACACCTCCATAACCAAATTTATAGCTTCCGACCACCCACTCCTATCTCAATATTACAACGTGAAAGGGAATGGAAAATTGGGTTGTTATATTAGATACCACTTAAACAATTTTTTCCATGATAAATTAAATTAATCCATGAATTAAAAGGTGTTTTAACAACCATCATGTGAGAAAACATTCAGGATCTCACTACCCTGAAAAGAAAAGCAAGCCCACCAGTGGAAATAAAGTGCATAAACACACTTCATCACCAATGAACAATAAAACATACTCCTCTGGGAGATACCTCTCATGGTAATGGAAAAAAAACCATAGAACCAATGTAGTTAAATTTTTAGACAAAATATCCAAGGATTTTAAAAACATCACAACAAGGATCTAATAAAGAATTATAAAATTAGTATATTGAGCATGAATATGAAGATATTTTCCAATGACTCTCCTACAAGACACCATCCCCCCAAAGTAGATAGAAAAAATAAAGAGAATTCGCACACAACACATTCTCCTAATGGTTCAGAATCTCAATAGGTCATTCTTTTCAGGTCACACCGTCTTCAACATCTTTCTTTCCACAAACTGATGATATGATTATATTCATAGAGATATCAGTGATGTTGTGATACATAGAAGAATTTATGAAACCAAATCATTTATTTGGGTATTGAAAATTGATATTTCATGACTCCAACCTGATCCAACATCTTGAAAGGTCCAACGACCCTAGGAGAAAGATTACACCCATTAACGAGACTTTATTGACCATGATGAGGATACACCTTCAAGAATATGTAATCTCCATTTTAAAACTCAGTATGAATCCTATTATGTTTAATATATGAATTATGATGGTCCTATACCAACATTACTTTATTATAGTTCCCCCATACCTTCTCTATCATACATTGTACCAATTCTTATCTAAGAATGACTGAATCCATGCCCTTAGCCTAGCACAACAAATCTTGGAAAGTTCATCCATACCATGCTTAAAAATATGTCATACCAATAATGGAGTTATAATTATTATTGGAAGAAAACAATATCAAGGGAAAGAGTTTTACCCATGAAACTCTGAAATTCAAAATCCATAGGCACAACATTTCCTCTAATTTTTGGATAGACCTCTATGTATGAAAATCCATCTATGGATGAAATGAATTTCATGGTAATAACTAAGATCCAAAAGAACATTGGAGACATATTCAAACCCTATAATAAAAAAAATTATCATGATCTGATATGATCATCTTTGGGAACCTCTGAATCCTCATAATCTTCTCTTGATACATCCTTGACAATACCTCCACTAAAATAGACACCTAAATATCTAAGAAGATAGATAAATTAATAATTATTTCCATGATCACCCACATATTTTCATAACCACACTATTCTCTGTGTGTGATTTTTATGAATTCAGAGCATCTTATAATCCACTTCCATCAGGGAACATTAATCAGTTGATACTAAACACCATAAATATAGTAATCCTCATGAACATTCCTTCATACTAGAAACCAAGAGACAAACTCTTCAACTAAATGATTCAGACCATGAAAATAATATTAACTCTTCAGAGAATGATTGATATTTTCTGAACAATGATGTACTATAAAGGGTGAATAATGGAACTTATAGAGAAAAATATTACATATCACCAAAAGAACAAAAATATTCTCTTATAACAACACTTGAATTTGTCCATAACTAGACCATCCCTCACAATATTTTATATAAAAAACATGATTTCCCTAAAACTATTTCCCAAAATCCACTAGCATGGAATCATATACATTATAAAATATGCAAAATTGCATCATCATCTAGTAAGGATAATCACTTCCACCAACTACTCCCATATTAAGGAATATCACTGCTAACTCTTCCATCACTCTCCTAGTGTCTCCATATATATACACAAAAATCACCTTATGAAATTTTTCTTATGGAATATTCAATAGAATTACCTCTACTATGTGTAAAGTAAATCTCATCGTCATAGTCCTATAAGAACTTGATCCACTGTCATTGCCATCGATTCAAGTCTTTCCGGGAGAATATGTATTTTAGTGTTCTCTTACCTCTGAAAACCATTAAAGTTCATAGATAAAGATGTTACTCAATCATTACAAAGAGAACACCCCCAAAAAATTACCATGATCATGGGTGGAATAGAAGAATTAATTATTTTGTAACTACTAATACCAATAATTGATACATGTCATATTTTTCCACAATAGACATCAAAAATAAGAAAATAAGTATTATATTAATCCTAAAAACCAACATATTCCTCTAACAGTTGAATGACAGAAGCACGAAAAAACATATCATCCAAATACACAAAAGAAACTAAACAATGGTCAAACTATATGAATTATTTGTCCTTTCCAAACAAAGTTATCGTCTGATTTTTCCAATTTGGGAGAATTTGAGTATGAACCTCCAATAATAACCAAAAAGACCAATGAAACATTTAACCACTAAAATTGTACGGGGGGATACCTATGAATTCATCACCTAAATATTAAAAGGATCCATGAATACTCCATGATGACACAAAAATTTCCCAAAGAAGTCCCCATGACCCTAAGACTCAGACTTTATCATCTTTATGAAATGTTGACGAAACAGAAGATATACCAATATGAGCTGTAGATGATCAATGTGTTCCTAATCTAACACTAAAAACATGAGGGTTCTATTGATAATGGCCACCCCATACTATTATAGAAAAATATAGAACACTACATTCATCTACCCCATAAACATTAATAGAGAATTTATCACATTCACTTTCATCAAAATAAACTCATATTACCCATAATGTCATTGAAAATTAGTCTTTAGGATATCGTAATCATTCAATCACATCAGATGATATCCAGGGTGAAAGTAAGTCAATAATAACTAGTTTTCTCACATAATCCATTTGAATACATAACCAAAAAATGGTTGTGGGTATCGTTTACACACTACAAACAGATTCAAATAATGATAATCAGTTCACAACCATATAATTCTATATCCCTTCTTCAAAAATAAAACATGATTTCCCCTAAGTGACCCATTATTCAAAATATGTAGAACCCTAAAAAAGAGATATGGTATGTCCCAAATGGATTTTTGGGTTTATTGAATGTTTCCTTTGAGTAATATAGGTCTTGAGGGTGTTTTAGGTGTTTGGGACATGAAAAAGAAGAAAAAGGGGAAATATTTATTGAGATCGTGATTTGCTCATTATTAGGAGTAATCATGTCTAATAACTATGTAGCCTATATAAGGGTGTGAAATCTTAGGGGAAACCATGTATGGTTACCTGTGAGACTATGTGTCTTGCAATGATCTTTCAAAATGATGAGATAATATGCACTGCATGGTTTTCTAAACCATGATAGTGGATAGAAAAACCATGCATCTTAGTTCCTCTAATATAGAAGGAACTTCATGGTCGGAGCACGATTTATAAAACCATGCAAACAAAAAATGCCATGCTCATGAAAGTGGAATTATATTATTTATCCCTCCCAGTCATAAATCTTCCAAACTTTATTTATCACAACATTCGACACCCACTCATAAGGTGATGATCCAAGAGCTTATTCCATTTCTATAGATGCTTCTCCCATAATTATTATGTGTTTCAAGATTCATTGGTTGTGAATAAGGCTCTGGGTAAGTATCCAACTCATTTTCCTTCCATTTTGATGTTATTATTGGTCTCTAGTATATACTCCTTAAAAATCACAAAACACTTATTTTTCTTGTGAGTATTTGTCTTACTATTTGAGACTAATTCAGTTTGAATCAAGGGTTTCAGTTTGGAAAGTAATATTCTACAAACCTGACGTACATTGTCTATAATCTATTTCTAAAAGTCTGTTTATTATTTATCTGTATTTTTTTGTGATAATTTATTATTTTATATTCTTTTTATTGTTTAATAAAATTAATTTGGGACTTATATTGAGGTGTGAGACCCTTGGTGGGACCCTTTGGGTTCATTGATGATGTGAGACCAAATCTAAGGCTACCCATGTGGTATGTAAATCCCCTATAAATGGTGTAATGGATTTTTAAATGTTGAGATAGGGAAAATATTCAATTAATTTGGTTGTGAATTAAAATTTGGTATAATGGTGTAGTTACTAGGTTAATTTAAAAGTTTATATTCTAGATTTTAAGAAATGTTTAAGAGGTTTGAAATGGTTTAGATGATGTGTTTTGTATTTTGAACTAAATATAGTTTTAAATTTCAGAAGTTAATGTATTGAAATTTTAATGTGTTTTATATTGAGGTTTTAACCACAAAGTGATTTTAAATGGGGTTTTCTAGATGGTTTTAAATGATTATTTGAAATGAGGGTGTGTCTCACCTTTTGGTGAATGTTCTATAGGGGATCTTTTGAAGGGTTTTTTAAATGAATTCCTATGGAATAGTAAGGATTTTAAAGTAAGTACCTTGTCTTAAATAGTGTATTAATGATGTTTTAAATTGGGTAATTTGACTAGGTGTTTTATGATTTAATGTTTCAATGGGAAATGAGGGATGACCAAAAGGAATGATTGTCTTAAATTTAAGAGTTATTTCTTTTTGGATTATAATGTGGGTAATTATGTTCAGTGATTAAAGAATGATTTTAATGTGGTACATGATCTGAGTGGGATATTGGATTGAGCCTCTAATCCCACAACTCAATCCATTCTAATGCTTTATCACCCACAAATGTATTGAATGGATGAATATTGGACTGATTATCTGCATTTTCATGTAGGGACAGACAGATGCTCTAGGCCCCACCAATGTATTTAATGTATGGATGTTGGACTGAGCCTCCTCATATTTGGGTCTGGTTGGAATAATTTTCTAGGTCCCACTAATTTATTTCATGGTTTTGATGTCGCACCAAGCCTCTAGGCTCCCAAGTTATGGATGTGAAATGGACACCTAAACCGATTCTCAAAGGTGTAAGGTTTAATTGAATTTATTAGCGAACTCCCATATGACTGAAATAGTATAATACCTTATTATATGGAATATGTATCACCAAATACATATTGGGATATGGTTTATAGATTACACAATGTATCATGAAGTGTAAAATGGTTAATTAGTAATTTTTAAATGTGAAAAAAGTTATTCCGTTGTTTCCCATGCTTATTTATTAAACCTTTTATTATCGGTTTAAACTTTTTATATACTAATTTTTTCTTTAGGAACACTATGTAATGTCTTAATGAGTTTTACTGACACACTACTCAGGCCTCGATGGCACTCTGGTACCTGGGAATATTCAAATTGTTTTTTGTCACAAGTTCTTCATAAGGACCATGAGTTTGGTTTATGCATTGGATGATGGGCTGCAGCATGAGATTTCTGGACCGATTTCGGAATTAGGACTATGTTCAAATATTTTATGGTATTCTTATTAGATTCTTATTTGTATGATTTACTAAAATATATTTTATCCATCATATTGATATAACATGTGTCATTTACACAACAGTTCTTTTATGTTGTACGTTTTCTTGTTATTTTTTCTACTAGTTTTAAATATGTTGACAATATTTATATTTTGGTTTTACTCTGATAAGTACATATTGTCTCCCCACTATTCCTTTATTGACCAACACTTCTAGTGATATAACTCTAGTGTATGGGTTGGTGCACTTGAGGACATGTGGCTACACGACTCAAGGCATCAGTTTTAGTGGCTTCCTGGTTGGGGTAGGATAATATAGTACCAGAACCATGTTTTTGTATTACTATATGGGTAAGTTGGATAGTTGGATAGGGTATTTTTATATTTTGTCAAGGAACTCATTTAAAGGTTCTTATTGCCCCATAAATGTGGGAACCCCCAGTTGTATGTGTTTGTAATTGATTTTTTTTGTGCCTTTACTATTGATTGGCATTTCCACTTCATGTGATGACCTTGGATGTGATGTTATAGGTTTATGTGATTCTATCACTTGGCCCATTATGTAAATATACTGTTCATGTTTTCATGAATTATATTAGGAACATAGGTGTGATAGTTCATCCATATTTATTATGATTGATAGTTCCCGAGGATTTATATGTTGGTAGTTTTCCCTCAGTCTATGGTTAATGCTTATTTATCTTTCATTGAAATATTTTTAATTTAATTTTTTTTGAAATATTAATTTTAATAAATATATACCTTTTGAAATCTTGCTTAATAAAAATTATTTGGGATGTGTAAATTGTTGATATTTTAAAATTGAAATGTCAAAATATGAATTTTAATGTTTTTAAATGGTAATGGTAGTTAAAGAGGAATGAGTAATGATGGGACCTTTAATAACACTTGGGAAGATGTCTATCGTGTTTTGATTGGACCCTATTTATGGGTGGTTGGGAAGTGAGAGTGCCCTAGTTTTGGGACTGTGGGTTATGTGTTGTGACACCATTATGGTTTTGGTTATGTTGGATAGTGGATTTAACATTTTTTACCATTATTAGGGTCATGGTATTTGGGTTGTGAGATGTTTTCCATTAATGTGGAATTGGTTTACCTTATTTTATGATTGTGTGGTTTCTGTTGGGCCTTATATATAGTTGTCTTGGTTGTGGTATCATTAATTTTTGTTGTGTTTTTTTGGGTTTGGAACCAATTGTAAGTAATATCTTGGGTATATTAGGTGTAGTGAGTTTCAGAATAGAGGTAGAAGTTTCACCTAATAGAAGAATTTTTTTAGGTTTCAGGTATACTTCATAGATGGATATCTAGTCTGATTTCCTAGATGGGGATTCAATTTAGGTAGTTAGTGGCATTTTTCCTTTGAGGATGACTCATGAGAGGGGTTAGTTATGTTTTCTTCTATTGGGTGCATGTGGCATGAGAGTATGTTTTTGAAAATGGTAGTGGTGGGAATAGAGATCTTCGTATAGTGGGTTTGTTCTAGAGTAAAAAGATGGAAGATCAATGGATTCAAGATATCTAACATGACTTGTGGCCATAAATTGGTGGTCTTTAAGAATAAATGATAACATCAAGCGAGGTTATCCTTAGGTTATAGGTGAAATAGAATTTGAATCATGAGTAAATTATTTTAGGATGGAATTTATTTATAGTGGTGTACATTGATAATTCTTAAAATTGCATGATTTTGCCTTGGTTTCTTTCTCCATGAATCTATTGAGTACATATGGTTCTTTTTGTAAGTAAGAGTTTTTTCTTAGAATATATAATGTTACATATCATTGGTGTATGAGTTTATTTCATTGATTTGTTATAGGACAGTTTGTGACCTCATGTATTTTGACAAGGACTAGGTGTGGGAACATTTAGGAGATGTGTGATGCCATTTCGGACATGTAAACTGGTGATTCATATGTATGTACCTTTCATTTCTATGAAACCAATGTGGGAAGAAATAGTTATGGGAGATACCTTTTGTATTTCATTAGTGTAAATTATAATTTTTTTCAATTGTAGATTGTCATGGCTGTATTGGTAGATCATGAGTGGTGTGGTGATAGTAGTTCCCCAGAGAATGTTGGATCACAACTATTGGTAGATTTTTAGGGGGGTAGTGGTGAGTTTTGGGTTAGCAGTTACTCCTAATTTTAATGTTAGGATGTTGATGACTAATGTGGTGCAAGGAATCTGAATGATTTATAGTGTGTTAAGGTGTGCCTATGGTGATATGTGGTGTCAGTGATGAAATTTTGTGGTAGTAACCATCGATGAAATATTTCTGTTCTTGTGGATTAAAGATGATCATGCCCAAAATATTTGCATCTTCATGATTATACAAAGATAAAATTGGATATATTACAAGCTCCTTGATGTTTTCTTCTAATAGGATTAAGGGACTTCATGAAAGATTTTACCTTGTTTCAGGTTAAAAGTGAATTTGTATGGTAGGTGGTGCACCACCAACCATCTTCTAGTGAGGTTAATGAGGTGTTTTTGTGTTAGTAATTGTCGACGGTTCCATTCTAGGAATTCAGGATCATATAATGGTTAATGTTTCATTTTTTTATCTCTAGTTGGTTTGATATTGAAATGTACATTAATTGGTCTATATATTTATGAGGGTGTGAAACATGGTGGTTCAAATTTCATGAAGAAAGAGGTGAAAATGATACTCCTAAGGTGGGGACAGATATGTCAGTCTTAGATGTGAGGAGAATACCATGGATAAAATGTGGTCACATCATGATGCCATTGAGAATCAATTGTGGCACATGATTTTATTCCTTTACAATGAGATGTGGGCGTTATATGTGGTAGTTTATTGGGTCACACATTATCCATGGGCTCAGGTTGTTTTGAAAAGAAATCATGGGTGTTGATGAAATGATTTATTTATGGATGTTAGCCATTTTCAGGTCGAGTTAACCAAGTATGTTCTGATAAAACTAGGTATAAAGGAATTATGGTGGTTAGTTGTAAACCACTTCTAATTGATGTTTTGGAATGATAAGTATGTTTCGGGAATGGAAGTGTGGTTTTTAGGAAAATATAAGTTATCCTAAGTTTATGTATAGATAATGGAGGTTTTTCCAATCTGGTTGGTTTCAATGGCCATTTTGGATGCCAACAATGGATGTTGTTCTCATTGAAATTTGGTCATAGTGAGTTGGGAAACAAATCAGGTATGTTGTGGATATTTGATTTTGAGTTTCTAGTGGTTATTCCAGTGATGGGAGTTTGAAACACTGGAAGGTGGTGGTTTTAAAATAAATTGTATGGTGGAAATCACAAATAGTAGTCAATTGGGTTGTCAATGTAGTGATCAGTGTTATTGGTTGGATAAGAATGAGTAGCCACTATTTTACTGTAGTGGTTTTGATGGTGTGATTTGGTTCATTATAGAAGGATGATCACTTGAGATTAATGTCCTTATTGGGATTTGTTATTGTCGTAAAGATATGGAACGAGGTAGTTAGTACTTGAGTTTTGGACTGACATATGTTGTGGGTGTGGTTATAAAATTCTTATGTTACTTCGGTTGATTCCATGTTTTGTAAATCATTTTTTTGAATAGAAGGACAAGTTGGTATTCTGGTGTGCTGAGTTGTTTGGGTTTGTGGGTAGGATCGGACCAAAGTTGTACTAATTAGGTCACCTAGAGAGGTATTGCTTCATTTTATGACCCTTTTTGGCAGTATTTTTAGGGGTATTACCTGGTATTTTTCTTTTATGTGTTGATGTTAATAATGTTGGGATTGTTGGTCGATGCATCCTTTAAGGAGAATTTTAATGGTGTTATAAATCACATAGGGAATTTTTATGGGGTTGTGGATATGATTTGATCACTTTTTTATGAAATGGTTCTGTTTAGGATTAATCTTAATGGATGAAAGTGACGAGTGGGTCTAGTGATCCAATCAATTTCTTGAAGGATTGATGGTGCTAGGGTATGAAGCTTGGGGATGAGCTATTATGTTGTGGGGAGGTTATAGATCCCAAACCCAGAGATAGCATATGTCTGATTTTTTTTTTGTTTTATGGACTGATTTTGGGGTGTTAGACAATTATCGAAGGTGTTATAAGGTTTTGGTACATGAAAAAGAAGGAAAATAGGCCATTATGTGCCAAGTACACAGTTTTCAAATAGTTAGGAGTAATTTTACACCATAACTATGAATCCTACAAAAGTGTGGTCATGGATAGGAGAAACAATATAGGTTGTCCAAGAGGATAAGTGGATTTTTTGTCCCCTTGGATAGTGGTGAGTTCATGAAGATGTCATTTTTTTTAAAACTATGTGGCTTTCCAGAAAAACCACGTACTCAGTCTCTTCTAAGATAGAGGGTACCACTTGTTTGGAACACGGTTTGAAAACCGTTTTTCCAAACTGTGTACAACCTAAAAAGTGGAATTTTACCATATTGCCATTCTGATCATAAATCGTTCTTCCCTAATTTTTCAAACCATTTGACCCTCTACTACTAGGGTGATCAACCAAGGAATCCTATCCTCCTACATGTACATTTTTACCTCAATTATTATGTGCTTGGATTGTTTTTGGTTGCAAATAAATGCTTTGGGTAATCCTTCAACTCTGTTTCCTTCTATTTTCTAGAAGATGCTAGATGTGTGGTTTCTCCGCCTTCAGATACTATAAAACCATATTTTCCATGGTGTTTTCTAACCAAGTGTATGGTTGAATTAGTGTGATTCAGGGTTTATGTTTGGGAAAATAATATTCTACGAGCATGTGTTAGGCGACCTATATGCTTTTTCATGTGGTCTCATTGTTCTATAAGTGTATTTGGCAATACTAACTTAATGAATGATGCATTTTTATGTTGTTAGATGAAAATAGTAATTTAGGAATTATACTAAGGCGTGAAACCCTTCACAAATACAATTGGGTTCATTTATGATGTGGGGATGAATCTATGGCTACCCATGGGGTATTCCAATCCCTTGGAAATGGTGTTATGGATTGGTAAATGTTAAGATAGGGAAAATATGGAAGTGACTAGGTTGTGAATTTTAATTATGTATGTGAGAATGGTAATTAGGATAATTAATATTTATATGATGTATTTTGTGAAATTATTTAGAGTCTTGAAATGGTTTAAATGATTCATTTTTTATTTTGTTCCGATTATGGTTTTACATAATGAAAAATTTCATTTTGAAAGTATAATATGTTCTAGAAAGAGTTTTTGACCTCAATAGTATTTGAATAGTGTTTTTCTAGATGGGGTTTTATCCTCATTTTAAATGATTTTTTCTCCCTCCATTTAGTGAAAATGACATAGGGGAACTTATGAATGTTTTTTCTTGAAATGAAGGCCTAGGGCCTTGTTTGGATTTAAATAAAAGACTAATGTTTTAAATGTTTCCTTAGTGATGTTTTAAAAAGGGTATTTGTTCTAATTTTTAAGGCTATAATGATTTAAAGGGAATTGATGGATAAAATAAATAGGTTTTTGAATTAAAATGTATAGTTATATGAGTTTTCGATTATTATATGGGTAAATGTGGTAAATTATTAAAGAAGAATGTTTTTATGGTTAATGGTATGAGCGGGGTATTGTAATATGGATTTACTACCACATGTCGGGATAGACTGATGCTCTAGGTGCCACAAAAGTATTAAATTGATGGATGTTGGACTGAGGCTCCAAATTATCTGGTTAGGATAGAGTGATGCTCTAGGACCTAATGATATACTGAATGTATGGATGATGGACTAAGGATAAATATATTTGGGTCGAGATAGACTATGATTTTGTCCCCACCTATGTATTGTTTGGTTTGGGAGTTTGGATAGAGGCTCTAGGATTCCAATGTATGGATTTAAAAGAGCCACCAAGTCTTATTCTCCAAGGTTTAAGGTTTAATTGAATTAATTAGAGAACTACCATGTGACTAAATGTTGGTAACCCCTTATGTTTTGGATTTGTCTCTTAGCATGACAAGAGTGGAATACATTATTTAAATTACACAATCGTCATTGAATTGTAAAATGGTTAATTAAAAATTGTTAAATCTGAAAAATAATTTTCCCTTATTTTCAATGTTTATTTATTTAACTTTTTTTATCGCCAAAAACAATGTACTGAATGGTTATTGATTTATACACAATTTTTAGTGTCCTGTTGAGTTTTACTCACACCCTTCTCAGGATTCCATGGAACCTGGGTACATGAGTAGATGCTATATTTTTAACGTTATAGATTTAGGATAGGGACCATGTGTTTAGTTTATTCATAGGCTGATGGGTTGTATCATGTGGTTTCAAGACAATGATAGGTCACAACACCATGTTTGGGATGTTTTTTGGGTGTTTAGTATTGGATATTTGTTTGAATGACTACTTGACATGTAGTGTACCAATCATATTGATATATCATATGTAATTTAGTTACATATTGTTTCTTTTTATATGTTGTAAAATTATTATTCCTATTGGTTTTTTAAATGTTGATATTATTTATACAATATTTTTACTCTGATAAGATTGTATAGTGTCCCCGTTGAACCTTTATACACCTACACTACCAGTTGGAAACCTCTGACATATGGGGAGGCATTCTAGTGGTCAGGTGGAGACCCCAAATGAGGAACCATTTTTAGTCTCGTCTATATCGACATGTAACAAAACGAATCCTATCTTCAAGAGTTCATCAACCAGAAACCACTAGTTGAACCTCCAAAAAACTCAACACCAGCTCTTTCATCAATTAAGATAGGGACTTAATATGCCTCAAACCCATCTGAGGAACTCTCTTACCAATGAACACTACCTAGTCTCTATCAATGTTATAGAATATGAAAACCCTATTGAAGAAATCCATGAAAGGTTACACTAAATACAACTAATACATGTCAAGTATGATGTCTTATAGTTTTATGGATAAATATATAATGTATATCTATGATTGGTACTTTAATATCACAAACTCACATTCTATGTATGCATATAACATGCTAACCAGACCTATAATAGGTATAGTCAATGCCAAGGGAACTAGATGCCTATCTAACTCAATTACTATTGTATGGTCTATAGTGGGTGAAATGAAATAGTATTTAGATCTAGATTAAAACAATAAATAAAATAGAATAGAAAAATTGGAAGCTAGTACCTTGTACGATGTCATTCTTTCCTAATGATGGAAACCCAAAACCATTCTTATAACCACATCTATCTTGAAAACCCATCTAAACCTAATAGATACTACCTTAACAACCATGATCTATATATTTTTATTATGTATGGTCGATATAATGGGGATTTACTTTTCCAAATCCATACCAACTCTTCTACACAAAAACCGGAATTCCAAACTATTGCTACTTCCACAACTGATATTGTTGCAATGGGTAGTTCTGAAACAAGTCAACTACAACATGTTGACTATTGAGGATGATCAATCACTCTTAACATTTATGAACATGACCTCTATAAGTAAATAAAACCAAAACATAATTGGAATAATGTTTTTAGAAACTACAATCTCTAGTGAAGAGGGTTGAAGAGGGTGGAAACCTATTCCTTGCAGACTCAGAATTATTATAACTATGAATCGGAGAACTACCCATCAAATCTTTTCTCCATAAAGAATCTTGATGAATCCCTTTCTATTATTATATGGTCTTATAAAATTTACACTCATGAACTTAATATTCTCTTGTACCTTAAGATTAGACTTAAAAATTTATAATGTGACCTAGCATTAGATCCTTTGGAAAAAACCTCTTCATGATGCATCACCCTTTCATACTCATCTGGAAAAAAACAAAAACATATTTTTGGTGGTTCTTGTAATTTTTAAAGACCTATCAAACAACATAACTCCCATTTTGAAGGGTTAAGATATTTTACTGGTAGGACTCCTTATATATTTAAGATAGAAACTCATACTAAAACTGATCCCTAAACATTTTTCACACAACAATTGACTACATGTGATTCTCAGGGGAAAAATACACCAATTCTATGTTTAACAACAGAAAATTATAAGGGATAAAGAATCATAGAACTCTCACATAGCATCTATTTAACTAATGATTCCCGCCACCTCCTCTAGGTGTTTTATTTTCTCATGATCTGAAATAGATATCTTACACCTCTGAAAACCCTTTTACTTGAACTCCTAGAGTTAATTACTCTAATTTTTTTTATCATCTACCTCCACTTTGAGTCGATCCACTGGGAAATTTAGAAAAACGTATTTTTCAAGAACCTAATGGGGACACGCACCTCATTTTATACCTCAAAATGCACAAATTATGGTACTCATAAACTCATGAAAAAAAGATCATTCAGAAGGTAATTAATCCATTAATTCGATAATTTTTATATATTCTACCATTGTATACCAAAATTAAAATATTAAAATATAAACATAATGATGTATGATCCTTACACAGGCCCATAACTCTAATATATCATCACTTCAATTATCATGATTATTAAACATCAGGGTCCTAGTGTCAAGTCACCAGTGTACATAAAATATTTTTTCTGAGATATTATCCAATATTTAAAACATATAGTAAGACCTATTGATACTATTTCCTTACCATACCATGAATATTTAAAATAGGGTATACCAATCAAAAAAATTCGAGGAATTTCCCTCTATAGGTTAAGAAGTAAGAGATAAGATTGATAAACCAACAACCAACACTATGAATATAAAAAAAACAACTTCCAATATATGTAATTTCTTAAATAAATTAAAAAAAAGAACAAGAAAACTGATTATAACAAAATTAAACTATGTTGAGACCATGAACCCCAGTAACTTTAGAAACCTCTTCAATAAATCATTTTCACTATTATTTCCTTACTCAATCACCAAACTTCTCATGATAACCTAAAAATTGTTTTATATATATAGGGTGATCATAACAGGTATACTTAGTGGGACACTCTCTATAAAATTTCATGTAAAATATTTGAAAGTCATTCTATGTCCAAATGAATAAAAAATGAAACTAGTTAATCACATAAATAGATAAAACAATTTCTCCCATCGTCACCATGGATTTCTCACCAAGAAATTTATAGAATTAAAAAATTCCTTTTCAAAATCATATATATAAATATATTATGAAGGTACACCACTTCAACTTCCCAACTCTAATGTTTCCATATAAACCTAATAACAAACATTTTTTAATCTCCATCTCTACAAGTATGTCACCAATGATGTGAGTTGGGCCTCCACCCTACATTCTTTAGTCTGACACATGGCCCAAAATAACATGTTGGGATTAGTCCACATATCTATCACAATATTATCCTCATCCAATCAGAAACCAATTATATATCTAAAATAATATACAACCTATGTAAATTAATTATAACTCAATCCATCACAACTCTTGCACATACATCTTTGTGAATCTCGATCCACCATGACCAAATATAAGTATTTGTAATAGCTTGATTCATTATATAGCACACATGAATGTATTGTAGAACTAATATGAATCATAAAGTGGGAAAAAGCACACCCTATATCATATTACATTATATTTATCATATTCATACTGATATATAAGTCCAAAGGGAGAGTGGGGTATTGTGAAAATTCAACCATTCATTCACTTTTCATTGTGGATGTTGGAGAAACCACCAAGAAAAATATTTTGGTATCACTTGACTTACTAAAATAAGTGGGTAGTGGATGAAAATATACATATAATAATAATATCATGCATAACCACACTAAGGGTAATATCTACCAAAATTGTCACATAAGACCTATAACACCCTATGATTTGAAGAATTATTATTTTTCAATCAATTTAATATATTTGAGTTTTTTCACTTCATGGAACACTAAATATAGATTTTTATTATTATATAAAATAACTAATTATGGATTAAATTTTACGAACAACCAATTTAAAAAGTGCTACATGCAATACTAACATGGCTTGTGTTGTACACAACATTGATATTTTATGAAACAACAATTTATTATTATTATTATTTAAACGAGATAGTTATACCATCTCCATTAAACATATTAATATAAATATTAATAATTTTTTTTAAATGTTTTCATATACTAAAAATTATAATAAAATGTATAATATTTGGTAAAGTCTATATATTTAAAAATATAATTTTTTAAAAGGAACTGGTTTTTATGTCTTTCTGTGAACAATAATAACATTAAATTTATAAACACTTCGAAATTAAATATTATAGAATAGAATACATTTTTTAATATTTAATGTAAAAATTAAAATATCTTGAATAGTTTTTATTTTTCGGAGAATTTTCATTTTCGATTAAAAGTGAAAAATACTACATTGTAGTTAAAACAACCTTATTCATTTAAAGATTTATTATAATTTAATTTTAATTTTAATGTCACAGTAAATAAATTATACATATATAAATCAAATTTATTTCATCCGAAAAATTTATATATTGAATTTAAATATAATAAAATTATTGGGCTTTTGAACATCATTTTTAACTGTCTTCTCGTCACATATGAGGGAATAACTTTAAACATAATTTTTCCTTTTTTTAATTGAATTTAGAAAAATGGAAAGAAATGTTTTTAATTAGTATGATATTTATAGTCTAATATAATATACTATATATTTAGAATATGATGAAATGTAACTTTAATTTTTTTTTACTTTCCATGGTTAATGTTAAATTGGATAATTAAACGTAAAACTATTATAATAATATAATAAAATTACTCCAAAAAATTTTCTAATTTAATTATATAAGTGATATTATACTAAAAGATACCATAGATAAAAATTATAACTTTTTTAATACACATGGGTAAAAATATGAGATTTATAATATTTTATTTAATGATTAGTTAAAAATACCATACTTATATTTTTAATGAAATTAAAATTTTTATTAGAGTGTTATACAGAATTATAATTCGAAAATACATATTAATTTGAAATATTAAATGTTTATATACATAATTATATTTTATTTATAATTATTATTGATTATTTAATTAACATAAATAGTGAAAAAATGATGATGGAATAATTATTTAATTAATAAAAAGATCATATAAATTATATTAAAAATATTAAAATAAATATAATCTGTACTAATTAAGGTTCTCCATGAAATTTAAAGGTGGATATGACATATTAAGGGTTACAAAGAATTTTGTATCCAAATTATCTTTCTGTTTGGATTCTATTTAATGAGAATTTTTACAATAATGTCAAAATTGACACTAATGATATTTTATCAAAATAATATTTTATTAAATTAATTAAAAATCATAAATATAATTACAACAAACAAATATATTAATATAACTGTCTAAAATTCATAAAGTGCCCATTTATTGAAAAATTAACCCTTATAAGTAATAAATTTAACCACTTAATATATAAAATTTTATTACTGCAATTGAAATTACAATATATTAATTAAGGGTAAATCAAAATGATAATGTTTAAAATAAAACCTAAACATGTCAAAAAAATTCTTGGATGATGATTATTCAACCATTATCACCATAATATCTAATTAGAGTTGTCTAATGGACACTAGTAATTATAAATTACTTATATATTATTTAAAGTCAAGGATAGTTTCCAAATATAACTTTTTTTATTTAATAACTATTATGTGTCCACATAGTCACAAAATTAAAATATTAAATAATATAAATGTCTATTTATATCACAATGAAATTAAATGAATTACAGAACTTTATTTTTCATTTTTATAAATTGTTAAATTACCCTATATGCTTATTCAATGATAAAACAACATTTATTTAATTGAAATAAAATTAAAATAATTATTTTATATTACTAATTTTGATATATTTTTGGATTATTTACAATATATAAAGAATTTATTGATCTATAAGATATATTATAGATTTTTTGAACTATTTTATTCTAATTCCAACATTTTATTGTTGTATTTAAATCCTAATTAAATGAATATTATCAAATTTAGAAATAATGTTATTTTATTGACTTAATATATTATTAAATTATATTAAAAATGGAAAATTGATCAAAAATCACAAATGGTATAAGATATGGTGTAAAATTTTACACCCCA
The DNA here is from genome assembly GCA_963277665.1 of Viscum album. Lineage (NCBI taxonomy): Eukaryota > Viridiplantae > Streptophyta > Magnoliopsida > Santalales > Viscaceae > Viscum > Viscum album. Next base: position 668,914,199 of record OY728133.1, read on the forward strand.
TCCATTTATCAAATTTTAATGTTTTTTCTCTAGAATAGACTTATTATATTTCAATATTTTGAGGATTTTCAAAAGTACTCCTCAGCTCAATTATAAAAGGTACTATCCTCTCCCACATACTCACACCACATTAAGAATTCATGATCAACTGAAACCATCCCACATACCTTAAAAAAGTACATAGTAAAATTATATATGTTTTATTATTCTCAAAATACCCACTCTACTTTCCCTAAAAGGAGATCTAGAGGGAGATCATAGAAGAAGAGGTCATCTCCTTACATACTCTTTCAAAATTGTTTCTTCTTATACATCCTCCTCATGTGATGATTCAAATATAAATAAATAACTAATGTATCACATATATTATGATATTTCATAATGATTATCTAATAACCATATTCTACCTTTTATTCATCCTATTAAAAATTAAAAGTACCACATGTGTGTATGTATGCCTTACCCTCTCCAAGACGTGATGTGATTCATCTTCTATGTTAAACTTTTAAAGAATGATTATAATATTTAAATAATAAATAATTATAAAATATATTACATAATAATACTAATTTAATTATATATATATATTTACATATATTATATTTACCTTCCTCCACTCAGAAAGATAAGAAAAACGAAACTAACATTCATGTGTATGTACGGATTACCATCTCCATGAATGGTGTATTCCATTTCTTTTATATTATATATATATATAATAAAATATGATATATAAATAATTTTTTTATATTCAATATGTAAGTAAACCATGATCTATGTAATAGGATCAAGAATACCAAGAAAAAACATGTACGATAAACAAATCAGTTATTACCTGTAACATTGTTTTAACTTTGAATTATTAACAAACTAGTAAAATAAAGTCATAAATTAATCATATATTATATTATAAGTATTACTAGGATTATGGAATAAGTTAATAATATTTTTAAAACCAATATATTGGTGTTACAGACATCTAATGGGGGAATCATACATAATGTAAAAGTTAATTTCACAATCACTTTATTATAAAAGATTGTTTATATGTTAGTATTTACTGGGGTCTATTTATCTTCCATGACCATATTTCTTAAAAATATTACAAAATATTATTAACATTCTTCCTCAATTTTTAAATCTCACTTTTACCCATTTTGAAAATTTTTACGAAATGTTTTGAAAGGAATATATTTTTCATTTTCACAACAATTAAATTTTTTACTTTTCTAGAATAAGTATGAGAAGAATTATTTTAACTTATATGGAATTAATGAATTTTTATTCTTTAATGAAACCATATTTCTGCTAAAATTCCCTTAAAATCATATAATTCTATTTTCAAATAAAATTGTTTCTTTAAAATCAAGAGACATTTTACGTAAAGAAAATATTTTCAAAGATGAAAGAATATTTTCCTCAGGAATTATTCTCATGAAGTCTCTCAAAATTATTTTATATCTAAGATAATGTTGATTACTATTAATTATGTTTTAATGGGTATATAATTAAAATTTTTTCATTCATATTCATTCTATTAATGGTTTATTTTTACGGTGGAATTATATTTATGAAACCAATTTCATTTCCATGGTTTATGTTATTATAGCATGATGATTATGAAACACATTTCATTCCACAATTTCTGATATGATTAATTATTTTTTATGTTGTGTAAATAATATTTATTTATTAATTATTATATTGGTGGGACCTATATCTCCCTACAATTCATTATGTAAAGATTTATGTCTCATGATATATACATAAAGGACCTTGTCCACTAAGATGATATTTGGAGTGAAGCTTGACAACTAAGATGGTTATGGATCTAAATGATGACCACTGAGATGGTAATGGGAGTGAAACATGACTATCAAGATGGTTATGGTAGTGTACAATGACTACGAAGATGGTACAGGGAGTGAACTCTTAATACTAAAATGGGATTTGAAGTGATTCCTTCACTACTATAGAAATCATTTGATATTATTTTGTGTATGCCTCAAATTAAATATCTTATTATTGTGTTATTATTTCATGGATTATGTTATTTATTTATTTATCATTCACTTCTTATGAACATACAATATTTATAACATGATTCCTATTTTTTATAGTTGTGACATATCATATGGTCTTTTATTTTCATGATCATGTTCTTATGTAATTATGCCCATGATTATGTTTACATGTATCCCTATTTTACCATTACATAGAATCTAAGATCACTTTTCTTCTTATTTTTTATTTTCCCAATGTTATTAAGAGAGGTTTTATTTATGGGTACTATAGGGGAAGATTTTTACGGGGGATATTGAAGATCTTTCACCAAATTAGAAGAATTTTTTCTATGTTTCGAAAGGCAATAAACTAATATAGTATTTGGGTGTATATTTGTGTAACATGTTAAGTATTCCAAAAACGTGATTTAATTTCTATATATGTCAAGATTGGATTTTTATAGTTGGTATCCGAGAAAAATTTTAGTCAACCTCTATAAACTAGGAAGAAAAAACATTAGTGTTATCCCTAAGGATGTTTCTATGGATATTTCTAGGGTTGTCTCTATATATATGTTTAAGGATGAGAAAAGTGTAGAAAAATATACTAGAATTTTGGTATAGGATAGAGAGAGTGGATTCATTGAATTAAATAATTTTCAAGAAACTATAAATTGATTATGATCTTGAAAAGATGTACCTAGGGGTAACAAATCTGAGAAGGTGTGTCGGGCCTGACTCAAGTGTAACCTAGTACAAGATAATTTTCCATACTACCCACATATTATGATACTCTCAGGGTATATTATTTGTAAATTCACAAAGTCTACATGATCCATCATGAAGTATTTAAACATATGTTGGCAATAAACAACATATGAAAAACCTAATGCATCATATATTAAATAATGAGATATAATTTAGAAATCTTATAAGTATTTTTAAATTATTATGTGGTTCTTCGATTTAATAATTTCTTCTTACTCTATTATTTTTTTAGTAAATGGTGAGAACCAAAAACAACTAGGTTAATATTTAATGTGATTGAAAATTATTTGATGATCAGTTAAATGGGAAGATCACTAGAGTGAAGGATTTTGGGACCACGACTAATCAATTTCACGGAACATGATTAGAAAATTTTTCCTTAACCAACTCTCAATCTTAAAAAAATTAAAAGAAAGGTGTTTGCAAATATTTTGAGTAATGGAGACCATAGAGGAAATAATATTCGATTTAATACATGTCGAGAATGTGGACAGAAAATCCTAAGAAAATGTATCAACGAAATTGGATGATGTTGAGACTGTGGAAAATAAGGAAACGAAGAAAGTAACAGTATTGGAAAAATAAAAATAATTGTTGATGAAATTGATGGAAATATTGGCATCCATATGTTATTACCAACAGTTGCATTTTTTATTTGTTGAATCAATGGAAATTATGAAATCCTATTTCCTAAGAGGAAATATCACAAAATTAATAATCTAGGTGGTACAAGAAATGGTTATATTTCAAATGATGATAAGACTACATATAAAATGTAAAAGGAAATAAGAATTTAGTAATAAGATGAGATAGGTTTTTAATGGATTATAGATGAAGTAAAATAATCAAAGATTTTATGTATTTGGAATCTAAAATTATTAATGGTGAACTATATAAATATTTTCTTGTTTATGATTCTTTAAGGATTTACTAGATTAGGTTGAATGGTTATGACAAACTAAAACGGTATTTTCATTAAAACTGATATTTCGATTAAGGGAATGTAAATCATAATTTATTTTTTATATTGAGATAATTATGTTTGGATAATGATGTGTTGGATGATACTGATTATCATGTTAATGATTAATTATTTTTGGGAAAAAAAATTTGTGTTATCATAAATGTTTTTTTTATAAATTTTTTGAATTAAATAATTTATCCAATAATAATTTTAATAAGGAGACATTCATTTTCTCAATAAGGATGTATTTTAATTCATGTAATTATAATTTTTAAAGAGAATACATGATTAATTAATTCCTATTTATGAAATGTGATAACCAAGATAAAGATTATGATATTTTTGAGTTAAATGTTAAGATAATTTAGTGCAACTCTTTATAAAGTTTTATATTTTTAGCTTGCAGGATGATTTTAAGGTTCTACATTTATCGAAATTTTAATTTTAATTTAAGATTAATTTCATTGGATTAAATTATTATCCCAATATAGGTGGACTTATTCAAATTTTATTACTTTTGAAAACTTATTTATGGTGATAATGGCAAATGGAATGACCAATCATTCTATTTATGGAAACCATGATTTTCTAATGCATTAAGTGTGATAAATTCAATATCATTTCTTTTAATAATAGATGAAGTTGAAAAAGACCAAGGTAGGAAAAAGGGTTAGATTGTGATGAAATCAAATAAGTATGTCTTCTCTTTAAAAAAATTAAACATTATGTACAATATTTTGATATAATTTTTTTTCCTTGTTATCATCACTTTGATTATATCAATGAAAATTCCATGATTCAATGGTATATAGTTTTTTGGTTGTTATAATTCTTGGAATCACCCACATTCGTATGATCAGTGATCTTTATCAATATATATGTTTATTAACGCATTTCTTCTATGACCAAATATTCACCTATGTTATCCTATGTAGGGACCTAGTTATAATTTACTTTAGGTATCAATTATTTAAAAAAAGAATATTTTTTAAAAGGATGTTTTTCATTTCATTTTTACAATGTGGGTTTGTATGAAATAAACTTTCATGTATTTATCCATTGACAAGTCAAACAAATTTTGATGAAGAAATTCAATTTAAGGTGGGTAGAAAATATAACCCAACAATTTTGGTAATTATATTTTCTAAATAATTAATTTTTTTATATATTTTAATTCATATAACCGTAAATATAGATTTTTATTATTATATAAAATCATTATGTTTGAATTCCATTATAGAAAAAAAATTGATCTTGTGTTACATGAAACACCAACTTAGATTTCGTAACACACTAAACTGAGTCTCTATGGCACAACGATTTATTATTTTCATAATTTAAAAGATATCTTTATAATCTATCAATTAAACATAATAATATTAATAGTAATAAATAATTTTTAAATTTTATTTATATTTTTTCATATAAATAGAACATGTTGATAATGAAATTTAGATTCTTTTCTATAGATTTATATGTTTAGAAACAATATTTTCTTAAAGGAACTTCTTTTTATGTCTTTCTATGAACAACAATGAAATTAATTTTATACACTAATAGATATTTAGTTTGATATAATAAACAGAATTTTTGAATTTGTAAGGACAAAATTAACTTAGGGTTAATTTCTAGTATTTTTTTTGAGATATTTCATTTTTTTATGAATAGTTTAAAATACTACATTGTAGTTAAAAACTTCTTTTTTCATTTAAATAATTAATATACATTAAATTGATTTTTAAACTGAAAATGGATAAATTATAAATATATTAATACAATTTTAGTCATTTTAATAAATTTTATATTGAAATTAGATATAAAAAAACTTATTGAACATTTGAATGTTCTTTTTACCCTCCTTCTCACCACATTTATGAGAACAACATTAAACTTAATTTTTCCACTTCTATGAATTGAATTTAGAAAAATGGATATATGTGGCTGTAATTAGTTTGATATTTAGAGTAAAATAAGATCAACATAATATCTCTGGTATTATTAATAGCAACTTTATTATGTTTTTATTTATCACGGTTAAAGGTAAAATGGATAATTAAAGGTAAAAAATTATATTATAATATTATAATATTAGCATAGCAGCAATATAATTTTATTGGATAAGTTGGATTTGACAATATTCAACCCTAATATGAAATTATATCTTTTTTGAGACACTTGTTTATGAATATGACACTTAATATAATTTATTTAAAGATAAGTAAAAAATGTCGTACTCATGTTTTTAATAATTATAACATTTTGAATATAGTTTAATAAAGAAGATAAATTATACTATAAATTTTCATATTAAATATTAACTATTTATCTTCAAGATGATAATTTATTTATAATTTTTAGTTTCAAAATAATTAAATTAAATGGTTACATAATGATGATGTAATAGTTGTTTAATTTATATAATGATTCAATAAATTATATTAAAAATATTAAAATAAATATATTTTGAATTGAATAAGGTTCAACACAAATTATATATGTGACTATGACATTTTATGAATTTCTTATATGGTTTTTTTGAAATTATATTTCTTTTTTTATTTTATTTAAATTTAAAATTGTGAATAGTATCAAAATTTACACCAATGATATTATACAAAAATAAAATTTTATGAAATTAATTATAAATAATAAGAACATGTAAAAACTAAAAATAGGTTATGATAAAGGATAAAAATTTCACAAATCTTCCATTTTTGGACAATTGAGCCAATATATATGATAATATATAACCTCCTAATATTTAAAATGTTGTTTCGACAATTAAAATTTCTTTATATTAAATACAGGTAAAATATAATGATAAGGATTAAAAGAAAATAAAAACAAGTAAAAAATTATTTTACGAAGAATATATGACCCTTATCACCCTAGTATCTTATTCTAACTTTTTAATGGACACTATTCTATGAAAATAACTTGTATATCATTTAAAGTCATGGATAGTTACAAAATATCACTCTCATGTATGTAATATCATTTATGTGTCCACATAAAGAAAAATTCAAGATATGGAAAAAATATACAAATATCAATTTTGGTCATAATAAAATTATTTTAATTATAAAAAACTATTTTTAATTTTTAGAATTTATATAATTACCTAAAATAATTATTAAATGTTTCAAGAAATTATCTAATTAAAATAAAAACAAAATAATTGATTTAAATAATATTAATTTTGATATATTTGGGATAAAATAAAATTTATAATGACTTTTATAGATCTACAATACATATTAGTTATGTTTCAAATCATTATAATATAATTAACTCTTTTTCATGATGTATTTAAAACAAATTAAATGAATAATATCAAATTTTAATATTACCACAGTTTATTGAATTAATATATTATTAAATTATTTAGAAAACAAAAAAAGATAAATAATAAAAAATTGGATAGGATATGGTATAAAATTTCAAACCCCAATAATTTATCTAATTTATAGTTTTTTGGCTCTAGAATAACATGATAATATTTTAATATTTGGAGGATTTCCAAAAGTTCCCATTGTCTAAATTATAAATGGGATCCTCCCCTCTCACTTCCCCAAACCACATTGAGCCTTAAATATAGACAAACACCTAACCATTACCCTAATAAACTTTCATAGTAACATTATATATGTATTTGTATTTTCAAAAGACCAACTCTAAAATTCTTAAGAGGAGATGTAGAGGGAGATCATTAAATAAGATATAATCTCCTTACATACTCTTTGAAAATTGATTCTTTTTCTACATCATATTAATATGCCGATTCCATTATAAAGTTATAAAAAGGGTGTAAAATGTGTTATGATACTTTATTATTATGATGTAACCACCATGTTTCACCTTGTATTTGTCCTACGAAAAATGAAAGTACCAAGCATTCATACGTACGACTTGTTGTCTCCGCGATGAGATAAGATTCATCTTCCTCGTTAACCATTTAAAGAATAGTTATAAAAATATATATAATGAAAAAATATGAAATATATGACATTATAATAAAAATATAATAATATATATATACATATATTTAATTTACATACTTCTATTCTGAACGATGAAAAACAAAAACAATATTCATGCGTATGTAGGACTTATTGTATCCATGAATGATGTTTTCCATTACATAAACATATCTTTTGTATATAATTTTATACTAAATACAGATTATATATAGATAATTGTTTACTTCATGGATGTAATTAAATCATTATCTACATAATATGATCACGAATGACAAGTCAAAACACATACGATAAACAAAGCGGTTATAACCTGAGATGTTGCTTTAACATGGATTTTCAACATATGGGTAATATAAAGTCATAAATGAATCATATATGATATATTAAATATTATTATGATATTTTTATAAATTAATAATATGTTTCAAACAACTATATATGAGTTTCATACATGTACGTAGGGAATCATACATAAGGTAAGAGTTTATTTCACAATCTCATTATTATCTGAGATTATGTATGTGTAAGTATTTACTAGGGTATATTTGTTTTACATGACCATGTTTCATAATAATTATTTAAAAATTATTTTGAATATTCTTCCAAAAAAGTTTAAATTCATTTTTACCCATGAATAAATTTTTACAAAATGGGGATGAATGGAATATCTTTTTCATTTTCATTAGGAGCTACTTTTTTACTTTTCCGAAAATATTACAAGAAGAATATTTTTTAACATATAAGTAATGAATGTGTTTTTAAAATTTCATGATGTCTTATTACCTTTAATATCCCCATCAAACCATATATGTTTATTTTTAATGAAAAGTTTTCCTTTTAAAATTTCATGACATTTCAAGTAAAAAAATATTTTTTCAAAGCAGAAAGAACATTCTCCTCGTGAATTGTTTTCAAAAGGTCTCTCAAATTTATTTTCCATATAAGATAACATTTTTTTGACATTTCTTATTTTTTTAATGGGTATATTATTAAATTTTTTCATTCTTATTATTTCTACGAATTTTTATGCATATGGTGTAATGATATTTGTAAAACTAGTTTTTTTGTGGGTTTTGTTATGACTACATGATGTTTATAAAACCCATTTTATAAAATGGATTCTAATATGAAAAATGATTTTTGTTATTACGGAAAACATATTTAGGATTTCATTATAATATGGGTTTTACCTATATCTCCCTCAAATTAATTGGGAACATATTTATATCTCATGAGATAGACATAAAGAACGCTGTCCACTAAGATGGTCTTGGGAGTGAACCTTGACTACTAAGATGGAAATGGGAGTAAAACATGAATACCAATATGGTTATCATATACAACCATGACTTCCAATATGGTTAAGGGAGTTAAACCTGATTACCAATATGGTATAGAGAGTAAACACATGCTACGAAGATGGCCTCAACAGTGATTCCTTAACAACTATAGAAATCATTTAATATGATTATGTGTCTACCAAATATTCCATGTCTTGTTCTTAAGTTATGATTTAAAGGATTATGTTCTATATTTATTTATTCTTCATGTCTTAATAGGTGTCAATATTTATTCCATTATTCATATTTATGATCATTGAAATATAGGGTATAACATTATATTTTCATGATTATGTTGCCATACCCTTGTTCTCATGATTATGTTTATTTGTATCCCGTATTTACCCTTATTGGGCATCTGAGATCACAATTTTTTATGTTTTTTTCCTAGGTAACAAATAGAGATTTTAGTTTCGGGTAATAATGGGTAAGATATTAATGGTATAATAACAATATATTTCTCTATATTAGATGAATGTATTTCTTATTTCCAAACGTACTAAACCAATTCGATCATTGGTTCTGTGTTTGTGTAATGCTTTATGTATTCCGAAAATTTGAAGTAATTTCTATGTATGTTATGGCCTGGATATTATAATACCACTATTTTCCAACACTAAATAATATATATCAAATAAGAACGAAAGCAAAAAATTAATTTTTAATTAATTAAATCATCTATTAGTTAATATTATTCCATAATGAATTTCTAAAGATTAACATTTTAACATTTTTAAGAACGGTACTTTCATTGTCATTATAATTCATCCATCATTTTTAAAAATTGATTCATAATTAACTACATAAAAAATTATATACATAAACCCATGATCGAAGGTTAATTTTTTCAATCATCATATTGTTTTTGATTATTAAAATATAAATCATTAACATCACATTCATCAATAATATCCCAAACCATGTGTTATTTTGTTATTCATTTACCATTAATAAATTATCTCGGTACTCAACGGCTCCGAATAAGCTACCATATCAAATATTCAGTCATATTACATATTTTTAACTAGATTGAGGAAAGGGAAACCAAAAACAAAGGACATCTGGATGCATAACCATTTATAAATAATAATTAAAAATTAACCACTGATGAGAAATAACCTCTCCAAAATATTCCCAACAATCTGATATCCCACACCATTTTTCATTACATAAAAATATCCTTCAATCACCAACATCATCCATCATTATATCTCATGATCCAAACCCATTAATCATCAATTGTTCCATACTATATAAATTTAATAACAAAAAAACATAAGGTGAAATCTTCCAAGATAAATAAAACTTATAGTAAAACCTGTTCTCATTATGGAATACTTACATGGTAATTCAATCTATATAACCAAGTCATAAAATCATTAATATAAATATCATTACCACTCATCCCCAATGCATTTATCATTAAAAAGATACCTTTTTAATTACAATATTCAATTAAATTTTTTATTATGCATAGTTTTTTAGAAACAAGAAACCTATAAACTATTAGCTATCTATATCTATGGACTAAAATAAACATGCGGTTGAATTAATTTCATATTCAATTAAAAATCAGGAAGAATAAATTTAAATTTTCATGCCTTATATTTTTTTAAAAGCATTATAATTATCTGAAATTTTCTTCTTTTATCATTACTTTAAAACATTTACTACACTAAGAAAAAAACAAAAACTTACAGATAACATACTATCATAAAAAATGAGAGGAAACAACAATATAATAATTCAGACATGCGATCACATCTTCCAAAAAAAATAGTCTTCCATTAATTATGTATTCTTAAATTTATTTGTTAAATTCTATCGTTATCCAAATGATTAAAGAATAATATTCTCACACTTTAACTTTAAATAATATATATTAAATTAATACTATATTTGATGATAAAAATTTGATAATTACAATGAAAAATAATATAATATAATGAAACTCTAAATTTGATCCTGAATAATAATCAGAGTGATAAAATATAGTAAACAAATCTAAAACCCAGGAAAAACGAGGGAAAAATTATTCCATAACATAGAGAGATAAAATATAAAAGAAATGAAGTTCAACTGAAGGGGGGAAACTCACTATGGATCACCACATATCGATCACTATATGAAAAATGTTGATTCTGATCGATGGGGGTTCAAAGGCCTTCAAAAAAAAACATATAGTGTCTAATGTTTTGATATCATAGAGGTGAATTAAGGGAATATGAGAGGATCAAAAACATATAACTAGGTTGGAAAAGGATCAATTCATAGAATGGAAAACTAATTCACATCATGAATTCATGAATTCTATATATAATAAAATTTAGGTTTCTAACATAGAAATCCACAAAAACTCAATCTTGTGGTGAATCCATGATTCAGACCCAAAATTATTTCTTGGATAAAATACTGAATTCTACCTCATAACACTTTTACTTTTGAACAAGAATTTTGGTGTTGAATTTCAATTCACATTATGGATATTTATTTCAAGATTTTATTTCCTCTTGCAACCATTTTTTATAACTTTTGAACACCAACAACAACATAATTCTTTCAATGGTAAAGAAATAGGAAAACAGGGCCCACACATCCTTACTATATAGAGTAAAAAGATTTTTTTTATGATCTAGCATTAATCTAGACATAAATTGTTTTAAAAATCCTCTCATATAATAGAACATGCTAAAACCTATATATGGTAAAATTAATTTTGGATTCCTGAGCACCCAATAGAATAATTATTGATATGGTTGTAATTATTTATGAATTCCATATTAATACAATACATTCATGAACATATACACTAATTAACATATTGCCCAAAATATATACTTATTTACATTAGGGACACACTTATTGGTGGTGACTATTTTTTATACTAACACACATCACATGAACCTCAATATACATGAAAACCATGTATTGGAAATTATATTAGTCAATGGTTTATAGTTTAGTTTTGTGAAGCGGAGTATCTCATCAAGGATTAGGGGATAGTTTTGAAAAAATGATGAGATTTGGATGTGTTTCATCTCTTATTTATATTATATTATTTTTTTAATTTAAATTTTATATTTTTGACCCACTTGGTGAGATATTGGGTTGTTATATTAGGTCTATGGCCTTAGATTAATTTTTTTATTTTATTGTTTATGTCTCTGATTATGGTTGACTCAATAATATATGTTCATAAATAATATATGAATTTTACTCATATTAATGGATGTTTGTGTTGTTTATTTGTAATTTTATATTATAATCAAGATATTGTATTCTATTAATGTGATATTATTGAACCCTCATCATTATTAATTATCCATTATTATATGGGGATTTGGACATGAGGTTGTGTGATAATAAAACTCACGCCACACAAGTAGTTAACCAGTCCATGACATTAAAAATTATAATTAGAGAATTTTTAATTTTAATTATTATTTGGGACATCGTAGTAATAGATATTATAGGGATGATGTTTTTTATGCATCTATTTTTTTATTTTTAGTCACAAATTATTAGGGAAGCCCAATATACATGGGAGTAGAATTTGTTGTTATGGATTTTCACTAGAGATGATTTTGATAATGTATTTTATTTTTATGTGATAGAATATGATTTTTATCTAATTTTAAGTGCTAAAATGAATGAATACATATATCATAAATGGTAAATAGTTTTATGTGAAATTTTAATGGTGTTATTTTATTTATAAAATGGTTTCTGTAAAATATTTTTGTTTAATTAATGTCATGGTAAAAACACAATAAGTTTTCTCCCAAATGACAGACTCGTGAAACCTTATAAGATAAAACTTCTCATGATTAATTTTATGATATGAATCAATTCATGTAAAGTTTTTCATGAGATAAACATGGATATGAATACAACCCTAGACTTGGTATAATTGGTATTAGGATACCCAATGTGTATGAGATCCCTATTATGCTTGTTATTTATCTTATATATGTATTTATCCTTTATAATACAAATGAAATTATGATTACAGAGAGGTTCATATTGTATGTAATATGATGAATTGGCATGGGGGAGATTTAGTGATTATGATATATTACTTAGGATTGAGATATTTAATTACATTAGTAGATTAATATGGCATTTTTATGGAATAAGATTATAATGCGTAATGATATTTTAGGGTCTCCTAGGAAAGTTGAGTTAGCAAATTCAAAAATATAAATTACCATTGGAATGTATGTGAATGCAAATATAGATTGTTTTTTGGAAGATATGTAACTAGGATGATTAGAGGAAATGATCATGTTATTAGTTATGTTATCCTATAATTATTAGGATTTTATTCATAATTATGTGAGTTGATATTATGGGTTGGGTAACATAAGACTGCATACTTTCTTGGTATCAATGTTCAATAGATAATAATAGTGACTATGAATTATTATCATATTTATTATTTGTTAACTCATTTATAATAGGGAAGATGAGAGTGTATTTTAACACAATATATATAGTATGTGGGCTAGTATGACCTTATTCCCAACATTATTATGTAGAGAAATCGATCAGTTAGGTATGGATAGCCTTAGGTAAAATGTTGGGCAGATTGATTGATGTATACTAATGAATATATTTTAAAGAGTTCTCATGATAGTATTGAACATTTTTTTTCCTCACTAATGTGAAGGTTAGTCAATTCTGGGGTAATTATTAGCTCACATATAATTGATGTTGTTTTTAGGTTTTTAATACACACCCTCAGGATTAGAATAAGGTCTAGAAAAGTTTTGTTCCCTTAATTTTTGAGCAATTTCATGGGATTCTAGTGAGACTTAACAGATTATAACACATGTTTTGTCTATTCTTATTAGGTGACCCATATATATTCTTAAGACATCACATATTTACCATAAAATGGTTTAAAGATTAATAATTTTGATGTTACATCATATGTGAGTTAGAGACTGAGTTAATGTAGGAAGTTTAAATTTGGATAGGTCAATGTAAATTTGTTGATGGTGGTATGTCTACCATGAGGGATAAAATATTTATAGTATTGTTATAAAAGTACAAGTGGGTTATATGGACCATGATTATGTTTCTATAGTCATTTTTATTGGTGATGAGCGGTGAGTTCATGATTAGTTCATGGCTTGTTAGGATAACTAATGAATTTCATTAAATTCAAAGTAGTAGACTATATTGGTTTAATACTTGGTAAATAAATATAGTGTATTATATTTGATATCATATGATATCAGTTATCTTTTTTTATTTCCAAGGGGATGTTATGATGTACATGTGATTAAAATGTATAATTTATTTATAAACATGTGGAATTTCTAATTTGGGTTAGACTATCAAGAACTTGGAGTTAGGTGGTATATCATGATTATATGAGTGTGTATCATGAGTTATGGCTATCATATGATATAAATAGAGTAAATTAGTACTTCTTGATTGTGAAAAATGTACCTTTCTTGGGGATTACACTATTCAATTCTTATAGTTACAACTACAATTTTTTTATATAAGAGTTATTAATTTTAGTAGTTACTTATATGGTGAACAACACTATTTATGATTAATGCTTCTCGTCATCACTTGTATAAAAATTGTTGGAATTTTAATAATGAATTTGAATTACACAGATGGGATATCAATCAATTTAATTTTTAAAAGTTCATATGTTTGGTAACTAAGCCATCAGAAATTTATGATAATGATTATTGTGATGATTCATATCATCGAATTTCAATTCTCATGATAGTATTATAAGCCATAAAAAAATTGAGACTTAACATGATGGTTTAAGTCCTTGAATGAAGAAAGTGATTTATAGTGTTAATTAATTAGGAGAGCTGTGTATATTACTCTGTATAGAAGCTACTCTAGAGATAACTAATTATGTCAACTATTTGAGTCTAAAATGTTAACTGCGCAATACATAAATGACGTTAGGATCTCTACATCATCATTAAGCTAAAAAAATAACTCGGTGACACAAAATGGACAACCATGTTTCTATGAATGTTGTTCTAATGATGTAAAATCGACTACAATTCATATTTAATTGAGTAAAACTTATTATAATTTAAAAAATCATATCATTCTCGGAATGGATTAGTTATATTATTTGGACAAAAATATGAGGATTTTTGAAAATAGATATATTTTTCATGTTCCTATATATTAGGGGAATGACCATAAGGACAATGATATCTAGGGGATAATGAGAATACATCAAACCTCCTGGACTATCACATGTCAATATAAATATATAATAACACATTTTAACTATAAGAAATGACTTTTCAGGGATTTTTTAATGACCCTATCTGTTTACTAATGGAAGATTTATGAGGTAATAGATTTTGATGCAATAAAATCTGTAGGAAATTTAAACTAATAGATATGGATAAATATGATAAATATATTAAAAAATTTAAATCATTTAAATAATGGTTATGGGAATATAAATGAACGTGGAAACGTCTGGTGTGTTAACCCCATTATAGGCAGGAAAACATGCGTTTAGTGGGATGCATCAAGAAACCACTAAAACTGTAGTGTTTATCATGTAAACTAAATTGTTGGATATGATATATTATATAACTATATTAACTAATACTAGATATGGGGTAGAAGGACATTTATATTATTATGGGGATCCAATATACATCTAGTGAAGTTCCCCAACCCAACTTAATGTTGGGGAATTTTGAGGGTTTTAGGAAATTATCCTTTGATAACCCCACATATTTGCGGTGTTCTACATGATAGGATAGTGAGGTGGTTGAACCCCCATTCCATATTTTTAACCATCTATTTCACTTCACCGGTGAGATAATTATTGTTATATTCCATTGATTTATGAAGATAATTTCTTAATCTTATCCCCTTTTTATACTTTACTATTCCTAAATTTTAGTGTTCACATAAAATATTAAAGTTGTTATCCAACTTTAAAATGGTATAATCACATTTTATTGATTGGGATTCTCAATAAGAGTATAAAATGATATCAGGAAATTATGAACATATATTATTGAATGTTTTTTAAATAAGGTATAATATCGAGGAAGTTTTTCAGTGTTTTTATGATATTGAGGTAAATTAATGATTAAAATATGTTTATAAATTTTGATTGTTTTTAGGTTATAGGTTTAGTGGTTGTATGAATTTTCATGAACCTAATTTATCAAGATTTTTGTGGTGTGGTTCCACTTAATTTGGACTTCCTATTAAAATTATTTTGATTTGATTGTTAAATAAATCATAAATTGTTATGAAGTCGTTAAATATATCCATTGAGATTGATAGGGTCATGGGAATATTAATGATGATTATATGAGAATTGATAATATGTTTATGAACATTAAAATAGATATAAAACTATCAATACAAACAAAAAGATGTTATACCGGTGGTTAATTATATGTGGTTGTTTGATTCACTTATAAAAAATCATATTATACATAATTTATAATATAGAGGATGTACAATATAACCACTGATATATTTTTTGGTATAAAATATATAAATTTTTTAAACCACTTATAAATATTAAAATTATATTATATATCCCCCTTCACAATCCCCTCTCCACCTGCACCCCACCGATCTGTCTCCCTCTCTTTGACCCCCGAAGATGACCACCCCTCTAGGCTCTGATCCCCCCTCTCCCAGACACCCTGATGGAGACTTCCCCCACTAATCCTTGATCCCCCCTCTCCCTAACCCCCAACGGCAACCTCCCCTTGGACACATCCACCCCTCTACTCAAACCCTAATGGAGGTTTCCCATCTTAGTCATGATTACACTTCTCCCCAAACCCCGAACCCCAACGATGACCGCCCCTTGGACTCAATCCCTCTTTACCCTGACAAGGACCACACCGCATACCAAATGTACATTCTCACAAATTTAAATCATCCATTTTCCATCCCTTATCTCTGATACCTATAACCCTGACCCCTACTCTTGATGATGACTCTATAGAGGCCAACATGCTCCTCGATGTTCCTTTATGTGAGTACTAATATTGTTTATTTTTAATAATTAATTATAAATTCTTATAATTAATTAATTATTTCATGTGGCATGATACTGGTGCCCAAAGTTCTGATATGTGTGGTGTAATACTTGTGCCTTTTATATTTTCGTTAATTGGTTGGTCAATATTTTATGTTTGTGTCACTTCCTCATATAATAATCCTTCGAATGGTTTTAAAATGATAAATTTCATATTGAGGTTCACCTTCAGGTCGATTATGGGTTTTCATGGAACGAATTGTGGTTTTAGATGATTCGTAGAGGCGTTTTCATTAAAAACCCTAATCACATAGCATTTTATTTAATATTCCAATCCACTTGTAATTTACTGATCTCTTCTATTTTGTAAAAATTATATCACTAAATTAAAATATTAAATAAAATATACTCTCAATATTGAGTACAATTCATAATTCTTACTACAAGCTATGTAGCTACATTTTAAATGAATCATTATGTATGTTATATACTCTTCAATAGGAGTACGATTTTTCAAATCAACTCTAAAATATTTTTGATGTCCTAATTTCACTCAATACTATATTGCATATAGAAACACACGCACCCGATATTAATATGCTAACTTATTTTTCTGAGAAATAACAAATATTGATTTTCAAAATTATCAAAGTGGGAACTAGTTGTATATATAATCATGTTTCTTTAATATAAAATAAATATTGATAATATTAAATGTATAAAATTTTTAGATCTTTTCATAAATAATTAAATTTATGTATTATTACGGGATGATAATAGTATGCTTGAAATATTATTAACCTCTTTCTTCTATTCAACGAACTTATTGCAAGATATCTGACCATATTATTATGAAGGTTAATATTTATTCACTTATATTGTATATTTAATGTTGGATTTTATCGTTTTTATGTTGATTTTTTGTGATGTCAAATTAAGACCCTACCCTAGTCATCCATGAATTTTGTTGATGTTTATATTTTAATATACTTTCTAGATTATAATTTATATATTTATATCTAAATGTAAATGGTGAACAGTGAAAATACAATATCTATGTATGCATGTTTGAATAATTTACATTAAAAGACACCTCAATATACTAAGGGTTTGGAATAATTTTTAGATTATGCAGTTGAAAATTGATTAGTGGATGGTAAATAAATTTTTTGATTTTGAAATTGTAAATTCATGTTATGGATGAATAAAAAATAAATATTTGAGCATTATATATTTAAATTTTTTCCATCTAGATATACATATGTTGGATTTTTCATGGTGAATAAAATGTTATGGAATATCAAAAAATTTAAAATCCTATCAATAAATAATAAGTGACCTTCCATGGGAAAATTCAGTTCGAAAATTGATAAATGGCATATTTGGATTTGCAGGAAACAATGTGTAACACCCTGATATTTGTTGGGAAGTAAATTTTTTATGTCTTATGTTATACACAACATCAATGGAATATTTCACTACACATAACAATAGCTTGGCTTGCGTTATACGAAAGTGAATCCTTCCTCGATTGCGTGTGTTGTACGCAATATATCGTTTCACTAAACAATGATATGTTATTAAAATATTATATAACGTATCTGTTATAAATATTATTAACAAAAATTTAAATTTTATATAACATTAGAATTAATTTTACATATGATATGATAAAAAAATAAATTTTTCGGATAAAAGAATTTTTTTTTCAAAAATGCAGTTTTCCGCCTTTTGATGGCCCATTCATTTTAAAGCTAATTTTTGAAATGTTTGTATGTTCAATTTTACAAAATAATATTCTTCCTTTAATATAATGTATGTCATTGGCATTAATTTTATATTGAATTCATAGGTAAAAACATTTCAATCTTTGGCGATGTTTTAACTTTTAAACCATGTTTGCCTAACAACAGGAAAAATTTTAAATTAATTACTACATCATTTGTGTTTTGAATTTTGAGAAAAGGATTCCATATTTGGATTAAGTGGGTAAAAATTATGTTAATAGGTTACTTTTATTTTTTTGATATTATGAATAGTAACTATGGTTATTTTTATTTACTACAGTTAGAGGTAAATTGGTTAATTAAGGTTAAAAATAAGATAGTATAATTACCCTAAGACTTACCAAAATTTTATTGGATGAATAAAAGTAGACCCATATCACCTATTGGAAGGAATATATTCGTTACATTGACCTTTGACCATGAAAATAATGTAATTATTATTAAAACTAAACATAGTAACAATATTTAACTCTGTTAAATCCTATAAGTGTAATAATTTTAGTTAAGTGATAATCTTCATAAAACATAGAACATGAATAGTATCCAGAAATCTAAAAACAATATCTACATCATGTGAATTTATTTAGAATTTTTAAGGATTAAATAATTATCATTAATTATGAGACAATAGTGATGTTGAAATTATTTTATTGATCGAAATATCAAATAAATGTTTTTAAAAATATTAAAATAAATATTTTATTAAATATTTAATGTATTCCACAAATTTTATAGATAAATATGACATGTTATAAATCTATTAAAGGTTTTATTTCGAACATATCTTTTGTGTGGATTTTATTTCAACTCAAATAAATGAATACTGTCAAAATTGACACTATTGTTATTTTATAAAAATAACATATTATAAAATTGTTTAAAAATCACAATAATATTTAAAAATTATAAATTAAAATTAATATTTTCTACAATATCATAATGTATAAAATTATAGATAATTCACAACATATAAATAATTATTTATAATGATTTAAAATTTAGAATATTATTACCACAAATAAAATTAAATAGATTAAATATGGATAAATCCAGTTGATAATGTTTAATATAAATTCCCAACATGTCTAAATTATATTGGTTGATGATATTACAACCTTATCTCATATAATATTATAATTTGAGTAATTTTGGACGTTTTTATGTGGGGTTTGTATTTATTATAAATTAATATTTTTTAGATCTCCAAAGGTGCCTCTCTCCTCCCTTATAAAAGGGAACCTCCAACCTCTCCTACTCACACCATTTTGAGACATAAAGCTCGTCCAACCCCTACCCATTTACCTTCTAAACTTCCCTACCAACATACTAGAGGTTTTGGTATTCTTCAAACACCAATATAGTTCCCTAAGAAGAGGTTTCAAAGAGACATGTCGAAGAAGAGGTAATATCCATTACCGATTCTTTCAAATTTATATCTTCGTCTAATTACTCCTCTTTAGATGTTTCATTATGATGTAATAACATAAGTATCACTCATATACTAATATGTTATTATAAATATGAAACAACCCTATTTCACCTTCTATCCATCCTATGGAAAATGAAATAACTGTGTGTGCATACGTACGGAATACTGTCTCCACGTTGTGGTGTAATATGTTACCCACCACCACATTACTTGGATGGGGATAATGGTATAATGAATTAATATATATTATTATTGTAAAGTGATATTTATTCTAAAATATAATAGATACACTTCAATACAATTCCACGACCATGGGAACGATATCATCGCTCGTGCGTACGTACGGCCTACCGTCTCCCCGATGTGATGCGACTCGTTATACATGATCTTCATTGAATAATGATTATATAAATTAATTTAGTGAATAAATATGATATATATTGCACTAATAACATTCTGTAAATGAGGTATCTATATCCTTTAAAGATGAATAAGAATGTATTTGACAAAACATGTATAAGAACATAAAGCAATAAACACCCAAATAACAAGTAACAATGAAATATTACTAATAAGAAGATTAGAATATGACCATATATGATATCAGAACAATAAATATGATTCTTTAATAAGTAATTGAAATTATTTAAATCATTATGTAAGAGGTTCTCATACGTATGAAGCATATCTGACCTAAGGTAAGGGCAAATCTCACAATCTCAATTTTTATCCGAGATTGTTTATAATTTGGTATTTACTAGGGAATATTTATCATCCACATCCATGTTTTGTAAAAATTTAATATTATTTATATCTTCCTAAAATTTATTAAAACCAATTTTACCTATTGGTGAATTTTTAGTAATAGATATGAAAGGAATCTTTTCTCTTTTTCAGTACGAGGTGATTTTTGACTTTTCCGGCCAATGTATGAGAAGAATGTTTATTTTTAACTTATACAACATGAATGGAATTTTATGATTTCATAGAAAATTATTTCCATGAAGCTTCCTTTAAAAAGTTTCGTGTTTATTTTCAATTAAAATCTTTTAGTTTAAAATTGTATGACATGTTGAGAATGGAAAAATGTTTTTGAAGAGGAAAGGATATTTTACTCAAGAATGGAGATCATGTGTCTTATCAAAATTATTTTCTATATAAGAAAATATAGGCTTCTGTTTCTATCCCTATTATTACATTGATTTGATTATGTTATGATGGAGTTATTCTTATGAAGTCCTTTAATGGATTAAGTTATTATGGCATGATGTTTATGAATCCCATTATTATTACATGGGTTATGCTATGATGTATGGTTTATGATTTTTTGGAACAAATAAGAATGGTTTAATTATGATACGGGAGGGACCTATATCTTCCTCAAATGCATTGGGTAAATATTTATATCTCATGTGATATACATGGCCGGAATGACTAGTTAGTCCGCTTCAGTGATACAGGAGTGGAATGAGAAGTGAACTCAGTTCAATAATGGACATTGTCCGCTATGATGGACTTGGAAAATAGCCTTGGATAATATGAAATGATTTTATGAGATTATTTGTGAATGAAAAAAAGTTTAATGTTTAATGCTATGATTATTTGGATTAAATTTCTCTACTATGACTTATCCCATGACATGATATTATAATCTCTTTTACAGGATAAGATTTTCAAAATGTTATGTTCTTATGGATATGATATGATTGATATTTCCTTTGTTTACCCCTTACTGAGCATTTCAGATCACCCTTCTGTATGTTTTTTTTCACAGGTCTAGAATAAGGGTATTAAGTAGAATATCCCATAAAGGACTCTAGATATGATGATATAAATGGGAGACAATATAGATGATTTATGAACAAGTTATTTATGATTCCCAGTTTCTAAAGACACTATACCAATATGGTCCTATCATGATTTTGTTATATGTTGTAATAAGTATAATTCAATTCAGAAGTAATAACCATTTATGTAATGTATGGGTCGTTATAGTTGGTATCAGAGGAAAGGTATAGTCGACCTTTGGAAACTAGGATGTTAAATCCTTAGTAAGAACACTAAGGATATGTCTACACATAGAACACAATATTAGTGTTTTAGAAATGGCCATGAACAACCTATGATAATACCTAAAGTGTGAACTTTTATTCTTGATTATGTGGTTTTCCTATTTTTATTAGTGTTTCTCACACTATGTTTCTTGGTTTTAGTCAATGGATGGAACCCGAAGAAACCATGTTAATGCTGAATGCGATGGGAAATGCAATGATTGTCCCCCTGAGCAACCAAATGATATGGAAGATAAAATTAAAAATCTTGTAGCCATGCTCACACAACTTTCTTAAGCTATGAATCATGAATGACTTACAAATGAGAAAAAGAAAGAGAAAAATTCTATTGAATCATTCATGATGTAGCATCCACCGTCATTCATAGGGTCTTCTGATCTATTAGTGGCTGAACAATGGATCAGTACCATTGAAAAGATATTTTCAGTTCTACAATGTTCTAAACACGATAAAGTCATCTTAGATGTATATCATTTGGAAGGTGAAGCTGATCAATGGTGGAATCACATCAAGAATACGAGGCAGGGGGATTAAATTGAGTTTGTGGAATTGGACGAGTTCAAGAACTTATTTTTCAATAAGTACTTCCCTCGTATTCTTCGAACGAAGATGGAGAATGATTCTCTTGAACTGAAGAAAAAGGATGATGAATCTGTTGGTACCAACGAAGAAAATTTTACAAGACTTGCAAGGTATGCTTCCAGAATTATTATCCAACCTGAGAGTAAAATCGATCAATTCTTTAGTGGCTTAAAACCATGACTTTAAAGGGTGTTAGCCATAAGGGACTTCAATAACTATGAGGAAATTGATTGATGTGATCTCAAACATGATATAGAGATTGGAGTAACCCATCAATCATGTGGGTTTCATAAGAAGAGGAAAATAGAATTCAAAGGAAAATATAAAGACCACATGGAAAAGAAGATGAGTTTTATATTATGTTCAATGTGTGGAATGAAATTGGAGTGAATTATTTTAAAGGGACAAGTAAATGTTTTAAGTATGGAAAAAAAGGTCACCAGGTAGTTGAATGTCAAAATAATGGGAAGAACATGTATAATGATGTGAACAAGGAAAGCGATGCATAGAATTCACCTCCTACACTTCAATGTTCCGTGTGAAAGGAAATGGGGAATTATGCTAATCAATGCCCTGATCCAAGGGATGATGATGATGATCGTCCTCTAAAAACTTTTATGGCCAAAGGCAAAGGAATGTCACTTGCAATTTCTATCGGTGATGTGGAGTATGATAACGAAGTGGTAAAAGGTACACTTACCGCCCACTCTAAACTAGAAAATGTTTTATTTGATTCTAGATCCAACCAATATTTTATTTCTAAAGAATTTTCTATGGGTATCGCCATATTATCACAGTAGTTAGATATTGAGTTAGCTATAAAAATCCCTAATGTCAGAACAGTCACATCAATAGTTTACAATTCTTCTCCAATTGATGTTTGTGGGAAAGTGATTTATCAAATCTTGTGAACCTTCCTATAGTGTAATTTGATGTAATTATTGGCATGTATTGGATTTCATTATACGGAGCACATATTAACTCCCAATGAAGGGAAATCACATTTAATGTTCCCAATCATTATAATATCATCTATCGATGCAAGGATGAATATAACTTTCCGGTGGAAACTTCTTCCATCATATGGGTCTTGATTCCAATAAAAGAAGGTTATTTATCTCAAATGGTTGGAGAGAAACTCAAGATTAAGAATATAACAATTGTATGGGAGTTTGATGATGTCTTTACAAAGGAATTGCCAGGTCTTCCACCAAATCATGAAGTTGAGTTTTCAATAGAACTTATACTGGGTGATATGCCTATTTCAAAGACAACATATAGAATGGACCCAATTGAGTTGTAGGAATTGAAGAAGAAACTCCAGGAGAATCTTGATAAAGGATTCATATGCCCTACTGTGTCACCTTGGGGAGCACATGTTCTCTTTGTTAAGAAGAAAGATGGATGAATGAGAATTTTCATTTATTATCAAGAACATAACAAGATCACTATCAAGAAAATATATCTTATCCCATGCATTGATGTCTTATTTGACCAACTACATGGAGCTCAATACTTTTCGAAAATTGATCTTTGATCAGGGTATCATCAATTAAGGGTCAAAAAAGAGGATATACAAAATACGGATTTTCATAAACGGTATGGACAATATGAATTTATAGTGATTCCATTTGGTCTTACTAATGCATGTACTATCTTCATGGATCTAATAAATAGATTCTTTAGTGACTATCTTGATCAGTTTGTGGTAGTCTTTATAGACGACATTCTTGTCTATTCAAAGAGAAAGGAAGAACTAGAAGATCACTTTGAGAAGTGTATTAAAGACCCTAAGGAAGGAGACGCATTGTTCCAAATTTACCAAGTGTTAATTTTTTCATCAAAAAAATTTATTTTTGGGTCACATAATCTCAAAAGAGGGGATATTTGTGGTTCTAGTAAAAACAAAGGTTATCGAAAGATGGTTGAGACCAACAACAGTAACTGAGATCCAATGTTTTCTTGTTCTGGCTGGATATTATCGACATTTTGTGAATGATTTTTCAAGGTTATCTAATCCAATCACCATGTTGACTCAAAAAGGAGTTAAGTTCGTTTAGACGGAGGAGTGTGAAGAGAATTTCAAAGAGTTAAAATGAAGGTTATCCAGTGCACCTGTGCTCACACTGCCATGTAGTGGAGAAAGGTTTGTGATTTATAGTGATGCATCCAAGAAGGGACTGGGATGTGTTCTCATGGAAACTCATATGGTGATAGCTTATGCCTCATGATAGTTGAAAATCCATGAGAAAAATTACCCATCTTAGGATTTGGAGTCAGCCGTGGTAATCTTTGCACTAAAATTATGGAGGCATTATCTTTATGGTGAATGGTTTGATATTTATACTGATCATAAAAGTCTAAAGTATATAATCACACAAAAGGATCTGAATATGCGCCAAAGAAGATGGTTGGAGTTGATTAAGGATTACAACTGCTCAATTCATTATCACCCTGGGAAAGCAAACAAGGTGGATGATCCATTAAGTCGACAAGACCATGCTAGCTTATCCATGATGTGGATCACAAAAGATCCAATATTTATTGATTTACAAAGGATGGAACATGGAATTAGAAATGAAGGGGAAAATCTTATATTTCTCAAATGAATGTTCAACCATCTATACATGTGATAATTAAAGAGGCACAAAAAGAAGATTTAGAGTTACAAAAGAAGGTGAGAAATGTTCCTTAATTAAACTTTGATTGTGATGGGTTAATAAGTTTCAAGAATCAGGTTTGTGTTTCTCCCATCCCAGAAATAAAGAAGGAGCTGCTGGATGAGGCTCATAGTTCGTCATTATCTATTCATCATGGAAGAATGGTGATGTATAGGGACCTGAAAGAGTACTTCTGGTGGGATGGAATGTAAAGAGATGTTGGTGAATATGTCTCTTGATGCTTGGTTTGTCAGTAAGTTAAAGCTAAGAGACAGAAGTTTATGGGGATGTTACAACCATTACCCATACCCGAATGGAAATGGGAAAACATCACTATGGACTTTCTCACCGGACATCCTAAAACATCCAAATTCACTAATTCTATCTAGGTCATAGTTGACCGTCTTACGAAGTTGTCAACCTTCATTGATATTAGAGAATATTTCTCTCTTGATTAGCTTGCCCGGATATATGTAAAACATGTGGTAATATTGCATGGAGTACCACATTCCATTCTATAATATCAGGATTTGAGGTTTACCATGATGTTCTGGAGAAGTCTTAAGCATAGTTTAGATACATAGATGAGTTTCAGCACTGCTTGTCATCCTCAGATAGACGGTCAGTTTGAGAGAACAATTCAAACTCTAGAAGACATGTTAAGAGCTTGCTTAATATATTTCAAAGGTGGTTGGGATCAACACTTACCTTTGGTGGAATTTTCCTATAATAATAGATTTCACTCCAGTATTCAGATTGATCCTTATAATGCTCTCTATGGAAATAAATGCATAACTCCAACTTGCCGAGAGGATGTTGGGGAAATAAAGATATTAGGACTTGATCTTATTAATGAGATGGATGAAAAGATTATATCTATTCAACAAAACGTAAGAGAATCTAGAGTCGACAAAAAAGTTATGCTGACAACCAAAGAAAAGACCAAGAGTTTGTAGTGGGTGATAAAGTGTTGTTACAAATATCTCCTTGGAAGAGAGTAATGAGATTTGGAAAGAAGGGAAGATGATCCCTAGGTATATCAATCCTTTTGAAATACTGGATCATGTTGTGAAGGTAGCTTACCGAAAGGTTCTTCCACCAAATCTCCCTCAAGTTCTCGATGTTTTCCATGTATCTCTCCTAAGAAAGTACATACCCGATCATTCACATGTACTAAGCTCAGAAATTATACCACTGGCGCAAGATGTTTATTATTATGAATAGCCGATAGAGATTCTGGATCATAGAGAAAATGTTATAAGGAACAATACCACTCACTTAGTGAATGTTTTATGGAATAACAACCAATTATTAGAAGCTACATGGGAGCTTGAGGATATGATGAGGGGGAGGAATCTCCATCTGTTTGGTACGAAGTGATGAATTTCGAGGGAGAAATTCATTTTATGGGGGGGGGGGGGGGTTGAATGTAACACCCTTATACTTTACGAGAAGTATATTTCTTTATGTCTTATGTTATACACGTCATCAAAGGAATCTTTCAATATACACAACAATAGCTTGTCTTGCATTATACACAATAGTGACCTTCCTCGATAGCGTGTGTTGTACAAAATATCGAGTTTCACTAAACCACAATATGTTATTAAAATATTATATAAAGTATCCTTTTTAGATATTATTAACAACATTTTTTATTTTATATAACATTAGAATTCATTTTACAAATGATAAGAGAAAAAAAATCAATTTTTTGGATTAAAGAATTATTTTTTTTCAAAAATGTTGTTTTCCACCTTTTGATGGCACACCCATTTTAAAGATAATTTATCACAAGTTTATAAGTTAAATTTTACATAATATAATTCTTCCTTTTAATTAGTATATAAAAATTTACATTGGATAAATTTTTGATACTTTTCTGATAACTTTGGTATTTTGATGGATAGTAAAAATACGCAAATTTTTATTGAAAAAAAAACTATTTTCAAAAAAATAATTTATATTGTTAAAACATATTATAGAATGGTTTTAATGTATTAATAGAATATATTTTTACCATTTAATATAATGTATGTCATTAGAATTAATTTTACATTGAATTCATAGGTAAAAACATGTCAATCGTTGGCAATGTTTAAACTATTAAAACCTGTTTTCTTAACAACGGGATTAATTTTAAATTAATTACTTCCAATTATGTGTTTTTAATTTTGAAAAATGGATTCCATATTTCGATTCAGTGGGTCCAAATTATGTTAATATGTTACTTTTTTGTGATATTATGAATAGTAAGTACGATAATTTTTATTTACAATACTTAAAGGTA
Source organism: Viscum album (assembly GCA_963277665.1). Taxonomy (NCBI): domain Eukaryota; kingdom Viridiplantae; phylum Streptophyta; class Magnoliopsida; order Santalales; family Viscaceae; genus Viscum; species Viscum album. The sequence goes on from OY728133.1 coordinate 668,942,091, forward strand.
AATCGGGTAATTAAAGGTAAAATAAGATTGTAAAATTACACCAACACTTTCCAAAATTCAACTGGATGAATAAAAGTAGACCCATATCACCAAAGGGTTGGAATAGATTCATTTAATAGACATTTGACCATGAAAATAATGAAATTATAATTAAAACTAACGAAAGTGACAATATGTCACTCTCTTAAATCTTATAAGTGTAATAATTTTTATTTAGTGATAAAATTCATAAAACATAGTGCATGAATAGTTTCCTGATATAAAATAAATATATCCAAATCATGTGAAATTATTTATAATTTTTAGGGATTAAATAATTATCATTAATTATGACACAATACTGATGTTGAAATTATTTTATTGATTGAAATATCAAATAAATGGTTTTATAAATATTAAAATAAATATTATATGAACTATTTAATGTACTCCACGAATTTTCTATATACATATGACATGTTATGAATCTATTAAATATTTTTATTTCGAACATATCTTTTGTGTGTATTTTATTTAAATTCAAATGAATGAATAGTGTCAAAATTGACAGTATTGTTATTTTATAAAAATAACATATTATAAAATTGTTTAAAAATCAAAATAATATTTAAAAATTATAAATTAAAATTTATATGGTCTAAAATTTCATATAGTATATAGTTATGGACAATTCACAACATATAAGTAATTATTTATAATCATTTAAAATTTAGAATATCATTACCACAAATAATATTAAATAGATTAAATAAGGATAAATCAAGTTGATAATGATTAAAATAAATTCCCAACATGTATAATTTTTTTTGGTTGATGATATCACAACCCTATATCATCTAATATTATAATTTGAGTAATTTTTAATGTTTTTAAGTGTGTTTTCAATTTATTATAAATTAATATTATTTAAATTTCCAAAGGTTCCCCTCTCCTCTCTTATAAAAGGACATCCCCTCCATCTCCTCCTCACATTATTTTGAGCCATCATGCTCAGGAATAACCTTCCCATTTCCCTTCTCAACTTTCCTACCAACATACATGAGGCCTTGGTCTTCTCTAAAGACCAATTTTAGTGCCCTAAGTGGAGGATTCAAAGAGGCGTGTCAAAGAAGTGGTAATATCTCTTACCGATTCTTTCAAATTTATTTTTTCTTCTACTTACTCTTATTTATTTTTTCTATTATGAAATAATAAAATAAGTATGAATCATATACTAATATGTTATTATAAATATTAAACAACCTTATTTCACCTTATATCCATCCTACGGAAATCGAAATCACGGTGCGTGCGTTCGTACGGAATACCGTCTCCACACCGTGGTGTAATCTTTTTTCCACCACCACCTTACTTTTATGGGTATAATGGTGTTAATAATAACTATATATGATTATTATAAAGTGATATTGATTCTGAAATGGTATAAATACACTATAATACAATTCCATGATCATGGGGACGATATCATCGCTCATGCGTACGTACAGTCTACCTTCTCCACGATTTGATGCGACTCGTTCTACGTGATATTCATTGAATAATGATTATATAGATTAATTTAATTAATAAATATGATATATATTACCATAATACCATTCTTTAAATGATTTATCTATAACCTAAAATTGGGAATAATAATTTTTTGACAAAACATGCTTAAGAACATAAAGCAATGATCAACCGAATAACAACTAGCACTGAAATATTACTAATAAAAAGATAAGAATATGACCATTTATGATATCATAACAATTAATATGATTATTTAACAAGTAAAAGACATTATTTAAATCATTATACTAGAGGTTCAGATACGTATGAAGCATATCACACCTAAGGTAAGGGAAAATCTCACAATATCAAATTTTAGCTGAGATTGTTTATAATTCGGTATTTACTGGGGCAAATTTATCATCCACATATATTTTTCATCAACATGTAATATTATTTCAATCTTATTAACATTTATTATATCCAATTTTGCCTATTAGTGATTTTTAGTAAAAGATATGAATGGAATCTCTTTTTATTTTTAGTACGAGGTGCTTTTTGAATTTTCAGGCCAAAGTACGAGAATAATGTTTATTTTTAACTTATACAACATAAATGGATTATTATGATTTTATAGAAAATTATTTCCATGAAGCATCATTTATAAGTTTTTATGTTTTTCTTCAATTAACTTCCTTGTAATTTAAAATTGTATGACATGTTGAGAATGGAAAAAATGTTTTTGAAGAGGAAAGTATATTTTCCTCAGGAATGGAGTTCAAGTGTTTTATCAAAATAAATTTCCATATATGATAATATAGGGTTCTATTTATATACCTATTATTAAATTGATTTGATTATGTTATTATTTAATTATTCTTCTAAAGTCCTTTAATGGATTATGTTATTTTGTTATGATGACATGTTGTTTATGAATCCCATTTTTATTACACGGGTTATGCTATGATGTATGGTTTATAATTTTGTGGCACAAATAAGAATGGTTTCATTATGAGATGGGAGGGAACTATATCTTCCTCAAATGCATTGGGTAAAGATTTATATCTAATGAGATAGACATGGCTGGAATGATTAGTTAATCCGCTTCAGTGATACAGAACTAGAATGAGAAGTGAACTCGTTTCAATAATGGACTTTGTCCGCTATGATAGTCTGGGAAAAGATCCTTGGATAATATGAAATGATTTTCTATGATTATTTTTGTATGACAAAAAGTTTAATGTTTTAAGTTATGATTATTTGGATTAAATTTCTCCACTATGAGTTATCCTATGACATGATATTATGATCTCTTTTACAAGATATGATTTTCTAAATGTTATGTTCTTATGGATATGACATGATTGATATTTACTTTCTTTACCCCTTACTGAGCATTTGAGCTCACCCTTCTATATGTTTTGTTTTCCCCAGGTCTAGAATACGGGTATTATGTAGAATATTTCAAAAGCGACTCTAGATAAGATGATATAAATGGGAGACAATGTATATGATTTATGAACAAGTTGTTTATGTTTCCCAGTTTCTAAAGACATTATACCAATACGGTCCTATAATGGTTTTGTTATATGTTGTAATATGTATGATTCAATTCAGAAGTAATAACCATGTATGTAAATTATGGGTAATTATACAATGTACAAAATTTTAATTGATAAAAAGAATCATCAGTTGATTCTGAACATGTTCATATTTGTAACTACATTAGTGACCAAAAAATAAGTATTATGAAATAGTTGAAGTCGGAAAATAAGAACAATATGAAGGGTCTAACTGGTATTCAATGTTTTGTTTTCTACTTAAGTTATATTATATCATGTGTCTCTATAGAATTACTGAAAAATAAATTCATATGATGCTATAGTTTTTTCATGATACATTTAGAGAATCTAGAATCCCTGCATCATTCAACGAGATGAAGAAGTTCCCTAGAAAACATATAATTCATTATAAAAAGATACGTAAATGACCTAATGATTGCATGCTTCATTGGAGAGAATATTCCTACAAATAAAAATGAATAATATTTTACACAAGTAGATAGAATTAAATTAACAACAACTAGATTATAAATAAATTCAACCCCAAGAAGAAATAGAAGAAAGAAGACTCATACAGATTTATTTCTTTACATTCATTTAAAACGATGCATGAAAAGATTATTAATGTATTCTAAGACTTAATATGACATGAATTTACAATCTCAATATTGTAAAAAATGTGAAATAATGAGACTTCCAAATATTTAACATCATTGAAGGTGATTGATTCATTATATCTAAATTTTTCATCAGATACTACCAATGTATATTAGAGAATTTTTTCTAACGGTTCTATCCTTTTTGGTACATTAATTAATAATTACAGTATTTGGTCAGTTGTTTTGATCCCCTATAATCTACCACCACACATGTGTATAAATAATAATCTTTCATTATTTCGATGATTATTTCTAGAATTAAAATACCAGGAAATAAAATTTATATATTCCTAATCCTATAATCAATGAATTGTGAGAATTATGGGATAACGACATCGAGAAATATAATGCTTCAATGAGAAAACTATTCAAAACTAAAATACAATAATGTATTCTATTAGTGATATTCATATACTAGGGAACTTATTTGGTTGAAACACTAATAATAGTTTGAGTTTTCATGTTTGTATATTTTATTTTCAACGTTAATGATTACATTATAATACCAAATTGTGTTTTATGTGTCGTCACATATTTTATGTTGCTTCACATAAATTTAAATTTGACAATATATAATTCAATGAATATATTGAATTGAGAAATTCAACAAAGGTGTTCTCTAGTTTAGAAATACTTAGACAATTAATTAATGTCACAATAGAATTAGGAAAATGTAATCAGATTAAAGAAGGTGGGAGGGTGTGAGGTATCGTATTTGAAGTTTCTAGAACAAAATAGTGGATGTAAATGAATATATATTTTATAAAAAATCCTTATTCAGAGTTAAATTTCATTTTTCTTCATGTTTATGTAATAAATATTTAGAGGAATGTATATGACAATGTAATTTTTACATTTCATAATGACTAATGTAAATTGAAGGATCACTAGAATGATTATAAGGATTTGCAATCAATGGATATAAAGAATGGTTTGTAAGATAAATTGAAGGTAAATTATCATTCAGATATTGTTACAATGAAAAATAATGAGAAAGATGCATTCCTTTGATATTTAAATAATGTAAAAGTTCTAGATGGATATTCAGATAATATTTCAAGGAATATTGACATAAAAAATAAAAATTAACATTTATTGAAAACTCATGACTCACATATTCTGATGGAGTAGTTGTTACTATTGTAATTTCATAATAGCCTACCGGATAAAATACATGTGTTTCTTGTTGAGTTGTGTAAATTTTTCAGATAGATTAGTGGAAATACTCTAAATCCAACTGAGCATTAAAAAAATAAAGAAATAATATGGTTGAGGCTATTTTATTTCAATATGTTATTCCCCCTTTTATTATTCATGGTCATGATTCATTTTTATTTATAGGTTGGATAAATATTATAGACTTGGTGGACTGGTACACTATTGATGGATGCATCCAACTAATTGGTGCATCTATATTATTTATATTTTCATTGTTAAATTCAATTTTATAAAATAATTACATAAATTATTTTAATATGTTTTTTATTTTGTTCACCAAGTACATTGGTCATTTGAAATTATATGTGAGGAATAAATCTCAACTAGAAGGATCTATTTCTGAAGGTGAAAAAATAAAGAGTGTTTGAACTTATTTTTCAGAGTACTTGGTTGGGATTGAGACTTGATTGTATCTTGTTGGATGTGTTGATGATACATCCAATAATTATCATTATATAAACCAATCATCGATATTTCCCACAATTGGATGACAACATTGAAATTGGTAGTATTTTACACTAACTGAATTGGAGTGTCTATAAGAACAATGATATGCGCTAATAAATATTCTTTTTTTAGATATAAATATTAAATAATTGTGATTGAACAAAAGAGGCGGTTATGGGGTAAATATCAAAATGAGCTAGAAGTAAAAAAAATTGTTAATGAGGATATTTTTAAATGTTTTTCGTTATGTGTAAGTTTATATTTATATTAATATTATTTATGTGTATTTATTTTTTCTATATTGAAATTAACACCTTATATATTCTTTTCTAGATACTGAATGTTGGAATCAATCAAAAATGTCAAATGATGTGATTTGTTTGATAGAGGTATTCAATGTTAGGCTAATAGATTAAATGGATAAAATATTCATGGCTTTTGGTTTCTTAAAATTTATCATGAAGAAGACATTATAACTAAAAATATTAATGTATTTATATTTTTATAGGTGGGGTATAATGAAAAGATGATTGATATAATTGAATTAAACTATCAAGGTAAATTTTTAGTTGTCTTATTCAAATATAGGTTGGTCAACATTGGTATGGGTATAATGAAATATTTGTTAAATAATTATTCTTTCAACATATGTCTCATTACCCATTTCGGTGACCATATAGAGCATGATCCATTTATCTTGTATTCAAAATAGAATATGGTTTATTATGTGGATGTTGAAATATGTGAAGGTTGGAATTTTTTTTACACATAAATTAGAGATAATTATATGATATGGTGGATGAAGAACAATTTATAATTTTTAATATTGGACCTAATTACCCAAAAAACATTGAGAATATTTTTCTGACAATATTGGAATAATGAAACTTGCAAGAGATAGTGAAAATTAATCACTCGTCATAAAAAAGGTTGAGAAAAATTAATAAAATAAAGATGATTATAATTGAATATATAAATTGGCAATAAAACAGTATTAAAATTTCCCATTTATAACTATTTTATACTAATATAAATTCTCCTATTTTACATGTTTTTCAAAAAAATATTAATGTTTTGAATTTTTTTACACTTTTAATATATCTGAACCATTTTAATTGAAGTAATGGAGAGATAAAAAATATCAACATCCTCACTGATAATCATATCGAAGAACACCACCAATACTATCAACTTCAGTTGATCAGAGTGATTCCTCTATAACAGAGACGTCTAGAGAGACATCCATTTCCCCATAAGTTGTTGGTAACCCACCATTTCCTTCACCTCCAATGATGGATTAGTTGGTCACCCATCAATATAGGGGATATTAGTGAGTCACCACTACATATTATTATGCCATTGTATAAAAAACTATTTTTTTCATTAATTTATTAATGAATTTATCAAATAGTTAATGATAAAAATTTTAAGAGATACAAATATGAACATGGAAGATGTATGGGACCTAAATGTCTTCAATATTATTGTTCTATTTGATGAGTTCAAGGTGCCTTATAGTTACACTAATATAATCTATGGACATATTCATGGGATTATTTCATTAATGATGGTGAGATTTTAAATTAATTATATTGATTAGAAGCTGATTCCCACATCATTAAAAAATTAGGTGATTTTTAATCATGTGAAAGTAATATTAGTTTAATATTCATTGATAACTAATTCAAAATGCATGAGAAAAATTATTATTATTCTTATAATGTGTTTTTTTATTTCTAAATGTTTTTGATGAACTTGACTCTGTTTCAGGCCCATGTACTCTAAAAAATTTGAGTAGAAAATAAAGTGATTTTAAATTGAGATTATTCTATGAGTTTAATGACATATCTCTAAGCTCATGAAAAATGTTTGAGAAACTGCTTGAAATAATTTCCCAAGAGAAATGGATGTTTTTTACCAATATTAAAATACATATAAAACATGATGTAATTACATATTTTATAGTATCATAATAAGAATAACATATTAAAATTATAGTTTTTATTAATATTTCAATTTTATGTAGTAATTATTTAAAAATGTTATGAATTGTAAGAAATAAATCATTCATCATATTGATGGGTCTTATAGTTTTTCAAAAAATGAATAATGTTTGTTTTTATTTTATCCATTATTATTTATATCATTTTTTTAAAATTCATGGATTTTTCTAACTTGTTTATATATTTTACTAAGGCTAATGATTTAGTTCACTCTATTAGACAAAAAGAGATGTGCTTTAAAGTTTATAGGAAACCTGATGGTAGCCTTTTAAATGGTCGTACCAAAGATGTTGGACTAATTACATTTCGTTAATATCTCATATTATTATATACTATAGAAAAAAAATAATGATAAATATTTCATAACAAAAAACAAGACCTAAACGCGGGTAAATAAGGTTAGCTAAAAGGATCAAATGATGCCAATTTGGCATCGTTTGGTCCATATATCCTTTCCCAATTAATTTTGTTTAATACATGTTTGTATTTATAATCTATATTCCATTATTATATTTTTATAGCAATAAAATAATAATTAATTGTATTAATAAATTTATTAAATTATAAAATTATGATGTTCATATAATTTCTGAAATTATTTGAAATATTTTTCTATAAATGGGATAAAATTCAAGAATCCTGGGATGAAAATCTATCCAAATCATCATCAATTTCATATAATGATGTAGTTGTAGTGGTTTAAGGGAAGGTGCATCCCAAAAATGTATAGGGGATGGGTTTTGGGCCAACTCCATCAGCTATCTTTAGTAGGGAATCATCATCTTTACTGTTACACCTAGTGGGGTTAGATTAGTGATGTTGGTTAGGAGTCACAAAGATATATTTCATTGTTGAAAGAAAAAGTTTTAGAAAAACACTCTTATAAAGAAACATATGATCAATGGAGGTCAATAACATAAAAAAATTATTATTTTTGTTTCAGTAGTTGACCGATATCATGATGAAAAAAATTATAAGCCTTATAGGTCATCCTATTAAGGTAAATTATAAATTCCCTAGATCATTAAATCCTTTGGAAATAACACATAGAAAATACAGTAATAAAACTAAAATGAAACATTTATATTGAATACATGAACTTCTTATAATAATAACCACCTTGTGTACATAATTGTTGTTTGGTTGATTCCAGTATGTAAAAAATTATTTATAGATCATTATCGAAATATATAAAAATAATATAAACTCTTTTTCACATTTTTGACTAAGAAAACCATTTTTAATGGGACCAAAGCCATTATAAACATGAATCTAGTGGTCAAATCTTTGAAAACAATATTCGGTGTCCATGAAATCAATGTAAAATGACTATATATTTATTTTTTAATTCTATAAACTGATGGAATTTCATTTTGAGTTATGGTTTTGTCTTTGTATGTCCGTAAATGCGGTTTTGTGTTTTCAAACAAGAAAATGTTCATGTAATAGTAAAAACAGTAGAAAAAATGCTTAGATTTATTTGAAATAATGGAAAAACTACCGTTGAGTTATTTTTTTACATGTACATGGAGGCCACATGTCAATAATATATGTGGTGTGGTTATAATGACTCGATAAATTCTTTTTAAAGTTACCAAAGCCTTTAAAAATTTGTTTTAGGGGTATAATCATGGAAACCGACCTTGGATTTCTATGAAATCATTGGAAATTGACCATAGTTTTTTTTGAAATGAAGGAAATTTAGAAACATCATTCTGAAGTATGGTTTCTCTGAGAGGCCCTTAGACGTGTTTTTAGAGTTTGAAAACACTAAAATGTGGGTGAAATAGTCAAAAACATATTAAAAGAACTCATATTGATCTGAAATCATGAGAAAACAACATTTGAGTTATTGTTTTACATATACACATAGACTATACATCAATACAATGTGTGGTGTGGTCATAATGACTCTGTTAATTGTTTTTAATGTTACTAAACCCTTGTAAAAAACATTTGGGTTGTTAAATCGACAAAAAAATATCTGAGGTTCATGAAATAATAGAAAATGACCATATATTTATTTTTGAAGTGTTATAACTCGAAGTGAATCATTCCAAGTTACATTTTACACATGATTATCATTAACGAATTTTTAGTGTTTCAAAACACTAAACCATCAATGTAAAGGTAAAATAATCTAAAATGACTTAACATTGATTTCAAATCAAGGGAAAACAACTAGTGAGTTATTTTTAATGACTATACGAAGAAAAAATTAAAATATGATGTCCCAGGTGCACGAAATGACTCGGTAAACAATTTATAATGGTACAAATCCCTTTAAAAATATGTGGTAGTGGGTCAAAACTGTGAAAAAAAATTAGATGGTCATGAAATTAGAGTATAATTTCTATAGATTTATTTTTAAAATGTATTATCTGACGACATGTCATTCTGAGTTTTGGTTTTCATGGGATTCCCCTAAACATGTTTTTAGTGTTTTAAAACACTAAAACATGCTTGTAACAGTAAAAACCATAGAGAATGATATCATGCTGACATGAAACCATGATAAAACCACTATTTAGTTATTTTTAATGTGTATGTGCAAGAAACATGTCAATTTTCCATGCGGTGTTGCCAAAATTACTTAGTAAACAGTTTTAGATGGTACTAATGCCTTTAAAAATGAGTGAGTATTGGTCAAAACTAGGAACATGATGATATAAAATCATTAAATAAGATTAAACTACTATATTTTTCTTGAGATATAGTAATTTGCAACATATCATTCAGAGTAATGGTTTGACAGAGATTACTGTAAACATGTTTTTTGTTTTTTAAAACACTAAAAAGTGTTTGTGTCAATCAAAAACCTAGATATTGGCCTCATATTGATGAAAAATAAACATAAAACCACAATATTATTATTTTTTATCTGAACGTGTACACAAAAAATAAATACGAATTGCGGTGTGGTTAGAATAACTCAGTAAACTGCTTTAAAGGTATAAAATCCCATTAAAACGTGTATTACGGCTTCCAGAAAATGACATCATGTCACTATGAAATCATAGTAAAATGGATATATATTTATTTTTGAAATTTACGTACCAATGGAACGTCATTCCATGTCACTTTTTTTCTGATATGCCCATACGACGATTTTTCTTGTTTTAGAACCCAAAAAAATTCTGTGTAATAGTTAAAACCACAAAAAACAACCTCCAATTGATGTGAAATCTTGGCATAGATACCACTGAGTTATGTTTTACATTTACTCATAGAAAACATGTTAATATTATGTTTTATTTGGTCGTAATGACTTATTAAATAGTTTTTAAATGTACTGAATCCTTTAAGAATGTGTATTAGATGGTTAAAACTAGGAAAAAAATGTCAAATTTCTAGGAAATCAGAGAATGATGACCATATATTAATTTATAAAATATATGAATTGACAAAACATCATTCTGAGTTATGGGTTTCTCAGGATGCTCTTAAACATTTTTTGTTGTATTAAAACATTAAACCAACGTGTAATGGTCGAAACCATAGAAAACTACCTCATACTATCGTGAAATCAAAAAAATCCCTCAATTTTATTATTTTTTATGTGTAAATTTATAAAACACATTAATTAAACCTTTTTTATGGTCGTAATGACTGAAAATATAGTATTTAAAGGTACCAAAACCTTTAAAAACATGTTTCGGTGTGTCAAAACAAATAAAATTATGTGATATTTATATGAAATCAAAGGATAATGAATGTAGATATATATTTGTAATGTAATAAATGGCATCATATCATTCCAAGTTACTATTTTCCTTGGATTCCATTAAAATGATCATTAATGGATTAAAACATAAAATCGTGTGTGTAACAGTCGAAACTATAACAAATGATGTCATATTGACATTATTTGATGGTAAAATTATCATTGAGTTATACTTTATGTGTATTCACACACAACACATCAATAAGACATGTGGTGTTATCAAAGTGACTTAGTAGAATGTTTATTAAGATTCTAAAGCCATTATAATGAGTATAGTGGGTCAAAAAATGAAAATTGATATTGATAGTTGGGAAATAATGTGAAAATGATGAGAGATAGAATTATTAAAATTAGATATTGACGACACATTATTCCAAGTTATGGTTTTCTTAGTATTCTTGTAAACGTATTTTTAGTATTTTAAAATAATAAGACATGAGTGTAATGGTCAAAACCAAAGAACAATACCTCATATGTATTTTAAACCATGGTACAACAACTATTGATTTATTTTTTTACATTTAAGCACATACAACATGTTAATTTTACATAATTTGTGGTCGAAAACAATAGGTAAATAGTTTTTAAAGGTACCAAATCCTTTAAAAATGTTTGTTGGAGGGTAAAGACCTATAAAAAGATGTAATATTTCCATGAATCATGGTGAAAATACTGTAGATTTATTTCTAAAATGATGGAATTGATGAAATGTCATTTTGTGTTACAGTTTTCTTGGGATTCCCATAAATATGTTTTTAGTGTTTGAAAACACTAAAACATTCATGTAAAAGTAAAAGCTATAGAAAAAATCCTCATATTTATGTGAAATAATAAAAAACACACCATAATATTAGTTTTAATCTATATATACACACACAACACATCAATACAATGTGTTGTGCAGTTGAAATGACTCGTTAAACAATTTTTCAAGGTACTAATGAATTTAAAAAAACATATCGGGGGGGGGGGGGGGTCAAAACATGGAAAATGAAGTCATATTTTTATTAAATAATATGAAAAATACTGTAGATTTATTTTTGAAATGTAGGAGATAACGACACAAAATTTCACGGTACATTTTTACTAGTTTACTTGTAATCCCATTTTTTGTGTTTTAAAGAACTAAAATGTCTGTATAATGATCAAAACCATAGAAAAAGACCTTACATTGATTTTAAATTATGGGTAAATGGACATTTAATTATTTTTGGATGTATCATAAATCCATTATTGTTACAGTCTAGATTATTCCACTACTTGTTTTATGCAGTCTTAGACCACATGAATAATCTTTGGATACTTCGTTTTAGAGGAATATAATGCAATACCATTGTAGGAGTTTTCATTGTGGGGTTTCTTTTGGTCATACTCTCAAAATTTTTCATTGGATTCTATCTTCTTGTATGAAATATTGTTTTTTATTCTTCATCAACCACTTCTCCCTAGAAAATCACGCAATCATTAGGGCATGCATGTATCTTTGTATAATCATGTTCATTTTTGTTGTTTATTTTATTCATCTCATAGAATAAGACAAGGATATTAGATTCAATAAATGAATCCTAAATTAAAACTAAAATCATGTACTTTTATTTTTAAATAATTCTATATAGAAACTTGATATGCCAAAACTTAAGTAGAAGATTTTACATTGAATACCGGACACACCCTTCATATAGTTCTTGTTATCCATATTCAACAAATTCCTAAAACTCAATTTTTTGGTCATTGATGTTATAATTAGTATTAACCTGATTAGGATAAATTAAATGTTCTCATGCTCTATTGAAATCTTTCAATTTGTATCCTAAGTATACAAATTCATTATTTAAATAATTCTGAACTAAATTCTCATATATCTGACAAATTTTTGTTTCCTTGATAGGATTTTTAGTCTTTAGACATTCCCTAAAATTTGATTCATGATTCCAAATCCAACATACAAATCAAGCAATAAATTTTTTCAATATTCTATTTTCATATATTGAGTTTCAATTCAACTATACATTGAATTTACAATTAGGAAATATACATTTTATTCTACCATCCATAGATTGCTTAGTAATTTCATAATCTAAAAAATCATTCAAACCTTTATTATACTGAGGTGCGTTTCAAGGTAAACTAATCCATCTTTTATCCATAGGTATTTGATTTTAACTCTTCTCCATGTAAATTCATGTATAATGATATAAATTTTAATCAAACAAGTACATTAAAAATTAATCATCACCCAAATTTTTCATTAACAAAGGTAATCACATGATTTTATCTAACACAAATTCAATATAAAATTGATTCAATTGATCCTTAAAAACAATAATAATATAAACAAATAAATATTTACTCTCACAATAATATGGTTAGATGTCATAGAATAAGTTTACATAGTTGGGGAGAGTCTTTATTATGATTTAGAGCATATTGATATCAGTCCAAAATAATAAATGAAAATATTTCATATATTAAAATATCTACAAAATTTATAGTTTTCATATTATCAATTATTATTTTATATTTCATAAACATGATTTTATTCATAGTTATCCGTTTATATGAGAATAATTAAAATCAATATTTTTGTATCTCAAAAAAAGAACATATAATTTTAATATCTTGTAAATGTGTTTCTGTATGCATCATAAAATTTCATGCAATTATGGTTTTACAAGATTATCATAATCGATTTTAAAAACAGTACTCTACTTGAAGATAGTAGCGCATGCATAAATAATAATGTAATATGAAGCTGTGTAGATTATAGTAATTATTATATATTATACTCATGGTCAATATTATTTGTTTTTTAATATATAAACTACATGATATCATTTTTAAAAAACCGATAAGAGGGTGGTAAATTACACACAACATGTTTTCAAAACCATAGGATAAATGATCAAGTATGTTAATTGAAACCCCCTCTAAGAAACATCTGAAACAATTATTATCCCCAAAGAAAACATATAATGGCCCCCAAAGTAGGCCTAAATAGTAAAATTATCATTATAAAAACATCTAAATGATTATTAAATTGGAAAGTTCCACAATCTTGAAAATTGACCTACCTTTTGATGAAAGTGTAAATGATTCAAGTCATACATGACAAACCAAAAACACTTTGGGAACTAATATCATGACACATGAAATAAATTATTTATCATAACAACATATATATGAAAATATAAAATTAATAAAAATTGGAATACACACATAAAATAACATAAATAAGAATGATGGGAATTGTGGGTCATCTTTGGGAATAAGTGGTTCGAGTCTACATAGATCAGAGCTAAAGGATGGGCGAGGGGAAGTCACTATTGGGGAAAAGGGGGTTTATGCAGAGGGGTGATCACCATTGGGTATAGGGAGAATCCGGGCAGAGGGGAAGTCACCATCAGTGGTTAGGGAGAGGGGGGATCGGGACTGAAAGTGAAAATCATCATCGAGGTCGGGGAGAGTGGGGATTGGGGATGAGGTAAGGTCTCCATTGAGTTTTGAGGATAGGGGACATGTATATCAGGGTTTAGAGGGATGGTTGTCGTCAAGGGTGGAAGAGAGGGGGGTTTGAGGTTGAGAGGTGTCAATCGCCATCCGGGGGTTATGTAGAGGGGGGATCAGAGCTAAGAGGGGTGGTCATCATCCAGGGTCGGGTAGAGGGGGTGGGATCGAGTAGGTGATGGGATCGGGTTGGGGGTGGTTTTCGGGATATTCGATATAATTTAAATATTTTGTAGTAGTTTAAACAAAATCATAGCTGAATTTTCATATAATAATATAGAAAATTTTGTATTAAACCACTTCAATATTATAATTTATGATTAATACAATTTTTTTCATCAGTTCTATGAATTTATGATATTTTATTTCCTCTAAATCATCTTTTTTGTAGTGTATCCTATTAACTATATTGAAATGGTGATGCATATTCCCCTATATTAAATGGATATTATAAGATGATAAAAAACTATACCTACAGTAATTATTATTTCCCCTATTTACATGATATCAATGTTATATCATATATTTCCATATAATTATATTTTATAAGGTTGGGGGTTTTCAAATCCATTTGGTAAACTCCATTGAGTAAGTGGATAAGATATTACATAGTGGTTTTATATAATTATTTTACGGGATATTGGGGTAATATTCCCAACCCATTTTAGAAAATATGACCCACAAAAGTTTTCCATTCAATAAATGTATATAAAACCTAGTTTATGATAAGTGTATTGATAAAATGCATTGATTAATATTTGAGAATCTATGTACCACATGGAGGACCTATCAAAGGATGAAAGCCCTGGATTTCTAAGAGATCAAATATCATAATTTTTTATGTTATATATAGGTATAGAATGGTGCATGAAGGGATCAATTATCAATATATATTCATAATCACCTGGTTTTATAATTTTTATTATATATGTTATATTTTATAACATTAATTTCATAAAATGAAAACACTTACATAAAAAATGGTTTAAATTTGGGAAATAATTAGTTGAGGTCGATAATGTTTTCACTAACACTTGGCATGTGTAAATTAAAATATATAGAAACCATGGAATGGCATGTAGGTTTGGGAAAGGGACACAATATAGTTGAGTAATCTCGAGTTACTCAGAGAGAATGACGATATTATTCTGAAGTGAGTCCATTAATTGGTAATTTTGTAATGCTTATTTATTTTATTTTTGTTTCTTCATGTATATCATGCATAAGATCAACCCACTATGTGTTCTATTGGGATGTATAACTATATATATTGAATGTGTTTCATTTATTATTATATGGTTTATTAATATAATAAATTTCAGGGGACATATGTAATTATATTTATCACACTCTGAACATATACATATTAATAAATGTTTATCAAAACCTCAAACATGGTTTTAAACCATGAGTGTTTGGGGACACTCTAACACAAGTCATACGTTTAACGAACCAATGTTTTATTAATGGAATTCCTTTCTTGTATTTATACATTATTGTATTAAGAATAACAATGACATATCATGATACTAAATACTATGTGACCATTAATCATAATTTTTCCACATATATGGTTTGAATTTTGAAAATATAACATACACAGTTGCGATCGGTAAGTTATTTGGAGTCCTATAAGAATAACATAATTTTTTTGTGAATAGTAACGTACCCTAATTTATAGTCACCTATTATTATGAATAGTAATATGACCCTTATGAATAGTTTATCATCCAAAATAATAATAACCTTACCCTTAAAATGAATAAAAATATTTAGGAATCTTATAAGTTGTAATTTGACCGTAGTAAAAGTATTGATATTTTTGTAAGTGGTAAATAATTAAATATAATTAATTATTTTCTAAGAAAATTTATTTGACTAAAATCTGTTTAGAATTATAAATTCTATGTCTTCTGGTTTGAATATAATTTTATATGACCTTATGTAATTTTTGAAATCATTACAAAGTAAGTTTTATTTTTAAAAACAATATTTTTAAAGTAAATTATGATTTTAATTATAAATTAAATTGTTCATATATCGAAAATTATTTTTGAAAAAATGGACTTTATTATTGGATTCTAACTGTCTAAAAATGGTTGGGGTGAATTTTTTTGGAATTTTCTGAAATACTTTAATTTTCAGGTCAATAGTAAAAATATTATTTTTCACATAACCGGTATATCCTAAATTGCATCATTCATGATGTATTGATGACATAAACATTTTAGAGGATTATACTCTTCCATGTTATATTTAATTTCTAAAATGGTTCCTTAAAATAAAATAAACTCAATTTCTAAACCTAAAAATAACTTTCAAAAACCTAAAGTCAAAAGGGGATTCCTTAAAAATCATTTTCTCTTTCTTTTCACTTTCCTTAAATAAATTAATAAATTTGAATTATAAATATTATTTAAAGTATAAAAAGAATTATATTATATTAATATATGATTTATTTTGGAAAAAACTACTATTACAATTCTAAAATTTAATATATTATTTTATTTAATATTTTACTCTAAAAACACCCCCTGCTAATGTATAAATAACCCATCTCCCCACCTTTGGAAACCACTCCTCCTATCCATTACTAAACATAAACTCTGCCCAAATTATCCCTCCCAAGCCTCTTATAATACTTAGGGACGTTCTAGATCTCTCCAACTCCAATTGCCAAGGGAGTTATAGTTTCGTTCAAGAGGAGCTACATTGAAGTGAGAGTAAGACTCCATTAAATATTCTCTCTTTTATTCCTTTTTTTTCAATTACCATATCTATTTAAAAAAATGTTCTACCAAAGTGATTATGCAGTAAGATAAAATTATATTTATTATGTTAACCAGCTGAAATTATCATATTGATGAAAAATATAAATTTCCTAGTTTTCTTTCCAGCATTATCGGCAATGTCCCGTTAAAGGTCGATTAACCATCTATGGAGACGTTTCCAAGATAATTATTATAAAAACATTCATGTATGGACAATATAAATTATATAAAATATATTAATATCAAATTAAAAGTATTCTATGCTTCTTGATCTAATTATACCAATTTATAAATTACATTTAATATAAAGTGAAATTGTCGCAGGACGGGAAATTTTTAAGTAAAATATGATATCAAAATGCTCCATTTTCACCAACAAAAAAATATGAAATAAAATTCAATGAATATAATTGATAAATATTTTTAAAAAATAACAATAATTAACTTTTAGATCAGTGTTTTAATAAACCTAAATTTATTATTGAGGAGGCGCAGAAGTGGTGAAATTAAGCGGAAATTAAGGTAAGGGATCCTCCCCATTTCACTATTAATAATGATTGTACTCTATGATATGCATGTTTATGTGTAATCTCAAAATGATGTGGTATAATTTCTACCTCCCCAAAACTAATCTCTTGTTAGGTCCACTAGGTTAGATACCCTGATAAGGGGGAGAATCAGGGTATGAAAGATTAAAACAACTGCCCCTACAGATCTTGTTTCATTGTTAAGAAAAACACTCTTCACTCTCTTTCATGTAGAAAAGTGTAAAAAGAAATTTAATCATGAACATGACAGAATATTTTTTACTTGGTTTACCCTCCTTGGGATACGTCCAAGGATCATACATAGGTGATGTGCCGATGTACCAAATTCACAAAAAGAGCACTGCTGTTTACAATGTTTGAAGAATACTCACTGTCCCTTCTGGTTTACAACTAATCACAATATGAAAGTTCACTTCCCTCTCTACTAAAGTGTGCTCACTAAAACTTCATGTGATACACTCACCGTTTATTGAACTATCAGTATCTTCAATTGAATAAATACCAACATAATCAACAATATATTGATTCTCTTTTGAAGTTCAACTTTCATCCATAGACTAATACTGCTTTACAGAAGAATTGAACTGGGCAACCTCAAATTTTACGCACATCCATTAATGCACCTTGCACATAATTATCTTGCCTTGTGGGAAAAATATCCTTTATCATGCAACCCCAACTCAACTTTTTCCACAACCACAATAATTTTGTGCAGCCTTCATTTTACGTGCAATGTCTATCATTTTTATGCATCCTAAATTATTACGTGCAACACCAAATTTTATGCACAACTCCCTTTGAGTATTTTTTTACACGCACCAAAGCTCGCATCTTCTCTATATCTTGACCTCATTACATAATGAGGGTATTCACCACATTTTTATCTTCAAACTCGAACCCTGTGCCAAAAACCATTCTTGACCGCATAATCCTCTTCGAGCATGGAAAACACATCTTCCACACAACACTGTATTTCATGCACTACTCCAAAATTTCACGCACCACATGCCATTTCCAATTTATTGGCATATGATCTCGAAACACATCATGCGTGAAAAAATATATTCCTCTATTTTGTGCACCACTCCAATATTTAATCCACCTTCCTTTTACAAAATCACATCTATCCATTTTGCGATTTTTAGGCCCACACATTTGGAAAACACTATGAAACATCACCTTCTTATATCTTCTATTATTGTACCACCTCCAGATCATCCATTCCATTATCAAGGTTCTTTTTTCAGTCTTGTATTGTCAAAAAAAATTATTGAACTTGTCATGTCACTATTTAAACCCTTTTTTTCAACAATTTGAATGTTGTGGTCTTTTTTGTCAACAAACACTACTTGGAGGTCCACATTGTCAATAAAAAATAATCACCTCAAAAAGTCTTCAATGATACCTTGAGGGATTTTTTCACAACTCCTCTTAATGTATATGTTATTAGAAATTCATTTTCTCCCTCATAAATCACTTTTAGGTACACCTGATGCCATGCCAATAATCCGTAATGAATTCTACATGAACCTCCATTATTCCATCGGGTTGCTCTATCATTCTTTTTACCCAAATGAATTTGCATTTTATTTTTATGTAAAACATCAACATACTATTTATATGCTCAAAACACAGGTTCTGAGGTCTATATCTCATTATATTTTAGGGATATACATTATTTTAAGATAATCCCTCCTCGAAACTTCCCAATAAGAAAACTAATTTTAAGGGAACTTCCCAAATTTTTACCCAACTTCAAGTTCCCCGTATCCCCAATTTTAAGACACCATTGACTTTATAAAATAATTATTCTATCTTGAAAACGTTTGTTTACCTCTGGTTTTATATAATTTTTTTTCCATTCCTATTTTAAAAGCTCTATGTTATTCTCCTTAATACCGCGCAAAAATGTTTTAATTCTAAAATTTATAAAATAAATTTCTTATAGGTTGTCACTTTTATTTGACATAACATTCCCTGATATATTCCTATTTTGCCTTATAATCATCCATGAATTTTTTCTAATATCTTTATTTCATGGACACTTTCTCTTTACACCCATTGGTTATACTTTATGTCATAATTGTGGTGCCCAATTTCATCCATGGGTAACCCCGTTGTTTGTGTGATATTGATTTTGTATGACTATTTATGTGGAAAACATTTTCATGAAAAGTAATATGGGTGAACCCAAATAGCACTCCAATGCATTGGGTAATGTTAAGTCTAATGAGATGTTATGTGCAACAGTCTTGGCGGTGATCCTTGGCTTGTGATGCAATGGGAAATGGGATTGGTGGGAAGCCATGACTAGTACTATTATGGACAACAAGATTGGTGGTAAGCATTGAATTGTACTAAAGACACTTTTTATATTTCTTCTAAATTTATATGATTCCATGTTTATATGATCCCATGTTTATATGTTATGATTTCGTATGTTCGATGCTTTTAGTATCTTTATGTCATGCCTCCTAACTCATGTTCTTAAGATTATTTCTTATGTTCATTCCCTTAATGGTATTTTTAGCTTATCACATTCTTCATGTTATCCCTCGGTTAACCCATTCAAATTTAAGGGCTCCAAGGAAGTAAGGATCTCTTTATAAAGATTAAATAATGATGTTTTTTATCCCATGTTAAGGTATTCTGTACCTAGTATTTCAAGACACTAGACTTAACGATCCTTTGCTTGTACTTTGATGTATAATTATGTTTAAAATCATGTAAAGTATATGTAAAAGTCTAGGGTCTCTATAATTGGTATCAGAGGATGGTCTAGTTGTTTTTGTAGATTAGGAATAGGGAACCCTGGTGATAACTTTAAGGATGAGACTAATTATAATAAAACATCCCTAAATTTTGGTGAGTATTGAGTAAGTGGTTTTTCAAGAAAATAAATCCCTGTCTGGATATGAGTATGTAGAGGCATCTCTGGCACAAATTTATCTAGGGGTAAAATAAAAAAAACATCACTTTGAGATAGACTTGAACAAGAACTGGTGCACGGTAATGGGCCTTGCTGCACTATTGGTTATGAAACTCATAGAGGATATGCTTTTGTAAATTCATGAGATTAGTACAAACCATTATTAATGAAAAAAATTACTTAATAATATATGATATAAAATATATCAAGGATAACATAGATTTAAATATAGGTAATCAAAAGTTATGATATACTTCTCCTTTTCAAGTTTATCCTCTTATGTTCCATGATTATTTTTCTTATACTCAAAAGATAATAATTTAATCCCTATAATTTTATGTTGTTTTTTATTTACTATTGAGAAATAGAAGAATACATTCCATCAACCATCGTGATAAGAAATGTGAATATTTCTCTAAGGATATGTCTGATATGATGGGAACAGTTGCTCAAAACATCATGACAGTTCTTGCCTAGCTAGCTCATGTTATGAATAATAACATGAACCATATGAAACTACCTCATCCTTCAAGGAAATAGAATGTTTTCTTAGAATCTTCCATGCCGAAATGTCCTCCCATGATTAGTAGATATTCTAATCCCCTCCACGTGAAACATTGTAATAAATCCATTGATAAGATATTCTCTAACCTCAAGTGCTTATAAGAAGATAATGTTGGACTAGTGGTCTATCATTTTGATGGGGAAGATGATCATTGATAGAAAATAATCAGGAATACAAATCCCCATGAGGAAATTGATTCCATTGATTGAGTGAAATTCAAGAGGATGTTTTTCAATAATTAATTTTCTCAAACCCTTCATCTCAAAATAGAAAGAGAGTTCCTCAGACTCAAGCAGAAGGAAGACGATTCCATCAGGGCATATGAAGAGAACATTACAAGGATTGCAGGGTATGCCTCAGGCCTTTTCATGTACAATGAAAGTATGGTGGATCGCTTATTTATCAGACTAAGGCCACGTAAATGAAGCGAGTTGGCGATTTGAGACTATGATAGTTATGAGGAGATTTTCAGTTGTTCCCTCAAGGTTGAAATGGATATTAGAGACTCTTTGTGGTCTCGTGGGCCTGGTGGAAAGAAACAGGAAATGTAGAACAACATGGGTGGCTCAACAAACAAATCCCATGATGGAAAGATGCTAGAATATCCCGTTTGTAAATTTTTTTGGTAGAAGCATCCTAAGAACTGTTAAATGGGAACCATGAATTGGTTCAAATGTGGAATGTTTGGTCATCTGGATAAGAACTGCAGAAGAGATATAAAAAATCCCACTAATGTTGAGGAATAAATAAGGTTCAGATCAACGATTAGCCAATGGATCAGTGTTACAACTATAAGGAGAATGGGCATTGTGCCAAAAACTTCTCTAATCCATGAGTTGGTGGATGATATCAACAACAACCTCCAAGTAAGCATGGAAGGTCTTCTGTTGTCACTACTGCTGAGTTGGATCCAGAAATTGATGTGGTGATAGGTATGCTAGTTATTCATTCACGAATAGAGAACGTGCTATTTGATTCTAGTTCTATGAATTCAATCATATCATTCATGTTTAGTTGAAATATTCAAAAAAAACCTCAAAATTTTGAGGACAAGTTATCTGTGAGAACAACGAATGGGGAGATTATTTCATCCATGGTTTATAACTCCTCTCCGGTTTAGGTTTGTAGAATAAATAAACCATAAAATCATTTCATACATCCATTAGTGGAGTTCAATTCTATCCATGAAATTTATTAGCTATATTTATAAAAATCTAACAAAAAATGTGAGTAAAGGGAGATCACACTTCACATCTCTAAGTATCTTCTGATTCATTACAAATTTAAGGAAGAATATGAATCTCCATTGAAATCATTGTCTCATGTGTGGATATTAATACATTATGAGAAATATTTTCTAGATCAAATGATTGAAATGATGGAGAGAATAATGATTGATGACATGGCCATCGTGAGGGAATAGAGTGACGTATTTTCAGAATAGTTTCCCAGACTTCCCCATGATCATGAGGTAGTGTTCTCAAAAGAACTCATACCCAGAGCTAATCCAATCTCAAAGTGTACCTATATAATGAATACTATTGATTTAGTGGATTTAAATATTTTTCTGCACGAGAATTTGTACAAATGGATCATACACCCAAGAGCATCACCTTGGGTTGCACCTATGCTCTTTGTAAAGTAGAAGGATGGAATAATGCGGTTTTGAAACAATTATTGGGATCTTAACAAGATCACCATAATGAACAAGTATCCTCTTCCAGGGATTTATTATTTGTTTGATCATTTAAGAGGAGATAAATTCTTCTCAAAGGGGATCTTTATTCTAGATATCCTCAACTAAGGGTGAAAAGCTAATACATTTAGATGAATGCCTTCTTTACAAGGTTTGGGCACTATGAGTAACTAGTGATTCCCTTCAGAATTACTAATTACCCTATAATATTAATAAATTTGATGAATATAGTCTTTATATATTACCTCAAAAACTTTTTGGTAGTGTCTATTGATTATATTATCATATACTCCAAGAGAATGGAGGAACATGAAGAACATATAAGACTTGTGATGGAGAATTTGAGAAAGGATAAGTTTTACACCAAGTTTAGAATGTGTGACTTTTGGATGAATACAGTCACGTTCCTAGGAGATGTGATAAATATTAAGGGAATTTATGTAGTCCCTTGAAAAAAAAGGGGATTATGGAATAGATTAGGCCCTCTAGGGTCACAGAAATTCATAGTTCTCTTGGATTATTTGGGTACTACCGACGTTTTCTGAGAAATTTATCATGATTTTCAATCCCACTAAATAAGTTGAGAAGGAAAGGGGTAAAGTATTTATGGATGATAAGTAGTTTGGGATGCCTCAAGGAGCTAAAGAGAAGGTTGACCACTGCACCTTTACTCACACTATTGAAGAGTGGAGAATTTTTTTTGAAATACAATGATGCTTCAAAGAATGGTTTGGGTTGTGTAGTCATCAAAAATGATAATGTGATAGCATACACCTCATGACAGTTGATGATCCCTGAGCAGAACTACCCAACATATGATCTACAGCTCGAAGCCTTTCTTTTTGACTTGAAAATAATGAGGCACTACAGTTATGGTGAGAAGTGTGACATATACACTAACCATAAAAGTTTAAAGTAGATATTCACACAAAAGGATCTAAAGATGTGTCAAATGAGATGGTTAAAGCTAATCAAGGATTACAATTTCTCTATTCACTATCATTCTAGATAGGCAATCAAGATAGCTGATACTCTATGAAAAAAATATCCTACTACTCTATCCATGTTATGGACTGATAAAGAACCTATCTTCAAGGATATTCAAAGGATGGATTTGGAAATCATAATTGTAGGGGATAAATCCTACCTTTCCCAAATTATTATACAACCATCTATCCAAGAGAATATTACTAAAGCACAAAGGGGTGATCTGGAGTTACAAAATATGGTGAATGCAGTAAAGGACGAGAAGTTGTATGATTTCCATATCGATGATGGTGGTGTGATTCAGTTTGAAAAGTGACTTTGTGTAACATAATCACCCAGGATAAAGAAGGAGCTGTTGGATAATTCACATAACTCGACATTCTCTATCCATCATGGTAGTACCAAGATGTACTGTGATCTCAGAGAACAGTTCTGGTGGGATAACCTAAAAAATGTGATTTCCAAATATATGTCAAGGTTCTTTGTATATCGGCAGGTTAAAGCAGATAGAAAAAAGTCTAAAGGGATGATACATAGATTTCTTATATGCATGTGGAAATGGGAGAATGTCAATATGTACATTGTCACAGGTCTCCCGAAAACATCCAAGGTAAATATTGCGATATGGTTTGTGGTTCATTGACTCACAAAGGCTCACATTTTATCGTTATTTGGGAAATTATCTTGCTTGAATAACTTGAAAATATATATTTAAAGGATGTGGTGAGACTAAATGGTGTTCCACTCACGATTGTATATAATTATGATCCAGGTTAACATCTAAATTTTGGAGGAGACTTCAAGATTCTTCGAGTACCGAATTAAATATTATCATGACCTATCACTCCCAAACTGATGGCCAATCTAAAAAGAATATTCTGATGTTTGAAGACATTCTAAGAGCCTGGTATTTAGAATTCAAAGGTTCATGGGATCTACATGTACCATTGGTTTAGTTATCATACAACAATATCATCCACAAGAGTATTCAGTAGGCTCCATATAGAGCTTTGTATGGAAAGCGATTTAGAACTCCAACCTATTGGGAAAAATTTAGAGAAATAAAGTTACTAAGACCTAATCTTGTGCAAGAGATGTGTGAGAGGGTTCAAGTCATCTAGAAACATATCAAATCTACTCAGATTCAGCAATGGAGCTATGTTGGAAACTGTTGCAGGGACATGGATTTCGACGTTGGAGATAAATTCTTCCTTTGAATATCACCATGGAAGAGAGTAATGTGGTTTGGAAAGAAAGGGAAGATAAGCCCAAGGAACGTTTGACCCTTTGAGATCATTGACCACATATTATCTATGGCCTATCAGCTTGCACTTCCACCGAATATATCTCATCTTCCTGATATGTTTCATGTATCACTCCTGAAGAAGTACATACCAGATCCCTCACATGTACTATACTCGGAGGTGGTACAACTGGTGTAAGGACCCGACTCCAGTTGCCCTAAGCCGGTGCCTTATTTTATTACATTGGAATACAAACAAGTAATAATCATCCCAATGTACTGAGTAGTTTATTATTATTTGAAACAAGATATATAAATATGTTTAACATTACATCATGAAGGAAAATACAACACTAATTTATTCCCTTACAAACATCATGTCTCCTAGATTATGCTTGCATGTCACTCATAAATTACTTCTTCATGTCCTGAGAAAATGAAAAATAAGAAAGGGGTGTGCTCAAACACTCAGTAAGAGTAAGAAATATAGTAAAATATAATAAAAACATTATACATGGTGAATAATGGAAAACACATGCCTTTAATAATAAACATGAACATATTATGGAACGAAAATGAGTTGAGTAAATAATTCCATAATAAAAAAATCTCATGGGTATTCTACTAATCGAATAACCACATGAAATATCAATAGCTAAACTCATAATGATGTAATTCATAATTCCGGACATTCTAAAACATTTTTCATGGCCTTTCCCATGATGTCTAATGATTAAGGCCTCAACTAAAATCAATATATCCCATTGGTAATGGCCTCATCCAATTCCACGTCTACATGTATCATGTGACCTACCGATGCATCGAGGGGCTATAGAGGGCCCCACCCATAACATAATAAGTCCAAATCATTCCTCATGTGAGCGAGGATCAACATAAACAACATATACATTCATTTTGAAACTATCATGTTAAATGTAACTAACTTTCCCCAATCATTAACATAAAACACTAACCATTCCGAGTAATATGGTGAATGGATTTAGGATAGATCATCCCCAATGGAGTTAGTAATAAACCATTAAATATAATATGGTAGATTACTTCATAAATGATTAAACCCAATAATACCATGGAATCAACAAGAGTGTTTAATTAAACGGACACAATCTTATAAAATCAGTAAGCATTTATTGAGATAAATACTCATTTATTTTGAAAAGAAGAGTTCTTTTGGAAAATAGTTGTATAAAACCAGAAGTGAAGTAAGATAGTATTTTCATAACAAACTGAGTGATTTTATAATGATAATGTTTTCCAAAAACAGATTATAGAGTGCCCTTGAAAATATGAATGAATTTCAAAAATTCCCTTAAATCAGGCTTGTATTTTGGAAACAATTCTAAAAGTTCTTTTTAAAATGTGTAACTATCCATAAAATAAGGAAGGGTAATGGTTGGTAAATATATATATAATATTAACAATTAATTTATATGTAGTACCTAATAATACATAAGAATTTCATTGAGGTAATTAGACAATTAATGTAACCCGAATGAAAATGGAAGTTCGGGTGGAAAACCCCTTACCTTAACTCAAAATGTGTTCCGCTCTTGAATGTAAGCTCTAGGAATATGAAATTATACATATTAATAAATTATTTCAGAACCTATTTGACATGTATTTAGTTTATCATAATTCGGTTTAGTTCATTTATATTCTTATTGATAGGTTGTTGTATTGAACTTCGTTGTTCTGGGGTGTTCATTTTCTTTATTTTCATAATCGGTTCACCTGTTTTTAAGTATGTGGAATGGAAGTTGATCTAAAGAATTGAAATTATATATTATTCATGACCATAAATAATTTATAATGGTCATTTATTTCATTTGGTTACATGGAATAAGGATGAATCATTAGATGAGAATCACTTTGATTATTTATGGGTATTTGGATTATTATAACTAGTTTTGTCATACAACTTAATTATATGTACATATTCTGGTTCCAGAATATTAATTAGGTTATAATAAATGTGTTATAGTCTGGTTCAATAGTAAATATGGTTTCATGACTAGTAGTGAAGAATATATTGAAAAATTAAACATCTTCATCCATGATGACGTTAAATTGGAACCTCATGGTCGTTTATTTCGTTTATAAAAATTAAAGGGATGGAGTAAGAATATTGATGATTGTTCTTCCATTAACATGATATAAATCATGTATATAGATGATAATGTAGATATAATGATTATTTTGATAGATTAAGTTAGGAGAGGATAACAAAATAAGATAAATTGAAATGAAACTAAAATAAAAACTGGGTGTTTTACCTCTTAAAATATCTTCCTCGAGAACCTCCATAAGGGAAGGGGTTTTGTTCTTTTGGAAGAATAAGAGCTTCCTGGTCATGGGGAGTGACTATTGAAGGGTATTTGGAAGAATGTTGATGAGCTTCAAGGCTTAGAGGAGTGAATAGAATAGGGAGTGCTAAGGGGTTTTTATAGTGGAGGAGAGGGGTAAATTTTGAATATTTTATTTCATTATTTTATTATTTCTATCAAGAAAACCAATAGTGTTGTTTCATTTGACCCCTAATAGTAATACGTGAATGTGAGTTAGAAACAAGTGCACCTACATAACTTATGATGTCATAAATAGTGTATTTAACTGAAAATTTGTATATATGGTATTTTATCGTATTTCACTATTCATAAAAAATTCTAGAATTTCAGAAAAATCTCCAAAATTCACCCCTACCATTTTTCGGCGTGTAGAATTCAAAAGTGAACTAAAATTTTAAAAAATATTTTTTTAAATATTATTAATTTAATTTTTAAATAAATCCATATTTAATTCTAAATATAACAATCTAAGAGGTATAATCAGTTTTATGTGCTATTGGAAAATTAATTAAGACCCAATAATCTTATTACCTTAAGAAAATAAAATTATATCATTATTTACTATTCATAAGGGTCATATTACTATTCATATTACTATTCATAAGTGTATATTAATATTCACCAAAAATAATGTTGGTTCTATCAGACTCCAAATGACTTGCTGAACACAACTCTAGATGATCTTTTTCTATAATTCAAACCACAGAAGATGAAAAGTTGTGTTCAATGTCTAGATTATAAAATTGGATTCAATATTTATTTTCCAAACATTGAGGTGTTACATTCACCCCTCCTTAAAAACAATTTGTCCTCAAAATTACACAAAAAATTACCTAAAAAGATTTGGGTATGTCTTCAACATATGCTCCTCAGGCTCCCATGTTGCTTCCTCCATATTATGGTTTCTCTAAGGAATATTTACCAGACGAGTAGTCCGATTTATCAATACTTGTTCTCTAGTCTAAAGAATCCTGATAGGCTCTTCACAATAAGATAGATCAGGATCATTTTCTACTTCTTCATAAGTGAGTACATGGGTTGGGTTTGGCATGTACTTTCTTAACATTAACATGTGGAAAACCATGTGAACCTTAGAGAGTCTTGGTAGCATTGCTAAACGGTAAGCTACAGCTCCAATTAGGTCCATATTTTCAAAATTTATGATGCACATGGGACTTAATTTTCCCTTCTTACCGAATCATATAATTCCCTTCAAAAGAGATACATTTAATAAAACATGATCACCTTCTGGAAATTCAAAATCCTTCCTTTAGTTATCAGCATAGTTCATTTGCAAAATTTGAGCTATTTTGATATGATTTTGGATAATTTTCCCCTTTTCTGTTGTTTCTCCAACATGTATTGGGACCATGAGCATACTTTCACCAAAATCATCAATGAAAGTTGGTGTACAACATCTCTTCCCATATAATGCTTCATAGGGTGCCATCTGAATACTTGAATGGAAGCTATTGTTGTAGAAAAATTCCACGAGAGGTAAATACTGATCCCATATGCCTTGAAAATAAAGTGAACAAGACCTCAACATGTCTTCCAATGTTTTAATAGTCTTTTATTATTGTCCATTAGTTTTGCATTGGTAGGCAGTGCTCAAATGCAGATTAGTATCTAGTGACTTCTGAAGAGTCTTCCAGAATCGTGATGAAAAACGGGGACCATTATTGGAAACAATAGATGTGGGTACACCATGAAGTCTTGCAGCTTCATTAATATATATTATTTCTAATCATTCAACTTGTAAATATTCCCTTATAGAATGAAAATGTTTAGATTTAGTAAGATGGTCAACAATGACCCATATCGCATCATTATTTCTTAGAGTATTTTCTAGCCCCATGAAAAAGTCCATCGTAATATCATCCTATTTCCACATTGGTATCAGAAGTGGTTGCCTGACTCCACCAAGATGTTGTCTTTCTGCCTCCACATGTTGAAACACCAAACATCTCGTCACGTAATCAGAAATCTCCCTCTACAGGTTTTCCTACCTAAAATGTTCTTTTAGATCTATGAACATCTTTGTGCTAATAGGGTGTATAGAGAAATTAGAGCTACGAGAATCATCCAATAGTTCCCTCTTTAGCTTAGGGATAACGAGAACGTAAAACGTTTTTCTGAGTTTTAAAATTCACCTTCATATGAAAATTCAGTCAACCTCCCGTCATTTATAGCTTTAATTTTATTTTGAAACTCCTCATCAACAGCCTGATAACATTTTATCTTTTCCATTAAAGAAGGTTTGGAATCCATTTGAAAAATTAGAGACGTGTTACCTTCCTTGATAATTACCATATCCATCTTTACTAGATCCATGAACAGAGGATCCCTTTCAACTCTCATCATGTTCAAAATTCTAGGGTCATTTCTACTCAAAGTGCCTGCCACCTTATTTGCCTTACCAGGTTGGTAGTTTATTGTGCAGTCATAGACTTTGAGTATCTTAATCCATCACCATTGTCTCATGTTGAGTTCTTTCTGTGAGAATATATATTTCAAACTCTTATGATCACTATATATCTCACATTTTTCTCCATCGAGGTAATGTCTCCAAATCATCAGAGAAATGATTACCACTACTAACTCAAGATCATGAGTTAGATAGTTTTGTTCATGAATATTTAGCTTTCTAGATGCATAGGAAATCACTCTATTATTCTGCATAAGGAAACAACTAAGTCATTTCATTGATGCATCTCTATAGATAACATACCCATCATTCCCTGATGCTAGAGTTAGGATTGGATCATTCACTAGCCTCCTCTTCAATTCTTTAAAAAACTCTTCACATTCCTTGGTCCATATGAACTTAACCCCTTTTCATCTGAGCTTGGTCATTGGGTTGGCTAAACGGGTGATGTTCTAAACAAAATTCCGATAATAACCTGCTAAACCAATAAAACTGCGTACCTCAATTACGTTTGTTGGAGGATTCCATTCTTGCACAACCATTATATTCATAGGATCTAAGGATATTCGATCCTTAGAGAAAATGTGTCCTAGAAAGGAAATTGATTGGATCCATAATTCACACTTGCTGAACATCCCTTATAAATCATTTCTTCTCAGAGTCTTCATAATGGTGCACAATTGATTTTCATGATCTTCATACCTCTTAGGGTAAACCAAGATATCATTGATAAACACCACTATAAAGGAATCAAGATATTCCTTGAAGACTCTATTCATGTGATCCAGGAAGAAATATGGTGCATTGGTTAGTCCAAAAGGTATTACTGTATACTCATAATGCATGTACCTGGTTCAAAATGTTGTTGTTGGAATGTCTTCCTTTCTCACAAGAAACTCATGATATCCAGATCGAAGTTCAATCTTTGAAAAATATTGGGATCCATGAATTTTATTGAATAAATCATCAATTCATGTAAAAGGATACTTATTCTTTATTGTAATATAATTTATTTCCCTATAATAAATTCATAATCTCATAGACACATCTTTCTTCTTAATGAAAAGAATAGGGGCTCACCATGGAGAAATACTTGGGAGAATAAATCCTTTATCACTCATTTACTCTAGTTGTTTATTTATATCCACTAGCTCCACAGTGGCCATTCATTAAGAGGTATTTGATATGGGCTTTGAACCATGAATTAAGTCAATAGAAAACTCAATTTCCCGCTCTGGAGGATGTCTAGGTAAATCCTCGGGAAAGACATCAATGTATTTTTGCACAACAGGTTCATCTTCTATTTGAACAATCTATTCCTCACCCATATATATTTCATTCTCTTCCTCCCTAATAATTGAATTTAGTAGAGCTACTGGGGGTGGATCTAGATAAGAGTCAGGTGGTGACCTTTCTGCTCTAAAGATAAGGTACTCCATATCATCATCGAAAATTGTAACCGCCTTCTTCTTACAATAATTTTCCCATCATTGACCGAAATCCAATTCATAAAAAATATTATGTCAAATTCAATCATGGGTATGACAATGATATTCGCAGATAAAAAACATTTATATGCCTTAATGTGAACTGATTCACAAAACATTGTTGCAATGATACTTCCCTTAAGAGTTTTTACTGACAACTCCCTTGTTAAATCAAATTAGAAGTATATAATTTTCTTAGAAAGCTGGTAAGATTTGATACAATGTGATGATCCAGAATCAAATAAAGCATTGTCTATTTTTGATGAAATGATCAAAGTACACGCCACCGCATTATTTAAAACTTCAACCTCTGCAGTGGTGATTGCATAAGCTTGTCACTGGTCCCTTGGCCTTTTCTATTGTACATTTCCTTGATTCTTTGTACAATAATTATCATAGTGTACCATCTCCCGACAATTATAGAATCGAAAATCATTGGCTTCCTTCTTCCCCTTGAAATCACCAGAAAGATGGCTTTTATGACCACATTTTTTGCATACACCTTTTCCTTTTAGGAATACACCTGGGTGTTTCCTTCCAAAATTATCACATGGTGTAAATTCAACTCTTCCCTTCTTCCTTGTTTCCTTATTTTATTTCCCAGGGTTCTCAGTAGCCCCCATCTTTTCGTGCATTCCATTAATTCCATAAGACATAGAGAATTTTTTTGTCTTGATAGCACATGAAACTATATCCTCATATGATGAAAATCTTTGCGAGACCAGCGCCCGCCGGAGGAATGGCTTGATTCCATCAAAGAATCAATCAATTTTTCTCCTTATATTTCATATGTAGTCCACAACATGTCATGAAAACCTTGTGAAGTTCTCTTTTTTACTTTGCAACATTATCATCTTCTTTCTGCCTTAGATTCAAGAATCCCCTCTCCATATCTGTTCTTTGTTCGTGAGGAAAGTATTTCTAGAGTAAGATTTCCTTAAAGTCCCTCTATTCCATCTCCTCTATTTCTTCATCCTAATTTGTGATTTGGATAAATGACCAGCACTGATCTGCATCACCCAATAGATGATGGACAACTATGAAAACCATCTCTCTTTCATTACATCCCAAGGTGAGAAATATCTTATCAAGGTAACATATCCACTTCTATGATACAAAAGGGTGTGTAGTCCCAATGAATGATGGAGGATGCTGTCGCATAAAGGGATCTAACAGAGCTCCTCCTTGTGGTGGATCCAAATGCTCCATTCGAGAAAGGTTATTATTAATAACTTGAGTAAGTTGTCCCAGTCTAGTTATGAGTTTCTCAGCACCAGTCACAACACTATAGCCAACATCATTATCTTGCATCAGAAGGAAATCCCTATTGGGGACACGTGCATTCATGTGGCTTCCATTCCTTCCTCTTGGTGTAGTTTCTAAATAATTTCATACACTATATTAGGGTATGAATCATAATTTATAATCTCATCATATAAAAATACTAATCATAAATTGAAATCCTACACATAGCTAATCTCTTAATCGTAATCATGGTATCGTTGAGGAGAAATTTACATCTAAATCCATCATAATGGCTTATAAATAAAACGTGAATTATCCTTAGCATATACCCTAGGAGTGTCCTAACCAAGAGTGCAGCAGGACTCATTTTAGTATACAAGGATTCCCCGGGTCATGCCCAATACAACTTGTCGGAGTTTTCACTCCTAGGTATATCTGTGCCAGAGCCACCTCTACCTGCTCGTATCTATACAGATATGTATTTCATGAATGATTCATGCAATATGTTCCTTACCAAAATACCAGAACATTCTTTAGTGTTTATCCTAAAAGACTCATTTAGGGACTCCTCCCTAATTATGCTTCATATATCTAGTTTCCATGTTTTCTATTAATCTTCCTTTGATACCAACTATAAGGACCCGACTCCAGATGTCCAGATCTAGTGTCTTATTTTATTATAGTGGCTTACAAACAAGTAATAATCACCCCGATGGACCAAGTAGTTTAGTATTATTGGAAACAAGATACATAAATAAGTTTAACATTACAACATGAAGTAAAATACAACACTAATTTAATCCATTAGAAACATCATATCTCCTAGATTATGCTTGATTATCACTCATAAATTACTTCTTCGTGTCCTAAGAAAATGAAATATATGAAAGGGGTGAGATGAAATGCTCTGTAAGAATAAGAAATACTACGGAAGATAATACAAACATTAAACATGGTGAATAATTGAAACACATGACTTTAATAATAAACATAATCACATTATGGCAGGAAAATGAGATGAGTAAATAATGCCATAATAAAACATAATCATTGGTATTCTACTATTTGAATAACCACATGAAATATAAATAGCTAAACTCATAATGATGGAATGCATAATGTCATTCATTATGAAGCATTTTTTCAAGGCCTTGGCCATGACGTCTACTGATTAAGGCCTCGACCAAAATCCAAATATCACATTGGGAATGGCTTCGGCTAATTCCACGACTATTTGCCTCATGAGACCTACCAATTCATAGACAGAAAATTGTGGGCCCCACGCATCACATAATAAGTCAAATTAATTCCTCATATGAGCAGGGATAAACAAAAACAACATTTACATTCATTTTGAAACTATCATTTGAAATGTTTGTAACTTTACCCAATCATTATCATAAAACACTAACCATTCCGAATAATATGGTGAATGGTTTTAGGATAGTTCATACACAATGTAGTTAGTCATAAACCATTAAACAAAATATGGTAGATCAATTAATAAATGATTAAACCCAATAATACAATGGAATCATAAAGAGTGTTGAATTAGATGAACACACTCTTATAAAATCATTAAGCATTTCTTGAGATTTATACCTATTTATTTTTAAAAGAAAATTCCTTTTGGAAAAATATTTTTATAGAACCATATGTGAAGTAAGATATTATTCTCATAATAAAAAGAGTTATTTTATAATGATAATGGTTTCTCGAAATATATTATATAGTTCCCTTGAAAATAGTAAAGATTTTCAGAAATTCCCTTGAATCGGGCTTTTATTTTGGAAACAATTATATAAGTTCCTTTTAGAATGGTTAAATATCCATAAAATAAGGAAGGGTTATAATTGGTAAACATATATATAATATTAAAAATGAATTTATGTGGAGGAAATAACAATAAATAATAATTTCATTGAGTTAATTAGACAATGAAAGTAACATGAATGAAAATGGACGTTCGGGTGTAAAAACCCATAACTTAACTCCAAACGTGTTCCACTCTTGAACTTAATCTACTAGAATATGAAATTATAATTATTAATAACATATTTCAGAGCCTATTATACTTTATTTTATTTTATCATAATTATTTTTAGTTCATTTATATCCTTATTGATAAGTTATTGTAT
Organism: Viscum album; assembly: GCA_963277665.1. Classification (NCBI taxonomy): domain Eukaryota; kingdom Viridiplantae; phylum Streptophyta; class Magnoliopsida; order Santalales; family Viscaceae; genus Viscum; species Viscum album. Next base: position 668,977,102 of record OY728133.1, read on the forward strand.
TGAACTTCGTTGTTCTGGGGTGTTCATTTTCTTAATTTTCATAATCAGTTTACTTGTTTTTAAGTATGTGGAATGGATGTAGATATCAAGAATTGAAATTATTTATTATTTATGAAAATAAATAATTGATAATGGTAATTTATTTCATTTTGTTAAATGTAATTAGGATGAATCACTAGATGAAAACCACTTCAATTATTTGGCGGTATTTGGATTATTGTGATCTAGTTTTGTCATATAACATAATTATATGTACATATTCTTATTACTGAAGGTTAATTAGGCTATAAAAATATTTTATATTATATTTCAACCATAAATATGGTTTCATGACCATTAATGAAGAAGATATTGAAAAACGAAACTTCATTGTCCACGATGGATATAAATTTGAACCTCGTGGATGTTTATTTCCTTTATAAAAAGAAAAGGAAGGGAGAAGGAATATTGATGATGGTTCTTCCATTCACATGATATAATTATAGTATATAGATGGTACTGTATTTTTCATGATCATATGGACGGAGGAGGTGAGGAGAAGATAACAGAATAAGATAAATTGAAATGAAACAAAAATAAAAAGAGAGGTGTTTTACCTCTTTAAATTATATCCTCGAGAACCTCCTTAAGGGAAGGGTTTTTGGTATTTTGGAAAGGATAAGAGCTTCCTGGTCATGGGGAGTGTCTAGGGATGGGTAAATTGGCATAACATTGAGGATATTCAATGGTTAGATGAGTTATGCGAAGAGAGAGCATTGAGGGGTTTTTATAGTGGAAGAGGGGTAAATTTTGAATATTTTATATCATTATTTTATTATTTTCCATGAAGACATACAATAGTGTTGTTTAATGTGACCCCTAATATTAGTAAGTGAATTTGAGTTTGAAACAAGTGGAATTAAATCACATTAGATGTCATAAATATTTTATTCGACTGATAATTTTTATATACGGTATTTTATTGTATTTCACTATTCATCAAAAATTCTAGAATTTTAGAAAAATCCCAAAAATTCACCCCTACCATTTTTAGACATATAGAATTAAAAAGTGAAATCCAATTTTCAAATATAATTTATCTAAATGTTATTAATTATATTTTTAAATAAATCCATAGTTTATTTTAAAATTAACAATCTTAGAGGTATAATCAGTTTTTTGTGACATCAAAAAATTAATTAAGACCCCATTATCTTATTACCTTAAGAATATAAAATTATTTACTTATTTAATATTCATAAGGGTCATATTACTATTCATATTACTAGTCATATGGGTATGTTACTATTGACCAAAAATCATCTTTGTTCTATCGAACGCCAAATGACTTACTGAACACAACTCTATATGAACTTTTTTTGAAACTCAAAACATAGAAGAGGCAAAGTTGTGTTTAATGGATAGATAATAAAATTGCATTAAATATTTATTTTCAAAACATTGGGGTGTTACAGCAGGAATATGATCTCTCCAATGAGGAGCAGCTAGTAATGACTCTGGATCGGAGAGATAAGGTTCTATGCAATAAGACAACCCACCTTATCAAATCCATTTAGAGGAACCATAAGTTTGAAGAAGCAACTTTGGAATTAGAGGAGGCAATGAAGGATAAGTACCCTCACCTTTTTTTGTAAAACGAATTTTTAAGGAAAAAAATTCATAATGGGGGAAGAATGTAAAAACCCAATCTTTTGTTAGTGGAATTAACTTATTATAATTATTCCTTATAGTATTAGGAAGAAAAATTAGATATCATGATACTAAATACTATATGACCATTAAACATAATTTTTCCACTTCTATTTTTTGAGTTTTGAAAATCTGAAATACATGGTTACGATTAGTATGTTATTTGGAGTCTGATAGGAAAAACATTATTTTTAGTGAATAGTAACCTACCCTTATGAACAGAAACCCACCCTTATGAATAGTAATATGATCTTTATGAATATTAAATCTTCAAAAATAATAATAACCTTACGGATGTAACCTTAAATAAAATTTTAGATTCTTATATGTGGCAATTTTACCGTAGTAAAGGTATTTGTATTTTTGTAAGTGATAAATAATTTATTATAATTAATTATTTAATAAGAAAATTTATTTTCCTAAATTTTTTTCTTAAAATAATAATTCTATGTCTTCTATTTTGAAGATAATTTTATAAGACCTTATGTTATTTTTGAAATCATTATAATGTCAATTTTAATTTTAAAAACTGAATTTTTGAAGTAAATTATGATTTTAAATAAAAAAAATTAATCCTATTTGGAAAATTATTTTTTAAAAATGAAATTCATTTTTTGATTCTACAAATTTAAAATGTTTAGGGTTAATTTTTTGGATTTTTCCAAAATAATATAATTTTCAGGTGAATAGTAAAAATACAAATTTTCACATAACCAGTATATCCTAAATTGAATCATTCATGATGTAATGATGATATAAACATTCTAAAATATTATATTCATCCATGTTATATTTAATTTCATAAATATTACCTTAAAATGAAATAAACTCAATTTCAAAACCTAAAAATAACTTTCCAAAACTTAATTTCAAAAAGTGATTCCTTAAAAATCATTTCCTTTTTCTATTCACTTTCATTTAAATAAATTAATAAATTCAAATTATAAAGATGATTTGAAGTATAAAAATAACTATATTATATCAATATATGATTTATGTTATGAATAAAACTACTATAGAAAGTCTAACATTTTATATATTATTTTATTTAATATTTTATTCTAAAAACACCCCTCCTCAGGTATAAATAACCCATATCCCTCACCTTTGGAAACCACTCCTCTCATCCTTTACTAGGAATAATATCTTCCTAAATCATCCCTATCACTCCTATTCTAAAACATAGGGACTTTTTCGATCTCTACAACTCCAATCACCAATAGAGTTATAGTTTCGTGCAAGAGGAGCTACCCTGAGGAGAGAGTAAGACTCTCTTAAATCTTCTCTCTTTTTACCTTATTTTTGTTTACCCTTTACCTTTAAAAAACATATGAAAAAAAATATTATTCAATAATTTAACATTATATTAATGATTTTAACCTACTGTAATTTTCATATTAATGAAAAATATAAATTTCATACTTCCCTTTCTTGCACTATCGACAACTTCTCGTTAATGGTCGATTAACCATCTACAGAGAAGTTTCCAAGATAATTATTATAAACACCTTAATGTATGGACAATATAAATTATATAAAATATATTAATATCAAATTAAATTTATTCTATGATTCTTGAACTAATTATAATAATTTATATATTACATTTAATACAATCTGAAATCATCGCAAGACGGAAAATTTTTAAGTAAAATATGCAATAAAAAATGATTCATTTTCATCAACGAAAATTATGAAATAAAATAAAATGAATATAATTGATAAATATTTTTATAAAATTACTGTAATTCACTTTTGCATAATTTGTTTAATAAACACAAATTTAATATATACGATGAGTAGAAGAGATGAAATTAAGAAGAAATTATGGTAAGGGATTCTCCCCATTCAACTATTAATCAAGATTTTCCTCTATGATATTCCTTTTTATGTGTAATACGAAATGATGGGGTATAAGTTTTCACCACCCTAATACTACCCTATTTATTTATAAGTTATGAGAAACCCCTTTTCTCTCTCATCAATCCCTTTTAGGTACACCCAATACCATGATAATAATTCACAATTAAATCTACTCAAACCTCTTCTTTATTCCTTTGGGTTGCTCTATATTTCGTTTTACCCAAATGTTGATTTATTTTATATTTACGTAAAACTTCTACCTGAAATTTATATACTCCAAACTCATGTTCCAATATCTGTATCTCAATTTCTTCTGCGGATATACATGCTTTTAAGTGAATCCTGCCCATATACTTCCCAATAAGAAAACTCGTTTTAAGAAAACCTCCCAAATTTTTACCCAAAGTCAAGTGCACTCTATCCTCTATTTTAAGGCACCATTTGCATTATAAAATCAGTATTTTTATAATTAAAACACTCTTTATTCACTTCTGTTTTATATAAAATATTTTTCCATTGTCTATTTTAAAATCTCTATGTTATTTTCTTTAAAACCTCAGAAAAATGTTTTAATAATAATGTTTTTAGAATACCATTCTTACAGGTTGTCACTTCTATTTAAAATCACATTCCTTGATATATTCCTATTTTACCTTATGAACATCAATGTATTTTTTTAATTCCATTCTTTCATGTAATCATTCATGATACGCCCATTGGTTATGCTTCATGTCCTGATTATGGTACCCAATTATTTCCATGGGTAAACCCGGTGTTAATGTATAATTGATTATGTATGATTCATTATACGGAAATCCTTTTGATGAAAAGTTAGATCGGTTAACCCAGATGGTGCTCCAATTCAATGGGTAATGTTAAGTTCATGAGATGTAATGTGCAACGATTTTAGCGGTTAGTCTTGGCTTGTGCTGATATAGGAAAAGAGATTGGCAGTTAGCCTTGACTCGTACTACTATGGGAAACGAGATTGGTGATTAGCCTGGACTCATACTAAAGACATGGTTTTTGTTTCTTCAAAATTTAAATGATTCCATGTTTTTATTATCCTATGTTTATATGTTATGATTTCACATCTTCCTTGATTTTGGTATCATTATGCCATGCCTCCTGACTCATGTGGTTAAGCTTTTTTCCTATTTTCATTCCCTTATATGGCTTTTAACTCGTCCCTTTACTCATGTTATCCCTAGGTTATGCTTTGAAAATGTAAGGACTCAAAGGAAATTAGGATCTCTTTATGATGATTAAATATAGATTTTTTATCACATGATTATATATTATGTACCTAGTCATCTGATACACTAGACTTAACCATCCTTGGCTTGTACTATGATGTATATTTATACTTAAACTCATGTAATGTTATATGTAAAATTATGGGGTCTCTACAATATGTATTTTTATTGAGGCCTATATATTATAAAAGTAAAAGAAAATATCTGGTAAATTTCAAATTGAAATTATAATTAAGTTTATAATTTTTCTCTCTTTATTTTTTTATATTTTTGGTTTTAAAAGGGTGATATTTTAATTTTATTTTCTTTTATTTTTATATATGTTAAAAAATTTAGGATATTTTTTCACAAAAATGAAAATAATTTTTTTAATTTATTTTAAAGTAAAACATAATATATTTATTTTTTTATGATTATTGTAATAGAATGTTGTTTTCCTTAATTTATTAAATAATTTCGAAATAAAAGATTATTTTTAGTATCCCTTTGATTATATTATATATATTTTATTTATAGTAACATTAATATTTATTTGAAATGTAGGTTTAGTTATTTTATTATTATAATTATCTAATAGAACTTTTTTTTTTATATTTTATTAAATCTATTTGAATGTAAAGTAATTTTTTACAATTTATATTTTATTTTTAGAGAATATATTTTATCCTAATTTTAAAATTTAGATTAACCAAAAATAAAATGTTTCAATTTTTTAAAATAAAATTATGTTTTCCATGATATATTTTTCAAATTTATTTAAATTGCAATAATTTATTTTAAAATTCCCCATCTTTAGCCTTGTTATAACTAACTAATGTTTTGTTATCCTTTATTTCGTAATTTATTTTAATGAAGAATAATGATTTTAGTAATTATCCGTACTCATTAATTTTTTCTCACTTATTATGTTGAATTTTATTATTTTGGGGTTTCATTTAATTTAATAATTGGTAAATTCTCAATTATAATCAATATATTTATTTTACCTCAAAATAAAATAATATTTTATTTTTCAAAAAAATTACTTCTGTAATAGAATTATATTTATCCCAACTTATTTAAATTTATATAAAATAAAAACAAATGTTTTGGATCTTTGATTTTTTCTGTAACAATTTTTTCATTGATTTATTCAAAATTAATAATTTATACATTTTTCATTATTTAACATTTTTAATTTTTTCACAATTTTTAAATTTCTATAAATCATTGTTATTAATTATATTTTTAATTTATTTTAATTTCAAATGATACTTTGGGATTTATCTACCTTTTCCTTATTTTGTTAATATAATATACATTTTCCTTATAATACAATATATTTTTTGTAAAATAATTTTTTACCCTATTTGAATATAGATTTTCGTGTTTTTTAACCGGGCTAAAATATAAAAGTTTTCAAACTTTTTCATTTACTCAATAGTTTTGTATTAAAACCATGTTTTTGGTTGATGATCTATGATTTGGAGTTGTTTGAAGTATTGATGTCGGGCTCAGGATAAGGCTCAAGCAGTTTCCCAGGTGGTTCGATGGTTTTCTAGAGCATCGGATTGGGAGAAAGTTAGGATTTTAGGGGCCTGCTGAGGGTAAACTTTTTGCGCAATGCCTATTAAACCATGTGGCCTACTGCGGGTAATCATGCAAGGTGAGTATCTTTGATATATGCACTCACGTGGTTTGTATACTACTAGGGAAATCATGTGGGAAAGACCATACGAAGTCGGTTACCTAGAAATAGGATTCTGCATAGTTAGCGCATAGTTTTCCATTCCATGTAGGTTAAACCATGCAGACAAGTATATTTAAATAATTAAATTTCATTTAAATGATTATTAATTGGATGATTTTTTAATTAAATTTATATGAAAACAATTTAATTAAATAATGATTAAATGGAGAGTCTGGGGTTTGTCAAAGTTGTTTTTAATTTATTTATATTATTATTATTATATTAATTAGGTTTGTTTTATTTAATTTAGGAAAAATTATAGGAGGCACCACCCATCTCTTGTATTTTTGGTTTGACCCCCTCCTCCTCCTTTGAGGTAAAGTGTGCATCACCCCCACCTCATCTCTCTCTCTACATACTGGATTCATCCGGTTTGTTCATGAAGTTTGTCCATATCAGCAATGTAAGTCCTTCTCTATGCATTTCTTTATTTTCATTGGATGTTTCGGCTCTCTGTTGACTGATTCATGTTAGATCGAACCCTTGGATTGGGTTTAATTTGGTTTGTTCGATGATTTTTGTTCTAGTTGTTGTGGAAGATGTCTCGAGATCTGTTGGTCTCTATTCTACCGACCACCGCTGAAGGCTAGGCAGTTGGGATCATTTTGGTTCATTGCCATCAAATTTGGGTAATAATATATAATTTTTACTTGGTTTCCCACTAAATAAATTATGTGTTTACGGTGTATATGATTTCTGTGCAATTAATTTGATGTGAATTGGTCCTTTCGGCCCAAATATTGGGTGTCAGATATTGTTGTAGGGTGTTTCGATAAATTCCTTGTGGGCACAGACATTTTTTTGAAGTGTGTGTATGCAAATAGATTTCAATTTGAGATAGAATTCATTTTTTGGACCAATTCCTTGAGGTAGGGTTCTCATTTATTCTTAATTTATAAAATTAAATAATTGTTTATTTATCATTATTGATAAATTTGACAAAAATTTCGGGTATGAATTGATATTTGTGTTAAATTGGTTGTTAGATTAAAAAATTACATTTTTGTAATAAAACCCTCCAATGGAGATGCGTTACCATCAAAATAAAAACATAGTGATTGGACTGATTTGTGTTTGTATATTGCTGATATGTGTTTTCCTATTCATTCCTAGTTAGATGAATATTTTTAAATTATTATAATATAGTTTCTTAGGTAGGATATGTATTGCCTCCATTAAATGTTGACACACTTGGTAAAATTGGTAATTATGTTTTGTTGAGTGGGATATATTGAAAAAATTAATTTTTAATTAATTATGTTATTTGAGATTATAATATAGATAATTAATCTTGGGATTTCTTATGAGATACTGAATTGGATATGTTGAGATAATTATTTGGGAATTAATTATGTGAGTTTGATAATATGATGTAGATAATTAATTATGGGATTTATTAGGTAGAGTTGATCTATGGAATGAGATAATTAATTCTGTAAAATTAATTATTGGACGTGAATTGTATTGTTAATTAATTAGTTGATGAATTCATTAATGAAAATTTTGTACTTTGTTAATTGATGAGTTAACTATTGAATTTGATGCATTTAACAAATTTTTTAATTAGTAATTATATTGGTGATTAATAATTCATTGTAAATTAATTATGCGTGATAGAATGGGAAAATGGACATTCAGTTAATAATTATAAAATGTAAAAAGGTCATTATTCTTATAAGTAAATTGAATGGGATGATTCTCGTTATATTATTATATATAAAGGTTAACAAGGTAATTGTTCTTCTGAGTACATAGAATGGGAACATGGTCATTCTATTGAGGAGTAATTATGGTAACATCGTCATCTTACATATGTTTGTGATTTTGGTAGCTTTGAAATTGTTGATTATAAATGTAAAATTATAGAATAGAAATAATAGCACGCTGAGAAATGTCCTCACATTAGAATATTTGAACTCCGACATGGGTCGAATCTAGTATTGAGATATGTTATCACCGTTGAATAATTGAATTCTAACATGATCAGAATAAGGCACTAAGATATAATATTATCATTACATATTTCCGAAATATTCATGATCCAAAGCAGTTATAGATATATGATCTCACCATCAATATTTCAGACACTCCCATTATCTGAAGCTGGTTTTTATATATCGTATTACCTAGGGAACCTTTCATGATCGAGTATGAGAATAAACTAGTAAAGTGGTATGTTTATCCACTAAAACCCTAGAGTTATGAATTTATTAAATAAATAATAGAAAATAATGTGATAAACAATTAATTATACATTATTTCTATATATGTGGTCCCTATTCAGTCTCTTATTCTTGCTATAATCCCAAGAAGGTATCGATGTCAAGTGTCCCTTAAAAACCAGGATGGGTTGTTGGTCATTTATCTAATTATTTTATTTCATGGATATTTATGAACAATATTTAATTATATTTTTTTTGTCTAGATTAATCTAGACAATGGTCATCATGGCCTACTATGATTTATATCTCACACCCTATTCTGGTCTTGATTGCACTGGGGTACTCGAGAATAATTTCTTCTCTCATGACCATGGACCTTGCAATTTCTATTTATTATACCTGGGAGTTAGGAGAAAAGGATTCGGAGGAAGCTTGGGATGCTCATGGAGATTGGACTTGGGAATTTCAGTCTTTTCATTATTTCTGTACTGAAATGTAAAGCATGTTGTTTTTTTATTTCCTTTAGATATCTATCACTATGACATGTATTCATTTTTTAAACTGTCGTTGTCCACTTTCTTTATTCAAATGATATTGAAAATTTTCTTCCAGTTTTTTCATCTATTTATATATTTTCATACTACTACAACAACTATTATATGAGGGTATAGTCTACCTACTAAATATACTTACACTCTAACTACTAGTTAGAATCATCTGGAATATGGGGATGTGCACATGAAGTTATATGGCGACCGTTCCAGATATCGGTTCAATGGTAAGCCAGGTCGGGATGTTAAAAAGTGGTATCCGAACTTTAGTTTTCTTTCTTTTTTCCTTTTTCTTTCTGTTTTGGGTAGGTAGACAAGAGACTAAGAAATTTTTGGCACTCAGCTAATATTCATTCTTATGAATGATCATCCCACGTATGGGGAATGAAAAAGTTTCCAGTCTTGGGAAATGATGTTTATGTTCTTTCTTGTTACAGTTGACGTGATTTCACCTTTGGTGACTAGTGTATTTTCCACTACATATTGATTTTGGAATTTTGTAATTTTTCTTTAGCCTGATATGGAAATTAATTATCATTACATACAGAATATAGGAACTTAGAAATTAACATTCCATGAAAATGACAATCCATGTATTTTCATTAGTATGATGACAACTAATTTTTATTTTTTTCCTTGGGTGGAATGCCATGTTTTGATTTTATTTAACATGCATTCATGTATAACATGATTATATGAATATATACCATCATGCATCTATTATAAGAATGTTTTAATATTATTCCATGCTTTTTTGTTATAGGATTTTTTTATGTTACTACTTATGTTAACATTCCAGAGATGTTTTGATGTGTAAATAATTGCATGGGTGGAAAATTATTGATTGCATTTATGATAGGAGCCAGTTTTATTTATAATGTGTATGGGTTCCTTAGAACTAGTAAAAGGGTAACCTCTGGTTTCATACAATTTAAAAATAGATGTTGTGATAAATGTAATTTGACTTGATTAAATGGGAACCAAATGTCACATGTAATGAATTGGTAGATGAAAAATCATATCACTTTTGTGGTTGTTTTTTTGCGAACAAGATTTGAATAAATCGTACCCTGGTAGGTATTATTTTAATTTAAATTAATTTAGATTTTAAATTTCATGTTTACAATGAAATGAAAATAAATACTAAATGTTTAATGACTAATTTTTTTATAACATTCTTGTTTTGTCATGCTGTATTGTTTAAAATCATGTGCCTTTTGTGTAATGGTACATGGGGATTGATGAAATTTCATTCAAATGTATAAATGTCAAAATAAAATAATAAAATAGTTAAAATAAAGAGGGGATATTTTGCCTAGTGAAAATATCATTGCACGACCAAGAGATATATTCAACGCTTATACTTTGTAAGGGACTAACCCATGGTATGTAAAACCCTTAAAGATTGAGATGTCTTTTTTCGCTGTTATCTTTTTTACATAGGTTCCATTTGGGCGTCATTGTCTCTAGTATAGATTTTGGGGTATTAAAATAAACCCTAATTTTGATGGTTGGTCGTTGTATTTTTACTCCTGTTATGGGAATATTCCTTGAGAAATTATTGTTCCAATAGGTAGATGACTCAATATTTTTTCATCTGAGCGACAATTGTTTGAGAAAATGTACAGTTTGATTTTGTGATCATGGGGAAGTATGTGTTAACTTACACCATACCATTGAGATTTCAGTGATGTAATGAACTAGTTGAGTTTGGTATGATCATGGAAGATTGTGATTCTGAGGATTTTATCAGGTTAAATCCATAGTAGAGTGATTGAGGTGTTATGGTAAGTTCATCCTAGTACACAGGAAGAATTTTTTGGCCATCAGTGTTTTGACATGCTGTTCAGTTTCATTTTCAGCCTTAATGTGATATTTTGAAATGATTATTGTGGTTTTAGGAATTTCACATGTTAATTTAAGGTGTTTATGAACTATTTTACTTGTGATTGACTGGTCATTTATTTTGATTACATAGACACTCCTATGGTGGGTAGTGTCACATCGGTTCTGGTGTACATGTTAGTGCCTGATTATCTGCACGACTTCAACAAGGTTGGTGTTATGAACAACCATTTTTAAACTATGTTAGTTTTTGGAAGAGTTTATGTGGTTGGGATTTAATGAATACAAATTATTTGGGTGATATAGGCATTGAGGTTTTGTTGATGGCACATCAGCAGGTGAAGCCGAGAATTTAGAAATTAGTCAATCAATAATAGTTCAACTGATTTTTTTTGTAACCTATGTTTACTCATAGTTTTCTCTTCTGAAGAGATGGTCATGTCCCATATCTTGACCTCATCCTGAAAACACTAAGATAGTTGCGGTCTTACACCGCACTATAGTTTTAAAAGTTTATTGATTGGATAAGTCATTGTTATCTGGGTTGTTCATATTATGCATGGTTATTTGGGTTACTCCTTTATTTTTGCTAGGCCATGACCATTTTAATGTATTCAACTGATAGTTTGACTTTGTAATGTTACCTAAATTCAAGTAAGGACATTAGTATACATGCATTTGGTGATAGAATATTATTAAATGCATGTCACACTTTTAAGGGAGATTATGGGTTTAAGGGTTAGTGATGTCTTCCAAGGAAATAGATGTGGTATGGAGTTTGATCATTAAATTCTTGTACCATTAGTGGAAGCCACCAGTGATTGGGTGGTTGAGGAGATAATGACATGATCATGTCTCCAGTTTCATGGGCTCAGTTATTCATCGTTTCGATGATTGGTTATGATTTTGATAATTGGAACAGGTTTTTAATGTCTTAAGACGTTGGCCTTGTGCATGGTGTAAGGTGTGTTCGGAATTTGGGAATGCAACATGATCATTCAAACAAGACTTCATGACCATGGTGGGTTAGTCAATGTTGTGGTAGTTCCAGAAGGCTTATCGGGGATGAGACGTTTTAAGGTGGGTAGATTTTAGAGTCTCATGTTTATTAACTAGGATAAAATAAAAATATTTTTTTATCATTTTCATTTATCAGATGGGTCAGTTTTAAAACCAATATTTGGCTTCATGGTTCATGAGTTGGGACTATTTAATGTGTTGATATCAGGCTTGGGTAAAAGTTCGAGATGGTTCTCAGGTGGTTCGATGAATTTCTGGAGCGTCGAACTAGAGAAAATGTTGGGTTTTAAGGACCGACAGAGGACACACAATTCATGCCCGACATGTTAAACTGTGCAACATGATGCTCGTAATTTTGCGTGGTGAGTATCTTTGACAGTGGTGCTCAAACGGTCTACACGTGGTTAGGAAAACCATGTAGGATGGACTGTAGAAAGTGGGATTCTCATATAGAGGGTTCCACACGGTTGGCGCACAGTTTTTTCCAAATTGTGTGGGTTAGACCGTGTGCAAAGGTCTATTTAAAGATTTAAATTTATTTTAAATGATAATTAAATGGATCATTTATTTAATTAAATTGAGATGAATAGAATTTAATTAAAATAGGATTAAATGAAGATTAAATTGGGAGTTTTGGGACTATCAAAGAATTTTTTTATTTAATTGATAATAATAATAATACAATTATTATTTATGTTATTATATTAATTCAAGTAATTTTTTAAGTTTAGAAAAGCATAGAGGAGGCCCACCCCCTTTCCTCTACATGAGGCACCACCCCCTCTACCTACAATGAGGTGCAGCTTGCACCACCAACCACCTCAACTCCCTCTTCGGATGACAGAGTCATCTGGTTCCTTTATAATGTTTGTATTTCACGATGAGGTAAGTCCTTCTTAATGAATTTCCTTACATTAATCTACCGTGTTGGATCTCCTTCACCTAATTTATGATAGTATGAAAAACTATGATTTGGTTTAATTCGATTTCTATGATTCATCCAGTTTTAGGTGAGAAGAAGATGTCTCGGGACCCGTTGGCCCATATTATGATGAACACCATTGAAGGAGAGGTAGTTTGTCTCATTTTGGTTCACCATCATCAATTTTCGGTAAGACTATATACATGTTAATTTGTTTATCACCCTTTAAATTAGGTTTTTATGGTTTATATGAGATACGAGTAATTAATTTGTTGTGTGTTTGTCCTTGTCACACTAATTTTAGGTGTCAGATATTGTTGTGGGGTGTTGTGATCAATTCAATGTTTGCGTGTACATTTTTGTTGAAATTAATGTATGAAAAATAGACACTTTTTGGGTTATAAATAATTGGTTAGGACAATTAATCGAGGTAGGGTTCTCAAAATTACCTAATTTATAAAATGTAGTACTTGTTTATTTATCACTGTTGATAAATTTTACTATAATTTCTAGAATGAATTAATAGTTGTTTTAAATGGTTTCCTAGGTTAAAAAATCACATTTTTGTAATAATACCCCTAAAATGGTGGTGTATTGGCTTCATGAAAAAAACATAGTGATTATATTGATAGGTTTTCCTAGATTTATGATATGTGTTTTCCTATACTTTCCAAGATATAGTAAGCTGTTTAAATTATGGTAATATGGTTGCTTAGCAAGGAGATGTTTTGCCTCCTTTACATATTGGGGGCATGGATTAATTGGTAATTATACTTTATTGAGTGGGATATATTGAGATAATTAATTTTGAATTAATTGTGTTCTTTGAGGTTGTAATATAGATAATTAATCGGCAGATTTATTATGAGATATTGGATTGGATATTTTGATATAATTATTTGTGAATTAATGACATCCCTTTGATAACATGATCTACAAAATTAATTATGTAGATTTGAGAATTAGAATGAGATACTATATTCTGGAAAATTTATTATGGGATGCGAATTTTTTAATTGATTAATTAGTTGTCGAATTAATTAATGAAATTTTTGTACATAGTTAAATGTTGATTTAACAAATTGATTTTTTTAACTAATTTTTGAATTAGAAATTAGATTGATGATGAATAATTAATTTTAAATTAATTATGTGTGAGAGAATGGGAAAATGGTCATTCAGTTAAGAAGAATACATGGTAACATGGTCATTATGATCACGATTAAAGAGAATGGAAACATGATCATTCTATTAACATGTATAAATGGTAACATGGTCATTATTCTTATGAGTAAAGAGAATGGGATCATTAGAATTATTTTGAGGAGTAACCATGGAATGATAGTTATCTCACTTAGATTTTTTATTTTGGTAGCTTTCGAAATGTGGTTTATAAATGTCTAATTGAAGAGTGGAAATAATAGCACTCCCAGTTATGGCCTCACATGAGAATTTTCAAACCCCAGTATGAGTCGAATATAGTATTGAGACATGATATCACCTTTGAATAGTTTAGATTCTAACATGATCTGAAGAAGGCATTAAGACATAATATCATCTTTAAATACTTCGAACATAGGTGTTAGTTGAAGTAGGTATTGAGATATGATATCACCATTAATATTTTAGAATTTTTTATGATACGAATAAGGTATTAAGATATTATATTAAATTGGAAATCCATTAGGATACGGTATAAGTATAATTTAGTATTGGGTAACAGGTATCTACAGGAAACTAGAAGTTAAGAATTGATTAAATAAAGAAAATTAAATATTGTGATAAATAGTTCATTATATATTATTTCAATATATGTGCTCCCTGTTCAGACTCTTATTCTAGCTAGGAGCTGAAGCAGGTATCATCAGAACATGTCCCTTAGGAACATAAATGGGTTGTTAGTTATTTATTCAATTCTTTTATAGCTTCGATATACCTGCAAATTGTTAAATTATATTTCATTGTTGAGATTGATCTAGAAACAGGTGGTCCCTACCTACTGCGATTTATATCTCACACCCTATTTGGGCGGCCATTGCACCGTGGTACCCAAGTAGACATTCATTTTTTCCGGGCGATGGACTTTACTGTTGTTGTTTTTTACCTATGATTTAAGAGAAATATAAAGAGCATATTCACGGGATTCATGTGGAGAGTTTCCTCAGGGAATTGAGTATTTCCCGTATCTCCATACTGACATGTAAAGCATGCTATTTTGATTACTACTTTCATATATCTGTCACCATGAAATGCATGTATTATATATACTGGCATTGGCCACTTCATAATTGTATTGACATTTTAATTATCTTATGTTTTTATTGTCATTTTATATATTTTCATACTACTATAAAAACACTTATACGAGGGTATAGTCACCCCACTAACAATACTTACACCCTTACTGCTAGTTAGTAGAATCTGGTGTATGGGGAGGTGTGGTTGAAGCCATGTGGTGACCGGTCTAACTACTAGTTCGATGGTAAGCTAGGATGGGATGTTACATTTTGTAATGCCCCGACCCCTATTACTCAGGGTCGGTGCATTATTACATAACATTGGAATGATCATAATGGATAAAATATTAAATGGATGATCTGTTAAGTAGCCTTGGAAGTACTAGATACATTCATAAATTTTACATTACATTATACAATGAAACAAAACAACATTTTTTTCATTAACCATAGTTATATCCCAAGGAATATCCATGAAAGTCAGTCATAATATACCTCTTCTCATCCTGGGAAAAATGAAACATGGAAAGGGGTGAGCGCATATTCTCAGTAAGGATAACAATATAGCGGAGAATTTTATAAATAAACATATAGAGTTAAGGAAATGTAAAAGACTAAAACAAAAGCTTATTAATCTTTAACTTTTGTATAATATGACGAAGCTAAAATCAAATAATTGCATTTCCTTATTCCCATTGATATTCTACTAGTAGAATAATTACATGCAATATCAATAGCCACTTTTAATAATGATGGAATGCATAATTCCATATTTCATAACCACATATTCATGGCCTTGTGCCAAGACTACAAATAATATTTTGTCATGGGCTTATTCCAAGATAGTAGTTTGTCTCATGAGACCTACCGATGCATCGAGGAGCAATAGCGGGAACCACCAGTCACTTACAAAGTCTAATGCATTCCTCATATGAAATGGTTTAAACATAACATAAAAATTCGTATTAAAACTAGCATATAAAAGGTAAATATTTTATCCATAAACCATGACTGGTGTAAAAATAACACATACATAGTCAAATATATCAAAAAAACTTCAATATAATATGGATGTTTTGTATCATAAAAAATTAAGTTCAAATAAGCTTAAAATACATAAAAGGATGTTGACATAGATGAAATCCAAACATTTTTTAGAGAAATATTTTTTTCTATTTTTAAATCATAAAAAAGTAATATAATTATAAAAGAAAACATTTATTTTTAAAATATTCTTATAACCATGTAAGGTAACCTTTTACGATGTTATAATGGTGGTAAATAGCCACACCCACCGTATATGTTAAAAAAACATTCTTACCATAATTTTTTCAAAAAGGTCATAAATTACCTTGTTTGGAAAAAGATGAAAAGATTACTTTAAACACATATAAGGTCCAATAAGGGTGTAAATAAATTTAACCAATTGTCTATAAAATAGTAAAAATTATTTGAAATACATTATAATTAATCATGGATGTGGATGATAAAGGGGTCTCAGTAGATACTTACGTAAAAAAACCTCGGATAGTAAAGAGATTATGAAATTAACCCTTACCTTGTACATTCCTTAGTCGATGGTATGTTAACCTCTGGTATAATAGTTAAAACATTGTTATTAAATTATAAAATAATGATAAACATAAATATGATATCTTATATGAACTTATAATATTCATTGTTAATAATATTTTATTAGCATCATCGTTTCAGGCATTAACTGATTCGTTTTCCATTATATGCTATGTTATGTAAGTCATTTTTTTATGGATAGGATTCATCTTATTTATATTCAGAATGATATTAAGTCTTTAAAAATTATTTTTAATCATCAAATTAAAATTAGTCTTGAATGGATATGATGGGGAATAAATCTCATCATGTTCGTGGAGACGGTAATCTGTACGTATGCATGAGTGATAATATCATTTTTTTGATGTTAAAATCATATATAATTGGATGTTATATCATAAATACAGAATCATTATCATGTTATATTTATTATTTATACCATTTATACTCATTATTATACCCATCCAACTGATGAAGTGTTTGAATAACAAACTACACCACGACGTGGAGACGGTAATCCGTACATATGCACGTATGGTGACATTGTCATTTATAGGATGGATAGAATAATAAATAGGGTTGTACCATTTTTATAATGACAAAATTGTATATAGAAGATACTGAAGTTATTATTTTAGAATAGAAACAACAATGAAATAGGAAGTGGATGAAGAAACGAAATTGAAAGAGGTGATGAAATATTTACCACTTCTTCAGGTTCTTCCTTTTGATTTGATCAAAAGGGATCCTTAAGATAGCTTTATGACGAAATGAATGCATCTAGGATGAAAGTAGGATTTTTTAGGGGATATTTGGGCAGGGTTTGGTGGATCCAAATGGCTTTGAAGTCGTGAATGTTATAAAAGGTGATGTTATCTTTTATAAGAGGGGTGAGGGGTACATTAGGAAAAGATTGAAATTATATTTTATAATAAAATAATTCTTGGTTTATAATGGATCAAAAATTATTTATTTCTAAGAAAAGGTTGGTATCAGTCGAAAAAATTTAAAGTAATTGTTTTTTACAAGATTGGGTCAATATATTAGTCTTATTATTTAGATTGAACTCTTAGTGAATTAGTTTGACATTTACCATGTCTCTTTGTATTTCTATATTATATGGTCAATAAATTTATTATAATCTTCCAAGAGAAATTCAATTGGTTCATTAATGACATATAAAATATAATTTAAGCACTTTTTCCTAACCATTCTTTTTTAGGAATAGAATATAAACTTATAATATAATATTTTTTTTAAAAACCCTTTTGTCACAATTTTGACACTATTTGGTATTTTGTTTTTGATGAATTCCTAACTGCATTATTACTTCGAAAAATATTCATTTAATCAACCATAAAATTTAATATTAACCTAAAATTTTTTGGAATTCATTAAAATTATCAAATTATATTTATTTATATATTTATAATATCAATTATTATAATCTTTCATTAATAAGGTAATTACTGCATCATCATTGTGTCATAAAAAATTTAATTTTTTAATGACTAAAAATTAAAAATAATATACCATTATGTAGGAAATCATTTTATCTTTGTATTTGTTATTTTTAGTTGAAATAATCTTATATATAACCCTATATTAAAAATATTTTTGTTGTGAAATCATGAATTTAACACTTTTAACTCTTCTTTAAATTAAAAAATATTAAATGTTCTAATCTAATCCAAGTGGACTTGAAGGATCATATTATATTCCTATGTTTGTTTTTGGTCTAAATACACTCATAAAATAGAATTAGGACATGTGTTAGGGTAATAATAATATCATTTTTACCTTTAATTACCCTATTTACTTTTAACCGTAGTAAATAAGTCAAAAGATACTATTCACCAAAAATTATTTTTATCTTATCAAACAACATTTTAATTACTGATATCAACCATGTATTTAGGATTTTTGATATTCAACTCACAAAAGCGCTGAAATTATGTTTTATGCAAATTTGAAAAAGCTCATATTAGATGGGTAAAAGACGGTAAAAAGTTAAATAAAATTTTTATATATCTAAACTTATTATAAAATGAATCCAATTAATTACATTGAACATATATAGGTATTATGTATCTATTTAGACATAATATAAAATTAAATAAAATAAATAATTATTTAAATAAAAATTCTGTTTTAAACAATAACTCATTGTTTTTCACTATTTATCCAAAATTGAAAGTTTTTAGAAAAAAACCAAAAATTCACCCAAATCTAATTTTGATATTCTGAATCAAAAAATGAGTTCCATTTTGAATTATAAACTTTATAAAATTTCAAAAAGTGGTTATTACTATTAATAATGGATAATTTTATTGGATGTGGTGTGTTTGAACTCAAAGATGTGTACAACACAAGCTATTGTATTATTCCTAGGGAAACGTAATGTGGAAGCTTGGGGTGTAACATTATCCCCTCAAAATAATTGTGTCCTCTAAATTTCTAGAATATTACTACATAAAAATATTTGGGTGGTTCTTCATCATATGTTCCTTAGGTTCCCACTTCGCCTCTTCCATCTTATTGATTCTCCATAGAACATTTACCAAACGAGTCATATGGTTTCTTAACACTTGTTCTCCTGTATCAAAAGTCTTGATAGGCTCTTTGCAATAAGACAGATCATGTTCCAGTTCTAATTCTTTATAGGTGAGTACATGTGTTGGGTCAGACATTTATTTTCTTAGCAGTGATACGTGGAACACATCATCAACTTTGGAAAGACATGCCGACATTGCCAAATTGTAAGATACAGCCCCAATTCATTCTAAAATTTCAAAAGGTACGATGTACTTATGAATCAATTCACCCTTATTATTGTATCATATAATTCCCTTCCATGGAGATAACTTAAAAAAACATGATTTCCTACCTGAAATTCCAAATCCTTACTTAGGTTATCAGTATAGATCTTCTTCATACATTGAGATTCTTTCATGTGGGTTTGGATTACCTTCACCTTTTCTATCATTTCCTCAACGAGTTCTGGGCCTTTGAGTTTTATTTCACCAACATCATCCCAACAGATTGGTGTGCGACATCTCTTTATGTATAATGCTTCATATGGTGCCATCAGAATACTTCAATTGAATCTATTGTTATAGAAAAATTCTTCGAGAGGTAAATATTGATCCCATATACCGTGAAGGTCATGTGGGAAAGATCTCAACATGACTTCAAAGGTTTGAATAGTCCATTCTAATTTTATATCATTTTGAGGGTGGTAGGTAGTGCTCAAACTATGTTAAGTGTCCTGGGATTTCTGAAGACATTTTCAGAATCATGATGTAAAATGGGGATCGCAATCATAAACAATCAATAGGGGTATTCCATGAAGTCTAACAACTTCATTAATATATATTCTCGCTAAACATTCAAATGGTAAATCTTCTCTTATAGCAATAAAATGTGCTGACTTTGTAAGACGATTAGCAATGACAGATATTGCATCATTCCTATAGTATTTTTTGGTAGTCCCATGAAAAATTCCATCGTAACATTATCCCATTTCCACTCAAGTATATGAATAGGTTTCCTGACTCTTCTAGGATATTGGCTTTCAACTTTCATTTGTTGACAAACCATACATCTTGACACAAAATCAGCAATCTACCTCTTCATGTTGTCCCACAAAAACTGTTCCATACATAATTTTTCTACCATAGTGTATAGAGAAATTGGAGTTATGAGCATCATATAACAATTCCCTTTTCAGATCAGGTATAATGGGGACACAAAGTATCTTCCCAAATTTCAAAATCCCTTCTTCATATATTTGGTCAATCAATATCCCATCATTCACAGATTTAGTTTTATTTTAAAACTCTTCATCATCAGTCTGAGAGCTTCTTATCCTTTCGAGTAAATATGGTTTGGGAACCATTTGAAAAAGTATAGATGTTTCACATTCCATGATTATTACAATATCCATTTCACTAGATCCATGAAAATAAGATCCCTTTCGACTCTCATCTTGTTCAAAACTCCATGATCTTTTCTACTCAAAGCATCTTCCACCTTATTATCCTTCCCTGGGTGGTATTGTATTGTTCAATAATAATCCTTGAGTAGTTCAATCTATCTCTTTTTTCATCATGTTGAGTTCTTCCTGTGAGAAAATATACTTCAAACTCTTGTGATCGGTATATATCTCACATTTTCACCATATAGATAATGTCTCCATATCATTAGAGAAATACTATAGCTTCTAAGTCAAGATCACGGGTAGGATAGTTTTTCTCATTAATTTTTAGCTGTCGTGATGCATAGGCAATAACTCAATCATTTTGCATAAGGATACAATAATGTTATTTCTTTGATGCATCACTATAAATAAAAAACCCATCATTCCCTGATGGTATAGTCAAGATAGGATAAATGGCTAATATTCTCTTAAATTCATTGAAACATTCTTTACACACTTTTTTCCAAACAAACTTTACCCCTTTATGTGTGAGCCTGGTTAATGGGTTATCCAATCATTAAACATTTTGAAAGAAACATCAATAATAACCTGCTAAACCAATAAATCTGCGTACCTCAGTTATACCCATCAGTACTGGCCATTCTTGGATTTCATTTTCCTTAGATTTGTAAAAATAGATTCCATACTTATAGACAATATGACCAAGAAAATAAATCTCCTGAAGCCAGAATTCATACTTGCTAAACTACCCGTGTAATTCATTTCGTCTAAGAGTATTTTGGATAATGCACCAGTGATTTTCATGATCTTCGTAGATTTTTGAGTATACCATGATATCAATAATAAATACCACTACAAATTCATCAAGATATCCCTTGAAAACTCTATTCGTTAGATCCATGAAAACAGAGGGTGAATTAGTCAACTAGAAAGGATTTACTATAAACTCATAATGTCCGTACCTGGTTCAAAATGATGTTTTTGGAATGTATTCCTTTTTTACACACAATTTATGATATCAAGATCATATTTCAATATTTGAAAAATATTGAACAACATTAAGTTGTTTGAATAAATCATCAATGCAAGGTAGGGGATACTTATTATTTGTTTTTATAGAATTGATCTCCACATAGTCAATGCACAACCTCATATATCCATATTTCTTCATAACAAAAAGAATAGGGGATCCATATAGAGAAATAGTAGGGAGAATAAATCCCTTATTACTCTATTAATCTCACTGTTTCTTTATTTCCACTAATTCCCCAGTGGCCATTCTATAAGGGGTCTTTGATATGGGCCTTGAACCAGGAATTAAATCAATGGAAAACTCAATTTCTCATTTTGGAGGATGTGCAGGTAAATCCTCTAGAAACACATCAACATATTCTTGCACAAAAGGTACATCCTCTATTTGACTATTCCATTCCTCAACCATAGTTATTTCATTATATTCCTCCCCAATAATTGAATTTAGTTGAGCTACTGGGGGTGAATCTTGATAAAAATCAGATGGTGACATTTCTACTCTAAAGATAAGTTACTCTTTATCATCATCGAAAATTGTAACCTCCTTATTAAAATAAATTTTTGCATCATGTTCCGAAAGCTAATCCCTACCAGGTGTTATACAAAATTAGTTCAGGGGTATGATTATGAGATCAGGAGATAAATAACGTTTATATGACTTAATGGGAACTGCTTCACAAAACATTGTTGCAATGATAATTCGCTTATGAGTTTTGACTAACCACTCCCTTGTTAAATCAAAATATAAATATCTAATTTTCATAGAAATATAGGATGATATAAAACAATTGAATGATCTAGAATCAAATAAATCATTTTCAAAACTTGATGAATCCATTAAATTACCTTCCACCATGTATTTCGGAGCTTCAACATCAGCAGTAGTGATAACATAAGGTTGGTTATGATATCTTGGCCTTTTCTGAGGTAATTTCCCATGGCAATAAGGAAATTCATTTTCATAGTGCCACTTTCTCTACAATTGTATCATTGAACATTGAAAGCCTCTTTATTCCCCTTGCAATCACGAGTTTGGTCGCCTTTTTCAACACACTTGTAACAGACACATATTCTATTCAGGCAAGTACTGGGGTGTTTTGTACAACATTTTCTATAATATGGATATTCAACTTTTCCATTCTTCCCCTTATTTCCATTTCCATAGTGTTCATCAAATCTATTTTTATCTTACTTTCCTCTAAAGCTGCGAGACATAGAAAAAATCTTTTCTGTCTTGATAGCACACGAGACAATGTTTTCGAATGACTAGAAGGATTGGTAACTAATTCTCGATGGAGAAATGGATTTAATTCATCAAATAAATTATCAATATTACTTATTGGCTTAAATATAAAATCTGCAACAATCCTTGATAACCATGAAATGTTAGCCTCATACTTTATGACATTATCATCTTCATTTTTCCTTAGACATAGAAATTGCCTTTCCATATTGGATCGATGGTCACAAGGAAAGTATTTTTCAAATAAAATTTATTTAAACCCCCTACATTCAATACTTGATACTTCTCCATACTCTTTTGTGTTTTTAATCATTGACCATCATTGATCTACATCTCCCGTGAGGTGATAAACTGCCATGACAACATTTACCCTTTCTCTACTCCCCAAAACATGAAATATTTTCTCTAAGGAAATTATCCATTGATCAGCTAATAAGGGATTTTTACCCCCAATGAATGTTGGTGGTTATTTCCTCATGAAGCAGTATAACATTGATCCTTCGCGTTGTGGATCAGGATGCTCCATACGGGTAAGGTTATTATTCATAACCCGAGTGAGTTGTCCTAGTATGGTGATAATCTAATCAACACCAGCTTCTTCCCCAGCTCGACTATAATTATCATGAGTAGGAGGTAAATCCCTACATGGATTATGTGCATTGATACAGTTCCCATTACTTCCACTAGGCACCATTTCTATACAATGCCATACACTAGATTAGTTTATGAATCACAATACATAATTCCAATCTAGTAAAAAACTTAACATAAATTGAATAGTATATGGATATAATATATAATCATAAAAATGTTTTCTTTGAGGATTTATATACTCATATATTTTTTATAATTGTTTTTAAATAAAATTATAATTATCCTAATCATATCCCCTGAGAGTTTCATAACCAAGAGTCCGGCAAGGCCCATTGTCATGCACTAGTTCCCATTCGAGTTTATCTCAAAGCAGTGTTTTCGGGTTTTACCACTACGTACATCTATACCAGAGCCGCCTCTACCTACTCGTATCTAGACAGAGATGTATTTCTTAGAAAAATCATAAAACATCAAAATTACCAAAATTATAGGAAGGACTTATATACTAATCCTCAAAGTATATCTTAGGGTAGTTTTCTCTAATTAGAGTTTTTCTAAATCTAGTTTCCAAGGTTTGTACTAAACATCCTCTGATACAAACTGTAACACCCTAACCCTAGTTACCTAGAGTGTGTTCATTATTAAATAACATTGTCACAATCACAAGGGATCAAATCCTGAAAGACAGATCAGTTTAGTAGCCTTGGATGTACTAGATACATTCGTAAATTTTACATTACCTTATACAATGAATCACAAAAACATCATTGTCTTCATAAACCATATTCATATCACATAGACTATCCCTATAAGTTAGTCATAATATACCTCTTCGAAACATGGGAATAATAAAACATAGAATGGGGTGATCTCAGATGCTTAGTAAGGATAAAAATATAGAAGAAACATTCATAAATAAGCATATAAGGTTACGGTAATGTATAAGACTAAACCAAAAGAATTTTAAACTTAAACTTCATCATAATATAGAAAAGATAAAATCATATAATTCCATTAACTTATTATCATGGTTATTATACTAGTATAATAATCAAATGCAATATCAACTGCCACTTTCATAATGATGGAATGC
Source organism: Viscum album (assembly GCA_963277665.1). Taxonomy (NCBI): domain Eukaryota; kingdom Viridiplantae; phylum Streptophyta; class Magnoliopsida; order Santalales; family Viscaceae; genus Viscum; species Viscum album. Next base: position 669,001,850 of record OY728133.1, read on the forward strand.
ATAATGATAGACTTCATAACCACATAGTCAAGGCCTTGTGCCAAAATACAAATAAGATTTTTTCAAGGCCCTAATCCAAGACACTAGTTTCTCTCATGAGACCTAATTATGCATTAAAGAGCGATAGAGGGCTCCACCTATCACTTACTAAGACCAATGCATTTCTCATATGAAAAGTTTTAAACATAACATTAACATTCATATTAAAACTAGCATAAAAATGTTAATACTTTATCTATAAACCATGAATGGTGTAAAAATAACACATCCACATTCAAACAAATCACATAACCTTCAATAAAATATATAACTTTTCTATCATAAAAAATCAACTTCAATAAGCTTAAAATTCATAAAAGGGTGTTGACATAGAAGAAATCAAAACTTTTTTTAGATAAATATATATTTGTATTTTGAAATCATTTAAAAGTTATATAATTATAAAAGAAGACATTTATTTTGATAATATTTGTATAAATTTTTAAGATAATCTTCAATGATGTTATAGAGGAGGTAAATAGCCACACCTGCCGTATAAATTAAAAAACATTCTTACCTTAATTGTGTCGTAACGGTCATAAAGTACCTTGTTTAAAAATGATGGAAAGATTCTCTTAAAAAACATATAAGGTCAAATAAGTGTATAAATAAATTTAAATCATTGCCTATAAAATAGAAAAAATTATTTGAAATACATTCTATAGAATCTCAGAAGTGGAAGATAAAGAGGTCTCAGTACATACTTACGTAAAAAAACCTCGAACAGTAACGAGATTGTGAAATTAACCCTTACATTGTACTTTTACTTAGTCGATGGTATGTTAACCTCCTGTATAATAGTTAAAACATTGTTATTAAATTATACATGAAATATATACTTAAATATGATATGATATATAATCTTATAATATTTCTTTTTTAATAATATTTTAGTAGTATCATCGTTTTGGGTGTTAACTGATTCGTTTTCCATTATATGATTTGTTATGTAAGTAACTATTTTTATGGATAGGATGTAAATTATTCATATTCATAATGATATTATGTCATTAAACATTATTTTTAATCATAAAATTAAAATTATACTTGAATGGATACGATTAAGAATGAATCTCATCACCTATGTGGAGATGGTAATCCGTACCTACGTATGAGCGACAATATCATTCTTTTGATGTTAAAATCAAATATAATTGGATGGTATATCATATATAGTTAATAATTGTGATGTTATATTTATTATTTAAATCATTTATACTCATTATTATACCCATCCAAATGATGAGGTGTTTGAATAATGAACTAGACCACGACGTGCAGACGGTAATCCGTACGTACACACATATGGTGACTTTGTCATTTATAGGATGGATAGAATAATAAATAGGGTTTTAACAGTTTTATAATAACATAAGAGTATATATAATATACTGGATTTATTATTTTATAATTTAAACAACAATGAAAGAGGATGTGGAAGAAGAAAAGAAATTGAAAGAGGTGATGAAATATTTACCTCTTCTTCGGGTTCTTAATTTTGATTTGATCAAAAGGGATCCTTAGGTTGGATTTATGACTAAAGGAAGGACTCTAGGATTAAGGGAGGATTTTATAGAGGATAATTGGGTATGTTTTGGATGATTCATATGGCATTATTGGTATGAATTTGAGAGAAGGGAAAGTTCACTTTTATAAGAGGGGTGAGGGGCACCTTGGGAAAAGATTGAAATATTATTTTATAATAAAATTATTTTCTATTTCTAATGGTTCAAAAATGATTTATTTCGAGGATAAGGTGGGTATGGGTCAAATAAAACTAAAAAGATAGGTTTTAGACAGGTTTGGGTCACTATATTAACCTTGTATTTTAGATTTAAATCTTTGTTAATTAGTTTGACATTTACCATGTCACTTTGTATTTTTATATTATATGGTTAACAAACATACAATAAACATCTAAGAGAATGTAAATTGATTCATTAATGACATATAAAATATTATTTAATCCCTTTGGCCGAATCATGGATTTTTAGGAGAAGAATATAAATTATAAATATAATATTTGTTTTAAAAACTCTTTAATGTCAATTTTGACACCATTTGGGATTTTGATTTTTTTTAATTCATAACAGCATTATTACATCGAACAAATTCATTCAATAAACCCTAACATGGAATATTAACCTAAATAATTTGTTTAATTTAATAAAAATATCAAATTATATTTATTTGGATATTTATACTATCAATTATTTTAATATTTCATTAATAAGGTAATTACTGCATCATCAATGTGTCATAAATAAATTAAATTATTTAATGTCTGAAAATTATAAATAAAATACCATTACATAGGAAATCATCTTATATTTTTAATGAATATTTATAGTCAAATTTATTATAGGTATAACACTATATTAAAAATATTTTATTTATGAAAACATGAATTTAACACTTTTAACTCTTCTTTAAATTAAATAATAATAGATTTCCTAATCTAATCCAAGTGAACCTAAAGGATCCTTTTTTATTAATAAGTTTTTTTTGTCGAAATAAACTCATCAAATAGAATTAGGACATGTGTCAGAGTAATAATATTATTATTTTTACCTTTACATACCATATTTACTTTTAACCGTGGTAAATAAAAGTCAAAAGTTACTATTCACCAAAATTTACTTTTATCTTATCGAACCACATTTTACATAAAGATATCAATTGTGTCTCTCGGATTTTTGAAACTCAGCTCGTAGAAGCAGAAAAATTACGATTTATGCAAATTTCCAAAAGCTCCTAGGAGGTGTGTAAAAGACCGAAAAAAGTTCAATAAAATATTTAAATATCTATACTTTTTATAAAATGACCCCAATGAATTACATTGAACATATATAGGTATTATATATCTATTTTGGAATAAAATAAATTTAAATAAAATAATTAATTATTTAAATAAAAATTTGGTTTTAAACAATAACTTAGTGTTTTTCACCATTTATCAAAAATTGATAGTTTTCAGAAAAATACCAAAAATTCACCATAAGCTATTTTTGAAATTCAGAATCAAAAAATGAAGTCCATTTTTAAATATAAAATTTATAAAATTTAAAAAATTGGGTATTACTATTCATAATGGATAGTTTTATTGATTATGGTGTGTTTGAACTCGAAGATGCGTACAACACAAGCTATTATATTATTTAAAGGGAAACGTATTGTGGAAGATTGGGGTGTTACACATTTAACTCTTTTATTTTATAATAGAACAATGTCTTATGATTTTTCATAGTTGAAATATAAAATTGTTTTTTATTTTTTAATATTTTTTATACGATAAATTTTATAAAGAAAGTTTAAACTAAATAAAAATAATTTTTTAAATTTGAAATTAATAGAAAAATTAGAATTTTTTAATTTTTTGAATATATGATGGAATTTTCATATTTTTATTTTTTTACTCATTACGGTTTTTCGTAATTTAAATAATAATTTTAGTAAAAAACTTTAAAATTCAATTGAAATATTTTCCTTTATCTCTTTTATTATTTTATTAATATAATATTAATTTCCTAATTTTTTTAATATTTATGAAATTATAAATATTTTTCACTAATTTTTCTTTCTTTATTTAAATTATGTATTTAATTATTAAATAATCATTTTAGAATTTAGTTTTTAAATGAATAGATTATATTTTTATTTTTAGATTTATTTGATTATAAAATAATATAAATGAAAATTTGGCCTTTTTAATACATTTTTTCTTAAAATTGAATTTTTCTTTCTTTTTTAGATTCATCAAAATTTAAAATTATCTTTCAGGTTTTTTCATTTCATTTAATAATTTTTTAATAGAACAATGTTATACTTTAGCTAAAGTAAAATAATTATTTTAGTTTTTCACTTCTTCATATTTTTATAAGATTTAATTTTAAAATAACTTTTATATATTTACATTCAATTAAACTATATTTTTTGCAATATTTTAATTTTTACATTTTAACAATATATAAATTTATTGACTATTTCAATTTATTTTGAAGTAAATTTATATATGTAAACCAATTTCTTAAGTTTTTTATTTTTTTAATTATTGTTAGTAGTACTGTTATTTTATTAAAAAAAATATTAGCATGTATTTTTTATTTAATTATTATAAATAAATAACTTTTTTTAAAATAATAAATTAGTTTTTCCATTAGTTTTTGTATTGAATAGTGCTGTTTGTATTTGTTAATTATATATGAATGGAAAAAAATATTTAAAACATGTTTATGTTTTTCTATCATTTTATAAATAATATAATTTTATATATTTGTAAATATCTTTAAAATAACATTAAAAAAATATAGATTATCCTTTTTATTTTTTAAATATACTTTTTCTTTATTTGACACGACAAAAGTCATTTTTATTATTTATATTAGATAATATAAAATAGATTAATTCAAATTTTTTTGTTTTATTATTATTTTTCTTTAAATTTTATTTTTTTATACATTTTTTAATAGAATGCAGTGTTTGATGATTTTTTAGTCTTGTTGAAATTAAATAATTTTTTATATAATTTCTCAATATATTTGGTTTTTAGTGAATTTTATATTTCATAGTTTAAACAAATTACATAAAATAAAAATATAATTTTGAAATTCTTCTTTGACTTTTTAAATTTTGTGTTTCCTTTTTAATTTTTTAGTTTATATATATATATATATAAATATATATATTTCGATGAATTTAATATAATAATGTTTTTCTTGTTACATGGATTAATTTTTAGGATAAAATTAAAATTGATTTAACTTTTTAAATTTTTAATTAAATAACCCAAAAATCTCATCATTATTTTAATAAAAAATTTGAAAATAATCTCATGGTTTATTTTTTTTAAAACTATGTCATAGTTATATATATTTTTATTATTTTATATAGTTTCGATTTTATCCCGATTTATTATGTTATCTAATAGTAAAGTAAATTTTTTAGTTTTTTTATTTTCCTTCCTTATTTTATTTTATTGTTTTTTTATTTTGATTATATATATATATATATATGATAGGATATCACTCATATGTGTTTTCTATTTTTTGAAATTATAATAATTTTCTTATATTATATGTCCTTATTATTATTAATATATATATATTTCATTCATTTATCTTCTTCTCATTCTCCATTTTTAATTTTTTTTGTTAATTTTTAAAATAAAAATATTATTTCATTTAAATTTGATTCATTTTAAAATTTATATTTTGTGTTTTCTATTTTACTAAAAAAATTATTTGTAAATTTTCATTATTTTGTTCCAAATATTTTTTTAGAAAAGTTTAAAAATAAATTTTTTAAATTTCTTTGAATATAAAATAAATTTCTCAAGATTTTTAATCATTTATTTTATGGGTAATAAATTTTAATATTTTAAATTATATTTAATATTTAGATAAATTAATGGGTTTTTATTAATTATTCTTTAAATTTTTATAGGAAAATATTTTTATTTTTTATTCATTTGAAATAATACTTTTATTTGTTTTATCCATACATTTATTATTAATATTTTGTGATTATTTATATATTTTTCTTTTTTTATTATTTTTTGTAAAAATAAAAATTTAAATATAATCTTTTAATTCTTATTTTTGAATATCTTATATTTTTAATATTTATTATTTTTGAGATTTTGTAAATATATGTATGTATTTCATACTTTCAATTTTTCTCTACTTTTTTATTTTTAACTATTAAATTATGAATTTTAATAATAAAAACACATTCCTGGTATTTAAATTTATTTCAATATGAAATAAATTTTTACGATTTTTTATTCCCATTTTCAAAATTTATTTATTTATCATTTATTATTATATATATTTACTTTTCCGAATTGTTAATTTTTTATCATTCACTATATCTAATATAGATTATTTTTATTTTACTTATTAATTTTAATTGATTGATTAATATATATTTTTTGGATTTATAATGTTTTTGTGAATTAAAATCAACTTTTAGACCATGTTTTTAATTTTATTCTCTTTTTTTAGTTTTTATAAAAGAATAATGTTTAAATTAAATTTTTATTTATTCAAATGTGAAGTAATATTTGTCTCATTTTAAATAATGTGTAGTCTACCTTTTTTTTAATTTATTTGAATGTAAAATATTTTTTTATTTTTTTAAATAATTTTTATTAAAAAAAATTTCCCATTTTTTATAATTTTTTTTATTTTTTGTATAATATATTTCTTAATAGAATTTTTACTTTATTGTATATTTAATTAATTTATATGTAAATATATATTTTTCATTTTAATTTTTAATTTTTTGTAATAATTTAATTTAAAAGAAATATTTTTTTAAAGAAATTTTGTTTTTATTTTCCTTCTTTTTAAATAGAAATAATTTTTTTTGATAATTTTCTATTTATTCTAATTTCAATGAATATATTTAGACACTCCGAATTTATTTCTCTTGCTTTTTCCTTTTCTCCATTTGTTAATATATTGTATTTTCATTAATAAAATATAGCTTTTATTATCTTATTATTAATTTACGTGAAAGTAAAATATGATTTATTAGTTTCTCATTCTTCATAAAAATTAAAAAAACAATTTATTTAAGAGATATTGTTATTCCTTGAGTATTTGAGTTTCAAAATAATAATACATTAAATGTAATACCTAGAAATGAGATGATTAAGGTTGTTTTATTTGCTTTATATTCTAAAAGTGGACTTAGTTCAAATGGATTTTCTAACATATTTTTTCAATCCTTTTTAGATATTATACATAATCATAATGAAAATATAGTTAATGTTTTATTGGGTTTAAAACATTTATCATTGATAATTGTATATATAAAATTTTCAGTAATATTTTGGTAATTAGGCACAGTGGCATCAATAATAAAGTATTATATAATAAATTCTTTGGATTCATACAGGGGAGGATAATGTAATATTATTTAATTACTACTTCAAGGTGTTTAAATTTTTAAAGAAATATGTCTGTTGTGTAAATTATCCTTAAAAAATTATCATCATAAAGTATTTGACACTATGTAATGGGATTCTATTTCCAAGGTGTTCATAGATTTTGTATTTAACAATTTTTTCATTAAGATTATTTTTTCCCATTTAATTATTTTGAATATTTATCTTGATTATTGATTCCCTTATAGGTTTCTCTTTATACTCTGGCAGAGTGACTCTCGATGATCCAGTTTCTGATATACTTTATTGTTAAGGTAAATAAAACATTATTCATCCCATTTTTATAAGGGTTAATGATTGTAATATATCATTCAAAAAACTTAAACAACGTACCGAATCCAGTATGCAAGAAACCTAAAGCATGTTTCAGATCACCCTAGACTCACATAATTACAAAAGGGTGTCATATATATATAATTTTGTAATGATTAACCCTTAATAATTAATTATAAATAAATTTAATTAAAAAGAATCAATAATTTCATACCATACACCATCCAATGATACATTGTACAAGGATAATGGTAGAAAATGAGATAGTGCCATCATATGAAATAAAAAACCAAATGATGAACCAATACGGCAACCATGTGGAACAAAGTAACTTTTACTTCCAATTCCTCTATTGTTTCATTATATTGTCCACTAAATATACAAAAGCAACTTGAACATCGATTCAACCTTAAAAACAAATCCTGAAAACGAGGTTGTATACACACCATGTTTTGTATAAAGGGTGTGAGCTAATTACGAGTAGGATACCACCTAGAATAGATGTAACTCACTTTATAATCCAAACAAATAATAATAGTTTGAAATAAATATATAAAATATGGTTGTTTTCTTATAGAATAAATGATACTTATGAAATTGAATATTATTAATAAACCATTTCTATATTGGAAAAAAAATAACCATTAAATAAAGATTCAAGAACCGAAGGATGTCATATTACTTAATGTATAACATAAAACATATGTAGATTCAAAAAATAAATAATAGAAAAATGTAAGTAATATTATAAAATAGTGAACTATATAACATAAACATCAACATGGGAGAACAACCTCGATCAAATATAAAAACCCTAGGATCTCACTCATAGATCACCTAGTGGCTAATAATGTGATCCTAAAATACATATATCCTATCATAACCTTATATACAAGCCATGTGGAAACTCATCACATAAGATAACTGATAAAAATTGACCTTTGTCCATAAATGATTCATATCTACACTAGTAATCATCCTCGTTCTACCGCATATATTCCCAAGTCTCCCAATAGACCCAAAAATAAAAGACACACCCATTTTATAAATTCCATATCTCAATAATAAATATTGAACAATATCACAACTTAACCTGTAACAACAAGGATATTATAAAAAGGATATTGTCAACCAATCAAAATAATATTATCAATTTTAATAATTAATTAAAAATCATAATGAAATACAAAATCTAAATAAATCCCATTAAAAATAAAATTTGTCTCAGGCCTCAATTAAAAATTAATTTCAATTAAAACATGTATTAAAGAACTATCATTGCACTCCCTTTATGTATAAAATTATTAATTCTAACATCAAAGAGTAGAATGTTATAGAAAACCCATTTAAAAAATAAGAAATGAAAGGATAAATAAAAAATAAATTATTTTTACCTGAAGGAATCTCAAATGAATTTTAATAAACACATCATGTGCATATAATAGAGATTTTGGAATGAAATCCTTGAGAATATTTGAAATCAACAATATGTAAAACTCAAATTCAAAAATGATGTTAGAAAAAGAATTATAATTTTATAAATAATGGTTTATTTAGATAGTAAATTGATAAGGTTATAATGTATAAATCCCAACCATAAATATTTTTTCAAATATGAAGAGATTATAAAGAAACTCATACCTGATTGATGGTGAATCCTCAACACCGTTCTAAGGAAAATAAGAATTATGTCCCAAAATATAATTTTTTACTAATGATGCTAAGATCCGCATATAATTATGTGTTTTTAAATGACATGGGAAACAGAAAAAATTAAAATATATTATTAATAAAATTAAAAGTAAGTTGAAGAAGTGGGTGAGGAGGAAGAGGGAATATATAAAAAGAATACATTCTCAGACCATATATGGATGATTCACTTAAAGCATCAAAGAGATCAAAAATATGTAATGGGATAACTCTCCATCACCTTATGTTGGGATCATTGGATGAATTGATATAATGATAAGGCCTATACTAAACAATTTAATTTAATTTAGTAATAATAGTAATGAAAAATATTTTTTTATGGAAATTATTGTCATTTATTGTTTTTAACTAGATTTGTCTATAATTACCAATTAAAAAACACCCACACCTATCTTAACTGAGTATAAATATTGATAGATTACGTCAAAAAATATTCCTATTTATTATAAAATATTACCCAAAATTATAACAGTTGACCAAAATTTCATAACCTTAACAAACTCCCTATAATAAAATTATAATAAATAATAGATTTAATATAATTGGTCTTTGGAAGTCAGTATATAGAAAATGAATATTTATGCCCATATTTAAGCCTTTAGTATCATTACATCAAGTACTTTATGTCTTGCACTAATTAGGATTTACCAACAATGTTTTCCTTGAGTGAATAATTTATTTGAATGTAATTTTTAAATGTTTTTTGATTGTTATATTTTCTTAATAAATGATTACTTATTTATTTTATCACTTATTTAAAATGAAATAAAATTTGAAAATCTTTATTTTTTGTTTTCCTTTTTTCCCCTTTTTTCAATAAATTGGTTTTTTTAATTTATTTAACTTTTTTATAGTTCTGAAAAAAATTATTTCTCTGTTTTTCACACTCCCTTTCTTCACATTTCATTTTTAAAGAAATAAAGGTCTTATTTAATATTTTAATTTTTTGAATGTAAAATATTTAATTAGATACGCTTGTTTTTTTATTTTTCATTTGAAATGATTTAGATTTTTATAATTATTTGAATGTAAAATAAATATCATCAAAATTTCAATTTCTCTTAGTTGATCATAATTCATATTTATTGATTAATAGTTTATTAATAGAATATATTTCTTCAATAATTTTGTTTATTTATTTGAGATAAAAAATAACATAATATTTTTTATTACATTTTTTAAATTGGATTTATATTTTTTAAAAGAAAACTATATACAATTTATTCAATTTTTTATTGAAATAATTTTTTACATTAACTTTTTTTCGAAAGTAAAATATTATTTTTAGGTGTTTTCTCATTTATTAATTTTTAATGAAAACCCATTTAATATTAGTTTTAAAATATAATTAAATATAAAAAAAATTTCTCTATTAATTTTTCATTTATTAATTTTATCTCACAAAAATATTATATGATTTTAATGAATTATTTTAATGTAAAATAAAATTTTTTGATTTTGGTTTTTTGGTTTTTGTTTGATTCATATTCTTTAAAAAATAATGTTTTTCTAAATTTATTTAGTTTTTAAATATTTGTAATATATTTTCTCACTCCCTTTTTTATTTTTCAATTTTTTAATTTTTTTTTATCTTCAAATATTTTAATTAATATTTTTTGATTTATATGAATGTAAATAAAATTATTTTTAGTCTTTTTCTACTATTTTTTGTAGAATGTATATTTTCATGAATTTCAAATTTATTTTATTTGATAAAAAACATAATTCTTGATTTGTGTCATGAACTATTTTATCATTTAATTGATTATTATAGTAGTGAATTATTAGTATTATTTTTAATTTACTCAAATGAGTATTACAATATTTATTTTATTTGTTTATTTTTTTCATATTGGTGATTTAAATTTCAATATTTATTTCATTTTATTTTTCATTCAATAAATATTATAGTTTTTCTATTTTTTTTTGTAAATTTACATAGAAGAAAATAAATATTTTTTTATTAATTATATGACACTTTTTATTTTTTTAATTATTTAAAAACAAAATTCATTTTAGTTTTATTAAATTGTGTTATAAAAATAGACTTTTTGTTTTCTTTTTATTATAATTGAATGTAAAAAACACATGTTTAGATAATATTTTATTTTTGATTTATTTTTTCTATCTTTTTCATATAATTATGCTACTCTTTAGCATAATTTATTATATCTCAATATTTTTTTATAGGACTACCTAGTGAGGTAGTGGGAGTTTAACACGCCGTTATTTCTACATATAATAGGATAACATTGTAAAATTTTTTTTGAGGGATGTTTTGTCTCATTGGAAATGAGATGCGTGAAATGAGGCACACACAAATTCAAGTATTTCATAAGATATGGAAATTTAATGGGGTTTCACTAGGAATGGTCTATGGGATTCGGTGCATCCTAAATCGTCAAGGTTAGGGGAGACAATTTTTTATTTTTCGGGTCATTTTTTTCTGGGATTCACCATTGTGGGTGGAGTATGTTGTTTCTCTACGCATGGTCACCGAGTTTTTACGCAACACTCATTGGACACTAGATTCACTAAAGCCGTCAGAGTAAAGTATTTATTATCTTTTTCATTTTTTATAGGTCTCGTAGTTTAAAATTAACTACAATGTTTCACTTGGAATGTTCACCGAGCTTCTCCACATTGCTTGCTAAAGGATGGTTTCGTTTGATTCATCTTAGAGATGGTTTTAAAGTGCATGTCAATTTTATTTTCATTTCACCATTGGGGGGTCATTAGTAATGATTCTGTTGAATTTTAGAGTTTCTTTTTTAGTTGAACTTATACTTTTCATTGATGAAATTATTCCATATTATATTTGATGTTTGTGCATGCCATTTTTGTTGTAAAAAATTAATTAGTTTATGTCCAATATTGTATGTTGAATATTACTAAACGGATGGATTTCAATGGTTGTGTCACGAAAATAAATAAATGACATGGATGCTGAAAATTACTATGAATGTCTTAGTGGGATATTCCTTTGGAATATTCATTGGATGCTGCACTAGAAATTTAACAGAAACATCCACGTATAAAGTTCATCTATTTATAATTGTTATTTATATAATAATTAATATATATTTAATTGTTATTAATAAATATTTTGAATATATAAATATTATAATTTATTATTTTTAAATTAAAAATAAATTATACTTTATATATTCGTCAATAAATATTTTTATAAATATATATATTTTATTTACATTTTTATTCATATATTTTATAAATTTTCAAATGGTAAATTAATTTATTTTTTTTAAAAAATATGTAACAAATATAATATATAGTTTTCATAAATGAATTTAATAAAAATATATTTTTCAAAATTTAATTTTTATGAATATATTCTATAGCTTATAAATATATACTTGTGTTCTATTGTGGAACTTATACCTGAAGTTTTAGAGGAACTTGGCCTGGAAGTTCCACTGGAATCTGATCTAGAAGTTACAATGTAACTATAACTAGAACATTCCATAAACATTCTAGTTTTAGTTTAATTGGAACTTCAATTAGAGTAGTTCATGGATATTTTGTAAAAAAAAATTCAATATATCTTTGAATTTTATTTTTATTTATAAATTGATAAATATAATTATTTAAATAATTATTTATTTTCCTAAATATAAAACTATTATTTAGATTTTTATTCATATAGTTTATACATTTTTTAATGTTTATTTTTGTAAAAATTATCTAAAAAGTGTAATACAATGTTTTTATTAATTTATTTAATAAAATTATATTTATTTAATTTAGTTTTATAAGTATAAACTATTTTCTATTGTAAAACACACACATAAACATCCACTATAAAATACACTCGATCATTTTCTGAATAATTTATATAAAAATATACAATATATCTTATAAATAAGTTTTTTATATATTCCAAAACATATCTATATTTATTATTATTTATCTTAATAAATATATAAATTATAATAACATGTTTTTTCAGGTAATTCATATATTTTAAAATGTTTTATTAAAATAAATGTGTAACATATGTAAAAAAAGTTTTTATATTTGCTTTTAATAATATTTTTCTAATTTATCTTTAGTTCTATATGTATAAAGTATTTCAAATATTGAGGAACTTCCGTTGGGTCTTCCATAGAAGCATCCAATGGATATAATGTAAAAAAATAAATTCAATGTACCATATGAATTTTTTTATGTTATAAATTTATAAATACAATTATATTTTCGATTATTTATTTTCTTAAGTATATAAATTTTATTTACATTTCTATTTATGTGTTATCAACATTAATAAATGTTTATTTTTATAATAATTATATAGAAAATTTAATAAAATGTCTCTACAATTTGATTTAATAAAATTATAATTTTTTAAATTTACCAATATAAGTTTTAACTCAAAGTTGTATTATGGAACATCCCCTGGAACATCCACATGAAATTTTTCTATATTTTTTTAGAAAATTTACTGGATGTTATAGTAGATCGTTCACTAGATATTCCTTATAAATTTCCAGGGAAATATTTATACATGATATCTAAAAAGTGTGTATCCTTATGTACTTTTCTTAAAATTATGTTTTCATGTTGTAGGTTTTTCTATTACTGATGATGAGGATGTTGATGTTTCATCATCATATATTATCTAAGTTGTAGGGATCATGTTTAAATCCCTTGATATTGTGCAATTTTTATGTGATATGTATGGGGGAACAAATGAGGTAAATGTATGGAAACAGTACTCAAATATGAATGATAATTTATTAATCAATCATCACATAATGCCTTTATGTATGAGGAGAAGAATGTCATAAGAAGGGTGAAAACATCATAGCACGGTGAAATTTCCTTTGGCTGAGACACATACTTGTTAACTTTTCAAATGGGGGTTATTTTTTTCTTTTAGGAAATATGCATTCCATGTATTGTTTTAACAAAATACAGAACCCTCGCACAATCCTATATCAATTCATTAGAATAGTTCTCAAAGAAATATAATATAAGCACAAACATCTGATATAGATTTCAATTCTTTATCAGGAATTAAACCACATGAATTCCCAATGGTGATAGATATTTTTAGGGGTTGAGATGTTCTTCGGTACATGTGTGTTGATCAGTTAAATTGATAAATGTATAATCTGGAGGTGGAATTGGATCATAGGGATCCATGATGAATGATAGAGTATTTTTAATGTGAAAGTCAATACAATCCATAATTTTTTTATACTATGCACTTTCCCATGATAACAAGAATTACCAATATTTTAGGGATGATACAAAAATAAAGATAGCTTATGAGTTTTATTGGAAATTTTTTTGTTTATGACACCAATTTCATCACTAATAGAAAGTAAAATTCCTTAGGATTGTTTTGGGACTTCAATCATTATTAGTTGACTGTTGTTTTTAGAGAAACATTAATATACTAAGAGACCACAAGTTATTTTTCGTTTTTTGGTACAAAAACCATTATAGGTGTATCACATTAAGTGACCATAAACTATATATTCTTGCCAGGATGTGGAAATGAGAAAATAAATTTTTACTTTTTTATTAGGAACATGGCATTGCTTTTATATATGTAATTTTGATCAATATTGCATTAAACATTTTGGTAATTGGATAAAAGATAGATTTATTTTCTTAACTTGATTAAATATGTTTTTCTTCCAATACCATGATGTATATCAGTTTGTTTAGGATCAATCTTCCCTAATAGAGGAATATCGGGATGGGAAATCGTAGTTGTTATATTGTGGGATTATGTTGTTAAAAAAGTGGGAAAATTTAATATTGGTATATGATTTAAAATTGGGTATTCATAAAATTAAATTGAGTGAGTGTTTTAATGGAAAATTTAAATATAAAATTCATCACAGGTTATACATTTTCAATTATATTAAAGAGTTTTATGTAGTTTTTGGAAATAATAAATAACAAGAAATAAAGTCCTATTTTGGGATTTAGGATAGGATTCATCATAATCTTTACCCTTACTGTGCATCGATGTTCCATGTTTAAACTAGATATAATCGTAATAAAATTTATTTATATCAACATGTATATCAAAGGATTGGTGCCAGTTTTATGTATCAGGTATTGAAATTGGAATTCAATTTATGTATGTTATTAGAATGGTTGGATATACAGATCAATTCCATATATCATATGAAGCTTCTAATTATGTTTTTCAATGTTCATATCATAAATTTGAATCTTTTTTTATCATTGTTTTCATTTATTAATTATTTATGATCGATTTGATATGAAATTAATACATGAAAAATATAGTATGGGGAGGTTGAACTAATCGTCTAAAATTATTCTGATGATTCATTAATATTTTGTTATTATAAATGATGATATAAATTTATTTATAGAAAACCTTACAAAGAATCATATGAATGGTAACTTAGTTGATCGTTGTTTCTTTTGAGACAAATGCTGGTTATGAAAATTCATTCAATAATTTTAGAAATTATTCTAAAGATTTTAATACCATAATTATATAAATGGATAAAGATGTTTTTTGTGATAGTTTTGAGATAATTTTATTAGAGGAATAATTTAAGAGGAAAAAATTAATGGTTGTGAATGAAAGTGGAAAAAATTGAATAAAAATATGATCAATTAATGTGATATGATGAAAATAGGATTTTAGTTTATTATTAATTATATTTTTAAGATAATTATTCTAATTTTAATATGGTATCTCATATCATTTTTTTCACATCTTGAATTTCAGATCAAGATGTATCAAAACATTTGCATCGAAAAAAACATTATTACATGTAATTTATTAAACAACATCATTCTTTTCTATAAGTTCTATATATTTTTTTAAATTATATTTTATAGGAATAACTATACACCAATTTCTTACTTTATTTTTCGATATTGAATTCCATATAATTGGAAGTGTCCTAGTATATTATACGTTGGATGAAAGTTGTTTTTTGTTGAATTTTGATGTATTTACAGCATGTATAAGATAATTTCAATTATAATGAATCCACTAATGAATTTATTGGAAAGTTTGAATTGTAATGGATTCAAATTACATTTTATGAAACAAAAATTATTATTTAGTCATTCATTATGATAATTTTTATACAAATCCACTAAATCATTTTTACAATGAACCATTTTGGTATTTAAAATAAATCCACTTTTGGTATTTCAGGCCATTATACAACAGTTTAAATCTTAATAGATTTGGAAACCATTTTAGTAAGATTAAATTTTTTATGTGGATGTAATATTTGAAAATTGTTACACATCTAGAAACTATTTATTAAAACTATTTTGGAATTTAAGACCATTAATGATTCATGATTCAATGATGTTGAAATAGTACAGGAAGAACCAGAAAATATATTCATTTTTGAATAGTAATGAGACCAGTTGTATATTTGAAACCACATACATTGTATTTAGGAATTTTATCATTCCTTTATATGTTAAAAAATCTATTATTATAAATAATATTGGAAAAAATCCATGAACCTGAAAGCACATTCAATTCTAGTTTCAAGTTACTCCAATAAAACTAGTCTATTTTATTATTAGTTATGAAGAAGGAGGTACTGAATCCATGATCCAAATCCTTATTATATAAATATTTTCTGAG
This sequence comes from Viscum album, assembly GCA_963277665.1. NCBI lineage: Eukaryota > Viridiplantae > Streptophyta > Magnoliopsida > Santalales > Viscaceae > Viscum > Viscum album. Next base: position 669,018,445 of record OY728133.1, read on the forward strand.
AAGTTATTATCAGGGTTGGAATGGAAGAAATCTTACACACATAGTCGTGAGTCATCAACTTATTCATGGGATAACATCCCCTATTAAATTGTTTTGTTTTTAAATTCCCTATAATATAGAAAACTATTATTTCATTGTCTAGGAATGCATCACCTTGTTAAGGAGAATCCTCCACATGGAATGCGGGAGTAGTATTTTTATTGTAACCAGGTCTACCTTAATTTTTGGTTAATTATATAACTACATTCTACAAGTTGTGAAAATTCACTTATACGAGTTAGTTTATCTTAAAATGGATTTTATGTCAAATCGGAGAATATATACCTTTACTAAACCATATTTTGATAAATATCTTGTCAAATACCACTCAACTAGGGATACATAGGGTTTTTTTGGCTACAATATTTTTTCATGATATAAAAAATGAGCATTGTACATTTTAGGGTTATAGTGTTGATGAAGATTAAAATTGTTCCATTAAACTAAAGTGCATCCCTAATTGGTTTCTCTACCAACATATGTATAAAATTTTTATTTTTCCAAGAACTTATTCCCAATAAATAAGAATGAAGATATACAAACTATTAATTTTTATATTTTCATCTTGAAGAATGTAGATAATTATATACTCACAATGGATTAAATTGTAATAAATGTGGGTTTATATGGAAAATTTACATTTGTCTTCCCCATTTAATACTTTTTTTATTATTTTACAATATATATATTACCTTATATCATTGAAAATAATTTTAATATGTGAACCTATTTGACTATATTTTTAAAATAATATTGATTAAAATAAATACTCACCCTACTACTTGTGAATGTTTTATTGAAAAGAGAACAAATATCACATATTACTGTTGAATATAATTTCTTTTCCAATTCACAATCATTTTCACCTGAGAATATAATAGTTTTTCAAAATAAAACCTAATTAGTTAAAATCATTTATTCGAAAAATTTATATTGAGGGAATGTATTATTCTGACTCTAAATCCATAATCTTCTTGAGGTGCACATAGTTTGATTTTTTGGGTTAATAACTCTTTCAAACCCATTTTGGTATATCATATAGTCCTATAAAACCCTATATATGTCATTGATTCATTGAAATACTATCTATTCCAATGATGTTTTATCTCAATTGGATATTCTATTAATTTTGAATATGTTGCTACTACTCTTTTTCTCCTAGCACGGGTTTCATAAACATATATTGAATCAATTTTTTTTCTTTTCTTGTTATTTATTTCACATTTATAATCATAGATATGGTTTAAAAATAATGTTTTTTTTCTATTATGATTATCCTCAATCTGGTAGAGGTTTAGTATTTTCAATAGGTTCTTTTTGGTGTTCTGCCTCCTCATGGATCCTTGATTCATTGGGACCTTTCGTAAGGTTTAGCTCTATAATATAAGGGGTAATTCCATATTAATAAATGAAATATTCAACTTTTCATGAATCATTCTTAGGGTTTTCACTTATCTACAACTTCAATTTTTAATTTTTAATTCTTGTTTCCTAACTTTTTCTTCCATGTTCTTTAGGTTTTTTTCAATTTAGAATTTTTTTCTTCAATATATTTTATTTTTTCCCTTTAATCCACATATTCATGATGTGAAACAACAAATTATTTATTGGTAATTGTCTCATTTTAACCTTCTTCTTATTTTTTCATCTATATTATTTTTCTTTTATATATCCATGGTTTTATAAGGTCATTAATTTAATAATGTAATTACTAGAATTAATCCACTAGTTGTAGCACCATCTTCATATTTCTACATCTATAATATTTTTCTTTTTACATAACTAAGTTATGAGAGAATCATTAACATAATAATTCAACTGGTAGACTTAACTCAGTACATCTAACTTGTTGAATCGTTAGTTTCTAGACAATATTATCAAAATTTAACAAGTTCCATTTCATAAAAAGATGATGGTTTACTTTTTCATTTCTTTTTAGTAATCATAAATTTTCAAAATACCAATACTAGAACAATAAATTTTTTACTAAGACTCATTTTATATAAAAATTCAAATAAATTTTATTCCATAACAGTTATGTGACAATATACCATCTAATATTTGAAATATACTTGTCATATTATTTAATATAATTCATTAATATTTTGTAAATTTCATGATAACACTTTAATGTTTTCATTTCTATCAAACTATAGACATAATTGATGAAACAAAAAATCAGGTAGGAACTCATAGTAGGTAGAAACATAGTAGAGAATGTGAATAAGGAATAGAGTTTTGTAATGTCAATATGATATTGTTCTTTATTTTCCATTACAGCTTCCAAAAGATATGTTTTAATTTCTATATATATAAATAATATAACAACTTTTTAAAATCACCATAGTTATAACAGTGCTGTTGAGGGATTGAATTAATAGGAGTCATTATCTTTCTTTTCACATTCAGTTATCCAAAATATCCTTTATCTATCACCATCAATAAAAATTTTTCCATGCCACCAATTAAAAAAAAATTGAGGAATCATGGTTATCGAGTACATTTTTTTAGTATTTCTTAGAATACAATTATGAAAAAGTATTGGATATATAATTATTCAATATATTTTATAAATGGTTATCACATAGTGGAATTTAATTACCATATTCCAAATGTAGTGGGATTTCATTTAAAAATATTTGTAAAGATGTAATATTTAATCTAAAATGAACACCTAAAAATTGAATGTAATAAATTTCATTGTGAATCATAGAACATAAAATATCACCAGAGAGAACATAACCATTCCCTTAGGAATATTTTATATTTTTTAGTGACATATAGAAAACCTATTTTTTATAGATTCCACAAAATAAAGTACAAGTTTTAGTGATAACGTAAGGTAGCATATGAATGGAATCTCCACTAGAAGTTGTAACACAAGATCCAATAGATGTTCCAATGGAAACAGTGGGGAATGAACAATAAAATTCCATACTATATCATGTAAAAATGTCAGTTTTATATAGAAAATCTATTTTTTTGGTGAATTCCATGAATTATAGTTTGGTTTTTGGTGATAACATAAGGTAGAATAATACTGAATGTTCCACTAGATGTTGTAGTGGAATCTCTAAATGAATTTTAAAATGGAAATGGAGGGGAAATAATAGATCAAAATTCAATACAAATTACTTTAAATTTAATACAGAAAACATTTTTTCAGGATTCCAAAAATTATAGTATGAGTTTTTGTGATAATTGATGGTAGAATATGACTGAAAGTTCTACAGGATGTTCCAATGGAACCAGTGGGTAAATATCTAAAAAATATTACCTGCTAAATCATTGAAAAATTTTAATTATATATTGAAGAAATGTTTTTTATGTATTAAAGAAATCAAGGTAAATGATTCAGTGCTAAAAAATGTAGAATATGATGACATGTTCTAGTGGAAGATCCACTAGATGTTCTAGTGGATTCAGTGGGGAAAGAGTAGAAAAAAATTATTTATTGAATCACTTAAAAATTTATGTTCAATATTTAAAAAATGATTTTTTGGTATTCTAAATGTTACAATATAGGTTTTGGTGATAATTTATGGTAGAATGGGATTGGAATCTCCATTAAAGGTTATGGTTAAACAAGTGAGGAATAAACCGAATAGAATTTCATACTGAATCCTATAAAAATTTCAGTGAAATATAGAAAACATTTTTTTGGGATTCTATGAATAAAAGTAGTTTTTTAACCATAAAAAATTTTGGAATAAGACTTGAAGTTTTACTGGATGTTCTAGTGGAAACACTACAAGATGTTCTAGTGGAAGCTCATCTAGAAGTACTAGTTGGAAAAGAACAGAACCAAATTTCATTTTGAATCCTACAAAAAATTCACTTTAATATAGAAAACATGTTTAATTTTGAATTAAACATATTAAAGAATAGGTTCTATGTTAAACAATATTTTCACTATTATTAGAAATAATTTGAATGGAATTTCCAATGGTAGTCTCATTAAATCCTCTACAAGAAGTTATAGTGAATCCTTTAGTGGAGGTTCCAGTGGATCTACAAGTGGATTTTTCAAAGGAAATTCTAGTGTAATTTCTATTGGAACTTATAGTTGAACCTATATAAAGTCTTCCAATGGATGATCCACTATATATTTAATGGGAATCCACGTTTAATGTTCTAGAGGGGAAGAATAAAACAATCCCCCCTCAATCCTATAAGAATTAAAGTAAAATATAAAACATTATTTATTGTGCATTATATAAATTAAAGTTGATGATTTTTTCAAATCAAAAGGTACTCCTGCTAGAATAGGACCGGAAGTTCAATAGTAAGATGCAGTGGACTTCTACTGAATGTTCCAGTGGAATCTCCACAACATGTTCTAGTGGAATCTTCATAGAATATTCCATAATAAATTCCATGTAAAATTAAAAAAATGAACTTATAATGGATATTTCAAAGGATCTTGTAGTATAAAAATATTTGGAATCCCCAAGGGATGTTTTAGTGAATCCTATTATGGAATTTTCAACGAAACTTTCATCAATAAATTAGTAAAATATTGATTTTCCACTATTTTCAGGGGATATAGTGTATTCAAATAGATTAATTTAGAATTTGAAAAATGAATATATATAATATTTTATGAATATTTCAAAGAATATATATGTATTATAAAATAAATTATGATAAGAGAAGATTTAATTTTTCTAAAATAAAAACAATATTTTCCAAAAATAATGAATATAAATATTTTAGTAGAAATGGATATTCTATGAAACCTTTTTATATCATTGGAACTTATTTTTTATAACAAAATGTATTATGTAATGAGACTAAAACCACCTGATTCACCACCATTCTTAGGGAATAAAAATCATACCATTACGTTGGTGGCAGATTGGGAGAAATGTGAAAATGTGTTTAGAGAAATATTTTGTTTCACTAAACCCATTGGAGTCACTGTTTGTTTTAGAAATTTCATCTATGAAGTTATATATAATCCATGGAGTTGTCTATATCGTTAGATTCTCCACTTACACCATAGTAACCAATGTTATGGTTAAAAAAATGATCTTTCTTAGGGGTCTGACTCATAAAATGGAAAACACCAATCTATAAATTCTAATATATGGAATTCCCTAAATGATTGATTTTATGGATAAAAAATACAACCTGACACCTATAACAATTCTAGGTGTTTATCTAAAAGGGTAACTAGTGATAATTCTTATTCGTAATTTGTTTTTGTAAAAACAAACTTGATAAGATTGGGTTTAGGCTGGAGATCGTTGAGTAATGTTACTTTGTCTTCTTGGGTGACTTATAAGGTTTTCAACTTCAATGGATCTCCTGATTGATCTTATGGTGGCTGAGAATCTTCTCTCTTGAGGGTGGTTGATCATCAATGGACAAATGGTACTAGAAAACTAGGAGGTGATTCTAGTTACACGAGACAATAATATTATAGATACTTCATCTATATATTATGTAAATCCATATTCTCTCTCCCAATCCAAGGATGATTCCTTTTAATACATTCACCATAAAGGTAATATTTCTCATTTTATAGTAAATGAATATGCCAACTCCGAGAGAATTGATTTTGGGAATTTTTTTATTATTCCTTATCTAATTTTAAAAGGGGTCTCAAAACCTGTTATATTAAGGCATCTGGTCATGTAGATATCTAACACATAGGGATTCTGAAATTTTAATTTTGTCTCCTTGGGACATGGAATTTTACTCTTCATATTACTTTAGTGGTTCTAATGATACGAGACCAAGATTTGGTTTTGAATCTCTAAAACTAGGACTACTGCACATCTATTAATGGGATTAGATGTTTAACCTAATAGAGATCAGTTATTCTTATGTTCAAAATTGGGTTACAGTTTATGGTTTTAACTGGATTCTATCTAATATTCAGTGATTATATGATATTTATTTATAATTTTTTTCCCGTTAAGGTGGAATATACTACCAAGAATGCAATTTCTATCCATTTTTATTGATTAAAGGTTGAATTCAATTTGTGTTCTACTTTTGTAGAAAAAATATTTCTCTTGATAGATAATAATTATTTTGAAATATGGATTGAATATGAAAAAAATTCATGGATTATACACAGATTGTAAGGTCATCAATAATGATAAATTTAACTACAAAAGGATCATGTTTCTTGACATTTTTTATTATGATGGTAACGGGGAGAATTTTTTTTAAGGAACCAAAAATTTTTGAAACTAGGGTGGGGGGATTCTTGTAAGGTCTCTCACTCTCATGGTACACCAAGTTCATTATCTGAACTACTGGGAGCTGAAATATCTCATTCCAGGTATTCATTGATATCGACTATTGACAACAAGGGGTAGGGTTCTATGATCGGTACCAATCATTATTCAATCTATTATAGGAATTATTGTGATCTATCCATATGGAAAAGGACTGCAAAATGAATAAATCAGATGTTCATAGACAGAACCCTTCCAAGGCCTCGGTTACTAATGGTGTGAAGGAAATAAATAATGTGGATGGTGTGGTTATAGGGACCAATTTAGAGGCTCTAAATTTGCAATGTCTAGGTGATATGGATACGTAGTGTCAAAAGAACGTTTTTACACAATTGCGGGTTGGGTAGTCCTATTTAGTAGGTGAATCTAAGTCTTTGATTGTTTCAAGTATCCATGGAGATCAACCGATTTATCAAAATATTCATGGGTGTATGATACAGTCTTTTAGATCTATAAAGATAAATTTTTAGAAGATTATGGTGGATGAAGATGGATTTAAAAATCATGTATATATGAATCTTAGATCACCTTTTCACATCTCATCAAGTATGGGTGATAACTTTATGGGTAATCATAAACATTATTATAAGGGATGGGAATACATATGGGACTTATCATGTGGGTGTTTGGTTTGAAGATTATGGTGAATAGAATGATAATTAATATAATTATGGACATTTTGCATAAAATCTTAATAATAACCAATTGGGGTCGGTGAAAATGTTTTTAAATCCCAAAAATGGAAATAAAAACACAAATCTACAAATCTAATTAGTCATAAGAAATGGAAGGTTACTCAACCTATTAAATATAACCTTAATTTAGTGTTAGGGAAGGACCCCCCCCCCCTCTAGAATGAATATTTCTGAAACATTTTTAGAATGAAATTGGTAGTTTGATATTAATAGGGTTGGTGATAATTAGTCTAAAACCACAACACTTCTTGAGGTGGAGTTTCCATAGTGAGTGATAACCAGAAAATATATTTTCGAGGATATATTTCATAAATTTCATCCTTATTAACATTTTCCTATGTAAATGAAATCTATTTTTCTTAATTTTGGTAAATTCATTGAACATGAATGTTAGAAGGTGTGGATAAAAAAATACCGACCTCAAACCACTGGGGGATCATTATTAAGATAGGTTACCTCTAGGACTCAGTGATATTTTGACAAAACGGTTTGACATATATTATAAATTTATTTATTTAAAAAATTATATTGAATCATTTCAATATACGTACTACCTCACAGTCTTGGAAATTAAATCCACTAACATTGAGTATAATATATAATTCAACCCTTACATGGATATTCATGATTTATCATCAAATAATAGTTTCTGACACATTATCAGGTGAAATTCTAAAACATCATCTCAAGATGTTCTTAAAATTCAAAATAATTCCCATACATAGATAAAAGTTCATTTTTCATGACTTAGAATCAAACATAAGCACATGTGTTGTATAAGGAATAACAAGAAGTGACATCTTTTTCTTGAATTATATCTCACTGAAATCATTGATGGTTTTATATATTAATGAGAAAAGTATATTCCATTCCCGACCATAGATTATTATTGTCACAAAGTAGATTATTATCTTATAATATATGAGATATGGCCTATAATTTCTATCCTTGGAATTTTCATAATAATTATCTTGAATATTTTTTTTAATTTTTTTTCCATTTCTATATTAAATTAAGTTTGTATTTATTTATTTTATTTTTCTATATGTAAAATTTTCATTTTGGATTAATTTTTTATATTTTCTAAAATAAATATAATAATTTTTATCCATTAATATTTTTTAACATTAAGGAATTTATAATTATTTTCTATTACAAATGTGAAAATAACATAATTTTTTTTGGAAATATTCATGTAAATGCCATGATTATCAACACATTCCAACATTAGGTGTATTTTCGTATTAGAGAAAGAATAGAATGTTGTGGGGTAATTTTTGAAGTGAAATTATACAAAGGGATGAAACGAAACCTAAATGTTCATGTTCCACAAAGATTTTTTATAGGTTTTAATATTTTGATTCAATATTGGAGATGATGAAATGATTAAAAATTTGTAATTACCACTTATTATATATGTTATGGTTTTTATCATCATGAAAAAGTGGGTTAAATTATATCATAATGAGTAGTGTGGATGATTATTAGTTTCCTGGATTCTCATTGTGGGAAAATGGTCAAGTCATGGTTTGTGAAGCTGATATTTATATAGATTGTTCATCATACTAGAATAGTATATGTTATATTAGGATGAATTTTTTATGGGTTTGAGTTCGTGAAGGTAAAAATGTGTCTAAATTTAATATCAACATTGGTAGCATCATGAATTTCATATAAACCTTTAATTGGGATCATTATGGAATAATAAAAAATGTTATGATAATATTTATATTGATATTATAAAATTGGAAAGTCGCTGGATATGTGAGTAAATGGGAGAGAGAATTTCAATTTGATTTTTAGATTTCATGTTGACCAATGTAGGTTGAAACATATTGATTCTTATTATAATATCATTACAAGACATCATTTTAGATTTAAAATTTTGGGTTTTATTAGGTTCACTTGGTTTGATACCCTAAGAGGGGGGTGAATCCGGGTATGAAAAATTAAGATAATTGACCATATTGATCTTTTTTTCTATTAATAAAAAATCTCTTCTATCTCTTTCCTGCAGTAAATTATAAACAAGAATTAAATCATGCACATGACATAGAAAATTTAACTTGGTTCACATTTATTGGGATACATCCAAGGAGCATACACTAGCAATGTGTCGATGTAGAAAATACACTAAAAGCACAGTACTGTTTACAAATTTCGGAGTGAAATCACTATCCCCCCTTGTTTATAACCACTCACAATATGAAATCTCACACCTCTCTCAATTGAAGTGTGCTCACTACTTTCTCAGAACACCCACTAAAAGTTTAAAGACTTGTAGGTCCCTTCATTATCACAAATGAACACATCTTTCTCTGTGTATAGATTATCTTTTGATGTTCCACATTCATACACTAATTAATACAACTTTACCATAGCTGTACCAGGAAATCTTCCAACTTTCGTGCACCCCTATAATGACTGGCACACTTCACCAAGACTGGCATGCTTCTCTATACCATGTCGCGCTTCTCTAAGCCTATCGCAAAAGTCTCACCTAACTACATGCGCAAAACTCCCTTCACCCACTCAGAACATGGGACACTCACCCCCCTTTATGCTTAAACCAATATCGGTATGCAACCATATACTATTGTGCAAATTCTGAATAACATAATACTTGCGAGCCCAAACCACAACTTACGCGACCGGAACTACTTGCATGAATGGATCTAAAATTCACTATAAGTGTTGAGCTCTCTAAAAATGAAGAGGGGTATCCCTCTATTTATAAGAATTTTGGGAACCCTGAGTGTTGTGCACAAGTCTCCTCTCAGGGTGCATGTCTCATCACCCGATCCTGTGTCGCCCTAGTCACTTTGTGTGCCCAAACAAAAACATGGGAACCCCTATTTTGTTTTACGTATTTTGATGTTATGATCACGAAAAGATATGGCACACAATTTTTCAAGTCTCCAAGACTCTGGTGCACATTTCCCATTTCCAAAAACACTTATATACATTTTTTTATTTTGTGGCCTAAAAAATTGGAAACCAATGGAAAACGGTGCCACCTTGTTTTTCTCTTTTTTTACAGCTTCCCGATTATCCATTACGTTTTCAAGGTTCTTATACCAATCATTGATTGTATAAAACATCTCTATTACTCAAAAAGTCACCATGAAGACCCTCATTTTTCAACAAATTGAACATCATGGTCTTCTTTGACAAAAAACAAAACACGGAGGCCCACTTTTTCAAAAAACAGAACCAACTCAAAATTCATTCAATGATACATTGAGGGATTTTTGTCCAATAGTTTTAATCTCTCCTTCTATTCAATTTCTTCATTTTCAATATGGATCATAATGATAATATAGATTTATTACCTTCGACATGGTGACTACTTTTTGAAAACTGGTTTTCTCACTTCTATGAAACCAGATATGCATGCATCAAGGTAATAATACCTTGAAACCATCATTTTACATCTATATTACACTTCTTTAAGGGCCAATGAAATTATTTTTGTATTTTTGATTTCTTATGAGATCTTCATGGGGCTGTTTTGATTAGATTATTTGGATTCACTCATTGATAACACGGTTGTTAAAATCATCGAATTATGGTAGTCGATTCGAAGTATCTCATTCATTTTAATATTGATATTATAGAATTTGAATGTTTTTATTTAGGTATATTTTTCAGATTAATAAATATTATAAAAAATTAAATCAAGGTGTCCCATAAATTATAATAATATATAGATAACTATATGATTCTTTTTATTTAATTTTGGTTAAAATAATTACATGCCATCATATAGTAGTATTTTAGTTGCGTTGAGTATATATTAGTCTTGTATTATTGACATAGTTTTGTGGATGAGATGATTTTGTTAATACATTGAGGATAAATGTGCCCTATATATAGATGAGGAATTTAGAAAATTAATTAATCAAGAATAATTGGTTCATTGGTTTTGATGATTAATTAGAAAGTAATTTAATTAGTATTCAAATATGATTAATGATTTTGTAATTTTTCAGTATAAGGTGAGCTAATTAAATGGTAAAAATAAATATACAATGCTGTTAAAAAATTATGTGTTAACTAATATATGAATATGAACTGTAAAAAAATAATATATTGATTAGTTATTTTATTTTTATTATTTATTTGTTGAAATTTTGGTGTGTGTAAATATTTTTATTGTAGTTGTGTGGATGTGAATACGTGGGAGAAATGATGTTGTAGTGATTTTCTTATATAATTTTTACATTAATATTGGAATTTTTTAGTGTTTATATATAATATTATGTTTTCTTATTTTATACACCCCAACACCAGAGTAAATTAATCAATTTTATGGCCATATAACTTTTTATACTTGGTAAACCCTTGACCTCCAAGATTTGGTGTAAATTAATGGTTGAATACTCTACCGGTCATGCCCTTTATTCTGGTCATGGTGATTCTTAATTATCCAAAATAAAAATTTTGACAATCGATAATAACAGCGGAGAAGTAAATTAATATATATATATATATATAATATTTTAGGATTATGTAGAATTACAAAGTATATATGTATTAAGAGATAATGTAGAAGAAGAATAAGTATAATAATATGGAGAAGAAGGAAGAAGATAAACTCCCCAAATAAGACTAATATCCCTAGAGCCCCAGGATGAACCTACCCATTTAAAATCCACCCAATGAAAAACTAAAAAAAAAAATTAATTTATTTGCCTCCCCATACCCAAATAAATCATACTTATAACCTCTAACCAACACTAACAACCTATGACCATCTTCCACCAGCCCCTGACCACTAACCAACGCTAAAATATAATAATTACTTTTCCACAATGCACAAAAAATATTCTCAAGATATAGACATAGACATCCCCTATATTATTATCATTAAATAATCCTTAAAAAACGTTTTGTCGCTAACGTGGACCTCCCGACACAGTAGTTGAAGCACTATAATGAAAACTACTTGGTAGTGGATCTGGTAGTGGTGTAAGAAACAAAAAACATTGGATTCCATTTTTTATGAAACATGATGAAAATAATTCCAGTGTAGTGGATCAATATACACTTTTCCGCCGTTCAGTCTCCATCAATAATCATAGTAAACCCCAATTTATTTTCATAAAAATAATTTTACTTTTCACTATAAATTCCAGTAAAACCCTCAACCTTAAATTCCACTTTTTAGGGTACTTATGATGCCTCACAGCTATAACATGATTCTATACGAAAAAACTAGTTACAATTTCATTCATTATTATGTTTAAAATAGTCTATATAGCTAGTGCTTTTCTTATGTTTGATGCTTATCTAATAACTGGATTCAAGCGGAGATCCAGAACAAACTACTCATATCATACACCTTTTTTAATCCTTTCTAGATCAACTGAGATACTTTAAAATTTGAATTTAATTATCCAATTAATATTTAATCTTTTTTTCCCAAAAATATCCATAGGTTCTGATCTATGATCAAAGAAGTCCTAATTTCCTAGAATAGTTAGACTATGCTCCTAATGAATATGCAGTGTCCAACCTCCTCCATGTGTTGTTATGGCAAGACTGATCGGCCATGCCGACTCACCTAGTACTAACACTATTTTTGATTCGTCATGTGGATATTAAATATAATTTGGAACGAATGATACACCACAACTAAAAAATCTAATATATCCTTCATACAATGCACTTATAGTTTTTTTCACTTCCCCAACAACTAGAATCATATAACATACAACAACATTGTAAATTTTTCCCCCACTCGCAACAGGTCATAATTCTTGAAGTTGAAATTCATGTTCTGTTTCATCACTCTATCCCCACCATCACCAGATTACTAGTTTCAACTCCATCATGCCTTAACAAACCTATGAGAACAAAGCCTTTTCACTCTATTGTCGGGGAAATTATTCCTTAACATTGTTGGTGTTAAAATTTTCAATCAGTGTTAGATTCAGTTGATCGCATGCTGTGATTGTATTCAAATTATTCTAAATGAAGGACCCAGATATTGTAGGGTACTTCATAATACTATATTCCCAGGGTATTATCATGTACTATTTTATATGAAATATTTGGAAGAACTCTTCTATTTCTGTGATCCAACCCAGACGTCCTCCCCTGAAAACATTCTGGATGACCAAACTCTATCTCTGTGAATATTCGGCACAAAAAATATATATTTTAACTTTCTCTCCAACTATTTAAGTGTCACTATAGTTTATTTTACCACTATTCCAAGACTTCTACTATTAAAAAAACGTATTTAGAGGTGATTGAATTCTCTACAGAAATCAGATCACTAATGTAAGCCGCATTCATGTAGCTCTAAATTACACAACTATGGTCTGCCACTTTTCATGGTGCATTACACTCCCTCTAATGATCATGCTGGATAAATACAAATTTCAGCATAGTGTACATGTCCCACCTCGACATCCATCATATAGGTAGACAATTACGTCTTGTGTTATACCTATTCATAGAATAATTGTGTACTTATCTACATTTGTTTCTCTAATTCGATCGATTCATTATTTTCATTCACTTTTCAAGAGTGAGATGGTAATGTTAGGAATATTAGGGGACATTTGTGTGATTATCCCGTTATAAATTTTTTGATATGAAGGGGAAGTTTCTGTAAGAAATATTTGTTCTACCATTACTATTTTTCTATTTGGTTGTAGACACAATGGTTTTGCTAAATGAAAAGAAGTGACAGAGAAGACAATAGAGGCTGTGATGGTGGAGTAAATCTATACAGAGGATAGTTTTGTATCTAGATTACCAAGGATAAGACTTTGGGATGTTTCTTGTTATTCTTTTTTTAGAAAATCAATTAATGTTAATGGAAATATTCTTGATTTTTTTGGACCGAGGCTCTTGGAGAAGTGTTCTTCTCTAGGGAGTTCTCCTTTCTTGTCTCCATCTTCTCTCCCACATCTATATCATCTAACTCTCTAATTTTTATAATTCAAAAATCGTTTTTATACAATGTTATTGATATATTTCATTCTATTTTTTACTATAGTTTGTAGCCGTTATTTTAGAGATTATGACATGTGGTTGTTGTAGTGGTTGTTGTATATAGACATGGTAAATGAATGGAGTCCCAAGATATATAAGATTAGGATAAAAGGGATATTTGGTAATTTATGATATAGGAATGTAATGCCTCATTTTCTATATTTTCATGATTTAATATAATCATATAATAAGGGTATTTATAAAGTGATCATATGTTAAGATTTATTTTTTTGATGACCTAATATAGGATTTTACTTTGTTTCATTGTCAATCCCAAAAACATTTTCTTGATACATCTGTTTGGTTCAAAATTTTATGAGTAACCTCCTAATTATATTGGTAGGACACCCATTGTATATTTTATAATATATTGTTTTGGATAGTTATAGAGATTGGGGTAGATCTTACTAGCTCATGAATTGGTATTTAATGGGAATTGGAGAAATTATACTCTTATTATTATTTTCTCTTGTAATTACCTTTAGGGAAATTTTAATTATGTTATATCAATGGTATAATTATATTATCAATGAGTTTTTTTGGGATTATTTTATATTTTATATTTTGGGTTTACTGTTGATTTTTCAATACTTTTTGGGGATGATAGTGGTTAATTCCTAACATTTTGTATGTTATACACCATTAAGGATAGATTCCATACAATGACTTATTTTAGGAAATATTCATGGGACACTATAAATTAATTTACTTATCCATGAGGGGTTATAATAGAGTTTATTCATGAGTGAGTGATAAAAAATTTAATTTAATTTTTTATGATAAGGATTGATTTTTGTATTAGTGGGGATTGAGATGAATTATAAGGTAAATTGTATCATTTGATATTCACATGAGAAGTAGTCTAATGATATTCGTTAATATATAGAGGGGACTCGTGATCTGACACAGTTACCCAGCTGGTCAACCAAAAATATGATAAAAATAATGCATCAATTGAGGGATATATTACATAACAAGGTACATAAAAAATCTGGGGTTATGATTATGTTTAAATTTGGTAAATTTCATTCAAAAATTTTAATATAATGAAAATGAATTTTGTTAACTCTATATTATATTCTTTTCTTTTTGTATGTCTCTAAACATGGTTGGTTTATAATAAACACATATAGTTTTGGATAAATGGGTGTAGAGGGATAATCTGATTAATCATCAATGAGTTAGAGAGTATTGTTCATGAAGGGTGATCTTGAATGACTTTCCAAGAAAAAATCTACCAATATATGAATTATTGGATCCTTTATTTTTATAATAATGATGAATTAGGGGCATGAATGATGTTTTTCATGAGTCAGTTTGTAGGAAAATTGTATATCTTTGTTAGATAACATGGTGAAATGATAAGTTTTTATTAGATAATGGATCCCAAGTGATGAACATTTTTTCGTGAAATTTATGCATGTTATATGTTTTCCCCCTAAACTATACCAAATTATGAGGTAATTCTATTAATTTTTACGGAGTATTTATGACAAGATATTAATTTTCTGGGATCCCCTTTCACACTATTCAATTAATTTAAGGAAATCATGAAGCTTTTAGTAATTTTAATGAATTTGATGATGATATAATCCCTCCAGGATTAATGTTATAATTTATTATTTATAAATATATCAAGAACGCATGAATTATTTTATATTTTAATATTGAATGATAAAAGGGATTGTATAAAAAATTTATGTTTCTATGAGGTTATCATGGAGCCCATACTTTGATAGTGGCTGGGGCCTAGTAGTTTTACATATAACCCAAGAATTGTTTGCCTCCTAAGCCTCATTAGCATCAATCATGAAATTAGGCTTTTACACCAATAATGAGATAATAAATAAGAAAAGATAAGGAAAATTTAGAATACTTAGGGTCATCACGTTAATCATGGATGTGGTGGTGTTTGACCGCACCACAATAAGAATAATTTGTAATATATGGAATGTTTTAATCCATATATATTCCAACACTATGTTGATTGATGATCTTACATGGTTCCATCAATTTATATACCATGCTAGATTATATTTTTATTTGCATAAAATCATTATAATCATTAATTTTTCTTCATTATTCAGAGTGTTATAGATTATGTTTTTCATTACTCTTATTCCTTTAAGGTTGTATAAATTTATTAGACGCCAATTTTTTTATAAAAGTGTTTTAGGGGCTTGGTAAAATATTTGGGAATTATTGATTGATTTCTAAGTTATTCAGGTTAAAAATATTACTATATGATTTATTTATTGGAATAAAATTATTTTACATAAATATAATAGATGGATTGTGATGAAGAGTGTTTTATTTATTATTAATATGAATCAAATAAAACTATATTTATTGTTAATAGGTGTTTTAAGTAATGTAACAACATGAAATTTTATAAATTAAACTATCTTTTTCAATGACTAAATGCCTAATTAATTAATATTTTTGTAGAAAACACATGCATTTCTTTCATTGTTATGTATAGTTATAAAATATAGACAGTAACAATTAAAATTCCATTAATAATCTAAAACATTGTTAATATATCAATTGTACAATTACCGTTGAGACTAGTACATGATATGGGTTATGATAAAGTATAATTAACATAGATGGAAGAATCAATGATCTCAGTTAGTAGGATTGTACCTTATGAATCCCGATTAATTTACCATATGAGGGTGATAGTGTCATTCGTATTTTCTATTGACCAATACCAATCCAAAAATCAACTTCTAAACCATGAATGGAAGCACTTACCAGATTATTTAATGCTTATCAGTGTTACAACCAAAACCATGTATACAAAACCACCCTAATAAAATGCCATAGTTACATATATTATTATTAGGAAATATGGTAGAGTTATAATAGGTTATGTATCTAGACCGTAGAAGTGTGAATTTTATGTTTTTATTATATATAAAATAATGATTATATGTATCCCCTTTTATTTTTATTATATATAAATTATTGAAAAATTACTTTGATAAAAATTATATTTCGATATTAAGAAACAAAAAGTATATTTTTAAGTAATATGTAGTTTCTATTAAAATAATTTTTGAGAATTTAATGAATATTTGAAAAAAAAATTATTTCCATGAAATATTCGTATTAAATAATATTTATTTTAATTTATATGATAATATATGTTAATTAATTCCAATATAACATTTA
The DNA here is from genome assembly GCA_963277665.1 of Viscum album. Taxonomy (NCBI): domain Eukaryota; kingdom Viridiplantae; phylum Streptophyta; class Magnoliopsida; order Santalales; family Viscaceae; genus Viscum; species Viscum album. Next base: position 669,035,615 of record OY728133.1, read on the forward strand.
TATAGGTCTAATATTGGTTATTATTGTAAAAACTATTCTTTTACAGTAAATAAGGATTTTTATTTAAAATTGAAATTTCTCATATTTATAAAATTATTTTGGTAAAATAAATATAATTTTTTAAATCATCACTTAAAATTTTCCAATTGTTAATTTTTGATAATTTTTTGCAACAATCAAATTTTTGGGTAAAAATTAAATATAGTATAAATATACAGTATGTATTATGACATCATAATAGACCAAAAGTGACGTAATAAATGATATAGAGGGAATAAAAAAATATATATTTACCCTTTAGAATAATTTGATTGTTCATTTACATTACTAACATTATAAACCTTTCATAAAACCTCCAAAACTGATATTATATTTTAAGTTTTTCAAATCATTTATTTTTTATTATGAATCACCTCAAATTCGAGAATGATATTATTTTAATATGTTCACTTTTTCAATTTATAATATATTTAAACCCACTCCACTTTGGAAGAAAATATGGAAAGAAACTATGATATGGTATGTATTTTTATTATTTTATCGTAGAGTCCAAAACCTAAGTCTAGAAATTAATAAATATTTCCCATGTCCTTTTCTAAAAATTTATACCAAACCTCTCACTCCTCCTCACAAAAAAAATATTGAGAATGAATTTACACTCCTTATCCATCTCTAAATCCCTCCCAATGTGTTACTAAACTCTTAAGAATCCCCCTATACAGGATATGGGATTCTATCATCTTTATCCATACACTTTCTTTGTGTTGTGTAATTTGGTTTCCAATTTCTCAAGTTGGAATAATTTTTTTCACATCTATTTTAATATAATTACTATTTAAATGTAATGAGATACTACCTTTCCGTTTCATTAAACCCATCCATGATTCTTTATGTACACATGTTATGTTGCCTAATTTACCCTGCGATTTTCTATACGAAACAATTATGTAGTGAATAAGAATACCCATTTCCACTTAAGGATATTCACCTAGATATAGCCATCCTAAATTTTTTAGTGACTTATATTTATATAATCCAAAATCCTTAATCATGTGAATTAAATTGAGGAAATAAATTCTAATGTTTTATGACCTATGCAACACTATAATGTGGAAACATGATATAAATGTAACGGGTGTGCCTAGAATTATATACCCCTCTAATGAATTGATTTTTTATATTATATAATACCATGTGTAGTTAATTTTAGGTTATCCTAATAACACTATATTGTTATTTCTTACTAGTTATCCTTAACATTTGCTTACGATTTCATCTTTTATATTATTGAAACATTCAAATGTTAGCTTGATGTTGTCAACTTATTTCATTCTTTGATGTTCATGTTTATGATTCTCACATTTTTGTCATGTTGATTGGACTCTTGAATCACTTGTATTTCTTTCATCATGACATTTTTTATTATTCACATACTATGCATTCTGAATCATCCATTTATTATATAATTCCTTAGGTTATCTCATATTCTATTAGAATTTCAATGGAATATAAGACAATGTTATAGAGTTTTTAAAATAATTTTAGGGTACCCATGTTTCAAATTATTTTTCTCTGTATCTAATTACCAAATGTTACAATAACTCATGATTTTTTTGGATTATATTATGTTTTTCATTATATAATAAATCATGTATTAATGTGTATTAAAGATATGGGGTTTAACAGTTTTCATGAGATAAAGGGATAATTATTTTTTAGTATTAGGATTATAAAACCTTTGTTAAAGCCTTATGGATATGACTAAACATAAGAAAAAATCATAAAATTGTGTTATTGTATATAGTAAGTGCTTTCCAAGAAAAAAATCCATTCATGAATACCCCATGTGGATATAGAACTTACACACATTTACCTTGAGGTTATAACCTTGAAAAGGGAATAGTGGGTATTAACTCAATCATGACCTGGTGTTTCAAAAATAATCCCTGATGAAAAACCAGTTTGACACGCTTGAGGGATATTCTGTAGTAAAATCACAAGATCCTTACAAATCATCAGGAAGGAAACAGAATTTCCAATAAAATTTTATGTTATGAAATAAACCATTGAAAACATAAATTGAAACCTATAAATTCATAGTTTAATGAATATATCACATTGATTATGTATCCAATAAATTTCATATATTATCTTTTATATTTTTTCTAGTTTTAAAATTATAATCCAAAAGTTTATTTTTATAAATTAAATTATTAAAACCTGAATTGAATAGTGAAAGGAAGGTTTATGGTGTATTAATAAAATTCCATTATCTTGTGTGGATATGGTTCTTAACATTGTTTTATATCATGCATGTTTAGTATAACTATTGAAACAAAACATCAAAAAATGGAAGTGAAGATATCAGTGAAAACAAATAATGAGTCAATTATTATATCCAAAGTATACAACTTCTCCTCATCCCATATTTTCATACTGGATATTCCATTGAATATTGTACTAATCCTTTTAGTGTAATTCAATGAAATTCTATGTATGGATTTAATTTACTTATTTAGATCCAACATAAATTACTTAAAGAAGGAAATCATCCTATGTATCACCAATCACCCTCAAATTATATGCAAGTTAATGGATGAGGATGAATCTCTTTTGGAATCATAAACTCAGAAATGTATACTAATACCTTAAAAGAAAATTTTTATAACTCAAATGATTGATAATAAGTAAAATAACATATTTGATGACATTCCCATTATATTGGAATGTGTTGATGTCTTCCCTGAATAATTTCTTATTTTGCCTCCAAGTCATGCATTTTTTAATCAAGATTATACTCAAATATTTAGCAATATCCAATACTCAATATATAATGAACAATGTTGAACTTTGAGACATGAATAAGAAACTAAATAATAATCTAGATAAATGGTTTATAAACCCATGTGTTTCACTATAGGGTGTTTGGAGCCTAATGTTGGGTTATGTTCTACTTAGAGGGGGTTAATAAGTGGTACACTCATTTTATAAATAATATTATTTTTAAATTCATCTGCTTGAACTAGTTGAGGTTCTTAATATAATCTATGATATATCTGAATTTAAACATCAGTGAAGTAGTAATAATAGAGATAGTATAACAAAGTATTTAAAAGGTTTGATACAATGTCATACTCCTTTCCATGTTGGTTATACACAACACAATAGATTATATACAGTAATATTATTATCAATTAAAGTTTTTTAAACATCAACTGGTCATACCCCAGAGTAATATATCCTCCAGTTGTTTATAAACCCCAACAATCCAACTCTTCTACCTCAATTTTTAATACCACCAACCATCTTCTCCTCCTCCCAGCTCCAACCAAGGGACATCTTCTCATTCAATATCCAGATAAAGGACTTCTTCTACTCTAGGCTCTAACTAATATAATTCTCCTACTCCTGGATCCAACAAACATAAATCTACCATTCATAAGGTCTTGATCAACTACATGATGGTATTTTGAACTTCCTCCACAGGATTTATGAATCTTAGTTTCTCGTTTACGCTTCTAGTATCATTATTAACCCCTAATTGAGTCCATTGATCTTGGTAAATTATTTTGATGACATTTATTTAATTATCTTCCTTACTGAAACTATACATAGGTTATTATTAATTCTTCAGATGAAGTTTCAACATCACTGAATGTGTGAAAGTGATGCATATAATGACTTAAAGATTATTTTATGTAGGATGAAACTTTAACAACTCAACATAGTACCTTCTGAAATTCTCAATTAATGTTACACAAAACCCTAGAACATGAAATGTTAATTTGATTTAATGTTTTATGTTTTTTATAATTTATTATCTTCTTATAGGTCTCAATTTATTATTCATGTGTGAATGCATGCATACAAACACCATTTAATTTATTCTTTTCATAACAATGTACTCACCATTCTCAAACACCACCTTCATGTAAACAAGTTCTTCTCCTCACTCAATATATTCACGTAGACCTTTCAGGAAATAATCATCATGAATGTGTAATCAATCATGAGTTACCTCCTATTTATTAATCAAATAAAAAATTGATGTTATAATAACTATTTTGTGGGGTCCCAAGACGTTTTTACAGACCTAGAAGCCATCATAATACACTTGAGGTCCATCACATATCATATTGTGTATGCAAGGAATTGATATCTTCTTGAGACCCCTGAGTGTGAGGTTTTAAAGTTAATAGGTTGGAAGTTTTATTCTTCATGTAATCAAGGTGATTCATATATCTTTTAGATGTGAAAAAATATTTGTTGATACACTATTTTTCATTGGAAAAATATGATCACTCTAAATATTATAAAATTATTTGGGGATCATTGTTTCCCGGTTTATAGGCGTGTACCCACCACCAGAGCCCTATATTACATTTTGTGTCAAATTCTATGAGAAATATTCCATCTCACACATATTAAATCACATTAACTTTTCAGTGATCCTCGTACATATTACATTAGAAAAACATGGGGTTTTCCATTATGTGAATAGGGACCGTCTATCTTTTTTTGTGATGATCACATTTTTAGGGTGTTTCTCACCAGATTTTGACAGAAAACATGGTTCTCTTTCTTAGTGGTAGATCAAACTCAATTCTTGATATCAATATAGTTCTTAATGGGTATTTAAATTTTAGAGGAAAACATATCAATTTCAATAAAAGTAGTCTTTATGTATTGAGGTGATGTTTGGAGATGTGTGCACATAGTATTGAAACTAAAATTGATATCCTTAAAAGGATATTTCCCATGGACTACTCATGGTCTGAGATTACATTTTTTAGGCTTTTAATCTTGTTACTTGATCAATTAGTTCATAGAATATGTTCTCGTATTAATAAATACAAATAAAATGTCATTTCGGGTAGAATAATGCATTTAAATAGTATATTATCCTCTATCCCCACGAATGTACTATCGATTATAATGTTTCTAATGGTTTTCATGAGGAAAATCTAGAAAACAGTGACATTATATAGGCTCTAACATAGAGGGTATGTTCCACTTTCTATCTTGGTTGAGGATGGATTTACTGATGTAATAAGGAAGATAAGGATTGAGGGGAATTGCTAAAATGATGTTGTGTCTTCATGAAGGTGTTTTTCAGAATTGATCAATGGATTCAATTAATGGGAAAATATTATGGTTAATAATTATGTTAGAAATATAAGAAAAACAATAATTTCCTATTCCAAACTATGTAAAATTATCCAAAGATACTTTACATGTCTATAGTTAAATGCACATTGGATAGTAATCTTGAGAAAAATCAGTTTCTTGTAGGAAAATCAGGATTGCAACACATTTGGATTTAGCATATTCCATACCCCCTATCTGTTGTACAAATATTCCTCTAACTATCCCAATTTTACCTAGGTTATTTTAAATAATTATCAGAGTGATACTACCCCCCTTATCATGTTAACCAATGAGTTTAACAAGTGTGTTTCCATGGTTTCTTCTTCAGGGGCATTCTCAATCAAGGCCTATAGAACAATTCTCAAAATGTATCATAATTAGGATATACGAGGTCATATCCTTTGGTATAAATACATACCTATGATGTTTAACTTTTTTATATAGTTCTAATGGAAAAATTTTATACCCACTAATGAGGATGTAAAATGAAAGGGTATTAATAGTGTTTTGAACGTCTTCTGTATCCATCTTTATAGTGTGGATTTGATAAAACATTTATTATTTATGGGTTACTTTTCTTACACAGCATGGAACACAATATGTGAGTTCACTATTTTTTCATCCCTAGTTCTCTGAGGAAAAAACTTCATCTATATATGGTTTTGGGGAATGGTAATAAATAACAAAGAGATGAATGAGATATATTTTATTCATTAAACCAGTTGTTGGATTATCCGGGAGGTAAGGAATAAATATTAGCCTGAGTGAATCTCTTACACAATGATGGATATTACATCCCAAACCTTATGGTTGGTTTTGGATCTAGGCATTCATGTAAAACTAATGGAGGAATCCCCCTATATAGAAAATTTTTTGATGCATAGGAATCATCCCCACCCATGTTATAAGCTTATCTCCAAGATCCAGTGGATTTATTGCAACTGGAGAACCATTTGTTTGAATCTTAATACTGATGGTTCATGTATCATTGGAGATATGATGGAGGCAGTTTTTTGGATCCCAAAGGATATTTGGATACTACCTTTACTAAATCTTTTGGGATAAGTGATTCCCTTTTGGTGGAGGATTGGTTAATGTTCATGGTCCTAGAGATTTAAATTTCAAAGAATATCATGCTGGAGTCCATTGAAATCGAATCATTGAAAATATACATTTCTCTCAATGAAATCATTGTCACTCCTTGGACCATCTCTTATCACATTTAGAGATGGAAGACCCTCATCATCAATCATGTGAGATTGAAAAATATTTGGTGAGATCTAAAAATGTGGAATATTTTCTTGTATCAAAGTCAAAACATAAAGGTAACTTTTTCCCCTTCTCTAGATTAGGAACTCATCCAAAGAAATTTATGTAACTGGTTATAGGATACTCTCTTAGGCTCCACTATTTTAGGAGCCCCTGATTCATAGGGATCAGACCCATCCCTCCATAAGTTTTTTTCTTGTTTTTTTTCTAGTTTTCTAATATTATAAAATTTTATGGGGCATAATAAATTCCTCAATTTTAATAATGGAAAGTGATATTGTGTTTCACCCTCATATGAATATGATATAGATCAAATTATTCATTACTTTTTGTAATCTTTATCAAATCCACAAACATAGATGACCTTACACATCTTTATTTGAATTCATTTGAGGCTCAACCATTGGAATATTTTATTTCATGCTAGACATATATTTTATGTATGATTTGGAGATTGTTATGAATCACTATCAAGATCATGGAATGTTCACAATATCTTGGTTTGATCAAATAGTGTTTCAACATCAACTATGGAATACAAGAACACTTAGATGGGGCTTGAAGAAGAAGATGTTGGGTAGCTCTATTAAATATCTCCAATCATGTAGAGTAGACAACTATTAAAATATCAGTAAATTTTAATTGTATATGAATAGTGTGTACACCTCCACTATCCCCCATTAATTTTTTCTCCGGTTAGGCTCACTTGATAATATATCATGTAATTTTAACATCTCAATCTAGCAATAGGGTTCAACAAAAATAACACTTAGCACCAACAAGTTTCCTGGTCCACGCCTCACCTATGTTGTCCCACCATCCCAAACACATGAGCTCTCACCAAGATACCTTATAAAAGATTATATATCGACCCACTATCAGTATCCATAAGGGATGGATTAGCCTTTTTCCATACATAGTAGAGTCCTCCTCCTACAAATCATGGTTTAGCTAGCAGGCTGGTTTATGTGGCCCCTGCTCACAACATTTTTTCTCAAACACTTAGATAAGAGAAATATGTTATTCCAAGAAAATGTCTCCTCAAATATTTACACATACATAAAATATGAGTATATTTATTCATGTAATTAAATTTTTGAATGGAATCAAGTACCTCTTATTCTTTTCATTATGTAATAAAATTTCCAAATTTTTCATCATCATTGTCTTTATTATTGTAAATAGTGTGTCATAATTGAAACTAGTCTTTGAAAATAAGATCGCATCCATAATCATAAAAAAATTCAATATGAATTGTTCATGCATTACATAAAATGATATTAAATGAATCATTATCAATTATACAAGAATCACCAAATATCATCATCAACTCACTAAACACATCATTTTCACATCATTGTCATCAAATGAAACACTATTCCTAAAAATCTCCACCTCTTTATTTTGTTGTCAACATCTCTTCCCATATTTAAAATTAAATATGGATAATAAAACATTCTCCCCCTTATTGTAAATAAATCTAAAGGGTATGTGGGGTTTTCCCATTTAATTTTTTATTTTAAAAACACTTTATTATCCATTAAAAGATTGGTTTTTGAAACTTCTGAGAGAGGATGATATCACATGCATCTCTTATAAAAGTACCTTTAGTTAATCAAATATAATACATTGTGGGATATCTCATGGTGGAATATAATAGAGATATAACCAAGGATTTCTAATATGTCCAAAAAATATCATCCATGTGAAATCATGCTCATAAATTCTCACTTCTCCTTTTATAGTGGGTATGTAATTTGGTTTATCAATAATGTGCAGAATCCTACACAAAATTCGACAAACACATTATAATATTAAGGTGAAAAAGATATAACTCCCCATTTGTCTCATCTTAACATAAAACAAGAAATCTATATTAATATAAATTATTAATACAATTAATAATGAGGGATAAATGTTTGATAAACATACCCCATATTCCAAATTTATAAATCTTTTTTTAAATTCTACATTCAATATTTAGTAAATATTTTTCAGCTTTTACTAATCAATGCTCCCACTAAATTTATGAATCCATCTCCTTCATTTACATACATGTCAGTATAAAAGAATATATATATATATATAATGGAATAATGAAGGTTATTCTTCATAATTAGGAGTAATATTCATGTTGAGAGTAGTCTCTCAACATGGCTTATTCTATTCTACTAATATCAATAAACTTATTAACAAATTTGTGTGGAATACCTTTTTCACCTCAAAATCTAAAGACACTTTCTTTATAATGGTTTTATAGAATTTTATTAACTTCCTCTAACTATGAAAATGTGGACAGCTACTATCCGGATGTAGATGTTGGGGAGGGGATATTCCTTGTAGATAGTTTGGTTGAATTACCCAAGACCTTCGGGTCATGTAATCTCCTAATCATATGGGCCATGTAATCTATAATCCTATGGGCCTTGTAAGGGTTACCCCTCATCCCTCGAAAGGGGGTTATCAAAAATCAATAAAAAATTGATTGCCTTCGAGCCATTTGAGTTAACTTCCTCTAATTTATTATAAAATATCAATTGATTTGACCAAACAACTAAACACTCATTCTTGACATTAATTGTCTTCTATGAATCTTCACTTGAAATTCCACTATTTTCAATTGAAGTCTCTTCCCTTTTACTTAGGTAATATATCATGGTAGTATTGACATGAAATTATCAAATATGTGACCATCCAACTTGAACCTACCCAAAAAACTTATTAAAATAAGTCATTTTTTGAATTGTAATCTTGGATAGATTTTTTTCACAACATTTTTCTTCTTGGTGACAGTTTGATGAATATTCTTCTTCTTATTTTCACATATCTAGAACAACTTGTCACTTTACATTCTTCCCTAATTGTTGTTTTTTTGTGGACTTTTATTAAAAGTATTAGATGACTTTTTTCATGATTAATATATACAAATACCCATTGTAATGGTGAAATTTTTTATTGAAATACCCAAAAAAATATTTAAAGCATTTAAATATGTTCTTTGTAGATATTTTCATTTTATATGAATTTCTATTATCATGTCAAATTCGTCTCTTTTCATCATATTTTCTCTCCCTAAATGTCGGTATTCTATTATTTTCATGAATTTTCATGTTATGCCAATATTCTAATTCCTTTTTCGAATATTCTACCAAAAACAACAATATCTTATGAATCTCCTTCTCTTATCTAGTGTAGTCTTTCTAGATTTCAGAAATTAAGATATTTTTTATTTTTTAGTAGAACCAACACTCATTTGAAGAATTATTTGGGAACATCTCTTCATAAATATTTTCTCATCCAAAATTTATATAGTGATATTATCCGTATTTTCCCCATCTATAATTTCATAGATTTTGTTTTAAAACTCACTCTAGAACTTAAACTCACATTCGAACATGAAATAGATTTAATTTTATGGGAATAAATTTAAATATATAATTTTTCCATTTGGTTAGAAGATTTTATAATTATCTTATAAGAGGAATGACCATAAATTCACACTTTTATAGTATCATATCTTGTTCTAGTAATTTTTGGAGTTCCAATTTTTGTCAATTCATGACTCTTCAATTTCACCTCTAACTATTAACATTTCATTTTGAGTGAGTTCTTCTCATTCTAAAACATTATTATCTTGTCTTCCCAGTAATCCATTATCATATTCATTTTTTTCATCATGTATATTTATTTATTCGTTTAAATAATTTCCATGTTCATTAAAAACAATTTCTCCCATAATTGAGCATGTTTGAAAAATATAGAAAAATTCTTCAATTTTGTATGGGAATGGAAGGATTCAAAAAAATATGTCAGAAACTAATTTCTTTTAGTAATACCTTTGAAATTATTATTTTATATCAAGAATGTACTTATCTATTTATTCTACCAGGTCTATAAGATTTATGCACTTTCAATACATCATACATAGTGAAACCTCTAGTTCTTCAACTTTTTATTGTAGTTGTTCATTATCAAAAGAATAAATTCCATGGTACCTCCCAAAATACAGTTTACATCTTATTTGGGAATGTTATTTAAATATTATTGGAATAAAAATTTAATATCACAAATATATAAATCATCATCACAAATTGATTAACATTCATTAGTATAATAATAATACATAGAATTTTTAAATCACATACCACTTTGATTACCATTAGTTAGTGTTGTTTTTTATTTTACTATAGGATTATTCTTCAACTTCTCTTCCTGTATATTATTTCTATTCTTCAAGGAATTAGAAGATATCTTCATCCAAGGTAGCTCACTATTTTATGAATTTCATTAATTTATAAGAACTCATTTATATATATAGATGGGTCCTACCCTCTGATACAACTTTTAGATCCCCAGTCTATAATTGGTTCCACTGAGAGGGGGTGAATTATTGGAACACACATTTTATGAATTATTTTAATTTTTAATTATACCTTTAAAACATGTTAAGTTTTTTGGTCAACTATATGATATCTATCAATTTCACTTCCTGGGTACTAGTTATAATATAGAGTATCACACAAAATTTATAATGTTCGGTACAAATACATACTCTTTTCCATGTTGGTTATAACCCCTAACATTGAGTCTACTCTATAACATTATTATCAACTATACTAGTTTATGATGAAACTGGTTATAAACCCTATGATTTATCTTCTATTTACTTTCGGTTATAACCCCCCCCCCCACACACACACACATTTCAACTCTTCTAACTCATTTGGTCATACCCCGAACTATATTCTGCTAATATTAGCTCTAACTAAGAGAATTCATCTACTTCCATCTCCAAATAAAATACTTCTTATACTCTCAGGTCCATTCATGTGACTTCCCATACTTTTGGATCTAACCAAAATAATTTTACCTTTAATTAAATCATATTACATTATTGGAGGATTTTTTGACCTTCCTCCATTATTTTTTTGAATCAAGGTTTCTCATGTACACTTCATGTAACATCAAAAACCATCGAATGACTCTAAAATTATTTCTCAATAACTCTAACGACTTATATTTGATTAGTTTCCCTAGTAAAACTATTCTTGTGTTGTTAGTGATTACCTATATGAATTCCAAATCACATAGAATCTAATAACGTTATCCACAAAATATCTACAAGATTATTTATGTAAAATAAAAATTGCACAAATTGATGCAGTCTTTTCAAAAAATTTCAACTCAAATTGCACAAATTAATGCAGTATCATCAAAAATGCTCAAGTAAAATTGCACTGAAAAACATCACATGGTGTATTATCTGGATTTATTATTTTATGTGTTGTTTATAATTTATTATATTTTTGTCCATATCATGTTCTTATTCATTTTAGAGTTAATTAATAAAAATGTTCTTTAAATTCTTTTTTCATGTAAAAATGTATGTTCTCTCTTTAAACAACACCTTCTTTATCACATGTTCTTCTTATCCCTAAAAAATTTCATATATACCTTCAATGAAACAATAGTCATGAATGTGTAATGAATCAAGGGTTACCTCATGTTTCTTATTTTTGTAACACAGTGATGTTATAAGAACAAGTTCGTGATGTCTCAATGAAATTTTTGAAAACCTAAAAGTTATTTCAGAACTCTTAAGTACAGTTGCATAACAGATTTTGAACATGGGAATTTGGTATCTTCAAGAGTCCCTTGAGTGTTTGGTTAAAAATTCAAGAGGTTTTTGGTTCTCTTAATCTACAGACAACTACGTTTCTTCACATATAACATCTTTACGACACAAATGTTCAGGGATTCACTATTTTTATTTAGAAAAATTAGATCACTCTAAATAGAAGAAACTTCTGTTAGGATCACTGATTATCCTTTAATGTATGTTCTCCCGCCATGTTATCTTGTAATTTCATTCCACCTCAATGTATCTAAGAAATATTTTTTCTCACACATATTAAATAACCCAAATCATTCAGTTGTCCTCAAATATCTTACACCAAAAAATATGTAACATATTTTTACACGAGTTTTTATTCTCTAATAACATGAATGTGATATAGATCATGTGCTTAATCACCTTTTATAAGATAAAATGTATACATGAACTCATATTTCATTTAGCAACTTCTTTTTCATTAGGCATATTATCAAACTTCAAATTATTTTCTTGCATGCATGGCGTATATTGTGTGCTAGATTTTGGGACTATTATAAATCATTTTTTTGATCTTGGATGTTTAAAAGTAGACTAATTTGATCCTTCATATTTCCATAATAAACTATGAAATACTATAACACTTGAAAAAGGCTTAATGAATAAGATGATTACATGATCCATCGAAAAGATCAGGTCAAGAGGACTAGTTGGATCTCAAATTTTTTTTACTTTTAATGGAAGATGAATAATACACACACCTATACTATCCCACATAAAAAATAAAATTTTCGGTTTTTTTATAATATAACTTCTTTCATTAACGTCTTGATCTAGAGGCTGGGTTAAAAATCCACAAAATGTATCACCCACGGTCTTCACGGGCCATGCCTCACCTACACTGGTTTGCCTTCCCAAACCCTTGTGATCTCATTGGGGACTCTTATGAAATATTATACACTATCCAACACTCATACATCAAGTTGGATATCATGGTTATCTCACATGCATGGCTGAATCATCCTACCAAAGAATCATGGTTGATATGGATAGGCTCGTTCATGTGATGAGACCCCTAATTTTTTTCTCAAACAAATAGAGAAAGGAAATATGATATACCAAACAATATTATCCAAAAATATTTCCTCATGTATAACATTTGAATATATTTATAAACTGCCTTATATTTATACATTTTATCATGTTCCTTATCTTCTAGTTACTTTTGAATAAAACTTCCAAATAATTATTAAACATATTTTTAATTTTTGTGAAAAGAGTGTAATCATTGACAAAAGTCATTGAACATAAGATCACTTCCACAAAAATAAAAATTTTCAAGGATAATTTTTCAATCATGAAATATAATTCTATTAAATGAATCCATAAAAATAATCTAAGAATTGGAACCTCTCAACATCGAATCACCGAACACATATAGACACAACATTGACATAAATGAAACATTGGGCCCAACATGGTGTGTCAGTCCTATTAATCAAGAAGATATATGGGTAAATGTTACTTTGCATTGATAATCATGATATCAAAAGAATCACAATAATTGCAAACTACCCTCTACCATGGATTAATGACTTTTTCAATATACTACACGGATATTAATACATATCTAAGGTATATCTTCAGTTGATATTTTATCAAATAAAAAATAAAAATCATGATATCTCCATGATTTCATTCTATACATGGTACATTCACTATGAGTTCATAGTGATGCCATTTGGACTGACTAATTTTCCATTTATTTTCTTCTAATTTATGAATAAATACTATTGGGACTACCTTGACATATTTTTTTAAGTACTTTTATAAAATATTGTTATCGAATCTAAAATTAAAGAGGAACATTAATATCATTTAAATGATGTATTTATGACCTTACAAAAGGAAAAGTTATATGTGAAGAATTTTACATGAATTTTTTGGATGGAGATAGAAACATTCCTAAGGATTGTTATCACCAGAAAAGAGATTTCTATAGATCCTTCAAAAATATCGGAAATTAAAGGATTCCCTTGATCAAACCCTACAAGGAATATATATAGTTTCATTGGATTAGATATGAACTATTGTTTATTTGTGGGAAACAACAAATGATTTTCATTCACCAAAAAATATAACTCACAATATAGTGATGTTTTTATCAACTAAAGAACATGAGAAGATATTTAAAGATATAAATAATCAGTAAATAACTGAACCTGTGCTCATAATACACATAAGTGGGAAAAGATTTGGGAACTATAACGATGTGTCCAACAAGGGTTAGCATTGTCTAGTCATTTAATATAAAAACCTGATAACAAATGTCTCCTACTAATTAATCATCTGAGAGTAGAACAACCCAACACATGATCTGAAATCAGATGTAGTGATATTCACTTTAATGATTTTGTAGTGTTACCTCTACAGGAAAAAGTGTTACATATATATGGAACATAAAAGAATCATGTATATATTCATACAAATAGATCTCACTATACAAAAATAAAATTTGAAAAAGCTGACCCAAGATTATGATTCTTCAATCCATTACAATCCTAGGAATGTAAACATATAGTAAGATTCTCTATGAAAAAGGATCTGAAAAGCCTATCCCAGAAAAGGATTGAAAGGGATCTAATATTCTTATAAATTAAAAGTATGAACTTGAGAATAATAAAAGGATATTCATCATGACTTTATTAAATAACTTATTAACCCTCCATTCTTTAGAAGATCAAGGGGAAATAAAAATACAATAAGGATCTACAATGAATGGTAGTAAATATTATATAGTTCATGTTTTCTAAATATGTAGTCATAAGGTTTAGAATGTGAATATGTGTCCCATAAAACGTAAATCTGAAGAGGTAACTTATAGATGATGAGCATAGCTCATCCTACTCTATTTATCCAAGAAGAACTAAAATATATAGAGATGTTAAACTAAACTTATGGTCGGACAACATGAAGGGGTATAATGAATAATTTTAATCTTAATGCTTGGTATTCCAATAATTCAAGGTTGAACTATATATGTCTATTGATATGATGCATCCATTTCCCATAAAAATTATGGAAATCGGAAAAATAACCATATATTTAATCATAGGAAACCCCAAAAAATATATAGGCAATAATTCCATCTGTGTGGCAGTCGATCCCTCTATAAAGTCATTGAATTGCATTGAAATTTACAAATATTTCCCTCTTGATAATCTTTCCAATATATACATAAGGAAAGTGGTAAGGATGCATGGAGTTCAACTTTCTATTGTATTTGATCAAGATCTAATTTTTAACTAAATTTATTAGAGAATACTTTAGTAATTGTTGGATACAAAGCTATGTTTGAGTGCTCCTTATCACCCTCAGACGGATAGTCAGTCCAAAATAACCATTCAAACTCTAGATTATATGTTGACATACTGTTTAATTTATTTCCAAGGATGTAGGTATAAACACCATCCCATAGTAGAGTTCTCATATAAAAACAATTTCCATTATATAAATCAAATCTAACCTTGTGAGGTTATGTATGGGAAGAGGTTTCATACTCCAACATGTTGGGATAAACTTATAGAGAGGAAGTTTATCATACATGATATTATCTATGGTATGATAGATAAGGTTCAAACCATTCAATTTCATATGAAATCAACCCATATTCTATATAAAATATATATAGACAATCATTGATGACACTTAGATTTTGAGGTTATAGATAAGATATTCCCATGCATATAGACATGGAAGAAATTCATGAAGTTTTGGAAGAAGGCATATCTTATTCCAATATTCATCATCTCTATTGATATCCTTGATCAAATCACAAATGTGTCTTATCGATTAGAACTCTCACCTAACATATCCTAAGTACATGAAGTGTTTTGTGTATCCCTCTTGAGAAATTACATATCAGACCACTATCATATACTAAATACATAGGTGGTACCCTTAGGGAATTATCATTCATGCATTGAGTAGTTGATAAAGATCATAGATCATTGAGACAATGTTCAATGAAACAAGAGAATTTTCCAGGTCAATGTGTTGTGGTGGAAGCAGAGGCTCGAGGAAGAAACATGTGAATCTGAAGAGGCAATGAAATAGAAATAACCTCATCTATTTTAGCATATGAAATTAAATATCAAGGGATAAATTTTCAATGGTGAATTAATGTAACAAACCAAACTTTTATAAATAGATTCCCTATTTTAGTGAATAAATTCCTTATTAATTAACATCCTTAAACAAAAAACAATAATTTCTTTAGTTATTTTAGACCATTAAAAAATATAGATGATAAAATTTAAAATACCATTAAAAATAATAACCATTAATATATTTATTTTGTACAATAACTGTTAATAGTTTTATATATTTAGGGTTATGATAATATCCAATTGACACATATGGAATAAAGGAGGATATAGAATAGTAGGGTCATACACTATGAAGCCCAATTAGCAGAGGTTTCAATGGATATAGAACTATTAATATTTTGTCTTGACCATGACCATGATAAAATTCATAAACTAAAAAATTAATGAATGAATTTAAATGATAATTTCAAGTTTATAAAGAAAAAAACTCAAACCATGTTCTCCAAACAACCTCAAGAAAGTGTCATCATCACACATGTTACCCTTAGAGAATATGTTGGTGTAATAAGGGGTTATGTATCTAGAGACTAGTAGTATAAATTTATATATTTTATTACAAATAAAATAATGATAATATTTTTACATTTTTATTATTACCATATATATCATTGAATAATGGGTTAGATAAAAATTATATTTTTATATGAACAAAATAAATTTCATTTTTCGGAAATATATAGTTTTAATTAAAATTATATTTTTGATAAATTCATGAATTTTTATAATAAATTTTATTTTCCTGAAATTTTATTACTAAATAATATTTATCTAAATGTAAATGATAATATATTTTAATGAAGTCCAAAATAATTTCTATTAGGGTCGGAATGAGGTGATTTTTTAAAAAAACTAGTATTTTTTAGTGAATAAAGATTTTATTTAAATTTTTATGTTATCAAATTTAAAAATTAATCAGGTAATAGAACATAATTTTTTAAATTCAAAACATTAAAATAATCCAACTGTGAATTTTTCATAATTTTCTAAGATAGGAAACTTTTTGGGTAAAATTTAAAAATGATATAAATATACAACATTAATGATGGAATCATAATAGCAAAAAGTGATGTAAAAATGATATAAATGGAATAAATGAACAAAAAAATATTTCCCATTTCAAATAATATATTTTTGAATTTATTTGATTAATTTTATAATCTTTTAATAAATCCCATAAAACCTATATTATATTTTAATGTTTTAAAATCACTTATTTATAAACATGAATAACTTCCACATAACTAATTGTATTATATTAATATGTTTATTTCATGGACATATATTATATTGAGAATAACTTTTATTTGGTATAATACAAGTGCAAAAACCATGATATGTTTTGTGATTTTATTATTATATAATATAGAGTCCAAAACATATTTTTAGAAATTCATAAAGAATTTACCTCTTTTTTTCTACAAGTACCCACCAATACTCCCACTCATATTGAATAAAAAACCATTTATAAAGAATTTATTCTCCCTATACCTCTCTAAATCACTCCAATGGTGTGACCAAGAAATTAAGAAGATCCTACCTTGATTTTAAAAGCCCCATCTTAATGTAAGGGGATTCTATCCTCTTTATTTATGATTCTTTTGGTATTGTGCAATTTGATTTCCAATTTTTAGGGTTTGAATGTGTTTTTACACATACCTTTTACGATCCATATGATTTAAAAGTAATTAGATTCCACTTTTGACTCTCATGAACCCCTTACATGAATATTTACACATAGTTTTTCTGTTAATGAAATTACCTTATGATTTCCCATGCCGAATACTTGTGTAGTGAATACCCATACACAATTACACTCATGGGTGTTCACCTTGATGTACCTATAAATCATTTATTTGGGATTTATAAATAATTAATCTACAATACATAATAATGGTATTTAAATTTACGAAATGTGTTCTTATTTTTATAATCTATGTGGCACGCAAATGTATGTACATGATACAGATGTGTTGGATGGACCCAGAATTATATATCCCTTAAATTAATTAAGGAATGTTATTCATCTCATGAGGTACCATGTATGATGAATGGGAGGTTATCCTAATAACACAATGTTATTATGTATTTTCGATTTGTTTTGAATTATTCAGCTAATATAGAGTCTTATTTTGTTTCCAAATCCCTATGTTTCATTGATGTTATCATAATATATCCTGATTTGACATTCATGTTTATGATTCTAACCATGTTATGTCTCATTGTATAACTATTTAATCAAAAGAATTAATTTCGTCATATTATTCTTTTTTATTCCCGTAATAAGATTTATATCTTACACCTCTCTTACATAAATTCTCAATTTATCTTATGCAGTAATAGAAGATCAAGTGAATATATGGGAATTTTTAGGAGTTTTTAAAATAATGTTGTTATAACTATGTATCATGGTTTTTTCTATGTATATCATAACCCAAAGAAACTAAGTATCGTCATATTCTTTGATTTTAGTAACTTTATATTTATGTAATAAATCATAAATTTTGTTTCAGTAATGTTAAGGGTTTTCATAGGTAATCACAATGGTAAAAATAAATTATAGAAGAAGTTAATCCTTGAGATTATTAGGTTAAATAAATTTGGTTGGAGAATATAATGGGTGAAGAAAATAAGTTAATATGAATGTAAAATCAGGGAATTGAAAGGTAAAATTTGTAGAAGTTCATGTATTTTAATTTTACTATTGGGATAAAAGTAATGTATGGATCAACTTATGAAAGTTAATTGTGTTGGAATAGAGAATATTTTTAGAGGTAATGTAATTAATGCAGCTATTGCTTAAATTTTTTTAATATTAGGTAAACATATGAATATTTTATATATGGTATTAATTATAATCAAATAAAAATATTAATTTATGGAGAGAGATATTACAACCACAAGAAACTATCTTTGTTTGAAGAGACAACTATTGAAGAACTTGAGGAGTTGTGATTAAAGTAGAAAAAATTTAGTATGTAATCATTGAGGATATGGAAATCCATTTAAGTAAAAAAACTTTAGTACTTATATTATTCAAGTGTTTAGAAATTATGTTGAATATCTTTGAGATATTTTTGATAATTTATAATGTTATTTGATTTGATTTAAGAAATTATTGAAGGAGTTATGTTAGATGATGGTATATATTGAATTTACACCATTCAGAAGCTATAATATATTTAATTTAAAAAATTAAAAAAATAAATATGGAATTATGAATATTTGGAGATTATTTTTGAAATTAATTTTTATATTAGAAGTGTAAATTAATGGTAATCTATAAAATCATAAGTTGATGATGGAAAAGGGTGACGAAGCTCAATAGTCCACATGATATTTTATAGAAGCTACATGATGAAGGTTTAATTCTAAGAATAATTTAATCTATATGATAATAGATGATGGAAGATATGGATTAAAAAAATTACCTAGTAAATCAGCATTAGATAATGCTTAGATTTAGATAAACAACATTTGGTAGAAGAAAAGTTGAGAAATTTTGGCAGGTATGAATTATCAAACATGGATGATTTGGAAAACTCCTAAAAAAATCATGAAACATAGTTATTAATGTAATATATTTTATTTTGTAAAACTCCTAAAAATAATGATATATAATTTTTTGGAAGAATAATTCATTGAAAAAATGATTTGGTTTACAATTATATATTCTCAAATACGTCATTATGAGTGGAAAAAAATCTTGAGGGGATCTAAGTCCTTAATTACTGTATAATGATTACATGAAATTATTCCTTACGTGAAGATAGTAACATTGAAAGCAGTTTTCCTGAATAATATTTTTGAAACATGATTTCATGAATACATTTATGTGAATACGTTGTTACATTAACCTTGAAAGGATAACCGATAAGTTATTTATATTTTTCTTGTTAATGAATTTAAATAACTATAACATGAGATTCCAGAGTATACAGTTTTGAAGATTACAAAATTCTAGAAACTGAAATTTAGTTTTTCCAAAAAGCATGTTTAATTGTATATTACAACTCATGGATGTTTAGTGAGGATATTAAGAAGATATATCATTCAAATATTTATTAAGTATAGAGATATTAAAATTTTAATAAAAATAAAGAATCTTTAGTCAATCGTTTTGTCAATTGGGAGAATAAGATTGTCATGCATGTATTGAATTTGGTTCAATTATCAGTAGTTGAAGACCTACTATTGAGGATGATGATATTACTTTATGGAAAAATGAAATCCAAAAACAGACTGAAAATCTTATTTAAATAAGGATAAGTAGTAACATTGTTGACTGGTGGATGTCAATATAATGAACTAGTTAAGAGACTACAAAACTATTGTGAGAAAAAAAGGCTTCTCGGGAGAAAAACTCTTGAGATATTGATGAAAACATCAAAAAACACTTTTAATAATTTATTAATAATATGTGAAAATATATTTGTTGTTTTGGATATGAACACAACAGGGTAGTAATTACCAAATTTGTGTGCGGGACATGAAAAAATTAATTGTTATGTTCTATATTCACTTTCTATCTGTCATATAGTGTTAATGTGATATTGAATTTATAATATACTTTCATCTTAATAAGTGTAGTGATTAAAATAAAAAGGGAGTAAACATTAAGTTAAATTAATTTATTAAATCGTTTCTACATTGATTCAGTCCCCTCTCTATGTGACCACCTAAAAACTGCCATTTCAATTGGCATGAGAGCATAAGTTTCCACCTATAATTAGAAATAATTTGTTTTTATCTCCATTTTTCAAATATTTTTCATGAATTTTACATTTTATGAAGTTATAGAGATGTCTATGTCAGATAATATATAATATATTATTAATAAAAATAATAAGGAAATTATTCCTATTAAAACACTAATGAATGAAAATAAGAATAATGATTAAAGATTACGGATTCCAACGCATGTGAAAAATGATAAATATGATTCACCACCTGTTGAAGGTAATAAAATTTATTATACTTATAATGACCCTAGTATTTGACAACATATAATTACATGATTTTAAGCATAATTGAACATCAAATTACAAGCCAAGGATATTGTAGTCTAATGTGCTAGAAGACTAGGTACATAAAACTAAAAACATGGGAATAAATAAAACATTTATTTATTTATCCTCCATGTGTATATCCAAAATTCCTTTAAAACCTTAAATATACATAGGATAACCTAGGGATAAGTTGAAAAATCAGATGATCTAAAATCCCAATAATGGAATAAACATAAGAATAGAGCTTTGTACATGGGTTAGAAGGAATTGCAAGATGATGTAGAAATGTATGGAAAATGATTATCGTAACATGAGATCATATAATCATGGTTTCATTATAATTTGGTAGAAATATAATCCTGAATTTATCATGAGTCATGTCACTTTTCATATAGAGGAGAACAAGTCAAGGCTAACTGCCAAGATCGTTGCACATGGATCATTGGTCAAGGCTAACCGTTGATACTATTTCACATAACATATCATGAGACTAAAAATTACCCAATTAATTGGGTATCTATCTAGCCTCAAAGATAATAACATGTTCATTACTATATTTGACACATGAATAATTATACATAAGTAACCAAATATAAATAGAAGTGTTTCCCAGGGAATGAAATGGGTATCATAATCTTGTCACAAGGCATAATAAATGTGCATACCATGAAAGTGTCCACAAAAAAGGAATTAAATCATAAATAGATATTAATAAATTTATTTTTTAAAATATCATGATAAGTTATTTGAAATAGAATGAATAACCTGTAATAGAGTACTTAAGTAACATTAAAATTAAGACATTTTAGTTTGTTTTAAGGAAAATATTAAAGATCGTTTAAAATAGAAAATGGAATATTCTTTTATAAAAAACAAAAAACGAAAAAATTAGGTTTTTAAAATAAAATGAGTGTTTTTATAAAAATAATTGTCTATTATAACCGATTACGTATTTCTCATGAAAATGGGTAAGAATTTAGGAAGTTCCCTAAAATCAGGCTTGCCTATCGGGAATAATTGATTAGGGACCGTATTAAAAACCATATAAATGAAAAATAATTTTTAATGGATATTGATACCCTATCTAGGAATATATACACAAAATTTAAAATATTTACCTAAAAATAAAATATAATTTCATTTGGGTAAAAAGAGATAAAAATTAACCTGAAGAAATAATGGAGGTTTGGGTAGAATCCCTTAGCTTAAGTCCGAAGTTGTTCTTCACTCGATCGTAATGTCCTAAATACTCATAATAGATTCGTTAATTAATAATTATAGAACACATTATAGATTTATTTTATTGATTCTAACATTGTAATGTTCTTGTTTGTCCTTTTGGGTTGGTTAAAAGGTTCAATTTCTTCATTTAGAAGCGTTTGTTTCCTTAGTTTTAGTGATCGGTTTCCTTGAGTATGTGTTTTGAAAATAATTTATAAAGGGGATTGTATTACAAAAATGAACTTATATGTTATTAATAAAATAATATAATATTAAAATACCATTATTATAGAGGTTAGGATGATAAATTAGATAAATCATTAAAGATAACTATTTAGATTAATTTTGCATTTTTTATTACAATGGACTCATTTTGTTTTATAAATTAATATCATGTGTAAAACATTATTCTTGAACATTAAAAAATATAGAATACATATATTATAATCTGTTTAAACAATAAAAATAGTTTCATGACCTACGGTGAATACGTAATTGAAATATGAAAGAATGTAGTCCACGAAGGTGGTAAATAGATACCACGCGGGCGAAGCTTTCATTCTTATAATAAAAGTGAAAGGAGAAGAGATATGATAAATAATTATATCATAAACATTATAAAATTTTAATATGGTGGAAAATTTAGCTTTAATTTCCCTTTTAAATGGTTAAGTTATGATTATATAACAAAAGAAAAGAGCATGAAATGAAATTTAAAGAAAATGATAGAGGGTTTTACCTATTGATTCCTTCTTCTTGTGAACATCCTTGTAGGTTAGGTTTTTGTATTTTGTTAAGATGAAAAGATCATAGATGTATGGGGTAATATTGAGAATAGTATTGGAAAGAATATATACATATCTTGAGGCCTGATAGGTGTGAGTATGAGAGGTGGCAAGGGGTGGTATTTATAGTGGAAGAGGGGGTGTTCTAATTATTTAATTCATTAGTTTAATATTTTTCTCAATACAAAAAATATTTTATATTATTGAGTCCAAATACATTAATTTGATCATGTGAGTTCTAACCAATTGTTATTACATCTTCCATGACTCAATGAACAATGTATTGAACTTATAATGTATATATACCGTAAATTACCATATTTTACTATTCACCAAAAATTCATGTATTTCAGAAAAATACCATAAATTCACCCTAAAAAATTTCCAATGTGTAGATCTGAAAAATGAACTCCATTTTAAGAAATTAATTTTCTTAATATGTGAATTTTAATTTATAATTAAAGTCATAATTTAAACGAAAATTACTGATTTTAAAATTAATAGTGATTTTATATTATTTTCAAAAATTAACTAATGTATCATAAAATTATATTATAATCAAAAGACATCATAATATTAATTTATCAATACTTTTTTTGAAAATACATTATCTTTTAAATAAATAAATTATTCAAAAACATTTAATTAAATATTTACGACTTACAGCAATAGAAAATATTAATTAATAATGTTTAAAATATTTATTTACATATAATATGAAAAAATTATATCATTTTTTAACTTATAAGGTAGATAAATTTTATGTATAATTTAATTGGTTAGGTTTATATTCAATTTTCTAGTTTACTATTCATAAGGGTCATATTATTTTTCCAATGTTCAAGTTAAGATTTAATCAGTATAGGTTTTGTAACTTTTTGAAATGCGTCTTACTTAATTTATAAAATTTTAATTGTTTTATCTATTAGATTTTACATGATTATACCATATAAAATAATTATAATAAGGGAGTTTCTATAGATAAAACTTTGGTTCGTTACAATACTATTATCATAACATATGAAATTTATCCAATTGATAAATGAGATTTATATTGTGAATATCATGTAGAAATTGAATCACTTAGTTATATTTACTCTGATTTTAACAGTAGTAACATTCCATGATTTGGAAATATATTTTCATTTAAATAATCATTTTATCGATTGCTTGTTTCATAAAAAACAGTAAAATAAAAATTCCCCATCAAATTGGATGAATGTTATAAATAAAATTGAAAAATAATAAAATATATCATAAATAAAATGATTATAGTCTATTATAAATTCATTAAAAATAGGAATAGGAAAACTTAATGTCTTAAAAGAGAATTTTTAAATAAAATCTATTTTTCATTGTATATTATATTTTTGTATAAAAGATACATTTAAAAAAATTAGAATTTATATATTAAAAAACTAACTTAATTTTTTTATTTGTAATTTCGATATAATATTAGGATGACTTTTTCAATTGTTTATAAAATAATTAATCTTTTGGTGAATATTGAAATTTACAAATTTTACTAATAGTGTCACTTTTATGAAATTACGATAATAAAATAAATCCTTATGAGTTTTTCAAAACATTTTTTCTATAATAAAATATATTTATAAAGTAAAATAAATCATTAAAAAATACTATGTTAAATTGATATATTTTATACGATGACTATTATATTAAGGTTGCACGCACATATATTTATTCACCCACGTTTAATTGGTATATAACATGAAGAGCATTTAATGTTGAGGAAAACATTTTTTCTAAAAAAATTCTATATATTAATTATTTTAAATTAAAAGTTAATTTTATCTTATATAGAAATATAATCCTATTATATGGATAGAAAATTTTCATTCAAAAGACTTGAAACATGTTTAAAATATTTCTAGGGTAAAAACAAGCTACCATGGTAAATACCCAAATGGAAAAATGAAGAATATAGTAATGAATGACTTGAAACATGTTTAAAATATTTCTAAATATGAGGGGCTATAATGACCTAAAATTCGAGACTTTGTAAAATGGATGTTATATTCAATAACATATATTACACACTAAAACTAATTAAAAAAGCACAAACATATTAAGTGAAAATTATTACTAAATCTATAATAATGAATAATATAATAAATCATTAAATATTTAGATGTTAAATAATTAATATGAGTTAATATTTAAAAATGGTATTTTAAGTATAATAGATTTGCATTATAGTTTTTCAGAGTATGACACTCAAGAGGGCATTGAATTGAGTTCCTATAAAAAATTCTAAAAACAATAGTTTTTGGAGTTTCCCCAAATTTAAAATTCAATTATCTTTTTATCCATCGGTGAACATATAAGAGCTTGATTGTTCGATTAATTTCTCAAAAGATTGATTTGTTATCTGTTATATCAATTTGAAAATTAATAAAACTTTTGAAACAAACCTAACAGTTCAATAATCTTATAAACACTTCTTAGGACTAACTATCAGAGTTCAATTTAGTTTTATGGATTAAGTGATAAAACAGAGTAAATGTAAAAGTAAAAACATAGATGAAATAATATAGGAGGTTTAGTCTCATACAGAGACCAAATCCTATCCACTTGATTTTCACCTTCCACCAAGCAGTTTAAATTAATAAATAGTTTGATCCACACTTTGTATCGGGGTTCAAAATAGCAGACAGGTTATCTAGGTCATAAGACCTTTACCACAGTTATTCATGGGTACAAACTACTAGGTCACACAAGGACATATTCCACACATATCAATGGGAGTAAAATGGTGTAAGAAGGTATGAGTGGAAGGATATCTCATATCCTTCAGTTTAATACACAAGATAGTGTGTTCATTATAGAAATATACACACGCTACACAAAAGTATGTAAAAATGAACATGATATAGAAAATGCGTATGAGAATGGATTTAGAAGGCTCTCCCTTTGTTTAGATGAATCTAAGGATTCTTCAGATGTAGCTAAGATGAGGTTTGAGTCTTCTTCTGGAAGTTGACATTGAAACAGAGTGTCATATTCTGGCTTCCAGATACACATATGGTTCTGCAAGAATATCCTTCTCCTTCTTTGATATGATGAATAAGTTTGTTGTACAACTTGATTGATATTTCCCCATGTGTTGTTCTATTGTTCTTCAGTTCATAGTGGGTGCATGAGAGTCACACATGCCCTTGTGTCTATAATACATGTGGGAATACTACACTTATCTTATATTCACCTTGTATCTTACACTTATCTCTTTAAAAAAAATTGTTATACATGAGGGATGACAAAGAGAATGTTATTTCAATGTTCTTAGGTTCATCATACCTCATACTATCTGCAAAAAGTCCTACAAAAGATTATTATATATGTCAGTATCATTAAATGGATCAAATATAACCGTTAGAAAAAATGATAATAAATGATAATTTAAAAAATCTATCAGCATCTCGTTTTTCGTTGAGTCAGTCTATCGATTAGTCATATGTCATTATCTCATTCAGTCGGTCTTTTCATACATCGGTGAACCATTATATCAGTGACTCGTTTTAACCGTCGGTGTGTCCTTGTGTCAGTAACACCATGCAATGGAAGGTCAGTCAGACTGACGGTAGGTCGATTCCATCAGTAGGACGTCTATATTGGTGATTCATATACAATGTTTAGTCATCTGAATGTAAGTTATATGATAATATGTAACCTGATTTGTGATAATTAAGACCATTATAGTATGAGATAGTGCTAATAATATCATTTGGGCCAACAGTCGCCCCATTTTTGATGATCACAAATCATGGAATTATTAAGTACCATTAACAATTGTTTAATGCAATCTATCTAATTATTATCCCCCATAAAGATGAATAGGCTCAAAAATAATGTTTGGAAGTGAAATGTATTAGAGTAACAAAAACAAATAAGAATGAATAGAAACATAATAATGTTTAATAATGTTCTCCCCTTTTGGGATTAAAAAATATTCGAAGGGGTGACCTACCCTTATCAGATGGATCAATGGTAGGTCTAAGAGGTTTTGGTGGAGAAACAAGAGCATCTGAAGGGATCTTCAGCAGAGGCAAAGTAATTTCTACTGGACTAGATTGTTCCATTCCTAGTTTGTGCTAGGATAACAGGTGAGGTTGAGGATGTTCTATGATAACATGACATATTTGGGTCAAGGCTTGAGAAACTAACATTGGAGAGGAAGACACTGTCTGATCATATTGAAGAGAAGCAGCATCTGGAACATCAATGGCTTCACTCTAAACACAGTGGTATGGTTTTAGTAGCCTAATAAATTCATCAATAATTTCTCATCCATATTTTATTTCATTTTCAAATTCATCATTATTATATATAAATTTATCAAAAATTGGATTGAATTCCTTCGATTTCATGACTTGTTACTGAATTATTTTGTAACTGGTGGTAAATTCAAATTTTCTAAAAAATAATTAAAATGACTTTTCAACTGGTTCTTGGAGAAAATATTGGATAAATATGAATTTAACCACATTGCATGATCTTTCTGAGTGTCAGATGCTTCCTTGGTATATAATCTGACCATATCATTCACACAATCATTATACTTCTAAATATTTTCAAGAATACCCAAGACAGAGGTATCAAAAAGAGCTTTAAGATCCTCTTTACAATAGTTCTAATTGCCTTAGAATCCAGCATCTGAGAGGTCTGAACTGATGTGGAAGGAATAACAGTTGGATATGAGGTTGAAGTAGATTTACCAATTTCCTTTAATTCCTTTCTTAGTTTGGAAAAATCAGGAACATTAAGATGAAAGACGAGATCTGCAAGACAATTCATGAAACATTCCATTAAAGTCATTTACTCAATAGTTGTGCCATTAATTATAGTATTTAACTTCTTCATCTAATTACCATGTCTGGTGTTTCATGACACAATGGTTTCAGCAATTGTAATCAAATTTGAATGAATTTCCTTTATCATCATCTCAGATACTGAAGAACCATTAGCTTGAGATACCCAATTTGAGGTCTAAGTATAACTAGAAGTTCCAATTTTCCTTACACCTTCATCCATATAATAGATGAATTTCATGTTATCATTTAGCTCAGTGTTTTCTCTACTAGATTCACCAATCCCATATCTCATCTAAGATTGTACTTCATGTCTTACTAATTAACATATGTATGATAATTTTCCAAATCTACCTTAGTGACAAAGTCACTATAAAGTATCTAAGCCACTGCTTCACATGTAGTAGGTACAAAGACTTCATCATCACAATCGTCATAATCTAATCCCAGTGCTGCATATTAAGGATTCCCCACACATTCATCCATTATATCATCATCCAGAAAAATGAGAGTGTTAAGCATTACTATTCCAGTTGATTCTATTCTTCATCTTGATTTTCAATTTCATGAGGCTCCCCTCAATCCGATAATTCCTTTCTGGTTTCTCATCTTCAATATGAACTCTTATTCTTTAATAAACCTAAGGTGGGGTCAGAATTTTTTGAGAGTCCACTTCAACAGTAACATTAGTATTTTCTCTCACCTCAACAACAACTTCATGGGGTTATTCGAACAGAGCCTAATCCATAGCTTCAATTATTTAAACATCTTAACCCTGATCATCCTTATGTTCATCATCACCACTTACATTTATTTCATCATATTCATGTACAGATACATGTTCTTAATTTTTATTTTAATCACTATTTTCTTAATCATCTTCTTCTTCTTCACTACCAATACCACTTTCACAATTTAAACATTCTTACATATTTATTAGAGCCACTAGATTGGCTTACATATTCCACAATCCATGATACTTTTTTCTCCTCACCTCCATTATCTTCACAAGGGGGCTCATCGGAGGGCACGTTAGGTGGAGGATTATAAGTTCAAAATGAGAAACATTTGTGAGACCCATTTGTACCAGGATCAGTCCTATCATCAATAAGTGATCCATAATCTCCAACTGATGTAACATGCTCTTATTCTTCTCCAGAAGAGTAAAAAACTCCCTCATTCAGTCCCACACCAGGATCTGCAATATTCTTAGGTCTAGTTGGATGATCCACTAGATTGAACATGTCATGTATCTTATCTTGATCTCAAACCCATTATCTCTTCCATAGATTCCAATTGATTTTCATTCCCTTAACAATTTCATTATAGAGGAAGATCCCACTACACTCAGAAATAGAATCCTCACCTTTATCCACACAACCTTTTTCATTCATCATAGTTGAGATCATCCTTGAAATGAATATGGAATTAGTTTTTTCGGATGTTTTTTCTTATCTCATTCATGTGCACAATATGGTATCTACACACATTTACCTTCATTCCTTTTCTCATGAGATAAATAAAATAAACATCTTGATATTTTGGAGAAGCAATGGCCCATTTCTTAGGTTAGATTTGATTCTGGATAAATATAAAAAATATTCTATATTCTCCATTTAACTCTGTAGAAATGGGTCTTCTATGCTCATCATTATTAGTAAGCTCCTTTAATTTTATTTCGAAGAAAAACATATCACTATCGAGTAGATAGGTACCTTGATAATCAATAAATACACGTTCATGAGGAACATTAATACACTCATCCCAATGTATTTAAGAGAACGATATTGTCTTCCCTTTTACTAGGAATTAATCCTAGAAAAATCACATCCTTCCAACAAAAACTCTATATTCATGTAAAGCTCAGGAACTAGATTTTGGTAAAATGGTTGTTCATTATTTGAGAACCACTCAAGACCACCTTGGTCTTATAATACTTTGATCATTAGAGACTTTAATTCTAACATCCATTCAGTATGAAATTATTTTTCTATAATTACAACATGATTTCTCATAGCAAGATTTATGGGTGCTGAATATTTTCTCGATTCACATTTTTATTTATTAGAATCTTGAGACTCACCATCATCAAGAGCTCTCTTCACAAATTCCATTACAATATGTTCAGTCTGATGCTTAGAAGGTGAAAGGTCAAGGGTGAAGAGATAGAGATAGATCAATGTTTGAGAGATTGTAGAGGTAAAGGAGTAGAGTGGATCGATTCAAATTCATATAATTTAGGGATTTTTAAATTATGCAATGATGAAATCAAGTACCAGGTTCAAACAAATAATGAAATAGTGTTATTTTGATAAAAACATAAAATGTATAAAAATAGTGAGTCATCAGATTTGACATGAAATATTTTTCATAACAGTAATGGTGTCGTCCTATAAACGGTGTCGGCATAACATAGTGTCAGCATTGGCATGACAACTCTATTAGAATGTCATAACATCGGTGTTGGCATGAAAATGGTGTCGGCATCAAATAGTGTTCGTGTCAGCATCACATAGTGTTGGTGTCATCATGACATACTCACTTAAATAGATCAACAGAATAGAAAAAGAAGGTCTTATAGATTAATCATTCCTAACTCAGGACGGATGTAACTCATTCTTTCCGATTTCAATGAATTAGTGAATATGTAACCAAGTTGATATTTATCGCCAATAAATTCTAAAGTGATGTCACTTTTTTTAATAATGATCTCCCAAAAAGCGATGTCCTAAATCAATATGTTTTGTTCTATAATGAGAAAATGGGTTTTTAGAAATTTCAATAGCACTTGTATTGTCAAATTTTATAGTTATATATTTAAATTAATATCCATCGTCTAGAAGAGTGTGTTTCATCTACAAAATCTGAGCACAACAGTTACCAGAAGATATATATTCGGCTTTAGAAGTAAATAATGAAACATAATTTTGTTTCTTACTGCACCATGATACTAAAGACGTTCCAAAAAAGAGACATGTTCCAAAGGTTATCATTCTATCTAACAAGCATCAACCAAAATCAGCATCAGAATAACTCACTATATCAAATGAATTTATTTTACAGTAAACCAAACCAAAATTGAAGGTATGTTTGAGGTATTAGAAAATTATTTTAACAACATTTAAGTGATATTATTTAGGATTATCTTGAAAACAGCCACGCATACGTGCACTAAACATTATATCAGGCCTACTAGTAGTCAAGTACAAAAACATCCAATAATTCCTCTATAAGTGGTTTGATTAACAGATTTACCATATTCATCATGATTCATCTTAAAAGTAGTACTCATTATAGTTTCACTAATTTTAATTCTATCAAATCCAAATCTTTTTAAAATGAATTTTTTGTATTTACTTTGTCTGAAAATGATGCCATCTTTATTTTGAAGAATCTGAAATTCATGAAATAATTTTAGTTCACCCATAAAACTCTTTTCAAATTCACTTTGGATAGTTTTATAAAAATAAATATATAAAAAATTTCTTAAAGATCCAAAAAAAATATCATCTACATAGATTTGAACTACTAAAACATCTTTTTAAATTCGTTTTCTAAAAAGAGTAGGATCAGCAAATCCTTTTGTAAAACCTTTTGTAATGAGAAATACAATGAGTCTATCATACCATGCTCTTGGAGATTTTTTTGAACTATATAGATATTTTATTAATTTGAAAAAATGATTTTGAAAATGTGGGATTTGTAAAACATGGGGTTTAATCAAAAAAAACTACCTAAACTATATAAAAATTTAGAAATTCACCTTTAACATCCATTTGATAAAGTTTGAAATTAGTATGACCAGACTAGGCAAGCAAGATTCTAATGGACTCGAGTCGAGGAACATGGAAAAAAATATATTCATAGTCAATAAATTTTTCATGAATATAACCATGTGCAACAAATCATGGTTTGTTTCTAACAATATTACTAGACACGTATACTTTGTTCTTAATCTCCCACTTAATTCCTATTGTCATGGTGTCTTTGGGTCTATACACATTTTTCTAAACATTATTTCTATAAAATTTAATATGTTCCTCTTGAATATACATCTCCCAAAATTCAACTTTAATTACATTATTGATGTTTTTTTGTTCAAGATGTGAAAAAAGGCTTGATGTTCAACTTGATTTCTAAGAGAAGCTCTAGTTTGTGTTCCTTTATCTATGTATCAAACAACATAATATAAAGGATGTTTCTTGGGAGTTCTATTTGGTCTATAAAATGCGGAGATAATAATTTAAGGCTCATATATAGGTTCAGGTTCATCCTATCTAGAGTTAGAATAATTAACAGAACTGTTTGATTTAATAGATTTCTTGACAAGAGGATTAGATGATTTTTAATTTACATACAGATTTAAAATATAATCTTTAAGGTTTTATAGGGAGGTGTTAGGTTCATGGGGATCTAACTCATCAAATTTGATATGCATATATTATTCCACCCACTTGATTCTTTTATTAAATACTATATAGGATTTACTAGGGATTGAGTAACCTAGGAAGACTCCATCATCAATCTTGGATGCAAATTTGTCAATATTGTCTTTTGTTTTAAAGATATAGTCATTGCAAATAAAAACATTGAAGTAACTAACATTGGGTTTTATATTATTCCATAACACAAAAGGTGTCTTCTTGAGTAAAGGTGTAATTATAAATCTATTTATTTTTTAACAAGCTGTTTTAACAGCCACATCCCAAATGTAAACAGGTAGATCATATTCCTTAAGCATTGTTCAAGATATCTCTTGTAAGTTTCTATTTATTCTTTCCACAACTCCATATTGTTGAGGATTCCTAGGGGCAGAGAAGTTATGACTATAGCCATTGTGTGAGAAAAAAGATTCAAAGTCTTGATTTTCAAACTCACTACCATGATCACTTTTTAATGATTTTATCCTAATTACACTTACATTTTCCATTATTTTATAATACATGGTGAAGTAAGTACATGATTCACAATTGTGAGTTAAAAAATAAGTCCATATATCCCTAGAATAGTCATTTAAAAGAACATAGACATAATAATTCCCATTTAAACTGGATACTCTAGATGGTATGAACAAATCCATATGAACCAACTCAAGAGGTTGAGAAGTCAAAACTTATTTATTTTATTTGAATGGTATCTTGTGTTTTCTGCCCTTTTTACAAGGATTACATACTCAATCATTTGGAAACTCAAGTTTGGGTAGATCCTTGACTAGTCTATTTCAAGAAATATTTATAAGATAGTGTACATTACAGTGTCCTGATCTTCTATGCCAAATCCATGAATCCTTATAAAAGACACTTAAGAATATGAAATTTTGAGATACTAAAGAATCTAAATTAACAGAATATACATTCTAATTTATAAAATCAGAAAATCTTAATTAATTTTTAGAGTTAAAAACAATGCTAGAATCATTTTAAAATATAACTTGAAATCCATCATCACATAATGGTGAAATAATAAGAAAAATATATTTGATTACATAATAAAAGAACCTTAGAAATTAAAAATGAGTAAGAGATAGTAATTTGGCATAAGACAATTATTTCACCTTAAGCATTGTTACCAATGATGACATATCCACCATAAATCTTCATTTGGCTTTTAAATATTGTGCAGTCTCTTGCCATGTGTCTTAAACACTCATTGTCCACATTCAACTGAATCTTGCCGGATCTCTTCAAACATGTTTCCTATAGAATAAAAAAATAGATTTTGGTACCCAAACTTGTTTGGGACTAGTGACTTTAGTAATGAGTCCTTTAGTTACCCACATCTACTTAATGGGTTTCCTATAAACATTATATAACATATTTGAAAATTAGACTGTATTTAACCCTGAAAAAACTAGAGGTAGAGGAACATTTTCCAAAACATGAATTAGTAGCATAATTTAGATCTTTGGTTAGAATCCCATATTTTCTAGAAAAAGTTACAAAAAAATAGACAGGATTATCTTTCTAGGCTGATATCTAGTACTATAAATATATTTAAGAGCTATCTGTTTACCATGAATTTGAGTAAGAGTATTTTTTCATTGGTAAAATTTTCTAGATATTTGTTTAATTGTTCATTACATATTATTAGTTCATTATTTTCTTTGATAAGATGATAATTATTTTTTTTAGTAGTAAGTTCAGAATTAATATTTACCATGAGATCATGTTGTTTTTTAGGGATTTATATTTACCATTTAGTTCATTACAAGTGTCTTCAATCATTTTACAGTATTCAAACAATTATTCAATAGTCAAATTTTCAAGAATCACTTTCATCTCCATAATAGTAATAAATGTTTATAGGAGATTCTATGGTTACATTAGTTGCGTTTTTCATAAACACATATTTTCCAGGTCATTTTTCTTATCATGAGATGATGCTGATTCATTGGATCTATCCTCATAGGCACTCCAGGTGGTTTTCAAAGCTGTCTTATACTTCTTATCTTTGTTTTCATACTTCTCTTATATTTTAATTTTGTATTTTAAGCTTTGACATGTCCTCTTCTCATACATTAGTATCATACAATCTCTTCTAATTTTTCATTTCTTTTCCATTCCATTTATTATTTTCCTTTTTTATCATATCTCCCTTTATAATTGGGTTTCTTGAAGAACATCTTATTTCTATAAAACTTCCTGAATCATTTTTCTAGCTGATACATCTCTCTATCACTACTTGATATTGATTAATAATCACTATATCTTTCAACATAGGCCAGCACCTTCCCTTTTTTCCTTATTCTTAAAGTATTAGTCTTTATGCATAAATATTTCCTCTTCTAATCATCCTCTTCTTCCTTGTTTACATTCAACTCTTCTTTTTACATCATCAGTTTCCCAATGACTTATTTGACAGGTATTTTACTAATGTCACATGATTCTATAATGGATACAGAAGTTCCTCTCCATCTATCAGGTAAACATATCAGAATCCTCATAATTTTTTCTTTTGTTGTAACATCTCTTCCCAAAGGGATCATTGTGTTCTCTATTTCATTAATCCTAAGATACATGTTAGAAATAGGTTCATCGGGATTCATTTTTAATTTATCATAATTAATATTATATGTGTTATGTCTCATTTATTTAACACTAGAAGTTCATTCATGTGAAATAGACAAAGTATCCCAAATTTCATGGGATTTTTTACCACCTAAATTCTTTAAAATTCTTCATCTATTAAAGAAAAACATATGGAATTCATGGATATGAAATTATTGTTATAAGAAATAATATTTCTGTCATACCAAGTAGTTCTAGCATTAAACTGAATCTTATATTCATATATAATTGAAGACAAAATTTCAAAACCCATACTTTCTAAGTGCATTTTCATTTTAATTTTCCATTGTGGATAATTTGTTTTTTAATGAATGGTGATGTATTGGTAGCAACACCTTCAAATATATTTTCCCAATTAGAGACTAAAGTGTAATTGTTTTTAAATAACAAATAATTTAGAACCAAATTTTTTTTATGATCTTTAAAACACAACTAAAATCATATTTGAAAGATATTTTATACAAATTGAAAACTTAATCATTTGAAAATATGGATTTTCAAAACATCCTCTGATACGAAATGTTTGTCGAAGTAGGGAACTCATGAAGTGCTGAATTGAGTTTCTATAAAAAATACTGTTAAAAATTATTATTTGGAGCTCCCCCAAATTTACAATTCAATTATCCATTTAGCTGATAGTGAATTTATAAGTGATTGACCATTCGATTAATTTCTCAAAAGATTGAAAAGTTCTTGGTTATATCAATTTGATAATTAATACAACATTTTAAGCTTACCAAATAGTTAAATACTGTTATAAACACCTTCTAAGTATAACTATCAAATTACAATTTGGTTTTATGAAATAATTGATGAAATAGATTAAAACCAAAATTAAAAACTCCATAGAAATAAAATAATTGGTTCAGTCTCAACAAGAGAACTAATACAATCTAATTGTTTATCACCTGCCACCAATTAGTTTATATTAATAAACAGTTTGATCCACAACCTGTATCGGGGTACACAGTTTCACACATGTAGTTTGGGTCACAAGACTTCTACAATAGTTTTTCATGTGTAAAATATACCTTGACACACAAGGTCCTCTTCCACACATATATGTTGGAGTAAAATGGTCTAATAAGGAATGAGTGGAAGGATATTTTGTATCCTTCAGTTTCATAAAGGATATAGTGTGTGCTTCACATAAATATACACACACAAATCAAATGTATGTAAAAATACACACAAGAGAGAAAATAAATATGTGAAAGGATTTAGAAGGCAATGTGTGTCTTGAGATATAGATCTGGATTCTTCATATATAGATGAGATGAGGTTTGAGTCTTATTCTAGAATTTGACACTGAAAAAGAGTGTCGTATTCTGGCTTCCAGGTACGATTATGGTTCTGCAAGAATATAATTAGCCTTCTTTGATATGTTGAAGAAGATTATGGATTTGATGTATATCTTGATTGAGACTGACTCAGGTGTTCTTATTTTGTTCTTGTGTTTATAGTGGGTGAATGAGTGTCACATATGTTCTTCTGTATTTCTTACACGTGGGCACACCACACATCTCTCCTATTCACTATGAATCTTAGGCTTATCTATTTAAAAAATATTTTTATACTTGATGGCCAAAAAAGATCATGTTCTTTCCAAGTGAATAGGTTTATTGTACATTGTATTTTCTGCTAAATTTTCTATAAATGATTATTAAATATTTCAGTACCATTACATGAATTAAATATGACAGTTTAAAATTATTTAATAAATGAAAATTTAAACACTCTATCGGTGACTCATCTATCAGTGAGTCACTCTATCGGTGTGTCATCTGAAGCTACATGTTTCTGTCAGTCTTACCATATGCTGTTGACTCATTATATTAGTGACTATTTTTAACTATTACTGATTCCTTTTCATGGTAGCACCATCCAATGGTAGGTCACTTGTATTGATGGTAGGTCGATTGCATCGGTCAGTCGTCTGCGTCAGTGAGTCATATGCAATGGTGAGTTGTTTGCGTCAGTGATTCATATATATCGGTAAGTCATATATTTCAGTGATTAATATGCATCAGTAGATCATTTTTTCATCGGTTTCTCGGTTCTTTGGTCAGTGTGAGTGACTCATACATATGTTATTTTAGATTTTCATTAATTCTTATAGTTCAGAAAATTCAAAAACTGCTAATACACATAATTAAACATAGATAATCAGTTATATTTGTGTTTAGACTTTAAAAAACATAATTAGTTATATGATTGAAATGATATGATATTAAGGATAAAAAAAATAATTTAGAATTTTTCATGAGATAAGTTATTTGTTAATATCTGACATGATTTGTGGTGATTAAAACCTTTATATTTAGAGATAGTTTCTAATAATATCTTATGGGCCAACAATTATATTCTGTATTTTATTTTGAAATCAATGTTTGTATGTTTTATAATTAAAATTTCATAATATAATTGTCATTTTTTAATTCCTAACATCCAAATTTACCTAGTATAATTTTTTTTGTTAAATGGTTTATTATTATTAGAAAAATATAGTTCTTGCAAAAAAAATTATGATTTTATCATTACGTAAGATTATCCTATAAGATTGGAAAAACAGTTATGTAATAATATATTTATCTAATGAATGTTATATTTTGGTAAAAAGATTTATTTTTATAGTTAAATTATCCTAAAAGATTTTGGATTCATAATAATATCTAATTATGTTATTAATATATTTTTCTTATTCTTTGAACTACAATATTTAGAACAACTTCATTTTTTTCATCACAAAATGTTGAATAAATAATAATAAATGTAATTTTAAATTAATTAATTATTTTAAAGCATCTATTATATTACCTAATATGATCTAGGAATGATGAAATTTGAGAGATTAATTAATAACAACACCGCCATTTAAAAACTAGTTCAAAAAACGATCAAGATTTCTAACACTCGATTTTTAAAATTAATGACAAGTATCTAATTTAAATTTCTTGAAAATTTATAAAATAATTTTATAAAATAATTTATAAATGAATTATTTTATAAAAGTAGTAATTAAGAATTTTTTTTTTGATGTAGGATGTCATAGAGCATTCAACTAATTGGGAGTAAATGTATGTGGTTTTGTTGACATAAACCCTTCCCGTGGGTCATAATCACATATCATTATCTAAAAACTTATTATGTTTGATAATATATTTCCTATTATAATGTTATGTTTTATTTACACCTTATTTTCAAGGCAAATCATGTATCACACCAAAATCTTCTTCCTTGATGAATTTATTATTCTATGGTAAAAAAATTTTGTTAAGAATAATTCATGTATATTTTAATGGATTTTTTTTTCATTTCTATGTTTATAATTACCAAAAATGTACTCTAGTTCCCATTTGAAACACAAATTGTTTTAATTATAAATTATACTTATATTTCCAATTATTTTGAAAAACAATTTTTGATGTCCTTTTAACTGTGGAGTTCTCCAATATTTCAAATTATTTTCTTTTTAATGATCATATATCCTTCCCTTATGTATCAAAATTTGGAATATGATTTAATTATTTTAAATATATAATTAATATAATATGTTTTCAATAAAAATTAATTTGTTTCATATACATTTAAAAAAATTATTTTTGGAATGTGTTTTGAATGGGACATCTTTTTATGATGATATTAAGAAACACTTTTTTAAAGAAGACAAATTTTTGAGATTTGTCTTTCGTTTTCAAGGAATTCTTCTTTGATAAATTAAGGGTTCATAAATCACCTGATATATTCTACTTTGGGGTAATCATATTTTTGGTACTAAATGATCATGGTTTTATGTGATACCAATTGTAGAAGTTGTTAAACCCATTTTTCATCGCGTGGTTCATTTATTATATGATGAATAATTTGATTTTAAGTGGAACTCACATGTATAGATGATGACAGGTGGGGTCCTATATCTACCTAAAAATGATTGGTTATGTTATTATATCTCATGAGACAATTATTATTGGGCATAATTGGATTTGTTTACAAAGATAAAGGGAGGATATACTTGGATTTTTTCAAAAAATTAAATGGTGGGAATACTTGGATTTTTTCAGAATATTTTCCTATACTTATGTTTATTTCAATGCCCTTCTAAAATGATCCATCTTGTCAAAATATTTCAAATATTTATGATATTCCATGTTATAAAGATATTATACTTTCTTGTATATTTATTTCATCTTCATTATATATTTCTACGCTGTATTTTTATGACCATTATTTTGTCTCATCTACCTATTTCATGATAATGATAAATCATATGTTTTATCACATATGATATCATGATATATTTATATGATATTACTCACTTACTCGTATTTTCCTTCAAATTTAATATCTAAACATTATGATAAGTTGTTATGTTTCCCTTACCGAGTTTTTGTGATCACCCCTTCTTATATATCCATTACATGGGTTATGAAGATGATTATGTCATATGAGATGACTAAAAGAGGTTCTTGAGGAGGATGGATATGAAGAAATTTGCATAAGTGTTGTAAAATATTATGTTAATGTAGATATTACCCATTATACTAAACCATTTGATCCTTATTTTTTGTGATTATTTGTGGAATGTATTAATTAATCCATGAAATCAATATATTATTTATGTGTGATTGTATTGGATCCACATAGTTGGTATTAGATGTATGTTTTATATATTTTGAGGTTTAGTGAATCAAACATTATTGAGAACTCTTATAATTATTGTATGTGTTGAATAAAATCCTAGTGTTTCATTAAATTAAAGATTATGCAGTTTTCCATCCTATATATCCCTATCTGGATACTGGAAAGTGGATACGTATCTAGTACAAGTGCACCTAGGGGTAATTTACTCAAAGAGGTTTTGTTAAGCATTGAATCAATCATCTCCCTGATGCATGATGACTGGTAATAAAATGGATGAAAAATATATAAATTTTTATGGTATATGATTTGGTTAATTCACATTTTATTTATGATCCATGATAAGGGATTGGGATATTTTTAGGTTAGAGAACATAAAAGGTAAATTTCTATGGATAACTAAGATTTATTCCAAGATATACATAATTTAGTATTTATTAACCATTTATGATTTATTTTTTATAATATCTTAGTTTTACCACACTACATTTATTAAATTATGTCACTACTAATTCATTTATTTGAGGTAATGTATAGAATAATGTGGAACAATGATAACAATGAGAATGAGGTACAATGAGGATATTTCCCAATGAGTTTACAAATGGGATGGATATCAGTGAACAAAATCTCATACATATTCGCATGAAGATTTCATAAGCTATGAATAATAACCAGAATCACATTGAGTACACAAAAATACCAAAAATAGAGATTATTTCTATTGAATACATTATACATCAATTTTCATCCTCCTCTAGTGGCTCTTCTAATCCACTTATTTTTTATAAATAGTTAAATATGACTAAAAATATATTTTTTATCTGATAGTGATCATATCCCAAGAAATCCATTTTGGTTGTTTGTCATTTATAAGGAG
Source organism: Viscum album (assembly GCA_963277665.1). Classification (NCBI taxonomy): domain Eukaryota; kingdom Viridiplantae; phylum Streptophyta; class Magnoliopsida; order Santalales; family Viscaceae; genus Viscum; species Viscum album. The sequence continues at coordinate 669,076,238 of OY728133.1, forward strand.
AGGTAGATAAATGTAGGTGTATCGTTAATATTGTAATGAAAAAAGATAAATTAGACACTATGTAATGGGATAAGATTTAGAAAATTTTAATTATCACAAACTTTTCTCAAACTATGCAAAAAAAATATAGAGTAATAATTCCATTATCTGAAGAAAAAAACAAGGATGAATTTTTTGGAACTTTTAATGAAAACATCACGAGGATCACAAGCTATGCCTTTGGTCATATATCCCAATCTAAAATAATGATTGGCCATTACATCGATTGATTAAAACAAATACTTTGAAGTATATTATCTATAAGATACTTTAGAGGATATGAAGATATTTTTTATGTGTATTAATGGTTGAGATGGAAATTAGGTACTTCATTTCTTTCAGGGATGATAAAACAAATGTGGAGTATCATGGAAGCTCTAATGATAATCCACATGGAGGGAAGATATTCCAACTACTTATGTGCCAAAAATGAGAGATAAAGAACCCAATAAACCTCCTCAAGGTATATGGGAAGTGTTTTATGTTTTTTATGGAAGCTATACTTCATCAAACTATCCATATGTTTCCAAGAGGCCTATTAAGACAATAGAGGATAAAAATTATCTAATGAATGTTCCACCCACACTTCAATTTTTCATGTATAATGAGTTTGGTCATTATAATAATAAATACTCTAAAACCAGAACTATTGAAGTGCATAAGCATCAATGATCACCTAAACCAACAGTACAAGGGAGAGTGTATGATATCACTACTACTGAGTTTGATCATGATAATTAAGTGGTTCAAGGTACACTCATTCTTTAATATAGGTATGAAAAGTCAATATTTTATTCTATTTCATTACATTCTCTTATATCACTCATGTTTTCTAGGAATATTTATTTACCACCACAAAGCATGGGTAATGAACTATATATGAAAAACATTGAGGGAATAATTATATAATCTAAGATATATAAATTTGATTTGATAGAGGTTTTTTGGATTATAGTCCCTATAGATCTAGTTTTTCTTTCCTTGGATGAATTTGATGTGATTATGGATATGTATTTCCTATCCCTGAATATAAAACATGTCAATTGTTATGAGAAGGTGATATTATTTAATACCTCCAAAAATCATGTGGTGAAATATTAATGAAAGGATAACTATGAACTCCCTTAGGAAGATAATTTTATAATATGTGTTATCATATAAAAACATGGCTGACTCTTGTATCAAATGATCATAGATGAAGTCAAAATCAATGAAATTCCTATTGTATGGGAGTATACCGATGCATTTCATGATGAACTACCTGGCCTTCCACCATAGAGCGAGGTTGTGTTTCAATCGATCTCATAACTAGGTCTCTGACTATCTGAAAGAGTCCCTAAATAATTGCCCCAATAGATTTGGAATAATTAATGATAAAACTGTATGAGAATATATATAAGGTCCTTAAATATCTATTTGATTATGTTTGGTGAAAAGTGATGCTTCTTGTAAAGAATAAGGATAAATCAATGTGCACATACATTTATTATCATTAACATAACAAGATCATTATTAATAAAAAAATATTACCTATCTAGTATTTATGATTTATGTGGTAATCTATGAGGATATCAATATTTCTAAAATATTTACCTTAATTCAAATATCATTAATTGATGTTAAGGAGTGAATATATACCTAAGGAAACATTTCGTAAAAGGTGGGAACACTATGAATTTATAGTAATATTAATTGGTCATACAAATTCTTCTACTTTGTGGATTTTTTTAATATAGTATTTAGATATTACCATGAATACTTTATGATAGTCTTTGTTAATGAAATTATGATATATTATAATGTAAAGGATGAAAATGAATAAAATTTGGGAATTGTGAAAATTAAATACAAAAGTAAAAATTATATGCCAATTTTAGAAAGTCAAAATTTTGGATGTATAGACTATCAATCCTAAGATATGTTATTGCGAGTAAGACTATATCATTGGACACATTAAAGATGGATGTAATTAAAAAATGTATGATACCAACCTTCACGAATGAGAACCAATTTTTTTGGGGATTAGATATTTACTTTGGTGTTTTGTGAGAAACTTCCCACGATTATACAATAAACAGACCAAGTATAATTGTAAGGGAGAAAAGTTCTTCTGGAAAATGGAATTTGAGGAATGTTTCAAGGATATTAATTATATATTGGTCACTGCACCAACATTTTCAAAACCCTATACAATATAATGGAATGTGATACCTATATATTTATATTTTAATGGTTTGGGATGTTTTCTTGTGAAAGACGTGAAGTCAATTCCTTTTAAATCATGAAAATTGAGGACTCACGAGTAGAACAACCCAATTAATGATTTGGAGAAGGAAATAGTATCCATTTCATCGAAAATTTAACAAGATCATCTCTATAATAATAAGTGTGAATTTTATACTGATAATAATAGCCTAATGTAAATATTAACATAAAAATAGAAAAACATGAACCACATGAGATGGTTAGAACTGATCAAGGAATACAACTTCTGAATACATTACCACCATGGGAAGAAAAACAAAGTGCTTGATGCCCTGAGCATGAAGGATAATTATATCGTATTATGAAGAGAATTGAAAAAGATTCAATAGTGATGTATTTACAATGGAATAATCTCTAAATCATAAGGTAAGGATAAAATTCCTATATTTCCTATATCATTCTCAACCATCCATTCATGAGAAGATTAAAGATGCCCAGAAAGACAATTCACTATTACAGAAAAAGGTTGTGAGTATTCTAGAGTTCATCCTTAATAATTATGGATTTATTTGGTTTTTAACGAAGATATATATCCTACATATAACATAACTAAATATGGTACTTTTAGATGATGATCATAATCCTATATGCATCTAGGTATCATTAATATGTAAAGAGATTTAAAATAGAACAACTAGAGGGTCAAAATGAATATGGGAATCACATAATACCCATATAGATTCTTGTAAATCTACAATTTTAAGGATAGAAAAAAGTATAAGGGTATATTGAAACCATTAACCATACAATTATAGAAATGGAAAAAAAATTGAATTTTATTTTTTTGGGACTCCCCGAAACATCTAAAGGTCATAAAACAATTTGGGTTATAGTCAGTCAACTTACAAATTCAGCACATCGTATCCCCATACCAAATATTTACCTCTTAAAAAACACTCCATTATATACATAATATAATGGGTAAGATATCTTGGGGTTATATTTTCAATTATATCATATCGGGTTCCACGATTTACCTCATGATTTTTAAAAATTAATCTATAATAATTGGAGATATAGTTCATTGTTAGCACTTATTTTCACCTTCATAGATATGGTCAGCATAAAAAGAAAATCTATACTCTAGACGATATACAGAGATATGGTTCTATAAAATTCCAAGGATTTTGGGAAAAACACCTTCCCTTGGGTGAATCCTCCTATAACAGTAGTCAAAATTATAATTTTTATATAGAACCATATTAGCTCTATGTGGGAAGATATTTAGGACTCCAACATGTTGGGATGAAGTTTAATAGAGGAAGATGATATGACTTAACCTTGTCTAGGAAATGATGGATAATGTTCAATCCTTTCAACGATATCTGGAATAAACATAAATTCAATAGATGTTCTATTCAAATAATCACCTCTGAGATCTAGATATTTAACTTGAAGATAATATATTTTAAATATATCTATTTTCTTCTTATATTCGTTGTATATATCTGTTAATTTTTTCAAGATTAGATGATTATTTAACACAAGATTCCGAGTCTCGGTGAGTCTGAAATTGATTTTTGAAATATAATTAATATATTAAGTACATGTGAACTAAATTTTCCTTAAAAAGTTAAATAACTCCGAAATAGAGACTCCAATCGGAAATATATGGTATTCATTGAGTTATGATCATGGGATTTATCATAGAAATTGCATAACCTTGGAATTCATTATACGTTTGGGTTTATCGAAGTTGTGGGTAGATAAATGAACAAATAAAATGATTTATTTATTTAATTTATTTAATTTATTCTCATTGACCAAATATGGTATATGAATATGATTCTATGGATAAATACCATGGTGATCCACATAACCTGATAGATTTGAGAAATTGTTCATTAGAGGATTATACTCAAACAAATGATTACTAGATCAAGGATCATTGGTCATTGTACAACATTATTCAACGATCTCGCCAATGATAGAGATATAGAGTCATTGTTTTCTATTAATTGACCTATGTTGAGTTATGATGTTTTTTATGTTAATTTATCACTAGTTTAATTTTTCATACTAAAAACATGGATCAATAAACATATTCATTTATTTTAGAATCAGGGATATTTTTTGGAATTAATAAGATATTTTTAGGGATTGGGAATTTTTTTGGATTATTTAAATCTATTAATTAATCATTATGAAAAAATATAATTGAGGGAAAATATATTTAATGAGGTCTCTTCTTCAAGTTTTTGTTTCATTCGTTTCATCCCATGTTCTTCATTAGTTCTTTGATGTTGTTCGCTTTTACTAGTAGTTCAAAAAATACTATATAATTAATTATTGTGCACTTTTTTCATGGCTTAAGATATTGATTCTTCAAATTGAGGTTCAAATTTTTGATGGTATTGAGATACAATGAAATATTTAGGACCAAATCAGAGTTATTCAGCTGGGTTTTGGTGTACTATAGATGGGTGATGCGATAGAAGGGTTTTCTTCTCTGAATCAGTTGCTGAATTCTAGAGACCAAGAGATGATAAGGTAAAATCGATCAAATCCACTACCCCTAGTGATATTGGTGGTGTGAATCATGGTTGTAAATGGAATAGGATATGACCTTGTGAATATACATGGGTTATGTAAACTCCTAATATACATGTTGTGTAACACATGAATACACACCATTCGAGTCCTTCATTATGGAACTGGGGATTCTACCGAGGAGATAAGTATCACACAACATGTGACATCGAACAAAAAGACTCTGCATGTTCTCTGGGAGAACATGACCAGGAAGATGACCAATTACATGGGCATGAACATGTATACACAAACACCGATATAGGAATGGTTTGTGACACACTGGTAGACTCAGTTCCAAAGATACACATCACATACTTCTTCAAACATGGCCTAGAACCCATTTCCCTTCATCATGGAAATGTTTCATTGTAGTTTGTTCCATTGAAACTTTCCCTAAGGTTTTATTTTGGAATAATGTATTGTGTTTAGGGTTTTGATCCCCTATAAGGATCTTCAATCTAGTATAGAGATGTTGGAGTCCCTCTATGAAGAGTAGAGTGAGATCCTCTATCATTATTGGCCTATGATTGGGTTCTCTGAATTTTGATGACCAAAATGACATGGGAATTGATCCCATACTTAGTGTGTTAATCATTATTTGGTTATTAGTATACCCCAGTGCCTTGGGTGTGATCTCTTTATATGTATCAATTTATTTTGACTTCTTGTGCATACTTTTTATGATGAGACCTGACGAGAACTACATCTCAAAAGGACCCCATTAGGGAAATGTGAATCATGGAGTGTGTTCTACCAAAAGACTAATATATGGAACCTTTGAGTATGAATCCTGGGCTGATATTACAATTGTGAACTTACCATGAGACAATGTGTCTTCTATGAGTATATATATTTTCTTATCATATATGTTGTTAAAAATTACTTGTGATTATATGATTGTTATTATAGACTATTTAGGTTTCAGGATTTATGGGTATCCTATTAGAAATTATTATACTCAAACCGTCATGGTATTTTCCCACATGTGTCATTTCTTATGTAGGCAATTGTTAGATTGATTTATTTCTTGATGGACTAAGAAAAAACATAACTTTATTTGGGGCTAGACAGACTATGTTTTTTTACTAGGAGTGACATTTGACTTCAGTCACCTCATTCTTTTAGGTTAGACTTTTTACAGTTTTTGGGAGGATTGTATTTTGACCATACTACTTTCCAATATTTTTTTTATACTTTTATTGTGGGATTTAGACATGTTAATTCAATTTTTACCAGTTTTATTTTACATTTTAGAATTGTATTTTCTTGAAGATGTGTGTGTTTGAGTAAAGGTACCTTAGGATAAGGCCTCCCATGTTAGTGTTATTGCTACTCGATAATGGTCTCTAACCCCTAGCAGCATGGATGCAATATTGGGGAAGTCAAACATGTCTAATCACTGTCTAGGAAGGCCCTAATGCATTGAATTGTGATAGGGTGGTATCAGATCTAGGGTCCATCTTATGAATACTGTTTTAGATTTTTTTCTAGTAGTGAAATTAGTATGGTTTTTATGCCAACAATTTTAAGTATTTTTTTCATCTCTCAAGACATGGACCCAAGTGTTGGTTAGGTAGCTGATGTATCAATTCACCAAGACTCTAACTCCATTCTTATTGACTCAGTACACATAGGAAATAGTTTTGGGGAAACCATTGACACATATATCATATATAAATGGGTTATCATTTCCATTTTATTCTTTAGGTAGTTTTATAGATATAATCATTGACTATGGTACATCTGTTCTATTTTTGGATGCCTCTATGATATTTTCCATATAAGATTCTGTAATATGATCATGGGGATTATCGCTATAGTGACGAGGCGTCAAAACATGGGCTTGATTAAAAATTGTTACCTCCTTATGGTGAACCAATCATACCACCCAATTTTGAGAAACAGATGGTATCGACAGTATTGGTAGATGAGATGTGTAGACTAAGTGCACATAATGAGTTTTAGTGAGAGTGAACCCACAACTTTTATGATGATCTATACCCCTAGGAAGTAGAGGACATTCTTGAGGTGTGGATTAGAGTATTTTTTTCTCATTAGGACATCTGTTGAACAAATGGTTTTCCTTACAGTGAGCCTTCCCTAATGATATACAAGATTATAATGGGTCTTAGTGGTTCAGTAGTATGATGAGGTGACTCATAAATTTAAATATCTCTAGTTCATTTTAATGGAGGAGTTTTTTATCTCTATGTTTTTGGTTAAGAACTTCTACATGCTTATATAACTTCAATATGATATTAAGATTGTGGTTGCATATTCGTTGAGGTTCTCTAACCTCTCTCGATACTCAATCAACATGGTGACTGATTACTTCGTTCAGGATTTGAACATTGATTGAGGTTTACATTGACAAATCTTAACCATTGTGATACATTTATAAATTCCTACCTATGTTGGGGTGAAAGAGATTGATTTGGTGGTCAAGAGGTTCTTGGATGATAATATTCAGAATGGTGGCACATAAAGTGGTCACACATGAGTGGTAATTTGGTGGCAGGTATCTTATAACAGACGTAGGGACCCGGACGTGTGAAATGATTCTGGTGGAGAACCTAGGAAAAATGGTCTTCAGTTTAGGCCTTACATATTGGATATTGTTATCCTATAAATACGATGTTATACTCTTTTTATGGTTGGAGACATCATAAATGATGTTTTTCTACCTAATGAGTGATTGATAGAGAGGTAGTGGATGGGCCACCCAGGAAGTTGGATTGACAAGAGAGGGTTGAGTTTTAGAGCAAAACACATGGGAAATGATCTAGGAGAGTAGTTGTAGGTGGAACAAGTTTTATCTTATTATCACCACCACCCACAAATAGTCCACTCTCGGATTAGGTAGACAGATGTCAGGGGTGAGAATATCTACATGTGGTTGAGTTCTTATGATTTCATCTTAGTTATAGATTAGTTATCTATAGTTCGGGAATATATTGAATACTTTAGGTTGGATATGTATAGTTTCTATTATGATGGGATATTTTTTTCCTTCATGGGTAGAAAGGACACCCGGTTCGAGTAGGATGGTCTCATTATAAGGAGTGTGTATCCAATTACTCAATAGTTGGATAACATGAAACGTGGTGCAATGTATGATATGAGATTAAAATTTTTATGTGGTTTTAGAGTATTATGATGTCTCTCTCGAGGATGTTTCATGATTACCTCCCCACTAATAGATAGAATTCAGTATTGATCTATACATATTGATGATCTCTATAATTATAACATCATATAATATCACTCCAAAATAGCTTCATGGGATGGGGGTGTAGTTTTAGGACTTGTAGAGGAAGGGATTTTTCAGACCCATTGTTTCTCCCTTGGTAGTTTTAGTGTTGTTCCCCAATAAAGTGGATGGGTTTTTGAGATTGTGTGTTTATTACTGTCATTGAAACCATATCACTATGATGAAAAAGTTAACACTAACAAGGATCATTGAAATCTTGAGTTATTTGAAAAGGTCATTATAGTTCTCAATGATTGACATCGAATAAGGATATCACAAGCTGTGAGTATGAGATAAGGATCTACTAAAGATGACTCTCTGATGTCGTTACAGTCATTATGATTACATGGTGATGTCCTTTTCTACACGTAAATCCCTAGTAGTGTTCATGGGACTCATTAACCATATCATTAATCCTTTCATAGACTGGTTTTTTTAGTCTTTATTGATGATATAATAGTGTACTTAGACTTTGAGGATGAGCATGTGATACACTTGAGTATAGTCTCAGACATACTCTGAGAGAAATATACTTATAGAAAGCTCTCAATGTTATACATTTTTATTATGGATGTCTATATCCCATGACATTTTACCTCAATAGATAGTCTAGTATTGGAATCGAATAAGGTAGATGTAGTGTTATCTTGGGAGAAATTGAAGAGTTTGAAGAAGGTTCATAGCTTCCTTAGGATGGCGGGATATTATTATAGGTTCTTACCTAATTTCTCCAAGATATTGGTTTGATTGATAGGTTTGACACAAAAAGGGTATACATTCATGTGGACTGTAATGACCCGAATTTGGAGCCACTCAACTGGTGCCCCATACCCAGTTCGCCACATGAACTAATGCGCGTTTCAAAAAATTCCAGAGGATGCCGACTAGCAGCGAGGGCCTTGGTGAGTCTGTGGGGAAAATATTCCCTCATTTGGTAAAGAATGCAGCGGAAGAAAAATAATAAACAGCATCAGAAGTAGTAAATAATATAAAAAAACTGAAACCGAACATCAGAAGCAATGTATAATATAAAAATGATGCATCATGGTACATATATATGTGGAAAGTAGTAAACAAAAAAACATACTGAAATACAACTGAACCCCAAGTACTAAAAGTAAACAGTAAACTCTACCAGCATCGTGAGCCCAAGATCGTTCCTAATCTCTCTAGCTCTAACCAAAAATCATGTACCTAAAGTAGAAGGTCCCTAGTACCTATCCACGCCTGCATCCATATAATCTGTTTGGGCCGAAAAGCAGGACCCAAATAGGGTGTGAGACTAATCCCAGTTGGCAACCACCAGAAGATCTGATCCCCATTGTCAGTGAGGAATATAGCAAAAGTAATGGAAATAAATGCAGCAGAGAAACAGGAGTACACTATGGTAAACAATCCTACAAATCTCCATTCACATTTATTTTTTAATTTAATTAATTCATTTAATTTTGAACCGAGGAACCTAGAAAATAGCCCTATACTTCCAAGGCATAGCAAGTAACATAATAGGTATCTCAACAGACTACATAACTACAAGAAGTATAAAACCAATGCTTGTTCTTTGGCTTGGGGGACTCGTCCCAACCAAGCATACAATATTTACCACACTTACCCACTTGGTGGCTCATGCGGGTAGACCCTTATGGTCAAGTATTCAAAGGAAGGCAAAGACAGTCTGAGGAAGCACTCATCGTCAATTCCCCCATATGGTCTTATAGCGATACTATAGACTCTCTGAGGTATAAATTACATCCAATTACCCCTTTTGTCTCGATTAATTTATTATCGGACCTTCTTAGATAGCACAAAGTCAATCCCCCTTATGATAACGCAATAGTGATAGCTAAACATGCCCTCTATGGAAGCACACAATGTCAATTCCACCTTTAGTCTAAATACACTAGGTTCCCTTATCCCTTTTTAAAGGAAATCGTATTTAATGATTCATAGCAGGCCAAAGTAAGTTTAAAAAACAACATGGCTAAAATCTACAATGCATAAAAAGCATTTAAACAATAGGAAACATATGCAATCATTCATATCAAGGAAATCAATCAATGCAACAAGGATTGCCTCACTGGAAACCGACGCCAAACTACTAATAACAGCCAAAATCATGGGAAACACCCATGGGGTGATCCTCAAACATGCTACAAGAAATCCTTGTACATATAATAGCCTCAACCACACAATCAATCTAAAGTAGATAATAATACATGATCAAAACCATAACACGAGATACCTGATACATGGGTATTCATCACTTTTTCACAAAAACTCAAAGACGTTCAACATAATTCGTCAAACCACCTACCTCGATCCTCGTAGATTGATCTACTATAACCTCGACCCATGAATCGGCCTAGGATGGAGTAGATCTGCAAAAACGTCTAAAACGTTGAACCTAAGATAACTCATACGAGTGGAAGAATCAGGAAACGAGGCCCTAGTAGAACCGAGAACATAATGTTGTGGTTCTATTGCAATAGACGGTGTTTAATTCGGATAGCCGGTGGCGGATCGGTGGCTCAGAGAATATTCGGCATCCTCTGATGCTCTGGACAAAATAAGGAAAAGTAGAAGACAGAATTAGGGATTAGACGTGGCGTTGGTCCATTTAATGAAATAAATAGAAAAGTACACAGCGTGTACTTTTAGTGTACATGGCGTGTATGTGGTTTTTCCATTCAACGCTTCAGGTAGCCTCCACATCACCCCTACAGAGCCGTGTGTGCAGCTCGGACATGTCCAACACATGACCTTGCGTGGAGAAGGAGTACACAGCGTGTACTCTTAAAGTACCAGGTGTGTACTTCAAAAATTTCCAGAAATTCCCCATTTCTCAAAAACTCCATAAAAGAAAGAAGATACCAGAAATAATGATATGGGTTCTTACAATCTTCCCCCTTAAAGAAATTCATCACCGAATCTCCTTAACGAGGAATAGAAGAAGAACCCCTGAATAGCTCCGGCCACTACGATCGTACATCGGCCTCCCTCTCCCAAGTCTCATCCTATACTCGCTCATGCATCCATTACACCCATACCAGAGGAACAGAACATCCACTGAGAACCTTCGTACTATGATCGAAAATCTGGATAGAATGCTCCTCAAATGATGCATCCTGCTACAACTCAACCTCCTCGGGTGGAAAAACATGAGACGTGTCTGAGAAATACCGTTGAAGCTGAGAAAAATTGAAGACGTCGTGCATAGCATGGTACTTCTGAGGTAAATGAAACATGTAAGCAATGGTCCTGACTCTCTCTAATCTTCAAACGGCCCGACATATCCTGGTGAAAGCTTCCCCTGTCTCTTAATCCTCTTATGTCCCAACATCGGGGTAACATGCAGGAAAAACTGATCCCCAACCTTGAACACCAAAGGGAATCTCCGTTGATTTGCATAAGGCTTCTGTGGAGACTATGTCGTTGTCATCCTCTTCTGAATCAACCCCACCTGCTTTGTGGTCTCCTGAACAAGACGAGGTCCTAACATAGCTGCCTCTCCTGCCTCCAACCAATACAAGGTTGATCAGAATGGCCTACAATACAAATCCTTGTAAGGTGCAATAATAATACTTGCCTGAAAAATATTATTATATGAAAACTCCACTAGAGGTATATGTTTCTCCCAAGAACCTCCAAAATTTAGGGCGCATGCTCGTAGCATGTCCTCCAGCACCTGAATCATGCACTATGACTAGTCATCTGTCTGGGTATTGTAGGTTGTACTCAGAATTACCTGTGTACCCAAAGCCCTCTATAGCCCCTAATAGAAATGTGATGTAAAGCGGGCATCCCTATATGAAACGATAGAGTTCGGAACCCCATGAAGTCGTACCAACTTCTGAATGTACAACCTCCCAAGCTCATCGACACCGAAGTTTTCCTTGATCGACAAGAAGTGAGTAACCTTCTTGAGCCGGTCAACAACAACCCAAATCGTGTCATTCCCTCAAGGTGATCTTAGTAACCCTATCACGAAGCCCATCGCGACACCATTCCATTTCTACTCAATAATGGGTAACTACTATAAAACCCTACTGGTCGCTAATGCTTTGCCTTCACCTGCTGATAGGTGGAACATTGCATAACAAAACCAGCCACATCCTTCTTCATACCTGGCCATCAATACCGAATATGTTAGTCTCGATGCATCTTTATGACACCAGGATGAACTACCCAAGCTGAAGCATGAAACTGTCATATCATCTCCTCCTTTATGTCTCGTGAAACCCATACACGACCATGAAAACGTAACATCTCATCATCACCCACTGTCCACCCTAGAGTAGGGTTTCCACTTGACACACCCTCCCATATGACTAGGCCTTATGAGTCTGATAACTGCCTCATTCGAACTCAATCCAGAAGAGTAGAGATAACAGCTATAGAAGAAAGAATTGTCTTTCCCTGTCTGTCATGCTCCTCCAAATGCATCTCAGAGAACATAGCCATAAGCTGCCACTCACTGTTGGCCTCCTAAACTTCCTGTAACTGAGTCCTCCTGCTCAGTGCATCTGCTACAACATTCCCTTTCCCAGGCATATATGCAATCTCATAGTCAAAATAATGTAGGTACTCGACCCACCTTCACTGTCTCAAATTCAAGTCACGCCGTGTGAAGATATACATGAGGCTCTTGTGGTCTGTATATAAAACAAAATGCTCTCCCAGAATATAATGTCTCCAACAACATAAAGAATGAACAACTGCAACCAACTCCATGCAATGTGTAGGGTAGTTCATCTCATGTGTCCTAAACTTCCGAGATCCATATGAAACAACAGGACCCTCCTACATAAGAAACGCTCCAATCCCGATGCCAGATGCATCATAGAAAACTGTATAACACTATACCAACTCTGGAAATACCATAATCAGTACTAAAGTCAAGCTCTCATTAATCTCTTGAAAGGATGAATCACATGCTTCTGACAAAAAATACTTCACACCCTTCGTAGTCAAGCCCATCATCTACGCTACTAAGCTTGAGAAGTCCTGTATAAACCACATGTAGTAACCAGCCAGCCCAAAGAAACTTCGTACCACGAAGATGTTCTTCAACTTATCCCAGGTAACTACTGCTCTCACCTTCTCTGGGTTTACTGACACTCTTGTCTCTTAGATGAAATGACCCAGGAAGTGAATCTTGTCCATCCAAAAGTGGAACTTTGAGAGCTTAGAATCTAACTGATTCTCTCTCAGGGTACTCAATATGATCCCATTATGGGTATCATAGTCGCGTCGAGTATGAGAGTACACCAAGATATCTTCCACGAAGACCACCATGAAAGAATCCAAGTAAGGATGGATAACTCTGTTCATCAGTGCCATGAAAACTGCTGGCACGTTCGTGAGACCGAACGACATAACCATATACTCGTACAGACTATACCTTCTCTGGAGGGATTTAAGAGGTATATCAAATGGTCTGACCCACAACTGATGGTAGCCAGATCTCAATTAGATCTTCAAGAACACTTTAGCTCCTCAAATCTGGTCAAAGAGATCATCTATCTAGGTCCTGGGATATCAATTCTTGACCATCAACTAGTTCAGCTTCTGATAATCCACACAAAGCCGTAAGGTACCATCCGCCTTCTTCGCAAAAAGAACAGGTGAATCCCAAGAAGAAGTACTGGGTCGGATAAAACCATTTTCTTGCAAATACTCCAAATTATTATTGAGCTCCTGCTACTTAGGTGTATCCATCCTATAAGGAGTTATGGATACCAGTGCTTCTCCTGTCATAATATCAAGAGTTAAATCTACCACTTTCTCTAGAGGGAACCCGGAAAAGTCTTCTGGAAAGAAATCTAGAAAACTATCTACCAATGGAGGGAAATCCATCTGAGAAGTCCCCTGGTCATCATGATATAAACTAGAAATTTGGGCTGTAACACCTCTTATCCCATGATTCTCTAGTCCAGCTCTTCTCACCTAGACATCCCATTCTCCCTCGGTAAGAAAAGATCTAACCTCTGGTGACGTGAAACTCACCCTGCTATGATAGCAATAAAAAATAGCCTGAAGGGGAACTATCTTGTCCATTCTGAGAATGAAATCATAACCTTTCATCTCTAGGACATAATGATCCCACAATAAGTGACACCCGCCAACCTCAAGGGGGCACTTCTTTCACTAGTGAACACAAGTCGTTCTATGCCCGAAGGGAGTGTCTAATGTCATAAAAACCTCAGAAGTAGAAACAGTAAGTCTAAGGCTTTCCATAGTATGCACGGAAATAATTCTATGAGAAGATCCTGTATCGAAAATTGAAGAGGATAAAACTGAGGATACTAAAATTGTACCTCTAACTGTAAAAGGTCCAGGATCTTGCTCCTAAGGAATCTTCTCTACCGCAAATGTCTGGAATGCACCGCGGCCCTGTGTAGTAGCCTGAGATCCCTAAGATGATCCTCCCTGAGCCTGACCACTATTTCCATGGCCTCTACCCTAGCCTAAATGGCTTGAGGAACTCCAGCCCCCAGTCTATTGCGGAACTGGTAATCATGCCCCTGTACACAGAGTCGAAACTTATCCTCCTTCACTAGCTGCTGGAAGGAGAACCTTGAAAAAACGCTCCAGATGACCAATTCTGCCGTAAGATTGAAACTCTAATGGGTCTCTCAGGCACTGGGCCTTTTTATTCCCATATTTCCCACATTGTTAGCACACAAATTTTCTCACTGATGGAACACCTCGCTTCCTTGAGTCACCTCGCATAGACTCTCAGCAGCGCTTCCCGCTATCAGTCTGAAACAAAACAACCCAGGATGCTGAACCACCCTCGTTCACAGCTCCAGTCTCCCTTATATTCCTCTCCGGGATAAAAAACACGTTGACTATAAATGAAATTGAAGTAAACTAAAAGGCGTTCACCTGTGATTTGATGTCCAATTTTAGGCCTTCCTCAAACATCCTTGCCAAAAACTGCTCGTCATTTCCCAGAACGGGAGTGAAACGCTATAGTTCTGTGAAACAAGACGAATACTCCATAACCGAAAGAGTACCCTGATATAGGTTAATGAACACTCTGGCTCTATTGGCCCTCAGTGTCTCTAGATATAAGTAGTTATAGAACGTACGCTGAAACTCGTCCCAAGAAACTATCTGCTAAGGCCCTCCATGAGAAACAATGTCCCACCATCTCTTGGATGAATCTCGCAGCATGTAAGTTGCGAGCATCACCCTTCTGTATGGGGGTGTCTCGAGATGATCAAAGATAGACACCATATCTTCAAGCCAAGATTTAGCAGCCTGAGGTCCTCCATCCCCTGAGAATGTGGGAGGATGCTGCTGTTGGAAGACTCGTGTAAGCTCTGCCATAGACTAGGAAGGTTGATGAGATCCCTGAAAGGACTAGATGAACCTCATAAATCCCTCGCAGAACTGTGTGTCAGTACCAGTATCTAGGATAACTGCTGGTGCCATATCCGGTATACGATCATCGTCTGATCCCTGGCGTACAATAGGAGGATGTCTTGGCGGCATGATTCTGCAAGTTTGAAGCACACCTTTGTTAACGAAGTGCATAGTTTGCGACTTAGAAGGGTGAAAATGGAACATAAGAAGGAAAAATATTACTACTGTAAAAATATAGTTACATGGATTGTAGTCCCTATACATGGCGTGTTCCAGAAATATTTTACTTGGGCATGTACACCGGCCAAGATGGCTGTGTAAACCCAAACTACACGACATGTTTTTAAATATACACGGCATGTACCGTCCATTTTCGTCATACCCAGTTACTCATACACAACTAAGTCACATGGAATATCCCAACCAAAGTCTACATGGATTGTTTTTCCACTACACGGTGTGTATTTGAATGTTTTTCATATCCGTGTCATTAGTCACACATACTGGTACATGGTCCACAACTACACGGCATGTCAAAAGTGTGCACGACGTGTTGTCAATAAGACCTTACAACCCATGTATTCAACTACACGGCTGGGTCACACGGACCACTATTACATGGTGTGTCAACATGGAACACGACGTTTTGTTCTTGAGACATTCCATCCCATGTATTCAACTACATGGCTGAATCACATGAAAGAAAAGTACACAGCGTGTACATCAAAGTACATGGCATGTAACCATGTATAGTATTTTTCCCAAACAGAAGAACACGTGGCGTGTTTTCATAAGGCCACATGCCATATTGTCTGGGAATCTGGGTAGTAGGAATTAAAAACACCCCAAAACCACTGAAGAACACTGCAAAATAGCATCTATGTGCCCAAAATTCCAATTCATGGGGGCCCATACTCCCAGAAAATCAATGGTTGACTTCATAACAATGAATATAATAAATAAACAGTATAATAATCCCATGATCTGCAAAATTTGGATCCTCAAGGGCACATAACACCTATATGAACATAGCTTAGAGTCCATGCTAAATATGTTGTAAGATAAAAAATACCCTATCGACAGAATATGCATCTCTATCACAAAAACTATCACAACATCATGCATAATCTATCCCGACATCTATCACAACAACATGAAATTTCTAATGCACCCTAGATGGCATGGTAAAATGCATGACATGTGATTGTCTAACCAGTACCTATTTGATGAATGAGATGACATACCCTTATCTCACCGGGTTGCAACAAAATATAACCAAAATCATATAAACTATAATAGCACAAAACAAGTGCATCACCCAACCGTGAAATATAATCAACTATAACACTTTTAAAAACTAAAAATTGCAATTACGAGGTTACATAGATTTTCCATGTACACTGGTTAATTACTCCTGGGCATAGTTAGGTACAGTCTACCCATTCCTTTCTATCCCCTTCTATTGTCTCCAAATTATAAGGAAATTGAAAAGAAGGAAAACTGCCTCTGATACCACTTCGTAACGACCTGAATCTGCAGCCACACAACTGGTTCCCCGAACTCTGTTTTCCACATGACCTCAAGTGTGTTTCCACAAACGCTAGAGGCTTCCGGCAAGTGGCTAGGGCCTTGGTGAGTCTGTGGGGAAACTATGCCCTCATTTGGTAAAGTATGCAACAGAAGGAAAATAATAAACCACAGGGGAAGCAGTAATCAACATACAACAACTGAATCTGACAGTAGAAGCAATGTATAATATAAAAATGATGCAACATGGTAAATGTTTTTGTGGAAAGAAGTAATGAACGAAACATGTTGAAATACAACAGAAACCCAAGTTCTAAAAGTAAACAGTATACTCCACCAGCATCACGAGCCCAAGCTCGGTTCTATGCTCTCCAGCTCTAAACAACAATCATGTACCTGAATTAGAAGGTCCACAGTCCCTATCCACACCTGCAACCATATAATCTATTTGGGCCAAAAATCAGGACCCAAACAGGGTGTGAGACAAATCCTAGTAGGCAACCACCACAAAATCTGTGCCCTACTTTCAGTGAGGAATATAACAAAAGTAATGGAAATAAATACAACAGAGAAATAAGAATACACTAAGGAAAAAAATTCTACAAATATCCATTCACATTTATTTTTTAATTAAATTAATTCATTTAATTATCAACCATGGAACCTAGCAAACAACCCTATACATCCATGGCATAGCAAGTAACACAACAAGTATCTCAACTGACTACCTAACTACATGCAGTATAAAACCCATGCTTGTTTGTTTGCTAGGAGGACTCGTCACAACCAACCAAACAATATTTACCACACTGACCCTCTGGGTGGCTCACGCGGGAAGACCCTTATAGTCAATTTATCAAACAAAGGCAAAGAAACTATGAGGACGTAGTCATCATCAATTCCCCCTATGGTCTTGCAGTGATACTGTAGACTCTCTAATGAAGCACATATGTCTAATTCCCACTTTAGTCTCTATTAGATTATTATCAGACCCTCTAAGAGAGCACAAATTCAATCCCTCTTATGGACTCAAAATTTTAATAATTAGATAGGCCCTCTAAGGAAGCACTCAACGTCAATTCCCCCGTTGGTCTAACTACACCAGGTTCCCTCAGCCATGTGTAAAAGCAATCATATGTAACGATTCTTACCATCCCTAAGTAGGTTTTGCAAACTACTTGGATAATATATACAATGCATCAAAATAATTTAAACAACAAGTAACACTTGAAATCATTAATATCCAGGAAAGCAATCAATGCAACACTGATTTCCTTATAGGAAACCTAATACAAACTGCTACTAACAGCCAACATCATGGGAAACACCAATAGGGTGATCCTCGAACATGCTTCAAGAAATCATTGTTCATCTAACGACCTCAAGCACACAAAAAATATATGGAAGATAATAATATAGGATCAAAACTCTAACCTGAGATTCCCAATACATGGGTATCAAACAGTTTTGCACAAAAACAAAAAGACATTCAACAAAAGGCATCAAACCACCTAACTCGATCCTCATAGATTAATATACTTGAACCTCAGCCCGTGAATCGGCCTAGGACAGAGTAGATATGGAAAAATGATTAAAACGTTCATCCTTAGATAACTCACATGAGATTATGAATTAGGAAATAAGGCTAAAGACGAACCAAGAACTCATCGATGTGATTCTATTTCAATAGATGATTTTCGATTCGGATAGCCAGTGACGGATCGGTGGATCGAGAATATTAGGCCTCCTTAGATGCCCTGGACGGAATAAGGCGAAGATGAAGGAGGAATTAGGGATTATATGCGCCCTCAGTCCATTTAATGAAATAAAAATTAAAGTACACGACATGTACATTTAGAGTACACGGCTTGTACATTGTTTTTCCGTACTCCTCTTTAGGCGGCCCCCACATCACCCATACATGGCCGTGTGTGAGGATCGAACACGGCCAGCACACGGCCTTGTGTAGAGAAGGAATACACGACATGTACTCATAAAGTAGACGGCGTGTACTTCAAAAATTTCCAGAAACACCTCCTTTCACAAAAACTCCAGAAAAGAAAAAACATACCTGAAAAGAAGATCTGGGTTCATACATGGACAAAGATGTGTTGATATGATTTTTAAGAGTTGAGGTATAGATTAATGAGTACTCGAATCCCGAGGTTGTTGGTGGATGGTGTTGAGTATGTATTGTTATATGATGAATCTGGAACTGAGCATGGTTGTGTTATAATGTAGAGTCAAGTGTTGATTTTTTATGGTTCATGTCATTTGATACCACATGAGCTGAACTACATGGCACACAATCGTGATCTAGAAGCAGTAGTCATCGCACTAAGGAGTGGTGACACTACCTTATGTGTAGAGACCCAAAGCTTGACGTACATGAACATTACATTACTTTTGCGGAATACTTAGTACATAACAAAAAACACACACACAAGGATCGTAATAGTTTAGTGTCTTTGGAAACTCGGAACGTAATCTTCTAATCATGGTGAATGATCTTCAATATCTCCCATAAAGATCTTCCCTTTTTTTTTACCTAAAACCTTTATTTATATCCTGGGGAAAAGAAAACATAAAAGGTGAGCTCAAATGATTACTAAGGGTAAAAAAAAGAAAAATCAATCAAATCATATTCATAAGAACATAACTTTTGGAAATCTTAACCTTCAAAAGAGAGCATAATTTCATAACATGGGATAAATCATAGTAGTGAAATGAAATCCCAATAATCATAACTTAAAACATTAAACTTTGTGGCATACACACATAATCATAGAGAATCATTTCTTGTTAGTGAAGACTCATTGCCAAGACTATCTTAGTGGACAATGTCCCTTTCTGAACCGAGTCACCCTCGTTTCAGTCCTGTTTCACTGAACCGGTATAACCTACCATTCCATCCATGTCTATCTCATGATATATAAAATTTTTACCCAATGCATTGGAGGGAGATATAGGTCCCACCCATCTCATAATGATACCATTCTTATGTGTGCCACAAAATCATAAACCATACATCATTGCATAACCCATGTAATAAAAATCGGAATCTTAAACATCATGACATCATAAAACAATTCATATACGACAAAGGAATTCATAAAAATAATTCCATCACAACATAATAAAATCAATGTAATAATAGGGATAAAAACAGAACCCTTTATTATATTAGATGGAAAATAATTTTGATAAAACACTTGAACTTCATTATTGAGGAAAATATCCTTTCTACTTCAAAAACACATTTCCTTTCTTAACGTGTCTTACAATTTTAAACTAAAAGAAGTTGATTAAAAATAAACATGAAAACTTGTAAAGGAAGCTTCTTGGAAATAATGTTTTAAAAATCCATTCATGTCGTATAAGTTAAAAAAACATTTTTCTCGTACTTTTGTCGGAAAAGTCAAAAAATACCTCTTATGAAAAATGACAAAAGATTCCTTTCATATATTTTACTAAAAATTTACGGAAGGGTAAAGTTGGATTTAAACAATTTTAGGTGGATGTAAATAATATTACATATTGAGGAAACATGTATGTCGATGATAAAATACACCCCAGTAAATGCCAAAGTATAAACAATCTCGGATAAAAATGAGATTGCGGTATTTCCCTTACCTTAAGTCTGATTTGCTTCCTTAGTGTCCGAACCTCCTGTATAATGATTTAAATAATGTCATTAACTTATTACAGAATCATATTCATTGTTACGATATCATCTATGGTTCACTTATTACTTTATATTACCCGTTCTTTTGTAAATTCAATGTTAAAGAAGCGTTTTGGGTAAAATCGTTTCATTTATCGTAGGTGTTTGGACTTGTTGTTATTGACATTGTTATTACTTATATCATGATTTACTTACTTCCAGAATATAAGACATGATTTATATATCATATATATTCAGTATATATATATTTAATAAATATATAAATGAAATGAAACACACCGTTCATGGAGACGGTAGTCCGTACGTACGCATGAACGCTGTTTTCCATTCCTCATTGTCTTGAATGGAAGTAAGTTGATGACATACATATATATACACATAAATCCAGTAGCTTTATAATTACATATATTTCATTATTATTTCTTATATATACTTTATAATAATTCTTAAATCGTTAACATTGAGAATGAATCTCATCGCGTTGTGGAGACGGTAGTCCGTACGTACGCACGAACGATGATATCATTTCCATAATTATTGAATTGAATTGGAGTGGATGATACAATATATCAGAATCATTATGATGTTATAATAACTATGTATAGTTATTCTTCACACCATAATACCCATCCATGTAAGGTGTTGGTGGAAAAACAGATTACACCACGGTGTGGAGACGGTATTCAGTACGTACGCACGAGCGGTGATTTCCTTTTCCGTAGGATGGATAGATGGTGAATTAGGATTGTTTCATACTTATAATAACATATCAGTATATGAGTGATACTTATGTTATTACTTTATAATGAAACAACCTATGAAGAATAAGTAGAAGAAGAAATAAAGGTGAATGAATTGGTAACGGGAATTACCTCTTCTTTGAAGCGCCTCTTTGAGACCTCCTCTTAGGGCACTAAAATTGGTCTTTGAGGAAGACCAGAACCTCTGGGATGTTTCTAGGGAAGTGGAGGAGAGATGTTTTCAGGGTTTGGCCTAGCATGAAGGCTCAAAGTTGTGTGAGGAAGAGAGAGAGGAGGTTTCCTTTTATAAGGGAGGAGAGAGGCACCTTTGGAATAACTAAAAATATTATTATATTATAAAGTCAAGTTCGGTTTTAAATAGCTCCAAATTGATTTATTTTGAGGCTAAGGTGGGGATGGGCCGAAATACTCTCATCCAATAGAATTTAGACAAGTTTAGGTTACTATTTTAACCTTATCATTTAGATTTAACATTAAGCTAAATAATTTTACTTTTACCGTGTAGTCTTGTGTTCTTATACTATAAGGTTAATAAACATACTACAAGAAGCCAAATGAACCCCAAATTGTTTATTATTAATATATATAACCTTATATAAGTAATTTGGCAGAACCTTAGATTTTTAGGAATAAAATAACAATTAATAATATAATATTTGTTTTAAAAACTATTTTATGTCAATTTTGACACTATTTAGTAATTCATTTTTTTGAAAATCATAACAGAATTATTAGTTCTAACCAAGTTAATTAAATCACTAATAACATTTCATATTAACCTAGAAAATTATTGGGATTCATAAAAAGTATCAAATTATATTTATTTTGGTATTTATAACATCAATTATGTTAAATTTCATTAATAAGATAATTACTGCATCATCATTGTGTCATAAATAAATTAAGTTATATAATGTCTAAAAATTACCAAAAAAATACCATTATGTAGGAAATTGTTTTAGCTTTCTAATGAATATTTATAATCGAATTTATCTTATGTAACCCTATATTAAAAAAATTTAGTAACTAAACTTTGATTTTAATTCTTTTAACTCTTCATTGAATTAAATAATAAAAAATGTCCTAATCTAATCCAAGTAGGCCTAAATGGTAATATTTTATTCCTAAGGTTGTTTTTGGTCGAATTACACTTGTCCAATAGAATTAGGACATGTTTTAGGGTAATAATAATATCATTTTTACCATTCATTACCCTATTTACTTTTAACCGTGGTAAAAAAAAGTAAAAAGTTACTATTCACCAAAAATTATTTTCATCTCATTGAACCACATTTTACTTACAGACATCAATTGTGTCTCTCGGATTTTTGAAATTCCACTCACAGAAGTGGTAAAATTAAGTTTTATGAAAAATTCAGTTTTTTTTAACTACCACTTAGTGGTTTCACTATTCATCAAAAATTGAAAGTTTTCAGAAAAATACCAAAAATTAGGCCTAAGATATATTTGATATTATGAACTCAAAAATGATTTTTACTTTACCAAATTCAAAACATATCAGTTTCATTAATTAATTTAAAAATTAATTCCCGTCGTCAAAATAAAAGGCGTGTTTTTAAGAGATAATAACTATCAAAAGATTGACACTTGTTTATAACTGGTTTAAATGTGAAATTACATCCAATGAAAAACATTGTATTAAATTGTAAAAATATATTCTAAATATACTTTAAAACCACTCAAATTAACAATTTATCACTGTTAATTATTTTGATTGAAAAAGTTGTTTTTAATTATAATTTAGTAATTTTCACTATTCATCAAAATATGAAAGTTATCCGAAAAGTACCAAAATTTCACCATAGGCTAAATTCGATACTCCGAATCCAAAAATTAAGTCCATTTTGAGAGATAAAATTTCTAAAAATTTAAAAGGTGGTTATTACTATTTATAACGACTAGTTTTAATAATATTTTAATAGCATATCATTGTTTAGTGAAACTCAGTATTGGTACTACAGACGCTATCGAGGAAGGTCGCGATTGTGTGTAATGGAAGACAAGTCAAGGATGAGTGTTGTGAAAGATTCTTTTTGTGTAGCATACAACACAAGACATTAATGAAATTAAAAAGAATATTTTTCATAAAATTTCGGGGTGTTACATTCTACCCCCCTTAAAATGAATTTCGCCCTCGAAATTTGTTGGGGTTATAAAGGGTTTACTATTCGAAAGTTTCTTTAACAGAAACCCACATCGTAAAAAGGAATACAAAAACCAATCTTTAAAAAAAAGTATGAAATGTAACGGTTTCCCAATTAAACTAATCACTGGGTTTCCACATAGGTGAAAATATGGATATGTAAGAGAAATCTAACCATCATGTTCTGATGGAGAGTGGTAGGGAACATGTCTATGGAAAAGCTAGCAATCACAAAGCCATAAATTGGTGACGATCTAAGGTACCATCTGATTCATTAGATATAAGATCACTAAGACAACATTTTTGGTTTTCATGATCATTTCTCTAAAGTTGATGAAATTGGAATTAGAAGAAATACATTCGTGATTTTGGTATAGTCTCAACGTTTGTCGTTAATTGGAAAATTTCCACTTCATCTCTTAAAGAAATGAAGTTGAATTTTTCATTTGTGATGTGTTAGCAGATCATGTGATAGAATGATGGGTCATTCCATCTCTTTCAAACAAAAGTTTAGCAAAAGTTATAAGTCCATCTTATGGTTAATCATATATGGTTCCAAAAATGAACTTATACTTCATATATCATACCTATTAATAAAATAAAACTAGTTTCTACTAACCAGGGACTTCCTGTAGGCTAGTGGTAGGCGATAAAGGCCAGTCGCGCTTCGGTTGTGGGTTCGATTCCCACAGCCTTATCCGACGCGATGGGCTGTCACCCATCCTTCAGGTTGTCCTTTTTCTAAAACTATATTACTATAACATCCCAACAATAATATCGAAAAAACTTCTATCCTTAAACAATACTAACTTATGTCCAACATAATCCATTCCAATCTTTAGGATTATCCATAATACTGCAGTCCACTCTCATAACATAGTGAAAACGATTACCAAAGAATTAATACCATCGTTGATCCCCATATATCATAAGATATGTTTTTTTGGTTACATTCCAAACATTCAAAGTCCTTAATCATGTATTCTCTTGAATACCCATTGAACCTTAGTGAAAAAATGAATGCAGTTAAAAGTTAACTCTTTCCAAAAACCAAAATCCAATAATTCTATATACTCAAACCATGATATAACCTTCTCCTTATATCAGTCATGATCTCATGAATACAATCAAACACCTCATTATCTTATTATTCCTTCATTATGCGCATATCATCTACTTTCCAAAAAATATCTGAATAACATTTCATGGTTACTAGTACCATTAATCATACACTTTAAAAACTTAGGAAAGAAAATAGTGTAACAATCCTTAGATGTCTCTTTATTCCATAGTACTATGAGATTACTTATACAACATTACACTTGATAAACATGTAATCATTCCACTACCTTCTTAAACAATTGACCGAGCTTCAACAATTCTTTCATCTCACATATCATTTGTAGTCTCTTCATCATCATAAACATAAATACTTCCCATACGACCATACTGATTATCTTCATGAGACTTTCCCTTAGGGCATTGGTTTGCATAATGCCCGTACATTCCACATTTAAAACATTTAACCATTGTTGATGTCGTAGCAATACCATTATCCTCATCCATGTTGTTAACTGAACCTTTTCCTTTGCACTTACTTTCTTTGTGTCCTTCTTTTCCAAACCCAAAGCATCTTCCAGTTCCTTTGAAACATTACCCTTGATTCCTCTTCCCACATGATTTACATAGGGGAAATTGAACTTTCTTTCCTCTATGATCATCATGAAACTCTATCTTTCTCTTATTAGCCGAGTCAGAAAACATACCAAATTTTACTTTATTGATCATATTATGAGATTGCTGATTCGGCATAATAATGATGTTTGGACTTCCAAATCCCATTTCATTATGAATAATATCATTCCATTGTCCATCATATCCTCCATTATCGTGAATCATCTTGTTTCCAGCCATTTTCTAAAACCCAAAAAAAGAATAGTGTGAGAGGCAAAAATCATGCTAGTGAAAACAACATAATAAAGGTGGAGTATCCTCAATATCTAACATCTTAGGTTAAATTCTATGATCGTTACCGTAGTTCTAGGACTGCATCCTATACGTATACTTATCCTTAGGGACATCCCTAGACATACCTTATAAATATCTCTAGGGATCTCACTAAAGTTCTCGCATCCTAGTTTTCAAAGGTTGACTAAAAATTTCCTCTCATACCAACTGTAGAGACCCGAAACATGACGTACATGAACATTACATTACTTTTGCGGAATACTTAGAACATAACAAAAAACACACACACAAGGATCCTAATAGTTTAGTGTCTTTGGAAACTCGGAACGTAATATTCTAATCGTGGTGAATGATCTTCAATATCTCCCATAAATATCTTCCCTTTTTTACCTAAAACTTTTATTTATATCCTGGGGAAAAGAAAACATAAAAGTGTGAGCTCAAGTGCTCAGTAAGGGTAAAAAAAGAAAAATCAATCAAATCATATTCATAAGAACATAACTTTTGGAAATCTTAACCTGCAAAAGAAAGCATAATTTCATAACATGGGATAAATCATAGTAGTGA
The DNA here is from genome assembly GCA_963277665.1 of Viscum album. Taxonomy (NCBI): domain Eukaryota; kingdom Viridiplantae; phylum Streptophyta; class Magnoliopsida; order Santalales; family Viscaceae; genus Viscum; species Viscum album. The sequence goes on from OY728133.1 coordinate 669,102,367, forward strand.
AATGAAATCCCAATAATCATAACATAAAACATGAAACATTGTATCATACACACATAATCATGAAGAATCATTTATTGTTAGTCAAGACTCATTTCCAAGACTATCTTAGTGGACAATGTCCCTTTCTGAACCGAGTCACCCTTGTTTCAATCCTGTTTCACTGAACCGGTATAACCTAACATTCCAGCCATGTCTATCTCATGAGATATAAAATCTTTACCCAATGCATTGGAGGGAGATATAGCTCCCACCAATCTCATAATGATACCATTCTTATGTGTGCCACAAAATCATAAACCATACATCATTGCATAACCCATGTAATAAAAATGGGAATCTTAAGCATCATGACATCATAAAACAATTCATATACAACAAAGTAATTCATAAAAATAATTCCATCACAACATAATAAAATCAATGTAACAATAGGGAAAACAACAGAACCCTTTATTATCTTAGATGTAAAATAATTTTGATAAAACACTTGAACTTCATTCTGGAGGAAAATATCCTTTCTACTTCAAAAACACTTTTCCATTCTTAACATGTCATGAAATTTTAAACTAAAAGAATTTGATTAAAAATAAACTTGAAAACATTTAAAGGAATATTCTTGAAAATAATGTTTTAAAAATCCATTCATGCCGTATAAGTTAAAAAAACATTTTTCTCGTACTTTTGTCGGAAAAGTCAAAAAATACCTCGTATGAAAAATGACAAAAGATTCCTTTCATATCTATTACTAAAAACATAACTAAGGGTAAAATTGGATTTAAATAATTTTAGGTGGATGTAAATAATATTACATATTGAGGAAACATGGATGTGGATGATAAAATACACCCCAGTAAATGCCAAAGTATAAACAATCTCGGATAAAAATGAGATTGTGATATTTTCCTTACCTTAAGTCTGATTTGCTTCGTAAGTGTCCGAACCTCCTGTATAATGATTTAAATAATGTCATTAACTTATTAAAGAATCATATTCATTGTTATGATATCATATAGGGTTCACTTATGACTTTATATTACCCGTTCTTTTGTAAATTCTATGTTAAAGAAGCGTTTTGGGTAAAATCGTTTCATTTATTGTAGGTGTTTTGACTTGTTGTTCTTGACATTATTATTACTTATATCATGATTTACTTATTTCCAGAATATAAAACATGATTTATATATCATATATATTCAGTATATATATATTTAATAAATATATAAATGAAATGAAACACACCGTTCATGGAAACGGTAGTCCGTACGTATGCATGAACGCTTTTTTCCTTTCCTCATTGTCTTGAATGGAAGTAAGTAGATGACATAAATATATATACACATAAATACAGTTGCTTTATAATGTCATATATTTCATTATTATTTCTTATATATACTTTATAATCATTCTTAAATGGTTTACATGGAGAATGAATCTCATCGTGTTGTGGAGATGGTAGTCCGTACGTACGCACAAGCGATGATATCATTTCCATAATTATTGAATTGAATCGGAGTGGATGATACAGTATATAATAATCATTATAATGTTATAATAACTATGTATAGTTATTCTTTACAACATAATACCCATCCATGTAAGTTGTTGGTGGAAAAACAGATTACACCACGACGTGGAGACGGTATTCCGTACGTACGCACGCGCGGTGATTTCGTTTTCCGTTGGATGGATAGATGGTGAATTAGGATTATTTAATACTTATAATAAAATATCAGTATATTAGTGATACTGATGTTATTACTTCATAATGAAACATCCTAAGAAGAAGAAGTGGAAGAAGAAATAAAGGTGAAAGAATTGGTAACGGAAATTACCTCTTCTTTCAAGCGCCGCTTTGAGACCTCCTCTTAGGGCACTAAAATTGGTCTTTGAGGAAGACCAGAACCTCTAGGATGTTTCTAGGGAAGTGGAGGAGAGATTTTGTCAGGGTTTGGCCGAGCTTTAAGGCACAAAGTTGTGTGAGGAAAAGAGAGAGGAGGTGTCCTTTTATAAGGGGGTAGAGGGGCACCTTTGGAATAACTAAACATATTATTTTATTATAAAGTAAAGTTCAGTTTTAAATAACTCCAAATTGATTTATTTGTAGGCTAAGGTGGGGATGGGTCGAAATCCTCTCATCCAATATAATTTAGACAAGTTTAGGTTCCTATTTTAAGCTTATCATTTAGATTTAACATTAAGTTAAATAATTTTACTTTTACCGTGTCTTCTTGTGTTCTTAATCTATAAGGTTAATAAACTTACTATAAGAAGCCAAACGAACCCCAAATTGTTTATTATTAATATACATAACCTTATCTAAGTAATTTGGCTGATCCTTAGATTTTTAGGAATAAAATAACAATTAATAATATAATATTTGTTTTAAAAACTCTTTTATGTCAATTTTGACACTATTTAGTAATTCATTTTTTTTGAAAATCATAAAAGAATTATTAGTTCGAACCATGTTAATTAAATCAATACTAACATGTCATATTAACCAAGAAAATTATTGGGATTCATAAAAAGTCTCAAATTATATTTATTTTGGTATTTATAACATCAATTATGTCAATATTTCATTAATAAGATAATTACTGCATCATCGTTGTGTCATAAATAAATTAAATTATTTAATGTCTAAAAATTACTAATAAAATACCATTATGTAGGAAATCTTTTTACCTTTCTAATTAATATTTATAATCGAATTTATCTTATTCATAACCCTATATTAAAAATGTTTTAGTAAATAAACTTTGATTTTAACTCTTTTAACTCTTCTTTGAATTAAATAATAAAAAATGTCCTAATCTAATCCAAATGGGCGTAAATGGACATATTTTATTCCTAAGCTTGTTTGTGGTCGAATTACACTTATCCAATAGAATTTGGACATGTGTTAGGGTAATAATAATATCATTTTTACCCTTAATTACCCTATTTACTTTTAACTGTGGTAAATAAAAGTAAAAACTTACTATTCACCAAAAATTATTTTCATCTCATTGAACCACATTTTACTTACTTACATCAACCGTGTATCTCGGATTTTTGAAATTCCACTCACAGAAGCGGTAAAATTATGTTTTATGAAAAATTCAGTTTTTTTTACTACCACTTAGTGGTTTCACTATTCATCAAAAATTGAAAGTTTTCAGAAAAATACCAAAAATTAGGCCTACGCTATATTTGATATTATGAACTCAAAAATGATTTCTATTTTACCAAATTCAAAACATATCAGTTTCATTAATTAATTTAAAAATTAATTCCCGTCGTCAAAACAAAAGGTGGTTATTACTATTCATAACGGCTAGTTTTAATAATATTTTAATAGCATATCATTGTTTAGTGAAACTCGGTATTGCGTACTACACACGCTATCGAGGAAGGTCGCGATTGCGTGTAATGGAAGGAAAGTCAAGGATGCGTGTTGTGAAAGCTTCTTTTGGTGTATCATACAACACAAGACATTAATAAAATTAAAAAAAATATTTTTCATAAAATTTCGGGGTGTAACATTCTACCCCCATTAAAATGAATTTCGCCGTCGAAATTTGTCGGGGTTATAAATGGTTTACTATTCGAATGTTTCTTTAATAGAAACCCACATCGTAAAAAGGAATACCAAAAACAATCTTTAAAAACAAAAGTATGAAACGTAACGGTTACCCAATTAAACTAATCACTGGGTTTCCACATAGGTGAAAATATGGATATGGAAGAGAAATCTAACCATCATGTTCTGATGGAGAGTTGTAGAGAACATGGCTATGGAAAAGCTAGCAGTCACAAAGCCATAAATTGGTGATGATCTAAGGTACCATCTGATTCATCAGATATAAGATCACCAAGACAACATTTTTGGTTTTCAAGATCATTTCTCTAAAGTTGATGAAATTGTAATTAGGAGAAATACTTTCGTGATTTTGGTATAGTCTCACCATTTGTCGTTCTTTGGACAATTTCCACTTCATCTATTAAAGAAATGAAGTTGAATTTTTCATTCGTGATGTGTTAGAAGATCATGTGATAGAATGATGGGTCATTCCATCTCTTTCAAACAAATGGTTAGCAAAAGTTATAAGTCCATATTATGGTTAATCGTATATGGTTCCAAAAATGAACTTATACTTCATATATCATACCGCTTAATAAAATAAAACTAGTTTCTACTAACCAGGGACTTCTTGTAGGCCAATGGTAGGCGATAAATGCCAGTCGCACTTCGGTTGTGAGTTCGATTCCCACAGCCTTGTCCGACGCGATGGGTTGTCGCCCGTCCTACAGGTTGTCCTTTTTCTAAAACTATATTACTATAACATCCCATCAATAATATCAAAAAACTTCTATCCTTAAACAATACTAACTTATGTCCAACATAATCCATTCCAATCTTTAGGCTTATCCATAATACTGCAGTCCAATTTCATAACATAGTGAAAATGATTACCAGAGATTTAATACCATCATTGATCCCCATATATCATAAGATATGTTTCGTTGGTTAAATTCCAAACATTCGAAGTCCTTAATCATGTGTTCTCTTGAATACCCATTGAAACTTAGTGAAAACATGAATTCAGTTAAAATTTAACTCTTTCCACATACCAAAATCCAAAAATTCTATATACTCAAACCATGATATAACCTTCTCCTTATATCAGTCATGAGCTCATGAATACAATCAAACACCTCATTATCTTATTATTCCTTCATTATGCGCATATCATCTACTTTCCAAAAAATATCTGAATAAAATTTCATGGTTATTAGTACCATTAATCATACACTTTAAAAACGTAGGAAAGAAAATAGTGTAACAATCCTTAGATGTCTCTTTATTCCATAGTACCATGAGATTACTTATACAACATTACACTTGATAAACATGTAATCATTCCACTAACTTCTTAAACCATTGACCGAACTTCAACAATTCTTTCATCTCACATATCATTTGTATTCTCTTCATCCTCATCAAAATAAATACTTCCCATACGACCATACTGATTATCATCATGAGAATTTCCCTTAGGTAATTGGTTTGCATAATGCTCGTACATTCCACATTTAAAACATTTAACCATTGTTGATGTCGTAGCAATACCATTATCCTCATCCATGTTGTTAACTGAACCTTTTACTTTGCACTTACTTGCTTTGTGTCCTTCTTTTCCACACCCAAAGCATCTTCCAGTTCCTTTGAAACATTCTCCTTGATGCCTCTTCCCACATGATTTACATAGGGGAAATTGAACTTTCTTTCCTCTATGATCATCATGAAACTCCATCTTTCTCTTATTAGCCGAGTCAGGAAACTTACCAAATTTTACTTTATTGATCATATTATGAGATTGCTGATTCGGCATAATAATGATGTTTGGACTTCCAAATACCATTTCATTAGGAAGAATATCATTCCATTGTCCATCATATCCTCTATTATCGTGAATAATCTTGTTTCCATCCATTTTCTAAAACCCAAAAAAATAATAGTGTGAGAGGAAAAAATCATTCTAGGGAAAACAACATAATAAAGGTGGAGTATCCTCAATATCTAACATCTTAGGTTAAATTCTATGATCATTACCGTAGTTCTAGGACTGTATCCTATACGTATACTTATCCTTAGGGACATCCCTAGACATACCTTATAAATATCTCTAGGGATCTCACTAAAGTTCTCGCATCCTAGTTTCCAAAGGTTGACTAAACCTTTCCTCTGATACCAACTATAGAGACCTGAATCTTGACGTACATGAACATTACATTACTTTTGCGGAATACTTAGTACATAACAAAAAACACACACACAAGGATCGTAATAGTTTAGTGTCTTTGGAAACTCGGAACGTAATCTTCTAATCGTGGTGAAAGATCTTCAATATCTCCCATAAAGATCTTCCCTTTTTTTACCTAAAACAATTATTTATATCCTGGGGAAAAGAAAACATAAAAGTGTGAGCTCAAATTCTCAGTAAGGGTAAAAAAATAAAAAATCAATCAAATCATAATCATAAGAACATAACTTTTGGAAATCTTAACCTGCAAAAGAGAGCATAATTTCATAACATGGGATAAATCATCGTAGTGAAATGAAATCCCAATAATCATAAAATAAAACATGAAACATTGTGTCATACACACATAATCATAAAGAATCATTTCTTTTTAGTCAAGACTCATTGCCAAGACTATCTTAGTGGACAATGTCCCTTTCTGAACCGAGTCACCCTCGTTTCAGTCCTGTTTCACTGAACCGGTATAACCTACCATTCCAGCCGTGTCTATCTCATGAGATATAAAATCTTTAACCAATTAATTGGAGGGATATATAGTTCCCACCCATCTCATAATGATACCATTCTTATGTGTTCTACAAAATCATAAACCATACATCATTGCATAACCCATGTAATAAAAATGGGAAACTTAAACATCATGAAATCATTAAACAATTCATATACGACAAAGGAATTCATAAAAATAATTCCATCACAACATAATAAAATCAATGTAATAACAGGGATAAAAACATAACCCTTTATTATCTTAGATGTAAAATAATTTTGATAAAACACTTGAACTTCATTCATGAGGAAAATATCCTTTCTACTTCAAAAACACTTTTCCTTTCTTAACATGTCATGAAATTTTAAACTAAAAGATGTTGATTAAAAATAAACTTGAAAACTTGTAAAGGATGCTTCTTGGAAATAATGTCTTAAAAATCCATTCATGCCGTATAAGTTAAAAAAACATTTTTCTCGTACTTTTGTCGGAAAAGTCAAAAAATACCTCGTATGAAAAATGACAAAAGATTACTTTCATATCTTTTACTAAAAACATACCTAAGGGTAAAATTGGATTTATAGAATTGTAGGTGGATGTAAATAATATTACATATTGAGGAAACATGGATGTGGATGATAAAATACACCCCAGTAAATGTCAAAGTATAAACAATCTCGGATAAAAATGAGATTGTGATATTTCCCTTACCTTAAGTCCGATTTGCTTCGTAAGTGTCCGAACCTCCTGTATAATGATTTAAATAATGTCATTAACTTATTACAGAATCATATTCATTGTTAGGATATCATATACGGTTTACTTATGACTTTATATTACCCGTTCTTTTTTAAATTCCATGTTAAATAAGCGTTTTTGGTAAAATCGTTTCATTTATCGTAGGTGTTTGGACTTGTTGTTCTTGACATTATTATTACATATATCATGATTTACTTACTTCCAGAATATAAAACATGATTTATATATCATATATATTCATTATATATATATTTAATAAATATATAAATAAAATGAAACACACCGTTCATGGAGACGGTAGTCCGTACGTATGCATGAACGCTGTTTTCATTTCCTCATTGTCTTGAATGGAAGTAAGTAGATGACATACATATATATAAACATAAATCCAATAGATTTATAATGTCATATATTTCATTATTATTTCTTATATATACTTTATAATCATTCTTAAATGGTTAACATGGAGAATGAATCTCATCGCGTCGTGGAGACGGTAGTCCGTACATACACACGAGCGATGAAATCATTTCCATAATTATTGAATTGAAATGGAGTGGATGATACAATATATTAGAATCATTATGATGTTATAATAACTATGTATATTTATTCTTTCACCATAATACCCATCCATGTAAGGTGTTGGTGGAAAAACAGATTACACCACGTCGTGGAGACGGAATTCCGTACGTATGCACACGCGATGATTTCGTTTTCCGTAGGATGGATAGATGGTGAATTAGTATTGTTTCATAATTATAATAAAATATCAGTATATGAGTGATACTGATGTTATTACTTCATAATGAAACAACCTAATAAGAATAAGTGGAAGAAGAAATAAAGGTGAAAGAATTGGTAAAGGAAGTTACCTCTTCATTGAAGCGCCTCTTTGAAACCTCCTCTTAGGGCACTAAAATTGGTCTTTGAGGAATACCAGAACCTCTAGGATGTTTCTATGGAAGTGGAGGAGAGATTTTGGCAGGGGTTGGCCGAGCTTGACGGCTCAATGTTGAGTGTGGAAGAGAGAGAGGAGGTGTCCTTTTATAAGGGAGGGGAGGGGCACCTTTGGAATAACTAAATATATTATTTTATTATAAAGTCAAGTTCAGTTTTAAATATCTCCAAATTGATTTATTTAGAGGCTAAGGTGGGGATGGGTCGAAATACTCTCATCCAATAGAATTTAGACAATTTTAGGTTCCTATTTTAACCTTATCATTTATATTTAACATTAAGTTAAATAATTTTACTTTTACCGTGTCTTCTTGTGTTCTTATACTATAAGGTTAATAAACTTACTATAAGAAGCCAAACGAACCCAAAATTGTTTATTATTAATATATATAACCTTATCTATGTCCTTTGGCCAAACCGTATATTTTTAGGAATAAAATAACAATTAATAATATAATATTTGTTTTAAAAACTATTTTATGTCAATTTTGACACTATTTAGTAATTGAATTTTGTGAAAATCATAACAGAATTATTAGTTCGAACCAAGTTAATTAAATCAATAATAACATGTCATATTAACCTAGAAAATTAGTGGGATTCATAAAAAGTCTCAAATTATATTTATTTGGGTATTTATAAAATCAATTATGTTAATATTTCACTAATAAGATAATTACTGCATCATCGTTGTGTCATAAATAATTTAAATTATTTAATTTCTAAAAATTACAAATAAAATACCATTATGTATGAAATATTTTTACCTTTCTAATGAATATTTATAATTCAATTTATCTTATGAATAAACTTATATTAAAAATGTTTTAGTAAATAAACTTTGATTTTAACTCTTTTAACTCTTCTTTGAATTAAATAATAATAAATGTCCTAATCTAATCCATGGGGGCCTAAATGGTCATATTGTATTCCTAAGCTTGTTTTTGGTCGTAATTACACTTATCCAATAGAATTTGGACATGTGTTAGGGTAATAATAATATCATTTTTACCATTAATTACCCTATTTACTTTTAACCGTGGTAAATAAAAGTAAAAAGTTACTATTCACCAAAAATTATTTTCATCTCATTGAACCACATTTTACTTACTGTCATCAACCGTGTCTCTCGGATTTTTGAAATTCCACTCACAGAAGCGGTAAAATTATGTTTTATGAAAAATTCAGTTTTTTTAACTACCACTTAGTGGTTTCACTATTCATCAAAAATTGAAAGTTTTCAGACAAATACCAAAAATTAGGCCTAAGCTATATTTGATATTATGAACTCAAAAATGATTTCTATTTTACCAAATTCAAAACATATTGGTTGCATTAATTAATTTAAAAATTAATTCCCGTCGTCAAAACAAAAGGCGTGTTTTTAAAAGATAATAACTATCAAATGATTGACACTTGTTTATAATTGGTTTAAATGTGAAATTACATCCAAAGACCAAAATTGTATTAAATTGTAAAAATATATTCTAAATATACTTTAACACCACTCAAATTAATAATTTATCACTGTTAATTATTTCTATTGAAAAAGTTGTTTTAAATTATAATTTAGTAATTTTCACTATTCATCAAAATATGAAAGTTATCCGAAAAGTACCAAAATTTCACCTTAGGCTAAATTCGATACTCCGAATCCAAAAATGAATTCCATTTTGAGAGATAAAATTTCTAAAATTTTAAAAGGTGGTTATTACTATTCATAACGACTAGTGTTATTAATATTTTAATTTCATATCATTGTTTAGTGAAACTCGGTATTGCGTACTACACACGCTATCGAGGAAGGTCACGATTGCGTGTAATGGAATGAAAGTCAAGGATGTGTGTTGTGAAAGATTCTTTTGGTGTAGCATACAATACAAGACATTAATGAAATTAAAAAGAATATTTTTCATAAAATTTCGGGGTGTTACATTATGATTGAGTGATTTAACATCTATTCTAACCACAAGAGTTTCATGTATATCTTCTCTCAGAAGTATATGAACATAAGATACATGTGGTGGTTAGATTTCGTCCATGATTAAGACTTTGAGATGGTATTTACTCTTTAAAAGGGAAGCATGGTGCATATGCTCTTAGTAGGAGATCTTGTTCATAGTTATTAGTTGCGACATCAGAGTAGTTTTCCTCATTGATGTTTTCCATGATGGAAGGAGATGTTGTATCTTATATTTAATTGATGGTTGTTATCCCCACAACTTTTAAAACATATATAAAAATATTACTATAGAGATACCGACTGTGAGACCCAACATACTTGGATATCCACTAGACCACCTCATGAATGATTTTTTGATGGTGTGGAGAATGTCATCCTTTTTAGGGGATGCATAATGCTACTAGTTATCTTGTCATCGGAGGTTATGACGATGTTTCATAAATATCATTTGGTGGTACATCTATGTATGGTGAAGATGTGTGAGGACCTCTAACATCAGTTTTGGTGGCCAAGAATGAATAAGGGAGTTTCAGAATTATTCTCTTCATTCCTTACTTGTTATAACACAAAGGATAACCACCATGTTCTATTAGGAATAGCTCTACCCCTATAGGTTACCAAGTGAGTGTGGGATGGAATTTATATGGAATTTATGATGGGGTTACCATGGAATCCAAGAGTACATGATTTCAACTAGGTGGTTATAGAATGTAATTCCATGATAGCCCAATTCCAAGATATCTAAGATCAGAATTCATTTGTGATCTTGGTATTCCTCTATAAGTAATAGATATTCTGGATCCATGGAGTTCCATTAATAATAGTTTCAGACCATGATGCTCACTTCACATATTGGTTATGGAAGGGATTGTAGTAATACTTTGAGACTCAATTTAATTTTAGAACCGTATTTAAACCTCCGACTGAAATCCAGACTAAGAAGACCATTTAGGACATATAGGACATGGTGTGGTATAGCATGTTAGTCATTGACCATTGTTTAGAGAATCGCGTACCATTTTAGGAAGTAAAAAAATAGCTACCATTACACCATCAGTATGACACCATTTAAGGCCTTATATGGGAGACCCTGATTTTCACCATGTTATTCGACTAACCTAGGACTGGAAGTACTTGTGGGCCTAGAGTTGGTGGGATCGATGTTAGAGAAGGTATATATCATCCATGATCAGATGATGATTAAAATGATACACCATAAATATTAAGTGGAAAAAAAGTGGATTCCATTAGAGTTTGAGGAGATAGAACATGTGTCCTCGCAGGTCTCACCTCTATGTAGTTCTATGAGTTTTGGATAAGGAACCAATCTATATCTGAGATTCATTAGAACTTTCTAGATACTAAAAATATCCACTGAGGTGTCATACCTCTTAGATATACCCCAATAGTTGGACCAGGTTGATAATGACCTCCAGGTGTCGTAGTTGCAGAGGTACATGAATCACCTATCACATGTTATCAATAGGGTTGGGTTGGACATTGAGAATTGAGTTAATTTTGAAGAGTACCCAATATACATTCATGATAGATAGGAGATGATCCTATGTGGGTGAGTGATTCCTTTAGTGTGTGTCTAGTGAAAGCATGAGAATCATTAGGAGAGTAAGTGGTAGTAGGATACCTAGATGCTTTCTTGGTACCCATATATCTTTTAGTTTTATTTTTTTCTTTTCAAGATGTAAATCCCTATTTTGGGGATAATTTAATATCTATTTTTTCATGTAACAAATTTTAATATGTCTATTAATATTTTTTAGACCATGAACTGAGAAAGTGTGTAATTATATGTCCTGGTGAGACCGAAATTAATTTTTTAAATATATTAAATATATTAATTACATAAACATGAAGTTTTCGTTAAAAGGTTGAATAAAACCAAAATGGGGATATAGATTAGAAATTCTTGGGCTCTGTTGTGTTCAGAGTGTGGGTCTTACCATATGCCTAAAATAACATTGTAACTCCTCTGATGTTTGGGTTGAGCGTATTCAAAAGTAGATTAATGAATAAATAAAATGATTTGTTTAGTTTATTTTTTTAGATTATTTACCATGAGATATCGTAGTCTATATATACGATTCTATGGGAAAATCCTAGGGTGAGCCACATAACCTTCGAAATTTTATGAGGAAAAGTTTTGGAGGATTGTTCTCAAATTAACAACCATTGGATCGTGGATCGTTGATTGGTATGTAGTATAATTCAAGGATCTCTCCAAAAATAATGATGTATATCTTTTCTTTTATAGAAATTGATCCAAATCTAGGTGGTTTATTATTTTATGTGCATTTATCTACATTTTATTTTTCCTATTATTACCATTAATCATTAAACTAACAAATTCATTCAGAGATTAACCGTATTTGTAGATATGGGTTATATATTATCTGATATATGATATATTTTTTTATGACTTACATATCTTAATTTTTCACTACAAAAACAATTATTTAAAGAAAACATAAAAATTGGATAAGGTTTGTCCCTCTGGTTTGTGATTCATGCATTTCTTCCCTCATTGTTCATGTATTCATCATCAACACTCTATTTGGATGGTGGTTAAAATAATACCTGGTAATCCATCATTGCAGACCTATTTCTTCACCAAATGGATATATTCCACAAATCTAGGTTTTAATTTATGATGGGATCAAGATACAATAATAGTTAGATACCGTATTAGAGTTATTTGTGTGGGTTTTCATGTGTGGTAACCAGGATATGAAATAGATGGGTTTACCCACGCAAAATGGTGGCCTAATTCTTGTGAGAAAGATACAAAAAGGTTCAGTCTCTCAAATACGCCATCTCTACAGAGATTGGATATGGTAATCATGGGAGGAAATGGAATAGGATATGGCCACAATAAGATATGTGGGTTAAGAAAATTATCGATATACACTACATGTAATTTGGGAGTAATTTGTTTATGGGTCCCTGGATTCTATGATAGGGTTTCCATAAATGAAATTAGTATCAAATTGTGTGTGACACATGTCACACAATGTTTTATTTGACTTGTTGAATTATTTGTTCTATGGGATTACATGTCCAGGAACAATTCCAAGTACACGATCACAACTAGTTGTACATAGGCATAGACACGGGCATTAGTTTTCATACATGGGTAGAATTGATGCCGAAGAGACACAAAATTTACTTATATTACATAATTTATACATTTTCAATTATATAATGGAACCCCTATTACTTTCAGTATAGACAAGATACATTAGGGTGTGTTACCTGGAACCTTTACCTGAGGGTTTCGTATGGAATCACATCATCTGTATAGGATGGTGATCCCCTGTAAAGAACATTGGTCATGTATATATTCATTGGAATCCCTCTATGAGACATGTAGTGAGATCCTCTATCACCATAAGCACTCGGTGTGGTAATTTGAATATTCATGGCCAAAACTACATAAGCATTGATCCCCTAAAAAGTGGGTTGATCCAGATTGTTTTGTTAGTATACCCCATAGACTTGGGTGTGATTCCCATCTATGTAACATTCTATACAAACATTCGGCCATTAATATTTAGAGCAAGACCTGATGGTCATGGAATCTTGGATAGATTCAATTATTTCAATTTGAATCCTAGAGTGTATTCTCCTGGGAGAGTGTTATATGTAACCCTCAAGAAGAATCCTAGTCTTGGAATATGGTTGTGAAGTTACCTTGAGAATATCCATCTTCAATGAGTGTATCTAGATGTTATTGTTATATATTTTATTGACATAAACTTTTTATGAGATGAATTATATTATCGATTCTTTATTATTATTTATTTTTGAGTGTTAATCTGGTTATTTTTATACTCAACCCTATATTGGCTCTTCCCACACGTGCCATGTTTTACGTTGATGATCGGTAGTCTAATAGTTTTATCTTTGGACATGGACCAGATGCAGCTTAGACTTTGGGATATACATATTGTGTCTCATACCAGGAGTCACATTTGACTACATTCCCCATTTTTTATCAAGATAGACTTCTTTATAGTTTTTGGAGGGCTTTTAATTTTCCCTTATCACTATGAAATATTTTTTAATAAACTTATTATGGAATTTAGATGTTTTCTTGCATTTGGTACCATTTGTATTTTAAATTTCATCATTATATGGTATTGGATATGTGTTTGTGTCTGAGATAGAGAGTGAGTACTAGTAATTTTTCCTAAGGCCTCTCATTTGAGTGTTATACCTACTCGGTGCTGGACACCATCCCCTAACCTATTGGGGGAGGTCTTATGGTATCCACACGCATCTTATCGCTGGACTGGTGGCCCCCAGTGGGTTAGTTTGTGACCGTATTCCTATGAATATCTCCATGGATGTGGGTTTTGAGATTTAGAAATAATGTTAATTTGATCCCTATATACATCGGTCCCTTTGAGATCCTTGATCATTTCAGGACAATATATTATCTCTTAGAACTACCTCTTGACCTCTCCCTCGTATACTATGTATTCCATGTATCTCTTTTAAGGTAATACAATCTAGACCCATCACATGTACTAAATTCGTAATCTGTGCAATCAGAACATATTATATCATATGAAGAATATGCATTGGATATTCTGGATAAATAATATAAGGTTATGTGGAACAAGACCACTCATCATTTCAAAGTTCTGTAGAGGAATGATAAGTTTTAGTAAGCTGTGTGGGAACCTGAGGATATGCTGAGGGAAAATCACCCTATATTTTTTCCATTATATAAGTATTAAATCGTTTTAAGGGATTACAATTTAATAATAATTTATTCATTACTTCCAAATAATCAAGGATCCATAATATTAATATCTAATGATTTTTTTAAAATATCATCTTTAATTCACAAAACTCATCAAAATGAGCTCAACTTCATTTTATTCACCAAAAAACATTACCAAACCACTTAATAAATTAAATTATAAAATTTTTAATTATATTAAAACATATATTTTATGAAATAATTTTTATCTTCAAATGATGAACTTGTGGAGAAGAATTAATAACGACATTGCCATTATATAAAAACTTCAAAATGATCAAGATTTCCTACACCTAATTTTAAAAATATGTGATAACTATATAATATAAATTAATTTTATATTTTTAAATTAATTTAATAAAAGATTATATAAATTCAATATTTCCAGAATAGGAGATCAAAATAGATATTTTTATGATATATTGGGTTAGAGTGAATTCCCCTAATCAGCAGTAAACGTAAAGGTTTTTTGTTACTCAATTCATTCCCTTTAGTTATAATAATTTCTATTTAACTAAAAATTTTACATGTAAAATTTTATGTAGCCTATGATAATTTTATATTATATTTAAGCCGTAATTTTTTGAAAATCAGGTTTCACTCTGAAGTATTCTTCCTACAAGAATCTATTATTTTGTTGAAATAAAGTTTTATTAAGAATAATTATCATATTTTTTAATGGATTCTTCATCCATACCAACATTTATACTTCCCAATAATGTTGTCCTTTACAAATTAGAAACTCAAATATTTCATATACCCAATGGTCTTTATATTTCACTTTATTTTATAATCATGGTTTTGATGTCCTTTTAACAATTTTTGTTTTCAATAATGGTGTCTTCAATGATTTTCCATTCAATGATTATATATTCTACTCTTGTTAATCATATTTTAAAATATGATATATTTATTTTTAATCTATATTCAATGAAATTTACTTTCAGATAAAGTTTTCATGATGTTTCCACTTCATATTAAAAAATGGCTATTCGAATGTGACTTGTAAATCACATCATTTTTATGATGATATTAAGAATATTTTTTAATAAAAATTATTATTTTTATTTATCTTTCATTCTCAAAGTATTTTTATCTAATAAAATAGTGGTTTATAAATCACATGATATATTCTCTTTTGGGATGATCATGATTTTGGTAACAAATGATAATGGTTTTATGTTGTATAATTTCTAAAATTTATGAAACCCATTTTTCTTCATAGGGGTTATTTATGATATGATGAATGATTAGATTTTATATAGAAGGAATATGTTTTAATTATGATAGTTGGGGTCCTATATCCCATTAAATATCAATTGGTTAATGTTTTTATATATCTAGAGATAATGATGCGTGGAAATATTTGGATTCATTCACAGAACAAAATAGTGAACGTAATTTCCTTTGTCACCTTTTTATGTTTCCATTCCCCAGGTTATGAATATTATAATGTCAAATGATATTTATAAAATTTGTTATATAGGAAAATGGTTATGGATAAATGTTCATAATTTTTATAAAATAAAATTTTATGTAATTAGTCTCCAAGTCACTAAACCATTTGATCATTATTATGTGAGACTTTTTCTTGAATGTATTAATTAAACCATGTAATAAATGAATTATTTATGTATTATTTTCTTTGTTTGCCATAGTGGAAGTGGATTTCTCAACCATATCTAACAGAACACTTAATTATATCCCACATTGGGACCATAATACAATAAATAGTGTTAAGAAATCATTGAAAAATGAATGGTTATTTTCAAAAGTTAAATTTTCCTCACTTCTAAATGGAGATCTCTCCCATGAAATTTCGCTACCATTTCCAAATATTTATCTCAAAAAATAAAATTTCATTTCCTATCCGCAAAACTCAACCAACTTTTTACAATCCTTGTTCTTTAAAAAATACCAGTATATGGATCTATAATGTTTTATTAGTGGAGAACATCCTAAGGGTGAGGTAATGTTCCCAACCACGATTTCTTAATCATCTTCTTCTTCGACCACATAAATTATTCTATATTAAAGAAAGTATTATAAATTATAATTATTAATGTTATGAAATTAAATTATAATAATGGAATATAAAATTTATTATTTTCTCCGAAACCATTTGAAAAAAAATAATACATCATCATGCATATGTGTGACTTACTACCTTCATGAACGACATGTTCAATTTTTCTATTACCAGCAAATAATTATGGAATTTAAAATTTAATTAATTTTAAGAATGTTATTAATAAAACTATTAATAAATATTAATTAGACTATTAGACATTATATAAGGGATATTAACGCTAAATAATGATTATAAACATAACCATCTAAATTTAACATACCAAAGAAATTTTTAATTTTGAGTACATTTTGGGAAAACATATGAGACTAAATGAATTTTTTCATAATGAAATAATGGAATATATAATACTATAAAATTATGTATATTATGAATCTTTGTTATGAACTATTAAACTTTGTAAATATAACAGGGATATTTTAGAAAAATCGATCAAACCACATCAAGTAACCCCCATTTGTGAAAACTATTTAATAAATAAATAACATATGATGATAAAAAGATATTATAAAATGAAATATATATTTATAATTTTTTTAGAATGATTTTAAAAATTTATTTTTATTATTTATGATGTTTTTTACAGACACATATAATTAATCGAGACATGAGGTAAGTATTATTTTTCTCCATTTTTAATTCCAACACACATGTTTGATATTGAAAACCATAATTTATTTTATATGGTGTATTTTATACCATATTTCCATTATTTATAATTAATATCTTTAATTTTATGGTATTTTAATTTCTATTTCTTATTATCCATCTTATTCTCTTTTGATTCCTATCTTACCATTATTGTAAGGTTTTTTATCTTTATTTTACTTTATTGTCAGATGGTGGCTATTCACCACCTTTTTCATTTTATTGTATATATTGTCCGTGGTTTAAATTTATCATTATGTTTCATCAGATATTTTAAATTTAAAAATCCAATCTAAGATTACACTTAAATTTTTTTTCATTTTGAACTATTACATTGTTCAAGGGTTTCTAGAAACTCAATTCTCATTCATTGAGTTATGACTGTTCTTCGTAAACATATAACTGATAAGTTAGGAAAATTATGATATCTTATATTATTTTATGGTATTTTAACATTTTTATTGATATTTAAATTTATATAAAATAAAAACCTTTAAAAATTTATCTTGATTAAAGAATTATGATATAAATAATGGATTTGGTTAGCTCAAATTTCCATTATTTCAGTAATAATGTTATTCCTTGAGAATAATTCTATAAACTATGAAAAATTATTCTATTTAGTATTTTATGAGATATTTAATCATTTATATATTATAAAACAATTTTCTTCAAATGAAATATGATTCCTCGATGAATTTATTTCTTATAAAAAAGAAATATTTTTAAGATATAATATTATATCTTTCAAAGAAAGTTTTCCCTCATTCTCAATGATAATTATTCCCAAACAAATTTCATTATTATTTTAAAATCTAAATATGTTTTTACCCATGTGAAATTCAAATTTCCCGTCATATATTTTTATATGAAATTTTTAGTTATTCTTTTTAGGATATGGATTTTCAAAAACATTATTTAAAAATATTAAAAAAAATACTTTTTTAATTAAAATTTTTTTCTCCCACCCAGAATTCTAGATATATATCCTTTATGTATTTCAAAATATCAATTATCTAATATTATTTTCAAAAGTAAATGTTTACAAAATGATTCCACATATCCTATTTAAAACCATTGTGTCAGTTTCAAGGATTAATAATTTGTGGTTTTTTCGAAAATTATTTTTTAAAATATTATTTCAATTCAAAAATTTTGAAATATTTATGTCATTTTCTAGGGAAAACCATTGAAAATTATTTTTAAAGTATAATTTTAAATGACTACACTTCACATTTCATAAAATGAAATTTCACAATAATCATAACATAATCTTTTATTCCAAATATAAATGTTTTTCTAAAACATTATTATGACATTGTTTCTAATTTCTCTTTAAAAAATGATTTATTTCAACAAATAATTTTTTAATAAATTTTCCTTTAAATTTTCACATAAAATGAAATTTTTTGGTGAATATATTTTTAGAATATAATATTCTATTTCTTGATGTAAATTTTTTTGCTACACTCTATAAATGTAATGAAAACAAATTTTATTTCCATTGGTTATTAATGATGTTGTAATTGTTTTGTTTCAAGTAGAACACATGTTTATATATGTTTGATTGGTGGGATAAAAAATATCCTTATATTAATTGGTTATATCAATATCACATTAAATCAAAAGGGTATATGGTAGGATTATATGATGCTAAATGGTACATGATAGGATTATCCCAAGCCAAAGGGTATAAAAGATGATTATCCCAAGCTCGAGGGTACATCAGATGGTCATCTAATGCAAAAGGGAAAATGAGAGAACTATCACAAGCCTACTGACACAAAAGAGGATTATCACATAACTAAGAAGTATATATGGGAGGTAATCACATACCCATGAAGGATAAATTGTTTGAAATACAAATACCATGTTTATACAAGTGGTATGACCAAAATTAAGAAGGTACATGGGATGTTATCCATATCCTACTATATGATGATTTTCTTTTTGGCTATACTTGAAATATGATTTATATACTTTTGATTATGCAACATTCTTATTTAATAACATAATTCTTATGTTATTATCTATGGAACATGTTTATTACCAAATTTTCCAACACTCTTTTTTCTATAGTATATGTTTGTTTATTTGAGATTACATATACTTGTATCTGTACTAATGGAAATATTTTATTCTGCAATGCTATTTTTCAAAATATATTTCTCCACTATAAATATTTTATCAAATTCTTATTATCAAATCTTTGATGAAATATGGATGTATTTTTTCATTATTGAGTGTATGATCCCACCCATTTACATTCCCTAGCTTATGAAGATGATTATAACACCTGATAAATTTAAAAGGGAATCTAGTGTCACTCAATTATAGAGGAATGCTCTCAAGTATCATAAAATAAGTTAATATTTAGTTGATCATAAAACATATGAAGACTTTATGTTTATAGTGTTTGTTTTTATCAGATTTAATGATTAACTTATGGAAATGATATAAAATAAAGATAAGTTCATCTCACATTGTATAAAAAAAATGTTTAAAGAAATTGTTTAAACATCAGATATGAGATTATAGGTCAATGGGCTATAGTTTTAATCAAATAAGGGTTTAGTTATTTTATTTGTATTACTGTAGTTTTTTACGGATTATGATAAAAAAATATATTGAAAACACTAGGTTTAAGTATAAAGGATATGTTTATATAGAGGAAATATTCTTAATGTTTTGATAATGTAGATATTGTGTGATTTTCAAGAAATTTAAACCCATTATGGATATTGTTACGTGGGTGTAATTGTAGAGTAGATACACTGAAGGGGTAATCACAATAAAATGTGTTGGCAGAGTATCAACTCAATCTTCACTCGATGCACGATGAGTAGGCCAAAGACTACACACATTCCTTGACACTCCCATGGGATATAATTTCTCAGAATCCAAAAAATTTATATTTTATAATATCTTCATATTGTTATCCTATACACTGAAAATTGAATATAAAAATAACCCTGAATAAACTAGGTTAAACTTATGTAGTGATATATTTATCGAATTATACATTAATTTACGTAAAATAATTTTAGTTTTAAATGTAGGTGTTATTTTAGAAGACATATTAGGATTTAGTTTTCCTATTCATATGATCATTTATAATATATTTATTGGATATTATCAAAATCATAATGGTTTTAATATTTTTTTTTTCAGAAAATATGATAATAAAAATTATGCTAGGGATGGTATATAACAACAAAACCCTAATAATTAGCTATTTGAATATTATTTGGAATAAATTGTTGGGAAGCATAATATATGACTATTTTGAGGGAAAGTATATATTATTTAGTCTTTACTAAGATAAAATGGTTTTTATCTCTTCTATCGATATATGTTATGTCATGATTGTATATTCAATACACATTGGTATTTTTTAAAATGTTATAATTAAAATATAAAGGACAAAATTTATAATGTTTGGGAGCATATAACACACTAATATATCAAACAGATTTTCCATTAAATCAACATTGCAGAGATAGTATTTTCACATGTAACAGTGAACTAAAAAGATCCATGACCTATTAGATGAATAATATTAATTTAATTTAATGATAATAAAACCCATAATGATTAAAAATATTGTAAAAAACTATAAATTCATAAAAAGATGATCATGAACACTTAAATCTATAAAAGGGAGTTTTTCTATAGAATTTATTTTTATTTTTACTTTTTATTGTCATTTTAAAAAAATAAAATTATTTATAATATTAATTTGTAAAAAAGAAACTTCATTTTTGGATTCAAAATTTTAGTATTATTTTATGATAAACCATTTAGTTTTCCATATAATAATTGATTTTATAGGGGAATAGTGATAAGCCTAACTGGGTACATACCAAAATTTTAATAAAATCATCATAATAAAATAATGACTTATATTTTTAAAAAAAAATTATACACGAATCAATATTTATAATGTAATATAAATATTTTAAAAATACACTTTTGAATTTATGAAATCTAGGAGTAACATTTGAATATTTTACTCTAAAGTCAGTTATTGTTCACTTATATTAAAATATTGTCTTCATCTATTATATTTATAATGCATAAAAATGGATTTAAAATTTTAGATCAACCTGTTCATAATTTTTAGTAATTAAAATTTCATTTTTAGGTATAAAATTATGATTAAAAATATTAAATATAATGATCGTGATAATTGTGAAAATATATTTACATATAATTATTTTATTAATGTCGTGTAATTTTTTATATAATAAATTTAAATAATTAATTTTAAATAAATTATTTATGTGATTGTTAATCATATATAAAAATTTATTACCACTCATTTAAATGGTAATTAATGTCTTATAATATTAGGAACACTTAATGGTGAAAATAATATTTTATTCTATAAAAAAATATATATATTTAAAGTTTTAATTTAGAAGTTAATTTTATATTATTTAGGAATTTAATTAGATTATATTGATATTATATATAGTTATATATAATAAAAAATTGGTAAAATGTTATACCTTTTATTTTAAATAATATACATATTTCCAGTTTAATAACTTATTACCAATGTAAATGCCAAAATGGTTGAATGTAAAAATCGTGGAGTAAAAGTTGTAAACTTTTAAAAAAAATGTGTAAAATGAGTGGTATTATACTATTAAACCTCATCATGACCCACACATCATTATTTCCCAATTTTTAACAATTTAACTATGAATAGTTTCATTCCATCATTGGAAAAGTAATAGGGATTTATATAAGTATCATTTTCTTCACTTATAAAAGGAGAACACTTCCACCACATTTCTACACCCTTTGAAAAGTTTTGTATAAAAAATTTTCCATAGTGTTTAATAAACCCTCTACTCTAATACTATAATCCTTGGCCTTTACAAAATAAAATTCTAAGGAGCATTATGTTTCTACCCATGGGAGAACATCCAAATAGAAGGGAAATATTCCCAACCCAGCTCCCATAATCTTTTTCTTATTATACCCCATAAAACAATCCATTTTCATTAAATCATAGTGACACTATTACTTCTAATATTATAATTTTTTATTAATCTAATTGAATATTAATTTTCTACATTCCTCCAAAAACATTTGAAAAATGGAGTAACCATTATACGTATGTATGGACTATCACCTCCGTGAACAATGTGTATTATTTTTCCATTACCTCCTAAAATTAATGGATTTAAAAATTTAAAAAATTTATAAAAATTATATTTATGAAACTATTAATATTATTAATTATAATATTATATAATATATATAATATTAACACTAAATGATAAAAATTAACATAATATCCTAAAATAATAAAATCAAAGAACTTTTTGATTTTCTGTAAATTATGTGAAAATTTAATAAAATTTATAAATTTTCAATAAATTTAATTTTTAAAGACATAAATATATATGAACATAAATTTTGTGAATCCATTTTAAAATAATTTTGACCATGTTCTAAATATGAATGGAGTTTTAGAAAAATTTACTAAATCACCTCAAGTAACCACCATAAGAGAAAACTATTTAATAGATATATATAATATGATAATAAATGGAAAATATAAAATGAAATATAGATGGAAAATTTTCTTAATTAAAATGTTTTAAAAAAATTATTGTATTATATTGGATGTTAGGTTCACACACAAATGAACTAGGTCCTAGGGTGATGGTTATTTGTCTCTATTTTCAATTCCCTTATACATGTTTAATATTGTACAACATAATTAATTTTATTTGTAGTATTAGATTCCCTATTTTCATAAATTGTAATGAATATATTTAATTTCATGATATATTATTGTCCATTTCATATTTTCCCTCTTATTTACTTTTTGTTATTTCATTTCCCTAACCATAATGGTTTTTTTTGTTTCAATTATTATTCCTTGAAGTTGAGTCATATTCAACCCTTGTTTCATTTTTTGTGGTGTATTTATTGGATAAATATTTATCTCATAAAATAATTCATAAAATATAATGTATTTGAAATCTGCCTCAGTTTTGAACCTTTTATGGGTTTTCATTTCAAAAGAAAACTATGTTTTCATGGTTTATTAAAACTCAATTATCATTAATTCTATTAAGATTCTTCTTATTAAAATTATTTTATATAACATGGGAACATTATTATATTATATTATATTATTTGGTATTTTTCATTTTAATATGGGGATTAATGTTTCTACC
This sequence comes from Viscum album, assembly GCA_963277665.1. Classification (NCBI taxonomy): domain Eukaryota; kingdom Viridiplantae; phylum Streptophyta; class Magnoliopsida; order Santalales; family Viscaceae; genus Viscum; species Viscum album. The sequence goes on from OY728133.1 coordinate 669,126,066, forward strand.
ACATATACCCCTTTCTAAATTTCTTTAATTCCAGAGTTATGAAATCAGTGAGGGATTTGGTTAACACAAATATCCTTTATTTTTGATTAAATTCTTTTACTTGAAAATTATTCATATATTTTTTAAAAATTCAAATATTTACTATATCATAATATATTTTCTATTTTATTTATATTTAAAATGATTTTTCAAACTCAAATATGGTTTCTCGATGAATTTATTTCTCATAAAAGTGTAATGTTTTATTGCAAAAAATATTATCTCCTTCAAATATTGTTTTTCACTTATTTCATTTATCACTATTCCTAAAAAAGACTAATGATTTTTTAATCCAAATATGTTTTTTCTCATATAAAAACCAAATTTTCTATAATATTCTAATAGAATTTAAGACATCTTTTATGATTAAGATCTTAATTATCAGTTTTGAAGGTAATGTGAGTCGATTTTAAAGCATTAGAAAAACATCGGCTGGTCATTGCCTATAGAGAAACATCACATAATGAATTGAATTCAGGATGTGAATTCATCACTATGAAGAAGCTATAAATTTATTTGAATTCATGAAATCTATTATGGTCGTGAAACATGTTCATGTAATGAAATCATCACTCATGATTTTTAACTTGAGTTGATTCCATTTTTAATGAACATGAAATTTTTAGAAGTCAAATTGTGAATATAGGATTCACAACATGAATAATTTTCTAACAACAGGTTTTTATCTACTGAAATTTGGAATCTTAATTCATTCGGTTTCCTCCACCCAACATTGTACCCTAGGTCTCTACCAGGCAGTTTTAGGTGATTTCTTTCTTTCTTGATCACTCTATTTGGTTCGTTGATCTCCATTTATGTTGGTTGACACTCCATTGGTAAGAATTATATTCTATCTTTTTCTTTTTCTTTTATATTTATTTTTGGAAGTGGTTTTGGTTTATGTTTATTTGATTGGTGATCATGTGATGATGCTTCTTCTATACCTTCTATATCCATTGTTGATATTTGTTATATTCCTTCTGATGTGTGGATTCTATTATGGGTCATTTGCGATGTGATTTTGAGGTGTATAGTTCCCTATATCGCCTATATTAGATGAACCTTAAATTTATTTTAGTTTTATGAAATTATTTATATCAATAATTCTCATTATTGATTGATTTGTTTGGGTGTAAATAGCTTTTTAAAAAAAATATTGTTTCCAACATTTTTTTAAATGAAATTTATCTTTAAAATATTTATAAATGGATTTTTAAATGTGGGTTTTAAATATATTTCTTAAAAAAATAATGGGTTGGAGATGTATTGTGAAATTGAATAATCTTTTTTAAATTTTTTTTGGCAAATTTAGCACCAGTGAATCTGTTGTTACTTTAGTGAAAGGTGTAGTATTAGGAATCATATGATTTCATTGTCCGTGGGTTGACTCATGGGGTATTACCTTATCCATAGAACCAATTTCCTATAGACATGATCCTAAAATTTTATGGAGGTTTACTCATGGGGTGTGTTTATATCTCTCTGGGCCATGTTTCCTAGGGAATTCGGTGTGCACTAGTCTTATTTATGGTATGAGTAATTTATCTGGTCTGATATATTTTGATCCTATATTAATGGTGAGTATTTTGAAGTATTTTTTATTGTTTATAAATTGATAAGAAATTTTTTATTATTTCACAAAGTCTTATGGATATTATTCTTTGAAACTATTTTATATATCTTGTTTTGGAACTATGGAAAATGGAGACATTTTACCATAATTTTGAATTAAATTTTTTTTAATTATTTTCATAAATTTTACTCTATAAATTGATCATATTTAGATTTTAAAAAAACATGTTATATTAAATACCTTGGTGTGATCCTATTGATAAAATTTACCACCCACCATGCAAAACCCTTTGATGATGTATAAACATTGTATTGTCTTCTCATGCAGTGAAATATAAGGAACTATAGTTAGGTATGGGGGATTCTTTTAGATTGTTGTGATTAGATGGTGGTGAGATTGTGGGAAATTTCCCACATATCACATGGAGTATTTGTTTCATGTTTTATTTTTCCCACATTTGTTGTTATACTTGTACCATGGATTTTTTATCTTGTTGCTTTTGATTTGTACCAATACTGTAATTTATCATTGGTTGTGGAATAGATTTCTTATTTTTTTTCTTTAGATGATTCTTTATGATATGAATATATTCAATTTATCTTGATTTAGGTTGGTTGAAATCATTCCCTATATTTTATTTTTGATATCTTGTCTAGCTTGTGGTGATGTGAACACCCTTCGAGTCAGTAAAGGATCAATTTAGGTACTGATTTTAGAGTGTATCCCATGTCAGTTCAGTGAAAATTAGTATGAGAAATTGGTTTCCCATCAAGATACATTGTTTTATGAAATATTATATATGAAACGTATTTTTTTTGAGAACTTAGTTATGGGTTGTGTTGTGTTCTTAGATAGCTCGTGTCACAATGATCCTCATGTAACCATGGGTTTTTTATGTGTGTCTTCTTTGTTGGGTTTTGACCTTAATCTTAGTTTTTGAATTTTGGTTTTTGTTCAAGATTAGATTGTCCAATTATTTTATAATTTTCTTCTATTCTGTATTATATAAACACTCTTATGATATTCCTTCCATGGGTTATATAGGAGGTTGTAGTGAGAGATGCTCCCCAAGTGAATCCACATCAGGATATTAACGTTGTATTGGCTATCACTTGGGTAGTTCGTGTCATGGAAAAGAATACACCATGATTCCAACACCTAATTATTGAGGTGTAAATCGAAGCTGAAATATTTTAATATCAATCTTTACAGTTCATACATGATAATCCCAGATCCTATAAAGGTATCAATGAATCTTAATAGGCGGGGAACAAGACAGACAAGATCGATTAGGTATTCAAATTTCTATATACACATTTTTCAATAAAGGTGAATTTTAGGTCATATAGGTGATAAAAGATGGTAGAGTGTGGGTGAATATACCGAAATAAATTTTTAAAGAGTTCGATTGATTATCTGAACTAACTATTATCAATGTTAATTATCACAGCTAATAAGTAGTAGAAAATAAAATAAATAACACAAGGATGTTTTTATAGTAGCTATGTTCAATGTATAACTGTTCTAGTCTTATACATCTCCAATAAAAAATGGGATCATTGTAAAATTAATTTATTTTTGAATGAGAATAAAAACCGAATTACATCCTATGTTTTTAGTGAATTCATAACAAACAGACACTTAACATTTTCATGGGGATTCATAACAAAACTAAAACCCTAAATTTGGATATTGAGAGTCACATCCCAAAGGGTCCTAACATTATAATCTAGGATTCAAAAGAAAAAGAAAAAGAATAATTTTAAGTGAAAATTAATAAAAATAATGTTAAATAACATGAGATATAGGAATAAGTGTTACAGACTCAAGAAACCAAGAAAGTAGACATAATAATAAAACTCTGGTATCTGTTCAAGAGTTGGATTGACATTATTAATTCATCAATGTAATAAAGAAGTTATAGAAATTTTTTTCCTGCCCTTGAGAGATCATCCATTATTAGTGAGAAAATTAAATCATATTCATAATATTATACACTTCACAATATCAACATCAACACACTTTTCGCACTTTATCACTTGGAAATAATGAAAAATCTCATCAAAGAATTATCACATGAGTAGTATGTTAAATTACAACTATATATAAGAAAATAATGATTCCCTCTATAAAAAAAATTAAAATCAACATGGAAAAGATATTTCAAAGAATTAAAAATTCAAATACAATAACACTACATTATTGGAATAAGGTAGAAAATGAGAGAAACTATCATTGAAAAAATATCACTCAATTCCTGATTGAAATTTAAAATAATATAAAATTAATGAAACAAATTAATGTCATTTGAATGAATATATTAAAATACTTCCATAACAATATGTCAAAGTGAAATCCCATGAAAATGGAATGTTTGAGTTTCAAATATGAAATTCAAAATTATTGCATTTAAAACGAGTAGTAAACATGTATAGAGTATTGGAAATTAATGAAACTATATTAAAAATATTTAATTTTTTATTGAATGAGTTTATTATCAACTAATATTAATTTTAAAATAATATAATAGAATAAAATAACATAATATAAAAAATGACTTTAAAGCTGTACGTTTCATGCGTGAAAATAAAACACCCTTTGATCTTTACAAAAAAAAATTAGAAAAATAAAAAACTTGTCGCATAAGTATTAAATAATTAATATAAATTTATAAATTAATTTATTTAATTTAAATGTATGAAATTAATAATCAGTTAATCAAAATATGAAAAAAAATGCAACACAGAGAAAATTTCGTTATTTTAGAAAATAAAACTGTAGAAATTTCATTATACAATGTAAGAAAATTCATGTAATATTTTTTTCTACAGCTAGTTAAAACTATCCATATAATAAAATTACACATAAGAGAATTCAAATAGGATATTTAAATAATAAATCAATATATTTCAATACTATGTGAGAGATTCATATAGGGGATTCATGTAGGTGTTTGCGTAAGTGATTCACATAAAGGGAATATTTTATCTGAAGTTATGAAATATATAAATAGATTGAATTAATAGGCTTCAAATGTAAAAAATACCAATATAAAGTAACAATCATATTATGCTCAATTTTTGTCTTATTAATGTAATTTAAATATCTTTCTAATGAATTAATTATCATCTTAATAATACATTTATAGCTCATGTTATGATCAAAATATAGAAGGCAACTAATTCATGAACATATTCTATATGGAAAATAGTAAATTAGATATGTAGTATATTTTTCAATGTGAATTGTATATGCAGAACAATTTGATGTGTGGGATAATTCGATACACAGTAAAATTGGTTACATGGGACAATTGGCTATGTGTAAAAATAAAAAAACATGATAAATTTATATTTAAATTCCCCAAATGAATTATATAGCCTAAGAAATCAATATAGAACTTTTATAACTTGTTATAAAAAATGAAAACTTGAAATATAATGATATTTTAAGTAAATAAATATTATGATATACTCAATATTATACATAAATTAGTCAATAAATAGTTTATAGTATTAATAAATTTAAATGAAATAAAACTAATAAATCATCGTGATTATCAAAACTAAAATTAGTTCAAGGATTCTATCAAAAATATCCCCCTTTTAAATAATTGAAAATATATTTATAATTTCAAAAACATGTTTCCCATTTTGAAATTATCAAAAAGATAACAATTCAATAGAAAACATATGCCCCTAGAATGAATACAAATATTATATAAAACATTCTTAAAAATTCATATTTAAAAATATACATAAAGGATCTGTTATAAAATATTCCCTTATTTATAACATGCATTATACAGCCCTGATATAGTAGGAATAATTTTATAATTTTATTGCGAAATAAAAAAATAAAGAGAAAGTGATCATCAAATAATTTTTATATAAATTGTGAGTTTATAGAATAAATTAACAACATGTAGTACTTAAAAAAAGATTTAACAAATTAATATAAAGAATATATATATACATAAATTAACCCATAGTATTATGAAAAAATATTCTAGATTTCATACATTTCATGTAAATCAATATTTTTTAACTTATAAAAATACTCTAACTCCCCTAAAAATCATGCAATATAAATTAAAATATAAATCACTTACATATAAAATTTAAACTAGATTTTCTCAAACCTAGAAAAGTCCAATGGTTTAGAAGAAACATTAACAATTTTACTTACATTAGGAATATATTCTAAAATAATATCTCTTTTATTAACATAGACATAAATAATATGAAATTGCATATCAATATTCTTAGTTGAATAATTTTTTAAAGGGTTTTTCAAAATACATATAGAATAATAATAATCACAATAAATAGTTATCTTTTCAAACATAATACCAAAATTTGATGAATATTGTTTAATCATTAATTATTAATAACAACATAAAGTAGTATAATTATATTCCCTATCATCAATAGATAAAGAAACAAATTTTTTTTCAAGAACTAAAAAAAAACATTTATGATATGAAAATGACACAGACCTAAGGTACTTTTTCTATAATGTTTATATTCTATAGAATCAGATTCAGTTTAACCAATCAAATAAAAATTTATTTTTATAGAATAAAATAATGAATTATTTATAGTTCCTTTAACATATCAAATAATAAATTTAATCGCCTTTAAGTTTGATTTCTTAAGATTATAATTAAATCACTGACAAAAGAAAAATTATACATTATATTAGTTATAAAAGTAGTTGAATACAAAAAGGATTCAATAAGGCCTCTAAAAATTTTAGAATCAACATACTTTCTAGAAAAATCATAATCCAATGTAAAATTCGTAATCATATGATTTTTAAAAGTATAACATGAATCAAGACGAAAATACTGATCAAAATATTTATTATATTTAGATTTATTAAATTAAATTCCATAATATAATTGATTGGTTTTAAGACATAAAATGAATTTTACATTACCCATAATCCTAAAATCAAATTCAATAGTAATCAAATTAGGAAATTATTTATAAAGAAAACCATTTGAAGAGCCAAAAAAATATCATCAATATCAATTTGAATCATCAAAATATCATTTGAAGTTATTTTGATAAAAAATGGATCTATATTACATTTATTAAAATCAATTTTCAAAAAAAATTGAGTCTATCATACTAAACATGAGGTTCTTTTTAATAATATCATGAACTAACCTAGGTCGACCCTAAACCAGTCACCTTAGCTGGTCCGTGGTATGTCCCAAGGGGTGTTCCTCATCACCACGGGATGGAAACCAGTGTCGGGCATCAAAATTTACCCATTGGGAACAATTTGGCCCATGAACAAAAGATAAAAAGATAAAAAAGTGATGATAAACATAAAAAAATACCATCCAAATGAAAAATAAAACCAGACATACCTCCTTGTGGCCTTCTAGGTCACCACCCAACTCAGACCCATTTCTGCTCTTATACGAAGCAGCTGAACCAGGAACCAGAACAAGAAATGAACCTACAACTGAAATAATATGATAGGTGTGAGCACTGAGATTCTCAATAGGGATACAAAATATAACCATATAATCCAGGCATTCCCTTTCCTAAAATAGTCAAATGAAACATGTTTGAAATACAAATATAAAAGAAAGTTTTTCACATTTTAAAATTAGGAGAATGTTTTCCCCTTTTAAAAACCCAACACACACTACAAGACATTTTCAAAATGATTTGACATATTATGAATAAAATCCAAAACAAAATATAATAAAGTTGGGCTGGAGTAAAACATGTAAAAAGTGAAAACTAAAAATAAACTAGTGCAACCGAAAGTAAATATGAAGTGTAAATAATCCAGTAACTATGGGTGATCCGAAATATCCCTAGAAGACCCTTGGACGTACTCGATTTTGGAACCACTCGTCGGCATATGTTGAAGCTCCTAAGTCTATAAACAACTGGTTACCCTAAACTGACCAATCCAGTGGCAAAGCCCTCCTGGACTAATAACAAATCCAGGGGGTACCAACCCGTCAAATGGGGGTTGGTCAGAAATCATCACTCGATCATCTCTAAGACACCCATGAACCCATGGTGGTTATAATAATATTGTGTAAGTAAGAGGTCATCATATGTGTGACTCATCACACGACACTTGTCTACCTCAAACATGGACACTCTATAAGATAAACCATAAGGGATATTTCCCCTACAGTGTTTCCCCAAATATATATATCATATAATCAAATGTTCAAAACGGGTCATCATGCCATGAAATCAATAAAACCATTTGATACCTTTTTAAAAATATTAATGTTGTTAAATGGGAATTCAGTAATAAAAAATGTTTTCATTTCAATGGATCAACATAAACATTACAATAAAGCTGAAAGTGGAAAACATGAATTTGAGTCGACATATCCAAAAACACTATCAAACAATTAAACAAACACCACCTTTTCATTTGTAAGCTAAACAACCTTTACTCTTATAACTAAAGACAAATTATTATTTAATGACAACTGAGACAAACTTGAAGAACAAAATGAAAGCCATTTTGTGGAGACACAAAAAAGAGTCAACCACATTCAAAAAAATAATACCCATTAATAAAACCAATCATTCCAGAAAACCCCAACATAAGGCATCACCTTCTTTTGTTGAAAATTCCATGTGTTCACCCAGTTCACCCATCGTTGCGCCAACATCCAGTGATACACCAAAAACCAATAAGACCCTTTAAATCATTTCCATAAAACACCCATTTCATTAAGATCCATGTTCAACCACCCACCTTATTTATAAAACATAAAACCATCCCCTTATGAATAATAAAATTTTTCCCAAATATATTTTAACACATTTAACAAACCATACTATTTCAAAACTATAAACTATATACCAATCTTACATCCAAATAATCATTTTCAGAACAACGTGAATGCTTAGAATTTCTTAAGAACCCCTTATCCCACTTTAATGAAGCACTTTCAATGAGAAAGAGAAAAATAGGTTCTATAATCCTAAACATTCTGTATTAAGATCATTAATACTTTCTTTTAATAAATTCAATCACCCAGAAAACACAACCACAAAATAATTGTGTGCACTATGGAGGTGTGAATCATATTTTAAAAACATCCAGAACAATATTTGGCACGTAAATAAAAAAATACATCATCGACACAAATAAGTATTTATAATGTACTAAATTTAAAAATACAAAGGCACAGCTGAATAATTGCATCAAATGAAATTATTTTTATCAAATTATAAAAAAATACAAATGCATAATAGACTAATTTGGTATATTGTGACAATCCAAATCAAGTAAAAAATAAGAATAATAATAATTGGATGAACCAGGAACCAAATGAATGCATTGGAAATGACGATTTATGGATTGGCCTACCTCAAAGGCATAAAAATGTGATGCCACATCCGTAGAAGGCAGAACAGATCCTCTTGGACCCATTACACACCTTTAAATAACAAGAAAAATGCATGACAGTTAACTCGTACACTGGGGATTAAATAATTTGTAGAAAAATAAAACCCAAATAGGAAAGGAAATAGAATAAACCTATGTTGAGTGTTGCGAGAAGGGGTCTGTTCTAGACACAAATATCGTCAAAAGGACGAGTTCACCAGAGATGAAGTCGTGGCTGGAGTGTGAGTGGCCAGAGAAACCGAGGGTGAGGTGGATTTGGATGCATGAGGGTGACAAGGTCGGGGCTGGTGCACAAGGGCGTGGCCGAGGAGGGATGGAAGCCTGCTGGGGTCGGACCGGTTGGAGTTGACCGAATCATCCGTCCATGGGTGGCCAAATATTGGAGCTGTGGTATGGAGGCCAGGGCACGAGCAGGAGGTCAGTCAAGGTGTGCTGAGGGGGCAATGACAAAGGGCGTTGAAGAGGTAAGGGCAACGGAGCCGGTGCAACCGCGTGAGTGGAGAAGGCAGGAGGGGGTGGGGGACTCGCCAATGTGAATGGGGAAGGCATGTGCCTAGGTAGAATTAGGTTTAGGTTTTTTTCATTTTATTATATGAAACACAAAAGTATTATTATTACTAGAAAAAACAATAAGAATAAAAAATTATAATAATAATAATAAAACCAACAATGATTGTAATAAAATAACAAAATAATAAGAATAATAGTAATACCGTAAATAATGATAAATATAATAATAATATAGATAATAATAATAAGAGTTATATTAACAAAAAAATAATTATAAAAACAATAAAATTAAAAACAATAACAATAATAACACAACATTTATAATTTTATTATTAATTACATAACAATATTATTATTATTACAATTTAAACATCTAACTGACTTTTTTGACATAAATAATTATTTATTTTAATTGGTATATGTTTGCGCGACACCCTTGATGACCGTGCGACTACTGCCAACCGTGTGGTGACCGCGCCCGGGTGAAAAACCCACTAAAATTATGAAACAAAAAAATTTAATACTGGGACCCAGCATGGACATTGGCACGGGGATTCATAGCTAAGAAATAAAAAAATAAAAATTAGTTTAAAAAGGTGGGTTTGACAAATACCATATAAATCATTTAATAATTTATAAATATGATTATGAAATTTTTCCTTGTCAAAACCATGGCTTTTAGAAACATAGGAATCTTCAAAAATAAAACAATCAAAAATTAACATTTCAAATATATTTAAATATCATAAATAATTAAAATAAATATAACACTATTAAATTTATACTAGATTTTATATGAGAAAAAGTTGAAAAACATTCATAAGTATTTACACAGTCCTCTTTAAAAAAAACCTTCACTAACAACTCCATGTTTATTTTTAACAATATGACCAGATTCTGGCATTTTATTTCTGAAAAACTATTTAGCTCCAACTACAAGCTAACCTATAGGGTTTCAACTAAATTTCAAACATTACTTCAAGAAAATAGATAATGTTTATCTTTCATTTAAATAATCCAATTAGCATTATTTAAAGAATCTAAAACATCGTTAAGCACACAATCTGAAAAAAATGCAGAATTAGAAAATATGTTTAAATAAAATCTTTTTGTTTTCATACAATATTAAACATTAAAAATTAAAATGGTAATTGGATGATATTTATTAATCCAATACGATCTAGGATCATATTTATAAGCATTTTTACCCCCTCAATAATTAAAATATATTGTGTTTTTTCTCTACAAATTCTAAATCCCTGAAATCAGCTTCAATATTTTCAAAAACATATTTTTCAACATCACATTATTAATCAAACATTATATGAAAGGATTCTTCAATATTATTGGTTGTGTGATTAGAAACTCTATAAGATTTACTATTATAAGTAGAAATATACCTTCAATAATTTTATCCTAAAACATATATAAATTATCATCTATATTCAGGATACAAATATTACACCAAATAAGTTAAAACAGGAAACCATTATTTTTCAACCATTAAACAATTCATAATGAATATTTTTTAAAAATGTTCTGACATAAAATATATTCAAAATATAGGAAGAATCCTTAATATATTAGAACAAAATTATTTTGTTAAACTATATTCATCAATCATAGTTCAATCAATTTCATAATTAGTAGCATTTTTCGAATCTATAACACAATTTTTATTATGGTTTTCTAGGAGAAGAAAAATTTAAAGTATAACCAGTTTCATCAAAAAACTAAAAATTAAATTTACAAAAATGTCCACAATTTTCAGTTATAATAGAAATAATTAAATTATGTTGAATATTTTTAACTATCTTACAAATATCAATAAATATAACTATGATTTCATGATTATGAGACATAAAATAAACCCTTGTAAGTCTACTGAAATCATACACAATAAAAAAACCAATTCATTTCCCCTTAAAATACTAGTCTCATTTAGAAATAATATATCAAAATGCAACATTTCAAGACGTCTAAAATTAAAAAAAAGATTAATAGATTTGAAATATTTCTTGTTTTTTACCTTTTAATAATGAATCTCTGGTAATATATTTTCTTACCTTTAACTTGGGTAAATCTAGAAAATTTCAATTCTTGTATATTTATTGTATCATTTAAAAATGGGAAATTATTACTCTTATATTATATATAACATCATATATTTATATATCATTGAGACACTAATCATTTTTATTATATAATTCATTAAATAAAATAAATAATTATTATATTTTCAATTTATGTAAAATAATACATTTTCATTCTTAAAAACAAAACATTTATTATCTTCAAATTTAACCTAATTACCATCATCAATAAATTGTGAAATAATAAATATGTTTTGTTTTAAACATTCAATGTGTACAATCTAGAAATTAAAACAATATTTGAAATGCATAATTCATCAAAATGTTAACCTTTATTTTATAGCTATTTCCAAAATTAATAAAGACTCGATCACATTTGGTATAAGAAATGAAATTTTATAGATAATTTGTTATATTATTTGAATATAAATAATCCACGTACAATGTGTCATTATTGATACATCCAATGCATTTTTACAAGGAAAATAAATTACTTGAAATTTTGTGTACCCATATTATATTTATTCAGACTGGGTTAGAAATTGATTTCATAGGTACCCAAATAGATTTGAAATAGTTATTATAAGGTACTATAGTAGATAAATTCTATGAAATAAATTAATTGTTATAATAAATAGCTAGAGGCTGTCTAAGAGAACATTAATTAGAATAATGCTTTTGCAGACAATATTTAATTCAAATAACAGTAGAAACACAATCCAGGAGAACTTTCAAAAACGTTATTTTGTATAACTTATGAATATGTGAATTATAACCAAACCCAATTTTATCTTTATTTAGTTTCATTATAGCCACCGTGTTTTCATATATTTTTTCTTTCCTTCACCAAAATTAGAAAATTTATCCTTTATGATAACAATATTCATTCTATGATTATTATTCTCTTTCTAAACATACATTAATAAATCATAGATATTACCTATTAAATATAAAATAGAATATTTATTATTTATTATTTAGGGGAAAAATTCTACATATTGATCTTTTTAAATAATGTGTAATCTTTTTATTTTATTCTTTTAATTATTTATACAATTCATTAAATCTTAAAAAATACTTTTGAAATTTTCATTTTCTTCATAGATCATATTAAATTTATAACTGTTTCTATCAAAATCATCAAAATCATTACAAACCACATATACATTTTTCACTATGAAAAATAGGTTATTTGGATCTTTCTCAGTTTCATATTCATCAATCAAATCAGATTATTTGTGAAACTCCATCTATTCTGATAATCATGATTCAAATATTTCTTCTATTTTTTATCTGTCACTTCTTGCTTCAATAATTTATTGCCGTTTATGATATATCATTTCTTTTTATATTCATAAAAAGTTACATCTGATCCATATATAAAAAATGTCTTTACTTTTTGATCAAATGTTTGATCTTTAATTATCCTTTTTTGATCTTTTTCTTTCTATTTATCAAATTATAAATACATTTCCTTAAATTATCAATTTATCTTTTACCAATTTATTTTTATTTGAATTCGTAAGAGTTCAAAATAAAACATATGTGTGACTTGAGGTTAATAAATTTATTATTTGAAGCCTCTTTTTTGATATATTATTCATCTAAATTTTTAATTAAAGAAGTCTCCTGATGTTTATATTCAATATATATTCATTGAGATTATTAATTTTCCCAATCACAACCTTATTTTAATAACATTTCTTTGGTATAGCTTTTAAAACCCTTTAATAATTATAGGGTTATAAAAATATTCTTCAATGGAATTCATTCCATTCAAAATGATTGTGAATCAGTGGAACATTTGAATAATTATTTCAACTTCTTTGATATTGAAGTCTTTATACTCTGCTCCAAGAATTTCTAGTTTGGATCTAATCATATTTCCTAGTCCAAGGAGAGTATCTTGTAAAATATTCCAGATAACAAGAGATATATCGCATGTAGGCACATGACTAAACACACTTTTTTAAAACCAAAATATAAAATGTTAAATTTTTTTATTTTAAACATATCTAACAACATAATTTTTAGTAATAGTTTCTAGGTCATCTTCATGTATATTGAAAGGTTTTCCATGATCTTCTAGTGTTCTATTCTTATCTATTTGTTGTTAACATCAATTTTGGATTACTAGTATCTATAATATTTTCCATCAGAGTGAGTTTGTTTCTGAGGAATACACCCATCTTTTACAATCATTCATGGTTTCTTATAGATCATTTCCTTATAAAGGGAGTTATATTGAAAATTTTAGAGGAATAAAATATAAGAAATAGAATATAGATAAGGATGGGATAAGTTTTAAAATAATATACCTCTTTTAAAAAAATTATTAAGTAAAAAGAAACATTATATTTATTAAATTCATAACAAGGTATAGCCTCTACTATCAATTTTTTGGAATTAGTAAAAAGAAAATAGATCTAAACCAAATATTCTAAAAAAATTTATCATATGATACCAATATTTATGTTAGAAAAGTGATGAAGAATGTTATAGAGGGGGTGAATAGACTATATTAAAATTTCATATTATATGGAATAATTATATGAATAATTTATTATCAATGTCAATTTTTTTATATAGTTAGAAAAATAATAATACAAGGATGTTTTATAGTATTTTGGTCCATAGGAGTGCTACTCTACTGTTATAACTCTATAATAATTAATATATATGTCGTGCACTAATATTATATTTTTATGGGATTCATAACCTAATTAAAACATTGTTTTTTTGTTGAGGTATAACCAAACGAAACTTGAATTTTTTATGAGGATTCATCACCCAATTACAACCATAACTTTAGAAACAAATAGTCATAACCTCAACAATCCAGAGTTTAGAATACGGTGGGTCACAACATAAATATAAATAATTATCTTATATGAAAAAATCATAACGAAAAAGTGAAATCATTTGAGTGATGTGAATAAGTGTTACAAACTGAAGAAACAAGAACGAAATAGATAGAGGAATAAAATATCATTAGCACTGGTTCATCAGTTGGAGATAATTTATTGTATCATAGTGGAAATAAAGTATTAGGATAAGATATTTTATATACTTTGAGATATTATCTATAAGAATTGAGAAAAATTCATCATAGATGTAATATACATCACATCAGAGTATCAACCCCACCACTCTTCACACTATTGAAAAAAATGGTTATCGAAGAAGTATCACATGATTATTATGTTACATTCCAAAATTCATAGTAAAAAATATTTATGCCCTCTTTAAAAAAATTATCTCATCATAGATGAGATAGGTTATAGAATTCAAAATTAAAAAATTATAAGATGGTATTATCAGAAATAGAGATACATGGACTAAATTATTATTTCATACATATCTATCAACTCATGACCAAAATTTTTATAAATTGAATGGTGATTCAAGAAATTTATGAATAATTCATATAAATAGTTTAAAATAGATACATAGTAATTGGTCAAAGTAAAATACCCAAAAAAATATAAATTTTGGATTTGAAGTATGAAATTCAAAATCAATCTATTTAAAACCATAATTAAACATGGGGATAATATGAAAAATTAATAACAAAAAAATAAAAATATAAAATTAATTTTAAATGAGTTTAATATTTACTAATATTATTTAGGAACAATATAATCAATGAAAATACCTAAAATAGGAATTTCTTTGAGTTTAAAGTTAAGTGTTCCATGAGTGAAAATAAAACACCCTTCAGTCTCCATAATAGTTTATTTAAAAAAATGTAAATCAATTAGTATAGGTTATTTATAATTAATATGATATTATGAATTATTTAAAAAAAATTAATATGTGAAATTAATAAAAATAATATAATAATATTAAACATTATGAAAAATAGTGAAAATTTACTTATTTTTTAAAAAACAGCAGAAATATTATTAAATCGTTAAGGAAATTTATTGTAAGAGTTTTTCGTTTAATTGTTTTCTCTATGTAAGTAAAAATCCCCACGTAATAAAAATTCAAACAGGTTAATTAAAATAGGTGATTCATACAACTAAATCAATGAAAGTGAATTGTATTTTATTAATTCAAATAGTGGATTCATGTAGTTGACTAAAAAAAGTGATTCACATAAGGGAATCATGTATATGAATTTATGAAATTTTTAAATGGATTGATTTATAAATTTATACCTAAAAAACCTAGATAAAGGTAAAAACATATTTAGGTCTAGTTTTATTCTATTTATGTAATTTCATTACATTTTAAAAGAATAAAAAATCTTCTTAATAGGACATCTATAGTTCTTTTTATGATTAAAATATAAGTGTTAATGGATTCTAGAAAATCAATAGTATAAGATATTTGGATATATGAATTGGTTTCATTGTTCAATTGGTTATGTGGGAAAACCGGCTACGTGGGACATTGTATTGTATGTGATTAATAAAAAACATGTTAAATTGATATTTAAGGGACCCAAAGAACATATATATCCTAGGAACGCATTATAAAACTTATAGAACATGTTATGACCAATAAAAACATGAAATATGAAGATATTGATTTAAATGAAATATTATTGTACACTCAAAGTTAAATATACATTAATCAGTACATAATTTAATATGTAAATACATTTATAGAAAATAAAACAAATAAATATTTGTAATTATGAAAACAGAAAGTATTTCCACAAGGAAAAAAATAGTGAAGTGAATGATGTTCAGGATCTAGGGTCCTATCAAGTAGTAGTGAGATTCCATAGTTAATGAAAATCTACACATCGGATTGGAATTAAAGGGTTTCAAGACCATATTATTTTAGTCATTCCTCATAGAGTCTCTGATAATTGAAAAGTATTTGGATTTCCACTATTTTAACTAGTGGATCACTAGGTGTTGAAGTACACTTATCAATTTGTGGAATTGGTTTATTTATTCTTGAAGGTGATGAATAATGATTATATGATAGCCTTCAAGTACTTATTGTGATTGCGACCAGGTATCTAATCACAAGTATTTGAGTTGAATCTATCCAACAATGTATAGATAGTAGATTGGACTCTAATGGAAGAGATTGATTTCGGAGGCATAATTGGATAATCTACCCCTTATTTTTTAATTAATTGAAACATCAGTGGCACATAGGGAAAAAGGGGAAGTGGAATGGTAATCATAAGGGTGTTAGAGGTGGTTATTAGTAGTAGACCTCCTATATATCATCTATAATATCTAGGTATGTGCCCCTAACTTTTTTTCAATCTGTTAATTGTATACACACTAAATGTTATTGTATATAACCTAAAAAGACTTGTAATTCTTGTTTCTAATAGGCCCATATTCAATGTTTCTTCCTATATATTTTTATACCCCATTATGGTTTGGGATCTTGAGCTAGAAAGGCCACTATGGAATATTCAGAAAACTCAAAGTGAATAGGTGTCCAACCAAGGTCCTAAACAATGAAGAAACATTATGATGTGGGTGAGTTTCTAGCAGATCATGACAAGAGATCGGTGATAGTGAGAGGGACCATTTTTATTTCATCTTTTATAGAAAAATTTGTGTTTGATACATGTGCCTCAAACTGATTTATATCTCAACATTTTATAGATTTTATAAAACTTATAACATAGCTTATTCCCATTTTTATGGATGTGGAAACACCTCTTTGAATTATTAATAAATAGGGAAATCAGTTTCATTTATGTTATCTATCAACAACTGACATATAGTGGTTCTGTAATTTCATGGTTCTCTATCTAGATCAGTTTGATGTTATCATCAGGATGTATTGGATTATTTCTCATCATGATAAGATTTAGTGTGATCATCATCATGATTTGTTCCTTGATATTAATGGTATATATCATGTGTTTCAAGGAGAGTGGGATTTATCATTTGGTCATATAAGACCATCTCACACAGATCTCAGGAGTATGTTTTAAGTTGTTTGAGTTGAGATTAATGATTTTTTCCCTCATGGAAATCTTACCTTAGTCATTAAGGACATCAATGATGTCTTCCTAGATGAATTCACTAGTCTTCCTCGAGAAATGGATGTGAATTTTACAATTGATCGATATATAAGTATTCATACTATTTATTTACCCTCTAAGTTAATGAAACCTATTGAGCTGATGGAGCTCATGATCTGATTGGATTATCTGGTGAATAAGGTTTTTTTCCATGGTGTTTTACTGTGGTTATCCCTCGTTATCTTTTACACAAATTCTAGTGGTTCACTTAATTTGTGTGTGGACTTTTATAATTTTAACTTGTTCAATATTAAGAATATATAACATTTTCCCCATGAGGATGACTAGTTAAATCAGTTAAAGGTAGTAAATTGGTTTTCAAAATATGACATTTGGTCGGGTTATCATGATTTCATGTTTTGATAGACTGATCTTCTGAAGAAAAATTTTTGAATAAGGTATGAAAATTATGAATATCTTGTGATACATTTCTGTTTGACTAATTATTCTATAGTTTTTATGGATTTGATTAAACTAATATTCCATCATCATCCTTACTCTTTTAATAATGTTTTTTTCATGATTTTTTGATTGATTTGAGATACAAGATTGATCATGGGAAATTCATGAATATGTATACTGAATTATTGAGGGTTCACTATATTTATGGTAAGCTATAGAAATGATGTTTTTTGATCATAGAATTAAATATCTTAGGGCACATGATTTTTTATCTTGGACTATCTGTTTGTCCTAAAATGGTGAAAGTTGTCTTATTAGAGGAAGAGCCATAGAATATAATTGAGATATGAATATTCATAGGTCTATTTTGGTAAAATCAGTTGTTATTTAAGGATTTATTAAATTTTAGTTCACATTTTATCACTCTTACCAATAAATGTGTGAATTTATCTTAGGATGAGAAATTCCAGACTTTTTTTGATGAGTTGAAATATCTTTTGACTTCAACTCCTATTTTGATCTTACCCTAGACAGATATAGGGTTTAGAGAGTTTTATTATTATTTTGGTAATATTTTGGGTTGTGTTTTTATATATCATTATCATGTTGTGTTCTATGGATCTCATCATACTCTGTTGCAAAAAAATTACCCCACTCATGATTTAGATCTTATCGTAGTTTGGAATGCACATATGTGTTGGAGGAACTATCATTTTTAGGTATAGGATTGTATTATTTTGTGTTATTAAGAGTTTAAGCTATATATTTTTTCTAGAGGACCTGAATCCTTGTCCAAGATTATGTAAAAACCAGATATTTTGAAAAGAAAACTATGGTTTTTAGGGTATATGACACGCAACACCAAGCCAAAACAAACCCAGATTATTTAGACACACAATTATAACCTACCCATCATATTTGAGGGTATTAATAATAATAACTAATATATGTGTTATACAAAAATTTCTTACTCAATATAAATTTATTGAATTATTCATAGGAAATAAGAACAAAATTTTAAATAATGACATTTTATTTTTTTAAAAATATGTTTTCTTCAAAATCTATTTTTTTAGAATTTTGTTAGAAAATATTATAATTAATTTTTGGAATATAATAAAATTTATTTTAAAAAACTATCAAATTTTTTTGATTCATAATATTAAAATGAAATTAGAGTACTTTTCTTTGGAATTTTATTAAATGATTAATTTATTAATAAATAATGAAAATTACTAATTTTTAAAATATTGTCATTTACATTCATT
Organism: Viscum album; assembly: GCA_963277665.1. Taxonomy (NCBI): domain Eukaryota; kingdom Viridiplantae; phylum Streptophyta; class Magnoliopsida; order Santalales; family Viscaceae; genus Viscum; species Viscum album. Next base: position 669,145,368 of record OY728133.1, read on the forward strand.
AAATAAAGTAATTTAAATGTATTGTTATAAATTGGATTTTATTATTCAAGTTAAATTTGAAAATTTTATTTTTAATGAATATTCAATTTTCATTGTTTTTGTATAAGCCTATTTTTATGCTTAAAACATAGTTTTTTGAAATGAGATTTTAAGTGCATAATGTTTATCCATTACAATTTTTTAAAATAAAGCATAATAATGAAATATTTAAATATAATTTATATTATATATATATAGATTAATATAAATTTAAAAATTTATTATATCTTGTCATATAATTAATATATGGTAATTTATTTCTTCAAAAACGAATTTTCCTGAAAAGTCACTTTTCATCACTTATTGTAGGATTAATTTTAAATTTAATTCATCTAGTTATGTGAATAAAATTTGATTAAATGGATTAAATATTTTAATTCATAATAATTATTATTATTTAATTAGGTCAACATAATTTTAGTTCATAATGAATAGTGAAAACACTAATAATTTATTATCAAAGTTAACTTTAAAAGAGGTTTACTAAGGGATAATCTAATGACATAAGTGTTAAAATGACCCAAAAAATGTATAATTTCTATTTTATAGATATATTTTGAAAATAAATCAAATTATTTCTAGTAATGGTGAATCTTCTGTCCATTGATTTTTAATAATTCATTTATATATTTTATTCATTCAAAAAATTCTTGTTGAGTCCCCTCCCCCACTTAAAATAGGATACCTCCTTTCCTCTCCTCTCCAAACATAAAAATTAATTATGGTTCTACTGAAACCAGCCCAAATTCATTTCATTATTAAATTTACATATCATATAATAAATTATATGAATAGAAAACTATCCTAGGAATATTTTTTTTACAAACTTAAAGAGTTTGTCTGATAAAGAGGATCGTTTCGAACTGAGCGTTTTTGTATAATATCTTATTCCACATACATAAAATGTTTTTAAACCATTATAATATAAAAAATAGAAGATAAAATATAATAATATATTATTATACTAATTTATTTACATACATATGTCTTCTCTTTCATCAAATGGGAAACAAACCCATCATTCATGTGTACGGCAGACCACTGCCTCACGAACCTATACAATATTTTTTGTATCATCACCACTTGTAGTTATTTATGATGATGAATTTATTTTTTATATATGATATTAAATAAATATTAACCATTATTAAAAATTAATATATCATATATTTTATTACCTTTCCATTAATTACAACATAATGCTGGCATTCATGCGCACCTGTAGATTATCACATCCATGAAGGAATGCGATTAATTATTCATTACCCCATCACATGGGAGATATATATGTGTATATAAGTATATTTAAAGAAATAATTTTAAACTTATGATATAATTATCACTATGGAAATATAAAATAATACATACCTTCTTTCCATCATGATCATTAGAAAATGGGATGGTTACTCCTACGTACGTTTGACCTACTATCTCTATAACTATAATGTAGTTCATTCATCATAATTATATTTAATGGTTATCTTTAAAAGTAAAATAAATGTATAAATATCATCATTATTGTTTCATATATTGTTAAATAATTATATTTTTCCCTTATTCTTCTTACCAATGTGATTTTGGACATATGAGAAAAATGTCATCAAAACGTCAGACATGAACCTAAATGATTATGAAATTGAAAATGACGTGATAATAAAAAAAGAAAAAAAATAAGAAACTTTAAAAATGTTATTATAATGTAAATAAATATAATAATTTTTTATTTATTGAGATAATTAACATAAATGATGAGTCAAACTCAATGTACGAGATCTCTCTAAAAAACCCTTTTTGTCCAGTTATAATCATTCCCTCTAAAAATCACTTTATCTATTTGTTTACTGTATTTGAATGATTATATATTCAGTATAAATGTATATCAAATATATAAATATATTATTATACATTCCATTTATGGGTTAATACAATCCTTATTTTCATTTATTAAATGAATACATTACGGAATTTTCTTCAGTTATTATATTAGGCAAGATTATGTTACCAATTTTCATTTCATGGATAATTATTATGTTTTTTACTTATGATTTATTTCCATTTTGTGCCCAAATAATCAAAAAAAATTATGGTAGTTTTTTCATAGGTAATTCTCCATTTTATTGGATAATGATTTTTTATCATGAGAATTTTTTATGGGATTTATGGAGTAAACATAATCCACTATGACACTCAGTCTACCATGTTATGTTTCTTGGAAATTAACCTTGAACTATTCATATGTAATGTTTTAAATTGATTCCACATTTTATTATGTTTCCATGATCGTGTCATAACATGTTCTTTATGTTATGTTAACATGTGATTACTCATGATTCTTATCCTTAATTATATCATTTTATTCCATTAACCCGCACATTATATTTCCTTATCATGTTTATTTCCTTATGAGTCTTTTTAACTAAACGCATATTTCTTTGTAGTCCCCATGTTATCACATGTAGTTTTAGGATCTTATTATATATAATAATAATAGGTTATTTTTTTCATTTTAATTTTTTATGTACATAGTCTTCCAATGACACTAGGCATTTTCGATCATTATTTTGAATTAATAGATAGTTATATTAAAATTCAGGAAATATTATTTGTCAAAGGACTGGGTTGTTATACAAGGCGTTAGATTAAAATTATAGTTATTTTAAGGATTATAATGATAATAATTTAATTATAAACCTAGGGATAAGTCTATGTATAGTAAAATATCCTAGAATCTTCTTCAAGTATATAGTGTGTGGTTTTTAGGGAATTGCGTCCCCATGTAGACAATATAATTGGATGTGGATCTAGAATAGTTTTACTGTGGGGTAAAAACTCCAAAAAGGATGCATTGGGAATTGACTTGATCATCACATTATGAGTGAAAAAGAATCCTTATAATAAACATTTTTTACACTCTCAAGGAATATTATTTATAAATTCATAATACTCTTTAACAACCATTATTAAAGACATGAAAAAAAATTTAGGCTTAAAAAACTAATAAAAAACATTACCATGGATAACCTAGATTTAAGCCTATATACTCATATGTTAAGATATTTCTATTGTTTAAAATTTTTTCCTACCATGTTTGTATGTTTCCATGTTGTATGTTTATTAGTTATTTTATTGTTATATTTTTTTATTAATTAAATAAAATATGAGAAATCATGTCAATTACCAACATTATTGATAATATAATGATTTCTCCCAATGATATATCTAACCTTATGAGAGATTGATCTGAGAAATTAATTGTATTATTGGCTCAACTATATAATTTTATGACTAATACCTTGAATTATATAGAATATTATCCTCTTGTGAAATATAAAGTCCGAGTTAATTATTTTTTGTGTTAAAGGCCTCTTATATTTAGTGGATATTATGATCCCCACATTATGTAATGGTGGATTAAATCCATTGAAATGATATTCTCAATCCTCCAATTCCCTGAAAAATGGAAAGTTGTGTTGGCCATTTATCATATAGAGGGTGAAGCCAATTAGTCATGGAAGCTGGTTATGAATAGGTACTCCAAAGTGTTTATTGATTCAATGGAAAGGGAAGAATTGAAGTAAATAATTTTCAATAAAAATTTTCCCAAAAATCTCTATCATTAATTGGGTAGGGAACTCAGTGGAATAAAGGAAAAAAGAATATGATTCTATGAGGGCATATGTGGAAATAATCACAAGAAATTAAGGATATGCCTCTTGTTTTTTTATCAGAAAAACGTAATATGAAACATTTATGTAGTGGGATAAAGATGATTCTATGAAAAAATATAGTGATTAATAACTTTTTAATATTTTAATAGAATATTATTTATTCCCTCAAGGTTTTAATAGAGATTTGGGAATCTCAATAGTCTCATGGTTTTGAAGATAAAAAAATCATAAAATGAAATTATATTAAAGATTAATAATGGTTAAACCTCATAGTATAATGAAAAAAAATATAATTTATAAAAAAAGTGGAAAGAAACATCCCAAAAACTATATCAAGGGAACTAGAATATTTTGAAAATGTGGAAAATGGGGATATAAGGATAATTAATTATGAAAGGATTTGATGAGTCCCACTAATGAGAAAGAGGGAAAATGTTCATATCAATACTCAGCCTATGGTAAAATATTTCAACAGTAAGGAACACAATAATTATGCATTTAAATACCCAAATACAATGTTTTTAAGAGAATATAAATGAGAACAACATAAATTACCTATAGAGAATGTAAGTGAATATGTTATCACTATAGTTTTGGTGGATCCTGACAATGATGTTATGACGAGAACAATAGTTAATAATTTAATAATAGTTAATATAATTTTTTAGTCTGGTTCTATGAATATTTCCATATCATCCAGTATTTGTAAAACTATTAAAAAACGAAATGAAAACAGGGGTGGTGAGCTAGTTGTGAGAATACAAAATGGATCAATTATTACACTCTAAGAATATAACTCCTCCTAGAACAATTTGCATAGTCAAACATAAAAAAAATCTCATCTTAATTACATTAATTGAGTTTATTAGATATTGGGAATGGATTTAATATCCTTATATAAATTCAGCATCAACTATTGAGATATGGAGATAAATACTCGCATCCCAATTCATCCTATACTTCTATACAAGAGGATGCAGGAGGATAAATTTCCCTAGGAATCCTCTTTTTATACATGTATATTATTTCCCTATGAGAACATATAAATAAAAAAATGATATAGACAAAGGATAGAGTAATTATTCATTCTATTCCCATTGTGGAGAATTATTTTTTTGTGTTCCTTGATGAGTTTATTTTTCTTACTCATATTGGAGATGTTGAGAACTCAATAAAACATATACCTTGATCTCATTCCACATCTAATATTCCACACCAAATTTTCATTATTATGTTAGAAGAACTGAAAAAATTGTTACCAGATAATATGAAAAAAAGTTTTATATGCCTGAGTGCTTCACCATGGTATATTTTAGATGTATTCATCCAGAATAAGGATGGGTCAATGAACAGTTGTATATATGATCATAAACTCAAAAAATCAGGATAATGAACAGGTATCCCCTTTAATAGATAGTATAATTTTCTAATAAACTACATTGGGATAAATATTTCTTTAAGGTGGACCTTTGGTCGACATATCTATAATTAATGGTTAATAAAGAAGATATTTTGAATACTCTATTTCAAAAAATATATAGACACAATGAGTTCATAGTGATGCCTTCTAGACTCACTAATTCTCCAAGAATTTTTATAAACTAATTGAATAGATTATTTAGATATTTCTACAGCAATGTTTTGGAATTATTTATAGATGATATCCTAATATAATTCAAAGGAAAGGAGGATCATGATGAGATTTTTAATAATGTGATAAATAATTTTTTAAAAAACTACCATTTGAAAAGTATAGTAAATGTTATTTATAGATGATATAAGTATCATTATTGGGGCATGTTATCATTAAAAACGGTTTATTTATATACCCTTCTATAATAAAGGAAATCAAAGAGTTTCATGGACTTGAAATTTTAATAATTATATATAGTTTACTTTGACTAAATAAGTATTAACAATTATTCTTTATAAACTTCTTACAATTTTCTAACACACTACCAAGCTGTATCAGAAGGGAAAAACTTTCTTTGACTAGTGAATTCTAGGACATCATTATGAATTTAAAAATGCGGCTTATCACTACATCATTCATCACATTACCCACAATTGGGAAATTTTTGTGGTATATAGTGATGCTCAAAATAATGGTTTGGTCTTTGTACCAATTACAAATGAATATGATGTATCATATGCCACAAGGTATTTAGAATTTAGGGAGTATAATTATCTAACACATGATTTGGATTTAGAGATATGTATCTTTTCCTTAAAATTATCTATATGGGTGGAATTTTGAAATATATAAAGATCATAAATGCCAAAAATATATATTCAAACAAAAGGATATTAATATGTGACAATAAAGATTTTTATAGATGATAAACGGATATTACTACATAATCCATTACCATATTGGAAAATAAAAAAATGTAGCACATGATCTATGTAGAAAGGATATGGAAACTTCATCAACGATGTTAATTTTGAAGGATCTAATATTCTAATAATTAAAAAGGTTGGACATGGGAATCGTAATGGAATGAAAAAAATTATTCCTTTCAAAAATTATTTCTAAGACATACATTCTATAGAAGATAATGGATTCTTAAATAGATGATGTGGAAATTTTTGATAAGGTGGAAGTTATGAGAAAAGGGTAATCTTCAGATCTCAAAATTGATGAAGAAGGTGTTATAATATTTTTGTTATGAATTTTTGTACCATAAAATACTAATATAAAGAAATACGGATTGAATGATGCATATAGATCAACTTTATCTATATTCCCAGGGAGTATGAATATTAACAAATAACTTAGATAGAATTATTGGTGAGATAATATGAAGAATGAAATCATAGATAATATATCAAATTGTCAGATATATTCAAAATAGATGGTTTAAAAGAGTAAATATAAGGGGGGATGAAATAAATACCCAAACCTATATGGAAATAAGAAAACATAATTATAGAAATTTTCACTCAACTCTTAAATATATAAAGAGGAAATGATGTAATGTGGGTAGTGGTGGATTATCTAACAATTTCATCATGATTTATTATTATTGTATAATATTTCTCATTCAATAAACATGAGATGATACACATCAGAGACGCCGTTAGGATTCATGTAACACCATTATCAGTTATATTTGATCAAGATACAAGATTTACCTCTATGTTTTGAAATAGTATATAGTATGCTCTAAATATTGAGTTGAACTTCCATATTACTAATCTTCCCAAAACTGATGGAAAATCTAGGTGGACTATAAAGAAAATGGATGATAAATTGAGATCATGCTCAATGGGCTTGAAAGGAGTGTGGGATAATTACCTTCCTCTTCTCGAGTTATCGTAAATTGATGACTGTCACTGAAGAATACAAATATAACCTTTTGAAGACCATTATTGGAAGAGTTTTAGAACACATATGTTTTGGGATGAAGATGGTGAACATTATCTCTTTGGACCTGAAACTGTTGAGAAAATGGTATAAAACTTTAAGACCATTCAACAACGCAACAGTGATAGTTAGAGACAAAAGAAGAGCTATTTTGAAAATCATTAATTAGACCTCGAGTTTAAGGTTGGGGATAAAGTGTTTCTTGTTATATTTACATGGAAGAGACTCTTGATAATTGGGAATAAGGTAATGTTATTCCATGATTACATAAACCCATTTTAGATTTTCAATCTCATTGGAATTGTGGCATATTGACTAAAAATCATACCAACTATTTATCATGTACACATCTTATTACATGTATCCCTCTTAATGAAGTACATACTTGATCTCTCAAGTGCACATACTTCAAATGTGGTATAGTTGGAAAATGATCTCTCTTATGATCATAAAATGGTGAATATATTTCACTATTGAGATATGTTTCTACACAATAAGATAACTCACCTAGTAAAATTACTATAACAATAACATAAATATGAAGAGGAATCTAAGGAAACTAATGAATATATAAAATAGAAGTATAATAACATGTTTTATCCTTAGTAGATAATATGAAAATTCAAGGGTGAAATTCTTAAAAGGGGTTGAAGTATATAATACCCTATGATTTTAAAAATTATACTATGTTTGATAGTGTATACAACACGCAACACTAAGCCTAAATGAACCATGGTTATTTAGATATGGCTGTTATAACTTTGATTTTAAATTTGTTGGTATTAATATAATTAATTGATTTATGTACTATATATAAATTACCAACTCAATATAATTGTATTGATAAATTATTAGGAAATAACTACTCATTTTTTAATAGAAAATTTTTTCTTCATAGAATATGTTTTATTCAAAAATGATATTTGTTTTTTTTTTGTGAGAAAATATTATAAGAAATTTTTGGGAATTATATAAAGTTTATTTAATAAAATCATCTTCATTATTTAAACTCTCATATTTAAATTAACTTCGGGTGAAAATTTGAGATTTTTTGAAAAAGATTTACTATTTAAGAAAAACTAAAAATTGCTGATTTTTCAAATACTATCATTTATTTTCATTAAATCATGTTATTTATAAGTCCATTTATATTTAATATTTGGTATTAAATTGAAATATGAACCATTATATTTACAAAATATAATTAATTTCATTTTAATCAACAAATTTCATGATTTCGTTATAAGTTTACTTTTATTCTTAAATCATAGTTTTTTGAAAACTATTTCTAAGTGAATAAATCCAATTCATTTTAATTAGTTAAATCAACCCATTATAAAGAAATATTTAACATATATATATATATATATATTAACTATATATATGAATTAAAATTCAAATAATTATTATTTCTAAATGTATAATTAATTTAAGATCATCTATTTCTAGAAAAATGATTTTTCCAGGAAAAATCATTTTTTATTTTAATTTTTTTGTTTTAATATTAAATTAAAATCTTCTAATTTAATTAGTTTAAATTTATAAAATGGATTCCATATTTTTAATCAGCATAATGAATATTTTTTAACAAAGTAATCTTAATTTTTTGTAATAATGAATAGTAAAAACATTAAAACTTTATTATCATGGATAAGGTTTAATCATTTTTATTGGGGGTTAAACTAAAGGAATAAGAGTTAAAATGATGGAAACACGTTTTCTATTACATTTATATATTTTATTATTTTAAAAAAAATTATGTCGGTCCTCCTCCATATTTATAAAAGGACACCTCTTCTCCTCTTCACTACACACTTAAAAAAACATTTTGGTGTTGACAGTACCTAAGAAAATACCTTGTTATCTTACATTAAAGAATTCTATATGCCTTTTCATAATATAAATCCCACCTAGGAAGGGTTTTGGTGAAAATCTAAATCAGTTGTCCAATGAAGAAGTGTCCTTCTTAACCGACTTTTTTGTTTTATTTCTTCTTCCACATACTAGAAATATTTTTCATCCCCAATGATATAATAAAATTAGTGTCACCCGTATAATTAGATTTTAAAATGTTAATGGAATAACATAAAACTGTATTTTATTCCATAAAATGGAAAATGAAACTTTCGTTCGTGGGTATGGCGGATTACCTCCTCGCGAATTGATGTAGTTAATTTTTTATTATCTCATATTATAGTAGTTTATTATTATGGATATAATATATATATATGTATATATGATATTAATAAAAGATTTATCATTGTATAAAAATACTTACTCTAATATTTTCTTACTTTTCCATTCATTAAAATATGATAATGTTGTTCATGATCACATATAGATTACCTCCTCCATAAAACAATGTGATTCGTTTTTCATTATCACTTCACATGGTTGGTATATATAATTTTATTTAATGAAATAATATTATATTTATGATATAAAGGTAATTATTTAATAATAAAATATTTATTACATTATTTATATCATTATTATTGAGTAATGGAAACGAGATTCCTGGGTATATATGACATACCGTCTCCAAATTTGTTACATAGTTCTTTTTTCCTAACTATATTTCATGATTAGTTTTCAAAGTAATATTTATTTATAGAATTTTTTATTATTTCATGATTATTATTATATAGAAGATAAAATTATAATTTATTATCCTTTATTCATCTTCCCAATGTTATTTTGGATATTTGGGTCGAATATATTCAAACCATCTAACATGACCTTAAATGATTATGTAATTGAATATAACACGATAATAAATAAAATAAAAAGGATTAATAAACATGAAAAGGGTTCTTAATAAACTATATAATTATTATAATTTTATTTTTTTAGAAGATAATGAATGCATGTGATGAGTCAAACTCAAGGTAAATGATCTCTCTAAACCACCCTTTTCTCTAGGTTGTGATTATTCTCTCTTTAACTAAATTTCTCTATATCTTTAATGTTATTGAATGATTATGAATTATATATATATGTCTCCCACATGTATAAATATATTATTATTCCATAATTTTATAGGGTACTATATTCCTTATGTTCATTTCTCCAATTCCTTCACTATAAAATAGCCTTTCATTTTGATATGAGGCAAGATTATGCAACCCATTTTCCTTCAATGGGAAATTATTCTTTTTATTCCTTATGACTAATTTAATTTTTATGGAACACATAATCATGAACATGTTATGATGAGTGTTTCCCGATAGTTCCCTTATATGTTGGGTACTGATTTTTTTAATGAGTAGTTATGTATGGGATTTAGGGAGTAAATCTAATCCACTATGGGACTCTATCCACCATGTGATGTTGTCCTGTAAGTAAGTCTTGACTCATGATTATGACATGTTTTATGTTTCTACCACATTTGAAATGTTTCTATGATCATTTGATACCTATTTTTATGTTGTTATCCTACGTGATTACTAGTGATTATTTTATTTTATGATATCATGTTATACCTTGGTCGAACACGTTATGTTTCCTAATCATGTTTATTCTCTTAATAGGATTTTCTGATCACCCCTTTTCTCTATGTATTCCACTAGTTATCCCATTTAGTTTTAGGAGATCAATGATATTTCAGAACTCATTATAGAGAATAAAATAGTGAATCATAATTTTCATGTTGATGTTTTATAAACCTAGTATTCCAAGGATACTATTTATTTTAGATAGCATTGTTGTGTTATTATATATATATATATATCTTAAAAATTATGTAATAATATGTGTAAAAGGCTTGGGTCACTATAGGAATTGGGGGGAATTTATCTAGACGTTCGACTTAAACACCTCCAACACCATAGGGAAAGAGAATGTCACTACTAAATATATGAATCAAAAGGTATACTGCATGATATTTTGGAATCAAAGGAATATATGAACCTTATGGGACACTTCACTAAGATGGATTTCGATACTCATGGGGTGATTCTCGTTTTTTTATAACCAAATTTATATTTATCATCATCTACCTTGAGTCTATTCTATAGGATCAACAGCAGGATGATTAATTTAGATAAATCAACAAATCCATTTAAGTTGGGGAGGCCATTTATGATTGTTCTATCACTTCTGATAGTATTATATGATTTATAAATATGTTTGTAATCCAATCATCCATGATGAAATTATTGTTTCATGAATTGGTAATGTTTATATCTCATGAGCTCAAAAGGATACACAATAGTATTATACCAATCAAAGGGTATAAAAAGTGATAATCTCAAAACAAAGGGTACAAAATAGTATTATCCCAAGCCAAATAGTTCATGATAGGATTATAAAAAGTCAAAGGGTTCATAGAAGGATTATCTCAATCCAAAGGGATTATATGAGGATTATTCAATGCCCAATGGTATGCATGAGTATTATATCAAGAACAATAAGGGTACACAAATTGTAATCTAACAGTTATTATGTGTACATGGGTGGTGACCCCAAGCCAAAGTGTACATAGGTCATATGACCGAGCTTAATAATTTACACGAGTGGTTAGAACTAGTTTACAATGTGATGGAAGTATTGGTGGGGTGCCTTGACATATGATATATATATATATATATGTTTGTGCCACAATCATTTTTAATAATATAAATCATATTTTAGTCTATATGTATCATGTTTATTAACTCATGATTTCATAATTTTTTTTCTATGGTATAGTTTATTCATTTCATGTTACATGTAATTTTATCACGAAATATGAAAATTAATTATTGTTCCTTTTTTTATTTTTATATTTTCCCTTGACTCATGTTTTTTCATATTCATATTATTTAACCCTTGATGAAATAATCATAAGTTTTATCCTTAATGATTGTTTGATCTCAACGATTTCCAATGTTTTCAATCCCTAGGTAATGAAGATGATTACCACTTATGATATGTCTATAACAAAGTCTATTGTAGCTCAATTATCGGCGAATTTTATAAAGAATCATATACTATGTTTCTTTTACAGTTGATACTAAAAGACAACAAACGTTTACATATATGGGATTCTATATTTATAATTAAATTTAATGTTTGTATTACGGAAATGATGTTAAATAATGATAGGTTCATCTAACATTTTATTAAAGACAGAGTTTAAATAAATTATTTCAGCACTATATCTAAGTGTGTGGGTCTGGGATGATATAAAGACCATTGGAAAATTTCACATGTCTATGTTTATATATAAATACCTATCTTTATCAAGGGTCTATAGGAATAAAAAACCCATATATAGTTAGATGTTGATCTTCTGGGAAAATAATTAATAAAATGGTTAGAAAATTATAACAGTGTCACTAATATTTTTGAATACCATGAAAAATCCTAGTTAAATTATAAGGAATAGTGTTCCCTAGTTGAAGAATAATTTGAAAGGAATGATTATGTGAAATTTTTGATTAATAATGTTTTTTATGAAATTATTAATGTACCAAATGAAATTATTTTTATCAAATATTTTCTTTTAAAAACAAAGGTTTATTTTAAGAATGATCATGACATATCCCTATAAAAATTTTAAGTTACTTTAAAATAAATTTGAGAAGATAAGAGTGAAATATGATGATATAGTGAAATATTTTGAAGATCAGAAAATTAAAATAAATGTATTTTGATTTGAGATGGAATTAAATATACTAAACATGGAAATTAATATATATAAATCGTTATATACAATTAAAAGTTTAATGTCTGTTTCTGAACTGAGTTTTTTTAATGTTATAATACTAGTGGGAAGAATAGATTAAAATTTTTTATTTTTAAATTTTCATCAAGCTCATAATAAAAGGTGGCCCTTGTAATTTATATTTTTGTATACCAATATTGGTTCACTTTATAGTACAAATTTTAAATTAAAATATAGTAAAACTTTGGTAATCGAAAATGATGAGGAATCCATTACATCATGAAATTTGGATATAAGTAAATGAAATAAGAATGGATCCCAAAAGGGTAATCAAAAGATGAGTTGTATGGTAACAAAATTAAAGGATATAAATATAGAATGTCTAATTGGATCCCATTTAAATATATTGGAGAAAACTCCCCAGTTAACTCCCTCCTTCATTCCTATTATGAAAATGATAATTACCTAATTCATTGGAAAGATATCTTGGTGAAACAATCATATAAGCTATATCAGGTTATCCCATTATACATGTTTTATAGAGATAGTCAATTTTATAATAAATGTCATGATAACCCATCATCATCTACAATTCTCATGTACAATATCATGAATACAAAAATTTCATTGTTTCATATTTTATCATAAAACTCTTTTCAACTCATAAGAAAAACATTTTTTGGATATAAAAATACACATTCTGTTTAAAAAACTATTAAATAAATATAGTACCTGGGAAAAAGGTTTTTCCTTTGAAATAATCATAGAATATCTTAATAGAATCCAAACATCAAATAACTATTGTGGAGGTGGGAAACAAAATTCATGACTTAAATGGTATAATATAACATTCATTTTACCATTTTTAAATAATGTCAAAATATTATGCCAAAAGATTTTTTTAAAAAAACATTGAAATAAAATAAAAATAGAAATAAAATTTCAATTATAATTATTTTTTTACATATATATATGTTAATAATATATTATTAAAAATATGTACATGGGTGGAAAGTTTTGGAAGGAAAACATTAAAGGATAATTTTTAAATTAAATCCCTTAACTCGAGTCTTAACCATCACATAAGTTCTTCATCTTCCTTGAAAAGAAATTATTTTAATGATTACCTTAATAATTAATAAAATCAAGTTCATTATTACCCTTATTTAATTTAATACTAATATGGTAATATATAATAAATTATGTTTAATTTGGATGTTCTGAGGATATTCAACTCATATGAAAAAAATGACTCAAAAGGCTGACTATAGTCAAAGTGGTCATTATTTCATCATATTTAGAATGCCAGTCATCAAATAATTATCATATTTATATATCAATTATACATTTAAAACCACATAATAATTATGGTGATGAAAAATTAACTACATTAGATTCATGGTGATGGTAGGTCATATGTACGTATGAGTAATGTTTTCATTGTTCAAAGATCATGATTGAAAGAAGATATATATTATTTCACCTTTATATAATGATAATTATATAATTAATACCATATTATATAATTATATATACTTATATATCATACATGTAATGTGGTGAAGAAAAACAAATTGTATTGCGTCGTTGAGGTGGTGGCCCACATGTACGCACAAATGATGTTATCATTTTTCCATGAATGGAATGATTAGAAAATAAGTGATGCATTATTAATTAAGAATGATAAATATGTCATTAATATCACATATATACATTAATTTAATCATTATAATTATTTATGAGAGACAATTATGGAAAAAAATTTCATCAGCTCATGTGGCGGTTTTCTGTCATACACAAGAATGATGGTTTCGTTCCCAATTTGATGGAAGAATTTGATGGATATACTTTATTAAATTAACAAAATAACATCTACTTTTAAGTTATATAGTTACCATGTTATATCATTGTGGTCGATTAATATTTGAAGGAGGTGTAAGAACAAATAAATCCAAAATGTTTGTATAAAATCTATACCTCTTCCTCGGAAAATATCCCTCATTTTACATCATAAGCCCCCTAATGATAGCATTCTTCCTAAAGAGACCACTATAATTAAGTGGTATTTTTATAATGTAGTTTGGTTGGTATTGGATGAACCAAAATTTTTTATGTGTTAAGAAAAGGGGAGAGGTTCATATTTATAAGAGAGGGGAGGGGTATTCATGGAATTTCTTAAAATATTAAAATAATATAAATTGATTCTCATGTTAGAACAGCTCAAAATTTACATTATTAAAATATAATACTATTATGAGTAAAAATAATCCTATAAAACAAATAATTTACAAGTTTAGGTAAATTTTCAGCATTATCATTTTGTTTTAATCTTCCATGAACCCTTTTGACGATTACCATGATAATAAAGTTTTTTAATCGTTAGTGTTCAATGAGGTTACTGTAAAAGGAAACTTTTACAATAAATAGAGGATGATTGATATTTTAAACAATATCACAATAAATTTGGAAAATATGATATTTTTTAGGAATCTTAAATCATTTTATAAAATATTATTTATTATAAAATATCATTAATGTTAATTTTTAAACTATTCCTTTACTTTGACTTTTATAACATCAATATAAAAAAGTAATTAAAATATAATAAATTAAGACTTACAAAACATGTCATATTTATCTGAAAAAATATTTTAATGCAATAATTCATTTAATATTAATTACGTTTTATATTTTTAAGATCATTTATTTTATTTCTCTATTGATTGAATAAATACTATCTCAGTTTTGCGTATACTTTTAATGTAAATAATAGATAACTCAAAATTAAAAAAAAAATTACCATAATAAAAAATAATTTATATTTTTTTAGTAAAATTATAACTTAACATAGATTATTTGTATCTCTATTAAAAAATTATAAGATAATAAAATGAAGATAAGGACATTTATTAATTTTCATTACAAAAATATATTATAAATGTAAAAATCATGGCTAAATATAAAAAAGGACATATATTATATGTTTTTATGATTATGAAAAAAAATATAATCATAAAATAATATTAATTAATTTTAATGGTTACATTTTAGTCCTTATCACATTATCTTTACCTTTAATTACTTATTTTTACCTTTACCCTGGTAACACAATTTACTATTCTATCTATTCATAATGATAAAAAATAAAGTTCTCATATTAATAAAATGTTGACCACATGATTCAAAATAGGAAATCAATATTTCAAAATTTATGTCACATAAGTGGATGAATTAAATTTAAAATTAAATCCACAAAAGAGATTAAAATAATTTTCTAGAAAAATATATTTTAGGTATAAAAATGTTTTTATACCAAATTCAAGTATAATTTTTTTTAAAAAAATGTTAATTTCATTTTTATTAATAATAAGTAACTAAATAAATTTTACAACTAATCTAAAATATAATATAACTTTGTAAATACTTTAAAATAAAATACAGTTTTTAATAAAAAAAATCATTTTCACTCTTCCTTGAAAATTAAAACTTTTCAGAAAAATCTAAAAATTTCTCCATAAAATAAGTTTTCTATGAATATTAATACAAATATATCCTATTATAAAATAAAATTTATAAACATTTTAAAATTTTATTATAATATTTTCTCTCTAAAACTAATAAAAACTATTTTTTAAGATAATGTATTTTTGATGAATGAAATGACTTTAGTAAAATATTAGTGATTATAAACTATGAATTTATTGGTAAATTTATATTGAGTATGAACATTATATATATTTTATAAATTATTGAATCCTATTTATACTAGTGAATTTAACAACTAGGGTATAATGGTGATATTTAAATGACAATATGTCACAGTTTGTTTAGGATTGGTGTCATGTGTTCTATATACAATTAACCATAGTATTTTTTTAAATTATCAAGGAGATACAGTATCACACTTTTAATAAACTAAATCCAAAATTTATAATTGATCTTCACAATCAATGGTTTGACATTTGAAAATACCATTTTTGAAATCTGACATCATATGAAGGGTTAATAAAACATCCTCTTGATAAGAGAGAAAGGTAAATACAATGATCATCTTCAATAACACATTACTAGGTTTCCAAATATGAGAACATTTTTGGATAGTAAACATATTACTGTTGAATCCATGTGTTGTGCCCAAATAATTATGGATAGTGAATGAGATCATTGACCATAATAAATTGAATTATCATAAGAATGTTGATGATAAAAAAACTATGAACTAAATAGGGGTGAACAATGTTGTAAATTCATCGAAAATGAACATAAAAGTATAAAATTTTCATTTCATGAAGCTTTTACTAGATTTGATTAATTCTTTAACATCTAGACTAGGAACATAAAGATAATATACTTAATTAAAAATTACAATTTCATTATTTTATCGATTTATACCCTTATCTCATCATTTTCTCTAAAGAATGAGTATTCATAAAGAATTTTTTATGCACGAAGAATAAAATTAACTTATAATGGATCATATTATTCCAAAAAAGAATCAAAATATATTATTACTATATTTATATTTTGACAAAAAAATGGTTAGAATAAGGTTCGACAATTCAAAAAATGAATAAACCTTAATATGAAGAAATAATACATTAATATCCAAAATTCAATAGTAAAACCCAAATTATAAATTAAACCATTCTATAAATAACTATTCCTAAAATTATTAAAAATATTATTGAATTATATGGAAACCCAAATATTAGAATTCATTAATCACATATTGTTCCAACATAAATATAAAATTTATCTCCAAATAATTGAAATCACTCTTAAAGTCTAATAAAAATTTTGTATATGTCAACTTCTTATAATCTCTTACATATGATAATCAACACATTAAATTACTTAAATCACCATAAAGAATCATTAAAATAATATATAATTCCATAAGGTACTTCAGGTTTTAATTATCAAATAAAATCCTATAATATTATGTTTACCATAACCACATATTGTTCTCCAAAATATAGTGATCGTCTTTCAAAAAACATTATTCACTTAATCACCGAATCACTTTTCATCCCAATAGTTATCTATAAAATAAAACATATATTCCAAACATTAAATTAATATATATATATATATAACATATTTTTTAAAATTCAATAATAACTAGGACATCACATTGGACATTGGTAGTAATTTCACCATTTTCTCACTTCGGTTGTATGTTCATGCCCCACGCCCTTTCCAGAAGTGAATTGTTACCTTTTTTACTAAATTTTTACCAATATAAATCCTATAAAATTCCATAAAATATAATGAACATCCTCATTAATAATATAAATCCTAATGTCACTTTTTATCCTCTAAGCTTTTATGTACATTTTATTTTTCCACAAAATTGAATAATATAAATTGATTATCATATCCTTTACATCAATAACATTTTAACCTAGGGTCTTATTTATCCCATTATCATATGTGCTTCAATAAGTGTCTCAAAAAATTATCAACTTTTCACTACACCACTTTTTAAAGATATCGATAATATCTAACATATGTTTCAAAATTTTGAAACCATAGTATACTATAGAATAATCTTTAGCTTATTCATAATTCTCATTATATTTATAATATATAATAACATCATTTATAAACACATTATTCATTAATCATCCTTCTAAAACCATTAACCATGTTTTGTTTTCTTACTCCCTAACACATTTTTTCAAAAAAATATAATATATGAAATATTATTATATGAATTATCAATGTCAACACAATCATGTTTCATTTATTGAACATAATAAGAGTATTCATCCCTTAAATATAGATACTATGGAATTATTTTATGTTGTTGATATCCCCTTCTTCTTTTATAATATGTCCATATCTCAAAAACAAATTCATATTTTTAGTGGTAATCGCCTTACCGAATGAGATGTATTAGTTGATATTTTGATATAAAATAAAATGAATACCATGATCTGTATAACATTTCTAGAAATAAAAATATCTTGTATAGATAAAATAGCCTCTTATTGGTTCTTCAGATGTTCAAAAATCTTTCAAAATCATTTGAAGAATATTTTTCTATGATAGTGATGATTAAATCATCTTGATGGGATAAGAAGGTTTTGTGTGGTCCTTCATCTTTTGTCAAATAAAAAATCCATAATATATAAAAGTAAAATCATTTAAACATGAAATCATTTATTACATGTTAAAATTAAAATGGTATTTTTAAATAAAATACCCATTGAAAATCTATAACAATTTAACATTAAAATCATCGCAAAGAACCATGATAAATTCAACATGAAGGAATATTTTTACCAAAATGTTTATCTTATAACATTATGATTACATCCCTAAAAATGTAACAACATTATTCTAATATAATCCTTCACGTTAAACCTAATCGTTATATATATCTCAACAAAGTAAATTTTCCCCAAAATTACATTAATAACCTTAAAATCGAATCACTAAAAACCTAGAAAAAACATATGTGTTTTAATTTAAGATCAAAATTGTACATATTAACCAATGATTGTTTTCATAATTCATATGTTAATCTCACAAATAAACATCATAATATCTAAATTTATTAAGGCCTCCCTATGAGAGAAATAGTAAATAATCGACCTTAAAAAATACATAATATAGTTTCATATGACTAGAATTCAATTTTTTACATAATTGAGGATCATTATGGTTTCTATTTTTATATAATTGTGTCATAAATCATACATAACAAGAAAATATTTTAAAAATTGTACACTTCTGATCATTATCATTTTTTTCAATGATATTAAACTAGGATAAATAAATATATATTTTTTTCCATGAAAAATATCCATGAATTACAACTGGACTTCTTCTTTGTTCTTACCCATACTTAATTCCTAAAAAAAAAATATAAAACATCGTATGAGAACAAAAATCACATAAAGGATGTGGATATAGGTTATGAAATTAACAAAATAACATATAATTTTATGGTAGATTATAATATGATTTTACCATAAGGGTTTATAAAAATAATTTATATGTGGAAGAAAAAATAAAACTAAAACATTAGGTTAAAATTCATGCATCTTCTTTATAAAATCAAACATTCTTTATAGCTTATTCCCTCTAAGGTTGATATTATACCAAAATAATGACCTATATAATGATATAAGAGAGTATAGGGTGGTATGTGTCTAGGTAGTTTTTGAACAAAAAGGATTTTGATGTGTTAATAAAATATGGTAGGAGGTATGCATTTATAAAAAAGGGGAGGAGCATTCTTGGAATTTCTTAAAGTATTAAACTAATGTATATTAATTTTCATGTTATAATGAAAAATCCGGCATTATTAAAACATATAATGATTATGAATTGAAATAATATCATCAAATAAAAATGGTACATGTTTAGGTAATGTTCTCACCATTATCAATTTATTTTAATTCTCTATTAACCCTTTTTATTATTACAGTAATAAAAATGTTGTTTACTTTGTAAAAGTCTATATAGTGAATATAAAAGGAATATTAGACAATAAATTTTCCATGGTTTATATTTTATATTTTATCCTAATAACTTGTATGAAAATAGGATTTTTAGGAATTTTAAATTATTTAATAACAAAATCATTATTATAAAATAACATTAAATTAAAATTTATAACTATTAATTTACTTTGAATTTTATAACATTAATACATTAAATGAATTTTCATATAATCAGAAAGAACATCCCTAAAATGTTATATTTGACTAGAAATTCATGGAACATAATAACTAATTCAAATTATATTAAATTTCATATTTTTAAAATCAATAATTTTATTTATTTATTAATTGAATTATTATTATGTTAGTGTTGCGTAAGAATTTAAGTTAAATATTTAATCACTAAAAATTATAAATAACTTAACATGAACAAAAAATAGTTTATAATTAAAATAAAAATGTATAACCAAAATACCTTCTTTTTACCCCTATATCAAAAAACTAAATATAATAAAATTGTGAGAATAACATTTTTTAGTTTTATTTGCATAAAATATTTTAAAAATTGACTTCATGTACAAATGGAAAAAAGGGAATACATTCAAATTTACGATGATTATCGAAAAAATATACTCATCCAGTAAAATAATGGAATGTATTATGGATACCTGTTAGACCTTATCACATTATTTTATCCCCAATTAACCCATTATACCTCTTCCATGGGAATTTTTTTACTATGATTAGTATTTATAGTGACTATTAAAAAAAGTAAATATTCAACAGACAAGTACCTCAGTATTAAAGATAAGGAAATTATTTTCTAATATTCATTTCACAGTAGTGGAAGAATTTAATTTAATATTAAACTGACAAAACATAATGAAAAAAGTGTTCCATAAAAATGCATTTTACGTATAAAATGTTTTTATACAAAATTTAAGATTAAAATTAATTAAAACCCCAGTAATAGATTTTTATCATTTAAAATGAAATAATAAAAATTTAAATCTATTCCAAAATAGAATATTACTTTATAATCAATTTGATGGAAAATATAGTTTTATATAAAAATCAGTATTTTCACTATTTATTGAAAAATAAAACTTTTAAAACAATGTGAAAATTTCCTCACATGATAATTTTAATATCATTTTTTAAAAATAATTAAAAAAATTTAAAATAAAATTTCTAAAATTTCCAAAAATTAATTATATTATTTTCTCAAAGAATGAAATTAAATCAATTTTTTAGTAAAACAAATTTTGGAAGAATAAAATGACTATACTAATATTAGTTTGATTATTTACTAAGAATTTATCAATACTATTATATTAAGTAATACATTTATATTTATTTACTAAATTATTTAATCATATTTATACTATAAAATTTAATGGATTGGTTGTAATGGTCATATAAAAATAATAACATTAAATTTATTGTTTATGCATGTTGTTTTATATCATATGTACTAACAAATATAGTTTTTTTAAATATTAGAGTTTTTCACCTTAGGGGAATGTTTTAATATTATAGGAATATTAATTTTAGATAAATTAAGATAAATCATAAATGATCATCTATCAAAATGAGAAAAAAAATTCATTGGTTTGGTGGAATACATCTAATAATAAAAATTAACAAATATATTGATAATAGTTAGTCAAATATTAGTTAGAAACTTTAGGAAAGGTAAAAAATGACTGGACACATTCCCTAAAATTGAATGAATTGGATACCATGATATACATATATAATGTGAAAAAAATACCAATGAATCCAAGTTCCAATATTTCTATTTTAAAAAATTCTTCTCCACACAAGAATACAAAAGGGAATAATCATAAGAAATTCATGACCATATAGATATAACATCTAGATTTGGATAATAAAATTTAGAAATAAATAGATATTGAAGGTACCCGTCCAACTAATGTTAAAAAGACATTTCAATTTCGAAAAATTAATATACAAATAAAGAAGGAAATACTAACCATAAATTCTCATCTGTGGAGAATAAAAAGAGGATAAATAATGAATAATTATCATACTTTAGAGCATTAAAAAAACTGATATCTGGTTTTAGATATAAAATACATCCCTTTTTACTTTAGGATATATAAATACCCACTACTTTCCCATATCAACTATTTTTGTTTCTTTGCCATTGGATTCAAAGGTGATATAATTGTTTAAGGGGAAAATTAATGTACTAAATTTTTTGAAACTCCTTCAATAATCTGGATGATATCCATCATGGAGTAATTTATTTCAATTAATATCAAAAAAAATCTGGTGATATTATCCATGAAAAATAGGATTTATAGAGTTTAGTCTAAGACCCTCCAAACCCATACTCCCAGATTTGGTGCAATAAACACTTCTTTGACACACTAGATTTGATACCATATATGATCACCCATTGATGTCTCCGTATTAGTTACATGAAATTAAATAAAATATTTTATTACATATTTTCCCAAGACCTTTTAGTTTTAGATTTTAGATAATTAGGAAAAAACAATAACTAACAATACCCTTGTTCATTATATTAAATGTAATTTTTTCCACTATATATGAAAATTATTAATACATAACAAGTATTCAAAATAGCCTAAAAATTATACCCATAAAAACTATTCTTTACATTTCATAATTTTCTTATATTCTTAACCTTGGGAAATAGAAGCATAATAAGGGGAGGAGCACAGATTCTTAGTAATAGTAAAATTAAGTGATAACAATAAAATATCAAAAGTGAGTATACGATGATCATTTAGGAATATTAAATATTAAAAATAATCTTATACACAATAATTAATAGATCATAAATCATGAAATATGGCTTGTATTAACATAAGACATGAATCAAATCAGCGTGGAAACATGAGTCAATAAACATGATCTTGGAGGGCATAACAAAATCATGAGAATAAACATAAATTTTTGTAATATCTTTCAAATATAGAACACATATTATTATAGAGGGACTTAAATTTCATGATTCACAAAATTTAACCCAATATTATGAGTAATCATTATTTTACCCCTATATACATCATCTTCTTGAGTTGTACACATGAACCCATACTTTTGAACAACTAAATTGGGCTCGCTTATACATATCTTTTGATATTTTGTACTTTTAACAAATGTTTGGTAGGGTAATATAGGATACCACATCTCAATCATCCACACCAACATATGGTATAGGAAATCAATTATTCACCATTTTATAAAGAACCTAAGGAAAGAAAGTTTTTTTCATTCCATACAAAACAATGAACTCAGGGAAAGAAAATGAGTTTTATTCAACAAACCAAAAAGAACAATTTAATAAAATGGGTTTTATATTCATTTTCAATGTAATCACAAAAGGAAATCGTAAATATATTAAACCCTTGTAATATAATTGGGTATCTAAAGATAATTAGTAAATTTTTATTTAAATACCACTCAATAAATATAAATAATATGGTATTTCCATCATATATATAAATATTAAATTATTTTTGCAATGATTTCCCCAATAAGTCATTGTATGAAATCTATGTGAACACACTTTAATTAATGTAAGTAAATATAGAGTATTAATAAAGTAAAGGCCATAGAAAAAAGTTATCCCTATTCATAGTGAATGGTTAACATGATAAATTCACTGATGAATCATGTATTTGGTAAAAAATAACATTCCATAATCTATCTAGAGAAAGAAGGTGGATGGTAAAATTTATATAATGAAATTGATCAACCATAAGATATGTAAAAAGAAAATGGTATAGATTGACACAATTTTTTTGGGTTTTAGATTAATTCCATTAGAATTATAAAATATACTTTATATTTGGAAATAATTATAAAATATATATTTTAATATAGTAGGACAAAAAATATTATATAAAACATGAAAACATATAGTTAATTTTTCATATAAATTGATAATGGTGGTAAAAATATGTGTTCACATAGCAAAAAAATTAAAAAGATGTGTAATCCATAGATTAATGAAAGGAACCAATATGGACAAAATTAAAATTTTAGTTTTAAATTTAATAGAATTTCATGTAGTATAAAATTACCTTAATCAATTTTTAAGTCATAGATACGGACATTTTCAAAAGAATCAAATAAAGAAAAAATATATAAAGGGAGTTTCATGAATGATAATAAAAGGTCGGGTATGATTATCAAGGGGGAGATGAAATAGAAATAATACAAGTAAATTCATAATAATAATAAGAGGTGAATAAAATTATAATGGTTTTAGAGAGATAAAGGTATAAAAAATATATAGATAAATTTTCATTTAAAATAAACATTTATTTGAAAATGAGATTTGTGATGAGCTCCTCATGGTATAGGTAACGTAAGAATCAAATTTTCATGTGAGGCATATTATAATATTAAAAAATGAAATGGAATATATTTCATATGTGAAAGTGATAGAGTAGTAAAAATCAAATAAAAATAAATTATGGTTTGAAATATAAAACATGTCTCATGAATTTAATTTGGGAAAAATAACCCTTTACAACAATAATTAAATTCAATTCAAAACATCCTTATGGATATGAATTTAAATTAAAAATTTAATACCATGTATAATTGGAGGATAATGATATAAAAATATTAAAGTGGTAGTGTGGAACATGTATGATTTTTTTCAGGTATTTCTTTTTTTATTTTTGGTATCATATTTATCCCGTGAGTTATCCGTGTCTTTTTTGAGAAAATGATGATTTTTTCTTGTTGGAAAGTGTCAAATGGTTTGTGCACACTTTGGGGAAAACATGCAATCAAAATCTAATTTGTTCATTGGGGACCTCTGCATTTTTGCACAGTTTGAAAAATCATGTGGGATTACCATGAGTGTTATTCCTTTTGGATAGTGAGGGACATGAGATTGTCACATGATTTTGAAAATGTTGAGGTATAACCATGTGGGAAAACAATACGACCATTCCAGGTCATAAAAAATTGAAAATTAAACCGATATACCTCTTCAATTTTAACCATATTTCCCTTTATTTTCAGCCATATTTTGAATTTCTAACCCCATGTATATCACCCTCTCTACCTTTCCCCCTTGGAACTTTAATTTCATGGTGGTTTTGGTGTGGATTCATCAATAGATCATTAGGTAAGTCTCATATTCTTCAATTTCTCCCTTATTCTAAAGTTACTCTTCCATATTTCTTAGTTTTTCATTTTGCAAATTTTTTTGACCTAATGAGTGGTTGATATTCTGTTGTTGTTTGAAATAATGATTGTATATTTTTTATCAAACTTTATAGGATCTTGTGGTTGTATAGTTGTGGTTTCGCACTAGATTCATAATGATCTCAAGTGTGAGGTAGGTGGTTCCTTGAGTTTACATTATTACATGATTTTGGATTTCTTTATCTGTGTCATAAATGTGTTTCATATATTTTTATAGGTGGTTTAAAATATGTTATAAAAGGAATTTTAAATTAAAATTTGACGAATGTTATATTTCTAAAGGAAATTTGTTTTGTTACATGTGTGTTTCATTGTATTGATTCTTGAATGTGCTTTATAAATTGTATTAATCATTTCAAATTTGTTTTCAAAGAGATTTATAGTTTTTAATGTGTTGAAATTAGTTTTTATAAATGAAATGGATTTGTTTCCGGTTGTAATATTTGTTGTGCACCTTAAATGAGGATTGTGAATTGGTAAAGCATTGTACAGAGTGCAATAAAATTGTTTTCATGTGTGTATGGATTTTAAAGGGTATTATCCCATGGAAATGGATAAATTTATCATGATAAATTCTTCTTGATTATTTCAAATGAGCTTTATGAATTGTGAATGTGTTGAGAAATGTGTTTCTAAATGGTTTTCGTGAGCATATGAAATAAAACTGGATTTTTTATGGATGATGGTGGATTACATGCTAGATTTGAGTTCTGGGTCAATTTGAATTGTGAAAGCATTCAATTCCTTGGGTTTTAATGATTCTTGTAATATAAATATAAATTTTATGGTTTAGGTGATATATGAAATGGAATTAGTTCACAAAGGAAATCCCTGGCATCTTATTGGGCGGAGAAGAACCAGTATGCTAGTTGATTTGAAAGTGGCTGAGCTAGAGATTATTCTAGAATAATTTATGATTACACCACTAACTAAACATGTGATTTGATTGGAGTCCACTAGAATTTGGGATGATATCTTATCTAGTGGCTCGTTCATGGAAAAATTATCTATATTAGCTCATGATTTGGAGACCACTAGACCTCAGGATGGGTTCTCCTCTACAGGCTCATGCATTATAATGTTGTCGGTTATGGTTGGTGGATTTTAATCATTGAGGTACATTGTTTCTAGGGACCCACCAGTGTTATATTACCTGTGGATATTCCCAATGGTTCTCTCTTGTGATATGATTGTTATGTGATTTGGTTGTAACTATCAGTATATGGTAGAATCGGAATACATTTTTTTCAAATATATGTTCTATTAATAAAATTTTTCATTAAAAGTATATCAGTGAATTTCTTTTTCTAAAAAATATGTTTCAAATAATCTTATTTAATTGTTCATATTGTTTTTGTTATAATGTTATAACATGTAATATTTCTTTTGGTTGGTATGTATTTTGGGTTTGTCTCACACCCTACATACACCTTTGGGTGTATGTAGAAATTATTATGTATGACCCATGTAAAGGGGAAATATTTCATGGTGGTGAAGTTGGATTTGGATACTAGTGTTACACTTATTGCAGGTGTTTTTGGTGGTGGTATCTTGAGAATGATGAATTTCAATCATGTTTCATTGAGTTTTTTGGAATTTTTTTTCTCATTTTATTGTGGAGTTTATTGTATTGATTAATGTTTATATAATTGAATTTAATTATTTTTGTACCCCAGTTGGTTATTATTATTAGTTATGTTATTTTAATTATTGTTGGTTTTTTATGGATATTTTATTGGGATATATTATTCCCATGGAGTATTTTTGACAGCTAAAATCTAGTGTTTAGATCATGGGGATCAGGAACTACATTCGGGTCATGCCACAGATCGAGCTGGTTGTCCGGTTGGATGGAAATATATTTTGTTTCATGAAAAATGGTATCATAGAAGATGAACACACCTTGTGATGGAACTCAATTCCCCATAGGATATTGGGATATGGTTTCAATTATCATCCAAGTGAGACGTACAAGATGAAAATTGTATATGGACCTTGGGTGAGGGAGGAGTGGTTTGGTTTTTCATATTATTGTGATTTATTTGGTAATGTTTATATTTTTGGAAGTGTTTGATTTTTTTATAAAATTGTCAAAACGTCTCTTTATGGTTGTATTGATGGTTTACATTATGGTTATTCGTTATTTATGAATATTCTCCCTAATGAAATTTTATAAAACTAAAGAAATGTGTTGGAGATAGTTCTCCCTCCCCAATTAACCATAGATTAGTGGAAATAGGGGTTAAGGCCATCCAGACATTGTTCCATGGAGTGAGCTATGGTCTTTATCAAATTAGGGAATCCGAACATGGTCCTATAATGGGAAAAGATTACGTGTTCCTCAAGAACAATCCCCCTTAATTAAAAAGTATTACAAAACCTCCTGAAGTAGAGTAGTGTCTTGAGAAAATATAGTTAGTGATGAACATTCTTGATACTCCTGAGGTAGTTAGGGTAAAATGTGTTTTGTTCCAATTTGAAGGTCCTTCTCAGAAGTAGTGGGATTCAATGGTTCAAGAATGGATGAATGAGAATATGAGTTGTAAGGATTCCATGGTTATCTTAAACGAGATGTATTTCCCTTATATTTTTTATTTCACCAGGTCCTAGGAGTTTTTATATCTTTTCTAGGGATATAGGACCATGATGGAGTATAATAAATAGTTTAATGAGATGGTTGGGAATGCACCTAGGATCATTTCCAATGAGAAACCAATGGATCAGAAGTTTGATATGGGGATATGGTTGGAAATATGATATCATATTTTCTTCTTCAAGTAGAAAAACAATGTTGAGGTGATCGATCGTGCCATGATTTTAAGAATTTATCATAGATATAAGTCATGTTTATCTAGTACTATGTCAGTAGTGGGCCTTAGAAGATTATATTGAAAGAAGAGGAAGTATGATGGGCAGTGGAAGAAGGGATGTGGTAGTTCTAGATATCCTTTACAGTTGTCTTAGTTTTTTGTTTTTGACGCTAGGTAATTTGTGTTCCACTAGTGTGGGAAGGAAAGACACATATGATCTGTGTGTTCATCTCTACCTAGACCTTATCATCAGGTCTGAAATATGGGGTAATTTAATTAGGTTTTCATTATGGAATGACAATATCATAGTGGTTCAGGATCTATGTCTTCCATAGATATGTTTTCTCAACCAAAACCGTCAAGGATAGTGGGTTATCAAATTTTATTTCATGGTGGTGCGGCTGGATAATCTTCTAAGAAGAGTTGTTTTAGGGTAGATATACTGGTCTGCGGTCGTCCTTAAACATAGGCAGAGATGAGGAACTTATTTATGTTGATTGATCACTAGTGGAATCAGATGAAGGTACTGCAATAATTTAAGGTAAAATTATTATGGAATCATCATTATCTATTATTTTTTTTAATAATGTTGCTTCTAATTCTTATTTTCTTTCTATCTTGTGGATTTTAAAAAATTTATTTTTTATCTTATGACTTATGCAATCGAGTTGGTAATTCCACTTGGTAATAAGTGAGAGAAATGTTTTATGTGTCATTCATGCACACTCATCATGTCTGGGGTCAAGTCGGAATGAGATTTTCTAGTTTCAAAGATGAAATAATTTGATGTGATCCAAGGAATAGATTGGATGGTGTGTTTATAGGCGCACGTTGATTGTTTTTAGCGGTCATTTTTTTGTGACATGATGGTATTTATCATGTTTTCAAGTATAATAGGATTATATTTTGAGACGTTCAAGACAACCACTTCTAAATTTGGGAAATCTCACTTGTTAGATCTCATCCATCAGATTGGAGGATGAGGATGGTTCACTTGAGGGTGGATTACATAATGTAGTAGAAGAGATCCCTAATGTATTCCTGGATGACTTTTCAGGTTCTCATCTAGATTGTGGTGTGTATTTCTCTATCGATTTGGCATTTCGAAACAACTTATATCTCTTACCCCATACCTTATGTCCCCCACTGAGTTGAGGTAATTAATTGGACAACTAGACTATTTGGATTCCAAAGTATTCATTCTTCTGATCATCTCCCCTTAGGCCACCTAGTTCTATTTATGAAAAAGTCCTATAGATCTATCTGTTTATTCAATGATTAACAAGATCTAAATAAGGTAAATATTAAGAAAAAGTACCATTTTCCCCATATTGATGCCCTTTTTGATCAACTTAAGTGTCCAAGAAGGATCTACAAGATCAACCTGTGTTTAGGGTATCATCACATTAGAGTTATAGAGGTGTGTGTTCCAAAAATAGACTTCCAATGTAGGTAAGACCATTATGAATATTTGGTCATTCCATTTGAATTGATGAATTCCCATGTTGTCTTTATGGACCTCATGAACATGGTGGTCCACCAATATCTTGATCCCATTGTTATCCTATTTGTGGTTGGTATCGAAGTTTACTTAGGGAGCAGGGAGGATTATGAGATACATTTGAGGATTATGTCTGGAACACATTAGGATCATCCAATTTATGACATGTCTTCTAACTACTCCTTCTATATTACAGAAATAAAGGTCATGGGTCATTTAATCTCGAAATAAGTGGTTTTGGTGGACGCCAAAAAGATAATTGTGGTGATTTCATTGGATTAGACAAATAATTGTTCTGAGATCAAGAGCTTCTTGGGGCTGATGGGGTATTACAGTTAGTTTGTTCATCAGTTTTCTCATCTTGACTTTTCTATGACCGTGCTTACCAGAAAAGGGGAATGTTAGAATGGATCCTAAAATGTCAAGAATCCTCTTAGGATATTATGTTATGGTTGAATAATCTCTTGTTATAGTCTTTCTGGAATATGGAATAGGATATGTGGACTATGATGATGCATCATCTATGGGTCTTAGGTGTGTGATGATATAGTATGACCATGTGGTGGCTTATGGTTCATTATAACACTGAAAACTTGAAATGAATTACCCAACCCATTAACTGGAGTAAGAACCAGTGATCCATTCCTTCAATACGTGGTTCAATTATCTTTTTGGGTTGAATTATTTTGTTTATTCGGACAATAAGAGTATAGCCAATATTTTTTCCAATAAAGATTTTAATTTAAGTAAATTTTGTTAAGTCGAGAACCTTAAAGGGTCTTATTTTGATATAGTCTATAACATAGGAAAAGGTAATGTGAATTCAAATACCATGAGTAGAAAAGTGAAAGTGTAGGCATTGAGAGAGTCCAGAAATGAGTGGGGTTTCATGGGGATCATTGCTTAGATGTACTTAGAGAACAATGAGAACTATGGAGGTGTGTTATTATCCAATGTTCAGTAAACACATTCCCTTCTCAAGATTATTCGGTGAGTGTATACAAGTAATGAGTTTGTCTACTATTCCATGAAGTTTCTTAATGGTTGGGATGATCCTTTTAATGGTCGGTATATCAAGAGGTAGTTTTTTTCTTCAAGGGTCTCTTTGTGGTACTATTTTCAATAAGGTGGGTGGTAATATAGGATAGCCATTGGTCTTAGTGGGCTATTCACCCAGGTTCCACTAATATGTTATATGATGTTCATCACTAGCTCTGGTGGATAGGAATTAGTTGAGGCATAGCTTACTTTGTATCATGACATCATACGTATCAGAAGGTTAAAGTGGATCACCAAAGGCCCTTAGGTTTTCTTCATCACCTACCCATTATTACCTGTATGTTGGATGAGATCTCCATGGAATTTATTATTGGAATACCTCAGACACCCTAGTGGAGGAATTAAATTTGGGTAGTGATTGACCATCTGAACAAATAATCCTACTTCATTCCTATCAAATATTATGCTAAAGAGAAAGAATTGGGGAAATTGTATTTTAAATAAATAGTGAGGCTCCATGGTGTTCCATAGAAACCTGACCTTATTAAATTTCATAATCATGAATTTAGTCAAGAAATTAATTCATTTTACATTATGTATCTTTCCATGATTAGACCTTTAGAAATTCTGTTATAATACATTCATAAAATTTCACATTATTACTGAGTCGATACAATAAAAAACAGTATTCAATTGTTTCAAAATATAAAAAATTTCACATTAAACAAGATTTCATTGAAAAATATTCACAGTTTAAAGTTATATTCATTATTTGACTTAAAAATACTTATAACCTATGTAAATCATTTAAAATATGGAATGATCACAAAAAGATCAGTAAAAGATATAAAATGAATGAAAGAACACATTAGCAGATGAACACTTATTACGTATGAACTCATTTTCAAAATAAATACTTGTCACCCATATATAATTACATTGTGAAACATGAGATTTAAAAAAGATACATAAAAAACATAAGAACATAAATATAACCAAAATTTTATATTGGGAAATTACTTATATAATTATGAAACAATCTCGTCTACCTTAAAATTTGTAACCCTTATGGCTACCTTACAATTTGTGTAACCATCGCTGTTACAGATGAAGTAACCATACAGTCAACCTTATACATACACATACCCAATGAATTGGAGGGAAATATAGGTCCCAACCTTCTTCATAAACAATTCCCAAGAATTAGAACGTAATCATACAATATGAATAATTTCATAAAAACATTTCTTTTGAATTTTGTAAAACAGAATTTAAAAAGAGGATTTAAGAAAAACCCCTAACATAAATCATATAATTGAAGAGAGACATAGTATAGTGGATTTAAAATTTATTAACAATATAAATACACATAATTCAACGTATTTTAAATAATACCCATCACACAAAAAATTTTAATACCATATAGATAATGAAGTAGAATGTTAATGCCAAGAATGGAAATCGGGTTAAGAATTCTCTTACCTGGGGTTTGTCTTACTTAAAACTCATTTAAAACTTCTGTTAATAGTTAAAATTATGTTATCAATATTTTAAATACTCATATACATCATTATAACACCTTATATGTTCATTTCATTAAATCATTTTACACTTTAATTGTTATTATTTTGTCCCTTTCATTGTTTTGGTGTGTTCTCTACATGCCTTCCATGATCGGTTCATGATGGATGTTATTTTAAATTGAGAGTGACACTATAGAATATGAATGGAGTGGTATTTAAATATTTCAAGAACCATTAATTATACCATCTATCATTTTAAGTTATTTTATAAGGATGATTCATGATTTAAAACATTAATTATGTTCATTTAGATCCTTTAAGTTGTTCTTTGAAAATAACGACCCCATTTTGTTTTTTATGTAAAAACCATGTGTACCAAAAATTAAAAAACCATGTATGAGACCTAATATATATATTATAACCTGTATAAACTATAAAAATGGTTTCATGACCACACATAAAAGAATTATAGAAAATTGAAATCACATCGTCCACGTCGTCGGTAATTCGACACATCACGAAAAATGATTTTAATCCTTAAATAAGTTGGAGAGGAGAAGAAATATAATAGTGAGTATTACCATAAGCATGATGAAATCCAGAATATTTAAGATATTAAACCATTAATGACTCTTGGATAAGGTAATTGAGGGAATAAAAAGAAATGATGGGAATCTTGAAAAAAAAATTAGAAATCTCTTACGAAAAATCGGCAACCTGACGACATCACTTAAGGTTTCATAAAATATTTTCATGAGAGAAAAGGGGTATCCCATCATTATTAAATAATTTTTTCATTAAGGGGGATTTCTAATGGAATATCCCAACATAAGCTAAATGGAATGAAAAAAAATAACATAAAATGAAAGAAAAGAAAGAAAACAAAAGAGGATATTTACCTCTTGATCTCTTCTCCTTGAGATCCTTCTAAATGCCATTGATTTTAGCCATGTGGTGAGACCAGAAGATCTAGGACGTGGGTAAGAGCCTTGGGAGGAGTATTGGATAGAACATAGGTAATGATTAATGGTTGAGAGGTGTAGGAGGAAGAGGGAAATGAGGGTGGTTATTATAGTGGAAGAGAGGAGGTATTTTTCATTATTTTAATCATTATTATAATATTTTTGATCAAGACTATGAATAGTATTAATTAATGTGACCCCAAAGAATAACAATGACATTTGTGTTCGAACAAAGTGGTCTTACATTAGACTTGAATCACCTATGATGTAGTAAATCAAGTATTTACTATTTATCGTATTTTATCGTATTTTATTATTCATAAAAACTTCTAGATTTTTAGAAAATTCCAAAAAATTCACCCTACCAATTTTTCGACATGTAGAATTCCAAAATGAACTCAATTTTTTGAAAATAATTTTATAAATATTATTAATTTAATTTTTAAATAAAATCATACTTTATTCAAAAATTAACAATTTTAAAACTATAACTGCTTTTATATCACATTGAAAAACTAACCAAGGATTCATTATCCTAAAGCCTTAAGAGAACAAAATAATAATAAAATTTACTATTCATAGGGTCCATATTACTATTCATATTACTATTCATAAGGGTATGTTATTATTCACCAAAAACATAGGTTGGTTCCATTAGACTCCAAATAACTTACTAAACACAATTGTAGATGACTGTTTTTAGAAATTCAAAACATATAATTAGGAAAATTATGTTTAAAGGACAGTTATAAATTTCTACATAAAACAAAGTTTCATGAATTTCAATTTATTTTAAAGAACATGGGGTGTTACATTATCCCCAACTTCTAAAAATTTCATCCTCACAATTTTATTTACTTATTAGACATGTGAGGGTATTGTTCCATCATAGCATTTTAGGACTCCCGTGGTGCTTCTTCAACCATGTGGTTTCTGCACAAAACCATTACCTGGTGTATTACATTATTTTGCAATACTCATTCCCATCGATCAGGTATCTGAACTGGTTTCTCATCACAGGAAAGGTTCTCTTCTAGCTGAATAGCTTCTGGGCTCAAGACATGTGATGAATCTGGCACATACTATCTCAACATCAAAACATAAAAAACATTGTATACATAAGATAAACATGAAGGCAGAGCTACTCAGTATGAAGGTGGTCCAAATTTCTCCAGGATTTCAAAACGACCGATGAACCGAAGATTTATCTTACATTTCTAACCAAAACACATCACACGTTTCCAATGAGATATTTTAAGGAAAACAAGTACACCTACCTCGAGAGAGAAGTATTTCATTCTTTTATCTGCATAACTTTTCTGCCATCACTGAGCTGTCTCATGAACTACTAGATCATCTTCACTTTCTCAGCCACTTCATCTACTAATTATGGCTCTTCAAAATTCTTTCACAAAATTCATCCCAAAACACTGGATTCTTATACCGCTTCCCATACAATTCCTAAAAAAGATCCATCTGTATACTGGAATGAAAACTCTTATTATAAGAAAACTCAACTAAATGAAGATATTGATCCCAACATCCTTGGTAGTCCATTGAACAAGATCAAAACATATCTTACAAAGTTTTAATTGTTCATTCTGACTACCAATCTGATTGAGGATGAATTGTTGTACTGAAAATTAATTTTTTTCCCAACGGCTTCTGAAGGCCCTTCCATAAGTTAAAAGTCAACCAGGTATCTCAGTTAGATACATGGAAATAGGAACTCCTTGTAACCTGACAATATCCTCAATGTATAGTCAGGAACGTTTATCCAAATACATGGTATCTGTAATATAATGAAAATGTACAAACACTACGGGAAAAATGGGTATTTGCGACGGGTTATTTGCGACGGGGATAAATCCCGTCGCAAATAGCCCCCTTAAAATCTTATTTGCGACGGGGGTATTTGCCCATCGCAAATAAGTAGTCTTTTGCGACGGGTTAGCTTTCCCCGTCGCAAAAGAACTGGCGCGCTTTGCACGCCAAATCGCGGGAAACGTATTTGCGACGGGCGGTTATTGCCCGTCGCAAATAACCGGCGGCGGTAAAAGGTTTTTGCAACGGGAATATTCCCCCGTCGCAAATAGTATGTCGGTAGGTGGTTATTTGCGACGGGTCCCGTCGCAAATAACTATTTAACTGTTGACCGTAATAAATGATGGCTAAGGTATTTGCAATGGGTACCGTCGTAAATAATATTATTTGCGACGGGTATCCCGTCGCAAATGGACCCGTCTCAAATAATCTAACCTATAAATAACCCCATCCGTTTTTTTCAATTCCTTCTCAAACTCCATCTTCTCCTTCTCTCAAAATTCTATTTCTAGAGTTCAGCGTTTCTTAAGTTTAATTTTTTTCTCCGGAGTTGATATTGAAGTTATCAAGAACGATCAGAGATAAACCACAGATCAATTTTAAAGGTATTTATGTTTATTTTAATTTAATATTTATTTTAAATTTTTTATTAGTTTCAATTATTCTTAATTAGTTGTAATTTAATTATGTTTACATTGTTTTGTTACTTAATAAATATAAATTATTAGTATTGTTCATAGTTAATGGTAATTAGGAATAATTAGTAATAGTTTTCAATAATTAAGAATAAATACTAATAATTAGTAATAAATACCAATAATTAGGAATAATAACATTATTACATTATTAGTATATTTTATTATTAATATTAAAATAATATAATTTTTTATATTATATACAATTCTCCTTTCATCTACGTGTTTTCTGTCTCCACATATAATATTTGTATGTGGAGACAGAAAACACACAGATGAAAGGAGAATTGTATATAATATAGAAAATTATATTATTTTAATATTAATAATAAAATATAATAATAATGTTATTATTCCTAATTATTGGTAATTATTCCTAATTATTGGTAATTATTCATATAATTACCAATAATTATGAATAATTACCAATAATTAGCAATAATTAGGAATAATTAGTAATAAGTAGTAATAATTACCAATAATTAGTAATAATTACCAATAATTAGTAATAATTACCAATAATTAGTAATAATTACCAACAATTAGTAATACTTACCAATAATTAGTAATAATTACCAATAATTAGTAATAATTACCAATAATTAGTAATAATTATTAATAATTATCAATAATTATCAATAATTAGTAATAATTAGTAATAATTAATAACAATTACCACTAATTAGTAATAATTAGGAATAATTACCAATAATTAGTAATAATTAGTATTAATTAGTAATAATTAGTAATAATTAGTAATAATTAGGAATAATTAGTAATAATTACCAATAATTAGTAATAATTACCAATAATTAGTAATAATTACCAATAATTATCAATAATTACCGATAATTACCAATAATTAGGAATAATTACCAATAATTAGGAATAATTACCAATAATTAGGAATAATTACCAATAATTAGGAATAATTACCAATAATTAGTAATAATTGCCAATAATTAGGAATAATTACCAATAATTAGGAATAATTACCAATAATTAGGAATAATTACCAATAATTACCAATAATTGGTAATAATTACCAATAATTAGTAATAATTACCAATAATTCGTAATAATTAGTAATAATGAGTAATAATTATCAATAATTGGTAATAATTACCAATAATTAGTAATAATTAGAAATAATTACTAATAATTACCAATAATTAGTATTAATTACCAATAATTAGTAATAATTGCCAATAATTAGTAATAATTAGTAATAATTACTAATAATTACAAATAATTAGTATTAATTACCAATAATTACCAATAATTACCGATAATTACCAATAATTAGTAATAATTAGTAATAATTAGCAATAATTACCAATAATTAGTAATAATTATTAATAATTAGTAATAATTAGTAATAATTACCAATAATTAGTAATAATTAACAATAATTAGTAATATTTACCAATAATCAGGAATAATTACCAATAATTACCAATAATTACCGATAATTAGTAATAATTAGTAATAAATAGGAATAATTACCGATAATTAGTAATAATTATTAATAATTACCAATAATTAGTAATAATTAGTAATAATTAGTAATTATTACCAATAATTAGAAATAATTACCAATAATTAGTAAGAATTACCAGTAATTACCGATAATTAGTAATAATTACCAATAATTAGGAATAATTACCAATAATTAGTAATAATTAGTAATAATTAACAATAATTAGTAATAATTACCAATAATTAGTAATAACTACCAATAATTACCCATAATTACCGATAATTACCAATAATTAGGAATAATAACCAATAATTAGGAATAATTAGCAATAATTAGTAATAATGACTCTTAATTACCAATAATTACCAATAATTACCAATAATTAGTAATAATTACCAATAATTACCAATAATTACCTATAATTACAGATAATTAGTAATAATTAGTAATAATTAGGAATAATTACTAATAATTACCAATAATTAGTAATAATTACCAATAATTACTAATAATTACCAATAATTACCAGTAATTACCCATAATTATCAATAATTACCCATAATTACCGATAATTACCAATAATTAGGAATAATTACCAATAATTAGGAATAATTACCAATAATTAGGAATAATTACCATTAATTAGGAATAATTACCAATAATTAGTAATAATTAGTAATAATTAGGAATAATTACCAATAATTACAAATAATTAGTAATAATTACCAATAATTAGTAATAATTAGTAATAATTAGTAATAATTACAAATAATTACCAATAATTAGTAATAATTTCCAATAATTAGTAATAATTAACAATAATTAGTAATAATTACCAATAATTAGGAATAATTACAAATAATTACCAATAATTACCGATAATTAGTAATAATTAGTAATAATTAGTAATAATTATGAATAATTACCAATAATTAGTAATAATTAGTAATAATTACCAATAATTAGTAATAATTAGTAATAATTACCAATAATTAGTAATAATTAGTAATAATTAGTAATAATTACCAATAATTAGTAATAATTACCAATAATTAGTAATAATTAGTAATAATTAATAATAATTACCAATAATTAGTATTAATTAACAATAATTACCAATAATTACCAATAATTACCAATAATTACCGATAATTACCAATAATTAGTAATAAATACCAATAATTTGTAATAATTATTACTAATTAGTAACAATTACCAATAATTGGTAATAATTAGTAATAATTACAAATAATTATTAATAATTACCAATAATTATTAATAATTAACAATAATTAGTAATAATTACCAATAATTAGGAATAAATACAATAATTATCAATAATTACCGATAATTAGTAATAATTAGTAATAATTAGGAAAAATTACCAATAATTAGTAATAATTAGTAATCATTAGTAATAATTACCAATAATTAGTAATAATTACCAATAATTAGTAATAATTACCAATAATTAGTAATAATTAGTCATATTTAATAATAATTACCAATAATTAGTATTAATTACCAATAATTAGTAATAATTACCAATAATTACCAATAATTACCGATAATTACCAATAATTAGGAATAATTACCAATTATTAGTAATAATTAGTAATAATTAGGAATAATTGCCAATAATTAGTAATAATTAGTAATAATTACCAATAATTAGTAATAATTAGTAATAATTGCCAATAATTAGTAATAATTAGTAATAATTAGTAATAATTAGGAATAATTACCAATAATTAGTAATAATTAGTAATAATTACCAATAATTAGTAATAATTAGTAATAATTAGTAATAATTACCAATAATTAGTAATAATTACCAATAATTAGTAATAATTAGTAATAATTAATAATAATTACCAATAATTAGTATTAATTACCAAAAATTAGAAATAATTACCGATAATTACAAATAATTAGTAATAATTGCCAATAATTAGTATTAATTAGTAATAATTAGTAATAATTACCAATAATTAGTAATAATTAGTAATGATTAATAATAATTACCAATAATTAGTTTTAATTACCAATAATTAGTAATAATTACCAATAATTACCAATAAGTACCGATAATTACCAATAAGTACCGATAATTACCAATAATTAGGAATAATTACCAATAATTAGGAATAATTACCAATAATTAGGAATAATTAAAAATAATTAGGAATAATTACCAATAATTAGGAATAATTACCAATAATATTAGTACTATGAAAATAATAAAAAATTTATATAATATTTAAATTATCAATATTTGTAACAGGTTTTTCTTTATTATCAACATATTCAATTCGTAAAGGGTCAATTTTTAGGTCTATCTCAATAAAAAGATTGCGTCAGTCGTGTATGATGCAATCTCTATAATTATCCTTGCCTGAGTGTTTTTTCTAACAAATTATTCAAAACCAGTAATTCTTTTATATTTTATTGAAAAATATGGTCGTCAACAATCATTATTAGGTGACCGCATATGGATAAATCAACGTAGAAATCCAAACGGTTCTGGTTTAAATCCAGTATATGTAGAGGGTGTGGAGACTAATTTATCATCTGCGGCATCAAATCCAGAATTTGTTTCAGAAGGAAAAATAAAATGCCCTTGCAAAAAATGTGCATTGAGAACGTTTGACACATTTGACAAAGTGGGGGGACATCTCTTGCAATTTGGTATTCAACCAGATTATGTTTTTTGGTATCAACATGGTGAACGCAGTTCTAGATCAGGTGATACCAACTTGATTCTAGATCCGTCCCGGTTTCAAGATTTTGTACATGATGTTGCAGGTTCATCTGTTCAACATACAGAAACTCTGGCTAATATAGCTTCAAATCCTGAGTTGGCACCATCTGAATTTTATGAGTTGTTGAGGTCTGTTGAGGATGCATTATATCCTGGCTGCAAGATGAGCAAATTAAAAGCAGTTGCAAAATTTATGGCTATCAAATCAGATAACAGAATGTCAAACACCTGTTTTGACCAGATATATTCTTTGCATAAAGCACTTTTACCCGAAGGAAATGTTTTGCCTACAAGTTACTATGAGAGTAAGAGGCTGGTTCGAAATTTGGGACTTACTTGTCAGAAGATTCATGCATGTTCAAATGACTGCATTTTGTATTCTGGGTAAAATGAGTCGTTGGATAGTTGTCCCACATGTGGGCAACTGAGATATAAAGAAGGACAACATGGGAAGTATGGTTTGATTCCTGTAAAACAGTTGAGATATTTTCCGCTTACATCCAGACTTCAGCGTTTATTCATGTCTAAGAATACATCGACAATGATGTCATGGAATAAAGAGAATATTTCAACCAATAAAAGCTTTAATCATCCAGCTGATGGTGATTCATGGAAACATTTTGATAGAGTGAATCCATCCTTTGCTTTAGAAGCTATAAATGTTCAACTGGGCCTTTCCACTGATGGTTTTTGTCCGTTCGGATCTTATGGTAGTCAATATTCATGTTGGCCTATTTTTTAACTCCGTACAATTTACCTCCATGGATGTTGATGAAGGAGCCATATATCTTTTGGACTTTACTAATTCCAAGACATCCAAAGAAAAATATTGATGTTTATTTGAAACCATTGATTGATGAATTAAATTTATTGTGGAGTACGGGTGTCAGTACCTATGATGTTGCAACGAAACAAAA
The DNA here is from genome assembly GCA_963277665.1 of Viscum album. Classification (NCBI taxonomy): domain Eukaryota; kingdom Viridiplantae; phylum Streptophyta; class Magnoliopsida; order Santalales; family Viscaceae; genus Viscum; species Viscum album. The sequence continues at coordinate 669,186,238 of OY728133.1, forward strand.
TTTCATACTGAGAGCAGCATTGATGTGGGAAATTAGTGACTTCTCGGCTTATGGGATGTTTTCTGGCTGGAGTACACATGGTCAGAAATCATGTCCTTACTGTATGGGAGAGAACAAAGCATTTATGCTCATTCATGGAAAGAAACCTTGCTATTTTGACTGTCATCGCAGATTTTTTCCAGCTGATCATCCTTTTCACAGAAACAGATCTCATTTCAGAAAAGGAACAGTTGAAAGGGATGGAACTCCATAAATGCTATCAGGTTCGGAGTTGAAATCATTTGTATTTTCATTACCTCCCATCACTTTTGGTCCCACAATGAACCAACAGAAAATTCCTGGTTTTGGGAAAGAACACAATTGGATTAAACGTAGCATATTTTGGGATTTTCCATATTAGTCTGATTTTTTGGTCCGACACATGTTAGATTTCATGCATATTGAGAAGAACTATTTTGATAATTTGTTTCATACAGTTTTGGATACGCTAGGAAAGAGAAAAGACAATGTAAATCTATGTTTAGATCTTGCCCAAATTTGCAAGCATCTAGAATTGGAACTGTTTGAGAATGTCAGAACAGAAAGGTTACTGAAACAAAAAGTAGCTTATACACAGTCTAAAGAAAACCGTTTATTATTTTGTTAGTGGATTGCAGATTTGATACCTCAAGATGGTTGTGCTTCCAATTTGGGTAGATGTGTAAAGAATGGTCATATTACTGGATTAAAAAGTCATTATTGTCATGTTATAATGGAAAGACTTCTACCCATTGGATTAAGAGGTCTGTTGAATTCTGTGATTTGGGATTCAATAACAGACATGTCTCATTTTTTTCGGGAAATTTTTGCAGCTACAGTAGATTATGATGCTTTAGGAAAACTTTAAAAATATGTTGTTGTAATTCTATGTAAACTGGAAAAAATATTTCCGCCATCTTTCTTCAACTCAATGGAACATTTGATGTTACATTTTCAATATGAATCCAAATGTGGAGGTCCAGTACAGTTTCGATGGATGTACCCATTTGAAATATGCATGAAAAAATTGAAAAGAAAAGTACGTAACAAAGCATCTATTGAAGGATCTATTACAGAAGATTATTTGCAAGAGGAAATATCTTTTTTCTGCTCCCATTATTTTGAATCTAAGTATTCTTCAAAACACAACCGAATGGGAAGGAACGAGAGGAATATTAGTGAAATAGACAATCAATTATCTGTTTTCAACCAGCCAGAGCTTGGTTTTGGTGGAGTTTATGAACGTTGGCTTTCAGATGATGAACATCATAGAGCGAATACGTATGTTCTTCTCAACTGTGAAGAGATGACATCAGTTTTACTGTAAGTGTTTATATCACTTATTCAATCATTTATGTTACAGTAAATAACTTTGGTTTTTATAGGTTGTATGATAATCATATCAAGAAACAAATTCCACAAATTACAACAGCTGCTCTCGAAGAACGTCGACTGAAAAATTTCTCTCAGTGGTTTCAGAAACTGGTAACATAAATTCTTTATCTTTTAGCAACTCATTCAATGTATAGTTTACTATATTGATAATTATTTCACAAATTTTCAGGTGTCTCGACATGCTGATAAAATTGACAAACGGCTGTGTGTATTGAGTAACCCACCTTCCAAACATGTTAAAACTTATAATGCATATGTGGTGAATGGATTTCGATTTCACACACATGCATATGGGGAATCAAAGAAAACAATGAATAGTAGAGTTATCTTGAGAGGATCTCATCATTGAGAAAATGAATTTGACTTTTATGGCATACTTGATGAAATCATTGAACTCTATTATCTTGGACAACATTACATAACCATGTTCAAATGTCGGTGGTTGGATACAGAGATCGGCGTGCGTGTTCATCTGACTAATGGAATCATCGATATTAAATGTAAAAGTGTTCTCCCAGTAAATAAACCATTCTTATTGGCTCAAAAAGCACATCAAGTTTATTACGCAAAGTACTGTGCTACATCAAGAGACTTGACTGATTGGTGGAGTGTAATAAAAATCAATATTCGAGACAATCAGTTTAGTCAAAGTGAATGTGCTTTCACTAATGTGAAAAGAATTGATGTTTTTCAAGAGAGTACTCAAAATCAATCTTTTTTACAAAGAGACATGAGTATCGATGAAGACACCCCACATTTAAGAGTCTGTGATGAAAATGATGTTAATGATGTCACATATGAATTTGAAATGGTAAGAGATGAATCAACTATAACTCGAATGGATATAGATGTTGTTGAGGAGGAATATGAAGATGACATTGACATATATGAAGATGATGATGAAGATGAAAACTAATAGAATTCCATGGTATTTATATACAATCATAATATGTATATATCTATATATAATAGTAATTATCAATTATTTGCTAACAACATTAACATTTTATGTTTCATATGGACGACGCCACATTTCGTGAGATGGCAGATACTGACCTGCCTTTCGTTGCAGACGAGTTGCTGGCAGATGACCCTCAGCCTGTAGGTGCTCCAGGGAGTACGCGGAGGGGGTGCGGTCTTGCACGATTGATGATTTCTGACCCCGTCCCCGAGCGACGTCCACGTCTTGGGTTTGATCCACGCACACGGAGGTGTGATAACCTATGTGATAACCTGTGGATTTGATTAATATTTCATTAATCTATTCACATAATAAATGTTTATTATTTTTACAGTTTTCTGCATATTGCAGTCTAACAGGGCAGCAATATTTTGCGCAACTATTTCTCTCAGCCGTGGACCACATGGGAGCAGATTCCCATTGATGTGCAGCAGACCATGTTCGGCCATTGGTTGGTACGTACGTAAATAAATAATTTTTATTTTGAAAATTATTTCATTTCTAACTTTATATTTTGATTTATTTGTAGGGTTTATTGTATCCAATCGAGGATACCATGAATGACGCCATCCACGAGGCATGGGAGGTGGCCATGCATGATCACCTTCGTCAGTTTTTGCACAATTTAAGAAAAGCTTCCATGAAGAAAGCAGGAGTGTCAGATTTTGACGAGTCATGTAGAGCACACCGACCAGAGTACATTTCATCCCGTGTATGGGATGGATTATGTGCGTACTGGTTGAGTGGTGCCTTTCTGAGGAGATTATCGGTGGGGAGGCAGAATCGGGGGAGACAGGAGGTGACTCATCGAGCTGGGAGTCGTTCTTTCAGTACTCATAGATAGCATCTGGTACGTACATTATTTATAAATATTTTATATAAATATAAATATTAACAGTTTATTTTTTATTCTTATAGGCTGTCGAGCACCATGATATTACCGAGTACGACGTATATCGGAGAATGTATAGTGATCCTGCTACTGGGGAGCTCAGAGGTGAACGTCAACATCACATCTTGGAAAGTATTATTTGTTTTCATGTTTAAAAATTAACTACATATAATATATTCACAATTTTAAATTTAAATTTCATCTACTGGAGTCATATGAGGCCGCAGCATCACAGACCTGGCCTGAGAGTCAGGCTGAGTCATCAGATTAGACCACTGTCTGTCAGTTTGATGAGGAGGAATGGATGCTGGCCACCCAGTATGCCTTTGAGAAAGGCCAGGTAGTTGGTATCAGCTCTTGACTGACTCCCGGAGATTATAATGGCAGTGCTGCGATGTCGGCGTCCAGCTCGAGAGGATCTCGTGCATCTTCTTCTGCTATACAGTATGAGGATCAGTTGAGATCTCATACTTCACTGATAGAGAGACTCTGACAGGAGCAGGAGCAGATGCGTCAGTAGCATGCGGAGGAGCGTCGACGCCAGCAGCAGCTGTACGAGTAGCAGACGAGTCAGTGGCAACAGCAGCATCAGGAGCATATGGAGTACATGCACCGACTCACTCATGCTTTAGGGATGTAGTTTCCTCCACCACCATCTGCAGATCCCCCCCTCCCCCCTCCTTCAGTTTAGTGTTTCTTTTTATGTTATAAAATTTGTGTAATCAAAATATGATTTTTTTTCTATTCGTAGTTTCTGTCTCATTATAAAATATTAATAATATTATATTTTGAAATAAAAATATTAATATGATTAATAATAGTATTTATATTTTATAATATTAAATTTTATATATATATTAAAATTTTATAATATTATATTTTAATTATATTTTTTTGTAATACTTGAATTATTTTAATATTTGAATGTAAAATAATTCTATTATTTTTATATTAATTAAAATAACTTATTAATATTTTTTATTTATGAATTATAATTATAATATTATTATATTAATTAAATCATTTATTAATATTCTATTATTTTTTATTTTTGAATTATAATTCTATTATTATTATATTAATTAAAATAATTTATTAATAATTTGTTATTTTAATTTGTGAATTATAATTCTATTATTATATTATTTAAAATCGTTTATTAATATTTTTTTTGAATTATAATTGGATTATTATTATATTAAATAAAATAATTTATTAATAATTTATTTTTTTATTTTTTTACAGTATTTGCGACGGGATACTATGCCCGTCGCAAATAGTATTATTATTATATGCATTAAAATAATTTATTAATAGTTTTTTATTTTTTTTTAAAAATTCGTTTTTATGACAGGTCCCGTCGCAAAAACTATTTGCGGCGGGCCCGTCGCAACAAGTATTTGTGATGGGGCCTTTCGCAATTACTATTTGTAAGGTTTTTTACAAATATACGGAGTACTATTTTCGATGGGGAGAATCCCCATCGCAAAAAATGGCTTTAGTGACGGGCATGTCCTAAATAATTGTTGTTGCGACACCATTTTCAGCTACGGTCCATTTGCGACGGGCCCCCGTCACAAAAAGCCATTTGTGACGGGATCCCGTCGCAAATGAACCATCGCAAATACCTGTTTTTCTAGTAGTGAAATTTGGTTAGCTGATCAACAATAACCCAAATTGCATTGTAACCTCAAGATGTATTTGGTAGTCCCACCACGATGTCCATGGATATATTCTCTCATGTCCACTCAGGCACTAGAAACGGCTGAAGCATCCCCTTCAGCAACTGCCGCTCTGCTTTAACCTGTTGACAAGTCAAGAATTTCATTGTAAAATCATAAATCTCTTTTCATTCCATCCCACCAATAATAATCTCGAAGGTCTCTGTACATCTTAGTACAGCTAGGATGAACTAGAAATGGAGAACTATGAGCTTCATGCAACAAATATTTCTTTTATTGAGAATCACAAGGAACACACAACCTTTTCCAAATCATAACACACAATATTTATCAGCAATAAATTCAGAAAATGTACCCATTTTACCCAATTCTATCTTTTAATGCAGCTCTCATTCTTCCTTCTATGATTGCTTAATTCTGGCTGACAATGATGATTGTACTAAAACCAGAAACACAATAGAGTTATTTCTGGAACCAACAAATTCTATTCCAAATTTCATCAAATCGTTAATCAAGGTAACATGTTCTAAACGTAACATAGTTAATGATGCATAATGTTTTTGACTCATGTCATCTTCCGCATGGTTTTCATTTCCTGGATGGTTATTGATCGTGAAATCATAATCCTTTATCAGTTCATGACATTATACTTTCCTCATATTTAATTAATTCCATGTGAATATATACTTTATACTTTTATGGTTAGTATATATTTCATATTTGGGTCCATATAAATGATTCCTTCAAATTTTAAGAGAAAAAACCACAGCTAAAAATTCCAAATCATGTGTCAGATAATTTAACTCATGAGGTTTTATTTGTCTTGAATCATAAGCAATTACCTGATTATTCTACATCAAAACACAACCATGTCCCTTGAAAGATGCATCACTATAGATGAAAAACTCACCATTTCGGGAAGGAAAGGCCAAAAATAGAACATTCACCAATCTCTTCTTCAATTCCTAAAAAAATCAAATTCTTCTATCCCAATAAATTTAAGCCCCTTTCAAGTTAACTAGGATAGCAGGCTAGATAACCGTGCATAGTTTTTAACAAAATGTTTGTAATAACCTGGTAATCTAAGAAAACTACAAATCTCTGTAACATTTGTAGGTCTTTTTCATTAATCAACCACTCTTGTTTTTGAAGGATCAACTATTATTCCATCCTTATTTACAATATTCCAAAGAAAAGAAATATGTTTTCACCAAAAATCACACTTTTTGAATTTTCCATATAGATTCTTTTCCCGTAAGGTTTTTTAAACAACCCTTCGATTTTTTTCATGCTCCTCTTTATTTTTATAAAATATGATAATTTCATCAATTAACACAACCAAAAAATTATCCAAGAACTCATTGGATATTTTATTCATAAGAATCATGTATACATCAAGTTCATTAGTTAACCCAAATGGCATAACACCTAATTCATAATTCTCGTATCTAGTATGAAAGTCTATTTTTGGGATGTCATCCTTCTTCACCTTTAGCTGATGGTATCTTGATCTAATGTCAATCATTGAAAAGTACATAGCTACCTAGAGCTTGTTAAACAAGTCAACGATGTGAGGAAAAGGAAACTTGTTTTTAATAGTGATGTTATTCAAATCACTATAATCAATGAAAAGTCTCATGGAACCATATTTATTCATAATGAATAAAATAGATGCACCCCATGGTGAAGTTCTAGGAAGAATGAATCCTTTATCAAGAAAACCATACATCTAGTTTTTCAATTCAAGATGTCCTATTTGGGCCATACTATATAAGGTTTTTGAAATTGTCTTAACATGATGAACTATGTCAATTGTGAATTCAACTTCTTGATCTAGTATGATACCAGGTAACTCATCTGGAAAAAACATCAAGGAATTCAATTACAACAGGAACATCACCAATCTAAAAATTTCCCTTGTTTTTAAAAATATGTGGAAGATAAATTTCATTTCCACAATTTAAGAGTCTCTCTGCTTCATGCTATTTTATCAATTATATGGTTTCATTCATATATAAAACTAGAACTCTTTCTGAAAAAAAAACTTCATAATATTTACATTGAATCTCAGCATGATAAACAGAAAGCCAATCTATTCCCAGAATAACATCAAAGTCAACTAAGGGTAAAACAAAAAGGTTTACATGTAAAGTCTTTCCACAGACCACAATATAAAGATTCTTATAATTCATCTTTACTATAATATTTCCCCCTGGTATTTTGAAAAAAAGTTCTTGAATCATTTGTTGATGTGATATTTCCAATTTACCATAAATTTTCTCAGAAATGAAGGAATGTGTAGACCCCTTATTGAACAAAAAATTACATGATTCAGCTTCATTGGGTGTCCTATCATCTGCTTACGTAGTCTCAAAAGATCTCACTATACCTTTCTACTTGTAGTCTGGCTTCTTTGCATCATTTGGATATCTCTTTGGGAAGGCATTTTCATTGTGACCCATATCACCACATTTATGACACTTTATAGTTTTCTTATCAGGGTTAGTCTTTGGATCATTTTCATTAAAATATTGGGCTATATGTCCACACTAACCACATCCAAATAACTTCCCAATTTTGGTAAGACATTTCCCATGGCGCTTCTTTGCTCACTTATCCCAAACTGGAAATTGGACTTTCTTACCATCAGATGTCTTTGAATGATTCTTACACATCTCCTTCAATCTAGACCTCTTCTTCTCTATCTCCCTCTCAGGATTTCTGAAACATTTCTCATAACTTTTGACTTCGTGGGAGGTCGACGCCCTTCAATACCTTTGCTTCAATCCTGAGTAAAAGAGGTTTGTTATTCTTCCATGATCCAGAATAAGATTTGGATCATACCCCTCCATTATTGTGATGTTTTATTATTACACATCCACGGAATCCTCCTTCTGTTGCATCAATTCAATGAATTTATTCTTTATCCTAAGTTTCACCACCTTGGGAAAATATTATTCAAGGAAAATACTTTTATATTCATCCCACTGTAAGGCATAAAAATTCTCTATATCCCTGATATTCCTTACCATTGACTAAAATTGATCATATTCACCTTCGAAATTATAAATAGAAATATGTACCTTATGATTTTCAGAATATCCCATAACATTTAATATCTTGTCAAGGGATTTAATCCATCTTTCAGCCACTACTGGGTCAAAAGATACATTGAATGATGGTGGGTGTTAACTCATAAATTATTATACTATTGTCATGTTCCATTTGGTAGATCTAGTTTTTGTCATTCGTCGATTCCACCACCATTTATTTCGTGGGTTAGTTGAGCCATTGCTGTCAAAAACTTCTCGGTTCCAATCCCTACCATTCGGGGCTGGAGATTCTGAAGGATGTCATTCTGTCGGTGCCTCTTCTCTTCAGCTTCCCTCTTTCTTATACGAACAACCATTCTAAACAAATATATCATAGTGCAAGAAACATGGTAATCTTTAAATTCAATATCATTTCAAATTAACCATATAGTAAAAATATTTACAGTAATATATTAATATCATCACAACCCCTAAAGTTATCTAAACCATCCTCTGATGCCAACTATAAGAACATGGTCGTATTACATTACATAATATATAATTTAGTTAAGAAATTAATCAATTTTACATTATGGATATTTTCAATTTTACAACATTAGTGAATTGGGACATATTACATTCATAAAATTTCTCATTATTATAGAGTAGATACCATCAAAACAGTATTCATTTCTTGCAAAAAATAAATATTTTCACATAAAACTTGATTTCATTGAAAAAAATTCAATCATTAATCATTGATTCCTTCTTTGTATTACACATCCTTATAACCTATTTATATCATTTAAAAACTATGTATAGTACAAAAATCCCAATAAAAGATATAAAATGAAGGAAATAACACATTATACCATGAACACTTGTCACGTATGAAATCATTTTCAAAAAGCATACTTGTCCCCCATATATACATACTTTGTGAAACATGTTATTTAAAAAAGATCCAAAAAAACATAAGAACATAAATATAACCAAAAAATTTTCTTGGGTTATTACATAAATAACGTTGTAACCCTCTCAACAACCTTATATTTTTTAACCCTCATGGTTACCTTACAATTTTATTAACCCTCGCAATTACATTTGGAGTAACCATACGGCCGAACTACAACTTACACATACCCAAATAATAAGAGGGAAATATAGGCCCCAAAATTAATCATAAAAAATTCCCATGAATCATAATGTAATCATACAACGTCAATAATTGCATAAAACCACTTCTTTTGAATTTTGTAAAACTAATTTTTAGAAGAGTACTTAAAAAAATACCATTATATAAATCATATAATTGAAGAGATTCATAGTAGAGTTAATAGAATATGTATAAAAACTATAAATACACATAATTAGACATATTATATACAAAACCTATCACAAAAACAATTGTAATACCATATAAATAATGATGTACAATGTTTACCCAAAGAAAGAAAATCAGGTCATGAATTCTGTTACCTTGGGTTTTTCATACTTTAAACTCATTTAAACCTCAAGTATAATGTTTAAAATAGTGTTATTAATATCTTATATATTCATATCCTACTTTATTATACCTTATATGATCATTTATTTGCATCATTTTACCCTTTAATTGTTATTATTTTGTTCCTTGTATTGTTTTGGGAATATTCTTTACATGTTTTCGATGATCAGTTCATGATGGATATTCTTGTCGATTGGAATTGGAACACCATAATTGGAATGGAGTGGTATTTATATATTTTCATAACCATAAATTATACCATCTATCATTTTGATATCTTTCATGATGATGATTCATTAGTTAAAACATTAATGATGTTCGTTTAGATCATTTTAGTGGTTCTTTGATAATAACGACATCATTTCGTCTTATTAATTAAAACCATGTATAACAAATATTTCCAGAACCATGGATAAAAAATAATAAATATATTATAACTTGTATCAACCATAAAAATTGTTTCATGACCATAATTGAAGGATTTAATTAAAATTAAAATCACATCATCCATGATGTCGGTAATTCGACACACCACGGACAATGTTTTTATTCCGTGAATTAGTGGGAGAGGAGAAGAAATATAATGGTGAGTATTCTGTAAACATGATGAAATAAATAATATGTAATATACTGAATCATTCATTCATATTGTAAAAGGGAAGGTTAGGGAAGAAAAATAAAATATAGGAATCTTGAAATGAAATAAAATTTGAGAAATCTCTTACGAAAAATCGGTAGCCTAACGTCGTCACTTAAAATTTCATAAAATATTTTTATGAGATAAAAGGGAAATATCATCATTATTAAATAATATGGGAATTAAGGGGATATATAATGTAACATCCCAATAAAATTAAAAGGTAACGAAAAATAATAACCTCAAACTAAAGAAAAGAATGACAACAAAAGAGGATATTTACCTCTTGATCTCTTCTCCTTGAGATCCTTCTTAAGGCCTTTGGTTTTGGCCTTTATGTTAGACAAGAAGCTCTAGTACAGGGGGAAGATACTTGGGAGGAGTATTTTATAGAACCTATGTAAGGCTTAGGGCTTGATAGGACTAAAAGGAAGAAGGAAATTAGGGTGGTATTTATAGTTGAAGAGAGGAGGTATTTTTCATTATTTTAATCATTAATATAATATTTTCCCCCAATACTATGAATATTCTTAATTAATATCATCCCAAACATTAATAATAGCATGTGATTTTGAACCAAGTGGTCTTAAATCATCCTTGAATCACCTATGATGTAGTAAATCAGTTATTTAGCATTTATCGTATTTTATCAAATTTTACTATTCATAAAAAATTCTGGAATTTCAGAAAATTCGCAAAACAATCACCATTACCATTTTTCAACATGTAGAATTAAAAAATGAACTCTATTTTTTGAAAATAATTTTCTAAATAATTTTAATTAAATTTTTAAATAAAATCCTTATTTATTCAAAAATTATCAATTTGAAAACTATAACTGCTTTTATATCACATTGAAAATTTAACAAAGATGTAATTATCATTAATCATTAAGAAAATAAAATAATAATAAAATTTACATATCATTAGGGCCATATTACTATTCATATTAATATTCATATGGTTATGTTACTATTCACCAAAAACACAAGTTGGTTCCATTAGACTCCAAATAACTTACTGAACACAATTGTAGAGAACCATTTTTATAAATTCAAAACATTTAAGTACACAAATTATTGTTACATGATAGTTATAAATATCTACATAAAACAAGGTTTCATTAATTTCAATTTATTTTTAAAAATATGTGGTGTTACATGTTCTATCGGTAATTATTTCAGACATGGACCCATTTTACCTCTTGGTTTTTGAATGTCCTTAAGAAGATTATGGGGTTATATGTCAAGGAGAGTATGAAATACCATCAGCAAATAGATTTTCAAATGGGGAAGGTGAATCAACACTCCAAATACATTCTCTAGTCATGTACATTGGATTTCAAAGGATCGTGTTATATCTATTTGGGATTGGGTGAGTTTTTGAATAACAATAGTTACCAATTGTCAATTTTAATGGAGACTTTTTAAGCACTTTGTGGTCGAACATTTTGGTTGCCTTTGCATTGGGATGATGTTGATGAGGCCACATTATTGGTGTTGAGCCTTTTACAAGAAATTTCTAATAGGTTCATGTTGATCAGGCGGTGTTTTTTGACATCACAGAGTCACCATAAGTCTTATGGTGATCCGAGGAACCAAGCATTGGATTTTTCTATGGGAGACTTGGTGTTCCTGAATGTTTCACCATGATTGGTTCAAACAAATTTGGGTATGTAAGGTAATCTAACCCTGAGGTATAGGATACCTATTGAAATCACTGAGATAGTTGGTAAGGTGTCATATCGGTTAGCCTAAGCATGCTATTTGACATCAATCCATGACGTGTTCTATGTCTCTTAGATACAAAAGTACTACCCAGAATAATCCCATTTGCAGAATTAGGGGTAATTGGACATAGGATCGTATTTATTTTGTGTTTGAGACACTAGTGATGATTTTGGTTTCTTAGGATGATGTTTTTCGCGGGGAGTTTATTTAATTAGATCATATTATTTGGAATAATGGTGATGATAATCATGTAACATGGTATCAGAAGTCTTGGAATGTGGAGGAATATCTCTTTTTGTTCTCTGATCAATATTTGAGTTGACATTTTCAAGGGTGGAAAATTTTTATTGTGGGGATAATTGTTACATATGTTATTTTATTCATTTTTTCCATTATTTTTTTGATTCATTATATACCTTGGATTATCAATGATATTTTATAGAATATATATATTTTTGGCTTGACAACAGCTAGAGCACAGATTGCGCATTTTTTAAGGAAACCATGCACCCTCACCCTAGAAACCATTCAACCAATGTCAATTTTGGAAAGTATATAACACAAAAATGTCTTATGATTTGGATATTTGTGTGGGATAACTATTTGGCATGTTCCTCTTGGATAGTGAGGGAACATTGTCGCCACACATTTTGACAAACTGTGTGGGAAAACTAATGAACTTCTCTATATTATTAAAAATTAGAAATTTAAACTTTTCCCTATTTGATTTAAACCCTATTTCCCCTATTTATCCCCTATTCAGGATTCCTCACCCTTGTTTCCTCACCCTCTCCAACTTTCTTCCTTTTACCTTTAGTTTTGGGGTGGATTTTTATGAGTCATCAAGAAATCATAAAGTAAGTCTCATATTATTTGATCTCTTAATATTTTTTGGTTTCTTCCTCATTATTTATTTCGTTTTCCTTTATCATCATGTTGTATAACCTAATTAGTTATCGATATTGTGTTTTTTGTAGAAATCATGATGGTTTTTGTTTTGTCTTTACTTTTTATGGTCTTGTGTTTGTACGGTTGTGGTTTCACACAAGATTCTAGAAGTATCTAAGTATGGGTGTTGGTAGTTCCATGATTCTACATTATTATATGATTTTGGATTTCATTAATGGTGTTATAAATGTGTTTTGTGGGTTTTTATGGGGTGAAAAATATTTTTTAAAAAGGAATTGAGAATAAATGTAATGAAATTTGGTTTCCAAATGTAAATTGGTTTTTCTTCATTGTGGTGCTTCTTCAATGTGCCTTATTCCATGTGTTAAATGTGTGAAATGTGTTTTCAAAGGGATTTAATGGTAAAAATATTTTGAAAGTTGGTTTTATAAAATAAATTTCATTGCATCATGTTGGCTTCTTTTTGTGCACCTTAAATGTGGATTTTTATTTGGGAGAGTTGTGAATAAATTTTAAAATGGTCTTGGTGGGTGAATAGATTTGAAATAGGATTCTCCCATGGAAATGGTTGGATTTATCATGTGCACATAATTTTGTGTTTTTTAAATTATATTTATGAATTGTCAATGTGGTTAGAAAACTATTTCTAAATGGTTTTGGTGTGTACATAAAATTAAATTGAATTGTAATGTCCCAGATCTGGATGCCACCCAAATGGTTCCACATACCGAGTTTGGCACATGGCCTCAAGTGCACTTACCCAAACACCATAGGTTGATGACTAGTAGTAAGGGACTAGATTTGATAGTGGGGAAACGATTCCCTTATTGGTATAGTGTAACATATAGGAATAAATAATAATACAATATAAGATTCAGTAAATGGTGGAATAATACTATATAATAACCAATTACAATTCTCTACAAAATATGATACAACATTTTATATTCTAGAAAAACATCCAAAATAATTAGAGTTCAATGATCCACAATATATGTTACAATAGATAAAAATAAACAAAGAAAACTAAGTAGCATGACAATCCTCAGCTCGGTCACATGATCTCATGTTCTTAATCAGCATATCTAGTACCTATAGTAGGGTACTTTCCCTGATTAACACCTCCAATCATATAATCTATTTGGTCGTAAGAGCATGACCCAAATAGGGTGTGAGACTAAATCCTAGTAGGCAACCACCCAAGGTCTATTCTCATCTGTCAGTGGATATATATAACATGAAGTGTACAATAGTGAAAGAATTAAACCTGAAGGTACTCAAAAGTAAGTACAAAAGATGACTTGAATGACAATGTAACCAAGTATAAGTATAGAACGAATCCAAGATTTTGCTTTAGCTTAGCAGGCACATCATTTTTCATTCAATTTCATTAATCAATTTCATTGGATTGTATAATAGTCTTGAGGTCTGGACTTAGCTTGATGACCCCCGTATAAAAGTAATTGTCAACTCGTGACATAATAGTAATTTGATTGTTTTCCAATAGAGCCCAGCCTGGGTATCCCTAAAAGGATCCTAGTTTATTTGGAATTTTAAATATGACTCAATATGCTTGAACACCCTTTTTGTGGCTTGCTCACATCCTTTACATAATTAACACTTGAGATCATCTATTTTATTTTAACCAATACCCTTGTTTATCCAAGGTATACATAATGTTCAATTAGTCACATGAGCCTAACCTAATCTTTTAAAAAATACTTTGTCTCGCCCATTGCTAATTACCCCTTATTAATCATTTCATACAAGAAACCACGTGTAAATTAAAATATTACATGTCTTTAACATATTAACCCATGTGTTCAGGTTCATAGTTGGAGAAAAACATTCCAAACATGCTAAAATAGGCACACACATAACATGCGAAAAAGGCAAAATTTCTAATCTCAAACCCTTAATTAAATAAAGCACCATTTATCCCAATTGAAGTTTCATTATAATTTTTTTTTCATACTTGACATCCCAATAAGGGTAACAAGGCACTCCTCATAGGAAACATCGGCCAAAAGACCATAAATGGACATTACAAGGAAGACTAACTGATGGGGTGGCCCTTAATCATGGTAAAAAACACAATTCACACTTAAACCACTTATTTGATTAACTATACACCAATAGGATATAATAAGGGAAAATTATAAATCATAAAAAACCCCAAAAAAGGGTGTGTTTCACTCCGACATATATAAACATCATGAAAATTCACAAATGGCATAATACCACCAACCTCATACTCATAAGACTCTCCTCATCTAGCCTTGGGATTTGATTTAAACTAGAATGATGTAGATCTTAAAAATAGGTATAAACAATCAACTTTAAATATCATGATCTAGAGAATAAATCAATAAGAAAGGATTAAAAATAATTTAGCAATCAACAAGGGGATTTCAATGGATCTGATGACATTCGAATCATGTATTAGACGATGAAACAAGAGGAAAACTCTCGTTCGGATTTTCTAGGAACATTTCTCATCGAAGGGAGTTTGTTTCAGTCTGTCTGAATAAACAACACTACTACCCGACATAATAATTAAAAAAAAATTAACGACCTGTTCTTGGGACTACATTTTGTGTCCATACAAATCCTTTCTAGGAAATTTCATGGTCTTGTACTGGGTTTATATAGTGTGAAACTCTAATTACACATCGTTTATCAAGAAATACACGGCGTGTAACTACTAGTCACGTCATGTATCAGACTTGTAGCCAGCCATTGACCTCTTTACCCCAATTTTCATAAGTACAAAATAAAAAGAAAATATCTATACCTCAATGGACGAACTAGGTTCTTACAAAATTCCACTCAAAATATAATTCTCCCACGAATACGCCTTCCAAGGGTGGTAAAGGAAATTCATAGAACAATTCCATCCATTGAGAGCAAACATCGGCCTCCCTCTTCAAGGTCTCGTCCTACACTCATTCGTGCTACCATAGCACCCATATTAAAGGAACATATTATTCATAGTGAACCTTCATTCTTTAATACATAATACGATTGGGATGCTTCTTAAAATATGCTTATACGTACAACTCAACTTCGTTAGGATGAAAGTCACGATATGGGTCTCGGTGATAGCGGTGTAGATGAGATACGAGAAACACATCATGCGTAGCCCTCTTACTCTGAGGTAACTATAATTAGTAGGGAACTGTACCAACCCTCTCTAGGATCTCAAAGGGCCTAACACATCTCACCAAAAGCATTAACCAATCTATTGATCCTCTTATGTCCCAAACTCTATGTGACATGAAAGAAAACCATATCCCTGACCTCAAACTCCAAAGCCTTTCTTCGTAAATTAACATATGATTATTGAAAAAACTAAATAGTGGCCATCTAATTCCAAATCAACTGAACCTACATAGTGGTCTCTGGGAGATGATGAGGACCTAGCATTGCTTCCTCTCTTGTCTCCAGCCAACACATGGGTAATTGAAAAGGCCTACAAAAAAATCCTTATATGGAGCCATATGAATAGTATATTGGAAGATATTGTTGTAAGATAACTCAACATGGTGTATGTGTGTCTCCTAGGAACCCTCGAAATCTTGGATGCAATCCTAATGCATGTCCTCTAGCACCTGAATCATGCACTCTGACTGGTCATCTATCTCAGGGTGATAATTTGTGCTCCAAAGCACATGTGTACCCAAATACCTATATAGCCCATTTCAGAAATGATAATTAAATTATTCATCCCTATATGAAAAGATATATTGTGGGACCTCGTGCAGTTGTATAATCCCATGGATGTTCCAATTTTTGAGCTCATCAATACCAAAGGTCTCCTTGATTGGTAGGAAATGTGAAACCTTTGTAATCCGGTCAACCACAACCCACACAGAATCATTACCTAGAGGTGACCTTAGAAAAACCATAATGAATTCCATCGCAACATCATTCCATTTTCAATCAAGAATGGGTAGATTTTGAAAAATCCATGTTGGTATTTGGTTTTCTTCCTTCACCTGCTAACATGGGTAACATCTCACGAAAAACTAGCTACATATCCCTTTATAGCTAGACACTATTACTAACGATGTAAATCCAGATACATATTCGTCACACCAAGATGTACTACCCAAAATGAAGCCTGAAAATACTGCATCAGCTCCTTTCACATTTCTGTCAAAACCCATATGCGGCCCTGTAACCCCAGAACCTCATCCTTTCCTATGGTCCAACAAGGACGATGGCCCTCTCTATAAATACTCTCCTATAGAACTAGGTCTTCAGAATCAGATATCCTCTTCATCCTCACTATGTCTAGTAAAGTATAGGTAACAACTATGTATGTAAGAAAATTCTTTCCCTGACTATCATGTACCTCCAAATACATCACAAAGAATAAGTCTATAAGCTTCCACTCGCTACTATCCAATCGCACATCTTGTATCTAAGTCCTCCTACACAGTGCATCGGCCACTACATTTCCATTTATAGTCATGCAGTTAAGCTCTAAGTCAAAAGGATAAGGGTATTCCACACACCTTAACTACCAAAAATTCAGATCCTATAGAGGAAAGGTGTACTTGAGACTTTATTGGTCTTTATATAGCACAAAATGAACCACCAATAAGTAATTTCTCCATCAGTTTAAGGAATCAACAACCACTGCTAACTTGAGATCATGCATCGGGTAGCTCTTATCATGTGGCCTCAAATGATGAGACTTATATTCAACGACTCAATCCCCCTGTATAGGCATTTCTCCCAACATGATACATGATGGGTTGTAGTACATAGTGTAACGCAATCCTAGATCTATAAAAATTAGTATCAGTGATGTAGTTAATATCCCTTTCAGCTCCTAAAAGGCCATCTCAAAATAATCTGACCATACGTACTTAATGCCCTTCTTTTTCATGCAGGTCATCGGTGCTTCTAGGCTTGAGAAGTCCTATATGAAATTCCTGTAATAACCATCCATCCATAGAAAATTACACACATCAAAGTTATTTTTGGGCTGCTCCCTGGTTACTTCTTCTCTTGCCATCTCTGGGTTCATAGATACTTCTATCTCCGAGATGACGTGACCCATAAAATGAATCTGATAAATCTAGAATTGGCACTTTGTGAGCATAGAATATAATTTATGCTCTCTCTGTGTATTAAGAACTATCTCAGTATTGGGGTAATGACTTGTATATTATTAGAATACAACAAGATATAATCCACAAAAACTAAAACCAATGAGTCAAGATAAGGATGGAACACTCGGTTCATCAGTTCTAAAAAAATTCCAGTGTGTTCGTGAGACTAAACAACATGAAAAAATTATCATACAGACCATTCCTTCTACTAAATGTATCATGGGGTATGACTGATGATCTAACACACACATGATGATAACTAGATATCAAATCGATCGTAGATAACACCTGAAATCCTTGGATATATTTGATGAGATCATCTATTCATGAAAGAGGATACTAGTTCATAACATTCAACTAGTTCAATTTTCAACAAACCATACATCTCCTCAGAGTACCATCTTCCTTTTTTGCAAATAGGACTGAAGAACCCCAAAGAGAAGTATTGGTTTAGATGAAACCCTTTGCTCCAAATACACTATCTACCTCTTGGGATCTTTAAACATCATCGTATACATCATATAATGAGGAATGGATACTAGTGTAGCTCCTGGTTCTATCTCGATAGTGAACTCTACCTCTCTTATTGGAGGTAATCCTGAAAATTCATCCAGAAAGACACCCCTAAAATGATCAACCATTGGTGGAAAATTCATCTGATGTTTCCCCTAGTAATACAGATATAAAATAGTAATATATGATGTCATCCCACTGAACCAACAATGCTCGAGTCCAGCTCGTCTCTCCTTAACATCCCATTCACACTTGTGTAGAAACTACCTTCCCTATAATGATGTAAAAATCACCCTACAGTTATAGAAATTGATAAATGATTTAAAGGAGACTATCCAATCCATTCCAATCATTACATAAAAGATTTTCAACTCTAAGACATAGAGATCCAAAACTAAGTGACACCCACAAATTTCAAGGGGGCACTCCTTGTACTATTACACACCTATCGTTCTATTCCCTAATGGAGTGTCTAGTTTCATTGCATTATCAAAAGTAAGAGCACGAAGCCTTATACTCTCCACAATAGGTACATATATGAAACTATGTGATTCCCCTATATCAATGAGTAAAAAATCTAAAAAAAGGTTAATATAATAGTACCTATGAAATTAGAAGGTCTGGGATGCTACTCTTACAAGGTCTGTTGCACTGTAAATGTTTGTCATGTACCACAAACCAGTGACACAACCTGGATACCCAGAGCAGATCCACTATACTGTCTCTAAAAACCTAGAGTATGGCTAACTCTACCATGAACAACACCTCATCCGAATCGACTTGATGTGTTCTAGTTCCCTGACTGGTGAAAAGCTGCTGATCTTTCTCCTAAACGTGGAGTTAGTGTAGACCCTCTCTAACTAGATTATGGTGGAATCATCCTGCAAGAATGCTATAAATGTCCCATAATTTTGGATGCTCAGAACTCTACTGGGTGGATTGGGCACTGTGTTTTAGTATTCCCAATTCTTCCACACTAGAAGCACCTCACCTGGCTACATGAAGATACGTTCTGAGTACTATATCTGCCACGTGTAAGCTCTAGATGATACTTCCTACTTCCAATCAAAATAGTACTAGATGTTGGTGCTGAACCACCCTGACTCACCCTTCCATTTTCCACTGATTCCACTCTATAATCACCACTTGGTTCACTATATAAAATATACTATTTAGCCATAATATATTCAACTATGAGTAGATTTCATACATGAGACTATACTCTAATTTATTTTCCTTTGAAAGGATTGTCACCCATCAGAATAAGTGTGAAAATATAGAGCTCAGAAAATTTGGCATTGTAATCAATAACTGATAGGGTTCCCTACTTTATATGAATAAAATCACTGGCCTTTTTAGTCCTTAGAAACACAGGATATAAGTAGTTATTGAAGACTGTCTAAAAATATTCCCATTCCATGTCTTGTATATGCTCTATTTGTGTGGTTACATCCCACCACCTCTTGGAGGAATCACACAGCATGTAAGTCATGATCTTGGGCCTCCTCTCATGAGGAATTTATATATTCTTTATGATAGAATGAATGGATTCCAACCATGACTATATATCTTTTAGTCCAAAACCCCTTGAAAACATAGGCGATGTTGCTGTTGGAATACGCACATAAGTTCTTCCAAAGACGTGGTAGGCAGAGGTACTCCATGGTTGATCTGCATAAAACTCATAAATCCTTCATAGAACCATCCATATGTACCTGCATTCAGTATAACTACTATTCTCATTAGTGTAACTACTTTAGGATCGTCTTGTAGCCCATGGCCTACTACCCCTGGGGTATGATCGTCACTACTCTCCTGGTTTACAACTAGATGTCAACATGGAGTCATGAATCTACAAGGTCATGCACACACCACAGTTCAATATCATCAAGGATCGCAATTTAAAATAGGAATAACTAAATAGGAGAAGAAAACCCTCAAGGTTAACAAAAGAGGAGTGAACAACGGGAATAAAAACTACACAACATGTACAATTAATATCCTACACATGCATGTAATTTTACTATCCTAGGAAATTAAAAATCCATGGTGCATGGTGCTTCATCCCGACATATGGTTTTTCCTAAATTTCTCCCTCAAGGACAAGTAATTTGATAGGTCCAGAGTCACATGGTGTCAATCTAAGTAAAACTACATGGTGTGTATCTACCATTCAAGGCATGCACTAACTGAAAACCAACAAATTGTGTTTTCCCTCACATAGTTGGACACATAATCAAAACCCACATGGCATGTATTCAAATTTCATAGTGTGTACATTAAATGGTCTTTTCCTCTTCAATAAAAAACACATGGCATGTGTTCATAGCATCAAACGTCATGTTGTCAAGCTTTCCAGAGAATAAGCCTCTGAAACATCCCTAGAATCCTTGTTTGTTAATTGTAGAGAAATGGTGTGAGAATATTTGACCCTTGGGGCCCATACACATTGCGAATTAAAGAATGGAATCTACATATATCACATAAAAGCACAATATGAAACATGATCCACCAAATTCTGATCCAAGAGGGCACATACTCCTCTAGGACCAATTTTTGGCGTCCATCTAATTCGACCATGACATATACCAATACCCTATCAAAACAGAAGGTATATCTATCATGGTACCTATCACAGAAGCATGGATATCTAGCATGACATCAATCACAACATCATGAAATTAGTAATTCTCTTTAAATGGCACAACAAGAATGCATGGCATGTGATTCCTAACAAGAACTTATATGATGCATGAAATGGAATAACCTCATATCATCAGTTTTCAACAAAATATAACAACAATGATATCAATAATAACATCAAAAAATAAGTGTGTCACCCAATGGTGAAATCGAATCAACTATAATAACTCAAAATCCAAAATTTAAACATTCAATCGAGGAAATTTGGATTTACTGTCTATGCGGGGTAGTTACTCTTGGGAACATCTTAGTACCAGATACCTTGAATTTGAATCTTTTTTTATCTTCTCCAAACAACAAATCAAACTAGAAAATAAATTCTATGATACCTCTTTGTAAAATACAATATATGGATGCCACTCAAGTGGTGCCCTATACCCGATTGGCCATGTGGCCGCAAGTGAATTTCCACTAATTGCAGAGGCTATTGACTAGTAGCGAGGTCTTAGGTGTGATAATTAGGAAACTACACCGTCATTGTAAGAGTGTAAGAAATTGGAATGAATACTAATACAAAAGAATAAGTAGTAAACAACATACAACTGAGGTAAATATCCGAACAATGATAAATAATGAAGAAGTATCATTCCATACAATAGATGATGCGGCATGTTATGTTCTAAGAAAATATCCAAAATAGTTACACTACAACAATTTATAATATATGTTTCAAAATATGAAACGAAACCAATAAAACTGAGAACCATTACAATCCTCAGCTCGGTCTCATGCCCTCCTACTCCTAATCATTATATCAAGTACCTATAGTAGGGAACTTTCCCCGATCAACACCTTCAATAATATAATGTATTTGGGCCCCAAAGCGTGACCCAAATATGGTGTGAGACTAAATCTTAGTAGGAATCCAGAGAAGGTTTATTCCAATCTGTTAGTGGATATATATAATAAGAAGTATACAATAGTTAAAAAAATAAACTAAAAGTTAAACAAAGGTAATCACAACATATGTCTCAGAAGACAATATAACCATGTTCAAGTGAAGACTGAATCCAAGTTTTTTACTTTGGCTTGGCAGACATATAATTTTTCATTATATTTCATTATTCAATTTTATTAGATTGTATAAAGGTCTAAAGGGCTGTCATACCCCCAATGACCCCCCTATATAAAAGTAACCATCAACTCATGACGTAAAAATAATTTAATCATTTTCCAATAGATCCCGATCCAGGTATCCTTAAATGGATCTTAGGTACGATCATTATATTAAATAGGACTCATTGATCCCAAACACCCTAAATATGGATCTGTAACAACATTTACATAATTACATCTTGATCTCATCTTGGGTACCACGAGTGTTAGATTACCTATGGGGATTTCTTAGGCTGATATCTTATGATAAGAAGCTTATTTAATGTCATGATAACTAGTGGTATACGTTAAACCATTCATACATGTTGTTTTAAGAAAAAAAATATTTTGATAAATATTTTCCTTAAAAAAATTCCCTAAAAAGTGTTCTCTAAAAATAAATTTTTCAAATGTTCTTATAGAACTGTTCACATTGATTTTTTCCTTTAATGTTATAGGATGGAATCATTATTTTTAAGTTGTATCCTATTGGGCTTGGTCTCAAACCATATATACACCTTTAGTTTTATATCGACATTATTATGTATAACACAGGTAATGGCAAGATAATTCATGGTGGTGAGGGTGAATTGGGTTTTTTGTGTTACACTTCTTATAGGTGTTGGTGGTGGTGGCTTGAGGGTGATAAATCTCTCATTACATTGAAGTTTCTAGGATTGTTTTATTATTCTCATTCTATTATGGTATTTTATGTTTTAGATAATATTGTAATCATTGAATTTGAAAATAATTGTATCTTGGTTTGTTATGATTATTAGTTATGTGATGTTTTTAATTATTTATTTTAAATGGATATATTAATGGGTGAAATCATTCCCGAAGTGTATAGTTGATATCCAAAGTCTAGTTTCCGACCTGTGGGGATCTAGAATACCCTTCGAGCTATGCCACAGATCAGTCCAGGTCTCATGTTGGATGGATCTATGGTTTTTTTCATGAAATACTATGTGAACCCCTAAAAATAGAAAATGATGTATAATAAGAAATATGGCTCTATGGGTAAAATTTTGGGACAATAATCATTACCTTAATTACCTAATTCTACAAAAGTTCTCAAATATTATTTATGAAAAAAATAAATATCTAAATAATATATTGAAAATAATTATTCATATCTCTAAAATTTAATAAAATTATTTTATGACTCTATAATTCTTTTAAATTAGTTATTTATTATATATTTCAAATATTGTGTGTGAGTAATCATGATAATTTAATACTAGTTTTATAATAATAGAAACCTTCCTTATCTTTCTGTAAAATTGCATCATAAAAAATAATAATAAATGGTAGTAGATTTTATGGTTTATAATTTTGTATTATGAACAGATTTACTTCAATTGGATTTTTTTACTATCCTAAAATATGAATTTGATGGAGAGAATGTTTTAGTGGTTTTTAATGAACACACACTAGTATATTTTTCAATGAGTTCAATATTAATGTTACAATTCTAGAACCAAAATAAAATAATAATTTATATATTTATATCATATATTATTAATAATTAAGTTCTCATATTCATCCATTATATTATTTTATATCATTATCTATATCAGTGGTTATATCGACCCAAACTAGAACATGCCATAGTTAGTTGATTAATATGATAATGAAAGTAGTTTAATTTTTTCTTATAATAATTATTAAAAAATATTAATTATATTATTTAGATACTAATAAGGCAGTGAATCATATTTTAATATATTTTAATAAATAAAAAAAAACAAGATGATATTTTTGATATGTTACCTCTAAGAGGTGGTTGTCCATACAACGCACAGTTAACATTTTAATTTCTAAATGAATGAGAGGGAAAGAATGTGAATTATAGTTTTTCAATTAATAATCAATAAGATATTATATATTTCACATTTTAACTTTTATTTCTCCTTATATGTATAATATATATGAGGTTTTGAAAAAAGGAAGTTGTTGCTTCATGGAGGAGGTAGTCCGCACAACACACAAATTATAGTTCTATTTTTATTAATTTAAAAGGGGGAAAGTTGTTAATAATTATTAACTTAGAATAATAACATCCAAAATACACAAAATACTTATGTAATTATATAGTAATTAGACAATTAAATGGTTTATGCAAGGAATAAAATAATTGATGTAAAAAAAGTACTCACATTGAGAAACTCATTTTTCCCTTATAAGACTCCTTGGAAATGGTGGGATTAAGCTAATATATCATGACCACAATCTCAAGGAAAAGGAATAGTATTATAGGGTATGTAATAAAGGGTATATTTTTTATAATAAAAATAATTTTTAGTGGTGTTTAAGGGGTGGTGAGAGTCCCCTTTTATAAGTAGTGAGAATGATGTTTTTTTAAATATTTCAACTTTATTGAAATAGATCACTTGTTTCACATGTCTATTAGACTCCAAAATTGATAATAATGGATTTTCGTAATATGTAAGGTCTATAATTCCAAAAAAAGTAATTGACATGCTTGTTTTAAACATTTTTGATTTCCATTACTCATAGACCTTTCACTTTTACCATTTTTGGTTTTACCATGGAAACTAATCTTATCCAAAGTAATTTAATTTTGATAACTAAATATAAAATTTACATTATAAAATAATTAGTACCTATTGATTTAAAATATTAAATCCATTTTATCATATAAATTTTCTCCGTTTAATAAAAATAAATTTTAACATTAACGTGTGTAACATGTAAAAACCTGGTTTCAAAAGAACTATGTTTTTAAGTCGAAAATTAAGTGTAGAATAAAATTATAAATGAAAATTGTTTAATAAAACAAATATATTTTATTTTTCTTAAAAAAAATCCAAAACCACATTTTACCAAAACAATATTTAATTAAAAGAAAATTTCAAAAATGGTTTTTATAGGAAAATATTAGTTAAGCCATAAAAATGTTAATCATATGTTTTCTTGATTTATAAAAGTATTTTAAAAATATATAATTTTACCCACTAATAAATCCTTTTTTTGATTAATAGGTTTCATAATCCTCTATTTATTTCTTATAATATTATATGAATTATAGTTTTGATAAAAACGGTATTTTCCATTATTAACATAAAAAAATTATTTATAAAAACATTATACAATGATAATTTTGAAATTATATTTTAAATTTTTTTTGTTTAAATTATATAATTTATACAAAAATAAATGAATATATATAGATTATTTTTTTAGAAAAATATACATTCTAAGTCATTTAAAGTGAGAATTAAAATTCTGTGAAATACTTGTGATAAATAAATTTTTACATTAATAATTACCTAATTATATTATCCTAATTTCTATTTACATGTACAATGAAGTTTAATGTGTAATAAAGAAGCATATATAGTTCTATGATGGTAGTTGAGGCTGGTAATTTTGCTAGAATAGATCTTGTAAAATTTCTATTGCTGTGAATTTATATCGCATAGGATTTAATTCATACAATAATTATTAGACTTAGGCATGGGATTGGGCTTAGGAAAACCCTAGTGAAGATACATCTCTTCCAATATTGGTCAAATGAGCTTAAAAATGGAAAATTCATGCAACTTGATATTATTTCATTCCTTTTTCTTCATAGATTTTTTATCATGGTTTCTGATTTTTATACCCTCTAATTTAAAAGTTATATTATTAATTCAAGTTTTTTTTGTATAATGGTTTTCATTTATATCATTTTTGTGTGTTGAATTTTTTTTAATATAATATTTATTTAAATAAAATAAATAGTCTGGTTTTAGGTCATTATATAGTCCATGAGGTGGGGTATAGTTGAAAAACTACTTGATATTTATGTCTCAAGAAAATATGATATTCTGGTAAGAACTGGTATTGGTGATTCTATAAATTTATTATGTAATGCAATGTGATTTAAAAATTACGATAACAAAAAAAAAATAAGTTCCTATACATTTATGTTTTCAATGATGATGAGATTATAGATGTTGAAAATCTAAAATATTATATTTTTCATTAATAGAGAATATTGATTTTATTCTCAAATCCTTATGTAAGAAATAAATTATTAAATTAATGGGGGATAATAATTTATTGGTAAATAATAAATCATACAAAAAAGAGGAGGAACCTATATAGGTTTAACCATTTTTAATTTTTGTTTGATATGTGTGTAGAAGATTTCTTGAAAATATTTTAAGAATCACTTAAAATAAGATTACGAATTTTATATCACATTATGAATCATTGATGGAAAAAAAAAATTGTAGGTTAATATCTCTCCTTTTCTACACTACAATTCTTTATCTATACTTAGTGTTGATTAATTTATATATCCTTTCATTATGAAAAGTGAGTCTATATTTCTCTATGGTGGAATGGGTGAATCATTAAATACTGTCAAAGATAATGTAAAGAATATGATATTTCAAATCCTGATTGATGCTTAAGATATGTGTGACATTCACTTACTGAATTATTATCAAAATAAGAAGAAAAAATATCTTCTATATTTACTATAAATAATTGTTATAGAAATGGAGACATATCAGAGTGAAATGGATAGGGATATTTACTTCATTTATAAAATGGGAATTGAGAACAAATCTATATGGAAATATTGAAGATTCTAAATGTATTGTGGTGAATAGTATATTACTTTTTATTAATATAAATAAAATTCAATGAGGGGTAAATTCAATATGTTAATTATAAAAGTTGTTTATCCTTATTATTGTCATGGAAAAATACTCAAAGAATATAAGTATCAATTGGCTGAAGAAAAAAATTTGAGTTCACCATAAAATCCTTGATTCTAAAGATAATTGGTATGCACGATGTAATATACGATTTTAACTCTATAGACACACATAATGTTTGAATAAACTTCTGGAAGGTATCATTTTAATAAAAGAGTGTGTTTTTAGGATTACTAGCATTAATATTGATTTCATTTAATGATGGAAATTTTTTGGGCTAGCTTAAACATATAATGGATGTAGAGATGCTCTTAATGATAATAAAATATTAATATTTTTGGATGAAGGGGAAAATGTATGCCACATGATACCTACTGATTTTTAAGAGTTGGATATTTTATAGATTTTAAACTTGTGATTAAAAAATTACATGGTTTGGTTGGAAGAATTGAGTTATTAGAGACTTATTGAAGTACTGAAACTAGAGTACTATAATGCTTTAAGAATTTGTAAATTAGGTTATGTGATTTGAGAATATCTCTATAATATTAAAAGACATATGAATTAGTTTGAGATGTCTATGAAGGAATAATTCTGGTGGAAGCATCATTTAGATCATACACTATTCAAAATTTTCAAATATGATAAAAAAAATAAGGAATCATGAATAGTTTGATATGAAGTTTAGAAGCACTATATACAGAAAAAGTATACATTGAAGTTGATATCAAGTATTATAAGTTCAATAGAAATGAATTTGAAGAAGCTCATATTACTAGAATTTATTTTATATATTTTACGTGATGTGGCTCTAATGCCAATATGATGTCATATGGAAGATGAAATATGAATGAAGAAACATATTAAAAAAATATTAGGGTACACTACCAAAAGATACGTAGACGATGCAGGCAATATGAATTTGGAAGATTAAATGATAAGGATATTCATAATATTTGGACTCTAAATGTTATAATATTTAAGTAATTTCATTATTGGATGATGAAATCAAAAAATAAAAGAATATAATGTTTGTATGTAATATATTTTAAATATTTAATATTTTTTTTATGTTCCTACCAAAAATTTACCAAAAGTAAAAAATATTTCATCATTATATAAATGTCTTGATTCTATGAAAATTATTATTGTAGAAATTTCAATAAAACACATGTCCATTTATGGTTAAAAAAACTTATTTATCGGTCATCTGTTAGAGAATATGTTCAATGTAATAAAACCATTAACCACAAACAAGTTATTTTTATGTATTCAAACAATTTTTTTCATAACACCCTAGAAAAATCATATAAGGTATTAATATGAAAGTATTATTTAAGTTAAATAAATTAGATTTATGGATGGTGAGTTATTATTTAAATTTATATGATGTCCAAATTATGTTTTCATTACCAATAAACATGATTTTTTGAGAATAAACTATTATTAAAAATGAGTTAAATTGAAAAATGAAAATGTAAATAAAGAATAATCTTGTGTATTTGTAAGGTGATGTTTGAAAATGATATAATATATATTGAGGCTTCTAGTAGGGTATCTAATATTAAAGGTGTGTATGTTGGTAAAGGAAAACTTGTGAATTATAATGATAAGGGTTTGTAATAATATGACTCAAAGTCAGAGCATTCAGTGATGATTGAGGTGAATCCGATAGATTTAGAGTGATACAATAATGACTAAATATTCAAGATATTTAATAAGTTTACGATTAGAAGTAATGTCTTTGGTATTTGTTTATTTAAAATACTAACTATTTAAAATTCAATGTCAGAAAATTATAATCTTGAGTTATATTGGAGTTCATTTAATGGAAATAATTTTACAATGTCTCAGATATTAGAAGATTAAAATTATAAATGATGAGAATATTATAAGTCTAAAAGATACGTTATGTACAGTACAATTAATAAAATAATTCTTTAAAGAAATTTTGATTTAAGGAAGGATTCTTAGATGGGATATGTATAATCTTGTTCAAATCATGTGGTCACAGAATTCGGGTTGTTCTAGGATATTTTTTTTGATTACAGCTGTAGTATTTTTTGGAAGTGTGAATGGTTTCATGAAGGATATGGTTTTGCAATAAATAATTCATAATAATTTCAATTTTTATGGGAAAAAAATTAAGTGATCCATATTCTCTATTTTTCATATAAGAATTACAAAAAAGTATTAAATGTGAGAATTTATTTATGTGAAAATGAATTTCATTATGTAATTTACATGACTAATGATTGTCCAAAGAAATCTATTGGAATTATTATCTAAAAACATAAGAGGCTAAATTAAATTTTATTATATTGTATGGGTTGATTAATTTCAGAAATCATAACATGATAATCCCATGTATAGATTAATTAAGATTCCAAAATTTATGAAATCAATTATTAGTAATTCTAACATTCATATTCCAGAGTATCCATTAAGTCAATGATATTTCCTGAGGTGATTAAAATTCTACTTATTTCAAATATTTATAAAATTGGGGGAGAATAAAATATAAATAAAATCAAAGAATATTGAATTTGTTATTATGAATATTAAGAAAATATGGATGAAATAATGTAGCTGAATTTTTCCATATAGTGAATTATGAATACATAATACTGAGGAAAATGATCTTATTTTGTGATGAAAATACATCCAAGAACATTATGAAGATCTTATTCATAATAAAATAATAATGAACATTTTAAACCAATATGATATAGTAAAAATAATCGATCTAGTTATTGTATAACTATCAGTAGTTTAGAAATACTTTTTAAAAGATATCCGCTTGAGAAAAATATAGTTCGATTCCACACAACTTTTAATTGTTGATTGATAAAATTTTAAAATCTTTTCCTCAAACTGGTCAAAAACATAACATGGACATAATCACCCAAATTGGTAGGTGACCATGTAAAAATATTATGTGTTAGGTACTACCAACATTTTATATTTCATATAGTGAGAATGTGTTGGTGAATGTACGATATCCATGCATCATAGAAGCTGAATAGGTTCAATAAAAAGGATAAATTTTATAAGAAAATAATACATTAAATTGTGTTAATGCCAACTAACCCCACCCCCATAGTGTGGCCGAAAAATCCATGGGGTACTTCAGTGCTCTATTAAAACCAGCATTATTTATTATCAGCTACTATTAATTTAATATTATTTGAAAGGTGAATGAGTAATATTTTTTAGTTATTGGGGCATTTATTAGGATTATATACATTCAAATACCTATTTCACCACTGCTAGTAGGATTGATATTGAACTTTTTGGATGTCTATGTGTAGTTTTCATCAGTTTTGGGTGAAATAATTATTATTATCCCAAAATAATACATGAAACTATTTTCATAGTTATATTTATTACAATGACTCATGTGGGGTTGAATAAAGATCATGAATATCACCAACTAGAATTATAACATCCCTAGTCTATATATTTATTTGAATCTATCATTTTTTAAAATAAATTTTTTAGAATATATATATATATTAAGTGAATATCACATTATGATTTTTATAGTGGTTCAATGACTCAAAGATAGTCCCATAATCACATCCACCAATACCCAATATAAAATTATTTATTTTATTAAAATCGTTTTCCTATGTATCCTCGTAGATGGGTGATTTCTATTGAAAATTAATCCTTTTTTGATATAATGGAATGAGATTCTTTGAAATGGAAATGGAAAAGAATGTGAGAATAAAATAATGTTTTTTTATATATGAACTAACCTTAATTGGAATTTTGAATTATAAAGAATTACTAAAACTAAATTCCATAAAAAAAGATTTTAGTCTAGAAATCACTTAGGGATAAAAATATTTATATAACATTACCCAACAAACTCTTATAACCCTGATGAATCACTAATTATTATACCTTATAACCACCCTCCTTGAACTTTACTCCAACGAACCACGAAATTGTATTCTAGATCTTGTGAACCATTAATATATGCAGACTAGATTTGTAGTGGAGACCATGATATATTCACATTATCTACTCCTAATATACATCAACTGACAACCATCCCATATTCATCACAACATTGATTAAAAAACAAAGGAACTAAATATAGATATTATTGTCTCTCTCTCTCATACATGTACAACGCCAACATTTATTTAATCTTAGAAGATAATGTATTGTGGCTACAAATTTTATTCATGGTGATATGTATGGGATTTTAAAATGGTTTACAAAAGATGTTTTGTTTATCCTATATAGATATGGTTATTTATGGTCAAGGATGGCGCAAAAGAATATAGATGTGGTTTGGGAAGAAGAATTGGGTATTTTGGAATACCCAAAATCTAGACATCCAATCCATCATAATTTATTAAAATCCTATAAAAAATTGTTTCTTAACACTATTTTGATTCCTCTTCCAGTCCTTTTTACCATTATCTTTACATAAGAAAATCCAAGTACCAAATATGTTCCTAGTTATTGTTTATGAAATATTTTGTTATGATCATTATAACAATATTTTGGCCATCTTCACAAACACAAAAAATATACAAGATATGTTCACATATGAAATATATATATGTTTATATTTTTTTACAATAGTATGAAATGATTTTGTATAACCAAAAATATAACATCAAGGAGTAGGATTCATAAAGTGATTCAATCTTTCATACAAATTATTCTGGAACATGTAGTGATAATAAAAGTTTCATAAACTCTTTCATTATTCATTTTGACGAAAATGTATAATTTTAAACACTATTAACTCTTAATAATTAACAATAATAGTTGTATATAAATTTTTGTAAATATATATGAATTTATTTATTAATATTTTAAGAAATCAATTGTGTTTTGAATATCTATTTCATTTTTTATTTTCTTTTAAATACACAACTCATGATGAAAGGTATGGAATCACTTCTATGCTTTATAATAATAACCATGAACTATATTTGATTAGGAATATAAGTAGTTTTTATATTATGAAAAATAAGTCTCATTCATATATATGTATCATCCCTTCCCTATAATAATGAAATATTTAATCATCAATTAAAATTCAATCAATTTAATGATTCCTTGATATTCTCATTGAAAATAGGTAAATCCATAGTAGTTAGTATAGATATATATTTCTATAAATTAAGTCTGATATAAGCATAGTCAAATGTTATTGAAATGGTCATAAAATTTATAAAAAACCATTTTATGTTTGAGAAATAATTTATTTTAAATCAAAAAATAAAATATATAGGATAATATATTTTAATTTTTACCACATCAAACTGAACTCATTATATTATTCATGGAATAAAATTCATAGAATTTATGTTATATGTAAGAATAACATTACTATTTTATTGTTTATGTATAAATTAAAAAATTTATAATCCGGTATAAGAAAAAATAATTTAATATATATGAATAATTTATTAATATTACTATCAGTTTAAAAGTATTATGTTTCATAATATTAGTTATATATGAGTAAACTAAATCTCTAATTACTCACACATGAATAAAATAATTCTAAAAAATATATTTTACAGGGCAAAATTTAAATAAGTAAAAATAAATTAAATATTTCTAGAATCACAAATGAATAACTAGATTTAAAAAATGGTCTTATATTTTTACAAACCCATTAATATAAGAGTAGTTATTAATTATATTTTCTATCTAGGAATAACTATTTTTTCACCTGTGGTCTTATAATTTTCAAAATCTACTTTAATATCTTCATGAATGATAATATCAATATAAATAATCATTGGTAAACTCTATATAAGTTTATTAATTACATGTAACTTACCGAAAGTATAATCATTATTAAAAAGCAGAAGCTATTGTGAGCATCAAATCATAGGATGTCTTATAGAAAAATTTCTATCCCAAAAACATTTCATATTTATGATCAAAAACCCCATTAAAGATAATCATAAAATTCTATTCATTATAAAATTTAATAATAAAACTAATAAACAAAATGAAATAATACTAGTTTAATATATAATTTTATATTATTAAGTACATTATTTTCCTTTCTTAAAACTGAATTTTAATGTATAGAAAATATCTATAACATATTAATTATTTATAATTAAATTAAATGTTAATAATATAACAATATATAATTAATGAAATTTTTAAGAACATTATTGATAAATTAAAAATGAAATACATAACTTAATAAGAATTTATACATGAATATATATCTAAAAACATAAAAAAAAATTATTTTACATATGATCTATAGGTGTTGGTGTAAGAATGGTAATTCCATAAGTGTGTTGATGGATAGACTTAACAATTTGTATGGAGAGGTTGATCTCATTAATAATATATCATTAGAATATTTTGTTAATGGTTGTTGAGAAACCATAACCCATCTCTATCTATAATATGGATCATATAATGTACCATTATTAAATAAAACATATAGACCAAAAATTTTCATCCTAGTATACTCTTGACTCTCATATTTACATCATTCCTATTTTCGAGATTTATTCTCAGAAATAATTTTTTGGTTCGAATTAGTGAAAGAGAGGTTTTGAACCAAGGTTGAGATTGGAATATCCTTAAATATAAGGAGAATTTTATTTAGGAAATCAATGTCTATGTATATTAATATCAAACATTAGTGAATTAAAATATATATGTGAAATGTATTTGAAATGAATAATGAAAATAATTATGGAAAAAATTAATCATTATACATGATTTTTTTAAATTACATAATTAATATTACATAAAAATATAAATATGTTTAAAAAATTAAAAAACAAAGTGTATTTACTAATAATAATAAAAATAACATTTTATAAGATTATATTTAATATACAATGACTTGTTTTGTTATAAATAAAAGTATAAAGGTTAGATAAGATTAAAAATTTAACTACAATAACATAATGAACATGGTAAAAATAAAAAGATAAAAATATAAATATAATAAAATATATTAAGCATAAACAAATCATACTCATTATTAATAAAAAAACTGACAAAGTTAATATACATATTTAAAATATAATGTAACTGATGTTCAATGTCAATAAACTAAATAGAAATATGAAATTTTTTAGTATGAAATATTAATAGATATTTTATGATATTAATGCTCTAATTTTTTTGAGTAGGTTATAGTAATTTTAGAAATGTTGATAACATTAGTATAATTATATTTGATAGGAACCAGTTCAAAATTAAATATAATATAGTCAAATGTTTTTTTTGTCCATGAAAATTTAGAAAACTAAATACAATATTTAATATATTTAACTTAAGTTATAGATAATTAAATAGAGTATTATTTATTAATATTCTAAGAAACTATTGATTTTTACAATAAATTACTAGTTACTAGTTTAATTTTTATGTCATATTTATAAAATCTAATGTTATCATAAGAATATGTAATCAAATAAAATCCAGAGGCTTTAAGAAATAAAATACTATGATTAAAAGAACCATTAATGTGACAACCTAGAATCTTATCAATGAAATTTTCATCCTTATAATTATGTTATATATTATAAAACAAATAAATATCATAGATAACCTAGTGAAAATACTATTTTCATATATTAATAATTAAATATGTGGTATTCACATAAATTAATGAACCTATACTGATGGAATAATAAATTCGTCATATGAATAATAAAATGACCTTTGAGAATATTAATATAGCCAATAGAATAGTAACATCACCCATTAAAGTATAAATAATGTTTATACATATTATAAATGAAAATATGATATAATTATCTTCTAGCATAAGTAAATAAATATTTTAAAATTGATAAATTTAGCGTTGATATTTTTTTAAAACCTGAATGTTTATTTATTATCTTATCATTAACATAATGGTTCAAAAGAAATTTTATTTTCATAAAATATATTCATAAATTAATATTTTTATTTTATTACTATTATAAGATAATTTTATGAGACCTTAGTTAATATTTCCTAGTGTTTTAAAATAAATTATAATATTAAAATCTGTGTTTTTCGAATAAAGGTTGATTTTAATTAAAAAATAATTTTATCATATTTATAAAATTATTTTCATAAAATGGATTCAGGTTTCTAAATTCTATATTTAAATAAATTATTAGAGTGATTTTATTTATTTTACTTAAATATTTGAATTTCTGGGGATAACTGAAAAATGGTAATTTAAGGTATTTAACATTATAAATAAATAAATGAATTTATGAGCCATGGTTGAGTCATGAATGTGGTGAGTTGATATTATCTTGAACTCTAATTCTCTAGTTACTATAATTAGTCACATATATCATCACTATTTATACTCTTGAGCCAAAAAACAATGAAATGAATAAAATAATAAAAACACCCCTCTCATCCCACTATAAAATACCAACCTTCACGACATCTCCTCACACATTCCAAGATTTTAATCTTATCAAAATTATTCACATTAATCTTCAAAATTTCCCCCCCGATGTCCAGGAGTCTTTAGACTCAACAAAATCCCAAACACAATTTCCCTATAGAGGCTCTCATAGAGAAGAGGTTCAAGAGGTAAAATCCTCTTTTGTTTTCTGTTAATTTATTTTCAATTTATTTTTTTATTGTCCAATCCTATCCTACATATACCAAAGTGGAATTCTAACTCCAATATAATTTAGATAATATAATTTTATTCTATTAATGGAATATTACAATATATAATTTCTGCCCTCGTCCTTTTATTCTAAAATAAAGAAAAAATCGTATGTGATGTGTCAATTTACCAACATCGTGTATAATGCATGTCAATTTTCCATTACCTCCTTCAAAGACAGATATTAAAAAATTATAATGGTAAAATATTATTTTTTTATACATATTATAAGTTATATAATTTTCTTCAAACATAATATATACATGATATTTAATTAAACGATATAAGATCATGATGGTCACAAAAAAATTACCAAAATAAATTAAATCATTTTAATTAAAATTCTGTCTAATCATAATTAGTTTGTATATGCAAATGATATTTAAGAATAATAAAACTTATATAAGTTTATTAGTATTATATAATTTCAATTCTACAGGATAATTATAATTTTACATTGACTTCCATACATGTATACAGCGAACTGACCTTGAAAACTAAGAAAAAAATCACTCATAGAAGGACATAACTGAATCTTATAACTCATAAAAAGGACATAAATGAAAATTAAAAAATTATAAAAAATGAATATATTTATAAAATTTCTTAATTAATATGAAATGTTATATATCCTTGATATTCATCAACATTATTCAATATTTATAAATTCATATTCTTTATCAATTCATATATCAATTATTTTACTTTGAAGCCAAATATACCCTTTCCCAAAAAATTACATCGTTCATTATGAGATGTAGGAAAACCAATGTGCTCCACCTCAGACAAATAGATTCTAGAAAACTGTACAACTTCCTCAGAAATATACTTCCCAATAATGGATCTCCAGTTCAATGTGAATTCTTAACATACCCCTTAAACGTCATCATATACCTTTCAAGATGATAAATCCTATGTAGATATATAGGTCCGTAAATCTTCATTTATCGCACAAAATGAACTACTAAATGTACCATGATATAATAAAATATGAAGGAAAATACATATCCAATTGACAATGTATATAAACCACTTCATTCTCTAAAATGTTCAAAGCATTAAAATAAATAATTTTATTACAAATTGAAATTAAAAAAATAACTCACCTTCATGATAGTCATTTAGACAAGAGTGAGTATTATTCCATACAATGAAACAAGAAAGAGTTATTGTATCATGACATGACAGTCATGAGATTTTATACCTCTCAACTTCAAATATTTTAAAGACACAAAATATTTTACATTTTAAGAGTATCCTTGTGGAACATTGATATCATGAATACATTGAAAAAAGATAGTTTTCACCCTCTTGGATAAGGTATTACAAGCCTAGGTAGGAATGTTCGGCTTCCAGGAGGAGTGGGAGCCAATTCCAAACATATTCCAATTGAGAGTAAATCTATTATTTCATTCAACCAATCTTTAGTCTTTCCTTTAATACATAACAGTGTTCCAATCATACATTCACATATATTCTTTTCCACATTCATGATATCAATTTTATATTTCCCTTCATGATATCTCTAATATGGTAGCTCAACAAATTGACCATTTCTTCCAAATATTTATATCATTAATCGATTTATGTGTCTTTCTAAATGCCGCATCATTGTTTTTCACCAAATCCAAATAATCATTAGTGGATAATGATTTTCAGGAATATCAAATTCATGTAATCTATTGAAATCATATTTCAATCTTCTATAAGAGTGATCCATTCGAAAAAAAGATTTTATAAACCATGTACCTATTTTCTCCCATGACGCAGTTGACGATATAAAGCCTTTTGTTCAAAAATCGGACAAGATTTATGCCCCTTAAGAGTATATCCAAACTTGTTTCCATATGCTGGGAATTCATTTATAGTGAACATAATCATTTCATGAAGTTGAAAATATTCCATTTTAACAGGATTATACACCATTATACCTTCCTCGCATAACATTTTTATATCATCAATTAATTGATACAAGAAAACATCAATATCATTTCCAGGTTGTTTTGGTCCACTAATCATTAAACTCAACATTATATATTTTCCTGTCATGATGAAAATAAGGAGATAAGTTGTAAATTACCAATAAAATATATCATGAACTATGTGTTCTACAAAGGCTTTGATATGGATTCATTCCATCTATGCACAGTCAACGTCTATGATTTCAAACTTTATTTTTGAATGTAGGAAACTACTGATCAATGCTCTTCCACTGTGGAAAATCAGATAAATGATGTATTTATTATCACATGTTCACTCATCAGCATTCCATCTTATCCTTTGTGTATCATGGGAATTCGAAAATTAACATCTCAAATGATGAATTATAGGAAAATACCAAAATTTTTTGGTAGTGGCCTTTGAAACATTTCAATCATTCTGTAATTTTTCTTTCTACTTATACCAAGATGTTCCACATTTAGAAAACTCTGAAAAAATTCATATTCCTTACTATATATCCCACATTCATTTGGGTAGACATGAATTTTCTTATACCCCAATCCTATTGGGTATAATATTTTCATGGCCTTATAATGAGAATATTTAAGATCATTTTCTTTAAGAATAATTTCTTTCAATAATTATAGTTAATTTGTAAAACTCTTATCACTCCATCTATGATTCCTGTAATGGCCCGGACCTCTCCGGCCCATTCTTTTGTAGAAAACAAGGTCATGAAGTGTTCTTGATGGTAGAATAGACTATTCCCACACTTTCCAAGAATTTAGAAGCTATACGTCGTGTAGTGTAACTACACGTCATGTACCACCTTGCCATGTATACCCCATGTTGAAGCTGTGTCCTTGCCACTTGAAATAAATAAGTACACGCGATGTAGCCCATCATACACGTCGTGTAGTTTCTCCTCGCGTACGTGTTACCCTCAAACCATGTTTTGACCAGTCAACGGCTATGTGTCATGTTGAAGCCGTGTCCTTGTCACGTGAAATAAATATCTACATGCTGTATAGCCCATCTAACATGCCGTCTAGTTTCTCCTCACACACGCATTACCCTCAAACTTTGTG
Organism: Viscum album; assembly: GCA_963277665.1. Classification (NCBI taxonomy): domain Eukaryota; kingdom Viridiplantae; phylum Streptophyta; class Magnoliopsida; order Santalales; family Viscaceae; genus Viscum; species Viscum album. Next base: position 669,224,778 of record OY728133.1, read on the forward strand.
TTGACCAGTCAACGGCCGTGTGCCGTGTTGAATTCCATGTTAGAAGCCATGTGGCGAATGTGTGGAATGGCCGAGTACACGCCGTGTACTAGGAAGTACACTCCGTGTACTTTGGGTTTTATTGCCTATAAGAGGAGGGTGACTCTACTCCTTTTCAGATCATTCCTCTCCTCCCCATTCCTTCGATCAGAGCCCTCCTGAGAGACTCCAAATCTCCTTTCTTCCATAAATCCTTCATCCGAGCTCTGATTTACGATCTGTCAGCAGCCACGAGATCGTAATGGCGAGGCAAAACCTCTGAGCATGGATCAGTTGCTTTCCCTTTGGCATTTCCTTCCCAGATTCCACCCAAGGAGGTTTTTTTCTGATTTTGATAGAAGCGGCGGACGCCGACAGACGTCTTCTAATGTTGATCCGGGGGAGTATTGTGATCCGAACCTGTTGAGGTAGGGATATTACCTTACTCTCTCTCTTATTTGTGCATCATGCGGGGTGGGTTTCCTCTTTCTTTCACGAGACATAGTTGACCAGTTTAATGAATATAATAACTGGATTAAAGAACGGGGATAGAGAAGTTGTTATGTTTATCTTTGTTTATCTTATTGTTATGTTTTGAATTGAATAGGCTTATTCCTACTGAAAATCACGGTCGTTGGGGGCCTCTGCTTGCGCAATTAAATATTTCACTATCATTCTAGACTACTTTGTGGGTGGAAACATTGTGGAATATGTAAATTGGTAAATCACATAAAGTTGGATGATTAAATGAATATCTGGAACCCTTGTGTGATTATCCCTATTGAAAAAAATGGAATAATTAACATGTCCTTATTTGTTTGGTTACGTTGTGTGTGATAAGGGGGGTGGGGTGAATCTGGGTTTTTTTTTGAATAGGATGGGCAGTGGGGCTGCAAAAAATGATATTAAAGGGGAAATGGTGTGGCAGGAGCCTTGTTTTGTGATACAGTTCTGGAGAAGTGGTTATAGTGGCAATAGGGCTGCAGTAATGGGTTGTGATTTAAAAGAAAGTGGAAAGTTGATAAATGAACTATGGGGAACGATAATGAATTAAACACGAGAACAATCAATGGGGATTGATTGTTGATAAAAAAGGTTTGGTTTTGTGTTGCTTGTGTTTTATCTAGATTTGTGGTTGGTAGGGTTTATTCTACGAAACGCTTGATCTGGATTGATATTTTCCCAGTAGTTAAGGAACTAATAAACTAATGCTGTTGAAACATGAAAACCTAAATGGGGTTGGGACCATTTATTCCATGCATGCTTCGTAGTAGTAGTTCTGAGGCACGTACTCAATTTCTCTATTTAGAAGCCATAGGTTGGGCTGTGTGTTTGGTATTCATATATGTATCTGTATATTTGTGTTTTGTCGCACCCCACCCATGTTGAGCACTTAGTTTTGAACACTCCCATTTCATGGGAGAGGGAGTTTTCACCTTAGTTACTATCTCTTTCCTTCTCCTTCTTTCATAGGCTGTGATGGATTGAGGCGACCTTACACCGAAGACTCTTCAGGTGGGTTATGATTGGTGTGATTTTAGGCCAAGACTCTTCGGGAAAGGTTTACTGTTCACAAGAATCTTTGAGAAGAGGCCAAGGTGTGTTCAGGGGGGATGTAATTGTGGTTTGTGATGCCCTGGTGTGTGCAGTAGGGATATGTGGTTTGGGAGGCCCACGTTTGTGCGGGGAGGGTATGTGGTTATTGAGGCCCACGTGTGTGCGGGCAGGAAGAGTGTGGTAGCGTCAGGACGTTCTTCGTTAGGAAGAACATCTAGCTAGTGGGAGGAAATGGTGCGAGGTACCCAATACACTTGTTCATATATACTATTACCCATTGTTTTGTGTTTTTGGTGAGTGTGGCTAGTGAGGTTGGGTGGATAGAATTCCTTGTTACGTTTTGGTTTCTTCTGTTGTTCTCACAGGACATTAGGATGTCTCCCCACCTGTGCACGAGAGCTTTAGGTTTCCCTACAGAGTATACTTCTATGCTCACCCTACGTTTACATTCAGGTTTCCATGAGGACTACCAGGGCCGCACAATACCATACTAGTCGGGACACTTGGAGTTGTTGTAGTTTGTTGTACGCTCGTTTCTTTTTGTATTGTACATTTGAGTTTTCTTGTACATGTACTTTGTTTCAGAATTTTTTAAAACATTCATGTGGGATTTGTTTGGTTTATTTTCGTTTACATGATCATATTTCCTTTAGTGTTTTAATCATCCTATTCCCCTATCTTAAATAATAAAAAGGGTAATGCCTCCCATATTTGTGAAAACTCATACCCTTGGTTCTAGTCTCCACTCCGGGGCCTACTGGAGGCGGGAATTGGGGTCATTATCTCCCTTTCAAAATTTCCATCTCAATTAGGGAATCTTTGGTGCGAGGGGGTCGTGACAGAATGGTATCAAAGGTGATAGTTCAGAGATAGGATAGATTCTAGAGTTAGACACAGTAAGGATTGCTTGGGATGAAAGGAAAACAGTGTTAGGTGATCTTGGTGTGTGACATAGGCCAGGGAAGACCAGCTAGGACATGGGATTTTAGGCCCCCCCTTGATCCGATGTAAGGACACAGATCCTACCAAATGACCAAGTGAGACTACATTGATGGTAGGGTAAAGACCCTAGGGAAGGTACATGCATCATCATGTTTGTGTTTTACTTGATTTGGGTGTTCTGGGAAAGAAATTGAAATAAAGTGATAAAATGAAACCTTGAGAAATTTCTTTACTACTTGGGCTTAGGTGATATTTGTTTACCGTACAGTTATGGAACCATGAAGTCATCCCAGGGTGACTCAGACAGTCGAGGCCCAGAATATTCAGGTTGTCGATCAGTTGAGGATTGACCGAGTGGAGGAAGATGCCCAGTGGCAGAAGACACTCCGTTCATTCCAGCGACAAACCCTTAATAAGTACGAGGTTATTACTTGAGATACGGATATGGAGGGGTGGATTGAAGAGATAGGGATTTATTTTACTTTGATCCGTGCTCTGAGGGGGTACTGGGTTCCCCTAGCAGTCAGTCAGCCGAGAGGTGCGGCGCGTCAGTGGTGGATGCTCTACCTCAGGGAGAGGTCAGAGGCAGTGGTTTTGTGGGCTGACTTTGAGAAGGAGTTCTGAGAGGAATTACTTTCTTCCATGATCAAGGCAGATAAGTGGAAGGAGTTACTCTCCCTCCAGAAGGGGAGTATGTTAGTACGAGAATTGGGGATCAAGTTTAAGGGTCTCCTACACTTTGCTCCAGATCTCTTTCCGGATGAGGAGTCTCGGGCAAGATGTTTGGAGGAGGGTCTTCGTCCTTCACTTCAGTATGTTGTCACCCCCTTTACCCTTCCGACGTACATGGCAGTACAAAAGAAGTCAGTGGTTGTAGAGAGGATGAAATTATAGGGAGGTGCACCGTGAGAGGGGATCCAGTCGGGTTCGTCGATGTGGAAGGCAGTCAGCAGTAGGTCTCCTGCGACAGGACCTTCCAGATTCAGGCCAGTAGGGATCATACCCCAGTAGTTCCAGTTTAGATCTTCAGGTCCTTGTCCCTTTTCCACGAGCCCAGGAGCTAAGTGTTTCTCTTTCATAGTTTTCGGGCACATTCAGAGTCGGTGCCCGAACCATGCTCAGTACGGTGGAGGTGGGGAGGTTCATTGCCCGCCTCAACAGCACATGTTGCCGATGAGTACCTTCCAACAGTAGCATAACCCTACTCCTCTGAGGGAAGACTTTGCAGGAGGATTCCAAACTCAAGGTGCCCCTAAGGGACCTCAACCATGGAATGGTTGGGGAGGTTTTCGACATCAGAGAGGCCGAGGAGCTTGGCATGGACAGTTGCATGCAACAGAGTTGGCTGCTCTAGCAGGACCAGAGGTGGTGCGAGGTACGATTTTTTTTTTAGAACTCTCATTTCTACTTTGTTCAATTCAAGATCTTTGCACTCATTTTTTCACCTGTTCTATCCCATTCTTTAGGTCTAGACGTAGAGAGACTTTCCATACCCCTGGTGCCGAGTATAGTAGTTGGAGGTCAGACCAGCGTATGTTGTGTTTTCCGGGGATGCGGGCTGACGTTGGGAACACATTGATCTTGTGGTGATCTTATTTTGCTACAGATGCAGCCATAAGATGTCATCCTAGGCATCCACTAGTTTTTCTCTGTTAGTGTCATTATCTACTACTTCAAAAGAATAGTCTTTTATACCGACGTGGAAGGGAATCGTGTAGCTTTTGTTGGTGAGAGTAGATATTAGGTGGGAAGACGACATGTGAAGCCTCTCCTTTCCTTGTTAGGCATGTTATCAGTGGTTTCAGTTGATACAGAGATGATGGATGTTCCAGAGGTTGTTGGGGAGTTCCTCGATGTTTTTCCCGAGGAGGTTGTGACTCTACCCCCCCCCCCCCGACGTGACATTGAGTTCAGGATAGATTTATAGCCTACTGCCCGTCCGATTTTGATGTCCCCTTATGGGATGGCACCATCGGAGTTTCGGGAGTTCCGGATTCAGATTGACAATCTGATGGAGAAGGGTTTTGTTCAACCCAACGGATCTCCATTGGGTTCTCTTGTTTTGTTCGTGATGAAGGATGATGGTGGTCTCAGGCTATGCATAGACTATCGACGGTTGAATTAGGTAATAGTCAAGAACCATTAACCCCTTCCATGGATAGATGATCTCTTCAACCAGCTGAGGTGAGGAAGTTGGTTTTCTAAGATTTCTCTACAATCTGGATATCATCAGCTAAGGGTAAAGGACAGTTACATCTCGAAGATGGATTTTAGGTGCATGTATGGTCACTTTGTGTTTGTAGTGATGTCTTTCGGAGTTATGAATGCACCAGCTGTGTTCATGGAAATTATGAACTTTGTCTTCCCAGAGTTTCTAGATCGGTTCGTCGTTCTGTTTATCTATGGCATCCTGATCTACTCAATATCGAAGGAGGATCACGGTGAGAATCTCATGGTAGTCTTGGAAGTTGTTCAACACCACAAGCTTTATGGAAAATTGTCTAACTGTATGTTCTTGATGAAATAAGTACACATCCTTGGGCACGTGGTGTCTCAGCATGGAGTTTCAGTGGACCCGTTGATGGTGGAGGCAGTTGTTTCTTGTGTGGTACCCAAGAGCGTGGTAGAAGTTTGTAGTTTCATGGGGTTGGAAGGATATTATTGGAGGTTCGTTTCGGACGTCTCTCGAGTTTCTACTCCATTGACAACTTTGACTAGGATGAACCAGGTCTTCATATGGAGCAAGCCGTGCCAGAAATCTTTCAACTACCTGAATCAAAAGTTGTTCAGTTCTCTAGTGCTCATGTTTCCAGAGGAAGGGTTGTTTTATATGGTGTTTTTGATGCTTATGGCCTTGGTTTGGGGTGCGTACTGATGTAGAAGAAGAGTGTGATCTGTTATGGGTCTATTAAGTTGCACCCTCACGAGCGTAACTATTCCACCCATGACCTAGTGATTGCAATATTAGTGTTCGCACTGAAGTTGTGGCGACAGTACCTCTTTGGGAAGTGCTTTTTGGTCTTCTCAGATCATAAGATCTTACGGTATATCATTTCCCAATGTGACTTGAACACACGACAGTGTAGATGGGTTGAGTTTCTCCAAGACTATGACTTCGATATCTCTTACACTAATGGTAAGGGAAATGTTGTGGGTGATTCCCTGAGAAGGAAGTCCCATAAGGAAGTGGTTCAGGAATCCACTGATACTTGCAAAGCGATGGGAGAGTTTGCTGTCTTGCACTTGGATGCAAGGGTAGATGCTATTAGAGGCTGTTTGTTTCAGATGACGGTGCAGTCCGCCTAGTTGTAGTAGGTGGAAGAGTCTCACTGGGGAGACTCTGAGGCAAAAGTAATGCGGGATCGTAGAGATCAGGGAAACCCTCAAGAAGGATGGTCAGAGGACACCGGACATCAGATGCTTTTCCATGGAAGGTTGTTTGTTCCGGAGGTGATTCATGAGGGATTTCTCCATGAGTTCTATAGATAACCTTGTCGGCACATCCAAAAGTTTCAAAAATGTACCGATGCCTGAGGGAAGAGTTTTGGTGGCCAAGGGTGAAACAGGCAGTGGCAGAGTTTGTGTCTATGTGCCTAGTGTGTCAGAAAATAAAGGCTAAAAACCGTGTTCCCAGTGGTTTGTTTAATCCTTTAGATTTCCCCGAATGGAAGTGCGATGACATATCAATGGACTTCGTCACAGGACTACCCAGAGCTCAGGGTGGTTATGATTCTATTTGGGAAGTGGTGGATCGACTGACAAAATCAGCTCACTTCTTAGCAATTAAGGAGTCAGGCACGGTGAGTACCTTGGCCCAAAGGTATGTAGATTAGGTGGTGAATTTGCATGGAGTTTTTAAGACTATCGTCTCAGACCGAGATACTCAGTTTACCTCATGAGTCTGATGGGGGGTTTTAGCATGATTTTGGAACCCAGTTATTCCGTAACACTACTTTCCACCCCCAGAATGATTGGTAGACAGAGTGGACTATCTAGACGTTGGATTACATGCTGCGAGCAAGCGTTCTTGATTTTGAAGGATCATGGGTGCGTCAATTACCTTTAGTAGAGTTTTCCTACAACAACAGCTTCCACTCTACTATTGGCATGGCACCGTTTCAGGATTTGTACGGAAGACCATGTCTTTCACCCATTTTCTGGGAAGAGGTTGGTGAGATAGGTGTTCTTCAGCCTGAGGTAGTACAGAGCACCACATATAATGTTCAGCTTGTGCGTGAGAAGATGAATGCGGGTCGGGACCAACAGAAGTCTTATGTTGATCGTTAGAGGAGGATCTTGGAGTTCGAGGAGGGAGATCATGTGTTCTTGAATGTTTCCCCTCGACGGGGGAAGCAGAGGTTTGGGAAGGGAAGTAATCTCTCCCCTAGGTTCATCGAACATTTCGAGGTGATGGGGCGTGTCGGTGAGGTGGCATATCAGCTGGCCCTACCACCTCAGTTGGAGAAGGTTCATGACGTCTTCTACGTCTCCCAGCTTCATCGGTACTTACACAACGACTCACACGTTATCGACATGGGAGAGTTAGATATGGGAGATGACGTGACCTTCAAGGAACGACCAGTCAGAATCGAGGTTCATAAATAAATGGTGATTTGTGGACAAACCATCACCTTGGTTCATGTGTTGTGGGGCCATGGTAGCCTCGAAGAGATCACTTGTGAGCGGGAGGCTCAGATGCATGCTCAGTAACCAGAGTTTCTTTGATTTGTGTTTTTCATTGTTCTTATGAGCTTTTTTTGATGTTATTCTCTTTATCCATGATATATGGAATGCTTGGCTTGTTGGTTGTGAGTCGTTTTATTCCTTGTTCTCTGGAAGTGTTCAACGTGTTCGGATGTGTGGGGGATGGGAAAAACCTAATCCTTAAATGAGATGCATTAATGTGGATGAGATTAAATCTGTGCAGGTGAGTCTGTGCCACCTAAAACAGATAATATCATAACATAGGAGAAGGAATTCCTAACATATATGATTAGGTTTGTCGGTTGGGTTCATGTTATAATGAGATCTCTAAAAGGTATCTTCTTGGGGTCCTCTGGATTGGTTTTTCAATTATTGGGTACGAGAATGTTTTAAGAGGAATCTTATGTAATGGCACGGACCTCTCCGGCCCATTCCATTGTCGAAAAGAAGGTCATGTAGTGTTCAGGAGGGCAGAATAGACTATTGCCACACATTTCAGAATTTTGTAGCTACACGCTGTGTGCCACCTTACTGAGTATACCCCATGTTAAAGCCGTGTCCTTCCTGTGTGAAATAAATAAGTACACCCCGTGTAGCCAATATTACACGTCGTATAGTATCTCCCCGCGTACGCATTACCCCCAAACCATGTGTTGACCCGTCAATGGTCATGTGTCGTGTTGAAGCCGTGTCTTTACCACATGAAATAAATAAGAACATGCCGTGTAGTTTCTCCCTGTGTACGTGTTACCCTCAAACCATTTTTTGACAAGCCGATGGCTGTGTGTCACGTTGAATGTTGTGTTAGATGCTGCGTGGTGACCATGTGGAATGGCCGAGTACACACTATGTACTAGGAAGTATGCGTCGTGTACTTTAGTTTTCCTCACCTATAAAAGGAGGGGGCCTCTCCTCCTTTTCGGATCATTCCTCTCCTCCCCATTCATTCGAGCAGAGCCCTCCCAAGAGACTCCAAAGCTCCAATCTTCCATAACTCCTTCTTCCGAGCTCCGATTTACGATCCGTCAGTTTGCATGAGATCGTAACGATGAGGCGGAACTTAGGAGCTTGAATATGTTGCTTTCCCTTCATCCATTCATTCCCAGATTCCACCCAAGGAGTTTTTTTCTGGGTTTTGACAGAAGCAACGGATGCCGACGGATGCCGACAGACGTCTTCTAATGTTGATCTGGGGGAGCGTTATGATCAGAACCTGTTGAGGTAGGGATCTTACCTTAATCTTTCTCTAATTTTTGCATCATGCGGGGTGGGTGTTCTCTAGCTTTCATGATACATAGTGGAGCTAGTTTAATGAAGATAATAACTGTCTTAAAGAATGGGGATGGGGAAGTTGTTATGTTAATCTTTGTTTATCCTATTTTTATGGTGTGAATTGAATAGGCTTATGCCTACTAAAAATCACAGTCGTTGGGGGACTTTTCTTGCACAATTAAATGTTTCCCTATCTTTCTAGACCATTTTGTGGGTGGAAACATTGTAGAATATAGAAATTGGTTAATCACGTAAAGTTGGCTAATTAAATGAATATCTGGAACCCTTGTGTGAGCACCCCAGTTGATCAATATGGAATAATGAACATGTGGGTGTTGGTTTGGTTACGTTGTGTGTGAGAAGGGGGGGGGGGGGGGTGAATCCTAGTTTTTTACGGATAGGATGGGCAGCGGGGCTTCGGTAAATGATATTAAAGGGGAAATGATGTGGCACGAGCTTTGTTTTGTGATATGGTTATGGAGATGTGGTCATAGTGGCAGCAGGGCTATAGTAATGGGTTGGGATTTAAAAGAAAATGGAATGTTGATAAATTAACTATGGGGAATGATAATGAATTAAACACGGGAATAATCAATGGGGATTGATTGTTGATAAAGGAGGGTTGGTTTTGTGTTGCTTGTGTTTTATCTAACTTGATTTTTAGTTGGCAGAGTTTGTTCTATGAAACACTTGATCTAGTTTGTTAGTCGCCCAGTAGTTAAGGAACAAATAAACTAATACTTTTGAAACATGAAAACCTAAATGGGGGTTGGGACCGTTTGTTGTATGCATGCATTGTAGTAGCAGTGCCAAGGCACGTACTCAGTTTCTTTATTTAGAAGCCATAGGTTGGTCTGTGTGTTTGGTATACATATATGTATCTGTATCATTGTGTTTTGTCGCACACCACCCATGTTGAGAACTTTGTGTTGAACACTCCCATTTTATGGGAAAGGGGGTTTCCCACTTAGTTACTAGCTCCTTCCTGCTCTTTCTTCTATAGACTGTGATGGCTTTAGGCATCCTTACACAAAAGACTCTTCGGGTAGGATTCAATTGGTGTGATTTTATCCCAAGACTCTTTGGTAAAGGATTAATCTTCCCAAGAAACATCAGGATGAGGCCCAGGTGCGTTCAGGTGGGGATGTGATTGTGGTTTGTGATTCCCAGGTGTGTGCGGGCAAGATATGTGGTTTGTGAGGCCCAGGTGTGTGCGGGTACGAAGAGTGTGGTAGCGTCAGGGCGTTCTTCGTTAGGAAGAGTATCTAGCTGGTGGGGGGAAATGGTGTGGGGTACCCAATACTCTTGTTCTTATATACTACTACTTGTTGTTTTGTGTTTTTGGGGAGCATGGCTGGTGAGGTTGGGTGGATAGAATTCCTTGCTACGTTTTGGTTTCTTCTATTGTTCTAACGGGAAATGAGGATGTCTCCCCACCTTTTCATGAGAGCTTTAGGATTCCCTACAGAGTATAATTTTATGCTCTTCCTACGTTTAATTTCAGGTTTCTAGGAGGACTACCAGGGCCGCGCGGGACCCTAATAGTCTAGACAGTTGGAGTTTTTGCAGTTTGTTGTACTCCTGTTTCTTTTGGTATTGTACTTTTGAGTTTTCTTGTACTTCTACTTTGTATTATAATTGTTTAAACAAGCATGTGGGATTGTGTTGGGGTATTTACATTTACTTGTTTCTTTTTCTTTTTCTTTTAGTGTTTGACTCATCCTATTCCCTGATCTTATATAACAAAAAGTGTAATGCCTCCCATATTTGTGAAAACTCATACCCTTGGTGCTAGTCGCCACTCCGGGGCCTACTAGAGGCGGGACTCGGGGGGTCATTGTCTCTCTTTCACCATTACCAGCTCAAGAGGGGCATCTTTGGTGGGAGGGGGTTGTGCAAATTCACTTCAGGTTTATCAATCTTAACACCATCTATTAAACTCTATATTATATAAAACCTAGATACACTGGTTTTTCAGTATCACCATATAAACACTCAATTATCAGTTTTCTCTCAATTGTAGCAATATGAACATCACATATCATTCCATTATGTTTATCAGATTTATCATCTTGCAAATCACTATCATCAATAGATATGAAATTCTTACCGGTTTCACCATGCTAAATCCAAGGGTTGTAGCTAGAATAAAAACAACTAAAAATTAAACGATCGTTAATCTATTTAATTTTAAAATTCATAAAATTTAAACATTTTAGGAATGGACAGGAAAACATTTCGTTGTTTCTAACATTTCTTATAGAAAATTCCAAAAAAGAATTTCCACTTTCCTCATATTCAACACTTATTCGAGGTGTATTAATCCAAATTTGATTCATGATCTATAACAAATATCAAAAATAAATATCAAAAATAAATGTAATAAGATATAAAAAACAGGGATTATAAATTACATCAGAAAATAATGAAAACTAAGAATGGAAACATTAGAAGGAAAATAGAAAATTTTGATAAGAAATTTCATTCTTGATGAAGGAATTACGAAATAGATTCCTTTAAATAATGTATCAATTAAAAATAAATGAATATAACCTTATGAAATTATTAAAAAAAATACAATGATATTCATAAAAAAATATCCATAAAAAATATAAAATGAGAATAACTAAATCATAGTTGATTCTTACTAAAAATATATAATTTATTCTATATTGTAATTAACAATATAATATAATCAAAATTTGAGGCTTCATTTAAAAAAATTTCACAGTAAAAAAATCTAGAAACAATTAACACATTATAAAATCAGAAGTAGAATATGTAGCCTCAATCATGTGAGGCTTTCACAGAGAATTCGACTTTAAAATGTTCCAACAAGATAAAGACCTAAAAAATAGAAAACATGTTTGATTTTATCATTATGTTACTTTCTTACAATTTAACTTTCTTATAATTGAATAAATCAACTTGGCTGAAAAAAGGAAATTATAATTTAAAATATAATATAAATTACATTGATCTCCATTAAACAATTATTTCAAATTCTATATGTTATTTCACCTTCTATTATCATTATATTTGGTTGTATGCTATCAAGACAACATTATTTGTTGGAAAAATATGGAAGATGTCTATATTGAATAGGAATACATATTTGTGAAACTAATTAAAGAGTATATGGTATGCATTCTATTTAAATCCATTGAGGGATCAAAGAATGAATCATAATAATAAAAATATTTATTACATGAAGCCACATGAGAATTTGGTTTTAAAAATAATTAAAATCTTCTAAGAAATCATATTCCGTTAACTGAGTTACTCTTATATATGGGCCCCTGAGAACTCTTTTTTGTCCCAATCCTATGTCAAATATTATAAATTGCATCCTTATATTTGAACATTTATATGTTTTTACCCCTTCAAATAAATGTTTTCACAAGTTTTCCAGTGACTTATGCATTTCAAATATACCATCAATTTTCAAATTTCATTGATCTTCTATAATTTCATCACAGTAAAAAAGAAAATATCACATTTTAAGTATGTTGAAATTCAATTGAAAAGATTCAATGTTTTGGAAAAAATAAATGATACACTAATTAATACCTCTTTTAAGTACAGAATCACTTCTTAGCATTATTCTTTATATTAAAATCCCAGATCATTGAAAGTAAAAACTATCAATGGTGTTGCAATATATGCAAATTTGACATGAATCTCCAAAAATAAAAATATAAACCCTATGAACTATTACCAACAACAAGGTTAATTTGTCCCACAAATAAAAAATTCCCCTCTATCATTGAAGGTTTTACTAGTTCCCTATATTAATATGTGGAATCACAAAAGAAATGAAACTCATTGTTTTTTATATAACATACTCTGAATAAAACACCATAAATAAAAATAAAAACAACTAAATAACATAGAAAAATGTATATAAAATTCAAAGTTAAAATCATGAAATAGATAATTAACATAATGCAAAATATATTCAATCCTTCAAGTAAGGAAATTGGAAATTATATGATCTTTAACTGAATGTGCAACAATGAAGATGAATAACCCAAATTTATGAAGATGGTAATGTGAGAATGAAGAACAAATATTTAAACAATATTTAATTAGATATGTGATGCCAAAGAATGAATGAAAAGAGTGAAAATAATAATTTAAGGCTTACTACAGATGTGTAAACCAAGGTCGAAGAAACTGTATGATTTTATTTATATTCGATGGTGATATTTCGAACAAAAAATCGACAAAACCATAAATTTGGGGATTTGGAAGAGATTAATGAGGTGTCTTTAAGGAAATAGGTAGGTTACATAATGAAATATTTGTGTGGTACATAACTTTTGATAAGATTTTTTACATCAGTTATATTATAACAGATGTGAAAAATGAATAGTTGATATTTTTTATATCAGTTATAGTATAACTAAACTAAAAATACAAACTTTAATATCGGTTAAATTATAAAAACGACGTTAAAGAGCGGCCAATATGACCTTTTTCATGTCAGTTTTAATAAAAAACAACATACAAAATTCTTTTTCATTTCGGTACATGCAAATGTAAAATTTCTATATTTTCATGTCTATTATAAATAACCGATGTGAAAAATACATCACAAAAATATTTTTTCTGCTAGTGACTTTTTCAAAATGATTTTATGAATTTATTTTTATGGAAATGAATATTTTAAAAAATTAATTTTATAATTTCTCTAAAATGTTTTTAATAAATGATATTTTTTAGGTTTTATGTAAGGTCTTTTCATTTTGAAATCATATTTTATATTTCCTCTTTCAATTATTTTTATAAAATAATAAAAGAATTTTTTTAACAGATATGACATGATTGGAATTTCTCACCTTCATTCCAATTTAATGTTTTTATGTATCCTTTAAAAGTATTAAATTTTATTTCCAATTAATGTGTTTTCATTTGTTAGTACATAGATTTATTTAAATTAAAATTGATTTCAATGTGTAATAGTTTTTTTTCATTTATGCATGATTTATGTGTTATGATAATATGTATGGGTGGTTCTATGATAAATTGAAGAAGGGTGAGCCTATTATATCTCATTATTGTAATGGCAAATGAGGAGACATTAACCGGAAGTGTATCTCCTAATAGAATAATAGAGTATACAATGTTAACAGGCTGTGTATCTCCTATGTATCCATGAGAGCTATAAGAAATGTAAGTGTGATATAGAAATTATTCCACAAATTGCCTTAATGATTTTATGTTTTCTATGGAGTTTTACATGAAACATATGATTTCAAGAAATAATCTAAATAGATTATGTTTTATGGGTGAAAAGTATAACATTGTGGAAATGTTTCGAGGGTTTATAAGTATTCATGGTCTAAGGATTTTCTTTCTATCGTTTTATGTACCATTATTATCTTTTTATGCACATCTCATATTTATAAATTTTTTTCTCAAGGTAAACGATGAGTAGTTATGAGGATGAGGAAATAATTAAATCTCATTAAAAAAACATGATTAATTTTAGAAAGGTTCTCCTTTAGTGAAAAAATGGAAACTATGTATATGTTCCCTCTTATAATGTATAGTTTTTAAGAGTTTTTAAAAATTCTTAAAAACACTAAAATGAAATGATCCTCATAAATATTTATGAAATTGAATTATAGTAAAAAAATAACTAAAATATTTGATGATTAATGTTAGGGACTTAAATTATTTAAAACCATATAAATATTTTGTATGTTTGAAAGATTGACTTATAAAAAATTGATTTTGAAAACAAGGTGATTATTTAACATAAATTTACACTATAAAAAATCAATTTATATAATAATATTAACCATCCATGAAACCATTTTTTTTTATTTTTATGTAAAATAAACTTTAAGGGAAAAGTGGGAATCGTAAAAAACCGATGACACCTCATAGATTCAAAATCCAAACTAGACCCTATATTCAAAATTCAAAAAAAGCAAATCTTAAAAATCACACTGTCACTCTGGAAACGGGCGACGTCACATCTTTACAGCACCATCGTCATCATCATGTCGTCTTCGTCCACACAAAGCGTCGATCCATCACCTCCTTGGTCATTGATCATTCATCATTTACCCTCTCCAACACCACACTATACATTTTTGAGATCACAGAAACATGATTCAGAAATCCACAGAATAGATTCATCATATCTAACAAAATCACCTTTAGAGTCATTGTCATAGAGGACCAAATCCAAACAGCAAATCCCAGAGAAACTGAACAACCCCACCATCATTAAATCACGAATTCAACTTTTAATTGAACCAAAATACAAAAACGTTAACCTTTTTCGAGATCAAACCATACGTGATAAACATCATGAACACAAATGTAACAAAACCTATCCATCTATGATAACTCGGAAATTCCATGACCTTGGGAGACCCAACACCCCTAAAATATTAAAAATCTTATAAGATACATAACAAAATACAATTTTAATTTCCGGTAACCTAGATATAAGTTCAATAACTCTTAAAGATATATTCCTTCTCAAAATTATCACATTTAGTTATTAATATATCAATATTTATTATAATTACTCTTATATGATGACTCTTGTTTCTAGAGAAAAATATGGTTTCTATAACTAGATAATTATATGGAACATTGAAAAAAACTCCCAATCATAATTTAACTCTTATTTATCTAACTATTGATTCATCGATAAAGACAAAATTTTATCTCTCATGGATTTCCCTATGGTTTTAGTTTCTAGCTATGTGATAGAGTAATAAAAAATATATTTGTTTATAGAACGTATATAATATTAAAAAATTCATCAAAATAAGAAATAAAATTTAATTGATGATATTTTAAAGTTGTAGGTCCTCTCAGAATCAAAAACATGTATTCTGTAGTTTCTAACACTTCAGGAAAAATTTATTCAAGACCATATTACTCATCATCATATATTTTTAGTGAAAAGGAGAATCAAGTCTCATGTTGCTATGTGGATAATCAAAATCATCATTGGAAGTTCTCTTATGTATTAAAGGTTGACATTAATCAAAATTAAATTGAATTGACACTTTAATTATCCTTAAATTTTTATTGAAAACTCTATATTCTATACAAGAAGTAGAATAACCATAAAAAATTATTTCATCGTCCATTATATTAAATTTATCATGATTATCCATAGTATTAATGATATATAACATCTATAAAAACACAATAAAGTATAAAAATGAAGTCCTTTTTCCATTATATAACTCATAATGGGTTTCCTAAAAATAGGTTATATAATAATATTATTTATAATATAGCATTTTTTGTTAATAACTTTTGTCAAAAATTGAGTACTTAGTATATATTCAAAAAATATTGTTCTATCAAATTTTTAAATTTTTTTATTTCTCCACTGAATAACATAATTATATTGAGGTTTTTTATGGGTGGATAATTTGTTTTTAGTGACATGATTTGAATTAAATGAGTTAAACAATTAAATTTTAACTATTCATTATGGTGATTTATTAAATAAACATTTTGAGAAACATTTTTTTCTGAGAAATATTCTACAAATTTATAAGAAATCACACGATTGATTTTGAATCCTTAAAAAATAATACCATGTAAATATATAATGTTCATGAACCAAAAGAATCCATCAAATCATGCTATTATTTTTGGTCCAAACAAATACATGTAGATAATTTCTCAAGTCTAACCCACATTAATTAACTTGAAGATGGTTTTTCATGTTTACAAATTTTACATTCATCACATAACTTCACTGCATAAAATTTTATTTCAAACAATACATAATTATATTATTATTAAAAAATAGTTACATAATAATCATTAATATTGAGTATAATTTGTGTGTGTTTTATTTTTTATCAATGTATTTCAAATAATAAAGAGCTTTAATTAATGGATATATGATGAAGAAGAAGTTACGTAAATGTTGTTTGAAAGTATGGTTAGAAAATAAATTCTTCAAGGAATATATCCTACGAGTATATTGCATTTAATAAAGTTTATAGAGGTTATAATACATGTAATAAAATTATTTATTGACTTTTATTTTCATATTTTATATGAGAAAAGAGTTCTTACTTTTAAAATATTTATATTTTTTTATTACTAATGGAAAAATACATTTTAATTATTTGATTTGAAATTCCATGGATAATTTTTAATTAATATTATATTATCTCTATAAAGAATGATGTAGAGTTCTATAGATGATGGTTAAAAATAAATAGTGAAATAAGTGAAGATGACATAAGGATGGAAGCTAGTTCTTGAATGTTCAGCATTACATATTATTAAGGATTTCCTTTATGGAGATTATAATAATAATATTCCATCTCATGACCTACTCAAAACATGAGTAGCTAAACCATTATAGGTAATTCCCATACAAGACCAAATTATGATCTAGAATAAATCATCTATCAAGGGAGAATAAAAGTTTTGTAGGTTATCCCAACTATGAAGGATGCAGAGGTAGGCATAGGTTTCATAACCTCTTACACGTGGTTTGTAATATAAGGAAATTAGTGAGAACCAACTACAGATATAATTCATCAACTAGTTAAGGTACAAATAATTCTTTTAAACAAGAAACATCCTCAATGAAATTTATATATTGAATACAAGGGATACAGGTACTATATAACATTTAAACAAAGTGGTTATCAGGAATAATAGTATTTTGGGAAGACAAAACAAGGATAACTATGTTTTAGTGTATATATGGTGGGTGTTTAAGATTCTAATATCTAAATAAGATGTATTATATATGATGTGTTCAAATGAACTACATGTCATGGGTTTGAGTGTCACAACAAAATAGTGAATGTGTATCGTGAAATAAGAGTTTCACAAGTAATTTTTAACAAACAGTTTCATCTGTTGGGTATGGGGATCGCGAACACACCATTGGAAAAGGCCATGGTGATCCTTGTAGTGAAAAGTTTGTTGATAGACAAAATGGTGAGTATCACGCCAAAATGTATGTTCAGAAAACATTTCTAATATAGTGTTTTCATTTGTCAAGGACATATGAAGTTAAAATCACTTATTTCATATTTTTTGAATGGATCTTTATTTGAATTTCATTTTCATATGAATAATCATATTTAAAAAAATATATGTAATATTTTATGAATTCAAAATGCAAATTTCATGGATTTTCTTTACTCTTATAACATTAAAAAAATTTAAAATGTTTTTTATTATGGTTATAAATCTTCTATTGATATAGTTTTTAGGAATATCTCATTTGATAAATAGAATTCTTATATTATTTTATGTTAGTTATAAATTTAATAAATGAAAAAATATCAATATATATTTTCATATCACGATTCAAGACATATAATGAAGATAGAAGAAGGATTAATGCACAGAATTTTTTTCCACGAATGCAATTTCCATTATTGTATTTATTTCAAGTAATCATATTAATATGAAATCTTAAATATAAGAGAATCACTATAGAAATAAGATTAATAATTAAAAAATAAAATAAGGTAATACGAGTACATGGTGTATGTGTTGTGAATATTGAATCCATGATTATATACATTTATAGGCAATTGTAAATATCATGCATGTATTAATAAATTAATCTAAATGAAAGAATCATAGAAAAGGGAATAATAAGTTTGAGAATTTCATAATAGAAGTTGTTTTCATGGATGTTTTCCATAGAGGATCAAATAAATCATGAAATGTGGATCTAGTCGAAGGTACTATCCAAATATTTAGGGAGTGTATGTTAAAAACAATTTTAGTAATTCAAAATGAGTGATTCTCATGGTTTGTTGAATGCTTATAAAGAATAAATTGATGTTACATGTACTCTATAACATATTTCTTTTTAGATATTTGATTAAGATGATTCATATTTTAGAAATAACCTTGTTACTATTTCTATACATCCTATTAGTTTAATCCAAGAGGGATGAACCCGTTCAAATCTTATACATTATATAAAAAGAGAAGAGAAGAGTAAATACTATGTAAAATTTTTGTGTGGTTTTGCATCATATCAGGGAGTGTTCCATGAAATCCTTTTCATATATAATATGTGTAATAAGAATAAGAATAAGAAGATTAATGGAGTTGGCATGTTAGATATTAAATACACATAATGAATAAAGGTTTAGTTCATCCCAGTTCACAATAAAGTGGATTTTTTCACTTGTGAATGAGAAGAAGAAAAGTTGCATATACGTATGCTTCTATGAAATTAAATGGGATTTGTGAACTATTATTCATACCAAAGAAGAAAAAATAAAAAATATGAGATTATTTTATGAATCAATACTTCTTTTGGGATACTTTATGAGTAATAGAAGAGTATTAATATTTTGTAAGAACATGAATAACTTAATGTGGTTATAGACACTTCAGCTATTACAATAATAATATTATTATAAAGTAAGGGGTGAACCTATGTCTCCAATATACACCCATAAACCTTATAAAGACTATATCATAATGATTAAATGAAAAATATATTGGGTCTCGTGATCATTGAAGATACCATATCACACCAAGGAGTAGCCTTCTCACATTGATATGATAATCCTATAAATCATTATTCCATTTTTTGTGTTTTTGTGTGTGTGTGTATGTTTGGTGTGTTTCATGGATGAATAAAAGTGATAATATATAATAAGATAGTAATACACCTTAATAAGTGATAGTGGTAAAATAGAAATGGATTAAAAATAAAAAACTTTTAAGATCACTAACACTAATTCACCCCCCCTTATTATAGAGTTCATCAATAACTAGTCTCCATAATTTTTATTAGATCACATTTCACCCTTGATTGGATTCTCTATTTAATAATTTTTTCCATTTTAAATATTTTATTGTCTTCCCTAGACTAATAATAAAGTGATGTTTTATAAAAGAATTATTTTTTAGGGTTTGATTTTATCTCTACTAATACTGTGATGATAAGAGAAAAAAATAGAAGAATAAAATAAAAAATATTACCTTATTGTCCCAAAAAGAATTTTGTTCATCCCATATATGAGAATAAAAACTAACCTAAATGGAGAACAATATGTAGTGGAATGAATTTCTAAATCAATATATTCTTGTGATAATGAGTAATTTGTTAATTATTTCTAAAAAATTTTCTAGAATAGCTAATAATTATTAGAATTTATCATATAATTAATGATTTATTTATTGAATAATTAAAAAAATCATTATTTTACCAAATATATAGATTCTATTATTTTTTGGGGTGTTATAGTATTAGTAAAATAAATTACCTCATATTTAAGAGGAGTGAGAGAATATGGGTATTCCTTTACAAGAAAATTCTTTAAATAGTATAAATCTCTCCAGAAAGGTTGCATCAATAAAATGAATAAATGAGGAACATGAATAATGGTTCTAAAAATTTTATTAATAGTTTCACAGTTCAATCCAAGAAAGGGATTAGGTAATAGAAAAAAATTTAGAGATTATTAATGTATTTGGAGATGCTCTTGTTTTCATAAATGGTTTTATAAATGTCTATGCAAATATTATTAAGGATATTGACCCATTTATTAAATAAAAGATCAAAATGGAGAGTGAATAATTAAAAATAATGAATAATAATTATTATTATATTTTTATGGAGATTGAAGATAATTGGGACACCCCTAATATGAAGTGTCCTGAATTGATATTCAAATTGTCTAATCTTGCAAGGAATCTTATTGAGCTTTCACAATTGAATTCAAAAAAATTTACTATAAAATAATTTTATAATGGGGATTATATTTTTAAAATACCTCAATTATATGTAAATAATATCAACACGTGATCTAATAATATTTCGCATGAATTTTTGATGAAATAGGTTTCATACATACCTTATTGTAATGATTGTTCTAAATCCATTTCTACAAATAATACCAGCTTAAATGAAAATTTATTAAATAGCTGGATGTGGAAAAATAAATATAATCCAAACATTTAATCAATGATATATTTAATACTATTTTTATAATATATCTCCCCAATAATATCCCAACTAGTGGTCGAGAAGACACAAAAACAACTTTCATAATGATATTTAATTTTGTACAAAATGGAGTAAAAGGTAAATAATCATGATTTTTTTGTCAATGGTGATAGTGAAATATGTTTTTGAATTATTAATTATAATTTTTTTATAATATATTTATTTCACATGAACAAATAAATAACTTTTTTAGGGGTATAAATCCATTAAAGAGGAAATACCCATAAATTAATAAAAATGTGAATACCTCATAAATATTTGAACTTCTTAATAAAATATATTATATTTTTAATGAGTTTGGTCATAAAAATGGTTCATTTTTATCTAACCATGTATCACATGTAAATGATATGAGAATAACCCAATATTTGAAGAAGACTTATATATATAATAAGGTTGATGTGGTGCAAAACACTCCAAAAAATCCATGAGGAAAATTCATACACACTTCGAATGTATCTAATGATTGGGAGAATATTTGGAATTTAGATATAGATAAATAATGTAAAAACAATAAGTAAATAGAAAATTATTGCTAAAGGTAAATATGAGGTCATATATGAATATCTAAAATTTAATGATAGGTTTTCTATAAATGAAAATACTTTCATTTATTAAGTGTCATATTTGAGGTTCAAAAACCTATGAACAAATATGAACATTGTTTAAATATGTCTCCAACATAATAATAATCTCAAAAATTAAGGAAGGTTTCACTTATTTATGTGTTTGGTCAAAGGAATAGGGAAGAAATAAGTAAGACACAAAATTATGATTATGAAAATAAGGTATCTAGGCTACCTAAAACAAACATTAAATTAAAAATTAGATGTATAAAAATGAAGGCTAAAATAATAAATCAACTTGGTTGAGAAAATTCTATCAAACATTCTTCTAACAATGATGATAAAATATATCCAACTTATTCACTTATATTTGGGTATTCTACTTGTGCACTTATAATGTAGGGAAATGAATATGAAGAACATTCTCAAAGGACAAAATTGAGAAGGATTGAAAGATATCTAAAATAGAATATAAATTGATTAATATTTCATTCTAGATTGATCCCTAAATTATCATCTCAAAGAACATATGGAAAAATATCATCATTAATGGAGTTAATGTGGAAGTTATCAAATATGGATAGCGACATAAATAGATTTTTTTATTAACTGTCTACATGGAATTTATTTAAATCTATTTATGGAATAGATACACTTTCATGAAGTTTTATATGAGATCCTTGTTGATGGGGATAAATGTGATGATTATTTTAAAATATTCTAGAATTATACAAATAAAAAATCTGAATATTATAAATGTTGTTTGAGGAGATGTCATTGAAAAGGTAATATTCATTAATTTATCATCCTTTGTATTGATAATAAAAAAGGAATATTAATGGGGAGATATTAACTTTAGTTAATTACATAAAGAGAAAATGTGGAATATGTTCCAAGGCAGTTGCAAGACCTTCCATGTTTAGAATTCTTTAATATATGTATTCAGGTGGGTGCTGGAAATTTTTGTTGATATATTTCGTGATAAATATTTATATCAATTGGTTTCAACTAATTTTCTTAGTCTAAAAGTAGATTTATGTACCTTGAATAATTTTTATAATTTTTTTTCATTTCATATTTTTATCATAATATATTATATTGGGTAATATTGTTTTCTAAATAAACCCCTTATTTTTTTAAAATGAAAATGGATAATGGTGACATATAGTGAAATGAATTCTGAAACATTGCTTATGTAAGAAGTGGTATCATCAACTATCTATAAAAATATTATTACTTGTTAATAATTGGGAGAGAAATTAAAAATGATAAGTTGAAATGAATATAAGGTGAGAGAAGTAAAAATGATAGAGAAGTGAATATTACATAGAATGGAGTTCACATATTGAGAATTTTTTAATGTGTGTATTGATAGAAAATAAAAATGTGGTATTTTTTATCCCCATTTGAGTGTGTTTTATTATTTTTAATGGTTTAAAATGTATAAGTTGAATTCATCATTTTCAATATATTCAAGAAGAAGTGATGTAAAAGATGATTATATGTTTGGTTAGAAGACTCAATCTCAATGGAATAGATTCTAAGAGAGTGTTACATTGAATAGAGTGAAGAAATGTATTATAAGAAATTATTGAAGAATATTTTCATATTATCATAAATAAATTAATTCTTAACTTTTTATGTTTTTGAATATTTTCTATTATTACATAGTAAAGGATTTCTTAAAAAAATTAATTCATATTTTATGGATAATTTTTAGTTAATATTTTCTTAACTCTATGAAAAATGAATAGGACTTCCATCCATTTGTTTTTAATGATAGTTAAAATAAATATATGAATAAATAAAAACAATATTATGATGGAATTTGGTTCTTGAATATTTTAAATTAAATACGATTAGATATTTTTTTAAAAAAATGGAAAAAATTCCAATTCATGACTAGCTCCAAACATGAGTAACCAGGATTTCATAGAGAAATGACAGACAATATAAAAGGATGAGATACTCTAGAGAATATGTGAACGTATCCTATATGGTACATATTTCTACATATCTAGGATTTACTTGAAGGTAGGCATAGGTTTGTTAGCCTCCCATATGTGGGTTAAAATAGAGGGTCACATGAGGGCATCATGTCCACATGGAATTCATAAATTGGATGAGGGAGAGTGAGTTCCAATAAATTAGATACATCTCGTGGGAAATTTTTGTAAGGGGTGTCTGTGAAATATATAGTATAAATTATTCAAAATTAAACAATATAATACATAATAATTTATATAATAATAAAAATTATGAACAAAATGTTGGGGTGTATCTACATTGGGAGATGTATGGTGATGTAGGAGTTTCACAAGGAATTTTTATCAAAGAGTTTCATCTTTAGTAAATAGTAATATTGAACATTCCATAGAGATAATCTTTGTTTATCTGTGTAAGAAGAAGTACCTATGAATGAAAAATGGTGAGTATCATTCCATTGTGATCATTTATTGATTATTTCGTTTGAATTTGTTTCCTATGTTAAGATAATTATAATTTTAAATTTCATATTTTATATGGATTTTAGGTGATCTATATATGATATTATTTTCATATAACTTATTATATATTTAAAATTTGGAAAAATAAACTTTTATATTACTTTTAATATGTTTTCATATGACTTCTAGATTATTATCATATGGAACTTTTTCTTCATATAGAATTAAAATTTATTTGAAATATGCTTTTCTATTATCATAAAACATCATCATTTCGAATAATTTTTTAGAATATATTAGAGAAATTAAGGAAGTCTTTAAATCTATTAATTCCAAATAATTTATTCATTAATGAAAAAAAATATCACAATACTCTTATTGATAAATATTTAGGAAATGTAATGAATATAAAATAATAAAGAACTCATAGGAATTTTGTGCAACAAATGGTGTTTCCATAATTATAGTCAATGTATATATGAATATTTATATGAAATTTTTAAATGATTTGATCATTATGGAGAGAATATGAAGGATGATATGATTGAATAATGAATAAAGGTCCATGATATTTGTGTTTCAAATGGTGATTCCATGATTACATATATTTTTAAGATAGTATAAATATAATGTATTCATGTATAAAAAGATATAAATTCATGCATTATGGTTAGAGGAATAAGAATGTTCATAATTTCATTCTAAATATTTATTTTATAGATTTTTGTTGTGGAAAATCAGTGATACTATGAAATTTTTCCCTTATCAAAGGCACTGGATGAAGATATAGAGAGTTTTAATTGCTTAAACCATGGTAATTAAAAATTATAGATTCACCCAATTCATCAAAAGTATATAAATATTAAACTGATTTTTTATGTTTTATTTGGTATTTATTTTCAGTTTGATGATGAATATGATTATAGTAGAATAACTGACTTTATTATTATATTAATACCTTATGTGAGGCAAATCTAATAATTAATAATTAGCTTATATTGCCTGAAAATAATAAGGTAATAGAAGTTTGAAGAATAATGGAAAATGTTATGATCCTCTATAACATCGAATAATGTTTTTTGTGCACTCATGTTCAAGTAGATACTTAATAATAAGAAGAAAAATATTATAGTAGATAACTTATTTGGGAATTTCAAAGAAAGAAGATGAGTTTTTTATAACCCATTTCAAACTGAATAAGAGTCTTATACAAGTGAAAGAGATAAAAAAGTGTAATCATATATGTATGCTATTATGAAATTAAAGGGGTTTTATACACCTATTTTTATAAATAAAAACAAAAAGAACAATAAAATGAACAATAAGTAGTGTCCATCACATGTTATTATAAAGAATAAGCATTTTCATGTTTATATGAAATTAATTGTAGAGGATGAAGATTCAGAATAAAAATCAATAACTTATGGAGATATAATTTGGTGATAGACTCTTCATTTGTGAACCCAATACTATCAATTCATAGGTGAGAGATTCACCTCTTTATGTGATGCACCAAACCATGTAACATGAGATACACACTCATACACTACAAGGAGACTATATGGTAAATGTCACTTAATAAATCTAGTTGGTCATGCAATCGTGGAGGAATCCATATGACACTAAATTCTAGAATTATCACATTTAGAGGTAATCCATACAAATAAATGTTCCTTTACTAGGTGTGTGTTTTGGATTTATTTCCAATGGAACAAATTTGATAATGGATAACCTGAGAATAACACACTATAACAAGTGATATAGGAAAAACTATTGATATTAATAACATAAAAATGATTAAAGTATGGACCCAATATTCACCCACTCTTAGTGTATCATTCATAATTAACTTATTATATTAAATACATTTTACAAGAATCATGTTCTATGTTTATTATTTATAAATTTATATATTAAAAAAATTATATCCTCTCAACATAGGGAAAAAATAACTATATTATCAATATTTTTCATTTTAGGTTCATTGAATCTATGGACTTAGGGATTATAAGAAGAATAAGTTCTGTTGGAAAAATAAATTCAATAACCATCCTTAAAATGTTGATTTATTATTATTAAATTTTTCTTTATCCTTTTAATATAGAAAAAAATATTGATATGAAATTATTATGTGTTTCTAACTAATCCAACTCTAATGAATTTTCCATTTGTATTATATTCAAATGTAACATGATCGCCATTAATAATTTATAAATTGTAGACATTGGAAAAATATTCCCTCATATATCTTTAATATACATTATTCCCATACCACATTTCATTATTGTTTTAAATAATCCTTACCAATAAAACAACATTATATTTATTTTTGTACCCATAAACTTTTTTCTTAAACTGTGTTAGAAATCATGGATTATGGAATCCAAATCTTTTATAATTAGGTAATAATTCTACCTATAATAGTATATTAATTTTTATAAATATATTAATTATTAACAATACAAGATTAAGTTAATTTCAAACATCAATTATTAGTCTAATGAATGAAAAATCAATAATGAAAACAAATAGTAGAATTTTCTGTTCTACCATTCGAACTACGAAATTAATAATTCCTATACAATTTTTTTTTAAATTTGGTTACTACCTTTTTCATAAGATTTTGTATGAAGGAACTTGTGGATTTATTAAAACACTTGAGTGAACAAATTATCATCTCTTTAAAACTATTAATATTGTATAGGAAATCAATAATTATACAATCATGATAAGAAAATTTATCGAATTTTGAATTTAATTATAAAATCTCATTAGATAAGTCATTACTTTTAGAAATAACACAGTCAAAATATTTTATAATATTATTTTTGTTATGATCTTGAGAATCATATTTATACTCAATCATGGAATGATATTCACCAATATCATCAGATGAAAAATCATTAAATTCAATAATAATAAAAAAATTGCACTACACTTTAGTATAATCCCTAAAACACATATTTTCCTACTGATTTTATTTCATAGCATTAGATTCTAAAATAAATTTATCATTAAACTCATTATATGTCTTTCATTTACCATTAATTGTTTTCTTTCTATTTTTTAATCTGGTCTCTTATGAAATTTACATTTTTATTTATTTATTTCTTTGAGTTTATTCCATTAATATTTGATGTGTACATGTTTATTTCCCTTGTGAAAATTAACATACATTAAAGTTTTATTATTTTCTCTAAACCAATTAATGTGATTTTGTAATCCATTTCATCTCTTATATTATTTTTGGAATATTTTAGTAATTTAATTATTTCCATCATAAAAAATTTAACTACTAAATATTATTTGTCAAATATACGTAAAAATATATTATCCCTTATTTTAATCCTTTTAAGATATAAAAAATATGATTAGAAAAATCCTTTTTCATTAATTTATGTCACGTACATTAGCTTTCATTTTACCCTCAAACAACATAATTAGATAAATTATATTCTTCTTTTTTATATCAATAACAAGATAAATTTTTTTAATAAAAACTGATGTACTATTCCATTTACAAGAAACAACTCTCAATAATTTGAAATATTTACTTGGTTTTGGTATAGAATCAGGAAATTTAACAACATTATTTGAATTTTCATTATTTATTATATTTACTATAACCTCAATTTTATAGGGAGTGTCAAACCTGTTATAAACATTACTTTCTAGATATCATGGAACCACCCAATAGACCTATTTTTTATATTTATTGGAATAAAAAACACATAAATTTAATAGTGGTGGTATAAATGATAGATAAAACATTACTAATTTATTGATAACTAGAAAATATTAAATTTTTTAAGGTAAAATAATCAATCATACATGATTAAGATAAAAAAAATCAACACAAAATAATAAATTGAAAACCCATAATAGAAAAGAGTATAATGTCAATGTATCTTAATCACATTAATAGTTACTTTTCATGATGTATATATTGACATTGATCATTTTGTTATATGATTAATAATCAATATCGTCCCATCATTGTAGTCAATATTATCTGAAAACATTCAAATCTTCCTTCATATTTATATATCTCACATAATATTCATCTGGTTATTTCATTTTTTAGATAAAATATAAAATGATTTAATCCTCGATGTTTCCAAAATATTTTCATTGATCATAATAATCATTATTTCTACAATTATTAGAGAATTTTGGAACATCAAAATTGTTCCCTAAAATCATTGAAAATTTTAAACTTATTTTTAAAAAAATGTAAAATGATACAAAATAAATATATATATATATATATACGTACTATGTATTAGAAGAAACTTCATAAAGTGAATATAATATTATAGGATTAAAATAATTATTTATAAGGTTCATAATCATTGTAAGATAACTAAATTTATACGCTTTATTATCTTCATAAGGTTCATCAACTTCATAGAGGTGGTTATCTTTGTAACGCTCATATTCTTCATAATGTTCATCATTGTAAGGTTCATTACATTCATAAGGTTTATCA
This sequence comes from Viscum album, assembly GCA_963277665.1. Taxonomy (NCBI): domain Eukaryota; kingdom Viridiplantae; phylum Streptophyta; class Magnoliopsida; order Santalales; family Viscaceae; genus Viscum; species Viscum album. Next base: position 669,252,771 of record OY728133.1, read on the forward strand.
TCACAATGATAAATATTTGTAATATTAAATAATTATAAATATTATATAATTATTGTTATAGTTAAATTAAAATAGATATAATTTATAGGTAACAAGTAAATTTGGGAAAAAAACTTCCTCAGAATTTCATCTATTATTTTATGGAAAAGATATAATCACAATCATCTAGTTGTTTATATTTACTATAAATAGTTAGAAGAAGTACAAAATAGATTTATGTAAATTGTTAAAAAATAATTCTGAATAAATTTTTTAAAATATACATTTTATATATTTTAGGCATCCATTTTTCAAAGTCCAAATTTAATGTTATAAACTTTCATTGTATCCAACATTTTAGTAAATATATTAACCAATTGATCATTTTTAGAAATATATTTCAAACTAATATGACTTTTATATACAAGTTCTCAAATAAAATGATATTTTACAAATATATGTTTTATTTTATAATTATATAAAAATTTATTTGAAAATAATAGTATATTAAATATAATGATGAGTTCACATTTTAGAACAATAAATATCAAAATCATATAGAATTTTCCTAATACATAATGATTAATAAAAATTTCCTAGAATAACAATGTACTCTACTTATATAATAGACTGTGATTCTGCTAATTTTTTCTTAAAACTATATATAATAAAAAACATTATGAAAATATTACACATATCAGAATTAATATTACTATTAATTCTAGATCCTGTATAATATGAATCTAAACAACTAACTAAATCCAAAAAAGTGTTTTTTTAAATATGGTCAATAATTACTTTAACCTTCCTTATAATTCATTTATCAACTATTAAGTGTTTATATTTTGGTATAATATGAAATTTTGCACACATGGTAACACTGGACATTAAATAATATTCAGAAGCTTTTTGAGAATGTAAACATTCTATCAAAACACTGAAAATATTGATATCTAATAATTTACCTATTATATCTGAATTCATTTTACCATTGGTGCTCATAGGTGTTCTTAAAATTTTACTTTAATCAATTCTTAATATATTAACTAATTTATTAGCATACTTACAATAATTTATGAAATATCAATAATTTATTGAAAAATATAATGTCTTAAAAATAATTCTAAATCCATTGTAAGACTCAAATCAAATTTAATAGTAATTAAATTTGAAAAATATTTAAAAGTGAATTTAATAGAAATAAAAATATAATATCATCATCAAAAATTTAACAATAAAAATATATTTATATTTTTTTGATAAAAAAATTATGTTCTAATTATCCATTCAATTTTTTTTTTAAATAACTATTTTCATCTATACCATGATCATGTGTCTTTCATAAGATCATAATTATTATTATAATGTCTCAAAACATGATTAAAAATTTTCATGTACAAAACCAGTGGTCCTTTAATATAAACTTCTTTAAAAATAAATCTATTTAAATATTTATTTTTAAATTCATTTCATAATGATTAAAATTTTAGATTTTTCATGATCTTATAAAATAATAACTGAATCTAAAAAAGAAAATAGTGAAAAAAAGTCATCAAAATAAATTTCTTATTCTTGAAAACATCCTTCTGAAAAAATATATCATTATTTTATAGAATATGGTCAGACAAGTCAAATTTAGTTCTAAAAAGGAACTTAGTTCCAATAAATTCAAAGTCATTATGTTGTATAAGAAAATTAAAAATAAAACTTCACAAAAAATCATTATGTTATTTATAAATAATATCCCATTCAAATATATTAAATCATCTAAATAATAATTAGGTAAAAAATATTAATGAAAAATTGAGTGAACATAAAAAATCTTCTTGTAATATCTATTATGTACACTTGAATAAAAATTTCCAATTGTTAATTCAAAAGGAATGTCTTCTTGAGATTTTTTATTTATTTCATGGTTTTTAACTTCTTCAATGCTAATATAATCCATTTGAATTACATCTTCAACAAAATTAAAATCATTGAAATTTAATTCCATCTTTTCAAGATCTTAATTTTTTACATTAATTAATTTCCATCAAATTTAACATGAAAAAATTCTTCAACAACCAAGGATATTTTATTATAGATTGTATAATCTTTATTATTATTATAATATCCAAAAAAATAAAATTTTATCTGATTTAGGATCAAATTTATTGACTAAATATTTATAATTTATGATAAAAAATTTACGAACAAATACAATAAAATGTTATAATTTGGGTTCATTTATTTTCTATAATTCATAAGGTTTTTCTTAAGTACAGTTCAAATAAGAGTCATATTGGATAAACAAATTGATTTTTTAACTACGTTAGTCCATAAGAATTTAGGTATATTATTTAATTTAATATAGATCTATCCATCTAATGAATAGTTTTATTCATTCTTTTTATAACTCCTTTAGGATGAGGTGACCTTGGTGTAGAAATATGGTGACAATATTATGTAATGGACCGGAATTCCATGGAATTTTTTTAAAAAAATTATCGGGATTTTTTAGAAGACTAGGCTCTAAGACGGCACACAATTCCAAGGCCTCGAGTGGCCAGAATGGAATTTAGAGTTTTTTTATTTTATTAATTAAATGTGCGAGCGAGTTTTTATATCATCTGTACCAATGACCAGATTTAAAATCGGACGGCACTGTTGAACGCAGAACAGTGGTATTCACCTATAAAGTACTTAATGACGTCTGGTATGGGTTGATTGTAAAAGTTATTTTACAGATGTTTTAAATAAAAATTATATTAAAATAAACATGATATATTTTATTTCATTTGAAATTTTTAATCATTGAAATGAAATGATTTTCCACTCGAGAATAACTGATACTCTATTTCATTTTTGAAATAGTATAATGACCCGATAACACAATGTAAAAGAAACATTGTGATTCATTTCTATTTTAATTAGATGTTGGGGTTTGATAAGTAGGGATATATCTGTGTTTTTCTATGATGGATGGGAGAGGGTTTCTCTCCAATGATGAACACCGGAAAACCGAGAAGCAGCAATTACATCTTTGGTGATTGAATTCAAGACCAAAGATCGACGAATTCCTACGATGAAGAATCAACGATTCAGACCAAACGTAGATGAACAAAGAAAATGAGGAGATGTGTTTCGTCGGTGAAAGAACTGATTCGAGGTATGGGTTGTTATTTAATATCATTCATTCCACATTATTTGTTTTAAATGACAACTGAAGATCAACTCACAAACAAGTTGACCCACAAATTTTCACTCTTGTGGGAGGTTTTTTGTTGGGTTTGATCCTTGGAGTTTAATTTATATTTTGATCCCTATAGTGGGAACAGATTAAAGATATAACCAAAAATAGTTTAAGATAGTTATTTGATTTCTTTCCCCTTTTGTTATTTTTCTCCTTAACCCCACACCTGTACATGACATGAAGTTATTACGACAAAGATGGTAGCGGTTGGGCCATTGTGGTGTGTGAGACACTGTCGATCAACCATTTTCTAGCGAAAAGGATCACAGTAAATATTTTATCCCCCAGAAGTGAAGAGGGAAACCTAACGGCTCAGGATTACCCTCTAGATAGAAGAAAAACCCAACATAGCACATCTGGTGTTCCATGGAAAACATTTGCAATAGCGGTGGCAGGCTGCGGAAGAGGATGCAAGCGGTGGTGGAGGCCGCATGTCGGAAGGCTGGGCAGCAGTAGCCGCTCAGCTTCTACGTTGAGGAATTTGTGGACCCTAGTCAAGGAAAGATATGGACTCGTGGCTTTTATGTGGCTCATTCCTGAATACCTGTTCTATTACCCAGACCGGTTAGTTTGAGTAGTGATGTAAAATGGTGTTGCCTTAGGAGAATACATATTTGGCCTTTGGCGTGTATGAGCTGGGGAAACTAACCTACCCTAGCGGACCGGGTTGGTCATGGAGGGCGGCTCCTATCCATGCAGGATGGGCCGGAACTGTGGCCCATCGTGACAATCCCAGCAGGCCATGCTAGACTTATTCAGTAAGATTTGAACACATTGGGCCTGGTTGGGCCCAGGTTGTGTCGCTCTCGTGTCGGCTTGAGCAGGTCGGGCATCACCTTGACCTATTCATCCCCTGTTTTTGTAAAATGGTTGTAACTTCTAAATGGAGCATCCGCTTGACGAGCCTTCCATGGGTTGGGACCCTTGGGATGAGAATATAATTTTAATATACTCCAAATAATTTTTTTAGAATGTTGGAGGACTTCATATAGGTTTGAATCGTAGGCTCTTCATGTGAAAGAAGATTTTGGGCAGAACTAGTGTGGTTCTTATGAAGGAAAGTTAGTATAGTTACTCCCTTTAAGACTCAATGCGTGATTACTCATAATCCATCTTCTTATATAGACATAGGACTCCCCACATCATGGGTTTGGGTTCGTTTCCTTTTGGTAGTTTTTTCTGGGGGTGTCACATCCCTGAAGGACTAAGGTGCAGGTTGTTGGAGATGTTCATGAAGTAAGAGTCGGTACTCCCCTATTGGACCAGGGGGAGGGTCCACTAACCATGGATTTGTTACTCCCTTAAAGGACTAGTGCATCGGTCCTCCATATTTAATTTATATAGAGTCTGTACTCCCCTACCGATTAGTGAGTGAGTCTTCTATTGTAGAAATGAGTACTCCCCTATCATTTTGGGGTGTGGGTCCTCCTTACGTAGTGCTATGACAGAGTCGATACTCCCTTATCGTATTATGGAGTGGGTCCTCTAGCCTGGGGTCGGTACTCTTCTAACGTAATAGGGTGAGGGTCCTCTAGTTACTGAGTGGTACTCCCCTACTAGGCATGGTGTGGGTCCTCAATATACAAAGTTGTACTCCCATGTCGATTCAGGGTGTGGGTCCTTCATGAGTAGTAATATTCTTTTGGAACCATGGTGTGGGTCCTCGCTTATGGAGTCATACTCCCCGGTCTTCAAGTGGCGATTGAGAGAGGTTCCTCCATAGGAGTTAGATCTCCCTTGACTATAGGACATAACTGCGATGAGTGGGGCCCTCCACTTGATTTGAATGATACCTAGATACTTTGATGGACTAAGGCACACGACACTCCCCACAGGACTGACTGAGGTATCACAGTTTAGTCTGGAGTAGTTCGCCCTCAACCATGCGTAGTGGTGAGGTGTGGTCCTCTTCACAAAGGTTTCCATAGTCTTTCATGGGGCACAGGACTATGACGGCCAGACCTGTAATGTCAGGCACTAGAGTTGGACTTAGTATAGTGTTCTCGATGGAGATCTTTCTCTTGGATATACTATGAAGAATGGTAGGATTATATCTGATGTATTGTATCTCTCGGACGGGTTCTATCATGGATGGAAAGATTTTGGAGTATGTAATCCTAATTTATGTGTTACACTTTGAGCCTTATGTGTGAATCCTGTTACTGGATATTTTTGTTGGACCTTATGATTCCTAATGGTGAGACAAGTATATCTGTATATTCTTGGTATATGTATGGCCATATACCTATGTACAGCTGACTGTGCATTTTTTTTTGTGATTTCACTCTTGTGCTTTACATTTGTTGTTTTGGGATACCCTACTGAGTATTGTTTTACTCACCCATGAATGGGATTTTCCCGCACATGTCGGTTCTTGTACAAATGAATGACTCTTTGACGAATTCTAGGGAGTGTTCGGTGAGAGAAGATAGATGAAGCAAACTCCTATGACTTCAGGTAGCTACTCGCTACCTCAACTTTAGGTAGGGTTCTAGGAAGATGTGTTCCAGAGACATTCGGTTGTACTTGTGTTCTGTCTTTAATTTGGTGGCCTTATATACCATCCTAGTTTTAACACCTTGTACTTTATGTCCTTTTGTACTCTGGTTGTAGTTTACTTGGTGGTTTCATGAAGTGTTTTACATTTCCAGTCTTTTCTGGCATATGGATGTGTGTGTGTGCATGGGTATAGGTACTCTGGAAAATGCCTCCCACTTGAGGAATAATTCCCTTGGCTCTAGTCTCCATCCCCTATCCTTAAGGAGGTGGTCATGGGGTTTTCACAACACAGGCCCTAGGGGACGAGTCATGACATATTCCTTTTTTTCACAAATATTTTATAATTATATATTTAATAGTCATCATTCTCTATGAATTTTAATATAAATTCATAAATAAAATTTTTCATTTTGACCTAATTTATATAAAATAGAAAATTAAAAGAGAGTTTTATTTTTATGTGACAGAAAATAAATCTGTGCATATCAATTAAATGAATTTACAATAATAAATACCTTTTTATAACAAATAAACTTATAGTTTTAATTATTGTAAAAAAATATAAATGAATTATTTCAAAGGTATTTACAGATTTTATATATTCAATAGATTTGAATATTAATTTTCATTACATTCCTTTTATGCAAAAGTTACAAGAGTTATATTTTTTTCACTTTGTGTTCAGGAAGCTGTAGTAAAATTTGATTTCTTTATATCATGTGAAAGAATATAAAAGTATCATGTTCAAGGGTCTTATACCATAAAAATTAATCTATATATAATTGATTAATACACTTAACATTTTTACTTATTAGACCATTAAAATCAATTAAATAAATATTTTCCATTTTTTTAGCATAAACCAAAACATAATCATTTTTTTAAAATAAAGAATTTATAATTTTCAAAATTTTATACATTTCCTTATCATATAATTATTAAGTACTAGTTAGATTATTTTTTATTCAGAAAATTTGTAATACTGTAGAAAATATGATATAATTAAAAATGATGAATTCGAAAAATCCTTTAACTATTCCTTTTTAGTAGTCTTTAAATGTAATAGTCCCCATATCAATGCCATCTCCTGATAATATTTTTTTTCATATTCAGTCATTTATATTGTTAAATCTCTATAAATGCACCAAATTCACTTTTTGATAATTCTATTTAACTTTTATGAAAGATAATTTAGAAAATAAATTTGGTACCCTAATATAATTTAATATTTTAGTGTTAGGTAATATTAAAGATAATTTCTTAGAAATAAATTAATTTTCATGTCTAAAATAATGTATAAACCTTAATGACCATTCACTTGCACTAATTCCTTATATTCTAAATCTATAACACATGACAGTTGATATGACACCATTTTATCTTTTATCAAATAATGTCTTAAATATTTTAGTTAAATATCTATCATAACCAACTACACTTTTATTGTTATTTACATTATTCATAGACATCATTTTATAACAAATTTTCCTACATTAAACAAAATTGGTTACCTTATCCGTTAAACAAAAAATTTCATTATTAGGTTTTAATTATCATTTTGAGTAATTTAATGATTTTCATAAATTTTTTAATTATAGATTGTTTCAATATTCATTATTTTTTTAATTCTCTTAACTAAAATTATTACCTTCCATAATAATTATTTTTTCATTATTTTTAATTTTGTGTAAAACTCTTATATTATTAATATAGATTTTTTAGTCTATCATTTTCTCTATTTAGTTCAAAATAAATAGTATAATTAGAGTCTGAAATATATATTGAACTAAAACCATAATCACTGTTAAACTCACTTTTAGTAGGAATTTTGCGTAGAATATCAAAATCCATTTCATTTCCATATTCATCATAAGAATATGAGTCCTATTAATAACTTAATCCAATTGAAAATTTAGTTTTCTCAGTTTTTACTTTTTTTACAATCACAAAAAACATCAATTTTGGATAGTCGGTCTTAATATGAATATTATTTCTATATTCATAATAAGTAAATTCTATGACATCAATATAAGGATTTGGGATACTTTTATTATTTCCATTCTATTCATCCTTCTGTTAATATTTTTTAGATCTTCTTTTCAAACCATTATTTCATTCAATTAATTTATAATCACCTTGTTCAATATTGACTATTTAATTTTTACTTCGCCATATATAAGAATCATAATATTCAAGTGAAACATTTACATTATATATAATTTAAACAGTATTATTTTTCATGATCTCTTCATCATTAATGTACATAAATTCACTTTCATATTATAATATAGATCTAATAATTTCATCCAATGTGTATTATTTTAAATTTAGACATTCATTAATTAAAAAGATTGTTGCATAGAATTTCATTAGTATGCATCTCAGTTCATATCCAATCGGTAAATTGTTGTCCATTTCTTTACCAACTACATGAATTCCATTATAAATACATGTAAATATATGAAATATTTAATTGATAGATTTGTATTCTCCAATATCATAATATTAGTATTTTACTCTAAGATTTCTTATCTTGGTAATTTTAATCATTTGTGTTTTGTAGTGAGAAACCAACAAAATAAACCTAATTATTGGTATAGTTTTCCATGCCAAATCATGAATAAATACACTTATAGATATGGTAGGGTACAAAATATTCAAAACATGTTAATTTAAAACATACATTATAACTTCATTAAAATTAAATGGATTAGGGCTAGAATCAGTGAGTTTATAAGGTTTTACCATTATAGTTCTGTATTTAATGAAATTATTCCTAAGATAATCATCCATTCATGATTTTTTACTATCAATAGTCATTTATATAAAAGTATTTTGATTCTAAGGAATCCAACCATCAATTGAATTTAGACCTGACATCTCAATAAAAATCATTCCCATAAATTGTGCGGTCTTTGATAAAAGTTGGAAAAAAAGTATAAACCAATCAAAGAACCATCTTTGATACAAATATTTTTTTAAGTGTGATATTTTGAGAAGTTAAGGAGGGAGTTGAATTGAAATGATTAAAAAAATTAAAAAAATTAAATAAGAGTTATCCTAAAAATAAAATTTAGTTTTATGTGAATTTGAAACATTAAATTATAGGTGAGATAAAAACAAAAATATAAGAAAAACAAAAAAACATATAGTAGTTCTAATTAATGTGATACAACAACTTCTCATAAATTTTATCTAATCCTTGATAGAAATGGTATCTACTAAAACCAAAATTTTGAAGTTAGTGAAGCCATTATTAAAAACATACCTTTGTATAGAAGAAGACAGTAAAAATAATCATTATTTTTTCTATCAGGATACACCAACCAATTAACATTGATTTTATAGTTGGAGGAAAAAAACATATACCATTTACAATTCTAATGTAATTGATTCACATTCCATTTATAATAAGGGTAAAAACGAAAAACATTCATTTTCATTTGGAAAATCATAAGAAATATATGAGTAAGAACAAAAACAATGATAATAAATATATCAAAATAAACTAAAAATTAGAATATAATAGAGTATAATTTTGATTTAGATCAACAACTTAAACAATAAATTTTTACGATATAGATCTTGAAAACCACCAGAAAATTTTGACATTAGTAGTCAAAAACCTTCAATTATAGTAATAATAGTTTTCAAAAAAAAAATTATGTCTCCCTTAATGTTTTTATGTATTGTCTCATATTTAACTAGATACTTCAATATTTATTTATATAAAAAATATCCAATGGTTGAATCCATAGTGTTTCCTTTATGAGTTCAATAATCATATCAGTGGATGTTTCCAAAGTTAATTTAGTCTATTGGTACATCCAAGTAGTTTCCTAAAATTAAAGCACATGTTTAAACATGTACAGGAAAATAAAACTGAAAAAAACAAGAAATAAATATATAAATAAAAAATTATATATAATATTTAATGATTAACATAAACATAATAATCTTAACATTAGTTCGTATGTTTCAAATAATTCTTTGTATCGTTCATAACATTTGTAGGGTTCATTATCATTATAAGGTTCATTATCAGAAGGTTTTTTATCTTTGTATAGTTCATCATTTTATTATTGAATGATCATAAGGTTTGATCAACATATGGTTAAAATAATTATTTATAATGATAATTTAATTATTTATATAGTTATTTATCTTCTTCATAGTGTTGGTATAGAACCCTTATATGGTTTAGTGATTTTTCAAATCACTAGAAGCGAAAACTTCATAAGAATTAAACCAAGAAATAATAAATTTATAAACATGAAATATATAAATAAGAATAAAAATTAATATAAAAACTTTATTATATGGATTTGGTGATATTAGTAATAAAATTCTCCACATTGGTGAATCTCACTTAATCACACTCACTCTATCTCTTGAAATAAGATTCTATATAATTGAGAGGAAGATGGAATCCTTCTAAAACATTGGGAGAATCAATCATCACAAGGATGAATTTGGAGAAATAATCCCATTGAATACTTCTCAATGATATATCTTAAGACCATGTTATGTAGATTAGATAGATTCTAATTAACAAATAAAAGTTTATAACATTATATATTTATTTATTTCGCCCTAAAGGAATGTATGAATCCCATGTTTCTAATTTTTTTTCATGTATTTACAATGATAGGATATGTATTACCCCAATAAAAACTATCATTATATTGATTATAATGAAAAACGAGGGGGTTAATTTAGTTCCAAAATTTGCATAGTTAAATCTATCACATCCTTCTATAATTAATTTCATTTAATTTTCCCACATTTAAATCATATTTTTAGTACAAAAAAATAAATATAAATAATATATCACCCCCATATTTTTTAATGGATTTGTGTCTCTAAGATAATTGAAAAAATTACTCCGCCAAAAACCAATGTAAGATTAACGGTTTATTTAAAATTCTTTACCAAGAGATATTCATAGTCAAGTTCGTGCATCTATAATATAATATTGATAACTTAAAATATATTTTACTATGATAATTAAAAGAGGAACTCTATTTGACTCACAACCACACATATTACATGAATTTTGGAGACAATAAATATTGTTAGGTTTAGATTTTTTGTTTATAGTATTAAAAAAACAATTAATTCAAACAATAGTTAAAATAATAAAAATATTTCTTATAAAAAATATTACTCCAAAGAGTTATATTTAGAAGAGATCATATGTTTTATACTAAATTTAATGAACAAACAATAGTATCATAAGTTTATATTTCTTATCATTTTTATATTATTTGTTTTAATTATTACGGAAATAGAATAATGATATTTTATAACTCATATAATTTTAATAATATCATTTTTTCTTGAAATATTCGATTTTCTGTATCAATTTTTAAAAACATTAAATAGTTATTAGATTAGCTCTATCATTTTAGTTTTATATTTATTATTATTCATAATTGATAAATAAAAAATAAAGTTATAATTTCTAGAATTCACAAGAGTAGAAATTAATAATAGTTATTTGGGAATACAAATACTCTATATATATTCTAAAAACATGGTTTCATACATGTATGTGTATTTTTTACTTCGTAGTGATGAAATATTAAATCAGTAATTCAAATTCATTCATGGTAATGTTTAAATGATTATGTATTTTAACATATGTAGCTCTATGCCTATTATTATTGATATTATTTTCTATAAATTAAGGTAAATATAAATAAATTCAGACCACATACAAAATATCATAAACCTGTTAATAACCCATTTCAATGTTTTGAAATTATTTCCTATTAATCATCTACAGAAATTCCCATGAAAATATTTTTTTATCTATATTTTAGTAAAGTTATTTTATCATTCACAAAATATAATTCCATGTATATATAAATTCTGTAAAATGTTCTTCATTATTTCGAATTCTATATTTGAATAATAAAATCTTTGATATTTTATAAGAGTAACTCATTCTCCAAGTAAAAATAACATATGAATATAAATATATTTATAAGAAAATATACTATATATAATATTAGTTCTTTATGAAAAAAATATAATATAACTCGTATTTTATAAAGGCCATTCAACAAAAGATATTTTACTTTTATGAATTTTCTTACATAAAAGTTAATAATGAAATTCACTACTTTTATATCAATGAAAATATGATATATAATGTTTTATACATTAAAGGCCAATAACATAGGGGTAATATTTGAATTATATTGTATACAAAGAAAAAATTATCATTTCATGTATGTATGTATACCGTCACATCCTATCCTAAGAGTATCTAAAATGGTGCGTCGAGCTAATCAAAGAAATTAAATTAAGCATGCCTCCGTGTATTCCTGAGGCTATCGTAAAGAAGTGATGTTTTACATGTGAAAGTGGGGAGACTATATCCTATGGATCAGTTCTAAATATAAAAGATGCATAAATAAAAATAATATGTAGTATTAGATAATAATAACTAAAAAATAAAAATAAACAGATAACCAATCTAGTGTTAATAAATACATCCATGCATAAACTTGCATAGTCATAATGTCAGAATTCTATATACTATTGGTAACATATAAAAAAGGTCAACAAAAATATTGAATAAGTAAATAACACTATTAAATCTCTATAATTAAGCATGATTACATGTTTAGACACTACTCTCATGAAAAGTCCTATCCCATAGTAAAGTAACAGCATGCAAGCACAAGCCAAGTACTAACCTGTTGTCAGGAGATCCTTTCAGGTACCAATCGGTGGCTCGAATAGGGTGTGAGTTAATATTAGTTGTCCACCTCAAATAGTGACTAATATTAATAAGTCCATGAGTATAAAACGTAATAATGTTTTGGTATAATATTGGAAGAAGTATAATGAATAGTCCTGGTCGGAACAAGTTCCTCGTGAGACACCAATTTGATGCCAAATACCTCAGACTAATTAAAAATTCCTCTAAACCCATACATTAATATTTATAGACTCTAGGACCATGGTAGATACCCATATTTCAATGTAAATTAATAAAAAAAGGTTTTCATATATAAATATAGGGCCTCAATAAAAAAACAAATCCGAGGGCGATTAGGTACTATTTCCGACAATTCCAAATAAATAATAACAAGAACCATTCCCAACCACATAACTTATGATAATGATAATAATAATGAAGATTTATTTCATTTTTAACATATTCGATATGCATTAATAAAAAGGACTTCATTCCTTACAATTTAACAAATAATGATATGGGAAATTTTTCCCAAAAACTTCAATAAGCAATGAGAACAGGAACCATGAACACAAATTTCTAATCATACGTATAAGGAACGTCATTTCAATAAAATCTTATAATAAAAACAAGGAACATCATTTTAAATAAATCCAAAAAATAATGATTAATTTTGTGTCCAATAAGTATAACTAAACAACAATGACTGTCATGTACATCACTGCATAACGATTTATAATTATTTCAATTTAAATTGACTTATGATCCCATCCATGTAATCTTACAAGAATATCCACTTGATGATCAAAGAAACAAATATATATCCGCATTTCCTTCAATAACAATACATAGGCCACGGTAAAATTCCACGCCTATAAACAATTCTAACATATCTTTAGTCATTATAAATAAAATTGCTAAAAAATCCAAGTAACATGGATATTCCTTTCACATTTTGACTAATCCATTAATAATATTGATTATTTTATCAATCCCTCTTTCATTTAAATGTTATAATGGTACATGATTATTTATAATTTTACTGGTCATATGCATACTTTATAATTATCATGGGAAACGTAGGACTCCATCCCATTATAGAATTAATTAATATACATTTAATTAAATGATTCCCATCTAAATTAATCTATGTATACAAAAAAATTCAATTTGAATTGTTTTTAAGTGTTCAATTGATTTTATTTATTTAGAAATTCATTTAATTCAAATTCGGGTCCCACTAATCAGGTAGAGACTCAACCCTTCTCAAGGGAAGTTAAATTACATAAGGATCATATAGAGTTCATGGGAATTTATATAAAAACATCCCATGGGGTGGTTTATGTTGAGGTATAAAAACTCTATCAATGGAATTGCTTCTCAAGGAAAATAAATTCATGCTTTTAATATTAAATTTAAATTAATTTATCATTTAGGAGCAATCTACTATGAATCTAGAGTATGATGCAATGACATATTTTATTTGAAATTAAACTCTTAAGGAAAAATATATAGGCCACCTACCTTATACCTAGGAAGATTATATCATCTATTATCGGTCTTTTATATGAGACAATACAATATAAATTAGACGAATCTAGTGAATTCCCTAAAAATAGGGCTAATTATCCCACACTAAAATAACATTTCTAAGGGAGTAGAAAATTGGTAATGAAGGTAAGAGGATTATTAACCTTACCTATAGGTTTCCATCATGAAAAAATATGATTTAATTGAACCCAGAACAATGGAGGAACCACCCAAGGTAGAGGATAATAAGTATAGTGAACGTAAGAGATCTCTTTAGTGTAATTAAGGGAAAGGGGTTAAACCCCATTTTATGTTCGAATGGGAAAATGGTGTTTTCCCAAATTTTTATATGGTGTACAATTAAGAAAACTATACACCAACTATGAGATTAAACTATCCAAAGAAACAACTACGTCACATGGCTTCCATACATGGTTTTCAAATCATGAATCAACCACACTGAGCTACTTCCCCTAGCAATCATACCTCACACGGTTGTAGAGAATAATTAATACAATTGTACACCAACCATGTGATTCTCTCAACACCTCTACACCATTTTGAATAGTTGTTTGGACCACATCACTTGGTAAACCAAAAATCATGTCCAAAAAAATATTTCATTAGGTTTCCATGTGATTATTACTAACAGTGTGCCAACCACTTGTCTTCACCATCTTTTCTAAAACATCCATTTCTAGTCTCAAACCTTCATAATACACTTAAAACCTCTAAACCACCATCTATTCATCATTATATGTCTAAATAAACACTTTAATGTGTTATAACTCTAAGAAATACATTCTAGGCTTGGTTTAAGAATTATTCTATCTACCAAAAAAACTCAAAAATCTATTAAAATTTATAACTAGATAAAAACACATGAACATAAAACCTCTAAACACTAAAATAAACCGGTTTTAGTGGTGGTTTTGTGGCGGTGGTTCACAAAACTACTGCTAAACGTTTTCACCGAAAGGTTTCACAATTGTTTTTAATAAACCGCCCTGAAACCCATAATTTTTTTAAAAAAACCCGACCCTTCCCTACCCCCACCCTGGCCGTTTACCCTAAACCATCACGACCCACATGCCCTCCCTTCTTCCCCTAACCCCCCCCCCCCCCCCCCCGGAGACCCATGACCCCCAACCGTCTGGCGACCCCGTGACCTCCGTCTCCGGTGACCCCACGAACTCCATCTCCGGCGGCCCCTATCTTTTCCAGGTATGTATCCATTTATGTTTTTGGATAAATCTCTTAGAGTTAGGTTTCCTTTCATTTAAACCTTTTTTATTAAGCCTTTATCTATTAGGTTTCGTTCTTTCATATTGAAGAATTATGAGATTTTCTTTATAGATTTAAAATGAATTGATGTTATGAATTCCCAATTAATTATGTGAATTTTCCAGGCGAACCCCATGAAACCATTCACGCTATGGATTGGTTTTTGGAAATACACGAAACAATAATTCATTTAATTAAATATATTCATGAAATGATATTGGTTTAATTCAGTTTTTAAAATCAGTTGATAAATTTATCAATATATATGGGAATTGAGGAATTCATGATGTGAATTCCCTATTCAAATAATGAATTATATCTTCTGAGAATTTTAACAACCCAACACCTATATTCGAAAATTTACTGTCTACATTATGATTCCATCAAACCATCCATTGATGACGTATGAGAATCCAATTTGATCTACAAGAAAGAAGTGTTGGATATTGGTGTTCTGAAAATAGATTTTTAAGGTAAACCATCTAGTTCATCTTCTACTTCTTGATCTATTGTTTATTAAAGTTATATTTCTCATTAAAGGGAAGGGGGAATATGATTTCTACCACAAACATGAGTATTTTTCAAAAACATTTCTTATTTTGAGTTGGGTGGTCTTAGAAAACACCCTTTAGTCTGTTCTAATTATGCTAGTATGTGAAAAATTATGATCATATCAACATGCCACATGAACAACCTAAATAATTAGAATTATCCCTTCTTTGTAAAATCCTCATATTGATCCCTCCCAAGGATCCCTTTTTCTCTCTTTTCATTATGGTTAGTTCTGTAATTAACATTTGTGGTGTTCCAACCCCTCATGATTTTATAAGATCATTTGGTATCATGGTTTAGTTAAAGAACTTTACATTGTATGTGAAATATGGAAACTGGTTTAATATGATTTTGGTGATTCGTATCTATAGAAGGATTTGAAAATTTGGAATAAATGTTAAAATTAATAACTGATGGGATGAATTAACTAATATTTCTTTTAATAATATTTTAGACATGATTGATATATACTATCAGTGTTTTATCCTAATAAAAAAGAATACACCATTTGATATGAGATTATTAATTTTCCCCTTAGTGTCACATTCCATGGGAAGACATAAGTGGTTATAAAATGTCTTATCCCAGATATACGGTTTATTTCCTCTTAAAAACATTTTCCATGGGAAGATGTATGCAGTTATATCAATTATAGGACTAGTGAGATGACTACTTTTTCCATTGGGGTGAAAACCATGGGAAGAAGAAAGTATTTCTATAATGTCTGTACCATGACTGGATAATTGAATAATGATATTGGAAATTTATCCTGATTAAACCAAATCTTCCAGTATTTTGGGGAAATATGTCCTGATGTTGGAGGATCCACCTCATGAAAGAGACACCTCATATGGAGTTGATGATGCTTTGGCTAACATAGGGTGTCATCCTAGAGCCTAAGGGTCTGTAGGATTATTTTTTATATATAATTAATTTATTAAATTAACACCCTTGTTTATCGCTTTATTGTATACACTATATGCTCAGACTATACATATACATACACCATTGGTGGTGGAATACTATGTTATACTAACCCTATTTTGGCCACTATTTGGTACCTTAGAAGATTTCACGGATACAAATCTGGACAAGGGTAAGGGGCCTTGTGTTGGTTGATTGATTGTGAGACGGGTTGGATCTTGGAGATGAGATTGACATGGAGCCAGGGAACTTGTTTTTAGAGTATTTAAATGAATATGTTATTCTTTTATTTATATAAGATTAAGAACATCATTTCTATACCTTCAACTTGTCATTTCATTGTTTTAATTATAATTTGGATTGTTTGGTTTGGCATTTATATATTTTTTAGTTTCTTATATGATAATTTATATTGTTTCCACTATTTATACTACTTTCTTATTATTTACACTATTGTTTCAACTCTATACCAGGTGGTATAGTATTCCAACTATATTTATTACACCCTCACTACTATTCGACAACCTTGGTCTTACAAGGAGGTATAGCTGACGTCATGAAACCAACCCAACTCGATCACTAGTGGGATAAAAAGGTTGGGGTGTTACAAAGTGGTATCAAAGTATAGTTTCTTTTATATTTCATTACAATTTGGGAAATGTGGAATGGAGAATAGTATATGTAGTGTCTTGGTAATGAGATCATCCATGCGTGTATCTAACCCATGTGTGCGGAAAAATATGATTTCTTAGGGAATGGATTATTGTTCGCATTGTTCGCCTGTTACAATTGATGTCATTTCACCTTGGGCAATTCACTTTTTGTGTGATGTTACTATTATTGATATTTTCTATCATGTCCCACTTTGGTATGAGATGAGTATCTGCTCATCATGATAGGTACATAGGGATTAATAATGGCATGCATTGTTCACAATAGGTACATATTCATTGCATGTGATATATATGGATATATGAACTATGAAATTAAATCCCTATGATATATAATAAAAATAAATAAATGAAACTATTATGTTATTCCCAATCACTAGTTAAGGCATGTTTAAAGGAATCATGAGTCAATAGTTCTATATCATTATCATTTTTTATGTTTATCTTGTTTGTAAAATATTTTCAATGGTTTTTTTAAATCATGTTTGAGGAAATGCCTTCTCATCGTCATTAAATTGAGTTTCAGGAGAGTGGAAACAAGTATAATCCTAATTGAGTTTCATGAGAGAGTAAATAAGAATAATCCTTGTGCCTAACATAGTCTTGTATATATTTCAACCATCCACTTATTATTTCATGCTATATGATAATTTATTTTGAAGGAAATTCTTCCCAGCATGTCTCTTAGTCAGCTCTGTTGTGTTGTTTTGAGAATGTGAATGGAATCAATATCATCTCTCATGAATAAATACCACTGATTTTAGTCTTTAAAAACTCCCACCTATTTTGGGATCTCAGACTCTACATAATAACACCATCCAAAAAAATATTATTCCTGAATCCCAGGATGTGTCTCAGTACTTACAAATTTTTTGAGCATTCGCTCCATGTCCAGAAAGAAACATCTCCCACACTAACTATCTCTAGAGATTTACCATTTTACAGATACTCCCCATTGAATCTCATGGAAGTGTAGTTATTCATACTTCCTCTATTAGGTGTTCAATTAATCAATGTTCCAAATTCTATCAACTAACACTCAAGTGAACTAGTGTCACTTAGTAGCAACACACTCCCATCTTCTGACATGTGATTCAAGGATCCTCTTCTAGAATTATATCTTCTAGAGTTCACACTATGCTCATTTCTTTATTTGATGAGGTTACCATTCTTCCCAGAATTCCAGCACATAGGACCACTCTCCACCGAACTGCTCATGCTCTTTATTATCTTTAGTTTTCCTATATTATGACCCTTATATAATATGGATCACCCCATTAATTTCACACCATATACATGTATAAGTTATCTAGATCTCTTTCCCCTAAATTTTAACATTCATAATTAAATCTCCAATGTCCACAAAATCAGGTCATTATTTCTACTCAAGTTACTCATAGAGGTGTTCATTACATTCCAAGATTCAAGGGGTGATGATAGTAACAACAAAACCCATTTTAGATCCTTGAAATCCACCTTAACTAACTCCAGTTAAATTCTTATCATGTTGATGTTTTTAATATGATTTATAATAAACTTCTCTTCATGCATACTCATGCTGAATGATACCATTAGTAAGAGCATTTTATTTATCACCACGGGATTCTCAAACATTTTAGCAAAGATCTTCATAAGATCTGAACTCGTGTCACTTACTATATATTTTAAAATTATTATGATTTAATTATGTATAATAGTTTGTGTTAATGTTGTAAATTCATTTCTAAATAATTACCTCAAATTAACTGAGCTTAGGACTTGAAATATACATAAATGTTTGAAGTATAAATTGGCCATGTCCTTTGTATTATATCAAATCCAAATTTTTTGGTTTGCCTGGTTTTTATAATATGAGTTGTTTGAAATATTGAAAATAAATTTTTATAGAACGAAACACAAAAAAATATTTAATTGAAAATAACATACATCATTCATTTTTTTAAGAGATATTTTAATGAGAACCCCTCTATAGAAATCCATGTGGTTGAATTAAAATAGCACAACCTAATGATATACTGAATATCAAAGGTCTCTCCAAATTCAAGGAAATAAGAAACACTATAAAAATCAAAGAGAGAGGTAAATTCAAATAGATTGTGAAAATATTGAAAAACATAAAGATCGATGAAACATGACAAATTTTCATGAACTGACCTAGTCTAACCATAATCCAGTTACCCAAGATAGCTAGTGATAAGTCTCAAAGGGTGTCATATAAGGGATAAATATTTCTAGTAATATCGTAGTACTAGTGGTCTTAAAATCATTCATCTTTAGTGTGTTCAATGACATCACATTCAATGGGGGTTTTTTTGAGGCCACATAAATGTGTGACCGATAGTGTTATGATAAGTGTGTAACCCGATATTCTTACTACTCCTCAATGATGTGTTGACGCTATCTCCTAGGGGCCAGACATGGTTGGTTAGAGTGGGAATGCTATGTAAGTGGTAAATGTTATCAATGTATCATATTTATTATATTTTGAATACTTTATGATGAATGGGTCATCCTTATTTTATTACGTTTCTCTAATCTTACACTATCATATATATGAAACTCTTTCACTATTTAGTAGTAACTTTGTGTTTTACTTTTTATTATTATTGTGTAGGGACATTGTGATCTACAATGATAAACTCTGGATCACATTACCAAGGAAGTCCCCTCAATATGTTAAGGGTTTGAATGAGTTTTTAGATTGATCAATTTCTAATCGATCTGTTGAAGGGAGAATAAGATGTCCATGTCCTAAATGTAAATTTAGAACATGGTTGAAGAGAGATGAAGTTTGTAAACATTTAATACTGAAGAAATTATTAGATCAATATTTTTGTTGGATTTGGTATGGAAAATCGAATAATACAGAATGATTGAGGACTGATGATAATCCATAGAATGAAGACCCAAGTTCATAGACAATGGAAAATGAAATGAAAATCCTCATAAATGATGCATTCGGCATTGCAAGACACCGCAATGAGCATCAAAACATTTCAGAACAACCAAAAGAGGGTGCTACAAATTGCAACCTAACAAGTGATGTTTTTGAGACTGGAACACTAGAAGAACAGGATTGTAACATATCATTGGAACCTCTTATTGATTCTATGGAGCCAAATGTAAGTGAAAACATCAGTGAGGAAAATGTGTCTCATGATTTAGTTGATGATGGAAATCATGATTTTAATAGTGGGTGTTTGAAATATGCAAAGCTTCCATTTCTGCTGAAGTTGTACCATATCAAATGTCTAGGTGGAATTAAAAATAAGGCAATGTCCACTTTATTGGAAGACACACAACTATTCTACCATAATTTGTGTAACTCAATAACACAATATGAGGAGATTTAGAGAATATAGACATCTTTTCTCCCATTCAAGAGGGTCATGGGCCAAATCTGATATCATATGGACAACCAGATTGGGACCATACCCCCATTCCAACTAAAGGTCATCGGTCTACCCTGGTGGGCACTATAGGGTATGAACATATCCCAATCGAAATTCCATAGACCTATCATAAAATTATCATAGTGACATGAGAGATAATCAAGGAAGATTAAGTATATGCAAGATGATATCCATAGAAAGCAACCTCAATCACCCACAAGAGAGCATCCAAAAAGAAGTAACACGAAAGGTTATTGGAAAATGAATATCTGGTCTATGATCTTGATATACTTCATATTGGTGTTCTTGAACCCTCATATCCTTATCTATGGATGATTAGGATCCTACTCCTTTGTTACCAAATTATAAAAATAGTAGTTTCATTTGTGAAGGCCCTCTTATCTACTTTGCTTCTAGTATCTATGAAGGTCCTCTTATCTTCTGTTTCATCATGTTGGGGATACCAAGTTAGAAATAACATTTAATCTGTTTGTATGATGTATCCTATTCAATTTTATGGTTTGATTTGTTTTTCAGGGCAGTGGAGTAGTAGAAGCAAAGCTGCAATTTTTTTTCTGGTCAAAATATCACGGCGGTTTTAACCGCTGCTAATGCTTTATTGGTCATCATTTCGCGGTGGTCATAACTGCTTCTAATGCATTACTGGTAAAACATTAGCAGTGGATAAAAACGATACAAAATGTAATCGGATTATATTTAGCGGCAGTTTTCACCGCCACGATAGAGATGCATCAAACGCCTGAATATCACAGTGGTTAAAACTTCCGAGAATAAAAAAATATCCGGCACCTATCAAACCACCGCAAAAGTCACTAATACCTCCGCGAAATGGAAAACCCCACCGCTAATAGATTTTTGATGCCCAATTTAGTGGCGGTTTCTATAAACCGCCACCACACCGGATGGCAGCAGTTTAAACCGCCACTATATGAAAAAATAATCTTCCGCTAACAGCTGGTTTTGTTGTAGTGACACCCTATAACTTATTATACTCATGAATACCCAGTGCAAATCAAAAACATCACCCAACCTACACGGGTCAGGAGATCCCATTAAAATTGCCGTGTTGAATTTTCAAAAGCCCAACATGCCTCTAAGAATCATTTTAAATAAATGGTACTCAATCCATAAAATCTCAATCCCACACTCATATTTATATTTGAAACATCAATTTAGTGATTTCCTAATTCATTCTATCCTAATAAATGATCACTTCATCATCTCTTTTCTCAATTTTCCAATGATACTTCCCATTATAGGTTATTTCCTTCAACGGCCAATTTCGAATCATAAAAAATCCAATATTGAAACTAACTATAGAAATAGAGCTTATCATCCTATAGATTCTTCTGATATGATTATTATGTAATTAAACCTGATAAAACTTGTGGAATCTACCATGAGCACTGAATTGTTTGATATAGTCAAATTCTAGTCACACGTACCCAAACTATTGATGTCAAGTTTTCCTCCAAAAAATATTTATCAGATTCATAGGTTTCACCTATCTAAACCAAAATACATAATCAATGGGGTTCCTCACCAACCACATCTAGTCATATGAAGGAACACATGTCAAACTACAGTCAGTTGACTACTTAAAAAAATGCTCAACATCAACAGTTGATGCATCACAAAAACAATATTCCTAAATCTTTTATCCCAAGTCTCATAGAGATCACTATACACATTCTCACCAAAGTCCAAACATAAAATATATTGACGCCACCTAGCCAAACAATAATTTTGTATCATAACTATCCCCATTTAACATCATGAATGATGATATATTACTAATCCGGAATCTTTGGATCATCCCAATATATCTCAACCTAACTCCCACACAAAGACTGCACCCAAGTCCGTAATCAAGAATCTAATAGGGATTTAATAAGAAATTAAAATGTATATAGTTCCATTTATTCCAATGGCATACAGTATCCAAGAAAACCATCAAGGAAAATGTATCAAGGTCTCATAAACCTTTATACATAAGGGTCTCTCACTAGAGGCTGACACCCCACTCCTCACATTAAGAGGATCCATGTTGACATACCGATTAATTGGTTATTCCGATTAACATATCCCATGCTCAAACCATATATGGAAAAAATAACTACCGTGGATAAGAATCCAGTCATCTCCAAGCATCGACACAAATTCCACCCATCACCCATTACCTCTTCTGAGTATGGTTCTCATAGAATTCTCAAAAATTCAAAAGAAAATGGGGGTTATATAATCAAGCATCCAATGGTGTACCCCCTCCATTTATCTTACATAAAACACTCCTCAATAACAACTCCCAATGATTCCCTTCATCAATATAATATATGTTTAGATGTCTTAGAATAACCCTGTCACTCTCTTGGTGTTTGAAGGATTATATCAAAATATGGGGCATAATCATATCTAAACCAATAGTACATTGATATGTTTTTATTAGGAATTTATTTATCATCCAGGTATATTATATCATTAATTATGCTAAACTTTTCTTAACCAACTATTTACACCATATCTCATGACAATGTGTTTCAAGTTCCACCCATGGGAAACCCATCTTACGACAAAAAATTTCTTTCAAAAGTTTCCCTCATCACCAGACACAATATTTAATTCCAATAAAAAATAGAGTCACGAAACCCATATGCATCATATTTTGAACTATATATCCTTAGCTTATACTCTGCCACTCAATGATTCTAAACATAAAATAGTTCACATATGAAATCGATATGAAAAAACATTCCATACATAGTTGGATACATCTCATACTACCTGATTCAAGATCTAGCTCATGTTCCCATGATTCGTCCATCAATACGGTCAAGAAGACAATTCTACATGAAATTTCAATTTTAACATAGTAGTAGATCCCTTGGAACTCCTTTTAAAAATAGGTTACTTAATTACACCATATTTTATCGAGAAACCCCCATCACATGGTATCATTTGATAAGATAAACTGTCAACTACATAACCACTATTCAACAAATCTAGGATCCCCAATATTACACCCCATTGAATTTTTTCTTAAGGATCAAGAACCCTAGACTCTTTATTAGAAACAGAAGGCATCAACTTGCCTATAATGAAAAAACCAAGAACCTCATCTGGATTAGTCTCGAAAAGAGTATAAAACCAAACTCAACATATTATAGATGTCTTTCAGACTGTTTCTAAATAGTACTATATTTTAATTTTCCCTCTACATATAAGGAAATTATTCTCATGATCAATGTGACACTCACCACAATAGAAGATTCCTGGACATTTAATTAAGGAAAATAAAAAAATCACCCCCATAATAAAAGCTACATCACCACAGAACATGGTTTTTGGACAAGGATAACATGATTATACCCATCATTAACATGAAATGAGGGATATGAATCCACTTTTAATCACTTCAGATGATATTCACCTTCAGTCTCACATGTAACACTCTTCTGGGTCCAAGATTTTAGGAAGCCCAAAATACTCAGGTCACTCTACTCTGAAGATTATTCATAAATCTAGATTTTAAGAATTCATAATAGGTTTAATAAATAATTGAATACAATACCAACTCAATCTTTTACTAAGACCTCATCTCTCAAAATATAACAAGACTAATACTATTACCATTTAATTTCATACAGTCCTTTTCACAATTTATAACACAATGGAACTGCATATAACAGCGTGTATTGTCTCAATATCACACAATAAAATTTGTGCACTGATTAAATTTCAATATAGAATCCTTTTGGTTCTACACATCTCATCATAAGATATTCTAGAAAAAAAATTAACACAAATTCATTTTGTTTGATAAATTGTTTTTCTATGATGATAAACTACAACATTGTCTACCAGTAAAGAAGAAGGACTACATAATCATCATGGCATCCGACCATGCTCAAGGAATATCATTCCCACTAAACCAAAGAATTACATGATTCTCACAACCTTAATAAAATTTTATATTATACTAGAACAACCCAATTATCTTGGGTGTCATTTTATTATCAAATAATCCTACCTAACATAACCATTCAAACGTACTGAACTCACCATTCCTAGAAACATATCTCAAAATTATACCTATTTTGTTTTTCTAAGTGCATTACCATATATAGGATAACACCAAATTTAATTGTAATTCATCATCTTATAAACTAGATTAAATAAAAAATATCACTAGGATATACCACCCATCCTTCAGGTCTAATAGAACAAAATAAGGCCACCGAGATCAATGAAGAATGTATATGTACCCATTCCAAATAACTATCAAGGAAACAATAAGGTTTACTTTTAAATCGGGGTCCAAAATAAGAAATCTAATAAAGGTTTAATTAAATATAATACATCTATTAACATTGATTATAAATATTTAAAAGGATAATTTATGGAATTCTAGTGTCTGTTATAAATAAAATTGTACTAGGTAATATATTTAGCTAACACCATGGATTATTCAAAAAATTATCAAATAATTCCCTTTTAAAACATTATTTAGTAATAATATTTCAGAAAAATATAAATTAAAGAAAATTTTGATTCTATGAAAAGGAGGAAAACACTCTTAAAATTGTTACTATAATTTTAATTAACTGAATCCTCATATTAGTAATCCTCAAAAGTAGAGAAATGATCATTTATCATTGGGGGATTAATTTTGTAAGATGCCACCATAAATTCATATGAATCATTGTATAAGTGGATTATGACACATTAAATGACAATCATATTTTACATCAACATACCCTCTCAAGGGTTTAATCACTAATCACAATATATATGTAATGGTAGTCTTTGAGGGTCCAGACATTTTAACATACGCCCAATTTCACTAGAATATATTCCCTTTTTTATCCAAAACACTATAAATTAAAATTGGAATCATAGATTAGTACAAACCAGAAAAATTTGATTTATTAATGATTAATCCAACTGTTAATTGGTTCATGTCATAAGAATATCATGAAAAAAATAAATAACAATGTTTAAGTCATGTTTATCCCATAATCATAATGTTCTAAGACCAAACTACTCTGGATTATTCAAGCATATTGGGATTCAGTTTTACAATCACCACTCCCCAGATATGAAGGCACGTAACCATTATAGGTTTAAATTTCTTTCACCATTAACTATCATCCATATGTATAAACATGATTCTATTAAAACAAACTAAGTTTATTAAAATTCAAATATTCATTTATGAAAATTTATTAACCATTTAATTTCTTTAATCAATTTTTGGATGAATAAACAAAATTCTAGAATCAAGATATATATAAAAACACCATTTATATTGATGTAGAATTTTTATTTAACAAATAATATATTATAACCATAAAATGAAAATCCAATCTCATCAACATTGAATATAGGTACACATTGAAATAATCAGAGAAACATGGCATACATATAAGTTGGAAAAATAACCACATAAGATATTGTTAATCATGGAACATTATCACATAGGAATGGTGGACAAATAATAATGTCAATTACATGTGAATACCATGTTCCTAAAATAATGTCTAAATTAACCCCATTATATTTCCATACCAGGCTATGAGGTGTGTCCCATAAATTAGTTTCCAGTGAAAATACATTTATCACTGATGAAGAAATAATAATCAACTATAAAAAAACAAAATGAATAATATTATCATCCCTAGAAACATGACATTTCCCTTGTGTGTGCGTTGGAAATAAGCATACATGATCTATTTACCAAGTGTCAACACAGTCATAGTCCCCGATCTACCAGCACCAATAGTAAGATGAGTAAAAGAATATTTGATACCACTTTGTTAATTCTCAACCCAAGAGACACAAAAGTGGTTCCTCAAGTTGATCAGTGACATAGCCTCAAGTGCCCCTCCTCACATGCTAGAGGCTTCCAAATATAAGTAGGGGTCTTGAGGTGGAGAATTGGGTATACTATACCCTTTGGATTGGTAAAAAATATATTATAACCATAAATAAAAATAATATGTAGTCTAAGATTATAAAAAATGACAATTATAAGAAATATATAACCTAACAATATCCAATAAAACCATCCACTCATGAAATTATTGAGTCATAATACAAGATGTAAACATACATCAGGTGATACATACTATCGGGATAGATATTTAAAGAATAGATAAATAAAATAATCTAGCCTTAAAAGGAATCCTGAGTAAATTCTCAGCAGAGGCTCCCTTGTTACATCCTATCCCATGGTAAAGAAATAAAAAGGAGGCATGGTCCAAGTCCTAACCTACAATTAAGAGGTATTTTTGGGAACCAATCACTGTTCTAGAAAGGGTGTGAGTGAAACTAAATAGGACACCACCAATGGTGTCTAATTCTATATAGTCTTTGAATATAAAATCTTATAGTGTTCAGGTATAATAAAGGAAACAATAAAATCAATAGACCATATTGGACCAGGTTATTCACAAGATTCATATATGATACCACCTGTTTCATCCTTGGAAAAATGTCTTCAAAACCATGAATTTATATAAATATACTTTGGACCCATGGTAGATATCTACTAAATCCATTTGAAATGATATACATAATGGGTTTCATATCTAAATAACGGGATTCAATCGAAACATCTAATACAAGGGAGAGTGTGTGTCATGTATAAAAAATGCCAATAATTGATCTTGGGAAGAATGCCCAAACACTTAATCGATGGTAATAATAATAATAATGAAAAGAAACACCATTTTCAATTTTTTATTAGAATTAATAATAAGGGAATGATGCCTACCAATTCAATAATTAATTAGATTGGGAACCATGCCCAATAACTTCAATTAGAAATGAGAAGGGGAACAGTTACCAATAACATATATTAGTAATTACAAGGAGCATCATGTTCATAAATATCAAATAATAACAAAAAGTCTCCTTATTTTAAATAAATCCAAATAATTTAGAGGAATTTTCTATCAAATAATTACAATTGAAAAGTTATGAGTTCCATGTCCAACAACACCAACCCATTTATAATTCATTCAATTTAAAGTGCTTTATTAGCTCGTCCATGGAATTACATATTCGGATCCAAGTGATGCTCAAGTAAAAAAATATATAATAATGTTTAATTTATTAAAAAAAATCTCATGAGAATATTTCATGCCAATTAACAGTTAAAACATACCTTTAAACATTTTATTTACAATTTCCAAGAAGGAAGAGTTGTATAACTATGCCATTCACATTAAAATTAATAAATTAATAGTTTCATTTAGTTTAATAAACTACATTTCAATTAAAAGTGATAAGGGGACAAGATTATTTATAATTTAAGGGGTCATAAGTATGATTTATAGTTAATAAGGTCCAAGTAGAACTCCATATCAATATATTATTCCTCATGAAATATTTAATTAATCGACGACCTTTTAAATTAATTTAAGGATACTAATAAATTATATTGTAATTATACAAGAGGGGTAACTTTATGGTATTTAACCATTTAAAAGTTCCTTTAATTATATTTTTAGTCACACTAATCAGGCAGAGACTCAACACATCTCAAGGACAGTTTAATTACATAATCACAACATAACATTCATGGGAATTTATATTAAAACAGCCCAATGTGGGTTATTAATTTAGGTAGATAACCTCCATCGATGGAATTGGGTCTCAAGGATAACCAATTTAAGGTTCTAACATTTTATTTAAAATAATTTAACATTTTGAAAGAAACAAATGATGTATCTTGTGAGAGACACCATTACACATTTAATAAATGAAACAACTTTAAAAGAAACTCATTTAAACCACCAGCCTTATACCATGGAAGATTCACTCATCCATTATCAGGATTTTTTATATATAATATTAGAAATCAGAAGAATCGAATGAATAACAAAAAAATAAGACATATTAGCTTTCATAACAATATCATTTCTAAGGGAGAAGGTAACATAGAAGGAAGCTAAAAAATTCTTAGACGTACCTCTAGGATTCTGTCACGATGAATGGTAATTGAATCAAAAAAA
This sequence comes from Viscum album, assembly GCA_963277665.1. Taxonomy (NCBI): domain Eukaryota; kingdom Viridiplantae; phylum Streptophyta; class Magnoliopsida; order Santalales; family Viscaceae; genus Viscum; species Viscum album. The sequence continues at coordinate 669,281,585 of OY728133.1, forward strand.
AAATTAAATAGGAACTACATAAGGGAGAGGGGAATGAGGAGGGATCTTGGAGAAGATCACTAATGTGAAATGAGTGGAAAGGGGGTAAAACCCATTTAAGGTCACAGGGGAAAATGTTAATTTTTTCCATTTTTAAGAGTTGCATGGTTAGTATTTATACTTAATAAAAACATATTAAAAATAAATAGTTCCACTATCCCAATCCCCCACCATGATTCATTGTTTCCTTACATGGTATACAAATTGTGCATCATCCTTACAGAGCTACTCTCCCATGCACTCATACACCAACACAATTACAGTGCATGGTTAATCAAAGTGTGCATCAACCCTATGTGTCTCTTATAACCTCTTCACCATTTCACATAGTTTTATAGGACTCCTTTCATAGTAAAAAACCCATGTTACCAAAAAAACAAGGCACACAAATAGTACTGACCATGTACCAACCATTCACTAAGGCTTTATTTTCCAAAAACATCCATTTCCAATATTGAACCCTAGAGATGCTCCAAAAACCTCTAATCCAACATCCAGGACTCATTAAATATCTAAAAACAACACTTTTATATTATTTATATATTTTAAATATATTCATAAGATAATTTTTATATTTTTCCCATCAGTTAATTGAAAAACTCAAATTACATTAGAATTTGTAAATGCTTCAATACATAGTATCATCCATATAATTTGTTAAATCCTATTAAACAATTTGATAATTGATAATCATAATATAAATAATAATTGATATAGTCTTAATAAATTAAATAACTACCTTTCATATTCTCAAAATAAACGAATTTTTAAAAAAACACTGGCTTTTATGCATAACAAAACTTTGGATATGTTAGGCAAAAAATATAATAAAGACACTCCCTTAACATTAGATGTATTTTAGGATAAGGTTCCAAATTTTTGTTTATAATGTTCAAATATATCATTATAGGATACTTCCTTCAGTGATATGAGAGTTTCATATTAATATTAATAAATTTTTAGGGAACGGATTTATCCAAATCAACAGGTCATATTAGGGACCTAGAATATATTTTTCAATGGAAAAATATAGTGTATTAAGAAATTTTATAGATTATTAGTTATTAAACCATGTGAAGATTAATATTCAATATTCACTCCCAATGATCAATGATATGATAGATTAATTAAATAGATATGAGTAGATTAAGAACATTGATAGGTGGAAAGGGTATCACCAGATAATGGAAAAAAGGATAATATTTTGAAAAAACATATTATATATCACTAATGGTATTTTGAATGTATAGTGATGCCAATACGAGTTATTAATTGAAAAAGAAGAAGCATGGGATATATATTCTAATAGTTTTATAGGTTACTAGATTCATTAATTGTAGTTTTTATTTATGATATCTTAGTGTATTTGGGAATATCAGGAGGGAATGAAAACCATTTTGGACTATCCTAGATGTCTTTTTTTAAAACATATATATGATATTTTTTCATGTTCATGTTTCAGATTTTTGTGGTGCATTTTTTCTGGAATGTTATACCATATTGAGGTGATGTAATTTATCCATCAAAATTTGAGTAGATTATTTATTATAAAGTGAAAAATAATATAATTTTGGTATATAAATTGTCTGATATTAAGAGATATTATAGGAGTTACATGTGAGTTTTACCACTTCAAAACACCCATGAATGATTTAATCATGAATTATTGGGCATTTTTCTATAAACACAGGTAATGAAACGAACATTCATATAATAAAATTTTCCTTCCCAATATAAATGTGTGTAATATTTGCCTATAATTTAGTACATATATCATTTGATCTGAATAATAAAAAAATCCATCAATTTAAAAATCATATATGAAGTATTAATAACTATATAAAACAAAAATATATATACTGGGATTAAAAATAAATGTAAATATCCGTTTTGAATTTAAAATTATGGTGTGTTGTCTCCTAAAACTGTCAAAAAAACGAAAAACACATTATAAAAGAAAAATACTATTATAATCCTATTTGGTATTATTTAAATGAAAATTAAATTGATATAAAAATATTTTTGGAAGAATAATCAAAATAAGAGGTATTTATAGGATGTGTAAAATATCAACATTGGAAATATAAATATTAGAATAGTAACCTAGTTGTTTAAATATTTTTTTGATAGTTATAATAGTAACTTGTCCACTAAAATAATCGAAGGAAAATTTATAAAAATGATGAATTAACCTTCCAAATAATTATTACCATTAACTTGATGTTAATTAACAAAATAAGTTGAAATAAAATGTCAATCGAAGTAACACAATATAAGTAATAGTATAAATTTTTAGTAAAACATGTCTTAAATTTTCTAATAAAAATTTAATTTGATAATAGAATTAAATATTTAAAATATCTAATTTATAGTTTTTTTCGAAAAATGGATTTCATTTTTAGAATCATCATAGTGAAATTAGTTATGGGTGATTTTTTCATATTTTTCATGAAAGGAAATATATATAGGTGAAGAGTACCTTATTTTATAAATAATCCATTTTGTAAAAGTAATGTATAATGGTGCTTTTTGATTTCTAGAGTTAAGATAAATGTTATAATACTATATATTCTATTAAGTCCCAGTATCATTACTATTAAATCATATGTTTGATTATTATTTGGAGAAATAAATGATTTTACAATATTTTATTCGAAAACATACATATCCACCTATATATGTGAACATACTTATCATAAAACATTAATCCTCTTATATTTATAATTTTATACAACATTTTCTCCCTTATCCATCTCCTCAATTTTTAGGTGGTTCTAGTCTCATCAAAAGACAACCCTTTAAAAGCCCAGGTCAATTAGAAAAGGAGACATTCCAAAGATTTAGGTAGAAACATTTAATATTTCATTTCCATTCCATTCCATTATTTATTCTACATCCTAATTTATATAATTTAAAAATTTCTATATAATAAATTAAATTATATTAGGCTACTTTAATATAAATTTTAATGTCTAATAATGATCATAATATTTTTTTTAAAAACACTTATCCAGTCTTAGTATAACCAACTATAAGTTTGTTGTTATTAGAAAACTATTACCATCATAATCAATAGTTATATATGATAAGTTTATGGTTAAATATGATCATAAAAATGAAATTATATTGTGATTCATTTTTTATAATGGGTCACTAATAACAAAAAAATTAACTTTATTATAGCTAATAAAACTACTTAAAATATTATAACATTCTAAGATAAAATTTACACTCAATAAAACATTATTATGTTTGAACTAATAACAATATTTGAAACTATTAGTAATCATATAAACTAATAGACTCTATTACATTTCACTTATGTAATTATGGACACATTGAAAAAGATCATCTACCATCATTGGTATATCGATTTGACAACGGAACTATGAAACAAACATCATTATCATGATGGATGTGAAATAAACGTTTAAATAAAATACCCATAAATTAACAGAAATTAATAATAAAAATCATTCATATCATTGGGAGGATTTTATTTAAAAAATTAAATTTTATTATTATAGAAGTTATACCTGTATAGTAATCCAACTTAGGACCCTTGGTAAGCTCACTCCCAAACCGCATTTATTTATTTATAGTATTTAAATCTCCCTCTATCATTATATTATCTATATTATTATGGAATTTTTATTCTATGATCTATATATTTGTTTCATGAATATATTCATAATTTATTTTTCAATTATTTTCTTGGTATATGCATTTTTTACTATCTTTTTTTAAATCTTTGATTAACAAGCCCCAATAAAAGGGAACATTCTTATTTTTATGAATTTTCATCTATTAATATTATTAATAATATTAATACCAATACATACTTATTTAGATATAATATATTCTAGATCGTTTTTGTTTTAAGTAAAACCCTTTATCTTAATTAAATTTTCATTACCTATCATATAAAATAATGATTTATAGGTTTGTTTCTTTACATACTTCATCACCCTTTAAAATAATGTGTTTCCTTCAAATTATCTCTAATGTATTGAGAAATTTTTATTTATTATATTATAAATATATAATTTTTATTTTAACCTTGTTTTATTAGGGTTCATTTTAAAAATTCATCTAAATTTTCTTTATAACATTATTATATTACTAAATTCCTTATGATGGGTTTCTCATGTGTATTCTACATGTATGATTTAATTTTTATGAGTCACACATATGAATGAAATATTATGATGGTGAAGTGACCGTATCTGGTTGGATCATTGTAAGGGGATGGATACGGATTAATGTCACCTATTTATTAATTATATCCTATAAATTAAATTTATATGATCAATTAATATCTTGATTCTATTAATTTGTACATCTTACTGATAGCTTAATTATTCAGAAACTGAATTTCATAGGACACCATAATTTTAACAATTTTCATCCTTGATGTGAATAACTACTCCCTATTGTGATTGGTTAACCCCTCTCCCCAATTAATGAATCTTTATTATAAGTGCATGTGGTTACACTAAAACAATTCTTGATCCCCTATGTATATAGTCTCTTTATTCACCATCCATAGTCCGACTGGAAACTATAGCTACTCAGTGACAGCTAAAAAACATTCATAACAAAACAGGAAATATTTTCATTTTATCCTCATTACTTATACACCTCTTAGAATATATCTTCCTTCTTGATCCTTCTATGGTAACAAAATTATAGGTTATAACTTCTCCAATAACATCAATCTCTAATAATAATGATCATAATAAAAAAATCTATCACCCGATATTTAGATTATCATGGAATTGATTTTCATTAAAAATATATTGAACAAACATGACATGTATGTTCTCTTAATTTCATTAAAAAAAACATACATTCGGTCCTCTTACTTCATTAACATAATTTATATTCTCATAATAATTCTTTTGGTAGCTTATTCATGAAAATGTTTCACATTATTTATTCACAATATTTCTTCGTGAACAATATTTTAATTATTCATCACATAACACTATCTATATGGTAAACCAAAATTCATCATATAAAAACTAGTATACAATATTTTTTTCAATAAAATATTATATTTTTCATGAAATTTCCACAACTATGAGTTCATAGACTAAATTATTCTTTAATATAGGGACTATTCACATTCAAAAACAAAACAGTGAAATCTTTAGATAAAAGAAATACTTAGGAAGAGTATTTTTAAAAACTGTTATTCTCCTTAGTAACACAAAAAAATATTACTCTTCATGAACTATTACTTTAAATATGCCTTGTCAAATCTAGGATAATATTCTTTACACTTACACTAATCTTCTTTAAAAGTAATTCACTCTTTAAAAATAGGGTATGGTGTATTTATAAGATCAATAAATATTCAAGGACCATGGTGACTCTTCAAATCATGGTTAACCAATCATCCTCTTTGGATTCCATAAAAAATTTCATCTCTTATTTTCAATCCTCATTCTTGTATTAATACTTCCCTCATAGTAACCTCATTTGTTTTGTTTCATGTTGAGATGAACTATTTTCATATTCTATATCATATAAAATACTTTTTCCCATGAAATATTGTCCCTTTAAAAATTTTAAATCATGAATTTAGTTTCACATGATCTCACATTGAATATTAAATCCACTATTTTCATTCATGAAAACCCTACTCAAATCATATAATTTAGTATGTGGAAGGAAGATAACTCATGATGATTTTATTCTACTCAACACGATGCATGTTTTTTAAATGTGAATAATATCCCGCATAGTGAGTCATACCATATCAAACATTAGTCCAACATTGTGACACTTAATTTCCCACTAAACTCTATCCACATCCCTGATAAATCATGTATAGAAACCTTATTATAAATCCAAATTCTGATGTGCCACTACACATGAGGTAAATAGACTTTTCATCACTCAATTCTCTTGATCCTTGAGTTGACCCAAGAATTCGTTCAATACACACCTCTATAGCGGTTATCGCCTGGTCATGGTTGAAAAAACATGTATGTCCTTTATTGACTATATTTGAGCTTTCCCTTTTGGCTAGCCATGGATCTAAAATATTTTTCCAACTCCTCCATAAACTAACTTTATAAAAATTAAGTAATTGCAACATTACATAAAAATATAGGAATATTACTTATGAATAAAAACGATTCTCAGGGTCTTGAAACATAATATAAATAAATATATATATATACTCAATTATGAGTATCCCAATATCATCATAACTACTTAATTATATCAAATTCATTTTTTAATTTTAAATTTCTTAAATTATCATCCATGTTTATCACTTTATTCCAAATCATTATCCAGGTCTCAGTTTGATTCTTCAATTTTTAGTGGATTAATCTCATCTATATCCCGCTAGTAGAATTATCATTTATCATTTATTAAACAATAATATTTTCTTAAGTAGAATTAAAACATTTCTTTCACAATATAATCAAATTAAAAATCATATATTTTATTCCTCTTATAATATAGCTTGATTCCCAACCTTCATTGTAATATTTTGTTCTCTGAATATTGACCCAAGCCTCGACTCATTCATAGGTTACTTTCCAGAAACTTCTCCAGCCAGATATAACATGAAATAAATAGAAGAACATCATTTTCTCATTTATACATCACTCAGTATTATATATACTTTTATATTATTTTACATAGACACATTGAAACAAATGAAAAAATATTGTTAAATATTATTAAATGTCTATTAGGGAACTTAAATCTCCCCCCATTGAATTTTTTTTCAGTACAAATTCGCATTATAAATTCATTTACTCTTTTCCACATAATGAAAATATATATAGAAAATATAGAATATATTATCATCTAAAACCATATTCAATGGATTTAAATAAAACTTCTTCTACTGAAGTTTTATTTAACATTATACTTATATAATAATTGAGACATGTACGACGCCAGATGTTTTTTATCCATTTTATATTATTTATCAAATATAATTATACATAGGGTAGTTATTTGTGAAAACAATAGTTATTTAACCAATAATAAATATTATCCATTGATATGATCAACAAACGTTACCATTTCATTTTTATATTTATTGGGGTTGTAAAGATAATTTTGTGAATATATATTTAAATAATACACTTTGTTAAAAAATATATTAGAAATATCAAATAGAAATATTACCCCCTTTGACTTTTTTTCATCAAACATTACACCCCATTTAGAAATAGACTCATCATGATCATATCTAGAGTATAATGTGTGATTGGTAGACCTCCACATTGAACTTCCAAAGATATATTATAGTTTTCAAATTCCTAAAAAATAACAATTCTCTAAAATATTCCTCTAAATTTAAGATCCCTTTAAATTGATGCATTATATTCTTCATCATGAGTGTAATAGAATTCTATGATGATTACCTCTTCAACCTATAAAACTACTAAAAAACTAATCTAGCACCCTTTAATTTATCTACATTAATTATCAACACATTAGTTCAAAAAATAAATATGTTAATCAGGAAGATATTCTTTGATGCAATGTAAAAAAGGATTCGAATTTCCTATCTTCCATGATATTTTCTTCATTTCAATACCATTATAGAGAAAAAAAATTATATGTACTTTAATATTATGATAATTCATAGGTTTTATGGTAATTTTTTTCTATTTAATTATTTACTCTTGTCGATTTTTCTTCATTAAATAATCCAATAATAAAATAAATTATCTTGTGATTTTATCATACTTTTCATCAATTATTCTTTGAGATTATAAGATAATCATGTGATCCTTTATGCCATATCCATATTTTTTCACATTTCACATAGATTCATTTCGATCATTGGGCTATCCCCTTTAGAAAATATCTTATAAAATCCAATATCATAATGTGAAATAATTATTTACTTTTATTAGTATCATTTACTAATGATTTCTATAATTTTCCACCCATTTTCAATTGGGTTGGACATGGATTTATGCACTCATTTTTATCATGCTCGAATTTCATTGGTTTTTCACTTTGTTTCATGAAAGGCATGGAAAATAGTATTTTAATCCATGAAATTCTTAATTCCATTCCATTTCAAACCTTAGGGAACCTATGTTGTTATTTTATGTAAGAATTTCATACATGGTAACATTTCTGATCATATTTTCTATAGAAATATTTATATCACTCAATCATATTTTTTGGGATGATTGGATGAATTCTATATCAAATCATGATTTATTTAAAACAAATTCTACTCTTCTTAGAATAGAACCCCCCCATTATGCCTCTTCACTGGTACTGACATATCGAAACAAAAATATTATGACATGTGCATAAACACTATATGGAATAGGTAATAACCTATGAACCACAATCTTACATAGTAATTAAATCTTTACCCTAAATATTTTTACAGTTTTCTTTTAAAAATATTTCTTCCCTTTTATAGATATGTAATGATTTTCTTAAAGTAATACATATATATTTTGACTTATAAAAAGGGTTTAAACTAATATTATTCATCCAAATTATTTCATATTTTGTTTTATAGAACACATTGTTATGTGTAAAAGATTTATGTTTATATTTATTTAGGGATGAATTAAAAACAATATTAAGACACATTTTCCAAAATATTGTTATGATTTTGGATTGATCTCAAATTCTTTTTTGAATTAACTATAATCTTATTTAAATAATTTTTAACTTCAAGACACTTTTATAAATTCTTGGATAATTCTTTACCTCTAATAGAATGTTTATCTTCAAATTATTTTATCATCATATATTTTTCAACCACTACCTATTTTTACTTCCTGGTATAATCAATATATAATAATTTATTCATGAAATACTCCTATATTTTTTAATCCATATTATCATTAACTTTTATATTATTCCTCTTATAATTATCAAAATATATTCTATCTAAATATAATATTATATCGTAATCTTTAACTTGTATTCTAGAATTGTCCATTGAGCATCATCATTATCACTACATAAGGAATAGAAAGCCCTTTAAATCACAAGTATTAAAGTTTATTTCATTATATAATTGGATTCTTGATGAGGATTAAAGTTATTATTATTTCCAAAAAAAATAATTATTTTACTAATATAGAAATTCTTAATACTTATAATAGATTATATTAAATCTCTTGAAATGTTTCATAATTTCTTATTATAAGGTTTCTCATCACATTCATCAAAATAATATTATATTTCATTATTATTTGTATATATATTTGTAAAGTTTCTAATTCAATTAAAACTATATCACATTGGGTGATACATTCCTATTATTTTCCACATCCCCAATTTAAAAATATTTTATAGAATAAAAATAATACTATTGAAGTATTTATCATCTTATTATAGAAAATAATAACATGATAATACTTCTTCTTCATCCATTACATTAATATTTCCATTGGAATCAAAATCCGCCTAATTATAATATTATTTTGGAAAGCTAAAATTTTTATCATTCCATAATTAATTAAAATATTATTTAATTATTCAAGAGAAAAAATCTCTTTATCTTCAAAATGTGAAATATTAAGATCAAACATATTAGGAAAATTCCTCAACAAATATTTGGAATCATCCCTCTTTTCTCTAAATCATGGAATGTTTATTTAAATCTCATTGACTTTAGTGAAGTATTCATCGATATATTATTCATAATTAGTTTTAATATCTTCAAATATCTATCTTTAAATTTATAGTTTTTCTTCCTTCACATTAAAAATAACATTATAATTTCTCTTTATTTTAACCCAATATTCCATGGATGTTTTAAGCCCTATTACTTATTGGTATACCATTTCCAAAAGAGGCATAGAAATGGAAATTTATGCTTTTCCATAAAATTCCAAATTTCGCTAATAAAAATGGGAAATTAGATCATCCTCAACCAGAGGTAAAAATACAACTATTTTGGCATTTCAAATTTCTATTCCATGATATAAAATGTAAGGAAAACATTTATCCTAATAACTATAATATTTTCGGTGATCAAATTCTTGAACACCCCTTTTATTAACTAAATTTAGTTTTCTTATACCCCATAACTCTCAAATCCGATAAAGGGAACCTAGGTTACCTATCAATGGTTGGTGAGACCATATTTATAATCCAATTATTTATTGGGTAATTTTTTATATCTTACAATCCCCTTATGTGTGGGCATGATTTGGTTATCTATTAAGATAATGATACACATAGTCAAGATGTAGTTAGATCTAAATATAGTCTTATTATGTCTTGAAAATTAGAATTAACATATGTTTATGATGACATAACATATTATTGTTCCACGTTTTATTATAATCTTGATTACCATGATCATATTCTATTATATCTCTTATGTTATGTTTCTATGATGTGATTTAATTTCTAAATATTTTAGGATTATAAATTATGACTATGAAATATTATCTTATCTCACCCTCCTAATAATCATGATTATTCTATTATTACTCTTCAGATCTCACACTGTTATATTATTTATTTCTCTATGATACCCCTTCTTGTGATAGTATTATGATGTAGTCTAGAATCTTAAATTGGATACCTAAATTACACATCATGTAGTATAATTTATAAGTTGATTTATTATGTAGATAATCTACCCAAGACACTATAATTGTATCATTATTTGAGTGATTTAGAGATAAGTATGTATTAAATGAATTAAAATTATATTTATTATATTTGGAATGTTTTACTTGTTATTAAATAATGGGCTTTCTATTTTGGTGATTAAGATATAAAATCTAATAGGAAATACACCATAAATGACACAGACTTAAATATAGAATGTTATAAACATGTATATTTAATTTATTTGTGATTAATTCATTATATGTTCATATTTTTCACTTCATATATCTTACATTCCATTTTTTTTAAATTATAGGAATTGGGAGGAATCATTTCAAAAAATAATATAATGGGTAATTTAATTATTGTCTTGATAAGGTGCCTAATATGATAAGATTAGGAGATTAAATCCTCATGTAAATATTTAATCAATTGACCCATGTTATAAATAATAACATGAATAATGTGAAGCATTTTAATTCTACTAGATATAAAAAATTTGTAGTTGAATCATTTATTTGAAAACAATCTCCTTCTATTGGTGGATCCTCAGATTCCCTAATCATGGAGGGATAGATTAATTATAATGTGAAGGTATTTTTAACCAATAATTATTCTATAAAACATATAGTTATATTATCCATTGATATTAAAAAACCATAACATGTAAAAATATTACTTCATTACACATCATTATTCATTACAACTCTATTGGTGCTCACTTTTACTATGAATATATTCTTTTTGGAAGGGGATATTCTATAGTGAAAAAAATAATGAAGCTTGCCTATGTATTTTTTTCATTTTTTAGGACCTTATTCTCGTGTCTAGGAAATTTTTGTATGAATGTATTTCTATGTGTGCTACTTAGAATTCTTATGTGAATCCACGTTCTGCGCTTATTCACTATGCCTGATCCAGTTTTTTTGAGGCTCCCTTAGTTGGGGTGAGGAGTAGTTACCGCTTTAAAATTACGCCCCACTCTCCCATAGCCTATAAATGGTCCTCATGAACCCATTTAGTGGCTGAGGAAATGAAGGTGGGAAAGGGAGGAGAAATAGATGATCCTCACTTTTTCACACAATCTTCCTTCTATATTTATCGATTTTGGTGACATCCTAAGTCAAAACATATGAAAATTTGAAGGGGAACACAAGGTAATTGTTTCATACAAATGTTTTATCATTAATACTTCATCAAACACCACTTAAATTTTATGAAAAGGGTAAATATACATGGGTTATTCTTAAAGCATTGTACCAGGGATCCATGAACCTAGGTCATCACAAAAGAAGTATATCACCTTCTCATACACCCATGTCATCCCATATCCCTACAATTAGGGAGACACGTTTTCTAATACATCCACCTAATGTGAAATATTTCCTAGTCCATAAAACTAGGTTTTTTACCTCACCCAAGTCATCTAACTAGGGTTACACATCACCCGTTACATCCAATTATGGAAATAAATTACCCAAGACATTTAACTAGGAAGACACTTTGTTCAGGTCATATAATTGGGGTACCGATTCATAAAGGTATTTTAATTAGGTACAAATTATCATAGGGCTCATGTCTTGGTTTCAATTCACCCTGTCTCAATCTTGAGTTAAAATTCACCTAGATCCCATACCTGGTAACCAATTTTCCCAGGCCCCATACCTATGTGATAATTCACCTGGCTCCAATACTATATAAATTTATCACTCTATTACCATATTGTGGATATTACCTATCTAGGACTCCTTCACGAACTCTTGAGATTCAGGACGAGGTTATAAGAACTATTGTGACCCCCTTTGATCAAATTTACCTTGTGAATATGGGTTTTTTTTCTCCCATGAGTCACCATTACCAAGTTCTTCTCCCAAACTATAGGACCTTATAGTTGATATGAATCATATATTCTATTAATAATGAAGGTCCAATCTTTTTTGAATTAATAAAACATTCTCTAGATAGTGATTCACATCTTAGTTTCTCAAGAATCTATTTTTCATCTTTATTATAGTCAATTATTCATGTACTCATATATATGAATTTAGATAGGTATATTTGATAAGAATTTTTCATTGGGATATATTCCTAATGATTCAAGTCTTATTTCCTTGTTTAGTTGACAATATAAAAGAGGGAAATGAACGTATATAGCCTTAAAATTAGTATTATCCCACAATCATAACATCATTTATAGGGACCCAAGATAAACATATATATATATAATATATTAATTTCATGGTTTAATTGGTATAATCAAAAAACAATCATAGAATCCATGTACTAAAAAGTTTAGTACTTTATAGTATATCTATATAAACAGCTTATTTTATAACACTTATGATCACTTTCCCATAACCATTCTCCTCTATACACTCCCTTATACATCTCATATCTTATAATCATTTTCAAAACCAGGGGAAAGGAAACATTAAAAGGGATGAGATCGAATGCTTAGTATGGGAAACATATGAACTATTCATAATGGGTAGATCAAAAATATGAGGTAAAATATGTGTGAAGGGTAAATATCAGATAAAAATACCATTAGATCATAACTATTATTAATAAAACATGATTTTTAATTAAGGATAAATATATAGGTACATAATTCCGAATAACGGTAATAAAAATATATATTAAACTCATATAATCAGAAAGAAATCAATATATAAGAATTTGAAATATATTTAGAAGATGGAGCATCATAATCATATGGAATAGTTTCAAAATAAGGCACATTTTAGACAAGTAGTTCCACAAAAAATCATTATAATTTTTTTTGAAAAAATTCACGTATTTCCACTATTTAATTTTGTACAGAAACCCAAATATTTCCACACTTTATTTTTTGAACAAATCTAACTATTTACCTACAACATTATCTAATTTTATAATAACCATAAAATATTCATAATATGATGATATATAACCCCACCCAATATAATCCATATATATGAGTTCCAATTAAAATCAAATCATTCATCTAATTATAAATTACTCATGGGAATGAAATGTGCTTGAAAACTTTTCTAAATCGTATCACAAAAAGAAAGAAACATTATTAATTGATACCAAAAACATGTTTTCTCCAAAATAGCATATATTATTTCATTTTTCAATCACTAATTTATTGGGTAATACTCCTTTTAAAATGAATGAGAAATCAGAAAAAATTTACTTTTCTCAAAAAAAATATTGTTAGTATAATATTAAAAAACATAAATTTTTAGTGTCATTCCAAAATAAATTTACTAAAAATAAAGTGGAAATATATTAATACATTTATTTAAAAAAAATACAATTAATATATCTTGAAAATAAAGAAATCATATGAAAAATATGTGATGTAAAATGGAATAGTATATTATTATAGAAAAGAAAATCCTTTAAAATATTTGAAAACGATTTATTGGAGAACCCACATCCTTAAAAAGATCATGAAACCATACTTTGAAATTAAAGGGGAATATAAATTTCATTATAGATAAAAAAATTGAGTTTCCATTATGGAATTAATGACATTGGTCAGAAGTAAAAAAATTTAGATATATAGGGAAATTCCATTAAAAGATATGCGATTTATCATTAACTGCATTTTATTACCACAAAATAATAGATTCATCAAAGAATAATATTTTTCTGTGAAAAATTATTTCCTTGGAAAAGACTATAGAAAATAATATTAACTTATAATTTAGATTTTATATTATTTGAAAAAAAAAACAATAAAAAGTTATTATAGCCCTAGAAAAGTATTTGAGGCACAAAAAACCCTTATGTATATACTCTCTTAGTCAAATGCACTCTAACATCTAATAACAATAATGACTATCCTAATAAAGTATTTTGAAAACTTATTTATTTCCAAAAACGTTTATTAAATTACTTTAAAACTATTAACTACATTTATATTAGATATTTATCATTTATTTATAAACTCATGTGTGAGAAATCATGATTATTTTGAATTAATTTTGTAAATTTGATATCAATATTAATTATTCTCCTAAAGTAAACCATTTCTAAACCATACTAGATATCAGAATATATTTTTTAATATAATTTATAAACTTTCTGATTCATTTTTAATGTTTCTTGCTAAAATTTTTTATGACAAAAATGAAAGCAATAACATTTGGGTGATTTTAACAAATAAAAGGTGATATATTAATAAAATCATTAGATATTTATATTATGTCTCTATAATAATTTATAAATATTGACTAAATTATTATATCATGTTTTTAGAATAATATAAAATTTATTAATCATCCATGAAATAAAAATTACCACATCTCTCATGTATGTGGTAAAAATTACCTGATCAAAGTTGTGTTATAATGATTGAATGAGTAAGAGAATGATATTATATAATGTTAATATAAATTATTTATTCATTGAATACATCCTTTCTTCCAGAATTGAGATGGGCTGGTGGAAAAAAACCACATCATATTTTAGAGGTGGGATTCTTCACGTATGCACGATTGGTGTTATTTTGTTATCCTAGTTGATAAAAATTATTGAATATTTATTTTATAATTAATATAATTAAACATAATCATAATAATAATAATTATTCTTTATATAAATATTGTTATATATTTTTTTGGAAGTATTATAATAAAATAAAAGAGTAAGAGAAGGTAATACCCATATTGGAATCTTGAGTTTTCTCTTGGAAAACACCTAGAAAGTGAAGGATTTAATCAAAATTAAGAGGACTAGAAGCTTCTATAGGTTGGAGAGGGATATAGTACAAAAAAATATAATATTTGAAAGTAGTAATAAGAATTTGAGGTTTAACTTTTAAAGGTTTTAAATTCTATTGATATATAAGAGAAGAAAATGGGAACTTTTGGAAACCCACATATTTTTTAACAATTCCATGATACTATTCTTGTTTAAATGGTTCAAAAGTGGAAAAATTAGGTTAGGGTAAAGACGAGGTTGAATATACTACAATTAATTAATTTTAATACATGGAAAGATTAATTAAATCTTTTTTTCTTTTAACCATTTATATACATGAACTTTAACCTTGTTAATTATTTTTTACACTTATTAATTAACCTTAACAAAAAAACTTTTATTGGGTTCTTTTACCTATTTTTCAACTTCTGAATTCAAATTTTAAACTCAGTATAAAAAAAAATTATAAAAAAATTAAAAGTTATTTTTAAAAGAAACCCACTTAATCATGTAAAAAATTTATAAATGTAATTTTGTTAAGATTTAAATTTATATATAACATATAATTATATTTAAACTCATTTTAATGAAATAAATTGATTTATTATAAAAAATACTAAATGGTAGGATGATTTAAACGTTATAGAAAACCAAATTTCACCATCTAAATTAATAAATTGTGTAAAATACTGAAATATGATTTTTTATTAAAAACAAATTTATTTAGTTTTAAAAATATTGTGCATAGGATTATGCGTCCAAAGGCTATTTCAAAATTCATAATTTTATTACATAAATAAATATTTCGTTACATAAAAATATTTAATCTTATTTTATAATATTATATAATGATAAAATCATAAGAATTATTATTTTCACAATAACCATAATTTTCAACTACAAATCAACCATTCCAGAAAAAACTAAAAAATTCATAATAAGTAAATTTTATTGTGATGAATTCAAATATAAATATTATTTTATAATATTTAAATTAGATGTTTATAAAATTTATATTTAAAAATTAAATACCAAATACAAATAAAATTACTTTTATTAAAAATAACTTATTCAATATTGACTCATATTAATTATTTACCTTCTAAATATTTATTGTTTTACTATATTATCCTTTATTATTGATAAATTATTAACTTTATATTAATATTTTTATGTTTTTTATCAATTATTTTATCATGTAATTCATGTTATCAAACATAACATTAGTTTTAAAAATTCTAGAATTGTGAGTCGTTGCATTTTAAACCCTTAAAATAATTTCATGGTCAGAATTTTATTATATAGAGAAAAAAATAGGGTAATTCTCACTTGTCACATCCTCAGGATCCCATGTATACTTCTATAATTTGTGATTAATTCAAATTACTTTGACCAAATTATAGGCCTGGTTCTTTGTACCTTATCTCTTAAATCTATAATTTTCACTGGTTTTTCCTCATATAATAGATCATGTGGAGTTGCATGGTTTAAAAATTCAGTACATGTGATGGTTCTTATATATAAATTGTAACACCCCAGGTAAATAAAGAAATGACATTTTCATATTTATCCATATTTGTGAATAAAATATTGATATGACTTTAAAGGGGACTCTATGCTCGATGGCATACCCAACACGCAACAACGAGTTTCTTGGGAATCTTACGTTGCACTCTAATGATAAAATAATATTATTTTAAATGGTAGTTAACATGTAGCCGTTGTAATGGCGGAAATGGATAGAAATAACTAAAATATGATTATATATGTTTTTAAATGTTTTTACATTTATACAATAAAAGATAAAGGCTTAGAATACGGAAAGAATTCAATTTTAGGCGTATATGCCCTAGTTTTCCCTAAAGGTTCACCTGTCGCCTTTTGATGACGAACCTTCATTAAATATAGTTTTCATCACTATTATACATTATTTTGGACCAAATAAAACTCTTATTAAGAATCGGGACATCAAATTTTACTTTGTGTAATTTTTTGGTATTTTTCCGATAAAGATCATTTTTTAATGAATAGTGTAAAATGTTGTGTTTTAATTCAAAACCTCTTTTTAATCTAATTTATTTATATGATTAGATTATATATTGAATCAGTCTTAAAGTTAAATTAGGAAATATTTTTACCATTAAATCCAATAGTGGTCATTGGAATCAATTTCACTTTGAAATCAGACTTAAACTAGTGTCAATCTTTTGATACTTATTGTTTCATAAAACACGCTATTTGTCATGACAGTGGGAATTAATTATTAAATTAATTAATGTGACTTATATGTTTTGAATTTTGTAAAACGGACTTCATTTTTGAATTCATAATATTAAATATAGCTTAGGGTGAATTTTTGGGATTATTCTGAAAAACTTCAATTTTTGATGAATAGTGAAACCACTAAGTGGTACTTATAAAAACTGATTTTCCGTTTAAATGAAATTTTGCCATCATGGTGTTTTTATTTTCAAAAATCCGACATACATGGTTGTAATTAAGAAGTAAAATGTGGTTCAATGAGATTAAAATAATTTTTTGGTGAATAGTAACTTATTAAGTTTTTAATCGCGATTAGTGGTAATTAGTGTAGTTTAAGGTAAAAATAATTCTTTAATGGAATAAGATGAGCATGACACATGTCCTAACCTAATTGGTTGTGTCATGGCCGACCAAGAAAAGCCATGGGTCAACTTGGGGACCCCATGGATCCACTTTGGTTGGGAAATGACATAAATAACATTTTATTTAATGTAAAAGTAAAATTGACACAAACATGATATGTTTTACTAAAACAATTTTTAAGTGGGGTTATAGAAGTCATCTTTTTGATTATAAATATTCATTGGAAAGTTAAAAAGATTTCCTAAATCATAGTATTTGTTTTATAATTTTTAGACATTAAATAAGTTAAATTATTTATGACATAATAATGATGCAGTGATGACATCATTATTTGACGATTTAAATAAAATGGAAAGATAATGTAAACTCTATGAACTACACATGTCCAAAACTTATTGGATGAGTGGATTTCGAAGCCTTATCACCTTATCCCCGAATTATATCAATGTGGGATCTTTTCAAACTGAAACACATTTCCAAATAAAGTAATATTTCTTTACTTTCCAAAAGTGCCCCTCCCCTCCTCTTATAAAAGGCCCCCACCTCTACCTCATTTCACACACTCCTCAAGCCTTTGGCTCGGCCAACCCCTGCCCATTTACTCTCTCCACATCCCTCTACTCATCCTAGAGGATTTACTTTGGGCAGAATCCTTTCAAAGAAAGCCTTTAGGCTCAAATCAAAAGGAGTTACACTTTTAAAGGTAATTCATTCTCTCATGTTCATTTGTTTTATTTTGCTTCTCCAACCCCCTAAACTCTTTTTATTTATTTATTTTGTAACAAAACCAGTATCTTAAATATACTAGGATTTTGATATAATATTTATTCTAGCTACACTCTCACACAACTACATCAAATGGTTAAAGAACATACGGTTTCCGTGGATGGCGAAATTCTGCCCCCCGAAACGATGATTGTTCAATAGTCATCTAACACCTTCAAAGGTGGCCATTATGATGTCACTATTTTTATATACGATATATAATATGTTTATTTTTTCTTTAAGCTTCTGTTTTTTTCATTTTGGGCATACCTTTATGGTTTCCATTATGGGTAAACGCGATATCTTCATTTAAGGAAGTGCGGACTACCGCCCCCTCAAAGTAATTTGATTCGTTAAATACCATATGTGGGACGTATAAAGGATGGAACTATGATATTATATATTATATTATACTGGAATTATAATATACCTTTATATCATTATTATTCCATTCTATAAAATACGAAATAGAAATGAATGTAGCGTTCATGTGTACGTACGGCATACCGTCTCCATGAACAGTGCATTTCATTTCTTACCTATAAATGATTATGTAATGTTATAAATGCATGCATTTACTAGATATATATGAAATATATTATATCTAAATCATGAATACAATACTGGATATAATAAACATTTTGCCACACGAACAACATGTAATTTTAAGAAGTCCACTTTCGACTTAAGAACCAAATATCGACAAAACAATCATTATTAACTTAATGATTACATAGTGTTTATAACATGGTAATAAGTGATATAATAGGAATAATGAACTTGAAAAAGGTTCTTAAGGAAGTATAAATTAACTCAAGTTTATTATTCAGGACGTTAAAGAACGATCGAGTCAAGGCGGACCCGAGGTAAGGGATCCTACTCCTCTCTTTCTTTTTAAGTACACACTTTTATGTCATTCCTTTTAAAGATCATCTTTATTGTTATTGGAATGATATTTTATATTAAACTTACTGTAATTTTTGTTTTCATGGGATGAGAGACCCTATTCTCTCTCATCAATCCATTTTGGATGTTTTGAGTGGCGCTGTTAGGCTGCCAAACTTTCATAAGAGATCTAACCTTTCTCTTTCTTTTTAAGTACTCTCCTTTATGTCACTTCTTTTAAGCTCCTCTTTGTAATGTTGGGGGATGTACTTTTATATTCCTCTTTCTTTACATTTTATTTTAATGTGATGAGATACCCTATTTAATCTCATCAATCCATATTCATAAGTTTTATGTGGCGTCGTTAGGCTGCCGAGTTTTCATAAGGGATTTTTCATCTCACTTTTATTCCCGTGAGATTTATGCTACATTTGCCACAAATTCCATTGATTGGTGTATGTACTGCCCATTATTATACTCTTTGTGTAATATACTTTAGTTTATTGGTATTTACATCAATTATCTATTGTCCTTCTTTCATGGGGTGTATGTTTTGAAAGACACCCAAGTCGGTAAGGGAACCTTTCACCCTCCTCTTTTTTAAAAGACTTCTTTTGTTGGGTCTTTTAATTTACATATTGTTATGTTGGGATATGTTCTAATATATCCTTATTGATGTAAATTTTATGTCCAAGTGATGAGATACACTTTTTATCTCTCATCAACTCATTTTGATGTGATGTCGTTAGGCTGTCAAGGGAACTTTTTAACCCAATTTCGATTTCATTGGGTTCAACATGTAGTCATTGAATATGTCATCCATTGAATATGTGTGAATGACCTTTTATTGTTTTACACTTAATATCCACTTATATTGGGTGTATTTATATTTGTCACAGTTATTTTTGTGATTGATTTTTCCTTAATTTAAGGATACCTTCTTTATAAGGGATTTCACCACATTTGACATTTCTATTGAGGGTTCATTGTTGTTATGCACCAATTCACTCTTATATGGTGTATATACTATCCTTTGGAGTATTATATCATGAATCCATTTATTCTCATGATATTATAAAGTTCTGACTAAATTTTATTCCTCAATTATTGTATTCAAGTGTCTATAATTATGGTAAAACCCCTTTAACCAAAATATCTTTTTAAATGTTTAAATTATTTTTTCTTATTAATATCCATGTTTTAAAAATGGTTTTAAGGATTTATTTATATGGATATTAATGGTTTAAAATTTTAAGCTTCAAGGTGGTATGGGACACTTTGATTCAAAAATCTCTTTATTAAATGTTTTAAATGGTTTTGAAATGGTTTTTTAATGGATTCATTATTTGAATATCCTAAAATGTTATATTGTGATTGAAATGTGGAAATGTTATGTTTCCTTTATTCATGTTTTAAGTGATACGATTATGTTATGGTTCATGGGCATTGTTATGAAGAACGGGTGGTTCCGTGATAAACTAAGGGCGGGTGAGCCCGATATAGCTCTCCAATGCATTGGGTAACGCGAAGGAGTGAAACGTTACGGTTTCTCTGAAGAGATTTAGGGAATATACTGTGATGGGTATTCCAAACGTAACCAAGAGGGTTACTCCCTATGTAAGAATATTATGAATGCCTCAAGTTACCTTTATGTCTTATGTTTTCGATGATTTTTTCATGGTTTGATGAGGTATGTTAAAGTGCCTATGTTTTATGGGTAAATTATGATTTCATTCTTATGTATATATGAACTCATGTTTCATTTCCATATTTTTATAACCCTTACTGAGCTTTTTATGCTCATCCCAAATTTTTGAAATGTTTTTTACAGGTCAAGGGAAAGGTACATGATGTGATGATAGTGTCAAGGATGTGTCAAGAAAGAATCTGTGTTATATTTTAAATATGTTTCCGTTGAAGGGAAGAATGAATACTATCTTTTATGTAACCACTTTGTTTAAATGTGGAATGTAATGAAAGTTTCATGATCTAATTCTCTAAAACTCAAATCCTAAAAATACCCTCAATGTGTAATCTTGTAACAGCTCAAGATTAAGTAAGGTTTAAGGCTGGGGCCTTATATTTGGTATCAAAGGTCGGTTTAGATAACTTTAGAGGTTAAGGTATTCTTTATGCATATGTGACAATTACCATAATGGTTAGGATTTCAGAAAGAGTCTTAGTTTTAGATAAAGTGAATGAGTAAGTATATCTTATTGTCTATCTTACTCATTAGTACATGATGGTTTTGTTGATATACTCACACTGACCTTTTTTGGTCTTAGTAAATGGAGGGATCGAGCAGGCACCAAAGTAACAGTGGATGTGAAGGAAACTGTGACAGTTTTTTGAGAAAGCAACTGAATGATATGGGAGCTTCAATGAGAACTCTTTTGATTATCCTCAACCAACTATCTGGAGTCATGATTGACACCCTAAACCTTTGGGATTTCTCTAAGGCATCATATATGCAAGAAACAAGTCCCTACGGAAGTACAGGTAATAATCGAAAAGGTAAGTGTGTTCAAAAACCTATGTGTCAAAGATGTGGAAAGTAACACCTAGGAAAATGTTTCAAAGGGACAGAAATATGCTATAGATGTGGAAATGAAGGTCATAAAGCAAGAACCTTCCATGGAAAAAGGAATCATCCAGTTGACTCGAGGAAAGGGAAAGAAGATCATTCTGAGGGATCAATTGAATGTTTTAAATGTGGTGTGCATGGTCATTATGCAAACAAATGTCCTATGAAGAAGTTTCGTGAATGGGGTCACCAAGAGCATACCAATATTCGTTTACCAATACCTAATGCCATTCTGATTGAGGATGAAGAAACTAACAATGACCAATAAAAGGTATGTACTATTTAATGACTATTATTTTCTTATTTTGGAATCTTAGGATATGATTCAAGATTTTGTTTGTAGGAAAGAGGTATTTCGGAATAAGTTGGAAAGGAATGGATAATGGATCATGAAGAATGTGGAATGAGTAAGATGTCAACATATAAGGGCTTCAAGAGTTAGAGTGAAATTATTAAGAGTATTAAGTCTCTTTTGATGATGGGGTTACATTAGAAGACTTTTTATATTATGTGTAACCCTGATGTTAAATATAGGCAAATTTTATTCAAGTAATAGTTATCTTTTCTTTTGTGGACATAGTTATAATGAACCATTTGGGTTTCTATGATCCTTACTTTTGAGGTAATTATGGGTTACCATATGTTATGATTGAAGTGAAAGGCATGAGATAAAATTGAGGTTAAATTATGTTATGGTTATTTTTGATGATTTTTTCTCTTTTGGGGAATGTTTTAAGAATTATATAGTTTTGGAAAAAGGACAACACGCAGACCGTGTGACAACCCGTCGCGTTGGACAAAGCTGCAGGAATCGAACCCACAACCAATGTGTGACTAGTATTTATCACCTACCACTGGACTACGTGAAGTCCCTGGTAAGTTTGACTGATTCTTTTTAGTTATATGATTTTATGAATTAAGAGTAAGTTGATTTTGGGTTATTTATGAAAATGATTAACCTATCATAGAGGATATGTGATTAGGTTAATTACTTTCCAATACGAGACTTTAAGAGAAACTGATGTTGTTTGGAGATAAATGTTACGATTTAACTTGGAAGACTATGTGACTAAATCCTTCAAATATTTGGGTTTCAATCTTAGTTTGGTTTACTTTGAAGAATTTTATGGACAAATTTATTATAGAATGGTCCTCGTTGAACTTTGGGTTTTTTGGACAAATTTTGGAGATTAAGAATAGATTTTCTTTTTATAAGGGGTTATCCTTTTCTAGATTATCTGATCTTGTACTAACCTTTTTGGTTTTGGTTTTGGTTAAAGCCTAAATACATGGGATTTATATAGTTCTCTTTTGGGGATTAGGTGATTCTCTAGAAGTTGATTATAGTACTCTTAATGCGAACAAGTCTCCCTAAATACTCGTCTTTTGGAAAAAATATGAGTTTGATTAAGGAATCTATTAAAAGTTGAAAGTCAACATGATAAGTGATTATGTTTCCGTATGAATAAATTCCTCAATAAAAAGTAACTTAAAACAAAAATGTTGTCTATTAACTTTTCCTACTGGGGAACCCAACACCGTTTAACCCATCACAAGTTTGTGATTTTCTCATTGTTAACTTTCTCCTAAACATGTTTTCTATCACTCTCCATCAGAACATGACCCTATGTTTTCTCCTCCATGTCCATGTTTTCCAACATGGAGTCCTAGTATGGGTTAACACGGGTGACCTTTGTACTTATCTTCCTTTATTTTAACGTGGTTGTTTTACCGACTCTTGTTCCGATGTGGGACTTTCAAGGATGTTTCCAAGCACAATTTTAAAATTGCGAGGACGCAATTCCCAAAAGGGGGGAAGGATGTAACACCCCAGGTAAATAAAGAATATGACATTTTCATATTTATCAATATTTGTGAATAAAATATTGATATGACTTTAAAGGGGACTCTATGCTCGATGGCGTACCCAACACGCAACAACGAGTTTCTTGGGAATCTTACGTTGCACTCTAATGATAAAATAATATTATTTTAAATGGTAGTTAACATGTAGCCGTTGTAATGGCGGGAATGGATAGAAATAACTAAAATATGATTATATATGTTTTTAAATGTTTTTACATTTATACAATAAAAGATAAAGGCTTAAAATACGGAAAGAATTCTATTTTTGGCGTATATGCCCTAGTTTTCCCTAAAGGTTCACTTGTCGCCTTTTGATGACGAACCGTAATTAAATATAGTTTTCATCACTCTTATACATTATTTTGGACCAAATAAAACTCTTATTAAGAATCGGGACATCAAATTTTACTTTGTGTAATTTTTTGTTATTTTCGGATAAAGATCATTTTTTAATGAATAGTGTAAAATGTTGTGTTTTAATTCAAAACCTCTTCTTAATCTAATTTATTTATATGATTAGATTATATTTTGAATGGTTTTTAAAGTGAAATTAGAAAATATTTTTACCATTAAATCCAATAGTGGTCGTTGGAATCAATTTCACTTTGAAATCAGACTTAAACTAGTGTCAATCATTTGATACTTATTGTTTCATAAAACACGCTATTTGTCATGACAGCGGGAATTAATTATTAAATTAATTAATGTGACTTATATGTTTTGAATTTTGTAAAACAGACTTCATTTTTGAATTCATAATATCAAATATAGCTTAGGGTGAATTTTTGGGATTTTTTTGAAAAACTTCAATTTTTGATGAATAGTGAAACCACTAAGTGGTACTTATAAAAACTGATTTTCTGTTTAAATGAAATTTTGCCATCATGGTGTTTTGATTTTCAAAAATCCGACATACATGGTTGTCATTATGAAGTAAAATGTGGTTCAATGAGATTAAAATAATTTTTTGGTGAATAGTAACTTATTATGTTTTTAATCGCGATTAGTGGTAATTAGTGTAGTTTAAGGTAAAAATAATGCTTTAATGGAATAAGATGAGCTTGAAACATGTCCTAACCTAATTGGTTGTGTCATGGCCGTCCAAGACAAGCCATGGGTCAACTTGGGGACCCCATGGATCCACTTTGGTTGGGAAATGACATAAATAACATTTTATTTAATGTAAAAGTAAAATTGACACAAACATGATATGTTTTACTAAAACAATTTTTAAGTGGTGTTATACAAGTCATCTTTTTTATTATAAATATTCATTGGAAAGATAAAAAGATTTCCTACATCAAAGTATTTTTTTTATAGTTTTTAGACATTATATTAATTAAATTATTTATGACATAATAATGATGAAGCGATGACATCATTATTTGACGATTTAAATAAAATGGAACGATAATGTAAACTCTATGAACTACAAATGTCCAAAACTTATTGGATGAGTGGATTTCGAAGCCTTATCACCTTATCCACGAATTATATCAATGTGGGACCTTTTGAAACCGGAAAAAAGTTTCAAATAATGTAATATTTCTTTACTTTCCAAAAGTGCCTCTCCCCTCCTCTTATAAAAGGCCCCCACCTCTACCTCATATTACACACTCCTCAAGCCTTTGACTCGGCCAACCCCTGCCCATTTACTCTCTACACATTCTTCTACTCATCCTAGTGGATTCCCTTTGGTCATAATCCTTTCAAAGAAAGCCTTTAGGCTCAAATCAAAAGGAGTTACACTTTTAAAGGTAATTCATTCTCTCATGTTCATTTGTTTTATTTTGCTTCTACAACCCCCTAAACTCATTTTATTTATTTCTTTTGTAACAACACCAGTATCTTAAATATACTATGATTTTGTTATAATATTTATTCGAGCTACACTCTCACACAACTACATCAAATGGTTAAGGAGCATACGGTTTCCGTGGATGGCGAAATTCTGCCTCCCGAAACGATGATTGTTCAATACTCATCTAACACCTTCAAAGGTGGCCATTATGATGTCACTATTTTTATATATGATATATAATATGTTTATTGTTTCCTTAAGCTTCTGTTTTTTTCATTTTGGGCATACCTTTATGCTTCCCATTATGGGTAAACGCGGTATCTTCATTTAAGGAAGTGCGGACTACCGCCCCCTCAAAGTGATTTGATTCGTTAAATACCATATGTGGGACGTATAAAAGATGGAACTATGATATTATATATGATATTATACTGGAATTATAATATACCTTTATATAATTATTATTCCATTCTATAAAATATGAAATAGAAATGAAAGTAGCGTTCATGTGTACGTACGGCTTACCGTCTCCATGAACGGTGCATTTCATTTCTTACCTCTAAATGATTATGTAATGTTATAAATGCATGCATGTACTAGATATATATGACATATATTATATCTAAATCATGAATACAATACTGGATATAATAAAAATTTGGCCACACGAACAACATGTAATTGTAAGAAGTCCACTTTCGACTTAAGAACCAAATATCGACAAAACAATCATTATTAACTTAATGATTACATAGTGTTTATAACATGGTAATAAGTGATATAATAGGAATAATGAACTTGAAAAGGTTTCTTAAGGAAGTAGAAATTAACTCAAGTATATTATTCAGGATGTTAAAGAACGATCGAGTCAAGTCGGACCCGAGGTAAGGGATCCTACTCCTCTCTTTCTTTTTAAGTACACACTTTTATGTCATTCCTTTTAAAGCTCATCTTTATTTTCATTGGGATGATATTTTATATTAATCTTACTGTAATTTTTGTGTTCATGTGATGAGAGACCCTATTCTCTCTCATCAATCTATTTTGGAAGTTTTGAGTGGCGCTGTCAGGCTGCCGAACTTTCATAAGAGATCTAACCTCTCTCTTTCTTTTTAAGTACTCTCCTTTATGTCACTTCTTTTAAGATCCTCTTTGTAAAGTTGGGGGATGTACTTTTATATTACTATTGCTGTAAATTTTATTTTAATGTGATGAGATAACCTATTTGATCTCATCAATCCATATTCAGAAGTTTTATGTGGCACCGTTAGGCTGCCGAGTTTTCGTAAGGGATTTTTCATCTCACTTTTATTCCCATGAGATTTATGCTACATTTGCAACAAATTCCCTTGAGTGGTGTATGTACTGCCCATTATTCTACTCTTTGTGTAATATACTTTTGTTTATGAGTATTTACATCAAATATCTATTGTCCTTCTTTCATGGGGTGTATGTTTTGAAAGACACCCAAGTCGTTAAGGGAACCTTTCACCCTCCTCTTTTTTAAAAGACTTCTTTTGTTGGGACTTTTAATTTACATATTGTTAATGTTGGGATATGTTATAATATATCCTTATTGATGTAAATTTTATGTCCATGTTATGAGATACACTTTTTGTGTCTCATCAACTCATTTTGATGTGATGTCGTTAGGCTATCAAGGGAACTTTTTAACCCAATTTCGATTTCATTGGGTTCAACATGTAGTCATTGAATATGTCATCCATTGAATATGTGTGAATGACCTTTTATTGTTTTACACTTAATATCCACTTATATTGGGTGTATTTATATTTTTCACACATATTTTTGTGATTGATTTGTCCTTAATTTAAGGATACCTTCTTTATAAGGGATTTCACCACATTTGACATTTCTATTGAGGGTTCATTGTAGTTATGCACCAATTCACTCTTATATGGTGTATATACTGTCCTTTGTTGTTTTATATCATGAATCCATTTATTCTCATGATATTATAAAGTTCTGACTAAATTTTATTCCTCAATTATTGTATTCATGTGTCTTTAATTTTGGTAAAACCCCTTTAACCAAAATATCTTTTTAAATGTTTTAATTATTTTTTCTTATTAATATCCATGTTTTAAAAATGGTTTTAAGGATTTATTTATATGGATATTAATGGTTTAAAATTTTAAGCTTCAAGGTGGTATGGGACACTTTGATTCAAAAATCTCTTTATTAAATGTTTTAAATGGTTTTGAAATGGTTTTTTAATGGATTCATTATTTGAATATCCTAAAATGTTATATTGTGATTGAAATGTGGAAATGTTATGTTTCCTTTATTCATGTTTTATGTGATACAATTATGTTATGGTTCTTGGGCATTGTTATGAAGAACGGGTGGTTCCGTGATAAACTAAGGGCGGGTGAGCCCGATATAGCTCTCCAATGCATTGGGTAACGCGAAGGAGTGAAACGTTACGGTTTCTCCGAAGAGATTTAGGGAATATACTATGATGGGTATTCCAAACGTAACCAAGAGTGTTACTCCCTACGTAAGAATATTATGAATGCCTCAAGTTACCTTTATGTCTTATGTTTTCTATGATTTATTCATGGTTTGATGAAGTATGTTAAAGTGCCTATGTTTTATGGGTAAATTATGATTTCATTCTTATGTATATATGAACTCATGTTTCCTTTCCATATTTTTATAACCCTTACTGAGCTTTTTATGCTCATCCCAAATTTTTGAAATGTTTTTCACAGGTCAAGGGAAAGGTACATGATGTGATGATAGTGTCAAGGATGTGTCAAGAAAGAATCTGTGTTATATTTTAAATATGTTTCCGTTGAAGGGAAGAATGAATACTATCTTTTATGTAACCACTTTGTTTAAATGTGGAATGTAATGAAAGTTTCATGATCTAATTCTCTAAAACTCAAATCCTAAAAATACCCTCAATGTGTAATCTTGTAACAGCTCAAGATTAAGTAAGGTTTAAGGCTGGGGCCTTATATTTGGTATCAAAGGTCGGTTTAGATAACTTTAGAGGTTAAGGTATTCTTTATGCATATGTGACAATTACCATAATGGTTAGGATTTCAGAAAGAGTCTTAGTTTTAGATAAAGTGAATGAGTAAGTATATCTTATTGTCTATCTTACTCATTAGTACATGATGGTTTTGTTGATATACTCACACTGACCTTTTTTGGTCTTAGTAAATGGCGGGATCTAGCAGGCACCAAAGTAACAGTGGATGTGAAGGAAACTGTGACAGTTTTTTGAGAAAGCAACTGAATGATATGGGAGCTTCAATGAGAACTCTTTTGATTATCCTCAACCAACTATCTGGAGTCATGATTGACACCCTAAACCTTTGGGATTTCTCTAAGGCATCATATATGCAAGAAACAAGTCCCTACGGAAGTACAGGTAATAATCGAAAAGGTAAGTGTGTTCAAAAACCTATGTGTCAAAGATGTGGAAAGTAACACCTAGGAAAATGTTTCAAAGGGACAGAAATATGCTATAGATGTGGAAATGAAGGTCATAAAGCAAGAACCTTCCATGGAAAAAGGAATCATCCAGTTGACTCGAGGAAAGGGAAAGAAGATCTTTCTGAGGGATCAATTGAATGTTTTAAATGTGGTGTGCATGGTCATTATGCAAACAAATGTCCTATGAAGAAGTTTCGTGAATGGGGTCACCAAGAGCATACCAATATTCGTTTACCAATACCTAATGCCATTCTGATTGAGGATGAAGAAACTAACAATGACCAATAAAAGGTATGTACTATTTAATGACTATTATTTTCTTATTTTGGAATCTTAGGATATGATTCAAGATTTTGTTTGTAGGAAAGAGGTATTTCGGAATAAGTTGGAAAGGAATGGATAATGGATCATGAAGAATGTGGAATGAGTAAGATGTCAACATATAAGGGCTTCAAGAGTTAGAGTGAAATTATTAAGAGTATTAAGTCTCTTTTGATGATGGGGTTACATTAGAAGACTTTTTATATTATGTGTAACCCTGATGTTAAATATAGGCAAATTTTATTCAAGTAATAGTTATCTTTTCTTTTGTGGACATAGTTATAATGAACCATTTGGGTTTCTATGATCCTTACTTTTGAGGTAATTATGGGTTACCATATGTTATGATTGAAGTGAAAGGCATGAGATAAAATTGAGGTTAAATTATGTTATGGTTATTTTTGATGATTTTTTCTCTTTTGGGGAATGTTTTAAGAATTATATAGTTTTGGAAAAAGGACAACACGCAGACCGTGTGACAACCCGTCGCGTTGGACAAAGCTGCAGGAATCGAACCCACAACCAATGTGTGACTAGTATTTATCACCTACCACTGGACTACGTGAAGTCCCTGGTAAGTTTGACTGATTCTTTTTAGTTATATGATTTTATGAATTAAGAGTAAGTTGATTTTGGGTTATTTATGAAAATGATTAACCTATCATAGAGGATATGTGATTAGGTTAATTACTTTCCAATACGAGACTTTAAGAGAAACTGATGTTGTTTGGAGATAAATGTTACGATTTAACTTGGAAGACTATGTGACTAAATCCTTCAAATATTTGGGTTTCAATCTTAGTTTGGTTTACTTTGAAGAATTTTATGGACAAATTTATTATAGAATGGTCCTCGTTGAACTTTGGGTTTTTTGGACAAATTTTGGAGATTAAGAATAGATTTTCTTTTTATAAGGGGTTATCCTTTTCTAGATTATCTGATCTTGTACTAACCTTTTTGGTTTTGGTTTTGGTTAAAGCCTAAATACATGGGATTTATATAGTTCTCTTTTGGGGATTAGGTGATTCTCTAGAAGTTGATTATAGTACTCTTAATGCGAACAAGTCTCCCTAAATACTCGTCTTTTGGAAAAAATATGAGTTTGATTAAGGAATCTATTAAAAGTTGAAAGTCAACATGATAAGTGATTATGTTTCCGTATGAATAAATTCCTCAATAAAAAGTAACTTAAAACAAAAATGTTGTCTATTAACTTTTCCTACTGGGGAACCCAACACCGTTTAACCCATCACAAGTTTGTGATTTTCTCATTGTTAACTTTCTCCTAAACATGTTTTCTATCACTCTCCATCAGAACATGACCCTATGTTTTCTCCTCCATGTCCATGTTTTCCAACATGGAGTCCTAGTATGGGTTAACACGGGTGACCTTTGTACTTATCTTCCTTTATTTTAACGTGGTTGTTTTACCGACTCTTGTTCCGATGTGGGACTTTCAAGGATGTTTCCAAGCACAATTTTAAAATTGCGAGGACGCAATTCCCAAAAGGGGGGAAGGATGTAACACCCCAGGTAAATAAAGAATATGACATTTTCATATTTATCAATATTTGTGAATAAAATATTGATATGACTTTAAAGGGGACTCTATGCTCGATGGCGTACCCAACACGCAACAACGAGTTTCTTGGGAATCTTACGTTGCACTCTAATGATAAAATAATATTATTTTAAATGGTAGTTAACATGTAGCCGTTGTAATGGCGGGAATGGATAGAAATAACTAAAATATGATTATATATGTTTTTAAATGTTTTTACATTTATACAATAAAAGATAAAGGCTTAAAATACGGAAAGAATTCTATTTTTGGCGTATATGCCCTAGTTTTCCCTAAAGGTTCACTTGTCGCCTTTTGATGACGAACCGTAATTAAATATAGTTTTCATCACTCTTATACATTATTTTGGACCAAATAAAACTCTTATTAAGAATCGGGACATCAAATTTTACTTTGTGTAATTTTTTGTTATTTTCGGATAAAGATCATTTTTTAATGAATAGTGTAAAATGTTGTGTTTTAATTCAAAACCTCTTCTTAATCTAATTTATTTATATGATTAGATTATATTTTGAATGGTTTTTAAAGTGAAATTAGAAAATATTTTTACCATTAAATCCAATAGTGGTCGTTGGAATCAATTTCACTTTGAAATCAGACTTAAACTAGTGTCAATCATTTGATACTTATTGTTTCATAAAACACGCTATTTGTCATGGCAGCGGGAATTAATTATTAAATTAATTAATGTGACTTATATGTTTTGAATTTTGTAAAACAGACTTCATTTTTGAATTCATAATATCAAATATAGCTTAGGGTGAATTTTTGGGATTTTTTTGAAAAACTTCAATTTTTGATGAATAGTGAAACCACTAAGTGGTACTTATAAAAACTGATTTTCTGTTTAAATGAAATTTTGCCATCATGGTGTTTTGATTTTCAAAAATCCGACATACATGGTTGTCATTATGAAGTAAAATGTGGTTCAATGAGATTAAAATAATTTTTTGGTGAATAGTAACTTATTATGTTTTTAATCGCGATTAGTGGTAATTAGTGTAGTTTAAGGTAAAAATAATGCTTTAATGGAATAAGATGAGCTTGAAACATGTCCTAACCTAATTGGTTGTGTCATGGCCGTCCAAGACAAGCCATGGGTCAACTTGGGGACCCCATGGATCCACTTTGGTTGGGAAATGACATAAATAACATTTTATTTAATGTAAAAGTAAAATTGACACAAACATGATATGTTTTACTAAAACAATTTTTAAGTGGTGTTATACAAGTCATCTTTTTTATTATAAATATTCATTGGAAAGATAAAAAGATTTCCTACATCAAAGTATTTTTTTTATAGTTTTTAGACATTATATTAATTAAATTATTTATGACATAATAATGATGAAGCGATGACATCATTATTTGACGATTTAAATAAAATGGAACGATAATGTAAACTCTATGAACTACAAATGTCCAAAACTTATTGGATGAGTGGATTTCGAAGCCTTATCACCTTATCCACGAATTATATCAATGTGGGACCTTTTGAAACCGGAAAAAAGTTTCAAATAATGTAATATTTCTTTACTTTCCAAAAGTGCCTCTCCCCTCCTCTTATAAAAGGCCCCCACCTCTACCTCATATTACACACTCCTCAAGCCTTTGACTCGGCCAACCCCTGCCCATTTACTCTCTACACATTCTTCTACTCATCCTAGTGGATTCCCTTTGGTCATAATCCTTTCAAAGAAAGCCTTTAGGCTCAAATCAAAAGGAGTTACACTTTTAAAGGTAATTCATTCTCTCATGTTCATTTGTTTTATTTTGCTTCTACAACCCCCTAAACTCATTTTATTTATTTCTTTTGTAACAACACCAGTATCTTAAATATACTATGATTTTGTTATAATATTTATTCGAGCTACACTCTCACACAACTACATCAAATGGTTAAGGAGCATACGGTTTCCGTGGATGGCGAAATTCTGCCTCCCGAAACGATGATTGTTCAATACTCATCTAACACCTTCAAAGGTGGCCATTATGATGTCACTATTTTTATATATGATATATAATATGTTTATTGTTTCCTTAAGCTTCTGTTTTTTTCATTTTGGGCATACCTTTATGCTTCCCATTATGGGTAAACGCGGTATCTTCATTTAAGGAAGTGCGGACTACCGCCCCCTCAAAGTGATTTGATTCGTTAAATACCATATGTGGGACGTATAAAAGATGGAACTATGATATTATATATGATATTATACTGGAATTATAATATACCTTTATATCATTATTATTCCATTCTATAAAATATGAAATAGAAATGAAAGTAGCGTTCATGTGTACGTACGGCTTACCGTCTCCATGAACGGTGCATTTCATTTCTTACCTCTAAATGATTATGTAATGTTATAAATGCATGCATGTACTAGATATATATGACATATATTATATCTAAATCATGAATACAATACTGGATATAATAAAAATTTGGCCACACGAACAACATGTAATTGTAAGAAGTCCACTTTCGACTTAAGAACCAAATATCGACAAAACAATCATTATTAACTTAATGATTACATAGTGTTTATAACATGGTAATAAGTGATATAATAGGAATAATGAACTTGAAAAGGTTTCTTAAGGAAGTAGAAATTAACTCAAGTATATTATTCAGGATGTTAAAGAACGATTGAGTCAAGTCGGACCCGAGGTAAGGGATCCTACTCCTCTCTTTCTTTTTAAGTACACACTTTTATGTCATTCCTTTTAAAGCTCATCTTTATTGTCATTGGGATGATATTTTATATTAATCTTACTGTAATTTTTGTGTTCATGTGATGAGAGACCCTATTCTCTCTCATCAATCTATTTTGGAAGTTTTGAGTGGCGCTGTCAGGCTGCCGAACTTTCATAAGAGATCTAACCTCTCTCTTTCTTTTTAAGTACTCTCCTTTATGTCACTTCTTTTAAGATCCTCTTTGTAAAGTTGGGGGATGTACTTTTATATTACTATTGCTGTAAATTTTATTTTAATGTGATGAGATAACCTATTTGATCTCATCAATCCATATTCAGAAGTTTTATGTGGCACCGTTAGGCTGCCGAGTTTTCGTAAGGGATTTTTCATCTCACTTTTATTCCCGTGAGATTTATGCTACATTTGCCACAAATTCCCTTGAGTGGTGTATGTACTGCCCATTATTCTACTCTTTGTGTAATATACTTTTGTTTATGAGTATTTACATCAAATATCTATTGTCCTTCTTTCATGGGGTGTATGTTTTGAAAGACACCCAAGTCGTTAAGGGAACCTTTCACCCTCCTCTTTTTTAAAAGGCTTCTTTTGTTGGGACTTTTAATTTACATATTGTTAATGTTGGGATATGTTATAATATATCCTTATTGATGTAAATTTTATGTCCATGTTATGAGATACACTTTTTGTGTCTCATCAACTCATTTTGATGTGATGTCGTTAGGCTATCAAGGGAACTTTTTAACCCAATTTCGATTTCATTGGGTTCAACATGTAGTCATTGAATATGTCATCCATTGAATATGTGTGAATGACCTTTTATTGTTTTACACTTAATATCCACTTATATTGGGTGTATTTATATTTTTCACACATATTTTTGTGATTGATTTGTCCTTAATTTAAGGATACCTTCTTTATAAGGGATTTCACCACATTTGACATTTCTATTGAGGGTTCATTGTAGTTATGCACCAATTCACTCTTATATGGTGTATATACTGTCCTTTGTTGTTTTATATCATGAATCCATTTATTCTCATGATATTATAAAGTTCTGACTAAATTTTATTCCTCAATTATTGTATTCATGTGTCTTTAATTTTGGTAAAACCCCTTTAACCAAAATATCTTTTTAAATGTTTTAATTATTTTTTCTTATTAATATCCATGTTTTAAAAATGGTTTTAAGGATTTATTTATATGGATATTAATGGTTTAAAATTTTAAGCTTCAAGGTGGTATGGGACACTTTGATTCAAAAATCTCTTTATTAAATGTTTTAAATGGTTTTGAAATGGTTTTTTAATGGATTCATTATTTGAATATCCTAAAATGTTATATTGTGATTGAAATGTGGAAATGTTATGTTTCCTTTATTCATGTTTTATGTGATACGATTATGTTATGGTTCTTGGGCATTGTTATGAAGAACGGGTGGTTCCGTGATAAACTAAGGGTGGGTGAGCCCGATATAGCTCTCCAATGCATTGGGTAACGCGAAGGAGTGAAACGTTACGGTTTCTCCGAAGAGATTTAGGGAATATACTATGATGGGTATTCCAAACGTAACCAAGAGTGTTACTCCCTACGTAAGAATATTATGAATGCCTCAAGTTACCTTTATGTCTTATGTTTTCTATGATTTATTCATGGTTTGATGAAGTATGTTAAAGTGCCTATGTTTTATGGGTAAATTATGATTTCATTCTTATGTATATATGAACTCATGTTTCCTTTCCATATTTTTATAACCCTTACTGAGCTTTTTATGCTCATCCCAAATTTTTGAAATGTTTTTCACAGGTCAAGGGAAAGGTACATGATGTGATGATAGTGTCAAGGATGTGTCAAGAAAGAATCTGTGTTATATTTTAAATATGTTTCCGTTGATGGGAAGAATGAATACTGTCTTTTATGTAACCACTTTGTTTAAATATGGAATGTAATGCAATTTTCATGATCTAATTCTCTAAAACTCTAAACCTGAAAAGATCCTCAATGTGTAATCTTGTAATAACTCAAGATTAAGTAAGGTTTAAGGATGGGGCCTTATATAAATCCTCAAAATATATAAATGGAATGTATCATTTAATTTGGAGACATTAGGAGGTATTCCTATGTGATAATATACAACCCCAAAATGATCAAGGATGTCAAAGGGAAAGATGCACCTAGGGATCGAATTCTGTTTCTTGCAAAATATCATAACATGAATCCATGTAGATATCTGTAGGAATACCTTTTAACCTACATAAACCTCTAGATATCATTAATGATTATCTATATATCTCTTGAATAAAATTTTTATTCTTTCATATTTAGTTTTATGGTTTCAAAGTTTGTTATCATTTCATGGATAAGGTCAGGACCTAGCAGCTTCCTCTTTCCATCATCATCCCAACATGTTAGAGTCCAACATATATTTCCATTCTAAACCTAAAATGGTTACATATAAATTATTTAATGGAAACTATTGTTACAGAATATATATTTTAAGGGTAGTTGATAGTCCCAATATTCATAAAATTTCATTGAACAGAATCTCAACATATCCTCTATAGTTTGGACGGTCCTCGCATACTAATCATCTATATAAGAGTGATAAGTTGTGATAAAACTAAAATCTATCTATAATATATTATAAATTATTTAAAAAACATGAGTTAAACCTTATATATCAATCAAATATAATAGAATATTTCACCCCATTCAGTCTTATCACTTCAGCTATGTATATCTTGTAGAGTAATCCAATTTATTAATATTATATAATGGTGATAAAATGTTCTAACTTAATAATATGATCAAATACAGCCCAAATAGAATTACGTATATTAGATGTTTTTGGGATTCCCACAGAAAAATCTGTGTAAATGATTCCCTATTTCTATACTAGTATGAGTAATGGTTACAAAATATCCTTTTACTTTTTTCATTCGTCCTTAACGTTTTGTCAATCCAAGCTTCAAGATGTTTATTCCAGGATTTCAAAAATCATATTATACCACCATAAGTTTTGATTTTGAAAACTATACATCTTCAAGATATCTTGATAAATAAATAATGATGATCTATTATCATCATCCAAATGTTCCTTTTTTAGTTCGAGTTTTCCAATCCTTTTAACACTATCTTTTTCAAGGCTAAACACCGGGATACTCTTTTCCTTTTTCAATAGTTGTGCATAATCTTTTTGGGATTCTTTAATCATATCATTAATATATCATTGTAAAGTAATTTAAGAAATAATGTATTTTTATTATTCTCATATGATTTAAACATTCATGTATTTGATGATCATGATTATTGAATATTTTTCAATCCTCGTCATGGATATGATAAAATGATCTTTCCTTCTCAGGGCATTTTCCACTTTGTTTTTATTCCCAGGATAGTAATGTGTTAAGTAATCATAGTCTTAGATCATTACTAACCATTTAATATGGTTTATTTTCAAGTTATTATGAGAATATGTGCTTTTGGATATTATGGTAAGTATAAATATCCCACTTATCACTATATATTTGATTCCACAAAATTTTCAATGAAAATACAACTTCTACTAACATCATATAATTATTTGGATGTGTCATCTCATTAGAATTTAATTTTTTTGATTCATAAGTAATTAAGTTCTCTGTATACATAATAATGTATTTAAAACCCTTTAATTAATAATTATTATATATCAAAATCCCTTCTCCATTGTATGGTAGTGTAATTATAGGTGTAGAAAACAACTATTTTTAATATCCCATAAGTTTTCCTCATATTCTATTGTCTAGAGGAACTTCACTCTCTTTTGGGTCCACATGGTAAGTGTATTGGATAATCAAGATATTTGTATAAAAATAATCTTCATAAATATTTGGATATTCAAATAAAACATTATATATCAGTTATAATGTTTGGTCTCAGCAAGTTTTCAATCACTTATATCATTTCTGTGTCCACACACATACCCTCACTAGTAATAACATAACCAAAGAAGGATACTCTTTACAACCAAAATTTAGATTTTATAAAAGAAATGGATAATTTTTCCTTTCATACTATCATTAAAAAAATTTAAAAATCTCTTAATTTTATTACATTCCTTTAGAATATAATAGAATTACATCAATGAATAATACCAAAAAAAATTCAAGGTAATCTCAAAAGAATATATTCATAAAATATATAAATATAGAGGGATCATTTTTATTCCCAAATTCAATCATAATAAATTAATAATGTAATTAATTAAATATTAGTGTCCCATATTCATTGCTTAATTTATTACATTGGCACTAGATATAAGGAATCACATCCTGAATGACTAAATATTTTAGCAGTCCTAGAAAACTAGATACATACTTGAATTCACAACAAAATATAAAACATAAAATATAACATGGTATGTTATTTGATATCACAATTATTACTTATAGTATATTCTTATATATCAATCCAAAAACACTTCATATAATATTGGGGAAAGGAATCATAAAAAATGGTTGAAATAAGATGCTCAATAAGGGTATGCATACAACAGAAGATAATAATGCATGAATACCATTGAAAGAATCAATGATGATAAAATAATTCCATATAAATAATCATATTATCTATAAACCTATCCATGCATATAATAAATATTCAGACAATCACATGGACATAAATAACTAATTTCATAATGATGGAATGCATAATGGCAGACATTTGAAAACTTTTTATCAAGACCACAGGCCAAGACATATTATATAAATGGGTAATGGCTTAGCTAAATACCATATATAGTTTATACTATGATACCTAATAAATGTTCAAGTCTATTTTTATTATTGGGGACCAATTTTCACTTGATAATTCTAATTCATTTATCATATAATTATCAATACAACATAATAAATATGCCTTAAAAATAAATTATGCCCATATTGGAAGAAATAGAATATGAAATATCAATACTTTCCCCAATAAAAATCATCATAAAACACATACATAAATAAATTAAAAATAATAATAATTATATATCCTTGGAATAATATGGAAAAAATTATGTTGACATAGATGAAAATACACTAGAAAGTTCACTAGAAATTTTCTTGAGGAAGATAGCATTTTCAGTTTTAAATCACTCATTTAAAGTCTATAATATTTCCCAAATATTAATCGAATGTTTTAATTAAAATTTAACTTCTAAATATAAAAATTAATATTCAAATAAATTAGTGTTCATGATAGAAGTTAATTTATTTCATTCTGTAAAAATAAAAAAAAAATCTTTCACATTGTTGAAAAAGTTCCAAAAGTACCTCAATTAGAAGATGAGCCGAAGAATACTTTTGATCTATTTTTTAAAAAGTAAACCATGGGTAATAATTTTTTTAATAAATTATTTTATAATATTAAAATAATATTTTTATACAATTTAATAAAAATATATCCTTGGAAGAGAATGATTCCCATCTGAGTTGAAAAACAAGGTCAGTTTTCCTTTAATAACTTTATTTCGATATCTTGAGTACTTGTAGGGTTGAATTTGAATAAAAACATGTAATTTATAAAAAAACACATAGGATAAGATAATTTATTGGTTTTATGATATAAATATTAAATAATTTCCTCATTGTATTTGTAAACATAAACTATTATGACTAATGATGCGACCTTGAAATAAACCCTTTGGTCAGGTTCAACATCCTTTATTTATGTTTGAACCTTTGGTATAGTAAATAAATATTTATTATAAATATATTATATAACCATAATCATATATATCATACTATATATTAACTTCTTATATTATTTTATGACATATATATTAAAAATTATTTTTTAAAATCATTGTTCATCATAATAACTGCTTCAATTTTCATATATGTTTTTGTATGTTATTTTTTGTCCTTATACATTGAAAATGGTCTCGTAACCACCATAATGTTATTAATTACATAAATATAAGAAATATTCATCATATATATTTATATACATCCAGAATATTATCAATATAAAAATGAATTGCACTATTCTTGGACACTGTAGGTCGTACGTACGCATGAACATTAATTCAATTTTTTTATGGAATGAAAGAATGTTAAATAATAAATAAAATTTAGAGATTAATATTTATATCAAATATATCATACATATTCATTAAATATATCCTTATTAGCATCCATGTCAAAAAATAAAAAAAAATTCACATCGCTTCGTGGATGCGGTAGTCCACACGAACGTATAAACAATGTTATCATTTTGCAAGGGATCAGAAGTAAAAAAAGATATATGTGATATTATAATTCAGAAGAAATAAATATTTTATAAATATTATATATAAAAATATTGATATATATATTATCATAATATCCATCTATGAGAGTTGTGGATGGAAATGAATTAGATTGGATTACGAGGCGGTAGTCTGTCGTATACACGATCGATGGTTTCATTACTTATTTTAAGTAAGATGATATGGGTATAGTTTATTCCATTAGAATAATAAAATATAAATATATTTAAGATATTATTTTTTAATTTCATCATAGTTTAATAATATTTTAATGGGGTATAAGAATAAATTAAACGAAAATGCATGTTAGAGAACTATAACTCTTCTTCGGAGAGGTGCTTTAGAATTAGACCTAAACCCATCATAGAATAAATATATAGCCAAAAAATAGACTCTAGGTCATATTTAGGGGAGTAAGAAAACGATATGGGTAAGTATTGTTTGAATAAAAAGGCTCTTGATGTGTAGAGAGTTGAGGAGAGTAAGTTCCCATTTATAATTGAGCTGAGTGGCACACTTGTAATTTTTCAATGTTTTCAAATAATTTCATGTCACTTTATTTGTTAAAACGTTCAAAAATGGAACATTATTGAACATTATATGATATAATATTTTAATATTTGAATAAAATAGGAATTATAAAAGTTTATAGTTCATTTTAACCCAAATATTCTATGTTTCACCCCTGATAAAATTATTTTAACCTTAACCATTGTAAATATTTTTTAATGATTTTTCTATTTATTATGACCAAAAATTAATTTAACCTTATTAAATAATTTTATTTATTATGATTAATTACAATGAATCTATTTCATAAAATTCAATTCACAAAATGTTTTTGATTTAATATTAATTTTAACCCCCAAATTTCTCAAAAAGAAGGTTTCTAAAGAATTTTTTTCATAAGTATAAAATGATTTTATAGGAAATTAATCATAAAATTGAATTAAATAACCAATATTAGATTAATAATAATATAAATATCATAAAATAATTTTAAAAAAAATTTAAATTATAATTATATTTTTTAAATGTTATTAATGAAAATATAATTTTTAATAAAAATAAATATTTTTCTATATTCATTGAAATTTTAATATTTAAAAAATGATAAAAAATTCAATCTAAGATAATTTTGAAATGTATATTAAAAAAAATTTCAATTTTCCAAAAAAATGTTTACAACTAAAAAATATATATTATTTTCACATAAAAATCTATAAAAACAATTTTAAGGAAAAAGTGTCTTTTTGAAACATATAATGACTTTACTAAAAGATATTTAATTTATCTAAAACATTTACAAATTTTTTAAAAATGAATTAATTCCTATTCATACTTCAAATTTAATTCCATGTTTATAATGCTATATTGTATTAAAATTCATTTAGGTTTAGGGCTGTGTGTATCATAAACTATCATGGAGATTAAATTTATATAAAATGAAATATATCCTAATATATGGAGGTGTTACAATCTACACCCCATGAAATGAATTTTTCCCTTGAATTGAATTTTTAAATTTTATTATGTCACTCTAATATAATAAAACATGATATCTCTAATTCATTACTTCCTCATTTTCCAAAGTACATTTTTCTAGTTTATGATTCATCTCAGGAAAAATAACCGAGTGAGTAGTCTTGTTCCATAGCATTTTATCTATAAAATCCAAAATTTAGACTGCTTTTTCATCATAGGAAAGATCATTATCCAGTAGTATGACCTCTGAGTTCAATACATGCGAAAGATCATGTATCTAGTTCTGCACAATATATACATGTAAAACATCATGAACATTAGAGAGGGTTTGTGGCAGTGCCAATAGATAATCTACCATTCCTACTCGATCATGAATATCGAAGTGGAAAATATACCTAGGTATAGAGTTTCATTTATTTTTAAATATAATATCCTTATTATTTAGTGAAATTCATAGAAACACCTAGTCACAGGCTTAGAACTCCATATCTCACTTGAAATTATTAACATAAAAAAATTTCTACTCAGAGGTGACTTGATGTGTTGTTGAATGGTTATGAATTTCTCTACCACTTTATCTACTAGCTCAGGTCCCAATATATTTCATTATAGTAAAAAGATTTTAATAGAGGAAGGTGTTTATCCCAACTAACTTTTAAATCCATATAACAAGATCTCAGTATATACTATAAAGTTTTAATGGTTATCTCAGACTAAAAAACTTTCTAAGGATGATAGGATGTACTGAAAATTAACTCAATATCCAGATCTTGCTGAAGACTTTTTCATAACTTCAAGGTAAATCACAGATCTTGATTAGACATAATATAATGTGGTTCTACATGCATTCTTAACACATCCACAACATATATTTTTTCAAGATAATCAAGAGATTAATAATTTATGATGTAAAATTATGTGTGATGAATACATAAGGTGATCAACTATTACCCTAATAGAATTATTTACTTTCTATGTTTTGTAGATTCCGATGAGAAATTCCTTAGTGATGTTTTCCCATTTCTATCATGGTATAGATAATGGTTGTCACATCCAATTAAACTTCAGTCACTCAACCTTAACTTATTTACAGATCAATAACCAAGATACATACACAATAGTATATTTCTTAATGTTATCCCACTCTAAATATTCATTCAAATACCTATAAATATTCATAATTTCAAGATGAATAGAGAATGATGAAATATGAACTTCATTCGACAGATCCTTCTTCAAGTAATCTATTGATGGGATGCATACGAAGTTCCTACCACTTATCATTCCAATATAGTCAATTTTGAACTCCTAAAAATTTAGTTCAATATTTTTCAACTCTATATCTTCTATTAATGACTCTTTAATAATCATGTGGATAGATGGTTAAAGACTCATTTGGGAAAGATAATATTTCTCCTCTTCCTTTAAGATATCATGATCTATCCTTTGTAAACATAGAAATATTTCACCTTTTTTACCCTTTTAATAGATAATATACCATAGTCATTCCAAATTGAAGCATCATCCACCTTTTTTGTCTTCCTAAGGTAGAAATTTATTAAGAAATCATAATATTTAATCAACTTCAATCATATTATTT
This sequence comes from Viscum album, assembly GCA_963277665.1. Classification (NCBI taxonomy): domain Eukaryota; kingdom Viridiplantae; phylum Streptophyta; class Magnoliopsida; order Santalales; family Viscaceae; genus Viscum; species Viscum album. Next base: position 669,324,872 of record OY728133.1, read on the forward strand.
GGTTCATATTGAACTTTTTCTGTGAAAATATATACTTTAGTTGTTTATAATAAGTATATATATATCACACATTCCATCACATATATAATGCTTTCATATCTTCATTGAAAATATTACAAATATTAAATCTAAAACATGTGTTGGTTAACTTCTCTCCTGAAATTTCAATTGTCATGAGGCATAAGCTATCACCATATCATTATGTATGATGACACGTCCTAGTAACTTTTTTTTTATTGCATCACTATAGATCAAAGCAACTTCTCGCCTAGAAGGTAGTTTAAGAATAGGCATGGTGATCGACCTTCTCTTCAGTTATTTGAAACTGTATTCATATTCAACTTTACATAAGAACATAACAACCTTTTGAGTCTACTTGGTGAGTTGATTAGATAGTCAGAAGAAATATCTCAAAAATCATGTGTAGTGTCCATCCCACACAAGAAAACTATGGATCTAGGTTACTATTGTTGGTTTCAGCCATTGCTCAATAACTTGTTCCTTTGATAGATCCACTGATATATAATTACATGAGATTTTAATACCTAAGAATGTAACTTTTTGAAGACAAATTTCAGACCTGGTAAATTTAACCTACAAATTTTCCATCCATATGGTATTCAAAAAAATTCTTAAATTTTATTCATTATTTTCCTTTCTCAATGAATATATAATAATATTATCTATAAATACTACATATAACTGATCAATGTAATCTATAGAGATTGTATTAATTAAATCCATGAAGTCGGTAGGAGAGTTGTAAAAGTACTTATGGCATTACTATGAATTCAAAATGAACATACCTATTGTGGAAGGATATCTTTGTATATATTCCTTCTTGATCATTAGATGATGATACAAGATTAAAGATAAATATATGGTGAATATATATCTTTGTGTAATTGAACAAAAAGATTATCGAAACATGGTATATGATACTTTTTCCAAATCTTTATCCTATTAAGATAATGATAATCTATAAAAATATGTGTTGACCAATATTTCTAATTAATAAAAAGATCTACATTACAAAATCGTGAAGCACTAGATTAAATGAATCCCTAATCTATATTTTATAGGGTTTCTTATTTAATTCATGTAACTCAATTGATTCAATTTTATATAGAGGATTTGAAGTATTCATAACACCATGTATGGTCTCTATCTAAAACTCAACATCACAGTTCCGGAGAATACTAAGAAAATATTTAAGAAATAAATCTGTATATCTAGGAATAATATGTAGAAATTAAATGTTGAGTTTCTCACCAAACATTTGAGATTAATATCCATAATGAAAAGGTAGATAATTCAATATCAAGGAAGTAATTTTCATTAGGTGTTCAGGTTCATCCTCACACTGATAGATTATTTAAGGTTGGTTTGAAATATCAAATGTAACATCAATACAATAATAATTGATATGGTCTCTATATTAGGAGATCCAAATGAATATCAAAAATTGATTCAAATTAAACTAGAGAAAGAATAATATGATTAATAGGAAGAACTAAACCATAAAATTTAATTGAATATCAGTTATAAACATGAGATATGGTCATCCTACAAATAGTAGTTTTAATCACCATCTCAATATCAAAATTTTGTGTTGGTGGTGTAAAATACATAAACCATTCATCTGATATAAAATAGTGGGTAGAACCAAAATAAGATAAAACATTTTCAATATTGGGGTGGATGATAAGTGTAACTTTCACCACATATCTAATAACTTACGCGATGTTTTTAGTCATCACATAAGCATCCCCATCTCCCATTGGATTCTTTTTTGGTATGTTCTCTTGATGTTTGTGGAATTTGTTAGAATTGTACCCCTTCTACTTAAAATTAACAAAATGTACATTGATGGATTCTATCATACCTTTTCTTTCATTATCATGATATCCTTTTTCTCCAAACATAATTATACTCCTTTTCCTTTTAGGAATGTACCAATGTGTTTCCTCCAACAAGTATCATATAATGAATAATTACCTTTTCTCTTCTTCCCCTTATCCATTTTTTTATTCATATTTACCTTATTCACTTTATTTTTAACAAATCCATAAGACTTATAGAATTATATATCTATTATAATATCATGTGATATTATATCCTCATGTGATTAGAATATTTTTGAGACTAGTACTTTTCAATGTATAATCTTAGGAACATAAAATAAAAAACCAATCTTGCTCTTTAGATTTTGTATGTAGTTCGTGGTATCTAATTCTAACATTGTAATGTTAGATTCATTCATAGAATTATTTTCCTCTTTTTTTCTCAGATTCAGGAATTGTCTCTGCATATCTGCCCATTGTTCATATGAAAATTGTTTTTCAAGAAAAGTAACTTAAAATATTTTAATTACAATATACATATTTCTTATTCATCATTATAGTTTTGAATCAATGACCACCATTTATTTTCATCTCTTAAGAGATGATAATGTACAATTACAATGTTCTTCATTTCATTATTTCCCAATGTGAAAAATATATACTCTATAGACGTTACCAATTTCTTAATGATAACTATATTTGTAGTCATATTGAATAATGAATGTCATTGATTCATGAAGTGATCTAACATTGTTACACTATATTTTAAATCATTAGGGTACATTAAATGTTATTACTCATAACATGAGTGTGCCATCTCAATATAGAAAGAAATTTTTTCATCTCCAATTGTAGCTCTAGATCATGCTTCATTATCGTTCCCAGAAGTAAATTCCGACATTTATTATAAGCATTTATACAATTTCTATTCCTTCTAATAGGTTTCATTTTTAATAAATTAGTACTCTAAATTAGATAATTAAATTATGAATCATAATGTATAATTTCAAATTACTTAAACAGTTAACATAAATTAACAATTTTATGCATATAATATCTCAGAATAAAAAAAATGGTTTCTTTGGGAATATTTTCAAATTATAAAAATAGTATTAAATACTTCTTTATTTTTTTAAATAATGTTTGAAATGACCCATGTTTATCCCTTGGGAGTTTCAAACTAGGTGCGTGGTAAGGGAACACTCACCATGCACCATAATGATGGTTGAGATATACCCAAACTAATGCTTTTTGGGGTTATTAACCCTAGATGAATTGGTATCAAAAAAACATTCAACTTTAGTGTCCATATATGAATTTATTTCTTATAAAAACACATAATATCTACATTAACATAACTTTATAATTTTTTCCTATGATTAGAATTATCCTCAATGTTACTCATATGTCAATATTCCCTAATATATGTTTTTATAAATACAATTTCCAATGTATTTAAAAAAATTCTTCTAATAATAAGTATAAATACCTATACAATGGTATCCTAGAGTAAATTGTTACTTTATTACATTGGCACAAGATACAAGTAATCACGTCCTCAGTGATTGAATAGTTTATTTGTCCTTGATAAATTGATATCTACATTAATTTCACATTAGATTTGATATCATAAAATACAACATAATATTTTCTTTGTGAAAATCAATTTTACTTATATTATATCCCTGAATATCAATCATAATCAAATTCATGAAATCATGGGGAAATAAAAAATGATATAGGGTTCAACATGGATGATTAGTAAGGGTTTCTGTACAATGGAAGCTAATAAGGTATGAATAATATTGAAATAAAATTATAATCAAATAATTAAATATATATAATTTAAATATCTATAAAATTATCATTGGATATCATAACTATTGAAATAATCACATGGAAATCAATAAATTATTTCATAATGATGGAATACATAATGTCATACATTTGAAAATTTACTGTTGATGCCTCAGGCCAAGACTTCTTACAGAAATGGGTAATGCCTCAACCAAATATGAAATCTAGTTTATTTAATGAGACTAAATAATTCATAATGTTTTTTTATTTTGGTCCCCACCCATCTTTTAATGTGTGTTAATCATTCATCATATTAATAATCAATAAAATATAATCTAAATGCCTAAAAAATAAATATCAACCTATATTGGAAGAGCTAACATATGAAATATCATGAATTTTCCCAATCAGATAGATAATAAATCATCTATAGGAATAATTTGAATAGTATCATTAAATTATAAAATAATCATAACATTTAATAATTACTTTTTATATAAATGAAAATACTTAAAAAGATCAATGAAAAATGACATGATAAAAAATACCCTTTTCACTTTGGAATCACTTATTCAAGGTCTAAAATATTTCCCAAAGATTAATAAGAATAAATTATTTGAAAATAAATTTGTAAAATAAAAAATTAAGATAAAAATCAATGACTATTCATAATGGTGGGTAATTTTATCCATGTCATATAAGTTAAATAACATTCCTTTCACACTTTCGTAAAACGGTCAAAAAGCATCTCATTCGAAAAAATGATAAGAAGATTCATTTCATTTAAAAAATAAAAATTCAAACATGGTAAAAAATTTCTTACATAAATAAATTTTTTACGTTTAAAACATTATTTTAAAATTTTATGGAACATATGGTCATGGAAGACAATTATTTCCAGCCAAGTAGAAAAACATGTTCTGTTTTCCTTGAATACATAATTTTGATGTCTTGAGTAGTTGGGGAGAGTAAATAGAAAGTAAAACTTTTAATTTATAGAAGTAACCAGAGAATAATAAAATATAATGGGTTTTATACGGAAAATAAAATAATTTCCCCAGTGGGGATAGAAACATTAACAATCCTGAATAATGATGAGATTGTGAAATAAACCCTTACCTCAAGTTCAACTTCTTTCATATGTGTCTAAAACTCTTATATAATAAATATAGATATATTATTCACCTATTATAGAGTCATATTAATATATTTCATAATATATTTTATTAACTTATAATATTATACCACTCATTTATTAATAATCCTTTGTTAAAGTCACAGTTTCTCGTTATAACTACTACATTTTTCATACATGTTTTGGTTCTGTAGTTTAAGTCCTTATACATTGATCATGGTTTCGTAACCTCCATAATTTAAAACATGATAAAAAATAAAATATATATTAATTATATACAAATTTCGATTATCCTTTAAAATTATAGATGGAAAAGTGAATTACACCATTTATGAAGACAACAGGTCATGCGTAAGCATAAACATTGTTTCCATTTTTTGGAAAAATGGAAAGAATGAAAGATAAAGAATAAATAACCTGTATAGAATCATTTTCATTTCATATATATCATATATAATTATAAAAAAATCTTTAATACCATCCATATAAACATAAAATAAAAATTTATCACATCACTTTATAGAGGCAGTAGTCCACATGTACGCATGAGTGATGTTATCTTTTTCCAATATATTCGAAGGTAAAATGGTAGATGGTATATTATGATTAAAGAAGTATAATAATTTAATAAGTATAATATAAATAGTTTATACCTTAAATACCTCATTATATCCACCTTTAAGTGGAATTCATGGAAAATCAATACATTGGTTCTTGAGGCAAGAGACCACAATACACATTATCAACAGGTTCATTTCCCATTTGATGGAAGATTATATGGATATAGGTTATAAAATAATGGTAATAAAATCCTATTATATGAAAGATACTGGTTTTATTACTTAATCATAGTTTAATGAGATGTGAAGTAGGTAAATGAATAAATAAAATGAAAACGCACGGTCAAGAACTATGACACTTCTATGAATAACCTCTTTAGGTTTATAGAAAAATCCTTCTTATGATAGTTTTATAATAAAACCTAGTACAATAGATCATGGATAAAAATATAATAAATTTAATTGGGTAGGTCTTGGGATAAAATTCACCCTCAGCATTTATATGGGAAGAGAGGGGTTTCTCTGATATAATCGGAGGTGACTGGAAGACTTGTAATTTTTTAATGTTTTCAAATAATTTCATGTCAATTTATTGCTTACAAGACTCAAAAATGGACCATTAAATATTATTATATGCCATAAAATCTAAATTAAGACATATAATATATATTATTAAGGTTTTTATTTCATTTTAATACTTATCTCTTTAGATTAACAGATGGTAAACTTGTTTTAACCTTAACTGTGGGAATAGATTTTTTATTGTTTTACTATTCATTGTGACAAAAAATTAAAATGATATTATTAACTAATATTAATTATTATGATTAAAAATGAAAAATCAAGTTTATCAATTTCAATCAACAGAATTTGTAGAATTTAATTTTATATTAAACAGGAAAATGCATCAAAATGTGGGTTTCCAAAGAAAATGTTTTTTTATGTTTAAAAAGTTTTTTATACCAAAATTAGACATAAAATTGATTTAAATGAACTAAATTTTATTATTAAAAATATAATTGAACTAATTTTACATTTAAAAACTTTTTAAATTAATATTAACACTTTAAACTTTTTAAACCCAATAAACATTTTAAATAAAAATAGGTATTTTTTACTATTCATCAAAAAAATAAATATTTTTAGAAAATCACCAAAACATCACTCTATAATAATTTTTACAAGTTGATTTAATAATGGATTTAATATAATCTTATAAATTTCCTAAAAGTGTCAAAAATAAAATATATATTTTTTCTTAAAAAAAGAAATTAAACCCATTTTACAGAAATCTTATCTTTTTGAAACATATAAAGACTTTACTAAACAATATATTTTCTTTATCTAAAATCAATCTACATTTTTTTTAAATAATTTATTCCTATTAATACGTATATTTTATGAACTATTTTATAATGGTATACTATATTATAGTTTATTTAGACTCAGGGTTGTGTGAATCACAATCTATCAATGAGATAAATTATATTTAAAGAGAAATGTATCATAAAATATCAGGCGTTACACATAATATTCTTAAATTGTGTAGAAAGTTGTCTTAGTAATATCATCACTTAAGACCATTAATTCATTATATCCATATCTAAGATTAATCTTAATAAATATTAAGCTCCTCATAGTTGATCAAACTTGCACTTAATTCAGGGAAAATGATATTTGATATTTATCATGGTTTTATTAAATTTATTATAGAAAATTTAGAGTTGCATTAATAAATCCTTATTATTAAGAAAAAATATTAGTGAACTCCGACATTAATCACTCATACAAACAAATCCCTATTATATATTCTCTTACCGTGGCATCTTTAATTATTCCAACTCAGTGGGGGAATTTTATATAGAATCATTGAAATATGTGCAGTATTGGGTATGAGCTCTATTGAAAACTAAATTTCGCGATTTGGATGAGTACTAGGAAAGTGTAATTAATATACATCAAGAATATCCCATACAATGTCAATATATTTTATGTTGAGTTTCTCTCCAACAATATAAGATTAATACCTAAATTGAATGGAAATCAAGATGAATGAAAATTATGTAATTTCTATTGGAAGATTGTAATTGTCCTCACATATATAGAATATCATAGGTGCTTTCAGAATATAAAATGTGACTTAATTATTCTTTATATTTATAAGGTATCTAAATAGAGAGAGTTATCAATTCTCAAAATCACATCAAATCCCACTGAAGGTATAATAAGAAAATTTTAAGGAAAAATTCATTCAAACGTAAACATGACAACCCAAACTCTGGAGTACAGGGTAATTTTTCCTTAAACATCATGATCCACATAAAATAATTAAAAATAATATACCCATCCTTTTTATAGGATATAGCTATTGGAATGGTTCATTGAATGGGATAATTCTCATGTTCCTCATACATTATACATCATCTTCCTTCAAAAATAATTGCATTATGTCCTTAATTTCCACAGAGATAACATCTTCAACTTTTTTTGAGACATTCTCCTGGCTGATTCTTCCCAAATTATAGACCTAAAGGAATGTGAAAATTATTTCCTCCATAATCATTACCACCTAAACATCAATAAAAGTAAATTTTCTTATTATTTTATTTTTTATGAAAATCACATGTGTTCACATAGTTAATAATATATCATTATAGATTATTTGGAATAAAAAAAGGTTTCACCTTCTATCTATAATATAATTTTAAATATCATTTTTAAAATATCTACATTTTCCATCACACATGTTATTAGCTCAACTCTTCTTTTTTCATCCATTTATTCAAATAATAGAATTTTTTGGGACATAACTTAGTAAATGTAGTGAGGTAAAACTATGAGTTTATAAATAATAACTCATAAATGGTGTAAACATCCTAATATATGAACCTATAGGTTTCAATCTAAATTACATATTCTAATTTAATTTTTAGGTCCTCTAATCCTAACATATTCATATCACTCATCATGGTTTAAAAAGAGAATGTGAATTAACCAATTCATATCCCCAAGGAGTATCAAGAAATGTGTGTGGTATTCGGACCACTCATCCTACATCAAGGTGATGATCAAATCACTTTTAAAACAACCATTTTTTATTAATTAACCCAGGGAAAATCTTTGTTATGGCTACATAAACTTTCCATTATCCAGATAACAATATATTGGTAGGAAAACCACATAATCATGACTTTGTTGAAACATCATGATATTATCCAACTATTAGACACATTCCTAGAGTTCTCACTAATCTTATATAAACTAATCCCTAAAATATCCAAACCATCCATTTAATACCAACTATGATGACCAATTATAATGATAAATAAATACAATATTGATTTCATGGTTTACTTACTACATTCCATAAATAGTTTCACAATCCAATGATTGAAAAGGTTAGTATCTTGGAGACTAGAAACATAAGAATTTTATTTTACATTAGCTGTAATCATTTATCCATAACCATTCTCCTATATACCCACATCTAGACATCTCATATGACAGAATTATCATCATAACCTAGGGAGAAGAAGCATAAGAAAGGGTTATATTAAATACTTGATAAGGGAAAAATATCAACTAATCATAAGGTTTATATCATAAATATGATGAAAAACATTATTAGAGGATAAATATCAAATAAAAAGATAATGGTATTATAAGTAAAAATCATAAAATAAGATAAATAATTAATGATAATGGAATGGGAAATAGGACCAAATAAAGCTTACTAAAATATGTCTTAGAAATAGATAACGAGCATGAAATCAGTACTTATGAAATTTATATATATTTAAAAGAAGGAAATTCATAATAATTTAGTGTAGTCCTAAAATAGTTTAAATTTTATAGAAATAATAGAATAAATATAAAAACAAAAAAGAATTGTGATAAAATCCAAGTATGTATGCCCCTAGATTTTTTGAACAAATCCTGGTATTTATAGACATTAGTTTGTCAAAAAATAATAGTATATCCATAATTATTTATCTCATGTGATATAAAACTATAACCAATTCATTTTATTGATATATAAAACCCCACTCATCATTATAAAAACATATAAGTGCCACATAAAATTAAATCATTCATCTTATCATAAATAACCCATTAGAAGAAAAAAGAATTTCATAATATTTACAAATGGTATCACATAATGAAATAAAACATGTTCATTTGATACAAAAAATATATCACCCTAAAATATCACATATAGAGATATTTATAATCCATTAATTTATTAGAGAATATTCCTTCAAAATGAAAGATAAATCACAAAAAGGGGTTTTCTTTAATGTTTTTCTTAATATCATCTTCAAAGATGATATTTTTTAGCCAAATTAAAAAAATTATTTTTTCTGAAATTATTGAGTACAAATATTATAAATTAAATCAAATATAAATTCTATGAAATTTACCTTGAAAAAAAAAAATTATTGTTAAAATCTACTATATAAGGGGAGAATAGTTGATCCTTGAATGTAAATGGGTTTGAAATATTTAGAAAAACCTATATTAAAAAACCCACATTGTTAAAAGTATATAGAAACATGGTTTTAAAATATATTGTAATATAAGGTTTATTAAAGATAAACACAATTTCAGTTTTTACAAGGGAAAAGGTGAAAATGGTTGGAAGGGGAAAAAAGATATGGGGGGAAATCTGTTAAAAAGGATGGGATTTATTCTAAAAAAATACATTTTCACCAAAAAAAGATATTCTTCAAAGAATAATACATTAGTGTGAAACATGATTTAACAATAAAATAAGTTTTAAATACAACTTAAAATTATTAATTTTCACATACAATGTTATTTTAAAATGTTTTACACAATGAGAATTAATTATGACTCAAGGGAAGGAATTGCGTCACAAAAACACCTTAAATTTAATCCCACTTAGTTGACTACTCCCCAGCCTCTTGTATCACAAAAATGACTATATTAATAAACTTTTTTATAAACCTATTAATTTCCATAAAATTTTATAAAATTAAATTATAAATTATAAATATATGTATATTAGTTATTTGTCATCTATTTTCAAAATCAGGTGTGATAAATCATGGTAATATGGAACTAGTTTTGTCATGGAGTTGTAGTAATTAATTTTTACCTCAAATTTCATCATTAGTATACTATAAAAGGTGCTGGAATATATTTTTTAAAATATTTTATATTTTTATATATTTATTTTTTATGTATTTTGGTAGTATTTTGTGTCGATGAAAATAATGATGATCACATTTTGGTTAGAATAATGAATAAAATGTGATCTACTAATAACATTATTTGATATTGATATTATGAAACCAAAATATTTATTAAATATTGAATAAATTTATATTACTTTTTTCATAATATAACATTACTTATTCATCTACTACATAAATATTACAACCTCACTAATATAGGTGTTGAAAATAACCTAAACAAGAGTGTTATAATGATTAAATGAGTATGATAAATTTTTTAGATAATGTTAATATAACTTTTATAGAATATTTAAAATTTTATAAGTATCATATATCTTCATTAAAAAAATTATTGTAACCTTCCCTGATTGGTTTTTAGGAAAAATAAAATGCATTATTCAGGGAGGTGGTAGTCCACACATATTGATGATTAGCGATCTCATGCCTCATTCAATGGATGGAGTTCTTTTATATAAAGAATAATAATTTAATAATTAATTTTTTTAAACATAAAACCTATTTATTCATAAAATTCATTTGTGATACCAACACCGAGAGTGGGTTGTGTAAAACGTATTGCATCTTGTCATGAAGTTGGTAGTCCGCTTGTATAAATGATTGATGTTATTTTATTTTCTTACTGGATGGAAATGATTGAATATATTTTTTGTATTTATTATATTGACATTTATGTGAAATTATTATAATTATTTCATAAAATGATCAAGGTTATAAAATAATCTTGTAATGGTTATAATAAAATAAGAAATAAGGAGAAGGTAATACTCGCATTGGGATATTGAGTTTTATCTTGGATAAATCCTATAAATTTAATTATTTAAGAAAAAATAATGTGGAAAAAAGATTAAGTAGGTTGGAGAGGGTTCTATAAGGATAAAAAAATTAAAATTTCATTAAGGAAGTTTACTGTTAAGTGTAACTTTCATAGGGTGGAAGTGGAATCCTTTTTTAAGAGATGAAAATGGATGTTTTGGAAACACGCATCTTCTTTTATTATTATAATGTCATTATTCATGGTTAAATGGATAAATATTGGATGAATAGGGGTTTTGGGACTAGATATGGTCATATATCCTCCCATACAATCATTTTGAGACAAGGTAAGAGTGATATAATGATTTTTTTACTTTTAACCATGTATCCAAAAATACTTTTACCTTGGTAATTAATTTTTAACCTTAGAATTTAATATCAATGAAAAAAATTAAGATTGGATTGTTTTTCAAAAATTTTATCTCCAGATATAAAATTCTAAAATTATTTTAACATGTAAAATTTATAAATAGGTGTAATATTAATTTTAATATTAACACACTTAATTGCATTAAAATGTTTTTCAAAAAATATTTTTTTAATGATTTAAATATATATATATAGGATATAATTATCTTTGATACTTATTTTAATAATATAAGTATATTCATTATAAAATAAATAAAATTATTGAGGATTTCAAGGAAATACATAACCAAATTACACTATCTAGGCATTTAATTGGAGGAAAATACCAAAAACTGTTTTATTGTTAATGTAACATTTTAATTTAGCTTTAAAAATATTGGACATATGATTATAAATTTATAGAATATTTTAAAATACATAATTTTTTCCTTAAATAATTTTTTTTAATGTTTTATAATCTTCTTGGGTAATCTAACACAATGATAAATACATAAAATTATATTTTTTTCAAAAAACCATATTTTATGAATGGAAATCAATATTTTTAGAAAAAATTTAGAAATTCATAGTATGTAAATTTTTACGTGGGTTATTAAAAAAAATTAAAATTTAAACTCCCAAATTTTTTAATTTATATTTTAAAATAAAATGCACAATAAAGAAGAAAACAACTTTTATAGAAAATAAACTTTTTCAATATTAATTGACATTAATTATTTACCTTATAAATATTTAATGGTTTATGATATTAGCCTTTATTATAGATTTATTAATAATTTTTTCTTAATATTTTGTTGTTTTTATTCATTAGTTGTAGTGTGTAACATAAGTTATCACATATAACATCAGTTTTAAAAATTATAGAATTTTGGATTGGTACATTACTTTTCTAGTTACAAATAGATACGACAAACTAAAAAGGGATGATCGCGCATATGTCCCACACCAACCATTTCTAAGAATCATTCTCCTAGTAGACCTAGTGGTATGAATTTATACTACATAGAAAATAGTACATTCAGCATAACATTAAACATCTTGAAATAGGACTCACATGAATTTCCTTGTAAAACACTTCACTTGGTCATGGTTTCATTACAACAAAATGCAATGCATTTGACCTTCTAACATGGCCTTAAATGGTTCAACATGTTCTATTAGGTAGCACAAAATTATGTAGGTTCAAATTCCAATAGTAGTCATAATTAATAATTACCTCCCATGATATTGATCATAATTCTATAATATTGTCTATATCCTTATATAATTAAATAATTCATTTATCACTATTATGAAACATTAATCCACCATAAAATAACAATTAAATGAAATATATTGAACCTATAATACATAAATATTTCCACATAAATTCATTTTTTTATCAATAAATTCAATGAACTTAACTACTAGTAATATTATTACAATGAGTTATTTTAATGTATGTTTTAAATCATTATGAGAGTCCCAAAGTAGGTATCTAAACCCCTTTAGTATTTAACCAAACATTCATAATATATACCACTATGAATCCTTAGGTTTTTCTAATGCATTCTAGCGACCAAATTCCTTATGAAATTATGTTCCAATAGACTCAATAATCTTCTTGAGTGTAGTAGTGTGTCATAAATATTAATTTAAACCTAATATGTATAATTTATAAATGAATAATATTTATAGACCTTTCACATTTATTTTTTATGTTCTATTAATGTGTTTCTTGTTTGTGGTTATTTTCCCCATGAGGAAATCTATTCATTCCCAATAGATTCAATAATTTTACAGTTACATGTTAAACTCCGAGAAATACTAGGAATATATATAGGGAACCATTGGCCATAATTCAAAACCATCTGACATTACATGGATACACCTCAACTTCCACAAATGTCATGGCGCTAGATATTTTATGTATAGTATCCCAAACATAGTGTCTCGTGTTCTAGTAAGTGATTGTTGTGGTCTAGAAGTGTAATATAAATGAATACATAATAACTCTTGTGGTGTCTCATGAGAGAATCATGGAAATGTTACATAATTGGTCATTTAATTAGTTTAAAATCATGAAAAAGTTAGTGGAATCTACTTTAACCACTTATCACTTCATGATCCTCTCCTTGAACTGAAAAAATAAATTCCTCTCTTCTCTTAGGGAGAAATAAAAATACATTAACTATATCAACCTTGGTATTCCAGAGCTGCCCAAGAGGAATCATACTATCTACCATTATCACAAATTCCACACAACCATGGCCCCTCACAAATATACTCAAGGTGCCACCTCAGTGAAATAAGACTTGGTTTTCAAAACATTGTAACATAAAAAGATTTTTTAGGGGATTCATATTAATAAAGCCCAAAAATTGGATCATAATCTTACTCCTACTTAAATTTAGGAATACCACTGCTATATCCCTATGGTGACTAACGAGAGGCTCATATACCTACTCACACTTGTTAAGAACGCTGAAATATCTTGGGGAGGGGGTTCATATTCATGCTCACTTTGATAAATATTATTAGCATATTCAAATAGAAATTCAATAGAAATATTATATCTAGTTTTCCATTTAGACCCATGAGGATAGATTTTATATCCAAATGCTAATAAAATAACTTGATCATATCTCTTCCCCCATTAAATGAATTTTTCGGCATATTTCATTTCTAACATAGGATAGATATTATATTATTACTCAAACACAGAAAGTTAATTAGAATATTCTGGAGGAATCTAAGGAGTCTCCAAGGGGGGATCATACTCAGGATAGGGTGATTTCCTCACTATGTGACCTCTTTTATGATCAAAGTTCCAACCCTTATCACCTAGATAAGAACTTCTCAAAAGAAATATCATCCAGAGAAATATGAAATACATTAGTAGTAATAAGCCCTTAAAAATGTTTATGTTCTCAAGGGTATTTAGAATATCAGAAGTAAATACCCAGAATAAACTAGCTCATTATCATTATGATATTGAATCTATAGACACAAATGTCCTCCTCACAGTTCTATGATAAAGAACTCTGGAACTCCTCAAGAGTGTACCCACTTTGGAGGTACTCCCCAAAGTAATTTGATGATCATTAATGAATGTAAGCCTCATGATATTATCTATAATGTTTCTCCTCATAACATGATGGTCAATTTGTAATTATTCCCTCCACTTGATAACAAATCCCTAATCTAGGAACATAGAATCCCTCCATAGGGGAACCAATATGATAACCCCGGAGGTCCTCCTTGTGGGATATGTTATAAAGGCCATCCATGTACAAATTAAGAGAGAAATTAAAGAGATAATTGTTACATAAACACAGGGATTAATAATGATGAATGATCCCAAATACAAGATAATGTGAAGAAAATAACAATAATAGTATCTAAGCCATTGGGATTTTCGGGGGATAGGAATAATCCATATTCCCATGGAAGGGAAGAATAATTTCACTAATTTATAAGCATAATTACATTTTTATTTCATAGATTATCACACACAGAAAACCCCTATATTGAATAAACACATAAATAATATAGTGTTACAATTTCTCCTACCATAGATAAAGTTTGTGGTGCTACAATAACTTGTGGATAAAAGTATGTGGAGCTACAGTATCATTGTCTCCAAATTACGAGATTATATAGTAACCAAATCAATGTTTTAAATGTTATATTTCTCTATCAATGTCACTTATTATCTCTATTATAGTCTGATAATAGCGTCTAAAGTGACCATAATTTGGTTCATGGTCCTTTGGCCCTCAGAACCCTGAGAATAGGTGTACTTTCTCCTACAACCCCAAGAATACTCACCATGGTGCTTCAACCATTCGAATTCTAGTTTTTTTAGTAGTATAGGCTTCTAGAAATTGGTCCAAAATTATCCAAGGATCATGATACACCAGTCCCAAAATATCCCACTTGTATCATAATATAACATTTTGATTTTTACTGATTATACCAACTAAAACAACTTAAAATATCGAATCTTATCCTCTTCTTGAATAACCAATATGTGTTTTCCATTAAAAGAATCAATTTTAGACTGATTATTCATGGAATTCTAGTTTTTTCCATTTTATTCTCCCGATGTGTTCTCCCATATTTTACCAATAATCCACAATTCATTAATGAATACCAACATAGGCCAAAAAAACTCTCAAACTCTCTATCACCATTGTGTTCATAAACATGTCTTTTGGTTTTTTGGTTCTATTAATATTTTAAAATTTCAACAACCCATCATATATTATTCCACTAATAAAATGAAAATTATACTGAATTTTCTCGTAATAAGTATGAAACATTGTATTCTCTGTGCGATCTATATAACTCTAACTATTGCAGTGTAATAAATTTTAAACATGATTTTTTGTTTAGATCTTCTAAGATATTATTAATCGAACCCATCTCATTCATGGAATCAATTATTCCAATGTATTCTACCTAAGTGGTAAATATCACTACCTCTTTTTTTAGATGAGATATCCATCTAAAAAAAGTCCCTCCACTGGAAAATGCATAACTTTTAGTACTCCTCTTATTGTTAACATCACTATTATGGTCAGTATCTACATATCCTTATAATTATTTTCTTTTCCCAAATCATAGAGATACTTCCTTTCCTACCATTGAATAACTATGTATCCAATTTACAAATTCTTGATATCGTATTCTTGGGTTATACATGTACATTCCCATAACTCCCACTATATTAGAAATATCAGGTCGATTATAGACCATAACATATATCAGGCTTACAACAACTGATGTGTATGGAAACGTTTCCATGTACTCAACCACTTTTACAATATTTGATGTTTTATCCATTGATAATTTGAAATGTATTTCCAATGTGAACATAAATTGTATTTTATTAGGGAATATTAAAAATTCTTAAAACAATTCCAATGATGTCAGCCTATGATAATAATAAGATACCTACTATAAGACCTCCTTTGATCTTCATCCCAGAAAATTTCTATCTTCTCCTGGATCTTTCATCTCAATAACTTCAAAGAGAGTCCCTTTTATCTCACTAATCCAATACCAAAAATATACTACTATTTGAATTTCATCTACATACTACAGTAATATAACTTTTTCATCACCAAAAGACTTTAAATTACCATAATAATTAATACGACACAGTTTCAATGAATTTTTTTCAAGAATTCTTCATACATATTATTAATTTTATTGGAGGCCTACTTTGACCCATATATTCTATTCTAGAGTTTTTAAACACGATATTCTTTTCCTGACTCATTTTACCCCTCGCGATGCTGCATTGAAATGATCTCCTCTAGATCACCATACAAGAAATTATTTCTTAATCTAAGGTGATCAATATATAAATCCTATGATGAAACAATACTAGGAACTAGAAAAATAGTAATAAAAATTTTATTTTGAGAAACCTTAGTGAATTTAACTACTTCCTTTAAAAAAACGAGTCACTAGTAGACTTTCCATGTACCTAATCTTACCATCATGTTCATCCATGACTCTATATAACCATTTATTATATAAGGATTTATTTAAATATGGAAAAGGTGTTATATACAAATATTTTTATCATTTAATGGATAAATATCATCATTCATATCCATATCCCACTTATTCAAATCCTTAAATTTCATTTCCTCTTAAAAAATTCTTATTATACCCTATTAGTCAATAGTAAATCATTCAATTATGATTAATACCTCCGCACAATCCTTCTCATCCTTGTTGATCTTATCTCCTCTACTTGATGAGTAGCATTCACTGGTTTCGACATCACAAGATTAGTTAAACATCCAATATTCACTTAATCATAGCACTCTGATTCTTTATTCCTTCTACCATCTTTCTCTTCATGATAATCACAATATATGAAACCGTCATTTAATATCATGTTCTGGATTCTAATAATCATCATATTCTTATCATCCTAGAATATATAATCAAACTACTTAGCACCATATCCAATAATGAAATAGGATTTCAACTTAGAATCAAGCCTTTTCCTTGCATCAGTGTATATATGTAAATATAGAAAACAACCAAATACATGTAAATGTGATATTCTTAACTTCTTTTATAGATAGAGATCTTTAGGTAGAAATTATATGAAAGGTAGAGATAGACTCATTTTGATGATGTATGCTACCATTTTTACTGACTATACCTAGAAAATATTGAGTAACCCTGAGTGATTACTCATGATCCTAGAACATATATTTTATGTCTAATTCACCCTTTCAACTATACCATTTTATTGTGGTCTACCTAGAATAATATTCTCCCACTAAATTCCATTATTAGTATATAATTTTCAAATCTCCTTACATTCATAATCTCCACTATTTTAAGATCTCAGGAATTTCATCCTTGATAATAAATCACTCTAAAATATGGTCTTTCAATTCTAAAACATGTTAAACACATCAGATCTAATTTTTAGAAAGTAAACTCATACATTCCATATAGATTCATTGATAAATGTCGTATAATATTTTGACTCTATAAGGGAATGTACTAGTATGGTCCACCAAAAATCAATGTGAACCATATCTATCTTCTAATTATTTAGTGTTCTACCTCCTTTTACAAAGGACACCTTCTTCTACTTTCCAAGGATACAATATTCACACACTCCATCATCCTCTAAATTTATCTCTAGAATAATTAATTTTATTTACAACACCTCAATCCACTTATCACACATGTAGTCTAAAAATATAGTCTTATATTTTTTTAATCTATAAAATAATTTACTGATGTAATATTTTCAATGAATGTCTCGGCCTTTTTCTATAGGTTTATCTTATATACTCCATAATCTATGACCATATCTCCCTTAGTAATCTTTCATGAACCACCAGTGAACATTGTATTAAAAACTACATCATAAATAAATATAGAAAAAATAATATTTCTTCTCAATATATGGATATAAGTAACATTATCTATAAAGACCAAACTACCATTGTTGGTCTTGATCCATACATCTCCCTTCCCTATAATCTATTTGGATTCATCATCAGTATGGTATTCCTTTCCAATATTTATAAAAGTGTAATTATTTAAGAAACTCTTATCTAAAGTGGAATGGAAATATTTCCTTGAGTTTATAAATAAATATTCCACAGCCCTATCCATGCTTATCAATAACACATCATCAATTCCTTCATCTATTGTTCTTATTGTTTTGGTTTCACACACCATTAATTATTCTATTCTTTTTTTCATGACATGTTCATTCTTCCAAAAATTTCGGTTGGATCAGACCCTTTACCGTGTCTTGGCTATTTTCTGTTCATTTTAATCATCTAATATGAGTATCACACTTTTGTTATCTACCCATTCTATCCTCATTAAGATAAATACTACTAAATCTTCCAGATTCGATTATCTTAATTTTCTCATTGAGGATTAGGTATCTCATATCATTCAGTTTTAATTATTTACTTCCAAAACAATTTCTAATAGATGTTTAAATAGTTTCCAAAAAATTAGGTAATGAATATAGTAAAATAAATGTGCATACCTCATCATAAAGTATAATTACTAACGATGAAAACAGACTTGTGATGGTGTTGAGTTCATTTACATGAACAGAAATACTCCCTCCAACCATAATTTTATGTAATAATTGTCGCATCAGGTAAAAATTATTCAAAACAACAGGATTCTCATACATACTAGTTAGATCTCTCATCAATTCAACCATTTTCAAAAGCCTATATGATCCTGAATAACATTTTTTGTTAATATAAGGGGAAAACACCCAGAATCTGTCAATCAAGTAGCTCCCACTCCATCTTCTCCATCTCTGTTGGTTTTTCACCCAGAATGGGTAACCGATTTTTTTTTTTGATGAAGATAATCCAAGAACAGTATCCTAAAATAACTAAAATACATTCTATAAAAATGATAAATCTTCACCTGGACATATTATATACCCTTCATTCATGTTTATAAAATCAAACAATATATTTTCAACACAAACTTTGATACCCTTTATTTATGAAAAAATTTGGAGTAACAATGATGAATTATTCCATAAATTAGAATGAAAGGGAAAAAGAAAAGAACGAGAAGAAAATTTAATCCATCATGATTTAAGAACTTCATGTTTAATATCTACACCCACATAGAGGCATGATGATTTCAGTAATTTGATTCAACATACAGACCTCATGATGAGGTATGTTTCATTATAAATTATGGTTACAATCCATTTTAATTGGTAAATAAAATTATATCTAGGAGTAGGTATGGTATGTGTAGTATCCTAATGGATCAAGATATAAAACTGGGAAATATAGGACATACAATGCAAATAGTATATGTGGTTCGTGGTTATTGCTAACCATGCACCATAAACTTATGGTCTACAAGATGAGGGAGCATGGCTTGAAACCATAAAAGGAGGCCCAAGAGGCTATATGGATTGGGAATCCCATTGGACATAGGGGAATTCATGATGTTTGTACAATTTTATAAACAATTCATATATTTAAATAAACCATGCGTCCTAGTTTCCTTTCAGATAATGGTGACTGCATCGTCAGAAAATGGTTTGGAATAATGTGCAGCCAAACTATGTGGCTTGTTAAAATGGTGAATTTACCATTTTTCCCATCTTAGTATTAAATTGATATCCAAAAAAGGTCATTCTCATTTCCTCTCTATAGCCTAGTATGTGAACCTCATTCGCTCTATACTTTCATGGATGGAAATTCTTTAATTATTAGAAATATAAGGTGTCATTTAATGAAAATTAAATCCTTGGGTATGTCTTTTACTCTTTTTCTATTTATTTCCTAAAATTTCATTCCCTTTGTTTTCTATATTCTTCTAAATCATATGTACTCTATTTCCAATGATTTCTTTTCCTTTGTGACTGAGGTTGTTTTTTGATCAAATCAGGTAACAGGTTTTTATGAGTGGTTGTCTAAGATCATGAGGTATGTGGTATACAGGTTTTTCCATAGTCTTGATGTTATTCATATATACGTAGTTGTTCCAATACATTTACCTACTTTTTTTTACTTGGATAAGAAAATTAATGTAGGCCTTAAATTGATGTGGTAGACCCTCTGCAGACCCCATTGGGTATAATGATGATTTGAGACTAGTCCTTGGGCTAACCATGGTGTATGTAAATCCCTTTAAAGTGTTTTAATTAAACAGTAATTGATGTGATAGAATATTTATGTGAGTAAATTGGTTTTAATTTACATTTTGGGTATGTCATCATGGTTAAGGTAATTCTTGGTATAATTTGGGGATGATTGTTTAATATTTGTTAACACTAGGAATTGAAATTTTTTTATGATATTATTCTATTAAATAACTATGAGGCTTTGGAAATATTTTATATAGTTTTGGGTTGTGGTATTTAGTGATATAATAAAATGTTTTTAAGGGGATAATATTTTA
The DNA here is from genome assembly GCA_963277665.1 of Viscum album. Classification (NCBI taxonomy): domain Eukaryota; kingdom Viridiplantae; phylum Streptophyta; class Magnoliopsida; order Santalales; family Viscaceae; genus Viscum; species Viscum album. The sequence continues at coordinate 669,346,038 of OY728133.1, forward strand.
AAATGATGTATTGACATCAAGTTGATTTCAAAGGGGGTTTTAATGGGTATTTAATATTAATTTGAAATAAATGGGTAGTTTCACTTATTGTAAAAATTCCTTAATATCTCTATCAATGGTTTTAATGGAAATTATGGTTTTGTTCCTTATATTATTTTTCAAACAGGAAGTCCCATGTTTTAAAGGATGGATACATGATGATTTAAATTTGTGATTAGTATTTGTGTTTATGGAATGTAAAGAGGAGAATTGGTAAATGGTATGAAATTTTATAATTTTGTTCTAAAGTGGAATTGAATAATGTTTGTAATATGTGTTAAATGTATAAATGGTTAAATGTTTTCTTTTTGGAATTTTGTTAAAGGTATTTAGTAAAATAGACCATTTGAATTATGGTAAATGTAAGAGTTTAAACAATGATATTGTGATATATTGAAAGGTAATGTTTTTTAGACCTTGGAAATTGTCATTGATGAAATGTATGTGATATGTTACATGAAAATAAAACCCCATTGGTAAGGATGGTTATATATGATGGTCAATTTCCCTAATAATGATGGTTGTACATGGTGCTCCCAATGCATGATTTAGGATGGATGTATATAATTCTTGGTATCCTTGGTTTCAGATGATGGACATGATGCTACTTATTATTAAATTGGGTTTCAACACGAAATTCCAATCACTAATGGAATTTGACATGGTATTGGTAATTGGATTATTGAAACATGATATTTATAAGTGAAATGATTAATAAACGGTTCCCCTGATTATTTAGATGGCTTATCCCATATGATTTACAATTCATATTATTTCTATGGCCGAAACCAGTTTGGTTGGTTGGGAGGCAAGGTAGAACCCAAGAGTCCAAATGGATAATTAATAAATTTATAGTGTGACATGCTATTAATTTATTGTCTTGTTTAATATTCCATTGTTTATCTGCATAAATTATTGTTTATGTTGGTAATTTATTTAGACACCATTGGTGGTGACCTACTGAGTTATACTCACACCCTATCATGACACCATGGAACTTTTGTTTATAAGAATATACTACCCATTTTTGTTATAGGTTCAGGATAAGGACCTAGCTTTGTGTTTTTTCTTGGGATGATATACTGAAGCATGTGATTTTAGGGCTGTGTATAGGGGTTTTCACCACTTGGTGTTTGGGTTTTTATTATACGCCTTCTTTATTTTTAGAGTATACATATAATTGTTAAATCATGTTTCACTTATGTTATAGTTGGCACAAGATTTTTATTGATTAATTTTCTACTTTTTCAGATTTTGGAATCTTTTAAAAAAAAATTATATCATTGTACTCTGATAAAGATTTTATAGTCTCCACACATTCATCTTTATACTTTTCTACTATTAGGAAGCCTCTCCCTTATAGAGAGGTACAACAAAAATCATGTGATGAACTGGCTTAGGGCAGTGGATTAGTGGATCATGGGCCAGGATGTTATGATATGGTGTTAGAGGGGTTTTAACTTATATTAAATAAAATTAATAGTAGATAGAATAATAAAATCTTTTTTATTCTTGTAAATGACCTCATGAATGGGTTCTTATATCCAGATGGGTGGGGTACAACAAAGTTTCCAAGGGTGGGAAATTGATATCATTACTTCTCACTTTTACTGTTGACTAGTTTTTTCCACAAGAGTAGTGTACTTGAATGTTTATCTTTTAATTTATTATTTTTTATCTCTTGAATATTTAGGAAAATAGGGTGTGGTTGTATACATTATACTTGGAACATACGATTGATATGCCATGTTTATTCTTCTTGTGATTTGTAGTTGTCTAGGATTCACTTATGGTGGTATTGAATTTTATGTTTGTGGTCTATTTTTGTTCTTTATTTATATATACCAATGTTTTTAAATGAATATAACATGTTTGTTTTTGAAGTAATCACATCCATTTATATGTATTATATAAAATTATTTGGAGGAAATATACTTTACCTACTCCTCAACCGAATTATGGGAATTTAGAAGGTATAAATGACTTGTAAGGTGATGGTACTGGTTAGATGAAGTGTTAGTAAGTAACTTATAAGGTGGTTTCCGAATATAAATTTTTAATTAGAGTCTATCTATCCATAACCAAGAATAATGAAACTGAAATAATTTTAAAAATTTATAATTATTTACAAATTAATGGTTTTAAAATGTGAATCCTTGAGTTTTAAAATGGAAATGTATTATTTAATTTAAATGAGATATGGTGGAACCTTTACAAACTTTTTCATTGGGTATTCCTTTAGATTCTATATAATCCTATTTATGGGTGGTTTGGGCTCTAGGAGTTACATAATTTTGATACAATTGCTAATTGGTTATGAGGCCCTGATAGGTTTGGATGTGATATATAAGGGGATTATAATTATTGTGACTTTGGTTAGGATATGACTCTAATGTCTTGGTGTGTTTTATAGTAACATTGATTTGGTAATACTCGTGGTTTTGATTGTGTGGATTGTACATTGGACCTTGAAATCAAATACTGGGTTATGATTCCATTCATAGTAGTCTTTTTCGATGAGTGTAGAACCTTGAATAAGTTTTCTGTTTTAGTGCACTATAAAATCTATGTTTTGGAATAGGGGTGTGAGTGATGACAATGAGTATTGAATTTTAGGAGATTTTATTTTAATCAATCAGTGAGGAAACTCTTTGTTTTGGGAATGTGAATTAGGTGGTGGCCATGAGTTGGTGTCTTTGGTAATCAACGGTTGACATGATTGTGGTTAGCTTAGTGTTGTGGGTAATTTAGAGTATAAATCACTAGTGAATGTTTAATATGTGGAATTGATACATGATAGTTTCCATCGAGTTTATGTAAATGGTTTAGAATTTCCTTGTTTTATTTTCTATGGGAAGCACCTTGAGGGATTATGGTTGGATTAAGGCAAGTTTTGAAGGGTAGAATCATTCAAACACCGGACCCAAATATTTTGACATTGTTCGACATGATGATCAATTTTGCCTTGTATGAGTGAGTCCAGGGAAGATAGGGAGTGGATAGATGCTTCTTCTCTATGAATGAAACCGTGGATGAAGGGTGGTCATGTTTTTGGACCAAACTTGTGTGAAGGATGGGTTATTGTATGGAAACATTGCAAACACCTAGAACTTGGTGATGTTGATATAGTAGGGTGCATGGATAGTTCTTTGCATGAGAATTTAAACCTAGTTTTGGTTGTAACGCCCCAACCCCAGTTTCCTAGAGTCTGTGCATTATAACATAACATTGTCATGATACAATGAAATAATGTCCTGAATGACCGATCAGTTTAGTAGCCTTGGAAATACTAGATACATACATAAGTTTTACATTACAACATTAAATAAAAACAAAAACAATATCTTGTCCCCATTGAACACACTTATCCTTTATCTGATACCTGCAAATTAACAATAATATACATCTTCACATCCGGTAAAAAATTAAACATAAAAATTATTGATCTCAGATGCTCAGTAAGGATAACAATATAGAGTAAAATTTCATAAATAAGAATCTATGGAAATGTATAAAACTAAAACAAAATCCTTTTAAACATAAAACTTCATCATAATATTTTCTAATATAGAACAAAATAATTCCATTTACTTACTAACATGAATATTCTACTAGTCGATTAATCACATGAAATATGAAATAGACACTTTCATAATGATAGAATGCATAATGCCAGATATCATAACCACATAGTCAAGGCCTTGTACCAAGACTACAAATAATATTTTGTCTAGGCCTTGTGCCAAGACACTAGTTTATCTAATGAGACCTACCGATGCACCGAGGAGCTATAGCAGGCTCCACACGTCACTTACTAAGTCCAATTCATTCCTCATATGAAAAGGTTTAAACATTACATAAACATTCGTATTAAAACTAGAAAACGAAATGTAAATACATTATCCAAAAACCATGAATGTTATAAAAATAACACATCCAAATTCAAACATATCAGAAAACATTCAATACAATATAGAATATTTTTATCAAAATAAATCAACTTCAAAGAAGTTTACAATCCATCAATGGATGTTGAAAAAGATGAAATGAAAACTAATTGAAAGAAATACCTCTTTCTATTTTGAAACCATTTAAAAGTAACATAATTATAAAAGAACAATATTTTTTTGGAAATATTATTATTAGCTTCTGAGGGAATCTTTGATGAAGTTATAATAGTGGAATATAGACGCACCCTCCGTATAAGTTAAAAACTACATTTTTACCATAATTTTTTCAAAAATGTCATATGTTACCCTATTTAGAAAACAATGGAAAGATTCCTTTCAAGAAATATAAGGTAAAAATGTTGTTTAAATTAATTTTACCCGTATTCTATTAAATAGTAAAAAAAAATTAAATAAATTTTAAGAAACATCGATGTGGATGATAAAGAGGTCCCGGTAGATAATTACGTATAAACAACTTTAGATAATGAAGAGATTTTTGAATTAACCCTTAACTTGTACTTTTCCTTGGTAGAGGGTACATTACCCTCCTGTATAATAGTTAAATCATTGTTATTAAATTATACAAGAAACTTATACATAAATATTATATCATATATGATCTTCTAATATTTCTTTGTTAATAATATTTTAGTATTATCGTTGTTTCTGATGTTAACTAATTTTCATTCCTTTATATGTTTTCATACAGAAGTCTTGTTTTTTATGGATAGTATAGGTTTGATTCTTATCAATAATTATATTATGTTCTTAAAAATTATTTTTAATCATCAAATGAAAATTATTCCTGAATGGTTATGATGGGGAAATGGATCTCATTGCGTTCGTGGAGACGGTAATCCGTACGTATGCATGAGAAACAATAACCTTATATAGATGGTGAGATCATATGTAATTGGATTCTATATCATATATACCGAATAATTAAAATTTTATATTTATTATTTACATCAATTATACTCATTTGTATACCCATCCAAATAGTGAAGTGTTGAATGACAAACTACACCATGACATGGACATGGTAAGTCGTGTGTACACACGTATGGTGACTTTGTCATTTATAGGATGGATAGAATAACTAATATTGGTATACCATATTTATAATGAAATCACAGTATGTATAAGTTACTCAAGTTATTATTTTGTTATATAAAAAAAATGAAGAAGAAGTGGAAGAAGAAAATAACTTGAAAGATGTTGGCGAAATTATTACCTCTTCTTTGGTTGTTTCTTTTTTAGTTGATCAAAGGGCTCCTTAGTTTGTCATTATAACCAAAGGAAGGCCTCTAGGTTGAATTGAGGGAAGTGGTAGGATTTTAGGGAAGGGTTTGTCTGATCCGAATGACTTTGGAGGTGTGAATTTGAGAGAAGGGGAAGTTCCCTTTTATAAGAGGGGTGAGGGGAACCTTAGGAAATAATTGAAATATTAGTTTATAATAAATTCATATTCTGTTAATAATGGCTCTAAAATTATTTATATAGAGTAAAGGGTTGGGATGGGCCTAAATCATTTCCACCAATAGGGTTTAGACCTGTTTAGTTCCCCATTTTAGCCTTATAATTTATATTTAACTCTTTGTTAAATAGTTTGACATTTATCATGTCTCTTTGTATATTTATATTATATAGTTCATAAGCTTACTATAAATTTCCAAGCGAACCCCAAGTGGTTCATTATTGATATATATAACCTTACCTAATTAATTTTTCCAAACCATAGATTTTTAGTAATATTATATCAATTAATAATATAGTATTGGTTTTAAAAACTCATTTATGTCAATTTTGACACTAATTAGTAATTGATTTTTATAAAGTCTAAAAAACTATATTACATCGAAATAAATTCATTTAATCAACCCTAACATGTCATATTAGACTATAAAATTTGTGTAATTCATCAAAAGTATCAATTTGCATTTATTTGGGTATTTATAATATCAATTATTTTAATATTTCATTAATAAGGTAATTTCTACATCATCATTGTGTCATAAATAAATTAAATTATTTAATGTATAAAAATTATAATTAAAATACGATTATGTATCAAAGAATTTTATATTTATAATGAATATTTATAGTCAAATTTATCTAATTTATTACCATATATTAAAAAAAAATTAGTTATTAAACTTGGAATTTTACACTTTTAACTCTTATTGCAATTAAATAATAATAAATGTCATAATCTAATCCAACTGGACCTAAAGGATCATATTTTATTCCTAATTTTGTTTTTGGTCGAATTACACTTATCCAATAGAATTATTACATGTTTTAGGGTAATAATAATTTCAATTTTACCTTTAATTACAATATTTACTTTTAATCGTGGTAAATAAAAGTCAAAAGTTACTAATCAAAAAAAATTATTTTCATCTTATTGAACCAAATTTTACTTCTTGATAACAACTTTGCCTCTCGGATTCTTGAAATTCAACTCACAGAAGCGGTAAAATTATGTTTTATGAAAATTTGAAAATGCTATTGGGAGATGGGTAAAATACAGTAAAAGTTTCAATAAAATTTTCTATATCAAATTTTTAAAAAAAATGAGTCCAATTAATTACATAGAACTAGTATAGGTATTATGTAACTATTTTTAGCCAATATAAATAAAATAACTAATTATTGAAATAAAAAGCTTATTTTAACAAATAATGCAGTGTTTTTAACTATTCATCAAAAATTGAATGTTTTCAGAAAAATAACAATAATTCACCCTAAGCTAACTTCGATACTCTGAATTGAAAATTGAAGTCCATTTTGAAAAATTAAATTTATAAAATTTTAAAAAGTGGGTATTACTATTCATAATGGCTAGTTTGATTGATTGCGGTGTGTCAGAATCTCGATGTTGTGTACAACGCAAGCTATTCCATTATTCAAAAGGAAGTGTATCATGGATGCTTGGGGTGTTACATTTTCCCCTTTTTCAAATAATTTTATCCTAGAAATTTCAACAATATTACTGCATAAAAAATATTCGGGTGGTTCTTCATCATAAGTTCAACGGGTTCCCATGTTGCCTCTTCCAACTTATTGTTTGTACATAGAACTTTTACAAGACTAGTTTTCTGGTTTCTCAACAATTGTTATCTAGTATCAAAAATCATTACAGGATCTTCACAATAAGACAGATCGGGTTCTAGTTCAATTTCCTCATAGGTGAGTACATGCGTTGGGTCAGGCATGTATTTTCTTAACTGTGATACATGGAACACAATCAGAACTTTGGATAGACATTGCGTCATTTCCAAACTGTAAGATAAAACCCCAATTCATTCTATAATTTTGAATGTTCAGATATACCTAGGACACAATTTAACCTTCTTATTGAAACGTATAACTCCATTCTAGGGATAACCCTTCAAGAAAACATGATCTCCTACCCGAAATTCCAAATCCGTCCTTCGGTTATCGGTATAGCTCTTCTAACTACTTTGATCTGCTTTGATTTGGTTTTGGATTACCTTCACCTTTTCTATCATTTCCTTAACATGTTCTGGGTCTACGAGTTTTCTTCCACCAATATCATCCCAAAAAGTTAGTGTGCGACGTCTCTTTTCGTAAAACACTTCATATGGTTCCATCTGAATACATGAATGAAATCTATTTTTATAGTAAAATTATACCATAGGTAAATATTGATACCACATACCTTGAATGTCATGTGAGAAATATCTCAATGTGTTTTCTATGGTTTGAATTGTCCATTTTGATTATCCATCTTTTTGAGGGTGGTAGGAATTGCTCAAACGAAGTTCAATATCCAAGGCCTTCTGAAGACTTTCCCAAAATATTGATGTAAAATGGGGATCATGATCAGAACCAGTCTATAGGGATACTCCATGAATTCTTAACACTTTATTAATATATAGTATTGCTAAACCTTCAAGTGGTAAATCTTATCTTATAACAATAAAATGTGATGACTTGGTAAGAAGATCAACAATGACACATATTGCATCATTCCTTCTATGAGTCTTCAGTAGCCCCATGATAAAGAACATCGTAATATCATCCCACTTCCACTTAGGTATGGGAAAAGGATTCATGACTCCTCTAGGATGTTGTTTTCCATCTTTCCCTTATTGACTGACCATACATCTTAGCACATGACCAGTAATATCCCTATTCATGTTGTCCCACCAAAAAGGTTCATTCAAATCACTAAACATCTTAATGTTATTATGGTGTATAGAGAAATTCGATCTATGAGAATCATCCAAAAATTCCCTTTTTAGATCAGTTATATTCGTAACACAAAGTCTCTTTCCAAATTTCAAAATTTCATCTCCTTATATGATGTCACTCAATCTCCCATCATTCATAGCTTTAATCTTCTTTTGAAACTCCTCATCATCGGTCTGATAACACTTTATTATTTCTAGTAATGATGGTTTTGCAACAATTTGAAAAAGTATTGTGGTTTCACCTTCCATAGTTATTCCCATATCGATGTTTACAAGATCCATGAAAATAGGATCTCTTTCAACTCTCATCTTTTTCAAAACTCCATGATCCTTTCTGCTCAATGCATCTTCCACCTTATTTGGCATCCACTGTTGGTAGTGTATATTGCAATCATAATCTCTTAGTAGTTCAGGACATCATTTTTGTCTCATGTTGAGTTATTTTGTGAGAAAATGTACTTCAAACATTTGTGATCAGTATAAATCTCACATTTTTCACCATAGAGAGAGTGTCTCCAAATATTCAAAGCAAATATTATAGCTGGGGACTCAAGATCATAAGTGGGATAGTTTTTCTCTTGAATATTTAGCTGTCGTGAGGCATAAGAAACAACCCTATCATTCTGTATAAAGACACAACCAAGTCCTTTTGTTGAAGCATCACTATAAATAACAAACCCATCATTCCCAGATGGTAGAGTAAAGATAGGATCATTGAATAATCTTATCATCAGTTCTTCAAAACATTCTTCGCACTCTTTTTTCCAAACAAATTTACCCCCTTTATGAGTGATATTCGTTAATGAGTTATCCAATTGGGAAAAATACTGGGTGAAATGTTGATAATAACCTGTTAAACCAATAAAACTATGTGCCTTAGTTATACTTATTGGTGCTGGCCATTCTTGTATTTCCTTTTTCATAAAAGGATCATAGTAGATTCCATCCTTAGAGAAAATATGGCTAAGAAAAAGAAATATCTTTTATTCAGAATTGACACATGCTAAACATACCATATAATTCATTTCTTCTTTGGGTTTTTTGACAAGTGTGAATGTGATTTTCATGATCTTCGTATCTTTCGGATTATACCAAGATATCATCCATAAATACCACTACAAATTCATCAATATATTAATTGAAAACATTGTTCATTAGATCTATGATAACAGAGGGTGCATTAGTCAGCCCGAAAGGCATTACCGTAAACCTGTAGTGCATATACCTAGTTCGAAATGTTGTTTTCAGGATGTCTTCCTTCTTTACACACTAATGATGATATCCAGATCAAAGGTCAATATTTAAAAAATATTTATCTCCATAAATTTGGTCGAATAAATCATCAATGCAAGGTAGGGTATACATGTTCTTTATTGTTATATAATTGATATCCCTGTTGTCAATGAAAAACCTCATATATCCATCTTTCTACTTAACCGAAAAATACGGGCTCCCCATGGAGAGACACTAGGGCGAATAAATACCTTATTACTCAATTTCTCTAGGTATTTCTTTAGTTACACTAATTCCACAGTGTCCATTCTATAAGGGGTCTTCAATATGGGCCTTGAACCAGGAATTATGTTAATGGGAAACTGAATTTCTCATTCTAGAAGATGTCCACATAATTTTTATGGAAACACATCAACATATTCATGAAAAATAGGTACATCCTATATTAGAATATTCTTTCCCTCACCCATAGTTATTTCTTACTCTTCCTCCCCAATAAATGAATTTAGTTGAGCTACTGGGGGTGGATCTATATAAGAATCATATGGTGACGTTTCTTCTTTAAAGATAAGGTACTCTTTATCATCATCGCGAATTGTAACCTCCTTCTTCTTACAATAAATTTTTGCATCACGGTTTGAATGCTTATCCATACTGAGGACTATATCAAATTGAATAATTGTTATGATGACGTGATCAGCAAATAAAGAACATTTATATGCCCTAATGGGGATTGATTCACAAAACATTGTTGCAATGATATATCCTTTAGAAGTTTAGACTGATAACTCCCTTGTTAATTCAAATTGTAAATATCTAATTTTCTTAGAAAATTTGGATGATATGAAACAATGTGATGATCCAGAATCAAATAAAGCATTGGCTAAACATGAGGAAACCATTAAATTACCTTCCACCACATCTTTTAGTGCTTCAAACTCAGTATTAGTGATATCATAATCTTGGCATTCAACCCTTAGACTTTTATGAGGTATGTTTCCTTGGCACTTAAGACATTCATTTGAATATTTCTCCTTTTCTCTACAATTTTATCATTCAATATTGACAGTCTCTTTCTTCCCTTTGTAATCACGAGCTTGGTGTCCTTTTTCACCACACTTGTAATAGACTCTCATTCCATTCATGCATGTACTGGAGTGTTTCATCCCACATTTACTGCATGATGGATATTCAAATTTTCCCTTCTTCCCTTTATTTCCATCTCCAGAGTATTCAGCTAGTCTCTTATTCTCTTGCTTTGCTTTAAAGTCATAAGACATAGAGAATTCCTTTTCTGTCTTGATAGAAAATGAGACAATATCATTATATGACGATAAGTATTGTGAGACTAATGCTCGTTGGAGAAATGTTTTTAACCTATCAAAGAAACAATCAATCTTACTTCTTGGGTTATGTGTATAATCTCTAGTATTCCTCTCTAACCTTATAATGTTAGCCTCATATTTTGGGACATTATCGTCCTCTTTTTGCCTCAGGCTCAGAAATTGTCTTTCTATATCTTCTCGATTGTCACAAAGAAAGTAGTTTATAATAAAATCTCATTAAACTCCATCCATTCCATGATTTATACTTCTTCATATTCCTTTTTGTTTTGGATTAATGGCCCCCATTGATCTGCATCTCCCGTGAGGCAATAAACTACCATGAAAACTTTTCCCTTTCACTACTCCCTAAATCATGGAATATTTTTTCTAAGGAACTTATTCATTGCCCAAATACAAATGGATTTATAGTCCCATTTAATGTTGGTGGTCATTTCATCAGGAAGTGGTCTAACATTGATCCTCCACGTTGTGGATTAGGGTGCTCCATACCGATTAGGTTATTATTCATTACCTGAGTGAGTTGTCCTAGTATGATGATAAGTTGATCAGTACCAGTTGCATCACTAGATCCACTATAATTATCTTGAGTATAAGGAAATCCCTACATGGATTATGTGCATTAATATGGTTTCCATTAATTCCACTAGGCTCCATTTCTAAATAATTCCATACACTAGATTAGTTTATGAATCACAATACATAATTCCAAACTTGTAAAACACATAACATAAATTGAAAAGTTTATGGATATAATCCATAATCATAAAAAAAAATTTAAGAGTTATATACTAATAAATCCTTCATAATCATTTGTAAATAAAATAAGAATTATCCTATGCATATCCCTCAAGAGTGTCGTAACCAAGAGTGCATCAATTCCCATTGTCATGCACTAGTTCCCATTCGAGTCTCACCCAAAGCGGTGTTTTCAAGTTTTACCCCTAGGTGCATATGTGCCAGATCCACCTCTACCTACACGTACCAGAAAGGGATGTATTTCTTGTAAAACTCACAAAATCACTATATTACCAAAATTCTAGGATGTTTTTCTAGACTAATCCTCAAAGTCTATATTAGGGTAGTGTTCTATAATTAGAGTTTTTCTAAATCTAGTTTCTATGGTTTGTACTAGAATTCCTCTGATGCCAACTGTTACACCCTTACCCTAGTTACCCAAAGTCATTGGATTATTACATAACATTGTCATGATACAAGTAAATCATGTCCCTAAAGACCAATCAGTTCAGTAGCATTGGAAATACTAGAAACATATATATATATATATTACCTTACATCATGAAATAAAAACAACAACAACATCAAGTACCCTTTTAACACATGTATCCCTTATATTATCCTTAAAGTCAACCATAATATACTTCTTCACATCCTGTGAAAAATAAAACATAGAAAGGGATGAGCTCAGATTCTCAGTAAGGATAACAATATAGCAGAAACATTCATAAATAAGCATTTAAGGAAATGTATATGTCTAAAACAAAATCCTTTTAAACATAAACATCATCATAATACGGAAAATATAAATAAAAATAATTCCATTAACATACTCACATGGATATTCTACAAGTCAAATAATAACATGCAATATCAAATAGCAACTTTCATAATGATGGAATGCATAATGCCAGACCTCATAACCACATAGTCAAGGCCTTGTGCCAAAACTACAAATAAAATTTTGGCATGTCCTAGTTAAAAGACACTAGTTTGTCTCATAAGGCCTACCGATGAACCAAGGAGCTATATCAGGCTACACCGATCACTTATTATATCCAATACATTCCTCATATAAAAAGGGTTAAACAGAACATAAACATTCATATTAAAACTAGCATAAGAATTGTCAATAATTTATCTATAAACCATTAATGGTATTAAAATAACACATCCACGGTCAAAAATATAACAAAACCTTCAATTCAATATGGAAGATTTTTATCATAATAAATCAACTTCAAACATGTTTAAAGGCCATCAAAGGATTTTAACATAGATGAAATGAAAACTATTTGAATGAAATACCTCTTTCTATTTTGAAACCATTTAAAAGTCACATAATTATAAAAAAGAACATTTTTTTGGAAATATTCATATAATCTTGTAAGGTAAGCTTCGACTATGTTATAATGGTGAAGAATAGCCGCACCGACCATATAAGTTAAAAAACATTCTTACCTTAATTTTGTCGAAAAGGTCATAAACTACCTTGTTTAGAAAATGAAGGAAATATTCCATTCAAAACATCAAAAGTAAAACAAGGGTATAAATGAAATTAACCCATAGTCTAGGAAATAGTAAAAATGTTTTGAAATACATTTTTATGAAACATGGATGTGGATGATAAAGAGGTCCATGTTGATAATTACGTATAAACAACCTCAGATAATGAAGAGATTGTAGAATTAACCATTACCTTGTACTTTCCATTGGTCAACAGTATGTTAACCTCATGTATAATAGTTAAATCATTGTTAATAAATTGTAAAATAAACATATACACAAATATGATATCAAATATGATCTTCTAATATTGCTTTTTTAATAATATTTTAGTATTATTGTCATTTCGGATGTTCACTGATTTATTTTCCTTTATATATTTTGATACACAAGTCATGTTTGTTATGGATAGGATGGATTTGATTAATATCTAGAATGATATTAAGTTCTTAAAAATTATTTTTAGTCATCAAATGAAAATTATTCTTGAATGTTTACGATGGGGAAATGAATCTCATCACGTTTGGGGAGACTATAATTCGTACATATGCACGAGCGAAAATATAATTACATTGATGGTCGGATAGTATGTAATTAGATGGTATATCATATATAATGAATATTTAACATATTATATTCATTATTTACACCAATTATACTCGTTATTATACACATCAAAATAGTGAAGTGTTGAATGAAAAACAACACCACGACGTGGAGACGGTAAGTTGTACGTACACACGTATTGTGACATTGTCATTTATAGGATTGATAGAATAAAGAATATGGTTGTACCATATTTATAATAACATCATAGTATATAGAAGATACTTGTGTTATTAATTATATTATGGAAAAAACAAATAATGAAGAAGTGGAAAAAGAAAATAACTTGAAAGAGGGTGGTGAAATTATTACCTCTTCCCCAGGTGTTTCTTTTTGAGTTGATCAAAAGGGATCCTTAGGTTAGATTTCATAACAAAGTAAGGACTATAGGTTGAATTGAGGGAAGTTGGTAGGATATATGGGCTGGGTTTGGCCAGGAAAATGTCTTTGGAGGTGTGCATTTTAGAGAAGGGGAAGTTCCCTTTTATAAGAGGGGTGAGGGGCACCATAGGAAAATATTGAAATATTTTTTTGTAATAAATTCATATTCAATTTATAATTGCTAGAAAATTATTTATTTGGAGGATAAGGTGAGTATGGGTCTAAAACCTCTCATCCAATGGGTTTTAGACATGTTTAGGTCACCATTTCAACATTATCATTTATATTTAACTCTTAGTTAAATAGTTTGACATTTACTATGTCTCTTTGTATTTTTATATTATATGGTTAATAAACATACTATAAACATCCAAAAAAACCTCAAGTGGTTAGTTATTGATATATATAACATTATATATGTTCTTTGGGTGAGCCTTATATTTTTAGGAATATTATATCAATTAATAATATAGTATTGGGTTTAAAGACTCATTTATGTCAATTTTGACATTATTTAGTAATTGATTTTTTTAAGTCCTAAAACATTATTACTTCTAACTAAATTCATTTAATAAATCCTAACATGTCATAGTAAACTATATAACTCTTTTAATTCATCAAAAGTATCAATTTACATTTATTTTGGTATTTATAATATCAATATGATAAAATTTCATTAATATGGTAATTACCGCATTATCATTGTGCCATAAATAAATTAAATTATTTAATGTATAATAATTTTAAATATAATACCATTATGTTGGAAATAATTTTATATTTCTAATGAATATTTATTGTCGAATATATCTTATGTATAAACCTATATTAAAAAATGTTTTAGTTATTAAACATTGAATTTTACACTTTTAACTCTTCTTTGAATTAAATAATAATAAATGGCCTAATCTAATCCAAGTGGACATAAAGGATGATATTTTATTCCTAAGTTATGTTTTTGGTCGAATTACACTTATCCAATATAATTATGACATGCTTTAGGGAAATAATAATATCATTTTAACCATTAATTACCCTATTTACTTTTAACCGTGGTAAATAAATGTCAAAAGTTACTATTAAAAAAAATTATTTTCAACTTATTGAACCCAATTTCACTTACTGATATAAACACTATCTCTAGGATTTTTTATATTTAGCTCACAGAAGTGGTAAAATTAAGTTTTATGAAAATTTGAAATTACTCCTTGGAGGTGGGTAAACGACGGTCAAATGTTCAATAAAGTCTTTTCGATCTAATTTTATGATAATAATTTGTCCAATGAATTAAATAGGACTAATATTGTTATTATTTATCTATTTATACCCAATATATATGATGTAACTAATTATTTAAATAAAAAGTTGAGTTTAACCAATAACGCATTGTTTTTCACTATTCATAAAAAATTGAATGTTTTCAGAAAAATACCAAAAAATCACCCTAACCTAATTTAGATACTCCAAATTGATAAATAAAGTTCATTTTGAAAATTAAAATTTATAAAATTTGAAAAAGTGGGTATTACTATTCATAACTACTAGTTTGATTGGTCACAATGTGTTAGTATCTCGAAGTTTCATACAATGCAAGTTGTTGCATTATTCAAAGGGAAACGTACCATGGATGCTTGGGGTGTTACATTGGTGGAATACACTAATTCAAATTTGATTTGAGTTCAATGAATTCTAATAAGAAATTATGGAACTTGGGGTGTCTGGTGATGTCATGATGGTAAGCATGTGCAAGAGGTTCATGGTTCCATTTAGGACACATGAACAGGTGGCTTGAGAGAATGTGTCTTCAATTTTTGATGAAATCAAGGTGATGAGAAACACCTATAAATGGGACTATTTGCTATTTTATTTTTGTGATGGACCGTTTTTGTTTACATTATAATTTTCTCATGTCTTGGTGGAATAACTTGAGATTTATAGTGGTAGTGGTGCCATGGAAAATATTACTACATGGCTAATTAGAAGAGAGCCACGAGAAGGTTTTTAGTTTTTGTTATTATGTCCCTATTGAATCATGGTGACCAAGAGTCGATGATATTCTTGTGGGAAGTTATATCTAAGGACTTTGATTAGAATTTACGTATCCATACAGTTAGTGGTCACATCAAAAATAGATGAGGTTGGGTTGGTATTCATAAATCAAATCATAGTGTACTCCAATTCAAGAGACGATCATGCCTAGTATATTACCATGATCCTTAGTACTCTATGAGAGAATCATCTATTCTCTAGGCTATCTAAGTGTACATTCTCATTGATAATGGACCCCATTTGAGTTTTCACCCATGGATCAGTGTTACTGAGGTCATGTAGAGGTAAGTGAAGCATCATTAATCTATAAGTAATGTACTTGGTAAGGAATCAATGCGGAATAATGTCGTGGGTTCCATTATCAAAATCCAAGAATTTCTAAATGTTTATATTTCATTATGTTGATTGATTGAGATAAATATAGCCACACCATGTTCAAGGGATTGGATGTAATTTGAGAAAGGAAAAAGGAATATATATTTTCTTAAGCGAGGTAGTGTAAATTACACCCCTATGGTAGGGAGTGATTTTATGGCTGCTGGATCATAAACCTGGTGCATGTAGGGTCATGAAAATATGGAACTGGTCATGGTTCTATCAAGGTGGTATCTAGATTCCAATGAGGAACTAATAATGTTAATGGATAAGATATATTGTAAATTATTTTAGGGAAATGAATGTGGTGATGATCGATCCCGGCATTGTATTTAGTAATAAATTGTTTCTAAAAGTATTGTGAAGTGGTTTTATTGGATGTGAATTAGTAATGTGGTAATGAAAAGTTACGGTTATGGGAGACTGGTAGTATTGATGGTGGAATGACATTGGGAGATTGGTATGGACTCCATTAGGCATGTTCATGTAGTTGTGGAATGAGGATTGGTGTAGAGGAATCATGTTACAGAATGTGGCGACATGTCTAATGTTGTAGCCTAGTATTAGATTGATGTATTGGATTAGGATGGTATCATTTTAGTTTTTGATTATAATGGATGTGGTAAAATATATATTACATCTAGTCTGTCATCTTGGGGAAGGTTGGTATAGTCTGAAAATTGAATTACCCATTGAGGGAAGAGAACGTTTGTTCTTAATTCATCCATGGGTGATGGGTGCACATCCTTATCAGATGGTTTCTCAATGATGAAGATGGGTAATATTGATGATTATAATTCTCATGTATATTTCATCATGGTAATTTAAGAACTGTTTTAGATTCATTATGGGAGCATGAGTTCAATGTTTTGTTGGGGTTTTTAGATGGTGGATATTCCAAGAATTGATTATTGGTGGAGGTAAGATGAAACTTATAATGGGATGTACCACATCCCCATCAGTGGATTTGGAGATTATATGATCTATTTTTATGTTTCATAGGCTCATGAAATCATTACCTTGGAATTTTTGTTTTGATGATGGGTGTTGGATCATGTTTTGTCCAATTTAGCTCCTTGATTTGGAGGTTGTTAGTTGTTTGATTTTAAGGATTTTAAAAGATAAAAGTGGGTTTTGGCTATATATTGTGGCTATAATAGTTTGCATGATGTTAATTTATGACCACCAAGGCTTTTAGGGATGATAAGTAATATAGTATGGTGGTTATAAGATCCTAACCTTATAGAGAGGTATGTTTCATTTCAAATTTTTGTTAAAATCCCTTAAATTTGGTTAATGAAACGATTCACTAGAGTAGGGAAGATCTTGGGAGTATCCTAGGGGTTCAAGACATGAAATTGCGAGAATTTGGGAATTTTAGTTCATGTTTCAAGGTTGGAGTTTGGTTAATGCTAACCATGAACCATGACAGTGCGACCTACCGAAGGAGGGGGGAGTGTGGTATGAAAACCATGCAAGGTGTCCTAGGAGACCGTGAAACTTGAGGATCCCTTTGTAAAGAGGGGAACACATGGGGTTAGAATAGTTTTTTGAACCATTAATATGGATAAATAAACTATATATCTTAGTTTCCCAGTGTACAGAGGAGACTGCATGGTTGGTCCATGGTTTGGAAAGTTGTTCAGCCAAACTGTGCTCCTCTTTAAAAATGTTGAATTTACCATTTTCCTCTCATTATTAAATCCATGTCCTTTAATTTTCACCCCCTTTTCATCTTCATAAGCCTAGGGTCTGAACCTCCATCTCCGAACTCTTCTGAAGATGGTTCTCCTTATAATCATAGGTGTTTGAGGTGGTTATTAATGTGAACTGGATCTCATGGAAAGTCATCGACTATGTTTCTTAATCTTATATAGAAGATTTTTTCCGTGGTATATCTTATTATTATAAATATTATGAAAACTATTTCCATTAATTTATTTACCTAAGTGATTGAGGATTATATATCCTGAATCAATGGTTTTTTTGGGTTATTTTTTGACAATGAGCATGAGGTAGGTGGTTTATAAAACATTCCCTATATTCTTGATGTTATTCTTGTGCATGTGGTTTTACCAATGAACTACATTTCTATTTTTTATTTGATTTAGATAAGTAATTTACAATTTAAATTGATTTGATAGACCCTTTTAAGACCCCATTGGGTCCATTAATGATTTGAGATCAGACCTAGGGCTACCGATGTGGTATATCAATCCCTTGAATGTGGTGAAATAAAATGGTAAATAGTGATATATATAATTTATGTGATTAAATAGGTTGTAATTTTCTTTATTTTTGTGTAATCATGGTTAAGGGACTATTTGAAATAATTTTGGGATAATTTTGGAGGATATATTAAGATGTCGAATAGAAATTATTTCTATCCTATGATTTTGTGGAATAACAACGAGGATTCTAAAATTGTTTAAATGGTGTGCTTGGGACTTTGATATTGTTATGGTTTTCAATGAGGAAAAACAATGTTTTAAGGTGGGTAATTTTTAAAATGATGGGTAGTACTAAAAATTATTTTAATGTGGTTTCTGAATGGGTTTCAAATGTTTATTTTACATGAATATGTGTCTTCACTTTTGGTGAAACTGCTTTAATAGATCTTAAAATTGTATTAATTTCAATGAATGTCTTTAACCTTTCTTGGTTTTACAAATAGGATGAACCATATTTTAAATTTTGGATTCAAGATTATTTAAATTAATGTTTGTCTTCGTTTTTTAATGATTTGTAAATAGTCCAATTGGTAAATGATAAAAAATTCCACTATTAAGTTGTTAAATTGATTTAAAGAATGTTTTAAATATGTGTTAAATTAATAAATGGTTAAATGTTTTTACTAAAGAAATGAATTAAATATATTTAATGAAATATAACATTTCAATAATGGTAAATGGAATTGGTGAATCCATAATGTTTCTATGTGTTATAATTTAATGTGTTTAAATCATTGAAATCATTATTTATAAAATGTATGTGATGTGGGACATGGAGGTACAAAACCATGGGTACGGATGGATATACCTGAATATTAGCATCCATGATATGGATGATGGGAAATTGTGCATCAAATCCTTGATTTGTGATGTCCATACATGATTCTCAACATCCTTGATTTGAGAAAACGGACATTATATTCCTTATTCTTAGCTAGGGTATCTTCATGACATTCTGATAACTAATACCATTTGACATGGTATTTATAATGCGGGAAGTGAACTTCCGTATCTATAAGAGAAATTATTAATAAATATTCCCCTAGTTTATTTATAAGGTTTAACTCCTATGATTTATTATTTAGACATATTTAATGTTCAATGAATGTTTGGTTGGTTGGGTCACATGATGGAACCTAGGAGTCTAAATGAATAAATAATAAATATTTATTTTGACACATACTTCTTATATATTACTTTTTATGTTTTCCTTTTTTATTTTTATAAACATTTTTAGACTTTTTATTACATTATATTCCATTGGTGGTGGCATAAAAATTTGTACTCACACCTTCCTCATGTATCCACGACACTTGGGTAATTGAGAAGATGCTACTTGTTTCAGTTGTAGGTTCTAGACAGGGACCTCGCATTCGGTTTACCTTAGGCTAATAGGTTGGAGTATGGGATGTTATAACCATGATCAAGGTTTTTTATCACTTGGTATTTGGGGTTTCATTTCCTGATTGCTTTATGTGTAGGATTTACATTTTATTTTATATCATTTTTCACTTGGGTTATTGTGGGAACCTTTCATATGTTGATTCATTTACTGATTATTCTGATTGGGGAATATTTTCACATTATTTATTCTATTGTAATAATCTCATAAAGAGATAATAATCATCGAAATTTCCTCATTATATCCCTATCATTAGTCTATAATATCTATCATATAGGGAGTTGTGCCTGAGGTCAGGTAACTGACGAGCTTAGGGAACCAGTTTGGTAGCTCTCGAGCCAGGACATCAAAATTACAAGTCAGTTACACCAAGTGTAACAAAAAAAGAAACCATAAATAAAATAAGGTCATAAAGAAGATTTTATAACTATTACACCAACCACATAGTAGGTCTAATGTACAATATTAACTATTGTCTACATGTACATGGAGCTACATTAAAACTATATAAAAAGTATATGATAATATATTTTCCATGTCAAAGTCTGTACCACTATAGTGCACTGTCAATGTCAACAGTCAACCCTGTTATAGTTCCCTATCCAACCATGGGTGTTATGGATCAATGAGCATTATGGTCCATTAGAAATAGGCCAAACATCATCCATGTATTGGGCTACACCATTCCAACAGTACTTCTCGTAATGATAAATCAATATTCAATGATTGAGTTCTTATAGATGGTGTGTATTTTGATTATACTCCATGTGACAATGATATTGAAATTTTCCATTGTATTGATAGTCACTTGAGAGGTTGATTCTAGCTACACTATGAACCTAATTATCAATCAGTGACAAATTATCTTATTCAAAGGGTAGTTTGAGATGATGGTCAGCATATGTGGCTCCCTTCGATTTTACAACATTTGATGCAACTAATAAGATTTATAATGATAGTGTACCTTCCTAAAAATTAATATAAATATGAAACTTTTTGTCAGATTATATTAAATACCCCCTCACTGAGGTTGAGTATAATTCTATGATAATGTGGGAATAGTTTTTTGAGGATAGATTATCAGTCTAGGTAGGTCCCATATCAATTCCTCAATATAAAATTCCTAAGGTATTAAAACAGTAGTCCATAACTTACCTTTTGAATAACATATGGAGGACTCTACACCATTTCTTGATTAGATTATTATCATATGTAAATTACATTAATCACCTCAATATATATAATTATATTTTTAACAATGTTCCCTTGGATAACTTTTTGATGTCTCAAAACCCCATGTCGTGGAAGTAGTGTGAGGGCATCCCGCATACCAACATCAATAGTTTAAATTAAATCCACTATATAATCCCTAATACCCCAAATATCATTTATATCAATGGGTGGGGAGAATATGAAGAATTTTATTTCACCCTACTCACCATCCAAAAAAGGTATATCAATAAATGTATCAAGTAATGTCATTGTTTTAGAAAAAATATCATATCTAAAATCTCTATATTCATGTTAGTCTATTTAATGAAATCATACCAATCATAATTACACAAATTTGGGTACTATGAAGGGGTTATCCATTGAATGTATACTATATAAAATTTCAAATAAGGTAAAACATGCCTTCGACCTATAAAAAACAAACCCTGGAGTCATAGTGAAACCCTCATTGGTGGGTAACTCTCTCCCCCTAATAAGTTTCATCATCTAGATTATTCTAAAATAAAGGTCCTAAAATACAAGAATGATATGATAATAACTGCCTTTTAGTGTTATGAGAACAACCAAATCATTCATATTTGGTTGCATTTTACCACCATTATTTTCCTAAATGTCATCAATCCTATAGTGGAATTAATATTTTATGATTATAGAGAAACATCATCCACATTCCATAAAGATAGGGGAAGTATTGCATCTCCCTCCTATGAAGTGGTCATTATTTTACAAACTATGAGAATAACCATATAAATAACCTTAACTATTATTTATATATCATTGTAATACCTTGAGATCTTAATATAACATGATGTTTCTTAGTGTATTCAGCAAACAACAATATGTTTAAATGAAACGTGATATTATATTAAAACATAATTATTTAAATGTGACTAATATAACATAGATGTTGCATTAGAGGGTATGAATAGTATTAAAAAATTATGAAATATATATTAAGGTCTTACTCAATATAAATTTATCAATAAATTCTTAATAAATAAGAACTCATCTTTTAATAAAGATATTTTATTCCAAAAAATATGTTTCCTTCAATAATAATTTTTTATGAGATAAATTTATAGTTATTTTTTTACACTTTTAGAAACTTAATTTTATAATATGAACATAATTTTTAAAATCAGTCTAAAAATACTAACTTCTCATGAAATTTTATTATTTTTTTGATAAATATTGATTTTTCAGTGAATAGTGAAAAGTACATTTCTTTATAAAACTGTCATTTATTTTTAATAAATTAATTAATTCAAAGTGAAATTATTCTTTTAATTTGATATAAAATTAATTTATGTAATATTTATTTATATTTAAACCAATTAATTACATTTAAATAATATTTATATTGAATTTTAATTTAATTTTATTCTATGGCTTAAAACACATGTTCCTAAAATCTATTTTAATGATTATAATGTTTATCTATGTTAATTAATTAGAATCACCCATTATAATGATTTATTAAATTAAATTTATATATTATATATCTATATTTTGGAATTAAAATGCATACAATTATTATTTTTCATTATACAATTAATATAAGATAATTGTTTATTTGAAAAATAATTTTTTCGGAAAACTATTTTTTCATCACGCTTGCAGGTTTTAATTAAAAACTAATTTATGTCACTTATGAGAATTTAATTTCATAATATTTATTTAATATTTATAATCTCCTTAATTTATATCATATAATAATTTCAACTTATTTTTTTCTAATAGTTCATATTAAAAACATTAGACATATTATTTCTATGGTAAGAAGTAAAATGGTAAAAGTGTATAACCTTATAATTAAAGTGGAAAAAAGTTTAAAAATGTTAATTTTTAGTTTTAGAATTGTTTTTAGTCATTATAACTATTCAAATTATTTATTTTTTAATTTTGGAGTCACTTTTCATAAGAGAGACTACCCATTATAAAATAGTTTTTTGTATTTTCAAAAACGACAGTCCTCAATTATAAAAAGAAACCAAATCCTATCACATATTCATACCTCTAAATCCATTTGGATCAACTAAAACATGTAAAAATATCTACAAAAAATCCTTTCCACATTATAAATATTCTTCCCCAAAATACCACGATTAGGGTCCTTAATAATAAACCCAAACGAGGTTTGTCTAAGCAAAGGTTGTCATGTTTATTGAGTTCCATTTTTTACTTCTTATTTTTCCACATTCAATTATTTCTTAAGAATTCCAATATAATAACACAGTTATCTATTATATACTAAGATGTTATTATGTTTATGTCAAGATATTTATCTGTATCCTCTTCCATGAAATGGGAAATGAAACCATTGTTCATGTGTATGACAAACTACCACCTAGAAAACTGACGTAATTTATTATACATCATCCCCTCTCATGAATATTAGTAGTGGTAAATTTAATTTTTATATATTATATTCATTAAATATTAATATTTTATATAAATTTTATGTATCATAAACATTATTACCTATCCATACATTGAAAATCGATAACATCGTTCATGTGCATAGTGAACTGTCACCTCGTGAATCGATGTGATTCGTATTTTATTAACGTATCACATGAGTGGTATATGTTGGTGTACTTCAAAAATATTATTATATTTATGATATTATTATTATAATTATTATTATGTAATGATAAAATAATATTTACATTCTTTCCATCATGATCATTGAAAAATGAAAACATTGCTCCAATTTATATATGGCTTGTTGTCCCTATTCTTTTAACATAGTCCATTTTTCATGACTATATATCATGGTTGGTTGTAAAATTATTATTGATGTATAAAAATGGTAATTATTTCATGGAAATTACTATGTAATTAATAGGATAATGTATATTTTTTCATGTTCAACACAACAATGCCATTTTGAATTTATAAACATAACTTTCTCAAAACACCCAATGTGAAGATAACTTATTTTGTAATTAAATACATCATTAAAATAAAAGATGTGAATGGTTTAAGTATATGGTTTTAAAAAATTAAAGGGTTATTATGAAAAAAACAATTTATATATGTTTATTATATAGTTTAAAAAGGACATAAATAAAAATTTTGTACTCGAGGTAAGGGTTTCATCTTAAAACTATATTCTTTGAGAGACATGTTCTTTTATGCACATAATTTATTTTAAATAGTGTATATACCTACCACTTACATATTATATAATTAATCCTTCATTATTCATGATATTTTAAGTTATAATGTATATACTTCATCCATGAGTGTTATGAATCAAATGTTACCAAAGTAGTAAGGTTTTATGTTTCAATCCCATTTTAATAGAGATTTTTGAGGCTTGAGTTTTCCTTATAAGAAATTATTTGAATATTGTATTATAAAAAATAGTATTATTATACTATGGTAATTTATAATATTTTCAATTAATATTACCAGTTTCATATCTTTGTGACTTAATTTTATTGAGAAAATGTTATTAATAAAAGATAATTTTATTTTCTATTTGGTCAAAAATAATTTTGATTCCATCCTTGTTTTCTAAAAATATTTTCATGAAAAGTTTTACCATTCCAAAAATATTTATCATATAAATTTTTACCCATCATTTAATTTATAAAAAACTGTTTTAAATCAATATTATTCTTTTTTTAAGAGACATTTTATCCTTTTTACAATAGTGTGAAAGGAATGTTTCTTTTATATTATAATGCTTGTATAAAATTACCCAACATCAAGAACAATCAAATATTTTATGATTCCTTTATAATTTGTCGTGTTTTATTAGATAAAACATTTTCAATAATTTTTTGGAAATTTTTATTTTTTTATGAAGTTATTTCAAATTGAAAAGGTTGTTTTTTAAGACCTATTCCATGTAAAATTTTAATGACATTTTCATCAACAATGAAAACGTTTGATGCTATGGATTACTTATAAATATTTTATAATTGTCTATAACATTTATAAATATATTATTATACCTTACATGTATGGTTTAATACATTCATTATGTTCATTTCAAAAATTCCTTCATTATGAAATTTCATTTGACTACGATATGAGACAATACTGTAATTCCCATTTATTTATATGGGTAATTTTTATGTTTATGAAATATGAATGATTACCTTATTTTTAAAACATATAAATGTGAAAGAAATGAATGTGATGTTTGGTCATGAAGTTATATATTCTTCAAATGCATTAGGTGATATTTTAGTCTCATGAGAAGTCTTGTTTTGGATTATGGAGTGAACGTAATCCATTATGGAATTTTTTCCACCAAGTGATGTTTTCTTGGAAGTTATCCTTAACTTATGTTTTTTCATTTTTAATTTAACTAATACATTTCATATGTTTCCATGATATATGATGACATTTATTTATTTTATTATTTTATATTATTACTCACGATTCTTATCATTTATGATATCATCTTATAACATTGATCCACAAGTTGTAATTCCTTATCATGTTTATTCGGTTATTGGGATTTTTAGATCATCCCTTTATTTATTTTATTCCCCATGTTATCCTATTAAATTTTAGGAGATAAATTTTTTTTGGAAGATCATTAAGGAGAATAAGATAAATTTTTTTGTTTCACATTTATGTATTGTGAAGATAGTCTTATGACGACACTATGACTCACAATATTTGGGTTAAAATTAAACGATGTTTTTGTTAAATATCATGTAATACTATATTTAATAGGATTGGTTCTCTATATTCCGTGTTATAGAAAAGGATTTTTATCATTTGGAAACTATGATGAAAATACATTAGTGAAAACCCTATGGATAAGTCTAAGGATAAGTTTAAGAATATGAAAATATCATAGAATTTTAGTGAAGTTTAGAGATAGAGATTTCCAAGAAATTGCATCCCTATCATGATATTATAAGTTGATGAGAATCTGGAACTGTTAAACCTAGGGTTAAGAACTCTAAAAATGGAGTATTTATCTAAAATTGATCACAACTGGGTGCATGACAATAGTCTAAGTTTCACACCTTTTTTGACATTCCCGGGGGATATGCTTTGGAAAATCACAAACTCTTTATGAACCATTATTATGGACTTGAAAAAAATTTCAAGTTTGAAAATATAATAGGAAAGAATTCCATGAATAAATATATAATCCTACGTAAGGATATACATATAATTTATAACTTATTCTTATAAAGTTTATAGTATTCCATTTGTTCATTTATTTGTTAATATATAATCATTTTTTATTATTCATTTATTTAATGGATGAAAATAAGATAAAACATTCTAATAACCATTGTGATATTAAAATGTAATGATTTTCCTAATGATATTCCTAACATAACTAAAATGTTAGTAAAATAGATTTTTATCATTACAAATGATCTATCTATAATTATTTTTATCAATAATTATATGTTTTAATTTATAAACACATTAATTAAGGGAGGTATAAAATATCATGGATGTTCAAGTGTTAATGATTATAATAAAATAAGATTAAATTTTCTATATGTCAAAGATGTGGAAATAAGCTGCATGGAAAATTCCTTGAAGAAAATATAATATGATTTTTGTGTGGAAAATAAGGACATAAATTATCTAATTTCTAATGAAAAAATGAATATTATAGTCGACAAGATGGAAGGAAAAAATGTCATAATAGTTCATAGCTAACAATTCAATGTTATAAATATAGGGAACATGGACGTTATTTGAGTAAATTACCCAATCTAATGACTAATTCCATAGGGACTAAATTATTAAAATCATTTAATTGGAATAATTGATGTGTTTAGGTGTTTTAATTCATGATTCAAGTTATTAATGTGTTTTATTAATGATATTATGGTTATTTTAATCATGAATCTTCCTTGGATTGTTCAACAATAGTTTTTCTCTAAGGATTTTCAAGAATATATTTAATGGTAGTAGTGACTTATGAGGTGATTTGATGGTAAGTTTATATTTTATAGAAAACAAATGATTAAGTAAATTAACATCATTAATATTTGATTTATATTGTGGTAATTATTGTAATTTAAGATTATTTACTTTATTAAAAAAATTGTATAGAAGAATTTAGTGATTAAGACATAATTTTGTAATTATTTTCATTTTGAGGACATTCATTATATTTTTGATAATTATATATCAATTATATTTATATAGTTTTAGAAAAAGTATAACTTATATGTCGGCTCACAACTCATCTTATCGGTAAAGGTCATAAATAATTAACCCACAACTGAAGGGAGATACATGTGCATCGACTACCACGAGCTTACGTAATGTACTGGTTAGTTTGACATTTTTTTCGTAAATGATTTCGTGGATAAATTTTTTTTTTTTGGAAAAATATTATTGGAATAATTATTTTCTGATTTTTAGGATTTTTAGGTGATTGATGGTATTTTGGGAAACATTTAATTAGGTTAAGATATATATGTACAACTTTTAGGATTAGTTTAAATGATTATTTTTGGAATAATGAAAATATGTTTATAGAGATATATGTTTAATGGTATGAGATAAAAAATGATTTCAAAACCAAATTTCATGTTGAGGATGTTGAGGTTATTTGGAATATAGGGTTATTTATTTATAACATTATCTACGGTAAACCATTGGTTTTATTTTTGAATTTTGGAGACTAATATATTCATATTAGTTTTATGTATTACCTTAGTTGGTGCTAACCATTTTGGATTTGATAAACATATGAATAATAGTTTTTTACTCATTCATGGATCTTATGATATATTAAAAATTAATTTCACTTCTTCAGGTATAAAAAATATTGTATATGAATTCCTTAGAGTTAGAGGGGAAGAGTAAATTGATTGAAGCATAATAAAAAAATGAAACATTTTTTAATAAATAATAAAATATAAAGTAAGAATATTTTATGTTTTTATATATATTAATATAAAAATAATCCATCAATTCTGCGAGAAGGATCTTGAAATAGAATTTTTTTTGTTACCTTCATATCCAACGAGTCAAAAGTCTCTTAATTCCTCACAAATTGTTGGTTTTCTAGTTCATAACTTTCTCCAGATCATTCACCTTCTTGTGATCAATGACCCATATATATCCATAATTAGTTTTTCTTTTCTTCCAAGTTTATATTTTTAATTATTAATAATTTTATTCTAAATAGAAACCTATTTATGTGATAACATTCATATTTCTATTTTCCACTTTTTATAAGGAGGATTTATTATCCCTTTTTAGGATATGGATATTTCACAATGGAGTTTTAGAATGTAAAATCATTCATTACATAGATTAACTACAAATTATGATTATGAAATTTATTTTATACAGTTATAATTTTACACCCTAATATTTTAAAAGAACCAAATTTTCGATATCCTATTCAACACGGAGTGTTGAGTTTAAATAAATCACGATATAATATTAAAATATTAGTGATTGAAAATGATCAATATAACCTTGTCTTTAAATTAGAGGGTATGAGTGGTATTAAATACATTTTATAATATATATAATGGTCAAAATTGATATAAATTTATTGATTAATATATAATAAATTAGAACTCAACTTTTAATAAATATATTTTATTCTTCAAAAATATATGTTTCCATCAAAGGTTATTTTTATTATGAAAATATATTATAATTAATTTTTAGAAATTTTAGAAATTTTATTATATAACATGAAAGTTATTTTTTAAATCAATGTATCGATAATAATTTTGGGTGATATTTAATGATTTTTTTAAAAATATTGATTTTTCATTAAATAGTGAAAAATAATGATTTTTTTTTCTAAAACAGTCATTTTATTTTAATAAATCATTTTATTTAAAATTATAATTTTTCTATTAATATGATTTAAAATTAAAATAAGTAATATTTATTTATATTTAACCAAATTAATTTCATTTAAATCATGTTTATACAATATTTTAGTATAAGTTTATTATTAGGCTTAAAAATACATTTTTTCTGAAAAACTGTTTTAAAGATCATAATATTTCATCAATTTTATTAATTAAAAAAACAATAATTTTCAAGGATTTAAATTTAAATTAAATTTTATATATCAATTATTTTTAATTTAAATACATATAATTCTTATTTATATTCATACAGTTAATATAATATCATATTTTCCTTGAAATTTTCATTTTTCAGAAAACTGCTTTTTATCACGCTTGTGGGTTTTAATTTTGAATTAAACTTTATCAATTATGAAAATTACATTTCATAAAATGTTTTCCATATTTTTAGTAACATTTTTTACATTATATAGTAATTTCAACTTTGATTCTTTTATAATTAAATAGTAAAAATAACATAAAAATAGTTCTCATGGTATAAAATCAAATTGTCAAATTGAGTAACCTTAGAGGTAAAGAAGAAGAATTTTTTTTTTAATTTTAGTGTTATAGTTTTGTATAAGAATTATATCTCATCTAATATTTTATTCTTTAATTTTTTAGTTACCTTTCTTGAGAGTAACTTCCCATTATTAAATAGTTTTGGGTATTTACAAAAATGTCACTCCTCCTCAACTATAAAAGGGAACCCCTCCACTCACTTCATCCCACCTCTCACGAATTTTATCTCAACCAATACATTAAAACTCTCTCCAAAATATTATTATCCACATTCTAAATTTTTTTCATTCCAAAGGACCAACATTACGTTTCTTAATAAGAGATCCAAGGAGGTTTTTCTAAGCGAATGTAATTGTCTTCAGTGAGCATATTATTTTTACCTATTATTTTTACACCTTCTAATATGTATTTAATATTATTAAATAATTAAACAATTATATAATATATTCTTATATTTTATTATGTGGATTTAATTCTATTTATCGATTTTATTTTCCATCAAATGATAAGAAGAATCGTCGTCCAAGTTTACATCGGGCTTCCGCCTCTTGAACTGATGTAAATAATTTTCCATCATTTCCCATCATGGATATTCATGATTATTGAAATAATGTGTATATATTATATTTATTAAATTTTAATCATTCTTTAAATGTAACATATCATATACCTTCTTACCTTACAATCCATTAAAAATTATAGCATCAATCATGTGTATGATGAACTACCACTTCACGGAGCAATATGATACCTTTTTTATTACCTCATCACATTGATGGTATCTAGAAATTTATTTAAATAAATATTATGATATTTATGATATTATGATCATAATTTAATGATAAAATAACACTTACCTTCTTTACATTATGATCATTGAAAAATGGAAGTGTTGCTTGTAACACCCCGACCTCAGTTACCTATAGTCGGTGCATTATTACATAACATTGGCATGATCACAAGAAAGATCAAATATCGAAAGACCAATTGGTTTAGTAGCCTTGTAAACACTAGATATATTCATAATTCTTACATTACATTATAAAGTGAAAAACTACTACAACAACATATTGTCTCCATATTCCACACTAATACCCCCACATAATATCCCTGCAGGTCATTCATAATTTACTTCTTCACTTCCTGGGAAAAATAATACATAGAAAAGGGGTGAGCTCAAATGCCCAGTAAGGATAAAAATACAGCGGAAACTTTCATAAATAAGAATAAACATTTAAGTCAATGTATAACTAAAACAAAATCCTTTTAAACGTGAACTTCAACATAGTATGACAAAAGTAAAATGAAATAATTCCATTTACTTATTCACATGGATATTCTACTAATCAAATAATCACATGCAATATCAATAAACACTTTCATAATGATGGAATGCATAATGCCAGACTATCATAACCACATATCCAAGTCCCTGTGCCAAGACTACAAATAAGATTTTTCCAAGACACTAGTTTGTCTCATGAGACCTACCGATGCATCGAGGAGTTATAGCGGGATCCATCTGTCACATGTTAAGTCCAATGCATTCCCATACGAAAATGTTTACACATAACATAAACATTCGTATTAAAACTAGCATACGTAATGTCAATACTTTCACCATAAACTATGAATGGTATAAAAATAGCACATCCACAGTCTAACATATCACAAAACCTTAAATATAATATAGAAGTTTTGTATCATAATAAATCAATTTCAAATAAGCGTAAAATCTATCAAAGTATGTTGACATAGATGATATCAAAACTATTTTTAGAGAAATATCTCTTTCTATTTTTAAATCATTTAAGAGTCATATATTTATAAAATAAAAAATTTTCTTTGAAAATACTCTTATAAGCTTGTAAGGGAAGCTTCGACGATTTTATAACGGTGGAAAATAACCGCAGCTACCGTATAAGTTAAAAAAACATTCTTACATTAATTCTGTCGAAATGGTTAAAAAGCACCTTTTTTGGAAAATGGAGGAATGATTCCTTTATAAAACTCTTATAAAAAGTCAAACAAGGGTATAAATTACTTTAACCCATATTCTTTTAAATAGTAAAAATGTTTTGAAATACATTTTTAAGAAACATGGATGTGGATGATAAAGAGATCCCAGTAGATTATTATATATAAACAACCTTGGATAATGAAGAGATTGTGAAATAACCCTTACCTTGTGCTTTTCCTTGGTTGTGGTAGGTTAACCTCCTTGTTAATAATATCTTAGTTTTATCGTCGTTTCAGGTGTTAACTTACTTATTTTCTTTTATATGTTTTGTTACATAAGCCATGTTTGTCATGGATAGGTTGTATATTATTCATATACAGAATGATATAAAGTCCTTTAACATTATTTTTAAATCATCAAATGATAATTATACTTGAATGGATACGATGGAGAATGAATCTCATCGCATTCGTGGAGACGGTAGTCCGTAGGTACGCACGAGCGACAATATCGTTATTTTGATATTAAAATAATATATAGATGGATGGCATATCATATATAAAGAGTCATTAACATGTTATATTTATTTTTTACATGAGTTACACATCATTATTATACCCATCCAAATAATAATATATTGAATAACAATTACACCACGACGTGGAGACGGTAATCCGTACGTACGCACATATGGTGACATGTTATTCAGTGGGTGGATAGAATACTGAATATGGTTGTACCATATTTATAATAACATCACAGTATATATATGATACTGGAGTTATTATTTTAGAAAGGTAATAACAAAGGAAGAATATGTGGAAGAAGAAAGGAACTTGGAAAAGGGTGGTGAAATCATTACCTCTTCTTCGGATTCTTCCTTTTGATTTGATAAACAGGGATCCTTAGGTTGCCTTTCTGATCAAACTAAGTCCTCTATGTTGTATTGAGGGATGTTGGGAGAGTATTTGGGCAGAGTTTGGCTGAACAAAAAGGCTTTTATGGTGTGAAGAAATGAGAAGGAGGAGTTCCCTTTTATAAGAGGGGTGAGGGGCACCTTTGGAAAAGGTAGAAATATTAATTTATAATAAATTTATATTCGGTTTCTAATGGCACAAAAGTTGATTATTTAAATTCTAATGTGGTGATAGGTCGAAAACCATTCAACCAAAAGAATTTAGATTGGTTTGGGTTACTATATGAACCTTATCTTTAAGTATTAACTCTTAGTTAATTAGTTTGACATTTACCATGTCACTTTGTAATTTTATATTATATAGTTAATAAATATACTATATACATCCAAACGACCCCCAAGCGTTCCATTAATGATACAAATATCATGATATAAGTCTCTTTGCCGAACAATATATTTTTATGAATTTAATATCAATTAATAATATAAAATTTGTCTTAAAAACTCTTTTATGTCAATTTTGATACTATTTAATAGTTGATTTTTGTGAAACTCATAACAGAATGATTACTTCGAAAAATGTTAATTAAATCAATCATAATATGTCATATTATCCTAGAAAATTATTGTAATTCATTAAAAGTCTCAAATAATATTTATTTGGGTATTTATAATATCAATTATTTTAAAGTTTCACTATTATGATAATTACTCCATAATCATTGTGTCATAAATAAATTACATTCTGTAATATCTAAAAATTATAAATAAAATATAACTATGTAGGAAATATTTTTATCTTTATAATAATTATTTATAGTCGAAATTCCAACATATATAACCCTATGTAAAAATTGTTTTTCTAAAATATATATGCTTGTGTCATTTTTGTACTTATTTTAACTTAATTAAAATAAAGTGTCCCTATCACCTACAAGTGGCTCCATGGGGTTCCAAAATCGACCCAATGATGCCTATGGTCGAACATGTATCAAACAATAAGGATAGGATATGTTTTAGGGTAATTTAGTATTATTATAATACTATTTTTTTAACCCTTATTTACTAGATTTACCCTTAACCATGGTAAATAAAATATTTACCGAAATAATTATTCAAAATGTCTAAAAATAAAATTTACCTATTTACACAATTTGAACATCCTGATTCCAAATATGGAATCCAATTTTAAAAATTCAAAACACAGAAGTAGCAGAAATTAATTTAAAATTAATTCCCCTTGTTAAAACAAAAATCGTGTTTTTAGGAGATAATAAATATCAAAAGATTGACACTTGTTTATGTCCGGTTTAATTGTAAAATTATGTAAAATGACCAAAATTATATTAAATGGTATTAATATATTCTAAATATACTTTAAAACCACTCAAATTCATAATTTATCAATATAAATTATTTCGATTAAAAAAGTACTTTTTAATTAAAATTTAGTAACTTTCACTATTCATCAAAATATAAGTGTTATCTGAAAAGTTCCAAAATTTCACCCTAGTATAAATTCGATATTAAAAATCCAAAAATGAAGTCCATTTTGAAATATAAAATATATATAATTTCAAAAAGTAGGTATTACTATTCATAACGGTTAGTTTGATTGGTTGTGGTGTGTGTTAGAACTCGAAGTTGCGTACAACACACGCTACTCTATTATTTAAAGGAAAGAATATCGTGAAAGCTTGGGATGTTTAATTTTAAATTTTTGATGTCCCTATTTATTCAAAAAGTATAAAATATTGTATTTAAAAAGGGTTCTCTATTAAAATTTGGTAAAAGTGAAATACTGAAAATGAATTTGTTATTATATTATGTCTAAGAAATTCATAATATGGATTCTAAAATTATAAGGATTATATAAAGTTTAAAATTTAGCTAATACTATTCATAAACTCTTATGAATGGCTTGTTTGGTATGTCATTGTACGCTTGAACTCGGTGTTGCGTGTAGTGAAAGTTATTGAATTATTTAGAAGAAATAACACACTATGAAATCTTGGGGTGTTACATTCTCCCCTCCATCAATAAATTGCTTCCTCGCAATTTGAAATTGTTCTTCGAAAATAAAAGGTTAAAAATAGAAAATATCTTTGTGGGAAAACCCACATCAGAAATTGGGTTACTAAAATTTAATCTTAATATGAGGAAAAGAGAAATGAAAGGGTCTCCATAAAATTATGATCTCGATTAGGAGAACATTGGTGGCAATTAGAGACATATAATTGGAGGAAAAAATTAAATATTTATAGGTAGTGATTGAGGTCATCAATCACAAACAAGTTTAAAATTGATGTGCTTAAATTCATCAATCTATGATGATTTGAAATACCATCGGTTCAACAAAACATAGGGTATTAGGATAACACATTTTTGGTTTTAGGATTACATAAATAAAGTGTAAGAATTAATTTCTTCATAGAATAAGAGATGAAGAAAAAATATATTCTTAATAAGTAGAGTTCCATCCTTTAACTAATTTCTACCATAGACTCATCTCTCTCTCTAAAAGATAATTGAACTTAAAAGTAATATTCTATTTATCCTATTCGTATAGGGTTAAAAAATGAATTTTAATTCATCTAGTAGAACCATTAAAAAACCAAAATTATTCAATCTAGGACATCACGTGGGTCAGTGGTAGGTGATACACCCTTGTCACCATTCGGTTGTGGGTTGAAGTCTCGCAGCCTTGCTGGACGGGACAAGTTGATGCCCGACCTCCGGGTTGTCCTTTTATGGGAATCCAAAATTATCCAAACTAGAACTATCTAAAATACTTCAATACAAAATTTATAAGGAAGGTAAACACAATAAAGATACTTTTTTCCACGTAATAACATGTGAACACCTTCCTCATGTATTCTTTTAAAACACCGCAACATCCTGAATTACCATAAAACCTTATTGATTACATTCATGATCACTTATTCCTTAAAGAATAATAGATATACTCCTTCAATCCAAAAATGTTTTAAACCCAAACAGTGATGGAATATACAAATCATTAATCAGTTTCAAGGTAGTCAGGAATATCCAATATAATTTATCCAAATCAATCATGTATTATTCCAAAATCACTACCTTGGTATCAGAACTATATTCTGGTTTATCATTCTCTCAACCATATATTTTCCAAAAATTTATCCTGCTATTGAGTCTCTTTTCTTTGTTCCACACAGTCTCAAGTCCTTAATGAAATAGTACTTCTATAAAATCCTTATATACTCCATAATTATTACAACAATTACATTGTTGATACAACACTCAAATGACATAATCAACACAAGAACTCTAATCAGTCCCCTTCATCTGTGGTAGTATCATAACTTGATTATTATCCAATAGCATCATTTGCGTCATAGTCTGATGATTGGGACATAGGTTCACGTAGTGTCCAAACTCCTTGCAAATGAAGAATTGTACATTTGAAACCATTTTCTTACCCTTGTAGTCACGTACTGTGTGCCCTTTTCTTCCACACTTATAACAAACTCCTATTCCTTTCAGGAAATTTCCATGGTGTTTCTTCCCACAGTTATCACATATGAAAAAACTCTTCTTTTTCCCCTTCCCTTTATCCATCTTTCTCTCTTCCATCCTTTTCTTCTCTTGCTTCCCTTCAAAGCCATAGGAATCAGTAAACTCTTTAATTATCTTATCAACACATGATATTATTTCTTCATATGATGATAAGACATGGGAGACTATTTCTATTACAAATTCTGGCTTAAGACAATGAAATATATGATCCTTCTTTCTCTTTGGATCATGTGCATTGATGGAGTTATCATTCCTTCTACTGGGCGCCATTTCTAAACAATGGCATATACTAGATTAGTTTATGAATAACAATACCTAATCCCAAACTTGTAAAACACATAACATAAATTAAATAGTTTATGGATATAATCTATAATCATAAAAATGTCTCCTTTGAGGAAGTATATACTCTAAACCCTTAATAATGGTTTGTAAAGAAAATGAGAATTATCCTAAGGATATCCCCTGGGAGTGTCATAACCAAGAGTGCAGCAAGGCCCGTTGTCGTGCACCAGTTCCCGTTCGAGTCTAGCTCAAAGCGGTGTTTTCGGGATTTACCCCTAGGTACATCTATGTCAGAGCCGCCTCTACCTGCTCGTATCTAGATAGGGATGTATTGCTCGGAAAACTCACAAAATCTCTACAATACCAAAATTCTAGGAAGTTCTTCTATACTAATCCTCAAGGTCCATCTTAGGTCTATGTGCTCTAATCAGATTTTATCTAAATCTAGATTCTATGGATTGTACTAAACATCCTCTGATACCAACTATAACTCCCCGACCCCAGTTAACTAGAGTCAGTGCATTATTACATAACATTTTCATGATCATAAGAAAGATAAAATCTCGAAATACCGATTGGTTTAGTAGCCTTGGAGACACTAGATATATTCATAAGTCTTACATTACATCATAAAGTGAAAAACTACTACAACAACATATTGTCTCCATATTCCACACTCATGTCCCCACATAATATCCCTGTAGGTCATTCATAATTTACTTCTTCACTTCCTGGGAAAAATAAAACCTAGAAAAGGAGTGAGCTCAAATGCCCAGTAAGGATAACAATATGGTGGAAACTTTCATAAATAAGAATAAACATTTAAGGCAATGTATAACTAAAAAAATACTTTTAAACATGAACTTAAACACAGTATGGAAAAATTAAAATGAAATAATGCCATTTACTTATTCACATGGATATTCTACTAATCGAATAATCACATGAAATATCAATAACCACTTTCATAATGACGTAATGCATAATGCCAAACTATCAAAACCACATAGCCAAGGCCTCGTGCCAAGACTACAAATAAGATTTTTCCAAGGCCTTGTTCCAAGACACTAGTTTGTCTCATGAGACCTACTGATGCATCCGGGAGCTATAGCGGGCTCCACCCGTCACATATTATGTCCAATGCATTCCCTTATGAAAAGGTTTAAACATAACATAAACATTCATATTAAAACTAGCATACGGAATGTCAATACATTCACCATAAACTATGAATGGTATAAAAATAGCACATCCATAGTCAAACATATCACAAAACCTTAAATACAATATAGAAGTTTCGTATCATAATAAATCAACTTCAAATAAGCATAAAATCCATCAAAGGATGTTGGCATAGATGAAATCAAAACTCTTTTTAG
Source organism: Viscum album (assembly GCA_963277665.1). Taxonomy (NCBI): domain Eukaryota; kingdom Viridiplantae; phylum Streptophyta; class Magnoliopsida; order Santalales; family Viscaceae; genus Viscum; species Viscum album. The sequence goes on from OY728133.1 coordinate 669,383,784, forward strand.
AGAAATATATCTTTCTATTATGAAATAATTTAAGAGTCATATATTTATAAAATAAAACATTTTCTTTGAAAATATTATTATAATATTGTAAGGGAAGCTTTGATGAATTTATAACGGTGGAAAATAACCACACTCACCGTATAAGTTAAAAAAACATTCGTACCTTAATTCTGTCGAAATGGTTAAAAAGCACCTTGTTTGGAAAACGACGAAAAGATTACTTTTTAAAACTCTTATAAAAAGTCAAACAAGGGTATAAATGACTTTAACATATATTCTTTTAAATATTAAAAATGTTTTGAAATACATTTTTAAGAAACATGGATATGGATGATAAAGAGATCCTAGTAGATTATTACGTATAAACAACCTCGGATAATGAAGAGATTGTGAAATAACCCTAACATTGCACTTTTCCTTGGTTGGGGTAGGTTAAACTCCTGTATAATAGTGAAATAATTGTTATTAAATTATATAATAATCATATACATTCATATGATATCATATATGATCTTTTAACATTGCTTTGTTAATAATATCTTAATATTATCATCGTTTCGGGTGTTAACTTACTCTTTTTCTTTTATATGTTTTGCTACATAAGCCATGTTTGTCATGGATAGGTTGTATATTATTCATATACATAATGATATAATTTCCTTAAACATTATTTTTAAATCATCAAATGATAATTATACTTGAATGGATACGATGGAGAATGAATCTCATCACGTTCGTGGAGACGGTAGTCCGTACGTACGCACGAGCGACAATATCGTTCTTTTGATATTAAAATAATATATAAATGGATGGTTTATCATATATAAAGAATAATTACCATGTTATATTTATTATTTAAATGAGTTACACATCATTATTATACCCATCCAAATAATAATATATTGAATAACAATTACACCACAACGTGGAGATGGTAAGCCGTACGTACGCACGTATGGTGACATGTTATTCAAAGGGTGGATAGAATACTGAATATGGTTGTACCATATTTATAATAACCTCAAAGTATATATATGATACTGGATTTATTATTTTATAAAGGTAATAACAAAGGAAGAATAAGTGGAAGAAGAAAGGAACTTGGAAAAGGGTGGTGAAATCATTACCTCTTCTTCGGGTTTTTCCTTTTGATTTGATCAAAAGGGCTCCATAGGTTGTCTTTATGATCATTCTAAGGAATCTAGGATGTATTTATTGAATTTGGGAGGGTATATGGGCATAGTTTGGCCGAAAAAAAAGGCTTTGAAGGTGTGAAAAAATGAGAAGGAGGAGTGCCCTTTTATAAGAGGGGTGAGGGGCACCTTTGGAAAAGCTAGAAATATTAATTTATAATAAATTCATATTCAGTTTCTAATCGATCAAAAGTTTATTATCTAAATTTTAAGGTGGGGATATGTTTAAAACCATTCAACCAATATAATTTATACAGGTTTCGGTTACTATATTAACCTTATCTTTAAATATTAACTCTTAGTTAATTAGTTTGACATTTACCATGTCACTTTGTATTTTTATATTATATAGTTAATAAACATACTATATACATCCGAGAGACACCCAAGTGGTCCATTAATTATTCCAATATCATGATATAAGTCTCTTGTCCGAACTGTAGAATTTTATGAATTTAATAACAATTAATAATATAATATTTGTTTTAAAAACACTTTTATGTCAATTTTGACACTATTTGGTATTTGATTTTTTGAAAATCATAACAATGATATTACTTAGAAAAACGATAATTAAATCAATCCTAATATGTCATATTATCCTATAAAATTATTTTAATTCATTAAAAGTCTCATATTTAATTTATTTGGGTATTTATAATATCAATTATTTTAAATGTTCAGTATTATGTTAATTACTGCATCATCATTCTGTCTTATATAAATTAAATTATGTAACCTCTAAAAATTATAAATAAAATATAATTATTTAGGAAATCCTTTTATCTTTCTAATGAATTTTTATAGTCGAAATTCAAACATATATAACCCTATGTAAAAATTGTTTTTCTAAAAGATATATGCTTGTGTCATTTTTGTACTCATTTTAACTTAATTAAAATAAAGTGTCCCTATCACCTACAAGTGGCTCCATGGGGTCCCAAAATCGACCCAAAGATGCCTATGGTCGAACATGTATCAACCAATAAGTCTAGGACACGTTTTAGGGTAATTTAGTATTATTATAATATTATTTTGTGTCCCTTATTTACCAAATTTACCCTTAACCATGATAAATAAAATATTTACCGAAGTAATTATTCAAAATGTCTAAAAATAAAAGTTCTCTATTTACACAATTTGAACATCCTGATTCCAAATATGGAATCCATTTTTACAAATTCAAAACACATAAGTGGCAGAAATTAATTTAAAATCAATTCCCGTTGTTAAAATAAAAAGCGTGTTTTTAAGAGATAATAACTATCAAAAGATTGACACTTGTTTATGTCTGGTTTAATTGTAAAATTATGTACAATGACCAAAATTATATTAAAAGGTAAAAATATATTTTAAATATACTTTAAAACCACTCAAATTCATGATTTATCAATATAAATTATTTCGATTAAAATAGTTGTTTTTAATTAAAATTTATTAATTTTCACTATTTATCAAAATATAAGTGTTATCCGAAAAGTTCCAAAATTTCACCTTAAGATAAATTCAATATTCCAAATCCAAAAATGCAGTCCATTTTGAAATATAAAATATATATAATTTCAAAAATTAGGTATTACGATTCATAATGGCTAGTTTGATTGGTTGTGGTGTGTGTTAGAACTCGAAGTTGCGTACAACACACGCTACTGTATTATTCAAAGGAAAGCGTACCACGGAAGCTTGGGATGTTTCATTTTAAATTTTTGATGTCCCTATTTAGTCAAAAAGTTTAAAATATTGTATTTAAAAAGGGTTCATTATTAAAAGTTGGTAAAAGAGAAATACTGAAAATGAATTTGTTCTTACATTATGTATAAGAAATTCATAATATGGATTCTAAAATTATAAGGATTATATAAAGTTTAAAATTTAGTTAATAATATTCATAACCGCTTTTGAACGGCTTTTTTGGTATGTCATGGTGCTCTTGAACTCGTTGTTGCATGTAGTGCATGTTATTGAATTATTTTGAAGAAATAACACACTATGAAATCATAGGGTGTTACATTGCTCATGCATATATACGGCCTACTGTCTCCGTGATTATAATGTAGTTCATTTTTCATAACCATATTTCATTGATGGTTTTAAAATTATAATTGATGTATAAAAATGATAATTATCTAATTAATATTATAATTGAATTGATGGAATAATTACCCTTTTGAAAGTGGTCAACAAACCAATGTAATTTTGAATTTAAGAACTGAACATCCTCAAAACGCAACACATGGACATAATTGATTATGTAATTAAACATGTAATTAAAATAAACAAGTTAAATTTTTTATGTCTAAGGTATTACACTTTTAAAATTTCATTACAAAAAAAAATTATTTAATTTTATTATGTAGTTGATAAAGGACATACATGATAAGTTCGCACTCAAGGTAAGGGTTTTATCTCAAAAAATCATTCTTAGAGAGATGTGTTATTTTAGGAACATTATTTATTTTAAATAGTGTATATAATGACCATTTAGATATTATATCATGAATAATTCATAATTATTGATATTTTAACTTTCAATTAAACCACTTAATTCATGTTACATAAGTTTCAAAATTTACCAAACCGGTAAGGGTTTATGTTTAATTCTAATTTTATTCAAGATTGTTTATACTTGAGTTTCTGTTATAGAAAATTATTTGATAATTGTATAAAAAACCCTACAAGGTTATTATAATATTTTTATTCATAAATTTTTCATTTAATATAACTATTTTATTCTATTTTTTTACTTATATTTATTGTGAAAAAAAATTAAGTAAAGTTGAATTTATTTCTCTCTTCTGTCGAAAATCATTTTAAAAAATAGTTTTAAAGTAATCTTCATGCCTTTTTCTGAATGAGTAAATTTTTAACATTTTTTAAATAATGTGAAAGGAATATTTATTTTAGCTTATTCAACATGTACGGAACTACCTTCCATCATGACTAATAAATTATATGAATATTCCTTTATAAAATTCCATGGATCTTTTTAATGAAAATTTTTTCAATAATATTTTTGGATTTTTTATATTTTTTATAAATTATTTGATAATAAATAGGGTATTATTCTAAATAAATATTCTATATAATATTTTAAAATCATTTTCATAAACAAAGGCAACCATTGATTTTAGGGATTAATTCTAAACTATATATATATGTCTCTCACACATATACCTTTCTTATTATCCCTAACATTAATAGGGTAATACATGATATATGTTCATCTATAAAATTCCTTAATTGTAAAATTTCATTTGATTTTGATGTGAGGCATGATTATGCTACCCATTTCTTTTCATGGGTAGTTCTTATTTATATACCTTATGATTGATTGCATTACGTGGAACACATATTCATGTACATGAATGTAATACAATGGGTGGACCCAAAATTATATTTCCCTCAAATACATTGAGTAATGTTTTAGTATCATGAGATGTATTCTATGGGATTATAAATTGAACCTAATCCATTATGGGACTCTTTCCATCAGGTTATGTAGTCTTAATGGTTTTCCTTGACTAATGTTCATGTCATGATTTATGTTGCTTCCAAATTTACTATGTTTACATTATCTTATAATAGCATATTATTTATGTTATGCATATATATGATTAATAAAGAGAGTTCTGTTTTATGATATCATGTTATACATTTGAATTATAAGATATACTTCCTTATCATTATTATTCCCATACCTAGAAGTTTAGATCAACCCTTTCATTTATGTATTTCCTAAGTTATCCTAAGTAGTTTTAGCCACTCAAAAGGATTTAGGAGATAATTTTTTATAATCAAATAAATAATATTTATTTTAGTCTCATTTTGATATATTATGCCCCTATTCTTCCAAATTAACTAGACATTGTAATACTTTGATTGTAAATAATGGATGTTTATGTTAAAAATCATGTAATAATTTGTATAAAAAAATACTAGTTCAATATAATAATAACCCATTACATTAAATAGGATCATGGATGTTAAAAGTCATTAGAGAGTCCCTCAGGATCATAGTTAATGAATTACATTATAAGGAACATAAATTAGAATAGTAGAAGTCTCATATAGACCATAAGTAAATATTATTCCCCAAAAAAGTATATATTAATGAAAAATATGATTTTTTAGTCAACTATTATTTATAGGATAATACATTTCTCCAAAAATCTAAAAATTATTTTCTCCCAACTACGTGCATTACAGTAGATAATATCATTAATATCATCTTTGTGGATAGAATAGATCAGGAAACTTACATAAAGGAACACAATGAAGAAGAATTTGTAAAAAACATGTTTAAAAAAATACTTAATGAAGGAGTGCATACCTGATATAAAAGTAAAATTAGAGATTTAGAATTCCTTTAAACATATTACTACCATATAATTTGTCTGATTTATCCATTGATAATTGTACAGGTGTGTTTATATCTCATCTACCAATCAAATAAGATCATTTTATTTCCATGGAGGTGAGGATTTATCCACATGAAGTCTATTCAGAAAATCTTGAGAAAATAAATTACAAGATAATTAGTGGTAGTATACCTAGTGAGTAAAACTAATAAGATGATGATTGTTTACCAAATCTTGTTAAACCCTCTCATCAAGAGGGAACCACCCAATCAGTGAGAGAATATTTCAGTTCTCTGATTATATTAGGTATTATTCAACCATTTTATCTAACACTTGTAAAATTAAATTATTCAGAATATCCTCCTCTCTGTTAAAAACTACTCACATTCTATGTGATAAACTCTATATTTAATCATGATGGATATTATTAAAAAGCATAATAATCTAAAAAAATCTTATTCGGACCATTTATTAAACTAGCGTAACTTCATATTCAATAGTCTCACCATAACACCTTCACCCCATTGAGTTACATGCCACCTAAACTGAAGTAATGGAGTGGTGATGTACACTAATACAGGTAAAAAGAATATTGTATCCTGAATGGGTCAACTTGAATTTACATCATCTAATTTTGTTAATTATATATTCTTTTATTCAATGATATCAATGTCCTAGAATATAATATCACTATTTACATCATGATGTCACCCAATGATGGGTATATCAAAGCAATGAGAAGCATAAATGGTTAGGTGTTCTTATAGAACATAGAGGTAAATTCATTAATTCCTTATTGTAATATATTATCCAGGTCTATCACTAATTGAGAACATCTAAAATGAAATATCACATACTAATTCAACTCCATGCTGAGGAAAATTAATGTTCACAAATTATATAATTGAAAATGATATGATAATTTGAGGGTTTAGAACATCATTTTTAGGTGGAAAGGAATGACTTTCTTATTGAATATGAATTTTCCCTATGTTAATCATTTGGATATATGCATAAAAATATTAGAGATCAGTTACAGAATCCTATCATACCCTTGAAGTTTAGTTGTGTTTTTTGGGAGTTTATAGTAGTCACATAGTGACTAGAATATATTATTCAGTTCTCTAAGTCCAAGTCTAATCTGATACCTTCTACATATGGGAAAACTACTAGTATAGTGAAAAATATTATTATTACACTGAACCCATCACTTATAGAAACTTCATCTCCAATTCCTAAGCACTATCATGTGGTTCTCCCTCATAAACAATAATGTAATCATCATTGCCCTTTTCAGGATGTGAAGAATAAATAAAGTCATCTGAAATTTGAGGAAAAAATAAATATCTATTACTTTAAAAATTATTATGATTTTGGATTATTCATTGTGGACCCATAAAATTATTTTACTAAATTTTTGAAGAGTTTTAGACCCAATAATGTGGGATAAATTATCATTATTGCTACTTCCCCAACCAATTAATGATGTGGAATATCAATAAATTTAACTTTATCTCTAATGATATACTATAGAATAAAATTGAATATATACAGGTCCATTTGGGTAAACCATAAACATATTTTACCTATTCTTTTTCTAATTTGATAAAAGAATAAAGGGAGTTGAATTCCTATATTTGAGTATATAGAAATTTGTTGGCTTGATGACTAATAAGTTAGTTATCTGGTCACATTCTACACTTTATTTAAAACTATACCAACTATTTTAGACCCTAATTCCCTCTATGATACTAAATAACATATCGTCATTTAGTTATCATAATTATATCTAGTTAAATAAGGTGATGATATGAGATCCATTACTAGAACCCAAGTTTATCTAAAACTCTTTTGGACGGTTTCTTACCCCCATCAATGTGAGGAAGAGAATTACCCCCAAAAAATAGATCTATCATTTTATAAGGAGTTTTAATATGGATCTATCTAGGTAATTCACATAATAAATTTTTTATCAATGATGAAGACATATATGAAATTTTGTTCCATAAAAATAATTGAGGTAGAGGTCGTAGGGTAGAATATTCTGAGTAAGTTTAAATCATATTGTTCCTGAAAATCCAGTCATTATTTCTTCTAAAAATAAATATGAATCTAAAATCTTAAACCATTCACTCAAAAATTTCAACATGAACATTGAGTTAATTCTAAATCCTCTAAGTATTGTTTTGATCCAATTATACTAGAATAAAAATGATATCTGGTTGTTTAGTCAATATCAAGGTGTGGAAAGGTTTGTTTTTCCAAAATCACATATCCCAATGATGTTATCTAATTTTAGTAAAGGGAAAGACCCACAAGCATAGTCATATTTAGCACTAAGGAGTCATTCCAGAGAACAACCTCATAAAATGAATCATCGACCCCAGTCTAGAAATATGACATATTAAATAATATTTCCAATATATCAGGAAGGTTATTAATCATGGATTCCCTCCACCTCTCAATAGATCTTAGAAATTGATATATTAAGGATCGTTTTTGAGCATAATTTTTTTAGGATTAACATTATACATTCAAGGGAAATCATATTGAGACTGGATCTACTGACTGCCATATGGTTATTTCCCTCACATAGAAAGATCATGAGGCTTCTAAACAAGGGAACATAATATCATATTACATATCTAGAAATAATGAAAATATTAATGTCCATTATCCCCTAGTAAATAATGGTTTTTCTAAACAATTTATCTTGATCCAAACGCTTTTATGATTAATATTTAATGAATGTGACTTTACTCTTTCCAACCTAACAATCCAAAGGCCTGACAAGAGAAAATAGGTCCCCTTGAAAGGATTTAACACATAACCTAATTCAGGGACCTTATCTCTAACTCTAAATTCCTAGTGATTCAAAAATATATATCCTTAAAAATATTTCTCAGTAGGTTATTTCTACATATGAATATAAAAGTCCCCCCATCATATCATTAATACATATAATACACTATTAATGGGAATGTTGGGGTGTTCTGTGATGATAGTTTCACATTTTTATCCTATGAAGCTCAGTATGTAAATATATATATATAAATAAGGATATTAAAAAGGGAGGGGAAGATATCAAATGTAAATAACTCCTTTGAGATTACTTTCATTAATATTCTAAAAGTATCTCTTATATGTCTATAATGTGAACATAGTGTAGGATTTGTATGTCATATCTGTTGAATCGAGACCATATCTCCAGATTTAGTAAATAATTGGGTAACATGGGTCTCATTGGCTAATAAGATATATCTTATGGTCACTTTCCTGTGATATACTCATCATGAAGACTTATGTATCAATATTCTTCCTCATAAAAAGTAAATTTCCATAACATACTCTATGTAGATCAATTTTCCCCTAATCATATCTACTGTAAAGTGAGATTGATTTATATTTATATTGGACATCCAAGTGTCTCTGATCAACCAGATATGAATCCCATGTGAAGGAAAAAACATGTGGTTTAGTCACATTCTCTCTCATTATCATTTTCTTCAGTGAATAAAATGAGATGAACAATTCAGAAAATGAATATATTTTCAATGGGAATAAAAAATTTCCCTACATCATGTTCTAGGAATGAAGATGAAAATATTTATTCTACCTCAAATAATGGGGAGGAATAAGAGTAATATATCAATGATATTCCTTTAAAATTTAAGGAATGAATCCTTATTTTTACTGATGAACTCATATAGTTGAAGCTAAGTATAGAGAAAAATCTAAGACATGTGTTGATTTATTCCATCATCAATCTTCAAGAACAAGATAAATGCATCTATTTCATGAAACAACATTCAGATTTATTCACAAATAAATGTACAAAAAAATTTATTTGATCCAAATATGGTGACCCATCATTTAGTAATACTGGATGAACACTATGGATATAAATAGGAATCAAGGAGAATGATTCTAATCCATGGTATCAAATTAAAATCTAGTAATGAGAAGATTTTCAAAGATACTTTTGTATGGTAAGGTTTGGGCCCAAAATTTTTCACCAATATCATACTTTTTATAAAATGGAATTGGTAGATCAAGGTATGTATTGTTATTAGGTATATCAACTAAAACTGTAAAAGGTTGATTTTATAGTCCCAGTCATAGAATTATTGATTGATATAATGGCTAGATGTTAGGCCTTTTACTCCAGGGAGGGTTATTATGGTTATAAACAACTTCAGATATCCCCTAAAGACGAGGATGGAACTACCTTTAGGTAATCTCAAGGGTTATAGTGTTACAAAGTAATTAAATATTTATTGATGATAGATGGTACTACACATCAACCTGAAAGTAAACATATTTTCATGTCCATTATAATAAAAACTATGGACTGTTTTGTGGATGAACCAGTGGTCAAATAAAAATAGTTATATGATCATCTGGACAATCTTAAGGAAGGTTTCAATAAGATACAGAATCATATATTTAATATGAACAACTTTAAATTCACATTCAACATAACATCATGTAAATACCATGTCTGACTAGTATTCCATTTTAGCATCAAAGTGGAACCCCAATAGATCAATAAATGCATGATATTACAACTCTTAAAACCCATAAATATTTGATAGGAATCAAAGTAAATATTGACTTTTATAAGTGTTTCATATCTAACCTATACCTTAAGTATATTACCTTTATGAAGATGAGGAATAAAGGGTTCACCTTCCAATGGGATGAATATTATCAAAAAAATATTGGCAATATCAATAAATATATTCTCTAAATATAAGTTTTGATTCCACATGAAGCAGAAAATCATATAATCTATTATATGGAATATTTATATAAATCATTAAAATCCCTCAATTCATAGAAAAATGATGTTGGAAAGGATAGAAATATTAATTTTCTTAATAGTACAATGTTGGATGTTGATACATTCAATTCTGATATCAAAAAGTACTACCACGCACTAATCATCTCAGCATAAAAACTAAGCCATTATTTATAACACTGTGATATCCATGTAATATATCATTAAATCCAATCATGTATATCCCTTGTTTATCAATGTTGAATAGGAATATACCATGGTGGGTAGTCATTCCCTAATAGTTTAACATCAAGTTCATGTCTCAATAATAAATTAATTAGTAGGAGTTAGTGGATTTGTTTATGTTACACCCCATCCCATATAATTTACTACTAAATATGGAACTAATTGAGGAAGAAATTTTCTATATACATGAATCTATATAGGCTTATGTGATATACTTTAATGGCGATTCTAATATTCGATCATGTATAAGGATGTAAAACCCATAGATCAGCTGGGGATTCTTAGGAATATTGTTCATTTCTCAGGGAAAAATTATTTTTCCTTAATAATTCCTAATACTAAAATGATTCACCAAAAATAAGGTAGAATATTAGGCCCACATTGGAGGCTTTGAGATAGAATGAAGATTCAAGTGGCCAGATTAAGAATTATGTTTTATTTTGAATTTCTAATCAAAAGAATATTGGTTATTCTTCAATCAAGAAGAAAGAACTAATTGGATTACTTGATTATGTATATTATGTTATGGATGGATTTCAATTGGAACAAATCTTGTCTCGCATATATCATTTATAGAACACCCAAATAGATGTACTACCTAATCTAGCTATAGCCCTGGTAGATCAAGAACATGATGAAAAATACACCTGCAAATCACATCCTAAGGTGGTTTGTAAGGACCAATATTTTCCATGTAAATTTATTTTAATTATATGGGAATATAATGAGTCTGCGAAAATTGACGACACATGATTCTGAGGCCCGATATTCCCATAATGAATTTCGGAACATTTTTCGGGTACGTTTAGTAAACATGTGACCAAGTTTTTGTATCTTTTGAACTGGAGGTCGAAATTTTTATTTGAGGATACCGTTGAACTCGCAGTGCCGATATTCGCTTAAGGAGACCTTCACCATGACCATAGTTAGTTGAGGGTGAAAATTAGTTTTCATGTTTTTCATGGAAATAACAATAAAATTAAAGAACAACTTTCATTTTATTTTTTACCTCCCATTTTCAAATAATGGTGGTGGGGACCAACCGATCTAGAAAACTCCAAATTTGAATTCATTGGTGGGGACCACCCTAACCCTTTTTTAATGTTGGAAAAACCCTTAGAATTCCCTAATTAATTGAGCCAACTCTTGGCTAATTAATTGTGCTAACAATTAATTGAGTTAATAGAAATAACACAATTAAAGTTGTCTACTCACCTTTTGGTTAAGGGAAATCGTTTTCAAAGGGGAGAGCCTTTAGAGAAGCATTTCCTCTAAATAAAGAATTCCCTCTCCAACGAAGAATGTACTTTGGAATCAAGAACGAGGACGATGCATGAGCATGACTTCAGAAGCATGTTGCAGAAACGAAGATTGTTGGCACCCTCATTACCTTCACTAACATCATATCACGACACATCAAATGAGGAATCGAGGTAAGGATTATTGTTTTAAGTACCCCTTACCTTGTTCATGTCATCCTCTTGAATTAAGAATGTTTATGCTGCTTGCTACAGTTCTAATGCGGTGGGTGCAGGCCAAACGAACATGGCCCAACCTCTCTACAACTTTTATTGGTTATGATGGTTTTGAATCGATGGTGATAACCCGAGTCGAGTGTGGAAGTCTTCGGAATGAAGAATGGGCCACCGGGTCGCACCCGATGACCTAAGGAACATCGCTGGAAACCCATACCGGTGACCGAAACCTGGGGGATTGAGAGTGGTGGTCAGCACTCCAGTCAGATATGAAGACTTTGGAGGTGCGACCATGCCGTTAGAGAAGCTTTGCGGCCCGCCGGTCGCGGCAGAGCAAGGGCTGCGGCGAGTGCATGGTCGGCGGCACGAAGGGGGCGACGGCGCGCGACTGCGCCGCCGAGCGTGCTGACATCGTAGCCCGAGGTTGCGGTAGTGAAGAAGGGTGGCCAGCTGGCTGTCGGATACTTTTGGTGGTGCGGCACATGACCAGGCCACGGAGGAGGGCTTTCCATCCATCAAGATGGAGAGCCGAGCGGGTCTCCCAGCGAGGGCTGCACTGCAGGCCGCGACGGCGGGCCGGGTCACACCGGCTTGCCGGGCCGGACCCAGCAGACCGGGGTGGAACTAGGGCCAAACCCTATTCAGGCTGGGTCTACCCAAACCGGGTTGGGTCAGTCCAGGATGACCTAGGTCGGGTCAGTCCAACAGGGTCGGGCCAGACCCAGACAAACGTTGACCCCTTTCTACTGTTTTGGCCATAACATGAGCTACATGCGTTTGTTTGGTGAATCATTTGCGGTGGCAGAAACCTTGGAATGAGACAGTCCATTTGGTATACACCACATCAGTTTTGGGTAAAGTTAGGGTATTTTTGAGTTGGATAAAACATGAATCCAACTAGGCCATTGGGACAAAAAGGCCAATAACTTACAGACCATGCATCCAATTGACGCACCGCCTGTTGCGTTGAGACCCCTTTTACATGTCAGTCCTTTTGGATACTTCTTCATGGGACTTTGTGGGAGTTGTAGTATCAACCCGTGTCATGAGGACCAGACCCTGCCGGTATCAAGTGATCTTAGTGCAAGAACCGTGTGGCTGGCTGTAACATGAGAAAGGGATCCTATGGGGGTTTTATGATTTGAGATCCTACGTGGGTATGTGTTCGAGGATCCCACTTGGATCCACTCTATGAATCCACGTGGGACTACTCTAAGATCCTACGTGGGTCTGATGTACATGGATCCTATGTGGGTATGATGAATTAGGAACCTATGTGGGTCTAATGATTTAGGATCCTACGTGGGTCTTCCTCTTAACATAGTAAGATGATTCAGCAGTTACATCTAATCATCTTTACTAACGTACGTAAGTTATACATGATGTGATCTGAGTCATTACCTTTGTGGTAATTATCTGTGTGGCATACCTTTGTGGTTCATACTTCTGTGGTGATACCTTTGTGGTATTCTTCTGTGTGGCGTTACCTATGTGGTACTTACGTTCATGGTGTTACCTTTGTGGTATAATTTCCTTCATGGGAAAATTGAGATTTGGGATTTTGAGTTGGGTCGTGTGTTTTTCTCATGACTGGGATGGGTTTACTTGATAACTAAGGTATTTGTATGGGCACATACCTAAACAGGGTTATATGTTGTTCACATGCTTGAGAATTCTTTACGCTCTGGGGTTTATCCTTTATGGATTTTGTGAGACCTTTGAGGGTCTCGGCGACCCTAATGATTATCATTCTACTCACCCCTGCACGGTTTATGCCCACACCTTGTTGTGTTTGGTGCAGACTATGGAAAACATTGACTAACGACGGGGGCACCCGGACTAGAGATAGCTCAGAGGTTGACTTTAGAGGAGGCTTACCGCAGAGATGATCGTTTGATAGTTGTACCTACCTTTCAATAAGGATCCTTGGTAGGAGTTCACAGGAGCTGTTTCAGTTTAATTTTACCTTCCCGTTTCACTTGCACATTTTTGTTTTCTTGTACTTTCTAGTTGGGCTTGTATTCTGCCCCCTTTTCATACTGTACACACTCTTTTTACTATACAGTTTACTTGTGTTTCTATCTTTTTTTGTGCTTGGTTGTGTGTGTTTATAGTTTATAATGGTAATTCCTTCCTCGTTTTATGGAATACACCTTTCAGTGCTAGTCTACAGCCCATGTCCTATGGAAGGCAAGCTTGGGGTAGTCACGGAACGGGCCCATGTGGACGATTTGGGAAAAATTGGTATCAGAGGAGTTGGTTATACCAAATAACATTGTACTCTGATATTTTAATGTCAATAGTGTTAAGTGTTATGAGTGTGGTTATCAGTTTAGGGAATCCAGTGTTGGTGCGGTGGCCAACGTATCCATACACTAGGACCCCGACATCTGATTTCTGACTCAGTACACCAAAACACTGAATGCCTGTGTGTTTTGAAAAGTTTTCATTGTAATATATTTGAGATAGCTCACCAGGTATAACTTATTGACTGTGGCACACCTGTTTCATTTCAGGATGCCTCCATGCAGACATATAGCTTGGTTTAAGTATAGATTAAGCGATGATAGACCACCGAGTGATGAGGCGTCGATGCATGGACCTTTATCAGTAGTGGAGCCAGCGAAGGCACCAGTGTTACCGTTACCCGTTGGGCCACTGATTCCACCAGCCCCACCAGCAAATAGTGCATGCCACTTGAGTGCGTTTCATGAGTTCCAGTGCCAGAGGCCACCCAGGTTCTGCGGTGAGACGGACCCATAGGCGACTGAGGATTTTCTAGAGGTCATAGTGAGAGTCTTCCGACTAGTAGGGACACTAGCTGGTCTCATGGTGATTCGTGATGCCAGTATTCTACAGGAAGAAGCAGGAATATAGTGGGTCTTGATGCTCTAGGTTCACGATGAGGAGAAAATTTTCTGGGCAGACTTTGAGAACCTATTTTTGGAATAGTTTCTCACAGCAAAACACCATGTCGTACATATACAAGAGATTCTTCATCTACATCAGGGCAGCATGGTTGTGGCTCAGTACTCAGAGCGGTTCACTTACCTCTTGCACTACTCCACTTATATAGTGCGCGACCCATTCTTCAGGGACCGGACCTTTGAGGGGGGACTCAGATGAGCGATCAGGGCTTTGATGATTTCTTTCAACATCCCGACGCAGGCAGAGGTGTTAGAGTGAGCCCTCTTAGTGGAGAGTTTTCTTGCTTAGCAGTCATCAATAGCGAGACCCACCATCGGGTGTCATGAATCTGAGTCTTCTGTAGCTGGAAGCAGACAGATGTCATAGAGGTCCAAGACAACCATACCTAAATGTGGATGACTACATGATTCATGTTCAGTTGTGAGGGCCACAAGAGACATAGAATGTCATGCAGGGAGCAGGTAGTGTTACGTATGTGACGGTCAGGGTCACATGGCTCATGATTTCTTGACCCACTGTACGGATGATCAGAATATGGTCAAAAGACTACCTAGGAAGAGATAAAGGTTTGAATGAGGAGGTACGTAGAGAGCTTAAAAATGTGGTAGAGGAGCTGGCTGTGAATCTAGTGGTGGGCGACGATTCGAGGTGTTACTGCCACCACCACCAGGTGGTCCACCCCGACCATGGGGAGCAGGTGGACAGGGGCGAGCTCACCTTCAGGAAGCTGATGCATAAAACCATGGTGCTCCAGAGATGATACGAGGTATGATATGTGTCTACTCCACCATAGCAATAGTACTTATAGACAAAGGTTCTAGTCATTATTTTATTACCACCTCCCTCATTCGAAGCTCGGATATTCCGTTGGAGTTGTTGGCTCAATCCTTACTGCTAGAAACCCTTAAACGATAACAAACTAGTTCCGGCAGTCTGAGCTTACTCTAGGAGGCGATATATTTTGCTGATATCTCCTAGTTGCGGCGTCGAGGAATTACAACGTTGTCTTGGGTATGGACTGGTAATCTATAGTCAATGCTCAGATTGACTGTAGTAGGTGCAATGTATGGTGTTTCCGCATGGATGGAACTAGGGTTACATTCACCGGCGAGAAGGGAGCCTTTGCAGCACATGAGGGATGTACCCGGAGGAGAGTGCAGCCGTTCACTCATTCGTTGGCTAGCCCTACCCTTAGAGCGTTTGATGTGGAGAGTCCGAGCTATCCTGAAGTGGTGGACTAGTACACAGATTTCTTCGCTAATGATGTTCTGTGTCTACCTCCTCATAAAGAGGTGGTGTTTTACATTGATTTGTACCATGGGACAAAATTGATATCTACACCAGCATATCAGATGGCTCCAGTGGAGCTCTGTGAGATGTGAGTAAAACTGGAATACTTAAAGGGGAAGGGGTTCATCCGGCCCAGTGTTTCTCCTTGGGCTGCGCCGACTGTATTGTCCAAGAAGGAGGATGGGAGCTTGATACATTTTGTTGACTATCGGTGCCTGAATCTGGTGACTGTGAAAAACAAGTACCCACTCCTGAGGATTGACAACCTCTTTGATCA
The DNA here is from genome assembly GCA_963277665.1 of Viscum album. NCBI lineage: Eukaryota > Viridiplantae > Streptophyta > Magnoliopsida > Santalales > Viscaceae > Viscum > Viscum album. The sequence goes on from OY728133.1 coordinate 669,400,331, forward strand.
GCCTAAGGGATCACGGTGATTTTCGAAGATAGACCCCTGGTCAGGATATCAGCAGCTCAAAGTACGAGACGAGGATGTGTATAAGACAGATTTCAATTATCGGTACGGACATTATGAGTTTTTGGTCATGCCATTCGGCATAAAAAATTCTCCTGCAGTGTTCATGGGACTCATTAACATTAATTTTCAACCATAAATTCATCTATTTTTACTAGTCTTCATTGAAAACATTCTGATCAACTCGCCTACTGAGTGGGAGCATGCCTATCATTTGCAGATAGTTCTATACACACTCATAGAGTACCAGCTTTATGGTAAGCTCTCGAAGTTCCAGTTCAGGATCTAAGAGGATCATTTTCTATGACAGGTCATCTCAGAGGCTAGAGTTGCGGTGGATCCAGTGATTATTGAGGTGGTACATTCTTGAGAGACACCTATGAGTGTGACAGAGGCACGTAGTTTCCTGGGTTTTGTTGGATACTACCAGAGATTTGTGCTAGATTTCTCTAGTGTTGTATCACCTTTATTAGTGTTGACGAAGAAGGGTCAACCCTTCATGTGCTTGGGGAAATTTTAGCGGTGTTTTTAGAAGCTGAGGTAGAGGCTGACTATTGCTTCCATCTTGAGGATTCTGGAGGAGGGCGTTGAGTACGTAGTCTACTGCGACGCATTAGGGACTAAGCTCGGATGTGTCCTGATGCAAGAACGAGCAGTCATCTCTTATGGTTATTGATAATTGAGACAACATGAACCGAACTATGCTACCCCTAACCTTGATTTAGCAGTAGTAGCCTACGCCATGAAGATTTGGCAACATTACATGATGGGTGAACATTTTACAGTCTACTCTGATGACAAGATTCTAAGGTATATCTTCTCTCAGAAGGACCTGAACCTAAGACAACGACATTGGATTGTGTTGTTCTAGGACTATGAATTTGAGATAGTCTATACTTCTAGAAAAAGGAAAATTGTTGCGGTTGCACTCACCAGTAGATCTGGTATATAGCAGCATGATGAGGCGACAATGCATCTGGAATCTTTAAAGATATCCTTTGTAGATCAAGGTGGAGCAGTTATTCTTTAGTCTCTTACAGTCACTCCCAGACATATTTTGTGAGTCTGGGAGGCACAGCATGGGGACACTGACTGCAAGGATTGACTTGTTCAATTATCCACAGGGCAGGCACCTGATTGATTTTATGAAGGTGAGAAGCATGTCATCCTCTTTAGAGGACGTACCATGGTACCAGTTTCTCTTCGAGAGGATGTATTGAGGGAGTTCCACACAGCTCCTCTAGCGGTACATCTCGGAGTGGAGAAGATGTACCCGGACCTTCGACTACAGCAATGGTGGCTGGGAATAAAGAATGAAGTTGTAGATTTTTTCTCTTGGTTCCTCACATGTCAGTTAGTGAAGGCGGGGCATCAGGTGCCAGTAGGCTTAGTTCATTCTTTAGAGGTCCCAGAGTGGAAGTGGGAAGAGATATCCAAGGACATCATGACATGACTTCCACATACATCTAGGGGTCATGATTCTATATGGGTGATTGTCGACTGAATCACCAAGTAGGCTCACTTCCTACCGATCAGAGAGCAGAGTTCAGTGGAGATCTTGGGATGCCTCTTTGCTCAAGAGATTGTGCAGCTACATTGATTACCCTTGATGATTGTGTCTGATCATGAGGTATGTTTCAGTTCCCGTCTATGAAAGGGGTTGTAGGAGGCTTTCAGGACACAGCTTCGTTTGAGCACCGCCTTCTATCATCAAACGGATGGTCGGACAATGCAGACGATTCAGACCCTCGAGGACATGTTGTGTGCCTGCGTCCTCGACTTCGGTCAAAACTGGGAGAATCACATTCCCTTGGTTGAGTTTTCATACAAACAAAATCAATCAATCTACTATTGGAATGAAACCATTCGAGGATCTGTATGACCAACCTTGCAGATCATCAATGTGTTGGACTAACCCAGGGGAGTCAACATTCATGGGACTAGAGATGGTACACGCTACCACGTAGAAGGTGCAGATCATCCGGGAGAGGATGGAGACTACACATAGCAGGCAGAAGTCTTATGCTGACAGGAGACGGATACCTATGGAGATTGAGTATAGTGACCATGTCTTCCTACAGGTCTCACCTCGATAAGGTTTGTGAATATTTGGTCAGGGAAGAAAGTTATATCTGAGGTTCGTCAGACCCTTTCAGGTCCTTAGCAGAGTTGGAAAGGTGTCTTACCTCCTAGAACTTCCCCTTCAATTTCAACAGGTGCACAATGTTTTCCACGTATCCTAGCTGAGGAGATACATGCAAGACCCATCTCGCGTCATCGAACATGGAGAGCTGGAAATAGATGATTGGGAGACCATTACGGAGGTTTCAGTAGAGATTGAGGATCGACAGGAGTGGGTCCTTCATGGGTGGTCAATACCTTTGGTGTGCGTGCGTTGGCAGCACGGGAACCTCAAGGAGAGAATATGGGATTGGGAGGCTCAGATACATGTTCAATACCCCCCAGTTGTTTCTCTTGTTTATTTTGTGGATTTCAGGGATGAAAATATCTGAGTTGGGGATAATTTAAAAACCTATATTTTCCATGTAATTTTTTTAAATTATATGGGAATATTATGAGTCTGAAAAAATTGACAGCATGTGATTCCGAGGCGTGGTGTTCCAAAAAAGAATTTATGAACATTTTTGGGTACTTTCAGTAAATGTGTGAGTGGGTTATTGAAACTTTTAAACTGATGATCAAAATTGAAATCTGAGGACACCGTTGAACTCGCATCACCTATATTCTCTTAAGAATACCTTCACCTAAACTGCAGTTGGTCGAGGGTGAAAATTAGTTTTCGTGTTTTTTGTGGAAATAAAAATAATTTTAAAGAAAAACTATTATTATATGTTAATCCTCCAATTTTGAATTCATGGTGGTGGGTACCACCCGAGCTAGAAGACTCTCAATTTTAATTCAATGGTGGGGACCACACAAACTGATATTTATTGTTGGGAAAACCCGTAGAAATCCCCAATTAATTGTTCCAACACTAGGCTAAATAATTGTGCCAAAAATTAATTGAGTTAATATACTTAACTCAATTAAAGTTGGATACTCACATTTTGGTTGGGGGAAATCGTTGGAAATTAGGATAAACTTTAGAGAATCATTTCCTCCAAACGAAGAACACCCACTCCAACCTAGAATGTAATTCAAAATCATGAAAGAGGACGACACATGAGCCCAAATCTAGAAGCGTGTTATGAAAGTGATGAACGTTGGTACCCTCATCGCCTTCACCAAAATCATCTTGTGGCAATTCCAACAAGAAATCGAGGAAGGTATTGTTGTTTCATATACCCCTTACCCCGTTATTTTCATCCTTCTTGAATTAAGAACATTTATGCCACTTGCTACCATTCTAACAAGGAGGGTGCGGGCCAAACGAACATGGCCTGACCTCCCTAAAACATTTGTGGTTTATTATGGTCTTGAATAGATGGTGATGAACGGATTCGAGTTCAGAAGTCTTCGGAATGAAGAACGGGCCACCAGGGCAAGCTCGGTGACATGAGAAATGTCGTTGTAAACCCGTACTAGCGACCGACACCAGTGGGGGCATGGGAGTAGTGGCTGACACTCTATCTGGCTGCAACGATGTTAGAATAATGACTGTGCCTTTAGAGAAGGATCACGACTCTTAATCTGCATTAGAGCAAGGGCAACGATCGGTGAACGGCCGGCCGCGCGAAGGGGGCGGTGGGATGCAACCGCGCCGCCAGGCATGCAGGAGTCATGGCCTAAGGCTATGATAGATATATAGGGAGGCTGCACTGCTTCTAGTTGTCGATGGGGGTGCAGTGCGTGACAGTGCCATGGAGGAGGGCTGGTCATCTGTCCAACTTGGGATGCGAGTGGGCCGCCCCGCGCGGGCTGCATCACGGGCCACCCAGCGGGCCAGGCCACACCGCGGGATATGCCAGCGGGCCTAGCCAGACCCTTTGGGCTGGGACAGAACCAGCGAGCCCTGTCAGACCACGGGCTAGACCCGAGTTGGGTCGGACCATGCCTGGTCAGACCGGACTCGGACCAGCTTCAACCCCTTTTAACTATTTTTTCCATAACTTGAGCTATGGGTTTCTTTTTGATAAACGGTCTATGGTGACAAAAACCATGGAATTAGATGATTCTTTTGTTATACTACACTTTATTTTTGGATAATGTTGGGGTATGTCCAGGTTGGATCCAACACGAATCCAATCAGGCCCTCGGGACTAAACGACCAATAACATACAGACCGGCCGTCCAATTGACGCATTGTGTGTTACATTGCGGCCCCTTTTACATGGCGTTACTTTTGGATACTTTTTCTTGGGACTTTGTGGTTATTGTAGTATCGACATTTGTCTTGAGGAGCAGACACTCCCAGAACCAAACAAGCATAGTGTGGGAACCCTGTGGCTTGCTGTATCATGAGAAAGGGATCCTACGTGCGTCTGTGCTCTAGGATCCTACGTGTGTCTGTGTTAGAGGATCCCACTTGGATCCACTCTAAGAATCCATGTGGGACTACTCAAGGATATTATGTGGGTTTTTTGTACAAGGATCCTATGTGGGTATGATGAATTGGGATCCTACATGGGTCTAATGATTTAGGATCCTATGGGGGTCTATTCTTAATAGAGTAAGATGATTAATTAGATACATATTATCATCTTTACTATCATACCTAAGTTATACCTTACGCGAGAAGAGTAATTACCTTTTTGGTAATCATCTATGTGGCATACTATTGTGGTTCATACTTGTGTGGTGATACCTTTGTGGTATTATTCTGTGTGGCATTACCTATGTGGTACTTACCTTCGTGGTTTTACCTTCGTGGTATAATTTCCCTCATGGGACTGTTGAGCTTTGGGATTTTTAGTTGGGCCTTGTGTTTTTGTCATGATTGGGATGGGTTTACTAGATAACTTATGTATATGTATGGGCATATACCTAAGTAGGGTTGTCTGTTGTTCACATGCTTGTGAATTCTGTATGCATTTTGGTTTATCCTTTATGGATTTTGTGAGACCTTTGAGGGTCTTGGGGACCCTACTAAGTATCGTTATACTCACCCCTACATGGGCTAGGCCTACACCTTGTTGTGTTTGCTGTAGACGATAGACATCATTGATTGATGGTGAGGGCACCCAGACTGGAGGTGGACTTTAGACGGTACGTACCATAGAGACAATCGTATGAGAGTTGTACCTACCATTCAGGTAGGATCTTTGATGGGTGTTCCCAGGAGCTGTTTCAGTTTACTTGTACCATCTATTTTTACTTGTACTTTTCAGTTTTCTTGTAATTTCTAGTTGGTCTTGTGTTTTGTCCCCTTTTCTTATGTACACACTCTTTTTGCAATATAGTATACTTGTGTTCATATCATGTTGTGTTCTTGGTTGTGTGTGTTTACAGGTTATAAAGGCAATGCCTTTGCAATTTTAGGGAATACGCCTTTCGGTGCTAGTCGATAGCCCCTGGCCTATGGAAGGCGGGCTTGGGGTAGTCACGGCACGGGCCTTGGGGGATGGTTCGTGACATGGTTTCTTTATTTATAAGTAATGATATGAAGGAAATTAATGATTTTAAGGCCACATAAAATAAAATTATGATTTTATTCTCAAAAAAATTTCCCGGATGTATCCTATTATATACTATCTTCAAAAAAGAATTCTCTAAATAAATCAAGAAAAAAAGGAAAAAAATCCAATTTGGGGATGCAAATTTCATCCTTTATGATAGAATAAATTCAAAAAGGTTCTCTACAAGTGAATATTTGATGGATTTATCATCAAGTGTATTTAAATATGGGAGACACTTTCTATTATGAGATAAATTAATGCCAGTACATGTGCCATCTAACAAACCGGAAACAAGTTCTCTTATCGAATTAAGAGTCGTGGGTACCTTTGGTCATCAATGAGACAATATTGAATGGAATTAAATTATGAAATATAATACATGCATGATATATGATAACATTAGTAAATAAAATTTACAGTTTTTGGATACATCCAAGTACTCTTGGATATTTACCATATGGGTAATAGATTCCATAGGTCTATAACTCCTAATTGTTTCCAAATAGATCAAGTTCATCCATACTACCATAGATTTCTTCTCAATGTGGGTTGAGGCTGTATCGCTCATGGAAGATAGAAAAAATGGATTAAAAAATTCATGAAGTCAAATATCATAACTATATTTTGTGTCCATAATATAATATTGATATATAATGGTATCAGTTTCATAACATCTAAATTTAAAAGCCTATATGAGTAATATAACATTAAATCTAACTGTCATCCCTCTATAATGTAGTTGTAAAAAAAATATTTAAGGATTTCACACAAATATATCTAAATTTATTTTAAAAATTATGGAAGTATTTTCTATGATCTGGGATTTTGTCAAACCTTGAAATATACTTCCACATAAATGACCCCATATTTCCTTGTATAGTGGACAAAGGTGGACTTGCCTATTGAAGTTTAGTTACCTTCCCTCTTAATTTCCATAAAAAATAAACAATATAACAGCCACAGACTTGAATTTATGAATTTGAAATAATTATGTGATTAAAGTTTATACAAACTAAAAAACATTTAAATCTATCAAAATTTATTCACATGATAAATAAATAAGAAGGTTCACCTATACCCATTAATTTTAAGGGAATTGGTTTTATCCCTGTGAACTCTAATTATACCTAGGAAAGAAACCTCTAAAGTTGGATCAAAATTTGGAGGTAACTTATGCCATATATATGGTCTACAACATCAAATATAATTCCTTGAACATGATTCATGAAGACCATATCATGCTAACTACTAAATAAAGGTTCCTCAAGAAATATTTTATTTAGTTTCACACATGGAAAGAAGGTACTCATCATATAAATTTAACATATATAACATTTTTTTTCCAAGTTTCATGAATATAAATTTCATAGAACAGAGACTTTTCTCATTATATTATACTTAATGAAATAAGAATACATTTCATATGACATTAAACATTACAATTTAGTTCATTTCAAATGACCTTAATCTTTTTAGAGAGGATCATTTCATTTGACCATGATTCATAAATTCTCCCTTATATATAAGGGATCCATTTATTTGATGGTTTTCCTTACCTAATGATTGTATGGTTATGGTTATATTGGTTGACCACAATGTCATGGTTCACCTAATCCACACAAAAAAATCCCCATGAAATAACTACATGAGGATTGATTCTTGTTACTCCAGGATATGTATTAATGCCCAGATCTCCCATCTATAGAATATATATAGATTAAATCTACATGCTATAACTTTTTAAAGGTAAAATACTGATATCAAATATTTTCATTTCATCCCACAATAAAATATTAGGATGGGAATTTTTTTATTTTTTACTATTGAGAATCTATTCACGTCAAATATCCTCCTTACATTCACAAGAATAACCATAAATTTAATTAACATATCTCTCATAAAATGTTCCTATCTTTCTTAAAGACTACCCATTATAAACTAATTGAATATTTATTCTTTTTTTATAGGAAAAATAAACACTTCTATGTTACTTATCCCAAACCCATCCATAATCAATATATTCATTCATACTCCCCTGTTGTATGCTCTCCATATTCACTGTGGGTTATCTAAATTGGTTATATATTGAGGCTCCATTAATAGAATCATAGTTCTCATGTCCTAGGTAAAATTATAGATCTTCATCTAGTTTTATTCCTATACCAGAATAAAAATGTCCTTTATAAGAACTTTGTGAGGATTGATTCTTGTTATATCAAGAAATGTAGGGACATCTAAAGATTTAATCATTTTAATAACCCTAAAACCCCATAGGAATTAGTCCTAGAGTATATAATATTAATAATTAATTTATATTTGATCATAATAGTCTATTATGATGGTGAATCCATTATAATTTTTTACCGACACATGAGTTTGATCAATGTAGAAAATAATTTTATAATTAAGTGTGTATTGATTCTCATTATCCTAGGATATATTGTGATTTATATGGGTATGAACCTTTTCCAATCTATGTATCCCATAAATAATAATTCCCCCTCCAAACATGTGGTTTTTTCAACTCATTCACATCAATTCCTTCAATGCTCTTGCATTTGGATGGTGTAGATTTAACTAAGAACTACACGGGGCATGATTCCTATTATCTCAAGATATGTAGCTATGACTAGATTTCTTATCTTTGACCGAAATATTTGTTTCATCTCAATTAAAACATCACTTAATAATTATTTCTGAGACATCACCAATCAACATCTAGTTTTCTACACTTATTCGACACTATTTTGAAACCATCTCATTTTATGCATGATCTAGATATATGCATAACCGTTTATGAAAATATCTTAATCTCATGATCGTAAATTATATAAAATGTGAGTCTTTTTTGTACGATGTTAAAAAAACATGACATATGGTCTACTCAACATTGAGGTTCTCTAGACCCAAACTATTGTGTATATTGCAAAAAAAATTCTGGAAAAACTATCGTTGAGACCATATTAGATGATATAAGAAAAATATATCTTTATTTTCAATTAATTCCATAATTTAAACTTTATATCTCATTATAAACACAAAATACCAATAATATATGGTTTACTATCTTCAATGAACAGCTACATAAGTATCTTGTTTTATGATACTTTTGAACATTTCATCATAACCAAACCACACTAGAACCCATTATAGACACCTCATAGGTTATACTAATAATTATAACCTAGGTAATGGAAATAAAATAAAGGGGTGAGGTCAAATGATCGGTAAGGGAAAATACATAAAAACATGTCCTCAAGGTCTATATCATAATCATGTGAAAAAAACATGATCAACGGAGAAATATATTATTAAAAATCAAGAACTAAAATTTTTTTTACATATTTCATGATAGAAGGACAAGTAATCTAAAATTAATAAACATGTACCATGTAAAAAGATTGTGATATAATAAACATGCTCCATATATTATAATCATAGGAATATTATAAAAAATACAGTAAGTATAGTCATAATAAATCATAATATTGTGAAAAACATTAAGTGTAATAATGTCTAGGCATAATCTTCTGAAAAAATAAAAACAGTGATCATTTATATCTGTAATCATATGAAAAAATCATTATGTGATCATGTCCATACACCATCATGTGAAAAAATTTATATTTAATCATTTCCATAAAACTCCATGAGATCAAAGCTATATATGATCATTTCTATACACCATCATGTGAAAAATCTATATGTGATTATGTTCACACTACATCATGTGAATAAATATCTATAAAATCATGTACCGACATCATCGTGTTAACACATGGGATATAAAAACAAAACAAATTAATTGGTGGGATATATAGGACTCCACCAACCAATTATCCTTACCTATGTGTGAAACTTGAAATCAATCATTCATATTTCAAACATCACTAAACTAACTCTAGGAAAAGATACAGATTTCATGAGTAAATTAGTATAAAATTATACATATAACAAAAATAAAAAGGTGGGTAGTATTATAATATATTATTTCAAGTTTAAAATAAAGAATTTCAAAAGAAGCTTATATAGATGTAAAATTCCATTTTAAAATTATTTTAAAATAACATTGAATAATAAGAATAAATATCTTCTTTGAGATGATTGTAAACTCCTTAAAAATATTTTATATAAAATGAAATACATTGAGATTGGTAAAAATTTTAAAATAAACCATTTAAATTCAAATATAGTTTCTTGAAAACAAATTTTATGAAGGAAATATTATTCAAGAAAATTATTAATAAAATATAAATAAATTTTAAATTTCTTTCCTAAAAACAGAATCCTTTAAAACCCATTTTCATGTAATGAATTATTTTTAAAAATAAAACATTTATTTTTTGATGAATATAAGAATATTTACTTTTATTTACAAAGTCATAAAGTGTTAAAATCATTTTTAAAATAATTTTAAAACATTACAAGGATGTTTTAAGAATAATTATTCCCATATAGTGAGAGTAACCATAAAATCATTTTTTATAAAATATACCATACTCATAAAAGATTAAGTCATGGCTCACATTAAAAATTATTTTTAAAAAATATAAAGTGAAAATTTTTGAAAATAAATTCCTTAAAAAATTGATTCTATATTATACCCTTTAAATATATAAAGGTTGTCAAATAAACGAATTTGGGGTGGATAATAAAACATTTCATTAATAATTATGGAAAACATTTTTAATATTTTGAAATACGGTTGTTAAAAATCCACAATGCAAAAAGAGGTAGTAAAATTTTCCCTTGAAATGTATTAATGTAAAATAGTAAGTTCACATGAGTAAAAAGCGATTTGGATTTAAAAATATCAATGGAAAACATTTTGGGAATAATTGACCTGGAAATGGAGGAAAAATTGTATTTAAAGAAGATGTTATTTTTTATTTAAAAAATTGATATTTTATGAGGAAGAAATTCATTAAGAAAGAATATTTGAGTTAAAAAAAATTATCAAATGAGAAAAATGAAAATATATAATGAAATGGAAAATATAATAATTTCGAAAACATGGAATAATTATGTCTATGGAATAACATTTTAACTAAAATAATAGAAATTTGAGTTTAACAAATCCCTTACAGATATCATATTTCTGTATGAAAGGGACATTTAGAAAGGGGTTTATATGGTATAAATGTAAATAACTAGATTAAAAATAGAAATTAACACATAGAAAATAAAATAGAATAATGAACCAAGCATATATAAAATAACTTTAAGAAGTAAAATCCTATCATAATAAATGATAATTGAGTTTCCAAAAACCCTAAAATCCTCATCATATTTATATTTAAAAAAAATTAAAGGTAGAACATAATATGGATTTTAAAACCATTTATATTTCATTAAAAATTATGATTAAATAAATCCATGTCCAATATATACACCACAAAATAGATCAAGTGGTGAATACAAATAATATCTCTATTAAGAAAAATTGAGATTCAAGAACCCTTATCTTTAATATTGATTAGTCGAACATGATTTAACATCATATATACCAAAAAATAACTCTCTTATTATTCTATTTTAGAAATATATTCTTTCTTATAACATGATATAAAATTTATTTGTTATAATTTATTACAATTATATTATTTACTTGTATTTTATTTTTATCATCTGATATTTATTAATTTTGATTATTTTATTTAAAACTACTAACATAATGGCAGTGTCAATTCAAATGTATAAATTAATGTTTAAACATTATTTCATAATTATATAAAATTTAATATATTTTTTACAATGATTAATAAATTTCTAACTTAATTTCATGGGAGTTTAGTTATAATTTATATCGATTACGTTAGTGACGAGGTTGTTTCGATAATTTTAACGAACGATGGGTGGTGTCTTAATAGCAGGTTAGATATTAATATTACCATTACATAATTAAAAAATTATTATATACTTATTAATTTCTAATATCATCAGTATCAGGGTTTCCTTTGTTATCCATGTGTGAAATTTTTATCATTGATCCTATATGTGGTAAAATTAACCTAAACAATAACAAGCTATAATAGATGGGTGAGAATGATTATGAAATGAATTCCTTTGGAATATTAACATTAATATAGAAGAATAATGATATTATTTTAAATAATAATAATTTGTAGAATCACATTATAATATGTTTTTTAAATTTTAAAACAAATCTATATTGTGAAACAAAATACCTAACTTTAATGGATGTGTTAGTTCGCATGTACGCACAAGCGACGATTTAATTTTTCATAAATTGAGAGGGGTCCAGGGAATATATGTTATTTTCATAATCATAATAATTATATAAATATAATAACAATCCTTTAAATTTTATTTTATAAAAATTTTTCTAATGTGGTTATGAAAAATTAAACAAATCATATATACGGGTGGTAGTCAACATGTGTGCATGAAAACATCTTTATGTAACAAATTGTTTTATTGGAAGGTAGAAACTGGATATTCTCCTGGTATTATAAAATTTCAGAATATTAATACTAATTTATCATACTTTTATGGATAAAAACATGTTAGGGTGTTTCAAAATATCCCTCTTAATAGTGTTTTAGGGATGATTGTGTTTATGGAGAAGGTTATATATTGTTGAGAAAATATATTTACCAAAGGATCATGCAAAGTGAAAAAGTGACAAATGATCATGTGGAGTGAATGAATGCCAAAGTATCACACTGAATATGTATGTAACAAAGGATCAAATAGAGAATTTATGTCCTAAAGGATCACACAGAATCATTTAATTATTAAAGGATCACACAGAGCATGTAAGTCCTAAAGGATCATGCATAGTTGGTTAGTTTGGCCAAGGTGGAAATTTCTTAATGTCATTATGAATCAAATGAAGAATATAAGTCTTGTGATCATGAGAGAATAATAATATCACATGATTTAAAAATGGATCACATGAGGGATTCATGTGAAGCACGTGAAGGAAAACATGCTGGAAAAGAATAAGACATGAAGTTGTTGAATAAAATGTTTTCAAAAACCACATGATTTCTATTGGATCTTATGCTGGGATCACATGATGATCTTGAAGAAAATGTTGCTGAACACCAAATTATTTTCATTGGATCCAGAAATGGGACCATGTGAAGTTATTGAAGGTAATGTTTCTAACCACCATGTGACTATTAATGGATCTGATGATAGAGACACATAAAATGATCATATAAAATGATTATTACCAATTTTAAAGGGCCTAAAAAAGTGATATTTCATAGAGGTCAATCACAATATTCATAACGGATCACATGAATCACTTACGAATTATTCTGAGGTGGTTTAATGGATATTTTACTATGATTTTTGGTGTAAAAGTGGTGGATTTTTTACCTATTAATACCCCTTAACCCATCCTTAAGAGGTTAAGAAATTTTCTTAAATGGTGTGATCTGATGAAAAGCATAAAGGAGGTATTTCACATAATGTGAAGGGTGTTATAAGATATCCTAGGCCACATCTTTTATTTAGTTTTTAATTTAATACATTACTCTTTAAAATAGATTTACTAAATAAATTAACTCTTTATTTATTAACTAGTCTAAATATTCTATTTATTAAAAAATCTTGCAATTTATGTTAAAGTTTAATAAAATAATGTGTTCTTAATTTTACATTTTCATTTTTTTCATCAAACTAATTAAATTTTCTGATTAATTTCTTTTTTAAATTCTATTTATTTTAATTTCATGATTGCGGTTAAATATTTTTATCTGTTTGGAATTTATTTAAACATATATTATTAATATTAATATTTTTTTCATTAGTTAATTATTTAGATACTTTTATTTTTTATTTTTTTAAATAATTTAGATAGATTTTAGTTACAGTTAATTAATTAGTCTTTAACATTTGAGTTAATTTGACTTTTTGTTTCATTTAATTAATGTTTTATTCATTTTACTATTTGTTTTAAGTTAATTTTGTATTGTTAACATTTTAATTTGTTCTATCGGTGAGTTGACGCACCGATGTCGTGTCGCACTGATGTCGCAACTCACTAATTGAAACTCACTAATCCCTTAACACACTGAAGTTTTTTATAACTATCGGTGATTCATGACTCACCGATCACTTCACATCAGTTTCAGTCTCTCGTTTTATTAACTATCGGGGACTAGTCTGTTATTTTAACTAACAGTTTCTCACGACACTCTAATGTCGCGACACACCGATCAATTTATTTTATTGTGTTCCACTGTAACCGGTCCTTATTCCTTCTATCTGTGAGTCAATGACTCACTGGTGAAAATCTTCCTTCGATTTCCCACTCACATCGGTGTCCTCTTTCATGTTAATTAATGGTGACTCATTTTTATTTTTCTTCTATCAGTGTCGCATTTTTTTATCGATGACACCGATTTATTACTTATATCGGTGAGCCAATGACTCACCGATCAATTTACTCTATCATTTTGACACCTTTACATCACCCTTAACGTACATATACTTTTTCTCCTTTTTATTTGTTTCATAGACTCACTGATGACCCACAAATACTTAATTTCTTACACCGATTTATCCTTCCACCATCAGTGTTTCCTCCTCTGCTCTCCACTCTTCACTCAAGGATACAACTATCGGTCACACCCCTTGCACAAATCCTATCTTATGTCTGCCACTGATCCCCTTCCTTCCATTAGTCTCTCTGCATCACCTCCCCTAAATCACTCATCGACTCCATATTTCTTTCACCTACAGTAACTCACTTTCACTCCTATTTAAACCAAAACCACCACTACCCGCAGAATCTTTTCCACACACCACTACACAACCAAATCAATTTATACACATTTTTTAATCAGAATCCAACACTGAATAAGGTTTCTTGAAAACTCGTTCTCTAAATCTTTACCATTCGAAAATCCCAAATTCCGCACAAGCCTAGAATCACCACGTTGCAAACCGTGTAGGAGGAGCCGGTCTTCCTGGCAAGATGGCAAACCCCCGAGATCTGTTATATCGCGTCGCTGTAAGAGATGTTGGGTCGTCGTTGTTGTGGGAAACTGAGGAGGAACTCTAACCGCTGGAGAATAATCTGAAGCCACCAAGAATTGATACTGCTTTGAAGGAGATGGTCACCCTACCTCAGATCTGAATTCACACCTCAGGAAGACCTGTTTTGCACCACCACCAATGAGGACTGTTGAGACTGAGCTTCTACCCACCGTTGTATGATTGAGGTACTGGAGTCACATTGTGTTCAAAGGAGGAGGGTGATCGAGCCGAGGATGACACTGTACTAGTGTTGAGGCTGTCTTTGGGAGGAAGACAAACCCCACCCACCCTTTCCGCGTCCAATTTCAGGGGAGATAGATTAGACTTAAAAAATTAAAAGAAAACTAAATATTAAAATAAAATAAAAATTTAATTAAATACAATAACATAACTAAATATATTTAATATTTATAATTATAGATACATAATATATATAAGATAAATAATTAAATTGAATTAATAATTTAATTAACTTAAATTATATATAAAAAATTAGATAAACTTCTAAATTAAATTAAAATTAAATAACATTTAATGTTTCATATTAGTTTAATGATAAAATTTATCAATAAATTAAATATTAATAATAATTAAATTATTATAAACTAATTAATTAGTTAATAATTTATTGTTTAAATTAATAAATAAATTATTAACTATTCTAAAGATTTATAATAATAATAAATAATAAATATTAACTTAACTATTTAAAATAATGTTGAGAACTAAAATTTTAACAACTTATAGATTTAAATAAAGTAACTTGATTTAATTCATTAATGAAATAATTAACATATTTATTCGCAACTAAAATTAACATTAATAAATATATTAAATTAAATAAGTTATTTACATAATTACTTGACACTAATATTTAATAATTTATAAATAATTAATATAATCAAATTCATTTGTTCATGAGGATTTATTTAGTTTTCATTAACAAATTTAAAAAACTTATTAATACTTAAATATATTATTATTTATTATTATTTATCTTTTATAATAAAAACAATGTTAATAATAATATTATATCATTTTAATATAATTTATAAAATTTAATTACTATCTATTAATAATATTAATAAAAGAATTATTTAACAACGTTAATTAAAAGTTTAGAAATTCTTTTAAAGGACTTTTTTTAAACTATTGCATTAATTATTTTATTACCTTCTTGTTTTATATTTTTTGTTTGTTTTTTTACAGGTTCACACCAAGGTTTTACAAGTGTCTAGGTGCATTCAACTAACTTACCTGGTGTTAGTTAAAAGGGTAAAACTAGCGCGACGTGTCAGTCATGAAAAAATGCACGTGTGCGGTGTACAAGCGAAGGACATTTTATGTCGGTCACAAATAAGGGGAGATATGAAATAAGTGAAAGCTGATTAAAATTTAGAGTAAATAGAAAATATAGGGGGAGAGAATAGGGGCACATTCTATGATCAAGGTCCGAGGATAGGTAGTGCAGAGGGTGACTCTGGTACCACTTCCAAGAGCTCAAGGAGTTCAGGATCAGTGCATCTTCTCAGGAGTTTATCTTCCTTCTTAATTCTAGAATTAGGACTCTGATAGTATGTTACAAGATTTTGTATAGATAATAGAGATAATTTTAGGGTAAATCATTCAGTTCAGGGATAAATTGAAGTTCCACTGGTTATCTTTTAAATCTATTCTCACTTAATCATTTTGATGATTTTAGTATTGATCGGCGAGATCAATACTGAGTTCATCCAATTGCTTGTACCATCAGAACAGAATTTTAAAAATTTCATAATCAATTTGAAGGATTGATCCTGGATACACCTTTCAAAAGATAATAAATTATAAATACATTATGACTTATGGTGACTTTGTCCTATTGATATTTTCAAATTGTTCACAGTTGATTTATTTTGGAGTGGAATCTATAGAATTGATTTTATTGTGTGACTTAACTCCTGGAAAGGGTGGTAATTCATTCTCTTATAGAGGCACTCTGAAATATCTCTTAATTGAATTGAAATACCTCTAAAACCAATTGTATGGATATTTGTTCCCAGGTATTACATTCTGATAGTTCATTTATCAGCGCTCTATATTTTTTGTTCGTAGTTTTCAACTTGTTGTCTGATTCGTCTTATTCATGATCAAAAACACCAAAAAATGTGTTGTTTATTTTTTACATGATAAATTCATAAATGGAATGTTAAAAAGAGAAAACAACAGAAAATATACTCCACTTCTGACAACAATGGAGTTTTTGAACGTTTTTTTTGAAGAATAGTGCTCAAAATTGCCTTCTCTATGGGTTCGACCCTACTTTCCACATAAACTGTAGTTAGTAGGAAAATAAATTTTAAACTATGACCGGCATAAACGATAGTCCATATCATATTCTTATAGATAAAAAGAGATCTAGTTATTTTACCTAAGTTCAAGGGAGTTATGAATTTGGGGAATTTTCAGATAGTTAGACCAATCAGAGTTCCACAATCTACATGAATTTAATAAGGTCACACACTATAGGCATGCAAACCATTTTATCTAGACAGGATCTCATGATCTAAGTGATAAGAACAAGGTATCATGATTATTGTAAGAAAAATGGGGACTAATGGAAGGGTTATTTGTTGGAGTCTTGTGAATGGGTATCACACAAGGGATACATGTTAGGGTCTCATGAATGGAGATATGAACTGATTTTCCTTATGAATAGTATTATTTTCATATCTGAATTTTGAATAAAAAATAATATATAGGATCTAAACCATTAAAAAATAATCATAGAAGGAGTTTATTTACTACTATATTTGATTAAATGAATGGAATAAGGTTCCTTTGAATACGTGTAAGTGAAAGAATTTTTAGAATCATTATGAAAAGTTTAATACTTATAATCTCTTGAAAAAAATTCCAAAGGGATGAGGAGTTTCCATGATATATCGTGGAAAGGTGATGCTCCATGGGGTGTTCACAAAAAATATATTGAGGTTTATGTGACATTAAAATAAATCTATATTTTTTTTGGTGAAACTCTTAACAATAGAAGATATTGTTCTTATTCCTGTATTAAAATTGTTTTCCCATTTAAATTTATGATCATAAGAGGTAAGTATGGGGAAGTTATCCTGGTTATATAGTGTATATACCCCAATCATTGAAAGGGATGTGATCCAAGACAGGACTCACCGAACCAAAAAAACAATTTGTGATCTTAGTGATTTTGGTGCACTAAAACATTGGTGCATGCATTCTCCTTGGACTATCTTATAGCGGTGAACAAAGTAAAAATATATGTTCCCAAGTACTTTATTTAATGAATTAATTTTAGTGCATCATCATTAGATAATATTTGTAAGGATAAGATCTATATAAACACTAAAGATCAAAAAATTACCCTCATAATAAAGATGTCAAGGTCCAGTGGGGTAGGATGAATTTTATAAATAATATATACACCCTTATTCACCCCATTGGGGTATATAAGACACTATTGGGACTAAAAATTGATATCATAGTGTATGATACTTATATTGTATTTTATTTATAATTCTTGGTCCATTTTATTTAAAAAACTAAATATTTAGTTTTCTCTATTTTTTGTGTTCGGTGAAAATGGGAATAAATTAATAGAATAAGAAAAGGAAAGGTGGAATTTCTCAATGTGTAAGAGTATATAGAAATATTTTGATTTTGTTGAAGGAAACCAATGAAAAACTAAATAAATGTTTAGATGAATCAGATTGTGATTCTATTTTCATATTCAATGATGTTACTGGAATTAGTGAAGAACCTAACATAAAAATTGATAGTGATACTACTACTAATAATGATATTTCATGAAATATATGGTTAAAAATATTACACATGAAAAATGAAATGGATCATAAATTAAGAAAATAAAATAAGTCACAAGATTTCCATATCAAAGAACATGAAATTGATTACAACAAGCTAGAAGTTTTAAATACACAAATTGGACACATATCTAAGGGAGAAGAATGATTCTCAAGATGAATAACTACATGTGGTTTCCATATATATAGAAAAATTAAAAACTAATGAAATTGGAATGATTCTAAACTCAAAATAAATTCAAAAGTTAAAAGAAAAAAATGATGACCTTGTTACACATCTATAAGAACTAGTTTAATAGAAGGAATGCTTTAATGATTATATTTCATAAATTAATTCTAAAATAAATGAGTAAAGTGTCATGATGGATAATATCTCTGTATAATTATAAGATGAAATGACTAGTTGGAAGACACTCAAAAGACAAATTAATTCTCAACATGAATCATGGGGTAATAAGATTCAACCATTGGGAGAATAGATAGAATTCGTCAAAAAAGTGGATCAATATAATTCCAATAGAAATATTATATTAATGGATGATTTTCATTTATTTTTCATCTATACATAAATATGTAGAAATTAAATGAAAAAAAATTCCATTTCAAGGGAATAATATGAAATGATTATTTCATCCCAAAGGCTATACAGTTTGGAAAAATCTAGTAATGTCTATAATAACCCTCTCCCATGCATGAGATGATGTGAGTTATGAACAGTTATAAATATAGATAAAATTTTCCTGTTTATGCAAAAATATCTAAAAGGGATTATATAGGAGTTAATGAAAACATGTTCTTTATATGTGGGATAAAAATTCATATTTTATGTTCTTGTATTTGAGGATTTGGAATATATTTTGTGTTATGAAGAAAGAAATTTCAATATCATTTGTTTTGTACTATATGAAATTTATATATGAATTTGAACATTTCATTTGGAAGATGTTACAGATTTCAAACTAGAATTGGAAATACAATTCTGAGATTTAGAGCAGTTTAATGTGTGTTGTTTTTGGGTGCGATCAGTGGATGTCTCAGGTGTAACACCCCGAGATTTTATAATATATATATTCCTTTTAATTTCATTCATATCTTTTGTTGTATGCTACACCAAGATTATCTTGCGCTATACAAAACACCGTATTAGCTTGCAGTATACGCAACACTAATCTTGGATCATGTTGCACACAATTTCAAGTTTGTTTGATAGTAGTTATTCTATGCAACATTGAGTGTGTTTATATATATATATTCAATGTGTATATAAAATATGGTTGGATTTTTTTATATTCAACAACAAAGGATTATTTCACTTCACACAACCCTGACTTGGCTTGCATTACACGCAATCACAGCCTTCCTCGATAGCATGTGATGTATGCAATACCTGGTTTCACTAAACAACGATATATGGTTATAATATTATTATAAACTAGCCTTTATGAATATTATTAACTACATATTTAATTTTATAACATTATTATTCATCTTACACATTTTCTAGAACATGGTATGAGAACAAAATAATTTTTCGGGTAAAATAATTATTTTTTTTAAAAAAATTCAGTTTTGCCGCCTTTTGATGGCGCACCCATTTTAGATATAATTTTTGACAAGTTTATAATTTATATTTTACAAAATAAAATTATTCTTTTGAATCAGGATATAAAAATTTACATTGGATAAAGTTTTGATATTTTTCTGATAACTTTCATAATTTGATGAATAGTAAAAACACGATACATTTTAATTAAAAACAACTTTTTTAATTGTAATAATTTATATGGTAAAATTATAATATTTAATGGTTTTAAATTATAAATAGAATACATTTTTACCAATTAATATAATGTAAGTTATTAACATTGATTTTACATTTAATTCATAGGTAAAATCATTTCAATATTTTGCAATGTTTTAACTTTTAAAACGTGTTTTCTTAACAACGGGATTAATTTTAAATTAATTTCTACAACTTTTTTTTATTGAATTTAGAAAAATGGATTCTATATTTGGAATAATTGTGTCCAAATTATGTTAAAAAGATACTTTTTATTTTTGGGCATTATGAATAGTAACTATGGTAAATTTTATTTACCATAGTAAAATGTAAATCGGGTAATTACGGTTAAATATAATATTATAAAATTACCCTAACACTAGTCTTAATATAAATGGATGCTTATATTTCGTCCTAAGTCATATTTGGGTCGAATTGGAATCCATTAGAACCCACTTGGAGGTGATTAAGACCTTTAGTTTATTTTATTTAAAGGAAAGTGAAATATGTCCCACTTAAACTTTAATAATTAAAGTATTTTTAATATAATGTTATAAAAAATATAAATTTTTTTATAAATACTCATTTGAAAGATAATTTTTTTTTATTTATCACGGTAATTTATTTATAATTTTTAAGATATATATAATTACCTTGATAGCTTCTACATTAATGATGCAGAAATTATTTATTTAGTGAAAAATAAGTAATATAGTTTTTATTGAAATAATAATACCCATTAAGATGCTCACATATCTGACCAAAATTTATTTTTACTGTATATATACACCATACGAATCCAATGACCTAATATACGACCGTTTAGAGTCTTATAAAAGTGATTATGACACTTATATTATTTTATTTTAAATGATGTCATAGTTGTCATCTTCATAATTTAGAAAATATTACATTTTAAAAGATGGGAGTTTTAGAAGATAAATCCTACTAAGAGTATCATCATGAAATCTATAAGATTTATCTTCATCCAAGTATTTTATATTTAATTTTTATGTAACAAATAATTATATTAAATATTTATACAAAAATGTTGTAGTAATTTGTTTATTAAGAGAAATATCCCATAAATGGTTTTAAAAATATTAAAATAAATATTATATATACTATTTAATCTTCTCCACGAATTTTATTGATGAATATGAAATATTATGAATCTATTAAATATTTTTTATTGAATATATCTTCTATGAGGATTTTATTTAAATTAAAATAATTGAATAGTGTCAAAATTGAAACTATTAATATTTTATAAAAATAACAAATTATTAAATTGTTTAAAAATCACAAAAATATTTAAAAATTACAAATTTAAAATTATATGTTATAAAAAGGAATAATTTATCTAATTATTGGAAATTCACAACACATAAGTAAGTATTTATTAAAATTTAAAATTAAGAATATTATTACCACAAATAAAATAAAATAGATTAAGTAAGGATAAATCAAAATGATAAGGATTAAAATAAAATAAAAACATTTCTAAATTTTATTGGATAGTTGGATTACAACCCTATATTACTTCATATCCTAATTTGAGTCATTTTGGAAGTTATTATGTGGGGTTTGAAATTATTATAAATTAATATTTCTTATGTTTCCAAAGGTGCCCCTCTCCTCCATTATAAAAGGAAACCTCTTCCCTCTCCTCCTCACACTATTTTGAGCAATGAAGCACGGCCAAAACCTTACCATTAAACTTTCACACTTCCCTAGATACATTATAGAGGTACTGGTCTTCTCAAAAGACCAACTCTAGTTCCCTAAGATGAAGTTCAAAGGAGGCACTTCGAGGAAGAGGAAATACCTTCTACCGATTCTTTCAAGTTTCTTTATTCTTATACTTCCAATTCATTAGTGGTTTAATTATGATTTAATAACATAAGTATCCGTAATATAATTATATTTTGTTATAAATATGAAAAAACCCCATTTCAACTTCTATCCATCCAACGAAAAATGAAATCACCGCGCGTGCGTACGTACGGAAAATTGTCTCCATGCCGCGGTGTAATCTGTTTTTCCACCACCACCTTATGTGGATGATTATAATGGTGTAAATAATAACTAAATATGATTATTATAACATCATAATTATTCTAATATATTATATCACTCACTAAAATTCCATTCAATGAATACGGGAAGGATATCATCGCTTGTGCATATGTACGGATTACCTTCTCTATGACGCGATGAGATTCATCTTCCATGTTACAATTTCAAGAATTATTATAAAGTATAAATAATAAGTAATCATTAAATATATGAAATAATAATTCTACTGGATTTATGTATATATATATCTATTTCATCTATTTAATTACATTCAATTCAATAAAGAAACAAAAACAATGTTCATGCATACGTAGGGCATACCGTCTCCATGAACGGTGTATTTCATTCAATTTATCAATCTATAATATATATGATATTTATTATATATAAATCATGTTTTTCATTCTTAAATTATGGAAATCAGGATATAAGTAATAATATCAGGAACAACTAGTCGAAACGTGTACGATAAATGAAACGATTTTACCCAAAACGCTGCTTTAACATGGATTTACAAAAGAACAGGTATTATAAAGTCATAAGTGAACCATATATGATATCATAACAATGAATATGATTCTATAATAAGTTAATGACATTATTTAAATCATTATACAGAAGGTTAGGATACATATGAAGCATATTGGAACTAAGGTAAGGGGTAATGTGGCAATCTCAATTGTTTTCAATCTGAGAATGCTTATATGTAAGTATTTACTTGGGTTATATTTATCATCCATGTCTCTGTTTTCTAAAAATGATTCCATGTATTTTTAAATTCCTTTTTACCCATTTTGACTTTTACTACATTGTATGTAAATAATCATTCTATTACGAGGTACTTTTTGACTTTTTCGGAAAATGTATGAGAAGAATGTTTTTTAACTTATAAGGCATGAACGTATTTTTAAGGTTTCATAACACCTTTTATTAATAAAGCATAATCTACTATATTTCATGGCTATTTTCAAAAAAAAATCCATTTCTTTTAAATATGAATGGAATTTTTTGAAATGAAAAGGATTTTCAAGAGGAAAGGATATTTTCCTCAAGAATTCATTTTAGGTGCTTTATCAAAACCATTTTCCATCCTAGATGACATTATTTCATATGTGTATGTTTCAAGTATAATTTCACTATGATTTATATAGTTTAACTTTTATTATGATGATATTATATCAATTTTTTTTATGGATTATGTTATGATGGACCCATGTTTATGAAACCCAATTTATTCTTCGGATGGTATATGATTGTTTTGTGGTACACGTAAGAATGATGTCAATATGAGATGGGTGGGACCTATATCTCCCTCCAATGCATTGGGTAAAGATTTATATCTAATGAGATTGACATGGCTTGAAGGATAAGATAAATTGGTTCAGTAATACAGGACTGGAACGATTAGTGAACTCGATTCAGAAAGGGACTTTGTCCACTAAGATGGTCTTGGCCGTAATGCTTTGGCTACTATGCAAATCATATCATGTGCTTAATGGTTTCCACAATAACATGTTTTATTTCCATGCTATTTTATCATGACTAATGTTTCTTTATGATCTATGCCTTATGTACTGCCATGTTTTATGTCATTTCCCAAGATTTTGATGTTTAAACATTATGTTCAAGTTTTGAAGTTCAAATGTATATGATTTGTTTTATTTTATCCTTGCTTACCCTTACTGAGCATTTGAGCTCACCCTATATATATTTTCTTTTCCCCAGGATTTAGAGAAAGGTTTTAGGTAAGATATCCAAAAGGGGGAGAACATTTTGGGAGATGTTGAATATCTTTCAACATGATTAGAAGATTATATTCCGATTTTCCAAAGACACTGAACTATTACGATCATTGAGTTTTGGTTTTTGTTATGTATTATGTATTCCACAAAAGTAATTTAATGTCAATGTAAGTCAAGATTTGGGTCTCTACAGTTGGTATCAGAGGAATGGTTTAGTAAACCATTGGAAACTAGGATGAAAAAACATTACTGAGTTCCCTAGAGATATTTCTAAGGTATGTCTAGGGATATCCCTAAGGTTAGGTATAAGTATAGCTTATAGTGCTAGAATTACAATAATGATCTTAGAATTAAACCTAAGATGTTATATACTGAATTTACTCCCCATTTATTATTTTGTTTTATCTATCATGATTTTTGCCTCTCACACTATTCTTTTTGGGTTTTAGACGATGGTTGGAACCCGAAGGAACCATGTTGATCAAATTAATGGAAAATGCAATGATTGTCCTTTTGAACAAACCAATGTTAAGGGAGATGGAGTGAAAAATCTTATTGTTATACTTACTCATTCTATGAATCATTATAGACTTCCAAATGAGCAAATAAGGGAACAATATTCTATTGGCTCCTTCATGAGGCAACACACCCCTTCTTTCAGTGGGTCTTCTAATCCACTTGTTGCTGAACAATGGATCAGAACCATTGAAAAGATATTATATATACTTCCCTATTCAGAACATGATAAAGTCATTCTAGCTGTTTACCATTTAGAAGGTGAAGCAGACTGGGGGTGGACTCTAATTAAGAATACAATTCCCCAATATGAAATTGAATCCATGGAATGGGACGAGTTCAAGAACTTGTTTTTCAGTAAGTACTTCTCTAGTATTGTTCGAACAAAGATGGAAAAGGAGTTCCTTGAGCTTAAGAAAAAGGATGATGAATATGTTGGTATATACGAAGAATATTTTACAAGACTTGCAAGGTATGGATCTGTCTTTATCATCCAACCCGAAAGTAATGTTGATCGATTCTTCAGTGGCTTAAAACAAAGTCTTCGAAGGGAATTAACTGTAAGAGACTTCAGTAGCTATAATGAAATTGTGGTTTGTGGTATCAAGGTAGAAATGGTTTCATTGTTACATATCCATCTCATGATTTGGAAAAGAAATTTAAGATGGAGTTCAAGGAGAAATCTCAGAACAGTGGTGAAAAGAAGATTACTGTTTCTTTAAGCTCAATGTGTGGAAAGAAGCATGGTGGAGATTGTCTTAAAGGGAATAGAAAATGTTTTAAGTGTGGAAAATAAGTTAATTGAGCAGCTGAGTGTCGAATTAATGGAAAAAGGGTTTCTAATGATGTGAATAAAGAAAAGACTGCAGAGAAAGCACCACCAACACATAAATGCGACAAGTGCAATGAAATGGGGCTTTATGCTATTCAATTCCCTAATCCACGGGTTAATGATGATCAACTTGAGCCACCACTTAAGGAAAAGGATAAAGGGAAGTCTCATGCGATCACTATTTGTGATGTTGAGTATGAAAATGATGTTGTGTAATGATTAAGTGTTTATGGAATGGGATTTCAAAATTGTATCATGGAATCTCATCTATGGTATTGTGGAATTTTGGAATATCTATATATTGGTCTATTTTGGTTTCCAATAATTTTATGGTACCAGTAACTATGAAAAGTGATTCAAATATTTTGGAAAGTAGATGATATGCACATAATGAAGGGATAAGGAGAAAATGAAATGTTTGACAGTATTCATGAGCTCATGAATGATATAAAGACAAAGTTATATCATGGTTTGAGTATTTATAATTTTTGGATTTTTGTATGTGGAAAGAGTTAACTTTTGATATCATTAATGTTTTCACAAAGGTTCAATGGATATTTATTATTCAAGAGAATACATTATAAAGGTATTCAAATGTTTGGAATGTGGCCAACAAAAAGATATATCTTATGATATATGGGGGACAAATGAAGGAATTCAAATCCTCGGTAGATGAAATTTCTAGTACTCAGACAGAAGTATTTTGGATAAGCCTAAAGATTTGAAATGGATTATGTTGGATATAAGTTAGTATTGTTTAAGGATAGAACTGTTTTTTGATATTATTGATGGAATGTTATAATTATGTATTTTTAGAAAAAGGACAACCTACAGGACGGGCGATAACCCATCGCGTCGGACAAGTCTGTGGGAATCGAACCTACAACCGAAGTGCGACAGGGATTTATTGCCTACCACTGGCCTACAAGAAGTCCCTGGTTAGTAGAAACTAGTTTTATTTTATTAAGAGCTATGATAGCTTAAGTATAATTCCATTTTAGAAACTATATACGATTAATCACAGCATAGATGGACTTCTATATATTTAATAAATTGTGCTAAACTTTTTGCGATAGAAATAGATGGTCTGACCTATCATTCTATCTCATAATCTGTTAACACTTCACAAAAGAAAAATTCAAATTAATTTCTTTAAGAGATGAAGTGGAAATTGTTCAAGACACGAGCAACGGTGAGATGATACCAAAATAAAGTAAGTATTCTTCTAATTCAAATTCATCAACTTTAGGGAAATGATCTTGAAATCAAAAAAATGTTGTCCTAGTGCTCTCATATCTGATAAATCGGATGGTACCTTAGATCATCACAAATTTATGGCGTTGTGATTGTTGGCTTTTTCATATCCATGTTCTCTGCCACTCTCCATCAAAACATTATGGTTAGATTTCTCGTCCATATCCATATTTTTCACTTATGTTCTCCTATGTGGAAACCCAGTGATTAGATAATTTGGGTAACCATTACATTTCATAATTTAGTTTCTAAAGTTATGTTTTGGTATTCCTTTTTACAATGTGGGTTTCTATTAATGAAACCTACAAGTAGTAATCCATTTATAACCCCGATGAATTTCGAGGGTGAAATTCATTTTAAGGGGGGGTAGAATGTAATAACCCAAGATTTTATAAGATATATATTCTTTTTAATTTCTTTCATATCATATTTTTTACGCTACACCAAGATTATGTTGAGCTATACGCAACACTGTATTAGCTTGCATTATACGCAAAACCAGTCTTGGATAGTGTTACACACAATTTCAAGTTTGTTTGATAGTAGTTAATCTACGCAAAATTGAGAGTGTGTGTATATATATATATATTCAATGTGTAAATGAAATATATTTGGATTTTTTTTATATGAAACAACAAAGGAGTCTTTCACTACATGCAACCCTGACTTGGATTGCATTACACGCAATCGCAACCTTCCTCGATAGCATGTGTTGTACACAATACCGGGATTCACTAAACAATGATATATGGTTATAATATTATTATAAACTATCCGTTATGAATATTATTAACTAAATTTTTAATTTTATAACATAATAATTCATCTTACACATATTCTATAACATGGTATGAGAACAAAATAATTTTTTTTCGGGTAAAATAAGTATTTTTTAAAAAAATGCAGTTTTTCCACCTTTTGATGGAGCGCCCATTTTAAATATAATTTTTGACATGTTTATAATTTAAATTTTACAACATAAACATTTTATTTTGAATCAGGATATAAAAATTTACATTGGATAAAGTTTTGATATTTTTTTGATAACTTTAATATTTTGATGAATAGTAAAAACATGCTATATTTTAATTAAAAACAAATTTTTTCATCGTAATAATTTATAAGGATAAATTATAATATTTAATGGTTTTAAAGTATAAATAGAATATATTTTTACCATTTAATATAATTTATGTCATTAACATTGAATTTACATTGAATTCATAGGTAAAATTATTTCAATCTTTTGCAATGTTTTAACTTTTAAAACTCGTTTTCTTAACAACGGGATTAATTTTAAATTAATTTCTGCAACTTTTGTTTGTTGAATTTATAAAAATGGATTCTATATTTGGAATAAATGGGTCCAAAATATGTTAATAGGCTACTTTTTATTTTTTTGGCATTATGAATAGTAACAACGGTAAATTTTATTTACCATAGTAAAAGGTAAATCGGGTAATTAAGGGTAAATATAATATTATAAAATTACCCTAACACGTGTCTTAATATAATTGGACGTTTATATATCATCCTAAGAAATATTTGTGTCGAAATGGAATCCATTAGAACCCACTTGAAGGTGATTAAGACCTTTAGTTTATTTTATTTAAAGGAAACTGAAATATGTCTCACTCAAACTTTAATAATTAAAGTATTTTTAATATAAGTTTATATAGAATATGAATTAGGTTATAAATACTCATTTGAAAGATAAAATGTTTTTATTTATCATGGTAATTTAGTTATAATTTTTAAGTTATATTTAATTACCTTAATAGCTTATACATTAATGATGGAGAAATTATTTATTTAGTGAAAAATAAGTAATATAGTTTTTATTGAAATAATAATACCCATTAAAAGGCTCAAAAATCTAAAAAAAAATTATTGGTAGTGTATATATACACCATAAGAATCCAATGAAAGAATATATGACCGTTTGGAGTCTTATAAAAGTGATTATGACACTGATATTATTTTATTTTTAATGATGTCGAAGTTGTCACCTTCATAATTTAGAAAAAATAACAATTTAAAAGTTGGGTTTCTTAGAAGATACATCAGACTAACAGTATTCTTATGAAATATATAATATTTATTCTCATACTAATATTTTATTTTTTATTTTTATGTAACATATAATTATATTAAATAATTATACAAAAATGTTGTAGTAATTATTTTATTAAGAGAAATATCACATAAATGGTATTAAAAATATTAAAATAAATATTATATGAACTATTTAATGTTCTCCACTAATTTTATAGATGAATATGAAATATTAGGAATATATTAAATATTTTGGATTGAATATATCTTCTCTGTGTATGTTATTTAAATTCAAATAATTGAGTAGTGTCATAATTGACTCTATTAATATTTTATAAAAATAACATATTAATAAATTGATTAAAAACCACAAAATATTTAAAAATTAAAAATATAATATTATATGTTATAAAAAGTAATAATGTATCTAATTATGGAAAATTCACAACACATAAGTAAGTATTTATAACAATATAAAATTTAGAATATTACTACCATAAATCAAATTAAATAGATTAAATAACGATAATTCAAAATGATAAGGTTTAAAATTAAATCAAAACATGTATAAATTTTATTGGATGATGGGATTACAACCCTGTATTACCTCATATCCTAATTTGAGTCATTTTGGAAGTTTTTATGTGGCGTTTGAATTTATTATAGAATAATATTTCTTATATTTCCAAAGGTGCCCCTCTCCTCCCTTATTAAAGGGCACCTCCTCCCTCTCCTCCTCACAACATTTTGAGCCTTTAAGCTCGAAAAAACCCTGAAAATTAAACTTACCCAATTCCCTAGAAACCTTATATATGTACTGGTTTTCTCAAAAGACCAATTCTATTGCCCTAAGAGGAAGTTAAAAGGTGTCACTTCGAGGAAGAGGTAATACCTTCTACCGATTCATTCAAGTTTCTTTCCTCTTCAACATCCTCTTCTTTAGTGGTTTCATTTTGATGTAATAACATAAGTATCCCTCATATACTTATATGTTATTATAATTATGAAACAAACCCATTTCACCTTCTATTCATCCTACGGAAAACGAAATCATTGTACGTGCGTACATATGGAATACCGTCTCCACGCCACTGTGTAATCTGTTTTCCCACCACCACCTTACTTGGATGGGTATAATGGTGTAAATAATAACTAAATATGATTATTATAACATAATACTAATTCTAAGATATTATATCTTTCACTTCAATTCCATTCAATATACATGGGAATTATATCATCGCTTGTGCGTAAGTACGGATTACTATCTCCACGACGCGATGAGATTCATCTTCCATGTTAAAAATTAAAAAATGATTATAAAGTATATACAATTAGTAATAATGAAATATATTACATAATAATTATACGGTATTTATGTCTATATATATGTATTTCATCTATTTAATTCCATTCAATTCAATATGGAAACGAACACAGTGTTCATGCGTACGTACAGCCTACCGTCTCCATGAACGGTGTATTTCATCCATTTATCAATCTATCATATATATGATTATTATGAATATTTATTATATATAAATCATGTATCAAATTATAAAATTAAGGATATCAGGATATAAGTAATAATATCAAGAACAACAAGTCGAAACATGTACGATAAATGAAACGATTTTACCCAAAACATTGCTTTAACATGGATTTACAAAAGAACGGGTAATATAAAGTCATAAGTGAACCATATATGATATCCTAACAATTAATATGATTCTATAATAAGTGAATGACATTATTTAAATCATTATAAAGGAGGTTCGGAAACATACGATGCATATCGGATCTAAGGAAAGGGATAATGTTGCAGTCTCAGTTGTTTTCTATCCGAGATTGTTTATACGTAAGTATTTACTGGGGTTACATTTATCATCCAATTTCCTTTTTTCTAAAAATTATTTCATGTATTTTTAAAATCCTTTTTACCCATTTTGACTTTTACTACATGGTATGTAATGAATATTTCTGTTACTAGGTACTTTTTGACTTTTCCAGCAAAAGTAAGAGAAGAATGTATTTTTAACTTATACGACATGAACGGATTTTTACGGTTTCATAACACCTTTTCTTAATAAAGCTTAATCTACAAGATTTAATAAATATTTTCAAAAAAATCCATTTCTTTTAAAATTTAATGGCATTTTGTGAAAAGAAAATGATTTTCAAGAAGAAAGGATATTTTCCCCATGAATTCATTTCAAGTAATTTATCAAAACCATTTTGCATCAAAGATGAAATTATTTCATATATGTATGTTTCAAGAATAATGTCTCTATGATTTATATAGTTTCACTTTTCTTATGATGAAATTATATCCATTTTTTTTATTTGGATTATGTTATGAGGGAATTATGTTTATGAAACCCAATTTATTCATTGGATGATTTATGATTTTTTTGTGGCACACGTAAGAATGATTTCCATATGAGATGGTTGGGACCTATATCTCCCTCCAATTCATTGGTTCAGAATTTATATCTCATGAGATATACATGGCTAGAATGGTAAGTTAATCTGGTTCAGTAATACATGACTGGAACGAGGAGTGAACTCGATTCAGAAAGGGACTTTGCCCACTATGATGGTCTTGGAAGCAATGTATTGGCTAATATGGAAATCAAATTATGTGATTAATGTTTGCCACAATAATATGTTTTATTCCCATGATATTTTATCATGACTAATATTTCTTTATGATCTATGCCTTATGTACTGCCATGTTTTATGTTATTGCCCAAGATTTTGATGTATAATAATTATGTTCATGTTTTCAAGTTCAAATGTACATGATTTTTTTTATTTTATACATGCTTACCCTTACTGAGCATTTGAGCTCACCCATTACATGTTTTCTTTTTCCCAGGATTTAATGAAATGTATTAGGTAAGAAACCCAAAAGGGGATGCTCTTTATGGGAGCTGTTGCAGATCTTTCAACATGATTAGAAGATTTTATTCCGAGTTTCCAAAGACACTAAACTATTACGATCCTTGAGTTTTGGTTTTTGTTATATATTAAGTATTCCGAAAAAGTAATGTAATGTCCATGTAAGTCAAGATTTGGGTCTCTACATTGGGGGTTTGATAAATCATCAGAGGAGGAACATGCAGTGTGGGCTACTGAAAACTGGTCGCATATGTCATTTTATGATATAGAATTGTTTTTATAGAATAAAGGTAATTTTCGGGGTTTGATTGTGTTTTTATGTGGAAAAGTGTGGTTAATCCCATAAATAAAGGGTTTATAGATTAAACTAAACAGGCAAGAAAAATCCCCTCACATCATGTTTTTATGTATTAAACAATATATTTACACCATATGGTTGTTCCTGATGTTTTTATAATATATTATAGGGGTAACACTATAAATTTATTTTCATGAAGAAATAAAAGGATAAATATGAGAGTTTTAGGGAATTTGGAAGATAGTTTGAACCCTTTATCCTCTTTATATTCTAGGTATGTTTAGATATCTTCCATCGAAACATCATTTCAAATGTATTTGGTCACATTGGATCACCCTTGATAACTCTATGATCACTCCTTCCCTTTTATATTTCCCATTCCATATTGGATTCTATTTATATGTGAGCTCATGTAACCTATTATTTAGGGTGTTTGAATATTCATTTTATTTAACTTGATCAAGATTGAATCAAAGAGGGATAATGGATTATTGAAGAATTCTAAGCCTCAGGTAGGTGATATATGGATTTCATCTTAAGTTTTCATCAATTTATAAGATACACCATTGTGTTTCATGACGGATTTTCCATGTTTCACCCTAACAATATGAAATTAATTATATATAACCCAATTCCATGAATTAAATAACTTTTATGAATTTATTTGACCCATTGGACATAGTTCACCACATCTCAAACCACCCCCCATTGGGTGAGTTTCTTATATTCTATGTCCTTATGCTTTAGATTTGGAATTAAAATTATCCTTTCAGAATGTTATCTTACTTATCATAAAATTAAATGGTTAAATGAAATTAAATGATCTATATTTGGTGCATATGATTCACTCCATTTATGATCATTATTTATAATATGATAGAGAAATCCTCCATAAATTAAATGTATAATTACAACCAGTGGTATGATTAAATAAATGATTTACCCACAGCTAGAATCAAATCATTATTGAGTCCATAACTAGTAAGTGAAGTGAGAAATATAATTAATTAAATTGTTTTCGTTGGGTCAAATGATGAATGAAATGGAAATTAATATGAATTCCTTAATTTCTTTTAAATGGAATGATCCAAATTGTATTCATGAAATAAGTTATGACATACTTACTATTGTGGCCTTCGAACTCCTTAAATATAAATAGTTGAATGAGTTATGTATGCCTTGACTGATAGTCAGGTTCCATCTATATAATTTATTGGATAATCTCATATGTAAAATGAATTATCTAAAACTTGATTGATACTTAGGTTTCGTTATACAGAACCCCTTGGATGGACTCATAGGGTGATTAAGACTACATGTTCTATAAGAGACACTTTGGTTCCTTATGTGTAATTCTTTTGATGGGCTCAAAGGTTTAATGAATTTTGTTAATCCATGGATGATACATGATCTCCTTAAGAGGAACTCCTTCGAGGGGAACATATGTTAAATGAATTGTGTTAATTGATGGGGATACATGGGTTCCTTATGTAGAACTCCTTGGATGGCCTCATTGGTAAAATGAATTATAATGGACCATAGATCAATACCTTGTTTTTTATTTGTAACTACATCAATGGCCTCCTTGGATAAATTATTAAAATTTCACCTTGAGAAATTCATAGGATCCCATGTAAGAATACAATGAATAGTGTTGTAGGGAAAATAGGACTTATTACTTGAATTATAACCATTATGAATAGATTCCATGAGTTTATCCTAGGTTTTATTTAATTTTTATACATTTATGAGCATGGTTATGTTCCATAGTTATGATTTTATAGCTGATTACATTAATTAAATTAGTGATCCTTATGACACTATTATGTAGATACATTAGCCTTGTGCCTTGGGTCCTCACCGATGCATGTATATCTCTTCAAATATATATAAATATATAATTATATTTACATATATGAATATATATACATGATGGAATGTCAAAGATATTATATATAAGGAGATGTAGTCATGGTTACCCATGTGTACTTTAAGGTACCCAAGATGACTTATTTACATACATTTATTTACTACCTTATTGATATACCTGCACACTGTTGTATTTTATACTCACATACTGGATAGAATTAGACACCATGGGTGGTGGCCTACTAATATTATCTCACACCATGTTCAATCCATTTTTGTGTACCCAGAATGACCTCATGGTTATAGGATCAGGAACTAGATTAGGTTCTCTTTTTGTTATTTATTTTGTGTTGTTACTCCTGTACATGGGATACTAGGAGCTCATGATTGAGCTAGTTCTTAGGATTGTCATTGATAAAACCTTTTTTGGATCCTGATCTATTGTTGTCAATTTTTTATGTATTTATTATTTCATTTTTTCTACTTTTATATTGTAGAATCACATGGAAATTCATGGTATATATTTGGAATTTAAGAATTATCTAATTTATTTATGATCATTTATTTTATACTTCTTCTGTTGTTGATTTATCTATTATGTACCATTGTTCTCTTATGATCATCATGATATAGTCTCCCCACCAAACCATCATTTGACCATCACTACTATTTGGTAGCCTCTGGCATATGGGGAGGCTTTCCAGAAGCCATTTGATTGATCGTCTTGGGGAACTTTTTTAATGTCTCTCGCATGGGGATGTTAAAAAGTGGTATTGAATCCTTTCATTATTCATTTTTCTTAATATTTTGGGTTGTTATATAAGAGACTAAGATGGTATTGTAACTCGGTAAAAAGTCATGTCTGGGATTGATAAACCCATGAACGGGGAAAAGTACAAGTGACTAGGAATGGGACTATTATTCAAGTTTTTCATTATCGTAATTTATTATCATTCTACCTTGATTGATTGATGTAATTTCTATTGATTAATAATTTATTATATTTATGGTATTTTATCTTTGTCCTAGTATGGAATGAAACTATTGTTACATGAATTATTATTGTCACATATGGGTTCACATTCCATGAATACGTCATGCCATATAGATTGGATTTTCTTTACTACCTGATACATAGTAAAGGTTCATTGTGTGATTATTTAGAATTCAATACTTATATACCATTTTTTAGGTTTTTCAACATATATATTTGTATTATTTATGAATATGATATCATTTCTCATTATAA
Organism: Viscum album; assembly: GCA_963277665.1. Classification (NCBI taxonomy): domain Eukaryota; kingdom Viridiplantae; phylum Streptophyta; class Magnoliopsida; order Santalales; family Viscaceae; genus Viscum; species Viscum album. The sequence goes on from OY728133.1 coordinate 669,435,393, forward strand.
TTATGATATATTATTGCTTATTAATTGATTGCATCAATAAAAATGGTGTTTTCCAGTATAGATTGATAATAGAACCTCAACTAAGAAATCATGTTAGGTTTGTTCCATGAACCATTAGTTTCACGGGCTGAAGCATTAGTGATTACGATTAAATGAGGACCAAATACAATTTTTAAAGAGTACAGACCTTTTTAATTTGAAAAGGGTCACCCATATAATCAATCCACTTTAAATGAACTTGTTATGTTTTGATACTAAAGATAAAAACATGGTTTTTGTTGCACAAATGTCAATGGAAAATTATAGAGGCAAGTAACATTATTACATGGGAATGGTAATTAATCTAAAAAAATCATTATTATTATGTAATCATGTTGAATTTTAATTACTATAGAAAAAAATCTCTAAATTAAAATTTTAATTTTTTCAACTTATAATGACTTGTGCCTCTATAAATTGGGCATGAAGACACATATGACTAAACACTTACATGTAAAACTAGGACAAGGAATGTCAGTTGGGGAATATTGTTGTGAGAAAATCTCATTAAGGGTGTTTTAAAATCATAATTATTTAAATTTAATTTGGATTCATTTAAATGTACCAAATATGGTATAATGGGACCCTCATCTGTCACCTTTGTCTTTTTTTATTCTTTAGAACTTAACCCTATGGGGGTATACTCATGCTACCATGGGATTGGTATTTAATGTTTCAATATCCACTTATACGGTGTTATGTATAAATTTATGGTGGAATCTTGCTGAACTAATCCACATTAATGGATAAATATATTTAATCTTGTTTTGAGCATTATTATTATGATGTTTGAAAATTTAAATTCCAAGTACAATCAAAATGGTGTTTTCCCTATAGCTTGGAATTTAAAATTTCATAAAATAATCTAGATATGATAACCGTTATAGATAAATAAAAAGGATAAAAAGGACTTTATAAGATAAAATTATTAAATTGTGATATGATGTGTGCAAAATAATAAATTATTGAGATGACGTTTGATATAACTTTCCAGTGATACCTTCTGGTGTTAGAAAAATAATGTACCAAGCATGTTTTCCTTATAACTGGTACTTTATGTTCTTAAAATTGAGACTTTGAAATGTTTTAAAATCAAATTTGAATTAGTTAAATGGATTAAATGTAATCTTAATCTAGTGTTTTTATTTATTACCCTCATGTTAGGATAGTTTAAATGTTTTATTTATAGTCATGTAAGAGAGGGAACATGAGCATCTCCCATAGGCTTCTTCTTTTTTATCATGAACCTAAATTGTAAGAGGTAGAACGTAAAGACCTTATTAGAATGAAATAACTATAGTGTCAGCACATAATGATTATGTAAAGGGTTTGGAACAATTAAGGTAGAATGACCTTAGGTAATTAACACTGGTAAACGATACTTTTAGTTATCAAATGAGGTTTTGTGTTCATGTTTCATTTTCCTTATGTAGGAATCTTAGTGTTGATATAACTCCCCCAGATAGATGGGTGGTCATTTGGTAAGTTGCGCCCAATTAAGAGTGAAGAATCACATAATTCTCCATATTAGTGGGTTGTATATGCCTAGGGTGTGGTCAGTCGCACAGTAGGTTGTGTGAACCTTATTTTTCTTTTGTGATGTATGACTTAGGAGAACATTATCTAGGATAACAGACATCTGGGATAACACATCTCTAGGAAAAATATTTTTTATGGTCCATTACATATTGAGATGCATATGGATAATGGGCCTATGGAAATTACTTGATTATACATTGAAGTAGGATAATATTCATTATTAATATATATAATATTCATATGCTTAATTATTCATAAATACCAATTTTAGTTCATTTTAAAAATTAAACATTATTTCACATTGAGATTATAAATCCTTCTTAAAATTCAAAATTTCATGGTATATTTTTGAACACATTATAAAACAAAAAACGGTCTTGAATTTATATTAATATTTTATTGTTAGGTCCCCAATTCTATAAGGAACAATTCATTCTTTTGTATCACCTAAATATTCTCTTTGCAAGACCGCCAAAATGGTTCTTGAACCAAGAACATTCTGGGAAAAGTAAACTGGATAGAAGCCCAATAAAAGTAATATAGAGGCCAATATCCAAGACCAATTATTCTAAAAATTTATATATAGATAAAATAAATCATGGGGAAATTTTCATTAAACATTTTTACAAGATAATTCAGAATTTTTCATATAGTTCCAGGAAGCTCAATGTGAAGATACAATTCTACGACAGATTTTGCGGCCCAGAAAAAACAGCCCACCATTTAACTCATATATAAAGAATATCCTTTTGGGGTAAAATATTACAGAATATTAGGTAAAATCATAATCTATATCATTGTTTTCTATATACCTCCCAAATTATGTCATCTATAAGCTAATTTAGGTGCCTCTGTTTGGTGGAAGTAAGATGGATGCCATTTCGGGTCAAGGGTTCAAAAGTCCAAATTCCATTGCATTTCCACCACCCTAGGACTAGCATACTGATGTGGGAAGATATTTACTATTGGGGGATTGAACCAAGACTCTTGAAATTTTTATTTAAGGCAGTGCTGGTGAAGGATTTTAGTAATCCTTGTGTTTATTTTCTTTGTAATGTTATGCTTCCACTTTGAGTTTGTAACCGCATTTCATTCTCTATTAAGTTGTTAGAATCATCTTTATTTTTAATAAAAGTTATTAATGTTATCTTATTATAAACTTATTATTATCACATTGATGTGTTTTCCCAATGTTAAGAACTTATTCACACGAAACCTTGTGAAATTATTCACACAACGGTAGTGTGATTGTTTTCTTTTTATTGTATTTTTCACTTATTCAATTCATCCCTCATGAGTATACTTCCCGCTTACATTGAAACTATAGTATAAATGGAGGGATAACCAAATTATGTTTTTATAAAATAGAGTATAATGGTGTTGTATTGGATTTTATTTCTCAATCCATTAATTTCTAGTCACTTCTTTTAATTGATAATTTATTTTGACAATCTTTTAACTCTTTTTTCCTTGTTGAATTTAAGGACAGACACTTCAAGTACTAATACGAAACCTTACCATGGAGTACTAAAACAATAATCCTAAAACTGTATAGATGATTATTATTAGGGTGTTTAGGTATTAAATAATTAATTTATGATGTTATGTTTACATCGTTTAATTAACCCTTCTAATATTTAAGAGATTGAAATTGTCTTAAAAAATAATTCATCTAATCCACACCAAGCAATAACCTATGATCAAATAATTTTTTCATAATTTGTATTCACATAGATATCTTAGTGATATTTTAATCCCATATAAAATCAACCTAATTTTGTCCAATTAAAATTCAAAAACAATCCATATAATGTACGTGTATTTAGGTTCCTTCGTAGGTCTCTGAGGATTCGACAACCCAAACTAGACTACAAGAGACCACCTAACCCTAAAACATGGGTAAATTTGGGTGTGGCCAAATTTGGGCATCATTGTCTGGGAACCAAGTAATTCATCTCAACACTAATTTTATTATCCCACATTTCTTTTTTCTCAACTCAATTTCTCTTATCTTATCCTCTTAATTTTGATTTCATTTTTCTGGGTGCATGTCCTCCTAAACCCATGACCAATCCAACCATCTAGTTAGAGTGGATAGTCCTAGGTTTTGGGAGTCAAGTACACCTAGAGAACTATTTACATTACTTCAAAATATTCTAAATACTCCAGAGTCAATAATTGAGCCCATTCCAAATGAAGGTCTTCAAATAATCCAACTGATAAACTCAAGTGGGAACCAAAATGGAAATCCAAATGAGGCATCCCCAAACATGGGGAATGAATTTGATCAAACCATGAATGACTACCTAACACCATATAGGACTAATGAACCCTCTTTAATTAAGAATAATTCACTATGGTAATCCCACTATGTCTTTAAACCTCAAATCCTAAACCACATTCCATCATTCCATGGGATGTAGTCAAAAATGTCATACCTTCATTTCAAAGAGTTCAACAACATTTTTGAAAGAATATTCACACCACATAAACTTGAGAATTCAAATATAAGTCTCTTACCTTTCTCACTAAAGGATACAAAATATAATGGTGTAAAATATCTAAGACCTACATCAGTCCACTCCTTGGACCAATTTCAATGAGAATTATATAAAAAAACTTCCCCCATCACAGAAAAATTGTGCTTAAAAAGAGCATCCAATTTTTTTTTAAATACAAGGGGTGTAATTTTATGAAACATGATAAAGGATCAAAGAAGAACACAATATGGTAACTCACCATGGATTATAAATCCAAGAACATGTTCTAATTTTGTATGAAGGGTTGGGTATGGGAAACAAACAATTCATTGACATGATTTGTAATGGAACAATCAAAAACCAGTCCACAAGTGATGCTTATGAGTATCTAGATGGGATATACAAAAAAACCCAAACAAGGGGTCATAAATTTACTATGAGAAGCCATAAAAATCTAGAGTAATTCATACCCTTAGATAAGAGTAATGCCTTAGGTAAAAACTTGATGCAATCACTATGATGGTTGAGGATATCGATCTTAGGAAGGTATAATAAATTCAAACTGTTGACCCTATTTGCACAATTTGTGACAAACATGACCAAAATACTGACAACTAACAAACCACCCCTTCTATTAGAGATGTTCTTGTAGGGTGACCACCAGAAAAGTTGAATTCTCTGATCTTTCATAATCCATCGTACCAAAACACTTTCAATACAATGTACACTGACCATCTAGGATTCGATTTGAAAGATAACCAACAACCCAATCAACAACCTAGTCCACCATAGTTCCAAAAAACGTTCAATACAGGGTATAATGACCATCCAGGATTCGATTGGAAATATAACTAGGCACCCAACCAACTACCTAGTCATCCATAAGAAACAAACCCCTACCGTCTACAAAATTTTCAAAACCATAACCAGTTCGAACCAAAATCGGTCTAATACCAACACCCTCCTATCCAATAACAACAACCCATCTAGAAACTAATCCAACAAGAAATACAACATCCAAAGAATCCTCCAGGGATAAACAAACCAGCACAATACCCTACCCAATCAGTCCCTCTACCAATCCATGGACAGTTGTGTAAAAAAATGGTGAAAATGAACTCATAAGTATAATACCCAAAATATAAACTACAAACCATTAAATTGAGGAAGGAAACCATTTATACATAGGTGGTACTATACACAACCATAAGGGGAGAATCTTGTTACACACAACCCTATAATGAACAACTATAAGAAGTGACTATTTTAATACGTGTAAAATCCATTTAGAAACCTGAACAAACTATGATAGAACCATTAAAAGCATTAACTACACATGAAAATATTGAAAAATCATCCTTATATCCTGAAAACCCAATTATAATTAGAAGAATCCAAATCAACCCCAAAAAATCAAAAAACCATCTCCCTTCCCTCAATGCATGGGTGGAAAATCTAAACCAGAAATGAATGAAATATTGGGGGAAATCTTCTCTCCGGTTAAGTTGAACATTCCCCATATCGATCCAATCCAAACCACTAATTCCTACTCAAAGTACCTTAATTAATTATGAGCATTTAAAAGGAAATTTTCAAATAAAAACCTAGTCCTTTTGGATTCTAATTTTAGTACCACCATTCAAGGGACCATTCCTCCAAAGTTGAAAGATCCATGATTTCCATATATCAATGTTAAATTAGGGGAGAAAAAAGTTTTAAAATCTCTTTTGTGATCTAGGATCTAGTTTGAACCACATTATGTATGCCATGTATTGTCAGTTAGGGATTAAAGAACTCTAACCCACATCTGTCACTCTTAAACTTGATGATCGTAGTGATTGAGTTCCTACGGGTATCATAAAGGATGTTTTGGTGAAATTTTATATTTTCATTTACCCTTATGACCTCATTATCCTTCAAAATCACCAAATATTATGTCCTGGGGAGAAAACCCCCATCATACTTGGTCATCCCTTCTTAGAAACAATCAACTCATTCATTTGAGTTAGAATTGGGAAGATGAAAATAACCTTCGGAAACATGAGTCTCGATCTTAACATCAAAAATTAAAATTCTCATATTGGGGGTGATGAAGAGATCTATGCAGTAAATTGGATTTTTAGTGTTGATATTAAACTATAGAAAAATCATGTAATTATTAAAGGATGTTTAGTTCAAGAATATATTGATTTCCTCTCTTCACATGAGGTTAATTTGTCTCCCTGGATTTAATCTCTTTTTAATCGCTCATTTGATGATTTTATAAAATCAAAAATAAATGATATCATTGTTGAAATAAAAAACTTTTATTCCATACCCATTCATGAAACTGATCTAGCCAATTTAGTGGAAAAAAAATTCTATTCACAAGCAACCAATTTTTTCATAAAATTTGGAAAAAGAAACTGAGTTCAATAAAACTCTCGTCCTTTTTTTGAAGGTGATAACAAATATAATATCTAATTTGAGGTCCTAAAATCATCAATAAAGTTTTAATTGTTAGGGGACAGTTGAGCCTTTCCTATTTACATTTCTTCCTATCCTGGTTCCAATCAAGAGACGATGCTTCTAGATGTCCAAATAAGACATAAGAAAGCAGTTGGATTGACCCTTTATGATATTCTAGGGATTAGAAAACATATTGGAACTCATAGTATTGTTCTTAAATATAACTCCAACCCATGTCCTAAACATTAGTACACACCCAATCCCAATAATATGGATGTATTAAGGAAATAACATCTTCAGTTGTTGAAAGAGGGTATCATCTACCACATTACAGAGAGTGAGTGGGTAAGACCAATTCAAGATGTCTCAAAAAATGTTGGAATCACTATGATCACCAATGAGGATTGTGAACTCTTCGGCAAAAGGGTTAGTAGTATATGAAGAGTCTACATTGACTATAGATTGCTCAACTCATGTACCAAGAAATACCATTTCACTTTCCCCTTTATTAATCAAGTCCTCGATTGAGTGCTAGGTCGTAAATTCTACTACTTCCTAGATGGATTCTCTGAGAATAATCAAATCAAGGATTCCATAGAGGATCAAGAAAAAACAACCTCAAATTTCCCATTCATTACTTTTTCCTTCAAGGGAAAGGATTTTGGGTTATGTAATGCCCCTGGTAACTTCCAGTGGGGCATGATAGGAATCTTCATGCACATGTTTGGGTATTATTTAGTGGTATTTATGGATAGATTCTCAGTAATTTGGGATATTTATTAGGGATGCCTCATAAATGTTTAAAGGGTTTTATCATGATGATACAATAAGAATATAATACTAAATTGGGAAAAATTCCATTTTATGGTATAGGAAGGACCTTTTCTAGGCCATCTAGTCTCTGCTATACATATTGAGGTTGATAAAGCTATGGTAGATATCATTTTCCACCTTAACAATCAATAAACTGTCAAGAAAGTGAGGTACTTATTAGGAAATACAGGTTTCCATAGATGTTTCATTAGGAATTTCAGCTCTATTTCTGAACCACTTTTTTCTCTGTTGGGGAAAGATGCTTCATTTTTATGGACACAAATCTATGTGGAATCATTCTCTGAAGTAAAGTCATCTCTTATCTCTCCATATCTAATGAAATATACCAATTAGAAACATCCATTTGAGATCATGTGTGATTTTAGTGACATTGATATAGGAGTAGTCTAGGAAAATGGTGTCAGAAAACTCTATGTTTCATTACTTACACAAGAAAAACCTTTAAATGATGCACAAATTAACTACATCACCACTATGAATGATTTTATTATTGTTTTATTTTTCATAGAGAACATCAATTTTTATCTCTTAGGATCATCCATCATTGTCTTCACCAACCATTTATAACAAAAATACCTTTTCCAAGTATAAGATTTGATGAATAGATTGATTTGGTGGGCCCTTCCTCTTCAAGGGATTTATTTTACAACTGAGGATAAAAAGGGAGTTGAAAATTTTGTAGTTTATCAAATATATAGGGTAGATCCAAAAGACAACTAACATAACCTTTCTGTGTCTGGTTTATTTACATATGAGCACATCTATTGTGTGAGTGATTTCCCATGGATTGCTGACATGACAAACCATTTGGTAACGGGTGACATTCCAATAGTCCTTGGGACCCAAACTAAGTTGTAATTACATTTTTATGTCAAATACTATGTGTTTGATGATCCATACCTCTTCAAGTATTTTCCTAATCAAATCATTATGACATGTGTTCTTCAGTATAAGAAAGAGTCCATTCTATGATTTTTCCGTAGAGAGGAATGTGGAGGACCCTTTTCTGCAAAGAAACCCACTATAAAGGTCCTCCAAAGTGGTTTCTACTAGCCTAAGATCACTGTGGATTCCTACCAATTTAGTCAATGTTTTTGACACATAATGTTTTTATTCCACCCATTTTTTGAAATAATTATTGTTTTCATATTTATATTTCTAATATAAAACTGTGTTTTTATAGATGTTCTAATTTTATCCAAACATAAAAGAATATGTTTGTTTGTTTTATTTTTTTCTCTGTTAAATAATTGAAAAGTTAAATAATATTTTAGAAAATTTTAATTTATAACATCAATAAAAAAATTCCCATTTATTTCCATGTATTTATTATAGAATTGGTTTTTTATTGATTTTTGTTAAAAATAAAATTAATGATGAAATAATATGGGATCAGAAAAGTAGAAACATTTCTCATTAGGAAAAAATATTTTTTTATTTATCCTCTGGAACCTGTATTCTTAGAAAATGATATTCTATAAGAAGGATGTACTCTCCTCTTAGGATTTTTTAAACACCCACGATCATCCTGATGATGTTGTGGAAAATTATTCCATATTGGATTGAACAAAAAAATTCATTAAAAAGTATACAATATGAACCCCTGTATTATTGTGAATATTTTCTTCAATATTGAAAGATATGAAATCAAGCAGAGTAATGTAGTCATTATACTCACTGAGTTTGTGGTCCATTTTTATAAAATAATAACAACTTGTGAGTCAAACTAGTACTTAAAAAATAACTTAGGCCCTAATGAAATCTTTTTATATTAACATCCACTAGAGGGGTTTTGAATTTTAATGTTTTTAATAATATCCTATCACATTACTCATTCATATAAATGATAAAACTCTCATAAATTCTGTTCTTTTAATCATAAAAGATATGGGGAAAATTAAAGCAACCCTAATACACCATATTTCCACTTAGGGCATAGCCATAGAGATATGTTGATAACCTCAATTAATCGGCCCATGATGGTAGAATCCCGAAATATTTACATCCATTTTATCCATAGAGAAGCTAGAAATTGAATTGGTGATAGGAACCTGAGTATTCATTATTTCCAAAGGTCCTATTATAGCTTTATGACCACCCTAAGGGCGTAGAAATAATTGAAAAGTCATCAAGATTTTTAATCACCATATGATCATTTTAATTAAGAAATAGACTCAAATATACTAAATAGATATCATAATCTTTCCGGGTAGTACCTTCAATGTTATAATCTTTATGATCAAGTTCATTTCCATTTCCATGAAGATTAAAACCTTCATCCTTGAATTCATCCTCAGAACATGGTGTTCTTATGATCGTCGTTCTTTACTAATGATTGTGTTCTCTAAATTTCCTTGCCTTTTGAGGGGCCACCTTCTAAAATCCCTCAACATCAACCAAGACATTTATTGCTTATTCGAGACCATAATTATAAGAGGATCTCATATTAGTTTTATCATAAATCACATTTTCCCACCTTCATTCAATATTAGGATGATTATTATGTTGATTTACCTTATCTTGAATTATCAATAGCTGTTTCACAACATGCTACTACTTATCACTATCACCTTAAAAAAGGGACTCTATCTATAAAGGATGGGTAATCAATCGAAGATCATGGTCTGTAATAACATGTAATGCTAAAGCCTTTTACATATACCTAGAGGTCTTCCCCTAAAACCTACTCAGGGGTGAACAACCTTCTACATGAAGATGTCATTATATATTGTCAATGAAATCAATAACCAGGGTCAGTGCATCTAGGATTTTAAACCCCTACCTCTAGCCCACAACCATGCCATGGAAATAAACTTAGACATATTCTATCATTCCAACCAGAAAATCTAGAACGATTATAGAATATTCATGTTATGAATTCACCTTCATGTCATGAGACTAAAAACTATCCCCCACCTACTCTTGTCCATACGATCCAACCTTTCCATAAAAGCGCTCTTACTCCTTTAGGAACATATCATTCACAACATGAAGACTATAATCCTAATTATAAAATCCTATGGTATTATAGGTAATCACATAAACAATCTAATATGAGGGTGTATTTTGATATCCAATAGTTATTCTCCCAAATTTTTGGCACTCATTTTTCTTGTAGCATAAATTGATATCATTCCCACTCAAAAAAAATAAACAGACAATTTTTTATTCTACAAATTGAATTATCATGCCTAATGACCATACAAATCGAGTAAAATTTGAATACATATCATACTCAATACTGGTCTAAAATTAATTATCTTTTTCATAATAAGACTTTATCAACTAATAAAGATCCTAAATCCACTTCATTATACAAGAAAACATAATGGCCAAACCGGTATATTTTAGTGTCCTTTTTCAGTTTAATGGTAACCCAAATAGAAAATGTAATGTAATATGGAATTATAGGGTACCAATGAATCCAATTCATCCAATAAACCTTAAACCATAATTGGAATAAGGTGATCTTTACTTCTGGAGGATTAATGTTATAACAAAATTCTTGTATATATTAGAATCTATTATTGAATAACATATAACTAAAATATATAACCCACAATTTTAATCCCTCCAAAAGAAAAATAAAACATAAAAATCATGTCCCATATATACATTTCTAATCTATAAATCCCCAAACATCATATAATTGATTGACCATATTCTTTATTATCTAAGGATTCGATACCTTCATGATATTTAAATGAGAAAATATAGAAGCATTACCCAATTCTAGTTTTTCATTGATTGTTTCATGATTTCTAACCACATGAGAATGAGATCTTTTCATTGGGATTATTTTAGTGCCTTCACCCTTGAATTAAATTAATGAATTAATATCTCATATTTAGGGGTTTTAACCCTCCATGACTATCTTTAAGATAACAATAAATGGTTCTGTCTACGTGTCTCCTACCACTCATTATTGACCTAAAAAACACTTTTCTATGAGAAGGGCCTCAACAAGAGGAGGGTTAAGAGGGAAATCGAAGGATAGTGCCTAATCAAAATTTGAATATCCAAGATCATCATGGGATCACCTTCATAGCATAGTCTCAAACAACATTCACCTTCCATTATAAAATAAAATTAATGAAGTTAAATCATTTTTTTAATGGAAGAATATTTTTCTTAATAAATTTTAAATTTTTTCGACGTAAAATAAAATAATTTTATTAGTTTTATTTTTAATCTTTTCACTTTTTAAATAATTACATTTTTCAATTATTTTTTTAATTTCTATTTCTTATTTTTTTCAAAGAAAGAAAGGTTCACAAGAATATTTTGTAATTTAAAATTAAATTTTGTTATTTTTTCATTTTTTTATTTTGTTTAATATATTTTTAGAAAATTTAACAAACATAATTGATATTTAGAATAGATATTTTTTAATTCATTATTTCATTCCATAAAAATTATTTATTTTTATAATGTTTTTATTCAATTGTAAATAAAATATGTTTTTTATTTTATATTATTTTTATTTTACTTCTATTATCTTTTTATCAAATTAACAGTTTTTCTTATTAGGGTTTTTTATTTATAGGAAAGTGAAATGAATTTTTATTACTTTTATTTACTAATAAAATTTAATATTTCTTGATTTCATTTATTTTATTTAAATATCATAACACATAATTGGATTTCCATGATTTTCATCATAAATTAGATATTTTTTAATCTTTTTAAATTAATTTCAAATTTTATTTTTTATTTTATAATCTCCTTTTTCAATTTAAATATCCATATTTAATTAAAATTATGTTTTCCTTATTATTATTTTTTACTTTTCATTTTTAGAATCGTTTTCCATTTTCATTATTTAAAAAACATTTTTAAATTTATTCCCTTAAATTTATTTGATTTTTAAAGTATATATATTGGGTTTTCTATTTCATTCTTTTAGTTTGTTAAATTTTTTCATGATGGGTGTTTTTTGTATATTTAATTCTTTAAAATGTGAAAATTTTAATTTTTATAAAAATTATTCAAAAATTATTTTATTTTTTAAATTTATAATACTATAAATTATGAATATTAATATAAATGTTTTATTTGTTTAAAAAAAGTTTATTTTTAAATTGTTTTAATTTAAAAAATTTTAAAATAATGTTTTATTAATTTTTATCTTTTTTCATATTAATTTTTAATGAAACTTTTAATTTATTTGATATTAAAAAATTATTTTTTAATTTAATTATTTTACATTTATGTTTTTAATAAGATTTTATTTTTTTTATATTTTAATTCAAATGTGAAAAAAATTTGTTTGATATATATATTTATTTAATGAATTAATTTAAGGTTTTTCATAGCATTTTGGACATTTATATATAGTTTTTTATTTTTTATTTTATTTATTAAAAGTATATAAGTTTTAATAGTTTTCCATCTTTAAAAATTTAAATTTAAATTTTAATATTTTTTCTTCTTTATTTTTATTATATTTATAGTTATTTTTTTAATGTAACAAATTTTTTCTAGATTTATTTAAACAATTTGACAGAAAAAATATTTTTTTGAATCATTTTACATTCATAAGAGAATAATTATTTCTTTTATTTTATAATTTTTTTTTTCAAATGTAAATTTAATTTAATAGAGTTAACTATTTCTAAACATATTTTGTGTTATTAAAATGCTATATAAATTTCTCAGGATATATTTTCCATTTTCATTATATTTATTCTCTATTTTTCAAATTATTTAGTATATTGGGTAGTTTTTTATTATATTAATTTAGAAAAAATTAAAATGAATTTCTTGGATTTATTTCATATTCCCTTAATTATTTTATAGTTTCATTATTTTAATTTTAACTAAACTTTAATTAAATATAGATTTTCATGATTTTTTAGTTTATTTGAATGAAAACAATTTATTTATATTTTTAAAATTTTTTTTATTTCCTAAATGATATTTTTATTTTTATTTTTTTTATTTTTATTTCCATTTTAGAAATTTTATACCTAAAAAATTATATTTTTTATTTTTATATTATAAAAGAAAAGAAAATATTTAGATTTCACCTTTCCCTTTTTCCTTTTCAATTTTGGTTCGATATTTTATAATTATTTTTTTCTATTTAAAATTTAAGAGGTAGTAAATTATTATTTTGGATTTTTTACCCTATCAAAATTGTCCTTTTTAATTTTTTTATTGATTATTTTATAATATAACTTGGATTTTTTGAATTTTTTTGTTTATTCCTCTTTTTTATTAAAAAATGAAATGAGCCAACCTAGGACTCATTGTAACACCCAAACTTCCACGGTACGGTTCTCTTTGAATAATACAATTGCGTGTGTTGCACGCAACATCGAGTTCAAACACACCAAAACCAATCAAACTAGCAGTTATGAATAGTAATACACACTTTTTGAAATGTTATAAATTATATTTTTCAAAATGTACTTTATTTTTGGATTAGAAATATCGAAATTATCTTAGGGAGAATTTTTGGTATTTTTATGAAAACATTCAATTTTTGATGAATAGTGAAAACACTTAATCATTAGCTAAAACTGACTATTTATTTAAATAATTATTTATTTTATATATATTTATTTTAGGTCAAAATAGATACATAATACCTATATAAGTTTAATGTAATTCATTTGAGTCATTTTATATTAATATAGATATATACAATTTTTATTGAACTTTTCACCGTCTTTTACCCACCTCCTATGAGATTTTTCAAATTCACATAATACATAATTTTACCGCTTCTATGAATTGAATTTAAAAAATATGAGAGAGACAGTTAATATTAGTAAGTAAAATTTTGTTCAATGAGATAAAAATTAATTTAGGTGATTAGTAACTTTTTTACTTTTATTTACCACGAGTAAATTAAATAGGGTAATTAAAGGTAAAAATGATATTATTTTTACCCTAACACATGTCATAGTTCTATTGGATAAGTATAATTAGACCAAAAACAACCTTAGGAATAAAATATGAACCTCTATGGTGCAATTGGATTAGATTAGGACATTTATTATTATTTATATCAAAGAAGAGTTAAAAGAGTAAAAATCTGGGTTTAATAACTAAAACATTTTTAATATAGGGTTATATATAAGATAAATTAGATTATAAATATTCATTAGAAATATAAAAATATTTACTACATAATTATATTTTTTTATAATTTTTAGACATTAAATAAATTATTTTATTTATGACACAATGGTGATGCAGTAATTACCTTATTAATTAATTATTAAATTAATTGATATTATAAATACCCAAATAAATATAATTTGAGGCATTTTATTCCACTGGTTTTCTAGGTTAATATGAAATTATAGGATTGATTTAATTAACTTTGTTCGAAGTAATCATTCTGTTATTTTTTTCAGAAAATTCAATTTCCAAATTGTGTCAAAATTGGCATAAAAGAGTTTTTAAAACAAATATTATATTATTAATTGATATTATATTCCAAAAAATATAAGTATAGACCAAGAGACTTATATAATGATACGTGTATCATTACTAAAACACTTGGGGTTCTATAGGAGGTTTATTGTAAGTTTATTAACCATATAATATAAAAATACAAAGAGACATGGTAAATGTGAAACTAATTAACACAGAGTTAAAATTAAAAGATAGGGTTACTATAATGACACAAACCTATCTAAAACCTATTGGTAGGGTTGTTTTCGACACATCACCACCTTATCCTCTAAATAAGTCACTTTGGACCGATTAGAAAATGAATATGAATTTATTATAAAATAATATTTCTAGTTTTTCCTAAGGTACCCCTTACCCCTATTATAAAAGGGAACTCCCCCTTCTCTCAATTTCACACCATCAAAGCCTTTTGGATTGGACAAACCCTGCCAAAATACCCTCTCAACTTCCCTTACTTCAACCTAGAGTCCGTAGTTTGATCAGAAAGCCAACCTAAAGATCCATTTTGATCAAATCAAAAGGAAGAACCCAAAGAAGATGTAATGTTTTCAACACCCTCTTTCAAGTTCCTTTCTTCTTCCACTTCTTATTTCTCTATTACTTCCATTATAAAATTAAAAATCCAGTTTCTTATATATATTTTTATGTTATTATAAATATGGTACAACCATATTCATTATTCTATCCATCCTTTTAATGACATGTCACCATACGTGCGTACGTACAGCTTACGGTCTCCACGTTGTGGTGTAATTGTTATTCAAAAAATTATTTTTTTGATGGGTATGATAATGATTTGTAATTGATATAAATAATTAATATAAAATGATAATGATTCTGTATATATGATATAATATCCAATTATATATTATTTTAATATCAACATAATGATATTGTCGGTCGTGCGTACGTATGAAATACTTTTTCCACGAAAGTGAGGAGATTCATTCCCCATCGTATCCATTCAAGACTAATTCTCATCTGATAATTAAAAATAATGTTTAAGGACTTGATATCATTCTGTATATGAATAAGATACATCCTATCCATAACAAACATGGTTTAAGTAACATATAAAAGAAATCGTGTAAGTTAACACTCGAAACAACGATAATATTAAGATATTATTAACAAAGCAATGTTAAAAGACCACATTTGATATCATATTAATGTATATGATTCTTATTTAATTTAATTACAATTATTTCACCATTATACGGGATGTTATCTTACCCTCAAACAAGGAAAAGTACATGGTAAGGGTTTATTTTAGAATCTCTTCATTATCCGATGTTGTTTATACGTGATTATATACTGGGATGTCTTTATCATCAACGTCCATATTTCTTAAAAATATATTTCAAAACATTTTTAATATTTAATAGAAAATGGGTTAAAGTCATTTATAGACTTAATTTACATTATACATTTTTTAATGGAATCTTTCTGTCGTTTTCCAAACAGGGTACTTTTTTACCTTTTCGACAAATTTAATGTAAGAATGTTTTTTTAACTTATATGGAAAGTGCATATATTTTCCACCATTATAAAATCACCAAAACATCCCTTACAATCTTATAAGAGTATTTCCAAAATAATGGTTTTATTTTATAATTATGTGACTTTTAAATGATTTAAGAAAAAGAGATATTTCTCTCAAATTGTTTTTATTTCATTTATCTCAACATCCTTTGATGGATTTTAAGATTATTTGAAGTTGATTTATTATGATAAAAACATCCATATTGTATTGAAAGTTTTCTGATATGTTTGACTGTGGATGTGTTATTTTTATACCATTAATGGTTTACGGATAAAGTACTAACATTTCGTATGAAGATTTTAATACGAATGTTTATGTTATGATTAAACCTTTTTATATGAGGAATGCATTGGACATAGTATGTGACGGGTGGAGCCCACTATATCTCCTTGATGCATCTGTAGGTATCATTGGACACACTAGTATCTTGGAACAATTCCTTGAAAAAATCTTATTTGTAGTCTTGGCACAAGGCCTTGACTATGCGGTTATGATATTCTGGCATTATGCATTCCATAATTATGAATATGGTTATTGATATTGCATGTGATTATTCGACTAGTAGAATATCCATGTGAATAAAGAAAGGGAATTATTTCATTTTATATTTTCCATATTATGTTGATGTTCAAGTTTAAAATGCTTTTGTTTTAGTTATACATTTCCTTAAATGTTTATGTTTATTTATGAATGTTTCGAGTATATTGTTATCCTTACTGAGCATCTGAGCTCACCGCTTTCAATGTTTTATTTTTTCCAGGATATGAAGAAGTATTTATAAATGATATGAAGGCATTGTATGAGGGGATATGAAGAAAATATGTTGGTTTAGTTTTCAATTTATGATGTAATGTAAGACTTATGAATAAACCTAGGGTTTCCATGGCTATTACACTAATCGGTATTTCTGGATTTGATCCCTTGTGATCATGCAAATATTATCTAATAATGCACCGACTCTGGATAACCAGGGTCAGGGAATTATAGTTTGTTTCAGAGTAAGTTTAGTAATAAACCATGGAAGCAAGATTTTGGTAAACTCTGATTAGAGCACATATCCCTAAGATAGACTTTGAGGATTTGTATAGAATAACTTCCTTGAATTTTGTTATTTTAGAGATTTTGTGAGTTTTCCAAAGAAATAGATCCCTATCTGGAAACGAGCAGGTAGAGGCAGCTCTAGAATGGATGTACCTAGGGGTAAAACCCTAAAACACTGCTTTGAGCTAGAGTCGAATGGGAACTAGTGCACGACAGTGGGCCTTGATGCACTATTGGTTACGACACTCCCAGGGGATATGCTTAGGATAATTCTCATTTTCTTTATAGACCATTACGAAGGGTTTATGACTATATACTTCCTTAAAGAAAACATTTTATGATTATGGATTATATCCATAAACTGTTCAATTTAAGTTACGTTTTTTACAATTATGGAATTATGTATTTTGATTCATAAACTAATCTAATTTATGCCATTGTTTAGAAACAGTGCCTAGTTGAAGAAATGGAAATTGTATCAATGCACATACTCCATGTATGGATTTCTCTCCTGCTCAAGAAAATTATAGTGGAGATAGTGATACAACTGGTGCTGCTCATCTTATCACTATACTGGGACAACTCACTCAGGTTATGAATAATAACCTGAACTGTGTGGAGCACCTTGATCTGCAGCGTGGAGGATCAATGTTCGACCGCTCCCTAAGGAAACAACCCCCATCCATTAATGGGATTAAAAATCCACTAGTATATGAGAAATGGATCAATACCTTAGAGAAAATATTCTATTCCTTAGGGAGTAGTGAAAGGGAAATAGTTGTCAGGGCAGTTTATCGCCTCACTGGAGATTATGATCAATGGTTATAGCAACCTGGAATTTTATTAATTTACTATTACATCATTTTAAAGATAAAAAAATAATAGTATTACATATATAGGATCCAATGGTTTAGTGTCTTGGTAAAACTATGACCATACATAACAAATAAAATATGAAGCATAAACATTCATTTAATTTCTTCTTCTCTAGCTTCTTATTTTCACTTCTCCTCTCCTTAGTACATGTATCCACATAAGGATATATATCAAAAAGGGGTGAGCTAGAACCCCATAAAAGGATAAAAAATAACAATATAGTATGGGGTGAGCATAATCATAACATAGGAAAAAGATCATAGACATGAGAGGAGTATAAATAAAACACTTTTAATGTGGCAATGCAAAACAATGAAACATCATGTCTTAGTGGTTAACTACCACACATACTTGTGAACCAATATAGAATCTTGTTCAATTATCATTTCAAATTTACCCATGATATTCATTACATTACCCAATTCATTGTAGCACTGTATAATTATGGGTGCACCCGTCACATTGAAACATTCATATTGCACTATATAATTCCGGGTGCACTCGTCACATCATAACATTATCATCATCATTCTTTCCAAATAGAACAAATATAAAAAATGTACATAACTCACCCATGTAATGGAATGGGTTAAATCTTATAATAAAACATTCATAAGCTTTGGGTTCCCAAAAGAGAGATGGAATAACATACATGTTACAAGAACCATCCACTTTGAGTGAGAAGTAAAAGGGGTGTTCTTAAAAGAAGAGTTCTTTTGGAAAAAATTTTGTTTGAAATAAAAACCAGTGAAAAACTTGTATATCCCAGAAAATGAAATACAATTATGAAAAAATGATATTTAAGGAGTAACCATATCAAAAATGGAGTGATAGAGGGAGAACCCGAAGGAAGAAAATTGGGTTTGAGATTTCCCCGTACCTAGTACCAAAATGTTTCCTTCTCTTTAATGTCCTATATAATGACATTATATTCATTAATTAGAAATCCAAAACCACGTGTAAATTAATGGGGTTAATTCTTGTATCATTATGTCATATTATGTTCCTTTGGATGACTTATAGTGGTTAAAAACTTTGTTCGAGGATGTTCGTTTTTATGGTTTTTCTTGGGTGGTTCACATGTATTCTAAAATTGATGTTTGGGTAGAACAAGAGTAAACATACAGAAATGATATTACATTTCATTAATGATATTACAGGAGAATTAATTATTTTATAATTAATTATATTAAATCAATGTGGATGAATCAATAGATAAGAATTAAAGGATGGTTGTTTGGGTTAATTTGAGCGATTTTTTTCAATCATAAAGAACTTGTTTTAACTTATCACTTAGTAATATGTCCATAGGTTATTTACATAAATTTAAATAGAACATAATAAATATATCATATTATGGTTCAACAATAAAAATGGTTTCATGAACAGATCTGAAGGTATAAATGGAAGAAGAAATCATGTCGTTCTTGAAGGTGACAAATTGACACCTCACGAACAACGTTCTCTTTATTAAAATAAAATGAATATGGGAAAGAGGTTTGGATGATATAATATCCTATTAGAATCATAAAATTATATTATATGTATAATACTGGAGTTACAATACAAATTGGATGAAGATAGCTGGGTATAGATCAAGAAATTAACTTGAACATGAAAGGAAACTAAAGAAGAAGAGGGAGGGAAATTACCTCTTGAATCCTTCTCTTGAGAACCTCCTTAAGGGCCTAAGCTTGGTCTTTTGATGAGACCGGAAGCTCTTGGAAGTGGGGGAGGGTCTAGGGATGGTGTTTGAGCAGAGTTTATGAAGGCTTGGAGCTTGAGAGGTGTGAGGAAATGAGGGTGTGAAGGTTGGCTTTTATAGTGGAGGGAAGTGGGGTTTTCTTAATATAAAATTCATTAGTTTATTATTTCCTAAAAGACAAGGAATAGTGAGTCTTTAAAGACCTAGAATAGTAACTTTATAATGTAATCCCGAACCAAGTGGGCTGAAATCATCATAACATCACACATGACCATATAATTAGCTTATTTAGCTTATTTGGTAAATTACGATATTTCACTATTCATCGAAAATTCATGTATCACAGAAAAATCCCAAAAATTTACCCCAACCATTTTTAAACATTTAGAATCCAAAACATAATTCCGTTTTTCAAAAAAAAATCAATATTATTAATTAAATATTTAATTATAATTATAATTTACTTAAAAAAAATTTTAATATTAAAACTAATATTATAGTGCTTCCAAAAATTAAGTAGGGTCTTATAAAATTAACTAAAAACTATAAGACATTGATTGAATAATATATGAATACATTTTATGGAAATTAATATTCTTTTAAATTAATTTATTAATTATAATTAATTATTTTTGAATTACAAAATACCAAAACGTTTACTTAGGTCAAATTGTCACTTTCTAAGATGTCTAAATTTTATTTTATTATTAATAGGTAATGTTACTCTTATGTTGGATGATTTAATATTCATAAGTTTAATATTACTATTCATAATGGTATGTTACTATTTCATAAGGGAACTTTACTATTCACCAAAAATTAATATTGTTTCATTAGACTCCGTTAATCATCTTGAACACAACCTTGTATGTCATATTTTCAAAATTCCAAACATAGGAGTGAAAAACACATGTTTATTGGTCACTTATCACATATTAGTTCTTTATTTTGTGTTTTCATGTTATATTATGATATAAATATAAAAGGTAATTTTCCATGGAAAAACATTGGGTCGTTACATTCTTCCCCCCTTAATGAATTTCTCCCCCGAAATATCACTTTAAACAAACATGTGAGGGTACTTATCCTTCATTGCCTCTTCTGGTTCGCAAGTTGCTTCCTCAAACTTATGGTTCCTCCACTACACTTTGACAAGATGGGTTTTATTTTTTTCGTAGAACCTTATCTCTCCGATCTAGAATCTTTACTGGCTGCTCCTCATAAGAGAGATCATCTTCCAACTGCACCACCTCTGAGTTCAGTACATGTGAGGGGTTTGGTATGTACTTCCTCAATAGTGATACATGAAACACATCATTAACTTGAGCCATATTCGGTAGAAGTGCAAGCTGATAGGACACGACTCCTATGCGGTCAAGAATCTCAAAGGTTCCCATATACCATGGGCTTAGCTTCCCTTTCTTCCCGAATCGCATGACTCTCTTCTATGGAGATATTCGAAGGAAGACATTATCTCCAACGTCGAACTCCAAGTCACTTATATGGTTGTCAACATAGCTCTTTTTCCGAATTTGAGTAGCTTTGATGTGTTTTTTGATGACTTGAACCTTCTCTATCATCTCTTTAACAAGATCCGGTCCATGTAGCATTCTTTATCCATCTTCATCCCTACAAGTTGGAGTTCTACATCACTTTCAATACAGAGCTTCATATAGAGCCATCTGAATACTCGTGTGGATGCTATTTTTGTATGAGAACTCAACCAAAGGGAGATGCTGATCCCAACCACCTTTGAATTCAAGAGAGCAGGCTCTTAGAATATATTCAAGGGTCTGAATAATCCTTTCAGGCTGGCCATCTATTTGGGGTGATAGGCCGTGTGGAAATTTAATTCAGTACTCAAAGCATGTTTAAGGCTCCTCCAAAATTTATATGTGAACATTGGATCATGGACAGAGATAATTGAGAGTGGAACACCATGAATTCTCACCACTTCCTTCACATATATCATTCCATGTTGTTTAAGTGAGAGGTCTTATCGAATAGCGATAAAATGGGCAGTATTGGTGAGCTGGTCAACCACAACCCATATCGCATTATTTCCCTTTGACATCATCGGGACACCTGCAAAAAAGTCCATAATTTCATATTCCCATTTCCAAATGGGTATAAGAAATGGTTGCATCATACCTTTGGACTTTTGTCGCTCAGAATTTAATTGATGACATAGCAAGCACCTTGATATATATTACGTAATCTCCTTTGTCATGTTATCCCACCAAAAGTGTTCCTGGAGATCATGTTATGTCTTGGTACTCCCAGGATGGATAGAGAATCTTGAGATATGTGCATTATCCAAAAGTTCCTTCTTTATCCTAGGTGATGAAGGCACACAAAGTCGCGTTCCAAACCGAATCACTCCATCGTCATCGATATGGAACTCTTGAAGCTTCTCTTTCATTACTGCATTCTCCCTCTTTTGTATCTCCACATCATCCCTTTGTTCTTCATTAATCTTCTCTTGGATGGATTCTTGCGTAGTCATTTGGTAAAGGTAGGATGTATCCCCTACTCGTATGATTTCCAAATCCATCCTTTGCATATCTAAGAAGACAGGGTCTTTCTCAGTCCATAACATGGATAGAGTAGTAGGTTCTTTTCTGCTTAGAACATCAACTACCTTGTTCTCCTTTGCAGGATGACAGTGGATAGAGCAATCGTAATCCTTGATTTGATCTAACCATCTCCTTTAACGCATGTTGAGATCCTTTTGTGTGAATATATACTTTAGGATCTTGTGGTCGGTGTATATGTCACACTTCTCACCATAAAGGTAGTGCCGCCAGATTTTCAAGGCAAAAATTACGGCTACCAGCTCTAGATCATGCATCAGGTAGTTCTGCTCAAGGATCCTCACCTATCATGAGGCATAGGCAATCACATTATCATTTTTCATGAGTACACAACCGAGGCCTTTCCTTGAAGCATCACTGTATATCACAAAACATTCTCCACATTTTGGTAGTATGAGTACAGGTGCAGTGATCAACCTTCTCTTTATCTCCTTGAAGTTTCCCTCATATTCTTCTGTCCAGACATACTTTACCCCTTTCCTTGTTAACTTAGTTAGTGGGCATGACAATCGTGATAAGTTTCTCACAAAACATCGATAGTACCAAGCTAATCCAAGAAAACAACGGATTTCTGTGACACTAGAGGGCATTGGACATTTTTCAATTGCCATTGTCTTCGAAAGATCCACAGAAATTCACTCACTTGTGATCTCATTCCCCAAGAACGTGACTTGATTCATCCATAAGTCACACTTGATAAAATTGGCATACAACTTCTCCTTTCTCAATATATCCAAGACAATTCTTCTATGTTCTTCATGTTCCACCTTGATCTTGGAGTAGATGAGAATATCATCGATAAACACTACCACAAATTTGTCGAGGTAATGTCTAAAGACTCTATTCATCAAATCCATGAATATCTCAGGGGAATTATTAAGTTAAAAGAGCATCACCATAAACTCATAGTGTCCATACCTTGTATAAAAGGTAGTCTTCTATATATCATCCTTCTTCACCTTTACCTGATGATATATAGAACGAAGATCCTCCTATGGGAAGTATTGAGCTCCTTTTAACTGGTCAAACAAGGCATCAATCCATGGGAGAGGATACTTGTTCTTTATGGTGATCTTGTTGAGTTCCTGATAATTGATACACAACCGCATGGTTCCATCCTTTTTCCTCCCAAAGAGCATTGGTACACCCCAAGGTGATGCACTAGGGCATATGAACCCTTTTTTCATATGCTCTTGCACTTGCTTCTTTAATACCTTCAGTTCGATAGGATCCATCCTATAGGGGCACTTCGAGATAGGAGTAGCTCCAGGGATGTGTTCAATTGAGAACTCTACCTCACGATTCGGGGGAATTCTGGGTAACTCTTTGGGAAATACATCGATGTATTCCCTTACGATGGGCATTTCCTCAAGGTTGTAACTTTCCTTCGACTCAACCATTTAGGCGAGGTATGCTTCTTCATAGGGAATCAACACCCACACCATTGAAGGATTTTTCAAAGGAGATTCATGATCTTCCATGAATTTGTAAAGGATCATGGGATGGTTCAGAATATGAAAAGATATTTCTTTTTCGAGACAGTTGATATGCGCTCTATATAATGAGAGCATGTCCATTACCATTATAGCATTGAATTCCACCAAGGGAAGTATTATGAGATTTTCCAGAAGAAAATTCCCAAATACGCCAACAGGAGAAGAGACAAACACTTGGGTTGAAATGATTGCACCACTTGGTGTTTTTACAGATATATCTACTTCAAGATTTCGGGGATTCGATTCTATAGTTCTAGACAACTTTCAAAATATAATGGAATGCGTAGAACTAGAATCAAATAAGACTTTTTCCATTCTTGAGTGAATAGTAAGTTTACCTTGTACGACTTCATTATCATGCTCCACCTCCACAGTTGTGATGGCATAAGCCTTCCCTTGTTTTTTTGGCTTTGGTGGCTGCTTATGATGATTACCCTCGAGAACTCGAGGTTTAGTGCACTAGTTTGCATAGTGTCCTAGCTCCTTAAATTTATAGCATTGAACCATGAGTGGTTCTCTCCTTTCATCAGATACATTCTCTTTCCTTTTCATGTATTTTCAACACTCTTGAACAAGGTGTCCTTCTTTCCCACAATTGAAGCATTTCCCCGTCCCTTTGAGGTTGTTACCATGGCGAAACTTCCCACATTTTAGGCATGTGGGTTGTGGATTTTTCATCCCACCTTTATCACTAGATCCACTGGATTGAATCTACATCTTTCGTTTATTTTCCCCATAGTCAGGGGACCATTCTCCAAACTCCATCTCCACTTTGAGATCACACCAAACAACTTCTTCATAACTCCCAAATTATTGAATTTAAGGGCCTTTTAAAGGTGTGGTTTTAATCCACTAAAGAATATATAAATATTTCTATCACTGTTGATAACAAAACCCAAATCATACCTTGCGAGCCTTGTGAAATTCGCTTCATTGGTTGTGACAGATTCTCCGTTTTTTTCATGATCTCAATGAATTCTCTCTCTATCTTCATGCGAAGAGTTCGTGGGAAATTCTTATTAAGAAACATTATCTTAAAGTCTTCCCATTCAATCTCATCAATTTCCACCCTTGGCATGGTGTTCTTAATGAAACGCACCATTGAAAAGATTCTCCATCAAGACGATAAATGGCTAGAGTAAACTTCCCCGTCTCAGAACAGTGAAGCATAGAAAAGATCTTCTCCATGAAGTTGACCCACTGTTCCACAACTAGTGGATCAGAAGATCCACAAAACTATGGTGGTCATTTCCGTATAAAACATTTGATAGATAGTTACTCCCTCTTTGGTGAAGGAGGACGTTCCCCATTATTATGGTTATTATTCCTAACTTGAGATAATTGAGTAAGCATCACCATGAATTTTTGAACTCCACCTCCCAAATCATTAGGGATGTCGTTCGGGAAATCGTGGCATTGGCCCTCACACGAGTCATTGGCCTGATTTCTCCAAGTTCCCACCATTTTCTAAAATAGAAAAGGATAGAACAAAACATAAGTGAAGAAGTCATGAATAACTTGTTCATTTAAAAAATTTATACCAAAAACATAACATATGGGATCCATAGGTAAATACTCTTGTGTGCATATTTTTACTTAGTCTCATACTAGTGGTTTTCTCTAGGGTTCACTAATCCTAATTCCCCATTTAACTAAACCTCCCTCTGATACCAACTATAGTGACCCGGCCTTTTATTACTTTACTATAAAATCATTTTAAAGATAAACAACATAATATTATCACACATAGAGGATCCAATGGTTTGTTTTATTGGGAAAACTAGGATCATACATAACAAATACAACATCAAGCATAAACATTCATTTAATTTATTCTTCTCTGGCTTCTTATTGGCACTTGTCCTATCCATAGAACATGTAGCCACCTGAGGATATACTTAAAAAGGGGTGAGCTAGATGCCCAGTAAGAGGATAAATAAGAACAATATATCTTGGGGTGAGAAAAATCAAAACATAGGCAAAAGATCATGGACATGATAGGAGCATAAATAAAACACTCTAAATGTGGCAATTCATAACAATGAAACATCATGTCTTAGTGGTTAACTACCAAAAATACTTGTGAACCAAGCTAGAATAATGTCCACACATCATTTCACATTTACCCATGAGATTCATCACTTTACCCAATGCATTGGAGCACTGTATAATTCTGGGCACACCTGTCAAATTGAAACATTCATATTGCGCTATATAATTCTGGGCACACTTGTCACATCAAAACATTATCATCATCATGATTTCCACATATAACACATATAAAAAATTTAAATAACTAAACCATGTAATTGAATGGGTTTAATATCATCACAACACATTCATATTCTTTGTGTTCCCAACAGAAAGAGGGAATAACATACATGTTACAAGAACCATCCACTTTGAGTGAGAAGTAAAAGGGGTGTTCTTAAAAGAAATGTTCTTTTGGAAAAAATTTTGTTTGACATAAAAACCAGTGAAAAACATTTATATCCTAGAAAAGGAAAGAAAATTATGAAAAAATGATATTTAATGAGTAACCATATCAAAAATGGTGTGAATAAGGGAGAACCTGAAGGAAAACAATTTGGATCGATATTTTCCCTTACCTTGTACCTGAATGTTTTCTTCTCTTTAATGCCATGTGTAATGACATTATATTAATTAATTAGAAATACAGAACCATTTGTACATTAATAGGGTTCATTCTGGTTTCATTATTTCATATTATGTTCCTTTGGGTGACTTATAGTGTTTAAAAACATTGTTCGGGGGTGTCCGTTTTTATGGTTTTTCTTGGGTGGTTCACTTGTCTTCTTAAATTGAAGTTTGGGTAGAACAAGAGTAAACACCAAGAAATGATATTACATGTCATTAATGATATTACTGGAGCGTGAATGATTTTATAATGAATTATATTATATCCTTGTGGATGAATAAATATATAATAATTAAAAGATGATTGTTTGGGTTAATTTGGGCGATTGTTTCGATCATAAAGAATTTGTTTTAACTTATCACATAGTAATATGTCCATAGGTTATTTCCAGAAAATTAAATAGAACATAATAAATTTATAATATTCTGTTTCAACCAAAAAAATGGTTTCATAACCAGATCTGAAGGTAGAAATGAATGAAGAAAACATGTCGTTCTTGAAGGTGTCAAATTAACACCTCACGAACAATGTTCTCTTTAATAAAATAAAAGAAAGAGGGGAAAAGGGGTTTTATGATATAATATCCCTTTATAATCATACAATTACAGTATATTTATAATACTGGAGTTACAATACAAATTGGATGAAGATAGGTGGGGAGATATCAAGAAATGAACTTGAACTTGAAAGGAAATTAAAGGAGAAGTGGGAGGGAAATTACCTCATGAATCCTTCTATTGATAACCTCCTTAAGGGACTAAGATTTGACTTTTGATGAGACCAGAAGTTTGTGGACGTGGGGGAGGGTCTAGTGAAGGTTTTTTGGAATATTTTAGGGAAGTCTTGGGGCTTGAGAGGTGTGAGGAAATGAGGGTGTGAAGGGTGTCTTTTATAGTGGAGGGGAGAGGGGTTTCTTTAATATAAAATTCATTAGTTCATTATTTCCCTGCAAGACAAGGAATAGTGAGTCTTGAATGACCTTGAATAGTAATTTTATAATTTAATCCTGAAACAAGTGGGCTTACATCAGCAGAAGATCACACATGACCCTATAATTAGCTTATTTAGCTTATTTTGTAAGTTACGGTATTTCACTATTCATCAAAAATTCAAGTATCTTAGAAAAATCAAAAAAATTTACCCCAATAATTTTTCAACATGTAGAATCCAAAAACAAAGTCAATTTTTCCAAAATAATTTTATAAATATTATTAATTTAATATTTAATTAAAATCATAATTTATATAAAAATAGTTTTTAAGATTAAAACAGGTTTTATAGTGCTTTCAAAAATTATGTAGGGTCTTATAAAATTATCTAAAAACTATAATACATTGATTCAATAATATAGGAATACATTTTTGGGACATAATTATTCTTTTAAATTAATTAATTAATTATAATTAATTCTTTATAACTTACAAAATACCAAAACGTTTACTAAGGTCAAATTGTCACCTTCTAAGATGTCTAAATTTTATTTTCTTATTCATAGGTAATGTTACTCTTATGTTGGATGATTTACTATTCATAAAGGTCATATTACTATTCATAAGGGTATGTTACTATTCCTAAGGGTACTTTACTATTCACCAAAAAATACTTTTGTTTCATTAGACTCAAAAATCATCTTGAACACAACCGTGTATATCGGATTTTCAAAATTCCAAACATAGGAGTGACAAACTTATGTATAATGGTCACTTATCACTTAGTAGTTCATTATTATTTTTTCATGTTATTTTATGACATAAATATAAGAAGGGAATGTTCCATTGAAAAACATTGGGTCATTACAATGGTGGTCATTGATTCGAAACACAAAAGAAGATGATGAAGTATCAATTATGGAATGGAGGGAGTTTAAAGAAATTTTCATTGAAAAATAATTTCCCCAGGACCATTGAGAAAATATGGAAAGGCAATTTCTAAGTCTACAGAAAAAGGACGATGAGAATGTTTCAAAGTATGGAGCTAACTTTACAAGGTTAGCGAGGCATCCACCAGATTATATACGCAACCTAAGGAGTAAGATTGATCATTTGTTTGATGGGTTAAAACCATTTCTCCATCGAGCATTAGTATCACAATCTTTCTCAACGTACGAAGACATTTTCTCATGCGCTATCAAGACGGAAAAGGAATTCTCTAAGTCTTACGACATTAAATCAAAGAAAGAGAAGAAGAGATCTATTGATCACTCTGGAAATGGAAATAAGGGGAAGAAGGGAAAAGTTTAATATCCATCCTGTATTAAATGTGGGAACAAACACCATGGTACTTGCTTAAAGGGAATGGGAGTCTGTTACAAGTGTGGTGAAAAAGGCCACAAAGCTCATGATTGTAAGGGGAACAAAGAAGCTACTGATATTTAGTGCTATAATTGCAGGGAGATGGGACATTATGCAAATAAATATCCTAAGGGTCAGAGAAACTTACCTCAGAAAAGTCCAAGGTATCAAGGCCAAGCTTATGCTATCACTACTACTGAGGATGAAGCTCCTAAAGATGCGGTTGTAGGTAATTTAATGGATTCCTCGTGTTTAGCCAAAACATTCATTGATTCTGGATCATGGCATTGTTTCAGATCTTCCATGTTTTCTAAGAAAATTAGATATATCCAATTTTATTTAACAATGGAGTTTTCAGTCAAAACTCTTAAAGGAATTATCGTTGCAACAATGTTTTGTGAATCAATTCCCATTAGAGAATATAAATGTTCTTTATATGCTGATCTCTTAGTTATACCCATGATTGAATTTTTTATAATCCTCTATATCGATTTTATTTCAGACCATGATGCGAAAATTTATTGTAAGAAGAATGAGGTAACATTTTTTGATGATGATAAGGAGTACCTTATCTTTAGAGTAGTAACGTCACCACCTAATTCTTATCTAGATCCACCACCAGTAGCTCAACTAAATTCAATTATTGGGGAGGATGAGAATGAAATAACTGTGGGTGAGGAAAGGAAAGTTAAAATAGAGGATATACCTATTGTTCAAGAATATGTTGATGTGTTTCCAGAAGAATTACCTGGACATCCACTAGAACAAGAAATTTTGTTTTCTATTGACTTAGTTCTAGGTTGAAGGCCCATATCGATGACCCATTATATAATGGCCACTGTGGAATTAGTGTAACTGATGAAACAACTACCAAAATTGAGTAATGAAGGATTTATTCTCCCTAGTGTTTCTCCATGTGGAGACCCTATTCTATTGGTTAAGAAGAAAGATGGGTCTATGAGGTTGGGCATTGAATGTAGGGAGATCAATGCTATAACGATAAAGAAAAAGTATCCAGTACCTCGCATTGATGATTTATTAGACCAAATTTTTGGATCTCAATACTTTTCAAATATTGACCTTCGATATGGATATCATCAGTTTTGTGTGATGAAGGAAGACATTACGAAAACAACATTTTAAACTAGGTACGGGCATTATGAGTTTACAGTAATGCCTTTTAGGTTAACTAATACACCATCTATTTTCATGGATCTAATGAATATATTTTTCAAATAATATCTTGATGACATTGTAGTGGTATTTATTAATGATATCTTGGTATACTCCAAAATCTACGTAGATCATGAAAATAAAGTGCGCATTATTCTAAAGACTCTTAGAAGACTTGAATTATATGTAAAGTTTATCAAGTGTGAATTATGGATTCAACAGATGTCTTTTCTTGGCCATATTTTCTCTAAGGATGGAATCTCTGTTGATCCTTCTAAGACAAGAGCAATCCATGAATGGCCAGCACCAATGAGTATAACCGAGGTACGCAGTTTTATTGGTTTAGCAGGTTATTATTATCGTTTCGTCCAGAATTTTGCCCGATTGGATAACCCATTAATAAATCTCACACGTAAGGGGTTAAATTTGTTTGAAAAAAATAGTGTGAAGAATTTTTCAAAGAATTGATGATAAGATTATTCAATTCTCCTATCTTGAATCTACCATCAAGGAATGATGAATTTTCTATTTATAGCGATGCCTCAATGAAAGGATATGGTTGTGTCCTTATGTAGAATGATAGTGTTATTGCCTATGCATCACAACAACTAAAAATTCATGAGCAAAACTATCCTACTCATGATCTTGGGTTAGCAGCTGTAATATTTGATTTGAAGATATGTAGACATTATTTCTATGCGGAAAATGAGAGATATATACTGATCAAAAAAGTTGGAAGTATATTTTCTCACATAAAGAACATAACATGAGGCCAAGAAGAAGGGTTGAATTACTCAAGGTTTATGATTGCGCTATACAGTACAACCCAGAGAAGGAAAATAAGGTGGAGGATGCTTTGAGCAGAAAAGATCATGGAGTTTTCAACAATATGAGAGTTGAAAGGGATCCGATTTTCATGGATGTAGTGAAGATGGATATGTGAATAACCCTGGAAGGTGAAACATCGATACTTTTTCAAATGGTTTCCAAACCATCTTTACTAGAAATGAGAAAGAGTTTTCAGGATGATGATGAAGAGTTTCAAAAGAAGATTAATGCTATGAATGATGGGAGATTGAGTGACTTTGTGTATGAAGATGGAATTTTGAAATTTGGGAAGAGACTTTGTGTTCCCAACATACCTGATCTAAAAAGGGAATTGTTGGATGATTCCCATAGTTCCAATTTCTCTATACACCCTGGAAGCCCTAAGATATATAGATATTTGAAGAAACATTTTTGATGGGACAACATGAAGAGGGAGATTTTCGATTATGTGTCACAATGTATTGTTTGTCAACAAGTGAAAGATGGAAGGAAAAAGCCTGGAGGATTCATGCTACCTCTTCTCATACATGAGTGGAAATGGGATAATATTACGATGGACTTTGTCATGGGACTACCAAAGACTTTTATAAGGAATGGTGAAATATGGGTCATTGCTGATCGTCTTACCAAATCAGCAAATTTTCTTGCTATAAGAGATGATCTACCACTTGAACGTTTAGAAATACTTTATATTAATGAAGTTATGAGACATCATGGTGTACCCCTATCGATTGTCTCTTATCGCGATCCCCGTTTCACGTCAAGATTCTGGAAAAGTTTTCAGAAAGCCATGGATACTAAACCTAGTTTGAGAACTTCCTACCAACCTCAAACTGATGGACAATCAGAATGAACTATTCAATCCTTATAAGACATGTTGAGATCATTCTAACTTGACTTTAAGGGTATGTGGGATCAATATTTACCTATATTAGAATTTTCTTATAATAATAGCTTCCATTCAAGTATTCAGATGGTACAATATAAAGCATTATACGGAAACAGATTTCACACACTAACCTGTTGGGATGATGTTGGTAAAGAAAACTTATATTCCCAGAACATTCGATGGAAATGATGGAAAAGGTGATGGTAATTCAAACCCACATCAAAGCAGCTCAACGTAGGCAGAAGATTTATGCCGATAATAGAAGGAAATATTTTTAATTTCAAGCCAGTGATCATGTTTTCTTGAAGGTACCTCCATGGATGGGAGTGATACATTTTGGTAACAATGGTAAATTGAGTTCCAGGAACATCAGACCTTGTGAAATTCTAGAACGAATTGGGGTCGTAGCTTACCGTTTGGCAATGCCGCCAAGTCTCTCCAAAGATCACGATGTGTTCCACATATCACTATTGAGAAAATGCATGCCAGACCCAATGCATGTACTCACCTATGAGGGATTATAACAGGAAGATGATCTGTCTTGTTGCGAAGAGCCCGTCAGGATTCTTGATACCCGAGAACAAGTGTTGAGAAACCAGAAAACTCGTCTGGTAAAAGTTCTATGGAGAAATCATAACATGGAAGAGGAAATGTGATAACCCGAAGAACATATGATGAAGAACCACCTGAGTATTTTTATGTATTAATATTCAAGAAATTGTGAGGACGTAATTATTTGAAGTATGAGAGAATGTAACACCCCAAGCTTCCAGGGTACGCTTCCCTTTGAATAATACAATAGCGTGTGTTGTATGCAACTTTGAGTTCTAACACAACACAACTAATCAAACTAGTCGTTATGAATAGTAATACAAACTTTTGAAATCTTATAAATTTTATTTTTCAAACTGGACATCATTTTTGGATTTGGAATATCGAAATTATCCTAGGGTGAATTTTTTGTATTTTTCTGAACACTTTCAATTTTTGATGAATAGTGAAAAACATTGAGTTATTAGTTAAAACCGATTTTTTATTGAAATAATTATTTATTTTATTTAAATTTATTTTAGGTCAAAAGAGATACATAATACATATATAAGTACAATGTAATTCATTGGAGTCATTTAATATTGATTTAGATTTATAAAATTTTTATTCAACTTTTTACCGTCTTTTACCCACCTCTTATGAGATTTAGCAATTTCACAAAAAAATTAATTTTACCGCTACATTGAATTGAATTTGAAAAATCCTAGAGACACGGTTCATATTAGTAAGTAAAATTTGGTTCAATGGGATGAAAATAGTTTTTTGGTGAATAATAACTTTTTACTTTTATTTACCACGGTTAAAAGTAAATAGGGTAATTAAAAGTTAAAATGATATTATTTTTACGCTAACACAAGTCATAATTCTATTGAATAAGTATAATTCGACCAAAAAAACATTAATAATAAAATATTAACATTTTTATCCACTTGGATTAGATTAATACATTTATTATTATTTAATTCAAAGAAGGGTTAAAAGTGTTAAAATCAATGTTTAATAAATAAAATATTTTTAATATAGGATTTTAAATAATATAAATTAGATTATAAATATTAATTAGAAAGTAAATAATATTTACTATATAATGATATTTTATTTATAATTTTTAGATATTAAATAATATAATTTATTTATGACACATTAGGAAATAATTAATTACCTTAATAATTAAATATTAAAATAATTGATATTATAAATACCCAAATAAATATAATTTGAGACTTTTTATGAATTTCACTAATTTTTTTGGTTAATATGACATGTTAGGATTGATTTAAGTAATTTTTTTTGAAGTAATCGTTCTGGTATTATTTTCAAAAAAAATCAATTTCCAAATAGTGTAAAAATTGATATAAAAGAGTTTTAAAATATATATATATTATTAATTGATATTATATTTCTAAAAATATAAGGATCTGCCAGGAGAATTATATACTGATATTTGTATCATTAATGAACCAGTTGGGGATCTCTAGTAAGTTTATAGTAAGATTATCAACCATATAACATAAAAATACCAAGCGACATGGTAAATGCGAAAATAAATAACTAAGAGTTAAAACTAAAAGATAAGGTTAATATAATGATCCAAACCAGTCTAAAACCTATTGGATGGGTTTTTTATCGACCCATACCCACCTTATCATAGAAATAAATCACTTTTTACCCTTTATAAAATGAAAATGAATTTATTATAAAATAATATTTCTAGATTTTCCTAAGGTGCCCCTCACCCCTCTTATAAAAGGAAACTCCCCCTTCTCTCAATTTCACACCATCAAAGCCTTTTGGCTCGGCCAAAACCTACCCAAATACTCTCTCAACTTCCCTCACTTCAACCTAGAGGCCTTTTTTTATCATATATCCAACCTATGGATCCCTTATGATCAAATTAAAAGGAAGAACCTGAAGAAGAGGTAATGTTTTCACCACCCTCTTTCAAGTTCCTTTCTTCTTCCACTTCTTATTTCTTTGTTATTTCCATTATAAAATAATAAATCCAGTATATTCTATAAAATGTGATGTTATTATAAATATGGTACAACCATATTCAGTATTCTATCCATCATTTGAATGACAAGTCACCATACGTGCGTACGTACGGCTTACCGTCTCCACGTCGTGGTATAATTGTTATTCAAAACATTATTTTTTGGATGGGTATGATAATGATGTGTAATTGATATAAATAATGAATATATCATGATAATGGTTCTTTATATATGATATAACATTCAATTATATATTATTTTAATATCAAAAGAATGTTATTGTCGATCCCCCGTATATACGGAATACCATCTCCACGAACGCGATGAGATTCATTCCCCATCGTATTCATTCAAGACTAATTATCATTTGATAATTAAAAATAATGTTTAAGGACTTTCTCTAATTTTGGATAGTAATAAGATACAACCTATCCATAACAAACACGACTTAAGTAACATATAAAAGAAAGTGAGTAAGTTAACACCTGAAACAATGATAATAATAACATATTATTAGCAAAGCAATGATAAGAGATCATATATGATATCATATTAATGTATATGATTCTTGTATAATTTAATAAAAATTATTTCACCATTATACTGGAGGTTAACCTACCCTCGACCAATGAAAAGTAAAATTTAAGGGTTTATTTCACAATTGCTTCATTATTCGAGGTTGTTTATACGTAATTATCTACTGGGACCTCTTTATTATCCACATCCATGTTTCTTAAAAATGTATTTCAAACCATTTTTACTATTTAATATAAAATGGGTTGAAGTAATTTATACCCTTATTTTACCTTATACGTTTTATAAAGGAATCTTTCCGTTGTTTTCCAAACAAGGTACTTTTTGACCTTTTCAACGAATTTAAGGTAACACTGTTTTTTTAACTTATATGGAGAGTGCGGCTATTTTCTGCCATTATAAAATCGTCGAAGATTCCCTTATAATATTGTAAGAGTATTTTCAAAATAATGGTTTTATTTTATAAATATGTGACTTTTAAATGATTTCAAAAAGGTGATATTTCACTCAAATTGTTTTGATTTCATCTATGTCAACATCTGTGGATGGATTTTAATCTTATTTGAAGTTGATTTATTATGATAAAAACTTCCATATTGTATTGAATGTTTTGTGATATGTTTGATTGTGGATGTGTTATTTTTATACCATTCAAGGTTTATGGATAATGTATTGACATTTCGTATTCTAGTTTTAATATGAATATTTATTTTATGTTTAAATCTTTTCATATGAGGAATGCATTGGACTTATTATGTCACGGGTAGAGCCCGCTATAGCTCCTCGATGCATTGGTAGGTCTAATGAGACAAACTTGTGTCTTGGAATAAGGTTTTGAAAAAATAATTTTTGTAGTCTTGGCACAAGGCCTTGACTATGCGGTTATAATAGTCTGGCATTATACATTCCATAATTATGAAAGTGGTTATTGATATTGCATGTGATTATTTGTTTAGTAGAATATCTAGGTGAATAAGTAAATGGATTTCTTTCATTTTATCTTTTCCATATTATGTTTATATTTATGTTTAAAAGGCTATTGTTTTAGTTATACATTTCCTTAAATGTTTATGTTTATTTATGAAAGTTTTTGCTATATTTTTTATCCTTACTGAGCATATGAGCTCACACCATTCAATGTTTAATTTTTTCCAGGATGTGAAGAAGTATTTTATGAATGACCTGTAGTCATATTATGATTGGATATGATGAAAATATGTTGGTGTAGTTTTCTATTTATGATGTAATGTAATACTTATGAATATATCTAGTGTTTCCAAGGCTACTAAACTGATCGGTCTTTTGTGATTTGATACCTTCTGATAATGACAATATTATGTAACAATGCACTGACTCTAGGTAACTGGGGATGGGGCATTACATTCATCACCCCATTACCCAAGCAGGTTGTCGAAAAGATTGAAGGCATATCTATGATCACCATTGATTGTAACCAATCTCCAAGGGAATCAACCATTAATGTTGATACTTATTTCACTCAAAATAACTATAATAAAAAATGCTAAGATATTGAGATAATATAGTATCTAATAAACAGTCTAGTAGAATAATCCCCGCATATCAATAATGTTAACATAATGAAATTTTAATTTATTTAAGAGATAAAAAAATAAATAAGAATGAAAGAAATGAATTGTTAACTCCATGCGACATGCTAACACCTCCATCTTCCACCACATGCATTACTCAATAATTGATCCAACAGTCCAATCCCTATCAAATCCAAACCTGCAAAATAGATCTGGGGAATAAAATATACTTACACATTTAGGTGTGTATGTAGGGTGGGAGTGAACATCCATAGTAGGATTCTTCCATATACATTATGTATAACCAATATAAAATAATCCAAGATATTTTAGTTTAAACTACTACTATAAAATTACCTTTGCATTCTTATCAAAACAATTAACATATATGTTTCACATATAAAACCTAACATCAAAGAAAAAAAGTTATATAATTCACATATAAGAATCAGAAAGTGTGGGAATATACATGTAAATTGAATACAAATCTTTAAAAAAAATTATTAAATCCTTATAAAAGAGTACCTAAAGATATTAAGTCCAAGAATACTATGATCCTCATACTATAATCATACCCATTTCAATTCCATACTACCAATAGAAATTGCCTATCTATAGTCATATAATGCTTTAACATAGGCCAATAAAGTGATTATAAAATTATATAAATTAAACAAGATGTTGTTGTGCACTAATATAGGCCTACAGTGGGTTAATCAAAGTTGAATCAACTAGGATAGGTGTCCTTATAATCATAGTGTGGTACTTTTCCTGGGTTCCCTCTTTTGTACCCATGGTTCCACATTAGGTGATTCAATGATCGGGAGGTTTAAAATACCCAAACCATTAATTAAGAATTCATTCCATTATAATAAATCAAAAGCCTTTGAAAAAACCTAATCACATATAGAATTTGATTTAAAAATGGTAATAACTAAAATAATAATGGAATTTTAAATAACGACTTTATATCAACAATGTTTCTCTTTAATCATGGAATATTTTAGTAAAAACATTTATAGAATTATTGATAAATTAAAATAATTCATTTCATGAAAATTAATTTAGTTAAATCTCACAAAAAACATTGTGGCATTTTAGAAAACATCTTGACTGCATTACATTACATGAAAACTAAATTACTATTAATGAGGATTATTTTTCATCAAATCATTTTAAAATCCATAAAATAATGAGACTAAAATATATAAATGTCACCAAATATATCGACATAAATTTTATAAATATCAAAACATCCATTGAAAATATAAAACACTCAATGTTTATAAAATGATTGAAAACACATAGATGCAGAATCCTTTAGGGTATATTTAACAATCCCAATTGTTTTTATCTACATAATAACCTCCTTTTGGACCGAATTAATCATTATAAATAATTTAGCAAACAAAAAATGGAAAAATTTGATAAATTTACATATCACTAAAAGGGTAAACACTTACAAGTAATAAATTGGTTAAATATATGATCACTAACCAAGTGTGGTTATCATTTCAAAGTACACTCTTACAGTTTTGTGTAAAATACCTTTGGGTTTCGAGGGGTTTACCTTGATATAATATTTCCCTAACTTCCTAGAAAATAAATATTATTGAAAAATAAGATAGATAGAGATAAGGGGAAAAATAAAAGAAGTTAAATAGAGGATGAAAAGAAGTACATACCACATTCCAGGAGAAATCTCAAATTACATTGGTGATAGATGATGAAAGGAGAAAATTAAGGGGGAATAATCTATATAACCCTTTTGAAACACTATTTTTTCACATGTATTAAAAGTGAAAAAGGTAAAATACCTCAGGGAAATGAGAAGGAATGAAGTGAAAAAGTTCATGGTTTATAAAGCCCCCAAAGGTTGTTCATGCAAACCCCCCCAAAGTACAGTTAGCACGCAAGCTACTTATGTGGAACCATGCACAACCGACCTATGTGAAACAGACATTCTTAATTACACTTTAACTCTGGGTCATATATTTTCCTAAAAATATGACTCGTGGGTCTTCATTTGTATGGGAAGAATTCTCTAATGGCTAGCCAATTCTATGATCATCCTAGTACTTCTCTCAAGCCCTCGACAACCTTCTAGGTGGGTCTATAACACCTAAACAAGAGGGATGTAAAGGGGGATATAGAAACTAAAGTCCTCTAAGGGTATTAAATAAACAACACATGTGAAATGAATTCTCCAAACCCTTAATGAATGCAGATTAGAACTGATTTCCCTTCTTTAACTAGGGTCTTACATGACGTACCTCCGGTAACATATGTAGAGACCCTTAAAGGCTTAATAAAGGTCCCTCCTAGGTGTAGTCACCTAGGTTTTCTGTCACCCAAGGTGCTATCAGTTTACCTAGTATTAACTATGTGGAGCACCCCCTGTGTAAACCTCATTGGTTTTCCTTACCTTATAGAATGTGTCATCATCCTTGGTTCACCCTCCCTTTCATCCTACATGATCCATCCACTAGTCCTTTAAAGACATCAATGGCTAGACCTCTCCTCTTTATACTCTATGTTCTGAAATAGGTCAACTCAAAACCTCAACCAAGACCTCTAAACTTGCAAAACCATGATGAGCGGAAAACTAGTGTGCCCTCAATTTGGGTTCGTATTGCTATGGTCAGAGGTTCCCCACACTTGTCTGTTTTTCAAGTAAGGGTACTCAAGGTACATGTGTGTCTGTATCCCCATGGTCACGAGGACCCGTACCCTAATTACTGTGTCAGAATGTTCAATTTCTTGTATAATAGGGTTCAAACCATCTCCACCCATTTTCATCTCTGAGACCTGGATCCTCTAGTTCCCAGTAGGGATTGTAAGGATCATGCATGATTTTCTATTAAACATGGTATTACATCCTCCCCCTTCTGTGGACCCAATTTTATTCCTTCTCTCCTAGAGTAATCCCGTAGACATTCTTGTAGGAAGTTAGAGTCTTGATCTTCTCTACCTCTACGTCCTTAACCTGAATTCCTTCCTCACCTTTCACTCATCTCCAATGTAAAGTGAAGATGGGGAAGCCTCGTATCCCTGACCTCATCCAATAATAGATAAGTAAAAGGGTGTTGCTTGTTGAATCGTCCTCTTCCTCTTGTTTCTCACAATGATAATGACTCACGTGGGCTTATAGGATAGCAATGATCTGGACACACACAAAATAAACTTAAATGAATGATCTCTGATAACTCTGATTCCTTTCATAAATAGAATATGTTGGAATTCTACTTGTAGCCCAATATCAATGAGAATACTCCACATGTGTAATCCCTGATGTAATACCTAAATAATAATGAAATAATACATCACTCATGGACCCTTTCATAATGAATCCTCTTCAAGAGTAAGCCTCGAATTAATTTTCTCAAAGGGACATACTCCCCTGAAAGACTCACTAAACTACTTGGGATTCGATTCTCATCCAAATGGGATATGTAGGAAGCCTATTTAAGGTCAAAACCCAACCCCCAAATCAACCCTATTATTTTTAGGCCATATCCCGAGCATGGTATAATTAAACCTGGAATCATATATGCCTTCTAGGGTATTTCAGATTCTTGGAAATAAGTCTAACACAAAACATTGACTAGGAACCTTCCTCCTAGTCATCCCTTCCACATTATGTTAAGCTGTATGGTTAGGTCCTTCTATCATGAACATAAAAGGTATGATGTTCCCCACTAATTGGAATTGAACTAAATGGTGTATGATTCATTTCTTAAGGATATATACGAAACCCATTTCGGGATCCAATCCAAACATCGAAACAAATATCATCTCCCAAGATGATGGTAAACTCCAAAGTGACCTGAGTGTCCTTGGATGACAATAAACTCTATAATTCCCCACTATGTGGCTAGAAAAATATCATTTTAGAAATAATGACAAAGGAATATCTAAGTACTATATAATAAGATACCATTGATGGAGAACCAGAGATATCTATAGATATCTACATTGATGAAGAACCTCAAATACATATATATAATCCTGAATTCCATACATGATAATAATTGATGGCTACTTGGTATGTCCCAAATCATTCATAGGAGTTAATAAATGGTTCATGAACCTATCTAAAATCTTTAAAAGAGTCCCGGAGTAGTAAATTATTACCCCAAAATGGTGTGATGATACTGACCTCCCATCCTTTAGACCAGTGTGATTTCATAAGTATAGTTGGAAAAAATACCTAATGAGCACTTGCATTTTGAAATTAGCTCCATTTGGATATAAAACCATTGGTTTTTTATGGTTCCATGAACAAACTAATTGGAAATTCTTTGAAAATTGGAAATTGTCATAGGGTGTGAAATCTATGGGAAGAAATTGGTGAACCTGATTTGAATGGATTAAATATGAAATCTCTATAATAAGATAAAGGGGATATATTGACCAGTCCCCATTAGACCATTTCATTCCCCAAAGAAAACCAATTTCCTTGAAAAACAAAAAAATGGTGAAAATGATATTAATCTTTAACCAAGATGATGACATCACACACTTGTTAGGACCCTCCCACTCTCAAAGGTAATGAGATCCAAACAAAGAAATCGATCACACATGTGTTAAATCAAATGAGATACTACTTTGATAGAGTTCCTAGTTTGTGTTTTTCATATATATACAGGCACTCCTTTTTAGAACCCCCTTAAATCCAATGGCATCCTTTAAGTGTTCACCAAAAAATTCCCCAGCTACTACTTAGGCTAGATCTTAATCCGAAAGAAGGATTCCATTACAAACACAACATCTTCAATGAGACGTCTCAAACTCATTGGTTTGAGAGTACCGTCGAAATGGAATGATATCCACCCTAGATCTGCCTGAAATGCCCTCCAACTCAACCAGTACCAACAATAATCCCGTAAATGATAACCGGTGGTCCCCAAGAAGATAAAACCAACCTCCATCCTCAACCATTTCAAGAGAGTATCCAATGAACATGACAACCAGTCCCTCCCATATATTATGGAGGTGGATCGACAGCCTACATACGACCTCTCCCAGAAGTCGCATGGGTCCTTCTCATGGGCTCCTTCCAGAAATTGTCACCACCAATGTCGTGCAGTAATAACCCCTCAACACAGTGAGGGTGTTTTCCTAATCCAACCAATATAGGTCCTTCAGACATAGGCACGCTAGTTGTCCCACTGAGGATAACAACCAGTCAATAGGGATCATCTTCATACCTTTTCCCCCTCCAAATAATCCCACTAACCTATATTGGTGGAAAATAGTGAGAGGACACATACAATCATCTCCATTAATTCATCTAATCATGAAACATGCATGGTGATATTTAAAGAATCCTACCAACCCAATATGGTGGTATCCTACAAGATGGAACATACACCTACCTGCACAAACCATGACTATTCGTAGACTCATCTGGTAGCGCTCAAAGAAGTCTGATGACAATGATTGGTGGAAAACAATTATCTAGAACACACATCTTCCAGCATTTATCAATCCTTCCAATAGACTCCTCTGTCAGCACCCAGAGATGTCGGTTAGAAAGACTCGGTGACAAGCAGAGGGCAGACACAACTCTCTTCCCCCACACATGAGTAATATCATCATCCACTGGTAGGGACAAGATACCATAAGTAGGCACTTACACCTACTCTAAATGCATAATGGAGATATATCATCGTTCTAGTCATTGAATTCACCAATCATATCATGAAAATAGTGAATGAGAAGACACAAACTCTACCCATATCCTACATACTCGTCAGGACATCATAACAGGGGAGATATTAGTTCCCAAGGGATGGAATTATAACTTTATAGCCACAAATGGGGTGGATCATCATCATAACAACCCATAGTATACACAAACCTATACTCTCATCTAGGGGGTCATGGGGAAATATCCCCCAAATTATATGGACAACCGGATTGGGAACATACGCTCGCGCTAATAAAAGGTAATCAGACTATTCTTATGGTCATTATAAGAAAGACACAAACACCTACCTATATAAACCACATTTTCTAGAAAGTAGACCCAATCACTATAAGAATTCACCTAATAATAATCCTCATCAATTATGATTGCAAAATAAAGATCTGATCTATTATTAGGCTTCTCTTGATGCTTGAATACTTGAATCCCTCATATTTTTATCTATCACAACTCATGCTCCTATCCTCTTGTTACCAAATTATGGTAGTAGTAGCAATAATTCTGAAGGTCCTCATTATACACTTGACCATGAAGGCTTGTTTCATGGAAGAAAATTGGTCAATCTAGAAAACATATCTCTTGATAAGATCCATGGAAACCATCTATGTTTCCATAAGACCAAGGAGAAAGAAGTTTCCCCCCTTTTTGTAATCCACCATGGTGGTCCCTGTAACACACCAAGCTTCTACGGTACATTTCTCTTTTAATAATACAATATTGTGTTTTGTACACAACTTCGAGTTCTAACACACCACATGCAATCAAACTAGACATTATGAATAATAATATTAACTTTTTGAAATTTTATAAATTTTATTTTTCAAAATGGACTTCATTTTTGGATTTGGAATAACGAAATTAGCCTTGGGTGAATTTTTGGTATTTTTCTGAAAACATTCAATTTTGGATTAATAGTGAAAAAACATTGGGTAATTAGTTAAACTCGACTTTTTATTTAAATAATTATTTATTTTATTTAAATTTATTTTCAGTCTAAATAGATACATAATACCTATATAAGTTCAACGTAATTCATTTGAGTCAATTTATATTAATTTTAGATATATAAAAATTTTATTGAACTTTTACTGTCTTTTACCGACCACCTAGGAGCTTTTGCAAATTTGCATAAAACATTATTTTACAACATCTGTAAGTAGAAGTTAAAAAATCCAAGAGACATGGAAAATAAAATGTGGTTCAATGAGATGAAAATAATTTTGGTTGAATAGTAACTTTTTTCTTTTATTTACCACGGTTAAAAGTATATAGGGTAATTAATGGTAAAAAAAGTCATTATTTTTACCCTAAAACATGTCCTAATTCTATTGGATAAGTGTATCTCGACCAAAAACAACCATCGGAATAAAATATGAACCTATTTGTCCCACTCGGAATAGATTAGGAAGTTTATTATTATTTTATTTAGAGAAGAGTTAAAATAGTTAAAATAAATATTTAATAACTAATTTTTTCTTAATATTGGGTTATTCAAAAGATAAATTCTATTGTATATATTAATTAGAAAGAAAAAAATATTTCCAACATAATGGTATTTTATTTATAATATTTATACATTAAATAATTTAATTAATTAATGACACAATGATGATGCAGTAATTATCTTATTAATGAAATATTAAAATAATTGATATTATAAATAACCAAATAAATTTAGTTTTAGAATTTTTATGAATTAAAATAATTTTATATGTTGATATGACATGTTAGGGTTGAATTAATTAACTTTTTGGGAAGTAATAATTCTGTTATGATTTTCAAAAAAAATCAAATACCAAATAGTTTCAAAATTGACATAAAAGAGTTTTTAAAACAAATATTATATTATTAATTGATATTCTATTCTTAAAAATCTACGGTTCTCCAAAAAGACTTATATAATGATATTTTTATCATTAATTAACCACTTGGGGTCCTCTTGGAAGTATATAGTATGTTTATTAACCATATAATATAAAAATACAAAGACAAATGGTAAATGTCGAACTATTTAACTAAGAGTTAAATCTAAAAGATAAGGTTAATATAGTAACCTAAACAATTATAAAACCTATTGGTTGAGTGGTTTTAGACCCATACCCACCTTATCCTCTACATAATTTAGTTTTGAGTCATTGTAATCCGAATATGTATTTATTACAAAATAATATTTTATGTTTTTCCTAAGGTTTCCCTCACCCATCTAATAAAAGGACACTTCTCCTTCTCTCATATTCACACTTTCAAAGCCTTGTGGATTGGCCAAACCAAACCCAAATATCCTCTAAAAATTATTCAATTAATCATAGTGGCCTTATTTTAGTCATAAAGGTAACCTAAGGAGCCCTTATGATCAAATCAATATGAAGAACTCAAAGAAGAGGTAATAATTTCACAACCCCCTTTCACGTTCTTTTCTTCTTCCACTTCTTCATTCCTTGTTGTATCGATTAGAAAATAAAAACTATATTATCTTATATATAATATGATGTTATTATAAATATTGTAAAACCATATTAGTTATTTTATCTATCATATGAATGATAAAGTCACCATACGTGCGTACGTACGGCTTACCGTCTCCACGTCGTAGTATAGTTTGTAATTCAAACATTTCATCATTTTGATGGGTAAAATAAAGAGTATAAATGATGTAAATAAT
Source organism: Viscum album (assembly GCA_963277665.1). Classification (NCBI taxonomy): domain Eukaryota; kingdom Viridiplantae; phylum Streptophyta; class Magnoliopsida; order Santalales; family Viscaceae; genus Viscum; species Viscum album. The sequence continues at coordinate 669,480,258 of OY728133.1, forward strand.
AAATATAACATTATAATGATTCTGTATATATGATATACCATCCAATTGTATACAATTTAAATATCAAAAGAATGATATTGTCACTCGTGCGTAGGTACGGAATACCGTCTCCACGAACGTGATGATATTCAATCCCATTGTATCCATTCAAGACAAATTTTCATTTGATGATTAAAAATAATTTTTAAGGAATTGATATCATTATGGATATTAATAAGATACATCCTCTCAATAAAAAACATATCTTATGTAACAAAACATATAAAATAAAATGAGTAAATTAACACCCAAAATGACGATAATACTAAAATATATTAACAAAGCAATATTAGAAGATCATATAGGATATCATATTTATCTATATGGTTCTTGAATAATTTGAAAAAAATATATTAACAATTATACATGAGTTTAACATACCATCTACTAAGTAAGAGTACAACATAAGTGTTAATTTCACAATCTCTTTATTATCTGATGTTGTTCTTAAGTATGTATCTACTAGGACCTCTTTATCTTCAACATCCATGTTTCTTAAAAATGTCTTCCAAATAATTTTAATATTTAATAGACAATGGTTTAAAGTGATATATACCCTTATTTGACCTTATACATTTTTAAAGGAATCTCTCCGTCATTTTCCAGACAAGGTATTGTTTGACCTTTTTTACAAATTTATGGTAAGAATGTTTTTTTATCTTATATGGCAGGTGTGGATATTCTCTGTCGTTATAACAACGTCAAAGCGTCCCATACAATCTTATAAGTATATTTTCAAATTAAATGTTTTCTTTTATAATTATATGACTTTAAATGATTTCAAAAAAAGAAAAATATATCTCTCTCATGTAGTTTAGATTTCATCCATGTCAACATCTTTTGATGGATTTTGTACTTGTTTGAAGAAGATTAATAATGATACAAATATTCCTTATTGTATTGAAGGTTTTGTGATTTTTTTACTATGGATGTGTTATTTTTATACCATTCATGGTTTATGGTTAAAGTATTGACATTTCATTTGCTAGTTTTATTACGAATGTTTATGTTATATTTCAACCTTTTCATATGAGGTATGTATTGGACTTAGTATGTGATGGGTGGAGCCTGCTATAGGACCTCAATGAATTTTTAGGTCTAATGAGACAATTAGACATGTAATTGGCTAAGGCCTTCCGCAATTTTGATATGTGGTTTTGGACGAGACCTAAATCATTTTTAGAAGTCTTGTTCGAGGCCTTGAAAAAATGTTTCAGAATGTGATGCATTATGCATTCCCTCATTATGAAAATAATATTGATGGTTCATGTGGTCATTATAATAGTAGAATACCCATGATTATGTTTTATTACGTCATTATTTACTCAGCTCATATTCCTTCCATAGAAGTTTTCATGTTTACTATTTGTGATGGTATGTGTTTTCAATTATTCAACATGCTTAATATTTATGTTATTTTCCACGGTATTGTATACCCTTACTGAGCATTGGAGTTAAACCCTTTCTTATGTTTCATTTTCCCAGGATATGAAGAAGTTAGTTATGAGTGACTTGCAGGCACAATTCTAGGAGGCTTGGATGTTCTAATGGAATAAATTAGTGTTGTATTTATTTCCATGTTGTAAAGTTGAACATATGTATGAATCTTGGTTCCAATAATACTAAACTTATCATTCATTTAGGGCATGCTTTACTTTGATCATTCTAATGTTATGTAATAATTAACCAACTCTGGGTAACTAGGGTCGGGGAGTTACAGTTGGTATCAGACAAATTTTAGTAAAAAACATGGAAGATAGATTTAGACAAACTCTGATTAGAGCACATAGACCTAAGATATACTTTTAGGATTAGTGTAGAAGAACTTCCTAGAATGTTGGTATTGTAGAGATTTTGTGAGTTTTCCGAGAAATAATACCCTATCTGGATATGAGCAGGTAGAGGCTGCTCTAGCACAGATATACCTAGGGGTAAAACCCGAATGTACCACTTTGAGATAGACTTGAATGGGAACAGGTGCACGACAACAGGCCTTGCTGCACTCTTGGTTACAACACTCCTGAGGGATATTCTTAGGATAATTCTCATTTTCATTACATACAATTATTAAGGGTTTATGAGTATATACTTCTTCAAGGAAAACATTATTATGGATTATATCCATAAACAGTTTAGGTTATGTTAAGTGTTTTACATGTATGGAATTATGTATTTCGATTAATAAACTAATCTAGTTTATGCCATTGTTTGGAAATGGTGCCTAGTGGAAGGAATGGAGACTGGATCAATGAACGCACTCCATGTATGTATTTCCCTCATACCCAAGATAATTATAGTGGAGCTGGTGATACAACTGGTGCTGATCAGCTTTTCACTATTCTCAGACAACTCACCCAAGTTATGAATAATAACCTTACCCGTAAGGATCACCATGATCCACAACTTGGTTGGTAAATGTTATATAGTTTCATGAGGCAAAAACCACCAACATTAAATGGGAGTACAAATCCATTAGTAGCTGAGAAATGGTTAAGTTCCCTAGAGAAAATATTTCAGCCTTTGGGGAGTAGTGAAATGGAAAAGGTAGTCTTGACAGTTTATCACCTCACTCTGATCAATGGTGGTCATTGATACAAAACACAAAGGAATATCCAGAATTATCATGAATGGAATGGAGGGATTTTAACAAAATTTTCTTAGAATTATACTTTCCTCATGACCATAAAGCAGATATGGATAGACAATTTCTCAGTTTGAGGAAAAAGGAGGATGAGAATGTTGCAACGTATGAGGCTATCTTTACAATGTTAGCAAGGCATGCTGCAGATTATATACGTAACCCAAGAAGTAAGTTTGATCATTTATTTTATGTGTTAAACCCATTTTTCCATCGAGCATTGGTCTCACAATCCTTCTCTCCATAAGAATACATTGTCTCATGCAACATCAAGATGAAAAAGGAATTCTCTAAGTCTTATGCCTTTAAAGCAAAGTAAGAGAAGAAAAGATCTGCTGAACACTCTGGGAAAGAAAATAAGGAAACAGGGAAGAAGGGAAGAGTTGAATTTCCACCATGTGAGAATTGTGGAAGGAAGAACGCAAGTTCATTTCTAAAAGGAAAAGGAGTATGCTAAAAATGTGGACAGAAAGGCCATCTTGCTGGTGATTGTAATGGAAAGAAAGATGCTACCACTGTTCAATGCTACAATTGCAGGGAGATGGGACAGTATGAAAATGAATGTCCTTTGCGTCAGGGAAACATACCTCATAAAAGGCCAAGGGATCAAGGAAAAACTTATGCGATCACTACTGTAGATGTTGAACCTCCAAAAGACATGGTGGAAGGTAATTTAATGGTTTCCTCATGTCTATCCAACGCTTTATTTGATTCTGGATCATCACATTATTTTGTATCTTCACAATTATTTAAGAATATTAGATATTTCCAATTTTATTTATCAAGGATGTTATCAGTCAAAACTCCTAAGGTAAGTAACATTGTAATAATGTTATGTGAATCAGTTCCCATTAAGGCATATAAACATTATTTATCTGTTGATCTCATCATCATACCCATTATTAAATTTGATATAATAATTGGTATTGATTGGATTTTGAACCATTATGAAAACATTTATTGTAATAATAAAGAGATTACAATTTTTGATAATGATAAGGATTACCTTATCATTAGAGCAGAAACGTCACCACCTAATTCTTATCTAGATCCATCCCGAGTAGCTTAGCTAAATTCAATTATTGTGAAGTAAGAGAATAAAATAATTTTGGGTGAGGAAAGGAATGTTATAATATAGGATGTACCTATTGTGAAAGAATATGTTGATGTTATTCCAGAGGATTTACCTGGACATCCTCTCGAATGAGAAATTGAGTTTTCCATCATCTTAATTTCTGGTTCAAGTCCCATATGAAATTCCCCGTATAGAATTAACAATGTGGAATTAGTGGAATTAAAGAAACAACTAGAGGAATTCAGTAATATGGGATTTATTTTCCCTAGTGTTTCCCTATCGGGAGCCCCTGTTCTTTTTGTTACGAAAAAAGATGGATCTATGAGGTTGTGCATTGAATATAGGGAGATCAATTCTATAACAATAAAGAACAAGTATCCCCTACCTCACATTGATGATTTATTCAACGAAGTTCATGGAGCACAATACTTTTCAAAGATTGATCTTCGATCTGGATATAATTAGTTGTGTGTGAAGAAGGAATACATTCCAAAAATTGCATTTCGAACCAGTTACGGGCATTACAAGTTTACAGTAATTCCTTTTGGACTGACTAATGAACCCTTTGTTTTCATGGAACTAATAAAAAAAGTTTTCAAGGAATATATTGATGAATTTGTAGTGGTATTTGTTGATGATATCTTGGTATACTCAAAAAGCAATGAAGATCATGAAAATCATTTTTGCACCATTCTGAAAACCCTCAGATGAAATGAATTATATGGGTAGTTTAGCAAGTTTGAATTATGGCTTCAGGATATTTCATTTCTTGGACATATTGTCTCTACGGATGGAATCCTTGTTGATCCTTATATATCAAGAGCAATGCACGAATATCCAGCACCAATGAGTATAACTGAGGTACGCAGTTTTATTGGTTTAGCAGGTTATTATCGAAAATTTGCCCAGAATCTTTCCTGATTAGCTAACCCATTAACGAAGCTCACACATAGAGGGTATAAATTTTTTTGGAAAGAAGAGTGTGGAGAATGTTTTGAAGAACTGAAGAGAAGATTAGTCAATTCTAAAATCTTGACTCTATCATCGTAGAATGATGCGTTGGTTATTTGTAGTGATGCTTCAAAGAAAGGAATTGGTTGTGTCCTTATGCATAATGATAGATTTATTGCCTTTGCATCACGACAGCTTAAAATTCATGAGAAAAACAATCCCACGAATGATCTTGAGGTAGCATCTTTAATATTTTCTTTAATGATATGGAGAAACTATCACTATGGTGAAAAATGGGAGATATACACCGATCACAAGAGTTTGGTGTATATTTTCTCACAATATGAACTCAACATGAGGCAAAGGTGATGGCTCGAGATACTCAAGGATTATGATTTTACTATACACTACCACCCAGGGAAGGCAAATAATGTGTCAGATGCTTTGAACAGAAAGTATCATGGAGATTTGAACAAGATGAGAGATGAAAAGGATCCAATATACAAGGATATAGTAAAGTTGGATATGGGAATAACCATGGAAGGTGAAACATCAATGATTTTTCAAATGGATGCCAAACCATATTTACTAGAAAGGATAAAGAGTTATCAGACCGATGAGGAAAATTTTAAAAATGAAGATTAAATCTGTGAATGATGGGTCATTGAGTGACATTGTGTATGAATATGGAATGCTGAAATTTGTGAAGAGACATTGTCTTCTCGATATACATGTTCTAAAAATAGTGTTGTAGGATGATGATCATAGTTGGAAATTCTCTATACACCCTATTATCACTAAGATGTATAGAGATTTGAAAGAACATTTTTGGTGGGACAATATGAAGAGGGAGGTTAATGATTTTGTGTCAAGATGTATGGTTTTTCAATAAGTGAAATCTTGAAGGAAACATCCAGGAGGATTCATGAATCCTCTTCCCATACCTGACTAAAAATGGGATAATATTACGATGCACTTCTTCATGGGACCACCAAATACTCCTAGAAGGAATGAATCAATATGGGTCATTATTGATCATCTTAGCAAGTCAGCACATTTTCTTTCTATAATAGATGATCTAACACTTGAACGTCTAGCAATACTATATATTAATGATGTTTTGAGACATCATGGAGTACCCCTATTGATTGTTTATGATCGTGATCCATGTTTTACATGAAGATTATGGAAAAGACTTCAGAAGGCCTTGGATACTGAACTTCATTTCAGCATTGCCTACCATCCCCTAACTGATGGGAAATTAGAACTAACTATTCAAACCTTGGAAGACATGTCGAGATCATGCTCACATGACTTTCAAGGTATGTGGGGTCAATACTTTCCTCTGGTAGAATTTTCCTATAATAATAGCATCCATTGAAGTATTTAGATGGCACCATATGTAGCGTTATACGGAAAGAGATGTCGCACACCAACCTGTGGGGATGATGTTGTTGAATGAAAACTTGTAGGCCCAGATCATGTTAAGGAAACAATAGAAAAGGTAAAGGTAATCAAACCAACATCAAAGCATCTCAAAGTAGGTAGAAGAGCTATGCCGATAATTGAAGGAATGATTTGGAATTTCAAGTCAGTGATCATGTATTCTTGATGGTATCTCCATGGAAGGAAGTTATACGCTTCTGTAAGAAGTTTAAATTAAGTCCCAGGTAAATTGGACCTTTCGAAATTCTAGAACGAATTGGGGTTGTAGCTTACTGTTTGGAAATGCCGCCTAGTCTCTCCAAGTTTCACGATGTATTCCACGTATCACTGTTCAGAAAATACATGCCTAACCCACCGCATGTACCCACCTATGAGGAATTAGAGCTTGAACCTGATTTTTCTTATTGCGAAGAGCATATCAGGATTCTTGATACAAGACAACAAGTGTTGAGAAACTAGAAGACTCGTCTAGTAAAAGTTCTATGGATAAATCATAAGATGAAATAGGCAATGTGGGAACCTGAGGAAATTATGATGAAGAACCACCCCAGTCTTTTTATGCAGTAATATTCTAGAAATTTGGAGTATGAAATTATTTGATGGATGGGAGAATGTAACACCCCAAGATTCCTTGATATTTTTCTCATTGAATAATACAATAGCGTGTGTTGGACGCAATGTCAAGTTCTACCACACCACAACTAATCAGACTAGCCATTATAAATAGTAATAACCACCATTTGAAATTTTATTAATTTTATTTTTCAAAATGGACTTCATTTTTGGATTTGGAATATCGAAATTATCTTAGGGTGAATTTTGGGTACTTTTCTAAAAACATTCAATTTTTGATGAATACTGAACAACACTGAGTTATTAGTTAAAACCAACTTTTTATTTATATAATTATTTATTTTATTTAAATTTATTTTGGGTCAAAATAGATACATAATTCCTATATATGTTCAATGTAATTCATTAGAGTCAATTTATATTAATTTTAGATATATAAAAATTTTCTTGAACTTTTACAGTATTTTACACACCTCTTATGAGCTTTTGAAAATTTGCATAAAACATAATTTTACCACTTCTGTGAGTGGAATTTCAAAAATCAGAGAGACACGGTTGAAATCATTAAGTAAAATGTGGTTCAATGAGATGAAAATAATTTTTGGTGAATTGTAACTTTTTACATTTATTTACCACGGTAAAAAAGTAAATAGGGTACTTAAAGGTAAAAATGTTCTTCTGTTTTACCCGAACACATATCATAATTATATTGGATAAGTGTATCTCGACCAAAAAAAACTTTATGAATAATATATGAACCTCTTTGGTCCACTTGGATTAGATTAGGAAATTTATTATTATTTTATTTAAAAAAGAGTTAAAAGAGGTAAATTCAATGATTAATAACTAACAATTTTTCATATAGGGTTATACAGAAGTTAAATAAGATTATAAATATTCATTAGAAAGATAAAAATATTTCCTACATAATGGTATTTTATTTATAATTTTTAAAAATTAAATTATTAAATTTATGTATGACATAATGATGACGCAGTAATTACATTACAAATGAAATATTAAAATAATTGATATTATAAATACCCAAATTAATGTAGTTTGAAAATTTTTATTAATTAAAATATTTTTCTAGGTTAATATTACAAATTAGTGTTGATGTAATAAACTGTTATCGAAGTAAAAATTCTGTTATGATTTTCACAAAAATCAAATACCAAATAGTGAAAAAATTGACATAAAAGAGTTTTTAAAATAAATATTATATTTTTAATTGATATTCTATTCCAAAAAATCAAAAGTTCTACAAAAGTCTTATATACTGATAGGTGTATCATTAATGAATCACATGGAGTTCTCTTGGAAGTATATAGTATGTTTATTAACCATATTATATAAAAATATAAAGTGACATGGTAAATGTCAAACTATTTAACTAAGAGTTAAATCTAAAAGATAAGGTTAATATAGTGACCCAAACCACTATAAAACCTATTGGTTGAGTTGTTTTCGACCAATACCCACCTTATCCCTTATATAATTCACTTTTGAGCCATTATAAACCGAATATTTATTTGTTTATTATAAAATAATATTTTATGTTTTTCCCAAGGTGCCCCTGACCCCACTTATAAAAGGACACTTCCCTTTCTCTCAAATTCACACCTTCAAAGCCTTTTGACTCAGCCAAACCCTTCCCAAATATCCTATCAACTTACCTAAATTCATCCTAGATGCATTATTTTTGTCATAAAGCTAAACTGAAGATCCCTTTTGATCAAATCAATAGGAAGAACCCGAAGAAGTGGTAATAATTTCACCACCCCCTTTCAATTTTTTTTCTTCCACCACTTATTCATTACTTGTTGATTCCATTATAAAATAATAACTCCAATATCATATATATACTGTGATGTTATTATAAATATGTTACAACCATATAAGTTATTTTATCCATCTTATGAATGATAAAGTCACTACAAGTGCGTACGTATGGCTTACCGTCTCTACTTCGTGGTGTAGTTTGTTATTCAAACATTTCATCATTTGGATGGGTACAATAATGAGTATAAATGATGAAAATAATAAATATAACATTATAATTATTCTCTATATATGATATACCATCCAATTATATAGGATTTTAATATCAAAAGAATGATACAATCACTCGTGCGTACGTACAGATTACCGTCTCCATGAACGCAATGAGATTCATTCCCCATTGTATCCATTCAAGATTAATTATCATTTGATGATTAAAAATAATGTTTAAGGCCTTTATATCAATCTAAATATGAATAATATAAAATATATGCATAACAAAAACAGATTATTTAGCCAAACAAATAAAAGAAAATGGGTAAGGTAACACCCCAAATGACGATAATAGTAAAATATTATGAACAATGAATTATTTTAAGATCATAAATGATATCATATTTATGTATATGCTTCATGTATAATTTAATAAAAATATTTTAACTATTATAAAAGAGGTTAAAATACCATCAACTAATGAAAAGTACAAGGTTAGTGTTAATTTCATAATCTCTTTATTATCCGAGGTTTTTCTTATGTAAGTATCTACTGGTACCTCTTTATCATCCAAATCCATGTTTATTAAAAATATCATTCAAAACATTTTTACTATTTAATATACAATGGTTTAAAGTCATATATACCCTTATTTTACCTTATACTTTTTTGAAAGGAATCTTTCTGTCATTTTTCAAACAAGGTACTTTTTGACCTTTTCGAAAAATTTAAGGTAAGAATGTTTTTTTAACTTCTACCGTGGGTGCGATTATTCTCTTCCATTATAACATCATCGAAGCAACCCTTATAATCTTATATGTTTATTTTCAAAATAAGTTTTTTATTTTATAATTATGTGACTTTAAATGATTTCGATAAAAGAAAGAGATATCTGTCTCAAGTAGTTTGGATTTCATCCATGTAAACATCCGTTTGTGGGTTTTATACTTGTTTGAAGATGATTATTTAAGATACAAATCTCCCATATTGTATTGAAGGTTTTGTGATATGTTTGGATGTGGATGTGTTATTTTTATACCATTCATGGTTTATGGTTAAAGTATTGACATTTATTATGTGGGTTTTAATATGAATGTTTATGTTATATTTCAACCTTTTCATATGAGGTATGTATTGGTCTTAGTATGTGATTGGTGGTGCCCGTTATAGCTCCTCGATGCATCGATAGGTCTCATGAGACAATTAGACGGGGAATTGGACAAGGCCTTTCCAAATTTTGATATGTGGTTTTGGCCAATGCAGAAATCATTTTTAGACATCTTGGCCGAAGCCTTGACAAAATGTTTCAGAATGTCCGGCATTATACATTCCCTCATTAGGAAAATAATATTTATGGTTCATGTGGTCATTATACTAGTAGAATACCCATGATTCTGTTTTATTATGGAATTATTTACTCATCTCATATTCCTTCGATAAAATTGTTGATGTTTATTATTTGTGAAGGAATGTGTTTTCAATTATTCACCATGCTTAATATTTATGTTATCTTCAGCTGTATTGTTTACCCTTACTGAACATTTGAGCTTACCCCTTTCTTATGTTTCAATTTCCCAGGATTTGAAAAAGTTAGTTATGATTGACTTGCAGGAATAATTCTAGGAGGTTTGGATGTTCAAATGTAATAAATTAGTTTTTTATATCTTTTCAAGTTGTAAAGTTGTACTAATGTACGAATCATGCTTCCAATAATACTAAACTTATCGGTCTTTCGGGACATGATTTCCATTGATCAAGCTAATGCTATGTAATAATTCACCAAATCTAGGTAACTGGGGTCGAGGCATTAGAGTGGGTATCATAGAAATTTTAGTAAAAATCATGGAAACTAGATTTAGATAAACTCTGATTAGAGCACATAGTCCTATGATAGGCATTGAAGATTAGTATAGAAGAAATTCCTATAATTTTGGTATTGTAGTTATTTATTGAGTTTTCCAAGAAATAAATCCATGTCTGGATACGAGCAGGTATTGGCGGCTCTGGCATAGATTTACCTAGGGGTAAAACACGAAAACACAAATTTGAGCTACACTCGAACTGAAACTGGTGCACGACAACGGTCCTTCTGCACTCCTGTTTACGACACTCCCAGGGGATATGCTTAGGATAATTCTAATTTTCATTACAAACCATTATGAAGGGTGTATGAGTATATACTTCCTCAAAGAGAACATTATTATGGATTATATCCATAAATTGATCAAGTTATGTTATGTTTTTTACAAGTATGGAATTATGTATTTCGATTCATAAACTAATCTAATTTATGCCATTTTTTAGAAATGGTACCTAGTAGAAGGAATGGAAACTATATCAATGCACATACTCCATGTTTGGATTTCCCTCCTTCCCAAGTTAATTATAGGGGAGATGGTGATACAACTGGTGCTGATCATCTTATCACTATACTGGGACAACTCACTTAGGTTATGAATAATATCCTTACCCGTATGGAGCACCCTGATCCACAACGTGGTGGGTCAATGTTAAATCTCTTAATGAGGAAACAACCACCAACATTCAGTGGGATTAAAAATCCATTGGTAGATGAGCAATGGATATGTTCCCTAGAGAAAATATTTCAGTCTTTGGGGAGTAGCGAAAGGGAAAAACTAGTCATGGAAGTTTATCACCTCACTGGAGATGCTGATCAATGGTGGTCATTGATACAAAAAACAAAGGAATATGAAGAAGTATCAAGTATGGAATGGAGGGAGTTTAAAGAAATTATCGTTGAAAAATAATTTCCCCATGACCATTGAGAGGATATGGAAAGACAATTTCTCAGTCTGAGACAAATGGAGGATGAGAATGTTGCAGATATGAGGCTAACATTACAAGGTCAGGAAGTCATGTTGCATATTATATACGTAATGCAAGAAGTAATATTGATCGTTTATTTTTTGGGTTAAAACCATTTCTCTATCAATCATGGGTCTCAAATTCCTTCTCTCTATACGAAGACATTGTCTCATGTACTATCAAGATGGAAAAGGAATTATTTTAGTCTTACGACATTAAAGAAAAGAAAGAGAAGAAAATATCTGACGAACACTCTAGGAATGTAAATAAGGAAACAAGGAATAAGAGAAGAGTTACATTTCCACCATGTGATAATTTTGGAAGGACGCATACTGGTTCATATCTAAAAGAAAAAAGAGTATGCTACAAATATGGATAAAAAGGCCATCTTGCTGGTGATTGTAAGAGAAAGAAATATTCTACCAATTTTCAATGCTTCAATTTTAGGGAGATGTGACATTATGAAAATGAATGTCTTATGAATCAAGGAAACTTATCTCCGAAAAGGTCAAGTGATCAATGCCAAGATTATGTGATCACTACTGCTATGGTTGATGCTCCAAAAGATGATGTGGTATGTGATGTAATGGAGTCCTCATGTTTAGCCAATGCTTTTTTTGATTCTGGATCATCGCATTGTTTTATATCTTCCCAGTTTTCTATGAAAATTAGATATTTTCAATTTGATTTAACAAGGTAGTTGTCAGTCAGAACTCCTTAGGGAAGTATCATTGCAATAAAGTTTGGTGAATCCTTTGTCATTAAGGCATATAAACATTATTTATCTATTGATCTCATCATCATATCGATGATGGAATTTGATATAATCCTTGGCATGGATTGGATTTTGGATCATTATGATAATATTTATTTTAAGAAGATGGATGTTACAATTTTTGATGATGATAAAGAATACCTTATCTTTAGGGAAGAAACGTCACCACCCAATTCTTATCTTGTTCCAACCCCAACAGCTCAGATAAATTCAATTATTGGGGAGGATGAGAATAAAATAATTGTGGATGTGGAAAGGAATGTTCTAATAGAGGATATACCTATTGTGAAATAATATGTTGATGTTTTTCCAGAGAATTTACCTAGACATTCTCTAGAATGATAAATTGAGTTTTCCATTGATATAATTTCTGGTTCAAGGCCCATATCGAAGACCCCTTATAAAATCTCCAATGTGTAATTAGTGGAACTAAAGAAACAACTAATGGGATTGAATAATAAGGTATTTATTTTCCCTAGTTTTTCTCCTTGGGGATCCCCTGCTCTTTTTTTTATGAAGAAAGATGGATCTATGAGCTTGGCATTGACTACGGGGAGAACAATGCTATAACAATAACGAACCAGTATCCCTACCTCGCATTGATGATTTATTCGACCATCTTCAGGGAGCACAATACATTTCAATGATTGACCATCGATATGAATATCATCTATTGTGTGTTAAGTGGGAAGAAATTCTAAAAACAGCATTTCGAACCAGGTTCGGGCATTATGATTTTACAGTAATGCCTTTTGGGCTAACTAATGCACCCTCTTTTTTCAAGGATCTAATGAACAGAGTTTTCAAGGAATATCTTGATGACTTCATAATGGTATTTATTGATGATATCTCAGTATACTCTAAATGATATGAAGATCATGAAAATCAATTGCGCACCATTCTGAAACCCCTCAGAAGAAATGAATTTTACGGGATGTTTAGAAAGTTTGAATTATTGCTTTAGGATATTTATTTTCTTGGCCATATTGTATCTAAGTATGGAATATCTATTGATCCTTATATGACAATAGAAATATATGAATGTCTAACACCAATATGTATAACTAAGGTATATAGTTTTATTGGTTTACCAGATATTTATCGATGTTTCGTCCATAATTTTTCCTGCTAGGCTAACCCAATAATGAAGCTCACACGTAAAGTGGTTAAATTTTTTCTGAAAAAATAGTGTGAACAATGTTTTGAATAATTTAAGAGAATATTATTCAATGATCCTATCTTGAATCTACCATTGGGGAATGATTGGTTTGTTATTTATAGTGATACTTCGAAGAAATGACATAGTTGTTTTCATATGCAGAATGATAGGGTTATTTTCTATGCATCACGACATCTAAAAATTAATGTGAAAAACTATCACACTCATGATCTTGAGTTAGCAGCTATAATCTTTTCTTTGAAGATATGGAGACACTATTTCAATGGTGAAAATTTTGATATATACACCAATCATAAGAGTTTGTAGTATATTTTCTCACAAAATGAACTCAAAACGAGGAAAAGGTGATGGTTTGAGTTACTCAAGGATTATGATTCCACTATACACTACCACTCAGGGATGGAAAATAAGGTGGTGGATGATTTCAGTAGAAAGGATCATGGTGTTTTGAAAAATATGAGCGCTGAAATGGATTCTATATACAATGATCTAGTAATGTGGATATGGGAATAACCTTGGAAGATGAAACATCAATTCTTTTTCAAATGGTTTCCAAACCATATTTACTAGAAAGGATAAAGAGTTATCAGGTCGATGATGTAGAGTTTGAAAAGAAGATTAAAGCTGTGAATGATGGGAGATTGAGTGACTTTGTGTATGAAAATGGAATTTTGAAATTTGGGGAGAGTCTTTCTGTTCCCAATATACCTGATCTAAAAAGAGAGTTGTTGGATGATGCTCGTAGTTCCAATTTCTCAATACACCATGTTAGCACTATGATGTATAGATATTTGAAGGATCATTTTTGGTGGGAAAACATGAAGAGGGAGATTTATGATTTTTTGTCAAGATGTATGGTTCGTCAACAAGTGAAAGCTGAAAGGCAACAACCAGGAAGAGTCATGCAACCTCTTCCCATAACTGAGTGGAAATGTGATAATATTCCAATGGATGTTCTCATGGGACTACCAACGGCTCCTAGAAGGAATGATGTAATATGGGTCATTCATGATTATCTTACCATGTCAGCAAATTTTATTGCTATAAGAAAAGATCTACCACTTGAAAGTCAAGCAATACTATATATTGATGAAGTTGTGAGAATTCATGGAGTGACCTATCGATTGTTTCTGATTATGATACACATTTTACATCAAGATTCTGGAATAGTCTTTAGAAGGCCAAGGATACTGAACTTAATTAGAGCACTGCCTACCACCCACAAACTGATGGACCATCAGAACGAACTATTAAAACCTTGGAAGACAAGTTGAGATCGTGATCACCTAACTTCCAAGGTATGTGGGATCAATATTTACCTCTGGTAGAATTTTCCTGTAATAATAGCTTCCATTCAAGTATTCATATTGCACCATATGAAGCGTTACACAGAAAGAGATTTCGCATACCAACCTATTGGGATGATGTTGGAGAAAGAAAACTTGTAGGCCAAGAACTTGTTGAGGAAATTATGGAAAATGTAAAGTTAATCCAAACCCACATCAAAGCAGCTCAATGTAGGTAGAAGAGTTATGCCGATAATTGAAGGAAGGATTTGGAATTTCATGTCGGTGATCATGTTTTCTTGAAGGTATCTCCATGGAAGGGAGTTATATGTTTTATTAATAAGGGTAAATTGAGTTCCAGGTACATCAGACCTTTCAAAATTCAAGAATGAATTGGGGCTGTAGCTTACTGTTTGGAAATGCAGCCATGTCTCTCCAAAGATCACGATGTATTCTACGTAACACTATTGAGAAAATACATGCCTGACCCAAAAAATGTAATAACCTATTAGGAATCATAACTGGAACCTGCTCTGTCTTATTGCAAAGAGCCCGTTCGGATTCTTGATACAAGAGAACAAGTCTTGTGAAACTAGACAACTCGTCTAGTAAAAGTACTATGGAGAAATCGTATGATGGAAGAGGCAACGTGGGAACCTGATGATCATATGATGAAGAACAACCTGAGTCTCTTTATGCAGCAAAATTCTAGAAATTTTAAGGAGAAATTATTTGAAGGATGAGATAATGTAACACCCCAAGCTTCCACAGTATGTTTCTCTTTGAATAATACAATAACGTGTGTTGTACGCAACTTCGAGTTCTAACACACCACAACCAATCAAATTTTTTGTTATGAATAGTAACAACCACTTTTTTAAATTTTATAAATTTTATTTTTCAAAATGGACTTCATTTTTGGATTCGGAATATCGAAATTATCCTAGGGTGATTTTTTGTTATTTTTATGAAGATGTTAAATTTTTTGATGAATAGTGAAAAACACTGAGTTATTAGATGAATCTGAATTTTTATTTAAATAATTATTTAATTTATTGAAATTTATTTTATGTAAAAATAGATAAATAATACCTATATAAGTTCAATGTAATTCATTGGAGTCAATTTATATTAATTTTAGATATATAAAAAGTTTCTTGAACTTTTACCGTCTTTTACCCACCTCCTAGGAGCTTTTGCAAATTTACATAAAACTTAATTTTACCACTTCGATTAGTTGAATTTCAAAAATTCGAGAGACACAGTTGATATCAGTATGTATAATTTGTTTCAATGACATAAAAATAATTTTTGGTGAATAGTAACTTTTTGCTTTTATTTACCACAGTTAAAAGTAAATAGGTTAATTAGAGGTAAAAATGTTATTATTTTTAACCTAACACATGTCCTAATTATATTGGATAAGTTTATCATGACCAAAAACAACCTTAGGAATAAAATATGAACCACTTTGGTCCACATGGATTAGATTAGGATATTTATTATTATTTTATTTAAAGAAGTGTTAAAATCAATGTTTAATAACTAAAAAATTTTAATATAGGTTTATACATAAGCTAAATTCGATTATAAATATTAATTAAAAAGATAAATAGATTTCATACATAATTATATTTTAGTTATAATTTTTACACATTAATAATTTAATTTATTTATGACACAATGATGATGCAGTAATTACCTTATTAATGAAATATTAAAATAATTGATATTATAAATACATAAATAAATGTAGTTTGAGACTTTTTATGAATTAAAATAATTTTATAGGTTAATATGACATGTTAGGGTTTATTTAATTATCTTTTTTCTAAGTAATAACATTGTTATGATTTTCAAAAAATCAAATACCAAATAGTGTCAAAATTGACATAAATGTGTTTTTGAAACAAATATTATATTATAGATTGATATTCTATTCCAAAAAATCTAAGGATCGGTCAAAAGACTTATATAATGATAGGTGTATCATTAATGAAGCACTTGGGGTTCTCTTGGAAGTATAAAGTAAATTTATTTACCATATAATATCAAAATACAAAGAGACAAGGTAAATGTCAAACTATTTAACTAAGAGTTAATTCTAAAATATAAAGTTAATATAGTGACACAAACCTATCTAAAACCTTTTGGTTGAGTTTATCTCATCCCATCCCCACCTTAGCCTAAAAATAATTCAGTTTCTATCCATTATAAACCGAATATGAATTTATTATAGAATAAAATTTTAAGTTTTTTCTAGGATGCCCCTCACCCATCTTATAAAAGGAAACTTCCCCTTCTCTCAAATTCACACCTTCAAAGCCATTTGGATCGGACAAACCCTACCCAAATATTCTTTTAACTTCCCTCACTTCATCTTAGAGGCCTTATTTTTGTCAGAATGCTATCTTAAAGAGCCCTTTTTATCAAATCAATAGGAAGAACCCGAAGAAGAGGTAATAATTTCACCACCCACTTTCAGTTTCTTTTCTTCATCCACTTCTTCTATCCTTGTTTTTTCCATTATAAAATAATTACTCCAGTATCTTCTATATATTGTGATGTTATTATAAATATGGTACAATCATATTAGTTATTTTATCCACCCTATGAATGAAAAAGTCACCACACGTGCGTACGTACGACTTACCGTCTCCACATCGTGGTGTAGTTTGTTATTCAAACATTTCATCATTTGGATGGGGTAAAATAATGAGTATAAATGATGAAATAATAATAAACATAACTTTATAATGATGATGTATATATTATATACCATTCAATTATATACGATTTTGATATCAAAATAATGATATTGTCGGTCGTGCGTACGTACGGATTACCGTCTCCATGAATATGATTAGATTAATTCCCCATCATATCAATTCAAGAATAATTTACATTTGATGACTAAAAATAATGTCTAAAGACTTTATATAACTATGGATATGAATAATATACAACTTATCCATAAAAAACATGGCTTCTGTAAAAAACATATAAAAGTAAATGAGTAAGTTAACACCCGAAACGACGATAATACTAAAATATTATTAACAAAGAAATATTAGAAGATCATATATGAAATCATATTTATGTATATTTTTCTTGTATAATTTAATAACTATGTTTTAACTATTTTACAGGAGGTTAACATACCATCAACTTTGTAAAAGTAAAAGGTGTGTGTTAATTTCACAATCTCCTTATAATCTGAGGTTCTTCTTACGTAAGTATCTAATGGAACCACATTATCATCAACATCCATGTTTCTTAAAAATGTATTTCAAAACATTTTTACTATTTAATAGAAAATGGGTTATATTCATTTATACCCTTATTTGACCTTATACGTTTTTGAAAGGATTATTTCCGTCATTTTCCAAATGAGGAACTTTTTGACCTTTTTGACAAATTTAAGGTAAGAATGATTTTTTAACTTATACGGAGAGTGAGGTTATTCTCCGCCGTTATAACATCTTAAAAGCTTCCCATAGAAGCTTATAAGTATATTTTAAAAATAAATGTTTTATTTTATAATTATGTGACTTTAAATGATTTAAAAAAAATGAAGAGATATCTCCCTCAAGTAGTTTTGATTTAATCAATGTCAACATCCTTTGATGGATTTTATACTTGTTTGAAGACGATTAATTATGATACAAATCTTCCATATTCTATTGATGTTTTTGTGATATGTCTGACTGTGGATGTGTTATTTTTATACCATTCATGGTTTATGGTAAAAGTATTGACATTCTTTATACTAGTTTTAATAAGAATGTTAATGTTATATTTCAACCTTTTCATATGAGGTATGTATTGGACTTAGTATGTGACGGGTGGATCCTTATATAGATCTTGGATACATTGGTAGGTCTCATGAGACAATTATACATGGAAATGTATGAGGCCTTTCTCCAATTTTGATATGTGGTTTTGGCTGAGGACAAAATCATTTTTAGACGTCTTGGCCTAGGCCTTGAAAAAATGCTTCAGAATGTCCTGAATTATAAATTCCCACATTATGATAATAATATTGATGGTTCATGTGGTCATTAGACTAGTAGAATACTCATGACTATGTTTTATTATGGCATTATTTACCCAGCTCATATTCCTACCGTAAAAGGATTCATGTTTATTATTTTTGAAGGATTGTGTTCTCAACTATTCACCCTGAATAATATTTATGATATCTTCCGCTGTATTTTTTACCTCTAATAAGCATTTGTTCTCACCTCTTTCTTATGTTTCATTTTCACAGGATATGAATAAGTTATTTATGAGTGAATTTTTGGCATAATTCTAGGTGGCTTGGATGTTATAATGGAATAAATTATTGTTGTATTCCTTTTCAAGTTGTAAAGTTGAACTTTTGTATGAATCTTGCTTCCAATAATACTAGACTTATCAGTATTTCATGACATGATTTCCTTGTGATCATGCCAATGTTATGTAATAATGAACCGAATCTGGGTAACGAGGGTCAGGGCGTTACAGTCCCCTCCATGATAGGGTTCTTTGTCAAAGTTATCTCTACAATACAGATTTGGATTGTCAAGATAATTATACAATTGATAATTTTGTGATGAGAAATTCACTTATCATGTGGAACTTTTAAACACAAGTCTTATCATGTATGATGCCTTTTCATTGTTAGGTGAAATCTGTTCTCAACCAAATGTTAGCCCAAGGTGATGTTCATTCTTCAAAAAACCCTTGGGTCTCCCGCCTTCTAACATAGTAGAGTAAATCCCAATGAATATCAATGATTTTGGTAAGACAATAGGGAAGCGTCCACTCTAGATGGACTAGGTTTAAGAGCCTCGAGTGAAGGATAAATAAGATCTTCTAAACATGAGGAAACAACTAGCTAAAGATGAAATACCATTAACGTTTTGGACTTTATCAACCTCTCAATATAGCATCCCAGAGATGTTTGGGGAAGATTTTATACATGATATATTCCTCAATATATGGAAAACTCTTCATCACATAAAATAAAAGGTAATATCCAATGACGATTATAAAAAACACATCAAGGTAATATAAGGGATGCATGACCAAATTGAATTGGCATCGCTCTTGGATTTTCAACACCCAAATATTGTAAAATAAAAATATCCTTTCAATGTGAATGCCTTGATAAATTAATGAGGTTGTCAATTATGATTGCGGATACCCAATCTGGGGTTCATATCATAAGATGGGGTTTACATGGGGCACTACATTTCCTAGAGCTCCCCATCCAGCAAATCCCTCCAAATTAGGCATCATGATATATCATTTCTCCTGGCTCGATAAAGCAAATGTAATCTATTCATTACTGAATATATTCTCAATAAAAACCATCCACAATGGACTGTCACCAAAATCAGCCCAGCAGAGAGCAGGGTTTTGAGATAATTTTTCATCAAGCATATGATAACATCATGCAGGAATCCCACATAGAGGATTCCGTCCATCAGATACAGAAAATGTCATAAATAGTACAATGGTCTTTCAAAATGGGTGATTTAAGTGTGTGCCATATAATGCACTCAGATCACATTCAAAAAAAATACATAAAATAAAAATTTCTGATATATTAATATCAGCCACAATAGGATGGGAGTAACCGTAGTCCATAGGGCTTGGGTTTTTTTACCCAACCCTTAGGATCATCCAACTAGGACTGAAAGTTTGTGAAAGTGGAATAGAAATATCCCCAGCTCTCAAGTCTAGGGGATTTTTCACCTCAGTAATCCCCTCCTCAGAAGGAATTATTTTTCTACTAATTATATAAGATGATTTAGAGTGGATCCTCTCATTTTATCATATTCTTTGATATGGTATAATCACTTGGAACACGCATGACTAAACTCTCTAGAAATTTACTTTTGGTCACGATCCACCAAAAAGATCCCAGTGAATCAACAAAGAATAGGAAAAGGTCTCATGGAAGGCACATAAGAAGTGAATCTCATAGAAATGCTAACAGGATGCCATTGATTCATTATTCATATATAAACATCATCAATGATATCTATGAAGATCCTCTAGAACATGAGACCGATTTGGAGGATTCAGAATAAGATGTTTCTATCCCTGAGGTGGTCCACACTGAAATGAATGGATGAGGTCTTCATGACTGAAACCAGAGGTTCACCCAAATTTTGTTCATCCCATTTAACAATATACCTCTACATCCTAGAAATGAACCTAATTGGGGAAAATGTAGGAATCATACCATGTCCCACATACCCCCCCTAGAGAGCGTCAATCCCTTTCACTATAAAAAATATTTTCTCAGAAAGTGGAGAATATGAGAGAGTTGAGAAGACTCAATTCAGAGTTACTCTAAGGAAGCCATCCTACCAAAATTTTCTCTACAAGTACATCCTCAACTCGCACTTCTAGTTGGCACACCTCACCAAATTGGGTAATCTGTAAAAACTCATATAGACATGGAACATCCACTCAACATGGGATATCAACAACCAATATATTTTTACCCCAAAACGATATATCAATAATTATCTCAATTGGGGGGGAACAACTTGATTAGGGTCAGGAACATCTTTACATGCCATTCCCTATGGGTTACCCATGAAATATACAATCATTGCCACCACCAGTGCTCCTATAAGCCTATGTACCCATTCATGATCTGTTCTCTATACCTTCTAAAGTACCTACTCATCTAAACATTCCTCGAATGATTATGAACACCATTGATTAGTTTATGGATGGATTTGAAACCATATAGGAATGGGTCACCCTAATACAACCATACAAAAAGGATTACCCTTAATGGGTGGATCCTACCCCTACCCCGCCAAACGTTGGGAATCTTATATTTCAGATCTTCAATGGCTCATGATATTTGGAGCAACACTTAAGTAATTTTATCTCTCACTTTGATCCCATGATGGGGACACCTAGTCAAAAAGATGAGATGGAACTTAGATGCTTTGTGAAATCATTACAAGGGCTGGCCTTTTTATGGTACAGAAGTTTGTAGTCCTAGTCTATTATTGTAAGGGAAGATCTCTATTAGAAGTTTCTTTTCCATTTCATCTCAACACTATAGAAGCCAAAATTCTTTGATCATATGAACTACAAAAAATGGAAGCATGAAAGAGTTTTAGATTTAATTACTCTATTTAAAATATTGATATACTCCTTAAACATACTTCTCTCATGAGAAGTTTTTTTTCCTATCTATGTAGATAATCTTCATGATTATCTACACAAACCGATGATCCCCATGAAACACACTAGTGGGTTTTGGGACCTATCCTGAATTTCTAAACATGTGGAGAATTCCATCACATATATCACATCCAAATCTGGATTTATTCTATTTGCTTAGGGAAGGATAATAGGAAAACTATATTTCACTATAGGTACACTTAAGTATGCCCATTTACCCACTCCTTCTCTAAATCCAGCATCATAACATAGGGTTCCACAGCTAGAGCATCTGATGGAATGACCACCTCTTTAGGATGATCAAATATATGATATTTGGAAATAGTTTTAAGAGATTAAAAAAGGTCTATTTCATTTTAAATGACCAATTACCTGGTCTCAACATTAGAAAACAACTATGTTCAGTTTTAAAATTCTAAGAAGCCTGGATAATAATGTAATGAAGATCTACCAAACTATTTCCCCTTCTATAAAATGTGGGGGCACCCCATCCATGATTTTTTTGTCTTCAAAAACCTCTTATAAAAGATGGTGGACTCTAGGAAAGTGAAAATGAAAAAAAAAATTATAGCCCAGGTAGCATGTGTTTCTGGTAATAATATGGAAGAGGAAAGTGATTGGAAGGAAGTTACAAGTAAGTGTCCACAAAAGTCCGGTGAATAGATGCTCAAAAAATGCACATCCTGACTCATGATATTCTACGATCATAGCTAAAACTACGAACTATTCCCTCAACCCCTTCCGCTATAGAAAATTAACCTTCATAAAAATCCCAATCCTATAATATTTGATCCTTAAATAAGATAGATGGCCATAAGTATAATGGAAAAATAGAAGAATATGTGTTCATTTCAAGGAAAAAATTTTCCTTGAAATTTTTGGACTTCATACTAACCATCCAAAAAAACGGTCACCACCCCTCTAAACGGAACAACAAGAGTGGACCTATTAGGAAGAATCTTCATCATACAAGGAGTTGAACTTCAGTTCTATTAATTTTGTTCACTTAACAGAGCCCCACTCGTTGGATGATTTTTATTTTGAACCTGATTTTCATACACTTGATTAGGGAACTATGGGAATAGGTCATCCAGGACAAGGATATAGGGGAAGTCATGGTCGTTCTAGGAGCCACTACATCATCCAAACCCCAAATCGAGCCATCTACATGGTAAAAACTCATGGGAAAGATCTATAGAGAGATAAAAAAGAATAAGGGAGTTCTTCCACAATGCATTAAACGGTCTACCATAAAATGATTATATTGGAATACTTGTTAGAGGATACTCCACCACCTTCTCGATGGGTAGGTTGACCCAATCAGCTTAATCCACCATGAACAGGAACACTTCCAGATTCAATCCCAATGGAAAACCCATCCACATTAGAAACATCATATCCTATTATTCTAGTAAAAAAAGTCATTATGATTGAATGAAAAGAACTTTAGATCATAAATATGATATCTTAAATCAATTGCCCTAAGTTCCAGCTATGTTATCAATCGTAGATGCTCTGAGTCTGTCAAAGGACCTCTGAGAATCACTTATTGGGGAATTGTCAAGCCCTCAAGAGTTTGAAGTTGAGGCTTTTTCTACCAAAGTATATCGTGAAGAGAATGATCCTACAGAATTCCATGCAGTCATCTCTTTCATAGATCATGAACATATTTATTTCAAACAAGAACATTTCATAACCATATATATCTGGTAGAATAAATGAAATTGATATTTGATGATATTTTATAGACAATCGATTAGGTATCAACCTCATTATGGTCTGGAAACATCTTGAAATGGGTCTCAACAAATCTCACGTGTCTCCCTCAACTATGATGGTATAGGGTTAAGACAAGAATGAGGAAGAGCCTCTCAGCATGATCATGGTAAGAACTCTGTTTAGGGATCTTATGTCTAGCTCAAAATTCAAGGCTGTTTGGCGGGATACATCTTTGAACATAAATCATGGGAGAACTTGGCTAAATCATCATGTGTTCATTCCTTCCCCATACCACCAATGTCTCAATTATTGTATCAATGGTCATATTGGGACATTGTATGGTGACAAGGCCCTTTTCAAGTCATGGGGGACACAATACATCGATGTGGGATTCTATCACAAGTGAGGGAAACAATCCATGGATAATAAAGCCACCCTAATTAATTCCCCAAATGGATTGGATATGATCTTTAATAAATTTTTCAATCAGCATAGTGAATTTTATTTGATTCACATTAATCAAACAGAAGTTGTAGTCTCGAATTCAAGAACTCATTCCAAATCTTATGTGATGCCAATTACGACAGTTGATCCCAGTGACGTTGAAAAATTTCTCAACACTCTGAGTGATGGATATAGATTAAATGAAAATGTTTTATTTCATCTGTTGATCTCCAAAAAATCATTGTTTCATCATTTAGGATGGAAGAAGTTATCATGACAACCGAAGAAAGTGAATAGACTAATTCCCAGTCCCTCATTTCCCTTAAAGAACTCCAAAAGCATTCATGTCAGCAAGTGATCCTAAAAAAATTCTCCATCCTCTGGATACCCAAACGATGGCTCCCCTCTTCCCATCGAGGAAATTTATTGATCATATTTCCCAAAGAGGAAGCTCAAGTAGTGGAGCATAAAGAAGAGGAAGAATAGTAAGATCTTAGGGATTACCCTCCAGCATTTGAGGAATGTGTCTCCACCACCATGGATAAAATGGGAGAGAGAAATCTGGATAATAAATAAGATACACGCCCCACCCTAAATAGTGTGTCCATGACTACCTAAGAATATAAGGTTTACACCTCCTTTAAAAACATCACTAGGATGTGTTTGCGTATAACTACATAGATATTTCAGGCCCTTTAGACAATGTGGCCACCCATCCCTTGTATTCTCTAGAAAATAATCATGGATAAAAGAAAATATATAGGAGTATGCACATGAATCATGCATCCAAAATTAGGGTTGAAGTGGACAAACTCATCATGGATAATTTTATCTGAGAGTTACGGTACCCTAAATTGCTATCCAATATTGTCTCTTTGAATGATAAGAATTGTAATATCAGTTTTTTCATTGATTTCAGAAATCTCAACTGGAATTTTCCCAAAGATGATTTCCCAGTCACAATCACAAAACTTTTGATTGATGCAATTCCCATTAATCAGGGCCTCTCCTTCATGGATGGGTATTCAGGGTACAACCAAATCCAAATGGCCCCTAAATATGGAGAAACAATATCATTAAGAAATCCTCAGGGGTACTCTACTATTGGGTATTCCATTTTTTATTGATGAACATCGGTGACACACAACAAAATTCTATGAATCACATTTTCAAAAACTTATTGGGGATGTTTTTTGAATGTTACATTGATGATATAGTGGTCAATTCCAGACAACTTTCTTAACACTTGGATGACCTAGAGACTATCTTCAGTATGATTTGATAGTATAATCTAAATATAAACCTATTAAAGCTTTCTTTTAGGGTAACCTTAGGGAAAT
The DNA here is from genome assembly GCA_963277665.1 of Viscum album. Classification (NCBI taxonomy): domain Eukaryota; kingdom Viridiplantae; phylum Streptophyta; class Magnoliopsida; order Santalales; family Viscaceae; genus Viscum; species Viscum album. Next base: position 669,505,745 of record OY728133.1, read on the forward strand.
GTATTGGTTTAATCATGCACCATCATGGAATCTAATTTGATCCAGATAGTACTATAGTTATCCTTGGAAGGTCACCTTCTCAAAACATTAATGAAATGAGAGGACTTTAAGGTCACTTGGCCCACATTCAGTGCTTCATAGTCGACATAACAAGAAATTTTTTACCCTTCACCAAATTTATGACAAATGGGGTCACATGTCATTGGACCAATGAATATCAATAATTGTTTGATGTCTTCAGGAAATTCCTCTTGATCCAACCAGTATTGATGCCACCTATTGAAGGAAATCCACTAATTCTGTATGTGATGGACCTAGAGAATTCACTAGGCACATTACTCTATTAAAATAATGATGATATGAATTAAAAAACCTTAATTATCTTATTCAAACCACTATTGAGGCATATACTTGTCATTATGATATCGAGAAGAGCTTCCTAGAATTAATATTTGTCTTTTAGATGTTTAGGCACTGCCTACAGTTCCTTGTGGTCAACTTGTTTTCTCAAAATAACCCACTAAAACTTATCCTCAATCAGATAATAGGATGTTGGGTATGGTGGTTAGTTATTCTATAGAAACATTACATATATTTCTTACCCCAAAAAATAGTGAAAGGTTTGGATTTGGAAGATATTTATACTGGAAACCTGTTTGTAGAAGAGATTCCAATAAATACTGAAATTCATGATGAATAAATATTCTCTACTCAAATTGGCACCCAAAAATAGGAAATGTATTTTTATGGTTCATCTAGGAGCCCAATAGAAAATATAATGTATGACCCTATTCTCAATAAATTATGGTTAGGAATTGTTTTTTTCACCCCAGAGAAGGCAGTGTTTCTAAACTACATCCTATTGTCAGAAGCATGTTCCAACAATGAGGAAGAGTATCATTATCTCATTCTAGGCCTATAATTGGAACTTAAAATACCATTGAAAAACGTATAGGTGAATGATAACCCATATTTGGTAATCAAATAGATCTATAGGGATTACTCAATCAGAAAAGAGGAGGTAATTACATTATTTGACTATATTTGAGGGTTAATGGCATAATTCCCCTCAGATCCAACATTGACTCACATTTTTTTACCACAAAATTACAAGGAATATAAATTGGAAAATACAGCTATAGATTTTTCAGATCCAATTTGGGATGAAATAGTCAGTAATATTTCCCTCCAACAAATGATCTCACCTTTTGTTTGGATCAGAACAGAAGACATCAATGAATGTAGTCCCATCCATGAATCAAATTTTACAACCATGTGATGGATGGTTCCCATCATGGACTGCCTTTTTGTTGGGGTGATGCCACTGAATAGAGTCAAAATAGATCTAATTCGGTGGTGAGAAACTAATTTCACTTTTTATGATGGATTAATTCACCATAAATCCATCTACAAATGAGGATTTAATGGATTCCTTCTCAAATGTGATGATGGAGAAGAGATGGTGGATATTATGGAAGAAGTACAAGCTGGATCCTATGGTTCCCACCAATCAGGGTACATGCTTTCTGATCAAATATGAAGGCATAGATACTTTTGGCCATTGATGTCATAGGATTGAATAGATTTAACTAAGAAATTACATTCCTGCCAAGTTCATGACAACTTCATCCATAATCTCCCATAGTTTCTACATACATCCAAATACTCATATCAATTTTACACATGGTGGGTAGATGTTGTTGGACTATATCGCCTAGCAATGTTCACGTGGTTCAAATACACCTTAATTTCTGTCAATTTCTCCTCAAAATGGGTTGAGGGAATACCCCTCAATGTAGTTGAGGCCAAGAGCACTGTTAGATTTATCAAATCCAACATCATCACAAAATTTAGTGTCCCTCATACCATATTGATAGACAATGTCACCAATTTATATTATTATAAGGTAGATAAGTTGTATCATGAGTACAATATCAATTCCAACCATTTTTCTCACTATCATGAATCAACTAATGGAATTATAGAGGATTTTAACAAGACCCATTTGAACATACTCTAGAAGATGGAAGAAAAGATATAAATTACTATTCTGAGAAGATCTTACATGACTTATGTGATTATCGTACTATAACCTATATTATAACATTGGAAACCCCATACTCATTGTTATACGAAACTGAATTTGTCTTTCCCATTGAATTTTAGTTTCCATTAATCAGTATTTCCATTTGTGACCATCTATCTATAGATGAGAAGTCTCAAAAATTACTGGATGAATTTACGTGACTATATAAAATGAGATTGCAAACCTTAAATCACTTAGAGGTATACCAGAACCGGATAGCATGAGCCTTTAACAAGAAGGTCCAACTTCATTAATTTCTCCATAGAGAGTTGGTTTTGTTCCTTAAGACCCCAATGATACCAGGAATGAAGCCTCAAAATCTTGATTCATTATTGGAGGGACTTACTCCATACATAATTTCCACTCTAAAAGAGCTTATTCCTTAATATCAATTTACTGAGAACTCACTATAACCCCAACCAATGCAATGTTCCGAAATAAATATTTTATGTAATTACACAACCATCATCTTAGAAATAGGATGATAAAATTAATATCCCCATCATCATAACTGGTCGATATTGAACTGCATAACACTATTTTTTAGCTGCATGATGTTAAAATTCAAAGATCTATAATCTTATCTATACGAAGATTAAATCCATAGTACCATAACTTTCAAGCCGCAAGACGTTAAAATAAATAGTGGGTCCTTATCGCTTGACCTTAAAATGCATGAAATAATGTAGTTTTTGTACGAAAATAAACTATGAGACACCTATTTTCCTTAAATCAAGACATTAAACTAAACATTTAACATCCTTTTCATCCGATGTTATGAAACCCCATCATTCCATGAGTTAGGATACCTCTCTTGGTCCCTTAAAATGGGTGTCCATCTCGAAGTAGCTCCCAATTACATTTCTCTATCCCCTCTATGGGTTGAGATTCTCTCTTGGACATACATGAGGATTTAATAAGTGGTTACCCTATTCATAATCCTATATTACATCGTTGACATGCCATAATGGAATTAGGGCCCCTTTTTATTGGTATAAGTCCCAAAATTCTCACCTCATCATTGTATGAATTTAAACTACATGATTCATCCCATAACTACATGTGGATTGATTATCATACTAGTGAGATACATAGTGATGGTCAAATATCCAATCTTGGGTCCATCCATGAATAAAACAAAAATTTTGTATTTCCATGTATACGAACCAGATCTTCATAGGGAACATTTTCAGAATGTATTTTTTCATTTCAAAAAGATATGTGGTGATAACTATCATATTTTTTAAGGGAGAAAAAATTAATCTGGAAAGTATTTAAATCTATTTCCCAACATAAAAACCTAGTATCTTTGAGGAAACTTCTATAAAAACTATGTGTGGATTGGTTCTCATTCCAATGAGATATGTACTGACACCCAGATCTCCAATATTAGGTCCACATGAAATTTTAAAAAACCCTTCACTCCCTGTGTGTATAAATAAAACCATCACATAGAACATATCAATAAATGCATATAGATTCATTCTTATTCCAATGAGATTCTTAGTGATACCCAGATCTACAATCCTTGTTTCAGCAGCGGTTTTAGGAAAGAAAACCCCATTCCTTTTTACCACGCTTGGATCAGATTGGCATAGGGAACCTTTCCAAGACATGTGGATTAATTCTCATTATAATGAGATGCATGATAATACCCAATCTTCATTATTTTGACCCAACTATCAGTCTTGAAATTATCAAGGATCCCCTTTTACCTATGTCAAATCCCAATTGATGTGAGGAATAGTTTTCAAGAACTATGTGTGGCTTGATTCTCATCCCCCAAAAATATGTAGTGATACCTGGGTCCTGCACCATTGTTCAACCACATATTTTTATCATTTCACATTGGTTCATATTCCTTCTTACTACATGACAATAAACATCATGAGATTCCAAGAACTACGTATGGATTGACTCTCATTCTATTGAGATACAAAGTGATTCTCAGATCTCCTATCTCTGGTCCAACAGCAATTTAAAATCCCCCACTCCCTATGTAGGGATCACACATGCATGTGGAACCTTATTATGATCTATGAGTGGATTTATTATTTCCCCAACAAGATATGTAGTGATTCTTATGTATTACACCTTTTCCCTGCCTTTATATTACTTTTCATGTAAAAATCACCCACGTCATTGTTGCATGGTGGAAAACTATACATTCCTTCAAGAACTACATGTGGCATTATTATCAAACATTTGAGATACATAGTGATGTATAAACCTTCAATCCTAGTCCTAGAGACATCACAACATAGAAAAGTTTCTACTCTCATATTTACTAGTCAGATCTACATGAGGATATCCAATATGATGTCTCACTTTACGTGAGAGCCCGTATCTATTAGAACTACGTATGGATTGATTCTTATTCTGAAAATATACTTAGTTACACTTGGGACATATTCCCTAGGTCAAAATCATTATCCTATTTCACTTCACATTAAGAAACATTTTCCCTTACCACATGACATTAAATTGCATGGATAATGTACTTATCACATGTCTTTAACCTGAACGGTACCCAGAGAAATATGTATGGCTTCATTCTCACCCCATTGAGATACATATCAATGAATAGGACATAGATCCATGTCCCAACAATGGGGTAAATAAAACTTCATCATCTTTTGAATATAATAAAAAATCAAAGGTAGAGATTTTAGTTTGCTTCCTCTAATTAGAGATCCCACCAAAGAAATAAGATATTCCCCATTCTACAGATGAGTCAGATCTATGAAAGGGACTTAAAACCTTTGGACAATATCATTCCAAACTCTTCGTTTGTGCATTGAACAATTACCCTTTCGCATGTCAAACTCATAATCTTGAATACATTTAGATCTTCATTATTTTTCCTGGGCTTCTGGTGGCATAATTTTCGATACTGGAGAGCTCCTTAGCCTAACTATGCAGTAAAGACCATGGTTGGCCTTTCATAAGTATCTCCCATAATTGGTTGGTCAATCAAATGATACTAATATTTGGATATGTATTGTGTTCCAAAGTATGACTTAATCAAAATAGTCCCCATAATGGATTTTTTAAATAGCATTAATTTTAACCTTAGGAGAATCCTCTTCTATCACATTATGATTTGATGATGGTATACTGGAATCCACAATTCAAATTCAGTGGTCATCACATTCATATTTTTTCCATATCCCTTATGATGACCTAAAAGTCTCTAAGACCATGTTTTACATTTTCCCCATCAAATTTCCAAATCTTACACGAATAACCTTGGTCCATTTTACCACATAACATCCATCATTTCCATAACCAGATTGATCCTAGTAATATGACCAAAAACTACAGGCACCATACTTCATGTGTTTCGGTGAGTCCTTCATAAAGAGCCTATTCTCCCCAATTCAATTGAACTAATTACTTGAAATACCCCTTCTACATTCATGTATGTTTCCCCACAAACCAAACTCTATTGTTGGGGTGATCTGAATGTACATAAACATTCATAATCTTTTAGAGATAGATTTTCAGAATTATTGAGATCTATTTAGCATGACTATGCAGTACGTGACCTAGTTGTACTTTCAAAAGTTTCACCCATAATGTGTTACTCAACCAAAGGATTCCACTATTGATTGTGAAATATGTTACATAGTTGGACTTGAATAAAATAACCCATATGATGGGTTTTTCAATAAGTGGAAACATTGTTCTCTGCAGAGATTTCCTCAAACTCCATGATCATTTTTTTCATAACACATCTTGAATTCATGGATCAACATGTTACATATTAAAACATTATCCTTCTATATCATAATATAGTTGCACATTTCCAGACAATTTATCAAGAATGGGAAACCTGTTAAACCACCATTAAAGGATAAATACCTAAAATTAAATCCCCCTCATGTTTGTTCTATATAACTTTAAACATCATAGAATAATGTATGTGATTGATGAACATAAACTAAATAGCATAAATTTCTTGTTTCTTGACATTAAACTTCACAACATAATGTTTGTTCTACGTAACATTAAACTTTATATCATAATGTATGTGCTTCATGACATTAAACTGCATATCATAATGTCTATGTTTCATGAAATTAAACTACATAGCATAACATCTATGTAGTATGAAATTAAACTACATGGTCAATGTCTTAGTCGTGCGACATTAAACGTCGTGATGAATTTATTTTTTAGAAAGGGGCCTTCTCCCCTAAAATTGGTTATCTAACTAAGTGTACCCTCCTTCAAAAAAAATCATGTACAAGAGGTCTCCCATTCATAGAAAAAACCAATAATGTTGATCCCTTTATTCTCAGTAATATTTATTTAGAAAAACCACCCATTGTGGTCCTGAGAAATCCAGAAATTAAAATTGCATTGTCCATCAGCAATAGAATGTCAGAGTTCTTGGGAAGTTCTTTACCAACATATGAATCACATTCCCTAGTTGTCCTTACATAATTTTCCCACATAACAGGTCTATCAACCTAAGTATTATGGTATTTGACAATACAATATGTTCTCTATTTGGACTTTCATAAAATAGCCCTCATAATGGGTTTCACAACTAGTGGTAACATCATTCTCAGAAGAGACCTCCTCTATTCTCAAATACCATTTTTTAGATTCAAAAAACAGAAAAATGTGTCTAAATATTCCCCTTGGAGGTATCTGAATAATTTATGAACATCCTTAACTAGAAAGCCTTTATTTGGTCATTATTTAAAAAATTTTGGTCAAAGATGTTTGACATAATACACTATAGTCATTAGTATAATTCTAAAAACATTATACTCCCTATATAAAAAAGTGACATAGTACTCAACAGGTTGATAACCTACAAATGGAATTCTGGAAAAAAGTTGAGTCTCAAATCTCTAGGCATGTAAACTATATGGTTTAGGAAATGTCGGGAGATAAAAATTTAAAAGGCACACAACTTGTTAGGTGGAATATATGAAAAGGGTGGCCTAATAAAAATCCATGTCTAACTCGTTATGTCTCCTCTATATTGATCTTATGAAAGAATTAGGGTGATGACACAAAAGACACAATGTTGGACGCGTTGTTGATATAACCCAAGTAACATTCAAACTACGATCACTAGGCCTCTTGTATTAAATAAAAAAAATTAGAGTTCACCCATCCCTATCACTGTAATATTATTACATGGTATTAATATTTCATTCGTTTAAAATTATATTCATCATTATGATTATAAGAACAAGGTAGGGATAAAGATATAGATCATTATGAGTGAAATTATTTTCTTTTATAAGCAAACAAATCCCCCCAGTAGAACATCCACAAAATTGATTCTCTCTGTAATATAGTATAGGAGGCATTAAAAATAACTCTTCATCTATTGAACAACCTATCAAGCCCCATCAACTGCTTGTTGAAGCTCAGTCAGTTGACCAAATTCAGTCTCCTTATCTTGATGAAGCGCTACTATTGTAGTTTTAATGACAGGTGACAATTCTATTTAGGATTCTCATAATGAAATAGGGAGTTGTTATAGTTATACCTAAGTGTAACATAACCATTTATAAAATTGAAACATTTGAATAATATTCCCCTTGATCATCTACTTTAATTCCTCTATTTTATGTTATGATTGGCCTTCATTTGGGATAATTCAGCTCAAAAATCATCAATTTTGAAAATCAGTTTTCTCTTTATTAGGTCTTTTTGAAGCTTATTCTCTCACTATCACATACAAAAAGTATCCTTCAAAGTAAAAGGGATTATATGGTAATCAACCCCATTAAATCCCAATATGCCAAAAAGAACTGAATTCCACTGAATTTGTGAAGGTAGGTCATTAAGTGGCATCTCAGATATTATTTTCCATCTATTCTTCTAGGACATTCGACATGAAATGCAGAGATCATTCTAAAACTCCATATCTGATTTATAGTTGTTATTAGATGTATATATAAAATTTGGAATCAGTTTACTCAAAGAAGTCCCATGCTCTGTTCCCTCCCGAATATTGGCTGCATCCCCTTCTGGTGTTGGTTGTGCTGATGCATAAGCTTCACCCTCAAACCAATCCATGGAAGCTAAAATTATTAAATAGTGAATTAAAATCATTTTTATCTCAAAATAACAACAAGAATGGTCTAAAACTAAAAAATTTGGTGATGCTAATCAAATAATAGGTCAACAACCTGGGAGAATTCCTCTTTAGTATCCCTAACTCTAAGGGTCTGAATCAGAACCTCTTGATGAGGGGAACTCTCCATGGTCTTCCTAGAATCTTCCCAATAAGTATTAAGAAGACTTCCTGTTTCAAAATCCACCTAATATTTCCCACCCTCAATAGTGGTACTAGGATGGATTTCAATTTCATGTCCATGCACTATCACCATGACATTTTATATGGATGGAGTTATTCATTCCTACTAGACATGATTTGGGAATTAGGAATAAAAAGTAGATTGGAAGGAAAATAAAGACTCACATCTATTTGATTCTTTATATAGTTCCCCAAAATATTCTAAAGTAGAAGGAATATTAATATGGTCCATTATTTTATAAAAAGGAATGCCAAGATTTATCTTGGATTCTATTGACATCTGAAGCCCTGTGTTAATCGTGCCAGCGGGAATACTTGGAGCATTTGATTTATGACCCTCCTCCAATGACTTGAGACCCCGAACAACCTCCCTGGTGATAGTCATCAGGTCATCATCAGTCTTTATAGGATTCTATGGTTCATTTTATAATCCTCAAATATTATAGAAGTGGAAATAATCCATTAGCCTCTGATATCTTATGAAATACCTCTAAAATACTAAATTCCTCCTCCCTCTCTATAACAATTCTAGGAATAGTTCCAGGATCATATGATTCATCATATTCAATCAACACATCTTCAATTGAGGGAGCCATTTCCCCAGTAAGAATCTACGCTTGGTGTAAAGTGCCTACCTTAGTTCATTGAGTACCATTTTCAAGTCCCTTGTGAGAGGAAATAGAAGCAGTTCCAATAATCCAAGGAAGTTTAGACATTTTTCCTAGGAAAAGATGAGTGATGCTGAGATAAAATACTACTACTAAAGATGCATTTAGATAAGGATTTCACCCTTCATTGTTCCTACATATTCCCCTCCTTCAAAGAAGTTATAACATAAACCTCATCAAAAATAGGTATTATTGGTGGGAATTATTCTTCCATCTCATCCTCCATGGCCTTTCACTCAAGAGATATCTCTCCTGGTTTGGTGGTGACCCAGTAACCCCAATTATAGTTCCAATAGTGCTATACTTTGGTGATGGAACATCAATTTATTTTCCCTCATTACACTAAAAATTAATATTATATTCCCATTTAGTAATGAATATTTGACTAAAATAGAAAGGAAAGTAAGAAAAGAGTTGGAGAAGAAGATAACTTAAATCTTCAGGATCAAAAAATTCATGCCATTCCTCGAAATATGAATGATTGGTTTGTTTAGTTGTGACACGTTTCATCATATCCTCCACTCACCTTGTGTCATGGATCCAATTTTGGGATTCATAGATCAGCATATCTATCTCTCGGATATAAATATTTATATCAACAATAATATCCTCAAAAATATTACTATGAGGTGCTTAGAGATATCCTATCCCATGAATCTGCATCCCCACATGTAGGAGCACCCACATAATTTCAGAATTAGAATATATGTCCTATCATGTTTGGACTGCCTCTAGTCATGCATATTCTAAATAAATTCTAGAATTCTATGTGGATAATTCAACATCCCTAGATTTCATGGGATTCCGAACCCTTTCCCTCACATACGAAGGATGAGAAAATAGAACCTGAAACTCCTCTGGGAGATTTCGACTGGACTTCCTTGGTACAACCTCATTTGTTGTGGCCCTTTTTATTCTATCCAAAGGGTTATACCATAAATGGGTTTGTTTCGATAAAATGGGAACCACTTCTTTCTAACTCTCTGACAGAGACAACGTAGCCTATGAAAGAGATGAAACGCCTTCTAAATGAGGGGAAAACATCTTACTCCACCTCTTCACACCAACCTGAGGACAATCTTTGGTAATAACCCCATAGGATTATGATGTAATCCAATCCTTGGTATACCAAGAGGTCAACTCACTGGTTGCATCTGCTGGAGGTTGTTTAATCACTACCTCTATCAACTCACTAACACACCATCCCTAAAGGCTATCATGTATGACCTGTGCTCAATAATGGACTTATTTTCATCAATATGTCTCCATGTGGGAAGATTCCCTTGGGGAATGAAGATAAACTCCTTAAATAAAATCAAACTTGTTTGGATTTTAAGGTGTTTTAAGGAGAACAATGGAATACCATGTACAACTTGGACATATGGTTGGAACCCTCTCATAAAGACCTTGATATAACTTTTCACATATTAAGTTTTTATGTGTGCCATAATCCATTCCAAAAAACCCAGAACGATCCCATAATTCTGAATGTAGCATTACCAAGATGAATATGTTGAAGAATCCAGTGGATTTATTTACCAAAAAAATGGTTCATTACGGCAAAAACTCCTTCTCTATCATATTATCTATTAAAAAATATGTTCTAGGACTTATGTCGCCCTTGGAATCATGGATAGGCAACAAATATAAACTAAGCCATTTGACCTAAAATCTTGCAAGATATGATATGTATGGAATGTTGGTCTTGATTTCCTATCCCATCTTATCAAACTCTCCCTTTTACATCATTGTTTAGAAGGAACTGGGTACACCTCTTATCATTGCCTTGGGACAACTTGTTAGACACTTGAATGTGGTGCCTTCCCTCTTCATCCTTAAGAAAATGTCCATCCGTGTCTCCATATGAATATCCCCTTTTAATAATGGGTATATTTTCTTATTATTGTGATCTATTTTCAGTATCTCACATTCTAATGATGCCATTATTTTAGGGTAATTCTATGTTTTACTCGATGGTATAAATTCATTATACATATCTCTAAGAATTGTATCCCCAAATATCTTCTAAACATCCCAGAAACTGGTGCCAAAATCATCATGAATCAGACAGAAAGAATTCATCTCTAGACTCTGCCGGCTCAAAAGATCCAGAACATAATCATCAATTCAATACACATAAGTCTTACCCGCCCACACATACTTAGATATTTAAACATCATTTAGGTCCTTTTTTAATTATGCACCAACATGGCCAAACCATTACGCCCACATCCATATAGGATTAACAACCCCTCCTGGGTAAAAGACCTAACCATTATTCTGGCCCTTTGATTGATCAATCTATGAATCTTGAAATATGGGTGAATATTAATACGAATTTAATTCAACTGTTTGTGGTTTAGGATCTAGAGAACATAGGTTTTCAAGCATAAAATAGGCTATAAATGATTTCCCAGCATTTATGTAAGCACCCATGTGAGAAATGTTTGGTTTTGTGAAATTATTATGGTCATTAAACCAAGAGATCGGGAGGAAGTTCTTTGGAGCTTGTGAGAGAACCTCCCGTAGATGACCATGACCATAAATAGGTAAATAGGCTCTCTCTGGAATATTGTGGTGATATTTTTCAACGACCCCACCAGATTATAAATAGTAGTGTCGTAGACATTGTAATATTTGTGCCCTATGGATTTATTCATCTCCTCAATAATTTTTCTATCTTGTTCATCAAAAACTGAAATATTTCTAGGCGCCATTTAGACCTGTAAAAAATCATCCAATTAGTTTCAATGTACGTTCATTTTGGAAAAATACAGAAAAGTAAGAAAATTTCAAAAAGTAATTATATTGTGCAAGTGGATCACTCAAGTGAGTTGTGAATGTTCCTTGTACAAGAGCATCATTCATGATCCACACACAAGTCACTCTCCCAAGATAATGCATCACGTATCTAGACACATACATTGTCTGTGCGAATGAGATCTTCAGTGAAATAACATTAGTGGAGGATCTGTGTGGTTTACGAGTGCAGTGATACCTAAAAACTAAGAGTCACTATTGTCGTTCTCTAATATGAGGTCCCAATTTATATTAAAGAAAGAATCCATTCCTGACCCACATATACACTCTACCTACATGGAATATTTGAGAGATCAACTAGTGTCAAATCCTTACATGAACACCTTTCATGAACCATTCATCAATTTCATCATTTTTCCTCATGATAAGTCCCTCCACTTTCAAATCAGATCCAATCCTGAGGAGGAGGGGATTTCTTGACTCTTAATTTTTTCAAATGGATGAAAATATAAAATTATAAAATTTCTTATGGAAAATATAAGAAAATAAGAAGAAAAGTTCAAGGTTTTAAATGTCCCCAGAGTTCATTCACGCAAGCCCCCTTAATGGACTATCAGTGTGCAAGAAACCTATGTGGAACCTTATATGGCCAGACTATTCCCAACACCATATTGAAACTACTCCTTCATCCATGTTCCTATATTTTCATATAAATAGGACCCAAGAGTCATCATTTCTATGGAAAGAATTCCCTGAAGGCCATCTGATGCTCTAATATCTATAGTGCTTCACCCAAGCCCTGTGTAACCTTATAGGTAGTTCTATAACACCAAAATAATAGGAAACTAAAAGGTAATAGTGAAACTAGAGTCCTCCCATGGTTTTAAATAATAAAGACTTGTGTGATAAATTTTCACAACCCCTATGTAACGAAGAATATCTCAGAGTTAACTTCCATAACCAGGGACGTATGCAACTTTTCTATAGGAACACCTTTTGAGACCCATGATGTCTTGATCAAGGTCTCTCCAATTTTTAGTTTCCCATGTTGTCTTTCACCAAATGTTCTACCAATATTCCTAGTCTTACCTACATGAAGAAACACATGCACAAGACTCCTTGGTTCACCCTACCTTATAGCCTATGTGATCCTCCTTGGTTTTTCCTACCTTACATATTGTGTGATCCATCAATTATCCCTTCTTTAAATCCATCCATAATTGGACCTCTCCACTTTTATCTCCCTTTTCTGAAAAGGTTCGACTCAAAACCTCCACTATTACATCCAAACATGTGTAACCACGATGAGTGGAAAACTAGAATGCCCTCAATTTGGGTATGTATTCTTATGGTTATAGGTTTCTCAAACTTGTCTGATTGGCTGGTCAGGGTTCTCAAGGTACATGTGGGAAAGTATCCCAATGGTCATGAGGAAGGCCCTTAACCCAATTATAGTGTCATACAGTTTCTAGAGTTGGATATTAGGGTTTGGACCATGTCCACCCCTTTTCATCTCTCATACGTAGAGCCTTGATTTCCCAATAGTGAGGTTAGGGATAATACTTGATTTTCCATTCAACATGGTATTAAGTTCTCCTCCCCTTGTGAAACCAATTTTAGGGAATCACACATGGATTATTCCCCTATAATTTCTTATAGGAGGTTGCAGCCTTTCCCTTATCTACATCCACACCCTTAACCATCGTTCCTTCCACAACTTGGACTCATTTCTAATGTAAAGTGAAGAGAGGGGAGTGTTATATCCTAGTTCTCTTCCACCATTGGAGATGGAAAATTGTGTGGTTGGTAGACTATTTCTCTTCATCTTTATTCTCACACTACTAATGAATCATGTGGTTTTAAAGGATAATGATGATTAGAAAACCCGTACAATCCAATTGAATGAATGAACTATATGAAATATGATTCCTTCCAGAACCAGGATACATAGGATTCCTACCTAAGGCACGAGCTCAATGGGAATCCTCCGTGGGAGTAATCCTTGAGGTAATACCCAAATCACTGTGATATAATACATCACTCATGGACCCTTTCATAAGTAATACTATTCATAATTAAGCCAAAAATTAATTCTCTCAAAGGTCTATACTCTCTTACGAGACTCAATAAACTACAAGGACTTTGATTCCCATTAAAATGGGATACATAGGATGCCTCTCTGAGGTTCAAACCCAACTCAAAAATCATCCCAATTTTTATGGGCCATATCCCCAGTAGGGAATAATTAAACTTGGAAACTCATATCACTTACAGGCTCCTTGAGAAGCTTTTGAATAAGTCTCACACCATTCGTTGACTATGATCCTTCCACCTAGACAACCATTTCATGTGACTTTAAACTATACAGTTGGGTCCTTATCACACAGCCTTAAATGTAATTATGTTCCCCATTAGGTGGAACTAAACTATGTGGATTCTGATTCATTTCACAACGATACATAGGAAACCCATTCATGGTTCTGATCCAAAACATCAAAACCAATCTCATATCCCTGGATAATGATAAACTCCATAGTTAACATAGTCTCCCTGGATAAAAATAAACATTAGAGTATCCCATTGTGTGGATAGAAAAGAAAAATCATCATAATAATGTCCAAAGAATCTCTAAGTAGTATATAAGAGGATTCCATTAATGGAGAACCTAGGATACATATAGGTATATACATTGATAAGAACATGGGATGCATATAGATGATCCTGAATTCCATACATGGTAAAAATTTGTTGTTACTTGGGATGACCCACATTATACTAGGGAATTAATGAGGGATTCATGAACATATATAAAATTTATAAGAGAGTCCCCAAGTAGGTAATAATTCCCCCCCCCGCCAAGGGTATGATGAGCCTGAACTCCCAACCACTTGGTCAATTTGAGTTCTTAAGTAAAATTGGTCAAAATAAATAATGATCACCTTCCATTTGAAATCAGGTCCCTTTAGATATAGAACCATAAGGTTTTTCAAATTCCACGAAAATCCCCATTGAAAACCATTTGGAACGATCACACTATCACAGGGTGTGAAATACGAGGGGAAAAAATGTTGAACCTAACATGAATGTATTAAATTTAACATCTATTTCATAAGATAAAGGGGATGTACTGACAATTCCTCATTAGGCCATTTTTTTCCTAATGAAAACCAATTTTCATTGGAAACTGACTCATTGTCAAAATTTTCAGGGAAATGTGGTCTCCATTAATTTTTATGACAACTGCACCCCCTTTTATATTTTTTAGTTAACAATAATAATTAATTCATATTAAAATAATTTCAAAGAAAATTGGTGTATCATATTATCACATAAAGTATTATTTCACCTCTATCAAATAATAATACACACACCCATATCATTTTAAATTTAATATCTAGAAAGAATCTCCCTAAATAAAGTTTCTTGTTCCCAAATAATTTATAAGAAGTTGTTATATGGGGTTATATAAATATTAAAAAAATACGTATTTCTTAATTTAATTAGGAAAAAATGGGGACCCAAAAGAGCTACCCAAGCCAAAAACTATGTTGGACATGATTTCAGTTACACTATGTCCTTCTTTATAAGTATGCACCCTGAAAAAAATTGAATTCAGAATTATGAATAATTTTCCCAAAACACTACTAACTGCATGAGATATTAAATTTTATATCATTTACAATGAAACAACACATATTTTGACAAGGAAAAATTGGTTAACCATATGAAAAAATATAAATTAATTATATTATCACAGGAATTATTTACAAATGATATAAAAAACCAAGAGTTAATTAAAACATGTCTCTGGGATTCCAGAAACAATATTTAAAATTTCATATTTATTTTAGGGTCTTACATAAGTAATAGATATATTGGAATAATAATTTTTATTCCCCAAGCCCACACACTTGGATCTAGTGTCATAAAACATGTAACATACTGACTTTGATATCAATTGTACATTCTTGAATATAACAATTCCATAATTATATTACTTAAAGAAAAAAAATTATTACATATATTCCCATGAATGTTTTGGTTTGGAGCTTTATATAATTAGGATAAAACATAAACTAATAAATGTTATTTATATAAAAGATAAATTTTTTCTATTATATTTGAAATTATTTAATCTATAATGACTCTTCAACATATCATACAAATTATACACACATGTGTTATCCTTATAAGAATATCACATGTACTAATTTTATTCATAAACAGGGGAATCGAATCACAAGAAAGAGGTGAGATCAAACACTAAGTAATGGAAACATATAACTGATGTTTTCAAAAACATAAATAAGATGTGAATAATATGATAGAATAAATAATCTAAATAATGTAATAATAAACTGAACCTGAGATAATTATATATCAATGATAATAAAGGAAAAACTAGATAATAATAATTATTTATCACATAATAAAGTAATTAATAATATGATATATCACAAACATGATTTTAATGTCTTTTTCCAAGACGCTATAATTATATGGGGAGTGATATACATAAAACCACTAGTTTGTTTTTCTCATGAGACCTATCGATGCAATGAGGGGATATATAATGTCAGTCACAACCTGTCACTTGTTTATATCCAATTCCTTCACCATAAGAGTCAAAAATAAATTTCATGATATTATCTATGGATCCTCGTGATGAATAAAAACATGGTTATCCATATAATTAAAATTCAAAATGTAAATACACAGTCAACACACATTGGAAGTAAATAGTCATCAATAATTTCAATACTTCTCCCGTGAATAAACACATTCTTTCTAGGTGAACATCCTCCCATTTCATTTTTTTAAAATATTATATTCACACCATATAGGGAAATTATTATATGGTTAAATCAATTTTTTAATAACATGATCATATTTCATATAGATACAAAATGTTGATGTTCAAATAGTATATATTAAACATGTAAATAATTAATCATATTAAAATAAAAACATACAAAATTTTAAAAAAAATCCCTTTGTTAATAAAAGGGGTACCATGATCATAACTCATATAAAGAAAAAAATTGGATTGTTTTAGAAGAATAAAACCTCAGTGTAACAATGAAAACACATAATAATATAAAAATAAATGAAAAACATCCATAAAAATAATTCTTAAATGATACCACCTAAGAAGATTAAGAATTGAACTGTTTTGTATCATGAGTTTATTCCTCCAAAATATAAATATATATTAGAGTGAGAATTCTGAAACACGAAATCTATTATGGTAAATAATTTTATAAAAATAAAATGGAAATGGAAAGGAATAATTAAAAGATCTTTTATAAAATATATTTAACATTGATGTAAAAGGAGATGATATGGGTCACATCCAAAAGTATTTTTCAAAATATGAAGTAAAGAATATTTCAAAATAATTACTTTTAAAATTAATATTCGATAATAGAACCCTTAAAGAACATAAGTTTTGTCATTTATAGATTTGTATAGGACGTTAAAACATATTATTATTAAAGTAACACCCCCTTTTAAAATCTTGAAAAATAACTTTGTTTAAAAATCACATCGTAAAAAGAGTAAAAAACATTCTTTGTATTTAATATTCATTTTATCAAAGTGGATTTTAATATAAAATAAAATAAATATTATTATGGTAGAACACAAGAATGGAAAAAATATTTCAATAACAAACCAATATGACTCAAGGAAAGGAGACTTGATTTATCAATATCCATTATGAGTAACATGCTCGTTGATGTAATAAATATTTCAAAAAATCATATTATATGATATAAATTTATATTTATATAAAAAGTAAAAAAACAAAAATATAAAATAAATTTTTATAATGCACCAGAATTTTAAGCCCAATAGTATTGATCATAACTCAATGAATTAGAATAATGTTACCATAAAGATTTACAATAAGGGTAACAATTGAGTAAAATCCATTTGATGAAAAGGAATTGATTTGGATTTGTATTTACAATGAATAAAAAATATAAGATAAATATAATTCCATTGTAATTTAATATTCCATCCACAGGAAAACATGGTGCATAACATAAATATGTCTCAAAGAATTAATGTTTGAGACAAAGAACCCTTACGGATTGAGTAACATTTTAATCAAAACACCTTGAAATAGAGGGATTGTAATTGAACTCCTAATATAATGATTAAAATATAATTCATTACATGATGTCTCATATAGGGATTATTTGCACTGTGTAAATAAATTTAGTCTCCTAATGCCATATAAGTTTCAAGGAGTTCAGTTTGAGATGAAGAAAATTTTCTTGTTCCAGATTCATTTTTTGCTTTCTACTATCAACCTAAATGATAAGATGAAGTATATAAAATAAATTATTAGGAATCTTATTATAAAATATTTTATTTAATATGGGATGTTTATTGTAATATTATCTTCATTTATTATATAGTTATTTCTTATGTTTTTGTGAAAAATTAATCGGTGTTGGTGTATTTTGGTAATATTTGTGATCAAATATGGTATTTATTAACAAGTTAAATACTTATTTTAACCCTTCCAGGAAAAAAACAAAATTTAATTTAATATTAAATTATAATATTATTATTATTATTTTAGTTCCCATATCCCTTCATGATGAAGTTTTATAGAATAATTCATGTAGGTGGTAAAACCGGCATAGACATGAACATGCTATATCTTGATGGGTGACTATGGTTAATGAAGTGTTTAATATAATTAAAACATAATTATAATGATATTATTTATATGATATTTTTGTGAATCATGTTTTATGTGGTTTGTATAATGATATGAAGTCAATATGAAAAATGAAAAATGTTACTTCTTGGAAGTAGTTGTTCACACAACGAACGATTACCTTTTTTCTTGGTGGATGGTAATGCATAAATTAAGGTTTTTACATTAATATGACAAAAACTATTATAATAAATATATTCTGGTTATATTATTATAATGTTTATGGTATTTTTGGGAGAGAAATATTAAGAACAAATGGTATAGAGCTGGTAATACTCACATTGGTACATTGACTCCTTAAATATGAGGGTATTATAATAACTAATTGAGACATGTGGATTATGAACATGATATATGATTATATTAATATTAAAATTATATAGTTTCAATAATTAATTCTACAAAATGGGTGTCTCATGAAGTGTTGTAAGTGTCGTCTTTTATAAGTGAAGAATATGGAACTTTTGAGAAAATCCTTCAGTTTTCAATGACATCAATACACAATTCAAGGTTCATAGACTCAAAAAGTTATAAATAATGGATTTTTAGTGATATTGGGTTTATAAATCCTCAAATAAATTACACATGTTTTATATATTTTGACGATTATTTTTTATGTTTGTAATTTTACCTTTTTTTATTTTTACCTTGGTAACTAGTATTAAAATAAGTAATTAATATTTTATTAAAAATATAAAATAACCCATATTACAAAATTTGGGTGTTTTGAACCTAAAATACTACTCCATTTTATCTGATTAAATTTCTAAACAATAGACAAATAAATTTTAAACTAAATTAATATATATATATATATAAGATTTTTATAAAAAAACGTGTTTTAATTATTATGTGTTCTTAATCGTATTTAGAATTGGTTACCAAATAATTGTAAGTTCACCAAATTATATATTTTTACATCATCATATCATATTAATAATTTAAAATAGTCTAATTTAAATGATTAAAGAATAATTACATGATCTTAATAAAATAATTCATTGAAAATAATACTATTATTATTATCATGGTAATTAACTTTAAACATAGTAATCAAAATTTTATATCGAAAATTTATATTAAACTTATTATATAATATGATAAAGTTGTTATAATGTATAAAATCCATTTTTATGGGTTTATTTTCTACAATTGTATAAATATAAGTGAATAAAAATAGTTTTTAGAATAAAATATTACTTATGCTTCCAAAATGATATAAATGGGTTTTATAAAAAAATATTAATTTTAAATAATTTATTTTACTTATAAATATATATATATATATATTATATAAATTTATTTCAAAAACATTTTATTCCTTCTTTTATTATGATGATTTCATAAAAGTGATAGTTTTTAGAAAAATATACATTTTTTCTATTCACCTGAAACCAATTATTTTAAAAAAAATTCTAAAAACTAAAAATGGGATGATATTGATATTCTAAATAAAAATTTGATGTTTATATTTTAAAATTTTAACTCTAAAACTATTAAATTCAATTTTTTCATAAAAGAATATAATATAATGATACATTGTTTTTATTAGAAAATGTCATTTTCAAATATTAAAAGTTATTATTCTTATTTCATTTAATTTACGAAATAAATTTGTTTTAACAAATAATTATTAATAACACATTTCTTAAAATATAAATTTGTATCACATTACTTTTATTTTTTATAAAAAATAGTTTTCTAAACAATAAATGATCTTATTAGGCCTTTTAGGTAAACTAATTCAGTTTCATTCATATAAAAAGTACATTTTATTCAATTAATTTAAACAATTAATAAATATTTTACTCATATTAATTACCTATAACTCATAGATTATTTTTAATTTTCATGATTAAATATTTATATTTTTCATAATATATCATAGTTTTATTTATTTTCGGTATTGTGTGTGGAGAAAGAAATCAAACACATTTGGATAATTTAATGGAATCAATGGATTAAGATACTAGGTTGTAACATTCTACTACCCCTAAATAAATTTATTCCTCACAATTTGATGCATAATTTTAGATTAATTAATATAGGGAACTCATTATTTACCATTCATTAATAGATTATAATGGGTTTACTTAAGACATAGAATAATATTAATCTATATGGGAAAAATGTTATATGTTTTTTATAAATAAAACTAACTAATTATTGATTTTACATATATTCTACTCTGGGAAAGAGATCTATATCCTTAATTAATATCTTCCCATAACCCTTGAAAATGATTTATATGATCCTTATACCACTAAGGTTACTTATTTATAACTAAATATCGAGTAATTAGTGAAAACATACAAGAAACATGACACTAGAATTTCTACAGAGAAAGCTAATTATCTACTAAATTTGTTCCATTTGTATAATAATTATATTGTTATGTTGTTAAATAGTTAATATTTCTCTTTTTGGCCCATGGATTGAGACATTGAGTTTCATAATGTCCAACTCTATTACAACTTAAGAAACTTATTTTTATAGTTTCTCTCCTTCCCTTTAATTTGTGAGTATTATTAATTTCATATCGACACTTATAACATTTACCTATCCCTTTATGGAAATTTCAATATTCTTTTTCTCACATATTTTTCTTGTATGAAATTGAATCTTCTTTCCTCCTTAATCATTGTCACAATATTTTCTATGAGATTTCATCCTTCTCTTTTTTGGTGTGTTTAAGATTTCAACTGTGTTCACATTGTTAATTAGAATTCATTTTAGTTGTTTTATTATAATCATAATATTTCTCACTGCAACCCTTATCCTGTTTGGTTGTTCATTGGGACAGTTTTCTTATTATCTGTGTAATCCATTATTAACTTGGTTTCTTTGGGATTAATCTACTACTAAATTGAAATTAGTTAACATGAGTGATTATCATTATAATAGAATTATCGAAAATAACCATAGGAAAATTTAAACTTAATATGTATAACAATATAAATCTATTATGTTAGACTATAGTTCTTACAACTCAAATTTTATTGGACTTGGTTCAGCCTATATCACCCATAGTTTTACATATATCATTCTTGGTTCAACCTATGTTACTTTTAGTTTGGTTCAATCATACTTATTAACATAATCCTCAAAATTGAGACCCCAAATTAACATAAACATTAAAATATTCTAAACCCAAAAATCAATTATATATATTCCCTAAAAATAAAAAATATACCTTATCAAAGAAAACATATATCAATTATTATGTACCATAATTTATGAATCTCTATGTTTTAATCTATTTTATCCACTGTAAATTTACTATTATTTTATCTAATCAAAACATATTCAAAGGTCACATAATGTATCGTAAATAAAATCTAAATTAACTATATAATATCCCCAATGAGTGTTAATCCTAGTGTGTAGTTATGAATATTCTTCATCACCAGGTGATAATCAAGTTAATACCAAATCTTACCTTTTAGGTTTATTACCTCCAAGTACTTTTGTGATAGATCCTACATCCCCATATAGTATCCGAATAGGCATATAATTGTTAGGATAACCACACCATATATTATTTACCAAAACATTTGGATGTTATCCTATATTTAGAATTATCCATTATAATAATCCCTAGGGTTTTCACTATAGTTCTCTTAAATTCATCCCCAGATAAAATGTGCATTTTTAAATTAACTTTAAATCATATAATAACCATTATGGTTATGTATACCATTGAAATTATAATCAACCTTAACTTATAAACCCTTAAATTTTCATCATAAAAAATCATAAAATTAATATTCATCTAAACCCAACATTGATACCAACTATAGTGCTCTAAACTTATACACATGGATATGGTTTCATAAACCTATACTTTACGCACTAGCTTTGAAAAAAACATTGTATTATTAAAAATAAAAAACTAATAATTAAATGACTTAAATAAACAAATTAATTATATAGATTATCATTAACTATTAGGTTTAATGATTTGGAGAATCAGGAAAAACAAAAACTAAAAAATTCCAAATTCTTTTTCTTAAATAGATATTTTCTTATTATATATGAAAATAATAAATATTAAATTAGTCTTAAAAATATCCTAAAAATTATCCATACATGTATCATCATTCTAAACATGTCATGTATAATTCTATTCATCATAATCTTGGGAATAGTATCATAAGAAATTGGTGAGATCAAATGCTCAAAAAATGGAAACATATAACTAAATTTTCAAAAAATATAATAATGGAATAAATAATATTTTTAGAAAAAATAATCTGAATAATTCCATAACTAATTGAAGTGAGATATTTCTGTATCCATGATTGTAAATTGAAACATGGATAAAATAATTATAAATCTCATACTAATAGAATTCATAAAACCAAAAATAAAAAATATAGTTTTAAGTCATTGATATAAGACACTATAATACTATGGGGATAGGTATAAAATAAAATTAAATTTATTTTGTCCCAATAGACCTATTTATACATTATGGGGGTATATAATTTTAGTCCCCACCCATCAATTTTTTAGGTCCAATGATTTAACCATAATTTTGAATGATAATTTTCATGTAATTTATAAAGGAAACATGGGATGAATAAAATCATGAATATCCATATTATTTAAAATATTAATTAATAATAAATAATAAGAATGTGTTAGAACTTTATAATCATCATTAATTCAAATACTTCATCATCAAATGATTAAATGTTATTTCTTAGTGAATATCCTCCAATGTGAATTTTGTAAAATAATATGTTCAAATTTTATATGTTAATGAGTATATGGTTAGGTCAATTACATAATATCATTATCATAATATATTTAGATAAATAAGGGGGATGATCAAATAATTCATAGTTAACATTCCAATAATCATCTATATTAGAATAACAATATATGGACTACCAATAACATTCCCCATGTCTAGTAAAGGGGATAAAATAATCCTAACACATCCATAAAAATAATATGTATGGTTGAAAAAATAATTTAACCCTAGTGTAAAAAAGGATATTGAAAAGGATATTAATATATATGAAAAAATATTTAAAAATAATAATTGAATGATAATCCCTGTGAAAGGATTGGGGAATGTATTTTTTTGTGTCAAGATTTCATTCTCCTAAAATACAAATATATATTATACTATAAATAGTGAACTTTAAACCCTATTAGAATAAATAATTTAAAAAATGATAATGTAAATAGAAGTGAGAAGTCAAAATTTCTTTTATAAAAAAAGAACATTAACGTAAAAGACGATGTGACAAGTTACTTATAAAAGTATTTTTCAAAATACGATGTGTTAAATAATTGGAAAGCACCAGTTTTGAAAATAATATTAAATAATATTTGATTTCAAATATTAAATATTTATCATTTAGATTTATAGAGAGATTGAAAAAACATATTATTGTGAAATTAAAATCCCTTTTTAAAATCTTGATAAAAACCTTTATTCAAAACTCACATTGTAAAAAGAGAAACAAAACCATATTTTTATTAAAAAAAATTACCAAAGTGTATTATTAAATAATATATAATAAAATATTGGTGTTTGATAACCCAATCTTTGAAAAAATAACTTCATGATGAGACAATATATCTCAAGGAATGGAGACTTGAGTTATCAATATCCCTTACAAATAACACACTTCATGATATAATAAATATTTCATAAATATGTATTATAATATATAAATTTAAATTAATATTAAAAGTATAATACCACATAATAAATCATTTTGTAGATTTTACCAAACTTTTAATTCATATGA
Source organism: Viscum album (assembly GCA_963277665.1). Taxonomy (NCBI): domain Eukaryota; kingdom Viridiplantae; phylum Streptophyta; class Magnoliopsida; order Santalales; family Viscaceae; genus Viscum; species Viscum album. The sequence goes on from OY728133.1 coordinate 669,530,049, forward strand.
TAAATCAAAACTCAATGAATGGAAATTGAGTTACCAAAAAGATCTACAACTGGGGTATTAATTGATTACGTACCATTGGATAAAAATCAAATCATTTTGATTATTATTTCCCATAAATAAAATAAAATATGATAGATATACATCGGTGGGTAGTGAATAAACTATTTAATGTAATATATGGTGCATAACATAAATATGTCTGAAGGAATTAAAGACTCAGATAAATAACCTTTGCAGCATGGGTAACATTTTAATAAAAACCCCTTGAATGAGATGGATTGTAATTGAAGTTAATATATCATGATCAAAATATAATTCATGATATTATATATCAAATAAGAATTATATATATCACATAAAATAAATAAGGTTCATAATATAAAATAGGTATTGTGGAGAGCAATTTGATACGAAAACGCTTTCCTTATTCTAGATTCATTCTGTACATGTTCCTATCATAATGAATAGTCATGTTAAATTTATTATATGGTTTATATATAACCTTATTATTATGTATTTAGCATAATTTGGAAGATTTATTATCATATTCAATTTATTTATTATATATATTTTACTGATGTTTTCATGAAAAATGAATTAGCGTCGACTTACTTTGGTAATTTTAGCGATCAAATATGATATTTTAATAACAAGTTAAATAGTTAATATAATCATTAAAATACCAAAAAATAATAATTAATTATTAAATTTTAATAATATTAATATTTTAGTTCCCATAGTCATCCATGATGGATTTTTAATGTATTATTAAAGTAGGTTGTTACACTGGCCCAAACATGAACACATTATATCTCGATTGGTGAATATGGTTAAAGAGGTTTATAATATAATTATAATAGGATAATAATATTATTATTTATATTCTTTAATTTTTGTGGAAAAAAATTTATGTTTTTGGATAAATATTGAAATCCGTAATGAAAAAGAAAAAATATTACTTCATAGAGTTGGTAGTCCTCACAATGCATGATTAACATTTTTTTGTGTTTATAAGTGTATAGAAATAAATAAATAAATATTTTTAAATTAATATGAGAATACATTGGTATATTAATTATACTGATTTTGTTATATTTTCTTGGTTAGTGTTTTTTTGGAAGAGAAATGATAAGAAGAAATTGTATAGAGTGGGTAATACCCACTTTGGTACCCTAAAATTTCTCTTGAAAGATTACTAGGAAATGAATGGTGTATATTGACAAATCGATACCATAGGATTTTGAAAATGATATAGGATTGTATGAGGATAAAATGGTATAGTTTTAGGAAGGAATATAATATAATGGGTATGGAATGATGGTTTGGAAGGGTCCCATTTTATAAATGATTAAAAGGGAACTTTTGAAAACACCATTAAATTTTCAAAGATATCATTACACTATTCAGGGGTCTAAAATTCAAAAAGTTATAAATAATAGATTTTTGTTAGATCATGGGTCAATAAAACCAAAAACAATTATATCCAAACATTTTTTAAACATGTTGAGAGAAATTTGTTCTTAGGGTTTTACTTTTACCTTTTTTGTTTTTACCTTGGTAACTAGTTTATAACTAAGTAATTTATATTTTACTAAAAAATATAAAATGACCTATATTACCAAATTTGGGTATGATAAACCTAAATTTATTCTCTATTTAATTTAATTAAATTTATAAATAAGGGAAAATTAATATTTAAATTAAAAAATTTTATATATATATAAATGTTTTTTTGTAGAAAATATTGTTTAACCATTATGTATTCTTAATATTATTTAGTATTTCTTACCAATTAAATTTTTTTAATGTAATTATAAATGTGATTAAACATAATATTATATTTATATTTTAAACTAGGTTAATTTAATTGATTAAATAAAATTTACACAATTTTAGTAAAATGATTCTTTGGAAATAATAGTGTTTCCATTATCATGGCCATTATCTTTAATGATAGAAATCATACATTTTTTACCAAAATTGAAATTAACTATGTTTAATAATATGATTATGTTGATTTAAAAAACAAAATTCAATTTTATAGATTTCTCTTCTATAGGGAATTAAATATAATAAAATAAAATTGGTTCTAAGAATAAAATATTACTTATGATTCCCAAACAATATACACGGGTTTTATAAAAATAACATAGTAATTTTAATTGATTTTATTTACTTATATATATATATATTATATAAAATGGTTTAAAATACATTTCACTCATTATTTTGTTATTAAATTTTCATAACGGTGATAGTTTTTAGAAAAATCAATATTTTTCACTTTTTCAATAAAATCAATTACTAAAAAAATCCAAAAAAATCGTAATTGGATAATATTTTTTTCTAAATCCAAAAATGATCTTAATATTGTCAAGTTCACATTATAAAGTTAATAAATTTAATTTTTAAATAAAATAAATTTTTATAACGAAAACCCATTTTTATTAAAAATGATATTTTATAGTATTAACTATTCCAGTTTTTATTTAATATCATTTTCCAACTAAGTTGGTGTGAAAAAATTAATCATTAATAAAATGATTCATAAAATATAAATTCATATCAAATAAAAGAAATTTTTTTAAATTTGTTTTAATGATAAATTATATTATTTTTCATTTTAGGTAAACTAATTCAATATAATTCATATTAAAAGTAGACTTTGTTTTATTTTTATAAATATTATCTAAAGCAGTTATTCATATTTACTCCCTCCATTTCAACAAACTATGTTTTACTGGCCATACATAAATATTTATATTGTATCTAAATACATTTTGGCTTCATTTAAGTTTGGTGTTGCATATAGAGTTAATTATTGAACACATTTAGATAATTTTAAACATGTCAAATATTAAAACATCAAAGTGTTACAATAATAATGAGGGTGTTATAAAATCATTTTTTAACTAATTTAAATTAGTTAAATGTTAAATAAAAAAATAGTTTTTATTTTTTATAAAACATTGTTTTCTGTGATTTCTTGTTATTTTTATCAATATAAAAAATGGATTATATATTTTTAAAAAATTATAATCATATATTTAATGGATATATTTATTATTATTATTATTATTATTTTGGTCCACCCAAGTTGTAAAGGATCTCACATATTACTTAATAAACATGGGTTCAAACCCTTTCAATCATCAATTGGGAGGAATTTCTAAATAACACCACAGTGCATGGGAGGTGGACATGGTGTAAGGAAGAAATAATTTCAAATATTAAAGGACCATAATGTAGGGAATGTACATTTTCTAGCATTGAGGATGAGGACCAAAACATAGCTTAGAGTATATCGAGTCTAGGAGGGACACTATAACGTTTTCGTTAAGGGATGTAGTGTATAGTAGGATCCAATAGTGCAATAATACCAATCATGGAACATGAGGACGATTCGAGTGCGATGTTTATGTAGTTATGGAATTATCCTAGGATCCTACAGTATGGTGCGACAAGACACAACATGGTGATGAAGGATAACCATTTGTTATGCCTTTGATCCATTTAATGTTTTTTCATAAGGGTCATGTAATGGGTCCACTCTCAACCAAGTTAAAAAGAGGCTTTCATTCCTTACTAAAAGGGGGTTATACACAAATTGATTCAAATTATTATTTAATTTTTTTAAGATAACATATTTAAATTTAAATTTCATTTATTTTTAATAAATAAATAAAATTATTTCTAGATGTTCTGAATATTTATTTCTAACATAATGATATTTGTATTCATTATTTAATTATATTAAATAAAAAATAATGTTTTTATTTTTTATCTGAATTTTTATTTCGTTTTCATTATATATTTTAGTCCATTATTTTAATAAAATAATTTTATTCATGTTTTATAATTTAATTTTAAATTTTGGATAATTTTTTAGGATTTTATTGTTTTTTGTTTTCTAAATATAAATAATATGGGTGTTTCTAACCAAATATCTACTTGGATTGATGGTCTGTGAGATGATCAGGTTAACATATCTATAAGAGATAATTATAAAACCATGAATTTCTAACTCGTGTAATTTTTTTTTCATTCATAAATTGGAGGTGTGCTTTTGGGGCTTGACCCAAAGTTCTCATTATTTTTAAAAAAAATTATTTTACTATAAGAATAATTATAAACATTGATACTCTATATCTTATCTTATTTACTTTAAGAATGTATTTACATTAGTTTTTTAACAATATTTAAATTAAAATAATATTTTTTATTTCTTTTATTTGTATTTTATATTTTTTAAAAAAGATATTTAAATATTTTTTAATTTATCCCTTATTATTTTATTAAAATTTTACTTTTTTTATTCACCAATAAATTATATTCATGATTTTTTTTAAAATTTCTTTGAATGTAAAATAATTCTTTTTTTTATTTTAATTCTTACATTTTTCTTCATTTTTTATTTTTTACGAAGAATAATATTTTTTATAGAAATGTGCCCACTAGTTTATGGGTATTTATATCTTTAAATATTTATTATCCCCCATTGTCATTTTTAGTTATTATGGTTATTGTATTTTTTTTAATAAACTTCTGTTTGTAGTTATTTATTATCAAAAGGGGGTAAAACCTCTACCAAAAGACAAGGCTCATTTATACACTGAAATTATAGTCGGTTCTTCTCCAAACTGTGTTGATGCCTCAGCACCTCCTCCAATTTCAATGGTTTCTTTTAAATATAATGGGATTATAATGGATGGATTTTCCTAGAATGAGGTGGATGTTCTAACCTCAGATTTCTATTTTATGCTTCTTGGAAAGTTCCCCTCTCGACATCCTTCACTTAAATTTGTTCAAATAAATTTCAAATTTATTTGTTTTTTTTACATTGGTATGGACCTCCATGATTACAAGAATATTTGTATACATTTATTTTCTAAATATAAGGTTTATCGTTTTTGGGCTCAAGGATTATAGACTCTTGTGGGTTGCACCATGAGGAATATGAAATGATATCCTAATATTGAAAATTTTCTTGAGCCTCCCATTATCCAAATTTTTATAGGGTTATTTTGGTTTACCTATGCACATATTTATAAGGGTTTCCATTTTTTTCTACTACTAGTATGATTGTTGGGCCACTTAAAATTGACTCGGCCACTGCTAAGATTTCCCTGCCATTAGTTGTAAGGATTGGCACTAAGGTGGAACATTTGAAGCCATTTCCTTTTGAGATTTGGATTCAAAATAAATATTATTGTATCTTGAATAAGATTATTTATGAATATATCCTAGACTATTATCTGTATTGTTTTAATTTTTTTCACATATTTAAGATTTTTAGTAATCTGAGACATTAAAATCACCGTAAAGGTGACCCCACACAAGTAAAAAGGATACTTTGGTGGAAAAATATAAGAAAAAAGATATATCGTACCAATATAAGGTCTAGGTTCCCATAGTTTTAACCTCTAATTACATTTTCCAACCACCCAATCCCACAATATTATACCTAATATATGTGTTCTTTTATGGAGTTTTTTTATATTTCAATTGATTAAAAGGGTAATGTATCCTCATTGGGACCAAGGAATTCCCCATGGCTTGTTAACTATCCTTTGGTCCAGAATCATCTTTCAAAGGGTGATGATGATGAAGTCTATAAAGAATCAGTTGAGTCCAAGAAATCCGATAAATATATTAAAGATGAAAATGACCAAGTACACCAAATTTCTGATGATTTTTTCATTTAAGCTCTAAAAAGGGAAGAATACAATTTTTGACTCAGATGGTTTTATCACTCCACACCCAAGAATTACTTAGAAGAGTATTGATTACTCTAAAATAGAATGAACTATTATCACTAGATCCTTGGGGATATATCTGGAAGAAACTAGAACCCCTACACATCCAGATAGGAAAGGGAATGATTAAAATAGTAAGGGAATTCCCATAACAGTATATGATATTATCAACACATATTTTTGGTTGAGTTAGAATCATATGCTTATTCCAGCAGTGATGAAGATGAAGATATTGAAACCAAGAAGATGAATGATCATAAAATTAGGGATGACTTGTGGGAGGAGTTCGACTCTTGGATTGAAAAACAAGACAAAATTGTGTATAATATATAAACTGATTTAGAAATAATTTCAATGGGTTAACTTCAAATTATATAATTTATATTCTCTATGATAGAATATGAGTTTGAACATAATCCTAATTTTATTTTTAGGTACATTCTGTGGTGATGATTTCAATTATGTGTCATTTATCTATACAGAGTTCGAATCATTATAGTGGTTATTTAGTTGTGTTTGGAAGGATGAAGGTGTTTTATATTATTCTGAATTGGTTTTGGATAAATCAATTTCATGCATCATTTTAGAATATAAGGATAACTTGCATACATATAGATGTTATGTAATGGTACATGTAAGGATGCATGAACAAAAAAAGGATATTGAACATGTGCATAAGGGCGATGTTAATTATATGAAAAGGTATATCTAAAATAAATTTGATACATATAGGTAGAACCCTGTGTGAATAATGGTTATTGGAGTAAAGGTACCTATAAATTCAAGATGATACGTAAGGGTAGGACTCTACTTTTTTTGGTGATTTCATGTTTGCAGCATTTGAGTGCATAAGGGTAGCCTATATGGAGGATATGTAAAGGTACATGCAAGTATTTGTGAAGAAAAATAAGTTACATAATAGTCATTAGACCCATACATAAGGGTAATATGAATCATTCATAATGGTAACTCAAATTTGGGATGCTATATATGGGTAGATCATTGTGTTCCTAAGGGTTGAAGGAATAAAGGTAGCATTAAACTCAATATTTTTCATAATGGTAGGGTATTACTTTTTTTATGGTTCCATGTTTCATAATTATTCTGGTTACAATCTTCTTGAAATTGAAGAGAATGTTGTGATAATAGGGTGATTTATGAAAAAAAAATCTGTCCAGATGCACCTATGGGTAGAGATAATGTAAATGATAATGTTCTAATGCATTTTTATCCATATAATTGGTTTGATGTTTCTCTTATCCTTGCAACAATGTGATGCCTTCTGATCTTGTTCAAGATGGGATGAAGAGAAATTATACTTTAATTTTTTGGTATGTTCAATAGTGATTCAAAGATTTGATGTTTATGTGGTGGGGTATTAGTGAGTAGTTGGATGAAGACCTGATAATTCCTTTTTCCATTTGAGTTGCTAATTTTATTTTATTAATTTTTATGTCTATGCGAAATATTTAAATTCCTAGTTGTTACAATCACATTGCACCTCATACTCTCACATTCTAACTTTTTTTCTTTAATAACTATTGGGGGTGTGGGTTGGGTCCACAACTCATACTCAAACCTTTTTAATTAAAGTTAAATAGATTCTTTTTTGGTTTGATTCTTAGTTTTTATTTTTAAAATCATTATTAATTTTTATTTATTATCACAATAGAGTTTTTGTTAAATATTATTAATTTATTGAGAACTAAAATAAAATACGTTAATTTTATACCTTTCCTATATTAATTAATTTATTATTATCTTTTTTATTTCAATTAGAATATTATTTTTTCTATTTTTTTAAATTATTGAAAAATTGTATGTTGTTTTACATCAATCATATTTCATTTATTTTTTTTTAAAATATTTTTTCTTTATCATTATCATCTATTATTTATAACTTATTTTACTTATTTTATTTTTTATTGAATAAATATTTTCTTTATGTTTATAAAACTTTCTTATTTTTCCACAATTTTATTCAAATTGTATTTTTCATGATTCTGTAAATTTATTTATATTTGTAATTTTTTTTATATTTTTTAGGTTTCATTATAATTTTTTCAATTTTGTCCTATTTTTTCTTTTTTTCTTTATCTTTATTATTTATTATTTATTATTTATTTTATTTTTATTTATTTTTCAATGTAATCAATAGTTTCCTTATTTTTAAGATAACAATGTATTTTCTATTTTCTATTTTTTAACAAAATTTATTTTTCTGGATTTTGTTAATTTATTTATATGTATAATATTTGTTCAAATTTTATACATTTTATTAAAAAAAATTCTTTTTTTAATTTTTCCATTTTATTTTTTATTTTTTATAAAAAAATGGTTTTCTTGATTTTATAAAATTATTTTAAGAGTAAGAGATTTTTAGAACATTATTTTCATACCATTATTTTTTAAGTTTATTTTATTTTATTTTAATCTCTTTTCGCCTTTAAAAATAAAATTATTTTTTTCAAAAGAATATAATTATTCAATAGTATAATAAATATTTTGTAGTTTTTTTCATTTTTAATTATTATTTTATTTTTTATTCTTATTTTTTCATATTTATCTACTTTCTAATTGAATGATATTTTTCTTGATTTTTTAAAATTATTTATAAATAAAATAATTTATTTGTGTTAGGACTTTTCTCTACTTGACCCCCTTTTGGGTAATAAGGATAGTAGAGTGTGATCCCTGAATGTATCCTCTAATAGGCCATAGTTTTGAAGCTAACTCTAGGGGTTTGTAAAATTTAATATGGGGGAATTGTTGTCTTTAATCCCATGAAAGATCAGAAAACCAATCAATCACACTAACTTCATCAATAAAACAAAACAAAAATCCCATCAATAATAAAAATATACATGTTATGTCGTGAAAATTATAAAATAAAACATCTCAAAAGTAATACAATGAAAATACAACGGCTCAAATGAAAGAAAAAAACTCCTCTAATACATAACAAAAACCATGTCATGAGTCGGTAAGATTCTTGCAGTTCACCATATCCTCTCTATAAATATGAAAATAGAGTATATATAAATAATGTGAGAATGAAATTAGAATTAATTTTTGCATCCTTAGAAACTCTCATGCTCATGTGAAAGGAATATACTGAATCACTAATAGATAAATAGGAAAAATAACATGTGCCTCAACCCATGTGTACTAAAATCCCAACTCTCTATAATATCACTATCGAAAACCATATACAATATATATAAATAGTAAATCTCACAAATATAAAAATTTAGGTCACATATACATACTTCCCAAGATATCTATACACACTCAGTTACCGAAGTAATATTTTCTACCACTAACATCCCTTCCAAAATCTACATACCAAAACCATATACTTATACCTCATACCATAACCACATAAAACAACTATATATCAAAACCTTATACCACTTTCATTCAACCACGGTATGGACAAAAGGAATAGTGAGAGAGATAAAGTAGTTATTGACCTGCATGACCCACATATAATATATTTGGGGTTTTCCAAGTTTCACAAAACTGGAAATGTGCATCTGTTAGGTTACCAAAGAAGAGTTGTGTAACATAAGGAAAAACATAAAATTACATCTAATATAGAATAATATTATACTATAGTCCACTTCATATCAATCCATCTTTATGATCATATACCATCACCAAAATCATTAATACCACAAAACATCCACCACCACCTCTTAACATATAGTAAACCTATAAAAACAACCACATAAAAACTAATACTATACAATAACATTCCTATTGTTTCAAATTTTTTTACCAATTTCACATTACTCATCGTTAACTAGTCTAATTTAATTTGAATATCATATAATTTTATTTCATATCACCTATTCCATCTTAAAATTAATTAATTATCACTCTCTAATAGACATCAGATATATTATATTATATGTAGTATTGTGGGTGAATAATATTTCAATTATTGAGTTTTTATATAATAATATCCATTACTCTATCATTAGTATGAAATAATTTTAGACGTTATACCTATGATTTGTTAAAACTTCATTCTACATGACTATGATGTTAATGATAATAATACTTTGATGAGATTTGGTGAAGTGTATAAAAATGATAGTCTATGTGATTTGAATTTAGATAAAGGTTCTGTAATACTGTCATATGTATTTTGTAAAGAGAATATAGGGAATATTAGTGATCATTACTTGCCTCAGGTGTTTTTAAGGCTTTTATATATCATGGGTAGTATAGATTTTCACCTGGAAATAAGCATTAACAGTTATTTTTAAACATTTATATGTGTTATAAGTGGTTATTTAGGTTTCGTTTAGGTTAGCATGCTCACTCCAGATGGATCAATTTCACAACATCTTCTATTTTTTATTGTTTCAATGATATATTCCTGATTATTTCTATATCATTGATTCTAGTGTGACAAAGATCTATTTAGATTCAATTTTTATAGGGTATCCTATTAAGATATTGCATCATTAAGAGAAGGTGTAGTGAGGGAATATCAATTCTTTAGTGTATGTTTTATGGTGACATTATGGGTTAGAGGAATATATATTATATTTACTGATGTTGGTTCTAGTTTAGTACATGAAGTTATTTTGAAATTAAATAATTATATTGACGTTGTGATTTGATTATGGGATAAAATGGTCAATATTTTGTTTTAGTTTTCAATTTTTAATTTAAATCTTTGTAATTGTGAAATTTATTTTTTAAAGGTGTCTCGCATAGTAGTTAGGTTTAATGGATTTAATTTGTTTTAAATTTGGTTTTTTATTCTAAAGTACTAGAAGCATTTTAGTGGTATCTAATAGAAATGAAAATATTTTTATAGTCTTCTACTTTCTATTTTTATCTTTTAGAGATATAGGTAGCGAGTTAATAGGTTAATTGATCAATAAGAGTGAGGTTTTAATTTTTATGAAATAATCCACATTATGAATTAGTGAAATTATAAGGTGATTTTCACCATGATAATAGTATTGGTCCACAATATGATGTATGTTCATGGTTTAATTGGAGTGTTAAATATTCCTCCCATCCCCATAAAGATCATATTTTGTCATGTTTTTTCAAATAATGGTGTAGTCTGATTAAAATAAAAAATTCTCTTAGTTTAGTTTTTGAATTTATTTTAGTGTAATTTTTTTTCTAAAATGAGGATAGTAATAAAAAATTGTTTATTTGTTATATTTAAAAAATAAAATTATTTATAAAAGAATATTCCATAGTTATCACGAGGTTTGAATGGGGAACCATGAAAAAATATGAAATAATTTTTCTTCTATGTCATTATTTTACCCAAAACTATTTGGAAAGGAAAAGTAAACTAAAATTTAAGAAGATAATGAATTTAAATAATAATTATTTTTTAATCATTGTTGACTAGACTAAAACAAGACATGATTTAGGGAACTAAGTTGTGGTTTGGTCCCCTCGTGTGGGGTCGACATCCAAATCTGTTCAGTAGCATCAGATCTTGTTCCGACTAGCTCATCCACTGCCCTGAATGATGTCCCCTAACCTGAAGTATCCACTAATGGACGATGTGGCGTCCAGTGCTCCTTGCATCAGCTTGGCACGACATCTTTTGGTGTCGTAGTGTTCATTGTATCCAAGTTTTTGTGAGTGGACTAGTTTGGTTTCGGTGGATTTGTATTTTGGGGGGGTCATCATCGAAAACCCAGGACTATACGCGGATGTGGATGGTCGTCGTAGGAACACTCGGTGCTGGTGGTGTTCTTCTCCTCGTCAAATCTATTCACAATTCAGTACTGGTTTGTTCTCTAGTGCTTTTTTGGTTTCTTTATGCCCCGATGTCTCTACTTCCCCTTCTTTTCTCAGCCATTTATTTATGCTCCTTCGTGGACGACCCGATCATGGTTGGGTGTGATGGATTCAATGATGTTTTGGATTGTTTTGTGGGCTTTGGTGAAGGTGGATATGCTAGGGTGCTCTTGTGGCATGGTGTCTTTACAGTGGCGTCGATGATACTCCATTGGTCATCTTTTTCATCTAGTGTTTTGGGTTCGTTCGGTCATGTGTCTTCAATGTTGGATCCCCTTGGACATGCTTCTTCACTTGTGGTTTTTCTTATTTTTCTTCTCACATGGCCTCAAAGAGATTTTTTTAGGTTCTAACTCACCCATAAAGTGATTTATTTGAAAATACAAACAAAAAATGTTTGGTGTTAATATTGATATAATGATGAAAGAAGATAGTTTTATTAGGGTTTTATTATTCCATCATATAATTTTAAATTATTTATTATAATTATTTATTATATAGATGATTCAAACATCAAATCAATGTAGTTGATTAAAAATTATTTTATATTATTGTTAATAATAGGGAGTTAACATGATTCTGTTTTCTGATTGATTTTTGAGATTGGATGAATTAATAAAAACTAAATTGTTTTATAAGAGGAATTTTATATTTTTTTATGTTATATTAAACATATTAAACACCATATTTTATTTATAATATATAATTATGTCGTGTAAATTTTTTTTATTAATAATTAAATATTTTAGTACAGTAGTGGAATTTAATTTGATGTAGTCTAATCATGATGGTTTTTATAGTGAGGTTGATGTGAAAAGATGTAAAAATTTCCCCATGACATAAATATGAAATAAATTGAATTAATTAAGGAAGGTATTAAAAAAATATTTTAGATGAGATTTTTCCTTCTAAATGTAGTGAATCAACAACTTCTAAATTTTAATGAATTGTAGTTGAGATGGTTGTATGTGGAATACAAAAAATTTAATCACTGATATTAATGTTTGATGTTTCTAAATTTGTGAAATTATGTGGTAAAAAATGAATTATGGGATATAATTAGTGATTTAAAATTAATCAATTAGATAATGATGTTTAGTTAATGCGGTTAATGATGAATAATGTGAAATTTATAATGAATTGTAAAATTGAATAAATGGTGTAATAAGTTATTATTTATTGTGTGGATTGTGTGCTGTTTTTTTGTGTATTTAGTGGTGGTGGTGGTCACATTATTATTACATTGAATTCTGACAAGAGATATGGATATAGATATGGATTAATATGACACAGGCCTAAGGATATGAATATATTTTATTACTCCATGACCCGAATTCCTTTTTAATTGTCTTTATTAGAAAATTACATTATTAGAATGGTTGAGAGGTAACCCTTAAATATCCTGGAAACCCAGAATACATGGCCTGAATGTCTATAGGAATAGAGTCCTTATATTTTTTCAAATTACTTGAAATCCTAGAGGCTGAAAGCTTCTACTACAATACCCCCCCCCCTCCCGACTACCGTTCATGTATGTGAACTTATCTACCAAAGTTGTTGTCCAATTTCCTAGTACAACCCAATGTAGGGATGAAATGAAATATTTCCATTGTTTCTATCACCTCATCTCTCCTGGATCACTTCTAGTTAGCTCCATCTGTGATTTCTAATAATACGACTTGGTCCACCAATCTGATATTTCTCTAATAGTAAATTTTGACACACACATGATGATATAGAGGTTGAGTGTCCTATAGGACCAAATGAATTTAAGGCCCACGGATGGCTTGAAAACATGAATTAGTTGAATAGTAAAATTGCTACAGAGCCATCAATATAGTACCAGTTATAGTACCCACACTATGACATTGATATAGTAATACTACAGTACTTGAAAATTATTCTCCAAACAAATTTGAACTCGGGTTTCATGTAAGATTACAAGGAATATTTATAACTTGGGTAAGCCCCAAACTACAATATATGTTATTAAATATCATTGTGTGTTTTATTATTTCTTACACATCGTCACTTGATTTTAATAACCTAGAAAATGGCTATATAATGTTTTGGTTATTGGGGAGACACCCAATATAAATGTTGTTTTTTATATGGATTAATGACCACTCCCTTATTCAACTCTTCCTTATGACCATATCTTAGTAATGTGCAAATGGTATTATGTTGTGGAATATGGACATGGTATGTGGATGTTTTCTATAGATTGTGTTGGAGGTTAGGGTATTTGGATGTGGTTCATAGATATAGTTAGTGATGGGAGTGGAAGGATATATGTTATTTGTATACATGGGTATATAAATCTCTGAGGAATCATATTTGGGGTATCATTATTATAATATTTTCATTATTTACAATATATATATTATATATGGATTTAGATATCGATCCTATAGTGAGTTAGTTTGGTAGTCCGTATTGGATAGGAGAAGAGCATGTTTCATTTTTTGTTCAAAATGGATTTAATATGATTCTTCAAAATTGGAGGGAATTTATTTATCGAGGAACCTTCTTAATATATGTTTATTCCTATCCCTACTTCTATATACTATTTTTATAGATTCTAAAAAATATTTGGAGAATTTATCAAACCATATTATCCTATATCAGGGTACTTTTTTAGTGTTGGAGGATCTTTTCTACCATTATATAACCCTTCTTTTTTATAACATGACTCCACATGAAATATTCTTGGATCGATAGTGAATATATGTGTTAAAACTTAATTCCCACCTCCAATAAGCCCCTTGTTGGTGACTAGTGGTGGGATATATAAAATTAAATATAGATGAAATTACTCTCTTTAGTCTCAAGAATGAAATGAAAATATACCAATATATCACAAATTGTATATATATGATAAATAAAGAAATACGAATAATCATATAAAATGAATGTAATGTCACCAAAACTGATAAAAATTTATAATTCCAAGAGACATTGAAAAAATATAAAATCTCTGATAAATAAAACACTAACTCCTCCAATGTCTACTAACTGAAAAAATGTGTTCTTGAAAAGTCCCACAAATCCAACGAAACTGTTCTATAAGTCTATAATAAAACACTCTATAGATACATGTGTGAGTATATTTGGACCCACACTAGTACCTCTTCTAGGCCATTAGTGATGATTGGGAGTGACCCTTGAAGCTCACCTCTAGTAGGTCATAGGTTTGTGACTATAAATAAGGGTATATAGTGAATATAGATTGGAGTCATTAACAGTTTTATGTAAATTTAAGGATACGTGATAAGATGATATCCACAAACTAACCCCATCACATGGATAAAAATCCATCCCAATATATGAATTCATTTTCTTATAAACCAATGAAAAACTAAAAGACATTAAAAAACACTACAACAGTGACTAAAAATCTAATACCTCCTAAACAACCACTATTGAGTTAGTAACATCCCTCTCAACTACCAACCATATCCTTTAGACTTAAAAATAATATATATATATATAAGGTAATCATAAAAGTATACTTAATTGGATCCTCCACAAAACATTTCATTAAAATGTAAATGTATCCATGTCACACATACAAGTAAGAATATCCATATAAAATCATATATGTTATAAAGGTACCCATTTTTACATCCATGTGGGTTTTTCACTCTCATACCCAAATGCCAGACATCCTATCCTCCCATTACTTCCATAATTCATCATTCACCCAATGCACAATTACTGAATCTCATCCATATCCAATAGTAGTCCTAAAAATAATGACATCTCATGTAACAAGTGTTATTCCTCAAGCATATACAACCCATTCATGTACACAAGTTGGAGACTACAGTCACCACAACCAAATATATGTATGTTCTATAACCATAAAACTCTACTACCTACACATACATATTGTAAAGACATGGATTTTCCATGGAAATTTTTTTCATCAATACATGGGAATTTTACAAGTCCGCAAAAATTAACGGCGCGTGATTCCAAGGATCGGTGTGCCCAAAATCATTTTTCTAAATTTTTTTTTTGGGTACGTTCAGTAAACGTACGATTGGGTTTTTATAACTTTTGAACCGGTGCTCGTAATTGAAATCTGAGGTCACCGTTGAACTCGTAGTGCCGATATTCGCTTAAGAAGAATTTCACCTTGATGGCAGTTGGTCGAGAATAAAAGTTATCTTTTGGGTTTTAATGAATAAGTTAGATAAAAATAATGTGGTAGCTTTATTTTTATTTTAGTTGGTTAAAACCACCATGTGGAGGTTGGATGTAACATCCCGGACCCAGGTGCCACTCAACAGGTGCCCCGAACCCGGTTCGCCACGTGAACTCAAGCGCATTTCCCCAACCGCCAGAGGCTCCCGACTAGCAGCGAGGGCCCAGGTCTGATATTGGGGAAACTATGCCCTCATTTTTCAAAGTGCAGCGCAGAGGAATACAAAATAAACATACAAAGACAATGGAAGAAGTGAACATACACAACCGAAATAAACTACAGGAGTGGATATAACCAACAGTATAGAAGTGATGATACTACATGTTTCAAGTTCTATGAAAACAACCAGAATATATTATACATCAATATAGTACAACAAAATACATAGTACAACAAAACAAGAAAAAAAGGTGGCAGTGGCATCGTGATCCTAGGCTCGGTCCCATGCCCTTCTACTCCTCAGCAATAGTCAAGTACCTACATAGGGACTCTTGCCCCTATCTACACCTACCGAAACGTAATCTGTTTGGCCCGGAAAGCTTGACCCAAACAGGGTGTGAGAAATATGTCTCAGTAGGAACACACCAAAGGCCCGTGCCTAACTGCATGTAAGCATGCAACAATAGTGTGTAGTAATAAAATGTGATAAAGTAAGGAGTACTCAAAAGTAACAACTATCTGTTATATTTCTATTTTTAATATTCATTTAATCCATTTAATACAATAAATCACCACAGTGAATTTCTAAGTAACCAACTAGTGTCCTCAGACACGTAAACTCCTACCCTCGGGTAGCGAGTATTCAACACAGAATCTGCCCTCAAGCATAAAATATTTTTTCCCTCAGGCGTAGGTAGTGTCTCCCTTAGGCACAAAGTCTATTGCCCTGAGGTATGGAAAAAGATTCCCTCGGGTAGAAAATATCTACAGCCCTCGGGCTAAATAGTGTAGTGACCACAGGCTAATCACAACAACACCCTCAGGCTAAACAGGTAACCGGGCCATGCCCAACATGTCAAAATGCAGTAAACAAGCAATTCCTCTCAAAGATATTCTATAATTACTACATTAAAGGCATACCCTCAAGTATCCTGTCCAAATAGCTAAACAGTGGAACACACCCTCAGGGTGGTTCCGGGTCCATGAAATGATCCCAATCAACATTTTATTATCACAATTTAATCACCTATGCAATTCTAGGTATTAAATATAGCAATGACCTCAGCCACACAAAACCCCAACATGGGTTCGTGGCACGAAAATGCACAAAAACACACAACAGTTGGAAAATAAACACTATGCCAACTACCTTATATGCCAAAAAATGTTATACCGGAACGCCGACTGTAGAAACGCCCAAGAACGGCGTAGATATGATGAAGAACAGAACCCATTCAAATGTAAATAACTTCCCCATGGGAAAGAATTGGTATGAACGGTACCAGGAGAGGAGAGGGCTTACCCGTGCAATTCCAACGAGATCTTCTGAAGCTGAATCATATTCAAGACAAACACCCGGTAGATCTTCAAAGGGTCAGCTATCCTCCTTGGCTCCAAAAATGGCTCAAACGCCTCCTCTGCCAAATGAGGAGGCTACTGCCTGTTTTGAGCTGAAAAAACAAAGTACACGGCATGTACATCTGAGTACACAGTGTGTACTTCTTTCATATAACTACTCCTCTGGTTGCACCACCACACTATTCAACCGTCGACATGAGTACATGACATGTACTATAAAGTACATGATGTGTACTGTCGCCCAGCTGTCGGCTGCTCCACCGCCCTACTGTTTAGTCCTGCTGACTGAATACACTACGTGTATGGTACCAATACATGGTGTGTAGTCGGTTCCTACACCCTTCATCATCGGCATGGCTACACGACCCATGTATCCATCCCCCACGGCCAAAAGTACACTGCATGTGGAAAAGTACAGGGCTTGTAGGTCCAAAATTTAGGATTTTTTCTCCATTTTCGATATTTTCTCAAAAACACATAAGGAAATGGAAAAAGAAGAAGCCCGTACCTCAAAAATAAGAACCGGGTTATTACAAACTTCCCCCTTATAGGAATTCATCCACGAATTTCCCTTACCAGGGTGACGAAGATGATGCTCAGAATAGCTCTGGCCACTCAGCACATACGTCGGCCTCCCACTCCCAGGTCTCGTCCTGCACTCGGCCATGTTTCCATAGCACCCGTACGAGAGGAACTGACTGGCCTCAGAGAACCTTTGTGCTACTATCAACAATACGAATCGGATGCTCCTCAAAGGACACATCTGCCTCCAGCTCAACCTCCTCAGGCTGAAAGAAGTGAGATGGCTCTGAATGATAGTGACGCAACTGAGACAAATGGAAGACGTCGTGCATGGCTTGGTACCGCTGCGGTTACTGCAACCGATAGGCAACTAGATCGACTCTCTCCAGAATCTCAAATGGTTCCACATACCTCGGTGAAAGCTTACCCTATCTCCTGATCCACTTGTGACCCAGCCTTAGCGAAACACGCATGAAAACCTGATCCCTGACCACAAACTCCAATGGTCATCTATGACGATCAACATAAGACTTCTGACAAGACTGTGCGGTAGCCATCCGCTTCTAAATCAACTGGACCTGCTCAGATGTCTCCTATACAAGCTGTGGCTCCCGCAAAGCTACCTCACCTACCTTAAACCAGCACAAAGGTGATCGGCATTTCCAACCATATAAAGCCTCGTATGTTGCCATCTCAATAGTCACCTGAAAACTATTGTTGTAGGAAAACTCAACTATGGGTATATGTTTCTCACAAGAGCCCCCAAAGCCTTGGACGCATGCGGGCAGCATGTCCTCTAGCACCTATATCATCTGCTCTGACTGGCCATCAGTCTGAGGGTGGTATACTGTGCTGAGAAGCACCTGTGTACCCAACGCCCTCTGAAAACTCTTCCAGAAACAAGACTTAAAGCGGGTGTCTCTATCTGAAATGATAGAATGACAGACCCCATGAAGACGTATGATCTCTCGGATATACAGCCTTCTGAGCTCGTCAACAACGAAGGTCTCCTTGATTGGCAAGAAGTGAGCTACCTTCGTGAGTCTATCCACAACAACCCACACGGCGTCATTGCCTTTAGGTGACCTCGTCAATCCCATCATGAAATCCATCGCGACATCATCCCATTTCCACTCTGGAATGGGAAACTGCTGTAGCATCCCAGCTATCCTCTGGTTCTCTGCCTTCACCTGCTGACAGGTGGAACACCTCATAATAAAACCAGCTATCTCCCTCTTCATACCCGACCACCAGTACAGACGCCTCAAGTCACGGTACATCTTGGTAACCCCGGGATGAACTGCCCAAGCCAAAGGATGAAACTCCCGCATCAGCTCCTCACATATATCCCCTGGAACCCATACACATCCATCGACATTCAAAACCTCATCATTTCCTATCTTCCAACCGGGAGGAGAGTCCTCACCTGCCACCGACTCCCATAGGACTAGGAACTCTGAATCAAATAGCTGCCTCTTCCTCACTCTATCCAGGAAGGTTGAAGTCACAGCTAACGAGGAAAGATAAGCCTACCCCTAACTATCGTGCACCTCCAGATGCTTCTCAAAGAACAAGGCCGTAAGCTTTCACTCACAACTGGCCTCCTACACTGCCAGTATCGGAGTCTTCTACTTAGTGCATCAGCTACTACATTACCTTTACTAGGTGTGTAGGAAAGATCAAAATCAAAGGAATGTAGGTACTCAACCCACCTTCTTTGCCTCAGATTTAGGTCTCACTGATTAAATATATACATGAGGCTTTTGTGGTCGGTGAAAACCACAAAATTCTATCCCAATAGATAATGTCTCCAACATTGCAACACATTTACAACATCATCCAAATCGAGAACATGTGTCATGTAATTCCTCTCATGTGGCCTCAACTGTCGAGACCCATACGCAACAACTCAGTCTCCCAACATCAAAACGACTCCTAGCCCAATCCCTGATGCATCACAATAAACTGTATAGCTCTTCCCCTACTCTGGGAGTATCAGGATCGGTGCTGATGTCAACCTTCCCTTTAGGTCATGAAAAGCTTCCTCACAAGCTTTTGACCAAACGAACATCGCACTCTTCTCAGTAATACCTGTCAACGGTGCTTCTAAGAGGGAGAAATCATGTATGAAGCATCTGTAGTAACCAGCCATCCCTAAGAAAATCTGTATCTCAAACACGTTCTTAGGATGCTCCCAGGAAACTACTGCTCTCGCCTTCTCTGGGTCTACTATAACTCCTGCCTCTAGGATAATGTGACCCAGGAAGTGAATCTGGTCCATCCAAAAGTGTAACATTGAGAGAATACCATATAGAAAATGCTCTCTCAGTGTACTCAATACGATCTCAAGATGGGTGGCATGGTCATGTCGAGTGTGAGAGAAAACCAAGATGTCGTCCAAGAATACTACCACAAAGTAATCGATATACTAATGGAACACACGGTTCATCAGAGCCATGAAAACCCCTGGTGCGTTCGTGAGTCCGAACAGCATAACCAAGTACTCGTATAGACCATATCTGCTCCAAAAAGCTTTAAGCTGTATATCCAATGGTCTCACGCACAGCTGATGATATACGGATCTCATGTAAATCTTCAAGAACACTCGTGCTCCATGAAGCTGATCAAAAAGATCATCTATCATCGGCAAGGGATATCAGTTCTTAACCTTCAACTGGTTCAGCTTCTGATAATCCACGCACATTCTAAGGGTACCATCCACCTTTTTCGCAAAAAGGACCAGATAACCCCAAGGAGAAGTACTGGGTTGGGTAAAACCCTTCGCCTGTAGCTCCTATAACTGCCTCTTGAGCTCCTGCAACTCAGGAGTGGCCATCCTATAAGGAGGAATGGACACCAGTGCTTCTCCTGGTACAAGCATGGTAGAGAAATCCACCTCATGGACTAGAGGTAGACCCGAAAAGTCGTCCGAGAAGACATCCCTGAAATGATCAACAACTGGAGGGAAAACTGTCTGATAAGTCCCCTGATCATCCAGATACAAATACACAATCTAGGTTGTGACTCCACCTCACCCCTGATGCTCTGGTCCATCTCGACTCTCCCTAACATCCCATTCTCCCTTGTATAGAAACTCCCCGCCCTCTGGTGACGTGAAACGCACCCGACAAAGGTAGCAGTCTACGAAGGCTCAGAAGGGAACCAACCAGTCCATCCCGAGAATGAAATCATTTCTCGTCATCTCCAAGACATAGAGGCCCCAAAGGAAGAGACACCCTCCAACCTCAAGGGGGAACTCCTTCCATTAATGCACAACAGCCGTCCTAGTCCCCAACGGAGTGTCTAGCGTCAACATATCGGATGAAGTAGAAACACCGAGCCCAAGGCTCTTCACAATGGGTATAGATATGAAACTATGCATAGCACCCGTATCAAAAAGCACCTAAAATAAAACAGAAGCTACTTGAATATTACCTCTGACTGTCGAAGGCCCAGGATCATGTTCCGGCTGGGTCTATTGCACTGCATATTCCTGCCCAGTGTTGTGGCCCTGCAACACAGCTTGGCTACCCGGAGCTGTCCCGCCATGCTGCCTCTGCGATCCTGGTGTCTGGATACCACAACCACAACCACCATCTCGGCATGCACGCCCTGACTTATTCCAGTTCCCCGACTGGTAAGAAGCCATTGGTCCTGCTCCTGCACGCGGAGTCTGCACAGAACCCCTCTTACTAGACACTAGTGTAAACGCCCTGCAAAAGCACTGTAGATGACCCATCTTGCCACAAGCTCGAAACTCCACTAGGTCTCGTGGACACTGCGGCCTCTTGTGCCCCTCTCTATCAAACTGGTAGCACCTGACCAGTCCACCTGAAGAAGATTCCTGGCTGGTAATACCGCCCTGAGAGAATTCCATCTGTCTCTTCCTCTTTCCAATAGAAATAATACCAGTAACCGGTGATGAACCTCCTTGGCCCACACCGCTCAATTCACGCAGGTTCCTCTCTGTAATTAGCACCTGGTTCACAATAGTGTGTACTGAAGGCAACCTGAAAACATTCACTAGCGCATGGATGTAATAATGAAGAATATCCTCAAAACTTGTGGCTCTCAACATCTCGTCACCCACCAGCACGGGTGTAAAACGCTGAAGCTCCATAAAACAAGCAGAATAGTCCATCATCGACATAGCACCCTACAGCAGATTCATGAACTCTCCAGCTTTATTTTCCCTCAGCGTCTCAAGAAAGAAGAAGTCATAGAAGACTGCCTGAAAATCTTCCCATGCCATGTCTCTGTGATGCTTTGATTGGGTGGTAACATCCCACCACCTATTGGCGGAATCATGCAGTATATAAGTCGTGAGCTTGACCCTCCTCCTTGGAGGAATCTCAAGATGCTCAAAAATAGTCTGAATCGATCCTAACCAAGACTTCGTAGCCTGTGGTCCTCCATCCCCTAAAAACGTAGGTGGATGCTGCTGTAAAAAGATACATGTCAGCTCGGCCAAAGATGTGGCAGCCTGTGGTGCACCCTGAATGGTCTTCATGAACCGCATAAAGCCTTCACGGAACTGCGCATCTGCGCCTATGTTTGGTATAGTAGCTGGCGCCGCATCTGGCTCTACAGGAGGATCAACTGGTAGCCCATGGCCCACCATCTCCAGAGTATAATCGTCGTTGCTCTCCTGGCGAACAACTCGCGGTCGTCTAGGCGGCCTGACACTACAAGGCCTACCCTACGCCTCAGATTTAAGATTATTATGACTGAAAGCGAAGGAACCAAAAAGGAAACAAGAGGATGAAGGCATTCCAAAAATTGAAAAACAAGACTACAGGGCGTGTACTCTGACTACACGGCGTGTACTTAACTTCTCTTCCCCTGCCTGGGTCCATATAAACGGCTAATCCACATGGCTTCCGTCGAACAAAACTACACGGAATTTATAATATATACACGGCGTGTGCGGTGTTATTTTCCAACTGCCCATGTCGTCTGTGACACGGCCGACTAGTCGTCTTACAACTACAAGGCATGTTTCACCCATACACGGTGTGTCCAACACCTGGTTTTCCAGCCACATGGCTAACACCACACGGTCTGTCCTTGAACAAGACTACAGGGTGTGTCCTACAGGTACACGGCGTGTTCAGGGAGAGGTGACACTAGCCCGTGTTGTTAGTTACACGGCTGAGTCCCTAGGTCACACTACACAACGTGTCTATAATTGACATGGCGTGTTCTGTCAAAGAGTTCACCGACCCGTGTTTTTAGTTACACGGCCAGAATCCGGGTCACACTACACGACGTGTCCACTCGGTACACGACGTGTTTTACCCCAGCCTTGCCCTACCCTGTGTCGCCGCCCACACAGTTTGTGACACCGGAAGAGACTACACGGCATGTACTTAGGGTACACTACGTGTACTCAAAAAGTTTATATTCCTTCCCGAACAGAAGAGCAAAAACGACGTGTATTAAAATACTACACGGCGTGTATACTGGGTTTACAGATAGTATGCCTCAGAAACTTCCCCAGAACCTAGAAAATACTGAGAAACAACACCTATGTGTCAAATTCCGACCAGTGGGGGCCCATCCTCCCCACGAATCAATGTTTGACATCTTATATGGGTTATAACCAACAACCAGTCAATGATTCACCAATTTTCGGTCAATGGGGTCCCATACTCAACAAAAAACAAAGTTTGGAATTGATTCTATAAACAGGCTCACATAAAATTACCCTATCACATAGCAGGTATTTTATCAACCAGCTATCACAACAGCATGCTTTATTAGCACAACAACTATCACAACAACATGAAAACTCTAATGCACCTACATGGCATGGAAACTATGCATGGCATGTGATATCTAGCATGTGGATATATGATGCATGAGATGACATACCCACATCTCATCGGGTTGCAACTAAATAAAACCCATAGATAAAATAAAAACTGCACAATCTCAAAGTGCATCACCCAACGGTGAAAACACATCAACCGTAAAATTGAAAAATCCAAAGAATGCAAAATATGAGGTAGACTGGCTTTTCCCTGTACATGGGTTAGCTATGCCTGGGCAGAGCTTATTAACAACTACCGTTCATCCTAACCCTGACTACGGATCCAAATAGTATGTTAAAAGAAAATAACTCCTCTGATACCACTTTGTAACATCTCGGACCTGGGTGCCACTAAACAGGTGCCCCGAACCCGGTTCGCCATGTGACCTCAAGCTCATTTCCCCAAACGCTAGAGGCTTCCGACTAGAAGCGAGGGCCCAGGTCAGATAGTGTGGAAACTATGCCCTCATTTGTCAAAGTGCAGCACAGCTGAATACCAAATAAACATACAACGACAGCGGAAGTAGTAAACATACACAACCGAAATAAACTACAGAAGTGGATATAACCAAAAGTATAGAAGTGATGATGATATATGTATAATGTTCTAAGAATACATCCAGAACATGTTATACATCAATACAGTACAACAAAATACAGAGTGCAAGAAAACAAGAAAAACAGCTGGTAGTGGCATCGCGAGCCTCGGCTCGGTCCCTTGCCCTCCTACTCCTCAACAATAGTCAAGTACCTGCATAGGGACTCTTTCCCCTATCTACAACTGTAGAAACGCAATCTGTTTAGGCTGAAAAGCGTGACCCAAACAGGTTGTGAGAAATATGTCTCAGTAGGCACCCACTAAAGGCACATGCCCAACTGCGTGTAAGCATGCAACAATAGTGTGTAGTAATAAAATGCAATAAATTAATCAGTACTCAAAAGTAACAACTATCTGTTAAATTTCCATTTTTAATATTCATTTAATCCATTTAATACAAGAAATCACCACAATGCATTTATAAGTAACCAACTAGTGTCCTCAGACACGTAAACTCCTACCGTCAGGTAATGAGTATGCAACACAGAATCTACCCTCAGGTATAAAAGAGTTTTTCCCTCAGGCATAGGTAGTGTCTCCCTCAGGCACAAAGTCTATTTCCCTCAGGCACGTAAGATGCTTCCCTCAGGCCGAAAATATCTACATCCCT
Organism: Viscum album; assembly: GCA_963277665.1. NCBI lineage: Eukaryota > Viridiplantae > Streptophyta > Magnoliopsida > Santalales > Viscaceae > Viscum > Viscum album. The sequence continues at coordinate 669,554,862 of OY728133.1, forward strand.
CGGGCTAAATAGTGCAGTGCCCACAGGCTAATCACAACAACGTCCTCAGGCTAAACAGGTAACCGGGCCATGCCCACCATGTCAAAATACAGTAAACAAGAAACTCCTCTCAAGGAAATTCTACAATTACTACATTAAAGGCATACCCTCGGGTTTCCTAGCCAAATGACTAAACAGTGGAACACACCCCCGGGGTGGTTCCGGATCCAATAAACAATCCCAACCAACATTTTATTATAACAATTTAATCACCTATGCAATTCTATGCATTAAATATAGAAACAGCCTCATCCACACGACACCCCAACATGGGTTTGTGGCACAAAAACGCCCAAAAATGCACGACAGTTGGAAAATAAACACTAATCCACCTACCTTATACACCAAAGAACATTATACCTGAACGCCAACTCCAGAAAAGCCCAAGAACGGTGTAGATCTAATGAAGAACAAAACCCATTCAAATGTAAATAACATCCCCTCATGAATGAATTGGTAAGAACGGTACCAGGAGAGGAGAGGGCTTACCCATGTGGTTCCAACGAGATCGTCCGAAGCCGAATCAGATTCCAGACGAACACTAGGCGGATCTTCAAAGGGTCGGCTGTCCTCCTTGGCTCTAAAAATGGCTCGAATGCCTCCACTTCCAAATGAGGAGGCTACTACATGTTTTAAGACGAAAAAACAAAGTACACGTCTTGTTCTTCTAAGTACGCGGTGTGTACTTTTTTCATTTAACTGTTCCTCTGGCGGCACTGCCACACTATTCAACCATCGACAAGAGTACACGGCATGTACTCTAAATTACACGGCATGTACAATCGCCCAACTGTCGGCTACTCCACCGCCTTACTGTTTAGGCCTCCTGACTGACTACACGGCGTGTAAGGTACCACTACACAGCGTGTAGTCGGTTACTACACCCTTCGTCGCCAGCATGGCTATACACCCCGTGTACCCATCCCACACGGCCAAAAGTACACGATATGTGGGAAAGTACCCAGCGTGTAGTTCCAAAATTTAAGAATTTTTCCCCATTTAAATATTTTCTCAAAAAAACTTAAAGAAATGGAAATATATGAAGCTCGTACCTCAAAAATAAAAACTGGGTTCTTACATTGGAGGTGGGGACCACCCCCACCTTGACCTCCCATTGAGAGGTTATGGTGGTGGGGCCCACCCGAACATAACCTCCCATGAGAGGTTACGGTGTGGGGACCACAATAGACTAAACACCCCCCCCCCAATTAATGGTGCCACCACCTCCCTCTTTATGTGTTCCAACTCCCCTTATTAATTATGTCAAATCCTCCTCTTTATTTGTTGATCCAACACTTTTAATTCAATGTGCCAACCTCATGAATTAATTAGGCGGGGCCATTTAATTTAATTCATTATTTTTGAATTTTGTGCCAACATTTAAAATAATAGACAATATAATATTATTTTAGTTGGAATTGTTCATTACGTTGTAAACCTTGGGTGTTTTGAGAGGAGATCTAGGGAGGATTATAATTCTCCCAATGAATATCGAAGAACGAAGAACATGTTCTTCAAATGAAGAGTGTCGACAGCGATCCTTTTTCGAATTCTCCCCCCGACACTGACCGATGTGGAGTGTCTTCCACAGCCAATGCAGCTTGGGTTTGGAATCATGCCGTGGATGCAACAAACAAAGAACTTCTTCATCTACTTTTTGTGACTCCGTCAACGAACGACGAACGATGAAAAAATGTAGGGGGTTTACTTTTGTGTATTATTCCTTTTCTATTTCTCCTCTTCAGATAGGAATAAATTGATGTGTGGTTGTAAATCATATGTTGTTCATCTTCTTTTCATGATGATCCATTTGATATCACCCTAAACGTGGAGGGTGCGGTCCAAACCACCATGGACTGACCCCTACGTCGTTCTTGTTTTAGATGATCCTTGGCATGGCGACGAAGTAGTGTTGAAGGCAATGAATGAAAAAGTAAAGTACATGCTTCCTATGGCCTCCGCAAATATTGTCGGCCTCCCATGCACCCCGATCGAACCCTGCCGAAATGTGACAGCTGTGCCCGCACCACGACGGCCTTCCTGCGGCCTACATGGGCCCCACCGGCCTGCCCGCGGCCTACACGGGCCCCACCAGCCTGCCCGCACCTCGTCGGCCTACCCGCGGCCTTCACGCTCCCCGCCGACCTGCCCGAGGCCTTCCTTCTCCTTGACAGGCATGCCCATGCCCTCTCGCGTGCCCTTCCTAGTATACTCGTGGCCTCCCCCGCACCCCGCCGGCCTGCCCACGGTCGTCCGTGCCCTACCCTTCCTTCCAGCCTCCAGACCACTCAGCCTCCCAAGCCGGCCCATGTCATCCCTCGCTACGTGATCGTGTATCGTTCTCTTCAGCTGACACAGAGTTGCATCACCATTATCATCATTGAAGAAGAAAGGGAAACCCTTCGTGTGGTCAAAGAGATACCAGCAGATCTTTCAGAAGATGAGGCATAGGATGACTAGTGACCCCATATTGAGGCTTCCCGTGAATAGAATAGGGTATATAGTCTACTGCGATGCATCAGGGACAGAAATCGGGTGTGTCCTGATGCAGGGGCGAGAAATGATCATGTACGGTTCTCGGAAACTGAGACAACATGAGCAAAACTACACTACCCATGACCTAGAATAAGTAGCAGCGGTATTAGCCTTGAAGATGTGGTGACACTATCTAATGGTTGAACATTTTACGGTGTACTCTGATCACAAGAGTTTTAGTTATATCTTCTCTCAGATGGACCTGAACCTAAGACTACGGCGATGGCTCGAGTTCCTTCGGGACTATAAATTTTATATAGTATATACTCGTGGGAAGGGTAACATTGTAGCAGATGCTATCAGCAGGAGATCTGGTATACAAATGCTATGTGAGGCGATGGAGCAGCTAGCTGCTTTGAAGATATCTTTTGTGGATAGAGATGGATCATCTTTCCTGCAGTCCTTTACAGTCACTCCCCCACTTCTTCAGTGATTCAGGGAGGCACAACATGGGGATGCTGACTGTGAGTCATGACGTGCTCAGATATCTACAGGGTAGGCACCTGATAGATTTTCTGAAGGAGGGGATCACGTCATCCTCTTCATACGATGTACCTCGGTACCAGTGGCACTTCAGGAGGAAGTGTAGAGGGAGTTCCACATATATCCTCTAGTGGTACATCCAAGAGTGGCGAAGATGTACCAGTACCTTCGACGACAGCACTGGTGGCTAGGTATGAAGAAAGAAGTAGTCGAGTTTGTCTCTTGATGCCTCACTTGTCAGCAAGTGAAAGCAGAGCACCAGGTGCCAGCATGCTTAGTCCAGCCTTTAGAGGTCCCAGAGTGGAAGTGGGATGGGATATCCATGTATTTCTTGATAGGCCTTCCACATACATCTAGGTTTCACGAATTGATTTGGGTGATTGTCAACCGACTCACCAAGTCAGACCACTTCCTACAGATCAGAGAGAATGTTTCAGTAGAGAGCTTCATAAGCCTTTACGTGCTGGTGATTGTGCGTTTGCATGGTATACCTTCCATGACTGTCTCTGATCGTGACACATGATTTACATCTGAGCTATGGAAGGGGTTGCAGGAGTATTTCAGGACACAACTTCTCTTGAGCACCACTTTCCATTCTCAGAAAAATGGTAAGATTCAGTGGACCATTCAAACCCTCAAGGACATGCTACGTTCTTGTGTCCTCGACTTCGGTCGCATTTGGGAGAATAACTTTCCCTTGGTGGAGTTTTTGTACAAAAACAGTTATCACTCTACCATAGGGATGACACCTTTTGAGGCTTCATTTGGGTGACCTTGCAAATCACCCTTGTACGTGAATAACCCAGGGGAGTCAACACTAGTGGGACCAGAGATGGTATGGGCTACCATAGAGAAGGTGAAGATCATCTAGGAACAGATGAAGACTGCACAGAACTGGCAGAAGTCATATGATTATAAGAGAACGAGGCCTCTGGAGTTCGAGGACGGTGACCACGTCTTCCTACGGGTCTCACCTCGATGAGCTGTATAGAGATTTGGCTGAGGTGGAAAGTTATCTCCGAAACATGTCGATCTTTTCCAGGTCCTTAGCAGAGTTGGTGAGGTGGAATACCTCTTATCACTTCCACCTCAGTTGCACTTGGTGCATGAAGACTTCCACATATCCCACCTGAGGATATTTGTGCACGACCCTTCTCACATCATAGACCATGGAGAGCTATACATCAAAGATGGGTAAACTTTTACAGAGGCTCTAGTGGAGATTGAGGATCGACAACAGTGGGTCCTATGTTGACGGTCGATACCTCTGGTGCATGTTCACTGGCAGCACGGGAACCTCTAGGAGAGTACATGCGATCGGGAGGCTGAGATGCTTGCACAGTACCCCCATTGGTTCCCTTAGTTCGAGTTGTAGCTTACGGGGACGTAGAACCCTGAGGTGGGGATAATGTAAAGACCCGGAATTTCCACGGAATGTTTTTTATTAAATGTATGGGAATTTTACGATTCCGCGAAAATTGATGGTGCATGATTTTGAGGCCCGGTGTGCCTAAAATAATTTTCTGAAGTTTTGTTTGGGTATGTTCTATAAACATTCGAGCGGGTTTTTATAAATTTTGAACTGGTACTCAGAATTGAAATATGAGGGCACCGTTGAACAAACATCACCAATAATCTCTTAATAAAACATTCACCTTGACGGCAGTTGGTTGAGAATAAAAGTTAGTTTTTGGGTTTTAATTAATATGTTAGATAAAAGTAAAGTGGAAGATTTTTTTTATTTTAGTATTTTAAAACCTCCCTGTGGAGGTTGGAGGTGGGGACCACCCCACATTAACCTCCCATGAGAGGTTATGATGGTGTGGCCCACCCGAACATAACCTCTCATGAGAGGTTACGGTATGGGGACCACTGGGGACTAAACCCCCCAATCAATGGTGCCACCACCTCACTCCTTAAGTGTGCCAACTCCCCCTATTAATTATGCCAAATCCTACTATTTATTTGTTGAGCCAACACATTTAATTAAATGTGCCAACATCATAAATTAATTAGGGGGGTGCATTTAATTTAATTCATTCGTTTTATTTTTTGTGCCAACATCTAAAATAATAGACAATATAATATTATTTTAGTTGTCATTGTTCATTACGGTGGAAACCTTGGGTTTTTTGAGAGGAGAGATTAGGAGGATTAGAATTCTCACAATGAAGAACGAAGAAAGAAGAATGCAGTCTTCGAATGAAGAGCGTCAGCAATGATCCTTCTTAAATGTCTCCCTCAGACACATACCGACAAGGAGTGTCTTCCACATCCAACGCAACTCGGGTTTGGAAGTGTGTCGTGGACCCGATGAATGACGATTTTCTTCGTCTACATTCCGCGACTTCATCAACGAACAATGAACGAAGAACAAATTTAGGGGGTTTTATTTTCTGTTTTATTCATTTTCATTTTCTCCTCTTCGGATAGGAAGAAATCATTGTGTGGTTTTATATCATATATTGTTCATCTTTTTTTCTTGATGATCCATTCAATACCACCCTAACTGTGGAGGGTTCAGGCCAAAACAACATGGCCCGACCCCCCCCCCCCCACCGTTCTTGTTTGAGAGGATCTCCAACATGGCGATGAAGCGGAATTGAAGGTGATGAAGTGAGAGTTAATGATTTCACTTCTCGTGGCCTCCACAAAACGCGATGGCCTACCGCGCACCTCGGTCGAACCCCGCTGAACCGCGCCGGCACTACCCACGACCTGACGGCATGCCCGCACCCCACCGGCCTACCCGTGCCCTGCCCGCGGTTTTCCTAGCCTATCCGCACCCTCCCGTGCGCCCTTCTTGGCCTCCCTGCAGCCTCCCTCATGCCCCGCCAGCCTGCCTACGGCCTGCTCGCTGGCCCGCCTGGCGCACTGCGCGACTGGCCACCGGCCTCCCATGCCGACATGGGAAATCCCTCGCGGTGTCGCTGGCCGAAATGACTCGGCATCTCGGGCTGATCCTCCCAAGCCGTTCCCCTCGTGGAGCTGGCCGAACCAGCCCCGACCTTCGGACCGAGACGCCTACGCAGCGACCATGGGGCCGAACTGCCCACGCAGTCCGCTGGGTCGGGCCCAGCAGACCGGGTCGAACCTGACGGGCTGACCATGCCAACAGTTTGAGTCAGACCCAATATGTCTAGCTGGGTCATCCCAATTTGGGTCGGGCCTGGTTGGTCTGCCCGGGTCGTCCCAGACCCAGATCCACTTCGACCCTTAACTTTATTTGGCCATATCTTTGGCACTAGATGGCCATTTGATGAACCGTCAGCGGTGCTGGTATTCTTGGAGCATGACGGTCCATATTAGTATAACAAAATAGATTTAAAAGTATATATAACACATAATTAGGTGGGATCGTTCACAAATCCCACCGATCTCTCAGTACTAAAAGACTAATAACTCACATACCGGGCGTTCGATCGACACGTCGTCTATTGCATTGGGACCCCTATGATGTGGAGAACCATTGGAATAATTTTAAATGGGACTTCAAGGATTTTTATGAATCGTCACATAGCTTGAGGAGAAGACCCGACTAGAATCAGGCGTGGTTTAGTGGAAACCTTGTGGCTGGCTGTGCTCTGATGACTATTCTGAGATCCTGTGTGGGTCTAACAGCTCTGACTACTGTTCCTGGATCCTGTGTGGGCCCAAAAATTCTAACCGCTAGTCATGGATCTGGTGTGGGTCTGAAATCTCTGACTACTATTCGTAGATCCTGTTTGGATCCAACAATTCTAACTACTGGTCCGGAATCATGTGTGGGTCTGAATTATTAGATGATTTAGTGGCTACATCTGATCATGTCTAGCTCTGTACAAAAGTTGTATATCTGTGTGAGCCGAGTCAGTGTCTTCAGTGTTTTCTCATGATTGAGATAGGTTACTTGATAACAATGGTATATGTATGGTAATATACCTAAATAATGATTTTCCGTTGATTTCATACTCTGTGGTTTATCCTTGGTGGATTTTGAGAGACCTTGGTGGTCTCAGGGTCCCTACTGAATATCATTATACTGACCCCTGCACGGGCTATGCCTGCACCTCATTGTATTGGATGCAGACGACAGACAACACTGACCGAGGATGAGTGTTCTAGGACTATACGGTACGTAGAGGTGGACCTCACGACGAGTCGGTAAACAGAGGAGAGTGACTGACATGGAGTGCTTAGGAGGCTATCTGTACCTACCCTTCAAGTAGGATCTGTGGTGGAAGTTCCAGGAGATGCTTTTCACCTTTCATTTATTGTTTCCTTTTAAGTTGTACTTGTAATTTACAGTTAGGATTTCATTTTCGTCCCCATTACTTTTTAGCATTGTCTTGTTATATAATTTTTCGTAGTGTTTTATATTCATCTATGTACTCTATTGTGTTTGTTTTCAGTTATATAAGAAATTCCTTCCCAGTTTATGGATTTACGCCTTTGGAGCTAGTCGCCAGCCCCTGTCCTATGGAAGGAGGGCTTGGGGTAGTCATGACATGGGCCCATGGGATGGGTGTTGACAAATTGGTATCAGATGAGTCAGTTCTACCGCAGTACAAAAGACTCTGATCTTTCTTTTCTGTGAAGTAATAATGATAAGTGTACTGAGTGTGGTTTTCAGTCCATAGAGTCCAGTGTTAGTGCGCCAACCGACATATCCATACACCCGGACTCTGACTTATGATTTCCGACTCAGTGCATGAAAACCCTGATTGTGTGTGTGTTTCAAGAGTTTTATTTCTGATCTCTTTGAGTCAGCTCTCCTTGTATAACTTTTTGACCATGGAGAACCTATATCTTTTCAATATGGCACCACGCAGACAACCAGCCAAGGTTCTAAGAGTTGTATGAGATGGCAGCCCTTTGAGCGACGAGGCCTTGGTACAGGGCCCTATCACAGCAGCGGCACAATTGGTACCACTACCCATTAGGCCACCGATACCCCCATCCCCAACACCAGAGAGTGCACGAAACTTGAGCGTGTTGCATGATTTCCAGTTCCAGAGGCCGCCCAGGTTCAGGGGTGAGACGGACCAGAAGGTTGTTGAGGATTTGTTGGAGGCTGTGGTAAGAGTTTTTAAACTAGTCGCGACACCAGCCAACCTTATGATGATACTTACCATGAGTTTTCTTTAGTAAACAACATGAAGGTGGTGGAGCCTGATTCACCAGGTGCATGACGAGGTGACACTTCTCTGGGAAGACTTCAAGAGCCTGTTTCGGGCCGAGTTTATCCCAGCCACCCTACGTGTGGTCCAGATACAAGAGCTACTGCATCTACTGTAGGGTAGTATGATGGTGGAATAGTACTCAGCGAGGTTTTACCGACCTCTCGATCTACTCTAAAAATATGGTGTGGGACCCATTCATCAGGGCCTGGACCTTTGAATAGGGGCTCAGTCGAGAGATGAAAGCTTCGATGATCTACCTCAGAAACCTAACACAGGCAGGGGTGTTAAAGAGAGCCCTCCTAGTGGAGAATTTCCTTACTGAGTAATCACAAGCAGTGAGACCCATCACTAGTCGATATGAAGCGGAGTCTTCTACAGCTGGCAGTATACATATGTCGCAGAGGTCCAGGCAGACTAGGCTATCTGGTGGATGACCTCAAGATACGAGTTCCGTTTTGTGGGGAAAATGAGATAGATCCAGTCATTACAGGAATGATAAATGTTACTCCTGCGGTAGGCAGGGTCACATGGCTCGTGACTATCTGACCCTCCGTACTGACGATCAACAGACGGTCGAAGGACTACCCAGGAAGAGAAAAAGATTCGATCGAGGCGGACCATAAGGAATAAGCGGATGTGACAGAGGAGCTGGTCGTGTAGCTGGTGGTGGATGACGATTCGAGGTGTTACTTCCACCACCACCAGGAGGTCCACCCTGACTACAAGGAGTAGGTGGATAGGGGTGAGCTGAGCTCTAGGCAGGTGAGGCCTATGACCATGGAACTTCAGAGATGATACGAGGTACGATCTGTGTTTATTCCACCTTAGCTTCAGTTCTTATAGACATAGGTTCCAGTCACTCTTTCATTGCCACATCCCTCTTTCGGAGCTCAGAGATTCCAAAGGAGCCATTAGTTCGATCCTTACGGCTAGAGACACCTACGGGAGATGATTCGACAATTATGCACTGGTGTTGGCAGTACGAGCTTACTCTAAGAGGCAAGACCTTCGGCTGGGATCTCCTAGTAGAAGAATCGAGGCCTTATGACATCATCTTTGGTATGGGACTGGTTATCTACAGCACATGCTCATATTGACTGTTTTTGGTGCAAAGTGCAGTGTGTCTGCACGGATGGGACCAAGTTTACCTTCTCCAGTGAGAAGGGAGCCTTGCAGCACAGGACGGACATAACAGGAGGATGGTGTAGCCGATCACACAATAGTTGGCATACCTTTCCCTCGGAGTAGTAGAGGTGCAGAGTCCGAGCAATCCTGTAGTGGTGGACCAGTATGCGGATGTTTTCCCTGATGATGACCTAGGTCAACCACCTTGTAGGGAGGTGGAATTCTACATTGACATGTACCCCGGGACAGAACTGATATTTACACCATCATATTAGATTGCTTCCGCTGATCATCGTGAGTTGTGGGTACAACTTGATGACTTGCAGAGGAAGGGATTCTTTTGGCCAAGTGTTTCTCCCTAGGCATCCCCAATTTTGTTCACCAAGAAGGTGGATGGAAGCATGAGGATTTTTGATTACTACCGTTTCCTGAACCAATTTACCGTGAAGAACAAGTACCCACTTTCGAGGATTGACGACCACTTTAACCAGCTGAAGGGTGCACAACGGTTCTCGAAGATAGACCTCAGATCAGGCTATCACCATTTCAGATTTCAAGACGAGGATGTGCAGAATATGGACATCAGATGTCGGTATGACCACTATGAGTTCTTGGTTATGCCATTCAGTGTAACGAAATCTCTAGCAGCGTTAATGGGACTCCTGAAATGGATCTTCCAGCCATACCACGATCTCATTGTCGTAGTCTTCATTGAGAACATACTCATCTACTCGACTACTGAGGAGAAGCATGCCTACCATTTGCAGGTATTATTGGACACACTCCGAGAGCACTAGCATTATGGTAAGCTCTCGATGTCCCAGTTTTGGAACCGATAGTTACACTTCTTATAAGATGTCATCTCAGAGTATGGAGTTTCAGTGGATCCAGTGAAGATTGAAGCGGTACTTTCTTGGAAGCCACTTAGGAGTGTAAAGGAGGTACAAAGTTTCTGGGGTTTGGATGGGTACTTCCAAAGGTTCTTTCTAGACTTCTCTAGAGTTGCAGCACCACTATCAGTCTTGAATAAGAATGTGCAACCGTTTCATGTGGTCAGAGAGATGCTTGCAGATCTTTCAGGAGTTGAGGAAGAGGATGAATAGGGCCCCCATATTAGGGTTTCTAGAGGAATTCGTAGGGTACGTAGTCATATATGATGCATCAGGGACAGAAATCGAGTGTGTCCTGATGTAGGAGAGATCAGTGATCACGTATGGTTCTTAGTTGATGATACAACATGAGAAGAACTATTCTACCCATTACCTAGAGTTAGCAGTAGTGGACATTTCCTTGAAGATGTGTCGACACTATCTGATGGGTGACCGTTTTACTCTGTTCTCTAATCAAATGAGTCTCATGTATATCTTATCTTAAAAGTACCTGAACCTGAGATAGTGGCAATGGCTCGAGCTCTTCTAGGACAGTGACTTGGAGATAGCCTATACTCCTAGGAAGGGGAATATTGTAGTTGATGCTCTCAACAGGATATCTGGTATACTACATCTAGGTGAGGCGATGGAGCAGCTAGCCACTTTATAGATATCCTTTTTGGATAGTGATGGAGAAGTTTTCCAATAGTCACTTCCCCACTTCTTTAGCTGGTTAGGGAGGCACAACATGGAGACGCTAACTGTGAGTCACAACATGCTCAGATATCCACAAGTCAGGCACCTGATGGATTTGCTTAATTTGGGGAGCACGTCATCCTCTTCATAGGAAGTACCTTGGTACCAGTGGCACTTCAAGTGGAAGTGTTGAGGGATTCCCACACATCTCCTCTAGCGGTACATCCAGGAGTGGAAAAGATGTACCAGGACCATCGCCGGCAGCATTGGTGACTAGGTATGAAGAATGTAGTAGCCGAGTTTGTCTCTTGATGCCTCACTTGTCTGCAAGTGAAGGTAGAGCACATGGTAACAGTAGGATTAGTCCATCCTTTAGGGGTCCCAAAGTGGAAGTGGGATGGGATATCTATGGACTTCATGATGGGTCTTCCATATACATCTAGGGGTCACGAATAAATTTGGGTGATCGCCGACCAACTCACCAAGTTTTCCCACTTCCTTTCGATCAGAGAACAGGGTTTACTAGAGAGCATGGGATGCCTCTACATGTAGGAGATTGTGCGTCTACATGGTATACCTTTGAGGATTTTCTCCAATCATGACGCACAATTTACTTCCCGGCTATATAAGGGGTTGCATGAGGCTTTCGGGACACAGCTTCGCTTTACCACTGCCTCCCATCCTCAGACAGATGGTCAGACTGAGCAGACCATTCAGACCCTCAAGGACATGCTACAAGCTTGTTTCCTCGACTTCACATGATGATGGGAGGATCACTTTCCATTGGTGGAGTTTTCATAAAACAATATCTATCACTCCACAATAGGGATGGCACCTTTTGAGGCATTATATGGGCGACCTTGCAGATCACCCTTCTGTTGGACTGACCCAGGGGAGTCTTCATTGGTGGGACCAGAGATGGTATGGGCTATGATGGAGAAGGTGAAAATCATCCGGGAGTAGATGAATACTGCACTGAGAATACAAAAGTCATATGTTGATAGTAGAAAAAGGCCTCTGGAGTTCGAGGATGGCGACCACGTCTTCCTACAGCTCTCACCTCAACAATGTTTATAAAGATTTTTCTGAGGCAACAAGTTATCTCTGAGATTCATCGGACCAATCCAGGTCCTCTGTAGAGTTTGAGAGGTGGCATACCTCTTAGCTATTCCACCTCAGTTTCACCGGGTGCATGATGTCTTCAACCTATCTCAGCCAAGGAGATATGTGCACGAACCTTCTCAATCATCAAACATGGAGAGCTGGATATCAATGATGGGGTGACTTTTACAGAGGTTCCAGTGGAGATTGAGGATTGAAAGGAGCAGGTCCTACATGGAGGGTCAATACCTTTGGTTCATGTTCATTGGTAGCACGGGAACCTCCAGGAGAGCACATGGGACCGGGAGGCTCAGATTCATGCACAGTACCCTCATTTGTTCCCTTATTTTGAGTTTTAGCTTACGTGGACGTAGAGCCCTGAGGTGACGAGAATGTAAAGTCTCAGAATTTCCATGGAAATTTATTTCTTAAATACATGGGAATTTTACGAGTCTGTGGAAATTGACGGCATGTGATTCCGAGGCCCGGTGTGCATGGAATCATTTTCTGAAGTTATGTTTGGGTACATTCAGAAAACGTATGAGTGGGTTTTTATAACTTTTGAACCATTGCTCGGAATTGAAATAAGAGGGCCCCGTTAAACTCACAACACTAGTATTCGCTTATGATGACATTCACATCGATGATAGTTGGTCGAGAATAATGGTTATTTTTTGGGTTTTAATGAATAAGTTATATAAAAATAATGTGGTATCTTTATATTTATTTTATTTGGTTAAAACCTCCATGTGGAGGTTGGAAGTGGGGAATACCATACCATAACCTCCCATGAGAGGTTATGTTGGTTGGGCCCACCCGAACTTAACCTCCCACAAGAGGTTACAGTGTGGGTACCACCTGAGACTAAACCCCCAAATTAATGGTGCCACCACCTCCCTCCTTAAGTGTGCCAACTCCCCAAATTAATTATGACAAATCATAATCTTTATTTGTTGAGAAATCACTTTTAATTAAATGTGCCAACCTCATTAATTAATGAGGTGGTGACATTTAATTTAATTCAGTTTCTTTTTTGAATTTTGTGCCAACTTCTAAAATAATAGACAATCTAATATTATTTTAGTTGGAATTGTTCATTATGGTGGAAACCTTGGGTGTTTTGAGAGGAGAGCTTGGGAGGATTATAATTCTCCCAATGAAGAACGAAGAACGCGTTCTTCCAAAGAAGAGCACCGACAACGATCATTCTTAGAATTCTCCCCCAGACACCTACAGATGTGGAGCGTTTTCCACATCTGACACAACTCAGGTGTGGAAGCATGCCATGGACGTGAAGAACGATGATCTTCTTCAGGTACATTCTGTGACTCCTTTAATGAATGGAGAACGACGAAAAAATGTAGGGGGTTTAATTTTTTGTTTTCTTCCATTTCTCTTTCTCCTCTTCAGATAGGAAGAAATCGTTGTGTGTATTTATATCATATGTTATTCATCTTTTTTTCTTGATGTTCAATTTGATACCACCCTAACCGTGGAGGTTGCGGGCCAAACCAGCATGGCCAGACCCCTCCACCGTTCTTGTTTGAGATGATCCTTGGCATGGTGATGAAGCGATGTTGAAGGAGACAAAGGCACTGGTAAGGGTCATGCTTCTCGTGGCCTCCGCAAACCGCGTTGGCCTCCCGGGCACCCCGACCGAACCCTGCTGAACCGCACAGCCCTGCACGCGCCCCGACGGCCTGCCAGCGCCATGCCAGTCTCCCCACACCCTGCCCGGCCTACTTGTGCCATCCCGCACGCCCTACCCGGCCTACCCACAGCCTCCCTCACACCCCTCTGTCCTGTCTGCATCCTGCCCGCACCCCACCAGCCTGCTCGTTTGGCGCCCTACCCAGCTGCCCGTCGGCCACCTGAGCCGGCCAGCGGTGTCCCTCACAGCATCTCTGGCCAAATCGTATTGTCCTCCTAGGCCAAGACTCCCAAGCTTCACCCCTTACGGTGCTGGCTCAACCGGCCCCGACCTTCGGGCCGAGCCTCCTACGCGAAGACCATGGGCTGAACCGCCGCCGTTGTCCGCTGGGTCGGGCCCAATAGGCTGGGACAAATCTGGTGGGCTGACCCGCCCAATGGTCCAGGTCAGTCCCAACATGTCTGTCCCTCCCAAAGGTCAGGGTCAGACCCAACATGTCTGACTGGGTCGGACCAGACATGGGCCCACTTCGACCCTTTACATTCTTTGGCCATATCTTTGGCACTGGAATACTGCTTGACGAATAGTCAGTGGCGCTGGAATTCATGGAACGCGACAGTCCCGTTGAGTATATCCCACTGGATTTCGGAGTATATCTGAGATATGGTCAGGCTGGATCGTACACGAATTTAATTGGGCCCCGAGACTAATAGCAAAATAACTCACATATAGGGCATCCAATCGATGCGCCGTCTGTTGCGTTGAGAACCCTATGACGTGGTAGACCATTGGAATAATTATTTGTTGGACTTCGTGGAAGTTGATTAATTGAAACTTTGCTTGAGGAGCGGAACCTCCCATGATCAAGCCTGCTCTAGTGGAAACCCTGTAGCTGGCTGTGCTCTGATTATTGTTCCAGGATCCTGTGTGGGTCTGATAGCTCTGACTACTTTTCCTAGATCCTATATGGGTCCGACTGTTCTAACCACTGGTCCTGGATCCTATGTGGGTCTGACTGCTCTGACTACTATTCTTGGATCCTGTGTTGGTACAACAGTTCTAACTACTTGTCCTAGATCCTATGTGGGTCTGAAATCTCCGACTACTGTTCCTGGATCCTTTGGTGGTCCGGAACTTCTAACCACTTGTCCAGGATAATGTGTGGGTATGACAGCATAGAAGATTCAGTGGCTACATATGATCATCTCTATCTCTCTAAAAAAGTTTTCTACCTGTGTGAGCTAAGTCAGTGTCTTCTATGTTTTCCACATGATTGAGATGGGTTACTCAATAACTTAGGTCTATGTATGGCCATATACCTAAGTAATGGCTATCCGCTGATTTCATACTTTTTGGTTTATCCTTGGTGGATTTTGAGAGACCATGGTGGTATCGGGGTCTCAACTTAGTATCATTATACTCACCCCTGCATGAGTTATGCTCGCACCTCGTTCTGTTAGATTCAGACGACAGACATCGCTGACGAGGGTCAGTATTCTAGGACTAGACAGTACCCGGAGGTGGACCTCATGACGAGTCGGTACCCAGGGCAGATATATGGACGTGGAGTGATGAGGAGGCTATCTTTACCTACCCTTTAAGTAGGATCTATGTAGGACATTCTAGGAGCTTCTTTTCACCTTTCACCTATTTTTTCCTTTGAAGTTGTACTTGTACTTTATAGTTGGGGTTGTATTTCCGGCCCCTTTGCTTTTTAGCACTCTCTTATTATACAATTTTTCTTAGTGTTTTTTATTCATATGTGTACTCTATTATGTGTGTTTTCAGTTATAAAAGAAATTACTTCCCAGTTTATGGATTTACGCCATTGGTGTTGGTCACTAGCCCCTGGCCTATGGAAGGCGGACTTGGGGTCTTCATGACACGGGCCATGCGGGACAGGCCGTGACACATATATATTAAAATTGAGTGACATCATGACCCGAGTAGACACATACCCTATACTTTAATCAATTCAAACCCTTGATATTCTTACACACCATGCTACGCTTAAGGGAGATCAATGAAGAGGGATAAGTCAACTATATGTTCATCACTAACTGGGATTATGGGGAAAACACCCATACCCCAGGCATTTGAGCATTGGTTATTGTATACTCTAGTGTTGAATCATATAAAGTTAATAGAATATAACAATAAATATCACAAACAACCACACTAAGAGAAACATCTTGTCATAGACTCAACCACAATTATTATCCCACAAGACACTTTTCTAACACCGCTATGTCCTAGGATACATGATTCCACACATGCACACAATCATTGTGATTCATCATTTTTTACATTTTCACTTAGTAATTAGAAAATTATTTCTATTCATTTGTTAATTTAATTATAAATCACAGTTTAATCAATTTATTTAATTACAAGTCAACCAACTTTATAATTTTCCATTTAAATTTTCAAATTTCTATCACATGCTCCTTACAGCATTAACGAAACAATACCATGATATTATTTTTCCATATTAAAATCATTGACACCCATCCCATGAGTTCATTATTGATTTCGTTCACCATTCCATAACTTGGTTACTCTTAGACCTATCCTATTATAATACA
Organism: Viscum album; assembly: GCA_963277665.1. Taxonomy (NCBI): domain Eukaryota; kingdom Viridiplantae; phylum Streptophyta; class Magnoliopsida; order Santalales; family Viscaceae; genus Viscum; species Viscum album. The sequence continues at coordinate 669,571,108 of OY728133.1, forward strand.
TAGAGATACACTCACAATGCATATTCCAACTACAATAGGTAGTCGAGAACCATAGAAGAAACCATATGATAACTTCCAATCAAATAAAATAATATCCAAAAATTAGAATAAGAAATTACATCCCTTTACCCATAACCATGCAACCTAATAACAACCCTCCCACAATAACCTAGGAAATAAGTAATCCCTTCTCCCAACCAAATCCAAATTTTTTTATGAGCATAAACTCAAAAAAATAACAAAAGAAATACCTATAAATTAGATCATTATAATCCTCTATCAAATTAGGGAACATAGTTATGGAAATAAGGTATGTTTGACAAACAAACTCGAGTGGAAACCAAATCTATTACTCCATGGAATTAAAGACTTTAAAAACATGAATAGGCCCACTCAACCCCAAAAAATTGTCTAAAGAAAAAAAAGTATGATTATCATAATGAATTAAAAAATTCATTATGAATTGTTGTTAGTAAAAAGTAAAAAATCATCAGTAGGAATCAATTCTAATAACCAAACTTATAAATTCTTCATGAAATTCCTTTATATAAATATTTTTGATGGATAAATAGTAATTAAATTCGCATACCTTGTTCATTAATTAGTTCATCATTACCCACATTATATTGTTTATCTAATTTTAAGCATATCAACCATGTCAAGAAATACAAAAAATACAGTAAGAAGATAACACACTATCTATAAATAAAAAATAAGAATCATTAACACAAGAAATCACAACTATTTAGTAGTTCCTTGAAACATGTGTTCTAGTTTTAGGAATCACTACTTCCTGGAAGTTTCTATTTGATTTATTCATAGAACTGGAAACACCCAACTGGTCATTATCCAAAACGAAGCTACATACCAAATGCAGTTGTTAGTTATGTTTAAAATTTATGATACTTAAGAATGTGCATTGGTCGAGACGATGGGAGGTCGGACTCATCACACCATTTTGGGGAGAATTATTATTTAAAAACCCGTTACTGTTTTAGGTATTCCTAAACTCACTTTCTTTAAATTATTAAAATCTTAAGGGGAAAATGGGTTATTAGTTAAAAGTTGCGATTTTTTTAAACATGTCATGAAATTGTAAAATTCCAAATTAATACTCCAGAATATCCAAGCATATATTTTATAAGTTAACCACCGAGTGAGTATGAGATCCCGAGGCCCACAAAGACTCAGCGAAGATGTAATAAAATTATTAGATAGATTTTTTATGTGCCCACTTTTTATTCAAACTATTTGAATAAATCAAAAATGGTGTGTCATTTGAGAAATCTAAGACCACTATAATGTCCTAAATATGATGTTTACCCAAGGAGGGGTATCATATTCGAAGGATACTGACATTCGGATGCCTCGCTCGTGAGTTAAAGTTATTAAATAATATTTAATATATTATTTATTAAAAATAATTAAATATATCCCAAAAAGTGTGACGTATGGGAAACATAAGACCACCGATGGTTCCGAAATGGCGATTTTACTGTAGATAGGGTATAACGTTTGTTAGAATTAGGTGATTAGATGCCTTCCTCGCAAAAACAATACTTCTTATTTTAATTAATTAATTTTTCCAATTTTTCATTAATAAATTATTAATATCTCTCAAAACGTTCATCGTTTGAGAAGTGTGAGACCACTATTGGGTCCAGAACGGGGTGTTTACCCTAGATATAGTATAACCATTATGTGCAACAGAAGTTTGATATTATTTAATATCTATGTTAAATAATTAAGTGATTATATTAATTAAACTAACTGAAAAATTATTTTTTTTATTTGAGTCGTCTTCTTCAACGTAGAACCCACTATTGTTAACACCCAAGGAAACCAAAAACATGGAAATCATCATTTTTTTGACGTTTTAAAATCATAAACTCATTAATTAGATGAATTAAAACATTCCATTTTAAATTTCAAAATGAAACGGATCATTAAATGGGGTATTGAACTTACCATTCTTGAAACATGGTGAGGGTTATATACGAGCCGATTGGATTCTGATTTTTTGGGATCCTTTCAAGATCAGACAATCCAGAAATGTTTTTCTCATGACTGTTGAACTTTTTTGGTCCATTACAAGTCTCTTGTCTGGTTTCAAGCATTGAATCCACCCATTTGGCTTGCATCCAATTTTACGCTGCATCCATACATCCAGGTTTCTTCTTCTGTTTATTATTATTATTATTATTTATTTATTTTAATCCTTTCCTATCTTCTCAAATCATTAAAATTTTGTGTTTTATTTTAGAAATAATATGATAATCATGGATTTATCAAAATAATTAAAAATTAAATTAAAGTTTTAAATACATAAATTATCTAAGATATGTAGACCAAAAAATAATTTCATGAAATTAACATACTAATATTACATGGAGTAAAAAATTGATAATTATTATTATTATCAAATGATAATTTCTTTAGAATATCAAAAAGTAGTTCTTGAAGAATTTATTGGTAGATAAATATAATGCTTTATTTAAACGATAATTGCTTTATCAAAGGTTTTATATATACATACATATATATATACATGTATATATATATAAGAATAATTACGTGGAATACCACATCCTTAATCAAATTTATTTTAGGATATAATTATTGAACATGTTTTATAATTATTATTGGGGTTTAATTATTGTGATTGCATATGTTGACATAAAAAGATAATCCGAATATTATTCAAAAAATAAAATGTAATCTCATGTAATATTTTATTTTCTTTAGAAATAAAATAGAGGGATATAATTATCAAATGGTGTTTATAATTATTCTTAAGGATATTTATTGTGATTTCATGTGTTAGCATAAAATAATAATCCAGGGATTATCCAAGAGAGATAAAATGTAATCCCATATAATATTTTACTTCCTTATGAAATAAAATAGATATTTTGGTTCTAGGACCACTTGATGAACAATGAAATTTGGTGTGATGATGCTTAAAATAATAGGGTCTTGAAGAGGTGTATTAAACCACACTAGGTGGTTTATCGTTTCTACTGACATCGAAAACCTTGAGGTAGGTGGTTCCATCATTATTAGCCAAAATATGATTAAAATATTATTTATTAATTTATTTCCATTGATGATTTAAATTTTTGAATTTAAATTTTAGTTTTTATGGAAACTTTTTCATTTGAATTTTTGAATTTAATTGTGTGAATGAATCGTGATATGATGGAGTTGGGTTTTAATGGATTTATAACTTGTAAAAATGGATATAATTTTTTGATAAAACCCCATTGTTTTTATCTTGAAAAATATGAATTTATTTTATTTGAACCAATTTAGGTTTTAAATAGAAAATTGTCATGAAAATGAAAGAATGGGATTTAATTGTGTTTTTAAGAAGTCTTAAAATAAATTGACCATGATTGACTATTTAAGAGCGCATGAAAGCCATATGTAGTTAGTGAGTTATTTGAACACACTCTACATTATTACAATGTTCTAAAACATACATGCATCAGGTCACATCCCAAACGGGTTGGTGATGAGTCGCTTTTGGCCAATGTCATTAGGATGTGTGTATACACATTTTTCTAAGTTCACTTAGAGAGTGTGGATTCCTATAGCCAGAAAACATTATCGTACTTATTTGTAATATGACCATGATACTTGATTTTTATTTATATTTAAAATATAAATGTATTCTATTTTTTTAAAATGCTTTACATGCCTTCTGAATTTACCAAAACTGTTTTATGTAACTGTATTTTATTTAAGTCATTTTTGTATAAGTATTCCATCATTTTTAAAAATAATTTCTTATAATATTTATTCCATCATTTGAAATGTATCACATTAATTTTTTAATTATAATTTAAAATGTAAAACCTTTTTATATTTTAAAATTGAAAGAAATTTATTGGTTAATCTATTATTGGAATTTGTTATGCTATCCTTGGTGAGATGCTACTAGTCTTTTTAGATCACACCTTACTTTTTCCATTGGGTGTTTGTAGACTTCCTTATTCTAGTTTCGAGCAAGGGGAAAGGATCACATGGTGGTGGATCAATTTTTTGACCCTTGGTCTTGGTGAGTTGGTTCATCCGAAAATTGGGTTGTGTTTCCCTGTTTTTGTACTTGGGTTGTAATGCTTTGGGCTTTTTATACCTAGTTGTGTTCTGGTACTTCACTCCCTGTGGGGTTTCTTTTGTTATGCATACTTCCTTGTTTTCTTTTTCTTCTGCATTCTTGTGTCCAAATCCTTCCCACTTGTATGTTGTATGATGTCAGGTACTATAACACCCCCAGATTTTGTGAGATATATTCTTTTTAATTTCTTTCATATCTTCTATTGTACGCTACACCAAGATTATCTTGCTTTATACGCAACACCGTATTATCTTTTAGTATACGCAACACTATACTTAGATTGTGTTACACACAATTTCAAGTTTGTTTGATAGTATTTATTATACGCAACATTTAGTGTATATATATATATTCAATGTATAAATGAAATGTGGTTGGATTTTTTATACGGAACAACAAAGAAGTCTTGCACACCACGCAACCCTGAGTTGGCTTGTATTACATGCAATCACGACCTTCCTCTATAGTGTGTGTAGTACGCAATACCGGGTTTTATTGAACAATGATATATTGTTATAATATTATTATGGACTAGACGTTATGAATATTACTAACTAAATTTTGAATTTTATAACATTATTATTTATCTTACATATTTTCTAGAACATGGTATGAGAACAAAATAAAGTTTTTAGGTAAAATAAATATTTTTCAGAAAATGCAGTTTTGCTGCCTTTTGATGGAGCACCCACATTAAATCTAGTTTTTAACGTGTTTATATATAAAATTTGAAAAAATAAATTTTTTCTTTAGAATCAGGATATAAAAATTTAATTTGGATAAATTTTCCATATTATTATGATAACTTTCATATTTCGATGAATAGTAAAAACACGCTATATTTTAATTAAAAACAACTTTTTCATCGCAATAATTTATATGGCTAGATTATCGTTTTAATTGGTTTTAAAGTGTAATTGGAATATATTTTAACCATTTAATCCAATGTTGTTCATTGGAATTAATTTCACCTTTAAATTGGACATAAACAAGTGATGATCTTTTGATAGTTATTGTTTCTTAAAAACACGCTATTTGTTTTGATAACAGGAATTAATTTTATAATTAATTAATTCCACTTCTCTGTTTTTAATTTGGAAAAATAGACATCATTTTGGAATTCAGAATATCAAATATATCTTAGGCTGAATTTTTGGTATTTTTCTGAAAAACTTCAATTTTTGATGAATAGTGAAAACACCGAGTTTTTGGTTAAAACCGAATTCTTATTTAAATAATAATTTATTTGAATTAAATTTATTTTAGGTCAAAATAGATACCTAATACTTATATAAGTTCAATGAAATTCATTGGAGTCATTTTATAATAAATTTAGATTTATAAAAATTATATTGAACTTTTCACCATCTTTTACCCACCTCCTAGGAGCTTTTGTGTATGTTCATAAAACTTAGTCATACAACTTCTATGAGTTGAACTTCGAAAATCTGAGAGACACAGTTAATATCAAGGAGTAAAATATGGTTCAATTAGATAAAAATAATTTTTGGTGAATAGTAATTTTTTACTTTTATTTACCACGGTTAAAGGTAAATAGGGTAATTCAAGGTTAAAAGAATATATTATGATAATTCAAAATTACCTTAACACTTGTCCAAAACTTATTGGATGTGTAATGGCCGACCATGGGCATCCTTGGGTCGATTTTGGGACCCCATGGAGCCACTTATGAAAGACAATGACACATTAGATTAATTAATTTAATTTAAAGACCAAATTGGCATTAACAAAAATTATTTAGTAATTAATTTTTATAAGGGATATATAAATTATCTTTTCAAATAGAAATATTCATTGAAAATATAAAAATATTTACTACATGTTGATATTTTTTTATAATTTTATGAAATAACTAAATTAAATTATTTATGACACAATAATGATGCAGTATTTACCTCATTTATAAATGATTAAATAAATTAGATTATAATGATTAAAATATTGTCCAAAACATGTCCAATTATGATTGGATGATTTTATTTCCACCATGAGTCATATTATATTTATCATTAATTATTTTTGGACCTTTAGAAACCGAAGATAAGTTTATAATAAAATAATATATTCACACTTTCCGAAAGAGCGCCTCCCCCCCCTTATAAAAGGAGACCATTTCTATCCAATTCCCCACACCTCTCAATCCATTTGGATCTTCCAACCTCTTCCCAATTAAGCTCCATAAATCCCTATACTCCCCCTAGAAGCCTTATCTTAGGCAGAAGGAACTCCATGAAGTCCTTTTGGTTCAAACCAAAGGAAGTTACCCAAATTAAAGGTAACAGTTTCTCTTAAGTTGTTTTCTTTTATTCAACTTCTCCAACACCTAAAATCTTTTTAATCCATTATTTTGTAACAAAAATAGTATCCTAAATATACTAGGTTGTTTTTATGAGAATGATTCGAACTACACTTAAACACACCTCCATCTAATGGATGAATAACATAATGTTTCTGTTGATGGAAAACTAACGCCTCACGAAACGATGATTGTTCGATTTTCTCCTACTGCCTCTCATGGTGACCATTATGATGGCACTGTATTTATATATGATATATATTATGTTTATGATTTACTTATGCTTCTTTAATTCCCAATTATATCAATCCTTTATAGTTTCCATAGTGGGTAAATACGATGATCTCATTTGAGGAAGTGCGAACTACTGCCCCCTCAAAGTGATGTGATTCATTAATGCCTTATGTGGGATGTATAAAGGATGGAGTTAATGATATTATATATGATATTATACTGGAATTATAATATAACTATTCCATTAAAATAATAAATAGAAATTAAAGTAGTGTTCATGTGTACATACGGCTTACCGTCTCCATGAACGGTGCATTTCATTTCTTACCTCCATATGTTATGTACTATTATAAATACATGTATACACTGGATATATAATTAATATATATGATATATAAATCATGATTTACATTCTAGAAGTAATTAAATCATGATATAATTAATAATAACATCAATAACAACAAATGCAAACACGTACGAAAAATTAGATGATTTTACCCAAAACGTTGCTTTAACATGGGATTTACAAAAGAAATGGCAATATAAAGTCATAATTAAACCATATATGATAACATAACAATGAATATGATTCTTTAATAATTCAATGACATTATTTAAATCATTATACAGGAGGTTTGGATACGTACGAAGCATATCAGACCTAAGGTAAGGGACAACTTTTCCAATCTCGTTTTTACCTAAGATTGTTTATTTGCAAGTATTTACTAGGTTTATATTTATCATCAATGTCCCTGTTTTATAAAAATGGTTTCATGTATGTTTAATGTCCTTTTTACCCACTTATAAATTTTACTACATAGTATGTTATGAATCTTTCTTTTGTTTACGTTACGAGGCACTTTTTGACTTTTCCGGCAAACGTACGAGAAGAATATTTTTTTTAAACTTATACGACATGAAAAGATAATTACTGATTTATAAAGCCTTATTATCATGAACATTCCTCGAAAATATTTCATGAATATTTCCAAAAAAATCCTTTTCTTTTAAAAATTCATGACATTTTGTGAAAATAAAATGATTTTAAAGAATAAAGGATATTTTCCTCAAGAATTCATTTCAAGTGTTTTATCAAAACCATTTTCCATCTAAAATGACATTATTTCATATGTGTATGTTTCAATTATAATGTCACTATGATTTAAATGATTTCACTATTCTTATTATGAAATTATATCAATTTCTTTTATATGGATTATGTGATGATGGGATGATGTTTATGAAACCCATTCTATTTGTTGGGTTATTATGAATGATGTCTGTTTATTTTGTGGCACAAGTAAGAATGATTTAATTATGAGATGGGTGGGACCTATATCTCCCTCAAATGCATTGGGTAATGATTTATATCTCATGATATAGACATGGATGAAATGGAAAGTAAATCTAGTTCAGTAATACAGGGCTAGAACAGCAAGTAAACCTGGTTCAGTAAGTGACTTTGTCCACTAAGATGGTCTTGGTAGCAATGCCTTGGCTACTATGGAAATCATATCATGTGCTTAATTTTTTGACACAATTAAATGTTTTATTCCAATGCTATTTTATCATGATTAATGTTTCTTTATGATCTATACCTTATGTACTTCCTTGTTTTATGTCATTGCTCAAGGTTTTGATGTTTAAACATTATGTTCATGTTTTTAAGTTCAAATATATATTACTTGTTTTATTTTATCCATGATTACCCTTACTGAGCATTTGAGCTCACCCTTAATATGTTTTATTTTCCCCAGGATTTAATGAAAGGTTTTAGGTAAGAGAAAAAAAAGGGGAAGATATTTATGGGAGATGTTTAATATCTTTCACCATGATTATAAGATTACGTTCCGAGTTTCCAAAGACACTAAACTATTATAGTCCTTGTGTGTCAGTTTTTGTTATGTATTAAGTATTCTGTAAAAGTAATGTAAGGTCCACATAAGTCAATCTTCGGGTCTCTATAGTTGGTATCAGAGGAAAAAGAGGTAGGAATGAATCTGACACTTGGGAACTATTACATGTAAGCATTGGACGAAGCATGGCTCTCCGCCCAAGGGCTTCATGAGGAAATGGATGCCAATGAGGATGGTGGTGTGTCCCACCTAGGGGGTGTAGCTTTCCATGGATCCCCCTGATAGGTATTAATTATAGTCTATTGGAAGTAATTCCAGACCGCTATAGTTCCTTTTAGAGGAAAGGTTTAGTTAACCATTGGAAACTAGGATGCGAAAACTTTAGTGAGATCCCTAGAGATATTTCTAATGTATGTCTAGGGTTTTCCCTAAGGTTAAGTATAAGTATAGGTTATAGTCCTATAATTACGGTAAAGTTATTAGAATTAAACCCAAGATGTAAGATATTGAAGTTACTCCCCATTTATTATGTTGTTTTACCTATCATTATTTTTGCCTCTCAAACTATTCTTTTGGGATTTTTGAAAATGGCTGGAAATAGGAATATTCGAGATAATGGAGAAAATGATGGACAATGGAATGATATTCATCATGATCAAGAAAATGAAATGTGATTTGGAAGGCAAAACATCATTATTATGCCTAATCAGCAATCTCATAAAATGATCAATAATCTCTACTTTGGTAAGTTTCCTGACTCAGCTAATAAGAGGAAGATGGAGTTTCATGATGATCATAGAGGAAATAAAGTTCAATTTTTCTCATTTAAGTCAAGTGGGAAGAGGCATCAAGGATAATGTTTCAAAGGAACTGGAATATTCTTAGGTTTTTTAAAATAAGGTCACAAAGCTAGTAATTGTAATGGAAAAGGTTTAGTTAACACCATGGACAAGTATAATGGTATTTCTAAGACATCATCAATGGTTATGTGTTTTAAATGTTGAATGTGCGGGCATTATGAAAACCAATTCCCTAAGGGAAAATCTCATAATGAGAATCATCATGGTCATATGGGTAGTATTAATATGGATGATGATGAAGAGACTACAAATGATATATGAGATGAAAGAATTGTTGAAGCTCGGTCAATGGTTTAAGAAGGTAGTGGAATGATTACATGTTTATCAAGAGTAATGTTGTATAAGTAATCTCATGGTAATATGGAATAAAGAGACATCTAAGGATTGTTACACTATTGCCTTTCCTTATGTTTTGAAAGTGTATGATGAATGGTACCGGTAACCATGAAAGGTTATTCAGATATTTTTGGAAAGCACCTAATATGCACATAAAGAAGTGCTAAGGAGATAATGAAATGTTTGATAATATTAATGAGCTCATGAATTATATAAGGAAAAAAGTGGTATCAAGGTTTGAGTATATATAATATTTGGGATTTTAGTATGTGGAAAGAGTTAACTTTTAACAGCATTCATGTTTTCACTAAGGTTTAATGGGAATTCATTTTTAAAAAGAATACATGATTAAGGTATTCGCATGATTGGAATGTGATCAAAAAGATATATCGGGGATAAATGATGGTATTCACATTCTTGGTAGATGACATTTCTAGTAAGTGTTTTCTTTATACTATAATATTGGATAGAAGTACTTTCGATAAGCTTAAAGGTTAGAATGGATTAAGTTGGACATATGATAGAATTATTTAAGTCCAGAACATCGCTCGATATTATTTATGGAATGTTATAATAATGTAGTTTTAGAAAAAAGGACAACATACAGGATGAGCGACAACCCGTCACGTCGGACAAGGCTATGGGAATAGAACCCACAACCGAAGTGAGATAGGATTTTATTTCCTACCACTGGCCTACAGGATGTCCCTGGTTAGTATAAACTAGTTTTATTTTATTAAGCAGTGTGATATATGATATATAAGTCCATTTTTGGAACCATATATGATTAATCTCACTATAGATGGACTTATTTATATTTTATAACATTTTCTAACCTTTTGTTTGAGACAGATGGAATGACCCATCATCTATAACATGATCTTATAACACCTCATGAATAATAAATTCAACTTCATTACTTTAAGGGATGAATTGTAAATTGTTCAAGGCACGAACAATAGTATGATTGTGCCAAAAATCGAGTAAGTCTTTCTTTTAATTCATCAAATTAAGGGAAATGATCTTGAAAAACCAAAATGCTGTCCTAGTTCTCTTATATCTGATGAATTAGATGGTACATTAGATCATCACAAATTTATGGCTTTGTGATTGTTGGATTTTTTAAAGCCATGTTCTCTACCACTCTCCATCAGAACTTGATGGTTATATTTTTCTTACATATACATATTTTCACCTATGCTCTCCTATATGGAATCCTAGTGATGAGTTACTTTGGGTAATCATTATGTTTCATACTTTAGATTTTAAAATTATGTTTTAGTATTCCTTTTTACGATTTGGGGTTCAATGAATAGTAAACGATTTATAACCCCGAAGAATTTCGAGGGAGAAAGTCATTTTAAGGGGGGTAGAATGTAACACCCTGAGATTTTATGAGATATATACTTTTTAATTTTATTCATATCTTCTATTGTAATTTACACCAAGATTATCTTGCGCTATATGCAACAATGTATTAGCTTGCAGTATACGCAACACTATTCTTGGATCGTGTTACACACAATTTCAAGTTTGTTTGATAGTATTTATTCTACGCAACTTAGAGTGTATGTATATATATATATATATATATTTAATTTATAAATGAAATATTGTTGGATTTTGTTATATGCAACAATAAAGGTGTCTTGCACAACAAGAAACCCTAACTTGGTTTACATTACACGCAATCGCGACCTTCCTCGATAGCGTGTGTAGTACGCAATACCGGGTTTCACTAAACAATGAAATATTATTATTATATTATTATATTATTATATACTAGCCGTTATAAATAGTATTAACTACATTTTTAATTTAATAAATTATTATTCATCGTACATATTTTCTAGAACATGGTATGAGAACAAAATAAATTTTTCAGGTAAAATAAGTATTTTTAAAAAAATGCAGTTTTGCCACCTTTTGATGGCACACACACTTTAAATCTAGTTTTTGACATGTATATAAGTTCAATTTGACAAAATAAAATTCTTCATTGGAATCAGGATATAAAATTTTAATTTGCATAAATTTTTCATATTATTCTGATAACTTTCATATTTTGATGAATAGTAAAAACACACTATATTTTAATTAAAAAAACTTTTTTCATCGCAATAAATTATATGGCTACAATATCTTTTTAATTGGTTTTAAAGTGTAATTATAATATATTTTTACCATTTAATTCAATTTTGGGCATTGGAATTAATTTCACTTTGAAATTGGACCTAAACAAGTGATGAACTTTTGATAGTTATTAATTCTTAAAAACACGCTATTTGTTTTGATAAAAGGTATTAATTTTAAAATTAATTAATGACACTTCTACTTTTAGAATTTGTAAAAATAGATATCATTTTGTAATTAAGAATATCAAATATAACTTAGGTTGGATTTTTGGTATTTTTCTGAAAACATCAATTTTTTATGAATAGTGAAGACACTAATTTTTTGGTTAAAATCGACTTTTTATTTAAATAATCATTTATTTGATTTAAATTTATTTTATGTCAAAATAGATACATAATACATATATAAATTCAATGAAATTAATTGGAGTAATTTTATAATAATTTTAGATTTATAAAAATTGTATTGAACTTTTCACCATCTTTTACCCACCTCCTTGGAGCTTTTTCATTTGTTCATAAAACTTAATTTTTCCACTTCTGTGAGTTGAATTTTAAAAATCCGAGAGACACGGTTAATATCATGGAGTAAAATGTGGTTCAATTAGATAAAAATATTTTTTGGTGAATAGTAACTTTTAACTTTTATTTACCACAGTTAAATGTAAATTGGGTAATTCAAGGTTAAAAGAATATTATAATAATTCAAAATTAGCTTAACACTTGTCCAAACAATATTGGATGAGTAATTGCCAACCATGGGAATCGCTGGGTTGATTATAGGACCCCATGGAGCCACTTATGAAAGACAGTGACTCATTAGATTAATTAATTTAATGTAAAGACAAAATTGGAATTAACAAAAATGTTTTAGTAATTAATTTTTATAAGGGGCTATATAAATCATAACTTCGAAAATAAATATTAATTTTAAATCTAGAAGGATTTCATACATGCTGGTATTTTCTTTATAATTTTTAGACATCAAATAAATTAAATTATTTATGACACAATAATGATGCAATATTTACCTCCTTAATAAATGATTTAAATAAATTAGATTATAATTATTAAAATATTTTCCAAAACATGTCCAATTATGATTGGATGATTTTATTTCTACCATGAGTCATCTTATATTCATATGTAATTATTTTTGGACCTTTTGAATCTGAATATAAGTTTATAATAAAATTATATTGTCACACATTCCAAAAGAGCCCCTCCCCCTTATAAAAGGAGACCATTTCTATCCAATTCCTCACACCTCTCAAGACATTTTCCTCATCCAACCTCTGCCCAATTAATATCCCCACATCCCTATCCTCCCCCTAGAAGCCTTACCTTACACAGAAGGCACTCCAAATGGACCTTTTGGTTCAAACCAAAGGAAGTTACCCAAATTAAAGGTAACAGTTTCTCTTAAGTTGTTTTATTTTATTCTACTTCACCAACCCTAAACTCTTTTTAATCCTTTATTTTGTAACATAAAAAGTATCCTAAATATACTAGGATCTTTTTATGAGAAGGATTCTAACTAAACATACACACACGTCAATCTAATGGATGAATAACATAATGTTTCTGTGGATGGGAAACTAACGCCTCACGAAACGATGATTGTTCGATTTTCTCCTACCGCCTCTCATGGTGGCCATTATGATGGCATTTTATTTATATATGATATATATTATGTTTATGATTTCCTTATTCTTCTTTAATTCCCAATTATATCAAGCCTTTATGGTTTCCATAGTGGGTAAATACGATGATCTCATCTGAGGAAGTGCGAACTACCGCCCCCTCAAAGTGATGTGATTCGTTAAAGCCTTATGTGGGATGTATAAAGGATGGAGTTAATGATATTATATATGATATTATACTATAATTATAATATAACTATTCCATTAAAATAATAAATATAAATAAAATTAGCGTTCATGCGTACATACGGCTTACCGTCTTCATAAACGGTGCATTTCATTTCTTACCTCCATATGTTATGTACTAATATAAATACATGTATACGCTGGATATATAATGAATATATAGGATATATAAATCATTATTTACATTCTGGAAGTATTTAAATCATGATATAATTAATAATAACATCATGAACTACAATTCCAAACATGTACGATAAATAAGATGATTTTACCCAAAACGTTGCTTTAACATGGGATTTACAAAAGAACGGGTAATATAAAGTCATAAGTAAACCATATATGAAATCATAACAATGAATATGATTCTTTAATAAGTAAATGACATTATTTAAATCATTATATAGGAGGTTCAGATACGTACGAATCATATCATATCTAAGGTAAGGGACAACTTTTTTCAATCTCGTTTTTACCCGAGATTGTTTATTCGTAATTATTTACTGAGGTTATATTTATCATCCATGTCCCTGTTTTCTAAAAATGGTTTCATGTATGTTCAAATTCCTTTTTACCCAATTTTTAATTTTACTACATGGTATGTAAGGAATCTTTATTTTGTTTACGTTACGAGGATGTTTTTGACTTTTCCGGCAAAAGTACGAGAAGAATGTTTTTTAACTTATACGGAATGAAAGGGTTTTTACGGTTTTATAAAGCCTTATTTTCATGAATCTTCCTTAAAAATATTTCATTAATATTTTCAACGAAATATTTTTATTTTAAAAATGCAAGAAATTTTGTGAAAAGAAAATGATTTTAAAGAATAAAGGATATTTTCCTCAAGAATTCATTGGAAGTGTTTTATTAAAACCATTTTCCATCTAAAATGAAATTATATCATATGTGTATGTTTGAAGTATAATTTCACTATGATTTACATGGTTTCACTTTTCTTATTATGAAATGATATCCATTTATTTTATATGTATTATGTGATGATGGGATGATGTTTATGAAACCCATTCTATTCATTGGGTTATTATGAATGATGTATGTTTATTTTGTGGAACAATTAATAATGATTTCATTATGAGATGGGTGGGACCTATATCTCCCTCTGATGCATTGGGTAAAGATTTATATCTCATGAGATAGACATTACTGAAACGGAAAATAAATCTGGTTCAATAATATAGGACTGTAATGGACAGTAAACCTGGTTTAGTAAGGGACTTTGTCTTCTAAGATTGTCTTGGCAGCATTGTCTTGGCTACTATGGAAATAATATCACGTGCTTAATGTTTTTCCAGAATTACATGTTTGATTCCTATGCTATTTTATCATGATTAATGTTTCTTTATTATCTATGCCTTATGTACTGCCATGTTTTATTTCATTTCTCAAGGTTTTTATGTTTAAACATCATGTTCATGTTTTTAAGTTCAAGTTTATATGATTTGTTTTATTTTATACATGCTTAGCCTTACTGATCATTTGAGCTCACCCTCTATACAATTTCTTTTCCCCATGATTTAAAATAAAGGTTTTAGGTAAGAAAAAAAGGGTAAGATCTTTATGGAAGATGTTGAAGATCTTTCACCACGATTAGAAGATTATGTTCCGTGTTTTCAAAGACACTAAACTATTACCGTCATTGTGTGTCTGTTTTTGTTATGTGTTAAGTATTCTGAAAAAGTAATGTAATTTCCAAGTACGTCAAGATTTGGGTCTCTACAGGTACTAGCTTCCGACCCATGGGGATTATGAAATACCTTTTAGCAATATCAGGTCCAGTTAGTTTATCAGGTTACATGGGTACCTGGGCGGGTTCATGACAAAGTGGTATCAAAGGGGGGTTAAGCAAATTTCCTTGATGTTAGTATGCATTTTTTTAATCTTTTCATGACTTTGGATATAGTTGTGATTGAGTGTGTTTCCATCTCTCACTAAAATGAACCTTAAGTCACTAGGGGTGGTTAGGGAAAGACAACATGTGGATCAGTTCTTGTCTTTTCCCTATTTTGATTTGGATAAAGTATAATCCAAATCATGTTCATCCCCTCTATTAAGGATAGTTTTCCTTGTTATTCAGTTTGAGTGTTAATATAATGTCTATTTTTTATATGTTGATGTTTTGTAGCATCATGCCTTTGAGAAGACGTGGTAATCGGATACGGAAAGAGGATGCTGCTAAATATCAGCAAGTGAGTCATGTTTTGGATCTGAGTTTGGTTGAGGCAATTGTTCACATTGTCCAAGATCTAGGACCGGCACCACCTTCTATTCCCATTCAGGCTCCAACTATGGATCCTCATAGGGATGTTCCTTAAATCCATAATCATGATTTCCTACGCCATAATCCACCAGTTTTCAAAGGTTCCACTAACCCTCATCATGATGAGGAATGGTTGAACAATATTGAATGTTTGTTTGGGATCTTGGAGACACCAGATGCAATCAAGGTGAAGTGTGCCACTTTTATGTTGTAGGGACCAAGAAGGAGATGGTGTGACATTATGGTGATGGCTGGGATACATGAGGATTTATAGTGGAAAGACTTCAAGGTTCATTTCACTAACTAGTTATTTCTAGAATCAATGATGTTGGCTAAGGCTATGGAGTTTTTCAAGATTGAGTAGTACAGAAAAACCATGACTGAGTACTGAAATCACTTTTCTGAGTTTGTGTAGTTTTCTCCTAAGATTGTATCTAATGATAATATAAAGGCTCGATGATTCGAGCTGGGAATTTGATCAGATATCTGATCTTAGGTTTTCTAACTAAAGATTCTAACTTATGCTAATTTGATGGATTGGGTGATGATGGTTGAGATGGACCTGGCTGGAATGTCAGGGTTGAAAGGAGTTCATTTTCCCCCCGGTGGCAGTGTTGGTTCCTTTAATGGAAAATGGAAGCGTGACGATTCTCATGGTAGTTCTCGACGATAGAGTCATTCCATACCTCCTATAGCACCTGGAGGGATTTCATTAACATATTATCAGTGCGGTAATCTTGGAAATTCTAAGAGGTTTTTCACTGATCCACCTATGAATTGAAGCTCATGCAGATGTTTAGGGAACTTAAACAGATTATGCCCTAACTTATCTACTCCACATAGTGTAACATGATCACCAGCACCTCCAAAAACAGTGGGACAATAAAATTCATCATGTACAAAAGGGTTCGAGCCACATGCATCTGGAATAAAGCTTCTTCACAGAGTGGGGGAGTTTCCAAAGGAAGCAGACACAGGTCCTGCAACAGTGAGAGGTACCATTACTATTGCTTATTCTTTAGTAACCTCTCTTTTTGATACTGGTTCATCTCACTCATGTATTTCAACCCATTTTTTAATCTTCTTAATCTACATATGGATATTTTATCTTTTGAAATTGATATTACTACACGCTTTGGCACAATGATAGATCAGGGTCATCGTAGTCTTGGTTGTGTCTTCTTTATAATAGATGTCGAGCACGCTTGGAGTTTTTTGGTTCTTAACATGAAATATCCTGATATCATATTTGTAAATTATGGGATCATTTCTAATAAATCCCAGATTGATTGTTATCTTTTATGGGTCTACCTTACTACACCCAGTGGTGTGCCTCTTTTCTTTCAAGGAGAATGGGACCCAAGGTTGAGTAGAGCCAGACCCTCTTATCTGGAGTTGGGGAAAGTGATATCAATGTTTTATTTTGATCTATATATGGATTCAATGTGTGGTGATCTTCTTTTAGTCATTGATGGGTTTCCCGACGTGTTTCCTTATGTATTCTCTGGTTTTCCACTAGTATGGGAGGTTGATTTTTCTTTTGACTTAATGAATGGTACTCAACCAGTTTCTATCAAGTCTTACTAAATGGTTCTATCTAAACTAAATGAACTGAAGATTATGTGATATGATCTTCTTGAGAAAGGATTTATACGCCCTAGTGTGTCATCATGGGTAGCACCGGTTCTCTTCAGCAAGAATGTTGATTGTTCTTTTGGCTTATGTGTTGATTATCGAAAGCTCAATCGAGTTAAAATAATGAAAAAATATCTATTACCATGACTTGATGATTTTTTGGTCATTTGAAAGGGGTGAAGTGGTTTTCAATGATTGATCTTAGATCTGGTTACCATCAGCTGAGGATAAAATAATTTAACATTCAGAAAACTGCTTTTCGAAGTAGGTATGGCCATTATGAGTACCTTTTTATGCCCTTCATCCTAGCAAATACTCAAACATTTTTCATGGATTTTATGAATAATTTTTTCCATGAGTATCTAAATACCTTTTTTGTAATATTTGTGGATGAAATTATATTATACTCCAAGTCTGAGGAGTATCATGTGCATCATCTAAGAATAGTTCTAAGTCTACTAAAGAATCGCCGACTTTATTCCATGATTTCAAAGTGTGATTTCAGGATTCGGGACGTGAAATTATTGGGGAATGTGGTGTCAGAAAAAGGAATATCGGTTGATCCTAAGAAGGTGAATGCTGTTATGAATTGGTAAAAACCACGAAATGTTTCTGATATTTGGAGCTTCTTTGGATTAGCAGGATATTATATTTGATTTGTTTAGGACTTCTCAAAGTTAGCTTATCTGATGACTGCTCTGAATTGAAATGGCGTGATGCTTTCCGGGAATTCTAAATGTCTGAGTTCTTTTTCTGAGATAATTTATTTTTTGAATACTGCACATTTTTTAACTCTTCGTGAGTCTGGGAAAGGTTACGTGGTATTCTTTGATGCATCGAGTTCAGTTTTGGGATGTGTCCCTATGAACGGTAATCATGGTGTTTACTATGTATCTCTTCATCATAACCCTCATGAGAATAACTATCCTACCCAAAAACATGAACTTGAAGTTTTAATGCACACACTTATTTGTTGGCGACATTACCTTTATGGAGAAATTGTTTACTGTGTATTCAGACCACAAGAGCTTGAGTTATATCTTCACTAAAAAGATTTGAATATTCACCAAAGTCGTTGGCTGGAGTACCTGAAGTCTTTTGACATTGAGATTTCCTATACCCGAGGGAAATAAAATTTCATTTCAGATTCATTAAGAAGGAAAATTACAACACATCCTGTGAAAGAATCATTGGAATAGTAATGTTTGATGGCTCTTTTTTCACTATTTCATATTAGTGTTCAGTGGAAGGGGGCTAAAGTTTCATTATCTAGTTTTTAGTTGACATATTCTCTTCTCGAGATGATTATTTAGGAACAACAGCTTGATTATGAACTCCGTAGCATTATGGACTCTCTTTATGGTGGGGAGATAGACACCCAGTGGTCTTTCTCCAAAGACAGTGTTCTGAGTTATCGAAATCATTACGTTGTGTCGTTAGAATCAAGGAAGATTGTGATGAGGGATTTCCATAATTCTCAGTGAGTTGTGCACCTAGGAACCACCAAGATGCTCTATGATATGCGGTGATAGTTATGGTGGCCAGGTATGATTCAGAATATTTATGAGTTTGTATCTCATTACTATACATGCCAGTAGGTGAAAGTAAAGCACCAGAAACCTTTGGTTTTTCTTCAACAACAATCATTCCCTAAATGGAAGTGGGGTGAAATCTATATGGACTTTTTCATGGGGTTACCGCAAACCAATAGGAAGAATAATGTGAAATGGTTTTTGATCGATAGGCTGACCAAGTTGGATCACTTTATACCCATTTGAGACAGAACCAATGTTGAGGAGTTGGGAAATCATTATGTTAATTAAATTTTTCGTTTGCATGGAGTTCAATCTACTATAGTCTCTGATAGGGATCCTTAGTTTACTTCTCTCTTTTGGAGAGGCCTTAAAGAGGCAGTAGGATCTCATCTCCATTTGATCATGGACTACCATCCACATCCATATTTCCAAACATATAGAACTATACCGATCCATGAGGATATTCTCTTCGCCTATGTTATCGACTTTGGTTGGGCTTGGGAGGATCCTTTGGGGTTGGTTGAGTTTTCTTATAACAATAGTTATCAATCTTCAATAAAAATAGCTCTTTTTGAGGCATTGTATGGCCGTCCTGGTAAATATCGATTGTGTTGGTCATAGATTGGTGAAAGTTCCTTATTTGGACCGAGTTTGGTCCAATAGATGACATATATGATCCATTTAATTCATCAAAGAATTTTCAAAGAACAGAGCCGATACAAGTCTTATGTTAATCATCACTGTAGACCTTTGGAGTTCTCAGTTGGTGACTAGGGTTTCTTGAACGTTTCACCATGGATAGTTCATCGACGGCTTGTGAGGCAAGGGAAGCTTTCTCCTTGTTTTTTGGGACCATTTGAGGTTGTTGATTAGGTAGGGAAAGTTTCTTATTGTCTAGCTCTACCACCACACATTACGTCAATACATAACTTGTTCCATGTATTGCAAATGTGAACGTATCCCTCTGATCCATCTTATATTTTGAGATGGAGAGATCCTGAGATTGAACGAGATTTATCTGTAACTGGACAACCAATCAGGGTTGTTGATTCTGAGACCAAGGTACTTTGTGGGAGGACAATACCTCTGGTCCATGTACTATGATAGCACGGTTCTGATTCTCATGAGAATGTGGAAAGGGAGGCACTGATGAGATACTAGTGGCCTCATCTTCTTGATGCAAAGGATTCTATGTAGGCTTTCTGGGGACATAAAGTTCCTATGGTGGGGAGTTCGTTACAACCCATTACTGTTTTAGGTATTCCTAAACCCACATTCTATAAATTATTAAATTCTTAAGGGGAAAATGGTTTATCAGTGAAAAGTTGTGTTTTTGTTAAACACGTCGTGGAATTGTAAAATACCCAACTAATACTATGAAATATCCAATTGAATATTTTCAAGTTATACACTGAGTAAGTATGAGATCCCAAGGCCCACAAAGAGTCGGTGAAGATGTAATAAAATTATTAAATATATTTTTTAATGTGCACATTTTATATTCAAATTATTTGAATAACCCCAAAATGGTGCATCGTTTGAGGAATATGAGACCATTGTTATGTCTGAAATAGGGTGTTTACCCTAGGAGGGGTATCACATTAGAAGGTTCCAGACATTCGGATGCATCGCTCATGAGTTAAAGTTATTAAATAATATATAATATATTATTTATTAAAAATAATTAAATATATCCCAAACGGTGGGACGCATGGGAAATATGGTACAACCAATGGGTCCAGAATGGGGGGTTTACTCTAGGTGGGGTATAGAATTTGTTAGCGGCGGGCATTTGGATGCCTTACTCTCAAAAACAATATTTTTAATTTTAATTAATTAGTTCTTCAGATTTTTCATTAATAAATTATTAATATCTCTCAATCTGTTCATCATTTCAGAAATATGTGAACACCGTTGGGTCCGGAACGGGGTGTTTACCCTAGATAGAGTATAAATTTTTTGCGCAGCCGACATTTTCTATTATTTAATATTTATGTTAAGTAATTAATTGATTATATTAATTAAAATAATTGAAAAATTCTTTTTTTTATTTGACTCATCTTCTTCATCATAAAACCCACAATTATTAACTACCAAAGAAACCAAAATCTTGGAAATCATCAATTTATGACGTTTTAAATTCATAAAATCATTAATTAAATGAATTAAGACCTTCCGTAATATATTTTAAATTGAAACAGATCATTAAATGGGGAATTGAACTTACCCTTCTTGAAACGCGGTGAGGGTTAAATTTGAGGCAATTGGCTTCTAATTTTTGGGGATCATGTCAAGATCAGACTATCCTGAAACTATTTTTCTCATGACTAATGAACTATATTTATCTGTTACGAGTCTCATGTCTAGTTTAAAGCGATGCAACCACTCTTTCGGCTTGAATCCTATTTTATGCTACATCCATACATCCATGTTTCTTCTTATTTTTATTATTATTATTATTTATTTATTTTGTTCCTTTCATATCTTCTCAAATCATGAAAATTATGTGTTTTATTTTAAAAATAAACAGATAAACATAGATTTATCAAAATAATTTAGATGTAAATTATAAGGATTAAATACTAAAATTATCTAAGATATGATGACCGGAAAATAATTTATTGAAATTAACATACTAGAGTTATATAGATTAAAAAATAAAAATTATTATTATTATCTAATGATAATTGTTTAATATTATTAAAGTGTAGTTATTGATGAATCTATAGTTAGATAAATGTAAATATTTATTTAAAAGATAATTTCTTTATCAAAGGTTTTATATATACATATATATATATACATGTATATATATATAAGAATAATTTTGTATAATACAACCTCTTTACTCAAATTAATTTCGAGATATAATAATTAAACTAGGTTTAAAATTATTCATGGGGTTTAATTATTGCGATTCCATACGTTGATATAAAACAATAATATGAAGATTATTCATGAAAGAAAATGTAATCACAAGTAATATTTTATTTCCTTAAGAAATAAAATAGAGGGATATAATTATCAAATGGTATTTATAATTATTGTTTTGGATATTTCATGTGATTGCATGCGTTAACATAAAATGATAATCTAGAGATTATCTAGGAGATAGAAAATGTAATCATATGTGATGTTTTGCTTTATTAGGAAATAAATAAGATGTTTTGGTTCTAGGACCATTGGACTGACATCAAACTTTGGTGTGCTGATGCTTATAATAATAGGATCTTGAGGAGGTTTATTGAACCACACTAGGTGGTTTATCATTTCGACTTTCATCGATGACCTAGAGGTAGGTGGTTCTGTCTTGATTAAACAAAAAATTGATTAACCTTGAATTGTTAAATTCATTTCAATTGATTATTTAAATTTTTGAATTTAAATTGGAGTTTTGATGGAAACTATTTCAATTGAATATTTTAATTTAATTGTGTGACTGAATCCTGAAATGATGGAGTTGGTTTTGAGTTGATTTAAAACATGGTAAAATGGATTAAAATGTTTTGATAGAAACCAATTGGTTTTATCTAGAAAAATAGGCATGTTTTTTATTAAAACATATTTTGGTTTTAAATAGAAAATTTTAATGCAAATAAAAGAATGGGATTTAATTGTATATTTAAGAAGTCTTAAAATAAATTTCCCATCAATGATTATGTAAGATCACATGAAATACTTAAGTAGCTAGTGAGTTATTTGAACACACTCAATGCTATTAGAACGTTCTAAAACATACATGCAGTGGGTCACATCCCTAATGATATGGTTATGAGTCCCCTTTGGCCAGTTCCATCAGGATATGTGTATGCACATTTTGATGAGTTTACTTAGAGAGTGTGGAGTCCTATAGATGTAAAACATTATCGTTCCTATTTGGAAGATGACCATTTTTTCCACTTGTTATTTATATTTGAAATATAAATGTATGAAAATATTTTAAACTAATTTATATGCCATATGAATTTACATAAAATGGTTTATGTAACTATTTTATTATTTAATCCTTTATTGTAGAAATATTCCATCATTTGTAAAAATAATTTCTTAAAATACTTATTTAAATCCTTTGAAATGTATAGAATGATTTGGTTGATTATAATTTAATATGTCAAACATGTTTATCTTTTAAAATTGAAAGCACTTTATTAGTTAATCTATTATTGGAATTTGTTATGGAATCCTTGGTGAGCCCCTACTAGGCCGTTTAGCTCACACCCTACTTTTTCCTTCAGGAGTATGTCAAATTCTTTATTTTAGGTTCGATCAAGAGTAAATAATAACTTTTAGGTGGATCAAGCTTTTTACACTTGGTCTTGGTGACTTATGTCCTTTGGGAATTGGGTTGTGTTTCCTTATTTCCATACATAGGTTGTAATTCTTTGGGATTTTTATGCCTCGTTGTATTCTGGTACTTCACTCCCAGTGGAGACTATTTTGATATACCTTCTTTCTTATTTTATTTTTCTTCTACATTCTTCAAGAAAAATTATTCCCACTTGTATGTTTTATGATGGAAGGTGCTGGTCTCCGACCCGTGGGGAGCAGGAACGTCCTTCGAGCTATGTCAGGGCTAGCTTGGTTATCAGTTTATAAGGGTACCTGGGATGATACATGATATATTATCTACTATAGAACTCTATTTATAAATTTAAGATATTTTCTTGAATCCTTATTAATTTAAAAAGTATAACATATGTTTCCCTGGGAATTTGATTCACTTATTAACATGTGTAAAATTTAGAATCATCCGTATGTATTCATGGTTATCCGTAAATGATATCCTCTAATATAGAACTTATAGATTATTTTAATCAGTGTTATGATGAACTGGTTTTTAAGAAACACAGACGCACACTCTAGAATTTATTATCAACCAGGTAGATGAAGGTTTGTTTTGATATTGGGATCATATCCTTAAAATGGCCTACCTACGTATCCTTGTAAAAGGAATCAGAACCCTTATAGTTCGGTGCTACTTAATGGGACACATCATACCTTTTATGGTCATGTGATAAGAACCTATCCCTATAGTTTAATGTCATGTGATAAGGAAATCTAATAAAAAGGTTCTTAGTCAATGTTTTGTGTGGGACCTATGACTAAGAATCCCAAGGTACTCGGTAGGAATACATCTTTCCAAGTAGTATTATACCCTATTGGGGTTATAACCTATGGAAAATAGGGGTGATTTGAAGATTTGTGTTTGGACCTCAAGGAGTCTTCCTATGTATCCCATTTGGAGGGAATCAAAGCCCACATAGTTCAATAAGTCTCATAAGAGAGTATAGTCCTTTAATAGAAATGAATTTGGGATTACATCTTATAAATAATGCCTTGCTGATTTGGGGGGTTTAATATGGGGCTTATTCCTAAGGTTGATGCCCAGATTAAGGGAATTAGGGTTGGATTTCTGAATAGGATATTCAGTGAGCTCAGGCCCTATGGAGGCATCATACGTATCCAAATTATGGTGGAATCAGAGTTCTCGTAGTTCATTTACCATGGGTGTTTGTGAAAATGTTGTAATAATCACGAATCTCTAAGCCCACGTATTTCAAGCTCGGTGTAAGAAACAAGAGGAAGTGAATGATTCAACAATGAAACACACACTTTTCCTCCTCCGTTGGTGGAAGAGGGCGAGCCTATGGTTTCCAGGGTGGACAATGGTGAGGAAAAAATGGAAGGGGGTGTGCCTATGAGCCTTCCCTCTATTCACTTTACATTGTACAATGGTCCAATAGAAGGAATAAGGGATGAAGGTCAGGTGTTTACACCAGGATGGCTGCCCTAAAATTGATCATGGTCGGGGAGGTAGACATTCCATTCTCTTGAATTGAAAAGCAATTGTGAACCTTACCTTCTCTACTAGGGACATGAGGTTCCAAGTCACTTTTATAAGAGAGATCTCAGAACCCAAACCCTCCTCCAAAATGAGAACTTCCCAACACTTTTCCTGGGAGAATGTTCCATATGATTGCAAATATACATACCTATAGATGATTCATGAATCCTAACCCCATTTTGAAACAAATGTGGGAAACTTATGACTTTGGATATACAAACCCAAATAGGATACACACTAATGTGAATTTCCCCAATGATTGATGAGTCATGAGGTTTTGGTGGAGGTCTCAATAGAATCTATTTCAAACAAGGGAGCCAATGAAAAAGAAGACTTTCCATGAATGGATCTATGGAGGGCTTGATGGCTTGTAGACTAAAGATAATAGGTTAATCAAAGTGGATCCCCAAGTAGGTATTGGCACTCAATTATGGGTGGGAAACTGGACTTGGGTGACATGATGTTCACTTAAGTGATGAACAACCTGTATGTTTATAATTGGGTGAGACTTGGCTCAATACTTTTGGAGTATTCACAGGTGATCCCAGAAGTAGGGTGCTCAAGTTCCTATGAAAGGAATAAGTGGCGCTCATGTGTTTCTAACTCATCAAGGTTGGGCGATTTAGGCGCGCAAGTGTTATGGATTTCAAACACTAAAAGGACTTAAGTCCTATGATCCTCCATCAAATCCTTCGCTCTATGCGTTAAATAACTACCTTAAAAGTTTCAGAAGACTTGGGAGAAGAAATAGGGAGACCAAAGCAGCAATTGGGCATCCTAGAAATTCGTCCATACAAATGAAGTCCCCAAGGGTCTTTTTATAGGAAAAAATAGGACCCTGGGTGTAAATGAAATTGGCTACGCAAGTTGGCTACACGCCAGATAGTGGAACTCAATTAGGTTGCGCATCGACGACCCATAGGTATGACTAGGGCTATCCAATGTTCATGCCTTTTAAAATATTTATTTTCTTCATTTGTTTTCTACGATTTTTTCTAAATTATTTTCTGTTGTCATTTTTTAGACTCTCTGACAGAACATAGTGTCAAATAAATCCCCCCCTCAGAATTGGATCTTGAATGAAAAGATGATCCTATACTGAGGTAAAGTAATGAATGAGAATGAAGAGGGAACTGGGGCATGCAAGTATTAATCATGAAAGGAAACTTCTCAGGCAATATTGTAGTGCACATTATTCTGGTGCACTGGGTGACTTGCATCCCTTATATATTGCGGCTCCACTTCTGCAAAAATTCTCTAAATTCTAGAATTTTATCTCTCGTCATGCAAATACTTCTTCGATCGGTCACTTATGTTTTCACCGCGATTATTCTGTATTTTTTTAGTTTCACACTATAACTGGGGCTCCACACATACACACCATCTTACATTTACATGGCATGTATTATACTTGCGCACCTTAATGCATTTCCCAGTTTTTTAATTATATTGTCAATCATCAAGAATGAATTTACTTAAAAGATGATTTTTTATCTTTATATAGGTTCAATGGATCCCAAAATAATTGGAACTACTAATGAACTCGCCAGTAAATGGATTTATGACATGATGAATTTCTTTGGTCATGACTACTTCGACTTCTTTGACACCACCCATCCAGACATAGAAAAATATCTGAAGAAACATCACTTCATCTTTTCCTGAAGCACCTATCTTCCTATGTATAGCTATGTACATCTGTAGGATGTCAATATTCCAAACCCAAATAACTATGTCTCGTATTCTTGGTTTCAAGATTATACCAACTTATCATCTTCCAACATTTCTGTTGTGGGCTCATTTGCTAATTTTGGGACAATAGAGGAAGCTAATATCATGCATCAAAACCCATGTGCTCTAGATTTGAAACCACACACACTCTAGGTGAAAGAACACTTTTAATCATCCATCTTTTTCAATTCTCATATAAATAAATCTAAAGCCTCGAAAAAGAGTTGGGATTTCCGTCCTAGAGGAGGTGTAAAACCTACATTGATGTGGGAATACATGGTGTGAAGGATGTGTGTATAATTTAAATAATACTAAAAACGTTTTGGGATTTATGAGTTTCCCTGGGTTCAGAAACCCAATGTGTACAAGAATGATGATTATATGCCAGAGTTACAAAGCTGATAGAGCCTAGAAACTAACTCCATCCATTTAACACATGGAGAAGTAGGCTTTAGCTTGTGCGTTGTCTACAAGATTTCTAGAGCTCCAATCCTTGGAGATATGTATGATGAGTTTATTCCTCCCAAGGTGACACGTAATGACTCAGAAAAGACACCAGTTTTGGATCGTGAGTTGATGAAAATATTTAAAAACTCATTAATGAAACCATCAAAAAGTCCCACACAAGAAGGTATATTCATCCAGAGGAATGGATGGAAATATTACTTGTAAAGAAGACATAAAAGGATTCCACCTTCACTCATCCAATTAGTTATCCAAAGGCATAATAAATAGGTACACATGAAATTTTTTGTATGAAATTAAATAAAGGGGATATTGAAATGTGTGGATATGAATTCAATCCCAAAATTCCTGTAAAAAATAATTTGGAAAGTTTCCTGGCCATGTGGCTTAGTTTTTACATGTTAACAGTCTGAGATTCCAAAAGAGGTGTAAGGCCATGATCTTTTGTTATAGCAGAAAAGATGGATGAGAGAAGGATATTAGGGTTTTCCACTCCGGTTTTGGAAAATATTCCTATTATCTTACTGCATATTTACATAGGGAATTCTCATATTAGAATAGCGGGACCATTCCATGTGTTTTGGGGATGGATCTCTACTCACTTCAAAACTTATGTTGTACAAAGTGGGGTATAGGTCTTTGGAAGTTCATTCCGACCATCTGTTCATGCTTTATCTGGTATCTCACCCTTGCCTTTGAACGCTTAAGACATCATTGGTAGGTTGAGTATGTTTAAGGAATTTCATTTCTTTCCTTATGGGAATCCGTCTATGGGGAAATTCTTTGCTGATGGGAACCCCGGTTAGAGTTGAGGGCATACATTCTAGCTCGAAGAGATGGAGTATTATCCACTAGGATCAATGGAAAAATCATATGTGATGACTAAGCTATTTATTTATTGGTTCATCAGTTCAAATGAATGCAAAAAAATACTATATCCCCCCCTGGGCATGTCAGATAAGAGCATATTCCTATATTTCCCCAAAAATTATGGTTGCTGACATCTATGGAGAAGATTGGGGCAGTATTTAATTTACCTTACACTAATACAGTTAGCATATTGACTATCTGGTATGCTGATGATTGGGTCACGTCTTACCCTGATGGGGTATTAAACCATGTTTTCCCTCGAGTAGGGGTAAAGAGAAGTAGTAGGAGGGAATTCTGTCATTTGGAAGTTAACACTTCATCATCAGGGACCGAGTCATTAGAGTTAGAGGGTGGAGGTGACAAGGCTCCAAATTCACAGAAGAGACCTCATTATAGATATAATATACCAACCATAGTTAAGAGGCACACTCCATTGATCCCTACTGAGGCTGTACCTAGACGATCTAGTCACCATCATTCTGAAGAGCAACGAGTCCCAGTTTCTCATCCACCATCCGTGATTGTGGGAGTTTGGAAGAAATGTAAATCCAAGGCTATAAGATCCTCTTCAAAATCATCTATTGTGTACTTTGAATATTTATGACTAGAATATGTTCAAACATGGAAAAATTTATACTGTGATGCTGAAACCATGTGGATGGATCTTTGTGAAGGGAAACATATTCCTAGAGTAGGGGATGTACATGCCTCTTATGACATATTATTTAATTAAAATCCCAATTAAGTGAGAGCATACATCCGAGAGATATAAATTCTCATATATTCTCCTAATTAATCAATTCCCACCATGAAGGAGTGAAATAAATTATAGATCATGGTACCACTGAAGGGATTTGTCCTTCATTCATTTAAGAATGGTGTGATTTTGTGGATCTGGAAGAAGTATGTTTCCTTTTTATCACATTATTTTATGCTTTTCAGTTTAAATTTGTTGAAAGCAATGTTACATAGGGAAAATATCATTTTTAACTTCATGTTGTTTAAAGGAAAATCAACTAAAGTTTCCACTCCATGCGATAGCCCAGGAGGCACTGCTCTTGGAGCCACTGGATCACCCCATGAACTGGAAGAAATATCTCTAGGGAAACAGGACATGGAGGATGAGATGTAAAGGGTATGATCATCTCCAATATATGTCTTTTGAGATGATGATTCAAGTCCTCCTAAGAAGCCAAAGAAACAAAATCATCAAAGAAATAAATCCATAGTTAAATGCTTTCTGAGTAGTGGTAAGACTTCATGATAATCACGAATTTTAGACATTATTCATGAAAAAATGTTTAAACTTATTAGGGTTATAAGTGATTCTTCTGTTTCTTCATTGAAATAAAATACTGATAAGCTTCAAGGAACCCTAGAAGGTGTTGCTGAATAGGAATAAATTCCAACTAATCTTACGCTTCCTAAAGAGTCATTGAGGCCAAAGCAACCAATGTCTGTTCCCAGCACTACTCATGTTCCTGCTATCAGAGGAGAGAATGATTCTAGTAAATCAAAAATGATTTGTAGGACATAAAATGTAAAAAAAAAATTATCTTGTGGTACTTTAGGTTCATCACATGCACTAAAACAGCCATAAATGTCTGATGATGACCCCACAACTATTTCTGATTGAGCTATTTGGGGTCAAATGTTGTTTGAGGAAGGTTATGATAATAACTCGATGAGTGCTCCCACTGGTGAGACTAACCTAGGACCTGCGATATCGTTGGATGATATGATGAACCTTAGAATGTCTATTTAAGAAGTATTAGAACATGTTAATATACCAAAATTTTATGAATAATTTACGTTTCCTTTTATTTAATCAACTAAATGTGAGTTTTCATTATTAACCCTACTAATATTCTTATGATTAAATTTCTAACCATTTTTGTTTGAAAAAAATTTAGTTCCATCTAATGAAAATACTACCGCAATGTTACTTGAAGGAAGTATTGATATTAATGTTAATCCCATCATTGTAGAGACATTAAATTAGGTGAATCTTGAGACAGAAAATCTTCCTAAGATTCATTCTGAATATCCTTAGCCAATTATTGAATTCACTCCCCACCTAGAGCCATCAAAAAAAAATTTTAAAGTGATAATATTGGAAAGTAGTCTTCTCAAACATTTTATCTACTGTTAGGTAAGAGATACTGATATTGTGATTGAACTCACATTTTTTATCCATTGAACCTAACCAAAACCATAATTTTGGATTTAGCATATAGGGATATGAACTTCAATGCCTAGGTCCTGAGTTGAGGACACTAGCTCATCCCAAAAAGTACTAGAAGGTGAAACAACCAATGTCCAGGAAGGAGAAAAACGAGGAACTTTTTTAAGTGCATTAATCCCTAAATAAATCTCTCCTTATGATTGTAATTATGAATCAGACCCAGAACTACAAAAGGATCTTTATCTTTCACGTCGAAAAGTGTGGTAGAATTTATGATAGATAATATCTGAGATGCCCCTTGATGAACTTCCTTAAATAATTACATGACTCTCATATCTTTTTATCATGCTAGGATTTGGAAGTTTTGAATACCGTGAAATTCATACCATGGTGAAAGAGATTACGTGAAGGAGGGGGAAAGAGAAAAATCTTTGGAAAGAAATAATAGAAGCTAAACTTTTGATCAAAAATAAAGAATTCTAATAGGCAATATTCAGATCTAACACTATTCATACTACAATGATGAAGGAATTGAAGCAGAAGATCAAAGAAAATATTGTTCAAAAATTATGTCTTCAATAGGTATTAGATGTCATTACAGGGGAGATTGACCAGATTCGTAGCTCATTATAATAAGTCTAGAAGTATTTTGCCAAATCCATTGTAGATTCTAGAGAAGCACTTCATCATGTTGAAGAGAGTGGAGCTGGTCAACTAAATGAGCTTCAATGAGCAGTTAATTGGGATCAAGAGGCTATTAACCTAATAAGGAGATATGTAGAAAACCTTTTGTGATTTTAGATAAGATAGAGAATCTAATTTTTGGATTCTCCTATGTGAAAAGTTTTTCATAAATTAAAATAATTTTGTTTCGATTCATTTGTGTTTTCATTCTCGCTAGCTGCTTTTGTTTTACCTAATCAATTGGTCCTAGAAAAATTGTTTTATTTTTCTAGGGTTATATGGACAACCCCAAAAACTTTGTATCTTTTGACTTTTTATACTTCAATATTACCTAAATCATACAAAATGTACATTTAGTGAGATGTGAATGGACTTTTCTTTAGAGGTCCCTTTACAGGTTCCCAATCTCTTGAGTACCACGTCTCTTGTTGTTGGCAGTTTAGTGTCATGCATGTTGGTCTATAAAGGGATAGTGTTTAATGTCAAATAACTTTGACCATAAATTTGAAATTATATCCCAAACAAAATTCAATGGATAAGAATTTCTATAACATTCTTTATATATTTCCAAGGGGAATCTTGGGCCATTATTTTTATGGTCACCAAATTTAAAACTTGTATCAACATAAGGGGAGTCTCCTCCAAGAATAAAGTTACCATTGTTTGAAAATCTCATTATGGGAGTTTTGTTATGCAAGGACAACTTGGGAATATGCTGCATAGTCTTATAGTTAAATATTTTGACTGGCTGGCCTATTTTGTATGAAATTTATGCAAGGCCACCTAAGGGAATGTACTGCATAGTTAGTTAAAAGAGATCTTAGGAATTTATCATTTCACTATTGATAGAAAATGGAAAATAAGATTTGGGTGACTCAAGACCATAGTGGGTGGTTTTTTCAGAGGAAATGAATTTTGAGAATAAATGGTTATCGATGCCGACATATGTCATGAATAGAAAACCCATTTCTATACAAATTTGGTGTATAATGAATGGTTAAAATTAATCATAAAAGGGAATCTATGATATCAAACAGTGCATTTTATGTCATGCATTGAGGAAATTGTGTTGTGCAGTTTTAATTCATACAGTAAGGAAATTGTGTGGATTTAATATTATGTTCTTTATATTTGAACAAAGAAATGAGACTATCCTAATTTCCTGATAATTTTTCAAAAACATACTTCCATATTCCGGTATGGAATAGAAAATTGTAAACTATGATTGGGAATTTCTGGAAATGAGGAATTATATAGGAAAAGTGATAAAATCATTAGAGAAAGTCTTTTCCAAGAAAAAATATTCGATTATTTGAAAAACATGTTATGGAGGCTGTATTATGCAGGACCAACAAGCGAATATTCTTTAGAGCCAAAAAGTGGTATCATTTGACTAATAGTCTTGTTATGTAGGTAATTTTATGCAAGGACACCTAGGGGAACATACTTTATAGTTAGGAAAAAGTTTTTTCAGATGTTTGACATTCAATTTCTAAATGATGAAGAAAGTGTGTGGAGATTCATATTTTTAAAAAAACTTAGATTGGTTTATGATGAAAGGAACCTGAATATGGAGAGAGTATTTCAATTCATGATATCCAAAGAATCCGAGGAATGAGATTTCTTACAGAGGTCTAACCTAAACATAGGAAGTGTGGGGTTTATAGTTTTAGGTCATACTACTAGGACCAGAAATGGAAACATTATAAAATATATTGTCAACTGATCCAAGGTTATTTAATATTGTTTTGAACACATGGAGAGAAATATTTTTAAACTATGGTCTTGATGAATTTCAGATCGAGACAGAGATAATGGGATGAATATACATGAATGGCTGTTTTAAAATAAAAATTCATGTATATTGTCATCAATGTTTGATGGGGAAAAAGTTAATCTAACCAAGAACGAAATTACCGTCATTTGATAGACCTGTTATGGGGGCTATATTATGTAGGGCCAAATGGTGAATATAGTGCATAGACAAATATTGGAATATTTTGATTGATAGGCCCGTTATATAGGCATCTTATGCAAGGACACCTAAGGACTTTTACTGTATAGTTAGGAAAAAGAGTTCTCAGATATTAGATACTCTATCACCAGAAACTGTAAGGAAGATTGTGAATATATGAAAATATTCACGATTAAGAGTGTGAAATATAGAAGGTGGTTATTCTCAATGAACATGATAAATATTAGAATCAATATTTTCCTTGAGTTCGATGTCCTTTACATAGATATGACTCATATGTAAATATAGAGATTTTCATTATTTCCATTGAATCAATATTATGTTGTGAAGTTTAAATTCATGCATCAAGGACATTTTACTGTGCAATTTTATGTCATGCAGTGAGGAAATTGTACTGTGTAGTTTTAATTCATGTAGTGAGGACATTGTTAACCCTAAAAGGAATTAGGACACCTTATTTATATAGAGAATTTTTTTAACCAATTCCCAATCCCACGTGAGATATGTTCGGTGTGAGAAATAAGGAGGAGTAAAGGTTTCTTCTTGTAACACAAAGGTGACACAAGTGGAAAATACGGGTAATACGATTAAATGATGGTTGAGCCAAGTCATAGGACTCGGTCTCACTACATTTCTCATTGGAAAAAATCCAAATGTAGTTCTTATATTTCCATGTAGTTTAACATTATACAGTAAGGAAGAAGATGAACCGATGTGAAAAGAAAGTCATATCATAGCTGGACTAAGGGATATAACCCAAGTTTCACTAAGTGTCTTTCTGGGGGAAATATTCTTGTCATATGTAGTTCTTTAAACATTCACTATGTAGGTTTGATTCTTATTTAACGAATAAAAGGGGTTTATATATATATTATGGTTGAGTCCAAGATTGGAGATCTAGGTGTCTCTATATATCTCATATAGATGAGAATAAAGACGTATGTATTTCTCGAAACAATAATTTCCCAAACCAATCGAGTTTGATACGGGGAACGGGGTATTTTGACAAGTTTTAAGAGAACGGTTAAACTTAAGACACTAGATAGTATAAGGATCAATCCATGTATCTTAAAGGAACAGTCCTTATAGATCTGATTTATATAGAAGAGTATAAAAAATAAATAAAAAGATTTTGTGGTTGTGGTAGGGCCCAAGATTGGAGATCCAGGTGTCTCTAAGTATCTCATTGAAAATGAGAATCAGGTCATACATAGTTCTTCAAACAAGGTAACAATGAAGATATGACTCAAACATAAGAAAGAGAGGGACTCATGTGCTACTAAGAAGTAGAAATGATGTCAATGATTCTTTCTTATGGAAGCTCCTAACATCAAATAGAGAAGATTTTAGACATACATTTTAATTTCATGTAATAAAGACAAATGATGTCATGCATATTAATGTCATGCAACATGGAAAATGATGCTACACATTTTATCACCATGTATCATGGAAATTTATGATTGTTATATAATTTAATGTTCTGTGACTAGGACATTGTGCTTTCATGTTTTTAATCTTGCTGTGAGGACATGGGGGTTGTCCATTTTTCAGTCTTGCAGTGAGGACGATGTGTGCAATTACACAATGTATTTCTTCAATAATCTCTTATTGGTTTGAGTTGTAATAAGCTCTCCATACATTGATATTAAGGAATAAGATCTATTTGAGTAAACCTTATGTATGGAGTAAGTTCCTTCCCACTTTGGATCAAGCATTGAAGGATTATTTCCTGGTATCATTGGAGTCCTGGGGACAAATACCAATTCTCCTTAAAGAAATGAAAATAGATGAACATTCTTGTTAAAGGCTCACACTATTCTATTTTGATATACTTCTAAATGATGAAAAGTATACAATATTTTTTCATATAATCATTCATGTTCATCAAACCATTTATGATACCACTCATATGTTGACACATGATCATAGATTGAAACCATGTGTGAAGGAAATTGAATTTCAATTCGAAAAAACTGCTTCTATTATGTACACCAATGAATAAAGTGTTTCATGGGTTGTAGTACGGGTAGTAGTCTGATAATCCCATAAATCATTCATTAATTTTACAGTCCAATATATATTATCATTATCACCCATATTCTAGAGTATATTTGATAAGGTCTTATTGAAAGCCTCTATATGTCAATTGGCCACCACATGATAGCGAGATGAATGGTTGGATTTGATATTGTTCTTCTGAGATAACTTCTCTCCCTCAACAGAACAGAAATTGGTGCCATTATCTGTCAATATAGTACGAGGGACACCAAATTTGGGGATGATATTAGTTTTAAAAAAAACTAACAATTCTATTGGCTCTGAATTCTTTGAGAGGAATTTCCTCAGCCCATTTATAAATGAAGACAGTAGTAGTAAGAATATACTTGAATTTCCTAGCTATAGCTGAAGGATGATGCCCTACTACATCCATTCCCCATGTAGAAAATGGATAGGTGTATTTAGATGTATGTAACAACTATGGGGGTTGATGAAGGAATATGGAATACACATGGAAAGGATGGCATTTATTGGTGAAATCCGTGCAATCCTATCTCATTAAATGCCATATATATCCAAGCCTTCTGATTTGATCATAAATTATATGCCCCGACTGGTGATCACCATAAGCTCTTGAATATACTACTTTCATGACAACTATAGTTTCTTCTCCATAAATACACCTGAAGAGGATTCCATCAAATCCTCCTTTGTAGAGGATCTTACGGTGATCTGGACTATCATAAAGATTAATATTGGCCGCTCGTCGTTAGATATGTTATTTTTCAGCCCTATCTGGTGGAAGTACTCCATTTTGAATATATTTCATGATGGGTGTTCTACATCCCGTGG
This sequence comes from Viscum album, assembly GCA_963277665.1. Lineage (NCBI taxonomy): Eukaryota > Viridiplantae > Streptophyta > Magnoliopsida > Santalales > Viscaceae > Viscum > Viscum album. The sequence goes on from OY728133.1 coordinate 669,606,908, forward strand.
TATAACCATATAGCTCAGAAATAGGGCTACTTTCATTAATTTCATTCATTCTAGTTTGAATGAAAGGTGAGACCGCATGACAATGGGATATGATGTTGATTGTCTCATCTTGATTTTGATCTTCCAAGGATGTAGCTGCATTAGGCAGTGCATTATCTTGGGCATTTTTGTGATCGCATGATACAATAAAATGTCATATCTAATGGAAATTCATCCATTAACCCTATAACATAATCACACAAAGGGATTATCTCTTCTTTTTGGTAGAATATTCCCCCATTGACTTGTTTGATCACGAACTCTGAATCACCTTTCACTTTCAAATGAGTCACTTGTACCAGAAGTGCCAATTCCATGCCTGCGATGAGAGCTTGATATTTTTCCTCATTGTTGGTTTTGTCTTCCGATAACAGGAAGGAATAAGGGAACATTTCCTTTTCTGGGGAGATAAGGACAATTCCTAACCCAACTTTGTTGAGTTTAGGGATTTCCAATATCTTCACTGTTGGTCTTCTAGAGGCACCATAAAATTAAATCTCTAATGTTTTGGTATTATCTTGAATAGAGAAGAACTCTTCATCAGGAACTTAAGTATTCATTGATATTTCTTCCACGGATGGGTGTATAGAAAGGAATTTGGCCATATCATGGCCTTTTATTTCTTTCTGAGGCACAAACTGGATATCAAATTGTTGAAAAATAATTTCCCACCTTTACAAATGTCTTGTCAGCATAGGATGACTAAGGATAAATTTGAGCGGGTTATTGTAATATACAAATTGGACCTCATGATGTTGCAGGTAGTGCCTCAATTTATTAATTTCAATGATTATTTCCAAGAAGAAATTTTCAATACTTGAATACATAGTTTCTACATCGAGCATAGATCTATTAAGATAGTAAAGGATTTTTTCATTTCCAGCATTGTTCTTTTGCGAATGGAAGGCACTGAGTGATCACTCTAATGCTGTCACATATAGAATAAGTGGTATTCTTTAAAAAATTGGCATTAATACTGGTGAACTAAAAATATATTTCTTGAGGGTATCAAATTCTTCTTGGCAGTCTTCAGTCCATTGACAGGTAACTCCCTTCTTCATTAATCTGATGAAGGGTAAACATTTTCCTTACAAATTGGTGATAAAGTGCCAAATATAGGCCAAGTGTCCATCAAGTCCTCTTAATTATTTCAAATTTAGAGAAGTCTACAATCCAAGGATTGATTTTGTTTTCTCAGGATCAACATTGATACCACAATGGTGTATAACAAAGCCGAGGAACATCCATGAGGTTACCCAAAAAGCACATTTCAAGGGATTCAACTTCAAATTGTGTTGACGAAGTTTATTGAATATAGTCTCCAGATCATCCAAGTGATCAGATTATTATCTAGATTTAACCACCAAATCATCCACATAACATTTAACAAATTTCCCTAAGAAGGATTTGAAGATATGGTGCATGGAAAATTGATACATTGCAACTATATTCATTAAGCCAAAGGACTTTGCCTGATAGAAAAACACACCTTGAGGGGATATTAATGTTTTAGATTCTTCATCCATTGGGGCCATATGAATTTGATTGTACCCATAGTAACCTTATATGAAGGAAATAGATTCGTAGCCAGCCGTTGCATCAATTAAAAGCTATGTGATCGGAATAGGAAAGTTATCTGTAGGAAAATGCTGATTAAGATCTCTAAAATCAATGAAAACTCTTATTTTCTCATTATTATTATTCACTGGGACAATCTTTTCAAGCAATTTTGGATATTTAAACTCCTTTACAAAGTTATCCTTTATATGATTATCAACTTCAACTTCAATTTCAGAGGCATGAGTTGTGTGTGTTCCTCTTGCTTCATGATAGAATCTTCGATGTTCTTCTAGAAAACCCAAATGATGAGTGGATACATCAGGATTAATTCCTAGTATTTCTATATAATTCCAAGAAAATATATCTCTATTTTTCTTTAGAAATTAATTATACACCTCTTTCTCTTCAGAAGTCATGGCTGCACTAATTAGAGTAGGGCGTGGATCTTCTTTTGTACCCAGGTTTATTTCTATGAGCTCATCCACAGTGGTAGAGACACCTTCCTCAAATGCTGTAGGAGAATCTCGGAGATCTTTCTCTTATTCTTCATTACTTGTTACATCTTATATTTATAATTTCATAGTAAATGACAAATTCAACCTTTTAGAGATAGGGAAGGAATCATTATTTGAAAATATTGATGGAAAGGCCACCATTTTTGACCCTACTAATGATTAAGGGTCTTCTTGGGGTAATAAAGAAGATATGATGTATTGGGAATCAACATCCTTGTCTTCCTCTATCATTGTTACAACTTCTTCTATTCTGATTAATGAAGTAGAGGCTTTCTGAAGTTTAGCGGATGAAATGGAGACATCTTTATTTATGTTTTCACAACTTCTTGGTTAATCAACAATTTCTTCCATGTTGTCGGGATTGATTTCCACAATTGACATTATGGAAATCATTGGACAAGTGTGTTTATTTGGTTTTATACTTTCAATTTGATTGATAGGTAACACATAATCTGTACTATAATGTATGAATGGGTTTGCTGGGATCTTTTCCAAGCCATTCAAAGCATTAATTCTGGTCACCTACTTTTCCAAGGACTTTTTTTCCTTTGAGTGCTAAAATTCTACCTCAATGTATTGAGATTCACATATTTTGAATGAATCCTTGTCACCATAAAATGTCTCTATTTTATCATTGAAATAATATTTGAGACATTGATTGTATGATAAAGGTATGGATGTATGTTGATGTAGCCAAGGCCTTCCAAGAAGAATATTTATTGATGTGTCCTGATGAACAACCATGAAATCTGAATTACAAACAAGATCTACAAAATGAGTTCTGAGCGTAATCTCACCCAATGGTTCCTGCTCATTCTTTTCATAATCTTGAAACATTAATGTGGAAGGAGATAGTTCAGATTCAGTGAGGCCCAATCAGTGAAGTGTACGAATAGGAATGTGGTTGACTCATGAGCCATTATCAATGAAAGCTCATCGGATTTCTATGTCATTGAATTTTCCAAATAGATACAAGGGTTTAATATGTCTATGTACAACATCATCTTCATATTTTTCTATAAAATATATAATATCATGACATTCTATAGGATCATTTTCTATACGGTAAACCTCAAAAGTAGAAACTTTTGTTTCAAACTCTTGAGGACTTGAAAAAGCCTCAATATGTGGTTCTCTATGATATTTTGACATATTTATGGCATCCAAAATTGAAAACTTGGTCGGCACTTGGTCCAAATGTTTCAATACATATTACTTTTTGTCCACAGGTCTTCGATTCCATGCATGGAGATGCGGTTTTTCATGTTTCTTGGAAGTTGATTCTCTTGATGTAGATATACCTTGTATTGGAGTAGAAAATGGAAACACTCCTAGATTTGGTTGATTAGACTGTCTAAGTCTATCTACTTGATGAGAGTAAGACTGTATAACCTCTAATCAGTCCTCACAAATTATTATTCTAGGACTAAACCAATCATACATGGAAGAATCTCCTTATTCTTGTTGAGCCCGCTTAAGGGCTCTCCCATGAGTTTCGGCCACATAAACGATTCGAGCAGGGGTAGAGTTAAAATAGTGGCTTCTAGAATTTCTAAGTCTTCTCCTATACCCTCAACCTTGGCCTCTTCCTCTAGATCCCTAGTTAGATATAGGGAACTCAGACTCATTATAACCAGAATCACCATTGGCATATGGATCCGTTAAGTGGATAATGGTGACGGAACCAAAGATCAATTCTTCATCTGAGGAAGATTCTGCATGAAAGGTCTGTTCTTATTGTGTCGTTTAGCAGGGCGATGCCCATCATTTTGAAACAGATGGCATGAAATCTTCCAGAGTCAAAGAAAAATTTTTTCTTGACACGATCTCATATTCTTCTGACTACTCTTTTTCCTTCTAATCACGCTGCTTCTTTAAGGAATGTCCTTTTGAGGACTGATCTTTTGATGAATGTAGATTTTTTGTGGTAGGAGTGAACGAAGACCCAATCGGATGTTTCAACTATTTTCATAGAATAGAATGAGATCAGTTGTTCATTTTCCTTAGCATCAAATCATCATACTTTTTCACATTTTTACTTTTGACTTCTGGACATTCACCTTCTTCTTCCCGATGAGTAGTAGTAGCAAATACTACTTGGGCTGAATAAATTTTCATTTTTACTTGTCCAAAACACACCATTTTTTGTAGGAGGTCTTTGAAAACAAAACCATCCTAAATGGGATTCCCAAAAATCTGGTGAAATGGAAAATAATTTCGAATATCATTATCTCCTTATTTTTTTGGTTTCTTCGGCCTTGGACACTGAACTAAATTGTTTTCCAGAGCTGAGATGAATTAATCAGGAACTTGTTCATTCGGGAAAGAATAAACTTTATTGTTTAACTACTCAAACTATTTCCTCATTTGATCTCTTTGATCATCTTCACAAGGCGGTCATCGCTGCTTACACTCGGGAGGCAGATCCCTTCGATATGATGAAGTTTTTGAATTGGAAGAAGGTATGGGTGCTTGAGTGTAATTGTAGTAGCCTATTCTTTTCATATTCTCCTTCCCAGAGATGATTGAATGACACAAGTTTTAGCTTTAATTTCTATAATAGAATCTTTTTTCTTTGGATCAATTACAGCAAGGTCTCTAAACCCTCTTGCTTATTTCATAGGGATCAGTGGTGTGTGTAACTCATCATCCATATTTTCCACACAAATTGGCAACAAATATTCTTGGGGGAGTTCCAAATTTAAGGAATACATTAATCCTTTCCATTGAGTAATGAAATCTAAAAATCTTTCATTATCCTTTTTTTCAATTTTTAAGATAAAAAACTATTGTCTTCGGTGGCTTTGAGCTGAATTGAACAAGGAATTTCTGAAAAACATCTTCCCGTCCAGTAATTGATCAAGATGAAAAACTTGTATACAATACAAAATCTAGTCCTTGTAATGACTTCACAAAACACCTAATATTTACTAATTCTTTTTGTTGATGAGTTCCCATCATGGGATCATAATAAGAAAAAAAATGTGTTATGTGTTGTTCCTGATCACCCGAACTATTAAATATTGGAAATGTGGTAATCACAAAATTTGGTGGGGGGAGGGATCAAGATCCACCCATTTGGCGTATGAATTATTTTCCGGATGAACTGTCCCACGCCATTCATCCATGTCTTCTAATAGAGTTTTTAATGCCTCAATTGTGTTCATAATAACTTAGAGAATATCCGGATGAATTGGAACCTGTACAGGTACAACAACTGAAGCTTTAACTGGTGCAATGACCGGAAATACCACTGGTGGTGGTGCTGGTATTTATCTTGGATAACCCAAGGGAACAGGCCTAAAAGGACGTGTTTGATTCTGTCCTGGATGTGTACCCAATGGAGGAAATTTATTATCCGCATCTGTAGTCACCAAAAATCTTCTTTTCCAAGGAGCTTCTACAGGATGTGAAAGTTGAGTATCTTCTTGGGGAGTACGTCAAGCATAAATGTAGCTTCGAAGAAACTCTGTATTGATTCTTTTCAAATCATTCATCTCCACTTATTTTTGTGAAAATATCTCTTCAACTAAAATAGATTGACCTTCTCTAGTGGTAAATTGAGATGAAATCTATCTTTTACCTTTCCCCTTGTTAGATTCCTTTTGGAGGGGTGGGATTTGGTTATTGAAGGCATACCTAAATTTTGGGTAAGCCTCTAATTTAGGGAATTTAAACCTTCTTCATTTTCTTTAGTGTGTACCATATTATGAATAATAACATTATATTATGATTCCCTTGAACTAGAATCATTTTAAGGATGATCTTATGCAATAGTGTTAATAACGTTCACTGACACATAATGCATTAATGTAATTATGTCAATATCTTTGTAAGATCGTCTCCTTATATATCATTCCTAAGACTCTGTTCCCCTATATGATGAATTCCAGGGAACTGTTTGGAAGACAATAACCTCAAAGGAATCCTTGAATATTTCAGTTGTGCGCTCCCTTTGTGGATTCTTCCCTAATCGGTAGAAAACTGACTTCAATTGATGAGGGGATTATAGATTTGAAAAATACCCCAGCCTTGTAGTTTGGGGTTGTTCATGTTATCCTTCTTCAAACCTTTAAACACTATTTAATAAATTTTGATGGAGGACTTAAATGATCCCCTAGACCTACAAGCTGGGGTGGCTCTTAAACTAATATGGATGAGATTCACACAACTACTCTTCTGATTTTATGAATTTTAGTTGAGACATTAGTTTGGTCAATTATCTGAAAACCACTCAAATCACATATTTCGGAAGATCGATGTGCTATTTTAGACCTTTGCATTATCTGATGCCTAAAATCCTCTAAGCGAGAGGCCTTAACAAGATTCTATGATGCTTGATGTAAAAGTAACTCAACAACTTGTTTTCTTTGGTCTTGACTCTGATGAGAGCTAGTTGAGGCTTTTTCTAGAGCGTACATTTGATTATATACAAAATATTTTGATTTTAGCTAACCAAGGGAAATAACATTACATGAGACCACTTTTGGAAGGATTTGCTATTTCTAGAGTGCAATGAAATGAAATTCTCTATGCACACCCCATCCTCTGATACGAACACTGGATGGGGTGACATAAATCAACTGGTGTCGCCTCTTTAGATCATTAAGGCATGCACGCTGAAGGGTTCTCTGCTGTTTTTCAACCATTGGATGTTGGGAAAATGAGAGAGATTCCATGTAAATTTGGTGTTTCATCCATTCTATTACCTTTACATGATATTGATATTCATCATACATTAATACTTCAGTTTTCAAATGACAAATAGTATTCCGTAAGATAAGGCAGACATCATTAATGAAAACTTCTTCCATCAATTCTGGAAAGTTATATAGAAAATTTTCTAAAGGCCAAAACATGATTGGTATTTCTCTGTTATCCAATTGTTTTCTCATTTTTAATATATCTTCATGGTCTTTTACTATTGTTTAATCTAGTTGGTCTGACCAAATTGAACGCTCTGTATTAGAAGACAAATGACCTAAGGGAGGTTCGGAGAATGATTGTTCCCTTAAGATGTATTCAGGTTGAAAAATTATTTTTCCCATCATTGAAAAGGAATCAGACAGGACTGGAGTTGTATTGGTATGTGCCTTGAGATAGGTGGTATTTCCCATCAATACATTGTCAATTACATAATTATCAGGGCAATGCGAAATACTACTATGAGAGGCCTTTTACAGTGAATTCCATAATGAGGAGGACCACCATGGTGGATTATAGAATGGGATAAATCCTCTTACTCCATGGTCTTCTGGACACACTGAGGGTTTCCATGGATCTCATATGAAGACATGCTCTCTGGATTAACCGAATTTTTTGGAATCAAGCATTCATGATGAAGTGTTCAATAGAGAACTTTAGAATTATTGCTACTACTCCTATAATTTAGTAATGATAGGGAAGGATCTTGAGCTGCAACAAATAAATGTCTAAGGGATTCAAGAACTCAAGCACTATGAGAAGTCATATTGCAGCTTGACTCTTGATTTTATAACCATGTTTGGTGAGAATTATTCAGGGATGTTATCTTACACTTCATTAGAGACACTTTCTTGGAGAAGTGGTTATCATGGGCAGGTTTATGTGCCTTCCATGAAGTGGTCACCAAAACGAACTGATTACCACAAATTGGAATGGGTTTATGTTCCTGATCCTTTTGTCCGTATGATATGGGAGAGTATTCCACATGACCCTCCTGGACTGGAACAGAGTTGTGTATCTGCTTTGGGATGTAATTCCAATGTGTCATCCCAGGTTTGGCGAATTGGTAATGTGTATGTTCCATTGCTACTTCTGATGTTTTTGTTATAATATTCTGGAATGGTTCGAGAATATGAGTAGGAATTTGTGTCTTCCCTTTCACCATTGATAAGATGCGTTTGGTGACTTCAGTAGCCAGAATGGGAATATACGTCCATTCTGTATCGAGAGTATGTGTATATGTCTACTCTTCTACTCCATTTCATGTAAATGGGTATTGAAAATACTCATTTATGGGGGAAGAGTGTTGGGTCTGCCTCATATTTATTAGCGGAACATTCCAAAGTACTTCTCCGGGAGCTTCCAAATGAGACTGTTGCAAAGATTGATGAACACTGGTAGGTGTATGTGTCTGTTGGATGTTTCCCATCAAGCATGTTTGATGGACTTCCTTCAATACTGGTAGACATGACTTCTGGCATAATTAGTGATTATTAGCAGGTGTATGCTCTTTTTAACCAGTTTCCACCACACTAAATTGGCAGCATACTTGTTTACAGTCAGATGAGCCTGTTAACTTCCTGATAATTTGTAAATAGGTGAATGTGCATGTTCATAGCACTCCATTGGATTTTCCCGGTAGGATTGGTGGGTTCTTTCCAGATGAGTCTGTTGGGTAGTGGAATTAGGATGGATGGGTGTATGTGCTCACTCATTTCTTTCCACCAAGATAGTTTGATGGACTTCTCCGTAAGGGGGTAGAGGAAAGAACCTAATCCCTATTAACCAGATGTTTTCCAAGTGGTTCGTCTTGTGTTCCTAGGTCGGAGGGACCTGAGTCGAACATCTAAAGGTAACACCCCCCATCATGTTGGGGGATCACAGCCACACGATTTTGCTGGTGGCTATTGTTGGTGGGAGTCCTTAGGAAGGACCCATGCAACTTTGAATTGAGGTCCTGGGAAACCTCTTGATCTACCTCCTTTTGGTATAGGAGTGACTGGTAGTTGCGTTTTGGGGATAAGGACCAGAAATGGTTGAAGATGGTGGTTGGAACCGTCTGCTTCTTGATCATCGATCATTGTTAGCCAGACGATCGAAGATTGTTATTAACCTAGAGAGACTGTAAGGAAGCCTCCAAAGTTGGGATTGTACCATGACGATAGTACTACATTACCATCATGTTGGACACCCAACATTGAAGACACGGGTTGGGCGATAACGTCCTTTTGGTGGATGAGGATCCATCTTGAGCAGCAGTCAGGATGTTCATAGATGTCATCTTGATGAAATCCATTTTGGACTAAAGAGTGTTCTGAGAATAAAACATGAAAAAATAACAATAAACCCCATTAAAGTGACATCTTTTAAATGGATACATGTGTGACTGATTCCTATGTCTATATTTCTTTTATCAATTGATAGGGTCCTGACATGTGGGGAACATTATTAACATGGTTAAGGATTTACGTTGGGTTCACCATTTTTGTTTCGCAGTTCCTTGAAGCATGTGTTCTAGTTTTCAGAATCGCTACTTCCAGGCGGTTTCCATTGGATTTATTCATGGAAACGGAAACACACAACAATTAGTTATCCAAAAGGGATCTGCATTCCAAAGGTAGATATTCGTTATGATTTAATTTTATGATACTTATAAACGTGATTTGGTCGACAATATTGGAGGTTGGACTCATCACACCCTTTTTGGGGGAATTATTGTCTACTCTGGGACTCTCTTTATAAATTTAAGATATTTTCATGAATCCTTATTAATTTATCAAGTATAACATAAGTTTCCCATGGAATTTTCAATCACTTATTAACATGTGTAAAATTTAGAATCATATGTATATATTCGAGTTTCTCCATCAATGGTATCCTATTATATAATAATTGGAGATTATTTTAATCAGAGTTATGATGAAACTGGTTTTTATGCCACTCAGTGGGTCACTCTAGAATTTATTGTCATCCCGAGAGATAAAGGTTTGTCTTGATATTGGGATTGTGCCCATAAAATGGGCTACCTATGTATCTATGTAAATTGAATTAGATACCTCATAGTTCAGTGCTTCTTAATGTGACACATCATACCTTTTATGTTCATGTGATAAGGACCTAGCCATACAGTTTAATTTCATGTTATAAGGACGTCTAAGAAAAATGTGCTTAGTTAAAGTGTGGTGTGGGACTTATTCCTAAGCAGTCTAAGGAACTCAGAAAGAATATGGCTTTCCATGTAGGACTATACCGTTTTGGGGATATGACCCATGGATATTAGTGTTGATTTTATGTGTTGGCTTTGAACCTCAACGAGGCTTCCTACGTATCCCCTTTAGATGGGAATCAAATCCCACGTAGTTCAATGATTCTCATAAATGAGTATAGACTTTTAAGAGATATGAGTTTGGGCTACTTCCTAAAAAGAATGCCTTGATGATTTGGGGGTTTAATTTGGGGATTATTCTTAATGAGGATGCCCAAATTAAGGGAATTAGTGATGGATTCTTGAATACGATATCTAGTGTGCTTGGGCCCGGAGAAGGCTTCTTACATATCCCAATTATGGTGGGAATCAGAGTTCTTGTAGTTCATTCATCTGGGGTGTTTGGGAAAATATTTTAATCATCACGAATCTCTAATCCCACACAATTCATGCTTGGTGTGAAAAAAATATGATGGTAATGATTCAAAAATGGCACACACACATTTCCTCCTCCGTTGGTGGAAGAGGGTGGGCCTTTTGTTGCTAGGTTGGATGAGGGTGAGGAGACCGGTGAAGAGGTAACATCTTTGATCCTTCCCTATATTCACATTACATTGGAAAAGGGTTCAATAGAAGGAATAAGGGATGATGACTAGGGGCTCACACCGGGATAGCTTCCCGAAAATTGATCCTGGTAGGGAAGGGATACTTTCCATTCTCTTGAATGAAAAATAAATTATGAACCATACTTTTCCTACCAGAGACCTGAGGTTCCGAGTCTCATTGATAAGGGATAGTTTATGACCCAAAACATCCTCCCAACCACGAACATCCCAACATTATTCCTAAGATAAAGGTCCACGTGACCACGGATATACCGACCCCCATACGCATCAGGAATCCTAACCCCATTGTGAAACAAACGTGGGAAAACTATAACTTCGGATATATAAACCCAAATAGGAGACACAATGATGTGACTTTCCCAAAGGTTTTATGAGTTAGGAGGTTTTGGTGGAGGTCTCAATAGATTCCCTTTTATACAAGGGATCCAATGAAGAAGAATTTGTTCCATTAATGTATCTGAGGAGGGCCAGATGGCTTTTAGCCTGAAGAGAATATGAGAATCAAATAGGGGTGGCCAAGTAGGTATTGGCGCACATTTATGGGTGCACAATTAGACATGGGAGACCTGATGTTCACTTAAGCGATGAACAAACTGTATGTTAATACTTGGGCGAGACTTGGATCAAGCCTTCAGGAGTCTTCACAGGTGATCCTAGAAGTGCGGCGCTCAAGTTCCTGTAAATGGAATAAGTGGCGCGCAAGTGTTTTCTGATTCAGGTTGGTTGGGAGATTTAGGTGTGCAATTTTTATGGATTTAAAACACTAAAAGAACTTAATTACTATGATTCTCTTTCAAATCCTCCACTCTAGGTGTTAAAGATCTACCTAGAAAGTTTCAGAAGACTTGGGAGAAGCACTAGGGTGACCAGAGAAGCAATTGGGCTATAGGGAAATTCATCTGTACAAATGAAGGCCCCAAGAGTCTGTTTATATGAAAAAATAGGACCCTGGGAAAAAAGGAAATTGGGTGTGCAGGTGGGTTGCACGTTAGATAGTGGCATGAATGTAGGATGCGTGTCGACGACCCATAGGTATGACTAGGGTGATCAAAATTTCATGCCTTTTCAAATCATGATTTTCTTCATGTGTTTTGTCCTATTTTTTATAAATTATTTCCCTTTTTCATTTTTTAGACTCTTTGAGGGAATGGAGTGTCAAAAACAGCATCCATTCAAATTCATAATTGATTTTATTTAATTTTTTCTATTAAGTTAATTTCACCATTTTTCAAAAAAATTTAAAGCATAATAAATTCAAATCAACACAAAAAAGGATAAGTAAAAAATATAATACCTTAGTTATAATTTTAAATTTCTCAAATAAGTAATGGTTGAATAAGGTCCAACCACCTCCAATATTAAAAGAAAACTCTATAGAACATATCCAAATAAACAACCATCAATCTATGATTGATAATCAACCCTAACTAGAGGGGATACTCTAATATGATCCAATAAAAAGAAGAAGAATAAGGAAGAGGAGATAAAAATGGGAATTAAGAGTACCTTAATCCAAAAGGCTTTGATCTGATGATATAAGGTGTTTAGACTCTCAAAGGAATTGTATAGAGGGTGCTAAGAGGGATTTAAGTCAACTAAGGATTGATGGATGAGAATAAAAATTAAACCCAGGAATAGAGGCATAAAAAATACCTATAGTGTCCCTAATAAAAGGTCAATTTGATTATTCAGTGATTGAATCTGTATATCCCCATGATTCTTACATGCATTCAAAACATTTTTACTGCTTTTAATTGGATTCACACCTTACACCATGAAATTATTCATGGTGTTCCAAACACCTAGTAGGAAACCAAGAACTCCCACCATAAAATGGGGAAAATCCATCACTATTTTTACCCACTACACCCTGGAACATGGAATTTTGAGACCCATTTTGTTTTTTCCAACTCTACCCAACACTAGTCCTCACCTTGAACTCTCACACCGCCAGTACCATCACCATTAGGATATTGACCTTACCTATTTCCCATAGATAAATGATCTAGGCATCCAAAAACACCATGCCCTTTACTACAAAATGGTGCTCATCCCCATTTATCAATGGAAGAACATCTAATTAAAAATTTCTATCAAAATGGAATCCTTATATGTTTTGTTCCTCATGCCATTCCATGTACAACATAGCCACTGCAAAATTCCCATTACCTTAGAACATCCAACATAAAAAATCCACACCATGCCCACAAATGTAAATATGATTTATAATAGACAACACCACACCCACAAACATAATGTGGTAGCATTCAAGATGGCCATATCTCCACTCTCACCATTGGATCAACTTTAAAAATCTTCCTGGAACCTCCAAACCCTAATAATACATAATGGGAGGGGTTTGAAAAAATAAACCCTTACTTTGGATACCTATCAAAAAATTATTATCCTACATAATTAAAAAGTAATCTGATAAAGGAAAGAAAGGAGGAAAACAACCAACCCATGATATACCTATCAAGGATATCACTACAACAAACCATCACCAAAAAACCATGAAGAAAGTTTTTAAAAACACTCATAATTGAAAACTAGATCATAAAATAGGAAATTCGTGTAATGCATCTCAATAGAGATCAGAAATTAAACTAATTTAGAGACTCCCAATAGCTTGTGCACTAAACTAATCCACCATTCCACCACAAGAAACAAAATAAGAAACTTTCAAGCCTACAAATAAAATTCTCAAAATAATCCTAGATCTCAATAGGCCACTCTGAAAATGACACATCATCATTAACATCTAGAACAACACAGTTGATGAAATGTGAATCATCATGAAGGATCCTGAGAACCTGTGACACATGAAAGATAGAATGACTCTATCTCATTTGCAGGTATAGGGATATCTGATATGAAACATATCTAACATGCTTCAACATCTCGAATGGTCGAAAAAAAATGTACATAAATCATACTTGTATGACCAAAACGTTACTTACCATGATAGGGAGATACCTTCAATAACACATGATCTCCAATGTTTAACTATAAAGGTATCCTCATATAACCACATATTATTTTTGGTGATCCTATACAACATTCATTCACTCATGGATCACATACACATTCTATATCATGCATTGTAATAATTTAGGTCTAAGAGTATAAGACTTTACCACCTTATCCAAACACAACGTGGATCATAAATGTTAGTCATACAATGATTCAAATAATTCCATACCAATGTAAGAGTGATAATTGTTTGATAAAATAACTCTAATATGGGTATTTTCCTCACCCATGAACCTTAAAGACTCGGAATTCATGCACACATCATGTACTCTATAGTATGGATATTCCACTCTATATGATCATTCATATATGGATGAAAAGTGGTGCAAAGTCATAACTGAATTCCAAAATTAGGGTGGAGACCTCTCTTAAGCTTGGAGGTGAATCAGGTATCATGATCAAATATAATCATCTTTATAACCCCATAATGCCTCACCACATCCTCCAGGTATTCACTTGAATACCCTTCAAGGATATTGAATCCTTAATTTATAAGAAGTGAACTAACTTCATCAAGCAATCCATGATTACATATATAGAAAAATATCCCCCTTGGGAATGTGAAAACCGATGAAAAATACCATCAAGATATCCTCTCACTTCTATTAAGGAAAATAATTTGGTCAATGAAACCAACTATTAACACAGTGCTCAGCCATTAGCCTCCTGAAAATAAAACATCAAAAGAAAAACTCATCAATGAATCATTTCTTGCTAGACCATAAAAAAAATACTCACAACATGATATATATCTTTACCACACAAATATTTTCTGACAAGGGAGAATTATGGAACTCATGGAGAATCATGTCATGGATTTCCAAGGTATTAAAGACCACTCATAAAACAACACATGATATTAATCATCCTAAAATCATCACTCAGTAGAATCACCACAAACAACCTAATCTCTCTAGACCACCACCTCAGAGTCCCCCATCTAGGATTCCTCCACATATTACACCAAATATGGATACAACATCAGCTACTATAGACAGCCTCTACCATCTACTACCTCAATATGGTGGTTCACCATCGAGAGCTCCTCCATCACCCTCCAAATATCACCATACTCACTTGTGATATCCTCGGCTGACATCCTAGCCACATAATTAACCACAAAATTTCATTTTATTGGTGTATAGTAAATATCATATTCATAATACTATATTAATTCTATCGACCATTTTTTCGCAAATTCAAATCACATTAGTAAAAGATATACCTCAAGCTCATATGATTATTTAAGACCAAAAATATCTCACTGATAAAGTAATACCACTATAAATTTCAAGAAAAGGAAACCAAAACATGCTCAAGATCATGGATGACATGGTTATATTTAAAATTATATAACTATAAGAACTATAAGGGAGACATTTTACCTACTACATTAGAACACAACCTAAACCAAGACAAAACTCATTGAAAACACCTTGAATGAAACATTAACCTTTTCAAAATGATGAATATGAGTACCAAATACCTTCTCCTTCAAATACCTGAAAAAAAAACATAATAGGCCAGTCCACTTAAATTTCAGACCTTTCTATCCAATGTTATAAGAATTGTGATCCAAGAGAAGTGGGGAACGAACCTCCGGTAATAACTAACATGGCCAATGAAACTCCACACATATGAATATTCTTTTGGGGCTACCAAAGATATAAATACCTCAACAATAAAAGGATCATTAGCTAATCTATATTGAGGAACACCATGTCCTTATAAATGGACCTCATAAGAACATAAATTACACTTCAATAGATTCCCAAAAAAAAGTATATCAGCAATGAAATCCAAAAACAGATCACATATTATCTACATGATTATCCTCAGACACCGAAAATAGAAGGATTTCATCGATAAAAAATACAAATAATGGATCCTGAAACACAATAAAAAATGCATTCATCAGTCCCCTAAACATAGCTAGATTATTCATAACACCATATTACCTTACAAAGAATTCAGAATTCATATAAAAAAATAAAAGTATTCTTTAGATTATCAATTCCCTTTAACTATAATCTGATTTATATCCTGATCGTAACTAAATCATCAAGATAATGTTATCTCCATTAAACTAATAAATACAATTGTTAATCCATGGAAGAGTATAGTGGTTCTTCACTTTCACCTAGTTCATGAGATATTAATCAATACACAAGTCTATAATGCCATATGTTTTCTTCATAAATACAAAATGACCACCCTAAAGTGACACACAATGTTAAATGAATAATACCTATATATGGTCATCAATATGAATCAATAGAACCCACAACATAAAAGGGGAAATCATATATCAAGACATTGATATTATATTGATGCTCGAATATAGATTTATCCCGAACTAACTCATATGACGATGAGGTTGGGTATCAACCTATTCCATATATACATTAGGGTACTCTTACACATCTTAAGGAAACAAAAATGGATGATCCTCTATTGAACCCAACATCATCTCATCCATCAAGGAAAATATGATCTCAATAATTCTTTTACTCATCTAAGGGTCTTTTTCAATAATAAATATGACCTTATCATCCACAGTATTATAGAATTTGATGCTCTTAGGGAATAATTACACAATATCATACAGTAAATATAAAAAATTAATGTTTATAAGGATGTCATGTGATTATTTATAAAAACATAGGAATTCTTCCCAAGAGAGATACTCCACTAGAATCAATATGCAATATATGAACACATCATGAAAAATTTCTTGACCTTTAACTACTGTAGCCAGCACCAATGGACATGTAATATTCTCCAAATCATGTCACAAGGAATGGAATATAAAGGGTGCAATGAAAAAGTTCATATATCCCAAATCAACTAAAAATAATACACCCAAGTAAAATATAAGCAGATAGTTCCAGGAAAGATGTTTATCTCACTTGGATATGAAAACTATAAGGAATGTATTTGACCATAACCTTCTATAAGAAATCTATGCCCCTAATGGAAACAACCTCCATGGTCACACTCTACTCACTTTCCATTATAACATGGGTCAATACTTTTCTTTCCCCATCCCCTCTTAATGAGTTAAAACCTAGAGCTCTCTACTACTATTAAATCCTAGAATAATATTTCTTTAATAGATGAATTGAATTGGTAAACTAGCTTCATAATGAATATTAAAAAAGGTATGTTAATCAATATTATGATTTCCATGACCACCATAAATAATCAAGGAACACCTAATCTATAAGCAGGGGTCCAAGATCTTTCATCCCTTGTGAAACAGGATAAAGACGGTTGGAACTAAATCCCTACTATTTAATTCTTCATATGACAAAGAAACTAAGAACTCCAAGCATATATATTCTCTATAGAGAGTCTCAAAAAATCCCCAGTCATGATGATCCAATTATAAATGTAACATTTTCAAAAAAAAACTACCCTTTAAAACACTTGAAGATATGTTGGTGTTGTGAATGGGGTGACCTGGATCTATATCTCTAGATGTAAAACCTCTTCAAAAAGTCATAACCCTCACATTTTCATCTAAAATAATGTCTAAATTATAATACAAGAGGGTATTATTGTAGATATTAAACTGCTAAATGTTGTAATCCCCCTAGTGTAGTGTAAGAAACTCTTATATTCAAACTGACATTGCAGTCAGATAAAGAAACTGGACTAGAAATTGACATATAACTTCTCCCATGAAACTATCCACTCATCGTAATCCTCAAGGAACAAGAACCACCACTGTAAATATACCCCACACAACATCATCGCAGTCAATTAAACTTATTATTCCTTCCATCATGAATTGAACTAAAGAAAATTTACCCATACTCTAATCAATCCTTGATCTACTGGTCCTAAAAGGTTCCCTTATACTACTAGAGACCTTAGCATTTGAATTTCATCATCTGAGTGTTGTCTTCATCCCACTTAACTCTATGGTGATCTGCGATCACATCCTACTAAGAATCAAATATTTCATCTCAACGGGGACATCGACCTGGATTTATCATATATAAGAAGAAACATTATGGACTCTTAAAAACAGAATAAGGAATATTTATGGTTAATTAATTAATGTTTGGAATAGTTCCCATTACGTTCCCAAATCAAACCATGTCATAGACTATAATAGTTTATCATACATACTTATTTATGTATCCCAAATGTAGTGTCACATCAATTAACAGGTTTAGTATACTTGATGGTCCTTACATTAGATAAAAAGGGCCCTAAATACTTGTATTATAGCTCGTATCCCTTGTTTGCATCATGTACTATATCCAACTAATATTGTTTCCCAACAATATCTTGTAATACTCATGTGAACATATGTTAAAACTCTATCTCATCTATCAACCCTTATCTCTGATATAGCTCGTTAATGACCCCATCCACCATCCTCTAGTACCCCTCCTGGGCTAGTAATTAAGATTGGGAGTAACTCCCATAACACACCTATAATAAGAAATGGGTTGTAGGCTAGTAAATAGTGTATAGAATGAATCCAAATGGGAGGCATTACCTTATTGATATAAATTTAAGAACATGAGATAAAACAAGTTCCAAAAACCAACACCATTACATGGATAATAAACCATACCAATAAATTAATATAATATTATAGAAAATGATAAAAAACTAAAAGACACCAAAATAAACACCTAATAAGAAACCCCAAAATCTAATTGATATTGAACAACTAGTGTGAAGATAGTGATGTCCATATCAATCACCAACTAGGCACGAGATACTTAAAAATTAATTATATATACATTGGGTGAGAATATAGGTATACTCAATAAGATCATCCCATGAATATCTCTTTCAAAAGTGATAGAAGTATACTAAATCCAAGTGAATAAAATAATTAATCCAATTCCTTACCTAAATATGTAAAACTATATCCCTTCTTTTTTGATGGTTTCTCATGATGTAATGCATATAAGTCAACATATCCAAATCAAAATGGATATGTATGGAAGGCACCTTGTATCTTCTTCCCCAATAGTTTACCACTCTTTTTCCCAATACAAAACATCCTGTACTCCCATCCCTTATATAAGTCATCATACACCTAATGTACACATACTACATCTCATTCATAAAAAATCCTGAAAAGATACAACAACCCATGTATGAATTATACCTCAATCCACTATAACCCATGAATTCACACCTATGGGAAACCATAGTCCCCATAAGTTGATACAAGTATTTTCTATAACCTTAAGCTACTATAACCCACATATACAATTATAATAAAAAAAGATTCATCAATTCCCAAGTATACACATAACCTATATCTTTAGCCATTATGGTCCAAATACACCTACTCACCATAATTCATCGAAAGGAGAGTGGAGAAGATGGGGAATTCAACCATTTGTACCTCAACAACAAAAATTTATGAGGAAACACCCATACCCAAAACATTTTAGTATCAGGTATCCCATGATGTGAGTGATTATGGGTATTAATTTAAAATAACATAAGAATAAATATCATGGACAACAACACTAATGGAAAAAATCTATCCTTATACTCAACTACAATCATAATTTCACATAATACCAGGTTTACACCACTTAATCATAGGAGACTAGATTCCATACATGAAAACTAGAATCAAGATTATTTATCATTAACCATTTTCACAAAGTAATTATAAATTATTATCTACTCAGTTATTTAACACATTAAAAATCTAGTTTAATCAATTTAATTCATTGTAATCCAACGTGATTTAGAATTATCCATTATAATTTCTATATTTCCACCCCATACTCCTCATATAATTCCAAAAACCTTCCCATAATTTCTATTATTACATATTAAAAACATTAGAACCCACCTCGTGAGTTCAATATTGATTCTATTAAATAATATATAAAAAGATTACTATGTGACTCATCCTAAGATAGAAAATGGAGATGAACTTGTAGTGCATATTCCAACTATAGTAGAAAATTGGTAACCATGACAAGAAACCACTCTGAAACCATAAATCAAATAAAACAAAGACTCAAAAGAAAGACTGACAATACAAACTCTCAACTCATACCCATACAACCCATTAACAATTATCTTATAATGTCCCAGAAAATAAGAAATCCCACCTCCCAACATGATCCATTCATTCACAATAGCATCAACTCAACAAAAGGAAAAAATAAACCCCCAATACCAACTGAGATCATCTACCCATTTTTTGTAAACCAATCCCTATATATCAAATCCGTCCAAGGTTTTATCATCCTTGAACACATAAGTGTGGAAACAAATTATTTTAAACACAAAAATGGAAGAGGAAACCATGTACATAAATCCAAGGCATTTAATCCTTTACAAAAAAAAGAATGAGATCTCTCAGTTCAAAGAATTTATATATCGCAAACAATATTTTCATTTCCATATTTAATTAAATAATTCATTATAAATAGGATTTAATACAATGAAGCCTATCATTAGAAAATATCATAGCTACTAACAGACCATAAAAATACTTATATAAATTATTTTATATTCAATATCCTTAAATGAATAATTGTAATCAAATTCTCATACCTATTTCATTAATGATTTAACTATTACCTAATTTATGTATTTATCAAATTTAATCATATTAACCTTTATAAGTAAAAATTAATAAATTTAATTAAATAAAACACCATCTATAGAAACATAGTAGGAACTATTAATAAATCAACACCAAATACAATCACAACATCTCTTCCAACACATTATTAATTCTAGTTATTATTGTCATGAGGTTAATTCCTTGATTTACCCAAATATGTTTATACATGTAACATTTACATCAACACATAAAAATTAATGGTAATAAATCCACTAACTTGGTTATAATTTCATCACTTTTTGAGAACGAATGGATGATTAAAAATCAACCACCACCAAAATAGCAAGAAATCAATTCCCCACCTATCTACAAAAAACCACCATCAAGCCACTCTCTAACCTCAAAACAAACTATAGGAACTCCTCAAAAAACCTCCAAATGGAAGAATAACAAGTAGCATAAAGTGAAGAGGAGAATAGAGAGTAACATGATCCAAAAGAGTTTGATTTGATTATTTGATGTGTTTAGTCTCTCAAAGGAAGGTATTGGGTGGTGGTGATTGGGATAGGAGTTGAATAATGTTAAAAAGGATAATAAAAATAAAAACAACGAGGTCTCAACATTATATTTATAAATAAATGCTGAAATTACTCCAACATGGAATATTGTCATGAAAAATTCCCATGGAGTCCTTGGTCAAATTATTATATTATTCTTATTCATTTGAATCATTATATATACCTAATTCTCACCTGTAATCTAAATCATTTTAGGTTCCTTTGATAGGCACCACATCCTTTTCCATGGAATGTTGTGGGGTGTTATGGACACCCAATAGACCTAAATGGCTTCTACACATGAAAAATGTAAAACCCATTAACCATTTTGAAGAACCACACAAATCCATTTTCTATAGGGATATTCAGCTAATAGCTTCATCCTCTCTCGTGAATTTTATTTTCATAGACCTTTCATGACACCACAGCTCTCACCCCAGTTTTTTCATCGGTCCTTATTTCCCATAGGAAAATTCTAAAGTCCTTCAGTGGAACCATGCCTTCCACTATAGCATGGTGCTCCATCCATTTCTCGTAGGAGGTATATACAAAGATACACACCTTGAAAAAAACATCACTAGGAATTTTCCTCTCCATAGTGAACCCAAAACAACACAACCACCTTGAAAACACCATGTCTTTAGAATAACCAATACCAAACGACCAAACCATACTCACAACTCCAAAACTACTTCACCACAATTAGTACCATGCCCACTGTCATGGCATAATGTCCTTATAGATGGCTAGAAACTCCACTCTCACATATATAATTCCTCCAAACTATATTTTGGAACCACCAAACCCTAGGAAAATGAAAATTGAGGGATTTGAATTCTTGAGACCTTATAGAGTATACAAGTATACACAGTAAATTTTTCTCTGATAACTCTTGTATCAAATAGAAGTTCTATATTGAGGATCTAGGGAGTAAAGAGTGAAAATAATATATAATATCATCCAATTATAAGTATATAACTCATATCATCCCAATTATACCTTCTTAAATACATTTATAACATAATTATAATAATTGAATAAAAATACATCAAAGAAGGTTCCCCACACCCACTACCTTATTGATCAAGTCACACTAATTCCTTAACAACATATATATTTTAACTCTCACACCTTCTATTTCAACACACAAAATTATTCTATTTATCATTAAACATTCACATTCCAATATACAATCATATAATAATCCATGTCCATATAAAAAATCTATATGTGTACCCTTAGTACATCGATACCACCTCCACCCTATAATTTCATCCATGTATGGAAGGGGGTAGGGAAGAGGATATAACTAACTACCATTCGAAAACAATCCTAAATATTTGGGGTATATCCAAAATTCAGGTCTCATATGGGTGTTGTGTGGGTTATTCAACATGGGTGGATGTTTTTTCAATAGTGAAATCTATAAAAACAGAATCTGAAATAAAAAAAATTAAAAAGATGAAATATAACTAATAATCATATGAAATATATTTCATAACATAATATTTAAATATACCACCATTTCCAATACATATAATAATACTAGAAAATTATAACATTATCACCTAACCAAAAAATAGAGAATGGATAAATAATGACACAATCATAGTTCATTAAATTACCACATTCCTCTTACCACTTATTAAACATTCACTAGTTTGTTAAATATTCTTATTAAAAAAGTGAATAATTATTTTTAGTAATTATATTCATTTCATACATATCACTACTAGATTCATAATTTTTTACTCATTTATCCTTTTCAAGGTTAATGACATCCATTTATATTTATAATTTCGTAATCATTTACAAGTTATTATATGTACTAATATCATTTATAATGTCTATTTTATTTATCAAATAAAATAAATCTCACTTATAATTGATATGAAACAACATGAATGAGTCACGTGATAATTAAATATATAGCATTATTTTTAATTCAATATAAACATGTATTTATACCCTAAAATAACTTTCTGACAATTCATAGTTTTATTTAAAATCATGAGGAAAAACCAATGTAGTTAAAGAATTAATGAAATGGATTTTATACCAAAAAGATCGCTTTTAAAACCTATACTATCACAACCTGACCTAATAGGGGGGCTCTAGCCGCAACTACCACAATCCCACCTCCATAGGTCATGGGAAGGAGACAAGCCTTAAAAGGAATAACTAGTATTAGAGGCCTTTTTATAATGTACTTGTATGAACATACCTAACCATATCATTGAATAAGTGAATAAGAATAATAAAATAAAAGATAAAAAAACATTAATATAAACCATTTATGAAAAACCTGTATTCTGTAAAAGTGTATGACAATGTAAACTGAAAGGTAATGGGGAAGATACACACCCGACTATAATGATGTCCCAACAAGAAAAAACTGGAATGTAAAATGCTAAGAGATCCTAGATATAAATATCCATGATATGATCTCCACACATAGTGAAAATAAAATAGGTGTCCCAATTATCCTGTATAATCACTTCATACCTTTTCCAAGTCTACATAAGACATGACACGTGTAGTAAATTCCCATGAAAGGGTGATTATCTACATACCCAGTAAGACGCCCTAAAAGCTATAGTGGGAACAATAATATACATGACAATAATAAATATACATTTCAACCCAAATAAATAGAGTATAAAATCCAATTAAATGGATACATATATGTTTGTGTGTGTGCGCGTGGGAGCTCATATCAAATAAACACAAACGATAGAGAAGGGGATCTCCATATCATAATCTATCCCAAGAAAGAGTATCATCATTTCCAAAGGTTCATCAATGACACCCAGTACCTCTCACATCTATCTAAAGATACATCCAAGTCAAGAAACCCCTAACCACTATTCCACATAGTCTTGGGGAACAATCTTTAGTTATATGACCCATACCCTGTTACAATATGATGTTCCAACTTAGAAGATAGTTAAAGGTCCCATGACTTGTCCCGATGGGGGGGAGACATTCTACGATGGTGGAGGACCCATTCACTAACAAAGATGGAGAGTGAAACTCTCATGTAATCAATAGAGGAACCATGACCAGACTAGATGTAGGGTTCCACTCTAGTAGTTGATGACCCATGCTCTTGTATAGTAGGATAGTTCCACACAGATTGCAGATACAGGACCCATGCATTTCCCAGCAGGAGGGTTCCACTATAGTGGTCGAGGAACCATGCATTGACTATGTAGGAGGGTCCCACTCAATGGATTGGTATAGGTCCCATGCCATATCCCAGTAATAGGGTGTCATTGTAATGGTCAGTAGAGGACACATTACCAGACCATCTAGAGGGATCTACTCTAGTAGTCGATCAAGGCCACATTCCCTTCCCAACATGAGGGGCCACCTGGATCTATCATATGATCCTTCCAGGTCACTACCATCATCGAGCATCACCTAAATAATCATCATACCTAGAACATCTCACATCATACCTTAAAATAAACTATGGAGGCCAACATCATGTTCTATGTGGAAAAACACACAGGATAAGATCCTTGTGGACCAAAATCTGACTCCAAATGAAGGAGATATGAGAGAATAAAGGTTCTTAAAAAAGGAAATAAGGGGTACATAGTGTGTAAGGGGACCCACATGGCTTGTGGTCCCACACAACTACCTGGACGTGACCCTACCATTACACAGATCACTATCCATGTAGCACTACACAACGAGTAGGTGTACTTCACATCATGCCTCATTCACATGTGTTTTTATCATGCTCTCGCATAATGTTCATGTAAACTATTTGTGTTTGTGTACTCTGATATTTGACATGTAAGGGCCAATCCAAAACCCAATGTGTGTTGCCTACTCAAACGAATGTACTCTTCAAAGAACATGGGGTGCGTACCACCATACACAGTGTACGAGGTAACATGGTCTCCTAAGTGTGTAGACTATGTGCATGATGATCCATTTAGCTAGGGTTACACAGTGTGTGGTACTTCAAAAGGTTGTGTCATATTAAAAAAAAAGAGAAACCCTAGTCACAATATAAGTTAGAATACATTGTGTGTGTTCAACGAAAAACAAGGTGTGTGGTTGGTATATTCATAGAAACTCAGATCCACTTCCGGTATTCCACATCCAGACTCTTAACCTCTGAATTTTCTGATTAACCACCCAAACATAGTGGATCTCCCACTAAATTGTGATTCTCTTCCCTCTGGTGGCTGGAAATCGAACTCTGGTTCTTCCTGCACAAACCCACACATGTTTTCATCGCTTGAGAATATACCATGGCACACCATCTCAATCCTAGGGCTCATATTCATGAGTAACATCTCATGTATCACTCAAATCCTCTAAATACTACCTTGATTTGTTGTTATGTTCATCCAACATGAATTTGATTTGATTTGGGAGTCTAATTAGGCTCCTCCCTGCCCGAAACTATCAAATTGGGACCCCATAGGCCAATCATCTATGTAAATGAAGAATAAATGGTATAAAGGAACTATAAAAGTGGTGAAAATTTTGTAATCCAGACATTTTATATCCAATGAATAATGGTATTTTTTTCGTTCCTTGTGTCTTGATCTACCTGGATCTGGAGTTTCGTCAATATCTAATTCTGATTCAAAAATAATAGGGTTGAAAAACACTTCTCAATGATCTCAGAGTTATAAATCAAACCCTGAAGATCCTTTCATAAATGTTTTTTTAATGGTTACATTATTTAATTAAATAAGTAAAATTATTTATTTATTTAACTAAATTCACCCCCCAATGGATGATATTATCCAAATGTCAAGAACTAACTAATTTTAGGTCACGCATGGGGTAAACCTCTTGTTCTAGATTCAACCATGGTCTTGGATTTTGATCTAAGGTTTAATTTATGATTTATCCCATTTTATTTAAGAAACAATGACTGTATAATATAAAATATATTAAATATTTTTATAAATTTAATTCAAAGTACACCAGGCCTCGAAATTGCATTTCGTCTCAGCATATGGCTTCGAATATATATCTAGAAATAATAGAAATTATTAAAAGTTAAAAAAAGGGTCTCAAAATTATTCCCTCCTTTAATGTTTTTATCATTGAAAATCTAAATTTAACAAAAATATTAGGTTATTGAGCCTGAATATTTCTCTATCACTCCATTGATATCTCTTTCATTCTCTTGTGTTTCCACAACACAAAAACCAATTGTATGGTCCATCCATATAGGGTTTTATATCTTTTATCCTTAATTTCCATCGATTTCACTATAAATGTGGCTTCATCGTGGATTTCAAACTCTCCACGGTCAATAACAAGTGTGGGCCATGTACATATCTTATCGGCTACAAAACATGGAAGACTTCATGCATCCTCTAAAACAATGGGGGTAGGGCGTGGTGTTAAACAACTTCTCTAACCCTTTGTAAGATCTCAAACGGCCCAATGAACCTCAAGTATAGCTTTCCTTCCCTTCTGAATCTCCATAATCTGTGTCATGGGGAGAGACTCAGTAAAACAAGGTCTACCTAATAGAACTCCAAATTATTATGTAACACCCCAAGATTCCATGGTACGTTTCCCTTTCAATAATGCAATAGCTTGCATTGTACACAACTTCAAGATTCTAACACACCGCGACCAATCGAACTAGCCGTTATGAATAGTAATACCAAATTTTTAAATTTTATATATTTTATTATTCAAATTGGACTTCATTTTTGGATTTAGAATATTGAAATTATCCTATATTGAATTTTTAGTATTTTTCTGAGAACTTCAAATTTTTAATGAATAGTGAAAAATACTAAAATTTAATTTAAAACAAATTTTTTAGTCAAAATAATTTATAGTGATAAATTAAACTATTGAGTGGTTTTAAAGTAAAATTATAATATATTTTTACCATTTAATAAAATTTTGATCATTGGACATAATTTCACATTTAAACTGGACATAAACAAGTGTCAATATTTTAATATTTATTATTTCATAAAAACACGCTTTTTGTTTGGCAGCGGGAATTAATTTTAAATTAATTTCAGCCACTTATGAGTTTTCAATTTAGAAAAATTGATTCCATATTTGGAATCCGTATGTCTAAATTGTGTTAATAGGTAACTTTTAATTTTAGACATTATGAATAATTACTTCGGTAAATATTTTATTTACCGTTGTTAAAGGGTAAATCAGGTAAATAAGGGTATCAAAATAATGTTATAATAATATGAAATTACCCCAAAATGTGTCACAACCGTATTGGAGGATTAATTCACGACCATTTTCATCCTTGGGATGATTTTGGGTCCCCATGGAGCCACTTGTAAGTGGAAATGACACTTTATATTAATTAAGATGAAATGAATACAAAAATGACATAAGCATATATGTTTCAGTAAAACAATTTTTACTTAGGGTTATATATGTTATCCCTTCAAATATAAATAATCATTATTATGATAAATATATTTCCAACATAATGGTATTCTATTTATAATCATTAGAAATTGAATAATGAAATTTCTTTGTGACACAATAATGATGCAGTATTTTACTTATTAATGAAAGAATCAAATAAATGGTATTATAAATGTTAAAATAAATATAATTTGAAAGTTTAGATGCAAAAAAAAAATTAGAGGTTAATATGACATGTTATGATTTATTCAATCAATTATTAAATAGTGTCAAAATTGACATAAAAGAGTTTTCGAAATAAATATTATATTATTAATTGATATAATGGTCCTAAAAAACTAACATTCAGCCAAGAGACTTATACAATGATAGGCGTGTCATTAATGAATAGATTGGGGTTATCTTGTAAGTTTATAGTAAGTTTAATAACATTATAAAATAAAAATACAAAGATACATGGTAAATGTCAAAGTAATTAACTA
Source organism: Viscum album (assembly GCA_963277665.1). NCBI lineage: Eukaryota > Viridiplantae > Streptophyta > Magnoliopsida > Santalales > Viscaceae > Viscum > Viscum album. Next base: position 669,634,593 of record OY728133.1, read on the forward strand.
AGAGTTAAAACATAGAGAAAAGGTTAATATAGTGACCCAAACCTATCTAAAACATATTGGTTGAGTGGTTTTCGACCCATACCCACCTTATACTCTCAATACGACACTTTTGAGCCATTATAAACCGAAAATGAATTTATTATAAAATAATATTTCACTCCTTTCATAAGGTTCCCTTTACCCCTCTTATAAAAGGGCACTCACCCTTCTCTCAATTTCACACCATCAAAGCCATTTGGCTCAGACAAACCCTGACCAAATACTCTCTAAACTATACTCCCATAAACCTAGAGGCCTTAGTTTGATCATAAAGCCACCCTAATGAGCCATTTTGATCAAATCAAAAGGAAGAACCCGAAAAAGAGGTAATGTTTTCACCACCCTCTTTCAAGTTCATATCTTCTTCCACTTCTTATTTTATTATTATTTAAATTATAAAATAATAACTCCAGTATATTCTATATACTGTGATTTTATTATAAATATGGTACAACCATATTCGGTATTCTATCCATCCTTTGAATAACATTTCACCATACATGCGTACGTACACGTTACCGTCTCCACGTCATGGTGTAATTGTTATTGAAAACATTATTATTTGGATGGGTATGATAATGATGTGTAAGTGATATAAATAATGAATATAACATGATATTTATTCTTTATTTTTGATATAACATCGAATTATATATTATTTTTATATCAAAAGAATGATATTGTCTCTCGTCCGTACGTACGGAATACCGTCTCCACGAACACAATGTGACTCATTCCCCATCGTATCCATTCATGACTAATTATCATTTGATAATTAAAAATATTGTTTAAGGACTTGATATCATTCTTGATATGAATTTGGTACAACCTATCCATAACAAACACGGCTTATGTATCATAAAAAAGAAAGCGAGTAAGTTAACACCCGAAACAACGATAATACTAAGATATTATTAACAAAGCAATATTAAATGATCATATATGATATCATATTAATGTATATGATTCATTTATAATTTAAAAACAATTAATTCACCATTATGCAGGAGGTTACCCTACCCTCGACCTAGGAAAAGTACAAGGTAAGGGTTTATTTCACAATCTATTCATTATCTGAGGTTGTTTATACATAATTATCTACTGGGACCTTTTTATCATCCACATCCATGTTTCATAAAAATGTATTTGAAAACATTTTTACTATTTAATAGACAATATGTTGAAGTCATTTATATCCTTATTTTACCTTATATGTTTTTTAAAGGAATCTTTCCGTCATTTTCCAAACAATGTCCTTTTTAACCTTTTCGACAAAATTAAGGTAAGAATGTCATTTTTTTAACTTATACGGTGGGTGCAGCTATTTCCACTGTTATAAAATCGTCGAAGCTTCCCTTACAAGCTTATAAGAGTATTTAAAAAATAAATGTTTTATTTAATAAATATTTGACTTTTTAATGATTTCAAAAAGTAGATATTTCTCTGAAATAGTTTTGATTTCATCCATGTCAACATCTGTTGATGGATTTTATGCTTATTTGAAGTTGATTTATTATGATACAAAACTTCCATATTGTATTGAAGGTTTTTTGATATGTTGACTATGGATGTATTATTTTTATACCATTCAAGGTTTATGGTTAAAGTATTTACATTTTGTATTCTAGTTTTAATACAAATGTTTATGTTATGTTTAATCCTTTTCATATGAGGAGTGCATTGGACTTAGTAAGTGACGGGTGGAGCCCGCTATAGCACCTAAATGCATCTATAGGTATCATGATAAAAACTAGTCTCTTGGCACAAGGCCTTGACAAAATATTATTTGTAATCTTGGCACAAGGCCTTGACTATGTGGTTATGATAGTCTGGCATTATGCATTCCATAATTATGAAAGTGGTTATTGATATTTCATGTGATTATTCTATTAGTAGAATATCCATGTGAATAAGTAAATGGAATTATTTCTTTTATATTTTATATATTATGCTGATGTTAAAGTTTAAAAGGATTTTGGTTTAGTGATAAATTGCGTTAAATGTTTAGGTTTATTTATGAAATTTTATTCTATATTTCTATCCTTTCTGAGAATCTGAGATCACCCCTTTGAATGTTTTATTTTTCCCAGGATGTGAAGAATTATTTTACGAATGACCTACAGGCATAGTATGATGGGATATGAAGAAAATATGTTGTTGTAGTTTTCATTTTATGATGTAATGTAAGACTTATGAATATATCTATTGTTTCCAAGGCTACTAAACTAATCGGTCATTCGGGATTTGATCCCTTCTGATCATGCCAATATTATGTAATAATGAACCGACTCTGGGTAACTGGGGTCAGGGCGTTACATCCTATGACGTCGATCTACGTAAGATTTCTCAATACTCTATGCTATCCACATCCGCTCAAGGATGACTTAGATCATATCCATCATCCCTTGTACCATCTCTAGCCTAACAATAGATGCCTTGTCAACATATATCTCATAAAAGGATGGACAGAAGGGTCTCCTGTATAGGGCCTCATAAGGTTTCATGCCAAAAGTATAGTGGTAGATATTCATGTATGAAAACTCTACCAAGGGTAAGTGATCCTCTCAATTTTGGCCAAAGTATAATATGTAATCCCTCACCATATCCTCTAATACCTGGATAGTGAGCTTGGTATTCCCATCTACCTAGGGGTGGATGTCTATACTTATCCTCATATTAGTCATGAATTCCTCCTATAGGCCTCTCAACAATTGTGGGGTGAATTGCACATTACAGTCAGAGATAATAGTTGAGGGCCCCCCGTGAAAGTAAAAAACCTCCCATATTTATAAGTACCCCCAACTCTCTACATAACTCTGATCTATGATGCAATGAAAGTGTTTCGACCTCTTGATTCGGTAAAATAGAACCTATATGGCATCATGTATCTTTATTGTTCATTAAATTCCTATCATAATGTACCTGGATATTCCATCTCATTTCCACTGTGGGGACTCAAAGGGCTGTAAAAAAATGATGGAACCTTTTGCTCACCCTTTACTTTCAGAAAATTTAGGAAATGTGAGATGAACTCATCCAAATTCTGTCACATAATTCCCCACCAAAACTACCAGTGAACGTCTATGTACATATTTCCGACACTAGGATGTATAACCCCATGATATGTGTGGAACTCTCGTATCACCTACTCATGTGTTGTAATTGGGACCACTGTCTATCCACAGAATTTGATGATGTGATTCCCTACCTTAGAAAATCCATCTAGTAAATGTAATAAGTATATTTAGTCCCAATGCACCTAATAGTTGATGTCTCTAAATTTGGATTATTAGGAAGGCTGATGGACTAGAGGAGCCAACACTATCCACTGAAGAAAACTTTTAGCCTCCTACTCAATGAGGGCCATCTTCAAGGAATCCAACTGCTTAGAATCCTCCTCCGTCAAATGATCATGGGACTTCTTACATAGGGAATCTCCCACCAAATTTCTATTCCTAGGATAATACAATATTACAAATTCATTTTTCTATAGGAACTCCAACCAAAGACATTATCTCAGGGTCAATTCTATTTTTGTGATGACATACCTAAGACCCTGATGGTCTGAGTAAACCATGAAGTGATCTTCTAGAAGATAGAGCCTCTATATCCTTATTGAGAAGTCCACCACTTCCACCTCTAGGTCATGAGTCACATGGTTCTTCTATGGGGTCTCAACTTCCTTGACCGATATGTGATAACTATGTGTCGGTACATCAACACATTGTCGAGCCCAACTCCTAAGGCTTCGAAATACAATAAGTACTCTACACCCTCTTTTGATAGTTTCAAAACATGAGAACTCATCTCCCTTATCCTAAAATCCTCGAAAGCCCTCTAGAATTTCCTAGTTTAGGTAAAAAACTGCCCTTTCTGCATCACGATGGTCAAAATGGTTGATATCTATGAGAATTCTTCCACAAACCTCTTATAGTACCCTTACAAGCTAAGAAAACTATGCACCTCCTTGATTCTATTAGGTGGTCCCATGAAATCACTACATCAATATTTTTTAGGTCCATAACTAATCCACACTTAAAAATGACATGCCCCAAAAAGTAACCATCATGGATCTAGAAATGAAACTTTGAGAGCTTTCCATAAAGGTGGTTCTCCCGAAATAAATCTAGGACCATCCTCAAGTGATCTTTTTGCTCCTACTCTGATGTAGAGTATATTATTATGTAATTAATAAAGACAACCACTAACATGTACAAGTAAAAATGGAAAATTTGGTTAATCAAATATATAATAATGGTGGAGGAGTTTGTCACACAAAATGGCATCACCAGTAACTCATAGTGTCCTTAGTGACATTAGAATGATATCTTTGTAATATAAACCCCACAAACTCTCAAATGGTTGTATTTAGACCTAATATTGATCTTTTAGAATCATGTCACACATCTCAATTTGTCAAATAAGTCATCAATGCTTGGAGAGGGGTAATTATTCATTACTCTTCCCTAGTTCAGATGAAGATAATATATAAAAAGAAATAAGCTCTTATCTTATTTCTTTATAATCAACACCAGATCTTTCCAGAGGGACACTCTGGGTATAATAAACCCATTATTTTGAATTAAATCTAACTACAACTACATATCCCAAAGATCTATTGGTTCCATTAGATTTGTCACAAAATATATTGAATCGGTCCAAGGTGCATGTCGATACAAAACATCATCTACGGCCTCAGAGGTAGTCTTAGAACATCCTTGGGGAAGATTTATATAAAATCCTCCATGACTAAAAGATTCTAGATACTAGAAAATCCTACTACACCAAGGGATAAAATCACCAATTAATGGGTAATTGGTAACAATCTCCTGCTCGGAAAACCCACTCATACCACCCTGAGATCTCTCTCACCCACAAATGAGACTCTCTTCTCATAGATGTGAAGTTATCTAACTCATCTACGGTGATAGTAAATATCAGCTCAGACAATGGAAATCAAATCCATACCCTATATGATGTCAGAGGGTACCATCATGATGACCAAAAGGTCCCATGAGAAAATATCTCCTCCAAATGATAGATCACTCAAATTTAAGATTATAGATATAGAAGTACAATTCCACATAGGACTTCAATAATAATATTCTAGACTAAATCCACAACTGTGAGCTCTATCTCTCACACCATAAGTAATGAGATGAAGTAATGACTTTCACCTATGTCTCCTAATACTAAAGAAAGGGTATAATAAACATAGATGTATCCTCTAATAATCTTGTGTGTTATGAGGTCTTAAGACTCCATAGATTGTAGATATCCATTGTTCTGTCTGCTAGTTAACTAAGCTTGACCTTGGCCACATGGTTGTGGTGGTGGTGCAATATATATCTCATAGAATTGTCTAAGGCCCATATATTGTCATCTTGGAGCTCCAATTGCACCTATACTAGCTCCACCTCCATTGGGTCCACCATGTCCTTGCCTGTGAGATCTATGATCACAGTGATTCCTCTTACATGGATGTATGTCCACTATCTAACTTCACTCCTCAATATGTTTGGTCAGATATTCATGCACCATGTGACCTGACCCATCGTAGGCATAACACTTCCCCTCTCCGAGATACCCTAATTTTATGTGCTTCCCCTAACCACATGCACAAGTTGATCCTAGGAATATATCACATGTTGAGATCTTGTTCAATGGTTTTTTATAGCTTCTATAGATAACTTATCCCTATGACCCCCATTTCCAGCTCCAGTTGTTCCACGTCCCTCTGACAGGAATCTCTTTATCACCAGCAATGGTTCCAAGACCCCTATAAATGGGGGAATGCACAAGGTCACTGCACTGGAGCAAATATATCTATAGAGTCCATGCTCACACATATGTTCTCATAATTATCCATCCTAAATCATATTGAGGGATTATGGAATAAGTTCTTTGAACCATGAGACATAGTCTAAAACCATCATCCTCCTATGTTATAGGTATAGAAGCGCTTATATCTGAACTGATTGAAAATAAGAAGGGTTAATACTCCTCAAGAATCAATTATTGGAAGTCATTCCATGATAGTGTCCACACATCCTGAATCTGTGCAACAAGACTCCACTGTCACCTAACAACTCCATGGAAAATGATAGATCCATCACAACCACATAGTCTCTCAATGTCTAAATAATCCTAAAAACACCAACCATAAACTCAAGTATATCCTCCATTGCTTGGGATTCTGGATCACCATGGAACCTTAGTGGCCACTGGAACACGGAACATTCTATGACTATGTGAATCCTCATCCTTCTATTCTAGTGAGATCTGTTGCTCAACAGGTGGGGTTGAGACTACCTATCCACCTATTGGAAGAATATTGCATGATGACACCTAAACTGATGGCTCATCACTCATTAAATCGTTATCAAGATATAGAACTGGTATCCTCTATGGATAGCGTCATAGAGTCATCCTCAAAATTTAATCAAGAAGTTCCATAGTAAGATGAGCATATATATAAGAAATATGGATTTAAATCAATAAGGAAATATAAATACTCAGTCATACATGATTCATATACCATTTATCTCTACAATAATGTTTCGATATGTCGGGCCAACAAGCAATTAGTCATGGTCCTAGTGACTGGATACGTTGTCCACTGCACCAACACTAGATTCCCTGGTCTGAAAACCGCACTCGTGACACATTGACACTGTTTCCATAAATCCCAATCAAACCCTCATAAGGGGACTAATCTAAACACTATCCTAAAGAATGAACTTCTATGGAACCAATATTTCATGACCCGACCCAACGAGGCATTAGGCACAACTACCCCAACCCCACTTCTATAGGCCAGGGGCTAGCGACAAGCATTGAAAGGAATACCTAGTATGGGATGCCTTTACATAATGTACATGTACACACACACCATACCTTTACAATTAAGAATTTTAAAGGAATAATAAAATAAAATATTAAACAGATAGAATATAAACTATGCATGTAAACCCAATAGAGTCTACAAGAGTACACCAGTGTAAACTAAAAGTTAAAGGAAAAAAATACACGCCCAACCATAAGGATGTCCCAACATAAAAAACTAGAATGTAAAATGTTGATGTAGCTTGTATCGATATCTCCAATATCTGACCACCATACATATTCCAAATGAACTAAGAATTATTATTATACTATGTAATCATCACCAACATGTCTCTCATATGCATAAGACATGACACGTGCAAGAAAATCCCATGAAGGGGTGAGTATATACATACCCAGTAAAACACCATTAAAGCTGAAGGGAGAGTAGTAAGAGACGAGAAATGAATATATAGTCAAATAAAACCAAATAAATAGAGTACAAAATCCATTTAAATTGATATATGTATATTTGTTCAAAAAAACACAAAATGGGAGGTACGTGGATCTTCTCTCAAAGGCCACCCCAGAGAAAGAGTATCATCACATCCAAAGGTCCATCAACAATTTCAAGCATCTCACACTTCTTTTCACATAATAATCCTAGTAAAACTACTCCACGACACCATGACACACTTTTGAAGGGTATTATCTCTTGGTAGTGCCTGGTTAGACATGAGGTTGAAAATAAAAAGATAGTTAAAGGACCCATTACCTCTCCTAGAGGGTGTCACTCTATAATGTTTGAGGACACATACCCTGACTCAATAAGAGGGTTTCACTCAAGTAGTCAGAAGTGGACCAATGCTCGAACCAAATGGAGGGTTCCACTCTAGAAGTTGGTGACCCATTCCCTGGTACAATAGTAGGGTACTAATCAGACAGTAGATTGAGGACCATTCCATGTCCATCATGAGGGTTCCACTCTAGTGGTTGATGACCCATACCCTAACTATATGGGAGGGTTACACTTAATTTATATGTAGATGACCCATGACATATCCTCATTTGAGGGAGAAACTCTAATTGTCAGTGTAGGACAAATGCCCTGCCCAGTTAGAGCATGCCACTCTTGAAGTCGATTGATGATGCATTCAATTCCTAGAAGGAGGGTGCTACCATAATCTCTCAAATGATCATGACCCTTCCATTTTTGAGAATCTCCTAAATAAGATTTATGCTTATAACATCTTGCATCATAATTAAAAATCCACTATAGATTACACCATCATGTTTTTTGTGAAAAAAACACTCATAATAAGAGACTCACATTCCAAAATACGACTCAAACAATAGAGATAGGGGAGGATAATGGTTCCACAAAAAGGAAAGAAAGGGAATATTGTGTGTAAGGCGACCCACATAGTGTGTGGTCTTGTAGCACTGCCTAGTTAGTTCCTTGTTGGTCCATGGATCACAAACCATATAGCACTATAAGACATGTAGGTCTACTACACGACATGCCTCCACCACCAAAGGTCCTTCCCATGCTCCCAATTTGTGTTTCTGTAAATTTCATGTGTCCATAGACTCTATAAAATGGCGTGTAAGGTCCAGGACACACCCGGAGTGTGCCACATACTCAAGCCTACGAACTCTTCAAATTACATGGTGTGCCTCTCCCCATACATGGCATGAAAAGAGAATATGGTCTATGAGGAATATACCCTCTTTAAATAATGATTCGGGTAGCTAGGGTTATGTGGTGTGTGGTCCCTCAACAAAAAGTTTCATATTTAACTATAAAAAAACCCTATAATCCATAGAAACCAGAATACATTTTGTGTGTTCATCAAACTACATTGTGTATAGTCTAAATTTTCCATGAAAATTTGATCCACATTACATGTTCTAGATCTAGCCTCTCCACCTCTAAATCCCCTAACTAATAACCAAAAAAATGGTGGATCTCCCTCTCTATGGATATTTCCAGCCCTACAATGGCCATAAATTGAGATTTGGTTCTTCCCATAAGAGCATGCACATGTCGTCGCCACTCAGGAGTCTCTCGTGCCATACCATCTTGACCCCAGATCTCATATTCATGAGGGACACCTCCCTCATCCCAAATATCCTCTAAATACATCCTGGATTCATAGTTCCTTTTGTCACACATGAAGCCAGCATGACTCTGGGGGTTCAATTGGGCTTAGTCCTACCCAAAAACATCATCCCAAGAACTCATAAGCCAACCTGTGAAGAAGATAATGAATAATTTAGAGAAAAACAGAAAAATAATGGTGAAAAATAGTTTTCCAAGCATTATTTATGAAAATATAAAATTGGGATAATGTAGGGGGATAAATAATTGAATAATCAATTTAAATATGTACACAAGCATCTGAAAAGGCTAAAAATTATCACAGATCAAATAAAGATGGTGATTTTCTCAGTTAATTTAATAAATTAGGGGAGAATCCAAATAAATGAAGACTCCTACCTGGAATTGGATTGTTAATTAATTAAGAACACACTCTCTAATTAAGAAGGAAAGTCATTGCATTCTTTGTATCTTTATTTTTATAGATCTAGAGTTTCATTGTTGTTTGATTCTGATTGACCAATAAGAGGTTAGAAGAACACTTCTCAAGGATTCCAAGGTTATGCAGATAACCATAGATATCTGTCCATAATGGATTATTTTATGGGTAAATTATTTTTAGGTTATTTAATTAAATAAATAAAACAAATTATTTATTTAACTATATACACCCACCAATGGAATAATTAATTTAGAATGTCTTATGCTGACCAATTTTGGGTCCTAAATAGGAGAAAAATCACATTCCATATTCAATTTTGGTCTCAAATTTTCAATATAAGATTACATTTAAGATTTATTACATTTTCTTTAAGAAACTCCGTGCACATAATATAAAATATATTTAATACTTTTATAAAATTAACTACGGGAACACCGAGTCTCAAAATCAAATTTTATTTCAGTTCCTAGCTCCAAAAATATATCTACAATTATTTCAAAGTCCTAAAAGGAAAAAACAGGGCCTTGAAAAATAAAAATAAGTTTTTATTTGGAAAAATAGTTTGTATATACATTCAAAAACATTTTAAAATTACCATAAAATGTTATTAGGATTGAGGATTTTAAATATTGGTTTGAATTCATGGAATCAATCATTTTAGACATAAGACTAGCAACAATAACCACAAAAATAAATTTAAATTTGTATTAAATAAGTAATATCTAATGATTTAATTTAATAGTTAAAAAACCTAAATAATTTGTTCAAACATTAGGCCATAGGAAAGAAAACGAAATAATATTATAATTAATACAGTTGGAAAGCACAAGAGAACAGATTTCATATCAAATGAAATATAATATTTTGAATCAACATGATTTTATGTATGATTAAAATTCATTCAATTTTGTAATCATATCCTATAATAACCCATTAAGTAATATTTTAATATATATTATCATATGTTTTAATTCTCACTATAAAAGTTCATCCCCCTAATCATTTTTAAATGAGACACCTCTTAATCATAAAAAATAATGATTTAATAAATTATATAATGAAGTGTATAAATATTTAAACACTTGTGAGTTATTTATATAATTTTGGTTATCTCCTAACCTGAACATACCTTAGTTTAATATTTTAAATATCTAAAAAATACATCTGAGCCACTTAAATTTGTTCCATTCAGTTAATAATATTTTATTTATAATATTTATTCATTAAATTTATTAAATACAATGAGATCATTTAGACTTTATAAAATATGATGCTTTATTAAATTAATTTGATGAACCTACCTAGGTTGCCCTCAAAACTGCCACCTGACAGGATCTGTCACATACCTGAATGAAATTCCATATCCCCAAAAGCTGGTGACCATCACTAGGACATAAAAATAACTAGAGGGAATAATTTATCACAATCTGAAACATATTATGTGGTGTATGTAGTCATATTGGAATGAAATAGTGTAAAAACCCAGAAGAAATACATGACATATCTAAAAGGATAACAAAGGTAGAGACAGAACTCATAGTGGTCATAATAATCCCAAAGAACCACTTCAATATCAATAGATAACTAAAACAGAGATGATTACTCTATATGATACTATAAAGAAACTCCCATCTCATTAATGGCTACCTAAGACCATCTAACCAAAACCTCATCACCTCATTATGGCACTTTTTCTTTCCCTGCATTAAAATACATTACTAGGTTTACACACCGCCAAGGGGTGTATAGGGTCTAAGCTAAAAAGGATCAGTAGGATCTCACCCAGGTGTTTCATATCATGTATATATAAAAACAATAATTGTATTCCCATTTTAAAAAAATATGGCATGGTAAGTGATAATTAATTTTTATATCAAAATCATGGTAAATATTTCTTTCTTTCCACTAATTTAAAACAATTCAGGTAAAATAGTTTTGAAGCATAATTTCGAAAAAAATTATCAGAGTAAAAAAAAGGTATATCAATGTTAAGACAATACAAATCCAATGCACAGGTAAATCGAACCAAGGATCACTGTAGGATAGTCTATAAAACTACTCATACCCCAATCAATGACTAGTGCACAACCATATCCTTAGAAGATGGGCCTATGGAGCATAGTATCACCCCATGAGTGTGTTGAGGGGTTCCTGTAACCACTTTCTGTTTTAATAATTACAAAGATATATTTATTATATTTCCTTTGAGAGTCTTGATGGTTTTTATTATGTTTAGAATAAATTATTCTTATAATTAATTATATCGTAATATTTCTTTGATTAAAATATCTTTTTTATTGGTCATAACATGTTCTACAAGTTTCATACAGTTTCCTTAAGAAAAATAAGTTTTTGGGACCATAAAATATCATTTATAAGTGTTTTTTACCTTTTCCATGTAAGGGATTCATGTTTCCAAATCTCCCATATAAAATATTCACATAGATAATTCTCTCATGAAGTCATTTCACTTTTCACCACATAGCTGATTTTCCAGAATCATATACCTTCTATATATTGACCATAAAATGGGCTATAGAACACCAAATTATGTGATTAATATTTCATTATAATTCAAAAAAATTATATAATTTTAATTAAAATACATAAAAATATTAATTGATTGTTATCATGACCTAAATTAGGTTATATGTGACTGGATGTTTTCATTCTAAATTCTACAGTTTTACAAAATTAGTTTTCTACGATATAATGATGATAAATTTTGTTATAGAAGTTTAATTAATGTGATTCATGGTTACATGGAAGGATAAAAAAATATATAAATATAATTAAACTATAGATAAATCTAATTCATTCGTTTTTTATGTCTTTTCTATGTACAAAATTGTTCAATTCAAGTTGTCTATAGTTTTCAAAATTCTACTACTTAGATATTTTGAATATGTGATAAAATTTTCATACATCGTGAATCTCCATCATCAATGATTTTCTTATGTGATAATTAGTTTTTAGATATCCTGTTACCTGAAAAATATTTCCTACATTAATCATGGCTACATAATAAATAATGGTTATGTAAAATGGCTATATAAATCTACCTAAATGAATTTTACTATGTCAATTATCTAATAAAAAATGGACTTGTAATTATCTTACATGGGGTGTAAAATATGTGATTCACCTACTTCAACCCCCAACATGATTCCCCAACTTTCATTTTCCTATATGGTTATATAAATTTCTACAAGAACCTGTAAAAATACTCCATTTTATGTTATTCTTAACATTTCAATTTTTTGAATGTTGATTATAAATATAATTAGTATTTTACTTGTTCTATAATTAGTTATTTATTTTATAATGTCCATGAAAATTAACTTGTTTCATGAAGAATTAAATGGTATTTTCATGTGATTAAGAATGCATGGATATTCAAGCTATAATTATGGAACTTGAAATATTCAAATTCAAATTATATGGTATATGAAGAGTTGGCCTTCATTATTATTCAGGATTATTCCAAGGATATTAATGATTTGTATTAAACTCTATATTTAATTTTCTAACAGTTTAAATTTTGTATCTATTTTATTTTATAGATTATTAAGGGGAGATATCATAAATATTTTTTTCATTTATAAATGATATACACAATGAATATTATATGAGAAACAAGTGTGGAAAACACTGAATTTGTTTGTTTCTTCCATAAGCATGTTTCTTTCTTCAAGAAAATGAAATATGCAATGGTATTTATATTTTAAAAATTATTTTCACAAATAAAATATATATATTTTGAGTTGATAGAATCAGAACATATGAACAAAATCAAGGATTACATGAACCGTACAAGTGCTACATCTTTCTAGTGACCAACTACTACTTCTAGAATAACTAAAAACATTTAAAATCATTTACTACTAGATATTTCACTAATACCTCGACACATATATTCTAGAACTATACATCAATTTCTTGTGTTCTACATGTTCAAACTATTCTTAGGTGTTCATAATAATGAAGGGTTGTGGTACCATTTAAAATGTAGGATTTTGGGTTGTGACTCCCAAACAACGGTAGGCATTTGGGTTATTCCTCCATAGAAAAATGGAAGATTGTTTGGGTTATTCCCCAAACGGTTAAAAAGGAATGATGTTTTTTCATTTAATCCTCTAGGGGGAAAGAGCTTTTTAATTGTATTATGACTCTAGGTGGGAAATAAGAATTGTAAAATTATATTTTATTGGTTATAGTGTGTGTCATATCACTTAGTTCATAAGAGGGGTGAAGAGTGGAGTAGGATCATTTATATCCAAACCACTATAAAAAAAATATTGTGTTCATTTTATTTTTAGTTTTTTCTACATTAATGTTATAACATTAATATTTCATTTAAATTTATTAATTCGTTTTAAAAGTCCAATCCAATATCTTCTTGTCTATTTTTTTACCATAACTATGGACCAAAAATTGGTATCATAGGTTAATCCCTAACAATCTTTATACGTATTATTTTTCTGTGCAAAACATTTCTCGACTTAACAATCAAGGGGAAAAGATATTATTTATGGTGGAAAGAATAAGTTCTAATAATGTATGGATAACTCAAAATATTACTCATTTTATGGTAATAATTATGGATTCTAGAAATATAAAATTGAATCTTTATTGAAGAAATTAAGCATTGATTATTGGAAAATTATGGAAATGTCATACAAGATGCCCGATGGTGAACCTATATATTTGGTTGGAAATGATGTGTTAAAATATGTTTTCAATTATAGGGCGATAAATATCTTATACCGTGAAATAAATATGAATGTGTATAATCATGTTTTCGCATTTAGAACTAATCATCACTTATATAAAATTTTTCTAGTTACACATCTTAGTTCAAATAAACATATTAAAACTATGTTGGGAATGTTAGGATGTGAATATCAAGAATTTAAACTGGGTGAAGATGAAATTTTCAATCATATTTTTTCATGGATTTAATATTATAGTAAATGGTATGAGTTAGAGAAACACATGAAGATCATGTTCTTATTGAAATAATTCTTAGATCACTTCCTACTAAGTGGAAAACTAGAATGGTATCTATAGATAAACACAATAATTTTAAGGAATATACTATTGGTGATCTTATTGGTTCATCATGACAATGTGATTTAGATTTGAAAAATACTTCTGAAAAAGATAATTGAAACAATAATGTAGTTTATTTTAAATAAAAATTTTCTACTTACTCTTCTGAATCTGAGTTATAGATTATTAACATGAATGATACGACCTATTTTTCAAAAGGTGTATATATGAAGAAGAATGTTTACTCAATGATATCTGGTAATCAGTATCCTATGGATGACCATAAGGAGAAAACGAATGTAAATTTTATTTCTAATGATGATCAATATATAATTTTTTATGAGTGTATGAAAAGGGGGAACATCCAGACTGACCTCCCAAGAACAAATAAGGGAAAAATAAGGATACACAATATAATAAATAAAAGAAGGAAATGGTAGCCCGAATGAGTTGTATAGTGGATTCCAATACTGTTAAAGAATCCATTTCTGAAAACGATGTTGCAAAATTGTGTTTAATGTATTCTTAAAATCAAGTAAGTGGATAACAATATTATTCAGCTTCTGAATATGAATATAAAAAAACCCACTATTTAGAAATTATATAAAAAGTTTATATAATTTAACATAAATTTGAAAAAGTTACTAGTTTATATAATAATCTAAAAATAAAACATATGTATGTTGTTAAGAAAAATTAACATATTTAATCTATACAGGATCATAAAAATTACAATAATTCAAATATGGAAAATAATCAAGAAAATAAATAAAAATATCCTGCTAAAAATTTTAAATTAAAGAGATGTAAAATTTATTTCAACATATCTTGAATTTGAAATAAGGAATTTTGATGTTATTCTTAAGAAGATTGAATAGATAAAAATTGAAGCTTAGTGTTTAAAGTAAAATATTTCTATTTTTGTTTATGGAAAACAAAACATTGATAAAATTATTTTTTAAATGAAATTAACAAATGGGAACCAGTCATGGTGATGTTAATAATTTACCTGGAATATAAAATACTTTATTTGTTAAAATCTCTAAAGGAAGTACATTTACATAAACTTGTTTTATATGTCATATGAAATGTCATTATCCTAATTAGTGTTCCATGAAACTTCCAAAATATTTTCATAATACTAATACTTTTATTTATAAATAATTATATTCTATATTTCTTATAAAATAATGTTCTAAATGGGTTTTTTTCCCAAAAATTCATATACTAATACCATCAGACCAAGATTTTCATGTGTACCAAAAACATTGTAAATATTTTTTTGTAGGTACTATGTCTTGGGAGCGTCAAAAATTATGTTCGGTGCATGGGTAGTGGATGATAAAGACACATGACTTGTGATACTAAAAATTTTGTACCATTCAAAAAATTTTATTGAGGTAATGTTACCTTGGGTGATAATTTAAAAGAAAATGTAAAAGGTTTTCATAAAATTTAATTTTTTGATTTATTTAGTATTTATACAGTTTTATATATTTAATTATTAAAACATAATTCATTAATAATTTATCAACCTTGTGATAAAGGAATGTTGGTTAAATTTCAGAATGATATATGTGTTGTATTTAAGGATAAATCTGTTTTGTTTTATGAAAATAGATAAGATAATATATATTCAATTAATTTTGATGAATGAAATGATAAAAATGAAAATAGATTAAATTTCGTAAAATCTGATAGTATTATGTGAAATAGAATGTTAGAACATTCTAATTTAAGGTTAATGGACATTATTTACAACAACCAAACTGTTCTGTAGCTACAAGAACTAAAATAGGATAACACCATTGAATGTGATTCATGCTTAGAAGGTAAACACAAAATAAGTTTCAAGATAGTTAAAGAAGTAAAATTTGGAAGACCTCTTGAACTCATTAATTTAGATTTATTTGGCCCTATTAAACCTTCTATTTTAGGAGGTAAAATATATTTTTGTGTTATTATAGATGATCTTACAAGATACAGATGGGTTTAATTTATTACTCTTAAATCATAAACATTATCTGAGTTTATTAATTATTGAAAATTAATTCAAAATAAGAATTTTAATCAAATTAAGTATATTTGTAGTGATCATAGTGGTGAATTCTGGAATCTATAATTTATCATTTTCTGTGATGTAAATGAGTGTTTTTGAAATTTTTCATTCCCTAGGACAACACAAAAAAATATAGTGGTTGATAGGGAAAATATATTTCCTTAAAATATGTATAAGACCATGATAAATTAATATAATTTAATTAAATATTAAGGGGTAGAATCTATGAATAATTCTTATTGTGTTACCTATATAGTTATTTTAATACCCTTATTTAAAAACACAACTTATGAGCATTTGAAGGGAAGAAAACCTATAATTGGTTATTTTAGAGTATTTTGTTGTAATGTTTTTATTTTGAGTACTAAGTATTTTTTTTTATAAATTTGATTAAAAATATCATAAGACGTTTATATAAGATATTAAAATAATGCTCAGGCATATAGAGTGTATAATAAAAGAAAAATATTTGTTGAAGAATCAATTCATGTAGATTCAAATGAAAATTATTTAAATAAAAGAGGTTATGATATTGAACACCTTGAGAAAGAATTTAAATACTTTAATTTTGATGAGGAAATTTTTCAAGATAAAATATCTACAAATTGGGGGGGGCAATATTTTTTTCTCAATCTTGAACTATTCATGAGAAATCATGGAAGTCTCATATAGATTATCTTAATGATAATGTGATTGGTGTTGTTGAATCGAAAGTTAAAACTATAAAATATGTTTTCAATGTTTGTGTTTATCATGCTTTTATTTATGATGTTCTGCCAAAAAATATTGATGAATCTTTAGATGATGGAAATTGGATATTGGATATGAAAGGTGAATTAAATAATTTCACTTGGAATAATGTGTGTAATTTAGTTATTCCAAGAGGATATTCTCATATTATTGGGACAAAATTGATTTTTAGAAATAAAAATGAATAATCATAAAATATAGTTCGGAATAAATCCAGATCAGTTTCAAGGGGATATTATAGAGAGGAAGGAATTGATTTTGAAGAATATATCTCACCTATTTCAAGGTTATAATAAATTAGGATATTATTTTTTGTGCTTCTTTTCATGGTTTCAAATTATTTTAAATGGGTATCAACACTACTTTTCTGAATGGTTATATTTCTGAAGAAGTGTTTTATAAACATCCCCATAATCTATGGAATTAAATGAATCTTGATCATGTTCTTAATTTCTCTATTTTATTATATGTAATAAAATAAGATCCTCGAGCTTGGTATGATAGGCTAATTAGTTGTATTTTAAAAAACTAGAATCGAAATGTAGATCCAAATTTGTTTATTAATAAATGTTCTACATATATTTTGATTGTAAAAATATATATTGATGATGTTATATTTGGTTCTTTAAAAGAAATTTTTTTAATGAATTTTTAGAATAGATGGCTTAAAAATTGATATGCGTATGACGGGGGGATTAAAAAATTTCCTTTGTTTGATATTTTTTCAAGGAGATGATGATGTTGTTATAAATAAATATATGTATACTAATGAATTAGTTAATAGATTTGGTTTATAATATTCTAAAAGTTAAAATACTCCCATAAGTACTTCATGCGAATTCTATTTAGATTAATCTGTGAAATCTGTTGATGTTAAAACCTATAGATAAATGATTGGATGTTTATTAAATATGACAACTTCGAGGAATGAATTAATGTTTTATCTTTTCATGTGTGCTAGATATCAATGTTATCACATGTAATGTCACATTATATCTTTTAAAATTTTCATTATATATGTTAAAGTATTTTTAAATCTTATTTTATTCTACTCTAATTAAAATAAAATTGATTTGATAAGTTATTATGATCCTGATTTTAGTAGATGAAATATAGATAGAAAGAGAAAATACATTATTTACCATTTTCTTGGTAAATATTTTGTTTCATGGGATTCAAAGAAAAAAATTTGTATCTATTTCAATTCTCAAATCTAAATATATAGTTGTTGCATCATGTTGTGCTCAATATTTATGGATTTAAAAAACACTTTCTAGTCTTGGTTTTAATTTTGATAATATTACTATTTTATGTGATAATAATTATACTACTTATATTTCTAAAAATATCTTACAACACTGTATGTCTATGAACATTTATGAAAATTTAAATTTTCATAGAGATCATGTTCAAAAAGTATATATTAATCCGGAATTTATTTATACAAAAAAACATGCTGATATCTTTAGAAAGCCCCTGGATTTTAGTAAGTATGAGAAAATCATATTTGAAATTTGTTTGTTGGAGATTTAAATCTGTATCTATATGGAATGAATTTAGGGGGAGTTTTTGAGTGTTTATATATTGAAAATTTCAGATCTGTGAAATTTTGAATCAATTATTTCAAATTACTATTTCTTAATTTTTGTACATATTTGTGCATTATATTAGTATTTTAAGAGTTCTCATAAATAATAGATGATGTTTCTAATTGTTTAATCATTTATTTTGGATAAAATTACAGTTTATAGATGGGTTCTCAATATTTTTTCACAAAAATACTTTAAAATACTTCTTGGTTTAAAGTGGCTCCTCGGCACATGTTCTAAAAAATACTTGTTTAGAAAAGTGCAATGGGTTTTGACCTAGTGGAATGGGAAACCCTATAATAAAGCACTATAACGGGATCAAATCTATGTAGCCTCAATAATTTGAGAACTGTAATGATGGGTTGGTGGGGTGTGTGGTATAGAGTTGGTCCTTCAATGGGTGATGAAGGCAGGAACGTGAGTAAGGGGTGGCTCAGTCGGTGATGATTCTTTGGTTAGTGTCGATAGTCTCGATCGTCCACGGTTCATTGGGTGGTGTTAGGAGTCTCGATTGGATGAAGACATGGGAGGTAAGAATGAAATATGTTGTGGAGGGCTTCATAAATGGTTAGGGTGTAGGTGATAAGAAGATCAAAGGGGGTTAGATGGCGGTGGCCTGATGGGGGAGATGTGATCGATGGGGTCCAAAAGCGGCAGCACGGATGGCACATCAGTGTTCTACCAGGGTAGGTAGGATCGCCGATCTCTAGGGAATGTGGACCTGATGGATATCATGTGAGGGAATGTGTCGCGATTTAGAGCCTTGATGGACATTGGTGGTGGTCATATGGGTTGCAATAGACAATTCTACGGCTAAGGAACCTAATTGAGAAACCTTCATCGGATGATAGATTTGTCTTCAGCAACAATAATATGTATATCATCCTAGTTGTTACCCCATAAGAGGATAGGTCAAGGTGAAATATTCATCAATGTTTTCATATTTGAATAATTGAGAGGGAATGGCTTCGACATCGGTATCGGGACCATGCAGTAATGAATTAGGATTGCTAGCTGAGCAGCTTTTTAGGTTTATTGTTGTCATTCAAAAAAATTAGTATCATCTAGGGTCAGGATTATAGTTTGGAATTTGGTCCTTGGGACTAAAATTTTCATGTATTAAGGCTTACTGCCATGGTTCATCGGACTATGTAAAATTTACCCCTCAAACTATAAAAAGGGGATTATCAAATTAATAAAAATATATATAAATCCGTTTTTGTTCAGGTAAACATGTTTAGAAATGTTTTTCCTAATGTTTATATTTATTATTAAAAATATAATATTCTAAATAGAGGAAGAAACTTCATCATTTAAAATAGTGGATAATTTATTTATTGAATGTTTACCTTCTGGATAATTTTAAAAAAGAGGAAGAAGTTTTGAAATTATACTTGATTTTGTAATTATCAAAAATGTGGAGGAATTTGAGTGGCTGCATTAACTAGTTTTTTTATTTATAATTACAATGAAATTTTTTTATTTCTATTGAGTGTATTGATATTTGTATTATTTTTTGATATATTATTCTTGACATTGATTATATGAATATATTTATTCACTTAAAATATCTTTAAATTTAATGTTTTCATTGGTCCAAACATGTTCTATATGTTTTATATAGCATTCCTAGGAAAAATAAGATGTTTGGGACCTTAAAATATCATTTTTGAGTTTTTTCTTTTCCAAAATAAGTGATTCGTGCATCTAAGGCATCCATGCAAGGCATTCACGTTTCCAATTCTCCCACATAGTCATTTCACTCTTCACCATGTAGCGGATTTTCCAAAATCATATACCTTTTGAATTTTAACCATAAAATGGGATATAGAACTCAAAATTAAGATATTTTTATGGAGTTATAAATATTAAAAAATTATAAAAAATTAATTTTAATACATAAAATTCTTAACTAATCATTAGAGTTTCCAAAATTTTCTTAGAAGTCGCTGCATGTTTTTTATTTGATTTCTGCAGTTTTTCGAAACAAATTTTATACAGTATTATAATGATAACATGAGATGTATAAGTCAAAATAAATTGATTCTTGATTCTATGAAAATATATTTAATTTATTTAAAAATAGTTACACTATATATAAAGGTTATTTGTCTATTTTTAAGGTATTTTATATGTATGATCTTTTTAATTCATGTTGTCTACAGTTTTCAAAATTTGACTACATCAATTTTTTTAGATACGCGATGAATTTACTTACATGATGAATCTCCCATGTGAGTAATATTATTTCAGGTGAAATATATACATATATATTAATTTATGTGATAAATATTTCCTAAATTGAATATTGGTTACGTAGTGAAAAACAGCTACATAAAATAGCTACGTAAATTCAACTACGTGAATTTGTCTATGTCAATTCTCTTATAAAAAGAGGCTTTTTAATTTGAATTCAAGGTGAAATTAATATGTCATTCTCCTATGTGATTCTCTTAAATTAATATCCTATGTAATTCACCAACATGAATTTACCTACATTCTCCTTTAAATTTCAATAGGAACATGGAAATATACTTTGTTTTATGTCATTCTTGACATTTCAATTTTTTATAAGCCTATTATAGTTATAATTAGTGTTTTTTTGGTCTATATTTACATATTAATTGTATAGAATCCATGAAAACCTGTTTTAATTTATTTTATAAATATTTAAATGGTATTATCATGTGATTAAGCATGATTGGATATTCAAACAAAAAATCTAGAACTTGAAATATTCAATTCCAAATTGGCTGGTATATGAAGAGTTAGCCTCTATTATTATTAGGGAGTATTCTAAGGATATTAATTGTTTTTATTAAATAATATATAAAATTTTCTAATGGTTTCCAATGGGAATTTTTTTTATTTTACATAATATCACGGTGCCCTTCCAACAATATTTTTTCTCATTTATAAATGATATACCTGTGGAATATCATCTAGAAAACAGGCGTGGACAACTTCAGAAGTAGATCATTGAAACATCAAGTGTATTTCAGTCTTCAACAAAATAAAAATGCAACATTATTTAGATTTTAATGTTTTTATGCACAAATAAATTCTATATATTTAGATTTCATATAATTAGTACATATGAATGAGATCGAGGATTATTTGAACTGTACATGTGATACATTTTTCTAGTGATAAAATACTGCTTATAGTAGAACTAAAGAACATTTATGATCCGTTGCGTCTAGATTTTTCACAACATATTCAACATTCAGATACTGAAACTATACATATGTTTCTGTGGTTATACTTATTCATATTCTTTATCTGTTGTGTAATAGTGCCCATTAAAATGTAGGGTTGTGGATTCGGACTCCCAAACAAAAGTCATGAATTTGGGTTATGCCTCCAAGGGAAAAAGAATACTTTTTTTTGTTACTCTATGTGATAAAAAAGAAGTATGTTTTTGGTTTAATATTTTAGGATAAAAATTATTTGTTATCGTGTTGTGACTATAGGTGTAAAAATGTCATTGTAATATTCTATTATATTGGATATAGTGGGTTTCATCTCTCTTAGTTCATGATAGTGGTTAATAGTGGAGTGGGATCATTTAGATTCAAACCAGTATACAAATTTGTTGTGTCTTTTTCTTTTTTATTTTCCACTGTATTAAGAGTATAAATATGATATTTCACTTAAATTGATTAATTCATTTTAAAAGGCCAGTTCACCCCCCCCCCCCCCACTGATGGTTATTTTCCATCATAACATAAGACCAAAAGAGTGACCCCCCCCCCCCCCCAATAATGTCATTCTAGTCTGGCCTATAGAGAAGAGGAACACCCAATGAGTGACCCCCCCCCCCACAGTAAAATGGATGATCGTCCCTAGATACACCTTACACCTAAGTAACCAAGGCTTCTCATGTGATACATTTTCCTAAAACCTTCCAAAATTGTTTACAAAATAAATTTCAAACAACTCTTTTCTTTTATCAAACATTATTTAAAAATCCAATTCAGAATTCTTTGAAAACACACCTATTCTATTACCAAAATCAATATACAATCCATCATTCATTTCAAATTCATTTACGTAAACAAAAAAATCATGCCTATTTATTTATAGATCAATTTTTAAAAGAGGATCAATCAAATTTCATTAATGAAAGGCTAGGGACGAAACCACCTACCTTAAACTCGGGTTGTACACACCCACAATAAGATCTACCAAAACTAGAAGGAATGAAAATGAAATAATGGAGGACCTACAATAAATTCCCAAATCATAGAATAGTATTCTGCAAAAATAATCCTGAAGGTATGATTGATCACGACATTACTCAATGGAAACACACCTATCAAACCACAACTAAAAAAGGATCGGCCCATGGAAGATGATAGCATGATGCATTTAAAAGGAATAGGAAAGCATCATCACATGTGATCAACACAACATGATTTCATATTTATAAATGCATCCAACACGGCTTCCACAAAAAATGGCAATGAAGAATCATGTAGACCAATTACCAGATTGGAGCGACATAGCCACCATAGAGATCAAACACTAAATTAAGCGTTCCTGAATAAGTCGGATTCAACCAAATTGCACTGTAATTTCCTAGGGTTCAAGGTCGGGAGGAACAAACTGAGTGAGAGAAGGGTTGTGTGTGCAACATTATAAAACCTACTGGGCCAAAGGATTTATAGCATAAAAAATAGTCTTATGGAAGAAATGTCCCATAACTCATATATGCCAAAAAAATGTCACCTCGAGTTTTATTTATCCCGATTGATTATTTTACAGCATTAAAGAGGGCCTTATGGTATAGAATAAATTTACTATGTAAAATGGAATTTTAAGGCATGAAATATTCTTTTTTCATAAACTATATTATGGTTTGTGCTCACCGAAGGACGTACACCATAAGATGGAACTTACAATGTAAAATTTTCATGTAAGAATTCTACACCCCAAGTTCTACATAAACTATCCAAAATAGCTCATATTCTCTCCAAACCTGAAAACACTTTTTTTAACATCGAAAGAGAAATCATTGAAATCTTGAATGTTACATTACTTTAAAAAAACATGCCTGATACTCCTAGAATGGATTTAAATCCATTTTTGAAAATTTGTAAAACAAATTTTCACTCATTAAAATTTACTATCCAACATATGTTTAGAACATTTAATACAATGGTATCTTAAATAAAAATATTAGGTGCTAAAAAATTGAAACCAATATAAACCATAATGAATTTTTTTTATTAACTAGATTAAGTAAATAATTTCGACAAAATTATAATTACACAATAGTGTAATAACATATGGAATGTAAATTGTGAGAACAAACTCTTCCACTCTAAGGTACCATTATTCCACTTTTCCTTTATTCTTATTGTTTATTAATCTATATTAATTAATGGATTATAAAAGGATGGTATGAGAAAAATTGTATCTATGATTATTGAGGGGTTCACTTATAAACATGGATGTTTTAGTGGTTGTTGATCATCCTTTGGTTTAGTGGTGATTCAAGATTTAATTTGGGGTAAGGGATTCATGAATATTGATTATAATTATTATTTTTAATATAGATTTAACATTTATTAGTTTCTAATTTTTATATTGTTGAAATTGGAATTAATTTTACAAATAAATTAGGTTTAGAAGAGGTTCTTGATGTCATTATTGTGTATTTTTTGATATTATGATTATTCCTTAAAATATTTTTTATATATGCTATTATGGTATAAGAAAGGTGTTTGAAGCATTTGGTAAGGAAATAATTAAATATTTGAATGTTGTAATTAATGAGGATTTTATTGCGTTTGATTGGAAGGAATGTATAGCAAGGTTGGTATGGATAGATATAATAGTTTTCCCTATGTTTTTATGTGAAATAAATGGAATGAATTAACGGATGAGTTGATAAAATATGTGGGATTTGACAGGGCTTCATAAAAGATGTGAATTAATGAGGTGTGAATTTAAATGAATTGAAGTGGTGATAAATACATATTTTGTTAGTAAATTGTGATATTTATAATTATTAAGAAAAGTGTTTAAATATGTCACTACCCTATTTAACTAGTCCATCTATTGGGCCAGCAGTGGAGACGAATGACCCCTAAAGCACACTTATAATGGGTCATGGGTTTGTGACTTTCATTATGGGTATAGAATACATACAAATTAGAGGCATTATCCTTTATATATAAATTTAAGGACAAGAGATAACATGAGATCCACCAATCAGGTCCAAAACATAAAAAAATTGATGACAAAAATCAACACTTAATGTAATGTTATACATGATAGAAAACATCTAAAAGTACCCAAAAAAATCCTAGGATATGACCATGAACTCTGACAGCTGCTTAATAATCACATTGTGCGAGTAATTCCCATCTCAATCACCAAACAACTCTTAAAGACCTTAAAAGTAGTTTATATGTAAACATGGTGGCCATACACATATACTCAGTGGGACCCCCTTTAAAAATCTCATGAAAATGTGAAAGATTCATTCAAAATACCAATAAATAAAATATAAAAAGGGAGGAATTTACCTATGTTTTTTAGAAAGAGGTAATGAACGCATCATTTTTCATTATTAAAAAACATAGTGATTATAAATGTACTTTGTATCCTCATGAAACTCTCTTGCTATTGAATCTATGTTGTGGTTGATGTTTTGAAACGTCCCATGAATTTATGTGATCCTTGAATATAATGTTGTGCTACCCTATGAAGAAATAGCTAAGGTTTTACCTTAAAACATTACTAAACTAGACCATGGTGGAATACAGAAGAAACTCCCCTCATCCTAGTTCAAGAAATAATAGATGGAATTATGTAGGTTCCTAGAGATATAGCCCCTTTCTTATGATGACCTAGAAAACTCCCTAAGAAAAATTCTTTCCAGTGAAAGGATTATTTATTTCTACCTAGATCACCAATTATTTAGTCAGCTAGAAAAGAGTTTTTTACTCACGAGGAGCCCCCAAATTTACTAGAATAAGGTAATTTTTCTTATATATTGTATTTCTCCCTAATGAAAAATGATGTTTTTTGTTGTGCTAGGAAGGGAAAATATGATGAATGTGTTGAATATACCAAAAACAATACACTAGAATGGAAAAAACATGATAGAATCGTAGATTTTTCTTTATGGGCTCAATAATGAACCATTAAAATGGTAGTAATTATTAGTGGATTTTATTCATGATAAAAGTAAACTAGATATTGTTTCTGTTAACGAATATTTAACAATTATAGAGTATCTCACATTTTACATCAAATACGTCCTCCACCGTAATCCAGAGCCACTTATTAAGAAGTTATTATGGAAATTCAGGACTACTCCACATGGCTCAAGATGAAGTAATGCTTATAGGCCAGCTTTTGTTTCTTTGTATTTATATGTTGGTTATCTTTGTATTATTTATAGACAATAGCTTTAATGGTTACCCACTCAACCCTTAAAAGCGGCATTTTAACTAATCCCAAAATAATATTTGATTGATATATAGTTGTATTTTTTATTTTATTAAATAAATTGATTATTTATCTATGTCTATTTTAAGGGTGATTATGGCTAATTTTTATTAGTGATAAATTTATCATTAATAAATGTTCATGTTCGTATAATTTTTTTAAGCAAGGGAAATATGATTCATGGCCTTAGGATCATATCATCGGAAAGGGGCTACATAAGTGAGTTTATGATTGAACTTATGATAGTTGGAACCATCTGTTGAGTACATTCAGATGCTCAAGATATGTGAGTTATTAAATTTAAAAGTTAATTTATTTTTTAATTTTTCAAAATAAAGAGACTATATATATATTTTTAATTTATATACAATTAAATTAAAATATGTTAATTTTTTATTATTATAATTTTCCATTTTAAATTATTTTAATAATTTTATACTTTCTCAGTTTATTATTTTTTGTTAATAAAAAAATGTTTTTTATTTTTAATTTATTTCTAATTTAAATAATTTTTTTTCTATATTTGTTTTTTTTCTAGAAAAATCTTGTTGTTAATTTTTTATTTTCATATAATGTCAAAATTTTAATTTTTGTTTCTTTTTTTAATAGAATAAATTTTTACATATTTTCTAATTTATTTTTAAAAAATAAAATATCTAATTTTTTTTCTTTAGTAAAGTTTGTTTATTATTTTTTATAAAAATAATTATGAATAAATTAAATGCTTTTGAATTTTTTCCATTTTTTGATTTTTTGTTATGTTTATTTATTAAAAATAAAATAAAATTTGTAAAAAATTATTTATTTATAAGTTTAAAATTTTTATATTCTTTGCACATGTTACTTATAATTTTTATATTTTACAAAACACTGAATTTTTGTTTTTTAATTGACTTGAAATTAAATATATATTATATTTTTTTTATTTTTCCCTTTATTTTTTCATATTTTATTCATAGAAGAATGTTTACCACCAAATTTTTAATTTATTTTAAATTAAAATTTGTTAGCCTACATTTTCTCTTTTTTTTCTTTTTATATTTTATTTATTTCCTCCTATTTAAAATTGATTAAAATATATTTTATTTTTCTTTAACAAATATTTTCTATTATAGAAAATAATGATTATCAGAATTACTTTAAATTATTAAAATATAAAATAAAAAATTTGTATTTATTTTTATCAACTTTATATTTGCTTTTCATTTTTGGGATTTATTTTTTTGATGAATGACATTTTTCATTATTTTTTTTATTCTGACTATTATTTTAATTTTTCATGATTAATATACTTAAAAGTAAACTAAAATCTTATATTCTTTCCTTTTTTAATTATAAACATTCTTTTATTTTTTATATTTCGAAAGAAACATTATTTAATTTATAATTTCATTGTTTTCTATATTATTAGATTAGTTTCATTATTTTATAATTTATTCTAAAAAAATTTAAAATTATCAGAAGTTTTTCGTATTACTTACTTTATATTATAGAGTTTTTATTATCATTATTTAATATATTTAAAAGTCTAATAATATATTTATTTTAGGTTTTTATTTTATTATTTAACTTAACATTGTTGATTTAATATTATTTTTTTCAAAATTTAATAATTATTAAAAAAATACATTAAATTTTTTTTCTTTTTCATTTTTTTCATCTATATACTATATGTTTTTATTCATATTTTTTAAAAAGAAATTGTTTTTCATGATGTATTTATTTTAAATGTAAACAAATTTTTTCATGACTGTATTTCACATTTTATTTTATTTTTTTATTTAATTTTATATTACTTTTTATAAATTCATTAAAAAAAATTAAATATTGATAAATTTATATTATAGATACTCTCCCATTTATTTTAAAAATGAAAAAACACAAAGGAAAAGATCACACATTAAAAAACCGACCTCGTCATGAAAACAAAAAAACATCCTAAACAACGAAAACAAATTAATCCTACACAAATTCCAAAATATTCAAAAATAATCTTTTATCCATGTTTTGTGGTCCACCCCATCATGGAAGACGATCTCTCTTCCAATAAAAATGATTCTGTCGAGTATTGGTTGAGACATCTATATCCATTCCTTCCCACTTAACTATGTCTGCCTATAGTTTATTGGTCATGGAATTTCCATGATATGTCCTAAATATCCAATTCTAGATTGTCTTTTGGAGGATAAAAACTCCAAGACTGTGGGGGGGTCCTTGTATTTGAAGGCGCCAGGTTACATTTTGGGTATATAAAAACTCAACTTGTGAGTCCAACCAGTCTCTAATATCGCCACTAATTCCCTGAATCAATCTCTCCTGTTCAACCCCTCCAGTGGGAAGAAATTATAATTCTCAACCCTTGCCTCTTCACATTCCTCATTTGAGGCCATGCCGAAGCAGTCATAAAAAACATTATTGTATTTAGAGAAATGAGGGGGTCCGGGGAGTTATCCCTTCACTACTTGGGTTCATCCCAATGAACAATGTCAAAAGAATAGGAGTCATCCATGTTAAGATGGGAAAAATCCATTGAATTATTATGTGCTTCCTCCTAAATGTAATAACTCTTTTTAGGATCAAGCAAGTCAAAAAAAAATTGAATGCTTAGCTAAGAGGAGTCCATGCAAGTTGGTCCAAACCTAGGATACCAATATTTTCCAAAATCATCTTCAACACCCACCACCAAATGGGATCACCTTCTTATAGAGTAAACTGTTATAATCATAGTGGAAGAAGAACTAAACATATATATATTATTTACAACACTATTGAGATAGTTAAAGGGATAAGCAGTGAACCCTTGGACACCATCACTCACTGCTATGATTTCCTTTTTGTGAAGAAGCTTCTAGTAACTTCTTATCACTGACCTTCCCAGTACCTGTAGTACTATTAATCCCTTCCCTTGTGGAAGAAACATTAAATACATGCTCCTTGGGAGTAATTATAGTAACACTTGCCAATGGAATCCCCTGTACTATGATCATAGGTTCCTCAAGTGGTCCCAATGCTGAAGAAATATGGATCTTGCATAGGTACTGTAGTGGGATCCTGACACACTTCTCAGGTTGAGATCGCAAAGGTGACGCAACAATCATGTTTTCATTACCTTTTTGAATCCTTAATGCCAAATTTTTTTATCCTATCACTGTTGAGGATCAGTTACCTTTTTGAAATAATAAAAGATCAACCAAATCCATTTTCATGAGGTTCAACCTTAGAAATATCCCAAGGGAATCACTAGATGTAATCCCCTCATTCACAAGCTCGACCCATGTCATCCTCAAATTGTTGTTCCATATCAGGTCATAGGAAATACTAGGATAATGAGCCTCTGAATGGTTCGAAAATTTCCCCAACTACTTCTGGAATCTAGTAGGATCCAAATATGTTGTAACAGAAGGAGAATTTACCCCATTATACACATCATACCCCTTAACAACAAATGACAGATCATTAAGAGTAACACCCTCTCGAGAAGTAGTCTGCTTATGGCTCATTGAAATGTAATTTCAAGCCATGCTAGAAACCTTCATAATAGTAAATCCATCTCAAACCATATCTTAATTGTATGGAAGGTTAGATTTAAATTCAGTAGTAGAGTGCCCATTCCTCTTCCAATTTCAATATTTCATGTTCTGACAGTTCATTTTCAGTACTTAGAGAAGTTTGGGAGCTTTCCAAATTCAATCCTTAACATGAGATGGTGCTCATAAATAATTTGAATCCCAGATTCAACATGAGTTAAACCGAGATTAATTTCAACAAGGATTTTAGCAAAATTCACATACATAGCATGCTCTATATTTTTGTCGATTTTAATGGGTAACCTAACAGCCAAAGCCACATCCCAATGGTTTTGAGGGTGCTAGAAAAACTAAATAATATCGTGAATGGAAATCCATGTTTTTTTAACTGAATTTGTAATTTTAAATTGATTGAAAAGGGGACCACAATCCTAAATCAGTAGTAACCCAGACTTAAGAGGCACAAAACCCAATCCCCATGCCTTGAGTTTGAGATCATTCCAATAAAAAACAATATGATATAATTCCTTACCATTTGAAGTGATACACCAGCCATTAAAACACCAGACTAAGAGAAGATGTGTTTGTAACTCCTTCAAATTCTAGGATTTTCCTTCAGGAAGAAGCGTAGGGAGAACAACAATTGAGTGCTTTCATTCCAAAATACACTCCGCAAGAATGTAATGACCAACCTCAAAATTATCATGTGATCCATTCATAGTGACAGTCTTATTTAAAGGATTCAGATCACTTCTGAGATCATAAAAGAAACGATGAATTCCATAGAGAGGGCTCCCCTTTTCACATCATTTGAAACACCCTAAATTTTATGCAAATCAGCACAAGCTTCCAATTCCTTCAGAGGTCCAATGAAGATATCCTAATGATCAAAGAAGTAATCAAGGTTGGTGGGTATGGAGGAAAACTCAAATCTCCATTTCACTATAGAGAGAGAAGCTCTCAAGCCCTCCCCATCCACTTTCATTTCATAAATCTGTCCATTTTTTAAAATATAAAAGATTTCAATATTTAGTTTTTTATAGAGTGATTTGTCTTAATTTTTTTAAATTTCATCAAAAAAGTTTTTTTACTTTTTTTATTTTTTTTCCTTGAAAAATTTTATTTTGTTTTTTGTTTTTTGTTTTTTAATAGTATTAATTTTTAATTTAAATTTTAAAATAATTGAAACAATGATAATTTTTTTATTTAACTTTATGTATTCTCTATTTTTTATAATATGTTTTATAATTATAATTATTCTTATATTTTTTATTTTTTTATGTTTTATTTCTTTTGTATTTTTTTAATTTTGTATATATGTATGTTTTATGGGTATGTTTTAATTTATTTAAGAAAGAAAATTTTTAAAAAAAAATTATGACATTTTATTTAATTTAATTTTTTTATTTATTATTATTTTTTCATAAAATAGATTTTTTTGCAAATATTTTCATTTAAAGTAAAATTTTTATATTTTTTATATTTTTTATTTTTTATACAATAATTTATTGTAATTTTATAATTTTTCATCAGATAAAATAATTTTTGAAATTTTGTATTAGATGAAATTTTAATATTTTTTCATTTTTTATTCTTTTAATTATAAAAATAAAGTAAAAAAACTAGTTAAATAAATTTTAATAAATTTTTTATTTTGAAAAAAATAATTGTTTTTTTATAATTGAATTCTTATTAATTTCATTATTTTATGATTTTTTATGTTCATAAGGTCTTTCTTGAATTTTTTAATATACATAAAAAAGTAAAATAAACTTTATTTCCCCTTTTTATTTTTTATTTTTCTGAATTTTTAATTTTTTGGAATATAAATAATTTTTTTTATTTCTCTTTTATTTTCTTATTTATGTATTTATATTAATAGATTCAAATATTTCTATACCTTTTTATATCCATTAAAAAGAATAAAATATATTTCCATTTTTTCCCTTTTATTTTTATGTTATTTTTTAATTTTTTAAATATTTTATTTACATTTTAATATTTTACATAGATAAAATTTATGTTGCTTTTTCATTTTAATTAAATATAGAATTTTTTTTTGATATTCTTCCTTTTTAATTAAAATAAATATTTTTTATTTTCTAATATATTTAAAAGAAATATCAATTTTTTGGATTCCTATTTATTTTCATTTTCATTTTTTTATGAAACATGTTCTTTATTCATGTTATTAATTTTATTTGAATGAAAAATATATTAGAGGATTTTTTATTTTAAGAGATTATATTTTTTTCTGTCACGACCCGCCTCCCCAGGCCATGAACCTTTTCATCTGACCCCATGGGTCACATGTAATACCTTTGTTGCCTTCACATCACAGCATTGGCTATTACTCACTAGGGTCTCTTATCAGACTAATGACTATCCCCACAGACCAACACATGTTCTTTCAGTGTGTTTTTTCCTCACACACACACACCTTGGGAAACTTCCCAGAAGGTCACTCATCCTGATTACTACTCCAGGCCAAGCATGCGTAACTATGGAGTTCTAATCAGGTAGGCACCCGAAAAGAAAGGTGAACCTTTTTGTCATAGGTAGTAACATTTAGCCTTTTAAGTCCCACTTTTCCAGGGGTGTTACATTATCCACCCCTTTAAAGCATAACACCCTCGTGGACCCCAAGACTCAAACCCATGCAGTGCCTAAGCACTTCTGGCTAGGTATTGGCTCTAATACAATTTGTCACAACCCACCTCCCCAGGCCATGAACCTTTTCATCTAACCCCATGGGTCACCTATAATACCTTGGTTTCTTTCACATCACACCATAGGATATTACCCACTAGGGTCGCTTATCAGACTAATTACTGTCCCCACAGGCCAACACATGTTCTTTCAATGTGTTTTTTCCTCACTCACAAATACCCTGGGAAACTTCTGAGAAGGTCACTCATCCTAATTACTACTCCAGGACAAGCATGCTTAACTGTGGATTTCTAATCTGGTAGGCTCCTTAAAATAAATGTCCACCTTGTTGACATGGGTAGTACCATTTAGCTTTTTATGTCCCACTTTTCCAGGGGTGTTACATTTTCAAAATATTTTTATTTATTAAAATGAAAAATAATAATTTTTATATTTCTGATTTTTTTTCATTTATGATTTTTCTATTAACATTGTTATTATTTTAAATAGTTACGCCCCATTTTTTATTAAAAAAAAGAAATAATCTTTTCAACTAGGTTGAGATGTAAGAAATACATGACTCGGATGCCCAAAACAATTTTATGGCATGCAGATAACTTGAAGGCCCAAGAGAAGCAGTAAAGCTTTACATTATTATTTCAATCTTCTCATCGAGGCACCCCTCCTGACCAGTAACCATTGCATCGCAGTGTCCCATTGTGAATTCCTTGCAAGACACCCCTCTTTAAACCACATCTTGGTATAGGGTCAAATGATAGGTTTCATCACTCTCATTGATCATTCGACTTCTTCATCCTAGAAATACATGCATGTCTCCATGCCCCATTGCCTATCAAGATGTGTCGCTTCAGCTATCTGGTCATCACTATTCACATGACGTGTCACCTCCTGGCAAGAACTATCACGATGCGATGTCATTTGCAACCTCGTGTAAGAGCACCCCTTTACCTCAAGTGGATAAAGGACCTAGCACACTTATCACTCTTTCGATCTATCCACCCGACAGTACAACAAGTGATACAGGGAGAACAACCAATCATTAATGAATTTTTTTATTTTTTCCTTTTCATTTTTCCATTTCTTTTCGATATAAATGTGTCTTTCATGATTATTTTCTAAATTTGAAATCAAAACAAAAGTAATTGATTTTAATTTTTATTTTTTATAGGGAAAAAACATTTTCTTAATTTACTTGAAAGTAAGATAAATTTTATTATTGGTTTTTAAAAGAAAAAAATTCATAATTTATTTATTTACATTAAGGTAAAATGAATTTTTTATAATTTTTCCAATTTTCAACATATTCGAGTATTTGCTAATTTCAAAAATAACTTCAATGTAAAATAAATATTTAAAATCATAATAATAATTTTTTTCTTTTTTCATGTGCCTTTATTAATATAAAATAATTTTTCAAGATTTTATTTTATTTTTTGAAATTATTAATATTTTTTATTTTTCATTTGTTTTATTTATATATTTTTTTCTTTTTTCCTTGTTTAAATTCATTTTTTAATTATTTTAATGAATGAAATATTTTGATGAATTAATTTGAAAGTAAAAAATTAATATATTTGAAATCAATTTATATTTCATGTTTTTTTCATAAATAAAAGTTAGTTTTTATTGACATTTCTAATTTATTTAAAAGTAAAAAATATATATATTTTATTTTTTTCCTTTTTTCCCTTTCTGATTTTTTCCTTTTCAATTTTTATATTTTATAAAACGTTGTTATTATTTTCGTAATGTTATTATACTTTTTTTGTTTTTGTAATTTAATTTTAATTTAAGAGATGTTGTTTTTTATTAATTTTTTTAATTTAATATTATATATAATTTTTCATTTTTTTTTATTTTTTATCAAGAGAAAAAAAATATATCTTATATTAATTTATTGAAATTTAAAATTATTTATTTAGTGTTTTTTTTTGTGTTTTTTAATCTTGAGTATTCAATTTGGTCTTATCATCTTTGTGATGAATTTATATATCTTCATCCCTCAAACATGGCTTGGGAATTTAATACTTGCATCTCTTAGCCCCACTTTGTCCCTATGGACTATTTTCCATTATTTACTAAGAATGAGAACCTTTCTCACGACCAAGTTCACTTTTTTTTATGTTTTTTTAATTTTATTTAATATATATATATATTATTTATTATTTTTTTCCAGTAGAGTTTATCTTAAATAAACATTTATTATAACAAAAAATAACTGTTTAACAAATTTCTTTGTGTTCTATAAATTTTTTTAATAGAATAATGTTTTTATATATATCACTTTGAATTTATAGGAAATAGAAATAAAATTTCGTGGTTTTTTTGTTATTTTTTAACCTTTTCGGGTAGAAAAAAGGTTTTATAGTTTTTAATTTTTTATTGGAAAATAACAATTTTGGATTGATTTACTTTATTTTTATCTTATATTTTTTTTTGTTCTTTTATATAACATTGTTTGTATTCATTTTTATACATGTTTATATAAAAGGGATTTTTTACTCTTTTTCTTTATTTATGGTTGATGTTGTGTTGGTAGAGGATCTTTTAGTTGGCTTCTTCTTTGACGGTGGAACCTTGAATGTGAAAAATCATGCTCAATATAGTGACCTTGATCAAGATAAAACCCAGTTAAAGGTGAACCTTGATCAAGGGTTAGCTATAAAGGGTCATTAGGTAGTCAGTAGAAAGGGTCTCACATTTGGTGAGGCGCTTTGCAATAGAACTTTTGTGAAATCTTTAGATGCTAGCGATAATAGGGTTTTCAAAGTGAACATGTCAGAAGATTTTGTGAACCCCTGATGTGTTTCAATGATAGTATTAGTACTATTATAAATAACATGGGATACTACCTACATTGTATTAATAAAACATGTGTTGTAGTGGAAACCCTGTGGGTGTTTACACAAAAATCTATACATAATGACTCCATTATTGAATTTGGGAAACAAATGGTCACATTTTAATTTTTTTTTTGGGGAGATAATTTTTCTACTCTTGTGTATATGCTCTTAATAGATATCAGGATTGAGGGCCTATATAGTATGATATATCTAGTATCAATCAATTAATGAATGAGGCCTAGATTATTCTAGTCGATTTCAATTTTACATTGGATTGGAATTAAATGTTTGAGGATTTTTCCTTTTCTATTTCCTTCCAATAGTTTAGAGATTTTATTGATATTAATATTCTTATAGATTCTAATCTTTCTGGACTAATGTTCACTTGGTTTGGGAGGCATGCAGGTGGTTTGTGGTGAGAAAATTGGGAAGCTCCTTTGTTAATGAGTCTACGTTGAACTCCTGAGAATCGATAAACTATTGCATTGTTCTTCATATTTATTTTAATCATCACCTGATTCTAATGGATTTTAAGTATGGGTAGGTTAGAAATCCTATCCCATTTTGTTTAAATAAATCCTGGGCAAGGCACAATGAATATATAAATATTGTTAATGAGGTTTGGGAGTTTGTGTATTATTGGAATAATGCTTTTGGTTGCAATATGAACCTTAATAGTTTGAAATATAGGCTTCAGGATTGGAGTTAGGAGTTAATTAGTGGGATGGACTGGGATATAAACTCTCTTGAGAACTCACTTATGTAAGGTCTGGTTTAGAATAATTTGGGATTTTCTGGTGAGGGACTTCAAAAGGATCATGATATTCATTCTAATCAAAATTATCTTGTCAAGTTGAAAAAGGATTCTCTTAAAGAATCCTTTAGGGTTAACTATATTTATGTGGGGGATAGAATTTATAAATTTTTAACACTTCAAAAATTTTCATGAAGGTTGGCAGACCTCTTGCTCAGCTCAAAGTTAGGGATGACATCATATCTAATAGGTAGGCTTTAAGGGATCATGTTGGGGATTATTATGAGTGGCTCTTTAGTTAGAGCAAATCTGCAAGGATTTTCCTTAATGGTAGAATCATTTCATACATTATTTCAACTAAGTATAATATATATCTCAATAAATTTACTATTTCTATTGAAATTAAGGAAGTCATATTTGGTCTTAACAGTGATAGTTCTCCAGGACTAGATGGATTTTCCAATTTCTTCTTTCATGAGTTCTGGTATATTATTTATAATGATGTGGAAAGACATTTTATAGTTTTATTTCTAGATGGGACTCTTCCCATGGGTATGAACTCTCAATTTCTTACCTTTATTCCAAAGGTGGATATTTCCAATGAAATTCATCTATAAAGGGCCATTTCATTCGGTAAATCTATTTATAAGATTATTAGTAAGATCTATGTCAACATGTTAACAAATTTAGCACATAATCTGACTACTTCTAATCAGTTTGGTTTTATTAAGGGTAAACATATCCAACACTTCCTTGTTACATTTTTTGTGTTTATTATGATTCTTATTAAGTCCTTAATGGATGGTTTCTTTTCATTGAATATGGACATTTCTAAATCCTTTAATACCTTGACCGATGAATTTTTTTAAAGTTCTTATGATGTTAGTTTGGAATTAAAGGTACATTGACAAGGCCAAAAAAAAAATTAGGTCTCTTAATATCTCTGTTCTAATTAATGGTTCTTTGGGGGTATACTTATCATTCTCATTGGGAGTGAGATATGGGGATCCCTTCTCAACTGATATTTTATGTATTATTAAAAGCTACATGTTTTTTGATTATTCTCAAGATTGTTTATAAAGGGAATATCCAAGTCATTAAAGCTAGTAGAGGTCTTGAGGTCCTATCTCACCTTATCCATATTGATGACATTATAATTTTTTCCAATGAGGGAGAAGTCATTTAAATAGGCATAAATAGGTGTTTCATTATTATGGGGACGTTTCTAGGAAGAGGATCAGCTGGGGGAAATCACATGCTTATTTTGGCAAGGGATTCTATAGCTTTGGGATGAAATACTTTATGAGGTCCCTTAGAATCAATGAAGGTTGTCTTCCTTTCACATACCTTATGACAACCCTTTTTTGGGGTATATATAAAGTTTTTTTCTTTAATTATATTGGTTCCAATATTAAGAAGCTACTTTTCTCCCAGAAATAAAATTCTATATTAATGGCTGATTGAATCATATTGTTTAAGTCTATTATTACTACCAAATAGTTATATTCTTTTATGGTTTATAATTGGCCCATTAATATTATTAATAATGTCAACACTATGATAAATAACATTTTTTGGGGTGGGAGTATTTTTGAGAAAAAGATGTTACAGTTAAATGTTAATTATGTTGCAAACCTATGAAGGTTTGTGGCATGAGTATCAAAAGCCTTAGATGATTCTATAATGCCTTGAAACTCCGCTTACCTCAAAGATCATCATTGGTAATTCTCAATGTTTTCATTTATTAAAAAGAAAGTATAAAACTAAGCTTCAAGATGGGATATACCATTACATGGATTATTCAGTCTAGCCATCATTGAAAGAATATTATGTTAGAATTATGTTGCAATATAAATGGAAAACTTCACTGAAATCCTTCCTTAAATTATGGGTGGATAATTTGAAATTTACCCCCATATTAACATCAAATTGGATAATCGTTTTAATTTTGATTTGAAAATTTTTTATTAGCACAATATTGAAGTCTTGGATGATCTAGTTTCACCCAATAGAGATATGATTAGAAATTATCATTTCTATCCCTATGAGGATAAGCTTTTCTACGAACCAGTTAGATGTGGATCTCTCTCAAGCAGGTTATTATATCTGTTTTGTAGTAGTGGTATGATTAATGAGATGAAATGGTATACCCACTGTAACACCCTAGGTAAATAATGAATATGACATTTTCATATTTATCCATATTTGTGAATAAAATATTAATATGACTTTAAAGGGGACACTATGCTCGATGGCGTACCCAACACGCAAAAACGAGTTTCTTGGGAATCTTACGTTGCACTCTAATAATAAAATAACATTATTTCAAATGGTAGTTAACATGTAGCCATTGTATTGGCGGGAATGGATAGAAATAACTAAAATATGATTATATATGTTTTTTAAATGTTTTTACATTTATCCAATAAAAGCTAAAGGCTTAAAATATGGAGAGAATTCAATTTTAGGCGTATATGCCCTAGTTTTCACTAAAGGTTCACTTATCGCCTTTTAATGGAGAACTGTCATTAAATATAGTTTTGTTCAATCTTAAACATTCTTTTGGACCAAATAAAACTCTTATTAAGAATCGGGACATCAAAATTTACTTTGTGTAAATTTTTGGTATCTTTCCGATAAAGTTTATTTTTTAATGAATAGTGTAAAATGTTGTATTTTAATTCAAATCCACTTTTTAATCTAATTTATTTATATGATTAGATTATATTTTGAATTGGTTTTAAAGTGAAATTATAAATTATTTTTACCATTAAATACAATAGTGGTCGTTGGAATTAATTTCACTTTGAAATCGGACTTAAACTAGTGTCAACCTTTAGATACTTATTGTTTCATAAAAACACGCTATTTGTCATGACAGCGGGAATTAATTATTAAATTAATTAATGTGACTTATATGTTTTGAATTTTTTAAAACGGACTTCATTTTTGAATTCAGAATATCAAATATAGCTTAGGGTGAATTTTTCGGATTTTTCTGAAAAACTTCAATTTTTGATGAATAGTGAAACCACAAAGTGGTACTTATAAAAGCTGATTTTCCGTTTAAATGAAATTTTGCCATCATTGTGTTTTGATTTTCAAAAATCCGACATACATGGTTGTCATTATGAAGTAAAATTTGGTTCAATGAGATTAAAATAATTTTTTGGTGAATAGTAACTTATTAAGTTTTTAATCACGATTAGAGGTAATTAGTGTAGTTTAAGGTAAAAATAATGTTTTAATAATATTAAATGAACTTGAAACATGTCCTAACCTCATTGGATGTGTAATGGCCGACCAAGAAAAGCCATGGGTCAACTTGGGGACCCCATGGAGCCACTTTGATTGGGAAATGACATAAATAACTTTTTATTTAATGTAAAAGTAAAAATGACACAAACATGATATGTTTTACTAAAACAATTTTTAATTGGGGTTATACAAGTCAGATTTTTTATTATAAATAGTAATTGGAAAGATAAAAAGATTTCCTACATCATAGTAATTGTTTTATAATTTTTAGACATTAAATAAATTAAATTATTTATGACATCATAATGATGCAGTGATGACATCATTATCTGACGATTTAAATAAAATGGAAAGATAATGTAAAATCTATGAACTACACATGTCCAAAACTTATTGGATGAGTGTATTTCAAAGCCTTATCACCTTATCCACGAATTATATCAATTTGGGACCTTTTAAAACCGAAACACATTTTCAAATAAAGTAATCTTTCTTACTTTCCACAAGTGCCCCTCCTCTCCTCTTATAAAAGGCCCCCAACTCTACCTCATTTCACACACTCCTCAAGCCTTTGGCTCAGCCAACCCCTGCCCATTTACTCTCTCGACATCCCTCTCCTCATCCTAGATGATTCCCTTTGGGCATAATCCTTTCAAAGGAAGCCTTTAAGCTCAAAACAAAAGGAGTTACACTTTTAAAGGTAATTCATTCTCTCTTGTTCATTTGTCTTATTTTGCTTCTCCAACCCTCTAAACTCTTTTTATTTACTTATTTTGTATCAAAAAAAGTATCTTCAATATACTAGGATGTTGTTATAAGATTTATTTGAGCTACACACTCACACAACTACATCAAATGGTTAAAGAACATACGGTTTCCGTGGATGGAAAGATTCTGCCTCCCGAAACGATGATTGTTCAATACTCATTTAACACCTTCAAGGGTGGCCATTATGATGTCACTATTTTTATATATGATATATAATATGTTTATTTTTTTCTTTAAGCTTCTGTATTTTTCATTTTGGGCATACCTTTATGGTTTCCATTATGGGTAAACACGATATCTTCATTTAAGGAAGTGCGGACTACCGCCCCCACAAAGTGATGTGATTCGTTAATGCCATATGTGGGACGTGTAAAGGATGGATTTAAAGTTATTATATATGATTTTATACTGGAATTATAATATACCTCTATATCATTATTATTTCTTTCCATTAAAGTATGAGATAGAAATGAAAGTAGCGTTCATGCGTACGTACGGCTTACCGTCTCCATGAACGGTGCAGTTCATTTCTTATCCCCAAATGTAATGTACTATTAAAAGTTTATGTATATAATGGATATATATAATTAATGATACATATAAATGATGAATATAATTCTGGAATTAAAATATACATACCTCTCATTTAATTTTAATTCCATTAATATGAGAAATAAATGAAAGTAGCATTCATGCGTACGTACGACTTACCGTCTCCATGAATGGTGCATTTCATTTCTTACCTCTAAATGATTATGTAATATTATAAATACATGTATATTCTGGATATATATGATATATATTATATCCAAATCAGGAATTTCATTCTGGATATAAAGAACCTTTTACCACACGAACAACATGTAATGGTAAGAAGTCCACTTTTGACTTAAGAACCAAATATCGGCAAAACAAATATCATTAACTTAAGTGATTACATAATGTTTATGACATTGTAATAAGTGATATAAAAGAAATAATGAACTTGAAAAAGGTTCTTAAGGAAGTATAAATTTACTCAAGTTTATTATTCCGGACGTTAAAGAACGATCAAGTCAAGTCGGACCCGAGGTAAGGGATCCTACACCTCTCTTTCTTTTTAAGTACACTCTTTTATGTCATTCCTTTTAAGCTCATATTTCTTATGATTGGGATTTTATTTTATATTACTCCTACTGTACTTATTATGTTCATATTATGAGAGACCCTATTTCCTCTCATCAATCCATTTTGGAAGTTTTGAGTGGTGTCGTTAGGCTGCCAAATTTTCGTAAGGGATTTTTCATCGCACTTTTATTCCCGTGAGATTTATGCTACATTTGCCACAAATTCCATTGAGTGGTGTATGTACTGCCCATTATTCTACTCTTTGTGTAATATAATTTCGTTTATGAGTATTTACATCAATTATCTATTGTCCTTCTTTCATGGGGTGTATGTTTTGAAAGATACCCAAGTCGGTAAGGGAACCTTTCACCCTCCTTTTTTTTAAAAGACTTCTTTTGTTGGGTATTTTAATTTACATATTGTTATGTTGGGATATGTTCTCATATATCCTTATTGATTTAAATTTTATGTCCAAGTGATGAGATACACTTTTTATCTCTCATAAACTCATTTTGATGTGATGTCGTTAGGCTGTTAAGGGAACTTTTTAACCCAATTTCGATTTCTTTGGGTTCAACATGTAGTCATTGAATATGTCATCCATTGAATATGTGTGAATGACCTTTTATTGTTTTACACTTAATATCCACTTATATTGGGTGTATTTATATTTTTCAAACATATTTTTGAGATTGATTTGTCCTTAATTTAAGGATACCTTCTTTATAAGGTATTTCATCACATTTGACATTTCTATTGAGGGTTCATTGTTGTTATGCACCAATTCACTCTTATATGGTGTATATACTGTCCTTTGGAGTATTATATCATGAATCCTTTTATTCTCATGATATTATAAAGTTCATATTAAATGTTATTCCTCTATTATTAGTATTCAAGAGTCTCTCATTTTGTTAAAAACTCTTTAACAAAAATATCATTTTAAATGTTTTAAAGATTTATTATTCTAAATCGTTATCTTTAATGTCCATGTTTTCAAAATGTTTTTCAGTATTTATTTATATGGACATTAATGTATTAAAATTATAATTCCATTAAAAGCTTCAAAGTGGTATGGGACACTTTGATTCAAAAATCTCTTTTAAATGGTTTTTGAAAATGGATTGATTAATTCAATATCTGGGAATTATTTATTGTGATTTCAAATGAAATATTGTTATTGAAATGTTTATATTTTCCATATTTTATGAGTAATAATGGTACTTGGACATTATGACGGGTGGTGCCGTGAATACCAGGACGGTTGGTTACGTTATAACCTCCAATGCATTGGGTATGGAAGTCGGCCGTATGGCTATTCCATTAAGTATGTATGGAAATTGGCCATATGGCTATTCCATTAAGTGATATGTGTGGAAGTCGACCGTATGGTTATTCCACTTAAGTATGTTTATGTCCCAAGTTACCTATATATATGTTATGTGTTCTTTATATGGGTTTTATGGTAATCCTTTGGTTACAAAAAGGTAAGTAATGATATTTTTTTTAGTGAAGAGTTTTTACTACTTCATGAAGGTGAAAAGTATTACATTGATAAAGTATTCATGGTTTACTTGTTGTTTTGAAAAACTAACAGTTTTCATTCTTTGTGTATCCCTTACTGAGCTTCTTATGCTCATCCCAAGTTTTTGAAATGTTTTTCACAGGACTTAGCGTGGAATAGGGTCAAGGATGGGATCAAGGGAAAGTCATGCTACCTAAAACATGGAACTATACATGTTTCTTTTTAAGAGTTTTTATTTTATGGAAATTTAGTAGAAGCGACTACTTTGTAATCTTTTGAGATGTAATAGTTATGTCCTAATTCTCTAAAACTCTAAACCTGAAAAGATCCTAAATTTGAATTTCTCATTTAATTCAATATTATGTAAGGTTTAAGGCTGGGGCCTTATAGTTGGTATCAAAGGTCGGTTTAGATAACTTTATAGGTTAGGGTATTCTTCAAACATAAGTGACATTACCATAATGGTTAGGATTTCAGAAAGTGTCCTAGTTTTAGATAAAGTGAATGAGTAAGTGTATCTTAGTGTTTACCTTACTCATTAGTACATGATGGCTATGTTGATATACTCACACTGACATTTCTGTTTTTAGTGAATGGCTTGATTTCGCAGGCACCAAAGTGACAATTGGTTTGAAGGAAACTATGGTGGTTCTCTGATTAAGAGACTCGATGAAATGGGGTACTCAATGAGGAAACTCGTGGTTGTTCTAAACAACCTATCAAGGAGCCATGATCAACCACGTGAACCTTGGTATGTTCTATAATGAATCATGTACGAGATGACCAATCGATGTGGAAGTTTAGGTAATAATTAAAAAGGTAACCATTAGGGTTTATATGATCCTTACTTTTTAGGTAATTATGGGTTACTCTATGATATGATGGAAAATGAAAGGAATGAGATAAACATGAGGTTAAAATATGTTATGATTATTTTTGAAGATTTTATCTCATTTTGGGGAATGTTTTAAGAATTATATAGTTTTGGAAAAAGGAAAACATGCAGATCGTGTGAAAACCCGTCACGTCGGACAAAGCTGCGGGAATCGAACCCACAACCAACGTGCGACTGGTATT
Source organism: Viscum album (assembly GCA_963277665.1). NCBI lineage: Eukaryota > Viridiplantae > Streptophyta > Magnoliopsida > Santalales > Viscaceae > Viscum > Viscum album. Next base: position 669,678,443 of record OY728133.1, read on the forward strand.
TATCGCCTACCACTGGACTACGTGAAGTCCCTGGTTAGTTTGACTGATTATTTTTAGTTATATGATTTTATGAATTAAGAGTAAGTTGGTTTTGGGTTATTTATGAAAATGATTAACCTATCATGGAGGATATGTGATAAGGATAATTAATTTTCAGTGCGAGACTTTAGGAGCGATTGATGTTGTTTGGAGATAAATGTTACGATTTAACTTGGAAGACTATGTGACTAAATCCCTAAAATATTTGGGTTTAAATCTTAGTTTGGTTTACTTTGAAGAATTTTATGGACAAATTGATTATAGAATGGTCCTCGTTGAACTTTGGGTTTTGTTGGACAAATTTTGGAGGTTAAGAATAGATTTTCTTTTTATAAAGGGTTATCCTTTTCTGGATTATCTGACCTTGTACTAGCCTTTTTGGTTTTGGTTTTGGTTTTGGTTAAAGTCTAAAGACATGGGAAGTATATAGTTCTATTTTGTGGATTAGGTGATTCTCTAGAAGTTGATTATAGTACTCTTAATGTGAAAAAGTCTTCCTAAATACTCATATTTTGGAGAAAATATGAGTTTGTGTAAGGAATCTAGTAAAAGTTGAAAGTCAACATGATAAGTGATTATGTTTCCTTATGAATAAATTCCTCAATAAAAAGTAACTTAAAGAAAAAATGTTGTCTATTAACTTTTCCTACTGGGGAATCGAATACCGTTTAACCCATAACAAGTTTGGGATTTTCTCTTGGTTAACTTTCTCCTAAACATGTTTTCTATCACTCTCCGTCAGAACATGACCCTTTGTTTTTTCCTCCATGTCCATATTTTCATACATGGAATCCTAGTATGGGTTAACTCGGGTGACCTTTGTACTTATCTTTCTTTATTTTAAAGTGATTGTTTTACCGACTCATGTTCCGATATGGGACGTTCAAGGATGTTTCCAAGCTCAATTTTAAAAATTGTGAGGACGCAATTCCCAAAAGGGGGGAAGGATGTAACACCCCAGGTAAATAATGAATATGACATTTTCATATTTATCCATATTTGTGAATAAAATATTAATATGACTTTAAAGTGGATGCTATGCTCGATGGCGTACCCAACACGCAACAACGAGTTTCTTGGGAATCTTACGTTGCACTCTAATAATAAAATAATATTATTTCAAATGGTAGTTAACATGTAGTCGTTGTATTGGCGGGAATGGATAGAAATAACTAAAATATGATTATATTTGTTTTTTAAATGTTTTTACATTTATCCAATAAAAGCTAAAGGCTTAAAATACGGAAAGAATTCAATTTTAGGCCTATATGCCCTAGTTTTCACTAAAGGTTCACTTATCGCCTTTTAATAGAGAACTGTCATTAAATATAGTTTTGTTCACTCTTAAACATTATTTTGGACCAAATAAAACTCTTATTAAGAATCGGGACATCAAAATTTACTTTGTGTAAATTTTTGGTATCTTTCCGATAAACTTTATTTTTTAATGAATAGTGTAAAATGTTGTATTTTAATTCAAAACCACTTTTTAATCTAATTTATTTATATGATTAGATTATTTTTTGAATTGGTTTTAAAGTGAAATTATAAAATATTTTTACCATTAAATACAATAGTGGTCGTTGGAATTAATTTCACTTTGAAATCGGACTTAAACTAGTGTCAACCTTTTGATACTTATTGTTTCATAAAAACACGCTATTTGTCATGACAGCGGGAATTAATTATTAAATTAATTAATGTGACTTATATGTTTTGAATTTTGTAAAACGGACTTCATTTTTGAATTCAGAATATCAAATATAGCTTAGGGTGAATTTTTGGGATTTTTCTGAAAAACTTCAATTTTTGATGAATAGTGAAACCACTAAGTGGTACTTATAAAAGCTGATTTTCCATTTAAATGAAATTTTTCCATCATTGTGTTTTGATTTTCAAAAATCCGACATACATGGTTGTCATTAAGAAGTAAAATGTGGTTCAATGAGATTAAAATAATTTTTTGGTGAATAGTAACTTATTAAGTTTATAATCGTGATTAGAGGTAATTAGTGTAGTTTAAGGTAAAAATAATGTTTTAATAATATTAAATGAACTTGACACATGTCCTAAACTCATTGTATGTGTAATTGCCGACCGATACAAGCCATGGGTCAACTTGGGGACCCCATGGAGCCACTTTGGTTGGGAAATGACATAAATAACTTTTTATTTAATATAAAAGTAAAAATGACACAAACATGATATGTTTTACTAAAACAATTTTTAATTGGGGTTATACAAACCAGATTTTTTATTATAAATATTAATTGGAAAGATAAATAGATTTCATACATCATAGTAATTTTTTTATAATTTTTGGACTTTAAATAAATTAAATTATTTATTGCATCATAATGATGCATCGATGACATCATTATCTGACGATTTAAATAAAATGGAAAGATAATGTAAAATCTATGAACTACACATGTCCAAAACTTATTGGATGAGTGTATTTCGAAGCCTTATCACCTTATCCACGAATTATATCAATGTGGGACCTTTTAAAACCGAAACACATTTTCAAATAAAGTAATATTTCTTACTTTCCAAAAGTGCCCCTCCTCTCCTCTTATAAAAGGCCCCCACCTCTACCTCATTTCACACACTCCTCAAGTCTTTGGCTCGGCCAACCCCTGACCATTTACTCTCTCCACATCCCTCTCCTCATCCTAGATGATTCCCTTTGGGTATAATCCTTTCAAAGGAAGCCTTTAAGCTCAAATCAAAAGGAGTTACACTTTTAAAGGTAATTCATTCTCTCTTGTTCATTTGTTTTATTTTTCTTCTCCAACCCTCTAAACTCTTTTTATTTACTTATTTTGTAACAACACCAGTATCTTAAATATACTAGTATGTTGTTATAAGATTTATTTGAGCCACACTCTCACACAACTACATAAAATGGTTAAAGAACATACGGTTTCCGTGGATGTCAAGATCCTGCCTCCCTAAACGATGATTGTTCAATACACATTTAACACCTTCAAGGGTGGCCATTATGATGTCACTATTTTTATTTATGATATATAGTATGTTTATTTTCTTCTTTAAGCTTCTGTATTTTTCATTTTGGGCATACCTTTATGGTTTCCATTATGGGTAACACGATATCTTCATTTAAGGAAGTGTGGACTACCGCCCCCTCAAAGTGATGTGATTCGTTAATGTCATATGTGGGACGTGTAAAGGATGGATTTAAAGTTATTATATATGATTTTATACTGGAATTATAATATACCTCTATATCATTATTATTTCTTTCCATTAAAGTATGAGATATAAATGAAAGTAGCGTTCATGCGTACGTACAGCTTACCGTCTCCATGAACGGTGCATTTCATTTCTTATCCCCAAATGTAATGTACTATTAAAAGTATATGTATATAATGGATATATATAATTAATGATACATCTAAATAATGAATATAATTCTAGAATTAAAATATACATACCTCTCATTTAATTTTAATTCCATTAATATGAGAAAGAAATGAAAGTAGCGTTCATGCGTACGTACGACTTACCGTCTCCATGAATGGTGCATTTCATTTCTTACCTATAAATGATTATGTAATATTATAAATACATGTATATGCTGGATATATATGATATATATGATATCCAAATCAGGAATGTCATTCTGGATATAAAGAACCTTTTACCACACGAACAACATGTAATTGTAAGAAGTCCACTTTTGACTTAAGAACCAAATATCGGCAAAACAAATATCATTAACTTAAGTGATTACATAATGTTTATAACATGGTAATAAGTGATATAAAAGGAATAATGAACTTGAAAAAGGTTCTTAAGGAAGTATAAATTAACTCAAGTTTATTATTCAGGACGTTAAAGAACGATCAAGTCAAGTCGGACCCGAGGAAAGGGATCCTACACCTCTCTTTCTTTTTAAGTACACTCTTTTATGTCATTCTTTTTAAGCTCATATTTCTTATGATTGGGATGTTATTTTATATTACTCCTACTGTACTTATTATTTTCATATGATGAGAGACCCTATTTCCTCTCATCAATCCATTTTGGAAGTTTTGAGTGGTGTCGTTAGGCTGCGGAATTTTCGTAAGGGATTTTTCATCGCACTTTTATTCCCGTGAGATTTATGGTACATTTGCCACAAATTCCATTGAGTGGTGTATGTACTGCCCATTATTCTACTCTTTGTGTAATATAATTTCGTTTATGAGTATTTACATCAATTATCTATTGTCCTTCTTTCATGGGGTGTATGTTTTGAAAGATACCCAAGTCGGTAAGGGGTCCTTTCACCCTCCTTTTTTTTAAAAGACTTCTTTTGTTGGGTCATTTAATTTACATATTGTTATGTTGGGATATGTTCTCATATATCCTTATTGATGTAAATTTTATTTCCAAGTGATGAGATACACTTTTTATCTCTCATCAACTCATTTTGATGTGATGTCGTTAGGTTGTCAAGGGAACTTTTTAACCCAATTTCTATTTCATTGGGTTCAACATGTAGTCATTGAATATGTCATCCATTGAATATGTGTGAATGACCTTTTATTGTTTTACACTTAATATCCACTTATATTGGGTGTATTTATATTTTTCACACATATTTTTGAGATTGATTTGTCCTTAATTTAAGGATACCTTCTTTATAAGGGATTTCATCACATTTGACATTTCTATTGAGGGTTCATTGTTGTTATGCACCAATTCACTCTTATATGGTGTATATACTATCCTTTGGAGTATTATATCATGAATACTTTTATTCTCATGATATTATAAAGTTCGTATTAAATGTTATTCCTCTATTATTTGTATTCAAGAGTCTCTCATTTTGTTAAAAACTCTTTAACAAAAATATCATTTTAAATGTTTTAAAGATTTATTATTCTAAATCTTTATCTTTAATGTACATGTTTTCAAAATGGTTTTCAGTATTTATTTATATGGACATTAATGTTTTAAAATTATAATTCCATTAAAAGCATCAAAGTGCTATGGGACACTTTTATTCAAAAATCTCTTTTAAATGGTTTTTGAAAATGGATTTATTAATTCAATATCTGGGAATTATTTATTGTGATTGCAAATGAAATATTGTTATTGAAATGTTTATATTTTCCATATTTTATGTGTAATAATGGTACTTGGACATTATGATGGGTGGTGCCATGAATACCAGTACGGGTGGTTACGTTATAACCTCCAATGCATTGGGTATGGAAGTCGGTCGTATGGCTATTCCATTAAGTATGTATGGAAATTGGCCGTATGGCTATTCCATTAAGTGATATGTGTGGAAGTAGACCGTATGGTTATTCCACTTAAGTATGTTTATGTCCCAAGTTACCTTTATATATGTTATGTGTTCTTTATATGGGTTTTATGGTAATCCGTTGGTTACAAAAAGGTAAGTAATGATACTTTTTTTTAGTGAAGAGTTTTTACTACTTCATGAAGGTGAAAAGTATTACATTGATAAAGTATTCATGGTTTACTTGTTGTTTTGAAAAACTAACAGTTTTCATTCTTTGTGTATCCCTTACTGAGCTTCTTATGCTCATCCCAAGTTTTTGAAATGTTTTTCACAGGACTTAGCGTGGAATAGGGTCAAGGATGGGATCAAGGGAAAGTCATGCTACCTAAAACATGGAACTATACATGTTTCTTTTTAAGAGTTTTTATTTTATGGAAATTTATTAGAAGCGACTACTTTGTAATCTTTTGAGATGTAATAGTTATGTCCTAATTCTATAAAACTCTAAACCTGAAAAGATCCTCAATTTGAATTACTCATTTAATTCAATATTATGTAAGGTTTAAGGCTGGGGCCTTATACCCACTTCATCATGGCTTGGATTAGGCCTTCTAATTAATAAATGAATTGGAGATTGGTTTATAATCAGGTCTCTAAGGACACTATCTAACAGTCATTTGGAGTCTCGCATTGCTCACTCTTTCTGCTCTACCACTCCGTCATTGAGGATATTGATCATATTTCCCTTAACTATCATGTTTATAGTACAATTTTTTCTTCCACTTTAGATATGTTAGAGCTATCCATGTTTTTGTTGATGGTAATTTGTTCCCACCTTATGTATTTCATTGTAATCAATTCTTCCAAGTAGATTAACACTTTGTTGGTCTCTTATTATGCTAAGATTGTGAATATCATCTAGAATATTTGAAATTATGATATCTATAATTGTGAGAATCCCCCCATCTCTAATAATATCTCCAAAATTATCAAAAATTCAATGTATATTAATTATATGTTGAGTAGGTTTGCTGATAACTCTCTCCATGATTTTTCTATTCTCAAATTACTTGGCATTATGGGAAATTATAGGAAGAAAAAATTCATTATGTGTATCACATGGATTCTATGTCCTCTTAGATGGCTAAAACCCAACTCAGTTAGTGACTCAAAACAATATTCATGGTTTTTAGGATATGGTTCGGTGTTAAGAATGCCTTCTGGTGATATAATTGGATGTTTTTTTACCACTAGTGGAATTGATTATGTTTTGGAGGATGTGATTCTTGTAATTATCCATATGGTTCAATTATGAAGATAAAGGGATAGTGGAAGTTATTGATTGAGAGTTACTCTATTATCATTGTCCAGGCGCTTTGAAGTGGGATGACTTGTCTTTCCTCCAATCTCTCCTCCTAGTGAGAGGCATTCTCGCACTACCTTTCCTATGTCATCATGGTGGTGACACATGTTTATCATGAAAGTAATTTCATTGTTGATTCTTTAACTAATATTGGTGTTTCTAACAACATGTTTACTTGGTTTGATGTTTTTCTAGATGATTTTGTTATCATATCTATCAGATATTCTTATAAAACATCGGTTGTCAGACTCTTGTAAATTTATTTACTTTCAATAAGGGGTGGGATGCTTTATCACCTTAACCCAATGTTCTTATAGAATTTTATATATTTTTTGGTTTTATTTTCACAATTTTAATATAATGATTTTTCTCTTACTACATTGATTTATTTTACACTAAAATAATAAATTTTGATTTATTTTAATTATTAATAAATTATTCGAAAACATTTTAATATATTTAATAAATTATTAACAACTTCTATGATGTTTTTAATGTTTTATTTTTTAAAAGTATTAGTGTGAAATTAATATGTTTTATTTTTTTCTTATTATTTTATTATAAATAAAAATTAATTATTTTTTATTTTTTACCATTATTGTAATTTTTATTTTTATTTTTCTTCAATTATTGATATAACTGTGTTTTTCATAGTTTTTTTAATTTATATGAAATTAAAATAAATAATTTATATTATTTTTCAATTTTTTTTTATTTTATATATTTCATCTATTTCATTTTTTTCTAATTTTAATATTTAATATTTAATATTTATTTAAAAAACAAATTTCTATTGATTTTTAAATTTATTTTAATATAAAATAGTTTGTTTTTTTAAAATTATTTAGTTTTCTATAAGTTTTTATTTATTCAAATTTTTTTTCAAATTTTTAGTTTTTTTTATATGGAAAGTTTTTTCTTTTCTTTACTTCCTTAAATGTAAAATTACATTTTTAGAGTTTTTTCATTTAATTTAAGTGAATTAAATTCTCTTATTTTTTTCATAATTTTATGTTAAATTTTTTTATTATAAATTAATTAATTATTTTTTAATAGAAAGAATTTTTTCTTTTTTCATTCATTTGAATGAATTTTTTTTGTTTTTAATATATTTGAGTTATATTTATTATCTTATATTTTTTAGTTTTTTATATTTCAATTTAAATTTAATTTTTCAATTATTATTTTTGAATTATTTAAGTTCTTTATTTTTTAGTATTTTCAAAATTCTGTTTATATATTTTAATTTTTTTTCATTTTTTTCGCTCAAAATTTTTCTTATTTTTAAAATTATAAATTTTTAATCAAACACTCTTTTTCTTGAATTTTTAAATTTATTTTAATGTTAAATAAATTTTATGATTTATATTTTACTATTACATATATTTTAAATTTTCTATTTTTTTCTAATTTTGTGAAATTTATTTTTTGTTTTTTGGATTTATTATGGATTTTTTTATTTTCTTAACAGAAAATGTTTTTCTGGATTTTATTTATTTTTAGAATTAAAATATAATTATATTTCTTTTTTATCTTTTCATTTTTTTCCAGTTTTTTATTAGATTGGAGTTCTTGTAATTTTTTATCCATTTGAATGTGAAATAAACTTTTCTGTATTTTTTGACTTTTTAGAAAGTGAGATGTTCCTTTTTTTTAAAATTTTATTTGAATGTGTTTATTTATTTATTAATTCATTCATTCATTATATATATTTTTATATACTATTTATATATTTTTTTAAATTTATCTTTGATAAAAATTTTTTATTATCTAATTATTTTGAAATTTCAATATTTTTTGATGAATATATTCATTGAAATTTTTAATATTAGAGTTTTTTAGTTTTTTTAAATGATTTTAATTGAATGGTGTTTTTTTGTTTTATTCTGTTTTTAACAAAGTAAATTTCTCTTGAAAATATTTCTAATTTGTATGAAATTTAAATAACATTTTTGGACCCTTCTGACTTCTTTCTTTTTCTCACCTTTTTCTTTTTTCTTATATTTTTTAGTGTTTTCAAAAAAATAGTGTATTTCATATCTTTTTCAAAATTCATTTGAAAGTAAAATAAGTATTTTTTCATTTTTCTAGTAAATGAATTTGTTTCTAAGATAATGTTATTTTAAGAGTAGTTGAGCAAGAAAATAAAAATATACTAAATGAAACCCCCGATTAAGGTTTATATCTTTACCATAAATCCTGATTCTTCCCCTAGTCGAGATGAATTTACTAAAATATTTTTCTCAAATATTTTGGGACATTGTACATATTGACGATGAATATCAGATGAATGAATTATTTAAGGATGCAAAAAATCCAACTAGATTTAACTCACAAAATTTTATTTTAATCCCAAGGTAGAATAATAATGATGAAATATTTAGGTTTCAAATTATAATCATGGGTAATTATATGTATAATTTTTTTATAAAACCTATGGAAATGAGGTATACAATGACTAATAATATGGTTGTATCCAATAACCTGGTTGGATTCATATATCGTAGAAATATTCTAGTTTGTTTAATTATAGCTTGAGAGTGTATTAATTTATTAACGAAATATGATGTTGGTGGAAATACTTCTTTAAAAATTAACATTATAAAGGCTTTGGACACTATGTCATATGATTTTATCTTCATTTATTTCTTTGATTTTATGTTTAATAATATTTTTATTAAGAGGGGTTTCTTCTATTTTGAATTTAACAGAATAAATATCTTCATTATTTATTCCCTTGAAGGTTTCACTTTACACTTAAGAGAAGTAAGGCATTGTAATCTACCGCCAACCTTATTTTTTTCCATATTTGTAAAGACTAAATCATTCGTATTATTTTGAGAAAGGTGAATGATAGTAACATATAGACCTAAATACCGAGAATTGTAACTAAACCAACACACTACAAACCTTAGGCATGTTCTTGGTGAACCTAGGCTCGCATAAGTGTTAAAGGATACCACATATATACAATTGAAATGATTTTACCATTATAATTTATAAATAATAAATGAAACTAAAAAGAATCAATCATATCATATCATTCTATATTCAATCATACATGGTAAAATGGGCATGCAGAAAAATGAGATAGTGCCATCATAGGTAATACATAACCAAAGAATAAGCCAATATGATCCACCCATGTGGGATCCCACAACTTCAAATGCCACCACTTTTATAGTCTCATCAATGAGTATGTGCTCCACACTGAAGGAACTTGAACCTTGATTCCACCTACAAAACAAATCAAGAAAATTTTGGTTACATACAGACCATGTTGTGTACATATGATGTGAGCCAATGCCTAGTAGGAGACCATCATGAATCTTTGTAACACCATTAATGATCCAAACAAAAAATGCAAGTTTGAAATGCATTTAGAAAATAGTTTTGTTTTATTTATATAATAAATGAGACCAAAAACACTTACCCTTATTACAAAAAACCATTGCTTACATTGAAATGAACAAAACCATGAAATAAATAAACAAGAATTTAAGGATGTCATATTATGTAAAGTAAAAGATAATGCACTAATAAGGTTATAAAATAAACCATAGCTTAAAGTAGGTCACATTATAAATAGGTCACTATATAGTGTAAATATTTATATGGTAAGAGCATATTAATCCTATGAATACAACTTAAAACGCCCTCATAGATCACCTATTAGCCTATATTTTGATCTTGATAGGCTTAGACAATGTCATAGCCTCAGTACAATTTGGTTGATAACCCATAGCTTAGGCAGATTGATAGTTGTGGGCCTCTAGTCAAAGAAAAATCATAGCTAGAGTAACACTCATTATTTTCTCCCACATAACTACCTATGTCTCCCATGTATCCTAATAATTTTAATACACAATACCTTTGTTTGTTCCATATCACAATAATCAATATAAAACAATCCAACAACCTGACCTGTAATAATAAGGGACTTATAAATATGAGGGTGTCAATAAATTAAACCAATAATTAAAATTCTAATCATTTAATTATAAATCATAATAGAATATAAAAACTAGGAAAATGAATTTATAAAACCCAAACATATCTCAAACCTAAAAAAATTTCATTTTAATTTAAACTAGTTTAAAATCCAACTTATTGAAAACTTATGGTCTATAATAGTATTAATGTTGAAATGTAACAATTAAATACCATGAAAAAGCATTTTATAAAATCCTAATTTATTCAAAGCACCATTAATAAATTCATTTGTGTAAATGGAATCTCAAGTGCATCTTATTAAAAACCTAATGTGCATAAAATATATATTTTCAAATGAAATCATTAAAAACCTTTTAAATAACCTCTATACCAAACTCAAATTCAATAAAGGATGTTAGAAAACATTTTAAATTACCTCAATAATGGTTTATATAAATGGTAAATTGATAAGGGTAAAATTTAAAAAGCTCACCCAATAATATTTTATCAAATATGATGAGAATACGTGGAAACACCTACCCAAATGATGATAACATCTCAATGCCTTCATGAAGAGATAATTAATTTAGGTTAACAATGCTACCTACCAACTCTTGATACTAATGTCCCCATGAAAACCAATTATTTTTCAATGAAATGGAAATCCCATAACATTACATGAGCCTTAGATATAATGGTAGGTAACATAGAGAAGAGCATGTGGGTAAATAGAGAATATAGAAGTGGAATATTTTCCTAGACTATGTGGTTCATCCTCTTGAATCAACATAAATATAAAAAATAAGTAAGGGAAGACAACTCATTACCCCTATTCTAATGATCTATAGTCTAATATATATGAATATGGGGCTCTCCTTTATTATTAAATTTAATTTAGTAATAATAAAATAAAAACTAAATTAATATTACAATATTAAAATTATTATCATTAATTATTTTTAACAAAATTTCTATAAAATCGTTAATTTAAATCTACAGAAAAAGATCTTAATTAAATAACAATATTAATAATCTATATAAACACATTATACTCATTAATATATAATAATTCTCAAATAAAATATATAACCTATAATTTTACAAGTATATTTTATAACTTATATAAAAAAAATTATAACACATGATAAAAATTTGATAACCCTAATAGAAAATTGATGAATCAATAATGGCATACAAGAAATTTCATACTTTGAGAGACTATATCATGTTACACTATCAATTATATTTAATATTTATACTATCAATATATCCTTCATATATTTTCACAATTCATATATAAAAAGGAGGGAGCTTTTGGGAGAGATGACTATGGTGGATAAAAATCTCTCACATAATCAGATTCTCATCAGGGGATTCAATTCTATTTTGAAGCCAGATGCGAAGCTTTAGTCGAACTATTAGAATTTCATAGAGTTAATTCAAGGATTTTGTTGATAATTTTAAAATATTTAAAGTTCCTTTTAATGAGGATTAATTTTATTAGAGAAGATACACTGTGAATGGAAGGAAGTCTAGAAGAATTGACATATGTTCTTACTGAATAGATATAAAAAATGAAGTAGTGGAAGTGTTTGGGTTTTCTCCTCTAAATTTCAACTCAACCCACAATACCCTTGTTTATGAAATTATATTTATTGTTACTAGGTATTATCCCATACCTTTTAGGTTTAATAATTTATTTATAACTATCCCTCGATGTAGGGAACATGCTTCATATAGATAGAATAATTAGGCGAATGAGAGTCCTCTACAAATTATTTCCCCAAAACTCAAGAAATTTAATTCCATTCTAAGGGCTTGGATCAAGGATTCCTTTTTTAGGATAGATGAAGATATTGTTAGGGATAAACAAGATTATAAACAATATAAGGATAATTTTTTTTTGTGATAATCCTTTTTATGAATTCCTACGATCTCATTCAAAACATGATGAACACTTATCCCTCAATGATAATATTTCTAGGAAAAAGTACCAAGTGAAATGGCATCATTATGGGGATCAAAATTATAGATTATTTAATTTCCTTCTCCGAGATAATAAGGTTTAAACGGGGATGGATACAGTTCGAATCAATGGCCCTTTCTTTACCTATGAGTGTGATATTTCTCAATCTGTTCTTGGGTACTTCCAGGACTTATATAATGATGAGGATTCAACATAAAACTTGAGCTTTATTGATTTAATCCCATAATTTGTCACCAAAGATCATAACTGAGAGGTAACTGATGTTCCTATGGAAGATGAGATTAAGATTTCACTTTTATCATTGAACATGGATAGCGCTGCTAGATTATATGAGTTTTGTAATAAATGTTTTTTGTTTTATTGGGATATCCTTTATGAATATTTTTTCAACGATTTCAGAGAATTATTTATGAGTGGTCCAATGCCTTAGGGAATCAATTTTTTTTCAATACGTTGTTTCTAAAAACTGATCATACCATTGATATTTTTGACTATAGAACATTTTATATGGTATATATTATCCCAATAGTTATTATTAAAATTATTTCCATGAGGGTCAGAAGAATTATTAAAGCATTTATATCTTCAAAAAATTTCAGATTTGTTTTAGGGAGGAACATTCAAACCTATTTTTTCGCTGCATTTGAGTGAATTAGTTATTTTATGATTACGTCACATAATATCCACTTTAACTTACAATTTGATATTTATAAGTCTTTCCACACCATTAGATAGAAATTTATCAAATATATTCTCAAGTTGTGTGGATTTGTTTTTTTGGAAATATCTTTAATTTGATCAATGTTATTTTGAGGATCACATAAATGTTTTTACTCATTAATGGTTATACTAGAGATTTATATGTATAATATAGAGGTGTTATATAAAGAGACCTATTATTAATTATTCTATTTTCAGTTACTAGGGATTATCTAATAATATTTTTTAATAATATTTTCCACTCAGGATTCTATAAGTGGATGAAGGATTGAAGAGATATCTTTTTTCCATCACATTTATTATATACAAATGACATTATTATCTTTGGTGAGGCTCTTAGGAAAATTATGGAGTCAATAAAAGTCATCTTCTACTACTAAAAGGAATTGTATGGTCATTCAATGAGTTGGAATAATTTTTTTATAATTTATGGAAAAGGAGTGTAAATCCCCAGGTATAATAGAGGTGTTCGATTCCTTGGCATTAAAGGAGGTAGTTTACCTTTTAACTACCTAGAGGTACCACTATTTTAGGGTATGGTGAAAATTTGTTTAATGATATTTATCATCATGTTATAGTAAAAATGGCTAGTTGTAAAGGAAAATGTTTGTATTTTATAAGGAGGGATTTCCTTTTCAACTCATTTTCCACATCTATGTTTGTTTATGCATTTTTTATGTAAAAATTTCCTACTTTTCTTGTCAAGAGGATTAACGACTCGATATATAATTTAGTTTGGATAATTTGTTTCCATGAAAAAAGTAAAGGTTGTTTGAAAGGACTGCACTAAACTGGTGTAAATGGGAGATATTGGAATTAAGGACCACCAAAAATTAAATGACACGTTGCTCTAATTTTTTTTGAAATTATCTATACTGATTATTCCTTGTAATTTCTCAGCAAAATATTCACAACTAGTTTGAAAAATTGTTATACCTTCTTCATTAATTCCTCAACATGGATGACTTTAAAATCTATATACACTATTTTAGTTGACTTTTCCTAGTGGATTGTTTGTAAGAGGGACTCCTTTAATTTTTGGAATATTCCTTGTATGGGTAGACCTTTTAAGGAAACTCTAATAGCGCCAAACTCTAAAAACCATCTTTTAGTGGATAATATTATAAAATAAGTTGGTGGTTCTCTTAATCTATTGAATAACGAAACATGACATCAAGTTCAAAGGTATTATTTAATTGATTTTAAAACTCTAAGGTGGTTTCTGAATACCAATGGGTGTCTCACATCTAGGAAATTGTATCGAACTAAATGAAATTCTGATACCATATTTCCAAGATGGATTTCCAAATACATAAGACCATTTATTTCTCCATATAAATTTAAAATTATTTGGAGTATCTAAAAAACCAATTTCCAATTGATATGAGCCTCTAGAGAGTAGTGATGCATGTTACTTGGACATGTATCCTTTATTTATATATAGATAAGATCATGACACATCTCTTAATTGAGTGTGATTTTTCAAGGAAAATCTGGAATTAAGTCATGGAGCTATTTATAGAGAATCTACTAGAGATCATCAATTGGATGAATGCAATCTTGACGCCAGCTGCTCGATCTAAGGGTAGTGAGAATGTTTCCAACATGATGCTGGTGGCCACCTTATATATGTTTTCTTCAAAAAGGGCTATTTATAATAGTGTTTTATTTGAAATTAAAGTAACAGCTATTGGTTTGGTTATCTCTCTTATACATATAGAGATTAAAGAGGCTTAAAAAGTTCAAACATGTGACTTAAAAATGATTCATCTAATCTGAATATAATGTGTTTTATTGGTGTTCATAGAAGGTGAAAAAAACCTCTTGTTTTGAAATCGGTGTGATGGATTCCACCCATACATCATGGGTGAAGGTGAATGTTAAAAGGGATTCAATGGAGGATATGAGTATATTAAGAAATGAAGGTTTCTTCAGAATAAATCTTGTATTTTTAATTGGATATTTATTTAACCATAATAGTAAAATATTTCATATGAAGTAATTCTTTGGTCTATTATTAAACCGATTGGATATTCCAATCACTTTAGGTGAAATAACTCATGGGTGGAGTCTGATTCCACTATTACTATTGAGGCTTTGTACTGAAGATCCAGGAATGTGCCATGAATAATTGTTCCACACTGGGTGCATTTCCTTCCGATGGTTCATGGAGTTTAAAACAATGTAACAAATGCTTATAGGGAAGTCAACCAAGTTGCTGATACACTTCCAAATCAAGCTATCCATGATGCTAGATCAATGCCTTAATGGCCCGAAGGCCTTATTTTTACTGATTTTTGATTACCCCCTTTCAAGGGATGAGGGGGAACCCTGACAAGTCCCGTATGCTTAGATATTACATTCCATCAGGCTTGGAGATATCACAGGACTCGTAGGTCTTAAGGAAATCATACAGACTATGAGTATTTGAAACTACCCCTCCCTAGTATCTGCATCATGATCAGCTCTCCACCTTTTCATGGAAATTAAGATATTTTTCCTATGTAGAGATACATAGGCCCAGTACATATGGAAATTCAATATCATCTCATTCTTCCAAATCTGTTTATCCATGCTCTGGTGAATGCGCCCTGCTCTTGAATCCTCCTATGGATATGGTTCCTTTTAGAATCTGTATGTGCATCTTAATATCAGGTGGCCCTGAAGGCCTTGAGGTGGCCTGAAATCCTTACTGACCTGAAGACCTAGGTGGCCCTAAGGCCTTAAGGACTCTAAGCCCAAACTGGTGGCCCAGTGTGAATAGTTCCAACTACAACAGTACCGAACAATACGTTCTACAATGCTGCTACAATACCTGCTACTGTACTAGAATTATGCCTCTGTCTAGTTTCAAACATCGGTCTCCTGGATGAACATTGAGAGACCTCACCAACTAGGTTGAGGCTCATGTGTAATTCTAGCTCAATGTGGTCCTTTACTTTAACTAGATTTTCTCCCTGTTGGATGATTTTGATTCGTGGGTTGATCCTTACACACGTTTTTATAGACCCTTATTATAACATCCTCACTTACATATTATTTTATTTTTAGGATTTGAGTTACCTTAACACCTAAACCACTTTGGATAATTAAAATATTTAAAATGATGGGTCATGGTAATCCAATACATGTAAAATAAAGATTTAATTCAATATTAAATCTTTCATGGTTATCATACATGGTTTGACAAAACATAAGCTAACTATGTTTGACCCATCTATTTTGTCTTTATTATTCTAACATATATTAACATTAAATAATTTTTAATTTGTGCATTTTTTATAAATTTTATTAATAAATTAATGTTCTTTTTAATTTATTTTTTAAATTAAATTATACATAAAATATTTTTTTAAACATTTTATTTTTCGTTTTCCTCGTTCCCATGCATATTTTTTAACAAGATATAAAATTTTTCTAATTTTTTTAAATATTTTTAAAAAATGGATTTCACCCATTGGACCCCTTTCCCTTTTCCCATTTATTTATAATGGAATATTTTTCTTTCATATATTTGTTTTAATTTTTTATTTGAAGTAAAAGATTTTTATGGATTTATTCAAACTTATTTTAATAAAAAAATAATATTTATTGTTTTTATTTGAACATAAAAAAAATATTTTTGGAAATTTCCCCATTTTTTTATTTTAGGGTTTTTTATTTTTTAAATAGAATGAATTTTTTAAATATTTTTTTAAAATTTATTTCAAGGAAAAGTAAATATTTTTAAATCTTTTATATCATTTTTATATAATATTTTTCTTTATTTTTTTAATTTGTTTATAATTAAATTATTTTAAATGTTTTTTACAGTGTTAATTGAATATTTTTTTTATTTTAAAAAAATATTATAATGTAAACAACATTTTTTTTAATTTTTAATTGAATAGTTTTTTACTTTATATTCTATATTTTAATATAATGAACATTTTTTTGTTTTATTTATAATTTTTAACATAAGAATGTCTTTTTTTTAAATTTATTTGTACGTTATATAAAATTTTTCAGTCTTCATTTTTTGGATTTCTTTTTCATTATTTTTTTTAACAAAACACAGTTATGAATCATCTTTTATTTTTTATTTTTAATGTAAAAGTGGTTTACTTTATTTTTTGGAATTATTTGAAAGTAAAAAAAATTATTTTCATTTTTATTATTATTCTAGAAGAAATTATTTTTTCCTAAATTTTATTTAATTTATTTGAATAAAAAATATTTTTTATGTTCTATTTATTCTTTTAACATTTTATTTTATAATATTATTTATTATGGTAGATTGTTTATTAATTTTAATTTTAATCTAATAAATTTATTTAGAAAATTATATTTATTTTATTTCTTTTATTTTTTAATTTATGTTATTTTAATTTTATCATTTTATTTTTAATTTACATAAAGATGAGGTATTTTTTATTTTATTCATAAAATGGTGTATTTTTATTTTTTATTTTATTTGAAAATGAAATTAAATTTTTAAAATTTATGATTTTTAATATAAATGAGTTTTTCTTATTTTTTTAAGATTACTTGAATGTAAAAAATAAAATTTAAAAAGTTATTATTATTTTTATTTATTTTCATAAAATGATTTAACTCTTGACTTTGTATAATTTACTCAATAGTAGAATAATTGTTTCGCGTTTTCCCACTCATTTAATAAAATGATGTTTTTATGATTTTTTTAATTTATTTGAATATAACATAATTTTTTATGATAATTTTTTATTTGTTTATTTTTAAATATTTGTAGTAATATTTTTTTTAGTAAAAATCATTATTTGATGATTTTATTTTACATACATCAATGTGAAATAATATTTATTGAAATTTTCATGGAAATTATTAGATAATTAATACATTTATTTTTTAGTGATCCTAATTTTGTTTGAGGTATGAGACAAGTAGGAGGAAACAGTGGAGTATTGTTTAAAGTGAAATTCGTTATGGGAAAAAAATTAAACCATGACAGGTCATGTTGGACCATGATATATTTTCATGTTTGGAGATTTTGTTTTAGTGTTGGAGATCAAGGAAGGTTTCCCCACTGAAAATTACAACATATTCATTAAATTGTATATTTTATCATTATAACATAATGGGTTAAATTAAATCATGAGTTATGGGGGATGATATGGGTTCCCTAGATACTCACTGTGGCAGGAAGATTAGGTCATAACTTATAGAGGTGATTTTTATAGAGCTTCTTCATTACACCATAACAATATATGTTATCTCATGATAAATTTTTGATGTGTTTCAGTTTATGAATGAAAAATGTTTTATAAATTTAATTTCATTTTGTGTAGCGTGTGACCCAAATACATAAAAATATAGGTACATGATGTGTATATAGATAGTACACATTGTGTAGCCTCTCAATTGATTGCAGAATTAAATTACCTTAAATTGAAAATTATAGTATTAAAACCTTATTTCATTGATTGAAACATTATGTGTTTTATAATTTAAAAAGGGTTTTAATGAAATTCAAATGCTTAATTAATTTAAAATAATAAATCTATCAGTATTGGTTTTCTATTTATTTGAAATTAATGCATTTATGATGGTTATATCCACGAAAATTTAGATGGTCATTAAGATGAAAAGTAATTAATTAATTAATGAAAAAACATTTATCATAATAAATAAATAACAAATAAAAAATTATTGATAGAAATTTATTTTGTGTATACATTGCATGTAATATTGTTCATGAGATTGACCCAGAACTGTGTAGGTGTTAAACGTTTTAATTTAATTTAGTACACGAGTTTGCAATAATTTATTATTAAATTAAATATAATGTACCACGAGTTATCCCTCCCTCCATTATTGTGAAGGAATTGTGTTTCCAAGGTTATTTATGTGATCCCTATTTAACCAATCCTTTGGTTACCCTCACATGAATGTGAGTTATAAGTACTTGTAATTAATAGAGTTTCTCAAGGCACATTGAGGTAGTTCAAAACAAAACCGTAATGATGCCAACCTAGTTGTTAGACAGGTGGACATGTGGAATTCTATAACTCATGCCAATATAGAAATTAGAAGTTACCCCTAGGTCATAGGTTGATTTAATATCTTCTCATTATATCAACTAGCAGATAATACTCATGAAAGATTTATCTATTTATTTATTTATTCCTTCTATGCATTATTTATTTTATGGATGTAAGACCATGATCACCTAAATAAATGAATGAATGTGAAAAGATAAAATTTAAATAAATGGATTAGGTGAAAATGTTTTATCCAACATGGTTAATTAATTAAGTAACATCGAGTTAATGTTAACAATACATGTAAATGATAAAATAAGATAACATTTATGGAAAATAAATTAAAATACCTCAAATAAATAATAAGTTATAATTGAACATAAATCAATTTATTAGGAATAAACGACTTGAAACTAAGTGTTTGAACAAACCTTACTGGGACACGTAATTTTAACATGGATTTCTTATGAAGGTTATGGGTTTACATAACCATATTATATCATGAGAAGTATCCCTCTCTAGACATTATGTAACTTGGAGGATACTTTTGGGAAAATCCATGTTAGGATATCAAGATAGAGTATTCCACTCAACAAATCAAGGATATGCAAGACCATAATTAGCAAAGACCCACCCACCTAAATAACTTCAAGTAGCTTTAACAACCCTCATTTGGGTTATGTGAAGGGGAATATCGATCCTTTCCATTTAAATTTCCAAACAACTAGACATTCTGAGTTCAATTGTCATGGATATTTAGACTTGATAAAATAGTGACATATTTAATAAAAATAATTTAATTTATTATTTCTCACAAAATTTTCAAACAAGATGAGTACTAATAATATACTATTTTATTTTTATAATAAATGTATATTTAATCATACACATTATCCCTTTGATTTATATTGGATAAGTTACATCTCCTCGCTAGCAGTAATTTCTAGAAGTGGTTCAGACATCTTCAGGTTGTGTTGCATCATGAAGGGAAGTATAACTTGTTATAATCCTCAATTCTTGATCTGTTAGCTAAGGTGGAGAGTGATAAAGATATCCATATCTATGAAAAACACATGAGTGATTTGGTCAACATTCAATGTTTAATTCTTTCTTTTATGTTAGGTGAACTCATAAAGTCCCATTAAAACATGGATTCATATAGAATGCTTGAGCGCCTTCATGGTCTCTACGATGACAGAGCTATACAGAAATTATTTGAGATTTCTATGGTTCTCTTTTGATGAAATAATAGAAGGGTTCCCCAACTGGGCCTCATGTAGTCAAACTCATTGGCTGTATTGAGAACCTATAAGTTTTAGTGTTTAAACTCCCCAATGAACTGGGAACACATCTCATTCTGGCATCACTCCCTTAGAGCTTCTCCAGCATTATTGAAAATTTAAATATGAACAACATTGATAGGTTTATGACACATCATCCCACTCTTCTTCACCAAGTAGATAATGAGATGAATCGTGAAAAGCCATCAGTCCTTATAGTGAAAAAATGGAAAGGTAATGTGAATAAATATAATCCCAAATATTCTTCACACCCTTCCAAGAAGAGAAATATCAAAGGGGAATAAGGGAATAAGATTCCATTTTTTCATGCGGAAAGAAGGGATAGTTTAAGATAAACTACACCCAACCAAAGAATCATGGTAATCTTTAAGTGCATTTGTTATCGAGTAAAATTTATCAGTTTCTACAAATTGGATACTCGATACAGCTTTTGTTGCTCACATATCTATTCAAATACAAGAAACAAGTATATTTATAAAAATTGACCAAGGATAGGTAGATCCAAGAGAATCCAATGAAGCTAAATTTCAAATTTTTTCTATCAGGGACTATCACATAATGTTTCCAAGTAGAATACTCTTGGTTTTGAAGGGTTTTTATTATGTTCCATCAATTACTTAAAATATTATTTCTGTATCCAAAATTTATATAAATGGATTTATTTTCAAATTTTTTAATAAATGATGCTTCTTTTATAAAGATATAATTTTTTATGGTAAGACACATTTAAATAATGTTCTTATTTTGTTTGATTATAGAAACCAAATGGAAATCGACAACGAAACTACTTCACATGAATCATATCACACCCAACAATGGCTTCACTATCTAGGTCATATAAAAAATTTCATGACTAAATTATACCAATATGTATATTTAAGTTTCTATTAAACTAAAACCACTAGGTCTATCTCATGCATGCTTAAAATTTAAAATGACTAATACCCCATTAAGTAGAAATGGTGAAAGGGCCAAAGAGACTGTTTAATTAGTTCATAAAACTGTGTTTGAACCATTTCCTATTGAGGAACTCGGTGGGTTCTCATACTTTATAACTTTAAATAATGTTTTTATTAGATATGGATTTTTCTAATTAATGAGTTTTAAGTCATATTCTTTTGATAAATTAAAGTAAGACAAGAATGAAGTTTGAAACTAGATTTGTAAGTAGATTAAGACACTATACTCAGACCATGTTGAATAATATCTTAATCAAGACTTGATTTATTATTTACAGGTGTTTGGGATACTATCTCAAATAACTCCTCCTTATACACCTTGATGGAATGATGTAATAGAAAGTTGGAATCACACATTATTATAAATATTGAGATCAATGATTATTCATGAATGTATTTGATTATCCTTTTGGGGATACATATTAAAAACAAAAATACAAATACTAATCCAAGTTATAACTAAAGCAATATATGGTATAACATACAATATATGGAATGGAAAGAAACCCATATTTTTATACTTACACGTGTGGTGTTGTGATGAAATTTTTATGCTCTCTTTAGGTAACAGGGTTGCACCCCATGGTAGAAAGTGTACCTTTATAGGATAACCTAATGGACCGAGGGGATACAACCTATATGACCCCTCATAAAAAAGGCAATAGTGGTAAGAATCAAAAAATTTCTTAATATGCAGAACATCTCTTAAATAGATAGTGGGTGTGAGATATACTTCTATGAAGTTGATGCTCATGGTACAAAAGAGTTGGAACATGAATGGATTCAACAAATCTACGTAGAATATGTTATTCCGAAGATACAAGTATTGTGTAGGTGTACAAGAGAGGTTAGAGAAATAATATGGTATGATTTTATAGCCACCGAGGATGGTGACTCATTATTAGTTGATAATAATTACCCTTTAACCTAGAAGGATGTAGTAAGTGGCACTTATATTTCCAAGTGGAAAGAATGCATGAATTATAAAATGGATTCCATACAGAAAAAACTAGTCCGAATGTTGGTAGATACTCTAGTAGATGTAAATCATGTTTGTTGAAAATGGTTATTGAAGAATAAATTGGACATGGAAGGACAATTCAGTACCTATAAAGCCCAAATGGTTGAAAAGGGTTTTAAACAACATCAGGGAATTGACTACGATGAAACATTTTCACCATTTATAATGATAAAATCCATCAGAATTATACTTTTTATTATAGCTTACCATTACTATGAGATTTGAATGAAGGATGTAAAAACAACATTCTTTAATGGGAACCTTCAGAAAGATGTCTATATGACACAAACTAAAGTGTTTTTTACTCAAAAGGATTGAAATAATATATGAAAATGGAAAAAAAATCCATTTATGGATTAAATTAATCATCTAGGTCATGGAAAATTCATTTTGAGGAAGCCGTAATAGAATTTAGATTCATAAAGAATGAGTGTGATCCTTTGGTTAATAAGAGGTTTAGTGGAAGTGATTATTTTTTATGATAGTATATGTTGATGAGAAGTAAATCATTGGAAATGAAGTACCATTCTTATAGTTTGTGAAGGCATGGTTGAATAAATTCTTCTATATGAAGAAATTGGGTAAGAGAGTATATATTCATAGGATCAATGTAGAGACCCAAAGCATGATGTACATGGGAATTACATTGCTTTTTCGGAATACTTAATACATAACCAACACAGACACGCAAGGACTGTAATAGTTTAGTGTCTTTGGAAACTCGAAACATAATATTCTAATCATGGTGAAAGATATTCAACATATCCCATAATGATCTTCCCCTTTTTTTCTTACCTAAAAACATTTCTTTATATCATGTGGAAAAGAAAACATATAAAGGGTGAGCTCAAATGCTCAGTAAGGGTAACAACGGAGAAAATAGAACAAACTATATATATTTGAACTTAAAAACATGAACACAATGTTTAAACATCAAGATCTTGAGAAATGACATAAAACATGACAATACGTAAGGCATAGATCATAAAGAAAAATTAATCCTGATAAAATAGCATGGGAATAAAACTTGTAATTGTGGGAAAAAATTAAGCACATGTTACAATTTCCAAAGTAGCCAAGGCATTGCTGCCAAGACCATCTTAGTGGACAAAGTCCCTTACTGAACTGGGTTTTCTTTCCATTCTAGCCCTATATTACTGAACCATATTTAATTTCCGTTCAATCCATGTCTTCTCATGAGATATAAATCTTTACCCAATGCATTTTTATGGATATATAGGACCCACCCATCTCATAATTAAATAATTCCAACTTTTTCCACAAAATAAACACACATCATTCATAATAACCCAACGAATAAATTGGGTGTCATAAACATCCTCCCATCATCAAAAAATCCATATAAAAGAAATGGATATCATTTCATAATATGAAAAGTGGGACCATGTAAACCATAGAGACACATATGAAATAATGTCATCTTATATGGAAAATGGTTTTGATAAAACACAAGAAATGAATTCTTGAAGAAAATATCCTTTCTTCTTCAAAATCATTTTCGTTTCACAAAATGTCATGCAATTCAAAAAGAAAAGTATTTTGTTGAAAACAGTAATGACATATTTTGGAGGAATCTGCACGAAAATAAGGCTTTATAAAACCGTAAAAATCATTTCATGCCGTATAAGTTAAAAAAAAATTCTTCTCGTACTTTTGCCGGAAAAGTAAAAAACAGTACCTCGTAACGTAAACAAAAGAGAGATTCCTTACACACCATGTAGTAAATGTAAAAAATGGGGAAAAAGGAATTTAAACATTCATGAAACCATTTTTAGAAATCAAGGACCTGGATGATTAATATAACCCTAGTAAATACTTATGAATAAACAATCTCGGATAAGAATGAGATTGGAATAATTATCCCTTACCTTAGGTCTGATATGCTTCATACGTATCCGATCCTCCTGTATAATGATTTAAATAATGTCATTGACTTATTACAGAATCATAATCATTGTTATGATATCATATATGGTTCACTTATGACTTTATATTACTTGTACTTTTTTAAAAATCATGTTAAAGCAACGTTTTGCGTAAAATCATCTTATTTATCATACGTGTTTGGACTTGTTGTTATTGATTTTATTATTACTTATATCATGATTTAATTACATAGAGAATTTAAATCATGATTTATATATCCTATTTATTCATTATATATCCCGCATATACATGTATTTATAATAGTATATAACATATGGAGGTAAGAAATGAAATTTACCGTTCATGAAGACCGTAAGCCGTACGTACACATGAACGATGTTTTCATTTCCTTATTGAATTGAATGGAATTAAGTACATGACATATATATATATACACATAAATACAGTATCATTATTATTTCATATATTTCATTATTACTTATTATATATACTTTATAATCATTCATTAATGGTTAACATGGAGAATGAATCTCATCGCGTCGTGGAGACGGTAGTCCGTTCGTACGCATGAGTGATGATATCATTCCCATGATCGTGGAAGAGTATGTATAATATTTCAGAATCAATATAACTTTACAATAATCATATATAGTTATTTATTTACAAAATTATACCCATCCATGTAAGGTTGTTGTCGAAAACATATTACACCACCGCGTGGAGACGGTATTCCGTACGTACGCACGCGCGGTGATTTGGTTTTACGTAGGATGGATAGAAGGTGAAATAGGGTTGTTTCATTTTTATAATAACATATCAGTATATAAGTAATACTGATGTTATTAATTTATAATGAGACAACAAAAGAAGAATAAGTAGAAGAAGAAAGAAACTTGAGATAATCAGAAGAAGAGATTACCTCTTCTTCGACGTAGCTCCTTTAACCATTCTCTTAAGGGAGTAGAGTTGGTCTTTTGAGAAGACCAGAACATCCAGATTGTTTCTATGGAAGTGGAGAAGAGAAATGGGTAGGGTTGGGCCGAGATTCAAGGCTCAAAAGGGTGTGAAGAGAAGTGGGAAGGGGTTCCCTTTTATAAGGGAGGAGAGGGGAACCTTTGGAATAACATAAAATATTATTTTATAATAAAGACATATTCAGTTTTCAATAGCTCCAAATTGATTTATTTAGAATCTAAGGTAGGGATGGGACGAAATCCTCCCAACCAATATATTTTAGACAGGATTGGGTCATTATATTAACCTTATCTTATAGTTTTAACTCTGAGTTAATTAGATTGACATTTACCATATCACTTTGTATTTTTATATTATATATTTAATAAACATACCATATAGATCCAAGAGACCCCAAAGTGGTCCATTAATGATACACCTATCCTTATATAAGTATCTTGTCCGAACCTTATATTTTTAGGATTATAATAACAATTAATAATATAATATTTGTTTTAAAAACTATTTTATGTCAATTTTGACACTATTTGGTAATGGATTTTTGTGAAAATCATAACAGAATGATTAGTTCGAAAAAAGTTAATTAATTTAATACTAACATGTCATATTAACTTAGAAAATTTTTGGAATATAAATAGTCTCAAAATTCATTTATTTAGGTATTTATAACATCAAATATTTTAATATTTCATTATTTAGGTAATTACTACATCACCATTGTGTCATAAATAACATAAAT
Source organism: Viscum album (assembly GCA_963277665.1). Classification (NCBI taxonomy): domain Eukaryota; kingdom Viridiplantae; phylum Streptophyta; class Magnoliopsida; order Santalales; family Viscaceae; genus Viscum; species Viscum album. The sequence goes on from OY728133.1 coordinate 669,704,647, forward strand.
TATTTAATTTATAAAAATTATAAATAAAATAACATTAGGTAGGAAATCATTTTAGATTTTTAATGAATATTTATTGTAGAATTTATCTTATGTATTAAAAATGATTTAGTTATTAAACTTTGATTTTAACCATTTCAACCCTTCTTTAAATAAATTAATAATAAATGTCCTAATCTAATCCAAGTGGACCTAAATGGTCATATTTTATTCCTATGGTTGTTTTTGGTCGAATTACACTTATCCAAAATAATTAGGACATGTTTTAGGGTATTAATAACATCCTTTTTACCCTTAATTACCCTATTTACTTTTAACTGTGGTAAATAAAAGTAAAGAGTTACTATTCAAAAATAATTATTTTCATCTCATTGAACCACATTATAGTCCTTGATATTAACCTTGTCTCTCGAATTTTCAAAATTGAATGCACATAATTTGTAAAATTTCATTTAAATGAAAAATTCATTTTTTTAACTATTACTATGGGGTTTCACTATTCATCAAAAATTGATGTTTTTCAGAAAAATACCAAACATTCAGCCTAAGAATTATTTGATATTACTTATTCAAAATTGATGTCTATTTTTCCAAATTCAAAACATAGAAGTGGCATTAATTAATTTTAAAATTAATTCCCGTTATCAAAATAAATAGCGTGTTTTTAAGAAACAATAACTATCAAAAGATTGATACTTGTTTATATCCAATTTCAAAGTGAAATTAATTCCAATGAAAAAAATTGGATTAAATGGTAAAAATATATTCTAATTACACTTTAAAACCAATTAAAAAGATAATATAACCATATAAATTATTGCGATGAAAAAAGTTGTTTTTAATTAAAATATAGCGTGTTTTTACTATTCATTAAAATATGAAAGTTATCAGAATAATTTGAAAAATTTATCCAAAGTAAATTTTTATATCCTGATTCCAAATAAGAATTTTATTATGTCAAATTTAACTTATAGACATGTCAAAAATATGATTTAAAGTGGGTGCGCCATCAAAAGGCAGGAAAACAACAATTTTTGAAAAATACATATTTTACAGGAAACATTTATTTTATTCTCATAACATATTCTAAAAAATGTGTAAGATGAATAAAAATTTTATAAAATTATAAATGTAGTTAATACTATTCATAACGGCTAGTCCATAATAATATTATAAAAATATATCATTGTTTAGTAAAACCCAGTATTGCGTACTACACACGCTATCGAGGAAGGTCGTGATTGTGTGTAATTAAAGCCATGTAAGGGTTGCATGTTGTGAAAGACTCCTTAGTTGTTTTTTATAATGGAGTCCAACCATATTTCATTTATACATTGAATATATATATATATACATACATACATACACACACTCAATGTTTCGTAGAATGACTATTATCAAACGAACTTAAAATTGTGTGTAACACAATCCAAGAATAGTTTGGCGTATACTGCAAGCTAATATAGTGTTGCGTATAGCGCAAGATAATCTCTTTGTAGCGTATAGCACAAGACATCAAGGAAATTAAAATGAATAATTCTCATAAAATCTCGAGTTGTTACATTCTACCCCCCTTAAAATGAATTTCGCCCTCTAAATTTTTTGGGGTTATAAATGGTTTACTACTTGAAATTTTCGTTCATAGAAATATACATCGTAAAAAGGAATACCAAAACTGAACATTAAAAAATAAATTATGAAACATAACGGTTACCCAAATTAACTAATCATAGGGATTCCACATAGAAAAACATAGGTGAAAATATGGATATGGAAGAGAAATCTAAACATTAAATTCTGATGGAGAGTGGTATAGATCATGGCTATGAAAAATCCAACAATCACAAAGCCATAAATTTGTGATGATCTATGGTACCATATGATTCATCCGATATGAGGGCACTAGGACAACATTTTTTGGTTTTTAAGATCATTTCTCTAAAGTTGATGAATTAAAAGAAATACTTACATGATTTTGGTACAATCTCACTGTTGTTCGTGCATTGAACAATTTCCACTTCATCTCTTAAAGAAATGATGTTGAATTTTTTATTCGTGAGGTGTTAGCAGATCATGTGATAGAATGATGGGTCATTCCATTGGTTTCAAAAAAAATGTTAGCAAAAGTTATCAAACATACACAATTCCATCTATGGTGATGTTAATCATATATGATTCCAAAAAATGAACTGATACTTCATTTATCATACCACTTAATAAAATAAAACCAGTTTTTACTAACTAGGTACTTCATGTAGGCTAGTGGTAGTTGATAGAGGCCTATCGCACTTCAGTTGTGGGTTCGATTACCACAGCCTTGTCCGACGCGAAGGGTTGTCTCCTATCATGCAGGTTGTCCTTTTTTCTAAAACAAAATTATTATAACATTCCAGAAATAATATCAAAAAAAAAGTTCTAGACTTAAACGATTCTATTAGATTTCCATCATAATCCATTCCAACCTTTAAGCTTATCGAAAATAATTATGTCTAATCTTATAGTATAAAGAAAATTATTACTAGAAATATCATCAAACAAGCATGTGAATAGCATCATTTATCCCCAATATATCTTATTGTTCACATTCCAATCCTGTAAATACCTTAATCATGTATTCTCGTGAAAAATTAATTCCCATTAAACCTTAGTGAAAACATGAATGCTATCAAAAGTTAACTCTTTCCACATACTAAAATCCCAAAAATTCTATATACTCAAACCATGATATCACTTTGTACTTATATAATTCATGAGCTCATTAATACTATCAAACATTTCATTATCTCCTTAGCACTTCTTTATGGTCACATTAGGTGCTTTCCAAAAATATTTGAATAACCTTCCATGGTTACCGGTACCATTCATCATACACTTTCAAATCTTAAGGAAAGAAAACAGTGTAACAATCCTTAAATGTCTCTTTATTCCATAGACCATGATATTACTTATACAACATTACTCTTGATAAACATGTAATCATTAAACTACCATCTTAAACCATTGACCGAGCTTCAAAAATTCCTTCATCTCACATATCATTTTTAGTCTCTTCATCATCATCCACATAAATGCTACTCATATGACCATGCTGATTCTCTTTATGAGATTTTTCATTAGGGAATTAGTTTTCATAATGCCCGTACATTCCACATTTAAAACACTTAATCGTTGTTGATGTCTTAGTAGTACCATTATCCTTGTCCATATTGTTAACTGAACCTTTTCCTTTACAATTACTAGCTTTGTGTCCTTCTTTTCCACACCCAAAGCATTATCCAGTTCCTTTGAAACATTATTCTTGATTCCTCTTACCACATGACTTACATGAGAGAAATTGAACTTTCATTCCCCTATGAACATCATGAAACTCTATCATTCTCTTATTAGCTGAGTCAGGAAACATACCAAAGATGATATTATTGATCATATTCTGAGATTTCTAATTAGGAATAATAACGATGTTTCGCCTTCCAAATCCCATTTCATTTTCTTGATCATGAATAATATCATTCCATTGTCCATCATATTATCCATTGTCATGAATCTTCTTGTTTCCATCCATTTTCTAAAACCCAAAAAGAATAGTGTGAGAGGGAAAAATCATGATAAGTAAAACAACATAATAATGTGGGAGTAACTTCAATATCTAACATCTTAGGTTTAATTCAAATATCGTTACCATAATTTTTAGGACTATAACCTATACTTATACTTAACCTTAGGGACATCCCTTGACATTCCTTAGAAATATCTCTAGGGATCTCACTAAAGATTTCGTATCCCAGTTTCCAAAGGTTAACAAAACCTTTCCTCTGATACCAACTGTAGAGACCCAAATCTTGACGTACATGGATATTACATTACTTTTGAGGAATACTTAATACATAACAAACATAGACACACAGGGACCGTAATAGTTTAGTGTCTTCGAAAACTCGAAACATAATGTTATAATCATGGTAAAAGATCATAAAAATCTCCCATAAATATCTTCCCCTTTTGGTTTTTTTACCTAAAAACATTTCTTTATATCCTAGGGAAAGGAAAACATATAAAGGGTGAGCTCAAATTCTCAGTAAGGGTAAGCATGGAGAAAATAAAACAAACCATATATATTTGAACATAAAAACATGAACACAATGTTTAAACATCAAGATCATGAGAAATGACATAAAACATTACAATACGTAAGGCATAGATCATAAACAAGCATTAATCCTGATAAAAAAGCATGAGAACAAAACTTTTATTTGTGGAAAAACATTAAGCACAAGTTATGATTTCCATAGTAGCCAATACATTTCTACCAAGACCATCTTAGTGGACAAAGTCCTTTACTGAACTGGGTTTACTTGTCGTTCCAGCCCTGTATTACTGAACCAGATTTACTTGTCGTTACATCCATGTCTATCTCATGAGATATAAATCTTTACCCAATGCATTGGAGGGATATATAGGTCCCACCCATCTCATAATGAAATCATTCTTACTTGTGCCACAAAATAAACATACATCATTCATAATAACCCAACGAATTAATTGGGTGTCATAAACATCATCCCATCATCACATAATCCATATAAAAGAAATGGATATCATTTCATTATATGAAAAGTGAAACCATCTAAATCATATAGACACATATGAAATAATTTCATCTTAGATGGAATTTTTTTGATAAAACACTTTAAATGAATTCTTGAGAAAAATATCCTTTGTTCTTCAAAATCATTTTTTTTCACCAAATGTCTTGCAATTCTAAGAGAAAAGGATTTTGTTGAAAAATAGTAATGAAATATTTTGGAGGAAGCATCATAAAAATAAATCTTTATAAAACCGTAAAAATATATTCATGCCATATAAGTTAAAAAAATATTCTTCTCGTACTTTTTTCGGAAAAGTCAAAAAAGTACCTCATAACTTAAAAAAGGGAGATTCCTTACACACCATGTAGTAAAAGTAAAAAATGGGTAAAAAGGACATTAAACATACATGAATCCATTTTTATAAATCAGGGAAATGTATGATAAATAAAAACCCAGTAAATACTTATGAATAAATAATCATGGATAAGAATGAGATTGGAATAATTATCTCTTACCTTAGGTTCGATATGCTTCGTACGTATCTGATCCTCCTATATAATGATTTAAATAATTTCATTGACTAATTACAGAATCATATTTATTGTTATGATATCATATATGGTTCATTTATGACATTATATTACCCTTTCTTTTGTAAATCCCATGTTAAAGCAACGTTTTGGGTAAAATCATCTTATTTATCGTACGTGTTTGGACTCGTTGTTCTTGATATTATCATTACTTATATCATGACTTACATTCTTACAGAATGTAAATCATGATTTATATATCATATATATTCATTATATATCTATCATATACATGTATTTATTATAGTACTTAACATATGGAGGTAAGAAATCAAATACACCGTTCACGGAGACGGTAAGCCGTACGTACGCATGAACACTGTTTTCATTTCCTTATTGAAGTGAATGGAATTAAGTAGATGACATACATATATATACATACATAAATCCAGTATCATTATTATGTCATGTATTTCATGATTACTTGTTATATATACTTTATAATCATTCATGAATGGTTAACATGGAAAATGAATTTCATCGCGTCGTGGAGACGGTAGTCCGTACGTACGCACGGGCGATGATATCATTCTAATGATCATGGAAGAGTATGTATAATATTTCAGAATCAATATCACCTTACAATAATAATATATAGTTATTTATTTACAACATTATACCCATCCAAGTAAGGTGGTGGTTGAAAATAGATTACACCACGGTGTGGAGACGGTATTCCATACGTACGCATGCGCGGTGATTTTGTTTTCCATAGGATGGATAGAAGGGGAAATAGGGTTGTTTCATATTTATAATAACATATAATTATATAAGTAATACTGATGTTATTACTTTATATTGAGACAACTAAATATGAATATGTAGAAGAAGAATGAAACTTGAGAGAATCGGAAGAAGAGATTACCTCTTCTTCGACGCACCTCCTTTATGCCTTCTCTTAAGGAAGTAGAGTTGGTCTTTTGAGAAGAAAAAAACCTCCAAAATGTTTATAGGGATGTGTAGAAGAGAAATGGTTGGGTTTTGTATGAGCTTCAAGGCTCAAAAGGGTGTGAAGAGAAGAGGTATGGGGTGCCCTTTTATAAGGGAGGAGAGGAGAACCTTTGGAAAAACGGAAAATATTATTTTATAATAAAGTCATATTCGGTTTTTAATAGCTCAAAATTGATTTATTTAGAATCTAATATGGGGATGGGAAGAAATACTCTAAACCAATAGTTTATATACAGGTTTGGATCATTATATTAACCTTATCTTTTATTTTTAACTCTTAGTTAATTAGATTGTCATTTACCACGTCACTTTGTTTTTTTATATTATATAGTTAATAAGCATACCGCATACATGAGAGAGACCCCCCAGTGGTCCATTAATGATAAAAATATAATGATATATGTATCTTGGATGAACCTTTTATTTTTAGGAATATAATAACAATTAATAATATAATATTTGTTTTATAAATTATTTAATGTCAATTTTGACATTATTTGGTAATGGATTTTTGTGAAAATCATAACATCATGATTAGTTAGAACAAAGTTAATTAATTTAATAATAACATTTCATATTATCCTAAAAAAAATTTGGAATATAAAAAGAATCAAATTACATTTATTTGGGTGTTTATAACATCAATTATTTTAATATTTCATTATTTAGGTAATTACTGCATCACCATTGTGTCATGAATAACTTATATAATTTAATGTCTAAAAATTATAAATAAAATACCATTAGGTAGGAAATATTATTATATTTATAATGAGTATTTATAGTCGAATTTATCTTATGTATAACCCTATATTAAAAATGACTTAGTTATTAAACATTGATTATAACCATTTAAACCCTTCTTTTAATAAATTAATAATAAATGTCCTAATCTAATCCAAGTGGATCTAAATGGTCCTATTTTATTCCTAAGGTTTTTTTGGTCGAATTACACTTATCCAAAAAAATTAGGACATGTGTTAGGTAATAATAATATCATTTTTACCCTTAATTACCCCTATTTACTTTTAACCGTTGTAAATAAAATTAAAAAGTTACTATTCACCAAAAATTATTTTCATCTCATTGAAACACATTTTAATCCTTGATATTAACCATGTATCTTGGATTTTCGAAATTCAATTCACAGAAGTGGTAAAATTCCATTTAAATGAAAAAGTCTATTTTTTTAACTACCACTAACGGGTTTCACTATTCATCCAAAATTGAAGTTTTTCAGAAAAATACCAAAAATTCAGCCTAAAAATTCTTTTATATTCCGAATTGAAAATTGATGTCTATTTTTCCAAATTCAAAACATAGAAGTGGCATTAATTAATTTTAAAATTAATTCCTGTTATCAAAACAAATAGCGTGTTTTTAAGAAACAATAACTATCAAAAAATTGATACTTGTTTATATCCAATTTCAAAGTAAAATTAATTACATTTACCAACATTGGATTAAATGGTAAAAATATATTCTAATTACATATTAAAACCAATTCAAAAGATAATCTGACCATACAAATTATTATGATGTAAAAAGTTGTTTTTAATTAAAATATAGCGTGTTTGTACTATTCATTAATATATGAAAGTTATTAGAATAATATGAAAAATTTACCCAAAGTAAATATTTATATCCTGATTCCAAAGAAGAAATTTATTTTGTCAAATTGAACTTATAGACATGTCAAAAACAATATTTAATGTGGGTGCGCCATCAAAAGGCAGGAAAACGGTAATTTTTTAAAAATACATGTTTTACATGAAAAATTTATTTTGTTCTCATACCATATACTAGAAAATTTGTAAGATGAATAATAATGTTATAAAATTAGAAATGTAGTTAATATAATTCATAACGTTTAAGCCATAATAATATTATAACAATATATCATTGTTTAGTGAAACCCGGTATTGCGTACTACACACGCTATAGAGGAAGTTCGCGATTGTGTGTAATGCAAGCCAAGTTAGGGTTGCGTGTTGTGAAAGACTCCTTAGTTGTTTTGTATAACATAATCCAACCATATTTCATTTATACATTGAATATATATTTATATATATATAAACTCAATGTTGCGTAGAATTACTATTATCAAACGAACTTTAAATTGTGTGTAACACAATCCAAGAATAGTGTTGCGTATACTGCAAGCTAATACGATGTTGCGTATAGCGCAAGATAATATCTGTGTAGCATACAACACAAGACATTAAGGAAATTAAAATGAATAATTCTCATAAAATCTCAGGATGTTATAATCAAGATCCATTATGAAATATCCAAGAGGTTTCTTATCCCTTTTCAAATTACATACATTGACAAGATAATGAAGAGATTAAGTATAAAAAATCAAAGAGGTGATTGTTTCCAACATCACATGGAATTCATATTTTTAGGAAAATTTTCCCTCACACACATGAGGAAAGAAATAGAATGGAAAGGATTCCATATGCATCAGTTATTGGGTTAGTCATGTATGTTATACTATGTACTAGGGTCAATGTTTCATACACATTAATTGTGGTTATAAGATATCAACCCTCTCTAGGTGACTACCATTGGATGGAATTCAAGAAAATACTTAAGTATATATGATATACTAATGGTATGTTCTTGGTTTATAGAGGAAATAAGGAACTATTCATCAGAGGATATGAAAATTCTAATTTCCATACTAATCAAGATTACATGAAGTCACAAATGGGATACATAATCACTTTCAATGGAGGTTTTATGAGCTTGATGATCTCAAAGAAGGTAGTTTCCACAGGTTATATAGTAGAGTGTGAGCATATTGTGGATTCTAAGGTAGCTAAAGAAGTAGTATGGATGGGAAACTTCAACCAAGAGCTTTATGTGGTACCTGTAGTATATATCCTAGAAAAATCTAATATGATAATATAATATTAGTAGTTATTAGAAAAAGAGTCATGGAAACATCATAAAATAAAGAAAATAATTTATAAGTATTATCACTTAAAATATTTTTCTCAAAGAGTTGAGGTTGTAGTGAACAGTATTTCCATGGAACACAACAAAGAGGACCCTTTGACTAAACCCTTGAATCATTGGAAACATGATTATTATGTGAGGTATAGTAGATTGAAAGTCATATGTAGTTTTCTCTAGTCCATGTTAGATTTTGTTGGAGTTGGTGTCCTAAGACCAGCTATTTTTACTTTTATTACATGTATATTAGATATATTGAATATTAATAAAACTTCTTATTACATATTTTTAATTATTCTAAATGAATCTAATGTAATAATTTCATAGAGTATACATCTCATTGATAAGGTCATATCAATTTCTCAGTATGATGAGAACCTTAAAGTTCTAGGATGATATTATTAAATAGTGTTCTATGGTTTCATATCATAAAATAATGGGGAACATAGTATATAGAATTTAATATTCTATTTCTCATAAGTAGATGATTATTCTTCTCAGGAAGTTCACCCTTGGTAATATCCAACAAGAAAGACTATGAGAATAGACCTGCCAGTACGAATTCGTCATGTTTTAGTGTCATCCGATATTTCTATCTGTGAGTGTGTGCAATTTTCCTTAAACATTAAGATTATCATTAATGAATATCATGACTCAAACACTTAGATTTTTTGACAAAAACTATGACAAAATATGTTCACGGTGAGGTAGGAATTGGTGGGTGCATCCTGATTAACATGTCTTTAAAAAACATGTCGAGGTAGGATTTATACTTTCCATCATTATAGAAGATGATATCATGACCCTTTTATTAGAATATAACCATTACCCTAAATTCCAGGTCAATGGGGTAATGATGTGCTTATTTCAAATAGTCAATGAAAAAACATATCAATCATATAGGTTGGTGACACAGATATGCAACTTGCTTGATGAGATATTGGTACCATGGGGTTATATTACAAAATAAGCATTCTTATTGGTTTTCATCTATAAGAAATTTAGTTATTTATCTAGGGTTCCTTGATCTATTAAAAGATATTAATATTGGATTTTTGGAATGACAACCTAATTCTAATGATAAGTAATCCTTGAGGGTAACACACTATGTTTTTCTAATGGCCTCAATTAAATTATATTTGAATTTAATTAATTGAATAAATATTATTTTCAAGGCCAAGGGATAATTTTATTAATGTTTTATTTTTTTAAAATATTTATAGATGAATGAAATATTTAAATATTTTTTGGTTGCTCAACAAATTCATGAGGAGTTTGAACTGACCAAGATCGTTTTGGTACGAAATATTAATTAACAAACCGATTAAATAATTTTTTTCATTTTTCAAGTTGGATCACACCACAAAATAATAATAGCAATATTAGTATATAACATGGTGTTTGTTAATTTTTATAATATTTTTTAAGGGATGAAATGAAATTAAAAAATATTTTATCTTAAACCCCAGCTCTATAAATAAGTAATTATATCTATTGTGTAGGGGTGTAATCGAAAATAGAGAATTATTAAGTACAAAAAAAATTCTCTCTTGAATCTTCCATCTCTCTTCCTCTCAAGAATGAGAAACCCAGGACAGATTCCATTAATATATAAGGATTATCAATCAATAAAAACAATGAAAGACAATCAATTTATCATACTATCACCCATAGAAAAATTATAATTAAAGGGAAATAAATGGAAAATGTGTACATCACCACTATAGGGATTCTATACTTGGATCCTCATTGAGCAACAAATTCAATCCCAAATAGTTTTTTTGGATGATCAACATTAACATCAAAAAAATATCATAAGACTATATATTCATTTCTTTTGATATTAAATATGTTCATTATAAATTTCATATGAAGTATCCTTTCTTGGGGTTTTGGGAAACATAATATTAAAAAAAAATTAATATGCCACCCATTACCGCACACTTTCGTTGCACCAAGAACTAATAATATCATGATAAATTTTTGATGTGTTTGAGTTTTTGATTGAAAAGGTTGTATAAATTTAATATCATCTTGGGTATCATCGTCAATTTAAGACAAAATCATTAACTGGGTAGATTATGGAATAATAAAATACATTTTTTTAGTTTCCATAAATATAATCAAATTTGAATGTTTAGTGGCTATGGGAACTAATGGGTGATAAGTGGGTTTCCCCTCACAATTTTCATATTTTTGGGTGACCAAGCTAGTTGCATTGTAATGATTATTGTTAAACATTGATTTATATACATCATTATCTATTTATAAATTTTTTTGTTTTCTCTAATTAAATTCAATTTCCTCATCTACTTTACGACACATTGAAACATTAAATATTTCATAGCTTCTATAAAGTGATAAATTAATGACCATTGGGTTTATCACTTCCGTGAAACTAAATATTCATGTATCAAGGTAATAATCCGTTGATTTATTATTTTTATATCTAAAATTTTCTTCTTTAAGGGCCCATGAATAGGGACTTTTGTATTGCTGATTTCCTATGATTTCTTCATGAGGATGCATGTACTTGAGTACTGAGATTCAATATTTGATAGTATGACAAATAAATCATCAAATTGTGGTAATTGATTTATCTATTCACATTGTTTTTACTATCAAATTATTAAGCTATGTTTTTTATGTAATATTTTTATTAATTAATAATATATAGTAAATTAGATCTTTGTTTTGCATGAAAATTTTATGATATATAGATAATCATACATATATTATTGTTATTTATTTATAGGCTATCATAGCATATCTTGTTATGGTATTAGTGAAGTGGAATTGAGCATGTTTTATTGAGTTATTAATGAGGTAGTTTTGTATTTTTGATGATTCACTTAGATCATAGAGGGAATATATTCCCTAAATATAGCTGAGAAATAAATAAATGAAATAATAATGTATAATTAGTGGGGATGTGATATGAATAAATTACTAAATTATAGAATTAGAATTCAAATATTTTTAATGGTTTGAAATATATTTGGTATGAATTGAATTGATAAAATGATAAATTTATTAATAACAATTTCTAAACCAATGATGAAAAATGTGATATATGAATATTAGTTAGGAAAAATGATGCAACAAGTAATTAATGGAATTTTATGGTGGATACATTGAATGTTTTGTTTGATTAGATATGATTATGGTAGTTTTATAATATTAAAAATATGGGAGATGTGATGGTTGTAGTGATGTATTGATATAATGTATAACCTAAGATAGTATTTTTTGTTTCTATATATCTTCTTATGTTTTGTTATTTTTTAACGCACCACAACTTGAGTTGAGTATACTAATTGATATCCGTATGATGTTTTGGGTACTTGGAAAGCCCCCAACATCCACGATTTTGTTGGAATAGATGGTTGACTAGTCTCTATATATCACTCTTTTTTTGGTCATAGAGGTGGTAATTGTTATAGTATGTGTATGTGGTAATGATTGGGGTATATAGACTAGGTAATTTATTGGATTACCAGGATGTATTCATTTGGGGTGTGAGTGTGGTATGATTTGTGTGGATGTAGATTTGAGGTAACAAATTTTCATTACTTTTATGATGTACTATACTTATATAATAATTATATTTGGATAGTTTTCAAGTGTTATGATTTTTTGAAGACATAGGATGCGATACAGGTTTGTGTAATTTTTTTTCTACAAATAATTTAGCATGACATGTACATATTATCATGCTAGTTTATAAGGAGAAAACTATTGAGTATAGTGGTATGATCAAACCTAATTCTATATTTCATTTTAATAACTTAGCAAGTCCATTTAAAGGAAAAAAATCCTTACAATTTGTTAATGAGAAAAGAAAAGTACAGTAAGAACAATATGGGGAAGAAAACTTACCCACATCAACATAAAGTAGATTACATATCATAATAAGTTGAGACATTTTCAAACCCATATTCATCAGTCTCCCATTCAGATAGATAAATACCTGTATTTAAGTACTTTAATGCTTTAACCTAAATCTTCTTGGACATTGCAGATCTAGTCATTACTTTCCTTGGTGCATTCTAGTAGTCCTTCCTCTACTTTCTATTTAGTTCAGTTGATAAGCGTTCATATTTTGTGAAAATATCCATAAAATAAACCTTACTAGGCTTCCAATCCAAATATTTCCCATCTCAGTACCATAATTCTCATCCCACAGATCCCGCACAAGAAGTTACTAACTAAAAAGGACTTACAAAACCACCATCCATAATGTGTGGCATGGAATTCATATCCAGAAGAATCAAAGCATTAGATTAAGCGACATTTTTATGCCATTTATAGGCTTTTATTTCATCTTTTTGATGGTTCTAGTTTCCATCAGAAGAGGTAAATGAGAGTAGTCCTTACTACCTTTCTTGTTGCCTTTTTTATCTCATTTTTTCCTCAGACTGGGAATCCTATAGTCATGTAAGTAATTATAAGCCTCAAAAGATGGATGACCAGGAGACTCCCCATCATCAGAGACTCTCTACCCATCCAAATGTATAACCCAATCCTTCTCCAAACCCGGTTCTTCATTCACATATCCGGAAAATCGGTTACCAAGATCAATAATTGTCATCTCTTTACTAAGACTTCATCTCATTCTAGTTGAAACCTTCATCCCCAAACCATTGTCTCCATTGAAGCCACCTTCTAAATACTTTTCATGATCATCTCCTAGATACTTATTGTAACCTAAAGGTTTAATAGATTCTTGAAGTATCATATCTCCTTCAATTCCTAGAACCATTTCCACTGAACTATACTTGGCCACTATTTCTCCAAGATTTCACACCCCTAGGTTATGGTTTAGTCGTCCAAACAAATCAAAAAAGGTTTGATTCAAAAGAATCTTCATTATCGTCCTCAGGGTTCCTTATGCTATACCATCAACAGCAGGGCCAAACCCTATCAACTCCCCACCAAACTAACCATGATTTATCTACTCAAATATAGGACCAAACACACTATATTTCATTTTTATATATTTAAAGGATAGTTTGGATGATTAGGATTGACCATTCTCAATCTTGAATTGGTGTTTGACATATTTTGGGGGGGGGGTTCATTATTTTAATAGTTTTTCCCCAAAAATTTTCTTTGAATCACTTTTTGTTATGTGACATTGCACGAATATTTAAATTATTATTGGTTTTTTTGGATTTATTTGATTAGTGATATTTGGGTTATATTAGTTATTTTTCTTTATTTTCCAAAGATTAAATAGGGTAATTCCTACAGTTTTGTATATTATATGCCCCCAGAGCTATTTTCTATCTCACGACCTATTAGAGACAAGAGTCTACGGTCAAAATAAACTTATTTACCAACTATAGGGGTTATAATATAGATCTATAATGATATAATTTAATGAATGATAATTATTTTAGTTTATATTTTGTATTAGAAACTTGAGAGTATTTTGATGGTTTCGAAGGGAAATATCATAATTTGATGTTCATATAAGAATTAGTCTAGTTAGAATAGTTAATATGTAGAGGGACCCTATGATCTAACACAAGTTCCTTGATAATCAACCCCAAATACAAATTAAAGAGTATATCAATTGAGGTATTGAGACCATTGGGTGATATATACCTCATCCTTGGTTATAATGTGGTTTAAATTTGGAAACTTTCATGGACAAATTTTAAAAGATTTAAAATATATTAAATTAACTATATATTTTTGGATTAAAATATTATTTTGTGTCTATTGACATTGATATTGGATAATAATCTTAGATAGTCCAAAAAGGAGTGGTGTAACATGATTCTCTGATTAATAAATGATGAGTTGACTAAAGAGGATTAAAAATGGAGGGTAATATTAAATGAGTTTTAGCAATAAAATCTAGAAACAAATAAATGATCTATTTTTTATCAAAAAATAGAGTAATGACTCTAGAAGATTAAGATTTCTTTTTAACTGATTCATATGATAATCAGATCCCTTTTATGGTTCGTTTTTTGTAATTTTTTTTAATCACTGAACCCATTATCTTGGTGATAATAATGAATTATAAGTTATTTAGAAGATGTTTGGGTGTCAATTTTTTATGAAATTTATATTCTTTATAGTGAGGTTAATGAAAGTAAAATATATATTTTTCATTTTATAAGGGATATTAATTTTATAGAAATTTATAGTTAGATTTATGAGCTTATTTTGTTATTCCCTTAAACATATACCAAATGATAATTTAGGACCATTTCAATTTTAGGAGGCTTTGTGACCACTGATTAATTTTCAGGTTAGCCGTTTCACGTAGTATACTTATACTGAGGTAATCATAAACATTGTAGTGACTTTAACGACATTCTATAGGTTTAATTCTCTCTAATAGGAATTTTATCATAACTAAAGAGTACCCCTACAATGAGAAGATCTTTCCATTCAAGTTAGATATGGTTTTGAGCTATGATGAGTCACCCGTACCTATATTTTCTACATTATATAATTTAAAATTATACTAGACTTATACTATGAACTAGAAAATATTTTCTATTTCTATAAGTAATCATAACTGAAATTTATGTGTGATTTATTTTTCTTAAAGGTTAGTGTGTATTTGAAGAGTAATAATGGATTGGCTCTAATAGTTTTCGATATAAAACTAGAAAATGTTCCATCGTTGACCTCATTAGCATCAATCACAACACCATGCCATCAAATAACTTATATGGAGTGGAATAGGTAGAGATGAGGAATATTTAACATCCTTGTAGACCTTAATCTAAACATTGATAATTTATCTGTCAAAATTATGCTAATAATGTAAAGGTGTAAAACCTGGAAATATAATGCCATAAGATACCAATATTAGGTGGACTAAAGATATTTTGTGGTACCATCTATTTATATCCCATGTTGGATTATTTTTTGAATGGTATTGAAGCAATATACTCCATTATTTTTTTATTCCATAGTCAGAGAATTATAAATTATATTTTACAGTCTTCTTTTTCTATTGGGGTTATATAAGATTATTAAAGTTCAGTCTAGTTAGATGATATTTTGATTGGGATTTGGTAATTAACTTGGGATCCATGTATTGACTAATATGCCCTTCTCATTATAAATATTACAGTACAATTTTATTTTTTCCATAAAATGGTCACACTCTATAAAATAAAGCATTGTTATTTATTAGAAAATAGTTTTTCCTCATTTTTGGATGGTTGAAGTGTTATATTCATTGGTTATTAGGATCATATGATGGATTATCAATTTTTTCATCTATCTCATAAATTATGGTAGGATAGATATTGATCTTAGAAGAAGTTTAATAAGAGTTTCTGATAATTATGAAGGTGTTCTTTATTATTATTCCCAAAGAGGCTATGAAAAAATTATTGAAGTTATGTTTATTAAAATCAATCTAGAGGGGGTGAATTAAATTATTTCATTTCACTATATAAACATAAACGTCCTATATCAACGTATTTATTTGAATCTATCTTCTTTTTAAATCAGATTTATAGTATTGTAAAATAAAATTTAAAGGATAGATAATATAAGGATTTATATATTTGTTCATAGTCTCCAAGATAATCCTATAATCCACTCCACCTACACCCAATATAGTATTTTTGATATTATTAATATCCTCTTCATCGGGATCTTCAATGTTTAGTGAATACAGTTGATCCTTAGGCCTATTTTGATATGAAAAAATCATTTTCCATGAAATTGAAATGTAAAAAAGAAAAATGATGTTTGGTATGAGTAAAATGACCTCTATTGGAATCTAAAATTTTAAAGATTGATGGAATCCAAATTTTATCCTAAATGGAGTTTGAACAAAAATAATTGGAGATATATTTTTTTCAAAAAACATTATCCACACATCTCTTAAAATCCTTGTTGAATCACCAATGTCACAACACCATGACTAGTGGTAGTATCTCTTTCTATAACAAACTACAAAACCATATTGTATCTCCTAAAAACCATTGGTATTTTCACATTATATTTGTATTATAGACCATGAATATTTCGATTTATATACTCCTGACCACCACTAGCTGACTTCAATGCCATATCCACTATAGCTTAGATCAGAAAACACTAGATCGTCAATTTGAGATCGATGACCTTATCAGTACCACATATACACTACCTCTATATTTGAAAACAAGGAAACCAGTGGATTGTGAATACATTTTATAGGGGAGATGAGTTACAATTGTTATCATGTGGTTTAAAAATGAGGCTATGATAGTGTGTTATAGGTATGGGGACTTAAGTTTTTGGATGGGGAAGAAGAAGATGTTGGGGGTTGGGGAAGAAGAATATGGTATTTTAGACTATATAGAATTTGAACATTCATTCCATAATCAATTTATTAATACTAAAAAATAGGATTTCAAAATTCAATTTTAATTAAACTTCTTTTTCCCCTTTATAGCCTCTTTCTCATTCCATTTCCATCAAAAAATTAACAAAAAGGGAATTTTTCTTCATTACATACAAAATATTTTACTAAGATCATTACATAAATATCTCACTTAACCTAATAACTACATATAGTATGATATATTTATACTCAAGAAATAAATATTTTTTTAGATGAATCTTTAAAATACATTCAGAGGATTTTATCAAACAAAAAATGATATAATATGAATCTCTATCTGAAAAAATTAAATTTAAAATGTTATATAACTAATGATATCTAATGATATATATTAATCATAATAAATTCATAAAAATAATATAACTTTAACCATAATTTATCTTTATTTATTTTATTAAAAATACATGATAGAAAATAATAACAATCTTTCAGAATTCACTGTTATAGTAGTATATCAATAATTCTAAAAATAATTATAGTTTGGTATTGTTTTTTCCTTTATTTTAATCCTTATCAAACAATATTCTTGATTAATAAATATTAAATAATTTATAGTATTCCAAATAATATAAATGAAGAACATTTAAATCACATTTGATCATGAATATAAGTAATGAATATATATTTAGAAAAATTTGTCACTTTCCAATATATGTATTATTATTTCATTTTTATGTTGACTTATTTAAAAATTAATTAAAAATCAATCTTTTTAATGTTAAAAATAGGTAAATATTTTCTTGTTAATTTTCATATGGACATTTATAAATAAATTCAAATATAAAATCCTTTTAAAATTATCCAAATAATCATAAACTGGTAAACATACCATTTTAAATTTGTGGAATCAATTTTTCAATTTAAAAACTAAAATATAAAATATAAAATATTTTACTTTGAACCACATAAGATTAAAATCATTATCATGTTCATAAAATACAAATCATAAAATGTTTAGACTATGTAAGAACAAATTCAATATTTTGAATTCTATTATTAAAATGATTTCTATTCATGTATAATAATAAATAAATAACCATATATGAATAACATAAAATAACTATCTATATAAGAAATAATACAATATAAAATTTCAATTAAATATGAGTAAACTAAAACTCTAACAACTCATGTATGGATAAGATTATTTTTCATAATATATTTTACGTCGCAGAATTTCAACACATAAAAATAAATTATTAATATCAATTCTTATGTATGAGTGACTAGGTGGTATATAAGTTTTTATACATTCACATAAACCATTAACATAAGATTAATTTTTGAATTATATTATCTTTGTAGAAATACTCCTATTTCTTGTAAGGATATATAATTTGCAATATTCACCTTAATAACATCAATAATGGTTATCACAATATATATAATGTTTTTTAAACTCTTAAACAAACAAATAATAACATGTTTAACGAACAAAGTAAATTTTTTTAAAAAAAATTGAATTTTGTGGACCTCATATCCTAGGATATGTGAGATCAAAAATACAATTAAAAATATCCCTTTTTGATGATCACAAAACCTATAAAATTTAAATATAAACTGTTAATGATTAGTTAATATAATAATATAAATATAAAAGATATTAAAATATTACTTTTTAAATATTAAATTTTATGTTTTGGAGTAAATTCTCCCATTTTTTGATATAAAAATGAATTTATAAACAAAATGTATAACATACAATTTTTTTTAAATGTAAACTGAATTATAAAAATGTAATAATGAATTGAATATAAACATGATAATGACATGACTAATGAATAAAAAAATATAATTATGTAAACTGAATTAATATAAGAATAATTATCTCAAACCACAAGAATAAAATTAATTATCATTAGGATATAAAGGTGATGGTGTAAGAATACTTGTTTCAGAATCTATGGATAAGAAGAGTTATTAGTAGGTTTAGAATAATTAATATCCACAATGAAAGATCATTAAATGATATTGGTCATTATTCTAGATAACCCATTTCCCATGTTTATTTCTCAGAGGGATCTTGCAATACATATTAATGAAACGAACCATGCGTACCTAAAGCTTTCTTCCTCAGACTCTAATATTTTAGTCATCCCCATTTCAAAAAGTTAATCATGGAAAGAGGGTTAGGGTTTGGATTGGAGAAAGAGAGGATTTGGATGAATATTGAACTTGGATTATCCTAAAATCCATGTAACAATTTATATAAGAAATTAATGTAAAATGATATGAATATTAAACATCTACGAAATAAAAGACAGATATATAAGTGATTTCGAATGAATAATCAAAATACATAAGAATAAAAAATTAATCATCTATGAGGAAAATTTTATATCTTTTAAATTGTATAAAATAAAATATAATATTATGGAAAACCACAAATTATTCATATATATAAACTTATATAAGTATTTAAAATTAAAAACGAAGGCATATATAATAAAAAACATTTTTGGTGATTAAAAAATATATAAAAAATATGATTATAAATGATAAAGGTTATGTAAAAATAAATACTTAAAAACCAAAAATAATATATTAGTGAACATTAAAAACATAACATAAATAGAATAAAATCACATAAACTCAAATAAAGATAACTCATTTTTAATAAAATAAAATATATCAAAATAAATAATATTAACAAAAAAACAGCCAACTGATGTTTATTCTCAATAAACTGAAGAGAATAATAATTTTTTAAGTATGATATATCACGAAATATTTATTGATATCAATTATTTTGATTCTATAATATCATATATGATTTTTTTAAATGTTGATATAATGAGTGTTATCATATTTGACAAGAACATGTTAAAAATTATATATAAAATAAATTAAGGTATATTTTATTCACAACACTTGATAATAATAACTTCCCACTTCAATATATTCAACTTCATCTATAAATAATGAAATAGAGTATTATTTATAACTATGATGGTAAATTTAATATTTTCCAAATAAATGATAGGTTCTTAATGTTATTTTTATATCATTTTTATAATATATAAATTTAACAACAAAAAATGAAATCAAATAAAATCAATAGGATTTAGAAAACAAGAACTATGATTATAATAATAAAATTATTGTGGAATCTTTTAGATGAGATTTTTTTGGAATAGAATAAAATATTATACCAAGTCACACAACAAAAAATATTTTTAGTATCGTTAATTTATTATATAAGGATATACCAATTAAAACTCTATATAAATTATAATCTAATGGTTTCCTATCACTATATATGTCGGGATTAATACTATAACTCATAAGAGAAACATCTACTTTAATTTTTTTGTGTCCAATTGTTTTTAATAAATCCATTAAAGTGACCCAAGATAAACATTAATTAAATAGTAAAATAATCTCACAATTTAAATAATACATCGCTCAAACAGCCACACAACCCAAGGACATATAGGTTTAGTAAATTGAAGATGAGCTACATAAACATATTATTTTACAACACTTGTAAACATTTCTCTATAATCATGCTTCTATAGGCCAGTTCTAGACATCTCACATGATACAAACTTCTTTATAACCTTGGGAATAAAAACATAAGAAAGAGGTAAGATAAGACACCCAATAATGGAAACCATATCATAAAATACAAAATCAAAAACATGGAGGAGAACATAAGGAATACATTAATAACGGAACAAAATATCATATGACTATAAATGAAAATCCTAAAATATGAATTTGAAACATAATATCATAAAAACATCATTAAAGAATTGTAAAATTGATAACATTTCTCAAAACACATTTCAATAATAATAAAACATGTGAGCCTGATATAAAAGTGTTGAATAATTTAAAAATAAGGTGTAATCATGAAAATATGGATAATAATTGAAATTAAATGAACATTGAAAATTCAGAACAACATGATAAATAAATGGAAATGTAGCATAACTATAAGCATAGAAAAAGTTGTGTGAGGAAACCCAATATGCCTACGTCAATGCGAACAAACTCATTATGTCCACACCTAAAAAGGAAATCAAAATCATCTTACCCACAACCCTGTGAACAAAATCACTATGACTACAGCTGAATATCACATGATATATAATCATAAAAAATGCATTGGAAAGTGATATAGGACCCCAATAGGGGTGTAATTTTTACCTAGCCCAACCTTGCATAAAATCGGGCCACTGACTACTATTCAGGCCCGGTAGGGCCAGCCCGAACAACCCCCCGAGGCAGCCCGACACCGACCTCGGGCCGACCCAAACCATTAGGGAGGACTAGGCTTTTTATGTTAGTGATTTTTCAAGTCAGGACATGGTGGGATTTTATTAATTTCAAAATAATGGTTTGTTTTAAATATATTTTTAAACATTTTTAATAATTAATTTTTTAACACTTATTAAAAATGTTTTTTTGCATTTAATTTTAAACGCATGATTTTTTGTAAAAACCTTTATTTTATTTTTTATTAACTTTTCATAGTGGTTGGATATGTTTTTTTTGTCTAAATTGATTTATATATAGTGAATCTAAATATATTACTTGAAAATTGTAAAAAAAAGTTAATGATGGATTGAGGGGTCAACAACAGTTGGTGAGTTTAAAGCATTGTTATTTAAACATTTTGTAGCATTTATTTATTGGAAAATAAACAATTTTAAAAAAAAAATAATTTTTTTAAATGCATGATTTTTTAATTATTTTTTTAAAACAATTTAACTTTTTTTTAAAATTATAATGTAAAATGTTTTTTTAAGTGTTTGTTTTAAAATAAATAATTAAAATTTTTGATTAAAAATATTTTTTTAAAAAAATTGGTTTATAACATTTTTATTTAAAAAAAATTTTGAACCATTTTTTAACACTTGTTTTAAAAGACTTTTACATTTATTTTTAGATGTTTAATTTTAAATGTTTTTTGGAACACATGTTTATTAAAAATATAACAAGTTTTATGAAGAAAAAAATTATTAACAATTTATAGTGGGTGGATATGTTATTTTTTTCAAAATATATGTATATATTTTTGTGAATTTATATATATTATGCTCAAATTGAAAAAGAAAAATTAACGAGGGATTGGGGGTGTGGAACAGTGGGTGGGTTAAAAATGTTGTTATTTAAAAAAATTTCTCAATTATTTACATTTTTTAACTTATTTATGAAAATTATTTTTAAGTGTTTGTTTAATTTAAAACATTATTCAAAAAAAATTAAACATTGGGTTTTTATATTTATTTTAATTAAATAGTATAATTTTTTTTTTCAAAAATGTATATTTTCTATTTTATTGACATTTTATAGTGGGTGGATATATTATTTTTTCTAAATAGATTTATATATGTAAATATATATATATATATATATATATGTATATATATATTATGTGAAAATAAATAATGAGAAGTTGGGGGGGTGCACAATAGTGGGTGAGTTAATTTTTTTCTAAATAGATTTATATATGTATATGTAGTATATATAATATATGCAAGTTTCATCAAATTAAAAAAAATGAGGTTGGGGGTGTGCGAACATCATTGGGTTGGTAGTTATTTTTTTGATAATTTATTATAAGTTATATATATATATAATATTAAATGATATATATATATAATATGTGAAAATTGAAAAACAAATAATAATTAGGGGTTGGGGGGGTGCCGCAGTGCGTAGGTTTATTTTTTTCTAAACGGATTTATATATAATTTATGCAAGTTGTAACATACTTAAAAAAATTAACGAGGTTTGGGGACGTGCACGAACATCATTAGGCGAGTGTGTTATTTTTTTTGTTAATATACAATAAGTTATTATATACATAATATTAAATCATTGATTTATATATATATATATATTATTAGCTTTGTTTATACATATATATACATATATATATATATATATTATTAATGGATTTTTAAAATCCACACTTAATTGATATATATTATTAATATCTTTATATATATACATTATTAATGGATTTGTCTATATATATATATATATTATATTATATCATTGATATATATATATTATTAACAGATTTGTTTATATATATATATATACATGTATATAATATGCAAGTTTAAACATATTTAAAAAAAATATTATGTTGGGGGGTGTACGCGAACATCATTGGGTGAGTGTATTATTTTTTTGTTATTATATAATATGTTTATATATATATATAATGTTAATTTATTGATATATATATATAATATGAGAAAATTATAAAAATAATAATTATGGGTTGGGGGTTTGTCGGAGTGGGTGGGTTAATTTTTTTTCAAAATAGATTTATATATGTATTGTATATATAATACATGGAAGTTGCAACATACTTAAAAAAATTAATGAGGTTAAGGTACATACACGAACATCATTAGGTGCGTGTGTTAATTTCTTATTAATATACAATAAGTTATTATATATATATATATATATATATTAATAGCACTGTTTGTATATACATTATATAAAATAATATATATATATATATATTAATGGATTTTAAAAATCCACACTTAATTTATATATATTATTAATAGCTTTGTTTATATATATATAGTAGTATATATATATATATATAATTATATATCGTTGTATATATTATACAAACATACACACATTATAATTATATATAATAATAATTATATGTATATATATAATATATATATTGCTTTTTGTGAATATATAATGATATATATATAGTCTGGTGATAACATAACAGGCATAGCGCCTGGTCCAGTTGGTCCAGGTATAGCCATGGAAGCTTGAGGTATGAGGATTGAATCTCCCTTCCAGCAGTTTCCAGTTATATTTTTTTTACAAACGAGCTTTGCATGGGTTGGGTTTCACGTGGGCCTGCAGGTTGGGATTTTTCAGGTTAGACTGGCCTGGCCTGTAAGCCTTCTTGCATAGGTTGAGGCCCGACCCGATGGAACTACGGACCGAGACTGGCCTGGCTTGATGCGGGCTTTGCCGGGCCGGGATGCTCGGGCTTTTGGGTCTGGCGTGTCGGGCCAAAATTAAACCCTTAGACCCCACCCATCATCATCCATACATATGTGTGCCACCTGAAATCAATCATAACCATATCTTAATGAACCCATGGGAAATAATGGGTTTTAAAATAATATGAACTAAAGAAATAATAGATATAAAGATATCATTTTCAAAATTAATCACAACATAATAACATATATATGATGTTCAAATATCACTTCATGAGAGATAAACCTTGGTGGAAAAAAATTAAGGGAAAATAAACAAGTTTTAATGAAACCTTTTAAACATTGTTATAAAAGATTAAGTGTCAATTAAATAATTTTTGTGAGAAGATAAAGAAAATAATTTTTTTAAACCTTATTATGTAGATAAAAATAAATTAACCATGAGAAGATATAATGGTTATATAAGAAAATTTAGAGTGGAAGATAAAACATTTAATTTCTGAAGGGATGAAAAACTTTTCTTTGTCTTCTGAAATACCATTTTTTGAAAACCAGAATCTTTAAAAGTATATCAAGAAATATTATTTAAAATGAATTATGGATAATAAAAGTATTATAGGAAATAGAAAGAAAATAATTTTCAATTAGTAAAAGGAAAACTTTGTTGGGAATTAAAAACATTGATATGAAAGAAAAACCCATTAAGAGAAACATAGATTATTCTTTAAAAAAATTATTTTAACAAAAAAATATAATCAACAAGGAAAAATAATTTGGAATGAATCATGATTCCCTTTCAAGGTAGTTGTACATAAAACATAACATCTTTATAGGTTATAATAGATCAATATTGAAAGATAATAGTCAACTAATAGTGATTACAATCAATGGAAAATATTTAAGTCATGAAAACCCTTTACCTTTATCCCCTCATAATTGAATGCATTCTAGAATCCTTTAAAACAAATATAACTATCATAATATTGTATTTTTATAACCATATTAATACCCAACACTTTATAATTTTCACTTATAATAATTATCTACATGTATATTAGTTTTTTTTCTAATTTTTTATATTTACTGTTTATGGTTGTGACCGTTTTTAGTAGTTTTTTAGGAGTGGTGTCAGTATTAATTCTTCTTCCAATGTTTATCAATCAAATTTATTTAATTTTATTATAATGGATGAATTATAAATATTTATTATGTTTAAATTTTCTTTCATGAGTTCTTTAGTCTTTATCTCAGAATATGAAATCGACATCAAACATTTTTTGGTGATTTTCAACCTAATAAGGGTGATTTATAATGTAATGAGTTTAATATTGATGAAAACATTACGAAAAATTATAATTATTTAAATATTTATATCATATTATACAATTAATTATGTTTTCATAATCATCCATGATATAATTTCATAATATCGTTCAAGTAGGTGGTAAAACTTACCCAATCAAGAACATACCGTGATTATTGATGATTATGAGGTGATTTAGTTCTAATATAATTAAACAAGTTGTATAATGATATAATTCAGTATTTATTAATATAATATATCATAATTATAAAGTAACTATAATATAATGTGAGTTATATGAAAATATTACATAATTTGAATTATAGATTTTTCTCTTAGTACACTTCTTTTAAACGATTAAATTAACGACAATCGTTTATTTATCATATCATTAAAAGGTTATAACTTTTTTCATAAAAAACATTAATGATATAATAAATATCACTTTTATAATTTAAAACCATTCTCATGACCTTCCATGTAAGGTGTAAAATAAATGAAAAACAAAAATCAATCATCCCATGGAGGTGGTAGTCCACTCGTACGCATGGTTAACAATTTCATTTTTGATAGAATGAGAAAAAGGAGTAATATTGTTTATAATTTAATAATATAAAATATGTCATAAATATCATAATTATATATTAGAGTCTCTTTTACAACCATACTAATAATCTGGATATGGAAAATTAAACATATTTAGTTGTGGAGGCGGTAGTCTATACAACAGATGATTCAGGTTATTGTTTTTCTTAATGGAAATTTGGAGGAAGATTAATGATTTTACCAAAACTACAATAAAATTACAATATAATAATGATACTGAAGTCATAGTTTTAATATTTTGAAATGAATTTTTAGTAATAATAAAATCACATAATGAAATAGAAAAAAGAAAGATATTTTGGGAACTTATACCTCACTTCTTGGATTATCTCCTTTTTGAAGGGTATAAAACCACAGAGGGATGGTATTTTGAGAACAAAAACAAACACATTATGGTGTATAGGAGTGTGGAGGTGATTTATGGGAAGTGTTTGGGATACAATTAGGTGATTTTTTGTGAGGGGTAGTAAAGAGATGAGTGCCCCTTCTATAAGTGAAAAGGAGTGAAATTTTTGTAAATACCCAAGTCTTTTCAATGAAGGAAATCACTCTCAAGGAAAGTAGCTCCAAAGTTTAGTAATAATGGAGTGATTAAGTGATAAAATAAATCTAAAATTCCCCCACTAAATTAAAAATATTTTTTAATTTTTTTATCTCATTTACCTCTTAGGTTACTCATTTTTATCATTTTTATTTTTCACCATGTTAACTAGATTTTACTAAGGTAATTCATACTTTATGATAAAAAATAAAATGGACCTTATTATAAAATATGGACCTACTGACTTTATATTTTAAATACATTTAAAAATATTAAATTTCTAAAAATGATACAAATTAATTTTAATATCATAAATATATGATGTATTAAAAATTATTTTTTCGAAAATATAACTTATGTCCTAAAATATCAAATATGGGTTTATAAAATAAAACCAAAATTTATAAATTTATAAATTAACATATAAAATACATATTTTTTGTTAAAAAGGCTTCAATAATTTCAACTTCATAATCATATAGTAATATTTTCATAAAATTCATGTTATTTGTAAAAATACACTCTTGAACTATTCACCTAAAAATAAATATTTTTAGAAAAATTCCTAAAAAACAACTTATGATATTACTACCATGAAAAATAAAAAAAAATTTCTTATTTTTAAAATTGTCCTCCTAAAATTTATATTTTATATTTTTTTAACTAAAAACATAAAACCTAGTGAAAATTTACTATATAAAAAAGCAATTTTGGCATATTTACTATTCTTAGCCTATAAAATTTATAATTAATATAGTGTTAATGAATTTTACAATTATTAAATCAAAAAAAATTGGTTACTTCAAATAAAATTCCAATTTATGAAAAATAAAATTTCAAATCATAATGTGAATTAAGTAACAAATGACTTTATGAAAAGTATAAAAATTTCTTGATATATATATATATAAATATATTATTACATTACGATATAATATTAATTTTTTACTTTCATAATCCGTTATGATATTTTCATAAGACCTAATAATCAGATAATATATGGCTGCAGCTTCGGGTGGTGGTTTAGCTGGCATGGATCTTGTGGTAATCTCCACGAGCTTGAACTTCTTCTACATACAGTTTTTTTAATCCAGAATTTCTTGAGTTTGGTCTAGATTTTCCCAAGGGAAAACCATAATTAATATACAACTCTTTTTAGTTTATAAAAATGGGTTTGATAAGGAATACTTCCCCTTATATATTTTATTTTTTCTCTCTTTATTGACTTTTATGTACGGTTAGTATAATTCATAAAAATTAATTTTACAGGTTATGTTTTCATTATCATATTTAATATTTAAAATATATCAAGGATTTTTTATTTAGTTTTCATTTGTGTATGAAACAATCTATTAAAAAATTATTTATTTAAGGATAATATATATAGTGAAATATCAGGACATTAAATTCTCCACCTTAAATAAATGGCATCCTCTTAATTTTAATTATTACTTGTTAAAAAATTTAGCTAAGGGTATTTGTAAAATGAATTGATATTTAATTTAATAATTATGTATCAACCAAGGAAATATACTTATAATAATAATCATCCCAATATTCTGTTTCTTCATAACCATTTGAGTGAAATACCTATCAGGATTGGGTGTTAAGACAAATTTTATTTTTTTCTTTCAATTTATTATTTAGGCCTGCAATGATATATTATCATAAATTGGTTAAAATAATGAAATGAAATTTCTTATTTTAATAATATATAAACCAAACACACCTATCTTGTCTCCAATGGTTCCTTAACATGGCGGTGCCATCAAAAAGTTGAGGTCAAATGATAAAGTCGATGAATAATGCTCATCCTCTTTGTAAGTCTCATTATGATCGCTATTAAGACCCCTCCCAACCCTTTTTAGAGTACCCATATCCAATAAAATAACTTTTTACCTCTAAATATTATCCATATCCAACATTTCCAGATTTTTATGAATTATCTCTCTTTTAATAATTTGATTTCCTCAATAGATTGCATTGCACATAATAATGAGTTTAAACGAACCACATAACTTTATTAAAATATTATGTCTCCATTATCACCTAGTACTTTGTTTGGATGGTATGAATATTAATAATTAAATTATGAAAAATATACGGTCTATATATTTATAAAATAAATTCATCAGTTATGAAATGATTAGGATTAACAAAAAATATTTTAAAATAAAAGTGATGTTTTTCTAAAAATATGGTTTTATGTGTTCAATGAATTTTATATAAATTTATACCTATTAGTGAATTATTTTAATTAAATATATATATTATTTTTTTCTTGATCAATTTTTTTAAACATTTCACATATATTTATTACGTATAGGATAAGAATAAATTAATTTTAATGTTAATGAATGTATTTTTCCTAAAAAGAGGGTTCTATCACATTTTGTGCACATAATTTAAAATTAATTTCTAACATTTATAGTAATATAATTAGATAAAATTAATTAAATATTTATATTTATTAGTTTCAAACTATTTAATTAATCCCCTTTTATTTTTGGTTCATATGAATAGTAAATGTGGTAAAATTTATCACCTGTGTAAATGGTAAATATGAATTAAAAATTGTGATAAGGCCATACTATTTCATATTAATTCTTAATGGAGGAATCAAATTAAACCCTTAACACTTGTGGTTATAAATTGAGTCATTTATTAGACACTTTCCCATGAAAATTACCTATATATTATTTAAACCAAAAGAATTGACAAAATGTCACTCCATTTGTTAAAAATATCATCTATGTGTTCACATAGATAAAAAGATAAGTTATTAATGAATATTAAAAATAATTTTGTGACTAATGAAATTATATTCATTTTTAAATTTATTTATAATTTTTAGTTTTTAAATGATTACATTAAATACTTAAACAACATCGATTTAGTAATTATTTAATTAATGGAAAAATATAATAAATGATATTAAAATTTTTAAAATTATTATAATTTGATATAATTGAAGTCATTAAAAAATTTAATAGATGATTATGAAATTCTAGGGGTGTGTTAAAATTATTGGTTTAAATTATACATTTTTCATTTGATGTTATTAAATTCAATGTAATGAATAATGACAAAAATTAACACTAATGATATTTTATGAAAATAATATTTTATACATTATTTAAAAATAATAAAATACTAAATAATGATAAATAGTAAAATATATAGTCTAAAATATCATCCATTATCCATTTATGAGTAAATATTTACCTTATATGTAAAATTATTATATTTTAAGGGTGAAAAATATTATATCAGGTTAATGTGAAAATAGGTTAATTAAGGGGTTATACTAAAAGATAAGGGATAAAATAGCACTTAAACACATTTAAATATTATTTTTATTGATATTAAAACCCTATCCTACCTTATTTTCTAATTCATGACCATTTTTAAGTATTTAGTTCTAGAATAGTATTATTATATTTTATTTTTTAAAAGAAATTCCAAAAAAGTGTCCCTCACCACAATTTTAAAAGTACACCAATTACCTCAGTTCATTTCACAACTTTGAGAATTATATATGAACCATAATCTAAAATATTATGATGTCCACTTATATTTCCACATTCTATAGATTCTGGTATTCTTAAATTACTAACTCTGGATCCCTTTAGAGGAGTTCTAAAGGAGTCGGTTTGAAAAAGAGGTAATCGCCCTAACCGAATAATTTTTTTATAGTATAATTTATCTCCAATAAATCCATGATATATATCATAAAATAATATATTAATTACCATAATTATTATTAAATTTTATTATTATTATGAAAACACAATCATACAACCTCTTTTTCATCAAATAAGATGTGAATGTATCGTCTGTGTGTACGTATGACTTACCATCTTCATGTAGTGATACAATTCGTTTTTCTTCACCATATTTTAAATATTGGTATTATGATGATTTTAATATTTATATATTATATTTATTAAATAATTATACTTTTTTAATGATAATATCATGTATACCTTCTTATCATCCAATGTTTTGGGAAACGATAATGTCGCTCATGCGTACAAATTGACTACTATATCCACGATGCGATGTGACTTTTTTCATTTATATTTCACATGGATGGTAATGAGGATTAATTTGATTAATGTATATGATAAAACAATAATTTTGGAAATTCGAATTATTACTTAAATTTCTTTCATTCCATCAGTCGAAAAATGGAAATAATCTTCATGCGTACTT
The DNA here is from genome assembly GCA_963277665.1 of Viscum album. NCBI lineage: Eukaryota > Viridiplantae > Streptophyta > Magnoliopsida > Santalales > Viscaceae > Viscum > Viscum album. The sequence continues at coordinate 669,735,712 of OY728133.1, forward strand.
ACCGTCTACCATCTCCATGTATGATGGAATTCATTTTTCTCTCAATAATTTTTATGAATGATTATAAAAATGTATATAATGAATATATATGATTTTTTATACCATGAATAATATTTTTCAAATGATAGTACCATGATCAAGGTATAAGGGCTAGGACTGCTGAATCGAAACATGCTTGGAAAACGAAGAAGTTATCACCCAGAACAATGATTTTTATAACAAATTATCAATAAACAGGTGATAATATGTTATAATTAAATAATACATAGTATTATAGATATATTATTATGTAATAAATTTATAATAAATCCATATTTATTATACATTAGGTTTTAACATGAACAAAGAAATATGATACTTGAGGTAAGAGTTTATTTTACAATATCATCATTATTCGGGATTGATTATGTTTAAGTATAAATCAGGGAATATTTCTATTACATATCCATGTTTTATAAAAAAACCAAATTTTTTTTAATATTCTCCTACAATTTTTTGTAATTATTTTTACCCATGTTTTATTTTTTACAAAATGGGTTGAAAATAATCTTTTTTTTTGTTTTCTAAATGAGGTTCTTTGTGACTTTTACAAAAAAAAACTATAGAATAAATGTCTTTTAACTTCTATGGAATGATAATAATTTTATGAAATCATGATTAATTAATTATTTTTAGATTTATTTATAATATTACAAGGCTATTTTCAAATAACGTTTTTACTTTAAAATTTCACGACTGTTTAAAAAAAATTTATTTCAAAATGGAAGGATATTTTTCTCATGAATTATTTCATGTGATATTTAAAAATAATTTTCCATAAAAGATAACATTATTTAATGTTACATTTTATTTAATTGGGATATTATACAAGTATTCCATGCTCATTTTTCTCTAAATGATTAATTTTTATGATGGCATTATGTTTAGGAATCCCATTTCTTTTCCATGAGTTATTTTTTGATGATATGTTTATGAAACCCATTTCTTTTCATGGGTTTTAATGTGATGGATGTTTTATGATCTCGAGACACACATATATATGGTTTTAATTATGTGAAGTTTGAGACCAATATCTCCCTAAAATTCATTGGGTAAAGTATTATATCTCATGATATAATTATGAGAATCAAGTCGATGTTCTTGATTTTTTATGAGAAGCAAGTTGACGTGATTGTTCTTTTATGGGAAACAAGTTGATTTGAATGATCTGTTATGGGAAACAAGTCTATATGTTTGATTATTTATGGGAAACAAGTCATGATTATAAATCCATTGGTCTTAAAAGTAAACCTTGAAATATGAAATGGGTTCTATACTTATGATGATTCCACACACATTTATGACATAAACTTATAGATCACTATTGATTTATAATGAATTATCATTATTATGATTCACATATTCTGAAATTTTAATTTTTTATTCCATAAATCATGATTTTGATCTTTTTCATATTGGGAATGAACATTATAAGTTATGGTCAATATGTCATTTCCTTATGCTTATCTTATGATTTTATATAATCATCAATTTATATACCCATATTTACCCTTAATTAGAATCTAAGATCAACCTTTTATAATGTTTACTTTCTCCAGGATATGAAGAATGGTATTAAGTATGATATATTAAAAGGGTGCTAATTATGAAGAAATAAGTGGGTGATGATGTAGATATTTTATAAATCACTTGTTTATGTTTCCATATTTCCAAAGTCACTATACATTTATTAAACTTAGGCATGTGTTGGTGTAATTTAATTTGTCTTCATCTATAAAAATGAAATATCTATCTATAAAAATATTGGGTTGTTATAGTTGTTATCATAGGATGGGTATGGTTAACCTTTGGAAACCAGGATTAGAAAAATTTAGGGACAATTCTAAGTATAGGATAAAATACTAACATTTTGATAATGTACATGAATGACATAGGTTAAACATAATGTGTTCTAAAAGAATATATCATGATTTATTCATACTATACATTATTTTTCATGATTAAATGGTTTTCCACTATGATTATTATTTCTCACAATGTAATTTTTGGTTTTAGTAAATGTATAGATCTCGAATAAATTGTGTTAATGGTGAATGTGATTGAAAATGAAATGATTGTTCACCTGACGCACCAAATTTTATGTGATATAGAATGTACATTCTTACTATTATTCTCATGAAAATATCATAGGCTAATAATATTTTCCAGTTTCCAAGTAATAAATGGAGGGAAAAAATACTTTTGAATAGCTTATTTTAGTGGATCTTCTTATCCACTAGTGGCTGAGTGATTGGTCAACACCATTGAAAAAATATTTTCTATTATTTAATTTTCGGGACATGAAAATGTTATCCTAGTTATTTATCATCTGGAAGGTGAAGAATATCAATAGTGTAATCTTAATAATAATATGATGAATGAAGAAGAAATGTAATCCATGGAATGTGATGAGTTTAAGGGGATATCTCTTAACATGTACATTACTCATATTCTATGCACAATGATGGAGAATGAATTTCTTAATATAAAGAAAAATCATGATGAATCCATTAGTGTCTATGAGGAATCTTTTCCAAGGCTTTCATGGTATTCGTATTGTGTAATTATCAACCGTAAAATTAATATTTATAGATTCTTTAGTGGCCTAAAAACTAGTCACTGGAAGGAATTATCTATAAGATACATCAGTATATATGATGAAATAATTTGATGTGAATACAAAGTATAAATAGAAATTGTAGATTCCCATCATTCCCATGGTTTTGATAAGAAAATAAAGATTGATTCTCAAGAAAACTCAAATAAATCACTTAGTGTAAAGACATTCCATCCATTTACATGCCATAAATGAGGGAAGAAACATCATGGGATGAGTTTGAATGGAACTGGGAGGTTCTTTAAATGTGGAAAGGTGGGTTATAAATCCCATGAAGGTTGAAAGTAGATGAATAGGATGGTTAATGCAAGGGTGGAAAATAATATATCAACTAATTCACTACCCACACTCCAATGCATCAAATACAAGGAGTATGGTAATTATATAAACCAATGGATGAATCCAATGGTTTGTGATGATCACAATCAAAAACATATTAATTCCAAATACATAGGTGAATCTTATGTGATAATGACTACGGATGTGGTTTATGAGAATGACATGGTGAAAGGTAAACTTATTATATACTCTAGAATAACTAATGTATTATTTGATTTTGGATCCACTCACTCTATTATTTCAAAATAATTCTTTATTAGTGTCACCATATCACCTCAACAATTATATGTTGAGTTAGCTATGAAAAATCTTAATGGAACAACGGTCACATATCAAGTTTATAGTTCATCTCTGATTGATGTTTGTGGGAAAGTGACTCTTGTAAATCTTATGATTCTCTATGTAGTGTAATTTGATGCAATTTTTTACCTGGATTATATTTCTCTATATTCATCCCATATTATTTTATGATGAATGGAATTTATATTTCATATTTCGATTGAACCTATGATCATTTATCAATCAAATTATGAATATGAACTTCCAATGGAAATTACTTCCATATTGTGGGTCTTAATTCTTATAAATGAAGGTTATATATCTCACATAGTTGAGGAGAAACTCAAAATTAAGGATACACCTATTGTATGATAGTTTTTTATGTATTTACGGAATAATTTCTAGGTTTTCCACTAAATCGTAAAGTTTATTTTTCAATAGAACTCAAACCTAGTGACATACCTATTGTAAAGACTCTTTATTGACTGGCCCAAATTGAGTTACAATAATTAAAGAAGAAACACCATGGGAAAAATATAAGGGATTTCTATGCCCTAGTGGATCACTTTGGGGTATACTTGTTTTATTTTTTAAGAAGAAAGAAAGATCAAGGTGACTTTTCATTGATTATCAAGAACATAACAAGATCACTATCAAGAAAAAGTGTCATCTTTCCCATATTAAGGAATTATTTGACCAAAAACATGATGATCAACACTTCTAAAAGATTAATCTTTATTTTGGATATCATAAATTGATATTTAATAAGGAGGATATACCAAATAGATATTCCGCACAAGGTATGGACACTATGAATTTGTAGTGATTCCTTCTAGTCTTACTAATTCTCCCACTATCTTCATGTAATTGATGAATATATTCTTTAGATAATGTATTGATCAGTTTTTTGTTGTCTTTATAGATTATATTATTTTATATTCAAAGAGAATGTAACAACATGAAGAACGCATAAGGATTGTACTGAAGACTTTGATGAAGGATTATCTTTATACAAAATTTACCAAGTGTGCCTTTTGTCTTCAAAAAGTTTTATTATTGTGTCATATAATCTCATGTGAGGGTATATTAGTAGATCCTTCAAAGAAATATTTTATTGAGAAGTGTCCTAGAAGAACCATGGTGAATTAAATACATATTTTTCTTGGTTTGACCAAATATTATCATCATTTTGAGAAATATTTCACATGATTGTCTAATCCACTCACCACGTTGACTCAGAATTGACTTAAGCTCGTATAGATGGAGGAATGTGAAGATAATTTTAAGTATATTAAAATAAGGATATTCAATGAACCTATAATCACACTACACTGTAGTGGAGATATGTTTCTGATCTATAGTGATGCATTATAGAAGGGAGTGAGATGTTTTCTCATGAAAAATGATATGGTGATTGCTTATGATTCATGATAATTAAATATAGTTGAGAAAAAGTACCCAACTCCTTATTTATATTTTTCTATGGTAATTTTTTAATTAAATATATGGATATTTCATTTCTATGGAGAAAGGTGTGACATATATACTGTTTAAAAATAATTAAAGTGTATTCTCACTCAAAAATAGCTGAACATGCACAAAAAAATATAGTTAAAACTGATTATAGATTATTACTACCCAATACATTATCACCTTGGGAAATATAACAGGTTGGAATATTCTTTGATCTGAAATAATCATGATATATTATCTATGGTGAGGATAAAAAATATCCAAAATTTATGGATTTACAAAGGATAAACCTAGAAATATTAATCAAATGGGAAAATATTGGCTGGATCAAATGAATATTTAACCATCTATCCATGTGAAGATTAAAAATGTGTACAAGAAATATGTAGAGATTCAATAAAAGGTGATAAATTTTCCTAAGTTAAACCTTGATTTTGATAGAATAATAATGTTTAGGAACTATGTATCTATCCCACCCATACCAGAAGAAGGATCTATAAGATGGGACTCATAGTTCTTCATTTATTATTCATCCAGGAAGTACAAAGACCTATAAAGACTTGAATGAGTATTTTTTGTGGTATGGCCTGAAGAGATAAATTTCAATGTATGTTTCTTGGTGCTTGGTTTGTCAACAAGTTAATGCTAAGATTTAATAGTCTAATGGTATGTTACGACAATTTACCATACCTAAATGGAAATTGAAAAACATCACCATGGATTTTATTATCAGAATCCCAAAAACATCTAAATTCCATAATTATATATGTATTATAGTAAATCTCCTTACAAATTTGGCACACTTCATTTCTATCATAGAAGATTTTTCTATTGACCAGCTTATTAGAATATATATTAAGGAAGTGGTAAGATTTCATAAAGTACCAATTTCCATTGTTTTGGTTTGGGATCCAAGGTTTACCTCGATGTTCTACTGAAGTGTTTAGTAAGATCTGGATATAGAGTTAAGGTTCATCACTTCTTATCGTCATTAAATAGATAGTCAGTCTAAAAGGACCATTACAACTCTAAAAGATATGTTGAGAGCGGTCTCTATGGATTTCAAATGTGGTTGGTGTAACAACCCTAGCTTTTATCAATATAATTTCACCCTTTTTATAATAATTTTAGATAGTATATATCACAAAAAATTACATATATAACACAATACAAACTTTATAAATGATGAATGAATGAAATAAGAGGTATTTCAAGAAATTAGGGAACCTATACTGATCGAATAGTAACTTGATCTTTGGAATAGTAACATAACCCTTAGGAATAGTAATCCAACCAATAAAAAAGTAACATACCCTTTTAATGTAAAAAATTAAATTTAGGTGTCTTATGAATGAAAATATGATATATTTATATCATGGTATAAGTTTATAAGTGTTTTAAAAATGATAAATTAAATGTTGGTATTTTTCTAAGTTATAAAATTTTAATTACAATTTTATAAATAATTTAATAATTTAAATGAAAATATATTTTCACCAATTTTATTAATAAATTATTATTTTTCTGTCTTATTATTATAAGATAACATAACGACCCCATATTTTTTTAAGTGTTAGAAATTCAGTTTTATTTTTAAAATATAGGTTTTTCAGTAAATGATAGTTTTAATTAAAAAATAAATTTCTCATATTTATAAAATTATTTTCATATAATGGATTTCATTTTTTAATTCCACATTCCAATAAATACTTAGAGTGAATTCATGGTGTTTTTCTGAAATACTTGAATTTTTAGTGAATAATAAAATACGATAATTTATAGTATATAGAAATTATATATTAAATATACTATTACTAGATTTATGGTTTATGTAATCACCATAATGTAGAATTATACTTCCATATTTATTAAAATTATTAATAAAACCATCACTATTTCTTTACTTGCGGAAAAATAATAAACTAATGAATAAAATAAGGAGAAAACATCCATCTCCACTATAAATACCACCTCTTTTCCTCACACCACTCAAGCTTTGATCCTTATCCAAATTATACTAATGTATATTACCAAGACACTCCCTATCACTTCATTATATTTTATATACTATAATTATATCATTTCAATTGAAAATCCATCATTAATCTCTTTTCACTATCTTTTTTATTCTAAAAAACAAATCATCGCCCGTGATGTGTCAATTTACGGACATCATGGATGCTGTGTTTTCATTTTCATTTTACACATTCAATTTCTTTCATAAAAACACTATAATGGTTCCTAAATACTATAAAATATATTTTATAAACCTTTTTATGTTTTCTAACTAAAATATTTACATAATAAAATATTATAAAACAAATTGAGTTTATTGTGATCGAAAATCGCCAAAATTAACCCAAACAATTATCATTAACTATTTATCTATTGATTCACCCTAATTTAATTTAAAAATATGATATATATATATATATATAACCATTTAAACTTCAGTATGTTCATTAATAACATATATATTCAATTATGGATAACTATACCCATTCTATATAAACTTTCATACTCATATTTAAGTAATCTGATCATGAAAACTAAGGCAACAAACACTTATGAACGCTGAAATAAAGCATTATTACTCAAAAAAAATCCATAAATGAACTTAATAAACTATAATTAATCAAATTCACATATAAAAGGTTCCATATTTTTTAATTATTTTATTTTGTTTTGTTTTCCAGTATATTAATGAGAAGATGGCGTTCAGACATAAGGTAAGAAGATTCTCGAACCTAACTCTTATCCTTTGGGTTTTCCATCTTTTACACCATTTTCAGTATGGATGTTACATTAATGTTCCATAAATATAATTTTTTATACATTCCTTTTATTTTCTAGATATACATGCTCCCAATCTGATTTTATAAAAAAAATAATCTATTTTTTCCAAAAGAACTCAGCCTTTTTAAAACACATGTTTTACGTCTCTTTATTTTTTTTATTTTTCACTCAGGAAGGATGATTATTGTACCAATTATGTTATTCCCTTTTCATTTTGGGAAACACTATGTTTATCTTTGAAATTGTCCTTCATGAAAATGATTTCTCTTCCATGGGTAATTTTATTTCCAAGATTATTATATGTTTTATGTGTCTTTCTTGATAATGTAAATGTTCTAATGTGATGGGTCAAAATTATCTAGAACTCCAATGTATTGGGTAATATGAATAATCTCATGAGATAAAGTTTAATATACATGACCATGATTCCATCTTTATTCACATGTATGTGTGGTAGTTGTCCACTAAGACAAGATATTTCATTTTTATGCATTGCCACATTCCATATCGTTATTTAATAATTCCTCTTATGATTATGATTATGATGTTATGATTATGATTATGGTAACCCCATTTTATATTGATTCATGTTCTTATCTATCATCTTAATAGGATTTTATCTCAACCTTTTCTTTGATGTATATCCTCAGGTGATTACTTTTACTATGTAAAACACGAGGGACAATAAAAATATAGGGAATAAGGAATTAAATAAATGTTTGTGTTTTATTTTGTAAATGTTATGTGTGAACATAATTTGACCAATATAATAAACCATATAATCATATTTCAGTAATAATTTTATGTTTTTTGTCTTTAAAATGATGTAATAAGTTATGTAAAAAAAGTAGTGTCACTATAGTTATTATTAGATAATGGTTTAGTTAATTTGAGATTTATGATTAAGGAACCTTAATGAAAACTATTAGTATAGAACTAAATATATGTAATAACCCAAGAATCTTGTTTTAGAAAATTCTAAACACATGGATCTGATAAGATAATCTTTTAGACTTAATTGTTCAAAGGGAAAAATTATTTATTCCTAGCATGTTGAATTATGTTTTGTTTTAACCTTTTTTATTTTAGAAAATGGTGGGAACCAAGATAAACCATGACAAAAACCCATGTAGGGGATAATGAAGTGATTTACCGACCGACAACCCCAATGCCATGGGTGGTGGAGTTTAAATTTCATGGATACTATAACCCAGCTATATCAGGTTATTAACAATAACCTGAATAATGTGGAGCCTCGACAGTAACCCAAGAGGGATCAAATGGTTTTTGAGTGTTTTATGCCACAACGAACACAGATTTTTAGTGGATCTTCTAATCCATTGGTCACAAAATTGTGGGTCAACTCTATGAAGAAGATAATTTCTATACTTCAAGGTTCTGATATGGAGAAGTTGACTCTGTACATTTACCATTTAGATGTAGAGGATGGTCAATTGGTGCCTTTTATTATTAACACAAAGCCAAAGGAAGAAATTGGTAGATAAACTGGGGAGACATTAAGATAATGTTTCTTAAAATGTATTTCCCTCAAACTATTCATAAAAATATAGAGAGTGAATTAATTGATCTAAAGAAAAAGAAAGGTGAATATGACACGGTCCATGAAGAAAATTTCACAAGGCTTGTAAGGTATGCTTCAAGGTTTTTTGTCAACAATTATAGAAAAATTGATAGATTATTTAGTGGATTAAAACCACACCTTCTAACAGATCAAGAAATTTGTGAATTTGGGACTAATGAAGAGGTTTTTTGCTATGATCTCAGAGTGGATATTGAATTTTGGAGAATGGACACATGGGTATGGAGATAAGAAATGAATGATGGAGTTTCAAACTAGTGGATCTAAGGAAAAATATGGAAATAAATCCCAACCACCCACATGTAAAAAATTTTTGGAAGAAGAATCAAGGGAACTGCCTAAATGGGATGGGGAAATACTATAAGTGAGGGAGATAAGGCCACTAAGCTAATGAATATTTAAGAGGAATAAATAATTTGGCCGATATAATGGAGGGAAGGATAACACCACCCATAGTCCAATGCTAAAAATACATGGATAAATGGAACTATTAAAGACAATACACTAAAACTAGTGTCCACAAGGGAAATCAGCATTATTAGCCACCAATCCAAAGAAAAAGGGAAGTCTTATGTCATCATTACTACTGAAGTGGAGAAATAAAATGAAGTCGTACAAGGTACACTTATTATTCAATCAAGAATGAAAAATTTATTATTGATTACGGTTCTACACATTCCTTTATATCTTGAAATTTTTATTGAAATATTGAAGCAATTCCCCAAAAAATTGAAGTAGATATATCTTTAAAAAACCCTAGTAGTGAAATCATTGTAAACTAATTATTGGATTCTTATCCTGTTAGTGTGCGTGGGAATAATATCATATAAACACTAATGACACTTCCCTTTGTGGAATTTGACGCTATACTGGGGATGGATTAGCTCTCTTTACATAGTGCACACATAAACTGTCAAGAAAAAGAAATATATTTTCATATTCCAAACCATCCCATGCTCCTATAAAAATTCAAGGAAGATCATGAATATCCTTTTTAAAATACTTAAATGGTGTGGGTATTTATTCCCAATGAATAAGCATACCTCACTGAAGTGGTTGAGTCAAATGAAGGTATCAACCTTAGGGAAATTCCAATTATGAGGGAATATAATGATGTATTTACTAAAGTTTTACCCTAAATTCCCCCAGATTGTGAGTTAGAGTTCTCAATATAACTCATACCCAGAGCTACTCGTATCTCAAAATTCCCCTACATGATTACCCTAATAAAATTGGAGGAGTTAAAGAAGAATCTTCAAGATGATTAAATAAAGGGTTCATACGCCATAGTTCATTGCTTTGGGGTGTTCCATTTCTCTTTACAAGGAAAAAGGATGGATCAATGTGGAATTGTATCGACTACCGGGAGCTCAAATAGATCACCATAAAGAATAATAATCCTCTTACAAGGATTGATAACTTTTTTGATCAGCTTTGAGGATATCAGTAATTCATAAAGGTGGATTTCTATTCTAGATATTATCAGCTAAATGTGAAGAAGGATGATATTCAAAATACTACCTTTCATAAAAGTTATGGGCACTATGAGTTTCAGGTGATTCACTTTAGACATACTAACTCCCCTACAATAATCATGGATTTGATGACTAGAGTCTTTAGAAATTACCTTGAAAAATTTTTAGGTATTGTTTATCAATGATATTCTCATCTGCTCCAATATTTAGAAGGAACATGAAGAATATACAAGTCATGTGCTGGAGAAATTAAGGAAGGATAAGTTGTAGCTAAAGTTCATAAAGTGTTACTTTTGGATGAAGAAAGTCACATTATTGGGACTTGTGATCACAAGTGGGGGAATTTCTATGGAACCTTAAAAAATGCAATTAAAGAATTAACCAGACCCTCTACTGTCTCAAAAATCCATAGTTTTCTTATCTTATTAGGGTATGATCGAAATTTTTTTAGAAAGTTATCATGATTTTCAATCCCAATAACTATGTTAATAAGGAAAGGGGTAAATTATGTTTGTATGTAATAATGTGATGAATGAAACAAGGATTTAAAGAAGAGGTTGATCACTACACCTATACTCACATTGCCAATAATTGGAGAATGTTTTGTGATATAAACTGATTCTTCCAAGAAAGTATTGGGTTATGCACTCATGTGAAATGATAAAGTGATAGCCTACACCTCATTACAGTTGAATATCCATGAGAAGAAATACCTGATGCATGATCTAGATCTAGCAGCTATGATATTTTTCTTAAAAATCTGGCGGAACTTTCTCTATGGGGTGAAATGTGACATATATAATGATCACAAGAGCCTAAAGTATATATTCATAAAAAAAGGGGCTCAACAAACACCAAAGGATATTTTTATAACTAATAAAAGTCTATTATTTCTTTATTCACTATCATCATGGGAAGGCAAACTAGGTAGCTGATGTTCTTATCAGAAAATAATCTACTACCCTCTCCATGATTCTAATTGAGGAAGACCCTATATTCTTGTATATTAAAAGGATGGATTTTTAAATAATAATTGAAGGGAATGAACCCTAATTTTCTTGAATGATTTACCAACCATATATCCAATATAAGATCAAAGAGGCATAAATGGATGTTCTACATCTTCAAATAAAGGTGAATGCATTAAAGGAAGTGAAGATTCATGAGTTCTATATAGATGATGACGGTGTGATTTTATTTGGAACGAGGATTTGTGTGCCTTCATCACCTAAGATAAAGAAGGAAATGTTGGATGATTCACATGGTTCAATTTTATATATCCATCTTTATAGCACCAAGATGTAATGTGATCTCTAAGAGAAATCATGGCGAGACATCATGATGAAAGAGATTATTGAATATATCTCATAGTGCTTGATATATTAGTAAGTAAAAGTAGAGCAATATAAGTCAAAATGGATGATTCGACCATTACCTATACCCATGTGGAAATGGGAGAATGTCATTATAGACTTTTTTATAGGTATCCTGAAGAAATCCAATGGAAATAATGTGATATGGGTTGTGGTGGAATTACTCACCATGACTACTCACTGTATCTCTATTCGGGAAGATCTAATGATTGAAAAACCTTCTATGATATATGTAAAGGAAGTGGTGAGACTACATGGGGTTCTACTTTTGATTGTATCTGATCATGATCTAAGGTTTATATCTAAATTCTGAAAGAACCTTCAACATTATTTGAGTACTGAATTGAATTTCAGAATGGCCTATCACCCCATGACTAATGGACAATCTAAAAGGAATATTTAGATTATCAAAGACAAGATATGAGCCTACTCCAAGGAATTTTATGGTGTTGGGATCATAATCTCATATTGGTTGAGTTCTCATACAACATTTTATTCTACTCGAGTATTTAGATGGAACCATAAGAAGCTTTGTATGGAAATAAATGTATTATTCCAACCTATTGGGATGATGTGTGAGAAAAAAAGATACATGGAACTGATCTTGTGGAAGAAATAACAGTGAAGGTTCAAGCCATCAATAAAGTTATCAAATTTTATGAGATTTGAAGAAAGTTCTATGCTGAAAAAAATTGAAGGGACTTGGAGTTCGACGTTGGAGATAAAGTCTTCCTTCGAATATCACCTTGGAAGAGAGTCATGCAGTTTGGAAATAAAGGGAAGCTTAGCCCAAGATACATTGGCCCCTTTTAGATGATTTATTTCATAGGATCTGTGGCCTATTGTCTTGGACTTAAATTTTTCTTGGTTCAAATTCATGACATATTCCATGCATCTCATCTGAGAAAGTAAACACCAGATCCCTCACATGTACTAAACTCAATGGTAGTACAGTTGTAAGATGATCTCTATTATAAGGAGTAACCGGTAATGCTTTTGGACCAAAGAGATAAGGTTCTATGAAACAAGACCCCCACCTTGGCAAAGTGTTGCAGAGGAACCATATGTATGAATAAGAGACTTTGAAACCGGAGGAGGTGATGATGGAGGAGTACCCTTACCTATTTATGTAATATGAAATTTCGAGAGAAAAATTTCAAAATGGGAGAAGAATGTAACAACCCAAAATTTTATGAATGGAATTTATCCCTTCGTATTATAATTTCGTATAGTATAACTCACATAAAATCATATAGATAACACAATATAAATATTATAAATGAATAATGAATGAAATAATATTTATTTATAGAAATTAAATAACCTATATCGATGGAATAATAACTTGACCTTATGAATATTGACATGAACCTTAGGAATAGTAATCCATACAATATAATAGTAAATTAAAAAATGTAGGTGTCTTATAAATCAAAATATGATATATTTATTTCCTGGACTATGTAAATAAATGTTTTAAAAATGATAAATTGAGTGTTAGTATTTTTTTAAGTCATTAATATTTAATTAAAATTTTATAATTATTTTAATAATTTAAAAGAAAATATATTTTCATAAAATTTATTCATAAATTAATATTTTGTTGTCTTATGATTATAATACAATTTTATGATACCTTAATTAATTTTTCAAAGTATTTTAAAATCTATTTTAATTTTAAAATCTATATGTTTTGAGTAAATGATGATTTTAATTAAAAAATAAATTTATCTTATTTATAAAATTATTCTCTTAAAAGGGAATTAACTATTTAATTCTACACATTGAAAATTGGTTAGAGTGATTTTTGGGGATTTTTAAAAAATAATTGAATTTTTGGTAAATAGTAAAATACAGTAATTTACGATATATAGAAGTTAAAAGTTAAATACACTATTCCTTGAGACATGATTTAATTAATCACCATAATATATAATTATCCTTATCTATTTAATTTATTTAGTAATGTAATCATCACTAATACTTGTCTGTTGGAAAAATAATATTCTAATGAATAAAATAATGAGAAATCAATCCTCTCCTCCACTATTAATACCACCCTTCACCACCTCTTTTCCTCAAACCTATCAATCTTTGATCCTTGTCCAAATTATGATTAATTATATTACCAAGCTCCTCATATATGAACAGTATCCATTGGACTCCTCAAAATACCATAACCATTTCCCTAAGTTGGTTCTCAAGGAGGAGAGATATAAGACATAAAATCCACTTCATTTTTTCTTTTAAATTCTTTTAATTTATTTTTTATTTATTACTATCTACTCACATACTCTAAAAAAATGTTCATGATATGTCCAATATAATTTATATAATGTAATTTTATCATGTTAATGTAAGATCCATCATCAAACTCATTTCTCTCTCTCATTTATTCTAAAATTGAAATCCTCTCCTATGATGTGTCAATTTACCGACATTGTGGATGATGCGTTTTCATTTTCCTTTAAAACCTTCAATTATATTCATAAAACCCATATAATGGTTGGTATATAATATAAAATATATGTTATAACCCATTTTATTTTCTGTAACTAAAATATTTACATAATACAAAATGATAAAAATAGGTGTTTTTAAGACTATGAAATGATCTGGGGATGACCAATGAAGGAGGTTTGAGCAATGATGTGAGGTAGGAAGTCCAACCTACTAGGGTGGGAAGTGACCAAGTGCTGGTTTCAGCAGGGGGTAAGAAGGCAGTGGACACACCTGTTGTGTCTGTGCAGGTAGAGGCTGCTATAGAGGAAGCTGATGTTTGGGTGAGGGGCTCTCTTAGGCTAAAGACTCCTCATGTGAAGCAGGTGGATAGTATTGAAGTAAGGAACTGCTTTTACGGTCTTGCGAATGAAGAAACTGAGGTGGGTTAGGATCAAACAGCTCCTGATTTAGCTCCTGGATGGTTATCTGCTGAGGCTCTTGAGTCACATGGGAGTGAGGAGATGGGTCTGGGCCTGACCTGTGCTAAGAATGGCAACCCCAATGGACAGGTACTGGGGAAGGGACCCCTTCATTGTGCTAATGATCAGGATCAAGGGGAAATATTTCATATTGGTGAAGATTTTTTAAGGAATGAAAATGGCAACAAGCAGGATGAGTTGCACTCCCATGATGTTGTATCTAGTGAAGGCCTCTTGCAGGCCGAGGTGCTTGGTGATATCGGGACTATGGTACAACCACAGTGCTTAGCACTGCTTGACCCTAACAGTCATGTGGAGTAGGAGAAAGGTGTGAATAAGGGTCATCAGATGGTGTGTTTACTTGGGAAATGGGGGGACTTGTCTGTCAGTGAGAAGTAGAATGATGGCAGATACCGAACCTCGTTTAGTGATGTTGTTCAGTATTGGAAGAAGGAGATGGCACGGAGTGTGGGTATTATGGCTGACCCTCCAAAAAGAATGCAGAGGAATGACTACTAATCTATGACAAGGCCTATGTCTACCATATCTTCTTTGAACAAAGTTAAAGGGATCAATTTTTCTGTGGAGTTTTTTCAATTGGAGAAGTTAAATCTTAGACAGAAGTATGTGAAGATTATGAAGCAATATGAATGTTCGGAATGGGAGTCGGCAACCACGGATGAGGCATTTTATCATGGAGCTGGTGATGGGTACGATGACGGGTATGGTTTCTAATTTGTAGTTGTATGCTCTTGTTTTCAATGTTTTCCTGCTGAACTTTTCCTTTTATTTTAATAAACAGTAAGGGACTTTGTCTCTGGATGAGCTTTCCTGGGTATTATCATTAACTATTTATATAATGATTCATCCAAGTTTAATTTAAATAAATAATATATATAACCATTTAAACAAATATATGTTAATTAATTCCATATATTTTCAATTCTAGATAAGTATACCCATTCTACATAAACTTCCATACCCATATTCAAGTAAACCGATCATTAAAAATCAAGAAAACAAACACTCTCGAACGATGAAATTAAACTATATAACTCATTGAAAATCCCAAAAATCACCATAACAAATCTATAACGAATAAAATTAATATATAAAAGGTACTTGATTTTTTAATTAATGAATTTAATTTTATCATTTAAGATATTAAAGAGAAGAGTGTGTACAGACATATGGTATGGGGATCCTCAAACCGACTCTCTTCCTTTCGGTTTTCCATATTTCATTCCATTTTTAAAATGGATATTCCATTGATGTTCCATAAATATCATTTCTTTTTCAGTACCTTTTTTATGTATATTCATGATTCCAATCAGATTTTATGATAAAAGAAAATATTTTTTCTGAACAAACTCTTCCTTTTAAAAACACATGTTTTGATTCCCATGATTTTTTTTTACTAAAGATGGATGATTCTTCTGCCATGTATGTTATGCCAAATTTATTTTGGGAACCCTGATGTTTATACATGATTGTATTCTTTAGGAAACTCATTTCTTTTCCATGGGTTATTTTATGTCCAAGATTGATATATGTTCTACGTGGCATGTGTGCACTACTGAAAATTGGATAATATGCGATGGGACCCCGTCGCAAATGGCCCGTTATAGAAAAATGCATCACAAATAAAAACTATTTTTGACAGCATCATGTCCTTTTAAAAATATTTTTCTCAAGATTATTTAAAAAAGGAATTTGTGATGGGGAACCCCATTGCAAATTTGTTTCCCAAGATATTTTAAAAAATATATTTGTGACGGGACCCCCGTCTCAAAAGTCCAATCACAAATATCTTAAATAAATTTAAATTTTTAAAATTGAATAAAATAATATTATTAATAAAAAAAATAATATTAGAAGATAATAATAAAATAATATTGGAAAATAATAATAATAATAACAATAACAATAACACAAATTATATTAATATAATATTAATAATAAAAAATAATATTAATTTTGTTAATATTAATGAAATAATAATATTAAAATAAGTAAAATTAAAAAATTAAAAAATAATTAAAACCTCTAAATTCCAAAAAGAACAAAAAAACAACAATGTAATAATAAAAAAAATTAAAAACTAAAAAACTAAAAAATTTAGATAGAGTAAAAAAATAATAAAATATTAATTGAATAATAAAAAATTAAATAAAAAGCAAAAAAGGTAATATTCACAACAATATAAAACTCACTATATAAAAATTTAAATAGTTAATATTATAAAAAAAATCATTCAATTGTTTTATAATTTTAAAAATATATCATTGAGAGGGGAGGTCCTTTGGAGGAGCGGGAGGAGATGGTGGAGAGATCCCTATCCCTAAACCACGATTCCGAAATCATTTGTACTCCATCTGCTTCTACTGCTACTGCAGATGCCATCGATGCATCTCCTCCTCATGCTGTTGCTACTGTTGTTAGAGCTCTTCCTGCTACTGCTACCATTTATGCATATTCTTCTGATACCTTTGATGCATCTCCTCCTGCTCCTTACGTATAATCTCTATGAACCCAGTATGAGGTTGCAGCTACTCCTAATACTATGAAGTAGATGATGATGACTCTCTACGAGCTCCTCCCGAGCTGGATGCTGACATCACAATAGTACCATTATAACTCCCAAGAATAAATCGAGAGATGATGCCAGCGAATCATCTTTTCTCGAAGGTATACTAGGTCACCTATATCCATGTTGTCTAATCAAATCAGCTAGCACTGGTCTAACCCTTGGTCTCAACCTAACTCTTAGTTTTTTTACTGAGAGGTCGCAGCCTCATATGACTCTTTCAATTACAATTCAAAATTAAAATAGGTAAATAATTATTTAAAATTAATTTTAAAATGTAGAAATAAATTATACTAACCACAATATTAAGTTGGCAGTAACCTCTATTGTCTCTAGTAAACATATCGCAATACATCATTCTATAAACATCGAACTCCATAACATTTGTTTTTTAGACTACCTATTTGAATATGAAATAAACCATAACATTTAAATTTATATAAATTATTTAAAAAAAATATTTACCAAATATTCCCTATGCATACTGAATGTACAACTACCGGCTCGATGTGCCACCTCCTGTCTCCCATGATTTTGTCGACATACCGATGATATCCTATGATAACTTCCACCCAAATGGTATAAACATTATCCTTCCAAAATCTGAGATGAAATGTAGTTAGGTTGGTGGACATGACAAGACTCATCAAACTCTGTCACTCCTACTTTCTTCATAGCTTTCCTTCTAATATTGTGATAAAACTAACAACAACACTCATGTATACACCCCTTTCATGCCTTCCAGATAGTGTCATGCATGCTCACATTGATGATATACCATAAACCCTACAAATAAATTATAATATCTAGTTATTAATTAAATAAATTTAAAAATAAATATTATTTATTTATATACCATCCAATTATTAAACATGCAGTGTTGAATATCAACTGAAATATCATCTCATGTGACCCGTGATTCATAAAAATAATTGTTCAATATAGCGCTCCCCCGTCCAATAACTATATATGAAAAAATATGAAAAAATAATAAATAATCAAACAATTAGTATGTAAATAAATTATTATAACTAACTAAAATACATAGGTAAACATTCCTCTACATGCATGGATCAAAGTCATGATGTGGACATGGTTCTGGGATAGGGTCAGGAATCCTCAATCGTGAAAGACCTTTACCCCTCTGAGTCCTCCCTGAACTGCGATAAGTTGGAGGGTAAAATGATCCAAAATCCTACTCATCCAAAGGTATATCAACTTACTACAGCCAAAAAAATAGATTAGGTTCCATCTGAAACATGAAATGATTATTGTTAACAAACAATTACAAACAACTACATTATATATATATATATAATATTTTTATAACTAGAATTTAACTGTTTCAATATTCATCTTCATCCTCATCTTCTTATATAACGATTTCAATATCATCATATTCCTCCTCAATATCATCAATTTCTATATGAGTTTTAGTTTCATCATGTTTGGTCATTTCAAATTCATTTGTAATTTCATTAGCATCATCGTCACCATCGACCCATAAATGCAGAGTTTCATCATTGAAATTCATGTCTCTTCATAAAAATTATGGATTTAGAGAAATCTCCTTAAAAATTTCAATTCCTTTCACATCAGCAGAACAATATTCACTTTGAATAACTTTATTTTATTGAGATTTAATTTTTATTTTTCTCCACAAATCACTCAACTCTTTTTAAGTAGAACAGTAATTAGCATAATAAATTTGATGTTCCTGATGAGCCAATAAAAATGGTTCATTTAATGTAATAATAATTTTATATTTAATATCAATTATTTCATGGGTCGGATGAACATGAAATCCTTTCTTAGTATCTAACCATTGATATCTAAACATTGTTTTATATTTTTATCCAAGATAACACAATTCAACAATTTCATCCAACATGCCAAAAAAGTGAACTTCAGTTTCTCTAGGATGATATCCTCTTAATCAGACACAAATATTCAGTGTTTTTTTGATTCCCCATATGAATATGTATGTAATAAAAAACCATTCATGTCATATGCATTATAAGATATTACCATTTTGGATAGTGGGTTACTCAAGACACACAATCGATTATTAATTTTATTAGCATGTTGAGATACCTAAAAATTTGCAAACAAATTATCAATATAATAAGTAATAATTTTTATTTTATATGTTTACCCATAAATAATTTATATTACCACTTTTTAAAACCAGTAGGAAAAATTATTTTTCTGACGTTATTCAAGAGAAGCTGCTGTAATTTTTGGATTTTTTTCTCTATATTAATATCATATAACCTAAAAATAATAATATTAATTTACTATAAAACTGATTATAAAATAAGGGATAGGATCACTCATAGTAAATATAGTTTCATTTCTTCACAGTTGAGCATAACATATATATATGTACTCGGTGATGTTCATAATCTGAAATCCGCTATTCATGAATTCCACTGAATCCATGTTCAGACTGATTAAAAACTAATAATTTATTTCTTATTTCATCATTAAAATTTCCCTCATTACAGGACACATGGTTTTGTTTTTAGGGATATTCAAATTCAAAATAATGATAGCATTAAAAATTCCTCTTACAAATAATCTTCTACAATTGAACCTTCATCCAATTATTTGTTACATAATTTTTTCTTCAATATCTACAAGAATCACTTCAATGGGTGCATTTATCGAAACTATACTGGACCTCTATATTTTTCTTCATGTGGAAAATGTAATATCAAATGTTGCATTGAGTCTAAGATTCCTATTTACATAAAATTAAAATAATATCTTATTGTAGTTTTCTTAGTACATTATAGTCTTTTTTCACGCAAATTTCATAGAAATAATAAGATATGTCTGTTATCATATCCCAGATCATTGAATTAAAAAAACCTCATAATCCAATTGGAAAAGGACGTTATATTATCAAAATATGGTCATGACTTCTTAATCTGGTAATATAACCATTTCTGACACATCTTCCCAAATTGGAAGCATATACATTAGGAAGTATCAAATATTAAATACACTGATAAAATAATAATCTACTTTATTTGGAAATTGTACAAGTTACATATGCATTCATTAACTTATATGATTTGACCTTTTTAAACAGTTCAAGTTCTAGTCACCTAAAAATTTGGGTAAGTTGTAATCATTCCTTTACATTATATTTGGTTTTACCCGGTGTTTCCAAAAATGTATGAAATAAATTATTAAAATATTTATTCTCAATATTCATGATATCCAACATGCGATGGACCAACAAATTAGACCAATATGGAAGTTCCAAAAAATGCTCTGCTTTATCTAATTGGGTTCTTTCTCAAAGCCATCAATTTTCTATTAGTTCATTATTGGTCCAAATGTGATGGGTAATGAAGAGAAAATTGACTTTACCTCTATACTAGAGATCATTATTGTAGGATCATCTCTTTCAAATGTAGCTTTTCTAAATTGATATTTGTTCCACTGAAAATGATTATTGGATGGAAGGAATTTGAGATGAGAGTTTAAAATACGAGTTTTTTTCAATTTAATATCTTAAACACTTTGTTGACTCTCATACAGTAAATACATGATTTTGGACCATCTATACTCTAGCTATATAACATTCCATATGCTGGGAATTCACTAATTTTCCACATCAATGTAGTTTTCGTTCGAAAATTCTGTTTCGTAGTGACATCATATATACGGACACCATTACTCCATAATTAATTTAACTCATCAATCAATGGTTTCAAATAAACATCAATATTCTTTTTGAAATTTTCATGAATTAATAAGTTCAAAAATATGAATGAATCCTTAATCAATATCTAAGGAGGTAAATTATATGGAGTTATAATGATAGGCCAACATGAATACTGACTACCGTAAGAACCAAATAGATATAAACCATTAGTATAAAGAACCAATCACGCGTTTCAAGATTTTAAAGAAAATGATGGATTCACATTGTCAAAATGTTTCCATGAATCACCATCAGATGGATGGTTTAGGCTTTTACCAGTTAAAGTATTGGTTTAGTGCAATTACATTAATGAAACTATGTTCTGATACATAAATAAACGTTGTAGCCTTAGTGTAAGTGTGAAATATAAACTATTTTATAGGAAAGAATCTTGACTTTCCTAGTTGAGCCTATTTATTCTTCGATTATCCACATGTGGGGAAATTTTATAATGACTCATTTTCACCAATATATAAGAGGAAATCATTATAACATGAAGAAATATTTGGATAACCATGACCCAGTTTAAGAACCAGCCTCTTGCTCTCATTGAAATTTTTAGGCAACACATTTCATTTATGTAACAGTGTTTTAACTAAAAAGAATATATGATCAAAAAAACTATTTGACATTCTATTATCTGATTTAATCTTCATGAATTTTTTAACCACTTTAAATTTTCTTCTGTTGCATCCAGGATATTAGGCTTCCTCGTCGAATCTCAAAAACTCATAAAATTGAGATGGTTCGAACTTAGGAGTTAATACAATATCATCCCGAGTTTTAGTTGGTTGAATAGAGAGACCTAACACATCATGTACTATATTTTGGAAATACTATGGCTCTAGAACTAAATTATTATATTTATCTCTGGAACTGAATTCACCATGATGATACCAAAAAACATAATCTGGTTGAAAACCAAAATGCAATAGATGGACTCTAACGTTGTCAAATGTTTTAGATATCTTCATAGCATATTTTTTTAAATGACATTTAATTATCCCTTCTAAACCAAATTATAGTTTTGATGATACAAATGATAAGAAAGCTTCAACACCCTCAATATATACAGGATTTAAATGAGAACTGTTTGAATGTTTACAGTGATTTATCCAAGCGCAATCATCTAATAATGACTGTTGTTGACTTCCGTATACCATATTTATCTAAAAAATATATAATAATATTTTCTGGAATAATTTGATATTATACAAACACTATCTAAAAAATTGAATAAATTTAAATTTACTTTTCTATAAATTATTAGTAATTTTTAATATTTCATAGTTATTTATAGTATTTTTTAAACAATTTACTCTAATCTATACTAAATTATAACAATTTATACTAATTTAAAATAATTATTAGAAATTACAACTGATTTATACTAATTACAACTAATTATGAGCGGTACAATTTCCAATATATGGGCGACAACTCGTTTTTCCCGACGATTCTTGTCCTTGTAACTTTCTTCAACTGAAACCAGTTTGAAAAATCTGCTCTGACGCATGAATATCCATCTTCGTATGCCTAATAATAGAGAGTATGGAGGCCTCACTATGTTACTCTCCATAGTGAATGTCAGAGCATATTTTTCATAGTGATTTCAATCATATAAAGCTACAAGAACAAAAGTCATCTAAAAAAAGAGCCTCTTTTTCCCAATAACTCATCTCCTTGCAGCATTCTCTAATTGAAATTTGTATGATAAATTTTCGTAGATGTGCACATTTCATTTCTTATGAATAACGAAATGGATATACATACATTGGATTAAATTTTTCTTAGTGATTTGAATAAGAGAAAGATGCAATGATATGATCCATCAAGCAGATGGAATGTCGCAAATCTACTGGAAATTATGCTAATTTAGTGCGAATTATTGCGAATTATTTTTAATTATTACGAATTAATCTTAATTATTCATGATCATACCAAATTATTGTTAATTATTCCAAATTATTCCAAAATTTTCTAATTTTCTCTTAATTCTTCTTAATTATTTCTAATTATTTTGAAGTCTGTCTAAATAATCCTAATTATTCCTAATTATTCTTAATTATTACTATTTATATCAAATTATTACTATTTATTTCTAATTATTCCTAATTAATCATAATTGTTACTAATTAGTACTAATTATTCATAATTATTACAATTTATTACTCATTACTACTAATTATTACTAATTAATCTTAATTATTACCAATTAATGGTAATTATTTCTAATTGCTACTAATTATTCTTAATTATTTCTAATTAATCATAATCACTACAAATTAATCCCAATTAATCATAATTACTACTATTTATTTTTAATTAATCCCAATTATTCCAAATTAATGATTATTATTCCTAATTACTACTATTTATTCTTAATTAAACCTAATTATTTTTAATTAATCCTAATTATTTATAATTATTCTTAATTATTCTTAATTACTGCTAATTATTCATAATTACTGTTAATTATTCATAATTACTGCTAATTATTCCTAATTACTACTAATTATTCCTAATTACAGCCAATTATTCCTTATTAATCCTAATTATTCTTAATTACTAATAATTATTCCAAATTACTGCTAATTATAGATAATTACGACTAATTAATGCTAATTACAGAAATTTATTTCCAGTCGTTGCTAATTATATCTAATTACTGCTAATTGTTGCTAATTATTCCTAATTATTGCTAATTATTGAAAATTACTGCTAATTATTGTTAATTACTGCTAATTATTTCTAATTACTGCTAATTAATCCAAATTACTACTAATTACTGCTAATTACATCTAATTATTACTAATTACTGCTATTTAATCCTAATTAATGCTAATTAATCCTAATTACTAATTATTATTACTAATTACTTGTAATTGTAACTAATTTTTACAATTTATTTCTAATTATTTCTAATTATTATTAATTACTCTTATTATTACTAATTACTGCTAATTGTTACTAGTTATCCTTAATTATTACTAAATATTCCAAAATATTCCTAATTATTCCTAATTATTACAAATTAATACCATCTATTCCTAATTATTAATATTTATTCCAAATTATTTCTATTTATTCTTAATTATTACTAGTTATTACTAATTATTACTAATAATTACTAATTAATACTAATTATTACTAATTATTCGAATGTATTACTAATTATTCCTAATTATTACAAATTACTGCTAATTATTACTAATTGTTACTAATTTATGCTATTTATTACAAATTTTTCCAATTCACTACTAATTACTACAACTTATTACTAATTACTGCTAATTTATACTAATTACTACTAATTTATACTAATTAATGCTAATTGATCCTAATTACTGCCAATTAATCACAGTTATTGTTAATTAATCCTATTTATTCCTATTTATTCTTAATTATCCACAATTATATTTAATTACTCCCAATTATTACTAATTATTCCTAATTATTACTAGTTGTTCCAAATTATTACTAATTATTCTTAATTATTCTGAATTATTCCCACTTATTCCTAATTATTTCTAATTATTACTAATTATTCCTAATTACTAATAAGTATTCCTAATTATTCATAATATTCCTAATTATTCGTAATTATTCTTAATTATTACTAATTATTCCTAATTATTACTAATTATTCTTAATTATTAATAATTAATCCTAATTATTCCAAATTATTCCTAGTTATTGTTAATTACTGTAATTTTTTTTAATTAATCCTAGTTATTCCTAATTGCTACTAATTATTACAAATTATAGATAATTTTTACTAATTACTGCTAATTAATCCTAATAGTCCTAATTACTTCTAGTTATTATAAATTGCTGCTAATTATTCATATTTATTCATATTTATTCTTAATTATTCATATTTATTACTAATTATTCATAATTACTACTATTTATTCCTAATTATTACTATTTATTTATAATTATTACTATTAATTTCTAATTATTAATATTTATATGTAATTATTACTAATTATTCCTAATTATTACTAATTATTCCTATTTATTTCTGATTATTCCAAATTATTCCCAATTACTGCTATTTATTACTAATTAGTCCTATTTATCACAAATTACTGCTATTTATTACTAATTAGTGCTATTTGTTACTAATTACTACTAATTAATCCTAATTACTGCTAATTAGTCATATATACTACTAATTAATCTTAATTACTTCTAATTAGTCCTATTTAGTGTTAATTAACCATATTTATTCTTATTTATTACTAATTATTACTAATTATTCCTAATTAGTACTATTTACTACTAATTATTACTAATTATTCCTAATTATACCCAATTATTCCTAATTATTACTAATTATTACTAATTATTACTAATTAATACTCATTAATACTAATTATTCCTAATTATTCCTCAATGTTCATAATTATGACATATTATTACCAATTATTCCCAGTTATTACTAAGTTTTCCTATTTTTTACTAATTATTCCTAATTATTCCTAATTATTCATAGTTATTCATAATTATTCCTAATTATTACTAATTATTCCTAATTATTCATAATTAATCCTAATTATTCCTATTTATTTCTAATTAGTGTTAATTATTCCGAATTAATTATAATCATTCATAATTAATCCTAATTGTTCCTAATTAATATTAATTAATCCTAATTATGATTAATTATGATTAATTATTCTTAGTTATTACTAATAAATACTTATTATTACTAATTAATCCTAATTATTCGTATTTATTATTAATTATTCCTATTTATTACTAATTAATCCTATTTATACCTAATTATTATTAATTAATCCTAATTATTATTAATTCATCCTAATTATAACAAATTAATCCTAATTATTTCAAATTATCACAAATTTTCAAAAATTATTCTTAAGTATTACTAATTACTTATAATTATTACTATTTACTATTAATTATTACTAATTATTATTATTTATACATATTTATTTCAATTTACTACTTATTAACACTAATTTCTAGTAATTATAGCTAATTATTACTAATTATGACCAATTATTAATATTTATTAATAATTTGTCTAATTAATATTATTGACTAATAATTAATAATAATTAATATACATATTAATTAATACACTTTAATACTAATGACACGTATTTTTTAAAAAAATAATGTATAATAAAACAATCTAATTATAATTTAATTTAATTGCAGCTAATTTAAAATTTTTAAAACTCATATCAAATAAAATAAATTAAATAAAAAATAAAAGAAACAGATAAATACCTTAAAACTGAATCTTTCTAATGATTTACGCAATGACTATTGCTCTAATTTATCCTAGTCACTAAACCTTTGGATTCTGGTTGTGTAATGATTTTATGTTGTTTGTCTTTTAAATGGTGTAATAATTTATTCAAGAAAAGTATGGTCCCTATTGTTGGTGAAAGAAAGCTATTGGGACTAGTTTTTTCTAAAAAAATAGTTGATAAGGTTAGATCCATTCAGTAGAACATAAGAGTAGCTTTGAGTCAAAAAAAAGTTATGCTAACAATCCTCAGAAGTATCTGGAATTTGATGTGGGTGATAAGGTTTTCCTATGAATATCTCCCTAGAAGAGAGAGATAAGATTTGGAAACAAGGCAAACTATTCCCTAGTTATATCGATCCTTTTTAATTTCTTGATCGTATCGGGACAATAGCATATTGATTGACGCTTCCATCGAATCTCTCACAGGTTCATGATGTGTTCCATGTATTTCTATTAAGTAAGTATATACCTGATTCTCCATTTGTACTAAACTTAGAGGTTGTACCATTGGAGAAAAACCATTCTTATGAAGAACAACAGGTAGAGATTTTGTATTATTGAATGAAATTTCTATGAAACAATACCTCTCTTTTGGATATAGTTTTATAGAAAAACCACCAATTTGAGGAAGCTATGCAAAGACATGAGGATGTGATGAGGTAGTGGTATCATCATATATTTTTATCCAAGTGATGAATTTTGAGGATTAAATTCATTTTAAGTGGGGTATAATGTAGCGCCCCAATATTTTTATGAAATAATTCTTATTAAATAATTTGATTTCTTCGATATCTGGCATTGCACGCAACAACGAATTTAAACAAACCTTGTAATATTATTAAAAAATTATCTTTCCATTATCACATAGTTATTATCTTGGAGGGTATGGATAGTAATAACCAAATTATGAAAAAAGTGTGGTCTATGAGTTTATAAAAAAAATCATTAGTTATCAAATGATTATAAGTAAAAAAAATTTATTTTATAATACAAGTGGAATTTTTCTAAAAACATTATTTTTATGAGTTCAATGAATATTATATTGATTTATCCATAATATGGAATGATTTTCAAGAAATTTATATTTTATTTTTTACTTTATAAATTTTTTTAAAAATTTGAAACATATTTTTCTAAGTATAGGATAAGAATAAGTCAAGTTTTATGCTTAAAAATGTCTTTTCCTAAAAAAGGGTTTTGTAACATTTTTTGAGATTACTTTAAAATTAATTGATTATATTTATAGGAATTGAATTAGTTTAAAATGATACAATGTTTAATATTAGGTGGTTCAAATTTGGTAATTAATCCCCTTTTATTTTTAATCAAAATGAATAGTAACTGTGGTAAAATTTATCACCTCGGTAAAGGATAAATTGGGTTAATCTAGATAAAAAATACGTGACATGGGAAAAATATTTCATCCTAATTATTAATATATGAATTAAATTCTAACATTAACACTTAAAATTAGAAATTGATACATTTAATGGATACTTTTCTATGAAAATTACCAATATATTATTTAAACTAAAAGAAGTGGTAAAATACCACTCTCTTAGTTTTAAATATCATTTCTGTGCACACCTACGGACATAAGTTTTTAATGAATTAATATTAATAATATAATTTCAACTAAATAAATTATATTCATGTTGGTAATTTATTTATAACATTTAGTAATTAAATAATTACCTTAAATGCTCACACAATATTGATGTATTAATTATTTAATTGATTGAAAGATTAAAAAAATGATATTAAAAATAATAAAACGTTTTTATTTTAGACAATTGAGGTTGTAAATAAATTGTGTATATGAAAATTTCATATTGGGGACGTGTGAAAATAATTTTTTTAATTATAATTATTTTATTGATGTTATTAAAAATGAAGTAATGAATAGTGTTAAATTTGAAACTAATGATATTTTAGGAAATTAATATTTTATTAATTTTTTTAAAAATCAAAAATATATTAAATAAGGAAAAATGGGATAATATATGGTCAAAATTGCATACCTTATCCATTTATGGTTCAATAGTTACCTTATATGTAAAATCATAATCTTTTATTAGTGGAAAATGTGTTACAAGGGTTAATGATAAAATATGTTAAATAAGGAGATAAACTAAAAGGTAATGTTTAAAATAGAACTTAAACATGTCCAAATTTAATTCTTTGATGATAATTTACCGTATAATACCTTATTTTTTAATTATTTACCATTTTGATGTATTTTGATGTAAAATATTTTTATCATATATATTTTTAATGAAATCTTAAAAGAGTCCCTCACCTCAATTATAAAAGGATGCCACTTTC
This sequence comes from Viscum album, assembly GCA_963277665.1. NCBI lineage: Eukaryota > Viridiplantae > Streptophyta > Magnoliopsida > Santalales > Viscaceae > Viscum > Viscum album. The sequence continues at coordinate 669,764,544 of OY728133.1, forward strand.
GTCACTTCATTTCAACACATTAAGCATTATATATTGTCCATAATCTAAAAAATTATGATATTAAATTCCATATACACATTCTATAGGTGCATTTATTCCCAAAAACCGACCATATATCCCTTTAGAGGAGAACTAAAGGATTCGTTTTGAAGAAGAGGTAATCTCTCTAAACGAACACTTTATTTTAAAATATTATTTAACATCTCAAAATCTATGATATATGTTATAGAATAAATAAATTAGTATCATAATTAATCTGATATTTTATTATGATTATTAAAACACCATTATAAACTCTCTTTTCCAACAAATAAGAAGTGAAAGTATCATTCGTGCATATGCACTTCTTACTATCTCCATATAGCAATACAATTTCATCACCCTATTTTATGTATGGGTATTATGATGATTTTAATGTTTATATATGATATTTATGACATAATTATACTTATTTAATGATAATATCATGTCTACCTTCTTATCATCAAGTATTTTGGGAAATAATTACATTACTCGTGTGTACGCATGGACTACCATCTCCATGATGTGTTGTGATTCGATTTAATTTATATTTCAAATGTATGGTAATAAGGAAGAATTTGACTAATGTATATGATATATGTTATATAATCATAATTTTGGAATGGTGACTAATTATTCAACATTCTTTTATTTCATCAGTTAAAAAATAGAGATTGTGTTCATCCGTACGTAGGACTTATCATCTCCATGAACAATGTAATTCATTTTTATATATCTAATTTTTATGAATGATTATAAATTTGTATATAATTAATACATATTATATCTATACCATTACTTTAATTCTATAAATTATTGTACCATGATCAAGGTATAAGGATAAGGACTACCAAACTGAAACATGCTTTGAAAACAAAGCAGTTATCACTCATAATAGTTATTTTAATAACAAATTATTAATAAAAAGGTGATGATATATTAAAATAAATCATACATGATATGATATATATATATATATATATGATTTTTTAATAATGTTATAATAAATCCATATTTATTATATAGGACCTTTGAATATGAAAATGGAAAAAAGAGACTTGAGGTAAGAGTTTATTTCACAATCTCATCATTATTTAGGAATAATGTTATAATAAATCCATATTTATTATATAGGACCATTGAATAGGAAAATGGAAAAAAGAGACTTGAGGTAAGAGTTTATTTCACAATTTAATCGTTATTTAGGATTTCTTATGATTAATTATATGATGGGGAGTATTTGTATTCCATGTACAGGTTTTATAAAAATATTTTTACCGTTATCTTAGTGTTTATAAAATCATTTTCCCCATGTTTTATTTTTTTAAATTTGGTTTGAAAAGAGTCTTTTTGTCTTTTTCTAAATGAGGTTCTATGTGACTTTTCTGAAAAAAAAATTAAAATTAATGTTTTTTAACTTATAAATAATGAGTAAATTTTCTCGCCATCATTAAATCATAATTATTTGAATCTTCCTTTACAATATTAAAAGGTTCTTTTCAAATAATTTTTTTCCTTTATAAAAATTTTTAAAAAATGTAATTTCAAAATGGAAAGGATAATCTCCCCAAGAATTATTTCAAGTGATATTTCAAAATTATTTTCCATAAATGATAACATTTTTTAATGTTAATTACGATTTAATTGGTATATTATTGTCACGACCCATCCCCCAGGGCCCATCCTGTGACTACCCCCAACCCACCTTCCATAGGCCAGGGGATGGCGACTAGCATCGGAAAGGCATATCTCCAAAACCGGGAAGGCATTGACTTTATAAACTATGAACTCACACAACCAAGCTCAATACAAGATAGGATCACAAATTAAACTGTATAATAAAAATATTGACTATGGTAAGTAAAGGGGCCAGAATACAAGCCCAACTGAAAAGTACAAGTAAAACTAGGAAGTACAAGGAAAATTGGAATGCAGATCCCTTGAAAACCGTCCAAGGATCCTACCTGAATGGTAGGTACAACTCTTTAATGATCATCTCTGTAGTATGCCTCATCTAATTTCCACCGTGGGGAAGCCTCCAGTCCTGGTACCCTCGTCCTCGGTCAGCACTATTCGTCATCTGCACAAGACACACCAAGGTGCGGGCGAAGCCCATGTAAGGGTGAGTATAACAATACATAGTAGGGACCCTGAGACCCTGACGTTTTCTCAAAATCCACAAAGGATAAACCAAAATTATGAAAACAAAAGTCAACCCTACTTAGGTATATGCCCAAAAATATACCTTAGGGGTAAATTATATCCATCTTAATCAAGAGGGAATACAAGGCCCAAATCCATACCCAAAACCCCATCTGTTCCACGAATGGAAGAATACCACCAAGGTAACACCACAAAGGTTAGTACCACAAAGGTAACACCACACAGAAGAATACCACAAAGTTAAAGACTTAGCTCACACTAGGTTTAACTTAAGTACATAAGAACAAATGATTAGTCATAAGGCTATATCATTTTATTCTATTAAGTAGCACTGCTTCTGACCCACACAAGATCGATAGGTAACTAACCCCCGATGACCCACACAGGATTGATAGGTAACTAACCCTCGCTGACCCATACAGGATCTGACCCACACCTGATCGATATGCGCTGACCTACACAGGATCTTCGAGAGCGGACAGACACAGGATCTGATAGATGCTGACCCACACAGGATCGTTATTCTTTCTTCACATTATAGCAAGCCACTGGGTTTCTGACCTAAGCATGCTTTATTTCAAGAGGTCATGCTTCTCAAGACATCAGTCGATACTTCAACTGCCATGAAGTCCTATGAAGAAGTATTCTAAAGGTCTGTCACGTAAAAATGTACCCAACGCAAATGAAGGCGCGTCAATCGGACGCCCAGTCTATAAGTTATTAGAGTTTCCGTTCCAAGGTCCAGGTTAGATTCGGGTCCGATCCAACCCGGGCATACATCAACTTTATCCAAAACACAGTTGGAGTATACCAAAAGGACCGTCTTGATCCAAGGATTCTGGCTCCATATAGGGTTTGTCAAACGGACACCCTGATCACAATTTATGGTAAAAAAGGAAAAATTGGGTCCTGATGGGCTGAGGTCCAGTCCGACCCGGCCCGACTCGGTCTGGGCCGACCCGAGTCTGGCCCGGCCCGCTAACGTGGCCCGGTGGAGTAACCCTGTGGATTGGGCTAGTGGTGCAACCTGGTGGCACAGACCGGTGTCACGGCATGCTATTGCGGCTTGGTGGCGCGGCCCGGTTGCGCGGACCACTGGGATACACCAAGATGTGGCCCACAGTTGGGTGGACCACCGTGGTGGGGTCTACCCTAGCTGATGCCCGAGAGGGTGGCCCCTCCCAGATCACTAGAATGACTAAATGTTCATTCTGTTTTTAGAAGCGGGGCCCAACAGAGCGGGTCCTGCTTGGTGTGCCACGACCGACCATTCCTCCTCCTCCCAGCGACGCGACGACACCACTGTCATCTGTGACTGACCGGGTTTCGGCCTCCCTTCGGTCTCCACCGTATCCAAGAAACTGTGGTGTCCTTCTACGGTGGTGTGGAATCGTGCCGCACCCTTACCACGTGCCCATCAGGGTGTCGGCCGCCACCCTGCTCCGTCGTGGCCAACAGGCCGCAGCCTCCTACTCATCTGGCGGTGCAGACATGCGCCGCCCTCCCTCCACATGGCCAACCAGTGCACCAGCTGTCCTTCACTTTTGTGGTTCACTTTATCTCTATTCTAAGCCTGAAAAATATAACGACTACATATTCGTGATTCTCGGGTCCAGGGTTCCGTGTCCATATGTCGCACAGAACAAAAAATTGTGTTTTAAGCACTGTTAAATATTTGGCCTTGAAGAACACACGAAGAAAGAACGAAGAACAAAAGAAAAGGGTAAATGTATAAGTTCGGAATGATGGACATGTTTGATTGGCCATCATCATTTTGAATCCAGAATATGATGAATCAACAAATAGATTTATTCATATTTCAAATTAAAACCCCTACCTCATTCCTTGGAGATGGCTTCAGGAAGAAGATGAAGTCGATGAAGGGGACATCGGCGTTCGTCGCTCCCGCAAGATGCTTCCGAAGATCGTTCATTGTTCTTCATTCGGAATTCTTTCTTCATCATAAAACATTTCTCAAAAGGTTCTCCGAGGCTCTCCATTCATTTTCCAATGATTTCTCACATGAGTGGTGTGCTGCCAAATTAATAAGATTAAGGTTATTAATTAAATGATTAGATTTTGAAAATTAATTTGGGGGAAACCAAGAGTTTCCTCCCATTAAAATATGGGATCGAGTGTTCCCCACCACAATGAATTCAATTAGGATGCTTCCAAGGGTCTCCCACATTAAATAAGAGTGTTCGGGTGGTCCCCACCACCAAAATAAAAAAAGAGGTTTCAAATAAAATAAAAGTAGTTTTATTTTAATTTTTATTCTTTTAACTCTCCCATGAAAAACTTGAATACTACATATCACCCTTGACCTATAGTGGTCGAGGTAAAGGTCTCATTAAGAGAATATCGGTTCTGCGAGTTCAACGGTGCCCTTAGATTTCAATTCCGAGCACTGGTTCGAAATTTATTAAAACTCGCTCACACGTTTACTGAATGTAATTAACAAAAGTTCAAAAATTCATTCCGAGAACACCGGGGATTAGAGTCACGCACTGTCAATTTTCGGGGACTCGTAATATTTACATATAATTAAAAAACATGAAAAAATCCAGGTCTTTACATTCCCCCCACCTCAGGGATTTGCATCCCCAAAAGCCACAATCCATACTAGGGAAACAAGTGGGGGGTATTGTGCATGAATCTGAGCCTCCCACTCCCATGTGCTCTCATGGAGGTTCCCATGCTACCATCATATGTTCACAAGAGGGATCAATTTCCAATTTAGTACTCTCTCCTGGTGATCCTCAATCTCCACTAGAACCTCAAAAAACGTCACCCAATCATCGATTTCCAGCTCGTCGTGGTCGATGATGTGTGAAAGATCATGTACGTATATCGTCGGCTAGGATATGTGGAAAACGTCATGCACCTGTTGAAACTGAGGTGGTAGTGTTATGTGGTAAGACACCTAGCCAACTCTGCTAAGGACCTAAAAGGGTCTGATGATCCTTGGAGATAACATGCCACCCCTGCCAAATCTTCACAAACCTCATCGAGGTGAGACCCGTAGAAAGACATGGTCAGCATCGTCAAACTCCAAAGGTATCCGTATCCTATCAACATGGGACATATATCTTCTATGTGTAGTCCTTGCCAACTCCTGGATGATTTGTACCTTCTCCATGGTAGCCCGTACCATCTCGGGTCCCACAAGTACTGACTCCCCTGGGTCAGTCCATCATAGAGGTGACCTGCAAGGACAACTGTAAGACGCCTCTAATAGTTCCATATTGATAGTTGTGTGATAAATTTTTTTGTATGAAAAATCCACCAAGGGAAAGTGATCCTCCCAGCTCTGGCCAAAATCAAGGACGCAAGCACGTAACATTTCCTCAAGGGTCTGAATGGTCCGCTCTGTTTGACCATCATTCTAAGGATGGAAGGTGATGCTCAACCAAATCTACGTTCTAAATGCCTCTTGCAACCCATTCCATAATTGTGAAGTAAAACATGCTTCATGATCAGAGACAATCATTGATGGTACCCCATGAAGTTGTAAAATCTCATGTACGTAGAGGCATCCCAACATCTCTACAGATCTGTGCTCTGTGATAGGTTGGATGTGGGCCGACTTGGTGAGTCAGTCAACGATCACCCAGATAGAATCATGACCCCTGGTCATGCGTGGAATTCATGTCATGAAGTCCATGGAAATTCCATCCAAATTCCACTCTGGCACCTCTAGTGGATGAACTAAGCCCACTGGAACCCTATTCTCTGTCTTCACTTGCTGACAAGTTAGGCACCATGAGGCAAACTCTGCCACTGCTTTCTTCATTCCTGACCACTAGTTCTAATGCCAAAGGTCTTAGTACATCATCTCCACTCTTGGATGTACACCTAGAGTGGACGTATGTAACTCCCTCCACAATTCCTCATGTAGCGCCACTAGTACCATAGAACATTCTTTAAAGAGGATGACATGCTCCCTACCTTCAGAAAATCCATCAGGTGCATGTCCTATGGATATCTGAGCACGTCGTGTCTCATAGTCAGTGTCCCCAAGTTTTTCCTCCCTAACTTTCTTGAAGGATTTGGGGAATGGCTGTCAGGGACTGAAGATAATCTACTCCATTTCGATCCACGTAGGATATAAGCAAAATGGTTAGCTACTCCATTGCCTCACTCAACTACTGTATACCAGAACTCCTATTGAGTGCGTCTGTTACTACGTTCCCCTTACCAAGAGTATAGACTATCTCGAAGTCAAAGTCCTGGAGGAACTCAATCCAACGCCGTTATCTCATGTTCAAGTCCTTATAAGATAAGATATACCAAACACTCTTTTCATCAGAGTAGACATTAAAACATTCTCCGATAAATTAATGTCACCACATCTTTAAGGGGAAGACCACTACTTCTAACTCCAGGTCATGGGTAGCGTAGTTCTACTCATTCATTCTCAGTTGTCGAGAACCATAATCGATCACTGCTCGCTCCTTCATCATGACACATCCAAACGTGGTCCTTTATGCATCTTAGTAGACTACATACCCTATGCCTTCCTCTGGTAGCCTCAAGATGGGGGCACTCATTAGTCTCTTCCTCATCTCCTAAAAAATCCAATGGAATCTCTCCAAACATGCAAAGGGATTACCCTTCTTCATCAATGCTGATAAAGGTGCTAAAACTCTAGAAAATTCAGGCACAAACCTCCGGTAGTAACCAGCCAATCCCAGAAAACTCCGCACCTCCACCAGACTCATGGGTGTCTCCCAAGAAATCACATCCTCAATCTATTCTAGATCCACCGCAACTCCAGACTCTGAAATGATGTGTCCCAAGAAGTGGACCTCTTGGATCCAGAACAGGAACTTCGAGAGCTTACCATAAAGCTGGTTCTCTTGGAGTGTGTAAAGAACTATCTCTAGATGATAGGCATGCTCCTCCTCTATCGCTGAGTATATCAGGATGCCATAGATGAAGACTACCAAAAAGCAATCGAGGTATGGCTGGAAGATCCTGTTCATGAGTCCCATGAATACTGATGGGTCGTTGGTCACACCGAAAGGCATAACCAAGAATTCATAACGGCCATACCGACATCCGAAGGTCGTCTTCTGCACATCCTCGTCTTGTACCATGAGATGGTGATAGCTTGACCTGAGTTCTATCTTTGAAAACCACCGTTCTCCGTTCAAATGATCAAAGAGATCTTCAATCATCGAGAGTGGGTACTTATTCTTTACTCTCACCTGATTCAGGCACCGATAGTCCATACACAGTCTCAAAATCCCATCCGCCTTCTTGGTGAACAAAATCATGGCTTCCTAATGAGAAACATTGGGCTTAATGAACCCCTTGCTCTGCAAGTCCTATAGCTGTACTCACAGCTCTTCATACTCTGCAGAAGCTATCTGATATGCTGGAGTAGATATCGGTTTCATCACATGGTATAAGTCGATATAACAGCCCACCTATCAGCAAGGGGGTAGACCCAGAACATCATCATGGAAAACATCAGCATACTGATCCACCACTACAGGATATCTCATACTCTCATTGTCAATCGCTCTGAGGGAAAGGCTAGACAACTGATGTTTGATCGGTTGCACCCTCTTCCAGGTATGTCCACCATGTTCTTCAAAGATTCACTTCTCACTGGTAAAGTAATCCTCGGTCCCATCTTTGTGAACACACCACACTTTGCACCTAATACAATTGCTCTGAGCTTGGACTGTGGATAACCACTCTATACCCAATATGACGTCGTAAGGACTCGACACCGCTACTAGAAGATCCCAGTAGAATCTCTCGCCTCCTAGAGTAAGCTCAAACTATTGTCACCAATGTGTCATCGTTGAATCCGCTTCCGTAAGAGTCTCTAGCCATAAGGATCGAGCCAACGGTTGCAACAGAATCTCCATGCTCCGAACAAGGGCCGTGGAAATTAAAGAATGACTCGCACCTATGTCTATAAGTACTACAGGTAAGGTGTAGTAGACACAGATCGTACCTCGTATCATCTCCAGTGTTTTGTGGTTGTAGGCCTTAGCTTCCAAGAGCTGAGATCGTCTGGGTCCACCTGCTCCCTATGGTCGGGGTGGACCACCTGGTGGTAGTGGCGGTAGAACCTCGAATCTCCGCCCACCACCTGCTGCACAGCCTGCACTTCTGCCACATCCACCTCTTTCTTATGGACCTCCTTGATTGAATCTTCGCCTCTACCCTAGTGGTATTTTGATCGTCTATTGGTCATATATATGGTTGGTCGAGTAGTCTCGACCCATGTGACCCTGCCCGCCACACATTTAACACTGCCTGTTCGTCACCTGTCCTACTCTGTCTTGAGAGACCCACACCACCGACCATTTATCTAGCAGTCTTCCACCTCTAGGTCTGGTCTTTTTTGACCTCTGTGTCACCTGTCTACTACCATCTCCAGGTGACTCTACTATATATTGTCTGGTGGTGGGTCTCGTTGCTGATGATTTCTCAGCATGTAAGCTCTCCACGAAGAGTGCTCACTCTAATACCCCTGCCTACATCGGGATGCTGAGATAAATCATTAAGGCTCTAATCTCCCATATGAGCCCCTTATCGAAGGTTTGGTCCCTAAACAAATGGTCATGCACCATGTCAGTGGAGTAGCATGAGAGGTCGGTGAACCTTTCTGAATACCGTTCTACAGTCATGCTACCCTACTGCAAGAGTATAAGCTCTTGTATATGCACTGAGAATAGAGTTATTAGGATGAACTCAACACTGAAAAGGCTCTCAAATTCCTCCTAGATGAGAGTGACCTCGTCGTGAACCTAGATCATCAAGATCCACCATCTGCCCACTGCTGCCTGAAGAAGAATTGTGACAACGATTACCATGAGATCAGCTGGTGTCCCTACTTTTTGGAAAACGTTGACCAGGGCCTCTAGCTAGTCTCCATCCGCATGTGGATCTTTCTCACCCCAGATCCTCGGTGGATCAGGTGTTGGAACTCGTGCAATGAACTCAAGTGGCGTGCACCATATGATGCTGGGGTTAGTGGTATCAGCTGCCCAATGGGTAGTGGTGCTACTCTTACACCACCTGATGGTACAAATGCTGTAAGTTGGACATGCACCGAAGCCTCATCGCTCGGTGGCCTGTCATCATTTACTTTACCTGGAACTCTGGCTGGCTGTCTATGTGGAGGCATCCTAAGAGAAACAGGTGTGCCACTCTCAATAATTTATACACGATGAGCTGACTTAGAGAGATCACAAAGAAAAATCTTCAAAATCACACATGCAATCAGTGTTTTTGTGCACTGAGTTGGAAATCAGAAGTCAGGGTCCTGGTGTATGGATATGTTGGCCGCTGCACCAACACTGGATTCCCCAAACTAATAACCACACTCATAAAACATATCACTATTCCACACAGAAAAACATCAGAGTCATAGTTCTTTAGTAGGACCAGACTCCTCTGATACCAATTTTTCATGAACTATCCCCTGGGGCCCGTGCTGTGACAACCCCAAGCCTACCTTCCATAGGCCAGGGGCTGTAGACTAGCAACGAAAAGGAATTTACTTAAAACCAGGAAGGTGTTGCCTTTATAACCTGTAAACTCATACAACCAAGCCCACATCAAGATACAAGCAAAAAGTAAACTGTATAGTAAAAATGGTGAGTACAGTAAGTAAAGGGGGAAGAATACAAGCCCAAGTGAAAAGTACATGTAAAACTAGAAAGTACAAGTAAAACTGGAAATCATCTCCTGTGAACACCAGCCAAGGATCATACTTGAAGGGTAGGTATAGCTCTCGAATGGTCATCTCTACGGTATGCCTCATCGAATTTCCTCCTCCGAGCAGCCTCTCGTCCTGGTACCATCATCCTCGGTCAGCGTTGTCTTTCGTCTACACAATACACAGCAAGGTGTGAGCGAAGCTCTTGTAGGGGTGATTATAATGATACTCAGTAGTGACCTCGAGACCCTAGAGGTCTCTCAAAATCCACAAAATATAAACCACAGGTATGGAAACAATAGTCAACCCTACTTAGGTATATTCCCATACATATACCTATGTTTTCAAGTATATCCATCTCAATCAAAATGGAACACAAGGACAAAATCCATAGCCAAAAACCCATATGTTCCATGAAGGAAAGAATACAACAATGGTAACACCACAAAGGTAAGTACAACAAAGGTAATGACACACAGAAGAATACCACAAAGGTAAAGACTCAACTCCCACCTGGTATAACTTAATAACTCAAGTACAAATGATTAGTAGTAAGGCTAGATCATATTATTCTATTAAGTAGCACTGATTATGACCCACACAAGATCGATAGGTAACTAACCCCCGCTGACCCACACAGGATCTGACCCACACAAGATCGGTATGTGCTGACCCACACAGGAATGCAGAGCGCTGACCCACACATGATCTAACCCACACATGATCGGTATGTTCGGACCCATATAGGATCAGTGAGTACTGATCCACACAGGGTCTGATAGATGTTGACCCACACATTATCGATGTTCTTTCTTCACGTTACATCCAACCACTGGGTTCTCGTGTTAAGCATGCTTTATTTCAGGAGGTTACGCTTCACAATCCATAGGTCGATACATAAACATCCACTAAGTCCCACGAAGAAGTATTTCAAAGTTCCATCATGTAAAAAGGGACCCAACGAAGCTGACAATGCGTCAATCGGACGCCCGGTCTGTGAGTTATTAGCGTTTCCATTCCAAAGGCCCAGTTGGATTCGAGTTCAATACAACCCTACTGTACTCTAATTTTATCAAAAACTCATGTGGAGTATTAAAAAAGGATTGGATCGATGAACGGATTTTGGCGCCACAAACAGTTTGTCAAATTGATGCTCGGATCACATGTTATGGTCAAAAGGAAAAACTGGGTCTGGATGGGCTCGGGTCTGGTCAGACCTGGTCGGGCTAACCCGAGTCCATCCCAGTTGTTCTGCGCCTCAGTGGGCCTGGACAGCTATGTTGTGGTCCGACCTAGCCTGCGAAGAGGGCGGCCTAGCCTGACCTGTAACGACCCGAAATTTTGAATAAATCTTGTTTCCTAATTTCATGTGTTATTTTTTATACTCAAAAAAATGTTTTATTTGATAAACATGATTATAAATAAAATGAGACCATTGGTTTTTGAGTGTTATATGACCATCGGTCAATATGACCACCGTGAACAAAATGTTTTGATTATTGTCTCTAAATTTAAGTAATCTTGGTTAATTATTATAGAAAGAAGATTTGATGGCCTCACCTAGTAGCTTTGGGCTGATCGAAGCCCATCTAACAGTGATTGGGAAGGAGGTAGCACCATTGGGCTTTGCTCTGGACCAAATCCAAGCCGAACTTCATCATGTGAAGCTAGAACGGAATCGCCTTCGCGAGAAGTTCAAACTGATAGAAATTACTACTCGGGCAATGTTGACTGAGCCGCCCCAAAATTCTATCACCCTAGCACACCTTACTCTTAGGTCCTATGCTGGTATTATAAGGGGTTATGTAACGAGACCGTAATTGCCTTGTGTAATCCTTTTTTTAAATAAAAATTTGGATTTCTTCTTATGATGATGTTTATGAATTTTCAAATGACCGTATAAATATTGTATGCATATTTTTGATGAATTTTAGAAAAAGGATATTTTAAAAATGGTTGTGTAAACCTTAAATAATTAAAAATGTGTAATGATTTTCGAAAAATGGTCTTCTACAATTATGTTCAGTACGAAATTTAGAGTCTAATAAGATCAACTTGATTTTTGATGAATAGTAAATTATGAATAGGGATTTTATGATTATATTTAGTAATATGACCAAATGGATTAGTAATCTCACTTAAAGAAAGTTTTAAAATAATCTAGGCACCTTGATTAAGTAATGTGATTCAATAAAAATAGTTAAATAGCGGTTTCATTAATTATTATTCAAGTATTAGTTTTTTCGGGTGAATAGTGTTTTTTAATTAAAAATTTAATTAAAAATAATTAGAAAATTATTTTTATAAAAATGACTTTATTTTTGAACTCAGAGCATCGATATTATGTTATGGTAATTTTTGGGGTTTTTTCTGAAAAAATGAATTTTCGATGAATAGTGTTTTTATTTAAAAATTAAATTAAAAATATTTAGAAAATTATTTTTATAAAATGGATTTCATATTTGTAATCAGAGCGTTGATATTTGGTTAAGGTGAAATTTTGGGATTATTCCGAGAAAGTTGAATTTTTGATGAATAGTGAAAATATAGTTTTTAAGTTACGGGTGTTTAATGACATCATTAAATGATGTATTAAGTTTGTAATCAATATTTTCGAATTATTAATAGTGATATAAGGTATGAGGTGTCCCAAGTGGCCAATACCATGGGCAAATACCATGGGCAAGCCCATGGTTTTGCCAAAACCACTAATGAGGTGTCCCTTTGCCATTAATGCCTTGTCCCCTCACTTTCCCTATAAATACCAAGCCATCCTCTCATCCATTCGACTCCCCACTCTTTCCCAACGAAGTTCTGGTCTCATTACCTCCCAAGGAGTCCTCCCAAGGTGCCCCCAATCCCTCAAGGTCCCAACCTTTGAGGTTTAAGAGTTACATTTTAAGGTAAGGGATCTGACCCCTCTCTTTCTTTTCAAGTGATCTCTTTTATGTCATTCCTTTTATGCTCCATGTTCTTATTTTGGAGGATGTTCTTTTATACTCATCTTACAGACCTTTTTATGTTCATATGATGAAAGACCCCCTCTTACTCTCATCATTTCGTTTTAAGAAAGTTTAAGTGGCACCGTTAGGCTGCCGAATTTTCAAGGGATTCATTCACCTCTCTCTTTTTCAAAGTTCTACTTTCATGTCAAGTCTTTCAAGTTCATTTTTATTATGTTGGGGTATTATCTCTATATTTATCATACTGGTCTTTTATGATCACATGATGAGAGACCCCATTTGATCTCTTTAATTCAGTATTTTGATGTCTTAAGTGGCGCTGTTAGGCTGCCGAATTTTTAAGTGGTTCTTCACCCTTCTCGTTTTGAAGTTCTACTTTCATGTCAATTCTTTCAAGTTACTTTCTATTATGTTGGGGTATGATATCTATATCTATCATACTGGACTCTTATGTTAATATGATGAGAGACCCTATTTGACCTTGTCAATTCAATTTTGTTGATGTTTAAGTGGCGCCGTTAGGCTGCCGAATTTTCAAGGGATTCATTCACCTCTCTCTTTTTCAAAGTTCTACTTTCATGTCAAGTCTTTCAAGTTCATTTTTATTATGTTGGGGTATGATCTCTATATTTATCATACTGTTCTTTTATGATCACATGATGAGAGACCCCATTTGATCTCTTCAATTCAGTATTTTGATGTCTTAAGTGCCGTTAGGATGCCGAATTTTTAAGTGGTTCTTCACCCTTCTCGTTTTGAAGTTCTACTTTCATGTCAATTATTTCAAGTTCCTTTATATTATGTTGGGGTATGATCTCTATATCTATCATACTGTACTCTTTTGTTCATATGATGAGAGACCCTATTTGACCTTGTCAATTCAATTTTGTTGAAGTTTAAGTGATGCCGTTAGGCTGCCGAATTTTCACAAGAGAAATCTTGTTTTGTTTTCTTCCTTTCATGTTCTTCATTTCATATGGTATATTTTAAAATTTCATTACCATGTTCATAAATCCCTTATATTTTGTCCCTCTACTGTTTTATGGGTCATTTATGAATGTTTGACCCATGTCCCCTCTCTTCTCAATGTTTTCTAAAACCATGTAACATAGTCGTTATGCTGCAGAATTTTCCCCTCAAAATGCCTCTCTCTTTTCTCAAAAATTGGTTTATGTTATAAAGTGAATACTCAAAGCTCTTATTTCTACAAGGGTATTCACATATATATCAAAATTTTCCATTTTAAATTCTGGGATTTACATACATGAGACCCGCTTCCCTTTCCGTGGGTTTAAAGTGCCGTAAAGATCATGTCATTAAAGCAGTTTTTAAAATGTTATGATTATGAAATGAAACCCATTTATTTTATGCTATATGGGTTATTTATGAAATGTTTGATGATGATATATGTGGCTCACATGATAATAAAGGAAAATTTAAGGGTGCGCCCTGATAGCGCTCCAATGCATTGGGTAAAGACTTAATCTCTAGAGATGACCATTTTAACGACGCCTTGGTGAATAACCTTGGTAATTTTTTAACGACACCTTGGGGATAGACCTTGGTGAAACGAAACGATTGCCAATATTAAATGTTGCAGCCACATCTTCAAGTTATGAAAAAGTTTTATTTTTATTATGATATGCCTCATGATTTCATTTTCATGCCTTAAAGTTCTTTTCATGACTTTATTGATGTATCCCAAGTTCATATGTAAAATGTTTCACTTGTTTCCCTTGCTGGGCCTTCTGCTCACCCTTTCTTTTGATGTATGTCCCCAGGTTATGAGATTCAGTAATGAGCCTAGGGTGAACATGAGGAGAAGCCTTTCAAGTGTTTAAGAAGAATTCTTTATGTTGTTTTCATGTTTTAAGTTCCTGGTTTCCAAGACACTAAACCTTAAAGATCCTCGGTTTTGTAAAATGTAATTAAAGTTTATGTGATAAAAAGGTGGGATGCTATAGTTGGTATCAAAGGATGGTTTAGTTATTTGTGGAAATTAGGATATGAAAACTCTAGGAGGAACCCTATATAAAAGTTTAATATAGGAAATCTTCCTGGTATTTTGGTGAGTATTGAGTAAGGGGTTTCCAAGCAAATACATCCCTGTCTGGATACGAGCAGGTAGAGGTGGCTCTGGCACAGATGTACATAGGGGTAAAACCCGAAAACACCGCTTTGAGCTAGACTCGAACGGGAACTGGTACACGACAACGGGCCTTGCTGCACTCTTGGTTACGACACTCCCGGGGGATATGCTTTGGTAAATTCATAAGCTTGGTATGAACCATTATTAAAGGAACAAAGATAAAATAAAATAAAGATTCACATAGGAATATATGATCATGGATAACCTAGATGGGAACCTAGGGGATCACAATTTAGGGTATACTTTTCTTCTACAAGTTATCCTTATATGCTTTAAGTTCCTTTTCATGATTATTGGTTAAGTATTTAAGCCTCTAATTATACTTTATCTTCTTAGTTAATGGTGGGAAATGGAATAACGTGTCCCAACAACCAATGTGATAGGAAATGCGACAATTTCCGTATTAATATGTCAGAGATGATTAGGGGATAAAAAGATGATTATTATTTTGGAAGGCGTTCACTATTTTGGGGACCCTATATGACCGAGGTAAATAGATTACTATAGTATTTTCATTGAGGAGTAAGGTTGACTTATATTTTGAAGAATTGGTGAATTTAAGGTGGACTTATAGTAATTTAGGTTACTTTTGGGAATGATTAACCTATCTTGGGTAAAGTATGTTTAGGTTAGCTACTTTTGTTATAAGATGTTAGGAGTGGTTGATGTTGTCTAGAGATGAACAATGAAGTTGTTTTGGAAGACTATGTTATCAAATCCTTCTTGTATTTGGGTTTCAATCTTAGTTTGGTTTATTTTGAGGAATTTTAAGGACCGTTATTTATGGAGTGGTCTATGATGAACGTTGGGTAGTACCATGGAACTTTGAAGATTTAAAAGTAGGTTCTATTCCTATGGGATTCTTTCTTTTTGAAGAGTTGTTTTACCTTAACCTTTCTGTTTTTGGGATAATGTTTAAAGATAGAAGAAATAGATAGTTAATATTTTGTAGATTATGTGATTCTATAGAAGATGATTCTTGTGCTTTTATGAGACCAAGTATTTTTGAATTCTCATCATTTGGAGAAAAGATTAGTGTTGGTAGGGACTTGTTAAAGGATGAAACTCTACTTGAAGGTAGGTATATTTTCTTATGTTTTTGTTCTATGTAGTAAATGAAATCCTCAAAATTATGAAAAGAAACGTAAAACAAAAATGTTGTTGGTTTACGTTTCCTACTAGGTAATCAAAGACCGTTTACACACATCATAAGTTTGGGATTTTCTCATGGTTAACTTTCTCCTAATCATGTTCTCTATCACTCTCTCTCAGAACTGACCCTTTGTTTTTTCCTCCATGTCCATGTTTTCCTACATGGAACCCGAGTGTGGGTTAACTCGGGTGGCCTTTGTACTTCCTTTTCTTTCTTTTAAAGTAATGGTGTTACTGACTCTTTTTTCGATGTGGGACTTTCAATGAAATTTCAAAACCCAATTTAAAAAAATTGCGAGGACGCAATTTCTTAAGGGGGGAAGATTGTAACGACCCGAAATTTTGAATAAATCTTGTTTCCTAATTTCATGTGTAATTTTTTATACTCAAAAAAATGTTTTATTTGATAAACGTGATTATAAATAAAATGAGACCATTGGTTTTTGAGTGTTATATGACCATCGGTCAATATGACCACCGTGAACAAAATGTTTTGATTATTGTCTCTAAATTTAAGTAATCTTGGTTCATTATTATAGAAAGAAGATTTGATGGCCTCACCTAGTAGCCTTGGGCCGATCGAAGCCCATCTAACAGAGATTGGGAAGGAGGTAGCACCATTGGGCTTTGTTCTGGACCAAATCCAAGTCGAACTTCATCATGTGAAGCTATAACGGAATCGCCTTCGCGAGAAGTTCAAACTGATAGAAATTACTACTCGGGCAATGTTGACTGAGCCGCCCCAAAATTCTATCACCCTAGCACACCTTACTCTTAGGTCCTATGCTGGTATTATAAGGGGTTATGTAACGAGACCGTAATTGCCTTGTGTAATCCTTTTTTTAAATAAAAATTTGGATTTCTTCTTATGATGATGTTTATGAATTTTCAAATGACCGGATAAATATTGTATGCATATTTTTGATGAATTTTAGAAAAAGGATATTTTAAAAATGGTTGTGTAAACCGTAAATAATTAAAAATGTGTAATGATTTTCGAAAAATGGTCTTCTACAATTATGTTCAGTACGAAATTTAGAGTCTAATAAGATCAACTTGATTTTTGATGAATAGTAAATTATGAATAGTGATTTTATGATTAGGATTAGTAATATGACCAAATTTATTAGTAATCTCACTTAAAGAAAGTTTTAAAATAATCTAGGCACCTTGATTAAGTAATGTGATTCAATAAAATAGTTAAATAACGGTTTCATTAATTATTATTCAAGTATTAGTTTTTTCGGGTGAATAGTGTTTTTTAATTAAAAATTTAATTAAAAATAATTAGAAAATTATTTTTATAAAAATGACTTTATTTTTGAACTCAGAGCATCGATATTATGTTATGGTAATTTTTGGGGTTTTTTCTGAAAAAATGAATTTTCGATGAATAGTGTTTTTATTTAAAAATTAAATTAAAAATATTTAGAAAATTATTTTTATAAAATGGAGTTCATATTTGTAATCAGAGCGTTGATATTTGGTTAAGGTGAAATTTTGGTATTATTCTGAGAAAGTTGAATTTTAGATGAATAGTGAAAATACAGTTTTTAAGTTACGGGTGTTTAATGACATTATTAAATGATGTATTAAGTTTGTAATCAATATGTTCGAATTATGAATAGTTAGATAAGGTATGAGGTGTCCCATGTGGCCAATACCATGGGCAAATACCATGGGCAAGCCCATGGTTTTGCCAAAACCACTAATGAGGTGTCCCTTTGCCATTAATGCCTTGTCCCCTCACTTTCCCTATAAATACCAAGCCATCCTCTCATCCATTCGACTCCCCACTCTTTCCCAACGAAGTTCTGGTCTCATTACCTCCCAAGGAGTCCTCCCAAGGTGCCCCCAATCCCTCAAGGTCCCAACCTTTGAGGTTTAAGAGTTACATTTTAAGGTAAGGGATCCGACCCCTCTCTTTCTTTTCAAGTGATCTCTTTTATGTCATTCCTTTTATGCTCCATGTTCTTATTTTGGAGGATGTTCTTTTATACTCCTCTTACTGCCCTTTTTATGTTCATATGATGAAAGACCCCCTCTTACTCTCATCATTTCGTTTTAAGAAAGTTTATGTGGCGCCGTTAGGCTGCCGAATTTTCAAGGGATTCATTTACCTCTCTCTTTGTCAAAGTTCTACTTTCATGTCATGTCTTTCATGTTCATTTTTATTATGTCGGGGTATGATCTCTATATTTATCATACTGGTCTTTTATGATCACATGATGAGAGACCCCATTTGATCTCTTCAATTCAGTATTTTGATGTCTTAAGTGGCGCTGTTAGGCTGCCGAATTTTTAAGTGGTTCTTCACCCTTCTCGTTTTGAAGTTCTACTTTCATGTCAATTCTTTCAAGTTCCTTTCTATTATGTTGGGATATGATCTCTATATCTATCATACTGGACTGTTATGTTCATATGATGAGAGACCCTATTTGACCTTGTCAATTCAATTTTGTTGAAGTTTAAGTGGCGCCGTTTGGCTGCCGAATTTTCAAGGGATTCATTCACCTCTCTCTTTTTCAAAGTTCTACTTTCATGTCAAGTCTTTCAAGTTCATTTTTATTATGTTGGGGTATGATCTCTATATTTATCATACTGGTCTTTTATGATCACATGATGAGATACCCCATTTGATCTCTTCAATTCAGTATTTTGATGTCTTAAGTGGCGCGTTAGGCTGCCGAATTTTTAAGTGGTTCTTCACCCTTCTCGTTTTGAAGTTCTACTTTCATGTCAATTCTTTCAAGTTCCTTTATATTATGTTGGGGTATGATCTCTATATCTATCATAATGGACTCTTATGTTCATATGATGAGAGACCCTATTTGACCTTTTCAATTCAATTTTGATGAAGTTTAAGTGATGTCGTTAGGCTGCCGAATTTTCACAAGAGAAATCTTGTTTTGTTTTCTTCCTTTCATGTTCTTCATTTCATATGGTATATTTTCAAATTTCATTACCATGTTCATAAATCCCTTATATTTTGTCCCTCTACTGTTTGATGGGTCATTTATGAATGTTTGACCCATGTCCCCTCTCTTCTCAATGTTTTCTAAAACCTTGTAACATAGCCGTTATGCTGCAGAATTTTCCCCTCAAAATGCCTCTCTCTTTTCTCAAAAATTATTTTATGTTATAAAGTGAATACTCAAAGCTCTTATTTCTACAAGGGTATTCACATATATATCAAAATGTTCCATTTTAAATTCTGGGATTTACATACATGAGACCCGCTTCCCTTTCCGTGGGTTTAAAGTGCCGTAAAGATCATGTCATTAAAGCAGTTTTTAAAATGTTATGATTATGAAATGAAACCCATTTATTTTATGCTATATGGGTTATTTATGAAATGTTTGATGATGATATATGTGGCTCACATGATAATAAAGGAAAATTTAAGGGTGCGCCCTGATAGCGCTCCAATGCATTGGGTAAAGACTTAATCTCTAGAGATGACCATTTTAACGACGCCTTGGTGAATAACCTTGGTAATTTTTTAACGACACCTTGGGGATGGACCTTGGTGAAACGAAACGATTGCCAATATTAAATGTTGCAGCCACATCTTCTAGTTATGAAAAAGTTTTATTTTTATTATGATATGCCTCATGATTTCATTTTGATGCCTTAAAGTTCTTTTCATGACTTTATTGATGTATCCCAAGTTCATATGTAAAATGTTTCACTTGTTTCCCTTGCTGGGCCTTCTGCTCACCCTTTCTTTTGATGTATGTCCCTAGGTTATGAGATTCAGTAATGAGCCTAGGGTGAACATGAGGAGAAGACTTTCAAGTGTTTAAGAAGAATTCTTTATGTTGTTTTCATGTTTTAAGTTCCTGGTTTCCAAGACACTAAACCTTAAAGATCCTCGGTTTTGTAAAATGTAATTAAAGTTTATGTGATAAAAAGGTGGGATGCTATATGACCCGCTAGGCGTGGCCCGGTGGCATGACCCACGGTGTGGCCCGCATTCAGGTGGACCGCTGTGGCAGGTTCCTCCCTAGCCGACACCGGGGAGGTAGGCGCCTCCCAGGTCACCCGAATGGCTAAAGAGCCATTTGGTTTTTGGAATCGGGTCCTGCTGGAGTGGGTCATGCTTAGTGCGCCATGGCCAACCGGTTAGTCAGTAGGTCCTCCTACTCCCAACGGTGCGACGGAGCCGCTTTCATCTGCAGTCATCCAGGTGCCAGCCTCCCTTCGGCCTCCGCCATAGCCAAGTGGTCGCGGTCTCCTTCTATAGTGGTGCGGATGCGCACCGCCGCCTCACCATAAGGACGGCTGCCACCCTGCTTTGCCGCGATTGACAGGCCGCAGCTTCCTTCTCATCCGGCAGTGCAGACATGCACCGCCAAACCTCCATGCGGCCGACCGGTGTACTGGCCGCCCTCCTCTTGCACGGTTCACTGCATCTCCATTCTAAGCCTGCAAAATATAACGACTATATATTCACGATTCTAGGGTCAAGGGCCCTACATCAATATGTTGATCTCAAAAAAAACATTGTGTTTTCAGTGCTATTAATTATTGGCATTGAAGAATGCATGAAGAACACGCGAAGAACCAAATAAAAGGGGAAATGTAAAAGTGAAGAATGATGGCCATGTTTGTTTCACCATCGTTGTTGTGAATCCAGAATATGAAGAATCAACAAATAGATTTAATCATATTTAAAATTAAAACCTTTACCTCATCCCATGGAGATTGCATGAGGATGAAGACGAAGTAGATGAAGGAGATGTTGGTGTTCACCGCTCCCATAAGACGGTTCAGAATTTATTTCATTGTTCTTCGTTCAGAAGTTGTTCTTTGTCAGCAGATATTTCTCCAAATTTTCTCCCAATATCTCCTCTCCTTTTCCAATGATTTCTCCCACGAGAGGTGTGGTTCCAAATTAATAAGATTAAGTTTATTAATTAAATAAATAGATTTGGAACATTAATTTTAGGGAAACCAAGAGTTTCATACCATTAAAAGATGGTTTCGGGTGGTCCCCACTACCGTGAATTAAATTGGGAGGTTTCCAAGGGTATACTAAATTAAAGAATATAGTTAGGGTGGTCCCCACTTCCAAAATTCAAATAAAAGTGGTTTCATATAAAATAAAAGTTTTTTTTATTTTATTTTTTATTCTTTTAACTTTCCCCGAAAAAAATGAAAACAAACTTTCACCCTCGACCTACTATGGTCGAGGTAAAGGTCTCCTTAAGAGTATATTGATGTTGAGAGTTCAACGGTGCCCTTCGATTTCAATTCTGACCACCGGTTCAAAAGTTACTAAAACCCACTCTCACGTTTACTGAACCTAATTTTAAAAAAGTTCATAAATTCATTTTGGACACACCGGGCCTCGGAATCATGCACCGTCAATTTTCACAGACTCATAATATTTCCTTATAATTAAAAAACATATATTAAATAATTTGGTTCTTCACTTATATTCAATAATACCATCCATATTTGTTCTCTGAATGGTTTATTTTTATGATTGTATGATGTTTATGAATCCTGTTTATTTTCTATGATTTATGTTATGATGAAATGTTTATGAAACCCAATTATTTTAATGGGTTTAGATATGATGAGTGTTTTGTGATCCTTTGTAACACATATATATGATTTTCATTATGTGATTGGTGGGACCTATATCTCCCTCCAATTCATTGGGTAAATTATTATATATCATGAGTTAGTTATGGGAAACAAGTTAATGTGCTTGATCTATTATGGGGAATGACCATGTTGTTATGAAACACAAAATTGATTTAGTTTTTAAGTTTGATTAATATTTTAGGGAATACCCTAATTCACCTCTCAAATAGAATTAATATGTTTAGTTTGTTTATTTTTAATAAAAATTACTAAAATATTGGGGTGTTTTTGAAAACAGTTTTATGAAAATAACTTAATTTAAAGAGTATAATAGTTGAAAAGAAAGTGGATTTTGAAAAATATGAGATAAAGGGTCATTGTGATTTAACTAAATACATTTCATGTTCATTATTCGTAGAGATTCATTTAGGTTTGGAGTAATTATTTTGTTGAAATTAATTGGAATCCTGATTAATTCCTAAACATTTATTTCAATACTTACACAACCAAACCTTCACATGACAATAATATTATCAAGGTAAAATACTTATGCATGGAATGATATATTCCAAATAATATTTAAATATCAATAAAGTGTGTAAGAAAATGATTCTTGTATTTTTCCAATCTAAATAACACGAGTCGCGCACTCAAAGCCTCACAATGATCAGTTATAAATAGGGATCATATAAATGACATGCATAAAAATATGCCTTTAAATATAAAATAATGTAAGATACATTGAATGAAATGTTTTAACACACAAATTAATCCAAACCAGTGGCTAATATAAGTTTCTAAACTCTATTTACATGTGTGCAGATCCCTTAAAATGAATGCCCACGGATTAGCTTGATATATAGAGGAGGAAAAAGATAGGGTGGATCTCATTATTCACCCTTTATCACCTTATTAGTATAAAGGTCTCCAGAACTTCTAGGACAAGAAGCTCACTCCTTTGGTACTCCGAAATGGCAATAATTCACTCCTTGTTCTAACTATCAAATGTGGTGACCATGGTTCCCTTTTATATCCAAAATGGAGAGTGGTTTTGGGCACCTAGTTTTCGAGATACCACTTGCGTCTTGGTTTTGGGTTGCTAAATGGAATTATCTCAAATTGGAAAAAATTTAGGGGTTTTTTTATCATCTTTACTATCAAAATGTCACATTTGGTAGCCATTAGACATCTAGAATAGGATATACATTCATAATATTGAACCAATCTTTTGAATTTGTGTAGATTTGGTTTTTTGGAAAGATTAATGTGTTTGGGGAAATAAATAGTTGAATTGGGATTGTGTGTCTTGTAATGTGTTTCGGACCACATTGTTTTGGATCTGATCACAAAATTTTATCCCAATTGGATGTGATAATTTCACATAACATGAAATATATTGGACAAGTGTTCATGGGCTTCCATGCAGTTTATCCAATTTGGATTCAACTTCATTCTAGATCCTTCAAATCACATCCTCCTTCAATGAAATAATCCAAAAAAAATTGAAATTTACCTTTTTAACAGCGATAAAATTAAATAGCTTAGTCAATAAGTAATTTAAAATTGTTATTATATTTGGAATTTATAATGAAAAATTATTTTTATATAGTGGTGTAAGGGTGAAATAAAATAGTGAATTCTGGTGTGATCACACCCCCACACCTAAAATTTTTAACTCGTAGGAAAAGTCACATTTTAAAACAATATTCATTGAGATATTTCCAAATTTATGAATATTTAACATTCATTGAAAATTTAATTCTTGATAGTAATGTGATCAATGAAAAAATCACACAAATGAGTTATTCTCAATGATCATGGAAAATAATGTCTCATAAATTGAATCAGGACGAAATTCAATGAGATTAATGATGAAAATTTTATAAAATAATTAAAAATTTAACAATTTCACTAACTCTTTATGTGTTTGTGTGACCACCATTTCATTATATTATTTACACTTTATATCCATCAAATATAGGAAATTTTAAAAAAATTCTTCTTAAATGATTTTATCCCCCAAACATGTCCTACATGCATGGTAATAAAATTTAAAAACACTCTCACTCAATAATTCCTTAAAGTAAAACCATAAGCTCCGGACCTAGATATCCCAACATGTTTTAAATTTCATCACTCTAGTTTATTATTATTTTAGTTTTTTTTCAAAAGTATAACTTTAATCAAATCTCACACCCATCACTCAAAACTTGTTTTATATCCTAAAAAAACTAATTGTAATAGTTGTAACAAGATAAAAGGTTGGGGAAGAGTGGGTTTTGATCTGTATAGGACAGAAGCCAAATTTTTTTGTCTTTTTAATTTTTTTTAGGGAATTCAACAGTCGGATAACAGGTACACATGCATAGGTCAATCAAGTACAATAATGAAAAATATCATATAAGGAATAAACATATGGAAAAATAATTTTGTAAATATTATAATTATCAACCGACCTTATATTTACCTTCTATTGAGTAATAAAAATTCATACTTCATTATTGGGTGAAATATGTGTGGATATATTAAGTGACAAAATTTTCCCAAAAAAACTCACACAAAGGGTACCATTCTTCTCAAAGGGTTAAAAATGATACAACCAATGATATCATCAAGGAAAAAAAATTTAAAAGAAAAATCTGCACCTCAATGTTAAATTAATTCCCAAACACACATTCTATAGGTGATTTTTAAAAAATGTTAAAAAAAGTTAAATAAGAAAATTCCTCATGCATATTAAATAATTTCCATTATTAAGTGGGCATCAAAAAAGAATATTTTGGAAAAAAAGTGAAAGGAAAATGAGTGGTGTGGGATGAGATGTCAAAATAATATTCATAAATCTAAAAATAGAATAAATAAGAAATATGATGGAAATACTAATGAACTCAACTAGGTGGGGGAAAGTAAAAATACAATTCAGAAAGAGAAAAAGAGAAGAAAAAAAGATAATGAAAATTCCCAACTAACTCAAGAGTGTACCCATACCGCCCACAACTATAGTATGAATTTACCTCACTATAATAAAAGATAATTTGGTAAGTATGGATAAAATTTGGTTGGTTTCATTATTAGGTTTCTTCTTGAACATGGACTTCCTCCATCGAGTAATCCGAAAGGGCTTTGTGAATGTTCTTTATCCGCGACCCATTGACAGTGAAGGTTTGTTTTGTTTCTTGATTTGTAACATTAAAAACACTAAATATATAAACATTAGTAATAGTGTATGAACCCAAACAGTGGGAATGAAGCTTACCAATATGAAACTTTATCCTTCAATTGTAAAGGAGGACATTTTTATGAATGTGTAATTGACGATGAAGGATGATACAGTCATGGGAATCCTTGGTTTACTCCTTATAAATCCAAGAGTTCTCATATGAATCTCTACGCATTTTGTCCAACTTTTTAATCTATAGTTTCCTTTGAGAACCTATACTATATTGATTAGAATTTTATTGTTTAATGGCATATTAGTCTCGATACTCTATCTCACCAGGGAGGTGACAACTCTTTAAAAAATACAAGCTGATATGGTGACATTATAATGGTAGTTTCTAAAGTATTATGATAATCCCATAATTAATCATCAAGTCAATGACATAA
Organism: Viscum album; assembly: GCA_963277665.1. NCBI lineage: Eukaryota > Viridiplantae > Streptophyta > Magnoliopsida > Santalales > Viscaceae > Viscum > Viscum album. Next base: position 669,789,877 of record OY728133.1, read on the forward strand.
ATATTTTCTATTTGGATGAACATTTTTTTCAAGAATTTATTTTACCTCCTTATTTGACACCTCATCTTGACCATTGTTTTGTGGGTGATATGTAGTAGACACTTGATCCCCGGCCCCATACCAATGAAAAAGTGATTGCATTATTTAGTTGAAAAAATGAGAACCCTGGTCACTGATGATGAACCTAGGTAATCCAAACATACGTAAAATTATGGTTTTCAAAAATCCCACAATTATCTTGGAATCATCTATCCATTTGGATCAGAACTTAACCAATTTAGATATGTAATCAACTATCAAAATAATGTAAAATATTCCAATGTAATTAGGAAATTACTCCATATATCAGTGCCCAAAACATAAAAAATGACATGGAAGAGAAAGGGTTGTTGTGTAATTTCATTTATTTTTGATATATTCCGAATTCTTTGACAATGAGGAAAATATTTATCGAAATCATGGGAATCATGAAATAGTGTTGTTTAAAAGAGACCAAAATTGAGGACCTTGTAAGAAGGACATTGAGGCCCAATGTGGACCCCAAAAGAAAGATTGTGGTAGAACCTAAGGGCAGACTGAAACTCACTATAGGGAATAGAACACCCAATGAATCGATCTCTACATGTTCACCAAAGGTAGAGTTCATCCCAAATGAACCAACGAGACTCATTTTTTAGATGATCTATTTGATTTTTCTGGAGTCCATATCCTCATTATCAGAGCGTAACAAAATGGAAATAAATGTTCAATAGGGGAAGATGTAATTCTATACAACAGATGTAAACAAAAGAAGAATGATAGTATAAATAAACTAGATTCTTATCATAGACAAGATGATGATACATGTCACATGTTCTCAAAAACAACCAAAATAGGTACACAAAAGTCATATATTATGCATGTGGTAAAATTAAAAAAGTCCAAAAATAATCCCTGCAGCATTCCAAGCCTCGATTTGGTCACATTCTCTCTTGATACTAAGAATTATATCAAGTACCTATTAGAGGGAACTTTCTGTTATCGACACTTGCAATCATATAATCAATTTGGGTCTAAAATATGTCCATATAGGGTTTGAGACAGAATCCTAGTAGGAAACCACACAAGTTATATTCCAATCAGTCCGTGAATATATATAATAGGTAGTGTAAAGTAACTAAAATAGTAATCTTGGAAGTAAGAAAAAATAAACGATCCTACATGAAATGGTTTCCATTTAATGTCTGTTTCAATATCTATTTAAAAAATCAATTATATTTAATTCATAAGTCTCGAGATCTAGCATAATAACGACATCCCACGTATAACTGTAAGCACAACAGATTCCTCAAAAGGACATCTAAACAGGTATTAGTGAAGACTGAATCCAAGATTGTACATTATCATGGAATACACATCATAAACCATATCATTTAAAAAATTTAATTTTAATCTTTATCCCATTCTTGAAATTCCTAGGATGGAATTCAAGTATAAATATAGGTACAATTTCAACCAACACCCTAAAACCATATCCTGATGAACCTCTCAGGAACCTAGTATCACTCTAGGTGTGGTATATGTCCATTTCAACTAATCCCATCCTTGGAGGTCCAATAGGGAATCCCCAAGTATCACTCATGAAATATATTCAAATGCCACTTGATCCCATCCATTACATCCATCAACAGATCCCTGATTTAATCGACATATAAGTACATACTCAATGATCCAATCCATTAAATTCATGGTTCATTCACAGATTAATCATAATTAACCTTTTTATCCTATGCTAGGTATTCCAACATAATCCAAGGTTCACTAAAGGTACAAGGTATAATAGTCATATGATCCCATCCATGTCATTCTAAAAAAACCCTTGATTCATCCAAGACTAATTACTATTTCATCATAAAAAATTAAATTAAACATTTCATTAGTCATGATAAGGTCAAAACCAATAGCATCTGATATAACTCATCACCAATGGGTGTCTTAAGAAAGGAACAACCTCAAAAGTTAGAGAATTTTATTTACTCACATGGTAATGTTTCCCATAATAAGCACCACATGTAAACTAAACTATTACATGGGTTAAACATTATTCATCTCATCTGGGCAGTTCAACAGAATATAAAATTCAATCCAGATAGGCTTAAAAAAGACGTGGCATACTCAGGACATGGTTAAAGGAAACCGTCCCATACCCTAAACCAATTCAAATGACATATAATAACATGAAAATTCCATTAATAAAAAAATTCATTTTAAACAAGTCTTGAAAGGGAATCAAAGGCGTACATCATCGACATCCTAGTACAAATAGTCATTTAAAGGACATCTAGGGAAACTCACCTATGGGGTCTCCATTATTCAAGGTATACAAACTATAACATGTTTTAAAACACTTATTCAACTAAATAAACAATAATAGGAAACAACAAGGTTTAAATATAAATTAAGGAGAGACCCCATAAATGGGTGCATGACACTTCGTCATATATAAATGGCTCGGAAATTAGAGAAATGTACCAGAACACCTACCTTTATCTTGTGCTAGATAGCTCATCTAGTATCAATCTATAATTCATCCCAGTTTGGGAGGAATATTAAGAATGGATAAAGAATGAGATATTAAGGAATATGAGCCTAAATCTAAATATCACAATAGATATCTAGAATCATTGATAAAGGATAAAAATAAATCGAGGAATTACAATTGTGGGTCCAAGGAGATGAACCATGTTCAAAATTGAGGTCGGATGAAGTGGGGATCTAAAAAGGGAGAATAGGATCAAGAAGGATCTCTCCCCTAGTTCCCCTACTGTGAAATGATTCAAGGGAGAATGTTTTGTTATGTCTAAAACACAACAAGGAGAAAATGGTCATTTTACCCTAATAAATCGAGTCACATGGTTTAATCACATGGTTTGTCTAATCGTGTGCCATTTCACGCGGTCCCTGTGAGAGAGGGGGAACTCGCACAGTAACCTCTCACGGTTTACTGACCATGCGGTAACCATGCAGCTGGTCTCTATCAAAGGACTACAATTTTACCTAGCCTACCACAAAGTCATGCAGATGATACCACATGATAACTTCAAGCCATGCATCCAATGATCGATTAATGCCTCACATCACATGGTTTAATAATCCATGATACCTAACCCACACAGTTTCTACTAATAATTCTACAAGCCCAAAACACCCCAAACCTTGAGTTATGGGATTCGTATGACCCCCACACACCCCTAATACTTTTGTGACCTCAACATGAACTCACATTAGGGTGTATTTAAGGAATTAAATTATGAATTCATGGAAAACACCAGATCAATACCTCAAAAAAGAACAGGGTTCTTAAAAATTTCCCTCCATAAATAAATTCATCTGTGAATTGTCCTTCCAAGGATGGTGAAGAAATATATGAGATCAACTAAGGACACTACTATTTTAAATTATTATTCCTCTATTAGGTATTGTCATATACTTCTACGTTCTTCCATAGCACCCATACTAAAAGAATAAAACAGACATATAGAACCTTCATACTACAATCCAAAATTCTTATAGGATGCTCTTAAAAGGATGAATCTACCTATAACTCAACTTACACATGATGAAAAGCATGATATGGGTTTTAATAGTAACACCAAAATGAAGAAATGTGTAAGATGTCTTTAATATCTAAGTACATATATTGTAATTTCAACTGTTAGGCTACCGGGACATGATATATCTCAGTGAAATATTACCCAATATCATGATCCTATTGTGTCCCAGCTTTGGTGAAACACATAGGGAAACTCCATCCCTAACCTTGAACAATAGAGGTCGTTTGTGGTGATTAGAGTAAGATTTCTGATGAGACTGCGTAGTAGCCATCTATTTCCAAATCAACTAAACCTAATCAACGGTCTCCTGGACAAGAAGAGGTACCAACTTATCTTCCTCTATTGTCTCCATCCAACAGAAGTGTGATCAAAATTACATACCATACAAATCTTTATATGGAACCTCATGAATAGTAGAATGAAAATGATTATTATAGGAAAACTCAACCAGGGGTTTGGGATTCTCCCATGAACCCAAGAACTCTAGGACGGATTCCCAAAGCATATCCTTAAGCACCAAAATCATGCACTTTTACTGGCCATATTTTTGGGGGTGGTAAGCTATTCTCAGATGTACTTGTGTACCTAGTTCCCTTCAGTAGCCCTTTATATAATCGATAAGTAACACATGTGTCTCTATCTAAAAAGATAGAATGTGGGACCCTATGTAGTAGTATAATCTCATATATGTATAGCCTACAAATCTCATTAAAACAAAAGGTTTCTTTGATTGGTCAGAAATTTGAAACCTTTGTGATCCTATAAAAAATAACCCAAATAGCATCTTTACTTTGAAAAGTCCTTGGTAAAAAAATTATGAAATCCATCACGACATCCTTCCATTTCCACTCATTAATGAGTAGCTGCTATAGAAGTATGGATAGTTTCTGGTGTTCAGCCTTCACCTACTGATAGGTGAAGCACCTCAGGACATAGACAGATACATCTCTTTTCATACTTGGCCACCAATACTGACAATTTAAATCCCAATACATATTGGATACACTAGGATGCATTTCACATACCGGGGGATGAAAGTCCCTTAATAGTTCCTCGCACATGTATGAAGAGACCCATACACGACCATGTAAATGCAGAACCTCATCCTCTTCTATGGTCCAACCAAGAGGTTGGTCCTCACCTTTCACTCTCTCCAATAGAACTAGGCCATTGGAATATGATAGATGCCTCAACTTCACCCTTTCCAGTAGGGTAGAGGTAATAGATAAGGATGAATGAAATGTATTCCCCTTAATTTCTTGCACTTCCATGTGAATCATAGAGAATAATTACATAAGATATCACTCACTACTGGCCTACTTCAATTCTTGTATCTAAGTCCTCTTGCTCAGTGCATCATCCACTGCTTTTCCTATCCCGGGTTTGATGGATAGTTAGATGTCAATATACTAAAGCTATTCCAACTAATTTTTTCTACCTCAGATTCAGATCACACTGTGTAAATATGTACTTCTTGATTTTGTGGTTTGTGTACACCAAAAAATGCTCTCCGAATAAGTAATGTATCCAACAACGTAATGAGTGAAATCGCACAACCAGCATGAGATCCTGCATCAGGTAATTCCTCTCTTGTGGCCATAACTATCAAGACCCATACGCCATGACTCATTCGACCTGCATAAGAACTGATCCTAGCTTGATACCTGATTCATCATATAATATAGTGTAACTCTTTCCTGGCATTGGAAAAACTTGTATCAGTACTGAATCCAATTTCCCTGGCATTTCCTTAAAGTCCATATTATATAAATCTATTCGTAGGTACATCACACCCTTTTCAGTCAATCCCATTAATGAAGCTTATAAAAATGAGAATTATTTTATAAAATGATTTTAGTAACCATACAACCATAAGAAACACTGCACCTCAATGTTTTTCTTAGGGTGATCCAAATAAACTACTACTCTCACCATCTCTGGGTCCATTGATACTCCTGTCTCTAAGATGATGTGACCTTGGAAGTGAATCTGATCCATCTAGAAGTGTCACTTTTTGATATTATAATATAACTGATGCTCCCTCAGTGTATTAAAAAATATATCATGATATTTGATATGATTGTCTGTATTTTGAGAATACACCAAGATATCATCCATGAAAATCACAACAAATGAGTCACGATAAGGGTGGAACACTCAGTTCATCAGTTCCATGAAGACCACCAGAATGTTCATGAAACCAAACGACATAACCAAATACTGATGCATCCCATACCTTTTCCAAAAGGCTGCGTGAGGTATGTATAATGATCTAACTCACACATGATGTTAACCAGATCTCAAATCAATCATTGAAAAAACCCAATCTCCATAGATCTGGTCGGATAGATCATCTATATGTGGAAGAGGATACAGGTTCTTAATGTAAACTAGTTAAATTTGAAATAATCCATATATAGACTAAGGTTACCATCTTCTTTTTCACAAAAGGACTGGTGAAATCCATAAAGAAGTGTTGGTTCAGATGGAACCCTTTTCCTCCAAATCCTCTAGCTGTCTCTTGGGCTCTTGTAACTCCATCACAGCCATCGTATAAGGAGGAATGGATACTGGTGAAAATCCTGGCATTAACTTAATATATAACTCTACCTATCTCACCAGAGGTAATCCTAAAAAGTTACCTAGGAAGAAATCCCTGAAAAAATCAACTATTGTAGGGAAATAAGCCTGATGTGTTCCCTAATCATCCAAATATATACTCGTTATATAGGATGTCATACCACCCATCCCATGATGCTCAGTTCCTTATCGGCTCTCCTAGACATCCAATTATCCTTTGTGAAGAAAATATCCACCCTCTGGTGACGTGAAACTCACCCTAAAATGATAGAAATCAATAAAGGCTTGAAAGGGAACCAACCAGTCCATCTGATGAATGAAATCCAAGCTTTTTAACTCGAGGATGTAGAGGTTTCATACGAAGTGACACCCACAAATCTCAAGGGGTAACTCCCCACACTGACTCAACCCTGCTTTCTTAATACCTAACGGAGTATTTATCATCATTACACCATAATCAATGTAAACATAGATCCCAAGTCTCTCTATAATGGATGTAGATATAAAGCTATGTGAAGCCCCTGTATCAAAAAGTGAATAATATAAAACGGAGGCTACTAAAATAGTACCTATGAAATTAAAAGTTCTCATATCATGCTCAGAAAATTCCTGTTTCAATGCGTATTCCTGGCCTGCTCTGTGTCCCTATGACCCTGCATGTCTACCATGAGTTGATCTACCCTGCTATCGCTGTGATCTTGGGGTCTAACTACCACGAACATGACCACCACCTCATCCTGAATGGCCAGATGCACTCCATCACCCTAACTTGTGAGAAGATATATATCCCACTCCTAAATATGGAGTTGTTGTAGACCCTATATTACTGGCTTCTAGAGGAAACATTCTGTATAATTTCTGTAGATATTCCATTTTTTGTAGGATGGGCACTCGACTTGGTCTAGAAGACATTGTGTCCTCATATTCTCTATCCTTCCGCATTGACATCACCTCACATGGCTACCTGTAGATACATTATCACAAATAACATCACTGCGAGGAATCTATGTATGATGCTTCCTACTTCTGGATGAGACAGTACCATATCTAGTTACTAAATTTCCTTGGCTGGCACCTCCAGAATCCCTCAGGTTATGCTATGTGATTATCGCCTGATTCACTATATTAGATAAAATAGTCAACCTAATGTCATTCACCTACGATTAGATGTCATACCTAATATCATCCTTAAATCTCCAAGCCTTCGATACATCAACACCCATCATAATAGGTGTGAAGTGATAGATCTTAGTAAAACGGACCGAGTAGTCCATAACTAATAGTGTACCCTACTCCATATGCATAAACTCCTAGGATCTATTACCACTCATCATCTTGGGATAAAATCAATCATATAATAATATCTATAAATATCCCCATTCAATATCTTGATTATGCTCTGTCTGAGTGATAAAATTCCACTATATCATTGTGGAATCACGCAACATATTTGTCGCGAGATTTACCCTCATATTATGAGGTGTCTCTATGTTCTCAATGAGAAAAAGAATGACCCCTATCAATAAATCTACCACATGTGGTTCACCATCCCCTAAAAATATTGATGGATTCTACTGCTATAACACTCGCGTCTTCTCTACCATAGACATGGATGTATGTGATTCTCCATAAAAGGGTTTTATTAACCTCATAAATCCTTCAATGAATTGTGCATTAGTACGTACATCTAGTGTAATAGCTGGTGATGCAACTAGAAAAACTAGTGGATCCATTGGTAGCCCATGGACTACTACATATGGGGTTTGATCACCTCCACCCTCCCGGCGTACATCTTGAGGTCGTTATGGTGAATGACTCTATTTCCAATCATACGCCTTAGTTCAAGATTGTTATCAAAGTTCACAGCTCCAAATCACAGATACGAAGACATGATAGGTTAAAACCTTTCTTTATAACAAACCACCCCTTATCCTACCCCATGGATTAGGTCTACATGTTAGAAAAATGAGACACACTACCAAGATCCCTCTAATATGGTTGGGTATGGTAATTTCTCTACCTAAATCCAATCAGGTTTAACTTGATTTCCATATTCGTTTCATCTCTATCAGATCCCCTTTTAGAAGGGTAAACCAATGGTACACTAAATTCTAATCTTTCTGGGCCCATACTCCCCACAAATAAAATCTTGTAGTGCACTTATAGCACACCAAAACACAACTCTTCTTAAGGACGAAACATGATCCACTAAATTCCGATCCAAGGGAACCCATACCCCTCAAGGACCAAATATTTGCATCCATCCAATCCATTCCATAATATATATACCAATATACCTATCACAATATCATAAATATCTATCATGAAATCTATCACAATAGCATGAAATAAGTAATTATCTCTAAATGGCATGGAAATTATCAATGGAATGTGATTTATAATAAGTTCCTATATGATGCATGAGATGGAATTCCATTATCTCATTAGGTTTCAACTCAATATAAACCAGAATAATAACAATATCACAAAACAAGTTTGTCACCCAGTGATGAAATCAAATAAATTTTAATATCTCTAAATCCATAAAATAAACAATTCAATTCGAGGCAATTTAGATTTTCCCTATATGTGGGGTATCTACAATTAGAAACCACTAATTACCAAATTCAAATTACTTATTATCCCTTTCAATTTTATCCAAATATCAAAGATAACTAGTAAAAGAAAACCTGTGATACCACTTTGTAACATCTCTAACTCGGATGCCACATAACAATGCTCCGAGCCTAGTTGGACACATGGCCTCAAGCGCATATCCCCAAACGCTAGAGGCTTAAGAATAGTAATGAGGGACTAGGTGTGATAGTTGGGAGACAATGAACTCATTAGAAGAGTGTAACATAGAGGAAATATTTGTTCGATAGTGGAAGCAGTAATATCATACAACAGAAGTAAATAGTGTAATACTGATAGTATAAATAAACTAGAGTAATATCATACAACAGAAGATGATAAATGCCACATTTTAGGAAAATAACCGAAATAGGTACACAAAAGTCATATATAATACAATTTTCAATAGTAAAAAATTGCCAAAAAGAATCCTAGTAGCATCACAAGCCTCATCTTGGTCCCATTCTCTCTTGCACTTAAGTAGTATATCAAGTACCCGTAGGAGAGAACATTCCCTTATCAACACCTCCAATCATATAATCTATTTGCGTCCAAAAAATGACCCAAACACTGTGTGAGACTGAATCCCATTAGGAAACCAACCAAGTTCTATGTCAATCAGTTAGTGAATATATATAACAGGATGTGTATAGTAATGAAAGCAGTAAGCTAGGAAGTACTCAAAAGTAAATAACCCTACAAGCACTAGTTTCTATTTAATGCCCATTTTATCCTCCATTTAACAATTAAGTTATATTTAATTAATAAGTCTCTATATCCTTCATAATCCCAAAATCACCCATATTACTGTAAGCACAACAGATGCCTCAGAAGGCCATCTAACTAAGTATAAGTGAAGGCTGAATCCATGCTTGTGCTTTGTCTTGGAAGACGCATCATAAACCATATCATTTCAAATATTAAATTTACAACCTGATCGCATATCTGACATTCCTATGTTGGAATTCAAGTATCACTCTAGGTGTAATTTCAACCAACACTCTATAAGCCTGTCCTGATGAACCTATGAGGAACCCGGTATCACTATAGGTGTGGTATAACTCCATGTCAATCGTTCCCATCCTTAGAGGTCCTATAGGGAATCCCCAATTATAACTCATGACATATAGTAAAATTATTCCTAATCCCATCCATAACTTCCCTCAAAGTATCAATTATTACCTTAGTATATAAGTACAACCTCTATGAGACCATCCATGGAATCCATGTTTCACTCATGGATTAAACATAATTAAACCATTGAGATCCTCCAAGTAATTCCAACATAATATAAGGTTCACTCAAGTTACAATATATAGTATTTAGATGGGCCCATGTATGGAATTATAAATATAATCTATTATTTACCCAATACTAATTACTATGTCATCATAAAAAATTCAATTAAACATTTCATCATTCATTCTATGGTCCAAAACAAAAGCATCTAATATAACTCACCACCAAGTGGTGTCTCAATAAAGGACCAACCTCAAAAGGATTGGAATTTCATTTAATAAAATGGAAATATTTCTCATAATAATCATTACATTTAATTTAATCTATTATATGGGTTAAACATTTTTCATCTCACATGGGCAGTTCAACAGTATAAGCAATTCATTCCAGACATGCTTAAATAGATAGTAGAAAACCTAGGTAATGAGGAAAGTTAACCATCCCATACCATAAAACAATTCAAATACTACAGTTACCCTATCCTTTTACACATATCATTACATGATTTTAAACATAATAAAATATCGTATTACTAGCCAAGGATCAGGAAGTCTAGTGTCTTGGAAGACTTGGTATATAAAACAGAAAACATGGGACAAAATAAAACATTTCTTTATTTAATTTTCATAAGGATCTCTTAACACCCATTATTCTCATATATCCTCATTAGATAACTTGGGAATAACATGGACAAAGATATGAGCTAAAATCCCATTAAGGGAATAAACATAAGAATAAATCTTCAACACATGGGTATGAATGCATGAAATAATGATATAAAAAGGCATATAACATATAGAATCATTGAATATAAACATGAGATCATATAAACATGGAGTTATAGTAATGTTCCAACAACATAAAACATGAAATTATCAATATTCAAGAATCATTTCACTTAGAGGAGAACAAGTCAAGGTTTACACTAAGACTGTTGCACATGGTTTCACGAGTCAAGGCTAACCACCAAGATCGTTGCACATAACGTCTCATTAGACTCAACATTTCTCAATGCATTAGATCTATATCTCGGTGTACCAATATTAACATTTTAATGAATATTATTTCCATAAATATAATCATACATAATCAACCATATATAAACATAATGGTTACCCATGGGATGAATTGGGTATCATAATCTTGTCATAAAGCATAAAAATGAGAGTATCATAAAAATGTCCATGAAGGAAAGGAATTAGATCATGAATGGGAAATCATAGGGTAGAATAGGCATATATCATTAAAATTGATGTCATATTTAAGTAATAACAAGTAAAAAGAGTCCTTAAGAAGCTTCCTATTTAAAACATTTTAGTTCAATTAAATAAAAAGATCAAACGTCATTTAAAACATAAAAGGGAATAATCTTTTATATAAAACCAGAAGTGAACCAGAAATCTATTCATAATAAAAATAGTGGTTTTATAAAAATAATGGTTTCTTAAAAATAGATTATATAGTGTACTTGAAAATGCGTTAGAATTCGATAAGTTCCATTAAAATGTGTTTTCCAATCAGGAAGTATTGAGGAAGAAATCATTTAAAAACACGTATATCCCCAAAAAGAGAATGATGAATGGATATTTATACATGATTTTTCAGAATATACCCATAATTTAAAATATGTGTATAAAAATAAAAGGTAATTTTATTTGGTTAAATATAATTATAGAGCCACCCGAATGAATAGAGGAGGTTCATGTAGAATCCATTACCTTAAGTGTAATGGTCTCATTCAATGGATATTAATTTAATGGTAACCAAATTAAATTCATTAATTAATATTTCCATAATATATTATTAATTTAATTTATTTATTATAACCTTATTGAGTTTATTAATGACCATTTTGATGGGTTAAGAGTTTCAATTTCATTGTTTGGAAGCGTTTGTTTCGCTGGTTTTCATGATTGGTTTATTTATATACATGTAAGGATAGACATGTAAGATGATAATGGTTGTAAAAATTTAAGTTGTATACTATTACTGATAATCTATAATATTACATGGTTATAAAATTTATTTGGTTATTTATTGTAATGATGAATCATTATATAAAACATTATTGATACAGTTTTGGTTAATTTCGGGTTTTTAATCACATCGAACACATTTTTCTTAATAAATTAATATTATGTGTAACAAAATATGTAAGAACCTTAAATAAGATACAATACATATATTATAATCAGTTTAAACCATAAAAATGGTTTCATGACTAGAATTTTATATGGTAATAGAAATTGTAAACCCATCGTCCTCGAATGTGATAAATTAACACATCTCATATGGTTTTTTCATTTTTAGTATAAAAGGAGGGGAAAGAGATATAATGATGGATTATTCAATTATCATAACACAATTAGAGTAAATTTAAGGTAATGGATTTATCATAACATTTCTATGAAAGGATTTTTGTAAAGAAAAATAAAATAGTAGAACTAGAAATAAAATAAAAGAAATGAAAAGAGCAATTTACCTCTTGAATATATCTTCTATGAGAACATCATTAGGATAAAGGATTTGGTATTTTTAAGAAACCATGGTCTAATGGTTATGGGATAGTTATTAGGGATATATTTATGTATAATTTTGACTTGGAATAATGCTTTATAGGAGTGAGGATAAGAGGGTCATGTGGGTGGTTTTTATATTGGAGGTGAGGAGGGGTTTCCCACTATTTTAATCATTAGTTTAATATTTTTTCTCAATACTATGAATAGTATTTATTATTATGACCAAAAATAGTAGATAGAGGATGTGATTTTGAACCAATGTCCATTTATATCATCCATGATACAATAATGATGTAGAAATTCATTTATTTAGCATTTATCATAAATTATCATATTTTACTATTCACCAAAAAATAAAGTATTTTAGAAAAATACAAAAAATTCACCCTAATTTTTTTTTGATATGTACAATAAAAAAAGGAAATCCATTTTCCAAAAATAAGTTTCTTAATATGATAATTATTTTTAATTAAAACGTTAATTTACTTGAAAACCACAAATTTTAAAATTAAAACTGCTTTTCTAACACTTTAAAAAATTAATTAAGGACTCTTAAAATTATCTTATAATCATAAGTCATCAAATAATTATTTATTAATACATTTTATTAAAATAAATTTCCTTTTAGAATTATTAAATTAACCATAAAATTTTAATTAAATATAAATTACTTACAAAAATACCAACAATTAGTTAATAATTTTTAAAATATTAACTTACTTATACTATGATATATTTATATCATATTTCCTCTTATAATCTAGATAAATTTTAATTATACTTTCATTGGTGAGGTTACTATTACATTGTCGAATTTACTATTCATAAGGGTCACATTACTACTCCAAAGGTCAAGTTACTATTTCATCGGTATAGGTTCTTTAACTTCTAGAGATACCTTTTATTTCACTCATTGTTTATTTAATGGTTTTTATTCTGTTCTATAAGTAATATTATGTGATTATACTATAAGAAATAATTATAAGAAGGTAATTCCATTAATAAAACATTGGGTCATTACATTCCTCCATCCTGATGAAATTTCTCCCTCAAAATTTCATTTTACATTATATATCATAAATAGGTGTGGGTACTTTTCCTTTATAGCTTCCTCTAATTCCCATTTTCCCTCTTCGTACTAATTGTTCCACCATATTACTTTGACCTGGTGATTATTCTTGTTGCATATAACTTTATCTCTACGATCCAAGATCTTCACTAGCTGCTCCTTGTAAGAAAGATCATTCTACAACTATACCACCTCTGAAGAGAGTACATGCGAAGGATCTGGTATGTATTTATATAAGAGGTATAGGTGGAAAACATTGTGTAATTTATAAATGGTATGTGGAAGTTCTAGTCTATAGTTCATAGCTCTGACACGATCAAGCATCTTGTGGGGGCTGATGTACTTGGGAGTTAGCTTTCTTTTCTTCCCAAATATCATGACCTTCTTCCATGGATATATGCAGAGGAGTACCATGTATCCAACTTTGAATTCAAGGTATCATCTATGATTTTATACATAAATATTCCATCAAATTTGGGATGCCTTGATGTGATGCTGAGTAGTTATCACCTTCTCCACCATTTCTTCAACCATTTCAGGTCCTAGCTGCTTACACTCAATGACTTCATCCCAACATATTGGTGTTCTGCACCTTTTCCCATGAAGGGATTTATATTGATCTATTCAGATGCTAGAGTGGAAACTAATGTTGTAAGAGAATTCGACAAATGTATTTTTTTGGTCCCACCCTAATTTTGAGTCCATATAACATTCTCTCAAAATATCATCCAATGTCTAAATAGTTTTCTTAGATTGGACATCATTTTGCGGATGATAGGTTGTGTTGATGTTTAAATCGGTGCTTAGAGCATGTTGGAGAATTTTCCGGAACATCGAGGTGAATCTTGGATCTTAATCAGATAAAATATATAGTGGTACAACATACATCCTTACCACCGCTTTTATATATATCCATTCAAGTTTATCCAATGAGAAGTCCTCTAGAATTGTAATAAAGTGAGATATCTTTATAATATGATCCACAATGAACCATATAGCATTGTTTTATATGGATTTCCTTGGTAGTCCAGTGACAATGTCCATGGTGATGTTCTACCACTTCCATGCTGGTATGGGTAGTGGATGCATAATACCCTTATGCTTTTTCCTTTCAACCTTCACTTGTTTACATACCATGCACTTTGATGTATATTAAAAAATATCCTACTTCATATTTCCCCACCATAAGTAGTCTCAATGATCTCGATACATCTTTGTGCTCCCTGGGTGAATAAAGAAGGTCGAGCTATGTGTGTCATTCAAAAGCTACTTATTTATCTCTAGATCATATGGTACACATAATCATGACCTAAATCATACAACTCCTTCCACACAAATCATGAACTCATATAATTTCCCATTTCTAATAACTTATACCATTTTCATAATTTCCTCATCCTTTCTCTTAGAATCCGTTATTTTCTTCATGAGGGATGGTTAAGAAATCATTTGAGAAAGGATTGAGTAGTTATAATGTAGAGACCCAAAGCCTGACGTACATGGACATTACGTTACTTTTGCGGAATACTTAGTACATAACAAAAACACACACACAAGGATCGTAATATTTTAGTGTCTTCGGAAACTCGGAACATAATCTTCTAATCGTGGTGAATGATCTTCAACATCTTCCATAAAGATCTTCCTTTTTTTATACCTAAAACCTTTCTTTATATCCTGGGGAAAAGAAAACATAAAAGGGTGAGCTCAAATTCTTAGTAAGGGTAAACAAAAGAAATATCAATCACATCATATACATAAGAACATATCTTTTAGAAATATTAACCTGCAAAAGAGCTCATAATATCATAACATGGGATAAATCATAGAAGTGAAATTTAATCCCAATAATCATAACTTAAAACATGAAACTTTGTGGCATACACACATAATCATAGAGAATCATTTCTTGTTAGTCAAGAATCATTTCCAAGACTATCTTAGTGGACAAAGTCCCTTTCTGAACCGATTCACCCTCGTTCCAGTCCTATTTCAATGAACCAGTATAAACTACCGTTCTATCCATGTATATCTCATGAGATATAAAATCTTTACCCAATGAATTGGGAGGAGATATAAGTCCCACCCATCTCATAATGATACCATTCTTATGTGTGCCACAAAATCATAAATCATACATCATTGCATAACCCATGTAATACAAATGCGAATCTTAAACATCATGACATAATAAAACAATTCATACAAGATAAAGGAATTCATAAAAATAATTCCATCACAACATGATCAAATCAAAAAATAACCCTTTATTATCTTAGATGGAAAATAATTTTGATAAAACACTTGAACTCCATTCTTGAGAAAAATATCCTTTCTTCTTCAAAAACATTTTTCCTTTCATAACATGTCATACGACTTTAAAGTAAAATAGGTTGATTAAAAATAAACTTGAAAACTTGTAAAGTAAGCTTCCTGGAAATAATGTTTTAAAAATCCATTCATGTCGTATAAGTTAAAAAAACATTCTTCATACTTTTGTCAGAAAATTCAAAAAGTACCTCGTACGAAAAACGACAAAAGATTCCTTTCATATCTTTTACTAAAAACTCACCGAAGGGTAAAATGGGATTTAAACAATTGTAGGTGGATGAAAATAATATTACATATTGAGGAAACATGGATGTGGATGATAAAATACACCCCAGAAAATTACAAAGTATAAACAATCTCGGATAGAAATGAGATTGTGATATTTCCCTTACCTTAGGTCCGATTTGCTTCGTAAGTGTACGAACCTCCTGTATAATGATTTAAATAATGTCATTGACTTATTAAATAATCATATTAATTGTTATTATATCATACATGGTTCACTTATGACTTTATATTACCCGTTCTTTTATAAATTCATGTTAATGTAGCGTTTTGGGTAAAATCGTCTCATTTGTCATTCGTGTTTTTAACTTGTAATTATTAATATGATTACTTGGATCATGATTACTTATATCCAGAATGTAAAACATGATTTATGTATAATATATATTCAGAATAAATATATATATAATATATCAATAAATGGAATGAAATACACCGTTCATGGAGACGGTAGTCCGTACGTACGCATGAACGATGTTTTCGTTTCCTTATTGAATTGAATGGAATTAAGTAGATGACATACATATAAATATAAATAAATCCAGTATCATTATTATGTCATATATTTCATTAGTAATTATTATATACATTATAATAATTCATGAATGGTTAATCATTGAGAATGAATCTCATCGCATCGTGGAGACGGTAGTCCGTACGTACGCACGAGCGATGATATCATTTCCATGGTCGTGGAATTGTGTTGAAGTGTATTTATACTATTTCAGTATCAATATCACATTCTAATAATCATATATATTTACTCATTACACCATTATACCCATCCAATTAAGGTGGTGGCGGAAAATAGATTACACCACGGCGTGGAGACGGTATTCCGTACGTACACACGCGTGGTGATTTCCTTTTTCCGTAGGATGGATAAAAGGTTAATTAGAGTTGTTTCATATTTATAATAATATATAAGTATATAATAAATACTGATGTTATTACTTTATCATGAAACTACTAAATAAGAAGAAGTTGAGGAAGAAAGAAATTGAAAAAGATCGGTAATGGATATTACCTCTTTTTGACGCGCCTTCACTTAACCTCCACTTAAAGAACTAAGGATTGTCTTTGAAGAAGACCAGGACCTCTAGGATGATACTAGGTAAGTTGAGAAGATATTTTGGCAGGGTTTGGCCTAGCTTGAATGCTCAAATTGCTGTGAGGAGGAGAGGGAGGAGGTTCCCTTTTATAAGGGAGGAGAGGGGCATCTTAGGAAAATCTCAAAATATTATTTTATATTAAGGTCAAATACGGTTTATAATGGTTCCAAATGGTCTTATTTCGAAGATAAAGTGGGGATGGGTCGAAATAATCTCATCCAATAGGATTTAGACAAGTTTAGGTTATTATTTTAACCTTATCAATTAGATTTAACTCTAAGTTAAATAATTTAACTTTTACCGTGTCTTTTTTTTCTTACACTATATGTTTAATAATCTTACTATATCAAGCCAAACGAACCCCCAGTTATTTATTATTAATATATATATCCTTATATAAGTCATTTGGTCGATCCTTATATTTTTAATAATTAAGTGTCAATTAATAATATAATATTTGTTTTAAAAACTAATTTATGTCAATTTTGACACTATTTGGTACATGATTTTTATGAAATTTCTAACAGAATGATAAGTTCGAACCAAGTTACTTATATCAACAATAACATGTCATATTAACCTAGAAAACTAGTGTAAGTCATAAAAAGTCTCAAATTACATTTATTTGGGCATTTATAACATCAATTATGTTAATATTTTCTTAAAAAGGTAATTACTACATCATCGTTGTGTCATAAATAAATTAAATTATTTGAAGTATAAAAATTACAAATAAATTACGATTATGTAGAAAATCTTTTTATCTTTCTAATAAATATTTATAGTCAAAATTATATTATGTATAACCCTATATTAAAATTTTTTTAGTAAATAAACTTTTATTTTAACTCTTTTAACTCTTCTTTGAATTAAATAATAATAAATGTCCTAATCTAATCCAAGTGGGCCTAAATGATAATATTTTACACTTAAGGTTGTTTTTGGTCGAGATACACTTGTCCAATAGAATTATTACATGTGTTAGGGTAATATTAACATCATTCTTACCCTTAATTACCCTATTTACTTTTAACCGTGGTAAATAAAAGTAAAAAGTTACTATTCACCAAAAAAAATTCATCTCATTGAACCACATTTTACTTACTGACATCAACCGTATCTCTTGTATTTTTTAAATTCCATTCACAGAAGCGGTAAAATTAAGATTTATGAAGAAACTAATTTTTTTAACTACCACTTAGTAGTTTCACTATTCATCAAAAATTGAAGTTTTTCAGAAATATGCCAAAATTTCACCCTAAAATATAATTGATATTCCGAATTCAAAAATGATTTCTATTTTAAAAAATTACATACATATAAGTTTAATTAATTAATTTTATAATTAATTTCCGCTGTCACAACAAATAGCGTGTTTTTAAGAGATAATAACTATCGAAAGATTAACACTTGTTTATGTCTGGTGTAAATGTGAAATTACATCCAATGACCAACATTTTATTGAATTGTAAAAATATATTCTAAATATACTTTAAAACCACTCAAATTAATAATTTCTCACTATTAATTATTTCGATTAAAAAAAGTTGTTTATAATTAAAATTTATTAATTTTCACTATTCATCAGAAAATGAAAGTTATCCGAAAAGTACCAAAATTTCACCTTAGGCTAAATTAGATACTCCAAATCCAAAAATGAAGTCCATTTTGAGAGATAAGATTTCTAAAATTTTAAAAGGGGGTTATTACTATTCATAACGGTTAGTTTTAATAATATTTTAATAGCATATCGTTGTTTAGTGAAACTCGGTATTGCGTACTACACACGCTATCGAGGAAGGTCGTGATTGCGTGTAATACAAGGCAAGTCAAGGATGCGTGTTGTGAAAGGTCATTTTGGTGTAGCGTACAACACAAGACATTAAAAAGAATATTTTTCATAAAATCTTGGGCTGTTACATTCTACCCCCCTTAAAATGAATTTCGCCCTCGAAATTCGTCGGGGTTATAAATGGTTTACTATTCGAAAGTTTCTTTAATAGAAACCCACATCGTAAAAAGGAATACCAAAACCAATCTTTAAAAATGAAACTATGAAACGTAACGGTTACCCAAATAAACTAATCACTGGGTTTCCACATAGGTGAAAATATGGATATGGAAGAGAAATCTAACCATCATGTTCTGTTGAAGAGTGGTAGAGAACATGGCTATGGAAAATCCAGAAATCACAAAGCCATACATTTGTGACGATCTAGGGTACCATCTGATTCGTCGGATATAAGGGAACTAGGACAACATTTTTGGTTTTCAAGATCATTTCCCTAAAGTTGAAAATTTTGAATTAGAATAAATACTTACTTTATTTTGGTACAATATCACTATTGTTCGTGCCGTGAACAATTTCCACTTCATATCTTAAATAAATGAAGTTGAATTTGTTATTCGTGAAGTGTTAGCATATCATGTGATAGAATGATGGGTCATTCCATCTGTCTCAAACAAAAGGTTAACAAAAGTTATTAAATATACATAAGTCATTCTATAGTGAGATTAATCATATATGTTTCCTAAAATGGACTTATACTTCATATATCATACTGCTTAATATAATAAAACTAGTTTCTACTAAACAGGGACTTCCTGTAGGCCAGTGGTAGGCGATAAAGGCCAGTCGCACTTCGGTTGTGGGTTCGATTCCCACAGCCTTGTCCGACGCGATGGGTTGTCGCTCGTCCTGTAGGTTTTCCTTTTTCTAAAACTATATTACTATAACATCCCATCAATAATATCGAAAAAACTTCCATCCTTAAACAATACTAACTTATGTCCAACATAATCCATTCCAATATTTAGGCTTATCCATAATACTGCAGTCCACTCTCATAAGATAGTGAAAACGATTACCAGAGATTTAATACCATCATTGATCCCCATATAACATAAGATATGTTTTGTTGGTCACATTCCAAACATTCAAAGTCCTTAATCATGTATTCTCTGGAATACCCATTGAAACTTAGTGAAAACATGAATGCAGTTAAACATTCACACTTTCCACATACCAAAATCCTCAAAATTCCATATACTCAAACCATGATATCACTTAGTCCTTATTTCAATCATGAGCTCATGAATACTGTTAAACATTTCATTTTCTCGTTTTCCCTTCATTATGCGCATATCATCTTATTTCCAAAAATATCTCAATCACTTTTAATACCACATTAGCCCAACACATAAATATTCCAATACTTTATGATACAACATTATTTTGGAATCCCATTACATAAACACTTAATCATTCCACCACATCGTTGTCATATTCAACATCGCCAATAGTGATCACATGTGACTTCCCTTTGTCCTTTGCCTTAAGTGGTTGCTCATGTTGATCATCACTAACCCTTGAATTAGGGCATTTATTAGCATAATTCCCCATTTCCTTGCACTTGAAGCATTGAAGTGTTGGTGGTGCGTTCTCTGTAGTGTTTGCTTTATTAACATCATTAGAAACCCTTTTTCCATTACTTCGACACTCAGCTGCTCGATGTCCTTCTTTTCCACACTTAAAACATTTTCTAGTACCTTTAAGACAATCTCCACCATGCTTCATTCCACACTTTGTGCATAAGGAAACATTCATCTTCTTTTTACCATTATTCTGAGATTTCTCCTTGAACTCCATCTTTCGTTTCTTGTCAAAACCATGAGATGGATATGTGACACCAACTTCCATTTCTACCTTGATAGCACAACGCACAATTTCTTCATAGCTACTGAAGTCTCTTATAGCTAATGCCCTTCGAAGACTTGGTTTTAAGCCACTGAAAAATCGATCAACTTTACTTTCAGGTGGGATGATAATTCCATATGCATACCTTGCATGTCTTTTAAAATTCACTTCATATATACCAACAGATTCATTATCCTTCTACTTCAGCTTAAGAAACTCCTTTTCTATCTTTGTTCGAAGAATACGAGGGAAGTACTTTCTGAAAAACAAGTTCTTGAACTCGTCCCATTCCATGGACTCAATTTCATCTCTTGGCCTCGTATTCTTGATAAGATTCCACCATTGATCAGCTTCACCTTCCAAACGATATACTGCTAAGATGAATTTATCATGTTCAGAACATTGAAGAACTGAAAATATCTTTTCAGTGGTACTAATCCATTTTTCAGCAACAAGTGGATCGGAAGTCCCACTGAAAGAAGGTGGACGTTGCCTCATGAAGGACTCAATAGAATATTGTTCCCTTCTCTACTCATTTGGAAGTCCAGAATGAGTCATAGCTTGTGTAAGTATAGCAATAATATTTTTCACTCCATCTCCCATAACATTTTTTTTTCAGGAGGACAATCATTTCATTGTCCATTGCATTGATCGACACGGTTCCTTCGGGTTCCAGCCATCGTCTAAAACCCAAAAATAATAGTGTGAGAGGAAAAAATCATGCTAGGGAAAACAACATTATAAATGGAGAGTACCTTCAATATATAACATCTTAGGTTTAATTCTATGATCTTTAGCGTAATTCTAGTACTATAACCTATACGTATACTTAACCTTAGGGACATCCCTAGACATACCTTAAAAATATCTCTAGGTATCTCACTAATGTTTTCGCATCCTAGTTTCCAAAGGTTGACTAAACCTTTCTGCTGATACCAACTATAGAGACCCAAATCCTGACGTACATGGACATTACATTACTTTTGCAGGATACTTAGTACATAACAAAAACACACACACAAGGATCGTAATAGTTTAGTGTCTTTGGAAACTCGGAATGTAATATTCTAATCGTGGTGAAAGATCTTCAACATCTTCCATAAAGATCTACCTTTTTTTATACCTAAATCCTTTCTTTATATCCTGGGGAAAATAAAACATATAAGGGTGAGCTCAAATGCTCAGTAAGGGTAAACAAAAGAAATATCAATCACATCATATACATAAGAACATAGCTTTTGGAAACCTTAACCTGCAAAAGAGCTCATAATATCATAACATGGGATAAATCATATAAGTGAAATGTAATCCCAATAATCATAACTTAAAACATGAATCTTTTTGGCATACACATATAATCATAGATATTAATTTCTTGTTAGTCAAGACTAATTTCCAAGACTATCTTAGTGGACAAAGTCCCTTTCTGAACCGAGTCACCCTTGTTCCAGTCCTGTTTCACTGAACCTGTATAACCTACCGTTCCAGCCATGTCTATCTCATGAGATATAAAATCTTTACCCAATGCATTGGAGGGAGATATAGGTCCCACCCATCTCATAATGATACCATTCTTATGTGTGCCACAAAATCATAAATCATACATCATTGCATAACCCATGTAATACAAATGGGAATCTTAAACATCATGACAGCATAAAACAATTCATACAAGATAAAGGAATTCATAAAAATAATTCCATCACCACATGATCAAATCAAAATAGAACCCTTTATTATCTTAGATGGAAAATAATTTTGATAAAACACTTGAACTCCATTCTGGAGAAAAATATCCTTTCTTCTTCAAAAACATTTTTCCTTTCATAACATGTCATACGACTTTAAAATAAAAGATGTTGATTAAAAATAAACTTGAAAACTTGTAAAGGACGATTCTTGGAAATAATGTTTTAAAAATCCATTCATGTCGTATAAGTTAAAAAAAACATTCTTCATACTTTTTTCGGAAAAGTCAAAAAGTACATCGTACGAAAAACGACAAAAGATTCCTTCCATATCTTTTACTAAAAACTCACCGAAGGGTAAAATTGGATTTAAACAATTGTATGTGGATGAAAATAATATTATATATTAAGGAAACATGGATGTGGATGATAAAATACACCCCAGTAAATTACAAAGTATAAACAATCTCGGATAGAAATGAGATTGTGATATTTACCTTACCTTAGGTCCGATTTGCTTCGTAAGTGTCTGAACCTCCTATATAATGATTTAAATAATGTCATTGACTTATTAAAGAATCATATTCATTGTTATTATATCATATATGGTTCACTTATGACTTTATATTACCCGTTCTTATGTAAATTCATGTTAAAGTAGCGTTTTGGGTAAAATCATCTCATTTGTCGTTCGTGTATTTAACTTGTAATTATTAATATGATTACTTGGATAAAGATTACTTATATCCAGAATGTAAAAAATGATTTATATATAATATATATTCAGAATATATATATATATATATATAATATCGATAAATGGAATGAAATACACCGTTCATGGAGACGGTAGTCCGTACGTACGCATGAACGCTATTTTCGTTTCCTTATTGAATTGAATGGAATTAAGTAGATGACATACATATAAATTTAAATAAATCCAGTATCATTATTATTTCATATATTTCATTAGTACTTATTATATATACTTTATAATCATTCATGAATGGTTAATCATTGAGAATGAATCTCATCGCGTCGTGGAGACGGTAGTCCGTCCGTACGCACGAGCGATGATATCGTTCTCATGGTCATTGAAATGTGTTGAAGTGTATTTATACTATTTCAGTATCAATATCACTTTATAATAATAATATATAGTTACTCATTACACCATTATACCCATCCAATTAAGGTGGTGGCGGAAAATAGATTACACCACGGCGTGGAGACGGTATTCCGTACGTACACACGCGTGGTGATTTCCTTTTTCCGTAGGATGGATAGAAGGTTAATTAGAGTTGTTTCATATTTATAATAACATATCAGTATATAATAAATACTGATGTTATTACTTTATCATGAAACAACTAAAGAAGAAGAAGTTGAAGAAGAAAGAAATTGAAAAAGATCGGTAATGGATATTACCTCTTTTTGACGCGCCTTCACTTAAACTCCACTTAAAGAACTAAGGATGGTCTTTGAAGAAGACCAGGACGTCTAGGATGATACTAGGGAAGTGTAGAAGAGATTTTTTCAGGGTTTGGCCGAGCTTGAATTCTCAAATTGGTGTGAGGAGGAGAGGGAGGAGGTGCCCTTTTATAAGGGAGGAGAGGGGCATCTTAGGAAAATCTCAAAATATTATTTTATATTAAGGTCAAATTCGGTTTATAATGGTTCCAAATGGTCTTATTTCGAAGATAAAGTGGGGATGGGTAGAAATCCTATCATCCAATAGGATTTAGACAAGTTTAGGTTATCATTTTAACCTTATCAATTAGATTTATCTCTAAGTTAAATAATTTAACTTTTACCGTGTCTTTTTGTTTTCTTACACTATATGGTTAATAATATTACTATATCAAGCCAAACGAACCCCAAGTTGTTTATTATTAATATATATATCCTTATATAAGTCATTTGGCCGAACCTTAGATTTTTAGGAATTAAATAACAATTAATAATATAATATTTGTTTTAAAAACTAATTTATGCCGATTTTGACACTATTTGGTACATGATTTTTATGAAATTTCTAACAGAATGATAAGTTCGAAACAAGTTACTTAAATTAACAATAAAATGTCATATTAACCTATAAAATTAGTTTAAGTCAGAAAAAGTCTCAAATTACATTTATTTGGGAATTTATAACATCAATTATGTTAATATTTTCTTAAAAAGGTAATTACTACATCATCGTTGTGTCATAAATAAATTAAATTATTTAAAGTATAAAAATTAAAAATAAATTACCATTATGTAGGAAATATTTTTATATTTCTAATGAATATTTATAGTCAAAATTATATCATGTATAACCCTATATTAAAAATGTTTTAGTAAATAAACTTTGATTTTAACTCTTTTAACTCTTCTTTGAATTAAATAATAATAAATGTCCTAATCTAATCCAAGTGGGCCTAAATGATAATATTTTACACTTAAGGTTGTTTTTGGTCGAGAAAAACTTTTAAAATAGAATTAGGACATTTGTTAGGGTAATATTAATATCATTCTTACCCTTAATTACCCTATTTACTTTTAACCGTGGTAAATAAAAGTAAAAAGTTATAATTCACCAAAAATTATTTTCATCTCATTGAACCACATTTTACTTACTTAAATCAACCGTGTCTCTCGGATTTTTAAAATTCCATTCACAGAAGTGGTAAAATTAAGATTTATGAATAAAATAATTTTTTTAACTACCACTTAGTAGTTTCACTATTCATCAAAAATTGACGTTTTTCAGAAAAATGCCAAAATTTCACCCTAAACTATAATTGATATTCAGAATTCAAAAATGATTTCTATTTTACAAAATTCACAACATATAAGTTTCATTAATTAATTTTATAATTAATTTCCAGTGTCACAACAAATAGCGTGTTTTTATGAGATAATAAATATCAAAAGATTAACACTTGTTTATGTCTGGTGTAAATGTGAAATTACATCCAATGACCAACATTGTATTGAATTGTAAAAATATATTCTAAATATATTTTAAAACCACTCAAATTAATAATTTATCACTATTAATTATTTCGATTAAAAAAAGTTGTTTTTAATTAAAATATATTAATTTTCACTATTCATCAGAAAATGAAAGTTATCCGAAAAGTACCAAAATTCCACCTTAGGTTAAATTTGATACTCTAAATCCAAAAATGAAGTCCATTTTGAGAGATAAGATTTCTAAAATTTTAAAAGGTGGTTATTACTATTCATAACGGCTATTTTTAATAATATTTTAATAGCATATCGTTGTTTATTGAATCTCGGTATTGCGTACTACACACGCTATCGAGGAAGGTCGTGATTGCGTGTAATACAAGGCAAGTCAAGTATGCGTGTTGTGCAAGCTCATTTTGGTGTACCGTACAACACAAGACATTAAAAAGAATATTTTTCATAAAATCTTGGGCTGTTACATATAATCCTTGATTAGATCTAACCATCTTCACTAGTGAATATTAATCTCTTTATGTGTGAATATTTATTTGCGACTCTTGTGATCAATATATATCTCAAACTTCTCCCTATAATGATAATGTCGCGAGATTTTCAATGAAAATATCACTTCTTCCAAATCCTGGCCATGAGTGGTATAGTTTTTCTCTTGGATATTCACTTGACTTTAGGCGTAGGATATCACTTTATCATTTTGCATCATCACATATCCTGAGACCTTCTTTTATGCATCATCATACACCAAAAAGTGTTCTCCACTTACCGGGACTGTGAGTATTATCACAGTAATAAGACTCTTTTTGATATCCTTAATGATTTCCTAAAATTATTAAGTCTAGAATAACTTAAATAACTTTTATTTTAGATTTTTTATTCGGTTTTACAATCATGAGAAGTTCTTCAAAAATCATTGATAATACCCAGATATACCCAGAAAGCTATGGATCTCCATTACAAATGTTGGCTTGGGCCACTCTTCAATTGGCTTTGTCTTGGAAGGGTCTACAAATATCCCTTTGTAGGTGATAACATGCCCCATGAATGATACTTACTCAATCTAGAACTCACATTTACTGTACTTTTAATAAATTTAATCCCTTCGCAAAGTATTTAGAAATGTATTCAAATGCTCATCATGTTCCTCCTTTCCCATAGAGTATATCAAAATATAATCCATAAGGACTACCGGAAATTTTTCACGGTAATCACTAAAGATGCTATTAATTAAATCCATGAATATTATAGGAGAATTAGTGAGTCCTAAGGGTGTCACTATGAACTCATAGTGTCCATACCTCATTCAAATGTTATTTTTATGAAAATATTCATTCCTCATGTTTAATAGGTTATATCTTGACTGAAGGCCCATCTTAGAGAAATAACTGGCCCCACTAAGCTGATCGAACTAGTCATTTATCCATGGTAGGGGATACTTGTTATTTATCATGATTTTATTGACCTCATGATAATCAATGTGAAAGCACATTGAACCATCCTTCTTCTTGACGAAGGGGATGGGAACTCCCCATGGTTAATCACTTGGTAATATAAAACCCTTCTCCAGATTCTCCTGTTACTACTTATTCAGATCTTACAGCTCTATGGTGTCTATTATATAGGGTGTCTTTGATATAGGAAATGATCTAGAAAAAAGTTCAATTGAGAACTCAACCTCTCGATCAGGAGGAAGACTGGACAATTCTTCATAAAATACATGAGTGTAGTCCCTTACAATGGGCATGTATTCGAGCATGATTATCTCCTTTGACTCAATAATTAGAAGTATACATTTTTTCTCATAAGGAATAAATAGAAACACTTGATACAATGATTTTAAAGGATATTTATCTTCTCCCTTACACTTGTAAATAATTTTTGGATGCTTCTGGATGTGAAGAGTGATATCATTTTCCTGAAATTTGATGTTGGATTTGTATAAAGATTACCAATCCATGCCCAAAATAACACCTAACTCCACTAAAAGAATTATGCGTATATTTTTTGAGATGTTCAGTCCAAAAACATTAACTGGCTAGGATTTATATACTTTAGATGCTATAATTTCCCTATTTTCTATTCTCTAAGATAACTAAACCTCCAAATTTTGAGGTGTTATTTCAATAGTTCTACTAAACTTTCATGATATGAAAGAATAAGTAGCACCAGAATCAAATAGTACATCTTTTATTCTTGAATTAATAACTAGCATACATGTCTCTATATATTTGTTCAGATCCACCTTTGTAGTAGTGATAGTATATGCCCTTGTTTCCTTGAAGGTTGTTGTTGATTTCCTCCGACAACCCTTGTCATAGGGTAATTGTTCAGATAATAACCATGGTCCTTGAAGTTGTAACACTACTATATATGATGAGTGTTGATCTGAACCTTCCTTTCTTCATTTACATTAGTGGGAATCATCATATACGTTCAACAGTTCTTATCCAGATGTCCCATTATTCCACATTTGATGAAATTTCTTGGTTTCCATTAGACTGTACCTAGGACGATTCTTCTCACAATTTTGACACATGGGATGTTCAATCATATTTCCATCATGGGATTTAATTACTGAACTACCCATATTAGACACCATTTTATGCCTTTTTTTTCACCCAGCCCACAAGTCCATTGAGAGTCTCTGATATCCATTTCAACCTTGAGGGTACAATAGACAATATCCTCACAACTATCAACATCATGAATCACTAATGTTTTCTGTAGACTCGGATTGAGTCCACTAAATAATAGATCCACATTGTAGTCTGTATTCATGTTAATACCAAAGGTGTATCTTGAAAGCCTTTTAATTTTTGATTCATACACCCCATTGAAATAATATTCGTTATGCTTTTGTCAGAGGAACTCTCTTTCCATCATAAGATAGAGGGTTCAAGGAAAATATTTATTGAAAAACATTTTCTTCAATTCATCCCAACCCATATAATAAATTTCCTCATAGGAATTTGTATTCTTGATCAGTGTCCACCACTGATCGGCTTCCCCATCAAAATTATAGACTTCCATCAAGACTTTCTCTTCTTCTGAGAACTAGAGGACAAAGAATAAATTTTCAATGGAGTCAATCCACTATTCCACAAGGAGGGGATTAGAAGATCCACTAAAAATTGTAGGTCTTTTCCGCATGAAGGATTATATGGACACTTACTCTTTCCTTATAGGAGGAGGGAATTCCACATGATTTAATTTAGTATTAATAACTTTAGACAACTAAGAAAGTACTGTCATAATGTTTTGAGCACATGTTCCCATCATATCAAGCATTTTAATAAATAAATCTTCACATTTACTATCACATTGATTATTGTAATGTGTTCTAATATTTATCTCGATTCACAATGAAAAATAACTTACAATTATAGGGATTGAATACTTAGCTAATAAGCATAAAAAGGAAACATTAAACATAAAAGGATACACTATTTAAGGAAATGTATATCACAACTTGTGATTCCAAAGGTTTCAATCTTGGTTACCCATGATTTATTTCCTCGCATTTATTATTATAGGATTATATTTTTCTTTTTGTTCCCTTAAAGATATTTATTATTAAGATTATGAATTTAGAAAAGCATATCCCCAGGGAAATTCAAACCAATAGTGCAACAAGACATGTTGTCATGCACCAGTTCCCATTTGAGTCTTGCTCAAAGTGGTATTTTCGGGTTTTACCACTAGATAAATATGTTCCAGAACCACATTCAATTGTTTTTATTTATACAGGTATTTATTTCCATAATAAACCACTTTCTCTATACATACCAAAATATAGGAATTTTTTCTTAAAATTAGTCTTATCAATAATGTTATTAACAAAGTGTTATATTCCTAATCTCCATAAATAACTATACCATCTTCTAATAACAAATATAGAGACCCTATAATTTTACACATATCATTACATGATTATATTCATAATAAAACATCATATTACAATCCAAGGATAGTAAAGTCTAGTGTCTTGGAAGACTGGGTACATAAAACTGAAAATGTTGGACTAATTAAAAATTCCTTTATTTAATCTTTATAAGGAGATCCAAAATCCCATTGTGGTTATACATCCTCATAGGATAACCTGGGGATAATATGAACAAAGGGATGATCTAAAATCCCAGTAATGAAATAAACATAAGAATAAATCTTTAACAAATGGGTTAGAAGACAGAACATTATGACATAAAAAGGAATGGAACATATAGAATGATAACATATAAACATGGGATCATATATAAATTGAATCATAGTAATGTTTAAGCAACATAAAACATGAATTTATCATGATTCACTGATAATTTAACATAGAGGATCACAAGTTAAATTTTACCACCAAGACCATTGCACATGGTAGCACAAGTCAAGGCTAATCGGAAAGACTATCACACATAACGTCTCATCAGAATCAACTTTACCCAATGCTTTGGAGTGATATTTGGTGAAACCATCTTATCTTGTTCATTAATATGAATTCCACATATATAATCATACATAATCAGTCGTAAATAAAAAAACAGTTACCCATGGTAAGAATTGGGTATCATAATCATGTCAGAAAGCATAATAAAATGGAGAATCATAAAAATATACATGAAAGATTGAAATTAGATCATGAATGGACCATAATAGGGTAGAATATTCATATATCATTAAAATTGATGTCATCATGAATTAATAACATGTAAAAATATTACTTAAGAAACCTCAGATTGAAAACATGTTAGTTTAGTTAAAGGAAAAGGTCAAATGTTATTTAAAACATAAAAGGGAATAATCATTTATAAAAAACCATACGTTAACCAAGAATTTTTTCATAATAAAAAGAGTGTTTTTATAAAAATAATCATGTTTTAAAAACATAATATATAGTGTACTTGAAAATGGGTAAGAATTCGGAAAGTTCCCTAAAAACAAGTTTGCTTATTATGAAGTATTAAAGAGGGAATCATTTAAAAACATGTATATCCCCAAAAGAGAATTATGAATGGATCACGATACTTGAGTTTGGATCATATAAACAACATTAATAATATTTTAATAAAAATAAAATTTAAATTCATTTGGTTAAAATGAATGGTAGAGAAACCCTAATGAATAAAGGAGGTTCGATTAGAAACCATTACCGTAAGTCTGATGGTGTCTTTCACATGATCTAAATTTTTTGTATAACCAAATTAAATTCATTAAATAAAATTTCCAGAACATATTATTCATTTAATTTATTTATTATATCACTCTTAAGTTCATTCCTGACCTTTTTGATGGGTAATTGGTTTGATTTAATTGTTTGGGTGCATTTTTTTCCCTTGGTTTTCATGATTAGTTTTCTTATATACATGTAATGATAAACATATAAGATGAGAATAGTTGTGAAGAGTTTAAGTTTTATATTATTAGTTAACATAAAAAATATTACATGGTTATAAAATTGATATGGTTATTTGTAATGAAGATGGATCATTATATATATCTTTAATGATAACTCTTTTGGTTAATTGGCAGCTTTTGATCACATCAAACAAATTTTTCCCTATAAATTAATATCTTCTGTTCAAAAAGATTTAAAAACTATAAATAAGTTATAATACCTATATTATAGTTTTTTTCAACCATAAAAATGGTTTCATGAATAGAATTGAATATGGTAATAGAAATTCTAAATCCATCATCCTTGAATGTGATAAGTTGACACATCTGGGATGGTTTTTTAATTTTTAGAATAAAAGGAGGGAAAATGGGAGATAATGATGAATTATTACAATATTATAATTAAAATCTTGTAAATGTAAGTTGTGGAGTTATTATTACATTTGGATTAAAGTAGTTGATGAAATAAAAATAAAACATTGGTACTTGAATGAAAATAAAAGAAATGAAAAGTGGTATTTACCTCTTGAATATATCTTCTTTGAGAACCTCATTATGATATAGGATTAGGTATTTTGAAGAAACCACGGGATGATGAACATGGGACAGGGATTAATGAGATATGTTATTAGAATTTTTACAAGGAACAAATCTTGAGAGGATTGAAGAATAGAGGGCCATGAGCGAGGTTTTTATAGTGGAGGTGAGGAGGAGTTTCCCATTATTTTAATCAATAGTTTAATATTTTTTCTCAAAACTATGAATACCTTGATTATTTTGATCAACAATAGTAAATATAACATGTGAGTTCAAAAAAAATTCCATTTAAATCATCCACGACTCAAGAATGATGCAAACATTCATTTATTTAGCTTTAATTAGAAATTACGATATTTTACTATTCACCAAAAAAATTATTTTATAAAAATCCCAAAAATTCTACGAGACAATTTTTTGATGTGTAAAATCTAAAAATAAAATCTAATTTCCAAAAATCTTTTTCTATATATTAGAAATTTAGTTTTAATTAAAATCATAATTTATTTGAAAAATACAAATTTTAAAATTAAAACTGATTTTCTAACACATTAAAGAATTAATTAAGGTCTCTGAAAATTATCTTATAATTATAATCATAAAAATAATTATTTATGAATACATTTTATTATGATAATTTTTCTTTTAAATTATTAAAGTAATCATATAATTGTAATTAAATATAAATAACTTACAAAAATTCTGATACTTAATTAGTAATTTTTAAAATATTTACTTACTTATACTGTGATATAATTATATCATAATTCTGGTTATAAGATGGATTAATTTTATTTATACTTTCATTTGTGAGGTTACTTTTACATTGACTAGTTTACTATTCATATAGGTCACATTAGTATTCCAAATGTCAAATTACTATTTCATCAGTACACGTTTTTTAACTTCTAGAGATACATTTTATTTCAGTAATTATTCATTTATAAGGTTTTTTTGTGTTATATAATAAATATTATGTTATTATACTATAATAAATAATTATAATAAGGTAATTCCTTTGATAAAATATTGGGTTGTTATAAATACCATCTAACAACATGGAAATTCCATTAATAAAAAATTCATGTTAACAACCCTTGAAAGGGAATCAAAGGAATGCCTCATAGGTATCCTAGGAAAAATGGCAATTAAAAGGTCATATAGGGAAACTCACCCCTGGGGTGGCCCTTATTCTAAGTATATAACCTATTAAAATATTTAAAACACCTATTCAATTTCCTAAACAACAACAGAAAACAATATGGTTCAAATATAAATCAAAGAGACACCCCAAAAATGTGTGTAAGACACTCTGACATATAAAAAAAGCTCAAAAATTAAAAAAAGTCATGATACCACCTACATTAGGCTCATGATAGATAGCTCATCCAGTATCAAGCTCTGATTCCACCCTTTTGAGAGAAATCAGAAGAATGAATGTATATTGGAATATTAGGGCATTTGAGCCAAAATCTAAATAGTGTTAACGATATCTAGAAGAATCGAGAAAGGATAAAAAAGAATTAAGGAATTATCATTGTGGATCCTAGGAGACAAACCACATTTGAAATGGAGGTTGGACAGAGTGTGGATCTAAAAATGGAGAATATGATCAATAGGTATATCTCCCATGGTTCCCTTGCTATACACCAATTAAAGGGAGAATGATTTATTATGTTTAAAATACATCAGGGGAAAATTTTAATTTTACCCAAATAAACTAGGTCACACGGTTTAGGCACACCATTTGTCTAGCCATGTGCTATTTTTCATGGTCACTACAAGAGATTGGGGTCACCCGCATGATTACCCCTCACGGTTTATCGACTGTGCAGCAATCGTGTTGTTGGTCTTTGTAAAATGTTTGCAGTTTTAGTAGACCTACTGCATGGCCATGTGACTTCTACCACTTTCTATATTCTAGAAATGTGGCCAGTGATCCCCTACATCCTCACATAACAAGGTTTAATAAACCATGTGGCCTAACCAACATGGTTTATACTAACCATTCTCTACTACTAAAACACCCCAAACATTGTGTTTTGGGATTTTAATGATCCCCAAACATCCCTGAGATCTCTCTGCCCCCAAGAGGAACTCACATTAGGCCATATAAAATGAATTAAACTAATAATTGGTGGAAAACCCCATATCTATACCTCAAATAAAAACCATGTTCTTACAAACTCATTGTGATAAGACTTACATAATTGCATAGTTAGAGGCGTCACAAATGAGCTGAAATGGTAAATCCCATAGAAGTGGTTGGATTAATAGGGGAGATATGAGACTCCATTTCAATTTATTAAAAACTTCCTTATATTATTTATTAAAAACAAATTATTTCCCTTTTTGGATTAATCAGGAGTGGAAGAGTTCAATATTACTAAAGCCATGACCGAAACGACGGTAAAATCTATCATGACCTAAGAAAGACCGCACATACTACACATTCATGGGGAATGATAGGGATGAAATGACATCTAATTTTGATTTATCTACTTGGATACCATCCCCCAAAATGACATGTACATGTACTATAACTTTCCAAACCATGAAATAGAATTTTTTATAATTTAATACGAGATTATTTTGAATACAACAACGTAGAATAGAACAAAGACTACTAAAAACTAATAAAAATAAGAAACATATACAGTAAACTCATCCATGAATAAATCCATTCAACTTTCCAGGTAATCCAAAAAAATACTAACCATGCATTGCTGAAATGAACCTCAAGTATTGCAGAGACCAAATGGCGTGATCCTATAATAAAACATTCCAAATGGTCAAGCAAAGGTTGTATTTTCCTAATACCTGTGGAAAATATGGAAAAGAAAGTATCCAGAATACCCTATAATAAAACATTAATTGGACTTCCCGACTAGCCTCTCAAGTATGTGGTCAATAAATGAAAATGAAAAATGGTCCTTCCTAGTGTGTTGATTTAGCCAGTGATATTGAATACAAACACAACAACTATTCTGCACATGGTTTGGAACCAATTCATTATTTTTAATTATCATAAGACTAGTTTTTTTAGGAACTACTTATACTAGACTGACCCATTAGCTTCCATACATGGGGTAAATGATTCTAGCGGCCAATAATTTTGTTACCTCATTTTTAACAATATCTTGAAGGTTAGGGATTAGTCGACATTGTGCCTACCAACTGGTTTAGCCTCATCATTTAATAATATATGATGTGTTCAAATTGATGGGCTAATACCATGAATTTATACAATTATCCATCCAAATTCCAATTTTAACTCCCTTAAAAGGTCAAGAAGTATCAATTCATGCTCTTGGGGGGATTGGACTATCAATGATGACAGATAGCTTATTTCTATTATCAAGATATGAATATTTCATGTTTTTATGATGTGGTTTAACTTTCAATTCACAGGAATTTTTTATTTATGGGAGTTGATGTTAAAGTGAGAGGTCTCTAATCTCATCTAACTTCTCAATGGTAATATTTTCATATGAGGAATGATATTTTATGACCTTAGTAGTATCATTTATGGCCATGGGATCCTCAGGGCTCAAGAAATCATCAATTGAAAAAACGTGTTTGACATTTTTCTAAACTACTACAACATAATATACATGATTAGTTACCTAGAATGTATATTAACATTTAAGAATTATAAATAAGATTAGGGGAGAGAAAATAAGTTTTTTTTAGGAAGGAAGTACATAAATTAAATTAATAGAGAGAGAGAAGAATGTTATTCTGAGGAGTGCTTCATGGAATCAAGGATTTTTAAGTGGGCAATGTATCCACCAAAATCCATATATAATTAACCATCATGAACATTAATTATTTTTTTGGTAGTTTTTCGGATATTAACCATATTATAATTAGATAATTCCCATTAATACTATCATATTCCATTTTAGGCACATAAAAGTCTCTAGGAAGAATTGAAATTTTCACCCTCACAAGAACATCCTCTAACACAAGTGGGGTGTGCTATACTCCTGTTTGATATTTGAATAAAAATATCAATGGGATTAAATTACATAACATTCAATGAAGATAAAATAGAGTGATGC
Organism: Viscum album; assembly: GCA_963277665.1. Lineage (NCBI taxonomy): Eukaryota > Viridiplantae > Streptophyta > Magnoliopsida > Santalales > Viscaceae > Viscum > Viscum album. Next base: position 669,825,583 of record OY728133.1, read on the forward strand.
ATCAAATTTATTGAGTTACCCAAATTAAATATAACATCAGAAAAGAAATACCCCCCGATGGTGTATTGAATTGAGAATATTCCTAGATTTTTTCATTTAGTAGTAAGTGATGACTCTATCAATACTGATATGTTTATCCCCAAGAAAAAATTTTAATCCCCAATAATTCACCTTTAGTGTGAACACATATCCTTTAGAAACTTGGTGTATCATAGAATTGTCTTCATGAAATCAATCAAGGGGATGTTAAACTACACTTTTTTGAAAGCTTCCAAGATTTATTTATCAGGTTTAGTTTTTTCTCTCCCTTGGTTGGGTGGACATTTGGTGAAATAGAATATGAATGGTTTGTATTAGTCTTTCATCAAATGAAACTCTCTTTCCTTTGGAAAGGTTTCTCTCAAGAAAAGGTTTTTCCTTATTTGTTCTATTTTTAGTGGTTGGGATGGTGGTTTCCCATGGAGGGGATGACTCTAATGGAGAGTTCATTTGGATTTTAAGTTAGTTTCTACTCTGAATTGTGATGTCACTAACATTTCCCTTATACATTATGTTTACTAGGGGTTGAGACAATATTTTACCCAACCCATGACATTGAATTTTCCCCACCGAGTTGGAAAGATGACATAATTGGGTTTTTATGTCTTGTATGCAAGATTGGGTGGTTTTTTGAAATTATAGATTATTTTATACATTTATTTGGCCATTAATTCTAGGATATGATTAGGATTTAGTGGGGGGTTTTTGAAACACCTTTATGGTGGTTGATGATTTCTAGGTGGTGGTGGTGGATGATTACTGCACCATGGTTGGTTCCATATTTGTTGGGGTTGGATTGAATACCCCTTTCACTGTAGTCTTGGTTGCCTTTCCACCCAGGGTTGGATGGATAGTATGGTTCATTCTTTATTAGTTGGTTATAGGGGCGGCATGGAAAGATTACCTAAAAAATCATAGTTTTTTTCTCATTTGAGGTTATTGGTCATAATAATGGGTTTTAACAGAACACATACCACAATAGATGGGGGGAGGAGATTGGGATTTCCCTTGGGATTTTCATTGTTAAATATAAATTTGTTGGAGAATGTCACTTACCTCTTAAAATTTTTTATCCACCTTCTTCTCAAACTCAGAACCTTTCACCTCATGGACACCTTAAATGGGTACACTAGACCTTGAACCAAATTATTGAGTTTTCTTCGACAGGTTATAAATGAGGGTACTTTCACCCATTGGGTCTTTATCAACTAGAACACCACTTTTAGAAGAATAAATCATGTTTTGATCAAAAATAATTAAACCTTGATAAAAATACTGTATTAAAATTTGATCACAAATTTTTTGGTATAGTAAAGTGAAGAAATAATTTTAAATATTTTACAATATTCATAAAGAGTTTCACATTTTGATTGTATTATTACACAAATTTTTTTCCCTATTATTGCAGTTTGAAAGGTTGGGAAATAATTTTCTAGAAAAATTTGTTTTGTGTCCACCAAACCTCTAATTAGAGAGTTAACAAAATATAGCCAATATTTTGTAGTGTATTATAATGAAAAATGGATTGCCCTAGTCTATAATTATTTTTTATCCACATTATAAGGTTTTAATGTTGAATACATAATGTGAAATTATTTTAATTTATTTTGTATATCTTCTCTATAGAATCCATAGAATCTTGGTAATAAGTGAAATAAACAAAATTTTAGTTCAAAATTTGGTGATTTTACATGTATTTGAATGTATGTAAGATGGATATCTACATCAGATAAGGTTATTTATTTTAAAATATGGTTATTTTCATCCATATTATAATATTTTATTTCAGTTTTAATGTGGGTTCTGGAAGAATAAGATGGATCGAGAAGAGTATCATTGTTTTGTGTGTCCTCCTTCAAAGGGTTCTCATTTGTGTCTCGATGTCTATGATATAAGATCCTCTCTAATTTAGGTTCTAAAGGTGGTAAATATTGTAGAGAAAAACACATAATGTATAGAAACTTCACAAGAAATAAATTATAACACAAAAATATATGTAATGGTAACAGATAAAATAAATAAATAATACCAAAATTTACAAAAAAATATATAAAAACACACACTAAAAACCAAAGAACTCCCCAAAAACGGTTCCAAAATTTGACTTCTTGGTTGTGAAACATCAAATTGATTACATTTTCAATGTTAATTTATAGTATAGGGAAGACCCTAGGTCCTCTCTCAATGATCTTTGGTAGGATTAGAGTTTTCATTTTTAATAAAAAGTACTATAATATTGGGGTGATTTTGAAAACATTTTTGCCAAAATAACTAAATTTAAAGAGTTTAATAGTTGACAAACCAAGTGTATTTTGAAAAATATGAGAAAAATAATTCATTAATATTTCACTATAAACATTTAAAGTACATTTTTATTAGGGACTCAGTTACCATTGGAGTAATTTTTTGGTTTAATTTAATTGGAATCCCAATTAATTATTAAAATGTCATTTCAATACTTGAATAACCAACCCTTGAAATAACAATCATATTGATGAGGTAAAAAAAATATGAATACAATAAGAGATTACAAAGAAGATTTAAATATCAAGAAAATTTGAAATTAAAGGATTCTTTTGTTTTCCAATCAGTGCAATAGAAGGCACGCAATCAAAATCTAACACTGATTGGTTAGAAATTAAGAGCATATCAATAAAATGCATAAAAGAAGAATTAAAATATTAAATAATATAATATAAATGGAAGGAAATGTTTTAACTCCAATATTACTCAAAAATAGTTTCTAATATTTTCATTCTTTATCCTTTGACATGTGTGTATCTCCCTTACAATGAACGCCCACCGTTTAGCCCGACATCAAGAGGAAGAGGAAGCTCAGGTGGATCTCCTTCTTCATCATTGATCCCCATATGAAGATAGGGTCCACCAGAACTTCTAGGACGAGTAGAGTAACTATATGGGACTCCATAATGTCTTAAATTCACTCATTGTCCTAACTTTAAAATGAGGTTCCCATGATTCCCTTTTATATCCAAAATGAGAAGTTGTTTTGGGAAATTAGTTTTCATGATAGTAATTGTTTCTCTATTTTGGGTTGGTAAATAGAATTATCTTGACATGGAAAAAATATAAGAGTTGTTTTAAGGAATATTTACTATCACTATGTCACATTTTAATTTCACTGAACATATTGAATATGATATATAGTTATAACACTGAACCAAATTTTTTTACTTCATGTAGATTTGGTTCTCAGAAACGATTAGTGTTGTTGAGCCAATATATGGACAAATTGGGATTGGCTATATTGGGATGAGTTTTATACCTATTAGTTTTGGATAATATCAAAATTGTTCAGCCCATTTTATGAAATTATTTCATAGAACAAGAAATAAAGTGTACAAGTGTTGATGGGATTCCATGTAGTTTGTCCCATTTGGTTTCAAATTCATTCCTGATCATCCAAATCACATCCTACTTCAATGAAATAATAAAAACAAGTGAAATATTCCTTTTTTAAAGTGATAAAAATTAAATCATTTAATTAATAATGATGTGAAAATTTTCATTATATTTTTAATTTACAATGAAAAATCAGTTTAATGTAGTCGTGTAAGGGTGAAAAAAAATTGTGAGTCATGATTTGATTAGGAAACAAGTAGATGTGCTTGATCCATTATGTGAAAAGAGTTTATGTTCTTGATAATTTATTGGAAACAAGTTTACGGGATTGATTTATTATGATAAATAAGCATATGTTATTGATTTATTATGGGAAATAGGTGTTGGTGCCTGATCCCATGGTCTTGGTAGTTGACCATGGCATATAATTTTTTTATATACTTATGATAAAGAAAAAAACTTGTACAACATTAAATAATGGTTCATGACTGATTTATTATGAATTATCTTTCTTATGATTCATTTCCTTTGAAATTTTAATGCTTTATTCTATAAAACATGATTATGATATTTATCAGATTGGGAATAAACATTGTAGGTTATGGTCAAGATCTCATTTACATATGATTATCTTATAATTTTATATGATAATAAATTGATATCATCTATTTTTACGATTAAAAAGAATATATGATCACACATTTATTATGTTTCCTTTCCCTAAGATATAAAGAAAGTCATCAATTATTATATGTCAAAAGGGTAATAATTGTGAATAAATAATGGGTAGACAATGTAGATATTTCATGAACCAATTTTTTATGTTTCTAGTTTTCCAAAGGCACTATAAATTTATGATCATCAGGAATATTTTGTGTAATATAATTAATATTCATCTAAAAATATGTAATATCCATATTTGAAAATATTGGGTCATTATATTTCATACATTAACATATAACCACTCATCTCTTTCCTGCTTTTTGCATCAGTCCTTATGCTTCCAGCTCTATAAAACCCCATAGACTAAAGGTTAGAGGTGGTGGATGTGTCTCAAAAACAACTCTAGATTTCTTTTTCATGTATCATAATAGGTCATTACAAATCCCAAACAATTTCTTGAACAAGCTACATGAGCTCACATGCTTTCAGTCATTGAACCTGATTCTCAAACTACGCGTAGCCCAGAGGTCACTAGGTGGCCTCATCTTATCTTGATCATTGTGTCCTGGGAAACATATAGAAGTAGAGGGAAATTTTATTTTACATCCACAATTGTAATGGTGCTTTCATCCTTTATAAAAATATAGAGGCCTACATAGAGCAATAATGCTTTGATGGATGACGATGAAGATGATTTATTGTTTTTTCATATTGTTGTAGTGATATTAAAATATCTCTAGGGTGATTGATGGATTTTGTTTCCACCCATATCTATTTTTAATAACGATGATGTTGTGGGTAATCTAACCACTATCAGTCAATATCAAGTCTATATTGAAATAGTTAATCCACTATGTTAAATCTGACCAATGGATCCATACTAATACTTATGTTATCATAAACTAAAATTTCATAATGAATCAACCATATAACTAGATATCATATTTTATAAAAAAATTAGGCTTTCACACTTAGAAAACAATGTAGAAAAATTTGAGTGGATAAAATAAAGATACCATATTCATTATTCTAGAGTGGAAGATAAAGTTATCATAATCCACCTCACTCGATGTAATTGAATAGGCCCCACCATGGTCTATTTCTTATGGTATCTATTCAGGCATATCATTATTATTAAACTTGGATTTATGAAAAAGTATTGAGTAATGTCCAAAATTTCCACACTTAAGGCATCAGACCAATAGTGATGCTTTTGGACACATATTTTAACTCCCATTATTCTAACTGAACTCTTTATTTTCGTATGGTTGTTTAATGCTTCATGAATTACTCTCACACAAATAAATAATCTTCTCGTTCCCTTATATAAATTAACTTGGATATTCTTCCAACATTTTTGATATATAGGAAATTGAAAATTATTTACCTCATAATATTACTCAACTAATATTTTATGAGACTCTCTCGTTTTCTTATTTGTTTCTCTTTTGACTTCTTCGTTGTTCACATTGTTAATCATATTTTTTGATAGATATTTTTTCATAAACATAAGGCTTCTCAATAAAATTTCCATTCCAATGGGATATTTGTTGAATTAATATCTTCATTGGCACTCTTACCCATAGTTATTTCTAGTTTTACCCATTACTAAAACCAAATGGTTTTACGTGAGTGACGAAATAGAAATAATATTGGGAAATTATTATAATAATTAAAGGAATTAAACCTTAAAATATATTGTTTATTAACTTTATCATGTTTCCCTGTATTTCATTTAGTTCAACCTATATATATATATATATCTTAGTTTGACCATGGTTAATTTATGTTGGGTTATTTTACACTCCTCATCCAAATCCCTCAATGTAACATGGAAATCAATCCTTCATAGTGGTTCATAAATACAATATGATCAACCAAAGAATATACCATGGGAGTTTCAAATCAGGTGTGCAATTAAGTCTCTTTTCCCCATGCCAGGTGATAATTGAGTTATTACCCAACACACACTTTTCAGAGTAATTACCGTTATGTACTTCTGTTCTAGAGCCTACATCCTGTTATATTATCTAGATGAGGATTTATTTCTAGAAAACCCCATATAATTAATATTTATCAATATTCTTAGATATCATCCTATAGTTAGACTCATCTCCATGTTTTTCACTAAGGTTCTCTAATGTAGTCTAAAAAATAACTAAAACCTGATCTAATACCAAATAATGTGACACAAGTTTAACACAACTTAAATGATACATTAATCTCATGATTTTAATAATAAATCTCACAAATAGTTTCACAACCTAAGGACATAATGGTTTAGTGAATTGTTTTCTAGTTACATAAACATATTATTTTTCAACACTTAAAAACATTTCGCCATAATCGTTCTTATATAGAACCTTTATAAACATATCACATGATATAAATATCTTCATAACAAGGGTAATAAAAATATAAGTAATATGTGAGCTCAAACCCTCAGTAATGGAAAAAATATAAAATAATGTACCAGATCATAAATGTTAAGTTAAACTTGAGGATGAAATTAATAACATAATAAAAGATAAAAAGACTATATATTATAATCATAAATTATGATATAATAATATAAGATCATAAAAAATCATTAAGGATGTGTAAAATTTATAATTTGGATCATAATACATATCAATAATCATAAAAGATATGAACATGAAATAAAGGTGTGAAATAATTTAAAAATAAGGCATAATCATGGAAACATGGAATTTCATGGAAATCAAATTTAGAATGAAAATTTGACAACACTTGATGAAAAACATGGAAGTGTGGCACAACCATAGGCATAGGAAGACCTGTGTGAGAAAATCCCTAATGTCTATGCCTATGTGAAAAAACTCATTATGTCCATACCTGAAAAGGATACCAGACCCATCATGCTCATTATTATTTGAAAAATAATAATTATGACCATTCCAAACAATTTCATGAAATATAATCATAAACAAATTAATTATAGGGTGATACACGGCCCCAAACATTATCATCCATACAAATGTGTACCATATAAAATCAATCAAAAACATATCATAATGAATCTAAAGAAAACTAATTGGTTTTAATATTACATGAACTTAAGAAACCATGTATATAAAAATTAAATTTTCCAAAAGGAATCATAACAGAATAACACAAAAACAATGAATAAACATCACTTCTTTACATATAAACAATATAAGAAAAATTGAATCACAAATACAATTGTTTTCTCAAAATATTTTAAACATTATTATAAAAGAATAAGTGTAAATAAATTTAAAAAATATATTTTTGAGAAGGAAATGAGAATAATTTTTTTAAAAACATATTATAAATAGTGCAAAATAAAATATACATGAAAATATATAAATAGTATCAAATAAAATTGGAGTTGATGATAAAACATTTTATTTTTTAAAGGATGGAAAACCCTTTTTGATGCTTTCGAAATAAATTAGTTTAAAAACGACATCATTAATTGGTTGAAAAAAACAATTATTTAAAATGAATCAAGGGGAATAAAAGGATGATTGTAGGTGAAGAGAAATTTATTTTCCATTATGTAAATGATATCTTTGGTAGGAAGTAAAAAAATGGATGTGGAAGAAAAATCCATTAAAATTAATAGTGGTTATTCTTATTAAAATTCATTTTAACGTAACAATATAATCATCAAGGAAGAATGATTTTGTGTGAAAAATAATTTCCACATAAAATAATTATAAATAAAACACAACATCACCATATGTTATAATATATCAATCACTAAGGTTAATAGCCAAATAAGAGTGATTACTACCCAAAGAAAATATTTGAGTCACGAAAGCCCCTCAACTTTATTCTATATTAGTCGAATGTGCTCTAACATCCTATAAAAAACATAAATACATTAATATACTATTTTTATAACCATATTAATACCTAACACTATTTATAATTTTCATTTATAATAATTATATACTTTTATATTAGTAAGTTTTTCCTATTTTCCCACTTCGGTTGTTTATAGTTTTGACTGTTTGTTTTAGTTTCTTAAGAGTAGTGGCATTGTTTGTTCTTATTCAATATTTTACTAGTAAAATTTCATTAATGTCACTATAATGGATTATTTATAATTATTTAAAAATTTCCATTTTCTTTAATGAATACTTTAGTCTTTATTATATAATATAAAGTTAGTAATAAACATTTTTTGGTGATCTTCAACCTACGAAGGGTGTGTTATTAATTATTGAGTTAAATATTGATGCATCATTTCTACATCCAAAATTTTATTATTTAAATATTTATATCATATTATAATAATAATTAATTTTTAATAATCATACATGATAAAATTTCATTACATTGTTCAAGTAGGTGGTCAACCCGACCCAATTATAAACATACCATGATTACTAATGATTATGAGGTGATTTAGTTGTAATATCATTACACTAGTATAATAATAATAAAATTTAGTGTTTATTTGTATGATATATCAGAATTATAATTTAATTATAAGAATAAGTAATGGATTTTAAAATATTACATAATTTGAATTAATTTTTTTTCATAGTATACTAGTAATATGTGATTGAATTTACAATAATCATTTATTGATCATATCATTAACCGGGCCGATAATTTTTCATAATAAAAAATTAATTATATCATAGATATAATATTTATTATTTAAATAAATTCTCATAACCATCCTTGTAATTTGGTGATGAAATGAAAAATAGAAATCAATCATCCCATGTTGGTAGTATTCCGTACATACGCATGGTTGATGATCTCATTTTCCATAAAATAGGGAAAAGGTGTAACATGGTTTATATTTAATAACATAAAATAGATCATAAATATAATTATTATATATTATATTTCCATATTATAACCATACTTATAAGTTATTGATGGAAAATGAATCGCATTGCATCGTGGAAGTGATAGTCCACAGAACACAAAATTCTCATTTATGTTTTTATTAATAGAAAAGGGGAGGGTGGTTAATGCTTGAAAAAACATTATAATAAGATTATTGTATTATAATTATACTTATTTTTTAATTTTAAATGGTGAAATGAAATTTTTGGAAGAAAAAATGCACATAAAGAAATAGAAAAATGAAATAGTGTTTTGAATCATATACCTCACTGCTTGAATTATCATTTTTGTAAAGGTGAATAAAACTTTGAGGGATGGTTTTTTAGATTATAAGAACCTATTTAAGGTTTATGATATATTTTAGGATACTTTTGTTAGATTTGGGGCAAATATTATGGTGTTATTGTTTGAGGGGAAGTGGATAGAGGAGTTCCCCTTTTATAAGTGAGAAGGAGTGACATTTTTTTAAATACCCAAAAATTTTAAATAATGGGAAGTAACTAGGAATTAATTTGGCTACAAAATTGAGAAATAATGAATTGGGGACGACAAAAGTTTGATCCAAACTTCCACTACTCAATTAAAAACTAGGTTTAAACATGATAGGTCGTTTACCTCTTAGGTTAATAATTTATACCATTTTGAATTTCAACATAATAACTAGTTCGTATCTAGGTAATTTAACCTATATGAACAAAAATAAAATAGTTCTTAATATATATTTTGGACCTAATAATTCCAAATTATAAATATTTTTAATAAATTTCATTTTTAAAAGTGATAAAATTAACATTAATATAATAAATGAATAATATATTAAAAATATTTTTGTTAAAATAATTTAAGTACTGCAATGTCAAATATGAGTTTATAAATTAAAAAGAATATTTTCAAAATTATAAATTCAATTTTAAAATACATATTTTTAATTTTAATTTTTTTCATAAATTTCATAGTTATACTTATATACTAATAATTTCATAAAAGTCCTATTATTTGAAAAAATAATATTTTTCACCACTCACCTAAAAATAAATCCTTCAAGAAAAAATCCAAAATTTAAACTCAATATATTATTTACATGATAAATCCAAAAAAATTTATAATTTGGTAGAACTCTCATCATAAAATTTAAATTTTTTATTTTTTAATTAAAAAGATAAAATATAGAGAAAAACTATTTTATGGGAAATATGAATTTTGGTATATTAAATATTAATTTCATATAAATTACTAATTAATATAGTGTTAATATATCTTATTATTATTCAATAAAAGTAAACATTCTTTTGTGAATTAAAATGCCAATTTTTTTAAAACAAATTTCTTTAGCATAAAATGAATTTATCTAAAATATAATTTTGGAAAAGTAAAAAATTCATGATATATCTATGCATATAAATATATTATTACATTTTTATATAATCATAATGTTTACTTACATAACACCTTAAGATATCCATGTAAGACCTGAAAATCAAATAAGCTATGGTTTTAGTTTTGGGTGGTACTTCAACTAGGATGGATCTTGTGGAAATATCCATGAGCATGAACATCTCCCACATATGCTTTTTGTCAAACCATAATTTCTCAATTTTGGCCTACACTTGGTCAAGGGAAAACTCTCGTGAAGTTAACCCTCTTGAAATTTTAGAAAAATGGGCTTTATAAGGAAGACTTCCACTTATGCTTTTTAATTATTATCACTTTATTGATTTTTTAGTATGGTTACTTAAATTTATACCATATAATTTTAATGTCTGTGTTTTAATGTTCATGTTTAATATTCAAAATATATGGTTTTCCATTTTATTTTGGTTTTGAATTTCAAACACACTATTAAAAAAATATTTAAGGATAATATATAGTGAAACCTAGGGTTGTTACATCCCATGCATAGTATCATTGATTTAAGACATTACCAATATCTTTATATATAATTTAAAACTAATTAATATGTATATATCAACAATTATTATAATTTAAGACTATTTATTCAAGATAATTTTAAATTCCTTAGAGATATTCAATTTAATTAAATAGAAAAAACATTATTAATATATATTTGAACATGAAAAATAACAATAAAATATTGTTTCATAAATTAAATAGGGTATATTATCTCTATATAAAATCAATTTAATTATATAAAAGAATAAATCCTCTCATACCAAGATTTAAGGCACCATTTAAGATAAAATAAATCATTTGTAAGTTTGAAATATAGATTTGGAAAAAAATGATTTAAAAATTAGGAGGTTATATAAAATAAACATCCTCAATAAGAAAGCCATTTGAAAATTAATATTTAACATTTATTTGGATAATTTTGAAAATAAAATAAGACATATAATAAAAGAAGATGTTAATGGCCAGAAAAATAGAAACAGGATCAATGGTCTCTTGATAATTAATTCCTTCTCTACATTATAAAATCTAGATTCTAATCTCTCCTTATTCCTTGTAATTACTCATTGATAAGTACTCTAATTCCTAAAATAACATTTGTTTCCTATAATTGGATAATAATAGATCCATTCAATTAACTATAATACTTTATTTCTCCAAAATTGACTCAACTATTATTACTTATCTAAAACAAATCTTTTATCACACATTTCTTTCCCTAATGTTAGAGGATCGAGCTATGAGATATAAGGAGAAAAAATACTATATTTCCAACACTTATTCTAGTCTAAACACCATTATCTAAATTATTTAAAATATAATATGAATAATGGGTTTTCATATCCTTGTTCCCCTTACAAGTTAATTATTAGGTTCTTTAGTTTATAATTCCTGAGTGCTTGGTTATTTTCTATCATGTTTCTCATCAACAAAACATTTTTTATAGGATAATAAAGTATCATGTTGTTAAAAAATAATCAATTTCATCATCATATGTTCACCTATGAGTGAAAGGTTATTATTCCTTAAACTTGATATGATTTGAATATTTAATTATCATAGAAATTTTATTAAAAACTCTATAATATCTTGATATAGTCAAATAACCACAAAATTTTCCTCGATGATCTTTTAGATAAAATTTTATTACATTGTAAATAGTATTTAATATATATACCTTATAAATAAAAATATTAATGTATTTAACTTTAGGATATATTACATTCTATAACTCGTTATATATTTCCTTAAATATAACTCAGTTCGAATCCTATTTTTGACACAACATTTTGTATTAATATCACCAGTCAAATATTGATAATTTAATATATATCCACATAACATTATTCCAATAATTTATTATAATGTTAATTTTCACCATTCAATAATATTATTCTATTGAGGTATTGTAGGGGTAGACATTTTGCGTTTAAAACCATTATTTAAAAAAATGAGTTAAAATCATTACTTTAAAACTCTCCTTCATGGTCACTTTTTAAGGAAACAATTTTATCATTTTTTGTATTCCTAATTTTTTTATAAATATATAATTTCCACAAAATCATCACATTTTAGCATTAATAATCCAATATAAATCTAAAAAATTCTTTAACTAAAAAAATACTTTCTTTAGAAGATATATATTCTTGATGGTTTAAAAAAATCCATGTGGATAAGTTCCAAAGGACTAAAACTATGAAACTACTTTATTAACATAAATTATTATATTTTATGTTTTACCATTGTTCATGAGTAAAAAAACCAATTTTCATAAAAAAAATTAGGAAATATCAAATTAAATTCTTCTTAAATAACCCATTCAATGAATGATCATTACAATGTTCAAGTGTCTTATTCCAAATGTTTTTTTGTTTTCAACATTAACCAATTTATATTATATTTACACAAGGAATCAAGATATTTGGTATAGAAATTTTTATCTTTAAATGCATTGAATATAAAGTATTTATCATTATATGTAGAATAAACATATTTATAAAAATCAAAATAATAACCATTACCACAGAGTTGAGAAATACTTATTAAATTTTTCTTTAACCCTTTAATATAGAAATTATTATTGATGAGGAATGATTATATGTTTCCAAATAATACAACTTCTGTAACGCCCCGACCCCAGTTACCCAGAGTCGGTGTGTTATTACATAACATTGGCATGATCACAAGAAAGATCAAATATCGAAAGACCGATTGGTTTAGTAGCCTTGGAAACACTAGATATATTCATAAGTCTTAAATTACATCATAAAATGAAAAACTACTACAAAAAAATATTGTCTCCATAATCCACACTCATATCCCCACATAATATCCCTGCAGGTCATTCATAACTTACTTCTTCACATCCTGGGAAAAATAAAACATAGAAAATGGGTGAGCTCAAATGCCTAGTAAGGATAACAATATAGCGAAAACTTTCAAAAATAAGCATAAACATTTAAGGCAATGTATAACCAAAACAAAAGACTTTTAAACTTGAACTTCAACATAGTATGGAAAAAGTAAAATGAAATAATTCCATTTACTTATTCACATGGATATTCTACTAATCGAATAATCACATGCAATATCAATAACCACTTTCATAATGATGGAATTCATAATGACAGACTATCACAACCACATAGCCAAGGCCTCGTGCCAAGACTACAAATAAGATTTTTCCAAGGCCTTTTTCTAAGACACTAGTTTGTCTCATGAGACCTACTGATTTATCGAGGAGCTATAGCGGACTCCACCCGTCACATATTAGTTCCAATGCATTCCCATATGAAATGGTTTAAACATAACATAAACATTCGTATTAAAACTAGCATACGACATGTCAATACTTTCACCATAAACTATGAATGGTATAAAAATAGCACATCCACAGTCAAACATATCAAAAAACCATCAATACAATATAGAAGATTTGTATCATGATAAATCAACTTCAAATAAGCATAAAATCCATCAAAGGATGTTGACATAGATGAAATCAAAACTCTTTTTAGAGAATTATCTCTTTCTATTTTGAAATCATTTAAGAGTCTTATATTTATGAAATAAAACATTTTCTTTGAAAATATTCTTATAAGCTTGTAAAGTAAGATTCGACGATTTTATAACGGTGGAAAATAGCCGCACCCGCCGTAGAAGTTAAAAAAACATTCTTACCTTAGTTTTGTCAAAAAGGTTAAAAAGCACCTTGTTTGGAAAAAGAAGGAAAGATTCATTTATAAACCTATTATAAAAATTCAAACAAGTGTATAAATGACTTTAACCCATATTCTTGTAAATAGTAAAAATGTTTTGAAATACATTTTTAAGAAACATGGATGTGGATGATAAAGAGATCCCAGTGGATTATTACGTATAAACAACCTCGGATAATGAAGAGATTGTGAAATAACCCTTAACATGTACTTTTCCTTGGTTGGGGTAGGTTAAACTCCTGTATAATGGTGAAATAATTGTTATTAAATTATACAGTAATCATATATATTAATATGATATGATATATGATCTTTTAACATTGATTTGTTAATAATATCTTCGAATTATCGTCGTTTCGGGTGTTAACTTACTTGTTTTCTTTTATATGTTTTGTTACATAAACCGTGTTTGTTGTGGATAGGTTTTATCTTATTCATATCCAAAATGATATCAAGTCCTTAAAAATCATTTTTAGATCATCAAATGATAATTATACTTGAATGGATACGATGGAGAATGAATCTCATCGCGTTCGTGGAGACGGTAGTCCGTACGTACGCACGAGCGACAATATAATTCATTTGATATTAAAATAAAATATAAATGGATGGTATATCATATATACAGAATCATTAACATGTTATATTTATTATTTACATGAGTTACACATCATTATTATACCCATCCAAATAATAATATATTGAATAACAATTACACCACGACATCGAGACGGTAAGTCGTACGTACGCACGTATGGTGACATGTTATTCAAAGGGTGGATAGAATACTGAATATGGTTGTACCATATTTATAATAACATCATATTATATATAAGATACAGGAGTTATTATTTTAGAATGTTAATAACAAAGAAAGAATAAGTGGAAGAAAAAAGGAACTTGAAAAGGGGTGGTGAAAACATTACCTCTTCTTCAGGTTCTTCCTTTTGATTTTATCAAAATGGCTCTTTTGGTTGGATTTCTGATCAAACTAAGGCCTATAGGTTGTACTGAGGGAAGTTGGGAGAGTATTTGGGCCGAGTATGGATGAACCAAAAGGCTTTGAAGGTGTGAATAAATGAGGAGGAGTGCCCTTTTATAAGAGGGGTGAGGGGCACCTTTGGAAAAGCTAGAAATATTAATTTATAATAAATTCATATTAGGTTTCTAATGTCTCCAAAGTTTATTATTTAAATTTTAAGTTGGGGATAGGTCTAAAACCACTCAAACAATATAATTTAGACAGGTTTGGGTCATTATATTAACCTTATCTTTAAGTATTAACTCTAAGTTAATTAGTTTCACTTTTACAATGTCTCTTTGTATTTTTATATTATATGGTTAATAATCATACCATACACATCCAAGAGACCCCCAAGCGGTACATTAATTATGAACCTCTCATGATATAAGTCTCTTGGCCGAACCCTAGATTTTTAGGAATTTAATATCAATTAATAATATAATATTTGTTTTAAAAACTCTTTTATGTCAATTTTGACACTATTCAAAAATTGATTTTTGTAAAAATCATAAAAGAATGATTACTTCGAAAAAAGTTAATTGAATCAATCCTAACATGTCATATTAACCTTTAAAATTGGTTTAATTCCTAAAAAGTCTCAAATTATATTTATTTGTGTATTTATAATATCAATTATTTTAATTTTTTACTATTATGGTAATTACTGCATCATCATTATGTCATAAGTAAATTAAATTATTTAAAGTCTAAAAATTATAAATAAAATATACTTATGTATGAAATAGTTTTATCTTTCTAATGAATATTTACAATCAAATTTATCTTATGTATAACCCTATATTAAAAATGTTTTCATAAATAAACTTTGATTTTAACTCTTTTAACTCTTCTTTGAATTAAATAATAATAAATGTCCTAATCTAATCCAAGTGGACCTAAATGATAATATTTTATTCCTAAGGATGTTTTGGTCGAGATACAATTGTCCAATAGAATTAGTACATGTGTTAGGGTAATATTAATATCATTTTTACCCATAATTACCCAATTTACTTTTAACCGTGGTAAATAAAAGTAAAAAGTTACTATTCACCAAAAATTATTTTCATCTCATTGAACCACATTTTACTTATTGATATTAACCGTGTCTCTCAGATTTTTGAAATTCAATTCACAGAAGAGGTAAAATTCAGTTTTATGAAAAATTCAGTTTTTTTAACTACCACTTAGTAGTTTCACTATTCATCAAAAATTGAAGTTTTTCAGAATAATGCCAAAATTTCACCCTAAGGTATAATTGATATTCCGAATTCAAAAATGATTTCTATTTTACAAAATTCCATACATATAAGTTGCATTAATTAATTTTATAATTAATTCCCTCTGTCACAACAAATAGCGTGTTTTTAAGAAGCAATATATAACAAAAGATTGATAATTGTTTATGTCCAATTTCAAAGTGAAATTAATTATAATGAACACCATTGGATAAAATTGTAAAAATATATTCTAATTATACTTTAAAACCACTCAATAATATAATTTATCATTATAAATTATTTTTATTAAAAAAGTTGTTTTTAAGTATTTTTCACTATTCATAAAAATTGGACGTTCTCAGAAAAATTGAACTTAGGATAATTTCAATATTCTGAATCCAAAAATGAAGTTCATTTTGAAATATAAAATATATATAATTTCAAAAAGTAGGTATTACTATTCATAACAGCGAGTTTGATTGGTTGTGGTGTGTTAGAACTCGATGTTGCGTACAACACACGCTATCGCATTATTCAAAGAGAAGCGTACCGTAGAAGCTTGGGGTGTTACAACTTCAAGTATTTTTACATTTTTATTTTCTAAAAATTTAACATGGCCATAATAAATCATTAACAAAGGATATAAATTCGAAAAATACTCCCTTATATGTCTTGAATGGTCATTATCCACATACCAATTTTAAATATTTTTTAGGAAACCTTCCTAATAAAAACCTAAAATAATCATGTTTTTTCATACACATAAACTATTTTGTCTAACTATTTTTTCAATAAATTATTTATAAATCCACATATTCTCACTTTGAGAATAAATTCAAGCTTTAATAATAGAGAAATATTTAGAAATATATTTAGTCTTTACAACCCCTAATTGAGAATATTTTAAACTATAATCATTAGAAAAATATCCTGAAATTAAATAATTGAATCAATTAATATTAAACATGATTATATTATTATGATAAGGGAAATAATAATTTCTATACAATATAGGTTTTTGACCATTAATTCATGTTATTTTTCAACCATTTTCACATATTTTACTACCAAGGATATATTTAATATATTATTACAGCTAGGTAGTCATACTAGAAAAAAAATTTATGTATCCATAATATATAAAAAATCATCAATTCTACTATTATGCTTAGTATAATAATATTTAGCTGGATGAAATTTAGAATTTAACTCAAAAATAACATTAGATAAAGAATTAGTATGAACAATAACAGAATCATAACATTTTTTATGATTATTATATTTCTTTATTAAGATAATAATACTTATAACCAATCATGGAAAAATATTCATCAATATCACAAAAATAATATTTAAATTCAAGAATTATTATGGAAATCATATGATTCATAATGATAATTGTTTGTAGATGAAGAAAATATAAAAAAAATAGAAGAAGAAGATGGTGAACATAAACACAATGATTTATGTGGTTCTGAAAATGATACATACACCCAAAGAGAGGTTGAAAAATTTACTATAATCGAGAGCATAATTAATGGAAGGGTTTTCTAATTTTTTTTCTCACACACATGAACCATATCTCAAAGTTGAAGCCCTATGCCACCCAATTTACAATAAATCCACAATGCTATAGTGGCCGATGATTAGAAGTCCTCACAAATACAATGTTTTGGCATCCCATTTCCAAGATGTTATAGTGCATGTGAAAAGATTTTTGTGAAGAAAAAATGACATGTCACATGCTTCTATAGAATGTATGCATTTTTATAGTTCCATGTTATTGGTTTTGGTCAGACCCGCTATAGTTAGTCAATGATTCTACAATTTCCAATAAATTATGTTGGTGTCCTTAAACCCTCATACCATTAGATAAAAGGTACATTTACCCTTTAAACCCCAAATGAGCTCACCATGGATCTTGACTAGTGAGATTTATGGTCTGGTGATCAGTATATACCACTAGCATTTGGTCTAACATCATCTAAACGGATCAGGCTACACCAATCCAACAATAATAACTAAAAAAAGTATGTACCTCTTTAGTTTGTTCTGTAAAATAACATTATATTTCATATTTGATTATTCAACCTCATAATTAAAACAATAAGTATCACTAGATTATTTAAAATAAATCATATTATCATTCATTTTTTTTCATTTCTTTCACAATATGATCTTATATGAATTGTGTTTTCAAATATATTTCTTTAATTGAGTTGAGGAGTTTCAAGTTTGATATGTAAAATATTTTCTTACTAATAAAAACTAAATTATTTTTATCTTACATATTTCATTATAAACATGTTTGGAGGATTTTAAAAATAGATTTATTCTTTTTATTTTATGGAATATTTCAATAATTTGAGAATGTTCATAAAAAAATTTTAACTAGTAAAATCATTTTCACAAGATAAATCTAACAGAATATGTTCTTCCAAAATTTTATCGTTGGAAGAAATAAAATTAATAGCTAAGTAATAATTTCTAACTATTTTTTGATTATATGATTTATCTTAAAATTTATCCTCATATCATAAGTATTTAAATTTTAATCTTTATTTTTTTATTGTTGATATGATAATATTTTTCAATTTCAGCTGATATAATACAACAAATAGAAGGGAAAACTATTAATAAATTTATATATTGGTTAAATTATTGTATAAAAACTCCCAATGAATCAATATTTGTGACATTTTTAGTATTTATTTCATCTAATTGATTTATTTTTTCTTAATCAATAATTATAATTATGTCATAGTTTAGATTAAAATTATTTTATCTCAACTATCAAACATTTTATATACATTTATAAGAAAAAGATAAGGTTTTCCAAATCTCACAAGTTTTTAAAATCTTATAAAACCTATTAATTAATCAAAACCTAATCCACATATCACAACAATCATAGTTCTTTATTTAATATCAAATTGAGCCTCATATTCAGAACAATAATGACCAGGTTCAACAATAATATTTTTTTTTATTTTTTAACTTTCATATATGAATTCAAACATAAAATTCTATGATATATTATCATTTTAATTTTTATAAAACATAATTTTTTCATTTAATTTATATTTTATAACAAAATATATACCTTTATTGAGATTATCCATTACTAAAATAAAATATAGATCTTTAAACAAAAAATAAAAAATGTTTGGAACCAAAAATTAACTATATGATAAATAAATATTATCAGGGTTATATATTGGAAATATGTACCAAAATAACCACTAGGACATTATGGATTAGACCATGTCACGGTTTATGTTGGTGTAGACCACACTATAGTGAAGATCACTTTGTCTAGTTTTATACATGCTAGTTTTACATTATATGATATATCACATGGATATACATTCTTATAGTACTATAAAATATCATGTTTTATGAATTATCATATGATAATAATTTATAGAAATATTGATAATGAAATATAAATTGTTTAACTAGTTGAACAATTCAAAATTCATGGTCATATGTTACAAATGGTTTTTGGAATTCCCATTTATTTCTAAATGTTTATAAAACTTTTCTATCATTGAGGAGTCTCATCAGTACATTTATAAGGAGTAAAATAAAATTATATAGGGTGTGTTATTTATATTATATATTTATCCTTCATGGTAAATATCTATCTATCTATTTCTTAATCATTTTAAATAATGTTATTAAAATCCATGAGGGAAATAAAGTCATTACCAATGGATTGGAGATTAATTTATCCCATAAATATCATTTAAGGAAGGATCCCATTATATACTTCTCAGTAATTGATATAATGTTATTTTCAATAAGATTTGAAAAAATAAGATTTACAGAGTAAAATGAATTCCATTTTTAATTTATTTATTTTATTCTAAATTAATGTGGTTACTTTATGATTTTAGATTCTGGAGGAAATTTTATGTTATGTTTGGATATGTGTAATCCCCTCTAAAACCACTAAGTTGTATCAGATCCTTCTCCACCTCATTTCTATTTAGTTTTTAATTTAATTAAGAAACTTGTAACATGATACTTTTATAAACTACTATACATTTGGTATAAAATTAGAGTATTTTTTCAATATCTATAAACTATGATGATTTTTGAAATTAAAAATGGTTATGGTCATTAAAATATGAAAATAACATACTATATTTTATGAAATAAATTGTTTGAATGGAACCATGAAAAATTGAACACCATTTTTTTACATCACTCTGACATGATCAACATATCACTATATCTTAGTAATAAACCCCATGATCATAGACAGTAATATTGTAAATATTTAGAATAAATTTCCTAAAATGTATATTCTTTGGTGAATTTGATTATAGTTTGTATAGAATATTATTCAATAATACCTCCATGATATAGAAATTTCCATCACACCATCATCTACCCAAAAAATATATCTTCAAATGGTCATGGTCGTCATTATGTAACTAAGGGTAACTATTTCATGGTTCACCCATAAGAGAAGAATGGTTTTCAAAGTATGTATTTTACACAAAATGGCTTAGATTTTTTAAATCAATCATAATTACTAATAATAAAATATTTTCACAAAGTATGACCATGTCATAGTTCACATCCAAAATGGGGGTGATGTGTATGATTTTAATTAAAAATAATTATTTCCAAAATTCTCAAAAAACTTCTCAAGTATGTTTTGATCGGGACTATGATAAATCTTAAGGGGTATTTATACCATCAATTTTTATAAGACGTGGTATAGGTTTAAAGTTAGTTTATGTGGAAAATAATTTATAATGTGTTTATAAAATTAAAATAAGGGAAAATATACAAGTTTTTATATTAATATAGTAATTATTAAAAAGAATAATATAAAATTTTAATATTGTAAATTCATTCTTGGGAATTTATTTTAAACTTTCCAATTGGATTTTTTATTCATTTCATCAAAGGTATAAAATAAAATAAAACACTAATATATTTAAATTATGTAAATTGTTTATATAATATATGAAATTATTATGTCATTATAAATTCATTCATAATGTATCTAATATTTTTTAATATGATGGATTCTATAATAAATTCCATGTAAATTAATAATTTGAAACAAGTTTATACCAAAATAAATGTGAATTTTTTATATTTATTTATTTTATATAATTTCCATGAAGTATGTATGAATTGTATATTGTTTATAATTACATTATATATAAATTGTTTATAAATATTTATCTCATGTTTATTCCATGAATGATTTATAGATATAAAATATTATATTATCAATAAATTCATTCTTTAGTTTAATGTGTTAAACTGTATTTTTAAATTATCATACATGAATTTAATAAAATACATGATAGGTATGATATTTTATCTAGTTTACTTATACATTTTATTTGGATTATTTGTGAGCTATGGACATGAATAAAGATGTTATTTATATTTTATAAATATTTGGTATTAAAAATATGTTGTAATTAAGCTCTCTTTGGACTAAATTATCATTGATAGATGGGTTTTGGGTCAGATTGTTCTTTGGTGTGGTAGCATAGGAGTTTTCTAGAAATATAGGGGTTCATTACTTATCTCTCCATTATTAATCTTGTGGTGATTATTAATTTCATTAGATTATAATACTTTATATATAAGGGTTTCATTTACCTTATTCATGGGAAAATTTTGGATATGTGTAAATTTGGTTGGATTCTAATTTGAGATAGTAACAGAAGCTATGATTTATACAAAGTGTAATGCATAAATATATATTTGAAATATTTATTTAGTGTATGTAATATTGATTAAATACTAAATATTTAGAATAATGTGTATATTTAATGTGAAAACATGAGCTAAGATGATGAGACTCTTAGAAATACTAAGTGTAATATTAATTCAAAAACAACACTTCTTAAGACCTTGACCATCTAACTAGGTAGGTTCTTCTAAAGAAAGTTCCCCATGGATTATCTTGTGTAATTAAATAATGTTTAAGGGGAAACTAATGGGACCATGTTCCTATATTTAGTGTATTATTTCGGCCAAAATTAATATGGAAACCCTAAGATGCCAAATTTATATAATTCAGTTTATGAATATTATGGATTAGGAAAGGGGTAGTCTAATTAAATATCCAAAAATTCATATATAATATGACTTTCTGGATGTGAAATTTAAATAGTTATGCGATGAGATAAATTAAAAATTGACCAAATATATAGAGAAATATGGATTCGGGACTACTAATAGATATGATGGAATTTTGAAAGGGTTAATCATTTTAGTGGGAGAATATTTCATAATATTCTTTTCTAAATGAACATAAAATATTATAATCCAATCATAATAAATCACGTCGTGGAGAAATGACATCATAATCACATAACATGACATTGAGCTAAATATTGAAGAATGAAAATATTAACAGAATCAAATTTCTAGACTTTTATTATAACATGGTAATAATTATCATATAAGAAGTAATGTTCTATATATTGGAGAAAAAAATACTAAGAAACTAACCACAAATGAACACAATAAAGAAGAGAAAAATATATATGCTAAGAATAATTTAGATTTTATTTACATATCTACATGGAGGAATCACAAACATATAAAGCAGATTAATAAATTTGATAATTTAGGGATGGTAGAAAACCCAGAAAGAATCTATCATAACGAATATAGACAAGAGAGTAATTAATGTTCAAAATAACTATTTCAATGTCAAATATCCAAGGGTAATTTCATGTCAACTAATGTACTCAATTTTATTTGAGTATATAAATGAATTCTAGTTACCGATTTCATGGAATGGGCTTTGTCATTTTATAAACATAATCCTAAAATAGATTCCATAAAGTTTTTTTATAGGTAATTATCAATTGAAAAATTAATGAGTTCAAAAAATGTTCATCTAATCTCTATAATATGTTGAGGATTACCGAGGAAGACATGTGATATCAATAATAAAGTTCCCTAATGGGGGTAAAGAAAAAAAAAGGTAAAAATATAATTGATAAAGATAAGAATAAAGGTCATGGAGATTCCATAAAAACATCTAAATATAAGAAATGAGTTTTTAAGGAAGTTCAATTTTTTTAAATATCTATAAAATGAATGATAATGATATATAAAAGATATAAAAAATAGTCCTATATATAGTTTAATAATTATTTACATAACATTTGACATAATTTCAATGCATAATAAGTATATATGTATTAAGTAAAAGTGATATATTTTTTGAAATGTTCACTAAGGTCACAACTATGGAATATGGGTTTAGATTATATCATGGCATGAGCTTATAACAACACATAACATAATCAACCCAAAATTACATGATTCAAAAAAAGGTCCACACCTTATTACATTTCTAGGATATTTTTAGTTTATAGATTTATATAATTTGGTAAAAAATTACATAATCAATTATACACTTTCACACAATATAAATATTTTTTCTATAAAAATAGAGCATTGAGTTTACACTGATGTTTGATCAAAAATACATTTCTTTATTTAAGATGGGTAACCATGTCCAAAATTATGACCTTACTAAGATTTATAATCATCCTTATATCCTGGTAAAATCCATAAAAATGAGGGATTAGAACAAAATCTCTATAAGGGATATAAAAATAAATGAATCCCATTAGTCCAGTGAAATACATGAAAACCCATGAGGGAATTTACCTTTTCTCAATAAAAGATTGATCACATAAATAAAATATTTTCATAAGTAAACATCCATATTTTCTAAATTAAACCCTTTTAAACCCATTAAAATCATATGAGAAACCATGGATGAATCTTTAGGCTCATGGGGACTTTGGAAAAAATTTCAAAACCTTTTACCTTTAAAATTTTATAAACATTCCTTACCTCATGAAATATAAATATTTCCATAAAAACATTTTTGAAATAAAGAAGTTGGTGACTTGGATCATCATATTCATAATCCATGTTCACCAATTTTTATCCCAGGTCAAAATAACTAATTCTTAGTTATTTTTGTAGGAGTAACATACCCAGATAGATCCCACATTTTCATCTTTGAAGAATACCTATTTACCTAATGCATTAAAAATATATATTAGGATAATTTTTCATAATGAGAAATATCATGATCACCCATAATAATATATAATTATCAATTATTATATCATGAACCAAAAATATGGAATATTTTACTTTTTTATTATAAAACCCTTTTAAAACTTATTTTACCCCATAAAAAACACTTTCCTTTTTTATATAATCATAAAGAGAAATATCCTTTTTTATTTTAAAACTTATGAAATGAAAAATTCTTAGTAGATAAATATAATCATATTATTTAAAAAAACATGTTTACTTGTAGAGGAATATTGATAATGAATAATGGTTATGATGTTAGGAAAAGTCAGTCAAGCCTTATACATTAAAAAAAGTTTTTTTATTTTGTAAAAACATAAAAATAACCCATGAAGATAGAATTAAAAATACTATATTTTAGAACATTTTAATGAAAAAATAAAATAGATTAAAATTTAATTTATAAACTTTTGATGCTTAAATAACAACATTCTAGAAACAATTAAAATAATATGGATATGGAGGAATATAATGTTTTAAATGAAAGTCCTTTAACTATAGTCTTGAATCCTTTCATTCATATATATATCATCCCAAGTAATAAAATTATGTTATTTTTATACTAGATTAAGATAATTTTTCATGTTCATTCTATTATAATTATTGCATTTATTTAATTTGTTACCATGTTTTATATAGTTGCTAAAATGGTTAAGTTCATGTTGGATGTTCGGTTTATAACCTTAAGGGAACATCAGTGTGTTTACTGTGGTCAGTGGGGTTATGGTTAAATTTACTATAGAATTTTAAAATGTTTATAATTATCATATTTATATATCATATAAAATTTTAAAACCAATCTTGTAGGGAATCCATGAAAAATTAACATTTTCCTTTTTTGGAGACAGTAGTCTCTATGTTTGTATGAGCAACATTTTCATTTTTTTAATGGAATGTAAAATATATAAATAAGATAATGTTTTAATTTATATAATAAAAAATATGTTTTATATGTCATAATTATTCATCAAATTCATCTTTATGACTTTTATTTTTACGAAGAGTTGAAAAATGAATCACATCATTTCATAGAGGTGGTACTCAACATATACTCTTGAGCGACATTATAGTTTTATAAAGGATGATAGGGTAAAAAGGTAAATAATATATTACATTTTAGGAATAATAATTATTTCATAAATATCGTATATATTAATTTTTTTCATCATTTTAACCATCTGTATGATCCAGTGATGAAAAATGAAACATATCACTTCATTGGGTTGGTAGTCCACACGTACGCACCCGCGAGGTTTTTATTTTCCATGGAATGGAAAAGGAGATGTAAAATAGTTGTACAATAATCATAATGAAATTTTATTTTATTTAAAATACTGATGTTATTATTTCATAATTATTATGAAAGGATTTTAGGAGACAGAAGAATAAATTAACATGAAAACCCTCATTTAAGGGTTAAACCTCTTCTTTGGGAAACCTCCATTGGATTACACCTTAAGCATTCAAGGTTTAGTATTTTGGTGATACAATGACCTATATGAAATTCGGATCATTGTTATAGATATATTTAGGTACTTATTTTCTAAAATATATTTCTCAAAAGGTGTGGGTAAGAGCGGAGAGGATGTGCCCTTTTATAAGTGAGGGGAGTGAAAAACATATAATTTGTCTAAATTTTGAAATATTATAAATGTCTTACTCATGTTCAAGTGGCACTTAAATGACTAAAATTAGAATATAATGTTATAATAGTCTAAATATTAAAATAAAATAATAATAGAGATAGTATTTTTGGCCCTATCACTTAGTTTTTACCTTAATTATCATGATTTACCCTTTTACCGTGACGACATATTTTCACCATTGATACTATTTCTAATAAAAAAATGAAATTACAATCATTAATAAATATAAAACTAATAAATAAAATTATGTAATCAATTGTAAATATTAATCTTTAATATGTAGAATAAATTACTTTTAATGTAAGTGTGCAATACACAATGAAAAACAATTTAAAGAAAATTTCATTTTTATGTATAAAAATGAACTTATTCAAAATTCAAATGTAATATTGATTCATATATAACTAATTATATTATTTTCAATAAAATTTATCCTTTTAAAATTTAAAATAAAATCCATAATATAATGATATTTTTAAATTACTTTATTTAACGAAATGAAATGCCAGTTTTGTAAAAAACTACATTTTTCACTTTTCACTAAAAAATAAATCTTTTAGAAAAATTAAAATTATTTAACCTAATATATATTTGGTATGTTGATTCCAAAAAAGGATAAATTTTTATAAAATTAAAATTTTGAAATCAATATATTAAATTTTTAAATCAAACCATGTAATTCTTGGGAAAACAATTTAGTTAAATAAATATTTTCTGTTTTTGAGTGGAAAATTTTAAAGAATTATTTATAAAACTTTGATAATATTAATAAATAAAAGATATACTCAGAAATAAAAAGATTTATCTTTTTAGGATTAAATAATTTTTTTCATTAATAAAATATGTTAGTGTATTTTTCCCTCACAGTATTTTTTGTTTCCCACATTTCTTCCTTAATCATGTGATTCTTCTATAAAACCATAACATGGAGAATCTAGTTATTCAATAGTACCATCTCTATGTTATCCAAAATATGAGATTTATTTTATTCATAAGTTGTATTCTCCTCTAACTATACCACTTCTAGGCTCAAAATATGAAATTCCTATAGTATATACTTCCTTAGCAATGAAATATGAAATATACCATGTAATTAAGATATACTTGGAGGTAAAGCTACTATGTTAGCAACTGATATTGCCTTTTTTATAATTTCATATAGATCAATAAACTATATACTTTACTTTACCTTTCTTCCAAAACACATAACAATTTTCCATGGAGGTACATTAATAAAAACATGATTTCCCACCATAAAGGAATGGGATTTCCTCCTATTATCTACATAACTCTTTTTTCTAATTTAATATTCCCTCATATTACGATAAATAATATTTACCATATTAACCATATCTTTTACCAATTATGGTCTTAAAAACTTCCTTTCATCAACTTCATCCCATCATGATGTTGTTCAAAACCACGTTTTATATAATTCCTCAAAAGGTTCCATTTATATACTCGAATGAAAATTATTATTATAGGTAAAGTAATCTAATGAAATACATTTATCCCAACTTCCATGATAATCCAAATATAAAGACCAAATCATATCCTATGAAGTAATAATCCTTTTCTTGGAATATAAATCTTATTGAGGTTTAAATAATACATTAAAATTCATTTACTACACAAATACTTTTTATGTTCTTTCCCAAAAGTTTAGGTAAATCCCGGATCGTGATTAGATACAATTGAGAGACGGAATCCATGTAATCTGACTATCTTTTTAAGATAAATTATATCAATTTGATCAAAATTCATGGTATCTATAATTCAAATAAAATTCACTAATTTATTCAATTGATCAATAATAATAAAAATCACATTATTACCTTGACATTTCCTTGGTAATCCCACCACAAAATCCTTCTATAATTTCTATTCAGGTACTGGAAAGGGGTGAAGCATTCTATTTGATATTTGTCAACTAATTTTAACCTATTGAAAAGTAAAAAAATTCATGGAAAAATTAGAAATATATTACTTCATACCATATCACTAAAATATTCTAGAATATATCTTCACATCTTTGTACTTCCAATATAAATGAAAAATAGAGAGCTATAAACATCACACAACAATTCCTTCTTCAACTAGGAATCAATTAGAATACATATCCTCTTTCCAAGTAAAATAAAATCTTATTTGTCAACATTAAACTATACTAACTTAACCTTAATTAAGAATTATATATTTTTATACAATTCATGATATTCCATATGAGACTTCTTAATTTGTTCCCCCATAGATAAATTAATTACAACATAAATGAGAAAGATATGGAGTTACTACATGCACAATTTATGGGCCAACATTAATTAAATTATTAGTTAATATATCATATTCCGAACATAACCTGATTAATTATGAATTATCATTTTGAAATAAGGAATATTCTACTTTTTTTATTTACATGGATAATAGTAAATCATTCAGTCATAATCCTTTATTAGTTACAACTAGCTTCTATGTTTGATGCTCAACTCTTTTTAAGATAATATATCCTTTATTTTTTTCCAACATATATATCCCATTTTACATCATATAAAAAATTTATCCAAATTTTTAAATAAAATACCAATACTGAAATATCCAGATAATGGATAGGGAAATTCTACTAATGATTTTTTAATTGTTGTGAATCGTGTGAAATTACCAAATCATCTTACATAAAGAAACAACCATTTAATTTAAAGGAAGCGTTAATATAAATATAAAATTCACCATTTATTATTGGAAAAGATAAAATTTGTTAATTTTCTAATATTATTTGTAATTATTGAAATCATTCATCATATTCCTTTGAAAAGACGAATTTAACTCCTTTTTGAGTAAACTTAGTTAGTGGGAAAAATAACTGAGAAAAATTATCAACAAACCATTGGTAGTAACCTGTTAATTGAAGAAAACATTGAATCTCAATGAAATTTCTGGGTCATGTCAATTCTTCAACTACTTTAGTTTTAGTATGACCAATAATTATGCTATCTCTTGTAAAAATATTACCAATGAATGAAATCAATTCTATGAAAAATTCACTTTTACTAAATTTTCCATATAAATAATCTTCCTTAAAAGTCTTTAAAATAATCCTTAGATGTTTCTATTGTTCATAATATCTCTTAGAATAAACGAGAATTGTATCAATGAAAATATCTATATATTTATCCAAATATTTATATATTATTATATTTATAAGACCCATAAATACAATAGGTGAATTTATTAACCTGAATGGAATGACTAAAAATCCTAATGAAAATAGTTAGTCAAAAATGTTTTCTTTAGAATTTCTTACTTCTTCACCATTAGTTGATGATAACCAGACGTGAGATAAACCTTCACAAAATTCTTAGCACCCTATAGCCGATCAAATAAATCATCAACATGAGGAAGCAAATAAATAGTCTTAAGATTTATGTTATTGAGTAATATATAATCAATGTAATGTCTCGTGGATCCATACTTATTTTTAATAGACAAAAGAGGTTCAACCTAAGGAGAAGTGATAGGAAAGATGGAATCTTTACCAATCAACTCATGTAACTTATTTTTCAATTATAACAACTCAACCAAATTTATTTGATAAGGGTGTTTTAAAAATGTTTTAGAATCAAGAACCAATTCAACAGTAAATTCAACCTCTCAATCAATAATAACACTAGGAAAATAACAAAAAAATACTTCTATATATTCATTAAATATTGGAACATAACTAATTTTAATAGCTACTTTATTTTCAATAATATGTTAATGATTAAATTCACTCACATATTTAATCTATTTAATAGCTTCTTGATATATTACCAAATGTATAAAATCATTCGTATATAAAAATTTCAACTCACTCTGAAAATTCAATAACAAATATTTAACTCTATAATCAATATTAGAAAAATATATTGAAATCCAATCCATACACGTAATAACATCAAAATCTATATTTGGAATGAAAAAAAAAATTTAGGAAAAATATTTACATAGATGAAAACAAGATGATTTCTATAAATTTTTGTTTCTTTAATGCTACACCCTGAGTTTTTACCAAGAGTTATTACATAATTATTTTTTGAGATGTAATTTCCATTTTACATGATAATTTCTCAGATATAAAAGAATTTATAGATCCCAAATCTAATAATACATCAGAATAATCTTTATAAATAAGTAATAAACCTTAAAAACTTCATTTGATGGTCCAACATCTATTTTAGTAGTAGAAAAAGATTTTTACATGCCCTTCTACTTTATGTCTTGATGATTCTGACCCTAAGTATTATCTTCATACACGCATTATCATAATTATCCAACTTGTTCAAACTAAAACATCTCACTTATGGATGACTTTTATTTTTCCCTTATTGTTTTGATTAGAACTCTCTCCCTTATAGTCATAAACCAAATAACCAAGTTTAACAAATCGGTAACACTTTCCCTACCTTATAAAATATTATTTAAAATGTATTTTACCAAATTTGGAATAATTTTGTGGCTTGGTTCTATAATTAATTGTTAACTACATCCCTATTTATTACCACCTTGAATATTTCATAATATATTCATCAGGAAGTAAATTAGTGTTAGTAAACTATATCTCAACTTTCTCATCCTAATGAACAACTTCCTTATAAAATATAAATTTATGAGAGTCCAAATCTATTTATAACTAAGTTTTATACTTCTTTCAAATCTGTTAATTTACTCTCATGGTACAAAATAAAATTTGGTGCATATCAAGCTAGTATGGTAAAATTTTCATCATAAGAAATGATCAAGTCTTATTATTTTTCGTTTTCAACCCAATAAATTGTATATTTAACCTTTCTTATTATAATATTATGAAGATTATTAGAAATTTTATTTCCATTATAATATAAATAACCTTAGTAAAATACTTCTCCTAAAAAATATATTTATATATCACCTTCCCCATGGAATCAATCTCCATTTTCCTTAGTATTCTTAATCATAGATTACCATTACCCTACATCAAATTAAAAAATATTAATAGAAAGAGTGGAATTTTAATGCTCCATACATCCCGAAACATGAAATATCATTTATATATAATTGATCCATCCTTCAAATTTAATCTGGTCTAAAGACCAATTGAATGTTGGGGGTGTTATTTCATGAAATGATCTATTGTGGACATGTTCCTATATAAAGAATACAACCACTCTATTTCATGGGTACCATCATTAATATCATGTGTCAAATGAGTCAAAAATACCACAAAATTCTCTATTCCAACCATTATAGGCCATTGATTTATAATGTGTTTATCCCCTTCATGAATTCCTACTTTAGATGGCTTATTTCCTCTACAAAAAACTATTCTTAATATACATTTATTAGATAATAAAACCAATAAATATTCAAAATATATCTCATTAAAATATAAAAATAAATTAGTGTAACTATAATGTGCATTTTAACATTCTCAAAACCAATAATGTTATCTAAACCATTCCTTTGATATCAACTATAATGACCCATAACATAATCAATCCATAATTACATGATTTATAACAAGGGATACTCATTATTAAATATATTGTATAATTTTTCTCTTCGTTTTTAGAAAATTAATTAAAAGAATAACATAAGAAAGTGGAAACATTCACATAGTATACATATTTTTTCAAAAATGAGAGCTTTTATGTTTACACACATGTTTCATCCAAAACACCTTTTCTTTGTTTAAGACGAGTCAGGATATTAGAAATAATATCCTTGAAAAAATTTATTATCATCCTTATATCAGATGAAAATTATTTAAAAACATGGGATGATAAAATTAAATCGCATCATGGAATATAAAATAAATAAATCCCATTATTATAGTGAAAAATATGAAACTCATGAGTATGTTTACCCTTTTCATTATAAAACATTGAGAAATTAAATTAAACATTTCCATAATAGAAAATCAATATTTATTTAAAAATACCTTTGAAACCTACTATAAATAATATGATAAACCATAAAGGAATGAAGGGTCTTTTAGGAACTCATTAAAACGTTTCAAGACCTTTTATCTCTAATCATAAACTATCCTAACCTCATGAAATCAAAAGATTTCCTTAAAAACTCTTTTTGAAAGAATAATATAAGTAACTTAGAGAATAATATTCATAAACCTTATTAAACATTTTTAAATACATGTTATAATAACTAAGTCATAGTTAATTAAATTATAAAACCCTTATATTTTAAAAGATAAACATTATGTTCGATAGTGCATACAACACAAAATGATAAGCTTAAATGACCCGGGAAATATATTATTTAAATATGACCATTATAACCAAGCTGTTAAATTGGTTGATATAAATATGATTAAATGATTTATGAAATACTCATAAAAGGTATACTCAATATAATTTCGTTGATAACTTCTTAGTAAATAGTCACTCAATTTTTTTAAAGATAAATTATTCTTTAAAAATACGTTATCTTCACAAATGGGTCTTGTTACCTTTCATGAGAAAATATTATAATTAATTTCTAGAAATTTTAGAAATTTTATTTGATAAAAATTATATAATTTTTGAAATAATTATATAAAAATAAAATTTGTTTGATATTTTTTGGTTTTTCTAACAAGACTGGGTTTTTAGTGAATAGTGAAAAATATCATTTTTTGTAAAATTATCATTTATTTTCTTTAAATAAACTAATTTAAAAGTAACATTATATTTTAACATGGTATTAATGTTTAATATGAACCCTTTTTAATATAATAATATAATGAATTTAATTTGAATCAGAAATTTTCATGATTTTGGTATAAATTTGTTTGTATGCTTAAAAACATATTTTTCTGAAAATTGTTGTTAAGTGCATAATGTTTATCCAATTTAATTAATTAAAATATACCATAATAAGGAAAATTTTAAATTATATGTATATATTTTTTATATATTAATATAAATTCATATATTTAATATTACTAGCAATAGTATTAATGTAAAATAATATTTTCCTTGAAGAATACATCTTTTATTAAATAGATTTCATCGCATTTTATATGATTATTATAAAATGGATTTATGCCACATATACGGAATGAATTTGGTAAAATAGATTCCATATTTTCAATTTTCATAATTTATATTATTTAATAAGTCTAACTTAATTTTATTTCATAATTAACAGTAAAAACTGTAAAAAAATTATTACCACGGTTCCTGTAAAATGAGTTAATTAGGGGTAAAAAATTTGTTAAAGATTAAAAAGTTACCACAACCGTTGTATTATTTTTATTTAATGAGTAAATGTTTTTCATAATCATCATAAATTTAATATGTGACCATTGTTTTCATATGTCCAGGATTTTTACCTTTATATGACTTTATATAGAAAAAACCAAAAAAGTCACTTTCTTAATTTTAATAACTATAATATATTTTTATTGGGATAAAAATAACGTATTTTCTGTTATAAATATCCATTTAAAATAGATATTATTATTTTTATCATGGAAGCTTATTTCTAATTTTTATTTTTGAATTAATTACCTTAAATGATTATGCAAAGCTGACATAGAAATTATTTCATTAAAAAAAATTATTGATTTTAAAAATATTCAAAGTAACATAATTTGAATGAATTATTACATTACACATGTTTTTTAGAAAAATATAAAATTATAGGGGAGTTCTAAAGCTATATATTTGAATTCCATCTTTTTCTTGATGTTTTTATGTTAAATTAAATTAATAGTGTGAAAATCGATACTAATGATACTTTATAATAAATAATGTTTTATTAAATGAATTAAAATTAATAAAAATATTATCTTAGGCGAAGTAAATGAGATATGGTTAATAATATCAACCATGGTCAATTTATGGTAATTTTTTCATTTTATATGATCTTTCATAGACTCTAAGTAGTAAAAACTTTAATATCATGGTAATCGTCAAAAATGGTTAAAACGGGCTAAAACAAAAAGGTAATGGTAAAAACATCTCCTCAACATTTCCAATTTTTATTTTTATAGATTATTTTAACCCAAAATTATCTTATATTAGAATAATGTCAATTTTCATCAATTTTTATTATGAAAACTAATTTATATTAATTTAATACTTTGAGAAATTTCAAGAGTTCTCCTCCCCTCACTTATAAAAGGGAACATCCTCTCCTAATTTATTCACACTTAATAGGACATTTGTTTTGGAAAATGAGTACACATATCCCTTACTTTATTCCTTTTATATTTCATAGAATATTTTTTTTAATTATAAAACCTTCGTAGGAAGGATTTGGGTCCAAACATAAAGAGATTGTGTCACGAACCATCCCCCAAGGCCCATTCTGTGACTACCCCAAAGCCGCCTTCCATAGGTCAGGGGCTGGCGACTAGCACAAAAGGCGTATTCCCTAAAAATGAGAAGGAATTCCCTTTTTAACCTGTAAGCACATGTAACCAAGCACACAACAAGATAGTAACCCAAGTAAATTAAACTATAAAAATAGTGAGTGCAGTAAGTAAAAAGGGGAAAGAATACAATCCCAATTGGAAAGTACAAGTACAATTAAATACAAGAAATCTGAAGAAAAAAAGGTCATCTATTGGATCGTCTTATGTGATTCCTACATGAAGGGTAGGTACAGATAGCCTCCTCAGTACTCCACGTCCACCAATCTCTTTTACATACCGACACGTTGTGTGGTCCACTTCCGGGCACTGTCCAGTCTTGGTACTCTCAGCCTTATTTAGTGTTTTATGTCGTATGTATCCAACACAACAAGGTGCGGGCATAAACTGTGAAGGGGTGAGTATATCGATACTCAGTAGGGACCACAAGACCTTCATGGTCTCACAAAATACACCAAGGATAAACCACAAATTATTAAATCAACAGATAACCCTACATAGGTATATTCCCATACATATACCCAAGTTATCAAGTAATCAATCTCAATCATGAGGAAAAAACAGAGATACTAACTCATATCACACTAAGATTTATTCTAGGGGTAGTATGATGTAACATCCCTAGTCACATCATCGAACACCTCAGCTACTAGAGAACTCCTCCTCTATCAAGTATAGTGGGCCTGCCGCGTCACACAGAGGTGCTTCGCACTAACCTTAGACTGCTGAGGTACTCCTTCTGTCGAGTATCGTGGGTATGCCACGTCTCCAAGGCACTCCCCACCGTGGGTCTATCGTGTCACCAAGGCACTCCCCACGTAGCCTGCTGAGGTACTCCTCCTTTTGAGTACCTTGGGTCTGCCGCATTAGCAAGGCACTCCCCACCATGGGTCTGCCACGTCACCGAGGCACTCCACACTGGGCCAGCCAAGTCACTCCAAGTCAAAACGGTTAGCAGTCATCAAGTCTCAGCCAGTTGCAGGTTTCCATACATATTGCGCTTGGGTAAACCACTTCCCAATCCATAGGTCAAAACTACAACTTCCACTAAGTCCCATGAAGAAGTATCTCGAAGGTCTGTCACATCATAGGGGTCCCAACACAATAGACATTGCATCAATCAGATGCTCGGTCTATGAGTTATTAGCCTTTTAGTCTCAGGGGCCCGATTGAATTCGTGCTTGATCCAACCTGACTCTACCCTGTAGAAATTTGAGCACGTCGTGCCTCGTAGTCTGTTTCCCCACATTGCGCCTCCCTGACTAGCTGAGGAAGTGGGGGAGTGACTATTAGAGATTGAAGAAAAGTTGCTCCATCTCTAACCACAAAGGATATCTGCAAAGCGACCAGCTGCTCTGTCGCCTCACCTAACATTTGTAAACCAGATCTTTTTTAGTGTTCATCAAAAAAACATTCCACTTCCCAGGAGTATAGACTATCTCAAATCATTGTCCTAGAGGAACTCAATCCAATGTCTCTGTCTCAGGTCCAGGTCCTTCTAGGATAAGATATACTTGAGACTCTTATGATCAGAGTACACTGTAAAATGATTTCCCATCAGATAGTGCCTCCACGTATTCATAAATAAGACTCTTGCTGCTAACTCTAGGTCATGCATTGCGTAGTTCTTCTAATGTTGTCTCAGCTTTCGAGTGCCATATGTCATAACTACTCGCTCCTGCATCAGGACACATTTGAGTCAGTTCCCTGATGCGTCGCAGTAGACTATGTACCCTACACCCTCCTCTAGAGGCCTCAAGATGAGGTCACCTGTCTGCATATGCCTCTGCTCTTGAATGCTCTACTGTCATCTCTACAACCACACAATGGGTTTCCCCTTCTTCGTCAAGGCTGATAGTGGTGCTGCAACTTTTGAAAAATCTAGTACAAATATCCGATAGTATCCATCCAAACCCAGCAAACTCCGTACCTCCATCACACTCCTAGGTGGATCCCAAGAAAGTACCACCTCAATATTCGATGTATCTACTTCAACTCTTGCCTCCGATATGACATTTCCTGGAATGTGAACCTCTCGGATCTAGAACTGGCACTTCAAGAGCTTACCATAAATCCGGGGCTCTCAGAGTTTGTCCAGTACGACCAGAAAATGGTAGGCATGCTCCTCCTCAGTAGTTCAGTAGATCAGAATGGTGTTGATGAATACTACTAAAAAGAGATCAATGTACATCTGAAATACCCTATTCATGAGTCCCATGATAACTAATGGAGCGTCAGTCATACCGAATGGAATAACCAAGAACTCGTAATGGTCATTTCGACACCTGAAGGCTATCTTCTGCACATCCTTGTCATGTACTCTGAGTTGGTGATAGCTTGATCTAAGGTATATCTTTGAGAACCATCGTTCTTCGTTTAGATGATCCAATAAATCGTCTATCCTCGGGAGTGGGTACTTGTTCTTCATGGTCACTTGATTGAGGCACTGGTAGTCTACACAAAGTCTCAAGCTTCCATCCACCTTCTTCGCGAATAGAATTTGGGCTGCCCAAGGTGAAACACATCGGACCAGATGAATCCCTTCCCCTGAAAGTCCTCTAGTTGTACTTGTAGCTCACGAAGCTCCGTGGGAGCCATCTCATATGTGGGTGTAGATATCGGTGCAGTCCCAGGGTATAAGTCAATGTAAAATTCCACCTCTCTCTGAGGAGGTAGACCTGAAACATCATTAGGGAAGACATCTGCGTACAAGTCCAGCACTACGGGATATCTCAGACTCTCCACATCAACAGCTCTGAGGGTAAGGCTATCCAAATGATGAGTGATCGGCTACACTCTCCTCCGGGTAAGTCCATCATGCACTACAAAGGATCCCTTTTCACCGGTGAAGGTAAACCTGGTTCCATCCATGCGGAATCACCGCACTTTGCGCCTAATACAGTCAATATGAGCACGAACTATAGATAACTAGTCCATACCGAAGATGACGTTGTAAGTCCTCGACGCTGCTACTAAGAGATCCCAGCCGAAGCTCTCACCTCCTAGAGTAATCTCACACTATTAGAACCAGTGTGTAATCATTGAATCCACTCCCGTAGTAATATCTAGTCATAAATATCAAACCAACAGCTCTATCGAAGTATCCGAGATCCAAACGAGGGAAGTGGAAATAAAAGAATGATTGGATCCTCTGTCTATAATTACTACAGGTAAGGTAGAGTAGACATAGATCATACTTCGTATCATATCTGGAGTGTTGTGATTATAGGCTTCAGTTTCCTGGAGCTGAGATCTCCCCTATCCTCCTAATCCTTGTGGTTGGGGTGGACCTCTTGCTGGTGGTGGCGGTAACATATCGAATCATCACCCACCGCCAGCTGCATGGCCAGCTCCTCTGCCACGTCCACTTTCTCCCTGCAGACCTCCACAGTCTAACCTTTGCCACTTCCTGGGTGGTCCTTCGACCGTCTGCTGATCATCCGTATGGTGGTTCGGATAG
The DNA here is from genome assembly GCA_963277665.1 of Viscum album. Lineage (NCBI taxonomy): Eukaryota > Viridiplantae > Streptophyta > Magnoliopsida > Santalales > Viscaceae > Viscum > Viscum album. The sequence continues at coordinate 669,863,482 of OY728133.1, forward strand.
TCATGATCCATTTGACCCTGCTTGCTTCATGTGAAACACTTCCCGCTCATGGCATGTATGTATCTGCCTCGGGTGCACCATACAACCGACTCTGAATCATGCAGTTGTCCACCTGTAGGTCTGGTCCTCTTGGACCTCTACGATGTTGATTAGTCACTGAAAATGGCTAATATTAATTTTTCATATCTTTATATTCATTGTTCCATAGTCCATAAACATTGTCTTTAGTGCATTACATAATTAGAACTTCATTTCTCATCAAAAATGTAATTCATGTTAAAAATGCAAATTTGGGCCCAATGATTCATTTGTTTTTTGACAATATTATATTCATTTTCTTAATTTTAAATTTTGTGATATTATTGATCACTTTGTTTTGAACATTTTATCTTTTAGGTCCGATGGATGAATCCCAAAGGAAGATGGAGAATTTTGCGCCTGAAGGCAGAAACTTGCTGAAAAAATCATAATGGGCCTAAGGCACATCAAACAAATTTGGGGCCCATAAACCAAGCCCAATGAATCTCAAATTTATACAGTAGAAAGATAAAAATATGAGGATCATTTTATTAAACTGTTTCCAGAGCTAATTCTGATGTTTTCAAGATGATAATGGGATCTGAAGTTGAGATTTAAATGGTCGACCCGACATTAATGCACAGAAATCCGTCCCACCATTTCAACCATAACGTCCAAACGGATGATCCAAATTTCCTGAAATTTTTACAGATCATAGAGGACATATGGAAAACGATATATCCTTTCTACGACCCCTCCGGATTCGGCCTTCTTCATTTTCTAATTCACACGTTAATATAGTGGACGAATCTGGACAGTTTTCTGGGTCAAATTCGAAACATCAATTTCATTTTGATTATTCACCCTCCATTTGACTATATTAATTGTTGGGGGTGAATTAATAATTGGGGGATGTACCTAAGGATCATAATATGCCTATATAAGGATCTATTGTTGAAGGGAATAGGGGTGGGTGTTTTTCTTATCATCTTTTGTTGTTTGTTTCATTGAAAGGTTATGCTTCCAAATTTCGTTTGTAATGTTTTCCATTTCCATGTAAGTTTCTTTTTTGTATCTTTATGTTCTTAATAAACTTCTTTCTCTTCTATATTTTCCATTTCTTTTAGTAAAACTTTATTATCACAAATCACAGTGATATCTCTATGCTGTTGTGAATTAGTTCACACATAGGTGTGAATTTCATTCACACACACGGAGGAGTGCTCGTTATTTATGCGGTTTTAATTTCTTCAATACAATTCTTATTATCCATCATCTGCCCACCATTGAGAGTATACCATCAATGGAGGGCTAAAACCTTAATGGGATGATCTTAGGAGGATGCAAAGGCTGGATTGAATGTTATTTTATGAACGAATTATTGTTAATTGGATAATTAATTTAAGACATCCATTGTTCAATTATTTCTACTATTCATCTTTACTGTGTTTGAGCAAACTAGATTCAATTACTAAATGACCATATTCCTCAGGGAGATCATGAATTTGGTTCTCTAAGTGTATAAAATATTATTAATTGTGTTTAGTAAGCACCAAACCAGAAAATGATGAATGTAATGTTATTTTTGAAGAATGGATTCATCAAAAATTAATAAAACCAAAATTGTCTAATGAAGTAAAATTCATTCAATCCACCCCGAGCATAATCCTAAGATCAACCCATTTCCATTTAATTGAATTCACTTAGTTTTATTAGTGTTCATTAAAACCCATCCTAAATCAAACCCAAAGTAGGCTACTTCATAGCCCATCCTTCACACAATCATAGCGTCTCAAGGTTACTTCTTCAGTCCCTGTGGATTCGACCCCTACATGTACTACATCGATCGCTTTTACCAGTAGGTTAAATTTGGGCACAACCAAATTTTGGTGCCGTTTTTGGGGACCAAGTAAGTTTCTTAGACCAAAAACCTTGTTTTATTACCCCCATTCTTCTATTCTCATCCCAATTCTCTTATCTTTTCCCTTTCTCACTTTTTTTTCTTTTGGATCATGTCCGCCTACACCCGCGATAACTCAAACATATTACTTAGGGTGGATACTCCTAGGGCTGGGGAGTCAACCACTAAAATAGTTCTATTTCCTTTAGATCCAAATCTTCCTAATACTCCAAATTCAGATGTTGAGTTTGATACAATGGATAATCTCCCACAAAACCAAATCATAAACCAGGGAGGGAACCAAAATAACGGGCAAGACCCTAACTTGGGAATTGTTGCAGACCCGACCATGAATGACTACCTCACACCAACCTGGACCAATGCACCCTCATGCATTAGGCATGATAACATAGGATATGCCTAATATGTTTTCAAACCCCATGTCCGGAACCACCTTCCAACCTTTCATGGGATGGAGTTTGAGATGCCTTACCTTCATGTTAGAGAATTTAATGACATTGTCGAAACCATGTGCCCACCAAATCAAATTGAATCTGCTAAAATGAGACTTTTCCCTTTTTCCCTTATGGACCGAGCAAATAATTGGTTAAACAATTTGATACCAGCATCTATTCACTCTTGGGACCAACTTCAACAAGAATTTTATAAAAAATACTTCCCACATCACAAAAAAAATTGCACTTAAAAAGAGGATACAAAATTTTTTTGAAAGAGAGGGAGAAAAATTATATGAAACATAGGAAAGGTTCGAGGACACATTAAACATGGTACCGCACCATGGTTTCTTAATACCATAACAAGTGAGAATTTTCTATGAAGGGTTGGGTCCTAGAAACAAACAATTCATTGATATGATGTGTAATGGAACCTTCAAAAACAAAGCCCCAAATGATGCTTACGAGTATCTATAAAATCTTGCTGAACAAAACCAAACATGGGGAACATCACCATACTATGAGAAGCCACCCAAATCTAGTGGAATGTACACTCTTGGAGAAGAAGAAAACCTTAGAGAAAAACTTGCTGCACTCACGAGGAAAGTTGAGGAGATTGATCTTAGGAAGGTCCACAAAACCCAACCTGTTGAGCTTGTTTGTACAATTTGTGACAAGAATGACCACAAGACTGATAATTGCCCAACCATTCCTTCTATAAAGGATGTTCATTTAGGAGGACCACTAGAATAAGTTAATGCAATGAACTTTCAAAAGCCACAATTCACGAACACCTTCAATCCAAGGTATAATGACAATCCGGGCTTTCGTTGGAAGGACAATCAACAACCAACACAACAACAATGTATCAACCCATACCCTCAAAAAAACTTTAAACCTCATATTCAGTTCCAACCACAACCGGTCCAATTCCAACATCCTCATTTCCAATATCAACAACCTATCCAACAACCCATTCAACAACCTATCCAACAACCAAAGTATCCTCCTGGGATAAACCCACAAGCTCAAGCACCAACCCAAAATGTTCCACAAAGCCTACTAGAAAAAATGTGCAAACAAATGGACAAAATGAACTCAGAATTATCTTCCATTAAACAAGAACTTCAAACCATAAAAACTGGAAAGGCACCCATGCCCACACAGGCCATTCCACAACAAACATCTCTGGGAGAGACAAGTTTCACTTAAACAACTCACGAACAACTAAAGGTTGTGACAGTTTTCAGAAGTGGGAAATCAATTGAAAAACCTGAACAGATAGTCAGAAACCATGTAAAGCTTAAAACTCTAATGAAAATTCAAATGAACTACAAGATCAAACTGAAGAAACTGATAATAATGTGAATGAAACAACACTTCAACAAACAACTCCACAATCTACACCATTTCCTCAACGCATAAGGGGGAAAACCAGGCCTGAATTGAGTGAAACATTGAGGTAAATCTTCTCACAAGTCAAGTTGAACATTCCTCTTCTCGATGCCATCCAAACCATACCTTCCTACTCAAAATACCTTAAGGACTTGTGCACTTTTAAAAGAAATTTTTCACATAATAACCATGTCCTTTTGGCTTCTAATGTGAGTACCACCATTCAAGGGACCATTCCTCCTAAGATGAAAGACCCAGGATTCCCTTACATAAATGTTGAACTAGGAGAGAACAAAGTTTTCAAAGCCTTGTGTGATCTAGGTGCAACTGTGAACCTCATTCCTTATGCCATGTACTGTTAGTTAGGGCTCGAAGAACTCCAACCCACATCTGTCTCTCTTCGACTTTCTGATCGTAGTGTTTGAGTTCCAAAGGGGATCTTAAAAGATGTTTTGGTGAAAGTTGAAAATTTCATTTACCCAGCTTACTTCATTGTTCTAGACAATTACCTAGGCTTAGGTCCTAGGGAGCAACCCCCAATCATACTTGGTTGTCCCTTCCTTGAAACAATCAACTCTGTAATCCGAGTCTGAATAGGGAACATGACCATCACCTTTGGGAACATGAGTCTAGACTTGAATATCTACAATGCAAACTTTCAAATTGGGGATGATGAAGAGATCCATGAGGTTAATTGGATTGGTAGTGTTGATAATGAACTCAATGAACATCAAGGAGTTACCGAAGGATGGTTAAGTCAAGAAGAGATTGATTTTCTTTATTCACATGAGGGAAATTTTCCTCCTTGGATTGAATCTCTTTCAGACAGCTCTATTGATGAATTTATAGATTCACTAATCAATGATACCATGGTTGAAATCAATAACTTTGACTCTATATCCATTCATGACACTACTCTGGATAATTTAGTGGATGAAAATTATGTTCACAAGGAACCAATTTTGTCAAGAAATATGAACAAAGAAACTAAGTTCAATACAAAGTCTCATCCATTCTTGGAAAGTCATGACCAATCTGATCTTGAATTTAAAATCTTACCTTCATCACTAAAGTATGATTTCTTAGGAAACAATCAATCCTTTCCTATTGTCATTTCTTCCTCCCTTGAAGCCGATCATGAGAGGATGCTTCTAGATGTTCTTAGGAGACACAAGAAAGCCATTGGATGGACCCTATCTGATATCCCTGGGATTAGCCCACTTATCGGGACTCATAGAATTATTCTTGAATCTGAGTCAAAGCCATGTCGTCAACCTCAGAGGCGACTCAATCCTAATCTCATGGATGTAGTGGGAAAAGAACTTTTGAAATTGTTAAAAGCTGGTATCATCTATCCTATAGATGAGAGTGAGTGGGTTAGCCCAATCCATGTGGTTCCATAGAAGGCTGGAATCACAGTAATAACCAACAATGATGGAGAGATGCTTCCAACAAGGGTCAGTAGTGGATGGAGAGTTTGTATTGGGTATAGGAAGCTCAACACTTGTACCAAGAAAGACCATTTCCCCTTACCCTTTATTGATCATGTCCTCGAGCGAGTGGCGGGTCATCAATTCTATTTCTTCCTAGATGGATTCTTAGGGTATAATCAAATCAAAGTCTCCTTAGAGGATCAAGGAAAAACAACCTTCACTTGTCCATTTGGCACTTTTTCCTTCAAGCGCATGCCCTTTGGGTTATGTAATGCCCCTGGTACCTTCCAGCAGTGCATGATGGGAATATTCTCAGATATGGTGGGGGATTTTTTAGAGGTCTTCATTGATGACTTCTCCATCTTTGGGGATACTTTTGAGGGGTGCCTTATAAATGTTGAAAAGGTTTTTTCAAGGTGCGAGGATAAGAATCTCATACTAAATTGGGAAAAATGCCATTTCATGGTAAGGGAAGGACTTGTTCTAGGTCATCTGCTATCTGGTAGAGGGATTGAAGTTGAAAAGGCTAAGGTTGACATCATTCGTCACCTTCCCTCTCCTAAAACTGTTAAGGAAGTGAGGTCCTTCTTAGGACATGATGGTTTTTATAGAAGGTTCATTAGGAATTTCAGCTCTATTTCTCGACCACTTTGTGCTCTATTGGTAAAAGATGCTCCATTTTTATGGACAGAAAGATGTGAGGAATCATTCTCTACACTCAAGTCAGCTCTTATATCTCCACCTATCATGCAATCTCCAAATTGGAAACTTCCTTTCGAGCTCATGTGTGATGCAAGTGATTTCGTTGTAGGAGCAGTCTTAGGACAACGGTGTGAGAAAACTCCACATGTCATTTCTTATGCAAGCAAATCTTTAAATGATGCACAAATAAACTACAGCACCCCTGAGAAAGAGTTTCTTACTGTTGTCTTTGACTTAGAGAAATTCAGGTCTTATCTGTTAGGATCTCCCATCATTTTCTTCACTAATCATTCAGCCCTAAAATACCTTTTCCAAAAACAAGATGCCAAGGCTAGATTGATTAGGTGGGTCCTTCTTCTTCAAGAGTTCTATTTAACCATTAAGGATAAAAAGGGTGTTGAAAATATTGTAGTTGATAACCTCTCTAGGATGGAATTCAAAGACAACTCACACCACCTCTCTGTGTCTGATTCATTTCTCGATGAGCACCTCTATTCAGTGAGTGATTTCCCTTGGTATGCTGACATAGCAAACCATTTGGTGATGGATGACATTCCAAAATTCATGGGGACCCAAGCTAAGAGGAAATTCCTTTCTGATGTAAAACACTATGTTTTTGATGATCCTTACCTCTTCAAGTTCTGTCCTGATCAAATCATTAGGAGATGTATTCATGAGTCTGAGAAAGAGTCCATTCTAAAATTTTGTCATGGAGAGGCATATGGAGGCCACTTTTCTACAAAAAACCCACTGCAAAGGTCCTCCAAAGTGGTTTCTACTGGCCGAACCTCACTAAGGATTCCTTCCAATTCTGTAAAAGTTATCCTCCGTGTCAGAAATTAGGATCCATTTCCAAAAGGAATCAAATGCCTCTCACTCCCATTCTGGTCGTTGAAATATTTTATTGTTGGGAAATTGATTTCATGGGACCCTTTACAAACACTAAGGGGTACCTCTACATCCTCTTAGATATTGATTATGTCTCAAAATGGGTTGAAGCCATTCCCACCAAGTCCAATGACCACCATGTTGTGATCCGATTTCTGAAAGAGCATATATTTTCTCGATTTGGAATTCCTAGGGCTATAATCAGTGATCGTGGAACCCATTTCTGCAACCACCCATTCTATTCACTCATGTCTAAGTATGGTATTACTCATAAAGTTTCCACTGCATACCATCCTCAAACCAACGGTCAAGATGAGTTGGAAAATAGATAAATTAAGCAAATTCTTGAAAAACTGTCAATCCCTCTAGGAAAGATTGGTCCGAGAAACTCTTAGATGCCTTTTGGGCATATCGAACTGCTTTCAAAACTATCCTAGGTATGTCACGGTATAGATTGGTTTATGGAAAAGCATGTCATTTACCTGTTGAAATTGAGCATAAGGACTTTTGGGCAATAAAAAAATGAACTTTGACATTTCTTTGGCTGAAACAAAAAGAAAATTATATCTTAATGAACTCAAGGAACTTAGGATGGAGGCTTATGAAAATTCATGGATCAATAAATCTAAAGTTCAAGCCTACCAATCTAGGAATCTCAAAGTCAAACACTTTGAACTGGGAAAATTTGTGCTCTTGTATAGTTCAAAACTTCATCTACACCTAAGAAATCTAAGGTCCAGATGGTCTAGTCCATACCTAGTGCATCATGTGTACCCTCATGGGGCAATAGAGATTCAGGATCCCACAAGTGGTCATGTCTTCAAAGTCAATGGTTATAGGTTAAAACCATTCATTGAATCATTCAACCAACAAGAAACCAAGGAGGAGTTAACTGATCCAACATATGAACTAGAGAAAAATTGATAGATTTAGGGTACAATTCGGGCTAACAACGTTAAACAAAAGCGCTTCATGGGAGGCAACCTGTGGTTTTCATGTTTCCAATAACTGTGAATCATCTTTTGTTTCCTTCTGCTTAATTTTGTTATTTTTTTATATATAGACTGTTGACCTATTCTTCTTTTATGAGTAAGGATGTGTATAAAAAGGGAGAACCGTATTCATCTGTGTCACGCGGTGTGATCCCTGAGTAATACCTTACCCAGAAATTTAAAGAAGACAATGTATCATCAGTTTATTTTATTTATGTTTTTGTAGGATAAAAAAATTAGACTCTTGACCTGTTCTTCTTTTATGAGTATGGATGGGTATGAAAGGGGAGCACCGTATTCATCTGTGTCACGCGGTGTGATCCTTGAGTAATACCTTACCCAGAAATTTAAAAGAAGACAATGTATCATTAGTTTGAATTAAAAAAAACATGAAAATGATGGTACTTGGAATTAAATAAATCATTCTGTTGTTTTTTTTGTCTGCTTTGTCCTTTTTTTATGGTTCAGGAACTATTTTGGGTGATACATGTTCAATCAAGGAGGTGCCTACATCCCCAAAGAGATCAGAGGAGTAATTTGGAGCATCATGAACCTCAACTTTAAAAACCAGGTGAATTTGTTCCATGTTTATCCTTCTCAATTTCATCTTTGAACTCCTCTCCTACCCACTTCTAACTTTTCTTTTCTTTAAACACTGGGGACAGTGTCATTCTATGTTGGGGGGAGATAAAAAATGATGTTTTTTATTTTGTGAAGAAAAAACATGCATGAATAAAAAAATTCCATTAACCATAAACATGATAAACACACATTGTAAACTCTAAAATTGGATATCAAATAAATTTTTCATGCCTTGATTCTGATTTTAATGCAAGTTTAAGTTCATGAGCATAGTTTTTGGAAAGTGCGGTTGTCCGATGTGATTTTTCAATGTTTACAATTTCATCCTCTTAATTAAAATTTCACAATGCATGTCTACTTGATAGTGGGTGTAAATTTGAGTTCTTGGGTCCCTTTCATTATAGCATAGGGTTCTGGGGTCAATTTTAGTTTAATTTGAGTATCCAAAAAAACAAAAACAAAACAAAACAAAAAAAATGACCACATAGAGCAATGTTTTTTCCAAATTCATGGCGTCCGGCACTTGTGGATCGTGACTCCATAGTTGTCTTTCCCAGAGATAGGCTTTATATCTCTATTGTAGAGCATGAAATTGACAATATGTGTGGCATCCGGCACTTGGGGATCGTGACTCCATAGTTGTCTTGCCCAGAGTTATTCTTTTCATATCTATTGTGGTTAAAAAAATAAAATAAAAAAAAATCAAAAAAAAAGGATACTCATCTTAAGGTTTAATGTGATTCCCACCTAGCGCTTCCATTTTTCCCCTTGAACAATAAAATGGGCCCCATATCTTTTATGATGCACAACACTTTATCATGCTTAATTGGAATTGGATGAAATGTGGCGATGAATTTGAACAAAGGAATGGGCTTTGGCTTGGGATATGCTTATGGACCTAGCTTGTTTTTAATGATTTTGATGGGTTTTCATAATTTTTTTTGGTATTAGATATTTGGGTGAGCAATGTGTATTAAAATGTTTTTGGAAAATGGGATTTGAATTTCATATTTGTAATTTATTTTGCTCGGGACTAGCAAAACTCAAGTTGGGGGGTGTGATTAGTCACTGAAAGTGGATAATATTAATTTTTAATATCTTTATATTCATTGTTCCAAATTCCATAAACATTTTTTTAGTGCATTACATAAATAGAACTTCATTTCTCATCAAAAATGTAATTCATGTTTAAAATTTAAATTTGTTCCCAATCATTCATTTGTTTGTTGACAATATTATATTCATTTTATGAATTTTAAATATTGGGATATGATTGATCACTTTGTTTTTAACATTTTTTCTTTTAGTTCCGATGGATGAATCCCAAAGGAAGATGGAGAATTTTGCGCCTGAAGGCAGAAACTTTCTGAAAAAATCATATTGGGCCTAAGGCCCATCAAACAAATGTGGGGCCCAGACTCCAAGCCCAATGAAGCTAAAATTTATAAAGTATAAAGATAAAAATATGAGGATCATTTTATTCAACTGAGTCTGAAGATAATTATGATTTTTTCTTGATGATAAAGGGATCTGAAGTTGAGATTTAAATGGTGGACCCGACATTAATGCACAGAAATCCGTCCTACCATTTCGACCATAATTTCCAAACGGATGATCCAAATTTCCTGAAATTTTTACAGCTCATATAGGACAGATGGAAAAAGATATGTCCCTTATACGACCCCTCCGGATTAGGCCTTCTTAATTTTCGAATTCACACGTTAATATGGTGGACGAATCTGGACAGTTTTCCGGGTCAAATTCAAAACATCAATTTCATTTTGATTATTCACCCTCCATTTGACTCTTTTAATTGTTGGGGGGTGAATTAATTATTGGGGGATGTACCTAAGGCTCCTAATATGCCTATATAAGGAGCTATTGGTGAAGGGAATAGGGGTGTAAATGTTTCTTATCATCTTTTTTTGATTGTTTCATTGTAAGGTTATGCTTCCAAATTTCTTTTGTAATGTTTTCCATTTCCATGTAAGTTTCTTTTCTGTATCTTTATGTTCTTAATAAACTTCTTTCTCTTCTATATTTTCCATTTATTTTATTAAAGCTTTATTATCACAAATCACAGTGATATCTCTGTGTTGTTGTGAATTAGTTCACACATAGGTGTGAATTTCATTCACACACACGGAGGAGTGCTCGTTATTTCTGCGGTTTTAATTTCTTAAATACAATTCTTGTTAGCCATCTTCTGCCCACCATTGAGAGTATACCATCAATGGAGGGATAAACCTTTAATGGGATGAACTTAGGAGGATGAAAATTCTGGATTGAATGTTATTTTATGAACAAATTGTTGTTAATTGGATAATTAATTTAAGACATCCATTCTTCAATTATTTCTACTATTCATCTTTACTGTGTTTCAGAAGACTAGATTCAATTACTAAATGACCATATACCTCGGGGAGATCATGAATTTGGTTCTCTAAGTGTATACGGGATTATTAATTTTTTTTAGTAAGCACCAAACCAGAAAATGATGAATGTAATGTTATTTTTGAAGAATGGATTCATCAAAAATTAATAAAACCAAAATTGTCTAATGAAGTAAAATTCATTCAATCCACCCCGAGCATAATCCTAAGATCAACCCATTTCCATTTAATTGAATTCACTTTGGTTTATTAGTGTTCTTTAAAAAATATCCTAAATCAAACCCAAAGTCGGCTTCTTCATAGCCCATCCTTCACACAATCATAGCGTCTCAAGGTTACTTCTTCGGTCCCTGTGGATTCGACCCCTACATGTACTACATAGATCTATTTTACCACTAGGGTAAATTTGGGTGCAACCAGACGTCTCTCTACTACCAGCTGCAGAAGAATCTACAATGTGATGACTGGTGGTGGGTCTCTCTGTAGGTGACTACTCAGTAAGAAAACTCTCCACCAATAGGGCTCTCTCTAACACCCCTCCTGCTTTGGGATGATGAGTGAGATCACCAAATCTATGATCTCCTGCCTGAGTCACTGTTAATGGGTCCCAAGCCATCTTGGTGGAGTAGCGTGATAGGTATGTGAACCTCACTATGTACTGAGCTATAGTCATGATGCCCTTCTGTCAATGAAGTAGCTCCTGAATGCATAGTACGCGAAGAGTTGATGGAAAAAATCTTCTCAAAACAGGATCTTGAAGTCTTCTCAGAGAAGTGTCACCTCTTCATGAACCTATAGAATCAATCTCCACCACCTACATGCTACTGCCTGTAGAAGGCTGGCGGTAAGGATCACCATGAGATCAGCTATTGTCCCTACCAGTCGGAAAACTCTCACCATGGCCTCTATCCAATCCTTAGCCGCCTGTGGGTCTGTCTCTTCCCTGAACCGTAGTGGAATCTGGAACTGGAAATCCTACGACGTTCTTAAGCGGCATGCACCGTCTGCTGCTAGGGCTGGTGGCATCGGTGGCCAAATGGGTAATGGTACCACTGATTCCTCTACTGGTGCCTCTACTAGAAAAAGGACCTACACTGAGGCCTCATCACTTGGTGGGCTATCAGTGCGTACAACTGTTGGAACTCTAGATTGTTATCTGCATTGAGGAATCTTGAAAATAAACAAGTGTTCCACAGTCAAAAAGTTATACCTGGTGAGTTGAAAGTTATACCCAGTGAGCTGACTCAAAATATCACAATGAAAACTTTTGAAATCACACATGCAATCAGTTTTTTCAAGCACTAATTTGGAAATCAGAAGTCAGGGTTCTAGTGTATGAATACATCGGCCCCCGCACCAACACTGGACTCCCTGAACTGAAAATGGCACTCATTACCCTTAACACTATTTCTTCACATAAAAGATTAGAGTCCTAGTTCTCTAGTAAACCTGACTCTTCTGATACCAATTTTTCATGACCAGTATCCTGGGGCCCGTGCCATGACTACCCCAAGCCCTCCTTCCAAAGTCCAGGTGCTGGCGACTAGTACCAAAGGCATATTCCCTAAAATTGGGAAGGAATTGTCTTTATAACCTTTAAGCACACGCAACCATGAAAACCACAAGATAGTAACACAAGTAAACTGAACTGTAAACCAAGTGAGAGATGTAAGTAAAAGGGGAAAGAATACAAGCCCAACTGGAAATTACAAGTACAACTGAATATAAAAGAACTAAAGAAAGAGAAAAGTCAGCTACTGGATCATCCTCTATGTTTCCTACCTAAAGGGTATGTAAAAATCGACTCCTTAGCACTCCATGTCTACCTCTATCTTCAACATACCGACACACCGTATGGTCCACATCCAGGCATTATCCAATCCTGGTACTCTCATCCTCTGTCAGCACTATCCATCGTCTACATCCAACACAACAAGGTGAGGGAATAGCCTGTGAATGGGTGATTATATCGATACTCAGTAGGGACCCTGGGACCCGTAAGGTCTCACAAAATCTAACAACGATAAACCACAAAGTATGAAATCAACAGATAACCCTACTTAGGTATATTCCCATACATATAGCTACGTTTTCAAGTAATCCATCACAATCATGAGGAAAACACCGAGATACTGACTCAGCTCACCCCAGGATTTATTCTAGGGGTAGTATCAAGTAACATCTCTAGCCACATCATTGAACACCTCGTCTGCTGTAGAACTCTTCATCTATCGAGTATAGTGGGCCTGCCGCGTCACACAGAGGTGATTCCCACTATCCTTGGACTACTGAGGTAATCCTCTTATTGTGTATTGTGGTTCTTCCGCGTCACTAAGGTGCTCCCCACCATGGGTCTACCACATCACCAAGGCTCCCCCCTCGTAGCTTGCTGAGGTACTCCTCCTTTCGAGTATCGAGGGTCTGTCGAGTCACCAAGTTTCTCCCCACCGTGGGTCTTCCGTGTCACCATGGCGCTCCCCACTGGGCCAGTCGAGTCACTCTGAGTCGAAACAGTATGCAGTCGTCAAGTCTCAGCCAGTCGCACAGTTTCGTTTGTATTGTGCAATGGGAAACCGATTTACAAGACACAGGTCAATACCTGAAACTGTCACTAATTCCCATGAAGAAGTATCTCAAAGGTCCTTCATGTCATAGGGGTCTTAACGCAATAGACATCGCGTCAATCAAATTCCTGGCCTGCGGGTTATTAGCCTTTTAGTCCTAGGGGACCAGTTGGGTTCGTGCTTGATCCAACCTGACCATACCCCATATAAATCCAAATCTCTAGTGGGATATACTCAAAGGGACTGTCTCGCTCTAATATTCTCAGTGCCGCTAACAGTTTGTCAAACAGACGTCCGGTGCCAAAGTTATGGCCCACAGATCTTAAATGGGTCGTAGTGGTCCTAGGTTCAGTCCGACCCGGCCAGGGCTGACCCTTTTCGGGTTTTCCCGTCCTGCAATGTGGCCCATCCCATCCTGTTAAGGCCACGAGGGAAGCTCTACCGAGGGGTACCGCGAGGGTGCAGACTAGCTGTGAGGGCGCGGACTTGACGCGAGGGTACGGACTGGCCACGAGGGTGGCAGACTGGCCATGAGGGCACGAACCGGCCACGAGGGTGGCAGAGTAGCCTCGAGGGTGCGGATCGGCCGCGAGGCTATGGACTAGATGCAGTTAAATGGTCCGGCCGCGGGTAGGTGGACCGGCCTTTTGGGTGGTGGTTCAGCCGCGGGATGGCGGTTCAGTGGCGGTGAATCGGCAGACGACGGCGATGACTCGATTGATGGAGCCAACATCTCGACGAACGGCAGCGATGGCTCTGCGAACGACGATGGAGGTTTGGAGGAGGGCACAGCTCGTCTTAGTGGCGGTTCAGCCCTGTGAGGCATGGCATGATGAAGGTTGTTCGGCCAGGGGCGGCGCGACTCAGCGTAGGGGGTTTGGCCCGGGGCGGCGGCTCTGCTCGGCGGCTGAACACAGCAGTGGTTCGGCGGTGGCATGGAGTGGTGGAGGCCGCATGGGGCGGAGGCCACGGGTGGTAGGGGATATGGGTGGCAGAGCACCATTTACTTTTTCACCTTCCTCCATTTCGAAGAACACATCAAAGAAGAACAACGGAGGGTTCGGTCTATTTTTTTTGGCCCACATCTCAGCGTTTAGAGTGATAGCATGCGGATCACAAAGAATGGAGCATGAACGCGTATGGAAGATAAATTTAAAACATCATTTCCCACGACCCTCATCAATTTATATTTCCAACCAACATAATAAATAAAAGGGAGAACATGTGAAGTGATAATAAAATTGAGATAAAACCTACCTCGTTTTCCTGATGAAGTTGGCACAAGAAGGAATTACGTTCATTGATTCTCCATATATTAGGACATCCCACGTCAGAAGAAGTCTCAAGGAAGAAGGTTGAAGGAGGTCAGTGTTCTTCGTTGGAAGATCATTCTTCATTGGAGAGCTTTCTCCCAATTCCACCAATGATTCCTAGGATAATAGATTAAGTTCCATATTTAGTTCGTTGGCACAAATTCAAATTATCCAAATCAATTAACTACGTTTGCATATTAAAGGTATGTATGTTGGAATAATTAATGTAGTGGAAGTGAAGAGGCTCCTCCACATTAATAAGGGGGTTTAGAGGTTTTTTTTCATAATGAGAGGAGTTCAAGAGGTTTAGGCCTCAGGTTCCCCCACCACCATATCCTCTCATGGGGGGTTAGGTTCGGGTGCTCCCCACCACCATAACCTTTCATGGGAGGTTAAGGTCTGGTGGTCCCCACTTCTCAACTTCCACAGAGAGATTTAGTTCTGGTGGACCCCACCTCCCAACACCCACATGGGTGTTGCTAATAGAAATAAATTTTCACATAGTTTTATTTTTATTTTATTCATTCATGAAAAAACCAAATACTATCCTTCACCCTCGAACATTTTCCGTTTTTGTGAAAGTATCTTTCAGAGAAAACTGGCACTGTGAGATCAACGGTGCCCTCAGATATTAATTCTGAGCACCAGTTCAAAAGTTATAAAAACGCACTCGTACATTTACTGGACGTACTCGAAGAAACGTTCAGAAATTCATTCTGGGCACTCCAGGCCTCGAAATCACGCACCGTCAATTTTTGTGGACTCATAAAATTACCATTTATTTAAAAAAATTACATGGACATTCTGGGGAATTACAGATTGTTCAAAAATGAGGTATCATTCTTAATTGAGTATTTTTGTTTTATTTTTTATTGAACCTCCTTCAAATACTATTCAAATAAGATTATATAATAAAATAAATATCTACCATATAATGAGATGTTTTAATGTTAATTTAATACCTTATATACATCTCATCTTCCATAAAATGGGAAATGAAACCGTTGTTTGTGTGTACATTAGATTTCCTCCTCGCAAAGAGATGTGATTCATTTTCTCTCACCAATGCTCATGGATGGAATTAATGATGTATTTACTATATATATATTTTATTCTTGAAATATATATAATTATGTAAATATAAGATATCACATGGTTTCTTACCTTTCCATTTATTTAAAATGATAATTTCAATTGTGAAAATGTATGGATTACCAAATCCATGGAGTGATGTGATTCGTTTTTCATAACCAAATCACATGAATACAATATATATGTGTATTTAACGAAATAATTGGATATTTATGTAATAATTATCATTCATAAAATATAAAATGAAACTTATATTATTTCCATTACGATTGATAAAAAATTGAAAAGTTACTCATGCATATGTATGACCTACCATTTCCATTATTGTAGTGTAGTTCATTTTTCATAACCATCTATCATAGTTGTTTTTAAAGTATAAATTATGTATAAAAATTATAATTATGTCATTATTATTATTTTAGATATGATGGAATAATTATTACTTTTATAATGGTCAAACTACTGAGGTTATATTAGATATATGAACTGAATATCGTCAAAACGATCAACATGAACTTAATTAAATAAGTAAATAAATATAACATCGTAATAAATAAAATAAAAGGAATAATAAATAAGAAAATTTTTATTAATAAAGTAAATAATTAACAAAATTATATTGTTCAAGATGATAAATAATGTACATGTTGAGTCAGACCTGAGATAATTATGTCTCAATTTCCTTTCATTGGGGAATATTTTATTGTTATGCACGTAATTTATTTTATATAGTGTATATAATTTACCATTTAAATGTTATATCACAAAAACATTATACTTCATGGTATTTTTTTAAAAATTTCAATCACTTCATCCAGGGAAATTTTAATTGAAAGTGACCAAGTGGTGACGTTTTTCATTACTCAATTTCTTTTCATTGTGTTATATTACATATTCATTGTATATTAAATTTTAATATTATGTGTTTAATGAACTAGGAATGTTTTCTATGGTGTTTCTCTTTTTTTAGTTGGATTTAAATTTTTTCACACAATCAATTCATTGATTGATTCTCACTTTAATGATATGATCTTTTTAAGTGTTCAATTCACAATCTCACTATAATTATGGATTGATTATGTTTAAGTTTTTAATGGGAGAATTATTTGATCTTTCTATCTTAACCTAATATATTTTATTCTACTATTTTTATTTCAAGAAATTTTATTTTTTTCTTTAATTTTCTTCTCTTTTTGTACTCAAGATACCAAAATATGTTTGTAATGAGAACTCACTTTAATTTTCTTCTTAACTAGGAATATTTTTTATCCATATTTCCCTTAAAATTTATTAAAGAATATTTTTAATATTATCTAATGATTTATTAAATAAACTTTTATACATATTTTAATTTTAAAAAATTATTTAAAGGGAATCTCTCTGTCGTATTCAGAATTAGGCTCTTTTTGAATTTTTATTGAAAATAAGAAAGGAATAATCTTTTAACATATATAGCATGAAAAAAAATTACAACTGTAATAACCACTAAATAATATAAATATTTAATTACAATTTATATAATTATTTTCAATGAAAATGTTTTCCTAATATTATAGAAATTTTTAGTTTTTAAAAGTTTTTTTCCAAGTAAAAAATTTATATTTTCCTTATGAATATTTTTAATGATCTTTATTTGGTGTTTTTATTCATCAATTTCAACAAAAATTTATTTTACATATGATCCAGTGGGGAAATTTTGTTACAAATTCATTATTATTATATTTTTTATGATTTATGATATACTTTATTGGGGGAAATATTAACATTCTATATGGTAGTTTTTCAATATGAGTGTTTATGTTTAC
The DNA here is from genome assembly GCA_963277665.1 of Viscum album. NCBI lineage: Eukaryota > Viridiplantae > Streptophyta > Magnoliopsida > Santalales > Viscaceae > Viscum > Viscum album. The sequence continues at coordinate 669,881,014 of OY728133.1, forward strand.
TACATATTGAATTATTATTATCTCATTTTATATAATGAATTCATTGGACATATCAAGTGATGGGAAGGGATTTATATAATCCCTTGATGTATTGGAAGGTCTCATGAGACAATATAATTTGAGTATTTGGCCAAGGCTTGACCCATTTATGTAAGATGTATTAACATTAGGCCTTTATGGTGTGTTTATGATTTATAGAATTATGAATTACATCATTATGAGATTAGTTATTGACATCCTTGAAATTATTTGAATATTTAGGATATATATGGATATATTTAAATATCATCATATTAGTTATATAATATTATTTGATCATCATTTATTCTTACCATTTTATTCTCTAGGCTCAAGTTATTGATTAAATGGAATGTGTTTTTAGTTATTTACCTTTCCATATTTATTATTCCTTATTTATTCTATGATATATTCCATTGTACATAACCTTTACTAAGTATATGAGATCACCCTTATTTTTTTTCTTTTCTCCTTGATATGAAGACAGAATCATTTATTGAGTTTAAGGGTGAAGAATAATTAATTTTATAATATTTTTAATTTTATGTTTTCAAATGAATGTGAGATTCATGTTTGTATGTAGTTTTCAAAGACTAATAAACTATTCAGTCCTTCAAGATGAAGTTACATATATCTAGATCCAATGTAATAATGTAACGACTAACATTAGGCTATTGGGGTTGGGTTCTTTACCTAAAATACCTGGTTATCTCCCACATTTTTCACCTTCAAATATTATATCATTACCCAGTGAATTTGAGAGATATGTTGGGATCACCTGTCATCATGAGTTATATTAGGCTCACTTGTCATAATTTGTAATTATAAAGTGATATATAACGAGAAAAAATAATATTTCACCATTTCATCATAAACCCTTGTACAAATTATTTTATCCCATTAGTAAAACAAATTCAATTTTCCTATAAATATAATTAGAAATATCCTTTTTCTTTGAAAACTCTTAAAAAATAAAATATTCACATAAGAGAGTGAATATGATATTATTTGAAAAACCATGTCAATTTTTAGAGTAATCATGATAATTAATAATGGTTATAATGTTGGGAAAAACTAAACCATCTGTATAAGTTAAAAATAACATCTGTTTTTAATGTTTAAAAATGATGAAAATAACCCATACCGAAAACATTAAAAATTTATTCTTTAAACCATTATAAATATATTCAAATAAAATTGGAAATTACCATTATAATTTTTTTATAAATTAATAATAAATTATTAAAATATATAAATTATCATTTTTCTAATATAAAAAGTTTTTAAAACATTTAAAATAATTTTTTACAAGAAAATACTTTACCTCGAGTCCTGAATCATTTTTTTCACATGTCTACCCTCCTGATTAGTAAATTTATATTAGTATTATAATTTAATAAAAACATTTTTCATGTTAATTAAATTATCATTATCCAATTTATTTAATTTTTTACCATGTTTTATTTGGTTAGTAAAATGATTATGTTTACGCTGGACATTTTGAGGATGTTCAATTTATAATTAAAAAATAACAACAGTGTGTTGACCATGGTCAAAGGGTATATGGTTTCATTAAATATTTAATGTTAAACATGTTATAATTATTATTTTTATACTTTAGATAAACTTTTAAAACCAACTATCTATTGTGGTCATGAAAAATGAACCACATTGTTTCATGGTGACAGTTGTCCATACGTACGCATGAATAACATTTTCATTTTTATAATGGATTGAAAAAATAAATTAGATAATATGTTACTTTTATAGAAACATAAAAACATTCTAAATTTCATATTTATCCATTAGATCCATCATTATGACCTTTTTTATAAGGTACAGAAGAAAAACAAATCACATCGCTTTGTGGAGTTGGTAGTTCACATGTACGCACGATCGATGTTATCGATTTATAAATGATGGTAAGGTAAGAAGGTAAGTAATATATTATATTTAAAGAAAAATAATTATGTCATAGATACATATATATTCATTTGTTTTATCATTTTAACCATTCATATGATCTAGTGATAAAAAATTAAGCATATCACTTTATAGATGTGGTAGTCCACAAGTACACACAAGTGATGTTTTCATTACCCCTAGGAAAGAAACGGAATTTAAAAAGGACTTTACCATAGTCATAAATTTTTTTAATATATTTACAATACTAATGTTAATATGTCATTTTGTTTAAAGAATATTTGATATTTAAGAGAAATAAATAAACATGAAAGCACTTCATTAAGAGTTATACATCTTCTTTTGGAAACCTCATTTGGAATACGCGTTAAGACTTATAGGTTTTGTATTTTGTTGATAAAAATATATATAGAACATGGGTAAGGATATTAGTTAGATATTTTGGTAATGATTTATTGATCCAGATTTCCCAAAGTTATGAGTAAGGGAGGAGAGGAGGTTCTATTTTATAAGTGAAGGGAGTCATATACTTGTAATTTTTATAAATTTAAATATTATAAATGACTTACTCATGAGGGAAATTGAACTTAAAAAACTCAAATTATTTTAAAAGGTGATAATTTTATAAATAACATCATAAAATAATAATTAAAATTATATTTTTGAACATTTCACTTATTTTGACCTTCATTAACATTATTTATCCTTTTACTATAGTGATATACTTTTACCATGATATCTATTCATAATGAAGAAAAATTAAATTAAAATCATTAACAAATTGAACATAATAATTATAAATATGAAATCCATTTTTCATTATTCAATTTAAATAATTGGAATAAATTACTTTTTATTTAAGTGCACAGAATTGAATAAAAACAGTTTTTAGAAAATTGTGCGTTTGAGCACAAAAATAAACTTCTACCAAAATAAAATATAATATTGATTAATATGGAGCTATTTAGATATTTTTAATCAAATTTATATTATATTAATTTTTAAAAAAATCTAAAACATAAAGTTACTTTTGAATTTTTTGGTTTAATGAAAATAAATAAATCTTTTCCAAAAATCGTCATTTTCACAATTCAGAAAACAATCATTCATTAAAAAAATAATTTAACCAAAACTATATATTAAATTTTTATTAAAAAAATGAATTCATTTTTACCAAATTAAATTTATAAAATCAACAATTTTATATTTTAAATTAGACCATGTAATTCATGGGAAAATAAGTTGGTTAAATAAAATTATTTGTTTTCAAATGGGAACTTTTATAAAAATTATTATAAAACAATAAAGATTATAAATACATAAAATTAATAATTATAAATAATAATATTGATTTTTTAAAATGTTACCAATATTTTATCACTACTGGTGTAGACCAGAATATTATGAGGGATGTCATGTTTATATTCTTGTTCGTTTTACGTGATATGAAATTTTATATGGATTAGATTTATAATCATACTAAAAGATATATTGGTTGGGTAATTTTCATATTTTATTTATTTTTATGATTATTTATTATGTAATTTAAAATCATCTAGGAGTTAAATATACTATTAGTCATAGTAATAGTTTATAATTGTTTTAAACCGTAAACTCTATTACAAAATCATTATGTAATGTTTGGGGTATTGAGGAGTATACTCAATTTATATATAAGTAGGAAAATAAAATAATATGGTTTGTTTGACTTCATTCAAATAATACTCCTCAAATCCAAATCTTTATTTCTCCCTCACTCACATTATTATTAAATTCCATTCTATAAAGATGAGAGGAAAATATAATCCTTCCTAAGAACTAAGTGATTCATGCAGCCCGTGGATTCCCTAAGAAGTAAGAAAATTTTGGATAATTATAAATTATTGATATCAATATAATATCATGGATCGTGGTTATACTCTAATTTATAGAGAAAAACTAAAGAAAATATTTATTTATTTATTTATGTATTTATTTATTTATTTCATCTTAAATGAAAGGAAAAATACTTTATTTGTTTGGTATTTAATTGACGCTTAACTCATTTCTTGGATAAGTTTTATCCCCACAAAAACCCATAATTATATTGATTACAATGAATCTTGAGGGGGTTAATTAAGTTATTGAGTTTCTCTATTTAAAACTTTCTCTTACTTATATAACTAATTTCTTTTAATATTTCCACTTATAAATTTGGTTTACTATAAAATAAAATGAAATATAAAGAACATCGGACCCCATAAATTTTATAGTGGTTCAAGGTCTATAATATAATTTCCTACTCTAATTTGACATCACATAGAGTAGGATTCATGATTTTTGTAAGATTTTAACAATTTAAGATTTTAAAATAACACTATTCTTGATAGCTTACTAATCACAAAATGCTAAGCTTTATGTAAATTGAGATATACTATAAAAAATATTATTATTTAAAAGTTACTATTATAACATATATGTTAAATGGAAACCTATAAATATTATCAAACAAATTCAATATATATATATATACAAAATAAATTTATAATGAAAATTTATTTATTAAATCATTACAAATAAGTAATCAATTTTCAGTAAAAACATTTTATGATTCAAAAATACATTTTCTTCGAAAATGAGTTTTACTATACTTTATAAGAGAATATTAAAATTTATTTTTGAAAATCATATAATTTTTATTTTATAAAAATGTTATAATTATTGAAGTTATTATGTGAATATTATCTTAGGGTGGATTTTTTTCATTTTTCAAAAAAGGTTGATCTTTGGGTAAATAGTAAAAATATTTATATTTTCAATATAATTCCTTTTATGATATTATTATAATGTAATAATGCCATAAGAAATTGAGAACAATTTGGATCAAAGAAATATATGTTAAAGTGTAAAATATTTTATTTTAAAACATCATTTTGAATTGTGGAACCCCTGATTAAATTTTATGAACATAAATTTTATTTTATCCAAATTAAAAAATATTTTTGGGTTTTTACATTTAATGGTTTTGTTGGAAGGTTCAATTTGGTATTTATATAATAAAAATGTCTAAAAACATTAAATTGTTTTCATTATTTTATCAAAAAAATATTAAATAAACTTTTAAAATGATTTCTAGGTGAAATGAGTTTTACGCTTAAATTGAGTATTTTTATAATTCTATTTTTATTAGTTTTTTATACTAATATGAAATGTAAGTTATAAAAACTAAAAATTTTAAATTTGATAAAATTAATTCCATATTTGGAATCATTATGTTTAAATTTGATAAATATGCCAACTTTATTTTAAGTCATTATGAATAATAACTCTGGTAAATATTTCTCTCTTCTGTGAGAAGAAATCGGGTAATTAAGGATAAAAATGTGTTAATGAATTGAAAATAGAAATATAAACTACCTTATTTCTATTTTATGGGTTTAGTTTGAACACAATAATCCAATATTTGAATATATGGTAACTTGGTAACGTTTTTGTGATAATATTCATTATAATATTTTAAGTAAAGGATAAATCAAAAGTCCCACTCTCTATGTTTTATTAACTATAATATTTTTTGAAAGGGATAAATGGAGGATGTGTTTAGTTATAAATGGTTATTTGAACGATTAAATAATATTTTAATCATGATAATTTATTTTTAATTTTTATTAATGTAATAATTATTTTAAATGATTATACAATACCGACACAATGTTAGTTTAAGTAAAAGAAGAACTAGGTAAATGATTTTAAAAATATAAAAATAGATATTTTTTTGGATTAATTATAGTGTAAAATACATGTTATGGTTAATAATATTGTGTAATTTATGATGAAATATATTCTAATTCCATTCATGTCTGGATGATTTTAAGGTCAATTTTTTTGATTCGAACGTAAAATGACTTTAACGGTATTTTAAGTTAAATAATATTTCATTAGATGATTTAAAATTAATAAACATTTTTATTTTTGGAATATTTTATGAGAAATGGTTATGAATATCAACCATTATCCATTTATGGGTCACATATACTTTTATAGTAACGTGCATGACCCCTAAAGTGAAAAATATGTTATTATCATGATAATCAATAAAAGGGCTAACGAGGGATTAAAACTAATATATAATGGATAAAACATCCCCTTTATTTTGAATATATATATTTTGAGCCACTTTAATATGAAAATTTGTTTATGTTAATTTGATACTTTAAGTAATTCCAATGGTACACCTATCCTCTCTTATATAATGAGACCACATATCCTCTATTCCTCACATTTATTAAGCCAGTTATATTAAAAAAACCATAAAATCTATTCTTAAATTATATAGCTATATTATAGTGGTATTAGTATTCTTAAAATAATAACCCTATAGTCCTTAAGGAGAGATCCAAGCAAGGTTCTTCAAAGTGGGGGTAAGGGTATCAATAGAGCGTTTTCATTTTACTTATTAGAATACCTCTATAAATTCAATCATAACCATTCCAATATAATAAAATCACTAAATTAAATATATTGATATATTGTTATGTTAATTTAATAACCTTATTCAACTCCTTTTCCCATCAAATGGGGAATGAAAACACCATTCTTGCGTATGTGTGGACCCCCACCTCCATGGAGCATTGTATTTCTTTTTCTATCACCTCATATCATGGATGTTAATAATTATATATCTAGTATATATATATGTGACATTCATTAAATATTTATTATTATATAAATTAAATATACCATCTAATATCATACCCTTCCATCCATTGGAAAATAATAACGTTATTTGTGCATACCTGTCGATTACTACATCCATGAAGTGATGTGATTCGTATTTATTGTAAAACTTTAATAGATGATTATAGAATTTTACTTTATGTATGAAAATTAAAATTATTTCATGATTATTGTTATTTTAATTATGGAATTATAACTCCTTTGACCAAAATCAACCTACCAAATTCATTTTTTAATTATCAACAGAACATCCTTAAAATATCTAACATGGACTTGACCAATTAAGTAATTAAATAAGTTATTGAAATAAATTAAATTAATGGATTAATGATAAGTAAATAAAAATTTTAAAAGTTTCTTATACAAGTAAATTATTAATATAACTTTATCATACAGTATTCAAAGGACATACATAGAACATTGTGACTTGAGGTAAGGAGTTTCTTAACTCAATTTCCATTCATTGGGTTATATTTCTACTTCATTGAATATGTTATGCTAATATTATGTGTGAAATTAATACTTATTTAGTTATGTTTTATTATGACTTTTTTTTGTATTTTTACCATTTTTATATATAATCACTCCATTTATTAAATTCAATGTTCTATGATGTAATTTTAGTATAGATTATTTATATCAGTATTGTCTCTTTTAGACATGTATTGTATTATAAAACTACTTCCTTTTATAAGGTGTATATGTTTCCTAATGAGACATTATATTATGAATAAATCATGTATGCTTATATTTAAAGTTCTATTGAAGTTCTCACTTTAATTATATTTTTATTAAAATGTTATAAAATTTTCAAGGTTTTATATAGTCTCAATATCTATTCTTTGAGAAACAGTTCATGTTATGAACAATAATTTATTTTATATAGTGTACATAATAAACCATGAATCTATTTTAACATATTATAATATATAAATCACCAGTTTTTCAAAATCTTGTCATGTTCCTTCATTTATTATCTTTTTGATTCATGAATTACCCAAGTTGTAAGGGTATCTAGTCTCAAACTTCCTTTGTCGAGACATGTTTTGATTGATGCACCCATATTAATTTATATGGTGTATACAAAAACACTAGGAAAAAATACCATGAATATTTTTAGAATCATGGTATTTTATGTTAATTATTTTTTTTAAATTATTTATTTAATGTCCAAAAAAGTTTCTTCAACAAAAAAAATTATTTTATATTTTTTAAAGGATTTAATCAAATATATTCCTCCATAATTTTTATCTTATTTGACGAATAGTATTATATAAAATAAATGAATTCCTAAACTTATTTTCCAGGATATTTTATCTTATTTTAAAATGAATAAAAAATTTATTTACCTTTTCCATATGTGTAACTTTTAACTCTTTAAAAAACATTGAAAAGAATGTTTATTTTTAAAATTTACAATATGAAAGAGTTCTCCAATCATTATGATATTTTTTTGACTTAAATATTCATTTATAATTTTTCATAGTTATTTTCTAATAAAATTTTATTTCCAATATTCTCGAAATTTTTCTAAAATATTACTAAAATAAAAGGGTATTTCCCCCTATTTTCAAAGAAATTCATTGAATATTATTTTAATGTAATTTTCATATATGGAAAAATCCTTTAAAAATTGCTCTAATTCACTGGGAGTTTGATATTATAACACCATTCAAATTTTTTAACTAAATGGATGATGATGAATTTTAAAGAGATTATCATGAAACCCATTTCTTTTCCACTAGTAAATCATCCGATAAAAGAATATAAGTTTTTTTTAAAAGTTTGATGATGAAAATGAATGATTCCATGTGTTAAATTCACGCATGGAACTTGAGAATTATTGATGATGAATGGTTATCCTGATACTGATCATGATAATAGGTGATAATGATATAGATTATAAGTTGGTTGATACTGATATAACACTCCAATACATTGGGTAATTTTCCTTCTCTTTTAATGTATGATTGGAGGAGTTAACCGCACATGTTTCTCCAATGTATTTAACCGTGATTTAATTATTTATATAATAAGTGAACATGAGTTTTGAGGATAATGTTATATGATTATATCACATTTTATATATTCTTTTTATTTGTTTTTAATAGTTTCATTTATTAATATTAACTTCACATGGATAATGATTATTTATTCTCATCACTCCTAATTTTGTTAATGCCTTATCTTAAGCCAAATGATCAATGTTTTATGTTTTGATGGGTTGGAATCATGTTATGTTAAGATCATTAAATTTTATTATGTCATAATACCATTATACCCCTCTTATGAAAAATTATGACATTCAATTATTAATTCTTATGTTTACCCTTACCATGTGTTTGAGCTCATCATTCTTATTTTTTCTATTTCCTCGGGTTACGAAGAACTGTTTTATATAGATTATATCTAGAAATGGTTAATGTGTGATGAATTTTATGGGAGATAATGTTTTTTTTTTGAAATAAAAAAGATATTTATATTAGAATAAATGATTACTTAAAGACAATGGTATTATTATGTAAGATTTTGGACTAATTTTATAAAACTCTAAGCCTAAAAGGTCATCGGGTATGAAAGTGATCAAATATTTTTTTCTGATGTTGTATGTTTTTGGATGGATATAATTAAGAAATATTTATCAATACCAAATATAGAAATATAAATATTATATTTTAGCACCAGATCTGGGATTTTGAGTTTGGTGTTGTTATAAATGGTATCATAGTAGGGTTTAGATAACTTCGACGATTATGATGATTTCTTGAGAGTTTAATCTAAGAATTATGGATACCATCATTAATTAAGAAATTTAAGTTTAATAATATGATAAAAGGAATAAACACCCCTTTTAAATTTAAGTGATGGGTTTTAAAGTTTTTTAATGATATTTTGGGAGGAATTTTGTTGGGTTTAGGTATAAGTAAATGTTAGGTGTATCATGTGATTTAACATGAAATATTATTTGGGAATAATGACCTTAGATTTTTGGGGATATAACATTATTAGTGTTAGATAAAATTTAAGGGTAAAAAATTCTTTATTTTTTCATTTGAGTTTAATTAATATATATAATTATTTATTTGTGGAATGATATAAGTTGAACCATTCATATTATTGTTAGAATTTTATAATTAATATATTATTTATTCATATGAATGTTTATTTAATTTGAGTATTATATTATATTGTGTTAGACATTTTAGTTTTATTAAAGACAAGAAGAATGTATTTTCATACTTTTTTATACCTCTTGGTCAATCAATATTTGATTATAATGCTTTAAGAATTAAATATTCATACTCATCATCAAGATTAATATATGAGATAAATGTTGAAACTAAATTAAATATGCCACCAAAGGAAGAAAATGTATATATTTGAATAAAATAAAGTAATTATATTTTCTTATATTCTTAGTCTATATAGTAAAGTAATTATTCAACTATAGGAAAATAATATTGAAATAAAAATGTTGTCTGATTACCTTCAATTTTGATGAATTAATGGTCAATTTTACACCTAATTGGTTTATGGTTTTGTGGTTATTTATTTTCTTATGATCATTTACTTTCTTTTGATCAATGTTCTCTATAATTCTATATAATTATTTGGACATAAATTATTCCCACCATATCCATATTTTTACTTCCAACTAATTTTATTATATTTGTAAAAATAGTTAAGTTTTATTTATACGACCTTCATATTTCCATTTATCACTTTTCAAAAGTAAGTTTTATTAACCCTTATTGTGATACAATTTAAAAAGTATCATTAAATTATAAACCCTTGATTATCAAGTACAAAATAAAAATTCAAGTTAATAATTTATTAAATGGGGGGAAATTTAATACCATGATATTTTAAAATACCTTTATTCTTAATAGTTTTCTTAATATTCAACATCATGTTTTAAGCGGATAGTGATATACTATAAAAATATTATTATATAAATGTGACTAATATAACCTAGCTATTAAATTAAAATGTATTGATATTAATAAAAACATTATAAACAATATGTATATAGGTTTTATATAATAATAATTTATTGATTAATACATAAAAAATATGTATTCAATTTTTAGTAGCTTTTTTACTCTTCAAAATTATGTTTTCCTTAAAAATGGGTTTTATTACTTTTTCTGAGTAATTATTACAAATATTTTTTACCAATTTAATAAATTATATTTTATAACATGGTTATAATTTTTTAAATTATCATGTTAATATTATCATAGGGTTAATATTTGTGATTTTATTTGAAAGTATTGATTTTTAGGAGAATAAAAGAATACCGATATTTCAAATATGGTCAATTTTATAATAGTATTATGATTTAATAAAAATTTAATAAATTTTAAACCATTTTGATAGACCAAAGATATGTTAGGAAGTTAAAAAATATATTTTAATAACATTATTTTGAATATGCCTGAATTTTGTGGACATAAATTATATTATATTGAAGTTATAAACAATTTTGGGTGATTTCATTTGATATTATGGTTTGAATGTTCCATTTTGTTTTTTCGTGATAAAAAAGTCTAATAAACATTCATTTTCTTATTATTTAATGAAAAAAAATTCATGGAAATCAACTTTTAACTTGATTTCAAAGTGAATTTTTATATGATTATATCAGGTATTTTCCTAAAAACAATTTTTCATGCATTTTCCATAATTATATTAAATGTAATTTATTAAACATATAGAATTTAAATTATATAAAATTAATTAAATATTTAGAGTTATCACGTACCATTTTTTTAAATATCATAACTTTAATTTTCGTCATTATGAATAGTAACCATGATTATTATTTGTCACCTAAGTAATGGTAAATTGGGTAATTTGGGTTAAATATAATGTTATAAGGGTTTAAAAATTTATATAAAGTCATAATGTTTTCTATTAATGAGTTTATTTAGACCATTATCATTCAATATTCAAATATATTTAAACATGATGCCATTTTTCTTTAATAAGGACCATACTATTATATTATGTAAAGGATAAATCCAAAATGTCACTCAGTTTTAATAACACTAATATTTTTTAAAAGTGATAAAAGGATTTTGTGTTTATTTATAAATGGCTATATTAAATATTAATTTTTTCCTATGGCAATATATTTTTAATTTTTAGTTTTTGTGTAATTATATTAAATGCTTACATAACGCCAACACAATGGTGTTCAAGCAATTAAAGATTCAAGTAAATGATTTTAAAAACATAAATGTAATATTTTTGGGATGAATTATAGTTTCATGTAAATTTTATGATCAATATTAATTTATAATTAATGTTTAGAGAGTTTTTATTCAAATTCCATCATGTATTGATGTATTATAGACAAAGTATTTGAATTGTTCTTAAAATGACTTTAATGGTATTTTAGGGTAAATAATATTTTATTAAATGATTTAAAATTTACAAAAAATCATATCTTTTTAAACATGAATGTAATATAGTATATAATATCAACAAATATCCATTTATCAGTCAATTTTCCTTTTATATTAACTTTCATGACCCCTAAAGAGTAAAAAATTATTATTTTGGTAATCATGAAAAGGATCAACGAGGGATGAAAAATAGAATATAAATGATAAAACATTATATAAGCTTGTAAAAATTTTATTTTATTAGATAATTTTGACTCATACTAATACTATCTTCAAAATATAACAATTTTTTTATCACATTAACAATAAAATTAATCTTTATTAATTTAATACTTTATGTAATTCTAATGTCTCCCCGTAATCTCTTATATAATTACCCCACCTACGCTCTCTTACTCAAACTTCATGATCCAATTATCTAAAAAAACCATACAAAACAATAATCTTTACTTCCACATATACATTATAAAAGTTTTTTTATTCTTAAAAAAATAATTATGGTTCTTAAGGGGAGATCCAAATGTGTTTCTTCAAAGAGTATGTAATCCTCTCAACCTAGTGTTTTCATTTTACTTCTTTTAATACGTATTAATATTTATTCATAACCATTTTTATATAATAAAATCAGTATCTACCTAATACTAAGATATTATTATGTTAACATAATAAAAATATTCATCTCATTTTCCCCACCAAATAGAGAATGAAAACATCATTTATATATACGTGTGGATTGCGACCTCCACAAAGTGTTGTGTTTCATATTCCTTCAATAAATTTCAAGGTTTTCTATAATGATCTAATTAATGTACATATATCTGATACTACTGAAATAATTATCATTCTCTAAATATATTATATCATCAATTTATTATACTTTCATCCATTGGGAAATGATAACTATTTTCATGAATACGTATGGATTAACACCTCTATGAAGTGATGTGATTTATTTTTCATGTATGCCATTCATGGATGAATATTAAATTTTATTTTATATATCAAAATGATAAATATTTCATGATTATTATTCAATTGATAATGTAATAATGAACCATTTGACCACTGTCAACCTACCAAATTCATTTTTTAATTATAAACCTAATGTCTTCAAAATACGCATCGTGTACTTAACCGATTAAGTAATTAAATATGTCACTGAAAAAAGAATGAACTAAATTTTTTAATGATAAGGTAATAATCTTATAATAGTTCTTATATTAAAAAATAATCAATAAAAGTTTATTATACTAGAGTTAAAGGACATAAAAAAGCAAGTTGTGACTCAAGGAAATAGGTTTCTTTCCTCAAATTTCATTCATTGGGTTATACATATACTTCAATGACTATAATATACGATGATTATGTATGAAATAACCTAATTTTTTTTTATTTTGTATTTATAATTTTATGTGTGGTTTTAAAATTGTTACACATAATCACTTTATTTATTAAATTCTAACTTTAATGATATAATATTTGCAAGGATTATTTATCTCAATATTGTTTCTTTGAGACATGTCATATATAATGAACCTACATGTATTTATAAGGTATATATGCTTCATATTGAGATATTATGCCATTATAAAATCATGGATAATGATATTTAAAATTAATTTGATGTTTTGTATTTTCGAATAATTTGATTCAAATGTTATAAATGTTTGAAGGGTTTTCATTGTCTCGATTTCAATTTTTTAGATATAATTCTTGTTATGCACAATGATTTTATTATAGTTTATTTACTACCCAATAAGATTGTTTTATTATATTATTTCCATGTAATTATGGTTTTAATAGAATTATGTTATGTTCCTGAATTAAATGGATTTTTTATTCAAGTATTACCCAAGTTATAGGGGTTTCTCATATCAAATTTCCTTCTTTGAGACATGTTTTGGTCAATGCACCTACATTAATTTAAATTTTTAATACACTAACTATTGAAATATAATATAATGAATATTTTTATTCTTATTATGATTTATTTTACTTATTATTTTCTAAATTTCAAATGTTTTTTGGTTTTAGAAATAGGTAAATGGTTTTTCTGTAAAATCCATATTTTAATGTTTTTAAAGTCTTTTTTCCAAAATATATTTCTGTATTATTTATCATATTTTAAGAATATTATTTTATAAACATAAATTATTTATTAAAGATACATTCCATTACCTTTTATCTTATTTTAAAATATCTATAATGATATCTCTTATCATTTTCAACATTGGTCCCCTTTAACGCTCTTTATAAAAATTTGAAAAGGATGTTTATTTTTAGCATTTATGATATGAATGACTTTTCCCACCATTATGACCATTATTTGATTTTATGAATACTTTATATGTTTACTTGGTTATTTTCAATGAAAATATTTTCCCAATATTCTATAAATATTTATAAAATATTACCAAAAAAGTATTCTTTCCCCATTTTTAAGGAAATCCTTAAATATTATTTTAAAGGTATTTTCTTAAATGTCATCATCCATTAATAATTATTATACTTCACTAAGAATATGATATTTTTATACCACCCATATTCTTTCTCTAGATCGATTATGTTGATTATTTTAAAGAGATTATCAAGACACTGATTTCTTTCCGATGGGTAAATTAAGATATAAAGGAATGCATGTTTTATTAAATGTTTGATGATAAAAATGTAATACTCCATGTGTCATATTCATGTAAGGTACTTCTATATTATTGGTGACCCCTGATATAGCTCATGATGATGGCTGAGCTAGATATAGTTTATATGAAAAGTGATCCTAACATAGATCTACAATGCATTGGGTAATGATCATTATCTTCAATGGAATGATGAAGTGATTTTACCAGGGCAGTTTCTCCTATATTTTTAACCTAGACACAGTTAATTATGAAATTATTGAACATGGGAAATGAAGATAATTTTCTATGGTACCAATCATTCTTCTCTATGCTTGCCGTGATTTTTTAATGGCTATATTGATCAAGATTGACTATATTTAGATTATGATAATTGATTATTATGACTATTTAAAATATTAAAGCATTATGATAAGTTACATGTTCAATGTTATAGGTTTTTATAGCTATTAATTCTCTTTATTTATTCTCATATAATATGATTATGTTGTTATACCCTTATAATCATCTTATTCACACCGATGACATTCAATTATTAATACTTATGGTTTCCCTTTTTAAGTGTTTGAACTCACCCTTCTTATATTTACCACTTCCTAAGGTTATAAAGTAATTTATTCAATTCATTTTTTCTAAAAAGGTTTTATGTATGAAGAATTTTATGGGGGATCTTGAAGAAATTTTTTGAAATAACAAAACATGTGTATAATTGGAAAAAATAATAACATGCAGACATCAATACTATTATATAATAGTTTTTTCTAATTATCTGAAGATATAAACTTAAAAGGCCCTTGTGTATGTAATTTATACAATATTCCCATTTTATGTATGATTTAGATGGCTAAAATTGGGTCACATTTACCATTATAAAATATATAATTGGTAAGATTATATTTTTAGCACTAGATCCGGGAGTGTGAATTTGAGGTTTTTATAAAGATCCTTTTCTTATATATAATCATAGATGATTGGAAGTATTTAACACTAAGTTTTGAAAACATAAAAGATAATTTATTGGGATATTTATAAAGGGGAATCCTTTATCCTCATAACAACACATATTACAAGAACTGTGAAATCAATAAATATAAGATGATTTATATTTTTTTTGAAAGTATAAAAAATAAAAAACTATTTCTAAAAACAATTAATAGAAGTTAAATATAATTTACATGTATATTATTTAAAAGTGTTTTAGTTATAATGAGTTTATATTTTTTATATGAATTATTAAGAACATGTAGCAATATCAGAAATTATTTATGCAATTTTCTTTATTTTATTCAATAAATATTCATGAAGAATAAGAATATAAATCATTACAAACTCACAAAAATAGTACCATATCAATAGTTAACAATTAAATGAGTGTTTTATATTTAATTTTTAGGAATATAAAACAGTAATAATATTATTTCTTTTATTTTTGGTTTATCCTACTTCATCATCATTTATAAATGAAAATTAACAAAGACTTACCAGAATTCACAATAGTAGTAGTGAATAATAGATTTTCAATGATAGAATTACTAAATTTTTGTTCTAAAAAAATAACCCCATATAGGTATTTGTTTGTTTTTAAAAATCATGATGTAATATTTAATCAATAATTATAATTCAAATGAGTCACATCTTAACATATCTTTTATTTATTAATAGGTTACTTTATGAACCATATTATTGATATAGTTTTCAAGAAATAATGACCGAGATAAACTCATAAAATCATTCTCTAAAATATTATAATATTGTTACAAACCATTTTGAATGTTTATTAAAAAATTTATAAAATTATTATACATAATTATTTCTGAGAACATCATTGATTTTGTTCAATATTTGAATAAAATAATTTTATTCTTAAGATAATATAATTTTAAGGATATATAAGTTGTGTAAGAATTACATCACTATTTTTATGTATATTTTTGAACAAAAATGTCCTTGATCGTATATATGAATAAATCATTCTTCATTTAATAATAATATATAGATATAACTATCTATATAAGAAAATATACTATATAAAATATTTATTATGTATAAATAAACTAAATCTTTAATACCTCATGTATGAATAAAATAACAATACACAAAATATCACACTTTTTTGAATTTCATCACATAATAAATAAAATTATAATTCCACTGCTTACATATGAATAACCATAAGCTATGTAATGTTATATTATTTAAAAAATCTATTTATATAAGATTAATTTATGAATTATATCATCACTATAAGAATAAATATGTTTTATTGTATGTATTTATAATTTTTAAAGTCCTTTTAAAAAAATTAATGAATGATAATATTAATATAAAAAACATTGAGAAAATATTAATAAATTAATTAATAACCCATCACATACTCAAAATAAATGCATCAGAAAAACACACAGAAGATTTTATAAGCATTGTAACTTAATAAATGTTGAAGAGAAAAATATTTCTATTAAAAACAACCCCATCGACCTCAAATTGAGTTTAGAGTAATGTTATAAATTTTAGTTTCTTCTATATTCACTTATTCATAATATATAATAACTTTAGTGCTATGAGAGTTTTATATTATGATTAATAATTTTTTATGTAATGTTCTAACCCTGAGTTTCTTATTAGTTACATCCTATTTTATTTTCAAGGGAATCAAATGATGTATTATTAATTGGTGTGGATTATATGTTACTAAACCATGTGATGGTAATAATTACTATTCACTCTTATGGACTGATGACTTTTTCAATCAATTAATGAGAGATAATTAATTTATAAATATTTATTTGCTCCTGATGTCCACAACTATGGGTAATATTAAATTTTTTCAAAAAAACCCATTTAAATTATCTCCAAGGGTATATTAAGTTTATAATGATACCCTTTAGAGTTATCAATTAACAAAAAATCATTATATAATGGATGACTTCTGTGGTTCATGAGTTTATGGATGGAGTCATAATCGTTATTATTATCAATATATTGATGTATTTGATGAAATAGGTCGATCTTGAAGACTATATAAATTAATATTAGATATCCTTTTATTGAATCGGTTGTATGATTATTACATGTTTTACAAAGGTGAGGTGGATTTATTATGGTATTGTGTGTCTTTGTGAGCTATATCAGCTAATCCTTCAGAAATTGAAGTATTTTTTATTGGAATATAGCTAAGAATGTTATAAATGTACATAGATTCCAAGATACACTAAAAAATTTTAATAGGTCCATGTATAGATTATATCAATTTACAACACCCACAACTTATTTAAAAAAGAAGGATTTGGACATTGTCTGGAGAGATGTATAATATCCAAAAAAACTAGTAAGATAATTTTTCCTCTCAATGTAAAAGTGTATCATATTTTGATATAATATAATTAATAAATCATATGAAATGAATATTAAAAACAAAAAATAATTTAATCCCTCTAAATAAAACAATATATATAAAGGATAAAATCACTTCATAAAATTAAAATTAGTTTAATGGGATAATATATACAAGTAAATAAAAGTTCTTGAATTTGAAATTTTGGTGCCTCATAGTCTCTTATAATTATCAAAGATTCAAATGTAAAAAATAATTCAATATAATAAAACCCTAGTTTTCATTTTTTAAGTGAAAATAAGCTTAAGATAAAATATAATAAATAAATAATAATGTAAATAAGAGTTATTTAATGAATTTGTAAAATTTCTCCATTGAAAATATGACCATTATAATAGTTATATGACTATAAGAATGGCTACCTAGAAATTAACATAGTAAACATCGCATTGGAATAGTAAACAAACCATTTTGGGAAAATTTTGAATTAACCACATAAATAATGGTTACCGTCAATTAAAAATAAGTATCAAAGTACAATGAAATAATTTCTCAATTACATTAATAAAATGTAAGAACAATTATACAATTTTTAAGAAACATGTTTTACTTTTGTTAATAAAATAATAATCTTGGCACTAGAATTAAATATTAAATTTATTTTATTTTGAAATTTATTTTTGGAAAAATGGATTTCTTTTCTAGAAGTTTCATGTTGAAATTTGGTTAGGCAGATGGTTTGGTATTTTTAGTGAAGAGAAAAATATATAAGTTAATAGTAAAATACTATATAAACAATGTATTTTATAATAGTGATATATAGAATAATTTTAGAGTTTATATAAATTAGATGAATTATACAATACTGCATATACAATTAATTCCCAATACAATTATTGTTGAATCATAAGAGTTACCTCTATTTAGATAAATAATATATTTTTATATTATTTCATTCTAAAACACCCCTATACAGCTTTTGTAAATACCACCAAACATCTTTTCACATATTAATCTTCTTATCTTTCTATATTTCTACTAAATTAAAACCATTATCCCTTTTATACATTTTTTGGAAGGCTTGGGTCTAATAAAAAGACCACCCTTTGAAAGCCTAAGTCGATTTGAAAAAGAATCACCCCAAAGTGTAAGATTTGAATTTTTAATCATGTTATTTTTTCCATTCAATTATTTCTTATTAAAACCCCTAAAAAACCAGATAACCATGTCCTATATCATAAAATAAATTATATTAGGATAAATTAATACAAACAATAGAATAACATAATTAATATAATATATTTTTTAACAAACATTTATTCATAGTTTGTTTAACCACATATAAAGAAGTTATTAAAAAACTATAGAAACCTTTATGGATGGTTATAATGAAACTGTTTAATGTTAAATAGGATATAAATAATTATATAATTTTATGATTCATATTTTGGACTTTTTAAATAATACTAAAACTATGTGAAATAAATTATGTTCCCTATCACTGATATAATAATTTAAAACAAGAAACCATTACAGATAACATTTATACTCAATAAACCATGCTTATGTTGTAACTTCTTATGATATTTAGAATCCCTTGGAATCCTAGGATGAAATGAAATACATATCATAGTACATATGGTTCTATAAAAACATTGACCAAGAATACTAACTATTAATGACATATAGATGTGATAGTGGGACTGTGAAACAAACATCATTAGGATGATTGGAATGAAGTAAATATTTAAATAAAATTACTATAAATGAAAAAACTTATTAATAATAAATCAAGTAAATAATAATAATCTTATTATTTAAGTGTTTTATAAATTTATTTTGATTATTTAATCGGTTAGACATGTGTAGTAAGACATGTCAGGACTCAATGTAAGGGAACTCCCAAACCCCATTTCCTTATTTTGGGGAATGATATCTCTCACTCTATACATGTGTGTGTGTGTGTGTATTCACCACATTTTCATATTATATACTCTATAGGTTTGAATCAAATATATATACATTTTTTATTTTCAATTTTATTATAGGTATACGCCTGTTTTTTCATTTTCCATTTCAAAAATCTTATAAAAATATCACATGATAAAATAGAACAATACACTTTTCTTATTCATTTTTATGTATCAATATTATGAAGTTTTTTATTAATAAAAACCTCCCTAATTGTATATAAATTATTATGGATCATTATTGGCCTTTAGGATAAACCTCTGATCTTATCTTTATCAGAGGTTCTTTATCCATTTCAAAAAACATTTTTTTTTTGGTTTATTTCATACATTATTATTTAGCCTTTCATATTACTTTATCTTAACTTGATGTCTAAATTCATTGAAAATTATTCTTTGTTTAACTATAAACATATAATATATGTTAATATTTTCATTTTAGATCCATTCTTATACATCATTTTAATATTTATTGTAACATTGTAATATAATCATGTTCCTTCTAATGGGTTTCCTCATATATATGTTTCGTGTATAATTAAATTTTCATGAGGCATGAATATGAATGAAATATATTTATGTGAAAATTGGTCCTAGAATTATGTATCTCCACATTGCATTAGTTGATGTTTTATATCACTTCAGATCTATATTCATGGGCATGATTTGGTTTTTATTATCCACAATGATTTTTAGGGGAATAATCCAGTTATCTTTGTCTATAAAGTTTTTATTTCCATGAGAAAATTACTCTTAAAAATGACATTTTAGAAGAATTACTAATTAATGAGAATGGAAATTTTTTAAAGTGTAATATACCAAGGACCATGGCCACTAAACTATATCGAATTATGGTTGAAAATATGACCACAATCATGCCTCCCCATAATCTAGAGGATTCTAACTAACAATGAGGGTCTATGATGGTTAGATTAGGATATTATACCCCTTATATAAGATTAAAATATCCACATAAATAATAATAATAATCAGGCACATATATCCAGATAAAATAGTAAAATAGAAAACTATGTAAGTGATAATAAATAAATATAGGTTAAACAAGTTAAAATTATGTATACATGCCAAACAGAAAAAAAAAATTAAACCTGTAAAAATCCTAAATAGAAAATTTTAAAAAAGAACAAAAATACTCTAAATAAAATGTCATAATATCCTATACTCAATCCTATAAGCCCAATTCATACATCCTAAATAGGAATCTTTCTCATATCTAGTTCCATAGTCATGATGTCTACTCTGGTACCAACGATGGCCCAAGATGTGTTTGGGTTCAATTCAGTAGGCCACCACCAATTCTCTTTATAAATATATCCATATTTAGTATGTTTATATAGATGTTATGATTATAACTAAGTAAAATAGACAAATAATTAATTAATTAATTATCCTTAATTTTTCATTGGTTTCCATATTGACACATAAGGCCAACCATAATTGCCTCAACTAGTTCCAAATGTATTTGGAAAATAATTACTATACCAAGGAAGTAGACCTATATCAGATTATATGCCAAACTGAAAAAAATATACTCATCCCAAAATAGTAGTCATGATTAAGTAATATACCCATCCTAGAACATAAACATCACCTAGGGAAATATAGACATCCTTGAACACAAATAAAACCCTGGGAAATATACCCATCTTGAAAATATAAGAATTCCCCTAGAGGTACAACATCCCCAAAACCATAGATAAACTACATAATAAACACTACATCAGGAACCAAGCATACATATTACTCATAATTGGTCAACACCATTTATTAAAACATAATTTACCATTTATTAATTAAATTATAATTTCAAGAAAACCCATTCTTGATTTCACCTTTCAATAAATATTTTTCATTAATAATTAAACTCCCATCCCCTCTAATCCATCATAATATCAACAAATTTCTGAACCAACAATCTTCACCATTTATATTGGGACTCATTAAATATTTATCACTTTCCCTCAAAAATTTGAGTTACCAATTCCAATTTCATAACATAAGGGAATGTTATTTAATTAAATTCCATGAACTAAGGTGTAAAATTTATTCCTAGGTTGAATATATGACATGATTATGTGAGTACACAATTCATGCAGTAATAAAAATAAGATATGACTTTTAGGAAAAATATAGACGAACTACCCCAATCACAATAAATAGTAATCACTAAGATGTTTTGATAGACTCAATCCAAATGATCCAAGATACCTAAATAAGATTTCATTATAACCATATTAGGGTTATCATAAATATAACAAAGAAATCAAGGAGAAGATAAGAATATATCCATCTTGGGAATGAAGAGTCTTTGACTTATCGAGTGGAATCAATTACAGTGAATATAATTTTGATCCACCACAAATTAAGGAAAAGATCCATTAAAATCCAAAATTCATTAAAAAGGAGAGGTAGATTCAAGAGTCTATGTTTAGGGATGAATAATTTTGTTTTTTATGTTTTTTAGTTTCAAATTATAGTTTTTGGAATTCATTAATCTCATTATAGCGTTCACATAAGAATTCACCTTAACAAAATATGGGGTTTTGTAACCTCCCCATCATAGAATAGATCATCCTTTAGTTGTATTATTGAATCAATGGGTAGGTTTTAAAAACTCACTCTTTAGAGCAGTTTATCCTCCAGTTTAACTCATAAACATCACTTAGACACATCGATAATAAAATATATCCACTGAGCTTGTATTTCAAATTCGGATTCCCATGTATCCCCCTGATTGTGATTGTGCTACCGCTACACTCACACCACATGAAATCTCTTTCCATGAGTAGTCTTATCACATTGGCCCACTATATATACTAAGAGTTCTTCAATTGATGCATCATCCTCAAGCTCAATAAAATTTATGTTTATCATGTGATATGAACCTGGGTGTTACATCCTCATATGATATATGTGGAAAAAATCATGTATAATGTTGAAATTATATTTAAGAACTAATTAGTATACCATTAAAATAATTATATCCACTATCTTAAATATACCCACATATTTAGGTTCGAAATTTTCCATCCATTAAATATAATGACTCCCCAACCTTGGAAATACTTATAAGAACACTTGGTCACCACCCCCAAACTCATTAGGTTAGAATCACTAGTATTCATATGATATATGTCTGGTTGGAATGCTATCCGACTAATTTTGGATAAAAAAACATGCTCTAATTTCTCTTGAATGAGACTCGACCTAATCAATATTGATTCAGTAGCCTTTAACCAATACTGAGGGGAGAAGTATGATCTACCATACAAAGCCTATTAAGTTTCCATCTATATATTAGTATGATAAATCTTTTTAAAGGTGAATTAGGGAGAAGACAGGTGGATATCAAAAGAATTATTAAAATCATGGAAACATGCTCTCAGTATGTGCTACTAAATTGGTATAGTTTTCTAGTAATGCATGTCATTCTAGGGTGATAGGTAGTGCTCAAATGAACCCATGTACAGAATACTTTCAACATACCCAAGACAAAGCATTATGTGAAATGATCATCATAATCTAAAATAATTATTTGAGGAACCCCATGAAAGTTCACTATTTCTTGGGTATAGGTATTACCGAGTTTATCAATTGAAAATGTCTCTTTGATAGGAATAAAGTGATACACATTCATTAGTTGTTCTATGATTTCCCAAAATGAATTTACGTCCTGAGGCATCCTCAATAACACTATCATGAAATACATTATTACATCATCCCATTTATATTCAATAATGGGTAATTGATGAAAATTGAAAACATGCCACTAGTTATCAATCTTTACTTTTTTACAGTTGTAGAACTACCTCACAACACCCATGAGATCATATTTCTATTCCAAATCACAAATACCTTTAGCACATATCATGACAAATCTTCATAAAAACTGGGAATTCCACCCATTTTTACACATGTGATTCTAGAATTAATTCTTCAAAAATGTATTTGGGAACAAGTACATGACCTTTAACAAGGATATTCTCATAATCATCCAAGATATAGTCTAGTGGAGGCTTCATACCATATATTTTTTCCCTTAGTGATACACATTCTAGGTTAGATAGATATCTTACCTTAATTATTCTGAGTAATAAAGTATCAAGAGAAAACATACAGGCTCTTATCGAACATAGTAATACTGAATTTCCAAATTTATCTATATTAAAAGAGCCATCAATTATTAGTCATTTCTATAATCTTGAACTACCTGAGAACAAGTCATCATGGATAAAAAATATGCAACTACATTTCCATTTTTAAGAGTGTGATCCATAAAAATTAAAAATATTGTTGATATTCAAACCAAATTCACCACTTAAGGTTTAAACCCCATTGTTTGGAGATATATTTTAGGCATTGGTGGTCAGTATACACCAAAAATTTCTCCCCCAACAAGTAGTGCCTCAAATACCTTTGGTTATGCACTATTTCATCTAGATCTTGGTCATGGGTCATATAATTATATTCATTTGGTGTTAAATTACTAGAACTATAAGGGACCACATGACCTCCCTTTATAAATACTTCTTCTTTCCCGACCCCTAACACATCATAATACAATGTGAACTTTCTACCCAACTTGGGAAGGATCAGGACCATTTATATTGTCTTGAGTTTAGTAATCTACTGAAAATTATCCTCATAATTGTGGGGCTAGAAACACATCAATCCATTTTTGTTCAAGCCTATCATTGGAACATTCAAATGAGGAAGATACCTGATAATCCTTCAGAAATGCCTTGATAAACCCAAAAAGATATGTATGTCAAAAATATTCTTGGTAGACTCCTAAGAAACAACTGCCTAAACCTCGTCAGAAATAATAGATATAATATCCTCAGAAATAACATGACCTAAAAACATATACCTCATCAATATAAATAGATCACATAGATAGATTAATGTAGAGGTAATATTCATTAAGTGTTCTCAACACTCTCTATATGTGTTGTTCATACTCATACATTAACTTATAGGACACATGAATATCATCTAAAAAGTTAAGAATAAGAGTATCTTTATAATGATGAAAAAGTTATTCATTAGAGACATAAACATATAAGGTGTGTTCATCAAGATGAATGACATCTCTAGGTACTCATATAAACTGTACTTGATCCTAAAATAAATACATTGAACATTTTAAGGTCTCACTATCATCTAGTGATAACTCTATATCTGATCAATGTTTGATATTACTTGGTAACCTCTTAACTAATTTAAAACACATCAATATATTAGATAGGGTATTTGTTTTATTATCATAAGATTAAATTTTTGATCATCGAAAAACAAAAAAAATACACCTTGTTTGAGAATAGGACTAGAGATCCCCTAGGAACGTGCTTATCTATATGTACCCCTTTTCCTCTAAGTCCCCAACCCAAGTCTTAATATTATAAATTTCTAGCAGATCCATCAGATAAGGTGGGATGAAAATGTTCTAAGATCCTGGCATGATCTTAGTACTGAAATAATCTTTTATCTCAATTGGAAACCCTATGAAGTATTTAGAAAAAATATTCTAAAACAATTCCACCATGTGTGGTAAAATATATCATGGTGTATCCCATCATCAATTATTAAACTCGAAACTATGGATGTAATTCTACGAAACTGCTTATGGTAAGGTCCAGCATGACAATCCTAAAACTCCTAATCTCCAATGTGAACATACGCTCTATTCCTTAGAGACATGAAGAACACTCTTCATTGGTAACAATCAATGTGAGTGTGGTATGATACAAACTAATCCATCCTGAGGATTGGTTCAAAAAATTTCATTTCAAACACAAATAAGTCCCACTAAAATGGGTAACCTATAATCACCATGGAAAATCCCAACAATAGAGAATTCACTCTAATAAAACCCCTCTGATACAAAAAATATAAATCACCCCATATATATAATATATAGACATACCAAATATATCCATGAACTATGAATATATAAAGGAATGTAAAGCTCATGTATCAGATAAAGTGCATGTCAAGGTAGAATCTACTAAGATCGTACCTCGATCTGAGAGGGATATACATTCTAGATAATAGTATTATATGGTATCGCATTAATTTGTCCAAAACTAGGACCATGTGCTTTTACATGATACCCATGCATAACACTTCCCTACTATTGTAGTTTCCCCTATCTTTAAGCACCACATCCTCCACCCCAACATGAAAAGTTGATTTAGCTCTAAACTACCCACCTATTGTGGTGTAGAAAATACATATCTTGATGTATGTACCATCCATTATGTTCCACCACTAGTAGATCTGTAATCTTTCTTATAAATCTAATGTAGGTTGCCCATCCTGTTATAGTTTATGGTTCCATAAAACCAACTACCCTTGTACTTTAAATTACAATATATTTTAATGGTTTTTTAAAATAATATAATTTCTTATCAATTTCTTATTATTCTTTTGTATGATAGTGTATGTGATAATTTCATTAGGATACATTCCACATCGAAAGTGCATTGTATCTCTCCACTATGATGAGATAATTCAAATGCTATGAAAATATCCCTTAAACCCATGTTTTACAGTTGGATGATATTATCAAATAGCACATAGACAATAAAAGATATCAAGGGTAATATGATCATGATACATTGGGACACCATTTCAAGGTGTTTTCCCTTGGTAATATCTAATAAGGGAGGTTATCATAATTGACCCTCCAATATAAATCTTTCATGTTTCATGTGTTATTGGATATTCCTATCTAAAAACCTGCATAATAATCCTTTGACTCTATGATTATTATTAATTTATATAATGAATCTTGTGATTAGATGTATTTCATAAACCATGATGATATTACTCAATGAAGAGTATGGATATGTTCGGTGAACCATAGTTGGCATAATATTGATGAATAATACGAGAGATGATTTCCCCCATTAGCTAAAAGTGAATATCTTGTGCCCTTTGATAGAATAGAACAACCAGAATAAGTCCACCACCATAGTAGTTTATTTATGTGTTCATTTTCCAAAAATCATTATAAGATAGTTGAACATATAGGTTGATGAAACAAGTTATGAACCCTATTTGATAAGAAATATCATGAAAAATAAATTATATGGTATGGTGTGGGTTTGTTGGATGTTGAATGTCATGTTCACATTAACTCTTTTCTCCATCTTTTCCTTGTAGTTTTTCTAGACACTAATCTTGAACTTTAAGTAGTTTATCCTAATGAAACTTAAAAAATGTCTTAGATCGACACACACTAAGTGAATTCATGAACCACATTTAAATTCTCTATGAGTTAAATAAGTATTTTAGAATATCATTCTCAAGTTTGATGAGTAATATTTCATCAATTTTTTTGGTCGATATCATGTATTTATTTATCGATGTGTAACACATTTATATTTTTTAATCAAAAAAATAGATGTTATACTTAGTTCGGTAAATAATGAGGAGGATGAGTGGACCATGTTATCGTCTGATGAGAATGGGATATTATTTTGAATAAATTTTAATTTATCTATTGAAAAATGATAATATTTACTTAGTCTGTAATTTATTCTCATGTTAAGTAGATAATAATAGTATTATTATTATTTATACATGGGGTATGCTAAGGGGTAATAGAATATTAAATTGGATTTTTACAAATAATACTCTAAACCTATGTCTGTAAATATTAGACTATATAATTATTATATAATGAAATACAATGGTATTTACATAAGAATTATTATGCACATCATTTGGCATTTAAAAGAATTATATTATCTTGTAGATATTATAAATAATGATCCATGATTCATGAGAATTGGAAATCCTCCTCCTTCATATCTAGTCATTAAAGAACCAACAGAATCCAATAGTACTTATTGTGATTTTAAGGTATAATTAATAATTAATTATGTAAGGAATATGGATATCTTCACTATCATCTGGAGAACACTACTGAAACGTTCAATTATTATTAGTGAACATGTGGATCACCTATTATCACAACCAAACCCATTGGGAAATACCTGGATCATGGTAAGATGAGTTTGACTGCCCAAATCCCACCTCCAATAGGCCAGGGGATTTAAACCAATGCTGATTATGTACATCACACACACAAGAGGAATTAGCCTAATGTACCTATACACACACACACACCTCCAAGCCCATACAATGATGAAATGTAAAACAAAACAACTAATACCAATGTATGCATAACATCTAACCCACAAATAGAGTTTTAAAAAGTACTATAAGTGATAAAGAATCCAAATACTAGTCCAAAAAATTGCAAATGAGTCTAACCAACTCTGAAGGAGGGGACTGCTGTCAAATGCCATAGCTGATAAACACCTCATCCCCCAATCTATGCTCTGCCTACTCCCGGTTCTCCTAAGAATCTGTAATAAGGAATTTTGTATGAATATGACATGAAATGTATTAGTATATCCCATTAATGGGTGAGTATAACAATACTTAGTAGGACACCTCAAAATCACTTAATATAAAGAATCACGTGAATTGTCAACTCATGTACTCAAAGACATGTTAATAAGATATGAGACAAGAAAGAAGAATACACCCATATCTAATCATAACAGAATCTAGGACTCAAAGAGGTCTCGTCCACTATCAACCATATGATTATTATATAAGATCATAATAACACTCTTCTAGAATAATCCACTCCATGAGCCATGGAATCACTGATTTAATTATTCTGAGAGGTCATTCTCATCAGGACTTGACATAAAATAACTTACTAAAACTACAAAGTGATCAATACTAAAATATAAATACACATATATAGATAAACACATAGGGGATCACACCTAGGACTGCTGGGAAATGCCATGAACACTATCTATGACTCATCCTATAGGGGATTATAATCATATGCCTATGACGTAATGGAACACTTTACCCTTGTAGGGGTATACTGATGAACCACAACCAACTGAAATTGGTCTGAACAAAAGAGATGAAGGTATATAATCAATATATAAGGAAGTACATGATGTTTATATAGGGTACACAACATTTTATAATAATCCCATACCTTCCCATGGTTGTGCCTGTGTTATTTTACCCATGCCCATGTACACTGGACATGCCAATGTGCCTAGTTGTGTCCATATACCTGGACATGACCATGTTCATAGATGTTTCCATTCCCATGCACTCCTAGAGTACACACTTATCCACCATAACTAGGTCACATGGTGTGTGATGGGTAACCCATGGCATGTGATATTTTATTTCACAAGTAAACCCTAGCACCACTGACACTGCCCCACACAACATGTGTTCTTCAGGGTACAAGCTATGTAATGTGGGATTTCCAACAACCCGCACTTCCTTCATGTACAAAATAATTCTTATGTTTACTCTATATATATCCCCAATATTTCCCAATGATTTGATATATCTTCTATCTAATCATAATTATTCCCATTGGCTAGACTCTGACCATTAGATCTAATTGTAAAATTGTCCCATTGCTCCACGCCTTCGCTGCACGCCAACTCAGAAAAAGGGGATATCAAATCTGGTCTTGATCAATATTTAATAATCTTTTATCATCATCATAACTCAATTTAACCTTCATTATGAACCACAATTGTGGAATAAATTCATTGGGATAAATAATGGGTGTGCAATGACAAGATACTAGGTATTTGTCAAACTGTGGGACATATAATTTTCTAATGATGAATGTGAAAATAAACGAGGGAGGAAATCACAAACCAAAAAAATGAGGAGGAACCTTTGACAGGTTTGAGCTATCATTGACTCATTTATGTTTGAATTATGAATGAATAGTTCTATAAATAAATAGTAACAAATCCCCAATCCTAAAAAAAATACACCAGAACCCACAAGTATGATCAACCCATGAATATAAAAATTAGATGAATTGATTCATGTTAATCCCATGATAATAAAATAAAGATGAATCCAAATTGAAAAAAATACTACCATGGGTTAGGATTGATTTCTACTGTATAATGAATATGTATCATCTTCATTTACGAGATCCTTAAACTTTGATGTCATTAGTGATCCTTACGATATCCTAATTTTCAATCCACAATCTCATCATCTACCAATGCTTCTAAAGGATATACTGTCAATATATAGGGTTATGTGGCTAACCCTATGGATTTAGCGAAACCACATATTTATAATAGGATTATTAGGCCACTGTGTCATAATAATAAATATTTTAATTATTTATTTTATTTAATTATTTTTGTATATGACTGCACTTTATCAAAACACCAGACGCTGAAAAAGTATATATCATTCATTTGGTAGAACCCACATTCCAGATCTAATAGAAGGATCAAATTTTCCATCTGAGTCCCTATTTGGGAGTTTTTAGAATTTCTCCTGAAAAATGAGCACACATAATAAAAATATATTTAATTTATTTAATGTATTAGTACCGGCCTAACTAATCCTCATAATCTCTCACTGTCTCAGATCCTGGATATAAAAATATTAATAGACATATTCCAAATCATTACATTAAAAAAATAGAGATGTTACACCGTTAGGGGGAATCTTCCCTTGGTTCCTCCTTCTCAATTATGGTTCAACATGAAGGGTCAACCACATTTGACAATGAAGAAATAATTACAAGATAGGGTAATTCTTTATCTATCTAAATTAATTATAATTTATACATGATATTCAGTATTTGATGATTTTGAGAATTCTATTTTATCTATTTATAGGGAGAAATATAAATAATATGATGGAAATTTTATTATTGAGAATGGGACCAACCTATTTTTCTTCACCATAGAACCTTCAAGTTGTATCAAAGTGGTCACCAGTTAATTTATAATTATATATTTTCACTGATCTTTGTAATAATTTATTGTTAGATTTATTTCTAGTTTATTTATTATTAATATTATTATCAATATTATGATTATTTACCTTAATGTAACCAATAACATGTCAGATATTAATTAAGAATGAGTTGAAGAAATTCATCATGAGGTATAGGAGTTTTGTCCATTTGACATTGATTACAAATCATGTAATCAAGTTCACCAAACCAAAATAGGCTAAAAGGTACATAAATTTCCACACATAGTCGACAATAAATGGACTTATTAGATGCTACATAATGAATGACCAAATTTTTATATGGCATGTCAAGTTACATGGTATGTAGTCGGTGTAAACACAATGTAGTCTACACATTTTCACAGTGTAAATTTTGGAATCTATATGGTAAAAGACACATTATGTATTTATCACATGACACATATGACTAACATCCGAGAAAAATTATAATTAATATATACAGTGCATTTAATACATACAATGAAAAGGTTATATAGTTAATATACACACAATGTTTTTAATATGAATGATGAAGTGGTTATATAATTAATTCACATGCGCCATAATGCACGCGGTGTGAAATTAATTCACATGTGGTGTAAAAATTAATTAACACGTTGTGTATTTAATCCACATACATTGTAATCAATAAATTCTAATACAGGGTAATTAATTCACAAAAAGTGTAATTAATTCACATGCTGTGTATTTGAATCCACATGTGGGGTTTTTAACACAAGTAGTGAAATTAAAAAATTTATATTGAAATAAAATTAATTATAGTATTAAACCAGTACACATGCTATGTAGAAATGGTTTAATGAATATTAAATTCCCAATTAATTACATATTAAATTAAGAACTATATTTCATGTTTCATTAATGTAAACATCATATAATTATTAAGAGGATATAAACTTCCATGATAGTTTATAAGGATTATTAAAATAAAAAAATAAAAAAATTAATAAGATAATAAATTGAATTAATTCAAGTAATTTTATCTTAACAAAAAGAATGAATTAAAATGAATTCTATATGGTTTGAAAATGTATGTTCACTGAATGTTGTCGATGATCATGAGCCTATATTGGCCAATTCATAATTAGTTAATTTTAATTTAATTTATTTCATGATTTTTCACAATTATTATTATTAAATTAAAAGGATGGTTGGCATGTCATCTCCTCATAATTATTATGTATGGATTTATGTCTCCAAAATTTATTTTATGTAGCCCCCTTTTGTGGTGCTCTAAACTAATAGGGGGTTTTGAATAATGTTTTGGTTTGACTTAGACACATTATTTGGTTTTTCTATCATTCCCTAGGATTTATATAAACCTGGAGGAAAGTTTTAAGGAAATACAAGAAAAAAATTTTTGGATTGGGGAGTCAAATCAGCAAATCAAGGAGATGAAAGTTAGAAGTTGGAAAAGACCCGCCTACTTAAATACCTTCAAGAAGCTTGGATGACACCCATTGTGATTTTGATAATTGAAATATGAATCCATTACTATATACTATCTATAAAATAGGATAATTTGATTATGATAATGAGGGATATTGAGGCTTGATAGAATAGTGTGAGAAGAATAATTAAATTTCTAATGTTTAACTTTTGGTAATAAAAGAAAGTACTAAAATATTTTCTATTTATTATAGATATTAAAAATCACTCATCTTCAAAATTATCATTGTGGTATGTCCTTGAGAAGGAAAAAATTATCACTTCCCCAATTTTTAGGAATGGTAACAATCTTTTCATATTTTACAATGCCAAAAATAGAAATTGTATGTGCATGAATCGCTAGTTTTTGAACCAATTGGTAGAGGCTAGTGGGGAGGAATTATCTCGTTATGAAAAACACATGGAAAATGTAGTAGACTTACAATGTTTTATATTATCAACTATTTATATTGAGATTTTAATGATTCATGAAAGCATAGATATGTTTGGAATGTTGACTATTCTCCATGATATTTATCATGAAAAAGCAAGATAAGAAATATTTGAGATATCTAATTTACTATTCACATGTATGTTTGGAAAGTCCGTTACAACGAGCCCCAAGTGGTTAAGATGATAGAATACCTAGAGATCTTGGAAATTTGAAGTTTTAAGATGCTAAACAAGTTATACATAGATCCCATTTTTTCATAACTACCTTAGATCCTCTCCAATTTCATTGTTAATTATAAAATGAGCAATTCCAAGAAGTCTATTAGGGATATCCCCATTCTTATTTTCCATGTCGATAAGGAAATAGGGCATAAAGAACCTTCAGTCCTTATGATGAATAAAGGTAATCTGAAGAAGAAGTTTCCAAAGAATCACTCCAAGTCTAAGTCTTCCAAGTAGTGACATTATAAGAAGTATAAGATCCAAAGGTAGGTAAAATAACAAAACATATTTTTTTACATGTGAAAATCATTTCCAAGGGCATAAAAATTGTACCTAGGAGAATAAAGGGGAAGCATTCGGTAAAATTTTTATCAATTTTAACATATCCCTATCTACAATTTGGGTATTAAATACTACTTATGGGGCTCACATTTGTATCCAAATACAAAAACCGATTATATCCAATATGGTTTTCAGAGGTGTGGTGGTTCTTCAAGGAAACAATAGAGCTCATATAGATGATATCGTTATTTGATATTATAAAATCATGCTACTAATAATATATATTATGTTTTAAAATAATTTTTATAATGTTCCTAGTGTTACCATGAACATCATATCAGTTTTGTGTCTTTCTATGAATGGTATTTTTTTCATTTTTGGAAACTATTAATGTTTTTTTACAAAGATAAAATATTATATTGTATAGAAAGGATTAATAATGGAATTTAATTATTATATTATGAAAAAAACTATTGGAAGTCAATAACGAATTAAATTTTCGGGACTCCTTTAACACCCAGTTGTCAAATCTCCATCTAGGTCATGTAAATTAGAAGTGTCAGTTGAAGCACTATTAAGAAATATTTTTAGACTCTTTTGAGATAAAACCACTTGATATATTTCTCACTGGCTTAAAAAGAAATATGAATAAACCAACATTTAGTGTTATAGGTGAAAGGGCCAAAAATATTATAGAATCGGTACACCTCGACATGTGCAGACCATTTTTAGTAGAAGATAAATGTGGATTCTAATACGTAATTACTTTTATTTATGGATTGAGTATATTTGTCTTCATTTACACAATTCGGTATAAGTAATAATCCATGGAGAAATTGAATGAATTTATGATTAAATTATAGAATAATCTTATAAATAAAATAAATAATCTTTCATCGGACCAAGGTTGTGAATATCAAATCCATGATTTTATCTACATTTTGTGGGAGTGCGAAATTGTATTACAACACACCCCTCCAAACACACTGTCATGGAATAATGTATATGAATATTTGAAATACAACTTGTTGGACATGGTGACATTGATGATGAGTCATACTGATATTTCATTATCCTTTTGAGGTTATGCATTATAGACTATGGTGTACACAAAAAACCACATTCCCACTAAAGTGACAAATTAAGTACCATATGAATTAATTTTTAGAAAGAAGTATGTGTTGTAAAACATACATGTTTGGGTTTGTGAGGTTTTTAGTAAGGCCAATTTTGGAAACAAACTATCACCCTAGGGGAAAAAGTGTGTCTTTATAGTTTAATATAAAAAATAAATGATGATTACCTATATGAAACCTCATAACAAAATGTTATAGTATATTAGAAGAACATATTCCTTCAGAGGAAGCACATAATAAAGAAGGATAGTAGGATAATGATTGAATTTGATAAAGTATATTCTCAATATACACAATAGTTTCAATAATAACATCTTTTAATAATCATAATGTAAGAATATTTTCCTGAGAAATAAGTATTGTGTATGATCAACCGAGATGTTAGACTACCCGTCTGTTATGTTTTTCTATTCCCTAAGGATGGTGGCTCATTATTTTTGAACAATGATGATCCTATATCTATAAGAAGGTTAAATAGAGATCATAAGCTACAATATTTTAAGAAATTATGAATTTTGAGTTAGATTCCATGTATCATAACCATGGATGGGTTCTCTTTATTCCACTAGTTAATGTAAATCCTATCTGGTGAAAATGGGTATTCAAGAAAAAACTAGGCATTGAAGATAAATTTATCTCTTATAAAGAAAGTATAGTGGATAAAGGGTTTATGTAACATAAAAACATTTACTATAATTATACATTTAACCCCATTTTCAATGTTTAAATCTGTCATAGATATAATTTCTATTGAAAAATTATGTGATTATGATATTTGGATGTTGGATTTCAAAATATGTTTCCTTAATGGGAACCTTTATAAATATTTATATATGAAAAAACTGGAAGGGTTTATGACTCTAGATAATGATAAAAAGGTATTAAACTTATAGAAATCCATTTACCAATTAAATAAATAATCTAGGTCATGAAATATTGGTTTTGATAAATATATAATATATTTTAATTTCAGAAAAAAATGAATACAATCCATGTGTTAATCGATGGTTTAGTGGGAGTGATATCATTTTACTAGTATTATACATTGATGTAATATTCTCTTATATAAATGAGGTACCATCCAAACATTTAGTTAAGGACTGTATGAACAAGATTTTCCCTATGAAATAATTAGGTGAAGAAACATACATACTCAGGATTAAGATTCTTCAGACTAGATCCAAGAGAATTCTTAAAAAAATTAGGGTACATACACTAACTAGATACAAAATAGATTCAATAAGAAACAATATAATAGGGTATTGGTTATAATGTGAGATGGAATCCATCTCTCCAAGATAATGTTTCCTCATACTTGAATGGGGGGAGAGGATGAGTATCTCCCCTTTCGTATATGAAACATGATTGATTATATATCCCATGTTATACACCAGAATTGATGTTTCTTATCCTCTAAACATGGAAAATATGTATCAATTAGACCTAAGTGAAAAGTAATAGTATTCTATTAAGTCTATACTTAATAATTCGAGGCATATTAAGGATTTATTCCTAGAATATAAAGGAGATACGGAGCTAGTCCTTTGGGGATACAAAGATTATAGTTCCGAGACTGACCAGGATAATATGAGTTCACAATCAAGATATGTATTCACACTCAACAGAGGAGTTATAAGCTAAATTTTATCAAATAAATAATATGTAGTCGATTATACTATGGTGTCCTGGTATATATTGGCTTTAGATGATGTTACGGACGTAGTTTACACTCAAAACTTCATCTAGGAGGTTGGTGTAGGGTATAGTAGTATAGAACCTATCTGAATATATTTTGATAATAATATAGTGTTGGATATCATAATGGAGTTAAGGTCTCACCAATTGAAGAAATCACATACTCTACAAGTTTAATCTCTTGAGGGGTTTTTCTTAATGAGGTGAAAACACATTAATTATAGTATATATAGAGGATTACACAAAAGATCCATAACTAAAGCAATTTCTTATAAGAAAAATGAATATCATGTGAGAGTTTGTGAGATTAAAATTGATAGATGTTGGATTTAGTTCATGTGGGATTCTATTGGAGTTGGTGGTTCTATAAAACCAACAAACCTTAAAATTTCCATTACATTATATATTAATGTTGTTTAAATATAATATAATTTACTATCACATATTAATTGTTATTATGTGTGATAATGTATGTCATAATGTCCTAAGTATACATGTCCCATTGAAAGTACATATTATTTCACCATTATGATGAGATACTTTATATTTCATGAAAATATAACTTAAAAAGTATTCCATGGCCAGGTAGTATTATTTCACGGGACGCAGATGAAACAGGATATCAGGGGTAGGACGAACGTAAACATTATGACACCTTATCACGGTGTCCTCCCCTATAAATCTCTAGGAAGGGAGGTTATGAAAACGGACCCACCAACTGTAATTCCACATGTTTCACGTGTCATTGGATATTACTATCTTTAGACATGTGTAATGATCCTTTGACTCTAATAATAATATTAATGTGCATCATGACTCGCATGGATAGATATACTTCATAAATTGTGACAATAAAAGTTCACAATAGTGTTTTATATGTTGGGAAAGTCACAAGTGGCATAACATTAATGAATAATGTGATAGAGGATTAAACCCTTATGATATATGCACATATATTAATCCATTTTATGCAATATAATAACCAAATTAAGCCCATATCCATGGTTCTTTCTTGATGTTTTTAGTTCTATAAATTCAAAGAAGAATATTTAAAAATATAGGTTTCTGACACAAGCTTTGCAACCGGTTTGATAGGAGTTATCAAGACAAAGGGATAATATTTCATGGTTAGTTTTCTTAATTTGTTGAATTTCATTGCAACATTAACTCGTTTCTCTATAAATTCATTGGGTTGTTTTAATATGAAAACCTTTTAAATTACTCATCGTAGCCTAATTCCATCATGAAAATGTCCTATAGGGTCACACAATAATTGTATCTATGACCCATGGTTAAGTTATATTTGAGTTCAACCAGTAGGTTAGAATATTATTCATAAGTCTGATGAATAATATTTAATCAGGTTTATTGTACAATAAAAAATATTTATTTATTAGCATATCACACAGTAATATATATTTAATTAAATAAATAAATGCTATAAATATTCTGATAAATAATGAGAAGTATGTCTGGGAAGATTTATGGGCTAGCGATAGTGGAATGATATTTTGAATAAATAATAATTTTTCTATTTGCGAAAAATAATATAAAATTACTCAAAAAGTTATGCACATTCCATTTAAATATTAATAAAATTATTATTATTTTGTCATGTTCTATGCTAAGGGACAAGATAATATTAAAGGGGGTTTATGAAAATAATTTTCTAACCCTATATCTATAAATACCTAACTATAAAATTCTCATATAATGTAACACATTGACATTTTTATAAGAATTTTTATGTACTACATTTGAAATTTTAGATAATTGTCATAGAAAAAAATATTATTAATAATTATCCAAGTTCCATGATAATTGGAGATCCTCCACCTTCCACTCTTGTGGTTAATGATCCAATATAATCCAATAATCCTAATTGGGATTCTATGGAACAATCAATAATGAATGACACAATGTATAGGGATATCCACACAGGAACAAGAGAACCTTATGATAACATTTAGAGATTATTAATACATGTGTATATCACTCTTAAAGTGAATATACTATTTATTCCTCCCTCGTAATGGTGGTTCGATTAGAAGGATCAACCACATTTGAAATCAAAGAAAGAATTACAAGACAAGGTAATTATTAATCTATCTTTGTTACTTATAAATTACATGCGGGATATTTTCTTCCTGGATTCTAGGAATTAAATTACATCTAGTTATGAGGATAAATTTGAAGATGTTATTAAAAAAATTTATTGTTAAAGTGTCCTAAAACTTCTTCTATACCCCGTAACCTTCACATCCTACCAAAAGACGTACACTCAACATGGGGTCTAGGGAACTTGGGTGGGGTATAGACATTTATTCTTCACTGATAGAACTTAATAAGCCACCCCTAATATGATGTGGGAAGAAACCCACTACTATGACTACTCAAACCACCCCCCTTATGTGATTCTTCATAATGACGATTCTTGTTTCTTGATTATTTTCTACTGAAACCTCCACTAGAAGTTGACTACCTTAATCCTTTTCCATCATTCAGAATTTTTTCGATATAAGTGTATAATTAATAACCATTGAAAAAGTCGTGAGATTTATGATTTTTAATATAACTCAAACCCCATGCTGAATAACATCTTAAAAAAGACTCATGCATGCCAATTCATCATTAGAAAATATAGGATAAAATGTTGAAGCTCTGTAAAATTAACTACATAGTCCATGGCTAGCATAAACAGCTATGTGAGATGTATTAATTCTCTAAAAATTTTGCTCTCATGTTCTTTGGAAATAAGTGGTTAATGAAATAGTTCTCAAATTTCTTATAGGATAGTCTTATATATTTATCATCTTATACCATAATATCTGACAATAACTTCACATATCCTCATAGAATCTAAACAATAAATTTCTCCATCCTATCTTAAGGTGTATGAAGATGGTAAAAATAGTCATTAATGACTCAATATAATACTAAAATGACCAGGGGATTCCCTCACTAGTTAAAATTAGTGGGATATATAGTTATAACTCACTAGTCAAATCATTCATCTCTGATTCAAGTCGAGGATCCTCTCTCTGCATATCTTACACCACTCCCTACAATCCCACTCAAAACTGACTATCCATTACCTTCCCTGGTATATTAGGATGCTCCAGAATAATTACCATGGGGGAATTATCATCACCACACTTTTGATGTTATCTGCGAAGTCATCATGGGTTAATTTGTCGAAAAACACATGCATCAAAACATATCACGATAAAAGTTTAGAATATCATACTTCAACGAAAAATGATTATAGGCATACAACCTTGATATTTTCTATATCTTATTTTATAGGGATATCACATATTGGGTGATCACATGTGTCATAAACACCAATAAAAAGTTCAACATATCAAATAATATCCACAACTCACATTAATGATCCATATTATCAATGATTTCATACCATAGATTAATCAACATTTCATAGAAAGTGCTAAGTGAACTAGAATTAAAATTACAAGTTAAAAAATAAAATAAAATTATATGTATTAATTGGAATTTTACTTTAGAAGATGAAAAATAATAATTTATGAAAGTTTCCATGTGAATCCTATATTCTTATTACGATGCATGAACAAGTGCCCTATTATTATTCTAGATAAGAAACCAATATCATAATTCATAAAGTAAAATCTAATATGCATCACTCTTTTTGAAAATAGTCCAATAGTAAAAAAAAGATGGAAAATAAATCCTAACCTTAGTAAATGTTATTTTCCTCATACATGGGTTAGATACTTACATATATAGGTTCCCAACCAATTCTCGACAATTCCCTACCCCTAATCTACCACTTGTATTCTGGCCCATTTTACTTTCAGCAATTTACTTTCCATCGTACTATGTTGGTTTGGTTTAGTTATATGCATGCATTTTTGGTTCCATAGTGGTTTGTACATTTCATCATTGTGGGATTGGAAATGTGTGTTCTTGTACATGTACTTATGAAATTCCTCCCATGTAAGTAATATGCCTACACAGTGCTAGTCACCAGCCCTTGGTTTACTGGAGGTTGGCTTGGGGAGTCATGGCTCGAGCCCTATAGGGATGGGTCATGACATTATTATCATTTTTTTGTATATAATTTCTTATTAATGAACCAAGAAACCATCATGTATAGTAATCAAATGAGCTAAAATTCTTAAGGTGATATATCATAACCTAAATTACATTATAACCTTTAGATGTATTATAAATAATGAAAATAAAATCGTTGGGAAATTCTCTTATACACATATGCATATAGGTAATGGTAGCATCATCTCCATTTTTGACATTCAACTTTAAATTTTTTCAATCCAAGTATCGAGATATGTATGTCTCAATCTTTCTCTTAATGTTATCCCACTATAAATGATCCTTCCTATTTCTTGAAATATTTTTTATTCCAAGATGGATAGAGCATGATGATATATGTGTATTATCCAATATATCCTTCATCAATTATTATATTTAAGGGAAAAATATCAATTTCATGAATTTTATAATTTCATTATTATCTTGGTTAAACATTATATTATTCCACACCTTATTTTATATCTCTATACTCGTAGTCTTCTCCTCTTTGATCTTCACATAAATAAATGGCTGAGTATTTTTTATGTAAGATATAATTACCCCAAACCTTATGATCTCTAGACCAATCCATTACAACTATATGACAATTAGATCTCTTTCAACCCTCTTCAGGGATAAGATAACATGATCCTTATTTTTCAGTGCATCATCCACTTGTATGAATTTCTTAGGGGGTAATGTATTGATCATTCCTAGTCCTTGATCAACTCAAACCATATCCTTTGGAACATGTTTAACTCATTATGTGTGAATATATACTTCAATATCTTATGATCAATATATATATCTTATATTTCTCCTTATAAATATTGTCTCTATATAATTATTATAAATATTATCGCTCCTATCACCAAATCATATACCATGTAATTTTTCTCGGAGACCATTAATTGGAATGTGGTGTAAGCTACAACCATGTGATTTTACAAAATGACACATCCCAATACCTTTTTTGATGCATCAATGTATATCAAAATTCATTCCCCCTAATAGAGTAGTGTTATTATTGGTAGTGACAGACCTTTTCTTAAGAAAATTAAAATAGGTTTCATTTCTATATGTATAGAAGAACTTGTCTCCCTTAAAAGATAACTTGTTTATTCAATTTCAAAATCGTTAGATTTTTTACAAAAACCAATAATAAAATCTAATAAATATAGGAAAACAATTGATCATTATTATAGTGGTTGGTATGGCTTATCCTTCAATCACCTCTATATTTGAAGGAGCCATGTGTGTACCCTTCTATGTGATTAATGTCCCAAGAATGACAATTTATGAATCCTGAATCTACACTTCTTAAATTTTCCATATATTTTATCCTTTTATACGGCCATTAGAAAAATACTCAAATGATATTCATGTTCTTCGTTTCCCTTGGAAAATATGAGAATATAATCTTAAATACTACCAATATTTTACCAAGTTATTATATGAAGAATATATTTATGAATCATATAAATAAATAGGCTTAATGTTTCTATCTAAAATGAATCACCATGAATTCATAGATTTTATTTCATGTATGAAATGATATCCTGGATATCACCACCATTTTCACTATTATTTAGTGATATCTATATAAAATTTATATCATTGATAAGTATTAAATCCCCTATAATTTATTGATTAATTCAAAAATATTTGGTAAAGAATACATTCTCTTGATATTGATATTATTATTTGTTTTAAAATCAATAAAAACTTGAATTGATCTATCCCTCTTTATAAAAAATAGAACTGGTTCACCCCAAGGTGAATCACCTGGCCATATATAACCCCTATCCATAATATATTTTATTTTCTTTATAAATTTATGTAATTAAATATGGTTCAAAATATATGGATCCTTTAATATTAAAATACTACCAGGTATGAGTTCAATAGAAAAATCAACCTCAGGAACCAGGGAATGTTAGGGAATATTTTTGAAAAATAAATTTGAATATTCACATATTATTACAATATATTATATATTGTGTATCACCCCAATCATTTGAGTCAAATACCCTTATTATTAGGAATCGTTACACATATAATGGATGAAATTTACAT
The DNA here is from genome assembly GCA_963277665.1 of Viscum album. NCBI lineage: Eukaryota > Viridiplantae > Streptophyta > Magnoliopsida > Santalales > Viscaceae > Viscum > Viscum album. The sequence goes on from OY728133.1 coordinate 669,923,266, forward strand.
TGTGATTTCATTGTTATAATTTCAATGATAAATGATAATGTGATGACTTTAGATATGAAAATTGATTTACCAATTTCGATAATTAATATGGGACCTATTTATAAAGGGGGTCAATCCATGGTAAAAATCACCTCAAATTCGATTAAAGGGAGAATGGAAATATTTATATAAAGAAAATTACTATAAATATAAATTAAATAAAAGTTATATACCATTAGTTAAATCATATCACCACTTGCTATTTTCCTCAATAAGTTAATGTAAAATTATTGGGGTTTTTATTTAAAGACCTTAAAAAATTTTCCAGATATTAAAGAGTGGTTGGAACTAGAATTAGATAATACATTTGAACTTATATGGTATAAAATAAGTGTAACATTCACCATATTATTTTCATAACCCACTTAAGTTATTTTGATTGCATAATTTTTCAATTTCCCTCTTGGATTTGGAGGTTTCTAACATCCATTTTCATCATTGACCCTTGATATGCTGCATTGGTTAGCATATTTTCGAAACTCCTCACTATTTAAGAATTTATGAGTGGGTCGTGCATTAGGTGGGACCTTAATCACTTCCATTTTTTTAGATAGAATCTTAACATCTCTATGAAATTAATGTGATTTATGGAATTATTTTATAAACTAAAAACACATTCATATTCCTTTGAGGTAGTATCCCTGTGATATTTCTCACATTTAAATATTGTTGGAAGATTCATAATCATTAATTAATAGGTTTTGTATTTTTTCTTCCAAGAAAGCTCTATTTTCTAATTTTTATCCCCAAACCATGAGAGTGGTGAGAGTATCCCATTTTCATTTCCACCTTGAGAGCACATCAAACAAATTATCTATAGCTTCTAATGTTCCTTATAGAAAATTATATTCAAATACATGGGTTATGCCACTAAATAAATAATGGGTTTCACTTTTGGGGTTTGCGAGGAAACTAAAGGCATACCACTATTGTCACATGAAGTCGGCTTCAAAGGATATAATGTATTTATCAGCATTATTCTTTTACTCAAGGAATTTACTCTATTTGTTTTAATATGATGGTGTTTGGGAAAATATTCATTGAAAAATATTTTATTAAAATTTAATCAATCTATAGAGTTAATTTCACCATTTTACCTTGTATTCTTAGTTAGATTCTACCTTTGATTCAATCTTACTTTCAAAAAAACAAAGAAAAGAAAATTTTCATTCCTTGAATACTAATTTTTAAGAAATATCTTTTCTATTTTATTTATCAATTTTTTGGGTAATTAGTGGATCACCAGACTAACAAAATAAAGGTCCTAATTGCTTAATAAATGACTTAATAGTAAGTTGTTCTTTTATCATAATGTTTGGGAGTTTAACATGGTATTTATTATTATTCATAGCTTGGGATAGTTGGGTGGGAATAACCATAAGAGTTTTTACTCTAGTTCCTATCATATTTGGTTTCTCATTTTAGCTATCATTTCATTGTCCATTACACTCATTGTTCACTAAATTCTTCTATGTTCTAGACATTAACTAAAACCAAAAAGTTTATTGTCTGTATTAAAAAATAATATACAAAGTAATCATATGATTAGAAATTCAAGTCCACTAATACCTAAATTGTGACACCTTTATTTCAATATATAATATTTTAGGTTAAACTTATATCACTTTAATACAATATTGTTCAAAATCAGTTTTAACCACATATTATTTTGAGATTATATTCATAAAAATTTATTTTAAAAAAATTCATTAATATCTCCCATAAAAATCAATAAAATTTACCCCCATTTATAAATATCATTTTATATATTCTTCATCCAAACCCAATGAAGAGAAAAATAAGAGTGAGTGATCTCAGACACTTAGTAAGTTATAATATATAAGAGATAAAATTAAATGAAAAATAATATGCCATAATTATGATAATAAGTGAGAATAATATAAATATGTTAGTTTGAGATCATAATAAAGGTATGTGAATATAATATAAAGAAACATTCCTAATGAAACATACATATAAAATAACAATTTTGGGAAAATATAGAAATATATCATAGGAGTGCACAAACATGGTAGAATAATAACTCTCCATTGAAACATAACATTGGAATGTAACAAAAACTAATCATAAGAAATGTTTTCTTATGTTAAGGTTCACTACATAGGATATCACAATATATTATATGATCTTGTCCTATAAAATAATGGACTTTTACAACCCACTTTATATAAAAACATAAAACTCAAGACATATAAGCTTTACCTAATTCATTATAGTTATTTTAATGACATAACCTTAATGAATTTTAATTTTAAATCTCAATAAGAGAATTAATTTTTATTAATTTCAGTTGTCTTTTTAGGATTATATTTTTATAGAATTAGTCCATCACCCTTACATAAATAAATATTTCCTTAAAAAGAGGGCACTTCCACTTTGTATCCATTTTTTCTATAAGAAAATTTATTATACAACAAGGTTTATTTTCATGATATGTCTTTATAATTTTCATCTTGACCTCATCCTTTTCCCTAATCACCCTTAAGACCCTATGAAAAACTTTTTACAATGTTTAGTGAGAATAAAAAAAATTGTAAAGGAATTATAAAATGAAATAAAGAAACTTTTTAGTCCATGAATACTTATAAAAAATCTATTTTTCAAAAAAAAAATTGTCTCAAAATGAATATTTTCTTACTTAAAAATTAGTCTTATCAACCCAAATATTTTCAAAAAAATCATTAGAAAATTTAAATGAAATTAATCATATGAGTTTCTTTTAAATCATGATAATCTTAGGAATATCTTTTCACAATGTTATAGTTTTTACCATTAATAAGTAGAAAATACATTTATTTAAACTAAACCAAATTAGCTAAACATGTAAAATAATGAGGTTTCTTTAAAACCCATAGACAGTATAAATAAATCATGTATGTAAAATAGGCTAAAATGTATCTTCCATTATAATTTTCAAAATAAAATAATCATTACTAAATACATTGGAGGGTTATAATCAACCCTGCAATCCTCAGTTTATAATGTAATCACCCGTACATAGTTTATAATGGAACCACTCATCCTTGGTTTATAATGGAACCACCCATACAAGGTTTATAATGGAACCACATATCCTTGGTTTATAATGGTACCACCCATCTTCATAATTCCCAAGAATCATAAGATAATAATAACACATAAAAGCCTGAAATTTTCAACAATACACACATTAAGATATTCTTTTCAGCCATAATAAAGTATTTCCAGATATTGAAATATCAATTTAATTTAAAACCCTTTTATAAAATAAAAAAAAAGTAAAATAGGGGTTTTATATAAATAAAAAATAAAATATTATATATTAATCCAAAAATCAAATAATGGTTATGGTGTTAGGAAAAACCATTGAGGTGGTATATGTTAAAATAAATCATTATTATTTTATTTTATAAATAATGATATAACATTCCATATAAGACGTGTAAAAATATTTCTTTTGAAAAACATTGAAAAATGTAAGAGAGATAAAAAATTTACTTTATAAATAATTTTTTACATATAATTACATCTTTAAAATAAATTCTAAAATATGGGCTTTGAAGAAAAATATTTTAAAAAAAATCATTAAAACATTTAGAATGAGTTTTAAGGTAAAATTTCCCTTACCTCGATTCTAAATCATTACATACATTATTTATATTTATAAATAATAAGATTATGAAAAATATTTAATTTCGTAATAAAATTTTTAAAATTTATCATTCCTTTTATTTTATTTAATACCATGTTATATTCAATTACATAATTAATTAATTTTAGGTCAAAATGTTTGATGATTTTCATATCATTCATCCAAAATGACTTCGGGAAGGTTAATATGGTTAATGATTTTTTTATTATATCATACCCATAATAATATTAATGAAATAATGGTCAAATTTTTATAAAAATTGTATTTTTAAAACCAACAATTAAATATTGTTATGAAAATTAAACCAAAAATACATTCATGGATATGGTAGGTTGTACATGCGCTTGAGTAACATTTTAATTTTTCAGTGATGATGATAAAAATAAGGTGAGTTATATTTTTTATTTATATAATTATTTTTATGTCATATATAGAATATAATTTTTTTAAAATTTACTTATATATAGAATCAATGTGATGAGGTTATGAAAAATGTCCCCTCTCATTGTAGAGGTGGTAATCTACACTTACACAAGAACAACATTGTCAATTTTTAATGAATGGAAATTTAATAAAACATATTATGTATTATATTTAAATAAGGTTAATTATGTCATTAATATCATATATATATATACATTCAATCCATCATTATAACCATCTATGTGAGGCAGTGATGGAAAAATTATTACATCGGTTTGTGAGGCAGTAGGTTATCGTACACACGAATGTTGGATTTCATTTCCTATATGACTGAATATAAGATTGATATATGGTATTTAATTAACATAAAAACATATCATTATTTATAATATAATGGTTTTATTATTTAATTATGGGTTAAGAATATTTTATGGATTTATAATAATAAATGAAACAAAAATTCTTGGTTATGAACAATACCTCTTCTTCAGACAACTTCTATTTATTTACCCATTAAGTCCTCTAAGGCTGGTATTATTCCAAAAATGAGACCCTTATAAAATAGGTAAGGATTTAAGTAATGAATTTATGTTGGTATTTTATAAACTAAAATGATTTTTAAGTATGAATAAAAGAGGAAATGAGGTTTCATTTTATAATTGATGGGAGGGGTACTCTCGGAATTACATAAAATATTAAATTAATATAAAGTAATTTTTAAGGAAAAAAGAATCCAAACTAATATAATTAGAACATAGTATTATTATGGGTCAAACTAATATCATAAAAAAAAATTTACAAGTTTATGTTAGGTTTTTACCCTGGTAACTTTGTTTTAAACTGCGTTAACCCTTTTTGACAATTATTGTGATAACAAACATTTTACTTTTTAGGAGAAAATATAGTTACTATAGAAGAATAATTAGTTCATAAATAAAAAATATGTGATATTATTAAACATATAAAAATAAATAGGATGAATATAAGATTTTTATAAATTTTAAATCTTTTAAAAAAATATTTTTTATTATAAAATATGATATATGTTATTTTTGGAAATACATGAAATATTATAATATTATATAAATCTAACTCATGTACAATAGTAAAAAAATGACATTTATTTGATTATAGGGAATAAATTATATTATTATATTCATAAAATAATAATTATATTAGTTTTTATATAAGTTTAAACCTTATCTTTTGGATCAAACCCTTGGTTAACCAATTTTAACCTTAATCGTAGTAATGAATTTTTCAATATTAAAGGGTTATCATTTTAATTATAAGGTAAAATTTTTATCATTAATCGAAAATTTATGACTTATATGACCATTAATAATCATAATTTATCTTTTTAAATAATTTAGGAATTTTAGATAATTTAATAAATATTATTTATCATACAATATATTTAATGTCATTTTTGAAACTATTCATTTAATTTTACATAGAAAAAAAATAAAAATGGTATTATAAAGAAATCCATTAAAACATATATAATATGTTATTTTTATCTAAAAAACTTATGGAACACAATAATTCATTCTAATCATATCACTTTTAAAATTTTAAAACTTTTTATTTTATTTTTCTATTAATTGAAGAAATGTTGTAATGACATTGTGTATGCATTTAAGGTAATTATTTCATCACCAAAGATTATAATTGAATTAAAATAATAAAAAATAAAGTTATACTTCAAATAAAACATTTTCTAACCCAACATTCCCTCTTTTTATCCCAATTTTAAAAAATTATAAATAATAAAATAATGAGAATGTCATTTTTAACTTTTCCGTACATAAAATAATATAAAGGTAAAAATAAATAAAATACGACACTAAGTTTCCATATTTTAGAAAAATATATAGAAATATAAAAACTAAATTTTTATAATATCATAAATTCACGTGCTAGGTTCATATTTTTTTCTATATCATATTATTTTTAACCTTATTTATATGATTTACCCTTACTATAGTGGAAATAATTTACTATGTTTATTATTGATAATGAAAAAAAAGTAAAAGGGAAGTATTTAGAAAATTTATACCCATTGATTGATAAATAGAATATGTTTTTCTATATTGAATTTATAAAAGTTTCTAAAATTAAATTAATATTAAAACATAGAACATGATGAAATGTTTTTTTATAAAATTCCCTTTTTATGTATAATAATGTTATTTTAAAAAATTAATTTATAAAATTAATTATAAAGAAAATAATTGGATTATGTTTAAAAAAAATTGACAAGTAAAATTTTAAAACTATTCAAAAATAGTGTTTTAATTGTATATAGTTTAAAATAAAATATAATTTTCAATAAAAATCTATATTTTCACTATTTATTGAAACTTGAAATTTTCGGGAAAATATCAAAATTCCACCATAAGAAAATTTTAATATTTTTTGTTAAAAAATTATATCATTTTTATTATATAAAATTTCTGAATTTCAAGAAATTAATTGTAATATCTTCTCTTAAAAAGAAATAAAAGTCATTTTTTAAGAAAATGTATTTTTTGATGAATAAAATCACTTTACTAAAGATTGAGTTATCATTTACTAATAATTTATCAATAAATTTATATTTAGTGGTACCTTTATATATATTTCATAATTCATTTAATAATATTCCTACCTACCAATTTAATGGTTAGGTTATAATAGTCATATTTAAATAATAATAATTTATGGTCTGTTTAGGATCGATGTTGCATGCTGTATACTCTATCGAATATAGTTTTGTTTTTAAAATGACACTATGTTAAATTATACCACCTTTAATAAATTTAGTCCTAACAATTTTTACATGATCTTGGTGACAAAGGGTTTCACATATGTAAATTATTTTATTGAAATCACACATCATAAAAAGGTTGAATAAAACATCCTCTTAAAAAGAGGGAAAAGGAACTATGAAGGTCATATAGAATGATGTAAACTAGGTTTCTAAATATGTGAACATTAGTGGGATGTGTAAATATTTACATTGATTAAAAATTAAATTCCCAAATAATGATGTAGATTGATAGAGATCATTGATCAAAAGAAAGTGAATGATCAAGATAAAGTTAATGATCAAAAATCAATGAGGTGTGAAAAAGATCACTGATTCATTAAAAATTAAGGTAATAGTATATTTTTTCAAGATCCTTTTCCTAGAGTTCATTAATTACTTTACTATCTAGATGATGAATATAAGGAAATATACTTACTTGATAAGTATAATTTCATCTTTTAATTAATTTCCACTACAATTTCATCTTTTTCTCCTAAAAATGAGAATTAAATAAGATTTTTTTCATGTATAAAGAAATAAAATATACTTTTAATGGATAAATTAATACAAAAATTATTAGAATGTATTCCTCATATATTTATAAATTAACCAAAAGCAGAATGTTTATCACAATATAAGGTAATTCCCCGAAATAATAAATCGTTATATGAAAAAGAACAATATTAATCTCCAAAGCCTGAACAATAACTCCAAATGTTCTAATCAGATCATTTGATAAATAAATAACCTCAAAATTCTTCATAAAATTACTGAGAAAATTTTACCCCCAAAAATTAGAGGTATTTGATCACATATTATTCCAAGATTAATTTAATATTTATCTCGAATCAACACTAGTCACTCATATAGTCATCTTCCAAAAAGAAACATATTCAATAATGGTATAATCTCCAAAATATTCTAATCATTTCCATAAATAATCATATCACTATTAATCCAGATTAAAATAATATATTATTATAAAATAAAATTCAATCTTTATTCCTCAAATAAAATCCCATAATATTATATTTAATTTAATCCTATAATATTCCCAAAAATTATAGTGATCTCTTTTTTAAATAACATTAATCACTTAAACACCAAATAAAATTTCAATCCCATGGTTATCTATATGAGAAAACATATAATCACAAAATACGATTAATCATTATCTTTTAAATCATTTTAGTAAAAAAAAATAAGTCATACTAACCAGAACATTACATCGGACATTGGTAGGAGTTTCACCCTTTTATTATGGGTTCAAGCCCCATGACCTTGCCGAATATTATTATTGTCCTTTTACTAATTATAAATTAATATAATTCCTATTAAACTCCCAAAAAATTCAATGAGAATCCTCAAAAATGTAATAGGATTATTCTTAAATAATCTTTCAAGTTAACCATATGGGTTAAATATACCTTAACCTAATAAAACACATCTCAAAAATATCATTAATCATCTTAAAATATCATAACATGAAACCTAAAAAATGGGTGTCTATGACATTGAACTTATGATAAAATTAAAATTATAAACCCATGATGGTATCCGTAAATCATAAGATAACATCACATAAAAACCATAATCTTTAATGTTATCTAAACCATTCAAATCATATAAACTATAAGGACCTAGCCTTAATCAATTTTTAAATTAAATCTCTAGAATAGAATTTATTTTCTTTTATTTCAAGGAAATTTTTATGTTTATAGTTTTATATAATTAGGCCATAGCCCTTATAGAAATAAATATTATGTATAAAGTGGATACTTCCACTCAGTATCCATTTTCCCAATAAATTAATATTTTATGATATAATATGTTTATTTTCATGAAATATTCTAACAATTTTCATCTTGTACTCATCCTTGTCTCTAATGATCATTAAAACCCTATGAAAAACATTTTAACAGGTGGGATGGGAATAAAAATATTAGTAAGGGACATATAAAATGAAGTAAATAAACATATCAGTTTATGAATACTTATAAACATATTTTTTTCAAAATAATTTTTGGGTTCCAGATAAACATTTTCTTAGTGAAAAAATATAATTATCTACTGAAAGAATTTAAGAAAAAATATTTCATTAGATTTATTAAAGGAAAAAATAAATCTCATATATATTTATTTGAAATCATGATAAACCCATGTCAAATTTTTCACAATCACACTTTTCACCCTTAGGAAGTAGAAAACAATTTTCATAAACATAATTTAATTATATTTCCTTTTTAAATCATATGATTTATATAAAAACCATATAATGTATAAAAAAATCATTTAGGTAACTTGGTAAATAATTTTACATACATAATAATTATATAGAGAACATAATCAAAACCAAATTCATTGGAGGGATATAACGGATCCACATGTACCTAGTTTATAACATAACAACCCATCCTTGGTTTATAATGGAACCAACCATCCTTGGTTTATAATGGAACCACCCATCTATGGTCTATAAAGAAACCACCCATTAATTATTTATAATAAAACCACAAATCATCATAAAAAATTATTGAGAACCATAACATAATCATAACACATAAATGATTTCAATTTTTATCGTTATAGTCATAAAAATAATTTTTTCACCCATATGAAAAAAATTTCAAATATTGAATTATCCATTCCATTTAAAACCCTTTTTAAAAATACATAGAAAAAAAGTAAAAGTTGGGTTTTATTTTCATAAGAAATTTAATATTTTAATGTAATCCAAAACATAAAATCATTGTCTTATAGGATGGAAAAAAAATTTATGTCATATACATTAAAATATTATTATTTTTATTTTATAAGGAAAGTCAAAATTTTCCATATAAAACACATAAAAAGATTCATTTTGAAAAGATTTGAAAGAAAGTAAAAAAGTGACATATAATTTAATTTAGAGTTCATTTATGTCTATATAAATACACCCATAAAATAATTTTAAGAATATGTACATTGAATAAAAATATTTAGAAAATAAATCTTTAAAACATTTAAAAGTGGTTTTATAATGTAAAGTGTCCCTTAACTTAAGTCTGACTAGTAACAAACGTTGTTTATCATCATATATAATAAAATTATGTTAATAATTTTATTTAGTAAGGTATTTTATCAATTTTTTATTCGTTTTATTTTATTTAATAATCTTTCATATTCATTTACTTAATCAATTAAATTCATGTTAGAGATTTTGATGATATTTAGCTCAAAAGTCTAAAATGAATTCGACATGTTTACTATGGTAAGTGATATAATTATTTCATAATATCCATTATAATAATAGATATTTAATTAAATTTTTTATACATCAATCATACTTTTTAAACTAACCATAAAATATGGTTATGAAAAATGAACTATGTTACAATCAAGGAGACAGTATACCATACGTACACATTAGTAGGATTTCCATTTTTCAAGGATCATGATGGAAAAAGGTAAGTGTTATTTTATCATTATATAATTATTATTATATCATAAATATTATATAATTTACTTAAATACACTTATATATATAATCAATGTGTCGTGGTTATGAAAAAAAAATCTCATTGCTTTGCGGAGGTGTTAATCCACGCGTAAGCACGAATGACGTTATCATTTTTCAATGGATGGGAAGATAAAAAAAAATAGATGTTATATTATACTTAACTAATGGTAATTATGTCATGAATATAATATTTATACATTAAATATATCATTATAACCATCCTTTATAGGCGGTGAGGTCGTCATGGAAAATTAATTACATCGGTTTGTGAGGCGTTAGTCCACCATACACACGAATAATGATTTTTATTTCCCATATAAAGGTAGAGGAGATAAATATATGGTATGATATTAATATAAAAAAATCATATTATATGGAATATACTAGTGTTATTATTTCATAGTAGTTGAATAATATTTTATGGAGTTTGAATATGAAACAAAATGAAAATGTCTCGTTAAGGGAATTATACCTCTTCTTCAGAAAAACTCATTTTCATTACACTTTAGGCCCTATAAGGTTGGTATTAGTCCCAAAATGAGAAATATATAATTTATTTGGGGATATTATAAAGTGATATTGGGAAGTTATTTTCCAAAATAAAAGGATTTTTATGTGTTAATAAAAGAGGATATGATATTCCCTTTTATAAGTGTGGGTAGGGGCACTCTTGAAATTACATTAAATATTAAATTAATATAAATTAATTTTAATATAAAAAGGTTCAAAATTGATATAATTATAATTTAGGATGATTATGGGTAAAACTATTATCAGAAAATAAAATTTTTACAAGTTTATATTAGGGTTTAACCGTTATCTCTTTATTAAAACCTGCATTAACCCTTTTTTACCATTATCATGATAAAAATTCTCTTACAGCTTAGGGGTCAATATAGTTACTATAAAAGGAAAAACTGTCCACAAATTAAATACAGTTGATATTTTTAAAAATTTACCAACAAATTTTCTTTATATATGAATTTGGGGAATTTTAAATCATTTAATTACATTTTTTATTATAAAGTATTTTTGTCATTTTTTAAAATACATGAGATATTATAATATAATATATGTCAATACCTGGTAAAATGGTTCCAAAATGATATGTATTTGGTGATAAGTAATATATTATATTAATATAGTCATAAAATAAAAATTTTATAGGTTTTTATATCATTTTAAACCTTAACGTTTTTATTAAAACCTTGATAAACCAATTTTACCCTTAGCTAGAGTAATGATTTTTTCAATTTTAAAGGGATAAAATTTAACTTATAATTTCAAAATTGGATCGTACATGAATAAGGGATAAAATTTTTAACAATTTATATTCCTAATTTTCCTTTTTCAATATTTTTATTAATATTAAATAATTTAATAAAATATTATTTAACATAAAATACCATTAATGTCATTTTTGACACCATTTAATAATTTTGATTTTGAAAAAAACATGAAAACTATGGAATTATAATATAATTAATTAAAACCTATATAATATACTATTTTTATCTAAAACATTAATGGAACAAAATAATTGTGTAAAATTATATTACTTCTAACATTTTAAAAACATTCATTTATTTTTATATCAATTAAATAAATTCTATGTCATCATTGCATAAGAATTTAAGATAATTAATTCATTACTAAAAATTTGAAATAAACTGTAATGATAAAAAAATTATATTTAAAAAAATATTTTTATAACCAGACAGAGCTTCTGTTTATCCCTATGTTAAAAATTTATAAATAATAAAATAAATAAAATGGCATTTTTTATTTTTCTTTGCATAAAATAATATAAATCTAAAAATAAATGAAATGTGGCCCCATATTTCTATATTTTTAAATCCTAGATGGATATGGATGAAATAAACTCATAAAATGGGGTAAGGGAACGTTTTAGGGTCATTTCGTGTCCTTATAATATTATTTTTACCCTTATTTACTTGATTTACCCATATCATGGTGATAATTATTTACTATGGTTATTATTCATAAAAAAATAAAAGGATTCTTTTTGGAACATCTTATTAAAAAATATAGAATCAAATTTTCATAATTCAATTTTTATATGTGAAAGAAATTAAGTTAATATTAAAACACAAAACATAATGAAAAGTAGTTTTTCAAAAAAAATCAATTTTAAGTATATAAATGTTTTCATACATAATTAAATTTTAAAATTAATTCAAAAGTTAATAATTGAATAATTTTTTTACTAAAAAAACTAATAAAATTTGAAAAATAATCCAAAATAGAAATTTACTTTGTAAATAATTTAAAATATAATATAATTTTTAATGAAAATTAGTATTTTCACAAGTAATTGAAAAATAAAACTTTTTAAAAAAATGGAAGAATTTCACCATAAAATATTTTTTATATGAATATTTTTTGAATTATATCTTTTATATAAAATGAAATATATTAATGTTCCATAAATTAATTATAATATTTTCTCAAAAAAAATAATAAAAACTATTTTTGAAGAAAAAATATTTTTTGAAGAATATAAATTGATTGATTATTTACTAAGAATTGATAAATAGACTTATATTGAGTATTAAATTTATATATATTTCATAATTTAATTAATCCTATTAATACCCACTAATTTAACATCTATGTTATAATTATCATATTTAAATAACAATATTTCATTGTTCATTTTGGCTCGATGTTGCTTCTCATATACACTATTGAACATAGTTTTATTTTTAAAATCTATTGTTGTTACATGGATATATAATTTAGATTCCACTGGTCATAAAATGATTAACATTACATATATTTACCATGTGAAAACATTCATAAATCCATCATTACATAATTAACATGTTAAAATGAAATAAGATTCATAAAAATCTTCTCATGTTATAGAAATATTTTATTCAAATAAAGAATATATATGACTCGATTAAAATATATCTATAGTTAAATATGATAAATAATAAAGGATAATGACATTGATGAACCACACAATAGAATAATACTAGAAAAAATTTTATAAAATAAGAATTAATTTCATTTAAAATTTGATAAAATTATGTAAATAAATAATTTATAAATAAATTATTTTAAAACTTATGTAAATTTGAAAAAAAATTATCTGATGAATTTTGGAAACATGAAAACTATTATTTATAAAGACAACCCAATAAAATTTTTGGAAAATATTTCTATGAAAGAAATAAAATAGATAATATATAAAAATATTACTTTCACACCTTTTAAAAAATTCCAATCCATTGAAAGATAATTTAATTATTGAAACAATGTTTATAACATGGCCATCTAGGATAAATAATCAAATTAAAAAGAGAATAACAAGATAATTCCCATTCAAACTGTTATTTGGGATGATTTATGAATCATGGGGGTGAAAATAGATGTAAATTCACAACATAACTAGAGGTGAATAAAAGAATGGTGGTTTTAAATGGAATATATATAAAAATCATCCCAATGAAAGCATAAACATTGATAATATTAAATAAGAATAATAAATGGTAAAAAAACCTTTAACATTCCTCACAACACCCATGAACGTAATTTAATCTCTCTTAAAATATACATAACTATTATAGTCACTAAATTCATAACCAAATCTAAATTTTTTAAATTTTTTACAATTAAAAAATTCTTATTTGTTACATATATATTTGTTAGTTGTACTCTATTTTCGTCATTGGAAGTTTAGAGATTTTGATTCTCTCATAAAAGTTCTAGCATAATGATGTCAATACTCAATAGTTGATTAAAATTTCAACATTCCTAAACTTGTCATGATTTTGAATCACAATGTTATAATTATTTATATTTTCCTATGTTTATTTTACGGATGATAAATACTGGTTTGTATGAGTGGAATTCATGAAACACTTTTTTTGGTTAATTTTACCAATAATAACGAGTTAATTTATAAGGGTTATTTATTTTTGTGTCACACTTATGTAAACATAATCATAAAATTCACTACTCTAATACATCATATATTACTATCCTTAATGTTTTTATACTCATTTATGATGTAAATAATGAAGATAATATAGCATTATTCCGATTGGTAGTTGAATTGACCTAAATAAAAACATTATGTACTAATAAATGATGAATAGTATCGATTAATCTTATCATAATATCATTTTTGTATTTGAATAATGATATAAATAAAATATAATCATTGAGGTGAATAATTTTATAACTATTGTTGATGAGAATGTAATTTAAAGAGATAGATAAGTATGTGATACTTCGATGAATTGACTCTTTCTCAAAATGAGTTTCTTCGTAATGAATTATTTAGGCCTTATTCTTGAAATCAGATGATACCCAACATAAAATTTTAATTTAGGAAAGGTAATTGAATAATATTTTCAAGGTAAAATAAAATAAAAAGTATGGTATAAATTTGGTAATGCACGGATTATTTTACAGGTGAAAATAATAGACGTTTCTCTAGTTACTTGAGTTTGGTGAAGGGAAACATGGAATCACTTAAGGGTTAGGTGAGTTTGGTAATGAAATGATGTTTGGAATTTTATGATTGAACAAAACCTAACCAATTATGTCAATAAGTAAATTTTTTTATTTAATTATAAAAAATACCCTTCATTTCATTTTACCCATGTCTAACTCGTTTTACCTTATTTAATTATTTACTATGGAAATAATTGTTCACCCAAAATATATTATGACCCATGTTACCTAATTTTAACATTATGATTAATTTTTTATTTTATTTAATCAATTTCAAATTATAAATATGTGGAATATAACTTTTAAATGAAAATAATAATGTATATGCGAAAAATGTTTTGTACAGAAAAATTAAAACTTCAAGTTTTTATTATTATTTTATAATAGTTACTAATATTAACATAAGTGTTAATAAATTTTTTATACTTATAAAATTTCACTTTATTATTAATATCATTTGAATACAATAAATTTATTTTATTCAAATAAATATTTATGATATATATTATTTTTTCAAACTATATTTTATATACAAATGTGACATTAGATTTATTACTTACTAATCATTATATGAATACAGATTTTTCGGAATATATAAATTATTAATTATGTTAAAAATTATAACCCAAATAAGGGAAATTTAAATTTTAAACAAAAATATAATACATTATACTTTTTTGAAACAAAGCATTCTTTTCTATTAATCATTAGATTTTAATTACTTAATATTTCTTGAATTTTATTTATTTATAATCATTATATTAATTTTATCAATAAATTTATTAAAATCATAAATTAATTTTAATAAAGTTAACAAAAAAATATATAATTCATAAAAACAATTTCATTAAAATAAAAAATATTTTTAATAATGAATTATAAAATTTTTATTTTAATTAAATACCAAATATAATATTTATATAAAATATAACATAATAAGATTCCTATTAAAATAATTTTAAAATATTTATTAGATACATGTATAGTCAATTAATATGTTCCCAATTATCATATAATAATGACTATATAAGAAACGGTCATATATATAACAGTTATATTACCTTCTTATATATAGCCTTAAATTATTCACTAAAATTTATTCATTAAATTTACTTATATTTATTTTTAATGTATATTATGTTTATAATATTTTTACTTCAATAATTGATTATAATTTATGGGATGATCTTTATAGAAAATCATAAGGATGGTTATTCCACGTTTGTAGACTTTATATTTACTTTTTGTCTTATTCAACTTGTATTCTTTCGTAATAATGATTTGTATTTATTTTTTAAAATTTATAACTATTTTTCTTAATTTTTAAAATATTATTATAGTAAAATATATAAATATTTTTTAATTTTCATTGTGAAAATTTTTGGTCGATATATTCATGGATAAAACATGGGGTGTTAGGGCAATATATCTCATATAAGGATAATCCAATCAGGGGTTGAAACTACTGAAGAATACTAAGACCAAGGATGATACCGATGTGGTAGAATAAGAATAATTCTTAAAAAAATCTTAATAAATATTTTTCTCTCACTATCCATGTTATAATTGTAATGAAATTACTTATACTAAAACATAGTCAGGATGAACCAACTATGTATTATGGGGAATGTTTTAAAAGGCTATTAAGGTATGTCTATATCTTTATTATTTACCCATTAAATGGTTGATTTCTTTGTTAGTGGTCTAAAACCAAGCCTTTAAAGAGAATTTACTATTTTATATTTCTGTATCCTTGAATAAATTATCTGATATTCCTTTATGTTATATATGGATATAATTGAATCATAATGGTCCAGTTGGATTAGAGATAAAATGATAATAAGGAAGTTTAATTATAATTGATTAATAGATAAATCCCATAAAATAATGAATGTTAAAATTCCTACATCTCAGAAGTGTTCTATGAACAAAATTAGGAACTACATTATTGGGAAAATAAAATAATTTATGTTTTAAAAAATTGGTAATTAATATCAATAATTTAAAAAGGTTTTAAATAATCCTATGAATATTATATAGGAAAAGAAATTTATGTTCAACCCTCAACTCATCATGAAATGCTATAACTATAACAAAGATATACAATATGAAAATAATTCTACCAACATGAAGGCCATAGAGGATAATTTATGACCATAACCACAATGTTCAAGGGAATAAGTAGGAGTATATGATACAAATTTTGCAGAGATGTGTCATGAAAATTATGTAGCGATAAGTTTTCTTAATTATTAATTCATGAATAGAGAGTTTCATTTTTAATTATGGTTCTGTTAATTCTTTTATATCATTAATGTCCTATATAAATATTAAATAACCAACTCAAGAAATGTAGGTTAAACTATTACTGAGAACAATACATTATGAAATCATTGCATATCATGTTATAACTCTCAAAAAATTAATATTAATCTAAAGAATTAACATAAAAATATAATTATTATCCATTTTTTATAATTCTATACTATACTAGACATATAATTATTATCCTTATATGTATATATATCTAATATCCATTACTAGGATAAGGAAATAACATTCTATATCCATATATATACTATGATTTTATACATCTGCAAAGAGAAATATGAATATGTAATATTAGATCCTTATCAAATAAGGATATTATATTCTTTTGAAAAAAATATCTATCTCAAATGATTTTGAAAGAAGAAAATGATTATCCTAAATGAGATACATATTATAATGTAATATTTCTTGTATTCTCTTAAGAGTTTCTTGGTCTTCATCCAAACTGAGTAGTTGAGTTATTAATTGAACTCATACCGAGACATTTACTTGTATTAATAAATATATAAGGAATGACTACTATTATATTAAAAGAGTTAAATAATATACTTCATGTGAACATAAAAAATGGTATTATATTCCACGATTCTTCGCAATGGGGTTACCCAGTAATCTTTTTTTAATAAAAAGATTTGTCAATGCATTTATGAATTTATTATTGTGAGATTAATGAAATCACGATAAATAACAAGTATCCCCCCCTGGATTGATAACATTTAGCCATATATATATATCTTTTCACTTCCCAAAGGTTGGTCATTGATTGGGAAATCATAACTAATAGAATAAGGAGGAGGTTCCAGAAGATTTATTTTATATAAGATACATAAACAATGATTGAGATCTATTATTTAATTGGATAAGTCAGGTTTTAGTGATGGTTCTTGAGAGAAATATCATAATTTCGAATCCCACCATCAAATTTTACATGAAAATCCTTATTGTGTTTCTGGATAGATGATGGGAATGAAATATTCAAGGAGTTAAAAGAAGAATATAATCACAATACCTACTCCTATACTACCTGTATTTGGTAAAGGAATTATGATACACTAAGATTCTTAAAAGAAGGGTTTCAGTTGTTTATTCATGAAAGTTTATTATACTATGGGATAAGCCTCAAGTTAAATAAAGGTTCATGAGAAAATTACCCAATACAAGATCTTGAGTTGGATATTGTAATAATTTCCATAATTATTTTTAGGTGAGGTCTCTATGAAGTAATGCGTTACATATATTCTAAAGATAAAAGTCTATAGTATGTAATAATATAGAAGGATATAAATATGAACTAACGAATTTGGTTAAATATGATCAACTAATATGATATATTAACCCATTACAATTATCAAATGTCAAATAATGTGGTTGATTTACTAAGTTTAAAAGATCCTACAACATTTTCCATGATATGTATTGAACTCTGAATGGCCTGAAGGCCTTTAGATTTATTATTTATTATTGGATAATCCTCTTTTTAAACTTGGTTGAGAGGGAACCCTTATATGGCCTGTAATACTAGAGGCACAAGGGCCAATATATGGCCCAAAGACCCAATAGAACTAACACCACAAGATAGACCATCATAGTGATTGTTTATATATATATATATGATCAATCTCCCAAACTAGCAAGGTTGAACAACTAGAATTATGTCGTACATGCACGGTGCCTGGTCCCAATGGAAGATGTCATACCCTCACATTCCTCCTACTCTGGTAGCACTGCAGAGTTGGGAGTTGTTTCCTGAGCCCCCATCCCGATATTCACCTATGGTGGAATCAATTCCTTATTTTTTTATCCATATGTTGCTTCTCCACTATTTATTCAAGACTCCTGCTACACGTTCTATTTTATGCTCTACCGTTATAGCTCATGACTCACCAATCATCACTAAACATGTCATTGAAAACTAAATCCCCACTGCATCTCCCCATCTATGACCTAGAATCCCTACATTGTTTGTCTGTACTCCTCCGTAGCTCATGCCGCATGCCGCCAATCATGTCAGTGACAGTTGAAACCGTACTATCCCTCTATTGATGAGCTCAACCACACCCACCTTCCCCCGAAAGTAGTCCCCAATTCCACATCCTCTAACAAACCTGACCACCCCATTATGCCACCCAATGTAACCCATGTATGTCTACCACGATCTGCACTCACTTCCCTTACCCAATATCACCCATGTTGGACGCTTCCACACAATAAATCCTAAAATATGAGGTTACTAGGAAAGGAATCCTGATTGATATAAGATTAAAGGGAAGACTTAACCAATAGGCTAGGACCCCAACTACTTATGTATTAAAAGGGATTCAATATTTTTAAGAGGATAACTAATTTACATGAGAGTCATAAAGTTAGGGAAACCATTAAACCTTTTTCAAATGATTATTAAACTATCCATCCTAGAGAATATTAATTATTCTTAAATGGATAATGTATGTAGAGAATATATGGTAGAAGAAATACATGAGGGGAAAGATCCACAAAGATAACATTGATAATTAAGGATTTATAAGATTCTAGAATTGATTATGTATACCGTAAAAACCCATGGTAAGTGATGTATTAGATAATTATTAGATCTAAATAGTATCTTCAAAGGAAACAATGGTTTATAAATACTCACTATACACTTCTGTTGTTAAAATGTAATGGAGAATATTTTTAACGATACATCACTAATTTTGGTATTCCGATATATTAATCTCTAATAACAGAATTATAAGTTTCTAATGTAATCATTAAACCTAAAAATATCGAAATATTAAACATCTCTTAGGATTATTTCATGGGTTTTTCTAATAAATAAAACGGAAAAAATGTTATAAAGAATATTATGGATAATATTACAAAGATTGAACTCTTCATCTTTATTCAAGAAGAATTCTCACTCTACTAACTTTCAAAAATATATATTTAATCATTTCTAATTCTCTATATAAATCAACTATCAATTTTATTTGATTGAGATATGTAGTCCAAATAAATTTTCATAGGATTATTCAACATTCATAGAATAATAAATTTAAATTTAGTATGGTATATCATCCTGCAGAATTTATTCAATCAGAAAGGACCATTTAAACTATAGAGGTAATACTCAATGACTATTATAAGGGTATTAAATTATTCTTGGATCAAAATATTCCTATGGATGTGTTATTTTAAAATAATATATTCCACTAAAAATTTTGTTATACCCTTATGTATCACTCTATGGGATAAATCAAAAAAATTCAAAATGGTGGGATAAAATTTAAGACATTAATATTTTGGGGCCCAAAAGCGTCAAATTAATTATAGACAAGTTTAATTCTAGTCCATAACATGCCAAAGAGGGATAAATTAAATAGATTATCTAAGATAAAAATCATCAAAGATACCTTGGATTTTAAGATTATAGAATAAGTGTTCTATTAGATAACTCTATAAAATAGAATCAATAAGTTTGGGTAGAAGTGTTTTTTAATCACTAGGTAAATTTTACCCTATGATATTTTTTATCAAATTGATTTTAGAATAATAACTAGTACACCCATCAAACATTAACGAAGTACATTTTCTTTTCTAATATCTCTATTGAGGAATTATATACCATATTCTTCATATATAATGTTTCTATATGTTGTGTATTTGTAGAATCATTTCTTTTATGAGGAGAAACCATTAATGGGTTTGGATTATAGATACAATGTTCTACATAATAAGAAAAATTAAATTTTCAATGTATATTGGAAAAATAATAAGTATAGTGATGCAACATGGGTACCATAAGAGGTATTGAAACAAAATATCCATCATTTTTTTTATATTAGAGTTTTAATAGAAATTTTGATGATGAAATTTCTAAAGGAGGAAGAATGTAACAACCAAAACATTTCTATGATAAATGTTTCGTTGTAATAATATATGTACATAATATTTAGGTATAATGTAAAATATAAATAACATGAAATGAATAATAAAAACAAAAAAAAATTAATCGATCAATAAAAAAAATAAAAATGAAGGATAAAAACAATCTATAAAATCAAAACATATTACAGTGGAAAAATAGAAAAAACTAGAATTTGAAATATTGATGTGCCTTGGTTTCCTAAATTTATTTCCAATACAAAAACTCTATATAAATAAAAAACTATTTAAAATAATATTGGTATTTTTAAATTTAAGTAACCTTGAGATAACATTGAGTGAATATAGAGTGATGAAAAAATATATATATATTTATATTATGTGTAAAATACGGCCATTGTAAATCTAATCGTTTCAATGGTATCCTGGATATTACAATATTAACCTTACTAGGAGAATAATAACTTAATCATTGGGATAGTAAATTTATTATTTTGGAAAATAAAAAAATAACCTTAAAAATAATGGTTACCAATAAGAAGAAATTATTATAAAAAATACCATGAAATAATTTCCCGATAAAGTTAATATATTGTAAGTATAAGTATACATTTTTTTATAAAATATGTATTTAATAATTGAATAAAAAATAATTTTTATAATTTAATTAAATAATAAAATTACTTAATTTTTAATTTTATTAAAAAAGATATCATTTTTGGAATCAACAAGTAAAAAGTCTGTATGGATAATTTTTTAGTATTTTTTAGGGAATGTAAAATTAATAAGTGAATTAAAAATACTATATATTGTAATATAGATTCATTGATAAAATATAGGGCTTACAGATGATATATAAATATTATAATACCCCAAACACTGTTAATTTACATATATTTTATAATTGTTTCACAATTTTGACCGCTATTTGAAGAAATAATATTTTATTTTAACAATTTATTTTAAAACACACCTCTTCTCATCTTATAAATATTAACCCCCATTACCTCACTTTTCCCCACATTATATTCTTACTAAATTTAAAATTATCTACAAAATTTTCTCCCATTACCCTCTATTACATTTTGGGGATATTCTGATGTAATAAAAGGGCCACCCCTTAAAGTTTTAAATCATTTAAAAATTGAGTCTTCCTAAAGAATTAGTTATGAATATATTATCAAATTAAAATTTCTTCTATTACATTATTTTAACATACCCCAGCTTATAAAGCCGATAAAAAGGATCCATATCATAATATATAAGATAGTAAAATGCATTAATTTGAGTTATGAAGTCATATAATGAAAATATTTTTTTTCACAAATATCAATTCAATGTTGGTATAGACACCTAGAGGGATTTTGTTATTAAAAATTACTAATTCTTATAGGTATGGATATAATAAGTCATTTTAAGGTAAAATATTTGAATAATATTAATATTTAATTATGATTCATATTCTGAAATGTTTAAATATTCATAAAATCAAATACAAATTAAAGTTCATCTAATCTTATAAAATGACATAAATTAAAATAAAATTATATGATAACATTTATAATGAGTAAACCATGCTTATATTGAAACTATTTTTGATATTTTTAATAATATTTTCTACAATATTAATGTTTCCATGAAACCATGAAATAAAAATCATTAAGATGATGTAAATTACCACCATGGATAAATAAAATGAAAAAAAACAAAAAAGGGTAATAATAAATGAAATATTCCTTCAAAAGCGTTTGAAGAAATTATTTAATAAATTTCTTTCTATTATTAAATAGTATATACATCTTTACTGGGTTAAATTACGATCCAAGGTAAAGGAAATCCTAAACCACATTTCTTTTTTTGGGTTATCCCACCTTCTCTTTATTACATATTTTTCTTCTATGTTTTTCATATATATTTCATCCATATATCCCTTATTTATTTAACCTTTATTTTATTTGTATACTTAATCACTATTTTTTATGATTTTACCATAACTTGAGCACTATCATCATGACTAATTTATCTTTAATCAATTATAAGTGTATAATATGTCACAATCCTTTCATTCCATGGTAACTATTGTTATACTACATTTGAATTTGATTTGTAACATGATCATATAATAAATGTTATTCTCAATGGTTTTATTAGGACCATGCATCATGTATGATTTATTTTTTATATTACCCACACATTCATTGAATATTAAAATATGAAATGTTGGCCTATAGTTATATATAACCCTAATATATTTGAAAATCCTTTATATTTCATGAAATCGTTATTCAAGGGAATTAACCAATGGGCTTTATCCACAATGGTATCTAAAAGATTTATAGGTTTAGCTTTATCTAGAATATAATGAGGTTTTAGAGGGTATCGTTCACTTATGTTTTAATGGAATGCCTTATTATTTTTTCTTACTAGAATATTTGAATGATTACCATAATCATAAGATATCATATACCTAATATAATATTTCTATGATATGATTTATAAGAATCCTATTTTATGATTTATGTTATAATTATTAACCCTTTTCTAATATCATGATCTTTTTTATCTTGATTATTCTCTTAATTTTCATTTTAGACCATTATTTACTATTATGTATATCCCTAGGATAACCCGAGCTATGATACAAGGATGATGAAATCTATGATCCTAAAAAAGACCTTAAGAAAAGAGGATGTAATTTATTTATATGGTGATGTATTATATAATTAATCTCCAATAAACACAAGTCCTCTATATTTGTGTGTGTAATTTATAAATTTTTATATCTAAAATTATGCACTATCATATATATAAGATACAATTCATCATAAGAAAAGTGCTAAGAGACATTTGAGTATATAAAGAACAAGATAGTCAATTCTCATGTCCCTCAATTTTATAATGAATGAGTATTGTTTGAGTTATATTATGATACTTACGATATATTCTTATATTGCATGATTTTACCCCAAAAGGATATGATATCATAAAGGTGCAAGTTGTTATATTTCCATAAATTTAATTATCCCACTCATGATCTTGTGTGTGAAACCATGGTGTTTCCCTTGATAATGTGGTGGTATTAATTTATCTCTATAGTTTTCATGGACTATTAGATTATATATTTTATCTCATCATATTGGGATTTAATGTTATAGTATGGGATATGGGTGAAGTTTATAATGTATTATAACATCAAGATAAATGATACTCTATGGAAAGGTAATGTAGTCCATGATTCTAGGAGGAAAAATTCTTATTGTGTTTTTTCTCATGAAGCTGGAGATAGGTAGATGGTGATATAGGACATTATGGATTTAAATATAAGCATATAATACACTAGAAATGTTTTGTATATATAAAATAATGATGTGTTCTTATTTTTTGGTAAGGTGGGGAAATCTCCTTGGGGAGATCCAGAGGTGGTGATGTAGAGATATTATATAGTTCATAGAGATGATTTAAAGGGATTTAAATTTTATAGTGAGAGTATATAATTTATTTATATTAAGAAATTTATTTTACATGATATGTAAGAGGTAGTAAAATATGACTAGCATAACTCACCTATAAGAGTCCATCGATGTATTTAAAATTTATAACATTAAGTTAAGGAAATGTTTAGTGGAATGGTATTAAGAATTTTTTGGGGGTGTTAATTTATCCATGATCTATTTTCTTATATTTAATTTCATTAATAAAATCCTTGCTGGTTTATTATATCCCCTCAATGTTTCTCATTAGAATTATATAGATGTGGAAGTGGATTTAAAATATGTTTTCCTTCTATATTGGGAAAATATTATGTTATCTTGGTTGTTTTTGATTGACTGATGATGTTATATCCCTTCATTGAAATTATAGAGTTGAGTGAAGTTAAATTATTAGAGTGTCTCTAAATATAAGGGGATTTAAGGCTTCATAGATTTCTAAGGATGATCAAATAAATCAAGTTCATTACTTTAACTCATGTTTTTAGAAGTTTTTACAGTATTATTTTCTTATAAATTTATTTGTTATCATGAAATTATATCCTCGTATAGTCAAATAAATAATGTGCATGACCATAACATTCAAGGAGATTTGTCACCCCTGAGTATTTCATTTTTGAGGTTCATGGGAGCACAATTCACCACTTCCGAGTTTAGATATAATAATTTCTACCACTTTTCCATTTTAATTACACCAATTATAGTGTTCTACAGATGACAATGTAGGTCACTATTGTACATGAATGAAGTTTGTGGGGAAAACTATCACATAGAAAGATTTATTAAAAATTTTAATGAATATGGTACAATTTATTTGTGAGTATATAATAGTTATCCAAGATCATAAGAAGTATTAAAAAGATTATAAAAGGAGTGCCATTTATTTTGTTGTACGAAAATAAGTTTTTTATTGTTTCTCCTCATTGAGGGATGTAGAGGTTCAATAGAGGAAGAAATTTTTTATATAGTTTTTTATAAATTCCATGGTGTTAGAATAGATTAAAAAAGTGTCATACATGTTCACACTTCAATACTGGATAGGTCAGATTAACAACATCTTTTACATTTCACAACTTCAGAAATATCCTTAAGATTAATCATCCGTCAATGACTTGGGTGAGTTAGAAATTGATGAGGAATCTATATTTTAGAAATTTCATTTAGAGATACAAGATAATTAAGATAATTTATTACACTGATGAGTCATTATATTAGTGTCTGTTAAGTGTATGTTTGATGGTTTAGACTAATATATACTAGAGAAACAGTTGTAAATGCGGTTTTGATACTTGATATTGTTTTAAAAATTTATTTATATATTTATGTTAATATTTGGTTCCATATTGATGTAAATTTTATTGTATTTTCATATTTTTAATTTCCTAAAGTATTTTTAAGGGATATATTATTATTTGATAGGTATTTCATGGGATATTATAGATTCAGAGTTAACATTTTGTTCCTTTAATTTTTTTATACTAGAGTATGAAAACTATTTATCAGTTTTATCATTTGGAGGAATAGATTTTTAATGTGTGTATTCTATAATGTGTTAGTGATTTTTTAGATTTTTTAGAGAAGGAAAAGGAATTTGTGAGGAATACTTTCAATTGATTATTTACATAAATAAATAAAAATCATACTATAATGGTTTATAAAATATGATGATTTTTTATAGCTTATGATATTTTTTAATTGATGTATCTTAATGAATGTGACATCATTGTCTAATATAGAATATTCATTACATAGTTAAATTCATTATAATAATGTATTTAAATAAATTATTTCATAATTAGTTTTGGGGATGGATTTTTTTATTATCAATTTTCAATATAGGAGGATGGAAAAGTTTTATTTTACACCCTTTTTTTCAATAAGTATATTTTGTTTCACCGCAACACAATATGTTAAACCATGATTTATTTTTAATGGTTTTGAGTTTAAAAGGGAAAGTGATTTTAGAAATGTTATATTAATATGGGAAGTATAGTTAATTTTAGACTGACCCTTTGAATGTGTGAATTATGCTATAATATTATATATTAAATTTTAATTTCAATTAATATAATTTTATTTGAAATTTTGGTGGTTATCGTAGTTAATTTTAGAGGAGGTGGTTATGTAATAATTTTTCAGATTTTCAGAATGCTAATATTTTTTGTGATACAATGTGTATTGTTACATCATGGTTTTTATATATCTCTTTTTATTTATAAAGTAAAGTGTTTTACCTCCTAAGTGATTTATTATTATTATTATTCATGAATTTTAGTTATAATATCAATTTCTTAGATTCCATGGAGTACTCATTTATCAACCTTTTCATTTTACCCTTTTTGTTGTTGGATATTCTTGATCAGAAGTAATATTAATTTGATTTATTATTTTTAGATGTAATGTTGGATACATTAAGTGTCTATGAAGTGTTTTATGGATCATTGGCATGGAATTTATAGATAATATATTTTTTTGAATTTATTATAAGGAAATAGTTATTTTATTGTCATGGTTAATTCTTCAAATACTTGACAGTTAATGTATAAAATTTATATAAGTGATTCCGAAAAAAACATTTCTTTTATCATTATTTATATTTAATTATAATTATGTTGTTCTTATTGAGTATATTATAGATATTTATTAATCATATATTATAAATTGGATTTATGAGAGGTATGATTTTGTTATGGTATATAAATAAACATATATTCATGTTTTTTTCATTATTGAGACTACCATGCAATATATGAACTTGGTAAAAGTGTAGTTTTGTTGAGTCTGTGGTAGTGTGATATTGAAGTGGTGGCTTTGTAGTTTGGAAAATGTATTTAAATCATAGGGGATAGTTGTACCCTGGATATGGATAAGGACTATAAAAATAAATAAATAAACTATAATTGGTTAGAATTAACTGGTTCGAATAATATTTCTATAAAGTAAATTAATAAAAAGATAAAGATAATTATGAAATCTAAAAAATGGGTAATGTGATAAATGATAAATAAATAACAATTAGAATGAATAATATAGTGAGTAGTGAATTTATTTGTGTAGTGGTTGTGTTGACTTTTTTATATAGTTAAACGTGGGTATAGTAATTGTTTGGTAGTGATGACATGAGTGATGAATTATTTACAAAGGTTTTATGATATAATGTGAACCCATGGATGAGATTTACGAGCTGAAAAATATCATATTAGGATTTATTATTTCTTACACACCACAATTCCATTTAGGTAACCTAATAAATTTACATATAAGGTTTTAGGTACCTGATAAAACCTTAATATTTAGAATGTAGTTAAAATTAATGATTGGACACTCCCTCTATCATAAACATTAGGCGTGTTATGGAAGTGGTTTTGGAATGTACTAAATTTTTTTATTGGATGTTGTTATAGTATGTGGACATGGTATGTATTTATTCCTTTAGATATAGAACTTGTTAAAGTATATTGAAAATGGATTGTAGGGGAGCATTGGGACATTAGAATTTAAAAAGAGAGGGTAATTAAATCTGTGGGGAATCATGCATGAGGTACTTACTTTAAAATATATTCTCAATTTAATGTACATTTATTGGAAGTGAATTTAGATAGTGATCCAATAATGAGATAGGTTTTATAGATGACATGAAATGGGACATGGTTTTTTATCACTATTTATTCCAAATAATATTATTTTTCTTCTTCCCCTAACATAATAGTTTTTGAGGAGGAACCAACTATGTACACTAGTTTTATCACTACTAAATTAATATAATTATAATATATTATAAGGGCAGTGTCAGATATGAGGCTAGAACTTACACGATCATAAATTAATGTATCGTAAACATTGAAAGAATTTTTGATCTCATAGGTTATCTTTATTTTTTTATTTTCTTATAATTTCTTTATGTTGTATGAAATTACATTCATATTTTTATATAGTTTCCATTTTTGGTTTATTTTATATAGGGTTTTAGTATTTATTAGGGGGTATCTTCACATTATTATGATTAAAGAGGTCACCCCTCTAATTTTTATGTTATATTCCCTAAGCGCTTGTTTCTAATTCATGGAATAATATAGGTCATATTTAAGGGTAACTTTAGGCTTCATTACAAATCCCGATGGAGTTCTATCAGAGTCAGATCTTGACATTTTACCTTTTATTTTATAAATTTTTAAACAAAAAATTATTGGTGTTTAATTTTTAATTATTTTTCAAGTGGGGTTCTAAAGATGTTTTTCTTTTCCTTTTTCTTCTATTTTCATTTTTTAAATAAAATGAATTTATTTATTTTTTATTTATTTAAAATTAAAATAAAAAACTATTCTTTTGTTTATGTTATTATCATTTTAATTATATGATTACAATCACTTTCATAGTGTATGATCTATTAAATAAATATAATATACTTGAATTTATCAAAACCCTAAAATGAATTGTTAGGGGATGTATCTTATTTATTCTAAGGATGTTCAATATCATTGCGGAGTGGAAAAAATGAAATTTGGGTATGCAAATTCATAAGGAAGTGGCCCCTAGTTCCTCTAATTTAAGGAGAGTAGGTAATGGTCAAGTTTTATGGATTACCTATAATTTATAGTGTAACTATTCCATGTGAATTTAGTACCTTAATTTAGAATTGAAGTGATGAAATGGAAATCAATGAATTTTTGGAAGTCCAATATAGTATACTTACGAAATTTTGACCCCCTATTTACATTAGGATTAAGAATAATGATAAATTCCACTGAAATGATCTAGGTAAAGAAAATATTGTTGGAGATAAAGGAAGGATCATCACATAGCATTATTCTTTTATTATTGACATAAATTAGAGAGGCTATAATATTATGACCATACCTTTCAAAACTAATTGTGATATGCTTCTAACCCCACATGGAGATTTTAAAATTTAGAATAACTCTTTGTAGAGTCTATAAGGTTGCAATATCAATAATTCTATCATTGTAGAAATTGAACTCAAATCTAATAGAGGGATAGTTTAGGAGTTTAAAATATTCAAATTAAACTATAATCTCAATAGATCTAATAATATTAGGATGATACCTTCTAATGAAATATAAGAGGGTTGAGTAGGTATCTAAGTTATTCAGCACAAGAAAATTCTTAAAGAAGAGTATTATTTTGAGGATAATTAGACCTTATTTTGGGCCTTATTTGTGATACATTTTTTTTCTTCCTCCTAACTCATTTTTAGAAGAGGATCCCTTAGGAATTCCTAAATTACATTTATAAAGAGTTACCAAAGTTGTAGGGTTTACATTTTTTTGAACATTTCTTTTATTACTCTTTAATGTCCCCATTATCAATATCTGGGATTGTGTTATGCCCATAGGAATCAAAAATTGTCAAGAAAGATAATTTAACATACATATACTTTTAGTATTCCAAGGAGGAAATGTTAGTCCCCACATCAGTAGAATTTGGAGTGAAAACATTATTTCCCTTTCCACCCTATGAATCTTCTCTTGGGAATTTTAACTACTCTAGAGTATCACTAAAAGGCATAATTTTCCCGTCAGCTACCCTAGAGGAAAAACTCATATCATGAGAGTGTTCCTTATCTAGGATCCATATTGAATTCTTCAAAACATATTATTTGACATCCACGAGGGCCTTATCAAGGTTTTTTTCCTCAATTATCTCATTGTTCACTAGAGGACCTGTACTATTCCCCTTGTGAGGGGGAAACATTGCTATTGAATTCTCTTAGTTATAAAGAGTTTATATCAGTGGGTTCCTTAACCATATTAGAAACTATAATGTTCTCAGTGTTCAATAGGGAACCTAAGGTGGAGTTTTTCTTCTCTCCACCATTCACCTTGTGATGTGGACATATTTGAATAAAATCACAATCTTTTTTGTTATCCTCATTACAAAAGGGGATTGTAGTAGAGTAAAAGATATTCCCCATTTTAACAGAATTAATATCCAATGGTGAGGAAAGAGTCTATAAATCTATAAGATCACCACCATCCTTTAAAAATATAGACCCTACATTTTGTTCCTCCTCATCCAAGTCATCGCATGATTTTTTGAATGAATACTTCAAGGTTTGATTCCTAGGTGGGGGATAAAGGCTCATTGTCTCACTTTTTAGAGTTATAACCCTTCTTAAAAATAACAAACCTAACTCTTTGACTTCAGTTCACCTCTTTCCATTCTATAGCCATATCAGGAGGTAGAGGCATGACTTGTCTCTAAATAACTCTGCATTTAATGATAGAGTGACCAAAAAATTGACACACACTATAGAAAGTGGGTACAGATTCATATTCCACATTCACCGTAATTTTATGATCATTATTAATGAGAGTGATATAGTATAGTAATTTTAAATAAATGTTATAATCAAAAATAATATTAGAAAAATAACCCAGATATCCTTCCAAAGTATACTAATCCATTTTCTGTTGGACTCCCACACACAATGAAATATCACTGAGGATTATATGGTGAAAAAATAGAACTCAAAAAATGTATATTGATCAAATGTTAAGTCAATGATTTATTTTGGGTGTGTGGGTTAAATTTAATCTATTATTCTGATTACTATATGACAACTGGTTTTTGCTGTAATTTTTCAATCCCCGAGACCATACCAAGTTCCCCTTTATTATTTAGAATAATATGAAAATTTTCGTTCTTGATTAAGATTAACAACCAATTATTCGTGCACCCATAGTGAAATAGTTTATATTTTAAGTCTTCATTGTTTTAAGGCTTTCCCCCTTTGCAAAAATAATTCGAATAATTAGCAAAACCAACAGAGATGAATCTTCTAGATCTTCCACAACCAAGAAGAATTCATCCATAGATCTATTAACATGGGGAACACAGAGGGATTCTCCTTGGAAGGATTCTGAACCCCCTTTAAGGATTCATTATCAAAAATCCATTTAATAACTCCTTGATATTTCTAGTCTTCAAATTTCTAATCAATATGAAGTTAGAATGTTCCACATTCTTATATTTTTCATTGATCAAGTTTCGGGTGTAATGTAGCTCCCAACCGGGATCAAATGATATCACTAGTGAATCAAAATTTTGAGTCATTCCCAAGCACTCCACCATCAGCCACTATTTTCTTCAATTTATTTAATCTAAATGTGTTTTTATTTATTTTTTAAAAATTTATTAAAAGATATAAATATTTTTTACATATTATATTTTACTATTTTTTCAATATAATGGATTTTTCTTTATTTATTAATTTAATTGAAATTAAAATATAATTTTTAAGATTTTATACCCCTCATTATTTTTTTATTATAAATATTTTATAATTATTAATTCTATTCTAAAATAGTGTGTTTTTTATAAAATTTTATTATTTTATTTTAAACTAAAATAAATCATAATAGTGTTTTTACATCTTATACTTTTAAATAAAACATTTATATTCACATTTATTTAAATTTCATTGATATAAAAATATTTCTTATTTCTTATTTTATATTTTCAAATAGGATAATATTTTTCAATTTTCTTTAAAACTATTTTAATTTATTAATTTTTATAACAATATAGTTATTATATATTTTAATATAATTTTATTTCAAAGTAATGTAATTTTTTTATATTTACTAAATTTTTAACAATTTTTTAATGAATATTCTATTTTATTTAATAGGTAAAAAAATTATAATTATTTTTTAATTAATTAAATTAACTTTTTTATTTGTTTTTTTCTATTTTTCAATAAAACTCTATGTATCAAAATAAATTTTAATTTATTTTATGGTAATTTAAATTAAATTTATTTTTTATCTCTAGTTTAAATTTTATAAATTTTTTTATTTTTCATTAATGTTTTTATAAAATGATTTTTTTATTAATTATTTTTATTTATTCAGATGTGATATCAAATATCTTGGTTTCACCATTTATCTTATTTATTTATATATCTTTTCTCTCCCGATATTAATTTTTCATTTATATTTTTTAAAATTTAAGATGTTTTTTTGTATTTCTATTTTATTCTATAGGGATATAAATAATTTATATTTTCAAAAAAAAATTCTTTATTTTTTGTATTATTTTTTAAATTAATAATTTCATTATTTTTATTATTTTTTTATTTTTAATTTTTAACAAAAGTGATTATATCGTTATTTTTATTTTAATTTGTTGAAATTTATAATGACTTTTTCCATTTAAATATTTAATTTATCTATTTAGTATTTATATTTTTTATATTTTTTATTCTTTTCTATTATTTCTCCTTTTAAATAATGTAAATTTAAACTTCTTTATTTTTAATTTCATTTAAAATATATTTTTTAAATGCCTTGTATTTAATTTTTTTATAAAATGACATTAAATTTGTCTTTTATTTCGAACTAAAATATATTTTTTTTATTTTTATATTTTTACATGATGGGTTTTTTTTTAGTTTCCTAATTTTATTGAAATTAAAAAAATGAGACTTTTAAATTTTAATTTTTTAGCTATAATAATTTTTGTTATAACATTTTATCATTTATTAATATTTTTTATTTTTTAATGTATCTATATTTTTTAGGATTTTTAAATAATTTAGGAAGTAAAATAATTTCTTTAGTTTTGTAAGACCATTTTTTACTTTTCATTCTGAATTTATTTTATTTGATTTTTAATGTTTGTTATAAACTATGATAAACTATTTGGATTTTCCCATTTTTAGTAGAATAATGTTCTTCATAATTATATATATATATATATTTGAAATTGAAACATTTTTAAAATATTACCTTTTATTTCATAAAAATAATTATTTTTATGACTTTCAAAAAAAATTATCAATGTAAATTATTATTTTTAATTTTTTTTCATTTTTATTTTTAAAAAAACATAATTTTTTTGGAGTTTGTTAATATTTTTGATTTAAAAATAATGTTATCTATATATTTTCTTTACTATTTATTCTTGTTTTCTCTAATTATATTAATAATAAAATGTAGTTTTTCTTGATTGTTTAGAATTATTTTACAGTTAAATAATTTTTTATTCCTTTTATTTCCCTTTCCCCGTTTTTTTTCATTTCTCCAATCATACATTTTTTTAAAAAAAATTTATTAGTGGTCAACGTTTTTCTAGATTTTTTAATTTATTTCCAAAATAAAAATATTAAAAAAATCCCCTTTTTTATTTTTACAATAGAATATAAATTTTCTATATTATTTAAAATTAAAAATAACTTTCTTTTCTTAATTTTTTAATTTATATCCATTATTTTTTTATATTTCATTTTTATTTAAAATTATTGATATTTTTAATAATAATAATATTTTTTCTTGAATTTTTCATTTTACTGAATATAAAATATTTTTAAAAAAATTATTTGTTTTTTATTAAGATAATATTTTTCTTGATTTATTTATTTTATTTAAATGTAAAATATTTTCTTCTAATAGAAACAATTTGTTCATGATTTTTTAAATTTATTTTTTACTAAGATAAATTTTTAATTTTTTTTTTATTTTGTTTTTTATTATATTTATTTTGTAACAAAACAATGATTTTATTTTATTGCCCTTATGGGGGTGTCCTGGTAGAAGTGGTTAGGGAATCAATTCTCATGGGGAGGGGTTTGACTAATATTATTTATACCTCGACAATATAATCTCACAACCAACAACTTACCATATTTGACTATGTAGTGAAGCTTGACGTGATAATAATTTTTCTTAATTATTCATATGACATATTTGAACAAAATATTTAGTTTCTTCTTTAAATATGAGCGCGAAATTTTTGGATAGGAATTCATTATATGGCAGTACAAGTTTTTATTCAAAAATATTATTTTCATTTTCTAATTTCACTATTTATTAAATTTAATAAAAAATAGTTTTTGTTGATTTTTTGAAAAATAATTTTTATGAAAAATATTTATTTTGTTATTTCTGTATGTTTCATTTTCCTTTATATATGAAAAAATATTTCTTTTTAATAGAATTAAGTTTTAGTTTGTTTGAATATAAAATAAAATTGATATTATTTTACATTTTTATTATTTTCAAAACTGAATAGTGTTCATATTAATTTTTTATCTTATTAGAAACAAAAATAACAATGATTGGTTTTTTGTTTTCCTTTGAATTTTTTTATCTCTTTTAATTTGAATTAGTTTTATTGAATCTTGGAAATCAGATTAATTCTAAAAAATTTGGTGATAAGAAACACTGCATATGGTTGCGTGAAATAATGGGAGTGCTTAATACTATGTTATATCATTCCTCTCATTGTGTTATTTCAGAAAAAACCCTACGATGGTTGAATCCTTTCAAGTAGATCTTTATCTAACCATCCAACCATTTTAGCCTCTATAATGTATGGAATAATAGGTTTTCAACTGATTATTGACTTTCCATATCATGTATCACCTTTCCCTATACTTCTCTTCGTTGTATGAGAGGGAGTGTCACTTATAACCGCTTATATGTACATTATGAATCTGCTAGACATATTTGGATTTTCTCCACTAGTAGATTTTTATGTTACATGGATTGTCAGCTTGGGGTACCCATATTCTTAGAGTCTATTTTGGATCTCAAACATAGCTATCATATATATATATATATATTATTCTTATAGTTGTAGAGGTAGCTATTTTTTTCTATTTTTGGAAATAAAAGAGTGTCATCAACTTTGATGGTTACTCACTTCAACATACGGGAATCTATACTCTTATTTAAATTTACATTCATATAGATTCTAAAATTCATATAGCTGTTATGAATAACTCCTTTAATGAACTTATCATCTTCAAACTACTCGTAGTTTCCTACATCCCCCTAGAACTAGATAAATTTAAGTATGTTAGATGGATTCTGCCAATATCACCTTATATCAGAATGAATGTGGATGGAGTTGTGATAGGATCTCAAAGACCAACTGGTTGTAAAGGAATTTTTATGAACTACAGATGTTTTATTAATGGTATTTTGTACTCTTTCCTTGGATCTCACATTGATTATAATGATGAGACTAGGGAAGTTATCTATATGATCAAGCATGCATGATAACTCAAATGGTATAATCTTAGGATTGAGAGTGATTCTAATTTGGTTGCCATCTTGATGTGACTTGGATCTTTTATTGTTCCATAGCAGCTTCAATCTATTTAAAAGACCTATTTTGACCTGATTTCATGGACCTATTTCATTACCTATCACTTATATAGAGAAGATAATATGTTTTCAGATGCACATTTGAAGAAGGTGGTGGAACTTCAGTGTTCTATTTGGTATTTTTATTTATGTGTTACGTTTATTCACTTACACCTCTAGAATTTTGCTGAGGATTTTTATATTCACATATCATAGCCATCATATACTCCATTTTCATTTTTTAATATGGAATGAGTATCATTCCCATGTCTCATACAATTTCCATAAAAATTTATATTAAAGTAAAATATTTTCATTTTTTTTTAAAAGTAATTTTTTTCATATTTTTATTTTTTATTTTTTTACATAAAGATAATAATGTTGTCAATTGTTTTATCCATTTTTTTCAAATAGAAAAATTTCGTTCCCAAAAATTGATAGTTATTTAAAAGTAAAATATTTTCTTAATTATTTTATTTTCTTTTTCATAATTTCTTTTAACTTAATTGTTATTATATTATTTATATTTTTTTAGTTTTTTATTTTCATTATTATTTTTAATATTATGATGTTTTCATAGTTTTTTCATTTATTTTAATATTAATTTTGAATTTCTTTTCAAATACTCATTTTTATTAATTAATATATTTATTTATTTATTTATTTATTTATTTATTTATTTATTTATTTATTTATCATTACAATTATTTTTTAGAAAATTATTCCTTCCAAGATTTTATATTAATTTATTTATAAGATAAATAAATTTTTTATTTTTTATTTCTCTAAAGAAGGAAGTATTTTATTATTAATTTTTTAAAATTTACTTAAAATTGAAAAATACTTATCTTTTATTTATCACTTAATTTCTATTCATTCTTTATTTTTTTATTTAACATTTCTATAAGTTATATTTTATCTAAACTAATTAAATATTTTATAGTAAAATAAATTTTCTATATAATTTATCCTTTTATATTTTCAAAATATATGTGTTTCATATTAAATTCAATTTATTTCAATATAAGATAAAATATTTTATTTATTTTTTGATATTTTTTATATTATTTTCATTGATAATATTGTTTATTTTTTGTATTATTTTAATTTATTTAAAAGTACAAACTATTTAGATTAATTGTTTTATTTTATTAACGTATTAATTATTTTTTAAAATTTATGAAATTATTAATTTATTATTATTTAATATTGTTTTATTATATTTTTGATCTTCAATTTTATATTCTTTTTACATTATATATTTTTGTAGAAAACCATTTATTATGATATTTACATTTATTACAAAGTGTAATTTTTATTCTAGATATTACTCCTATTTTGAATTTTTAACAAAACAAATAATTTCTTCATTTATTTTATTAATTTAAAAATAACATAAATTTTTTATATTATTTTCTTTTAGGCTTTTATAAAAATGATATTTTTATAGATTTCCAAATTTAATTTTTAGTAAAATATATTTTTACTTCTTTTTTATTATCATTAATATATTATTTTTCTCATGTTTTATTATTATTATTATATTTAAAGTCTTGTTTAAGTGCTAATGTCACCCCAAAATTTTGCATATTATTAGGGTTTAAACCCTGGAATGTTTTTTTTGGGGGGATTTATGGGATATTTATGCATAATGATTTAGGTGGTAATATAGGTGATGACACATGAAAAGGTATAGACATAAATATATGCTAGTGCAACTTACGTTAGAAGGGGCCTTCATGGAATCAAATAGTGGGCCTCTAGGTTGAAAATTTTTAATAGGTTAGAGATGGAATGAGGATATCTTTAAAGGGGGTGAGATCTATTCTTTTAAGCTGATGGGTTTTTGTTTTCGGGATTCATTTAAATTCCAACTCATTTTATAAATTATTAAAATTATTATCATTATTTTTTTGTTTTTTAAAATAAATGAGTTTCTCATGATTTTTTTAAAATATATTTACTTAAAAAATACAATTTTATTTTATGAAATTTTTTTATTATATTTTAATTTTTTATTCTAAATGTCTTAGTTTTTTATATTTTTTAAATAAATTAGTAATTTTAATTAGTTTTTTAAATCTAAAATTAAATAATGGGTTTTTTCAATATTTCTTTATTTTTTTATATATTTTTTAATTTTTCATATTCATTTTTTATTTTTATCTATTTTAATTTATTTAGTATTTCATTAATAGGGTGTTGTTTTTCTATGAACTTATTTTAATTTACTTATATGAAAAATAAAATTTTAGGATTTTTCCCATCTCATTATTTGTTTTTGATTTCGTATTTTTTGTTTCTCATTTTTCAATTTTTCAACTTTTTTATTATTAGAAATTATTTTTTTATGACTTTTTTAATTTATTTGAAATAATTTTTTCATTATTTTCCTTATTTTTCTTCATTATTTTATTTAAAATATAATTTCTAAGTAAATAATGTTTTAAAATTTTATTTAATTTATGTAAATTTAAAATATATTTTTATATTTCCATAGTAGGCGGCATGTCGTGACCCCCTCCCACCAATGTTTTCACAATGAAGGGGGAGAGAGATAATAACCCCCCTGAGTCCTGCCTCAAATAGTTCAAGGGATGGCGAATAGAACAAAGGGTATAAATAATCTCATAAATGGGAGGCATTGCAAACTATATAAAAACAATATCGGGAGACATGATGAATCAACAACATGAAACATCATGACATAATTTAAAAATGAAACCAAAACCATCCCACAATTCATGTATAAATAAAATATTTAAAAATAAAAGTCTCTAAAGTAAACAACCAAAAGAAAATCTAAAGTTGTGATAAAAAAACATTCCAATGGTATGAGCTAGTAATATCCAACACAGTCTATGTAATCCTCATAAAAACCTAAAAATTAGTTTATATAGGTAGGGTGATCATACAAGTATACTCATTAGGAAAACCAAAGTCTTTTGTGATCATATAAAAGAATCATTATAATGAACCTATAAATAAACAGAAAAACCAAAAACACGCAAACATGTCAAATATCCATGCCCATCCTCACCAAGGCACACAAATCAAATAACACAAGCCATGTATAATAACATATTAATAAACATATTAATAAAAGGGTACCCTACACCGCTTTCCCAATGATTTCTCACATTCACACCCCAACTTCATACGTCATGGTGAACCCATATCTTCCATATAATATATACCACCACCCCAAAACATGGTCACAACATATCTCACCTGAAGACAATTAGGCCACCACCCCAAAACATAGTCACATCACATCTCGCCCAAAGACACCTAGGCCATCACCTAGTGTACTATTAGACTATAGGACATCAAATCCAATTCATATCTACTTTCTTGGAAGAGAGATATGGAAAGAGAGGGTATCCATCCATCCATCATCATCACTGGGATTTTGGAGAAAACATCCAACCTTATAAATGTATCGGTGTCGGGATATAGTGATTAACGCGGGTAGGGCGCATATAAAAATTACAAGGAATATAAAAAGTATATATATAGACACACACACAAGCCTAAACTATGGGTTCACAAAAACCACTGACAAACTCACAAAATAAACACTTTTCCTTCAACCACTAAATTCATAAAACCACAAAACTACACAATCTATAAGTCACATCCCACTTTTCACAACAATACAAGAAAATTTCATTTAAAGATCTTATTCGATTCATTATTCATAAAAAATGCATTTAAGCACACACCTAACATTAATTAATTAGCTATCCATTTTCAAACCATTAGCCAAACCACCTAATATTATCTCAAACACTATTATCCAATTATTCTCTCACCACTCGGGAATTTGGTATAAAAAACCCTCTCATATGATACACCATATAATACAGCCACACATCGCTGCCCCCACAACACGACCACATGAAACCACACATCACTGTCTTATAGGATGACCGTATACTAACTAGAGATCACTGACCCATAACACAACTACATAATAACCAAATATCTCTACCCCACCACGCAACCATATACTAAACACACTTTTCTATTTTTTTTTTAAAAATTATCATGGGTCCCTTTTATGGCATTGAACTTATCTGTTTAAGGAATTCTCAGTTAATCCATAATCCAGAGGAAATAATTTTATTATCCAAATATAAGTGTTTAAAATATTATATTTTACATTGATGTTAAAAATTCAAATAAAGGTTCTACAAATCATTCCATATTAGCTTAAACAAATTCCCCAAGGGCCATAATTTTTAGCAAGTTATTTAGCACATAAAAACACAAAATCACAATAATAATAAAAAAAAGAAATAAAATCATTTGAATCAAATCCATTAATCCTTCAATTATAATCAAGAAATAAATTTATCTTGATTAGGACAATTTAAACCATCCCCTATAGATAAAAAAGTGTAAAATCCAGCTACATGATACAGAAAATTGTGAAATTATGGATTACTTACCCAAAAAAAGATTTTATAACTCACTGTGCATGGTAGGGAAAAGAAGAAACACTCAAAAAACACAACCACATGAAAAACGCATAGATAAACCTATATCCCATCAAGGGTTATCAAAATAAGATCCAAAATCACTACCCATACCAAAACCACACCACCTCTATATATCCCTAAGAGAATAATGGATGAAATCAACCAAGATTAATAGAAGGGCTTACCACCGATCACCAACGAGCATCCACCAGAACCAATAGATCAAGGATAGGGAAGGAGGGATAAAAAATCCCTCAAAATCTCTTTGGAACATTCCAGAAACAAGAATAATGAATGGTGTTTGAATGAATAATGATCATTCGATCAGCCCTTATTACCACCTTGATCTCATGAGTTTCACACCATCCATTCCTTTCACGATTTGAATTCTACAACTTTTGGATTCTTCCAAAAAATGTTGTCACGTTAGCCTAATTTAATTACACATTGCAAATTCTCTTTTCATGATATGAATCTATCTTTTAGAATACCCTTTATCCCTCATACAATCCATGAATATGGTCAGGTATACAAGCCATGAATCACTAATTCATGGTGTGAATTAGGTTCACATCATGAAAAACCTGCTACACCACTTTATTGCTCCAGCCTCACCACCCCTCTAAACCTCCTATGAAAACCTCTAACATCCTAAATGAAAAATTAACAGGGTGGTAAGGAATTAAACATTACATTATATACATCTCAAATAATTCTAATCCTTAATAATCAAAACTATACTCAGAAAAAAGAAAGGGGTCTGAAAACCACCACATGAGATACCTTTGAAGGATCTCATCACACCCAAAATGCTACAACTTTCCAAGTTTGAAAACTGAAATACGCACAAAAATACTAATAAATTGAATCACCACACATCCACATCACCACCTCTCACCAGGAAGACCACCAAATATCTGGTACCATGCAAAAACCACCACATCTCTACATAACCACTACACAATCACCTCTCACCACGCACCATCACCACACCACTTTATCATTCACACAATTTATTTATATTATTTCAAATTAAAATATAGTTTTTCCTTAAAAATAATATAGTTTCTCAAAATATTTTTACATTTATTTTTAAAAAAAAATATGTTATTTTCAAATTTTTTCAACAGAACACGCTTTTCTAGAAAACAATATGGCTATGATATAGGTGAAATGAATCCTCTTATAGAGCATGTGGATGATTTTGTGGTAAATGATCAGGCTAACATGAATTGGGTGTAGGACATGATCCTAGAATTTATGTAAAGGGGATCCCATTCTAAGGGGAATAATGAAGAACTTGGGGCTAGTGATGATAAGGTTCTCAATAATGATGTCTCTAATGGTTTGGTGGATGATTTTTTTAATGGATTCATGGTTGATAACCCCTATTAATAAAGGCCTATTTCCTATAGTAAAACTGAGATAATATATGTGTGCACTAATACCTCTAAGAATAATAATTCCAAGAACATGGTGGAGGATAAAATTCTAGAAATTGAAGGGGATAAGCCTAGTTTTTCTTGTATTCCCTTTCATATTAACAAAATTGATGCCTCCTAAAATGTTATAAAGGATACTGATGCAACAATAGTCTAACTAGAACTAGATAAATCCTTTGGGAATATTTCAACTGTAGATGTAGATATTAAGGATATTTAAGTGAAATCAAGGGGATTTCTTGGAAAACACTTGGAAACTAATGATATGGAAAAACACTCAATAGGGGACTAGACAGGCCTAAGGGTTTTTCTAAGAATATTAAATAAG
The DNA here is from genome assembly GCA_963277665.1 of Viscum album. Classification (NCBI taxonomy): domain Eukaryota; kingdom Viridiplantae; phylum Streptophyta; class Magnoliopsida; order Santalales; family Viscaceae; genus Viscum; species Viscum album. The sequence continues at coordinate 669,965,206 of OY728133.1, forward strand.
GGAGAAATAAAGGGGATTCTCATAACGCTCATTTTGAGGGAAGAACCCTTCAAAATAATGATTTCATTTTGGATACTTCTATTGATAAATAAAACTAATAGCAAATTATACCTATAACACTTTATTAGGGCGGTATAATATTAACATTATTGGTTTGGAAGAGATAGTGGTTCAATTTTAATACTTCTGGTTCTTCAATTGGTCCTCAATTGAATTTTAGATTATTTCTCACAATGAAAGATCAATATTATTGTGAATTTTGGACTCTTCAATGGAATATTATGAGCTCACAAGTCATGTTACAGGATTAATAACACATCAAAATTAGATTTTAGAATGTTGTTTAGAAACTTGTGACATATTGATCTATGCTTAGAGCTATTATATTCAAAGAAAAATCCTTTGGGATGATATATCCAACATTTCTCGCAGTATCCACTACACCTATATTCTGAAGGCTGATTTTAATATATTCCCCTCACCTAATGATAATGAAGGGTCAAATTATAATAGGATTACATATGTTGGATTAGAAAAAAATTATCGATATTCAATTTATTTGAAACTATGATATGGGGTTCAGAATTTACTTAGACTAAATGCACTATCAATGGGAGGTATACTATAAATCTTTTTTGTAAATATTTAACTTATAAGGGTTTAGATTAGGGTACCTCCTTTAAAAGTATTCCCCTGCCCATATTGTATAGATAAAACATTATTGTAATGCTAATCATAAATAGATATGGTGGTAATAATATTCTACCATTAAACATTGATAATATATATCTTGGTTTTGAGGAATATATATCCATTGTTAGCTCTAAATAGTCATGAAATTTCCTAGGTGATGTATTTTAGAGACTCAAGCATAAGATGAGGGATGTGAAATTATCTCTAAATGGATGGGAGAGATTAAGTTTTACTAATATGGACCTAGAGTTATAGAATATTTAGGAAGAGATAAAATCCACACATGCTAGAAATATCCTTATTGATTCACTATTGGATGAGAAGATTTGGTTTTAATATAATCTTGATGAACCCATCAATAAAAAATGATGATATTATGAAAGGAAAATTAATATGAAAAAAGATAATTATGGTGAAAAAAATTATTTTCTTTTCATATCATGGATAATGTGAGGAAATTAAAAAAATGGATATTTTCCATTATGGCCAATAGATAATATCTTCAGGATAAATAGTCTATTTATGATGTTGATGTATACTATACTGATAATATTATTAAACAGACATGTTCTATTCAAGATATTTATAAATTTTATATTGTCATTACTTTCACCATAACTAAAATAATTTTTTCCCTTATAGACACTCCATATACCAAATAAGTGAAAGAGTTATTATTCTACCTTAATAGAGACACTGTGCTTGGGCATGCTGGTTTTATAAGTAGGTTGTTTATAGAGTTTTTGGATATTCTACAAACTGATATGATTAAGGATGTACAATATTTATTTAGATTTTTGTTTTTACTGATTAGAACTAACTCATAATTTATTTAACTTATCTTAAAAAGGGATCATTCCTTTGATATCTCCGAGAATATTCTGATTTTTTGGTAACAATTTTCCAAAGGTTATAAACAAGGTCATTTACATTATTCATGGATTTATTTTCAACTAAATTTTCTCATAAAATAAGCATGGGTTCATTCTAATTAGTATAACTCAAGAGTGTCAACACACTATATTTGTGTGTGTTAATATTGTATAGAGGAAGTCTAAAAATTGAAACATAGCCCTTAAGGATGACATTTCCAATGCTTTTGATACCCTTAAATGGGACATCTTATTTGAATTAATTCGATATTATGACTGCAAAGAAAGATTTATTAGACTCGTTTGTGTTCTTATTAATATCTTGAGAATTTCAATTGTTATTTATGGATAATTAAAGGGATACTTTGGTTTATTGATAGGTGTCTGATAATGAGGTCCCCTCTATAGTCTTATTTTTGGTATTATAAAGGATTAACTCAATTAATGCATCCAAAATAATATTTATTTAGACCTCCTATATCCTATGAAGGATGTAGAGAATCATGAGCCTATATACACCTCTTATATATAAATAACATCGTTATATTTTGTAAATATAATTAGACATCTATGGTTTATTTGAAAATTTATTTCCATCATTATAAAGTTGATTCATATCAAATATTAGCTGATAGAAGTCTGAAATTTATTTTGGGAAACACCTAAATATTTAATGTATAAATCATATTGGAATATCCCATGGTGTTAGAATTAGTTCTTTAATATTCTAATATATGAGAAACCCTATTTTCCTAAAAAGGATTAAATCATTCTACATTGATAACATGGATTAAAAAATCATGAAGAACCCTTCCAACTGGAAAGAGAAATTTCCCTCTCAAGAAGGATATTTTTTTTTTGAACTCTATTATCTCCTATAAGTTTATTTACTCTTTCAATATTTATAAATGGGATAGTGATATTAGTAAGTGAATCAAGAAATAAATTCAAAATTTTATTTGTACTAATTTTTTCTATAAAATAAATGTTATCATTGTTTCTTGGAAAAATTGTTGTAAACATACTAATTATTATAGTTTGGGAATCAAGTGAATAGGTTTATTTAATAAGACTCTTATTACCAATTTCATATGGATGATACTACAGGGTTTGGTCATGGAATTTTCCTTCCTCAAGTAAGGATATATTAATATAATATTAAAAGCAACCTTTTCTTACTATGGCTCTAGGATCATTGTTGGGGTCATAAGCTATTTATAGGATATCTCCCTCCAAATCAAATGGGTTTCTTTAATGACATTCTTTACTAAATTTAAATGACACAAACTGGATCTCTTATCCTATTTCTAACACCTATAATGTTCTGAATAATTTGGATAGTATCTCGATTAGGCCTGATTTTAGTAAGATCACTCTGCTTGAGCTATTCATCATGACTAAAATATTAAAATAGAACAACTATTTATAGTTCAATGAAATTAATAACTATTTTTTGATGCCTCCCATAATGGGTGTTCATAATTCACGACTTTACTATTCTATCCTTAGTGATATTTCTAATAAAATTCAAAAATGTTTAAAAGTATTTCAAAAAATATTTTATACAGCTGGATCATTATTTCCACCTCTAAAAAATTGTGAACAACATTTTTCTCACAAATGATAAGCTTTCCATATTGGGAATTAATCTCCCCTCTATTTGTGAGCTCTGTATAAAAGGGTTAGACAATTGTGAGAATCTCCTAGATGTAAAAATTCATCTTAGTTACGGTGGTAGCCTACTAATTCTATATATGGAAATATATGAATTCTATTTATTTTAATGGTAATCATATTCATCATAGTTATATTACTATATGTATTTTTAGAGATATAAATACAACTTCTAGAGTCTTGAGTGTTGTTATAAATAACCTATTTAAAGATATTATTATATCAAGATTCCTTGGTGTCTCTTTCCTTCCTTGAAAACCAATTCAATGTAAGTGTGTTAGGTGGTTGTCGATGATACCACCTCACATAAAAGTGAACATAGATGAAAATATAATGGGATTTCCTAGACTTGTAGTATGTGGATTCATCTTTTGGAATTGAAGAGTTTTAATCCAGGGTTTTATATACTAATTTCATGGTCTCCAAATTGTTTATGAGTTGGAGATCTAAGTGTTCATTTATGCAGTTAATCATGCATTGGAGTTCAAATGGTATGATCCTTGGATTGAAAGTGAATCTCTCTTGGTAATCAATCTAATCATATGAATATACAATATTTTTTGATGGTAGCTTTAATTTAAATAGAAGGCCTATCTTGTCCTGATGTCAAAGATTCATGTCATCACCACTCAAATTTATAGGGATGGAAACCTGATTACTAATGATGATTTAATAATGGAAATGATTCTTTAGGATTCTTGTTGGTATAATCCTCTTCATAACAATATTATATATCTCTATATATCGAACATGGATATAGATATTTATATCGGAATCTCTTAGCCCCCACTTTCATTGTTCATAATTTTAATTTAATTAATAGAAGTACAATCCATGCTCACGACCCTAGGGATTCTCATTTCACTTTTTAATAGAACATGTTTTTTCTCTGTTTTTTTTAATTTAATTTAACACGAAAAATACGGATTTATTTTTAAATTCCCCCTTTCATAAAATAATATTTATTTATCATTTATTTGTTAATATTTATTATTATATCAAAAAGAATTCATGATTTTTAATTTATTTGAAAGAAAAATAAATTATTCATTTATTTTTTCTTTATGTTTCTTTAGAGAATAGTCATTTTTAATTTTATTTTAAATATAAAATTATAATTTCTGATATCATTAGTTTATAATTAATTTTTTAAAAAAAATATTTATTTTTAATAATATATTATGAAATAAATCAAAATTTATCTAGTTTCTCATTTTTATAAATTTTTTTTATTTTTTTATGTTTTTATATGAAATTTTAATATATAAAAAAGATTTATTATTTTTTAATTTATTTGAAGTAAAAGTATTTTTTAAACGTTTTTATTCTTATTTGTATATAAAATAATATTTTCCGATTTTTTTAATTTATTTGAATTAAAAAAAAAAGTTTTACTTTTTCATTATATATTTATTTAAAATGAAATGGATTTATCAATTAATTAATTTCATTCATATTAAAAAATATACATTTCCCTCTTTTTATAAAATGGAGTATTATATAAATTTTTTTAAATAATTTAAATTTAATAAAACAATGTCCTTTACGTTTTTTGAATATAATTATTTTCATTTTTATAACAAAAATATTCTTTTCTTGTTTTTTAAATTTAATTGAAATTAAAATATATATATATATATATTCATGATTCTTTAGGGAATTTTTATTCATTAGAATGTAAAATATTATTTTTTGGTATTTCTTCCTTTTTATCAACATGGATTTTTATCCATTTATTTTTTAAAAAAATTATTTTTTATTTTCCTTTTATTTTTATTTCTTTTAAATAAATTTTTCCATGATATTTTTAATATACTAGATTATAAAATATAATTTTTTTAATTTTTTTAATTTTCTCTATTTTTTCATTTGCTTTAATTTTTTATATATTTGAAGGTAAATTATTTTATAGGATTTTCAAATTTTATAGAATAAGGATTTTTATAAATTATTTATTTATTTCAGTTATTGATATATCTAGATATTTATCTTTTTTTAACTATATTTTAATTGATTATTTTATATATATATTAATTTCTTTATATTTTTAATATAAAAATTTTATTTCTATTTTTTTTATTTTAGTTGAATGTAAAATATAGTTTTTTTCATATTTTATTAGATTTTCTTATGAACTGTGTTTTTTTATAATTATTTATTTTTATTTGAATGAAAAATAATTTTCCTATAATTTTTAATTTCCCATTTTAGGTAAAATATTTTTTTCCTCTTACATATTATTTGATTATTATTTTAAATAAAATAAATGTTATTATTATTATTTTTAATTTATTAGAATATAAAATATTGATTTTTAATGATTTTATTTCATTTTTAACAGATCATATGTTTTCTTGATTTTTATAATATTTTTTGAAATAAAAGATTATTTTTTTAATAATTTAAATTTTTAATTTTTTTTGGTTTTTTATTTTCTATTATTCTTTAAAAAAATTATGATCTTAATTATTTTTTTTCAACTTTTCAATTTTCTTTCATTTTTTGTAACTAATTTTTTCTTCTTATATCTTTTTATATTTGTACAAGTGTTTTAAATTTATTTAAAAATGTATTATTTTTTAATTTTGTGTTTATTTTTTTATTTTTGTTAAAATTATAATTTTTTTAATTTTCCCTTATATTTTATTTCTCCTTTTCTTGTTTTTAATTGAATAGTATTTCTATGAATTTTGTAATTTATTTGGATGAAAAAATTATTTTTTAACATATTAAACCTTTTTTCCTTATTATGTATTAAATTATTTTTATATATCAATTTAATTTTTATTATACATTTTTTTAGTTAATATATAAATTAAATTAAATGTCTTAAAATTTCTTTTTATTGTAATTTTCCATTTTTTGATTTTATTATACTTTTTTATCTTTTTTTGTTTTTATGTTTCTGACTATTTTTTTAATGTATAGTTTTTAATAATATTTTTAAAAAATTATATGAATGTATATATAGAATATTATGCGGGGGTATAAATAATTTTTAATGAAAAAAAGTCCACCTTAATAATTTTTAAATTTATTTAGAAATAAAATATTTTTTTATGAAATATTTTTTTCATTTAAAAAAATTTATTTCCACTATTTTTTTAGTTTTAAAGAGAAATAAAAATTTTGTGTTCCATTTTTTAGTTTGTATTTTTTTATTTCCTTATTTTATTATTTTATTATTTATTATATAAACTTTTTTATTACATTTTTTATATTTCCAGTTACTATGTTTTTATTTAATTTTTAAATTTTTGACCAAAAAATGGTTTTCAAAAATGTGATTTTTAAGGAAAACCTTTGGGTATGACTACCTAAGGCCTGTGTGTAAAATAAACTATATAATAATGGTTATAAGAGTTCTAATACATTCTTAAATTTATACATCATATAAATCATAAGTCAAAATTTTATGTAAGAAAAAATAAGTTGCATCAAAATCCACCTCCACCACTCTTACATCGCCTGGAAAATAACAACAATAAAGGAATCCATTTCAGTTTTGAGTGAAACAGCCTGACCAAATCTCTTGAGAAAGAACTTGATAACCATCCCATTGGAATCTACGAACACCCCTACATATACAACAGGTTTTGAGATCCCAATTACAACATATTGATATTCATATCAATACATCGTTCAAGAAAAAGTTGACATTTATAATAAGTCACATTATTAAAGAGTTGGAAGTTACCAATGAAGTTGATATTCCCTAAAACTCATATCAAATTGAATAATATGATCCTTTCCTAGTATGTGACTTTCATGAACTTAGGCACATTATAATATATGTATTAGGGATAGTGAGAGGCTTGTTATGTGATAACATTCCACTACCATAACTGATCGTCCACCAATATTTATCATCATAAAAAAAATTCATATACTGAAATATTTAGTGATCCAAGTGCAGTTATGTGATTAATTCGTGTTTGGAAGAAGGTTTACGAAGGATTTTATAACATATACATTACATGTATGATTTTTAATGGTTGAGTTAATTAATTGAGGTTGAATATGGCTATTAAAGGGTCAATGATACTTAAGAAATGATCCATGCTTCTGTAATTTCCACATACAAGATTCTCTCTACTAGTATCTTTCTTTCCTAATCCTTATCCTTGAGATATACTAGAATATGTTAGATGGATAGAGGATCTTACCCAAATATTTGGTGATTTGATTTAACCCATGGATAGATCATAGAGGATAGATTCTATTAGCTACCTCTAAGAGATATTCATCAACTATATGGATGATGATGATAATAAAATCTACCTATGGTGAAAGGTATACAAATTAGTTTATTCATTTTATAAAACCTAGATTAAATTTTAAATCATGGTTTATCTTGGGGTTTAAGGTTTCTATTTACTATGATCATGTCACATAAATATTTTATGATCCATAGAAACCCAAAAATGGTATCAAAGTGATACCATGAGATTTGATTGTTAAAATAATGTTGAAAATGATGTTTTTAATTATACTATAAAAATAGAGTATCATGAATGTTTTAATTGAATCTAGGACATATTTTATTCTAGTATTATTTTTTATTACACAACATTATGTGAGAAATATTAATCATACATAATTATTAACTACGTGAGATAAACCTTACTTTGTGTCCTATCAAAAGTCATAATCTCCAGGTAGGTATGTATTTTAAATATTAATGTTATTCAATTATATCCTATTATATCCTATATTTTAAGGATCTTAAAAACCTTCAATTTTTTTAATGATTCTTCTTGACATGTATAGATAAATATTTTTAAAATTTTAAATATGTGTTCTTTATAAATTGTTTAAATCTAGGTTTATGAATTTCACTATGTGATGAATCCATTCATTCAAGTCTTAAGAATTACTAAAGCATTTCACTAAATCTTTATTATTGGTAATAATCTCAAGAAAAATTCCATTTTTAAATTTTTTTTCTATGTTTGGAAAACCTATGATCTGACAAAGTCTTATGTTCAAGATCTTCACTCATATAAAGGCTTATGATTTAGTCAAACATCCATAAATTATTACGATGAATTCTTATGACTAGAATGAAGTCTCATGATAATATCTCATGATGAAGCCTTACTTCCACAAAAAGTCTTATTATTAGAAGAAAACCTTCTGATCAAAAAATGCATACGATTATAAAGTTAGATGATAAAGGCTTACAGACTTATACTAAAGTATTATAATGACTAATAATGTCATACGATCAGACGAAGACTTAAAATCATAATCCTTACAATGTTGAATACTTATGAAGTAGTATATTCTTAAGTAAGCTTATGATATTTTATTAATAATTCGAATGAATTTATGGCCATTAAAATATTTCAAGGAAGTTATAAACTTAGTTTAGTTTTATAAAAACTATAGATTTCTGAATAAGGAAATAACATAGTGATTAAAGATACTATTTCTAAGAAGCACAATGTTTCAAGGAAGACCCTATATACACCCATACCATACTTTATTATATTATTTCTAGAAGAAAGTCAAATGAAAGGAAAAAAGAGTTAATTTCTATGTATTATATTATTTATCGTCGACCATTTTGTATTAAATGGGACATTTCAATTCAAAATATAAATTATGTATATATTCAAGAGAATCTATTGAGAAACCAAATATAAAACACACACATACTCTTTTTTTCATATCATTTTATCTATGATGCTAAAAAATAAAACTTGATGCTCCCATGTTCTTTTAAGATTCATCAATAGTAAATTATTTTCTTTAGATATTCATTACAAGTCTACTCGATCTCTAGAGAAGATCAAACATAATTTAGTTTTTCTTATAACTATCTGTCAAAGCTGTAATATTTTATTCATATCATTGGTTATAAATTTTACACTCATTAAGACTAAGGATTGGAATTGTAATATGTAGATCATAGTAAAATATCTTGACATATTTATTAAAAAGTTTTAGTTTCTAACCCTCAATAATTTAGGTCTCTAAGAAAAGGATTTTCATAGTTAAAATCGCCATGCTCACTAATATAGTGATTGGTGGTGTAGACTAGGGAATCATTATGACCCAAACCACTATAAATGTTTTTTATCCTCCTTATATAATGTTTTATATTTTTACTACTTATATGATTAAAAGTGTAGGATATAATCATTATGTTTCAATGTGTGTGGTTTCAAGTTAAACAATTTTTTAATAATTCAATTCACCCCCTCTTGAGTTATTATGCAATAACTATAAACAAATGATATTAGAGAAATTGAATTTTATGTTGTTAATATTTTATAGTTGAAATATAAAAATCATTTTCTAAAGTTTCTATAATTGATGATTCCAAAATAATTAATGTATATAATTAGAGCACTATACTTAAACGAAGAAAATTATGGATTATGTAAGGCTATGATTATCTATTTGAAGAACCATACATTAATATTATTTCTAAATTCTATCTAGAATTATAAAAAACTAAGGTAAAACCAGAGATTTGGGATGCTAAAACCAAAGAATAATATAATAAAAACTATAAATAAATTAATTTTATCATTAGAAGACTATATCTTAATAAGTTTAATCATGTTTTATTGTGTGGTGAAACCAATAAAATGTGGACCACTATTGCTGTTGAAAATGAACGAGCTCACAATATCAAGGAACTAAGACAAAAAATTGTCAAGCATAAATTCAAAACCTTAAAACTAAAATATTATGAGAGAATAACTCAAATGAATGGAATACTCATGAAAATAGTCAATTATATTGGTAATTTTTTGTAATCTAGTTCCTAATACTAATCACGAATTGTAATCACTTATAGTATTTCTTTTAAAGTTTAGTATAATATCTACTACCATCATAAAATATACACCTGTCAATGATATAAAAAATAAATGATCTTATATGATCTATGATGATGTGTGAAGCATAAATGGAGGATAAAGCAGATTATTAAAAAATAATTTTATTGGAAAATTATTCCTTTAATTTATCTACTTCTAAATATAAGAATAAATCTAAATAGAAAATATTATCTAACTTATCTATTAAAAAATATAAATGTTTCTTCAAATCTAATGAATAAAATTCATAGTTTAAAAGTAAATAAACAAATTTCTATAAAAATATAAAAATATTAAAAACTTATTTCAATAATTAAATGAAAATTTAAGGCAATTCAAAATAATTATAATGCTATTAATTTTAGAATCTTAGATATATTAATCTTGATTTCCCATAGTTTAAGGAAAAAAAAGAAAATATAGAAAGAGTTTCAGAATTAATATGATTATAAGAAAAAAGGAGAAAAGTAAATAAAGGCCACATATGTTCTTCTGAATACTCCAATGGTGAATAATGATCTAGTTCAAATGATGTAAAATCAAACTCTAAAGTCAATATGTACTTTATAGATCAAATAGATGTCGTAAAACCTATTTATTATTATTCCATTTAATTTTAATCAGAAAACTAATCTTTTAAAGAACATGTTGAATATTTATCAGTACCATAATATGATTTTAAACCACATAATAAAAATAATAAAACATTAATGAAATGTTATAATAATAATACAAATGAAAAATGGTATTTTTCAGAAAAATAATAGATTTAAAATATAAACTGGATACATTTTCTTCTACTTATGTCATTCATGAAATAAAAATAAAAGAAATAATGGATGAAGTAAAATTCCTATGGATGGATACATGTGTTTCTATCAATTTATAAAACTATATTAATAAAATAATCAAAATAAATATCGTAAAAAATGAGTATAATCTATAGAAAGTAATGGAGAAAAACCTAACATGTAGAGGAATTTATTTGTGTCTATAAATAATAAATACATGCTAACATCAACTACATTCACTACATAATCAATGGTCATCATGAAAATAATTGTTATATTAAATAACCTTAATTATATAGTGTTAATCATGTCATTATTTCAAATAATTCATCTTCATTTTAGACTATAAATTTAGGAAAAAGATAAAAAAATATTCTTAATCATTTAATTTCTAACATTAAATACCCAAAATCATTTGGTTATGAACAAAATTTCTTAATTTACTCTTATAAGTAAAATTTCAAAAGAATATAAATTCTAAATTATACATGGATATTGGTTACTCAAGAAATGTGATTGGGGACTTCTCTATGTTTCACTCACTCTCAAAGGTCGATGGATAATATTTCACCTTTAGTGGAAATAAAAAAGTAAAAAATCAATTGAATTATTTTAGTTGGAGACCACATTTTAGTACTAATAAAAAATATATATATATTTAAGGTATGAAATAAAATATTATAAGAATATTTAAAGTCTAGGATGATGACCTTTCAATTGTTTTTTTAAACAATTAATGTTTTTCTTTTAAATAGAAATTGATCATGTTTAAAGAACCCAAAATAAAATATTTTTATGATGTATATCTATAATCATTTGGTAAACAAAATGGAAACCATTTCAATATTAAATTCAATGAATCATTTATTTGGAAGAAAATTTTTAGACAATATATTTATTATTCATTACTAAAAATATTTACATTTAATTTAATTTCAAATTTTCTTCAAAAAAATAGAAAAAAAACAATTTATGAGGTGTGTTCCAAATAGGCATGCAACACAATTCATCATTCAAACCAATTAAAGAGGTTTCTTCTTCTATATTCCTATAACATATACATATGGATATATTTATTCAATTTAAAATATCTATACTCAAAGGGAATTATTTTATTTATGTTTCAGTTGATGTTTTTTTTGTATTTACATTGCTTTATTTCTTAAGAATTAAAAGTGAATTATATACAATTTTCATAAATTTCTATAAGCTGGTAAAAATGAAAAATATTCTAAATTTTTTTTATTGAGAAGTGAACATGGGGGAGACTTTTAGAATCATTAATTTAATTCTTTTTTTTGAAAACATACCTTCTCGAACACTATAAATCATAAATAGAACAATGTCTCTAAAAGGAGGAAAATGATATTGTAATAGATTTCTAGAGCAATGATGTTTCAATATAACCACAATTATAATGAATTTGTAAACACAAAATACTATATAATTAATATAAATATTATAAGTTGCATCTTAAAGAAAAAACTTTTGAGTTAGGTAATAATATATATACAAAGGTTTGTGAGTTTAAACTTTGTGGATGTATGGTTTAAATCAGAAAAACAAAGGATAATATTGGTATGTTTATGTCAAGAATGATGAAGGAATATGCCTAGGTTATTTAAAAAATATAAATAATATAGATATTTTAATAATTATTCTAATATAGATAAATAATATACTCATGTTAGGTTAAATAAAAGTGACCTCCAAGATCATTAAAAGATTTTGATTGATGACTTAATTGATTTTATTAAAAAATTGAAACTTGAAACTCTCTTTTATTACAAAATGGAATATAATGTGAAACATATAAGTATGATATGGTCCTAAAAAAATTTAATACGAAGAACCTGAAAGTGTGCTACCTAGATACTCTAGAACCCTTAAAATATATCATTTATAGGAAGTTATAAGAAGCTTAGATAAGAGAGTATAAACTATAAGGATTGTTTGAAACATAACCAAATTTTTTTCCTTTTTATCCTAACTTAAACCCAAATCCATAGAAGAAGTATTAACTGGGTATAGTTATTTAGCTTCCAAGGAATAAGAGTTCAACTAGTTCAAAAGGAGAAAGGTATGGTAATTAGTTGATATAAACTTTAATTATCCTGTTACTAAAACCAAATGGGCATTTAGAAATAAATAGGATGATAAATTTGTGATAACTATAAATATTGTTAGTATAGTTGATAGAAGTTACAACCAAGAGAAAGGGATAAATCATGAGGATTCTGTTTTCCTTATATTTAAACTATAAGTCATTGGTATCCATTTTTGTATTCAAATTATATGAATATTAAAAAAATTCAAATGGATGCACAATATTATTTTCCAAATATTTTTAATAGCATAAGTATCTGTTAAAATAACCTATTGGTTTTAAAGACCATAATTTTTTAAATTATGTTTTCAAACTTATAAAATATGTGTATTATCCTAAAAAAGTACCTAGAGGTTGGTGTAAAAGGTTGAGTTCATTTATTTTATTAAATAAAATTTTATATGTGTTTGGTAAACTCTAATATTTTCAATAAAACGTTATCAAAGGACAATGTTGGTTCAAATTTATATTGGTAATATAATTTTTTGTTCAAAAAATTAGAATTTCTGTAAAAAAAATTAAAAACTCACCCAAAAATTAATTGGATTCCACATGATGGGTGACTTAAATTTCATTCTTGTATTTCATATTTACCAAATATATTTTTAATGGTTTTAAAAGAAATATTATAAATAAATTCATTCATTAAAAGACTTGGTTTTGAATGTAATATTACTTATTCAACCCTTATGACTTCTAATATTACAATTTGATTTGGATGATACGAGGAAACTAGTTGAAAAAAAGTTGTATAGGGGAATAATTGGGAGTATTCTTTATCTAACTTCTTATAGTATATATATCATGTATTATGTATGATTTTATGGTTGATTTGAAGAAAACCCTAAATTGTCTCACTTGAATCCTTCCAAAAGTAATTTAATTTATTTAAAAGTATAATTTTATTTATCCTTATTTTTTTGAAAAAAATATTACATTGATTTAATTTTATAATCATATTATAATTTTTTAGGGTTAAAATTAGATAAAAAAGTCACATCTGGAACTTTCTACTTTCTAGGAAAATCATTATTTTCATAATTAAGAAAAGAAGCAACACCCTGTTGCATTCTCGACCACTAAATCTGAGTACATTGCAACTGGAATTTTTTTGTTCACATTTGTTATGGATGAAACACACATTAATGGTTTTTGGATTATTTTTTTCCCCATTACAATTAAATGTAATAACAATTTTGATATCTATATTCCTAAATATCGAATAATCCATTCAAGAATAAATATATTTATTTAATTCATAATATCTTAATACATCACTCATAAAAGTGTGAAATTTCATTAGATTTTATTAATATTAAATATAATCTAGTAGAAATATTTAAAAATTCATTTCCAACTAACATATTTTATTTTATTAAAGTGTAATTAGGATTATTTTAATTTCAATAATTTTAGAATAGTTTAAATATGATTTAATGTTTATTAGCTATTTTATGTTATTGAATTCCTAACTTATGATTTTATATATGTTTATATATGATTACTATTAAAAAATTAATTTATTATTTTTTCCTTTAGTGGTTTTTAGTTTTAATCTCATTTTAATACATTGATTGGTGTGTCACTCAATGTGACATTAGTGTATCTTTTTTCCATAATACTTTTGAAGTTGAATTGTATCTAGGATCAAACCCACTCATTTTAATACCTTAGATATATATATCTGATTAACTTGAATCATAAACCTAGTCATTTCCTTATATACCTGTCAAATACTTTCCAAGTATGGATAAATCAATAAGATATCATAATGAAACATTAGGTTGTTCCACAAAATCTATGTTAAGTGGTAAAGATCTATAAGTGCGACCAACAAGATTGGTGGATCTTTATAGAATGAATCAAAAAAATTATTTTTTGGGAGAGATTTATATGTTTTAAAATATTTTTATCGATATTTGATGATAAAAATAAATTATCTATGTTCAAAAGGGAAATAAGATAGTTTTATAAGAATACATAGTTTCATATTTATAAAGATATAGATGTTGTTCAATTAAAAGTAAATGGTAAAGACTTCATAATTTCTTTTGAGGAGATATATGAATCTTTTCACTATCCACATGAGGGTAGGTATCTGTATAGTCACTCTTTGATCTATTGTGATGAAATCAGGACATATTTCATTTTGGGATCCCAATTTGGTAATATTAGTGTTGAACGAAAATATCAAAAGGAGTTAGAGCCTAACCAAAGTGTCCTCTCAGAAATTATTTATTTTATTATAACTCATATATCCATAAATGTTTAGAAAATTATTTATTAGGGTATCAATTTGATGTAACTATTGTTGAATTATAATAAAGAATAAATTCCTAGATTATTATTCATTATATGCATAATTTATTTCAACCAAAGAAGTTGATTATGTTATACCCATATAGAAGAATTTTAATCTTGATATACATGATAAAGGATGCATACCTAGAAAATATTGTGGTTTGGAAGTGTCAAATATATTACAGTCTATCTAATGTCCTACTAAATAATATATAGTTGGTCTAGAATACTTTCTTGAATAATATGGAAGTGAAAAAGAATGGGGAGAAGGAAGTAGAAGAGGATAATGATACTGAAGTCTATGATCAAGATATGAGGGGTAAGGATATACTTATATATCTTCCTACTAACATAGTTGTTTCTCAAGATTCAAACCCGATATAGTTGAGGGGGGTTGATATTAGAGCATCTGATGTGAATGAGGTTTCACCTATATAGTAACTAGCTACTGATATTGATATTCAAGCACAAGAAGTTAGAAAGAGTGGTTAGCTTAGGCTAGAGTCTAATGTTAGAGATGAATTATTATAAATTGGAATATAAAGATAAAATATTTAGGATTAAATAATTATAAATGTTAAAGACTCTCATTTTAGAAGAAATCGTGATGTCCTATATGATAATATTCCTTTACAAGTTAGTGATGAACAATATGTTGAGTTGACATTAACCAGTGACACTGAGAAGATACCATATTTTAGTACTAAAAAGGAAGATACTACACAATTAGTCAATCAGAATGAAACTAATATTGTGTTTGAATACCATGCCAATAACTTTGATGATAATGTTTTTAATATGTTTGAAAATGTGAAATTAAAGATAAATGATATCAAGGATGAGATTAAAGCATCAAAGGATATGTTTGAAAGCATAAATGATAATTTAGTCTCCAAGACTAATTTCAGTATCATGATGTAAATTATGTATTCTCAAATTTAAATGCTAAATAATCATCAACATGATTATATATGTGAATATATAGAAGTGTTGGATGTATTAAGATCATTAAAATATTACTTTAATGAATTTAAAGAAAATTATTCTTCCAAAATATATATCCATATAATGAAGAGAATATTTATCTCTCAAATTCAATTCATAATGAAGCTTCCATATTCTCTAGAATACATTTCATCTACCAATATAAAGGTATTTCAATAAGTTTAGGAACAATTTTATATTATTTACTAATATTTGAGTATTAGGAATGATAGGATATAATCAATTAAATGTGATATACTATAAATTAACCATTATCATATGTTTAAAAATTAAATCATCATTTATTTTAGAATTTAAAAACCAAAAGTAGAAAACATTTCAAGTTTATAATGGAATGAGAAGTAACTATAAATGAAAATTTTAGATTTTGGACTCTAATTAGAAGAAAATAAATCCGAATCTTAAAAATATAGTAGTTACATCACCTGGAATATTATTTTATGAATCCATTAATGAACATTATAACAACCAAAGATACCTCTATAAGGTAGTGTAGTTAGTTATTTCTTAGGATAAACCACCAATTTCTCAACCTGTTGTATCATATTCTCAACTATAATCTTGAAATATAAAGAGGGAAGATTTTTTTTTATCAAGATAGTATTACCACATTGACAAAAAGGGTGACTAAAGATGATGTCAAAAATAATTTTCTAATTTTATTTTACTTTTATGAGTATGAAAATATACACATTCTAGGATCCCATTTTAGATAAATACTTAAAATCAAAGATAGAAAATCCATGGGATCAAAAATTCTAGTAAGTTATTCTATTTCTCAATTGTTTTTCCATGAATTGTTTTATCTAAGATTATTTTATGAGGAATAAAATAAGTCTTATACTATATGAGAGGTTACATCTTCTTTAGATACCTCTTTTAGTGTTGTTAATTTTCTTTTATAACCTGTCTGAACCTCTCTCACACAAACTATTCATTTTCCTCCCTCAGAACTTCCATATCTTGAACCTCCTACTACCGAACTGAATCATTAAATTTTTTTAATATGTTTAAGATGTGGGAACTTACTATCAAATAAGTCATATGATAAATTCATTGGATTAAATAGTATATAACTATTCCATACAACCTAGTTTAGATCTTTGTTAATACTAAAATAATTATTAATATGGTTTAAAGGAGAGGTATACAATCTAGCTTGATTATTATAAGTATGATCTTATGAGAAGGATTGATATGATCAAAAAATCCCTATTTTAAATGAAGATTGGAAATAATTCAGGCATGTTACCACTAAATATATTTCCATATTCCAAGAGATGAATAGAATAATGTATTAGTATTATCACCTTCTACCTTGATTCTTAATAATAGGCGGCTACTATTACATAGAGACAACTGATTGGTATTTCTTGATCTAAACATTGAATACCTAAGTTTATTTACTCTATAGTTTATAGGTACAATTAAGAGAATATCAAGAGGATTATATATTACATTTTAAAAGAATGGACATGTCAGAGTGGAGATAAAACAGGTCTTAGCGATACAATATCTAAAAGGATCCATGTCACACCGAATACTAGTGTATTTATATATGGACCACTTGATCCTAGTTCCAAACCTACTCTTGATTAACATCAATCCAATATTAATCCTTTACTTAAACCACCATTCTATCCTACTATAGATCCTAAGTATTTTGATCTCTATTTTATTTGTATGATTTATATTTTATGACTATATGTAATTATGATTATTTAGTTAATTTAGTTTAGTTCTTTATTTTTATATCCTTTCCCTCTTCGGTTTTTTAATATTTATTTATAATTTACTTATTTTATTTATATTTTAATAAGTTTCCCCTAGTCAATTATAAACTATAATTCATTTCATTCATTAATCATTAGAGTTGCAAAATTTACTGTGAAATATTTCATGTGTTATATCCATTCTTTTAGCTTTATTTGTCATGTCACAAAAAGGGAGAGAAGAAAATTTAACAAATACAAAATTTTACTCAATTTATTATTATATAACATACATATTAGTATCTTATTAAAATATTATTGATTGTAATATTCTATTATAAAAATATATAACATTTTATTTTTATCGTATTATAAGGTTTGTGATCATAAAAAAAATGGGGAGATTTTTTGTCACACTAATGTTGTTCAACTACATACCATTTTATCTTTTTTTTATAATAAAAAACCATAAATCCTATTTATATCTACTTTTATAAAGTATGTAGATCATTATTTTTAAAAATTATAGATATGTGTTCTTTATACGTTTTTTACATGTTATAATTTCTCTGTGTTGAAGCCTCCCATTCAAGTCTTACGAAGTACTGAAGACTAAAACTGAAGCTTATGATTAGTATAATGTTCGAGATAAATTTCATATTTTTCAATTTTTTCTATGTATGGACATATTATGATAAATAAATTCATATTTTCAAAAAATATGCTTAAATAAAGTTTTATGATAATTTAAGTTGTTCATAAATCCTTACAAGTTGTACTTGAGGCCAAAATGAATCCTCAAGATGAATTCATATGGTAAATCCTTTCGTTAAAACTGAAATATTATGATCAGATGATATTCATATGGTCTAGTGAGTCATATGATTTGAAATAAAGATGATAAATACTTACATTCATACACTAATGTTTTATAATGTTCAACAAGTCATAAAATTAAATGAGGACTTATAGTCAGAAGCCTTATGATTCTGAAGACTTATGAGGTTGGGTATTTTTATGTATGCTGTAGAAATATTATTAAAAGTTATTATAAATTTATTATAATTTAAATATATCAAGTAAAGTATGTTTCTAGTTTCTTTTTATAAAAAATCATATCTAAATAAGTAAACCCCAAATTAAGTAAAGATGATATTTCAAAGATATAAAAAGTTTTAAGAAAGATGAAAGATGAAACAACCTGACACACTATTGTTTATATTTATAGAATAAATTCACATTATAAGAAGAAATAATTATTTTTTATGAATTATGCTATTAATTCGTGACTATTTTGAATGAAATTATATGTTTTAATTATAAATGGAAGTGTCGTATATATTAATGTGAAGTTGTCAAGAAAAATACACAAAACATTCACGTACTCGTTTTTATGCTAATTATATATATTAGACTATATATGAAAATTTTCTAATGCTAGGTAATTTCATGTAACATATGTAGACAATAATGTTATTTATAGATTCTTTATAAGTCTAATACATATTTGGGAAAACTTGATCATATTTTGTTATTGCTTGCAACTATATGATAAACCGAAAAAAATTTAATTCATCTACTTATTTATACATTTTAAACTGACTGAACATATTATAGAAAGTCCAAGTATAAGTCTTTTAAAATGAAGATTTTGGTAAAATACCTTGGAAACTTTTATAGTATGTTGAATTTTCTTACACTAAACTGTCGAGGTCCTTAAGAAATTAACCTGCACAGTGAAAATGAAAATCCCTGCGAGTGAGTGATTGGTGGAGTGGACTAGGTAGTCTTCATTCCCCAAACCGAAATAAAATTCATGTGTTATGAATCTTCAATTTTTTTGAACATTCCTCTTCTTATATTGTTTAACGTCAAGGAAAAAATCATTTATGTTTTAAAAAGGATGGTTTGACGTTTAATATTTTCTTAACAACCCAATTCACCCCCTCTTTAGTAATTTTTTAACACATATCTGGACAATGACATGGTTAATCTTACACTGTTATTCATGAACTAGGTTTTTATAATGTAGGTCTTCATGAAAATATTATTTCATGCATTGGATACTCATCACTCTGGTTTATGCATATACAATATTATATGCATAACTCTATTTTATTTATCAAATAGTAAACATTTTCATAGTATACTTTTTCTTACAATATTACCACTGATCATGTATTGACAACACGCTCTACTCATGAAGTACGATATATAGTGTTTCTTTTTCTCCTTTCAAGTAAATAGATGCGGATGTAACATCATGTAATAATAAAAAATGTGCAACACATAAGGAATGGTTCTTCAATGTTTAAGAAATCACATGTTCATGGGTATACATATGTATTTACACACTTTTTCATGATCTTCATTAACACCTATTTATTTTTAATTCTTAAATTTTCATTCCAAATTGTGTAGAAAATTTGAATTATATTAATGAAATTGGGAACATGATTTTAAAATTAATAATAGATATGAAATCATCACATTTAATGTTTCTTTATTTAAAGAAATTCTTATAATCAAAAGAACCATTCAAACATACTTATAAATAATTACACATAAAAATTCAATGGAAAAACTCCATAATTAAACCATTATCACAATGGAATTTCATTAAATAAACACATTTAAACAAATAATAAAATATTACTTCAATCAATTTGGGTTATTCAATCTCAACCTTTGTTTTTTGTTAGTACCAATTTCACTTCTAACTTCAATGGTTTTTTCTCCACCCTAATTTATAATGAAAACAAATAAAGTATGGGAAATAATTCAAATCATATCAATCTATAGCAACTGAACTTTTCATATTCTATCCTTTAATATCCTTATTTAATAATATATTCCATGTAAGAGAAATTCAAATTGATATTCTTGAGAGAATGAAGGCATCACATTTCATAAAGAAAAGAGTCATTAATTAATCAAATCCAAGTCTATGTGGGATAATGTAGTGTAGAAAAAAAACTGTGACCAATTTAGACAACAATGTTTCTAGTAAATTTTTCAGGATGTGATGGAAACACTAAAACCTTCATTTAGATGATTTTCAAATGATTTTTAAGTAATATCCCATATTCATCTTAATATATAGGTTAAAAAATGTTCAACTATAAGAATGAAATTTACGTTTAATAAACAATTTTACTTTTTTCATCAAATTATCAGTTTCTACAATTCTAATCCAGAATTATTTTTTATATAGAGTTAGGAGAACATTCCACTTTAAGGACATGCTTCAATTTCCAAAAATTTTAAATCACTAGATAAATACCTTAGTTGACCTCAATATATTAATTTAATACCAATTAATATATTCAACTTCAGTAGTTGTTTAGATTTTCTCCCATAGAGGGATGATCTTCATCCATATTCTTCATCATGATATACTTTATTCAAGAATGAACTCCAAGAACAATTTAAAAACCAATTCAAACAAAGAACTCCACAATGGATAGTCTCATAGATGCAATATAATTTATAATAGAACTCATATCTTCAAGACTGCCCCTAAATATATGCCTCACATTCAATTCCCAGTATAGAAGAAACAAACACAAAATATACATGAAAAAGGAAATTCTTCAATAATCGCCACATAGAGAAAAAGGGATGAGATATATTTCTCAACCTAGAAACATTTTTAAATTATGATCTAGATTTATAAAAAATACATAATTATTTATACTTATTTTTCTTTAAAAAATTTATCATTTAAGGTAAACATGGATTTCTTAATTTTTTTCATCTTTAATCTTAGATAGAGAATGTAACACCCGAGACTTTTATGTTATATAAATCATCAAAGGAATCTTTTTCTACACAACACTTGCTTGGCTTGCTTTACACGCAATCGCGACCTTCCTCGATATCTTGCGTCGTACGCAATACCGAGTTTCACTAAACAACAATATGCTATTAAAACTAGCCGTTATGAATAGTAATAACCAATTTTTGAAATTTTATAAATTTTATTTTTCAAAATGGACTTCATTTTCGGACTCAGAATATCGAAATTAGCCTAGGGTGAAATTTTGGTATTTTTCTGAAAACTTTCAATTTTTGATGAATAGTGAAACCACTAAGTGGTAGGTTAAAAACTGAATTTTGCATAAAACTTAATTTTACCGCTTCTGTGAATGGAATTTCAAAAATCCGAGAGATACGGTTAATATCAAGGACTAAAATGTGGTTCAATGAGATGAAAATAATTTTTTGGTGAATAGTAACTTTTTACTATTTTTACCGCGGTTAATAGTAAATAGGGTAACTAAGGGTAAATATGATATTAATATTACCCTAACACATGTCCTAATTCTATTGGACAAGTGTAATTCGACCAAAAACAAACTTAGGAATAAAATATGACCATTTAGGCCCACTTGGATTAGATTAGGACATTTATTATTAATTTATTTAAAGAAGGGTTAAAATAGTTAAAATCAAAGTTTAATAAGTAAATCATTTTTAATATGGGGTTATACATAAGATAAATTCAATTGTAAATATTCATTAGAAAGCTAAAAAGATTTCCTACATGATGATATTTTATTTGTAATTTTTAGACATTAAATAATTTAATTTATTTATGACATAATGATGATGCAGTAATTATCTTATTAATGAAATATTGACATAATTGATGTTATAAACACCAAAATAAATGTAATTTGAGACTTTTTCTGAATTCCACTAATTTTCTAGGTTACTATGATATATTAGTATTGATTTAATCAACTTGGTTCGAACATATAATTCTGTTATGACTTTCAAACAAATCATATATCAAATAGTGTCAAAATTGACACAAAATAGTTTTTAAATCAAATATTATATTATTAATTGTTATTTTATTCCTAAAAATCTAAGGTTCGGCCAAATGACTTAGATAAGGATATATATATTAATAATAAGCAATTTGGGGTTCGTTTGGCATGTTATAGTAAGTGTATTAACCATATAGTGAAAGAAAACAAAAAGACATGGTAAAAGTTAAATTATTTAACTTAGAGTTAAATTTAATTGATAAGGTTAAAATAATATCCTAAACTTGTCTAAATTCTATTGGTTGATAGGATTTCGACCCATCCCCACTTTAGCTTCGAAATAAGACCCTTTGGAACCATTATAAACCGATTTTGACTTTAATATAAAATAATATTTTGAGATATTCCTAAGGTGCCCCTCTCCTCCCTTATAAAAGGGCACCTCCTCCCCCTCCTCCTCACACCAAATTGAGCACTCAAGCTCGGCCAACCCCTGCCATTTTCTCCTCTCCACTTCCCTAGAATAATCCTAGAGGTCCTGGTCTTCTACAAAGACCAATCTTAGTTCCTTAAGTGGAGGATTCAAAGAGGCGTTCCAAAGAAGAGGAGCTTCGGACACGTACAAAGCTAATCGGACCTAAGGTAAGGGAAATATCAGAATCTCATTTTTATCCGAGATTGTTTATTCGTATGTATTTACTGGGGTGTATTTTATCATCCACATCCATGTTCCCTCAATATGTAATATTGTTTCCATCCACTTACAATAGTTTAAATCAAATTTTACCCTTCGATGAGTTTTTAGTAAAGAATATGAATGGAATCTTTTGTTGTTTTTCGTACGAGGTACTTTTTTGACTTTTCCGACAAAAGTACGAAGAATGTTTTTTTAACTTATACGGCATGAATGGATTTTTAAAACATTATTTCCAAGAAGCTTCCTTTACAAGTTTTCAATTTTATTTTTAATCAACTTCTTTTATTTTAAAGTTGTATGACATGTTATGAAAGGAAAAATGTTTTTGAAGAAGAAAGGATATTTTCCTCAAGAATGGAGTTCAAGTGTTTTATCAAAATTATTTTCCATCTAAGATAATAAAGGGTTCTGTTTTTATCCCTATTATTAAATTGATTTGATCATGTTGTGATGGAATTATTTTTATGAATTCCTTTATCTTATATGAATTGTTTTATGATGTCATGTTTTTTAAGAATCCCATTTTTATTACATGGGTTATGTGATGATGTAAGATTTATGATTATGTGGCACACATAAGAAAGGATTCATTATAAGATGGGTTGGACCTATATCTCCCTCCAATGCATTGGGTAAAGATTTTATATCTCATGAGATAGACATGGCTGGAACGGAAGGTTATTTCGGTTCAGTGATACAGGACTGAAACGAGGAGTGAACTCGGTTCAGAAAGGGACTTTGTCCACTAAGATAGTCTTGGCAATGAGTCATGACTAACAAGAAATGATTTTCCATGATTATGTGTGCATGCCACAAAGTTTCAAGTTTTATGTTATGATTATGGGGATCTCATTTTCACTCCTATGATTTGTTCCATGTTAAGTTATTATGATCTCTTTTGCAGGTTATGATTTTCAAAAAGATATGATATGATTTTTATTTCCTTTATTTGCCTTGCTGAGCATTTGAGCTCACCCTTTTATGTTTTTTTCCCCAGGTCAGGAAGATGGATATTAAGTAGAATATGCTAAAAGGGGCCCTAGATATGATGAAATAAATGGGAGACACTGTAGAAGATTTATGAACCAGTTGTTTATGTTTCCCAGTTTCTAAAGGCACTATACCTATACGGTCCTTTGTAGTTTTATCATATGTTGTAATAAGTGTGCTTCAATTTTTGAAGTATTAAAAATGTATGTAAAGTATGGGTCGTTATAGTTGGTATCAGAGGAAAGGTATAGTCAACCTTTGGAAACTAGGATGTGAAAGCCTTAGTAAGAACCCTAAAGATAAGTCTAAGCATAGTACACAATCTTAGTGTTTTAGAAATGGCCTTGAATAACCTAGGATAAGACCATAAGCATGAAAATTTTATTCTTGAATTATGTGGTTTCCTATTATAATTAGTGTTGCTCACACTATTCTTCTTGGTTTTAGTCAATGGCTGGAACCCGAAGGAACCGTGTTAATGCGGAATGCGATGGGCAATGCAATGATTGTCCCCCTGAGCAACCAAACGATATGGGAGCTGGAATGCAAAATCTTGTAGCCATGCTCACACAACTTTCTCAAGCTATGAATCATGCAGGATTTCCAAACGAACAAAGGAGGGAGCAACATTCTGTTGAATCCTTCATGAGGCAGCGTCCACCATCTTTCAGCGGGTCTACTGATCCATTAGTCGCTGAACAATGGATTAGTACTACTGAAAAGATATTTTCAGTTCTTCAATGTTCTGAGCATGATAAAGTCATCCTAGCAGTGTATCGTTTGGAAGGAGATGTGGATCAATGGTGGAATCTTGTTAAGAATACGAGGCAAAGGGATGAAATTGAGTCTATGGAATGGGACGAGTTCAAGAACTTATTTTTCAATAAGTACTTCCCTCGTATTCTCCGAACAAAGATGGAGAAAGAGTTCCTTGAACTGAAGAAAAGGGATGATGAATCTGTTAGTACCTATGAAGCAAATTTTACAAGACTTGCAAGGTACGCTTCTGGTATTATTATCCAACCTGAGAGTAAGATCGATCGATTCTTTAGTGGCTTAAAACCAAGTCTTCGAAGGGCGTTAGCCATAAGGGACTTCAATAGCTACGAGGAAATTGTTCGATGTGCTCTCAAAGTCGAGATGGAGATTGGAGTAACCCATCAGTCACATGGGTTTGATAAGAAGAGGAAGATGGAATTCAAAGAAAAATCTAAAGAGCACACGGAAAAGAAGATGAACTTTCCCTTATGCTCAAAGTGTGGAAAGAAACATGGAGGGAGTTGTCTTAAAGGGACAAGTAAATGTTTTAAATGTGGAAAGGAAGTTCATCGGGCATTTGAATGCCGTGATAATGGGAAGAAGATGTCTAATGATGCAAACAAAGGAAGGGATACACAGAATGAACCTACTACACTTCAATGTTTCAAGTGCAAGGAGATGGGGCATTATGCCAATCAATGCCCAAATCCAAGGGTTGATGATGATGGTCGACGTCAACAAAATCTTAAGGCTAAAGACAAAGGAAAGTCACATGCAATTTCTATCAGCGATGTGGAGTACGATAACGATGTGGTGAAAGGTACACTTACCATCCATTCTAAAGTAGCAAATGTTTTATTTGATTCTGGATCCACCCACTCTTTTATTTCTGAAGACTTTTCTAAGGGTATCACCGTATTACCTCAACAATTAAATGTTGAGTTAGCCGTGACAACACCTAATGGCACATCAATCGCATCAAAAGTTTATAATTCTTCTCCGATCGAAGTTTGTGGGAAAGTGCTTCCTGAAAATCTTGTGATCCTTCCTTTAGTGGAATTTGATGTGATTCTTGGCATGGATTGGCTTTCTCTACATGGAGCTCATATCAATTGCCAAAGAAGGGAAGTCACATTTCATATTCCAGATCAATCTACGATCGTCTATCAATGCAAGGATGAACATAACCTTCCAGTGGAAATTTCTTCCATCTTATGGGTATTGATTCCACTAAATGAAGGTTATTTATCTCAAATGGTTGGTGAGAAACTCACGATTAAGAATATGCCCATTGTACGGGAGTTTGATGATGTCTTTCCGGAGGAATTGTCGGGTCTTCCACCAAATCGTGAAGTTGAGTTTTCAATAGAACTCGCACCGGGTGCTTTGCCTATTTCAAAGACACCTTATAGAATGGCCCCAATTGAGTTGCAGGAATTGAAGAAGCAACTCCAAGAGAATCTTGATAAGGGATTCATACGCCCTAGTGCGTCACCTTGGGGAGCACCTGTTCTATTTGTTAAGAAGAAAGATGGATCAATGAGACTCTGCATTGATTATCGAGAACTTAACAAGATCACTATCAAGAACAAATATCCTCTCCCACGCATTGATGACTTATTTGACCAACTACGCGGAGCTCAATACTTTTCCAAGATTGATCTTCGTTCAGGGTATCATCAATTAAGGGTCAAAAGGGAGGATATACCAAAGACGGCTTTCCGTACAAGGTATGGACACTATGAATTTATAGTGATGCCATTTGGTCTTACTAATGCCCCTGCTATCTTCATGGATCTAATGAATAGAGTCTTTAAAGACTATCTTGATCAATTTGTGGTAGTCTTTATAGACGATATTCTTGTCTATTCAAAGAGCAAGGAAGAGCATGAAGATCACTTGAGAATTATATTGAAGACCCTGAGAAAAGAGAAGCTTTATGCCAAATTTACCAAGTGTGAATTTTGGCTTCAAAAAGTTCCATTTTTGGGTCATATAATCTCAAAAGAGGGGATATCTGTGGATCCAGCAAAAACAGAGGTTATCGAAAGATGGTCGAGACCAACCACAGTAACTGAGATCCGAAGTTTTCTTGGTTTGGCTGGATATTATCGACGTTTTGTAAAAGATTTTTCACGATTATCTAATCCAATCACCAAGTTGACTCGGAAAGGAGTTAAGTTTGTCTGGACAGAGGAATGTGAAAAGAATTTCAAGGAGTTGAAAAGAAGGTTATCCAGTGCACCTGTGCTCACACTGCCTTGTAGTGGAGAAAGGTTTGTGATCTACAGTGATGCATCCAAGAAGGGATTGGGGTGTGTTCTTATGCAAAATGATATGGTGATAGCTTATGCCTCACGACAGTTGAAAATCCATGAGCAAAATTACCCAACACATGATTTGGAGTTGGCTGCGGTAATCTTTGCATTAAAGATTTGGAGGCATTACCTTTATGGTGAAAGGTGTGATATTTATACTGATCATAAAAGTTTAAAGTATATTTTCACACAAAAGGAGTTGAATATGCGTCAAAGAAGATGGTTGGAGCTGATTAAGGATTATGACTGCTCAATCCATTACCACCCTGGGAAAGCAAACAAGGTGGCAGATGCATTAAGTCGACAAGACCATGCTAGTTTATCCATGATGAGGATCACAAAAGATCCAATATTTATGGATTTACAAAGGATGGATCTTGGAATTATAATGGAAGGGGAAAAATCTTATCTTTCTCAAATGAATGTTCAACCATCTATACATGTGAAGATTAAAGAGGCACAGAAAGAAGATGTCGAGTTACAAAAGAAGGTGAGAAATGTTCCTGAATTCAACCTTGATTGTGATGGGATAATAAAGTTCAGGAATCGGGTTTGTGTTCCTCCCATCCACGAATTAAAGAAAGAGCTGCTGGATGAGGCTCATAGTTCTTCATTCTCTATTCATCCTGGAAGCACGAAGATGTATAGGGACCTGAAAGAGTACTTCTGGTGGGATGGCATGAAAAGAGATGTTGCTGAATATGTCTCTCGATGCTTGGTTTGTCAACAAGTTAAAGCTGAGAGACAGAAGTCTAAGGGGATGTTACAACCATTACCCATACCCGAATGGAAATGGGAAAACATCACTATGGACTTTGTCACAGGACTTCCTAAAACATCCAAAGGCAATAATGCTATCTGGGTCATAGTTGATCGTCTTACAAAGTCTGCACACTTCATTGCTATTAGAGAGGATTTCTCTCTAGATCAGCTTGCCAGGATATATGTAAAGGAAGTGGTAAGATTGCATGGAGTACCACTTTCTATTATATCTGATCGGGATCCGAGATTTACCTCGAAGTTCTGGCGAAGTCTTCAGCATACTCTGGATACAGAGTTGAGTTTCAGCACTGCTTATCATCCCCAGACAGACGGTCAGTCTGAGAGAACAATTCAAACCCTAGAAGATATGTTGAGAGCTTGCTCTATGGATTTCAAAGGAGGTTGGGATCAACACCTACCTTTGGTGGAATTTTCTTATAATAATAGCTTTCACTCCAGTATTCAAATGGCTCCTTATGAAGCTCTCTATGGAAAGAAATGCAGGACTCCAACTTGCTGGGATGAAGTTGGGGAAAGAAAGCTATTAGGACCTGATCTCGTTGATGAAATGGCAGAAAAGGTCAGATCTATTCAACAACACATAAGAGCAGCTCAGAGTCGACAGAAAAGTTATGCCGACAATCGAAGAAGAGACCTAGAGTTTGAAGTGGGTGATAAAGTGTTCTTACGAATATCTCCCTGGAAGAGGGTTATGAGATTTGGAAAGAAGGGGAAGTTGAGCCCTAGATATATCGGTCCTTTTGAAATACTGGATCGTGTTGGGAAGGTAGCTTACCGATTGGCGCTTCCACCGAATCTCTCTCAAGTTCACGATGTGTTCCATGTATCTCTCCTGAGAAAGTACATACCAGATCCTTCACATGTACTCAGCTCAGAAGTTGTACCGCTGGAGCAAGATCTTTCTTATGAAGAACAGCCGATAGAGATTCTGGATCGTAGCGAAAAAGTCCTACGAAACAAGACCACTCGCTTGGTGAAAGTTTTATGGAGAAACCACCAACTTGAAGAAGCTACATGGGAGCTTGAGGATATGATGAGGGAGAAGTATCCTCATTTGTTTGTTGCAAAGTGACGAATTTCGAGGGCGAAATTCTTTTTAAGGGGGGTAGAATGTAACACCCGAGACTTTTATGTTATATAAATCATCAAAGGAATCTTTTTCTACACAACACTTGCTTGGCTTGCTTTACACGCAATCGCGACCTTCCTCGATAGCTTGCGTCGTACGCAATACCGAGTTTCACTAAACAACAATATGCTATTAAAACTAGCCGTTATGAATAGTAATAACCAATTTTTGAAATTTTATAAATTTTATTTTTCAAAATGGACTTCATTTTCGGACTCAGAATATCGAAATTAGCCTAGGGTGAAATTTTGGTATTTTTCTGAAAACTTTCAATTTTTGATGAATAGTGAAACCACTAAGTGGTAGGTTAAAAACTGAATTTTGCATAAAACATAATTTTACCGCTTCTGTGAATGGAATTTCAAAAATCCGAGAGACACGGTTAATATCAAGGACTAAAATGTGGTTCAATGAGATGAAAATAATTTTTTGGTGAATAGTAACTTTTTACTATTTTTACCGCGGTTAATAGTAAATAGGGTAACTAAGGGTAAATATGATATTAATATTACCCTAACACATGTCCTAATTCTATTGGACAAGTGTAATTCGACCAAAAACAAACTTAGGAATAAAATATGACCATTTAGGCCCACTTGGATTAGATTAGGACATTTATTATTAATTTATTTAAAGAAGGGTTAAAATAGTTAAAATCAAAGTTTAATAAGTAAATCATTTTTAATATGGGGTTATACATAAGATAAATTCAATTGTAAATATTCATTAGAAAGCTAAAAAGATTTCCTACATGATGATATTTTATTTGTAATTTTTAGACATTAAATAATTTAATTTATTTATGACATAATGATGATGCAGTAATTATCTTATTAATGAAATATTGACATAATTGATGTTATAAACACCAAAATAAATGTAATTTGAGACTTTTTATGAATTCCACTAATTTTCTAGGTTACTATGATATATTAGTATTGATTTAATCAACTTGGTTCGAACATATAATTCTGTTATGACTTTCAAACAAATCATATATCAAATAGTGTCAAAATTGACACAAAATAGTTTTTAAATCAAATATTATATTATTAATTGTTATTTTATTCCTAAAAATCTAAGGTTCGGCCAAATGACTTAGATAAGGATATATATATTAATAATAAGCAATTTGGGGTTCGTTTGGCATGTTATAGTAAGTGTATTAACCATATAGTGAAAGAAAACAAAAAGACATGGTAAAAGTTAAATTATTTAACTTAGAGTTAAATTTAATTGATAAGGTTAAAATAATATCCTAAACTTGTCTAAATTCTATTGGTTGATAGGATTTCGACCCATCCCCACTTTAGCTTCGAAATAAGACCCTTTGGAACCATTATAAACCGATTTTGACTTTAATATAAAATAATATTTTGAGATATTCCTAAGGTGCCCCTCTCCTCCCTTATAAAAGGGCACCTCCTCCCCCTCCTCCTCACACCAAATTGAGCACTCAAGCTCGGCCAACCCCTGCCATTTTCTCCTCTCCACTTCCCTAGAATAATCCTAGAGGTCCTGGTCTTCTACAAAGACCAATCTTAGTTCCTTAAGTGGAGGATTCAAAGAGGCGTTCCAAAGAAGAGGAGCTTCGGACACGTACAAAGCTAATCGGACCTAAGGTAAGGGAAATATCACAATCTCATTTTTATCCGAGATTGTTTATTCGTAAGTATTTACTGGGGTGTATTTTATCATCCACATCCATGTTCCCTCAATATGTAATATTGTTTCCATCCACTTACAATAGTTTAAATCAAATTTTACCCTTCGATGAGTTTTTAGTAAAGAATATGAATGGAATCTTTTGTTGTTTTTCGTACGAGGTACTTTTTTGACTTTTCCGACAAAAGTACGAAGAATGTTTTTTTAACTTATACGGCATGAATGGATTTTTAAAACATTATTTCCAAGAAGCTTCCTTTACAAGTTTTCAAGTTTATTTTTAATCAACTTCTTTTATTTTAAAGTTGTATGACATGTTATGAAAGGAAAAATGTTTTTGAAGAAGAAAGGATATTTTCCTCAAGAATGGAGTTCAAGTGTTTTATCAAAATTATTTTCCATCTAAGATAATAAAGGGTTCTGTTTTTATCCCTATTATTAAATTGATTTGATCATGTTGTGATGGAATTATTTTTATGAATTCCTTTATCTTATATGAATTGTTTTATGATGTCATGTTTTTTAAGAATCCCATTTTTATTACATGGGTTATGTGATGATGTAAGATTTATGATTATGTGGCACACATAAGAAAGGATTCATTATAAGATGGGTTGGACCTATATCTCCCTCCAATGCATTGGGTAAAGATTTTATATCTCATGAGATAGACATGGCTGGAACGGAAGGTTATTTCGGTTCAGTGATACAGGACTGAAACGAGGAGTGAACTCGGTTCAGAAAGGGACTTTGTCCACTAAGATAGTCTTGGCAATGAGTCATGACTAACAAGAAATGATTTTCCATGATTATGTGTGCATGCCACAAAGTTTCAAGTTTTATGTTATGATTATGGGGATCTCATTTTCACTCCTATGATTTGTTCCATGTTAAGTTATTATGATCTCTTTTGCAGGTTATGATTTTCAAAAAGATATGATATGATTTTTATTTCCTTTATTTGCCTTGCTGAGCATTTGAGCTCACCCTTTTATGTTTTTTCCCCAGGTCAGGAAGATGGATATTAAGTAGAATATGCTAAAAGGGGCCCTAGATATGATGAAATAAATGGGAGACACTGTAGAAGATTTATGAACCAGTTGTTTATGTTTCCCAGTTTCTAAAGGCACTATACCTATACGGTCCTTTGTAGTTTTATCATATGTTGTAATAAGTGTGCTTCAATTTTTGAAGTATTAAAAATGTATGTAAAGTATGGGTCGTTATAGTTGGTATCAGAGGAAAGGTATAGTCAACCTTTGGAAACTAGGATGTGAAAGCCTTAGTAAGAACCCTAAAGATAAGTCTAAGCATAGTACACAATCTTAGTGTTTTAGAAATGGCCTTGAATAACCTAGGATAAGACCATAAGCATGAAAATTTTATTCTTGAATTATGTGGTTTCCTATTATAATTAGTGTTGCTCACACTATTCTTCTTGGTTTTAGTCAATGGATGGAACCCGAAGGAACCGTGTTAATGCGGAATGCGATGGGCAATGCAATGATTGTCCCCCTGAGCAACCAAACGATATGGGAGCTGGAATGCAAAATCTTGTAGCCATGCTCACACAACTTTCTCAAGCTATGAATCATGCAGGATTTCCAAACGAACAAAGGAGGGAGCAACATTCTGTTGAATCCTTCATGAGGCAGCGTCCACCATCTTTCAGCAGGTCTACTGATCCATTAGTTGCTGAACAATGGATTAGTACTACTGAAAAGTTATTTTCAGTTCTTCAATGTTCTGAGCATGATAAAGTCATCCTAGCAGTGTATCGTTTGGAAGGAGATGTGGATCAATGGTGGAATCTTGTTAAGAATATGAGGCAAAGGGATGAAATTGAGTCTATGGAATGGGACGAGTTCAAGAACTTATTTTTCAATAAGTACTTCCCTCGTATTCTCCGAACAAAGATGGAGAAAGAGTTCCTTGAACTGAAGAAAAGGGATGATGAATCTGTTAGTACCTATGAAGCAAATTTTACAAGACTTGCAAGGTACGCTTCTGGTATTATTATCCAACCTGAGAGTAATATCGATCGATTCTTTAGTGGCTTAAAACCAAGTCTTCGAAGGGCGTTAGCCATAAGGGACTTCAATAGCTACGAGGAAATTGTTCGATGTGCTCTCAAAGTCGAGATGGAGATTGGAGTAACCCATCAGTCACATGGGTTTGATAAGAAGAGGAAGATGGAATTCAAAGAAAAATCTAAAGAGCACACGGAAAAGAAGATGAACTTTCCCTTATGCTCAAAGTGTGGAAAGAAACATGGAGGGAGTTGTCTTAAAGGGACAAGTAAATGTTTTAAATGTGGAAAGGAAGGTCATCGGGCATTTGAATGCCGTGATAATGGGAAGAAGATGTCTAATGATGCAAACAAAGGAAGGGATACACAGAATGAACCTACTACACTTCAATGTTTCAAGTGCAAGGAGATGGGGCATTATGCCAATCAATGCCCAAATCCAAGGGTTGATGATGATGGTCGACGTCAACAAAATCTTAAGGCTAAAGACAAAGGAAAGTCACATGCAATTTCTATCAGCGATGTGGAGTACGATAACGATGTGGTGAAAGGTACACTTACCATCCATTCTAAAGTAGCAAATGTTTTATTTGATTCTCGATCCACCCACTCTTTTATTTCTGAAGACTTTTCTAAGGGTATCACCGTATTACCTCAACAATTAGATGTTGAGTTAGCCGTGACAACACCTAATGGCACATCAATCGCATCAAAAGTTTATAATTCTTCTCCGATCGAAGTTTGTGGGAAAGTGCTTCCTGCAAATCTTGTGATCCTTCCTTTAGTGGAATTTGATGTGATTCTTGGCATGGATTGGCTTTCTCTACATGGAGCTCATATCAATTGCCAAAGAAGGGAAGTCACATTTCATATTCCAGATCAATCTACGATCGTCTATCAATGCAAGGATGAACATAACCTTCCAGTGGAAATTTCTTCCATCTTATGGGTATTGATTCCACTAAATGAAGGTTATTTATCTCAAATGGTTGGTGAGAAACTCACGATTAAGAATATGCCCATTGTACGGGAGTTTGATGATGTCTTTCCGGAGGAATTGTCGGGTCTTCCACCAAATCGTGAAGTTGAGTTTTCAATAGAACTCGCACCGGGTGCTTTGCCTATTTCAAAGACACCTTATAGAATGGCCCCAATTGAGTTGCAGGAATTGAAGAAGCAACTCCAAGAGAATCTTGATAAGGGATTCATACACCCTAGTGCGTCACCTTGGGGAGCACCTGTTCTATTTGTTAAGAAGAAAGATGGATCAACGAGACTCTGCATTGATTATCGAGAACTTAACAAGATCACTATCAAGAACAAATATCCTCTCCCACGCATTGATGACTTATTTGACCAACTACGCGTAGCTCAATACTTTTCCAAGATTGATCTTCGTTCAGGGTATCATCAATTAAGGGTCAAAAGGGAGGATATACCAAAGACGGCTTTCCGTACAAGGTATGGACACTATGAATTTATAGTGATGCCATTTGGTCTTACTAATGCCCCTGCTATCTTCATGGATCTAATGAATAGAGTCTTTAGAGACTATCTTGATCAATTTGTGGTAGTCTTTATAGACGATATTCTTGTCTATTCAAAGAGCAAGGAAGAGCATGAAGATCACTTGAGAATTATATTGAAGACCCTGAGAAAAGAGAAGCTTTATGCCAAATTTACCAAGTGTGAATTTTGGCTTCAAAAAGTTCCATTTTTGGGTCATATAATCTCAAAAGAGGGGATATCTGTGGATCCAGCAAAAACAGAGGTTATCGAAAGATGGTCGAGACCAACCACAGTAACTGAGATCCGAAGTTTTCTTGGTTTGGCTGGATATTATCGACGTTTTGTAAAAGATTTTTCACGATTATCTAATCCACTCACCAAGTTGACTCGGAAAGGAGTTAAGTTTGTCTGGACAGAGGAATGTGAAAAGAATTTCAAGGAGTTGAAAAGAAGGTTATCCAGTGCACCTGTGCTCACACTGCCTTGTAGTGGAGAAAGGTTTGTGATCTACAGTGATGCATCCAAGAAGGGATTGGGGTGTGTTCTTATGCAAAATGATATGGTGATAGCTTATGCCTCACGACAGTTGAAAATCCATGAGCAAAATTACCCAACACATGATTTGGAGTTGGCTGCGGTAATCTTTTCATTAAAGATTTGGAGGAATTACCTTTATGGTGAAAGGTGTGATATTTATACTGATCATAAAAGTTTAAAGTATATTTTCACACAAAAGGAGTTGAATATGCGTCAAAGAAGATGGTTGGAGCTGATTAAGGATTATGACTGCTCAATCCATTACCACCCTGGGAAAGCAAACAAGGTGGCAGATGCATTAAGTCGACAAGACCATGCTAGTTTATCCATGATGAGGATCACAAAAGATCCAATATTTATGGATTTACAAAGGATGGATCTTGGAATTATAATGGAAGGGGAAAAATCTTATCTTTCTCAAATGAATGTTCAACCATCTATACATGTGAAGATTAAAGAGGCACAGAAAGAAGATGTCGAGTTACAAAAGAAGGTGAGAAATGTTCCTGAATTCAACCTTGATTGTGATGGGATAATAAAGTTCAGGAATCGGGTTTGTGTTCCTCCCATCCCCGAATTAAAGAAAGAGCTGCTGGATGAGGCTCATAGTTCTTCATTCGCTATTCATCCTGGAAGCACGAAGATGTATAGGGACCTGAAAGAGTACTTCTGGTGGGATGGCATGAAAAGAGATGTTGCTGAATATGTCTCTCGATGCTTGGTTTGTCAACAAGTTAAAGCTGAGAGACAGAAGTCTAAGGGGATGTTACAACCATTACCCATACCCGAATGGAAATGGGAAAACATCACTATGGACTTTGTCACAGGACTTCCTAAAACATCCAAAGGCAATAATGCTATCTGGGTCATAGTTGATCGTCTTACAAAGTCTGCACACTTCATTGCTATTAGAGAGGATTTCTCTCTAGATCAGCTTGCCAGGATATATGTAAAGGAAGTGGTAAGATTGCATGGAGTACCACTTTCTATTATATCTGATCGGGATCCGAGATTTACCTCGAAGTTCTGGCGAAGTCTTCAGCATACTCTGGATACAGAGTTGAGTTTCAGCACTGCTTATCATCCCCAGACAGACGGTCAGTCTGAGAGAACAATTCAAACCCTAGAAGATATGTTGAGAGCTTGCTCTATGGATTTCAAAGGAGGTTGGGATCAACACCTACCTTTGGTGGAATTTTCTTATAATAATAGCTTTCACTCCAGTATTCAAATGGCTCCTTATGAAGCTCTCTATTGAAAGAAATGCAGGACTCCAACTTGCTGGGATGAAGTTGGGGAAAGAAAGCTATTAGGACCTGATCTCGTTGATGAAATGGCAGAAAAGGTCAGATCTATTCAACAACACATAAGAGCAGCTCAGAGTCGACAGAAAAGTTATGCCGACAATCGAAGAAGAGACCTAGAGTTTGAAGTGGGTGATAAAGTGTTCTTACGAATATCTCCCTGGAAGAGGGTTATGAGATTTGGAAAGAAGGGGAAGTTGAGCCCTAGATATATCGGTCCTTTTGAAATACTGGATCGTGTTGGGAAGGTAGCTTACCGATTGGCGCTTCCACCGAATCTCTCTCAAGTTCACGATGTGTTCCATGTATCTCTCCTGAGAAAGTACATACCAGATCCTTCACATGTACTCAGCTCAGAAGTTGTACCGCTGGAGCAAGATCTTTCTTATGAAGAACAGCCGATAGAGATTCTGGATCGTAGCGAAAAAGTCCTACGAAACAAGACCACTCGCTTGGTGAAAGTTTTATGGAGAAACCACCAACTTGAAGAAGCTACATGGGAGCTTGAGGATATGATGAGGGAGAAGTATCCTCATTTGTTTGTTGCAAAGTGACGAATTTCGAGGGCGAAATTATTTTTAAGGGGGGTAGAATGTAACACCCGAGACTTTTATGTTATATAAATCATCAAAGGAATCTTTTTCTACACAACACTTGCTTGGCTTGCTTTACACGCAATCGCGACCTTCCTCGATAGCTTGCGTCGTACGCAATACCGAGTTTCACTAAACAACAATATGCTATTAAAACTAGCCGTTATGAATAGTAATAACCAATTTTTGAAATTTTATAAATTTTATTTTTCAAAATGGACTTCATTTTCGGACTCAGAATATCGAAATTAGCCTAGGGTGAAGTTTTGGTATTTTTCTGAAAACTTTCAATTTTTGATGAATAGTGAAACCACTAAGTGGTAGGTTAAAAACTGAATTTTGCATAAAACATAATTTTACCGCTTCTGTGAATGGAATTTCAAAAATCCGAGAGACACGGTTAATATCAAGGACTAAAATGTGGTTCAATGAGATGAAAATAATTTTTTGGTGAATAGTAACTTTTTACTATTTTTACCGCGGTTAATAGTAAATAGGGTAACTAAGGGTAAATATGATATTAATATTACCCTAACACATGTCCTAATTCTATTGGACAAGTGTAATTCGACCAAAAACAAACTTAGGAATAAAATATGACCATTTAGGCCCACTTGGATTAGATTAGGACATTTATTATTAATTTATTTAAAGAAGGGTTAAAATAGTTAAAATCAAAGTTTAATAAGTAAATCATTTTTAATATGGGGTTATACATAAGATAAATTCAATTGTAAATATTCATTAGAAAGCTAAAAAGATTTCCTACATGATGATATTTTATTTGTAATTTTTAGACATTAAATAATTTAATTTATTTATGACATAATGATGATGCAGTAATTATCTTATTAATGAAATATTGAAATAATTGATGTTATAAACACCAAAATAAATGTAATTTGAGACTTTTTATGAATTCCACTAATTTTCTAGGTTACTATGATATATTAGTATTGATTTAATCAACTTGGTTCGAACATATAATTCTGTTATGACTTTCAAACAAATCATATATCAAATAGTGTCAAAATTGACACAAAATAGTTTTTAAATCAAATATTATATTATTAATTGTTATTTTATTCCTAAAAATCTAAGGTTCGGCCAAATGACTTAGATAAGGATATATATATTAATAATAAGAAATTTGGGGTTCGTTTGGCATGTTATAGTAAGTGTATTAACCATATAGTGAAAGAAAACAAAAAGACATGGTAAAAGTTAAATTATTTAACTTAGAGTTAAATTTAATTGATAAGGTTAAAATAATATTCTAAACTTGTCTAAATTCTATTGGTTGATAGGATTTTGACCCATCCCCACTTTAGCTTCGAAATAAGACCCTTTGGAACCATTATAAACAGATTTTGACTTTAATATAAAATAATATTTTGAGATATTCCTAAGGTGCCCCTCTCCTCCCTTATAAAAGGGCACCTCCTCCCCCTCCTCCTCACACCAAATTGAGCACTCAAGCTCGGCCAACCCCTGCCATTTTCTCCTCTCCACTTCCCTAGAATAATCCTAGAGGTCCTGGTCTTCTACAAAGACCAATCTTAGTTCCTTAAGTGGAGGATTCAAAGAGGCGTTCCAAAGAAGAGGAGCTTCGGACACGTACAAAGCTAATCGGACCTAAGGTAAGGGAAATATCACAATCTCATTTTTATCCGAGATTGTTTATTCGTAAGTATTTACTGGGGTGTATTTTATCATCCACATCCATGTTCCCTCAATATGTAATATTGTTTCCATCCACTTACAATAGTTTAAATCAAATTTTACCCTTCGATGAGTTTTTAGTAAAGAATATGAATGGAATCTTTTGTTGTTTTTCGTACGAGGTACTTTTTTGACTTTTCCGACAAAAGTACGAAGAATGTTTTTTTAACTTATACGGCATGAATGGATTTTTAAAACATTATTTCCAAGAAGCTTCCTTTACAAGTTTTCAAGTTTATTTTTAATCAACTTCTTTTATTTTAAAGTTGTATGACATGTTATGAAAGGAAAAATGTTTTTGAAGAAGAAAGGATATTTTCCTCAAGAATGGAGTTCAAGTGTTTTATCAAAATTATTTTCCATCTAAGATAATAAAGGGTTCTGTTTTTATCCCTATTATTAAATTGATTTGATCATGTTGTGATGGAATTATTTTTATGAATTCCTTTATCTTATATGAATTGTTTTATGATGTCATGTTTTTTAAGAATCCCATTTTTATTACATGGGTTATGTGATGATGTAAGATTTATGATTATGTGGCACACATAAGAAAGGATTCATTATAAGATGGGTTGGACCTATATCTCCCTCCAATGCATTGGGTAAAGATTTTATATCTCATGAGATAGACATGGCTGGAACGGAAGGTTATTTCGGTTCAGTGATACAGGACTGAAACGAGGAGTGAACTCGGTTCAGAAAGGGACTTTGTCCACTAAGATAGTCTTGGCAATGAGTCATGACTAACAAGAAATGATTTTCCATGATTATGTGTGCATGCCACAAAGTTTCAAGTTTTATGTTATGATTATGGGGATCTCATTTTCACTCCTATGATTTGTTCCATGTTAAGTTATTATGATCTCTTTTGCAGGTTATGATTTTCAAAAAGATATGATATGATTTTTATTTCCTTTATTTGCCTTGCTGAGCATTTGAGCTCACCCTTTTATGTTTTTTTCCCCAGGTCAGGAAGATGGATATTAAGTAGAATATGCTAAAAGGGGCCCTAGATATGATGAAATAAATGGGAGACACTGTAGAAGATTTATGAACCAGTTGTTTATGTTTCCCAGTTTCTAAAGGCACTATACCTATACGGTCCTTTGTAGTTTTATCATATGTTGTAATAAGTGTGCTTCAATTTTTGAAGTATTAAAAATGTATGTAAAGTATGGGTCGTTATAGAGAAGGCTTCATTAAATTAGAAAGTAGTGAACTTTCATTTTTTTTCTATATCCAATTTCTTTATAAGATCTTGCAGAACTACCCATTTTACTAAGCATTATTCAAGAACATGCTAAGAATTCTTCTTATGTTCATAATACTTCTTCACAATATAAATTTTAACAGAAGAATCAACTGGTGATTTTCCTTTCTTCTTTATTAATGATATTTCTTCAGTAAACCATATCATGCATTTGTTGGAAATATGGAATGACATTCTGAACATTCCACATAAATCTCCAGCAATCATAGGGTAATCCTTTTTAGACAACCTCTCATGAAATTAAAATTTTTTATCATTATTTTCATCACCAAATCAACCCTCTTATTTATTTCAATAGATTAATATTTATTTCTAGTTTATATTTCTTCCACTAGAATTAGTGTTTTTGACCTATTTTAAAAGGTCTATTATATTCCCTCTTATTCTAGAGTAGATGAATATTTTCATTGGTGTGACATCTATTTCATAATTCATCATGGGTGTATCTTGCTTCATAGTTTTCTTAACATTATTGTAGAACATATACTCTAAGGAAGACTTTTCCACTTTTTTATTTTCATATGCATTTGTTGTGTTCGTATCTTAATATTAGCATATTCATAGTGTATATTTCATACATACTAGTCCTCATTGTAACTGTGATAAATAATATTTTAATAATCATAGAAGTCATAAAGACAATCAAATCTATTTTTGATAGACAGATTCTACTTCATCTATGAATTATGCTTCAACACTTCATGATTTATCATCAAAACATATATACTCCCCCTTAATGCTGGCCAACTGTAATTATCATGAAATGAAAAACTTTGGCAGAAGTTAATGGTTTTATTCCTAAATATACAATATGAAAAACAATAGAAAAAAATATCAAATCTTTGTTTTTTGACCCATTTTTTTATATATTTTTCATATTTTTTATTTTGGATAATATGATTTTTCATCTATGTTTTTTATAGGAAAATTAAATCCACACTCTTCATCACATCCACCTTTGATGATATGGTGGATTTATCTAGACCATTCTCCACCCATGTTTGACCATAATATCTTTTATAACCTATAATTGTAGATGAAATAGTATTGGTATAAACAGAAACTTTTGGAACAAGAATTACCTGTTTCAATGATCTTGAAATTGGTTTATCTTTAGATAACCTCAATCCCTTTTTCCACTTAAATGTGTATTATAATAAGTAAGACCCTCTTCCTAATTACTCTTGGTAGAATTTCTAATCCTAGTATTTTGTGAATTTTAGCTTGGGTGTTCTTCGTATTTCTGAACATTACCTCCAACACAAGAAATTTTATTTTTTTAGAGTTCTTCTACTCTTCAAGTGATTTCATCATACCTTTAAATTATTTTTTGAAAGTATTTAATTATGTTCCATTTTTATTTTTCAAATTGAATTATATTTCAAGTCACTTCAAGTTGAGGATATTTCTCTCATCCTAAACAACATTCAATTTGTATTCCCATTTACTCTTAATTTTATAAAATTTATCATCTTGAATTTGATTTTCCTCTAGTAATGAATTATTCATCTCCTTAATTAAATTTTTCTTAATCTCAAGAAATGATTATTTAAAATTAATAGAGGTTCTATTTAGTTTATCAAATGAATTGATCACTTATATATAAACTTTCTCAGTCACATCCTTCTCAAAAACAGTCCATTATAATTCACCATCAACCAAAGAGATTTTATTATTGTATTTCAATATAGATTATTTTTTGGTTTATCATCTCAAATGAATGTCTCATCCTTGCCTTTGATTTCAAACTGAGAATCCTTAATACTTATGGTATCTTTAAGATATTATTCAAGTGTATGAATCATATCAGTAAGGAACTTCTTATTCAGTTCTTTATCACACACGTTTCTTTTCAATTCTTCTTCAGTATAGGATAATTGTTCATTTAATAGTGATACAATTTCTTCTTTATCTTCAATAATTTTTCTGAGGAGTTTTCATATTTAAACTTATTTTCCCTCACTTTATCTATATCGTTATCACCCTTTTCAAGTGGTGAATTTTCAACATATAGTACCTTGATAAAAGAAAATATATAAGTGATAAAATTAATATGAAAATTCTTCATATAATAATTTATTTTTGAATAAAAATCACCCAGTGATTTAATAAATTCTTTTTCATCACTATATAAACCAGACCCATTAAAAGGATCATTATCCAAAGATTTAAAATATAATACTGATAGAATACAATTCTTACTACATTCAATTTTTGATTTACCCTCTTTCTTTATCAAATTTTTTCCCATATTTCTTGCCTATTTGTTTTGTTTGTTCTTAAAGGATTTTTAGAAAACTATTTGTTGGAACTAGTATTAATAGGAACTAGATTTTTCACTTAAGTTATTCATATTAAAAATTGTATTTCATATATATATGATACAAATAAATGGGAAAATAAGGTATATCCAATCAGAGGTGGAACCATTGATTTGATACAAGTTTAGGGGCCTAGTAGATCATCCAGGTACACTAGGGATGATTTAGTGTACACAAGTTTTACCGATTTTATTTTCTTTACTTTTACCCCTTTTCAAATTTGAACATCTGAACTTGTTAGAGTTAAGGGATCTTCCTTATTTAAAAACATGATTATATCACATGAAAGACAAAAGTTAAATAAAGCACAAAATATATTTTTTGACAAGGTCCTTATGAAATGTGGGAAACTATGCCCTTACTGTGTTTGTGATGATCTGACTAAGAAATTATATACTATAAACCGATGACTAATTACATTTGGGTTAGGCAGTTATCACCCTACAACCATGGTGTGTAGGTACAAAATAATTCCCAAATTATTCAGGTATCCCATCAGTGTTCTTTATACTAGAATCCCACTAGTGTTATTTATACTTTCATTCCACCAGTGTTTATAAGAACAACACTAACATAATGAGAATGATCACAAAAAACATTAAGCTTCCACTGCAACCCAAAACCAATCTTCCTCTTCGATCCAAAAAAATAAAATGATTCCACACTTACTCACTTGAACTAAATGTCTTACATTACCTCTGAATATAATCGACAAAACTGTATGTAATTTGTCTCATTAATAATGCTTCAACTCAAAAAAATACAGCTAATAATATTTTTATTTAATCAATACACACCTGAACATTGTGTGTCATTAATGAAAGTATGATTTCAATTATATTTTCATGAAAATATCATTTCATGCAATGAATAATCACAACTCTTCTTCATGAATGTAAAATATCATAAGCATGTAGCTCTTATATTTATCAAATACTCAACAATTCCACCATTTACTTCTTCTTGAAATATCACCATTGATAATGAATAAATCCCACGCTCTGCTCATGATATATGTTATGTGGTGTTTATTATTATTCGTATAAGTAAACAAAGCTTATAAAACTTCATGTAACAATATAAAATGTAAAACACACAAGGAAAAATTCTTCAACTCTTAATAAATCATGTTCTCATGGGGATACATATGTATAGACACATTTTTTCATAGTGTGATTTGTGTAAATACATAGCTTCCTCAACCCAAATCCTTCACACACAAAATATGAAACACTAATTGTTTTGTGAAATAATATCACATTGTTATTATTTTCAAGGAACATTGTGTATGTATACATATTCTTATGACAATATGCACAGTCACTATGTAATTCTTGTGCACAAATTAATCTTTTCCATTTCACATGATTCTACTTTGTCTTCACGCAACACAAGAATACATGGTCTCAAAAATTTTATATTCCATAAAATCTTTTTAAAACTCAAATATGAAACCTCAACTTATCTTCACAAGAGTTTCACACAATTATTCTCATTCACAAGAGTTAG
The DNA here is from genome assembly GCA_963277665.1 of Viscum album. NCBI lineage: Eukaryota > Viridiplantae > Streptophyta > Magnoliopsida > Santalales > Viscaceae > Viscum > Viscum album. Next base: position 670,009,107 of record OY728133.1, read on the forward strand.
TGTGTATGTATACACAATCTTGTGGTATCTCTTCTTCACATAATAGTATACATAGTTCGTAGTACTTTTCAAACCACATCATGTCTCATGGAATAAAAAACACTTGATGAAAACACATAGGATGTAATATGTATGGAAGGAGATCATGGAACCTTCTCCTTCACTAATAAATAGTTCTATCAAGTCACCATTTTGATCCATCCCTCTCAGAAATTTCTCTTAAACAATCATTAAGATGCTAAAGAAAATGCGTGATTTTTCAGGTATTTATAATTTTTTTCAATGTAGAAATCCTAAAAACATGGACAACCATAAACTCCTCTTCATGTGAGGATGAAAATCACCATCATTGTAAAAAAATCCTTTACACTATTTACCATTGGTTTGATCTTTATATAATCATGAAAATGAAGTTTCGTGTGAATTAGATCATATTAAAATCATGAAAATGATCAAATGAAGGTTGAACGATTTGGATTGAATAATCAAAGGACACTGTATGGAGAAAACTAGTTGAATAGAAGCTTATTTTTTGACATCAAGGTAGAAGAAAATAGCAAAATATATTTAACGGACTCGGGAGATCAAATCAGATGATGTAGCTTATTTTCATATATTTTAATGGATGAACGGTGTAGATGAGCATGAGTCCCACATCAATTATTTTCCTTCAATAAAGCACTACCTTTTTTAAAAAAGGTGGCACTTATGCTTTAAATTTTAATAACAACTCTACTCCATAATATTCATTGGCACCACCTTGTGCCGATGTACTGCTCTGCTGCCATGCCACCCTACACGTAAGCTCACCACTACTCCCATTCACCTTCGTAGGCATGTTATGCATATCCTTGACTCATCCATACTATCCAGATCATGCAAGGGATGATCCTAGTGCCCACCTCAGTAGTGGATGGACATGAATACCTTAGCTTGCTGGTTGTTAGGGAAAATTTTTAGTATAGGACAACATGAAGTGTTATCCAAGAATAGAGGTCATTCCCCATCCAAATATATTCTCAAAATATTCATCATGAAAAATATAAATTTTCACAATCTTCATTAACTCCTATTTCTTTTACCTTTTCAAATCATCAATAAAAATTAAATAAACAATTTGAATTATCTAAATTCAATTGGGAACATGTTTCGAACAATAATTTTATCTATAAAATCATCACATTTAATGTTTCTTTATTTAAAAAAAATATTAAAATAAAAATAAACTTTCCAACATACTTATGAATAGTTCTCTAGAATAATTCAATGGAAGAACACTATAGTTCTATCACTTTCACATTGAATTTTCATTAAACAAACAAATTGACATCAAATAAAAGATAAGTATTACTTCAATCAATTTGGGTTTTTTAATTTATGAGTTAATTAATTATAATTTGTTTATAATAAACAATTAAAATATTTAAAAAACATTTAACAAATAAATAATTATAAATATTAATTGATAATTTTAAGATATCCCTTACAAATTATATGGAATAACCTATAATTTATATATAAATTATATATATATATATATAAATTATTAGTATAGTTTATAAAATGAATACAAATTACTAAGGGAAAAATATAAAATATTTTATATTTAACACTATAAATTTTTCATAATGTATAATTTGAATTTTTAAAATTAAAAATACTTATTTATTATATTATATTAACTATATCAAAATGATTTTCTATATTTTATATGATATAGGTTTAAATAATTTTATGTTTTTTATATTTATATTATGTTTTTTTTCATAATATAGTTGGAATATAAAATTTTTATATTTCATTTAATATCATTTATTTAAATAATAATTTCAAATAATGAATAATATAAAAGAGTTCATATTTAAAATATTTATAATTTTTTATAATTTTTTTATCTACAAATTATTCATAAACTATTTATCTGAGGTTTAAATATATAAAAATATTATTTATTTATTCCCTTTTATTATTAATTATTAAAAAAATCATATTATGAATTTTATGTATGGTTTAGTTTAAATTTTAAACTATTTATATAAATTTTCCTATATTTATCTAAAGAGTTACATGATAGGTATACTAATTGATTTATTTATCTTCAAATTTTAGTTTTTATTATACTAAGTTATATGTTTTAATTTAGAATACAATTATGATTTTTTCATATTTGGTGTTATAATTATAATGGAATTAAAATCTCACTTGAGTAATGTATCCTTTTGTAGAGAGACTCTGAGTTGGATTTCTCATTAACCAAGACTCTTATGCATTGTTTAGAAAAAGAGGGGATGGATTTCTATTTCTACAAACATACACATGTGGGGATTGTTGACAATGTATTATTCTAAAATTTTACATGAAAGGTTTTCCTGTAACTTATGAATTGGTGGAATTTAAATATATATTAATATAATTGGATTTTAATTTAGGGTAGTATCACAAAACATCAGTTTTCTAAAGTGTGAAACATCATTATGGTTTTAACAAACAAATTTAGAGGAATGAATATGGGTCCAAACTAAATTACTAGAATCATGCATTCAAAAAAACAGAAGACAAGTTGGTATGATTAAATTGATTAAAAACTACTGAGTGTCAAATTTTATATAAGGTGAATAATTGTCAATCCCACAATCATTCCATATAAGTGACCCTAATAGTTTGGTGTTGATAAATTATTTTTTCATTGAAATTAACTAATGATGTGACCCTAACCATTTGGATTCCAAAGGAATTGAGTTAAAATAATAAATCTATTTGATTTGGTAAGGGGGTATTAAATCAACTATCGTAGAGCCATATACGATATGATTGAAACTATTTTCTACTAGATATATTCATGGTATATTTACTTGATTAAGCAGTGTAAGTTATGAATAAATATTCATATTTTCTTAAAAATTACAATGATAAATTCAAAAGGGGTCATCATTTTAGTTGGAGAATTTTTAATAAACATTATTATTAAATGGATACAAAATAAATGACTCAATAGATAATATATTATGTTATAGAAAAATATCATCATTTTCATAAAACATTATATTTAAATCAATCTTTATATAATTGAATCTGAAGAAAAATCCTAAATTTTTAACTTATAAAAAAATTAATTAAGAAAGAAAAATATATATTTCATAAAAAACCAATATTATGTAACTAAATGTTGAAATTTTTCAAAAAAAGAAATCTAGATTATTATTAGAAGATTAAAATGAATCACATAAACGTTAATTTATAAATTTTTCAAGTATTTGAATTTATTATTATTTTTTAAAGACTCTTATAATGTGAATGAACTCAATAAATGTTTACATGATATTCTTAAAGTGTTTGGGAAATATAAACTAGGATTTTGATATCCAGATTCTTATACTGTATCAATTATACCGAAAGTTATAAGATTGAACTATAAGATGAATAGTTAGCTATATATTTCAATAATTTGTATTAATAGTAGCCTAACAATGTAATTGAAACCTAATAGTATAATCAGGAAGGGAGGATGTTATTTCCAAATGAATTAATTATTTGGGATACCTGAATGAGTTCTGATAAAATCCATAGAATGTTCATGTTAAAACTTGATTTTATGGAAATAAAATAATTGGTATTTATAGGTATATGATTCAAAATATATAATTTTAAAAAAATTAAATGTATATTAGTATAAAATAATGGAATGGATAGAGGAATCTTATAGTGTGTATTCATATAATGAATCTATGGGTTATCGAAACATAGACTATAATACAGAGTAATATTAGCATGCGAAGATATATCTATATAAAGGATTTGTATTTTAATATTATTAATATTTTATGATAAGATAAATGAAGGCTATAAATTTGGTGTATGATTCATTTGGTTCTATAATATATTTTGAGAAGAAGAAAGTGATACAAACGATTTATCCTATATAAATATGTTTATGAGGATGTTTATTAAAATATAAGGGATTCAATCCTACCCATATTAGTGATACATTATAATGAATATATTATTATTTTAATAATAATTATCCAAACACATATAGAACTATATATAAGATAGATATGATAGTTTATATGTTAAATATTCTCACTAAAGAAAATAATTTTTCATTATTAATGTATTGAAGTTTTTTAATATTACCTTAATATTTTGAAGAGGTGAAAGTGTATAAGAGTCTAGCAAGAGTACATTTAAGAAATAAAATATCATTCCAGTCAAATTTCAATGTGAAAATCACTTTATATGGAAAATTATTTTAGTATATATAGGTAAAATATTAATTTAAAGAGTCACATTAGTTACCAATAGATTTTAAGCAAATAAATATTTGATGGAAAGGTTTAAAATAATTGTTATTATGAAATAATAAAAGTTATAAATAGAAAATATAAATAATTAACAACATAATATTAGATTTTATTGTTAATTATTTTAAATAAATTCAAGAATATGAACATTAAGAATATGATTCCTATGTTTAACGATTATTTATGAAAACACACTTCATAGATGTTACTCATTAAAGAGTTTAGTTATAGGGTTTTATCATATGGTCACATAGTGATGTGGAATGAATTACATAGAGATATAATGAGTTTAAAAAACCATGAAATTGAACAAATGATAAGAATGATTTTTTATTCAATCAATTTTGATATATTATACATGAACTTATATTCTTTTTAGTGAATTATTGTTAAATAATTTTGGGAATAAAAAATATATCTTGTTATAAAAAAAATAAAATATCCACTTTATCAATCATTAATATTGGATGAATATATACATATATATATACATATATATATTTATTATAAATTAAAATTAGAATTTAAATATAAAAGTATGATATTTAGTTAACCTTAACCGATGTTTATAATGTATTATTATAGGATGTGATGAAATCATAAATCTAACTTGATTACGTTTTTTTATCGAGATGAAAAATATTCTTATGAGGCACAAAACAAGTTTTTTTCATTGAATGACCCCTAAAGCACACAACATTGAGTGTTATACACTATTTAATTAGTATAATTGGGGTGAATGATTAATATTTTGTGTCCCTAATACATATGGTTGGTGAGATACATTTTATGGTAACCTTAATACATTTATAACTTTTTTACACAATCAAGGATGCTTATCCATTCAATGGGTGGTGGTGCTTATTGTTCATCATGTCATCATTTGGAGCTTATCAAAGATAAGATTTTCCACACATATAAAGTGTTTGACATATAATCCCATGATTCAGATTGACTAAGGAAGTGTATATAAATACCTATATTAGAATGTGATGTTCATGTCTATTGGGAGGGGGGCTTGTGATGTGCTAATATATAATGAAGAATTACATGTGATATATTCATCAACATGGTCAGTACATACTTAGATAAACAAGAATGTATCACTTCATATATGGGATTTACATAATTTTTGTTCCATGTTTACTTGTTTTCCTGGAAAAGGGGATTGTATAAAAATTTATCCTTGCATATTATGCAACTTATAGACACAAGTATAGAGATACATGTGTTTAATGGATATCAAACAATATACTTTTATAAATCGAGGAACTCCAATACGTTGTTAGATGTAGGTATTCTATTACATATATGGATTTATGAATTACTATTTATTATCAACTCTAAAATTACCCATCTATTCATACTTATTTTTTGATTGAATATGTATTGAGTTTGAATTATAGAGACACTCTAAAAGTGTTTTAGAGTTTATTTAAAAGGTGTTTTGGATGGGTTTTCATAAGGTATTACATAAGATGTAGTGCATGGGGAAATTGATGATAGATTTCAAAAAAATATTTGTAATACATCTAAAATTATTTTTATATATAGTTTCATAAGTTATTGTATATTATACTATATAAGGTGAATTATCTTAAAAAAATTAAGTCTTTAGTATAAATGAGAAATTAATGGGGATATTACCTATATCCCATATCATATTATATGATATGAGCATGTCATATATTAAAATTTTTAAAAAAATAGGATCACCATATTCCATGTCATAGGGCTATCATAAATCTTGTTATATGAGAATATGTCACTACCATAGCTCATCTTCCACCAAGAAGAAATGTCTTATTTGATGTAATGTATAAAGAATCGATATGTAATGGATGGAATTTTTATAAATAATTAAATTGAATCATTTTGGTGATTGAGGTGATGGGATAATTTTTTAGGAAGGGAGGAGTTGTTGAATCCAAGATTTCAACTAGAAGTGAAGCATCATAGAATGGTTTTGTTTGTTTCACCATGAAGAGTTGGCTTCAAGAAGATACTTTTGTAGTCTGGTGAGTCGGACTATTGCACTCAATTTTAAATAATTCTAGACTTACCATTACTTATTAGTTAACCCCTATACATCGTCCCTTTTTCATATAAGTGACCATTAAATATCACCCTCTATGGAAGAATAATACCTTACAAATCACCTTTTTTTCATAGAAGTAACCCTTACATCGCACACATTTTTCATAGAATTAACCCTTATGTATCACCATTTTTCCTAAAAGTAACCCTCAAATATCAACCATTTCTTGAAAAACTAATCCTTATGTATATACCTTTATTAAATATGTAACCCCTACTTATCACCCTTGATCATAGTTGTAAACCTTACGTATAACCGCTTATCACAGAGGTAACCCTTTTATATCACCCAATCATATAGATTATCACTTATAAATTATAACACCATTATGTATGAATATGATACAAAATAAACTTGTATTAACATATATTATATAGAATTTAATGTTTTTTTATGACCCATAATATATATATATATATATGTTTTCTCAGGAACTAAATATTGAAGAAGTGTGTGAAGCTACTGCGACATGTAATAGTCAGTTTCATGATACATAAGAGTTATAAAGAACATGTAAGAGTAATCCCATTGTATAAAGGTAATAATACAAATAAAATTTTCTAAAAACATGATATATAATAGTAAACCATTTTCCAATCATCAATTGTACCATCAAGAGTAAAGTGGCATGATTTTTATCTTTATGTCATGGCATCTTCAGATATTGATTATGTGGTTAAACTCTATTGAGGTTTAATACTCTAGGATATTATCATTATGAAGTGACCATTTTAGTGTCTCTTTATAGAAAAAAGATTGAATATGAGATTTTTGTGGAAGGACATGTGGTTCATGGTATGATTTTTTGGGGTTTATTTGTCTTAGAACCATTGCATAACATCTTATAGTATTTCACCATTATTCTTATACCTTCCATTTTTTATGATTGTGGGTGTCCTACAAGATTTATATATATTCTTTAAACCTATACCATACCCTAGGTGATATTAGGTTCTATTCATGGTTATTAAATATGATTGAGGGTGATTTTATTCCATAGAATTATCCAATCAATTTATCCTTGATATATGATATCCCTTTCTTCCTTTTCTTATTTGATTACAGGTTATTCAGTTTTTGAGTATTTGGAAATGGTTTTTTATTTCTTAAAGTGTAGTGTATGATATATTTGATAATGGATGACGTGTTAATGATTTAAGTAATTTTATTGGGAGTTTTGAGTCTGAATTCATCTACATTGTGGTAAAGGATTTATAAATTATTAATCTATGTTCTATAATAATTTTCTTATCTGGATTTATATTATTTATTTTAATTATTTTCTCATTTTATTTTTGTGTAATAATTTTTTATATCTCCTTGAGTGGTATTTATCTGTGGGGAAGGGAACACTTCTGGGGAAAATCTCTAAATTGGAATGAATTAAATGAAGATAATAAACTAGGTCTTAGGAATATGGAAAAGTAATGAGAGTCACTTTTTCGTTAGGAATAATATTTTTATTTAATATGTATTGATTATTATTTACTAATTTTATCTAATGTGAGTTTCTTTTTTTTAATTTTTTAATAAACTTTTTATAATCATAATATGATAATTACATGAATATTTTAATAGAATGGGGATTAATATAAACATTAATTTAATTAGATAGCAATATTATTGTCTATTTATGTTTGATGCTATATTTTCTCTGATCTAATATTGTTATGGATAGGGTTTTCATAGTTGAGTTGGTTTCCAATGGTTATAAAGGGTGTTTTGATGTGTTATTGTTTTCATATATCCTCTTAAATATTGATAAAATAATTTATATATTAATTATTACAATAAGAATTAGAATGTGATTATTAATTTTGGGTTGGGTATTAAAAACATGAATAGTTAAATTTATCATAAAAAATTGTTGTAAGATGTCATAGGGTTATCATTATAATTTAGTTTTGTTGTGGTATTATTTAAAATTAGATATAAGTATTAGTTGGACTATAGTTGTAGTAATTTAGTGTTAGGATTATATTTTTTTTCCTTTATTTAATCTGAATGTTTTATGAGCTATTGTTGAGATAATGTGGGTCAATGAGTAGGTTGAGTTCATAGGATAGCATATAGGGTGTCAGATCTAACCCTCACTAGGAACCCTCCATGGGCCTGCAGTGAAGATAAAAAAAAGGACAATTAAGGCCCTCCTCCAATTGGCCCTGAGTTGGTGACTGTTATCGAGAGTACAAATCACAAACATTGGAGGAATCACCCTCCTAATACAGTGGAATACATAGATATGACATAGATAAAAAACAATAATATAAGTAATTGAGATCCATAATAATCATAAAATTTATAAACAATGTTAAATAAATATAAATACCAAATAAAGTAATAATAAAACAATTTTTCCATGACTCTAAAACCAATCCAAAGACCAAAGATACCATTATCTAGCTTGGTCACCAAACTCACCAACAAAAAAAATGAATAGTTTATATATATAGGTGATCTAAATAGGTTTAATTAGTAGGATCATAACCAAGACCCCTCATAAAAATCAGTAAGGATCATACTAATACATCTATGAAAAATATAGTTAAACCAACATGCACCTATCAGGTCAACTAGTAACGAACCACACTGGGGTTCAATCCCAAAATATCTCATTTAAATATAATAACATAGCATTGAATAATATAATTAGATAATGCCCCAAAATCACTTCACCATTGGTTTTTCAATATGGGACCCAAATTTCAAACATATTATGCTATGAATCCTTTCCAAAACCATGCCACAACACACCATGTCTAATAACTAGTACATTAGCAGGTTGTTCATCAGCAGGTTATGGCTTGGGAGGAGTTTTAGCACATCTTTTATGACTACTACTATTCAGAGACCTTGGGGGCCAATCGAGCCAAGGAGTTCATGATTCTGGAGTAGGGTACTCTTTCTATTATGGATTATTCCTATCATTTCACCTAGCTTCAGCGTTTCACACCCCTCCTGGGCAGAGATGGGTTTTTCATGGCAAGGAATTTCGAGGATGGTCTCAGATGCGAGATCTACTCGTTGATGAATGTCTTTAGGTTGAATTACATCACTTCCATCATCAACTAGGCACTGATTATAGAGCATAATCTGAGAGATTCCGGAGCTGAGAGTCAGGGCGGTTCCGCTTCCATAGTTAGTGCCTCGCCAGCAGACAGTAGGAAGCACCGAAGGGAGTCTACGCATGGTGATCTAGGGGGGAGAGACACATCTTTAGGTAGCCAGATGGTATGATACAAGTGTGGAAGGGTTGGACATATGAGGCTGAATTTCTAGAGAGACCCAGTGGAGTGATGATCTTGCGGCATGATGGGCCACCTTTAGCATTTCTGTCAGGTTTTCTCACCAACAGCTGGTGATAGGGGTTCTTCTATGAATCCTCCTCTAGGAGCAGCTCCACCAGTTTCTCACCAGTCTGGGAATTGGAGTTCGTCCGCCTGCTCGATCTGAGGTGGAGGATGCGGTCGTGGTGGTCATTCACCAGGATATCACCGACAGTAGGGTGGATCAGCTCAGAGCAGTTAGGTAGGGTCATAGTGCCATGGTGAAGGCCATACCTTTTCAATGGAATAGACCTAGGAGTAGCAGGATTCTGGACCCTCTACAGTTTGAGGTATGATTTTAGTTGCATATGTTTTATCTAATTCTCTTTTCAATACAGGGGCTTCCCATAACTTTTTCTCTATTTCTATTGTGGAGAGCCTTGGGCTCTAAATCTTTTCCTCTGCCAATATCTTGACTCTAGATGCACCGTTGGGAACGAGAAAGACTAGTGTACATCAGTGCAAGGAGTTCTCTCTAGAGTTTTTTGGGGTGTCACTTTTTATGGGACCTCTATGTCCTAGAGATGACAGGCTATGAGGACATTCTTAGAATGGATTGGCTAGTTCCCTTCCAGGAAGTCATCGACTATTATCACCAAAAGGTGAGTTTCATATCACCAGAGGGTGGGTCTTTTCTTCAAAGAGGTGAGTGGTATGTCCAGGCAAGCAGAGCAGGACCTGGGCATCATGGTCTATGAGGAGTTACAGCCTAGATTTCCAGCCTATATCTGGATGACCAGGGGACTTCGTAGCTAGACTTTCCTTTATTGATGTAACATTTCAGGGATGTCTTTCCAGAAGACTTTTTAGGTTTTCCTCTGGAGCGTAAGGTGGAAATTTTTATTTTTCTTGGGCTAGGAGTGGCATAGGTGTTCATTCCTCCATATATGATGGCTACACCTGAGTTGCAGGAGCTCAATAAGCCATTGGAGAAGTTATAGGAAAAGGGTTTCATCTGACTCAATACTTATCCTTGGGGTTCTCCGATCATGTTTGTGAATAAGGTAGATGAAACCCTTAGGCTTTTTGTGGATTATCGGAAGATGAACCAATTTATGGTCAAGAACCGATATCCATTACTGAGGATTGATGATATCTTTGATCAGCTTCGAGGATACCCAATGTTCTCTAAGAATTAATTGTGATCTGGTTACCATAATTTGTGCGTTAAACCTTTAGATATACCTTTTACAGCCTTTAGAAAGAAGTTATGGTCTATATGAGTATACGATTATGTCGTTCGGTCTCACGAACACGCCAGTAGTATTCATGGCACTGATGAACCGAGTGTTCCATCCATATTTGGATTTGTTCATGGTGGTCTTCATGGATGATATATTGGTGCACTCTCACACACAACATGAACATGATACCCATCCTGAGATCATTTTGAGTACAATGAGGGAGCATCAGTTATATTCTAAGCTCTCAAAGTGCCACTTTTGGATTAACCAGATTCACTTATTGGGTCACGTTATCTCATAGATAGGTGTGTCAGTAGACCCATAGAAAGTGGGAGTAGTAGTTTTCTAGGAGAAAATGAAGATCTTATTAGAGGTGTAGAGTTTCATAGGGCTGGCTGGATGCTACAGGTGCTTCATACAAGACTTTTCACGTTTAGCAGCACTGTTGATAGGTCTGACTAAGAAGGGTGAAAAGTTCCTGTGGTCAGATTCTTGTGAGATGGCATTTCAAGATCCAAAAGGGAGGTTGAATTTAGCACTGATACTAGTCTTTCCAGAGGTGAGAAAGATATAATCTTTCTACTGTGATACTTCATGTATCTGGATGGGTGTTGTACTTATGCAGGGCGATGGGGTCGTTGCGTATGGGTCTTGGCAGCTAAGGGCAAATGAGAGGAACTACCTGATGCATGATCTAAATTTGGGAGTTGTTTTTCAGGTCGTACGCTGTTAGAGACATTATCTTCTAGTAGATCATTTTTTGGTTTTCACCAACCACTAAAGTCTCATTTACATTTTCACCCAGCATGATTTGACTTTGAGATAGCATCGGTGGGTTGATTACCTCTAGTATTTCGACTTTGATCTTGCCTACATGCTTGGGGAAGGAAATGTAGTGGTTGATGCATTGAGAAAAAATACTCAGACATAGGCACTTCATGAGGCTAGTAGTGAGTGGAAGCTTATGGCTCTGTTCTCTGAGATGCATTTGGAAGTTCAAAACAGTCAGGGGAAAAAGTTCCATTCTTCTACATCTTTTACCTCTACCCATCTTGATCAGGTGTGGATAAGGAGGCTATCAGACTTAGAAGGCCATGTCCTATGGGAGAATGTGTCAAGAGAGGACCATATTCCCGGATGGATAGTAGGAGAGTATGAGATCTTGCATTTCCAGGGGCATGTATGGGTGCCACCAGATATACACGAGGAGCTGTTGTGAGATTTTCATTCCTCTGTTTGGGAAGTTCATCCTAGCGTCACCAAGTTGTATCGTGATCTACACCACCAGTATTGGTGTCCTGGTATGAATAGAGATGTTTCTAGTTTCGTCATTAGGTGTTCTACTTACCAGCAGGTGAAGGTGGAGTATCAGCGACCAGCAAGTCTTTTTCAGTAGTTACCCATTCTTGAGTGGAAGTGGAACGATGTCGCGATGGATTTCGTGACAGGGTTGCTGAGATCACCTCGAGGGAATTATGTGGTATAGGTTATTGTTGACAATCTTACGAAGGTTTCTCATTTATTGTCGATCAAGGAGGCCTTTAGTGTTGATGAACTGGGATGGTTGTACATCTGGGAGAGTGTATGTCTGGATGGAGTTCCACACTCCATTGTTTCAGTCATGGATCCACGTTTTACTTCTCAGGTCTAGTAGGGGCTTCACAAGGCTTTGGGTACACTGGTACTTTTGAGTATAACATACAATCCCTAGAAAGATGTCCAGTCCGAGCATACGATACAGGTGCTTGAGGACATGATCCGAGCATGCATTTTGGATTTTGGAGGTTCTTGGGAGAATCATATACCTCTTGTGGAGTTCGCCTAAAACAATAGTTTTCAGGAAACTATTCAAATGGCACCTTATGAGGCTTTTTACGGTAGGCCATGTCGATCACCCTTTTGTTGGCTGGAGGTAGGACAGGAAGATTTGCTGGGACCACGTCTTTTTCAGGAGGCCACTGAGCAGATAGAGTTGATTCAAAAGAGTGTGGCTGCTGCATAGTCTCGAAAAAAGTCTTTTGATGATCAGTGGAAACAACCTATGGAGTTCTAGGACGGGGATCAGGTTTTCCTACGTGTCACACCATGGTTGGGGCATAGGAGGATTAGGAGACATGGTAAGCTTTAACCAAGGTATGTCGGATCATTTGAGGTGTTGGAGAGAGTTGGTCCGGCTTCCTATCGGTTTTAGTTACCACAAAGGTCTCGGGTAATGCACGACATTTTTCATTTTTCTCAGCTCTGACATTACTTTCTAGACCCGCCTCATGTCTTTCAACCTAAGGAGGTTAAGCTTGAAGTGGATGAATTTTTCGAGAAGAATCCTATCCAAATTTTTAATCATAGTACAAAGGTTCCTCGTGGCTGGTATGTTCCCCTGGTACGAGTGATATGGCAGCATGGGTGGGTATAGGACGAGACTTGGGAGATGGAGGTCGTTGTACGAGCACAGTGGCCAGAGCTGTTCGGGGTTTCTTCTTCCATGCCACACTAGGGAAATTTGGGGACCAATTTCTTTAATGGGGGATCATTGTAAGAACCTGGATCTTCTTTTTAGGTATGTTTTTCATTTTCTGGTTGTTTTTGAGAAAAAGATAAATTTCTAGAAATTTTCAAAGTACACACTCTGTACTTTTTGAGTACACACCATGTACTGCTTTGTCACTGAGAGCCGGTTGCTGGCCGTGTAGAGGCCATGCACACGGCTGTGTGAGGGTGATTTAGAGGCCACCTAAAGCGAAGTAAAAAATAGGATACTACACACCTTATACTTCAAAATTACCTAATATGTACTTTTTTCATTAAACGCACTGAGGTCACGTCTGATGGACAGAACTCACTTCTTCTAGGTTTTCTTCATCTGAGAGAACCCGTATGACCACAAATATTCTATGATCCCCTGTTCCATTGTCTATTCTCTGAATCGACCATTTTTTATTGTGTTGGAACCGCAGCGGTGAGCTCTCTTTTCTCCTTGACCCTCATTCCATGATTTCTCTTCTTTCTCAAGTTAGGGTGGGTTGAGCATTTTAGAAGTTTTTATAGATCTTCAGTGTTCTAAGTTGAATCAAGTTTTGAGGTTCACGTATAACGTTCTCCTAATGCCGAGGTAGGTGGTTTGTGCCTTTTCATTGAAATTATTTTAATATTTTGTGCAATTGTACCCAATACCCTTGAACGAGGTATTGCGCATTTACGGTTTTAGCCTTGTTGTTTGCCTGATTTTCTTGTATGCCTAAGTAGAGATTAATTGAATGTGAATAAAGTTATTTGTTATGATTTGGATGTTTTTGTCTATGCATGCTTTACATTTTTTGACCATTGGGTCTAGTTTGTCTATTAGTCTATTGTTTACTTTCCCATGCCTAGTGTTGTAGGAGGGTGTGATTATTGTTATGATATGTTGATATGTCATATAATGCTATCCAAGTAGTTATTGAGGTTTACTTTGGCTGATACGTGTGCTATACTTTTTGAATTACACAGGGAAGTGAGAACCTAGTGTAGTGGACCATAGGGAGAATGGACGTAAGGGATTCCCCAGAGTGTTATAATTTTACGATGCAATACCACAGGGTTAATTATTGTTGAGTGCTTTCTCAGAGTGTTTGTAGTTCCTCACTGTGGGCCACATGTGGAATGAGACATTGAGTGCTTCCCCATAGCACCTTTAGTACGATACGAGACTATAGGGGGAATTGATGGTGAGTGCTTCCTCAGAGAGTCTATTCTTTAGCTAAACTAGAGGGGTGAGACTGTGTGTCCCTCTAAGAGGGTTTCTAGTACTTGTTGGTTGAACCATAAGGGTTAGGATATAAGAACTACCCAGAGGGTTACCTGTTTGTTCCTACCTGCTTGATTAGATGTTTACTTGTTTGTGAATTAAATTCGGGAAACTATGGGTTGTTTACTATTGAGTACATTCCTGTTTACTGCTTTCTGTACTTTCACCTTCCATATATTCACTGACTGTTAGGAACAAATATCATGGTGGTTTCCTACTGGGATTTCGTCTCACACCTTGTTTGGGACATGCTTTTGGGCCCAAACAGATTATATTGTTTCATGTATAGATAAGGTTAAGCTTCATTCTACTTCAAGTACTTAGCATGCTGAGGAGCTGGAGAGAGTGGGACTAGATGCTGAGGAGGTGTGATCTGTTTCTTTTGGAATTGGTTTAGTATAGTTTTATTCATCATTGTGACTTGATTGGATATTCTCTTATACATATGTATCATGCATCATTTTATATTTATATGCACCAGTTTTTTATTATTTTAGTCTTCCACTGTTTACTGTTATTGGATACATACTACTTCTGCTATTGTATATTGTTTCTTTTTCGTTGTGTACTCTGCCAATGATGTCATAGTTTCTACAATATCACACCCAAGGCCCTTGCTGTTAGTCGAAAACCTCTGGAATTCGTGGAAATTCGCTTGAGGCCATGTGACCAACTGGGTATGGGGCGCCTTTGGGTGGCTTCTAGAACTGGGATGTTACAAAGTGGTATCAGAGGATTTCATTTCTTCTTGAATTACTATTTTTAGCCTTTATCCAGGGATATGGCGGAATAAGAAATTCGTAATTAGTTGTGTCGGGGCGTAGCTAACCCGTGTACAAGGAAAAGCTAATTTAACTCGTTATTGAAAATTTTTCAAGTTTTTCAATTCTATAGTTGATTTGATTTCACCATTGGGTGATTCACTTGCTTTGGTTGTTACTATTGATATTATTGAGGTTCTATTTCTGTAGCAACCTGATGAGATGATGGTATGACATCTCATGCATCATCTAGGCACTTGTTAGAAATCAGATGTCATGCATTCATTCCATGCCATTTAGGGTGCATTAGAAATTTCATGTTGTGGTGATAGATGTTGTGTAGAATATTCAAGTTGTTGTGATAGGTTCCATGACAGAATACTCATTGTTTGATAAAGTATTGCTTTGTGTAAGGCCTTGTTAAATGAATTCCAAATTTTGGTTCTTGAGGTGTTATGCACATTCATGAATCGGAACATGGTAGATCATTGACTTTTTTTCCTTGTATATGACATGTATAAGATGCCAAGATTTGATTCGTGGGGAGTATGGGCCCTCACAAATCAAAATTTGGCACCTTAATGTTCGTTTTCTGTGTCTTCTGGGCTCCGGAGCAGATTATGAGGCTACTGTCTAGAAAAACCCTGAATACACAATGTGTACATTATGGATACATGTCGTGTAGTCTCTAACCGTGTCACTAACTATGTGGGGAGGGGCATGGGGTTGTGAAAATATTGCAGGAACATGCCGTGTATAGTATGTACATGTTGTGTTGTAATGACCATGTGTCTACCCATTTGACTAATGACACAAAAGGATGAAACTTAAGTAATACATGTCGTTTCCACTTTGAACACACTATGTAGTGTTAAACGTGCAGTTGGCCAACTTGCAAACAACACCGGTCAGCGGAGTCTCCTCTTATACACGTCATGTCCACCTGGAACATGTCGTGTAGTGTGAGTCGTGAATCTGGCCGGGTCACTAACAATACGGGACAGTGGAGCTTGTCTTGTACACGTCGTGTATAGAATAAACATGTTGTGTATTCTTGTTTTAGGATAACCATGTGGGTTAGCCGTGTAAGGGGACTCGAGCAGGGAAAGAGGATTCAGGTAAAAACCGTGTGTTAGGACAACACATCGTGTCTTTGGGGTGTTACACGACCATTTTTATCTGAAGTGCATGCCCATGTGAATGACTTAAGGGAACACGCCGTGTATGAAATGTACACATTGTGTATTCATGTTTTTAAAAACTGAATGTTGTGTTTCTTCTATTTTCTTCTTGTCTTTCATGTTTTCAGTCTTTTATAATCTTTAATCTAATGTGTGTGTTTGAACTTGCAGAGTCATGCCACTAATATGTATTCCTGTTTTCCTCCAGTTACAGGGCAGTGATCAGACGCTAGATATGGCTGATCAGGGACATCCTGCTGATCCTCCTGTTGTGCCAGTCTTGGCACCAGTAGTGATACCAGTTGCAGGCGCTGATGCGCAGTTTAGGGAAGGTTTTCTGAGGATGAAGCAGACTTTCCAGGGAGCACCTCATCCAGCCTCAACTATGGAATACTTGAAGTGGGTTTTCCAGTAGCATCATCCTCCCACCTTCTCAAATGAAGGAGGACCTCAGGTTGCAGAGTCATGGCTATAAGCCATGCTGACAATATTTGAGCATCTGGAGACACCTCTAGAAAGGCGGGTCAAGCTCGCTACCTACATGCTCTGAGACTCCGCCAAGAGGTGGTGGGACGTGATCTCACAGGCATTTCATCAGCAGGTTATAGCTTGGGAGGAGTTTTAGTGCATCTTTTCTGACTACTTTTATCCGGATACCTTGAGGGCTGATCGAGTCCGGGAGTTCATGAGTATGGAGTAGGGTACTCTTTTGGTTATGGAGTATTCCTCTCATTTCACAAAGCTTCAGCGTTTCACACCACTACTAGGAGAAGATGTTTTGTTCTTGTTAAAAAAGTTAGATGATGGTATCATATGGGAGATCCGCTCATAGGTGATTATCATTATGTTTACTTCCATCGCTTCATCATCAACCATGCTCTGATTAGAGAGCGCAATCTGAGAGATTCTGGAGGTGAGAGTCAGGGCGGTTCCACTTCCAGAGTTAGTGCCTCACCAGTAGGCAGTAAGAATCTCTGTAGGGAGTCTACATGCGGTGATCTAGGGAGGAAAGACATGTATTCATGTATCCAGGTGGTATGCTACCAGTGTGGAAGGGCTGGACATACGAGGCCGAATTGCCAGAGAGACCTAGTGGTGTGCCGATCTTGTGGCAAGATGGGTCACCTTCAGCGTTTCTATCAGGTTTTCTTACCAGAAGCTGGTGACAGGGGTTCTTATATGACTCTTTATCAAGTAGAAGCAACACCAGTTTCTCAATAGTCTGGGAACTGGAGTTCTTCTGGCTGTTCGGGCAGCAGTAGAGGTTGCGGCCATGGTGGTCAGTCACAAGGATATCAGCGACATCAGGGTGGATCAGCTCAGAGCGGTTAAGAAGGGTCACAGGGTCATGGTACAAGCCAGACCTTTACAGTGGAGCAAACCCAATAGGAGCAGGACCCCATACCCTCTACAGTTTGAGGTAGGATCTTAGTTGCCTCAGTTTTATCTACTTCTCTTTTAAATATTGGGGCTTCCCATATCTTTATCTCTATTTATGTTGTGGAGAGTGTTGGGATATGTATCATTTCCTATGTCGATATCCTGACTCTAGACACATCGTTGGGAATGATAAAGACTAGTGTACGTCAATTCAAGGAGTTCCCTCTAGAGGTTTCTAGGTGTCACTTTTTATTGGAGCTCTATGTCCTAGAGATGACAGGCTATGATGTCATTCTCAGGATGGACTGGCTAGTTCCCTTCCAGGAATCCATCGACTGTTATCGCCACAAGGTGAGTTTCATATCACTAGAGGGTGGGGATTTTCTTTATAGAGGCGAGTGGGATGTCCAGGCAAGCAGAGAAGGGCCCGAGCATCCTGGGCTAGGAGGAGTTACAGCCCATATTGCCAGCCTATATCTGGATGACCATGGGACTTCACAGCTAGATTTTCCTTCAGTGGTGTATCATTTCTAGGATATCTTTCCAGAGGAATTTTTAGGTTTTCCTCTGAATCGTGATGAAGACTTTTCTATTTAGCTCGTGCCAGGTGTGGCACCGATGTCCATTCCTCCATATAGGATGGCTACACCTGAGTTGAAGGAGCTCAAGAAGCAGTTGGAGGAGTTATAGGAAAAGGGTTTCATCCGACCTAGTACCTATCTTTGGGGTTCTCCTATCCTGTTTGTGAATAAGACAGATAGAACTTTTAGTCTTTGTGGGGATTATCGGATGCTGATCTATTTGATGGTTATGAACTGATATCCATTGTCGAGGACTGATGATCTCTTTTATCAGCTTCAAAAAGCTACGGTGTTCTCAAAGATTGACTTGAGATCTTGTTACCATCATTTGTACATTAGACCATCAGATATACTTCTTACAGCCTTTAGGAAAAGGTATGGTCTATATGAGTATATAGTTATGTCGTTCGGTCTCATGAACACGCTAGTAGGTTTCATGGAACGGATGAACCGAGTGTTCCATCCATATTCGAATTCATTAGTGGTGGCCTTTGTGGATTATATCATGGTGTACTCTCACACTCGACACGACCATGCTACCCATCTTGAGATTTTTTTGAGTACACTGAGGAAGCATCAGTTATATGCTAAGCTCTCAAAGTTCCAATTTAGGTTAACCAGATTCACTTCTTGGGTGACATTATCTCAGAGATAGGTGTGTTAGCAGACCCAGAGAAAGTGATAGTAGTAGTTTCTTTGGAGAATTTAAAGAATGTCATAGAGGTGTAGAGTTTTATAGGGTTTTATGGATACTACAAGTGCTTTATACAAGACTTTTAATGCTTAGCAACACCATTGACGAGTCTGATTAAGAAGGGTGCAAAGTTCATGTGGCCAGATTCTTGTGATACAGCCTTTCAGGATCCGAAAGGGAGGTTGAATTCTACACTAATACTAGTCTTTATAGAGCTAGGAAAGAGATATAATTACTATTGTGATGTTTCATGTATGGGGCTGGGAGCTGATATTATGCAGGGAGATGGGGTCATTGTGTACAGTTCTCGGTAGGTAAGGCCACATGAGAGGAAATACCTAATGCACAATATAGAGTTTCTAGTTGTTGTTCATGCATTACGCTGTTGGAGAAATTATCTTCTGGGATAGAATTTTGTGGTTTTCACTGACCAAAAAAGTCTCAAGTACATTTTAACTCAGTGTGATTTTAATTTGAGACAGCAGAGGTGGGTTGAGTACCTCCAGTCTTTCGACTTTGAGCTTGCCTACATTCCTGGGAAAGGAAATTCAATGGCTGATGCACTGAGAATGAGGACTAAGATACAATAAGTTTAGGAGGCAGCAGTTAGTGGCATGTTATGGCTCTGTTCTCTGCGATGCATTTGGAGGTTCATGAAAGACAGGGGCATTCGTTCCTTTCTTCTTTATCTGTTACCTCTACCCTTCTTGGTCATGTGCGGATGAGGAAGATATCTGACTTAGAAGGCCTAGTCCTGTTGGAGAATGTGTCAGGAGAGGACCATCTTCCTGGATGGACAATAGGCGAGGATGTGATCTTGCATTTATAGGGGTGCGTATGGGTGCCAACAGATATACGCAATGAGCTATTATAGGATTTTCATTCCTCTGTTTGGGCAGTTCATCCGGGCATCACCAAGATGTATCGTGATCTACACTGCCAGTATTGGTGGCCTGGTATGAAGAGAGATTTTTCTAGTTTTGTCATGAGGTGTTCTACTTATCAGCAGTTGAAGGCAGAGTATCAGCAACCAGCGGGTCTTTTACAGCAGTTACCCATTCCTGGGTGAAAGTGGAACGATGTCACGATGGATTTTGTGATAGGGTTGCCAAGATCACCTCGAGGGAATGATGTAGTATGGGTTTTCATTGACAAGCTTATGATGGTTGCTCACTTCTTTTCAATCAAGGAGACCTTCATTGTTGATGAGCTGGGACTGTTGTACATTTGGGAGATTGTACGTCTGCATGGAGTTCCACACTCCATTATTTCAGACAGGGATGCGTGTTTTACTTCTCGGGTCTGGCAGGGGCTTTAGAAGGCTTTGGGTATATAGGTACATTTTAGTACAACATACCATCCTCAAATAGATGTCCAGTATGAGCGTACGATACAGGTGGTTGAGGACATGCTCCGAGCATGCATTATAGATTTTGGAGGTTCTAGGGAGAATCATATACTTCTTGTCGAGTTCACCTACAATAATAGTTTTCAGGCAACAATTCAGATGGAACCTTATGATTCTTTGTACGGTAGGCCATTCCGATCACCCTTATGTTGGATGGAGGTAGGAGAGGCATCTTTGGTGGGACCTCGTCTCATTCAAGAGGCCAAAGAGCAGATTGAGTTGATTCAGAAGAGTATGGCTACTACACGGTCCCGACAGAAGTCTTATACTGATCAGCAGAGATGACCTATGGAGTTTGAGGTTGGGGATTAGGTTTTCTTACATGTCACACCAAGGTTGGGGCACATGAGGATTAGGAGATAGGGTAAGCTTTCACCATGGTACGTCGGACCGTTTGAGGTGTTGGAGAGAGTTGGGTTAGTTGCCTATCGGTTTCAGTTACCTCAGAAGTACTAGGGTATTCATGATGTTTTTCATGTTTCTCAGCTCTGACGTTACTTTCTAGACCCATCTCATTTCTTTCAACTCGATGAGGTTAAGCTCGAAGTGGATGCGTAATTTGAGGATCATCCTATACGGATTTTTGATCATAGTACAATGGTTCTTCATGGCTGGTATGTTCCCCTAGTACGAGTGTTATGGAAGCATGGGCGGGTACATGATGAGACATGGGAGAGGGAGGCCAATGTACGAGCACAGTGGCCATAGATGTTCGGGGTTTCTTCTTCCATGCCATGCTATGGAAATTCGAGGATGAATTTCTTTAAGGGGGGGAAGTTTGTAAGAACCCGGATCTTCTTTTCAGGTATGTTTTTCCTTTTCTGGTCGTTTTTTTAGAAAAATATAAATTTCTAGAAATTTTCAAAGTACACGCCGTGTACTTTATGATTACCCACTGTGTACTTATTTTCCGCTGGTAGCTGGGTGCTGGCTGTGTAGAGGCCATTCACACGGCTGTGTGAGGGTGATTTAGAGGCTGCCTAAAGTGGAGTAAGGGAAATGTGAGTACATGTCGTGTACTTAAAAAGTACACACTATGTTCTTTCTTTTTTTCATTAAACGCACTGGGGTCATGTCTGACGGACATAACTCACTTCTTATAGGTTGTCTTCGTCCGAGAGAACCTATATAGATGAATATCTTCTCCAATCCCCCGTGCCTCTGTCTGTTCTCTGAATCGACCACCGTCGATTGCATTGGAACCGCAGTAGTGAGTTCTTTTTTCTCCTTGAGCCTCATTCCATGATTTCTCTTCTTTCTCAAGTTAGCATTGGTTGATAGTGTTGGACATTTTTATAGATATTTATTACTCTAAGGTGAATCAAGCTTTGAGTTTCACGTATATCGTTCTCCTAATGCCGAGGTAGGTGGTTTTTCCCTTCCATTTAAATTCTTTGAGTATTTTGTGCAATTGTTCCCAATACCCTTGAACGAGGTATTGCACATTTACTTTTTTTGCCTTTTTGTTGGCCTTCTTTGCTTGTATGCCTGAGTAGAGTTTAATTGAATGTGAATAAGGTTATTTTTTATGCTTTGGAAGTGTTTTCCCAAGCATTCATTACCTGTTTTGACCGTTGGGTCTAGTTTTCCTATTAGGCTATTGTTTACTTTCCCATGCCTAGTATTGTATGATGGTGTGATTGTTTTTCTGATTTTCTGATATTCCATAGAATGCGAACCATGAAATTATTGAGGTTTACTTTGGCTGATACACGCGCTATACTTGTTGAATTACACAGGGCCGTGAGAACCTAGTGTAGTAGACCCTAGGGAGAATGGATGTAAGGGCTTCTCTATAGTGTTATAGTTTTACGATGTGAGACCACAGGGGGAATTGATGTTGAGTGATTCTTCAGAGTGTATGTTGTTCCTCAATGCGGGCCACATGGGGAATGAGACATTGAGTGCTTCCCCAGAGTGCCTTTAGTAAGATATGAGAATATACAGGGAATTGATGGTGATTTCTTCCTTATAGAGTCTATTCTTTAGATAAAACAGAGGGGTGAGACTGTTTGTGCCTCCCAGAGGGTTTCTAGTACTTGAGAGTTGAACCATAGGGGTTAATCTGTGAGAACTACCAAGAGGGTTACCTATTTTTTCCTACCTTCTTGATTAACTTTCTACTTTTTTTAGAATTAAATGCTTGAAATTGTGGATTGTTTACTATTGAGTACTTTCCTTTTTACTGCTTTCTAAACTTTTACCTGCCATATATTCACTGAATGTTAGGCACAGATCTCATGGTGCTTGCCTACCGGGATTTAGTCTCACCCCCTTTTTGGGCCATGCTTTTGGGCCCTAACAGATTATATTACTGCAGGTATAGATAAGGGCAACCGGCCTTTTACTTCAGGTACTTGACTTTCTGAGGAGATTGAGAGCACGAGACCAAGCTTAGGCTTGTGATGCTGAGGAGTTGTGATCTTTTTCTTTTGGACTTGGTTTAGTACTGTTGTATTAATATTGTGACTTGATTGGATTTTCTCCTAGACATATATATCATGCCTCATTTTATATATATATGCTATATTTGTTTATTATTTAAGTCTTCTGGTGTTTCATGTTGTTGGATATTTACTTCTTCCACTATTATATATTGTTTCTCTTACATTGTGTACTTTGAAAATGCAGGCATAGTTTCCCCACTATCACACCCAAGTCCCTCGCTGCTAGTCTACAGCCTCTGGAATTCGGGGAAATTCGGTAGAGGCCATGTGACCAACCAGGTACGGGGCCCCTCTAGGTGGCTTCTGGAACTGGGACGTTACAAACATTGTCATTATGTGATCCAATACCCTAAGACAATTCTTGTTGGAGAAAATCAATGACAAAACCTTACAAGGAAGTAAGGAAGGGAAAATGTTATCATTACTTCTAAGGTGGATTTTGAAAATTATGTGGTGATAGGGGTGCTAGTTATTCATTCAACAATAGAAAATGAATTTTTTCTATTATGTTCCTATGTGTTCTTTTATATCTCACAAGTTTAATAAAACTATTCAAAAACCACCTAAAATATGAAATTTTATTTATCTGTAAGAACAATGAATTGTAAAATTATTTATTCTAATGTATAAAACCACCCTATATAGTTTCTATGGATGGAACCTTCTATAAATCTCATCATAAATATTTTGGTAAGGTTTTATTCTATATTGGGAATTGACTAATTTTCTTTATAAAACCCAACATTAAATGTCGGTAGATGGAGGTCACTCTTAACATCCTAAGTTATCATCCAAATTTTTAAAAGTGTAAAGAAGTGGATGAATCTCCTTCAGAATCATTAAATAAATTGTACATATTATTTCTTCATGATAAATCATATCTAGCTTCAATGATTTAGAAAAATGTGAAGATTTTTCTTGAAGACATGTCTATTATAAGGGACTACACCAATGTGTTCTTTGAATAATTGTCTTGTCATCATCTTGTATAAGAAGTTGAGTTATTATTTGAGATTATACCAGGGTGTCTTCTCATATCAAAGAATCATTATATATGGAAACCATTAAGTTTGAAGAATTGAAGAAGAGTTTACAAGAGGATCTGCGCAAGTGTTTCATACACCCAGGTGCTTCACCAAGGGGTATACTGGTCCTCTTCATCAATAAGAAGGATCAATCAATGTGATTATTCATTTATTGGTACGATATTAAAAAAAATAATGATATAGAACAACCATACCCTTACATGGATAGATGACTTATTCGATCAACTGTGTGGGGCCAAGTATTTCTATAAGACATACCTTCAGTTGGGATATCACAAATTAAATATGAATAAGAAATACATTCCCAAGACTGTCTTCCAAATGAGGTATGGAAACTATGAGTTCACAGTGATGCCCTTCAGACTCACTAATGATCCAATAAATTTCATGGTGTGCATGAATAGAGTCTTTAGATATTACCTCAACAATTTTGTGGTGGTCTTTGTAGATGATATTTCGATATAATCTAAGAGAAATGAGGAGCGTTAGGATAATTTTAATACTTTTCTAAATACTTTTTAAAGGGAGAAACTTTTTGAAAAGTATAATAAATTTGAGTTCTGGATAGAGGAAGTATCATTATTAGGGAATTTTATCACTAATAAAAGGATATATATAAACCCTTCTAAGACAAAGAAATTTGAGGTGTGGCTTATACCAACATATGTAATGATGATCCATTGTATCCTTGGTCAATATAGGTATTACTGATCATTTGTGAGGAAATTATTGTGATTATCAAAACCGCTACTAAAAATTACTTAGAAGGGGGTAATGTTTGTCTAGACTAGTGAATGTGAAGACTACTTCAAATAGTTGAAAAAAGGATTATCACTACACCAATACAGACAATAACCTTAAGTGGGGAACTCTTTATAGTATACAAAAATGCATAAAATAAGGGATTATGGTGTGTATTGGAGAAAAACATATTAATTAGTATCCTACAGATCAAGGAAGATTAAATTTCAATAGAAAAATTATCCCACACATGATTTGGTGTTGGGAACAGTGATATTTAATTTCAAAATATAGAGGAATTATCTCTATGGGGAGAAGTTTGAGATATATAATGATCATTATAAAATCAAATATATATTCACATAGTAATAGCTTAATATTATGTAACTAAGGTGGTAAGATATCATCATGGATTATGACTTCTCAATCCACTACTATCCTGGCAATGATCTAAAGTGGCTGATGCTATATGTTGAAAGGATCCTGCAACATTATCGTGGATGAGAATTTTGAAGGAACCAATCTTATTAGACTTAAAAATGATGGATGTGGGAATAATTAGGTAAAAAGAATAATAATTCTTTTCTCAAATGATTTATCAACCATAACTTACTGATAAGATAATGGATACTCAAATAAATTATGTGGGAATTAAGAATAAGGTTGAATCTATAATAAATGAGAAATCCTTGGAGTTCAAAATTGATGAGGAAGGATTCATATTATTTGGAATATGAATATGCATACCATAAAATCCTAATATAAAGAGGGATATTTTGAATAATTTATATAGCTTGACATTCTACATCCACCCAAAGAGAAAAAATATATATCGAGATATTTAAGAGCACTGTATGTGGGGAAATCTGAAGAAGATGGTCTCTGAATATACATCAACGTACCTAGTATTCTAGAAAGTAAAGGATGAAATGAAAAATTATAAGGAGAAGATGAAACCTTTACATATACTTACGTAGAAATGGAAAAAATCTCCATGGAATTATTCATTGGACATCTAAAGACATCTTGCAGAATGAATTATATATTGGTTATTGTGGATCATTTTACAAAAACCGACAACATTATTACAAATATATATGACTTATCACTCTATAAACATCAATAGATATTCATCAGAGAAGTGGTGAGGCAACATGGATTACCATTATAAATTGTATACAATTGATATCTAAGATTTAACTTTATGTTCTTGAAAATTATATAACATGCTCTAAACACTAAGATGATCATCAGTATGACTTATAACTATAAAATTGAATGCTCGTCTAAGTGGACTATTTATAAATTGAAATAAATTTTGAGAGAATGCATGATATAATTCAATGGAGGATGTGTTCTAAATATTCCAATGGTTGAGTTCTATTAAAACAATTGTTTCCACTTAAGCATCAAAATGGTTTCATATGGATCCCTTTATAGGAAGATATGTAAAATAATTATATTCCGGAATGAAGTTGGTGAATGTAAGCTTCAAGGACCCGATATGGTTAAGGAGATGGTAGAAAAGGTGAAGACTATTTAATAATGCTTCAGGTTTTTACAAAGTCTAAAAAATATCTATGTAGACAATATTCAAGAGGACATAGAGTTTGAGGTTGGAGATAAGGTATTCCTATAGAAATCTCCATTGAAGAGTTTCATGATATTTTTGAATAAGGGAAAGATAAGTCCCAGTTACATCACCCCCTCTGATATTCTTGATCGCGTCAAAGCTGTGGAATATCTACTAGAACTTCCATTAACCATGTCTCATGTACATGATGTATTACATGTATCCCTCCCGATGAAGTACACACCAGATCCCTCAAATGTACTAAATTCAATGGTGGTACAACTATAAAATGATCTCTCTTATGGGGAGTATCCAATAAAGATCTTGGACCATAGAGATAAAGTTATATGTAATAAAACCACTCAACTCGTAAAATTATTATGAAGGGAGCACAAATATGAAGACACAAAATGGGAACCAGAGGAAGTGATGAAGGAGAAGTACCCTCACCGTTTTTCACCTTAGTATGTAAAAACAATTAGGGAGAAATTTCACTAGTGGGGAAGAATGTAACATCCAAATATTTTAAAAAAAATAAAGGCTATGTTTGACAATGTACAAGATATGCAACACCGAGCTTAAAAAAATGATGAAATGTTATTATTTAAATATAAATGTTATAACCTTAACATTAAATTCGGGAAAATGAATAATAATAACCAAAATATGAATTATATAGTGGTTATACTCATTATTAATGTATTAATTAATTACTTGTAAATAATCACTCTAATTTTTATTAATGAAATTTTATTCTTCAAAAAATTCTTCAAAATAAGATTTCCTTGATTTTTATGAGTGAATATTATAATTAATTTCCATAATTTGTAAAACAATTATTTTAATAAAGGAATTTTATTTTTTATCTTAGGAGGAATATTTTATAATTTTATAAAAATATCAATTTTTCAAGGAATAGTGAAAAATACAAATTTTTATTGAAAACATTATTTTATTTTAAATTATCGAAAAGGTAAAATTTAGTTTTGGATTAGCTTTAAATTTTAAATAGTCAATATTTATGAAAAAAATCCCATTATTGTTTTTAAAATCAATTTTACACATGAATTCAGTGTGAATAAATTTTATATGTTGAAAGGGATTTTTTTTTTTGAAAAACAATTTTTTACTATGTTTTCTGGTTTAAATTTAAATTATATTCTGAAAATTCTTTGATTTGAATTTGGAAAAATGGATTCTCCATTTGGGATCAGGATCTTCAAATTTAGTAAATATCTCCCTTTTATTTTTCGAAAATATCAATATAAACGTTTGCAATTTTGTTACCGCGGTAATTGGAAATAAAGTAAATTAGGGTAAGAAATAAAATGATAAGGACTATATAATAACCTTAACACAAACCTAGATTTCACAGGATGTTTAATATTCTCCTTTAATAATTCAAATTTAATATATATGACCATTTTATTTCATTTGGATATGATTATAACCTTTATAGTATATTATTTAATGAAAAGTCAAAGATGTCACACTATTGTTTTTAATAAGTATATAATTTTTTATATATGTTCATCTAGAAGATATGTTCTACTATAAATAATATTTTTTAACTCTAAATTATTTATCTTCATCACCATAATTTGTTTTTATTTTTTAGATAATAATTAATTTCGTTAAATGATTGCACAATGTTGATGTAGTAGTTATTCAATTAATGAAAAAAATAAAATAAATGATATTAAAATATTAAAATAAATATATATTTAAATATTTAAAATAAATAAAATATTTATGAATATGAAATTTTTAGTTCATTATTAAATAGATGGTTTTAATTTCACATGTTTTCATGATGAATTTAAACTCAAATTAAATCAGAAAATTTGAAAATTATGATATTAATACTTTGTTAAATTATTTAAAAATAATTAAAATATTAAATAATAAAAAACGAGATAATATATGGTTTCAATGTCCTTAATTATCTATGTATAGGAAAATTGGAATCATTTTCATCAATAACAGTCCTATTATATTTTAATATTTTGAGATATTTAGAAGTTCTTCTCACCTTAAGTATACATGGGTGCCCCTGCATTTATATATTTACACCACTTTGAGACATGTATCTTCACTGAAACCATTCTATTTCTCTTTTGAAAATATTTATTTATGTTCTTGTGGTTTTATCCCTTTTGAAATACCTACCGTAGGTCCCTTAAAAGATGTTATAAATGATCTTTTTCATAGATGAGGTAATCATATTTACAAACTCTGTTAAATTCCATTATTCACCTACCTCCTATGAATATGTTATAACCATAATAATACAATATCTATAGTATAATATATTTACTAAGATGTTGTTATGATTATAAGGCAATTATATTCCTCCTTTTATCCATCCAATGTAAATGAAAATCACAGGGTGTGCGTACGTAAAACTTACCGTCTCCATGTAGCAATGTAATTTATTTTTTATCAAAACATTAGATGGATGGTTATAATGATGAAAATAATGGGTCTATATGATAATTATGACATAATAATGATTTTGGAAAATTAATATATCATTAATTTCTTTACCTATTCACCATTAAATAAATTATTTTGTCACTCATGCATTTGTATGACCTACCATCTCCACGAAGATATGTGACTCATTTTACATATCCAAAATTCAATAATAGTTACAAAAATGTATTTAATTATAAAATATGAAACTTATATAATTAATAACATTCTGAAGATGATGAATCTATATCTGATTCACATGAACCCGAGTTTGCGTGATAAAACAAGCATAGAAAAATGATGCAGTTAACACCCGAAACAATGACAGCAATGAAGTATTATTAACTCTACTTTTTATCATTGGGTTGTATTTAATGGATAATTATTCCTAAAATCATGTCATAATATTTTAAAAATTATTGGGCCACTATATTATCTCTAAAATCATGGTAATGGTAGATATCAAAAAATCTTATAATACAGTGGAGTGGATCTTCATTATCATTATCATTCATTAATATGGTGTTAATGAATAGACCTTTGATTTTTTCTTCTATAATTTATCCACTCCATGGTTATTAGTCTCTTTGATGGGAAGGAAATTTAGCGTCTTTGAATCTATGTGAGGTATTCATCATGGTAATTCTGTCCCTACTAGATTATTTTTTACATATAGAAGACACTCTTAGTAGGAAGCTATTTAGTAATATCTCATATGGACTGATTCTCCCTTTGAAATACAGGTATGGATCCCCTAGTATATATATATATTATTCTATTTTGATGATATGTTCTTTTCTTCTTAAGTAGAATAAATTTACTTATTCTAGGATTCTAAAAAAATCATGAATGAATATTAAAAATTCAGTGGACAATGGGATTTATTTTTGAAGATAATTGTCTATATTTTTAGATCGTTCATTAGTAGTTTATCTCATTAAATTTAGAACTGTATGGGTTTAGATCAAATATAATTTCCCATATTTTATCTTGGAACTCCACTTTGAACTCGAAACATAAAAATTCATAACTTTGATATATTGTTTCATGGAATTGTGGAAGAATTACAAGTTTAAATAGCCATCTCCTTTTCATGGAAGAATTTCTCTCATAAACTCAATTCATAAATAAACACCTATGAATTTTATTTCAACAATCAAATCCTAAAATGAGGTTTTATTTCTAATTGAATGATCAAATTATATCTTACTTTTATACTCCATACACAAAGAAAAATTACATTTGATGAGTTTCAAAAATCTATCCAAGATCATTGATGAAGGTAGTTTTGGAATAAAGGGGACTAGATCATTCCATGAATACCATGCATGAAAAAAATTCATGGGATTTTATTTTCAAAGAATCTCATTAGAAAAAAATTATTATAAAGATTTATTTTATGAACACATATTCTAATCTTATTACTTCATATTCCTTGCCTTTAATACGGGGAAAAATCCAAGGCCACCTCCTCATCCTTATTTAATACTTGCGATGGGTTATTAGAGAAGAGGAGTAATTTTTTATTAAAGGAAACTAGGTTTGGAGTTCAAATTTATTCCCATTTTACCTTACCCTGGATATCTATTTCAATATTTTGACAAAAATTTCCCACTTCACTAATAGTGTTCTTAAAAAAGATAAAAAATTATCTTCAATAGTATCCTAATAGTTGGTGAAGAGGATCATTTCCACTTTACCCCATCTAAATCAGTGTCTTTCAACACTAATTTTTTTAGAATCATCTACATTTATCTCGGGTGGTTAATCTATGGGGTAAATTAGGATAAGAGAAGAGAATTCTAGAAATATTGAGTTTTATTCTTTGTTGTGATCATCACCATTACATATCACGATACAATGTTATTCAACATAAACAAATTTATCTACCTTAAAAATTCTATAATTATACTTATCAAAAAAATTATAAATGAATAACACATATTCATAAATTTATTCTATGAGGCTTTCCTTTGATCATTTTTTTGTAGATATTGATCAAAATTTTCCTATTATTATTTATTTGGTGTTTTCATGTCTTCGTGGTTTGAAGGTATATGGACCACCTCAGATAAAGGAATTATTCACACGGTGGAACTAACTATCGTATCCTATTTTAATTAGGAGTCTCAAAATTATTACCTGAACCATGTTATGTACTACATTCCAAATCTCCCAACACCTAAAACTCAGGGCTTTTTCATATATTTATGACTTATAAATTTTATTCAGTGGTAATAATGTATGGAAATTTTACATTGATTTTCTGTGTTCCAATCATGATTCCTATAACCATTTTGTTCATTATCTCCATTATATCTCTAGTTTAAAACATAATACATGCATATCATCCTCCAGTGGAACTATTAATGGTGGGGGAGTTATTCATGATAAATAGTAATTAGTCGTTTTTTCCTATAGTGTGTATTATAGTGAAGGCATTACACCTCAATAAGATTATAAATTCTTTATTGGTGGTATTTTATATATATAAACAAGGGTATATATCGATCAATAGTGTATTCTAATTCATATCCAGGTAAAAAATATAATCAATGATCATTCCTTTTCACCTGTTCTATTACCCATACCAATTTAGAATATGTAATCCTACTTAACTAAAATCTGAAAATCCAACATACCTAGTGTGAGGGACAGAGGGAGGCAAACATCCTATCCTATAATGGCCATAAATATATATTTATCATGATTTTTTAATTATTTAGGATCCCTTATCTAGGAATTTAATATTATGGTATCTAAGGATGTGTATAATCACCACCACGTCATACCAACTTGACACTTTATTTTTATTTTCCCTCTCTTTTAATAATTTTCTTTATTTCGTTAAGTTGATACTTTATTAATTCTATTTTCTATTGCGATTTTCTAATTGCATGTTATTTTTAGTTCTATGTTAGGCTCATAATCAGATAATTAAACAAATATGTCCATATAATAGGGATTCTTGAAATATATAAATTGAGAAGTTATCATTATTATTCACTCTATATTTTTTCTTTTACATTTTTTGAGGTCTAATATTTTTTATTATTAGGGCGATCTTTGTTGGGTTGTTCACTATGCATGGACTAGGTATTCATGTTTTATTGTTTGTTTCATCTCATTATAATTTTTTATAAACTCTATTATGATTTAATGATGGTAATTATAATTTTAATGGAGGGTTGAACTGAAGTTTGGATACTGATAAACATGAGAAGATAAATTTATTATAAAGCATTGTTGTTTGAAGTTATGAGGATATCATTGTGTTTAGGGGGTGATGTGGTCTTGTTGAAAATATTGTAAAAGTATTTGTTGGGGTGGAGTTTTTTTAATTCAATTATAGGATTTTTTTCATTCTTATATACATTTAAGATGAGATAGTTGGTGGTTTCTATGTTAATTTTTTGGTCTCAAGAGTGGAGTCCTTGCTGATATGGTTTAATTAGTAGGTTGAGCTCTTTGTAGAGAATGTGCAGTGTTCACTAATCTTATTTTTTGTCTATGTTATTTCATTAGTTGTATATGAGTTGGAGATTCATGTGGTTTCCGGAATATAGGTAAGGAGGATAGTTTTGGAATGATTTGTTTTATTTTTTATGTATGGTGTTAAATGTAAAAGTGGTGGGTTAAAAAGAAGGATGGAAACTTAATTCATCTTTTAATAATATAATGATTAATGGTTTTTGAAAACTAAAATTAAATAAAGGTAGGATGGGTTTATGAGAATTGATCATGGATAGAATAAATTTGACTTATGATGAATGAATAACATGAAACAAAAAGTTTTTTGATGAATTGTTTGACATTAAATATGGATAAACTGGCGGAATAATGAACATAATGTGGCTTGTAAATTGTAAATAGTGGGATTGGAAATGATATTAAAAAATTAATGTTATTTATTTTGTGGATTCATTTTTCCTATGATTTTAGTTATTATATTGATGATGATTTATTGTGGAAAGTGGTTTTTTATTCTTTTTGATATTTTTTTTATTTTGATATTGTGAAAGTTTTTTTCTGTACATGATGTGAAAATGGATGATAATGGATTGAATTTTTTCACACTGTAATGGATGATGGTTCGATGCATGTGCTATGATGAATCTTAACCATGACTTATATATGTAAAAACTATAGAATATTGGATTCATAGTGAATACACGTATGTAGGATATAATATTTTAGGGTTATTACATATTTATTTTTTACATGGGCTATATAGTCTTATAGTGTAGTGTGTAATTACAAAATCTATGTTGAACACATACATGAAAGCATAAAGAACTCACATAATACATACAAGGATTTCATGGTTTATTCATTGTGTCTTATATCAATAAGATAATGAAAAAATCTCTGTAATTCCATCAAAAATAGAAGTACATATGGGATACAAGGGATGCCACCTTCCAAAAATGATACACAGACTACTAGAAGAACTCTTAATGATGAATTTTTAGCTATATATTCTGATGATAATTATCCCATCCTTCCTCCTTTGGCATTTCTGGCCTCCAACACCAAGATACACCCAATTGTTCTCCTTTCAAAGCCATATGATCCTTCATTTCTGGACGTATCAGACATTATGTTAGTTTTTGTTATAAAATTGTTAGTACATTACGTAGGTGGACCAATTACACTCTCTACAGTGGTCCCAATTATTCCTCTAGTCAGAAACATGATCTAACATTTTTGGGAGACCATAAGTTGTATTTTTCAACTTTCTATTTAAAATATCATTTGTTACATCGACTACCAATTCTGGGTGAATAGTTAAAATTCACTTTCACTCTACACCGACAACTTCAAATTCTTTTTCTATGTAGTATCCCTGAGGAAAGATTATTTGACCCTCAATTAGTGAGTTTATTCAATTAATTATCCTAAAAACATTCTTCACTTTTTTATACATTCTTTGATACCAAAAGAATCCCCTTTGATCAACCTCACTGCATTCTCTAGATCTACGACACACTCCCTAAGTACATGCATAGGAAGAAAATCCTTAGTATTAACTAACTAAAACTATACTATTCTACATCCCCAAAACCAAACCCATCCTACTATAATCATCTCATCTGGTGAACTCATACCATGTTTTGTGCATCCACTAACCTGATGCCCAAGGCCCCCATGGAACTTCCATTCAACTGATGATGTGGTATCAAGTAAATTGAATTTATCTTCTTAAACTCGAAATCAAATAGTTTAGATTAATTGTATCAATCCGGGTTCTCCCAAGTGATAGTTTCAGTTCATAGATTTTGGATCTTCAACACATTAATTATAAAAATATTCACACTATACCTAATAATTTTTCACATTAGAATATTTTTCATATGTTTAGTTTAAGAGTATCCTAATAGAATATTATTCTCATGCTTACACAAAAGACCAACTATGTAATAACTCAAGATTTTATGATAATTATTATTTTTAATTTCATTGTTGTCTTGTGTTGTACGCTACACCAAAATTAGCTTTTGTTATACGCAACACTGTATTAGCTTGCAGTATACACAACACTATTCTTGGCTCGTGTTACACACAATTTCGAGTTCGTTTTGTAGAAATTATTCTACACAACATTAAGTATAGATTTTTTTTAATGTATAAATGAATTATGTTTTGAATTATGTTATACACAACACCAAAGGGATCTTTCACTATACGCTTCCCTTACTTGGCTTGCATTACACGCAATCACGACCTTTCTCGATAGCGTGTGTAGTACGCAATACTGGATTTCCCTAAAAAATGATATATTGTTATAATATTATTATAGACCAGCCGTTATTAATAGTATTAAATAAATTTTGAATTTTATAACATTATTATTCATATTACACACTTCCTAGAACATGGTATGAGAACAATTTAAATATTTCAGGTAAAATAAGTATTTTTCAAAAAATGCAGTTTTGTTGCCTTTTGATGGCGCACCCACTTTAAATATAGTTTTTGACATGTTTATAAATTCAATTTGACAAAATAAAATTCTTATTTTTAATCAATATATAAAAATTTACTCTAGATAAATTTTTCATATTATTCTGATAACTTTCATATTTTAATGAATATTAAAAACATGCTATATTTTAATTAAACACAATTTTTTTCATCGAAATAATTTATATGGATAAATTATAATATTGATTGGTTTTAAAGTATAAATAGAATATGTTTTTACCATTTAATATAATTTATGTCATTGCCATTAATTTTACATTGAATTCATAGGTAAAAACACTTCAATGTTTGACAATGTTTTAACTTTTAAAAACCCGTTTTATTAACAACGGGATTAATTTTAAATTAATTACACCAACTTATGTTTTTTGAATTTTGAAAAATGGATTCCATATTTCAATTAAGTGGTTTCAAATTATGTTAATAGGTTACTTTTTTTTATGAATAGTATCTACGGTATTTTTTATTTACTGTAGATAAAGGTAAATCGGGTTCTTAAAGGTAAAAATAAGATTATAAAATTACCTTAAAACCTGCCAAAATTATATTGGATGAGTAAAAGTAGGCCCATATCACATAAGGGTCGGAATATATTTATTTTATGAACTTTTGACTTTGAAAATAATTTAATTATTTTTAAAATCATAGAAAGTGACAACATGTCACTCTCTTAAATATTATAAGTATAATAATTTTAATTTAGTGATAAACATCAAAATACTTAAAACATTAATAGTATCAAGAAACCTAATATAATTATCTACATCCTGTAAATATATTTAGGATTTTTAGAGGTTAAATAATTATCATTAAAGGTGACACAATAGTGATGTTGAAATTATTTTATTGATTGAAATATCAAATAAATGGTTTTACAGATATTAAAATAAAAATTATATGAACTATTTAATGTTCTCCACTAATTTTTTAGATAAATATGAAATATAATGAATTTATTAAAGCTTTTAGTTCCAACATTTCTTCTATGTGGATTTTATTAAAATTCAAATAAATAAATAGTGTCAAAATTGACAAAATTATTATTTTATAAAAATAACATAATATAAATTTGTTTAAAAATCACAAAAATATTTAAAAATTATAAATTAAAATTTATATGGCCTACCATGTCAGAAATTATCCAATTATGGACAATTTTCAACACATAAGTAATTATTTATAATAATTTAAAATTTAGAATCTTATTACCACAAATAAAATCAAATAGATTAAATAAGGATAAATCAAGTTGATAATTTATAAAATAAATTCCCAACATGTCTAAATTTTATTGTTTGATGATATTTCAACACTATATCAACTAATCTTATAATTTTAGTCATTTTTTTAGTTTTTAAGTGGGGTTTGATTTATTATAAATTAATATTTTTTGAGGTTTCCAATGGTGACCCTCTCCTCCCTTATAAAAGGGCACCTCCTACCTCTCCTCTTTACAACACATTGAGCCTTAAAGGTCATCCAAACCCTGCCCATTTCTCTTCTACACTTCCCTATAAACATTTTGGATGTTCTCGTATTCTTAAAATACCAACTCTAGTCCCTTAACAGGAAGCTTAAAGGAGGTGCGTCGAAGAAGAGGTAATCTCTTCTAACAATTATTTCAAGTTTCTTTCTTCTTCAACATCCTCTTATTTAGTTTTTTAATTGTAAAGTAATACAATAAGTATCACTAATATATTGATATGATATTATAAATATAAAACAACTCCATTTCACCTTCTATCCATCCTACAGAAAATAAAATCACCGCCCGTGTGTAAGTACGGAATACCGTATCCACGCCGTGGTGTAATCAGTTTTTCCCACCACCACTTACTTGGATGGGTATACTGGTATAAAGAATAATTATATATGGTTATTATAACATCATACTGAAACTGAGATATTATACCATCCACTCAAATTCTATTCAATTATTATGGGAAAGATATCATCGCTCGTGCGTACCTACGGATTACCGTCTCCATGACGCGATGAGATTCATTCTCCATGTTAACCATTCATTAATGATCATAAACTATATATAATGAATAAAAATGAAATATATGACCTAATAATGATACTAGATTTATCTATATATATATATATGTATTTCATCTACTTAATTCTATTCAATTCAATAAGGAAACGAAAACAGCGTTCATGCGTACGTACGGCCTACCG
This sequence comes from Viscum album, assembly GCA_963277665.1. Lineage (NCBI taxonomy): Eukaryota > Viridiplantae > Streptophyta > Magnoliopsida > Santalales > Viscaceae > Viscum > Viscum album. Next base: position 670,046,256 of record OY728133.1, read on the forward strand.
TCTCCATGAACAGTGTATTTCATTCCATTTATCGATCTATCATATATATGTATATTCTGAATATATATTATATATAAATCATGTTTTACATTATAAAATTAAGTAAATCAGGATATAAGTAACAATATCAATAACAACTAGTCAAAACACGTACAATAAATGAAACTATTTTACCCAAAACGCTACTTTGACATGGAATTTACAAAAGAACGGGTAATATAAAGTTATAAGTGAACCATATATGATATCATAAAAATGAATATGATTCTGTAATAAGACAGTGAAATTATTTAAATCATTATACAGGAGTTTTGGATACATACGAATCATATCCGACTTAAGGAAAGGGATAACTTCTCCAATCTCATTTTTATCTAATATTGTTTATTCGTAAGTATTTACTGGGGTTATATTTATCATCCATGTCCATGTTTTCAAAAAATGGTTTCATGTATTTTTAAAGTCATTTTTAACCATTTTTGACTTTTACTTAATGGTATGTAAGGAATCATTATTTTTTTTACCATACGAGGTACTTTTTTACTTTTCCGACAAAAGTACGAGGAGAATATTTTTTTAACTTATACGGCAGGAACTAATTTTTACGGTTTCATAACGCATTTTCTTAATGAAGCTTACTCTACAATATTTCATGAATATTTTCAACAAAATCCTTTTCTTTTAAAATTTCATGGCATTTTGTAAAAAGAATATGATTTTGAAAAAGAAAGGATATTTTCCTCAAGAATTCATTTCAAGTGTTTGATCAAAATCATTTTCTATATAAGATGACATTATTTCATATGTGTATGATTCAAGTATAATGTGTAACACCCTGATATTTTATGAGAAGTATATTTTTTTATGTATTATATTATATGCAACATCAAAGGAATCTTTCATTACACACAACACTAGTTTGGTTTGCGTTATATGCAAGAGCAACCTTCCTTGATAGTGTGTGTTGTACGCAATATCGAGTTTCACTAAACAAATATATCTTTTTAAAATATTATATAAACTAGCCGTTATGAATAGTAATACCCACTTTTTGAAATTTTATAAATTTTATCTTTCAAAATTGACTTCATTATTGGATTCGGAATATCGAAATTATCCTAGGGTGAAATTTGGGTATTTTTCTGAAAACTTTAAATTTTTGATGAATAGTGAAAACAATGGGTTACTATTTAAAAACCAGCTTTTTATTTAAATAATTATTAATTTTATTTAAATTTATTTTAGGTAAAAATTGATACATAATACATATATATGTTCAATGTAATTAATTGGAGTCATTTTATAATAATTTTAGATATATAAAACATTTATTGAACTTTTCACTGTCTTTTACCCACCTCCTAGGAGAATTTGAAAATGTACATAAAACGTAATTTTTTTGCTTTTGTGAGTGTAATTTCGAAAATCCAAGAGACACGGTTAATATCAAAGAGTAAAATGTGGTTTAATAAGATAAAAATAATTTTTGTTGAATAGTAACTTTTTACTTTTATTTACCACGGTTAAAAGTAAATAGGGTAAAAATGATATTATTATTACCCTAACACATGTCCTAATTCTATTGGATAGGTGTAATTCGACCAAAAACAAACTTAGGAATAAAATATTACCCTTTAGGTCCACTTGGATTAGATTAGGACATTTATTATTATTTTATTTAAAGAATAGTTAAAATGGTTATAATCAATGTTTAATAAATAAAGCATTTTTAATATAGGGTTATGCATAAGATAAATTCAAATATAAATATTAATTAAAAATATAAAAAATTTCCTATATAATGGAATTTTATTTATAATTTTTATACATTAAATAATTTAATTTATTTTTGACACAATGATGATACAGTATTTACCTTATTAATGAAATATTAACATAATTGATATTATAAATACCCAAATAAATGTAATTTGAGAATTTTTATAAATTCCACTAATTTTTTAGGTTAATATGACATGTTATTATTGATTAAATTAACTTTGTTTGAAATAATCATGATGTTATGATTTTCACAAAAATCAATTACAAAATACATTCAAAATTGACATAAAATAGTTTTTAAAACATATATTATATTATTAATTGTTATTCTATTCATCAAAATCTAAGGTTCGGACAAATGAATAAGATAAGGTTATATATATTAATAATGAACCACTTTGGGATTTTTTGGTGTGTTATAGTATGTTTATTAACCATATAGTGTAAGAAAAAAAGATGAAACGGTAAAAGTTAAAATATTTAACTTAGTGTTAAATCTAAATGATAAGGTTACAATAGTAACCTAAACTTGTATAAATCTTATTGGTTTATATTTTTTAGATCCATCCCTAAATTATCTTCGAAATATATCAATTTGGAGCTATTATAAACTGAATATTACTTTATTATAAAATAATATTTTAAGTTTTTTCTAAGGTGCCCCTCTCCTCCCTTATAAAAAGGGAACCTCATCCCTCTCTTCTTTACACAAAATTGAGCCTTAAAGCTCGGTAAAACCCTGCCCATTTCCCTTATAAACTTCCCTTGAAACATTATAGAGGTCATAGTATTTTTAAAAGACCAATTTTAGTTCCCTAAGAGGAGGTTTCAAAGAGGCGTGTCGAAGAAGATGTAATATTCATTACCCATTCTTTCAAATTTATTTTTTCTTCTACTTCTTCTTATTTAGTTGTTTCATTATGAAGTAACAACATCATTATCAATAATATACTTATATGTTATTATAAATATTAAACAACCCTATTTCACCTTCTATCCATCCTATGGAAAATAAAATCACCGCGTGTGCGTACGTACGGAATACCGTCTCCACGCTGTGGTGTAATAAGTTTTCCACCACCACATTACATTGATGGGTATAATGGTGAAAAGAATAACTATATATATGATTATATTAAATTGATGTTGATTATGAAATATTATACATACACTTCAATACAAATCCACGATCATGGGAACGATATCATCGCTCGTGCGTACGTAGGGCTGACCATCTCCACGATGTGATGTGACTCGTTCTACATGATCTTCATTGAATAATGATTATATCATTGAATTGAATGAATAAATATGATATATATTACACTAATAGAATTATAGAAATGATTTATCTATATCCTAAAAAGAATAATAAGAATTTATTTGACAAAACATGCATATGAACATAAAGAAATGAACATCCGAATAACAAGTATCAATGAAATAATACTAATAAGAAGAAAGAAAATGACCATATATGATATCGTAACAATGAATATGGGTATTTAATAAGTCAATGAAAATATTTAAATTATTATACAGGAGGTTTGGATATGTACGAAGCAAATCGAACCTAAGGTAAGGGAAAAGCTCGCAATCTCATTTATATCCGAGATTGTTTATACTTCCGAATTTACTAGGGAAAATTGATAATCCACATCCATGATTCCTCAATATGTAATATTATTTCTATCCTCCTACAATTTTTTAAATCCAATTTTACCCATTAGAGTGTTTTTAGTAAAATATATGAAAGGAATATTTTGTCGTTTTTAGTACGAGGTACTTTTTGACTTCTCCAGCCAAAGTACGAGAATAATGTTTTTTTTAACTTATATGGCATGAATGGATTTTTATGATATCATAGAACATTATTTCTATGAAGTTTACTCTATTAGTTTTCAAGTTTATTTTTAATTAACTTCTTTTAGTTTAAAATGTTATGACATGTTAAGAAAGGAAAAATGTTTTTGAAGTGTAAAGTATATTTTCCTCAAGAATGGAGTTCAAGTGTTTTATCAAAATTATTTTCCATATAAGATAATATAGGGTTATTCTTATATCCCTATTATTGCATTTATTTTATTATGTTGTGATGGAATTATTTTAATGAAGTCCTTTATATTATATGAATTGTTTTATGATGTCACAATTTTTAAGAATCCCATTTTTATTGCATGGGTTATGCTATGATGTTTGATTTATGATTTTGTGGCACACATAAGAATGGTTTCATTATGGGATGGGTGGGAACTATATCTCCATCCAATGCATTGGGTAAAGATTTATATCTCATGAGATAGAGATGGCTGGAACGGCAAGTTAAACTGGTTCAGTGATACAGGATTGGAACGAAGAGTGAACTCGGTTAAGAAATGGACTTTATCCGTTATGATAGTCTCGACAATGAGTCTTGAATAACATGAAATGATTTTATATGATTATGTGTGTATTCCAAAATGTTTCAGGATTCAAGTTATGATTATTGGGATTGCATTTCACTAAAATAATTTATCCCATGTTATGATATTATGATCTCTTTTGCAGGTTAAGATTTTCAAAATGTTATGTTCTTATGAATATGATATGATTGATATTTCTTTTGTTTACCATTACTGAGAATTTGAGCTCACCCTTTTATATGCTTTATTTTACCCAGGTCAGGAAGAAGGGTTCTAAGTAGGATATTCCAGAAGGGACTCTAGATATGATGAAATAAATGGGAGAAATGTAGATGCTTTATGAACCAGTTGTTTATGTTTCCTAGTTTCTAAATACACTACACCTATATGGTCCTACCATGGTTTTGTTATATGTTGTAATAAGTAAGATTCAATTCTGATGTAATAACAATGTATGTAAAGTATTGGTCGTTATAGTTGGTATCAGAGGAAAGGTATAGTCAGCCTTTGGAAACTAAGATGTGAAAGCCTTAGTAAGAACCCTAAGGATATGTCTAAACATAGAACACAATATTAGTGTTCTATAAATGACCATGAACAACCAATTATAAGACCTAAAGTGTGAAATTTTATTCTTGATTATGTGGTTTTACTATTATGATTGGTGTTTCTCACACTATTCTTCTTGGTTTTAGTCAATGTCTGTAACCCAAAGGAACTATGTTAATGCTGAATGCGACGTGCAATGAAATGATTTTCCCCCTGATCAACCAAACGTTATGGGATATGGAATGAAAAATCTTGTAGCCATGCTCACACAACTTTCACAAGCTATGAATCATGCAGGCCTTCCAAAAGAGAAAAGGAAGGAGAAACATTATGTTGAATCCTTCATGAGGCAGCGTCCACCTTTATTTAGCTAGTCTTCTGATCCATTAGTGGCTGAACAATGGATCAGTACCACTAAAAAGAGATTTTCAATTCTACAATGTTCTGAACATGATAAAGTCATCTTAGTACTATATCGTTTGGAAGGTGAATCTTATCAATGGTGGAATCTTATTAAGAATATGAGGCAAAGGGATGAAATTGAGTCCATGGAATGGGATGAGTTCAAGAACTAATTTTTCAACAGGTACTTCCCTCGTATTCTTTGAACAAATATGGAGAAGGAGTTTCTTGAACTGAAGCAAAAGGATGATGAATCGGTAGCTACCTGCGAAGCAAATTTTACTAGACATGCAAGGTATGCTTCCAAAATTATTATCCAACCTGTGAGAAAGACCGATCGATTCTTTAGTGGCTTAAAACCAAGTCTTCGAAGGGAGTTATCCATAAGGGACTTCAATAGATACAATGAAATTTTTCGATGTGATCTCAAGGTTGAGATGGAGATTGGAGTAACCCATCAATCATATAGGTTTTATAAGAAGAGGAAAATGGAATTCAAAGGAAAATATAAATACCACACTGAAAAGAAGATTAGTTTTCCTTTATGCTCAAATTGTGGAAAGAAACATGGAGGGAATTTTCTTAAAGGTACAAGCAAATGTTTTAAGTGTGAAAAATAAGTTCATAGGACAATTGAATGTCGAAATAATGGGAAGAAGATTTCTAATAATGCGAACAAAGAAAGGGATACACAGAATGCACCTCCAACACATCAATGTTTCAAGTGCAAGGAGATGGGTCATTATGCCAGTCAATGCCCAAATCCAAGGGTTGTTGATGATGATCGACGTCAACAAACTCTTAAAGCCAAAGACAAAGGAAAGTAACATGTAATTAAAATCAGCGATGTGGAGTACGATAAATAAGTGGTGAAAGGTACACTTACCATCTACTCTAAAGTAGAAAATGTTTTATTTGATTCTAGATCCACCCACTCATTTATTTATAAAGATTTTTCTAAGGGTATCTTCATATTATCTCAACAATTAGATATTGAGTTAGCTATGACAACTCCTAATGGCACAATGGTCGCATCAAAAGTTTATAATTATTCTCCAACTAAAGTTTGTAGAAAAGTGATTCCTGAAAATCTTGTGATCCTTCCTATAGTGGAATTTTATGTGATTCTTGGAATGTATTGGATTTCTTTATATGGAGATCATATAAATTGTCAAATAAGGAATATCACATTTAATTTTCCTGATCAATCTACTATCATCTATAGAAGCAAGTATGAACATAAACTTCCAGTGGAAATTTAGTCCATCTTATGGGACTTTATTCCATTAAATGATGGTTATTTATCTCAAATGGTTTGCGAGAAACTCATGATTAATAATATGCCCATTGTACGGGAGTTTGATGATTTATTTCTGGAGGAACTTCTAGGTATTCCACCAAATTGTGAAGTTGAGTTTTCAAAAGAACTCATACCAGGTGCTATGCCTATTTCAAAGACACATTATAGAATGGCCCCAATTGAGTTTTAGGAATTGAAGAAGAAACTCCAAGAGAATCTTGATAAACGATTCATACGCCCTAGTGTTTCACCTTGGGGAGAACATGTTCTGTTTGTTATGAAGAAATATGGATCAATGAGACTATGCATTGATTATCGAGAACATAACAAGATCACTCTCAAGAATAAATATCCTCTCCCACGCGTTGATGACTTATTTGACCAACTACATGTAGATCAATACTTTTCCAGTATTTATCTTCATTCCGGTTATCATCAATTGTGGTTAAAAAGGGAGGATATACCAAAGAAGACTTTCCGTAAAAGTTATAAACACTATGAATTTATAGTGATGCCATTCGGTCTTACTAATTCCCCTGTTATCTTCATGGATCTAATGAATAGTGTCTTTAGAGACTATCTTGATTAGTTTGTGGTAGTCGTTATAGACGATATTCATGTCCATTCAAAGATAAAGGAAGAACATGATGATCCCTTGATAATTGTATTAAAAACCCTAAGAAAGGAGAAGCTTTATGCCAAATTTACCAAGTGTGAATTTTGGCTTCAAAAAGTTTCATTTTTTGGTCACATAATCTCAAAATAGGGGTATATGTGGATCCAGAAAAAACATAGGTTATTGAAAGATGGTCGAGACCAACAGTAACTCAGATCCGAAGTTTTCTTTTCTTGGCTAGATATTATCGATGTTTTGTGAAAGATTTTTCATGTTTATCAAATCCACTCACCAGGTTGACTCGAAAAGGAGTTAAGTTTGTTTGGATGGAGGAGTGTGAAGAGAATATCAATGAGTTAAAATGAAGGTTATCCAATGCACATGTGCTCACACTCCCGTGTAGTGGAAGAAGGTTTGTGATCTACATTGATTCATCCATAAAGGGATTGGGGTGTGTTCTCATGCAAAATGATATGGTGATAGCTTATGCCTCAAGATAGTTGAATATCCACGAGAAAAATTACCCAACTCATGATTTGGAGTTAGCTGCGGTAATATTAGAATTAATGATTTGGAGGCACTACCTTTATAGTGAAAGGTGTTATATTTATACTGATAATAAAAGTTTAAAGTATATTTTCACACAAAATGATCTGAATATGCGGAAAAAAAGATGGTTGGAGTTAATTAAGGATTACGACTGCTCAATTCATTATCACCCTGGGAAAGAAAACAAGGTGGCGGATGCATTAAGTTGACAAGACCATGCTAGCTTATCCTTGATGAGGATCACAAAAGATCCAGTATTTATGGATTCACAAAGGATGGATCTTGGAATTATAATGGAAGGGGGGAAATCTTATCTTTCTCTATTGAATGCTCATCCATCTATACATGTAAAGATTAAAGAGGCACAAAAAAAGATGTAGAGTTACAAAAGAATGTGAGAAATGTTTCTGAATTCAACCTTTCTTGTGATGGGATAATAAAGTTCAGGAATCGGGTTTTTGCTCCTCCCATCCCAGAATTAAAGAAGGAGCTGCTGGATGAGGCTCATAGTTCTTCATTCTCTCTTCATCCTGGAAGCACGAAGATGTATAGGGACCTGAAAGAGTACTTCTGGTGGGATGGAATGAAAAGAGATGTTGCTGAATATGTCTCTCTATGCATGGTTTGTCAGCAAGTTAAAGCTAAGAGATAGAAGTCTAAGGGGATGTTGCAACCATTACCCATACCCAAATGGAAATGGGAAAACATCACTATGGACTTTGTCAACGGACATCCTAAAACATCCAAAGGAAATAATGCTATCTGGGTCATAGTTGATCGTCTAACAAAGTCGGTACACTTCATTGCTATTAGAGAATATTTCTCTCTGGATCTACCTTCCAGGATATATGTAAAGGAAGTGGTAAGATTTCATGGAGTACCAATTTCCATTATATCTGATTGGGATCCGAGGTTTACCTCGAAGATTTATCGAAGTCTTCAGCATACTCTAGATATAGAGTTGAGTTTCTGCACTACTTATCATCCTCAGATAGATGGACAACCAGATAGGACAATTCAAACTCTAGAAGACGTGTTGAGATCTTGCTCTATGGATTTCAAAGGTGGTTGAGATCAACACTAACCTATGGTGGAATTTTATTATAATAATAGATTTGACTCCATTATTCAGATGGCTCCTTATGAAGCTCTCTAGGGAAAGAAATGCATGACTCCAACTTGCTGGGTTGAAGTTGGGGAAAGAAATCTATTAGGACCTGATCTTGTTGGTGAGATGGAAGAAAAGGTCAGATCTATTCAACAACCCATAAGAGCAGCTCCGAGTCGACAAAAAAGTTATGAAGACAACAGAAGAAAAGACCTAGAGTTTGAAGTAGGTGATAAAGTGTTCTTAAAAATATCTCCTAGGTAGAGAGTAATAAGATTTGGAAAGAAGGGAAAGCTGAGCCCTAGGTATATTAGTCCTTTCAAAATACTGGATCGTGTTGGGAAGGTAGCTTACTGATTGGCGCTTCTACTGAATATCTCTCATGTTCACGATGTGTTCCATGTATCTATCCTGAGAACATATATACCTGATCCTTCACATGTACTAAGCTCAGAAGTTGTACCATTGGAGAAAGATCATTCTTATGATGAATAGTCGATAAAGATTCTGGATCATAGCGAAAATGTTCTACAGAACAATACCACTCGCTTGGTGAAAGTTTTATGGAGTAACCACTAATTAGAAGAAGATACATGGGAGCCTGAGGATATGATGAGGGATAGGTATCCTAATCTGTTTGTAACGAAGTGACGAATTTTGAGGGCGAAATTCATTTTAAGGGGGGTAGAATGTAACACTCTGATATTTTATGAGAAGTATATTTTTTATGTATTATGTTATACTCAACATCAAAGGAATCTTTCATTACACACAACACTATCTTGTCTTGCATTATACGCAATATCAACCTTCCTCGATAGCATGTGTTGTACGCAATATCGAGTTTCACTAAAAAATGATATGTTATTAAAATATTATATAAACTAGCCGTTATGAATAGTAATATCCACTTTTTGAAATTTTATAAATTTTATCTTTCAGAATTGACTTCATTTTTGGATTCGGAATATCGAAATTTGCCTAGGGTGAAATTTTGGTATTTTTCGGAGAAAATTCAATTTTTTGATGAATAGTGAAAACACTGGGTTACTATTTAAAAACCGGCTTTTTATTTAAATAGTTATTTATTTTATTTAAATGTATTTTAGGTAAAAATTTATAGATAATACCTATATAAGTTCAATGTAATTCATTTGAGTTATTTTACAATAATTTTATATATATAAAAATTTCATTGAACATTTCACCGTCTTTTACCCACCTCCTAGGAGAATTTGAAAATATATATAAAACGTAATTTTGCCGCTTCTATGAGTGGAATTTCGAAAAACCAAGAGACACGGTTAATATCAAGGAGTAAAATATGGTTCAATAAGATAAAAATAATTTTTTGTGAATAGTAACTTTTTACTTTTATTTACCACGGTAAAAAGTAAATAGGGTAATTAAGGGTAAATATGATATTATTATTACCCTAACACATGTCCTATTTCTATTGGATAAGTGTAATTCGACCAAAATAAACCATAGGAATAAAATATAAACATTTAGATCCACTTGGATAATATTAGGACATTTATTATTATTTTATTTAAATAATAGTTAAAATGGTTAAAATCAATGTTTAATAAATAAAACATTTTTAATATAGGGTTATACATTAGCTAAATTCGACTATAAATATTCAATAGAAAGATAAAACGATTTACTACATAAGGGTAGTTTATTTATAATTTTTAGACATTAAATAATTTAATTTATTTTTTAGACAATGATGATGTAGTAATTACCTTATTAATGAAATATTAACATAATTGATATTATAAATACAAAATAAATGTAATTTTAGACTTGTTATAAATTGAATTAATTTTTTAGGTTAATATGACATGTTATTATTGATTCAATTAACGTTTTTCTAACTAATCATGTTGTTATAATGTTTACAAAAAAATAATTACCAAATACTGTAAAAATTGACATAAAATAGTTTTTAAAACCAATATTATATTATAAATTGTAATTATTTTCATAAAAATATAAGGATTGTCCAAATGAATTAGATAAGGTTATATATATTAAAAATTAACCACTATGGGATCGTTTGGCTTGTTATAGTAAGTTTATTAACTATATAGTGTAAGAAAACAAGAAGACACGGTAAAAGTTAAAATATTTAGAGTTAAATCTAAATTATACGGTTAAAATAGAAACCTAAACTTATATAAATCCTATTGGTTGAGAGAATATAGACCCATCCCCACATTATCTTTGAAATAAAAAAATTTAGAGCTATTATAAACTGAATATGACTTTATTATAAAATAATATTTTAAGTTTTTCTTAAGGTGCCCCTCTCCTCCCTTACAAAAGGTCACCTCCTCACTCTCCTCTTTACAAAACAATGAGCCTTCATTCTCGGCCAACCCCTACCCATTTCCATTCTAAAATTCCATAGAAACATACTAGATGTCCTGGTCTTCTTTAAAGACAAATTATAGTGCCCTAAGAGGAGGTTTCAATGAGGCGTGTCAAAGAAGAAATAATATCTATTACCGATTCTTTCAAATTTATTTCTTCTTCAACTTACTGTTGTTTAGTTGTTTCGTTATGAAGTAATAACATCAGTATCACTAATATAATTATATGTTATTATAAATATGAAACAACCCTATTTCATCTTCTATCCATCCTACGGAAAACAAAATCAATGTGCGTTCGTACGTACGAAATACCATCTCTACGTTGTGGTGTAATCTGTTTTCCACCACTACTTTACATGGATGGGTATAATGGTGTAATGAATAACTATATATATGATTATTGTAAAGTGATATTGATTATGAAATATTATACATACACTTCAATACAATTCCAAAATCATGGGAATGATATCATCGCTCGTGCGTACGTACGGCCAACCATCTCCACGTTGTGTGGTGACTCGTTCTACATGATCTTCATTGAATAATGATTATATTAATGAATTGAATGAGTAAATATGATATATATTACAATAATACCATTATATAAATTAGGTACATATTACCTAAGAAGTAGAATAATAATTTTTTCAACAAAACATCCATAAGAACATAAAGCAATGAACACCCGAATAACAAGTAGCAATGAAATATTACTAATAAGAAGATAAGAATATGACCATATATGATATCATAACAATGAATATAATTATGTAATAAGTCAATGAAATTATTTAAATCATTATACAGGAGGTTCGGATACGTACGAAGCAAATCAGAACTAAGGTAAGGGAAAATCTTACAATCTCATTTTTATCCAAGATTGTTTATACTTCAGAATTTACTGGAGATTATTTATCATCCACATCCATGTTTCCTCAATATGTAATATTATTTCTATCCCCATAAAATTGTATAAATCCAATTTTACCCATTAGTGAGTTTTTAGTAAAATATATGAAAGGAATATTTTGTCGTTTTTAGTACGAGGTACTTTTTTACTTTTCCAGCCAAAGTACGAGAAGAATGTTTTTTTAACTTATACGTCCTGAATGGATTTTTATGATTTCATAGAACATTATTTCCATGAATTTTCCTCTACAAGTTTTCAAGTTTATTTTTAATGAACATCTTTTAGTTTAAAATTTTATGACATGTTAAGAAAGGAAAAATGTTTTTGATGTAGAAAGGATATTTTCCTCAAGAATGGAGTTCAAGTGTTTTATCAAAATTATTTTTCATCAAAGATAATATAAGGTTCAATTTTTATCCCTATTATTGCATTGATTTTATTATTCTGTGATGGAATTATTTTTATGAAGTCCTTTATATTATATGAATTGTTTTATGACGCCACGATGTTTAAGAATCCCATTTTTATTACATGGGTTATGCTATGATGTATGATTTATGATTTTGTGGAACACATAAGAATGTTTTTATTATGAGATTGGTGGGACCTATATCTCCCTCCAATGAATTGGGTAAAGATTTATATTTCATGAGATAGACATGGCTAGAACGGCAAGTTAAACCGGTTCAGTGATACAGGACTGCAACGAGGAGTGAACTCGGTTCAGAAATGGACTTTGTCCACTATGATAGTCTTGGAAATGAGTCATGACAAACATGAAATGATTTTATATGATTATGTGTATATGCCACAATGTTTCATGTTTCAATTTATGGTTATTGGTATTACATTTCACTACTATGATTTATCCCATGTTATGATATTATGATCTCTTTTATAGGTTAAGATTTTCAAAATGTTATGTTATTTTAAATATAATATGATTGATATTTCTTTTGTTTACCCTTACTGAGCATTTGAGCTCACCCTTTTATATGTTTTCTTTTCCCCAAGTCAGGAATAATGGTACTAAGTAGGATATTCCAAAAGGGACTCTAGATATGATGAAATAAATGGGAGACAATGTAGATGCTTTATGAACCAGTTGTTTTTGTTTCCTAGTTTCTAAAGACACTATACCTATAAGGTCCTACCATGGTTTTGTTATATGTTGTAATAAGTAAGATTAAATTCTGAAGTAATAAAAATGTATTTATAGTATGGGTCATCATATAATGTCTTTATGATTTACATGGTTTCAATCTTCTTACGATGAAATGATATCCATTTGTTTTATATGGATTATGTTAAGATGGGATGACGTTTAGGAAACCTATTTTAATATTTGGGTTATGATGAATGCTTTATGTTTATTATGTGGCACAAGTAAGAATGATTTCATTATGAGATGGGTGAGACCTATATCACCCTACAATGCATTGGGTAACGATTTATATCTCATGAGATAGACATGGAAGGAATGGAATCTTAATACGGTTCACTGATACAGGACTGGAAAGAGGAGTGAACTCGATTCAGTAAGGGACTTTGTCCACTAAGATGGTCTTGGCAGTAATGCCTTGGCTACTATGGAATTAATATCATGTTCTTAATGGTTTTCCAAAATTACTTGTTTTATTCCCATTATATTTTATCATATTGATGTTCCATTAAGATCTATGCCTTACGTACTGCAATGTTTTATGTCATTGCTCATGATTTTGATGTTTAAACATTATGTTCATGTTTTTAAGTTCAAATGCATATGTTTTGTTTTATTTTCTCCATGCATACCCTTACTGGGAATTTGATCTCACCCTTTATATGTTTTCTTTTCCCCATGATATAAATAAAGGTTTTAGGTAAGAAAAAAAAAGGGGAATATCTTTATTAGAGATGTTGAAGTACTTTCACCATGATTAGAAGATTATGTTCCGAGTTTCCAAAGACATTAAACTATTACGATCCTTGAGTTTTGGTTTTTGTTATGTGTTAAGTATTCCACAAAAGTAATGTAATGTCCATGTATGTCAATATTTGGATCAATATAGTTGGTATCATAGGAAAGGTTTAGTTAACCTTTGGAAACTAGGATGCGATTAGTTTGGTGAGATCCCTAGAGATATTTCTAAGGTATGTCTAGGGATGTCCCTAAGGCTAAGTATAAGTATAGGTTATAGTCCAATAATTATGGTAACGATATTAGAATTAAACCTAAGATGTTAGATATTTAAGGTACTCCCCCTTTATTATGTTGTTTTACCTAGCATGATTTTTTCCACTCAAACTATTTTTGTTGGGTTTTAGACGATGGCTGGAACCCGAAGGAACCATGTTGATCAATGTAATGGGAAATGGAATGATTATACTCCTCAACAAACCAATGTTATGGGAGATGGAGTACAAAATATTATTGTTATACTTACATAAGTTATGAATAATTATGGACTTCCAAATGAGCAGTGAAGGGAACAATATTCTATTTAGTCCTTCATGAGGAAACGTCCACCTTCTTTCAGTGGGTCTTCTGATCCACTTTTTGCTGAAAAATGGATCAGTACAATTGAAAATATATTTTCCAAACTTCACTATTCATAGCATGAAAAAGTCATTTTGGATGTTTACCATTTAGAAGGTGAAGAAGACTAGTGGTGGACTCTAATTAAGAATATAAGGCCCCAAGATGAAATTGAATCCATGGAATGGTATGAGTTCAAGAACTTGTTTTTCAATAAGTACTTCCCTAGTATTATTCGAACAAAGATGGAAATGGAGTTAATATATATTAAGAAAAATAATGATGAATCTTTTGGTATATACGAAGAGAATTTTACATGGCTAGCAAGGTATGCATCTGGATTTATCATCCAACCTGAAAGTAAAGTTTATCAACTCTTCATTGGCTTAAAACCAAGTCTTAGAAGGGCATTAGTGAAAAGATACTTCAGTAGCTATGAAGAAATTGTGCATTGTGCTATCAAGGTAGAACTGGATGTTAGTGTTACATATCTATCTCATGGTTTTGACAAAAAACGAAAGATGGAGTTCAAGGAAAAATATCTGAATAATGGTGAAAAGAAGATGAATGTTTCTTTATTCTCATAGTGTAGAAATAAGCATGATGTATACTGCCTAAAAGGTACTAAAAAATGTTTTAAGTGTGGAAAATAAGGTCATCGAGTAGTGGAGTGTCGATGTAATGGAAAAAAGGTAGCTAATGATGTGAATAAAGAAAAGTCTACAGAGAATGCTCCACCAACACTTCAATGATTCAAGTGCAAGGAAATGGGGCACTCTACTGATCAATGCCCTAATCCAAGGGTTAATGATGATCAACGTGAGGAACCACATATGGAAAAGGATAAAGGGAAGTCACATGCGATCACTATTAGTGATGTTGAGTATGAGAATGATGTGGTGGAATGAATAAGTGTTTATGTAACGAGATTCCAAGATAATGTTTTTAATCTCATTTAAAGTATCATGGAATATTGGAATATCATTGTATTGGATCATTGTGGTTTTTAATAATTTTATGGTACCGGTAACCATGAAAAGTGATTGAAATATTTTTGGAAAGAAAATGAAATGCGCATAATGAAGGGATATGGAGAAAATAATATATATTATAGTATTCATGATCTCATGACTGATATAAGGATAATGTTATATCATGGTTTGAGAATATCAAAATTTTGGGATTTTGGTATGTGGAATGAGTTAACTTTTGACTGCATTCTTGTGTTCACTAAGGTTCAATGGGTATTCATGTTTCAATAGAATACAAGATTATGGTATTCACATGTTTGTAATGTGTCCCAAAAAGATATATCTTATGATATATGGGGAAAAATGATGGTATTCACGTTCTTATTATATGACCATTCTAGTAATCGTTCGGTTTATACTATGAGATTTGAAATAATTATTTTGGATAAGTCTTAAGGTTAGAATAGATTATGTTGGACATAAGTTAATATTGTTTAAGGCTAGGATTTTTTTCAATATTTTTGATGGGATGTTATAATGTAGAAAAAGGTCAAATTGCAGGATGGGCGACAACCCATCGCGTCGGACAAGGTTTCGAGAATCGAACCCACAACCAAAGTGTGAGAGGCCTTTATCGCCTACCCCTAGCCTACAGTAATTCCCTGGTATTATTTTATTAAGCGGTATGATAGATAAAGTATAAGTCCATTTTTTGGAATCATATACGATTAACCTCACCATAGACGGACTTATGTATATTTGATAACTTTTGCTAACCTTTTGTTTGAAACAGATAGAATGACCCATCATTCTATCACATGATCTGCTAATACTTCACGAATAACAAATTCAACTTCATTTCTTTTGGAGATGAAGTGGAAATTGTTCAAGGAATGAACAACAGTGAGATTGTACCAAAATCATGTAAGTATTTTTTTTAAATTCAAGGAAATGATCTTGAAAACCAAAAAAGTTTTCCCAATTCCCTCATATCCGATGAATCAGATGGTACATTAGATCATCACAAATTTATGTCTTTGTGATTGTTGGCTTTTTCATATCCATTTCCTCTACCACTCTTCCTCAGAACATTATGGTTAAATTTTTCTTCCATATCCATATTTTCACCTATGTTCTCCTATGTGGAAACCCAGTGATGAGTTAATTTGGGTAACCGTTATGTTTCTTACTTTAATTTTTAAAATTAAGTTTTAGTATTCTTTTCTACGATGTGGGTTTCTATGAAAGAAACTTTCAAGTATTTAACCATTTATAACCCCGATGAATTTTGAGGTCGAAATTCATTTTAAGGGGGGTAGAATGTAACAAACCGAGATTTTTTGAGTATTATTATTTTTAATTTCATTGATGTCTTGTGTTGTAAACTACACCAAAATTATCTTGTGCTATACGCAACACTATATTAGCTTGCAGTATACGCAACACTATTCTTGGCTCATGTTACACACAATTTGAAGTTCGTTTTTTTAGAAATTATTCTATTCAACATTATGTATAGATTTTGTTTAATGTATAAATGAAATAAGTTTTGAATTATGTTATACAAAACACCAAAGTGAGCTTTCACTTCTCGCATCCCTGACTTGGCCTGCATTACATGAAATCGCGACCTTTCTCGATAGCGTGTGTAGTACGCAATACCGGATTTCCCTAAACAATGATATATTGTTATAATATTATTATGGACAACCCATTATGAATATTATTAGCTATATTTGGAATATTATAACATTATTATTCATCTTACACATTTTCTAGAACATGGTATGAGATCAAAATAAATTTTTCAGGTAAAATATGTATTTTTAAAAAAATGCAGTTTTGCCGCCTTTTGATGGCGCACCCACTTTAAATCCAGTTTTTGAAATATTTATAAGTTAAATTTGAAAAAATAAATTTATTATTTGTAATAATTATATAAAAATTTTCTCAGGATAAATTTTTCATATTATTCTGATAACTTTCATATTTTAATGAATAGTAAAAACACGCTATATTTTAATTAAAAACAACTTTTTTCATCGAAATTATTTATATGGATAAATTATAATATTTAATAGTTTTAAACAATAAATAGAATATATTTTTACCATTTAATATAATTTATGTCATTATCATTAATTTTACATTGAATTCATAGGTAAAAACATTTCATTCTTTGGCAATGTTTTAGCTTTTAAAACCCATTTTATTAACAACATGATTAATTTTAAATTGATTAATGTAACCTCTGTTTTATGAATTTTGAAAAATGGATTCCATATTAGAATTAAGTGGCTCTAAATTATGTTAATAGGTTAATGTTATTTTTTTGTAATTTTGAATAGTAACTACGGTAATTTTTATTTACTGCAGTTAAAGGTAATTCGGGTACTTAAGGGTAAAAATAAGATTATAAAATTAACATAACTCCGGACAAAATTCTATTGTATGACTAAAAGTCGACCCATATAACCTTAGAGTCGGAATAGATTCATTTTATAGACTTTTGACCATGAAACTAATTTAATTATTATTAAAATCAATGAAAGTGACAACATGTCACTCTCTTAAATCTTTATGTATATTAATTTTAATATAGTGATAAACTTCATGAAACTTCGAAAATGAATAGTCTCTATAAATATAATAAAATTATCTACATCATGTGAATTTATTTAGAATTTTTAGAGATTAAATAATTATCATTAAAGGTGACACAATAGTGATGTTGAAATTATTTTATTGATTGATATATCAAATAAATGGTTTTAATGATATTAAAATAAATATTATATGAACTATTTAATGTGCTACACTAATTTTATAGATAAATATGACATGTTATGAATCTATTAAAGCTTTTATTTCTAATATATCGTCTGTGTAGATTTTATTTAAATTCAAACAAATATATAGTTTCAAAATTGACACAATTGTTATTTTATAAAAAAACATAATATAAAATTGTTTAAAAATTACAAAAACTTTTAACATTTATAAATTAAAATTTATATGGTCTAAAAGTTCATAAATTATCTAATTATGGGAAATTCACAACACATAATTAATTATTTATAACAATTTAAAATTTAGAATCTTATTACCACAAATTAAATTAAATAGATTAAATAAGGATAAATCAAGTTGATAATGTTTAAAATAAATTTCCAACATGTATAAATTTTATTGGTTGATGAGATTACAAACCTATCTCATATAATATTCATATTTGATTCATTTTGGAAGTTTTTACGTGGGGCTTTATTTATTATAAATTAATGTTTTTAAGGTTTCCAAAGGTTCCCCTCTCCTCCCTTATAAAAGAGCACCTCCTCCCTCTCCTATTCACAACACTTTGAGCCTTAAATATCAGCCAACCCCTGACCATTTCTATTCTCCTCTTCCCTAGAAACATTTTGATGGTTCTGGTCTTCTCAAAAGACCAAATCTAGTCCCTTAAGAGGAAGCTTAAAGGTGGTGCGTCGAAGAAGAGGTAATCTCTTCTACTGATTCTTTCATGTTTCTTTCTTCTTCAACTTCCTCTTATTTAGTTTTTTCCTTGTAAAGTAATACAATAAGTATCACTAATATACTGATATGATATTATAAATATGAAACAACCCCATTTAACCTTCTATCCATCCTATGGTAAACTAAATCACCGCGCGTGCGTACGTACGAATACCGTCTCCACGTCGTGGTGTAATCAGTTTTTCCCACCACCACCTTACTTGGATGGGTATAATGGTGTAAATAATAACTATATATGGTTATTATAACATCATACTAATTATAAGATATTATACCATCCACTCCAATTCTATTCATTAATTATGGGAATGATATCATCGCTCTTGCGTACGTACGGATTACTGTCTCCACGACGTGATGAGATTCATTCTCCATGTTACCCATTCATGAATGATTATAAAGTAGATATAATGAATAATAATGAAATAAATGACATAATAATTCTAATGGATTTATGTATATATATATGTATGTCATCTACTTAATTCCTTACAATTAAATAAGGAAACGAAAACAGTGTTCCTGCGTACGTACGGTCTACCGTCTCCATGAACGGTGTATTTCATTCTATTTATCGATCTATAATATATATGTATATGATGAATATATATTATATATAAATCATGTTTTAAATTTTGTAATTAAGTAAATAATTATATAAGTAATAATATCAAAAATAGCAAGTTGAAACACGTACGATAAATGAAACGATTTTACCCAAAATGTTGCATTAACATTGAATTTACAAAAGAATAGGTAATATAAAGTCATAAGTGAACCATATATGATATCATAAAAATGAATATTATTCTGTAATATGTCAATGAAATTATTTAAATCATTATATAGGATTTTCGGATACATACGAAGCATATCGGACTTAAGGTAAGGGATAAATTCTCCAATCTCATTTTTATCTGAGATTGTTTATTTGTCAGTATTTACTGGGGTTATATTTATCATCCATGTCCCTGTTTTCTAAAAATGGTTTCATGTATTTTTAATGTCATTTTTACCCATTTTTTACTTTTACTTCATGGTATGTAAGGAATCTTTCTTTTTTTTACCATATGAGGTACTTTTTGACTTTTCCGACAAAAGTGCGTGGAGAATGGTTTTTTTAACTTAAATGGAATGAACAAATTTTTTCGGTTTCATAACACCATTTCTTAATGAATATTACTCTACAATATTTCATTAATATTTTAAACAAGATCATTTTCTTTTAAAATTGCATGTAATTTTGTGAAAAGAAAATGATTTTGAAAAAGAAAGTATATTTTCCCCAAGAATTTATTTCAAGTGTTTTATCAAAACCATTTTCCATCTATGATGAAAATATTTCATATGTGTATGTTTAAAGTATAATGTATCTATGATTTACATGGTTTCAATTTTCTTATGATGAGATTATATCCATTTGTTTTATATGGATTATGTTGTGATGGGATGACGTTTATGAAACCCATTTTAATCTTTGGGTTATTATGAATGCTTTATGTTTATTTTGTGGCAAAAGTAAGAATGATTTCATTATGAGATGGGTGGGACCTATATCTCCCTCCAATGCATTGGATAAAGATTTATATCTCATGAGATAGACATGGATGGAACATCAAGTTAATCCAGTTCAGTGATAAAGGACTGGAACGAGGAGTGAACTCGATTCAGTAAGGGACTTTGTCTACTAAAATGGTCTTGTTAGTAATGCCTTGGCTAATATGAAATCATATCATGTGCGTAATGGTTTTCCACAATTACATGTTTTACTCCCGTTATAGTTTATCATTATTAATGTTCCATTATATTCTATGCCTTACGTACTGCCATGTTTTATGTCATTTCTCAAGATTTTGATGTTTAAACATTATGTTCATGTTTTTAATTACAAATGTATATGGTTTGTTTTATTTTGTCCATTCTTATCCTTATTGAGCATTTGAGATCACCCTTTACATTTTTTCTTTTCCCCAGGATATATAGAATGGTTTTAGGTAATAAAACAAAAAGGGGAAGATCTTTTTGGGATATGTTGAAGATCTTTCACCATGATTAGAATATTATGTTTTGAGTTTCCAAAGACACTAAACTATTACGATCCTTGAGTGTTGGTTTTTGTTATGTGTTAAGTATTCCGCAAATGTAATGTAATGTCCATGTACCACAAACTTTGGGTAGATATAAACTATACAGCTTTCATTTAATCACATTCTATAATAAGAAAATTATAACACCCTGATATTTAAGTATTAATTTCCCATTAAATAAATATAATTTTGATTATTTTGTCTCACATGAAAAACTTATCCAAAATAAATCATTTTAATTTTTTTAAGAAAAAATCATATGTTTTTAATATAACTATTATAATTTATAAAATGAATTAATGTCGAAAGATAAAGTTAACTACATTATGAAATCTAATAAAAAAAGAAAAAGATGATATTTAATACTAATGGAGTGATATAATTAAATTAGTGTAAATAAATAATTAGTAAAATCATTTTATGTAATAAAATATATTTAACAAAAAATTACATTTATATCTACTATGAATTTTAAAATATTAGGGATAGATACTGATTTTAATTAAATGTATTGATAAAATATATAATAAAATATGTCAATATCCATGTAATAGTTATGAATATATAGGTAATAAAATTATTTTATGCTTAAAAATATATTTCTCCAAAATTTAATTTTACGAGTTATGCATGCTTACATTAATTTTTATCCACTTTTAGAAAATTAATCAGATAAATTAATTTAAATATTTGTTATTAACATGATTAAATTAGGTAATATTATAATAAAAATAGGAATAAAAATAAATTATTATTATTAAGGATAATTATAAGGATTATGGTAAAGGGGTTATTTTGAATTAATTATTTTCACAAACACTGTGTAATTTTCATCAAAATAAATTGAATTGAAAATTTTTAAATAATTAATTTCATGTTTTTTTAATAATATAAAAAAATATAGTAAAACTAATTAGTTATTAATTTATAGTAAAAAAATAGAACAATTAATATTTTTTATAGTCATTTTTTATAAAAACAATTTTCATTATATCTTATTTTATAATTTAAAATTTGAATTAAAAAATTTTAAAATTTTAATTTAAAAATTGAACTTCATTTTTGGATTCATCATGATCATATTAGCTCCTGGATTTTTTGTGTTTTTTTATATTATTTTTAGATGAATAGTTTAAATTTCTATTTATTTAAATACCTTGACTTTTATGAAAAAATTAGGATATAATCATGGTTTAAAAAAATATAAAACATTCTTCTTGACCAAATATGTGTTTTTTTATAAATGATTAAAATTTTAAAATATTTTTTTTAAATTAAAAACCTGTATTTTACATTTTATAACTATTGTTATATTTTCTATCTAAAACTTTTTTAATACATTATAAATTTATTAGTTGAGAGATAATTTTATTAGTTATGGAAATTTTATCTAAAAAAAATAATTTCAAATTTTGAATCATAAGTTATATATTATGTATTAATTTGTATTATATTTTAGGCATTAAGATAATTTACTTAGGTAAACATTACTTATCACAGTAAATTACAAATGGTAAAAAGAATAAATAAAAGGATTAATGACTAAAAACTTGTCTCCAAATTAATGGGTAATGTATTTATCAACCTTAACCTACCCATAAGTCACTATTTTACACTTTTTATCCACTTTACATTGAAAGTGACCTTCCTTTAATATAAAGTTATGGGTAATTACCAAAGTTCAACTTATATCACTTCTAAAAGGGGACTGTCACCACCCCACTTCTCCGCACACCACAAGACTTTTATATTAACAAAATTGTGATAAAAAAACCTCATTAAAACTCTCTTATAAGTTCTATATGTTCTTGTCTCCCTAGAAGACCATTCTAAGAAGTATCAAGGATTTGTCTGGAGAAGTTAATTTAGAAATCCTAATCTCTCCATTTTAATTTTTATTATATTATCTCTTCTTCTACCACCCCAAAATATATTATACCCTTGATAAAATAATTTCTAATAAAAATTAATATTAATTAAATATTCATATGTTTATATAATTTCTATTATCTATATTAAAGTTTTATTTAGAAAAATGAAACCATCATCTTGGTGTACGTGCAGACTACCACCTTCATGAATGATGTTTTTTGTTTTTCCTCAATAATTTACATGAATACTTGTAAAGGTGTATTTAATTAAAGAATTTTATAATTATAACATTATTAATATTCATTTATGTTAAATTATTTTCTAATTTCTTTATCATCTATGGAAAATGAAAACGTTGTTCGTGTGCACGTCCGGTCTACTGCCTTGATAAGGGAACATATTTCATTTTTCATGACCAACTTATATGAAAGGTTGTAAAATTTGATTTACTGATTAAATTATATGTTTATGGTATGATTAAAGTTCTATTAATATTATATTAATTTTTACATCATTATTAATATACTATATTTGTTTGTTAAAAATCACAAAAAAAAGTTCATTGTGAATTCCATATTCACCAATGATGTCCGTGACTTCCACAAAATGAAAATGAGACATCATAAATCCATGAAATAAAATTATCACATTATCTTGAAATATATTGGAATATTGAAAATGTCACGACCTGTCATCGGGGCCCTTGTCGTGACTACCCCAAGCCCACCTCCCATATGCCAGGGGTTGGCGACTAGCACCACATGCGTAAATCCCGATAAAAAGGGGAGGCATTGCCTTTATAATGTAAAAAACACCATAGAGTAAACAAGCTTATGTAAACACTAAGTAAACTGGGTACAACTATAAGTGATGGAAAGTAAATGGGCCAGAATACAAACCCAACTGAAGTAAAGTACAACTGAACAGAATGTACAACAATTGAAAAGTAAAGAAGCAATGTCGAGCTGTCCACTGGAAATTCCACCTGAAGGGCGGGTACAGATAGCCTCCTCAGCTCCTTGGGACCAGTCGTCCACTCCGTGTACATCCCCCTTAGTGGTCCAACTCCAGCTACCGAATTACTCCACACGCCTCAACCACAATCAGTGTTGTCCGTCATCTGCATCCAACACAACATAGTGTGGCCATAGCCCGTGCAGGGGTGAGTATACGCTACTCAGTAGGGACTCCAAGACCCTCGAAGGTCTCCTAGAATCCACAAAGGATAATCCACAAAGGAAAGATACAATCATTAATTAATAACCAACTCTACTTAGCTATATGCCCATACATATACCTAAGTTATCAATTCCAATTTGGCTTCATCATCTGAGCCAAAGTTTGATACATTCCACACAGGATAGCCCAACCAACCAACACAGGATAACACAACCCAATCCACTTAGGTTAGCAAGTCAATCATATCGAAGATAATGATTGAAAGTCAAGACTCAGCTCACACAGGTATACTTCTTTGTAAGATAATAAAGATGATCAGATGTAGCCACTGATTCATCTAAGCTGTCGGACCCACGTAGAATACAAGACCAGCTAAGCTGTCAGACCCACAAAGGATACAAGACCAGCTACTCTGCCAGACCCACGTAGGATACATGTACAGAGCCAAATACTACCAGACCCAAGTAGGATACAAGAATAGTAGTCACGTACTACCGGACCCACAAAGGATACAAGAACAATAGTCATCATCATCAAACCCACAGAGGATTCTAGTACGGTCGTCATCACTGTGGAACCCACCGAAGATTTCAGGGCAGTCGTCGTCACTGCCGAACCCATTAAGGATTTCAGTGCAGTCGTCATCATTGTTTCAGTCGCAGCCAGCTCTAGGGTTCCCGCACATAGCATGCTCGATTCTGGGAGGATCCGCTCCATGGCCAAGGGGGTTCGATACATCAATTGAAACGTATCTTGGAGTTGATGTATCCCATGTTCTGTCTCGACAAAAAGAAATCAACGTGACAGACGGCGCGTCAATCGGACGCCCGGTCTGAGAGTTATTGGTTTTTTCGTCCCAGGGGCCCGGTTGGGTTTTTAGTCAAAACCAACCCAACCATACTTTAACAGCATCCAAACCTTGAGTGGAGTAAGCCAAAAGGTCTGTCTCACTAAGAGAAAACCAAAAAAGTCGACGGCACGTCAATCGGACGTCCGTAGCACAAGTTATAGGGGTTTCCGCTCCGAGGCCCCGGTTGGATTCTTGTTCGAACCAACCCGGTCATACCCAAGGTTCTCCAAAACCTTAACTGTAATATACCGAAACGACCTTCTAGATCCAAGAATCACATCGAAACTGATGGTGCGTCGATCGGATGTTCGTAGCCCATGTTACATGCGTTTGAACGAACCTGTCAGTTTTTAGGGGGTTTTGGGCCCGGACCTACCCGGCCCGAGACCCCCTGGGTCGGCCCGAACCGGGCGACCCGACCCGAGTCCAGGTCCAGAACATCAGGGCACGACCCAGCCCGGCCCAGCCGTCGTGGGCGGCCCGTCCCGGCACGGCCGGTCCGGCCTAGTGCGGCCGGTCGGCCCGGCAAGGGCGCCGCGCGCCGCGTGAGCGCGGAAGGGGGGGAACCGTCACCCCCTTTTAACCGGACGACGGACCCATGGGGGGGGGGGGTTCACCTTACTGCGTTTACTGGGGGTTCAAACCCCCGGTTTTCAGGATCTGGCCGGCCATAACAGCCAGACAGTGTACCACGTGGGACCGGTTGGTCCCGCCCTCCATGCGCCAGCGGCCGACAGTTCTGGCCGCCGATCCTTGCTCTGTCGTGGCCTTGGTCCGACTGGCACTGCGCGACGGTGTCACACCCCTCTACCACGGCCCGCCCCGATCATGGCCCTACAAGGTTTTCTAGAGCGGCGCGATGACGTCCCGCCCCTACGCCGCGGCTCGCCACCGGCCGCGGCTTCTTTCGGCCTCAACGGCATGGTGTCGTTGCACCGTCCCACCTTTTTTCCGCACGGTGTCGTTGCACCGCGCCACCTTCGTTCGAACAGCAATGAATTCAACAACAAAGGGGGAGGAGGATCGGTCATGTTATTGCGGTCCAAACTCCCCCCGTTAAATTGATAACAGGCGGCCCAAATATTTAACGAAGAACGTAAAGAATATACACGAACAAAACCAAACCCCTACCTAGAAGAAGTAATCGAACGAGGATCATCGCGGGAAAAAGACGTCGCGGAAGACGGCATCGCGGAACGAGGCTCTGTAAGAGTCGTCAGTGTTTTTCCGAAGAAGGATGTGGCACGTCGTCGTTCTACGAAGAAGGCGTCTCTCACCGGCTACGGAGATGAGAGGAGATGGTACGGCGATCTCCCCTTGCGGTGACGGAGTTCTTCGTCGTAGACTTTGCGTTCTTCACGAAAAAGATGAAGTTCTTCAAGACCACGAGAGTTCCCTCCTCTATTCCACACAATGAATCGACCAACAATAAAAGAATACCTTGTATTATTTTATTCACACATACACATGCCAACATTAATTGAAATGAATTCACCGAATTAATTAACGTGTGTCGTCAAATTAATGAGGCGTTTTATTGAAATGTAATTTAATGTGGATGGGATACAAATTAATGGGGAGGTTTGCCAACTTTAAGGGATTTTTGAGGAAATTAAAAAAGTGGGGCTCGTGTGGGGCCCACCTCAGTAATATCCTATCAAGAGGAGTTAGGATTTAGTGGGTACCACCTCACCTTCCATATGTAGGTTATAATTATACAGAGTAGAAATAAAATTGCAGCACATATTTTATTTCACTCTTTAATTAAACCACTTCATTTTTAACATCACCTCCCGATTATACGCAACTCCAAAGAAAGTCTCCTCAAGAATAAATCGGCAATGCGGTTTCATCGGTGCCCTCGGATTTCGATTCCGATCACCGGTTCAAAGGTTAGAAAAACCTGCTTGTTCTTTTCACTGAATGTACCCAAGCTAAACTTTGGAAATCGATTTCGGGCACACTGGGCCTCGGAATCAGGTGCCGTCAGAAACTGCGTACCCGTAAAATCCCAAATAAAATTAAGAAAAAAAATTCCCTTTAAATTTACGGGTCTTTACATTACTCCCACCTTAGTTATTTACGTCCCCGTAAAGATATATCACAAACTAGGGAAACAAACGAGGGTACTGAGCACGCATTTGATCCTCCCGCTCCCAAGTGATCTCTTGGAGGTTCACGTGCATCAATCTAATGCACACTAGAGGAACGACCACCCACGTAGGACCCGCTCCTGTCGATCCTCTATCTCCACCGGGACCTCTGCAAAAGTCACCCCATCATCAATGTCCAGCTCCCCATGGTTGATGATATGCGTCGAGTCGTGCACGTATCTCCTCAGCTGAGATAGGTGGAAGATGTCATGCACACGGTGCAACTGAGGTGGTAGAGCCAGGCGATAAGCCACCTTGCCTATCCTACTGAGAACCTAGAATGTTCTGATAAAGCACGGAGATAACTTTCCACCCCTTCCAATTCTTTGTTATCCACATCGAGGTGAGACCCGCAAGAAGACGTGGTCACCATACTCGAACTCTAGAGGTCTCTACCTCCTGTCATCATAAGACTTCTGTCGGCTCTGAGCTGTCCTCATCCCCCTTGGATGACCTGGACCTTCTCTATCGTGGCCTGGACCATCTCTGGTCCCACAAGTGCTGAATCCCCAGGATCTGTCTAGCACAGTGATGGTCTGCAAGGTTGACCGTACAATGCCTCGTATGGTGTCATCGTGATGGTGGAGTGGTAGTTGTTGTTGTACACAAACTCCACCAAGGGTAGGTGATCCTCCTTGATACGACCAAAGTCGAGGACACATGCACGAAGCATATCCTCGAGAGTCTGAATGGTCCCCTCCACCTGATCATCTGTCTGAGGGTGAAAGGTGGTGCTCAGACGTTGCTATGTCATGAACGCCTCCGGCAACCCCTTCCAAAGCCAGGAAGTAAAGCGATCATCTCTATCATAGATGATTGATGATGGCACACCATGAAGATGTGCAATCTCTTGAACGTAGAGACGTCCCAAGCTCTCTACTAAGCCCTGCTCTCTGATGGGTAATAAGTGGGCCGACTTTGTGAGTCGGTCAACAATCACCCAAATAGAGTCATGTCCTCTGGAAGTACATGGAAGTCCTGTCAAGAAATCCATAGATATCCCGTCCCACTTCCACTCCGGGACCTCCAAGGGCTGTACCAAGCCTGCTGGTACCCGGTGCTCCGCCTTCACCTGCTGGAAGGTGAGGCATCGAGAAACGAACTCCGCTATAGCCTTATTCATACCTGGCTACTAGTGATGTTATCTTAGATCCTGGTACATCTTCACCACTCATGGATGTACCACTAATGGGGAAGTGTGAAACTCTCTCAGCACACCCTCTGGTTAAGTAGCTGGTACCATGGTACGCCCTCTGAAAAGGACGACGTTCTCTCCTCCCATAGAGAATCTATCATGTGCCTTTACTAAGGATATCTGTGTATGCTGCGTCTCAAATTCAACATCCCCATGATGTGCCTCTCTGACCCACTGAAGATGTGGAGGACTGACTGTGAGTTACTGTAGAAATTTTGCTCCATCTCTATCCGTGAAGGATATCCTCAAAGCAGCTAGCTTCTCTGTCGCCTACCCAAGTAGCTGAATGACCGTCCACCTGCTTAGAGCATCGGCTGCTACGTTTTCCTTTCCAGGAGTATAGACTATCTCAAAGTCATAGTCCTGGAGGAACTTGAGCCATCGCCGCTATCTCAGGTTAAGGTCCTTCTACGAAAATATGTGCCTGAGACTTTGGTGATCAGAGTAGACTGTAAAATGCTCCCCCATCAGATAGTGTCGCCACATCTTTAGAGCGAAGACCACTACTTCTAAATCCAGGTCATGGGTAGCGTAGTTCTGCTCATACTGCCTCAAATGGCATGATCCATAGGCGATCACTGCCCACTCCTGCATTAGGACACACCCGAGTCCGGTCCATGATGCATCGTAGTAGACTACGTACCCTACTTCCTCCTCTGGTAGCCTCAAGATAGGTGCGCTGGTCAATATCTGTCTCAGCTCCTGAAAACTCTACTGACATCTATCCGACCACACAAAGGGTTTCCACTTCTTCATCAAAGCTGAAAGTGGTTTCACGACTCTATAAAAGTCTGGAACAAATCTCCGGTAGTACCCAGCTAGACCCAAGAAACTCCGCATTTCTGTCACGCTCCAGGGTGGCTCCCAAGCTAGCACTGCATAGATCATCGCAAGATCCACCACAAATCCCGCCTCAGAGATGACGTGTCCCAAGAAGTGGACCTCACGTATCCAGAACTGACACTTCGAAAGCTTACCGTAAAGCTGGTGCTCTCGGAGTGTGTCCAGTACAACCCGAAAGTGGTAGGCTTGATCCTCCTCAGTGGTCGAGTAAATCAATATGTAGTTGATGAAGACTACGAAAAATCGATTGAGGTAAGGATAAAACATCCTGTTCATGAGGCCCATGAACACTGTTGAAGCATTGGTTATGCCGAACTGCAAAACCAATAACTCATAGTGGCCACACTGACATCTGAAGGCCGTTTTCTACACATCCTCGTCCCAAACTCTGAGCTGATGATATCCTGACCTGGGGTCTATCTTCGAGAACCACCGTGCTCCATTGAGCTGATCGAAGAGGTCTTCAATCCTCGGTTGTGGATACTTGTTCCTCACGGTCCCCTGGTTTAGGAGACGATAGTCGAAAAATAGTCACAAGCTCACGTCCACCTTCTTGGTGAACAAAATCGGGGTAGCCCAGGGTGAAACATTGGGTCGGATGAATCCCTTGCCCTACAAGTCCTCCAGTTTTACCTATAGCTCTCGAAACTCAGCGGGAGCCATCCGATATGCTGGAGTGGATATCAGGACTGTCCTCGGGTATAGGCCAATATAAAAGTCTTCCTCTCTATGAGGAGGTAGTCCTAGAACATCATCAGGAAAGACATCCGCATACTCATCCACCACTACAGGAAAACTCGGACTCCGCATGTCAACTGCTCCTTGGATGAGGCTAGCCAACTAATGAGTGATTGTCTATCCTCTCCTCTGTGTGAGTCCATCCTGCACTAAAAAGGCTCCCTTTTCACGGGTGAAGGTGAACCTACTCTCATCGGTGCGGACACACCACACCTTGTGCCTAATACAGTCGATCTGAGCATGGATTTTAGATAACCAATTAATGCCCAAGATGACGTCCTAAGGCCTCGATGCTGCTAAAATAAGATCCCAGCCGAAGCTCTTGCCTCCTAGAGTAAACTCACACTACAGGGACCAGTGCGTAATCATCGAGTCTGCTCCCATAAGAGTATCTAGTCGTAAGGATCGAGCCAATGGATCCGTTGGAATCTCTGAGCTCCGAACAAGGGAAGTGGCAATGAAAGAATGACTCGCTCCTGTGTCTATACAAACTGCAGCAAGGGTAGAGTAGACATAGATAATACCTCGAATTATCTTTGGTGCACCGTGGTAGTAGGCCTCCACTGCCTGAAGTTGAGCCTACCTCTGCCCGCCAGCTCCCTGTGGTCGGGGTGTACCTCCTGGTGGTGGTGGTGGTAAAGTCTAAAAGAGTCGCCCACCACCTGCTGCTCGGCCAACTCCTTTGCCTCGTCCACCTGCTCCCTGCGGACCGCCAGGGTCGACTGTATGCCTCTGTCTGGGTGGTCCCTCAACCTTCTGCTGCTCCTCTACATGGAGGGTTGGGAAATCACGAGCCATGTGGCCCTGCCCGCCGTACGAGTAGCACTATCTGCTCCTCAGAAGGCTGCCTCTGCACTGTGTGCCCCGCACCTCTGAGCCAGTGTCCTGAGGTCATCTGCCTGCTGGTCTGGTCCTCTTGGACCCCTGTGACGTCCGTTGACTGCCAACTGCAGAAGAATCTGCTACGTTCCACCCAGCGATAGGTC
The DNA here is from genome assembly GCA_963277665.1 of Viscum album. NCBI lineage: Eukaryota > Viridiplantae > Streptophyta > Magnoliopsida > Santalales > Viscaceae > Viscum > Viscum album. Next base: position 670,077,187 of record OY728133.1, read on the forward strand.
TCGCTGCTGGTGTAGGTTTAGCAAAAAAGTTTTATATGAGAAGGGCTCACTCTAGTACTCCTACCTGCATCAGAATGCTGAGGGAGATCATCGATTCCCTGATCTCATGCCTCAGTACCTACTCGAAGGTCCGGGCCCAGAAGAATGGGTCATGTACCATGTCTGTCGAATAGCGCGAGAGATCGGTAAATCTCGCAAAGTACTGGGCTACCGTCATGCTGCCCTACCGCAGTTGTAGTAGCTATTGAATGCGCACCGCACAGAGGGTGGTTGGGACGAACTCTGAGAAAAAGAGGCTCTTAAAGTCTGACCAAAGGATAGATGCCTCATCGTGCACCTCAAGCATCAGGATCTACCATATGCATGCTGCCGCGTGAAGGAGGCTCACTACAAGGATCACCATGAGTTCAGCTGGTGTCCCCACTAACCTGAAAACTTGAACTATAACCTCCAGCCAATCCTCGGCTACCTGAGGGTCTGACTCCCCATGGAACCTTGGTGGTCTCTGATGCTGGATCTTGTGCAGTGCACTATAGTGACGTGCACTCTCATTGGCTGGGGCTAGTGGCATCGGTGGCTCGGCAGGTAGAGGTACCGTCGGTGCCTCCGCTGTAAAAGTGCCATGTACTGAGGCCTCGTCGCTCGGTGGGCTATCATCTCGCACAAAGCTCAGAACCCTAGCTGTCTGCCGTCGTGGGGCCATCCTGAAAAGAAACAGGTGTGCCACGGTCAATAAAGTATACCTGGTGAGCTGACACAAAGTAATCAAATAGAAATCATTTGAAACACACATACAATCAATGTTTTCGGGCACTGAGTCGGAAATCAAAAGTCAGAGTCCTGGTGTACGGATACGTCGTCCGCCGCACCAACACTGGACTCCCTGGACTGATAACCACACTCAATACCCTTAAAACTATTTCTTCACATAAAAGAATGATCAGAGTCCTGAGTTCTGCGGTATAACCGAACTCCTCTAATACCAATTTTCCACAACCCGTCCTCAGGGCCCATGCCGTTACTACCCCAAGCCCGCCTCCCATAGGCCAGGTGCTGGCGACTAGCAACAAAGGCGTAAATCTAGATAAAAAGGGGAGGCATTTCCTTTATAAAGTAAAAAAATGCCATAGAGTAAACAAGATGAAGTTAGCACTATGTAAACTGGGTACAACTGTAAGTGCTGGAAAGTAAATGGGACAGAATAAAAACCCAACCGAAGTAAAGTACAACTAAACAGAAAGTACAGCAAATGAAAAGTAAAGCAGCAACGCCGAACCTTCTACTAGAAATCCCAACTGAAGGATGGGTACAGATTGCCTCCTCAGCTCCTCGGGTCCAGTCCTCCGCTCCGTGTACGTCCCACCCAATGGTCCACCTCCAAGTACTGACTTGCACCACAAGCCTCAACCACGATCAGTGATTTCCGTCGTCTGCATCAAACACAACGTAGTGTAGGCATAGCCCGTGAAGGGGTGAGTATACGCTACTCCGTTGGGACACCGAGACCCCTGAAGGTCTCCCAGAATCCACAAAGGATTATCCACAAAGGAAAGATACAATCACCAACTCTACTTAGGTATATGCCGATACATATACCTAATCCATCAATTCCAATTCGGCTCCATCATCTGAGCCTATGTTCGATACAGTCCACACAGGATAGCACAACCAACCCACACAAGATAACACAACCCAATCCACTTAGGTTAGCAAGTCAATCATATCAAAGATAATGATTGAAAGTCAAGACTCGGCTCACACAGGTATACTTCTTTGTAAGATGATAAAGATGATCAGATGTAGACAATGATTCATCTAAGCTATCGGACCCATGTAGGATACAATACCAGCTAAGCTGTCAGACCCACAAAGGATTCAAGACTAGCTACTCTGCCAGACCCACGTAGGACACAAGTACAGAGTCAAATACTGGCAGACCCGCGTAGGATACAAGAACAGTAGTCACGTACTGCGGGACCCATAAAGGATACAAGAATAGTAGTCATCTCTGTCGAACCCACAGAGGATTCTAGTACGGTCTTAATCGCTGCTAATCCCACTGAGTATTTTAGGGCAGTCGTTGTCGCTACCGAACCCACGGAGGATTTCAGTGCAGTCATCATCATCGTCACAGTCGCAGCCAGCTCTAGGGTTCCCACACACATCATGATCGATCCCGGGAGGGTCCGCTCCACGAGCCAAGGGGGGTCGATACATCAACTGACATGTATTCTAGAGTTAATGTATCCCAAGTTCCATCTCAACAAAAGGAACTCAACGTGACTGACAGCGCGTCAATCGGATGCCCGGTCTGAAAGTTATTGGCTTTTCCGTCCCTGGGGCACGGTTGTTTTTTAAGTCAAAACCAACCCGACCATACTCCAACTACATCCAAACCTAGAGTGGAGTAATCCAAAAGGTCTGTCTCACTAATAGGAAACCAAAAAAGCCAACGGTACATCAATCGGATGTTTGGAGCTCATGTCATAGGTGTTTTCGCTCCGAGGGCCCGGTTGGTTTCGTGTTCGAACCAACCCGCCCATACCCAAGGTTCACCGAAACCATGATTGTAATATACCGAAACGACTGTCTCAATCCAAGGATTGCATCTCAATTGACGGTGCATCGATCGGAGGTCTGTATCCCATGTTACGGGCGTTTGAACGAACCTATCCATTTTTAGGGGTTTTGGGCCCGGACCGACCCGTCCCGAGACCCCCTAGGTCAGCCCGAACCCGGTCAACCCGACCTGGGTCCAGGTATGGCCCATCAGGGCATGTCCCGGCCTGTCTGGCGTTGTTCAGCCCCGCCGGCGTGGGCAGCCCGGCCCCCCGGCTAGGGTGCCGCGCGCCTCGTGAGCATGGAAGGGGGGGAACCGCCACGCCCTTCGAACCGGACTGCGGACCCGCGGGGGGGGGGGGGGGGGGGGGTCTGCCCTGCTGCGTTGACCGGGGGTTCAAACCCCCAGTTTTCCAGATCTGGCCGGCTGTAATGTCCGGCCAGTGTACCACGCGGGACCGATTCGTCTCGCCCTCCATGCATCGGCGGCCGGCGGTTCCGGCCACTGCTCGCTGCTCCACTGCGGCCTTGGTCTGACCAGCGCTGCACGACGGCGTCGTGCCCCTCCGCCGTGGTCCACCCAGGCCGAGGCCCTCCGAGGTTTTCCGGCACGGCGCAACGGCGCCGTGCCCCTTCGTCGCGGCCCGACTCCGGCCGCGGCTTCATTCGGCCTCAACGGCGTGGCGCGACGGCGCCGCGCTTCTTCGTTGTGTCCCACCTTGTTTCCGCGCGGTGTCGTTGCACCGCGCCACCTTCGTTTGAATATCAATGAATTCAACAATAAAGGGGGAGGATGATCGTCCGTGTTCAAGAGGTCCGACCTCCTCCGGTTAAATTGATAACAAGCGGCCCAAATATTTAACGAAGAACGCAAAAAATATTCACGAACAAAACCAAACCCATACCTCGAAGAAGTCATCGAATGAGGATCGTCATGGAAAAAAGACATCGCAGAAGATGGAGTCGCAGAACAAGGCTTCGTAAGCGTCTTCGGTGTTCACCCGAAGAAGGATGTGGCACGTCGTCGTTCTCCGAAGAAGGCGTCTCTCACAGACTACGGAGATGAGAGGAGATGGTACGGCGATCTCCCCTTGCGGTGACAGAGTTCTTCATCGTAGACTCGGCGTTCTTCGCGAAGAATATGAAGTTCTTCAAGACCGCGAGAGTTCTCTCCTCTATTCCACACAACGAATCCACAAACAATAAAATAATACATTGTCTTATTTTATTCACGCACACACATGCCAACATTAATTGAAATCAATTCACCGAATTAATTAACGTGTGTCTTTCAATTAATGAGGCGTTTTATTGGCATGTAATATGTGAAGGGGATACAAATTAATCGGGAGATTTTCCAACATTAATGGAGGATTGAGGAAACTGAAAAGGTGGGGCTTGTGTGGGTCCCACCTCACTAATATCCTATTAATAGGAGTTAGGATTTAGTGGGTCCCACCTCAACTTCCAAATATAGGTTATAATTATACAGAGTAGAAATAAAATTGCAGCACGTATTTTATTTCACTCTTTAATTAAACCACTTCATTTTTAAAATCACCTCCTGAGAAAACACAACTCTAGAGAAAGTCTCCTTAAGCAAAAACTGGCGCTACGGTTTCATTGGTGCCCTCGTATTTCTATTCCGAGCACCAGATAAAAAGTTATTAGAACCCGCTCGTTCGTTTCATTGAACGTACCCAAGCTAAACTTCAAAAATTGATTCCGGGAACACTAAGCCTCAGAATCAGGTTCGGTCAGAAACTGCGTACTTTTAAAATCCCAAAGAAAATTAAGAAAAAAATTTCCCTTGAAATTTATGGGTCTTTAAAGAAAATTTCATTAAGAAATTATATTTAACACAACCATTATGAAACATGAATAAAATAGAAAAACAAAATTACCAACACATGATGATAAAAATAAAACTAAAAATAACTAATATAATTATAATAATTAATTGTAATTGACATGTATAAAAGTTATTATATATGAATAAGGTTATAAAACAATTTAATAATTTATTTATGTTTCTTATATTGGATATGAGAGCACGTTTGACTAAGTGGGAATACAAGTTTTTTTTCATCTCAATTTCCCTTCACTGAGGCATGATTTTATATATTTTAGATATTATTAATCTAAATGGTTTAATTACTACCACAATGAATTATTTCATCATAAATAACCTATAATTATTTGGTTTACAAATCCATATAATAATCTTTCATTCATGATATTTTAATTCATATATTACACATGTTGCAATGGTTTTTTGCATATGTATTTTCATAGTTTGAGACATATTCCATATTTACCACTTATTTTATTTTTTAATGTGTATATACTAACCTATGGACTCTTGGTAACAACCCTTTAAATAAATTACAGGGATTTATAAACCCATATAGTTTCTCTTACCAAGGGGTTTTTATTCAAGTGTTTCTGAAGAAGTAAGGGGTTTGGTAAGATCAAAAACATCAATATTTAGTTATAAAACTTGATATTAAACATATTTTTCTATCTTTAGATTTATAAAACATATTTTATTACATGTAAATTTATATTCCACTCCTGGGAAAATTTACATGATGAATTTATTTCACGGAAAAATATTACATTATTAAGAATAATTTTCATCATCATTAATAACGACTTCACTTCCATACCCATATTCTATATTCCTAAAAATGTTCTCCTTCATATTTTGAAACAAAATAATGTGGAATATTATATGACATTAAAATTTACATTTTTTAATATTTTTAAAACAATGTTTTATTATCAATTTTTACGATTTCGGTTTTGAAAAATTATTTTAAAATATGAAACGGTTTTTTCATTTCATAATCATATATCTTATTTACCATATCAAATTTTATTGAGATAAAATTTATTAATTTTTCAAGGATAAATTATTTATGGTTATTTATAAAATTACATGTTTTCTTAAAAATTCATTACACCTTATCTGAAATTTCTTTCTTAAATTACCCATAACTTCTTTTATGAAAATGTTAATATTTTTCTAAGAACTATTTTACCATTTTACTTATATTTTACCATTTATCAAAAAACTATTTATTTTCATGGAAATTATTTTTCATGAATTTCCTCCTAAATTCCCTTATAGTGTTTTATTTGGGTTAATTAAACTCTTATTATCAAATGATCGAATTCTTTGTCCCTTATGATGGGGTATTATTCTAAGTGGTATTCTTATAAAGGTGTTTTTCATCAATGTAAATATCCTTCAATGTTTTAATGAATCCATGGGGATATGTTATTATTATAATATCCACATTCATTCTTTTTATGTATTATAATGTTTTTTCGAAATTATCCAGAAACCATTCTCTTTTACATGGGTTAATTAAGTGATGACTGAATTATGAATTTTTATGTTCTCATAGAATACATATGTATTGGTTTCATTTTCTGAAAGGTGGGACTATAATTATATATCCTATTAATGAATTATATGAATTTAGATATTTGATGAGGTATTAATTTGTGTGTGTGTGTGTGTGTGTATAATTGTGGTTAATATCTAATCACAGGATTGTGGATGGGTGTAATTATGGTTAATTTATGATCACAAGATTGTGCATGTGTGTGATTGAAGTTGAACTATTACCATAATATTATTGTTGTGTGTAATTTTAGTTATGATATTCTAAAAATACTATTCATATATATAACTATATCCATAATGTTATGATTTCCTACGCTTACTATTATGATATATTTCAAAGTTAAATGCCGATGTTATGTTCTAGGGATTATTATTATTATCTCATAATTTTTAAATTTTATTCCATGGTATTTTTTTTATAATTTTAGATTACATTTCTTTCTATATTGAATATGGGAAAATATTATTATTCCTGGTTTCATGCAATCAAATATTTCTCCCATGATTGTATATTTTCACATGATTATCATCCAACCCCTTTATTATTCATTGAAAGGTTTTTACCTTAATGAGTGTTTTAGATCACCTAATATTATATTTTTAACTCTCTATGTTTTCTTGATAAGTATAAAATATAATGTCTCAATTAGGGGATCTACCATGGTGTGATTATAGATAAGTTTTCCCATTATTGAAATATATTTTTTTTACATAGCTAATATTTATAGAAAATAAACCATCATTTCATGGGATTTTGATTATCCAATGAGATGTCTTGTGAAATGTATTCATGTTTCTTTTAGATAACCTCATTTTTTATGAAACCCTATGTTTAAAGAAAGTGGTTTTAGAACTGGACCACTGAGTGTAGTCCCATGGCATCTCAACTAGTATCAGACTAGGGTTTGATTAGTTTTGTGTATTATCTTAGTTACTTTGAGGTTTTTTATTAGAGGAAATTCTTAAAAACAATATGTATAAGAATAAATATAGGAAAAAAACATTAATTTTTTAAAGTATAGGCTTTGTGGTTTCTTAAAAATGAAATCTTCATCTTTATAAAAATAAGCAGATATGAGATCTAGAATAGATGCACCGTAGGGTAATAACCCAAAATAGTTGAGTAGAGTATTAAATCGATCTCCACTAAGTGTATGATAAAGTTCCCTAACTACACACCTAGTTTGATAATCTTGGGGGATATGATATAGTTAATTTATATGATAATTAATAACCTTTATAAGGTATTTTATTATATTTATGTTCGAAAGACTATTAGGAACATGACCATGAAAACCTAAGTTAAACTAAATGGATTATAGTGTGATCTAATTATGTCATAGTTTAACATAAAATTTCATAAGTTGAAATAAAGGATTCATATGAGAAAAAACCTTAGGTTCAATTATTCTTCTTCATTTGATGGATTACTTGGATATGATATTATCAAGAAAACCATTTTTTACTTTAGAATTCAGTTGGAAGTAGGATCATGAAAATGAAGTAATGGAAAGAATATCTTTATAAAATCGTAAGAAATATATTTATCTTAGGATGAATATTCAGAACAAATGGTGGATAATATCAATATATTTCAATCAAAAAAGAAAAATATGTGTTTTATAGTCATACACAAGATAATGAGTCCTAAATTATAGACTAATTCATACCCTTAATTATTTTGATAATTAATTTATGTTATAATGATTAAATTAATGGAAGTGGTGGATAATACCAAAATCAGCAATTTTAGTACTAATTTCTCTTTAAATATATTTTATTTTAAATATCCAGTTTCACAAGAAACAACAAACACATATAAACTACGGTATATTTTTAAGGAAAACTCTAAATATTAGATATAAAGGTTATAATGTAGCCACTGGATTGGTGGGTATAAATAAGGGTAAAAAATTGTGTCATATATTTATAAATAAAAATGAAATTTTTATTATTAATGCATTGATAAAATTCTACCAGTGTAACTAAATAATTAATAATATCAGTTTATGTACAAAAATATATTCGATAAGTTTTTTCCTCATGCGTTATGAATTCCATTATATTATGTTTAAATAATAATTTTATTGAAATGTATTGACAATATATATAATAAAATAACTTAACATATATCTAATTATTATTACAAGGCATTAAATACATTTAATTTATTCATAAATGATATATTTTTTTGTAAATTTTATCTCATTTATTATACGCGTTTACATTAAAATTATTTTTATCTATTTTAGAAAATGAATCTAATAAAATTATTTGAATATTTCTAATCCGTATGTTCATTCTAGGAAATATTGGAAAAATTTTAGGCATAAAAATATGTTGCTATGATTAATGTTAGTTACAACAATAATACTGAAAGAGTTATTTTGAAAGGATTGTTTTCAGAATTACTGTGTAATTTTTATCCAAATAAATTGAATTGATCACTTTTAATTAATGTATACAATGTGGTATTTGAAAATATAAATAAATATATTAACACTAATTTAATTACTACATGATAAATAATAATAATTACACATTTAATATTTAGAATTTTCATTTTCTTATGAAAATGGTTTTCGTAATATTTTATGTTTTCTTTTAAAAATGAATTTTGGAATTTTAAAATTTTAATTTGAAAAAATTAACTTTATTTTTTATTCATAATATAAATATTTTTCTCTGGTGAATATATGCACTTTTTTTAGAAGGATTAATTTTTATTTGAATAGTACAAAATATTATTCTTACAAATACTGTATCTTTTTGGAAATAAATTGTATATAGAAATGAAATTGAAAAAAAAATATATAACTCTTTTATTAAAAAATAAATTACCAGAAAACTCAGTCAGAGGGAAGCCTCTGAAATTTATTAAATAAAAGGAAAACCAACAGTTCAGTACACGAAAGTGAAATAACAATTACATAGCATAGTATTCTGATCCATCACCATCCCAATGATATATTCCATCCTCTGTAGTGGCTGATTCCCATTCAGAGCTGTCATAATGTAACAAAATCATGGTGTACTTCCTTCTGAGGTTTAACTTCTCCAAAGAGGGAAATTGCTTAGAGTAACATGAAACCTAGCCTCCCCCCCCAATAGAAGACCTGGTAGCCCTTGGCTTTGGTAGATAAGAATAATCCTTCCATGGCATTCTTCATGGTGGGGCAGTCATCGCTTCTGCATTCCTAGACACCTTGCTCTTCCCACCCTGGACAACATCGATGTAGGAATCTCGAATCATGCCACCTTCATTTTCCTTGTCACTATCAAGACAATCCCCCCAATTTCCAGAAATTTTCACTGCACAGTAACCCTCCACCACACCCCGTTCCTACTGATATAGAATGTTAGAATCAAACATGTCAAGACACTATGAATTACCCACAAGCTCGTAACCAACATTTTTCCCCTACTTCATAATAAAATCACCAACAACAACCTCCTTTGAAATGCTCTCATCTGCCTTGGCTAAAACCTCACCCTCGTTGTTAAAAGTCGTCCCCTTCTCCACCTCTGTCAGAAAAAATTCGAGTTGAATCCAAATAAGTAACATTAACACCATCCTCCTTCCCTTGTAGTGACCCAAGATGACCATCTGAATCCATAGCACCTTGCCCCTCCAAGGTTTTTATAATTAATTTTTATCACTTTAAGAAATTATATCTAATAAAATGGATTTTTTATTTTGAATCATATTGTCCAAATTACATAATAAGGTAAATTTTATTTTTAGGCATAAATATAAATTAACTCCGTAAAAATTTCATACCACGATAAATGTAGAAATAATAGAAGGGTCATGTCAAAGTGTAAAATACCTAAAAAATTTAAAAACATATCATAAAAGTAGTGGTTGAGGGATTTAAAAACCATTCCCTACCAATTCTCTACTATTTCCCACTTTTTGAGCTAGTTGACTTTGAAAATGACACACCTATAATATAATGTAATGGGTATTTACAAAACTACCACCCTCTCACTTATAAAGGGGGCCTTTCATCACTCCACATATCATTACCCAAAAAGCCTTTTATCTTGAAAAAATTATAACCAAATACCTCCCCAAATATATCTCCCATGTTCTACAGGTTTTGGTATCATGAAAATACTATTACATGAAGGCTCATGGAGTTATCTTAAGAAGTTAGGTAAAAACTCCCAATCACTCATTTTAATTTAATACTCCAATATTTATTCTTATACCTATTCGAAATCAATATACCCATGATAAAATAATTAAATTAGTATTATAATTATAGGAAATTTTTATTTTTTTATGTAATCTCCATTATATACCTTACCTCTTATCATTATAAAAATGAAATTTTCATTGATGATTATATTCAGACTAGCACATCCACGAAAGACATATTTCATTTTTCTTCACAAACATACATGGATGGTTTCAAAAGTGTTATTAATGAATAAATATAATACTAATCACATTATTAATGTTCTAAAAAGATAATTTGTTTTATACATTCCTCACATTCTATGGAAAATGAAAACCTCATTCATGTGTATGCACGAACTATTACCCCTATAAAGAGATGCATTTAAATTTTAATCACCATATTATATAGATTGATATATAAGCAGATTTAAGAATTGAATATGATATGTACGATATGATTAACGTCTAGAAGGGTTATATTAATATTTAAGTAGTTATTGATAAACTAGTTTTGTTCATCAAATTTTACGAAAAAAAGTTCATCACGAATTTCATATTTTCAAAGCATGTTTATGTACTCTAGTAAATGAAAACGAGACATAATAAATAATAGATAATAAATGAATAAAATATCTTTAATAATTTTGGAATGATGATATTTTCCTCAATATATGATAATATACCTTTTAATTATGAAACATATAAAAATAAATAATCAAAATTAATAACACTCAACGAGGAAATTAAAACTATAAAAAACAAATAAATTTCTAATAAAATATTATAAAATTTTTGTATAAATGTTCATATGAATATGGTTATTAGAGAAGTTATTAATACAGTTACTCTCATTATACATAAAGTTAAAACATGTTCAACTGAATGAGAATACATGGTAAGGGTTATCATCTCAATTTCTTTTCATAGAGGCACAAATTCATATTTTTCACATATTCGTAATTCACATGGTTTTATTACAATCCCATTGAATTATGTCATCATAAAACACCCATAATCATGCATTTTACATGTCAATTTATAAATATTTCATTCATGCTATATATCCTTAGATGTAAGGGTTCTTTTCATCTTATTTATAGTTCTTTTCAATATATTCTATATTCACCGCATATTTTTTGGGTGTATATAATCCCTATGTCATCCTTTTACCTTTAAATTCATGAAATTAAAGGGATTTATAAATCCATTGTATGATTTATTTTCAAGGGTTTTCTATTCAGCTATTTTTTAAGCAGTAATGGAATTTGTTAACCCAAAAATCCTTTATTGAGTTATAAAATTCCCTCTTGAATAGGGTTACTCCAAGGTTATTTTTGATATAACAACATGGATTTGTCTAGGTGAGGAGCATAGAAGGGGAATTTGGCATCTCAAATGAATTGATGAATGATTGGCATAAAAAATCTGTGGGCTCAAACGTTATCTTTCAAGTGAACATAGACAGGGATTATGATAAAATGGAACGGAGTTTCATCATTCCTGTAATGAGAAAGTTTGGGTTTTAGGAGTAGTTTTTGGAACATCTCCTTCAGGTGTTATTCTTCATCTTGCCTCTCTATATCACTTCTGGGGAAAAGTTACAGTTTCTTCAAAAAAAATTGTGGTGTTCATCAAGGTGATATTCTTTCTCAAATTATTTTTATTTTGGCATAGAACGCCTTATCTAGAAATATTCTTAAAGGATTAGAGGATGACAGCCTTTCCCCATATCTTTATAGGCATGGTATGCTGGGTGTCTCACACTTAATGTTTGCAAATTATATTCGGATCTTTATTAATGGAAATCATAGGTCCCTTTCCAAAATCATGAAGATTATGAAGGTCGACAGATTCTTAAGTGTCCAGCGTATTATTCCAACGAAGATCCAGGTTTATATCTCCATTAAGTTCTTCGGAAGAATATGTAAGTAAATTCAAAAGATCATTGGGTTCCATTAAGAGCATATGCTGATTTTATATCTTGGTTTTCTGATATCCTACGGCCTCATGAAGAACATATTATTTGAAGATATTATCAACCTTTTTCTGTGAAGGGTCCTCAACATAAAAAATAAGATGATTTCATTCAATGGATGTATCAAATTGATCAACATTGTCCTTTCATACATTCTGATACACATTTTTTCGATTATTAATCCACCCAAAGGTGTTATGGGTAGGATGGAAAGAATCCTCACCACATGTTTATGGGATGCCAATCATACTGAACGAGATCACAAGGCCTCCTAGTATCGATTAGCTAAACATGTCGCTGAGGGGGGGTGTCCTCCTGATCTCAACAAGGACATGTAAGGAATGCAAGACAAATTTTCATGGAATATTTTTTTGGGGGAGTCTCTGTAGGGGGGTTGTTTCTGGGCATAGTATAGAGATCCTTGGGAGGTGCTATTCTAGGGCTATAAAACAATGGGTCTTGCGCTATTCATGTTTCTCTATCTAAAGATCCTTCGTGAAACAAACAGTTGGATCATCCAGGTCGGTGACATCAATTTACAGATATCAAACTGGGTAAGAGAAAGACTAGTTTATCCAAAATACCCCTTAAAGGATATCTATATTAGAGAGTCTTCTCAGAATTGTGATCTTATTCACTTGGCTCTCACTCCTAGTAAAATACAGGTTTTCCAAGGTATTTTAATGAGAAAGTAACTAGACATATGTTTCTTTACCAGGTCCATATTGGGAATTCTTACTTCACGGGCCTAAAGAAGTTTTCTTCATACTTATCCTAATCTGGCTGAGTGGTCACCACATATTTGGTGGAGTGAAAACCCCATAAAAATGAGCTGCATGGTTTGGAGTGTAGGGAATGATGCACAGCCTACAAAAAAAATTCAAAGTAAGGGTATCCCACTTGCATCTCACATCTACTATTGTGTCAATCCTCAAATGGAGACCTCACTTCAATTGTTTTTTCATAACATCTAGGAAAAATATATCTATTCCTTCTTCATACCTCATCTCTGTCTGAATTTCAATCATTTTTTCTGTGTGGATTCTTGTCTTCATGGCTTGACGGTTTGGATTCATGGGTTTTGGAAAGGAAGGTGCATACTATGATTCTAGTTTCTATCTATTGGACCATCTGGGATGCTCGCAACAGGTCTGTCCTGGTTCCATCCACTCTTTTCACTTCCTTAAAAAGAGAGTTATATCACTTATTTCTGAGCTATCCTCGCTGTTGAGGGGGGGTAGTGATTTGTTATGGTTTGAAATCTTCTCAGTAAATCATGCACATCTACCAAAGTGAGTGGCCTTTGGATCCGATAGAAACCCCATCCCAGTGGTATGAAGTTTAATATGGATAGTTCATTCTCAGAAGGGGTGATGAGGGGTGGGGGTCCTTATAATTTCTTAGGGTTCGATTCTATTTGGTTTCAGCACCTAAAATAGTCCTGGAAGCTCTTTGGGTGCGGAGGCGAGTTCCCTCCTGACCAGGCTTACACATTCTAGGGGATGTAGTCTTCTGGTGGATGAAGTTAAATCAGATTCAAAAATTTTGGTGAAAGCAATCCAAGGACTTCATATAGTTCCCTGGGAGTGGGTCTACACAATTCACAGATGTTCATCATAGGCCAAGAAAGGGAATATTCTTCATCATAGTTGGAGGGAGTCAAACTTTTCGGCTGACTCATTCAATCCTAGGGGAATACTGGAGAATTTCTAGTTTGTTTATGATAATATGGGTTCCCTTCCAGATAATTGTAAGGCTTCAGTCAAAGATATTCCCTTGGTCCCCCCCCCATTTTCCCCCTTGATGGGTTCATGTCCTTGTCACACATTTTCTTCCTTAATAAAAATGAAAGTTCAATCAGTATAAATAATTACCATCATATTTTATAAATATTTTGCTTCTTTATCCATGTTCTCTCTTCCCACCAATTTATCCTTATTTGGAAAACCAATTATTTATTATCTCATGTGACCTTCATATTGAACTTTTTTACCTTTTCAAAATGATTTTTTATTTTTCCGTTATTCAATGGTAGTTTCAACAAAAATATTTTAAAATATTAAAATGGAATTTCCTTTCAAGATCACATGTTTTAACTACTACTCAAAATTCACTCAGTATAAACTATGTCTATATTTAATGAACTATTATTAAATATTCATTTGAAAAGTAAATGTTTTCACATAAATTTACATAAATTTTTAAATTATTACTATTTCAAATGTCCGATAACATTATATTTATTGAAAATTTTAAATTTTTTTATATAATTTTATTGGTTTTATTCAATTTTCCTCCTTGTCTCAAAAGGTTTTATTTTCAAGGAAATTATTTTTCCTGAATTACACCAGGAGTTCCTTTATTCTTGTTAGTTAGATTTGAAAACTCAAGGGGGGGTCATTGATTATCCAATTTTTATTTATGTTAAGAATATAAAAAATAAATCCCCTAATTTATTAAAAATTCATATTTAACTAAAATATAGAAGTATATAATTTCATCTATAAAAACAATTCTTAAGATTTTGATCAAAACATAGTTAAAATTACTTTAAAACTATTTTACGTTCTAAAACTGTTATACTAGAATCAAAAATGTATATAAAAATTTTAATTTATGTTTGAGTTTAGTTTTTTGTTATTATATTTTTGAAAACAGAAAATAGTTTTTTTTTGAAAATAGATAAAATGAAACAAGATGTCACACAACGGAATAAATACAAGTGGTTTAGTATCAAGTTTATAGCTAGTCCTCTATAGCTAGAAATCACTCACTAACAAGTAGTTTATTAAAGAATAAAATGATTCAAAACCTAGATAAAATTATATAAAACAATTTTATGCAAATAGTATAGGCTACACAAACTCTTCCATAATTATTCATTGGAAAATAAAGGACTAGAAATTACACATAGTAAAGCTAGGATACATATACTCTTCTATAATTATACATGGCAATGAAAATGTAAAATAACAAGTGAAAGAGTTTCCAAAACACTAAAATACAATAAAAATCATGTATTAATGAATAAAAATCTTAAAAAGGTTAACATGAAATTTAAACTAAAAGAGAGAGAGAAAGATTTAGATGGTGATAATATTTGGTGAGGCTTAATATGTCTAGCTTCAGGTGATTGGTTTTCCATGTATTTATCTTTGAAAAGGTTCAACTGAGTATTCATATAGAAGTTTGAAAAAAAAACGTTTCATTGAAGCATAGTTTTAGTCCATTATGTATCACCATATCTAAAGAACACACATATTCTACCATGATTTTGAACACATTTTTTTGATTAAGAGAGTTTTTATATCTTAAAGAGATGTTTTCTATAAACTTTCCATTAAAGTTAATTCATTATTTCACCATCATATTAATTTTATTCCTAAATACATTAGATATTTAATTAATTCTAAAAAATATAGCCCTTATTGATTTGAAAATACTCCACTACTTATGTTATACATGGTCTCTTTTCTTCAATTTTAGAATAATTAATTTAGAGCACATTACTTCTTAGGGTTTCTTGGAAGATTCATATAATGATCAGTACATTTGTTATTGCAATCACTTCTTTTCTTCATACAATAAGTTCACTACTTCACATGGTAGGTTGGGTCCTTCATTCTTTCACTTCACTAGTTCACATGATTTCTTCTTTACTTTGTGAAATAAATTCATATTTTCATGTAGTCACTTTATTTCTTATTATCGTAGGTTCATTGTTTTGTATGGTAACTTCATTGTTCATGTAGTAACTTGATTTACTCTCATTGAAACTTCATTTATTTAAATTATATCTTTATTTGGTCATGGGGTAGGTACTTTTACATGTGGTCACTACAACACAAACACACATGGCTAGTTCCAGAATTAGAGAAATTATACTCACCAATTCCTTGGTAACATGGTTGTTGCCATGGTATGTTGAATTCTTCATGTGGTCACTAGAAATTCAATGCATTATCACTTAATGAGTTAGATATAACTTTCTTATCTATAGAATAGAAATTTTATTATACACAAAGTCATATAGAGAAAAACATATAGTCACTTCCATACGATCACTTTACCTTCACGTCCTGTTCAATTTCATCACACAGTAGGTTGCTTTCACATGATTAAGGTTTTCATGGGAACATCAAGATTTTTCCAATTTTATAATTTTTAATATAAAATAGTTGACATTCATAATCCTTTAAATTCATTATAAATATGATAAAAACTATTTGGGATCATTAAGATAAGGATTTTCTACAATAAATTAATAATCCCCCATTTTTGTTGATCATAAATATTGGAATATAAAATAAAATGAATTTAAAACATCAGAAGAACATGTTCTACAAATATCATATATTTTTAAATAATTAAGAAACCACAATTTATAATCTCTTATACTAATTTCACAATTTATCCCCTTTTTGAGATTATCAACAAGTAAATTAGAGTAAAAAATAAAATTAAATAAGTAGTACAATGATATGTAGAAAAGATAAAATAGAAAATTTTGAATATGGTTGAAGATAAAAGTAGTATTTCATTAATTTCTGAAATAATTTCAAAAATATTTCAAAGAAAGTTTCAATGTTATGAATAATAATTATAATTAGAACCAGACACATCCCTGATATCATTAAAATGGATAGGATCCTTTCCTATTGAGGTAGAGGCTAAAGTAAGTCGAGTTGGTTGGGTAGGTGGTGGGACAGATTCTGTAGTAGGGTCTTACATTATCATAAACCTTGAAAATATTTGAATGAACTACACATATTGTTTGACAGAGAAGACAAAATTGTTAATGGTAGTGGTTGTTGGAGAAGTAGGGGTTGAGGTAATAGGTATGTCATGTGAATCTAGGTTGGTTGTGTTCGATGTGTACATGTTAGTTTCTAATAACATGGTAAAGTGATTTCCTACTCTTAATCCAATTTCCATTTCATGGAAATAATCATCATTATTTCCATAAAATATTCAAGAATATGAGTTATAATTTTTATCTTTTCAACTTGATACTTAAAAGTTTGGGTTAATTGAGGAATCTTAAAATCACCATCCAATGATGCGAACATTGATTTTAGATCTAACTTGGGGAAGATCCTTTTAAGATAGAAATAAATGGATCTCTTGATATTTTATCTGTCTATTCCATTCTATTTTGAAATCCTTTCTAAAGAACATATTAGTATTAATAGTAAGGGTTTGAAAACCATAAAATACCCCTTCTATTGTTTTCTAAAATTCATCAAAAAAAACTTTTAACATATCAATTATGAGTTCTATAATACTATCTTAATCATAATATGGGATATGAGGAGTATCAGGTGAAGTAATAGATTTATAATCCATAAATGTTGAGTCTAGAAATATTTTTTCTAGCTTTAGTATCATATCTTAATGGTTTTCATATAAATAACCAACGAGTTCTATGAAATCATTAATATCATTTCACATTATTTCCATTTAAATATGAAATTTAGTTTGAAGATGAGTAATGACTAAAGTCGCAATCTTTGAAATATATTCATCTCAAATTGGATCCATTTATTATCAAAAACCACTAAAATACTCTTTAAACACCCCCAAAAATATTGATTTCAACTCATCAAAATCATATTTTGTAACATAGGATATGGAAAGAATATAAGGGGTAGAACATGTAGAGAAGGAGATGGATCAAAATCCTAATTTGGATTATCATCCAATATTAATAGATCTAGATCTCATAGATATTATTTCATCCTATTTAGACACATCCTCACGACCCTCATGAACATATATGTGGATTTATTCAATAGGTACTTGAACATTTGAGTCCTTGGGTTCTTAAACAATATTTAAATGAGTATAGATAAATATTCTATCCAAAAAATGATCTATATAATGTATGAAATGAGAGACTTTAAGTCCATTATGAGAATATATATCAACTATCATGTATCCCTCAAGATCTCTTTGAGTATAGGGTACAGTGGGTCCACCCTCAGTAGGTGATCTACCTCTAAGGTCATCATAATCCTCAGACAAAGAATATTCTAATCTGAACACTGGATACAGTGGGGACTTCTCCCCCTTAGTAGGTGTATATTATATACATAGTCTAGGGGTAATAGAAACCTCATGAGACTTATCTGAAATATATAAATCTTCCTCGGAATCACCAGAATAATCCTATTCAGGTTCATCCACCATACCACTAAAAGACACTTTTGTGTCAATAAGTTCTTCATCTTGTTACTCTACCTCATCAGATGGTAATGGAAGATGAGATCCAGGTGCTCTAAATGAAATCACATGATGGTGTCTTCTTTCAACCTCATGTCTACCCTAGCTTCTTCATTAAGATAAACTATCTCCATTGCTTCTTCTTCAACTTCCTCTTCTTCATCATCAACAAAAACATTATCATCAGAATATTATTTAACTACTTCATATGGATTAAGACTTGGAAACCATAGATCTCTTGGTCTAATTATAATCTTTACAGGATCAAACTTGTAATACATCTTCTTAGAGTCATCTACCCATCCAATTTTTTTGAGATTTAAATTCACTCTCATATGCCTACGAATCTTATGAGTTGGGAATATTTCATTTGAATAAGTTGTATATTCCTCTATTTGAAGAACTAATACTTTATAATCCAAAATGGATGAAATAAACTTTGTATATGGTAGATAATTAAACGTGGAAGAGATATTGCACAATTAATTCAGGAAAGTAATCACATAACTACACATATTTATATGAAATCCATTTTTCATTAAGAAGAAAAACAATAGATCTGGGTTCCTAAGGATACTAAAATAACCTTCCTTGGGATATATCAAATGTTTAATGACCTTTTCAATAAGCCTATATTTACCATTAATTTCTATTTCTATTGGTCTTATTGGTTTTCTTTTCCTAGTTAGTTATTATAGGGAATTTTTTAATTCAAATTTGGAATGGTTTACTAGATATGAACTTTGGTATTCTTTATTCACTCCCTTATGTGAAACTGTTAAACAACTTATCCATAGTTTTGATGAAAATTAAAATTCTTCCCCATTCATCATTATTCAAACGGTGTCTTGTTTATCTCCTAGGAATAATTCCATATGAATATAAAAATAATTTACAATCCATAGATAAAATATCTTATCATTGTCATTAAATAATTCATCCCATCCTTTATTTTGAATCACTTTCCATACTAGAGATCTACTTGTCTATATACATTGAGAATCTATTACCTTTTCATCACACACTGATTGATAAACCAAATGCGGGTTATGAGGCTTTACTATACCACTCATTCTACAATGATGATTTTTTGATTTCATTAAAGGAGGAAATTTGGGAGGAGGTTTATAATTGATATCTTGTTCAAACCATGGCATTATCATGCTTAGATTTGATATCTTGGATAGTTCGAGTTTGAGAGTGCATTCAAGAGAAAGAGTTTTGAAAGTAGATTTGTCTTAGAAAATAAGAAATAATAATATAGGGAAAATATGACCATAGATTCATATTCTAATTGAATTTTTTTTCAACCATTTAGTGACTTATTAATAATTAACTTATGGAAAATCATTCTAGAATGACTTAAATAAAATTATATGTACAGAATAGACATTATAGGTATACTGAATATGGACTCACAGTAAGTATATTGACTATATGAGTGAAAAATCATAGAAATTATTATAACCAAGTTAGTTAATTTTTATGGTTGGTGTAGTGACCACATGACCAACAGGTCATTGTTACTTAACTAGTTGTATAAAAAACTCATGGTTAATTAACTGACTGTGTAAACTATACTTCATAGCTACATAAAAAACTCAATAAATATAATTTAATATTATAAAGATAATTAAGATAAATATAAAAGATAAAACATAATTAATTTTTTTTGAAATAGTTGATAATTTCTAATTCATGTCTGATATAATTAATTATTTAAATATTAAATGGTTCTATAAAAATATCAGTTATATTATTTTAAGTACAAATGAATTCCAAAATAATATCCCCCTTTTGAAAATTATCTTTCAAAAAGTGATGTCTTGTATCACTATGTTTTATCCATGAATGTGATACAAGATTATAAGAAATATTTATTGAAAATCAATAACCATAATGTATAGCATCGGGTTAAAATTGATATCCATAGTCTCACAATTTGTATTTCATCTATAGAATATATACATAAAAACTACCTATAATTATGTATTTAGCTTCAGTAGTGTATAATAAAACAATGTTTTTCTTTTTAATACACCATTAAACAAGAGAATTTACAAAAAATTGAAATTTATTAGAAATTATTTTTCTAACTAATCTATTACCACCGAAATTTTTATATGAATAACTAACTAAATAAAATTATTGTCCTCTTTAAAAAAGAATATAAAATTTTTTATACTCTTAAGGTATTTAAAAATTATTTTCACAACATTTGAATGTGATTATTTGGTATTTTATGGAAAATGTTCACAATACACACACTACAAATAATTTTAACTTGGCTAGTAGCTAAGT
This sequence comes from Viscum album, assembly GCA_963277665.1. NCBI lineage: Eukaryota > Viridiplantae > Streptophyta > Magnoliopsida > Santalales > Viscaceae > Viscum > Viscum album. The sequence continues at coordinate 670,097,845 of OY728133.1, forward strand.
ATGGTAAAATTTAAATTATATTTCTATAAGTAGATTAATCAAATAGTTTCCTAGATTTATACAGACATAACTTAAAACTTATACTAATGGGAGTGTTAATACCTTGGGTGTTATACATAACAAAAAATTAGAATATACTTAATGTGATTTCTTTTTTTTAAAATAATTCATTCATTATTTTGAAAATTCTGAAAGAAAATGAAGAATTTTATCTCACCCATCAAACTCATTTCAAATTAATTTTTCACTAATTTTTAAAAATCTCTACACAAATAGTGTTTAGATGATCCAAAAATAATTTCATCAATATAGATTTTAATTGAAACAACATATTTTGAGAATATCTTAATAAATAGAGTATGATCATATATCCATTTAGCAAAACCTTTATAAATGAAAAATGATTTGATAATATCATACCATGCATTAGGAGATTGTTTGAAACCATAAAGTTATTTTATTAATTTAGAAATTGATTTGGGAAATAAAGGTTTGTAAATATAGGGGTGTTATTCCAAAAAAATCCCCAATTATATAAAAATTTATAAAGTAACTGTTAAAATATATTATATATAAACTAAAATTCAAATGTGTTGTATAGAAAAATAACATTTTGATGGTCTCAAGTATTGTTACAGGTGAAAAAGTTTAGTTATAGTCAATACCCTCTACATGAATGAAACCATAAAAAAAGTATAGATTTATTACTAATTATAGTTTTAGACTCATAAATCTTGTTCGTAAACACCCATTGAGTCTAAATGGTATGTAAGTCCAATGTTTTTCTACTATTTTCAAGACTTTGTTCTGTTCAAATGGATTCAATTTTTTTTTGATATCCATTACCTAGATTTCATCATCTATTGCTTCAGTGATGTTCATAGGTTTATGTTGTGAAAAGAAGGATTGATGTTTAACCTGGTTTATAAGTGAATATCTATATAACCTAGATATTTATAATAACTATTTCCCTTTAAATAATTTTATTTATTCAATATCTTGCATTACATGAAACACACAGTTTAAACACCCTGTGTAACTTTATTAAAATATCATGTATCCATTATCTTTTAGTCGTTGGATTGGAGGGTATGAACAATAATAAATAAATTATGATAAATATATGGTATAAATATTTATTAAATTAATTCAATAATTATCATATTATTATAAAAAAATTTGGAAATAAAGGTGATGTATTTTCTGAAAAAATGTTTTGTTTGTGTAATGTAATTTTATATTCATAAATCAGATAAATTACTACCTATGAATTATTTTATTGAAATTTATTTATTATTTAATTAGTCAAATATTTTAAAAATTCATTTTTTCTATTCATAGGATAATAATAAATCCATTTTTATTCTCAAAATTTTTTTTCAAAAAAGATGTTTTTCTTATATTATGCTTACTTCTTTGAAAATTAATTTCTACAATTTATAAGTATTGAATTATATAAAATTAATCAAAGATTTTTAATTAGTTTATTTAAATTTTATAAATATTCCTATTTTATTGTTGGTCAATATTAATAGTAACTGTGGAAACATTTATCTTCTTGGTAAATGGTAAATTGGGTTAATCGAGACTAAAAATAAGTGATAGGGTCATGATTTATCATTTAAATCCTTATTATATTAACTTAATTAAACACTTATCACTTTAGGATCTAAATTGAAATGTTTAATGGACACTTTTCAATGAAAAATACTTATATATTATTGAAATCAAAGAATATTACAAAATGTCACCCTATTAGTTTTAAATATCCTTTACGTGTTCACATATGGAAAATACTAGTTATGAATGAATATTAACGTTAATGTTTTTAATAATGATATTATATTATATATGGAAATTTATTTATAAATTTTAGGTATTATATATTTACCTTAAATTCTTGCACAATGCCAAAATGATATTTTTTCAATTAATGGGAAAATAAAATAAATGATTTTGAAAATATAAAAAGTGATATAATTTGTGTAATTTATTATGTTAAATAAATTCTATATGTAAATATTATATATTTTTATTGTTTTAACATATTATATTCTAATTTTATCATTTTATTTATGCATTTAAGTCAAATTAAATGATTTGTGTCAAAATTGACAATAATGATATTTTATAAAAATAATATTCTACTAAATTTTTTTAAAAATCCTAAAATTTTGTAAATAATACAATTTTGATATTATATGGTCTAAAATTTCATAAATTATTCATTAATTGACGAATTTTTACCTTATATATAAAAATTAAAACCTTTCGTGTTGAATTTTTTTTATCGTAGTTAAAATTAAAATGGGTTATTTAAGGGTTAATCAAATTGATAAGGGTTAAAATGACACAAAAACAAGGATAAATTAGGTTAGATAATGGTATTAAAAACTTATAATAAATTATATATGAATACCTACAAATTTTGAGTGATTTTTCCTGAAAATAAATTTATTATAATTTAATCATCTAGGAAATTCCAAAACCGCCCCTCACCACAATCATTAAAGGGAACCCACTCCCTAACTTATTTACACAACTTATATCCTTATAGATAAACTAAAATCTAAAAATTTATATTATAAAATTCCCTATAAACATCATATAGGTTCTTTTATTTCCAAAATACCAACCCTTGAGCACGTTAGAAAAGATCTAAAGGAGTCGTTTCAAAGAAGAGGTAATTTCCTAAACCGATCACTTTCTTTTCTATACTTATTTAACTCCACTAAATATATTTTATTTATAATAAAATAATATCTTCAGTATCATAAATATTTTTTAATGTTATTATAATTATTAAAACACCATTATAAACTACCATTCCTATCAAATGAGATGTGAAAGTATCTCTCGCGACTACGTATGACTTACCATATCCATATAGCGATGCAATTAATTTTTTATCACCATATTTTATGGATGGTTATTATGATGGTTTTAATTTCTTTATATTATATTTATTAAATAATTAAATTTTCAATTATAATATCATATCTACCTACTTGCCATCTAATCTATTGGGAAACAATAATTTCGTTTGTGCGTGCGTGTGGAGAACCACCTCCACAAAGAGATGTGATTCATTTATCATTTATATATTCATTATATAGTAATTAGTAATAATTTTATCAATATATATTATATAATAATTATCATTGTAATTTTAATTAAGGTATGACTTTCTTTTCATCTATCAAAAAATGAATACAACGTTCATGCTGACGTATGATCTACCGTTTCCAGGAATGGTGTAATTTATTTCTTTATCACTAAATTTTATGGATGAATATAACTATTTATATAATGAATATATATTATATTATTATTATTATTATATAGGTGATGTAACCACGATAAATATACAATTACCAACACTAATGAACTAAAAAACTCATGATAAACAAAACAATTAACCCCCAGAAATGATGATTTTAATAAGGAATTATTGATAAAAGAGGGAGTTGAAATGTTATAAAGGGATAATAAATGATATTATAATTAGTAAAATTAATCATTTATTTAGTTATAATAATTTTAAGTTTATTATATAGTATATTAGAGTTCTTTTAATGTTATTAGAATTTTAGGTAAGGGTTTTATATTACAAAATCATTATTTATTGAGATTATTTATGATTAGGTTATGATGATGAAATATTATGATCAAAATCTAAATATTATTATTTATTTTATTATCCTATTAATACATTTATTAAAATGCATGTTTTCATTTAACTTTCCTTACTTTTTTACTCAGGATTCTAAAAAAATGTTTTTAATGGAAATAAACTTCATTTATCACTTCGTTAATTTTTTTTTCAATCATATCCATGATTTCTTAAAATGTTTTAAATAAGTTTTTTACTATTATAATATGATTTATAAATTCATTTTTACCCAGGTTTGAATTTTTAAAAAATTATTTTAAATGAATATTTTTGTCATTTTCCAAATGAGGTACTTTGTAACTTTTATGAAAAATTTATAGAATGAATATTTTTTAATTTATACGACTTGAAAATATTTTCTAACCATAATGAATAGTATTTAAATTGAAACATCCTTTACATGTTTAAAAGATTATTTTAAAATCAAATATTTTCTTCAATAATTGTGAAGTTTTTTAAATATATGATTTTAAAAAATTGAATGGTTATTTTCTTCAAGAATGTTTTATTGAACTTTTAATGATATTCCTATTCATCAAAAACAACAACCATTAATTTAACTTATGATTTATTGTGGATATTATCTAATGATACAATCCTTATTATTTATCTAGATGGTTTATATTTATTATGAAATGATGTTTATGAAACCCATTTATTTTATATAGGTTTTTCTTTGATGAATTTATGAAATTACTATGAAACCATTTTATTTTAATTAGTTCAGATATGATGAATGGTTTATGATCTTGTAGCACAAATATGTTTGATTTTTATTATGTGATATGAGGTACCTATATCTCCCTCCAATGAATTAGGTAAAGTTTGATATCTCATAAGATAAAAAAGATAGGACTGTGGAGTGAACCTTGTTTAGTAAGAGACTATACCCACCATGATATTATTGTGTGTAATCCTTGATTACAATGATGATTTAGAGAGTGAACCAATTAAATAATGATAGTATTGAAAATGATCCATTTCTATTAAGTAAATGATTTTATATTCTTATGTGTATTCAAAAAATCATTGTCTTATTCCTATGCTAAAATTTTATGGTTCATGTTCATTGATTCCCTTATGATTATCCTCTTATGAATAGAATATATTTATACCATGATTGAAGATTATAATATTTGATATGTATGGTATGGTTTTCAAACATTAAGAAAATGTTCTTGTACCCATATTCTTAGGTTATGCATACATGGTAATTTATAACTTCATTATTTTCCCTTAATAAGAATCCGATATCACCCTTTTCTTATGTTTCCTTTCCCCAAGTTATGAGGAAAGGTATTGATAATTCTATATATAATAATGTTGTTTGTTATGAATAAATAAGTTAGTGATGATTTAGATATTTTATTATCCAATTGTCTATGTTTCAAAGATTCAAAAGATATTATACCTAAATGATTTTGATTTGGATTGAAATGTTATATAAGGAATATTCATATATTAAGATGTTATTTCAATTTATGAGAAGTATGGTTCTCTAAATTTTTTATCAGGGTAATGTTTAGTAAAATTTTGGAAACTAAGAACATAAAACATTAGTGATATCCCTACGAATAAGTTTATGTATAGGATAAAATCCAATAGTTTTTCTATTGATCATGAATGACCTAGGTTAAACATAAGGTGTTATTGAAGAATGTGTCACAATTTAAACACCAAATAAGATATTTATTATTTTTATTTTGTTTCCCACAATTAATATTGTTGGTTAATTTTTTTTATGTTAATGGATAAAAACCGAAGGAATTGGGTTAATAATGAATTTTGTAGACATTGAAATGATTATCCCTCTGAGAAAGTAACTATTATGGGGGTTAGAATGAGGAATATTATTGATATTCTCAAAAAACTGTCTCAATATATGAATCATGTTAAGCTTCAAAATGAGTAGAGGAGGGAAAAAAGTTCTTATGCTTTATTAATGATGAAACAGCCACATTATTTTATTGGGTCCACTGATCCAAAATTAACTCAAAAATGGATAATTTCCATTAAAAATATATATATATATTCAATATTTGTATCTTGAGAAATTTATTATGGTTTTTTATTATTTGTAATGAGAATTAGGTCATTTGTGGGCTCTTTTCAATAATACAAGAGAATAAGAAGAAATTGAATCTATAGAGTGGGATGATTTTAGAAGATTATTTTTGAATAAGTAATTTCCAAATATTATCCATATGAAAATAGAAAAATAATTCATTGAGTTAAAGTAGAAGGATAATTTAATTTTTTTCAATTATTAGGAAAATTTCACAAGACTTGTAATGTATGTTTCTGGTATCATCATCGAACTTGAAATTAAGGATGATTGATTATTCAATAGATTAAAACCATGTATTGGGTGAGTTTTATCCATAAGATAATTCATTATATATTAACAAATAATTTTACTTGATATAAATGTGGACATATAGATTGGAGTTACCCATCAATATCATGGTTTTGATCAGAAAAGAATAATGGAATTCGAATGATGTTTTAAAAACAATGGTGGGAAGAAGTTAAGAATTTATTTATGCTCAAAATGTGGTAGGAATCATGGATGAAATTTTATTAATGGGAATAATAAATTTTTTTAGTGTGGAAAGGAAGGCTACCTAGTGAATAAATACTGATGTTTTGGGAAGAATATATCTAATGATTCAAATAAAAATAAATCTCTATAGAACAAACCACCCAAAATCTAGTGTTTCAAATGACAAGTGTGTTGGAATTATACCAAATGATTCTAAAATTATATGGTTAATAATGATGATCTTAAATAACTACCTCTTAATACTAGAGGAAAAGGTAAATATAATGTCATCATTATTTCTGATTAAGGGTGTGTTTATGATGTGGTGAAAGGTACACTTTCCATCCACTCAAGATCTTATGATGTCTTATTTGATTATAGATCTTCCCACTATGTTATATATAAATAATTTTCTATGGGTATAATAGTACCACCTATAAAACTAGATGTCGATCTAGTTGCAAAAACCCCCAATGGTATGATGATCGCTTCCCAAGTTTATGATTCTTCCATGGTTGAAGTTTGTGGAAATTTGTTTCCTGTAAATCATGTTATTCATCCTCTAGTTGATTTAAATGTAATTTTATGAATGTATTTGATTTATTTATATAAATTAAACTTCAATTAATGATTAATGGAAGTTAAATTTTATATTTTGAACCAACCAATGATCACTTATTAGTTTGATGAAAAAATGACTTTCTGATGGAAATTACACCTGTCATATCGGTGATGATTCATTTTTAAAAGGGGAATTTATCTTAGAATGATCGGGAGAAAATCAATATTGAATATATGCTTATTTTTAGGGTGTTTATCTATTTTTTTCTAAAATAGTTTCTTTGTCTTCAAACTAATAGTGAAATTTTGTTTTCAATAGAACTAAATATTAATATTATACCTATTTCTCGGAATCCATATATAATTCTCTTGATTATGTTTAAAATATTGAATAAGTAAATCTAGGAGAATCATGAAGAGAGATTCATTTTCCCATGTGAATCAACGTGGGGTTCGCCTATTATATTTGTTAATAAAAAACATGTATCAAATGGAATCTTCATGTATTACTGATAACTTAACAAGATCATTATCAAGAACAAGTATAGTTTATTCTGTATTGATGACTTGTTTGATCAAATTTATAGAGTTCAATAATTTTTAAATACTGATCATAATTCTAGATATCATTAATTGAGGTTCAATAAGAAGTATATACCCAATATTTCTTTCTTTAAAAGGTATGGACACTATTAATTTATAATGAAACCATTTAGTCTTTCTATTTACTCTTCCATATTCTTGGATTTAAGGAATAACACCTTTATATATTACCTTGATTAGTTTTTTTTAGTATTTATAAATTATAGTCTTACTTATTCAAATATTAAGTAAGATCATGAAGATAATTTTAGAATTGTGATGAAGACCCTAAATAAGGAGAATATTTATTCAAAAATAAACCATGTGTGAATTTTGGATTTGGAGAGTCTCATTCTTAAGTCATATAATCTCATGTTAAGGTATATCAATAGACCCTTCAAAGATATAATTTATTTAAAATTGGAAGATACCAACCATGAGATCTATAGTTTCCTTGGTTTTGAGGGATATTATTGATGGTTTGTAGATAATTTTTCATTTTTTCTAATCTACTCACCATGTTAACACATAAGGGATCTAAGTTCCTTTGGAAATATGAATGCAAGGACTGTTTCACAGAACTGAATACAAGGATAGTAATCACACATATTATTACATTACCATATAGTACAGAAGGGATTTTATTCTATAACAAATCATTGAAGATGATATTATGATGTTTCCTCATATTAAATTATATTTTTATAGCTTATGCATCATGAAAATTGAAGGTTCATGAAAAATTACCAAAATCATGATTTGGAGTTAGCTGCAATAATTTTTTTATTAAATATATTGAGGAATTATATTTACAGATAAAGGTGTGATATATATATATATATAATTATAATTGGTTAAATAAGATATTTATTCAAAAATAACTATATATTATTTACTTAATATGGTTATAGTTGACTAAATTTTATAACTTCTCAACACATTTCTACCCTTGGAAAGAAAACACGGTGGATGATGCATTGAGTCGAAAGGATAATTCAAGAATATTTATGATCAAGATCAAAAAAGATTAAATATTCTTATATTAGAAAAGGATGAATCTATAAATATTAAAGTAAATGGAAAAATAATTTCTATCTTAAATGAGTTTCCAACCACTTATCCTCGTAAGGATTAAAGAGGTATATAAGGAAGATACAGTTGTGTAAAAGAAGGTAAGAATTGTTCCTAAGTTAAAAATTTGTAGTTATGGAGTGATAATTTTCAAGAACCATGTTTATGTACCCTAAATTCTGGTTTTGAATAAGGATTTATGTCCTAACTCTAATATTTCTTTATTCTCAATTTATTAATGAAGTACCAAGATGTATAGGGATTTGAAAGAGTATTTCTAGTGGGTGGAATAAAGAGAGATACTGAAGATTATATTTTTTGATTCTTGGTATGTCAACATGATAAGGCTAATAGGTATAATTATAAGGAGATGTTTCAACCATTGCCCATACAAGAATGGAAATTGGAAAACATCACTATGGGTTTTGTCTTCAGACCCCCAAAAATATCTATAGGGCATAATGTTATTTGGTTTGTAGTAAATATCCATATAAATTTAGAACACTTCATTCCCATTATATAATATTTCTATCCTGATCAAATTACTTGGTTATACATTAAGGAATTTGTAACATTCCTTGGTGTAGCACTATCAATTATATTTGATTAGGATATGAGGTTTACCTCGATTTTTTGGACAATTATTCACCAGTCTCTGGACACAGAGTTATGTTTCAGCACTACTTATCATCCTCATAATGATGTTCAGTATGAAAGGACCATTCAAACACTATAATATATATTCAAATATGGATATATTGAATTCATTGGTGGTTGGTATCAAAACATTCCATTTGAGTAATTATCATACCACAATAGCTTTATCTCCATTTTATAGAAGGATCCTTATGAATCCCACTATGGTTGAAAGTGAAGAAATCCAATGTATGGGAATGAAGTTAGATAAATAAGGTTATTGGGACCCAAAAAATCTAATTAAATGGAAGAAAAAGGAGGATACATTATGTAGAATATAAGGGTATCTCATAGTCAACAAAATAATTATGTTAAAAATCATCAGAAAGATTTGTAGTTTGAAGTTGAAAACAAGGTATTAATATGAATATCTCCGAGAAGTGGGTGATGATATATTGAATGAAGATAAATATAGTAACTATTTAAATAATTCCTTTTGAAATTATTTGTCACATCGGGATGGAAACTTATCAATTGGATCTTCCACCAAATCACTCTCAAGTCCAAGATGTATTCCATGTTTCTCTCTTTAGGAAGTACATACATGATCCTTCGCATGTAATGAACTTAGAGGTCATGCCTCTGGAGTAAGATCTTATTTATAAATAAAAATAAGTATAGATTATGGATATTATAAATAAATTTCTATTAACAAAGACCACCCACTAGGTCAATGATTTGTGAAAAAACCACTAATTTGATAGAGATATGTGGGAAGCTGAGGATGCAATGCAATAGAAGTATCCACATATTTCTGTATCAAAGTGAAGAATTTTGAGGTATGAATTCATTTTAGTCGGGTATAATGTAACACACTAATATTTTTATGAAATATTATTTTTTATATAATTTTATTTATTCAATAGCTTTTGTTTCACGCAATGTTTAGATTAACCGAATTGCATATCAATATTAAAATATTATGTTACTGTTATCTCATAGACATTGGATAGGAGGGTATGAATGGTAATAAATAAATTATATAAAATATACTTTCTAAATATTTATAAAATGAATTAATTATTTATCAAATTATTAGAATTATAAATAATAATTATTTGGAAATAAAAGTGATTTTTTTCCAAAAAAAATTATGTGTGCAAAGTATTTTTATAGTAATAAATTAGAATAATTAGTATTGGTGAATTATTTTAATAAAATTTATATATTATTTATGTTATAAAAGTTTTTAAACATTAAAAGTATATTTTCTATGTGATGGATAATAATAAATCTGGTCTTATGCTTAAAATGTATTTTTTCTAAAACCGTTTTTTTCACATTTTTCACATTTAAATTTAAATTAATGTTTTTAATTTTAAATTTATTTAATTAGATAAAATAAATTACATATTTAGGATCTATAATTTCTGATTTTTTAAATTTTCCAATTTTATTTTTGTTTAACATAAATAGTAACTGTGGTAAAATTTCTCACATTGGAAAGTGTAAATCGGGTTAATCTAGATTAAAATAAGTGATAAAGCCATTATTTTTCATAAAAAATATTATTGGATTAATAAAATTAGACCATTATGACATTAGTATTTAAATTTAATTATAAAATGGAATCATTTCCATGAAAAGTCCTTATATATTATTTAGTTCAACGAAATTTACAAAATGTCACACTCTTTGTATTAAATATTTTTTATGTGTTTACATAAGGAAAAAACTAGTTATGAATGAATATTAATATTAATTTTGTGAATAACGAAATTATATTCATGATGGTAATTTATTTCTAAATTTTAGATATTAAATAAATACCTTAAATTCATACACAGCGCCAAAATTATATTTATTCAATATAGAGAAAATGAAATAAATGATTTTTGAAAATATAAAAAGTGATATAATTTGAGTAAGATATAGTTTTCAAGGAATTTTAATGGTGAATATGACATATTAGTGTTTTTTAATAGATTACCTTAAAATTTAATCTTTTAATTTATGTCTTTTAAATCAAATTAAATGAATAGTGTCAAAATGGTAAAAATGATATTTTATCAAAATAATATTTTATTAAATTATTGGAAAATAATAAAAAACATCAAATAAGACAAGGTGGATATTATATTGTCTAAAATTTCATTACTTTTCCATTTATGGTTTAACTTTTACCTTATAAGTAAACATTACAACATTTTATATTAAAAAAAATTGTTTAAAATTAAAATTTGTTAACTAAGGGTTAATCAAAATGATAGGATTTAAAATAACAATAAAACTTGTATAAAATTTATTGGTTGATTGAATTACAATCCTATACAACATTATATTATAATACCTATCAATTTCTGTCATTTGTCTTGATAATTATTTTTTTAATTTAATATTTTGAAAAATTCCAAAAGTACCCCTCACCACAATTATAAACGGCGCATCCTTCCTCACTTATTTACACCACATTGAGCCTTATATAAAAACCCTACTCTAAAAATTTATATTCTTAAGTTCCCTACAAAACTATATGGGTTCTATTCTTCCCAAAATACCAACCCTAGATCCCTTTAGAGGATATCTAAAGGAGTTGTTTGAAAGAAGAGGTAATCTCCTTAACCAATCACTTTTTTATACTATTCTTTACATCTACTAATTCAATGGTAATTATAATAAATTAAATACTTTAGAATAATAAATATTATTAATTTTTATTTAATCATGAAAAAAAGTTATACAAATTCTTTCCCATCACATAAGGAGTGAAAATATCATTTGTGCGTACGTACAGCTTACCGTCTCCATATAGAGATAGAATTAATTTTCCATTACCAACTTTTATGAATGAGTATTATGATAATTTTAATGTATATATATTATATTTATAACATAATTGTTATTTTTTTATTATAATATAACATTTACCTACATACTATCTAATCCTTTGGGAAACAACAACGTCGTTCATGCATTCATGCAGACTACCACCTCTACAAAGAAATACGATTTTTTTTTCCTTTATATTTTACATAATTTGTAATGATTCATAATTTTATGAATATATATGATATATATGATATAATAATTACCCTAAAAAGGTAAATTAATATATACCTTCATTTCATTCTATCCTTTAAAAAATGAAAATATTGTTCATGCATACCTATGGCTTGTCGTATCCATGAATTATTTCATTCATTTTTTCATCTATTAATTTTATCTATGACTATAAATATATATATAATGAATATATATGATATTTATGTCATTATTAAAATTATTTTGGTTACTTAACCAAGATAAGTGTACAAGGACCAGAACTATTAAACTTAAATACTCATGATAAATGAAACAGTTGACACTCAAAAATGAGGATTTCAATAAGTAATTATTGATAAAATGGGGTGTTGAAATTTTATAAAGGGATCATATATGATATTATAAGTATTAAAATTAACCTTTTATATAATTATAGAAAAATAAAATTTAGTATATATGGTTAGATTACTTTTAAAGTAAGGTAAACTCTAGGTAAGCTTTCTACATTACGATAACATTGTTTATCGAGATTGTTTATGATTAAGTTATGATAATGAAATACCATAGCCAAAATCTCAACATAATCATTTATTATCATATCCTAATATTATTTATCGAAAATAAATTTTTTCTTTTCATTTTCATCGCCTTTTATAGTCAAGATATTGAAAATAATTTTTTATGAAAATTTGTCTTCATTTCTATATTCAGACAAAAAACATTTTTCTTCAATATACTTGTTTTAGAAAAATGTTTTAAATAAGGTTCTCAATTTTATAATGTGACTTTTTAAATGCATTTTGACCCATGATTTAATTTTTATAAAACAAGTTGAAAGGAATCTTCATTTCATTTTCAAAATGATGTGTTTGGTTAATTTTCAAACAAAAGTATGGAAGGAATGTTTTTTTTTAATTATATGAAATGAATGAATTTCCCCACTATAATGAATAATATTTTATTTAAATATTAATTTACAATTTAATAATTTTTTTCAAAGAAAATTTTTTCTTTTATAAGTTCATGATTTTTCATAATAAGTGATTTCAAAAAAAAATTAGAAGGTTATTTTCCTCAAGAATGTTTTAATTATATTTTAATGGTATTTATATTTAAAAAAATATGATTTTGAATTATACCTTTCTAGGGACATGATTTGATGATACCATCCATATTGTTTCTCTGGATGGTTTATGTTTATGATGAAAAAATATTTATGAAATCCATTTCTTTTCGATGGGTTATACTATGAAGAAATTATAAAATATTTATGAAACCCATTTCTTTTTTTGGGTTTTGATATGATGAATTATTTATGATATTATGGCACAAATATGTATGATCATCGGTATTTGTTGAGTGTTACATATATCTCTCTCTAATTCATTTGGTAATGGTTGATATCTCATCAGATAGTATGACTCGAATGTGGAGTGAACCAAGATTAGTAATGGACTATGTCTACTATTATAATATTGGGAGTGAACCATTAATAATATGATAGTTTGAGGAGTTAACCCATTCCACTATGATATACCAAACAAAAATCCATGAATAATATGGAAATGATTTTATATGCATAAGTGTATTCAAAAAATCATTGCCTTATACCTATGTTAAACATTCATGGATCATGTTCTTTGATTACCTTCTGATTCATGTCTTATAAACTGCCAAAAAAATATTATATCACTTAATATTATAAAATTTGATATACAGGGTATGGTTTTCAAATATTAAGATAATGTTCTCAAAACATAATGTTCATGTTATTCTTATGTGATCATCGATATATTCCTTTTTTACCCTTACTAAGCATCAGTGCTCACCCTTTTCTTATGTTTCCTTTCCCCAGGTTATGATGAATTTTATTAAGTATTCTATGTCTAAAAGAGTGATAGATATAAGAAATAAGTGGAATAAAATGTATATATTTTTCGAACATGTTGTTTTTATTTCAACATTCCAATGATAATAGTCATAAATGATTCTGTCATGGATTGAAATGTTATGTAATGAATATTCTTCTATTAAGATGTAATTTCTATGTATGAAAATTATGGGTCGCTATAAGATAGAGTTTGTGTTCCTCTATCCATATCTCTAACTACATCATCTGAGGGATGATATTTATAAGTAATTATAGTTCTTGGAAGAGAATTATTTGATACTTTATTATTTTATACATGTTCTGGTTCAAAAAACTCCTCAAAACTGGGTGATTTTTCTAATGATATTTTTATAGAACTATCACTAGGATTGGTTGAGGAATTTATATTAAAATGTTAATTAACATACCCAATATTTTCTATAGATTTATTAGTGCATGTTCATATGTTTCAAAAAATTTGACATGTAAATATTCATCCAAAATATTGGTTATTTTATTAAACACCCTACATGATTTATTAGTGGTTTAATAGCCATGGGAAATTCATTTATCACTTTTGGATTAAAACTTACCTAAATATTCATTTATGTTGAAAATAAATACCATGAAGCTAAAAATTATAAAGTAACTAACCTTTGTTTTCTTCCATTCCATAAATCATATAGAGTCTTCTCTAAAAATAGTCATATAAGAATCATATTGATAATATAGTATGATATATTAATAAATTTTTTTATAAAGGAATAGGTAATTCATACTCATTAAGTATAGTCTAGGAAATATCTTTAAGTGTTTAATTCCTTTTTCTACAAAATCATTCTACTATGGAGTCCTAAGAGAAGAAAAGTTGGGATCTTAGCCCTGTTGTGAACATACATATTTAAGGACTTGGATTTCAAAATCATGATCATGATCACTCCTTAAGGTCCTAATAATAATTTATCTATTGTTTTTTACATATTGTTTCATATTTTTAAAAATAAAAAAAAAGATTCACTTTTGTGACATAGAAAGAATACCTATGTAAATCTAGAATATTCATATATAAGAACATAATAATATTACTTTTCATTTATTCTAGAAACACTAGAAGGTCCATATAATTCATTGTGATCTAACTCTAGGGGTTTAGTAGTTGATACTTATTTATTTTTTTTGAAAGATATGTTATGTCGTTTCCCCTTTTGATAGGGATACAAAATTTTTTTCATAATTATAGTTTAAGATGATACTTAACTATTTATTCTCTAATTAGATTTTAAAGTGATTGAATGTTCAGGTGGCCTAGTTACATATTACACAACAAATATTCATTATAAAAGTGATATAAACAATAATTATTTTGAGAAAATAACAAATCTAAATCAACAACATAAACATTTACATTACATAGGAAGGAAAAACAACATCATTCTTAGAATAATAGATTTTTTAAACATTTTCTTTCAAATTTAAAGTGATAAAAATATTCACAAAACTCTGATATAAAAATTATATCATAATTTAACCCATCTATAATTAAGTATTTAGAAATGATAATAGTAGTATAAATAACAATATTACTGAGTCCAATTATTTTTCCTTTGGAATTATAACCAAAAGTGAAATTTCGACTATCTACCTTGATAAGGATTTTAAAGACTAAGTAGTACCCATTAATATTTTTATAAAATCCACTTTTTTGATATCATATATGTTTTCTAATAATCTTCAAACAAGTTTCCTATATAAAAAAACCAGAAATGATTTTGGTACCCATACTTTCTTGGGTCCAAAAATGTTAGTGACAAAAGATTTTATAATCAAAAGATATTTAGTAGGGTTTCTATAATTATTTTTTGAATTTTAGAAATAAATAATTTAATAAGAATATAAAAATAAGTACTTTTTATAGAGTTGTAATCTCTTGACTTAGTAAAAAATTTGTTTTTATAAATTTTCCTCTGTATAGGTTGGTAACTAATTCTAGTTGTATACTTGAGTATTGTTTCTTTATAAAGAATCCTAGTCATGTTTTATCATCCATTTTCAACCTTTTAGGATCCTTTTTTATTGTCACATTATAAAATTCATTTAAATTTTATTCTATCAATAACTAAGTATTCGTTTCCTTTTCTATAGAAAATTAAGATTTAAAATGAACATTAAAGGAATGCTTCTTCTTTAAAATTTTATATTTATCTTTAATATCAATGAAAGATTCTTCCATAATATTAAATTAATCAAATAAATATTTACACATCTCATTTTTTTAATTCCTTTCATTTAAAAAATATTATAAATATGAATAGGATATTCAAGAATATTATTTGATACTGTGTATGTGTTTTTCATTAAACACATGTTAGCTCCGTCATTATTTTCTTCTTTACTCATGTCAAATTCATTTGAACCATCCTTATACCCACTCCAAGTTTCATTATTTACTATATTAGGTCTTTTACTTTTACCTCATATCTTTTATTATACTCTAGGTTAGGAAATTATGCAATAATTTTTCCTTTAATTTTTCATTTATAACAGGTTACTTAACCTGATCGATTCACCTTTTTCCAATTTTCTTTCAGTCAAAATTTAATCAAAAATAGTTTTATTGAATAATTTCATCTTCTGGTAGAATTTTTTGAATCTCTTAAATATTTTATCCATTTTCTCATCACCCTCTAGTGGTGATTTATCCTCACTAGAACTATCATAGTTTATTTTATCCTTTATTTTTTCATCAGAAGTATTGAAAGAAACACGATTTCTATTTGGTTCACAATCTTATTCTTTTTTCAATTTTTATTTCTCTCCATACATCATAATATTTATAGTAATTTCCTTCACTAGTAATTTAATTACGTTTCATGATTATATAATAGAAATAGAGGTTACTCCCCACCTATCAGTTAAGTATCACGGAACTCACATCACTTGATCATTATCTACAAATTTCATCCCACGTGAATTTAGATTATTTATGACATAAATGAACCCTATATACATATAATAAATGGATTTATCATTATTCATCTTGAATGTATCAAATGTAATGGTATTATTAGTCAAACACATTTATTAAAAGTTTGAATTTCTTTAATGATAAATATCAAGAGTGTACCATATTTCAAAATCAGTAGAACAATAAGAAATAATATTAAACTCATATTCCCCTGAAGAAAAATATAATGAATTTATGTATTTATAGTTATACCCACAAGAAACCTCAGTGGTATCACTCCATTCAACTATAGAATCTTTGGTATTTTTATATCTTTCTTCAATCATGATACAAATATCAAATCCCATGTTCTCTATATAGACATTCATTTTAATTTTCCATCGAGAATAATTGGTTACATTTATACAAGGAGGGTGGTTAGTGGAAGATAACACTTGTCTATTATTATACATAATGATATAAATTTAAATATAACATATTTTTTTATTTTGGAAAAAACTAGTACATAGTTAAAAAATAGATAAAAATCCCCCTAATAACAAATTTTGTTTAGATTAGAAAAATTAACAGGTGTGAATTGAGTTTCCAAGTAAAATTTCTATTAAAATGTTAAAAATAAATCCCTCAATTTCTTAAAAATTCGTATTAAACTTAAATTGAATAATTATATAATTTTATATTTCAAAAAAAATCTTATTTGTTCAATCAAAACTTTGTTAAAAAAAGATTAAAATGATTTATACTTTTGAAATATTTTTACTTATATCAAATAGAGTATATTAAAATTAACTATCAAATTAGTGTTTTTCTAATATAGTTTTTAAAAACATATGGTAGTTTGTTTTAAAAAATAGAGAAAAAAAAGGAATTCACATGATGGAATGAATATAAGAGATCTGATATCAAGTTGAGACCTAGTCATCTCTACTTGTAAATCATCCTGTGATATGAATTTTATTAAAGAATAAACTGATCTAAAACCTGGATCAGGTTTTAAGAAATTACAATACATAAAAAAATCATGGCTAAAAAACCTCTTCTAATGTTTATCGATGGAAAATAATGGAGTAGAAACTGCATATAGGAAGTTCTAGCTACACAAAATCTTTTATAGTTCTATGTGGGACCAAAAATGTAAATGAATAAGTTAAATAGTGTCTAATAATCTACTATATAATAAATCATCCTATATTATTGAATAAACATAATATAATAAATAAAATTATAAATTTAATCTAAAACATGGATATAAAGAGATAAGTAGTGAAAGAATTTGGTGCCGCTAAATCTATTCATCTATAGTGGATCAGTTGTACTTGGATTTAACTTTTAAAGGGATCAAATTTGTTTCCATATAGAGATTAGAAAAAAAAATCATGGAAGCACATTGTAAGTCCTTTTTTTATTTTTATGTCTTAAGAACACATGTCTTTAAATGCTATTCCCAAAACCTTTTTTTCTAATAGAGGATTTGAATCTTAAAGAGATATTTTCTATAAACTATCTCAGGGATGATATTTATTCTGTAAACATCATACTTATTGAATTATAAAATATGATGGATCTATAATTAATTTTCCAAAATATAGCTACAGGATAATTTAAAATACCCCACTTATAAAGATAGACACCGTCAATTGTCTTCCCTAAATGTGTGGATACATTGGATCATAGTCACTTCTCATAGATTCTTGGAAGATACATGGTATGGTTTGTACATTTGTTCTTATGGTCACTTATTTTTATCATGTGGTAGGTCTACTTCATTCCATGGTAGGTTGGATCCTTCATACTATCACTTCACTAGTTTGCGTGGTAGCTTATTTCTTTCACGTGATAATTTCATCTCTTCGCACAATCACTTCATTTATTCATATGGTTGATAATTTGTTTACCCAATCACTTTATTGTTCGTGTAGTAACTCGATGTATTCTCATAGTAACTTCATTTCTTCCCATGATATATTCTTTTATACTAGTGTTATGTAAGTTTAATCACTAAAATACATACACGCATGGTCAGTTCAATACATAGAGAAACTATACTCACCTATTAAACAACAACATGGTTCTTCATGTGGTAGGTTGAATTTTTTATGAAATCACATTAACTTAAATGAAAGGTCAATGAATTACTTATAAAAAATATTATAATCTTTCACATGGTCAGTTGATTGTAAATATGGTCATTTAGAGTAAAACATGCAGTCACTTCCACACGGTCACTCTACATTCTTGGTCATTTTAATTTTTCAGATAGTAGGTTCCTTACACGTGTGGTAGGTTGTCACGGTAACTTCAAGACATAATCAATTTTATCAATTGGGCTGGAAAATATTTGACTATGATAAAAAATTAAATTCATTAGCAATATAATAAAAATGATTTAATTATATGATTCTTGACCCCTTCTTATATGGTATCTCTTGATTTGTTCTTATAAGAGGTATTTTTCATCTATGCCAATATATTTCAAAAACATTATACTTCCCTAGTGATATTTTATTATACTAATATCTACATAGTTTATTTAGATATCTAATGAATTGTTCTATGGATATTTGTATTAAACCATCTTTATTCCATGGGTTAATTAAGTGATCCTTGAATATAATTGTTTCGTGTTCTCATAACACATATATATATGGGTTTTATTTATTGATGGGTGTGACAAAAAATATATATCCATTCAATTCATGGGTTAAAGTTTTATATATCATTCAATTATGATTTTTTATGGGTGTGATTTTTTATAATCTATGCTCACAACATTAAGAGTGGATGCAATTATAGATAAAACATGATCAAAAAATTGTTCATTAGTGTAGTTACAGTTAGGAAATTCACACAAGATAGTATATGGATGTTGTTTTAGTTAAGATATACTCATAAGAATTTTAATAGGTGTAATTGACGTTAATAAATTCTCATGAGATTTTAAGTGGACATATTTTTATTTATAGTATGCTCGCAATATTATGATTTCATATGATTATGGTTTTACCAAATTTATATGTTAAATAACCATGTTATATTTCTTGTATCATGATTATTCTCTGATTCTTTTGTACTGTTATACCTTAGGATGAATTTGATCATTTGAGATTTCATTCCCATCTATCATGACTTGTGGATAACCATTATTGCTCTATGTTTCCTAAAATGAAATATTTATTATATTTTCATATTTTCTCACATGCTCATGATCAATTCCATTTATGATTCATTTAGAGGGATTTCTGTAACTAAGAATTTTAGGTCACCCATTTTCATGTTTTCCAGTATGAAAGTTTTTTAAAATGGTTATAAACTATAAAGTGTATTGAATGGGTCTAGCGTAGTGTGGTTATAGAAAAATGTTTACATGGGTTGAAAATAAGTTTTTTATATTGCTAATATCAAATGAAACTGGACTATTA
Organism: Viscum album; assembly: GCA_963277665.1. NCBI lineage: Eukaryota > Viridiplantae > Streptophyta > Magnoliopsida > Santalales > Viscaceae > Viscum > Viscum album. The sequence continues at coordinate 670,118,206 of OY728133.1, forward strand.
GATCCTGGTATTGTGAGATTACCTCAACATTTTATGTGAAATTTATTTATTATTATCTTCACATTTGTTAGTTATTTTTTAAATCCTATGTGTAAAGAAAGTTTTTTTAACATCATACCTAAGAGTTCGAACCTAGGGGGTCTCATTCATGGTTCTCCACACAAATATCCTTATGGTTGTTCAAGATAACACTGAATAAATTTCATCCTTCAACCTATTGAACTATGATATTCTACTTCTCTATCTCTATGAAACTAATTTTAATGACTCGATGGAATCCCTAAAAAAATGCACCATGTTTTTGTTTTCTTACTTTATTCAAACTCCATCAATAAGATATATCTTTTACCAGGTTCATAGACTTGCTCTTCCGGATATCCACTTCCAACCTTATGACCATTTCCATATAACTAGAGAGAGTTTTAGTATATATAATTTCATATATACCTTCAAAAAACCAACCTTTCATCCAATACTATTTGGAAGTATGATGTTATCAAAAAAATAAACTCTTATTAAACTTACGATTAGTATAATGTATGCATATGTGATCTTTTTCTCCAAATTCTTCCTCCTAGTCCCAACCCATTCAAGGATCCCACCTTCAATCAATATTTTCTTACAATGATCTAAAGATATTTTGGTGACTGTTTCCATAATGTCGAAAACACTACAATGAAACATTTTCCAGCACATGGGGTTTTCCTTTATAGAAAATTACCATGTTGCAAGTCCAAAGAATCCACATATTTAATATACAAGATAAAAATAGAATATAAGAAAATATATAACCCAAAAAAATTACAAACCCTACCACATGTTTCAGCTAAACCCAGACATCTTTTGATGAATCCAATACATGTTTCAAAAAAATCTCTTTCGCAATAATAATTTTCAATGTTCTAGTTCATTATTCTTATCTTTGGAAAATTTAAATAGTAATATTTCAAAGCTCCATCCTTACTAAACTATCATAACTTCTATAATGGTGATTCAATTCCAATACATCATGGTTCTTCTGATTCAACAAAGTTATGTTTAGTACAAAGTCTTTTCATCATAAAATGAACTAAAACATGAACTTTAACCCTGATCAATAAATATTCCACCCTCTTTTATCGAGTTCAATAAATACTCTACAAAATAAATAATTCTCACATTTATTCCTCTCTTGATCCTATATACTTTTGAAAAATATTCCTAAAACTATATATTGTAGTAATATGATCCTTATTATACAAAAAAAATACTTCCAAACATCCACCTTTAAAGATTAAAAAACCATACAGACATTCTATAACCATGAATCCCCTAACGTGTAAATGAACACACCCTTTTATAATTCCAATTTCATTCCAACATACCATATTAAAATGGATATAGACCATACCACACTTAACCTTATTCCCAATATGGGATCTAATGAACACATGGTAATATTTCAGTCACCTCCTCTCAACTACAAGTTGTGAAACTTATGGAATTGAACAATCAAATATAAACCTTTCGATCTTTCACTAGTTTTCATTGGTTCAAATGACTTCTAATATAACATATCATTCTAAAAATATATTACATTATAATTATAATATATATAAAAATTTTAGTTATTCTTTATTTGGTAATTTATCTTTTCTTTACTACCTCAGACTAACTTCACCACCTAATGAAACTACAAGACCCTCATGGAGTAGAAGAACAAAATTCCACAAGATCTACAGTTCCCACCATCAGATTATTAATATAAATTCAAGGAACATCCAATTATTTCCTATAGAAATGTGAGTTCCCACAAAATCTGGTCAACATAATAGATCATTTAATTCCTTCATATTTTTTTGATAGTCCTTCAACAAACTCCATAATACTACTCAATGAACAGAACATTTTATATGACACCTAAAGACATTTATAATTTTAATTTATGAGTGACATGTAAATATATTAAACTTTCTACTGATGAAATTATTCTATAAAATTAATAGAACACCTAATCATGAAGAAACAAATAGTCTTCCAAAAAATCTCTTTTCTAGTCCTTGATAACTTCAATGGCAAGGAACACTGTAACTACAATATACCACTTAGCACTTGAAATATGATTTGATCAGTATTATTGGGAACATGAGGTGGTTTTCTGAACCCCAAAAGTTATACCTTACTATAATATATATTATCCTAACTTAAACCTTCATAAAAAATGAATAATTCTAGTCATCCATCCCCAATGACATTAAAGAATGGAACTAGGAAGACCAGGAACCCCATCCACCACATCAATTTGTCCCCCACCTTATGGTTTGAGTCACCTCATATTATTCATTTTGGTGAGTGTATAAGTGAACAAGAACATGACTAATACACACAAAAAAACAAAAATTACAAAAAAATGAATATAAGGATTATATATTTCATACATTTTATCCTATATCCATAGGAGAACAAAAATATATCATTCACTTATTGAAAAATGAATTTATATCTATGTTACATGGGATATCACATTCATATAACCCTGCACAGACCACCTAAATCAGTGTATCAGATGAATTTACCATTATATAATACTTTTTACCCATCCCTTATTCTTCTTATTTTGATAGTTACAACCTCAAACACCAAGATTCACCAATGTTTTCCCTTTTCCAAGATTCTTATGCCTTTAGTTTAGGCCCTATTATCTCATTTATCAGTCATCATTATATATTTTTATTACTTTAAACATGTGAAAAAATATGACTACTTATTGTGGTCACAACTTGTCATCTAATTAGTAACGATATACCATATGTGTGGGTGAACCTCTATTGGATTGTGAAACATCTATTTTTCAATAACATTCATTTCATTGACCAATAACTATCAGTGGAAAGATCACATTTCCTTTAAATTGACACTAATTACCTTCACAAAACTTTCCATTTCCATATCCAAGATAAAAGTTTCCATGTCCCACCATTAGTGGATTCTCACAATTCATGAATCTCAGAACATGATTAACCAAATATAGAATTATATTTCAATAATGGGAGAAACCCCTTCCATATAAATTATCATATTCTATAAATTTTATAAATGAATACCCATTTACATGGATCAAAATAACCACTACAACATTCCCACACTAAGACTCCACTATTCTCTATCCATTAAACTAAACATGTCCTGCTTTTGTCACATATTTTAGTGAACTCATAGCTAGTAATTTACATCCAAATACTTGACACATGAGGACACTATATTCCATTAAAATATGACATTTTTTCTTATAAAATATATTTATATTTATAAACATTAAATCCATAGGTTCTGATTCATTACCTCAACCTGGATTCTCCCAAGTGTTTCTTTTAGTGCAGTGATTTTGGAGCATCAAAACTTTATACAGGAAAACATTTTCACACCAAACCTAACAATAAGTTGGTTGGTTAATTGTACAAAGAGATGATTGATTTTGTAGAGTTGTTTTTGTTTTGTTTTTGAATTCATGTTTTGGTGGGAATACGTTTTCTAAATATATCTATACCCTTTTGAGGGGGAAAATTTTGATCTAATATATGATAATATTGAAAAATTTTCTTTTTTCCTTTTTCTTTGGTTTATTTTGATGATTTTTATGAATTTGGTAATATTTTTCTTTATTGGTAATTATTATTGTACTCAAACCATTAAATGGACTGATAATTTCTCTAAAAATATTGATTGGGGAAAATGGTTAAAGATGTTATAGAAAATTGATGGTATTGATGTAGTCAATGTGGAATGTGAAGTTTGGGGATTACATTTCTTCTTCCTATTCTATTTCTATTTGTAGTTCTGTTGTTCATGGTTGATATCAATTTTTTATCTCTTGTAACATTATTTCACATGAAATTTTATTTGTTCTGATGTATGATCCTATCGATTACTCTTAAGTGATAACCCCTCTAAAGTTTTATATGGTTTTATAGGTTATTCTAGGGGTGATGGGAGATTCTATTTTGGTATCTATAATAGGATCCTATAGATGATTTAGAGTCTTCAAAAATAATTTATGGATGTTATTTAATGATTGTTTTATATTATGAAATATATATGGTAACAGAGTATTCAATATTATTTTTAGAATGGAAATTCTATGGAGATTATTTGTGTTTTAATTCCATTATTTCCTTGGTTATAAGGGGAATTCCTCCCATTTTATATTTTTAAACATTTGGTGCTAGTCACCAAACAATTGCCAAATGAAAGAGGGATTCATTGGTCAATGTTTCTTTCACTAAAATATTATAGGGGTTCTTAGTGGGGTATTTAGTACCTCTAGTTTCTGGTATGTCACCCTTACCATGTGATTTTATGGTTTATAAAGAGTAAGGGTGAAGGATGGGATATTTGAATGAACTTTCAATAAGTTTTTTGGGAAAAAGGGGATGTGCATGGGTTGCGCACAATTTTTCGAAACCAGGCATAATTCCTATAAGAAACCGTGCACATTAGAAGTTTTGATATAGTATATTTGGAATGGTGTGTACATAGTTAGGGATACCATGCAATGGTTTCCATAACTTAGTAGCTATAGAATTTTTAATGCATGTTTTGTCTAACTGTCTGAACTAACTGTGCGTAGGGTTTAAGTGAGATCCTAAAATATGGATCTCAGTTTTTTGGGATATAAAACACTATTTTTTATATTATGTGTCCCTAACTCATGATTTCTCTTAATTGAAGGATGTCAAACCTCTCACAAGAAATTTAGTGTCAGTCTGAAGGATTCTCATGGTGATTCAAAGTAGGATTCTTGAGGTATGTGATTGTTCTTCATCATTCCTAATCGGTTTCATAGATCTACATAGATATAATTCTACTATATTCTCTATTTCTTATATATAAAAATGTTATGGGTAGATATAAGATATTTAATCCCAAATATTTTGATATTTGGCCTTGTGGTTTATAGGAGAAGAGATCTAAGGTGGTTTCGTGGAGAATCGACCTGGTTTTCTTGAGTGTTCTTCATTCGTTTTTGGTTTTTTTCAAAACGGTTGAGGTAGGTGGATTTACTCTCACCGCTCTTGTTAGAACTGATTTTCATGCTTTAAAATTGATTTATTGTTTATTAATTGATTGTTATTTTTCTGTTTAATAAATGTTGGGAACCCTCTTTTCTGACGGTTTAGTAAATTGTAGAAATCTAGAAAATATGTGTCTTTGATAATTTTCTTTGGTTATTGATTTTAAAATGTGGATTTTAAAATGGGGAAATTATGGAATTGTGGTAATTTTATTTAATTAATTCTTTTTAAATAAAATTATTGGTTTTATTAAAATTAAATTTTTTCTTTTAATTGTTTTCTTTAATGGTTTTCTATAAAAGAATGGTTTTATTTAAATGGACTAAATGTTTTTTTTGGCATTGGTCAGTGGAATAATGGTTGTACATGTTCATATTTAATTAACAAGGATTGGTTGAAATATGACCTTCTACTCATTTCCAATGTTTTAATGGCGTGATGGTTGTGTGTGTTCATGTGGCATTTAGGACAGATAAGGTTTATGAGTCTCTCACATCATTGCTAGGACAAATAAGGGTCAAGACTATGCCCTGTCAAACATTCATGTGCATTTTGGTAAGATAAGGGCCAGAAGTCTCCCCCATCATTTTTTGGATGGATAAGAGTTAGTTATTTCCCCCTATTTTAGGGTTCTTTCATGGTCTATCTGGTCGATATGTGGAATGGTTACCCAAAATATAATGTCAAATTATTTGAATGATTGTTTATGTGATTTCCTTTGGAAAATTACTTACTATGGATTTAGTTTATATTTTGATATAAATTGTTTTAATTCTATTAATAAAACTATTTTATTTAAATGTGTCTAACATTTTTCCCTACTGGCTTGAGTATGGATGTCATTGGGGAAAACATACAGAGTTTTATAATCACCCCTTTATTTGTAACATTAGTGATTTTGCAGACACTATCTTCCAAGACATGAGAAAAGGTAGAATATCACACATATTTATCACCACATCATGATACTTCGGATTTTTTGTGTTGCTAGACCGTGGAGTCTTGTGGTCATCTTAGAGTCTTTAGTTTCTCTTCCACTATTTACCTTGTTTTTTGTTTGGCTTCCACTATAGCAAATGTTGGTGTGGGGTTTTTATAAAGATGATGGTTGAGTTGTCCTGTTTTTATCAGGCATCATATAGTGGTTGTTTTTTATGGTTGTATGGTTAGTGGTTTATTTAGAAAATGGTAAATTATCCCCCACTTTAATTTGAAACACATCGGAATTTATTTCCATCCTTTGGAATCTTGGGGATGTTGCTTATGGCCTAATAATGATTTTTTGTGTTCTGAAGAAAATGAGAATAAATTGGTAATTAAAAATGGTATCAACTTTTTCAATGCAAAATCTTGTTTTAGATAAGTGGTATCAACCTGTTCCTTTCATTTTGGAACAATTATTCATTATTTTTCATAGTCTAGGTGTTTTCTATTCCTTGGGTTGTGATCTTATAAAGGAGTAGGATTTCTGAGACATGAAATGTATATAATAAAAAGAAATAGGTATCCTTTTTATGATGAACTTAAACTTACGAAAGAGTTTTCAATATAAGTGTTTTGGAGAAACTTTTAGGATTTTTGAAAACTCCTTGTCACGGGTTTAGCCAATGAGATGAGCATGACAAGCTTTGTAGATGAATGAATTCTCACAAATAATGAATATTTTATTTAGATAGTTGATTTACAATTTTTTTCATTGTGTTGAATTTTGAAAAATAAAAAAAATCAAATAAAATACATTTAAAATACTATGAATAATTTATTTTAAAAATGGTTTGATTTTAAAAAACAAGAATGGAATTTTTCAAATTCAGTTGAATGGGAAAAACATGTTTTTGGAAAACAATTTTGTGATAGTTAGTGTGATTGAATTTGAAATGATAAGACATCTATTTATAGAGGGTGGGAATTATAGAGTTTTTTTATCTAGAAAATGGCACTGGGTGGGAATCATAGAAACCAAGTATCTTAAGTTGTTAAGACTTTGGTTGCACACTAGCTACAGGTGAACCAATAATTGGTCCAAAGAATCATGCATGATTTTCAAACCATTGAGTCAGGATTGCAGTAAGATATTATTTTTATGATATCTGTCACTGCTGGAAATCCTTATGGTGGAAGCACTGTTGGGTTCACAAGAGGAGGTGAGAACTCTGGCACTAAGAGAAAAATAAAAAAGGAAGCCTATTTTCAAGGAGGAGGAAAACATCAGAATCGAACTACTGGTGAAATTAACCTTCCTCAAAGTCCCAATAGAATGCTTGGATGATTTTAGTGTGGTTTGATAAGTCACATTAAGCAAAAATGTAAAACACAACTAAGAGCATGCCACAATTGCCGCAAAACAGGGAATCTTCATCATTTTTTCATATTCCTATGAGGTCAGGTTCCTATGAAACTTCTCAGACGTCACAAACATTGAATACTTCGATAGAACAAGGTAAATCTCATTATGTAAATAAGGTTCATAGCGTAGAGACAAAGAAATTTTATGGAGATGATTAGGTGATTGTGGATGATCAGGGTGGACCATCTACGATGAGATGTATGATTCTTTTGAATTCTACCCCTATTCAAGTGTTGTTTGATACTGTGGAGTCAAATTCCTTCATTTATTTTTGTTCTATTGATTTTATATGTTTAAAACTTGAAATGATGTCTTCTATGATAAAACCTCAAACTCCTCTCAGTGAAAGAGAATGCATAGCCTTCTTGTGTAGAGCATGTTCTACAACTATTGATGGAGATGAGATGAAATGGGATTTCATGGTTTTGGAGATGGATGTATTTTATGGAATATTGGGTATGAATTGGTTTACAACATTCATATCTAACATTAACTTTTATAAAAAATTAGTTAGTTTCATAACTGAGGATTGCATTAAACATATCATCATAGGATAGAGGGTTGTAAAGATTGGTGTAATGAGATTATTGGCACCAATGATGGGAAATATCTCTTACTAGTTTGTGACTTTGAATTTGGAATCGATGGAAGAGATCGTGGATAGTATTTTCCAGAAATTTTGGATCAATTTCAAATTGTTTTAAACAAGAATTTCTCTAGGTTACCACAAGTAAGGTAATTGGACTTTTCAATTGATCTCCTTCCAGTGATCAGTCCTATCCCACTCACATCCTTTAAAATGGCATCAATAAAGTTAACGGAATTGAATGTTCAGTTTGAAGAGCTGGAAACCAAATGTATCATTTGGTCGAGCTCATCTCCATGGGTACCACAAGTTTTATTCATGAAGAATAAAGATGGAACTCTAATTCTATGTGTAGATTATCGTCAACTTAACCAAGTTACGATAAAGAATAAGTATCCACTTTCAAGCGTTGATGATCTTTTTGATCAATTGAGGGGATCCAAGTGGTTCTTTAAACAAACTTGCGATCATGATATCACCAATTAAGAGTGAGAAAGGAGGATATTCTGAAGATGGTTTTTAGAAACGGATACAACCACTAGGAGTACGTAGTCATGCCTTTCGGTCTTATGAATGAACCAGTATTCTTTATGGAATTGATTAATCATATATTTCAGAGATATATGGATTCTTTGGTTATGATTTTCATTGATGAAATATTATTTTATTCAAGGGAAAGTGATGATCATGATAAACACTTGGAAGAAGTGTTGGGAATCCTGAGAGATCACATTTTGTATGAAAAATTGTAAAAGTGTGATTTTTGTATACAAGAAGCATGCTTTCTCGACAATGTTATTTCTGAAAAGGGTGTTTCTGTGGATATTTAAAGGATTAAAGCTGTTATATCATGGAAATAACTAACAAAAGACATTGAGATAAAAATCATTCTTAGTCATTGTGGTTATTAAATATTTTTTGTTCATGACTTATCATGACTATATTCACCTATGAAAACTTTAAAAAAGAATAAAGTTCCATTCCAATGGAATGGGGAATGCTAAAAAGACTTTTTAAGAGTTGAATGTTTATCTTATATTATAACTTATCTCAATTTTTCAATAATCATGATAGGGATATGTGGTGTACTAGGATGCTTATGGATCTAGATTGGGATGTTCTATTATGTAAGGAGAACATGTGGTTGATTATGGTTTGAGGTACTTGAGAGTGCATGAGATGAATTGCCCAACACCCAATTTGGAGTCAGCTGCTGTTTCTCATGCCATGAATACCTGATGTCATTATCTATTTGTTGAGAAACATACTATGTTCACATAACACAAAAGTTTGAAACATATTTTCTCACAATAGGATTTGAATTTAAGGCAAAGGAGATGGATGGAGTATCTCCATATGATTTAATTTGAGCTGATGTATACACTGAGGAAAGGAAATATGTTGGAAGAAGAATTAAGAGGAAATTTATATGATCAGTTAGAAAAAAATGATTCAGATGACTGGCAGTTGATGTTGGTTCTAGCCAACATTCAAGCAGAATATAGAGAATGAGGTAATTTTGTGGTTTTATTTTCTGTTTTTGTGGTTCCTGATTTGGTGAAGATGATTAAAGAAGCACAAAAATATGATGTCGAATACTTGGTTATGAGTTCAAAACTCAATGGTTGGGAAACCCTTGAGGTCTGGAAAGTTGATGGGAGTTCAGTTTTTTGGTTTAGATATCAGATGGTTGTACCTATGGATTTTCAGGAGAAACTTCTTCATGTTTACCACCATTCGAGATGGATTGTTCATTTGGGAATAAAACAGTTGAATGTGGATTTTTGGTCTATTGGTATGAAATAAAAAGTGTTTGAATTCGCTTCACAGTGCTTCACTTATCAAAAAGTTAAGGAAGAACATCAATGACTTGTGGTTATGTTGAAATCATTACCTATCCTATTATTAAATGGGATCAAATAGTGATGTAATTTGTTACAGGTCTCCCAAGAAGAGTTTGGAAACATGATTCCATATGGGTGATAGTGGATCGATACACAAAGTAGGCACATTTCATCCCTATTCATAAAACTCATACAGTGGAGGATCTATATAAAATATATGTCCTAGAAGTGATAAATAGTCATGGAATACTAGTTTCAATCATCATAGACAGAGATCCAAGATTCACGTCTCATTTTTGGAAATACTTACAGAAATCCCTTGGGACTCAATTGACAATAAGTATAGTGCATCACCCTTAGATAGATTTTTAAATATGGAATAATGATATAGATGCTGGAAGAATTGTTACGAGCATACATAATGGATTTTGGTGGCTCATAGGAAGATCATATACCCATTTTGGAGTTATCTTATAATAAAAGCTATCAGGCCTTGATACATATGGATTCTTTTAAATCATTTTATGGGCATCCTTTTCATTATCCAATGTGTTGGATGTAAATTGGTAATACGTTACTAGTTTGGTCGATCCTTGTACACGAGATGATGGATAAGATTTGTAAAGACCTGAAAATTTCAAAGAAATTTTTTCTTAAATAATTTAGAATTTTACTAGTCTGTGGCTTCAGACGGTACCTGATTCTGAGGACCGGTGTGCCCGGAATCAATTTCCAAAGTTTATCTCGGGTACGTTCACTAAATGAATGAGTGGGTTTTTATATCTTTTGAACCGATGCTTGGAATTGAAATCTGAGGGCACCGATGAACTTTCAACGCCGGTAATTGCTTAAGGGGACCTTTACCGTAGTCGCGTTTGCACGGGAGGAGAAGTTATTTCTTGGGGTTTAATTAAAGAAGTAAATAAAATTGTTTGTTCAATTTTATTCTATATATAAGGAGGTTAAATCCTCCCATGGGAAGTTGTTGGTGGGGCACACACCCACCCATCATCCCATGTGTGGATAATTGAATGGTGGGGCCCACACAAGCCCCAACCTTTCACCTCCCCCTAAACTCCTTAACCCTCTTTAAACCCCCCCCCCCATTAAAACTCCCATGTTAATGTTGAAAACCCTCCCATATTTATGAGACCTCTCACCTCCTCCTCTCTATCTCTTTAACTCTTGCCAACACATTAACTTAATGAATTTAACCACATCAATTAATTAAATTAAGTGGTTTGAATTTCAATTTTAAATTGCATGTGATAATAAAATAATAGGACAATCCTATTATTTAATTTTGGGGAGAGATTTTATTGTGCTATGGAAGATTGGGAGAGCTCTCGAGATTTTGGAATAACACCATCCTCCGACTAAGAATGACGTCTCCTTCGATGAAAAACACCGGTTTCACGATGAAAGATAATACACCTTCTACTCTCTTCTATGTGACAAGTGAGGAGACGCCGCTTCCTCCTCGAACGCACTCCATCGACGTCTACAAATCCTCACCTCGTGACGCTGTCTACCGTGACGCCAACGATCGTCATCAATTTTTAAGCTAGGGGGTTTGATTAATTTATTTAAAATAAATTAATCCTTCGTTATCATTGTATTCAAGTGAATACCTTGGCCTATTGATATCGCTTACATGGAGGGCACAGGCCGAATGAACACTGTCTGATGACCCTCCGTTTGATCTTGTTTATTATTCATAGAATCGGCAACCAAAGGCACAGGAGGCATGATGTCGTCGCGTCGTGCAGGGAACGTGACCAAGGAAGCTGGCGTCGCCACGCCAGCTGTGTGGGATGAACCGCGGCGCACATCGCGGGCCGCTACGGCGGAATAACCGGCCAGCCGGTCGGAGCCGGACCGCGGTGCCAGGAGGGTGCCGCACTGACGAAACTCGTGGTCCGTCGTGTGGGCCGCATGTGCTAGAAGGATGGCTGGCCAATCCGGCTGGTTGGGGAAGGGTGGCATCGCTTTGCGCCACCGTTTCAAACAGCCAGGGGGGCCACGCCCACCTCGGACCGCTCGGCCTACAGGCCGCGCCCAGCCAGGCCGTGTCGGGCTGGGCCGCACCAGGTCGGGTCGGGCCGCGCCCCGCCAGGCCAAGCCGTGACCTTCGGGCCGAGCTGAGTTTTCCTTCGGACCGGTCTAACACCCTGCCGGGTTGGACCCACCAAACTGGGTTAACCCGACCTGTGGACCCACTTGGCTAAATTGGTTGGGCCTGTTATTCACTTAAACATGAATAACATAAAGACCATGCGTCTGATCGATGCACCGTCTGTGGCACTAGGACCCTTTCGATGAGGCGGTCCTTTTGCGATACTCGAAGTGAGTTTTGGACAAATTTGTTAAATGGTCATGTATGGAACGAGCATATTTCCAACCAGGACCCTGGAACGAAAAAGCCAATATCTCTCAGAACGGGCATCTTTTTGATACGCCATCTGTCGCGTTGAGTTCCTTTTGACGAGATGGAACTTCGGGTACATCAACTTTGGACTTCATGACAGTTGATGTATTGAACCCTTTACTCGAGGAGCAGACTCTCCCAGAATTGAGCACGTTGTGTGCGATAACCCTAGAGTTGGCTACGACTGCGACAATGATGAGGACAATACTTGGATCCTACGTGGGTTCGGCAGCGAGGACGACTGTACTTGGATCCTCCTTGGGTTTGGTAGCGATGATGAATGTACTTTAATCCTACGTGGGTTTAGCAGCGATGGTTACTATGCTTGGATCCTACGTGGGTTCGGCAGTGACGACTCCTGTACTTAGATCCTACGTGGGTTCAGCAGAGGAGATGATTTAGTGGCTACATCTAATCATCTCCACCTCTCTTCGTGAGAAGTATACCTGTGTGAGATGAGCCTTGTCTTTCAATCATTATCATTGGTATGATTGACTTCATTCCTATGTGGACAGGATCGTTCTTGGTCTCAGAAGTTGGAGCCGTACTGATTGATGACTTAGGTATATGTATGGGCATATACCTAAGTAGAGTTGGTTGATACTTCATGTTTTTATCTTCCTTTTTGGTTTATCCTTTGTGGATTCTGGGAGACCTTCGAAGGTCTCGGGGTCCCTACTGAGTATCGATGTACTCACCCATGCATGGGCATTTCCCACACTACGTTGTGTTGGTTGTAGACGACCACACTGATCGTGGTTGAGGATTGTGGAGTTGGACGGTATCTGGAGGTGGACCACCTGGCAGGACGTACACGGAGTGGAAAGACAGACCCGAGGTACCGAAGAGACTATCTATGCCCACCCTTCGGGTGGGAATTCTGGAGGACAACTCAGTGGTTGTTGCTTTACTTTACAGTTGTTGTACTTTCTCTCACATTTGTATTGTACTTCCAATTGGGTTTGTATACTGGCCCATTTACTTTACCGCACTTACTTTTGTACTCAGTTTACTTTGTGTTTACTCCAGCTTCTGTACTCCATTGTGTTTGTTTACTTCTATAAAAAAATGCCATCCGTTTTTATCGGGATTTACACCTTTGGTGCTAGTCATCAGCCCCTGGCCTATGGAAGGCGGTCTTGGGGTAGTCATGGAAATGGCCCCAATGACGGGTCGTGAGAAATTGGTATCAGAGGAGTTGGTTCTACTGTAGAATTCCAGACTCTGATAATCTCTTCTCTTTGAAGAAATAGTTTTAAGAGTATAGAATGTGGTTTTCATTCCAGGGAGTCCAGCGTTGGTGCAGCGGCCGACGTATCCATACACCAGGACCCTGACTTCTTATTTCTGACTCAGTGCTCGAAAACACTAATTGTATGTGTGCTTCAAAAGTTTTATTTGTGATTACATTATGTCATCTCACCAGGTATACTGTTTAACCATGGCACACCTGTTTCTTTTCAAGATGGCCCCACGAAGGCATCCAGTTAGGGTTCCTAGTTACGTGAGAGATGGCAGCCCACCGGGCGACGGGGCCTCGGTGCAGGGCCCCATTACAGCGGAGGCACCAGCGGTACCACTACCCGCTGGGTCACCGATACCACCAGCCCCGGCAGTGGAGAGTGCACTCCACCTGAGTGTATTGCATGAGTTTCAACGACAGAGGCTACCCAGGTTCTGCAGAGAGATGGACCCTCAAGCAGCTGAGGATTGGCTGGAGGCTATCGTCAGAGTCTTCAGATTAGTAGGGACAATAGTAGACCCTATAGTGATCCTTTCCGCGAGTCTCCTGGACGCTGTAGTAGGTAGATGGGGGAGCCTCGTGCTCGAGGTGCACGACGAGGCATCTCATCTTCAGATAGACTTCGAGAGCCTCTTCCACTCAGAGTTTGTTCCAGCCACCCTCCGTGCGGTGCACATCCAGGAGTTACTAAAGCTGCGGCAGGGCAACATGACAGTAGCCCAGTACTAGGTGAGATTTACTGACCTCCCGTGCTACTCCACGTACATGGTACGAGACCCATTATTACAGGGTCGGACCTTCGAGCAGGGACTGAGGCATGAGATCAGGGCTTCGATGATCTCCCTCAGCATTCTGACGCAGGCAGTAGTACTAGAGCGATCCCTTCTTGTGGAGAGATTTCATGATGCGACGACGCCAGCAGCAAGACCCACCACAGGGGGACACATAGCGGAGTCTTCTGCAGCCGGCAGTAGACAGATGTCGCAGAGGTCCAAGCGGACCCGTACATCAGGTATGTGACCTCAGGATACTGGTTCGGATGTGCAGGTCACACGGATCAGAGCCATCCATACGAGGGACAGGCAGTGCTATTCATGCGGCGGGCAGGGCCATATGGCTCGTGACTGCCCGACCCACCAGGAAGACAAGCAGTAGAAAGTTGAGGGACCACCCAGGTAGAGGCAGAGGTTCGACCATGGCGGTCTGCAGGGAGCAGTCGGACAAGGAAGAGGAGTTGTCCGAGCAGCGGGTGGTGGACTACGCTTCGAGGATCTACCACCACCACAATAAAGAGAACCACCCCGACCACAGTGAGCTGGCAGACAGGGCCAGGCTCAGCTCCAGGTCGTCGAGGCCTACAACCACGGCGCACCTGAGATGATTCGAGGTACTATCTGTGTCTACTCCACCCTTGATTTTGTTCTTATAGACACAAGATCGAGTCATTCTTTTATTACTGCATCCCTTTTTCAGAGCTCGGAGATTTTGACGGATACGTTGGCTCAATCCTTACGGCTAGAGACTCCTACTAGAGCAGACTCGATGATTACGCACTGGTGTTGGCAGTGTGAGCTCACTCTCTAAGGCGAGAGCTTCGGCTGGGATCTTCTTCTAGAGGTTTCTAAGCCTTACGAATCCATCTTGGGTATGGATTGGTAATCTACATTCCATGCCCATATCGACTGTATTAGGCACAAAGTGCGGTGTGTTCGCACAGATGGGAGCAGGTTCACCTTCACCATCAAGAAGGGAACCCTTGCAGTGCCGGATGGACTTATGTAGAAGAGAGAGAATCCGATCACACATTTGTTGGCTAGTCTCATCCTATGAGCAGTTGATATGTGAAGTCCAAGTTTTCCTATTGTGGTGGATCAGTATGCGTACTTTTTTCCTAACAATGTTCCAGGACTACCTCCCCGCAGAGAGGTAGACTTTTATATAGACCTGTACCCAGGGACATCACCGATATCTACTCCATCATATCGGATGAATCCCACCGAGCTTCGTGAGATGCATGTATAGCTGGAGGACTTACAGGGAAAGGGATTTATCTGACCCAGTGTTTCACCTTGGGCTTCTCCGATTTTATTCACTACGAAGGGGGACGGGAGCTTATGACTATGTGTCGACTACCGTCGCCTGAATCAAGTGACCGTAAAGAACAAGTACCCACTCTAGAGTATTTACGACCTCTTCGATTAGCTCAAATGAGCATGATGGTTATCAAAGATAGACCTCAGTACAGGCTATCATCAGCTCAGAGTTCGAGACGAGGATGTGTAGAAGACGGCCTTTAGGTGTCGGTATGTCCACTACGAGTTCTTGGTTATGACCTTCATCATAACCAATGCACCGGAAGTGTTCATGTGTCTCATGAATATGATATTCCAGCCTTACCTCAATCGTTTTGTTGTTGTCTTCATCAATGACATATAGATATACTTGACTTCAGAGGAGGAGCACGCCTACCACTTACGGGTTGTACTGGACACACTCTGAGAGAACCAGCTTTATGGTAAGATCTCAAAGTGCTAGTTATGGATTTGAGAGGTTCACTTCATGGGGAAAGTCATCTCTGAGTTGGGAGTTGTTGTGGATCTTGAGAAGATTGAGGCAGTACTTGATTGGGGGCCACCCAGGAGTGTGACGGAGGTGTGGAGTTTCCTAGGTCTGGTTGGGTACTATCAGAGATTTGTGCCAGACTTTTCCAGAGTTGCAACACCACTTTCAGCTTTGAAAAAGAAGGGGAAACCCTTCATGTGGTCATATAGATTCCAGCAGAGCTTCCAGGATCTAAGGCAGATATTGACCAGTGCACCCATCTTGAGGCTACCTGAGGAGGGCGTTGGGTACGTGGTTTACTGCAATGCATCCGGAACCGGACTTGGTTGTTTCCTGATGCAGGAGCGGGCAGTGATCACCTATGGTTCACGGTATTTGAGGAAAAATGATCAGAACTACGCAACCAATGACCTGGAGTTAGCAGTATTGGTCTTCGCCTTGAAGATGTGGTGGCACTATCTTATGGGCGAGTGCTTTATAGTCTACTCTGACCACCAGAGTCTCAGGTACATATTCTTGCAGAAGGACATGAACCTGAGACAGCGGTGATGGATCGAGTTCCTCCTAGACAATGACTTTGAGATAGTATATACTATTGGGAAGGGGAAAATTGTGCCTGATGCTATCAGCAGGAGATCAAGCATTCATCTACTTGGAGAGGCGACAGAGTAGTTTGCCTCTTTAAAGATATCCTTCGTGGATAGAGATGGGGAAGCCTTTCTATAGTCCCTCATAGTCACTCCTCCACTACATCATTAGGTCAAATATACACAGCGTGGGGTTGTTGACTGTGAGACGTGACGTGCACAGATTTCCACAGGGCAGACACATGATAGATTTTTTGAAGGAGGAGAGCACGTCATACTTTTCAGGGGACGTACCATGGTACCAGTTGCACTGTTGGAGGAAGTGCTGAGGGAGTTTCACACATCCCCTATAGAGGTACATCCCAGAGTGGATAAGATGTACCAGGACGTCATATGACATCACTGGTGTCCGGGTATGAAGAAGGTTGTAGCAGAGTTCGTTTCTCGATGCCTCACTTTCTAACAAGTGAAGGCAGATCACCAGCTACCAGCAGGTTTGGTACAACCCTTAGAGGTTCTGGAGTGGAAGTGTGATGGAATATAAATGGATTTCGTGATGGGGTTTCCACGTACTTCCAGAGGACATGACTCTATTCTGGTGATCTTAGACCGACTCACCAAGTCCTCCCACTTCCTACCGATCAGATAGCAGGGCTCAGTAGAGATCTAGGGACTTCTCTACGTTCAGGAGATTGTACGGCTTCATGGTGTGCCATCGTCTATCATCTCCAATTGAGATGATCTCTTTACTTCTACGATTTGGAAGGGGTTACAAGAGGCATTTGGGATGCAGCTACGCCTGGGCACCGCCTTCCATCCTCAAATGGATGGCCAGATGGAGAGGACTATTTAGACTCCCCTGGACATGCTCCATGCATGTGTCTTTGACTTTGGTCGTAGCTGGGAGGATCACATACCTTTGGTGGAGTTTGCATACAACAACAGCTACCACTCCACCATCATTATGGCACCTTACGAGGAACTGTACGGCCGACCATGAAGATCACCTCTGTTCTAGAATGACCCAGGGGTGTTAGCACCTGTAGTACCAGAGATGGTTCAGGCTATGACAGAGAAGGTGCAGATCATCCAGGAGCGGATGAGGACTTCACAGAGCAGACAGAAGTCTTATGCTAATAGGAGACGGAGACCACTAGAGTTCAAGTATGGAAACCAAGTTTTCTAAAGGGTCTCACCTCAACGTGGATTACGGTGATTTGGTCAGGGTGGGAATTTATCTCCGCACTTAATCAAGCCTTTCTAGGTCCTCAGCAGAGTAGGTGAGGTGTCTTACTGCCTGGCCCTTCCACCTCAGTTACACCGGGTTCATGACTTCATCCACGTATCTCAGCTGAGGAGATACATGCATGACCCAACCCACATCATTGATCATGGGGAGCTGGACATTGATGACGGGGCTACATTCATGGAGGTCCCGGTAGAGATAGAGTATCGATAGGAGCGGGTCCTACGTGGACGGTCGATTCCTCTGGTGCGCATTTTTTGACAGCACGGGAACCTCCAGAAGAGCACATGGGAGCAGGAGGCTCAGATGTGTACTCAGTCCCCTCATTTGTTTTCCTAGTTTATGTTGTATCTTTACGGGGACGTAAATACTTGAGGTGAGAGTAATGTAAAGATTTAGAAATTTAAAGGAAATTGTTTTCTTAAATACTTTGTAATTTTACGAGTCTGTATCTTCTGACGGCACTTTATTCTAAGGCCCGGTGTGCCCGAAATCAATTTCCAAAGTTTAGCTCAGGTACATTCAGTAAACGAATAAGCAGGTTTTTCTATCATTTTAATTGGTGCACGGAATTGAAATCTGTGGGAACCGATTAACTCGCAACACCGATAATTGATCAAGGGGACCTTTAATGTAGTCACGTTTGCACGGGAGGAGAAGTTATATCCTGGGGTTTAATTAAAGAAGTAAATAAAATTGTTTGTACAATTTTATTCTATATCTAAGGAGGTTAATTCCTCCCATGGAAAATTTTTGGTGGGGAACACACCCACCCAACTTCCCATGTGTGGATATTTGAAAGGTGGGGCCTACACGAGCCCCAACCATTCACCTCCCCATAAACTCTTTATCCCTCTTTAACCCCCCCCCCCCCATTAAACTTCCATGCTAATGTTGAAAACTCTCCCATATTTATGAGACCTCTCACCTCCTCCTCTCTCCCTCTTTAACTCTTGCCAACATATTAATTTAATGAATTTAACCACATCAATTAATTAAATAAAGTGGTTTGAATTTGAATTTTAAATTGCATGTGATAATAAAATAATAGGAGAGGCCTATTATTTTATTTTGGGGAGAGCTTTTGTTGTGCTACGGAAGATTGGGAGAGATCTTGAGATTTTGGAAGAACATCGGCCTCCGACAAAGAACGACGTATCCTTCAACGAAGAACGCCGGTTCCATGAAGAATGACAACGCACCTTCCACTCTCTTCTTCGCGACAAGTGAGGAGACGCCGCTTCCTCCTCAAACACACTCCGTCGACGTTTTCAAATCCTCACCTCACGACGCCATCTACCATGATGCCGACATTCATCATCAATTGTTGAGGCAGGGGGTTTGATTAATTTATTTAAAATAAATTACTCCCTCGTTCTCGTTGTCTTCAAGTGAATACCTTGGCCTATTGCTATCTCTTATGCGGAGGGTGCGGGCCGAATGAACATGGCCCAACGACCCTCTGTTTTATCTAGTTTATTATTCTTAGAATCTGAAAACAAAGGCGGATGAGGCACGACGTCATCGCACCGTGCTGGGATCATGATGAAGGAAGCCAGCATCGCCGCGTCAGCTGTGCGGGAGGAACCGCGGCCCGCATCGCGGGCCGCTTTGGCGGAAGAACTGGCCTGCCCATCAGTCGGCCGGGTGAAGGAGAGTCATGGTGCCAGGAGGGCGCCGTGCTGGAAAAACAGGTCGACCGGTCGGCCGATCGGGCGGAGCCGGACCGCGGCGCCAGGAGGGCACTGTGCTGAAGAAACCTGCGGCCCGCCTTGCGGGCCGCGTGCACCAGAAGGCCGTTCAGCCTAGCCGACCGGTTTGGTAAGGGATGCGCCTCTTGGTTCCCCTGGTTCGGATAGCCGGGGGGGTCATTCCCCCCTTCGGACCGCTCAGCCTTCGGGCTGCGCCAGCCGGGCCGCTCCCAGCCGGGCCGCGCCGGGCCCCGCCCCTCCGGGTCGGGTCGCGTCCTTCGGGCTGAGCTTCGTTTCCCTTCGGACTAGTCTGACACCACTATTAGTTCGGACCCATCAAACTAGGTTAACCTCACTCGTGGGCCCACTGGGCTAAACGGGTCAGGCCCGTTATTGACTTAAACATGAATAACTTAAAGACCGCGTGTCTGATCGACGCGCTGTCTGCGGCACTGGGGCCCTTTCGACGGGGCAGTTCTTTTTTGATACTCTAAGTGAGTTTTGGACAACATTGGTAAATGGTCGTGTCTGGAATGAGCATATTTCCAACCGGGCCCCTGGAACGGAAAATCCAATATCTCTCAGACCGAGTGTCTGTTTGACACATCGTCTGTCGTGTTGAGTTCCTTTTGACAAGACAGAACTTCAGGATACATAAAATCTAGACTTCGCGATAGTTTATGTATCGACCCATTTACTCGAGGATCAAACCCTCCCAGAATCGAGCACACTGTGTGCGAGAACCCTAGAGATGATTGCGACTATGACGATGATGACGACTGTACATGAATCCTACGTGGGTTCGGCAGCGAGGATGACTGTACATGGATCCTCCATGAGTTCAACAGCGATGAAGACTGTACTTGGATCCTACGTGGGTTTGGTAGAGATAGTTACTATACTTGGATCCTATGTGGGTTCGATAGTGACAACTTATGTACTTGGATCCTACATGGGTTCGACAGAGGAGATGATTCAGAGGCTACATCTAATAATATCCACCCCTCTTCGTGGGAAGTATACCTGTGTGATATGAGTCTTGTCTTTTAATCATTATCATTGATATGATTGAATTCTTTCTTGTGTGGACCGGATCGTGCTTGGGCTTGGAAGTTTGAGTCATACTGATTGATGACTTAGGTATATGTTGGGGCATATACCTAAGTAGAGTTGGTTGATACTTCGTGTTTGTATCTTTCCTTTGTGGTTTATCCTTTTTGGATTCTATCAGACCTTCGGAGGTCTTGGGATCCCTACTGAGTATTGATGTACTCACCCCTGCACGAACATTTCCCGAACTATGTTGTGTTGGTTACAGACGATGGACATCACTGATCGTAGTCAAGTCTTGTGGAGCTGGACGGTATCCGGAGGTAGACCACCTGGTGGGATGTACATGGAGCGGACGAATGGACCTGAGGTACCGACGAGACTATCTATACCCACCCTTCAGGTGGGAATTCTTGAGGAATAATTGGTGGTTTCTACTTTACTTTACAGTTTATGTACTTTCTTTCTCAGTTGTAATGTACTTCCAGTTGGGTTTGTGTACTGGCCCATTTACTTTACAGCACATACTTTTGTACTCAGTTTACTTTGTGTTTACTACATCTTGTGTACTCTGTTGTGTTTTTTACATCTATAAAGGCAATGACTTCCCTTTTTATCGGGATTTACGCCTTTGGTGCTAGTCTCCAGACCCTGGCCTATGGAAGGCAGGCTTGGGGTAGTCACGGAACAGGCCCTGAAGACGGGTCGTGACAAGATTCGTTTTATTAGAAAGAGGATAGTGATGGATCAGAGTCATAAGAAATCGTATGTGAATCATTGCTAAAGACCATTTCCATTCATAGTGAGTGATCATGAGTTCTTCAGGATCTCTCCAAGGATTGGACATCTTCATTTTGGGAATAGGGTCACGTTATCTCCTCGATATATTGGCCCTTTTGAGATATTGGAATGGTGTGGAGATATGGAACATCGGCTGGAATTACCACCATGATTTAGTTTGGTGCACAATGTGTTTCACGTATCTCACCTGAAAATGTATCCACCTGATCCTGACCATGTTATCATATGGGATCACGTTGACCTAAAGCCGGATGCTTCATTCGTACATATCCTGTTGAAGATTGGGGATAGGCAAGAAAAATTATTTCTTGGAAAAATCCTTGGTCTAGTGTGTGTTTTATGGAAATATGGTCAAGTTTAGGAAGATACTTGGGAATGAGAGAAGGAAATGAATGATCAACAACTAAAAATACTTTAGGGAAGTGATACTTTTCTACATTCTAGTGACTAAAAGTCCAATGGTGGGTAGAATATATTAACCCCAGTTTCTAGTATGTAACCATTACCTCATGATTTTTATGTTTATAAAGTGTAAGTGTGAAGGATGGTAGAGTTGGGTGAACTTTTAATAAGTGTTTGGGGAAAAGGAGAAGTTCACAAGCAATGCACGGTTTGTCTAAAGAGTACGAAAATCTTAAAAGATACCATGTGTATTAGATGTTTTGAGGCAGAATCTTCATAACAGTGTGCACACGGTTTGGGAGACTGTGCGAGGATCTAGTGTGATGTATTCTATAATGCATTATCTAATGCACAGTTATCATATGGTTTGTCTAATCATGTGAATGAACCATGAATTGAGTTAAAGTGAGATCCTAAAAAATGGATCTCACAATTTTTTCCCTCTAAACCACTCATTTTTTCTCTGAAGTGTCCCTAACTTAGGATTTATCTTCCTTGAAGGTTGGATAACCACTCCCAGGTTATTTTGAGTCAACATTAAGGCTTAGTTTGGTGATTCAAAGCCATATTATTGAGGTATGTGATCATTCATGATTGGTTTGTTAGATCTACTTAGATTTACTTCTCCTTTATTCTTGGTTTCAAAGATATACACCCTTTATGGGTAGATATAAAATTGTGAGTTCCAAATATGTTGATATTTGTTCTTATGGTTGATAGGAGATGATATCTAAGGCAGTTTCATGGATAATCGACCTAGTTTTCTTTGGTGTTCTTCATCTATTTTTAGTTTTCATCAAAATGCCTTTGGTTGGTAGGTTCACTCTTTAATCCTCTTGCTAGAACTGATTGAAATGATTTCTAATTCATTTATTTCTGATTAATTGGTTGAGATTTTTCTGTTTAAGAATTTTTGGAAACCCTCTTTTTTGATGGTTTGGTAAATTGTATAAATATGGAAAAATGGTATTCTTGATAGTTTGCTTTTTTTGTTTTTAAAATGTGGATTTCAAATGGGGACTTTTTGGAATTATGGGAATTTGATTTAAATAAATTTTTTTCAATAAAATAATGGTTTTATTGAAATGAAATGGTCAGTTTAATTTGGTTTTCTACTGGTTTTCAATAAAAGAATGGTTTTATTAAATTTTATGAAACGTCTGTTTTGGAATTTCTTAATAGAATAATGGTTATTCATTTTAATGTTGCATTCAGGAGGATTGGATGAAATATGATCTGGTTCTTGGTGCTAAATGTTTAATAGTACAATGGTTGCATATGTTCATTTGACATTTTGGATAGATAAGGGTCAAGAGTCTCCCCCATCATTACTGGGATGGATAAGGTCCATGGTTATCCCCCTACAAAAATTTAAGTGCATCTGGGTCGGATAAGGGTAAGAAGTCTCCCCCATAATTTTTGGGATGGGTAAGGTTCTGGGATTTCCCCCTATTTCAGGTTTCATGCATGTTCAGTCATGTGGATATGTGGAATGGATGCATAAAACAGAATTTCAAAAGGTTTAAATTATTATTTAGGTGCTTTCCTTTGAATAGTTTTTACAATGGATTTAGTTTATATTTTGATATAATTTTTTTAGAATTTTTTTTAAAATATTTTATTCAAATGTTGAGAAATTTTACATACTAGTGGAATGAGTAGGGAAGTCATTGGGGAAAATATAATAAGTTTTATAGTCACCCCTAATTTATCATTATGGTGATTTTGCAGACGTTGTCTTCTAAGACTTGGGAAAATGTAAAGTATCACATGTATTTAAAACCACATAATGATACTTAGTATTTTTGGTGATGTTGGAGCATGGAGATGTGGAGCATAGAGTCTTGTGGTCATCTTGTATTCTTTAGTTGTTCTTATGATATTTACCTTGTTTTTTCTTTATATTCCAATGTAGAATACTTTGGTGTGGTTTTTTAATAAAGATGATGGTTGAGCTATCTTGTTTTTATCAGGAATCATATAGTGGTTTCTTGGTTATGGTTGACTAGTAAGGGGTTTATTTATTAATGGGTAAACCATCCCCCACATTCATTTAAAATCCTCCAGTATTTATTTCCAGCCTTTAACATCTTGGGGATATCTCTTAAGGCCTAGTAATTATTCTTTGTTTTCTCAAGATAATTATAATATGTTGGTCATTACGTGGGAGATGCCTAACACAACTTAATTTATGTGATAAATTCATGATTGGTCGAATGGTTATCGAATACTAGAAAAATTTATATTCTTGTGAAAGTGAATCACTCTAGATACTCTTTGCCTCTATATTTATTCTCTAATCATTAAACATGGTAAATACTATCATTTATTGGATAGGAGAATAATATTTCGAAAATGTAGGGTGATTTGGTTTAGATCATGGTTATATCATAGAGGGAGAATCTTTATGGTCACCTATGAGGGATTTTCATCAATCATATAGATGAAAAAAGTATAAGAGACATCCAATATTGAAAGGTATATAATGTTGTTTCATCATTTTATACACCATGGTTTTTGTTTTAAAATATTTATTATATTGGGTTTTATGTTTTATAAATGATTTTGTTTTGTAACACATGTTTTGACTGATCCTTGGAAACCCAACACCCATGAACTAAAATCCTATGGGCCATAGATAAATCATGTATATAATTATCTGAGTTCACTATGGTAGAGATGTTAACAACTCAGTAAATTACATGATATAATACATAGAAATGATAAGGTATACATCATTTCCTGGTGTTTAATTTCATCTTTATTTTTACCTATAATATGGAATTAGTCCTATATTACAACCCTAATTGAATTACTTAACTATAAAGATATGTTTATTTGTATACATAACATAATACCATATCAGTCATGAAAAATACATATTATATGAACATTAATGTGTTCATTAAAAAATTTACTTATGTACCTAACAAATTTTGAATACATAAATAGATAATTAAAATTTTCCATATACGATTTTCAATATAAAAAGATAGGTATAAGAGATAATAAAAACTATTTCAACTCAATTTTAGGATGAAATTCCCAATTTGTATCTTTTAAAATATTGGGGAATAGAGAGAAAGTATCCTGGTACTTTCATAAATATATAATAGGTTTTCAAAACTATGTGGATTCACAACTATAAAATAAATAAATAAAAATTTCATACAAGAATGTCATTCACACTTACACCTAGATAAGTGTATCCTATTTAGTGATAAATTTTTAAGTATTTATGAGTATCCTAAAAAAATTAAAACATTTATCCAATAACTGGCTCAATTTATCACTATTGGAGATATCTAGATCAATAATCAACAAATCATTCACATTATTTATCAAAGGATTTCAATTCAATTTGTATTTAAAAGATATCAAAGAATTTCCAGAATAAACCACTTATTGAGAATAGAATATAGTAAAGTTGAAAAAATCTTTTTGGATATGATTTATAGAACAATCCATATAATTATGATAAACCATATTAAGATTTTTAGAAATCACTCTTTGAGGAAATCATTTTCCAAATTTAAATCATATAATAACCACTATAAGAAGTGATCTTAAGGATCTTAATTAAACTGGTTGTCTATTATAATCCCTATCTCCCAAGCCACATTTGGGGTTCAATAGTGAACACATTTGACTATAATTAATCTATTTTCCAATATACTACAACTCCATGAAAAACTACTCATTTGAGTATAAATATTATTTTTAGGATTCAATATAAATTTATAGATCATAATAGAATAGACTTAAGTTGACACAATGACAATTTTATCCAAGAAAATCCTATCAGTCAAAGTTTTAGGATTTTCCTTCCAAATTGGTATCTTACTATTAATTTTATTAATAATATCATATAATTGGAAAGCCTCAGGACATCCCTAAAATAAGGGGATATCCAAATACATGAAGGGTAACACTTATTCATTCAACCACATAAAATTAATTAGTTAGACCTTCCTTATATGACCATACCCTCTTCTAAATAATATATGGGGATTTTACCAATTAATTATATATATATACAAAAACATTCATGGTGCATGAAAATATCACCAATATTCTTTATTTTTTATACCATTTAACAATAAAAAATGTTATCCCTTTTATATATTAGATATGAGGGATAAATCAAGACATGAGTTGATTAAATTAATTAAATTTTTATCTCATTCACATTTCCTATAATTACATGACTAATATAGTACTAAATAATTAATAAAATACGATGTTTCAATGGAACCCCTTAACTCACCCCTCATGTTCATGTCAAATTATCTTAAAGGGAACCATTCCCTAAAATTGATATTCAAACACGTTCAACGAAATAGTGAATTTACCTAATAAATTGGTTGTTAAACTAAAATACTTCTGAGTGTTTTTAAAAGAAATCTATTAACATGTGTCATTTTATTTATGGTTGGAAATATTTAAAGAAACCTTCTTACCTATATATTTATTCTATAACAGTTTTTTATGTCAAGAAGCTATAATTAGACAATATCAAACCTTTTTCAATTGTCTACATCCAAATTTCTTACTAGAAAATATATTTATCATAATTATTGAAATCATAAATTCCTTAGTATTAATCAAGATCCTACAAATTAAATTAGCCATGTTAATATGTATAAATATTTAAATACCTACACAATTATTTTTTATTATTACAAAAATAAAAAAGGGTATCATAAGAGTATATTGAAGCTTGTGTTCCCAAAAGAAAAGGAATAATTATATTTTTCACATCTTTGAGAAAAATCTCTAAAAAATTATAGAGAAAATAATTTGTAAAACTTTTATGATTTGAGGAACTATCATTGATCAAAAAAAATAAAAAATCCATTATTTATTCATTAATATGAGTTTTATTTATAGTGCTATTATATAATTGTTTAATAATTCTAGGTATGATATCTTTTAAGGTAATGTCGGGATAAGAAGGATTCTCATTAATAGTAGACAGGTAAAAATGAGAAACAACATAGGTAAGATCCTCCCTATAAAAACTAAAGTTGTCATAATATCGTATATGTGTTAAAGGATTATTAAAAATCATAACCTTCTAAATCCTATTGAAAAATCTACTGTTAGAATCCATCACTTTGAGCCATTTGACTCTCTATATTTCATTCTAAATTTCTTCATTTTTATCCTAAAATTATTTTTTGATATGTGTTAAAAATCCTTATTTAAAGATGATTTATTAAATTCAATTTGAGTGTGAAAAAAACATTATCTCATTGTTTCTTTTAATTTTATAAAATTTAATCATAAATCATAAAAAAATTATTACTCTAATATTAGAGCATATTATTTAATAATTTATTCTGAACACTGTATAAGCAATGATTATTAATAAATCCAGTATAATCCAATGTTTTCTTAACTCTATGTCTATAATGACGATGAAACACCAACACATTATAGATTCTAAATGATAGAGGATACCTATACAATCCTTTTAAAAATGGTACAATAATGGGATAATAATTATTACTCATTTTAGATATTGTAAATAGGAAATATTATACATGTAATAAATTGAATTATTATTTTGAAATATTCTATCAAGATTAATATAAACTATCTTATTTAAGTTTCTTGTATACTAATAATACTTCAAAAACAAAATATTAACTTTAAACATATCATATATCCTAATATAGTGTATATATATTTTTATTATAAATATAGATAATAGTTGTAAAAAAAATTCTTTACACTCCTTCACCACATTAGAGTCACCTATAAAGATCCATAGATATATGATACATTAAATATGATTGTAACATCCTTAACCTAGAATCCTAGATCCAATGAGTTATTTTATTACATTTTCATGATTATAAGGAATCAAATCCCAAAGGACCAATCAGTTTAGCTATTTTTTGGAAAGAAAAATTACAGACACGATTCCCATAATAAATTGGGAAAAGAAAATAAATCATAACATAAGTAAAAAACTCAATATCCTTGAAATTAATTTAAAGGATTCCTCTTCAAAACCTATGGAAAGGAAACATAATAAGGGTGATCTCAAATGATCCGCATGGGTAAGTATAACTAAATTAATAATGAATCAATGAGAATAGTAAATATGGAAGGTAAATAACTGAAAAAACATTCCATTTAATAAATAATTTGATAATGAAATGTATCCATAAGTACTGTCAAAGAAATAATCTCATGGATAATAATAATAAATAAATTCTCAATAGAGTAACTGCTTAATTATTGGACGCCATATTTCTTAGGTATATGGTAAATTTACAATCAAGACCTTTCATAAGATAGTTTAGCATATCCGGTAGAAACCCATTGGATTGGGCCAACTGATTCCTCTCATGAGAATATCGATGCATCAAGGGGCATTATTTAAATGGTCCCAAACCTATGTCGTATGTGTCTATAGTATTCTTTATATATATAATAATCTATTTAATAAAATAGATTTTAAATCAATGTGTCCCAAAACACATTGAAAATTTTTAATACCATGAAAACAATGATATTTATGATATGATATATCAAAGGGATATATAAATACACCACACATATGAAATTAGTAGAGAATAAGGATTATATCTCACTTAAATAAAAGAGAGAGAAAATACTTACCTTACACTACCTTTTTCGTTGTACATGATTTAGCACTATGTATAATGGTTTAAAGCATGTTATTAATTTAAATTTGGACTTTATTAAAATTTATTTTATAAAAAATTATCTTTTTATATTATGTAATCACCCATTTTTTAGTTATTTCTCAACATTTACACTACTCCAGGTGTTAATTACCTAGTTTCTCAAGTATGGGTTTACTTGTTACTTGTTATTCTTATTAATTAGATTATGATTTCATTATCTTCATAATGGAAACAATGATTTAAATATCATATATATTTATCATATATGTATTTAGAAGGTTCCATAATATTTGGAGATCTAAAACTAAATGCACTGCTTGGTCTCTTCCAAAGTTACCCATGTTTTTAGGGTTAAGCGGTTACTTGTTTTTTAGCTTGGGTTGTTGAATCCTCAGATGCCTAAGAAGAAACCTATCAACATGAACATTCTATGGAATATTTTTTCATATGAAGTGTCCAACTTTTGGTTTATTTTAGATGGTTTTAAAATATAACTAACAGTTCTATGTGAATTCAATTTATGATAAAGGTTTGATCCTAGGTTATTACAAGTGCTAGATTGCTTGAAATTCCTTTTTAATGGTTTCAATTTCTTATATTCAATAAGATCAAATAACTTCATAACTTACTAGTTAAATTCAAACACAACATAATACTAATCACCCATACACTTGGAAAATCATATTTATGATCACTCTATGGTAAGGTTTCGTATTAGCACTTGAAGTGTCTAGCCTTAAAATTAATCAAGGATGAAGATGTTTTAAAATCATAAAATAAAAAACTAAATTAAAAGAAGTGATTAAACATTATTTTAATTATAAATCACATCCAATTAACCTCATTTCTACTCCCTTGGATCAACCCATAAATTTTTCTTCCCTCCATTGATTCTATTATATCAATGGATGTGGAAGGTAGACTCATGAGGGAGGAATTGAAGAAGATAAAAATAATAAAACAAAACAATCACTCCACTATTGTGTGAATAACTTCACAAGTTTTAGTGTGAATAAATTATCACCTTGTGGAAACATTATTAATGTGATATAAATAAAAACATAATAAAAAGAGAAAAATATTTTTTATTAAGAAACTAAGGTGAATTGAATAACATATATGAGGAAGAAATGAAATTACAAACACAAAGCGGATCAATAACAAAACAATTAAACCAAGCACCAAGGACAAAGAACACCTTCACCACCATTTCCTAAAATTAAAATTTTTTAAGCCTTGGTTCGAGCCTCCAATAGTGTAAGTCTCCTAAATTAATGGTGGTGGGCCTATGTGGGTGGAATGTTAAGGGAGAGTGTAATTTTCCACCATTGACAAACAATCAAATCCAAATTGCATCCACTAAACATAGGAACAAAAATGATCTTCTAGATGGACAAATTTAGGTGGGACATAGACTAAAAAATGAATATATCGATTTCCCATGATATTCTGTAAAATTTCAGACCAAATGGATAATTATTTTGTGAGATATGTGTAAAATAATGGGCTGTTTTCTGGGCTGTAGAATCTGACCTGGAATTTTGTCTTTAAATTGGGCTACATAGAACTCCCTTTAACACTTCAAATTAGATATTTTTAACAATTTAATGAAATTTTTCCCATGATGTCTTCTATGTTTAGTTAAAATTTCAGCTTAATTGGGAATATATCTTTTCTTATACAATAATTTGAATGGGCTTCTCTCCAATTAACATTGCTTAGAATTTTTTTGGTTCAATGCCCACTTTCGTGGTCTTCTTATATGAATCATAAAGTATACCAAAATTATGAATTTTTTCCAATCTAATGAGAAACCTAATAATTAAATATTAAATTAAAATCATGACCATTTTTTGTTTTAGGAGGTGTTCAAATATGTTCCACATAATAGTGCACTTTAATAATGAATTACAATCATAATGAGAAATATTGATCAAATTGTAAAATAAACTAAAAATGATGTTCATGAAAAATGAATAAAATTAATATGATAATATAAACAATGAATATTATCCTATTTTAAGTTATTATCACACCCCGAAATTGAATTTTTATAGTACTGAGAAAAATATATCTCAAAAATATGAAATTTGAATTCCCTTTTCCAAAAACATTTTAATACAAAACGCTCACCAAAAGACCTCAAACCTAACAGTTATGAAACACATCAAAATCATTTGAATGCAAGATCGGATCATAATAATATCCCAATCCCAATACCATTCCTTTGTTCAATGTCATCACAATATTTCATCCAATTCCAATTAAGCATGATGATGTTCTATGCATCACAATATACATAGGGGTTCATCATTATTCAAGGGAGAAAATACGGAAGAGCAAGGTTGAATCACATTTTAATATTAATATGAGTATTAAATTTTTTTGGTTATTTTTGTTTTTATTTTTCAATATTTCCATGGTAATTCAAAATTTAATTCAATCATGTTAACCCATGTAGTATTATTTTTCCAATGACTCCTAGGATCAAAGACATTAGGGCACCAAGTGAAGCTCACATACTCGGGCATCATCTTGAGTAAAATCAATCAAAAACAAATTCAAATTATCATAAATAAAGATAAAACTCCCAAATATGGGCCAAACAACTATGGATTCAGGATCCCCAAGTGTCGAAATCCACACATTAGTTCAATGCATTACTCTGCGTGCAATTGGTTTTTTTTTTTGATTTTTTTCTTGATTTTGTAGAATTTTGTGAATACTCATGTTAAAATTAAAATGATAACTTAACCTATTTCATTTATTATGGGACTCCAAGAACTCAAACTAATATCCCAAAATAAAGATGATGTGCATTATGTTTTTTTGTTATTAAATGGATGGAAATATAAACAATGATTAATCACACCAAAAAACCGCACTTTCAAAAATATATGCACATAAACATAAACATGTATTAAAATCAGAAAAAAGGGTTGAAAAATTTATTTGATATTTAATTTCAAATTTTTAAATGTGTATTATCATGTTCAAGGTTAAAAAAATATCCTTCCTTTAAATCACACTTTTTTCAAATTATTATTTTTCACACAAAAGAAATTTTGTATTTCATATCGCCCAAAAATAAAATAACATTCTCCACATTGTTTAAATAAAATAAAATTTAGAGGTTGGGTAGATGTAGATAAGAGGAGTTCAAAAAATAAAATGAAAATGAGAATCATATAATGAACTCACCTGGTGGTTGAAGTTGAAGTTAATGTTGCTCCTATTAAATCCCTTGATCATCAAGTAACTTGGATAAGCCTCATTAATGATTGTATTTTGGGTTTGTACACCTGTTATTTGCCTAAAAATTCATGAATCTAATCATCCCATGAATTTTACACCCCAATATAATTAGAAACCATGGAAACCACTTGAGGTTCACTTATCTAAAAATAAACAAAAAAATGAAAGGATAAAAATGTACCTATTTATTTTGAAACTCCACACCTTGAGTTATTGTATAGGTAAAGGCCTAGTTTCATCCTATAAAGTGCTTTGTTTATTTTTTTTGGGGCGACATGGGCCCTAAATCTATCAACATTTTTCTAGTTCATAGGTTGTCTCTGTTAACTCCTCCTTTATTCCTTTTTTGTTGAATGATTCAATTAATAGTTTTAAACTATTACCATTTACTTTGAAGGCATGACCACTAGTGGGATCCAAAATATATACATCCCCATGAGGGTACACATAATGCACTGTGTATGGACCTAACCATCTTGACCTTAACTATCCAGGGTGTTAATGATGTTTTTAACTACACAAGTGAATGGATTTTCTTGGTTTAAAGTGTTTGAATTTGATATTCCTAGGTTTGTAGGCTTGAAATATAGCTTTATTTATCCTTGAATTTTCATAAGCCTCTATCCTATGTTCCCCATGTTCATTATGATCTTATTTCCTCTTTGTTTTAGACAAAAAAATGTCAAAGTTCATTTTTTTTGTTTTCCCAAAAGGCCTTATGCTCAATTTTAGTAGGTAAATGGCATGATTTTTCATAAAAAACCCATATGGTGACATTCATAGGATGTTTTTGAATTATGTATGATATTCCCAAAGGGAAACAAAGAGTTTCTCAAACAAATATTTCCTAGAGGGATTGACATTTTCTTCAATAGTTTTTTCAATATCCCTATTCGCTAACTCAACTTGACCATTGGTTTGAGGATGGTACACAGTGGAAACATTATGAAAAATTCCATAATTAGACCAGAGAGAAGAGAATGGTCATTTTCAAAAATGGGTTCCTTGATCACTAATTATATCCCTAAGAATTCCAAATTGAGAAAATATATTCTCTTCCAGAAATAGAATCACAATATGATGGTCGTTGGACTTGGTGAGAATGAAGTCAACCCATTTTGAGACATAATAAACCTCTAAGAAGATTTATAGGTATCCCCTAGATTTTGAGAAGGGTCCCATAAAATCAATTCCCTAATAATAAAAGATTTCAACAACCATAATGGTTGTGATGGGCATTTGATTCCTTTTGGTAATGGGTCATATTTGCTGATATTGAGGACAACTTTGGCATAATTGGTAGGAATCCTTAGTAAAGTCGAACTAGTATAAAATAATTTGTAGGACCTTTTTAGTGGTTTTAGTTATGGAAAAGTGGCCTCCACATGCCTGTCTAGGACAGAATCTTAAAATGGACTCTTCCTCATACTCAATAATGCATCTCCAAATGATTTGATTAGGACAAAATGTGAAGAGTTATGGATCATAAAATATATAGTGTTTGATATAAGGATGGAATTTCCTCTTATCTTTAGTCCCAAGGAATTTGGGAATGTCACCTAAAACTAAATGGTTTTTTATGTCAACATATAATGGGAAATCACATATATAATAGAGGTGATCATCATGAAATAAATCGGATACAGAAAGGTGATGTGAGTTTCCTTTGAATTCCATCCTAGAGAGATGATCAACTAAAAAAATTCAACACCATTTTTATCCTTAGTGGTTAAATCAAACTCTTGATGAAGAAAGATCCACATAATCATTATATCCTTGGAATATTAATTTTTTAAAAGGTATTTCTGGGATAAATGGTCAGTGAAGACAATGATGGATGATCCATAGAGATATGACCTGAATTTTTGTAAAGCAAAGACAATAACAAGTAACACTTTATCAGTGTTGGTGTAGTTGATTTGTGTATCATTTAAATATTTTGTTTCATGAGCAATGAAACATTGAGTTTTCTAACACCGTTTTCTGATTACTACTATTATAGTTAAGTCACTCTCATCACACATGAGTTCAAATGGAAGTTTAAAATTTATATATCTAATGATAGGTGGAGAGATAATATCTGACATGAGTGTAAATAATGATTCCTCACAGCTTTCAATCCATAAAAAATAGAGCATCATTCACCATCAGAGCACAAAATGGTTGGGAAATGGAGCTAAATCTCCTAATAAACATTATGTAGAAATGAAAATGTCCTAAGAAGGACCTAAATTCCTTAATAGTTTGAGGATAGGGAAGGTGATGAATGATATCGACCTTGTCTTTATCAACTTTAATCCCTCTACCAGATTATAGATGTCCCAAATGAAGTCCTTCCTTTACCATGAAATGGAAATTTTTTTAGTTTAGAATGAGATTCTCATCCCTACATCATAACAAAACCCTTTCAAAATTTATAGGTAATCCCTAAAAAGTATCCCCAAAGATTGATAATTCATCCATAAATACCTCTAAACAATACCCCACCATGTCCAAGAAGATTCCCATCATGTACCGTTGGAAGGTACCAGGGGTAATATATAACCCATACGGCATGCGATTGAAGGAAAAAGTGTCAAATAGATAAGTGGAGGTTGTTTTTCCTTGATCCTATAAGGAGACATCAATTTATAATACCATGAAAATCTATATAGGCAGTAGTAGAAATGATGACCTGTCACTTTATTAAGGACTTGACCAATAAAGGAAAAGGGGAAATGGCCTTTCTTGGTACATGAGTTGAGCTTCCTATAGTCAATGAAGACTCTCCATCCACTACTAACCCCCGTGTGGAGAAGGTCACCATCCTCATTAGTGATCACAGTGATTTCATCATTCTTTGGTAAAACTTGAATTAGGCTTACCCACTCACTCTCAGCAATGGGGTAGATGATACCTGATTTCAACAACTTAAGAATTTCTTTCCTTACCACATCCATAATATTGGGATTCAGTCTCCACTGAGGTTGAAAACATGGTTTGGAGTCATATTTGAGAACAATACTAATATTTATAATGAGTGGGATAATCCTAGGAATATCAGAAATGGTACATCCAATTTCATTCTTATTCATTCTTAGGACATCTGGAATCATCATCTCATGATTAGATTAAAGTGAAGAATAAATGACAAAAATAAAGGTTTTATTTTCTCCTAAGAACTCATACTTGATTGATAAAGGTATGACCTTAAATTCTAGACCATATTGGTTATGAATTTCAGAATAAGTATGGGTCATTATATTGATCCAAGTTTCTTTGTCAAAATTTCTTTGCAGAATTGGTTCATTGTGAACATAATTTTCATCCACTAAATTGGCCATATCAGTGTCATGAATGGGTATGGACTAAATTTTATTGATTTAACCAATGGTTTAATTGATTGGTGATTTAATAAATTCGTCAAATGATCTATCTTAAAGATATTCAAGCCAATGATACAAATTTACCTCACATGAACAAAGAAAATCAATCTATTCTTGATATAAACATCGTTCAATAATTATTTTATGTTTCTATAATTCATTATCAACACTAATAATCCAATTTACCTCATGGATATCATCATCAACCCCAATATGGGAGTTTTAATTGTATATTTTCATATCAAGACTCATGTTTCTAAAGGTTATTTTCATTTTCCCATTTCTAAGCCAAATGACTATGTTGATTATTGATAGGAAGAGATGACCAAGGATGATGGGGGGTTTGCTCTATAGGACCTAAGATTAGGTGATTGTCAAGTAAAATGAATTCATTAAGGTAAATGAAATTTTCAACTTTCTCCAAAATATATTTTAATATACCCATAGGAACTCGAACACTACGATCAACAAGCTGAAGAGTGACAGATTTGATTTGGAGTTCTTCAAGCCCGAACTGAAGATATGTGGAATAAGAAATGCGGTTCACAGTAGCTCCTAGATCAAAAAGTTATTTGACAAATTTGTCCTCTCTAAACTCAATATTGATATATGGACTTCCTGGATCTTTTAAAATTTGGAAGAATGGTCCCTTGAATGTAATTAATCACAATTAAAACCAAAAGGATATGGTTTTTATGTGGAAATTTTTTTTTAAAAAAGGAAAAACTCCATAAGTTACATAGATTTAGAAGGAATGGTTTAAATATCATCGATAAGTGGAATTTTTAACTTAACTTGATATAATATTTCCATCAATGTTTCATTAATTTCTTTTTAGATTTTTCTCTCATGTGTTGAGGGAAGGGAGTAGGTTGTTTGAGTGTTTGGTGTTTTTGTGGTTTCTTTTCATTCTCATTGGGTTTTTTAGAATATGTGGGTGTTTCTTCATTATTTTCATTTGTTTTTGAATCTTTTAATGGTTTTAGAACATTTTTTTCATTTTTCCTAGTGAATTTACCACTTCATAAAATAGTCACTTCTTTTGGTTGTCCTTGAGATGGTTGTGTGTAACTAGAATCTCCCCTTAAGGTTGAGGATGATGCTACTTGAGTACGCATGGGTGTATTTCTTAATTTAATGAATTTTATTTTATTTTTTAGGGATGTGACTTATGAGTTCATTTTAACCATTTATTTATAAAAGTGTTCAAGGATTTTTAGAGGGATGGATTGGGTTTGGGATTGTGTGGGTTGTTTATCCTAGGAGGATACTTTAGTTGTTGGATGGGTTGTTGGTATTGTAAAGGAGGATGTTGGTGTTAGACTGGTTTTTTTGGAAGTAGTTATGGTGTTGAAATATTTTTGGATGGTATGGGTTTGGCCCTTGTGGCTGACTCGATTGTTGGGTGGGTTGCTGGTTATCTTCCCAACAGAATCCTAGATAGTAATTATTCCTTGAATTGAATGTTTTTTGGTACTATGGCTTCTAAAAGATCAGAGAATTGACCTTCTCCTGTCATCCTCCTAAAATAAAATCTTTAATATTATCTATGGTTGGGTAGTTTTTGGTCTTGTGGTCATGTTTGTCAAAAATTGTGAAAATAGGTTCAATAGTGAGAATTTCATTGACCTTCCTAAGATCGATCTCCTCAACTTTCCTAGTGAGTGAAACAAGTTTTTTCTAGAGACGTTATTCATCCTAAAGTGTGTGAATTCCACCAGACTTGGGTGGATTCTCTTAGTAAGGTGATTTTCCCCATGTTTGGTTTTGTTCGGCCAGTCCTCCTAGATACTCATAAGCATCATTTGGGGATTTTTTTTAAGGTTCCATTACATATCATGTCAATGAATTGTTTGTTTCCCAGACCCAACCATTCGTATAAATTTTAAACTTTTTCATGGATTGAGAATCCATGGTGAGGTACTAGGTTGTGTGTATCTTTGAACCTTTACCATGTTTTATAAAATTACTCCAATTATTATTTCAAAAAATTATGAATTATCATTTTAAGTGAAAATGTTTTGGGATGGGGAAAGTATTTTTTTTTATAAATCTTTTTAAAAATGGTCCTATTAGTGGATTGATGTTGGTATAAAATTATTTAACCAATTCATTGATCGATATTTTATTGATAAAGGAAAGATAAGAATGTTAGCTAACATATGTTGATGTGGTGGGAACATGGTTTCAACAATGTCGTTGAACCCTTTGACATGTTGGTTTGGTATTTATGACTCCATCCCATGAAAGGTTGGAAGGTGGTTTAGGACATGTATTTTAAAGAAATAATAGTATTATCCTAAGTAATCATGCTTAATTCAATAGGGTGCATTGGTTTAGGTAGGTGTGAGATTTTCATTCATGGTTTGATCGATTGTATTCCCCAAGTTTTGGGCTTCCTCATTTGGATTTCCATTTTAGTTCCCACCTGGGCCTATGAGTTGGTATCTTTGAAGACACTGCATTGAAATGGGATCAATTTTTGAATCCATATTATTATGAATATTAGGATCTAATGGAAAAAAGTTAATTTGGTGTAATTGATTCCCAAACCCCAGGATTATCCACCCTAACTAGACGGTTTTATTGTTCGTGGGTATATGCGAGCATGCACCAAGAAAAGGGAAAAACAAAAGAACAAAGAAAAGATAAGAGAAGTTGAGGTGTGAAAAGATAAATGGGGAAGAATGGAATGGTTATTTATAAGACTTAATAGGGTCCCTGGAAATGTCAAAAAAAATTGGTCTCACCCAAATTTACCTAAGTTTTTATGGTTAAGAGGTCACTTTTAGTTTAGCTAGGGTTGTCTAATTCTCAGAGACCAAAGAAAAAACCTATAGACACACATATTCTATGGAATATTTTTGGATATGAAGTGTCCAACTGTGGGTTGATTTATATGGGTTTAATAAAGATCTAACAGTTCTATGTGAATTTAATTTATGAAAAAGAGTTGATCCTAGGTTATTACAAGGGATGGATTGGATGAAATTCCTTTTTAATGATTTCAATTTCTTATATTTGATATGGGTTCATTAAAGAATATCAAACAACTTCATCACATACTTGTTTAATACCAACACACCATAATACTAATCACCTATAAATTTGGTGGATCACATTTATAAGAACTCCAAGTTAAAGGTTCGTATTATCACTTAATGTGTGTGGGCATAAAATTAAACAAATAAAAAATGTTTTCAAATCATCATATAAAAATATAAATTAAAATAAGTGATTAAATATTAATTGAATGATAAATAACATCCACTCCAAACCAATTATACTCCCTTGGATCTATCATAAATGTTTTATCCCTTAATTGTTGCTATTTTATCAATGGAAGTGGGATTTATAATTTTGGGAGAGGAATTAAAGAAGAGAAAAACAATAAAACAACTCAATCACTCCACCATTATGTGAATAATTTCACAAGTTTCGGTGTGAATAAATTCACACCATGAGGAAATGGTATCAATGTGATTTGAATAATAATATATTATGAGTAGTTGAATAAATTTTATTAAGAAACTAAGGTGAATTGAAAAACATACATGAGAAAGAAATGCAATTACAAACACAAAGCGGTAGCATACAAATACAATTAAACCAATCACCAAATATGATAAAATATTTCATCACCACTACATCAAATAGTAATTTTTGAAGAATTGGGTTGATCCTCCAATAGTGGATGTAACCTTAATTAATGGTGGTGGGCCTAGGTGGGTGGAATGTTAAGGGAGAGTGGGCTTTTCCACCCATGAAAAACAATCTTAGACAACATGCATCCACTAAACAGAGGTGTAAAAATGATCATCTATATGGATTAATTTTGGAGGTCTATTTAAGACCAAAATAAAGATACTTATGTCCTACAATATTATGTAAAATTTCATCATGAATGAATATTATGATTACGAGATATGTGTAAAATGGTGGGCTGTTTTTCTGGGTTGTAGAATCTGGCCCAATTTTTTTCTATAACTTGAACTACATATAACTGTCTATAAAACACTTAATTTTCTTTTTCCACTGTTGGATTAAATATCACCCATTATTTATTCTATCTGTAGATAAAATTTCAGATTCATTGGGCTTTGATATTTTCTTCTACACTACTTTGAATGGGATTTTGTCCAATTCACTTCACCCAGTATATTGTTGGTTCAAGACCCACATTGGTGGTCTTACAATTTGAATCTTCAAGTACTCCAAAATTATAAATTGTTACCAATGTAATTAGAAACTTGAAAATTAAATATGAAATTAAAATAATGACTATTTTTTTTTATTAGGTGTTCAAATATATACCACATAATAAGGAACTTTAACAAAGAATTACAATCATAATGTGAAATAGTGTTCAAATTGAAAAATTCACTAAAAATGGTGTTTATGAATAATGAATCACATGAATATTATTAAATAAACAATTAATACTAGCCTCTTTCACTGGATAATCACCATTCATGGAGACGGTAGGCTGTACATACGCATGAATACTGCTTTTATTTCTTTTCCTTATTTAAAGAATTAAAATTAATTGATATATAAGTATATTATAATTCCAATAGAATATATAAGTCATATATGTCATATATTTTTTAATAAAACTATCCATTATATGTTTCATGTATAGTGTGAACGAATCACATTGCATTGAGGATACAGTGGTCCACGCTTCCACAAACAATGTTATCGTATTTACCTAAAAAGGAAATAATGTAGGTACATGTTATATAAAAATTGATTAGTAATTAATAAAACATAAATATCATATATATATATATATATAATAATTTCCATCATAATTACCAACCATTAGTGGTTGTAAAGGAAAATAAAATGACATCTTTTAGTGAGGCGGTAGTTTATCGTACATGAATGGTAAATTCAATACCCATTTTATGGAAGTTTGTGTAAGTATAGGTGGAACCATAAAATAAAAATATCTCAATATATTGGTGATACTAGTGTTATTATATAAGCATGTCATAATAATAAATTAAGGAGTGGAAAAAATTAAATTGATCATTAAAGAACATTACCTATTATTTGGGTAACTCCTTTTGGTTTATACAAAACCCTTACTTTGTTTGATTTCTACCTAAATGGAGTTATATAGTATGGGGGAGGGAATTTGGGAGATTATTTGGGTTGTGTTTGATAGATCTAGAATTCGTAAAGTTGTATGAGTATGTGAGGAAGGAGGCTCCCTTTTATAATTGAGGTGAGTGACACTTTTGGAAACTACAAAACTATTAAATTCATATATATCAATTTTCAATTTTAAATTGATATAAACTGATTTATTTAGAATCTAATA
Organism: Viscum album; assembly: GCA_963277665.1. Taxonomy (NCBI): domain Eukaryota; kingdom Viridiplantae; phylum Streptophyta; class Magnoliopsida; order Santalales; family Viscaceae; genus Viscum; species Viscum album. The sequence goes on from OY728133.1 coordinate 670,158,655, forward strand.
TGAGTATGGTTTAAAAAAATCTCAAACAATAATTTTTATACATGTTTAGGTCACATTATTACCCTTATCCTTTGGATTTAACCCTTAATTAACCCTTTAACTCTTACCACAACAACTTGGTTTTTACACTTCAACAGTTAATATAGTTACTATAAGTTGAAAAAAGAACCATAAATGAGTTTTGGGTGATAGTTTCAACCATATCAAAAATAATTTTCAAAATTTTATATTTTTATGAATTTTATATCATTTAATGAAATATTATTTATTTTAAAATATCTGTAATGTCAATTTTGACACTATTTATTACATGTCTTTATAAAAATATCAAAACAAAAAGATAAATTAGAAAAAATAATTATTAAACAAAAATTACATGTAAAATTAATTTAAAAAATTCATGTATATCATTAAAAATATGAAATTATATTCATTTGGATATTTTTAATATCATTTATTTGATATTTTATCTAATGAAACAATTATCACATCACCATTATGCAAGACTTTAATTATATTATTTCATATTTAAAAATTGAAAATAAATTATTAAGATAACTATAAAAAACTTAGCTTCAAAATTAATATTTATAGTCAAACAGATCCCCTGTATAACCCCATATTAAAAATATTCCACTTGTTAAAAACAAAAGTGTGACAAAATTGACTTTTATTTGAATATAGTATTATAAATGTCATACTCTAATCCAAGTGTCATAAAAATTATATAATTTCATACCAAATATGATTTTGGTCAAAAATTACTCATCCAATGAAATTTGGGTAAGTGTTAAGGTAAATTTATTATATTTATAATATAATGTTTACCTTTAATTACCCGATTTACCTTCAACCGTGGTAATAAAAAATATTAATAATGTTACTATTAATATATTCTAAAAATAAAAGGGACTAATTTAATAAATTTTTACCATAATATTCAAAATATTTATTCCATTTTTTCAAAATTAAAAACACATAAATTACAGAAATTAATGAAAAATTAATCATTTTGACAGAATGATAAAACGAGTTTTTAATGTAAAAACGTTCAAACGTTCATAATGTTTTTATATCCAATTTCAATGTAAAATTTATTCCAATGGTATTAATTAGATTATATGACAAAAATTATCTAATTATAATTTAAAACCATTCAAATATATAATCTAACACTACAAATAAATTTGATGAAAAATTTATTTTCAACTTAAATACAATATTCTTTCAGTATTAATCAAAACCTGAAACTTATCTGAGAAATACCAAAAATTAAACCAATGTAAATTTTTATACTATGTTTTAAAATAATAATTTTATTTTTTTGAATAAAATATATAAAATTGTCAAAATTTGGATTGAAAATAGGTTCACCATCAAAAGGCGTTAAAACTACTTTTAGAAAAAAAAATATATGTTTTTATGCATAAAATTGTGTTTGTTATTATCTTATACCTATAAAATATATTGTATTAATTTAAAAATATTTTATTTGATATATAACATATAAATTTACTATATAAATCCTATATAAGTGTTATAATTTAATTGACTGTACAAAATGTGACTAAATTGTGTTTTGTTAAAATCTGGTGTTGCGTGCATTGTAAGTTATCCAAAAAATAAAATTATTATAAAATGAAAATATGGTAAAGTCTTGGGGTGATACATTATTAACTCCAAAAAAAATTCATCCTCAAATTTTAGGGGTTTTACATTTTAAAAAAGATATGGGTAGCTCTCCTTAATTTAATCCTCTAGTTTCCATGTTGCTTCTTCTATTTTATGATTTCTGAAGACACCTTTACCAGATGAGTCATAAAATTACTCAATACTTGCTATTTGGAATCAATATTCTAGATATTTTCATCGTAGTATGTAATTTTATGTTCCAGATCTCTTTGATAAAAGGTTATCACATGTGTTGGGTTAGACATGTACTTCCTTAGTAGATATATATGAAACGTATCAAATACTTTTGAGTGATTTATCATCATTTCCAAATGATAAGAAACAAATACAACATTTTCAAGAACCTAAAAGGGTCTGATGTACCTGGGAATTATTTTACCTTTCTTAAAGAACCATATAACCCCCTTCCAGGGTGCCACTTTCAAGAAAACATGATCTGCCACTTAGAACTCTTAATATTTCCTATGATTATCGACATAATTGTGTTTCTTACATTGAGATTATTTAATTTGAATATGAATATCCTTTACCTTTGTTAACATTTCTTCAAATAGTTATGGTCCTATTACTTTCCTTTCACCAACTTCAACCCAACACGTTGGAGTACGACACCTCTTTCCATATAATCCTTCATACAGTTCCATTTCAATACTTGAATGGAGTCTATTATTGTATGAAAACCTTACCAAATATAGGTATTGATTCCATGTACGTTGAATATCGAGTGAATAAAATATCAACATGTATTCCATTTTTTGAATTATTCTTTCAAACTATCCATCATTTTTTGGATGGTAGGTAGTGATCAAGTGAAGCTCAGTATTTAGATACTTCTAAAGATTCATCTTGAATTTTTATGTAAAATTGGGATCTCAGTAAGACACAATTTATTGAGGTGCACCATGAAGTCTTAAACTTTCCTTAATATAGCGATTTTTAGGCATTCAATAGGTAAATATTCTGTTATAGAAAGAAAATGAGATAATTTTTTAAGGTGATCAACAAAAACCCATATCACATCACTGTTTCTTAGAGTCCTTGGTCGTACCATGGAAAATTATATAGTAATATCACCGCATTTCTACATAGGATTAATAAGAGGTTGAAGAAATCCTTTAGGATGCTACCTCACATCATCCACTTATTGAAAAACCAAACATCTGGACACATAATCAACAATTTCCCTCTTTATGTTATCCCACCAAAAATTTTCCTTCAAGTCATACATATTTTTTCTACCATGGTGTATAGTTAAATTTGAGCTATGATCATCATACAAAAATTACATTTTTAGATCAGGTATTGATGGAACACAAAGCCTCTTTCTGAATTTTAAAACACCAACTTCACAAAAAAGTCTAATAATTTTCCTTTATTCACACCTTTAATTTTATACTGAAGGTTCTCATCATCAGATTAAGAATTATTTATCTTCTATAATAAAAATGTATCTTCAGCCATTTTAAAAATTATTGATGTCTCCCCTTCCTTAGAAATTTCCATATCCATATTTACTAGATCCATGAACATATGATCCTTTTTAAACCTCATTTGTGTTCTAAATCCATGACCATTACTACTAAATTAATCCTCTACCTTATTTTCTTTCCCTGAGTGGTAGTGTATTGAGAAATCATAATCCTTCAGTATCTCAAGCCATGTTGAGCTCTTTCTGTGAGAAGATCTATTTTATGCTTTTATAATATGTGTATATCTCCCATATTTAACCATAGATATAACGTCTCAATATTTTCAAAGCAAATATTATAGTCGTTATATCATGATGATGGGTTGGATAGTTCTGTTAATGAGTCATAAATTGACTTGATTCATATTCTATAACTTTATCATTTTTCATTAGGACACACCCAATTCCGTTTTTTGATGCATCACTATATTTGAAAACCCCATCACTTCCCATTGGTAGATTCAAAATCATATAATTGACTAATCTTATATTTAGTTCATCAAAAACTTATTCACATTCCCTTTTCAAAACAAACATATCCCCTTTATGTGTAAGCTTGGTTAACAGGTTATCCAATTGGGAAACTTTTTCAATGAATCACCAATAGTAACCTGAAACCCAATGAAACTACATATCTCAATTATGTTTGTTGGTGTAGGCCATTCTACAACTTCCTTTGTATTTTCAGGATCAAATTATATTCCATTATTGAAGACAATATGTCCAAGAAAAGGAACTTATTTATACTATAAATTAGAGTTGGTAAATTTTACATATAATTGTTTCCTTCTAAGAGTATTAAGAATGATCAGAAGGTGATTCTCATGACCCTCTTAACTTTTAGAATACATGAGAATATAATTAATAAATAATAAATATAATAATCAAGATATTCATTGAATACTATGTTCATTAGGGTTTCACCACCTCCGTTTCAGATTCAGCAAGGAGTTCTCCCTTCTTCAGGAGCTCCCAGTCGGGGCCTCTTCTGTTCATTCGTCCACAATTCGGATTCTCCCACAACTCCAAGATAAGGATGTGGGGGCATGAATGTGTGATGCAACGACACGATTTGTGGTGGTTTTGGGATTTATGGTGGCTAAAAATAGTATGAAGGGGATTTAAACTCAGGTATCGGTCAATGGCTGCTCGCAACTACATTCAGCGGTGAGGATTTTTAAGAGGGATTAAAATCCAACTGTAGTAGCGGAGGTATTCTTCCAGGTCTCATGGTACATGGTTCTTTCTGATCTGGCAGAAAAGGCAAGGGAATGGATCATTGTCCAATGGTGATGGCTCACGGTGAAATTAGATGATGATGTTGTAGGCAAGGAATCAGTCCGGTGAGGCTCAGTGTGGGCTCACCCTGATCGTCCATGGTAGTTTAATTCAGTTTCTTTCCTAGAGTGTCCATGTGTTAATTTATTAGTGATATTTCTGAAATTTTTGGTTTGTTTTTTCTGATGATGATCGATTGGAGTTTTGGCTGGATTCTTGATTCTGCTGGTGGATTTGAGGCTTAATCATGGCTTGTTTTGGAGGCCATGTCAACTCTTACACTGCTCTATCTTCTAGGTACATTGCTCTTTTCTAGGTCAGTTGGGTGAAATGGTTTCCAAATAGGTTTTGGGATGTGCTTGTGTGAGTATTAAGGTGTTCCAAGAGCCATGTTATGTTGTGTACCACTCCTTTTGCTTTGTTATTTGAAATTTTAACTTTTGGGGGTCATGTAGATGAGCTCTATTGAGGGATTTGGTCGCATGTTCCTTTTCTCTTACTTCATAATCCTGCCACCCTCTCTGAGGAAGATCCATGTGGTGGCCTTCTTGATGCTTTGGTATGTTAGGGTGAGTGACTGTCGACATCTTGGTGGCTCCGTCTTTTTGGGATACTGGTGATGTTCTTCGACGGCTTGAATGTTCCGATGAGGTTTTTTGAATTGGAAGATGAAAATGATAATTATTTTGACTTTGATTTGTAAATTTCAAGTATGTTTGGGCACAGTTCTTCATGGTTTGCATCAGCATGTTTTGTTTTTTTGGATTTTATGATTTTGGAATGTGAATGCTTCTTAGAATTCTTCTAGGATTATCTCCAGATGTGGTTTCAGAGAATGAAAAATTCTCCAGAGCTTTTGAATCCTGATTTGGATGAACGAGAGGGTATGGTTTTATCCATCGGTACTATGATTGTGAAACCCTACATGGGACAGCTAGCTGAGTGGTCCTGCATTGGTGGAGGCTTGACATAATTTTTTAATCTATGGGAGGTGAATTTCTTATAGTATTTATCTGGGTTGTCTTTCATTTTAATGGTTTATATTGGGTGAAGTTGTTAGGGTTTACACTTAACCTTTAAAAGTGTAATATAAAAATACAGAAAAAAAAGGATTCTAGTATGGTAATCTGTCTATTAGGTCCATAAAAATAGAGTGTGTATTATTCAATCGAAATGAAATTACTGTAAACTTATAATTTTCATACCTCATTTGAAAATTTGTCTTTAGAATGTCTTCATTCTTTACTCGCAATTGGTGATACCCAGAATAGAGATCATTCATTGAAAAATAATGGTCTCTATAAAGTAGATCAAAAAACTCATCAATGTTAGTTAAAGAATAATTTTTATTTATTATGATATAATTTACTTCCCTATAATCAGTTCACAACCTCATGGATCCATCTTCCTTTTTAATTAATAGAACCAAGGATCCCCATTGTGAAACACATGGTCGAATAAATCCCTTATTACCCAAATCCTCTAGTTTTTTCTTAAAATACACCAATTACACATGGTCAATTATATAGTGATTCTTTTATATTGGCCATGAATTTGGGATTAAATCACTGGAAAATTCAAATTCACACTCTGGGGGATTTCCAAGTAATTCCTCATGAAAAACATCAATGGAATCCTACACAATATGTACATCCTCAATTTGAATACTAACTTCTCCATCACTCTATGTTTTTTTATCCTCTTCCCCATGAATTTCATTCGGTAGAGTTATTGGGGATTGATCTAAATAAAAATAAGGTGAAGAATCATCTACTCTAAAGATGAGTAATTCTATATCTTCCTCACAAATCATAATTTCCTTCCTATTGCAATAAATTTTTTCATCATATTTTGAGATCCATTCTATATCGAGGATTATATCAAATTAAACAATAGGTATGATAATGATTTCAAAACATAAAGAACATTTATGTGTCATAATGGGGACTTCCCAGCATATATTTATTGTAATGATACTTCTATTAGTATCTTTTTTCTTACAAATCACTTATTAAATTGAAAGGGAAATGTATTAAATTATTGGAGAACTAGGTAGATATAAAAGAGTGTGATGATATAGAATCAAATAATGAATTTCATAAATTTTAAGATATGATTAATATATCTACCACCACTTCATTGGGTACTTCTACCTCATTTGTAGTGATTTAATAATCTTGTCCATCTCCCATTGGCCTCTTATATGGAATATTTTCGTGACTCTTGAGGCATTCATTTTTATAGTGACCCATCTCCTTGTATTTATAACATTGAATAAAAGTTTTTTCCTTATTCCCTTTATATTCCATAATGTGATGACACCTTTTAGAACACTTATAAAAGACTTTCATGCCTTTCAGGAATTTCCCTGGGTGACTCTTTCCACTATTGTCACTTGATGGAATTTTTTTCATCTTCTTCCTTGATTTATTCCCTTTCTCTTGGTGTAAAACTGACCTATTCTTCTCTTTATTTCCATTGAATGTGTAGTATCTTGATAATTTATTCTCTATTTTATGGAATATAAAACTATCTCTTTTCATGATGAAGATTTCTGAGAAACTATAGGAAATTTGGATTAATACCTTCATATAAGTGGTCAATATTTCACTATGTGTTATGTATGTAATCTGTAGAATAATTGGATAACCTTATAAAGGTGCCTTCATAATTTGTAACACTCTTTTATTCCTTTTTTATTAATCCACATATAATTATCTTCATCTCAATATGATGATCATGAGGGATTTATGTATTGAATAATGTCTCCATAAAATTTCTTCATTCCATTAGTTCTATTTCTTATTCCTCTCTAGTATTTTGGATCTAGTTCCATTATTGATCAGCATCGCCTTTGAGATAATAGACCGAAAGTGTAAAGGTTTCCATTTTACTACATCCTATGGCCATAAAAATCTTCTCCAAAGACTTAATGAATTTATAAACTAAAATAGGATCAGTATCCCCCTAAAAGATGGGAGATTTTGTCTCATAAAGATATCCATTATAGGATATTCACAATGTGGAATATTTTACTCCATTCAGACAAGGTAATTTTTCATAACCCGATTAAGCTTCACTAGTATTTCCATAATATTCACTATTATAATACCAGTTATATTGGACTACTCAATTTGGAAATAACATTAATTTCCATGATTGTTAATACCTTTCATCCTTCCAAGAACCATTTTTAAATAATCACATATACTGGATTATCTCATTAAATCGGGAAATTCAAATATGGTATAACACTCAATATAAATTAAAATTTTATGCATCATAAATCATAAAATTTTGTTACTTTTAGGAAATATATAAATTTAAATCATTCATAATGGTTTGTAAATAAAATGTGGATTATCCAAAGTCTATCCCCTAGGAGTTTCAAACCAGGTGTGCAGTAAGGCCCTTTTTTGTATACCATGTTATGCTGATTCAGGCCTAATGCGCCTTGTCGAAGTTGTTTCAATTAGGTACATATATTCCAGAACCAAATCCATGTGTAGTATCTAGATAGGGATGTATTTCTATGAATACCCACATGATCTCTACGTTACCAAAATTCTAGGATGTTATTCTATACTAATTATCAAAGTCCATCTTAGGGTTATATTACCTTATATAAGTTTTTTAAATATAGTTTCCAAGGTTTGTTATAAAATTCATCTAATACCAACTATAACATCCCAACCTAGAATCTTGGATCTAGTTAATTATTTTCTTACATTTGAATGATTATAAGGAATCATCTCCCAAAGGACCAATCATTTTTGCAGCTCTTTGAAGCCAAATTACATACAAAATTCCCATAATACATTGGGAAAATAAAATAAAGCATACAATAAGAACAAAATCAAAATCATTGAAATTGATTCAAAGTATTCATCTTCATAACACGAGGAAAGGGAAAATAATAAGGGAGAAATCAAATTATCAGTAAGGTTATGTATAGAGAATGAAATAATGAATCAATGAGAATAGTCAATATAGAAATGTAATAACTCAAAAAACATTCTATTTAATCAATAATATTAGAATGAAATTAATCTATAGATAATTTCAAATCAATAATCTCATGAATACATATAATAATAACTAAATTATCAATATAGTAAATGCTTAATTATTGGACTCCATGTTTCCTAAGTACATAGTACATTTTCCGTAAAGACATTTCACTAGGCCGTTTTTTATATCAGGTAGAAACCAATCTGATTTGGATAATTGATCCATCCTATGAAACTATTGATTCATCAGGTGGAATACTTTAAGTGGTCCCCAACCCATGTCATACAATTCCAAGGCATTCTACATATATCAAATAATTGATATTTTAAAAATAGATTTTTAATCAAAGTGTCCAATACAACTTTGAAAATTTTTATTTCCATGAATAAAATTATATTTATGATATGATATATCAATTTGTTGTATAAATACACCACACCTATGAAATAAAAGGTGAATAAGTCTTATATCTCACAAAAGTAAAAGTGAGATTAGAAAATCCTTACCTCACACTTCCATTTTAGTTGTACATGATTTAACCTAATTTGTAATAGTTTGAAGCATCTTATTAATTTATATAAGAACTTAATTCATATTTATTGTATAAAAATGATCTTAAATTATTTAATCACTTGTTTTTTAATAATATTTCATAATTTCCACTATTCTGAGTGTTAGTTGCCATGTTTTTTGTGTATGTTTTGACTTGTTACTTTTTGTTCCTATTAATTAGATAATTATTTCATCTTAACAAGAATGTATACCATGATTTAAATATAATATATATTTATTATATATTTATTTGGAATAATACATAATATTTAGAGATTAAAAATGAAATGCACCGTTCATGAAGACGGTAGGTCGTACGTACGTATGAATGCTACTTTCATTTGTTTTCCATATTAAAATAATTAAAATAAATTGAAATATATTTATATTATAATTAAATTATCATATCTATGTCATATATATCACATAATTTTATTAAAATAATCCATTATATGTTCCATTTATAGTGTGAACGAATCATATCACTTCGAGGATGGGATAATCTTTTTTTTTTGAGGTAGTGCTTTGGTCAAAGACCACAGCACAATTTATTAATAAACAAAACAGGATTACAAGAGGAGAAAAGATGGGATTTTTTTACAATCTCTATCAAAAAGTTAAAGTCAGAAGGAATGGAGTCCATCCAAGTCATACTCTGATGAACTCCTTTGTTGGAAAGAGCATCAGCAACAGCATTCGCTTCCCGGTAGGCATGAGTAGCTATATAGTCCATCCCGTGGAGAAAATTCAGACAATTCATCCAACGTGTGGTAAGTGTCCAGTATATATAGATGTTGCCATTCCAGATGGAATGAATGATAGTGGTTGAATAACTTTCTATCCAGAGCTTTCTCCAACCTCTTTGAAGCGCAAAATAAACAGCATGAATGACCCCCAACATTTCCGCCTCCAGAGAAGAAGAGTGACCACATTCAACATAGAAGCAGCCCTAACACTGTCCAGCTGAGTCTCTGAAGATGGCACCACAACTGGCAGGTCCTGGGTTTCCTTTGGAGGTTCCATCGACGTTCACTTTAGTCCATCCTGGAATTGGAGATTGCCATCGATGTTATCTGTTTTACACAAAATGGAAATCATGATTGTATGTGTTATATAAAAGTTAAAGAATTATGAAGAAAATATAAATATCATAGTTATAACATATAAACAACATTTCCATCATAATGACTAACCATGAGAGGTGGTAAAAGAAAAATTATTGAAATCGTTTCATGAGTCGGTAGTTCGTCGTACACGAATGGTAAATTCATTACCCATTTCATGGATGTATGTGTAGGTGTAGGTCAAAACATTAACATAAAAACATATTAGTATTTTTAGGATACTATTGTTATTCTAAAATAATAAAATAATAATATATTAAATAATGAAAAAAAAATTAATCTAAATTGATTGTTGAAGAATGCTACCTCTTATTTGGATAACTCCCTTTAATTTATACCAAAATTGTTCCTTAGTTTAATTTATTCACAAATGAAGTATTCTAGGATGAGGGGAGATAAGTTGGGATATTATTAAGGAATGTATTGGTCCATCTAGAAGGAGAATGTTGGTGTGATTAAGTGATGGAGGTGGTTCCCTTTTATAATCGGGGTCATGGCACTTTTGGAAACTCTAAAACTATTAAATTAATATAAATTAATTTTCATTTCCAAATATATAAAAAGTGATTTATTTATAATATAATATGACTATAAAACCTGATAAATTAGATCCAGTAATTCTAAAAAATCACTTACATATAAAATATACCTAAAAAATCAGTGTGTGACATTAATAACATCAAATTATATTTATTTTAGCATTTTTATTAGCATTTCTTTGATATTACCTTTAATTAAATAATTATTACATCATCATTATGCAATCCTTTAATTAAATTATTTCTTCTAAAAAATTTAAAAATAAATTATCATGATAATTATGAAAAATTTCTATTCAAAAATACAATTTACAGTTGAATATGTACCTTATACAACCCAAAATTAAAAATATTTCACTTGTTAAAAAAAGTATGACAAAATTGAATTATCTTTGAATATAATATTATAAATTCCATAATCTCATCCAAGTGGCTTCCAAAGGTAACTATTTCGGTAAAAGATAGTTTTGATTGAAAAATAAAAATGTAATTAAATTAGAAAACGTGTTATGATAAATTTATAATATTTATAATATAATTTTTACCTTTAATTTCCTCATTTACCCTTTACCATGGTAATAAAAAGAATATTGCTAAAGTTATTATCCATATTGTCCAAAAATGAATGGAAACTATTTAATAAATTTTGACCTTATAATTACCAAAATAGAATCTATTTTTTAAAATTCAAAACACATAAATTTCTAAAATTAATAAAAAATTAAATACGTTGATGGAACGAGAAAACGGGTTTTTGAAGTAAAAATGTTCAATAGATTATATTGTTTTTATATCGAATTTAAATGTGAAATTGATTAAAATGACATTAAATGGTTTAAATGATAAGAAATTTATATATTTATACTTTCAAACCATTCATACATATAATTTAACACTATAAGTAAATTTTACGACAAATTTATTTTCACTGAGAATGAAATGTTTTTTTCTCAATTTATCAAAACATAAAACTTATCATAAAAATAAAAAAAACTCAACCAAAGTAAATTTTCTTATTTTTATTTGAAATAATAATAATATTTTTTTGAAATATAATATATAAAAGTTACAAAAATTATATTTAAAATAGGTTCAGCAACAAAAGGTGGTAAAATTTCATTTAGAAAGATATCGGTTTTTATTCGTAAAATTGGGTTTATTCTTATCTAATTCCCATAAAATATTTTCAATTAATTTTAAAAAATTTTATAGTTTATATAAAATATAAATTCATTATATTTTTTCCCTATAAGTGTTAGAATTTAATTTATTGTGAAAAAATGTAACTAAAGAGTGTTTTGTTTAAACCCGGTGTTGTGTGCATTGTAAGTTATCAACAAAAATAAATTTATTATAAATGGAAATATGGTAAAGTATTTGGGTAATTTAATTCTAATCAAAATAATTTGTAATATTCCTTTTATATTGATTCTTATTAAAATCATAGTCAAAAAGGAAAAAATGATCATGTTATTCAAGTTACCATTCATTTGTTGTCTTTTTAGATAGAACTGTATGATATAATAAAAGAGGAAAAAACCTAAAAGTCCACAAAACCTACTAGTATTGAATAGGATAAAAATAGAGTGCATAAATAGTTTTGTATAATAAATCATTAAAGGTTGAAATATTATTCATATTCTCTACAATTTTATTAATCAACAAATTAAAATACAGATAATTAAAGAGGGGAGATCAAATAGTTCTAATTTTAAAAATTCCATAAAAATTCTAAAAAATAATATTTCTCTACTCATTGATTTATTTTTCTTATTCCAGTGAAATTTGTTTTTATTATTCTTACATATATATATCATTGGTAAAAAATCATTTTTTCTAATAGGACTACTCAAAATGAGTGGTTGACTCTCTATTTCTCCCAAAGAGTTATCCCTTAGTGTAATGGATAGAATGGTAACATTTCATTCCTTAATATGTATCCCTAAAAATAGTAGAAAAAAATTATCTATCATTAAGCATGGATTTATTATTATAAATTCTAACTTGATAATTAATATAAGAATTACCAAGGAATTGATGATCTTTATCCTTATCTTTATTGGATATATTCCTATTATCTCTATGAGTTAATAATTAATTAGGGTTTTTATCTAGATTACCAATGAGAGATTCTACATTTATAATTACATTACTAACATCTATATATAAAAAATTATTTTCACTTTATAGCCCCTTCAAAGTATGTGTTATGGAGTTCTGATCATATTTACAAATATGATAGTGAATATTAACAAAATAGGCCTCAATTTGAACCAAATTAAACACTTCCTCATCAACCATGTAAATCCAAGTCATTTTATTTTTACCATTTTTATAGATATGATTTACATTTTACACCATGGAAAATGATATATTATATATGCACTACTAAAAATATAATGATACTTGTTTGAAGACTCCCATTTTTAACTTTATTCTTTCCCTAAATATCTTTTTATAAAATGTTGATTTAAACATGTTTTGAAATTTTTACACCTCTTGAAAATTCAAAACTACACTCCCAATCACCTTATAAAATATATTAAATTGATGAATAAATTCATATGAAATTTATACCTAAAAATATAATCCATTCATGATGATAGTAGCTTACTCTAGAAACATATCACCAAATTTTTATCAATAAGTTCATGTTATTTATACCAATGATCTCTTTAGAATGTTTTTTGAATCATTATAAATGGGGTACCAATAAAAGTAGCAAGATATTTCAAAACACATGGATCCCATAAAATTTAATTCAGCACTTCATTCTTAATCCAAATTTATTCATATGCATGCCTCTATGTGAAAGGGTTTATGTTTATATTGAACTTCAATAATAAGAACAAAATTGTTGTTCGATTAATATTTTTTAAGCTCCTATACCTCGACATATCTTTAGAATTATCAAATATGAAATGAATGTACGTTATTATATTTAGTATCAACATAAAATAATCTATCATTTAAATATAATACCACCTCAAATTTTATTCAATTAATGAAAATATAATTTCTCCCTTAACTGTGATAACATTATAGTTAGAAAAAAAATTTACATCTTCGGCCTTTTAACCATCACTTGATTATATCTATAGAAAAAATCCCCATATTTTGATATTGATATGAAATAAACCTTACCATTAAAACTAATTGTTTCATCCCAAATATATTCTATTATTTAGGGATTCTTAAAAAGAAACACCTCATTGAAAATCCATTTATCATGATTGACCAACATCCACTACATGTGTGACCCAATTTATGTTTCTCCTTTTTATTATTTAATTTTGTTTTCACAAAATATTTTTTTCTTAATTTTTTTGATTTATATGAAAGAAAAATATTTTTTTATAATATATTATTCTTATTTAACACCACAAAGTATTTCTTGAATATTATTAATTTAATTAAAATAAATATTTTTTTTGTTTTATTTAAATTATTTAGTAATATTAAATTTTTTTTAACATATCCATTTTTTTATATTTTTATAAAAGATAAATTTTTCATGTTTTTTTAATTTATTATAATATAAAATAAAAAAATTTATTTCTTTAACTTTATTATTATAAATATTACTTATTAAAAAGAGTATTTTTCTTGCTTTATTAATTAGCTTTAAAATAAAAGAAAATATTTATACCATATTTTCTTATTTATAAATTAATGGTTTTTTTATTGTTTAATTTTAAAGTGAAAATATAATTGTGCTTATTCCTGATATATTTTAATTTAAATGAAATTAATATAAAATATATGTAATTTATTCCTTGTTATTTTTCTTATTATAATAACAACCCTGATTTGTTATATTTATTTCAAAGTTAAATATATTTTTATTTTGTTTCCTTTCTGTTTATTTTTCAAAAAAATATTTCTTTTATTGAAATTTGTAACAAATTTTAATGTTATATAAAATATTTTATTTTCCACTTTCTATTATTATCTTTCTAAAAAAATAATTTTCTAAAATTTTCTAAATTTATTTGAATTTGAAATAAATTTTATAAACTAACAGAAAAAAATTCTATTCATATGTTTTTTTATTCTTAGAAAATAGTATTTCCTTTATTTTTGAAATTGAAAGTAAAATTAAATGTCTAATATTTTTCCATTATTTATTCTTTTATTATTTTTATTTTATTATTATTTTAATGGAATGAATATTTTCTTAAGTTCATAATTTATTTAAATTCAAAATATATTTAATGTACTTTTTTCTTTCTTATAATAAAGTAATGTTTTTATAATATATATAGTTTATTTAAAAGTAAAATTAATGTTTTAATCTTTTATTATTTTTTAATATAATAGAGTGCTCCATGAACTTTCAAATTTATTTGAATGTAAAATAAAATCTACTTATTTCATTTTTATTTTTTATTAGATAATATTTTTTTATATTTTTAATTTCTTATCATATTAGAGATATCCAAGATTTTATTATCTTTATTTAATGTAAGATAATATTTTTTACATTCCTAATTTTATTTTAAAACAAATTAAAAGTTTTCTAAATTTTTTTTTGATATTTAATATTAAAATAAAACATTTTTGAATCTTTTATTTCTTTTTTATTTTTATTTCTTATTAATATTACCTTATATTAATTTTTTTCATATATTTTTTATATATATTATTTTATGTAATTCTTATTTATTTTTTATATGTTTATATTTATTTTATCTTTTATTTATACAATTTTTAATAGATATTTTTTTCATTTTACTTTCATAATTTATTTGGAAGAAAAATATGTTTTTTGGATTTTTTTTCATTATTTTTTTATTAATAGAATAAGGTTTTTCTTGATTTTTTAATAATTTAGAGTAATATATTTTTTTGTTATTTATTTTTTATTTACATTTTTTCATAATTTGTTTTTGTAAGACCAAGGACTTTATAATTTTTAATGCATTTTGATAATAATTAAAAAAATTCTTTTCTTATATTTACCACTTTTTTAATTTCTTTTTATATATTATTGTTTTTATTGATATTTACAAAAATAGAAGTATCATATATTTTTTGGATAATTTTCTTTTTTTTAAAAAAATGGAAGGAGTCTATAGAAACTGGTGCTTTGGTCTGTCGGGTGGTTGTCAATCATGTGTGTATTCCATCTCTAATAGCCTCTATTTTGGTGTCTTTTTACGGTGATTCCCTTCCACATTCAAGTGAGTTCTCTTTTACAGATGTTTTGATTGGTCATCCAAATCATGTTTTCTATAATGGTATATTAAACAATTCATCTATCAATCCCTATAATTTTATTCACAAAGGGTTTCATAACCCGTCATAGAGGGGCCCATGTCATGACTACCCTAATCCCGCCTCTAATAGGCCTGGGGTTCGTGACTAGAACAGGGTAGACATATCCCACAAATGGGAGGCATTAGCCTAAACTACATGTACGCACGCACACATATCCAAGCTAAAAATAATGAAATATAAACACACTATGTAAACAATGCATGCAAACCAATATATACCACAACCATAGTACAAAAGTAAAAATACTATAAATTTAACAAGGCTAAAACAAGCCCACCAAAAGAAAATAGTCTATATCCATGAGTCCAACCTATAAAGTAAAAGGTACTGGGAAAGTCTGCAAAAAAGATATCTGAACACACCTCGGCATGTCTAGTCACACAAGGCACTTCATTTTTCTTGTCTACCTAGAACACCATCAATGATGCAATCATCTGCACAAGACATGACACATCTGAGAAAATCATGTATATGGGTGAGTAAAAAAATACTTATTAGGGAACCCTGAAACCAAAAAATAATACCATAAATGAAATTCCACAAAGAAAATACAACAAAGGAATACAACAAGTTAAATACCATAATGTTATTCCTCAAAGGAAATACAATGAAGGAATACCACCAAGTAATGTCATAAAGGAATAAAAATTCATCTCCACACAAATATATTCCTACAACTAATATATCAAAAACATCTAGATATTGTCAGTAAAATAACACACATAGTCTCAATAAGACACATATTCTTTATCAGACAAACAGTCTTCATAAGACACACAATCTCTATAATTCACATATTTTTCATAATACACATATTCTCCATAAGATACACAATATCTATAATACACATTATCTCCATAAGACACATAGTCTCCATAAGACACACAGTCTCTAGGTCACAGCCATCTAGAGTAATGTTTTCTCGAAGTGTGATCATTCTATGATAAATCACTCTTCAAGGCATTATTTCATATGAAAACTCCCAAAAAACCCATATAGTATATCTTGAAAAGAAGGTCTCTTCATAAGGGTCCCAATGCCTCTTATGGATCATCAAACGGATGCACCCTTTAGAAGTTATTCTCTATTGAATTTTTAAAAGGGGAAGGCCATTGGGCCTAGGGACCGACTGTACTGCCAGTCCACCAACCCTAGCGGTCGACAGCCATGGTAAAAATCCAGGTTCGGCTACCCCTATGTTTGATTGCTCTTTGACTGCTCAATCCACATTGGAAGTCAACCATGAGCCTATCTGGCCACCCCTAGTCTAACTTAGACTATCCATGCTGGGTCCATCCCGACTCCATAGGGCCCTACCCATTTCGTCTAGGCCTGACACAATTCTCATAGGTCACCCAGTCCAACCCACATGTGGGCCAATTTGTTTCACACATTCACTCGTGGAGATCTCCTCCACCTCTATGTAGTGCCCAACCATGTTACACAGCCACCGCGCCCCCCCAGCCTTTATGTCCCTCACAGTGCCGATCACACGGTCCAACTGGTTTTCGGTCCCATTCCATCTTAAATCCTCCATTCATCCTTTGGAGCTCAATTTTCTAAAATTAAACTATATATGTGATCCTCAGGTTTTGATATACATTGATCCCAAATCTATTTTGTCTAGCCTCTAATCTAGGGGTCCGATCATGTTCGGAGCCTCCCATAATGTTAAGCCATGATCACGAGGATCCATGGATAAAGAAATCCAAGTATAGGGGAGATAAAATTAAAAATAATTCCTGAAGATAATTTTTTACCTTTTTTATTATCATCCGAGATTTGTTTCATTATCAGGATAAAATAAGAGGATAAACTAATCTCTTAACAATCCTTCAATAATAACCCATCCCATAACAACGATCAAACCGCGGAACAATTTGTTTGTGGATTAACCCACGTTCATCATAGAAATAAATAACGGGGAAAATAAATCAAAAATCAAACACCCTAACTGGGATGTGGATCATTAGTTGTCAAGGATTTTTTGTCATTGGCGATCCATCAATAACAGTCTATGACCCCTGTGTTTTTCATCATTTCCAAGAGAATATTCTAAATATTCTTTCCAGAGACTCCATGGGATTTATAGGGTTATGATCCTAACCCTGGGTGTCTACCTAGATCATAATTTAAAATAAATGGCATCATTGTGTCAATATAATATTAAATTAAAATAAACATGTGTTTTATTTTATTCATTAAAATGTTCAAAAACTAATTTTTATAATTGAACTATAATGACTGATATTAGGCCTCTCCTAGGAGAAAAGGCACGTTACGAACTCAACGATGGTCTTGTATTTACAATCTGAATCACCGTTCATGAGTTATTATTATTTTAAAATAAACTAATTTTTTTATTTATTTAATTTGGGATTACATAAATGGTGAATTTTTCTTCATATGACCTGCGCCGACCAACATTAGGTTGCACCTAGAGTAAAGTCATAATTATTAGTTCAACTATTCCCTCATATTTCTTACCTGGGCCTCTATTTAAATGATATTCCACTTTTTTTAGAAATCCATTTGTGGGTGATTTTAAAATGTAACATTTTCAATGAATAGTTCTGGTCACACTGGTCCTCATAATCTCACATTGTCTCATTTCCTGGTGTTATAATTCTCCCAAATAATTTCTAAAAATAAAATTGGAAAAATCCAAGTCATTACATTCTCCCCAACTTGGGTCTTTACATCCTCAAAAGAAAAAACAAAGGTATACTCAAAGAAATGAAGGAACTAAGTATTAATCTAAGCCTCATGCTCCCATGTTCTCTTCTGTAGATTCTCGTGCTGCCACCAAACGTGCACCAAAGGAATTAATCTCCCACAAAGGATCCCTTCATGTTGGTTCTCGATCTTCAATAGGTACTCATTAAATTTTCCCTATCATTTATGTCCATCTCACCCTAGTCAATGATTTGTGATGGGTCGTGTATATACCTCCTCATCCGCGACACATGGAATACATCGTGTACCCTCTCTAACTATGTAGGTAGATCCAAGAAGTACACTACCTCACCGAATCTACATAGTATCAGGAATGGTCCGATGAAACTCGAAGATAGATTATGGCCCTGACCAAATATTTGTAATCCACATTGATGTGAGACCCAAAGGAACTTGTGGTATCCATCCTCGAACATGAAAGGCCTTCACTTCCTATCTTTATAATACTTATGATGAATTTTTTAAATATTTATCCATTCCTAGATGATCATTGCCATCTTTATTGTCACATGCACCAACTCTGGGCCCAATAGTGCCGACTCTCCTAGGTCTGTCCAAAAAATGGTGACCTACAGGGTCGCTCGTACAAGGCCTCAAATGGTTCCATACCAATGGTGGGATGATAGATTTTGTTGTACATATACTCTATAAGGGTTATATGATCCTCCAAACTACAAACAAAATCTAACATGAAAGCCCATAGTATGTCATATAGAACCTCTATGGTTTTATATGTCTGACTGTCTTTCTATGGGTGAAACACTATGCTCAAGCATAACTAAGTCCCAAATTCCTCCTGAAATCCCTTCCACAAATGGGGTGTAAATAGAGCATCATGATTTGAGACTATCATCGATGGAACACCATGGAGTCTAACTATCTCATGCATTTAGAGACGTCCCAAGATCCTTACATAACTCTACTGCTAGATAGCTAGGAAGTGGGACAACCTGATGAGTTTTCCAATGATCACCCAGATGGTATCATGTCTAAAATATGTACATGGTAAACCTATCATAGAGTCCATAAATATCCCATCTCAATTCCATTACAGAACCTCAATGGGTTGAGTCAAACCCAGTGGAACCTGGTTATTGTCCTTCACCTACTGACAAGTGAGGCATCGGGAAAGAAACTCTATAACTCCTTTCTTTATCCCTGGACACCAAAACTGATGTCTGAGGTCCTGGTACATCTTATCTATACATGGATGTACCACCAAAGTGTACGTATGGAACTCCTTAAAAACCTCCTCCCACAATTCCACTAGTACTATATTGTGATATCTAAAAATAATGGCATGCTCCCCAACTTTCGAATATTTATCAGGTGCATTCCCTATGGATATCTATGTATGTAAATTCTTGTAGTCGGTATCCCCAAGTTGTGCCTCTCTAACTTTTTGTAAGAGTGGATAGGTAACAACCATCAACAATAGGTAATCTGATCTTTCCCCATCCAGAAAGGATATTCTAAAATGAGGTCAACTGCTATGATTCCTCATTCATCAACTACGAATTGGATCTTCTAATAAGAGCATCTTCCACCACATTCCCATTTCGAGGAGTATAGAAAATCTCAATGTTGTAGTCCTAGAGGAACTCTTTTCATCGCGTCTATCTCATGTTTAAATCCTTATGAGAGAATATATACATGGAACTCTTTTGTTCATATTATATGACAACCCACTTTTCCATCAGGTAGTATTTCCACATATTCAAAGAGAAGACTACTATTTCTATCTCAAGATCATGGGTCACGTAGTTATGCTTGTGTGGTCTCAACTAAAATGAACCATAGGCAATCACTACTTTCCCCTACATCAGGACACAACCAATCCCAATTCTTGATGTATCATAGAACACTACGTACTTGATACCCTCCTCTTGATATATCAAGATCGGAGTGCAGATCAATCTGTGCCTCGACTATTGAAAACCCACCTATCACATATCTGTCCACATGAAAGGTTTTCCTTTCATGTAAAATCTATCAAAGATACTACCACATAGAAAAAGTCAGGTACAACCCTATGATAGTACACAACCAAACCATGGGAACTTTGTACCTCGGTAACACTCTTTGGTGGCTCCAAAGCAATCACTGCCTCAATATTTCCTGGAACCAATAAAACTCCTTCCTCTGAAATTACGTGTCCTAGAAAATGGATCTCTCGAATACATAATTGACACTTTGAGAGCTTCTTGTAGATATAGTGCTCTTAGAGTGTGTCTAGGACGATCCTCAAGTGTCTCCCATGCTCCTCTTTGGACGTCGAGTACACTAGGATGTCATCAATATAAGAACCCCATGAACCGGTCTAAGTAAGTTTGAGAGATCTAGTTCATGAGTCTCATGAACACTTCTGGAGAGTTTGTCTTGCCAAATAGCATCACCAAGTAATCATAGTGACTTTAATGATATATGAAGTTCATCTTTAGTATATCCTCAACCAATACTCATAGATAGGGTTATCCAGATCTATGTTCAATCTTCGATAACCACTGCGCCCCTTTCAACTGATTGATGAGGTCATCAATCCTTGGTAGTGGATACTTATTCTACACGGTCTCCTAGTTCAGGCACTGGAAGTCAACACATAACCTCAAGATCCTATCTTCCTTCATGGATGAAAAAACTGGCATTTCCTAGGGTGAAAAATTGGCTCTTACAAATACCTTCCTCTGCAAGTCCTCCGACTACACCCTCAACTCAAAAATCCCAATGGGAACCATTCGATATTCCAATTTAGATATCAGCATCATATTAGGGTATATATCAATGTAGAAGTCTTTCTATCTATAAGGAGGTAATCCAGGAACATCCTCAAGAAAAATTTCACCATACTCTTCCACCACTACATGAAACTATGGACTCAAACCATCCATTGCATCGTGGGTTAGGCTAGCCAAATAATGAAGGATCAGTTGCACCCACCTATTTGTGAGTCCATCCTACACTGGCTACATTTCCTTTTCACCGAAAAAGGAAAATCTATCCCCATAAATATGGACACACTGCACTCTATGCCTAAAATAATCAACTTGGGCATAAATTGTGGATAACTAGTCCATACCGAGAATGATGTCATAAGTCCTCAACACTGATAGAAAGATATCCCAAAGAAACTCTCACTACAAGATTAAGTTTACACTATTAGCACCAGTGTGTGATCATTAAACCTCCCATCATTGGAGTCTCTAAGTGTAAGGGTCGAGTCAGCTGTTCAATCGAAATCTTTGAGTCTCAAATAAGGTTCCTGGAAAGAAACAAATGACTAACACATTTCTTAATAAAAACTATATCTAAGGTTTAAAATACACATATCATTCCTATAATCATCCCTAGAGCATCAGGTTCATAATTCTCTATCACTTGTATCTAGCATAGTCTCCATCCACTAGTTCTATAAGCCCGTCGTGGACTACTTAGGGGTGGTGGTGGTAATATCTCAAACCTCCAACCACCTCCTGCCACCCTGCATGCTCCCCTTCGTCGTCTGCCACCCCACGGACCACCCTTATCTTACCTTTTCCTCTGTCTCAGTGGCCCCTTGACTGTCTCCTGATCGGTCGTATGACATGTCGGGCAATCTCATGCCAAATGTCCTTGACCGCCACATGAGTAACATAGATTATCCCTCAGCTAACTCGAGCTTCCCTAGGAGTCCAGCACCAGTTATCTTATGTCCTGGGATCATCTCCAAATGCACCTAACCTGATTGGGTCCCTTTGAATTCCATTAGCTACCTTCTTCCAAGGACTTAGATACCCGGTGCCTGCTAATAGATCCCATTATCAGTACCTCCTCCACTAGAAATATATCCACTAGTAGGTTTCGCTCGAGTACCCTGACATAAGTAAGAATAATAAGGTATATCATGGATACCCTGATCTTCCGACATAAGCCCTAATTTAAGGGATGATCCATGAATAATAGTTTTCATAACATATCCATAGAGTAGAAGGAAAGATCAGTAAATATCACCAAATACCCTGCCACATTCTGACATCCCTGCTACATATGTAGAATCTCTTGTATGCACACTAACTACAACATGGTCATAAAGAAGTCATATATGAAGAGATGATCAAAGTATTCCCAAGAGAGATTCACCTCATCATGTGTTTGGGTTACTAAGATCTACCATATCACTATAAAGACCTGAAAAAGACTCTTGATAAGGTATTACATCTATTAATAAGGCTTCCTCACAAGGAAAAAGACATGGGTAACTGCCTCCATCCAATCGTCAGCTGCCTGGGGTTCTAGATAACTCCAAAACCTATGAGATTTCTACCTCTGAAACTCATAAAATGCACTCAGTATGCTTTCATTCTTAACTGGTAGTGCTGGTAGTATTTGCTACTCAACGGGTGGTGGTATAGCTGGTAAACCAGCTGGAGGTTCTATCTTCAATACATGCCCTTATACCAATGCCTCGTCACTAGGAAAATCATCCTTGTGTTCATTCAAAAAAATAGTAGCTAGATGACTACAGAGAGGTATCATGTTATAAAAAAATATGTACCACAGTCAATTGTGTATACCTGGAGAGTTGAATTAAGAAATAAATTGAAGGTATTACCCATTCCTATATGATTCATGTACCATTATTTTCCCTACAACTAGTGTTTTCATGTACTAAGTTGAAAAGTAGGAGCCTATAGTCATAGTGTCTGGATACATCAACCGCCAAACCAAAACTATATTCTTGGGCTAGAAATCTGATCTCAAAAATCATAACACCTTTCCCCAATCAAACCTCATAGACACCTAATCTTAAATTAGAACCGACCCCCTCTAATACCACTATGTTATGACCCATCCAAGATGGCCCCATTTTGTGACTACCCCAAGCCCTCCTTTAATAGTCTAGGAGCTGGTGACTAGTACCGAGTAGGCATATCCGAAAAGTAAGAGGAATTAGCCTAATATATCTACACACACACACATCTCTAATCCACAAATTACGAAATGTAAAAAACCTAAGTAAATAATGCATTCCAACTAGTATATCCCACAAACAGTGTACAATAGTGAATGTATTGGAAAGTAAGTAGGGCCAAAACAAGCCCACAAAAAGAAAAGAGTTTACACCCATGAGTCCATCCTGTAAACTAAGAGGTTCTGTTACTATAATTGGAAAAGCTACTAGAACACACCTTGGCCTTTCTAGTATCATAAGGAATTTCCTAGTCCTAGTCTTCCTAGAACTCCATTGAAGAGTTGATCATCTTCACAATACATGAAACATGTGGGAAAATATCATATAGGGGTGAGTAAAACAATAATCAGTAGGACATCCCAAATCCACAAAGGAATACCACAATGTAAATGCAACAATTCAAATACCACGAAGGAATACCACAAATGAAATACCATGAAGGAATACCATATTATAAATACCACTAAGGAAAACCAAAAAATAATACATAGTCAGCTTCATAAAGATATATACCTAAAAAGAATATATCAAGAACATCCAAATATACTCAATCCTATAAGACACACAGTCTCAAAAAAGCAAATAGTCTCCATAATATACACTTTATCTATAAGACACACAATCACCTTAAGACACACAGTCTCTAGGTCACAGCCAGCCACAAAAATGTTTGCTTGAAGCGTACTAATTCTGGGGGAAATCAATCCTCAAGCCATTAGATAATATGAACAATCCAATATAAACCCATTTAGTATATCTCTAAAATATCATCTCATCATAAGGGTCCCAATTCCACTGACGACTCGTCAAACAGATTCACCATTTAGAAGTTATGGCCCTTTGAATTTTTAGAAGGGGGAATGCCACCATGCCTCTGGACTGACCGTAGTAGTCGACCACCCGGTACAACTGCCCTAGGTCTAACCCGACCCGATGGGTCTGACCCAACTAGATGGATCTGACCTAGCCCTTCTCTGCTAGGTACAACCCAACTATGCTAGGTCTGACCCATGTTTCCTGTGCCAAGCCCAATCTACTTGGGTCGTCCCGTCTCCTCTATACCGGCGTAATCATGTATGGGCTAGTCCACTTCACACATTTTATTGTGCCAATAGCCATCGCCTCTACACGGCACCCTACCACATCCCATGTAGTGCCAATCATGCCATACCACCGTTCTCCACCTCCTGCAATGGCCAACGATGCCCTTCCTTCTGTGATCCATTGTTCATCCTCTGGTGGTTAGATTTATGAAACAAAACCATATTTTAAATCCTCATGTTTTGGTCTACACTGATCTAGGATCTGTTTTCTCTTGCCTCCAATCTAGGGATTTGTTTATGTTCGAAGCATCCCATCAAGTTGAGGCATGATCACGAGGATCCAATGATGAAGACTTCGAAGAATAGGGGAAATAAAAATCATAAGAACACCCAAAGAACAATCCTTATCATTTGTTCGTATCAGCCTTGATTCATTCTCATTAAAAGGAAAAATGAAGAGGATCAACTAATCTCTCGATAACCCCGCAACTATAACCCATCCCGCAACAATGATCGAACCATAGATCAATTTTTGTTTCGATCGATCTACATTCATTTTTTAAATAAATAATGGGGAAAAGAAATCAAAAATCAAATGCCCTACTTAGTATATGGATCATCCACTATCGATGATTGACTGTCATTGGAAATCTGTCAATAAAAATCTTTGAACCCGGTGTTTTTCGTCACTGCGGAGAAAATTTTCTAGGGATTCTCTCTAAACCCTCCAAGGAATTTTATGGGTTATGATACTAACCATTGTTCCCTACCTATTTATTTATTTAAAATAAACAACATAGTTGTGTTGACCTAACGTTAAAATCAAAAATACTTACAATTTATTTTTTTCATTAAAACGTCCAAAAATTAATATTCTTAGTTGACCCACACTGACTGATGTTAGGTCTCTCCTAGGGAAAAATAAAATTGAAAACTAAATGGTGGTCTCATATTTCCAATCCAAGTCACCATTAATTAGTTATTAATATTTTAAAATAAAATAAAAGAATTTAATTATTTTATTTACTATAATTCCCTTCATGA
This sequence comes from Viscum album, assembly GCA_963277665.1. NCBI lineage: Eukaryota > Viridiplantae > Streptophyta > Magnoliopsida > Santalales > Viscaceae > Viscum > Viscum album. Next base: position 670,184,370 of record OY728133.1, read on the forward strand.
CGTTTTCATCAGATGACTTGCGATGACCAATGTTACATCACGCCCAGGGTAAATCTTCCACTATAAGCTCAATGGTTCCCTCATATTTATGATTCGGGTACTTGTTTAAAATATATATCACTTTTTTAATAAATTCATGTGCGTGTGCTATTAAAAGTTAACTTTTTTCAATGAATTTTTTCGAGTAACCCAGGTCTTGGAACAAACGTTGTCTCAGTACCCAGTCTTGTAATTTTTCCAAATAATTTATCAAAATAAAATCATGAAAATAAGATTCATTACAAGTGGCTTCTAAATTTTTATTTTCTGGAGTAAGATGGGAAATCCTATATAATTGAATTTGGGTTTGTTCTTATTAGTAAATTAAAGAATAAAAACACTTCTATAGTTCTGAATTTAAATACCCTTCATTGTTTAGAGTTTTTTTGTCTTGATATTTGTATTTTTTAGGGAACACATGTTCTCTTTCTCTTTCTATCAGAGGATGTTTTCTTTCTCTTCTAGAAGAAATGAACCTGGTTTTTCAGGGGATGTTCTATAAAATTTTAAAATGTCCCTATAAATTTCATATAGGGTTTGAATCTCTGAAATTTAATATTTTACTCTTATTTGAAGGGGTATCTATGCATATGTCTCAGAAAAATTTGTTATTTAAATGAACCATACTAGTTATCCTAATCTAGTTATAGATACATATTCTCTATAAACAGGTTTTGTTACCAACTAAAGAGACCCAAACATAACCATCCATAATTACAATATAAATTACTAATATTGAGTTACTTATATACCCAATACCATTCAAGCTTATATTTTCATAGAATTAGGGAATCCTTATACTAATTTATAATGAGATATCCACCTCATTATTTAGATATTCCTTGAAAATTTATCTTTTACACCATAATTTACACATTTCTAGATTTTCCTTTTTCAATACTATTAATGTTAAATAGGACGCCTTAGTGGGTTATAAGAGTTTCTAGATACTTAAATTTCATAGATTTATGTTCATGATCATGTACTCAATCAAATACCAAAACCAAAGTTTTTAAAATAATGTCCATTAAAATCAAAGTAAATAAAAATATTCATACGAAAAATCAATCAAAATATTTATTATCCTATGAAACATTCATTTCAAACCACGATTAATTCATTTAAACAATGACTCAATTGGTTCAAACTTTAACTCTGTATAGTTAACATATGTTTCCTTAAGTTTCTTTCTATTAATACCAACATCCTAGTACCTATAAATTACATATCCTAAATTTACTAAGATTATTCTTACTATATTATAAACCAAAAAATCATATAAACCTATGTTTATAAAAATGAACATACCATTTCTTATCCAAACAACATAAAATCACATCTCAATGAATATTACCTTAATCATAAACACTAAAAAAATATATCAATATTTTCTAAAAATATACTTAATCACCATATAATTGAATCACCTTTCAACCCTAACATTTTTTTACTGGTCATCTTATATGCCCAGAATCGATTAACGTATAGTCCCAATTAACCATAGTAACCTCAATATTAAATCACATACCAACACAAAGGGATATATATACCTCATTCATGTATCCTACCTAAAATCCAATGTTTTCCTAAAGTTTCATTAATAAACTTAAAATACAAGAACATAGGGTCTCAAAATTGTATCTATGAAAATGAACTTATAATAATGTTTAAAAATAATACCACATTGTGGTATCTAAAACTCTAAAATTATCATCATAATGTAACATCATAACTTCTAAATATATCTAAACCCTTTTCAGATACCAATTGAAACAACCTAGGATCGCAATCCCCAATCCAGTGTTGAAAATATATTCTCTATAAACATGATTTGATACCAACTAAATCAAAAAAAACATAAAAATCTATAATTAAAATTTTCATAAATAATATAATGTCACATAAATAAAAAATAACATTTAGGTTAAGGGTTTTAGATAATTAGGAAAACAATTTAACAAAAACACTATTTCAATATGATTAAATAAACATTTTTTCCACTAAATAAAGAATTCCTTATTTTATAATAAGTATTAAAAATCTTCAAAAAAATACCCACACATAATACATATAAAGACAAAGATTAAACATTACATATTCTAGTTTTTTTGAATTAGAATTAAGATTCTTATAAGTATAAGGATATTTTTAGTTTAGAGTTTTAGCAAATTAGGACAAACACTTACAAAGTAAACTAATACATTACAAGTGGAGACTTATACTCAGTATCCATTTTATTAAATTAATTGAAACCATTTTAAAATAATATATGTTTTCGACATATGATAAATTTTTATAATTATCCTCTTGATCTAATCCTTATCTATATTCCTCCTTAAATCATATGATTTTTAAAAAAAAAATGGATGCGAACAAAAGATCAGTAAGGGAATTTAAAGAATAGAAAATGTTAGTCTATTGGAAACTCGTAAAATTATTTTCATAAAAACATTCCTTTTTACCTTGAAATGGTATTATCTATTCAAAAAATCATTATCTTAACTTATATAAATCAAGTGATTTTATTAAAAAATAATAATAAAGAATATAAGATATAAGTAGGTAACTTGGGATAACATTTTACATGTCACTCTTATATATATTGTATCTCTCTTGGATACACACGGGTTAACCATCATAGTTACATTGGGAATAACCACCTCATTATATTCCCTTAATATATTAAGAGAAACCCTACCAGTTCACTCCATATCATTACCAAATTTATTAGAGATCTATAACGGGCTCACCCGCCCTCAGTTTATCACGGAACGACCCATACTCCTTAAAAATTCCCAAAAACCATAACAAAAGAAAAACACATAAATAATACATAAAATAAAAATAATTTTTCCACTTTGAAATCAAGTTTCATTTTTACAAATTTGTACACTCAATAATAAAAACAATTTATTTGAAAATAAAATTGTAAACATGTAAAGGAAGCATAGAAACATTACTGTGAAATGAAGTCTAGAAATTTCATTCATTCCATATATGTTTAAAATAAAATTCCATTTTGATTTTGTAAAAATAGATGAAATAGTAACTTTAAAAGAGGGTTTTTAAATAAAGGCCCTTACCTTGAGTTTGAGTCATCATGTACAATATTTATCTCCATAAATAATAAAATTAGGAAAATTATATAATTTATTTATAACCTTTTTTAAGTTTATTATCACTTTCTTTCACTTTTTATCATTTTATAAAAATTAAATAATTATTTATGTTCATGTTATACATTTTGACAATATTTGGTAATTGAGTCCAAAATGAATTTGGTATGATGTTAATAGTCAAAGTTGTCATTAGTCCATCAGCTATATAATAATATTCAGGATAGTTTTATCATTTTTTACATAAATTATACTTTTAAATCAATTCATTATATATAGTTATGAAAAATGAACTATGTGATAATCATAGAGGTCGTCGGTCATACGTAAGCATGAGTAACGTTTCCATTTTTAATTGATCATTATGGAAATAAGGTAAGTTTTATTTTATATTTCAATAATTATAATAATATAATTAATATAAAATTAATCACTTAAATGTACTTATATATATCATCCATGTGATGTGGCGAAGAAAAACAAATAACATCGCTTCGTGGAGGTGATAGTTCACACATACACACAGATGACATTATCATTCTTATATGCATGAAAATGAAAGAACATAAATGATATAATATTTTTTAATAATGATAAATACTTTTTAAATATATTAAATAAACATTAATTCCATCATTATAACCAATCTTGTTATACAGTGATGGAAAATGAATTATATCAGTTCACAAGGTGGTAGTCCACCATACCCACTAATGATTAATTATTTTCCCATTTGATGGAAGTAGAGATGGATTTATGTGATGATATTAAATTAATAACATCTCAGTATATTAAATATTCTATATTTATTATTTAATCATGGATGAATAATATTGATGGAAGTAAAAGAAGAACTAAAATTGAAATACAAGATTAAAAATGATACATTTTCTTTAGATAATCTATGTTTCATAACAGGTTAAGACCACTAAAGATGGTTTTCTTCCAAAACTAAGAGCTTTATAATGTGTGGAGGGATTATAAGAATGGATTTGGTAAGATAATGTGAAAAACAAAATGGGTTTTAATTGTGAATAAATGATAATAGGTGGTTTCCTTTTATAAGAGAGGGGACAGGTACTCTTGGAATTTATTCAAAATATTAAATTAATATAAATTAATTTTATATTCCAAATTGATAAAAAATGATTTATTTAGAATATAGTATAATTATGGGTATAAATTCATTCATATAATTAAAATTTACCAATTTTTATTATTTTTTAATCCATAACATTTTGTTTTAACCCTTATTTATCCTCCTTAACTCTTACTGTGATATCATGTAATTTAAACATTAATGGTTAATATAATTACTATATAATTTTTAAAAAACAAATAAATGAATCATTGATGAAATGTTAATTATTATCCCAATAATTTGGCTTATTTTTATACTTTTATGAATTTTATATCATTTGATATAATATTATTTATTTCAATATATCACTAATCTCAGTTTTGATGCTCTTAATTAATTGAATTTTTTAAAAATTATCATAACAACATGATACCTTCAAAAAAATATTTTAAAACACCACTAACATATCAAATCCATCTTGAAAATTCATTTCTTATGTCAATTTCCTCAAATTATTTTTATTTTTATATTTTAAATACAATTTATTTTATATTTCCATTAATTAAACAATCACGGCACCATTATTTTGCAACCCTTTAATGTAAATATCGCTCTCCTAAAAATTATAAATAAATAACCAAGATGAATATAAACACAATATATTTCAAAAAATACTTGGAGTCATATATATATTCTGAATAACCCTATATTATAAATTTTATAGTTATTAAAAACATAAGTATGGAATCTTTGATTTATCTTTAAAATAAAATTCTATAAAGGGATTGAAGACATATATGTGGCCCCAATACGTCATAAAATTGGTAAGAGGATGATTTAGTTCAACAATAACTCATAAAAATAATTGTACTAGGGTTAGAGTAATTTTATAATATTTTTATTCTTAATTTTATTCTTAATTACCTTATTTACCATTAACCATGGTAATAAAAATTACTAAAGTTACTATTAATTTTGTCGAAATAGAAAAGGTACCTATTTAATAAATTTATTCATGATGATTAAAAACATGAAATCAATTTTGAGAAATTAAATACATAAAATTATATATTATTAATTTAAATTTAATCTTGTTGGCATAACAAGAAAATGATTTTTTAAAGGGAAAATATTCAAAAGATTGAATTATTTTTATATCCAAATTAAATAACAAATTTATTAAAGTTAACTAAATTGGATTAAATGATATAATATTAATCAAATTAAACTTTAAATCTAGTAAAAAATATAATATAACATTATAAATTATTTATAAGAAAAATATATTTTCAATTAAAATCCAATATTCTTCACCATACATTAGAACATTAAACTTATATGAAAAATAGAAAAACTAAAACAAATTAAATTCTGAAATTCCACTTTAAAAGAATAATTTTATTTTCACAAATATAATATATAAAAGTTTCAAAAACTATAATTTAAATAAATGTCCTATTAAAAGGTGGTAAAACTGATTTTCAGAAAAATACAGTTTATAAGTGTAAAACTGGATTTATTATTATATCATGTCTATAAAACAAATAAGATGATTATTAAAAATTATATTAAATATTATATATATCTATATATATTTGAAAATATACTCTAATTTTTTTATTTTTTTTATTCTTATAAAACACAGTTGTTCACATTTAAATAGTTTTCCTGAAAAAGATTTTATTTTATTTTAAAAGAGGGTTTATTTTAGTTTATAGTTAATTAGTCACCAAAGAATTCATTACATATACATATGTAAAGCATATTTTCATAATTCAGTTAATCCTGTTTATACTCACCATTCTAATGGGTATGTTATAATGGTAACATTTAAATAACAATATTTAATTGTTTATTTAATCTTGATGTCGCCTATTTTGTACACTATCAAACATAGTCATTCCATTTTTTAAAACACTTGATGTTACATTATATCCCAATTAATAAATTGAGTTATTTAAATTTAAACTCGAGCATGGTAACCAATATTAAACTATTGAAATTACATTTATTGAAATCCCAAATCATAAAAAAGATTAATAAAACATTCACATTAAAAGTAAAATGTGGAAGTATGATGGTCACATGAGAAAACACATATTGGGGTCCCATACAGAAATACATGGACATGGAAGATAAAACAAACTATCAATTTTTTATGGAGAGTGATATATAATATGGTCATTATAATGGTAACCATCAAAAAACCATAAATTTATGATGAGTTAAAGGGTCATTGATTTATTAGTAAGAAATATAATCATATATTGTTTTTTTAAATATTTTCATATAGTTGATGAATTCAATTACTAACTAGACTAAGTACTTAATAAAATATAATAAATTAACTTATATAGTTTTATCTTTTAAGATATTTTCATCACATCCCTATTTTTTATCTAAATAATGAGCATTTATGATGAATTTTTTATGCCTAAAGCACTACAATCAACATCTAGGGACTCAAAAAATCCATTAAATATTAACATCATATTTATCCTATCTTCGAAAATTGAGAAGAAAAATGATTAGAAGAAATTAAGATAATTCTACAAAAATAAAAACCTTTTATATGAATGAAAAACTACTTCAATCTCTAAAATTCTTCAGTAATACTGAAAGATCAAAAAAGATCATTCAATAAATAACTATCCTTAAAATTCATAAAAAATATTCTAGACTAAGATCGAAACCCAAAAATTAGAATTATTTGATTACATAGTCGTCCAAGATAGTATTTTACCACCAAGTAATATTAATAACTCTTAAAGTATCAAACCAATTATTTAATTTCCCTAATAATCATCAAGAGATGCTAACCATTTCCCTAAATAACCATAATAACTATAAATCCATAATAAAATAATATATACTTCCAAAATATATTTTTTCCTTTTTTACAAAAATAAAATTCTACAGTATTATTTTCACCTCAATCATAAAGTGTTCCCAAAAAAATAAATGTCTTCTCAAAAAACATTCACCACTTAATCACCAAATCATTTTCCAATAACAAGGTTATCCATTAGAGAAAACATATGTTCTAAAAATAAACTTATTATTCTTACATAAAATAATTTAACTATAAATTAAAAAATCATACTAATTAGGAATTCATGTAGGTAAGTGTTAGGTGATTCACCATTGTCTCCCTTCATTTATGGGTTTAATTCTAGCGTCCTTTTCATTCGTGATTAGTTGTCATCTACCCCGTGTGTTGTACTTTTTATAAAAATATATAATTCTTATAAAATTACATAAATATGATTAAATGCTAAAAATTATCCATTACATGTTTTAACCTAAATGGTTACCTCATAAAATTCATTTTTCACTCCAAAATTTAATAACCAATAATTACTTTACAAATGAATGTCTCCAAAAATACCATAGTCACCTTAAAATTTCATAACATAAATCCTAAAAAAGGGTTTCTAAGACACTGAACTTATCATCAATCTGATAATTATATACTAATGATGATATAAATATCTCTTAGGAAACCATCTTAATCTCCAGAGTTCTCTAAACCATTCTTTTATACCAATTGTATGGACCTGACCATAACTATTACAAACTATAGTATTATTGAACTGGAATCAAGATTCTTAAAATTATGAGGGAAATTTTCAGTTTAGAGTTTTATATAATTATGAATAAATTATTAAAAAATAAAACCATATATTCATATTGGACACTTATACTCAGTATCCATTTTTCTCCACCAATGGAAACCCTTTTAAAATTAAACAAGGTTTCCCTTAAGGAAAATTCTTCACAATTATCCATGTGATATCATCATTATCTCTATTCTCCTTAAATCATGTGAAAAAGATTTTAAAAAATGGTATGAGAACAAAATATTAGTAAGGTAAAAAAAATAAATGAAACTATTAGTCTATTAGAACCTCATAAAAACATTTTCTTAAAAGAATACATTTTTACCTTCAAAGAGGATTCATCTTTTCAAAAAGATCATTATCTTACTATTTGAAAATCAAGGGACTTTCATAAATACTCATAAGAAAGAATATAATATATAAGTAGATAAATTTTTGAATAATTTTACATATCAATCTTAAAAATAATTTATATCTCTTCACTATGTAGGGGTAATTATCATAATTACATTTGGAATAACCACTATAGTATATTCCCATAATCTCTTGGGAGAAACCCTACCAGTTAAATCGATATCATTACCCAGTTAATTGGAGTTCTATAATGGGATAACCCTCCCTTGGATTATCATGGAACCACCCATACTGATAAATGATTCCAAATAACCATAACATAATCACAACACATAAATCATTCATAAAAGAAAAACAACATTTCCACATTGAAATCATTTATCGTTTTTATAAAGTCGCACACTCAAAAATAAAAACACTTTATTTGAAAATAAAATTGTAATTATATAAATGATTCATAAAAAAATTAATGTTACATGAAATATTTAAATTACTTTCATGCCAAATATGTTAAAAACATTCATTTTGTCTTTTGTAAAAATAGTTAAAAGGGTGACTTTAAAGGGGGTTTTTAAAAGAAAGTCTCTTACCTTGAGTTTGACTCATCACATATCATCGTTATATTTCTGAATAATAATAATTGATTAATTATTTACTATATCTATAACCTTTTTAAATTTTATGATTAATTTTACATAACTTATTATCATGTTATAACAACTACTTAGTTATTTGCGTTCATGTTGGATGTTTTGATGATATTCGATACATGAGTCCAAAATGAATTTGGTATGATGTCAATAGTCAAATTGGTCATTATTCCATTTTATATAGAATAATATTAATTAAAAGGTTATAATTTTTATACATCTATTGTACTATTAAATCAAACCATTATGTATGGTTATGAAAAATGAACTATGTTATAATCTTGGAGATGGTACGCCGCACATACACATGGGTAACATTTCCATTTTTAAATGATCATTATGGAAAGAAAGAAAGAATTATATAATATTTAAATAATTATCATAATATAATTAATATATTATTAATCATTTAAATATACTTATATATATCAGTCATGTGATGTGGTGATGACAAATTAATCACATCACTTCATTGAGGTTATAGTTCCCATGTACGCACAAACAACATTATCATTTTAACGTGTATGGAATAGTAAGGATGTAAGTGTTATAATATTTTTTAATAATGATAATTATTCCATTAATATCATATATAAACATTAATTCCATCATTATAACTAGTATTTAGAGATGGAGATGGAAAAAATTATATTGGTGTGTGTGGTGGTAGTCTGTCGTACACACGAATGATTAATTATTTTCCCATTAGACTGAAGTAGAGATGGATTTTTGTTATGATATTAACAAAATAAAATATTTTTATATTTATTATAGTGGAGTTATTATATCATTATGGTTGACTAATAGTGAACAAAGTGGAAGAAGAAATAAAACAGAAATACTTGATTAAATATGATACCATTTGTTTTCGTACAATCTTGTTTTCATAACACCTTAAGATCACTAAGGATGGTTTTACACCTAAAATATGATATCTATAATGTTAAGGATTATAGGAAGCTATTTCTTCAGATATTGGATGAACCAAAATGGTTTTTAAGTGTGAATAAATGATAAGAAGTGGTGCGCTTTTACAAGGGAGAGGAGGGCCACTCTTAGAATTCTTAAAATTTCTAAATAATTATAAATTAACTTTATATTAAAAAGGGATACAAAATAATTTATTTAAAATATAGTTTGATGATGGGTTTAAAACCATTCATCCAATGAAAATTATACATATTTTTTTTAAATCCTTTCCTTTTTGTTTTAACCCTTATTTAACACATTTAACTCTTACTATGATATCATGTAATTTACAATTTAATGGTTAATATAATTAATATATAATTTACAAATTACCAATAAATTAGTAATTTATGAAATTTATATCCTTATCCCAATCTTTTGGCTGAATTCTATATTTTTATTAATTTTATGTTGTTTAATATAATATAATTTATTTTAAAATATTGTTAATATCAATTTTATAGTATTCATTTTCTACCTTAAAAAATATAAAAACATGATATATTCAAAAAAAACTATTTTAAACAGTAATAAAATATAAATTTCATCTAAAATGTTTTTTTATGACAATAATTATATCAAATTATATTTATTTTTATATTTTTAATATCATTTATTTGATATTTCCATTAATTAAACAGTTGTTGTATCATCATTGTGAAATCCATTATGATAATTACATGTCTCCTAAAATTTTAAAATAAATTATCAGGATGAAGATAAACATTTTATATTTGAAGATATATTCTAAATAACCCTATGTTAGAAATTTTATAGCTATTAACAATATAAGTATGACATCTTTGACTTTCCATTAAAATAAAATACTATAAATGGATTAAAGTCATACTATTAGATCCAAGAGGTCATAAAATATTACCAAGTTTTATGTTAGTATAATACCACTCATAAAATAAAATTAGGACAAGTGTTTTTGTAATTTTAATGTATTTATATTATTATTTTTACCCGTAATTACCTGATGTACCCTTAACCATGGTAAACAAATTACTAAAGTTACTATTCATACTGTCTAAAAATTAAAGGGTAATATTTAATAAATTTGGTCCTTTTATTAAAAATATGTAATCAATTTTCAAAAATTTAAAAAACATAATTGGATAAAATTAATTTAAAATTAATCCCACTAATGGAATGATAAAATGTGTTTTTAAAGTGAAAAATGTTCAAAATATTGAAATGTTTTTATATCCAAATTCATTTGGAATTTAATTACAATGAACTCAATTGGATTTAATGGTAAAAAATATATCTAATTATACTTTTAAAACAATATTAAATATAATATAAAGATATATATTATTTAGACAAAAAGGATGTTTTCAATTAAAATTCAGTACTTCTCACTATTTAAAAATACATGAAACTTATTAGAAAAAACCAAAAATTAAAATAAATTAAATTTTGATATTTTTAGTTCAAATAAGAAATTTATTTTTTAAATTATAATTTATAAAATTTCAAAAACTAGATTTCAAACAACTCCACCATCAAATGGTGGTAAAAGTGTTTTTTAGATAAATAGATTTTTTAAATTATAAAATTAGATTTATTATTATATCATGTATATAAAATAAAAATTATTAATATTAAAAATTATATTTAATATTATATATATATATATTTCATTAATATAATAAAAAAGTTTGATTTTTTTATTTTATTAGTATGAAACATACTTGCCTATATTAAAATAGTTTTCTAGAAAAATATTTCCCTTTATTTCCAAAAAGGGTTTTCTTTTATTTTATAATTAATTGTTCACCAAATAATTCATTATATGTACATGTGTAAAAAATATTTTTAGAATTCATCTAATCATGTTCATACTATCAATTCTAACAACTATGTTATAATGGTAACATTTAAATTACAATATTAAAATTTTCATTTAGGCTCGATGTGGTATAATTTTTATTATATATAACAAATTATATACATTTTTAAAAACTCAGGTTGTTATAATTCACTTCTATATGTATTATAATTAATCCTCTTCTTCATAACATAGTTAAATTGAAATATAATAAGTTTCATACTAAACACTTCATAAGGGTAAACAAAAGTAATAATAGTCACAGATTATAAGTGAGCATTAGGCGTGCATATGGGTAAAATAAGATGATAAAAATATTTTAAACAACATAATAGAATCGTACATAATAACAAATATATCATAAAACATGATTCATGTCTTGATGATTTCGTATAACATTAAACATGTGTAATTGGGGGTGTGAATATATAAGTCAATAATCATGATCTATGAAAACATAACATGGTTATAACATTAAAGAATAATATTGTGACATGAACATAAGAATATAAAATAATTTAATTATTCAAGGATTATTTCAAATACCATAATCAAATTATGGACGTAATACCTTAGTGGTTTGGGTTTACACAACATTCATATTTAACTTTAATAGAGAGAGTTTCATAATGGATCATATTCACTCCTAATTCTCTTTAAACATTAATGAATAGAGTCTAATAGTGGATTGATTTTAATCCACAGCCCCTTACTTTTCTTCTAATGAGTTATAAGGCTTCAACCAACCAATTGGTGTTTTATAATATACCCACCCATCAAAAAAATAATAAACAATAAATACCTATTCCAGATGAACATGAAAACATTTTTAAATCTATCAAAGAATAATTAACCCATGTATAATAAATGGGTTTCATGAGAAATGTTATGAAAAAATTATCATATCCATTCAAAAATATAATTTTTATGGTATAATTATTTAATAACCTCAATGTATAATAAGAAATATTTAAGGACATAGAAAAAAGGAAAAATTACATTATAACAACAAAAGAATACTTCTTTGAAAAAAATAAGAAATATAATTTTCTTTTGATAAATTTTATCAATAAAATTCAGAAAAAGGAAAAAAAATTATTTTGGATAAACATGAAAACTTCAAATGGAATATTTATTAAGAAAAACGTTCATAAAATAGGGAAAAGTCATTCATGTAAAAAAAATTAATAATGACATTATATTTACAATTTTGTAAAGGAATTCAAAAATTACCATTGTGGAAACCATTAAATAGATTCATTTTAAATTTTCATAAAGGAATTAAAATTAAATAGAAGAGAACATAATAAACCATTTTGGTAGAGTGATTAACATTTCTAAAAAAATATAGAGAATATGGATGTGGAGGACAACGATTTCCAACTATAAAGAAGAGGCAAGGTTGTTTTCACTTACAAGTAAAAAAATTGGTTGAATTATTATCCAAAGGGAAGATAAATGATAAGAAAACGTCTAAAACATATAAAATAAAAATATTATATGAGAATATATGGTTTTTTTAAAGAAACATAATTAAATTTTATTAAATAATAACTAACCCATAAATAATTTATAATTCATGGTGATATCTAAAAAGAAACCATTATTTCTTTAGTAACCTTATTAACAAAAAACTTAATGATAGAACACAATGTAAAATGTTAAATACTATAAATAAAAATTTAATCTTTATATAAAAAGTAACTTTGTCACTATATACATTATATAAATGTTAATATGTTCTTAAAACAAAAAAATGTCTCAATGAATGAAATTTTATATGAGAAACTATTACATATTTTATAACATTTGAATAAGAAACTACTATAAGTAACAAAATTGAAGAATTTTTTTATCCTAGAAATTTCTTGATTTTTTTGATAACATAAATCCATTTTTATTATATACACAACACAAAATAAAGAATTAAGTAAATACAGAATAGATATTAATGAAATAAAATTTAAATGAGAAAACCCTTACCTTGGATTCTCACTTAGTCAAACATTATCTAACCACTTTTATAATAAACTAATACTAATTAATAATATATTTAATAAAATTACTCAATTTTTGATACACTATATATTTATCCTTTATATTAATTCATTAGATATACAGTACCTATTTTTAATTAACGTTGTCCTTATATTGTTAGTAGTTTGAACCATTCATTTCTCGTTTTGGTATAACAGTTTTTTCATCATTCCATGTTCATGAATTAATCATAATAATAATATCAAAGGAAGTGGAATAGATGTTTCATAATGTGTTATGATGTTGGAGGTTTATTCTGTTGGATTTTTTAGGCACTGTTCTCCAAGATGATATCTATACCATGCTCATTTTAGTGATTTTTAACGAATAATGGGTGGTATATTAACAATTAGTAAAAAATAAATATTAAAATTACAGAACCAAAAAAATAAATAATTATAAATATAAAATGTTACCAATAATTATTTTTCCAAAAAATTCCATTGAAAAAAATATATAGCATTGTTAATATATAGGATTAAACACACCCAAACCAATACATGTTATAATAAAAAAATTTATGATTGTGAAGTTATTATATTCTAATATAATCATTTTCAAATTATAATTATATTATTTGGATTTTAAAAAATAGTTAAAACAAATTTTATTAGAGCTTCATGTAGAATATAAATGGAAAATAATGATAATGAGATATTGCTTACGAATAAAAAAATCGTATATCCTCTTGGAAGCCTTTTTTGTTTTAAAGGAATTAAATAATTATATTGAGACCAAGGTATCAATAAATCAGGTAAGGATTATTATGGAAGGAAGTGAGGCCAATTATATAGAGTAATTATAATTTTACATGTGTCTTAGAAAGGGTGGTGGATGAGTCCTTTTATAAGTGGGAGGGGTTCCATTTTTTGTAAATACTTACTTATTAATATATAAAAAAATATTAAAGGATATTGTATAAAATATTTAACACTAAGGAATAAAATATCATGGGTTTTTAATCACAACCTTATCCACTTATTTAATAATATGGTGTTTTGAGATTTTTTTACCACATAGTTTAATTTAACACCTTTACCTTATTTTTCCATTTATCATGGTGAAAAAATTTTACCTTGGTAACTCATTTTTATGTCCTAAAAATAAATTTAACTTGGTCAATAATTTTTATAATATTATTCGAAATTTTAAAACAATTTTATAGAACTGAATTTATAAATTGGTTAAAAATTAACTTCAATTTAAGTAAGTATAATGAAATAAAAAATAATTTTTAGAAGAAAAGTATTTATAAACATAAAAATGAATTTATAATTACATAGTATAATAGTATTTATACTAATGAAATTTATTGGTTTATAATTTAAAAAATCATGGTTATTTTTCTTTTAAACTGACCAAAAACTAAATGAAATATTTTGAATATTAAATTAATAGAAATGACTAAAAACTGTTTTTTATTCGATTAAAATATTACATAGAATTAAAAATATCAATCTTAGGTTTATAAATAAAACGAAATATTTATAAATTCATTATTTTAATTCTTAAATACATTCTTTTTTTAGAATAATGTTTCATAAAGTTTGGATTTATTCTTATACAATGATGAAGTAATAAAAGTTACAACATTTCTAAAACGGTATATTTTTACTAATCAGTAAAAAATAACTTGCTTTGAAAAATTTCAAAAAATCTTCTTGATATAATTTTGATCTATTAATAGTAAAAGTGAATTCCATTTTATCAAATTAAAAATAAAAAAATTAGATATTTAAATTTTAAATAAAACATATATAATATATAATAAAAACAATGTTTCTAAATATATTAATATCATTTAGACATGAATAATTAAATTAATGTTTCTTATAGTTCCTTAATTATTTCTTGGATGTTATTAATTTATTTTAATAATAATTACTTGAATAAATACATATTATTCATATTATTCTTAAAATTTAACATATTTAACATGAATGCATATTTTATAAAAATCATTCTTATTGAATATATGGTATATTCAAAAATGTATTATTATATTTTTTTTATATTATAAAATCATTTATTTTATTGAGTTAAAATATTTATAATGAAATTATATACATTTCAAATCTAAAAAAAATTATATAAACAATATAATGGAAATTCTGAATAAATAATATTATACTCACTAGCTTTATACCCTTTTTATTTGATTTATATCTTGTAGGATTTATTTCATTCTCACATTCTGATAATTTGATAGAAATTATTTATAATTGATATAAATTTCGTTAAAGGAATGAAATTGGGTCTTAAAACATACGGTGTTATATATTTTTTCCATCGTTAGTCTTATCTGGTCTCCTATTTAACTAGATTTAGACATAAATAGGCTCATTGGAACATTATCTAACAAAACATGTATTGATATGATAATTTTTTTAATTACACTCTTCCTCTATCAAGATTCAAAATTTATATCATGTCTTCTTTTAAAATATCTATTTTTAAAACCCCAACACTATTGCACTTCTTATAATCATTTTATTGATACCTCTATAGTATTTTAAAAAATATTAAAGCAGAAAAATATATCCCTTGGTTCATATAGAGAAGGTAAGAATTCCAATTTTGTTTTGGTTAAAAAGATAATATTTTATGAGGTTGATACTAAGGTCTCAATGATGTTTATGGATGGTGAGTATATTTTGGAATCATCCTGATTCCTAGATCCATTCATGGTTCCACAAAAGGGGATTGTTTCATTAGAATATGACTCTATTGACGTATCTTCTATTAAGGAGCTAGTGATGGGGTTCCATGTGGTGTCTATAATTTTTTATATAGATCATTCTAATGAAAATTTGAATATGAAATTCTTTGACGTGTGGGATTTTATTTTATTTTCTAGCCCTATAATTTTTGGGGTTAAATTTGGTTAAAAGTTTTTCTAATATCTCCCCTACTTTGTTTCAAATTAGAGTCCCAAAGTGTTAATTCCTTTTATTTTTATGTTTAGGTATGATTTCAGAATTTTTTTTCTTGAAAGGAATCATGTGATGGAATCATGGTAGATGATTTGTGTCCTTAGTAAGAGAAATATTTATTTTTGGACCGACCCATTCCTAAAATGGGTAAAATCTTCAATAATCTATCATCTTGGAGATTACCTTGGGAGTGTAAAGATTATTATCTACTTTAAATGTCCTTCAGGTTACCTTAAAGTATTTATAGGGTTGGAGGGTCTCGTATTTTTTCCAAAAAAAATTAGTGCATCAATATCCATTTATCATAGGGGGTCACCTTCCTCTTTCACAATGATAAAATTATAAACTTTTAATGTGAGGGAATTATCTTGATCTCTCTTAAGGATACATAAAATCCTTAATTTGGAAAAAAAATATTGGTTTTATATATCTCTCTTTTGGTTTTCTTTTATATTTTAGAAGATCCTGGTCAATTCCTTCAACTTAAGGTTCACTTTAATTCTCAGAATTTCTCTTTCCACCATATAGTTTCTATTATAACTCTTATTATATTAGAAGAAAAAACTAATGGGATTATCTTTAATATATGGTTTTGAATTTATTGATGTCTTGAATCAGTGGAAGAGTCTTGAAAACCATTACCTTTTATTATAAATATCAAGGAAATTTATATCCCCCATAAAACTCCATCTTTTAATTTATTTAATTTATTGTTTATAATTTTTATTACAAATTAAATTGAGTTGGTTGGAATTTTTCCTAGACTAAGATGAAATATAATGGAAGGGTCTCCAAAAAACAAGGTAGATATTTGGTTACTAAAGATCCATTCACTATATTCAGGGATATTAATGTGGTTAAACTAGCTAGGACATCCTCTCATAGTTCACCAATCATTTGAAAATCTCAAAATATAGATTTTAAATGACCAAAAACATTTAATTTTAGAAAATATATATTACTAACGATTGATTTAAAATGGATCTCAAGAACTTTGGGGTCCTTTCTTATTTGTAGAGAGGCATGTTAGGTTTATTTCATAAATTAATGAAGCGAAAATATGATTTAAGGTCTTTGAATAAGAAATATTTTAGAAACATCATTAAAAATGTATTGAGGCATTAGAATGAATTATCCTTGGAAAAAATTAATTTTGATTTTTTCTCTAACATGGATAATAGTGAATATTTTATAAAATTCCAAGGTGAATTACTCAAATTGCTAAAAAAAATATTTTCTAGATACAAAAGGTAAAGTTGAAAATATGTAAGGGGGTGATTTAAATAAATATTTTACCTACACTCAATTAAAGATAAACACATATGATACACTATCAAAGGACAAAAATAATTCAATTTTTTTTTTGAATAGTTGACTCTTCTTGTGGAAGCGAATTGAATCCTTGTTTTCATTCATAATGCTACTCTTGTTAACTAATAGGTTTTATTTTCTGAGATTGGATATTTGATCTTGGTGTAATGAATAAGAGTTAATTTGAACTATTACCCTCAAGATTTATTTATTATTGATAAATATATTTGATAATAAGCGAACAAACTTTAAAGGTTTACTATTTTTATAGAATTGGAAACTCTATTTTAGATGACATAGATAAATAAGAACTCAATAGTGGTTTGTAGTTTTCTTAATAAAAGAGACTCTTGCCCTTGAATGTAAAGGGACATATCTATATAAACACTAAGTATATAAATTCTATTTTAAATCACTAATTCAAAATAATTTCTTTTCAGAAGGGGTTTGACCGTGTTATGCCTTCAAAGGTGTGCTTACCTCAATGGTTTAGTTATGGTATCTCTCTTATCTCAAGATGTTCTATTTAGTAGATTCATCGGTCTACTTCTATGATGGGATTTAGTTTTTTGGGTACATATATTTTCAACTAAATTTGGTCTTGATATTGACTATGGATTCACTATTGATTTATATATGTGGATCATCTATATATTGTTTTTTTATCCTACATAAATCTATTTGAATGGTTTCATTTAAACTTTTGAGTTATTGATTTAGGTTTTCTTTTTCGGATGTATTTCTAATAACCTAGGCTTGATGGAATTGATTTCGGTGATCTTAAATACTGAGGAATAAGAAGAAGATTATTATTTTTTGGGAGTTATTACTTATTATTTTCTATTTCCTACAATTTAGACTCACTTTTGGTATCTTTTGATATTTATGGATTAAATTTTGATTGTTGACTGTAGATTCTAGTGGGTATCACTCTAGTTCTAGATGATGTTTATTTATCCGGTATTCTTGGTATAATGTGATTGTTAGAGACACTTTCATTTTAGACTAATCTGAACTTTTATATTTTGGGTTTCAATTACCTAAGTATATTACCAAGCTATAGTGCTTTAGGTCACTTATTCATTTTTTATCATCATTTCATATTGTTAAATTTATTTTTTGGGTGGTTATAGGTTTTTCTCTGTATCAATGATGAGTTATGATTAAAGAGTGAATTATGTATTATCAGAGTCATCTATGTTGGAATGTGTTTCATGGTTGAGGTTTGGATAATATGACATTTAAAGGATAATTTTGGGAATTTTTCGGGCTTGAAAATAAAGAATATTAGCTATAATCATTATAACATGTGTGGAGTTTCCAATGGGGGTTTATTTCACATTTTTTTATTTTTGTAACGATGGTCGGTACCTTGATTAATCACCTAAAAATTTATAAATCCCTTATTCATATAGACATTATTTTAATTTATCACTCGCTTCAATTAAAATGCTTAAATGGAATGAAATGATTTTATGTCAAGTCAAATCCTTGGGTTATTACATGGTGGAATTAATAGTGATTTTTACAAGGCATGGTATTAGTATGACATTTTCCCACATGTTGTGACATCTTAGTTGTAGATTATATCCTTAAGGAATTATAAAAATGTGTTTATATTAAATTATGATATGATCTTACAAGTATATAAGGGCTAGAAAATATATGTTTTTCTTATAGGAAGATGTATACATGATATTGCAAGTGTTTGAGATAGTTGAAGTTTCATCCCATCATGATTTTGAAAAGATTTATTCATAGAACATACCTATAATGTTACTATTTAAAATATATTTGATATAAATTTGTTCTCCTAATATATGGGTTCTTCCACAACATTTGGGAAATGTTGTGTGAGTTTTGATTTATTTTTTTCTTTTTTGCTCATATATGATATGGTATTCCACCACTAAAATTGAGGGTTTTTTCATTATTTATACTACCTAAAAAACATAGAAATTTTTTTCATGAATTTATTAATTTATAATAAAGCTAAATATATTTTTTGGATTTTTTTATTTTTTATATTTATTTATTCCCTTATTGCTTTTTTAATGTACATAACTTTTTCCCTGTTACAATAATAGTAAAAGTTGATAAATTATTTTATAATTTATTTAAAATTAAAATTGAAATAATACTAATTATTTTCTCGCATACTATTATTTTTATTATTATTACTATTATTTCATTAATATTTTATTTTAATTTATTTCACTGTTTTTTCTTATTTTTTTAAAAATATAATGTTTTCTTTATTTTTTAGTTTGTTTAAATATATATTTATTTTTATTATTTTATTTTTTCTTTATTTATTTGCTTTTTAGAAATTTATTGTTGTAATGTTTTTTCAAATTTTTTATTCATTAGACTATAAAATATATTTAATATATATTGTTCTCATTTAAATGTTTTATTTTAATTTATTTTTATTTATTAATTTTTAGTTTTTAATTTGATATTTTTAACAAGATGAATATTTTCTTGATTTTCTAAATTTAATTTGAATTACCCTTTTTTAGTTTTTTTCTAATTATTTTTTAAAAAGAATAATTTTGCTAAATTTTTATTAATTTATTTCAAAATTTAATAAAAATGTTAAACATTATTTTTTAATTTTTAAATATTTATATGTTAGTAAATAATTTTTATCTAACATGTATTATTTATTATTATTTATTGTTATAACTATTTTATAATATTTTTAATAATATATATCATTCCATGATTTTTTAGTTTATTTTAGAGTAATATAATTTTTTATATTTTGATGGAATTTTTTTATTTTTAGAGTTTTTTCTACTTTTAAACGAACAAAACTATTCTATTTTATTTATTTATTTTAAAATAAAATAGATTTTTTGGATTTTTTTATAAATATGTATTTTTCAATAAATTATATATTTATTTGATATTAAAATATTATTTATGAATTTTTTAATACTTGTCATATAAAATATTTATTTTTTGAAATTTTTTGTCATTAGCAAAATCATTTTTAATTTTTTTCTTTAAAACTATTGTCTCAAGGATTTTAAATTTATTATAAATTAAAATAGATATACATTATTTTTAACCTCCTTTATTTTCCTTTTTAAAAAATTAATAAATTTTTATCTGTAACTTCTATTAAAATTTCTTTAAATAACAAAATTTGTGATCACGTTTTTAAATATTTTTTGATGTTACGTAAAATATAGTTATTTCATATTTTTTACTTTATGCTTTTATTTTTTATTTTATTTTTTCATATTAATTTTTTAGTTTTAATTTTATTTTTTTATTTTTAAAAAGATACTGTTATTAATTTGTTATTATATTTTATATGAATTTTAGTTTTTTTATATTTCATCATTATTTTCATTCCAATTTTTTATTATTACTTATTTTTAATTTTTAATTATTTAAAATAATTATAGACTTATATGTTTTTATTTATTTTAGAGAAAATTAATTTTTTTATGTTTTATGAAAATAATTTTTTCATTGACAGATATGAATTTCCTTGAATGTAAAAATATATTTTGGTTTCATTATTTTATTTTTCTTTATTCTTTATTTTTTTATATTTTCTTTTAAATAGTTTTTCTTTAATTTTTATATTGTTTTGGATATAAATTATAATATTGAGATTTTTTTAATTTTTTATTAATTTTTTAATTTACATATATTTTCTTACCTATTAAAATATATTATTTCAAGTATTTTAAATTTATTCAAAAGTAAAATGTTTTTATCTTTTATATTATATAATTAATTATTATAGTTTTTATATTTAAATTTTTATTCGTTAATACAAAAAAAATTATCAAGATTTGTGTTTAATTTATTTCAATGAAAAATAATTTTTTGATTTGGTTTTTTTAAGATTAAATTTGTTATTTTAATAAATTTTTAATTTTGAAATTAAAAATTCAAGATTTCGTTTTCTTTTTATTTTATTTTAAACATTGTGTATTTTTCCAACATTAACTATTTTTTATTTATATTTTTTTATCGAATAATTCTATTCTCGACATATTCAAACGCTTTCTAAAGAAAAATAAAATTTTTGGTGTTAGGTTTCATTTTGAAAAGAAAGGTATATTAAATATTTATAAACTTAATTTAAAGTTAGATTTATTTTTGCGACTTATCATTTCCTCGTTTTCATATATTAACATGAAATAATTTTTTATTATATTAGTTTATTATTTTTATATCAGAAATATTTTTTTTTATATTTTAATAAATGTAAATGTAAAATATTTTTTTTGGATTTTTTATTTTTCTTAAAGAAATAAGTTCCTTTTCAATAGTTAATTTATACGGTTCTCAAATATAATTTTTTATTTACTTTTATAAGTTTTTTATATAATTTTTTGTTTTTTTATATATTTGTGTATTAGTCTATTTTACATTTTTTATAATTTTATAAATTTTTTTTATTATATTTTTATTGGTTTTAAAAGAACTATATTTTTAATATAATGGTGTTTTTAAAAATATTTTTAATTAAATTTAAAGTAAAATAATTAGATTTTGATCTTTTTTAATTTTATATTTTAAGAGAAAGTGGCACTTTTTTATTTCTTTATATTATATTAAATAATTATAGATTATTTTTTTATTTTTTTATTTTTTTATTTTTTTATTTTTTTATTTTTAATAATTATTATTATTTGATATTTTAAATATTATTTCATTTTAAATATGTTTTTATAATATATTTACTTTTTATTCTGGCCGTTTATTGTTTTTAAAGAAATATATTTTTACTATATTTTTTAAAATAATTGTATTGAAAAAATAAATAATAGATTTTATTTTCATTTTTATTTGAGTTATGTTTTTTAAAAATTATTTATGTTTCCTATTTTCCAATTTTTATTTTTTTTAATAAGATGACATTTTTTCATTTTCAAAATTATTTAAAATTGAATTACCTTTTTGGAATTAGCTTTGTTTATTCGTTGTTATATGTATTTATCTTTTAATTTTTACTTAAATAATATAGTAATTTTTTCTTATTTTATTAATTTATTTGAAAGTAAAATAATTTTATTTAGAATTTTTTTTCTTTTCTTATATTTAGTTTTTAATGTTATAAATATATTCATAACCGGAATCTACTAAAACACCTTTTGGGCCTGTAGTGAATCCAAAAGTGACCCTCAAAGTCTACCTCCAATGAATTATCAACTCGGTCCTAGTCTATACAACATGAATATTGGGAGGAATTACCCTCTTTAATCCCTTGAATATGAAGAGAAACACCCATCAACACCAAATACCATAATTGAAATAAAACATAAACTCTTTATAATAATTTAAATAAACATATGATATCATAAAATAAAAACTTATGGAACATAAGTTAATATATAATAGCTTCCAAGATCCATGATAGGTTCTACATCATATGTATATACTTTTACAACTATTTCATCCCCCATTATTTAGAGAATGAAAAATTTTGAATTTTTTGAGTTTGTAATTTGTTTTTTAAAATTTACAACTAAGAATAGAAAATATGAATTTTATAATTTTCAGAATTCCATTTCGGGTCCATCATTGTGTTATGGAGAAAACATTTAACCTTAGGTGGTGATTTGGTAATTTTTGGTTAATGATGGATTTTTCGAAGTATTGGGTGTTAATAAAAATATTATTAGAGGAATCAGGTTTTTTGATAGCCTATAAAAAAAATTAAAAGATGAATTGGATAGATAATTTAAAATTTAAGAGAAAGGAAAGGAGATAGATAATTTTAGATCAGTTATATATAGAATTAATGTTAAATATTTGATAAATTAAAAGGGGGAAATTCATTTTCTTCCAATGGAAATTATTGGAAATACTCTATTATCATAATTATCTCAATGAAGAAAACTCATTGTGTTGTATGGGTATAGTGGATAAAAATATAATGAGAAAAATACATATTGGTATTTGATGAATTATCAAGGGTGATTATCAAAGAATTAATGGGAAATGTTTTTTCAAAGAATCCATATAGGTGTCTCGAAATTCTCAACTCTTTTATAATCCTTTTGAATCTACTATTATTATTATTTTCCATGTTGGGTAGATAAATCATAATAATATATGTTGATTAATATATAGTAAAATAGAAGTTGAAAATGATATATCAGTAAAAAAATTGTGTAATTAATATTTTAGGAGAATATTTTATATGATTATTAGTCGTATTATGTCTGATTATTGATTGAAATTCATATATGAAGGGATCAAAATTTAGAAATTTAATTTATTTATAATTATATTATAATAAAATTTAAATTTTATAAATATAAATTAGTTAGTAATAGAATAATGATGATTATTGAAATTATTATGAAATTAGAAAATCTTTGTTGAATATTATTTAAATGTAGGTGTAAATTAATTTATATGTTATTAATAATTGAAATTATATCTGATAGTTTATGTTGAATATTTATGAAATATTTTTTAAGCCATAAAATTAATTTTTAATCAGGAAGAAAAAAACAGTTGAAAAATAATTTAGAGGCTTGGGTGGACATCTAAAAACTCTGGCATAGGTTGTTCAAATTTAGCATGAGGTTATGCTAGTTTTAGAGAAAATGTGTAGAAGCTTTGGGGAGGTTGTTAGTGTAGTATAAGTGTGTTACATAAGGGTCATGTAATGTATAAATAATCCTTTTTTATATTATGGAATTAGAAAAATCTTGAATAGTCTATTAGAAGAGGTGGGGTGAAATAAATAATGGTTATTCCATATATGTAAGGATCTATGGAACTTTCTTAGGGTAAAGTAAAATAAGATAGTCACAAAAATTTGGTCATTCTAATTGTATAGGGGCCATGTATAATTGTCACATGGTCATGCTATTTATAGAATGTGACATGAAAATTTTTCTATATTATAAGTGTTGATCATGGGATAACTTGCTTTTAATAGAGGGAAGACACGTATTAGTTACCCTCAAAACTGAAATTTTTTAAAATTAATAAAATCCTTAGAACTAGCATGATATTTTTCAATAGGAAGGAAAATATTTAGCTCAAATTCCACAACCTAAAAAAATTAAAATTAAAAACAGAAGCACAAAAATGCCTAATTTGTTTCCAAGCAGATCTTAAAATGCACTCTAAATAGGTTCTAAATGGATAACAACACTCCCCCACACAAATTTAATACAACCCATTTGTTTCTCAATAAAATTTAAAAACTGTAATAGTGAAAAAAGAAGTACTAAAGAGATAAATAACCAATATTATTATTCTAACTCCAACCTTACATTAAATCTTATTAGTGTTCCATTGGAGCCCCCTAAAATAAAAAAATAAAAATAAAAAAAATTATTGAAAACAAAAAAATAGAGTATAAATAAATAAAGGGAAAAAACATGATTTTCTCCTATATGGGTAATTTTATTTCACTTCCTTTATAGAGATGTTTCGATTTTCAACCAAAATATGATGATGTGTTGGTTTTTATTTATAGAAATAATAAAATTGTTTTGATTCTTCTCAAGTGAAAACTGATTCGGGAGAACCCCTCTAATAGGGTACCTCAGTCCCAAACCAAAAATATAAAAATAGAAATGAAAAAGTGTGGAAAAAATAATGGATTCTAGTAGAGATATTTATTGAAGAAGAGTGGAATGATCTTGAAAAATATAAATATTCATGGATCAATGAGCGATATATAAATACATTATTATTCCATTCATTCATAAAATAAGGAAAATATATTATAAATCTTAACTTATAGATTGATGGTGGTTCTTATAAAAGTGATTTTGTGCTCACTATGACTCTTGCCATCTCTCATATTTCCCCATTGCTCATAGATTTGTGACCAAATTATATAGACAGTTATGCTAGAGAAGATGAGGTAAGTTTCATATTTAATAATATTATTGTTACGCCCCGACCCTATAAGCCTAGAGTTGATGCATTATTTTATTACATTAGCATTAATTATAATAAATCAAATATTTAAGGACCGGTCAGTTTAGCAGTCTCGGAATGCCAGATTATATACATGATACACATAATATATTTGTAAATAAAAAATCAAAACATGATACATAATAAAAATAAATAAACATCATCCTTGAAACTCATTAAAAGTATTCCTCTTCATAACCTGGGGAAACAAAACATAATAAGGGTAAGCTCAAATGCTTATTAAGGGTAAGTAAAGTGGAAGCAATAATGAATCAATGGAAATAAATCAACATAAAAAGGTAAATAACTGATAAAACAATCCATTTAATAAATAAAATGAGAATTAAATACATCCACATATATGTACATATAATATCTCCTAGATAATAATAATAACTGAATTCTCAATAGAGTAAATGCATAATTATTAGACCCCATGTTTCCTAGGTACACGGTCCCTTTACCATCAAGACCTTTCACAAGATGGTTTAGCATATTAACTAGAAAACCATCTAATTTGTATAACTAATTTGTCTCATGAGACTATATATGCATCAAGGTTCTTACTTTAAACAGTCCCCAACCCGTGTCTTACTATTCCAAATCATTCCTTATATATCAAATAATCGATTTAAAAAAGATATTTTTAAATCAAAGTGTCCTATACCACTTTGATATATTTGAATCATAATCCCCCATGAAGTAATATCATTAAATGAAACATATAATATCATTATAATAATTATATTAATGATATAATGTTCCAAGGGACATTATATACACCATATAAAGAAACTGGGATCATAACATTACAATATGCTTTAGGGAAATGAAATTGAGATGAAATCCCTTACATTGTGTTTTTTAGGTGACCATACTTTAACCTATTGTATAGTGGTTTTAAGAGTGTTAATAACTTATTATATAACCATATTAATATTTATGAAATCATATATGACCTTCTTATAATAACTTATTACCCGTTTTTTAACATTATTTCATTATTTTCACTATTTTAGGTGTTAAATGACTTGTTTCTCAATGAATTTTTGACTTGTTATTTGTTGTTAATATTAATTAGATCATAGTTTCATCATATCCATAATGTAAAAAATTATTTAATTATTCATTATATATTTATTTGTAAAAATCCATAAAATTTGGATATAAGAAATGAAATGCACTATTCATGGAGTTGATAGTCCGTATGTACGCATGAACTTTGCTTTCATTTGTTTTTCATATTAAAATAATGAAACATAAATTATATAAATTTATATTATAATTACATTATCGTATTTATTTCATACATTTCAAATATTATTATTAAAAAAATCCTTTATATATTCCATGTATAGAATGAACGAATTATGTCGCTTTGAGGAGGTGATAGTCAACACTTCCACATATGATGTTATCATATTTAAAAAATATGTAAATCATAAGGGTATGTGTCATAAAATAATTAAATATGTATAAATAAATAATAAATATCATATAGAACATATATAAACAGATTTAACATCATAATTACCTACCATGAAAGGTGGTAAAGGAAAAAAACGAACAATCGTCATTTCGTGAGGTGGTAGTTCGTCGTACACATAACCAGTATTTTCATTACCTATTAGATGGAATTGTGTGTATATGTAGGTATAAAATTTATTATAACCACAATTTAGTATATTGAGGATAATTGTGTTGTTATATTAGAATGTAATAATAATAAATAAAGGAGTGGGGAAAGAAATAAAACTAATGTGATTATTGAAAAATGTTACCTCTTGTTTGGGTAACTCCTTTTGGATTATACCAAAAACCTTCCTTGGATTTATTTCTCCCCAAAGTGAGGCTTATAAGATTAGTGGAGGTTTGTTTGGATATTATTTTATAAGGCTTTGGATGATCTTTATGGCTCAATGTGGTGTGAGGAAGTGACAGAAGAGGTTCCCTTTTATAATTGAGGTGAGGGGTACTTTTGGAAATACTTAAAATATGAAAATATAATAAGGCCACTCTAGAGATAAATACTTTAAAATGTATTATAAAATAATAGGGGAATAAAATATCTAACATATATTATATACTTTTTTATTATTTATGATTTTTTTTTTTTAAATAATTTAATAATATATTAATTCAATAAAATATCATTATTGACACATTTGATACTATTTAATTAATGTTACATTTAATACATCAATAAAAAGTGGAAATTAAAATATAATGATTTAAAAACTTTCTAATATATCATATAGATCTATAAAATTAATTATACACATTAAATCTTCCCAAATATATTAATAGTAATACTTTTAATATAAATTATTTTATTTCTTGTTAACTAAATAAATATTTTTTTTGGCATTGAATAATATTATAAACTAATTATATAATTTATAAAAATTAAAAATAAATATTTATAATTAAAATAGATTCATTATGGTCTAAATATACATTTTTTTCGTTCATATATAATTTTTTTCTATATGGAAACATAAAAGATATTAAATAAAAAGAGAGTGATATTTTGTAAATATCTTTGATTTAAATAATATATATGATATTTTCATTGAAAAGTGTACATTAAACAACTAAAATTAAATATTAATGTGACAAGGTTCGAATATTATTCATCCAATAATAATTGGGCATGTTTTTATTATTATTTTAATCCTTATCTTTTGGTTTTAACCGTAATTTAACACCTTTAAATCTTACTATGTTATAATGTATTTTATATATTAAGGGATAATATAATTACTATAAAATTTTAGTAGACCACTAAATGATACATTTATTAAATTTCGAGACTCATCCCAATTATTTGGATGAATTTTATATTTTTATATATTTTATATCATTTAATAAAATATTATTTATTTTAAAATATCTATAAGCTCAAATTTGACACTATTCATTATTTTATATTATAAAAAAAATCCAAAAACCAAGATATATTTAAAAGTGAATTATAAAACATTAAAAATATGTTTAATTCATTAATAAACATTTTTATGACATTAACTATATCATTTTTTTTATTCTAATATTTTTAATATCAATTATTTGATTCTTCCATTATTTACGAAATTACTAAATCACTATTGTGTCAAAATTTAAGTTAATTATTTATTTTTGAAAAATTAAAAAAAAAGTTCCCATTATGTAAATAACCATTTTATATTTATAAATAATATTTATAGTCAATAATATCTATTATATAACCCCATATTAAAAATATTTCTCTTGTAAAAACAAATGTGTGACAAAATGGACTATTCATTGAATATAACATAATAAATGGCATCCTCTCATTCAAGTGTCGTCCAAAGGTTATTATATCAGATCAGAGATGATTTTAACTGGAAAAACTCATACAATTACATTAATATAAGTGTTAGGATAATTTTATGATAGTTATAATATTTTCTTACCCTTAATTACCCGATTTACCCTTAACCGTGGTAATAAAAATATTAATAAATTTACTATCAATATGCCACAAAATAAAATAATACTATTTAAATAATTTTTATCCTATGATTCCAAATATTGAATTCAATTTTAAAAATTTAAAACATATAAATTTCTGAAATTAATTTAAAATTATTCTTATTGATGGGGTAAGAAAACAAGTTTAAAGATTAAAACATGCAAAAGATTGAAATGTTCTTATATCTAAATTCAGTGTAAAATTAATGTCAACTACCTAAATTGGATTAAATGAAAAAAAAAATATAATCTATTTATACTTAAAAATGGTTCAATAATATAATTTAACACTATAAATTATTTCAATGAAAAATTTCTTTTCAATTAAAATTTAATATTTTCAGTATTTATCAAAAATGAAACTTATCAGAAAAATACAAAAAATTGAACCAATCTAAATTTTATATTTTTATTTAATATAAAAAGTTTATTTTATCAAATATCATATTTTAAAATTTCAAAAATTGGATTTTAAACAGGTTCTCTATTAAGAGGCGGTAAAAGATCCATTATAAAAATATTGATTTTTATGTGTAATATTGATTTTGTTCATATATTATGATTTTAAAATATATTGGATTCATGTAAAATATATTTTATTGATTATATAATATATATATATATATATATTACATTAATATCACTCAATTATTTTAATTAATATAATTTATTAGAATAAATCAAATTTGTGAGCATAAAAAATGTTTTTATAAAAACTTTATCGTAATATTAAATTGGTTCTTATATTCATTTACTATTAATTGGTAACCAATTAATGGGACTATAAATTTTCATAATTTATTTAATACTATTCATAACTTCCAACTTAACTGTTAGGTTATATCTTATTAAATTAAATAATAATATTTTAATAAGATAATGTTTTTTGGTAAAACTCGTCCTTGCGTGTAATGTATGCCAACTCATTATTTTTTGTAGAGTAATCCTAACAAGGTGTTGTGTATAAATAAAGATATAAATTAAATTAAATTTATTCAAAAATTAAAATACTGTAATGAATTATGGTGTTACATTATCCCCACAATAATTAAATTATGACCTCATAATTTAAAACATGATCTCAGTAGTCTCGGGTTTGATATTTAAAAATAAAAAATTATTGAAAAACTCACATTATAAATATGGTTAAGAACACATATTATTAATAAGAAGGAAAAATAAATCTGAAGATCAACACAAAACTACGATTTTGAATAGGATAACATTAGCAGAAACATTGATATTAATGATAAGTTTAACCATCATGTTTTGATAGAGAGTGATAGAGAATGCCTTCATGTGAAAGTTATTGAACATAGATCCATAAACCAGTGGTGTGGAAATGTTCATTGATATCATCAAAAATTATTATAATATGACAAAAAAATTAGGACCCTTTTCCTAGAGTTGAAAAATTTTCTCACCCTCTAAGAATGTAACTAAATATAATTACATGATACATTTTTATTTCATAAGAACTATATTATCCTTTGGTTGTGACTTGAACATTTTCTACTTCAACTATTTTCATAGGTTGTATCCTATGGTGAAGTAATACATTAACCTCTAAAACCACATCTGAAGTTCAACTTAAACCCTTTCATAAATTGATAACTTTTCTAAATGATCTTGATACGAAACTTTATAATCCTTATTATTATCCAATTTAATTTTTCCATATAAAAAATCACTTTATCCAACATCATTATATTATCATCATGAAAATATTAAGGTATATCTTTCCCTTAACCATGTCTTTTCAAAAAAAATTAACTAGATACTGAAAAAATTTTCTTAGTACCATTCAATATATAATTTAAATCCTTAACAAAAAATTACTACATTACAATCCTCATATATTCCATAATTCTTATCATTATTACATCATTTATAAAATACTCAAACTACATGATTGTTGAATCCAAATATAAAAACATTAATCATTCCTCTTTGTCTCCGGTAATATCTTAATCTAGACCATGATACATTAGATTATTATGGGGTATATTCCTTTGACACATGATTCATTGATTTGTGTAGTATCCCATATCCTTATAGTGTAAGAATTTCACATTTAAAGTTTCTTTCTTTTCCTTGAAATAAAAATCTTGGTGTCCTTTTTCTCCAAAATTTTAATAAACTCACTTTCCCCTCAATCAAGTACCTGGTTATTTCTTTCCAAAACTATCACATGTGGGAAAGTACTTATTTCTTATGTTCTGTTTATAAATCATTTAACCTATCATCCTCTTATATTATTGCTTTTATTCAAAGCCATGGGACTTTGATAATTCCTTACCCATTAAATTATCACATGATACATTGTCATCATATAATTAGGATACTTGGGACACTGTCTCCCTTTGAAATATTTGTCCTATGACCATAAAATATATGATCCTTCTTACTCTTTGTAACATTCATAGTGGTGAGGTTCATGTTACTTCTTCAAAACGACATTTATAAATGATTAAATACACTAAATTAGTTCATATCATAATGTATAATCCCAAGAATAGTAAAATAAATAACATAAATTGAAATATTCATGTGTATCTAATCTAATAATCATAAAAATGGTTTATTTGGGGATATCATTAATTTCAAATCCATTGTAATGGTTTATAAGGAAATTTTTAATTATCCTTACCATATCCCTTGAGAGAGTCAAACCAGTTATGCAGTAAGGCTCATTGTCGTGTATTAGGATACACCGAGTTAGGGCCTCCAATCCTTGTAAGTGTTTTTACCCCAAGATACATCTATTACAGAACCACATCCACTTGTAGTATCTATATATGTATATATTTTCTAGGAAGACCCACAAAATCTCTACCGTACCAAATGTCTATAATGTTATTCTATTCTTAACCTCAAAGTCTATCTTAGGATTATGTAACCTAATCAAAGTTTTATAAATATAGTTTCCAAGGTTACTACTAAACTTCCAGTTATACCAAATGTAATTCCCCAACATTAGACACTCAGATCCAATGCATTTTTTTATTACATTGGAATTAATTACAAGGAATCAAATCCCGAAGGATCGATCATTTTAGTTGTCTTGGAAACCCATATTACATACATGATACCCATAATACATTGAGAAATAGGGAAAAAATCATGATACATAATAACAAGAAATAAAAATAATCCTTAAAAAGCATTAAAAGGATTCATATTCATAACATGTGGAAATAGAACATAATAATGTTGAGATAAAATGATTTTTAAGGGTAATTAAAGTAGAATCAATAATCAATCATTGGAAATAAATCCACTTGGAAAGTTGAATAACTGATTACACATTCCATTTAATCAATAAAATGAGAATAAGTTCATCCATAGATATATCAATGAAAAATCACATGGATAATAATAATAACTTAATTCTCAATAGAGAAAATGCTTAATTATTGGACGCCATGTTTTCTAGGTACATTATACATTTACCTTTAACACCTTTCAAAAGGTGGTTTAGCATATCGAGTAGAAAACCATTTTATTTGGACAAATGATTAATCTCATGAGACTACTGATGAATCTTGGGTATTTCTTTAAATGGTCCCTAACCCATGACATACTAGTCAAAATCATTCCTTATATATATTGAATAACTGATTTTATAAAGATATTTTCAAATCAATATGTCCAATACCACTATGAAATATTTTACTCATAATACCCCTGAAGTAATAATATTAAATTATTCAAAGAATATCATTAGAATAATAATATTCATGATATAATGTTTCAAGGGGTAGTAAATAAATCATATAAAGAAACAAGGTTCATAACATTGCAATACACCTCAAGAAAATGAAATTGAGATGAAATCCCTTACCTTGAGTATCATTTTGGGTGATCATCCTTTAACCTCATGTATAATTGTTTTAATATTTTTAATAACTTATTAATAAAAAAATTAATATTTATGATATTATATATTACATATTATAATATCTTATTTCCCATTTCTTAACATTCTTTTGTTATTTTCACTATTTCATATGTTAATTGCTTATTTTCTTGAGTAAGATTTGACTTGTTATTTGTTGTTAATATTAGTTATATCATGGTTTCATAATATCAAAGATGTAAAAAATTATTTAAATATTCAGCATATATTTATTTATCATAATCCATTCGAGATAAGAATTTAAATGTAGTGTTCCTAGTGACAGTAGGTCATATGAACGCATGAACACTACTTTCATTTATTTATCATATTAAAATAATGAAAATTAAATGATGCATATGTATATTATAATTTCAGTATAATATTTATGTCATAAATGTCACATATTATTATTAAAACCATATTTTATTCATTCCATGTATAGCGTGACTCAATCACATCAATTTGAGGAGATGATAGTCCACACTTCCACAAATGATGTTATCGTATTTATATAAAATGGAAACCATAAGGTTGCGTGTTATAAAATAATCACATAAGAATAAATACATAATAAATATCAAATATAACATATATAAACATAGTTTCTATCATAATTCCCAACCATTAATGGTGGTTATGTAAAAAAGGAACAATCATAGTTTCATGAGGTGGTAGTTTGTTATACACAAAAACAGTAAGTCTGTTACCCATTTGATGGAATTTTGTGTAAGTTTCGGTATAAACATTAGCATAAAACATATCAGTATATTAAGGATGATTGTGTTGTTATATAAGTATTTAATAATAATAAATGTTGGAGTGTTGAAATAAATAAAACTAAAGTGATCATTGAAGAATGTTACCTCTTATTTGGGTAACTCTTTTTGGTTTATACCAAAAACCTTCCTTTGATTTTTGACCAAAGTGAGGATTATAGGATTATGGGAGGTATGTCAGGATCTTATTTGGGAATAATTTGGAGGATATATATGGCTCAATGTTTTTTGAATATGTGAGGGAGTCGGGGTCAATTTATAATTGTGGGGAAGGTTACTTTTGGAAATCATCAAAATATTAAAATATAATAAGGATATTCTAGAGGAAAATACTTTTAAAAGGATTATAAATGAATAGGGGAAGAAATTTTATACCATAAATTATCCCATTTGTGATAATTTATCATATTTTGTGACTTTTAAATAATTTAATAATATATTAATTAAAAAAATATATCATTATTGTCAAATTTGATTTTATTCATTTAATTTGAAATTAAATACATCAATACAAAGTGGTAATTCGAATATAATTCTTTAAAACATATATAATATATCCTATAGAGATATAAAATTAATTAGAAGCATTAAAACATCTCGAATATATCAATATTGATACTTTTAAATCAAATTATTTTATTTTTCTGTTAATTAAATAAATATTGTTTTATCATTGAATAAGATTTTAATGTAATTATATAATTTATGAAAATTAAAAATAAATTTATATAATGAAAGTAATTTCATTAGGATCTAAATAGACATTTAGGTTTGTTCCTATCTTGGTTATGTCCCTATGTGGACACATAAAATATATTAAATACAAAGAGAGTGACATTTTGTAACTATACTATATTTAAATAATATATAAGTCATTTTCAAGGAAAAGTCTCCATTAAAAAACGAAAATTAGATCTTAAGGTTAAAAAGTTTGAATACTATTCCTCCAATTTTTCTTGTAATAGTTTTTATTAATTTGTTAATCCTTATGTTTTTTAACCATTATTTAACCTCATTAACTCTTACTGTGATATCATGTATTTTATAGATCAGGGGTTAATATAACTACTATAATATTCCATAAAACCTTTAAATGAGTGATTTATTACATTTTTATACTTATCCGAATTATTTTGAAGAATTTTAGATTTTTATTTATTTTATATCATTTAATAGAAAAAATTATTTTAAAATATCTATAATGTCAATTTTGACACAATTCATTATTTTTTCTTATAAAAATGACAAAAAAATATAAATTCAAACCAATGCATTTAAAAAATTAAAAAATTTAAAATGTATCAATAAAATTCGTTTAAGACATTAAAACCCTAAAATTTTATTTATTTTAATTATTTTTAATATCATTTATTTGATTCTTCCATTAATTAATAAATTACTTCATCATTATTGTGTCACTATTTTATTTAATTATATATTTCCTAAAAATCATAAATAAATTACCATGATGTAGTTAAACATTTTTTATTTCTAAATTCTATTTATAGTCAAACATATATTTTATATAACCCCATATTTAAAATATTTCTCTTGTTAAAAACAAAAGTGTAATAAAATTGAATTTTTTTAATACAACATACTGAATGTCATACACTCTTCCAAGTGGGTTAAAAAGGTTATCATATATTCTAAAGGATGATTTTAGTTGACACAAACTCAAAAAATTACATTACGATAAGTTTTAGGGTAATTTTATTGTAGTTATATTATTTTTTACCCTTAATTACCCAATTTACCCTTAACGATGGTAATAATAATATTACTAAATTTATTATTAATATGAAATAATATAAAAGAAAACTATTTAAATAATTTGTATACATTAATTCTTAATCTTTGATACATTTTTAAATATTCAAAACATATAAATTTCAAAATATTAATTTAAAATTAATCTCGTTGACAGGGTGAGAAAAAGATTTTAAAGTTTAAAACATGCAAAATATTAATAAAATTAATATCTAAATTTAATTTTAAATTGATATAAATAACCTAAATTATATTAAAAGATAAAAATATATTGTATTTATACTTTAAAACCATTCAATAATATAATTTAACACTATAAATGATTTTCATGAAAAATGCAGTTTTCAATTAAAAGTTTGTATTTTCACTACTCATCAAAACATTAAACATGCTAGAAAAAATACCAAAAATTGAATCAAAGAAATTTTTTATATTATTATTTAATATAGAAAGATTATTTTTTCAAATAAAATATATAAAAATTTTAAAAATTGGATTTAAAATAGGTTCACCATTAAAAGGTGGTAAAAGAGCCTCTAAAAAAATATTGTTTTTATGCGTAATATTAGGATTATTAATATCTTATGCTTATCATATATATTTAATGAATATAAAAAATATTTTATTGAATATATAACATATATATTAAATAAATATCACTCACTAATTGAAATTAATATAATTTATTAAGATAAAACAACTTTGTGATCATAAAAATAGTTTTTTTATTAAAACATTCTCATTATATTTAATTGGTTCTTATATTAATTTATAATTTATTTGTAACCAATTAGTTCGAATATATATTTTCATAATTTAGTTAATAATATTTGTAACATCCATATTAATGTCTAGGTTATAACTAATTATATTAAATAATATAATTTTAAAAATATATTATTGTTCGGTAAAAGTCAGTCATGCGTCTAATGTAAGCCAACTCATTATTGTGCGTAAAGAAATCTAAACATGGTGTTTCATAGAAATAAATCTATAAATTAAATTAAATTTATTAAAAAATGAAAATATTATAATGTCTCGTTGTGTTATAATTATGTTCTCTATCAATGACCATCATAATAAAATCATAGAATATATTTCTATGAAGGATAAAATCATGAAGGTTAATAAAAATATTATCCCAAACATCACCCATAATAATGATGGATTCTAATGTTCTTTAAACATTTATATAAGGGATATAATAAACTAAGAAGTCACATATGACCTGTAGGATAATTTCAAATGGGGTACGCTTTATAGGGATACCTATAGAACTACTCTTTTTTATCCCCAAGGTTTATATATCGAGTTCCATTAATGAGTACAAGAATACTAGTTTGAGTAAAAAATCTTTTAAATTACTAGAAAAAAGTTTGAATTATAAAATTTCTCATCTCATTCCCAAACCTGTCTCTATTGAAAAATTGGTTTTGTGAAAATAATGAATATTCAATGTGACATCAAATTGGAATAAGATATACTAGAGAACCATGATTGTAAACCCATTGTATTCAACATTATATTAATGATATATATGGATAATCCATAATATATAATGGCATGAAATATCATTTTAAAATTCATGAGGA
Organism: Viscum album; assembly: GCA_963277665.1. Classification (NCBI taxonomy): domain Eukaryota; kingdom Viridiplantae; phylum Streptophyta; class Magnoliopsida; order Santalales; family Viscaceae; genus Viscum; species Viscum album. The sequence goes on from OY728133.1 coordinate 670,221,771, forward strand.
TATTTTACTTCTCTGAATGGCTATATAACCTCGTATTTCATATAAATTCTTCTCCTTAATTCTCAATTGTCCATATGGGTTGGAAATATTTCTATTTCAAGTCTACTTATGGACTTCATTAGGTCGATACTATATCTCTTAGCATCTTTATTCAAGAATAATATATTCTTAGAAGTAATGTCAATAAATCCATTTAAAATAGGGAGGTTATCCCTTACAATGTTATATATGAATTCATAGGTATTTCACCTATATATTTTCATATTTCAGGATCTTATTTTCTATGGTAAAATTAAATATATTTCATTATTTAAAAAGTAATATTCCATTATGTAATATGGAGCATACCCAAGCTCAAAATTAAAAAATATATATTTGTTTGACACAATTAGATTCCCAACTAGATTGTTTCTTCTCATCAAAAATAGGTGTGGCTTCTTGAAATGGAAATTTCCCAAGTCTTTCATTTTCACTCTAATATCTCTAGGGAGGATACATATTTATTCTTCTTGATATTATAGTGAGATCATAACACCAAAAATATCACTAATTGGAAGAGCCTATTTATTTTATTTGGTTGAAGGATCACGCTCATTTACAGTACCCTTACATACATTCAAATATATGTGCTCTTCATTATCATGATTTTGAAATTTATCATCATGAACAACAAATGAATAAAAAATGGTTTTATTTAGGACTATCAGTAAAAAGGAAAAATACACTGGTTGAGATTATAACACCTATATTCATCTTTTTATGAATGTTTTATCAGAAATAGGAAGGTCAAGGAATGCATGATGATAATGAAGGAGAAGTTTACATGGGGTGATTTTGTAGATCAGTCAGTGTGTCCATGTTTTTTAACACTGTGTATGGGAAGAAAACATATTCATTACATAGTGGGAGTTTTTGGACTACACATGTCTTGTATAGTCTTCAGGTCAACTTTTTTATTCTTCAAGATCATTAATGGAGAATTATTATCTTTGGAGATATATTTTTATGGCAAGATAAGTGGTTGAGTTAGCTTCTCTACTTCCCTGCTTGTCCATACCTAGAAATGATTTTTCATATGGATATGAACATCCCACTCTTTACTAATGTTATTTTGAATTATGATCAAATGTTACTATTTTTATATATTAGGTTTTTAGGTGAAGTATATTGATGTGTATTTACACTAGGTAGTTTACTATAATATAAAACCTCCAATTTCTATAATTTCATCATTAGTATAAGTAAATATGACTACTGAAATAGCTTTATTTAGAATAATGTTATCCCGATCAAACATATATTTCATATGTGGTGATTTCATCATAGAGTTATACCCATATACCACCTCATTTAATTAAACTTTATTTAGTTTTATTTTATGTTTTTATGCTTCTCAAACTCAAAGTTAGAGACAAAATATTAAATTTTTATAGTATGAGAATGAGTATTGTCTTTATAAAATGTTCTTAGTTCTTTTTTGGGAGTCTCTATTTACATTTATTCCTCTTAAGAGTTCCTCTATGCATGGTTTAGGAATGTCATGTTTTCTTCTTTCAAATGGTGGTCTTTTAGTGTGGTGTTTTGTGCTTTCTATTAGATTTATTTTTGAAAACATAATTTGTTTAAGAATTATGGGTCTTAAATAAGAAATTTATTCTTTAAAAATAAAAAATCATCCTTGAACTATAAATACCCAGAAATTTCAAGGATAGTTTTTTTTTTCTTAATTTCTTTGGAATTTTACGAGTCTGTGGCTTCTGACAGCACTTGATTCCGACGCCCGGTGTGCCCGATATCAATTTCTGAAGTTAGCTCAGGTATGTTCAGTGAACGAATGAGCGAGTTATTCTATATTTTGAACCGGTGTTTGGAATTTAAATCTAAGGGCACCGATGAACTCGCAACGCTAGTAATTTCTTAAGGGGACTTTTACTGTAGTTGTGTTTGCACAGGAGGAGAAGTTGATTTTTGGGGTTTATTGAAGAAGTGAATAAAATTGTTGGAACAATTTTTATTCTATATCTAAGGAGGTTAATTCTTCCCATTGGTAGTTAAGGGTGGGACCCAGAGCCACCTAACTACCCAAGTGTGGATGTTAGAGAGGTGGGGCCCATACGAGCCCCAATAATTTAATTTCCTCCAAACTTATTAAACCCCTCATTAAATTGGAAACCCCCCATTAATTACCAATCTCTCCACCTCTCATTATCTCTCATTAATTCAAGACAACCCACAAATTTATGAGGATCATTCCTCTCCCTTTCCTTAACTATTTTCCAAGACATTTAATTAATGAATGGATTTGAGTTTCGAAATTTAAATTGCTTGTGTTAATAAAATAATAGATGAGCCTATTATTTTATTTTGGCACACGTTGGGTTGGGAAAAGATTGGAGAGATCTCTTGTGTGAAGAAGAAGATCTCCCAGCCTTCACAAAGAATAGCTCTCCTTCTGCCAGATCTCCAATAGACGACGCTCGAGCCAAGATCGAAGGCCTTTTCGGAAGCGACGAATGCCAACGATCATCGTCACCTTCATCTCCTCCCTTGCGACGACGTCAACGAGCCGATGTCCACCCCTTTCGCGATATCGTCAACGAACGACGAACCATGAGGTAGGGGTTGTTATGTTCAAGTTTTAAAATTGTTCATCATCGTTCTTCAATTCTTGAGTTTAGTTTGGCCACTTGATACCATCTTGACGAGGAAGGGCTCGGACCGCATGAACATGGTCCGAACCTTCCCCGCTCGTTTGTTGTTTGTGGATGATGGAGGAAGACTGTGAAGAACGACCAGAGTCAGACCGACCACAAGCGGATCCTCAGCACATGATTGTTGGGTCGCTACAAAGGCGCGACATCGACGTGCCGCATGGAGTAGAACCGGGACGCGGCTGGGCCGGGCCACGGCGGAGGGGTGCGGCGCCGTCACACCGCCCTGGAACTACAAGATCTGCAGTCGGGGTGCGGCGTCGTTGCGCCATGCCGGAGCTTCAGGGGCAGCGGCTGGGGAAGGCCCTGGCGGTGGGGTGTGGCGTCGTCGCGCCAGGCCGGTTGAACAAAGTCATGGCCTAAGACTGCAGCGGATCTCTAAGGGCAGCCGGCTGTGCTGTCCGCCGGCACCATCAAGAGGCGGGACCGGAGGGGGGGTCCCGCGGTTACCCAGGTGCCGACCTTCATGGCTGGCTATTTCAAAGAAACCGGGGGGTGTAACCCCCCACCCTCTCAGGCCAGCGGCTAGGGCGACCCCCGCTGGGCACCGCCAGCCCCCCCCCCCCCCCCTGCCCCTAGTCGACCAGTCATGCAGCCAGTCGTGTGGGCCATGTGCGCCGGGCCGGGCCGGCCGGGCCGTACCACGCCGGTCAGGCCTGACCGCGCCTGCACCGAGCCGGGCCGCACCATCTGCGGGCCACGCCATGCCACGCCATCCTGTTCGGGCCGTGTCTAGCTTGGCCAATCCACACCCAACCGGGCCAGACCCAGACCCAGGTCGGACCGGGCCCAAACACCCTATTTTCATACCTTCTTCAATTAAACGCCCATAACATGAGTTGCAGACATCTGATAGATGCACCGTTATTTCCTTAGGATTCCTCAGATCGATACGGTCGTTTTGGTATATTACACTCAAGGTTTAGGATAATTTTGGGTACGGCCGGGTTGGTTCGAACCTGAAACTAACCGGGCCTCGAAGCGGAAACACTTATAACTTGACGACCGGATGTTCGATTGACGTGTCGTCAACTATGTTGTATTCCTATTAAAGATAATATTCTTTTTAAATACTCTACATGGGTTTTGGATGATATTGGAGTATGGTCGGGTTGGTTTTGGCTTAAAAACCAACCATACCCCTGGACCGGAAATGCAAATAACTCACAGACCGGGTGTCTGATTGACGTGTCGTCTGTTGTGTTGAAACCCCTATGACAAGGCGGTCCTTTGTGATACTTCTACGTGAGACTTCGTGACACTTGGAAGTAACAACCAGAATCTCATGGAGCAGACCCTCCTAGAGACGAGCATTTGGAATGCAGAGACTTAGTAGCTATAGACCTGAGGACTGCTTGACCGATTCGACTCAAAGTGATTCGATTAGCCTAATGGATGGAGCGCCTGGTAGTTGGAGTCAAACCCACGGAGGACAGAGCGCCTGGTAGATGGCAGCAGACCCGCAGTACTCGACAAGAGGAGTACCTCTGTAGGCTATTAGGGAGAGCGCCCGGTATTTGGAGGCAGACCCACAGGGGACGAAGCACCCGGTATTTGGCAGCAGACCCGCGGTACTTGACAGGAGGAGTACCTCAGATGTCTAAGGTTAGTGAGAAGTGCCTCAGTGTCGTGACATGCCCACTGTACTCAAAAGAGGAGGAGCTCTTCAGCAGTTGTGGTTTCATTCTCATTAATGAAAATCTTGGTTTGAGCTGAGCCAATGACCTTTGTGTTTACCTCCTGATTGAGATGGGATACTTGATAACTTAGGTATATGTATGGGTATATACCTAAATAATGATTATCTGTTGAGATATTTCTTTGTGGTTTATCCTTGTTGTTATTAGTGAGACCTTGAGGGTCTTGGGGTCTCTACTGAGTATCGTTATACTCACCCCTGCACGGGCTATGTCTGCACCTCATTGTGTTGGATGCAAAAGAAGGACAACACTGATCTTGGTTGAGGATTGTAGAGTTGGACGGTACCTGGAGGTGGACTTCATGACGAGACGGTACCCGGAGGTGGACTTCACGACAAGACGGTACCCGGAGGTGGACTTCACGAAGAGACGATACCTGGAGGTGACAGACGGACGTGGAGAGTTAAGGTGGCCATCTGTACCTACCCTTCAGGTAGGAACTCCGGAGGATGATCCAGGAGCAGCTTGACACCCTCCTACTGTTTTTTATTTTCCTTGTACTTTACTGTTGGGCTTGTATTTCCGGCCCCCTTGAACTTACATCACACTTTTTTTATTTCTTTCCTTAGTTTTTTCTTCTTCTTGTACTCTAGTTGAGTGTGTTTATGTTTAATAAAGGCAATGCCTTCCCTTTTTAATCGGGTGTTACTCCTTTGGTGCTAGTCGCCAGCCCCTGGCCTATGGAAGGCGGGCTTGGGGTAGTCACGGCACGGGCCCCGATGACGGGTCGTGAAAAATTGGTATCACAAGAGTCGGTTCTACCGCAGAACATAGAACTCTGATATTTTCTTTCTATAAAGAAATAGTGTTAAGTATACTAAGTGTAGTTTTCAGTTCAGGAAGTCCAGTGTTGGTGCGGTCGGCCGATGTATCCATATACCAGGACCCTAACTTCTGATTTCTGACTCAGTGGATGAAAACACTGATAGCGTGTGTGTTCTCAAAATTTTCTTTAAAATCAGCTCAAACCAGGTCAGCTCACCAGGTATAGTCTTTTGACCATGTCGCATCTGTTTCTTTCAGGAAGCCTCCCCGCAGACGACCAGCTAGAGCCCCAAGATTTGTACGTACTGACAGGCTGCTGAGCGACGAGGCCTCAGTACAGGGCCCTCATCTAGTTGAGGCACCGGCGGAGGCACCAGCAGTACTACTACCCATTGGGCCACTGATGCCACCAGCCCCAGCAGTAGGCGATGCACACCGCTTGAGTGCACTGCACGAGTTCCAGCGCCAGAGGCCACCCAGGTTCTGGGGAGAGACTGGCCCACAGGTGGATGATGATTGGGTGGAGGTTGTGACAAGAGTCTTTAGACTGGTAGGGACACAAGCCAACTTCATGGTGATCCTTACTGGCAGCCTCCTTCAGACAGCAGTAGGAAGATGGTGGAGCCTAATGCTCCAGATGCATGACGAGGTGTCACTTCTATGGGAAGACTTAGAGAGCCTATTCCGAGAATATTTTTTACCATCCACAATTCGAGCGGTGCGGATATAAGAGATACTTCATCTGCAGAAGGGCAGCATGAGTGTATCTCAGTACTCAGATAGGTTCACAGACCTCTCGTGCTACTCTACAGATATGGCACGGGACCCGTTCTTCAAGGTCCGGACCTTCGAGCAAGGGATCAGGCATGCGATTAGAGCTTATGTTGTTTCTCAAAACATTCCAACGCAGATGGGAGTATTGTAGCGAGCCCTTCTAGTGGAGAGTTTCCTTTCTGAGCAGTCTCCAGTAGCAGGACCCACCACTAATCGACTTGCAGTGGAGTCTTCTGTAGTTGGAAGTAGACAGACGACACAGGGGTCCAAGAGGACCAGACCCACCGGTGGCTGACTACACGACTCAGGTTCAGTTGTGCGAGGTAACTGGAGTAGAGTCAGAGCCAGTTGTGCCAATAGCGGGCAGTGTTACTATTGCGGTGGGCTTGGTCACATGGAATGTGACTGTCCGACCCGCAAACAGACGATCAGTATATAGATGAAGAACCTCCCAGACAGAGGCATAGGTTCGATCGAGGTGGACCGCATGGAGCAGGAGACAGAGGCAGAGGAGATGGTTGTGCAGATGGAGGTAGATGACGCTTCGAGGTGTTGCCACCACCACCACCAGGACCACCCCGACCGCAGGAAATAAGTGGACATGGGAGAGCTCAGCTTTAGGTAGCTAAATCATGTGACTATGGAGCTCTGGAAGCAGGTGGACAGGAGAGGGACTAGTTCCAGTCATGGAGGCCTTTGTTCTTGGTGATTCTCGTTCCTTGTTGTTGTTGTTTGTGGTTGTTGTGTGTCTTTGTACATAAGCTTCAGTAATAAAAGACACTTGTCCTTATGATGTTTTCATTCCTTCTTTATGTGTGGTTGATACTAATAGGTTCCTGCTATAACAGTTGACTTGACTCTCACTTGCAAGATTCCTACTGGAGGAGACCCAGTAACCATGCACTGATGCCGACAGTGTGACTCAACCCTTGGAGTTGAGAGTAACGGTTGGATGTCTTAGTAGTAGCGTCGAGGTATTACGAAGTCATTCAAGACATGAATTGTACCTTTAATGTTATGAATGACTGTATTCAGCAAAGAACGTGGTTCATCCAGGGGATGAGACCAGATATCTCTTTTCGGCAGAGGAGAAATCTCAACATCTCTTTGGTAGAACGTAGACGAAGAAGGGTGGTGATGAGTTCTTACTTTTGTCTAGTCTCACCCATTGTTCATTGAGCTAACGGTTTACGGTTCTCCCCAACTCAATAGTCTCATGTGTATCTTCTCTCAGAAGGAAATGAACCTGAGATAGTGGTGATGGCTTAAATTACTCTACGACTATGTCTTTGAGATAGTTTATACTCCTGGGGAGGGAAACGTTGTAGCAGATGCTCTTAGTAGGAGATTGGGATTTCAGCTATTAGGAGTGGTGAGATAATAGATGAATGCATTTTAGATATCCTTTGTGGTTAGTGATGGAGTCAGCATGTGTAAAACCATAGAAGGTTCAGGATATGACAGAGAAGGTGCAGATCATCTAGGAGAGGATGATGACTGCACAGAGCAGACAGAAGTCATATGCTAATAAAGGACGAGACCACTGAAGTTCGAGGGTGACGACCACATCTTCTTACAGGTCTCACCTTGATGAGGTCAATAGATATTTGCCCAGGGTGGCAAGTAATCTCCGCGTTTCATAGAACCCTTCTAGGTCACCAACAGAGTAGGCGAGGTGGCTTACCATCTGGCCTTTCCACCTCAGTTGCACTAGGTGCTTGATTTCATCCACGTATCTCAGCTGAGGAAATGTGTGCATGACCTAAACGTCATCATCGACCACTGAGAGATAGACATCAATGATAGGGTGACTTTCTATGGGGTTTCAGTAGAGGTTGAGGATTGACATGAGTGGGTCCTACGGGGACGGTCGATTCCTCTTGTGCACTTTCACTAGCAGCACGGGAACCTCCAGGAGAGCACATTGGAGCGGGAGGCTCATATGCGTGCTCGGTACCTCCTTTAGTTTCCCTAGTTTGTGTTTTAGCTTTATGTGGACGTAAAGCCCTGAGGTGGGAGTAATGTAAAGACTCGAAAATTTCAAGGAATTTTTTTTCTTAATTCTTTTGGAATTTTACGAGTCTTTGGCTTCTGACGGCACTTGATTCTAAGTCCCGGTGTGCCTGGAATAAATTTCTGAAGTTTTTCTTGGGTACGTTCTGTGACTGAATAAGCGGGTTTTTCTATCTTTTGAATCGGTGCTTGGAATTGAAATCTGAGGGCACCGATGAACTCGCAACGCCAGTAATTGCTTAAGGGGACATTTACCATAGTTGTGTTTGCACGGGAGGAGAAGTTGATTTTTGGGGTTTAGTTAAGAAGTGAATAAAATTGTTGGAACAATTTTTATTCTATATCTAAGGAGGTTAATTCCTTCCATGGGTAGTTAAGGGTGGGACCCACAGCCACCTAAATACTCAGGTGTGGATGTTAGAGAGGTGGGGCCCATACAAGCCCCAACCATTTAATTTCCTCTAAAATCCTTAAACCCCTCATTAAATTGGCAAACCCCCATTAATTTCCAATCTATCCACCTCCCTCTCTCTCCATTAATTCAAGACAACCCAAAAATTTATGAGGATCATTCCTCTCCCTTTTTTTAATTATTTACCAACACATTTAATTAATGAAGGGATTTGAGTTTTTAAATTTAATTTTCTTGTGTTAATAAAATAATAGATGAGACTATTATTTTATTTTGGCACATGTTGGGTTGAGAAAAGATTATAGATATCTCTTGTGTGAAGAAGAAGAGCTCCCACCCTTCACGAAGAATAGTTCTCCTTCCGCCGAATCTCCAACGTACGACGCTCGAACTAGGATCGAAGGCCTTTGGAGAAGCAATGAATGCCAATGATCATTGTCGCCTTCATCTCCTCCCTTGCGACAACGTCAACGAGACGACATTCACACCTTTCGCGATATCATCAACGAACGGCAAACCTTGAGGTAAGGGGTTGTTATGTTCAAGTTTTAATACCATTCATCATCGTTCTTCAATTATTGAGTTTCGTTTGGCTGCTTGATACCATATTGACGAGGAAGGGCTCGGACTGCACAAACAAGGTCCGACCCTTCCCCTCTCATTTGTTGTTTGGGGACGATGGATGCAGACTGCGAAGAACCGCCGGCGTCGGGCCGACCACAAGCGGATCGTCAGCGCATGATTTCCGGGTCGCCGAAAAGGTGCAGAACCGACGTGCCGCGTGGAGTAGAGTCGGGCTGCGGCTGTGGTGGGCCACGGTGGAGGGGCACGGTGCCATCGCACCGCATTGGTTGAACAAAGTCGTGACCAATGGTCATGGAAGATCTGGAAGGGTGGCCGGCTATACCGGCTGTCGGGTCCATCAACAGGCGGGACCCGAGGGGGGTCTTGCGGTTACCCAGGTGTCGGCCATCATGGCCGGTTGTTTCGAAGAAACCGTGGGGTGTAACCCCCCCCCCCCCCCCCGGACCAGCGGCTAGGACAGGACCCACCAGGTTCTGCCAGCCCCCCTGGTCAGCCAGCCACGCGGCCTACCTCGTGGGCCACGTGCGCTGGGCCACGTCGGTCGGGCCAGACCGCGCAAGTCGTGCATGCCCCGGGTCGGGCCACGCCTGCCGGGGGCCGGGCTACGCCAGCCGGGCCGCACCGCGCCAGCCGGGCCGTGCAGCGGCCAGTCGGGCCGGACCCAAACCCGGGTCGGTTCGACCCGGTTCGGGTCGACCCAGGGGGTGTTGGGTTGGGTCGGACCGGGACCAGACCCCCTATTTTCGGACCTTCTTCAGTTAAACGCACATAACATGAGTTTCAGACCTCTGATCAACACACCGTTAGTTTTGTAGGATTTATCGGATCGAGATGGTCGTTTTGATATATTACACTCAAGGTTTTGGCAAATTTTGGGTACGGCATGGATGGTTTGAACCTGAAACCAATCGGGCCCTTCGAGCAGAAACGCTTCTAACTTGAGGACCAGACGTCTGATTGACATGTCGTTGACTATGTTGGATTATTCTTGATAAGACGGATCTTTTTGAATACTCTAAAAGGGTTTATGATGATATTGGAGTATGTTCGGGTTGGTTTTAGCTTAAAACCCAATCGGGCCCCTAGAACGGAAAAACTAATAACTCACAGACCGTGCATCCGATTGACGCGTCGTCTGTTGTGCTGAGACCCATATGATGAGGAGGTACATTGTGATACTTCTACATGAGACTTCATGACACTTCGAAGTAATGACCAGTAGATCCTGGAGCAGACCCTCATGAAGACGAGCGTACGAAGTGCGAAGACTTAGTAGCTGTAGACCTGACGACTGCTTGGCCGATTCGACTCGGAGTGATTCGATTAGACCAGTGGACGGAGTGCCCGATATTTGGTGGCAGACCCATGGTGTATGGATCTCTTGTTAGTTGGCAGAAGACCTGTGGTAATCGATAGGTGGAGTACCTCTGTAGGCTATTAGGGAGAGTTCCCGGTATTTCGCTGCAGACCTATAGCGGACGAAGTGCCCGGTATTTGGCAGCAGACCTGTAGTACTCGACAGGAGGAGTACCTCAGCAGTCTAAGGTTAGTAAGAAGCACCTCGGTGTTGCGACATGCCCAATTTACTCAACAGAGGAGGATCTCTTCAGCAGTTGTGGTTTCATTCTCATTAATGAAAATCGTAGTTTGAGCTGAGTCAATGACCTTTGTGTTTACCTAATGATTGATATGGGTTACTTGATAACATAGGTATATGTATGAGCATATACCTAAGTAATGGTTATCTATTGAGATCTTTCATTGGGGTTTATGTTTGTTGGTATTAGTGAGACCTTGAGGGTCTTGGGGTCTCTACTGAGTATCGTTATACTCACCCCTGCACGGGCTATGCCCGCACCTCGTTGTGTTGGATGCAGATAATGGACAACACTAATCGTGGTTGAGTCTTGTAGAGCTGGACGGTACCTGGAGGTGGACTTCACAACGAGACGGTACCCGAAGGTGGACTTCACGACGAGAGGGTACCCGAAGGTGGACTTCACGACAAGACGATACCCTGAGGTGACAGATGAACGTGGAGAGATAAGGTGTCCATATGTTCCTACCCTTCAAGTAGGAACTCCATAGTACGATCCAGGAGCTCCTTGACACCTTCCTTTTGTTTTGTATTTTCCTTGTACTTTATTGTTGGGTTTGTATTTCCGGCCCCCTTGTACTTATAGCACACTTGTTATATTTCTTTACTTAGTGTTTTCTTCTGCTTGTACTCTGCTGGAGTGTATTTAAATTTCATAAGGGCAATGCCTTCCCTTTTTAATTGGTATTTACGCCTTTGGTTCTAGTCGCTATCCCTTGGCCTATGGAAGGCGGGCTTGGGGTAGTCACGGGATGGGCCCTGAGGACGTTTCGTGAAATGAACAATGATATTATGTTATAATTGATTTAAAATACCCAATATATTAATTTTTCTAATATCTAACTCTTATTTAAATACAAAAATAATGAGAGTTTGGAAATAGATAAGTTTAGTGGGGGAACTTTAAAAAATTTGAGTGCAGGGTTTAAACTAAACCATGATGATTCTTGGGCTGATGGGTTTACACTGGGAGGAGGTATTGGTCGGGATGACCATGAATTTTTTTTATTAACATTTATTTTATATTATGGAAAGTGAAACCCATTTATTATTGATGATCTAGATATTCCTGGAAGTCTCTTATTTATTAGTTTTTAAAACTATTCCCCTTCTTTTATGTTATCAAACACATCTCTATTATTAATTTCTAGATGGTAATTTCTCCTTTCCATTAGACCATAGTCTACATTATCAACTTCAATGTCTCATAAATCTAGATATATTTATTCTTTATACTTAGATACAGTAATAAAAATGAATGATAAACATTCCTCAAATGGTGATCCAAATCTTAGTTATTAAATCTTAAATATTGTATGTTTTACACCCCATGAATTTATGATTATTGTTCAAGAGGCTTCCATAGGGATACATAACTTCATATATCCAAAAACACTTCTTTGTTTTTTATCACCTTATTTAATAAATGTTTTCTATTTATAGTTTTGGAAAATATTGTAAGGGTCCTTCTTATATTCATTAGTACCCTTATCCAGTGATTGTTTATAGCAATAGTGAGGAGGTATAGGCTTTCCCACATATCTTCATGCTTTATAAACATTAAATGTTAGCATTATTTTCTCCTTAGTATTCATTGATTCAATTTCTTCATTACTTTATAGAGTAATGTACAACTCATCCAATTTTTAAAATTTGAAACTTGGAGAGTTAGACTATTATTCTAGTAGTAAATAATCAAAATAAAATGAATCTAAAGTTAAGTATACTACCTTTTCAGGATTTTACTTTAGATCTTTCTCTTGAATGTATAACTCAATACTTTTTCATATAGGAGAGCCATGTAGATTAATCATATAATTTTAGAATCCCAATATATCATTTTCTACATATTCCTCTAAGGAAAATGATAATAATGTTTAACCACCATCTTGGTTAAAATAGAGAGGGTTTGTTTTCAAGTGAATCTTAGTATATGAAAAAATGTGTAAGATTATGGTTTATCCAACTCCCTTTAATGTTTCTGTTTCAATCCATTTTTCATTAATAAGTGAATCATGTAAAATTTGAAAAATTTATTGGATAAAAGGTTGATCAATTAATTCTTATACATCATGGATGTATTCTTGAGAAAAGGATATGAGTTCTTCAAGCTATTATTATTTTACTTCTTGTTTTCCTTTCACCATGTGTTCATAGAGGGTGGTATACCTCATAGCCATAATTTACATTATATTTTCAATATCATATTAATTTTTCTTCATTTTTTTTGTTCTAACTATAATGTTCTAGTAATGACCTATGGGATCTCCTCTCATTTAGTTTTGTATTTATTTGGATGGTGTGGGGGAATGTGTAATTTATATTGATATATTCTATTAATGTGTTATCTTTCATCATTACACCAATTGGTTTGAACCAAAAGTATCTCATACTGTTTCCCTTGAATTTTCTCCTTGGTATCGTATGTGAATAAATATTGATTATTTTAAAATTATATGTTCATATTAGAGTCAATGACTTCAAAAAATATTTTCTAAATCTCTTTAAATGGAAATAAATGTGAGAATCCATTATATAATAATCTCACTCAGATTCTCAAACCATTTGGAAAAAAATATAGGAGTAATTAAATAAATTAAAACAATAAAAAATAGTTAATTCAAAAAGACTAATTATACTATACAAAAAATGTTCAGCTGATCTCCCAAAAAATGAATGCCATGTTTGATATCTATAATTTCTTTATGGGATATCAAAATAGAATTTTAGTCCTCTATATATAATATAGAGATAACCATATGTTTTTCTCAAAACTAGTTGATCCTATAACAGTCAATAATATTGCAATTAGGTTATTTTTTTGTTTCTATAATCCAAACACAAATTAAAATAGGATTTTTGGGGGTTTTGGTTTTTTAAATTGAAACAAAACAAAGAAAAAGACACATGAAGTTGAAAATAAGAATATATAGTCATTATGTGAATTACAAGGATTCTTGTCATTATTTTTTAATGTTTTATAAAGTACTTAATTTACTAAGCAAACATGACACCATTAATCTACTTACCCCATACTTTTTTACCTTATATAATAATAGTAAACTTCACAAAGATAGTTAAGAAGATCAACATCCCCATTGTTCCCCATGAAAAATGGGCAAGAACACTCTTCAACTGTGCTTGTGTACCTTCTCACACAACTAGAAGGAACTATGTACAATGAATCATTTAAAATGACTCAACTATATTAATATAGGGAGTTATTTTATTAGAATGTGATTTTTAAGATCAACTCAAAAAAGAACACAACAATATTGATGGAAAATAGAAGAAAAATTTCCTTCTCTACCTCCCACCCTCAATATAATAGAAGAATCAGGGAGAATAATTTGAAATGAAATTTGAAAAAAAAATTCCCAATTTTATTCCCATCAAAACACTTAGAATGGGTAAGTTCTTCAATGTTTTGAATTAAAAAATCATGGTTACATAATAGGGGTTTGGAAACATGGGGACTGAGAAAGAGAGAAAAAACAACACATATGAATAGAGAACACTATATTACTATTAAAATATAATAATTATAGAAAACTAACTAAATAAAGCCTAAGATGAATCCAATTACTATAATATTTTTAAATGGGGATAAGAAAAATGATTTATATGCATCACATCACCATCTTCTACGCTATCCTAAAATTCATTACTCAATAGTGAGAACACTTCTTACATAGATGTATTCCACATTTCCTAGTTATGGTTTAGGATTATTTGTATGTGAAACTCTCAAATATTACTCTTTCTTAAATCAATTCCCATAATCATTAAAAACATCATATTTTTGGATTGTTGGTGCATGTATAATTCAGAGGGAACATCCTGATTGTTATCGATGAAATAAATAAAATATTTATTTTTTTTATGCCTAAAATGAGTTCCATGTGTACTAGGGATAATACTATGGTAATGTTTCATTAATAATTCTTCACAAATTTAGTTTCTCTTAATTTCATAACCTCAAACATATTACACAACACCCTACTACTTCTGGAAAATTTTATGTTTGACCTTATTTAAATTTTCATAAAGGAAAAATATTATTTATCATTTATGATCTGAAGAAACTATCATATATATTCACCTTCCTATAATTTATATAACTATAGAATATTATGTATCATATTCCTTGTGGAAAATATTTATTATTTTTGAGCCTCGGTTGAATTTGTGTTTCCTTTTTTGTTAATAAGTCAATTTGTATTGATTAATGAAGTGGTGATTCTTGGAGAATTGTTATGGATTCAATTAATTTTACTATAGGTCACACATGAGTAATTCTCAATCTTATTAGATGTCTTGTATATTGATCTGATCTTAGTTTCAAATAAATATATCTAGGGGAACATGTTGTTTATTATAATGTTGGATAAGAAGAATAATTGGAAGAATACCATGAAATATCTCTTATTTCATGTGAATGAGGATGTGAATAATTCCATGAAAAAGTAAATTAATTTATTTTTTGATTAGGATTATTCAATTTCAAAGGCCATTCATATTAGGCTTATTATATATTTCATGAGGAAATAATTTAAGGTGGTCATGCAATGATATATTCATACATATTTATTATGGAGACTGCATAAAGGATATATGAGGAATTATATTTGAGAATGGATTAAAGTTAAATTTTATACTTAGATATTTATATGTATTGCTTATAATTGTGGCCTTATTATATATAAAGCTCCAACCACACAAGAAGCTAAGTCCATGGATCAACCAAGGATTTTGTGGGACCAAGTGGTCTAACACACCCAAGGGAGCCAGATCGGGCCAGCTTTAATAGAAGCAGAGGTGGGTGCATATCCTATTGGTCTTTTTATTTTCTTGCAAAGGTGAGCATGTGTATAGCGCACTTGTAGTTTCCTGGTGGGCCTTAAAATGTGAGGTGCAGACCGTGAGGTGTGGGTAAAATATTTTATGGGTGATGATCCCCCCATATCTAGTGCTAATGGTATATAACCAGGATTTTCTTATAATGTAGATCCCAGAAATTTAGAATTTACAATGTGGGATAGAAACCTTGCGCTAAAAAATTAGTCCATCATTAAAAAGAAAAATATAATGTGAGATACTATATGGGATTGATCTCGGATATCCATTCATCATCTTTAACCTCCATGAAAACATCAAATTTCTCAAAACCTAATGGTCTAATGGTGCGATTTTAAGACAATCATCCATCTTAAGTGATCATCTATAGGGTACAATACATTCTCAATAATACTGATCACATGCATAAAATTGATGTATTTCATGCTTATGATAGTCATGATTCCACCACATAAGGCCATCATAAGATCCAGTGACATTGCATGAGTTTATCATATGATCTTAGATTGATTATGTGAAGAGATGAATCAACTGTGAGATGTTATTTCATGAAAAATAATGTATCTTTATTTGCAAAAAGATAATGAATTTTGAATATATTTTCACATGATCAATGAAGTTATCATGTTAATCAGTCACTCAAATCATGTTATCAACTCAATATTGTATGAGGTTCCAAAAATCCAAGAGTTTCAACATTCATAAGATCCTGAGATTGTAAGAGCTTGGAATTAGTCTTCGATATAACACATTTATCAAAGATAGTAGGTGGAAAACTTCCTATATAAATAGAGTCATGATGAGATAAGAATGTTTCTTCCCTTTGAGATATTGAGATAGGATATCAAAATAGATACTATCACATGATCTATTCATGAAAATGAACCCATACACACAATAAATGTCACAAAAATTTCATCCCATGAAGTACCTCTTGCTTTTGTGAAGGAATATGAGAAGAACCCATGGATACCATCTCCTGTTATGTGATTATTGTATTCAAGGAAACTCTTATTTATGTAAATGTGCTTGATAAATCCCACATAAAAACAATTACATTGTGAAAGTGGAACCCATAGTCCACCTATGTCATGCAACGGGAGAAGGATTTATGTGATCACTCATATCAATCCCTTATATGAATGGAAGGAAAAGAACCTGCAAGTCTAACTTGGATTAATCAAAGGCAGTATGATATAAGGACAATAGTTTATATGAACCTTTTCTAGTCATGTGAATGAGGTAATAAGACATCGAGATATCCCTTCCTCTGAAGGAAGGAGGAAGATGCATGAAACCCATGCATTACATGGAGCCTATTTAACAACATTGAATTAATTTATTTTCATGGAAGGAAAAATACAAGGAAAAGATCAAAGTTTTCTTGAGTAATTTTGAGATTTAAAAATTTATTTTTTAAAGAACATAAAATAATGTTAATGATAAATTTTTTTAAAATTTTTCAAGAACCATGCATTATCACATGCATGCATGAATAAATTTTGAGAATTTAAGAAGGAATATTGATTTGAATAAGGTCAAGATATTTCCAACATAAAACTTCATGAATGAATTTTTCTACATAACATACACACATTGAGTGAGTCCAAGACTACAGTAGAAGAAAGATTCATCCCGAGTATAGTTTCCCTGAGGTAACTGATAAAATCTAGTTGAGAAAGACCAGTAGATTTGTAAAGGTGCTTGAACATGTACATTCAAAAGTGTGATCTAGTAATATCATGGATTAAGATCAATATATCAAACTAGAGTGGATCAAGATAGAATAAAATTAAGAGCTTTTGATTGGGGGTTGTAACCAGTTACTGAAGAGGCTCTAGATAAAGAAGATAGTTATGGTGTATAACCAATCAAGGTAGAAAATTATGATTTCTTGAGGGGTATAAAAAAGATAAATGGGAGGAATTAATACAAGGGTGTATAACTAATTTCTGGTAAGATCATTTTATTCATTGATAATATTAAATTGGATAATCTAGTTTGGGGGACTAATCAACACAGAAATTAGTGGGTATTTTTTACGGAACCTTGTAAATCCTTATGTTATGTGCCTCTAATTTACAACATTATTCTATCTGAGGCTGAAAGACATGATAAGAGTGGATGGAGGATTTAAATATCAATATAGTTTTAATTAAAAGGAAATTTTTTTTAAAAGTAAATGGGATCACATATTTAGCTGCTCCCCCTCTCAATGATATTATGCTAATCTGGGAACATTAATTAGTATCAAATTTTGGTTCCCTATAAAAGATCTGACATACTACTAATAATAGAGAACATGAATCTAGTAAACATCAAGGTTGTTCCCATTTTCAATGGAGGGAATTATAATTGCTACAAAAAATAATTGATGCCATATCTCCTATCACTTTGGGTAGAAGTAAGAGATGTTGTCACAGTGGGATTCCCACCCTATAATGAGAATTATACTATGACTTTTGTAGATAAGAAGAACATGGAGATGGATGGAAAGGTTCAAAATATAATCTTAATGGATTTATTAGAAAATTTATACATTAAATTGATGGGTCACCAAACTACCAAGGATATCTAAGATAAAACCAAGTAGTTATGAAGAAAATATAAAATAAAAATAAGCTATGTTGAAGATATAGAGAAGTATATAGGAAGATACGAAAATGGGTGATGATGAAAGTGTTGATGGTTACATTTCAAGAGTAAATGAGATTTTTAGTAGCATCAATGGTTATGGTGAGAATCTAGATGACTCTACCATTGTGAAGAAGTTGATGAGAGACATTCTATATAGATTTTTTAGAAATGTTTCTATAATAGAATACAGAGAAGATATATCACTTGATGAAATTTTAAATATTATAATAGAATATGAAAATAAAAAATACCAGTACATATGAAAAAATAAAAATATAATATTTCCTTTGAGGCCATATTAAAAAGGAAGGATAGAGTTTAAGAATACCCGAAATCAAGTGACTCTAAGGATGATGAAGCTGAAGTTGAATTCAAATAAATGATGGATTTATTTAAATAAACTTCTTAAATGTATAAGTTGAATGTAGAAAATAAAAAAATCCCTCATATGCTGAAATTTCCATGACAGTGGTCACTTTGCTGATAACTATCCAAAGAAGAATGATGTTGGCACTAACTCGGATAGAGAAGATAATAAGTCCCCTAAAAGATGGTGGAGGAAGGATAAAAAGGGGTTCACTTCAAATAAGTGAAATATGATGAGAAGATAAATGAATTATTCTTCATCAACAATTAGTGAGTTAGATGACAGGAGATCTTTTAAGAATCACAAGTGTTTTATAGGAGTATTAAATAAATATGAATATTTTTTTCAATGTGATGAAGATGATGAGTGAATTAAAATAGAATATATATCAAAATATTATATAGAATATTATCTTGTAAACAACATGAAACTCAAGAATTAAAAGATATGGATGAGGAATGAAGTGGATAATATCACTTTTTAGAATACAGAGCATGTTAAGAAAGAGGAGACACATCTTAATGAAATAAGAGTATATAAGATGAAGATAGTTATGTTTGAAGGAAATATGAAAACTAATAAAGAAACCCAACTGGAAAGTAAGAGATAAAAATGGGATAATGAAAACATATTTAATATATAAAAAACCAGTTTATGATAGCTAAAATTTCAAAAATGTTGAATGGTATCAAAGAAATACTTATTGAGAAATAATTTGATTTTTCTAAAACATAGTCTATGTGAATTTTATCTCAAAGTGAGTTGAAGAATAGGAAATAAGAATTCATTAATGTTGTTGAGCATAAATTTGAATATTCTAAAGATGATGGTAGGTTCCATAGAAAAGGGTTTCCTTATATACCTAATAAATCTCAAAGTACATTTAATATTTTTGACAATGTAGGCCCAAGAGACAAGACTAAATCTGGATGGACCAAAAGAAAAAATAAGAAAATATAGTCCACAAAGGAATATTACACTAATTCAACAATAAGTTTTTATCCTATGAATAAATACCCAAAATCTGTGAAAATTCATCAACAATAATCTTTAGAGAAGAAATATTTTCAGTATGAAAGATCAAGGACCAAAGGATAATTTTGGTGTTGTGAATTTTTTGGTCATATTGTTTATTCATGTTGGTATAATGTGTCAATAATAAGACTGAGTAATAAATCATGGGGATAAACACTAAATATAAAAGTTCATATTAATATAAATATATTTCTATGATCAAGACATTATTTAAACTGTAAAAACTGAAAAAAAAAACTGAATACTAGAATGAAGTATGTGGAATATATGATTAAGAAGTTATAAAAAATGAGAAATGTTGAGTTATATCATCAAGTAAGGATCCTCAAAATGTAAATGTGAAGAGAATATAGTCAGTGATGAAATTTATAGTCACCATTGAATTATGTGAGAAACTAAAACACTTTGATATTATTGATAATGAATGTTTAGTGATCTGCCCTGACCAAATATCCAAGGATAATCAAATAAAAATTGATCAGAATCATACCAAGGAAATATGAAAGCATGTGGTGATAGAATAAGAAGTTATATTCTATGAGAGGATATATAAAAATGATGACATGAATAATTTGAATTATGAAAGGTGTAAACAAATTGGTCATAATAAAAAATATTGTATGACGATTCTACCATCCCAAGAAGAAAGCATGATGAAGATGTGGAAATCTGAAAGTAATGCTTCTAGTACTTGAGAGGAAGATAAATTCACATCAAAAGTGTCAAATGATGAGGGAAAAAATTACATGTTTTGAAAAGACTATGAAAGGAGACACATATCATGTTGAATCAAAGAAGAAGAAAAAGTCCATGTCGAGGGGAAGCACTTAGTCTGAATATTATTTCTCGGAAACCAAAAACTCCCACCTTATTCAATTATATTTATATGTTGTCTTTATAACTTGAATAGAATTTAAGGATATAGATACATCCATGTAGGGGGTTCATTTATGAGATAAATCTATTAAATATTTACTATATGGTGATTATGAAACTTCTTAACAGCTTTGTAAAATTTGAGGATTAGGTAGGCATATCACAATTTCATCCATCATTGTTAACTATATTAACCATATCAATTAATGGAATAGATATTGGTTAATTATGAATGAGAAAAAGTTGGATTTATATCTTTGGAGGTGGAACTTTTTTTAGGTGTTTTTTGTTGTTTGTGCAGGATTTCACACTTCACTAATAAATATGATTATTTTTAAAAACCTAAAATGAGAATTGAGAATTTCTGCATATTATTTCACATGTATGGAAATTTATGGAAATATTATATGTCCTTGGTTGTATATATCTTGTTTTACACTATGTTTTAGACCATGTAGACATATATTTGATTAAGTTAATGAACTTTTCTAAGAGAACCATGTGATATCATTCCAATCGTAGAAGTGATTATGAAATTTTCTTGTACGGGAGATGAACATGGTGTGGAGAATAAATATGAGTTAAGAAGACCATGTCTACACTTTTTATATTTATTTTAAATTAGGGGATAATTTTTACACTACATATTGACTTGAATGATATATGTGATATTTAAAACAAAATAAAAAGTGGGTGACTGTCGAGACCTAGTTGAATTTGTGATTCATTTTTTGTCAATAAGTCAATATTTGTTGATCGATAAAGTGGTGTAGCTTGGATAATTATTATGGATTCATTTAATGGTATTAGAAGTCATGATTGAGAAATTATCCATGTTGTAAAATGTGTTAATTGTTGAACTGATCTTAATGTCAATGTCATGTTTCAAGGGGGACACATTATTTATTATAATGTCGGAGAAGAAGAAGAATTGCAAGAAGACTATGAAATATCTCTTATTGCATGTGAATGATGATGTGAAGAATGTTAAAATAGTGGGTACCCTAAAACCAACTATATAGTACTTTATATTATTATATCATGTATACAGTTAGTTATACATGATTTCATCTTACCATTATAGTGTATAAATTTATACGTCCACTATTGAAATGGTATTGTACAAAGACTAATTGTCATGTCGATAGGTCATAGAAGATCCCAATCTATAATGAGAACCTTGAGATACTATGAAATTAATCATAAATATATGTTCTACGGTCATGATACATCTTACTGACTAGACACAGTAGATGTTTTACTATCAGGTGTTGGGGGCTCATAAGCATTGAGACTTCTTCTCATGAAGTACACACATGGTGATCTCTAGTAGTGAGATCATGAGGAAATACCCACCAATAGAAACAACACATGTTTTGGGTATTATTGGTTGTTATTATCTATGGACATGTGTATTTGTATCCTGACATGAGATTATTACAAATGTGTACCATTTGATTTCATACTTTGATGCAATGAAAAAAACATGGTATGGAAATCATGGTGAGGTAGCTTGTGTTCGGTGTGTTTTTGGTGGTATGACATTGGTTGAATGGTCATGAAAGGATTTGTCACTTCCAAGTTTAGGAAGTTGTATATCTCAGGCCTGGTTGATCAGGATGGTGCTGCCTTCATAAGTCTTTGACCAAAGTAATACAAAGGTAAATCCATTCGGATAGAACAACAAATAATAAAGCAAGAAAAAAAATGACACAAGTGTGTGTCCTTCTTTATGATATATTCATTGACAAAGAGATTATAGTACAAAATTAGTGTTCATAGGTTGGTAGTCATTGTTATAACTATTCTTATCTCTTTAAGTGCCATGATGGGTTGCTAGGCTCCGCTCTTGGTCTGGGGATTTTATTCACTGCTATCCAGATGAGGGACTAGGGGGTCACACACAATAGAATATTCGAAAATCCCCACCACGTGGTCTGAGCGTTGTCTAAGTTTTCGATCAACAAAAGAATAAAATTAATTAATTAATATTCAAGTTATAAATATTTGGTATTGAATTTATTTAATGTATTTACAAATTTAGTAAATACGAGATAATATTAATCAAACAAATATTATTTTAATATTCAAGGTTCATTTAATATAAAGCGGGACAACGATTCGAGTTAAGTGTATTAGTTTTTATCACATAATATATTTTATATATATTAAAAGTATGTGATAAAATAATAAATAATATTAACACTGTTTAGTTCTTCAAAATTATTTATTTAGTGGATTTTGAAATAAAACGGTGGTCGAGGAACCCAATTGGGTATTTAGAAACACCACTATAAATTAAGGAGGATTCTCTCCCTCTTGTGTGGCTATTATTACTATTCATTAATTTTCATGGAATGAAAGATGAGATCTTGATTCTCCTCTCTCTTACTAGAGAGAGAAGCAGTTGATCCAGGAACCCGGATCATGATCTCTCTCATACATCGAAGGCATCTCGATGCGGTGATTGTCGGGACGTTGAAGACATCGTCGGATCGCCGCGATAGCACCCGAAATTTGACGGTCGATGTTCTAGTGGATTTTTGAAGCGTGTTTAGATGATCTAGAGGGATCCTGTAATGGATTCTTCAAGAAGCGATTGCCAGTGATGAGTTGTAGTCGAGCGTGCCTTTGTATCTAGAACGGTATGTTTTCAGTTTTTTTTTTGTATTTTTTACATTTTACGCGAGATCCTCGGACCTTACCGGCGCTCAGATCTTCGACGTCAACAAGTTCCGTCGACCCATAGATGAAAAATTTTAAAATCTCCGACCCACCGGCTTCGGCTGCGGGCCCCAGAACTTTTCAGCGGTATCAGAGAAATCATATAGATTATATGAGCTTTGAAAATAAAATTTTCATTATAATTAAGTACAGGGTTCAAAGACGGTTTCAATTCTTCAAACCGCATATTGATCTGATGTTGAATGACCGAGTTACGACCATTTTAAATATTCAGATTTAATCGAATATGCGGTTTGATCTTCGGTTCTTAAATTTTTTTCCATACTGAAAAACCGATCAAGTTTGGATCAATTTCTATTAATTGGAATTAGTTCCAATAATGTGAATATTATAATTTGACAAATTAAATAATTTTCACAATAATTTTATTATTATTATAATAATTATATTATTATGTAATTTTAAAGGCTAATATTAGCCTTTGAAAAATGGAGGGAGACTTTGACTCAAATAAAAATGGGGGGTGTAGACTTGACTTCTTTTAAAAAAACAATGAAATGCTTCAAAAAAAAGGTGAAGTGGGGCTGGGCGGTGCATAATGTAAGAAAGAAAGAAAAAACATAAAAAAGGGGATCCGAGCAGACCTCCCAAGCTGGTTCCTTGGTACGCCACTGGAGGGTGCCCCCCATGCCAGAGGCACCACATCAGGCCCCACCAGACTTCCCGGAGCCCTACTCCGCTACCCGAGCTCCCTGTAGCAGTCGCGCACTGGCGACCTGCAAGAGGCGCCACACACCAGCAAGCCACCCGATCATCGCCCAATTCCCCCGTAGGCCGTGGTCCTGCTCCAACTGAAGGCCTCTACCGTTCATGGTGCTTTCCTGGACGCCATCTGCCTGGCCTCCACCCAAAGGGTTCCCTTGTACCGCCGGTTCTCTGTAGCATCCCCCCAGGCTGCGACCTAGCGCCACCCCCTCTCGGGCTTCCCAACGCCGCTGTTGCACTACCGCACCCCTATCCAGGCTGGAAGCAGCGTGCCTCCTGTCTCGGCCACCGCTCCCCTCCATAGGACCGATTCCAGTCCAGACAGATCCACCCTCCCTTCCGTCGAATAGCACGACCAGACTGCCACTGCGGTGGACCAGCGGCTCCGGCCTCCCTTGGTCCGCTCTTCGGCTCCACACTCAAACCTCCGCACTTGGTGAGGCCACCGCATTTGATAGCTATAACAACCATTGATGTGCATAACCGTCTAGGAACCGACGAACTTGGGTGCAGGTTACTCTAAACAATTTTAGTCGACCTCATTTGCCTCGCAACCGGACCTGGCCTATTTGCTCAACCAAGTTTGTGTCTTGGCAGACCGACCCAACCCAGTTAATCCAAGCATTGGCTATGCCCGACCTATTATGAGTCTACGCAGGTTCAACGCGACCCACTATTGGCCAGATAAAGGTTTTGAGACTTGAGTTTTAATTTCAATTAATATAATTAATTAATTTAATTACAGAATTTAGATTAAATTAATTAATATATTAATTGTGGATGAATATAAATAAATTTTAATACCCGAATGAAAAATAATTCAATTTGATTATTAAATTGAATTAATTTATTTTTTTATTAAAATCAAATTAATTATAGAACCAATAATTATTTAAATTATATGAAGTTATTAATTGATTTAATTTAATTTATAACCCTCGTACTTATTTAATGGATTTTAATTTTTATCTCACTTTATTTTACCCGCATTCTGGTCTTGAGTATTTACCCGGGTATGTTGCATTTATTTAATTAATTATTTAATTGTGTGTGACGATTGCAAATAATTAAATAGATGGTATGTGAATTGTATTTCTTTTTCCCTTAAAATTTATATGGGCCTGGACACCCAATTTTACCCGATGCACATTTATATCGCTAGTCCCCCTCGCCTGTGCGTGAGTATTTTTCTACTTCGGATGAAGACGGTGAACGACATGGACCCTGCCAAGATGAGGTGGTTTATGTAGATGAGTGCCTTGCATAACGACATGTGGATCCCTCCATGATGAGGCGGTACTCCAAGACGTGACGTGGACTCGCCAATACGATGTGATACTTCAAAAGAGAAGAGAACATACAAGATGGGGGCAAGCTGCATCAAGAGTCAAGCTTCGACTCAGGTATGATTCCCTTAGGTTGTTTAGATGCTCAAGACTAGTCGGGTAATAGTTTACCTTCATGCAATTATTTATTATTTTATTCATTTTAAAAAATTGGGGAAATACATATGATAATAAATAATAAAATGCATAAAGAAAGGACATGTGTTTTTCTATTAATGTTCAGTTGTGAACACGACAACATAGATGATCAAGATTAATATAAATGTATTAAATTCACTGAGAGAAAAACACAAAACCCTCAAAGAAATATTAAGCCATCACAGCCTTCCATAATTCATGTTTTAACAAAACCGGGTGTTTGGGGTGCCAATCATGCCATAGGTGAGGGTGCCTATTACTATCGGGGCGTTCTTATTGGGATGGTGGGTTGACTTAACTAAGATTTCAACAAAGAAACAACCATATCTAGCTTGTTGTAATTTTAGAGGCAAGAGTTGAGTAAATCAAGAAATGATTTTAGAAGCTAAGACTTCACTCAATAGATCACGAAACTGCGAGTTAATGCGGCTGTCTTGCAAAAAGCCTACCTCTAACCCTCCAAGTAGTCGCATAGCTATATCATGAAGATTATGAGGGAGGTTGAGGGATCCTTTCCACTGTAATACTCAAATGATAGAGTATTCTGATTCTAGTATAGAGGGTTCCTATAATTAGAAAAATTAGTGGGAGACATTTAATGAATAAACTAATCGGTAATGTCACATTAGGTAATCAACATAAAAAAAGTACTAATCTTCTATAGTTTATTTTGTAGACAAGGGAAAGTAATACCACAAGTCAAAATGTGACAAATAATGGACAAAGTTAATGTCCAAAATAGCACGAATTTTTAAGAGTATTATTGGTGCTTGGACACATTACTATTATATCGTAAATTCAAGGTTCTTGTGTCCCAAAATGATAAGCCACCTCAGGAAGCGAGAGTATAAAATTACCTACAATAGACTCATGAATTAAGTATATGATGGATCTATCGTAATTCTATCATCAACGTCTAGTGTTATTTGTGGTTGCTATATCATGACATGGATGATATTACATGTAGTCTCATCTCTGGGAAGTTATCAAGGAAAAAGTTAAGAATGTTTTGAATGTGATGATTGTAGTCAGTTTGTGAAAAGTGAAATACAATTCACAATATTTCATAGCATCCCATTATTATACCTTTTACACCTAATTTATCTATTTTAGTTTAAGGATACAAACAAACAATATAGAGTAAGCGCTTCATTTCCTTTAAGGTAACATTCTCCAAGTAATAAGAATATTAAAGATAACACAATATTTTGTTCTTATGACGAATATATTGAAAGACAAGGAGAAAAGGCCTATAGAAAGTTACGTCAATGGAACCTTAATCATGTCCTTTAAAGAAAATAGGTTGGTTATTTAACAGGAGGTTATTTTCATCAGATATTGTAATAAATTTATGGAAGTTTAAAAATGAAATAGACTGAAATACTAAAATCAAGTACTTGCTTCTCGTTCAGGAATATTAATCAATATAAATTAATGTTTCTAACATACTTCTTGGGTATTTAATAAAATTTTCCAATAACATATGTCTATTTAAATACAATAACCAAGTAATTATTGAAACATTATAAGAAGTAAAGTGTCTTCTCTAAGAAGCTGATAAAGGGTGATTCCTAAGTCAGCGGTGAGAAACACATAACTTCTAAATTGCCAAGTGAATGATTTTAGTTGAAAAAGTTGTTGAATATGACCAAAATATTTATCTCACATTCCCTTTTGGTCACAATGATACATTATTCCATGTTTAGGAATGAATTTTCTTTGTGGTATAACCTACTCAAAAAATAGTTCAGACATACTTGAATCAAAGGAAATACATGGTGAAGATTAAATGTAAGACTTATCCAGTTGCAGTGAGATGATTCTTTTTCAAGTAAAACTAAAATTGTATGTCAATGATATACCAAATTTGGTATTTAGGATTGGCACAGATAAACACATTTGGTATTATTGGCATCTTTAGTTTATACAAATAAACCTTCAGAAATAAAGGTATGCCACAAAGCTTCCGAGAATAATTCAACAAGAGAGTGTGAACTATTCCAAAGAGAAGCTAGAGGTAAAGATATTTCATAATATTCCTTTTATTTATTATAGAATGTAATATTGAAGTATATGAATGGTCATAATATATGAGTTCCTTTAGATCGGAATGCCGAATAATATATTGACTGAGCATTCATCGATCATAATAATGTAGCGTAGAGTAATTCCCAAATGAACATTAACTTATATACATCATGACATTAATGTTCATAAGTAGGATAGATGACGAGTCTTACAAGTTAACATTTATAAAAAAATGTAGAGTGGAGAAATTCCTAAACACACATTTTATACATCAGAGTTATGATGTATGGAGTATCAATTTTTCATGTTGCAGAAACTTCCATTATATTTCATGATGTGATTTACAAATAACATAAAAATACCATAACAAATATTCCAACTAATAATTGATAAATGGATATCATATGAGTCATAGTATGATGAAAATACATTATGTCATAGATCACATGTTAGGATGCAAAGAGTTTGTTAAGATATAAACAAATATGCAAAAAGCTAAACACAATGTACATTTAAGTAAGAATCCTAAATGTTTCTTAGGATATTATATAAATCCATAAGATAGAAAATATGTGGTCATGTACTATATTACATTTCTATATAAGGGTTCACATCTCTCTTAGAGATAGTGGGATCTGAATGGAATTTTACTTAGTCAATGCTTTGGATGTATAAATGGTTGACATAGGAACAAATTCCACAAGTGCATGTGGAATAGTAATGTTCCAGAGACACATACTGCATAGGAAGGATGAAACCATTGTGATGGTTTTATATTCACTGTGGTCGGTGATAAATTATTCATTAAGAATAATAAATCCTACAAGTAAGCAGTATATGACAATTAGATATGATTTAAAAGATCAATTAAAATTCAATAATGTATTCCATGTATCCAATTGAAAAGGGAATTATAAATTGAATATTGTGGTGGGTATTCATATGAGATAATACATGGATGGTACAAGCTTGGTACCAATAAGGCTTGATTGGTTATACCAAGTTGGTATGCCTAAATCCATTAGAATTTTAATTTTCATTGCTAACCTCTAAGATCATTAAATTGGTCATTGGATGTCATGATCATCTTTCATGGAAGGTATTTATACGACTCAACCGAAAAGGGATGATGACACCATAGAACTCCAATAAAGGTTGCAAGTTACTAAAATCTAATTCACAATTAAAGTAAGAAATAAGATCCTAGAGAATTCATTTGAAATGAATATTTGCCTTGTGTCTATCAAAGGTTAATGGGAATGCCAATGTTTTCCAAGAGAAATATGTTTGGAAACATATGGAAAATAAATTTTGGTCTTACAGTTAGATAAGACTAGGATGAAAGTAATTCTCCAATGATTGACTCAAAGTAGAAACCTATGTTCTAGGTTACTGGATCTATTGAGGTAGATCTAATAGTTTCTTGGACCTAGTCAATCGTACATAAATTTTCGTTGTATTAAAAACACGAATTAGAAAAATTCATGTTATGAATTTTTGTCAATGTCACATGGATTAATCTCTTCAGGTTGACATGTATGGAATATGGAATGTGATTAAAGTTGTGGGCTGAGTTCCATATGCTCAAATGATGGATCAATAACATATTCTATAATACATATAATAATTGATACTAATAGGATATACTTTATAGTAGGTGGATATCAGTTATATCTATGAGCACTTCAAGAGAAGCGGTTGGAACTATCATCTTGTACTTCGGTGAGTACAAATGATATGTATCTGGTTTATATAGAAGATGATATACTAGTTATTGTGGGACAAAAAATATTAATCCTTAGATCAATTTGATCTAGTATAATAGTTAGGCTAAGGCAATGAGTGAGTAAAGATCATAAACTCCAGTGGTATCCATATCTACCAATACCGAGTACATTGTAGCTTCTAAGGAAGCTAATAGGTAGTTATCAATTGAAACGATATGTTCCAATTCATGGAATCACACACAGTGGGAAAAGTATTATCATAATATAAATAAGGATATTCTTACTAATCGAGATGTTAAGTTTTGAAAATGGACAAAAGGAATATACTCGGGGATTCCATCTCTTGAGTAGTTTTACTCAAGGAGATGAGGTCTCATACAAAAGATATTCCATGTGGAAAAAATGTGGCATGCCCAATATCTAAATCCATTACTCAGTAGAAGCATGATCTTTATCATGTGAGTAGATAACATGTTTTGTTAGTAAGTTGGCTCTAGTGCAAGTGGTAGTGTTGAAATAGTGGGTTACCTAGACCCAATTATGCTGTAATTTTGATTATTATATCATGTATACAGTTAGTTATACATGATGTCATCTTAACATTATAGTGTGGAATTTTATGCATCAACTATTGAAATTATAATGTCCAATGATTAATTGTCGTGTCGAGAGGTTATAGAAGATCCCATGCTATAATGAGAACCTCTAGATACTATGACATTAATCTTAAATATATGTTCTATGTTATAGATACATATTTCTGACTGGAAACAAAAGATATTTGACTATCAGGTGTTGGGGGCACATAATCATTGAGAATTATTCTCATGATGTACGCACATGGTGATCTCTAGTTGTGAGATCACGAGGAAAGACCCAACAATAGAAACACCGCATGTTTTGGGTGTCATTGGTCATTTCTATCTATGAACATGTGTATTGGTCTCTTGACTTGAGATCATTACTAGTGCATACCATTTGATTTCATAATTTGATGAAATGAAAAAACCATGGTATTGAAATCATGATGACGTATATCATGTTGCGTGTGTCTCTGGTGGTATGAAATTGGTTGAATGGTCAAGAAAGGATTTGTCGCTTCCATGTTTAGGAGTTGTATATCTTTGGCTTGGTTGATCAGGATGGTGATGCCTTCATAAGTCTTTGGACAAATAAGTACAAAGGTAAATACATCTGGATATATCAAAAAATAAAAAATCAAGAAAAGGATGATGACAGAAGTGTGCATCCTACTTTATGAGATATTTAATGACAAATAGATTATAGTACACGGTCGGTGTTCGTAGGTTGGTAGTCGTTTCTATGACTAACCTTATCTCTTTAGGGGCCATGGTGGGTTGCTAGACTCTTCTCTTTGTCTAGTTATTTTCTTCACTACTATCGATATAAGGGACTAGAGTGTCACACACAATAGCGTACTCGAGAATCTTCCCTATTCAGTTGAATAGTTATATAGACATGGTGGGCCCCACCACGGGGTCCGAGTGCTGTCCAAGTTTCTGATCACCAAAAGAATTAAATAAATTTATTAATATTCAAGTTATGAATATTTGGGATTGAATTAAATGAATTTATTTACATGTTTAGTAAATACGAGATAATATTATTTGAAAAAAATATTATTTTAGTATTCATGGTTTGTTTAATAAAGAGGGACTGTGAGTTGAGTTAAATGGATTTGTTTTTATCACGTAATATATTTTATATCTATTAAAATTATGTGATAAATAATAAATAATATTGATGCAGATTAGTTCATAAAAAATTATTTATTTAGTGGATGTTGAAATAAATGGGGGTTGGGGAACCAAATCAGGTATTTAGAAACACCACTATAAATAATGAATGAGGCTCTCTCTATTGTGTGTCTATTCTTAATATTCATTCATTTTCATGGAATGAAAGATGAGAGCTTCTCTCTCCTACTGCATCCTACAGAGATAAGTAGTTGATCCAAGAACTTGGATCAAGATCTCCCTGAAGCATCAAAGGTATGTCGATGCGGTGATTGTCATAACATTGAAGACAACTTCAGATCACCGCTCTAGCACCTAGAATTCAACGATCGACATTCCAATAGATTTTTGAAGTGTGTGTGGATGATATGGAGGGATCCCGGTATGGATTCTTCAAGTAGTGATTGACAGCAATAAGTTGTAGTCGTGCGCACCTCTAGATCCATAATGGTATGTTTTTGGTTTAATTTTGGTGCTCTTTAGAATTTATAAGAGATCCTCAGACCTTACCTTGGCTCAGATAATCGGCGTCGACAAGTTCTATCGACCCGTCGATGAAAAATTTTAAAATCTCTAGCCCATCGGCTTCCACTGCAATCCACATAACCATTCAATGAATGCCATGGAAAACATATTCAATTATTTTTTTCATGATTACTATTCAATTGTGAAGTAATTACATATTAGTCTTATTATATATTGGATGTGGAAATAATTAAAGGTGGAAATACAACAGTATATTCATACATTTTTAATAAGGATATTGCATGAATGATATATGAGGAGTTATATTTGAGAATGTCTTGAAGTTCAATTTTATACATTTATATTTCTAAGTATTATTTATAATGGTATACTTATTAAAAATTAATTATTAACCTCACAAACAACCTAGGCCACAGAACAACCCAGGATTTTGTTGGACCAAGCGGTGTACCATGACCAAGGTCCCCAGCTCGAGACATATTGAATAGTGGTAGAGGTGGGCACATAGACCATTGGGTTATGTATAGGCCCACAAATATTAGTGGGATCATAGCACACCTTTGGTATTCTATTGGGACTATAAAGGCGAGGTGTGGCCCATGAGGTGTGGGTGAACGGTGTGATGGGTGATGATACCATGTAGACAACTTTAATGGTATTAAATACATATTATCTTATAAATAATATCCAAGAACTAGATAATTTCCTATGTTGGACCAAAACCCCATGCTACACTATCCATCCATCCTTAAAAATACATATTGAACATGATCCACCAGATGGGATTGATCTCGTTCATCTGTTCATCACCTTCAACCTTCACAAAAACATTGGATTTAGAAAATTCTACTAGTTCAATGGTGACTTTAAAAAAAACTATTCATCTTGAGTGATCATATGAAGGGAATTAGACATGATCAATCATAACAAGAACCTGTATTAAACTAATGTCTTTCATGTATACGATAGTTTTGCAGCTATCACTTGAAGTCATTGAAATATCAAATTACATCTCCTGAGTTCATCACATGATCTTATTATGATTATAAGAAGCGATCAAGATATCACAATCGGCTATCACATGAAAATAACATATCTTAATTCTCAAGAAGATCCCACCTTTTTCATATAATTTTCACAAGAAATATGTGGGATTATCAGCATATTGACAGAATAATTTATAGTGATAATTAATATCATTATAAACTAAAAATAAATAAGGGTGTTGAATTAATAAAAAAGTGATCATGATTATCTTCCACATGAATTGTGTGATCAACTCATCATTGTATGCGGTTCAAATAAGATAAGAATTTTGGCATTCATAAGATCATGTGATTGTCGGAGATTTAAATAAGTATTTGACATGCCACTTTTTTCAAAGATAGGTGCTGGAAAATGCATATATAAATAGAGGCATGATGAGAGAATAATGTTTCCACTCATTGACATATCGAGATAGGATATTTAAATAAATACTTGTTCATGATATATTCATATAAATGAACATGAAGACACAACCAGTGTCACATGAATGTCATCAAGTTATGAACCTATTTCTTATGAAAATTAATTTTGGAATAACAGAGAGAAAATACCTCATATGACATGAATTATTTACACGAAGAAACACTTTCATACATGAATTTTGTTGAGAATAACCTATGTAAATACCATTTTCCTGTGATGGAGGAACCCACAATCCAACTTTGTCACTCGAGAGGCATAATGGTTTGTGTGATCACTCTTGTGTAGCTCTTATATGAATGATAGGAAGAGAAACCAAAATAATAAATTGGAGTAAGAAAATTAAGTTTCATATAAGTAGAAAATTTTGTTTGAATGTTACCTGGTCATAAGAATGATGCAGTAAGACATCATGAGATCCCATCATACGAATGAAGGAGGAAGTTTCATGCATACCATGCGTGCAATGCATCCTATTTGACAACATTGAATTACTTAAATAACATGGAAGATAAAATACAGCTATAAAATAAAAGTGTTATTGAGTAATTTTGAGATTAAAAAAATGATTTTTTTGAAGTTCATAAAATAAGAGAATGGTAAAATGTTTATGAAATGTCCATGGACTATGCATTATCACATGCATACATGAATAAAGTGTAACACCCAAAGATTTTAAAGGAAGAAAATCATGTTAAATAGAGTATATGAAAGAAATATCAATATTAGAAGTTAATATAAAACCCCCATAATTTACCGTATATTTCTTTTTAAATACATTTGATGTCTTTCATAGCTTATGATGTATTCAACACCATGTTTAAATGAACTATGATACTCTGTTAAAATATTATTATTTAAACATGACGATTATAATATATCCATGAGGTTAGATGGAATGAAGATTAATAAGTATGTTATTAAAATTATATTGTTTACACATATATAAAATAAATTCATTGGTAATTTATTGATCATAAATAAAATAAGAAACATTAAAAATAAAAGAAATATTTTCTGAAAAATTGTGTTTTTTATAAAAGGTTGTCTAGTCACATTCTAATCACATAATTTATAACTATTTTTTTAGTAATTTTATATATATGTATTATAAAATAATTTTAATTTTTAAATCTAAAAATAAAAATTATATTAGGGTGATTTTAGGTATTTTTCTGAAATGCATCATTTTTTGATGAATAGTGAAAACACTATTTTTACAAAAAAACTCCCTTTTTATTTAAATTATATTTAATGATAAATTATATTTTAAATTAGATTAAAAGTAAAATTAGTTCAATAATATATTTATTAATCCAATATAGGTTACTAAAATAATTTTTATATTGAATTTTCATATTAAAACTTTGGATCTTTTGAACATTTTATCTTTGAAACCCCACTTTCCCATCCCATCCATGGGATTAATTTTAAATTAAAATTTTCCAATAATGTTAATATAATATAAAAAAATGGATTATATATTTGAAATAATAATAATTTATATTATCTAATACGGTCATATTAATTTCAAACTATAATTAATATTAAAAACATTTAAAATTATTTTCCAAGGTCTAGGTAAAAACTGATTTACTGGTGGTTTAATCTAAGAAGATACAGGTTAAAATGAACAAAAATATTTAAAACATCCATTTTATAGACATATTTAAACCTTATCATGTATAAGTATTGAAAATACTCTATCTGGTCCCTTGATAAAAATGATGGTACACCTTTTTATTTTTAAAAATTATAAGAGTGAAACTCTCCTCACATACAAAGGGCCTCCACCTCACCTCTCTTCTTCAAATATTAAACCCTTTTGGATCAACCAATACCTACCCAAATCACTTAAAAACATCCATAAACTTATCCTAAAATCCTTTTTTGGTTATAAATCCATTCTATGAATACATTGGGCACAATCCTAAAGAAGTTGTTGGAGAAGAGGTAAAATTGCTAACAATGTGTTTTTTATTCCTTCATCTACCACCTTAAAATATTATTAATTTATGATTATATAATACAATAATTATTTAAAATATATGGATAAATTATTAGGTTATGTTCATTACATATATCTATATCCTCTTCCCACAAATGGAAAACTATGATGTCTATTGTGTGTACGCTGGACTACCTCCTCACGAACTGATGTGACACATTTTCCATAAACACCTCTCATAGTTAGGTATGATAAAGGATATAAATTATAACTATGGAAGCATTATATCATGTATAAATTTTTTACTTTTCCTTTCGTAGTGGATACAATTACATCACGCGTGTGTACGATGGACTACTGCCTTGTGAGGTGATGTGATTCGTTTTTCACTAATGATTTAAATAGAAGGTAATAAGTATACATTTAATGAACATAAGTGATATAAATGGCATAATTATGATACTAATGAAATTTTTATCATTATTAAAATAAAATATAACATTTTATTTCATACATTTTCACTCACTGAAGGATGATTATATCGTTCGTGTATGTGTGATCTACCGACTTTACAAAGCGATGGGATTTTAGTTTTATGGCCACACCACATGGATGATACATATAAATATATTTAAATAAATAATATGGTTTTTTTATATTTTGATAATTTTTATAGATGAAATATTAATTACATTATTTCAATAATGATTACTGAAAAATTGAAACGTTACTCATGTGTATATATGGTCTACCATCTCTATGATCGTCACATACTTAATTTTTCAAAGCCATATTTCATAATTAGAATTAAAATTATAATTAAATTATAAATATGATAATTATTTAATGATTATTATTAATTATATATATGCTGAAATAATGACCTCTTAGACCAATAGTCAACCTACCAAAGTCATTTTGATGTATAAGTGAAATATACTCTAAACACATGAATGAAACTTAATTGATTATGTAATTTTATAAAAGATGTTAATATATGAAATAAAAGTAATAATAAACATGAAAATTTTCTTATAAATGTAAATAATTAACATAAGTTTATTATTTAGGAAGAGAAATAATGTAGGTAATGAGTCTGACTTAAGGTAATGTTTTCTCTTCCCACTTTTACTTTTGTGAGACATAAACCATATTCACCATTTATTCCTTTATATAGTGTATATAATTTTTTTTGATATGTTATATCATGAATCTATTTATTTTTATGGTATTTAAGGTTTCATTTTATTTTATTTCTGTCATGGGATTATTATTCAAAAGTTATGAGAGTTATATGGGTTTATTTCATAATCTTATAATTATTCAAGATAGTTTTTTGTTTAAGTCTCCCTTGGGGGAATTATTTGATTTTTATATATTAAAATCATTCTATTTTATCCACCACTATTTATTAATGATCTTTTTTATGTAAATGTTGTATTTTATCACTATTTGGTACATAAAATGATTGAGAAAATTTAACATTATTTCTCTCTTCGATAGGATATCATTTTTATCAAAACCCATGATTTATAAAAATGTCATAAAAAATGTTTTTAACCATTTTAAATTTATTTATTAATGAAATTTTTAAACATTTTTAGTTTTTTTAAATTGTTTTAAAAGGGATATTTTAATTGATTTCAAAACATTTCGTATTTAGATTTTATTAAAAACATGAAAGAAATATTTGTTTTAACGTGTATATAATGAATGAAACCTTACACCATCAGGACCAATAAATGTTTAAATTATCATTTAACATGTTTTAATATGTGATTTTCTAATAAAATTATTTTAAAAAAAATGAACATTTTTTTAAAGGTTAATTTCAAAATGAAAAGGAATTTTTTTCCAAAATTTTTTTATAGATTTTTTATGGTTTGTATATTCATTAATGACATAAACTCTATATTTTACTTTTAATACACTAATGATATGTTTTTTTGATACAATCCTTATTATTTCTATGGATGGTTTATGATTAGTTTGACTGGGGATGTAAAATTTTATTACCATTCACCATTTTACTTAGGATGGTTTATGATTAGTTTTTTTGATTGGGGTATGTATTAACATTCCATTAGTTATATTTTAAATAAATTTTTTTATGATGATCATATTTCATAAATTTCATATCACGAATGCGTAGAAATTAATAAGTGATATGAATGGCCTTTTATAGCCCCTCAATGCATCAATATGTCTCATGAGACAAACTAGATTTTTTTTTGTTAAGGCATTACACATTTATTTATATGTCTTATCATCGGCCATCGACATAATGTTTTAGAAATATGGAATTATGATTTCTATCATAATGAATTTTATTATTGATATCCAATGTGATTATAAGATTAGTTATAAATTCCATGATTAATTTTTCAAGATAATGTGATTATTTATATATCATTATTTTATCATCAATTATTCCTACCATATTATTCTCAAGTTATTGATTAAAGAGAATGTTTTTTATTTATTTAACATTCTATGTTTATTATGCCTTATTTATTCATATATTTCATCATACGCATACTATTATTGATCTTCCGAGCTTAGTTATTTCTTGTGTATTATTTTACTTTGGATACCAAGAACTATTTTTTGATTGATATTCAGGGATACAGTATGAAGATTAATGTAATTGTCAATGAAAATACTTTGTGTATTTTATATTTTCAACTATAATAATATTTACATGTATGTTTCTAGTTTAAAAAGACTACTAAACAATTATTTCATTCATGATGTGATTCATTGAATCTTATTCCACTCTAATAGAGTAGACACCATCTCCAAGGTAATAGGGTTGGGTCTCTACAGTTGGTATTTGAGGTAATTTATTATAAATGTTTGGAACTAGTGGTAGGAAAACATAGATTATGAAAGAAAAATCTATGATATAATTTGCAGATAAGTATATAAGAAAATCATAAATTTTTGGTAAGGAATAGATTATATGGTTTTTCCTAGACAATAGATATATATTTGGATACTGTAATTGGACATGGTACTATAATAGATATACCTAGCGATAATAAATCTTAAAAGTGAGCATTGGGATTGACCTAATCATCACCTAGGGCATGATAACAGGCTTTACTATGCACCTAGTTTGAAACTCCTTGGGGATATTCTTTGGGTAAATCACATTTCCTTGACAAACCATTATTAAGGATTTTAAATTATAGATATCCCCAATGAAACCTTGTTTATGATTTTGATATTATTTATGCATAAATTTAACAAACTTTGTTAAGGGTTTCACTATTTCTTGGATTATAAATTATATTTCATAATTTTATGTCCTAATATAGTGTATGATTTTTTAGAAATTATGCCTAATGTAAGGAATGATAACCATATTAATGCATGTACCACATGTAGGGATTGTAACCCTGAGAAAGATAATGATTCTTGAGCAGGAATTGATAAAATTATAACTATATTAGGGTAACTGAATCAGGTTATGAGTAATAACCTTTCCTATAGAGATAATCCTACTAATCCACTATATAGTGTAATAATGTTAGAACTCTTTAGTCATTAGAAACATTATTCATCCAATGGAACTTAAAGTGCCTATTTAGTTGAGTAAGGTATATGTTATTTAGAGAAGATATTTTTCATTATGGGAAGTAGTGAATGGGAGAAATTTTTCATGTTAGATTGTCATCACTCAGGAGATATGGATTATTATTGGTAATTAATTCTAAACCCTAAGGATGATAAGTAAATAGAAAGCATGGAGTGGAAATATTTTGAGGTACACCTCTTGGGAAATTATTATACTGATGAGAAATGAGCAGTTATGGAAGGATTGTTCTTGTGTCTATGACAAAAAGAAGTGGAAAATTTTTCTAAGTATGAATCCAACATTATAAGGTCTAAAATGTGTGTTTTTAATTGTGTATGTAATACAAAGAGTAATATTGAATAGTTCATTGATGGTATTAATCCAATCTTCCAAAGGGAACTAGTATCCCTAATTTTCTCATCATACGAGGATATGCTATCATGTGCTATCAAGATAGAGAAATAATTATCTAAGTCTTATGTATTTGAAGGAAGGTAAGAGAATAAGAGGAAATAGAGATAAATATGGATAAAGGGATGAAGGGAGAGAAATATTTTCAAACATGAGATACTTATGGAAGGAAACACCTTAGTACATGTTTAAATGGAAAAGGAGTTTACTTCATGTGTTTAGAAAAGGTACACCACATTCATGATTTTAAGGGAAGGAAATAATCTT
Organism: Viscum album; assembly: GCA_963277665.1. Classification (NCBI taxonomy): domain Eukaryota; kingdom Viridiplantae; phylum Streptophyta; class Magnoliopsida; order Santalales; family Viscaceae; genus Viscum; species Viscum album. The sequence goes on from OY728133.1 coordinate 670,260,705, forward strand.
ACAAAGTAAAATTCTTCTTCTATAATGATATGGGTAATTACACAAATTAATTCCCCCTGGTTTCATGGAATATAAGTCAAAATAAGCTAATGGGTAAAGGTCAATATTATCCTACTACAATAGGTTAAGCTGAATGATTAATGTTCTTGTATTTGGATTCAATAATTATGTTATAAGAGTATTTTATTAACGATATTTTGGTTATAATAATCATTAAATGTATAATTATTATAAAGTAGTAGCATTTCTTAAAGTATTTGATAGCATATGTTTAATGGTAGTGATGAACAAGAAAATTAATTCAGTTTCAAGTTGTACCTCTTGAAAAACAAATAATTAAGGGAGGATAACCCTTAATATGTTCCCGAAATTGATATAATAATGACATGTTTATGGGATAGTTTTGGTGACCACAAAATTTGTTAAAGGGTTGATGGTTTATTTCATATTTTCTGGAGTTTAATGAAAATTTTGATTTATGGAATATATTCGACAACCTGAGATTTTATATTTTGAAGCATGAATAATTTCATCATGGTTTTATAGTGATCAAGGTATTCACTTATTTGGATTGTGAACTTTAGATCCACTTTATATTGTTTAGGGAATATAATATTTATTTAGTGACCTTAATTTTTTTGGACTTTGAAAATTGAATGAAAACTTTTAGACAAGTATTTATGTTAACTATTTATTGAGTGTATTAATATAAACATTGGGTCTTATTGGATATCATGTGTTAAATTTTTTTTGGAAAATATTTATAAACAAACATAAAACTTCTCACACTTTTATGGTTCTTAAAATCTATTAAAAATTTATTTTAGTGGTTTAGGAATTAAAAAATCAACATGGATATTAACTTATTGTAGTAAGAAATGATATGGAAAATTATCAAAGAAAAACAAAAATGTGAAGTTCTTCCTATGAAATAGAAATATATCATGTAAGTATATTTTTATATATTTTTAGTCTAGATGGTAAAGGAATCCCTCAAATCTAAAAAAGGATATTGAAACAAAATGTTATCCTAATAACTTATTTATGTTGAACTTATGGACTTTCAAATCATCTTTGATTTATGGTTTTGAGGTCATTAACATCCCACTGATCATTCACTTAATTGTGATCAATGAACTCAATCACTCTTTATAATTGTTTATGCCTTTATTCCATGTCCATATCTTTACATAACACTAATGTCCTCTTACTTAGAAAACTAGTTATGTGTTATTTGATATGACCTTTATTACTTTCATTTTTCTATTATGATGTTGATGTTTTATTATAAAAATTAGGTGGTCGGTTTTTAACATAGTAAATTTCAAATTTCAAATCCTTGATTAATGAGATCAAGATTGAACTGTATGGACACACATTATTTACGGGAGGCGGGGATGTAACTCCCAAATTTTTTGAAGGAGTAACATAACATTAAATAGAATATATGACACGAAACATTGATATTAAAAGAGAATATGAAACCCTAATAATATTAAATATATTTATTTTGAAATAAATTCATTCCCTTTGATAGCCTGTGATTCATGCAACACTGGGTTTAAATTATACATGATACTCTATTAAAATTTTATAATTTAAACATAAACATTATAACCTATACATGATGTTGTTGGGTATGAATGGTACTAACAAAATTATGAAATTTATATGGTATACACATGTATGAAATAATTTCAATTGTTATCTATTTTGTATAAATAAAATAATAAATTTTTTAAATAAAAAAATGTTTTCTAAATAATTGTGTTTTTTCCTAAAAGATGGTCTAGTCACGCTTTTCTCACATAATTTATAAATAATTATTACAAATTTCATAAAAAAATATTCAATAATATAAAATTAATTTTTTAAAATATACACATCACAATAATTTTAAGGTGATTTTTATTATTTTTCTTAAATTTTTTATTTTTTGATGAATAGTTTAAAAAAGTGATTTTTACTAAAAAATGCCATTTTTATTAAATTATTTAAAAAGTTGAATTATATTTCTAATTTTTTAAGTAATATTAGTTTACTTATATATAAATTTATGTAATATAGGTTATTTTAATCGTTTTAAAATTAAATTTTGATATAAAAACTTTATAAACTTTTGAATATTTTCTCTTTGTAAACTCGTATTCTCATCGCGTCTATTTAATTAATTTTAAATTAAAATCTTTCACTTACGTGAATGGAATTTGGAAAAATTAATTATATGTTTGGAATAAAAATAATCTATATTATCTAATAATGTCATATTAATTTCTGAGCATAATGAATAGTAAAAACAATAAAAATCAATTATCATGATTAAGGTAAAAACTAATTTACGGGGGATTAAACTAAGAACATAAATGTTAAAAAAAATCAAAAAAATTTCCAAAACTCATTTTTTTTACATATTTAGACATTATAATGTATATGGATCTATAATAATCTATTTTTGACCCTTGTGTCATGTGAAAATCATGGGTGCACCTTTTTAAAAAAAAAATTACAATTGTTCCACTCACTTCACTTGTAAAAGGCCTACCCCTCTCCTATATTCTTAATAACCTCAAAACCTTTTAGTTAAAAAAATACCTTGAAAATTAACTTAAAAAATTCTATACCTTCATCATATAATATTTTTTTTGTTCAGTAATCCATTCAATGAATTTTTTAGGTATAATCCTAAAGTAGTGGACTGAGAAGAGGTAAAATTCCTAACTATGAATTTTTGTTTTACTTATTCTTCCACCACCATTTAACATTATTAATTAATGATTATTTAATAAAAAAGTATATAATATATATTTATATTTTATTATTAAATGTTAATGACCTATATCAATATATTATTCTCTCAAATGGGAAACAATAATTTTGCTCCTGTGTGTGGCGGACCACCACCACGTGAACCGATATGACATGTTTTCCATCAACACCTCTCACGATTGGGTATGATGATGGAAATAAATTATATATATTATATTTATAACATAATTATACCTATTGATTAATTAAATCATATATATCTTTTTTTACTTTCCATTCCATAGAGGATACAATAACATCACTCATGTGTATGATAGACTATTGCCGCACAAAGTGATTTGATTTGTTTTTCACTATCGCTTTACATGGAAGGTAATAATGAAAAATTTAATTAATAGATGTGATAAAAATTAAATAATTATGATATTCATAAAATATTCATCATTATGAAAAGATAATATATAATTTCTTTCTTACATTTTCACTCATTGAAAGATGATAATGTCGTTTGGGTACATATGTACTACCACTTTCACAAAGCGATGTGACTCTATTTTCATCACCAAACTAAATGAATGAAAAATATTATGATATTAAATGATTTAATAAGATATTTATGAAATTAATATTATTATGGAATGATAAAATTATACTAAAGTTTTTTCAATAATTATCTTTGAAAAATGGAAATGTAACTCATACGTACGTACGACCTACCATCTCTATGATTGTAACGTACTTAAATTCTCAAAAATGTATTTCATGATTGGTCTCAAATGAATAATTTTTATATGAAAATTATTTTTATTTAATTATTTTTATTTTTGAGATGCTGAAATAAGGACCTCCTGGACGAATAGTCAACGTACTGATGTTATTTTGGATACATAAGTCAAATATCATCAAAACACGTGACATAAACTTAATTGAATAAGTAATTTTATATAACATTGTAATAAGTGAAATAATATAAATAATAAACATGAAATTTTTTCTTAAAAAAGTCAATAATTAACTTAAGTTTGTTATTCATGAAGATAAAGAGCATATGTGACGAGTTAGACTCAAGTTAAGGGTTTCCCATCTCACTTTTACATCTATAATTAATACATAATATTCACCACTTATGGATTTATATAGTGTATATAATACCCATTTTTATATGTTATGTCATGAATATATATATATATATATATATATCTTCCTGGTTTTAAATTTGTTTAATGTTATTTCCTTCATGGGGCTTATGATTCAAATGTTATCAAAGTGGTGAAAGTTTATTTCACAATATCATCATTATTCACAATTATTTTTTTATTATGTCTCCATTGGGGTAATTATTAGACATTTCAATCATAAAATAAATATATTTTCTTCACCTATGTTTATTTGAGAACATTTTAGGAAATATTACCATTTTTTCACTCTTTTGTACTTAAAATGATATGGAAATTGTGTTAAAGAAAATATGAGTTTATTTATCTCTTCAATTGGAAATACCTTTTCATCAAAACCCATGTTTTATAAAATTGTTTTTCAATTTTTGAAATTATTTTTAATGAAAATTTTCACATTTTTACATTTAATTCTTTTCAAAAGAATCGTCATTTTATTTTTAAAACAATTTCCATTTATCTTTTACCGAAAATGTGATAGAAATTTTTGTTTTAATGGGTACGACATGAAATGAATTTTCTACCATCAAGACCAATAATCATTTTAATGCTTATTTTAAATGTTTTAAAATTTTATTTTAAACAAAAATTATTTTTTAGAATGTTTTGGGAAAATTTTCATCGAAAATATGATTTTTAAAATGAAAAGGTTATTTTTATAAAAATTGCATTAAAGGATATTTTTATGGTATTTATATTCATCAACAACATCAACCATATATTTTAATGATGACCCACTGAGGATATGTTGATTTCATACAATCGTTATTTTATATTTAGATGGTTTATAATCAGTTTGACTAGGGATGTACAATTTTATTAGCATTCACCATTTTACTCTAGATGATTTATGATCATGTTCATTTATTGGGGTGATTATAAAAATTTCATATGTTTTTTTAAATAAGAATGTTTATGTTGATTATATTTCACCCATTTTATATGATTAATGAATTGGAATTATTAAGTAATGGGTAGGTCCCACTATATTCCCTTGATGCAATGACATGCCTCTTATAAAAAACTATATTGGGTTTTAGTAGAGGCATTTCCCATTTATTTAGATGTCTTAGAAAAAATACTAGAATGTTTTTTTTCATATTTCCATCATTATGAATTCCATAATTATGAATTAAATTTTTGATATTCCATGCCTTTGTTTGTTTATTTAGAATATCCATTGTAAAGTTTTCATTCTCATGTGACTATTTGAATAGAATTATTAGATCATCATTATAGTGGAATATAATTTACAAATAGATATTTATTAAATAATAAAGAATATTTATTACATAACATGATAAGAACCACTCCAGGATCTTCTAGGTTATGTGTATTTATAAATTGGTACACATAAAAAACTAGTTCATAAAAAATCTACATTGTCTCCTGCTTATTTTTTCATAACTAGACTCCTATTTTACATATCTTACTTAAAACCCTTATTCATGAACTTGGGAAAATAAAAATATAAAATGGTGATCTCAAATGATCAGTAATGGTAAATGAGGTAAATATTAATCCTATCATAATCATAAGAAAATAGCATTTGATAATCTTATCCTGCATATAAAAGATCATAATATAATGTCATGGTATAAATTAAAAAAAGTGAAATATAATCTCAATAGTCATAAAATAAGAAATTAAATTTCAGGGAATACACACATAATCATGTAAAATAATTTCATATTATTCAATTCGTATTTCCAAGACCATCATAGTGGACAAAGTCTATTACTGAACCGAGTTCACCCCTTGTTCCAACCCTATAATACTGAACTAGTTTTACTTTCCATTCTAGCTTTGTATTACTGAACTAGATTTACTTTCCATTCTAGTAATTTATATCTCATGAGATATAAATCTTTACCCAATGTATTGGAGGGAGATATAGGTCCTACCCATCTCATAATGAAATTCCATGTTCCATAAAAACATAAATCATTCATTATAGCATAACCCAAGAAATAAAATGGGTTTCTTAAACATAATTCCATAAAAATATAATCCATATAAAATATAATTTTATCATTAAAACAATAAAATCATATTAATAATTTGGATATAAACATAACTCTATTTAAAAAGTGTCATCTTAGATGGAAAATAATTTTGATAAAACACTTGAACTTAATTCTTGAAGAAAATATCCTTTCTTCTTCAAAAATGTTTTCAATTATCAAAATTCCGTGAAATTTTAAAAGAAAATAATATAGTTTAAAATAAACTTGTAATAGTGTATATGAAGATTTATGGAAGAAATTTTTTAATAAGACTCAAAAATCCATTCATGTTGTATAAGTTAAAAAACATTTCTCGTGTACTCTTGTCTGAAAAGTCAGAAAGTACCTCGTATGAAAAATTAAAGAAGTATTCCTTACATACCATGTAGTAAAATTAAAAAATGGGTAAAATGAATTTAAACATAAATATAATAATATTAAACATTTTATGAAAACATTTTTAGAAAACATGGACATGGAAGATAAATATACCCCCTGTAAATACTTATGTATAAACAATATTAGATAAAAATGAGATTGAATAATTATCCCTTGTCGGTATATAATCAGTCAGATAATATGCTTAATAAAATAAAGAAAATTATTTAAATATTTAAATATCATAAAAATATTAATTTGAATAAAAAAACATTCAGGGAAAGAATAAAAACCACACAAAAGAAATAGAGGGTGTAAGGCATATGTCCCACCGAAATAAAAGTTAGAAAAAATAATCCCTTACCTTTGGTATGATATGATTCTTATTTATCCTAACCTCATGTATAATGATTTAAATAATGTTAATGATATATTTTTGAATCGTAATAATTTTTATGATAACATTTATGATCATATTTTCATCTGTTTGTTAGTAACATTTCATTATTACTCTTTATTCGGCTATTAACTGATTTATGTTATTGTGCATGTTTTTTCGGATAAGTTATTATTCCTATTTTAGGTTATAGTTATATAATTTACATAATTTTATTATTATAATATATATCAAATTTATTCATTTAATTCATTTATATAATCATGTTTTGAAGAGGATTATGTAGAATGAATCATATCGCACAATGGAGACGGTAAGTTGTACGTACGCTTGATCGACGATATCGTTCCCATATTTATTGAATGGTGATTGAAGTGGATGGTGTATTTTATTTAAGAATATATATAATTTTATATTAATAATATATATATATATATATATATTCCATCATTATACCCATCCATATAAGGTATTGGTGGAAAACGGATTACACCATGGCGTGGAGATAGTAAATCATATGTATGCATGCATGGTGAATTCATTTTTCATAAGTCGGGTAAAAGGTGGAATATGTTTGTTTCATAATCATAATAACCTATAATTATATAATTACTACTAGATTTATTATTTTATCATGAAACATATCATGATTTAGAAGTAGAATAAGAAATATGTTTGAAATAATCGGTAAATGATATTACCTCTTCTTTGACGTGCCTCCTCTAAATCTCCTATTAGAGCACTAGAGTTGGTATTTGAAGAAGACCAAGACCTATAGAATGTTTCTAGGGAATTTTAAAAGATAAATTTTCTTTTTATGGTCAATTTTTAAGGATAAAAATGAAGTTAATATTTGAGGGATGGAATGCCCTTTTATAATTGAGGTGAGGGGCACTTTTGGAAACCTCAAAAATATTAATTTATAATAATATTAAAACCCACATAAAAACCTAAAAAATGTGAAACTTTAAAATATTATTTGAGATAGGGTTGTAATATCATCATCCAATAAAATTTATGCAAGGTTTTAAGTCAATTAAAGCATTATCATTTTAATTAACACTTAGTTATTATATTTAATTTTTAACTAGGGTAACAAATATTTCAATATTAAAAGGGTGATATATTTTTTTATTTGTCATAAATTAGACCATAAATGAATAATTTATAAAATATTAGACAATATAATATTTATTATATATTTTTATAAATTTTTTATGATTTTTAAAAAATATATGAAAACATTATTTTGTCAAAATATCAATAGTGTCAATTTTTACACTATTTATTTCAAAGATTTTTAAAATTTCAAAATAAGAAGTAAAACTCAATAAAAATATTTTTTATATATCTAAGAGGTCAATTTAATATATAAAATTAATTTTACATAATACGTATCCAAAATTATATTTATTAAAATATTTTTAATAATATATATTTGATCTCTTCATTAAGAAAATAATTACTAACTAAATTTTGTGTAATTATTTAATATTCTTATTTTTTGAATAAAATTAAAAAAAATATGATGAAGATAAATCCATTATCTTTTTAATAATACTTCTAGTATAATTTATATTCTGAAAAACCCACCATTAATAATGCTATACTCTTTTAAAACATGAATGTGACAAACATATCTTCCCATTAAATAAAATAATTTAAGTATCATAATCTATTCTATAAGCCTCAAAATGGTCAATAAGTATAAAATTATATTCTTATGGTTGAAATATACACTAAAAATAAGGTATGGTCATGTTTTTGGAACATTTAGGGTTATTAATATTTTAATAATTTTTTTTTCTTGATTTCTCATTAATTAATTAATTTTTTCAACATCAAATTATAAGTCTTTAAGGTAATTATTTATTTCCTAAAAATTAACAATAAATTTTCAAGACAAATAAACAAAATTGGATTTAAAATTAGTATTTATAATCGAATTTATCTACTGTATAACCTTATATTAAAAATAATTTAATTATTAAATTTTGAGTGAGACATATTTACCTTTTCTTTAAATAAAATAAATTAAATGTCTTAATCTCATCCAAGTGTGTTACAATGGATCCCATTTCGACCCAATTATGTTTTAGGGAAAAATATAATCATACAATTATATTAATAAAAGTGTTAGGGTAATTTTATAATATTATTTTTACCCTTAATTACTCGATTTACCCTTTTATCGCGTTAATAAAATTTACCGAAGTTATTATTCATTTTTTCCAGAATAAAATAAATATATTTACATAATTTGTACCTACTAATTCAAAATATGGGATCCATTTTTTAAAATTCAAAACACATAAGTTGAAGTAGTTAATTTAAAATTAATTCCACTGTTGAAATGAGAAAATGGTTTTTAAAAGTTAATGTATTGAAAAAGTTTGAAATGTTTTTACATATAAATTTAATGTAAAATTAATTAAATAAAATGGATTATATTAAATGGTAAAGATATATTCTATTTATACTTTTAAACCATTCAATAATAAAATTTTAGGATATAAAATATTTCAATGAAAAATTTATTTTCAATAAAAATTTAGCGTATTTTTACTATTCATCTAAACATGAAAGTTATCAAAAAAATATCATAAATTAATAAAAAGTAAAATTATATATCCCTTTTCAAAATAAAATTTTTATGATATCATGTAAAAATTATTAATATTTCAAAATCGTAATTTAAAATGGTTTCTCCAATCAAAGGTGCAACATTAACCTTTTAAAAAAAATAGGGTTTTATACATCAAATAGGGTTTTATTTATACCCTATGACTAAAATATCCATTGGATGAATATAAAAAAAATATTTTATTAAGTATATAACACACATATATATATCATTAATATCATTACCAAAATGAATTCACTCAAAAATACAAATATAAAATTGATTTATATTTTTCATAAATATTTGTTAGCCAATGAATTCACAATTCATTTTCATAAGTTAGTTATAATTATTCCTATTAACCTAACAACTATTATGTAATGTTAATTTCATAATAAGTTCATCTCATGGTTCTTTTAAACTCATGATTTTGTGAAAATTAAGCTACTAAAGAATAAAAATTATTTAGAGAAAATATTTTCTAAAGACATCCAGGTGTTACATTCTACCCCCCAACAGAATTTCCCTTAAAATTCATTACTTGAAAATAAAAATATTAGGATAACTCTCCCTCATTATATCCTCAAGTTCCCATGTAGGTTCTTCAAATTGGTGTTTCCTCCATAAAACTTTAACCAAGCGGGTGGTCTTGTTTCATTGAACTTTTTTGCTACGATCCAAACTCTCCATTGGTTCTTCTTCATAAAAAAGATCTTGATCCACCAGTTTGAATTATGAGATTAGTACATGTTATGGATCATGTATATACCTTCTTAGGATAGATACATATAACACATAATGATTTTTAGAGAAATTTTTTATAAGTTCTAATCGGTAAGATACCTTCCCAACACAATCTAGAATTTCAAAAGGACCGAAATACTTGGGGCTCAGATTGCCTTTCTTTCCAAATCTCATTACTCTCTTCTGTGGAGATATTAATTGAAAAACCTTATCGCCCACTTGAAAATATATTTCCTTTCTTTGGTTGTCAGCATAACATTATTTCCAACTCTGAGCATATCTTATGTGTTTTTTAATAGATATGACCTTTTCTTCCATTTCATCAATAAGATCAGGTCCTAATATCATTATTTCCTCAACTTAATCCCAGCAAGTTGGAGTTCTGTACTTCTTTCCATATAGTGATTCATAAAGATCCATATATATACTTGTGTATGGTTGTATGAAAATTACACCAAAGTTAGGTTCTGATCTCAACCACCTTAGAAATCCAAAGAAAAATATCTCAACATGTCTTCCAGAGTTTGAATTGTCCTCTCAGACTGGCTGTCTATCTGAGGATGATAATCAGTGATGAAACACAACTCTATATCTAGATAATTCTGAAGACTTCTCCAAAACATTGTTTTAAACCTCAAATCTTGATCAAATATAATGGAAAGTGGTACTCCATGAAATCTTACCACGTCCTTTACATATTTCTTGGAAAGATGCTCAAGAGAAAATATTCTCTAATAGAAATGAAGTGTGCCGACTTCATAAGATGATCAACTATAACCCATATAGCATTATGTCCTTTAGATTTTTTGGGATGTCTGATAATAAAGTCCAAAGTTATTTTTTCTCATTTCCATTCTGGTACAGGAAATGGTTGTAACATCTCCTTAGACTTCTATCTCTTAGCCTTAACTTGATAATAAACCAAGCATCGAGAGACATATTAGACGATATATCTTTTCATTCCATCCCACTAGAAATACTCTTTCATTTCCATATACATCTTTGTGCTTTCAATGTGAATAGATAATGAAGAATGATGACCCTTATCCAATAGCTACTCCCTTAATTCTATTATAGGAGGAATACAAACTCTATTCTTGAACTGTATTAATTCATCACTATCAAGGTTGAATTTAGGAACATTTCTATCATTTTATTGTATCTCAACATCTTTCTTCCATTCCTCCTTAATCTTCAATTGTATATATGGTCGATAATTCATTTTAGAAAGATAAGATTTATCCCCTTACATTAAAATTTCAAGATACATCCTTTTCTAATCCATAAATATTGGATCTTTTGTGATCCTCATCATGGATAGGCTAGCATGGTCTTGTCGACTCAAAGCATCTTCCACCTTATTCACTTTCCCATGATGGTATTGTATTGAGAAGTCATAATCTTTAATGAACTCCAACCATCTTATTTGGCACATATTCATCTCATTTTGTGTGAAAATATAATTCAAACTTTTAGGATCAGTATAAATATCACACCTTCAACCATAAATATAATGTCTCTATATCTTTAATAAAAATATTACTGAAGCTAACTCCAAATCAAGAGTTTGGTAAATTTTCTCATATATTTTAAATTACCATGAGACATAATATATCACTATATCATTTTTAATGAGAACACATCCTAACCCCTTCTTGGATGCATCACTATAGATCACAAACCTTTCTCTACTATAGGGTAGTGTGATCACAGGTGCACTGGATAACCTTCTTTTAGCTCTTTGAAATTTTCTTCACATTCCTCCATCCAAAAAAACTTAACTCCTTTCCGAGTCAATTTGGTTAGTGGATTAGATAATCTTGAAAAATATTTCACAAAATTTTGATAATATCCAGAAAAACCAAGAAAACTTTGTATCTCAGTTACATTTTTGGTCTCATCCAACATTCAACAACTTTTATTTTTTGTGGATCCACATATATCCCTTTTCTTGAGGTTGTGTGACCCAAAAATGAAAGTTTCTGAATCCAAAATTTAAACATGGTAAATTTATCAATAATATTCTCCTTTCTAGGGGTCTTAATTATAATTCTCTAGTGGTATGTATGTTATTATTTCCTCTTATAATAGATAAAAATATCATCTATAATAACTACCTCAAAATGATCAAGATAGTTTCTAAAGACTCTATTAATTAGATCCATGAAGATAATTGGTTCATTAGTAAAACCAAAAGGCATCACTATAAATTCATAGTGTCCATACCTTTTATGGAATGTCATCTTTGGAATATCCACCTATTTTACCCTTAATTGATGATATCCTGAATGGAGATCAATATTGGAAATGTACTGAGCTCCACCTAGTTTGTCGAATAAGTCATCAATGCGGGGAAAATGATATTTGTTCTTGATAGTGATCTTGTTATGTTCTCGATAATAAATTTAGAGTATTATTGATCCATATTTATTCTTACTAAATAGAACATGTTCTCCCCAATATGATGCACTATGATGTATGGATCCCTTATCAAGATTATCTTATAGTTGTTTCTTCAATTCTAACAAATTAATTATGGATATTCTATAAGGTTTCTTTGAAATAGGAATATCACCCATTATGAGTTCTTTTGAAAACTCAACTTCATTATTTGGTAGAAGACCTAAAAATACCTCTGGAAAGACATCATCAAATTCTTGTAAAATGGGTGTGTTCTTAATAATGATTTTCTCCCCAACCATTTGAGATAAATAGCCTTCATTTAAAGGAATCAAGACCCATAAGATGGAATAAATTCCTATTAGATGGTTATATTCTTCCATGCATCGATGTACGATCATATATTGATCTGGAATATGAAATGTGACTTCCCTTCCTTAGCAGTTAATATGAGATCTATATAGAGAAAGCCAATCCATGAAAAAAATCACATGAAATTACACTTTAGGAAGGATCACAAGATTTGTAGGAAGTACTCTCCCACAAACTACAACCAAATAATAATTATAAACTTTTGATGCGACCGTTGTGATATTAGGAGTTGTCACATCTAACTCAACATCTAATTTTTTATGTAATATAATGATTCCATTAGAAAAGTTTTTAAAAATAAAAAAGTGGGTGGATCTAGAATCAAATGAAACATTTTTTACTTTAGAGTGGATGGTAAATGTACCTTTTACCACTTCATTATCGTACTCCATGTAACTGATAGTGATTGCATGTGACATTCCTTTATCTATGGCCTTAAGAGTTTATTGATGTCGATCATCATCAATAACCCTTAGATTAGGGCATTAATTGGCATAATTCCCCATTTCCTTTAACTTGTTGCATTGAAGTGTAGGAGGTTAATTTTGTGTTTCCTTATCTTTATTCACATCATTAGACATATTTTTCTCATCACTTCGGCATTCAATTTCCCGATGTCCTTCTTTTCCATACTTAAAACATTTAATAGTCCCTTTGAGTCCACTTCCTCCATGTTTCCTTCCACACTTTTATCATAATGGAAAAATCATCTTCTTTTAAGTGTGGTATTTATATTTTCCTTTGAATTCAATTTTTATCTTCTTATCAAACCCATATGACTGATGGGTTTTTCTAATCTACATATCAACCTTGAGAGCACATCTAACAATTTCCACATAGCTATGGATGTCCCTTATGGATAATTCCCTTTAGATACTTGGTTTTAATCCACTAAAGAATCAATTAATTTAACTCTTAGGTAGGATAATAATTCAAAAATTGTACTTTGCAAGTCTTGTAAAATTTCCTTTGTAGGTACTAACATATTCATCATCCTTTTTCTTAAGTTCAAGTAACTATTTCTCCATCTTTGTTTGAAGAAAATGAGGAAAGTACTTATTAAAAAATAAGTTCTTGAACTCATCCCATTCTATGGACTCAATTTCATCTATTTTCATCATATTATTGATAAGATTCCACCATTGATCAGCTTCACCTTCCAAATGATATACCGTTAAGATGACCTTATCATGTTTAGAACACTGTAGAACTGAAAATATCTTTTTTGGGGTACTGATCTATTGTTCAGCCAATAATGGATTAGAAGACCCACCGAATTAAGGTGGATGCTACCTCATGAAAGATTCAATAGAATTTTTCTCCAACCATTTCTAATTTGGAAGTTCGACATAATTCATATCTTGAGAAAGTTCTGAGAGCATGGCTATAAGATTTTTTGTTCCATATCCCATAACATTTGGTTTCTCAAGGGGGCAATCATTTCATTTCCCATCGCATTCAGCATTAACATGGTCTTTTTGGATTCTATCCATTAACTAAAACCACGAATCTTAGTGTGAGAAATACACATCATAATGGGAAAACCACATAACTAAAGAATAAAATTTCAATTTAGGACACTTTAAGTTTTATCCTAGTTTATTCGGGAACATATCTAAAACACTGGAATAGGATTGTAACATATACCTATACATATCCTTATGGTTCTTACTTAGGTTATCACATCACAATTTACAAAAGTTAACTATACCTTTGCTCTGATACCAACTATAAAGGAACATACATTATATATAGATATTACTTAAATATTGAAGAATATTTATTACATTACATAACAAATACCATACTAGGAATGTATAAGTTTAGTGTCATTAGAAACTGATAAATAGAAACAAATAGATTATAAAACATCAACATTGTATCCTGCTTATTTATTCATAAATAGACTCCTTTTTGACATATCTTACTTAATAAAATTATTTATAACCTAGGGAAAAGAAACATATAAAAGGGTGATCTCAAATGCTCAGTAATGGTAAAGAATGAAAATATCAATCATATCATAATCATAAGAACATAACATTTAAAAATATTATACTGCATATCAAATATAATAATATCATGTCAAGGGATAAATCATAAAAGTGAAATGTAATCCCAATAGTCATAACATTATAGTTGAAATTTCATTGCATACACACATAAGCATAGAAAATAATTTCATATTAAACAAGGCTCATTTTCGATACTATCATAGCAGACAATGTCCATTACTAAATTGATTTCACTCCTCGTTCCAACCCAATATTACTGAACCAGATTTACTTTCCATTACATTAATTTATATATAATGATATATAAATCTTTACCCAATTAATTTTATGGAGATATAGTTCCCACCCATCTCATAATTAAATCACTTTTACATGTTTCACAAAAACATAAATCATTTATCATAACATAACCCAAGAAATAAAATGGGTTTCTTAAACGTAATTCCATAATAATGTAATCTATATAAAATATCATTATATAATTAACACAATAAAATCTTATTAAAAATTGGGATAGAAACATAACACTATTTAAAGAGTGTTATCATAGATGAAAAATAATTTTGATAAAACATTTGACCTTAATTCTTGGGGAAAATATCCTTTATTTTTCAAAAAAGTTATATTTTCTCAAAATTTTGTGAAATTTCTAAAAAATTTAAATAAACATGATATATTATAGATAAATATTCATGGATGTAAGGTTGTAAGAAGACACAAATATCAGTTCATACTGTATAAGTTAAAAAACATTTGTCTCGTACTCTTTTTGGAAAAGCCAAAAGGTACCTCATATGGAAAGAAAAAGAAAGATTCCTTCCACACCATGTATTGAAAGTAAAAATGGGTAAAATGACTTTAAATATACATATAATAGTAGTAAACATTTTATGAAACCATTTTTATAATACTTGGACATTGGTGATAAATATACCCCTAGTAAATACTTATGTATAAATGATCTCTTATAAAAATGAGATTGCAAAATTATCCCTTACCAATATATAATCAGTCAAATATTATGAATCATAAAATAAATAAAATTATATACATATTTAGATATCATAAAATTCATAATTTTAATCATAAAAACATTTATGGAAAGTATAAACACCACACAAAATAAATTGGTGGTGTCAGACATATGTCCCACAGAAATAAAAGTGTGAAACAATAATCCCTCACTATAGATATGGTATGCTTCATATGTATAAGCACCTCTTGTATAATGATTTAAATAAAGTTACTTATTTATTCCAGAATCATAATCATTTTTATGATAAAATTTATGATCATATTTTCATCTATTTGTTAGTAATATTTCATTGTCACTCTTTATTCGGGTATTAACTGCTTTGTGTTATTATGCATATTTGTTCTGATAAGTTCATATTACTATTTTTATGTTATAGTTATATCATTAATAGAATATAATTAGAATAATATATATCATATTTATTCATTAAATTCATTTATATAATCATTATTTAATGAGTATTATGTAGAACGAATCACATCGCACTATGGAGACGGTACGTCGTACATACGCACGAGCGAAGATATCATTCCCATAATTGTCGAATGGAATGGAATTGGATGGTGTATAGTATACAAGAATCAGTATAATTTTATATAAATCACATATATATTTATTAATTACATCATTATACCCATCCATGTAAGGTTGTATTGAAAAACGGATTATACAACGGCGTGGAGACGGTAAGCCATATGTACGCACACGTGGTGATTTTATTTTTCATAAGATGGATAGAAGGTGGAATATGGTTGTTTCATAATCATAATGATCTCTCAGTATATAATTAATACTATATTTATTACTTTATAATGAAATAACTCATTGTGTGTAAGTATAAGAAGAAAGAAGTTTGAAATAATCTGTCAATGATATTACGTCTTCTTCGGCGTACCTCCTCTAAATCTTCTCTTAGAACACTAGAGTTGGTCTTTAAAGAAGAACATGGCATCTATAATGTTTCTAGATAAGTTTAGAAGATAAATGGTCTAGGTATGTTCGAGTAGGAAGGCTCAAAATGAAGTTAATATTTGAGGGAGGAAGTGCCCTTTTATAATTGAGGTGAGGGGTACTTTTGGAAACCTCAAAAATATTAATTTATAATAAAATAAAAACCCATTTAAAAAATAAAAAAATGTACCAATTTATAATAATGTAAGATATAGGGTTATAATATCATCGACCAATAAATTTTAGACAAGTTTTTTATGTCAATTTAAGAATTATCATTTTAATTAACACTTAGTTATTCTATTTAAATTTTAACTAGGGTAACAAATATTTTAATATTAAAATGGTGAAATATTTACTTATTTGAATTCAATTAGACCTTAAATGAATAATTTAGAACACATTAGACCATTTCATAATTATTAAATATTTTTATAAATGTTTTATGATTTTAAATAATTTAAGAAAACCATACTTTGAAAAAATATCAATAGTGTAAATTTTTACACTATTTATTTCATGGATTATTAAAATAACATCATAAGAAGTAAAGCTCGATCAAAATATTTTATTATATCAATAAGGGGTAAATGTAATCTTAAAAATTAATTTTACAAAATAATTATCCAAAATTATATTTATTAAAATATTTTTCATAACATTTATTTGATCTCTTCATTAATAAAATAATTACTAACTCAATTTTGTGTAATTATTTAAGATACTTATTTGTTGAATAATAATTAAAGATAATATTATATTGACTATAAATCCATTATGTTTTATAAGAATACTTTTAGTATAATTTATATTCTGAAAATACCAACATAAAAAATTAAATACTCATTTAAAACATGAATGTGGAAAAGTTATCTTCACTTTAAATAAAATAATATAGGTGTCATAATCTCTTCTATAAGCCTCCAAATGGTCAATAAGTCTAACCTAGTATGATTATGGTCGACCTATACTCTAATAATATGTTTTGGTAAAGTTTATGATTCATTTGATGGTTATTAATATTTTAATAAAAATTGTTGTATTGATTTCTCATTAATTAATTAATTTTTTCATAATCCAAGTATAAGTTTTTAATGGAATTAAATATTTCCTAAAAATTACAAATAAAATTTCATGATAAATAAAAAATATTATATTTGAAATGAGTATTTATAATTTAATTCATCTTTCGTATAACCTTATATTAAAAATAATTTAATTATTAATGTTTGACTCAGACATATTTCACTTTTCTTTAAATAAAATAAATTAAATGTCCTAATCTCATCTAAGTGGATTCCAATAGATGCCATTTAGACCCAAGTATATTCTAGGGAAAATTATAATCATCCAATTATATTAAGACAAGTGTTAGGGTAATTTTATAATATTATTTTTACCCTTAAATACCTGATTTACCCTCTTATCGTGTTAATAAGATTTAATAAAGCTACTATTCATTTTTCCCAAAAATAAAATAAATCAATTTAAATAATTTAGACCTAATAATTCAAAATATGGAATCCATTTTTCAAAATTCAAAACACATAATTTTCAGTAATTAATTTAAAATTATTTCCATTGTTGAAATGAGAAAATGGGTTTGAAAAGTTAAAATATTAAAAAGGATTGAAATGTTTTTACATATGAATTTAATGTAAAATTAATTCCAATTACATAAATTATATTAAATGGTAAAAATTTATTCTATTTATTCTCTTAAACAACCCAATAATATAATTTAACCATATAAATTATTTCAATGAAAAAAGATATTTTCAATTAATATTTAGCATATTCGTACTATTCATCAAAACATGGAAGTTGTCATAAAAATATAAAAAATTCATCCAAAGTAAATTTTTATATTATATTTCAAAATAACATGTTTATTTTCTCATATAAAAATTATTAATGTGTCAAAATATTAATTTAAAATGGGTTCTCCATTCTAAGGTGTAAAATTAACCTTTTTTTAAAAAAATATATGTTTTTATACATCAAATAGGGTTTTATTCATTCACTATGTCTAAAATATCCATTGGATATAAATAATATTAATAATAAATATATAACACACATATATCTTATTAATTTCTTTACCAAAAGTAATTCACTCAAAAATAAAAATATATAATTGATTTATATTTTTCATCAATAATTGATAGCTAATGAATTCACCATGAATTTTCATAAGTTATTTATTATTATTCTTGCTAACCTAAAGTCTTTTCTACAATGGTAATTTTATAATAAGGGCATCTTACAGTTCGTTTAAACTCATGATTGCGTGCAAAGAAATATACTAAAGAATCCAAATTATTTAAAGAAAATATTTCATAAAAGAATTTGGGTGTTAAAATGATTTATTCATTCTATATTATGATAAAGTAATTGATTAAATGAAATGTGTTTCAGTTTTTTACCTTTCCATAATGACTATGACTTATTTACTTATAGTCTTCAATGTACGATTACACTTACTGATAATCCAATCTCACCCATTTATTATGTTTTATTTTTCCTAGAATACTAGGAAGACTTTCTTGATTGATATGATGGGATACGCTATGAGGAATAATGGTATTCTCTATGAATATATTTATTATTTTCTATATTTTCAATTGTAATATTAATTTCATGTATTTATCTAGTTTATCAAGACTACAAAACTATTCTCTCTTTCGGGATTAATTTTCTTGTATATTATTCCAATAAAATAAAGTAGACACTAGATATAGGCTAATGGGGTTGGGTTGCTACATGATGTTTGACAATTAAAAAAGTAAGATTTATTTTAATAATTGAAAGATCTTACTTGAATAAAATATTCTTGAATAAGTTTTTTGTATCACCTTCACATATAATTTGAGGCTATGACTTTAGAAAAAGGAAGAATCAGCATGAGCATAGCTTAAAAGAGGAAAAAAAGAATAAAAGGTCATCAGATCTAGTTGAGAAAAACCATTAAAATTGAAAAGGTTCTTAAAAAGGTATACAAGAAAGTGTGATCTAGTAAGTTCATGGATAAATATAAATATATCATCCTACAGTGGATCAAGACAGAAGAGAAGAAGAAGCCTATGACTAGCGGATATAACCAATTATAAAAGAGGCTTTAGGAGAAGAATATGGTTGTGGTGTATAAATAACCAAGGAAGAAGAGTTGGATTTTTGGGGTGAATAACTAGGATCAACTAGATGAACAACTATTAGGGTTTATTACTAGTTTCTGCCTAAACCATTATAATCATTGATAATAATATTGTGGGGAATCTATGTTAGGGTTACTAACCAACATGTTAAGGAGTACGAATTTTTACAAAAACTTGTAAATCCTCATATTATGTACCATTGATATATAAAATTATCTAGGTGAGGCTGAGAGACATAAGAAGAGGGAATCACGGATTTAACCAGCTACATAGGTTCAATTAAAAGAAAAAATTTGTAAAAAGAAATGGGATTACTTTCTCACCACTCCCTCACTTAGTGATCTCAAAATGATTTTGGAACTTAACTTATGAATCAATATATAGTGTTAAATCTATCAATTTAAAGAAGTATATAAAATTATATCTCCATAGTTCAATAGAGGAATTATTACTTATGATCTAAAAACATACACAACATCATACCTTTTGACTTCATATTCTAGAGAGGGTCTTAGATATTAAGTCCTTATATAATATTACATATCACTTCACCCACATAGGACATTGTTGGATTATATGTCCTGCCTCAGAAATATATTATGTATGAAGCTCCTATATGGAAAATTTATAATCTCATTATCTTATATCTTATATCTTCTAGATGTTATGTACTATACCTTATTCATCTTCCAAAAGTATAACTTCTGGTTTCCCAAAAATTATCCAAAAATAATACAAATCATAAACTCTATGAATTATTGGTTAATATTAGGTCCAAAATTATATAATAAATGAAAATAATAAATATAGGAATGTTAATTGTTTAATTGTAGAATAAAAAAATCTAAAGATCAATGTATGAATTTATAATTAATTCTATAATTGGATAAAAAAATAAAAATTAAAAATTCAATCCATTTAAAAATATAATTACAAATTTACTAAATTATCAAAAATGAATTAATTGTGTAGATTATACATTAATTTTTGTGGATAATTATCATTAAATTCATATTATAATTTTTTTAAAAAATTCTATCATCACCCATTATAAATAATTTTTTATTTCATTTGATTTGAGGGGGGAGATTACCCATTTTCAAAAGATAATGTTGTTATCTATGATCTATTTTTTGGGTTAACTTGTGTGGATTTATTTGATGTATGGTATCGTTGGTATCATATGGTAAGCAACCCATTTTTAATTAAAATTTTAGAATATGGTGATATTTATTATTAATTTGGTTGGCGTTCTATAGTGGGACATTAGGAAGTACCGAAAAGTTAATATAGACTTAAAGGCTATTAAAATCACTAAGTACATTAATATATGTCATGAAAACCTAGTTAGATATATGGGAGATCACACAACATTCTTAATGAGGTCAATGGATGGTCTTAAGATGATTTAATTCACCTTTGTTGAATTAGTCCTAGTGGGAGAGTACCACATCATTCTTATGGGAAGGGATTACCTAGTCATGGGGTTAAACATGTTCTTTCTATTTATGTATAAATATACTGTTGGGTGAATCCTTGGTTTTATATGATCCATTTTTGGTAATATGATCAAGGGAATGGATTTATGTGAGTTCCCTCCTTATTGTGTATGAATTTTACACGTGTGAGTTTTAATTATAAGAACTATAATATAAAATCAATTGATTTATTTAATATCATACCATGAATATATATGTGTTGTTTAGAATAATCTTTGGTGTTACTATATAACCTATATAGAGAGGTTCCATTAGTTATGACCTAAGGTATAATCATTAAGTGTGAGTGGTCTATGAATTAATTTATAATGTGGTTAAAAAAAGAGATAAATAAATTTATAGTTATTGATAACTCTTCCTCTCATAGTGATATATCCCATTTGTGACTATAGAAGGTGTAGTGAAATATTATGTTTTAGTATTGAAGGGGGATTCATTTGATAAAAGTGATAATTCATAACTTAGAGGAGGTTTATATTCCATCTTGTTTCACCATGACTTGACCATGGAAATGGAATATGATATAATGATGATAATGAGATATTAAAAAATGATTATTGTATAATTATAGTAATATATGATCATTCAGGGGGCATCCCTGGTGAGGAGTTGTGAAATTTGGGATTATAACAGGCATTTCTCATGTGTATTTTTTATGATAGCTTCCTAGATGAATAGTATAATTTTATGTGACTTCATGAACCGTTTCATTTCCAATGTTGGTTCTTGGAATGTGTTGGAATTTATTTGTAGGAATCCCTAAAGGGTTCAAAAGGGGATGGAGTTACAAGAGTCTTGTAACAAGTGGTTCATGATCTAAACTACATTCACATCGTGAATTGATGTTTCACAACTTTTGTAACTAGTGAATTCAAATTATGTATGTGGTGGTCAAGGAATTCACAAAACATATTCCTGTTTTGAAATTAATTCATGACATGTAATTAAATTAGGTTGAGGAAACAAGAATTTTGGTTAAGGTTTGAATTTTTTTAATTCCCATAGAATTTACTTCACGATCATAATTCATGACATGAAAGCGGTGGGATCAAAGTGTTAAATCCTTATGTTCAGAATATTTTTAATAATTCATCATTACCACTATATCTATCATTTCTATGAAAATCCTAGGTAAATTTAGAGGATATTCAAACCCTCATTATCCTTTCTTAATATGTTCATTTCAGTTGATGATCTTTGGTGATCCATAGTGAGTTATTCTATCTTCCTTTTGGTTTTCCTTCTATCCTTATTTGGATATTCACTTGGGTGGTGTAGTTTTGGTATAGGTAATGAGTTGGGATATGTTTTTATAACCCTTACTTCATTTTAGTTTGATCCATGGATTTTTCATGAATTTTTGGTTTTCATATGTTTCTTATTCCACCATGAAATTTGCTGAAATATCAAAAATTTATTTTGAGGGAGGGAATCCCTCATTTATCAGTTTTTTTGTATCCTTTTGGAGATGTTTAATCTTGTTTATCTATTGGGGATGGTTTTTTCCCACCAAATAAATATAAATTAATTGGTTAATTGATATTAAAGGGGAAATGGGAATGATTCATTTGATTTTTCATCATTGATATTATTATGATATTGTGTTTGTATTGGATATAAGACCTACTAAAAATTGTGCGCATTGGAATATTTTTTTAACTTATCTGACATGAATTGTGGAAACCTTTCTTGTCATGATAATCACATTAAATAAACCTAAATTAGATAACAACTTAGATTTGGCTGATAAAATGTTTTCCTGTAAATTTATTTCTTAATTGATAACATCCCTAAAATAAAGTGAAGTACGATAATAGCCCCTTTGTTAAATTACTAAACTAATCTTTTTTGTATTTTGGGTTTTTATCATGATTTTGGGGAGGAAAGGTGATGGTTAGATTGGTCGTTCTATTGGGGTGGTGATGTGATGGCTTATTTGGATGTGATTTTGGTGTGGTGATATGATGTTTTGTTTGGATGTGCTTTTGGGTGGTGAGGTGATGGTTTATTTGGACATGATTTTGGGGTGGTGAGGTAATGGTTTGATTTGAGGTGATTTTGGCAAGTTAAAGTGATTTTTTGTTTGGCCTTGCTTTTGGGGATCCTAGGATGTGTTTTTTACCATTCTTGTGGGGAAGCAAGGTGATCGATCAATGGATATAATGATCTTATTATGAGAATAGTTTTGTTGTGATATATTCCTAGGTAGTGATATAATGACTAGTTGATAATGTTTTAAATGGATTGAGATACTTGGTTTAATGGGATGGAAATGATTAATGATCAAATAAATGATGGTTTATGTGGCTAAATTTGGTTTTTGACAAATAATGAAATGAATGGGCTGGAAAATGGAATTATATGAAAATGTGATATGTGGATTGTGGTTTGTGGGGTGTTATGTAATTAGAGGGTGTAGAGAAAGTGGGGATCTTTTGAGTTGGTTTGTGTTTTACTATGAACCGATAGGTTGGTATTGTGTGTGGATATATGTATATACTTGTATAATACTTGTGATTCCTATACACACCCATATTTATAGTGACACCTATATATTCATACAAGGGGTGTTTTTCCAACATCTTGGTGATGAGGATGGATGGATGGCTACCCGATGTTTCCCACTCTGTCTTCTAAGAAAGTATGCATGAATAGGCTGTTATGGCTAGAGTTTTTTTAGTGCACTATACAGTGGCATGTGTTTCTTCAGGTGAGATGTGATGTGAAAATTCTATATAGAGGTAGTATATGTTATTTAGAAGATATGGTTGTGCTAGGACATACCATATTGGGGTAAGAGAGTGGAAAATAAGTGGGAAATTTGTGTGGGGTACCCTTTATTGATGTGATTATTATTATGTTATTATTCTTGGATTGTGTTATTTGGTGAGAATTACATAGTGAGGCTGAGTTTAAATAGTTGACCTAATTAGGTGATGTCGGATCTGTTATTTTCTCATAGGTTCATTAGTGTTCTTTAAAATATTCACAAGAGACTTTGGCTATCCTATTAATTACACTTATATACTCACCCAACATATATAAATGGATTTTTAGGATTCCAGTAGGAACATGTGGAGAATACATGAAATTACTTGCTCAGAACATTTGACAGTTGTTGTGTTGTTGGTTTGGCATCGATTCTGGGTATTTACTTTTGGATAATTTTATTTATACCTGTTTTATTTATACATTAATTACTGGAAGATATTAATTTCTTTTTATATTATGTCATGGATTATTTTTTGTATGATTACTCTTATATCATGATCCAATATTATCATAGAGGTTAATGCCTCCAATTTCATGAGATTTTTATACCCTCGGTGCTAGTCAACAACCCGAGGCCTACTTGAGGTGGGACTCATGGGTCATTATATCTCTCCCCTAATTTTGTTATCTTTCATAGGAGGGGGTCATGAAATAGTGGTATCAAAGGTAATAGTTGAGATATAGGATAGGGTTTGGAATTAAGAAAAACAAGGATTTCATCGTTATGTGTCTAAATAGTGCTATTTGACATTGGTGTGTGACATATTATAAGGAGACTAGATAGGATATCATATTTCAGGTCCCCCATGATCCAGTGCATATACTATGAGATTATTTAATGAGGACTTGATGTGGACCTATTTGTAGTATAGAGACCCATGAGAGGTACAAGTATCGTGATGACTTGTGTTCCTTTTTGAGTTGGGATGTTTTTTGATGTTTTAAATGAATAAAGTAAATTAAAATGAATCTAAATAAAATTTATTACTTCTGTGCTTAAGAAATTATAGTTTCAATTTAAACTATATGTCATAGACTTCATCCGTTTGTGCAATAGGAATTTGGGGTTCAATATGATGATCTGGCTGATCACTATATGGTTGATCCAGAAGAGGAAGATGAGGCTTAGAAGAGGGTGTTTCATTCTTTTCAGTGACATTAATTGGGGAACTATGAATGAAATTTTTCTGATATAGAGATAGAGATATAGAAAAAGGATCACAAGATCACCATTAGATTGATTCAGAACCCGGTGGATTACTGGGTAGATATAGAAGTTATTTTAATATGGGGAGCTATGCATCAATGGTGTACAGTATATATTTCGGAGTGGAAAGAGGTAGATGTTTTATTGTTAATCTTTTAGAAAGAGTTCCAAGGAGGGTTTTGTTTGTTGACCATGATGAAAATGAAGTGCCAAGAGTTTATTTATATTCAATTGAGGAATATTTTACTATGGGAGTTGGGAATCATGCTGAAGGACCTTCTACATTTTCCCCATATACTTTTTCAGATGTGGAGTCTCATGAAAGATGTCTTGAAAAGGTGATTTATCCTTCTATTCATTATAGAGTTTTTACTTTAATTTTACCAAAGTGTCTAGATCTTTATAAAAATGTGTAGGGGTTTCACTTGTGAGGAGTATTATCATGAGTGATGAGTTAGTAGGGTTCCTTGAGGAGAAAATTTATTTGTGGTATGTATCCAGCATCAGTTCTATCAAGATTTCTACCAGCTAGGATTTGACCTCAACATCTTCCTTTATAGTATTCTAGGCCTATTGGATTTCATGATTTTCCTAGGGTCTTTAGTCTAGAATTTTTTTTATATGATTTTCATGGCCATCTCTATATCCAGTTCCTAGTGATTCTATGGGCTTAGTTTGTTAGAGGTATTCAGGTTCAAAACCAACCTCAGTAGTAGTTTCTAGTGAGTTTGTTTTAGCAGTAGGGGTAGTAGGATTATACAATTATAAGGTTATATGGAGAAAGTAGAGGTCAATGTTACGATTTTCATCAAGTTTAGGGTCCTTTAAACAATCATGGTCATGGAGGTGGTCATTAGAAGAGAGGTAGAGGATCTAGGCATGGTCAGTTTCACTTAGTGGAATTAGAAGTCCCAGAGGGTCTATAGATCATTTGAGGTAAGTTAATTTTTTTGTCCACCCTTGTTATAGGATTTTTTGATTCAGGATCTTAGAACAAATTTTTTTTACCCACTCTACTTCATACTCTGGGACTAGATGTAGAGAGGCTTTTAGTGACCCTGGTGTTGACTATATCAATCATAGTTCAAACCATATTATTTAATGGGTGTCGGGGGTGTATCCTAATGATGGGGCCACATCAATCCAGTGTAGATATTTTATTGCTTCATATTAATTCATATGACATAATTATTATCATATATTGGTTTTATTATATACATGATATTATCTAATCCTTATGTATTGTAGTTTTGTTCTGTGATGTGGATGACCAGCCTGTGGGTTTCATTAGCGTATAGGGTTTTGAAGTGGTTATTTAGTGTGTGGAGACCATTATTATATTTATTTTTGAGTTGTTTATGTAATTAGTGGACACTATAATGGTGGAGGTTCATGAGGTTATCAGTTAGTATCTGTATATTTTTCTATAGGTGGTTATGACAATACCAACTTGACATGATGTTAAGTTTGGGATAGAGTTAAATCCAATCTTGTCTATAATTTCAGTGTATCTTTATCATATGGAAACTTCTAAGATACATGAGTTGATATTGAAGCTGGATTATGTGATATAGAGAGTTTCTATCTAGCCCGATGTGTCTCCATGGGGTGATCTAGTGTTATTCACCCACAAATCCGAAGGTTGTCTAAGGTTTTGTATAGACTAACAAGGTTGAATCATAAAATGATTAATAATTGTAACCTATTATAAGGATAGATGATATTTACAACAATATGAGAGGGGAAATTTTGTTTTCTATGATCGATTGGTGGTTTGGTTATCACCAGTTTAGGGTGAATGAGGATGGTATCCCCAAGACTGACTTCATATGAAGGTATAAGGACATAGATTTTTTGGTCATGCCATTTAGTGTTATTAATTATACATCATTGTTCATAAGGATCAAGTGATTCTTGTTTAATGAATTCCTAGACCATTTTTTCGTTTTTCTATCAATGAATGCATTATTTTCTCAAAGTCATAGGAGGAGATTGTTGATCATCTCATATACATTTTTTCAGGTTCTTTGACGCCACCAAATCTATGAGAAGTTTAACATGTATTTGTTTTGGGAATTAGAGGTTTTTTTCCTTGGGAATTTGGTGTTTCCACATGGTGTGTTATTAGACACATTGAAGGCCAAGGTAGTTGTTTCATGGGAAAAACCCAAGAACATGGTAGAGGTTCACAATTTCCTTGTACTTACATGATATTATCAAAGGATTGTGATCGATTTCTAATGATTTTTATCCACATTTAAATTACTTATGAGTAAGTACTAGGATTTTTTGTGGATTGGAAAATTCTACGTAGAGTTTTTTTACCTAAAAGTGATGTTGGTTAATGCTCTAGTGCTTCAGTTTCCTAAGGAGTCTGTGATTTTTATCATTTTTTTGGACACTGACCATTTAGTCGTGGGATTCATGTTGATACAATAGAGGGTATTGATATCATATGGGTCTTGAATTTGTTCATCCATGAGAATAAATGTGTCACCCATGATCAGGAGCTAGCAGTAATTATGTTTTCTCTGAAGTTATGGCCACATTACCTCATTGGTATTCTCTTTGTGGTCTTCATGGATCACACGAGTTTGAGGCATATATTTCCTATAGAATATTTGAATTTTCAGTAGCATAGGTGTATGTATTTTCTTTATTTTTATGATTTTTATATCTCTTACACCATAGAAAAAGAGATGGTTTTGGTCGATGTTTTGAGTAGAATTTCATGGAAGGATATCATTCTAGAGTCCATGGATGATTGTAATGGAATAGAAAATTTGAAAACCTTATGCTTAGATTCATGTGGGGATGGTGTTAGAAGATGTTTGTTTTAGATGATTGTGCAATACTCTCTAATGTGTTAGGTGGAGGAATCTCAATGTGAAGACTCAAAGGCAGTGTTGATGAATGGTCATGCTAGAAATGGTGATTCTATAGAGGGTTAGTCTAATGATGGTTGTAAATAGATGTTGTTTCATGGTATTGTCGTAGTTATGGTAGTGATTCATGAGGGATTCCTTATTGAGTTTCATATATCACATTTAGTGATAAAACCATGAGTTTATAAGATGTACCATGGCTGGAGGATTCCGTTTTGGTGGATCGGTATGAAATTATTAGTGGTGGAGTTCATGGAGATTTGTTTGGTTTTACAACATGTAAACGGAAAGCATTAGGTTCGTGGTGGTTTGTTTCAGCCTCTGTATTTTCTTGAGTGGAAATGGTATAACATCAAGATATATTTCATTATAGGGTTTCCCTGAGCTCTAGGATGTTTTGATGCTATTTGGATAATCTTGGATCGACTGAACAAGTTGACATAGTTTTTATATATCAAGGAGTTAGGCATAGTGGATGCTTTGGATGAGAGGAATGTGGATAATGCACTGTAGTTGTATGGAGTTGTAAGGTCTAATGTCTTAAATTAGGATGCATGTTTTACCTCGGGATTCTAGAGAGGATTACAACATGATTTTTGAACTCAGTTACAAATCAACATATTATTCCACCCTAAGATGGATGGGTATATGGAGCAGACCAACTAGATGGGGGAGGACAACATACAAGAATGAATCATATAATTTGAAGGACCTTGGGTGTGAAATTTGATTTTGGTTGATCTTTATTATAACAACCGTTATCACACATCCATTGGAATGGCCTATTTTAAGGATTTTTATGGGTGTCTATGGTGTTCATAGATTTTTATGATGGGGGTCAGAGAGGCAGAAATTATTTGTATCAATGTGGTGAAGAGAACAACAGAGAAGGTTCATCTTGTTTTTGAGATGATGAAAGTAGCACATGAGAAGAATAAGGCCTATGTGAATCATAGTAATTGTCCCTTAGAGTTCAAGTATTGAGACCACATGTTCTTGAAGTTCTCCCCTAGATATTGGTAGTGTATCTTTTTCAATGGGAATAAGTTTCTCTCAGGTTTTATGGGACCTTTGAAGTACTGGGATGAGTTAGCGAGTTTGTGTATTGGTTGGAATTGACACCACGACTGTAGAGGATCCAATATGTATTCTTTATTTCTCAACTTCATTTGTATCTTCATGATGGACCCCAAGTCATTGATTGGGGAGAGTTGGATATCTATGAAAGTACGACATTCATGGATCAGCCAATAGAGATCCATGATCACCAAGTGAAGATATTATGTGGATGAACTATTCCGTTGGTTCTGATGTTGTGGTGTCATGGTACAAGGGATTAGAGTAACTAGTAGTAAGAGAAAAAAACGTGTTCCTAGTACCCAATGTTGTTTTGAGTTTTGATTTTGTCTGATTTTCATTATAATTTTATATCTGTAACTTTTTCTTTTATGAGACATATTGTTTTTCTTGAGGTTGTGATGTGTGATAACGTTCCAATGTATGGAAAGGGTAGGACCTGATTCCTAATAGAGATGCATTAAATATGATTTGATTAAAATCATGAGGATGTATCATTACTTCCCAGAGCTGATGTTATCTTGACCTTGAGGATGAGAATCCCAGATTCTTGTGTTTAGGGCAGTGCAGTTTTTAGGATGCAGTAGTTGTTGGCTTGGACCGTCTAGAGGCTGATATGGTGAGAGGTGGTTATATAGTTGCTAAGTAAGAATGTATTGGATTGTGGTTGGTACTATATGTTTAGTGATGTACCTCATGATAGGTGGTGATGTGGTTGTGTGTGATGGTTCCATTTGCATATTCCATTTTAAGGTGTTTGGGTTTGGAGTGTTTGGATGGTGTTAGTTCCTAGGGTGTAACAAGATCATTGAGAGGTATCTCACGTGATAGTTGTTCAGACCCATTTTTTCAGGTTTGTTTTTTTATTGAAGAAGAGAATATTTTGTGTGGTGTTTTTTGCAACAGACCATGTCTTATATTCTAGTTTCATTGCTAGTTTTGGTGGTTAGAGAGTGTTGGGGGTGCCTTGAAGGAAGAATCAGAGGGTTCATCAGGGGATGGATCTACAGGAGTGTTTTAGCAGGTGGTTCATGATCTAAATTGGGTTCACATCATGAATTGATTTTTCATGTCTTTTGTTGTTGAAGAATTCATGGCTTGTATGTAATGGTGTTATAATTAGTTAAATAGATTTATTTCATGAAACTAATTCACGACATTTGATTAAATCAGTCTAAGATGAGTTGAATTTCAATAGAATTTGTAATTTTGGGCATTCCCATAGAAATCATGACATTAAACTAATTCACGATGTGAATGGTGTGGGATCCATGTTTTAAATCCTTTTATTCATATGATTTTTACTAATTTCACTATACTCGTATCACTCTCATATCTAGGTGAACCATAGTCGATTTTGGAGGATCATCCAACCCTCCTTATCTCAATTTAATCTGTAGGTTCTAGTTGATGTTGGTTGGTGATCTGTGGTGAGTTCTCCTCTCTTCCCTATACTTTTCCATTGATTATTTTTTGGATATCCACTATCGTGATGTGGTTTTGGTTTGGTTTTTGATTCGGTATGTGTTTTTTGATAACCCATTATGCAGTTCAAGTTTATCTATGGGGTTTTCTTATATTTGTGGTTTGTGGTAATTTATTCCTCCGCCCTACGGTGTGCAGCAAGATCTAGAAGCTCTTTTGAGGTAGGGAATCACTTATTTATCACTTTTTTAATCATGAAGGAGGGTTTCACACTTTTTTATTTATGGGGGGTGGTTATCAAAATCCTAAAAAAGATAAATTAATTTGTTTGTTGAAATTGAATAGGAAAGGGGAATAATTCACATGCTTTTATAGCTCTACTATATTTATGATAATGTGTTTATACAGGATGAATACAATACTAAAAATTATAGATATTTGGGGATATATTTTCACTAATTTGACATGATTTAATGATCCCTTTTTAATTTTTATTGTTTACAATCATAGTATATAAATAAAAATTGGATAAACACTTATATTTGGGTAATAAAATGATTTCATTGAGATTTATTAATTGTGTGATAAAAACCATAAAATAAATTGAAATGTTATAACAAAACTTTTATTAATTAAGTAAAGGATAATTGATGTGTTGTGGTTTGTTTGGATATGATTTTTTGGTGAAGAGGTGTTGGTTTTTTTGTCTTTGCTTTTGGGTGACAATTTGATGATTTTTAGTCATTCTTTTTGGGTGGTGAGGTGATGTTTTATTTTTTTTCATTCTTTTGGGGTAGAGAGGTTATGTTTTGTTTTTCGTTAATTTTGGTGTAGTGTGGTAATAGTTTATTTGGTCATGATTTTTGGGTGGTGAGGTGATGGTTCTTTTGTTCATTAATTTTGGGTGGTGAGGTGATGGTTTTTTTGTCATAGTTGTTGGGTCGTGAGGAAATGGTTCTATGGGAATGATGAGATACTTGTGAGAATGGTTGTGTTGTGATAGATGACTAGGTAGTTATGGAATGACTTGTTAATGATGTTTTAAATAGAGTGGGATGGTTTGGTTAATGGGATGTAATTGATTAATAAATCAATAAATGATTGTTTTTGTGGTTAAATGTGGTTGTAGATAAATTTTGAAATTAATGGGCTGGATAATGCAATTTGTTGGAAATGAGATGTGTGGATTGTGGTTTGTGTGATGTTATTCAATTCGAGGTGGTAGTGAATGTTGGAATTTTTTGATTTGGTTAGGATTTTTTTTGCGAACCTATAGGTTGGTCTTGTGTGTGGATATAATTATATACTTTTATATTCCCTATGATTTCTATACACACCCCACCTACATTGATCACTATGATATAATACTTCTATATTCACACAAGGGTGTTTTTCCCAACATCATGGTGATAAGGATAGATGGCTGGATACTAACACTTTTCTTTATCTCTCTTATAGAAGAGTAGGTATGTGAAGGTTGTGATTTTCGAAGGTTTTTTAGTGCACTATGTGGTGGGGAAAGTGTCCTCGGGTGATATTTCATGTTATTATGCTATGGGGTGGTGTTATAGGTTATTTATAAGAGTTGGGATCTCCAGTATGTATGATGTTGGGGTGTGAGAGTGGTAAATTAGTGGGTAAGTGGTGCATGGTACCCTTTATCAATATACTTATTATCAATTTATTATAATTGGATTTCATTATTTGGTGTGCATTTCATAGTGAGGATGGGTTTGGATAGTGGACTTGTTTAGGAGCTATTGGTTATGATATTTTATCACATGTGCATTATATGCTTCTTTCACTTTTGCATGAGAGATTTTCATTATCCTACTGAGTATACTTGTATTCTCACCCTATCTATTTAAACTAATATTCAGGTTTCTAGGAGGACCAAATGTACCATTATAGACACTATTATATCGGGCTTTTGGATAGATTATGTGTCACTTCGTTAGCTTTGATTTTGGGTATTTACTTTTGGAAACTTTTATCTATACCTATTTTATTTATACATGTATCTTGTGATGGTTTTGGTTTCTTTTTATATTATTTCACGGATATTTTTCTGTATGATTTATTTTATCTCCCGATCTTATATTATAATAGAGGGTATTGTCTCCCATTTCATTATATTATTATACCATTAGTGCTAGTAACCAACCTAGAGCCTGGTGGAGGTAGGGATTAGGGGTCATTATCTCTCTCCCATCGTTGTGGTATCATTGGTGGGAGGTGGTCATGAAAACTGGTGACATGAAATAAGTAAGGGAAGGGGTATTATATTTTTTCATCTAATTGAGTTCCATTATTTTCTTTACCTGTTTCTTTATCATATTATTGTGTTTTAGTTTATATTAGTTACTATATCATCTTTAACATCCCTTTTTTCTTTTTTTTCCTCTTGATGTTTAATATTATTAGTTGACCCCTCTTGGATTAGAGGTTATTATATTTCCTAATACGATCAATATATCCCAGGATATTTTGATTTGTGATTATATTATGTGTTATGAGATGTCTAATAGGTCAAGTGGGGATCAAAGAGTGGGCATTAAGATTGTGAGATGATTATCTCTTAAGGAACACATATGATGAGATAAGTTTTATTTTAAAATACATATTATTAGGAAAATAGTGTATATAAGTCATCAGTTGAAAGAATATGGGATGTTCCAAGATTTTGGTAGAAATATTTTGAGACTTTGGACTATGTATTTAGTACCATGATATAATTCATGTATGATTCTATATGAGTATGAATGGATTATTATTCTAGGTTATTTAACTAAGAGTTACTATAGATTTTCATATCCATATACATGATCATAAGTACTCAGTGAGTCATGGTCAGTGTGAGAATCCAATTATGTCATTAGACTCACCCCTACAATAATTCAAAATATTAGATTCCATGTATGTTTTTAGACCTTATATTTTATTTCATATACATTTATTACTTTTTATATATAATTATGACTTAGGAAGAGTAGTGTTAGAAGTTCTTATGACTCAATTGGTGGTGTTCTAGTGAGTTTATCCCATCACTAATGTGTTGTAATTTTTTCTATACGTATATTGTATATGTATCGACAAAAGGGTAACCTATTTAATTATTTCTTTATGTGGAACACTATGATATTTATTTTGGGTTGGTTTGTTGTATATTATTTTATCAAATAGACTATTATTTTGATTTTGATATGAAAATTTAAGATGTATCATGAACAAACACAACTAGAATCTCTCCTAAGTCTGTAGTAAAGCTAAGTCTGGCCCCTGAAGACTACCTTCAAAATACCATGGGTTTGAGAATTAAACTAATGAAATGTAAAATGAAATAAAGATACATTGGCCTGTATAATCCCAAAAAATAATTTAAAATTTCAAATCAATACCAAAAATCACAGAAGAAATAAACCCAAATTACTATTAAAATTATAAAAATTGATATAATGAAATATAATAAAATAAACTATAGGGGAAATAAAACGTTCAAAAAACACCTACATAATAACTAATCATATAAATTCCACTAGACCTTAAAATAACACATTATAAATGTAAATATAAATATCTAAAATTATTTTATAAATGTAAAAAAATATAAGAATGTTAATATAAGTCTACCAAGAATGTTCCTCCCAAGAAACATTCATGGAAATATGGAAAATTCATACTAAATATTTAGGGAGTAACTATTGGAATTTATGTATATCTCATTCCCAAGTTATCTATAACCCATTTAACTATAGGATCTATATATAAATCTATATATTTTATAACAAGGTTAAATTATAGTAATGAAGTTACCCCAGACCTATGTCCTAATATATCTAGTCACTTTTCAATTAACATATTTCTTGGTGCTCCCATGACTTCCAATATCAACATATAACAATATTGTACCACAACCACATGAAAAAACTACATACTAACATAAAAAAACCCAACTACATACCCCAAAAAATTCTTTTTAATACTAGAACCATCTCATTAATAGTATAATAAAAAAAGTTTAACACCAGTATACATACATAATAGAAAATATAGGCCACTATAGTCATATAAGGAAATAATCTTAAGAAATAATATGTTCGAGGAATTATCATTAAATACACACCAACCACATAAATTTAATTCAAATTATATTATTAATCAATCCCAAAATTAACTTAAAGAAAATTCAATCATGAATATACCACATGAATAAATTACCAAATAGAAGGAGTGTCAACAAATAATATACCTCAAATTGATGCATAATCAAAAAGAGAATCTTGATCAAAATATTTCTATTTTAATTTAAAAATCATCCAAAAAATATATAAATTATTAATTTTAAAAAGGAATTATTCTCTCTCTATTTATAATGGTTCTCAATGAATTAGTCACCCATGAACAACCTCCTAGATTGTCCCCCGTCTAAGGGGGAGTGACTCCATGAAATCCCATGGGCACATCTTAGGGATCCATATAAAATTTTATACCACACTCAGATCTCTATAGAATCACTCTTTTTTCATTAAATTTCACTTTTATAAATTGTGTTAGTGTTCAACCATAGAACACTATATTTTCTAATCTCCAACTTAGATTTTTATGCAACATATTTTCATCTTTATTTTTCCATGGTGGAAAGATTTTAATGTTTTTGTACCCTAGTAGAAATATTATATGGGTTTATAAATAAATAATGGGATATTAAATTATGGTCATTACTTAATCTACATGACTCTTGGATCATCCTTATATGAATTAATGATAAAGGTGACTTGGTTCAAGAATTGTTTAAGGCTCTTATATCCATTAAAATATTATGATTCTTCCTATTTAGAAGTCCCTTTGATTTTCACATGGATTTATATCCATATTATTTAATTATCTATGAATTTATCCCCAATTTACCAATCCAATTTCAAAATACATCCACATATAGGATGATTGGTAACTTTTTTTGGTCATTTTATATTCACATATTGATAAACCTTGTCGTTGTGTCACCCTGTTTCCACTCATATCATTATAGAGTTTGATGTTTTCAAATATCCAGTGTAATAGATCAAGATTATAATTCAAGGGGCATATTGGTCCATAGAAAGGAATACTATTAATCATAGATGGATTACTATGTGAATAATGTCTAATTGGGGAACCTAGATTATAATTACTAACACTAGAATTATCAGGCTCCTCCTGGTGGATTTGATTATTCTCATGCGTATAGCCCAACCATAGAATGGATGACTATTTAGAATAAGTTACTTACTATAAGGAGGATGATTTTATATAATAATAGTATAAATGATTTTATTAGTTTCAAAAATTATTTACCTATACTATTAATTATGATTTGAAGTTGATGTGGGTTCTCAGTAAGGCTTTATTTAACCGAGGAGTTGTTAAGTAGAATATGTTAACACATAGACTTGAATTCATAATTTGTATGATTTTTTATTGGTATGGAAGGTTTTAATAGAGAATAAATAGAGAAAAATTTCAACCAGGAATATAGTTAGGGTAATTCTATCATAGTAGATAGCCCTACTAGGCTTGGGTTTCCCCTTGTGGTCAATTCTTTGGAAGGTAGTTCATAAGTGTGTCATCTCAAAAGTATCTCATCAATGAAATCCAAACAAAAATTATAGGGAGGATTTATAACATTTAAAAACCATCCTATATAAATATAATGTACTCTGGAATCTCAGTTCAATAAAAAATAGGGGAGTCATCAAGATGTTTCTTTATGGATTTCTCCTACTATACATCTAGTGATTACACTTATTGAAAATGTGGGTCTACTAAATTAAGTATTGTTTGGTGCAGTATGATAGAAAAGAAAACATCAGATTGATAAGCTAAAAACAAGGATTCATACCTCTAATGTCACTTGATCATTAATCTTAGGAACTAGTTTGACATGTTAAAGATGGAGATACGGAAGGGTGTAAACTAAATGAACATGTGGGAATAAAGAAACAAGTTTGGGTTGAAGGTGGGATTGATAGTTTCATTGATAGTTCCAAGGATTTTGTGGAAACCTCCCACTCATTATTGGAAAATGAAAAAGATCATAAGGTAAAAGATTACTTCTTATCTGGTGTGAAAATGATCCTAATTTTATCGAGGGCACTCATTAAAATCATGGAATAATCCAAGACATCATAATGTATATTCTAACTTACCCAAGATGATAAGGACATGGTTAGTGACTATAATGTGTGAGATCATGGAACCTAAAAATATGGTTATCCTAGAAATTTAATATAATTAAGATGTCTAAAAAATAGTTGGCAAGGCCCTTGAAGTCCATAATCAATGAGAGTCCTTATACAAATAAATATTCCAAGGAATGATTAAATCCATTAATGAAATGTTTGGAGATGCTTCAAGAAAAGAATAAATAATAGTGAATTCAAAAGATTTTGAATTTTTACCATATGAGGAAGATTTAGTTGAGAGAGATACCTATCAAGGTAATTAATAAAAAACTCATGAATTGGTTTGAAAAAAATATTTCTTGTACTTGTGAGAAATTTATATTTGACTTATTATCCTAGAATGACAACCTTGTTGTCCTTGAAATCATATCCTCTAGAATGAAAATAAAATCTATGATATCATATAGAACTTTACATTTTGGTTTGATCCTATAAATAATGATGCAATCCTCCTAGCCCAATAACTTGAATTACTTATTGTTTTTTCCCTCTATAATTTTTTTGGTAGTTAGTAATAAGTTTTTATGGTATCCCTCTTTACGGCTTAAAGTATACTTTTTTAAAACTGAAAAAATGGTTTTAAACAAATATATAACTAATTACCACATATATATATATATCCTATTAACCACTATTATATACTCCAAGGAGAATAAAATATTGATAGAAGGGGGAATAATTTATTGAGTATTACCCTAATTTTCATGGATACAAACTTTGGGAACAAAAAAAAAACAAAGATCATTATATAATAATTCTATAATTTCTAATAAACTCCCGTAGTATCCAAGGATTATATAATAATAGAATAAATTTTATATAAATGGAGGGAAAACCTGATTATATAAATAAATATAGGAATAAAAAAACTTAATGTATTTCACTATGTAGTATTTCAATCTAATATGGTTTATTAAAAATCCAAAAATATGGTGAAATATACCTTATAAATCCTTAAATATTATGAATACCAAATGTTTAAATTTTATTATATCAAGCATCATTATAAAATAATATATACCATTACATTTTTTATGAAATGATAATAGGGTTGATCCATGATTTATGGTGTAGCCCATGTTTATCTTTAATTTTTATAATCAACCTTCATATTAATCTCCAAACCTTAAAAAATATCGTAGAAAAATAAACATAATTATATTATAATGGAAAAATCCCTTATGAATTTTTTATTGAAGTTTTAGTCTAACCTTTCACCAAAAATTACTATATTTGACTCCAAGATCCACAAAATATGGAATCACAATAGAATCTCACCCATCCATGGAAATGATGGAGACCACAATGTATAAAACATAACATAACAATATACCATTAAAACATTATTAAACATTAACACTTATATAGAAGATTTACTAGAGGAAAAAATATTGAAATAAAGGATGGTATTATAGTATGATTTCTATATCATAAAAATTATCACTCCAAACATAACTACTTATTCCCCACTTCCTTATCCAATATCATAAAATCTACAATCACACAAATGAATGCACAAATTGAAAAAACATGAATTCAAATTAGATAACAATAAGTAAATTCTAATCTTATAGAATAAAAAAACCTATAAAGATTAAAAAATAAACCATTAATCTTAAGTATCTTATTAGATAAATCTCAAACAAGAATCATTCCATCAAATAAAACAAAATACAACATGTTCATAAAAAGGGAGAAAAAAATAATTAATTCATCAAGAACCTAGATATCAACATTAAAATAAGAATCAAATTTATAAATTTCATATATTACTGGATAGAAATCCAAGAATATCACTCCTGTATACATTCCTATAAACCACAATGCCTCCAAAGGACATGACTTTAAGGATGGAATCACCCAAGTTATAATTTATCCAAATAGTCTTGAATATTTATAGATATCTCTAAAAAAATTACTCTCCTAAATATCTAACTCACCTTATAACACCATGATATTTTATTATGTATTCCACTTACATAAAACCTGCATATATGATAACATGTGATACACCCAATTCCAAACTAAAGTAAATAATGATTTTTTAAATACAAAATTAAAGACACCACTTGATATTTAAATTAAACAAAGCTGAAAAAATATATATTTTCATAATATTAAAAGGGTTATATTTTACTTTGTAAAACACCATTAATTCAAGAGAAATAATTTTAATGAATTTCCTTTTTTTGATAAATTAAATTATTTTGCAGAAATGATATCAAAATTTTTTTGGGTAAAATTAAAGGAATTATTAGTAAAATAATTTAATAAGTTTTATATAGTTATTAATCAACTATAATTAATGTTTATTTAATTATTCATGGGGAAACAAAAATGTTTTTATAACATTTTTTAATTTTATAATATATATATATATATATATTATTTTAAATAAAATATTGAAAAATGAGACTTTTATTTTTGATAAAATAAAAATCATTTTTTGATTCATCATGTGATAATTATCTTAGGTAGAAATTCTGGGATTTTTTTGAAATGGTTGATTTCTGGGTGAATAGTGAAATATACCATGTTTACAAAAAATGTCACTTTTATGACATCATCATGATATAAATATGAAATAAAAGTTTGTGAAACCTTTATCTAGGCCAAATATCTATTTAAGTAATAAAATAAAACATTTCAAAATATTATTTTTAATTTATAAACCAATGTTTGACATTTTTAAACCTAAGTAATGTTTTATTCTAATAAAAAACTTTTTTGATCATTTTCATTACTTAAGTATTAACAAGGTTATATTCAATTTTAGATTTCATTTAAAATAACATATCTCATTATTTTATTCAAAAAACAATAGATGTCATATGAATTATTTATGAACATGATTTTGGTGAAAATTTATTTTCATTATTAAGGAATGTTTTTTCAAAAACTATTTTCAGTCGTGTTTTTCATACTTATATTTAAAGTAAATTTTAACACCTCTAGAAATTTAATGTTGTAAAATAGAATAAATAATTTAATTAAAAATATTATAATTATTTAATATGGTCTATTTAATTTTTATCCATATAATTAGGTTACAATAGTAAAATTTATTCACCATGTTAAGGGTTAATATGGTTTAAAACTATGTGATAAGGTAAAAACTATTAAAAAATAATATATAGAATTTTATTTTCTAATTTTGTTAGAAATATAATAAAATTTCTTCTTATTATTATTTCCATGGATCCACTTTACCTTTTTAAAGACAACTATATTATTTTAATTTTACGAGTATTAATAAATATTTCACCACTATAATTTACAAAAGTACACCTCCTATCCACACATATTCATCCATGTTGATTACATTATCTCAAAAAATATTTACTAAAATAAATTATTAACACCATTATACATGGAATATAGTTTATGGTCTCACTAACATACTTACAGAATAATTATTAAATAGATTTCTAAAAAGGAGGATACCCAAGAAAGTGGTAATCAGATTAATCATGTTTATTCATGTTTATTTCTTCCTACACATCCACAAGGTCTTAAATAACCATATTAACATAATAAAATATATATAATTATATTAATAAAGTCTAATTATATTTATGGAAGAACCATCACATGACACCTTTCCAACTATTTCAAAAAAAAATCACTCGTGCATACTTGCAGATTATCACGTCCATGAATAGCATATTTAATTTTTCATTACTTCCATAAATGGTCAGTTATTAAATATTAATTTAAATAATAAATATAATATTTATATTATAATTAATATTCTATAATGATAAATCATTATCTTCCATCTTTCCCTCCCATATATTAGATAAATAAAATATCACTTGCGTGTATGTCTGTACTACCCCTTCCCCAACCGATGTACTTCATTTTCCATCATTTACTGACATGGATTGAAAAAAATTTATTTTACATATAAATATGATACTTATAAAGTTATTAAGGTTATTTAAGGGTTATATAAATGTTTTTATTCACTAATAAAATCAAATATTTTTATGGAATTTAAATTTCTTAAGATAATATATTTTTTAGATTTCCATGTGAATCATCACTATAAGTTCCATGAATGACCATGATAATCTAGAAAAATTTCAAAAAATAATCTAAAAATTCATGAAAATTTTATAGGTGATGAAATCATGACCATGGTGTTATGATTGAAACCACTGAACTGAATCATGCATGTAAAAAATGACAATTAACACATAAACATTAATTTTAACAAAGAATTATTCACAAATGGGTAATAAAATATTATTTTTTAATGGTATCTAGTAATAAATAAATACATATAGTTATGATATTAATTTATATAACATTAATTTAATATACATGATGTTAGAGTTTTTATGAATGAATGGATTTTCCTGATAAGGGGACTCTTAACTCAATTTTCATCCATTGATTATTATCACTTATCCATTGATTATGTTATTTCAATACAATAATTTTTATAAAATATAATTTTTGTATGTTGTATTTAATTTTTTTATTTATTTAAATTTTTTTCTCAT
This sequence comes from Viscum album, assembly GCA_963277665.1. Classification (NCBI taxonomy): domain Eukaryota; kingdom Viridiplantae; phylum Streptophyta; class Magnoliopsida; order Santalales; family Viscaceae; genus Viscum; species Viscum album. Next base: position 670,302,317 of record OY728133.1, read on the forward strand.
AATCATATGATTTATTTATTCTTGCATTAAATGTTACGTAATTTTGAAGGGTTTTCTCATCTTAATTTCCCTTTGATGAGATATGCTTCATATTCACCACTTGTTTTATTTTGATTGATGTAAAAACTAGTTATGTTTATTTATTGGATAATTTTTTGATTTAAAAGGATACAAAATTCATAAGGGTCTCTCATCTCAAAATTCATTTTTTTATAAATTTTTTAAATTATAGACAAATTTTAATTTTTGTGTGGTATATACTACCTCTATAACATATAATTTACTAAATTTATTTATCCTCATGATATTTTAAGTTCCCACCTCATATTAGTTCTCCCAGGGGGGTTTCACTATTAAAGGTTGTAAATTGTTTTATTTTAAATCATTACATTAAATTTTTTGAAGTACTTTACCAAAAAAATTCTCTTATATACCAATTCTCTTAATATTTTATGAAGAATTTTCTTTTATATATTTCAATGACTTTTTATTCTCATTTTCATCTATAATTTACCTTCTTTACATTTGTTTTAAGTAATTATGTTCATAATTTTTTTTATCGACAATTTTTTCTTTCCAAAAAAAGATATAGAAAGAACAATTTTAAGAATTATCATTTGATTGAATTTTCCCCACATCATGAAGATTATTCATCATAATTCTTACATTATAATTTTCCATGGTTTTTCAATGAAAATCCCATTCCCATTGCTCATTGAATTATTATTTTTGTTTTTAAAAATATTAGAAAATAAAATCAAAATTATCTTATATTTTCATAGAAGATTTATAAGGTTTTTTATAAATGTATTTTAATCTATGTTAAAACCATTTAATTATTTTATTTCTTTTACTGGGGATATGATAATATTTTGATATCCATTTTCATTCTCTAGATTGATTGAGATGCTGTTATGAGGAAATTATCATAAACCTAATTTCTATTTAGTGGTTTAATAATATATTTTCTTATGATATTATATAATATATAAGTATGGTTTATCATTATGTTTTGTGTGGTGTATCTCCCCGACCTGATTATCTACCTAGACAGTGTTGTCAGTTGGAGTTCCACTAGGACTTAGGTGAACTTCCACGTATGCCAAAGTTTGTCGAATAAAATCTAGGGTGTAAGGAAGTGATAGTATGGAGAATATACCCTATGTAGATGATGATAATAATGGTCTATATATAAATGTAACTACATAATAAAGACCATAAACAACTTTACTAGTGACCCTCCATAGTATAATAACAAATAAGCATAAGTAGTAATAATCAATAAGCTCAAAATATACCATTTACAAAAATAAACACCATATGATTCCATTTATAGAACATGCATACCCGTAAGGTCATACAACAGCCGGAAAAAGGGTCACATGTGTAAAACATTAATAAATACATATAATAAGCATGATGATACAAAAAGGAAACTCAAAAGGTAAAACTCCAGTTGATTCAAGAAAACAATATCCTTGTCATCCATCCATGATAAAAAATTCAACCTAATAACTAAGTTCCAACTCCTGATCTTGGTCCCTTACCTAATCATAGGATTATAGAATCTACATGTTTTCAGAAATGCCTATGTAGGGTGTGATAATAAATCTCATTAGGCCACATCGAATGTGATCTTATCTCATATCTATGATAATGTTGGTGTATACTGAAAAAATAAACAAAACATGCACATCATATTAATAAATTACTTCCCTTATGCTCAAAATCCATGAATAAGTAGTTACATACATAGGACTTCATTGGTATAATGGTAGTGGATATGATCCTTATCATAAAGACCAAGGAATTCTCTGATGAAAATCAGTCCTGGTGAACCCTTAGGTTTCCCATCCTATATATCACCTAGAACATGATCCCATCCAACACCTACTATCATAATCAATTAACTAATATCCAGAAGACATGCCCAATCATGTATCAGGTCCCTCTGGCCTGAACTTAGAATACACCTCATCAGATTGAATCCTAACACCCAAGGCATATATATTTGTGTCCTCCAAATAATAAACCTCATCGGCTCAAGACCGGATGTCCCAAGGAACGATGATATCCATCCTACCAAATAATTCTGGTAAACAACCTCAATGTACGATGATCCCAACCCTAAAATGACAATCTCAACACCATAAACTGATGGATTCTCATAATTCCCATGGATTTATATGGAAAACACCTCCAACCATGTTGATTCTCAACCCCATCCTAAGACACATCTAATGGCGGCCTCTACCCACACGAGTGGTCAACACCACCTCATTTTATGAGTCTTATCTACGTACACACGAATCCAATAATGTGTCATCTAATCATAGTTGGTGTAAATCACAAAAAAAGTACATAAGAGACATCTCCATGAAAAATTGTTCCCCTGAGACTATGTCACTCAACCTGATGGTCAAAACCATCTAATATCACATAGGACATTCCCATAACTAGATGACCTTGTCTCATAAATCCGATGAACATTTTTCCAAACATATGATCAACAAACTCATATAATCTTGACCTCTCACATCCTAACGAACTACGTCACCTCATACAAATTGTCAACACCATATCAATCCTTGGGCAATGCCCATCACATTCCCATGGAACTCATCAAGAATAATAACAAATTTAATTTAATAAATAAACATGCTTGAAAAATCTTCCCAAGGTTTGAAGCCTCTCACTAGGCATAAACCATTTGAATTCAAGTGGAAGCATGCCCATAGGAATATCCAATGATCAATTAATTAATTTAAAAGTAATGTGTTAATTAAATAGTATCTCGGTCATACTAACAAATGATGTGATAAAGAACACACCCATAAAACATAAGAGAAATGAAATAGAAATATAGACTCCCCCTACATAATATTAGTAGACACTCGCTCATCTTATATCAACAACTAACTTGAGCCGATTAGAAAGAAATTGGATTTTTAGATGAATTACCTAAAAATATTGTAAAATGGATTGCATAGATTTAGTTCTTTGTATGGAGATAGAAAAGAAAAAAATAAAAAAAAGAATCAAATAACTTACTAATGAAATCCCAATATGACCAATGATGATCAATTTGGTGCTCGAATGGAGGATTTGACTCTAATCCTAAGGGATAAGGAGAAGAGGGTTATCCTATACTATGCATGAAATAGAGGAGGAAAAAGGGGAGGAGAAAGATAAATATAGGAAATGATATTTTAGAAATTTCATGATTTTAAGTGACCCACGTGGTTTTTCTACATGGTTTAGAAAATCGTACGAAAAACGTGTGGCTACCACTACTTGGAAACAAACCTCACACAGTTGTCCCATATGATTTGTCCAAACTGTGTGGATACTGTTTAAAGCAACTGTTTAAGTGACACTAAGCATGAAACCATGTGCATGGTTTAACCAAACCATGTACAGGCAGTGTGAACCCCTTTACTAAAACTATATATTTCCATCATGAATATGAAAACCATCTTGCATGATTTTTCAAACCATGCATAGATCCAAAGTTGGGAAACATAGTTACACCAAGGAGGATGCAGAGTTTTTCCAAATCATGTACCTCAGTTTGTACACATTGAAAAGTATGGTTTTTGGACTCCCATATACCCAAAACTCACTAAAAACCTAGAGATACTTCCTGATCCTGTAAACCCATATAAGAACAAGGCCTTGTGTCAAATTAACTCTTTTAATTAAATTTTTATTTTCAAGAAAATACTTGGCCCAATAAAGAAAATCCAAAAATTAAATCTTGTTGAAGATTTCAACGTGATCTAAATACCCAGGTCATTACAGTCTCACCACCTTAACATATATCATCCTTTAGTGATAAATCATCACCTTCATGTGGTACTGAATATACCCATATTTTTAAAAACAACTCGCTCTACCACAACCATTATGTCACAGGTCAACTCTCTCAAGGCACTCCCCACCATAGGAGTTACCTACCACTGTTAGTTCCCATAAAAAAACTCAATTAAACTAATGGTCCACCAAATATCCCCAGAATCAAAAGTTATCATGTTACATATCATCACATTTTTACCTCCTCAAGTTATCAATTCATACCCATTTCATATCTGACACCCATCGAGTACCATATCTCTATAGATTCCCAAATTATTCCCATATCACACATCGCACCTATGAAGTCCTACATCTCAATAGATTCCAATAAGAAGTCCCAATGCCTCACACATCACAGAGATCCTAAATCAAATGGATTCCTATATTGTATCCCACATCAAGTAATCTCACATCTCCTCAATTCCTAGATACCGAAACACCTCATGTAATCTTGAATCTCCTCGATTCCAAAAGATAATCCTATTTCAACTCACCATATATATATATATATATATAATGTATCTGATCTAATTTCATCCTACTACACATTGTATGGTTACTCAAAAATCAATATATCATGTGCACCTTAGGCACAAAAAAAGAAATATTCCTATAAAAAGGTACATACCAAAACAAAAAACACCCCATTCACACACACAGCACAACTTTGATAGTGACAAGCTCCCCGACTTTCTTTTCACATAGAAGCTCCACTATGTGAATCTAACCTATTGCTTGACTACCTAATGAATGGCCTCCAAATGGTGTTGCACCATCCAGAATCCACTGAAATCTATGTTGGGCCTCTATGTATCTTCCAAAACCTCTACATAAAGGTGAATCCCTACTACCATCACTTATTACTACACCCCGTTCGACCACAGACACTTGAGTCTATCCCAAAACCTAGATCAGAGTTGTCTGAGAAGGCTTCATGTAGAATCGATCAAGATTCCCTACCTACACACAAGCTTTTAACTCCTTAAGTGCCTGATCATACTACGTATGAACATGTCTCGACTACTTACACTAGAATCACACCATCGATGACTCACTATTATATTGTTTTCTCGAGTCTCTGGCCTAAACACCCTACTAAGAATCCTCACAGACTCACTTATTTCTATCATAAGAATATCCACTTTATTCTCTTAAATCCATAACCTAGCTATAATATGACTATTTTTCAAATTACCCTCGGATATCAGTTCCGGATTCATAGCCTATGAGAATGAGGCTAAACTAAAGATGTTTACCTGCACCCTGATGGTGTGTCATAAACCATCCTCAAAATACCACACTCTCGAGGTTTCATCACCCACCATATCATGTGTGAAGCAAGAAATGTATATGAAAGTATTTTCATATTCTATGAAAGACATGTCTTTTACTGTATGCTCAAAAACTCTTGAGATATCTCCACCCCTTAGTGTCCCTAGGAAGAAGTGCTTAAAGAATGTGGCATTGAATCCCTTCAAGGAAAGTCCCTCATGTCTTCCTTCCTAAACTTGTATATCCCACTAGTTCTCTGTTGGTCCTTTGAGAATGTATGTCTCCAACTTCAACCTCAAGACTGGGGGGTGCCTCGAGCTTCTAAAAGATAAGTTTCATTGACTTGATCAAGTTATCTTGCACTTGGAGTCTTCCCTCACCATGAAATGGCGGTGGGTGTTATGAATGGAACTCTCAAGTATTTTATTCTCTTTAAGGATATTCTCCCCAAGCTCCCCTTTCAATGCCCTGAATGACACGTACTAGGATTTCTCAGAGTTTCTCATCAATCCATTACCAAAAATCTATCATATCATGCAGTTAGTCCACTAGCACATGAGCCTTTACTGATGCTTGTACCTATGGATTATGACTACCCTGACCCTCTAGGGCCTCATCTCAACCCTTAGGGATCTCAACCAATGCACACTCATGTTGCACCATATCATATACTGCTTGAAGATCCATCCAAATCCACCTAGGTGGAGTCTTACATAGTACCAATATAATGGTCAAACAACCATAATATCTTATATATATATAACATCTCATATATAGAAATATGTAATAGGAATATAAATATCAACACCTTACACTCCCCTAAAAAACCATGTCACATGAAATATGGCCTCAGGTCCCCTACCTACCTATATCTGATCCAAGTATTACATATAAATATGGCCTCATGGAGCATCACCAACCCACACTAGAGTAAAGCATCACATATCAATCTGAGGTTAGTGGGTAAATTTCCACAAAAGAGGATAATCAGTGAAACACGGTTTATCTTATTTTATGAAATTTTAAACAAATAAACCCCAATCATCATCCCTAACTAATTCTATCATATCCATTCCCATAAATATATATCACATATCACATAGCATTACACACATATTTCATTGGAACCCCATTCCTGGGCTAGATGATTAGAATCCTACCAATGAGAGGCAAAGTAGGAAAACACTATTTAACTTCTTTTTTGACAATAAACATAACCACTATTTGAAAAATACATGTTCTGAATGAAAATAAAATTCAATTTATTACAGGCACACATGTATATGAAAAACCCCTATGTACTTATCATGAAAGCATAAAAAATCATCCCTTTACATACCAGACCAAGGGTCTATATCTCCTCCCATGACATATCAGGCCAAAGTTCATATAAAACAACAAATACTAATAACACGCAATTTAAACACTCAAGTTGGAAATCATATTAACTATAAAAATAGAAAGTATAACCGTAATTACCCACCCTGTAAACCAAGTATGTCCCCTATTCATGGGACTACAGGAACCCAAACATGATCTTTAAACCCAGTTATGACTATATCCAAGTCTTAATCCAACATTATCCCTAATATTAAGACCCAAAAAGAGGTAAAATAAAATCATTGGATACCATTTGTAGAACCATAACCTGATTAGCCACCCGATCAGTGTTATATTAAAGAGTTCCATTGGGCCATAAGCGTGCCTCCCCTATGCCAAAGGAAGTTGAGTAGAAGTGAGGATGTAAATAAGTGATAGTGGGGAGATTATACACTCTGGTTATGATAATAAAAATATTCTATGTTTAATTGTAGTATTAAAATAAATACCATAAACAGTCGGGACAGTAACCTTCAGTTGATGAAGCACAAATAACCAGTACTAGTAATAATCTACAAGCTCAAAATATAACATTTCAAGAAATAAACACCAAGTGATACCATTTATAGAACAAGCATACAATTCAGTTTATACAAGAGTAGGAAAAATAGTTACCCATGGCTAACCTCAATACATACATATAATATGAATATAGACACAAAAGGTAAACTCAAAAAGGTAAACTGCAACAGATGCAGGAACCCAATGTCCTTTCCATAAATCCATGATAAACAATTAAAACTGATCACTAAGGTCAATCTCCTGATATTGTTCTCTTAGCTAATCATTGAATCATAAAATATACAAGTGTCCCAAAGGTCCCATGTGGGTGTGAGAATAAATCTCATTAGGCCTCCACCAATGTGTATCTATCTTACATTTGTGATAAAGAATGTGTGTACTATAAATAAATAAATAAAACACACACATCATATAATTAACCTACTTCCCGTGTGCTCACTAGACACATGGAATTGGTTACCTAATTCGAAAATCAATAGTATAATGGTATTAGATAAGATCCTTAGTATAAATCCCAAGGAATCCTATAATGAAAATTAGTCCCAATGAAACCTTAGGTTCCATCCATAATGTATCACCCAAAACCTCATGTCATAATTAGATAACTGACGTACCAAAGGCATGTCTAATGACATACCTTGTCCCTAAGATCTATTCTCAGAAAAAACCCTATTGGATCGAAGCCTGATGTTTCAGGCACATCGATGTCTATCCTCCAAATACAAAACCCTATTATCTGAGTAGTCGATGTATTGAGGAATTATGACATCCATCCTCCCAAATAATCCCAACCCTTGACCTAAATATACCGTGACCCTAACTCCCAACTGATAGTCTTAACACCATTAATTAATGTCTCCTTTCCATTCTCATGGCCTTTTATGGAAATCACCTCTAACTACACTAATAGTCAATAGCATTTTAAGACAACTCTAACAGAGGCCTCTACCCACATGAGTGGTCGACACGAACTCATAACTTGAGTCCTATATGTGCGCACATCACTCCAATGGTGTGTCAGATAATCATAGTGAGCATAAAACATAAAAAAGTACCTAATAAATATAATCTTAGAACCACTTCCCCATGCAACTGTGTTTCTCAAACTGATGGTCAACACTATCCAATATCACATGGCTCATGCCCGCGACATGAAAACCTCATCAACTCGATCTGATCACCATGTCTCCCAACCTATGATTAACATCACTCAAATAATCTAATCCTCAACCAACTGATGAAAATACACCACCTCATCCAGATGTTCAACACCATCTCAATCATTGGGAATTTCCTATAACATTCCCATGGAACTAAAAAAGCATCATAAAAAATTTAATTTTAAAAATAAACAACCCGTCCTAATCTACCCAAGGTTTTAATCTTGTCACAAGATTAAGCCTAAAATACCTGTGATTTTATTTCAAATTATTTAACTATTTACTTTTTTCAATAATTTTCTCCTTGTTTTTACTTTATGTATTGGTGAAAAATGATTTTTTTTGAAATAGTAGATGAAAAATAGTTGGTTCACGGTTTGTAAAAATATACAACCTTACTGAGGAAACTGTGTGACCAAGTGTTTTTTTTGGATAGAGTCTTACCATATTATTAGTGAAATTTTTATAAACCATACAGGCTAACCATGTGGTATTTATTTCTTGGGTAGTAAAGGGTGCACGATTGTCACATGGTTTGAAAAATCGTGCAGGAAAATAATGAGGCATGTTTTGGTCATTAAAAATTGTATTTTTACTTTCTTTCCACTTTTATTTTTTAACCATAATCCCCTCAAACCCTCCTCACTCAGGTTTATCCACCCTAGGAGCCTCCCACAGCCCTATTTCTCCCTTAGGGATCTATTTTTGTGGTGGACTAGGTGTATTTTCTCCTTGATTCTTTAATTAAGTCATTGATTTCTTGATTTCTCCCACTTTTCTATGGTTTTTCTCTTTCTTATTTGGGGGTTTTTTTCGAGTGAGTAAGGGGATATTTTTAGGGTTATATCTTTCTCTTGAGGTTTCAATCACGATTTTTATTGTTCTATATTTCCTTTATTGGGTTTTCTTATTGTCTGGTTTTGGTTTAGCATCTATTTTCAGAAGATAATACAATTGAGGTATGTGGTTCCACTCTTAAACATTATTTGTAGATTTTTATATGCTTGGTTTACTTATTTTTTATGTTCTATACATTGATTGTGAGGTTCAAAATGTCTTTTTGAAAGTTTTTACGATGATTATGACTTGAAAGTGGTTTTTATAATGGTAGGTGGTTATTTTCAAGTGTGTTCTTTTATAGTGCTTCTTGAAGGTATTTTATAAATTTTTCAAGTGGTTTGTTTAATTGTGAAAGTGTTGTGAAACATTATTAAAAATGGTTTTGGTGTGATTTTGGATTAAAAAAAGGGTTTTGGGTCATAGAAATGATGGTTAATTTATGTGTGTTATAGTCATTTTCTTATGCATGTGTGAAAGTGGCGTTTATGAGATATATCAAATGAAAAATTTTACACGAAGGTAAACCTATGTATCTATGTGGGTGGACGAGGACTAGTACACTAGTTAACTCTATAGTAGAATGCCCTGGATTCATCTATAAGGATTGATGATTACAGTACTAACTTAATTTTGATGATGTTTGGAGAATAATATGCCCATGTGATGTTCCCTCCTAGTGGTTCATGCATGATAAAATTGTTGGTTGTGGTTGTTATACCATGTTTCACTGAGTTATAATGTACATAGTGTCTCATTTATAGCTAGTTCAAAGAGGTTTCTCTAGTTACTTAGTGCTATTTTGTGATATTTATCTTATGGTCAGAATATGGTGCACTTGGTTGGTCACATTAAAATAAAATCATGTTTTCCTTTAAAATGGTTCCAATAAAAATATTTATAACTTTTATTTTTATTAAAATTTCATATTATCTTGTCCTATAATATTTTGGAATGGAATCTATTATATTGGTAGGCATCCTACTATCCCTCTGATCATATCCTACTTACACCTTTGGGTCTAAGTAGACTTGATTATGTTTGACACGGGTAAAAGAAAGATTTACCCTGATGGTGGTCTGGGATTCTAGTGGTATCCTTCTTGAAGGTTTTGGTGGTGGTGGATATTAGATGATACTCCTCTTTTTACATGGTAGTTTTTGGGATAATGTCGTTAATACCTTATTATTGTATCCTATATCAGTTTTTTTAAAGCTGTAAAGTTGAATCTGAAATTTATTATGCCATGTTTTTTATGGTTATTAAGTTTTGTTAGATTTATTATTGATTATTTTTTAAATTGATGATGTTACATGAAATTATTCCCAAATTATTACTTCGATACTCAGGAACTAGTTTCCAGCCTGTAGGGATCGAGAACTCCCTTCAGTCCATGCCACAGACTGGGTCGAGTGTCGGGTTAGACGACACTCTAGCTTGGTTCTTGAAAAATTGATATCAAAGCCATGTTACTCTCTTTTGGGTCATGATATTTGAGATTATTCTAGATATAATGAATATAGGATTGTTGATACGTGATGATGTGGTTGCGAGTTGGGTGCCTGGCCACCACACCTCATGACAGATCTCGAGTCACTGTGGGATGTTGGTATTTTTGTTTGGATTCTCTTCCATGTGAGAAGTACATGATTAAGACTGTATATGGACATTGGGTGGAGGTTGAGTGGTTTTGTGGGCATGTTATTTTGATGTATTTGGTTATGTTTTCATTTGTGGAAGTGTTTCAGATTTGTTGTTATTGCTACAAATTTTCATAATGGTTGTATTGATAGTTTTTCCTTGTGGTCATTGATTCTTATAGAGAAATTCCTCTTAGAAGAGATCCTACAAAGATACAGGAAGAGGCCATAGAGAGTTCTCCCTCACCAATTGATCATATATTAGTGTAATTAGTGGTTCAAGATATTCAAGGCATGGGAAAAGGAGTGGGATCTTGTCCTGCTTAGGTTGGAGAAACTGAACCATGTCCCTGTAATTACAAGGAACAAGAGTTCCTCAAGAACAAGACTCATTATTTCCAAGGTTGCATATAACCTTAAGAATTAGAGAAGTGGCATGAGAAAAGAGAATATATATTTGAGTTCCTTGATACTCCTGAGGCATTCAAGGTAAAATGTGCTTTGTTCTTGCTGGAAGGTCCCAGTTGAAGGTTTTGGGACATAGTGGTCCAAACTAGGAAGACCAAGTAAATGAGTTGGAAATATTTCAATATCATTTTCAATGAGAATTAATATCCCAAGTTTTTAGCCTATTCCAAGTCTCAGGAGTTTATGGATCTTGTCTAGGGAGACTATTCTATGTTAGAGTACACCAACCGCTTTGGTGATCTAGTTTGATATGCTCCCGAATATGTTTCCAATGAGAAAGTGAAGGAAAAATGTATTGAAATCGGGTTACAGCAAGATATTTATTATCAAGTATTTATAATTAATCTAAATACATTTTCTAAATTAGTTGAACATGATTTTATATTAGATATTGATCGTATGGGAAAATATAGTTATATTGAAGTTCTGACAGTAGCGGGAAGTTTTGGTTCTTCAAAAAAGAAGAGGAATCAAGTTGAGTAGGTTAAACGGTCTATTGTAGTTTAGGCCATCCTTCCTGGAGTCTTCTTTTGAGACTTATGATGATGGGTCGGTCATGTTTCATCAGTGTGGGAAGGTAGGGAACATACAACTTGCATGTAAATATCCTTCTAAACCTTGTCATCAATATGGAGCTATGATATAGTTAAATATCTTTCTCAAAGTGTCATTCCCATATTAGAGTAGACCAGGATCAAAGGATTATATGGGATATAATCCCATTCAGAATCTACTGGGTCAGTGGTTTATTGGTTTGGAAGTCATTGCGGTAGTATTGGATCATCTTCTGGGTAGAATCAGATCAGGTAAGTGTAGTAGGCTAATGGACATTGTCAGAATCAAGATTAGACTAGGAAGCTTCGTGTGATGGATTGAGAAGCAGCGTAATCAGATGTAGGGCCTATGTTTGAGATACTATTCTCATTACATCATCATTAATTGTTGTTCTATTTGATACTAGTGCTTTGGTTTTTTTATTTATTCCATCCTAGTTGATGTACTTAGGTTTCCAACTAAACTTATGTCTTATGTGATGGGGTTAGTAACATCGTTCTGTTAGAAGAAAGAGTAGGGTTTTATGTGTCTTTCTTAACATGCACTGTGTTAGGGGTCTATCTAGAATTGGATTTCCTAGTTTTTTAAATGAAACTATTTTATATGATCCTTAGTATGAATTGTATGGTGCATTTTTAGGCACACATCGATTGATATAGGTGTTGAGTGGGTTTTTCATAACCTAATGAGAGTACCCAGGTCTTTCATGGTGAATGGGATCCACAGTCGAATCATGCAAGACCAAAAATTCTAGTGTTTGGCAGTCTCATTTTTAAGATATCACTGCTCGTGTTGGAGGATGGTTATGGGGTTCCTCAGGGTGTATTTCCTTCTATTCTGGAGAGTTTCTTGAGGTTTTTTCAGATAACTTTTAATGATTTCACCTGGAGTGGAATATGGAGTTCTCTATAGACATGGCACTGGGAACACATCTGATATCTCTTCCCTCATACCGTATGGACCCCATCATGTTGAAGGAATTAATGGTACAACTAGATAATTTTAAATTCAGAGGATTCATTCATCATTCACCTGTGCATCTCTCCTTTGGTTTCCTAGTTTTATTTTATAAAAAGGTTGATGGATATCTTCGGTTGTGTATTGATTTATATAATATGAATAAGGTAAAAATCAAGAACAAGAACCCTTTTCCTCGAATTGATGACCCTTTTTATTATATAAAGGGGTATTGTGGTTCTCTACGATTGAATTGTGTTCTGGTTATCACAAAATTAGACTTAGAGAAGAAGATATTTGGAATATGGATTTCTAAAGTAGGTACGACCATTTTGAGTACATGGTCATTCCTTTCGGGCTGACGAATGATCCAACGGTCATCATGGTGGTTATGAAAAGGGTGTTCCACCAGTATCATGATTCTTTTTTTGTGGTATTCAGGTATGAAATCATTGTTTTATTCAATGACTCAGGAGGATCATGAGAATCATTTTTGGATCATGTTGGGCACTCTTCAGGATCATCATATCTTTTCTAAGTTTTCTATGTGCACCTCTTGGATTAGGGAGGTAATATTTTTGGGATATGTGATCTTAGAATAAGGGGTTTCAGTGGACCCTGAGAATATTAGTACAATCATGTCGTGGGGGAAGTAGAAGAATGTGTTTGAGATCAAAATCATTCTAGGAATGGAAGGGTATTACAACTGATTCATTTAAGATTTCTCTCGGTTCGCCTCATCCATGACAACGCTCACCTGAAAAGGGGTGAAGTTTGAATGGAGCTCAGAATGTCAGGCGTCTTTGAGGTGCTGAAGTAGTGATTGACCACCACCCCTATTTTTATCTTTATAGAATTTGTTAAGGGTTATGTGGTTCACTATGATGACTCATGTATGGTTATTGGGTGTGTTATTATACATGATGATCATGTGGTAGTGTATGGTTCTCACCAACTATGACCACATGAGAAGAACTATCTGACCCGTGACATGGTGTTATCAGTGGTGATGAGTTCTTTGAAAATGTGGTTCCAGTATCTTTTTGTTGATAATTCTTTGGTTTATTCTAATATTAAGAGCTTAGCCTACATTTTCTCACACAAATATTTGAATCTAAGGAAGCATCATTAGGTTGAGTACCTTCAAAGTTTTGAGTTTAATATATTTTATACCCCAAGAAAAGGTAATGCTGTGACATATTATTTGAGTATAAAAGTACCAGTGCATGATTTGAGGATGTCAAGTGATGAGTGAATGTTGATAGTCCTTTTTCCCAATTGCACTTAGAGTCCAAGGATCATAGTGGAGGTGCATTATTAGATAGTGTTTAGTTTTATCCTTCCCTTCTTGAGTTGATTTAGTGGGGGAAACCTAGTGATGAGTTGTTCCAGAAGTTGATGAAGGTCATCATGATGGGGAGACATCGTGTGTTTAGTTGTTGTCCCTTGAGGGAATCTTTTTATTTAAGGGACACTTTATGGTGTCGTTATCTCTAAGAAAGGTAGTGATGAATTATAGCTACTAGTATTAGTGGGACACTCATCCTGGTACTACCAATATGTATTATTATGTACATTATTATTTATGGTGGTCACGTATAATGCAGGATGTAGCTAGCTTTCTGTTGAGGTTTTATATGTGTCATCAGGTCAAGGTAGAGCATTAAGGGTCATCCGTTTTGCTTTAGCCAATACCCATTACTACATAGAAGTGGGATGAGATCAACATGGACGTCATTATCATCATTCCTCATAAATAATAGGTAAGTAATAAAATTTGGGTTTTGATTGAACATTTAACCAAATCTTCCCATTTCATTCTGATTCGAGATTCAGCAAAGGTGGATGAGTTGTGCTGGATATATGTTCCAGAGGTTCGGAGGCTTCATGGTGTGCCTTCAGAAATTATTTCCAAAAGGGACCCCCATTTCACCTCTCAGTTTTGGGAAATCCTTCAAAAGGCAATAGGGTCGTAGGTCAAATTGATCGCATCATACTATCAAATAACTGATGGTCAAACAAAGTGGGAAAATCAGATTGCGGAGGATATGCTGTAACACCCCAAGCTTCCACTGTATGTTTCCCTTCGAATAATGCAATAGCGTGTGTTGTACGCAACCTCGAGCTCTAACACACACCACAACTAATTAAACTAGCCGTTGTGAATAGTAATACCTACTTTTTGAAATTTTATAAATTTTATTTATCAAAATGGACTTCATTTTTTGATTCGTAATATTGAAATTAGCCTATGTTGAATTTTTGGTATTTTTCTGAGAACTTCCAAATTTATATGAATAGTGAAAAATACTTAAAAACAACTTTTTTAATAAAAATAATTTATAGTGAGAAATTATAATATTTAGTGGTTTTAATGTATAATTATAATATATTTTTACCATTTTATCCAATGGTGGTCATTAGAATTAATTTAACATTGAAATTGGACATAAACAATTGCCAATCTTTTGATATAAATTGTTTCTTAAAAACACGCTATTTGTTGTAACAACGAGAATTAATTATAAAATTAATTAATACAACTTATATGTTTGGAATTTTTTAAAATAGACATCATTTTTGAATTCAGAATATCAATTATAGCTTAGGGTGAAATTTTGGCCTTATTCTGAAAAACTTCAATTTTTGATGAATAGTGAAACCACTAAGTGGTTGTTAAAAACTGATTTTTCGTTAAAATGAAATATTACCACTTCTGTGATTTGATTTTCAAAAATCCGACATATATGGTTGTCATTAATAAGTAAAATGTGGTTCAATGAGATTAAAATAATTTTTTGGTGAATAGTAACTTTTAAGTTCTTAATCGCGATTAGAGGTAATTAGTGTAGTTTAAGGTAAAAATAATGTTTTAATAATATGAGATGAGCTTGAAACTTGTCCTACTCCTATTGTATGAGTCATGTCCGACCAAGACAACCCATGGGTCAACTTGGGGACCCCATGGAGCCACTTTGGTTGGAAAATGACATTAATATATATTTATTTAATGTTAAAATTAAATTGACACAAACATGAGTTGTTTTACTAAAACAGATTTTATGTGGGGTTACACAAGTACAAATTTTGACTATAAATATTAATTATAAAGATAATAAGATTTACTACATCATAGTATTTGTTTTATAATTTTTAGACATTAAATAAATTAAATTATTTATGACATCATTACGATGCAGCGATGACCTCATTATTTAACGATTTTAATAAAATAAAAAGATAATGTAAAATACAAGGCTTACACTTGTCCAAAGACTATTGGATGGGAATATTTAGAACCCTTATCACCTTATCAACGAATTATATAAGTGTGGGACCTTTAGAATAAGAAAATTATTGTGTAATAATGTAACATTTCAATCTTTCCAAAAGAGCCCCTCCTCTCCTCTTATAAAAGGCCCCCACCTCTACCACCTTATTCACACTTTGAAGCCTTTTGGTTAGGCCAACCTCTGCCCAAATACTATTCCAACTCCTCTCCCTTCATCCTAGAAGCTTTACTTTAGTCAGAAATCCATCCTAAAGAGTCGTTTTGATCAATTCAAAAGGAAGAACCCGAAGAAGAGGTAACGTTTTCATCACCCTCTTTCAAGTTTCTTTCTTCTTCCACTCCCTCTTTGTTCATTATTTCAATTCTAAAATTATAACTCTAGTATCTTCTATATACTGTGATGTTATTATAAATATGGAACAACCATATTCAGTATTCTACCCATCATTTGAATGACATGTCACCATACGTGCGTACGTACGGCTTACCGTCTCCACGTCATGGTGTAATTGTTATTCAATTTTTTATTATTTATACGGGTATAAAAATGATATGTAATTCGTGTAAATAAGAAATATAACATGATAATGATTCTGTATATATGATATAATATCCAATTATATATTATTTTAATATCAAAATAATGATATTTTCGCTCGTGCGTACGTACGAACTACCGTCTCCACGAACGCGATGAGATTCATTCTCCGTCGTATCCATTCAAGTATAATTATCATTTGATGATTTAAAAATAATGTTTAAGGACATGATATCATTATGGATATGAATAAGATACAACCTATCCATGAAAAACATGACTTACGTAACAAAACATATAAAAGAAAATGAGTAAGTTGACACCCGAAACAACGATAAATCTAAGATATTGTTAACAATGCAATGTTAAAAGATAATATATGATATCATATGAATGTATATGATTCTTGTATAATTTAATAACAATTATTTCACCATTATACATGAGGTTAACCTACCCCAACCAAGGAAAAGTACAAGGTAAGGGAACTTCTTAACCCAATTTCCATTCTTTGGGTTAATCTCCTACTTTCAAATTATGTCATGATGTTATTCTATCCTATTTTGTATTTTTACTTTCTTTATGTGTACCTATAGTGAATACACATAATAGATCTATTTTATTTTAAAAATGATCTTTTTAAGGACTTCGTCTCAATCCCATTTCATTGAGGCATATTTGGTTTTATACACAACTTTCTTTTATACGGTGTATAAACCCCTTTGACTTTTACGTTTATTCAAAAGGAATTTTTTTTATACGAAGAGTTTTACTAATCGACAAAAAGGTAATGTTTTTATTTCCGTACACATGCGGCGACATTGAATTCTCCGCCGCCATGACCATTATTTGAGTTTCATCTTCCTCTACAAGCCATCACATTTTTTTAATGAAAAATAAATAAAAAGTTTTAACTTTATTTTATTTTGGTATTGAAAATGGTTTTGAAAGCGTTTTTATTATATCAATGTGTTTTATTGATATCTTGTGATTGAAATGTGGAAATTTTATGTTTCCTTTATGCATGTTTTATGTGATACGATTATGTTATGGTTTATGATATGTTTAAACCTATTCATATGAGGAATGTATTGGACTTAATAAGTGACGGGTGGAACCCGCTATAGCTCCTCGATGCATCGGTAGGTCTCATGAGACAACTAGACGTGGAATTGGCCGATGCCCTTTTCCAATTTGATTTATGGTTTTGGCCGAGGCCTTAATCATTTTAGACGTCTTGGCCGAGGCCTTGAAAAAATGTTTCAGAATGTCCGGCATTATACATTCCCTCATTATGAAAGTGGTTATTGATATTTCATGTGATTATTCGACTAGTAGAATATCCATGTGAGTAAGTAAATGGAATTATTTCAGTTTACTTTTTCCATATTATGCTAAAGTTCAAGTTTAAAAGGCTTTTGTTTTAGTTATACATTGCCTTAAATGTTAATGTTTATTTATGGAAGCTTCCGCTATATTGTTATCCTTACTGAGCATCTGAGCTCACCCCTTTCAATGTTTTAATATTTTCCAGGATGTGAGGGAGTATTTTATGAATGACCTGCAGGGATAGTCTGAAGAGGATATAAGTTTGGACTATGGAGACTATGTTATTATAGTTTTTCACTTTGTGATGTAATGTAACATTTATGAATGTATCTAGTGTTTCCAAGGCTACTAAACTAATCGGTCTTTCGAGACTTGATCTTTTGTGATCATGCCAATGTTACAAAGTAATTCCCCGACTCTGGGTAGCTGGGGTCGGGGCATTACAGTTGGTATCAGAGGAAGTTTAGTACAAACCATGGAAGCTAGATTTAGAAAAACTCTGATTAGAGCACGTAGACCTAAGATGAACTTTGAGGATTAGTATAGAAGAACTTCCTAAAAATTTTGGTATTGTAGAGATTTTGTGAGTTTTCTGAGCAATACATCCCTGTCTGGATACGAGCAGGTAGAGGCGGCTCTGGCACAGATGTACCTAGGGGTAAAACCCGAAAACACCGCTTTGAGCTAGACTCGAACGGGAACTGGTGCACGACAACGGGCCTTGCTGCACTCTTGGTTACGACACTCCCGGGAGATATGATTAGAATAATTCCCATTTTCTTTACAAACCACTATGAAGGGTTATGAGTATATACTTCCTCAAAGAATTATTTTTTATAATTATGGATTATATCCATAATTAGTTCAATTTATGTTAAGTGTTTTACAAGTATGGAATTATGTATTTTGAATCATAAACTAATCCATTTTATGCCATTATTTAGAAATGGCGCCTAGTGGAAGGAATGGAAACCGTATCAATGCACACACTCTGTGTAGGGATTGCCCTCCTGCTCAAGATAATTATGGTGGAGCTAGTGATACAAATGGTGCTGATCAGCTTCTCACCGTACTGGGACAACTCACGCAGATTATGAATAATAACCTTACTCGTATGGAGCACCCTGATCCGCAACGTGGAGGATCAATGCTAGACCGTTTCATGAGGCAACAACCACCAACCTTCAATGGGAGTACAAATACTATAGTAGCTGAGCAATGGATAAATTCCTTAGAGAAAATATTCCATGTCTTGGGGAGTAGTGAAAGGGAGAAAGTTGTCATGGAAGTTTACCGCCTCACTGGAGATGCCGATCAATGATGGTCACTAATTCAAAACACAAAGGAAGATGATGAATTAACAAACATGGAATGGCAGGAGTTCAAAGAGCTGTTCTTAGAAAAATACTTTCCTCGAGACCATCGAGCAGATATGGAAAGGAAATTTCTGAGTCTGAGGCAGAAGGAGGATGAGAATGTCGCAAAGAATGAGGCTAACTTTACAAGGTTAGCGAGGTATGCTGCAGATTACATACATAACCCAAGGAGTAAGACTGATCGTTTCTTTGATGGGTTAAAACCATTTCTCCGTCGAGATTTAGTATCACAAACTTTCTCTTCATACGAAGGTATTGTCTTGTGCGCTATCAAGACGGAAAAGGAATTCTCTAAGTCTTATGACTTTAAATCAAAGCAAGATAAGAAGAGATCCATTGAAAACTCTGGGAAAGGAAATAAGGAAACAGGGAAGAAGGGTAGAAATGAATTTCCACCCTGTGATAATTGTGGTAGGAAGCACCCTGGTGCCTGTCTAAAAGGAAAAGGAGTATGTTACAAGTGTGGTGAAAAAGGCCACCAAGATCATGAATGCAAGGGAAAGAAAGCGGCTGTCAACGTGGAATGCTATAATTGTAGAGAGAAGGGACATTATGCAAATGAATGTCCTAAGAATCAGGGGAACTTACCTCAGAAGAGGCCAAGGGATCAGGGTCAGGCTTATGCTATCACTACTGCTGAGGTGGATGCTCCGAAAGATGTGGTGGCAGGTAATTTAATGGTTTCCTCAAGTTTAGAAAATGCATTATTTGATTCTGGATCATCGCATTGTTTCATATCTTCCCAGTTTGCTAAGAAAATTAGATATTTCCAATTTTATTTAATAAGGGAGTTGTCAGTCAAAACCCCTAAGGGAAGTATTGTTGCAATAAAGTTTTGTCGATTAGTTCCCATTAGAGCACCTAAATGTTCTTTACCTGCTGATCTCATCGTCATACCCATGATTGAATTTGATATAATCCTCGGTATGGATTTGCTTTCGGACCATGATGCAAAAATTTATTGTAAGAGGAAAGAGGTTACGATTCTCGATGATGATGATAAGGAACACCTTATCTTTAGATCAGAATCGTCACCACATAATTCTTATCTAGATCCACCCCCAGTAGCTCAACTAAATTCAATTATTGGGCAGGAAGAGAAGGAAATTACTGAGGGTGAGGAAAGGAATATTCAAATAGAGGATGTACCTATTGTGAGAGAATATGTTGATGTGTTTCCAGAAGATTTACCTGGACATCCTCCAGAACGAGAAGTTGAGTTTTCCATTGATTTAATTCCTAGATCAAGGCCCATATCGAAGACCCCTTATAGAATGGCCATTGTGGAATTAGTTGAACTAAAGAAACAACTAGAGGAATTGAGTAATAAGGGATTTATTCGCCCTAGTTTTTCTCCTTGGGGAGCCCCTGTTCTTTTTGTTAAGAAGAAAGATGGATCTATGAGGTTGTGCATCGACTATAGGGAGATCAATGCTATAACAATAAAGAACAAGTATCCCCTACCTCGCATTGATGATTTGTTTGACCAACTGCATGGAGGTCAATACTTTTCAAAGATTGACCTTTGGTATGGATACCATCATTTGTGTGTGAAGAAGGAAGACGTTCCAAAGACAGCATTTCGAACAAGGTACAGGCATTACGAGTTTACAGTAATGCCTTTTGGATTGACTAATGCACCCTCTGTTTTCATGGATCTAATGAATAGAGTTTTCAAGGAATATCTTGATGAATTTGTAGTGGTATTTATTGATGATATCTTGGTATACTCCAAAAGCCATGAAGATCATGAAAATCACTTACGCATTATCCTGAAGACTCTTAGAAGACATGAATTATATGGGAAATTTAGCAAGTGTGAATTCTGGCTTCAGGAGATTTCTTTTCTTGGCCATATTGTCTCTAAGGATGGAATTTCCGTTGATCCTTCTAAAACCAAGGCAATCCAAGAATGGCCAGCACCGACAAGTATAACCGAGGTACGCAGTTTTATTGGTTTAGCAGGTTATTATCGACGTTTCGTCCAGAATTTTGCCAGATTGGCTAACCCATTGACAAAGCTCACACGTAAAGGGATTAAATTTGTCTGGACAAAAGAGTGTGAAGAATGTTTTGAAGAACTAAAGAGAAGATTAGTCAATGCCCCTGTATTGACTCTACCATCGGGGAATGATGGGTTTGTTATTTATAGTGATGCATCGATGAAAGGACTTGGTTGTGTCCTTATGCAGAATGATAAGGTCATTTCCTATGCAACACGAAAGCTAAAAATTCATGAGCAAAACTATCCTACTCATGATATTGAGTTAGCAGCTGTGATCTTTTCTTTAAAGATATGGAGACATTACCTCTATGGTGAAAAATGTGAGATTTATACTGATCACAAGAGTTTGAAGTATATTTTCATACAAAAATAACTCACCATGAGGCAAAGGCGATGGCTTGAACTACTCAAGGATTATGATTGCACGATACATTACCACCCGGGGAAGGAAAACAAGGTGGCAGATGCTTTGAGTAGAAAAGACCACAGAGTTTTGAATGTGATGAGAATTGAAAGGGATCCTATTTTCTTGGATCTAGTAAAGATGGACATGGGAATAACTAGGGAAGGTGAAACATCAATTCTTTTTTCAAATGGTTTCCAAACCATCATTACTAGAAAGGATTAAGAGTTCTCAGACCAATGATGAATAATTTTAGAAGAAGATTAAAGATGTGAATGATGGAAGATTGAGGGACTTTGTGTATAAGGATGGAATTTTGAAATTCGGGAAGAGACTTTGTGTTCCCGATATACCTGATCTAAAAAGGGAATTGCTGGATGATGCTCATAGTTCCAACTTCTCTATACACCCTGGGAGCACCAAAATGTATAGAGATTTGAAGGAACATTTTTGGTGGGACAATATGAAGAGGGAGATTGCTGATTTTGTGTCGAGGTGTATGGTTTGTCAACAAGTGAAAGCTGGAAGGCAACATCCTGGTGGAGTATTGCAACCTCTTCCCATACCTGAGTGGAAATGGGATAATATTACGATGGACTTTGTCATGGGACTACCAAAGACTCCTAGAAGGAATGATGCAATATGGGTCATTGTTGATCGACTTACTAAGTCAGCACATTTTATGGCTATACGGGAGGATCTACCACTTGAACGTCTAGTAAGACTATATATTAATGAAGTTGTAAGACTTCATGGAGTACCCCTATCGATTGTTTTTGATCGTGATCCTCGTTTTACTTCAAGATTATGGAAAAGTATTCAAAAGGCCTTGGATACTGAACTTCGTTTGAGCACTGCCTATCACCCTCAAACAGATGGACAATCAGAACGGACTATTCAAACCTTAGAAGACATGTTGAGATCATGCTCTCTTGACTTTCAGGGTATGTGGGATCAATATTTACCACTGGTAGAATTTTCCTATAACAATAGCTTCCATTCAAGCATTCAGATGGCACCTTATGAAGCGTTATACGGAAAGAGATGTCGTACACCAACCTGTTGGGATGACGTTGGTGAAAGAAAACTTGTGGGACCAGAACTGGTGGAAGAAACAATGGAAAAGGTAAAGGTAATCCAAAACCACATCAAATCAGCTCAAAGTAGGCAGAAGAGCTATGCCGATAATAGAAGAAAGGTTTTGGAATTTCAGGTGGGAGATCATGTTTTCCTAAAGGTATCTCCATGGAAGGGAGTTATACGTTTTGGTAAGAAGGGTAAGTTGAGTCCCAGGTACATCGGACCTTTCGAAATTCTAGATCATATTGGGGCTGTAGCTTATCGTTTGGCGATGCCGCCAAATCTCTCCAAAGTTCACGATGTTTTCCACATATCACTATTGAGAAAATACATGCCTGACCCAACACATGTACTTACCTATGAGGAATTAGAACTGGAACCCGATCAATCTTATTGCAAAGAGCCCATCAGAATTCTTGATGTGAGGGAGAAGGTGCTGAGAAACCGGACGACTCGTCTGATAAAGGTTTTGTGGAAAAATCATAAAATGGAAGAGGCAACGTGGGAACCTGAGGAACTTATGATGAAGAACCACCCGAGTCTTTTTATGCAGTAATACCCCAGAAATTGCGAGGACGCAATTATTTGAAGGAGGGGAGAATGTAACACCCCAAGCTTCCACTGTACGTTTCCCTTCGAATAATGAAATAGCGTGTGTTGTACGCAACCTCGAGCTCTAACACACACCACAACTAATTAAACTAGCCGTTATGAATAGTAATACCTACTTTTTGAAATTTTATAAATTTTATTTATCAAAATGGACTTCATTTTTGGATTCGGAATATTGAAATTAGCCGATGTTGAATTTTTGGTATTTTTCTGAGAACTTCTAAATTTATATGAATAGTGAAAAATACTTAAAAACAACTTTTTTAATAAAAATAATTTATAGTGATAAATTATAATATTTAGTGGTTTTAAAGTATAATTAGAATATATTTTTACGATTTTATCCAATGGTGGTCATTAGAATTAATTTAACATTGAAATTGGACATAAACAATTGCCAATCTTTTGATATAAATTGTTTCTTAAAAACACGCTATTTGTTGTAACAGCGGGAATTAATTATAAAATTAATTAATACAACTTATATGTTTGGAATTTTGTAAAATAGACATCATTTTTGAATTCAGAATATCAATTATAGCTTAGGGTGAAATTTTGGCCTTATTCTGAAAAACTTCAATTTTTGATGAATAGTGAAACCACTAAGTGGTTGTTAAAAACTGATTTTTCGTTAAAATGAAATATTACCACTTCTGTGATTTGATTTTCAAAAATCCGACATATATGGTTGTCATTAAGAAGTAAAATGTGGTTCAATGAGATTAAAATAAATTTTTTGGTGAATAGTAACTTTTAAGTTCTTAATCGCGATTAGAGGTAATTAGTGTAGTTTAAGGTAAAAATAATGTTTTAATAATATGAGATGAGCTTGAAACTTGTCCTACTCCTATTGGATGAGTCATGTACGACCAAGAAAACCCATGGGTCAACTTGGGGACCCCATGGAGCCACTTTGGTTGGAAAATGACATTAATATATATTTATTTAATGTTAAAATTAAATTGACACAAACATGAGTTGTTTTACTAAAACAGATTTTATGTGGGGTTACACAAGTCCAAATTTTGACTATAAATATTCATTAGAAATCTAAAAAGATTTACTACATCATAGTATTTGTTTTATAATTTTTAGACATTAAATAAATTAAATTATTTATGTCATAATTATGATGAAGCGATGACCTCATTATTTAACGATTTTAATAAAATAAAAAGATAATGTAAAATCCAAGGCTTACACTTTTCCAAAGACTATTTAATGGGTAGATTTCGAACCCTTATCACCTTATCCACGAATTATATAAGTGTGGGACCTTTAGAATCCGAAAAGTATTGTGTAATAATGTAACATTTCAATCTTTCCAAAAGAGCCCCTCCTCTCCTCTTATAAAAGGCCCCCACCTCTACCACCTTATTCACACTTTCAAGCCTTTTGGTTCGGCCAAACGCGGCCCAAATACTCTCCCAACTCCTATCCCTTCATCCTAGAAGCTTTACTTTAGTCCGAAATCCATCCTAAAGAGTCGTTTTGATCAATTCAAAAGGAAGAACCCGAAGAAGAGGTAACATTTTCATCACCCTCTTTCAAGTTTCTTTCTTCTTCCACTCCCTCTTTGTTCATTATTTCAATTCTAAAATTATAACTCCAGTATCTTCTATATACTGTGATGTTATTATAAATATGTAACAACAATATTCAGTATTCTACCCATCATTTGAATGACATGTCACCATACGTGCGTACGTACGGCTTACCGTCTCCACGTCATGGTGTAATTGTTATTCAATTTTTTATTATTTATATGGGTATAAAAATGATATGTAATTCGTGTAAATAATAAATATAACATGATAATGATTCTGTATATATGATATAATATCCAATTATATATTATTTTAATATCAAAATAATGATATTTTCGCTCGTGCGTACGTACGGACTACCGTCTCCACGAACGCGATGAGATTCATTCTCCGTCGTATCCATTCAAGTATAATTATCATTTGATGATTTAAAAATAATGTTTAAGGACATGATATCATTATGGATATGAATAAGATACAACCTATCCATGAATAACATGACTTACGTAACAAAACATATAAAATAAAATGAGTAAGTTGACACCCGAAACAACGATAAATCTAAGATATTGTTAACAAAGCAATGTTAAAAGATAATATATGATATCATATGAATGTATATGATTCTTGTATAATTTAATAACAATTATTTCACCATTATACAGGAGGTTAACCTACCCCAACCAAGGAAAAGTACAAGGTAAGGGAACTTCTTAACCCAATTTCCATTCTTTGGGTTAATCTCCTACTTTCAAATTATGTCATGATGTTATTCTGTCCTATTTTGTATTTTTAATTTCTTTATGTGTATCTATAGTGAATACACATAATAGATCTATTTTATTTTAAAAATGATCTTTTTAAGGACTTCTTCTCAATCCCCTTTCATTGAGGCATATTTGGTTTTATACACAACTTTCTTTTATACGGTGTATAAACCCCTTTGACTTTTACGTTTATTCAAAAGGAATTTTTTTTATACGAAGAGTTTTACTAAACGAAAAAAAGGTAATGTTTTTCTTTCCTTACATATGCGGCCAAAATGAATTCTCCGCCGCCATGACCATAATTTTAGTTTCATCTTCCTCTACAAGCCATCACTTTTTTTTAATGAAAAATAAATACAAAGTTTTAACTTTCTTTTATTTTGGTATTGAAAATGGTTTTGAAAGCGTTTTTATTATATCAATGTGTTTTATTGATATCTTGTGATTGAAATGTGGAAATGTTATGTTTCCTTTATGCATGTTTTATGTGATACTATTATGTTATGGTTTATGATATGTTTAAACCTATTCATATGAGGAATGTATTGGACTTAATAAGTGACGGGTGGAGCCCGCTATAGCTCCTCGATGCATCGGTAGGTCTCATGAGACAACTAGACGTGGAATTGGCCGAGGCCCTTTCCCAATTTGATTTATGGTTTTGGCAGAGACCTTAATCATTTTAGACGTCTTGGCTGAGGCCTTGACAAAATGTTTCAGAATGTCCGGCATTATACATTCCCTCATTATGAAAGTGGTTATTGATATTTCATGTGATTATTCTACTAGTAGAATATCCATGTGAGTAAGTAAATGGCATTATTTCAGTTTACTTTTTCCATATTATGCTAAAGTTCAAGTTTAAAAGTCTTTTGTTTTAGTTATACATTGCATTAAATGTTAATGTTTATTTATGAAAGCTTCCGCTATATTGTTATCCTTACTGAGCATCTGAGCTCACCCCTTTCAATGTTTTAATATTTTCCAGGATGTGAGGGAGTATTTTATGAATGACCTGCAGGGATAGTCCGAAGAGGATAGAAGTGTGGACTATGGAGACTATGTTATTATAGTTTTTCACTTTGTGATGTAATGTAACATTTATGAATGTATCTAGTGTTTCTAAGGCTACTAAACTAATCGGTCATTTGAGACTTGATCTTTTGTGATCATGCCAATGTTACAAAGTAATGCACCAACTCTGGGTAGCTGGGGTCGGGTCGTTACATATGCTATAGGTAAGTGTCTTTTATTTTTGTGTTTCATGGTTTGGCTATTTTGGATTGCTCTAGTTTTCTTATGAAAATATTTACCAATATCCTATTTTAATGTTTCATTTTAGGTGTTTTATGGTCAGTCATGTCTGTTGCCTATATGTTAGGTTGAGGTGGGTGAGACCTCGTGGGACCGAGTTTAGTGGAAGAGACATCTTTAAAAGTTAAGATGTTCAGAATGATGTTGTTGATAGCTTATATTCGTCATAAATATTATGTCAATTAGAAGAATCAGGCTTTAGAGTCTCTTTTGGGTGACCATGTGTCCTTAAAAGTGGAACCTCGCATGGGTCATCACCATTTTGGTAAGCACGAAAATCTAACGCTGAGGTATGTCTGACCTTTTGAGATTACTGAGTGGATTGGTAAGGTTGAATACAAGTTATATTTTCCATATTAGTTAATTTTAATTCATTACTTCTTTCATGTTTCTCAGTTGAAGATGTATAACCCAAATCTATATCATGTTTTGAATTGGGAGGAGCTAGAGTTGGAGCCCAATTTATCTATTTTTGAGTAGCCTGTGGGGATTATAGATTCTAAGGAGAAAGTGCATCATGGAAATTTTATCTTCCTAGTCCGGTTCCTTTGAAAACATGGTAATGATGAGCATGATACATGGGAGTGGATATTGTGGGTTGATCAAGAATACTTGTTTCTATTCTCTAATTGGGATTTGAGTGGAATTTACGGGTGAGGGAAGTTTTAATGGTGGGGAGAATTGTCATACCCGAGATTTCATTTTGAGGTATATTTATGTTTACATTTGATCTATAATTTTTTCCACGTTTCCTAATGTACACACCCATGTTTCTGTAATACTCAAAAAATCGGCATAGTATTTCCCCACAAAACTTTCTCACTATGATCCAACACATGTATTGGATTCTCCCCAAAAGATGAATCTACCTTAATATCAATATCTTCCACATCGATCACATGATAAGGGTTAGGTTGATACTATCGAAGTTGAGATACATGGAAAACATCATGAAAAGAACTATATTTTTTTTGAAGATCCAATCAGTATGCCACTAATATGATTCTCTCCACAACCTCAAATGTACCAATGAACCTAGAAGATAACATTCCCTTCTTATGTATCCTACGGTGACCCATCCTAGGTGACACTCGAAGGAAAACATGATCACCCTCTAAAAACTATGGGGGGTTTTTCATCTATCAACATATGACTTCTTCCTAATATGATCTGTAACCATACGTTTCCAAATCAGTTGCACCTATTCTAACGTCTCCAACTTGAGGCTCATCCCGAAAAACCCTGACTCACCTGCCTCCATCCATCATAGCAGTTATCTACATGGCCTGCCAAAAATAGGCTCATATGGTTCCATTTTTATAGTTGATTGATAGCTGTTATTTTAGGAAAACTCCACTAAGGACAAGTGCTTATCCCATGAACCACAAAAGTTAAGAACATAAACTCTCATCATATCCTCAAGTACCTATATAGTATGATATGACTACCCATCTATTTATGGGTGAAAGGTCATTCTCATTAATACCTGTGTACTGAGCACCTTATGAAATCCATTCCAGAAGAGTGAAGTCAAGTGTGAGTTGAAATCAGAAACTATTGTCTTAGGTACCCCGTGTGGACGAACTATCTCCTAAATATACAAATATCCCAATTCCTCCACTGAGAAAGTCTATCATATAGTCAATAATTGTGCTAATTTTGTAAATAGATCCACAATAACCCAGATAATGTCATTATTCCTAAGTTTCTCTGGGATACCCACCACTAAATCTATTTTCACTTTGTCCCAATTCCATTCCGGAATGGATAACGGTTGCAACAGACATCCAGGTCATTGGTGTTATGCCTTCACCTACTGATAGGTGTAGCATTGTGTCATTAACCCTGCTATCTCATTTTCCATTCCTGAACACCAAATCTATCATCATAGATCATTTTAAATTTTGGTTATACCTAAATGTTCCACACACTTTGAGGCATGAAATTCCCACATGATATCCTATTTCATGCTCGTAGGTGCCACAACCTGATTCTTGACGTAGATGATCTCGTCCTCATCTATACTCCAATATGAAGGTGACTCCCCAACATCAAAAATTTATCTCAGTGTTAATGATTTTGGATCCTCAAACTACCTATCTCAGATCTATCACAAAATAATATACTCGACTAAAACTGATGTGAGAGTCATCTCCTCTTGATTCTCTTGAACCACCACATGCATCTCAGCTAGCAAGGTCATCATCTTCCACTCAACACTAGACTTCGGAACTGCCTAAGCCTGTGTTTTCCTTATAAAAGTTTCATCCACATAGTTTCCTTTACCAGGCGTATATGATTTCTCAAAATCAAATGACTTCATATACTCCACCCACCTCAGCTGTTGGAGATTTAAATCTCATTGTGAGAAGATTTACCTTATGCTTTTTTGATTAGTAAACACCGAAATCTTCTGACCCAAAATAGAATGTATCCAACACTTTAGATCATACAACACCATCTCTATATTGAGGTTATGTGAATGATAGTTACCTTCTTGTGGTCTCAACTTCCAAGACCCATATGCCACAACTCTATCTCCTTTCATTGGGAGAACTCCATGTCCAATCCGAGATGTGTCACAACACACTGTATACTCCTGAACTAGTTCTAGTAGAATTAATATCAGTACCTATGTCAAGAACTATGTCAAATCTTGGAAGGCCTCCTCACATGCCTCTAACCAATCAAACTTTACCCCCTTCTTATTCAATTACAAAAGTCGTACTGCTAATCGGTAAAAGTACTTGATGAATCTCCGATAATATTTGGCTTTCACCAGAATGCTATGAACATCGAATACATTCTTGGACTGCTCCCAAGAAACTATAGCTTAAAACTTCTCTGGGTCCACTAACACACCTTACTCCAAGATTATGTGCCTCAAAAATTGAACCTAATCAATAAAAAACTGACACTTAGAAATCTTGGTGTACAATCGATTCTCTCTCAGTGTACTCAGGACGATGTCAATATATTGGGAATGATCATCGTGAGTCTTGGAGTACACAAGAATATCATCAATGAATACTACAAAAAACTAATATATGTATGGTTGGAAGTTTTTTTTCATCCTGTCCATAAATACTAAAAGCGTGTTCATCATCCCAAACAACATTACGATGAATTCATATATGCCATACCTGCTTTTAAAGGCAGTCCTTGGTATATTAGAAGTCTGAACTCTCACATGATGATACCCCAACCCCAATTCGATCTTAGAGAACATGAAAAAACCTCTCAAATGGTAAAATAGGTATTTGATCCATGGAAGAGGATACTGGTTTTTCACAATCATGCGGTTCAACTTTCGGTAATCAATGCACAAACGTGGTGTCTCGTTATCCGTATTTGAAAATAACATCAGAAAACCCCATGGTGATGTACTCGGATGGATAAATGCCTTTTCCTCTAACTCCTCCAGCTGAGTCTTGAGATCATGAAGCTCTCCCAATGCCATTCCATAAAGGGGAATATAAATAGTTTATTCCCTCGACATGAGTATAATGAGGAATTCCACATCTCTCTTAAGTAGAAGCCCTAAGAATTCATCAAGAAAAACATCTATAAACTCTTCTACTATGGGTGGAAAAAATATAATGCTTAAAACCTCTATCATCGAGAAAAATAATGGAAACCTGGGCTATGAGATCTTCTACTTGTGGATTAATTATCCCGACTCGGCCATCTTGGATATCCCACTCTCCCCTGTGAATGTAATTTTCACCCTTAAGAGATGTAAAGGTCGCCATACTGCGATAACAATCAATATGGGCTCGGTATGATACAATCCATCCCATTTCAATATTTTGGTCAAATCATGACATATCAAGAATATAGAGATACCATAGAAAATGATAATCCCTAATATAGAGATAACATCCTCTACAGAAATAGATATCTCTAGACCATACTCCCAATAGTGTATCTTTTGTCATTGTCCGGGTCACGAAATCCACCACCAGGCTCAAACCGTTAACATGTTTCACATATATGAAGGAATGAGAGGCACAAATATCAAATAATTCTCTAGATAATGTAGAAGCTACAATAATAGTACCTCTTACTATCGATGGTCCAACCTCGCTATCCACAAGTGTAGTTTTTATAGTATGTAGTTTCCATGCCCCTCTTCCATGTGCTGTAGTTTATATAACACCCCAAACATTTTATGGTATGTTTATCTTAAATACATTCAATTAATTATATTTCCTATATTTCATGAAGCATTAAGACTCTATGAAACAAAAATTGGTTATTTATAGGGGATATTCAAAACCTATCCATTAAACTTAAATGTTCCATTTCTGTGTTTCAAATTTCAAAAAATGGACATACACAGTTGCGATCAGGGTGATATTTGGAGTCTGGTAGAATTAACTTAATTTTGGGTGAATAGTAACCTACCCTTATGAATAGTTACTTACCCTTATGAATATTAATATGAATCTTATGAATGGTAACCATACCCATGGAAGTGTAAATAAAATTTAGGCACCTTAAAAATGAAGTTGAATATTTTAAATGTTGGTATTTTTCAATTAAATAATGATTTTAAATAAATAAATAAATTTATCATATTTAAAAAATTATTATTAAAAAATGGAATTCATTTTTGGATTCCACATGTTGAAAAATGGTTAGGGTGAATTTTTGGGATTTTTCTGAAATACTTGAATTTTTGGTGAATAGTTAAATACATTAATTTACCGTATAAATAAATTATAATTTTAATTAACTATTCCTAGAATAATTAGTGATGTAAGAACCCAAATATAGAACTCACATGAAATTATTACTATTATAGTTCATGTAATCCTCACAATATCTTATATTTTGGAGAAATAATAAATTAATAAATATAATTTTACGAAAACCCTCCTCCCCTCCACTATAAATGCCACCCCACACACCATATTTTCTTCAGACCACTCAAGATTAAATATTTTCCTAAATTCTACTCATATATATCCCTAAGATCCTCCCCCACATCCAATATCCCTTGGTTACCTCAAAATACAATATCCTCACCCCTAAAGAGGCTCTCAAAGGAAGATAGATTCAAGAGGTAAATTCCTCTTTTCCATTCTTTTGTTTTCTTTTCATGTTCATTTTTTATCTTTTCTATTCTCACCTACTCTCATCCAAGTATTATGAAAAATCCAGTACTTTATATGTAATGTAATTTTTTTGTGATAATTTAATATGTCATAATCATGTCTTCTTTTCCCTCCTTTTATACTATATATAAAAGCACTGTATGAGATGTGTTAATTTATCACATTCAAGGATGATGAGTTTTCAATTTATATTAGCATATTCAAGACTGGTCATTAAACCTTTATAATTGATTAAAAAAGTAACACTATAATTATTTTATTATATGTAGTGTTCTGGAATCCTTACACACTCATTATATAAAATAATAATACACAACAAGTTCATTTTTCAAAAAACCACCAAGTTAATCAAAGAATTTATCATTAACTTTTAACTAATGAGTCATCATCATGGTATATAATCAATAATAATTATATGATAATTTATATCTCTATAATTTCAATAATAATATATATGAAAAATACTGTATGTTTAACTATATTTTAATAGAACTTACATTCAGGAATACAAGTAAACCGATCATGAAAACCCAGGAAGAAAATGCTTCCAAAACAATAAAATTGAACTTCCTAAACCCTTAAAAAAGGAAATTAATGAACCTAATAAGTTTATAATAAATAAATTACATGTATAATAGGTTCTAGAGTTATTAATTAATTAGTCTAAATTTTATTATTCAGGTCATTAAGATCAATTAAAGTACACTTTCGAACATAAGGTAAGGGGTTTCTTATCTCACTTTTAATTATATGAGATTTCCATTGTTCACCACTTATTTCTTGCATGTGGTGTATTGTGTAGTAACATTCAATATATATTATCATTATTATCTTTATATTCAGGGTATTTTATGATTCATTTGGTGTTTATTAATTTTTGGTTATATGACTCGATTGATTACAACGTGGTAAGGGACTTTGTCTCAATTTCCATTTCATTGTCATTTACAAGGTATTGTTCACTTAATCTTTCTTATGTGGTGTATACAATACCCATTTGAGATAATTTTTCATTTGAAATTTTAAATATGTTATATATATGTATTCTGGTTTCATGGATATGATTATTTTCTTAAGCTGTATACCCTTTTACATAAGGTGTTTATTTGGAATGGTGTTTTAACTCTGGAAATATCGATGAATTTTATACTCTACTCTATACGGATATTGAGAAGGTATATTTTACTTCTATTAAATCTATGTATAAATAATTATTTGTACTTTCAGCAATGTTTAGGGCCCTCTATAGCCCCTTGATGTATTGATAGGTCTCATGAGACAAATCAGTTAGTGACAAACCCTTCATGTTTGTTTCCAAAAATTAGATGGGTTTTTACCCATAGACTTAAATTTTTTCAATGGTATAGTGGTATCATGTTCCAGATACATGACATCCAATTAATAAGCATTTTATTTATTCATTTTTAGTTATTACTATCCATATGGTTTTCACTATGACAAAATCTATGGATGTAGTTTCATTCTCATATTATTAATGGAATGTGTTATTCATTTATTCACTATGCCATGTTGACTATACCTATTTGACTATGATTCAATTATTGTTGATTCATACTTCCACTATTTTTAACTCTTAATATGAATTTAAGATATCCCCTTTCATTTTTTACCATCAATATGTTATGAAGAGGAGACCATTTATTAAGTTCTCGTGGATGTAGTTTATTAGTTTTGGTAATGTTTTGTATTTTTGCTACTTTTCCTAATGTAATATGTGTTCATGTATGTATCTAGTTTCTTCTAGACTACTAAACTAATAGTTCCTTGGGGATTTCATTCCTTTTAGTCATTCCAATGTAATAAGTAATGCACCAGCTCCAAGATTCTGGGGTTGGGGAGTTACAGTTGGTATCAAAGGAAGTTTAGTAGAAAACATGGAAACTAGATTTAGAAAACATAGATTAGGGAACCAACACCTAAGATAATATTTGAGGATAAACATACAAGAATCATCTTGGGAAATTCGTTAAAGGCTTGGGAGTTTGATATAATTTTGGAGAAAGGGTCATCAATATAATGAATGCAAGGCGAAGGGACAATTCAATGTCGTTTAATGATACAATTGTAGAGAGATGGGACAATATGAAAATGAGTGTCCTAAGCACCATGGAAACATACCTTAGAAAATACCACGAGGGAAATAGAAATATTATACGATTAAAACCATGAAGGTTGAAGTTCATAATGATATGGTGGAAGGTACTTTATCTTTTTCCTCAAACTTAGCCATTGATTTATTTGATACTGGATCATCGCATTAATTTATATCTTCTCAGTTTTCCAAGAAAATTAGACATGCTCAATTTGATTTAATAAAGGAGTTGTCATTCAAAACTCCTAGGGTATGAATCATTTCAATAAAGATGTGTAGATCAGTCCCCATCATGAAACATAAACCTGATTTAGTTGATAAACTTATAATCATACCAGTGATTGACTTTGATATAATTCTCAGTATAAATTGGCTGTAAAATTATGATTTGAAGATGTATTGCAAGAAGAAGGAAGTTATTTTTTTTGAAAATAGTGTAGTATACATTATCTTTTGAGTTGAAACCTCACCATATAATTCTTATCTAGATCCACCCATGAAGCTCTACTGAATAAAATTCTTGGAGAGGAAGAGAACTAAATATCTATGGGTTAGGAATGAAAACTTCAAATTGAAGATGTCTATATTGTCCAGGAATACATTGACGTATTTCCATAGGATTTACCTGGACATACTCCATAGAGGAAAGCTGAGTTCTCTATTGATTTAATTTATGTTGCAAGACCCATTTCAAAGACTCCCTATATAATTTCCATTCTAGAATTAGTGGAGCTAAAGAAAAAATAAGAGTAATTTACTGAAAAGGGATTTATTAGACCTATTGTTTCTCCATGGGGATCTGATTTCCTCTTTTTCAAGAAAAAAGATGGAACCATGTGGCTATTCATTGACTATTACACCCTGATATTTTATGAGAAGTATATTTTTTAAGTCTTATGTTATACGTAACATCAAAAGGAATCTGTCACTACACACAACACTATCTTGGCTTGTGTTATATGCAGGAGCAACCTTCCTCGATAGCGTGTGTCGTACGCAATATCAAGTTTCACTAAACAATGATATGTTATTAAAATATTATATAAAGTATTCATTATAAATATTATGAACAACATTTTCAATTTTATATAACATTAGAATTCATTTTACATATGATACGAGAAAAAAAATCAATTTTTCGGATAAAAGAATTATTATTTTTTCAAAAATGGAGTTTTCCGCCTTTTGATGGTGCACCCACATTAAAGATAATTTTTTTAAAGTTTATAATTTCAATTTTACAAAATAAAATTCTTCCTTTGAATCAGGATATAAAAATTTACATTGGATAAATTTTTTATACTTCTCTAATAACTTTCATATTTTGATGAATAGTACAAATACGCTAATTTTTAATTGAACACAACTTTTTTCATCAAAATAATTTATATGGATAAAATATATTATTTAATGGTTTTAAAGTATAAATATAATATATTTTGACCATTTAATATAATGTATGTCATTAGCATTAATTTTACATTGCATTCATCGGTAAAAACATTTCAATCTTTGGTAGTGTTTTAACTTTTAAAACACATTTTCTTAACAATGAGATTAATTTTAAATTAATTACTAAAACTTATGTGTTTTGAATTTTGAAAAATTTATTCCATATTTGGATTCAGTGATTCCAAATTATGTTAATAGGTTTATTTTATTTTTGTGATATTATGAATAGTAACTACGGTAATTTTTATTTACTACAGTTAAAGATAAATCGGGTAATTAAGGGTAAAAATAAGATTGTAAAATTACCCTAACACATGCCAAAATTATATTGGATGAATGAAAGTCGACTCATATCACCTGAGGGTCGTAATAGATTCATTTCATGGACCTTGGACCATGAAAATGATATAATTATTATTAAAACTAATGAAAGTGACAATATGTCACTCTCTTAAATCTTATAAGTAAAATAATTTTAATTTAGTGATAAAATTCATAAAACTTATAAAATTAATAATCTCTAGAAATATAATAAAATTATATACATCATGAAAATTTATTTAGAATTTTTAGGGATTAAATAACTATCATTAATTATGACACAATAGTGATGTTGAAATTATTTTATTGATTGAAATATCAAATAAATGGTTTTAAAAATTTTAAAATAAATATTATATGAACTATTTAATGTGCTCAACGAATTTTCTAGATAAATATGACATGTTATAAATCTATTAAATATTTTAGTTCGAGCATATCTTCTGTTTGGACTTTATTTAAATTCAAATAAATGAATAGTGTCAAAATTGACACTATTGTTATTTTATAAAAATAACATATTCAAAAATTGTTTAAAAATCACAAAAATTATTAAAATTTATAAATTATAATTTATATGGTATAAAATTTCATAAATTATACAATTTTTGACAATTAATAACAGATAAGTAATAATTTATAATGATTTAAAATTTAGAATATTATTACCACAAATAAAATTAAATAGATTAAATAAGGATAAATCAAGTTAATAATGCTTAAAATAAATTCTCAACATGTCTAAATTTTATTTTTTGATGATATTACAACTCTATCTCATCTAATCTTATAATTTGAGTAATTTTGGTAGTTTTTATGAGGGGTTTGAATTTTTTATACATTAATATTTTTTAGATTTCCAAAGGTGACCCTCTCCTCCCTTATAAAAGGGCATCTCCTCCCTATCCTCCTCACACCATTTTGAGCCTTCAATATCTGCCAAACCCTGCCCATTTCCCTTATCAACTTCCCTAAAAACATACTATAGGTCCTGGTATTCTTCAAAGACCAATTTTAGTTCCCTAAGAGGAGGTTTCAAAGAGGTGTGTCGAAGAAGATGTAATATCTGTTGCCGATTCTTTAAAATTTATTTCTTCTTCTACTTCCTCTTATTTATTTGTTTAATTATGAAGTAATAACATAATTATCACTCATATAATGATATTTTATTATAAATATGAAACAACCCTATTTCACCTTCTATCCATCGTACTGAAAACGAAATCACAGCGCATGCGTATGTGCGGAACACCGTCTCCACACCGTGGTGTAAATTGTTCTCCACTGCCACCTTACATGGATGGGTATAATGGGGGTAATGTATAACTATATATGATTATTGTAAAGTTATATTGATTCTGAAATAGTATACATACAGTTCAATATAATTCCACGATCATGGGAATGATATCATCGCTCGTGCATACATACGGCCTACCATCTCCACAATGTGATGTGACTCGTTCTACATGATCTTCATTGATAATGATTATATAAATTAATTTAATGAATAAATATGATATATATTACACTAATACCATTATGTAAATGAGGTATCTAAAACCTAAAAAGAGTAATAATAATTTATTCGACAAAACATGCATAAGAACATAATGTAATGAACACACGAATAACAATTAGTAATGAAATATTACAAATAATAAGATAGGAATATGGCCACATATGAAATCCTAAAAATTAATATGATTCTGTAATAATTGAAATACATTATTTAAATCATTATATAGTAGGTTCAGATACGTACGAAGCATATCGGACCTAAGGTAAGGGAAAATCACAAAATATCAATTTTTATCTGAGATTGTTTATACTTCGGTATTTACTATGGCATATGAATCATCCACATCAATGTTTCATCAATATGTAATATTATTTCTATCCTCCTAAAATTTATTAAATCCAATTTTACCTATTGGTGAATTTTTAGTAAAAGATATGAAAGGAGTCTTTTGTCATTTTCAGTATGAGGTGCTTTTTGACTTTTCCAGCCAAAGTACGAGAAGAATGTTTATTTTTAACTTATAAAGCATGAATGAATTTTTATGATTTCATAGAACAGTATTTCCATGAATCTTCATTTACGAGTTTTCAAGTTTATTTTAAATTAACTTATTTTAGTTTAAAATTGTATGACATGTTGAGAAAGGAAAAAAAATTTGAAGAGGAAATGATATTTTCCTCAGGAATGGAGTTAAAATGTTTTATCAAAATTATTTTCCATCTAAGATAATATAGTGTTCTATTTATATCCCTATTGTTACATTTATTTGATTATGTTATGATGTTATTTTTCTTATAAAGTTCTTTTACGGATTATGTTATGATGGCATGCTATTTATGAATCCCATTTTTATTATATGGGTTATACAATGATGTATGGTTTATGATTTTGTGGAACACATAAGAATGGTTTCATTAAGAGATGGGTGGGACCTATATCTCCCTCCAATGCATTGGGTAAAGATTTATATATCATGAGATTGACATGGCTGGAATGACAAGTTAATCCGGTTCCGTGATACCAGACTGGAACGAGGATTGAACTTCGTTCAGTAATGGACTTTGTCAGCTATTATGGTCTTGGAAAAGAGCCTTGACTAATATGAAATGATTTTATATGATTATGTGTGTATGCCAAAAAGTTTCATGTTTTATGTTATGATTATTGATATTACAATTCACTATTATGACTTATCCCATGACATGATATTATGATCTCTTTTGTAGGATACGATTTTCAAAATGATATATTCTTATGGATATGATATGATTAATATTTCCTTTTTTACCCATTACTAAGCATTTGAGCTCACCCTTTTGTATGTTTACTTTTCCCCAGGTTTGGAAGAAGGGTATTAACTATAATATTCCAAAAGGGACTCTAGATATGATGAAATAAATGGGAGACAATGTAGATGATTTATGAACCAGTTGTTTATGTTTCCCATTTTCTAAAGGCACTATACCTATACGGTCCTATCATGGTTTTTTTATAAGTTGTAATAAGTATGCTTCAATTTGGAAGTAATAACCATGTATGTAAAGTATGGGTTGTTATAGTTGGTATCAGAGGAAAGGTATAGTCAACCTTTGGAAACTAGGATATGAAAGCCTTAGTAAGAACTCTAAGAATATGTCTAAACATAGAACACAATATTAGTGTTTTAGAAATGGCCATGAACAACCTATGATGAGACCTAGAGTGTAAAATTTTATTCTTGATTATGTGGCTCTCCTGTTATGATTACTATTTCTCACACCATGCTTCTCGGTTTTAGTCAATGGCTAGAACTCGAAGGAACCATGTTAATGCTGAATGCAAAGGGAAATGCAATAATTGTACCCCCGAGAAACCAAATGTTATGGGAGCTAGAATGAAAAATATTGTATCCATGATCACACAACTTTCTCAAGCTATGAATCATGCAGGACTTCCAAACGACCAAATGAAGGAGCAACATTCTGTTGAATCCTTCATGAGACAGCATCCACCATCATTCAGCGGGTCTTCCGATCCATTAGTGGATGAACAATGGATCAGTACCACTGAAATGATATTTTCAGTTCTATAATTTTCTGAACATGATAAATTCATCTGAGCAGTATATCATTTAGAAGGTGAAGCTGATCAATGGTGGAATCTTATCAAGAAGACGAGACAAAGGGATGAAATTGAGTCTGTGGAATGGGACGAGTTCAAGATCTTATTTTTCAATAAGTACTTCTCTCGTATTCCTTGAACAAATATGGAGAAGGAGTTTCTTGAACTGAAGAAAAAGTATGATAAATCTGTTGGTACCTACGAAGAAAATTTTACAAGACTTTCGAGGTAAGCTTCCAGAATTATTATCCAACCTGAGAGTAAAATTGATATATTATTTAGTAGCTTAAAACTAAGTCTTCTAAGGGAATTATCCATAAGGTACTTCAATATCTATGAGGAAATTTTTCTATGTGCTCTCAAGGTTGATATGGAGATTGGAGTAACCCATCAATCTTATGGGTTTGATAAGAAGTGGAAAATTGAATTCAAAGGAAAATATAAAGACCACACTGAAAAGAAGATGATTTTTCCCTTATTCTTAAAGTGTGGGAAGAAACATGGAGGGAATTATCTTAAAGGGAGAATTAAATGTTTAATGTTTGGGAAAGAAGGTCATCGGGTAGTTTAATGTCGAAATAATGGGAAGAAGATGTCTAATGATGCAAATAAAGAAAGGGATACACAGAATGAACCTCCTAAACTTCAATGTTTCAAGTGCAAGGAAAT
This sequence comes from Viscum album, assembly GCA_963277665.1. Classification (NCBI taxonomy): domain Eukaryota; kingdom Viridiplantae; phylum Streptophyta; class Magnoliopsida; order Santalales; family Viscaceae; genus Viscum; species Viscum album. The sequence goes on from OY728133.1 coordinate 670,342,523, forward strand.
GGAGAATTATGCCAATCAATACCCTAATCCAAGGGTTGTTGATGATGATCGATTTCAACAAAATCTTAAGGAAAAAGACAAAGGAAAAACACATGCAATTTCTATCGGTGATGTGAAGTATGATAATGAAGTGGTGAAAAGTACACATACCATCCACTATAAAGTAGAAAATTTTTTATTTGATTCTGGATCCACCCACTCTTTTATTTCTGAATAATTTTCTAAGGGTATCATCATATTACCTCAAAAATTACATGTTGAGTTAGCTGTGACAACCCCTAATGGCACAACAGTCGCATCAAAAGTTTACAATTCTTCTCCGAATTAAAGTTTTTGGGAATGTGCTTCCTACAAATCTTGTGATCCTTCATATAGTGGAATTTGATGTGATTATTGGTATGGATTGGATTTCTATATATAGAGTTCATATTAATTTCCAAAGAAGGGAAATCACATTTAACATTCCCGATCAATCTACTATAATCTATCAATGCAAGGATGAATATAACCTTCCAATGGAAATTTCTTCCATATTATAAGTCTTGATTATAATAAATGAAGGTTATTTATCTCAAATGGTTTGAGAGAAACTCACGATTAGGAATATGCCCATTGTATGGGAGTTTGATGATGCCTTTCTGGAAGAATTTCTAGGTCCTCCACCAAATCGTGAAGTTGAGTTTTCAAAATAACTCATATCGGGTGCTATGCCTATTTTAAAGACAACATATAGAATTCCCCTAATTGAGTTGCAGGAATTGAAGAAGCAACTCCAATATAATCTTGATAAAGGATTCATATGCCCTAGTGCATCACCTTGGGGAGCACTTGTTCTCTTTGTTAAGAAGAAAGATGGATCAATGAGACTTTGCATTGATTATTGTGAACATAACAAGATCACTATCATGAACAAATATCCTATCCCATGCATTGATGACTTATTTGACCAACTATGCGGAGCTAAATAATTTTCCAAGATTGATCTTGGTTCAGGGTATCCTCAATTATGGGTAAAAAAGGAGGATATACCAATGATGGATTTCCGTATAAGGTATGGACACTATGAATTTATATTGATTCCATTTGGCCTTACTAATTCCCCTACTATCTTCATGGATCTAATGAATAGAGTATTTAGAGACTATCTTGATCAGTTTGGTGTAGTCTTTATAGACGATATTCTTGTCTATTCAAAGAGCAAGGAAGAAAATGAAGATCACTTGATAATTGTTTTAAAGACCCTAAGAAAGGAGAAGATTTATGACAAATTTACCAAGTGTTAATTTTGGCTTCAAAAAGTTTCATTTTTGGGTCACATAATCTCAAAAGAGGGGATATCATTGGATCCAGCAAAAACAGAGGTTATCGAAAGATGGTCGAGATCAACAACAGTAACTGAGATCTGAAGTTTTCTTGGTCTGGCTAGATATTATCAACATTTTGTGAAATATTTTTCAAGGTTATCTAATCCAATCACCAAGATGACTCGAAAAGGAGTTAATATCATTTGGACAGAGGTGTGTGAATAGAATTTCAAAGAGTTAAAATGAAGGTTATTCAGTGCACCTGTTCTCACACTGCCTTGTAGTGGAGAATGTTTTTTGATCTGTAGTGATGCATCCAGGAAGGGATTGGGGTGTGTTCTCATTCAAAATGACATGGTGATAGCTTATGCCTCACGACATTTGAAAATACATGAGCAAAATTACCCAACTCATTATTTGGAGTTAGCCACAGTAATCTTTGCATTTAAAATATGGAGGAATTATCTTTATGGTGAAAGGTATTATATTTATACTTATCATAAAAGTTTAAAGAATATTTTCACACAAAAGGAGATGAATATGAGCCAAAGAAGATGGTTGGATTTGATTAAGGATTACGACTGCTCAATTCATTATCATCCTTAGAAAGAAAACAAGGTGGAAGATGCATTAAGTCGACAAGACCATGCTATCTTATCCATGATGAGGATCAAAAAAAGATCCAATATTTTTGGATTTACAAAGGATGGATCTTGGAATTATAATGGAAGGGGAAAAATCATATCTTTCTCAAATGAATGTTCAACCATCTATACATGTGAAGATTAAAGAGGCACAAAAAGAAGATGTAGAGTTACAAAATATGGTCAGAAATGTTCCTGAATTCAACCTTGATTGTGATGGGATAATAAGGTTTAGGAATCAGGTTTATGTTCCTCCCATCCCATAATTAAAGAAGGATCTAATGGATGTGGATAATATTTATTCATTCTCTATTCATTCTAGAAGCATGAAGATGTATAGGGACCTGAAAGAGTACTTCTGGTGGGATGGCATGAAAAGAGATGTTGCTGAATATGTCTCTCGATGCTTGGTTTGTTAGCAAGTTAAAGCTGATAGATAGATTTTTATGGGGATGTTACAACCATTACCCATACCCAAATGGAAATGGGAAAACATCACTATGGACTTTGTCACCGGACTTCCTAAAACATCCAAAGGCAATAATGCTATCTGGTTCATAGTTGATAATCTTATAAAGTCAGCACACTTCATTGCTATTAGAGAAGATTTCTATCTGGATCAACTTTCTAAGATATATGTAAAGGAAGTGGTAAGATTGCATGGAGTACCACTTTCAATTATATCTGATCGGGATCCGAGGTTTACCTCGAAGTTCTGGAAAAGTCTTGAGAATACTTTAGATACAGAGTTGAGTTTCAGCACTACTATCATCCTCAGACAGAAGGTCAGTCTGAGAGAACAATTCAATCTCTAGAAGACATGTTAAGAGCTTTCTCTATAGATTTCAATGGTGGTTGGGATCAACACCTACCTATGGTGGAATTTTCTTATAGTAATAGATTTCACTCTAGTATTCAGATGGATCTTTATGAAGCTCTCTATGGAAAGAAATGCAGAACTCCAACTTACTGGGATGAAGTCAGGGAAAGAAATATATTAGGACCTGATCTTGTTGATGAGATTCCAGAAAAGGTCAGATCTATTCAACAACACATAAGAGCAGCTCAGAGTCGAAAAAAACGTTTTTCTGACAACTGAAGAAACGACCTAGTGTTTTAAGTGGGTGATAAAGTGTTCTTATGAATATCTCCTTGAAAGAGAGTAATGAGATTTGGAAAGAAGGTCAAGCTGAACCCTAGGTATATCAGTCCTTTTGAAATACTGGATCGTGTTGGGAAGGTAGCTTACCAATTGGTGCTTCCACTGAATCTCTCTGAAGTTGACGATGTGTTCTATGTATCTCTCATGAGAAAGTACATACCTGATCCTTCATATGTATTAATCTCAGAAGTTGTACTGCTAGATCAATATATTTCTTATGAAGAATAGCCGATAGAGATTCTGGATCATAGCGAAAAATTTCTACGGAACAAGACCACTCGCTTGGTGAAAGTTTTATGGAGGAACCACCAATTAGAAGAAGCTACATGGGAGCTTGAGGATATGATAAGGGAGAGGTATCCTCATCTGTTTGTTACGAAGTGACGAATTTCGAGGGAGAAATTCATTTAAAGGGGGATAGAATGTAACACCCTGATCTTTTATGGGAAGTATATTTTTATGTCTTATGTTATACGCAACATCAAAGTAATCTTTCACTACACACAACACTAGTTTGGCTAGCGTTATACACAAGAGAAACCTTCCTCGATAGCATGTGTTGTACGCAATATCGAGTTTCACTAAACAACGATATGTTATTAAAATGATATATACAGTATCCATTATAAATGGTATTAACAAAATTTTAAATTTTATGTAACATTAGAATTCATTTTACATATTATACGAGAAAAAAATCAATTTTTTGGATAAAAGAATTATTTTTTTTCAAAAATGCAGTTTTCCGCCTTTTGATGGCGCACCCTTTTTAAAGCTAATTTTTGATAAGCTTATAAGTTAAATTTTACAAAAATAAAATTCTTCTATTGAATCAAGATATAAAAATTTACATTGGATAAATTTTTGATACTTTTCTGATAACTATCATATTTTGATGAATAGTAAAAAACGCTAATTTTTAATTGAAAACAACTTTTTTCATCAAAATAATTTATATGGTTAAAATATATTATTGAATGGTTTTAAAGTATAAATAGAATATATTTTTACCATTTCATATAATTTATGTCATTATCCTTAATTTTACCTTGAATTCATAGGTAAAAACATGTCAATCTTTGACAATGTTTTAACTTTTAAAACTCATTTTCTTAACAATGAGATTAATTTTAAATTAATTACTGCAACTGCTGTGTTTTAAATTTTGAAAAATGGATTCCATATTTGGATTCAGTGGGCCTAAATTATGTTAATAGGTTACTTTTATTTTATTTTTATATTATGAATAGTAACTATGGTAATTTTTATTTACTACAGTTAAAGGTAAATATGGTAATTAATGGTAAAAATAATATTGTAAAATTACCCTAACACTTTCAAAAAATCTATTGGATAAATGAAAGTCGACCCATATCACCAATTGGTCGGAATAGAATCATTTTATAGACCTTTGACCATGGAAATGATGTAATTGTTATTAAAACTAAAGAAAGTGACAATATGTCACTCTCTTAAATCTTATAAGTGTAATAATTATAATTTATTGATAAACTTCATAAAAATTAGAACATTAATAGTTTTAATAAATCTAATTAAATTATCTACATCATATGAATTTATTTAGAATTTTTGGGGATTAAATAATTATCATTATTTATGACACAATACTGATGTTGAAATTATTTTATTGATTGAAATATCAAATAAATGGTTTTAAAGAATACTAAAATAAATATTATATGAACTATTTAATGTACTCCACAAATTTTATAGATAAATATGACTTGTTATAAATCTATTAAATCTTTTTTTCTAACATATCTTCTGTGTGTGTTTTATTTAAATTCAAATAAATGAATAGTGTCAAAATTGACACTATTGTTATTTTATAAAAATAACATATTATAAAATTGTTTAAAAATCATATAAATATTTAAAAATTATAAATTAAAATTTATATGGTCTAACATTTCATAAATTATACAATTATGGACAATTCACCACATAAAAAAAATTATTTATAATAATTTAAAATTTAGAATATTATTACCACAAATAAAATTAAATAGATTAAATAAGGATAAATCAAGTTGATAATGTTTAAAATAAATTACCAACAATTATAAATTTTATTGTTTGATGATATTACAACCCTATATCATCTTATATTTTAATTTGGGTAATTTTGGATGTTTTTAAGTGGGGTTTGAATTTATTATAAATTAATATTTTTTAGATTTTAAAAGGTGCCCCTCTCCTCCCGATTAAAGGGAATGTCCTCCCTCTCCTCCTCACACCATTTTGCGCCTTCAAGCATGGCCAACCCCTACCAATTTACCTTCTAAACTTCCCTAACAACATACTAGAGGTCTTTTGCTTCTTCAAAGACCAATTTTAGTGCCCTAAGAGGAGGTTTCAAAGAGGCAGGTCGAAGAAGAGGTAATATCCGTTACCGGTTATTTTAAATTTATTTCTTCTTATACTTCCTCTTATTTAGTTGTTTCATTATAAATTAATAACATAAGTATCACTCATATAAATATATTTTATTATAAATAAGAAACAAACCTATTTCACCTTCTATCCATCCTACGGAAAATGAAAACACCGCGAATGCGTACGTACGGAATACCGTCTCCATGTCATGGTGTAATCTGTTTTCCACCACCACCTTAATTGGATGGGTATAATGGTGTAAATAATAACTATATATTATTATTTTAAAGTGGAATTGATTCTGAAATAGTATACATACACTTCAATACAATTCCACGATCATGGGAACGATAGCATCGCTCGTGCGTACGTACGGCCTACCGTCTCCACAATGTGATGCGACTAGTTCTACATGATCTTCATTGAATAATGATTATATAAATGAATTTAATGAATAAATATGATATATATTACACTAATATCATTCATTCAATGAGGTATCTATAACCTAAAAATAGGAATAAGAATTTATTCGACAAAACAAGCATAAGAACATAAAGTAATGAACACACGAATAACAAGTAGTAATGAAATATTACTAATAAGAAGATTAGAATATGACCATATATGATATTATAACAATAAATATGATTTTTCATAAGTCAATGAAATTATTTAAGTCATTATACATGAGATTTGGATACATATGAAGTATATCAGACCTAAGGTAATGGAAAATCTTGAAATATCAATTTTTATCCGAGATTATTTATACTTCAGTATTTACTGGGGAATATTTATCATCCACATCCATATTTCATCAATATGTAATATTATTTATATCCTCCATCAATTTATTAAATCCAAATTTACCTATTGGTTAATTTTTATCAAAAGATATGAAAGGAATCTTTTTTCGTTTTCAGTACGAGGTACTTTTTGACTTTTCTGGACAAAGTATGAGAAGAATGTTTATTTTTAACTTATACAACATGAATGGATTTTTATGATTTCATAGAACATTATTTCCATGAATAATACTTTAAAAGTTTTCAAGGATATTTTTAGTTAACTTCTTTTAGTTTAATATTGTATGACATGTTGAGAAAGGAAAAAATGTTTTTGAAGATGAAAGGATATTTTCCTCAGGAATAGAGTTCAAGTGTTTTATCAAAATTATTTTCCATCTAATATAATATAGGGTTTTGTTTCTATCCCTATTATTAAATTTATTTGATTATGTTATAATGGAATTATTCTTATGAAGTCCTTTTATGGATTATGTTATGATGGCATGATGTTTATGAATCCCATTTTTATTACATGGGTTATGATATGATGTATGGTTTATGATTATTTGGAACACATAAGAATGGTTTCATAATGAGATGGGTGGGCCCAATATATACCTCCAATGAATTGGGTAAAGATTTATATCTCATGAGATAGACATGGCTGGAATGACAAGTTAATCTGGTTCAGTGATACAGGACTAGAACGAGGAGTGAACTCAGTTCAGTAATGGACTTTGTCCGCTATGATGGTCTTGGAAAAGAGCCTTGACTAATATGAAATGATTTTCTATGATTATGTGTGTATGCCAAAAAAATTCATGTTTTATGTTATCATTATTGGGGTTACATTTCACTACTATGACTTATCCCATGACATGATATTATGATCTCTTTTGCAGGATAAGATTTTCAAAATGTTATGTTCTTATGGATATGATATGATTTGTATTTCCTTTTTTACCCCTTACTGAGCATTTGAGCTCACCCTTTTGTATGTTTTATTTTCCCCAAGCCTGTAATAAGGGTATTAAGTATAATATTCCAAAAGGGACTCTAGATATGATGAAATAAACAGGAGACAATGTAGATGATTTATGAACCAGTTGTTTATGTTTCACAGTTTCTAAAGACAATATACCTATATAGTCCTATAATGGTTTTGTTATATGTTGTAATAAGTATTCTTCAATTCTGAAGTAATAACCATGTATGTAAAGTATAGGTCATTATATTGATTAAAGGGAAATAAATACTATTACAATAAAGAACAAGTATCCTTTACCACACATTGATGATTTATTGGATCAACTTCATGGAGACCAATATTTTTCGACGATTGAACTTCGATCTGGATATCATAAGTTGTGTGTAAGGAAGGAAGATATTCCAAAGATAGCATTTCAAACCAAGTATGGGCATTTCGAGTTTATAGTAATGCCTTTTGGATGGACAAATGCACACTCTGTTTTCATGGATCTAATGTATAGGGTTTTCAAGGAATATATTGATAACTTTTTGTGGTATTTATCGATGATATAAAGGTATACTCTAAAATCTATAAAGACCATGAGAATCACTTGTGAATTATTTTAAAATCTCCTAGATGAAATAAATTATATGGTATGTATAGAAAGTGTGAATTTTGGCTTTAATCAGTTTCTTTTCATGGCCTTATTTTCACTAAGGGTGGAGTCTTATATGATCATGTGAAGACAAAGACAACCCAAGAATGCCCCATACCAATAAATATAATCGAGGTATGTAGTTTTATTGGCTTAGCAGGTTACTCTTGGTGTTTCATTCAAAATTTATCTTGACTGGATAACCTGCTAACCAAGCTCACACGTAAATGGGTTATGTTTTTATGGAATAAAGAATGTACAAAATTCTTTAAAGAATTGAAAATAATATTGTTCAATGCTCCAATTTTGACTCTACCATATGAAAATGATTGATTTGTGATATACAGTGATGCATCAAAGAATAGACTGTGTTGCATCCTTATGGAAAATGATAAAGCTATTTTTTATGCATCAAGGAATTTGAAGACTCATGAGAAAAATTACCCAACTCATGATATAGAGTTAGCTACCATAATCATTTCATTGAAAATATGGATACATTATATCTATGGTGAAATATATAGATATATACATATCACAAGATTTTGAAATATAATTTTACGCATAAAGAAATATACATGAGACAAAGGAGGGGGCTCAAGTTTCTCAAAGATTAATATTTTTGAATACACTACCACCTAGGAAAGGAAAATAAGGAGGCAGAAGCATTATGCATGAAAGATCATGGAATTATGACCCAAACAAGGATTGAGATAGATCTCATATTCATAGATCTAATAAATATGGACATGGGAATTGTTAAGGAAGGGGAAAGATCTTTCCACTATTAAATGATTGCTAAACCATATTTACTAGAGAATATAAAAAACACTCAATCTGGTGATAAGAATTTATAAAATAAAATTAATGCTGTTAAGGATGGAAGTTTGGAAGAATTAGTATATGAGGAAGGAGTTTTAAATTTTTGGAAGAGGTTATATGTTCCTTCAGTACCTAAGATAAAAAGGGAAATATTAGATGATTCTCATAGATCAAATTTCTCTATACACCATGGTAGCAATAATATTTATAGAGATCTGAAAGGATATTTTTTGTGGGATAACTTGAAGCAAGAAATTTCTAACTATGTCTCAAGGTGTCTAGTTTTTCAACATGTGAAGGATGAGAGAAAATATAATATAGGGGTCATTCAACCTCTACCAATTCCTATGTGAAAGTGGGATGACATTACAATGGATTTTTGCACAGGACTATCGAGGAAACATATACATAATGATGTGATATGGGTAATTGTTGATCATATCACTAAATAATCACATTTCATTGCTATAAGAGAGGATTTACCACTTAAGAACCTGGAAAAACTTTATATTAATGAAGTTGTGAGACTTCATGGTGCACCTCTATCGATTGTGTCTGATTGAGATCCTCCGTTTACATCAAAATTCTGGAAAAGTCTCCATAAGGATTTGGATACTGAGCTTCATATGAGTACTACTTATCACCCCCAAACTGATGGACCGTCATAAAGTACTATTCAAACACTGGAAGACATGTTGAGATCATTATATCTTGACTTTCAAGTTATGTGGAGTCAATAATTTCCTTTGGTGGAATTTTCATACAACAATAGTTTACATTCTATCATTCAAATGGTGCCATATGAAGCATTTTGTGGTAAAAGGTTTCAAACTCCAACTTGTTGGGATGAAGTTAGTGATAAGAAACTTATAGGCCCAGAACTTATAGAAGAGACAACTGCAAAGGTAAAGAAAATTCATGCCCATATTAAAGAAGACCAAAGTAGGAAAAAGAGTTATGCTGACAACCAGAGAAAGGATTTGTAATTTCAATTGGGAGATCATGTCTTAGTAAAAGTATCTTCATGGAATGGTGTCTTAACATTCAGAAGGAAAGGGAAACTGAACCCCAGGTATATTGGATCGTTTGAAATTCTGGAAAGGATCAGAGCTGTAGCTTATCATTTAGCAATGCCACCAAGTCTCTCCAAAATACATAATGTGTTCCATGTGTCATTGCTAAATAAATTCATTCCAGACTCAATGCATGTACTCGCCTATGAAGAAAAAGAACTATAACATGATTTGTCATAATGTGAAGAGCCTGTTAAGATTCTTGACACAGGGGAACAGGTATTGAGAAAAGGGACAACTCGACTAGCAAATTTTCTTTGGAGAAACCATAAAATAGAGGAAGAAATGTGGGAACAAGATGATTTTATGAATAAGAAACACCCATATCTTTTTGAAGGACTTACATGATAAAATTTTAGGATGAAATTTATGAAGGTGGGAATAAAATAACACCCTTATCATTTTGTAGTATATTTCTCTTATATAATTTCAATTCATTAGATTTACTAAATTTCATGAAGAATTATGCATCTGTGAGACAAAAATTGGTTATTTATTGGATAAAGTCATAACCTATTCATTAAACATATATTTTTCCACTTTGGTGTTTTGAATTTTGAAAAATGGGCATACACGGTTGCAATCAGGGTGATATTTGGAGTCTGATTGAATCAAATTAATTTTTTGTGAATAGTAACCTACCCTTATGAATAGTGAAATACTCTTTTGAATAGTAAATTACCCCTATGAATACTAATATGACTCTTATTAATGGTAACCGTACCCATACAAGTGTAAATAAAATTTAGGCACCTTAAAAATGAAGATGAATATTCTAAGTGTTGGTATTTTTTGATTAAATAATGATTTTAATTAAAATATGTCATATTTAGAAAATTATTTTGGAAAAATTTATATCATTTTTGGATTCTACACATCAAAAAATGGTTAGGGTGAATTTTTGTGATTTTTCTGAAATACTTGATTTTTTTGTGAATAGTAAAATACATTAATTTACCGTATAAATACATTATAATTTAAATTAACAATTCGTAGAATCATGAGTGATGTAAGTACCCAAATATAAAACTCAAATTCACTTATTACTATTCTAGTTCATGTAATCATCACTATTTCTTGTATTGTGGAGAAATAATAAATTAATGAATATAATATTAAGAAAGCCCTCCTCCCCTCCACTATAAATACCACCCCTCACACCCTCTTTTCTTCACACATCTCAAGCATCAATCCTTGCCTAAATTCTTCTCAAATATCTCCCTAATATTCTCTCTCACGTCCAACATCCCTTGGTCTCCTAAAAATATCAAATCTTCTCCCGTAAAGAGGCTCTCAAAGGAAGTTAGATTCAAGAGGTAAATTCCTCTTCTCAATTCTTTTGTTTTATTTTCATGTTCAATTGTTATCTTTTCTATTATAAAATCTTCTCATCCAAGTATTATGAAAAATCCAGTACCTTATATGTACTTTAATTTTATTATTATAATTGAATATTCCAACATCATCTCTTTTTTCCTCCTTTTATACTATAAATGAAAGCACCGTCTGAGATTTGTTAATTTATCTCATTCAAGGGTGACGAGTTTTAATTTTTTTTACCATATTCAAGACTGGTCATGAAGTCATTATAATGGTTGAAACATATAATAATATATTTATTTTATCTTATTTAATGTTCTTTAATCCTTACACACTCATTTTATAAAATAATAATACAAAACAATTTAATTATGCACAAAACTGCCAAGTTAATCCAAACATTTATCATTAACTTTTAACTAATGAGTCATCATCCTACTATATAATACAAAATCATTATCAGATCATTTATATATCTTTAATTTTACTAATAATATATATTAAAAATTATGGATGTTTAACAACATTTTAAACGATCTTCCATTCGTGAATACAAGTAAATCGATCATGAAAACCAAGGAAGAAAATGCTTCCAAAACAATACTATTGAACCTCCTAAACCTATTAAAAAGAAAATTAATGAACCTAATAATGATATAATAAATAAATTAACTATTGATGAGGTTATGAAATTATTAATTAATGAAGCTAAATTTTATTATTCAGGTCATTAAGATCAATCAAATAACAATTTCGGACATAAAGTAAGGGGTTTCTTATCTAACTTTAAATTCTATGAGATTTCAATTGTTTGCCATTTATTTCTTGCATGTGGTGAATTGTGTAATTCCATTTGATATTTAATATCATTATTATTTTTATATTCATGGTATTATGTGGTTCATTTTTTGGTTATTAATTTTTTTTTCATATGACTCGATTGATTACAACGTGGTTATGAACTTTGTCTACATTTCCATTTCATTGTTATTTACTTAGTATTGTGATCCTAATATTTATTATGTAGTGTATCCACTACCCATTTGAGATCACTTTTCATTTGAAAATTTTAATATTTTATATATCCATATTTTGGTTTCATGGATATGATAATTGTCTTAAGTCGTATACCCTTTCCCATACGGTGTTTATTTGGAATTTTATTTTAACTATGGAAATATTGATGAATCTATATCCTCTAAACTATAAAGATATTGAGAAGTGATATTGTAATTATATTAAATATATTTATAAAAAATTATTTGAACTTACAGTGATGTTCAGGGGCCTCTATAGCCCTTCAATGTATCGATGGGTCTCATGAGACAAATCAATTGGCGACAAACCCTTCGTGATTGTTTCAAAAAATCAGACAGGTTTCTACCCACAAACATAAAATGTTTCAATAGTATAGTGGTATCATGTGATAGATACAATTCATCCAATAAATAATAATTATCTTTATTCATTTTCAGTTATTACTATCCATGAGGTTTTCACTATGCAAAAATCTATGGATGCTATTTCATTTTCAAATTATTAATGGCGTAGGTTTTTCATTTATTCACCATTCCATGTTGACTATTCCTATCTGACTACGATTCAATTATTTGGGATTCATGTTTCCACTATTTATAACCCTTACTGAGCATTTGAGCTCACCCCTTTCATTTTTTACCATCATGAGGTTATGAGGAGGAGACCATTTATGGATTTCTCGTGGATGCAACTTATTAATTTTTTGTTATGTTTTGTATTTTGTTACTTTTCCCAATGTAAAATGTGTTCATGTAGGTATCTAGTTTCTTTAAGACTAATAAACTGACTGTTCTTTCAGGATTTCATTTATTTAAATCATTATAATGTAATAAGTAATGCACCAGCTCTTGGATTCTAGGGTTGGGGTGTTAAAGTCTAACTCACCTAGGTTTTACCACTCTGATGATATGGGTGCTCTTTCAAAGAAGAACCATGTCCAGCACCTCTACCATATCGTCCAGTAAAACCCCAGCAGCTCGACTGATAAGGTGTTAAAGATCCCCCCTCTGACCCTAGTTATGTCTTGCTCTAATATCACTAACCAATTATCATGGTGACCTGTATAATTTCTGTAGATGCCCCATCTTGCTGCAAGATCTTCACTCCACTAATGGTTAGGTAAAGTGTTGGTGATAGTGTCATTTCCTACCACATTAGTGGAAAATCACTAAGGAAATATCATGTGTCACTAACTTTTCTCCTTGACCACTCCATTTTCCCCTGATCTAGCTAAAGTTTTCATTCCGACACTTCCTTATCTTGGAGGTTTTACCTCCTAATTGTCGAGTTGAAACTACATATCCTATACTATAAGCCTCCCTCAGGTTCCTCTCATCTATGAGAGCCTTATCCACCACCAAAAAAAACTTATTTAATCAAAATAAGATTAATTGGGACATAATATTACACTTGATCCGATCCTGAAAGTGTCTAGCTTTAGCTGTCTCCTGATAACGCTAGATAAAATCGATGTAGATTTGCAAAGCATACAGAATAGACCATCATGGACATGATCCCCTAAGTTTTCCACATAAACATTGATGCTCTATCCTTTCTCAATGTCTCTAGATAGAAGTGTTGTAATAAATTCTCCAAATAGTCTTCTCATAGCATGCCATCTGCCTGTCCAGTATGCGCATGAATGTCCCACTAGTGCTTTACTAATCCTCAAAGCATATAAGAGTCCAACTTTACCCTTATCACTATAGTGGTTTCCAAATGTTCAATTATTTTATGGATAGATTCATTCTAGAACTCATCTCGCTCAGTTCCATCCTCTCTAATAAAAGTCATAGGGTGTTGCATTTTTAAACTCTCTCGTCAAGTTAGACATACTCTTTTCCATATGTCAAGGGTTTCTTTCCATAGGTTTTATAATGTGGGAAATGGTATCTTAGAACTACTTCCCTACTCCCTCACCCGACACTACAGGTGCCTCAAGTTCCCCTACTAGTAAATCATCTCCAACCATTTCCTCATGTTGTCCTGCAAACAACCATCATCGTAGAGGAATAACCCTATAATGCCCAACACATAAATTATGACTCATAAAACAAAATTAATCATGTTATATATATAAAATATGAATAATCACAACAATTAATTCCCAAAACCCCACTACATGGTCAAAATGAGGAGTTATCACTACCCTTAACCATCCTACACCTAAGTCCGGGTTAACAAGGGTATAAACATTATCACATTCATGTTTCTCATTTAGAGACCCAATTATCCTCATTTTTAACCATAATCAAGTTCATCATGTTAGGAACCATTTTTATTTCAATTTAACAAGAAAGGATAATATTTTTAGTTCAACAACTTACCCATAACCGATTTTCTCATGTGTACCTAAAATGTTGCATGTCACAATAATCCTGAGTGTCTATAATGATGCATGCATAATCAACTCTCATGCCATTCTGGGACATGAATCAATATTAAATTATTCATTGAAACAATAATCACATCACACAACATGTGTGTCACCTAAGGTGAAATAATAGTCATCTGTAATAGAAAACAGAAATAACAGCAATCCCATCCGAAGTACTTGGGTTTCCCCTATACATGGGTTTTCAACTCCCATGTACAAGCTCATTACCAAACCCCGACTATTACAAGTCTCCTGTATACCATTCCCAAAATAGTAAGACAAAATAATAAGAATAAACAGTCCTTTAATACCACTTTGTAAAATATCGACCCGGGTGCCATGTAATGGTGCCCCGAGCCGGTTGGTCACATGACCTCAAACGTACCTCTCCATATGCCAAATTCTTCTTACTAGTAGCTAGGGTCTGGTAAGTCATTCATGGGGAGACTACAACATCATTTTAAACACTAGATAAAATAACACACAATAGTAGAAGAAAAAATAACCAGAAGTAATACCCATATCTCAAGATAATCAATGTATGAAATGCAAACTAAAAATAAAGACATTGATGACTCACAAAAAGGTCCTAAAACACATCTATTTCCCTCATATAAGATCCATCCCCAATTCATCCCCCAAACTCAGGTCTCTTTCCCTTAACCTATAATGAAATAATAAATTATATTCAGGTACTGATCAGACAGCCCATGTAGGGTGTGAGTACGACTCATTAGACCACCACCAATGGTGTCTAAAACAATTGAATTCAATAATAGTGTATGAAATTATATAATAAATAAATATAATTCATAATTAAATATTTTATCACATTATAAAATATTCTATATTTAATCACATAAAACCTCGGGTTCCTGAGAACACCCAGACCTCACTACCTATATCGACCCATGTCAGAATCAATTCAATCCCCAAGGGATATCATTATTGAATGTATATGATACCATTCTTTAGTACTTTCCTAAAGGTCCATGTTACCATTCAAAATATAACAACTTATAATTGAATGAACATGTTATCATTTATAATACTTGGCTAAATGACCTTGTTACTATTTACCATTTAACAACATGCAATTGAATTAATATGTTACCATTAATAATACTTGGATAAATTACCATGTTACCATTTACCATCCAACAAAAAAAATCACAATATTACACAGATCTCATCCAACATTAATTAATTAATCAATTAATTAATTATACTAGGAAATTAAATATTTCCATAATTAATATCTCATTCATTATCTCAACTCATGACATTAATATCACATAATTAATCTACCATTAATTGTCTCAAATCATATATCGTTATATTCCATAATTAATTCATCAATTAATTATCTCAAACCAATTATCTTAATCTATCATAATTAATCCATAGATTAATTATCTAAATCGAATATCCTAAAATATCATATTTTATTCACCCATTAATTATCTAAATGATAAAAACCTAATCTTCATAATTATTTTTCCAATTAACTATCTATATAGGCATCCCCCTTAATATCATAACAAACTCCCCAACTATTCTTGTATTTTAATAATTTTTCCAATAATTCAATTGGCCATTATCCCAATCACGATTCCTTAAATATCATAATTAATTCACCCATTATTTCTCCAATTGGTTAGACCCTTAATCCATGATTAAATCCCCAATTAATCACTAAAATGTACATCCCTTAATCACTATGATTAAATCTCTAATAAATTATCATTTCTCAATAATAAACCAATTAATAAATTGGCCGCATCAAATAATATAATTTACCAAATTAAATTTCAAAAGAATTATATGAATAAAAAATCATGTATAAAATTATTAATATCACAAATTTGGAAAATAATATTATACCACCTACCTCAATTAAATAAGAACACTCCCTCATGGAGAAATTCTCAACGCTTGGGCAACACAACAATGTGGATATGGCTTTTGATTTCAATTCCCTAAAATAAAGATTCAATAAAATAAAGATCCTGAATTATTAGATATATATATAGAATCATGGATCTAGATCTCACCCAATAGATATATATATATCTATTATAGTGGATTTAATCTCTAAAATAAAGTGTAGAGGACAATGGAAGAATGAGGGAAGAACGAGATAAGAAATCGCTTACCAGAAGAGAAGCAATCTTCGATATGGGCTTCGATTCATGAAGAACGTAGGTGGAGAGTGCCTAAAATTCATCAAGAGAGATTCTAAAAAATGAATTATGGACTAAGTATAAATGGGGGTCAATTTAGGGTTAATTATGTGGTTTATGAAATTTTAGAATTATTTTTCAGGTTTAATTAATTCTCGCACATTGTTTCATGAACAATCGCGCACGGTTTTCCCTAACAGTGTGCCAATTCTGTGCCTGTTATATTTTACATGCATGTTTTCTCCTTTTAGGGAAATATTTTAACCAAACCATGCATTTTCCATGTGATACCAAATTTCTAGGGTTTCACTATTTTCTGGGATGGGTGTACAGTTTTCCCTAACCGTGCGCCAATAGTGCAAAATACATTTTCTTCTATTTTTCCTCAAATTTAACCTAACAAACCCAATGTTATAACACAAACAAAAAGTATTCAATTTTTTTTTAAAAAATTATTACCTTGAATTATGCCTGAGATAATTCAAAAAAAATCACGATCTTACAAATTTTTACATCAAAAATGTGGTGGTGAATTTTAATATGGTGTAAAATGTGATATCTATATATATACCATCAAAGTTTAAATTGGATAATCACTAAAAAATATTTGAACACGTTGATGAAAAAATTTATAGAACTGATTAAATATTGTTATTTCATAATTAATTATTATCCAGGTAAAGTAAACAAGGCAGTAAATGCATTGAGTCAAAAAATATAATGTATCATTAACTATGAAACATTTATAACATGATCCTTTGGTAAATTATTTAATAAATATTTGTCATGAAATTTTGTATGGAGAAACTCCTTCCTTTTGTGTTATGTATTATTACATTAATTTTTTTAAAAAATAATTAAGAATAATTTCAATGAAGATTATGGTTTGAAAGAAAGAGTAGAATATGTCTAAAATGGTAAGTTTACAAAGTATAATGATAATAAAGAAGGTGTTATCAGATTTGGAAAGAGGTTACATGTTTTGAGAGATTACCAGTAGAAGAATTAATTGCTAAGGGATCCTCACACCACTCCATTTCATGTTCATCCAAAGATAACTAAGATATACAAAGACCTTTGAGAATATTATTAGTAGGGTGGAATAAAGAAGGATATTTTTTTAGTTTACTACAAAATTTTTCCCTTTTTAATATGTTAATGCTGAGGAAAAACTACCAATGTGGATGATTTAACCTTTACCAGTTATTGAATGGAAAATAGATAATATATTTATAGATTTCGTGGTGGGATTACTAAATACATCTCAAGGTAACAATTTGAATTGGGCTAGTTGTTATTATTTTACTACATATTTTTGTTTGTTTCCAATTGAAGATATGATTTATTTCAATAAACTTTCTTGATTTTTTCATAAAGAGATAGTCCGATTTCATGGAGTCCTTCTTTTTAATACATCTGAATGTGATCATAGATTTTCCTCAAAATTTTGAAATGATATCGAATATAATTTAGTAATTTACTAAACTTAAACATATATTTCCATCCTCAATTTGATGGATAGTCAAAACGAACAATTCAGAAATTTAAATACATGATTTGGGATTACTATATGGATTATAAGGTATTTTGGATCATTATATTTTATTAGTTGAATTTTTCTATAATAAATATTTTATTTCTATTATACAAATTGATCCTTTAGAAAAATTGTATTGAAAACAGTGTTGAAATCCATTTTATTGGGATAATGTTATGGAAATGAAGTTATCAAGGCACTAGTTGGGGGAAGATATGGTTGAGAAGGTGAATATGATTTAGATCTATATTATAGAAGAATATTATAGGGAAAAAATTATATAGATAACCAGAGTAAGGATCTCACGTTTGAGGTAGAAGATCATGTTTTTTTAATGTAACTACTTGTAAAAGTGTCATATATTCTGGTAAAAAGGTAAATTTAATCCCATGGTCCATTGGACCCTATAAAATTATATAGAAATTGGGGTCATTTTTTTCATGGTAGCCTTTCCCCAAAATTTATCTCAAGTACATTATGTGTTTCATGTTACTTTTATAAGGACATATGTACCTCTTGTATATGATGATTTGAGCCTTAAAGTGGTAAAGTTAGAGGTGAATCTCTCTTACAAAGAAAATAATTATTAAATTCTAGATTATATAAATATGGTACTATGAAATAATTTTATTCTCTAGTTTGTGGTTTTATGGAAGAATTATATGATAGAAGAAGCAATGGGAATCAGGAAAAACTATGAAGGAAAAATACCCTCATTTACTTAGGTAATGAAAAAAATGAAATGATGAAATTTATTAAAGAGGTAATATATTGAAAATAAATTTAATTATAGAAATAAATAAATATTATCACTTATAAGTACTAATGTTTTGGATTCAGATTCATCCATGTCTTATAAATAATTTTATTAGAAATTGAAAAGTTTTATTTAACTAATTTATTTACATGTAATACATGGTCTTATATAAAATTAAAATATATTTATCTTAGATTTTTAATTTTATAAAAATGAATTAATTTTTAAATTTAGTATAATTTATTTATCATAGAGTTAATTTTTGGTGTCTTTAGGAAAAGATTGATTTTTGGTGAATAGTGAAAAATAAATATTTTTATTCAAACTAGAATTTATATTCAAGTATTTTAAAAAGTTATATTATACATTGGTTTGGTTTTAAATTTTAATTATTCATATTTTACTAAAAATAATACAAATAATACTCAAGTAAATAGCATTATACTTGATTTTGATAAAACATCATTTTCATGAGTAAAAGTTCATTTTTCTAAAAATTGTTTTTATTGTTGTTTGTGAATTTATATTAAAATTCATTTTCACTACTTATATAAATTAAATTTCATAAAATGGATTTCATATTTCAAATCATTAGGTTAAAATTTGGTAAAATGTTCAGTATATTTAGTCATTATGAATAGTAACCTTCGTAAAATATTTTCACCAGGTAAATTGTTAAAATAGTAATTAAGGGGGTTAAAACTACGATATAAGGTTTATAATATCATAAAAACTTATGTAAATTTAATTTCATGAGTTTATTTAGACTCTTACTCATCTTAGAATCAAAATATGTCAATTTATACCACTTTTCTTTGTGAAATACATATAATATATTAAATAACTTTATGTATTTAAATGTGTGGGTCTCCCCTCACTTATAAAAGGAAACCTCCTATCCTCACTTATTCAAACAAATTAATCCATTTATCTTAAAAATTAACAATGAAAATACATTCAAAAATTCCCTCCCCATGTCCTATTAGTTTTGGTCTCTCCAATTGACTGACCTATAAATGATTAAGAAGTAATCCAATAGAGGTTTTCTAGAGAAGATGTATAATTATTTATAGAGTGTTTTATGTTTATTTATTATTATATATATTTAAAACATTATTTAAAAATCATGAAATAATAACATCATTATATTCTATATAATAAAATTTTATTATAGTTTTCTTAGAAAACCTTTTCATCTGGTGGTAAATAAATACATCACTCATTCATATTATCACCTCCATGAAGCGATGTGTTTAGTTTTTCATCACCATATGAAATTACTAGATAAAATGATGTATAAAATGAATATATATGATATTTATGAGAAAATTATTATTATTAAATTATAATGTATTACATACATATTTACCTTACCATCTTTTGGAAAATGATAATGTCGCTCGTGCGCACATGTGGAGTACCACCTCCATGAAGCACCTTAGTACATTTTTCATTTCTGGATTACAAGGTAGGTCATAATAATAGGAAAAATGAATAAATAAGACTTTTAAAACATATTAATTACTTTTTAAAATTAAAATATTATCTATATTATAAAGATCTATCCTTAAAACATTTCATAATCTTGAGTTAAGTCAAGAATCATACTCTCTTTCACATTGACGATATTTTGAGTTTTAGAGTTTTAGATAATTAGGCCATAACATATACATAACAAAAAAATAAAATAAAAAGTGCACATATAAGAGTAGTTTCAATTTTTCCATAATATAAAACATTTAAAATAAATCATGGTCACTTTAATGAAAACTCTTTACAATTATCATCATGAATTATACCAATACCTTACTCATCCTAAAAACCTATAAAAAACATTCAAAACATGGGATGAACCTAAAAAGTTAAATAAGGGATATAAAAGAAGTGAATAATTAATACATTGATAAAAATTAAAACCCATGAAAACTTTATCATAAAGTAAAAATTTATACCCTTAATAAGTAGTATATGCCTTTCTTTTAAAATAATCTCATTGCCTACCAATTTTGTAAAAATAATATTACCATAAAACCCATAGAAAGTATATAAAATAAATAAAGGTATACTAAGAAATAATTATACTTTTCAATATTATAAATGTAATAACCATATGGTCTACTTTCATCCATTTCACTCCAAAAAATGGAATAGTAATACGGCTGACTTCCATACCTAATGCATTGGAGGTATATCACAGACCCACATGTCCTTGGTTTATCACGGAACCACACATCATTGGTTTATTATAAAAAAACCTTTAAAATGTCTAAATACCATTATATAACCATAAAATATTTTAATTTTTATTATTTCACTCATAAAAGTTTTCTTTATATCATAATAAATTACTTCAAGATATTTAAATAATCAATCCATTTTCAAAACACATTTTTAAAAATAAAATACCCAGAAAAAGGGAAAGAGGGTTTTCTTTTTCTTTTCAAAATATTAATGTTTATTGAGAAATAAAAATATCAAAAATATAAATAAAACTTAATTCATAATATTATTATATCTATATAAATAAATATGTGAAATAATATCAAGAATATTGAAATAGAGGAAAGGATTAAATTGTTAAACATTCAAAACATCCCATACCAATTTGAACATTGAAATCATAATCCAAATGAAAGAATAACATTTAGAAAATATTAAATAACATGATAATAGATAATATATGGATATTTAATGTAAAAGGTGTAGTATATACACTATATAATGTAATAAATGTGCATATCATCAAAAAATATCTCAATGAAAGGAGATTGAGATGAAATTCCTTACCTTGAGTATGAATTGTCAGGTGTGTCTTTATGTTCCTCAATAATAAAATTATGTTAATTATATAATTTATTAAGAACCTTTTTTATCTTTATCATTTATTTTATTTCAATCATTACAATTTTGAAAACAACTTCTTAAACAACTAAGTTTATATCTGGTGTTTTGACCATATTTGGTTTATGTGTCAAAAATGACTTTGGTAGGTCAACTATGGTCAATGGAATCATTGCATGAAAATATTAATAATAATAATCATGGTATAATTATTATATTTATATATCATTAATATTTTTAAAACCAATCATGAAATGTAGTTATGAAATATGAACCAATGTTACAATAATGGGGATGGAAGGCCATACGTACACATGAGTAACGTTCTCATTTTTCAATGATCATTACGGAAAGAAGTTAAGTAACAATTTATAATTAATTATTGAAATTTATGTCATATATTACATATTATTTAATCATATATACCAATATTTATAATTATGTTTATGTAAAATTAATCACATCACTTTGAGGAGACGGTAGTCCACACATCCTAGAATGTCGTTATCACTTTTTCATTGTTTGAAAGGGTTATAAAGAAAATGATATATTATATTTCCATAAAGGTAATAATTTAATGAATATAAAATATATTTCATATATATCATAGATTATTAATTAAAACCATCCTCAATACATTTAATTTAATGTCTGAACGTATCACATCGCAATGAGGAGGCGGTAGTCTACACATCAAAAAACGACGTTATCATATTTAATAAAAATGGAAAGAATGAATGTATGTGTATATAAAAATTAAATAGGTATTATTACATCATAAATTCCATATATATATATATATCTCATATAAAAATATTGTTCCAACATAATTTCCTACAATGAGAGAAGTTAAAGTAAAAAAACGAATGACATCATTACATGAGGCGGTAGTTCTCCATGGACTAACTATAATTTCATTACCCATTTTATGGAAGTGTGTTTATGAGTATATATAACCCTTAACATAAATAAATATAATTATATTTTTGATACTGATGTTATTACATAATAATATAATAATAATAAATGAATTAGTGGAGAATGAAATAAAACATAAATGCACATTGAAGAATGTTACCACTTTTTCGGGTAACTACTTTTAGTTTGCACCAAGGGACCTCATGATTAAGTTTATTCCCAAGTTTATGATTATAGGGTGAGTGGAGGGATTTTGCGATATTATTTATTTAGGTTTTGGACCATAATAATTGATTTAGAGGTGTAAATAAATAGAAAGGGTGAGTTTGTTTTTATAGTGGAGGGGGAGTGGCATTCAGGTAAATATAAAAAGGTAAATAATATTGAGAGGTCTCATTTATTTAATGTGCCTAAAATAATGATAAATATTCGAGAAAATAGGTTATATATTTGAATATTTTCTATCCAATGGAGTTTTTTACATGTTTCTAGGTCATTTGGACTCTTAAGATTAAATTTTAACCGCTATGTAATAATATTTATACATTAATCGTTGTAATTAATTTTAAATATTTTCACTAATATTTTTTCTCAAAAACTAATTGAATTTATTATATATCATAAATTATTATTATTCTATATATTTTATAAATTTTAAAATTCAAGTAAAAGAAATATAAGAAAATAATTTTAAATTAATCTCACATACGAGATGTGACAACGGGTTTTTAAAGAGAAAATGTTCAAAAGTGTGCTATGTTTTCATATAGAATATCAACGTGAAATTAATTACAATGGCCTAAATTGTTTTAGCTGATATATAATTTATCAAATTATATTTTAAACCCAATTATAAACATTTTTTTCTATATAATTAAATTGGATGGAAAATAAGTTTTGAACTAAAATTCAATATTTTTCACTATTCATTGAAATATAAAAGTTCTCAAAAAATACCAAAAACTCACTGAAAATAAATTTAGATATTTATCTTTAAAAAAATAAGTTCATTTGATCATATAAAAGTTACAAAAGTTTTTAAATTTATATTTAAAATGGGTTCACAATTAAAAGGATGTAAAAATACCTTTTTAAAATATACATTTTTTATTCTAAAATTTGATTTATTGTTATTTTAAGCCTATATTATTAGATGAATATAAAAATAATAATAAACATGTGTAAACATAATATAATTAGCCATATTCATTCCCACTGATATAGTGACTATGAGATAACTAATACTAAAATAATAATAGTAACAAATATATTATTTTTTGGTATAACTATATCTTGCATGAAACACAAGATTTTGGAGAAACACATTGTTTCATATTGGGCAATCTATTGAACATAGAGTTCATTTTAAGGTAAAATTACTATCTGGTTCATAAATATTTATAAATATGAAAAATACTTATTCTATATTTACCTGAGATGTTATTTCCTTACCCCCTTTTGGAAATTGTGTCATCATAATTTTATTCACTATAAAATTGGTGGGGAAATTTTTTCCCCATAGAATTTTAAGATTACTATGTTGCCTCTTCAACCATGTGGTTTTTCCATAGAACCTTAACCTGATGAATTATATTATTCCACAAAATTTTATCCCTACAGTCAAGAACCTAAATTGTTTGTTTCTTATAATAAATATCATAGTCTAGCTAAACTACTTTAGGGATCAAAACATAATATAAATCTAGTTCATACTTCCTTAACATAAAAACATGAAATACGTTGTGTAAATGTGATAAACTTGGTCATAAGGCCACTCGATAGAAAACTATTTAAACTTTCTCCAATATTTCATACGTTCTAATGAACAGTGGACTCAGTGTACCCTTATAAACAAACTGAATCACAATTTTCCATGGAGAAACATTGAGAAAGACATGATCACCTACCTTTAAAGAAATAAATTTTCCCCAATTATCCATATAACTATTCAGCCTACTATTTTCTTATATCATGGTGGCTGAATCAACTGAACCTTCTCTGTCATATCCTCCACCAACTCTGATCCCATCAAATTCAATTCTCCTACATCATCCCAAAAAGCTGGTGTTTGACCCACTTTATATATAATTCATAGAAAAGTGTCTTCTGTATACTATAATAAAAGATTTTATTATAAGAAAAAACAACCAACAAATATTTTGATCCCAAATTCCTTGGTAATCCATTGAGAAAGAACGAAGAATGTGTTCTAGGGTCTGAATATTTAACTCAGACTATCCATGGTACTGAGGATCAAAAGTTGTATTGAAATTTAATTTAGTACCCAAAGACTAATAAATTCCTCTCCAAAAATTGGATGAGAACCTGGGATCATGGTCTGACACATTTGATAAAGAAACTCCATGTAACCTAAATGTATCCTTTAAATATAATATATAAAACTAATATAGAGACATTTTATCGTGAATGAGAAGGAAATTTGCTCATTTAGTTATTCGATCAACAGTAACCCAAATCACATTATTTCCTTAATATGTGTTTGGAAATCCTACCATGAAATATATTGATATTTTCTTGCATTTCTACTCTAGCATTAGAAATGGTTGAAGAATTCCCTTTGGTAATGATCACTCTAATTTAACATGATTATAAGTTGAACAGTTCATGGTAAATTTAGAAATATATCTTTTCATTGCATCCCACTAGTAATACCCCCAAAAGTCTCTATACATCTTAGTGTTCGTTGGATAAATTTAAAACAGGTAACTCTGAGGTTTAGTCAACAAGTCATTCCACAACTATGAATCACAAGGAACATAAAATATTTTTTCAAATGTTAAAACTCTTTTTTCATCAATATTAAAATATGGTAACTTATCATTCTTACCAGATTCTACCTATTCATATAATTATCAATCCATCATTTGAGCCATATTAATTCTTTATAACAAATTCATTTTCACTAAAACCTAAAAAAATTGAGGATTTACCTGTATTCATAACTTCTTGGAAAAAAATCATTAAATCATTACCCAAAGGGTCACATTCAAAATGTATCATTGTTAATGTAGCATTACTTTTTTGACACAAATCATCATTCACTTTGTTTCCTTTTCTTGGTTGATAATGATTTGTGAAATAATAATACTTGATTAGTTCCAACCATATTCTAAGTATCATTTTCAATTATTTTTTTAGTGAATATATACTTTTTAGTCATTCTTTATTTCACCCTTTCCTATAGACAAATGATGCCTCCAAATATTTAAATCGAAAAAAACAACAGTTAATCCCAAATCATGTGTAGGGTAATTTAAATCATTAGTTTTCAACTCATGTAAATCAAAATCAATTACCATGTAATTATACATCAGAAAACAACCAATTCCTTCCAAAAAATAATCATTATTGACGATGAATTCACATTTTTTGGAAGGTGTGGCCTAAATTGGAGAATTGACCAATCTTCTTTTTAGTTATTGAAGAAATAAATTACATTCTTTTATCTGGATAAACCTAACTCCCTTTTGTGTTAACTTAGTTATTCGGATATATAACCAATTAAATTTTTCAAAAAACTTTTAGTAATAACCAGATAATCCAAGAAAACTATGAAGCGTAGTCACATTGGTAGGTTTTTTCACTCTTCAACAACGTTTTGTTTTCACATTATCAACAATTATGACATCTTTAGAAAGAATATGTCCAAATAATGTAATTTGTTTCAACAAAAATGAACTCTTACTAATATTTACACATATTTTATTTTATATTAAGGTTTTAAAAACAATAATTACGTTCCACTCATTTTTTTGATATATTTTCAAATATAAAAAAATATTATCTATAAAAATAACAACAAACTGATCCAAAACTGATGGAAAATTCTATTCAAAAAATTAATAAATACATAATATCCACTATATAACATAAATATTATAACAATAAACTTATAATGGTTATATCTAGTTCATAATGAAGTATTTGGAATTTTATCCTCCTTCACCTTCATTTGAAGGTACCTAGATCTCAAATAATTCTTCAAAAAACATGAAGCTCCCATGATCTGGTGAAACAAATCATTAATTTTAGGAAAATGATACTTTTTGGTAACATTTATATTACTCAACGATCTATAACAAACAGAAATTATAATTGAACCATATTTATTTTCCAAAAAAAATAAGAGCACCCCATAGTGATGTTAAAGGTCGAATGGAACCCTTATTAATAAATTCCTACAACTGGTTTTTTCAATTCCCTCAGTTCTAATCAAGACATTATATAAGAGGGTTTAGAAATAGACTTATCATCGGGCACAAAATCGATATTAAATTATAATTATCGATTAAGAATTACACCATAAAAATAATCAGAAAAAACATTTATAAATTCAATTACTATTGGATGTCACTAATCAGAACTATTTCCTTTTTTTTTCAAAAACATGTTCGAGATAACTTTCATTTCCATCCTTCATCAATTTATGAGCATCTTGGTATGTTATAAAAGGTATGAAACAATTGAATAAAAAATTCTTGGATTTTAAATATCTTTTAGCATGATAAACTGAAAGCCAATCCATACCCAAAATGATAACAACCTCCACTTTGGAAATTTAAAAGTTATTTTATGAAATACTATGACACTGAAGAAAATAGGTAGATTCTTATAAATCTTGTATTCTCTAATACTCTCACCCAATGTTCTTACCAAAAGTTGTATCTTACTTTCATGAGGTGATATTCATAATTTACATTAAAATTTATCAAAAATAAAAGAATGTGAATATATAGAGTCAAACAGAGTATTGGTATAAGTCAAATAAGTCAGTAACGTACCTTTCACCACTTCATTTTATGGCCCAACAAAAACTTTAGTATTAGATAAATATTTTACCACACCCTTTTAATTTTTTCCTCATGTTTTCTACCCTAGTTAATCAACCTGGGACACACATTATCATAATAACCTAACTCATTGTAACTAAAACATCCTACTTATAGCTTTTCATTGCTTACCTAATCATATTCCTTGTACTCACAAGACATATGACCAAACTTAACACATTATAAGCACTTCCCAAATTTTGAAATACATTCACCGTCATGATTTTTACTACACTTCTCACAAGAATGGAGTTGGGTTTTCTTACCTCAACACTTCTTTGGTGAATGCTTTCACATTTCCTACAAACTTAGCCTCTTCTTTTTCTTTTTTCAGGGGACACATGATCATAAAAAAACTCCATTTCTACCTTATCATCACATCGAAAATGTTTCTCAGAGATCATGAACTCAAGAGAATCAAATAACCTTCTATATCTCAGATTTAATCCTTATTAAAGACAATTTATATTACAATCAATATCTCGTATAAATTTTTTGACATACCAACCTAGTTGAGTGATGTTTTCGTCGTATTCAGCAACCAAATCTTCCTCATTTTGTCTCTATTCAAATATTTTTTCCATCCTAACTTGAACATCCTTAGCAAAATATTTCTCAATGAAAATAATCTTAAATTCATCCCATTTAAAGTCATAAATATCTTCACTTTCTATGATATTATTAACCATTGAACACAACTAATTAGCTTCACCTTCAAAATGATAAATTGGAAGAGTTACTTTTGGTGATCTAAAATACCCATGAAATCAAATATATTTTCTGAGTAATTAATCCATCCGTCAACTAGTACATGGTTAGATAATCCTCTTAATGATGTGGTATGTTGTCACACAAAATTATCTACTATCATTTTGTTCTTTTATGGAATATCTCGTTACTCTCATGGATGGACACCACCACCATTAATATCAAATGTAAACTAATCCATCACTGAAAAAAATTGATTAGTTCTAATTCCAACCATCTTGGGATGCTGATTCGGAAGGAAATTTTCCTCTTGATTTCTTTTTACTACATCTTCCTTATTTCTTCTACAGAAACCCATTCTGAACAATCATACTTTAGATGAATCATAATGGTAATATTTAAGTTGAGTATCATCATAACATAACAATAAAGTAAAATATTCTAAGAACATGCTATTAATACTACCATAAACTATAAAGTTATTTAAACCCTACTTTTCATACCAACTATAGGTACATGTCCTTAAAACATTACATAGTCTCGAGTTATGTGATGATTTTTTATTTCTTTCAAATTGAGGATCTTTTCAGGTTTAGAGTTTTAGATAAATAG
Source organism: Viscum album (assembly GCA_963277665.1). Lineage (NCBI taxonomy): Eukaryota > Viridiplantae > Streptophyta > Magnoliopsida > Santalales > Viscaceae > Viscum > Viscum album. Next base: position 670,371,482 of record OY728133.1, read on the forward strand.
GCCATAACTTATACATAACAAAACCATAAAATAAAAAGTGAAAACTTCGAAAAAATATCCATTATTTCTATAATCCAAAACATTTAGAATAAATCATGAACTCTTTTATGAAAACACTTCATGATAATGAACATGAATTCTTCCAATCCCTTACTCATCCTTAAGTCTTGCGAAAAACATTAAAAAACATAGGATAAGAATAAATAGATAGGTAATTTATATAAAATAAGGAAACCGTTAGTCCATTTATAAACATTAAAACCAATGAAAACCTTATTATAAAGTAATACTTTTTACCACTAATAAGAAGTAAATACTTTCCTATAAAAATAAGATCATTGCTTACCGTTTTGGTAATAATAAGATTACAATAAGACTCATATCAATCATAGAAAATACATAAAGCTGTCTAGGGGAATCATTATACTTTTTACTCTTATAAATGGAATAACCATACAGTCAAATTTTTTAAATTTTACTCTTACAAATGGAATGGATATACGACCAACTTCCATGCCCAATGCATTTGAGGAATATCTTGGACCCTCCCGTCCTTGGTTTATCATAAAACCACCCATCATGGTTTTATTATGGAACCACCATTAAAATTTCCATCTACCATTATATAATCATAATAGATTGAAATTTTCAACATTTCACTCATAAAAGTCGATTTTAAAACACAATAAAACACTTCAAAATATAGAAATAATAAATCCATTATCCAAACACATATTCAAAAAAAATATATTGAAAAAAGGTAAAGATGGGTTTTTTTAAAACATAAAGGCCTCTAGGGTAATCCAAAAAAATTTTCTTTATAATAATTTTATATGCATATAAATAAATATCTAAAATAATATTAGGAATATTGAAATGGATTAAAGGATTGAATTGTTAAGCATTCTAAGAACCTAATACCACTTTGAACATTCAAATCATAATCCAAATAAAAGAAAAAAATTTAAAAAACATTAAATTAAATTATAATAGATAAAAATTTTATATTTAACATCAAAGGTGTTTTATATATACTTTATAAAAGAATAATGGTGTATATCATTAAATAATGTCTTAATGAAAGGAGAATAAGATGAAATCCCTTACCTTGAGTCTGAATTGTCATGTGTGTCTTTATCTTATTGAATAATAAACTTACATTAATTATATACTTTATTAATAACATTTTTAAAGTTTATAATTACTTTTATTTCACCTATTAAAATGTTTTAAATAACTACTTAAACAACTAAGTTTACGTTGGGTGTTTTGACCATATTCGGTTTATGTGTCAAAAATGACTTTCGCAGGTAAACTATTGTCAGAGGGATAATTGAATAAACATATAAAGAATAATTATCATGAAATAATTATCATATTTATACATAAATTATATTTCTAATAACAATAATAATATATCTTTATTAAAAATGAACAAACTTTACAATCATGAAGATGATAGGCCATATGTACGCATTAGTAACATTCCCATTTTTCAATGTTTGTTATGGATAGAAGGTATAAAACAATTTATATTTACAAAATGATAATTATATCATATATAACATATTATATAATATAATATAATTATATATATATAATTGTGGTTATCTCAAAGGAATCACATTGCTTCGAGGAGGCGGTACTCTACACACCCACAAATGACGTTATCACGTTTTTAGTGTGTGAAAGGGTAATAAAGAAAATGATATTTTATATTTCAAGAAAGGAAATAATGTCATTAATATCAAATATAATTCATTTATTTCACATGTTTTTAATTAAAACCATCCTTAATACATTACATTTAATGTGTGAACGTATCACAGTGCTTTGATGAGGTGGTAGTCCACGCATCCACAAATGATGGTATTGTATTTACAAAAAATAAAAATCACGAAGGTATGTGTATATAGAAATTAAATAAGTATGAATAAATCATAAATATAATATATATATAGTATAAAAATATTTTTTACATCATAATTCCCATCCATGAGAGGTAGTAAATGAAAAATGGATGACATCGTTATGTGAGGTGATAGTTCACCATGCGTGAACAGTAATTCCGTTACCTATTTGATGGAAGTGTGTGTAGGTTTCATTTGAAACATTAACATAAAACATATAATTATAGTTTTTATACTTATTTTATTTCATAATCACAGAATAATAATAAATTTAGTGTTGGATAAATAAAAACCAAAATTCACATTGAAGAATGTTACCTCTTTTTTAGGTGGCTCCTTTTTTATTACACCAAAGGAATTATTGGTTGGATTTATTCCCAATGTGGTGAAACTAGGGTTAGTTTATGGATGGTGGGATATTATTTTTATAGTTTTTTGATGAGATAAGTGGATATATATTTTTTAAGAACTCGGAAGGGTGAGTTCCTTTTATAGTGGAGAGGGGGTGGCATTCTTGTAAATAAAAAGGTTAAACACTATTGAGAGGTCACTCTTACATCATGTGCCTCAAATAATTATCCCAATTCAATAGAAGATGTTATATTGTATAATAAGTTTCATAAAATTTGGTTTGGTGATGTTTCTAGTTTATTTTTACTCTTAATAATAAAGTTTAACCAGTAAGTAACCACATTTTTACCTTAATCGTTGTAATTAATTTTAATTACATTCACTAAATGTTTTGGTCAAAAAATAAGATAAAATTATGAGAAATTATAAATAATAATTATTAAAAATATTCAATCCATTTTTCAAAATTAACATCAATTAACTGTAAAAACTAATTTAAAATTAATTTCATAGGCAGGATGTGACTACATATTTTTATAGTGAAAATGTTCAAAAGTGTGTTAAGTTTTTATATTCAATTTCAATGTTAAATTGATTAAAATGAAAAAAATTTATTTAAATTATATAAAATAAATCTAATTATACTTAAAAACCACTTAATAAATATTATTAACTATATGAATAAATTGAAAAAAAAAGCTGTTTTGAACTAAAATTTATTATTATTCACTATTCATCAAAATATGAAGGTTCTTAGAAAATAAAAAAAATCATCCGAAGTAAATTTTGATATTTATATTTCAAAAAATTATTTTTTAATATAATAATTATTATAGTGTCTAAAATTCTTCTTAAAATGAGTTCTCCATTAAAACGCAGTAAAACTGCCTTTAAAAAATATACATCTTTTTACACCTAAAATTAGGGTTATTCTTATTTAAGACAATAAAATTAATTATATGAATTTAAACAAATTTAATAAACATGGTTAAAAATAATATAATTATTAATATTAATTCCCTATAATATAGAAACTTGGATATAACTACCACTTAAAATAATAATATTTACAATATAGTATTTTTCAGAATTACTCAATCTTGTGTGGAATATAAGATTTCGGATAAACTCACTGTTTTGTGTTGGGTATGGTATTGGACGTAAAATTAATTTTAAGTTAAAATTTATATCTAATTCAAAATTTTAATAAATATAAAAAGGACTTATTCTATCAACACCTGGTACATTACATATTTTTTTACCTAGTGGAAAAATGAAAACTTCGTTGATGCATACATACTGATTATCTTCTCCGTGAAAAGACAAGGTTTGTTTTTTATAACTTCATTAAATGGTTGGTTTTTAATGTTTTTAAATTTAAAAATATTATAATTATAAAATAATTAAAATTATTTAGTTAATGGAACCGTAACCACTATGACCACAGTCAATGCGCCTATGTTATTTTGTGGTCATAAACTGAACATCCTCAAAATGTCCAACACAAACATTACAATTTTAGTAATTAAATAAAACATGGTAATAAATGAAATATAGAGTATAATTATTATGGAATGAAAATTAGTAATTATATTAATAAATTATAAAATAAATATAATTTTATTACTTCGAAGGGTATACATATAAATGATATGATTTGCGACTCGAGGTAAGGTATTTTCATTTAAAACATTGTTTTAAATGGTTCAAACTCTTTGTCAAACATATACATGTTATTTTAAAACATTATAGAATGTTATTATTTATTATTAAATGTCTTATAAAATTAATTTCATAAAATATTAAAATTTCATTACAATTTGTTTAGAAGGACTCTTTTCAAAAAAATTATATGGTTTATTTTTAAATTTTTACAAAAAAAGAAAAATGATTTTGTTTTTAACTTATATAGCTTCACTGAATTTCTCTATGATCATAGTTGTTGTTAGTTATCAATATTACACGATAATTTAACATGTTTTTTTAAAATAATATTATATTTATTCACATTTGGGAAATTTTTATTTTTAACAGTTTTCAAAGAAAGAGAATATTTCTCTTTATGATAATAAGAAAATAGATTTTTTTTTTGCATGTGGTAACAAATGATTTTTTAAAGGGTTTTATTATGGAAAAGGGAAATATTTCAATGGTTTTAAAATATATGGTATTTTATTATCATATATGATTATGGGTGAGTGATATATAGTTCATGAAAATGGGTGAGCCTTATATAACTCTCTAATTCATTATGTAATTATATTGACTTTGAAAGTGAAAAATGGGGGAGATTACCATGTAAACTACTCATATGGAATTAACTAGGATTAATTTATTATATCATGGGTTATAAATGATTAAACATAGGTCATGAATATGACGATCCATGATATATATATTATACCCAGAGAAAGGTTATTCATAGAAATCGTTTAATTTCATGAGGTAAGGATTGTATATAAACATTTAAAGGTGAAAGTTTTGACATGTTTTCATGCATTAACACATTCATAAATATGTCTTCATGATTTTATTAGTATTAATATTGGGATCTACAATTTTTTATTGAAGGAAAAGTTTACTTTAATATGTTGAAATGTTTTATTTATGTGCTCATAGTTTTATTGTGAAAAAGGTGAACATATTCATGGATTTCGATGTTTTTCATAGGAATTAGATTTTTTTTTTCATTTTTATGTCCCTTAGTAATATTTTTTTTCTCATAATATGTTTTAAAATACTTTTCACAGGATATAAGGATGAGTATGAATTTTTACTAGTTCAAGATAACTACTCTAGTGACTTTTCTTAAATAAAGAAAACATGTCTTGAATAAAACATGGGTGTAAACTTAAAGTTATGTTTTTTTTGGGAAAATGTACACTATATTAAAGTGTCCAAATTAGTATGATATTTTTAACCTAATTATATAAAACAATAAACCAAAAATCATTTGTAAATGTAAAAAAGTGAAACCCTTATTATAAAAAAAAAGTAATAATCAGTTGGTTATTTTATGGGTCATTATAATATCCTTGGATCATTAACAATTGATGTTATTCACATTTGAGTGAAAATTTATAGATCATCAAAGTTATTTAAAAGTGAAATAAAGGATCATTGACCTCTTTTAATATTTTTTAACAAAAAAGGTGTTGGTTCATCATTCATTGGAGAAGACATGTTAAAATCAATGAACAATTTATTTTTTAATGGGTTAAAACATAACTTATTATGTGTTTCAGTTTTTCAATAAAGGCAATAAAATGGAATTTTTAAAAGATGAATATTTTTTGGGAGGTTTAATGATTGTTGGGTTTTTATGAATGGTCATAAAAAAAGGGAAAACTTATTTCAATTTTGTTATATTGAATACTCATTAAATATTATTTTAAAGGTAAAAAATCAATTATGGAATTAAATACATGGCCAAGTTTATTAAAGTAATTACAGACACCATTCCCTAGAAAATAATTTTCTTTATGTGACCATTTTTAAAAGGGAAATAAATTAGATATTCTCATAATATAAAAGGGGAAATATCATTAATTCTTCACTAAATAATGTTGCGATTCACGTATCTTATCCATTAGAGCTTATTCAGACAGATTTGTGTGGGTCTTTTAGGATGTAACAAATAATTAGATATAAATATTTAGGAATTAACTTTCAATACATGAATTATGTTTTTGAAAAATAAGTCAATGACCTTATATATTTTTAGGTATTTGAAAATAATATTAAAAAAGGAGTTTGGATTCTCTATAAAGAAGTTGTTGGTGGAAATAGCTTTGAATACATTAGTGGAAAGTTAAATGACAATCATGGATTTCGTGATATTTATTTTGAATTTAGTATACCATATATTCAATAACATAATAATGTTTTAAAAATTAAGTGCAAGAACCAATTATAAATGGATCAAAACTTATTGGGGGACAAGATACTACTTTTTTTTGGAAGTAATAAATTATTACAATGATTTAGATTCATAAATATTATTTATAATTACATAATTTAGAGATAATACCACTATATATATTTCTTTTTATAAAAAATGTGAGGTGGTAAAAAATAGTGGAAGAGTAATGGAAAAATTTTATTTAAAGGTTGAAGGAAAGAATTTGTAAGAGATATTCACACTCGTCTCTTGGACTGGGACCATTAGATTTTTTGTTACCTGTATAGTGAAATAAATATAAAATATCATTTAAATGGATGTAACATTAGGATTATTGTTACATACCACCCATCCTTATTTGATTGGGAAGGATATGGGGCATTACTTGTCCTTATGTGAAATCTCTTGGACACTATAGTTTGGAAATAAATTCTAAGGGATTCAATAATTTTTGGTGGATGATTTTCCATTTTGAAAAGAAAACAACCAAATTAGGTATACCAAAACCAAAAAACCACTATATAATGCATGATAACAAGGTAATACAACAAAAACTAATACCATATAAAAACCAAAACTAAAATACCACCAAAACCAATATCAAAGTATAATGCATAATATAGAACAAATAAATCACAAATATTTCCAAGACGCCAACTCCAAAGCTCCCAACATGCTCCAAGATCCAACCCCACAAACCATGATCAAATTATCACGCTTCATAACTAAATAAATGAGATACTATTACTTTACCTATACCTTGATAAATAAAATTTCTAAATGTAAAAGAGTTCTGAATCAGGGGGTGAGCAATGAATCCCAGTAGGTTTTCCCTAAATGAATTCCCTACTCATACCCCTATGATATAACATGTTAGAAAATTTATATAAAATAATCTATATAAAAAAATAAAAATAGTTTATATAAAAATATAAAATAATTTCCATACTACCAAAAAAAATCCATTTCAAATTAAATAAAACAAAAATTCTTTATTCCATTTCACATCATATTTGACATACCCATTCCATGATGCACACACCCACACACCTACATATTCATGATTTGCTGATAGTTCCATACACATTAGTGGTTTATCATCTTTTCACCTTATCTTAACTAAGTGGCCAATCTATTTTTTCACCAATGGAAAATTCCCCTTATCCAAGGTCACATCCCTTTGTACCCCAATGGTATATTCCCCTTATTTAGGGTCATGTCGAAATCTTAAACACATACCAACCTGTGTATTCAAAAACCATGCCAAAACTTTAATTTAAATCCATTTAAATAAAAACATCCATTTTATTGAAAACATTTCTACTAAACTAATTTCATTGAATCAAACAAATCCTAATTTAAAATCATCATTTTAAAATCATTTAACCAAGCACTTTGTATAACAACCAATTTCCACAATTTTATAATCCATCAATAAAGTGGGTTTCTCTCAAGATTTTCAAAAAAATATCACAATTAAAATCAATAAATTAAATCAATTTTAAACCAAGCCTTTATGTTCTAATAAGAGTATTCAAGAGTGAATCCACCTTCCTCACATACTTCACTGAAAATGAAAAACTGAACAAATTATTCAAAAAATATGTTGAAAATCCAAAAACCAACCTTAAATCGCATTACCTACCATAAAAATACCCAAATATCATCATTATTTTCATAAAATAACGAAGATATATCCCCGAAGGACTAGATCTATGAATCCAATAGAGGAAAGAAGAAGAATAGGTCTTATAAAACAACCAAGAATTCAGACTTACCAATGAATCCGGCTTCAATGCACCAAGATTTGCAACAGATCTCTCATGGATCAAAGGGAAGGGTCTCCAAAGCCTTTTTAATGACATAAAATTGAGTTATGATCATATTAAATGAAATAATAACCATTAAATGAAAATTTTTAATTGAATACACGATTTTCGGATCTATTTTTAACCGTGCATGGTTAGGCAAACTGTGCACTAACCACTGCCTTTAGTCACGCTTCACATAGTTGGATCATAGAGTTAGAGAATCCATAATCTAACTATGATTTTCCTTTATCCATTAAATTAAAAATTATTATTGGGTTTCCACATGGTATGGAAAAAGTATGTTCTAAACTTTAAGCCAACCCAGAGCCCAATGTCTCCCTTTTCATAGTTTCTTAAAGGTGTTACACAATTTTTACTAACCATTTTCAAACTGTGATCCTCCATAAAATCCTCTAAAACATTCCTTTAATAATAAAAACCTTCCCTAACATAACCTAATTACATTATATACTTAAAATAAATAAATAAAGTGGCACTTAATTGAAACCTTCGGTGCTACATTCTGCACACCAGTGGCCTTTTTATCCCTAGACAGATGAAAACCACAATTTCCCTAAAAGAGTTTGGGTTATTTCTAAACAATTTCCTTTTCTCATTCCCAAGTTTCTTTGGGAATAAGACCATTACTCAATAAAACTATAAGTATATTGATGCTTCTCCCATGAAATACTTTATCTTTCCTATCCAAAATTCATATTATAAAATGAACCATGGAATCATTTGACTCTAGGTCAATTTGATCCCATAAAATCCCATGGTCTGGATTAGGATAATTCTTCTTTAGTTGTAAAAAATTAAACAAATTTTACACTAAACTAAACCAAGGTGGAAAAGCCAAGAAATATTCTACGTCACTAACCTGTTCAAGTATCTCAAAAGGGAAGGTGTATAGAGGAGATAACACACCTTCCTTCACAAAACTATGATGTCTAAGCCTTGTAAATATTTTCAAGAACACATAACCACTCACCTCAAATGACAATGGAAATTAACGATGATAAAAATAAGATTTATGATGATTATGATCCATCTCTATCCTATTTATAAACACATGAATCTTCCATATTTTCTCTTACACAAAGCTTGGTCTAACCAGTGATGTCTCACCTATTTCGACCCAAAAAAGTAGATAATGACAAGTATTCCAATACAATGATTCAAAAGGAGCCATGTGTATCGAGCTCTCAGAAAATTTTTTATATGAGAAACCCACTAATGGTATGTGATCCTCCAATGATCCACAAAAATAATTTACACGATCCCCAATAAGAATTCTTATGTTTGTGTCATCCTTTTGGATTTTACATCTATTTAAGAATGATGAATTATACTCATAGTCAACTAAGACCAAAGTTATTTCTATAATAATTTCAAAAAAAATATATGTAAACCTTCGATCTCGTTTAGATACTATTGAAATTCGTACAACATGCATCTTTACCACTTTTCAAATATAGATTTTTAAAAATTCATCCACCATATTTGATTCATGAATAAGGATAAAATGGGATGGTCTTTTTTGTTGATCCACAATGAACCATATATAATCATGTTTCAAAACCATCCTTGGGAGACCTATCAAAAAATCAATGTCTATCTACTCCCATTTTCAAAAAGAAGTAGGTAAAGACTACAACATGGCTGTTGGTCGCTGATGCTTTTCCTTAACATGTTGAAAAGTGAAGAATCTCGAAAAAACAATAATCCAATTTAATTTTTATAAAAACCCAAAAAACTATTATATAATTTCCTTATACATATTCTATATTCTATGATAAAAAAACCCATCTCGAATGATAGTAACCATGAATAATTTATCCTTGAAAACAAATAGGTATGACCATCCAATCATGAAACCACAAAAATAAACTCCTATACAGCTTCCATTCGTCAATAGTATCCCCAACATTGAGTTTTGAACTCAAATTAACACATTATAAATATAATTTCTATGCCTCTTTAACCATATCCATAAAATCGAGAACCAAAGAAAATTTAAATAACACCATAGCACACTCTTAGTCTTTTTTATCCATGTCCGTGCCAGCTATCACCGCCATCAAGTTTCACTGATATGAAAATTATTTTTCCAACTAACCATATAAATTTCTACCAACACCGAATTGTCTTTACCCAGTGTATACATAAATTAAAATTCAAACATTTTAATATATTCCATTCATATTATTTGTCTCAGAATCAAATCTCATTGTGAGAATGTGTGTTTTAGACTCTTATGATCCTTAAATGTAACGGTCGTTCTCTTTATTGCATATTAATTCATGATTGTTTATACAAGAGTACACATAATACAACTCAAAATATCAAGAAGACTAGTATATTTGGGAATTAGGTACATTACATAAAAACATAAAATAAGGAATACATTATCTTTATTGAAAACATCCTTAACATTCTCATATTATTCCTTCGTACTTAAAACTGAATGGGATAACCTAGGGACATACATAAGAAAATGGGTGAGATATAAATACCAATAAGGGGAAAAAAATTTCATAAAATGAATAATGAAATACATGTTGGACAATAGGAATATCAATGGGTCACAAAAGGAGTTATAATCATAAACATGAACTATAAAGCATGGGATAGGACGATAATCATAAAGTCGATATGGGAAATGTAGAATCAAATTCAAATGATGCATCATAAATATAGTTCAAGGATAAATTCACTAAAATAAGGATTGAAAAAATTATCATTATGGATTAGGTTCACTACCTAATCCCTTTAATGACATATCATGATACTAAAACATTACCTAATGCATTATAGCTCTATATAATTATGGGTTCACCCATCACTTTCATTTCATTCTCATTTTTTCTTGTCCCACATAGATCATAAAACATGGAATCGTTTATCATCAAATTTTATTACATGATAAAGGAGTATGGAATGAATAGATTTATGTCACAAATCAATGAATTATAAGTTCATGAAGGTGAACACCCTTGATAAGAAAAGGGTACGAGTATTCACTACACAACTATTTGGCATGAAAAATTATGGTGAAATTGCAGTAGCATAATGGGGGTGTATAAATGTTAATAGAAGGGATTAATGAGATTGAAAGGGGTTTATCAAAATTTATTAATAAAATGGAATGTATGGGGGACATATAAGAATATATCACATCACTAGTAACTTTTGGTAAAATACATAATATAATGATGAAACGTGATTAAAGAGTAGAAGGAGAGGATCCCTTACCTTGAGAGGGTGATTCAAAATGATTGTGAGGGTATTATTAATAGTTTGGGGGAACCTTGGGAGGACTTTAGAGAGGTTAATAAAGAGTAAGGACGTGATAAAACGTTTTTTAGTTAAGATATATGGGGGATTGGGTGGATTTATATATGACGTGTATGACAACCCTTTTTTTATTACAACTTAAACATGCTTTATTACATAAAACTTTACTTGATACAACAAAGAGGATATATAGGTTTAGTGTCTTTGGGGCTTAGTATCATTACATAAAAACTTAAAACATTAAATACAACATCTTTTTTGAAAACATCCTTTACATGAACACTACATTCCCTCGTACATATCATTGCATGGGATAACCTGAGGACATGCATAAGAAAAGGGTGAGCTATAAAGCCCTGTAAGGGAGTACACATGGAATAACATGAGGAGTAAAATAAATGTTATACAATAGGCATATCAATAGAGCATAAAAGAAACATGAACATAAACACATGATAAATCATGATAATCATAACATGGAAATGTGGAAACAACACTTAACATGGATTTAGCATGAGCCAAGGCTCATTTCACATAAAGCATGAGTAAACCCTAATTTCACATGAAGCACGAGTAAACCCTCATTGCACATGAATTAGCATGAGTCAACACTCATTGCACATGACGTATCATGATACTATACTTTACCCAATGCATTGAGCGCTATAAGGGTGCACCCTTCTTAAACATTTCATTTCATGCATAAGTGTGCCACATGGATCATAAAACATGGATTCATAAAACATAATCATTTATTCCATGATAAAGGAATGTGGAATTCATACATGAAACTTTACAATAAATAAGTAAATGTGCATAAAGGTGAATACCCTTGATAGAGAAATGGGCATGGTATTCACTACACAATGACATTGGCTTAGAAAATCGGTGTGATTTTGGCTGCGTAACGACGTGACATAAGAATTCATAAAAAAGGTTGATGAGAGAGAAAGGGGTTCCTCATCATATTTAAATGTAATGAAAAGTAAGTAGTACATATATATACATGTCCTAAAAATTGAAATGGAATTTAGATTCATGATAAAAAAGTATTGCTTGAATGTAAAATAAGAGAGAGAAGTTCCTTTCGGAATTTCAGCATAGTAACAGGTGTACATGGGAGGCATTAAATGAGAGAGAAAGGGGTCTCCCATAATTCAAACAATAAGAGGGAAGTATGGGGGAGGTGTGAAACCATACCCCAACATTCATAATTGAAATTAAAAGGTCAATACAACTTAATGAAAATTGACAAAAAAATGAGAAAGGAAGAAAAAACACATGCTTGGAAGTGTGCTTCCAAAGGCTAGAGAGAGGCTTGTGAGAGGCTTCTTGGGAGCTTGGGGCACCTTGGGAGGATTCTAGAGAGATTAGGGTATAGGTTGGATAAACTCCAAAGGATTTTAGTGAGGAGGAAGTGGGATCATGGGTGGGTTTATATAGGAAAGGTGAGAGAATACTTTATTATTTAGGTTTGGGACCCCTTATATTAAATTAATCCAAACCACAAACTATCCCATGCTTTTTTCCCATGGTTTCTGGAAAAGGAAAGAGGAAAAAAATATTTTACTAGGCCATGGTCCGAACATATTAAAATAATAAGGTTGCTTGTGTGGAGGTGAGTCACACTCCCATGGAAATTAATTTAAAAAGGAAAAGTGTTGAATAAGTCTTGAGGGGTTCATTAATGCTTTGAAAAGTAAGTCAAACAAACCCAAAATCACTTTATTTTAATGGTAAAACATATATTGGCCGAAAATAAGGATTATAGTATTTTATTACATCACCATTGGGTCATTATGATGTCATAAAACACATTATATATTTAAATGGTATTTAATTTTTACCCAAAAATTTGACTGTCTCAGAAAATTATGAAAAAATCACCGTTGGATAATTTCGACGTCCTGATTCTAGAAATGACATATATTTTATCTATTTTTTTTAAATAAGTAAATTTTCACTTTTAAAATAAAAACCAACATTTATCGAAAATTCACGGGTTTTGACAGAAATGGCCTTCAAACCTTAACAAAAATTTTAATTGAATTAATAAAATTATAAGATCATTTATATTTAACAAAAATTAATTTAATATTAATAATAATATTTTATTAAAATATTATTTAATTCAAAAATCCCTTAATTTAATAAAATTGAATTCTTAATTAAATAATAACTAAAAACACCATTTTTTACTTTAAAAACTATTTACAATGTATCAAAAATGACTAGAAATTATATTCATTATTATATACAAAAAAATAATGTACATGAATATAGTACTACTTATTTGTTACATAACCCCTTAAAACAACCACATAAGACCTAAGGGTAAGCTGTGCGATGGTGACCGACTCTTGGGGCGGCTCGGATAACATCGTCCGAGTGGTAATCTCTATCAACTTCCACTTTTACCATAGACGATCACGTTCGAGCTTGACATAATGAAGCTCGGCTTGGGCTTGGTCAAGGGTGAAGCCCAAGGATGCCTCCTCTTTTCTGAGCTCCGACAAATGGGATTCATATGGGGCAATTCTACTGGATGAGGCCATCGCTTCCTTTGTCTGAGTAAAATTGGGTTTGTTAAAGCCTTATATTTATACTAATCATGTGATCAATGTTCAAAGACTATAAAAGTAATGGTCACAACTCTTATCATAAAACCAAAGAAGTTGAAATCTTATAAAAACATTTTTTTATAAAGAGACAATTAACTAGATCAAGAATGATTTTCCATTAATGAAACTTTGGGTCGTTACAGTATTCCCCCCTTAAGAAATTTCTCCCTCGAAATTTTCCTTTTCCCACACTAAAAAAAAATGTGGGTAACTTAGCTTCATCATATCCTCTGACTCCCATGTTGCTTCTTCAAACTTGGGGTTTCTCCATAACACCTTGACGAGGGGCATTGTCTTATTTTGTAGAACTTTTTCTCTACGATCTAAGTCTTCACTGGTTGCTCCTCATAAGAAAGATCGTCTTCCAATTGTACCACCTTGGAAGAGAGTACATGTGAAGGGTTTGGTATGTACTTCCTTAAGAAAAATAAATGAAAGACATCATGCACCTTGGCCATAGTAGGTGGAAGTGCTAGTCGATATGCCACAACCCCAACACGATCAAGAATCTCGAATGGGCCAATGTACCTTGGACTGAACTTACCTTTCTTTCCAAACCTCATGACCTTCTTCCATGGAGATATACGTAGAAACACCATGTCTCCAACTTTAAATTCAAGGTCTCATCGACGATTATCTACATAACTCTTCTGTCGACTCTGGGATTCCTTGATATGCTGCTGAATGGTTTTCACCTTCTCCACCATTTCTTCGACCATTTCTGGTCCAAGCAGCTTACGTTCACCGACCTCATCCCAACATGCCGGTGTTCTACACCTTTTCCCATACAGGGCTTCATATGGTGCCATTTGGATGCTCGAGTGAAAACTATTATTATAAGATAACTCAACTAGAGGAAGATGTTGATACCATCCACCATTAAAGTACATTGAGCACGCTCTCAACATATCCTCATGTGTTTGGATAGTCCACTCGGATTGGCCATCAGTTTGAGGATGATAGGCCATACTGAAGTTCAGTTCAGTATTCAGAGCATGTTGAAGACTCTTCCAAAACTTAGAGGTGAATCTTGGATCTAGGTCAGACACAATAGATAGTGGTACTCCATGAAACCTTACCACTTCCCTGATATATTCCAGTTGATCCAATGATAAATCCTCTCGAATAGCAATGAAGTGTGCAGTATTTGTAAGACGATCCACAACAACCTAGATTGCATTGTTGCCTTTGGATGTCCTTGGAAGTCCGGTGACTAAGTCCATGGTGATGTTCTCCCATTTCCATTCTGGTATGGGCAATGGTTGCATCATCCCCTTAGACTTCTGCCTCTCTTCCTTCTCTTGCTGACACACCAGGCACTTTGATAGATATTCGGTGATCTCCTTCTTCATATTATCCCACCAAAAGTTTTCTCAGAGATCTCGATACATCTTTGTGTTCCCTGGGTGAATAAAGAAATTTGAACTATGTGCATCATCAAAAAGTTCCTTCTTCAACTCTGGACTTGATGGAACACATGTTCTTTTCCGAAACCGCACAATTCCTTCTTCATTAACATTAAACTTCGAGGATTTTTCCTTTTTGATAATTTCCACATTTTCTTGAATTCCCACATCATCCTTTTAAGCATCCTTTAACCTTTCCAAAAGAGATGGTTGAGAAATCATTTGTGAATGGATTGATGATGTTTCCTTCTTTATGATTCCCACATCCATCTTCATCAAGTCTAAGAATATTGGATCCTTCTCAATTCTCATCATTGATAGAATCGCTGGATCCTTTCTACTTAGGGAATCATCCACCTTGTTCGCTTTCCCAGGGTGGTAATGTATTGAACAGTCATAATCCTTTATGAGCTCTATCCATCTTCTCTGGTGCATATTAAGCTCTTTCTGTGTGAATATATATTTAAGACTCTTATGGTCAGTATATATCTCACATTTCTCTCCATAGAGATAATGCCGCCTGATTTTCAACGCAAATATCATAGACGCCAACTCTAGATCATGCGTTGGATAGTTTCGCTCATGAATTTTAAACTTCCTTGAGGCATAGTATATCACTTTATCATTCTACATCAGCACACATCCTAATCCCTTCTTCGAAGCATCACTGAATACCACAAAAAGCTCCCCACTTGTGGGTAAAGTGAGCACGAGTGCAGTGATAAGCCTCCTTTTCAACTCCTTGAAGCATTCTTCGCATTCATAAATCCAAGAAAACTTTACTCCCTTTCGATTTATCTTGGTAAGAGGGTTGGACAATCGTGAGAAATTTCTCACAAATTGTCGATAATACCCATCTAACCCCAAGAAGCTACGGATATCGGTTACCGATGTTGGCCTCGGCCATCCCTCAATTTCATCTGTTTTGGAGGGGTCCATAGATATCCCATTACTTGTGATGATATGGCCCAATAATGAGACCTCCTTCAACCAGAACTCACACTTTCTGTACTTTGCATTGAGCTTCTCCTTACTCAAAGTCTCCAGTATAGTTCTTAAATGCTCCTCATGGTCCTCCTTGGTTTTGGAGTATATTAGAATATCATCTATAAAGACTACCACAAATTTTTCAAGGTAATCTCTAAAGACTTTATTCATCAAGTCCATGAATATTTCTGGAGAATTGGTGAGTCCGAAAGGCATTACTATGAATTCATAGTGCTCGTATCTTGTACGAAAAGTAGTCTTGGGGACATCTTCCTTCTTCACCCTTACTTGATAATATTCCGACCGCAAGTCCACCTTGGAGAAGTATTGTGCTCCACGCAACTGATCGAACAATTCATCAATTCTTGGGAGTGGATACTTGTTATTTATCGTGATTTTGTTAAGTTCACGATAATCGATACAGAGACGCATTGACCCATCCTTCTTCTTGACGAAGAGGACTGCTGCACCCCATGGTGAAGCACTTGGGCGTATAAACCCTTTATCCAGATTCTTCTGTAGTTGTTTCTTCAGCTCTTCAAGCTCAACAACAACCATTCTATATGGAGTATTGGATATTGGTAGCTCCCAAGTATAAGTTCAATTGAGAACTCAACATCTCTTCTTGAAGGAAGACCAGACAGTTCCTCGGGAAACACTTCCGCGAATTCCCTCACAATAGCCATTTCTTCAAGGATGGTTTCTTCTTTGGACTCAATCATCTGAGCCAGATATGCATTCTCATAGGGTAGTAATATCCATGCTTGAGATGATGGAGCTAAAGGAGATTCATCTTCCTCCTGAAACTTGTAAATAATCGGGGGTCGATTCTCCATATAGAGTGTGATTTTCCTCTCCCGACAATTTATGTGGGCTCTATATAAGGAAAGCCAATCCATGCCAAGAATTGAATCAAATTCCACCAGAGGGAGTATGACGAGTTTCTCCGGGAAATTAAATCCACAGATTATAACAGGGGAGGACTTATATTCATGGGATGCAATGATTTCCCCATTTTCCGTACTCACCGACATCTTTACTTCTATGATTTGTGGTTATGCTGGGATTGTTCTACTAAAATTTCGAGATATAAAATAATGCATAGAACCTGAATCAAAAAGTACGTTCGCTATTCTTGAATGAATAACTAGCGTACCTGTCACCACTTCGTTGTCAGGGTTCACTTCGGCAGAAGTGATGTCAAAAGCTCTTCCTTGCTGTCTTGGAGGTTGTTGGTTGCCTCCGATAACCCTTGGATTAGGGAACTGATTTTCAAAATGACCCGGTTCTTTGCATTTATAGCATTGAACAACACATTGAGGTTCGAACATAGCGTTCCTCTCCTCTGTCGTAGCCGCGGGTCCTTCTTGCTGACAGTTAATAGCTAGGTGCCCTTCTCTTCCACACCTGAAGCATTTTCTCTTCCCCTTAAAGAAATTTTTAGGGTGCTTCTTTCTGCACTTTTGGAAAGTGGGGTGCTGGAACTTCTTAGCACCATTGGATTTATCCATTAGACCACCAACATTGAAGTCCACCTTACGCTTCTTTTCCCCATGATACCCCTGTGATTCTCCAATCTCTATTTCGACCTTGAGGGCACATCAGACAATTTCCTTATAGCTGTCGAAGTCACGGATCACTAATGCTTTCCGCAAGCTAGGCTTCAGCCCACCAAAGAAGCGGTCAACCTTGCATTCGGGGGTAACGAAAAATCCGGAAGCATATCATTCAAGCCTTGTGAATGTTTCCTCATACGATCCCACAGATTCTTCATCTTTTTGCTTGAGGGAAAGGAAGTCCCTTTACATCTTAAGACGGAGGGTGCGCGAAAAATATCTATCAAAAAACATCTTCCGAAATTCCTTCCATTCCAAAGCCTCGATCTCCTCCTCAGGCTTCGTATTTTGGATCAAAGTCCACCATTGATCAGCTTCACCCTCCATACGATATGCAGCCAGGAAAACCTTCTCTTGTTCAGAACATTGAAGGATGGAGAAGATCTTTTCAATGGAGTTGATCCATTGTTCTGCGATCATGGGATCAGATGATCCACTAAAAGTAGGAGGCCTTTGCCTCATGAATCTCTCGATAGTGACTTGTTCCTTATTAGGGGGGTTTAGATGTTCCTCTTGACCTGTGTTTCTACTCAAAACATGAGTTAGCTGAGAGAGAAGCGCGAAAAAGTTCATGATTCCCGCTCCCATTGTATTGGGCATCTCATTAGTACAGTCGTCACACTGATCTTCAAAATGGTTGTTAGCCCGAGTCCTCCTATTACCGGCCATTTGCTGGAATAAAAGGAAAGTTAAGGGTAACACATAAAGGGTAATCCAAAGAAAAAATTTTATGACTTATAAATAAACTTTCATTCCTTAACTCATGAGTCTATAGGATTCAATCTTGGATTTTCATGATCTACTTTCTAACAAATATTTGTAGGGCATTTTTTTTAAATTCCCTTAATATGGGTTCATACTAAGCTTGTGAATTTATCAAAATAGATCCCTCGAGAGTGTCGTAACCAAGAGTGCAGCAAGGCCCGTTGTCGTGCACCAGTTCCCGTTCGAGTCTAGCTCAAAGCGGTGTTTTCGGGTTTTCCCCTAGGATACATCTGTGCCAGAGCCTCCTCTACCTGCTCGTATCCAGACAGGGATGTATTTGTTTGATAAAACACTTAATTAGTATTTACCAAAACTTAGGGATGTTTTTATTATACTTAGTCTTGTATCTAAGTCTTTACTAGGGTTTCCTAATCCCAAAAATAACTAAACCTATCCTCTGATACCAACTATGACAACCCTGCTTTTTATTACAACTTAAACATGATTTATTACATAAAGATTCACTTGATACAACAAGGAATATTGAGAGTTTTATTGTATTTGGGGATTAGGATCATTAAATAAAAACTTTAAACATGAAATACAACATCTTTATTGAAAACTTCCTTTACATGACCACTACATTCCCTCGTACTTAGCATTGCATGGAATACCGTGAGGACATGCATAAGAAAAGGGTGAGCTATAAAGCCCAGTAAGGGAGTACAAATGGAATAACTTGAGGAGTACAATACATGTTAGACAATAGCCATATCAATAGAGCATAAAAGAAACATGAACATAAAGGCATGATAAAGCATGATAATCATAACATGGAAATGTGGCAACAACAATTAACATGGATTTAGCATGAGCCAAGGCTCATTGCACATAAAGCATGAGTAAACCCTCATTGCACATGAAGCACGAGTAAACCCTTGTTTCACTTGAATTATCATGAGTCAACACTCATTGCACATTACGTATCATGATACTATACTTTACCTAATGCATTGGAGCGCTATAAGGGCGCACCCTTCTTAAACATTTCATTTCATGCATAAGTGTGCCCCATGGATCATAAAACATGGATTCATAAAACATAATCATTTATTCCACGATAAAGGAATGTGGAATTCATACATGAAACTTTACAATAAATAAGTAAATGTGCATAAAGGTGAATACCCTTGATGGAGAAATGGGCATGGTATTCACTATATAATGACATTGGCTTAGAAAATCGGTGCGATTTCTGCAGCGTAACGGTGTGACATAAGAATTCATAAAAAAGGTAGATGAGAGAGAAAGGAGTTCCTCATCATATTTACATGTAATGGAAAGTAAGGAGGTCATATAGATACATGTCCCAAAAATTGAAATGGAATTTAGATTCATGATACAAAATTATTGCTTGAATGTAAAAGAAGAGAGAGAAGTTCCTTTCAGAATTTCGGCATAGTAACAGGTGTACATGGGAGGCATTAAATGAGAGAGAAAGGGGTATCCCATCATTAAAACAATAAGAGGGAAGTATGGGGGAGGTGAAAAACCATACCCCAACATTCATAATTGAAATTAAAAGGGAAATACAACTTAAAGAAAATTGACAAAAACTGAGAAAGGGAGAAAAAACCCTTACTTGGAAGTGTGCTTCCAAAGGCTAGAGAGAGGTTTGTGAGAGGCTTCTTGGGAGCTTGGGGCACCTTGGGAGGACTCTAGAGAGAGTAGGGAAGAGGTTGGAAGAACTCCAAAGGATTTTAGTGAGGAGTAATTGGGAGCTTGGGTGGGTTTATATAGGAAAGGTGAGAGAATACTTTATTATTTAGGTTTGGGACCCCTTATATTAAATTAATCCATACCACAAACCATCCCATGGTTGTTGCCCATGGTTTATAAAAAGGAAAGAGGAAAACAATATTTTACCAGGCCAAGGTCCTAACTTATTAAAATAATATGGTTGCTTATGTGGAGGTGAGTCACACTCCCATGGAAATTAATTTAAAAGGGCAAAGTGTTGAATAAGTCTTGAGGGGTTCATTAATGCTTTGAAAAGTAAGTCAAAAAAACCCAAAATCACTTTATTTTAATGGTAAAACATATATTGGCCTAACATAAGGATTATAGTATTTTATTACATCACCATTGAGTCATTATGATGTCATAAAACACATTATATATTTAAAAGGGATTTAATTTTTACCCAAAAATTTGACTGTCTCAAAAAATTATGAAAAATTCACCGTTGGATAATTTCGACGTCCTGATTCCAGAAATGAAATTTATTTTATCTAAAAAAATTTCTAAATATGTTAATTTTCAATTTTAAAATAAAAACCAACATTTATCAAAAATTCACGGGTTTTGACAGAAATGGCCTTCAAACCTTAACAAAAATTTTAATTGCATTAATAAAATTATAAGATCATTTATATTTAAGAAAAATTAATTTAATATTAATAATAATATTTTCATAAAATATTATTTAATTCAAAAATCCCTTAATTTAATAAGATTGAATTCTTAATTAAATAATAACTATTAACACCATTTTTACTTTAAAAACTATTTACAATGTATCAAAAATGACTAGAAATTATATTCATTATTATATACAAAAAAATAATGTACATGAACATAGTACTAGTTATTTGTTACATAACCCATTAAAACAGCCGCATAAGACCTAAGGGTAAGGTGTGCGATGGTGACAGACTCTTGGGGTGGCTTGGATAACATCGCCCGAGTGGTAATCTCTATCAACTTCCACTTTTCCCGTAGACGATCACGTTCTAGCTTGACATAATGAAGCTCGGCTCGGGATTGGTCAAGGGCGAAGCCCAAGGATTCCACCTATTTTCTGAGCTCCGACAAATGGGCTTCGTATGGGGACATTCTACTGGAAGAGGCCATAGCTTCCTTTGTCTGAGTAAAATTTGGTTCGTTAAAGCCTTATATTTATACTAATCATGTGATCGCTATTCATCGGCTATAAAAGTAACGGTCAAAACTCTTATCATAAAACCAAAGAAGTTGACATCTTATAAAATCATTTTTTTTATAAAGATACAATTAACTGGATCAAGAGATATTTTCCATTAATGAATCTTTGGGTCGTTACAATGTGAGTGTGGATTTCTTTATTATTTCTCATACCTATGTTTTTTACTCTATATAATAAAGTAATAAAAAACATAAAACAATGAATGGTTTTTCCCAGGGTTTCTAACAAATAAGAGTTGTTTTAATTTTTTTATATTGATAAGGGGTGAACTTTTTAAAATATTACCCTTGTTGATGTGGAAGTGAGTAATATCCTTAACGAAATGATTTTAAAACCTTACAATATATCATAGGATTTGGAGGATTCATAATGGATTTATAAAATTAATAAAATAACCAAAAAATCATATTGTTTATAATTAAAACATATAATTGGTCTGGGTTTCCATTTATAAAATTTTTTATATGATTTTGGGTCATTATGATGTCATAATACACACTGTATATTTATAACACATTTAATTTTAATTAAAAATTTGACTCTCTCAAAAAATTATTAAAACCCACCATTGAATAATGTATACATTTCAAATCCAAAAATAATATTCATTTAATCTAATTAATTTTCTAAGTATGTAAATTTTTTTACTTTTAAAATAATAATTGACATTTATTGTGAAATTGTGTGTTTTTTATAATAACAATTTTCAAACCCTAATAAAAATTACATTTGAATTAATAAAAATTATATGATAATTTATATTTAATATAAATCATTTATTAATAATATTTAAATAAAAAAATTCAAAATTCCATTAATTAATCAAAATAAATCCCTTAATTTAATTTGAATATAACCCAAAAATAAAAGTTGTGTTTTATTGTATCAAAATAAAAATCATTTGTAAAGTAAAAATAATAAGATGAAAACACTTTAATTATTCTATAAAATATACATATTCATGTTATTAATTTCTTAATACCTATCCCATTAACACACTAGTAAACTCCCTAAAAGTAAGGTGTGTGATGATGAGAATTTTATGGGGTGGTTCAGTATACATGGTTTGGGTTGTGATCTCGATGAAATTTAACTTCTCTCATAAATAGTATATTTCATTATTAAGTTGTTAGATATCAGCTTAGTATTGGTTGAGTGTAAATCCCAGTGATTTTACCTCCCTCGGATGTTCGGAAAAATGGGATTCATAGGGTATGATCCTACTGGTTGATTCCATCACTTCATTTGTCTATGCCAATTGCATTTATCAAAACCCTATATTTATACTAATCATACTATTACTATTAAATGACTATATTATCATAGATAATGATACTTAAATATATTTTAAATCCCATATTATATAATAAAAAATAAGTACATTCATTTTCAATACCCATAATATATAATAATGTATTTAGTTAAATTTCAAGGTGAATTTTATTTATAAAAGTTTGGGTTGTTAAAATATTTCCACCTTCAAAAAAATTCATTTCAAATGCTAAAACATATGAGGGTAATTTTATTTCATAAATTCATCTGGTTCCAAAATCATTTATTCAATCTTGTGGTTTCTCCACAATAATTTTACTAGGTGCATATTCTTTTTCTGTAGAACTTTGTCTCTACAATCTATGATCTTCACTGGATGCTCCTCATAAGAAAGGTCATTATCTAGTAGAATGACCTATAGATTGAGTAAATGTGAGGGGTATGGTATTTACTACCTAAAGAGTGAAATGTTGAACACATTATGTTATTGAGATAGGTTAAGTAGGAGTTCTTGATGATATTCCACTACTCTGATGTGAATTAGGATGTCAAAGGAACCAATTTAACTTGGACTAAGAGTTTTATTCTTCCCAAATATCATGAATTTATTCCATGGACATATATAAAGAAATACTATTTCTCTATCCTAAAACTCTAGGTCTTATCGATGATTGTCATCATAGATCTTCTTTCAACTCTTATCATACTTAATATGATGTTGAATGGTCTTAACATTTTCCACAATTTCCTCAACCATTTTAGGACCTATTATTTTGTGTTATCTAACTTCATCCCAGTATGTTGGTGTCCTAAATCTATTACAATAAAGGGATTCATAGGGATTAATTTGAATACTAGAGTAGAAACAATTATTATATGAGAATTTAACTAGAGGAATATTTTTATCCCATCCTCCTTTTAATTCAATTGAGTATTCTCTCAACATGTCCTTCAGTGTTTGCATAGTCTTCTCAGATTGTCCCTCAGTATGGGAGTGATAATACTTGATGAAGTTCAACTTAGTATTTAGAGAATATTGGAGAATCTTCTATAACTTGGAGTTAAATATTAGATCTTGATCAGATACAATTTATATTAGTTTTCCATGTATCATCACCACTTCTCTAATGTATATCCTTGAAATTTTATTGAGTGATAAGTCCAATAAAATTTTAATGAAGTGATAATTCTTTATATGAGTATCCACCATAGCCCATATAAAATTATTTCCTCTTAATTTCTTCAAAATACCAATTACAAAGTCCTTAGTTATGTTTTACCATTTCCATGTAGATAAGGGTAATGTTTACATTATCCCCTTTGATGTTTTTCTTTTCTCCTTCACTTATTGACAAACAAGATATCTGGATGTATATTCCATGATCTCTTTCTTCATTTTGTCTCACCAATAGTTCTCTCAGAGATCTCGATACATCTTTGTGATCCCTGGATGGATATAGAATTTTTATATATGTGGATCATAAAAAACATCCTTTTATAACTTATGATTTTATGGTTCAGATAGTCATGACCAAAATCTCAAAACATCTTCTTCATTAATGTTGAACACCAGTGATTTCCATTTTCTTATAGCTTAAACTTTTTTTTGAATTCCCACATCATATCTTTGAAAATATTTTACCCTACCTATATTTTATGGTTGATAAATAATTTGTGAAAGTTTTAATTATTTTCTTTCATTTATGATTCCCATTTCCATCCTTTTCAAATCAAATAAGATCAGATCTTTCTCAATTATCATAAATGATAAAATTGATGGATCTTTTATACTTAGAGCATCAAAAAATTTATTTCTATCTCGGGATTGTATTGGATTGAGTATTAATAGTACATTATTATCTCTAAACATCTTAATTGGAAAATATTCAACTCTTTCTGTGTGAATATATACTTGACTCTTTTTATATTTTTATATATATCACACTTCTCCCCAAAGAGATAATGTTGCAAGATCATTAATGCAAAGATCACGGTTTATAACTCTATATCATTCATTAGTATGTTTTATTTGTGATCATTCATTTTTCATGAAGCATGTGGAAACATGTTTTCATTTTTCATCAACACAGTGCCTGATCCTTTCTTCAAAGCATTGCTGAATACAACAAAAAGGTCTCCACTCATGGATATTGTTTATGAAGGTGTAATGATAAGCCTCTTTTTTAGTCCTTTAATATCTCTTCACATTCATCATTAAAACAAACTATAATTCATTCTATGTTCTCATAGTTAGATGGTTTTACAATCATGATAAATTTCTCACAAATTGATGATATAACCCAGATAATCCAAAGAAACTATGGATATCTGTCACATATGTTGGAATCATCCATCCTTTAATTGCTTATTCCATTGAATGGTACATAGATATCCCATTTTTTGTGATAATATTACCTAATAAAGATACTTACTTCAACCAAAATAAATATTTTCTAAAATTTTCATAAATATTCTCTTTTCATAAGGTTGGTAGCACAGTTCTCAGATTCTCTTTATTCCCCTCTATGGTTTTGGAGTATATTATAATTTAATTTATAAAGACAACCACAAATTTATAAAGGTAATCTATAAATAATATGTTAATTATTTCCATGAATATTAATAGACAATTAGTTAGTCTAAATTTAATTACTATAAACTCATAGTTTCCATACTTTGTTCAAAAACCAGTCTTGGGGAAATCCTCCTTCTTCACCCTTAGTAATATCCTGACCGAAGATCCACCCTAAAAATGTATTTTTCTCCACATAGTTGATAAATTTTTTTATCAATCTGTGGAATAGGATACATTTTTTATCATGATCTTGTTGAACTTATGAAAATCAATGAAAGGGCGTGTTGATCCATCCGTCTTTGTAATGAAGAGGATTGGTTCATTCTAAGTTGAATCACTTGGGAATATAAACCCTTTATCCATATTATATATTTTTGTTAATTCATCCCCTCAAGTTCCACAGTATCAATTATATTAAAATTATTGTATAATGGTAATTCCTTATGTATAATCTTGATTGGAAATTCAACATCTCGGCTTAGAAGAAGACTAGGAAATTATTCGAGAAACAAATCATTGTATTCCCTCATAATGGGAATGTCTTCAAGGATGATCCCTTACTTATAATCAATCGTTTTGGATAGATATGATTACTCATAGGGAAATACATTCCATTCTTAAGATGTTGGTTCTAAATAAGATTCATCATCCTCATTTTAATTGTACAAAATTGGGGGACATCTCACAATATATAGAGAGATTTCCTTCTTATTTAAATTTTTGTTGGCTATATATAAGGAAATCCAATCCATTCTCGGAATTGAATAATATTTCACTAATGGGAGTATAAAAATTTTTTCTAGGAATTTAAACCAACAAATTTTCATAGAAGTGGAGTTATATACATAGGATGCAATAATTACACCATTTACCATTTTCAACAACAACTCTACTTCGATGATTTGTGGTTGTGTTTGAATGGTTATAATAGAATTATGTGATATAAAGAAATACGTAGAACAAGAATAAAAATCTTTGTTAACTATTCTTTATTTAATAACTAGTGTTCCTATCATCATTTCATTTTTAGGATCCACCTCCATGGTTATTATGGAATAAGCTCTCCCTTTTTCCCTTGGAGGTTGTTGGTTTTATCTGAAAAATCTGAGCTTAGTGAATTAGTTTGCAAGGTTCCATTATTCTTTATATTTATAAAAATGAACAATGAACTGAGGGTTTACTAAAGCGTTCCTTCCCTCTATCACATTATTGGGATTCTCTCATCTTCAATCACTAGCTATGTGTCCTTCCTCCCTACACCTAAAGTAATTCCTCATCCCACTTATGCAATTTCCAGAGTTCTTCTTTCTTGACTTTTAACATGGGGGTGCTGAAAATTATTAAGAAATTTTATATTTCTATATTAGATTGGTAGAATTAAACTCCACTTTCTACTTCATATCCCCATTATACCCTTCATATTTTTAGATACAAATTTTGACTTTAAGGGAGAATTAGATAATTTCCTCGTAATTATCAAAGTTTCAAATTGTCTGGGATTTTTGTATATTGGGGTTTATACCACCAAAAAAGTGTTCAACCATTCATTTAGGGGTAATTAAAAATTCAAAGGTGTATCTTGAAATTCTTGTGAATTTTTCCTCATAAGTCCTAATGGATTCAACATCTTTTTTTTCTAAGTGTAGAGAAATACCTTTGCATTTTAATTCAGACAGTGCGAGAAAAATATTTGTCAAAAAAATAGAGAATTACTTCCACCCTATCAATTTGGTCTCTTCCTAAAATTTTTATTATCGATCAATGTAAAAAAATAATAATATTATACCTCCATACGATAAATATCTATCATTATCATCTCTTACTCGGAACATTGAATGATGAAGAAGATCTTCTCAATCAAGTTGATCCATTGTTCTATGAATAAGGGATCTGATGATCCATTGAAATTCGGATACCTTTGTCATATAAAGTTCTCAATCACATCTTGTTATATCTTTGGGGGGATTGGATGGTCCTCTTAATTTAGGTTTATATTGATAACCTGATTTATTTCAGAGATTATCCTCACAATGATCATGATTCTTTCTCCCATTGAGTTGGGCATCTTATTTGGGTAGTCATCACATTTCACTTCACATTGGTTGTTTACTTGATTACTCATATTTCCAACCATTGGTTAGAATAAATAAAAAATTAGGTATGATAATTTTTAAATTAATAATCAGATAAATGGGAATCTAATGACATTATGTATATAACTTATAAATGAAATTTATTTATTAACATGTGAATTTTTATTATTCAATATTTGTTATCCATTATCTACTTCCTAAAATATACTTTTATGGAAATTTTTTTCCCTTTTATAATGGTTCACAATGAGTTGATGAATTTTCTAAATCACATCCCAAGGGAGTGTTGAACTAGGTGTGCAGCAAGGCCCATTTTCATGAACTAGTTCCCAGTAGAGTCTAGCTCAATGTGGTGTTTTTGGGTTTTACCCCTATGTACATCTATGTTAGATCCACA
The DNA here is from genome assembly GCA_963277665.1 of Viscum album. Taxonomy (NCBI): domain Eukaryota; kingdom Viridiplantae; phylum Streptophyta; class Magnoliopsida; order Santalales; family Viscaceae; genus Viscum; species Viscum album. The sequence continues at coordinate 670,399,428 of OY728133.1, forward strand.
TCCACATATTTTATCTATAAAGGGGTGTATTTTCTTGATAATCCACTTTCTCAATTCTTTACCAAAATTTAGGGAAGTTTTATTATACTTATTCTTATCCCTAAGGCTTTCGCTATTGTTTTCTAATCCTAATACCAAAAATAATAGAACATTTCCTTTAATACCAACTATGATAACCCCAATATTTATTACATATCCATTCATGATTTACTACATTTCATTACACATAATAAAACCTGTAAAATCGATATTTCATGTGTCTTTGGTAGTTAGGTACATTAGAAAACAAAATAAAATAGGGAATACATAATCATTATTAAAAACTTCTTTAACATGCTCATATTATTCTTTCGTACTTAAAACTATATGGGATAACCTAGGGAAATACATAAGAACTGGGTGAGCTATAAATCCTAATAAGGGAATAAACATGGCCTAAAATTAATAAAGTAATACATGTTAGATAATAGGAATACCAATGGGACATAAAAGGAGTGATAACCATAAACATAAATAGTGAGGATTAATATAGCATGATAATTATAAAGGCAACATGGGAAATGTGGAAACAACTTAAAACAATACATCATAAACATAGGTCAATTAAAACTGCCAAGACATCAGGATTTAAAATGTCACATTATGGATTTAGTTAACTCCATAACCCCTTTCATGAAATCTCATGAGACTAAAACATTATACAATGCATCATAGTGCTATATAATTCTGATCTCACCCTTCACTTTAATTTCATTCTCATGCTTAAGTGTGCCACATAGATTATAAAACATGGAATTGGTTATCATAACAAATTATTCTATGATCAAGGATGGTAGAATTTATACATTTAATTCCCAAATCAAAGAAGTATAAGTGCTTGAAGATGAAAACCCTTGATAGAAAAATGGTATGGGTATTCACTACACAATTGTTTGTCATGGAAAATTACGGTGAAATTTCGACAACATAATGGGAGCATGTAAATGGTAATGGAAGGAATTGATGAGGCTAAAAGAGGTATCTCGTCATTTATACATAAAATTTATAGTAATGGGATATGGAAGAACATATCCCATCATTAGGAATTGGAGATAAAAGACATAAGATAATGAAGAAACATGAAACAAATAGGAGAAGGAGATTATCTATTACCTTGATATGGTGATTCTGAAAGCTTGGGAAGATCTTATTAATATATTGGGAACCTTCATAGGACTATAGAGAGGGTAGTTATTATTAATGACATTATCCAAGGTTTTTTAGTGAAGATAAATGGGAGCTTGTGTGGGTTTATATAGGAAATGATTGTGGAATTCTTTATTATTTCTCAAACATAGGTTTGGACTCTACATAATAAAGCAATCAAAAATGAAAACATTCCCATGTTTTTTCTCATGGTTTCTACCAAACAAAGCTAGTTTTCATTATTTAATAAGGATAAGTGACAAAATTATTAAAATATGACACTTATTGATGTGGAAGTAAATTATTTCCTTTAATAAATGATTTTAAAACTTTAAAACTATATTATAGGTTTTGGAGGATTCATAATGGATTTACAAAAAAAATAAGCACAACTTTTTTAAATGGAAAACATAGATTTGGAAATGTATTCCATTTATAGTATTTATTATATCATTTTGGGTCATTATGATGTCATAATACACACCATAAACTTATACCATATTTATTTTTTTACAAAAAATAAGATTCTCTATGTAAATTATAATAAATTTACCATTGAATAATTTTGATGTCCTGATTCCAAAAAAAATTATTTTATCTAAATAAGTTTCTAAATATTTGAGTTTTCAATTTTAAAATAAAAATAAATATTTATTGAGAAATGTTGGGTTTTTTGACAATAATAGTTTTCGAAAGCTTATACAAATTACATTTGAATTCATAAAAATTATATAATAATTTATATTTAATATAAAATATATAATAATGATATTTAAATAAAATATTATTTCTTTCAAAAATCAATTAATTCATTAAAATAAATTCCTTAATTGAAATCGAATATTTCCCAAAAATACAATTTTTTATTGTATCAAAATAAAAATCATTTATAATGTAAAAAATGAGGAAAATATATTCATTATTAGATATAATATACAAATTCATATTATTAGGGTCCTGATACATATCCCTTTAATACACTATAAAACACCCTAAGAGTAAGGTTCCTGATGATGATACTTTCAAGGGATGTTCGACATACATTATTTAGGCCATGATCTTGATGAGATTGAATTTATCTCATAAATAGTTTCTATAATGCTTAAGTTATTGGATATTATCTTGGGATTGGTCAAGGGAAAATCCCAGTGATTATATCTCCCTTGGAGTCTATGAAGAATTGGTTTCATAGGATATGATTTTACTAGTTAAGGACATCACTTCCTTTTTCTATATCAATTTGATTTATCGAAACCTTGTATTTATACTAATCAGGCGATCATTGTTAAATGGTTATATTATAAAAAATAATGAAATGTAATGGAATTTTGAATCTCATAGGATGTAATAAAAACAAATAAGTGCATGTGTTTTATATATCGATAATATATAATAATTCATTCAATTAAATTGTGAGGGGAATTGTATTTATAAAAGTTTTGTTCATTACAGTAAACACCGTGAATTTATCACCAAAGAGGTAATGTCACCATGTTTTCAAATCATGGACTATAGAAACTAACTTGAAATCATGTTTTGGGTAGTTATTCTCTTGAAAAAATAAATTTCTTAAACCATAAGAAACATCATGATCTCCATACATGAGAAAACATCCCAAACCTGATCTTGAAGCATCATAATACACCACAGAACCCTATCCTCATTCTGGAAAAATCCATATTGGTGTTGATGTAAGGTGAACTTTAATATTTTTAAACGTTTTTTTCATTATTCATTCCCTTGAAATAGAATACCTTTTCTTTTCAATGCTATTACAGGTGAATCTAGTCGTGTTATATCATGAAAAAAGAATCGGTAATAACCAGCTAAGTAAAGGAAATTGTGTATCCTGATGTCATTATTTCTAGGTTTCCAATAGATAATAGTTTCTATCAATTTGAGATACATTGAAACACCTATTTTAGAGATAACACAGTCGATGAAACATAAATTTTTTATCCAAAAATTACACTTTTAATGTTTGGCATAAAAATGGTGATCCCTCAAAATTCCCAAAACATTCATTAGGTGTTTCTCAAGATCATCACATTGTTCTTGAATACACCAATATTTCATCCACAAACATTTCCAAAAAAAGAATCCAAAGACCTTTGAAATATCTGATTCATCAATTCCATGGAGATATTTGGTTCATTAGTAAGACATAAAGTCATAAACACATACTTGTAATCTCCATATCTAATCTTGAATGTTGTCTTCAGATATCCTCCTTCCAAATCTATAATTGGTAATAACATGAATGTAGGTTAATTTTAGAGAACCACTAGGTTACCCTCAATTAATCAAACACATCATTAATTCATGTATGTGGATACTAATTGTTTATCATAACATGGTTGAGATTATGATAATCCACACACAGCTTAATATTTTCATCAAAATATTTTATAAATAAGGCTGCTGTTGTTGATGGAGATGTACTAGACCAAATAATCCATTTGATTTCCAACTATTTAAACTAAAATTTAAATTACCTTAATTTTTTGTTTCCATCTGACAAGACTTAAGTGAGATAGGACTGGTCTCCAAAAAGAGATTAATCATAAACACCACTTCTCTTGTGGGTGGAAATATTAAAAAAATTTCCAGAAATACATATAAAAATGATCTAAAAATTCCAAAAAACCTTTATTATCAATCTCCTCCCTAGATTCCATAGTAAAATCTTCAAACTGGTATGAGATCATTCCAAATGTAGGTGCCAAAAATCATGTTGTGTCTGTCTGTACATTTCAGTATCCTCTAAAGAGATAGTCGACGCCATCATCAATTGTAAAACTAACCCTTTGGGCATAACAATTGATATGATCTTTGAACATAGTCAACTAATCCATACCTATGATTATTTCATTAAAATGCATCTCATCAATAGTGAAATCCCATATCAATTTAGCTCTATCTATTATTATAAGACTATCTTTTCACATAATGGATCAATAATCTCTTTATCCAAGAGAATTTTAATGTTTCAAAACATAATACATCATCTCAATATGAAAAAACCATAAGATAAATGGAATGAGAATAAATAAATAAATGGGATGAGTTCATATCAAACAAATCTTTCATAGGGTTATAATTCAAAATAATCATACCTCTCACAATTGATGGTCTAGGTTGATTATCCACAATCACTTTCTCAGCCCCATATAATTTCTTACTGACTACAGTCTTCTCCTTGTGAAACTATTGAGATTTAACTTGTTGAGGGGTCATGTTAATCATGTAATCCCCATTTATAGCTCAGATCTACTAAGGAGAGGTATTATGATCCCATCATCCCATCATAGCATACAACATCTTTAAAACATGAGATGTGTCCCAAGAACCCAACCATGGAGCCCTATGACAATAGAACTAAAGATGCACCGTATAGTTGTAATTGTGACATGATCTAGGTGGTGATGTGAAGTATCACTTCATGTAATCAGAGGAAACACTTTGAAAACAAGAAATCTTGCTCTTTGGTTTTGGAGGAAGATTCACAAATCTAGAAGTTTGATTCTGATTCATTCCATTTCATTGGAAATAGGTGTCCCTCTTCTGAATTAATCCCATAATTATATTTCCCACCATCCCTTATAGGTATCATCATGCTTACTCCTCCAATACTACAAGATATTCCACTATATTCCACCATATTTCTATTGACCATCTCTATATAATCTTTTAGATAATGAACATAAATCTTTGAGTGACTCTCTTGCCTCAGTCCTGATCCAAAAATGCGTTCCTTAAATGAGAAAATTGTGGAAAATTTGGGTGAAAAAAAATAAATCCATAAATCTAGACACATACATTATCAATGAGATATTTTCTTACTTCAGGATAAAAAATTAAACCATTATAATAATTATAGACATGTGAGGATAGAATTATATATTGATCAATTTTTCAAAATACTCTCATGAAATGCATGGACCTAATTTATATTGAAAAGATAAATCCCACCACTAGAATGATATATCCTCCAACATATATATTTCCAAATTGAATTCCATCTCTACTAGTGATCCAAGGAAATTTAATATTTGATTCATACTATTCAACCGCACCTCTACATTCTCTGGTTCTGAATCACCCCAAAATATGGGTGGATTCTATTTTATGAACTAAATGGAATGATCAACTTGTGCTTTTTCATCCCTTAAGTTCCCTCTATCCACATCATGTAAACATTGGGAAGTACTATAAACTAACTGTTGGTTCACCTATGGCTCTGGTGAAACCACATTCTCAATAGCCTCTTACATTTGGTTTCTCATATGCCTACCAGGTTCCATTAATATAACAAAAAAATTGCATTAAGTATCACTCACTATAAATTGAAGGATTTTCAGTTTAAAATTCACCATATCAGAACTATCATAATAAGACTTTCTAAAATTAATCATTTTTCATTTTCAAACTGACATTAAAAATTCCACCATGATTTTGAAAATCAAACCATTTTTAAAAATACCAGTATCATACAATTTTCTAAATCAAACATTTCAAAGTGTTTTAAAAAAAATAAAAATGTAACTATTTTTATTAAATAATAAACCCTTACTCAAAATGAAATATTCAATCATAGTGGTATGTCTGTTATAAAATTCATGTAATGGTCATCTCATTAACTAAACCCATGAAAATGAGAATGCAACTCCTATAAGTTTCTAAAAACACTCATGTACCTAAGATCCTGGTAACTTGGGGTTCAACTTTAATATGTTAGTTGTGCCTTTCTATTCTATACATTTAATTTCTAGAAATACTACTCTTAACTACCCTCCCAGATCAAAGAATAAACTAGAATGACTTTCCAACTCCAAGACCGAAAAACCTATGCCAGTTGTCCCAAAATGAAAGATAGACTAGTCAATACTGATACCATTTGTAATTTCACTCCCATCATCATTGTCTTGTAAAGCTATTTGGATATTACTTGGCCTTAGGTGATATCCCCAAGACACTAAAGGCTGGAAATAAATTCCATGGGCTTTAATAGGGATTGGGGGATGACTTTACCTTTTGAAAAGAAAACAACCAAAATAAGCATATCACAACCAAACAACCACTAGATAATGTATGATAAAAATTTAATAAAACTAAAATTAATAACAACTTTACAACCAAAAAAATATAACCAAAACCAATATCAAATTATAATGTATAATACAAACCTAGAAAATCTCAAAGACTCCAATGATGCCAACTCCACATCTCCTAACAAGATCGAATATCCAACTCCAAAAACCATGATCAAAGTATCACACTGCATCAATAAATATATAAGATACATTTCCTTTACCTATGTATCGATAAAAAATATCTACAGATTCACCAAAGTTCCCACGTAGGGTGTCAATAATGAAACATAGTCTATTTTCCCCAAACGAATTCCCAACTCACACCATTAGGATATAACATGTTAGTCCATTTAAATAAAATAATCAATATATAGAAATTAAAAATAGTTTATATTATAATTAAAATCAATTTCCATACCAATTGGTTTTCCAAGAAAAATACAATTCTTAGGAACGTAAAAAATGATTATTTACTCTCGTTCATATCCTATTTTTCATACCCATTCCATGATTCACACAGACACACACACATAGGCATGTTTCAATGATAGTTCCAAACTCATGATAAGTTTGTCTTCTATCCACCAAGTATTCAATAAGTGGACAATCTCCTTGTTCCCTAATGGCACACACCCTTTATCGAGGGTGACGCCCCTTTATACCCCAATAGTACACGCCCCTTATTCTGGGTCACATTGAAAGCATGAACTGACAGTAACCCATGTATTCCAAAACCATGCCAAACCAACCATTTAAATAAAATATACCTTTTATTGAAAACATTTATATCAAACCAATTTCTATGAATTAAACAAGTAGTATTATAAAATCACTCTTTTTAAATCATTTAACCAAGTACTTTTCACAATAGCAAATTTTACTATTTTACAACCCATTATTAAAGAGTGTTTCTATCAAGCTTTGCACAAAAAATTCGAATTTGAAATTATGAAATTCAATCAATTTGAAAAAAATTGTTTATGTTTTAATAAGAGGTGTTGAGAGTGAATCCACCTACCTTGCAAACATTAGAAAAAATGAGGAACATCACAAATTATTCAACAAAATGGGTTGAAACTAAGAAAACCCACCATATATCTCATTCCCTATCACCAACATACCCAAATATAATCAGGATCAGAATGAAATAATATATATATATATATATATATATTCCCAAAAGAACTAGATATATGAGTCCAAAAGATAGAAGAATAATATATCTTTGTAAAATGACTAATAACTAAGATTTACCATGGAGTCTAGCCTTCAACTATCACGACCCGTCCTAGGGGCCCGTGCCGTGACTACCCCAAGCCCGCCTTCCATAGGACAGGGGTTGGCGACTAGCACCAAGGCGTAAATCCCGGTAAAAAGGGAAAGAATTGCCTTTGTAAAGTAAACAAACACCATAGAGAAAGCAAGCAGTAGAAGTAAACTCTAAGTAAAAACTGAGTACGACAGTAAGTGAGGATAAGTATGTGGGCTAGTATACAAATCCAAACTGAATGTAAAGTACAACTAGAAGGGAAAACAACAACTGAAAATTAAAGCTGCAACGTCAAGATGTCCACTGGAAATCTCACCTGAAGGGTGAGTACAGATAGCCTCCACAGCTCCTTGGGTCCAGCCGTCCGCTCTGAGAACGTCCCGCCCAGTGGTCCACCTCTAGGTACCGTCCTGCTTTACAAGCCTCAACCATGATTAGTGTTGTCCGTTGTCTGCAACCAACACAACGCAGTGCGGGCATAGCCCATGCAGGGGTGAGTATAAGCTACTCAGTAGGGACCCCGAGACCCCCGAAGGTCTCCCATAATCCACAAAGGATAATCCACAAAGGAAAGATACAATCACGAAGTAACATTCGACACTGCTTAGGTATATGCCCATACATATACCTAAGTCATCAATTCTCGTTCGAATCCAACATCCGAGCCCATGTACAACCCAGTCCACAAAGGAAAGAAAAACGTAAATCCACACAGGATAGCACAACACAATCCACATAGGAAAGAAAAACAGGATTCATCTCACACAAGTATACTTCTTTGTATGACGATAGAGATGATCAGATATATCCACTGATTCATCTATGCCGTCGGACCCACAAAGGATCGATAGGTACTAACCCCTGCAATGACCCACAAAGGATCTGACCCACACAGGATCGATAGGTAACTAACCCCTGCAATGACCCACAAAGGATCTGACCCACAAAGGATCGATAGGTAACTAACCCCCACAAAGACCCACACAGGATCAGACCCACACAGGATATGTAGGCGCTGGCCCACAAAAGACCGCATAGCATTGGCCCACCCAGGATCGGACCCACACAGGATCGGTAGCACTGATCCACATAGGATCTCTTAGTGTTGTAGTCATCACCGTCAAATCCATTGAGGATCTCTGAACAGTCGTCGTCGTAGTAGCAGTCGCAGCCAGCTCTAGGGTTCCCGCACACAGCAAGCTCGTTTGGGAGGGTCCGCTCCACGAGACGAGAGGATGATACATCAACTGACACAATGTCTGGAGTTGATGTATCCAAAAGTTTCGTATCATCAATAGGAACTGAACGTCGCAGACGACGCGTCAATCAAACGTCCGGTCTGAGAGTTATTGGCTTTTTCGTCCCAGGGGCCCGGTTGGTTTTTTAGTCAAAACCAACCCGACCATACTCCACCTACAACCAAAACATGGGCGGAGTAAGCCAAAAGATCCATCTCACTTATAGGAATCCAACAAAGTCGACGACACATCAATCGGACGTCTGAAGCTCAAGTTATGAGCGTTTCCGCTCCGAGGGCCCGGTTGGTTTCGCGTACGAACCATCTCGGCCGAACCCAAAGTATTCCGAAACCTTGAGTGAAATATACCTGAACGACCGTCTCGATCCAAGGATCGCATCACAACTGACGGTGCATCAATTGGAGGCCCGTAGCTCATGATATGGGCGACCGATAGGAAGAGGTTCAGTATTGAGGGGTTCGGCCCCGGTCCGACCCGACCCGATACCCCCAGGGTCGGCCCGAACCGGGTCGACCCGAACCAGGTCCGGGTCCAGCCCAGCCTGGGGGTGACGCTCTGACCGAGGCATGCTGGGCACGCTGGCCAAGAGCTTGGCCAAACGACTGATCCGTTTGAGGGGGGGGGGGGGGGGGGGCTGCCCCCCTATCTTTTGTAACCGCGACCCCCATTATGGGGGGCCGCTTGAGATGGCTACCGGGGGTTTGTAACCCCCTGACTTCTCCCTTTTCCAGATGGCCCGCCCTGGCTGGCCGGCTGTTGCCGCCACGGGACCGGCAAGGCCAGTCCCCCTTGCTCTGACACCGGCAGCCCGAAACCGGCTGCCGGTCTCTCAGCTCCGCCGCGGCCTGGAACCAGCTGCGGCCTTGGTTCATCCTGCACGGCGTGACGGCGCCGCGCCCCTCCGCCGCGGCCCCGCTCCGGCCGCGGTGTCTTCGGATTTTTCTGGCACGGCGTGACGGCTCCCCAGATTGGTTCATCTTTCAAATGCGTGGCGCGACGGCACCGCGCATATTTGTCGCTCTTCCCTGCATGGTGCGGCGGCACAACATCACTTCCCTTCAAACCGCAACCACAAATGAATAAAATGGAGGAGGGTCGGCCGTGTTTGTGAGATCCGTCCCCCTCCCGTTAAATGATATCAAGTGGCTCCAAAGAACGAGGATAGTTGATGAAGAAAACAACGGAAGTAATCACAAAATTAAAACGCATAAAACCCCTACCTCGTCGAACAAGTTGGGTGAGGATTCATCGCGGAGATAACCATCACGGAGGGAGACATCGCAGAAGGAGATGTCGCGGACGGAGACGTCGACCTCCGAGGAATCCGGCGTTCTTTGCGTTCTTTGCGTTCTTCGACGAAGAAGATGAAGATATTCAAGATTCCCTTATCTTTTCTCCCAAAGCTCTCAAGCAACAAGCCTCCAACCCAAAATAAAATAAGTACCACACTTATTTTATTAACATAACTTAAGTTTGAATTTCAAAAGTTGAAATTAATCCTCACAATTAATTAACTTAAGTTGTCAAATTAAAAGAGGGGTTATGGAAGGTTAGGAAAGGTGAAGGGGTAGGGTTCGTGTGGGCCCCACCACCCTCATAACCTCCAAATGGAAGTTGGGTGGTTTCCCCCAACTTCCACCCAAAGGTTTAAACAACTTAGGGTAAAATAAAATTGATACTTAATTTTATTTTACCTTCTAAAAAAATTAACAACTTCTCTCATGTAAACGAAACTCCGGAAAAGGCGTTTCTAAGAAAAAACCGGCGCTGCAATTCCATCGGTGCCCTCAGAATTCGATTCTGAGCACCTGATCAAGAGTTATAAATCCCCGCTCGTTCGTTCACTGAACTCACCCAAGCTAAACTTCAGATAGAAATTCCAGGCACACCGGGCCTCGGAATCAAGTGATGTCAGAAACCGCGTTCTTGTAAAATCCCAAAGAAAAATAAAAAAAAAATTTCCTTGAATTTTATGGATCTTTACATCAACGCACCACGATTTTATAATTAATTTCTCATAGATTGAAGGGAAGGGTCTCCAAAACCTTTAAAAGGAGGTAAAATCAAGTTAGGGTCATATTAAAGGAAAATAGATCCATTAAGGAGAAAATATGAATTAGATAAAAAAAATTCAAATATAATGATTAACTATGCATGGTTTAGGCACATAGTTAGGAAAAATGTGCCCAAACCATACACCTACCACTACATCTAATCACCCTTCAGACAGTTGGCTCACATGGTAAGAAAAACTACGTGCCAATTGTATTTTTTTGCTCTTTACATGACATGAATGGTTTCTCTTGGATGGAATCATGGTTTTCATAAATTGTGTTCCTAATATTGTTCCTACCCATAGTTTAAAATCTCCATTTAAATGGTTTCTTAAAGGTGTTGCACGGTTTCTACTAACCGTGGTCAAACCAAGAACTTACAGAAAATACTCAAAAACATTCCATAATTCCTCAAAACATTACCAAAATTGACCCAATTACTTTATGTATATAAAATACATAAGTAAACAGTTGATTACATGAGACATAGTTGATAAAATTTCTCAATGTAGAATTGAAATTGGATTTTTACTTTGAGAAACATGATAGATTATTTCCTATAAATGATTAAGGATATGTTTGCATGCTGAAAAGACACAGTATAGTTTAGTGAAATCCCCAAGGAAATGGTACGTGAAGGAATATTAATACTTGAAGGTACTATGATTCAATAAGGGTTGAGTGGATAGTAACATCTATGTAGAATATGTAACTATATATCCTAAATTTATATAATTATCTACATAGAGGATATTAATTTTACAAAAACTAATGATGTTGTTTGTGATAAATTTTCTCCTGATATGAAGAAATTTTTTGGGATGTTCATTCTAAGAGAAACAAGATATTTCCATGGTTTATTAATTTCACATGGGGAGGGTATTATTTTCATATCTCCTAAAATGTATACCAAATAACACCATATAAAATTTATAATAGAGGAATTTAAGTCAATTTATTTACACATTCTAGTCGGAACCAATCATTCAAAAGGTGAAAGGGGGAAGCTAGTCGAATATAGAGATTTAATTGGGATTTGAATATACTTAACAGTTTGTAAAAACAACATATTTAATATTATTTATCTTTTTTATATAATTCAATGTTCACTAAATATAACTCATCTTTTTTAATGGAATGAATTGTTAGAAATATCGAAGGAATTATGAACTATGTCTTGAAATATGATAGTAAATAAAATAAATTATCTCTTTGGATATACAACAAATATTGTGGTTGAATTATTGATGATAAAAAATAGTTATTATTATAGTTTTTATTTTGGGGAAAAGGTTTTTTTGGAACAAAAAAATAAAATTTCAATGACATTGAGTACATTTGAATAAAACTATGTACATGAAAATTGAACAAAAACACAATTGCTGTGGATGAAAAAACATTGGAGGAACTTAATACATATGTGAGGTTGTTAATGGTTGTTAGATTTGGTAATAAAATTTCAATAAATATTTTGTGAAATATAGTTGAGAATTAATGAATGAATTTCAAATTTTTATATAATATCACTTCATTAAGGTGTTGGAGGAGGAGTAAAGGTTGAATTTATTGCTTGTTCCAACCAATTAGAAGATTAAATATGTGTCTACTAAGATAATATAGAAGGATTAATTTAAAAATGTGAGGTTTCTAAATGGATTTTAACCTCATTACTTTCAAGGATAATGTATGGTTGATTCATCCCATTTAAAATATTCTTTGTATTTCATATTTTAAAAGGAGTAGTAAGATAATTTAAATTCAATGAAATTGTATTTATTTAAGAAAATAACATAAAGGCGGTTTCAAAGGGGTAATGTTGCAAAGTCAATGTGTGTTTTAGTTGATGTGTAATATAAACTATTTTTACATGTTTTTAAGATATATGTACAAACTTATTGTACACCAGTTTAGAGAATTGTTAGGAAATACGAAAGAAGATTTGTTATTTTATATTAATCATATTTTGTATCATGCATTATCATGTGTTGTGATGAAGTGTATGTAAGTCACTAAATTGGAATACATGACATTTTTATTCAATATAAATATTTTCTACCCTGAGTTCAACCATTTAGGATTTGGATTATTTAATTATAATAAATTATTAAATGTAATGAGACTGAAAAGTGATTTATGATAAATATTTGAATAATAAATTTGAAGAATGAGATTTTTTTGGCAAAGATATTTTTGGGGAAAGTTGTTGAGATATTAAATTAGAGATTAAATGAAGGATAGATTATGAAGATATGGTTATTGTGTAGAATTTTTTTTTTCAATGTATAATTTATCTTAAAACACACATAAAATAAAATTAATCATATAAGGTGATGAATTTTTTGATGTTTGGATGTGCTTGTAAGAAGTATGGATATGTTCCAGTGTTGAAGAAGAAATCATATTTAAAATTAATACTTTTATGCTAAAATTTTTTTAATTTGAAAATTATTCTATGATATTTGTGATTAAGTGAATTACTTTTAAAAGTAAAATATTATGGTGGTAGAATATGTCACATCATAACAGTTACATGGATCTTTAAACAACATTAGGTTTTCATAATTCCAAAAAATTATTTGTTTTATTTCCATTAAAATTATTAGTAATTTGAATTATTTATTAATTATGGTATTATTAATCATGATCATATGTTAATATTTATTTAATTAAAATTTATTTTTTTTCTATTTTGATTGTTCATAATATGTGATATAGGTTTCATGAAGTGTTCATAGGATTAATAAGTATTTTGAGACCTTAAAACATCATTATATTTATTTTGGAACAAAAATGCATGGACCATTTGAACAAAAATGTACCTACTGTACGAAAAAATTTTATTAACCACATTACAAAAAATGTACTCACTACATGAACAAAAATGTACTAAATGCATGAGCAAAAAAAATTTATTGACCACATTAACAAAAATTTATTGGACTCCTGAACAAAAATGTACTGATCGCATGAAAAAAATCCATTTACCACAAGAAGAAATTGTACCTACCACATGGAAATAATTTACTGACCGTATGAACCAAAATACATTAAACGCATGATCAAAAATATACTAACTAAATGAACAAAAAAATGTACTAGAAACTTGAGAAAAATATAACTACCACATAGAAAAAAATGTTCTGACTACATGAACAAAAATGTACTGACCATATGATAAAAATATAAAGTTACCACAACTTGGAATTTGGAAATATGTTGAACCTACATTATGACCTATCTATGGTCACTAATTTCCTTTGTAACATTTTATTCAAAACATGCTATTTCTTATGTCTACTTTTATATTTTGAATTACGGTATGGTTTTTTCACATTTTTATCATGATTTCTTTATTCCTTGAACACTTATTAACAACTTTAATAATAAGAATTTTTTTTGGAAATATATTATGTAGGATTAAATGATTATAACATGGGTTTAAGTTTAATTTTTATTCCTTGGGAAAAAGTGATTTATAAATTAAATATCGTTGGAATGTGAACAGTTTGTCTTGATTACTTTATAGGATATTTCTAGGGGACATTAATATTTATTATAATTATATTTTAATGTTTTATAAATCATTATAATGTGTTATACCTAAAAAATGTTTTTAGTTTTACACATTATTGAAGTAACCCATAAGGATATAATTTTCATGGGCATTTATTGAAGATATTGCATGCTTTATTAGGAAAGATAAACTGCAATGAGCATTATGTTTTTGAATCATATCTACACAAAATAAATATATATTAGGACTTTTAAAGTTATAGAAAAAAATAGTATAATGATATTCATGAACTTTAAAATGGTTGAAAACTTTCATGGTCACATATGGCTCTAAACCAAACTTTACTTATTTGATTATTTACTGCTGGATAGTTCTATAATGTCTCGACAATTAAACACTAAATCTGTTCATCTAGTTATATAGTTGTACTTATTTTGTATCCCCTTTTTATGTTTTTAATTTCAAAGTTTCATACTACCCAATAAAGGTAGGTAACTAGCTTATGACTCCCAAAATAAATTTAGGCATTGGATTGTACCTCCCGGGTAAAAAGACAAGTTATTCAGGTTGTTTCTCCAAGAAGAAAAAGGCAGGTCAGTTTGTGTTTATGCCTTTAGGGGGAAAGGTTTTGTAACTAGGTTGTGACTCCATGTGGGAAAAAGTCATTGTAATATTACTTTATATTGGTTATAGTGGGTGCCATCACTCTTAGTCTGCGAGAGAGGTGAAGAGTGGATTAGGGCCATTTAGATACGAACCACTATAAAAATATATTATTTTCTTTTTCTTTTATTTTCCACTTCATTAATCTTTATTAATCTTGATATTAATTTAAATTATTTAATCAATTTTTTAAGGAAAATTCACCCCCACCCCTCATGTCTATTTTTTCATCTTAATTGTGGACCAACAATTGGTTTAATATCATGACCATGAGATCAATATATATCTTTACTTATTTTTTCTAACCATTTCCTGACATAATCAAAAAGGGGAAATGATCTATTAATAATGGTTGTAACTGGTTAAAATTATGGATGGATACCTCAAAAACTACCTCATTTTGATAGTACTGATTATGGATGTTGAAATTCTATAATATAGGATTTCTTTATGAAACTTAGTATTTAAATTAGAAAATTATTAAAAAGACAAACTAGATAAATGAAGTTGAACTAGAATATTTATTTGGAAGTGATTTGGTAAATTATGTTATGAACTATAAGGTGATAAAGATCTTATATTTTTCAAAAAATAATAATGTTTATAGTAACGTTTCAGCATGTAAAATTTCTCATGAAATCTTGAAATTTATACAAGTTACACATCTTGGTTTGGATAAACATATCAAAAATAAGTTGGGTATGTTAAGAGAAGAGTATCAAGAATTTAAATTGGGATAAAATAAAAAAGTAAATAAAATATCCCATAGATTTACAAGTATTGTAAACGGTTTGATTTCTTTAGGAGAGACTCTGTATAATCTTGTTATTATTGAAAGAGTTCTTAGAGAACCACCTAAGAGGTGTCATTATAAAAATTATTTTTATATGAAATTAAGAATTTCATTTAATACACTCTTGTTAAGATTATTGGATCACTATTACAATATGATTTAGATATTAAAAATATTATTGAAGAAGTTAATTCAAAGAAGAAGGTAATTTCTTTTAAATAAAATGAATCTTCTTACTCTTCTGATTCTAATTTACTGAGTAATGATATGAATTAAACATCCAATTTTACAAAAGGTGGATATAAAAGTAAGAAAGTATACTCAAGGAGATCTCAAAAATAATATCATAAGGATGATAAAATGGAGTTGAAGAAAGGCACATTCATTAATAATGATTATGAAGATGTAAAATTTTATGAGTACAATAAAAAGGGGAACATCAAGAATAATTTTTCATGAATAAATAAGGAAAAAAATAAAAAAGGTGAATTACAGGAAATAAAATAAGTAAATTAAATATGGATGGAGTTGTATAGAGGATTCAAGTACTCCTGAAGAATCTAGTTCTAAGAAAGGTGTTAAAAACACGAGTTTAATAGATTATTCAAATAAGGTAAGTGATTATACTTTTTATTCATATTATAAATCTGAATTTTACAAACCCATTGTCAATGAATTTATTAAACAAATTAAATAAATTAAATGTAATATTCAAAATTCATTGGTTTATATAAGAACCTTAAGACACAAAAAAATATGTTCTTAATGATAGGGAAATTTTAAATAAATATTCCTTGGATGAGAAAAATTATCCTCATACGGATCTATAAATTTAAAAAGGTAATCTAGAAAATGTACTTTCTAGAAATGATAAATTAAAAAGAGAGGTTGGTTTCATGACTATGTTTCATAAATATGAAATAAAGAATTTTGATTTTATTCTTAAGGGAAATGAAAAAAAAGTTTAAATTTCTAATTGAAATCTATCCATTTGTTGTTTATGTAGAGAAAAAAATTTAAATGATGAGTTTGAATAAAATGAAGAAAAGGAGAAATGGAATTGGTTATGATACTAGTTTTCCAAAAATGTTTAAGTCTTTATTTGTTATGTTTTCAAATGGAATTACATTCACTACCACTTGTTTTAGATGTCATATGATAGGTCATTATATGAATGAGTGTTCTTAGAGATTTCTATAATTTTTTAAACGTGCTAAGTCTTGTATTTAAAAATTTTTATCTCTAATAATTACTATAAAAACATTTCTGATATCTATTTATATTCCTATAAATTCATATGCGAATTCCATTAGACCCAAATTTGTATGTGTACTAAAGCTTTCATAAAAATTTTATAGGATATATATATTGGGAGAATCAAAACATATGTTTGGTACATACACATGACTAGTGATATATAAAATTTTATTTCATTCAATAAGTTTGATTGAGGTAATGATACTTTTGGTAATATTTAAAATGGAAAGGAAAAAGGTTTTTGTGGTTTTGAATTTAAAATTGTATTATTATTTCTAAAGTCTTATTTGTTAAAGGTTTGAAACATATTTTAGTAATCATTACTCAAGATATGTGAGGATGTATTTTTTTAAAAAAAATTCAAAATGATAAATTCATTATATTTAAGGATAAATCTATTTTTTTTATAAAAACTAAAAAGATAATATTAATTTAATTAATTATTCTAAATTACTCAAACAAAATTTCAAAATTTTAAATATTTTAAAATATAATAACATTTTGGGGAATTGGTAGTTGGGAGATGTCACATTCGTGATTTCATTTCAAGGTAATTTTTTATTTAATTTTGATCTATCATTTCCCCTTTAGTTTTCTATTAAGTTTTGGTGAAAATGGATGTTTTTGGAGAAACAGTAGGTGGCACATGATTGGAACATGATTTGGAAAACTTTGCACCATTTCCTGGGTAACCGTGCAGACAAGTGGTGTTTTTGGATAGAGTCTTATCACATAGTTAGCACACAGTTTGTAAACTGTTCAGACTAACCATGCAGCATGTCCTACTTTGATAGTAAGGGTCACACGGTTACAACATATCTTGGAAAATAGTACGGGAAAATCTTGCGGCTTGTCCATGTAATTAAATTTTTTAAAATACCAGTTGCTTCTTCTTAGTATTTGACCCGAAAAAGAAGAAGGATATAAATTCTAGTAGGATTGGTTATGTTTGACTCATGAAAATGAATGTTGTATCATGTTTGTGATTTGGGTTTCTAGTAGTCTACCCCATGCAGGTGTTGTTGGTGGTGGCTAGAGGATGATACTCCTCTATTTGAATGGTGGTTTTTGGGATAGTTTCATTTTTCCCCTATTATTCTATCATATGTTAGTTTTTATTTTAAAGTTGTAAACTTGAATACGAAATTTATTACTCCATGTTTGGTTAAAGTTATTCTGTTTTGTTTTATTTATTATTGTTGGTTGTTTATATTTATGAAGTCAGTTGAAATCATTCATGAAGTATTTCGTTGATAATTGGGCACTAGTTTTCATCCCATGGGGTGGATAATACCCTTCGGGACAATCCACGGACTAGACCAGGTGTCGGGTTAGATGGAACTCTAGCTTGGTTCGTGAAAAATGTTATTATATGAGGTTATGCTCTTTTAGGTCATGATATTTGGGATGTGTCTAGATATAATGGAGCTAGTATTATTGGGACTTAATGTTTTTTTAGTTTGGTGCCTGAATAAAACACATTGTGGCAAATATCAAGTCACTATGGGATATTGGAATTTTTTTTGCTTCTCCTCCTAGTGATACTATAGGCTGAAGACTGTATATGCACATTGAGTGGACGTGTATTGGTCTTGTGGGCATATTATTATGATGGATTTGGTTATGTTTTGATATGATGAAGTGTTTGATATTTTTTTTATTTCTGAACATTTTAATAATGGTTGTGTTGATATTTTTTCCTTGTAGTCATTACTTATTATAGAAAAATGCCTCCTGGAAGAGCTCTGGAATAACTACGAGAAGATGGTGGAGATAGTTCTACCTCACTAATTGATCATATATTAGTGGATGTAGTGGTTCTTATTTTCCATGATTTGGGGAAAATAGTGAGCTCTAGTCCTGCTCAGGTTAGAGAAACCAAACCATGTCCTGGTAAGTATAAGGCTTGGGATTTTGTCAAGAACAAGACTCATTCTTTTTGAGGTTGCATGGAACCCTAGGAAGAAGAGGAATTACTTGAGAAAATAGAGTGGATGTTTGTGTTCCTTGACACTCCAGAGGTAGTCATGATGAAATGTGCTTTGTTCTTGCTAGAAGATCATAATCAGAGGTGGTGTGATTTCATGGTTAAAGTTTTTAAGAAAGAACATTTGATTTGGAAAGACTTCAAGGATGTTTTTAAAGAGTAGTATTTTCCCAATGTATCAGCCTATTCTAGATTCTAAGAGTTTATGGATCATTTATAGGGAGATCGGTCCATGATGGAGTACTCTAACCTATTTTCTAAGCTAATTGGGTATGCACCTGAACTCTTTTATAATGAGAAAATAAAGGATCAGTGGTTCAAAATGGGGTTTTCGTCCAAGATATATTCTCAAGTCTTTATATTTAATCTAAAAAACTATGAATATGTGGTTGACTGTACTTATATGGTGGTGATTTATTAGAAGTGAAATTCTAGCCCCTTTGGGTTTGTTATAGCAGTAGGTAGTGGCAGCTCGTCAGAGAAGAAGAGGAAGCGAGATGAGCATGGAAATAAGGGAGGTGGTAGTTTGGCCCACCCTTCTGAGAAGTCTCTGTCCCCAGATTAAAATGTTGGATCAGTTGTACATAAGGTTTTGAAAGGGCCAGACACATAATACTTGTGTACACATCTCCTCCCAAACCTTGTCACTAATGTTGAGCTATGGGACACATGAATCACTTTTGAAAAGTGGCACATCATTAACAAGTGGTGCATAATCTATGGCTTATAAGGGGATGTCAGCCTAGTCAAAACCAACTGGGTCAGCAGATCCTTGGTTTGGCAGTTGTATTGGTAGGATTAGATCATCTTCTAGGAAGATTTAGTTTAGGGTGGATCCATAGTCCAGTGGTCATTCTTAGGTTCGGGATGAGAATGGGCTGATTCATATGGTGGATCAAGGACTAGAGGAATAAGATATAGGGATTGTGATAGTTTGAGGTACCATTCTCATTACATCATCTTTAGTTTTTGTTCTCTTTGATATGCGTGCTTCGGTTTATTTTATTTAATACTTATTGGTTTATGTACTAAAGTTTCCAACTTGACTTATGTTGTATACGATGGAGTTGGTAATGCCTCTTGGTAATCAGTGAGATCAGGGTTTCATATGTCCTACTTGTGCACTCATTGTGTTAGGGGTCAAGTTGGAATGGGATTTCCTGGTCTTGGAAATGGGTATTTTTTACTCATTCCTTGGTATGTATTAGATGGTGCACTTTCAGGCACACATCAATTACTATAAGCGATGAGTGAGTTTTATAGGAATTGATGGTAGTATCCAGGTTTTTCGGGGAGAATGGGATCCTCTGTTGGTTTATGCTGGACCTCCAATCCCGAAATTGGGTAATCTCATTTTTCAAATATCATCATTCGTGTTGGAGAAAGATGGTGGTCCTCCTGAGGGTGGATTACATCCTGTGGTCATTGAATTCCAATAGGGTTTTCCAGATGATTTTTCTGGTTTGGCTCTAGAGTGTGATGTGGAGTTTTCTATCGATATGGTGTATGGAACTTAGCAGATATATCTTTCCTCATACCATATAGCCTCTACTGAGTTGAGGTAATTAAATGTACAGTTGGGAAATTCAGAATCTAAAGGATTCATTTTCCCAATAATCTCACCTTGGGCCTCCCTAGTTCTATTTTAAAAGAAGGCTGACGAATTTCCCCAGTTTTGTATTGATTACCAGAATCTAAATAAGTTAAAAATAAAGAAAAAGTAACATCCTCCCTAAATCAATGACTTTATTTACCAATTAAAAGGAGGAATTTGGTTGTCCAAGATTGATCTATGTTTCGGTTATCACTGAGTCATATTTATAGAGGAAGATGTCTTGAAAATAGCATTCTAAATCAGAAATGGCCATTTTGAGTACTTAGTCAGGCCTTTAGGGATGATGAATCCTCCAGTGGTGTTTATGGCACTAATGAAAATGGTATTCCCCCATTACATGACCTCCTTCATTATGGTATTCATGGATGACATCCTAGTTTATTCTGAATCTAAATAAAAGCATGAGAAGCATTTTTGGATCATGTTAGGCACTATTTGAGACCATTATCTCTATGCCAAATTTTCTAAGTTCACATTCTGGATCAAATAGGTAAAAAAATTTGGGCCATGTGATCTTGGAGTGAAGGGATTTGGTGGACCCTAAGAAGGTCAATGCAGTCATTTCATGGGAACAGTTGAAAATGTGTTTGAGATTAGAAGCTTTTTGGGCCTAGCAGGGTATTATAGATGGATTTTTTCAAGATTTTTTTAGCTCGCGTCGCTGACGACGACATTAACCCAGAAAGGGGTAATGTTTGAATGGACCATTTAGTGTCAATAATCCATTGAGGATATAATGTGGGGACTGACTACCACTCCTGTTTTGATCTTTCTAGAATTTGAGAAGGGCTATGAGGTTTATTGTGATGCCTTAGGTATGTTTCTCAGTTGTGTGCTTGTGAAGAATGACCATGTGGTGGAATATGGTTCTTGAAAACACCAACCACATGAGAATAATTTACTGACCCACGAACAAGATTTAGCAGAGGTGATGCATTACTTAAATACATGGTGTCATTATATTTTTGGGAGAAGATTTTTGGATATTTAGATCACAATATCTTGGATTATATTTTATCCCAAAGGGATTTGAATTTGAGGAAATTTCATTGGGTTGATTATCTTTAGGGGTTAGACTTTGATTTAGTCTATACCCCAGAAAAAAGTAAATTTGTGGTTTTTTACTTGACTAATAAGCTGTTATTAAAGGATTTTTGGAAGTCTAGTGATGAGTGGAACTTGATGGGCCTTTTTTATCAGATGCACTTAGAGACCAAGGAGTGCAATGGAAGTTCTTTTTGTCTAGTATCCATTTGACTCCTTCTCATTTAGAGTTGATTCAGTGGGATAATCTTAGTGGTTATTTATTCCAGTAGTCCATGTAGTTCCTTCTTGGTTATGGGATTCCTTGTGATTGGTTGTTTTCTCCCAAGGGAATCTTTGGATTTAATGTATTATTTATGGTGTTATTATCTATGAGAATGGTAGTGATTTAGGATGGCCACCAGTATTAGTGGTTTGTTTATCCCAGTGCTACCAAAATGTATTATAATGTACGTCAGTAGTTTTGTTCTCCAGGTATGTGGTAGGATGTTTCTAACTTCATATCGTGGTGTTATACATTCTAGCAGGTCAAGGAAGAGCATCAATGACCTCTAGTTTACTTCCACCACTACCCATTCCGACCTATTAGTGGAAATATATCATCATGGACAACATTATTGGATTTTCTCGTACACCCTAGGGAAGGAATCACATATGAGTACTGATTGACTATTTGACCAAATATTCCCATTTCATTCTTATTAAAGGATCATCAAAGTTGGATGAGTTGAGCCTGATATATGTTCAAGAGGTTCGGAGGCTTCATGGTGTTCCGTTAGTAATTATTTACAATAGGGACCCTCATTTCACGTCTTGATTTTGGGAAGGCCATCAAAAGGTAATGGGGTCACATGTTAAATTGTGTATATAATACCATCCTCAAACTGAGGGTTAGATGGAGTAAGAAAACCATATTTTGGAGGACATGCTTCAGGAATGTTTCTTAAATTTAGTCGGTTCATGGGATATCCATTTGGGATTGGTTGAGTTTATATATAGAAATAGTTACCAATACTTTATTCAAATTGATCCTTTTTAGGAATGCTATGGTCGGATGTGTCGGTTGCCCTTGTGTTAGGGTGAGGCAAGTGGGACCCCATTGATGGGGCCGATTTTAGTGCAAGAGACATCTAAGAAGTTCATGCTAACTAGGTAGTGGTTGTTGATAGCTAAGAGTCACCAAAAAACTTATGCCAATTAGATACACTGATATTTAGTTTTTTCTATGGGAGACCAGGTGTTCATGAAAGTGGAACCTCATTTGGTTTATCATCATTTGGGAAAGCAAGGGAAGATAACGTTGAGGTATGTTAGACATTTCGAGATCACTGAGCAAGTTGATAGGGTGGAATATAGTTTACATTTTCCATCACAGATAAATTCAATTCATGATGTGTTCCATGTTTCTCAGTTGAAGAAGTATTACCTAGATTTGTCTCGTGAGTTGAATTGGGAGGAGCTGGATTTTGAGCACTATTTATCAGTGTTTGAGTAGCCAGTGAAGAGTATAGATTCTCAAGAGAATGTGATTTTTGGAAATTCCATAAGGCTAGTCCGGGTCTTCTAGAAACATGGTAATCATGAGAATGATACTTGGGAGTGGAATTTTTGGGTTGATAAAGAATACTCATTTCTATTCTTTGACTATGCTTCATGTTGACTTTATGGGGGATAAAATTATTCATGGTGGGAATAATTGGCACAACTATGATTTCATTTTGACATATTTTTCGATTTAATTTTTATCTAGAATTTTTCGTTTGGGTTTCCTATAAATTTTGGTGAAAAATAGATGTTTTGGGGGAAATAGTAGGTGGCACATGGTTGGCTCACAGTTGGTGCATGGTTGGTGCACGGTTGTTGCACGGATTGGAAAACCATGTAACCTTACCCAGATACCCTCATGATCAAGTGGTGTTTTTGGACATAGGCATATCACACGGTTAGCGCACAGTTTGTAAACCGTGTAGGAAAATCATGAGTCATGTCCTGCTTAGATAGTAATTGGTGAATGGTTGTCGCGGGATTCGGAAAACCATGCAAGAAAACCATGCGTCCCATCAAAGTCATTAAAATTTTTAAAATACTAGTTGTTTCCTCTTGGTATTTAACCACAAAAACACCCATCGTCTTCCCCACTTAGTATTTCCAGCCCAATGTGCCTCAAAACCTCCTCGTTTTCCCTTGGGCCTCCATTTTTTCGCACATTTGGTGTGG
The DNA here is from genome assembly GCA_963277665.1 of Viscum album. Classification (NCBI taxonomy): domain Eukaryota; kingdom Viridiplantae; phylum Streptophyta; class Magnoliopsida; order Santalales; family Viscaceae; genus Viscum; species Viscum album. The sequence goes on from OY728133.1 coordinate 670,423,379, forward strand.
TTTCTCCCCAATTATTCATGTATTTCCTTAATTTCATGATTTCTCCCAAATTTATAAGGTTTCTATCTTTATTATTTGGGGGTTTTGTTTTCCAGCGGGTAATGTTTCATTTTTAGTGTTAGATCATTCTATTTAGGGTTCAATATTGAATTTTATGCTTATATCATGCCTTTATAGGGTTCATTTGAGGTGTAGTTGGGATTTAGCACTGATTTCTAGAAGTTTTTAAATATGAGGTAGGTGGTTCCATTCTTAAACATTATTTGGTGATTTTGATATACTTTCATTGCTTCTTTTTTAGGTTATATGCATTGAGTGTGAGCTTTGAAATGTGTTTTTGAAAGTTTTTAAGGTGTGTATTACATGAAAGTGGTTTTCTAAATAAGAATTTGTTGTTTTCAAGTGTGTTATTTTGTTGTTCCTCTTTAAGGTATTTTATTAATTGTGAAAGTGGTTTGTTTAATTATGAAAGTGATGTGAAACATGATTCAAAATGGTTTGGGTGTGTGTTTGGATTAAAAATTGGTTTTGGGTCCTGGAAATAATGGTTTAATTATGTGTGTTATATCAATTGGATTATGCATGTTTAAACGTAATGTTTATGTGATATGTGAAATTAAAAATTAATCATGATGGGAAATGTAGGTATCTATGTAGATGGACTATGACTAGTTTGATAGTTGACTCGAAAGTGGATTTCCCTAGATTCATCTAGCAGGATTGATGATTACAACATTTACTAAATTATGATGATGTTTGGAGACCTCAATGCCTGTGGGATGTTCCCTCCTACTCTCTTGTGGATGAGAACGTTTTTTTGTCATTTCTATACCACATTTCACCATGATACGATGGACATAATGTTTGATTTTTAGGTAGTTCCTAGAGGGGTTTCCCATGAATTAGTGATCTTTTGTGATATTTCTCTTTCCATTATAATATGTTGCACTTGGTTGGTAACATTAAAAGAAAATCATGTTTTCCTTACTAAGAATAATTTCCCCTTCAAATTTTTTCTATAAAAATGTATCTACATTTTCTTTTTATAAAACATTCATATTATCTTATCTTATAATGTTTTGGCATGTTACTATTTTTTTGGTTGGAATCCTAATAAGATTTGGCTCACACCCTACTTACAACTTTGGGTGTAATTAAACTTGGTTATTATTTAATAAAGTAAATTAAATAAATATTTTTGTGGTGATTTGGGTTTCTAGTTGTCTCCCCCTTGCAGGTGTTGGTGGTCGTGGCTAGAGGATGATAATCCCCTTACTGCATGGTGGTTTTTGGGATAGTTTTTTTTGTTCCTTTATTATTGTATTCTATCTCAATTTTTGTTTAACATTGTAAAATTTAATTATAAATTTGTTAATACAAGTTTGGTTATGGTTATTCAGTTTTGTTTTATTTATTATTGTTGGTAGTTTATATTTATGAGGTCAAGTGAAATCTTTCCCAAAAAATTCTGTTGATACCAAGGCACTAGTTTCCAGTCTGTGGGGATCAAAAATGCCCTTCGATCCATGCTGCAGATCGGGTTGGGTGTCAGGTTGGATAGTAATCCATCTTGGTTCATGACATTTCAGGATAATTTTATGTTGATTCACAAGTTTTCCAAGAACCAAACTATTCTACAGCTACCAAAACTGAAGGAGGATAACATCATTATGTATGAATCTTTCATGAAAGTTATACAATAAAAAATATGTTTCATGTGATTTATTGAAGTAAAAACTGTAAGTCATCTTGATCTAGTTCATTATGATTTTGTTGGACCTATTAAACACACTACTTTGGTAGATGAAAATATTTCTTTTGTTATTATAGATGATTTTACAAGATATGCATGGATTTACTTTCTTACTCTTAAATATTATACTATATCATAATATATAACTTTTAATAAAAAATTTCAAAATGATAAAGGGTAGTTAATGAAATAAATTATATTTAACCATGGTGGTGAATTTCAAAATCTTAAATTTATCTAGTTTTGTGAGGAAAGTGGGAATTTATACAGTTTTTAGCCCCAAGAACACCATAATAAAATGGTGTAGTATAAAGAAAACGTTGAACACTTCACGAAATTTATTGGATAATATTAAATGAGTTTAACATACCTAAATATTTTTAGGTAGAATCTCTGAACATTTATTTTTATGTTACTAATAGAATCATTTTAAGACTCTTATTGAAAATGAATCCTTATGATCTTAGGAAAGGAATAAAACCTAAATTTTTTTATTTTAGAGTGTTTTTATGTAGATTATTTATTAATAATATTGAGGTTGTTTTTAATAAATTTGATGAAAAATTTGATGAATATATATTTTTTGAATATTCAAATAATAGTAAGTCATATAGAGTATATTATTAAAGAAGCATAGTTATTGAAGAATCTATTCAAGTAAATTATGATGAAAAAAATTGAATAAAATAGATGATAATAATGATCAACTTTATAAAGAATTTAAAGACTTTAATTTTAAAAAATGAAGGACACCAAGATTAATATACACATAATGAGGGGGAGAATGTATCTTATCAATATGAACCTATTCAAGAAAAAACATAGAATACTCTTGATATCATCCCAAATATAATGTTATTGGTAATGTTAAACATAAATTTCAAATGAGAAAATATATTATGAATGGATGTTCTTATCATGGTTTTGTGATTTCATAAAGAATAATATTGATGAATCTATAGGTGATGCTAATTTGATATTGGGAATGAAAGACGAGTAAAATCAGTTTATAAGGAATAGTGTGTGGACATATGTTATCCCACCAAATGATTCTCTTATTATTAGAAAAAAGTGGTTTTTTAGAAATAAGCTTGATGCATCTATAAATATATTTAATAATAAATATAGATAATTTTCTCAAGGTTATTCTCAATAAGAATGAATTGATATTTAGGAATCCTTTTCACTTATTTATAGGTTATAATCAATTATGATATAATTCCCTATGCTAATTTTCATGGTTTTAATTTTTTAAAATAGATGTCAAAATAAATTTCCTAAATAGATATATTTACGAAGAAATATATGTTTCCCAGCCCCTAGTTTTGAAAATTAAAAGCATCTTTATTATGTTTTTAAATTTACTAAGGTATTATATTTTCTAAAATAATTTCCTAGAAATTTCTATGAAATATAAACTAGTTTAATTTTTTTGAAAAAATTTTGACAAGGGGAAATTTGATCGTACATTTTAATTAAGACAAATTTTAATTATATTTTTATTATATAAATTTATTTTGATGATATTATTTTTGGATCTGCTCATGAAAATATTTTTAATAAATGTTTAAAATTTATAGCTTCTTAATTTGATACGAGTATGATGAGGGAATGGAAATTTTTCATTGGATTACAAATATTTTAGTGAAATAATTGTATTTTTCTAAATCAATATAAGTAAGATAAATAAGTAGTTACCATATTTGGTTTAGTATCTTCTAAAATTAAAAATACTACCATGAGTACTACTTGTAACTAAGATTTATATAAATTTAGAAAATATGTTGATGGTAAAACCTATAGAGGAATGACGAGATGTTTTTTATATTTAATTATTTCTAGGAAAAAATATAATTTTTCATTTTTTATGTGTGATATATATCACATTTATCGTATGTAAAGTCACATTAAATTTTTTAAAAGGATCAATAGTTATGTTAAAGAATCGTTGAATCTTTTTTTACATTATCATACTAATACTAACTTTTATTTGATAAGATATTATGATTCTGATTTTGGTGGATGAAATATAGATAGGAAGAAAACTTCAGTTATGTGTAATTTACATGGTAATTCATTATTTTCATGGGCTATAAAGAAATGAATTTTTCCCTCTTTCAATTACTGAATCTGAATATATAACTTTTTCATCTTGTTGTGCTCAATATTTAATGATTAAGAAAACACATTATAATTTTTGTTTTGATTTTGATAATATTGATATTTTATATTATAATAATTATACTATTTATATCTCTAAAAATACCTTACATAAAAATAGGACTAATCACATTTATGTTAAATATCATTTTATTAAGGATAATGTTCAAAAATGAAATATATGTTAAGAATTATTTTAATGGAAAAGAAATATGATAATATCATTAATAAGACCATGTATTTTAAAAAGTTTGATAAAATCAAGTTTAACTAGATAAGATATAGATTCAAATTTACATGGTATGAATTTAGGGGGAGTTAAGTGTGTTTATGTGCTGAAATTTTCAAATTTACAGTAAATCTATAAAATCTGGAATTTCATTTTTAGATTACTATTGTATAATTTGTGTATATTTTTTTATTATATTACTTTTTTGAGACTTATCAAACATAATATATAATTTTAAATTACTATCTAAACTCTTTGTTAGAATAAAAGGGTATTTTATGAATGTTTTATTTTAAATTTTTATACCCAACTTTTTAAATTCTTCTCATTGAATATCAGCTTCTTGATATATGTTTTAAAAATGGAAGTACTTTTAGTGGCTCCTTGTTATATGCTTAAAAAAATTAAGGTTTAATAAAATTATGGAATACAATGTGTTTTTAATGTATTTATTTATTTAAATGGAATTAATATTTTAATTATTAATTTCAAAACATAGAATTATTCTATTGAAACTTTATCTTTTTGATAGTTTCAAAATGGGGGGATATGTTTTTGAAATTATACTTTGTTTTATAATTTTAAAAAGGGGAAAAAGTTGAGTGAATCCTTGAAATAATTTATGTTATGATAATTATTGATATTTGTTTGTTTGATTTTCTTTAAAAAAATTAATAATTTGAATTATGTATTAATTTAAGTATGATTAATCATGATCATATCATATTATTTTTTTCTTAAAATATCATTAATTTTTATGTTTTTATTTTTTATAGCATGTAATAATAGTTTCATGACGTTTTACTAGTATGAATTAGTCTTTTGAAACATTAAAATATCAGTTTACATTTTATGGAACAAAAATTTACTAAACGTATGAACAAAAATTTACATACTTCATGGAAAAATGTACTGACTACTTTAAGAAACATTTAAGGAATGCATGAAAAAATATTTACTGACTGCATGAAAAAAATATACTGACTACATGAAAAAATTTCATAAACCACATGAAAAAATGTATTGAACACATGAAAAAATAGACCTATCACATGACCAAAAATATACTAACCGTATAAAAAATGTACTGAATGCATGGAAACCAATGTACTGACCACATGAAAAAAAAATTACCTACACGTTGAAAAAAATGTATTGACCACATGAATAAAAAATCACTAACCACATTATAAAAAATGAAGTGACCACAAGTTGAAATTTGGAAAAGTTTTAAACCAACCTGATGTCCTATCTATGGTCACTTTTTTACATTTTTTGTTAAAAACATTCTCTTTTTATGAATAATTTTATATTTTTAATTAGTGCATGTTTGTCTTACATGTTTATATTGATTTATTTATTCCTTAATCATTTATTAATATTTATAATGATGATGGTTTTTATTTGGATAAATTATGTTTATGATTAAATGGTTATCATGTGGGGTGAAGTTTAATATTGATTTTTTTGGAAAATTTGGGTTCCAAATTAAATATAATTGGAATGTGAAGGGTTTGTCTCACATGAATTATGGGAATGTTCCAAATGACTTTTATATCGATTATAATTATTTTTTAATATACTATTAATTATTATAACATATTATCGCTGCAAAAAAAATATCTTTAATTTTATATATTATCAAGTTAATCGATGTGGATAAGTTTTTCATGTGCATTTAGTGAAGATATCACATTATATATAGGGAGTAACAAACTAAAATGGGCTTCATGTTTTTTAATATTCTATATATAGAATAAATATATATTAGTAGTTTTTCAAATATAGACAAAAAAAGTGGTTGAGGATATTATTTTACTATAAATGGGTTGAAAACTTTTATGATCTCTTAAAACTCTCAAATGAACTTTTACTATTTGATGCTTTACTATGAGAGAGTTTTCTACTTCCTCAACACTTGAAAATTGAATCTATTTATATGGTTCTATGGTTTTACTCATTTAAATACTATTTTTATATGCATAATTTAAAGGGTTATGCTACCCAATAAAAGGTAGGTAACTGTGTTATGAGTCCTAACCAAAAGTTTGGCATTGGGTTTCACCTCTAGGTGAAGTGGAAATTTTTTCACCCAGTGCCTCTATGAAGAAAATGGGATGTTCTTTTGGGTTTAACCCACTAGGAGGAAAAAGTTTTTATAATTGGGTTTTGACTGTAGGTGGGAAAAAGTAATTGTAATATTCCATTATATTGGTTTTAGTTGGTGTTATCACTCTCATTTCATGATAGGTGTGAATAGTAGAGTAGGATCATTTAGTTACAAACCAATATAAAAATATGATGGGTTATTTTTCTTTTATTTAACACTATATTAATATTTATTTACTTAGATATAACATTAAATTCATTAATTCATTTTTAGATTTCCAATTCACCCCCACCCCCCACCCCCACCCCCCTCTTGGATATTGTTTCATAATAACTATAATCCAACATTAAACTTAGGGTTTATTGTCTGATTGAAGTAAAATTTTGATAATTTTTTGAGTTGGTCTTCATGAAAAGGGTTTCATAAAGTTTTAAAAAATCAAGATTCTTAAAAATTTCTTTATTTTTTATAATAATAAATGGTTTTTGTGTGAGACATCATTTTTTCACCAAAACAAACCTCGATAAAGAATTTTAATAAAAGTATTGGAATGTTTTAATTCTATGAAAGAGGTTAATACATTGAATCAAATTGAAATTATTCCTATTTGATAATAGATTCTTGATGTGTAAGAATAATTTTGTGACCTAAATATTTACATTTCCATAGAGAAGTATATCATTCCATGAGTAAACCTACATAGTTTTATAACTCAAGATACATAAGACTAATCTTAGTATTTTTATTTTACATTGACATAACTATTCGATTTTTGTTCTTCATTGAAATTAAATGTGCAGGTGTTCACAACGTATTGTAGGTAGACAAAACATAATTGTATATATAGTTTTTAATTCATTTGAAAAAAATTATACTAGGATTCAATGGTAGGTGTAATATAATATATAAAGTAAAATATGAATTTTAGTCATACTGATGTGGATCAATTCATGCTTCAAGAGCTAATCAAATATTAATATTTAGGCCCCCCAATCACATTAATTATTGGATGGATGTCTCGGATTGATATGCTTGCATAAAAGGGACTGGGAATGGGTAATGTAGATATTATAATAAAAAAACTGATAAGAATTATTTTCTATTGAAGTTGAGAGAATATATGAGTTTTATGTATAGTGTTTTTCATATAATTAATAACATAGATAAGAGGAAACAAAGGAATAATAATGAAAAAAAATGAAAAAATGAAAAAAAGAAAGAGTTTTATTCTTGGTGACAAATATCCAAATATCAATGTTTTAATTATAAAACCAATTGTATGGTAGAATATTACATGATATTGGAGACATATTATTTATCAATGAAGCACCCTAAAAATTTGGAATATATTTTTCTCTAAATTAATATTATCTTTGATAAATTTATTTACACAAAAAACTAAAGTAAAATGATCCACAATATATTTTATGAATATTATTATGAAAATTTATTAATAATAAAACCACTAGTAAATAAAAAGATATTAATCTATTATAAATTCATGTAATAAAGTATTAAAAACACATAAATCTTAAATAGTTCAGTTTTTCAATAAAATAATTTTTTTCTTTATATATTTTTTTAAAGTAATAAATTATAGAATTTAATCTTATAAAATTAACTTCATTTTTGAATTTATAATTCCAAAATTATCTTAGAATGAATTTTTCATACTTTTCTAAAATAATTAATTTTTAGGTGAAGAGATAAAAATACATTTTTGACCAAAACTATACATTTAATGACTTTATTATTATATAAGTAAGAACAGGTAGTTTAGAAAACATTTTATTTGATCAAATATCTATATATGTAGTATAATTGAGTTTTGTAAATTGATATTTAAATCCTAGAAAACCTATGTTCCACATTTTAGAACATAATAAACATTGCATTTTAATTAAAAAATTGTATCAAGACATTTATTTTAATTAAATACTTAAATGAATAAATTAAATTTTTGATTTACTTAGAATATACATAGCTTATTTATTATAAAAAACAAATTTATTTCATTAAAATAAAAAACATTGATAATTTTATCCAACATATAAATTTTATGCTTGAAAAAAAATTTACATAAAAAACTGTTTTTACACACAATGTGAATTTATTTTGAAATTACCTTTTTTCAACCATGAGATTGTTATTTGATAAAATGAAATAAATATTAGATATTATAATTTTTAAATTAGGTAATTAATCCAATCATATTTGTTTCATGAAGATTTATTATCACGGTTAAATTTTAGTTATTGTAGTAAACGTTAATTATGGAAAAAGTTAAAAAAATGAGAAAAAAGCCTAAAATCAGAAAAATTAAAATGAATTTTATAAATGATTATATTACTTACCTTATTATTAATTTCATTATTAGAAATATTTTCTAAATTTTACCTTAGAATAGTTCCATTCCATTATTGAAAACTAAAATTTATTTAAAAAATGCTATTTTTATTCAATTATAAAAGGAAATAACTTACACCACTTCATGATACACATATCCCATAAAATTTCGTCAAAAAACATTTCAATTATTATCTTTATAAAATTTTCTATAATTTTAATAATAATATAGCCTCAATTAATTATCATAAGGACTCCATATCGAAGGATATTTCCAATATAAATTTCAAGTTCTCACAGTATGTACTAATTTTTCTCTAATATGTTTTTATCTATACCATTAAAAAATATTTTTCCCAATATTATTTAATTAATCTAGTATTTGTAATAAAATTAGTTTTTTTTTATATTTTGGGAATAACTATTTTTTACTTTCTCCATTTTCCCTTAAAAAATGAAAATTACATTTGTGTGTATTTGAATACTACCACCTTTATACAGTGTTATGTTTCTCTTACCTTAACTACATTACATAGATAGTCCTATTAGAGAATTTAATATATAAATATTATTTTTTTGAAATTATTATGATTCTGGTAATAAAAATTTACATCTTTTTTATACTATGAGCAGTAAATGTTCATTAAACAATTCAATTATATAAATCGAACGTACTAAGAGGAAAAAAAATTCATGTTAGGTTATAGTTTTGTATCCATTACATATTATTATATTTCTCTTCAATTTTTATTAATAAATTTAATTTAATCTAAAAAATATCATTATTCCTCTAGAATAATGATATTATAACTAAATCACAGCATAATCATCCATTAATTATGGCATATTCATGTTTGGGTCGGTCTAAACACCTAATTGAAAATTACTATAAAATAATATTATGAATGACTATGACAGATTAATTATATATAATATATAATATATAAATTAAATAATTATTTTATTTTCCTCTTGAAATGGTAATATTAATATTAAACCCATTAATTTAGATAACAATGTATGTTCGTTAAAAATCCATGAAACATCCTCATTGCTGATTTCACCTTTAACAAACATAACTAAAAATATAATATAATAAAAGTATAAAATCTTAAATAATTATAAATGATAAATTAATGTAACTTTTATGATCAAGTAATGGTGAACTTATGGATAATAAAAAAATAACAACACCATTATTATAAAACTAGTTCAAAATGAACAACATTACTCACACCCTATATTTAAAATAGATAATAACAAAATAATATACATGTATAGAAAATTTATAAATGAAAATGGTAAAATATTACTTTTTAATGTTCTAAAATATTGTATTAATTTATTTTTTTCTAATAGAATATTCAAGTTCATTAGTGGAAGTCGATAATTAGTGTAATCGGTTATTTTTCCTGAATTTAATTTATTAGAAAAAATTTCATTGTATGAACCATAATATCATTGATATTTATTTTATTACTACATAATTAATTTATTTTACCTTATTTAATTAATTAATCGTATTTTAAAAACCATATCATGTTATTTATTTAAATTGATTTCAATTCAATGCATATGATTTTTGCATGATTTTTTTCAGCCCAATTTTTCTTCCATGAAAAATGATGTGTATTAACAACTTATTTCCTTTTGTAGTGAATAAATATTTTCCATGTATTTATTTTAAACTTATTTTTCATTCAATATATTCAATTTTAAAATTCATCTTGAAATCGCTTTTCATGGTTTTTCAATTTAAAGGTTACTAAATTCGTAAGGAATTTTAATAACATAAACAAAATTTATTTGAGTTATAACATCTCTTATTGAAATTATTTTTCCTATTTTTGGATTAATCCACCATAATATTTTATATCGAGGTACTAATTCTTCCCCTCTATGGATAATTACCTTTTTATTAAATGATTTTACCTTGATGAATTTCTACATGAAAAAGAATGTCACGGTTTATAATAATTCACATTATCTTTGATGAAAATTTCTCATATCCTATATTTTTCATTAACACTTATGTTCTCCTTATATTTTGAATCCAAATTATGTTTTATATTTTGTTAACAATATTTTTTTTCCACTTTCCAAAAGTATGTTTTATTATCCCTTTTTATGGTTTGGGTTTTCTTAAAATAATTTTTAAAATAATAAAAAAATTACTCTCATGATCATTTGTTTTTTCTTATAGTTTAAATTTCCTCTAAAAAAAATTATATATATATCAAGGTTAAATTATTGAATATAATTTTCAAAAATAATTTTTTCCAAAATTTTTCACTTCATTTTTATGAAAATTATTTCTGAATGTGACTTGTAACTTCATCTTTTATGAGTATGGTCAAACAATTTTCTAAAAATTCATTTATGGATTCTCTCCCCATATGATAATTATTAATTACAAATAATCATTTACTTATTTCAAAATTTATTTTCAAATGATTTTAAATCTTTATGATTTTGAAATGAAAATAAAAGTTTAATATATTTTATAAAAGTAAAAGTTTGATTTTAAAAGTGAATATTTATTTTTAAAGGGATTTTAAAGGGTTGTATTAATTATTAAGATAGAAATATTTTGTATTTTTATGTATTCTTAAATAATATTCTTTTAAATAGACTTCATTTTATAAAATATATTTTTAAAAAACTCTATTATTTAGTTTTAAATTTTAATTGATTAATGTTTTATTAAGCTCGAGTATTTAATTTTAATTAAAACGTTTTTAGGAGTTTTAAAGACTTTAAAAATCGGGTATTGCCTCTTATTTTTCATGTGATTTGTCAAAATATCCTAAACATTTATTTTTAATCTAGGAAAACATCCTTATTTATTAATATATTATAGTGGAAACATTTTTAAACCACCACCCAACTACTTTATTTGGATCTCTTATGGAATTTTATATTAATGTTTATCATTAAATCCATCTATTTTCCATGAATTAATTATTTTATGTCTAATGTATAAAAGTTTTAATATTCTAATGTCATGTATATGATTTTATGATAATTATTATGAATTTTGTGGTCCTATATATCCTTCCCATGAATTGGTAAGTATTTATTTCCCATATAATAATTAAGGGCATCTAGTATTGATGCTCACTCCACTATTGGAATTATTAATTTATGACTACTCTAAAATGATATCAGAAACTATTAGTGATGTGATATGACAAAATGGTGTCTTAAATTACCTTATGTCAATATCAATTTATAAATTTGTAAAAAAATTAATCAATAATTATTGAACTCATAATGATAAGTATAGTAAAGGTAAGCCCAAGGCCAATCCAAAAAGGAAAGTAGAGAATAACTTTAACCTAATAATAAAGACCTATGATAACTAAGATGAATAATATGAAAAAAACTATTAATTTGTATTTAAAGGGTTAAGGGAATAAATGAAAACAATAAACCATGTATAGTGTGTCTAGGTTCAAGAACTAGCAAAAAGAGAAGTCATGATTTATTACAATCCTCATCAAATTCAATTCTAATCAAATCCAATGGTCATAATAATTATTCTACCTCTCATAAAATATCCTCATCATATGATAAATTACATTGTTTAATTTATGGAATAGGGATCCTAAAATAATCTATAATCCTTTAAACATCAATTAATCTAATAGTCATGCATGAAATTCGAGAAACTAATAATTACATTATAAAATCACTCTACTGATGTACAATAGTCATTTACTAAGATCGAATATAATTTTCAGAAAAATTAAATCTGATGTAAAAACACGACATTGAATAAATGAAATACATCTGATCACAAATCAATCCCCCTTCTACATTACACTTGGCCCCAAAAAAAGAATAGCCTTTCATGTTAATCATGAGAGGGGGGAAATGGTTAAAGAAGAAACCTATAGAAAGAGGAGAGAGTGAGAGAGACTTCAGCCGCCCAACATCAATCCATCTACCTCAACCAAAATATATTGTTTTCATAGTATCTTGGAACTCATATTTATAGGTTAAAAAATACAACGGTCCAACCTTTTACATTCTCTGTATTTTTGAATCTTCAAATCTTCTAGTATCTTTCTCCAATTTACACTTTTTGTAAATTGATGAAATCATTATCCATTAATATTTTATCTTCTCATTTAAATCTCATAATATTTATATTTTTTTCGAAATTTTAAATCTCACTTAAATATTCCATATATTCATATGGATAATTCTCATTCAAAGTTTTCAGAAGAAAACAAATATTACCATCCATCGATGTAGCCAGAATAAACATATATATTTTTAAAGATAGAATAACCATGACAAGAACCACATGAATTAGGGTGTTTCTATGGCTATTTTGTTTATAAATCCCTACTGTTGACCATGCGTTCGGTCTCTATGGGGTACCCTCAGTTATTTCCTTTCTTCAAACTCCTTCATTAACCTCCCTTTCATGCATTCTTATTAATCACATCCTTTAACACTGGTATGGTGATGATCTCTTATTTCACTTCACATACAACATGGGCACATGCCAACTGTTGAGTCAATAAGGTTTTCCTTATGAATTTTCCATTCCATCTTGTTTTGAAAATCACAAACACCTTATCTTAAGGAAAATTGCTTTTATAAGAAAAATTGCTATCTTAAGGAAAATTGCTTTTATAAGGAAATTCGCTTTTATAAGAAAAATTATCCTTATCATATTTTCATCCATATTTTTCTTAAGTATGAGATTCAGATTCATTTTCTCGGAATCATTGAAACTTTGATATAAAGCATTCTGTTTTAGGATTCGGATTCTGTATAAGAACTATAAGGAAGTTTTATTCCGAATTCTGGATATGAACTCTGACTAAGTTCTATTCCAGATTCAGGATACGAATTCTGAAGAAGAATTCTCATTACGAATTCCAATGAAGAATTATCATTACGAGTTCTAATGAAGAAATCTCATTCCGAATTCCCATTACGAATTCTAATGAAGAACTCTCATTACGAATTCTGATGACGAATTCTCATTACGAATTCTGATGACGAATTCCCATTACGAATTCTGATGACGAATTCTCATTACGAATTCTGATGACGAATTCTCATTACGAATTCTAATGATGAATTATCATTACGAATTATGATGACGAATTCTCATTACGAATCCTGATGATGAATTCTCATTACGATTTATGATGACGAATTCCTATTCCGAATTCTCATTCCGAATTCACCTATTAAACAGAATTTGAGTATCTTTGTTTTATACACTCTGAATTAATTCAGACTCCGAAAAATATCTTTGTTTGACACCGAACTTTTATACTGCTAACACTTCTAAAAATTGTCTACTCTTTACTATTGTTCTTTACACTCCGAACCTTCAGTTTGAAGTTTTCATTCCGAACTTTTATGTTAGAGTTAAAATGATGTCGTACATTCTGTTACACTTGTTTTTTTATAAAACGATGTCGTCTGTTTTGTTATAAACTAACCGTTTTCTAAGTGACACGTGTACAGGTCCCTTCGATCTTTAAGGAAAATATGATTGTTGGAGAAGGAGCCGACCTTACCTATAAATAGGAGCTCATTTGAAAGAGCTCGAGACTGATGACAGATGAACAACTTGGTTTTGTGCATACATGCTGTTGAAGTGAATTCTAGAGAGATAGGCTCTTATTAACTCTCAAAGCTTCGTGCGACTCCGAATGTTGGTGATTACATTCGAGGGATTCCGGGGATAGGAAGACAGAGGTGCCGACTACCTTAAAGTTCTAGGTCTTCCTTGCTGAGGAAGATAGAGGTTTCCAACTACCTTGAAGTTGAGGGCTTTCAGGGATAGCAAGACAGAGACTCCGATCTTCGTATCGAGGGCTTACCCTGGTGTGGGTAAGACAGACTTGCTTGAAAGTATAAATCAAGGGACCTTTATCCAAGGTTGTTGGATACCCTTCTCTTTGGGTTAAAATACTTATATCTTGTTACTTGTAGTTTTACTACTTGTGTTTATTCCACTGCATTTTGTATTATAAGGAAAGTATAACTTCCTTATACTTCCTTATTTGTACTCTGTTTCATTTAGATTCTATACGCTTTAAGGTAGAATCTCATATTATAATCTTTTGTTAAGTTTCAATTTCCAGAACCATATTTCCGGAACTCTTATTCGGAATCTCTTTCCTAGTTTTCATTCGGTGTTAAGAGGTGTTGTGAATTTTCTTAGTTTAACTTTGTCAAACTTAGCCTTTTCTTTTACTTAAGGAAAACATAGTTATTCTTAACTAACTTTAAAGGTTCCAAAGGAATTTTTAAAGTATACAATTCACCCCCCCTCTTGTATATTGAGCATCTACATTACTATTTCGATCCTACAATTGGTATCAGATGAGGTCTCTGAAATACTTGTACTCACATACAAGTTTTTCTTGCTCACTTTATCCTTCTGAATTTCCATTCCGAACTTTTCCCATTCCGAACTTTGTTATTACGAATCTTTGCTACTAAAAAGTTTGTGTGCAATGTTATTATAAGTATGGCAGGAATTAATTTTGGATCAATTGACAATCTAAATCCTACAAGACCAGCTATCTTTAATGGTAATGACTATGAATACTGGAGAGATCGTATGAAGACTTTTTTTTATCAATACCGGAGTAGAAAAATTTGTTATTCTTACTGGAGATTATAAAATTCCTGACAAGGAAGTCAGATCTTTCACTAACCAGGAAAAGCAAGAATATCAACTCAACTATAAGGTATGCAACACATTATTATGTTCAATGACCAGAAATATATATAGCCAAATTTCTTCTTGTGAAGAAGCTAATTGTATATGGAAGAAGTTAGAGGTTACACACTTTGGGACTTCTAAGGTGATTGAGACTAGAAGAGCTATGCTTAGAGCTGAATATCATGGCTTCAATTTTCCTTATGGAGAACCTATCTGTAAAGTTCAACAGAGATTTATGACTATCGTCAACAGCCTACAATCTATGGGAGAGAAAGGTTTATATGATGAAGCTCTTGTAGACAAGATAATTGATATTATTCCCAATGAGTGGGAATCCAAGAGAACAACTATAGATGAGAACAAGAAGGTCACTCAAATTACTCTTGATGAATTATTTGGAACTCTTCTACAACATGAAACAAGAATGAAGAGAGATGCTGACAACATCAAGAAGAAGAATTGAAATGGTATTGTTGCTTTTACTACAACTTCAAATCAGATGAAAGCTAAGACTCCAGAAAGAGTAACCAGATCCAAGTCTAAGAAAGTTATTTTCCAATCCGAATCTAGTGAGAGTGAAGTCTCAGAAAATGAATTAGCAAATCTTGCTCGAAGGATGAACAAGATAGATGGACAGAGAAATTTTCAATCTAAGTATAAAAAAAAGGAAAAGAAAGATAAGAAAGACGAAGAAGTTACTTTTTATGAATGCAAGAGAGCTGGACATATTAGACCAGATTTCCCTATTCTCAAAAGGAAAGAAAGGAAGGAAAGACATTCAGACAGGAACATGAAGAAGTATTATAAAGCTAAAGCTAAGAAATTTCTGAAAGCTAATGACACCTGGAGTGCCAGTGGTGGTGACTCTTTAGATGAATCTTCTGATTATGAATCTTCAGGACAGAAGAATCTTGGTCTTATAGCCAGATTACCTATTGATAATTATTGTCTTATGGCTAAGGTACAAAATGCTGAATCTTTGACCAATGTTTCTTTAAATTCTAATGATAGTAAGTATTATAACTCTTCTGATGAAGAATCATCTTCTGATGAGGAAAATACTTTACCTACTTATGAAGAAGTCTCTAGGTTTGCTGAACTTCTTGAGATTGAGAATTCCAAACTCAATAAGAAACTTGATAAGGCAAACTCTAGGAATTCTATTCTTAAAAAAGAGATATCAGATCTTTCTAAAGATCTTGATAAGAAAAATGCTGATTTTGAAAATATTTTAAAAAATATTGAGGAAGTAAGTTCTGAGAAGAACAAACTTTCTAAATAATTAGAAAAAGTAATTTCTAAGAAAAATTTTTTCGAGCCTAACTCTAGTTCAAAAACTAATGATTTTGAGGATAAAAACTTGGTTGTAAAACTCAAGTCCGAAATTTTTTCCTTAAAGAAGTGTTTATCAAACTTTACTCATGGTAAAGAAAATTTTGATAAGATGTATTCCCAAATACGACCTTTAAGAAATAAATCCGGATTTGGTTATACCCATGCAAAACCTATTTTCAGTAACAATTATTTTTTTCCTCAAAGTGCCCCATTTTGTACCAAGTGTCAATGTGGTGGTCACTGGGCAAAGAATTGTTCCTTAAACAAAACCCAATATCTAGGATTTCACAAAGCTTACTTTTCTAAGAAGATGTGGGTTCCTAAAATTTTATTGTCTGGAAATCTCGGATCCAAACATGTTTGGATTCCGAAAGTCTAATTTTCTTCTTGATTTCAGGATAATAAAGAAAGTACCAGCAACAATACATGGTACATGGATAGTGGATGTTCCCGGCACATGACTGGTAACAAAATATTTTTTGAAAAGATTATCAAAACGAAAGGAGGAAAGGTAAATTTCAGAGAAAATGCTAAGGGAGAGATTGTTGGTATTGGTAATATTGTTATTTTAGGTAAAACCTTGATTTCAAATGTTCTTTTTGTCAAGGGTCTTAAGCTCAACCTCATTAGCATAAGTCAGTTATGTGATGAAGGTTACCTTGTGAATTTTAGGAATGATAAGTGTTTAGTTCACAATTCCAAGGAAGAATTTATTCTCTCAGCCAATAGGCAAGAGAATGTCTACACTTTGAACCTAGAAGACCTCAGGAGTCAAGATTTACCTTGACTAAGTGCAATGGAAGATCATTCTTGGTTGTGGCATAAAAGACTAGGTCACTGTAATATTAGAAACCTATGTAAACTCTCTACGAAGAAACTAGTTAAGGATCTACCGGAGCTTATATTTGATTCTTCTAAAGTTTGTGATCCTTGTAAATATGGCAAGCAACATAAATCTAGTTTTAAATCAATCGGTGAAGTCTCAACAACCGATGTATTACAGTTAGTGCACATGGATCTATTTGGTCCAACACAAACTGGAAGTATTGGAGGCAAATACTATGTGTTTGTTCTAGTTGATGATTACACTAGATTTACTTGGGTCTATTTTCTAGCAAACAAATCTGAAGCTTTTTCTTATTTCAAAAGTTTTAGAGCTCAAGTTAAAAATGAGAAAAACCTTCCATTGAAAACTATTCATAGTGGTCATGGAGGAGAATTTCAAAATTCTGATTTTGAAACTTTTTGTAGTAAGAAAGGAATTACTCACAATTTTTCAGCACCTAGAACTCCTCAACAGAATGGTGTAGTTGAAATTAGAAATAGAATTCTTCAAGAGATAACTAGAACCATGTTGAGTGAATATTATATTGCTAGACATTTCTGGGCTGAAGCTGTAAGTACTGCTTGCTATACTATAAATCGAGTTTTGATTAGACCTTTTCTTAATAAAACTCCTTATGAGTTATGGAATTGTAGAAAACCAAGACTATCCTACTTCAAGGTTTTTGGTTTCAAAGTATTCATTTTGAATACTAAAGATGACTTACATAAATTCGCACCAAAATCTGATGAAGGAATTTTCTTAGGTTATTCCACATCTTCTAAGGCTTATAGAGTTTTTAATAAAAATACCTGCACTGTTGAGGAAACAGTACATGTAAAATTTGATGAGACAGATCCTTTAGTTTTTAAACCATCTCAACTTACATCTTCGGATGTATTTTCAAAAACTGATTGTCAACCTTTGATAGAAGAACCTTCTGATAAGTAAATTGTTCTAGAAGATACTTCTGAAACATTTACCCCAGAAGACTTTCTACCCTATGTTGATGAACAGGTTTTACAAAACCCAAGTCAGGTGTTTCTTAAGAATCATCCCAGTGATAGTATCATTGGTGATGTAAACCAACCTGTAAGGACTAGAAGTTCCTTAAGAAATGAAGTAGAACATCTAGCATTTCTTTCCCAATTAGAACCTCAAATCACTGATGAAGCTTTAGGTGATGATGATTGGATTAAAGCCATGCAAGATGAACTAAATGAATTCGAAAGGAATAAAGTCTGGACCTTGGTTGAAAGACCTAAGGAAACTTCTGTTATTGGAGTAAAATGGGTTTTCAGAAATAAATGTGATGAAAATGGAGTCATTGTTAGAAATAAAGCTAGACTTGTTGATAAAGGCTATAATCAACAAGAAGGAATAGACTATGAAGAAACCTATGCTCCAGTAGCTAGACTTGAATCTATTTGTATTCTACTTGCCTTTGTAGCATTATTTAATTTCAAAATTTTCCAAATGGATGTGAAATGTGATTTTCTTAACGGTTATGTTCAAGAGGAAGTTTTTTTGAACAACCTCCTGGCTTTGAAGATACAAAACATCCTGATCATGTTTTTAGACTTACCAAAGCTTTGTATGGCCTTAAACAAGCCCCACGAGCATGGTATGATAGACTCACTGGATTTTTGCTTCAAAATAACTATGTTAAGGGAAATGCAGATCCAACCCATTTTATAAAGAAAGATAAGAAAAATGTTTTGATTGTTCAAATTTATGTTGATGACATTATATTTGGTTCAACTCAGCAATCTTTGACTGACGCTTTTGCTAGTCTAATGAAATCTGAGTTTTAAATGAGTATGATGGGTGAGTTAACATTTTTCCTTGGTTTTCAAATTTATCAAAAACCAGAAGGAACCTACATATCTCAACATAAGTATATTAAATATCTTCTTAAAATGTATGGTTATGACAACACTAAAAGTATAAGTACTCCCATTGGTACCTCAAACTCTTTAGATCTTGATGAAGCTGAGAAACCAGTAGATCAAACATCTTTCAGAGGTATGATAGGAAGTCTACTTTACTTAACAGCTAGTCGACCAGACTTAATGTTTTCAGTATGCTTATGTGCAAGATATCAATCCAATCCTAAGTAATCTCACTTAAAGGCAGTAAAAAGAATTTTTCGCTACCTTAAGGGAACCATGGATCTAGGATTATTTTATACTTCTGGAAATGATTTTGTTCTAAAAAACTTTTCTGATGATGACTTTGGTGTATGTAGAATGGATAGAAAAAGTACATCCAGAACTTTTCATTTCTTAGGAGATTCTTTAGTTTCTTGGTCCTGCAAGAAGCAACATTCTGTAGCACTTTCCACTGCTGAAGCTGAATATGTAGCAGCTGGAAATTGTTGTGCTCATGTTTTGTGGATGCAACACACACTCACAGACTATGGCTTGAGTTTTACTAAAACTCAAATTTTGTGTGATAACACAAGTGCCATTGCCCTAAGTAAAAACCCTTCACATCACTCTCGTAAAAAACACATAGATATTAGGCATCACTTTCTTAGGGATCACACACTCAAAGGAGATATTATTCTTCAGTTTATCGGAACACAAGATCAACTTGCTGATATTTTCACAAAATCTTTGCCTTCTGATAGATTTTAATATATTAAATAGAAGTTAGGAATGATAACCGTAAGGTAATCTTTCTTAATTAACTTTCTGTTGAAAAAGTCTCCTTACAGTAATA
Organism: Viscum album; assembly: GCA_963277665.1. Lineage (NCBI taxonomy): Eukaryota > Viridiplantae > Streptophyta > Magnoliopsida > Santalales > Viscaceae > Viscum > Viscum album. The sequence goes on from OY728133.1 coordinate 670,443,565, forward strand.
AACTCATTTTCATAGGGGGAGTACATTTGATTGTTTGTTTAACAAAGTTTTTCAAAATTTGTTTTCAAACTTTTCGGAACGAAGATTTCCGGAATGGAACTTCCGGAACTAAAATTTTCCAAAATGGACATTCTCGTACAGAATACTTCTGGAATGGAAGTGTTCGTATTGAAAATTTCCAGAATGAAAATTTTCGTACTAGAATTTTCATAAAGGAATTTTCATACCAAATTTTTCGTAATGTATTTTTAGTACTAAGTTCTTCGTACTGTTTTTCTTCTTAAGTTTGTTTTTCGTACTGATTTTTCCGTAATGAGTTTTTCGTACTAAGTTTTTTTTATAGTAAAATTTTTGCGAAATCTGCCATTACGAATAATCCTCCTAAGCCAATCCGAAAGGTATGATTACCTTACTCAAGTTTTCGTAGTCATATTTTACTTCCTGGCATTTTCTTGTATTATGTTTTCGGATTATATTTTTCTTAATTCTTTGTCTTAATAAAAACCTCAAAAAGATCGGATTCAAGTTTTCAACCGTCAGATCCGATCTCAGCTCATTCTAACCGTTAGATCAACTATGGAATGTGAACCGTCATCTCGTTGCCTATATAAAGCGGATCCAAATACTCGTCCCACATCGATCTCAAGCTCTCGCGTCCCGAATCTCTGTCTCTTTGATTTAAGGCTGTTCCAAACTTCAGTTTTCTCCGTTCCGAACTTCTCAGAGGATTACAGATCCAAATGTCTGCGGAGTTAGCGTCTCAAGAAATGTCTTCCACTAAGCCTATTTCTTAGTGGTTAGTTTACAGAGAAAGGTTAGTCCATCCGGATTTCTTCAGCAACTATGATTATATCATTTCAAATAATATTAAGTTGAATGGCCAGGAAGATGTTGCGGTGTCAAAAACCGGGAACCAAGATGAAGTATATTCAGACTTACTTGTCGAGTTTTATGAGTCAGTTTCTTTCTTTAAGGAAGATAATAGGGAGAAGTTCTCTTTTAAGTCTTATGGCAAGACTTACAAGCTTTCTCACACCAAGGTTGCAAGCTTGGTAGGGCTATCTTATGAAGGAGAAGCCGAGTTTATTTCACATGTGTTGCCAGACTCTAAGGGTAGCTTTGACAAAGAAAAAGCCTTAGAAATTCTCGGACTGGCTGATGACAAGGCTCTGAAGATTGCAAGTCTATCTACAAATTTCCGGATTCTGGAGTTATGGGTGCAAGGACTTATCGTACCGAGGAAAGGTGAAAAAGATAGCTTGAAGAAAAGTGAGATCTATATCTTATATTTCCTGATAAATCTAAGGAAGTTCAACTTGATGAAGCATATTCTTATTACTATTGAAAATTTGAAGAAAGGAAATCTGAGAGCTCAGATTATTATGTATCCAGCAATCCTCTCCAAGATGATTATTCGGTGCCTTGAGTCTTTCAAGGAAGCCTGCAAATCTAAGTCAAGAGTTTTGCAAGATCATGCTGGTCAGCGATGTTACTCTTAAGAGAATGGATGTGTCTTTCAATAAGGAAACGGGTGAGTTCTTTGATTTGCCAAGTCAAGAAGAAGCGGCTCCGAAAGCTACTGAACCGGAATCATCTAAGCCAGTAAGGAAGAGAAAGCTGAAAGAAGTGGAAGTACAAGCAGAAAATCCTAAGTCTAAGGAAGTCCATTCCGCACCTCTAAAGTCTAAGAAGAAAAAAGCCTATCCTGATGAGGTTGTTACAAAGTGGAGAGCTGATAAAGAGAAAATGAAAGAAGGGGATCCGCAGTTCGGATTGGACCTTGCGGAGGCTAAGGCCTTGAAGGAGAGAACTGCTGATGAGCTTGAAAAACAAGTAAAGCAAAGGAAGCTCAAAAAGAAGATGTCTGAGGCTGAGGTAGCTCAGGCTTTGTTGAAATTCAACAAAATGGTTTCAGAAACTATTCCAGTTCCAAGATCTTTCTCCTTGAAATCTCTACCTGAGACTCCAGGAAGAAATTTTGTTGCTCCGGAAGAAGCTGTTGCTAAGAATACTGAGGAAGTAGAGCAAGTCGAGCAAGTGGAACAAGTAGAAGAGGGTGCTGAAGGAAGTGGTGAAACCGGAGATGTGCTGAAACAAGTTGATGATTACAAGGGGACACCTTCGGAACACTTATCACTCCGAACTTCTGAAGTTGAATCTTCGAAGCTAGTTACTCTAGCAATGGAAGAAGATAAAGGAGAAGAAGAAGTTTCTTATCATGGAGAAGAAGAACATCTCTTACTCGATGTTTCTCAGAAAGAAATCGTAGGAGTTCGTGATCAGGAAGTCGCTGATGAAGAAGATAATGTTGTTCAAGTTTCTGATAGTGAGAAGAGAACTCCGGAATAGGATTCAATTCCAGAAAAAGACAAGGGAAAGCAAATTCTTGCTGATACTCCGAGCTCAGAAGTAAGGAAGAGGAAGGAAGTTGGTAGCTCTTCAAAGAGAAAGCTTGAACTTATTGAGGAAGAAAACTCTCCATGAAATATTTCAGATTCGGAGTCATCATCGTTGGGGCATGATTTTGTTGTCCAGTCATTAAAGAAGTTGGTGGGATCCATTCCGACATTTTCTAGTATTGACTCTAGATGTCAGATGCTCCAACATGCGTTGAATCAGAAAACTGACTCTGTATCTATGGTTATGGAAAAGTGCGTTGAGATTGAAGCTCAGTTCAAAACCTTCTTTGTTGGTTACGAAGCTCATAGAAGATCTTGTAAGAGGATGAAAAACTGGTCAAAGAAGACTGTGGAAGAAATGAGGTTGCTCGATGAGTTTCAAGATAATGTTAAAGATGCATTTGAAACCGAGGACAAGAAGATAAATGAGTTAACTGCATCTTTTGAAGAGAAGCTGAAAGAAGAGAAGAACTTCCGAATTCAAGAAGTGAGAGATCTGAATGGGAAGCTCAATTCCGTTTCTCAGAACTGGAAGTTTGAAAGGGATCATCATACTGATTTTGAAGAAAGGATGAAGGCTCAGGAAGAAAAGATCAAAGCCCAGGAAGAAAAACTGAAAGCTCAGGAAGAAAAAATTGAAGCTCAATCCGAAAGAATAGTTGCCTTATAGAAGCAAGCTGAAGAAGATCATAAAGACCTGAAGAAGATCAAGACTATTCTAAAGGGGCTCATGTCAAAGGAAAAAGACCCGAAATAACCTAATCCGATCTTTTTTTTTGTAATTTTATCTTTGTTGTCGAGATTTCAAATCTAATGAAATTTGTGCCTCTCGTTTCTTTTGTTGTCATTACTAATATTTCAGGTACTTTGTTATTTTTTTTCCATTCCCTCAAATTATTTTTGAAAATCACAAAGGGGGAGAATGAAAAGATACTTAAGAAAAAGAAGAAATCTAATAAGATTTTATTAAAGGGGGAGAAGAAAAAGATCCTTAAGAAAAAGAAAAACTCTAATAAGAGTTTGTTTAAGGGGGAGCTTTTTCATTAAATAAGACATTCCTATTTATCACTCCGGAAATCTGAATACGATCCTTAGAGTTTCAAAGCCTAAGGGGGAGTTAGTCGTATTCATCAATATCCTTAAAGCAAAGGGAGATAAGCCTTAATGTTTTTCTTTCTTCTTAGAATTTCTTTTTTTTAAGGATGTTTGTGCTTTCCAAAAAGGGGGATATTGTTGAGTCAATAAGGTTTTCCTTATGACTTTTCTATTCCTTCTTGTTTTGAAAATCACAAACACCTTATCTTAAGGAAAATTTATTTTATAAGAAAAATTGCTATCTTAAGGAAAATTTCTTTTATAAGGAAAATCGCTTTTATAAGAAAAATTATCCTCATCATATTTTTATCCATATTTTTCTTAAGTATGAGATTCAGATTCATTTTCTCGGAATCATTGAAACTTTGATATAAAGCATTCTGTTTTAGGATTCGGATTCTGGATAAGAACTATAAGGAAGTTTCATTCCGAATTCAAGATATGAACTCCGACTAAGTTCTATTCCAGATTCAGGATACGAATTCTGAAGAAGAATTCTCATTACGAATTCAAATGAAGAATTCTCATTACGAGTTCTAATGAAGAAATCTCATTCTGAATTCCCATTATGAATTCTAATGAAGAACTCTCATTACGAATTCTGATGAAGAATTCTCATTACGAATTCTGATGACGAATTCCCATTACGAATTCTGATGACGAATTCTCATTACGAATTCTGATGACGAATTCTCATTACGAATTCTGATGACGAATTCTCATTACGAATTCTGATGACGAATTCTCATTACGAATTCTGATGACGAATTCTCATTACGAATCCTGATGATGAATTCTCATTATGATTTATGATGACGAATTCCTATTCCGAATTCTCATTCCGAATTCACCTATTAAACAGAATTTGAGTATCTTTGTTTTATACACTCTGAATTAATTCAGACTCCGAAAAATATCTTTGTTTGACTCCGAACTTTTATACTGCTTACACTTCTAAAAATTGTCTACTCTTTACTATTGTTCTTTACACTCTGAACCTTCACTCCAAAGTTTTCATTCCGAACTTTTATGTTAGAGTTAAAACGATGTCGTACATTCTGTTACACTTGTTTTGTTATAAAACGATGTCGTCTATTTTGTTATAAACTAACCGTTGTCTAAGTGACACGTGTACAGGTCCCTCCGATCTTTAAGGAAAATATGACCGTTGGAGAAGGAGCTGACCTTACCTATAAATAGGAGCTCATTTGAAAGAGCTCCAGACTGATGACAGATGAACAACTTGGTTTTGTGCATACATGCTGTTGAAGTGAATTCTAGAGAGAGAGGATCTTATTAACTCTCAAAGCTTCATGCATCTCCGAATGTTGGTGATTACATTCGAGGGCTTCCGGGGATAGGAAGAAAGAGGTGCCGACTACCTTAAAGTTCGAGGGCTTCCTTGCTGAGGAAGATAGAGGTTGCCAACTACCTTGAAGTTGAGGGCTTGCAGGGATAGAAAGAAAGAGACTCCGATCTTCGTATCGAGGGCTTACCCTGGTGTGGGTAAGACATACTTTCTTGAAAGTATAAATCAAGGGACCTTTATCTAAGGTTGTTGGATACCCTTCTCTTTGGGTTAAAAGACTTATATCTTGTTACTTGTAGTTTTACTACTTGTGTTTATTCCGCTGCATTTTGTATTATAAGGAAAGTATAACTTTCTTATACTTCCTTATTTGTACTTTGTTTCATTTAGATTCTATATGCTTTAAGGTAGAATCTCATATTGTAATCTTTTGTTAAGTTTCAATTTCCGGAACCATATTTCCGGAACTCTTATTCAGAATCTCTTTCCTAGTTTGCATTCGGTGTTAAGAGGTGTTGTGAATTTACTTAGTTTAACTTCGTTAAACTTAGAATTTTCCTTTACTTAAGGAAAACATAGTTATTCTTAACTAACTTTAAAGGTTCCAAAGGAATTTTTAAAGTATACAATTCACCCCCCTCTTGTATATTGAGCATCTACATTACTATTTCGATCCTACACCAACCCATATATGCCAAATTAGCATTGACCCACCCCAATGCACATCATTCATGACCTATGCAACATTTTTTCCTTCTTAGATAATGTTGGATTTTCCTTAGCTTGATCGCGTTCCCTAGGATTAGTAGAAGAAGGTCACCCATTAATTTTTTTTTAAAAAATTCCTTTTTAATTTCAAAAAATTAAAGTCTTAAATATCTAATAATGAAAATAATTTTTATTTTTTTTTTAAAAATACCCTTAAAAATATAAATTCCCAATAATTAATAAACTAAATACTAAATGGGTATAATCAATTAATAATAAAAATCTAATAATTTAAAAAATTAATATATAAAATGAAGCTATGAAATACCCAAACACTTAATCCAATTATTTTCCTCAAGTATAAAATATCAACATAAATTATAACTGAAAACCATACAATCATTATTTAAATTTCAAAACAAAAAAATCAAAAAAATTTAATAGGGAGTAAAAATTTAATGTTCCATATAAAATATTAATTTAACTTCACAGTCTTTAAATAAACAGTCAACCCAAGTATTTTACTCTTTCCTATTATAAATTTTTTGATCTCCTCCTTTCATCCATTCACATATCATAATAATTTTTTTAAATATTCCAATCATGATATACCTCAGATTAATTTTAATTCACTCATCACTCAAGTTAATAATGTATATAGATTTATTATCATAGAATGAGTACATTCTCCTCCAATATACTTTTTAAGGACATATATTCTTCACTTTTTAATGAAAAAGATCATATGAAATCATGATTAATTAGTATTATTTATCAAAAAAATATGGGGATTAATGTAGGTAGGTATTGATGTGAAAACATTTAATCTTATAAAAGAGGTTAACTCTAAAGTACAAATCATGATAATCCAAAGTAAGAGTGTAATGAAAATCACCTCTTCAAAGTGACAACACCCTCTTCCCAAACTCAATGTAAGGTAATAAAAAATAAACAAAAATGAATGATGTACACCATCTTAAATATTTTTTCTACTTATTCATTTTTTTCATTTTAAAAAAACTCAAAAAATTTATTTGGAAATTCCACACATCCACCACTTAACCCCAAATGACTAAAACCATTGGTCAAGAAAATAGTCATTTTTTAGCCTCAAAATCACAACAAAGATTTTTTATAATTTTATTTTCAATATTGGTATACAATAAAATTATAATAAATTATATCATAAACCCTTTTCCCCAACATCCCAATGAAATCACCCACACACATATTATTTTAAATAGAGTACACCCCTTTCCACAATAGTCAACCTCTCCCCAATACATAAACTCTTGAATAACATGAAAAACACTTAGATTAGGTTTTAAAAGGATATAATTGTCATGTATTTTTTATCCTTTTATAATAGGTTTTCTCATGGATTATAATGGATGAAAAAAAGATCAATGTCAAAGGTTGTTCAAAGGATAATGTATAAAAAATAGTTCCTCAATAATTTTAAATATTATTTCCTCGGTTGTATCTTTTATATAAACAAATAAATGTTCTAGTAAAAATATTTTCCCATGATTATTTAAAAAAAATTCGCAAGAAATAATTAAAAAAATTAGGTCAATAAATCTTATTGGGAATGTGAAACATATGATAAATTAGTCAATCAATCATGGTAAAAAAACAAATAATAAACTAATCCACATGAAACTTATAAATCCAAGCATAAAAAATTGTAGGAAAATTTTATTTACATGAATCAGCTAATTTCTTAAAATCATGATCCATTAAATTAATGCATATGATTTATTATAATTTTTAAATCCCCCCCACACATTCAATCCTTTGGAAACTGAAATTTAAAATGTGGTATCATGGGATTCCTAAAAAATTAATGTCTCCTAGATCAAAATGTAGAAAAATATTAAATTTGTAGAATTCAATATGAAAGATCAAAAAAATATATAATGGGGAGTTAAAGGATGAATGAATATAAAAGTGAACTCTCTTTTTAATGAATCTATAATCCTCATCCCCCATACTTCTTATTTCCCCTTATTCATTAATCTTCATGAATGAACAAAATAAACCAACCAAGTTAAAAAATGTGGTCCATGAAATTAAATCTCAATAGGATAAGGGAATTGAAAACTAATTCATAATGTGAATTCCTAATATAAGTCCCAAAACTGAATTGTAACGACCCAAGAAACCGTGCTTTGAGTAATGACAAGTTTATTTGACAATGTCACCCATTAATTGAACAAACAATCACCTTATAAATAAATAATAATAAAAGTAACAATGAATTAGAGAACACATCAAAATGAATGAAAGACCCTTTTATTCAAATGAGTAACACTTTGGTGACTGAAACTCACAATGATCGAACAAGAAGATTAGCTAACCAAAAATCCTGATTAAAACCCCGATTACAATTATAGGGAGACCTCTTAAAACCACAAGGACGCCGAGAAGGCAGTAAGGGTGTTTGGAATCCATCATAATAAACATAAGGATGGCTGAAGCCACTGCAGCCATACTGATCACCAAAGGAATCACATGAACCATCTCCTCTTTTTCTCCTTCAGTCGCCTTGAGTGTGGGATACCCCAAGACCAGGCTTCCTATAAGAACACTTATCCGACCATTAGACCCTAATATCTATAAATATAACAGTTGGCTCCCCATGATCCTCTTAACCTTTAATGATTTATTTTGGACCGTTGGAGATAAGAGTTGATTACCCCCGTAAGGTTCAAAAAGTTAATTATGTAATTTTCCATAATTTTTAAAGAATGACATCAATAATAATAATATAATTAATTTATTGCTTGTTTTCCCAAAATTAGAATTATATTTTATATTGAAAAACGGTGAGAAATAATAATATTATTTTTCCACTATTTACTATACAAATTTTTTTAACTTGAGCCAGTAAACATTTATTTTGTAATCGTATTGAATTTGATGGGTTTTTACATTGAAAATATGTACTCAAACTCTTGAGTTATATATGTTTCATCAAAATTTAAATTAAATGTGTAATATTTTTCTATAAATTAAATATAAGTAATAATAATAATGCAAATGTTTTCAATTTGACCTTTCTATAATTAACCGTTTTGAGACGATGTCAAATTGGGATTTCATTTACGTATGTGTTTCATAATGTTAATATTTAGATCAACGCACTCTTATCTGTGAATTTGAAAATAATTATAAATGTAGTTATTTTTAATGTTTAATTGTATCAATAATATTTATATAAATATTTAATTAAGGAAATTAAGATAATTTGTCAATAAAGGAAAATAAAAAAAATATGTTTTGGTAAGGGTGAATTAATTAATATACTTATGTACTAAATGAACCATTGACCTTGATTAATATAAAAAAAGTAAGTAATAATTGAAGGATAATAATAATATAGATCATATAATAAGGATAATAAAAAAACATAAAATTATTGATGTTTAAAAAAATTAAAAAATAAATAAGAAATCGCAAGGGGGGAGACCCGCATTTTTTAGAACTTCGCCTATCTGCACCCATCCGATCCAGAGAAGCTTCATCCCAGCCGTCCATATTTGTTTACATCACATCACATTAGGGTTGTCCAATCCTTCCCCATGCAATCCTGGCCATTCCTATTTTTTTTTTTGGTTTTCATCTTCCCCGCGTCTCTTTCTTCTTCCTCGCGACGCTGAACCAGTAGGGTATAGGCAGCTTCGTTTCTTAACTTAGGCCGGTGGAGGACCCACTTTTCTACCTCCTTTCCACAAAGTCAGAACCTACTCCGCCTCGGCTACCTGTTTACATCTTCATGCAAGGATAGAGTTTCCCCTACTTTCAAGCTCCGGTTTTCACCGAAACAAGGAGAGTTCTTGCTTTGTGAATCTTCGGTCTTTTCGGCCACCTCGTCATCATCTCCTACTTCTACCTCTCCTCCTCTCCAAGCAAAGGTAAGGGATGTTTTCTTATCTTTCTTTTAGAAGTTTTTATGAACATGTACAGAGTTATACACACTTCTCACACATATACATATATAAAATTTCTATGAATACATATGTATAAAAGGCCTTATGAACCGATTATACACTGCTTTCTCTTCTTGCATGGAGAATCGAACCCGGGTCAGGGAAAATGTTCACCCTGCGATCCTTCAGATTCGGTATATACATATATATATATATATATATATACTCATTGTGTATACACATATATGTAAGGTCACAAGCATCACTGCATACCTGTTTATCTCTTCTTGCATGAAGAATCGAACACCCTACCTTGTTTCGTTTTTTTAGTTTATTTTAGCCCCGGTGGATACATATATACATACACTTTTCTTTTGTATATATGCATATAACCTTTGTATGCACTCTTTTCTTTATATGTATATGGTATTTTTTGTACTCTGCCTCATAGAAATGGGGGGGGGGTGGAAAATTTTTATGAACTTATAAGATTATACAAGTATATGTGTATTTTATAGATATGCATATACCAGTTCTCATTATTTAAACAAAAAAATGTATGTTAAAGTTTTCCAGAAATGTTTTAGGTACACAGAATATGAAAGGGGCCTCGTTCCTTCAAAGTAGAATGTGAATCCTTCCCCACCAATTCCCTTACCTCAAGAATATGTAAATGAACCCCATTCGGTTTTACAAACATTAATTTTTTTTAATGTATAACATGAGAAATATTATTGAGTATCGTTTAATTTGGTAAACCCATGCACATGTGTATACGCACCTAAATATATATATATATATAGGTATATATAACCTTGTATCAATATGTTGTATTCGAATACAAGTTCTTCTTATGATGATTGCAAGCTTTTCAAAGGAAAGGTCAAGTTATTTAAAGTACCCATGAGTTTTTACACAAATATATATATTTTCATGCAGTTTGTATACATATATACATGACTTCCCAAGATGGACCTAATTGCACAAATTATATCCCTAACTGTATAAATATATGCATATTCACACAATTTTAAATAAACATCCACCATACAAATTTATCAGCATGTGTATTAGTTATGAACGACCTTGTTTTTAACTTGGTATTATGATTCTTTGGAATGTTAAAGTGTTTATGTTCATTTCCTTAAAACCCATGTTTTCAATTGTTAAGTTAATTTCTTATGTGTATGGATTTTTAGCATGTACGTCTTAGTTTTATTAATGATTGAACTGTCTTCCTGACTATGAAAACGCATATAAAAAGGGGGTTTGTTTAAGAATGTATGAATGAAACCCTATGAAAGAAAGACCATGTAAAGATATGTGAGGGATGTTTTCGACTTAAGTGTTTATGGATGGGTGCGCCCGGAATTATATAGCGCTCCAACGCATTGGGTAAAGTAAGAGTGTCATTAGACGTTATGTGCGACGTTCTTGGCGGTTATCCTTCGCTTGTGCTTTTATGTGCGACGGTGTTGGCGGTTAGCCTTGGCCTGTGTTGTTATGTGCGACGGTCTTGGCGGTTAGCCTTGGCTGGTGCTTTTATGTGCGATGCTCTTGGAGGTTAGCCTTGGCTTGTGCTGTTATGTGCGATGGTCTTGGCGGTTATCCTTGGCTTGTGCTTTTATGTGCGACAGTCTTGGCAGTTAGCCTTGGCTTGTGCTACTATGTGAAACGTGATTGGCGGTTTGCCTTCACCCATACTAAGTTATGTTTTAAGATCATGACAAAAGGTCTTGAAAAGTCTGGCACTATAATTTCCCTCTTCATGTGATGATAAATGGTCAACCAGGGGTTAGTCCAACTAACAGGACATCCCGAAGTTGAAAACTCCCTCGACTATGAGAAAAAAATTTATGAGGTATGAACTGTAACATGTGTAGTATGTTGTCATCTGATGTTTATGTGCCAATGAATCATGATATGGATTTTTTCCCTGATTACACTCAATCTTTTAGAACTGAAGTAACTTTGGTTGTAAGTAATGCATCATCTATTCTTTACATGCTTGCGCTCTCTGATTTATATCTTCTTTAATGCTTATTTTAAGTATGCACTTCTTCTCTATGCAAGTGGTTTTTAAAAAATGTAGGATTTACATATTTTAAGAAATGTTAATTCTTTGTTTTAGTGAAGTTTTTTAAATGACTGCTTTGAGAAAGTGTTTTATTAAAATGTTTTTTAAAACCCCTTACTGGGCATATTTGCTCACCCTACGTTTTTGTTTTAAATTTTTCAGGCATGGTTTGTACTAATGAAGTTTATCAGAAGCAGCTGGTTTCCCAGAACCCCGAGCCTTGCGATCTTATGTATTAATGGGACATGATATATTATTTTTAAATAATGTAATAAAATGCTAGTATATCATGTATCATAAGGCACCCAAGATCGGGGTCTCTATAGTTGGTATCAGAGGATGGGTTCAGGAAACTCTGGAAAACTAGGTGGTATGAATGTGTTACTATGACTGACTAAGTAAAAATGTTATAACTTTCAGATGGCTAATGGAAATGTACCTAATGACCTACTATCACTACCCACTGAGGCTCTAGATAACATTGTATCTCTATCTAGTTGTGAGAACTTTCTAAATTACGCCTGAATTCGTACGACCTATAAGCACCTGTATGACGTGTCAAATTCACCTTAGGTTCTTAGTCTACACCAGGGGTTGGGAATGGATTATCTCCTAATGATGAAAACCCAATTCCCCTCTTATGCACGTCGAGGAAGGTACCACAAGGGACTCTTCCGAGTGTCCACAACTGGTGAAGAATTTGGCACGATGCTCGATAACCCCTTTCAAGAAGCTGCTGATTCCGAAGACCTCCGAGCGGCCTACCTATGCTAGATTTTGCACTACGGCTTCAGGGGCCAGTTAATGGACTTTGGGGTGTTGGAAGACAAGTCCACCCGATTTTCTCTTAGGCAAGAGGTGTATACTGATGTTTCCTAACTCCATACCCCTCATGCTAAACTCAGGAGGTGTCATAGATGTTCCCATAAGTTTAACCCTGTCTTTTCATCTTGAGTGTGGTTTGAAGAGTTAGGGTGTTTTTCCACTCTTTGTGGTGAAAGTTTAGTAAACTCAGGATTTGTTATGTAAACTTTGCATAAATGAAAGTTTCATTTTCCCTTTCCTACCTCTACCTTATCAATGTTGTTATGTGTTTCCTTTCAAATGTTTTTTTTCATATGGCTGGTCAAATGAACATATCATCACTACCGATGAGTTAGTAGAGTTTATTATGATCAGGACATGCATGGTGGATTATCAATCTTTTCTCCACCTGCGAGGGTCTTGCCAACGTCTGCTTGACTTAGCAAACAGTCCCGAGATTCTTCGTTCGTGTCAGGAAGATGATCGTGTTTTTCATCTCACCGCTACTGCCCAACTCCCCTGCTATAGGAAGAGGGGAAGATACTATGAGTGTCTCTTTCAGTGTTTTACTCTGTTGCAAAACTTCTCTTCCAGAGCATGCTTCCTCGTAGCTGCTCAGGATAGCCACCTTAGTGCAGCCTACATGTTCTAGTTCTTAAATTTCAGTCTCTTCAATCGCATCATTCCCCTCGATTACCTCAGTCATGATGTAACTCGGAGAGTTATCAGGGAATTTATCTACTCATACTTTTCTGAGCTTTTCACCGCACGAGCCTCTCTTTGGAAGCCTATGTGCAGTACGCACAAGCAGGAGTTCAAGACATATTACTCAAAGTGCATCTGGGCTAGGGAAATGGAAGAACTATGTACCCACTTTGGTATGCCATTAACCGAGCCAGATCCCATTTTTTGGTAATGTTGTACGTGTGGGGTTTTTGTTTTTCTTTTTTTATGAATAGAATTGCGAGGACCCTATTCTTTGAAGGGGGAAATAATATAACAACCCAAGAAACCGTGCTTTGAGTAATGAAAAGTTTATTTTACAATGTCACCCATTAATTGAACAAACAATCACCTTATAAAGAAATAATAATAAAAGTAACAATGAATTAGAGAATGCATCAAAATTAATGAAAGACCCTTTTATTCAAATGAGTAACACTTTGGGGACTACAACTCACAGTGATCGAACAAAAAGTTTAGCTAACCAAAAATCCCGATAAAAACCCAATTACAATTATAGGGAGACCGCTTAAAACCCCAAGGACACCGATAAAGCGTTAAGGGTCTTTGGCATCCATTAGAATAAACATAAGTATGGCCGAAGCCACCGCAACCATACTAAGCACCAAAGGAATCACACAAACCATCTCCTCTTTTTCTCCTTTAGTTTCCTTGAGTGTGGGATACCCCGAGACCAGGATTTTTATAAGAACACTTATCCGACCATTTGACCCTAATGACTATAAATATAATCGCTAGCTCCCCATGATCCTCTTATCCTCTAATATTTTATTTTGGACCATTGGAGATAAGAGTTGATTACCCCTGTAAGGTTTGAAAAGTTAATTATGTAATTTGCCCTAATATTTAAAGAATGACATCAATAATAATAATATAATTAATTTATTTCTTGTTTTCCCAAAATGAGAATTATATTTTATATTGAAAAACGGTGAGAAATATTATTATTATTTTTCCACTATTTATTATACACATTTTTTAACTTGATCCAGTAAACATTTATTTTGTAATCATATTTAATCTGATGGGTTTTTACATTGAAAATATGTACTCAAACTCTTGAGTTATATATGTTGCATCAAACTTTAAACTAAATGAGTTATATTTATCTCTAAATTAAATATATGTAATAATAATAATGCAAATGTTTGCAATTTGAATTTTTTATAATTAACCATTTTGAGACGATGTCAAATTGTGATTTCATTTACTTATGTGTTTAATAATGTTAATATTTAGATCAACGCACTCTTATCTGTGAATTTGAAAATAATTATAAATGTAGTTATGTTTAATGCTTAATTATATTAATAATATTAATATAAATATTTAATTTAGGAAATTAAGTTATTTAGTCAATAATGGAAAATAAAAATAATAATATGTTTTGATAAGGGTGAATTAATTAATATACTTATGTATTAAATGAACCATTAACCTTGCTTAATATAATAAAATTAAGTAATAATTGAAGGATAATAATAATAGAGATCATATAAAAAGGATAATAAAAAAACATAAAATTATTGATGTTTAAAAAATAATAATAATAAATAAGAAATCTCAAGGGGGAGACCCGTGTTTTTAAGCACCGCGCATGTCTGCAGCCGTCCGATCCAGAGTTGCTTCATCCCAACTGTCCATGTTTTTTTACACCGTATCTCATTAGGGTCGTCTAATCCTTCCCTGTGCAATCCTGGCCATTCCCTTTTTTCTTTTTCTTTTTCCTATTTTCATCTTCCCCACGTCTATTTCTTCTTCCTCGCGCCACTGAACCAGTAGGGTGTACGTAGCTTCGTTTCTTCGCTTAGGCCGGCAGAGGACGCACTTTTCTCCCTCCTTTCCACAGATTCGTCATCGACTCCGCCTCGGCTACCCGTCTACATCTTCACGCAAGGAGAGAGTTTCCACTACTTTTAAGCTCTGGTTTGCAACGAAACGAGGAGAGTTATTGCTTCGTGAATCTTCGGTCTTTTCGACCACCTCGTCGTCATCTCCTACTTCTACGTCTCCTCCTCTCTAAGTGAAAGTAAGGGAGGTTTTCTTGTCTTTATTTTAGCAGTTTTGATGAACATGTACATGGTTATACACACTTCGCACACATATACACATATAAAATTTATATGAATATATATGTATATAAGGCCCTATGAACCGATTATACACTGCTTTCTCTTCTTGCTTGGAGAATCAAACCGGGGTCAGGGAAAATATTTACCCTGCGATCCTTCATCTTCGGTATATACATATATATATATATATACTCCTTGAGTATATACATATATATAAGGTCACAAGCACCGCTGCATACCTATTCATATCTTCTTGCATGAAGAATCAAACACCCTACCTTGTTTCATTTTTTTAGTTTCTTTTAGCCCCGGTGGATACATATATGCATACACCTTTCTTTTATATATATGCATATAACCTTTTTATACACTCTTTTATTTATATGTATATGGTATTTTCTATACTTTGCCTCATAGAAATGGGGGGGGGGGGTTCGGAAATTTTTTATGAACATATAATATTACACAAGTATATGAGTATTTTATAGATATGCATATACGGGTTCTCATTCTTTAAACAAAAAAATGTATGTTAAAGTTTTCCAGAAATGTTTTCGGTACACATAATATTCTAGGGGCCTCGCGCCTTCAAAGTAGAATGTGAATCCTTCCCCACTAGTTCCCTTACCTCATGAATTTGTAAAAGAACCCCATTCGGTTTTATAAACATTAATTTTGTTTAATGTATAACATGAGAGATATTATTGAGTATCGTTTAATTTGGTAAACCCATGCACATATGTATACGCACCTAAATATATATATATAGGTATATATAACATTGTATCAATATGTTGTCTTCGAATACAAGTTCTTCTTATGATGATTGCAAGCTTTTCAAAGGAAATGTCATGTTATTTAAAGTACACATGAGTTTTTACACAATTATATATATGTTCATGCAGTTTGTATACATATAAACATGACTTCCCAAGATGGACCTAATTGCACACATTATATCCCTAACTGTATAAATATATGCATATTCACACAATTTTAAATAAACATCCACCATACCCATTTATCAGCATGTGTATTAGTTATGAATGACCTTGTTTTTAACTTGGTATTATGATGCTTTGGAATGTTAAAGTGTTTATGTTCATTTCCATAAAACCCATGTTTTCAATTGTTAAGTTAATTTCTTATATGTAAATATTTTTAGCACGTACATCTTAGTTTTATTAATGATTGAACTGTCTTCCTGACTATGAAAACGCATGTAAAAAGGGGGTTCGATTAAGAATGTATGAATGAAACCCTATGAAAGAAAGACCATGTCAAGATATGTGAGGGATGTTTTGGATTTAAGTGTTTATGTATGGGTGTGCCCAAAATTATATATCACTCTAATGCATTGGGTAATGTAAGAGTCCCATGAGACGTTATGTGTGACGGTCTTGGTGGTTAGCCTTGGCTTGTGCTTTTATGTGCGACAGTCTTGGGGGTTAGCCTTGGCTTGTGCTGTTATGTGCGACGGTCTGGGTGGTTAACCTTGGCTTGTTCTTTTATATGCGATGGTCTTGGAGGTTAGCCTTGGCTTGTGTTTTTATGTGTGGCGATCTTGGTGGTTAGCCTTGGCTTGTGCTTTTATGTGCGACGGTCTTGGAAGATAGCCTTGGCTTGTGCTACTATGGGAAATGGGATTGGATGTTTGCCTTGACCCTTACTAAGTTATGTTTTAAGATCATGACACAAGGTCTTGACAAGTATGGCACTATAGTTTCCCTCTTCATGTGATGATAAATGGTCAACCATGGGTTAGACCAAATTACAAGACATCCCCTAGTTGAAAACTCCCTTGACTATGAGAAACAAATTTATGAGGTATGAACTGTAACATGTGTAGTATGTTGTCATCAGAATTTTATGTGCTAATGAATCATGATATGGATGTTTTCCCTACTTAAACTCAATCTTTTAGAACTAAATTAACTTTGGTTGTAAGTCATGCATCATCTATTCTTCACATTCTTGTGGTCTCTGATTTATGTCTTCTTTAAAGATTATTTTAAGTACGCACTTCTTCTCTGTGCAAGTGGTTTTAAAAAATGCAGGATTTAATTATTTTAAGAAACGTTAATGATTTGTTTTAGTGAAGTGTTTTAAATGACTTCTTGGAGAAAGTGTTTTCTTGAAACTTTTTTTAAAAAACCCCTTACTGGGCATATTTTCTCAACCTACATTTTTGTTTTAAAATTTTCAGGCATTATTTTTACTAATGAAGTTTATCAGAAGCAGCTGGTTTCCTATAACCTTGATCCTCTAACTCTTTTGTAGTAACGGTACATGATATATTATTTTTAAATAATGTAATGAAATTCTAGTATATCATGTCTCATAAGGCACCCGGGATCGGGTCCTCTACATGAATTACAAGAAAGAAATTAAAAAAATAGTTTCCTGATATATATCAACACTTTTGTTGTCTTTTAACTAAAACATAACTCTTTTTATCTCACAAATTAGGAGTATATTATAGAACCATCTATCTCATATTGATCCAATATTGACTATGTTTTAAATCTAGTTCTTTTCTTCTCCTTTTCTTAATTATTCTATGTATTTTAAAATGTTCAGGAAAAAACCAAGTAATGGACTACCCTAAAGATTTTAGTATATGTTTATAGGTTTTACATAGTTCGTACCACTCATATTTTTACATTACTTATCATTTCATCATGTGTGATTCTTTAATGAGCTTTTCAAATTTATCCACCACTTCTTCTTACTCATAACATAAAAGAGGTAACAAAAATATATTTAATTTTGAGAATATATGAAATAAATATAAATATTTCCAAACATGGTACCACTGTTTAACTTATTTTTTTGTGATAAACTTCAATTGGAGTCTTAGGTTCCTCTTGAATATCATGTTCCATGTACTTCTCCTCCACCCTTGTCGTCATGTCATCAAATTTTTTTGCTTCTCTTATCCACTCTTCCTCTTATTATTATTCATTTTGTTAAAGGGGTTATTATTATTATTATTATTATTACTATACCTCAATATATGTGATGGTTTCTTCAATTAAAATATCAAAATTAGTTTTAGCCTCAGAATCAAAGGAAAGACTTACCTTAGATATAGTTTCTCTTTCAGCTTCTATAAATAGTTTTTTTATAACTTTTTTGATTTGATCATCCTAACTAGACTCCTTATTAAATTATTAAACATAATTTTCTATATATTATAGAACTATAAATACATTTCTAATGTATATTCAAATAGTTGGAGTTGATTATCTAAGATTGAGTGCAGTTTTCGTACCCCTGATTAATTTATTCACTCTCATCCGTAGCCACTTTAGATGTTCCTTTTATATGAAATATTTATTTTGTGATAGATCTAAACCTTGGATTCCAATTTTAATGTGGGGATTAATTTTTTATTTTCATGTATACACTCAACAAAAAACACATGAAATATAAAAATAATAGAATAAAAAACCTATCTAAAATAATAAACCAAGATAAGATATAGGGAAAACTATTTTTCAAATTTAATAAATTAACGTTCTATTTGTGTGTTTTCCACAATAATGGTGCCAAGAAATTTTGTGTCCAAAATGTTTTATAAATTCTGTTGGGTAAATATAAATTTAGAAATTTATATACACTCAAACTAAAATTATTAAACCACTAATGGGTAGTCTTCTAAATGTAATTCTCAGGTTGATCCCATGAGGTCAAGTAGATACTAACTTTAACCTAATAGTAAATACATATGATTAATAAGTTTTATTGTTGAACTGGAAAATATTGAAATAGTATTGAATGATTGAGGGGGAAAAATGAAGAAAACACACTAAGTATATTATGTTTAGGTTTATGAACTAGATAACAGGTGAGTCATGATTTATTATAATCATTGTTAGAATCAAGTCTAAACAACTATAATGGTTAGGTTAATTGTTCTCTCTCTCATTAATTCTTATTTTCATATGGTTAATTAATTTTTTTAATTAAAGTAAGAGGTGAATTAAAACTATGTTTAAATTTAAAAAAACCAGTTCATCCAATAATCATTCATGGAATCTATGAAACTATTAATTCCATTATAAAATCACTCCTCCTCTCACGAATAATGATAATTCACTAAGATCAAAGAAGAGTTTCGAAAAAATTAAATTATATGTAAAAACAAAAAATTAAATAAATCATATACAATTAATCTATAGTAAATCCCCCCATTAGATTAAACTTGGCAAAAAATAAATCATACAATCTCAGGATAATCTCGATGGGGAGAATAAAATAATAAAAGAAAAATCATATAGCAAGAAGAGAGAAGAGAGAAGATAGAGAGAGGGAGAGAGACCCAATACTCTAAGTAGTAGTACTTACACCTATTTTAGTTGAGATTATTTTCGTGACATCTTGGAACTCATATAAATAGGAAAAAGACATACAATGTTCCGGCCTATTCAATTCTGCATATTTTTTAATCTTCAAATATGCTTGTATCTCTTTTTATTTTTGCAACTATTAAAATTTTCCAAATTTTTCTATTTCAATCATATAACTTCAAATTATAATATCAAAATATTCATCTTTTATCAATGTTTTGAATCTATCTTAAATATTTCATGTACCCACATGGATAATTCTCCTTCAATTTTTACAAAAAAAATCAAATATTACATCCATCAAGGTAGAACGACCTAAACTCATATATGTTTAAAGATAAAGAAACCATGACATGAAAAACGTGCATTAGAGGGTTTAAATAGCTATTTAATTTGTGAATACCTCCTTTTGACCATGTGTTCAGTCTCTATGAGGTAACCTTGTCCATTTCTTTATTTCAAGATACTTAATTTACCACTATTTCATGCATGGATGTCATCCAAGTTATCCAACACATCATTTAGAAAAAAACAAAGTCATTTTATCATTATATTTAATTTATCATGTGTGAAGTTCTTGGAAATACTCATCAAAATTCCTATACAGTTGGATTCTTTTATTCTTCATTCACCTGTTGTCAATGGGATAATGAACTATGGTGCATTTCATTTTTAGTGGGTGTTTTACATTGTCCATGTCATCCCATATAGAGTAACACAATGTTTTAGAGGTCATTTATTTATCTATATTTCCATTACCAACATGACCATGATTTCCATGTTGTTGGATAGGACATTTCATTTCTGATACCTCCCTATTCACCATAGAATCCTCATTATAATGGAGCAAGATCCATTTTGAATACTAATAATCTGTCAGATTCATACCATTTGTGTCGTCCTTCTTTGTGGTCTTATGAACTCAACAACTCTTTCTATGGAGATTATCATATTCACAGTATTTTAAATCTCTAGATCGAGCTTCCCAGTAGTTTCAATGATGTTTTCTTGTATCCAATTGAGGTGGTCTGGAAGGCCTGAAGGTGATAAGGTGGTGGAAGGTGTATTTGACTGAGAAGTGTGTGATGCTAAGGCGATATGATGTTGTTTATGTAACTATATATAATACCTAAAAAATGGTGT
Organism: Viscum album; assembly: GCA_963277665.1. Taxonomy (NCBI): domain Eukaryota; kingdom Viridiplantae; phylum Streptophyta; class Magnoliopsida; order Santalales; family Viscaceae; genus Viscum; species Viscum album. Next base: position 670,464,200 of record OY728133.1, read on the forward strand.
CCCACATTGTTTTTTTATCAGACACCCTTTTAATGATATATTGGACATTTTCCTATTATGGGTATGGGATGCTATTTTAATGTACATACATCACTGACACATGTCATCCCACATTGGTCCAATGGTCTTTTCCCCACTCATATGTGTATCTCGAGTGAAATATTCATCCTATGGTCATTTCTATCCCATATGGTCTTATAACAACCCAAAATTTTAACAAAGGAATTTCCCTTCTTATATTTACAAAACTATTACATCACAAATATATCTTAATAAAAACATCATTCCCATAAAGGAAGAATTAAATAAGTAATATTTGTAGAAATTAAATAATCGATACTAATGGAATAGTAACTTGATCATTGGAATAGTAATATATCCATTAAGAATAGTAATCTATCCAATAGAATAGTAACCACGCCTATTAAATTATAAATAAAGTTTAATTATCTTATAAATGAATATAAAATATAATTATGTCATAGTTTAAGTAAATAATTGTTTTAAAATTGAGAAATTAAGTGTTGGAATTTTTGTGAAACATAATTATTTATATACAATTCTATAATTAATATAATTATTTAAAATATAATTTATTTTCTTAAAATGGATTCATAAATTAATATTTTTTTATTATAATTAAATGATAATTTTATGAGACCTTAATTAATTTTTCAAAATGTCATAAAATAGGTTAAAATATTGAAATTGGTATTTTTAAAATAAATTATCATTTTAATTAAAAATGAATTTTCTCATATATAGAAAATTATTTTCATAAAATTGATCCCATTTTTTAATTATACACATCAAAAACTTATTAGGGTATTTTTTAAGATTTTTCTAAAATAGTTGAATTTTTGGTGTAAAATGAAATTGAGATAATTTAAAATATATGCTAAATACATGAATTATTGAGTTGTGGATGATGTATGAATAAGGTAATAACCCAATGTTTTAAACTCTCCTAAATATTTTACGGTATTTAGTCACAATAATCAAAACTATTGATAGTTTCGTGCCAAAATAAAAAACTAATTGTTAAAATAATCAAGAAACACCCATATCTTTTCCTATAAATACCCCCCACATCTTCTCCCCACACATTATAAGATATTAATATAGTCTAAATTATTCCCATTTACCTTCCTCAACCTGTTAAACATTTCTATGATATACTGGTCTCAACAAAATACCAAACCCAAGTTCCTTAAGGAGATTCTCGCAGAGGAGAAATTCATGGGGTAAAATCCTCTTTCATTTTCTTTTAATTTATTTCTTTAATATATCATCAGCTATCCTATACAAAAGAGGCATGATAACTCTATTATCATATATATAATTTAACATTGGTTTTTTAATGTAATATCCATCATTAAATATCTTTTATCATCCTTTTACTCAAAGAATGAAAACATCGTCCGTGATGAGTCGATTCATTGCCTTCGTGGATGACAAATTTTCATTTTCCATTACCACATTCAAGGATGGTCATACAACCATTATTATAGATAAATTATATTATAATATAAATATTAAAACTTTTATCATTTACTATATCCAATATCTAACAATTATATTTAATAAAATGATACAAGTTCATGTTTGTCGTAAAAATTGCCAAATTAAATTAAAACATTTTCATTAATGTTTTATCTAATGAATCATCGTCAGACCATATAAAAAATTTATATATGAAACCATTTTTAGCTATGGAGGCTCATTAATAACACATAATTTCAATTCTATAGAATTATTATCCTTTTACATAAACATACATAATTATATATAAGTAAACTGGTCATGAAACCCGGAAAACAAATGCTCCTGGAATGATAAAATTGAACTATATAAATCATTAAAATGGACATAAGAGAACTTAATAAAATTATAATAAATAAAATAAATGTATAAGATTTTTTTATTTATTAATTAATTAATCTAATTTTATTATCTTGGATATCAAAGTCAATAAATCATTAAGACATAAGGTAATGGGATTGTCATGCCCAACTCCTTTTCTTTGGGTTATTCCTCTTTAAAAACTTATTTTATATAAATATTTATCTAATGTTACTTAAGTATAATTTAATTATACTTAAATTTTATTTTTTGGATATACAGGTTTACAATATTATTTTATGACAAATAAAATGATTTTACAAAATAACGCTTCTATTAAAAACACATTCGGAGTCCCCTTTAGTTGTTTCTTCTTCGCTCAAAAAAGATAAATCTTATACCAAATATGGTTTTCAATTTTCATTTTGGAACCCTAGGTTTATTAATAATTGATGAAATACTTATGAAACTCATTCCCTTATATGGTTTACTTCATTAATTTTATTGATATATGTTCAGAGTGGCATGTATGATTATGTAAATTTTATGATGTGATTGGAGCACCTAGAATTATATAGTTCTCCAATTCATTGGGTAATTTGATGTACCTAAGAACATAATGTGAAATATGTGTGAACATGATTCTATATTTTTTCACAGTGATACTATTATGATTATTCACATAAGTTAAACATGAAAATTATGATATCTTTGTTAAAAACTATGTGTGGTATTTGACCGCTTAGATATGATATTTCATTTTTATACAGTTCTCCATTCAATGTCATTATCTTATTATTCCTCTCGTGATTATTATTATGATCCTATGATTATGTTATGAGGAATATGATTATTCTCACCAATTTTATATTGATTTATGTCCTTATTTATCCTCTTAATGATCTTTTATCTCACGCCTTCTCATTTATATATATCCTCAAATGAATACATGTAATAAAGAGAACGTTATCTTAAAAGAATAAAGAAGAAGAATGTAAATATATTTTTATGTTTAATTATTCATAAGTGATGTATGGTCATAATTTTCCAAAGATAATAAAACTTTTAATCCTATTTTTGAAATGTTATTATGTTGTTTATCATTAAAATTATGTAATAGTCGTTTAAGAAAAAGTCGAATCTCTATAGTTGGTATTAGAGCACGATTTAGTTAATTTAGGAATTAGTATTAGAGAACTTTAATGAAAACACTTAGTATGAGACTAAGTATATGTAAGAATCCAAGATTCTTGTTTTAGAAAAATGATAAGCATAGTTATCCCATAAGACATTCCTTTAGATATAATTACATAAAATAATGAATTATTTATTAATGATTTTTTGAAATACCTATTTCTCAAACCATTTATATTTTAGAAAATGGTGGGAATTGAAGGAAGTAATGAATGAGAAGTACCCTCACCGTTTTCCACCATAGTATGTAAAACAATTACGAGGGTGAAATAACATAAGGGGGGAATAATGTAATGTCCCAAAATTTTATCACTGGAATTTTCATTCTTATATTTATAAAATACTTTCATCACTTGGAGAATCCTAATAAAAACATCATTCTCATAAATTAATAATGAAATAAGTAATATTTATTAAAATTAAGGAACCTATACTGATGGAATAAAAACCTAACCATTGGAATAGTAACATGACCATTAGGAATAGTAATCTGGCCAATAAAATAGTAACATCACCTGTGAAAGTATAAATAAAGTTTATGTAACTTATAAATGAAAATATGATATAATTATATCATAGTGTAAGTAAATAAATGTTTTAAAATGCTATATTAAGTGTTGGTATTTTTGTGAGACATGAATGTTTATTTTAAATTTAATAACTAAGATAACTATTTAAAATAAAATTTGTTTCCATAAAATATATTCCTAAATTAATATTTTTTTGAATAATAATTATAAATTTTTTTTATGAGACCTTAATTAATTTTTTAAATTTTTATAAAATCAGTTATAATCTTAAAATGGTATTTTTCGAATAAATAAATATTTTAATTTAAAAATTATCATATATATATAATTATTTTTATAAAATTGTGTCTATGTTTGAGTTCCACACATTGAAAAATGCTAAGGGTGGGTATTTTGGATTTTTCTAAAATAGTTGAATTTTTGCAGAATAGTGAAATATGATTATTTACAATATAATCCAAATACAATAATTATTGAATCATTAATGATTTGTGGATGAGGTAAGAACCCATTGGTTAGAAATTTCATGAAACTTTTACTATATTTATTCACAATAATCAACACTATTTTTATTCTTGAGCTAAGTAAATAAACTAATAGATAAATTAATCAAAAAACACCACTGTCATCTCCTATAAATACCACCCATCACCACCTCTTCTACTGAAACCTTATAATCCTTGATGGTTTTCTAAATTCTACCCAATTATATTCTGAAGCCTTTTCTATATGTACAAGAGATTCTGGACTCAAAAATATACCAAACCCAAGTGCCTTAAGGAGGTTCTCATGGAGACAAAATTCAAGAGGTAAAATCCTCTTTCGTTGTCTTTTAATTTATTTTCTTTTGTAATTATCTCCTCACCTATACTATATAAGAATTCATTATAAATTCTGTAACAAATATATAATATAAATTTATTTTTTAAATGGAATATCAATAATTAAATGTCTTTTATCAGCCTTTTATTCTAATAATGATAACATCATCTGTGATGTATCGATTCATTGCCTTCGTGGACGATGAGTTTTCATTTTCCATTACCACCTCTACAAATTCTCATAAAACCATAATTATGGTTAAATATTATTTTAATATATATTATAAATTTTTTCATGTATTTCAACAAATATATAATAATTATATTAATTGAAATGATACAATTTCGTGATGGTCATAAGAATCCCCAAAATAAATTAATTCATTTTCATGAACATTTTTTCTATTGAATCATCCTGACACCATATAAAAAAATTACATATGAGACCATTTTAACTTATTAAAGTTCATTAATAACACATAATTTTAATTCTAGAGAATTAGTATTATTTTACATGAACTTTCATAATTATATACAAGTAAAGTGACCATGCAACCATGGAAACGAATGCTCCTGAAATGGTGAAATTGAACACAATAACTCATCAAAATGGCCACAAAAATTAATAAAATTATAATAAATCAAATAAATGTATAATAGGTTATGTATTTAGAAATTAATTAATATAATTTTATTATATAATATATTAAAGTGAATAAATCATTCAAACATAAGGTAAGGGGATTCTCAAACCCAACTCCTTTTATTTGGGTTTTTCCTCTTTCACAACTTCTATGGTATAAATATTTCACTAATATACCATAACTATAATTTCATTATCCTTCACTATTATTTTCTAGGATATAAATGTTTCAATAATTATTAAATGATAAATATAATGATTTTCCAAAATAACTCTTCTTTCCAAACACACATTTTGACTCCTCTTGAGTTGTCTCTTATTCGATCAAGAATAATGAATCTTATACCAAACATTTTTTTACATTTTCATTCAGAAAGAAAACGTTTATTAATTATTGAGAAAATCCTTATTAAACCCATACATTTATATGTGTTAGTTCATTAATTTCATTGATATATGTTTTTATGTGTCTTGCATGATCATGTAAATGTTATGATGTGATGGGTGTGACCAGAATTATTTAGTGCTCCAATGCACTGGGTAATGTGATGTTTCTCTTGAGATAATTTGAAATGTGTGTGAACATGAAACTATCATTATTCACAATGATTATTTTATTATTATTCACAAATGTTACACATGAATATTATGTTATCTTTGTTTACAACCATGTTTGGTATTTAACCACTAAGATGTGATGTTTCATTTTTATACATCATCACATTCCATGTCTTTATCTAATTATTCCTCCCATGATTATGATGATGATACTATAATTATGTTATGATGATTATTATTATTCTCTCCCCTATTATATTGACTCATGTCTTTATTTATCCTCTTAATGTGATTTTATTTCTCCCCTTTTATTTGATATTCATCCTTAGGTGACTACATGTACTAAGGATAACGTGATCTTATAAGGATAAATATGAATAATCTAAATAAATGTTTTTGTTTTATTGTTCAAAAGTGATGTATGGTCCTAATTTCCCCAATATATTAAACCATTTTATCCTAGTTTTTTAATGCTACTATGTTTTTTATCATTAAAATGATATAATATTTATGTAATAAAAGTATGATTTCTATAGGTATGGTACTTACCTTATTCTAGTACCCTATTCCTAGTAAAAAGGCCTCCATTTACCCATAAAAAATAAAAAAATAAAATTCACATAAAATATGGGTCGAAATTTTCTTTAATGAAAATACTTCTAAAATATTTATTTCATTTTATTTCTCCAAATCATCTCTTTAAAATGAATATACCTAAAAATAAATAAATCAAATAATAATTTGGTTATAATAAATTTAAATAAATTAAAATAATGATATAAAATTTAAAAAAAATTCATATATATAATGGAGCTATAAAGATTCATGGTCCACTATGATATTGGTAATAGTTAATGATGTCTTATCTACAATGATTTTGGAATTAGGTAGTGATTCTTACTATACTATTTTATAGGAATCATGAAGTGATTCCAGTTTCACTATGATTATGGGAATTAGGTTGTGATTCCAACTCCACTATTGGAACCAGGTCATGATTCGATCTCCACCGTGTTGAGGGAAATATGTAGTGATTACCTCTCCACTATTTTATTATTTATACTCTTATGTTAATTACATAATTTACTGTTATGTTTATCTCATGGTTTTTTTAGTTTTTATTTGTAGGAGGGAAGAGGGATGTGAAAGGGTGATCAATCTAGTGGGGATATAATTGTGAATTCTAAGAGTATCCCAGATAATAATGATGATGCATCCCTATGTAGGGGAGATAGTGTTAGTGAAATACATTAGGGGGAATCCAAGGTATCCCTTGAAGCAATAAAGTAAGAAAATTGATTCCCTTAAATCCAAGTATGGAGAAGCTCAATCACATTGATGATAAAAGTATTATATTTATAGATAAAATAATAAATTTTAAAATGAGTAAATATGAGAACATTGAGAGAGTTATATATGATCTTTGAGTCCATCTCCACTGCATCCAAAGTAATTCAATTTATTGGCATAGCTCAAGTCCACTAAAGATGGAATTGGACTCCATATGCATATAATCACATTCCCCGTAAAACTCAGTAAAATAAAATATCACCAATCCATTGGAATACTAACTGAATCCCCCCCCCCCCGCATGCAACCATGACTACATGAGACATAAAAATTGAGCATGAGGCTATAGGTGAGAGGATCCCAAAAAATCCAATGACCCAAGAAAGAGTTACTGAAATAAGGGGAAGTGTACCTTCCTACTGTAAAATTCATTAGTGAGGGTGTGTGATCCCAGTGACTTAGAAGATGTGAGAGGTCCAAAATGAGGCATTTGGCCCTCTCCACCAAAGATCTTCCTAAAGAGGGAGAACCATTATGGTAAACTTTGTTCCTCGCTTCCCAGATACACCAATAAATAGTTTTTAGGAGGAGAGTATGTGCCTTATTCTATTCACTAATGATGTTAAATCCATTTAACCAAAGATGAAAAAAACATTATGGGGATCCACTAGAAATATAACATTAGTGAACTCACCAAATATGTTCCACAACATGTCCACCCACTCACCTTAAAAAAAGATATTTGTGGTTCATGCCTCCTTATAAAATTAGAAACAATGTCACTTTGAGGTTAGGTGAATCCCCACACCTTTAACCATCTCATTTATATATAATGCATTATTGTGAATACATGAGATGAAGAAGTTGTATTTAGCTATAATTTCCCTACATTAGATGAGACCACCTAAGGATAATGGTTCTGGGAAGTGTTCAACATGCATATATACACCTTCACATAGAAATCAGTTAACATACACCCCATTATGGTGCAAGAAAAAGGGACATCCTCTATTTTGATACCATTATAAACCATTTTTGGTTTGAGTCTAAGATAGCCTGTATTAAGGAAGGATATAGGATTTCTTGACTGAAGGTCATATCTAGTGTAGGGAATCCAAGATATCCCAACATAGTACCCACCAAGTTTTAGTCCCAAAAGTTAATTTTGAAGAGCTGATATGTGACCATGAAGTGATCTCTTTAATGAAGAGGGTTTACCTCATAGGGAATTTATGTCCTTTCCATATCTCTCAATGAAGAACCTTATCCAAATGGAATCTATTCAAGGACTTCCCACGCCAGTTTTCACTATAATCAGTACATCAATTCTATGAAATTCCTCACATTAATACCTCTATTATCATCTAATATTGATAACATGTTTTAGGAGACCTAATAAAATATCACCTCTATATGGGACTCCCAAATAAATTATGATAAGAGGTTATCGATATATTTTAGTATTTACAGGGTAACCTTGAGAACTAAGAGGAAGTGTATGTGTATATAAGACAAAATGAAATTGACAAAGTTAATTATCATTTGAAATGAAAGAAATTGATTTTTCCAATTCATGATGAAATTGGTGATCCTGAAAATCTATCCCTCACATTGATGTATATGGAGGATTCTAGGAGAAAGGGATGCACCCAGGTAGTCCATGGGATAGTTTCTTCTATGAATTCCAACCATGGATTCTATTATCTTTGTGTATATTTATAGGCAAGGGGATGGGAAAAAACACATAAGACCTACCATGATTGATAATTTGACTACTCCACTTGGAGTATTCCCCTATTATTTTTTTTAAAAAATCTACCAAAAGTGTTTCATACATTGATAAAGAATAAAATTTCATCAGTAAAAAGAAGGTGAGAAACCCTATTTAAGTGGCCCTTGTAGTGGAAGGAATAGATGTTGTTGAGTTGCATGTGAGAAGAGGATTATGGGAGATAAGGGTTTCCCCTTACTTATCCACCTAATTGAATTGATGAAACCACATTGCCTCCACATGATGTTAATAGAGAACCAAGGTGATCTATAATAGTGGAAGAACACATCAACCACCCTATCTGATAAACCCATGTGCTTCATCACTCATAGAATAAAGTCACACTCAAGCCTATCATATGTTTTGTCCATATCCACTTTAATACCATTATTGGAACCCACTAACCTCTACTTAATACTAAAAATAATTTTCTTGGATATACCAATGTAAAATTGAATGGATAATCCTTTGATGAAACTTTACTTCTATAATAAAACCTAATTTTTAATGAAATGTTAAGGACTCATGTTGATAATGGAAGATAAGTCTTTATAATGAAAATTACACATTCTTATGGACTCGAATTGCCTTATATATGAGGGTTCCTTCCATTTTGGAATGAGAACCATCGTTGTGGTGCATGAGTCCTAAGGAAGAGATCCACCGTGTAAAATTTCATGGATGGACTCAATAAGATCATCCTTGATGATTCCCCATGATTTCACAAAAAAATATCTTAGGAATCCATCAAGACTTAGAGATCTCTCATGGTTGACGGACCTTATATAATCTCAAAATTCCCTCTCATCAGGTTAGTTCTCAAATAAAGAGTTTATATATGGAGAAACCACATGTAGTATAGATTTGAAGATGTTCATATGAAAAACAAGTTAAAAATTCTACATTCATGGTTTAGAGTTAAAAAGTAAGGAATTGAAGTAATAATTTACCATACCACCACTTCCTATGAGTCACTTGTGAAAGAAACATTATCCCGGTGTATTTTAGGGATCCTACTATGCTATTTTTCTTTTATGTTTTCATAAAATAAATGTGGTATTCATGTATGCTTCTTTGATTTAAGTGTCTCTATACCATTCATGCAACAACATATCATGATTGAGTAGCATTTTATTAAAATGATTATTTTTTAGGGTAATATTGGTGAGGAGATCATTATCCCACTTATATTCTAATATGGGTTCTGTGAGATCAGTATCAACTTTGATGATATCTTGATAACTGTCATAGGAGGATTGGTTATTGGACCATGAAGAAAGGTATTTCTTCAGGGGATATATTTTTTTGTGGAAGGTAATAAAATCCCTTTACTATATTGGATTAGTCCAATTATCCTACACAACATACTGATAGTTGCAGTAATGAGGCCACCGAATGTAGAATAAGAAACGATTGCCACCAACGCTCCTATAATTCCAAGTGATGAGTATAGGGGAATAGTATTAAAGACCATAAACAATATGGATAATAAAAAATTCAGGAATTAAGAGATGGAAAATATATTGGAATGGAAATGATATAACTGGAAAAAAGTACAATAAAAGCCCAGTCCGGATAGTTGTATCACTGACTGGGGAGGGGTGAATCAATGATACCTTTTCTTTTAGTTTTTTCTAAGAAAAAAAGTAGCCTCCTGTTAAAGATTTCTTTCCCTTTTGAATACAAATAAAATACACATCCATAGGAACTCAAGTATTTATAAGGTTTAATATTCAAGAAGAATAGCTACATCCTTGGTTTGGTTTTTAAATGATACAATACCAAAAAATCCATTAGAAAACAATCATTTTGTGTGGAATAAAATGAGTATGATATTACCTTATACTTGTGTAGAACTATGTAAACAATCAAATATTGTGTGTGCTTCTTCTAACAAAAATGATGTAATACAATGTTTTTGTAACAAAACATGTTACGATGTTTCTTGATCAACATTCATAAAAATGATCTTTCAACACCTTTCTTCATTTTCTTACCCAGAAGCTGGTAGAACATCCTTGACCTTGTAATGATAACTTGGTCCAATTTCCCAGATAGATTACCAAGTCTGATTTTCTCAATATGATAATATAACATTATCACAATACAACTGATAAAATTCCGAACCACTACTATTATGAATCTAGAAATTCTAGTACTATTCCTAATTGAATACTATTTATTGCTAAATATGATTCCCATATGAATATGATTTTATATTGAATTTAATTCTCATATAAATATAATTCTCACCTAAATATTATTCCCTGCTGAATACAATTATCAACTGAAATGATTCCTAGCTGAATATGATTCCCTACAAAATAAAATTCCCTACTGAATAAAATTATCAACTGAATATGATTCTCACCTAAATACAATTCCCATATGAATACTATCTTTTTGCCTCTCCTTTCTTCTTTTATCTGACAAAAATTCTTCAAAAAATATCAAAAAAAAAACTTATTCTCCCTAAAAATGTAGATCTTCTCTCGTTTCCTTTCTAAACAGTACATCAATTTGAGAAAGTACGAAGTACTTTCTCTTTTATATGTGCCCTGAAAATTTTTGGGAGGGATTATTCAAAATTTTCCCTCTCAAATAAATTTCCCTAAAATTCAAACTTCCTTCAATTTCACATGCATTTATAACTTTCTTAATGCTTCTCAAATATTCTCAAACCTTAGAGAATTTTATAAAAACATCAGATTCTCCAATATGATTTTCCCAACATGATTTCTTCAGTACTATTTCCCTGTATGACTTTCCCAGTACAATTTCTTCAATATGATTCCCCAGTATGATTTTCTAAATATAATATTGTTAGTATGATTCCCCAGTATGATTTTCTTTAATACTATTTCCCAGTACGATTTTCTTAGTATGATTTCTTTAGTAATATTTCTTCAGAACGTTTTTCTCAGTAATATTTATTGATTATGATTTTCTAGGACCACTCAAATATATGAAGATATATATGGATTCAATATCCATATAAATTATAAATATGGTTTTCTCATACTACTGATCATGAGACTGAAAAATGTTATCTTCAAAAACTTCCTTCTTCTACAAACACGAGCTTGTAAGCATAAACATCATTATGAATTTTGAATACGTCGAGGATCGGTTTTAACATCATCTAACATGTAATGAAAAGTATTAGAACTTTCCATTTATCTAGAATATTTATTTATTTCCATCCAAACCAACCATGTCTCGATACATTTTTTAGCACCTTAACTACCCATTCCTTTCATCAAGTTATCATCACTAGTTTTCCAACTTACATATAATTTGTGATTAATACATTATAGTAAAGCATCGTTATATTTATAATGGAAAATATTATAACATCCATTCATTTAATACCATGCCCATAGTGATCCCGATGAACATTTACTTCCATTAAACTTATTATCAATTAGATGGAATTTCATAACCACTGTGAGTCTGAATTTTTTAATACACTTTTTTGAGTCTGAATTATTAAATAGGATTTTTGTGTCAGAATTCTTGAATACAATTTTTGAGTCAGAATTCCTAAATATTATTTTTGAGTCAGAATTCCTAAATATGATTTTTGAGTCTTAATTCTTGAATACAACCTTTTGATCTGTTAACAAAAAATACAGAAAAAACAAAACTTGGGCCGAAAAATATCCCCCTTTGTGTTTGTTGTCAATACCCACTTAAAAAACTTGAAATAAGTAAGTGGTATTGTTTTCTTGTCTAACTTTTTATTCTCTAAATTAATTTATTTCTCCACCAATTTATTTTTTCTCCCTATTTCTATTATCTCTCCCCCTTATTGATAATCAAATTCCAAGGGTCCATCATGAAAATTTTCTCCCTTATTGACAAATGATCTCTAATTCTAGGGTTTGGAACTTTTATTCTCCAAATAATGAAGCTTTTATTCAACGTAAGTATAACATGAGTTTCTTAACAGATTACCTTTAACTAAACAACTCTAATTCATTGTCGGTGAACTCGGTGTAGAAAATAAGAGTGAATAATAAAGGTTTTCAATAATTTCCATTGCACAAAATTCATGTAATACCCTTTTCATATTTTATTCAACATTATGATGATTGGGTAAATCCTTGAAATAATTTTTTGAAGATAAAAGTTTCATGTACCCATCTTAACAAACATATCAAAAATTTCAGGTGTATTTCAAAAAATCATAATTTTCATAACTTCATTACATTATTTTAAAAGAATAATAATACACTCATCAATTCTAGCTTCCTTATTTTGACTCCTTTAATTCCCTTCATGTTAGTAAAAATATAAAAAAAATTGGAATAAAAGGGAACCTTGATTGTTTCTTAGAAACAAAAATCAGACTGAAAGTCCTCTCTCATTCATGAATTTTTCTTTTTTTCTTGGATTTTTTATTGGATGTTCTTTCTTCCTTCTGTTCATCCTTCATAGATTTTTAATTTTTTTTTATTATCAGTAGAATATTATGATGAGGATGTCATATTTTCATCATATTTTGTAACATCATTGTTAAAAAAAATTGTAACATTTTTTCCATGAATTTATTTTTTCCTGGAAAGATAGTTGACAAGATTTTGTTATCATACCCTTCTTGATCATATACACAATATTTTGATACATTTTTGTCAACTTTTTTATATCATAAGAAGTCTATTTCTTCCCATCTTCTTTTGTTGATTTTTGTGATTCCTCTAACTTCCTAGATGATTTAATGTGTTCTGGCCATATACCTAAGAACTCTTTATTTTTTGGACTCAATATATAATTTTTTTCATAACTTCCTAAACATCCAAAATCTAATAATTTTTAAAAAACTATTGTTTTGTTGGTTACAAAACAATATATATTTAGCAAGATTTCCAGTTTACTCACATCATTCACAAATTGTTCCTAAAATTTGGAAACTAATTTCAACATTCACACAAACCTTCTCATGTTTCTTTTTAACATCATTCTTAGACTTCTTCTTTTGAGGGAATTTACTCCCCCTTAAAATATACCTTTTAAATATTGTACAATAGTTGTAATATTTTATCTTGACCAAATTCATGTTAGTTGTATACCAAAATCCACCATAATTATACCAATATCCATTGAAATAGTATTTTATTATGTATCTTCTATAATAATAAGATATGTGAATATGTTTCTCAACAACATTCTTAACAATGTGTTCTTGATCACCTACTTTTCTGTTTCGAATTAGAACCTTATTCTTCAGCTAGTATTTCTTTTCAGCCTTATCAGAACTAGAAGTAATAGAAAATTTTCTATATTCAGATTTTTTAGAAAAAAAAATTTTACTCATGGTTTTTATAAATTTCTAAAATATCTACTTTTTTAATCTTGGACATGTACATAACATTCCTAACATTCTTCTTTTCAGAAACAATTCTATCTTTCTTCTCATCCTTAGAAGGTAAATTTTGTTGATCCTTCTCATTTTCCTTATTATAATAACATTCACCAACATCATAGATAGATTTTTTGAAACTTTTACCTTTCTTTTAATCTTTATATAGTTTTTATTGGACAAGTTTCAACTCTTCCTCTTTTTTCCTTCAGCTTCACTTCTATATGTTCATTATGATTTTTTTCTTCCTCAAGAGATTTATTCAGATAAATAATCTCTTCCATCATCTTGTCTTTCTCATTTGAAATATATTATTGATTTTTTGTTGAATAGTTTTCACTTTTTAACTCCCTGATCTCATTTTCAAGTCTCCCAATCTTCCTCAGACATTATTTCAATCCTTCTTTAAGATGATATTCTAGTTTAGTTTCTTCTCTGTAAGAACTAATTCTTCTGAATTCTTCATTGATAATTTTTTCAATGAATGTAATCTACCCATAATTCTCAATAGATTTTTTTTGATTTAATTCTACTTCATTCTTCTTCATAAAAACAACTTTCATTTCTATAAAAACGTTCTACATTAAATATTGCAATAAACCATTTTTCTTCAACACCATTTGTGACTTCCTCACAATCATCATCGTTCGACTAAAAACTTATCCTTTTGAATTTTGAAAACTTATTATCTTACCTCTTGGAATATGATTTTTTTCACCCTTTTTCTTTTTAGATGTTCTTGGACTTTTTTATTCTTCTTAACTTTCTTGTCCATCGATTTCTTCTTCATTACTTTCTTCTTTATCACCTATTCAAGGAAAATTGGAAACAAAATGCCCAATGGATCCACATCCAAAAAAAATTATGGTAATTTTCCCTTTATAACTTCATGTACCCATTATTAAATTTTTAGAAAGAAAAGATAAAATTTCATAAATATTTTTACATACCTCATTTTCAGAGTCAGATTCAGAAACATCATCTTCCTCAGGAACATTCTTAACCTTTTATTTCTTTGTGGATTTGAAAGATATTTCTCTGTCATTTTTTAATTTTCCCTCCATAACATTTTCCCTTATCATATCATATGTGATGAGAGTAATATATTAATCATCTATAGATAATGTATCAGGATCTCTATCTTCTAATGAAGAAAATTTGGAATCAAAATTATCAGGAATAATTATCATGATCATTTCAACAGTTGTGGAATATTATAACTTTTCCACAAGACCTATAATGGTGCAAAAAATTTTATTTATACTGGTAAATAATTCACCATAAAATTCATACACACCCATCTTCAAGTCTTCATACTTCAATATCTAGATTTGAAACTTTTCCTTTTTATCTTTTTTATTGACTTCATAAATGTTATTCAACATTTCCTAGATACCCTTAGTAATGGAAGCACCTTTTACTCTTAAAAACTCACTTTTTGAATGTTATGAGAGTAAAAAATTCTTATATCTTCCATAACTCTAAATGTTTTACTTATCATTATTTTGGAGAGGATCATTCTCAATATGAGGAGGGAAACCATGTACCATATTTTAAAAAACATACCTAAGGGACAAAAGATATGGAAACATTCTTCCTTTCTAGATATGATAATTTCTATCATTTAAGATCAGATTCCCCTTACTATTCACACAACTCATATTATCAATCACGAATTCTTCTTCAAAAGTTTATTAAAGAATATGTGAAGGGAACCTTCATCTCTAATTCTAGTTGTAAGTGCCTAGTTAGGATAGTTGTATCCCTGAGAGGGGGAGGGACTAAATCAGTGATACCTTTTTCTTTCAAGTTTCTTTCTTAATAAAAAACATTTTCCTCCTATTAAAGATTTATTTTCCTAATAGAAATAAATCAAGCACACATCCATAGGAACATAAGAATTTACATGGTTCACTTTTCAAGAAGAACAATGACATACTTTGTATGGGATTTAAATGATCCAATACCATAAAATACACTAGAAAATAATACTTTTGTATGAAATACAATGAGTAGGATATTCCTTTAAACTCATATAGCACTATGTAAATAATATAAAAGCGTGTGTTATTCTTTTAGCACAAATGATATAATAAAAATTTCTTATAAAAAAAATGTTACGGTGATTCTTGATCAACCTTCACAAATATGATCTTTTAATACTTTTCTTCATTTTCTTACCTAAAAGATGGTAAGAACTTCCTATAATTTTTAATGAAAACTTAGTCTAATTTCCTAGTATGATTCCAAAATACAATTTTCTCAATATGATAATATAACTTTATCAGAATATGATTGAGACAATTATAATGCAATTATATTATAAGTCTTGAAATTCCAGCACTTGTCCTATCTAAATACTATTTCCTGCTAAATATTATTCCCAAATGACTACAATATTCTACAGAATATGATTCTCTGCTAAATATGATTCTCTGATGAATATTATTATCAGGTGAATATGATTCTCAGCTTAATATTATTCCTAGTTGAATATTATCCTGTCTCTTCTTCTTTATTCTTCTGTCTGACAAAACTTCATCAACAAAGCTCAATATGAAAACTTCTTCTCCCTATTAATGTAGAGTTTCTATCTCTTCATTTCTAAATAGTACATCAATTTCATAAAGTACATTTTACATTTGGTTTTTATAGGTGCCCTAAAATGGTTTGGGTGGGATTATTCAAAAGTTTTCTGCTTACCCAAATTTCATTAAAATTCAGACTTCCTTCAATTTTAGATGCATTTATGACATGGTTAGCACTTCTCAACTATTCTAGAACCTTCTAAAATATTCTAAAAACATCATCTTCTCTGGTAATATTTTCCTAGTAACATTTCCTAGTATGATTTTCTCAGTACGATTTCTTTAGTATGATTCCCGAGTATGATTTTCTCAATATGATTTCTTCAGTATGATTCCTCAATATGATTTTCTTTAGTTCTATTTACTACTATGATTTTTCTCAGTATGATTTATTTAATAATATTTCTTCAATAAATTTTCTTCTGTGTGATTTTCTCAGTATGATTTCTTCATTACAATTTTCCAGTACCACTCAAATATATAAATAAATAAATAGATTTAATATTCTTATAAATTTTTAATATGATTTTATCATACTGATTATCTTGAGATTGAAAAACTTCATCTTTTATAACTCCCTTATTCTACAAACATCATATTATAATCATGGCTTCCATCATAACTTATGAATACATTGAGGATAGTCTTTAGAATCATATGACTTATAATGGAAATTATTATAACTTTCCATTACTCTAGAAACATTCTTTCTTTACACCCAAACCAACCATGTCTGAATATGATTTACAACACCTTAACTCCCCCTTTATTTTTTCAATCTAACATCAAATGTTTTCTAAATTATGTATGATTTGTGAGAAATAAAAGATAGAAAAGAGTCATTAGATATGTAATGGAAAGTATTATAACTTCCATTCCTTTTATACAAAACCCAAGGTGATCCCTATGAACCTTTCCTTCCAAAAAAAATTCTCAACAAGATGGAATTTCTTAAGCAATGTGAGTCTGAATTTCTGAGTAGAAAGTTTTAGTCAGAATTTATAAATATGATTTTTGAGTAAGAATTACTCAATTAAATTTTCAGTCTGAATTCTTAAATATGATATTTGATTAAAAATGAAGGAATATGATTTTTGAATTAGAATTCTAGAATATAATTTTTGAGTTATATCACTATGTTTTACAAAGTGAGGTGATTATTTTACTTTGAAATTTATTTGACAAAAAAAGGAAAAAAAATCTTCAAACATCCAAAAACCTTTTCCAATAGATTTAGAATTTTTATCAAAATCCCAATATCATCCATAATATTGAGTCATTTCAATGTAATCGATCTGATTATCATGCATATAGTCTAGATTTAATTGAAAACTTTCTTCAATACAAATTGAAATCCATAATCTTTTTAATATAATTTATTTCATTATCATAATTAATATATTGATCTATTAACATAAAATACAACCAAAACACAACTTTGGACTAACAAGTACATTGATTTCCTTCTTGGTTATTATAACAAATGAACTTGTTACCCTAGAATCTCATATCAAGGAATCACTTTTGATCTACAAAATAGAAGAATTAAATCCTATCCATTATAAGATACAATCATCCCCATTTCTACTCTGATGGTTCCATAATAGTATTGAGGTTTCCTCCTAACTACTATGATGATTTCACAAGATTGATGGATTCAAGGTCATGCCATAGTTTTTCCCTTGACATAGTATCACACTTATCATAAACAAAAGACAATAAGAATTATGTCTAACATGAATAGACTTTAACATATATTTTTTTATCATAAATATCATGTTTATTCAGTAAGATTTAGGATTTCCAGAAGATCCAAATATGGTGGTTGGTGGGATCTCCATGTGTATAACTACTCATGCCCATATTATTATTAAAGTCCTATTCTTGGAAGAGAATTGTTTTGTCTAAAGAATGGCCATGAGAGAAGATTTTTTTTTGAAACATCGTTGGATAAGAAATCTAAATTGAGCTTGTCCCCCAAACCCTGAGTGTTTTAAATAATGTGAGATATCATTGTAACAATGGCCCAATGGTTTTGGCCCTACATACAAGAACACCCTTTACATGATATGGAGAGAAGTGATCTTCTTGGAATGAGACCCAATGCATACTCTATTTGGGATGGGAGAAGAAGCATGGGGGTCTGAGGATCATTCATTATAGCATGAGAGTTTCTCAAGGTAAAGGATGAGGTAAAAGGATTAGGTTATGTGAAATCCAATACATATGATAATACACTACAGATTTCAATATCGATATTGGGTAGGTAAATTAATGACCTAGTTATCAAGGAAAAGGGGGATATAAAGGATGATATGGATGAATTACTCTTTCTTATTAGTTTTTTACCTTTCATACCTATGATTTTTGGATGAAATATTTATGTAAAATGTGTATTTATGTTAACATTAGTTGATAGGGAAAAGATATATTCAAAGTTTTACTGATCGGGAAACCAATGGAAACATATGGTCTGAAGAGTGGGGGACTCTGAGGGAAGGGAAGAGGGGAGGAATCACCACCAAGCCCATTTATCGTCAGTATTTCTTGATCGGATGGTGGAGAATACTCATTGTCAGTATTTGAAGAATTGCTGCTTAACATGAGATCTTATTGATGTGAGATTATGTAATCTAAATCTTGTTTTCTACACACAGAGACATAGTTTTCATTGAGGTGACAGGATACATAGTATATGAGTAGTAATAGTTAAACTAGAGATTTCTACTATTCCACATTTCCTTCAACTTGAAAGAGGAGATGTGGTAGTGGAGGGGTAGAAAGATCAATGGTGATGCATATCAGAGTCACCAAAGATTCCTGGAATTGTAGAGTGTGATCATTCCTGAAAATTAATTCTTTAATTGAGTTCCATAATTATCTAGGAAATGATAAATTTTGAAATGGATGAAGTAGACTAGAAAGGTTATCCCACACCACCACTTTTGGGGAATCCTGGCCAAGATAAACCACTATCTACCAATAACATAGCAGAAAGTTCCACCGGTTGAAGGATCTAGGTCTCTGAGTGAAATAATTGTTGAAATACTCATGGTAGGATAATATGAAACATAAATGTTTTTTATTCAGATCACATAAAAATACCACAAACTGATAAATTTTTTTAAGAGAGCTATATATGGATTGTTTTCTTCGAAACGAACCACCAAATTCCATCTAAAGAGATCAAACACTTCCTGGAAGGAACATGAAAAAAATGAAAAAAAACTATAGATACATCAACCAATCCAATAGTATAATATTCTTGAGAGACAACTGAGATCTGAGGAGAAAGAGTGGACTAGGAGGAGGGGGTCTGAGAAGAACCTCTTTAAGTGAAAAACTGTAACACCCCGAGCTTCCAAAATACACTTCTCTTTCAATAAGGAAATAGCTCGCATTGTACGCAAGTTCGAGATTCTAACACACCGCGACCAATAAAAATAGCCATTATGAATAGTAATACCCACTTTATGAAATTATATATATTTTATATTTTAAAATGGACTTCATTTTTGGATTCGGAATATCGAATTTAGCCTATGTTGAATTTTTGGTATTTTTCTAAGAACTTCCAATTTTTTATGAATAGTGAAGAATACTTAAAAACAACTTTTTTAATCAAAATAATTTATAGTGATAAATTATACTATTGATTGGTTTTAAAGTATAAATTGAATATACTTTTACCATTTTATCCAATGGTTGTCATTAGAATTAATTTTACTTTGAAATTGGACATAAACAATTGTCAATCTTTTGATATATATTGTTTCTTAAAACACGCTATTTGTTGTGACAACGGGAATTAATTATAAAATTAATTAATGAAACTTATATATTTGGAATTCTGTAAAATATACATCATTTTTGAATTTGGAATATCAATTATAGCTTAGGGTGAAATTTTGGCATTGTTCTGAAAAACATTAATTTTTGATGAATAGAGAAACCACTAAGTGGTGGTTAAAAAACTAATTTTTCATTTAAATGAAACATTACCACTTCTGCGATTTGATTTTCAAAAATATGAAATAAATTTTTTTAATTAGGAAGTAAAATGTGGTTCAATGGGATTAAAATAATTTTTGGTGAATAGTAACTTTTAAGTTCTATTAATCGCGATTAAAGGTAATTAGTGAAATTTAAGGTAAAAATAATATTATAAAAATATGAAAATATCTTGCAACTTTTCCTACCCTTATTGTATGAGTCATGGCCGACCAAGACAATCCATGTGTCAACTTTGGGACCCCATGGAGCACTTGGGTAAGAAAATGACAATAATAACTTTTTATTTAAAGTAAAAATAAAATTGTCACAAACATGTGTTGTTTTACTAAAACAATTATTACATGGGGTTATATAAGTTAACTTTTAGACTATAAATATTCATTGGAAATATAAAACGATTTCCTAAATCATTATATTTTTTATATAAGTTCTATACATTAAATAAATTAAAATGTTTATGACACCATGATGATGCAGTGATTACCTCATTAATTAACGATTTAAATAAAATGAAAATATAATGTAAAATCTAAGACTTAAACTTGGAAAAAAATATTGGATGGGTAGATTTAGAACCCTTATCACCTTATCCTCGAAATATATAATTTTGGGGCCTTTAAAATCCGAAAATCATTTCATAATAATGTAACATTTCATGACTTTCCAAGAGTGCCCCTCCTCTCCTCTTATAAAAGGCCCCCACCTCTACCACCATATTCACACCATAAAATCCATTTGGCTCGGCCAACCTCTGCCCAAATACTCTATAAACTTCTATATTACTCCTAGAAGCCTCACTTGGGGCATAATTATTACCATGGAAGCCTTTGGCTCGAATCAAAAAGAGTTACCCGATTTTAAGGTAATGTCTTCTCTTATGTTATTTTGTTTTATTTTGCTTCTCCAACCCCTTAAACTCTTTTTATTCCATTATTTTGTAACAAAAAAAGTATCTAAAATATACTAGGATGTTGTTATGACAAGTATTTGATTTAAACTTACACAAACCTTCATCCAATGGTTAAAGAACATACTGTTTCTGTGGTTGGCGAATTTCTGCCTCACGAAACGATGATTGTTCAATCTTCTTTTAACACCTCTCATGGTGACCATTAAGATGTCACTATATTTATGTATGATATATATTATGTTTATGTTTTCCTTATGATTCTGTATTTCTCATTTATGGCATACCTTTATGATTTCCATTATGGGTAAATGTGATAATTTCATTTTAGGAAGTGCGGACTACCGCCCCCTCAAAGTGATTTGAATCGTTAATGCCATATGTGGGATGTATAAAGGATATAGTAAATGATATTATATATGATATTATACTGGAACTATAATATACCTTTAAATCATTATGATTCCATTCCATTAAATATGAAATAGAAATGAAAGTAGTGTTCATGCGTACGTACGACTTACCGTCTCCATGAACGGTGCAATTCATTTCTTACCTCTAAATGTTATGTAATATTATAAATGAATTTATATACTATATATATATATGATATATATGATACATAAATCATGAATATAATTCTGGATATAATGGATATTTTACCACATGATCAACTTGTAATTATAAGAATTTTATTTTTAACTCAAGTACCAAAGATCGACAAAACGACCATTATTAACTTAAATAATTACATAATGTTCATAACAAGGTAATAAGTGATATAAAAGGAACAATGAACATGAAAAAGGTTCTAAATAAAGTAGAAATTAAATCTAGTTTATTATTCATCTGGTTAAATAATGATCGAGTGAAGTCGGACACGAGGTAAGGGAACTTCTTAACCCAATTTTCGTTCTTCGGGTTAATCTCCTACTTTCAAATTATGCCATGATATTATTATGTACTATCTTTTATTTCTACTTTATTTATGTTTACTTATAGTGAATACACATAATAGATCTATTTTATTTAAAAAATGATCTTTGTAAGGGACTTCATCTCAATCTTCATTCATTGAGGGATATTTTGTTTTATACACAAATTTCATTTATATGGTGTATAAATCCATTTGACTTTTACATTATTCAAAAGGAATATTTTTATATGAAGAATTTTAATACACGAAAAAAATGAATGTTTTTTTGTCTTACTTATGCGGAAACAACGACTTCTCTGCCACCGTGACCATTACTTGAGTTTCAGCTTCCTCTACAAGACATAACTTTTTTTAAATGAAAAATAAATACCAAGATTTAATTTAATTTTATTTTGGTATTGAAAATGGTTTTGATAATGTTTTTATCAATGTGTTGTATTGATATCTTGTGATTGAAATTTGTAAATTTTATGTTTACTTTATGTATGTTTTATGTGATATGATTATGTAATGGTTTATGATATTTTTAAACATGTTCATATAAAGAATGCATTGGACTTAATAAGTGATGTGTGGATCCCACTATAGCTCCTCGATGCATCGGCAGGTCTCATGAGACAAACTAGTGTCTTGGAATAAGGCCTTGACAAAATATTATTTTTAGTCTTGGCACGAGGCCATGGATACTTGGTTATGATAGTCTGGCATTTTTCATTCCATCATTATGAAAGTGGTTATTGATATTGCATGTGATTATTCAACTAGTAGAATATCCATGTGAATAAGTAAATGGAATTATTTCATTTTATTTTTCCATATAATGCTGAAGTTCAAGTTTAAAAGGATTTTGTTTTAGATATACATTGCCTTAAATGTTAATGTTTATTTATGAAATCTTCCGCAATATTGTTATCATTACTGAGAATCTGAGCTCACCCCTTTCAATTTTTTAATTTTTCTGGGATGTGAAGAAGTATATTATGAGTGGCCTGCAGGGATAGTATGAGGGGATATGAATACAAGATGTTGTTGTAGTTTTGTTTTACTTTATGATGTAATTTAAGACTTATGAATGTATCTAGTGTTTCAAGACTACTAAACTAGTCGGCCTTTCGAGACTTGATCTTTGTGATCATGCCAATGTTACGTAACAATGCACCGACTCTGGGTAACTGGGGTCGGGGCATTTTAGTTGGTATGAGAGGCAGTTTAGTACTAACCTTGGAAGATAGATTTAGATAAACTCTGACTAGAAAACATAGCCCAAAGATAGAATTTGAGGATTAGTATAGAAGAACTTCCTAGAATTTTGGTATTATAGATATTTTGTGAGTTTTCTAAGAAATACATCCCTGTCTGGATACGAGCAGGTAGAGGTGTCTCTGGAACAGATGTACCTAGAGGTAAAACCCGAAAACATCGCTTTGAGATGTACTTGAATGGGAACTGGTGCACGACAATGGGCCTTGCTGTACTCTTGGTTACGACACTCTTGGGGGGATATACTTAGGATAATTCTCATTTTTTTTACAAACCATTAAGAAGGGTTTATGAGTATATATTTCCTCAAAGAAAACATTTTTTATTATTATGGATTATATCCATAAACCGTTCAATTTACATTAGTTATTTTACAAGTTTGGAATTATTCATTGTAATTCATAAACAAACCTAGTTTATGCCATTGTATAGAAATGGCGCCCAGTAGAAGGAATGTGGACTCCATCAATACATATGATCCAAAGAGTAAGAAGGTTCATATCATTCATGGTATTAAGCCAAAATTTATAAGGGAAATAGTCTCCCATGTGTTCTCAACATATGAAGAAATAGTATCATGTGTTAATAAGATAAGTAAAAAATTCTCCGAGTCTTATGGATTTGAAGGGAAGAAAGAGAAGAAAAGTATATAAGATAGAATGATGGATAAAGGGACGAGGGAAATGAATAATTTTCCAATATGTGATAACTGTGGGAAGAAACACCTTCGAACTTTCCGGAAGGGAATGAGAGTTTGTTATAAGTGTGGAGAAAAAGGACACCAAGTGCGTGACTGAAAGGGTAAGAAAAAGGTTTCAAATGTACAATTATTCATCTGCAAGCAGTTGTAAAACTATGCAAACCAATGTCGAAATCATCAGAGTATGCCTGAAATGATGTTATTTGATAATAATAAAGTTATGATACTACCATCTATGAGGAGGAATGATTAGAGTTCCTATGTTGTTATTAAAGAATTTTTCCATTTTAGAGTTGTATCAATGATGTACTGGTTATAATAATTATGGAGTATATAAGGATTGTACTGTAGTATTATTTCATTAAGGACTTGAGATTGTGTGGAACTAAGAAAAGTGACTCCACAGCAGGTTAAATTTTTGAAAAATATATGGTTGAGAGAAAGATAAACTATAATATGGTTCTGATACTGAGATAGTGATTTTGGAATAATACATGATTGATTTGGATAAATTATATTAGATATTCTTATCTTCCTTGAAACTGATTAATGATTTGTATACATTTTTGGATAGAAGGAGTATATCTAGTATTCTATAAGAAATAAGGGATAATGAATGTAATCAATAAGGATTCGTGGTAATTCAGGATGTTGCAGTGTTTTAAAAGAATACATGATGAAGGTGTTCACATGTTGTTACGCGGAAAAAAGGATCTTAATTATACATACATTCCTTATAAAATTTGGAATGTGATTTGGACAAAAGTATTTTGGATAACTATAAAGGTTGGAATGGATTAAGTTGAACCTTGGATAGTATTGTTTAAGGTTAAAACATTTATGAATAATATTTTTGGAATATTATAATACTATAGTTTTAGGAAAAGGACAACCTGTAGGTCGGGGGATAACCCATCATGTCAGACAAAGCTGTAGGAATCAAACCCACAACCATAGTACGAAAAGCCTTTATTAACTACCACTAGCCTACAAGAATTCCCTGGTTATTACAAAATAGTTTTCCTAATCTAAATGGTATGTGTTAATATTTTGAACCTTCTATGATTAGGATAAATATAATATTTTTGAGTTATATTATCTTTTTGAGTGAAAGATGAGTTTGTGGTATAAATTAGTTGATGGTTGAAACTCTACTTGTCAAGAATAAATATATATACCTATCTCTTATTCTATGAATAAATTAATTCTTAAACTTTAATAAAGGGATATTAAAACAAAAAATGTATTATCCGAATACCATATGTCTTGTTGAACTGATAATATTTTAAATCAACATAGATTGAAGGCTTTGAGGCCCTCAATTTTACACTTGTTTGTGATTGATGACCTCAATCACTCCCTAAAAATATTTATGTTTTCCTCTAATTATATGTATCTAATTGCCACTAATGTTCTCGTTATCAAGATCATAATTCGGTGGTGACTTTTTCATTTCCCTTTCCCTCTTATTAAGGCTAAATTTTATTAACCTTATTTCCGATGTGGGTTTTCCACAAAGGTATTTTCTATTTTCAACCTTTTATTTTCAAAGAAAAATTTAAAATTTCGAGGACACAATTTATTAAAATAGGGGAGAATGTAACACCCCGAGATTCCACAATACGCTTCTCTTTCAATAATGAAATAGCTTGCATTGTACGCAAGTTCGAGATTCTAACACACCGCGACCAATCAAAATATCCATTATGAATAGTAATACACACTTTTTGAAATTATATATATTTTATATTTCAAAATGGACTTCATTTTTGGATTCGTGATATCGAAATTATCCTATGTTTAATTTTTGGTATTTTTCTAAGAACTTCCAATTTTTTATGAATAGTGAAAAATACTTAAAAACAACTTTTTTAATAAAAATAATTTATAGTGATAAATTATACTATTGAGTGGTTTTAAAGTATAATTAGAATATATTTTTACCATTTTATCCAATGGTGGTCATTATAATTAATTTTACTTTGAAATTGGACATAAACAATTTTCAATCTTTTGATATATATTGTTTCTTAAAAACACGCTATTTGTTGTGAGAGCGGGAATTAATTATAAAATTAATTAATGAAACTTATATGTTTGGAATTTTTTAAAATAGACATAATTTTTGAATTCAGAATATCAATTATATCTTAGGGTAAATTTTTTTCATTGTTCTAAAAAACTTCATTTTTTAATGAATAGTGAAACCACTAAGTGGTAGTTAAAAAACTGATTTTTTGTTTAAATGAAACATTACCACTTCAGTGATTTGATTATCAAAAATCTGACAAATATGGTTGTCATTATGAAGTAAAATGTGTTTCAATGGGATTAAAATAATTTTTGGTTAATAGTAACTTTTAAGCTCTATTAATCGCGATTAAAGGTAATTAGTGAAATTTAAGGTAAAAATGATATTATAAAAATATGAAAATATCTTGACACTTGTACTAACCTTATTGGATGAGTCATGGCCGACCAAGAAAATCCATGGGTCAACTTGGGGACCCCATGGAGCCACTTTTTTAAGAAAATTACATTAATAACTTTTTATTTAAAGTAAAAATAAAATTGTCACAAACATGTGTTGTTTTACTAAAACAATTATTAAATGGGGTTATATAAGTTAACTTTTCGACTATAAATATTCATTGGAAATATAAAAAGATTTCATACATCATGATATTATATATATAATTTTTAGACATTAAATAAATAAAAATTGTTGTGACACCATGATGATGCAGCGATTACCTCATTAATTAACGATTTAAATAAAATGAAAAGATAATGTAAAATAAAAGACTTACACTTGTCAAAAACTATTGGATAGGTATATTTAGAACCCCTATCAAATTATAATCTAAATATATATTTTTGGGACCTTTAAAATCTAAAAATCATTTCATAATAATGTAACATTTCATGACTTTCCAAGAGTGACCCTCCTCTCCTCTTATAAAAGGCCCCCACCTCTACCACCTTATTCAAACCATAAAAGCCATATGGATCGGAAAAACTGTTCCCAAATACTCTCTCCTCTTCCCTCTCTTACTCCTAGAAGCCTCAATTTGGGAATAATTCTTCCCAAGGAAGCCTTTGGCTCAAATCAAAAAGAGTTACCCGATTTTAAGGTAATGTCTTCTCTTATGTTATTTTGTATTATTTTGCTTATCCAACCCCTTAAACTCTTTTTATTACTTTATTTTGTAAAAAAACAGTATCTTAAATATACTAGTATGTTTTTATGAGATGTATTTGATTTACAATTACACACACCTTCGTCTAATGGTTAATTAACATACTGTTTCTGTGGTTGGCGAATTTTTGCCTCACGAAACGATGATTGTTCAATCTTCTTTTAACACCTCTCACGGTGGACATTAAGATGTAACTATATTTATATATTTATATATGATATATATTATTTTTATTTTTTCCTTATGATTCTTTATTTCTCATTTATGGCATACATTTATGATTTCCATTATGGGTAAATGCGATAATTTCATTTTAGGAAGTGCGGACTACCGCCCCCTCAAAGTGATTTGAATCGTTAATGCCATATGTGGGATGTATAAAGGATGGAGTAAATGATATTATATATTATATTATACTGGAATTATAATATACCTTTATATCATTATTATTCCATTCCATTAAATATAAAATAGGAATGAAAGTAGCGTTCATGCGTACTTACGGATTACCGTCTCCATGAACGGTGCATTTCATTTCATACCTCTAAATGTTGTGTAATATTATAAATGAATGTATATACTGGATATATATGATATATATGATACCTACATCATGAATATAATCTTGGATATAATGGATATTTTACCACATGAACAACTTGTAATTATAAGAAGTTTATTTTTAACTCAAGTACCAAATATCGACAAAACGACCGTTATTAACTTAAATAATTACATAATGTTTATAACATGGTTATAAGTGATATAAAAGGAATAATTAACTTGAAAAAGGTTCTTAAGAAAGTAGAAATTAACTCTAGTTTCTTATTCAGGAGGTTAAAGAATGATCGAGTCAAGTCAGACACGAGGTAAGGGAACTTCTTAACCCAATTTCCGTTCATTGGGTTAATCTCATACTTTCAAATTATGTCATGATATTATTATGTACTATCTTGTATTTTTACTTTCATTATGTATACTTATAGTGAATACACATAATAGATCTGTTTTATTTAAAAAATGATCTTTTCAAGGGATTTCATCTCAATCTCCATTCATTGAGGCATATTTTGTTTTATACACAAATTTATTTTATACGGTGTATAAACCCCTTTGACTTTTACGTTTTTCAAAAGGTATCTTTTTATATGAATCATTTTACTAAATGACAAAAACGAATTTTTTTGTCATAAGTATGTGGTGACAATGACTTATCCACCGCCGTGACCATTATTTGAGTTTCTACTTCCTCTACAAGACATAACTTTTTTTAAATGAAAAATAAATACCAATTTTAAATTTTCTTTTATTTTGGTATTGAAAATGGTTTTGATAATGTTTTTATCAATGTGTTGTATTAATATCTTGTGATTGAAATGTGGAAATGTTATGTTTCCTTTATGCATGTCTTATGTGATACGATTAAGTTACGGTTTATGATATGTTTACACCTATTCATATAAAGAATGCATTGGACTTAATAAGTGACTGGTGGAGCCTGTTATAGCTCCTCGATGCATTGGAAGGTCTCATGAGACAAACTAGTGTCTTGGCACGAGGCCTTGACAAAATCTTATTTGTAGTCTTGGAACAAGGCCTTGGCTACATGGTTATGATAGTCTGGCATTATGCATTCCATCATTATGAAAGTGGTTATGGATATTGGATGTGATTATTCGACTAGTAGAATATCCATGTGAATAAGTAAATGGAATTATTTCATTTTATTTTTCCATATTATGCTAAATATCAAGTTTAAAAGGATTTTGTTTTAGTTATAAATTGCCTTAAATGTTAATGTTTATTTATGAAAGCTTCCACTATATTGTTATCCTTACTAAGCATCTGATCTCACCCCTTTCCATGTTTTAATTTTTCTAGGATGTGAAGAAGTATATTATGAATGACCTACAGGGATAATATGAGGGGATATGAAGACAAGATGTTGTTGTAGTTTTGTTTTACTTTATTATGTAATGTAAGACTTATGAATGTATCTAGTGTTTCAAGGCTACTAAACTAATCGGTATTTTGATAATTGATCTTTGTGATCATGCCAATGTTACTTAATAATGCACCGACTCTGGGTAACTGGGGCCGGGGCGTTACAAAAACCAAGAGGGGAATCAGTTCCAAATACTCATGGCTCAGAATACTATGAGGATCCTACAGAAATTTATATAAATAAAAATTGATGGGGGTGATGTGAATCCACCATAGACAGTGGTGGTGGTGTCTCCCCTTCAAGGATATCCATGGGAAAAGAAAACAGTTGGGATATTTTGAATCAATAGGGGCGCATAAATCATATTCTTTAGCATTGGTTTAGCCATTGATTTTTCACTATTATATGTTTACTATTATTATTCATTTCCAGGTTATGAAATATATTTATGATAGTTATTATTATCCATGGGTTATGTTTATTCTAGAATATTTCTACACTCTTATTCGATGGAATATTATCACTCTTTTAATATTATAATTCCTACTATCATAGAACATGGACAATAATTATTTTTCCATTTTATTTTTTATAATTTATTTATCCATCACTCATATTTTCTCATGATGTAACACTTTGAGATATATTGATATTTTTTTCCTCATTGATAATTTTATCTCACACCTTTATTATATTTCCCATTCCCGGATTATGAAGATGAGTATGAATTATGCGATTTATAGAATGGATTCTACTATTGTAAAATTATGGACAAATGTTAAATAATTTTACTATATAGTTGATCATTAATGACACTAAACATTCTGTTCTTGGGATTGTGTGTTTATTTTTATGTTGTAATTTTTAACTTGTGGTAATTATTTAAAATAAAAATTGGTTTCTCACCCTTTATATCAAATCCAGTGTTTAAAGAAAGAGTTTTTAATAGAGGTCCCTATGTATTGGATTACAATGTTAAATTTTTTTACAGTTTGAGTATATGGTTTTGCAAGTATTTATAACTATGTATAAATACTAGAAAGTTGACATGTACATGGAGTATATGAACCTAGGTCCAGTCACCTTAAAAAAATTGTTTATTATCAACTTTTTATCCACTTGGTGCATGATGAGTGGGAATAATACTACACACCTATCTAGACACTCCTAGGGGATATTATTCGGTAAATTATATTCTCCATATAGATTATAATGAATGATTTAAAAATATTTATGTTGTTGATACTATTAGTAAAATAACCATGAAAAACTGAGGATAAACTAAAGGATTTATAGTTTGATATAATTTTATGACATTTTCATTTAATGTATCATTTTTTAAATGATTTTTTCATTAGGGAGGGAATCTTAGGATTATGTTTTCATACTCTTATGATCATTTACATTTATTTTTTTGGATAATATCATAACCAATTTGGTTTCAATATTTGGATGATAATAGGATCTTGAAAATAAAATTATAAAAGTTATGTCCCTAGAAACTCCTCTAGCCAACTAAAGAAGCATACATGGAATAAATTATTGAGATAAAAAAATATTAATTTGTTTTTACTATATGGTAAATAATTAGTCTCTATGTTTCCACGATTGTGAGGATGATATCTAATTATAAGATATATCTTGAGTTTATTATGGATCTTTTTGGTTCTTTCTTTAGTGAATTACAATTAAAATATTAAGGATGTAATTTATTTAAGGGTAGATAATGTAACAACCTGAGATTTTTGAATATATTTTTCTATAAATTAATATATAATCGGTATATTTATCCTCACATAACCAAACTAACAGGTTGAAACATATTAGTTGAATATTATTAAGAAAATTCTAAATATACTAAATCATCTAGTAAATAAAATGATACCAATCAATTATAAATTCATGAATAATAGGAATAAGAAAACTTAAAGCTTAAAGAATCCATTTTTCAATAAAAGTGGTTTTCCATTATATATTTTATTTTTATTCAAAAAATAAATGTTTAAATTATAGAATTTAAATTTTATAAAGGAAATTAGTTTTTTAATTCTAAATTCCAAAATTGTATTTATATTAATTTTTTTTATTTTTTAAAATAATTAATTTTTTTTATTTTTTAAAATAATTAATTTTTTAGGTGAATAATGAAAATTATGATTTTTACCAAAATTATACCTTTTGTGAATTTATTATTATATAAGTAATACCTAAACACTGATAAAACATTTTAACGAATAAAATATGTATTTAAAGAGTAAAATTATTCAATTTTATAAAAATATGTTAATCCTGGATAACCTATGTTCATCATATTAGAATATAAGTAACATTTCATTCTATTTTTTAAAATAATAATTTTTTTAATTTAAAATTTTAATGGAGATATTCGGTTGTGGGCTAGTTATTAATAATCATAAAATTTATTTATTTTTATTAAAAAAAACTATGTAATTAAAGCCGTTAACATTTATAATTTTATCAAATACCTAAATTTAAAACTAAAAAACACTTTTCTTAAAAAACAATTTACACACTATGTGGATTTATTTTTAAATAAAATTTTCTAAACCATGGAAATTATATTTCATAAAATTAATCACATATTAGGGATAGTTATTTTTAAATTATAAAATAAATTCAATCTAAATGTTTCCATTAAAATTAAATATCGAGCCTAAATTATTTTTTACCATATTTAAAGTTAATTAAGATAAAAGTTAAAAATCTAAGGAGAGAATCCTAAAATCAATCAATGTTATTAAAAAAATGTATGCTTGATAATATTATAGATCATACCATGTCACATATTCTATTATTGACCAAATTTTTATCCTTTTACCACTTAATATTGTCATTTTATTTCAGAAACAAAGGAGTTTTTACAAAAATGTGATTATTCTTCAACTATAAAAGGGGCTGAATTACACAGCTCCATGTTACACCTATACCTTATAATTTCATCTTAAAAATATTAAATATTTCTTATCCTATAATACTATATCCTTTTTATCATTATTTGGTCTCAATTAGCTAGCCTACGACATATATTTCCAAGGAGAGTTCTAAGATAAAACTCAAGTTCTCAACATAAGTTCTAACTCTTTCATAACTATGTATATTTTAAATATTTTCCTTTAAAATTTATTATTCCATGTATTATATGAGGAATTTATTATTTTTATCATACTAATTTTTCTCATATTTTTGGAATAAATTATAGCAATCTCTCTCCTTTTCCTTTATGGAAAATGAAAATGACATTCATGCGTACGTGGGGAATACCAACTCTATAAAGCGTCATGTTACATTTTTCTTCAGCACTATACATGGCTGGTAATAATGATTAATTTAATGGATAAATATGATTTTTAGGGAATTAATAAAATTCGGGTATGAAAATATGGATATACTATTAATTATGAGCAACAAATGATCATTGTAGATTCAACCGTCTAAAATGAGCATACTAAGAGGAAATATAATTATTTCACACAATATAATAGTTTAATAACCATTAAATATTAATTTAATTATATTAAATTATTAGTATTAACTTTACTAAAACATAAAAAAATATCATTATGCCTCTGTAATAATTATATTACAGCTATATCACTTCATAATCTTCCAATATTTATGGTATGTTCATGTTCGGGTCTCTATAACCATATTCTTCAACAATGCTATAAAATAATGAAATAGATAACTATGAGAAATTATTTAATGATTATAAATGATATAAATAAATAAATAATGATTTTTTTGTTCTATTGTAACCTTAACATCAAACTCATTAATTAAGTTATCAATGTATGTTCATTAAAAATCACTAAAACATACTCATAGTTCATTTCATCTTTAATGACTATAACCAAAACTCTAATTGAATGAAATTAAAAAATAATAAATAATTTTAAAGAATAATTATAGTACCTTGTATGATATTTTAATGATGAGTTTTGGGATAATACATAATAAAAACATTTCCATAATGAACCTTGAAATTATTGAGAACCTATTATTATTGGTAAACACCATATCCTAAACTATCAAAGTTGTACACTATAAAGATACTTTATTCATAATTATATCTAAAATATTAATTTCATAAGGTTAGAATTTTTTTAAGAAAAAAAATTTATGTTTTTAAATAATCATAAAGATGTTAGCTTAAGATGATTTTTTGGGTTTTTTTCTAAAAAATAGGTTTTATGATGTAAATTTTTTTTCATAAAATATATAAATTTAAATTAATAAAATTTAATATATATTTAAATCCAGTAGTTAAAAAATATTTACCTATACCAATATTATTTTTAGTCATCAAAAATAAATAAATTTGGATAAATATTAATTACTATGATAAAATTAAAATGGTTGTTTTCAAAGAATTAATTTTATCAGAGTTATATAATTTTTATCTAAACAAATTAGATTAATTGACTTTAAAATATTAATATAATATTATTGTTAAGAACATTAAAAATATATAAACATGAATTCAATTAATAATCAATGGGTAATGAGAATAAAAATATATTTATATATAAAAATACTTTTTTCTATAAAAAATGATTTTCCTATATCATAAATTTTAATTTAGAAGCTACATTTCTTTATATTTAGAAATTATTTTTTATTAAATAGACTCAAAAATCAGATTCATAACATAAATATTTTTTGATAATGGGGATATTATATTTTTGGTATTAAAGTAGATACTATGGTTTATTTTTAATCAAGATTATTAATGGTACAATGGTTAAATGATGAATCTCAAGTTTTTAATAATTAAAAGGTCACATACACCTTATAGAAAGAATTGTTAGGTATGAAATTCATACCTATATGTATTACATACCAATTATCCACCCAATTCACCATAACCACCTAACACCCATGTGATTCCATTCTTAACCACTACCTAACTTTAGTTTCCAGGAAAAGAAAATATTTTTTACCTATAAAAGAGGCCTCTCACCACCCCTTCAATACCACTCTAAAAATTCAGTTTCTTCATAAAAATATACAATCATTTATTCCTCTAAAATACAATATCACTCTCATAATATCCTTTTCATAATATATTATACCAAACCCTTTCTTTTTTAGGAATCCTTCAAGAGAAACCCAAATTTGTCAATTTATGTTCCATCTTTTTATTAAAATCATTTCCTTTAATATTTCCATTTTAATTTTTTTTTTATTTTTTTATAAATTATTGGTATTTATAGTATACGGAATTTTTTATCTTTTTTACATAAACACTAACCACCTTTAACATTTCCCTTAATAAAAATGAAATCTTCATTAATGAATTGTGTGGAATATCGCCTACACAACACATTGTGTTTTTTTCCTTCAATGCCATAAAAATACAGATATAAAAATATCATTAAAGGATAAATATGATTTTTTTGACATCATTAATGTTCTGTTATGAAAAATTGGATAACATGTTAATATAATGATCAATAAATTATCATTACCAATTTTATGGCTTAAAATAAGTGTACTAAGAGCATAATATTTAACTCAAATTGTGTAATATTTTCATATCAATTCATTATTATTAAAATTATATAAAACTATAATATATAAAACTATTAAAAACTAAATAAGATCAATATTCTTTTATTATAATTATATTATAGAAAAACAACCTCATAGTCATTCATTAAATTTTTGTATGTTCATGTTTCTGTCGGTTTAACCACCTACCCGAAAAATACTATGAATTAATATCAAGAATTAATTTCAGAACATAATTAATGATATGACATGATATAAATGTGTAAATAATTATTATTTTTGGTTCTAGATATGTTATATCAATATATAATTTATAAATTAAGAAAATATACTTTCATTATCAAGAATCACGAAACATGATTATTATCGATTTCATCTCCAAGGATAAAAACTAAAATTCTCATGGATAGATTTTGAAAAATCGTAAATAATTATAAATCATATATAATAATAACTTCAATATGTGGAAATTATTAACTTTGAAAGAATAATGAATATAGAAAACATTAATATGGAATTAGTATAAATAATCAAAACTATAAACACCTGATGTTAAAAATAATTAGAATTCATATATAGAATGAATATTTATGAAGAGTATGTATGATAATGGATATTATAATGTTTATTAATTAAGTTAATAAGATAAAAATATTTTTTACACATGAGGTGAAAGTACATTCGTGAAAGTCATGGTAAGAGGTAATGGTTTTCTATCTCAAATTTATCCATTTCAAACATGTTCTGAATTATACACCTAATTTTCATTATGTGGTGTATATAATAACTATTTGAGATTTTATATAATGAAATTAATATATTAAAGGTATTTTAATATCATTTCTATTCAATAACTTTAAATATATGTTGATTGAATTGTTACCGAAACCATAAGTGGGGTCTTCCACCGGAATTTTCATTGTTTGAGACTAATGTTATATACAACACCTATTTATTTTTTGTGAGGTGTATACATTTACATGAAATAATTTTACCATAATAATCATGAAATTTTATGGATTTATGATTCAGTATTTATATCCCTCCTTCGTAATATTTTAATTAAAGGGTTACTAGAACCATTATAAAACTCAATAATTTCCATAGTGGAAAACCCATGCTAATATTTGGTGAAGTAAAATTGTGCACATTTTTCTATAAAATAAGTATATATCTTGATAGTAGAATGTGTATTTGGATTTGTAATAGATTCATCTAGGGATAATCACCCTAAATTTTTTTTTTGAGAAATGACTCAATCATCACTCTGATGCATGATGAGTGTGTTGAGAACGTGTTGTTTTCAACAATAGATAATATATTTATTAAAAAGGGGGAGACTATTGAGAACAATACTATATCTCTTTATGATGATTTTGATTCTCAAAAATACCCTTAATTGTTTTTTAATGATTTTATTTTAAGTGTATCTCATGAATTTATTATTCGTTATATTTTTATTATATGAAGAAATATTTATGTTCTTGAACAATGAGAATTAATTTCTAAATTATTCGCATTAGTGTTTCTAGATATTTGGGAATTGGTTAAGCATGTTCTAGAAACACTGTTCATACCCTATGTAGAGAAGCGTAGCATAAGGATAGAATGTGGGGTATAATTTATGAGATATCAGAAGAGTATGGTTAAACAACCATAAGATGTATGAAAAGTATGGAAGAAGAACCCTACGTTAGAAAGGAACCCTGTGTTTGGGTTATTAGAAAAGTATGGAAGAACAACCATACATTATTGGAAAAGTATGGAAGAACAACCATACGTTATTGGAAAAGTATGGAAGAACTGTACATAAGTTTTTTAAGCGTTACCTTTGTTTTTCAAAAGTATGGTTAATCAACCTTCATTTTGTAAACAACCTTATATTTAATCAAAAAGGATGGATCATGTTCCTTATGTTTGGAAGCTTATAAAAGTATGGATCATGTACCTTATGTTTGTAATCTTATAAAAGTATGGATCATGTACCTTATGTTTGGAATCTTATAAAATTATGGATCATGTACCTTACGTTTGGAATCTTATAAAAGTATGGATCATTTAACATATGTTTGAATGTTGAAAAGAAAAGTATGGATGATCAACCCTATGTTTTTGACCAACCCTACGTCATCAACCTTAAATTTATGATATACCTTACGTTTATAGGATGTATACTATACAGCTCAACCTTACATTTGGTATCAGATAATTAAAGATGATATTTTTATGCAACAGTCTATAAGAGAATTATTAGGCCGATTTCAAGCCAGATTAAAAGATTATTTTTTAAAGCGCATCTTTGACTGATTCAAAGACATTTATATATGATTCAAAGGATCAATTAAAAAGGAAATTTTCTTACAAAATTTTCAGGGGAGTTACGAATGCTCTGTTATTTCAAATTTTTGAATATCACAATTCTAAAGGCGATTTTTGTGGATCTAAATTTGAAAGGAGAACACTCGACTTTATTCTATATATACCTGTATTATTTTATATACAGATAAACAATTGAGATAATCAAGACTTACAGATCTGTTGTTATGAAGAGCGACAGATCCCTGGTTATTGAAGAAGAAGAAACATGATAGAAGATTCACTCATTCGACATTGATGATCTATTATGAATCTACTACTACTGAAGTTGTGAATTATTTTTCTATATCTACTGCAACCAGATCAACATAGAATGTCTCTTACATAAATATAATTATTTCTAAAGATGACGATCCATCAACTGTCAATTGAATTCTGTTGAAATTGTGAAGAACAACAAGAAATTATTTTTAAATAACAAATACCCTTTTTATCTTGAGTGACTGGATTCTCATACTAAGATGTGTAGGTTCTGTGATTAAACCAGAAGGCTTTGTTTTGCCTTAGATTTTAAAGGTGTCAGCTGCCTATACTCAGTTGTGGAATGGTCTATTTATAAGAGGACCAGATAGTGAAAATCACTATGCTCATGGAGTAAAGCGTTGTTGGAGTAGACTAGGGGCCTTCTGTTCCCTGAACCACTATACACTACTGGAAATACAGGATTTCCCAATGGTTCTGAACCATTGGGAAAGGCTTCAGAACCATTGGTATAATATATACCAACGGTTCTACAAACCGTAGGGAAGTAAGCTGTTGGGAAAGGTTTTACCAATGGTTTACAGTGAACTGTTATGATTGGTTAGAAAAAATTAACCTATCCCAATGGTTGTGCCAAATCATTGGGAATGTTTTTCCCAAGGGTTTGGCTTGAACCGTTGGAAAAAACAAGTAGAAAGGCCTTCTTTCCCAACGGTTCATAGAACCGATGGTAAAAATAATACTCAGAGAGGCTATGCCAACAGTTTCAAACCATTGGCATAGCCTATGCTATGCAAATTGCACAGCTGGCTGCAATTTCCGTAGCAGCCTCTCATTTTTTGTGCAATTTTCACAGCAGCATTCCCTCTCATTTTCAATAATTTCTAATTATTTTACCTGCAATAAACTAACACATACGTATACAAGTATTTTACCTACAATAACCAAGTAACACATACATTTATAGAAAAATCCATACACATTTAACATATAATTCATCTAGGAACTATAAACATCCAGAATTAAATTATAATTCAAAAAGAAATTATAAAAATACATAATTTATTTAGAATTCAATTTAAAATTTAGAAGAAAATTATATGTGAATCCGAAATTCAGTTCATAATTTGATCGGTTTTTTGTATACCATATGTTTTCACTTATAATCCTGTCCATTTTAATCAAAAGAGACATATTTAGAGTGGTACTGACCACACCATGCCTTGGATTTAGATGTGGTTGACTCGTCCACATCTCAAATGACCCATGGATAATTTTCCTAAAGTATCATCACAATCTGAATGAGTTTGGTCGGTTTTCCGTATGTCAGTTGATGTTTTCACTTAAAATGATATCCATTTGAAAAAAAAGGGAGATACTTAAGAGTGGTGTCGGCCACACCACACCTATAATTGAGGTGGGGTTGACTCGTACATGTCACATATGACCGATGAATCGTTTTCCTAAAGCATCAACACATTTCAAATGTGTTCGGTCAGTTGTTCGTATGTCTGTTGTTGTTTTCACTTAAAATGATGTCCATTTTAAACAAAAGAGAGACACTATGAATGGTGTCAGTCACACCGCACCTCAGATTGAGGCGTGGTTGACTTGTACATTTCACTTATGAGACATGGATCGTTGTGCTAATGTATCAACACAATCCGAATCCGTTTGGTCATTTTTCTGTATGTTAGTTGTTGTTTTCACATAAAATGAAGTCCATTTTAAATAAAATAGAGACAGTTTGAGTGGTGTCAGCCACACTGCACCTCATATTGAGGCATAGTTGACTCTTACACATCAAATATGACCCATGGATCATTCTCCTAAAGTTTCAACAGAAACCGAATGCGTTTGGTCGGTTTTCCATATGTACTTAAAATGTTGTCCATTTTAAACAAAAGAGAGACACTTAGAGTGATCTCGACCACACCATGACTTAGATTGAGCATAGGTTAGTTCGTAGACGTCACATATGACCCATGGATCATTGTGATAAATTATCAATATAATCCGAAGGCGTTTGGTCGGTTTTCTGTATGCTAGTTGTTATTTTCACTTATAATCCTATCCATTTTAAACAAAAGAGACAGATTTAGAGTGGTACCGGCCACACTACACCTCAGATTTAGATTAGGTTGACTTGTACATGTCTCAAATGACCCATGGATCATTTTACTAATGTATCAACACAATCCAAATGCGTTTGGTTGGTTTTCCATATGTCAGTTGATGTTTTCACTTAAAATCACATCCTTTTGAAACAAAAGAGAGACACTTAAGAGTGGTGTCAGCCACACCGTGCCTCATATTGAGGTGGTTTTGACTCATACACGTCACATATGACCCATGGATCGTCTTCTTAAAGTATCAACACATTTTAAATTCATTTGGTCATTTGTTCATATGTCAGTTGTTGTTTTCACTTAAAATGATGTCCATTTAAAAAAAAAAGAGACACTATGAATGGTGTTAGCCACACCGCACCTCAGATTGAGGTAGGGTTGACTCTTACACGTCACATATGACCCATGGATCATTTTTC
Source organism: Viscum album (assembly GCA_963277665.1). NCBI lineage: Eukaryota > Viridiplantae > Streptophyta > Magnoliopsida > Santalales > Viscaceae > Viscum > Viscum album. The sequence goes on from OY728133.1 coordinate 670,504,419, forward strand.
TAATGTATCGACACAATCAAAATCTGTTTGTTTGGTTTTCCGTATGATAGTTATTGTTTTCACTTAAAATTAAGTCCATTTTAAACAAAAGAGAGACACTTTGAGTGGTGTTGACCACACCACAACTCGGATTGAGGTGCAGTTGACTCATACACATCACATATAACCCATGGATTGTTATCCTAATGATTCAATAGAAACCTAATGCGTTTGGTTAGTTTTCCGTATGTACTTAAAATGTTGTCCATTTTAAACAAAAGAGAGACACTTAGAGTGATCCTGGACACACCGCGGCTCGGATTGAGCCCGGGTTGGCTCGTACATGTCACATATTACCCATGGATCATTGTGATAAATTATCAACAGAATACGAAGGAGTTTGGTCAGTTTTCCATATGTTAGTTGTTCTTTTCACTTATAATCCTGTCCATTTTAAACAAAAGAGACAGATTTAGAGTCGTACCGGCCACATCGCACCTCAGATTTAGACGGGGTTGACTCGTACATGTCTCAAATGACCCATGGATCATTTTCCTAAAGTATCAACACAATTTGAATACATTTTGTCTGTTTTCCGTATGTCAGTTGATGTTTTCACTTAAAATGATATCCTTTTGAAACAAAAGAGAGACACTTAAGAGTGGTGCCAACCACACCGCTCCTCAGCTTGAGGCGGGGTTTACTCGTACACTTCACATCTGACCCATGGATCATTTTCATATAGCATAAACACATTTCTAATGCATTCGGTCAGTTGTTCGTATGTCAGTTGTTGTTTTAACTTAAAATGATGTCCATTTTAAACAAAAGAGAGACACTATGAATGGTGTCGGCCACACCACACCTCGGATTGAGGTGGGGTTGACTCGTACACATCAAATATGACCCATGGATCGTTTTTCTAAAGTATTGACACAATCAAAATCTGTTTGGTCAGTTTTCTGTATTCTAGTTGTTGTTTTCACTTAAAATGAAGTCCATTTTAAACAAAAGAGAGACACTTTGAGTGGTGTTGGACACAACACGCCTCTTATTGAGGCGCGATTGACTCGTATGCATCACATATGACCCATGGATATTTATCCAAAAGTTTCAATAGAAACCAAATGCGTATGTTCGGTTTTCCATATGTACTTAAAATGTTGTCCATTTTAAACAAAAGAGAGACACTTAGAGTGATCGCAGCCACACCGTGACTCGGATTGAGCCCGGGTTGGGTCGTACACATCACATATGACCCATGGATTGTTGTGATAAATTATCAATAGAATCTGAAGGCGTTCGGTCGGTTTCCCGTATGTCATTTTTTCTATTCACTTCTAATTCTGTCCATTTTAAACAAAAGAGACAGATTTAGAGTGGTAACAGCCACACTGCACCTCGGATTTAGACGGGGTTGACTTGTACACATATAAAATGAGCCATGGATCATTTTCTTAAAGTATAAACACAATCCGAATGTGGTTGGTCAGTTTTCCGTATGTCAGTTGATGTTTTCACTTAAAATGATATCCTTTTAAAATAAAAGAGAGACACTTAAGAGTGGTGTCGGCCACACCACCCCTCGGATTGAGGCAGGGTTGACTCGTACACATCACATATAACCCATGGACAATTTTCTAAAAGAATCAGTATATTTATAATGCGTTTGGTCATTTGTTCGTATGTCATTTATTGGTTTCTCTTAAAATGATGTCCATTTTAAACAAAAGAGAGACACTATGAATGATGTTGGCCACACTGCACATCGGATTGAGGCGAGGTTGACTCGTACATGTCACATATGACCCATGGATCACTGTGATAAAGTATAGACAAAATCAGAATCCGTTTGGTCGGTTTTCCGTATGCTAGTTGTTGTTTTCACTTAAAATGTAGTCCATTTTAAACAAAAGAGAGACAATTTGAGTGGTGTCGGCCACACCGTGCCTCGGATTGAGGTGAGGTTGACTCATACACATCAAATATGACCCATGGATCATTCTGCTAATGTTTCAATGGAAACCGAATGCGTTTGGTCGGTTTTCCAAATGTACTTAAAGTGTTGTCCATTTTAAACAAAAGAGAGACTCTTAGAGTGATATCGGCCACACTACGACTAGGATTGAGCCCGGGTTGGCTCGTACATGTCACATCTGACCCATGTATCGTTGTGATAAATTATTAACAGAATCTGAAGGTGTTTGGTTGGTTTTTCGTATGTCAGTTGTTCTTTTCACTTATAATCCTTTCCATTTTAAACAAAAGAGAAAGATTCAGAGTGGTACCGGCCACACTGCGCCTCGGATTTAGACGGGGTTGACTTGTACAGGTTTAAAATTACCCATGGATCATTATTTTAATGTATCAACACAATCCGAATGAGTTTGGTAAGTTTTCCGCATGTCAGTTGATGTTTTCACTTAAAATGATATCCTTTTGAAACAAAACAGAGACACTTAAGAGTGGTGCCGGCCATACCGCACCTCATATTGAGGTGGTTTTGACGCGTACACATCACATATGACCCATGGATCGTTTTCCTAAAGCATCAACACATTTCGAATGATTTTGGTCAGTTGTTCGTATGTCAGTTGTTGTTTTCACTTAAAATGATGTCCATTTTAATCAAAAGAGAGACACTTGGAATGGTGTCAGGAACACCGCGCCTCAGATTGAGGCGGGGTTGACTCATACACGTCACATATTACCCATGTATCATTGTGATAAAGTATCGACACAATCAGAATCTGTTTGGTCTGTTTTTCGTATGCCAGTTGTTGTTTTCACTTAAAATGAAGTCCATCTTAAACAAAAGAGAGACACTTTGAGTGGTGTCGGCCACACCGTGCGTCGGATTGAGGCGCTGTTGACTCGTACACATCACATATGACCCATGGATCATTCTCCAAAAGTTTAAACGGAAAATGAATGCGTTTGGTCAGTTTTCCATAGGTACTTAAAATATTGTCCATTTTAAACAAAAGAGAGACACTTATAGTGATCTCGGCCACACCACGACTCAGATTGAGCCCGGGATGGATCGTACACGTCACATATGACCCATGGATCGATGTGATAAATTATCAATAGAATCCGAAGGTGTTTGGTCGGTTTTCCGTATGTCAGTTGTTCTTTTCACTTATAATCTTGTCCATTTTAAACAAAAGAGACAGAGTTAGAGTGGTACCGGCCACACCGCGCCTCAGATTTAGACTGGGTTGACTCGTACACATCTCTAATGACACATGGATCATTTTCCTAAAGTATCAACACAATCTGAATGTGTTTGGTCAGTTTTCCATATATCAGTTGTACTTTTCACTTAAAATGTTCTCCATTTCAAACAAAAGTGTGAAACTTCGACTGGTGCCGGCCACATCACATCTCGGATTGAGGCGGGGTTGAATCGTACACATCACATATGTCCTCAGTTTATCTTCAAGGAACCAATATCACTCATGAGTAATTGAAACCATCATGTTATCCCTCACCTAGAAACCAAAGCATACATCCTGGAATTTCATGTCTAAATTCCCTGAGCATGTCCATGAGTCCTTAACATGTAACCCATGTTTTATCCTGACAATTGATATGTAAACCAAATCAAACAAGGCATAATTCACATAACATGGAGAATGTACAACAAGGATTTGTATTCAAATTAAAGCGTATCATCACATGCATTTGATGAGCATGAGCTAATAAGCTTACCAAGACATTCAAATAATTCAAGACATTAAAAAATGGAATAATCCTAAATAACATTGCATGATCAGATAAATAAAAAAAATTAATGTGAAATCAAGGAGGGTGGGGGGCTATCTGGGGGTCTAGGGAGGAGGGTGGGGGGGGGGGCTATCCGGGGGGCTGTCTAGGGGGCTGTCCGGGGGGTGTCCAGGAGGCTGTCCGGGAGGTGTCCAGGGGGCTGTCCGGGGACCAAGGAGGAGGGTGGGGGGGGGGGGGGTTGTGCAGGGGGCTATCCGGGGGTGTTTGGGGGGATGTACGGGGTCCAAGGAGGAGGGTGGGGGTGCTGTGCGGGGGGCTGTCCGGGGGGATGTCTAGGGTCTAGGGAGGAGGGTGGGGGGCTGTCCGGGGGGTGTACGAGAGGCTATCTAGGAGGTGTCCGGGGGGATGTCCGGGGGCCAAGGACGAGGGTGGGGGGGCTGTGCGTGGGGCTGTCTGGGTGGTGTTCGGGGGGCTGTACGGGGTCTAAGGAGGATGGTGGAGGTTGTCCAGGGTCCAGGAAGGAGGGGGGTTATCTAGGGAGTTCCCAAACACACAAAAAGACATCAATATCCATGAAAACATAAAATATATAAAAATAAATCAACTGTAAAACTATACTACAAGTGTAGATAAAACCAACAACTAGAATAGATTAAAAATACAATATCAGTAATATTAGTCAAAAATGTTACGGATCAACTTATCCCACAACACCATTACCATCATCACCACCATCATCACCCTTTTCCTCATCCCCATAATCGTCACTACCCTCCTTGCCCTCCTCCTCGCCCTCGCCCTCCGCCTCACCCTCACCATCTGCCTCGCCCTCCTCCTCTCCGTCCTCTTCTACATCAGACTCCTCGCCATCTTCATCGTCAGCCTGGACATCGTCTTGACCAACACTATAAATGCCACCTGGTGCTCCATATATAGAACGTATCGATGACATATATTCATCAAAAGTGGGGATGGCCTCTAGTGGATGTGTCAGATATAGAACTTCAATAAATTTCATAAATGCATTGTTTTCCCCAGAAGATTGTTCTTTCATCTCTATGGCCCTTTTGTCAGACTGTTCTACCTATGTCCTAACTTGATGCATCTTGGTGGCACTAAAACTCATACCTGAGGAGGGCCAATACATTATCAGGGCTATCCTAGGTCGGCAGCGTACTCTTCCAGGATGCTCCTCTCCCAAAACCTGATGTAAGTGATCAGTTGGCCCAAAATTGTCTGGTTATTGGGCATCGAGGGCCTCTAAAGCATCCGGTTAAAAATATAAATATATTATTATGTTACAAAATATATATTTAAATATAATATCAATAGATTAAAACTTACAATCTGCTTCTGAGTCGCTTTGTTGATGGCACTTCCATGCTTTTTCCGTCTACTCGAGCAAAACAATTTTGCTCGAGGCACACATCCTTCAATATTTTTTATTTGCCTCTACAATGACATTGAAAACAAAAGTTAGATGAAAACTTTTGAAAAATATCAAATAATTAAGGAAACAAAAGAACGTGTAAGTCGTAAAGAATACTTATAAACAATTTTCATACCTGCTTCCTCTCATGATCAGGCATCGTAGTGTGTCCCAGTGAGTGGAGGTATTTTTTTCATTAATGTTCTTTTTATTTTTTTCAAATGATTCCTAAAAAAAATTCAAAAATGCAACAGATAGTATTAATGAAAAAAATGAAATTTAATATTTAAATACCTCAAATGTAATTAATACCTTAAACTGGGTACTCATCCAATGAGTAATCATCTGATGATACTGCTCTATAGGACAATCATCCACCACTGGTACCACCTCTAACTTAGTGCAAACTCTAGCAACCCAGCCAATATACAACTCATGCTTGTAGGCTCTTCAATGCTCGCCTAAAGCCTTTAGATATTCCGGTCGTGCACCCTCACCCTCGAGAAAATTAAATCGAAGCTGACATCAGAATATTAATTCATATAAATACAAAAATAATTCATGGAATTAATTAGAATAGATATTTTTACCCATATCTCTGCCCAAGCTCTATACGTGACCTAATGTCGCAAATGTCTCCATGATAGTGGGCTGATGGGAATGATCTCGGAGTATTTGGAAAGCATCACCAAAAAACTCCGACATTGCTTCCCTGTTTTCTCAACCATTTGGTTATCTTCATTATAATCCACCATAAACTGTGTGCAGCGGTTCCACACCGAACGCATGTGTGTACACCCCCATCCATGCCTCCTATCAGTATATGTATATGTCATTAAAGAAAAACAAATATTTTATCAAAACATATTATAATGAAAATAAATATTGCTATAAAAATTTGTTAGGGTTCTATAAATATACCTGCGCCGGTCTGATCGCTGAGTGCTGTTGGATCCAAATAAACTGATGGAACACCCTATGGTGGAACAGGAGTCGAAGATGATGGAATATAGAAGCTCAGAGAGACATAAGTAGAAGGAAAAGAAGATGGGAAAACTGTCTGACCAGATTCTGACTGGGGAGTGGGAATCATCATGGGATGTGAAAATGATGGGCCAGAAGATGAAAAAGGTAGCGAAAACATGGGAGGCCAAAATATCCCGTGTGTCCCTAAAGAAACATTGGGATCAGAATGTGGGAAGGATGACATGTCAGTGGGAGGGGCAGGGTCTAGTTGGGTACACGCAGCTACTCATCTACCTCTGGTACGAAACCTCCTCATACCACCGGCCTGAGTACTAGGACCAGTACTAGGCTCCTTGTCGAATAACTGTCGACGTATAAGTGGATCCTACAAAAATGTTTACAAAAAAATTATTCACATGACATTATTTATTCTTTAAATATATATATTTGAAATAAAGTACTCACTATAGGCACTAATGATGTAATTCCAAACTCCCCCATTCGACGATTGTTCTCCATTATTTTTTTCCTTCGTTTCTCTTCAATTGGCTGCATTTCCTGCTTTTGAAAACAAATATGTAATTAATTAGAAAAAGGAAACTAATGTGTAACCCAAAAAACTAAATATATTAGGGAATAGTGGGATTCATTTGTATTTTAGCTATCAATTGTTTTAGAAGAGCTTGAATGGATTTAATAAATCATACAAGTTGTAATGTTCACCAAGATAGAAATATTGTTTCACTTGGTTTGAATATAGTTCAATTACAAATTAGAAAATGAAATTCAAATAAAACTGCAAAAAATAAACATTGAAAATTCACATAACGATCAAGTCAGCTAAAACATATTTGTGACCAATACTAAATCAATTTGAATATTACCAACCATAACAACCCAACTCGTGGTAAACCAAAATAATTGAGAACATGGATGAATGATTCTAAATATTTTCAACCACATCTATTTTCAACCACATCTTCAGGTTCACAATAAACTATGAAAATTGATCTATTGGAGTCATCAAAAGAAATAAATGGATTGGATCCAATTTCACTAGGGAAAGTGTCAATTCCATCATCCACATCGTCAAAAATATGTCTTGTAATTACTTCAACTATGACACCAAATTCAGGTCGAAGTTGGTCTTTGACATAAAAAACTTGTTTAGCCATTGATGCCAACACATATGGTTCTTCAGTAGAAAGAGTTCGAGTCATATTAATTACTATAAATCCACAATCATCAATAAATTTTCCCTGTCTCATCATCGAATCTAACCATTGGAATTTCATCATTGTGACTCCTCCATGAGAGTAATAATCCAATATTATTATTTTCTCAACAACTCCATAATAACCAACATTTTCAAATCGCGGTCTACTATCTGATGCACTGGCATAATAATCTGTTGTGGCAGTAACCATAACACCATCATGTTGTGTTATCATGTTCTTTTCTCATTCAGTGACAATAAATTTGTACCCATTGATAACAATTTATTTACAGTCACGAACCACAGTATTAGGACCAAAAGTAAAAGCTCTTATTTCCTCAGAGAAAAAGTCAACAAACAAAATCAATACCTACAATATAAATGACTATTAAAATTAATTAAATATTGATATAATTATTTTAAACAGTAATATTTTTACCTTCAATTTTAACTAAGCAGAATACTCTTTGCTATGCAAAGTCTCACTCCTTCTCAAAGATAAAGAATGATGCTTCCAATTTATCATTATTTTATATTCCCTGTAGATAAAAAATATGTATATTATAATAGATATATTTCTATGAAATACATAATCAATTTAGTTACTTGATATCGTCATCGAAAAAATCACAGTTGAACAAAACTGTGTGATGTGCCATCTCCCGCTCTTCATGGCTTAATGTCTTCAATGTATATGTTCCAGGAATTCATCCTATTTGAGGAAGTGATGAAAAACTGGGTTCAATTTTCTCTAACTGTTCTTCTTCATTTCTCATTGTTCTGTTCAATCTTGTAGTAAGACCAGACAAATACATCAAGCAGAAATCCATACATTCTTGAGCAAGGTAACCATTCATGATAGAACCTTGAGGATGATTTCTGTTTTGGATATAAGACTTGAATGTGAACAAATTTATTTCAGTTGGATACATCCAACAAAAAGAAACAGGTCCTCCGAGAAGTATTTCAGAAGGAATATAGACAGTCAGATGTAGCATGCATGTGAAAAATTATGGAGGAAATATTTTCTCCAACTCACACAAAATTAATGGGGAATCTATCAACATATTTTGCAAGAAAGACTTGGAAAACTTATTAGCACAAAGATCTATAAAAAAATGGAACAACCAAATAACATCCACCCTAACATTATTGGAAAAAAGATGATGGATTTCTATTGGAAGCAACTCATGCAGTAGAACGTGATAATCATGAGTCTTCAAAGATTTTAGATTCAACTCTCTTCTGTTGACCAATTTAGATATGTTGCTTGAATATCCATCAGGTACTCTAATAGTCTCTAATACTTCCAGAAATAGTTTTTTTCGTAGGTGTCATCACATAAGAATCACATGGAAGTTTCCATTTATTTTCACTGATACGTACAGGATGCAATTTTGGTCTCATGCCCCAATCCACCAAGTCACGCCGAGATCGTAAATCATATTTTATCTTAACCTTGACATTTAGAAGAACCTAAAGAAACATTTCACATATATTCTTTTAAATATGCATTACATATAAGAAATGACATAACAAATTGGATGACCAATAAGGAAAATCAAAAAAGATACTCCTCTTCCTCCAATTATAACAAGTTTCAGTGGAAACATTCTATCTCTTTCTAGATTTCATTTGACCCTTCCCAAATGAAAAACTGAATTATTTCAATTAATTAAGCATATCAGTTCCAGACATATGCTGAGGTGGATCATAGATATCTATGGTATTATCAAATCTTTGATGATTCATTCTATATGGATGATCATTTGGAAAGAATCGTCAATGTCCCATAAAACTGAAACTACAGTGATGTTTCAGTCTTCTGGATCGTGTATTCTTCATACAAACTGGGCATGATAGTTTTCCCTTCGTGCTCTATCCAGACATCATTGCATAAGCCAGAAAATCATTGATCATCCACATAAGCACAACACACATCTGAAATATGTCTTTCGAAAATGCATCGTATGTGCGCACACTCACATCCCAAAGAAGCTTCAACACTTTAATTAAAGGTTGCATGTATACATCAATATCAATGTCGGGATCAGTAGGACTAGATATGAGTATACTCATGAAAGTGAATGGGTTTTTCATACACAACCATGAGGGAAGATTATAAATGTGTATAAAAACTTCCCATGTGTTGTAAGAAGTAATAATATGCCCAAATGGATTAAAACCATCACATGAAAGACCCCGCCTTACATTATGCACGTCAGCTACAAAATCAGGATGTCGAGCATCAAATCTCTGCCATGAAAATCCATCTGCAGGATAAACCAACTCCTCATTAGTCTTTTTTCTCTCGGTATCATGACATCTCATTTTTATTGATATGTCATCAGACACAAAAAGATTCTAGAGTTTGGGGATCAATGGAAAGTGCCACATTACTTTCTGTGGAATGTGGGATGGTGTTCCATCAGATTTTGACTTCCAGTGGGATGTGCCACATTTTATACAATCATTTCGTTCAGTGGTTTCCTCCCAGAATAAACTGTAATCTTTCAGGAAAGCATGGATTTTGTTTCTTGAAAGTCCAAGTTCCTCAACTAACTTCCATGCCATATAGTGGTTTGAGGGAATATCTTCATCATCTGGAAGTAAATCCTTCAAGAGGGTAAGAATGTAATTGATTTCTGCATTAGAAATCCCATACATAGTTTTTCCCATGAAACAATCAGATTAAAAATTCAATATTTTTCATTTTATCGTATTGTCGATATACTGGAGTCGTGGCAGCATCATTCAATTTTTTCACCCTATCAATATCATCATTTTCACTAAAAGCATCCGTTGTCCTCATATCGAAGTCTTCTTGAGTCAAAATCCGTTCTTTTTCATGATGACAAATAAACGAAAATCGATCATCTATCAAATTCTCTATTCTAGTCCTTTCATTTCGATCATCACCAATTTGAGATTTCATTTTCTTCCCATTTTGATACCACACAATGTAGTTTTCTTGAAAACCATTTTTGGTTATGTGGTAGCTGACTTCTTCACGGCTCAACCAAGGTCTACCAACACAATTGGAACATGGTCAGTGTATACGACCACTATCTGAAGCATTGTGAAATGAAAAATCTATAAAGCTCTCCAAATTGTTTTGAAAATTTCTTGAGATTCGATCGGTTTCATACATCCAACTTCTGTCCATTCTGTAAAAAGAATTTATATAAGTCATTTTGTCATAAACAATTCAATAGGATTGAACTGTAATAGAAAATACATTTAAGTAAACGATAAAATAAGAAGTTCTAGTCGATGTAGTGAACTATTAAAATAATCTAAAGAACAAGTAATCATAAATTAAATTAAAATTTAATTATATTCATTTTATTTAGGTCTATAAGAGGCACATGACTCATGTCCCATCATGTGTTATAGGTATCCCAAATCATTCACTCATGTTCAATAACTCATTATTGGCACCTCTATGGCCATACCTTTCATTAACCAATTACTTCCCCAAGTCAAGCGCACCCCATGGGTGAATAAATTTTAGGCATCTAAACTAATAGGTTGTTCATGGCTTGTAAAAAGATTTAATTTCATTAAGTATAGACAAAAAACATTTATTTTTAAATTTGAGATTAATAATAAAGTATGTCAATGATAATAACATTACTGAATTAAACTTGTGACTTATCTAACATTTTTATGGATGTCTACACATGCCATAATGGGTAGTGAAAAGCACCCCACCCTCATAAAAGTGAGTATTGGCCAAGAAGGACACAAAATTTACATCTTACAATGAGAACCATATTTAATTGACCGTAAATTTATATTAGTATAATCATCCTAGGGGAAATGGAATATATGATCCTGGTTAACTGATGAATTCAAAAGCTCGTATTTCATATGTTGGACACTATCTAAGGTAAGAAATCATGTGAGGATGGTTTTACATCATTCAATTTGTTACATGCTAGTGAGAATGATGGATTGAATTCATGACTAGAGTTCACTGATTAAATGAGGGTAGAGGTTGCATACGCTGTGTAAACAAAATGATTAAATAGGTTAATATCTCAAAATATCTTTAAAAAAACTCATTAATAAGCTCAAAACGTAAATATAATCTTGAACCAACCATGGAATCTCTTTCACAACACATTCTCGCACACCATTTATCTCATGTGTTACTAAATACCAAACATTGTCACATAACAAGTGTACTATAACAAAATACACTACACAGGCCTTATTAAAAAAATTCTCATTTTAATAAAACACTTTCCTCAAAATTAAATCATTTTTCAAATATCTTTCAAAATCCATTTTAAATAATAAAATCCCTTTGATCATTTTTAAAAAATATTGAGAGTATTATCAAGGTACCCCCATTTGGAAAAGTCACATTAAATTCCCAATTTCCATGCCAAACCATTGAAAACAATTAACATGAGACAATCATCGACCACAAATAACTTAACTAGAATTTAAAAAATAGAAACCAAATGTGATATAAAATTTAATGTTAAGTTAGGGGAAATGAGATTAAATAGAGAAAAAAACATCATAAATGGTTCCAACATCATTACTTTTGATTAAAACCACCCATAATAGGAATGGGAATGCCTCATACACCTAATCCCTAATAACAAAACCAAATCTCCAATTAAAACACTGAATTTAGGGTTTCCACCCCACCTGGAAAGCCCTACACCCACCCCACCCACCCACTTGGACAACCCTATCCCCACCCCACTTGGACAACCCAGCACCCCCCACCCCACATGGACAACCCTACCCCAACCCCACTTGGAAACCCCCCCCCCCCCCACCATACCTGGACACCCCTACCCTCCACAACCCACATGGAAAACCTAGCCACGCCACCCCACCTGGATAGCCCTACCCGCCACCCCACTTGGACAACCCATCCCCCCACCCTACATAGACAGCCCCTCCCCCACCCCACCTGCACACCCTCCCCACCCCACTTGGACAACCCTACCTGGACACCCTCCCACACCCCACCTGCACACCCTCCCCCACCCCAAACAGCCCGACCCCCACCCCATTTGGACAACCCAGCCCCCCTCCCCCCACCCTACCAGGACAGCCCCTCCCCCACCCCCACCTGCACACCCTACCCTCCCCACTTGGACAACCCTGCCTGGACACCCTCCCCCACCCCACCCTACCTAGACAACCCCTCCCCCACCCCACCTGCACACCCTCCCCACCCCACATGGACAACCCTGCCTGGACACCCTAACCCCACCCTACATGCACACCCTCCCCCACCCCAAATAGCATTACCCCCACCCCATTTGGACAACCCAGCCCCCTCCCTCACCCTACCTAGATAGACCCTCCCCCACCCCACATGCACACCCTCCCCACCCCACTTGGACAACCCATCCTGGACACCCTCCCCCACCTCACCCTACCTAGACATCCCCTCCCCCCACCCCACCTGTACACCCCTCCCCACCCCACTTGGACAACCCTACCGGGACACCCTCCCCCCACGCCACCTGAACACCCTCCCCCTCTCCAAACAGCCCTACCCCACCCCATTTGGACAACCTAGCCCCCCTCCCCACCCAACCTAGACAGCCCCTCCCCCACCCCACTTAGATAGACCTCAACATCCTCCCCCACCCCATCTGCACACCCTCCCCCACCTAAAATTGAAACATAAATTCATCCAAATCAAAATCCAATTTTCAACTAAAATAAATTCCACCAAAAGTAACATATCTCCCCACTAAATAAACACTTTACCATGTTTGAAGTGTTGAAAAAACAAAAAACAAATCCAAGGGTTCTATAGATATCAAGCCTAATTTAGCCTAAATAAAAACATCAAACACCAAAAAATAGAGGAATAATTCTAAAACTAATGTAACAGTTACTAATTTGAAGTGTGAAATAATATTTTGTTTGATTTAAGATGGATATTGGCTGGATGGAGTCTCGCGGCTGAGAAGAATTCAGGAGGAGATCGATTAGGTTCTATCTGCAATTGGGATGAGAAGGGCCTCAGGTGGTCTGTATTTGTGGGAAATCTTTCCCAACCGTTATTAAAAACCATTGGGAAAGATAGAGTTTTCCCAATGGTTTCATTAAACCATTGGAAAAACCATTTTTTTCCCATATTTCCCAATGGTTTAATGAAACCGTTGGGAAAACTAATTTTATTCCAATCTTTCCCAACGGTTTCATCAAACCGTTGGGAAAAATCAATTTTTATAGAGCATTACCAATGGTTAATGAAAACCGTTGGTAAATATCACTTATAACAACAGTTCAAAAGAACCGTTGGTATAAAACTATCGGGGAAAACCATGATTTCTAGTAGTAATACATCATGTGTCCCTGCTATTTAAATTTCTGCTGCATTAATCTATCTAATTAAAGTTAAAGGTGAGAACACAATCTCATGAAGAATTTGTAAAAGACACAATTAACCCCCACCCTTTGTGTATATTTGGTATAGCCCCATCAAACAGAGTGGGCCCAAGACAGAACACATGAATAGACACTCCCAAGGGATATGATTTGTAATATTCATCAGATCTTTTTGAATAATGATAAAGGATATATAATAAAATTTCCTCAGTATCCTACCGATTCATACTATTTAACCTAATTGTAATCTTCCATGGATAACCCAATACATTGAAATTACCCTTGATTCTACATTTATTTGATAATGGAACTTTCAGTTCCTTTGATGATACCACTTGGATTATTTGTTAATTAAGATATGTTCTTCTAGACATCCACATTATTCAATTGAATGGGGAAGTATTTTTTTATATATATTTCTCATTAAACATATATCCATGATTTTATTCATCTAAGAGTTTCCTTAGTGAATAGTATGAAATATCTTGATGTATCTTATGGTGAATGCATTGGACATAACTAGGAGATGAGTAGGGTCCAAAATAATAAATCCCCTTGATGCATTTAAAAGTATCATGATGGAAAAAAGTATGGGATTTGGTTTAAAAATCCTCCCATAATAGTATAGTTACATTAAATATATTCTTGATGACGCACGTCTATCTTGGGGAGTGGAAAAACAATTTTTTCATATTTCCAAAGTGTAGTCAATTGATTAACCCTAGGAATTATCCTGAAGAGGAGTGAACACAAAATACTTTGTCACTGTTAATTAGAGGTAAAAATAGAGTGTTTTTTGAAATTGATTGGATTTGAATGAAATAAAATAAATTAATTTATAAAGTCATTTAAATGAAATTCACTTGATTTAAAACAATGATATGAGAATGGTGATTAGGACAGGGTTGGTTTTAAAATGGAAATGTTATCCTTGTTCTATTTAATTCAAATATCTTATTCTATGTTGATTAAAGTGATATTCCATGATCGTTTCCTCTCACTTTCATGGTGAAATTGTTATGGTGATAGAAAACCTTACTAAGTTCTTATGTTGGTCTACTCTCCTTCCATGTGTGCGAAAGTTGCATTGAATATCCTCTCTTGACATGGGAAATACTCTATTGGGACTTTTTTATCCCACAAAATTAAGAACTTACATTAACCCTCTTACACTTGTTGATGATTATTGAATACATTACCACTATTCCTTGGTCTATTCTATCAAATACAAACCAAAACCTATTCGAGGGAGATAATGATCATTTACCAAATCAAAAATCCAAAACAGAATAAAAAATCAATTAAAATTTAACTTGATAATAGAAAATGATATATGAAATTGAAAACAACATTACAAAAGAGATAGAGGTTTTTCTTTAGTAAAGTCCATGAACTCAAGAATTAAAAAATAAAAAACCTACCCTTCCCCAATCACTCAAATGTTTACCCCACCATGGTAAGGGTGATTGAGAAGAATTGGGAAGAATAAGGCATTAAAAAACCAAGAATAAGAAATAGGGAGGGAGAAGATGGTGAAGTAGTCAGCCTCCCTCAATGGATATCTCCTCCAAGGTGCCCATGATGGTGTAGGATGGATTAGAATGATTTGGGAAAGAGGAGATCTCCTCCTTTTATATGATAGAATTTACGCTCAAAATTTATCATATGTTGCACCCATTAAATGACTGATTCACACATGGAACCCTTCATTAATGTTGTTAAAAATGATCTTGTTCATTTCTCTTAAATATTTTAGCATATTTGGCCATTTGTAGCATGAGCTGTGACTATTTAACGCTGAGAATTTAATCTTCCCAGACAGAATCTCCATATTCAATGTCTCTGGTTCCTCATGTATTAATATAATTAAAAACAGATGATTCACACATGGACTCTATTATTAATAGTGTTATTAAATTTCTTATCTAGATCTATGTAGAATTTAAGGATTATTAGGGTATCCAAATTAGATATATAATATCATATGTAATCCTTCTAGATCTGTGAACAGTTTTGAGGCATGTGTTGTGAGCTAATTTCGGGCCTCAAATTGATAGATTGATCTTATGGTTCATAAGGATGAAATATATCACAAGATGTAAAGAATCCTAAAAAGAAATAATTTAATGATTTTCATCAGTGTAGAAAGTTTCATGACTGATATATAGATATAATTTAAAACATTTAAAAATCCAAAATAGGTCATTTTTTCGATTAAGCTCAAAAGAACACTAAAATCATAAAATGTGACAATTTACATTAAAATAAAACTTTATTGGGACTTAAAACATTTAAATTCAATGTAAAATTGTTGAAAATATTTTCTCTGTCAATTCCCCCACACTTATCACTTGGACTCTGGGTTAAGTAAACATCAAAATCAAATCAAATCAAATTCAAAACACATACCCATGAGATCCAAAAAATCCACAATATGAAACAAAAATATATCATTCCTAATAAAAAACCATTATTTTAAGTTATTAATTTAGATAATTTAATATATTTACACTTAATTTCTCATCCCATTCACATAAAACACCTAACTTGCATGAATTTTCTCTCATCACACAAGTGTCAATATTCAACAAGGATTCTCTCATCCAAACCCACTCAAGGGTCACTATTGGCATGATAAATTCCTACATATCTACCTGATGTGAGTAAATGAAAAGTTTTTACAATGAGGACTTTTTAGGGTTTTTATATGGATTTCAGTTGGTAGGAATTATACATAATAAATTTTTGAGGTCGAATAAGGAGGGATTGGTTATTTTTTAAGCAAAATGGTAAGATTATAAATTTTACTCAAGTATTGTATACTTCTCACCCCTCTTAGTAGAAAAACAACTCCATCATCATGAAAAATCAAGGATATTTCATTCCATTCAGCATTCTACTAGAATAATTTTCAATCTTCTCATTGTTTTTGAAAGCTCCAGATAGGAACAAATTTCTTTCTCTATTGGAATCTCTATAAAGGCACAACTTCTCTTATCATGATGTCTCCAGAATGGCACATATTTCAATAAAATGAATTATTTAGTAGTAAAATCATCTGATTTACATTTTGTTTTTCACCCAAAGTATCACCAAATATGATAGAACACCACAAGACAATATCCCCCACACTTAAGTTCAACTAGATCATGTAATTTCACATCATGAGAAGGTTGGATATGAAAAATTGGCTTCTAATGTGGATAAAAAACAGGTTGTTCATGGATTTTATGGGCTACAAGGATTAAATTAATAAGTAATTCTATAATAAAAAAGAATTATTTTTAAAAATGGGGCTTTATAACCAATGAAATTCCTCAATCATTTTAAACACAAGTACCTCAAACCCTCAAGTTTTGATAGGAATAAATCAAATTATGGTTAAAGAAAATATGGATTAGTTCTTTCAAGAAAGGTGGTGAATGTAAGGAATATTAAAAAAGGGTTCAAAATCCTCATGTTAATGTGATTTCGAATATAAATACCATCAGGTGTGGCATGGGATTCAAAAATCAGAGGATTTTTCATGAAATTCACAAAATATTGGAACTTGAAACAAAGTCATTTTAAGTATTTATTTATGTTCAGTTTCATGAAATGAATTTTTTCACTCATTGGAATGGGTTTCAAAAATTTAAAAGATAATCATTTCTACTCAAAATATTCAAAAACACACTAAATTTTAAAAATAACCAAAAAATCCATAAAAAACAAACAAGATTTTTTAGATAAAATAAAACAAAAAATAAAAATCCTAAACTACAATGTTTCCCTCCCCCAAACATAAATGATGAAGTGTCCTCAATGAATTAAAATGGTTTTAACATGTAAGTAGATTTGAAAATGAATCACAAAAAACAAGAAAGTTTACAGGATAGGTACTACCTGATGAATTTTATTAATAAATAGGTTAGAGGAGTGTGATATCCTCTACTAGTTCTGATGTTCGGGTCTCAAGGAATTTCTTCAGTCTATTCACATTAACAGTTAATGGATCTTGATCTCTATCCTTCACAATCTGTACAACACTAAAAGGGTATACATGAGTAACCATAATTAGACCTACCCATCTAAAACAAATTTTACTTGGAATTATATTGATTATTGAGTGGAATAAATGAACTTTTCCTTTAGTATGGAAGTATTTTGGTTGGATTATCTATTCATTATCCACTCTGGTTCTCCATTTGTAAATTGTGTAATTTTTAAAATATTTCTTTCTAATTTTCTCCAACTTGTACAACTAAAATATTCTCTCTTTACCTATGCTTTCAATATCCAAATTCATCTTCTTCGCAGCCCGATGCACCTTATGTTCCACTTCCACATGTAGGTGAAAACTTTTCCCATAAATCAGCCTATATGGGATCATTCCAATCAGTGATTTTTAGGTTTTCCTATAAGCCCATAATATTTATTCCAACCTTTTTCTCCAATCCTTCTTATTTGTATTAAAAACCTTTTCCAAAATCCCTTTGATTTCTCTATTGGACACTTCAGCTTTACCATTAGTAAGTAGATGATAGGGAGTTGATGTTTTATGATTCCCTCATACTTTTTCAACAAATCCTCCATTATCATATTGAAAAAGTGATTCCCTTGATCACTAATGATGGCTCTGTTCACTCAAAAAATACAAAATATTTTTACCCTAACGAGATAAAAAACAACTATAGCATCATCAATATTGGTGGATTTTACCTTCACCCATTTTAAAACATAATCATCTAAAATAAAGATATATGAATTTCCAAATTACATTGGGAAAGGTCCCATATAATTTATCCCCCTTACTTCAAAAATCATTGAAAAAATCAAATTATTTTTAGGTATTTATTAATTCATTGAAATATTTCCAAAAAACTAACATTTTTCACACCTTTTACAAAATTCATGAGCATATTTAAATAGGTAGAGAAAATAAATTACATAGTCTAAAACCATTATGGCTATTATTTGAGTTCCAAAGTGTCCTACACGAGTAAATGTGTGAAAAAACACAAAAACAGATTTAATTTCACTTTCAAGAAAAAAATATTCTTATCACTTGATAATTGTAAATTTTCCAAATAAATAGATCCTTCCAAATATAATATCTAAATTAAGATTTTATTTTTTGAATTTAGATGGAATTTAAATGAGATGGGACATAAGATGTTACCAGATAATTGGCCATGTCATCATACCAAGTTACTTCTCCAACAATCAAGTATAATTTCTCTCCTATAATTTGATCATTCAATGGGTCATTTTTTGGAATTTCAGTTTCATCAATGTTTGGAGGTCTATTTAACTGATCATCCACTTGGTTCTCGACTCCCTTATAGTCATTGATTTATATATTGAACTACTATAGTGGTATCATCCATATCATTAGACTTATTATAGAATCATCCTTCTTCATCAAGTAAATAAGAGATGCATGATCAAAAAAACACAGTGATTTTAGATAAAATAAGATATGATCTAAATCTTTCTAAAGAAAATAAAAATACTAAAATCTCTTTTCAATGGTTGTGTAATTGAATTGGGAAGCATATAAGGTTCAAGGGGCATATAAAATGACTTGTGTCCTACCCTCAATTTGTTGATAAAGGACTTCTCTAACTAATTAGTTGAAAGTATCATAAAGTATCTCAAATGGTTCTTCTCAATTTTGGTGGCTACATCATTGGTGGTGAAACAATATTCTCTTCAAATCATCAAATGAATCCCTACATGAACAATGAAAATAAAAATCAGTATCTTTAAAAAGTAATCTAGATATAGGA
The DNA here is from genome assembly GCA_963277665.1 of Viscum album. Classification (NCBI taxonomy): domain Eukaryota; kingdom Viridiplantae; phylum Streptophyta; class Magnoliopsida; order Santalales; family Viscaceae; genus Viscum; species Viscum album. Next base: position 670,523,884 of record OY728133.1, read on the forward strand.
AGGTAAATCTTTCTGGAATCTTTGATAAACCTCTTATATAATCATGCATGTCCCAAAAATGATCTAACATGTTTCACACAAGTAGGGTAAGGAAATGAATTAATCAGTTCAATTTTTGATTTATCCACTTCAATTCATTTTTCTTGAATTTACATTACCAATGAAAATTCCTATATCAACCATGAAATTAAACTTTTCAAAATTTAAAACAATATTTTTTAATATTGGTTTTGGAAACTTTTTTTAGGTTTTTTAAACAAATATCCAAATACTCTCCAAAAACTATGAACTTGTCTTATAAAACATCCAAGGAATCTTAAATGTGACTATAAAATATACTTACCATGCACCTATGGAATTTACCTATAGCATTAAATAAATTAAGTGGAATCATTTTATATGAAAAAGTTATAAATGGACATGTAATGGTAGTCTTCTCTTGATTCTCAAGAGTAATGGGTACAAGGAAATAATCTTAAATTCCACCCAAAAAGAGGTAATGAGTTATACATACCAATATCTATAACATCTAGTTAATTACTTGTATGGGTAAATGATCTTTCTAAGTGACCTTATTCATCTTCTTGAAATCTATGCATACTCTCCAATTATTTTTAATTCTCACGGGGATTTATTCAATCTTTTCATTCCTCACAGTAGCTAGGATAGTTTTTTTAGAAAACTACATGAAGGGGGAAAACCCACTATTAATATGAAATGGGATAGTTGATCCCATATTCCAATATCTTCTCAATCTATTTCTTCACAATTTCCATCAAGGTGGCATTTATCCTCCTTTGGGGTTATCTGACAGGTTTGGAATCACCCTCAAGAAGAATTCTATGTGAGGATATTTTTGGGTTTATTCCAAGGATATCACCTAAACTTCACCCTATGTCTTGTAAATTATCTCTCAAAAGATCAATAAATTATATTTATTTGTAATTTTAAAGATTATTAGCAATTATTACTGATTATTTATCTCCCTCCATGAGGTATACATATTTCAAATCAATAGGGAGTGGTGTTAATTATTGATCTAGGGTATTCTCAAGGAATGTAATTAAATTAAGGTTCATCATTTCCAAAGGCTAGACCTCTTACACACAAGAACCCATATCATCTTCCTCATCAATTAAAATATCATCAAAGAGATCAGATTTTACCTCTTCTTCCCACATGAAATCAGAATCAACATTATTTTGGGAATTCATTTGTTCATTGATATTTTTAATGGAAAAATTATCTCCTATGTATAAGAATTAATGGAATATACCTAATTTTACAATGTGTTTAGTACCACCTTCATGGGAGACTAAAAAGAAGAAGTGATCATCTGATGGGTTCCTCATAGTTTCAAAAATGTTGAAGTGGACCGTGCTATCCCAAATTCCACGGTGAGTGTACCTTCATGGACATTGATGATGGATTTTTCCGCCTTTAAGAAAGGTCTCCAAAAAATGATGTTTGAGTGTTATGGGATCCTATATTATTCCATAGGCATCACATAGAAGTCACTTGGGAATAAGAGAACTTTTACTTTCACTAGGAAATCTTCCATAACTCTTATTGGAAAAAATGTTGATCTATTTACAAGCTGGACAACCACTCTTGTGGGATTTAAGTCTCCCATATAAAAAGAAGTGTATACTGAGGGTGGTAATACATTAATTGAATCACCTATATTACACAAAGAATTATATAAATATAAATAACCAATGGTTCATGGAATGGAAAATTTCCCTAGATCATGACATTAGGTTGGAAACTGTGGTGTGATAAGGGCTGAGACACTTCTTCCCAAGTTGATTATCACGAACCAAACTGAGTCATCATCTGACCCGACGCCCAACCTGATCCATGAAATGGCCCAAAGGGAGTTCATAATCACTACATGATGGTAAAATTTCCCAGGTATCAAGAATAACATGTGGGAACTATTTACCCAAAATAAAAGATATAAAAACAATTAATAATATAAATAAACAAAAGATATAAACCCAAAACAAAACAGGCCCCTAACATTGGACCAAACATAATGTTTAAAACTCCACAAAAAACTATAAGAATAATACAATGAAAATAAAACCAACACATCTATCCACACCTCCATGAAACATGAGGATCCACCTCTTCAATCCACCATTGTCAGACCTACATGGGAAAATCATCGACAACTCGAACCACCGCCACTAAGAACGATGCCTCAACCTAGTATAAACAAAGTACAAGGTCTACATACACACAAGGGTGTATGTGTGGTGTGATCCAAGAACCCAGTAGGATACCACCCAATAAATTTTTTTATGCCACAACATCTAATAGATAATTTAATATGCATATAAAAAACATGATTTTTAAAAAAAATAATTTTCAGGAAAATATTTACAAGATTAAGGTAAAAAAAGGAAAATAATGTTTTAATAAAAACCATTTCTCAAATACTAATTTAAAGTGTAATAGAAAATACATAAGTAATAAACACACTCAAGTGGTCCTTTGTTTATTGACAGAAGGAATCACATCATGAATAGTAGAGCATTGTGCATAAATACCCCATGGTTTCTAGTATGCGTGGGGCACTAGAGACATCGTACCTCAGTGTAAACATGGAATAAAAAACACAATAATCAGCGTTATCATGAACGATCCACTAGGTTGTAAACACATCCATAACATATTGGTCTCCAATAATCATAAAAGTTTAGTTAGTGTTGTAACGTCAATCATGCTAGATGAAACCAGGATGAACCACTTCTGTAACATCTAACGTACTAGTCCTAATCCACCCAACTAGGAACCCAGGGTTTTCCCTTTTTCTCAATCAAGTACCAAAGTCACATCATATATCGCTTTCACATATCACAAACCAAACAAGACATTTCACACAAAATCCACCACTTGCATACCAAAACACCATTTTAAAAATACAAGCACACCAAAACCATTTCAAATCATAATTTACATCACTAGCATGACTTGATAAATCATTTGAATAATTTAAAGAAAATTTCAAAATATCACAACAAGGGTTTGTGAATTAAAAATTCCCGGTTTCACATATAAGAGTTCCTTTAAAAACCTAAAGCATATGAATTTCTATCAAATACAACCCCCACACTCCACATATAATTTAATAAATCCATTTAATAGTTTATAAAACAATTAAAATTAGCAAGAAAAGGTTTACATAAGATAGACACACCTGATTTCATATAACAACGTCACATTAAAACCAAAATTACAGAATATGTATATCAAAACAAGATTTCCACTATTCAAACAATTTTCAATTCAATTTCTAAAGCACAAAACATAGAAACAATTCCCACAAAGTGATTCATTTTCCTTTAAAAATATCTATTTAATTACACCCACACCTTAAAGACCCTGAAAACGCATTTCTCACTGAACATATGACATCGAACACATTTCCAACCATGTTTCGCATCCCAAATTCAACTTAAATAAACAATTTATCAATTTATAGAACATATCACATGCATACCATAAGACCTCACATTAAAACACACAATTTTTTTAACATGAATTTTTTTTAAATCAATATCAAAACTCAACCCTTCTAAAGCCTCATTCGCACCCCATAAACAATTGATTTAACACTTCAAAAAATTTCCACAATAAGTTCGAAATGAAAAACATAATCATTTCTAAAGAAAGTGAAATTTTCATCATGAACGCATGTCAAAATGTTTATAAATATCATTTTGCAAAACCTATAAAGCACTACCAAGACTTTATAGAACAATAAACATATAAACGACAAGACTATATTATTCCAAAAATCCAATCTCATCAAACGAGCATGCCAAAACATTATAAACATAATTCACACCATATAATTAAATCATAGAACATATTGAAATTAACTAAACAAACAAATTAAATTATCTAATATATGAAAAGGCATGGAACCACCTAGAATGGTGTCAAAGAGTTCCAAACAATGGTGTGGAACTCCAATTGCACCCAATTCACACCATAACCAACTCAATTTAAATCTTAAAATAAATATTTCAAACCAAAAAAAATATCAAACTATAAAACCAGTACCCCACCCATGGGACAACCAAGAATTCATGAGAAAAAAACATGAAAAAAATCTCAACTAGAGGGGAGGGGTGTCGGTGCAGGCGACTGGTTTCTGGGCGAGATGGGGAGAGTGGCATTTAGGAGTCGGAGGAAGGAAGGTGCAGGTGAGGAGGTCAGTGGGGGAATTGCTGGTTGGTGAGGAGGCCGGTGAGGGTGGAGGAAGGCCGTAGTTGTAACGGTCTTGACAGGAGCAATGATTCGTCGCGATAGGAGGCAGCGGGTCATCACAACAGGATGGGGGGAGACCATAAGGCAGGATATGAGGTCGGTACAGGACAACCGCTGAATGGAAGGAGAGTGAGTAGGGCGACACGAGGTAGTTTTTTTAGGGAGGGGGTCTGCGCCGCAACCCAAGGGAAAAGGTGGGGGTTATAGCGTGATTCAACAAGAAATAGGGGGAGGAAGAGGAGAGAAAAAAATAAAAAGAAAAAGAAAATAAGAGAGAAAAAATTAAACAAATACAATAAAAAACTAATCAACTTAAATATGATAATAATACTAATTATAAATAATAATATAGACAACAATTTTTCTAATAATAATTATTCTTATAATTAACATATTAATAATATTAATAATTTTAATAATAATAATAATAGCCATTTTTAGTATCATTAATAATAATTCCTTAAAATTTATTTATTATTATTATTTTAAAGTGTTGTGTGATCGTGCATTTACCACACATGGCCCATAAAAATTTTAATAAGATGATAATAAAAATAATAATAACATAATAAAATTCCCATCCTTATCACCTTTTTTAATGTCATTCCTTTATTCATCATTTCACTTTATTAATTAATTAATTAGTCATGCACCGGGAAGGACGTGTGGTGAACTGGGCGATGTCGCATGGCAATCCAGGTGAGGCTGTGAATATTCTACTATGGTGCGCTAGATGCAGTTAAGGCCAATTCAATTGTTTATAAATAAGAACTCAAAATTTTAAAGTCAGACTTCAACCCGGACTATCTAATACCCAGAAACATTAATAAAATAAATAATTAAAAATGGTGGGTGTGACAATTCTCCCCACCAAAGCACTTTATGTCCCCACAAATCTAAAACTAAGATTGATCTCTAAAGTTGAAAATGAATCCCCATTATGGTTCAAAGAGGATCCCCACAATCAACATGCGAATAGAGGCAAACACACCGTGCTTAGAGAAAGTGACTTAAATGACAACCTCAAGAAACCTGTAAAAAGAATTCCTACTTTGTATCACCCGCACCAAAGAACTAGAACACCTACAGTTTAATGATCAAAGAAATGAACTCTAACACCCATGTAAACAAACTTCACAAACCAAAATGCTGCAAGCGCCATTTGACGAAAACCCCACTGTTAGACTAGAGTGAATGCACAAGATCAAACCACATCCAAACCACACTCTTATCACTTACCACCAAGACCACTCTAGGAACAAAACTAAATTACAACATGTGAAAGACCTAAGGGTAGACCCACCATTAGAAACCTACCAATTCCCGAGACGAGACTGGAAAACCTACATAGGGAGGCCCGAGTGGACTCCCCACCATTATAACTGAAAAAAGATACAAGAACTTAGAAAATTTCCCATCAGTGACCAAACACCCCACCATAAGGGGTGTTGAGGGAGGGGCCCAACTACCATGGTGTCAAAACCACGACCCAATACAAACCAGCATCTCCACATCCCTAGATGAGAACTACTAAAAATTGAGACTGATTTACCCAACAGACCCCATAAGGACCACTAAAAAAATTACCTTCAGTGGAACTCAACCCTCAAGACATTAAGTTAAGGAGACGACCATGCCTCCTAATATCCATAGGAAACCTCGCGCACACAAATGGTTCGTTCAAAATAGAAAAACCATAGAAAACAATTTAAATTGCCTTTACCTTCAATACCAATGAAAAAAATAAAGTGAGGGTCCCATAAAATATCGGGGTTCCTGACCACATGCTAGCTTCAATCCAAGTCCTATGGATGGATCCTTGATGTTTGAAGTATCTCATGCCTCATAGTCAGGCATCAAAGACTCCTGAATGAAGCTTCTCCTTTTCCTGGTGCTTCAAGAAACCATACTGCAATCGAGACAACACCAACAAAACACAACACGCCATAACATCCACCTACTCCCTCGCGTAACATCCATAAAAATGGGGGTTTAGATGATTCATATGCATCACCTATTCACTGTAACTAATAAAATTAAGAAGGGAAAGATTCATGAAAAAACACTCCCCTTTGAACAGAAAAAAAATAGAACTCCCGAAGAGGAGGACACACTCCTAAGAAAACAAGGATTCCTGAAGGATTCTACGAAATCCACCCTTTCTTTCAAAAGAAAAATCACTCTATGAGACATCGCAAAACATGACCCTTACATTAGATGAAAGCACTAAAAGCCTTTCAATACATCATATAGCACCTATAATTCCGAACCACCTTCACCCTTCCCCGCTAGAATTCCTTTCACCGTTTTTAGGGGGACCATAAGACACAACGGTGTCAAAAATCATACCCGACAACTCGGACAACTCAAAGAGACTAAAACTCCCTTAAACTCCCCTTGCATCTGTCATCCCACTGTGATATGATCCTCTTAACCAAAAAGGAAAAAGGGATAGACTTAGCACTATCACTCAAAATGGAGAGTCTTTATTTTAATCAATAGAGCGTTGGCCAATGGTGAATTTCCTGTGGCCGCACTTCAATCGCATGTTAACACTTTATGGGGGAGTGAACTAATCATGAAAGAAAACCATGAACCTAATAAAACTAGTTCAATAGAAAATAAAAACTGCAAGAAACACTATACATGTAGGGGAAACCACTACAGGGGAATCCCAAAACACCTTTCAAAATAAACCCTTTACCACACGCTTTCACAGCAACATGAAAAAAGTATTCAAACTCAAGAAACAAATCAACCAAAAGGATTCTCGGCTTGAAATGACTCACACACAACATTCCCAAAATACAAGGACACACCACATAATCATTGGTTATTAAAACACCAAATTTTTTTTTAAACAAAACTTTTTGAAAATAAACAAAGTCTGTAGGTTGAATAAACACCAATGGTGCCCCATGGACCTCACACATGCATGTTATCGTGCCACATCGGCACCCACATCATGTATATCTAGGAACTCATTCTATTGTTCCATTATCCATTTCTCTTTCCATATATACCCATGCATGTGGTTGCCCATGAGAGCACTAAGGATCAAAACCAGACCCTTCAATTTTTCAAAACCAAAATATTCAACCCACACTTTTCGAAAATTACAGGTCGTTTTCTTTTTAAAGTGCTTCATTTCAAACATTTTTCAGGACCAAAACATTTTTACCTAAAACCCAGATTCCCATGATTCCAAAAAAAATGATACGATGAATAATGAAATAGGAGAATACATTCAGTGGGTGACTGGGACATATGGTTGGTGGCCATACACCAATCACACCACTTCCACAAAGAGTATTCTAAGATAGCATCCCCAACTCCCCAAGGCTTTCTAGGCCCTGCGAGATCACTTGGACAACTAACCCCACTCCGTTCTCATTTCCCCTATACAATATTAACCACAAGGACCAAAGACTTAGAAAAACATCAGCTTATCCTGGAAACTCGAGTCTCTCCATGAGGTGTGATGGAAAAGCACCTTTCTCAGGGATAGAACACCGAGTTATGACACCCTCAACATTGTTCTACCTTGAATCTATCCCAAAAAACATAAACTAAGAGAGAAAACCTGCTCTGATACCATTTTTCACAAAACAGGTTGGGTCTCCATCCGACCCGATGGCTGACAAACTCCGCAACATGGCTGGAAGGGTGTTAATAATCCCCATGGGCTGGAACAAGTGCCTGAGTATCAAGAATAACATGTGGGAATGGTTTACCTGAAATAAAATATAGAAGAAAATAAACAAGATAAAGAAAAAATCTATAATAAACAGAACCAAACAAGGCCTTAACATTTAACCAAACTTGAAGTTTACAAATCCACCCAAAACTTTAAGAAGAATGCAATAAAAAGAAAACTATCACATCAATCCAAACCTTCATGAAAAATGAGGATCCACTTACTCAAACCACCATCATCATACCTGTATAGGAAAATCAACAACAACCCAAACCACTGTCACTAAGCATGATGCCTCAACCTAGGATACACAAAGAAAAATGTCTATATACACCCAAGGGTGTATGTAGGGTATGCTCCAAGAGCCCAATAGGATACCACCCAATAAAACAGTTCCACAACACCACATCTAAGAGATAATTTAATATTCTTATAAAAAATATGATTTAAAAAAAATACTTTTAAGGAAAACATTTACAAGATGAAAGTAAAAATGAATAGAATGTTTTATGAAAAACCATTTCACAAATACTACTTTAAAGTGGATGAAAAAATACATAAAGAAGACACACACAATCAAGTGGTCCTCTATATGTAGACAACAAGCATCGCATCATGAATAATAGTTCATTGTAGGTAAATACCCTAACATAGCTAGTATGCGTGGGGTGATAGAGACATTATACATTGTTGTAAACGTGTCATTGGAACCATAATAATCAATTCTCTTATTCATGAGCCACTTGTAGGGAAACACATCCATAACATAGCGGTCTCCAATCATCACAAAATTTTAGTTATTGTTGTAACATCAATCATACTAGATGAAACTGGGACGAACCAATTCTGTAACATCTAGCGTACTATTCCTAATCCTCCCACCTAGGTACGTGGGGTTTTCCCTTGTGATCAATCAAGTTTCAAAGTCACATAATATATCGATTTCCCATATCACAAACTAAGAAATACATTTCACACAAAAGCCACCACTTTCATACCCAAACACCATTTTATATAGTCATGAACACCAAAACCATTTCAAACCATAATTCACATCACTTTCATGACTTGATTAATTATTTAAACAATTTAATGAACATTTATAAATAGAACAACAAGGGTTTGAAATTTAAAAATTCCCAATTTCACATATAAGAGTCCCTTTAAAAACATAATTCACATGTATTTCTATCAAACTCAGCTTTCAAACTCTATATATAATTTAATAAATCCAGTTTACAATTTATAAAACACTTAAAATTAGCAAGTAAAGTTTTACACAAGAATGAAACACTTGATTTCATATAATAACATCACTTTAAAACCAAAATTACAACATATCTCTATCAAAACATGATTTCCATTGTTCAAAAAATTTGAAATTCACTTTCAAAAGTACACAACATGGAAAACACACCCAAATTGATTCATTTTCCTTTGAAAATCTCCATTGAATTACACACACACCTCAAAGACCCTGAAAATGCATTTCTCACTGACCAGACGAACCTGAACACCTTTCCAACCATATTTCACATCCCAAATACAACTTAAATAAACAATTTCTCGGTTTATAAAACATATCACATTCCTACCAAAATACCTCATTTCAAAACACACAATTTTTTACATGAAAAAAACCATTTCAAAATCAATTTCACAATTAAACCCTTCTAAAACCTCATTCATACTTTTTAAACAATTGATTAAATACTTCTATAATTTACCACAACAAGGTAGAAATAAAAATCATGACCATTTCTAAAGAAAGTTCAATTTTCATCTTGCACGCATGTCAAATCGTTTATAAAGCTCATTTCGCACAACCTATAAAGCACTACCAATCATTTATACAACAACACAATTATAAACGACAAGACTATATTATTTCGGAAATCCAATTTCATCAAAAGAGCATTACAAAACATTCTAAACATAATTCACACCATGAAATTAAATCATAGAACATATTAAGATTTACTAAACAAACAAATTAAATTATCTAAAAGATGAAAAATCATGGAACCACCTACCACGACGTCGATGCCTTCCAAACATTGGGGCAGAACTCCAATCACACCCAATTCGAACCAAAACCAAATTGATTTAAACCTTAAAATAAATATTTTGAACCAAATAAAATCATGATATAACCCTAAAACTAGTTCCCCAACCAGTGGAAAACCAAGAACTCAAGAGAAAAAAGGATACAGAAGAAGACTCAACCGGAAGGGAGGGGCATCGGCGCAAGCGACTGGTTTCTAGGGGAGACGGTAAGAGTGGCACTGGTTGGTTAGAGGGAGGAAGGTGTAGGTGGGGAGGTTGGCAGTGGCAGTTTCGGATGGTGAGGAGGCCATAGAGTGTGGAGGAAGGTCATGGCTACAGCGTTCATGAAGGGAGAGGCGAGTTGTCACGATGGGAGGCAGCGGGTCGTCGTGGCAGGAAGCGGGGAGACCGATGGGCTGGGGATGAGGCTGGTGCAAGATGGTCACCTGATTTTTGAAGAGGGAGTAGGGCATCACATGGTAGGTTTCTAGGGAGGGGGTGTATGCCATGACCCAAGGGAAAATGGGGGGGGGGGCGTAGTGTGATGAAACAAGAGTGAGGGGGAAGAAGAGATAAAAAAGAAAAAAAATAAGAGGGAAAAAATAAAATAAATACCCTAAAAAAACTAATCAACTTAAATATGATAATAATACAGATTAGTAATAATAATATATAAAATAATTTTTCTAATAATATTAAAAATTATAATTAACATATTAATAATATTAAAAATAAAAATAATAGTTGTAATAATAATAATAATAAAATTACCATTTTTATTATCATTAAAAATAATTCCTTATTCTTCATTTATTATTATTATTTTAAATCATTGGGAAACTTCGTGGTTACCCCATGATCCCCATAAATATTTTAATAGAATGATTACAACAATAATAATAATAACATAATAAAATTCCCATCCTTATCACCACTTTTAATTTCATTCCTTTATTGACCATTTCACTTAATTAATTAATTAATTAGTTGTGCACTGGGCATATCGTGCGTTGAACCAGGAGAGGTCACACAATGACCTAGGTGAGGCCACATGGCTTCTACCATAGTGTGTTGGATGAAATCAAGGCCAATACAAGAATTTATAAATAAGAACTCCAAATATTTAAGCCAGGCTTCAACCCGGACTACCCAATTCCCAAAGATCGAATAAATAATTAAAAATGGATGGTGTGACAATGATCATCTTATTCCCATGAAGTATTCTATTTTTTGTGTAATGATATTCTAAAAAAATTTCATTCCTTGGAATTTTTTTGACTTCATCAAGTTGGGGTATATTGATTTCTACTTTCTGGAAGGTGTACATAATTTCATTTTGAAGCATTTCTTCCTAAAATATCTTCGATTCTATAATTCTTGAAGGAAATGGTGGGTGTATGTATTTATTATGATTTTTTTTATTTGAAGTGGTGTTTCTTTCCTCTTTATCCTATCCTTATCCTCTTCCTTTTTCTTTTCTTCCCCTTGTTAAATTTTCAAAGAATTTTTACAATTATCAACTTCATTCTCCCTCAGAACATGTGGTATTACTTCAGATTCAAGGTTTTCTATAGGTGGGATTTCTTTTCCACTTCTTTTTGTGATTTCATTGACATTCTCTTTTGTATTTGGAACTGTCTGGGATTGAAGATTCTCTATATTCATGGTTAGAATATCCAAAACAGTTCTTAACTGGTTGGATATATCTTTATATATTTTTTACAACCCTCAAAGTTTGATTGTTTTTTTTTGGTTCTGAATTAATTATTATACACTAGTGGATGGTTTCTCATATTTCTTTCTTTGAAATGGTGTTGGATGAAAGGATTTTTGTTGTTGGAAGGGAATTTTATAGGATTTTTGTAATATAGGAGGGTTCCGATATTGTTTCTTCAAGTAATGAGTTTGAATGGTGCATATTTTAGTATTGAATGTTATCCTATGGTTTTGATGTCTTCTATATCCTTACTATGATTGGGGTTGATGTGGTTGATTCTACTGGAATTATCTTGGTTGAAAGGTCAAAACACAGTATTTTATCCCCTGTATATTAGGAAATTGGTCAGTATAATGATTGGAAGGATAACAAAAACCACATACCTAAGTTGAATCTTGTTGTCTATTTTATTATGTTATAGTTCTTTGACAGACTAACATTGTGATTTCATCAACATTGGTTTTAATAAACATAGATGAATCATATGTTTTTACCTCATGTATCCCCCTGGTGCTTGTACCTATTTTTCCAAATTGTTTTAAGTTTTTCACAATCTAGTTAATCAGACCTCAAAAATCTAAAAGTGACTTGTATGTCAGAGCTCCTCTCGATGAGGCGTCTATAAAATTTAAATAATTTTCTATAAGTCCTTGGTGGGTGAACATATTAATTGGTGTTCCTCTATTTCATGATGTGGGAACCTAGAACATAGAGTTTTGAAATGATCCCAGTACTCATAGAGGGTATCTCTTTTTTATTTTCGTGTGATGTAAATATATTTTTTGATGGAAGTGATCCTGGATGTGGGAAAAGAATATCTGCATGAATCATCTTTTAAAATCCTCCTAATCAATGATCTCCTCTGGTTGTATATTATAGAACCATTCTTTAGTTTCTCCTTTAAGTGAGAAGTGGAATTCCCTATAATGAAATTGGTCTTCAGGTTCCCCTCTTTTATTGAAGCTTGAGCATGAGAAGTTGAATTCTTGCATGTGCTGATTTGGGCCTTCTCCTACAAGAACATGAAATTTCAAAAGCACAGTAATCCTATTATCATGGTATTCAAAATAATTTGGGGAAGTAGGTGTAATGATTTGGTTATTTTGAATATAAAATTGCAGCATGCACTGATCACACAAGGTTTGGTTGGGATTTTCATCCATGATTTTGGTTTAGAGTGAACACTTAGAGTATAACTTGAGTCAGAGAGGTTTATTTCCTCAAAATTGTATTGAATTTTTTTATTATTTTGGTTTGTGTTCTTTCAATATCAGGAACAATTGAGTTAAATGGTTAGTTTAACTATGGGTCATTCAGTTTTGACAAATCTGTTTTTGTTAAGTTTTACTACCTCCTGGGAAATAGCGCTAAGTTTTATACATACCTATCGTGAGGCATGGAAAATCAATTTTTTTATTTCCTAAGTGTATTCCAGTGATTAAACTTAGGATGTCTCATAAAGAGTAGTTCACACAAAACACTTTTTCACTTTTAATTAGAGGTAAAAATGGTGTGGTTTTTGAAATTTTTTGTATTTGAATAAAATAAAAATATATTTAATAGTGTTATTTAAATTCAATTCACCTGATTCAAAACTATGATATGAGAACAGTGATCAGGTTGGGGTTAGTTTTTACATTTCAATGCTATCATTTTTCTATATTATTCAAATCTCTTATTCTATGTTAATTAATATGAGATTCCATGATCATTTCCTCTCACTTCCTTAGTGAAATTGTGACGGTGAGAGATAACTTTACCAAGATCTCAGTTTGGTCTGCTCTCCTTCCATGTGTGAGAAATTTGCATTGAATATACTCTGTTGACTTAGGAAATACCCGATCAGGTCTATTTTATCCCAAAAAATTAAGAATATCCATTACCCCTCTCACACATACTGAAGATCTTCGATTACTTCACCACTAAGCCTTGGTCTATTCAATCGTATATAAACCAAAACCTAGTGGAGGGAGATAATGATAATTTACCAAAAGTGAAAATCAATAACAAAATCAAAAATAAAATATGATCACACTTGATAATAAAAACAACTATATGAAATTGAAAATAAAATTACATAAGAGATGGAGTTTTTATTTAGTAATGTACATGAACTCAAACATTACAAAATAGAAAACCCACCGTTCCCCAATAACTCAAATGCTTACCCCACCATGGTAAGGGTAATCGAGGAGAATTTGGAAGAAGAAGGAATTGAAAAAAAAGAAGAAGAAAAGGGGAGGAATAAGATGGTAAAGTAGTCAGAATCCATTAGTGGAGATCTCATCCTTGGTGGTCATGATTGTGTGGGGTGGATTGGAATGATTTGGGAAGGAGGGGGTATCCTCATTTTATAGGCCATAATTTCCCCTCGAAAGTTATTGCGTGTTAGACCCATTAAATGGTCTATTAATGCATGAAACTTTTTAAAAATCTTTATAAAAATTGTATTATGCGTTTCCCTTAAATATTTCATCATATTTGGCCTTTTTTAGTGAGATTTATGAATGTTTCACTCTTATAATTTAATCCGTCCAAAAAAACTCTGCATATTCAATGTCTCTGGTTCCATATGCATTAACAGCCTTCCAAACGGATGATTCACATTTCTCCTCCTTAATGTAAGTTGTTAATAAATTTCTTATCCAACTCCTTGTAGAATTTAAGCTTCATTGTGTTATCCCACATCATGATATAAGATTATATTTAAAACCTTCTATATCAATGATTAGTTTTTGAGGAATATGTTGTGATCTACTTTTTGGAATCCAATTGATAGATTGAGCTTGTAGTCCAGTGGGATGAAATGTAGCCTAGGATATAAAGAATCATAAAAATAAATAATTTCATGTTTTGGATATTTGTATGATATTTTTTTTACTGAAATAAGAAAAAAATTAATAATGTTGAAAATATGTAATGGGTCATTTTTTCAGTCAATCTCAAAATAACTCTAAAATCATAAAATTTGACAATTTCCCTCAAAATAACACTTTGATTAGATTTAAAACGTTTAAATTCATTTTAAGCTTATTTAAAATTTTTTTATCACTTGAAAATATTTTTTTATGTCTAATATTATTCATTCCAATAGTATGATATCAATGATTATTATTATCCATGTATTCATATATTTTCATAGTTATAACATGTCCTTATATTTCAGATGATTATGGATTCATGGTATTCATTTATTCCTTCCATATCACTTTTATCATATTTATTTTTTGAAACATATTCCTTATGCTACTTATTAAAGATAATCTAATCTTACCCTAATTTATTTTCCTTTCCCATAGAATCCTTGTAGAGAACTATGTGTAATTTATATGGATTTTTTGAAAGGGATAATCGTGTTCTTGTAAAGTGATCATGTTTTATCTTATATTTTCAAATTTTATGTAGGTATCTAGTCTTCCAACCCTACTATGTAGTGGGATCTAGTATAAATTGTTCTATTCTATACCAATAATGTATTATAACAACCAAATCTAGTTTTATGGAGTCTAGGATATCATAGTTGGTAAATCGGAAGTTTAGGAGGAACCTTGGAGACAAGATTTAGAGGTGTATGTCACGACCCGTCCTCGGGGCCCGTGCCGTGACTACCCCAAGCCCACCTTCCATAGGCCAGGGGCTGGAGACTAGCACTAAAGGCGTAAATCCCGATAACTGGGAAGGCATTGCCTTTATAAAAGTAAACAAAACACCACAGAGCACAAGCGGAAGTAAAACACTAAGTACAAAGAGAAGTTATGAAAGTTAAATGGGCCAGAATACAAACCCAAAAGAATGTACAATTACAACTGAACAAAGTACAACAGAAAAAGACAACAGCTGGAAGGACGGAAGCGGCTCCTGGGTCGTCCTCCTCGGATCCTACCTTAAGAGTAGGTATAGATGGCGCAACTCCTGGATCGTCCACCACGGATCCTACCTGAAGGGTAGGTACAGATAGCCTCCACAACGCTCTCGCCCGTCAACCTCCTCCGAGTGTCCTCTCGCCGTGAAGTCCACCTCCGGATACTGACTCGTCGTGTAGTCCACCTTCGGGTACTGACTCGTCGTGTAGTCCACATCCGGGTACCGTCCAGTCCTCAAACACTCGGCCTCCATCAGCACTGCCCGTTGTCTGCAACCAACACAACGAGGAATGGGCATAGACCGTGCAGGGGTGAGTATAACGATACTCAGTAGGGACCCCGAGACCCTCAAGGTCTCACTAAAACCAACATGGATAACCACAAAGAAGATCTCAACAGATAACCTCTACTTAGTTATATGACCATACATATACCTAAGTTATTAAGTAACCCATCTCAATCATGAGGAAACACAAGGGTTATAGACTCAGATCAAACCAGAATTTTCATATCGAAACCGTAACTGCTGAAGAGCCCCGTCTCTGGAGTGTACATTGGTCCTGTCACGACTCCGTGGTACTGCTCACTAACCTAAGACGGCTGAGGTACTCCTCCTGTCGAGTATTGTGGGCCTGCTGCTACAACCAACCGCTTCCCACCATGGGTCTGCCACTACAACCAAGTGCTCCCCCTCATAGCCCCAAGAGGTACTCCTTCTGTTGAGTACCGCGGGTCTGCCGCTACAACCAAGCGCTCATCCGCCATGGGTCTGCCGCTACAACCAAGAACTCCCCCTCGTAGCCTCAAGAGGTACTCCTTCTGTTGAGTACCGTGGGTCTGCCGCTACAACAAAGCATTCATCCGCCGTGGGTCTGCCACTACAACCAAGCGCTCCCCACTGGGCTATCTGAAACACACCAAATCGATCGGCCAAGCAGTCGTCAGGTCTCAGCCGGAGACATGGTCTCCATACTCCACACGCTCGTCTCCAGGAGGGTCCGCTCCACGTGCTACTGGTCGATACCCCAAGTATCACAAAGTCCCACGAAGAAGTGTCTCAAAGTACCGCCTCGTCACAGGGGTCTCAACACAACAGACGGTGCGTCAATCGGACGCCCGGTCTGTGAGTTATTAGCCTTTTCGTCCCAGGGGCCCAGTTGGTCTCGTGTACGAACCAAACCGGCCGTATCTCAACTGTACCCCAACTCTCATAGGGTAAACTTAAAGGGACCGTTTCTCAACGTGATCACCAATGCCGCAGACGGTTCGTCAAACGGACGTCTGGTCTGAAAGATATCAGCTTTTCTGTTCCAGGGGCCCAGTTGGATTTTTGGTACAATCCAACCCGGCCACTATCCAACAGAAACCAAAACTCGAGCGAAGTATTCCAAAAGTTCCGTCTCATCAAGAGGAAATCAACGAGACAGACGGCGCGTCAATCGGACGCCCGGTCTGTGAGGTATTGGCTTTTTCGTTCGAGGGTCCCAGTTGGATTTCGTGAGCAAACCAAACCGACCGCACTCCGACGGCATCCAAACCTCACGCGGAGTAAGCCAAAAGATCCTTCTCACTTAGAGGAATCCATCAAATTCGACGGCACGTCAATCGGACATCCAGAGCTCAAGATATGAGCGTTTCCGCTCCGAGGGCCCGGTTGGTTTCGTATCCGAACCAACCCGGCCGAACCCAAAGTGTTACTAAACTTTGAGGGCGATATACCGAAACGACCGTCTCGATCCAAGGATCGCATCACCACTGATGACGCATCGTTCAGAGTCCCGTAGCTCAAGATACGGGCAAAAGACCGAAAACAGTCCGAAGACGGGGGGTCTGGGCCCGGACCGACCCGGCCCGACCCCCCTGGGCCGGACCGACCTGGTCCGACCCCCCTGGGTCGGCTCTAACCGGGTCGGACCCAGTTGGGCGTGACCCGGCCCAGCCAGGGCGCGACCTGGCCGGCGGGTTGGCTCGACTCGGCTCGGCTCGGCTGAGCGGCCGAGCGAGCGGAGTCCGGGGGTGGGGGCGTGCTGCCCCCGCATGTGAACACCCCCCCCCCCCAACGGGGGCCGCCCTTGGTCAGCAGACGCAACATTGCCGCGTCCCGTGTGCGCCAGACCCGCGCGGCCGCGAGTCCACTACTGCCGCCGCCGCCGCGGCTTCAGCCGCGCCGGCGACCCGCGTCGCCGGTGGTTTCTACGGGCCACCGGAGTTTCTCCGGTGGTCCGATTCCACTCCCTTCTGCACCGTAGCTCCTCCCGGGTCCCTTTCTTCACTGCGGAATCAACGAATCACCCCTGCGGCATGTTTTGTCATCGCCCGCCAATCCGCGCATCAATGAAGAACTACAGAGGGTTGTCGGTCTGTGTTTGTTTGGCCCACACCCTCCGCATTAGGTGATAACAATCGGGAAGAAAATAATCCACACATGGAAAACAAATCAATATACAATTTTAATAAATTAAAATTGCTCTTGATTCAGGTTCTTTGTTTTTAGGATGAAACAACCACGTAAATAAAGATTTTTCTCAAATAAAACCCCTACCTTAACTTCGTCGATCGAAGGTTGTCGTGGGGTTGGATCGTCGTGGAAGAAGCGTCGCGGAGGGAGAATCGCAGAAGAATCGTCATTGACGTCGCGGTACACGGCGTCGCGTCGTCGATCTCCGAGGGTTTGGCGTTCTTCGTCGGAGGTTGGAGCGTTCTTCGCGTTCTTCACGTTCTTCGTCGAAGAAGAACGCTTTCCTCCCAAATTCTCTCCACATCACAAGTCCAACTAAATAAAATAAGTTCAACCCTTATTTTATTATTGACCTAAGCTTTTGAAATTCAAAAGATAAGAAACAAACAATTAATTCATTGAATTAATTGTAACGATTTAACTGCCTAATTAATTGGGGCGTTTCTTAACCAGAAAAACGCACAGTTGACTTTCATTAATGAGGAGGTTTTCACGGGTGCGTTACTTAGCGGAAAAGAAACGGTGGGGCTCATGCGGCCCCACCTCACAAATATCCTACAAGAGGGTAGGATATTTTGAATTCCACTCTATCCACTTCAACTCAGCTTAAGCAGCTTAAAGTGGATTTTAGCGGCTTTAAGTGAAATAAAATAAAGTTTGTCATACCACATTATTTTATTTCATAACTTAAAGCCCAAAATTAAATAACCACACTCGAGAAAATACAACTCCAGAAGAGGTGTTTCTAAGAAAATACCAGCACTGCGATTCCATCGGTGCCCTCAGAATTTGATTCCGAGCACCGGTTCAAAAGTTAAAAAAACCCGCTCATTCGTTCACTGAACGTACCGAAGCCAAACTTCGGAAAATGATTCCGGGCACACCGGGCCTCAGAATCAGGTGCCACCAGAAACCGTGTTCTTGTAAAATTACAAAGAAAATTAAGAGAAAAAATTCCTTGAAATTTACGGGTCTTTACATCATTCCCACCTCAGGACTTTACATCCTCGTAACGCTTTAACACAAACTAGGGTTACAAAAGCGGTACTGAGCACGTGTCTGAGCCTTCCGCTCCCATGTGCTCACCTGGAGGTTCCCGTGCTGCCAATGAAAGTGCACAAGATGAATCGACTGTCCTCCTAGGATCCGCTCCTATCAATCCTTGATCCCCACAGGAACCTCCATGGAAGTCACCTCATCGCCATCGTCCAGCTCCTCATGGTAGAGGATATGCAAAGGGTCGAGCACGTATCTCCTCAATTGAGATACGTGGAAATCGTCGTGCACCTGGTGCAACTGAGGTGGATGGGTCAAGCGGTAAAGCACCCCACCTGCCTAGCTGAGGACCTAAGAAGGTCCGCGGAACCTCGGAGATAACTTGCCGCCTTGGCTACATATCCATAAACCTCGTTGAGGTGAGACCCGTATAAAGACGTGATCGTCATCCTCGAACTCTATAGGTCTCCAATTCCTGTTAAAACTCAAAAAGACTGCTGCCACGAGGTCAAGGTTGACCGACTCAAGAGTGATCGGTCGTAGCCTCTTGTGCATGAGTTTATCCTGTGCTATCTGGGGTTTCCTTTTTGCCGACCAAGAAAACCCATCCCGACGTCGTAGTTAAACCATAACCTTTTTTTCCTAATACCATCAATTTGTGTATGAACTGCGATTTCCCAGTCTATACTCAAACCAATGTCGTAAGGCCTCGACGCTGCCACAAAGACATTCCAACCGAAACTCTCTCCTCGAGGGTCTGACCACACCGTCGGTGTAAGTGTTATTATCGAGTCTTCTCCCAAGGTATCTCCAGACGTGTGGGTCAAGTCTACGGCTTAGCAGAAACTCTAGGTTTGGGACACGATTTGTGGAAGGAAGGAATGATTCATATCAAAGTCCGTTACTATAGCAGCTAGTAGTGGACACAGACTGTCCCTTGAATCATTCTAAGAGTCATCGGGTCACTCTCCTTGACCGCATACAGCCGCACTCTTCCTCCGCCCTCCAACTCCCTGATCCTGGCGGGGATAACTAAGGCAGGTGGTTGTAGCATGTTAAGGTGTACACCACCTCATGCTGCTCTCCTAGCTCTGCCTCCACATCTGCTACTTCACAGAATCATCTCTCCTTTAATATTCCTCTTATGGAAAATTTTAACATGCCCGAGTCTCCAAGACTAGCACCGGTTTCCTGTTTCTTACTGCACTGTGCAGTCTTCATCTGCTCCTGGATGATCTTCACCTTCTTTGTCTACGATCTGGAAGAGATTCTAAAATTTCTCCTTTTCCGAAAAGAGAAACTCGGTCTCATCCCCTGGATGAACCACTCCCATTTCCTAATACAGTCAGTCCTGACATGAAGGGTGCACTCATGCCACGGATGACATCGTAAGGCCTCGACGTAACTACTAAGATATCCAACTGTCACTCTCGCCTCCAAGGGTTGAGTCACACTGTCGGCATCAGTGTGAGGTCACTGGATCTCCTCTAGTATGAATCTAGAAAGTGTGGGTCAAGTCAACAGTCTTAACCAGGACCACTCAGTACCAACCAAACAAAAGGAAAGGAAATAAAACATCACAAAGATAAGTGTCTTTTTATTATTGCAGCTCATAGTACAAAGACACGATTACAATAGCAAAAAGGAACTAGAAGTACAAGGGACGTATCCACTAGTTCTACTCCTGTCCACCTGCTCCCGGAGCTCTACTTCCTTGTCCACTGCTCGGCTGTTGCTCAATCACCTGCCGCTGCTTCTGCCTCGGTGGCTCCTCCAAAGCCTGCGGATCATCTGTATGAGGAGTCAAATAGTCACGTGCCAGGTGACCCTTCCTGCCACATTCATAACACTTCCTACTCCTCATACGGCTGGATCTAGTCCTTTTGGACCTCTGCATCATCTGTCTACTTCCCACAGATGACTCGGCTACTGATCGAAAACCCTATGGAAAAGGCAGAAGCTCCTGTACACGCTCGGGGTGTAGAACTACTGGCACAAACTCCACCCTGAATAAAGTCTCGAAGTCTTCCCATGTGAAGGTCATCCCGTCACAAAACTGGAACAAGTGGATCCACCACCTTCTTGCTGCTGCCTAAAGAAGGCTGGAAGCAAAGATCACCATGAGGTCTGCCGGCGTCCCCACTAGCCTGAAGACTCTCACCACAGCCTCCAGCCAATCCTCAGCCGCATGCAGGTCTGTCTCTCCCCAGAACTTGGGTGGTCTCTGGCGCTGGAACTCGTGCAGCGCGCTCAAGTGGCATGCATCACCTACTGCCGGGGCTAGTGTCATCGGTGGCCCAACGTATGGTAATACTGCTGGTGCCTCCGCCGGTGCCTCAACTGCAAGAGGGCCCTGTACTGAAGCCTCGTCGCTCGACAGGCTATCAGTACGCACATCCCTCTAGGTTCTAGCTGGTCGTCCGAGAAAAGGCATCCTGAAAGAAACAACGTGACACGATCAAATGATTATACATTGTGAGCTGACCTAGTTTGAGCTGACATTTAAAAACTTCTGGAAACACACACACAATCAGTGTTTTCGTGCACAAATTCGGAAATCAGTTGTCAGGGTCCTGGTGTATGGATACGTCGGCCGCCCGCACTAACACTGGACTCCCTAAACTGAAAACCACACTCGGTACTCTTAACACTATTGCTTCACAAAAAGAAAATACCAGAGTTATAAGTTCTGTGGTAGAACTGACTCCTCTGATACCAATTTGTCACGATCCGTCCTCGGGGCCCGTTTCGTGACTACCCCAAGCCCGCCTTCCATAGGCCAGGGGATGACGACTAGCACCAAAGGCGTAAATCCCGATAAATCGGAAGGAATTGCCTTTAGAAAAGTAAACAAAACACCATAGAGCACAAGAGGAAGTAAAACACTAAGTACAAAGAGAAGTGCTGAAAGGTAAATTGGCCAGAATACAAACCCAAAAGAAAGTACAACTACAACTGAACAAAGTAAAATAGAAAAAGACAACAGCTGGAAGGACGGAAGCGGCTCCTGGGTCATCCTCCTCGGATCCTACCTGAAGGGTATGTACAGATGTCGCAGCTCCTGGATCGTCCACCACAGATCCTACCTGAAGGGTTGGTACATATAGCCCCCACAACGCTCTCGCTCATCAACCTCCTCCGAGTGTCATCTCACTATGAAGTCCACCTTCGGATACTGACTCGTCGTGTAGTCCACCTCCGAAAACTGACTCGTCGTGTAGTCCACCTCCGGGTACCGTCCAGTCCTCGAACACTCGGCCTCCGTCAGCACTGTCCGTCGTCTACAACCAACACAATGAGGTGCGGGCATAGATCGTGTAGGGGTGAGTATAATGATACTCAGTAGGGACCCCGAGACCCTCAAGGTCTCACTAAAACCAACAAGGATAACCACAAAGAAGATCTCAACAGATAACCTCTACTTAGGTATATGACCAAACATATACCTAAGTTATCAAGTAACCCATCTCAATCATGAGGAAACACAAGAGTTATAGACTCAGCTCAAACCTGGATTTTCATATCGAAACCGTAACTTCTGAAGAGCCCCGTCTCTGGAGTGTACAGTGGTCCTGTCATGACTCCGAGGTACTGCTCACTAACCTAAGATTGCTGAGGTACTCCTCCTGTCGAGTACTGTGGGCCTGCTGCTACAACCAAGCGCTTCCCACCATGGGTCTGCCGCTACAACCAAGCGCTCCCCCTCATATCCCCAAGAGGTACTCCTTCTGTTGAGTACCGCGGGTCTGCCGCTACAACTAAGCACTCATCCGCCGTGGGTCTACCGCTACAACCAAGCGCTCCCCCTCATAGCCTCAAGAGGGGCTCCTTCTGTTGAGTACCGCGGGTCTGCCGCTACAACCAAGCGCTCATCCGCCGTGGGTCTGCCGCTACAACCAAGCGCTCCCCACTGGGCTATCTGAAACACACCGAATCGATCGTTCAAGCAGTCGTCAGGTCTCAGCCGGCGAGACGGTCTCCGTACTCTGCACGCTCGTTTCCTGGAGTGTCCGCTCCACGAGCTACTGGTCGATACACCAAGTATCAAAAAGTCCCATGAAGAAGTGTCTCAAAGGACCGCCTCGTCACAGGGGTCTCAACACAACAGACGATGCGTCAATCGGGCGCCCGGTCTATGAGTTATTAGTCTTTTCATCCCAGGGGCCCGGTTGGTCTCGTGTAAGAACCAACCCGGCCGTATCTCAACTATACCCCAACTCTCATAGGGTAAACTTAAAGGGACCGTTTCTCAATGTGATCACCAACGCCGCAGACGGTTCGTCAAACAGACGTCTGGTCTGAAAGATATCAGCTTTTCCGTTCGAGGGGCCCGGTTGGATTTCGGGTACAATCCAACCCGGACACTATCCAAAAACAACCAAAACTCGAGAAAAGTATGCCAAAAGTTCCGTCTCATCAAGAGGAAATCAACGAGACAGACGGCGCATCAATCAGACGCCCAGTCTGTGAGTTATTGGCTTTTTGGTTCCAGGGGCCCGGTTGGATTTCATGAGAAAACCAACCCGACCGCACTCCGACGACATCCAAACCACACGCGGAGTAATCCAAAAGATCCGTCTCACTTAGAGGAATCAATCAAAGTCGACGACACGTCAATCGGACGTCCAGAGATCAAGATATGAGCGTTTCCGCTCCGAGGACCCGGTTTGTTTCGTATCCGAACCAACCCGGCCGAACCCAAAGTGTTCCAAAACTTTGAGTGCGATATACGAAAACGACCCTCTCGATCCAAAGATGGCATCACCGCTGACGGCGCGTCGTTCGAAGGCCCGTAGCTCATGATACGGGCAAAAGACCGAAAACGGTCCGAAGACGGGGGGTCCGGGCCCGACCCGACCCAGCCCGACCCCCCTGGGTCGGACCCGGTTGGGCGCGACCCGACCGGTGGGTCGGCTCGGCCAGGCTCGGCTCGGCCGAGCGGCCGAGCGAGCGGAGTCCGAGGGCGGGGGCGCGCTGCCCCTGCGTGTGAACACAGCCCCCCCCCCACCCCCGCGGGGGCCGCCCTTGGTCAGCGGACGCGGCATTGCCGCGTCCCGTGTGCGCAGGACCCACGCGGCCGCGGGTCCGCTGGTGCCGCTGCCGCCGCCTCCGGCCGCCGCGCCGGCGACCCGCGCCGCCGGTGGTTTCCGCGGGCCACCGGAGTTACTCCTGTGGTCCGATTCCACTCCCGTCTGCGCCGTAGCTCCTCCCGGGTCCCGTTCTTCACTGCGGAATCAACGAATCACCCCTGCGGCATGTTTTGTTGTCTCCCGCCAATCCGCGCATCAACGAAGAACTACGGAGGGTTATCGGGCCGTGTTTGTTTGGCACGCACCCTCTGCGTTAGGTGATAACAATCGGGAAGAAAATAATCCACACATGGAAAACAAAACAATATAAAATTTTAATAAATTAAAATTTCTCTTGATTCAGGTTTTTTGTTTTTAGGAGCAAACAACCACAGAAATAAAGATTGTTCTCAAATAAAACCCCTACCATAACTTCGTCGATCGAAGGTTGTCGCGGGGTTGGATCGTCGTGGAAGAAGCGTCGCAGAGATAGAATCGCGGAAGAAGCAGCGTTGACGTCGCGGTACACAGCGTCGCGTCGTCGATCTCCGAGGGATTGGTGTTCTTCATCGGAGGTCGGAGCTTTCTTCGCGTTCTTCGTCGAAGAAGAACGCTTTCATCCCAAATTCTCTCCACGCCACAAGTCCAACTAAATAAAATAAGTTCAACCCTTATTTTATTATTGACCTAGGCTTTTGAAATTTAAAAGATAAGAAATGAAAAATTAATTTGTTGAATTAATTGTAACGATTTAACTGCCCATTTAATTGGGGTGTTTCTTAACTAGAAAAATGCATGGTTGACTTTCATTAATGAAGTGGTTTTCACGGGGGCGTTACTTAGCGGAAAAGAAACGGTGGGGCTCATGTGGGCCCCACCTCACAAATATCCTACAAGAGGGTATGATATTTTTAATTCCACTCTATCCGCTTCAACTCAGCTTAAGCAGCTTAAAGTGGATTTAAGCGGCTTTAAGTGAAATAAAATAATGTTTGTCGTACCACATTATTTTATTTCTTAACTTAAAGCCCAAAATTAAAAAACCACACCCGATCAAACGCAACTCCAGAAGAGGCGTTTCTAAGCAAATACCAGGGTTGCGATTCAATCGGTGCCCTCAGACTTTGATTCCGAGCACCAGTTAAAAAGTTATAAAAACTCGCTCATTCGTTCACTGAATGTACCCGAGCCGAACTTCAGAAAATGATTCTGGGCACAACGGGCCTCGGAATCAGGTGTCGTCAGAAACTGTGTTCTTGTAAAATTCCAAAGAAAATTAAGAAAAAAAATTCCTTGAAATTTATGGGACTTTACAGTGTAACGCCATGACCCCAGAATCCTGAATCATGTTTATTATTTTAATACGTTTTCATGATTATAAGGAATCAAGTCTCGAAGGACTGATTAGTTTTGTAGTTTTGGAAAATAGATTACATATAAGAACTTAACTTTACAATTTGTAACATAAAATATAGTATATATAATCATTTGATAATGTCATTATTCCCATAGCTTAACCCTGAATATCAATCATAATACACTTCTTGGCATCCTGGGAAAATCAAACATTAGAAAGGGGTGAGCTCCGATGCTCAGTAAGGGAAAATAATTCAGTTGAAGATATAAACTTTTAAGGAAAAATGTATAATAAAAACATCATCCATTTAAATAATAAAATTGAACATAATAAGGAAAAAAAATCAAACATTACCTTATAAACATGAACATGGATATTCTACTTGTTGAATAATCACATGTAATAATTAATTTCATAACGAGGTAATGCATAATCTTGGACATAATAACTACTACGTCAAGGACTTGTGCCAAGACAATTCAAAATTTTTCTATCGAGGCCTTATGCCAAGACACAAGTTTGTCTCATGAGACCTACTATTGAATCAAGGGGCTATATTGGGCCCCGCCCGTCACTTACTAATTCCAATGCATTCCCCATATGAAAAGGGTGAAACATAACATAATCATTTGAATTAAAACTAGCCTACGAAATGTAAATACTTTAACCATAAACCAGGAATGGTATAAAAATATCAAATCAATAGTCAAACATATCATAACTCATTTAATACAGTATGGAAGATTTTATTATAATAAATCAATCTCAATCAAGAATAATATCCAGTAAAGGATGTTGACATGGTTGAAAATGATTAGTAAAAATCTTTGAGATAAATATACCTATTTCATGAAATCATTTAAAATTCACACAATTTATAAAGGAAGTCATTAAAAATATATTTTTGAATCAAATTTTCCAATACAAATTCTAAGATTTGGAATAAATTAACATTTTAAAACAATCATGTCCATATAAATAAATCCTTAAAATTGTTTTGAAAACATGGATATTAATTAAATAGATTTAAAAAAATGAATCCTTAAAACTTTTAAAATAATGATATAGTTAAATAATCCCTTCCATTAAACCTTAAAATATTCTTTTGAAAACTTTTTTATAAAACATGGACATGGATGATAAAGATGTCTCAGTAGATACTTACACATCAATAACCTCGAATAATAATGAGATTTTTAAATTAACCCTTAATTTAGATCTACTATTCTCAATACATGTCTGAAACACATGTATAATTTATTTAAAATTATTATTAACTAATTTCATAATCATAATAATATTTATTATATCATATATTATTCTATTATGACTTTATATCACCCATTTATTGACAATTCCAAGTTAATTCAACATTTCGGGTAAAATCGCTTTATTTATCGTACGTGTTTTGACTTCTTATTCTTGATAATATTACATAGATCATGATTTAATTACTTAAAGAATGTATAATATGATTTATATATCAAATATATTCATATTATAAATATATATAATAGATAGATATATCAAATGGAATACATTATTCTTGGAGATGGTAGGTCGTACGTATACATGAACGTTGTTTCTATTTTCGTATCATATTGAATGGTCGTAAGTGAATTACATATATGTATATATATATAATTCTAGTAGAATTTTTATGTAATATATTTCATAATTATTAATAATATATTTTTATATAATCATTCTTGGATGGTTAAATTAGAGAATGAATCCTATCGTGTCATGAAGACGGTAGATCGTACATACGCACGAGCGACAATATCATTCTATTGATGGTCAAATCATATGTAATTGGATGGTAAATTATATATACGGAATAATTAACATGTTATATTTATTATTTACATAAATTATACTCATTACTATACCCATAAAAATAATTAAGTGTTCAACAACAAACTACACCACGACGTGGAGACGGTAAGCTGTACGTACACACTTATGGTGACCGTGTCATTCATAGGATGGATAGAATAATGAATATGGTTATACAATATTTATAATAAAATCTCATTATGTATAAGGTACTATATATTTTATTTTATTATATAAATAACAAAGAAATAGATAATTTGAAGAAGAAAAGAACTTTGAAAGAGATGATAAAATAATTACCTCTTCTTTGAGTGTTTCCTTTTGATTTGAACAAAATGGCTCCGTAGGCAGGCTTTATGATCAAAGTATGTCCTCTAAGTAGAAGTGAGGGTAGTTATGAGGATATTTGATCAGGGTTTGGCCGATCCAAATGGATTTTGATGTGTGAATGTAAGATAAGGGAAAGTACCCTTTTATAAGAGAGGTGTGGGGAGTTTTAGGAAAATCTTGAAATATTAATTTAATATACAATTAATTTTCAGTTTTTAATATCTTCAAATGGATTTATTTCTAGGATAATGTGTGTATGGGTATAAATACTCTCAAATAATAGGTTTTAGACATATTTATGTAACCATATTAACCTTATCTTTTAGACTTAATCCTTAGTTAAATAGTTTAACTTTTACGATGTCTTCTTCTATTATTATAATACATGGATAATATGGTTACTATTAAATTCCAATTTAACCTAAATTG
This sequence comes from Viscum album, assembly GCA_963277665.1. NCBI lineage: Eukaryota > Viridiplantae > Streptophyta > Magnoliopsida > Santalales > Viscaceae > Viscum > Viscum album. The sequence goes on from OY728133.1 coordinate 670,551,966, forward strand.
GTTCATTAATGACATATATAACATTATCTAAGTAATTTTTCTGAATAATATATTTTAAGGACTATTATATAATTTAATAAAATAGTATTTTTTTTAAAAACACATTTATGTAAATTTTGACACTATTTAGTATTTGTTTTTTGGTAAATTTATAATAACTTGATTACTTCTAACCAAATACATTTAATAAACCCTAACATGTCATATTAACCTATAAAATTATTGTATGGAATAAATTTTTTAAAATTACATTTATTTTTATATTTATAATATCAATTATATTAATCTTTCATTAATATGGTAATTATTGTATCATCATTGTGTCATAAATAAATTTAATTATATAATGTCTAAAAGTTATAAATAAAATACTATGATGTAAGAAATATTTTAATATTTATAAGTAATATTTATAGTCTAATTTATCTTATGTATAACCCTATATTAAAAATGGTTTAGTTATTAAAATTTGAATATAACACATTTAACTCTTCGTTAAATAAAATATAAAAAATGTCGTATTCTAATCCAAGTGGATAAAAAAGGATCATATTTTTTCCTAAAGTTTATTTTGGTATAATACACTTATCCAATAGAAGTAGGACATGTTTGGGGGTAATTTTATATTATTATAATTTTATTTTTACCTGTGATTACCCTATTTACTTTTAACCATGGTAAATAAAATTCAAAAGTTACTATTCACCAAAAATTAATTTCATACTATTTAACCACATTTTACTTACTGATGAAAACTGTTTCTATCAGATTTTTGAAATTCAATTCACAGAAGTGGTAAAATTATGTTTTATGCAATTTAATAAATCTACCTATAAGGTGGGTAAAAGACGTTAAAAAGTTCAATAAAATTTTATATGTCTAGTCTTATTATAAAATGACTCCAATTAATTAAATTGGAATAATATAGGTATTATGTATCTATATTGATCTTAAAATAAATTTAAAAAATAATAATTATTATTTAAATAAAAAGTCGGTTTTAAACAATAAATTTTTAACAAAAATTATTATGTATCTATTTTGACCTTAAAAAAATTTAAAAAATAATTATTATCCACTACTTCAATAAATTTCATTCTATAAATTTAAAATCATGATTTAAAACTATGGGTTTGACATTTCAAAATATATTAGTTGAAATCCGACATCGAAAAATGGATTAATGAAGCCTCTATTTTAAAATAAAGAAAGGTAAGTATGAAGGTTACCGGAAACAAAACATACTAGGGTTCTATGTAGGAAAACATGGATATGGAAGAGAAAACAAACCATAATGTTTTGATAGAGAGTGATAGAGAATATTATTAGGAGAAAGTTAATGATCTGAAAGCCCTAAATTTGTGATTATCAAAGGGAAAATTTTATTCATCACAAAAAGAAAGTACTAGGAGAGCATATTTGGTTTTATAATCCTTTACCTAATGTTGTATAATTAATTTAATTCATATACTAAGAACACAAGGAATCATACTTAATTTACATTTAGAGTTTCATCCTTTAACTAATTCCGACCACAAACTCATCTTTCTCTTCAAAAGATAAAACTCAAAAACATTCTATTTATCTCAATCGTATAAGGTTTGAAATATAAACATTTACCATTTAAATGAAGAAAACAATAATTACCAAGGACTTAATGTAGGCCAGTGGTAGGTGATAAAGACTTGTCGCACTTCGGTTGTGGGTTCAATTCCTGTATCTTTGTCCAACGCGATAGGTTATCACCCGACCTGTAGGATGTCCTTTTTTTAAAACATCTTAAGAAATATTTTAACATTAAACAATACTATCCAAAGTTCAACTTAATCCATTTAAAATTGTAGAGTTATCCAAAACACTTATGTTATAACTCTTTCTAAAAGGTATCTAAATTTATAAAATAAATTGTAACATCTGAATCCCTAAACAACATATTGTTTCTCATACTGAATATTTTATTACATTCATCATATTAAATCTTTAATGAAAACAAAAAGTACTGCAGTACAATCCTTATATATATCACTCTTCTTTTATCCAAAATTTAATTCTTGAATTGAAAAAACCAAAATACATTAATTATTCCACGTCAATTCTAGTGACATCTTATGCTTGACATTGATTCCTTTGATTCTTCTGAGCTATATTTCCTTGACGCTTAGGAAATTTATTTGTATAATTCCCCATTTCACTGTAGTTGAAACACTGAATATTAGTCTTTTATTTGTTCCCTTTTCATTCTTTTTCTTGATGACCGTTTTCTCTAAACTTCTAATAAACACACAGTCCTTTCAAGAACTTCTCAGGTTGATTCTTTCTACAGTTATCACATATGGGAAAATTCTTCTTTCCCTTCTTCCCTTTATCCATATTTCTCTCTTCCATCCTCTTCTTCTCTTTCTTAGCTTCAAAGCCATAGGACTCATCTAATTATTTCCTTATCTTATAAATACATGATACTATTTCCTCATATGACAAGAATACATGGTAGGATATTTCCCTTTGAAATGTTGGCTTAAGACCATGAAAGATATGATCCTTCTTACTTGTTGGAACATTTGCACTGGTGGGGCAGTCATTCCTTCTACTAGGTGTCATTTCAAAACAATTTCATAGACTATATTAGGTTATGAATCATAATGAATGATTATAAACTAGTGAAATAATTAACATAATTTGAAAAAATTATGCATATATAATAACATAATCATAAAAAAGGATTATTTGTAGACATATTTAATCATAAATAGTTCATAATAGTTTGTAATGGAAATGTGAATTATCTTAAGCATATCCCCCGAGAGTGTCAAACCAGGTGTGTAGTAAGGCCCGTTTTCATCTACCGGGTTACCCTGAATCATGTTCGAAACACCTTGTTGGAGTTTTCACTCCATGGTACATCTGTTACAGAACTATGTCCATATGTAGTATCTAGGCAGGGATATACTTCTTGGAATATCCATGCAATTCCTATTTTAAAAAAATTCTAGGGGGTTCTTCTATACTTATCCTCAAAGTCTATATTATGGTTATGAACCCTAATCTATGTTTTCCAAATCTATTTCCAAGTTTGTTTTTAAACATCCACTGATACCAACTGTAATACCCTGACCCTAGAAGCCTGAAGCTAGTGCCCTATTTTAATACATTGGCATGATTACAAGGAATCACGTTCCGAAAGACCGATCTGTTTAGCAGTATTGGAAAATAGGTTACATACAAGAACTAAACATTAAAATTTATAAGATAAAATATGGCATAGATAATCCTTTGATAACACCATGATTACCACATATTAACCATGCATGTCAATCATAATATCGTTCTTGGCATCTTGGAAAAATAAAACATAAGAAAGTGGTGAGATCATATGCTCATTAAGGGAAAATAATTCCGTAGAAGATATAAACTTTTATGGCAAGATGTATAATAAAAACATCAACCTTCTAAACAAAAAACATGAACATAATATGGAAAAAATAAATAAAAAATTACCATAGAAATATTCACTTGCATATTCTACATGTCGAATAATCACATGTAATTTTTAATTTAATAATGAGGTAATGCACAGTGCAGGACATAATAACTACTACATCAAGGCCTTCTGCCAAAACAATTATAGAATATTCTATCAAGGCCTTGTTCCATGACACTAGTTTGTCTCATGAGACCATCTAATGCATTTTGGGGATATAGGGGCCCTTTCACATCACTTACTAAGTCCAATGCATTTCTCATATGAAAAGGGTTAAACATAACATAAATATTAATATTAAATATACCATACAAAATGTCAATACTTTAACAATAAACCATTAATGGTATAAAAATAGCATATCCACAGTCAAACATATCATAAATAATTCAATATAGCATGGAATATTGTATTATAATAAATCAACATCAATTAATAATAATATCTAGTAAAGGATGTTGACATAGTTGAAAATGATTAGTAAAAATATTTGAGAGAAATATTCATTTTTTCAGGAAATCATTTAAAATTCACACAATTTATAAATGAAGTCATTTAAAAGACATTTTTGAATGAAAGTGTCCCATACTACTTCAAATATTATGAACAAAATTTACATTTTAAAACAATCATGTCCATATAAATAAATACTTAAAATTCTATTGAAAACATGGACATTAATTAAATATATTTAGAAAAATAAATCATTAAAACATTAAAAATAATGATATAGTTAAATTTTACATTCCATTAAACTATAAAATATTACTTTTGAAAACATTTTTATAAAACATGGACCTGGATGATAAATATTTTCTATTATATACATACACATCAACAACCTCGAATAATAATGAGATTGTGAAATTAACCCATACCTTAGATCTAATACTCTCTGTATGTACCCGAAACTCATGTATAATGTTTTTAGACACATTATTAACTTATTTCAGAATCATAATAATATTTATGATATCATATATGATTCCTTTATTACTTTATATTACCCATTTATTAACAATTTTAAATTAATGCAACATTTCAGGTAATACCGCTTTGTCTATCCTATGTGTTTTGACTTGTTATTCTTGATCATATTACTTAGATCATGATTTACTTACTACAAGAATTTATAATATGATTTATATATCATATATATTCATAATATAAATATATATAATATATAGATATATAAAATGAAATACACCGTTCATGGAGACGGTAGCCCGTACATACGCATGAACGTTATTTCTGTTTTTTTATCATATTTAATGGTACTAAGTGAACGAAATATATGTATATATATATATATCATTATAATAGACTTATTATGTCATATATTTCATAATTATGAATAATATATTTTTATATAATCATTCTTGGGTGGTTAAAGTAGAGAATGAATCTCATCACGTCATGGAGATGGTAGGTCGTACGTACGCACGAGAGACAATATCATTATATTGATGGAGAGATTGTATGTAATTGGATATTATATTATATATAAATAATCATTAACATGTTATATTTATTATTATTTACATCAATTATACACCACGACATGGAGAAGGTAAGCCATACGTACGCACATATGTTGACTTTTTCCTTCATAGGATGGATAGAATAATGAATATGGTTGTACCATATTTATAATAAAATAACAGTATGTATAAGGTACTAGAGTTATTATTTTATTATTGAAATAAAAAAGAAAGAATAATTTGAAGAAGAAAAGAACTTTGAAAGAGGTGATAAAATAATTACCTCTTCTTCGAGTGTTTTTTTTATTTGAACAAAATGGATCCTTAGGTTTTCTTTTTGATCAAAGTAAGGCCTCTAGGATGAAGTGAGGTTAGTTGGGAGAATTTTTAGTATATTTTGGCTGATCCAAATGGCTTTGGAGGTGTTAATTTATGATAAGGGGAAGTACCCTTTTATAAGAGTGGTGAGGGGCACTTTAGGAAAATCTTCAAATATAAATTTATTATAAAATTAATTTTTGATTTATAATAGCTCAAAATGGATTTATTTCGAGGATAAGGTGGGTATGTGTATGAATACTCTAAAACAATAGGTTTTAGACCTGTTTAGGTCACCATATTAACCTTATCTTTTAGACATAACCCCTAGTTAAATAGTTTAACTTTTACGATGTCTTCTTGTATTATTATAATACATGGTTAATATAGTTACTATAAAATGAAAAGAGAACCTAAAGTGTTTAATTAATTGCATATATATAATTATATAATTCATTTGGCCAAATATTATATTTTAGGACTATTATATAATTTAATAAAATTGTATTTGTTTTAAAAACTCAGTTATGTCAATTTTGACACTATTTAGTATTTGTTTTTTTTTTAAATTTATAAAAAGTTGATTACTAAAAAAATACATTGAATCAACCCTAACATGTCATATTAACCTACAAAATTAATGTATTTCATCAAAAGTTTCAATTTATATATAATTTTTATATTTATAATATCAATTATTTTAATCTTTCATTAATACTACATCATCATTGTGTCATAAATAAATTTAATTATATAATGTTTAAAAATTATAAATAAAATAACATAATGTATGAAATATTTTTAGATTTATAATAAATTTTTATAGTAAAATTTATCTTATGTATAAACTTATATTAAAAATTCTTTAGTTATTAAGATTTAGAATTTAACACATTTAACTCTTCTTTAAATAAAATAAAAAAAATGACCTTATCCAATCTAAGTGGATAAAAAAGGATCATATTTTTGTTCTAAGGATGATTTTGGTCGTAATACACTTATCCAATAAAATTAATACATGTTTTGGGTAATCTTATATTATTATAATATTATTTTTACCTGTAATTACCCTATTTACTTTTAAACGTGGTAAATTAATTTCAAAAGTTACTATTCACCAATAAATATTTTCATCTTATTGAACCAAATTTTACTTAATGTTTAGAACCGTGTCTGTTGGATTTTTTAAATTCAATTCATAGAAGTGGTGAAATTATGTTTTATGAAAATTTGCAAATGTTCCTAGAAGGTGGGTAAAAGAAGATAAAAAGATCAGTAAAATTTTATATATCTGATCGAATTATAAAATGACACCTATTAATTTCATTGAACTAATATAGGTAGTTTCTATCTATTTTAACCATAAAATAAATTTAAATAAAAAATAATTATTATTTAAATAAAAATTTGGTCGTAAACAGTAACGCAACATTCTTCACTATTAATCAACAATTGAATGTTTTTAGAAAAATATCAAAAATTCACCATAATCTAATTTTGATATTCTGAATCCAAAAATGAATTCCATTTTGAAAAATAAAATTTTAAAAATTTCAAACATTGGGTATTACTATTCATAACTACTTTTTTTAAACAACTAGTTTTATTGGTCTTAGTGTGCTAGAAGTGGGAGTTTCATACAGCACAAACTGTTGTATTATTCAAATAGAAGCATATTGTGGATGATTAAGGTGTTAAATTATCTCCTCCTTCAATAAATTGTATCCTTTAAATTTAAACTGGGGATTTAAAACTACGGGTTTAACATTTAAAACTATCTAAGTTGAAATCCCACATCGAAAAATGGATTAATGAGGCCTCTATTATAAAATAAAGAAAGGTAAGTATGAAGGTTACTGAAAATAACTCTTACTAAGGTTACATGTATGAAAACATGGATATGGAAGAGAAAACTAACCATCATATTCTAATGGAGAGTGATAGAGAATATTATTAAGATAAAGTTGACTATCAGAAATCCATAAATTTTTGATTATCTAAGGGGTAATTTGATTCATCACAAAAATAAAGCACTAGGAAAACATTTTTTGTTTTATGATCCTTTCCCTAGTGTTTTAGAATTAATTTACTTCATATACTAATAAAACAAGAAATCATCCTTAATAGACAAGTATAGTTTAATCCATTAACTAATTTCTACCACAAACTAATCTTTCTCTTTAAAATATAAAAACAAAAATATTCTATTTATCTCAATTTTATAAGGTTAAAAATATAAACATATACCATTTAAATGAAGAAAACCATAATTATGATGGACTTCCTGTAGTCCAGTGGTAGGAGATAAATACTTGTCTCACTTTGGTAGTGGATTCAATTCCCACATCTTTGTCCGACGTGACAGATTATCGCCCAACCTACAGGTTTCCCTTTTTCTAAAACTTCTTAAGAAATGTTTTAACATTAAACAATATTATCCAAAGTTAAAATTAATCCATTCTATCTTTTGGTGTTATCCAAAAAACTTATGTTCTAACTCTCTTTAAAAGGTATCTAAATTTCCAAAATCAATTGTAACATCAAATTCCCCAAACAACGTAATGTTTCTCATACTGAATATATGATTACCTTCATCATATTAAAACCTTAATGAAAAAGAAAGTATTGTTGTACAATACTTATATATATCATATTCTTATTTTATCCAAAATATAATTATTTAATTAAAAAAAATACATTAATTATTCCATGTCGAATATAGTGACATCTTATGCATGACCTTGATCCATTTGATTCTTCTGAGCTATATTTCCTTGACGCTTAGGAAAATTATTTGTGTAATTCCCCATTTCACTATATTTGAAACACTAAATATTAGTCTTTTATTTGTTCCCTTTGCATTCTTTTTCCTTATGACCCATTTCTCCACACTTATAAAAAACACCCAGTCCATTCAAGAACTTATCAGGGTGATTCTTTCCAAAATTATCACATATGGGAAAATCCTTCTTTCCCTTCTTCCCTTTATCCATCTTTCTCTTTACCATCCTATTATTCTGTTTCTTCCATTCAAATCCATAAGACACATATATTTCTTATCGTATCTTATCAACACATGATACAATTTCCTCATATGATTATAATACATGGGAGGATATTTCCCTTTGAAATGTTTGATTAAGACCATGAATTATAGGATCTTTCTTACTCTTTGGAACATGTTCACTGGTGGGGCAGTCATTAATTCTACTAGGCACAATTTCTAAAAAATTTCATACACTAGATTAGGTTATGAATCATAATGAACGACTTTAAACTAGTGAAATACTTAACATAAATTGAAAAACATTGTGCATATATAATCTCATAATCATAAAAATGAATTCTTTGCAGACATATTTAATCATAATTACTTTCTAATGGTTTGTAATGAAAATGTGAATTATCCTAAGCATATACCCTGAAAGTGTCAAAACTAGGTGTGCAGTAAGGCATGTTTTTGTCTACCAGGTTACCCCGAATTAAGCCTGGAACACCTTGCTGATGTTTTCACCAAATGTTACATCTATTATAGAACTACTTCCACATGTAGTATCTAGGCAAGGATGTACTTCTTAGAATAACTAGGTAATCCCTACTTTACCAAAATTCTAGGGGGTTCTTCTATTCTTATTATCAAAGTCTATATTAGGTTTATGAACCGTAATCTACGTTTTCTAAATCTATTTCCAAGGTTGTTTCAAAAATTCATCTAACACCAACTATAATGACCCAACCCCAGAAGCCTAGAGCCAGTGGATTATTTTAATACATTGGAATGATTACAATGAATCAAGTCCTGAAGGATCGATCAGTTTAGCTGTCTTAGAAAATAGATTACATACAATAACTTAACATTAAAATTTCTAACATAAAATATGGCATAGATAATCTTTTGATAATTCCATTATTCCTATATCTTAACAGTGCATATCAATTATAATACACTTCTTGGAATCTTGTGAAAATAAAACATAAGAAAGGGGTGAGCTCAGTTGCTCAGTAAGTGAAAATAATTCACCAGAATATATAAACTTTTATGGAAAGATGTATAATAAAAACATCATCCTTTTAAAAAATAAACATGAACATAATATAGAAAAAAATCAAATGTTTCTATAAAAAAATGCACATGGATATACTACTAGTCGAATAATCACATGTAATAATTAATTTCATAATGAGGGAATCCATAATGAAGGACATAATAACTACTATGACAAGGCCTTGTGCCAAGTCAATTCACAAATATCTTATAAAGGCCTTGTTCCAAGACACTAGTTTATCTCATTAGACCTACCGATGCATCGTGGGGCTATAAAGGGCCTCGCCCGTCACTTATTAATTACAATTAATTCCCCATATAAAAATGGTGAAACATAACAAAAATATTCATGTTAAAGCTATCATACGAAGTGTCAATACTTTAACCATAAACTATGAATGGTATAAAAAGAGAACATACATGGTAAAACATATCATAACTCTTTAAATATAGCAAGTTGGATTTTATTATAATAAATCATCCTCAATTGAGAATAATATCCAGTAAGGGATGTTGACATAGTTGTAATTTATCATTAAAAGTCTTTTAGAGAAATATCCCTATTTTCCTGAAATCATTTAAAATTCACTAAATTTATAAAGGAATTCATTTAAAAGAGGTTTTTGAATAAACATTTCCCATAACACTTCTAAGATTTTGAAATAAATTAACACTTTAAAACAATCATGTCTATATAAATAAATACTAAAAATTATTTTGAAAACATGGACATTAATTAAATAGATTTAGAAAAATAAATATTTAAAACATTAAAAATAATGATATAGTTAATGATTTCCTTCCATAAAACCTTAAAATATACCTTTTGAACACATTTTTATAAAACATGTACATGGATGATAAAGATGTCTTAGTATATACTTACACATCAACAACCACGAATAATAACGAGATTTTGAAATTAACCCTTACCTTAGATACGATACTCTCTGTACATGTCTGAAACTCCTATATAATTTTTAAACATATTATTAACTTATTTAATTAATAATAAAATTTATTCTATCATATATTATTCTTTTATGACTTTATATTACCCATTTATTAACAATTCCATGTTAATTCAACATTTCGGGTAATATATATTCTTTATCGTACGTGTTTTGACTTGTTATTCTTGATTATATTACATATATCATGATTTACTCTATTCCAGAATGTTTAATATGATTTATCTATCATATATATTCATAATATAAAAATATATAATAGATTGATATATAAAATGGAATACACCATTCATTGAGACAGTAGGTCGTATGTACGCATGAACACTGTTTCTATTTTCTTATCATATTGAATGGTAATAAGTGAATGAAATATATGTATGTATATATATATATCATTCCATTATACTTATTATTTCATATATTTCATAGTTATGAATAATATATTTTTATATAATAATTCTTTGATGGTTAAAGTGGAGAATGAATCTCATCACGTCATGGATATGGTGGGTCATACGTACGCACGAGCGAAAATATAATTCTATTGATAGTGAAATAGTATGTAATTGGATGGTATATAATATATATAGAATCATTAACATGTTATATTTATTACTATTTACATCAATTATACACCACGATGTAGAGACGGTAAGCTGTACGTACGCACATATGGTGACTTTTTCATTCATAGGATGGATAGAATAATGAATATGGTTGTACCGTATTTATAATAACATATAAGTATGTATAAGGTAATAGAGTTATAATTTTATTATGGAAATAACAAAGAAAGATGAAGTGGAAGAAGAAAAGAACATTGAAATAGGTGATAAAATAATTACCTCTTCTTCGAGTGTTTCCTTTTGATTTGAACAAAAGAGATACTTAAGTTGGATTTTTGATCAAATTAATGCCTATAGGATGATGTTAGGTTAGTTGGGAGGATATTTTAGTAGGTTTTGTCCAATACAAATGGATTTGGAGATGTGAATTTAAGAGAGGGAGAAGTACCCTTTTATAAGAGAGGTGAGAGGCACTTTAGGAAAATCATGAAATATAAATTTATTATAAAATTAATTTTCGGTTTATAATATCTAAAAATGAATTTATTTCTAGGATAAGTTTTTTAGGTTTCTAAATAATCTCAAAAAATAGGTTTTAGACATGTTTAGGTCACCATATTAACCTTATCTTTTATACTTAACCCTTAGTTAAATAGTTATCTTTTACGATGTCTTCTTGTATTATTATAATACATCATTAATGTAGTTACTATAAAATGACAAGTGAACCTAAAGTGGTTCATTATTTAAATATATAACATTATATAATTCATTTTTATGAATATTATATTTTCATGACTATTATATAATTTAATAAAATAGTATTTGTTTTAAAAACTCATTTATGTCAATTTTGACACTATTTAGTATTTGTTTTTTGTTAAATTTATAAAAACTTTATTCCTTAAAAAAATACATTTTATAAACCCTAAAATGTCATATTAACCTAGAAAATTCATGAATGGCATCAAGAGTTTCAATTTACTTTTATTTTAATATTTATAATATCAATTATTTTAATCATTCATTAATAAGAAAATTACTACATCATCATTATGTCATAAATAAATTTAATTATATAATGTCTAAAAATTATAAATAAAAAACTATAATGTATGAAATCTTTTTAGATTTCTAATGAATTTTTATAGTCGAATTTATCTTATGTATAACCTAATATTAAAAATGGTTTTGTTTTTAAAATTTGAATTTAACACTTTTAACTCTTCTTTAAATAAAATATAAACAATGGCATAATCTAATCTAAGTGGATCAAAAAGGATCATACTTTTGTCCTAAGGTTTATTTTGGTCGAAATAAATTTATTCAATAGAATTAATAAGTTTTTTGGTGTAATTTTATATTATTATAATATTATTTTTACTGGTAATTACCCTATTTACTTTTAATCGTGGTAATTAAAATTCAAAAGGAACTATTCACCAAAAAATATTTCCATCCTATTGACCCACATTTTAATTACTGATTACAACATTGTCTACCGGATTTCTGAAATTTAATTCACATAAGTGGTAAAATTATGTTTTATGAAAATTTGGAAATATGCCTAGATGGTGGGTGAAAGACGCTAAAAAGTTCAATGAAATTTTATATATCCGATCGTATTATAAGATGACACCAATTAAATAAATTGGACTAATATAGCTATTATGTATCTATTTTAACCTTAAAATAAATTTTAATAAAAAATAATTATTATTTAAGTAAAAAGTCGGTTGTAAACAATAACGCAGTGTCTTTCACTATTCATCCAAAATTGAAAATTTTTAGGAAAATATCAAAAAATCACCCTAATCTAATTTTGATGTTCTAAATCCAAAAATGAAGTGAATTTTAAAAAATAAAATTTCAAAAATTTCAAAAATTTCAAAAATTCGATATTACCATTCATAACTAATTTTTTTAACAGCTAGTTTTATTGGTCTTAGTGTGCTAGAACTAGGAGTTGCGTACAACACAAACTGTTGTATTATTCAAAGAGAAGTGTACTGTGGAAGCTTGTGGTGTTACATTATCCCCTCCTTCAATAAATTGCATCCTCTCAATTTAAACTCATGATTGAAAAGTACGGGTTTGACATTTCAAAATATCTTAGTTGAAATCCCTCAATTAAAAATGGATTAATGAGGCCTCTATTTTAAAATAAAGAATGGTATGTATGAAGGATACCAAAAAAAACACTTATTAGGGTTACATGTAGGAAAACATGGATATGGAAGAGAAAAATAACCATCATGTTTTGATGGAGAGTGATAGAGAATATTATGAAGAGAAAGTTAACAATTTGAAAGCCAGAAATTTTTGATTATCTAAGGGACAATTTGATTCATCGCAAAAAGAATTACTAGGAATTTTTTTTTGGTTTTATGATACTTTCCCTAGTGTTGTAGAATTAAATTAATTCATATACTAGGAACACAAGGAATCATAATTAATTGACATGTAGAGTTTTATCCTTTAACTAATTCCTACAAGAAACTCATCTTTATATTCAAAAGATAAAAATAAAAAATATTCTGTTTATCTCAAACGTATAAGGTTAAAAATATAAACATATACCATTTAAATGAAGAAAAATATAATTACGAGGGACTTCCTATAGGCCAGTGGTAGACGATAAAACCTTGTCTTACTTTGGTTGGGGATTCGATTTCCGCATCTTTTTCTGATGCGATAGATTATCACCTGACCTGCAGGTTGTCCTTTTTTCTAAAACATCTTAAGAAATGTTTTAACATTAAACAATACTATCCAAATTTCAACTTAATCCATTCTATATTTTATTGTTATCCAAAACACTTATGTTCTAACTCTCTCTAAAAGGTATCTAAATTTACAAAATCATTTGTAACATCAGATTCCCCAAACAACGTACTGTCTCTCATACTGAATATATGATTACTTTCATCATATTAAAACCTTAATGAAAAACAAGTACTATAGTACAATCCTTATATATATCACATTATTCATTTATCCAAAATATAATTCTTGAATAAAAAAACACAAATACATTAATTATTCTATGTCGATTGTAGTGACATCTTATGCTTGACCTTGATCCCTTTTATTCTTATGAGCTATATTTCCTTGACGCTTAGGAAATTTATTTGTGTAATGCCCCATTTTACTATTGCTGAAACACTAAATATTTGTCTTTTATTTGTTCCCTTTGCATTATTTTTCCCGATGACCCTTTTCTCCACACTTATAAAAAACACCCAGTGCTTTCAAGAACTTCCCGGGGTGATTCTTTCCATAATTATCATATACGGGAAAATCCTTCTTTCCCTTATTCCCTTTATCCATCTTTATCTCTTCCATCCACTTACTCTCCATATTCCATTCAAATATATAGGACTAAAATAATTATTTTATTATATTATCAACACATGGTATTATTTCCTCATATGATGACAATACATGGGAGGATATTTCCCTTTTAAATGTTGGCTTAAGACCATGAAATATAGGATCCTTCATACTCTTTGGAACATGTAGACTGGTGGGGCAGTCATTCCTTCTACTAGGTGCCATTTTTAAGAATTTCATACACTAGATTAGGTTACGAATCATAATGAATGACTTTAAACAAGTGAAATACTTAACATAAATTGAAAAAAATGCATATATAATCTCATAATCATAAAAATGGATTATTTGCGGACATATTTAATCATAAATTCTTGGTAATGGTTTGTAATGAAAATGTGAATTATCCTAAGAATATCCCTTGAGAGTGTCAAAACCAGGTGTGTAGTAAGTCCCGTTTTCGTCTACCAGGTTACCCCAAATTAAGCCTGGAACACCTTGTCAGTGTTTTCACCCCAAGGTACATTTTTTATAGAACTACATCCACATGTAGTATCTTGGAATGGATGTACTTCTTAGAATATCCAAGTAATACCTACTTTATGAAAATTCTAGGGTGTTCTTCTATACTTATTCTCAAAGTCTATATTAGGGTTATGAACCCTAATCTAAGTTTTCCTAATCTATTTCCAAGGTTGTTGTTAAACTTCCTCTGATACCAACTGTAATGCCCCAACCCCAGAAGGCCGAAGCCGGTGGATTTTTTTAATACATTGGCATGATTACAATGAATCAAGTCCTGAATCACCAATTAGTTTAGCTGTCTTAGAAAATAGATTATATACAAAAAAATAACATTAAAATTTCTAACATAAAATATGTAGTAGATAATCCTTTTATATTTCCATTATTCCCATATCTTAACACTTCATATAAATCATAATAAACTTCTTGGCATCTTGGTAAAATAATACATAAGAAAGGGGTGATCTCAGATGCTCAGTAAGGGCATATAATTCAGCGGAAGCTATAAAATTTTAAGGCAAGATGTATAATAAAAACATCATCCTTTTAAAAATAAACTTGAACAGAATATAGAAAAAAATAAAAAAATTACCATATAAATAGGCACATGGAAATTCTACTAGTTGAATAATCACATGTAATAATTAATTTCATAATGAGGGAATTCTTAATGTAGGACATAATAACTACTATGTCAAGGCCTTGTGCCAAGACAGTTAATAAATATTCTGTCAAATCCTTGTACCAAGACATTAGTTTGTCTCATGAGACCTACTGATGCATAGATGAGCTATAGTGAGCCCCACCCATCACTTATTAAGTCCAATTCATTCCCCATATGAAAAGGGTGAAACATAACATAAATATTCGTATTAAAACTATCATACGAAGTATAAATACTTTAACCATAAACCATGAATGGTATAAAAATAAAACATCAACAGTCAAACATATCATAACTATTTCAATATAGCATGGAAGATTGTATTATAATAAATCAACCTCAATCAAGAATAATATTCATTAAATGATGTTGACATATTTGAAAATCATCATTAAAACTCTTTGAGTGAAATATCCATTTTTTCATGAAATCACTAAAAATTCACACAATTTATAAAAAAATAATTTAAAAGAGATTTTTTAATAAAAGGGTTATATCCCACTTTTAAGGTTTTGAAATAAATTAACACTTTAAAATAATCATGTACATATAAATAAATCCTTAAAATTATTTTGAAAATATGAACATTAATTAAATAGATTTAGAAAAATAAATATTTAAAACATTAAAAATAATGATATAGTTAAATATTACCTTCCATAAAACCTTAAAATATTCCTCTTGAAAACATTTTTATAAAACATGGACATGGATAATAAATATGTCTTAGTAGATACTTACACATCAATAACCTCTAATAATAATGATATTGTGAAATTAACCATTACCTTAGATCTGATACTCTCCGTACGTGTCTGAAATGCCTATATAATTTTTTTAAACATATTACTAACTTATTTAAGTAATAATAATATTTATTATATTGTATATTATTCCTTTATGACATTATATTACCCATTTATTAACATTTCCAAATTAATGCCACATTTCGGGTAATATCGCTTTGTTTATCGTACGTGTTTTGACTTGTTATTCTTGATCATATTACATAGATCATGATTCAATTACTTATAGAATGTATAAAATGATTTATATATCATATATATTCATAATATAAATATATATAATAGATAGATATATAAGATATAATACACCATTCATGGAGACGATAGGTCGTACGTACACATGAACATTGTTTCTATTTTCTTAACGTATTGAATGGTAGTAAGTGAATGAAATATATGTATATGTATATATATATACCTTTAAATTATACTTATTATTTCATATATTTCATATTTATGAATAATATATTTTTATATAATCATTCTAGGATGGTTAAAGTGGAAAATGAATCTCATCCCGCCATGGAGATGGTAGGTCATACGTACACACGAGCAACAATATAATTCTATTGATGGTGAAATAATATGTAATTTGATGGTATATTATATATAAATAATCATTAACATGTTATATTTATTATTATTTACATCAATTATACTCATTATTATACCCATACAAATAATTAAGTCTTGAATAACAAACTACACCATGACGTGGAGATGGTAAGTTGTACTAATGCTCATATGGTGACTTTTTCATTCATAGGATGAATAGAATAATGAATATGTTTGTACCATATTTATAATAAAATCTCAGTATTTATAAGTTACTCGAGTTATTTTTTTAGTATGGAAATAACAACGAAATAGGAAGTGTAAGAAGAAAATAACTTTGAAAGAGGTGATAAAATAATTACCTCTTATTTGAGTGTTTCCTTTTGATTTTAACAAATGGGATATTTATGTTGGCTTTATGATAAAATTAAGGAATATAGTATGAATTTATGGTAGTTTTAAAGAGATTTTATTAGGTTTTGGCTGGTCCAAATGGATTTGGAGGTGTGAATTTATGAGAAGGGGAAGTACCCTTTAATAAGAGAGGTGAGGGGCACTTTAGGAAAATATTAAAATATTAATTTGTTATAAAATTAATTTTCTGTTTATAATAGCTCCAAATGGATTTATTTATAGTATTAGGTGGTTATGGGTCTAAATCATCTTAATGAATATGTTTTAGACATGTTTATGTCACCATATTAACCTTATCATTTGGACTTAACCCTTAGTTAAATAGTTTAACCTTTACAATGTCTTCTTGTATAATTATAATACATTGTTAGTATAGTTACTATGAAATTCCAAGAGAACCTAAACTAATTCACTAATAACATATATAAAATTATCTACGTAATATTTATCAATCTTATATTTTTATTACTATTATATAATTTAATAAAATAGTATTTGTTTCAAAAACTCATTTATGTCAATTTTCACACTATTTAGTATTTGTTTTTGTTAAATTCATAACAACTTGATTTCTTTAAAACAAATACATTGAGTCACCCTATCATATCATATTAACATATAAAATTTGTGGATGGCATCAAAAGTATCAATTTACATTTATTTCAATATTTATAATGTCAATTATTTTAATCATTCATTAATAAGGTAATTACAACATCATCATTATGTCATAAATAAATTTAATTACATAATGTCTAAAAATTATAATTAAAATACTATGATGTAGGAAATATTTTTATATATATATTAAATATTTATAATCAAATTTATATTATGTATAACCCTGTATTAAAAATGGTTTAGTTATTAAAATTTGAATTTAACTCATTTAACACTTCTTTATATAAAATATAAAAACACTCCTAATCTAATCCAAGTGGATAAAAAAAGATAATATTATTTACTAATATTTATTTTGTTATAAATACACCTATATAGTAGAATTAGGTTATGTGTTGGGGTAATATTATAATATTATAATATTATTTTTACCTGTAATTACCCTATTTACTTTTAACCATGGTAAATAAAATTCAAAAGTTACTATTCAAAAAAATTACTTTCATCCTATTGAACCAAATTTTAATTAGTGATAACAACCATGTCTGTCGGATATTTTAAATTCAATTCAAAAAATGGGTAAAATTATTTTTTATGCAAATTTTTAAATGTTCCTAGAAGGTGGGTAGAATACGTTAAAAAGTTCAATAAAATTTTATATGTCTAATCTTATTAAATAATGACTCTAATTAATTAAAATGGAATAATATAGGTATTATGTATATATTTTTACCTTAAAAAATTAAATATAAAATTAATAATTATTTAAATAAAAAGTTGGTTTTAAACAATAACGCAGTGTTTTTCATTATTCATCAAAAAATATGATGTTTTCAGAAAAATTCCAAAAATTCACCCTAAGATAATTATGGTATTCCGAATCCAAAAATGAAGTCCATTTTGAAAAATAAAATTTATAAAATTTCAAAAGGTGGGTATTACTATTCATAACTACATTTTTTAAACAGCTAGTTTGATTGGTCATAGTGTGCTAGAACTCAGAGCTCTGTACAACGCAAGCTATTGTATTATTCAAAGAGAAGCATATCATGGAAGCTTGGGGTGTTACAAGAAGAATACCATTAAATATCATAGGTAGTATGAAAAACATCAATATTTCTATGGAATTTTGTAACAGCACACACCCTAGTATCTCGGAGTCAGCGCTTTACTTTATTACATTGTTATATGAATCAAGGAATCACATCCCAAATTACCAAATAGTTTAGTAGTAATTGTAAAATAGATACATATTTGAAATCAAAATTAAATTTTAAAACATAATATACACCGATAATTTCATTGAGTATGTCATTATTCCCTATTTGTGTAACCCTGTATATCAGTCATAATATACTTCTTAGAATCATGGGGGAAAATAAAACATTTGATAATGGTGAGGTCAGATGCTCAATATGGGTATACATATAGTGTAAGATATCATAAACATGAATAAATGATTATGTTAAGGTGATTAACTAAAACAAATTCCATTTAATCAATAACGTGAGCATAATATGCCAATAATGGAAGATGATCAAATAATTCCATATAAATAATCACATAAGAATGAAACCTAACCATGATTATTAAAATAGTTGAATTTTCACATTGAATACAAATTACTAATCTCATAATTATGGAATGTATAATGAAGGACATCATAAACCTACCATCAAGGCTTCAGAGAAGACATCATACATAATTGGTTAATACATTAGCCAAAAACCAAACTAGTTTGTCTCATGAGACCTACTCATGCATTGAGGTGCTTTAGAGGGTCTCTCAAAACACTTAATAATTCAAATTAATTCCTCTTATGAAATTGATGAAATGTAATAATCATAAACATTCATATTAAAAACTATTATAAGAAATGTGAATAATTTAACTATAAACATTGAATGATATCAAAATAGTGCATCTACAGTCAAACTGAATCATAAACCATTCAATAAAATATGGTAAATGGTATCATATTATATCAAACTAAATCAATCATAAGATCCAAAAATAGATTTTATAATAGATAAAAACACACTAACAAGATCATTAAAATTTTCTTGAGAGAAATAACTCATTTTTACTTTGAAATCATTTATTTAAAATGTTCAATAATTATAAATTAAAAACATTGATTTTAAAATAAACTTGTAAAATTATAATTGAATCTTTAAAAGATTAAGGAATCATGAAATCATAAAAAATCCACTCTTATCGTATAAGTTAAAAAACATTCCTTGCATATTTTTTTCATAAAAGGCATAAAGTAACTCATTTGGAAAACGACACAAATATTTCTTTCAAATCATTTAAAAAATTAGAACATGGGTAAAAAGAAATTATAAATTAATAGGTTAATATTAAAAAAAATAAAACTTTTTTTAAATCATGTACATGGAATAAAAATATTACCCAGTGGAGACTTAAACTTAAACAGTCTCGTATAATAATGAGATTGTGAAATAACCCTTACCACTATATAATCAGTAAAATATTATGACCCATGAAAGAAATAAAATTATATGTATATTAAAATACCATAATATTTAGAATAATGGTTATATAATACATTCATGAGAAGTATATACACGATCCAAAAGAAATAACTAAGGTATAAGGCATGTGTCCCACACAAATAAATGTGAGACAAAAATATCTTTCTTTAGGTTTGATTTCCACCAAATGTGTCTAAAACTCACGTATAGAGGGTTTAAACAAATTTTTAACTTATAATAGAATAGTAATAATATTTATAATATCATATATGATCCAATTATAATATTTTTCCTCTTTTTATTAATATTATTTTATTCATTTTTTATTTTGGGTATTAGTTGCATTGTTTTCTCATGTTTTTTTTGTCTTGAAAGTCTCATTTCTATTGAGTGGGTTACATATAAAACATATCCATAATAATATTAATATCATAAATATAATATTTAATCATTAAATACATTTTTATATCATTATATCCATCCAAGTGAAGTGGTGATGAAAAATATATTTCACCACAATGTGGAGACGGTAAGTCGTACGTACGCATGCATGATGTTTTTTTGTAATATAGATAAATCATGGAATATGGTTTTCAAAAAATCATATTAATACTCTGTAATATATAAGATATAATAGTTATTAATTTATTATGGGAACAACTCATGAATAGGACATAGAAGAATAAATGAACCTGGATGAGTTGACAAAACAATTACTTCTTCTTTAGTGTACTTATTTTAGATCTCTTTATAAGGGATCTAGAGTAGGTCTTTTGGAAGACCAAGACCTATATAACATTTATAATGATGTTAAGATTATAAATTATTAGGTTTTTATCATAATATAATTCTCAATGTGGTGTTAATATGTGAGAGAGGATGTTCTGTTTTATAATTGTTGTGAGGGGTAATTTGGAAAATATCAAAATTTTAAATTAATATAAATTAATTTTCAGCTCCAAATGGCCCCAAAGTGATTTATTTATAATATCAGATGATTTTCGGTATAAATAATCTCATAAAAAATTTTCATTTAAGATTAGGTTTCATTATAACCCTTATCTTTTGGTTTTAACCCTTATTTAACCCTTTAACTCTTATCATAACTACATGTGTTTTTACTCATTAAAGGTTAATATATTTAATATTAAATTCCAAACGAACGTTAAATGATTCATTGGTGAAATTTTTAAATTTACCCAAATAATTTGGAAAAAAAATTATTTTTATAAATTTTATATCATTTAATAATATATTATTTATTTTAAAATAACATTAGCATCAAATTTGACACTATTTATTAAATGAATTTTTAAAAACTATAAATACATAAGATAACTTCAAGTAAGAACCTTTGATATATCCTTAATATTTATAGGTCATATATAAATTATTTAATTACATTTATTATATCAAATTATATTTATTTAAATATTTTTGATAAAATCTATTTGATATGTCCATTAATTAAACAATTACTGCATCATCATTGTGCATGCCTTTAATTTGGTTATTTCCAACCAAAAAATTAAAAATAAATAATCATGATTAAGATAAATATTTTATATTTAAAATTAAATTTTATATTTTATTTTATCTTCTGAATAACTATATATAAAAAACATAACACTTATTAAAAACATGAGTATGACATATTTGATATTCCTTAGAATAAAATACTATAAATGGAATAAAGTCATCAAAGTGGCTCCAAGAGGCCATAAAATCATCCCAATGATGGTTTTGGTCAAAAATAACTCATCCAATTAAATTATTACAAGTTTTATGGTAACGTTACGAAATTTAAAATATTATTTTTACCATTAATTACCTTATTTACCCTTAACCATTATAATGAATGAAATACTATAGTTACTATTCATATTATCCAAAAATAAAATGAACCTATTAAATAAATTTAGAACTAATTATTCCAAATAGGGAATCAATTTTTTCTAAATTAAAAACATATGACTGGAAAAAATTAATTTAAAATTAATCTCATTGACGGAATGAAAAAACGGGTTTTTAAAGTAAAAACGTTCAAAAGATTGAAATATTTTTCTATCCAAATTCAATATGAAATTAATTTCAATGACCTAAACTAGATTAAATTATAAAAAAAATTAATCTAATTATAATTTAAAAAAAATAAAAAATAAACTTAACACCATAAATTATTTATACGAAAAAGTTGTTTTAAATTAAATTCAATATTTTTTTCAATATTTATGAATATATGAAAATATTCAGAAAAATACAAAAAAATAAAAAAAATTATTCCTATTTAAAATTATAAGTTCATTTTGTCAAATATAATTTATAAAAGTGTAAAAAATGATATTTAAAACAAGTATTTCATCGAAAGGCGATAAAACTATCTTTTTGTAAAAATATATCTTTTATGCGTAAAATTATATTTTCTGTTATATCTTTTCAATAAAACACATAAGATTAATGTTAAAAATTATATTTAATATATATATATATCATTAATATAATCCAGAAGTGTGATTTTTTTATTTTATTGGTATACAACACAGGTGTGCGCATTTAAATAGTTTTTAAATAACATTTTAATTATATTAAATTAGTTTTCATATATATTTAAAATTAATTGGTAGAAAATGAAGTCAATATTATATTTTCATGAGTTAGTAAATACTATTCATAACCACTAATATAATAGATAGGATATAATTTCATTTTAAATAATAATATTAATAGTATATAATTATTTGTTTAAACTCGGTGTTTTGTGCAACATAAGATATTGAATACATAAAATTTAAAATGATACATAACATAAAATCGTTGGGTATTACATTCTACCCTATATCAATATATTTTATCCTCTAAATTTGAAATTGTATTCAAAAATCAAGGGTTGATACATGAAAATTCCATTGTGGGAAACCCACATCGGAAATAGGGTTAATAAAACATCCTCTTAATAAGAGGGAAAGTGAAATTCAAAGGTCACTAAAAAATTAGGATTTTGAATACGAGAAAATTATTGGAAAGTGAAAATCGGTACATGGAAGAGAAATAAAACCATCAGGTTCAGATGGAGAGTTTTTAGAGAACATTTTCATTATAAAGTCTTCCATCATAAAATCATAAAATATATGATGGGTTGAAAAGGCCATTAATTTCTTATAATGAAAATTAAACGAATGTAATTTTCAATAAAAATTCATTTCTTATAGTTGAGGAATTATTTTACGATCTGTATAATCACTTTAGAAAATTATCTTACATTATTTCATTTCATGTTATAATCATGATCTTATCTTTTGGTTGTGTTTAGATCTATTTTATCATAATCTCTCATTCCAAGAAATGGATATTTGAGTTCAATATTTCATACGTGAAGTAATTTAATGATTCATAATATCCACTAGTGATTACTTAATCTTTTCAATTTTTTTGAAACCAAAATGGCTATCGTAGGTTATCCAATATGATAAATAAAACTTAACCATAATAAATAATATCTAATGTTCAACATAATCCATTCAATAAGTAGTTATCTTAAGACTCATTCAAAATAACTCTATCCAAAACATGTCTTTACACATTCAACAACCAAAATTTTTAGAAATAAGGTAACTAAATTACCAAAATCCATTTAACATTATATTATCCAAAAAAAATGTATCTCTTAATCTCACTTGCCAAATATATTAATACCTTGATCATATTAAAACCTTAATGAAAACATGTATTCTTCCAAATCCATAAAGAAGAAGTATTGTAGTAAAATACTTATTTATTACTTAATTATTATGACCATTCCATCATTGATAAAATAATAAAATGATATAATTATTTAATCTAATGATAATCATATTAATCATTCCTCTTCGACCATGGTAGTAGCATAAGCTTGACCATGATCCATTATCCTCTTTTGGGGTATATTTCTTTGACACTTGAGACATATATTTATCTAGTGTCCCATATCCTTGAAGTTGAATCATTATATAGTGAAAACCTTTTTCTAACCCTTTCAAGAACAAGAATAATGGACTTTCTCTCCACACATATATAAAACTCACATTCATTTTAAGCAAGTACCTGGCTGTTTCTTTCAACAATTATCACGTGTGGGATAATACTTCATTCCTTTTTTTCATTTATCCATATTTTTCATAGTTTTACTCTTTTACTCATGTTTCCCTCCAAATCCACATTACTTAGATAATTATTTATTTGTATTCTTATCACTTGATATTATTTCCTCATATGACGAGAATGTTTGTGAGACTAGTTCCTATTGAAATATTGGAATAAAATCATAAAAGAAATGATCATACTTACCCTTTGTATTATGTTCATTTCTGTGGTTCCCATTCCTTCTTCTATGATCCATTTTTAAAGGATTAAATACAGTAGATCTGTTCATTACATTATGGAACATAATATATCATCTCGAAACTAGTTAGTCACATAACCTAAATTCAAAATTTAGGTATAACTAATCTCTAAATCATAATTTATGTTTATTTAGATATATTTCAAAATTCCCCATAGGGTTTCACTCTCTAATATATGGTTTCCTAAATCATGTTCCTATGATTTCTGCTAAACTTGCACTGTTACCGACTATAATGACCCCGAAACAAGTATCCTAGATCTGTTGCATGACTTCATTGAATTTGAATAATATATAAGGAATCACATCCCAAAGGACCAATTAGATTAGTAGTCTTGGTAAACTAGATAGCTATTTGAAATCCATGTTACATTTTAAAATTGAAAATAAACAAATAATTTCATTAATTTTACCACTATTCACCCTTTGTCTAACCCTATATATCAGTCATAATATACTTATTAGAATCCTGTGGAAAATGAAAAATATGAAATGGGTGATTTCAAATGCTCAGTAAGCATATACATACCGAAAAAGCTATCATAAACTAGCATAAATGATTATGGAAAGGTTATTAACAAAATGAAATCCATTTAATCAATAACCTGAGCATAATATAGTAGGAATGGAAGATGATAAAATAAGAAAATATAAATAATCACATGAGAATGAAAAATAACCTTGGATATTGTAATTGTTGAATAATCACATGGAATATCAATATTTAATCTCATAATGAGGGAATATATAATGTGGGATATCATAAACATCTCCTCATGGCTTCATCCAAGACACCATATATAATTGGGTAATACATTAGCCAAAACAAAAACTATTTTGTCTCATGAGATCTATCGATGCATTGAGAGGATATGAAGGTACCTTCCCAAAACATACTAAGTCCAATGCATTCCTCCTATTAAATGGGTGAAACGTAATCATCATAAACATTCATATTAAAAACTATCATACGAAATGTGAACTCTTTAACCATAAACTATGAATGGTATCAAAATATCACGTCCATAGTCAAACTAAATCATAAACCATTAAATGAAATATGGTAAATGATATCTTAATATATCAATCTCAATCAATCATAATATCCAACAAATGATGTTGACATAGATGAAAATACTCTAATAAGATCATTAAAATTCTCTTGAGAGAAATTACCACATTTTTACTTTGAAATCATTTATTTAAAAAGTCATCCAATTATAAATGAAAAAAATTAATTTGAAAGGTAATTTTTAAACATTTAATGGAATCCTCATAACATTAAGGCTTCATCAAGGTATAAAAATACACTCATTTCATATAAGATAAAAACATTATTTTTTTGTTTTTTCGAAAAAGTCATAAAGTACCTCGTTTAGAAAATGAAAAAATATTTCTTTAAAAATATTTTAAAAATTCAATCATGGGTTAAAATAATTTAACAAATCATAGGTTAATTGTAAAAATATTTTTTAAATTTTTTTATAAAATATGGACCAGGAATCAAATTCATCATTAGAGACATAAACTTATACAATCTTGAATAATAATGAGATTTTGAAATAACCTGTACCTCTATAACCAATATAATCATATCACCCATGAAATAAAAAATATTATATAGATATTAAAATATATTAAGCTTAATAATAATAGTAATATAATACATTCCGGTGTAGTATACATACCACACAAAAGAAATAAGTAGTTTATAAGGCATCTGTCCCAGGGAAATAAATGTGAGAAAAAATACCTTACCTAATATTCAATTTCCTTCGTACGTATCTAAAAATCATGTATAGTAGTTATAAAAAAAATATTAACTTATAAAATGATCATAATAATAATTATAAAATAATATATTATCCCCTAATAAAATTTTACCACTCGTATATTAATAATATTTTATTCATTATACTTTTTTGGGTGTTGATTGTGACGTTTTCTCATGCTTGTTTTGTATTAAAAGTCTCTGTTATCTCTAGTATGATAAATATAAAAAATATAAAGAGTAATATTAATGTCGTAAATATAATATTTAATCATTAAATTTAATTTTATAATCATTATTTAATGGTTAACAGTGAAAATGAATCACATTACATCGTGGAGATGATAGGTCGTATATACGCACGAGCGCGGTATCATTCCATTAATAGCGAAAGAGTAAGAAAGTGGATGAAATATTAATTTTTAAAAAACAAATATCATGTAATAAATATCATATATATCCATTATTTTCATCATTATTCCTGTCAAAGTAAGGTGGTGATGAAAAAACATATTACATCGTGGTATGGAGAAGATAAGTCATACGTACGCACACACAGTGTTTTTGTTTTTCATACGATGGATAAATCATGGAATATGGTTGTACCATAATCATAATAAAATCTGACAATATATATGATACTAGATTTATTACTTTAATTTGGAAACAAAACATGAAAAAAATGTATAAGAATAAATGAACTTGAATGAGTTGGTAAAACAATTGCCTCTTCTTCAGTGGACTTCCTTTAGATCTCATATTAAGGGATCTAGAGTTAGTAGTTTTTTAATACCAGGAACTAAAAAAAATGGAAAAGTATGTTATAAGTATAAATATATAGGTTTTTATCAAGTTATAATGCTCAATGTGGTGTGAATATGTGAAGGATGAGGTTCCCTTTTAAATTGAGTGAAGGGGCCTTTTAGAAACTCTTAAAATATTAAATTAATATAAATTAATTTACTATTCAAAATATACCCAATGTGATTTATTTAGAATATAATATGATTATGGGTCTAAATAATCTCAATAGATAATTTTTGGATAAGTTTATATCTCATTCATACCTTCATATTTTGGTTGTAACCCTTATTTAAACCCTTTAACTCTGATTGTAACAACATGTGTTTTTACACTTTAAAGACTAATATGTTTACTATAAAATTACCAAAACCTTAAATGAGTCATGGATTAAATTTTTATCTTTAAATAAATAATTTGGATGGATTTTATATTTTTATTAATTTTATATCATTTAATAATATATTATTTCTTTTTAAATATCATTAGTGTCAATTTTGATACTATTCATTACTTTTCTTTTTAAAAAATATCAATACACAAGAACATTTCTAAAAAACATTAATAAATCCCTAATATGTCTAGTTAGTCTATAAAATTAATGGATTACATTAATTATATCAAATTATATTTATTTTAATATTTTTAATAAAATTTATTTGATATGTCCATTAATTAAACAATTACTGCACAATCATTGTTCGAACCATTAATTAAATTATTTATTCCCTAAAAATTAAAAATAAATTATCATAAGGAAGATATTAATTTTATATTTCAAACTACTATTTATATTCTATGTTATCTTCTCAATAACTATATATAAAAAAATGTAACAATTGTTAAAAACATGAGTACAACATACTTGACTTTCCATATAATAAAATACTATAAAAGGCATAAAGTCCTAAAATTGGCTCCATGGGGCCATAAAATCATCCCAAGGATGCTTTTGGTAGTCAATAACTCATTAAATAAAATTATTATAAGTTTTAGGGTAATTTTATAATACTTATAATATTATTTTTACCCTTAATTACACAATTTACCTTTAACTGTGGTAATTAAAAAAAATACTAAAGTTACTATTCATATTTTCCAAAAACAAAAGGGACCTATTTACTAAATTTAGAATGTATGATTATAAATATTGAATAATTTTTTCAAAATTCAAAATATATAATTGTTTAAATTTAATTTAAAATTAATGTCATTAGCAGAATAAGAAAATGAGTTTTTAAAGTAAAAAAATAAAAATATAGAAATGTTTTTATATCAAAATAAAATTTGAAATTAATTACAATGACCTAAATTTGATTAAATCATAGAAAAATTAATATAATTATACTTTTATTTCAATTAAAAATTTTACTTAAAAACATAAATTGTTTAGATGAAAAAGCTGTTTTTAATTAAATGCAATATTATTTTCACTAATCATTAAAACATGAAACTTGTCATAAAAATACCAGAAATTTAAAAAATGTAAATTATGATATTCCTCATTAAAAAAATAAGTTCAAATTTTTAAAATATAATTTATAAAAGTGTTAATAACTAGATTTAAAACACTTGTTCCATCAAAAGGCAGTAAAACTGTCTTTTTATAAAAATACATATTTTATGCATAAAATTGATTTCATTTGTAGATATTGTATATAAAACACATTTGATGAATGTTAAAAATTAGATTGAATATATTATATATATATATATATTATTCCAGAAAGATTAAGTTTTTTATTTTATTTGTATAAAACACACTTGTATGCATTTAAATAGTTTTTATAAAATCATTTTCATTATATTAAATTGGTTTTTATATTTATTTATAATTAAGCGGAAAACAATGAATCAAATAATATCTCTTCATAAGTTAGTTAATATTATTCATATCCACCAATTTAATGTCTTGGAGATAATTTTATTTTAAATAATTATATTAACAGTATATCATGGTTCATTTAATCTCAGTGTTGCGTGAAACATAATCTATAGAAAATATTAAATTTAAAAAAATAACAAAAAATATTACGGTGTTACAAATACTATATAAATAATAATAATTTTTTTATAATCCAATATCATGATCCAATTATGTATATTCCGTGGCGACTAACGGGAAGAATGGGAATTATATCAACACCCATAGTCTATGTAGGGATGTTTCCTTTGATCAAGTTAATGAAGATGGGGTTTAGGCTAATTAAATCATAAAAATATTAGGGTAGTTGATCCATGTTAGGAAATATAATCTCACCTGAATTTAAAATCATTCTAATCCACAATATTGTGTGGCTATGATGGGTCATTTCATTCAATAACAACCTCCATCATTTTTTGGAACAACTAATCCATTGGAATCTAAACAGTTGATCATGTCCTTAGAGAATTTATTATTCTCCTTGGGAAGTAATGGAAAATAAAAATTCATCTTGGTTATCTATCATATAAAGTGAGATACAAACCAATGGTAGTCACTAATCTAAAACACTAAAGAGTAAGTAGATACAAAACACATGGAATTTATAAATTTTAAAGAGAAATTCTATGAAAAATAATTCCCCTATGGGAAAAAAGGATGAAATGGAAAAATAATTCCTCAATCTTAGGTAGAAGGTGTAATAAAATATTGAAACTTATTAGGATACATATATGAGGTTAGTTTTACATGTTATTGAATATTTATGTAGATCATAAATCAGTATTGACTATTTACATGAGGGGATAAATCCAAGCCTTCGAAGGAAATTAATCTCTTATAAATTTTCATTATATGAGGATATAATATAAAGTTCCATTAAGAAATATAAGGATCTCTCCAAGACTTCAATATTCAAATGGAATTTGTAGAATAAGTTGTTTATTTAGCACCATGTACAGAAATGTATGTCAAATAGGAATAGAAAACATTATTTATGATTTATAAGGACATCCTAAGGATAGAAGGTGTGCCCATTATACAAAAATATTTTGATTTATTTCTATATAAATTTCTAGGTCATTGTCCTAAGTTTTAGGTTTAAATATACATTGAACTCATTCATAATATGAGAGATATATTTTAAACAACCTATAAAAGGGTACCAATGGAGTGGGTGGAGTATTAGAAACAACACCATGTGTTTTTTGATATAGGATTTATACACCTTAGTGTGTCACCAAGGGGAGAAACTATTTTATTTTTAAAACAATATTGGTTAATGAGATTGGTCATCAATTATAAGGAGATTAGTTCTATTAGTATAAAAGAAATGTATAATTTATAACAAATTGAGGTATTATTTGATCAAATTCAAGGAGCGTGTTACTTTTCATAGATTTATCTTCACCATTATTATCATAAACTAAGGGTAAATAAGTATAATATTCTAAAGTTTACATTTTTAATAAGTTATAGAAATTATTAGTTTTCATTAATTCCTTTTGGATTGACTAATGAAACTTTTTTATTTATGGATCTAATGAACTGATCATTCAAGGAGTATATTGATAAATTTCTTGTGGTATTAATATAATATATATATTGATGTACTCTATGATAAATGAATAGCATGAGATTCATTTAAAAATAATTCAAGATACCCTCAAGAAAAAATGGATTGTATGAGAAATATTTTAAATTTAATTTTTGTCTTAATGAAGTTTCTTTTATTGGCCATATTATCTCTAAGGATGGAATATTTTTTGACCCTTAAAAGGCAAAGTTAGTCAATGAATGTCCTATATTGATGAACATAATAGATATTTGAAGTTTCCTAGTCTTATTAGGTCATTATTAGTGTTTTTTTCAATATTTTTTCTAGTTGGAAAACTTTTTAACCATATTAACTTGTAAATGGGTAAAATTCACATAGTAAAGGGAATTTAAGGAAATATATTAAGAGATAGAGATAATAATAATTAGTTACCTATTATTAAATCAATTTTCTAGTAAGGAATTATTGGTAATATATAGTGATGAATCAAAAAAATTCTTCACTATTTCCTCATATAGAATAATATAGTAACTACCTATGCATTAGGGAAATTGAAAATCCATGAATAAAACTATCTAACTCATTTCCTTGAGTTGATATCCATAATCAATGATTTGAAAATATTGAGGCACTACCTATATAGTGAAAGGTGTGATATATATATGGACCACAAGAGTTTGAAATATATCTTTTCTAAGATAGATGTCAATATGAGGTAAAGAAGATGGTTGGAACTACCCAATAAATTTTATTTCCTGATTCACCACCACATTTAGAAGGAAAAAAAGATAGTTGATTCATGATTATGAGGGACTATGTAGTTTATTTTTTGATGAGGATTAATATGGATCCAATATACAAAGATCTAGTAAAGATTGATATGGTTATTTTTAGCAAGAAGATACATCATTCCTTTTTGAAAAAATTATTAAACCATCTTTAATAAAAAAGTTAAGGAAGTTCTGGTAAAATGAAAATAACTTAAACATGTAGATTAAATTAGTAAATAGTGGAAAATTTTTAGAATTCATCTATAGAGATGGGGTGTTGAATTTTTTAAAGAATTTATGTGTTGCATACATAACATAGTTGAATATGGAACTTATAGATAAATTATATATCTCACATTTCTCTATATATCCTAATATGACAAAGATGTATAGGGATTTAAAAGAACATATCTATTTGGATGGTATGAATCATGAAATTGTGGACTATGTATCTATATTCTTAGCATGTGAGAATATAAATTCTAAGAAATAAAATCCTAATAGAGTCATTAAACCTATGAATATACATATATGGAAGTTGAAAAATGTTACAATGGACTTTTTCACTAGACTCCCATAAAATCCAACAAGTAATGGTGTTATATGTGTAATTTTTGACCACATTACTAAGTCTAATAATTTCACAGTGATAAGAAAATATATATCACTTGAGTTTCTTACCTGGATCTATCTATATATCAAATAATAAGGCTTAATGGGGAACATTGGTCAATTGTATATTATCTTGTCCCTCCGTTCACATCGAAATTATAGAAGAGTCTTCAAAGGGCTATCGATACTAAGGCAAGTTTAAGAACTGCCTAACATCCCAATTCTGATGGGTAGTCTAAAAGGACTACCTAGACATTGGAAGATATATTGAGATCATTTTACCTTTACTTATAAGGTATGTGGTATCCGTATCCACATTTAGTGAAATTTTAATACAATAATGGCTTCTATTCGAGCATCCAAATGGAACCATATAGCTTATTGTGGGGGAATAGGTGTCATACTCCTACATATTTGGTAGATGTTTGAAAAAGAATGTTAGTTTCCCCAAATCTTGTTAATGAGATGACTGTTAAGGTGTGATATATTAATGATCATATTAAATATCCTCAATGAATACAAAAGATACATATTGATAATCGATAGAATGACTTAGAATTTCATGTTGGGGACTATCTATTATTGAAGGATTCATAATGTATGGGAGTTTTATGATTTGGTAAAAATAGATAATTAAGACCTAGGTACATTGGCCCTTTAGTAATATTAAAATTAATTAGAGTTATAGCTTACTGATTAGCTATGACACCAAAATTTTCTAAAGTACATGACATATTTTATGATTAATTAGAGAAAAAATATATTCCAAATCCAATGAATATTATCATATACGAGGGAATATAGATGGAGCCTAAATTGTCTTACAGTGAATAACATGTCTATATTCTTAACACTAGAGATAATGTGTTGTGGAATTAGACCACTAAATTTGTGAAAGTCCTTTGGAAAAATACAAAATTATAAGAGGAAACTAGGTATCCTAAATAAGGTATGAGGAATGAGTGTTTTCATTTTTTCAATGGCTGATATATACGACGTTTTTTTAGGATGAAATAATTTAAGGGGGGGAATATAATAACTAAAACCCAGTTGTATAAAGTTAAAAAACATATTCTGAGCTATCACACAGTTCACAATTTAAAGATTCTTTATTAATGAATATATTTAAAATTTTAATTTATGATTGTTAAAATCTGATTATAAGAAACTAAACTTCATTTTTGAATTAAACATATTTAGATTAATTTTTATGTTTCTTCTAAACATCATGTGTTATGCACGTACATGTTAAAATTGATTTACCTTACATGTAATAATTTTGTTTTAAAAATGGAAATTATATTTTGAATCAATAGTTATAAATTAAATAAATATCTAATGTTATTTGTATTCATTGAAAATAAATTACACAAGGTAAATATTAATTAACAGGGTAAAAGTAATATGGTTGTTTTTAATGAATTAATTTTAGAAGAGTTATATATTTTTTATCAAAGTAAATTATATTAATAAACATAAAAATATGAGTATAATATGATTTTTAAACATAATGAAAAATAGGTAAACGCTCATTAAATTAATAATTAATGGCTAATAAAAATAAAAAACACTTAATATATAAAAACAAAGTTTTTTATAATTTTTTTTTTCATATTACATTATTTAAAAGTTAATGTTATCATATTTATAAATGTAATTATGTTAAATTATCTCAAATATGGAATCAATATGTCAAAATTTGGTAATAAGGGTTATCTTATATTTTAATTAATTAAATAATTACCATGGTTATCTTTTAATAAATATTAGTAAGGGTAAAATGGGTAAATGAGGAGTCTCGAATTATTTAATAATTAAAATGTTGCATAAGACTTATAGATAGAAATTTTAGATATGAAAGTAATAAAAACATGTATCTCCAAAATTTCTCCACCTAATTCACATAATACACCTAAAACCAATGTAATTTGATTCCTACCCCTTACATAACTTTAGTTTCTGTGAAAAAAACTCATCTTTTTCACCTATAAAATGGGTCTCTCACCACTACTTCGATACCACCCTGAGATTTTTTTCCCGCTTGAATATTTACTATATTTACTTCCAATATTATCCCCTTTCACTGTCATAATATTCTTTTGAAAAGGTGTTATCGCATTCCCTTTCTTTCTATGGAATCCTTGAAGTGCAACCCAATGTTCTAAATGTATTTTCAATATTTTTTTTACATATTTTCCTGTAAATATTCTATTAAAATTTTATTTTCCTAATATTATATGATTATTTTATTATTAAAATAAATATTAATACTATTATGTTGCGTAAATAATCACTAACCACCTTTTTCCATTCACTTAAAAAAACAGTCCTCTGTGTATTGTGCTGACTACACCCTCCATGACGTAACGGGTTTCATTTTTTTACCACATTACCTGGATATAAATAAGGATGAAATTAAAGGATAAATATTTTTTTATGATATCATTATGTATATGGTATAAAATTTTTGAGAAACTATTAATGATATGATCAAAATATGATCATTGTAAATTTAATCGGTTGAAACACATATACTAAGAGGATAGTCTTTTCTTAATAATTTGAAATATTTTCATATAAATAAAATATTATTAAAATTATTCAAAATTTTGATATATCACACTAAAAATATAATATCAATATTTTTTTATAATTATATTATAACAAAACCACCTAATAATCATTCATTAAATAATGGAATGTTCCTGTCTGTGTTTGTTTAATAATCTACTTGAACAATACAATGAATTTATATCATGAATAAATATGAGAACATAATTAATGGTATAATATAAGATAAATGTTAAAAAATATTTTTTTTCTAGAGACTTTATATTAATATTTGATTATTTTTTTGAAAACACATTTTGATCATCAAGAATCATCGAATCAAGCTTATTATCAATTTCATATTCAAAGATAAAGACTAAAATTCTCATAAAAGGAATTTGAAACATATTAAATAATAATAATTCATATTTAATGGTATATTAAATGATATATTAGTGATGAAATTCATTAGGGAAATTAATACATACATTGATATTAATAAACTACTACAAATGATCAAAACTATAAACACCCACTATGGAAAATTTGTAGAATTCTTGTAAATAATGACTATTTCTGAATATTTTTATTGATAATGGATATGACTAAGGTTATGAATAAATATATTATATAATATGTATATTTATACATGAGTTTAATATATGTTCTTAGAATTCATGACCAGAGGTATGATTTTTCCATCTCAAATTCTTCTCTTTGAGACACATTTTGTATTATGCACATATTTTTCATTATTTGATGTATATAATAAATATTTTAGATGTTATATTATGAAATTATTGATTCAATTTATTTTAAGATTAGTTTTAATTTCTATATTTTATGTTTTTTAATTAAATTATTACCAAATTCATGAGTGGGGTTTTCCATCCCAATTTTCCTTCTTTGGGAATCATGTTATATTCACCATGTAATTATTTATGTGTGGTGAGTACATTTATATGGAATAATTTTACCATATTTCTCATGTAATTTAATGGATTTACATGTCTATAGTTTAATCCCTCCCTCATATTATTTTTATTTAGGAGTTACCATAGCATTTTTTAAAAATCTATCTTTTCCATGGTGGAAAACCATCCTTGGTTTTGGTAAAGTATAGTGTGTGTAGTTTCATATAAAATATATCCATGTCTTGATACTCCACTCTAATGGCTCGAAGGCCTTCATTTTTTATTGATTTTTGATAATCCACCTTTCAAGGGGTGAGGTGGAACCCTTACACGGCCCGTTGGCGTAAGTATTACATAGACCGTAGGCCTTAGAGGAATTCATTTACCGTAGGCTTCAAACATTACATAAAACCCATACTAACTACTTTAAACTTCTCCTCCATATAATCTTCATCGTGAAATCATCTATCCACCTTTGCATGGCTATTCGGCTAGGCTTTCCCATGCATGCACATGCTTGTCTCGATGGCAGGTTCCATACCCTCTCATTCTTACAATCTGTTTAGCTTATGCACTGGTGAAAGCTCCTTTCTCATCCGCCTTCTGAATATTGTTCATTATAGGTTGTTTGATTTGAATCTACACTTAAGGTGGCCCAAAGGCCTTGAGGTGGCCCGAAGGCCTTACTGACCCAAAGGCCTGGGTGTCTCGAAGGCCTTAAAGGAATTGGGGACCAAATCAGTGGCCCGAAGGCCTAAACGGGGGAATATTCCCAGCTTCTACAGTTCCTGCTACAATTCACACTACAGTACCTACTACAGTACTGTGCAGTTTCTGCTACAGTACCCAGAAATTTTCCTCCCCTAGTTTTGATCTCTGATCTCTTGGATGCACTTAAATATTCCTCACCAACTTGGTTGAGGCACATGTGCTGCCTATCTAGATACTGGAAAGTGTAATTGGTTGTGGAACATATGAACCTAGAGTTAATCACCCTAAATTTTTTGGTTTTTCATTAACTTGGTCATCACCCTGATGCACGATGAATGGGCATAAGACTACACACCTAGAAAGACACTCCTAATGGATATGATTTCAAATATTCATATACACTTTATGAACCATGATAAAGGATTTTTCCTACCATTTACATGGTCTAAGACAAATGTGTACTATTTAAACCAATTATAATCTACTATGGATAACCCAAAACATTGAAATTACCATAATCCCTATATTTCTTTAATAAGGTTACTTTATATTACTTTTACGATACCCCACAACTTCTAAATTGATTAGGGGATATTCTCCTAGAAATCTATACTATTCTATTGAATGTTGAAGTATTTATTTTTTGTATTACGGACCTTATGTATACCCATGTTTTTATTTATCCAACAGGTTCCTTAAGTAATGGTATGAAAGGTCACGATGAATATTATGGTGAATTCATTAGACATAATCCAGTGATGGGTAGGGTATAGATTTTTATATTCCCTTGATGCATCAGCATGTATCATGATTCAATACAGGATGGGGTTTAGTGTATAAATCCTACAATAATAGGTTATTATCTTAGTATAATGCCTTTGAATCCTGTTTTGATGTTTCAAATTATGAATTATATCTGTATGTTATCAGTTATTAGTATTATACATGTTTTCATATATAGTAATTGATATAGAATGATCACATTTTTTAGTTTATTATGGAATCATGCTGTTAATTTATTCTTACCATATTATTTATCCCATGTTTTTGTAATAAAATATTCTATTGTATTCTACTTCTTACAAATCATCTTTGATCACCTTTATTTTTTTCCTTCCCCCAAGAAACCAAGAGAGGAACTATGCATAATTTTCAAGGATGTGATCAAAGGGATAATCATATTCACTTAATGTGATCATGTTGCATATTATGTTTTCAAAAGTAATTTATATATGTATAAGGTCTTATAAGACTAATAAGTTATAGGATCCTATATAAACTCTGCTATTATGTACAAATAAAGTAATATAGATACCATACTAGGGTTTCTTGTGTTCAAGATGTTAAAAAATAGTTAAAATGATAAAAATTAATCACACTTGATTTTAAAAATAGATAATAGAAAACTAATATATATGTAAAGAACAATTATAAATGAGGTTTAAAATAGGTTATAGATATGGGAATGGTTATAAAATAGGTGATTAGAATAACTATTTTTCTATATTGAATATTCATGTTCTTTAGGGGATGTCAGGAATTAAGTTAAGGGGATTTTTATTACAAATTTAATTTCCTAAGATATATTTCATATAATTCAAAAAACATTATTTTATATAGTGTGATTGATACCTAATGGAGGTATTTTTATATATCCATGTAATTAATATGGTCTTAAGAAACATATATTATTTTCTATATAATTGGACTTCAATTCCAAAAATATATATCTTTTAAAGGATTTGTATCTTAATTTTCATCCATTGAGATATAATTAATATTCAAAACTTGTTTCCTTTTATAGTAAATTTATATTAGTTATGGATTTATTTTATCATAATTTATCATGAAATATAAGATACTTACAAATCCATCTTTAAATCCTTTTTCAATGGTTTTTGAATTATGTGTTACTAAATCCATATGGTATTTTGATAACACAAACCTCATTTCATTGAGTTATAAAGCATATTCATGAAATATTTTATTCTATTATAGGTTATTTACACCCTATTATTTTATTTCATTGTTATTTATCTTCCACTCTAGAAAGAATTTATTTTAAATTAAAATATTTTACCTTGATAATTTATTTCCTTAAAAAGTATATCATTATTAAGAATGATTCACAACCCTTTAATGATCGATTCTCCTCCATGTTCATATTTTCCATTCCCAACAATGATAAAAACAATTTGGAAACCCAATTATGTTTGATTTCATATAACCTTAACATATCCCTTTTCCTCTTTTTAAAAGGATGTTTTATTATCCGATTGTATGATGTGAGTTTTCAAAAAAGATATTTTAAAAATATTAACAAAAATTCCTATCATAATTGTATGTTTAAACTTACACTGAATATTTCCTTTAAAACACATTAAATAATTTTCAATTCACAATGATGGAATATCAATTTTTATAAATTATAGGTTTTCATAAAAAATTACTTCACATTTTTGAAAATTACTTTTGAATGTGCCCTATAACATTGTCTTTTATGAGTATAGTAAAAACATTTTTAAAATCTCATTTATTGTTTCTTTAGTCATATAAAAATTATTCTTTATAAATATTACTTTATATATTTTAAAATGGTTTCAGAAATAATTTAAACTCTTGATTTTTTTGAAAAGAAAATGGTATTTTTTAAAAAAATTCAAAAGTAATTTTTTTTATTTTAAAAAGGGTTTCTTAATTTCTAATGTTATTTTAAAGGTTCATATTTTTTTAATGAATAAAATATTTAGTGTTATTATTCCTTCTTAGTATAATTTTTTTTTGAAATACTATTTTCTTATGAATTTTTATTTTCTAAAGACCACTTTTATTAGTTTTAAATGATAATTTTTAAATGTTTTATGAAGGTCAAGTATTTTAACTTAAAGAAAACATTTTTAAAGAGTTTTCAATCCATTAAAAACGAGGAATTAAAATTTATTTTTAATTCATTGATCTAAGGATCTTAAAAGTTTATTTTTTATCTATAAAAACATCCTTATTGTTCCTTATATTACACTAGGGATATTTTTAATCCACCATCTAACTTGTTTTCTTGGATTTATTATAGAATGTTCTAGGAAATTGTTTTATGAAACTAGTTTCTTTTCAATGGGTTGTTTATGTGATGTCTAATGTATACATTTTATCATTTTCTAATGGAACAGATATGTATGATTTATTATTATTATGTTCTTTGTGATCCAATATTTTCCTCTATTTCATTTTTTATGGATTTATATCTCATTATATTATTATTGGAATCAAGTTTTGATCATCGATCCACTATGAAAATTAGTAAGTGATTCATACCTCACTATGTTATGGAAATCATGTAGTTATTTATATTATAATATATATAGTAATTGAGTAGTGATTCCTTCTTCCCTTATTATGAGAATCTGTTATTAATATCACTCTACTACGTTATAGGAGTCAGGTAGTGATTCCTACACCACTATGTTTATGTAAATCATTTAGTGATGCCTACTCTACTATGGGAATTAGGTAATGATGCTTTCTCCACCATGTTATGTAAAATGATTAATGAATACTCCTATATTATTTTATGATTTCTACATCTATTTTTATGAAATATTTTAATGTTATGATTAATTTGAATAAAATAATACATTTTTATGCCTATGATTATGTTTAATGGATTCAGATATAGTACTGTGTTTCCACACACTTTTTTCATGTTATATGTTTTATCTTTTGAGATTTCATGTTTTTATCATGTATTATGTACAACTCTTATTATTCCAAGCTTTATTGATAATATATTTATCCCATAATAACATTTATTCATGATTTAACCCTTTATGT
The DNA here is from genome assembly GCA_963277665.1 of Viscum album. NCBI lineage: Eukaryota > Viridiplantae > Streptophyta > Magnoliopsida > Santalales > Viscaceae > Viscum > Viscum album. Next base: position 670,592,055 of record OY728133.1, read on the forward strand.
AATGTTTATAAATTTTCCATTAATGATCACTTTAACTCACACCTTTATTTTTTTTATTCCCTGGGTTATGAAGATGAGTATAACATATGATAGGTCTAGAAGGGATTATAGTGTGGTTTGAATATATATAAAAAAATTTAATAAGTTATTATGTATCTTATCTTTAAATAAAATAAATCTTACCTTCTTAAAAGTGTGTTCTAATTTTTATATTTAACGTTTAACTTATAGAAATGATGAAAAATAAAAATAGGTTCATATCACATTATATTACATACAGTTTTCAAATAAATTATTTTTTATATTGGTCCTAGGAGTGTGGGACTTGGGTTCTTCAATCATGCGTTAAAGGATAATACTCTATCATTTTTGATCAACATGGTGATTTTATTTGAAATAATTTTCATGGATTTTACCAAATCATTCCAAGGATGTAGTTTATTATTTTGATTAGTTACCTTTAAAAAATATAGTATACATGTTGTGTTTGTATGTGGGTGTTTGTGATAATGATCATGTAATTCACATTAATATGTTTCAAATGATATTTTGTAATTAAAAATAAAATGAAAAAGAATTCACAAATTCACCCCTTGATAAATTATCACTAATATAGAGGGTATTTTAATATGACATTCTTTTATTGTTTATAGAAAATAAAAATAAAGACTCATTACTCAAAATTGAAATATATTTTACTTAAATTATATGACTCAATTATTACTAACTTTCATTTTGGAGAAATTTTTTGAAACTAATGATTGTTATATATTTATTAATTTTTTAATTTTAATGTTGTAGTCTTGGATCCATGCTTTGTGTGGTCGACACCAACTTAATTATAATATTGGCATCATATTTCTTTTTGGTGATTTTTATCACATCTAATCCCTTTGTGGATTTATTAAAAATTAACTACTTATGTATTCATGGTTATCTCGGATATGATAAGTTCCTGTTATATTCTATGGGGGTTAATTTTATTTTGTATTATTAAGGGGATAAAGACATGTGGTTGGTGGAATTTACATGGAATAGTGATTTTTTTGTATGTGTTAACTTGAATTATAGTTCATTATATTTTTATGGGAATTATTATTATTTTTAGAAATATTTCATAAAACAGTGTGTGATTGATCCATAAATATTATGATCTCACATCATCCTAATAATCACCAAAGTACTCTCTATCATGAAAAATGGTTTTTTTAGGTAAACATGTTCAAAGGAGTATTGATAGTGTATATTATGAATTTAATGGGGGAATTGAGTTGGTTCTTTACTTGGTTTTTATAAATAAATATTATTTGAACATAAAATAATACATTAAAGTATATTGATTTGGAAATGGAATTTCTAAATAAATGGATGATTTAAAACAAGTATTTTTAATTGTTATTTTCAAATAGAGTAATCATTTGGAAATATTTTTTTAATGGGATCTAGTTAGGATCCTTATGTTTATTAATATTACAAGTAATAACACTTATAGTTGTTTTTAAAAAAAGGTATTTGAGTTTTATTTTTAATGTAACTTGTTAAAGATGAAAAATAGTTTGGTTTGGTTGATATCATGAAGGCGGTGACCATTTTTTCAATGCACTTATGATTGCGGGTGATCATTAGTTTTTGTTTATATAATATGGATTCCCTTAATTTATGATATAATATTATCTATAATTTAATTCTATTTTGTGGGATTAAATTTTTATAATAGTTTAAGATATCTAGTGAGTTTCATGTGACTATTCACTAGTTAGACCTGGGGAGGTACCCTCTATATTGAAATAGATTTTTCATTTCTTATTATCTCTAAATATAAAGTGATAAGTAAATGGATAATAGTGAATCTTATGGGTTACCACATAAATTGTTTTATTAGGTCAGAATATTACCTTGGGATGGTGATAGACAACTTTTTTTTGATTGATTGATGGTGAGATAGTTCACAATTTTCCATAATATTAAGGATTTTTTTATTGAATTAGACCCTTTGGTTTTTTATTAATTGATAAGGATATAATTAGAAATATGGTCCTATGATTTTGATCATCCACTATAGGAATTGATATTATGGAATATGTGTGACATAGATTCCCTCCTTGTTGTGAATGGAATTTCTAGCATTAGTTAGATCAACGGGGGATGTAGCATTATATTTAGTGATTACATTAATAGTGAAAGATTTATATTTAAGTGATATATATGAAAAAATCAAGGAACATAATATGACCTATACATGGATAATAAATCATAGATTATCTCATGGATCATTATTTTTCATGAGTTATGTGATACTCATTTTCTTGTGATGTCATTCATATTGGTATATAACATTTATTATTATTACCTTTTTCATGATTTTTATAATACATACTATTAGAATTAAGTTGTCATGATGTTAAATGTGTGGTTATTCATGTAGAGAGTCTAGTATAGTTATATTGATAAGGATGATATGAAAAATGGACTGAAGATAAAAAACACATAATTATTTATGGAAAACCATATTGATAAATGATAAAATAAATATTTAATTAATTAAATTAATTACTTTTTAATTACTTTTTGATGTAATTTTTTTTAAAAAAATAGATACTTTAGAATAAATAACATATAATAATTTATCTAATTTAATTAGAAATTATATTATTTTTAATGTCAGTAATTGATTATGACGTGGAAAAGTTATATACTAATTTATAATTAAAAAAATAAGGTCAATATTCTTGAATTTTTTGGTTCATGTGTTGAATTGAAATTGTTTAGGTAAGTGTAGAGGTGGTGATGTTATTATATAGGTGACATGTTTGATGGTTTGGATAGTGGCGACCTTGATAACATGTGGATCCTAGGTTGGTTTACAGTTTCATTATATATGATTAAATATTTTTCTATTTTAGTAGTGGATAATATACTATTGACCATTATAATGAACCAACACTGGATTTGATTAACGTAAATAATACATCTATGATTATATGTCTAATGATTGTACCCGCAACATCAATGATCTTTTGGGAATAGATGTTAGATTACTTCCCCTCTCTATATATCCCTTCGATCTATGGACATAGACACAACTATATTGTCATGATTTAAAGTGGACTGATAGGTGGGAATGATATGAGGTTATGATATGAAGTTATGGTTGTGATTTGATAAAATATATGTAGTAAGGAGGAATAAAAGTTTGATGATTGATTCCATTTCTATATGATGAAGATAATATTAATAAGGAAGTGGGTGTAGGATAATTTTTTAATCTTTTTATGATTTATTATACTGATATTTATATTTATTTAGTGGGTGAACATGTAGCGAGACAGGATATATATGTCTTGTAATTTGTAAATACATAATTATTATTATCTATTCTGTAAAAAATTTATGTTATTTGTATATTTTGACATTGGATGTTTATGGGAGAAACCTACTAAATAAAAAAAAATTAGCACCCCTTATTCTATATAAAATTTTCATATAATTGAAGAATGGTGTTAGAGAATAGGATGGATCTTATATGATAGAGTTGTTGTTTTTGTTATTTTATATTAAAGGATAATGTATTTATTTTGATTAGTTACCTTGTTTACATGGTTTTTACAAAGATGTGTCTTTTCCTATTTTGTTTGATATCTTAGGAAACTTCATTTTACTTTTTCAAAATTAGGTGATCGCATAAAACTAGAGATATGTTTTTCTTATCAATATTATATAGTTTTTAAGTTTTTTAATTCAAAAAAATCCTATATAATAATTTAATTTTACCATTTTTGTGTTTTAAGTATTTACCTTAATAAATAAATAATTTATTGAAAATTTTTGGGTTGTTTTTTTAACATATCTAATTCAATATTTTCAAACATTAATTATGTACCATTATACAGTTTAATTTAATATGTATAATATATTTTTTCAATGGATTTAAATTTTTTAATTCTTTTGAAAATATATTTATGGATATTTATTTATGTATAATGCAATTCATATTTAATTTAACTCTTTTTAACATTTAATAACATTAAATTTTTATGTGACTATAATGTAAATCAACTCTAGATAAATAGAATAACATGAATCCATGGGGATTCAAGCTTCATTTCAGTAACATTGGTTACCAAATTGTTATATAAGAACAAATCATTTTCATGTATGGAATCTAGCCAAACATGTATGAATAACATAGATTTTTTGGACCACATAAGATTATCTGAGACTCAAGTAATATTTATTCATCCAATATAGAATCTATATGATGTTTTTTAATTCTCCATGAAAATGGAGGGAATATCCTAGTTATGTCCTTGGATTTCTTCTAGGGTATGTATAAATAAATAGATCATATGTTAGAGTAACAAAGGCCCTACACTTTCTATATAACTGTGAATGGAAAATGTTAAATTCCATATATGAGTAAATGGTATTTCCAGTAATAGTGACCTAGAATAACTTGGAACATGTTCTGGGTATCCAAATATAGATCAACTTAAGACCTAATAATCTCATTACAACATAGAGGACATTCACATGCTGAAGTGTTCCATATATATATTGTTTCACTTAATTTAGAAATCATATCACCGAATCTATATATGGAATGAACTCATGAAATGGATTTTTGTTGAGAGGAAAAATCATTTAGCATAATATAGAAGTAAATATTTAAGGAAATTACATGTTATCATATTATATGTCTATTGATCACTATAGTATAAGTGGGATTGTGAGTATCTTCTAGATGATTTATAGTATATATCTAAGACTCATAGAGTGTTTATGGAGTCTTTGATAACAGAAGTAATGCGGGTTAGAGTTAGCAGAGAGTTAAACCTAGGATAATAATTCAAGAGAGATATGGGATAACTAGATGAATATGGCTAATAATTATATAGAGATTTCAAATAAAACCTCATGTTATGATAATGAACTTTTTTATTACTTCTACTTCATTCATATATTTTTTCATTCTTTTAATAGGATTTATATTTAATAAACTAAAAATGAAATAAATATTTAAATTTCAAATGATTATTTTGGTTATTAAACCTTTGGTTTGACAATATAGACTTATTGTTCTTAATTATCATCTTTGTTGGACATTGGATAGATGACCATAGGGTGTAAATGTTATTTCAAACTAGTAGTTCACAATAAAAACTAATATATAAACACTAATTATTATAGTTAATGTAGTGTAGTTGAGTGAAACCCTACATGAGTATGGACTAGAAAACTATATTTTCATAGAATAAGAACCAATATATCTAAAATATTTTTAGTGAAATTTGAAAAGATAATAATAACCTTAAATCAAGGGATAAAACTCTACAAGGTGAATCTTTAAACAAAAAAATAAGGGGATATGATGATTTATTAGGAATATTTAGGGTCCTGTTGAGAGAGAATCCATGAGGGAATACAAGAGGCCACTTGATAGTCATTAGGGTGATACTTAGAATGAACACAAAATAGTTTCGGTAGAAGTTCCATAAAATAATAAGTCACTCCAGTAAAGTCTATACCTCTCAATTTTTCACTCATAGACTCATCACATTCAACCTATCATCTCATTTATTTTATACATCCAAACCATTTCATATTTTACTACTTTTAAATAAAACCCAGAAAATTATATTAATGAACATGCTGGTGCATGTAGACATAACTGACATGATACTCTAATTGTATTGTACTATAACGAACTTGTACACTTGTAATTTAACGTGTTGGTAAAACTACACTTTTTCTCTAATAAATCTTTTAATTGGTTTTAATGATATTTTTTTGGTTTATTTGTGGTTTGGGAAGAAAAATAAAGAAAATAATACAAAATATACTATCTAAACTAAAATTAGAAAAAATGAAAATTTAAAAATATCCCAAAATATTTACTTTTATATATTATTATTTTAAATTATTTGAAAATAATTTTTTTGATAGTGTAAGTTATTAGATTAATTAATTTGTTGGACATTGTAAATCTATACACAAATATTCGTGACGATTTTCTAAAACTATGTGGGAATGGAACAATATTGGGATAGGATCTAACCACCCTGTTCAAATGAAAAAATATTGTCTTTTTATTTTCATATCAAATGTATCATGATATAAATTCATAGGATTTTATTTCATTTTTTCCTAGAGTAAACTGTCATGAAGAGTCGGATATGATGGAAGTTTCCCTTATCTATAAAAACGTGGAAATAATGAAGGAGGAAAGACATTATAGTATACTTAAACCATCCCTAAACATTTATATTTCTGATGATATTATAAATTAACTAGATAATTTTTTCACTACTTTGGAAATAAGGAATTCCAAGCTTATAATATAACACATAAGATAGTTTCATTCTATCGAAGAGCCTTCAAAGCTAAGAATAATGGATCATATTAAAGAGTACTGGAGAATATATCACATGTTTTTTATTATTAAACCTATATATTAGTATAATAGGGATAGTTCTTCACATATTTATGTATGAAGTGATAAAAATTCAATTTTTTTGGGATGAAGCCCAATATATTATGATGTTTTAATTTCCTTATTTTTAGATTATTTTAGTTTCTTTATATTTTTGTTGTTATTTTTTTTAATTTGAATAAATTCTTTTATTTTTTATAAAAATGAAATATACATGTTGGATAGGTAATCTCAATTGGAAGTGGAGGAGGAAGTTCTCAACCCATTACTAGAGGTAGGAGTTTCATCCCATAGTAGGGGACTAACTAACAAAACAATATCTTTCACCAACCTTGCATGAATTTGAAATTATTAATATGTTTCTATTCTAGATACCTCAAATGTATGTAATTATTAAACACATAACATAGACATATTATAGGGAGAAATGGTAAAATTATATACTCACATGAACTATGTATATTTTATAACCTAGGAGACATGTCACATAAGACGAGAAAAAATGAATTGGTTTTAATATTATTTTCATTATAATTATTTACACAAAATGGATATTCATTAAAAGTTATGTTAACATTATTATTAATTTAATTAAATAACAAATTTATTACATTCATGTGTTTTTATAGTGAATAAGTTTTAAATATTAATAGTAAAAGTTAAATTTTTAGTAGTTATTCATGGTGTACTATGTGTTATATTACAAACACACTTCAAAATGTTAAAATATTGAGGGGATATGTGTGTAAAAAGTGTATGAAATAATAAACCCAAAGATTAATGTTAAATTATATCTAATATTCATATATCCATGTAGTTCCCATTATTTTAATATCACAAATATTTCTAAGTTGTGCCTATTGTATGAATATATTAATTATAGATTAGCTAAATCTCGTGCTAAAGGGGAAAAGTTTTGAGAGCTAGATGTCCAAAATTTCTTTTATTCCTTTTATAATATAAGTGTGTGTGGGTATCTAGAAATTAGAAATTTTTAGTTCCAATCATTCTTAATTATTTCCCTAATAAGTGAATTACATAAAATAACTTAGAAAATAAGAAAATAAGAAAAAAAATAAACAAAGAGAATGGTGTGTGTTTCTGACCATAAGAGAGAATTAAGGGTGAGGATATGTATTTCACATATAGATAATTGAATTTTCTCTATCAATTAAGAATTTAAGGTGGAAATTTAAAATTAATTATCATGTTTTCACTTATATTAGATTTATTTGGTACATTTTTGAAACAAAATATTCATGTTTATTACCTTAATAATTTATGGAAATCTATGAAGTATGGTGAAAAATGAATATTGTGATTTTAAATGTCATGTAATGAATCATTTTTAATAATTTTGAGGCTGATTCTTGGGAAAAGCACGGTTTATGTATTGCGGTTGATTATCAAAATTCTAAGACAATTTTTTCTATCATTTTTTGATATTGTTAATGTGATTTTATGATAATAACCCATATAATTATTCAATTTTCATGTTTATTGATTTTACATACTAATTTTTAAGTACGTGGTTTTTGTTACCAATTTGGGCTATTTTTAACATATTAGAATCATTATTTTTAAAACATAATTTTATACATAAATATACTTTATTTATATGTATATATTTTTTCACTATGTGATTTATATTTTTTATTTATTTTTAAATATATTTTTGAATTTTTAATTATATATAATTTAATTCATTATTCATTTAAATATTTTTAACATTTACTAAAATTAATTATTTATTTTATTTTGAATAAAATCAAGGTTTTATGAATCTAATAATATATTTCAAAGGGAACTGGACATATTTTTGGGAAATATGGCTTTTAAACTGATTATATATGAATGACATCTTCTCATATATGGAATTTGTCTAATCATTTAAGAATAAATTAAAATTTGGGTAACCCGTATGAAATTAATTAAAACTCATGTAAGTTTGACTTGGCCAGCATGAAAGCTCTATGTAGTTTTTAACTATTTCATGTAAAGGGAAGGATCGACCTAGGTACAATAAATAAAATTAGTATTATTCATTGGTATATAATAAACACATCCTACCTAAAAGTAATCAAGGTCATTTACTGGATAAGTTAGGGTAAAATAATAATATTAAATTATATGTATGAGTATATGGAAGCTCACATAATAGGATGTTGGAAAAACCAATAAATTTCTTGAGTATCTAAGGAATATGGAACTCAAGACCTTGATGATAAATCCCTTCCTTGTGGATTATATTCATAAGATAAAAATTTACCTATACATTTCCTTTTGGTAAATTGGGAAATTTGACCACAAAATCTCTACATGGAATAACCCCATAAAGTGGAATATAAATGAGAACATTATGATTTTAGTTTAATAATGAAAGAGATCTTCAAAAAGAATACTTAGATATAATTTATTATATATGAGAATATTTTGGTTGATCACAATAGCATATATGAGATGGGGATAAGCTTATATTTAATGTATAAATTGCATCCAAGACTCCCAAAGAAGGAATTAACCCTTGGAGTATTAATGGAACATGGGATGGAATTAGAGATAAAATTAATGAGCTGGAATTCTAGATAGTTATTCAATGGGGGAGGAACATGGATAATAATTAATTGGGGCATAAAAAAATAATCTCTCATGGATATAATGGGAATTACCCTTCATGGCATTTTATTTTTAAATTTTATTCTTACGAAGTTTCAAATTTTAATATATTAAACTCATATTGGAATAATATTTTGATCATTATTTGATTTTTTTGGTTATTATACTTGTTGTGAGTTAATTTATGCTTATTATTATTAATTATCATCTAAGTTATCCCTTAGATGAATAAACATAGGGTGTTAATGAGTAGTGGAAGTTTAATTTCACACCAATCACTAATATTTGGAAATAGTTTCCTATAGAATTAACACCCTATATGTAATGTTATGGACCCTCCTGACTAGTTACATGATGAGATTTGGGAGTTGTGGTAATCGAGTGATGTTTCTAGAACAAACTGATGGATCTGTGATGATTTTTCTACCAATATAAGAGGTTATGTTGTGGAGTCATAGACTGAGGACTAGTGTAGGCTTTTGCGGGGTGTTTGAGGCCCTGTGGTATAGGATCCCAAGGAAGTCAGGTTTTGGTGACTCTATATCCTGAGAGGATATTGCAACATAAATTTGGGATGTTGTATGGATTCTGGGAGAGACATATTTTGTTGACCTAATGATTCTAGTAGGAGTTTTGGTACTTTTAGGTGTTGTGGATTAGTAATTTTGAAGATGGGTTCCTTGTGTCCTAGCATAGGCCCATGAATTATAGATTCTTTGGTGGAATTTTTTGATATCTATACCAATTTAAGGGTGTATACAATATGGTTCATTGGTTATGTCATAGATTTACCCAAAAGGGGCCTGGTGTTTTGGGATTATTTGACCCAAACACTCCCTTACCCTACCAAAAGTACAGGAGTGAGGGGAAGATTCTGAAAGACGTGGACCTAGCAGAAGGCAAGGAAAACTCACCTAGAAGGTTGCAGCACTCCAAAGAAGGCACATGGGTGTCTCTGAAGAACCTCTTTGAGGGCCTGACAAATCAGGAAGACGAGCACACTGAGGATGAATCAGGTGAAGATGAAATTAATCTTTTCTCTATGGATAGCTTGGATTATGACCTAGGGAATTTCCCCCATAGCCCAAGAAGGAAGAAGGGGAAAAAAGGTAAACGTGACGCCGATAAATACATCATGGCATAAGGGGAAAATTCAAGGGCTGAAAGGACTACACTCATTTTCCAAAACCAATAGAGACCAGTTCGACCAAGAAATGTGGCAGTAAGGCGACCAAAGGCCCACTTAGTAGGGAAAGTGGTGTCTTAAGAAGAGACGAAGGAGAGATGAAATGAGAGGTCAAGGAGTGTCTAAAACTCATTATTCACTCCAAGGAAGAAATTGATGGAACAACTGTATGTCTAAATTCCTCAAAGGAGGACATTGATAGAATTTATGAAAGATGGATGCTGGTGATATGCACGGAGGAGCAACAAGAGTGGATTAAAAAGCAATACCGGATCATTTCCCGGGGTTTCAGAAGAGGCATTATTTCTGTAGAGGAATTCATTCAAACTATGGACAAAATTATGTCTTACCTTGAGGACTTAATCAGGTAAGATCTCAGTACTCAGGTTGGTACCCTGCAATGGGAATTATATAGGGTTTCTGACTCAAATCATCTAAGCCTCATGTTTCTTAATTTTGTGAGTTATTTTAGCTCTTAGTGATGTGTCTTGTGAACTTAGGTTTTCCACATCACCTTAAAGTGGTTTTAATAAAAATTTATGTTTGGATGGATTTACCCAAAATAGATATGATCTAGTAGGGATTTTTACCATGGATTTTTGATTCCATTTTGGTTAGGGGTGATTGTGGAATAGATCTTTATTTTACACCATAGTCTTAGGGTAAAATGTAATGATTACAATATAGATAGTAGTTTTTCACCATTTTTATTTAATTTAATTGTTGGGTATAAACTATTAAACCCCTTTAATGATCATCACTTACCTAACATCCCTCTCTAATAATGGATAACTTAATTATAGATTTTTGTGTTCTTTAGAACCATATTCGTCAATTTTGAACATTGGTCTTGGGAGATTGGTTTCTATCAATACTCGGTGAGTTATCCTTCCTCCTTCTATTGTTCTACTCTATTATTCATCTAGATAATGTTTTGGTTGAGAGATATAGCTTGTTTGGGTGATGTTTTTTCTAAAGTGTGATGGGGGGTGTTTTCTCATAGGTTGGTGATTCTTTCTTGGTGTTCCTTTGAGTGATTAAAACTCAGTGTTCACATTCTTCTTGTTTTGGTTTTTCACAACAAGTTATAAATACATATTTCATTTTTTTTTATCATTTTTCTCTCCTTCTTTTGGTACATCTATGATATTATCATACACTTTTTTTATTTGGGTGGATTTTAAGGGCTAACAAAAGAAAATAATGAACCATATTGAATGAATTTTAAAGGTAAGGGGGGATGAACTCACATGTGATTAGTTTTTTTCTAAATTTTCTTATTAAATCTAGACACTAAATTATATTGATGTAAATAACTATTATTAATCCCCATGTGGGATATAGCTTCTTTAAAATTGTTAACCCATTTTGTGTTTTTTTCTTAAACTTTCTATTCATAAAATGTTTAGTGCTTATAGATAGTTATGAATCTATTATGTGTAAATCATTAAATTGCATGAAAGAAATCATTCTATAATTAATGAAATGTTATGTAATACCTATTTAAATAAAAAATATTATTTTGATGATTTTTGTGAGTTGTAAAAAATTTCCGTGCCCTACTAGTGTGTTTTATATTATTTTAGTGCTTATGAGGATCTTATGAGTTTGGTAAGGTGAAGGTAGTGACTGGTTTGGGTGAAAGGTATGATGGGAATTGGTATAGTGAGTAGTTTGGGGTGGAAGAATTGATGTCAAGTTGGTAATTCTTGGTTGATGATTATTATGTGATGGATGGTCTGTTAAAGTGGTTTGATATGAGATGTGATGGTGGTTGTTATGATATGTTTGGACTATTGTGATATGATGTGTGTTTTAGTTTCCTGGTAGATATGCAATGAAAATATTAATGGGGAAATGGGTTTGACATGGGTTAGAATTAAACAATTTTAGGTTGAAATTGAGTGTTTATTAACTGGTTAATGAACTCAATGTAGATAAATGAGTAGAAAAAAAATTATTAATAGCTAAATTTAAGACTATGTGTGATGGAGAGTGGGTTTTCAATAAATATTGATTTGGATGGTAAAATAAGTGGAACTTGTTCGATAACTAGTGAATTTGGAAAATGGATTAATTTTTAAATTGAAATATGAATTATAGGTTGTTTGATAAGATTATTTATTTGGTAAAGTTGCATTTATAGGTTTCTATACTTGGTGGAGGAAATTTTTAGGAAATTTGGAGATGTTTTGGGTTATTATAGTGATGTTATATGTGAACCCTTAGGTTTAGTATTGTTTTTTATCTATATATACCTTCATTTTCAGGTCTCTTTTATACACACCCCACCCACATCAAGTACTATATACCGAAACCCAAACTGTTGGGGTGTTTTTCTCAATAAGTAAGATGATGAGAGGACAAATTATTGATTACCCCCTCTTTCCCACTCTACCTTCAGAAATAGTATGTGGATGCATTACAATGTTGGTAGAGAATACTGGATGATGACTATATAATTTATATTTATTATTAAAAATGAGATAAATTTAATTATGGTTGTGGTTATAAATGATAGGAGGATGGCATGAGGTTGATAACCTTACTGTTCATGAAACCCTACTATAATGGTTATTTGGTTATGGATGGATGTGTGATGGTATAGATGATGATCTAGAAGTAGAAAGTGATATGAGAATACTGAATAATTCTAGTAGAAAATGTTGGGCCCTGCAAGAGTGTGGGGTTGGTAAGGTAGGGACCCAAACCACATCAAAGATGACATTATATTTGATGGATAATATACATTGATGGGATGAGAGAATAGGATGATTGAAATTTTTTTAATGTGTTTAGCAACTCAGTGTGTAGGTGGATATGGGGAAAATTTATATATGATCTATTGATTTTATTTTAATACCTTATATGGATTATTTGTTGAGTGATCCTTAGTGAGGCTGGGATGGTATGGTATACTATTTAGATTCATCTTAGTTATATTATTTATCAATCGGTTAATTAGTATTCTCTTCTAAAATTTTTACAAGAGACCTTGGGTATGATCCTAATGAGTATATATGTTATTATTATACCAAATATATAAAAACTATTTTACAGGTTTCCAAGGTGGTCTTGGAGATCTATCTAGACATTACTATCATGGAGGATGGAGTTGTTTTAGATTAGTTTCCTTATATTACATTTTTTAGAAATTCTTTTGCATAAATTTATTTCTATCACTTGACATGAATTATGGAATTTTTTGTTATGGGATTCTAGTTATTTTATATATAATGGTGTTGTTTGCTGGCTGTCTATCTAATCTCTTGATCCATTTTCATCAATTAAAGGGTAATGCCTCCAATTTATATTTTTATACCCTCAATGTTAGTTATTAACTCATGTTATATTAGAGGTTGGATTTTAGGGTCACTCTCACTCTTTATTTTCAATATAAGAGTTGGGATAGTGTAGGGATGGGTCCTCACAAAGTGGTATCAAAGGGCGTTTTGTTGTGATATCTGGTGGAAATTGGGGTTAGAACATTTTGAGGCCAACATGGGTCATTAGGGAAACTATTTCTTGAGTTTAGTTTGTTATTTATTAATTAGAGATCTTCTAGGAAAAAGGATTGTAGGGCCCCCTATAATATACTATAAGGACATTAATATTTTTGGACATGCTAAATGATGTGACACTACATTACTAATAGAGACCAAGAGAGGTTTATACATCATATTAGTTTGTGATTTTGATTGAATGGGGTGATGTTGGGAAATTAAAATGAAATTAAATAAATTAATCTAAATATATTCAGAAATATTAGGATTATTCTTTCTATTATGCCTTATTTTCATAAATCGATCTTTCTTATTGTGTGTTTATATTTCTTGGTGGAGATGTTTATCAATGCGATCAAATCGATCATTTGAGGATAGATCTGGTGGAGGAGTATTGATTTTTATAGAAGATGTTTCATTCTTTCGGATGTTTGAAGCTGGAAACATATGAGGGGAAATTACCAATCTGGATATAGTGTACTAGTTATAGGATCTCAAGATATCATTTAGTTTGATTCCAAAAAGATCTTAATATTGAGTTCCATTAGAGATCATCCATATGTGAGTTTAAGTGTGTCAGTTGTGTATATTATATCATAGAGAGTGAGAGGAGGAAGTCGTATCCATTGAAGATTTATAGAAGTATTTTTGTTTATCTTTATTAACATTGATGATGAAATTAATAAATTTCCAATAGATACTCTACTATCCCTAAGGGAGACATAGTGAATAGGATTTTGGGATCAGGTTCATAGAACTCTAAAATTACCCTCCATGTCAATTTATACTTGGGGAGTCTAGAGAATGGTTTCTTTAAGAGGTGATCTATCCAATGATAAAATTCATAGTTTCTCAATTTTTTATTCATGTATACATATATTTGTAAATAAAATTATAATTGATTGAGTGGATTGAATCATAGGGGGAGTTCTCAATAGAATGATTAACAGAGTTTAACATGGAAAAAATTATAATGTGAGGGGTTAATGAAATCAAGGTTCCAATCAGTAGGGAATCATTAGTGGAATTATACTTCATGATTTATAGGTGTCTAATAAGAGATATCTGATGGTGTGTTTTTCTTGTGGAGGTCACATACATTATTAGTCATAATGAGAAACCTCTCTAGGATGTTAGTTTTTCATGGGTGGATAGACCCATTTTCATCCATTGTAGCATAAGATTCCCAAAATAACATATCTACAGAAGGGGCTATAATTTTTTATTTAGAAACCAGCTAAACATGCATATTCCCCACTAATGGGAGGTGAATCTTGTAGAGGTAATCCCCATGATTGTCCTCACCCTCAGGGATCCATACCTAATCATAGTTATGGAGGTCATCAATAGTAAGGTAGAAGATCTAGTCATAGAAAAATTCATTTTATAAATTTGTCAGCTCTAGAGGGACCGTAGGTTTTTTGAGGTATGGTTATTTTATCATATATCTTATATTATACCATGTTTAATTCTAAATATTTACACTCTTTTGTTCTTCCTTCCTTATTCAGTTCACTATAACTATAGGTGGAGAGAATTATAGTTCCCCCGGTCCTCGCCAATTATAATTCATGATAATCTGATTGATCTGTACTAGGGGTGTAGATTGATGATGGATAAATATTATTGATTGGGGGACTTCATCCTATTTCAGATACAACCATATAATTTCATCCTTAAGATGGATTAGTTGTATTCAATGATTTTATTTGTAAATTTATTCTTTAAGAGTGTCATATTTTCAAATGTGGAATGTCAATGAGAGGTGTTTGTTGGAAATTTTTGTTTTTGGATGGGTGGAAGGTATTATAAAATTCTCTTATCTATATTGGTATAGTTTTAAACGGAACCCTAGGTAGAAGAGGTTCCCAGATTTATTGTATAGTTTCTAGATGTTTTTTCATATGAGGTTATGACACTACGCCCACATCATGACATATATTTTGGGATAGAATTATAGTTATGTACATCTCTAATCTCGATGGATCCTTATCATATGGAACCCAAAAAGTTGAATGTGTTGAGGATTAATATTAGTGGTTTATTATAATAGATATTCATAGACGATTGTATCACTTTGGGGTGCCCTGGTGTTATTTACTAAAAAGGTGTTTGATTGTTTGAGGCTTTTTATAAACCACCATATGTTCAACTAGGTGATATCCAAGAATTATTTCCCACTCTAATGATAGATGATCCATTTGAATATCTTAACAAAACCTATTTTTTTCTTAGTTTGATTTGTGTTATGGATATCACTAAATTAAGGGTGAAGGGGGAGAATATCCAAAAGATTAAATTTTTCTATAGTTATAGACACTTTTAGTTAATAATGATGATTTTGGGTGTCATGAACATTCCATCTATGTTCATTTAACTTATACAATATTTTTTATGAGTGTCGATACCATTACATAGTCATGTTAATCGACGAAAATCTTGTATAATTAAAGGAATAAGAGGATTATGTTAGACAAATTTGATTTATCTTGACCATCCATCGGTAAAATAAACTCTATGGGAATCTATCCAAGTTCATGTTTTGGATTAAAGAGTACACTTTATTAGACAGGTGGTGTCTTAAAAGGGTGTGTTCATGGACCTATCAAATATTGAGGTAGTTGTTTCTTAGGTTTCACTGAAGAATATAGAAGTGGTTCACACTCTACCAATCACCTCTTTCAAAGGTCTCATTATAAAACTCTTTACTTTAGATTATTTCTACCTAATTTTCTTAATAAAATAGTTTTTTCCAAATTGTAAAAGTTCTCACCTATTATAATACGTATCATTGGTTCAAATATTCCTTGTCATATAAGATATTTTTGGATATATTTTTTTTGAATTATATCATATTGAATACCCATTAACATACATGTAATGAAAGTACCATACCTTAATATAAATTGGTTAGTGTTAGATAACATTTTACTATCTAAAGGGCTAACTGATTACTTCCCTGATGATTCAATTTCCATAATAAGGAGTGATGTTCGAGGATTTTTTATTCTTCCCATCTAGGTTTTGGATGTGTTGTAATGTATTACAGGGTAGTGATCTCTTATGAGTATAGGAATTTATTCACCCATAAATGTAACTACTCTACCAATTTCATAAATTCAGTGGTATTAGGGTTTACCTTGAATTTATGGTGACATTAACTCATCAATTAATGATTCATGGCCTTCACACAACAAAATAATTTGAATCATGCATTCACTCTATATGACTTGAATGTACATTAGTGGAGGTGGATAGAGTTTATCTAAAATTATGATCTTTATATCTTATGAACTAAAAGAAATAAGAATTTTATAGTAGGTTTGGTGATAAGAAAGTCATGATTATATGATATTTGTGAGTCCAAGAATACATAGAGGGATGTAGAGGAGTCATTGTATATTCATCTTATAGTAGAGGAGGTCAATGTTTGGGATGTTTGTCACATATGACATTGAAATATTCCTTATTTCAGAAGGTGGGGGAGTCTTAGTGGGGAGACATGTAAGTGGAAGTGATGGTTGAATATTTTATCCATAGTGAATCTCTAGTGGAGTGGTTTGGGGATTTCCTAAATCGGATGTTGTTTCAGGGGAGGTTGTATTTTAATTGGACATGCATGAGGGAGTTTTTTTGAGTTTCACTACTCACCCTAAATGATGCATCTAAGAACGACTAAGATGTATTTTTACATATTTAATCCACATTGGTGGATTGGGATGAAGCAATCAGTGGACGAGTTAAGGGAATGTAGTTTAGTCTTCCAATATGTGAATATATAGTAATGTTCTTATGGAGGGTTTTTATATCCTTTTGATGTCCCTGAGTAGAAGTGAGTGGACATATATATGAATTTATTCCAGGGGTTACCTTGGTTCTAG
Source organism: Viscum album (assembly GCA_963277665.1). Lineage (NCBI taxonomy): Eukaryota > Viridiplantae > Streptophyta > Magnoliopsida > Santalales > Viscaceae > Viscum > Viscum album. Next base: position 670,609,671 of record OY728133.1, read on the forward strand.
GGAAGATATGATGTTCGTTGGGTGATTATGGATTGACTAACAAAATCAACCCATTTTATGTTAATTTTAGAGTAATGTTCTAGGGATGTTTTGGAGAGATGATACATGGATTATGTGGTCAATATCTATGGGTTACTGGGGTACAACATCACTAATAAGTATCCTCTTTTCACCTTGTGATTAAATAGGGTATTTCAGAATGATTTTCGTACAAAACTACCCTTTATAAATTCTTTATATCCCTAGATAGATGATAATATCGATTAGACAATCCCAACACTAGGTAATATATGGTGGTCTTAAATTCTATACTTTTACTGATCATGGGTGAAACACCTATATTTGGTTTATTTTTCTTATTATAATAGCTATCACTCATCCATAGGCATGGATAAATTTGACATATCTTATAGGTGTTCATGTAAATATCTATTTTTATAGACTAAGGTTGGGGAGTGATGATTTATTACTCTAGGTTTGATATAGGATATGATAGATAATATCCAGATGGTTCAAGAGTGAATAATGTTGGTATAGGACTTCTAGAAGGCCTATACTAATTATAAGTATAGACCCTTATAATTTGAGGTTTGAGACCACATTTATTAAGGGTTTCTACCTAATGGGAGGAGTAAAGGTTTTGTCAAGGAAGTATTATTTATCCTATTTTTTCAAGCCTTTAGATGTGTATGGGTGTGTTTGCGGGGTGGTGTATCGGTACATGCATCCACATTTTCAGAATGGATCAATAATGCCTTCCATGTGTCTCTACTTCCTCAATACCTTCACGATGACTCATATGTCATTAATGAGGGAGATTTTTAAATTGAGGATGACGTCATATTCATGGGGAAACCAATTAAGATCAAGGATTATTAGGAGAAGGTAATGTGTGAGAATTTCATTCCCTTAGTACATGTGTTGTTGCAGAATTGTGGTCTAGATGATAGTTCTTGGGATATGCGATACAGAAGCATGATTAGTAACCTGATTTTTTTTGAACATTTATGTCATTTTTATTTTCATATTTGTTAATGTGATTCTTTAATTTTTCCATTGGATTATAAAATCTAGTTATTTCTCATTTTTGTTCTGTATAGTTAGTAGTTTTTTTGAGATATAGTGAGATCCGTGAGAGGTATATCATGGGATGGTTTTTTATAATTTTCCCTAACCATTCCATTCCACAATTTATTTTTATTCTAGATGATGATAATTGTTTCATAGGTATGTAATATAATACTATGGGTATTCCCAACCTATTACTTATTGAAAAATTGGGTGTTTGGGTCTATTGATCAATGTTTCAAGTAGAAACTAATGATGTAGGTTTAACTTTTCTTCTTGAAGAAGATGTTATATAATGGATATATAGGTTTTAGTAAAGTGGAGGTTTTTTTGTGTTTTTTGGGACATCCAAAATAGGGTCTTGATGATGTTAGGTTTTGGTGTCTCTTCTACCTAAATGGTGGATGTAACTTATAGGTGAGATGTGGTGTGAAATCTTGAAGATGCCAATTTTGGTGAACCTATGAATATGAGGAGAGTTTTGATGTTCCATGATGTTGTGGTGTAATAGTTCTGGAGTTGGGTTTCATATGATGTAGCATAATCCCTTGTAGTGTGGAGTTTCGAGTGGCCAATTTTGATGACTCCATCAATTTTGGGGTTATTGTTTCATTGATTTTTAAGATGTGATGCAGCCTTATGAGGGAAGGTAGGATGACTGGCATCTGTGTTGTTGATTCTAGAGGCCAATTGGATTGGGGGAGAGTATGACACAACTCTTTGAGTTAAATAGTAGTCTTAGGTGAAAACAAAATGATTATAGTATGGATAGGGGTTCCATATCATTTTCATTTAATTTAATTATTGGGTATAAATTTCTGAACACCTAAAAATCTTATCACTTACCTGAATTCTCCCTTAACTCATAGGAAACCTAGGTGTGTCATTGATAGATACTATAACCCCTCCTCATTAAATTTGAGCCTTGGTATTTTAATATTATTTTATAAAAATCCTTGGTGTGTTCCTTAGTATTCATTCCATATTTCACATATGTTATTCATTTGGATAAAGTTATTGTTCAGAGATATGAATGTTTTGTGTGATGTTGTGGATAAATATTGATAGGGTAAAATGTGTCCTAGGTTATTGATACCTTATTGGTTTTTCCATGAGTGATTATAACTTGGTAATCACCTTCTCCTTACATAGGGTTTTTTCAATGAATTGGAATTCATTTTTTAGGGTAAGGGATCAATGTTATCTCATTTTTCTAGTGTATCTATGATATTAGAATATTTTTGTATTCATTTGTGTGGACCATAAGATATAACTAAAGAAGTTAAAAAATTGGATTTAATGAAATTTAATGGGAATGGGGGATCAACTCTTCTGTGTTTACATGATTTTGGGAATATTTTAATAAATTATGCCCACTTGTTTCTATTACTGAAAATAATTATTATTGTTGAGCCTTATGTGTGATGTTATAGTTGAGAAATTATGAACACTTATTATGTTTTATTTAACTCTTCATATAGAAAAAGTTATGAACTTATATATAAATGTGAAAAAGATTTGTGTAATTCTGAAAATTATTTGAAAACAAAAATGCAAGAATTGATGATATGTTATATAATCCATCTTTAAGGAAAATAATATTATTTTTATGATTTCTATGGGAGGAAAATCTTTTATTTTTCCCCAATAGTTTATTTTTTATTATTTTGATGATTTTTTGGATATTGTGGGTCTGGTACGGTGATGGTGGTGACCAATTTTGGTGTGGAATCTGATGGGGGGAGGGGTTTTAGTGGTATGGAATGGGATATGTTGATAATTGGTTGGTAGTGGTTGGTTGATGATTTTTTTGTGATCGATGGCCTATGAAAGTGGTTTGGATTTTGATGAAATAGTTCTTTCCATGATATGGTTTGTCTTTTGTGACATGATGTGTGTTTTAGTTAGTTAGTGGATATGGGATATAATTAGTAATCTTGATATCGGTATGGAATATGCTATAATTAAAATATTATGGGATGAAATCTAATATGTGGTAGTTTTTTAATGAACTAAATGAAATTAAAGTTGTTGTAACAAAATGTTTAATGTCTGAACACTGGGTGAGCTGGAGAGTGGTTTGTCATTGAATATGTAATTAACTGGTTAAATAAGTGGAACATGGTTGATATCAAGTAAATATGGAAATAAGTTGAATATTAAATAAAAAAGGGTAATTTTGGGTTGTGCATGCTGTTGATTTATGTGTTGATGTTATATTTAGTGGTGCATGTATTTTGTGGTGGATTTTATGAGGAGATGTGGTAGTTTTTTAGTTAATTCTTATATTGTTAAATGTGAAACCTTAATTTGGGTATTTTGTGTTTTTTATATATTCTTGTATTTTAATGTTACTTCTATACATACCCTACCCATATTGAGTACTACTTATTTACACCCAAATATTAAGGAGAGTGATTTCTTCAATAACTAGTAAGGAGAAGGAATAAATGGTTTATTACCCCCACTTCTCTATTATTCCTTCAATAATAGTACATGAATACGGTACCTAGTAGGTTTTGAGTACTGGCCGATAATGATACAGTTAGTGGTGATGTCTGGTAATGAGAGAAAGTTGTAGGTGGGGGTAATTCATGGTAGGAGGAGGGCATGAGGTTGATTCCCACCATGCTCATGATACCCTACTGCATTAGTTACATGGTTGCAGTTGGATTCATTGTGATATATATGGTTATATATTAACTGTAATGCCCTGACCCCAAAAGCTAGAAGCCGGTGCATTATTTTAATTCATTGGAATGATTAAAAGGAATCAAGTCCCGAAAGACCGATTAGTTTAGTATTCATGGAAAATATATTACATAAATGAATGTTACATTACACATTATAAAATAAAACATGAAATAAATTATCCTTTGAGAACTCCGTTAATCCCATAGCTAACCCTGCATATCAATCATAATAAACTTCTTAGAATCATGGTAAAATAAAACATAAGAAAGGGGTGAGCTCAGATGCTCAGTATGAGTAAGAAATATAGCAGAAGATAACATAAACATTAGGCATGGTGAATAATTGAAAACACATGAATTTACAAATAATAAACATGAACACTTTATGGCAGGAATATGAGCTGAGTAAATAATGCCATAATAAAATATAGTCATGGGTATTCTACTAGTCTAACAACCACATGAAATATTAATAGCTAATCTCATAATGATGGAATGCATAATGTTGGACATATAAACCACATAGTCAAGGCCTCATGCTAAGACTACAAATAAGATTTTGTCAAGGCCTTGTTCTAAGACACTAGTTTGTCTCATGAGACATATCGATGCATCGAGGAGAAATAGCAGGCTCCACCTGTCACATACTAAGTCCAATGAATTCTTCATCTGAAAGGGTCAAAAATAATCTAAACATTCGTATTAATACTAGCATACTAAATATCAATATATTAACCACAAACCACGGATTGCATAAAAATAGCACATCCAAAGTCAAACATAACTCATTAAATACAATATGGAAGATTGTATTATAATAAATTAACCTCAATCAAGAATAATGATGGATATTGACATAGATGAAAATAATAATGAAAACTATTGGATAGAAATATCCCCCTTTTTCTTGAAACCATTTAAAAGTTTCATTATTTATTAAGAAGTTGTTTAAATAGATTTTTGAATAAAAGTGTCCCATACAACTTTGAAACTTTTAAAACGAATTTTAATATTAAAAAATTAATGATAATATAAATAAATCATTAAAAATATTTTTAAAACATGGAAATTAATGAGAAATATTTATAAGAATAAATCTTTAAAACATTTAAAATGATATTTTAGTTGGAGTTCCTAACTAAAAGAGAGACACTTGAATACGCATGAACGCTACTTTCATTTCTATTTTATATTTTAATGGAATTAAAACATAATTATACATAGTTATGTTATAATTACAGTATAATATCATATATAATATCATTAAATCCATCCTTTATATGTCGCACATAAGGAATTAACAAGTCATATCACTTTGAGGTGGTGGTAGTCGACACTTCCTCAAATGAAATTATCGCGTTTTACCCATAACGGAAACCATAAAAGAATGTTATAAATGGAAAATATAGAATCATAAAGAAGAAATAAACATAATATATATCATAAATAAATACAGTTCCATCTTAATGGCCACCAAGAGAGTCAGTAAGAGATAATTGAATAATCATTGTTTCGTGAGGCGTTAGTTTTCCATCCACAGAAACAGTATGTTATTTACCCATTAGATGGAGGTGTGTGTAAGTGTAGTTCTAATAATTCTCATAACAACATCATGGTATATTGATGATACTGGTGTTGTTATAAAAGAAATGAATAATAAGATTTTAGGGGTTGGAGAAGTAAAATAAAAGAAAAAAAAGCTAAGATAAACCATTACCTTTAATTTGGGTAACTCCCTTTGGTTTGAACCAAAAGGACTTCTGGAAGTGACTTCTACCTAAGGTAAGGCTTCTAGGTGTAATAGAGGGATATTTAGAGCTCATTTGGTCAAGGGTTGGATGAGCCAAGGGGCTTGAGAGGTGTGAGGAATGGGTTATAAGTGGTGTTCCTTTATAAGGGAGAGGAGGGGCTCTTTAGGAATGTTTGAAAATCTTATTTCATTATAAACTTATATTCGGTTTCAAAAGGTCTAAAACTCATTAAAGTCTAATATAAGATGACTCATGTTTGAAATAAAATCATCCAATAAGAATTTGACATGTTTTAAATATTTTTTTAATATTAATAATCTTATTTCTTTAAATAATTTATTAATAAGTTAAATACTGCATCATTATTGTGTCATAAATAATTTAATTTATTTGATGTCTAAAATTAAAAAAAATACCATAATGTATTAAATCTATTTATCTTTCTAATTATTATTAATAGTCAAAAATATGACTTATATAACCCCATGTAAAAATAGATATACTAAAGGATATTTGTTAATGGAATTTTTGTCTTTACATTATGTTAATTAAGATAAAGTGTCACTATCACACATAAGTGTCTCCATGGGGTCCCAAAATCATCTCAAGGATGCCCATTGTCATCCATGACTCATCCAATAAGGTTAGGAAAAGTGTTAAGGTAATTTTGTATAATTATAATTGTTTGTCGGAGTGGATACTCAAGAGGGGGGGGGGGTGAATTGAGTTCCAATTAAAATTTCTATTTTAATACTTTGTCTTAAAAGCCCCCAAATAAAATACTAAATTAAACTATAGTGAATTTATATCAAATTAAGGGTTCGGTTTGGTTCTCAAGGGATTGATTATTTCCCAGTTAATCAAAATAGAAAGGTTGATTAACTTTTGAAACTAACTTACTGATTTACAAATAATATAAACACTTACGAATTTAATTATCAAAGTGACTTTAAAACAGTTTTGGTTTTAAAGTAATTAGCAGCAGAATAAAGGAATATCTTTGAATGATATAGCACAACAGATATAACCAAGAGGATTAGTCTCAAGACGAGACTTAGTCCTCTCAAAAGCATTCATAAAAAGATGATCCACACCCTGGATCGGGGATAACAACAACAACCAGCTGTCCAGGTCCAAGACCTCTACCACTGTTATCCGTGGGAACAAACACAACAGAAACCAACTGTTCAGGTCACACGACCTCTACCACTATCCCAGTGGGAAATAAACGATGTAAAGAGTTTCAGTGAGGATTTGCAGATCCTCCAGTTAAATTACAGGAGACAATGTGTGTGTAAAATATAGAAGATAACACACACTGTTCGAAATGTAAAAAGATAAATCACAGAGCAAATATTTAGAGTTTATAAATGGCTCTAGTGATTGTTGTGTAGTTATGGACACCTTTGATTGATCAGAATTCGCTCTGAGTCATCTTCTGGTTTTTTTCTGGAAAATATAGTATCGTCTGTTTCCTTGACTTCCAGGTGTAAGGATAGTTAAAGAAGCTGTTGAGTGATGTTGTTGTTTTTGTTCTCAACTCTTCTCTGGTATGCAGAAGTGTACGAGTTCTTCTTGCAAGCTCAGTTGTCTCTTTACATGTACACCAGCTCGGTTCAGCACTCTGCATATTCATTCTTGTGTTCAACACTTTTTCTTGCAGCACACGCGCACCTCTTCAGCTCGAAAGAAGCTCTTATTTAACGCACGAGCTTCAGAAAAAGATATGATTTCTTTTTGCAGGTACGAGCTATGGTTTCCTGACAACAAACGACACACATTCCTAATATGGCCGTTGGTTAGATTAAATAAAGATAAAGAAATTCAAATAGCTGTTTATGACTATCAGTGTGTCAAGTGATCGGTAGGTCATCAGCATCAGCATTGGTGAGACATCTTCGGTGACTGAGATGATTAGCATCGGTGTGTAATGATCAGTGACTCATTTGATCAGCATCGGTGAGACATCTTCAGTGACTCAGATGATCAGCATCGGTGAGACATCTTCGGTAGTCTTGTCTGTCGGTAGACTTGATGTATTGGTAGCGGTGGACTTGTAACAGTAGCGGTGGCTCTGCCTTTACCAGTAACGGTAACTCTCTATCGGTAGTTGTGGCTCTGCCTTTACCAGTAGAGGTAACTCTCTATCGGTAGCTGTGGCTCTGCCTTGAAATGGTAGCGGCAACTCTCTATCGGTAGCTTTGGCTCTGCCTTGTAACGGTAGCGGTAGCTCTCTATCGGTAGACTTTGAATAATGGTGGACTTCAGTATATTGGTAGCTGTCAACTTTTATGTAGTGGTAACTGTCGACTTCATTGTATCGGTAGCTCTATTATAGTGGTAGCTCCAACATATCGGTAGCTATTTTTTCTGATGGTAGCTACTGTCTAACGGTTGCTAGCTTGTAACGGTATCTATTTGTTCTGACGGTAGCTACTGTATAACGGTTTCTCTACTCTGTATCGATAGCTAGTTTTTAACAGTAGCTAAAAAATGTTTGATCATTCACTTGGAAGAATGAGTTAAGTCATAGTAAACATATATCTGATAATTCAAAAGACTTAATTTAAGCATAGTGAAAGTAACAACATATATTAAAGTATATTTGGAATGTATTAAGCATAATCAAGATATAAATAAAGAATGTTTGGGATTATCAAAACACAATAAAGCAACTTATTTCTAGAGGGTTCAACAATCTCCCCCTTTTTGATAATCACAACTTATGCCAAAATAAAGTAATATTAGAAAAAAAATCAAAGTATGATATCAACAGTATAGTATCAGAGAGAAAAAAAATCTCAGGAATTGATATAAAAAATATATTATCAGAGGAAAAAATATAAAAACAGGAATATATCGAGAAATAATGTAGTATCAGAGGAAAGCACAAGAAAGATTCTTTGGTTTGCATATTCCTCCCCCTATCAATTTAACTACAGGATTCTCCTCCAAAGTAATGATTTTCTCCCCCGTTGTCCCCTTAAGTGAACAACATTCTCTCTCTCTCTCTCTGGGTACAGGTTTCCAATAATTTCTCCCCCTTTGTGATTAACAAAAATGAGGGTATCAGAGAAAATAGAAGGACTAGGAAAGAAAATATTCAAAGTAAAATAGACAGTGAAGAGAGGAATAAAGTATTTGATTGATAAGAAAAAGATACATTTGGGAAATCCGAAAAGTACAAAAATACTTTGAATCCCATCAAAAAAATGTCCAGAAGCACTCAATCATCCTCTTGAACAGGTGTCTTTCCCTTGGGATCGGAAGAGGGTACAGAGGTAGAGTCAGCGGGCTTGGGAATTTCTGAAAGAACCACTGGTGGATCAGCAACTGATACAGTACCAGATCTGTAATTTGTCTATCTCTGAGGGATCAAAGGTGTCAAGCTCTAGATGGCTTGAACTGGAGTTAATTGAGGAGTACTCCCAGAGGAAGATGGTGGAAGGGAAGGTGGTACAATAACTGGCCGAGCATCCACATGTAGGAAAGGCAGCAAGAGATTCCAAAATCCATGATAATGCTTCCACCTCTTTCCATAGAAGATACAAAATCATCTCTATTCTCAATAAACTTATCTAAAGCCGGAGTGAGGTCCCTGAGCTTACTAAACTGTTCTATGAAGGCTTGGGTAACTGGAGGTAGCTTCATATTCTCAATCAAAATCTTGAAATGGTTTGTCATTTGGTGCTTGGTATAAACTTTCTCAAAATAAGAATCCACCTTATTTTTGATTTCCTCTTGAGAAGAAGTAGCTGACCGCAGGTGATCACGAAAAAAACTACAAACTTCCCTAGTGGTAGCAAGAATATGAGTATCTGATGCACCACTGGGACTGGCCTTAGCCAATTCTTCCTGAAAAATAGTGAGGATTTGGTCAAGGTTCACACTTGTGCTGGATGAGGGAAGAGGTTTCATTGAGAAGGCCACTGTTTCCTTGAAAGAGTGAGTCGGACTACTAACCACCTTCTGAACAAGTTCATCCTGACTGTTCAGATGTTCTTTAACTGACTTCTTAAAGGCCTCAAAAACTTCCACAAACTGTTTGACCACTTCTTTGATATATTTAATGTCAGTGTGCACTTGGGTTTGAGAACTATTCAAAGCAGTCAATGAAGCAATTGATTGTTGAAGAGAAACTACAGCTCCTATCCAACTCTCAATATGAGTGTGGCACACCTTAAGTTCATCCACCATTTCTTTCACAGGACTGGACACACTACATCCAATGGATAACTCAATGGATTTCTCCACGCTTTTCATCTCTTCAACCATACTTTTCTTCATATCTTCCATTTATTCTCTTATTGCTTATATCAATTCGGCTTTTAAAGACTTAAGGTCCTCCTTGGTTTCCACATTGTCAGCCGTAGTGGGTAAGGTAACTGATTACATTTGGTGTTGGTCTTCCTCATCAAAATCACCATAAGAAAGTCCAAGAATCATATATCCGGGATCTGATGTCCAACCTTCAATGTCATATGATACTGATACTGAGCCAAGATTATCTCCCTCACTTGAAACAATTTCCTTAGGTATCTCTTCCAACTCTTCTTCCTAAGGTAATTCTGCAATTTTCTCTACAATTACAGTAGATTCAGTAGCCATTTGTTCTGAGTCATTAATGACTTTCTCATCAACAGGTGCTACTGCTATGTCTTCCTGATCAGGCACTATCCTGACTGTACTGACTATTAGAGGACTCAAACTGAGCTCTTTTTCAACATTTTCCTCATCATCTGCTTCATCATCAGCCTCCTTTTCTCTATGATCAGATTCGGTTGTCTCACCCTCCTCAGAGGTTTCCTTGACAACATATTGGCATGATTCTTCTCCTTATTCTATAGTCTCTGAATCATTGTCCTTCAAGACAATTTCTCTCTTTGGTAGTGCTTTTGGAGGGCTAGCTGCTCCATAAGAAATAACGTGATGCACAGGACTATGGGGTAAGTCTGGGTCTCCTCCTTCCTCAACTGAAGTCTCTTCTCCTCAGCTTCATCATCACTGTAGACTGGTTCTAGCTCATCTGGTCCAAGACCAGGATCTCTCACATCCTTTGGTCTAGACGGATGATCCACAGGAGTGACCTTGTCATAAATTTTTCCATCATCATTTACCCATGATTTCTTCCAAGGATTCCATCTTACATTCTTGTATTTATAGATAGTTCTTGTAATAAATATGTTATCCTTAACCACTACCAGCTCATCCTGAGGTCCAGCTATCTCCTTCACTTTTAGCATCACAGAAATTAGCTTTGAAAAAAACAAGGCATTTGATTTTGACTTCGGTCTAGTCATCTCTTCCACTTGAACCATAATCAATCTACATAGATTGATTCTCACACTTTGCTTTAGCAAATGTAACAGATATATGTCTTGGAATCTCAAAGTGGAAAAGTCTCCTCTTCTCGAACTAACAACATGCTGAATAAATTGAAATAACAGCTTATCTTCTCCTTCCATCTCTGCAGCAATCACCTTTCTAGGGGTCCCATTCCCTGTGAGTTCTAGCAAAGCATCTTCATATTGTAACACGTCACTGGTCGAAGGTACATACATGGAATAATAAGTAAAATCACCATCATGAGGGACTCTTAGGTTCTCAGACCATTCTTTTGAAGTAAACAATACTTCCTGACCATTCACATATGAAACCATTCTACTTTCTTCTTCATGCTTTTAAAAATGAACGAATTTGTAGAACGGTTTCACCAGTCCTGGATAATAAGGTCCGTTTTTGTTCGCGAAGCATTCTAGCCAACCTTGTTCTTCTAACACTCTAAGAACCAACGACTTTCTTTCCATAATCCATTCTTCACACACCTCTTTTTCAACAACTATCTCATGCTTCGATAGGTGTGGGTTTACTGGTCTTATCCGAGCTACACTTCCACTGCCACTTCCACTGGCATCAGTACTAGCTACTTTTTGTCACTTCGCTGTCGGCGCTTCATTTCCATCAGTCATCTGAGGTCTCTTGACGCGGGCCATTACGAATTTGAGGCTAGGGTTCTGAAGGTCGAGAGGTTTAGGTTTAGGAGAGTTCGAGCAGACAGGTTCGCTGTGAGATTGAGTGAGTCTAGTTCGAGTTTTAATATCATTTAGGATTCATAAATCACATAAATCATAAATAAAATAAAATGGTTCGATGACTCAGCTTTACAGAATAATATAGCGTGCAAATGTACCAGTAAAGTCTTCTAACGGTAAGGTCTACCTAACGGTGAGGTCTCCCTAAGGGTGAGGTCTCCCTGACGGCGAGGTCTCTCTGACGGTGAGGTCTCCCTAACGGTGAGGTCTCCCTAACGGTGAGGTCTCCCTAACGGTGAGGTCTCCCTATGGTGAGGTCTCCCTAACGGTGAGGTCTCCCTGACGATGAGGTTTCCCTAACGGTGAGGTCTCCCTAACGGTGAGGTCTCCCTAACGGCGAGGTCTCCCTAACGGTGAGGTCTCCCTAACAGTGAGGTTTCTTTAATGGTTTCAAGGGTAAGTTATCATTCCTAATTCATGTTTGATGAAACTTAATCTTTCTGAACTTAAAGGCTTAGTGAAAATATCAGCTAATTGAAGTTCAGTGCCTATGAACTCAAGTGTTATATCACCTCTTGGATAATGATCTCTTAGAAAATGGTGTCTAACATCAATATGTTTAGTTCTAGAGTGATACATAGGATTCCTAGAGATGTTAATCACACTAGTGTTGTCAAAATTGATTGAAACATGTTTAATGTCAAATCCATAATTCAGTAGTGTGTGTTTCATCCACAGAATCTGTGCACAGTAGCTACTAGAAGCAATGTATTCTGCTTCAGCAGTAGACAATGCAAGTGAGTTCTGTTTCTTACTACACCATGATACTAGGGATTTTCCAAGTAAGTGACATGTTCAAGATGTGTTCTTCCAATCTAACTTACAGCCAGCAAAATCAGCATCTGAATAACTTATTAAGTCAAATGATTGTCCTTTTGGATAAAACAATCCTAAATTTACAGTATACTTAAGATATTTAAAAATCCTTTTAACAGCAAGCAAGTGTGATTCTTTAGGATTAGCTTGAAATCTAGGACACATACATACACTGAACATAATATCTGGTCGACTAGCAGTAAGATAAAGTAAACTCCCAATCATGCCTCTGTAATTAGTTTGATCAACTGGTTTCCCTGATTCATCAACATCCAATTTACTGGTGGTACTCATAGGTATATCACTTTCATTAATACTATCCAAACCAAAACGTTTTAATAAATCCTTATTATATTTACTTTTATTTAAAATAATTCCATCTTTAGTTTGAAAATGTTGAAAACCAAGAAAATACTAAAGCTCTCCCATTAAGATCATTTCAAATTCATTTTTCATAACCTTTGAAAAATCAGTACATAATGAATTTTTAGAAGATCCAAAAATAATATCATCAACATAGATTTGTAATATTAATACATCTTTTGAAATCCTTTTTATAAAAAGAGTGGAATCAACTATTCCTTTTTTAAATCCTTTTGAAGTAATAAAGTTTGAAAGTCTTTCATACCAAACTCTTGGAGCTTGTTTTAAACCATATAAATCTTTAGAAAGTTTAAAAACATGATTTTGAAAATGAGGATTTGAAAAACCAGGCGGTTGTTCTACAAAAACATCTTCAAAAATAAAACCATTTAAAAAAGCACTTTTCACATCCATTTGATATAACTTGGAATTCAGATGTGATGCATAGGCAAGTAAGATCCTAATAGTCTCTAATCTAGCTACAGGTGCACAGGTTTCCTCATAGTCAATTCCTTCTTCTTAATTGTAACCTTGTGCAACTAGCCTAGCTTTGTTTCTAATGATGTTTCCAGATTCATCAACTTTGTTTCTAAACACCCATTTTGTGCCTATGGTGATAGTGTCCTTAGGTCTTTCTAATAATTTCCAGACTTTGTTTCTTTCAAATTGATTTAGTTCCTCTTGCATAGCCATTACCCAAGATTCATCATTGATAGCATCATTGATATTTTTAGGTTCTAGTTGTGACAAGAAGGCTTGATGTTCAACCTGATTTCTAAGAGAAGCTCTAGTCCATGTCCCTCTATCAAGATTTCCTGCAACATCATCTAAAGGATGGGTCATTAGAATCCTAGTTGGTCTCGAAAAGGTAGGGCTAGAGATTTCAGGTTCATCAACAGGTTGGGGTTCAACAGAAGCAGGTTCTGGAAAATTTCCAGAACTGGACGTTTAAACTATAGGTCCACTATTTTTATCATTAAGGTTCAAACCAGAGAGATCATCCTCAATATTTTCAAGAGAGTTGTTAGGTTCATGTGGATCAATTTCATCAAATTTGATGTGAATAGATTCTTCCACACATTTGGTTCTATTATTAAAGTCTATATAGGGTTTACAAGAAATAGAGTAACCTAGGAAAATTCCTTCATCACTCTTGATAATTTACTATATCAATAAAAAAGTTCATTTTTATTATTCCTTTTATTTTATTTATTACCATGTTATATTTATTTACTCAATAAATTATGTTCATGTCAGATGTTTTGATGATATTTGATTTTATGCGCAAAATGAATTCGGTGAGTTGGCTATGGTTAAAAAGTTCATTGTCCCTTCATCTCTAGAATTATAATAATTACCTAACAATAATTTTTTTACAAAAAATTATTCTTTTAAAACAAAACATGGATTATGGTTATGAAAAATTAACTACGGTATAGTTATGAACATGGTAAACCGTACATATGCATGAATAAGGTTTCCACTTTTAAACAATCATGATGAAAAGAATGAAATCACTATATTATCTTTTAAATATGATAATTATATCATAAATAACATATTAATTCATTAAATAAACTTTTATATATCATCCATGTGATGTGGTGATGGAAAACAAATCACATCGCTTCGTAGGGGTGGTAGTCCACACGTACGCCCAATCTAAATTATCATTTTTCAATGGATAAAAAGGTAAGAAATTAAATGATATATTATCTTTTAATAATGATATATATGTCATTAATATAATATATAAACATTTAATCCACCATTATAAAAATATGTGATAAGTTTTATTGGAAAACGAATTACACCAGTTCGCAAGGTGGTTGTCTTCTGTACACAGGAATAACAGTTTCATTTCACATTTGATGGAAGAGAATATTGATATAGGGTATTTAATAAAAAAAATCTCATTATATGTAAATTTTTTTTATTTCATCATGTATTAATAATATTTTATATTGGTATAAGAATAAATACAGCGAAAACTTTCAATATGAAACTATACCTCTTCTTCGAACAATATTTTTTTCTTCATGCCTTGTGTCCTATAAGTTTGATATTATGATAAAAATTAGACCTATAGAATGTGCTGAGATAATTTAATAAGTTATTTATCTCATGATTTTTTTAACCAATTGGTTCTTTAAGTGTGAAGAAAATAGGAGAGGGTGTCATTTTATAATGAGGTGAGGGGCATTCTTAGAATTTCAAAAAAGTATTAAATTAATATAAATTAATTTTAAGGTTAAAATACATAAAAATTGATATAATTGTAATATTATATTTTTTCAAATTTAAATATTATTATTCAATAAAAATATGACATGTTTAGGTGATTTTTTCACCCTTATCTTTTTCTTTTAACCCTCGAGAAACCATTTTGATGATTATCACAATAACAGAATTTTTTACTCTTTAAGAATCAAGATAGTTATTATAAAAAGGAAATTATTATATAAATGGACCATGGTTGATATTTAAAATAATATCGACATATATTTTCTGAATATATTTATTTTAGTAATTTTAAATCAATTAATAAAAATATTATTTATTATAAAATATCATTAATGTTATTTTTTAACTATTCATTTAATCTGAATTTGAAAGCAACATGAAAATAAAGGAATTGGAATATAATCCATTAAAACATCTCTAAAATAATATATTTATCAAAAAAATACTTGAAAAAAATTAATCCATGCAAATTATATTACTTGTAATATTTTTAGAGTCATTTATTATATTTTTCTATTAATTGAATAAATAATGGGACAGAGTTTTGTAAGAATTTAAGGTAATACTTTCATCAATAAAAATTAAAAAAAATTAAATAAGGAAAAATAATATATTATTTAAAATAATAATTTATAACTAAAATTTGGTTGTTTTTATCCCTATTATAAAATACTATATATATTAAAAGAATAAAAGTAACATTTTTTACTTTATCTTTTAATTGAATATTATAAATGTAAAAATAAAATAAATATGGAACCAATTTCCATATCTGAAAATATTGGATGTAAATGGACGAACTAAATTCATTAATTAGGATTAATTCATTTATTAATTTCATTTTTAGTCCTTATCATATTATTTTTACCTTAATTGTCATATTTTCCCTTACCGTGGTGACAATTATTTACTATGGTTACTAATTATAATGTGTAAGAATAAAAGGGGGCTATTTACCAAATTTTCACATCATAATTCAAGATATGGGATCCATTTTTTATGATTTAATTTCTACTATTGGAAGATATTGATTTAATATTAAAAAAATAATGCAATGAAATTTTTTTCCATAAAAATGTTTTTTAAATATAAAAATGTTTTTATAGAAGATTCAAGTATAAAATTGAACCTAAGGAAATAAATTAAAATATTCATAATATAAAAGAATTAATTTGAGTTTAAAAACATTTTAAAATAAAATGGAACTTTGTAAAATCTTGAAATAAAAATGATGTTTTCAATAAATAACAATATTTTATCATTATTCACTAGAAAACAATTTGTTTCTAAAAAATCCAAATAATTCACCCTAAGATAATATTGATATGATTATTTCAAAAATGATATTATTTTTATTATATAATTTTATTTTATGTTCAGTAATTAATTATAATATATTCTGTTAAAAATAAATAAGAAAACATTTTTGAATAATAAAATGGATTTGCTAAAAATTGAAGGATTATTTCCTAATAATCATTAAATAAATTTTCATTGAGTAGTGACTCTATATATTTTTTATAATAAAATTAATCTTATTCGTACCCACAATTTCAATAGTTATCATATACCTATAACATTTAAATAATAATATTTTTGTGGTATATTTCAGCTTAGTGATATATGTCGTATATGCTATCAAACATAGTGTTATTTTAAAATGTCATGGCGTTACAATAAATTATGTATGGAAATGATAAAAATTCGAATAACATACTCTAGATTGGTAACACCCTGATTGAAGTGGGAAATATTGAAGAGATTATTAATGTAGTTGACAACAGGATCATAAATACTAAGAACATCATGAAATGTTTTCTCAATAACCTTCATATAATATATTGTTAATCTAGATATACTCTACATAATAATAATCTAAAATAATTTTTAGTTTATATCACCCACCTTTAGATATATTATATTCATCAATTTATTAAGTATTATTACTTTGGTGTTGATGAGGTCATACAACTTATATTGTGAACCAAGATCTTCAATAGAGGTTGCATTAAGAAGAACAGTCCTAGAATGTATGACCTTAAGCTCATCTTTAAAATCCTGAATTTTCAAATCAATATTGGAAAGTATTTACCTATCCCATCCCTTAAGGGTTATTTGATAAACTTAATTTTTAATCTAGTCCTTTAGAAAACATTACCATTAATTTATATAATCCATTCACGGGTGATAATGGACTTGCATAAAATAAATCCATGCTAATATTTATAAAACTTGAATTATAGGGGATGACTCCTTCCAGTCATCTAAATGTTCAACATTAACGAGGAAAGATCAAAATAATTTCTAGTAAAGGAGATACATAATAAATCGGCCCCCATATTACCCCTATATGGAAATAAATTTAATATAGGTTTATTTGGTTTTACTCTAATTAATTATACCACTTTTTCATGTTAATTAAGTACCATATAAAGGAATTTTTTAAAATGGGTAATGATAAATGAATTTTTTGATTTCTATAGATGTATCCCTATTGAAGATCAATCCCCTTTTTCATTAGGATTCATCACAATACTAATATCACCACGAAAGATCCATGTACATGATATGTTATTGAAAAGATAGGAGGGATCATAACATAGGATAATTATTCAAATATAGTATTATTTTTTATAGATAATAAATTCCATAAAAATATGAACATCCATACAAAACTAAAGGTAATATATTATTGGGCCCAAATTAAAATTAGAGAATTTAACCCCAATATTTTATACAGACTATAAGTTTTTAATAGAAGAAACTTTAGTACTATAAGAAATGATCATATATCCAAAAGAAGGCTAGTTGATGAGTTTGAAGCATTTAAATTAAACCATAGGATCAACTAGTCCACTAATATCAGAATCATGTATCCTAATAAAATTTATAAGGGATGAGGAGTTTTCATAGTTATTCATAACTATAAAATTGAAAAAGAATAGAATCATTTAAGAATGGGTAGACCTTAAATAATTCATTATTGGAGTTACCTTTTACCTTCTTCTATCTTATATACTTATTAGAGGAAGATCCATTAAGACTGATTAGTTTTTTTTTTCATAAGAGATTCTATAACTAATGAATTCATAATTTTTTTAAAAAAAATCCTTGGATTCTACTTTGATATCTTCAGTTTCATCATCTTAGGTTATGTTATCTATTATAGTTTCAGCCCCCATGAAGAAAGGAAAAATAGAGTCTACCTTATTTATGAATTAAAAATAATAATTTTTAGTATCAAATTCTATGGAATTATTTGAAGGGGAAATTATAATACCATATCCTTTCATAATTTTACTCCCTTTATGAACCTGTTCACTAGGATCTAGAGAATCATTGGATGACCCTATAGTCTCCCCAATACCCTTAAATTATTATTTAAATCATTAGAAAAAGGGTTATAATTTACCTATCCTACAGGTTAAATATAAGTTGGGACCATGACCTTTATAGGATTAAAGGTTTCATCCATATAATTGAGAGTAGGATTCAATCCTTTACATCTATCATTCATTAGAGGTAGCATGAACATATCTCTATCTTAGTGAATAATTCCCAAGAATCTTTTTTTCATCCCCTTAGGTACCTACAGAGGGTCTAATCTATTGTTATTAATGAAACCTTCAAGCGAGAGGTTTGAGCTCTCTAATGCTATTGCATCACTAACATCCTCAATAGCATGTTCCTCCTTATCTAAGTCAACCCATGTGGTCTTATTTTTATTTCGAAATAAATATCCCATGTAGGGGATCTAGTGATTCAACCCTAGTATCAAGGACCCTATTTATAAAATATACACCCTTCTTAAATGTAACCAATTGTATTTTTTAGGATTAACCACCTCATTTCAAGGCTTATCCTTATCTATGTGTGGAGTATTTCCTTTTTCTGATTAACCTTATAATTAACAATAGAGTGTCCTACAAGTTAACAAAAAATATAGAAATAAGGAATGTATTCATACCTAAACTCGACCTCAATTATATGATCATTATTAATAAGTTTGGAAATTTTAAATCTATATTATCACCCATAATATTATGGGAAAAATAAAAAATCTCATACTTTAAGTTATGTTGATCCATTTTTAAAGGAACTCCCTTGTATGAAAAAATATTATTATGAATTATTATGTTCCATAACACACAACTCAAATCATGAATATTCAACTAATTTTGTGTGGTAGATTGACATTATGTATGTTTGTTAAAATTGAGGTCCCAATAAGGTTTTCAAAAGACACCCATATTCAAATTCAGTTTCTCAATATTCCAGACCATTTTTAGGCCCTCCTTATGATTAATAATGATGTGAAAATTTTCATTTCTAATTTGAATTAACATCATATTATTGATACCCAAACATTTTGGTAGTTTAGCCTTGAGATCCACATTACTCCTACTCTTATCTCTATTGAAAAATATAATATAACCAAGTATGGAGAGCCTATAGAGATCAAGTCTCTACTTTAGGGCCTTTGGATCAACCAAAATTGAAAATCCGCCATCCTCATATGTTTTCACCTTAGCTTCTTAATAGCGTAACTATTTAAGAAAATATGGGGTTGACTTTAGAACATTATAAAATTAGACTCATTTTCTACCTAGGATATGAAATCCTTGATGTCCCTAATAATCTGGTTTTTCAATAAAATTGGGTTTTAGTTCAATTACTTTCTTCTCCTTATCATCAATCAAAATTTGTGTTCCATCCCTAAAAATTAAATACCATATAGGATCAAATGAATCCATGAGACACCAGAAAACCTATATCACCTATAAATCACCCAAAATGATGAAAAAAGGACTAAAATAAAAAATAAAATAAAATTCTAGGAATTTTATTTTCCTTTTGAATAAATAAAAAAACAAGAAAAAATATCATTTTTTCAAAAATAATAATAATAATAATAAATATGAGAAATAAAACAAATTTATTTTAAATTAAAATAAATATTATTTAAATTAATGAAGATTTATTATACTTTAAAAATAAAATACCATAAATTATAATTATACTTATTTAAAATTTAGATAAATTAAAAAGTAATCAAAATTTTGTTCTCTTAAAAACAAAGAAAAAGGAAAAAAAATATAATAAAAAAATAATAAATAATAAATTTAAAAAAATTAACCTTCATAAAATTATAATAAAGAAGAAAAACATTTCTTTAGATTAAAATAAAAAAATAAAAAAATAAAAAAATTCTTTGAAATAATTTTTTAAACATGAATAATAACATTATTTTATTTGTAAAATAACTAAATGGAAATTCAATAAAAAATTATTTTATATTTAAATATGAAAATTTGTAAAAACTATATTTAATTAAGAATAAAAATTGAAATCTGCAAAAAAATCCATATATTTTATTTTAATTTCAACTAAATAAAAAAGAAAAAAACCATTCTTATTTTGAAAAAAAGTAACAGGAAAGTAAAGAATCTAAAAGAATAAACACAGAATTAATGAAATGTTTAAGTAAAAAAATATAAACTTCTAAGATGGTGCATTGTTATTTAGAGGTAGGAAATTAATAACTAAATGATCCAAGAACTTCATTTCATGATCCATTTAGGGATAAGATCAAAGATAAGAATATTAAAAACATTAGGATGCATAAATTCATATGATACCATTTTCTACAACAATTAATGGATGTTCTCATGATAAATATTTTGTTATGACCTTTCTCAGGGACTAAAAATATATTATTTTTATGAAAAACTATGTTTTATTTGTGATTATCCAATTGGTTGATCCTATATGTCTTGAAGTGGGAAATTTATTCTTGAAACTAGTATCCCTTATTATTTATAAGTAAAATAAATTTATGAGTAGTGAAATTACATTAAAATGTTTTCATTCATAGAGTTTTTATTTAAGATAATGAAATTCCATAAATATGTTTGATTGGATTCAAAAGGTTTTAAATAATAAAATACCTTCCTCTATTGGTATATTTGAAAATATATAATTGAGGATTCTCAATCACAAAATTCACATCATATATACCAAATGATACATTTTTTTCTTAGAATATAAGAGGCTTGTTTAGATCCATTACTAGGCTTGGTAAACCTAAAATGATGGAAAGGTTTTACATTTTTAGGGTACTTGAACATTTTTTCATTTAAATAAGAGTTTATTATTTTTCCCTTAAGTTGGATATTTAAAAGTTATTATCAAACATATCAATAAAAATATTGTTTTTATGGAATTATGAATTTTTTCCCTTAAATATTGTTAATGATTAGGATCAATACCATTATCTTAATATTGGTTTTAGAAAACTGAATCTTTTAATTCTTTGGAAGATGATATATTTTAAATCTTATTGATCTGCTATAAAACATTAATGAGAACCTATCCTAAAGGTCAATTTTGATATTTCAATAGAATTGATTATTTTTGGAGTCATCAATACGATTACTAATTTTTTAAAATTTCTAGGGATCTTTGGCCACTCTATTTTATATTTTAGACTATAACTCTTTATTATTTAAAATTATGATATTGAAAACAAAATGTATTAGAGAAATTTTTTATCTAGACAAGGATGTGATATAATTATAGCATTGGGGAAAATATTGATAAGTATATTATCAATGAATAATATATTAAATCTTTTAACCATCTCCCCATTATTAATATTTCTAGAGCTATGTTGGATCATTCACCCAATATGCTTAAGAACACTAATGATGTTTTCTTAAGAACTTAATAATTCTAATTTAAATACATGTTGGTCTCTAATGATTCATTTAAGGAAGAAGTGAAATCATTTTGTGGAATATCATTTCCTTTATAAAGAGTTTCTTATTACATTCACAAACATAATAAATTAAAAAAATTATTTGTGAATTTAAAATAAAAGTCAATTTGGTGATATGTTAAAAAATTAGGAAGATAGAAAGTGTGGTTATCTTCATTGAAAATTTAATTAACCAACATCCATATTTTACTAATAAAGAACTTTTATCTAATGATCAAGCTTTAAATATCAAATATGTTAATCAGGAGGATTCCTTTTAGAAACAATAGGATAGTGTGAAATAAATCAAATATATCAATTAAAAAACAACTTTTTTTCCATTCTCAAGTCAAAGATAAATATATTAACTACCCTATTAGAGGATTCAAAGAATCCAGTGGTGTTTAGAATTGTGGATTCTACATTTATTCAATGGATTATCGTGAGGTTATTTGAATATTTTTAGTGATTAACATTAAATAATATAATCATAATGATATCCCTTATCTTGATGAGGCTTTTAAAAGCATAAATATCTTAAAAACTCCTTTACTAGATGATGTTAATAAAGTGTTATCTACGATAAATAGATATTGTGCTATAATTCTTGATGATTTCATTAGTTTTAAATTCAAATTTAGTTATTATATAGTGGTTATAGATTTTATATGGAAGGTGAGTGATTTCCTTTATGGTAACTATATTCCTAGATTCATTAGAAGTACTAAAATCATTTTTATTACTAATAATAATCATCTCTTTTCTCCTATTGGAAGTATCAACATTTATAGAAGTAATATCATTATTAAGGTTCACTCAAATAATTTAGATGATATGAATTCCTTTTTTCTTCCTCAAACTTTATGGAAGTGAAGAATGTGTTTTAAATAGGGTATAAATTTTTTTTGAACTATTTTTATCCTCAGAGCTCATTCAGTTAAATGTTATAAGAAAACAGGTGACCTAATGTGGAATTTATATTCTATTTAAAAAAATTGTATGATAAATTTTCATTAGTTTTCATTGAATCAATTCAATTAAAGGTTTATTTTTACAATATTTTGGTTAAAATAACATTGATTACTTTTAATTTGATTTTCATCTTAGTTTTAATTAATAATAAATCTCTTGGGTTCTTCAAGAAACCTAGGTTTTAAGAAAGAGGATACTTTTAGTTTTTGAGGATTTTAGAAGTGGAATTAAAAAAAATTATGAAGGACAAAAGTTAATACTTTAATATTCCAAGAAACTAACTATAGGTTTCCCACATAGATTTTAAAGTTAAATCAATCCTATTTCATAGTTTTTATTCTATATCTCTCATGAATATTATAAAAGTTAATTGGAATAATCACAAATGTTTTGAGAATGTTATCAATTTTTTTAAAAATAATATTCATTTTTCACGACTCATTACCTATTGAAATGGAAACAATTATTCAAAGAATGATAGGTATGTTTTTTTATACATTCTATTTCTATTATTGGGAAATATTATTTTCAAGGCAAAGAAAAAGTGTCTAATTACCATTTATTATTCAATGGATTGAATTGTATTTAATGAATTATAGGAATGTGATTATATTACCCAGTGTAAGATTATTCTTATTAAGTATTCCCTCTCAACCATCTGATTATAAAATATAGATTTCTTCTAATTCCCAATGTAAGTGATCAAATAAATTTAAATGAAGATGTTTTATTTTTTATGGTGACAAGGATAAGAAAAAAAGATTTCTTCTCACAGAAGAAAATTTCCTTCCACATGGATGAAAATGTATTAGGTGTTAAAGATCTAATTTCTATTTTAAATGCCTTATTATATAATGTTGATGGATATTTCACTATTAATGATCTTTATAGAGCCTCTTTATGAATGTTTTCTATAAATGGGGACTAAAAAATGAGATTCAAGAAGTTAGAAAATAATATATTTAGTTTAGAAGGTTTTAGATGATAGAAATTACAAATTTAAGGCATCATCTATTAAATAAATGTTTTATGAATTATATTATGTTTTTAGGGTTTGAATAAGTTCTGTTCTTTTTAATAAATACTTATATAATCCAAAAATATCTTTTAAATTATATATATTCATTGTATACTCTTTAAGGACCTCTTTATTTTTTCTAAAGTGTTCATATATATGAGGTTTAATCTCTATTCTAGATGTTATCAATGAAATAAAAATGGATTATATATCAATCATGTTTTTAATATATGTTACGATTTTCACTCATTATGAGACATTTTGAAAACCATCTTGGTGTTACTAAAGAAAAATATGGGTTATTTAACTACATATATTTACAATGGTAGAACAGATCATCTAAATTTATTTATGGAAATGTCACTCCAATTATTACTTCTACTATTTTATAGGATTTTTGGGCCTTAGGAAACATGATTTATATTAATGTTGGGTCCAATTATTTTTTTTTAAATCACCTGGATGATATAATGAATTTTATATGGAAGTCCATTCATTTTATCAAACATGGTAAGGAGTGAAATTCTTAGTTACTTTTCTATTTTTTTAAAAATATGATTAAATAAAATATTTGAAGTTGTTTATTAGTCTCCTCGGCATAAGGTTTCAAATAATATCAATACTGATATGGTCCTTTTTAGAGTTGTTTCTTGGAGTTCTAGATTTGATTACAACCATTTTGGTGGTTTTATTATTTCATTAAATTTGTATTATTATGGATCCGTATTTATTCACATTGAATCCCATTTATTTATTTCTTATATTCATAATAATACCATTTAGTTATATGTTTTCTTATCATTAAGACTGGTTCATTTCTTTTTATGGATTATTTACATAGAATTATGGTTCATTATAATCCTCTCCAAATAGATAATGATTAAATATTTTTTATTTGAGATATATTTGATTTGAGATTTAACATGACTTTAGAGATGGTAATATTATCAAATAAGATCTTACTTAAAAGTTTCTTGAATGAGGTGTCATATTTTTCAACTACAAAAATATTCTATCTCGAAAATTAAATGGGCCTCATCTATATATATCATAAAACAATTCCCTCAATAAGATTTAATTGATTTGGATTCTTTTTAGTAGGGAAATCATTTTTTCCTAGTTTATAATTTTTATTTATATTTTCATGAATATTTTAGGGAATAAGGTTTCTATTTTTAATGGAATTATTTTTCAAATAGGATTTAGAGGTTGAAATATTGGTAGGTGACTCTACCATGTTTATTATGACTTTGTTTGAAATTACCGGCCCAGTTAAACATCTATTATGACCATGTGGGTTCAATTATAGTGAACTCTATAATTTAATGAATATTTTGTTCATGTTTTTGGGATGTAGATATTTTGTTCAGAGCAATATGGATTTTAACATCTAGGATATCCTATAAACTAATTCTAATTTATGATGTATATATGTTTTATTTCTATTTGGATTGGTACCTACTGTGGCGGTGGGGTGGTTCATATTGTGGTTCTATCTAGGGAGGTTTAATTTAGAATAGTGTACCATAAATGTCTTTCTATCTTAAAACTTTCCTATAATGTGATATCAACTTGTTCGATATTTTTTTATTTAATTATGATTAATTCAATTTATAACCATATGGGTTATAGAGAAAGAGGAAAATTTTGATATATATTTTTTGTAAAAAATGCATGGAACTCTTCATTACCACTCATAATGGAATTCAAAGGGGAGATATTAGGAGCATAGAAGTGAGGGAGTTGAATCAAATTTAAATAAAATGGATGGGATGACTACCAAGAAAACCATACCTTTCATAAGATAAAGAATTAATATAAAGATCACTAATCCAATGCTTCTATGTCCATGCCATCTCAATCATCTTATTTTCCTCTTATCCTAATGGGATCAAGGGTTCTAAAATAGAATGAATTTATAGATTATTTTCAAGTGGAAACATGGATATACTGAATAATATAAAGGTTATATATATTGTAACATTATATAAGGGGTTGGTTTGATGAGTTATGGGTTGAAATTTTTTAAATTGAGACTGAGCTATGTTAGATGATAATGGAAATGGATTATTATATTAAGACTAAATGAGAATATCTATAACTCAATATCCACTAAAGTTATTGTACGATTTGATCTCAAAAAATATTTAAATGAAATATGGATTTGGAGGCCTTGAGAAGATATTATAATGCCTAATTTTTTGAGTTGTGTTAATTCATTGGTGGAGTCATTGAAGTTGTATGTTGTTATATTTTGAGTGAATTTTGGTTGAGTAGAAATATGACCCTACTCATTCACCACTAATTCATAAATTTCCTACTAAAAATTTGTTTCATTACACATTTCAATTTGATCTTGGTGGCTAGTATGGGAATTTCATACCTCCATTGTCTATATAATGGAGGCTGGGTTAATCATAAATTATCATATATTTAGATATTGACAGCATCCGTATATATTATTTAAATAATATGTAGTTTCACTGATTTATTTGTTTAAGTGGATGATGTAAGGATTAGAGATAATTTATATGACAATGAGGTGTCCTTACAGGTCCTTATGAGTATGTGGTTTTGATTCTAATTTTTTCCTCATGTTTTTATATAATTAGTTATTTCTCCACCATAATTTAGGTTTTATCATATTTTCATTTTCATTATAAAAATAAAATTTTAGAATATAATATTTAATAAAAAAATAAAAGTTTAAAAACAAAAACATTTATTCGAACATCAAATGAATTTAATAAATGAATTCATACATCGTTCTATTGAAAATGTATAATAGAAATAAAAAAGAAATCAAAAAAATTTATATCACTTTTAGATAAAAAATAATAATAATCAGAATCGTGAATAAGTAAAAAATTTCAAAAATATAAAAAAATGTTATTGTTTCGCTAAAATTAATAATTAATCAAGAAATATTTTCTATATTTTTTAAAAAAATAAAAAAATATTAATACATTATTTAATTCTGTGTTAAATAAATTAAAAACAATTTATGGAAAACTATAATTTACGTAAAAAAATAATTTTTTATAAATGATAAATCATAGAAAATCAGAAAAATTATTTTATAATAAAAATATTTGAAAAAAATAGAGAACATTTCATTCCTTTATATAAAAAACATAATGAATAATAAAAATGTATAAAAGAATAAAAATTTAATTGTTCATTTAAAATAAATTAAAAATAATAAAGAAAAACATCATTTTATAAAAAATATAAGAATAATAAATCTTGAAATAAATGAATTTAATAAATAATAAAAACATTAAAAATTAAAAAAATTATAAACAAATTATTTAAAAATATTGAGACCTAGTCCAAAAATTAAAGGACCCTTTATTAAAAATAAATAAATGGTTATCAGAGTCTAGATGTAGGAGTTTTATAGTGATCCTATTAATAAAAGTCATTAGATCCACTGGTAGTTCATAAGACCATGTAAGATAATCATTGCTCACACCATTGTTTACAGGACCATCCAGTATAGAATTTGTCTCCATATATGTGTGAGTAATGATAAATTTGATGGGGGAAAGAAAATAAAAACCCTTGAGACATCACATATTCATTCTCTAAGAGAGATTAGTGGTGTTATTTCTAATGGATTGTATAATACTGGTGGATTTTCTCTCATACCATTGGCTTGTCCATCCATTTTTTAAGCGAATAAAACGTCATTGATGATGTAGATCATCTCAACATTGATATAGTATGTGACTCCATATGGTCTATAAAATAATAATAACATTAATATTATAATCTGTAAATACACTCCCACAACCCAAGGGGCCAAGACTCCCCTTTAAATCATTATCCATATTAATTTTAACCTATACTGGAATCAACGGTTCCTAAAAAAATTCAAACATGTCAACATGAGGTTTAAACATATTGGCGATACCAAGACATTTCAAGACTATAAAATCAAATAAAGAGCGGTCATAACAACATATTTGGAGATCATTATCTTAATTTTCCATAACAATGATAAATTAATTTTTCATTAAAATTAATTAAAATTGATTAAAATTAATATTTTCTAAATAAAAATATAAATAGCTAGAAAATAAAATTGAGAAATTTAAATTTAAATAAAAAAAATATAAATTCATTTTAAATTAATATAAATAAAAAATTAGTAAAATCCTAATTTAAAAAATAGAAAATTGAAAGAATAGAAAAATTGATATAAAAATAAAAAATTATATTTGAAATGTTAAACTAAATTTTTTAAAATAAAAAAAGAAATAATTTAATAAAAATAAATAAAATGTTATAAAATTAAATTAAAAAATTCATATCACATTAAAATAAATTGAAATATTATGAAAAAGGAAAATCAAATATAAAAGAAAATAGAAATTAATTCTAAATTTTTAATTATAATTTCAAATAAATTAAAAAATTCAAGAAAACACTTTTAATTATAGAGAAAAAATATTTTACTTTAAAAAAATTATAAAAATTTTAATGAAAATTTGATTATATTAAATAATTAAAAATTATAACATCAAAAAAATTTACAAAAATTATAACATAAAAAAATTATTTTAATTTAATGTAAATTAAAAAATAAAATTATGTTATAATATAAAATAAAAAATTGATATAAGGATACATTAAAACAATATAGAAAGTTTATTCTATATTTAAACATATTAAAAAATAATCTTAATAATCTAAATTCGTGAGAGAAAAGATAAAGTTGTAAAACTTTGAAAAGGAGAACCCATCAAAAAAATAGAACTAAAAAAAATTTGAAATTGAAAAAAACTAGAAATAAATTTTTTGAAAAATATAATTTTATATTAAATTAAATTTTGAAAAATAGTAAACACTCTCATAAATATATTATAGATAAAAAACATAATAAATAAAAGTTGAAAAAATAGAAAAAAATGAAATATCATAAGGATTTATTAGTTATCATTTAATTTTTAAATTCATGAAATAACTCTATTTTATTATATGAGAAAATATAAAATATAACATATAAAATATACATATTTTTTCATTTTAAATAAATTAATAGATATTAATAAGAACTCAATTATTTCTGTAAAATAACATAAAACTATAATAAAAATGTTTTTTAAAATAAATAAATTAAAAATATTAACAATAAATTATTATATTAATAAATAATGTAAACATAAATAATTATAAAAATTTATATTTCCAAAATATAATTAAAAATAAATCATTTTAAATAAAAATAATAATTATAAATTAAAATAAATTATTGAAATTAAGGGTAAATATTTGTTAAGAATAAATAATAATAAAATGAAGGTAAAAAAGAAAATATTTTTATCATTTTTAAAAATAAAAATAAAAATATAGGAAAAAATTTGTTCATTAAAATGTAAAAAATTACAAAAAAAACTGATATAATTTAATTTAATTTAACTAATATGAGGGGCACACTAATTAAGTCTCTAGAAAAAACATATAATACATCAAATCAGATCATGGATAATGAACTATCTCAAGATAATACTATTATCTCTAAAGAAACTAAGAAATTGATAGTGTATGATGAGTATTTTCTGAAGTATGATGTTCAATTTAAGGATAAGGGAAAAATGTTGGAAATAGAAGGTGATAATCATGATCCTATAAGCATTTCCCCTGATGTTGGGATTGATTATTTTCCCTTGAAAATGAAGGATAAAAATACTACTTATACACCCATAAATACAACAGAATTCTCTAGGGATATTTCAACTTCAAATGTTTATGTTGAGGAGATTGAAGCTAAATAAAGAAAATTACTTGAAAAAAATTGAATATTGGGGACATGGAAACCAATTAAAAAAGGGGAATAGGAAGAACTAAGGTATCTTCTAAGAGAATGAAGTTAAGGAGAACAAAATGATACCCTAATTAGGCCCATTCTAAGGATCATCCTTCAAGATGATAATCTTCTTCTGAAATTTTCTAGGGATGAACAACCCAAACACCTCCTCATTCCTCATAAAACTGATAAGGTGGTATCATCCAGAAATTATTGGTCTTATTGATCCTCTAGTTTAATATAAATTCTTCATGTTTATTAACTAGTACTTGATTATATATGAGTTAATTTCAAACAATGATCGAGTTTTTACTACTAAAAATTTAGGGACTCTTCAAAGGGTTAGTCTAAATTCCTAGGTCTTGATATAATGTTAGAACACCATTATTTAAATGTTTGAGAAATATGGCCATTATCTTATAACCTCCTATATCTATACCTAGAACTCTTATAATCAAAGAAGAATCCTTTGAGAAGAACTCTATTTTATTCCATAATGCATCTTCTATACAAGATCTTTTTGAGTGACTTTAATACAGTCCTTAATCCAAATGAGAGAACGTGTCAAATTTTATTAAGGTTTCCTCTCTTGAATTTTAGAAATTTATTAACTGGAATTTTTTTAAGAAATTATAAAGTATGGTTCTTAATTCACCTGGACTGGTTCCACTATCAATGTAAGCATTCTATCAATCTTGGTCATGCTTTTATGTCCTTAAAAGGGGAGGTCTATGTAGACTCTTTTTCATTCCTTTGTCTACTGATATTACATTTAGATCACTCACCTTTATTTCAAAACATTCACATTACTAATATAAATAATCCTTTTACTTTCAAATTCAATATTTCATGGATTGATTTTAATTAATGAAAGTCAATTGTGAGAACAAAATGATATATAAATTATTTCAGGTGATGGTTTCTAGAGACAGAAATTCCAGCTAAAGGTGGTAAAATGATTCCTAATAGGCTTGTCCAGATCAATATTTTCTAATATTTAATGAGAGATAAATAAAACTAAATATGAGTTAAAATCCTAACCACCTTGAACTATACCACTTGACACTCCCTCTAGTGAAGATATCCAACTCCAATATAAACTAGATGATCTTATAAACACTAATGAAAGACTTATGAAAGGTCATATGAACCAAATATATCTTAATGAGTTTGATAAAAACTATAAATTTTTTCAAATCATGTATAAAGAGAGGAAATTCATAAAAATTATTTGTTACAAGGTGTTCAATGGTGAAACACTTCATGATTTCCTACCCATTTATTATACAATAGACCACTATTTTACCAATATCTTTAACCAGACCATACCTGATCATGATATGTACAACCTTTTGATTTTATTCCTAGAATTTTCTATGGCATGAAAAAAAATATTGTGGATTCTTTATCTGTTGAGGAAGTAAAACATTCCCTCTTCTCCCTTAATAGAGATAGTACACCATAACCTGATGAATTCACTTATAGGTTCCTTATAGAGTTTTTAGATCTTATCTGAGATGATCATATAATGGTTTTATCGGATTTATTTATATATGAGTTCCTCCAGGTTGTTTCCAATTACAAATTCAACAACCTCATTCAATAAACTGATCATGATTTGTATATTTATGAATACATGACTATAGTTGTTTTTAATACCATTCTAAAGATCATTATTATGTTTATTTCCACTATTCTTTGTATGATTTCTAGTTGTGTTGTCTCTGAAAAATAGTTTAAGTTTATTCTAGGTCGGAGAATTTAGGAGTTTTTTTACATTACAACCACATGTGTTAACATACTTTAAATTAATATTAAAATTTTATTTATTTCCCTCAATTTTGATATCTCTAAATATTTTTTCAACATTGAATTATACATTCTTTTTTATATACACCGAAAATATAGATTCTTATAAAGGTATGTTCAACTCATTAGTGTTCCTCTTAATATCTCAAGTATCTCAATTATTATCAATAAATAACAAAAATAATTCTTTGGTTATATAAGAGGTTTTCGATAGTTTTAACCCCTCTTAGATATTATTTTTTGTAATATATATATCTACCTCAGTAGATGCCTTCAAAGTACTATATATTTGAGTCTCTTATCTCTAAAAAATACTACTAAAAACTTGAGGCGGCCAACACACCTCTTATATACTAATGAAATAACTATCTTATATAAAGTATATGAAAAATATATTGGCACATTAGTGGTTATTTTCAATCATTATGAGGTTATTTCAGGTTAATCTATCAGTTAGGACAAGTCTTCCCTTTATAGTAGGAAACATCTTACTTCTTCAAGGAGAAATAGTCAAGATAGATATCTTAGAGTTAGAATTGGATATTTCCCTTTTAATTATATGGGTGTTCCCCTACTCATAATTAGGTTTAAAATATCTTACTTAGAGGGGATAAATCATAAAATCTTCTAGTATTTTACCAGATATAAGGGTAATTCTATCTCTTAAGTTGGCCAGGTTTGTCTTGTAGAATTTGTTATCACATCAATATTTGTTTATTATTTTTATATTAATAAATTATCTAATGATATTTTAAATTTTTTTGAGAAAAAATAATTAAATTAATTTATAATAAATGAAACTGTTAGAAAAACACAGCCACTTTGGAAATCAAAATTTTTGTGTAGCCCCTTGATTATGGTGGTTTGGGAATCAAGAAATTGGGACTTTAAAAAGGTTCGCACATTACCATAATTTTATGGAGGATCCTTTATTGTGTGGAAATGGATTTAAACTTTCTCAAGTATAGACTTACTAATATGGTGATCAAGGTAAATCTTACTTAATTTGGATCTATGATTTGGTTGATAGTAAGAAGTTTTTTCCTGGATATTTCTTTACAGATTAAATGGGTACCAACTAAAACTACTCCCTGAATTTTTGGGACACCAATTATATTTCTTATAAAACTGTAAACACCTATAGTATTCCCCCTTTTTTGGAAAATATATTCACTATATATGTTTTTATCTATATCATACTACTCAGTTCACGTATCAATATTGAACTAATCAACCAGATTCCCACTTTTTTGTTTGGTGAAATTAATTATTGTATATGGATTCCTTCCAAAATGGGTGTTGTCAATGCATAGCTTCACTATTATACCCATTTTGGTTTCTTGACCCAAATTCCTAAATGGATGAAATCATTTAAGAAGATCTTTATTCTTTCATACCACAACTTCCACCTCTAGAAAAATGGTATAACAAGCTACACATGGATGATAGACTCTCCATATCAGGTATGAAACTCCCCCTATATTTGCGTGATTTTTATGAAATTGATAGACAACTGTGATCACCTCTTTCTTCATTATAATATTAAAAATTACATATGAAGCATCATTCTTATTAAAAATTTAGGTGACATGAATCCTAATGATGGGAAGTCCACTATCATGGAGTCCATTTTTGATATCAACCCTTAATCCAAGAACAATAGTACCTTTCTATGTGTAGAGGAAATTTTTTTCATTTATATTTGAAATGTTGGAAATTCCTTCCTGTTTTATATTCATCATCTTCATCATAGGTGGATTTAGACTTGTGAGGGACACTCCCAATTTTGGGAGTGTTTGGTGGATGATTCCATTTTGTCATAAACTATAAAAGATGGCATATTCTAATAATAGATGATGGAGTCTCCTTTGGTGGGTATCCAATGCGGTGGATAGTAGTTGGAAATAAGGAAGTTGTAAAGTGTAGATGAACTACCCAACCATTGGAGAAATTTATGGTTTTCATTCATCCATTTAACGGGAGTAAAATCCCATGAATATGTAATGGTGTGATCCTAAGAAGCCTTGATCCATAGAGAAATATATAATTGTCCCCCTTCTCCCATGGACGTTGGAAACCCTTGTTGAACTGCATTAATCTCACATGTTATTCAGATTTCTTCTTTTTCTAGTGTTTATTTCATCACTACGAACCTCCACTTCCTCAACAAAGTGGTATTAATGGGTTTGGGGTTGAAACAAAGATGTGTAGAAAGGATATTCTGGTGAATAGAAAATTGAGTACAGATTCGGGAAGATCTCATCGATATTATTCCAATGGTGAAAGTAGGGTCAAAATGGATCTGAAATGAAGTTGGTAGAGCCGGTTAAAGTTTTGGTCAAATTGTGGGTGCTATAGTGCCCCCTTATCCGAAAATATGACATTGTTCATGCCAATGATGAATTTTTGGTGAATTTTCTGGGTACTGTTTTTGTGAGCCACATAAGTTCAAAATCAGTGGTAAATCCAGACTATTGAAATTATTTTGGCTATATCTCGGCCAATTGGAGTCCATTTTTAGTGATCAATAAGTAAATTCTTACTATTTTTACCACTTAGTACACATTTGTATGGTTAGTTTTTATATATTACAACTTCATAAATAGATTAAAATACTAGTAACATGATTAATCAAACTAATTTTAATTAATCCATCTCAAAACTGAAAATGGAGGATCTTTTATATATTAATGATTTGTAGAAACCAATAGTGGAGACCACTAAGCCCATTGCAGCGCAATAAGAGGATTCGTCAAAAACAGTCAATTCAGTGAGAAGATATCAACCACTACCTCACCAATTGATGGGGAGTGGGTTTTACTCAACAGGAAGTGTGCTTCCTAAATCAGACAGTGGATTTAAAAGAGTATTTTCTAGAATTTTTCTAATGAACACGATGTTTTCATTCTATAAATAAAATTGGAAAAGATGTATGTGAGTAAAACCACACTGAACAAAGATAACCTGATACGTCATCTTGTCAACTTGAATTATAAATATGGGACCAATGTATCAGAGAACTTGAGCGAGTTCCAAGGCACTTTAGATCATTTGAATTCCAATAAAATGATGATCGAGGATGAGTTGAAGGCATTGTTGATGTTGAGTTATTTACAAAAGATGTGGTACACATTAGTTGTGTCAGTTAGTAATTTAACTCTATATGGAACTCTCATCATGGAGATAGTTAATGATAGAATTCTGAATTAAGAATTCAAAATAAAATAAGATGGATATACGCCTAAATCAGAGGCACTTTTCACTGAAAGAAAAGGGAAGCAGAAGTGGAAGGGAAGAAGTGGTGTAAGGGAACCCCATGACCAAATTTTGCAAAGGAGGAAGTGACCGAATTCTAGATCATGATATGATGTGAAGTTACACCACTATGGAAAGCCTGAACACATAATTTGGGAGTGTATAAGAATGAAGGCAGAGTAGAGGACTCAGGATAGTAAGACCCAAAATAATGATATCACAGTTCTCAATGATGAAATCATTATTATTCGGGAATATAATCAGGTCAGCCTTGCAAAACAAGACTTGACAAGGGTGATTGATTATGGTGCCTCATACCATGTCACTTCCAGAAGATATTTCTTCTCATCTTACAGTTCATGGATTTTCAAGCATCTGAATATGAGAAATGATAGTGCATCCAAAATTACTGGTATTGGTAATATTTTTCTAGAAACTAATATAGTATATAGATTTTGGTTGAAGAATGTGAGGAATGTTCTTGATATTCACCTCAATATAATATCCACTAGAATGATTGATGGTGATGGATGTTTCACTTCCTCCAGTGATGGGAAATAAAATCTTACCAAAAGTAACATGGTAATTGCTAAAGGAAAGAAAGATAATTCTCTTCATCTCACAGATGCTAGACCTTGTGGAGGAGAAGTCAATGCAGTCATAAAATATATTACTATAAAAGATTAGAATATGAGGCTTCATCACATGAGAGATATTGGAATATGAATTATCTCCAAGAAAGATATATTACCAGGAATAAAATGTACAAATTTGGATACTTGTGTTGATTGCATCATGGAAAAAACACAGAGTGTCATTTAATGATTATATACCATAAAAAAAAGAAAATGTTTTAGATATGATTCACATTGATGTTTGTATAATGATAACTAAGTCAATGGCAGGTGCTATTTATTTTTTACCTTTATAAATGAAAATTTTATAAAAGTCTAGGCCTTTACTGTGAAAACTAAAGATCAAGTGTTAGATGATTTCAAGCAGTTTCTTGTTAAGGTGGAAATAAAAACTGGCATAAGGTGAAAGTGTGTGTGAGTGGATAATAGAGAAGAGTATCATGGTCTGTTTATGGATTAATGTAGGAGTTTCAATATCAGGATAGAAAAAATAGTACAAAGATTCCTCGACATAATGGTCTTGGTGATAGGATGAATAGAACAATTTTTGAGAGAGTTGGGTGTATTCTCTCAAATAGAAAGCTTCCAAACACCTTTTTGGATGAGGAAATAAGGATCATAATTGATCTTGTCAAACTTTATTAATCAGTTACACTGAACTAAAACTTTCTCAAAAGAGTTTGTATAAGGCCCCAGCCTTAAACCTTACTTAATATTGAATTAAATGAATAATTCACATTGAGGATCTTTTCAGGTTTAGAGTTTTAGAGAATTAGAACATAACTATTACATCTTAAAAGATTACAAAGTAGACACTTCTACTAAGTCTCCATAAAATAAAAACTCTTAAAAAGAAATATGTCTAGATTCCATGTTTTAGATAGCATGAAATTCCCTTGATCCCATCCTTGACTTTATTCCATTTTAAGTCCTGTGAAAAACATTTCGAAAAACTTGGGGTGAGCATAAAAAGCTCAGTAAGGGATACAAAGAGAATGAAAACTGTTAGTTTTTCAAACATCAAGTAAACCATGTATACTATATCAAAGTAATACCTTCACCTTCATGAAGTAGTAAAAAAAAATCTTCACTGAATAAAGTATCATTACTTACCTTTTTGTAACCAAAGGATTACCATAAAACCCATATAAAGAACACATAGAATATATAAAGGTAACTTGGGACATAAACATACTTAAGTGGAATAACCATACGGTTGACTTCCACACATATCACTTAATGGAATAGCCATACGGCCAATTTCCATACATACTTAATGGAATAGCCATACGGCCGACTTCCATACCCAATGCATTGGAGGTTATAACGTAACCACCCGTCCTGGTATTCACGGCACCACCCGTCATATGGTTTATAACGTAACCACCCGTTAAAATGTCCAAGTACCAATATAGAATCATAAAACATAAAACCAATATAAAGGAATGATAACATTTCCACATTTCAATCATAATATAACATAAATATATTGACATAATAGAATCCTTTATCAAAACCATTTTCAATACCAAAATACATAAAAGAGTATATGTTATTTATTTTATTCTAAAAACAATACGGCTTGTTGAGGAAGCCAAAGACCAAATAATACTCGCGGCGGCGGAAAAAGTCGTTGTAACCACGTACGTTAAAAAAACATTCCTTTTTGTCGTTTAGTAAAAAGCTTCGTAGAAAAAGATTCCTTTTGTATAAAAGTAAAAGTCAAAGGGTTTATACACCGTATAAAAGAAAGTTGTGTATAAAACGAAATATGCCTCAATGAAAGGAGATTGAGACGAAGTCCCTTACCTTGGGTCCGACTTGGCTCGATCGTTATTTAACGTCCTGAATAATAAACTTGAGTTAATTTATACTTGATTAAGAAACTTTTTAAAGTTCATTATTCTTTTTATATCACTTATTGCCATGTTATAAACATTATGTAACCATTTAAGTTAATAATGTTTGTTTTGTCAATATTTGGTTCTTAAGTCGAAAGTTGACTTCTTACAATTACATGTTGTTCATGTGGTCAAAAGTTCTTTATATCCAGAATGAAATTCCATATTTGGATATAATATGTATCATATATATCCAGCATATATATGTATTTATAATATTACATAATCATTTAGAGGTAAGAAATGAAATGCACCGTTCATGGAGACAGTAAGCCGTACGTACACATGAACGCTACTTTCATTTCTTTGTCATATTAGTGGAATTAAAACTAAATGAGAGGTATGTATATTTTAATTCCAGAATTATATTCATCATTTAGATATATTATTAATTATATATATACATTATATACATGTAATTTTAATAGTACATTACATTTGGGGATAAGAAATGAAATGCACTGTTCATGGAGACGGTAAGCCGTACGTACGCATGAACGCTACTTTCATTTCTATGTCATACTTTAATGGAAAGAAATAATAATGATATAGAGGTATATTATAATTCCAGTATAAAATCATATATAATAACTTTAAATCCATCCTTTACACGTCCCACATATGGCATTAACGAATCACATCACTTTTAGGGGGCTGTAGTCCGCACTTCCTTAAATGAAGATATCGTGTTTACCCATAATGGAAACCATAAAGGTATGCCAAAAATGAAAAATAAATAAGCTTAAAGAAAACATAAACATATTATATATCATATATAAAAATAGTGACATCATAATGGCCACCCTTGAAGGTGTTAAATGAGTATTGAACAATCATCGTTTCGGGAGGCAAAATTTCTCCATCCACGGAAACCGTATGTTCTTTAACCATTTGATGTAGTTGTGTGAGAGTGTAGCTCGAATAAATCTTATAACAACATCCTAGTATATTGAAGATACTGGTGTTGTTACAAAAGAAGTAAATAAAAAGAGCTTAGAGGGTTGGAGAATCAAAATAAAACAAATGAACATGAGAGAATGAATTACCTTTAAAAGTGTAACTCCCTTTTGATTTGAGCCTAAAGGATTCCTTTGAAAGGATTATGCCCAAAGTGAATCCTCTAGGATGAGGAGAGGGATGTGGAGAGAGTAATTGGTCAGGGTTTGTCCGATCCAAAGGCTTGAGAAGTGTGTGAAATGAGGTAGAGGTGGGGGCCTTTTATAAGAGGAGAGGAGGGGCACTTTTGGAAAGTAAAGAAATATTACTTTATTTGAAAATGTGTTTCGGTTTTAAAAGGTCCCACATTGAACTAATTCGTGGCTATGGTGGTAAGGGTTCGAAATCCACTCATCCAATTTGTTTTGGACATGTTTAGGTTTTAGATTTTTCATTATCTTTCCATTTTATTTAAATCGTCAAATAATGATGTCATCGCTGCATCATTATTATGTCATATATAATTTAATTTATTTAATGTCTAAAAATTATAAAACAAATACTATGATGTAGGAAATCGTTTTAGCTTTCCAATGACTATTTATAATCAAAATTTTGACATTTATAACCCCACTCAAAAATTATTTTAGTAAAACAATTTATGTTAGTGTCATTTTCACTTTAACATTAAATAAAAATATATTAATGTCATTTTCCAACTAAAGTGGCTCCATGGGGTCCCCAAGTTGGCCCATAGCTTTTCTTGGTCGGCCATGACTCACCCAATAGGTGTAGGACAAGTTTCATGGTGTTTTCACATTCTTATAATACCATTTTTACCTTAAACTACACTAATTACCTCTAATCGCGATTAATGAAAAAAAGTTATTATTCACCAAAAAATTATTTTAATCTCATTGAAGCACATTTTACTTCTTAATGACAACCATGTATTTCGGATTTTCAAAATTCAATACACATTAGTGGTAAACTTTCATTTAACTGAAAAATCAGTTTGCTTGATTACCACTTAGTGGTTTCACTATTCATCAAAAATTGAAGTTTTTCAGAAAATTACCAAAAATTCACCCTAAGCTATATTTGATATTCCGAATTCAAAAATGAAGTCCATTTTACAAAATTAAAAACATATAAGTAAAATTAATTAATTTAATAATTAATTCCCGCTGTCATGACAAATAGCGTGTTTTTGTGAAACAATAAGTATCAAAAGATTGACACCAGTTTAAGTCCAATTTCAAAGTGAAATTGATTCCAATGACCACCATTGGATTAACTGGTAAAAATATTTTCTAATTTCACTTTAAAACCAATTCAAAATATAATCTAATCATATAAATAAATTATATTAAAAAGAGGTTTTGAATTAAAATACAACATTTTACACTATTCATAAAAAAATGAACTTTATAGAAAGGTACCAAAAATTTACACAAAGTAAATTTTGATGTCCCGATTCTAAAGAAGAGTTATATTTGGTCCAAAATAAAGTATAAGAGTGATCAAAACTATATTTAATGACGGTTTACCATTAAAAGGTGATAAATGAACCTTTAGTGAAAATTAGAGTATATATGCCCTAAAATTGAACTCTTTCCGTATTTTAAGCCTTTATCTTTTATTGTGTAAATGTAAAAACATTTAAAAACATATCTAATCATATTTTAGTTATTTCTATCCATTCTCGCCAGTACAACAGCTACTTTTTAACTAACATTTAAAATAATATTATTTTATTACTAGTGTGCTACGTAAGTTTCAAAGAAACTCATCGTTGCGTATCGGGTACGCTATCAAACATAGCAACCCCTTTAAAATAAAATTAATATTTAATTCGTAAATATTAATAAATATGAAAATTATTTATTCTTTATTTACCTGGGATGTTACATCCTTCCCCCCTTTTGGGAATTGCGTCCTCGCAATTTTATTCACTTATAAAAATAAGTGGGGGTATTTATCCCTCATAGCATTTTCAGATTCCCACGTTGCCTCTTCAATCACATGGTTTTTCCACAAAACCTTTACCTGATGAATCACCTTATTCCGTAACACTTGCTCCCTGTGGTCAAGAATCTGGACCGGCTGTTCCTCATAAGATAGGTTCTCTTCCAGCTGAACTACCTCTGGACTCAAAACATGAGATGGATCTGGCATATACTTTCTCAACATCGAAACGTGAAAAACATTGTGTACCTGAGAT
The DNA here is from genome assembly GCA_963277665.1 of Viscum album. Taxonomy (NCBI): domain Eukaryota; kingdom Viridiplantae; phylum Streptophyta; class Magnoliopsida; order Santalales; family Viscaceae; genus Viscum; species Viscum album. Next base: position 670,650,017 of record OY728133.1, read on the forward strand.
AAACTCGGAGGTAAAGCCACTCGGTATGCAACTGATCCAACTCTTTCCAAAATTTTGTATGGTCTAATAAACCTCGGACTCAACTTCCCTTTCTTACCAAATCGCATCACACTTTTCCATGGTGATACTTTGAGAAAAACATGATCACCTACCTCAAAAGAGAGATCCTTCCTCCTGTTGTCCGCATAACTCTTCTGCCTGCTCTGAGCTGTTCTCATGTGCTTCTGAATCATCTGAACATTTTCTGCCAACTCTTTTACCAATTCTGGTCCCATCAGCTTCCTTTCACCCACTTCATCCCAAAATGCTGGAGTTCGACACCGCTTCCCATATAATACCTAAAATGGTGCCATCTGTATACTTGAATGAAAGTTGTTATTATAAGAAAATTCAACCAATGAAAGATGTTGGTCCCAACTTCCCTGATAATCCATCAAACAAGCTCGTAGCATATCCTCCAATGTCTGAATTGTTCGTTCTGACTGCCCATATGATTGAGGATGAAAAGCTGTACTAAAATTTAATTCAGTACCCAACGACTTCTGAAGGCCTTTCCAAAAGTTAGAAGTAAACCTGGGATCACGATCCGATACAATGGAGAGAGGAACTCCATGTAACCTGACTATCTCCTTAAGATACAAACGGGAAAGTTGATCAAGAGAGAAAGTATCTCGTATAAAAAGGAAATGATCAGATTTGGTCAAGCGATCAACAATAACCCAGATTGTATTATTACCTCGAGATGTCCTCGGTAATCCCACAACAAAGTCCATGGATATGTTTTCCCATTTCCACTCTGGCACTGGTAAAGGCTGAAGCATCCCTGCCGCTCTTCATTAACCTGTTGACATGTCAAACACTTCACAGTAAAATTACCAATGTCTCTTTTCATTCCATCCCACCAGTAATACTCCCGCAGATCTCTGTACATCGTAGTACTGCCAGGATGAACTGAAAACAGGGAACTATGAGCCTCACATAACAACTCATTCTTCAACTGTGAATCACAAGGCACACATAACCTCTTCACAAACCTCAAAACACAAACACAAACTTATCCAAGAACTCATGGAAAATTTTATTCATAAGGTCCATGAATACAGCAGGTGCATTGGTTAAACCAAAAGGCATAACTACAAATTCATAATGGCCATATCTAGTACGGAACGCAGTCTTCGGAACGTCTGCTTCTTTTACTTTCAACTGATGGTACCCCGACCTCAAGTCAATCTTCGAAAAATACTGAGCTCCCTGGAGCTGATACCACTTCATTCGATGGCCCAACATCTGCTGAAGTTGTTGCAAATGATTTTACCACCCCTTTCTACTTGTAGTCTAGCTGCATTCCCCCAGTTGAGTTATTCGTTGGACACTCATTTGCATAATGACCCATTTAATTACACTTAAAACATCTTACCATTGGATTTTCATTTCCTGCTTGATCATCTTCCTTACAGTTACGAGCAATATGACCAGACTTACCACACCGAAAGCACTTACTAGACTTGGATAAACATTCTCCAGGATTCATTTTACCACACTTCTCACAGGATGGATATTTGGTTTTCTTACCTCCTTGCTTCTTTGATGAATTCTTCCCCTTTTCCTGCCAACTAGACCTCTAATTCTGTTGTTTGTCATAGAACACCTGATCATCGGCAAACTCCATTTCTACCTTCTCCGCACATCGAACAAGTTTTTCATAACTTTTGAATTCACGAGAAGCTAAAGCCCTTCGATACTTTGGCTTTAACCCTGAGTAAAAACGGTTTATTTTACTATCAAGATCTCGTATGAAGTTTGGAGCATACCTTGCCAATCGAGTGAACTTTTCTTCATAAGAAGCCACTGAATCATCCTCCTGCCTCAATTCTAGGAACTTTTTTTCCATCATAAGACAAACCACCTTATGAAAATATTTCTCAAGAAACATACCTTTGAATTCATCCCAGTGAAGATCCTCAATCTCATCACTATCCCTTGTATTTTTCACCATCGACCACCACTGATCAGCTTCACCTTCAAAACGGTAAACAACAAGACTAACCTTTTGATGTTCTGAACACCCCATGACATCAAAAATCTTTTCCAGTGCTTTAATCCACCCTTCAGCTTGCACAGCGTCAGATGATCCTCTGAATGATGGGGGATGTTTCCTCATGAAATGTTCCACCACTAACATGTTCCTCTGCGGTTGATCTGGATGATCTCGTGCATGGATACCACCACCATTTATAGCCTGAGTCAATTGTTCCAATACTACAACAAACTGTTCAGTTCCAATTCCGACCATCTCAGGTTGCTGATTTGGAAGGTTATCTTCCTCCTGATGTCGTCCCAACATAGCTTCTTTGTTTCCTCTGCGGAAAACCATTCTGAACATAGAAATATCTTAGGCGAAGCAACATGGTAATCCGTAAATGCTATATCATTTCAATCATATTATAATTTAACACTTTTTTAACTCCTAAAGTTGTCTAAACCGACCTTTGATACCAACTATAAGGCCCCAGCCTTAAACCTTACTTAATATTGAATTAAATGAATAATTCACATTGAGGATCTTTTCAGGTTTAGAGTTTTAGAGAATTAGAACATAACTATTACATCTTAAAATATTACAATGTAGACACTTCTACTAAGTCTCCATAAAATTAAAACTCTTAAAAAGAAAGATGTCCAGATTCCATGTTTTAGATATCATGAAATTCCCTTGATCCCATCCTTGACCTTATTCCACTTTAAGTCCTGTGAAAAACATTTCGAAAAACTTGGGGTGAGCATAAAAAGCTCAGTAAGGGATACAAAGAGAATGAAAACTGTTAGTTTTTCAAACATCAAGTAAACCATGTATACTATATCAAATTAATACCTTCACCTTCATGAAGTAGTAAAAAAAATCTTCACTGAATAAAGTATCATTACTTACCTTTTTGTAACCAAAGGATTACCATAAAACCCATATAAAGAACACATAGAATATATAAAGGTAACTTGGGACATAAACATACTTAAGTGGAATAACCATACGGTTGACTTCCACACATATCACTTAATGGAATAACCATACGGCCAATTTCCATACATACTTAATAGAATAGCCATACGGCCGACTTCCATACCCAATGCATTGGAGGTTATAATGTAACCACCCGTCCTGGTATTCACGGCACCACCCGTCATATGGTTTATAACGTAACCACCCGTTAAAATGTCCAAGTACCAATATAGAATCATAAAACATAAAACCAATTTAAAGGAATGATAACATTTCCACATTTCAATCATAATATAACATAAATATATTGACATAATAGAGTCCTTTATCAAAACTATTTTCAATACAAAAATACATAAAATAGTATATGGTATTTATTTTATTCTAAAAACAATATGGCTTGTTGAGGAAGACAAAGACCAAATAATACTCGCGGCGGCGGAAAAAGTCATTGTCACCGCGTACGTTAAAAAAACATTCCTTTTTGTCGTTTAGTAAAACGCTTCGTAGAAAAAGATTCCTTTTGTATAAAAGTAAAAGTCAAAGGGTTTATACACCGTATAAAAGAAAGTTGTGTATAAAACGAAATATGCCTCAATGAAAGAAGATTGAGACGAAGTCCCTTACCTTGGGTCCGACTTGACTCTATCGTTCTTTAACGTCCTGAATAATAAAATTGAGTTAATTTATACTTGATTAAGAACCCTTTTAAAGTTCATTATTCTTTTTATATCACTTATTGCCATGTTATAAACATTATGTAACCATTTAAGTTAATAATGTTTGTTTTGTCAATATTTGGTTCTTAAGTCGAAAGTTGACTTCTTACAATTACATGTTGTTCATGTGGTCAAAAGTTCTTTATATCCAGAATGAAATTCCCGATTTGGATATAATATGTATCATATATATCCAGCATATATATGTATTTATAATATTACATAATCATTTAGAGGTAAGAAATGAAATGCACCGTTCATGGAGACGGTAAGCCGTATGTACGCATGAACGCTACTTTCATTTCTTTGTCATATTAGTGGAATTAAAACTAAATGAGAGGTATGTATATTTTAATTCCAGAATTATATTCATCATTTAGATATATCATTAATTATATATATACATTATATACATGTAATTTTAATAGTACATTACATTTGGGGATAAGAAATGAAATGCACCGTTCATGGAGACGGTAAGCCGTACGTACGCATGAACGCTACTTTCATTTCTATGTCATACTTTAATGGAAAGAAATAATAATTATATAGAGGTATATTATAATTCTAGTATAACATCATATATAATAACTTTAAATACATCCTTTACACGTCCCACATATGGCATTAACGAATCCCATCACTTTTAGGGGGTGGTAGTCCGCACTTCCTTAAATGAAGATATCATGTTTACCCATAATGGAAACCATAAAGGTATGCCAAAAATGAAAAATACAGATGCTTAAAGAAAACATAAACATATTATATATCATATATAAAAATAGTTACATCATAATGGCCACCCTTGAAGGTGTTAAATGAGTATTGAACAATCATCGTTTCGGGAGGCAAAATTTTGCCATCCACGGAAACCGTATGTTCTTTAACCATTTGATGTACTTGTGTGAGAGTGTAGCTCGAATAAATCTTATAACAACATCCTAGTATATTGAATATACTGGTGTTGTTACAAAAGAAGTAAATAAAAAGAGTTTAGGGGGTCTGAGAATCAAAATAAAACAAATGAACATGAGAGAATGAATTACCTTTAAAAGTGTAACTCCCTTTTGATTTGAGCCTAAAGGCTTCCTTTGAAAGGATTCTGCCCAAAGTGAATCCTCTAGGATGAGGAGAGGGATGTGGAGAGAGTAATTGGGCAGGGTTTGGCCGATCCAAAGGCTTGAGAAGCGTGTGAAATGAGGTAGAGGTGGGGGCCTTTTATAAGAGGAGAGGAGAGGCACTTTTGGAAAGTAAAGAAATATTACTTTATTTGAAAATGTTTTTCGGTTTTAAAAGGTCCCACATTGAAATAATTCGTGGATAAGGTGATAAGGGTTCTAAATCCACTCATTCAATTGGTTTTGTACATGTTTAGGTTTTAGATTTTTCATTATCTTTCCATTTTATTTAAATCGTCAAATAATGATGTCATCGCTGCATCATTATTATGTCATATATAATTTAATTTATTTAATGTAAAAAAATTATAAAACAAATACTATGATGTAGGAAATCCTTTTATCTTTCCAATGACTATTTATAATCAAAATTCTGACTTGTATAACCCCACTCAAAAATTATTTTAGTAAAAAAATTTATGTTAGTGTCATTTTCACTTTAACATTAAATAAAAATATATTAATGCCATTTTCCAACTAAAGTGGCTCCATGGGGTACCCAAGTTGGCCCATGGCTTTTCTTGGTCGGCCATGACTCACCCAATAGGTGTAGGACAAGTTTAATGGTGTTTTCACATTCTTATAATACCATTTTTACCTTAAACTACACTAATTACCTCTAATCGCGATTAATGAAAAAAAGTTACTATTCACCAAAAAATTATTTTAATCTCATTGAACCACATTTTACTTCTTAATGAAAACCATGTATGTCGGATTTTCAAAATTCAATACACATTAGTGGTAAAATTTCATTTAACTGAAAAATCAGTTTGCTTGATTACCACTTAGTGGTTTCACTATTCATCAAAAATTGAAGTTTTTCAGAAAATTACCAAAAATTCACCCTAAGCTATATTTGATATTCCGAATTCAAAAATGAAGTCCATTTTAAAAAATTCAAAACATATAAGTCAAGTTAATTAATTTAATAATTAATTCCCGCTGTCATGACAAATAGCGTGTTTTTGTGAAACAATAAGTATCCAAAGATTGACACCAGTTTAAGTCCAATTTCAAAGTGAAATTGATTCCAATGACCACCATTGGATTAACTGGTAAAAATATTTTCTAATTTCACTTTAAAACCAATTCAAAAGATAATCTAATCATATAAATAAATTAGATTAAAAAGCGGTTTTGAATTAATATAAAACATTTTACACTATTCATAAAAAAATGAACTTTATCAGAAAGGTACCAAAAATTTACACAAAGTAAATTTTGATGTCCCGATTCTAAAGAAGAGTTATATTTGGTCCAAATTAAAGTATAAGAGTGATCAAAACTATATTTAATGACGGTTTACCATTAAAAGGTGATAAGTGAACCTTTAGTGAAAATTAGAGTATATATGCCCTAAAATTGAACTCTTTCCGTATTTTAAGCCTTTATCTTTTATTGGGTAAATGTAAAAACATTTAAAAACATATCTAATCATATTTTAGTTATTTCTATCCATTACCACCATTACAACGGCTTCTTGTTAACTAACATTTAAAATAATATTATTTTATTACTAGTGTGCTACGTAAGTTTCAAAGAAACTCATCGTTGCATATCGGGTAAGCTATCGAACATAGAAACCCCTTTAAAATAAAATTAATATTTAATTCGTAAATATTAATAAATATGAAAATTCTTTATTCTTTATTTACCTGGGATGTTACAGTTTGTATAGTTTAATATGTTTCATAAAAACACTTGAGAGTATTATGGTTTTAGGATAACTGTTTATATCTCGAAATATGAGCAGGCGAAGCTGGATGGAAAAGGAAAGCAATGAATTTTTTTTAGGATACACTCATGAGGAGTTTGAATACCAAATATAGGATCCTATTACCAGGAGGGCCGTTAGAAGTGAAGATAGGGGGTTTCTTTAGGATTAAACGAATGATGATTTTTATAATCCAGAAATTACAGAGAAGATACAGTCTGAGGAAATTCCAGTAAATATGGAACCAGGATAAACACCCTTAGTACCATCTAGTGTGATAGAGATACGTGACACTAATGATACATCAATACCAGGTAATATGTATCCATTTATTGATATTTCTCCATTATATGATATTCCAGAATAGATTCCTCCTGAAGCTCAATTGAGGAGCTCCACCAGATAATGAAAACAGATTCATAGATACTCACCACATTAGTATGTGATGCTCACTAATAGAGGAGATTGAGACAGTTATGATGTTGTGATCAGGAGTTAGAAGAAAATTGAATGGAATAATGCAATTCAAGAGGACATGATATCCTTGCACAAGAACCATACATTTGATTTATTAGAGTTTCCATACGGAAAGAAGTTACTAAAGAACAAGTGGGTGTACAGAATCAAAGGAGGATATGGAAGCTCACATCCGCAGTATAGATCCCGAATGGTTGTCATGATATTTAGTCAGAATAAAGGTTTTGAATTGGATGAAATTTTTTATCCTATGGTTAAAATGTATTCTATCATAGATTCTCATAGATTAGCGGCTAGTCTGAACCTGGAGGTTCAACAACTGGATATAAAGACATCTTTCTTACATAGTGATCATGAAAGGAGATATACATGGAGTATCCAAATTGGTCATGAGGGAGTGATTTGTGAGGGATACTCCCAATTTTTGGAGTGTTTGGTGGATGATTCCATTTTTTTGGCAACTGTAACAGATGGAGTATTCTGCTGATAGAATATAGGGTCTCTTTTGGTGGGCAGCCAATGCGGTGGATAACAGCCAGTGCTGAGGAAGTCTTCAAGGGTAGATTAACTACCCAACAACTGGAGAAATTTCTGGTTTTCATTTATCTATTTAACGAGATTAAAATCCTATGAATCTTTAATTGTCTGATCCTATAAAGCTTTAATCCAGAGAGAAATATAGAATTGTCCCCCTTCTCCCATAGATGTAGGAAACCCTTGTTGAACCATATTAATCTCACATTCTCTTCGGATTTCATCTTATGTTTCTGTTTATTTTATAACCACAAACCTCTGATACCCCATCAATACTCATATTTTCATATATATTCAAATAGACTCCAAAATCCAGAAGTGTTTTATGAATAACTGTTTCAATGACCTATTTATCCCTATCTTTCTTAGTGGTTTATTTTATCCAAGGAAACCAGTTTAATGTAAGTATGTTGAGTGGTTACCATGAATACCATCTTATATCAAAATGAATGTGGATTGTGCTTCAATAAGTCTTCCAAGACTTTCTGGATGTATAGAAATTTTCAAAAACCACAGTGTTTTTAATAAGGGTATATTTTTCTACTTTATTGGTTATCACATTGCATATGGTACTGAAATATAAGTAGTTATCTATATGGTTAAGAATTCATTGTAGCTCAAACAGTATAATCTATAGATCAATAATGATTCTACTTTGGTGGTTAACCTGATCAAACTCAGATCATGTAGTGTTTCATGGTCTCTTAACTCTTCTTGGAAGACCTACCTTGACTAGGTGTGTGAGATGCATCTAATTAAATATCAATTTTACAGGGAGGTTAATCCAATTACTGATGTTTTTTCAAATAAGGTTGTGGATCTATAGGATTCCCATTAGTCGTATCGTCAATGTGATGAATTTGTTCATCTTCATCTCTTGAAATTCATTAGTGATGTCTATGCTAACATATTCTTACCCTCCCATGTTTCTTTTCACTCATTCCATTTATGAATGGGAAATGGAACCTTGTTCTTGTCATAAAACGTTTCACCTAATTTAATTTTAAATATATTTTTAAAAAATTAGAAAAAACATAACTATATAAAAATTTAAAAATAGAATAATGGAATTATAATAAGAATGGTTGTATAATTAAGTGAAAAAAATAAAATAAAAACAAAAAAATTATAAAATCAAAAAAATTAAAAATTTATATTTTACTCTTAAATAAATCTATAAAATCATATCAATCCAATATTGTATATAATTAAAAAATATAAGATTAATTTAAAATGGATGAATTATATAAAAAAATTTACTTTACATTCAAAAAAATCAAAAAATCAAGGAAAACTACATTCTATTAAAATTTTATAAAAGAAAATTAAATTCTAAAAAAATTAAAAATAGTGAAAAAAAATTATTCTTTTAAAAAAAGTAAAAATAATAAAAATAATTAATTTTATGTTCAGATAAATTAAGCATTCAAGAAATAATTTCTACAATTATAAATATAATAATTTTTTAAAAAATAAAAAATATAAATATTGAAAGAAAAAAAATAAGATAAAAGTAACAAAACGAAGATGTGGGAAAATATAAATTAATTATTCTATAAACAAATGACATTAAAAAAACATAAAAAATACTTCAAAATATTATAATAAAATAAAAACTAAAAAAAAATTTATAGGAATATGAAATTTATATTTTAATAAATATAAAATTTATAAAATCAGTAATATCATTGTTATGTTGAAAAATAATAATAACAACAATAATAATCAAAACATTAATAAATATGAAATAATAGTGAAATATAAAATATAAAACATTTTTTTACCTCAAATTAAATTAAAAAAATCAAGAAATGTTTACATTATTTTTAAAAAATAAAAAATCATATATTTCCAAATCATTAAAAAATAAACTAAATAAATAAATACAAAAAATAATTAAGAATAAAAATAAAAAAATAAAAAAGGGAAAAAGTAAATTTATAATTCATTCCATAATTTCTAACAATATAATAAAAACAAAACAAATACCTATATTATTTCAAAAAATTAGAACACATTGGGAAAATTTATTTTCCAATAAATTATATTTGAAAAAATTAATAATAACATTATTATATTTAGATGAAGAATGAAAAGTTCTATATAATTCATAAATATTAAAAATAATGAGATAAATAAAATCTAAATAATTTAATATACATCTAAATAAATTAAATAAACTAAATAAAACTATTTTATATGAATATTTAACAAATAATATATAAAATGTATTTTGAATAAATCTTATAAATCAATAAAAAATTATTCTATGGAAATAAAAATTGAAAAGTTATTGAAAATTGAATAAAAAGAGAAAAACAACAATGAAAGTGGGAAAATATAAATTTTTATTACACATTCAAATAAATTAATTTTTTTTTAAAATCAATTTTTTATAAAATAACTAATAAAACTGAAAAAACAACACAAAAAAATTTAAATATAAAAAAAATAAAAAACACATAATTTATATTCAATCGTTATAACAGAGTAATAAATTTTATATTAAAAAATAATAGGGAAAAACTTCTAATTTCTTATAAAATTTCATATAATGAAATAAATTTTAAAAAAATAAAATGGAAAAATATAACACAAACAAAATTATAAGGAAATTTAAATATAAAAAAAATCCTAAAAATTTATTTTATATCTTGATTGAAGTAAATAAAATAAAAAAATTATTTTATTAAAAAATAATAAAAGAGAACAAAAAGGATAAAAATATTAAAAATTATTTTACATTCCAAAAAATTAGTAAAATAAAGATAAACATTATTTTATAAAAAATTTAAAAAATGAAAAAACAAAAAAAACTATTATAATTTCAAATTAAAAAAAATAAAGAAAAATATTAATCACTTAAAAAATAATAAAAATAATAAAAACCAAAAAAATTAGTTTCATGTTAATAACTAAAAATAATGTCATATCAATTTTTCTATAAAAAAAATATAATTTGAAATAATTTGAAAATTTTATTTTACATAGAAATAAAGGAAAATTATAGAAATGATTTATTTCATTAATTATTTAAAAAAAATCATTAATTCCAAATATTATTTTTATTTTAAAATATTTAAAAAAATAATGATAAACCATACTGTTTTTAGAAATTTTCTTTTAAAAAATTTAAAATTATTTTTTTGTTTAAAATAATCAAGTATTTATAAAAACTTGTTTTTAATAAAAAAATAAATAATGAAAATACACATGTAATTTAAATTTGAAAAAAATAGTTATTAAAAACATCACATAAAAAAATAAAAAATATTTAAAAAAATAAAACAAAACAAAAAATAGAATATAGAAAAATCAAAAAACAATTCTTATAAATTACGAAAAATATCAAAGTCACTTATATATTTAAAAAAAGTAAAAATAGAAAACCATAAAATATTAATATTATTTCTAAAAATATTATGGAAAATATCATTCAATTATAAAAAATAAATATAAAATAAAAAAATCCTAAAATAATAATTTTTTTTACTTTAAGATAAATTTTGAAAGTTTGGAGGACATTATCCTTTTATGAAATAAAATTTTATAAATTCATAGAATAATTACTGGAAATTTGAAATGGAAATGAAAAAAAGTAAAATAATTGATAAATAAAAACATAAAAAACATTAAAATAATATAAATCTTAAATATCTTTTAACTAATTGAGAAAATATAGAGAAACCTTTTTTTATTAAAATATTTAAAAATAAATAAATAAAAATTATAAAAATAAATGAAAAATGTAATAAAATTCACAATTTATTTTTTTTAATAAAATAAAATATCTAGAATGACTTTATTATAAAAAAAATTAAAATAATCTTGATAAAAATTTTATAAAATTTTATAAATTCTTTTAAAAAATTTAATTAAATTTCATGTAAAATAAAATTTAAGGAAGAATATGAATTTATATAAAAAAGGAAGTTGGTAAACAAAAGAATAAAAATATTTTTCATTCAAATAATTTTAAATATGAAAAATTATTCATATTTCTAATATAATGAAAAAATAATAAATTCAAATAAATTTATTTTAAATTAAAATAAATTTAATAAAAAACAAAATAAAATGCTAATCTTCAAAAAAATGGAGAAAATGTTGATAGGTGATGAAGTAAAAAAAATAAAAAAACCAAAAAACACTAAAAAAATTATAAATCTAGAATATAAAAAAATCATATTCATATAAAATGGAAAAGATTAATAATTATTTTTTTTGTTTTTAAAAAATAAAAAGGGGAAACTTTCTAATTCATTATAAGATTTCAAATAAAAAAATATAAAAAATTATTTTATTAAGATAAACAAAATAAAAATAAAATAATTATAAGAGAAATAGAAATGAAAACAATCTTGAAAATTTTAATTTAACATTCTCACTGATTTGAACATTATATAAAAACATTATTTTGATAAAATTTAATAAAATAGATAAAAATATGAAAAAATATTTTTTTTTCAATGAAATTAAAAAATCTAGATGATCTTCATTTTATTGAGAAAATAAAAAAAATCTAAAAATATTTAATATTTCTTTTACTTTAAAATAATAATAATAATAAATTATCATTTAAAAAATAAAAACAATATACAAAAAAATTAATTCCAATCAATAATGGTATTCAAATTAAATACTTCATCATTTAGAACATATAATATGAAAAAATACAAAAAACTTATTTTACATTCAAATGAATAAAAAATATAGAAATATTTATTTCATTAAAATCAAAAAGAAAATTTTAAAAATAAAAAAAACAACTATTTTTATCACTATGAATAATTTTTAAAAATCATCATAAATTCTTTTAGTTTTAAAAATTATAATTAAAAAATTAAACATTTATTTTAGCTTAATATAATTAAGTAATTATGAAAACTAATTTTTATTAAAACATAAAATAATAAAAAAACACCTTTTATTAAAAAATTTAAACATAAAAAACATTAAAAATCTGGCAAGAAATTATAAAAAAAATTAAAAAATTAAAAAATTAAAAAATATATTAAATTAAATAAACATTAAAAAATTGAACAAAGAAACATATTTTCATATAAATCATATAAATTCCGAAAAACACACTTATATTAAAAAGAAATTATCACGACCTCTCCCAGAGGGACCCGTGTCGCGACTCCCCAAGCCCGCCTCTAATAGGCAAGGGGCTGGTGACTAGCACCAAGTAGGTACATCGTTAACATGGGAGGCATTACCTTAGTACAAATACGTACACACACATCTCGAAGCCCACAAATCCTGAAATGTAAAAACACTAAGTAAATAATGCATTCAAAACACTATAACCCATAAACAGAGTACAATAGTGAAAGTGTTGGAAGGTAAGAAAGAATAGAATATAATCCCACCAAAAATAAATCATGTAAACATGTTTGTAAAAATCATCCACATAAAACCCTACCAGAAGCCAAGGTACTAGGGCTACTATCTGAAGTCATAGGAACACCACAATCTGTCTGATCTTACAAGGATTTATCTGGTCCTGGTCCAACCTGGACTCTATCAAAAGGTCGTTCATCTATACAAGACATAACATGTGTGGGAAAATACCATGTAGGGGTGATTACAACAATACTCCGTAAGACACCATGAAACCACAATGATATACAAAAAGGAAAGATAATTTCATCTCTACATAAGTATATTTCTACAAAATATAATAAGAATATCTAGATATACTCAACCCATACCACAATGTCTAGGGTAAGTCATAACTACAACATATCAACACTAGGGATTCAGTTCGAAGATTCCATGAAACACACATCTGGGAGAACACACTTCTAAGTCTGATGGCACTAATGATGTCTATCGAAGAATTATTATTCATCAGGAAACCATCATGAGAGAGATATGCAAAATGATATGAAGAGAGATAAGATACATCAGATGAGGATCACAGTTAGGGCCATTGGGTAATACCAACAACTGAATCTGGATTAACCCACTAAGTAGAGGATCAATTCTCAGTAAATTTTGTCACGTAAATATAGAAGACTCTACCTAGGGCACAAAGATGGAATAGAGGATCTACTCTATGCCTCTCAGGGGATTCAAACAATTATACCCTGGAAGTCCAGCTTAAGGGATCATACTATTGTGAGTAGGAAATGATATTAACAAACCATTAGGGAAATTATAAAGGGAACAAACCCTAACAAAACTTTTCCAAGATATTATGGATAAGGGAATCAATTCACATAGAAAAGAGAGTGTTCATGGTCAGTAGTAGTCACACCCACTGTACCACTTAACCTCAGGTACTTCCCATGTAAATGGAACATGTCACTAGAAATATATCCAATTTAAAATCCACCATTTTTATCATAAGGACCATCTCATTATAAGGGTCCCAAATCCACTGACGGTGCATCAAATGAATGCTTAGTTTGAAAGTTATGATCATTTTAGTAAAAAGATCTAACCCGAGTCTGGTCCGGGTCCGACCCGACCCAATCCGACCTGACCCAACATAGCTCACTATGCTTCCTGGTATGGTCTGGATCCCATGGTGTGGTTGACACACACATAATTTTATTTGGCCAACTGTACGTGATCTGCCCCTATCGCATTCCCTCTTTATCCCATAATTTTGCACCACGTCCCACGCGATCGGTCGACCGTGTATATAATACCTTATAATTCAATGATTTGTTTTGAAAGTTAAATGGGATTATTTTGAGACCAGGAATGAATATGAAATGTCATTCTGAGGCCCTATGTTCATAGAATGATCCGTTGAAAAATGTTAGGATTTAAATAGCACCCATGAGCGGTTTTCTTAAAAAAGTAGAATAACTCTTAAACTGGTGCCTAGATAACCAATATGAGGGAACCATTTCATTCAAGATATTAGGTTTACCTTAGGCGTGACTTAATTTTAGTCAGCATGGGCCTCCATTGAGAGAACCCAAAAATGGAATAACAGTAAATAAAATAATTAAATAAAATAATTTTAGTTTTCAAATCCTTATAACTCACGAACTATGAATCAGATTGAAAATTTGAGACCACCGCTAAACTCTTGAGGGTATGCTTCACTTAGGCAGAGCCTAACATCAGTTGGCACAGGCCGGCTTTGAAAGTTTGTTTTTGGGACTTAACCGTAAATAAAATAATTTAAATAAAATTTATTTTATTTTAAAATCCTCATAACTCATAAACGGTAGCTCGGATAAAAAATATGATACCCCCATTGAGTTCATAATGAGATTTTATTCTTATGTAGGACATAACCTCAACTGACACGGGTCAAGGGAAAAAGTTATTTTTTCAGACATTTTAAGGAAAAATAAAATAAACATAAAAAGTTTATTTTATTTGAAATTGTTAGATGCGGTGCAATGACGAGGTGACAATAAATCTCATTAATGAACCTCATTAATGAGTCGACATAACGATGTTGCAACGCAGCGTAACAACACTACAACAAAGTGTAACGACGCTGTAACGCAGAGTAACGACGCTGCAACGCAGCGTAATAGAAACACCGATTCACGTTTCATCAATTAATTTCCTAACAAGAAAAGTATGATTGTGGGAATAATCTTGGAAATTGATCTGAGGATTTTGTGGGTGGTGAAGAAAAACGATGAAAGACAACCTATACAACAACGAACTCCAGTGAATCAAACAATGATGCTGACACCCTTGTAAAGTGGATTTGAGATCGAAGATTGATGAACAGCAACGAATAATCATCCTCCAGCAATCTCCTTTACTAGGTAGGGGTTTAAAATATTAAGTAGTTTTTTCCCCACTCTCCCCCTCAAAACGAATAATGCGGATTAACTCTCTAACATGTTGATCCACTGATGTATTTTCCTTGCGGGGATGGAAAATATAATTTCCGCTTGATATCGGGATTAAATCTTAGTGATTAGTGATTTATACATCGTGATCAAGCTAACACAAACAATTCTGAACCAACATGAACATAAGCTGGTTTTTCATATGGGTGTTCTTTGTGATCCCCTCCATCTCTCTCCCCCGTTCTTTGTGGCATAATAGACGGCGGCACATTGACTATAGTGGCACAAGGCAGAAAGGCCACGACTAGGTAGTCCAAGGTACAGGTGATAAACTATGGCACAAGGCTGTGGCGGTGGCACCTGACCACAGCGGTAGGTGGACGTGGGCACCCGGATGCTTTAGAGGCACACGCGGCCCAAATCCACGGTCTGCAGGCCAGGGCGGTGTGTTGGGCTTGTGGCAGAGCCACGAGTCACGTGGAAGGACCGGTCCACATGATCGGGGCAAGAATTTAGGGCAGCGCCGCTCGGGGCGCCGCATTGGATGAGAGGCCTGCATGGGCGGGCTGCAGAAGGAGTTGGCAAGCAGTCCTGGACCACGTGCGAAGGAGGAAATCAGCCTCATCCGGCCCCGTGTGGTGCGAACCGAATACCCCACGGGGATAGGGGAAGAGAGGAAACTGGCCCGCCATGCGGGTCGGGACAATGGTGTGAACTGAGCCGCTTGGCGGCTTGGGCTAGAGAAGAGTCGGCCCACCGATGCGGGCTAGGCTGACGAGAAAAATCTAGCTGTTGGGCGACCTAGTCTAGGAAAGGACCAATCCGCCTATTACAGGTAGGTCCATATGAAACTGGGTTGCTGGGCGACCCAGTGGATGAACCCACAGCTGAACTGGGTCGAGTCATGCGGGATCCCCAAACCAGGTTGGTCGGGTCGGTACGACTTGGTCGGACCAAGCTCGGACACAAAAATCCCCTATTTACTAAAATAAAATATCTTTCAAACCATACGCATGACTGACAAGAATTTTATAGTGTTGTAACCATCTCAATGAGGCAGTTCTTTTGGAATTTTATTTGAATTCTTTAATGGAAGTTGATATTCGACGAATGGCTTGAATAGTGAATTCTCTCGAAATCAATCGCACTAAGTGAAAAAATCCTGTGAATGGACGAGAGTTGAATACTAATGAAAAGTAAGTCTAAGTGACCCTATAGGCCTAGATGATAAGTGACCTTGTGTGGACCAGCTACAAGAGGCCTTGTGTGGAACATCTACAAGTAGCTTTATGTGAACCAGCAATAAGAAGCTCTGTGTAAACTAGCTATATACGGCCTTATGTGGACTAGCAATAAGAATCCCTATGTAGACCAAATATAATGGACTATGTGGGGAGTGGGTCTGTGTGACCTAATAGACCCATGGTGGGGAATGACTCAGTGTGACCCAGAAAACCCACGGTACTCATCAGGGATGATTACCTCAACATTCCAAGGGGTTCAGTGTTACAACTAATAGTCCTGCTTTCCATACTTCTAATTATACCTGGGGTGAGATATCATTTCATTGTGATCTTGTTTTTTAGTATTGCTTCATGGTATTTCCTTTTTGTTTGGGGGACCCTACTGAGTATTTTGTTACTCACCCCTACACAGGCTTGCCCTGCACGTGTCGTGTCTCGTGCAGGTGATCGATGCTTCGACGGAGACCTTGGTGGACTGGGGACAAGTGGCACTCAGTGATATGGGAGGGATGAGACGTAATTCTACGGCTACCAATAGTTATCCTCCACCTACCCTCTAGGTGGTCAACACTTTTATGGAGACCCTGGTGGACTAGGGCCAGGTGGCGCTCAATGAGATGGCATGGAAGAGATGTTCTTATACGGCTACCAACAATTATCTTCCACCTACACTCCAGGTAGGGATTGAGTAGAAAAACCTTGGAATCTATAAATTTTCTTGTGGATTTGTGCTTGTATTCTGGTCCCTTGTACTTTTCATTTGTATTGTACTTTCATTAGTTATCTTATGATGGTTTTGGTTTACTTATTATTTACCTTTCCATAGTTTGTGTTGTGTATGTGTCTAAAGGATTAAAGTAAAATGCATTCCCTTTTGATATATGCCTATTCGGTGAAGTAATCATCCCCTGGCCTAAGGAAGGTGGGATTGGGGTTGTCATGGAATTTTCCATGAGGTATGGGTTGTGAAAAGTGGTATCAGTGGGGGTCGGTTCTACTAGAAGAACTAACAGTCCAAAAATTTTGATGGGGAAATAGTGTTAAGTGTTTCGAGTTTGGATTTTAGGCCACGGAGTCCAATGTTGGTGAGGCGGCTGAAGTATCCATACACCATGACCCTGAGTTCTATTTTCCGAACTGGTACATGGAAACACTGGTTGCAAGTGTCTTTTAGTGTTTTTTCATGATCTTTTTAAGTCATAGTCAGCTCACCAGGTATAATAAACTGATTGTGGTTCATCTTGATTCTCTTTTAAGATGCCTCCATGAAAATAGCCATCCATGATTCTAGTGAGTGACCATGAGGATGGTACACATAGTGATGAGGATTTGGTATAGTGACTATTGCCCAAGATTTCACCTTTGAGCAGTGTCCCAATGATTCCACCACCCATTGGTCAGCAGTTACTATTGGCACTACCGATAGAGGATGCACGTAGGCTCAGTGGCTTACACGAGTTCCAATGAGAGGGACCTACCGGGTTTAGGGGAGAGATATATCCTTAGGTTTCTGAGGAATGGATGGAGATATTGATGTTATTCTTCCAATTATTGAGGACACCACTTGACCAGATGGTGATTTTAGCCATGAGCCTTCAGCAGGGCGGTAGATGTGGCAGAAGAGCTGGGAGAGCAGCAGGAGGTGGTATACATTTTAACTTGTTACTACCACCACCACAATGTGGTCCACACCAGCCTCAGGGAGCTGGAGGATGAGGGGAGGGGGTAGCAGCATGCGACCATCCTTACCCATGTAGCAGTAGATGTTTTGAGTTTTTAGTTCCCTATAGTGGAGGATGAATATGAGGATGTATTTTTGGAGGATGTTCTAGGACTACCTCCTCATCAAAGGTTAGACTTCTGCATTGATTTGTACCCCAAAAAACACTGATATCTATAAATTCATATCAAATGGCTCCCATAGAACTATGGGAGCTATGGTTATAGTTGGAGGATTTGCAGAGGAAGGGGTTCATAAGGCCTAGTGTTTCACCATGGGCATCCCCAGTGTTGTTTTCTCTAAAGGAAGATGGAAGCTTGAGGATATGCGTGGACTTCCAGTGCCTGAACCAGGTGACCGTGAAGAACAAGTATCCTCTACCGGGGATTGATGATCCCTTTGATCAGCTGAAGGGAGTGAGATGGTTCTCAAAGATAGACCTCATATCAGGATATCATCATCTTTGAGTACGAGATGAGGACATCTCAAAGATGACTTTAAGATGTTTCTACAGCCACTATGACTACTTAGTGATGTTGTTTGGTGTAACAAACTCCATATCAGTGTTCATGGGACTCATGAACATGATCTTCTATCTATACTCAGACCTGTTTATAGTGGTCTTCATTGATGACATCTTAGTGTATTGAACATCAGAGGAGGAGCACACGATACACCTGAGGATGGTTCTGGACACACTCTAAGAGCACCATATTTACGGAAATCTCTCAAAGAGTGAGTTTTGGATATGAAAGGTCCATTTCTGAGGACATTTAATCTCAGAGGATAGATTTTCGGTGGATCCAGCAAAGATCTAGGTGATGCTTTCTTGGGAACCACCCAAGAGTATTACCAAGGTGCGTAATTTCCCTGGGCTGGCTGGGTATTATCGGGGGTTTGTACCAGATTTTTCTAGAGTGGAAACACCCATAAAGCATTAATGAAGAATGTAAAACCATTATTGTGGACAGAAGGTTTCCAATAGAGCTTTAAGTATTTGAGGAAGATCCTGAAGAGTGCTCTTATCTTGATTTTTTCCAGAGGAGGGCGCCAACTATATGTTGTACTATAACGCATCAGGAACCAGGATTGGTTGTGTCCTGATGTAGGGGAAAATAGTGATTGATTATAGCTCATGATAGTTGATACAACATGAGCATAAGTATGTGAATCATGACCTTCAGTTGGTATTGGTAGTCTTCACATTAAAGATGTGGCGACACTACCTTATGGGAGAAGGATTCATCAACTACTATGACCCCAAGAGTCTCAAGTTTATATTTTCTAAAAAGGATCTGAACCAGAGAAAACGATGTTGGCTAGAGTTCCTATAGGAATATGACTTCAAGATAGTCTGTAATTCTGGGAAGGGGAACGTGGTGGAAGATTTTTTCAGTAGTAGATCGAGTTCACAGCTACTAAACAAGGCCTCAGAGCAGTTGTCCTCCCTTCAGATGTCCTTTGTGGATAGAGATGAGACATCTTTTCTCCATTATATGGTAGTTTCCCCTCCACTTTTACAGTGAATCAGGTAAGCACAACTCAGATATTCCTTCTACGAGGCTACACATGCCCATATGTCTACAGTGCATGCCCCTAATGGATATTCGAAAGGTAGGGAGAACTTCATCCTTTTCAGAGGATGCACCATTGTACCAATTACATTATGGGAGGAGGTTTTGAGAAAGTTCCATACATCCCCTTTGGAGGTACATCCAGCTGTGGTGAAGATGTACCAGGACCTCTGATGTCAGTACTGGTAGCCAGGGATGAAGAAGGTAGTGGAGATGTTTTTCTCGAGATTCCTCACTTGTCAACAAGTGAAGTCTGAGCACCAGGTTCCAGCAGGTTTGATACAACCCCTCAAGGTACCAGAGTGTAAGTGGGAGGGAATATCAATGGAATTAGTTATGGGATTACCATGTACATATAGGGGGAATGATACCATCCGAATGATCATAGACTGGCTCATCAAGTCGGCCCACTTTCTACCCATTCGAGAGTAGGGTTCAATATAGGGATTGGGATGCCTCTACATGTAGAATATAGTTTGAATCAATTGAGTACCATAAAAAATATTCTCATATCGTGATGCTTTCTTACATCCTGTTTGTGGAAGGGATTATAGGAGGCTTTTGGGACTCATCTACGCTTGACCACATCCTTTCATGCATAGACTGATGGTCATACAGAGCAGACCATACAGATCTTGGAGGACATGCTTCATGCTTACGTTATTTATTTTTTTCATAGTTGGGAGGACCACCTACCACAAGTGGATTTTTCACAAAACAACAGCTACCACTCCACCATCGTTATGACACTGATCAAGGCATTGTATGGATGACCATACAGGTCACCAATATGCTGGACAGGCCCAGGGGAGTTAGAACTTATGGGTTCCGAGATGGTGCAAGCTACCACTAAGAAGGTGAAGTTCATCCAAGAGAAGATGAAGACTGCACAGAGATAAAAAAATTCCTATGCTGATAGGCGATAGAGACCCTTGGAGTTCGAAGGGGGGGACAATGTATTCCTATGGGTCTCTCCTCGGTGCGGGATACAAAGATTTGGCTGAGGTAGAAAGTTGTCTCTAAGGTTCTTCGGACCATTCTTGATACTGCGTAGAGTGGGAAAGGTGGAATATCACTTGGATCTACCACCACTGTTATAGAGGGTGCACAACATATTCCACGTATCTCAGCTGAGGAGATACGCACATGACCCTTCTCACATAATCAACCACGGTGAGCTCGTGATTGACGATAGGGTGACATTCGTGGAGTAACCATATGAGATAGAGGATTTATGGGAGAGGATCCTTTGTAGATGGTTGATACCTCTGGTGTGTGTTCATTGGTATTACAGGAATCTCCCTAAGATCATGTGGGAGCAGGAGGCTCAGATTCGTGCTCAGTACCCCATTTGTTTGATTAACCCTTGTTTTTTCTTACAAGGATGTAATGCCCTAAGGGGGGGGGGGTAATGTAATACCCTATAATTCCATTAATATTTTTTGAAAATTAAATGGTATTATTTTGAGACCAGGAGCTAAGACAGAAAGCAATTCCAAGGCTCAGAGTGCTTGGAATGATCCATCGAAAATGTTATGTTTTAAATAGCGCGTGTGAGAAAATTTTCTAAAAAAGTGGAATAACTCATAAAAGAGTACCTATATTAGAAATATGGGGGCATATTAGTGTTCAATATAGTGGTTTTACCCTATGCACTATTTATGTTTAGTCGACATGGGCCTCTAGTGAGAAAACCCAAAAATGTCATAACCGTAAATAAAATGATTTTATTTTTCTAATCCTTATAAATTATGAACAATGACTCAGATTGAAAATCTAATAAAACTATTTAACTCATGATTTTATGATTCTCTTAGGCAGAGCCTAACATTGACTGGCGCGGGTCGGCTGTGAAAGTTGGTTTTTCGGACGTAACCGTAAATAAAATAATTTAAATAAAATTTATTTTATTTTCGAATCCTCATAAATCACAAATAGTAACTTGGATTAAAAATATTATTCCACCATTGAGTTAGTAATGATATGTTCTCCATAAGTAGGACTTAACCTAGACTAAAACGGATCGAGGGAAAAAGTTATTTTTCAGACGTTTTAAGGAAAAGAAAAATAAACTTAAAAAGTTTGTTTTATTCTAAATTGTTCACTATTGTGATGCAACGGGGTGACGATAAATATCATTAATGACTCAATGTAACGAAATATAAATTAAGTGTAATAGAAACACCGAATCAAATTTTTTCAATTAATAGCCTAACAAGAATAGCCGGATTGTTGGCACAATCCTAGAATTGCTCTGAGGCTTTGCAGGGTGGTGACAATGAACAAAGGAGGACAACCTCTACAATGATGAATGCTGGTGAATCAGATGATGAAAATGACACCCTATAAGAGATGATTTGGGATCAAACATCAACGGATGAAAATGAATGATCATCCTTGAGAAATATCCTTTCCCAAGAAGAGGGTTTAAATTGCTAATGAATTATTTTCTCCACTCTCCCCCTCTAAAAGAAGAATGTGGATCAGCTCTCTAACAAGTTGATCCACTGTTGGATTTTCCTTGTGGGGTTGGGAAATATAATTTTGGGTTGATATCAGGATTAAATATTAGTGATTTATAATTTATATGTTGTAATCCTTCTAACATGAAAAATTCCAAACCAACACGAACAAAGGTTGGTTATTCATATGGGTGTTATTTGTGATCCCCTTTATCTCTCTCTCCTCATTCTTCATAGCATAAAGAGCGGTGGCACATCGATTGTAGAAGCACTAGGCAGAAAAACTATGACCAGGTGGTCCACAGAATCGGTGAGAGACAACGACATAAGGCCACGACAGTGGCACCTAGCTGTAGTACCCCAACCGCAGTGGAAAGCGGGAGGCGGCGCACTGGCAGCGCGTCGTGACGGTAGGAGCTTCCATCATAGAGTTCGGTGGATGGAGGTAGGTGAACGAGGCCACCCAGCTGCGTATCAGACACATGTAGCCACCTGGCCGCATTGGAGGCACACATGGTGTGAAGTCGCGGTCCACAGACCGTGGTGGCGAGCTGGACCCGCGGTAGAGCCGCGGGTCATGCAGAAGGTCTGGTCCGTGTGATCGAACTGATACCGGAGGGCGGCGCTTCTCAAGTGTCATGCTAGAGGATCTTCCCATGATGGAAGGCCATGATAGGAGTTGGAACGCAGTCCTGGACCACGTGTGAAGGAGGCGGTCAGCCTCAGCTAGCTGTTTGCGGTGCAAACAGAATGCCCCATGGGTGTCCGTATAGGGGGGAACCGACCATTCAAGGAGGTCTGGCTGGTGGCGCGAACTAGGACGCTAGTTAGCCTAGGATGTAGAAAAGTTAGCCTGCCAATGGGGGTCATGCCAATGAGACAAACTAGACCACTAGGCATCCTGGGATGGGAAATAATCCGCCCTCCTGTTGCAGGCCGATCCAGATTAAATCGTGTCGATGGGCATCCCGGTGGGCTGGACCCACGGTCAAATTGGGTCAGGACCAGTAAGGCCCAATGGTCCTGGACTAGCTGCCAAGCCGGAATGGGCTGAACCATACCCAACTGGGTCATGCGAGGCCCCCAGACTGTGTTGGTCGGGTTGGTCCGACCATGTCCGATCGGGCTCAGACACAACCAGCCCCTGTTTACTAAAATTCCAATATCATTCAAACCGTACACCTTTTTGAAGAGATTTTATTGGTGTTTGAATCCTGATGATGATGTGGTTATTTTTACATGCTCTAAGGAGGCTTTCATGTAAGTTTAAATTTGATGAATGGCTTGGGGAGTGGTTTCTCTATGAATCAAGCACACTACACGCGGAATCCTATGGCTGGCTATGACCCGAAGACTTATAAAGAGTGGGTTTAAGTGACCCTACAGGCTGAGATGATATGTGGCCCTGTGTGGACCAGCTACAAGCGAATCTCTGTGGACCAGCTATTAGCGGCATTGTGTGCACCAGCTACAAGCAACCCTGTGTGAACAACCTATAAGCGGCCCTCTGTAGACTAGCTATAAAAAGCCCTATGTGGACTAGATAGGATGGACTAAGTGGGTAGAAGCTCTGTGTGACACGGAATACCCATGGTGGGGAGTGGCTTTGTGTGACCCAATAGACCCACAATACTAATTAGTGATGAGTACCTCAGTAGTCCAAGGGGTTCAGTGTTACCACTGATATTATTTATTTATATACTTTGAGTTATACCTGGTTTGAGTTTCCTTTTCTCTATGATCTTGTTGTGTGGTCTCTCTTTGTGGTATTTCCTTTATGGTTTGGGGTTCCTACTAAGTATTGTGTTACTCACCCCTACACGAGCTTCACCTGGACATGTCGTGTCCCGTGCAGGTGATCGATGCTTCGACAGAGACCTTGGTGGACTGGGGCTTGGTGGCGCCTATTGAGACGGGATGGATGAGATGTAATTCTGTAGCTACTGATATTTATCCTCCACCTACCCTCTAGGTGATCGATGCTTCGACAAAGTCCTTTGTGGATTGGGGCTAGGAGGCACTCAGTGATACGGGATGGACGAGACGTACTTTTACGACCACTGATAGCTATCCTCCACCTACCCTCCAGGTAGGGATTGAGCAGACAGACATTGGAAGCTATACCATTTATTTTAAATTTTGGATTTTGTTCTGTCCCCTTGTACTGTTTAGTTGTATTGTACTTTCAGTAGTTGTCTTTGGACAGTTTTGGTTTACTTAGTTTTTACCTTTCCGCAGTTTGTGTTGTGTTCATGTGTACATTTTTAAAGGAAAATGCCTTCCCTTTTTGGGACATGCCAATTCGGCTATATTCTCCAGACCCTGGCCTATGGAAGGTGGGATTGGGGTTTTCACAACACCGGTCTTGGGGGATGGGTTGTGAATGTGTCGACGCGCCCAACGCGCTCCGCCTGCCTGAGGCCTTTCCACCACTATGGGCTCCGACGCACCCCCCCCCATCATTCCATATTTCGCCTCTATCATTCATCTCATTGGAGGAGCTACATTTGCCTCACTGTCGACCTGTACTGGTCCCTAGATCCATGCCGTCGCTCTCCTGGACCGATAGAAGCCTCCGCCCTAGCCGCCTTCATGCGCATCCACCTGCACCACTATGTGCCACTGTTCTAGCTAAACCATGTTATGCCATCACCGTCGCACCTCCACTAAATTGTCATAGGGTTGTATCCTCGATTTGGGATCGTTTTGCCAAGAATATAGGGCGCAACGATCGTTCATTCATAATGAACGAAGAATTTGAAGAACGTCGGGGGAGAAAATCACAATGAACAATCCAAGGAATGAACCTCAGTTTTTGTTCATTCTGTCCTAAATTCATTCTGTAAGAATAATAAATAAAACAAAAGAAAATATCCATAAACAAACCCCTATAATAAACCCACAATCAAAACCCATCACGCAAGGACGATCGAACCGTGGTTCAACCTATTGGTGGATTGATCTAATTTTGTTATTGATTCTAAGAATGGGGAAATAATGAAATAAAAATCACAATTTTTTACTTTGATTTGGAACTATCATTAATGAATAGTGAAGTTGTATCATCATCATTCATCGATCCTTGATTAGCCGAATCTAAGGTTATCAATTCATCGTTGCTTTCCAAATTTTTCTCTAGGTTCCCTTCTCTATATTTTAGAATAATTATAGGGTTATAATGATAACCCTAAATATTTGAAAATTCCATAATAAAATAAACATCGCTGCATCAAATAAAAATATTTTTATTAAAATATTTTTATTCCTCTTACATCCAAAAACTACTTCTCACTTACAACTCATGCCTGTGATGTGAGGCCTTGACTAGGGTAAACATTCTTCTCCGAACCCAACGGTACCCTCAGATTTCTTATATAGTTACCCATTTAGAATTTATTCCAATTTTTTTAGGAAAACTTCCCACACGTTCTATTTAAAGTTTAATATTTTTCAAATATTTATTTCAGTCACACCGGGAATTGGAATTGCATGTCGTCTCAGCACCTAATCTCAAAATTATTCCATATAATATTAAAAAGAATACATGTAAAAAATCAAAAACATTATATTCTCCCCACCTAAGGGATTTACATCCCCGAATATCTTTAAATAAGGCTACTCAAAAATATGTAGCTACTACATATGAATCTGAGACTTTAAATCCCACACGCTCTTATGGATATTCCCATGTTACAACCCAACATGCCCCAAGGGATTTGATTTCCCATGAAGGATCATATCATGATGATCCTTGATCTCTATTGGGTACTCAGAAAAAGTCTCCCCATCCTTGATATCTAGCTCGCCCCAGTTGATGATGTGCGATGTGTTGTGCATGTACCTCCTCCGCTACGACACATGGAAAACATCATGTACTCGGTGAAAATACAGGGGTAGAGCCATGTGGTAAACCACCTCACCAACTTTATGCCGTATCTAAATAGTTCTGATGAAATTCAGAGATAACTTTCCACCTAGGCCAAATATCTGCAACCCACATCGAGGTGAGACCTGAAGTAACCCATGGTCTCCCTACTCAAACACCAAAGGTATCAATAACCTATCAGTATATTACTTCTTACAGCTCTATATGGTCTTCATCTACTCCTGTACGGTTTTCACCTTCTCAGTAGTAGCTTGTACCCACTCTGAGCCTGTGAGTGCAGACTCTCTTGGGTCGGTCCAGCAAAGTGGTGACTTTCAGGGTCGACGTAAAAAGCCTCAAATAGTTTCATAATAATGGTGGATTGGTATCTATTGTTGTAAGAAGACTCCACCAGTGGTGGGTGATCCTCCCAACTATGACCGAATTCCAAAATGCAAGCCCACAGCATGTCCTCAGAACCTAAATGGTCCTCTTTGTCCGGCCATCTTTCTGGGGATGAAACACCGTTCTCAAGCATAACTAAGTCCCAAATGCCTAATGGGATCCCTTATACAACCAATATATGAAATGATCATCATGATCTGAAATAATAATTTATGGAACTCAGTGGAGATGTACTATATCTTTCACATAGAGGAACCACAAGCTCTCTACTAATGTCTACTCCCAGATAGGTAGGAAGTGGGTCGTCTTGGTGAGTTAGTCAATAATCACCCAGATGATATCGTTTTCCTTGGATATATGTGGTAAAATCATCATGAAGTCCATAAATATCCCAACCCACTTCCACTCTATTACCTTAAGTGGTTGAGATAAACCCGATGGAACCTGGTGCTCAACATTCACCTACTGGCATGTAAGGCATTGAGAAATGAACTATGACATTGCCTTCTTCATCCCTATCCATCAAAACATACATCGGAGGTCCTGGTACATCTTTTCCACGCCAGGTTGTACCACCAAATGGGATGTGTAAAAAATTCTCAAAACCTCCTCCCACAACACCACTGGTACAACTGTATGTCCTCTGAAAAAATGATGTGCTCCCCACCTTTTGAATATCCATCAGGACCATGCCCTGTGGATAACTGAACATGTAGAGTCTCATAGTCGATATCCCCAAGTTATACATTCCTGACTCACTGTAAGTGTGTAGGGGTAACAACCATCGACTAGAGGTACGATCACCCATATACATCAATAAATGATAACTACAACGAGGAAAAATGCTTTGACTCCTCGTTCAGGAACTGCGAACTCAATATTCTTCTGAGAGAATCTGCCACCACTCTCTCCTTCCAAGGAGTATAGACAATCTCAAAGTCATAATCTTGAAGGAAATCTAGACACTGCCTCTATATCAAGTTTAGATACTTCTAAGAGAATATATAATTGAGACTCTTGTGATCATAGTAGATGGAAAACCACTCACCGATCCGGTAGTGTCACCACATCTTCAATGCGAAGACTGATTCTGCATTCTCAAGATTGTGGGTCTCGTATTTCTACTCATGTGGTATCAACTGGAATGAACCATAGGAATAATTTCTTGAATCTTCATCAGGATACAACCAATCCTAGTTCCTGATGCATCACAGAACACTACGCACTGAACACCCTCCACCGGTAATCTAAAGATTGTAGTGCTCATCAAACTCTGTCTCAATTACTAGAAAGCTTGTTGGCACTTCTTTATCCACATGAAAGGCTAGCCCTTTTAGGTCAAAGATGTTATAGATTCTAATATCCTGGATAAATCAGGTATGAATCTCTAGTAATAACCATCCATCCCAAGGAATCTCCACACCCCCATCATGCTCCTATGTGTCTCTCATGATAACATTGC
The DNA here is from genome assembly GCA_963277665.1 of Viscum album. Lineage (NCBI taxonomy): Eukaryota > Viridiplantae > Streptophyta > Magnoliopsida > Santalales > Viscaceae > Viscum > Viscum album. The sequence goes on from OY728133.1 coordinate 670,678,150, forward strand.
CTTAACCTTGGTGGGTTCCACTACCACTTCATTTTCCGAGATAACATGACCCAAAAAGTGGACCACCTAAATCCAAAACTAGAACTTTGAGAGTTTACCATAAATATGGTGCTCTTAGAGTACATCTAGAACCATCCTTAAGTGTCTCGCGTGATCCTCCTCAGATGTCGAGTACACAAGGATATCATCAATGACGACAACCACAAAACATTACAAGTTGGGCTATAAAATCTAGTTAATGAGTCCCATTAACACTTTTGGGGATTTAGTTATGCTAAAGGGCATCACCAAGAACTCATAATGACCATAGTGGCATCTGAATGTTGTCTTTAGTATATCCTTGTCCCTTACTCGTATCTAGTGATGGGTTGATCGAAGGTCAACCTTCGAGAACCATTGTTCCTCTCTCAACTGGTCAGAGATATCATTGATCCTCAATAGTGAATACTTCTTCTTCATGGTCCCCATTTTCAGGCATCGGTAATCCACACACAAACTCAAGCTCCTATCTTCTTTTTTTGGAAAACAACACTGGGGCCGCCTAGGGTGAAACACTGGTTCTCACAAAGCCCTTACTCAGTAAATCTTTTTACTACACCCTCATATCGTGAAGCCCTACAGGATCCATATGATTTTCTATAGAGGATATAGGTGTCGTCCAAGGGTGTAATTCAATGAAGAAGTTGATATTCCGGGGGGTAGGCAATCTTAAGACATCTTTTAGGAAGACGTCCTCATACTCAGCCACTACTACATAGAACTAGAATCTTATAACATATGTTGCACCTAGGTTCAGCCTATCCAAGTGATGAGTGATCGGCTATACCCTCCTATGCATGAGTCCATCATGTGCTTCCTGGGTTTCCTTTTCACTAACAAAGGAAAACCTCATTCCATCGATGTGGACACAGTATCCCTTCAACTAAAATAGTCAATATGGGCATTGACCGAAGATAACCAATCCATACCAAGAATTACATTATAAGGCCTCGACACTGCCACCAAGAGTTTCCAATCGAAACTCTCACCTCCAAGGTTATGGTCACACTATTAACATATATTTTTGAACATTGAGTATCCTTCCATAGGTTTCTCCGAGCATAAGGGTTGAGTCAAAGGTTATATCAGAATCTCAAGTTCTCTAATAAGATATGTGGCGAGAAGGTAATGACTAGAACTTGTGTCTATCATTACTATAACTAAAGTAGAAAATATACAGATTGTACCTTGAATAATACTTGTAGTCCCTAGGTCATAATCCTAAAATGCATGCAGTTATCCCCACTCATATCTTCCAGCTCCATGAGCATGGAACAAACCACCTAGGGGTGGTGGTGGTAGCAAGTCGAATCGTCGACCACCTATTACTACACTCCCAGCTCCTCTTCCACATCTACTACCTTTTGGATCTTCCCTCTCCTACCTTTTACTCTACCTTGGTGGTCTATCCACTATCTCCCTATCATCAGCATGTTGGGTTGGACAATATCGAGGGAGATATCCCCTACTGTCACATGATTACCTCTTCCTCTCTCTAGGATAACTGAATCCACCCTGTGAACCCTAAACTACAGATCCTCTATCCCGGGACCTCTACCTGAAACATACCCCATGTTCGGATCCCTGAGGATGATTTCACCTCCCTACTACCGAGGTCTCTACACCTTACTATCATATATTTACTTTCACTGGAAGTATCTACTCATCCAAGAATATCTCAATCACCAAATCCCACTCAAGCACCCCAAAAAAACTAGGAATTCTTAGAGGGATAATATTGGATCTATGTCCCTATTTAGACCTCGCTTGATCATCTGATCCTATAAGTACTAATCCCTGACTATATCCATTGATTTTTTGGAAAGGTTGGTGAACCTTGATAAATAATCATCTATTGTCATTCTGCTTTGAGGGACCTGATGAAGATCATGTATAAGTACATCTCTTAGTGTAACTAGAGAGAAATCCTCTCTAAAGAGGTGCTCAAAATCTTTCCGTGAGAGCATCACTTCATCGTGAATACGAGTATCCAAACTCCGCCATTTCCCTACTGAGCCCTGTAGAAAGCTTACTTCCAGAACCACCATCTGATTCGCTGGTGTTCTAAAAGGATGAAAGACCAGTTTCACCACCATAAGACAGTCCTCAACCGCATGAGGGTTGGTCTCACCTCGGAACCTGAGGGGTCTCTTTCTCTGAAACTCATGGAGCATGATCTGTATGCGCTCCTCATCTACCGGTACTTCATGTACTATTGGTATCTCTACAGGTGGTGGTATAGTTAGTGCACCACCTAGGGGTAACATTTGGGAAACTGTTCCCTATACTGAAGTCTTGTCACTAAGGGGTCATCCTTGGGATCAAGCTACTGAATGTTAGTTGGAATGTTTTGTGGAGGTATCCTGTATGGAAACAATATGTACCACTGTTAATGATTCTATCTGGATAGCTGACTCAAGAAAGACATGGAAATCACAACCCATTCTTATATGATGCATTTACCATTATTTTCCATGAAACTAGTGTTCTCATGTACTGAGTCAAAAATCAGGTTATTAGAGTCCTGGTATATGGATATGTCATCGGCCACACCAACAATGGAGTCCCTATCTTGAAATCTAAACTCAAAACACTTAACACCATTTCCCAAACAAATCTCACAGACTCTCGGTCCTACGGTAGAACTGGCTAAATTTTTATACCACTCTGTCACAACCCATCCTAAAGGGGCCTATTCCTCGACACCCCAACACCACCTCTAATTGGATAGGGGATGGTGACTTGAACTGAGTAGGCATATCACTAACATGGGAGGCATTTCCTTAGTATATGTATGCACACACACATCTCCAAGACCCAAAATGATGAAATGTAAAAACACTAAGTAAACAATGCATGCAAACCACTATTACCTACAACCAGAGTAAAACAATGAAAGTGATGGAAAGTAAACAAGGCCAGAATACAAGCCCACCAAAATGATAGTCTATAAACAAGTTCCTAAAACATATCCATAGAAAACCATAACTGAAGGAAAGGTATTGGGGATACTATTTGAAGTCATAGGAACACAACAGTCATTCTGATCTCACAAGGCACCGTCCGGTCCTAGTCCTCCCTGGACTCTATCAAAAGGTCGATCATCCACACAAGACACGATGAGTGTAGGAAAATCCTATTATAGGGTGAGTATAACGGTACTCAGTAGAAAACCCTGAAACCACAAAGTAATACACAAAGGAAATATACAGTCATCTCTAAACAAGTATATTTCTTCAACTTATAATAAGAATATCCAGATTTACTCAACCCATAACATACAGTCTAGGGTCTGTCATAACTAATATATACCAATACTAGTGATTCTGTTTGATGATTCCATGAAGCACACATCTGGGAGAACACACACCTGAGTCTAATATTATTTATGACATCCTTCTAAGAAGTAATGTTCTTTAGGAAATCGTCATAAGAGAGATACATTGAATGATCTAAAGAGAGATATGATACATCAGATGAGGATCACAGCTAGGGACATGTAGTGATACCAAATACTCAATCTAGACTAACTCACTATGTAGAGGATCAATGCCTGATGATGTTGGTCAATTCAATACTGGATACTCTACCTAGGAAATGAACAAGTAATAGAGAATCCACCTCGGGCCTCTCGGGGGATTCCAAAAACTATACCCTAGAAGTCTTACTGAAGAGATCATACTCTTATGAGTAGGAAATGATAATGACAAACCTTTATGAAAATTTTAAACGGGAAAAAACCTAATTAAACTCTTCTAAGATATGGTGGATGAGGGAATCAATTCACATAGAAAAGATCGGTTTCACAGGGAGTAGTAGTCACACCCGCCACACCCCTTGACCCCGGATATTACCTGTGTAAATGGACAATTTCATTAGAATTATATTGAATTTAAAACACACCAATGGTCTCATAAGTAATTTCTCATCTCAAGGGTCCCAACGCCGATAACGGCTCATCAAACGGACTCTCCGTTTGAAAGTTATGATAATATTAGTAAAAAAATCTGACCCGGGTATGGTCTGGGTCCGAACTGACCCACCGACCGACCCAACCCAACCTAAGAAGTTGGGTTGGGTTAGGACCAAACTACACACACACGGGCTTGTTTGGTCTGACACATGCGGTCCACCCTTACTGCATTCCTTCTTGGTCCAGCGGTGCCGCACTGCGTCCGACGCGATCGGCCCACTGTGTCTGCATGTCCTATGTGCTCCGCCTACTCATAGCCTCATTACCATTATGAGCTCCCACACCCCCACCATGCTTAGTTTCCCCTTCATCAGCCACCCCACCAGTGGATTGTTGTCCGCCTCTCCATCAACCTAGACCAGCCCCCAAAGACCCGCGTTGCCACTTGCCTAGATCGACCGGAGCTGCCGCCGTGCACCGCTGCTTACACCACTGTGCACCATCGTCCCAACCAAACCATTTCGTACCATTTCCATCACACCTCCACTACATCAACACAGGGTTGGATCTTTGATTTTAGATTGTTGCACCAAGAATTGAGGTCACAAAGATCATTCGTTCATAAAGCACAAAGAACGCGAAGAACATCGGGGGAGAAAAGCACAATGAAAACCCCAAGGAACAAACCTCGGCCATTGTTCATTCCAACCTCAATCTATTCATAAGAATGATTAATAAAACAATCTATAATCTCCCTAAACAAACCTTGATAATGAACCTGCAATCAAAACCAATCCCGCAAGGATGATCGAACTGTGGGTCAACCTGTTCATGGGATGATCCATGTTCATCGTTGATTCTATGAATAGGGAAAGAAAGATCTAAAGATCACAATTCCCTACCACATGTTGGAACAATAATTGATGAACATCGAAGCTATATTTTCTTCATTCATCGGTCTTTGATCTGTTGAATTTGAGGTTGTATATCTGTCGTCGTTCACCATAAGTTTATCCAAAGGCCCTTCTCTACGTCTCAGAGAAATTTCTGGTTTATGGTGATAACCCTGAATTCCTGACTATTCCTTGATAAAAGAAACATCATTCCATTGAATAATAATATTTTTATTAAAATATTTTTATTCTTGTTATGTCTAAAAACTACTTTACACAGATGACCTATGTCATCCATCGTTGGGCCTTGCTTTGGGTAAAATTGCTACTTTGGATGCAATGGTACCCTCAGATTTCTGATTCGGGCACCCATATAGAAGTTATTCCATTTTTTCTGTAAAACCGCTCACACTTTATATTTAAAGTTTAATATTTTTCAAACATTTATTCCCGTCACACCAGGCCTCAGAATCACACGCCGTCTCATTATCAGGTCACAAAATAATTCCATATAATTTTTAAAATAATACGTTGAAAAATATAGAACATTACATAAATGAAAAATTAAAATCCAAAAAAAATTATATTCATAAAATATCTAAAAAATAAGAAATATTTATTATAATAATAAAAAGAAAAATAATATAACAAAAAAATCATAAAAAAGTCGATTTAATTTTTCAATAAATTTGGAATTTATGGAAAACTTTATCTCATTAATAAAATAGTGATGAATAAAAATGTTAAAAATTTATATATACATTTACTTCCAAATAAGTTTAAAACTCAAGAAAATAATATTCTATTCCAAAATAAAATTTTAAAAATTCAAAAAAGAATGACTGATGAACTTTGAAAATAAATAAAATGAAAAAATAGAAATATATTTTAAATAAAAATAAATAAATAATAAAAAATATCAATTTAGTTTTAAATAGTCTAAAAAAATATGATGAAATGACTTTTTATTAAAAGGTTTAAAAGTATTGAAAAAAATAAAAATAATTATAATTATAAAGGAAAGAAAAAAAGAAAAATTAAAATTTAATTTAATTTTTTCATAAAATAAAATATAGTGAATGTTTTAATTTAAAAGATAAAAAAATATAAATCGATGAAAATTAAAAATTTTAAAAATATTTAAAAAATTATTTAAATCTCAAATAAAATAATGAAATGAGGAAAAACATCAATTTATTTAGGAATGTATATTGTAAAACTAAAAAAATTCAAAATCGGCCTAGGATAGAGGCCAAATTACCAATCTCATTTATTAGAATAAAGAACAAATGTACAATAGAGTAAGGTGGGGTCTGGGATGGAAAGAACAACCCTCAACAAGAACAAATTGTCACACTATGTCATATAACCCACCCAGTAAACACTACAAGTAAAAATCCACTCGTGGAGAATGACCCCTACAGTAATGGGAAACTTAGAAACCTTAACCTCAACGACTACCTTTATCACATGGATGTTGGCCTCTCCTCCACACCATCAATTTATTCCAAGATTTATGATCTTCATCTGATGTTGAAATATCAATATCTTATGCATCATACTTAGTATAGAACTCCATTTTTGAAGTATCCATGCTCACTGCTAACAGAGTTTCCATATCCCTAACAACAGAATACATAATCATATTGATGGAATCATTTATGATAATTAATTACCTATCCACAACATACTTTTCATTTACAATATCCAAATTATTCTTCACCTCAGGAGAGGCATACATTAGGTCTAAAGAAAAATCATCAGTCTAATGGTTATGATATTCTATGAGGATTATGAATGAATTAATATATTGATTAATTCTAATAAATTCTTTACTATATGAGTTAATATGATATATCTAATCCTAAACATTATCTATATGAGAAAATGCAACATGTGAAATCACAAAATGTATGACTTTATTATAAATCCCATCATGTATAGTTCTCCTTCAAGAGGAAGAATCCCTGGGATTTTTTATTTCCAAAGCAGTGCAGCACAAAACAAGATGTGCTGCAGTCATAGACCTCCCTATAGTAACATCATGATTAGGAGCATTTGATACTTAAAATGACTAATGGTGAAAACTTTAATGGCATCATTATAGGTTGTGGTGATTCGTGTAGTAAGGTGTGTTATAGATGTAGTCTTCATATAGGTGGCAACATTATCTCTCATTCATCCAAGATCTAAACATTGTGTATTATTCTAAGAATCATGTAGAGTCTTGTTGAATCTTTCCCCACTAAAACCCAGATTTAAGGAATTAAACTGATCAAATAAATCATCTATAATCTTACATGTGGGAGGATAAATATATATAGAGTGACTGCACCTTTGAAAACATGGTGGACACCGACATGTTTCCTAGATCCACCCACCTCATGTGAAATCGTAGAACTAATTCCCCTAAAAAGAACAATGCCTCCCAATGTTGAATTGCCTTTACTACCTATATCACTTATTTCAACCACTTGGTTTGTAGAACCCCTTTCACTATTAGCTAATCTACTTGGGATTGGGGTCACCCAAGCTTAAAATTTCTCAATTTTATAGTCTCCAGCCTTAGTATGTTGGCTATGTACATTTTCTAGTTTGAGATGGTTCCATGATCCCTATTTGTTCCTTCTTTTTGGTCCCTTAGTTAAATAAGATATTTACCCACTAAAATAAATTTTCCCCCAGCTATAACTCGAGTTAAGGTATCTTTCATCTAGAAGGTAATTGAGTCCGACTCTGGCATATTTTCTCATAAAAACATAACATTAGAATCAAATCAATCAACATTTTGAAATATACCTAAAATTTAAAAGTGGATCCTAACGCCTTTGTTTATAAACATAAAATTTAGTTTAGAGGGATCCAACTCATCTAATACCTCTTTACCTTCCTCAGTAGAATTACATTAGTTATCGTCCTTTAGTATACCTCTTTCATAATATTACAAAAGTAGGTCCACATTACAATTTACCTCCCCTAACTTCTCTTGAATATTCAAATCCATCATATTATGATTCATTTCCCTATCAAAAATATAATATTTTCTATCATAAACCATGAATTGAAAATTTACACTTCTACATTTCTTAGTATTTTATCCTTTCAGTCTTCAAGATGAATAAACTAATCTTCTGTTATATTTATCCAAGGAGTTCTCTATTTTATAGAAACAATTATAACATTCAAGCACCTTTTCGTAATAATGAAGAAAGTAATAACGATAGTCATTAGTAGATAAAATAATAGTTTAATAAGAGTAGAACTAAGATAAATTTCCATTATCATGAAATTAAAATGTCCATAATGAGATTTTTTTCATTTCCTTATTCATTTGTATATGGATTCCAATGGATGAGGAAATTTCCCATATGATTTATGGATTATAGAAGATCCAACACAAACTTCAAATCTAAATCTACATTTTTGGAAGAGAGTTATTCATAGTCAAGGGATTAAAAACTAGACCGCAATCATGAATTTTATGTATTGTCGACTTCAAGTTACTAAACCCATAACCATCATCTTTGGATTTCAAATTTGTAGAAGTAAAAATATTATGAAATTAACACCTTACTAGAAATTTAATTCTCTATTCAAAAAATCCCAAAAAATAAATGAGGTGTTTCCTAAGGTAAACGAGACTTCATTAAATTTTCTTTCATTGTAGAGAGAAATAAGCAATAATGGAATGCTTAAACTAATTTAGCCTATGAGAAATAATATTATGTGTCTCTTCAACAGATTACATATCTAATTCCTTTATAGTCCACTGAGATGATGCATTTATGTTTTCTCACATCCCATTAAATGAATTATTAATCAATGCATGAGTTGTATCACGAGTTGATCAATGATTAGGATTAAAAATTCCACTGCACAATGCCTCAACATCCCTCTCTTTTGATAATTTTTGTGGATCAAGAACTCTAGTCCCAAAAATAGCTTGTACACAAGACACATGGATATCTTTACCAATATCAAAATAAGATTCAACACTATTGAGTCTGAGTTCCTTTCTTGCACCACATAAGAAACATTTGGGTTATCTTCAACAACTTTGGAATCAAATTCTATATGAACCCACTACGTAATGAGTTGATCCGCAATATTGGAAACCATAAATCCTATAAAAAGAGATATTTCAAATTAATATAAAGTTACTAAAAAATAACACATTCACTCTTCCTCTAACAAATGGAAAAATGTCAAAATTTAAATAATTACTTTACTTTCTTACTTTAAAAATAAATAACAATTATTTAAATAGAAATTAAAATATTAGAATAATTTAAATAAATGAAATTTCATAAAATATATCATAAAAAAGTTGAATGGAATCCAAAAAATTTAATTTACCTAAAAATGAATTTATTATGTAATGAAAAATATTGATCCTCAATATAAAATGAAAATGCATGCTAACTTATAAATATTTTATTTTACTTCAAAATAAATTCAAAAAGAATGAAACATTTCATTGTGTTTTAAAAATAAAATAAATTAGAATGGAAAATACAAAGAAATTATTACTTTATCAAGAAGGTGAAAATATATCCATATTTTTTAATTCCACATTCAAAACAATTGGGAAAAATATACAAAAAAGTACATTTTATTAATGGAAAATGAAAACATAAAACATATTTATTTTACTTTAAAATATATTTAAAAAATCATGGAAAATTATATTCTATTAGAAAATATAAAGGTTCAAATATTAAATGAATTTGAAAAACATAAAAATAAATCAAATAAAAATAAATAAAAAAGTATAATAAAATTAGGTAAAATTTCAATAAATTTATTTTAATTTTGGAAAAATAAAAAATGAAAGAAAACATAAATTTCAATAAAAAAATAAAAAAATAAATATTATTTTAAAAATAATTTTTTAAGAACAATAACATTTATATATAAAAAAAATTAGAAGTAAAGATAAAAGAATGAGAAAATAATGAAATTTAAAAAAATGAAAAAGACTAGAAAAATTATTTTAGTTTTGGATAAATTTTAAAAACTAATAAAATAACAATTATAATAAATAATTTGAGATTAAATATTAAAATAAAAGGGAAAAATGAAAATAATAAAAAAATATCTTACTTTTTAAATAAAATTAAAAATCTTAAAGAAATTTATTCTACTGAAAAATCTAAAATCTAAAATATAAAATAAAAAGTTATTTGGAACACTCTTTCTTTAAGTATATAAAAAATGTCCAAAATATTATATTTATTTGAAATAAATAAATAATTGAAAAAAAATTCATTTTTGTTAAGAAATAAAAACGGAAGATGAATAAATTAACAATAATTGAAGAGGGACAAAAGGATAAAATCAAAAGCACGTCTCTTAATTAAAATAAATCTATAAAAAATTTGAAAAATACCATCTATCTAATAATTAAAAATATAGAAAATTGAAAAAAAAATTTAAAACCCCAATTAATGAAACAAAATCACTATATTTTTATAAATATTTAAACTGATAAAAAATAATTGAAAAAAATTAATTTGTAAAAAAAAATTAAATAATGTAAAATATAAATAAAAAAATAAAAAAAAATCAAAACCTTATATTTTACTTTCAATTTTATTCAAAACTTTAGAAAATAATTATAATAAAGTAAAACAATGACAACAAATTTAAAAAATTATTTACATTCAATTAAATTGAATAAAACATTGAAATTTAATTTTATAAAAATATAATAAAAATATACATAAAAATAAATAATAAAAACTAAATCATGGAAAGTTTAGAAAAATATTATTTGAATATGATATTAAATAAAAAAATGATGATAATATCTTTTTACTAAAAAATAAAATTTCATTAAGAAAAATTTCATATAAAATAAATTAGAAAATTCATTATAACATAGTTTTTTTAAAAAAACATTAGTTCCTATGGGATTAACTGAGTGGTTCTCACTAATTTTAAACCTCTTCTTCCTAAAGAACTAGAATAGTCTCAAATCTCACCAAATTCAGACACTATTCATATTATGATCACGGTGATTTAAAGTTATTTTCTTACTAAAGAATGTTTGGTGCACCCTATGTCAGTGGGCCCACTAAGTGGTAGGAGGGGTGGATAACTGTCTACACATTTTAATAAAATTATTATACCATAGGGGAATGTATTAGTTCTCAAAAATGATGGTTTTACCACTAGACTAAATCACTCTTCATATTATGAATAAGGTTATTCATAGTCATTACCTATCTATGGAATGGGTTAGTGGACCCACCTTAGTATATAAGAGTACTTGATTCACATATTTTTAATGTAAAATATAAGACTTCATTACTATGATAATGATAATATTTGGAGATTTTTGAAATAGTGAATCAACAGTGACGTTGGTCATCCGATGAACCATGGTTTATTCGGATCTGACTTTGGTGATTTTAACCACTGATAGGGAACATCTCTCGACCGATTACAAGGGTAAGGAAGTGGTGAACTCAATTTCTGTTTTGACCGGAAAGGATGTGATGAAGCATCAAGGGTTGGGTAAAGTGGTTTAATTTGCTGAAGCATTTATGGAAACCTATGATTATCCAAAAGATTATTTTTCTTAGGTACTTCAAGTTAAAAAATATGAGGATTTTGGTTCTTTAGTTATAGAGAATCTTGGGGCCTTAAAATAAAGACTTGATTTTTATATGTTCTGACTTCTTGGAAACATAATATTTAATATGTGATACATGTAGTGGAATACTATAGATCTTAAAGGAAAATTTTTTCTTTGTCATAGAATCATTTGCTAGAGATTAATCACTATTGGGAGGGGTTACTACATATCATTCTAAATAGTAAATATGAGATCTGTAAGGATTAGAAGATTGGGAGACTAGAATTGAAACTAGGTATTATTTAGTGATCTAAGTGGGATATTCACTTCAATCCATATACATAGAAGAATTATACTATCTAAATGTAGATTAATCTCAATGGTTTGTGTTGGGTATTTTGGCACCCATAGATCCTAAATGATATTAATTCTTTTGTGGTGGTGCCTTTGAAGATGGATCAATATACTTTGGAGGGTGATCTGGGATACTTTTCTCACAACCTTCTGGATTCCAATTTGGATACCAAGCTCCCTAATTCCATCATCCATATTATGAATTATAATAAACTTGAATTTAAGGTTCAGTACAAATACATTATTCCCTTTTGTGACCTTTTCAAAATTGTTGGCCACTCTATTTCAAACTGTAGAATTATATATAATTAGTTTAAACCTCAACAGAGTGATTCCAAGGCATGGAAGAAGGTGAATAAAGGTCTAATAGATAGAGTTGATATATTAGATAATGGTGAACCCTCTAAATAAATATAAATTAAAATAATGTGGATCCATCAATATATTTTCCAAGGAATCTTATCCTAAAAGACTCGATAAATGTCTCAATGGATGAATAAGTTGAAGAGGAAGAGAAGGTAAAAGATTCTAATAAACATGATGGTTGTGTTATCAATGAACCAATTCCCATTTGGGTATTAAAAATATCCCTATGGGAAGTTATCCATCCTCCAATAGTGAGGTGTAGGTCTAGGATCTAGATTTTATGCTAGTGGGTCCCCTTACAAGGGAATAATGATGTTTTTTTGCCTTTACCTGGGGTCCCTTGGCTTCCACTGAGTCTGTAACAGTTTTCATCTTATATAAGTCCCATACTGATGAAGTATCTGTAGAAAATTTTTATGATAACTCAAATCAGTTGATATCTAATAAAATATCTTAGCACCAGACTATTCTCTATAGAGAAACTGAGAAAAATAACATATGTGTACTAAAGATTCTATGAAGTCTGATGCTATAGATAAGGATAAGGGACATATTGTGAAAATATAAGGTGATAATACTACTCTTACAAGCACTCCCCTTGATGTTGGTTCTAATGAAATTCCATTGAAAATTATGAAGGTTGAAAATGCTACTTATACACCTTTCAGACATATAACCCCTATAGATATTTTAACCTCAAATATGAAAACTGGGGTTATTGAAGTTGAATCAAGGGAATTAATTAAATAAATTGAACCCCACTGATATTGAAACCCCTTCAAATGAGGGAAAAATCATGGTTAGAGGATATTCCAAGTAAAATAAATCAAAGAGAATTAAAGGGAACACTAATAAGGCCCATTATAAGGGCCACCAACATTCAAAGATAAAATCCTCTTTTGAAATTGCCTATGGTTGAGCAAAATTGATATATCATGATCTCCCAGACACTCCATTATGAGGGATCATTAATATATTTTTAGTCATTCTGATCCTATGGTTCAATATGATTTCTTTAGGTTCTTTAAATGGTCCTTGATTAGATATTAGTTAACTTCCAATAATGAATGATTTACTACTTTTGAAACTTTATGGACTCTTTAAAGGTATATTTTTTATTCCATGGTATTGGTGATGGTTCAGCCTCATATTAAATTAAAATTTGAGATATATAGATACTATCCAATAGCCTCATTGATCTATGCCCAGATTAGCTACACTCGAAGAAGAATCTTTTGTGCTGATATTTCTTTTATTTCTCACAACATATCTTGTACCTGGATCATTATAGGTGAATTTAATTCAACCCTTAATCCTAAAGGGAAGAAAGTGTAAGCATTAAAAAGGTGTACCTATCTTGATATTAATAAATTTATTTACATAAACTTTTTTCTAAAATTCCACTATATGGTTCTAAATTCAAATTTTCTAAGTTCACTATCAATATATGGTAGGCCAAAAAGCATGATTGTGCCTCTATTTCCTTGAAGGGGGGATCATTGTACCTCTTTCACATGTTTATATATTCTTATATTACACTTATAAGAATCCTATTTAATATTTAACACACATAGAACTGATAGAACACATCCCTTTTCTTATTAAATTCAATAATTCTTTGCTCGGTCTTGATGAATAAAATTTTATTGTGAGCATTGAATGGTCTAGAAAATTTTTAGGTGATTCTTTCTAATGAGAAAAGCTAATGGTTTTAAAATTCACCCTAATAGGTTGGGAAAAATCATGACTTTACAATATTGGATTGGGGAAACAAAAAAATGATAATGATTTAAAAGTCCCGCAAGATAAAATTGTCTTACTAGATATTGTCTCCTATATAGAGATAATAATCTAATATAAACTATATGATCTTATAAACACTAATCAAAGAATCCTAAATGGTTATATGAACATGATATGGATTAAATAGGGTGACATAAAATATAAATTATTCTATCTCATGGAAAAATAGAGGAAATTTATAAAAATGATATGTTCCATGGTGGTTAATGGTGAAACTCTTCAAGATGACATGGATATTTCTGATGTTATTGTCTACTACTTTGAGAATCATTTTGACCAGACCAACCCTGAAAAGGATTTACCCAACCTTGAGGATTTCATGTCTTGTATCATATTTTATATGTATAATTGTTTTATTACGAATTACTCATCTATTGAGGAAGTGAAATATAACATGTTTTCTTTTAATAGAGATAGTGTTCCTGGACCTAAAGACTTAACTAAAAGGTTCTTTATAGATTTTTGGGATCAAATCCAAATTGATCTGATGATGGATGTTCATGAATTATTTAGACATGAGTTCCTCTTTGTTGGTTTCAATCTCCAATTCATCATCCTCATTCGAAAAACTAATATTTCCTTGGATGTTACTAAGTTCAAACCTATTTTTGTTGGTAATACCTTTCCAATGGTCATTAGCAAGTTCATTGCCACTAGGATTGGATCTATTTCCAAATGAATTGTCTACCACAATTAGTTTATGTTCATTTAGAGAATTATAATTCAATTTTATGTATATTCTACATCAAAGTGGGTTAATATCCTTAAAAATGTCTAAAATATATATCTTACGCTTAATTTTTTCATCTCTAAATCCTTTTACACCCTTAATTGCGACTTCATTTTTGAATTAATCAAAATATATGGATTCTCATCATGGTTCATTATAAAAATTGGCATTATTATAAATATTTCAAGGCTCTCAGTTGTTATCTATGGCTCTCCAAAAGGATAATTTAGTTGTATGAGAGGTGTTACATAGGGATATCCCTTATCTACTCTTATTTTTAGTATTTTATTGAAATATATTAGTAGACTCATTAAAAGGGACATGAAGTTAGGTCTTTTATCTCCTATGAATTTTTATGAAAAGTTGAGGGCTCCTACAACCCTTTTATATTCTAGTGAAATCATTATTTTATATGAAATAGAGAAAAAATATATGGGAACTTTGAAGGTTTTTCCCTTAATTATGAAGCTATTTCAGATCAAGCTATTAGTTGGTATAAGTCCAATATTTCTGTTGGGAAACATTAAAATTGCCTCAAGGAGAAACCTTATTGCTGGATCTCTAGGATTTAGAATTGGATCATTCCCTTTTAAATATATTGGTTGCCACTCATTCCAAGTAGGATTAAAAATTATTACTTTGATTTCATGACTAACAAGATTTCCAAGTAGCCTTCCAATACGATGGGGTAATATATCTCTAAATTTAATATCATTTTCATAGATAAAAATTTTATCGCCTATATGTTTGTTTATTATTTTCATATTTATAAATGGTTTAGTGTTAGTGGAATGAGGCTTGTGAAACAAATTCATAACTTCATCTAGGTCAGATGTATCTTGGAAAAGAAAACAAACATCATGACATAGAAAAATTGTGTGCGACCCCTTGAGTATTATTGTTTGGGCATAAAAAACCTTTGGCTTTAGGACATGTCTCTTATTAAAAGATTACTGTGGTGGATACTTTAAGAATCTTCCATGGTTTTTATCTTCTTTAAATAAAATCTTATTAAAAATCCTCTCAAAAGTAGTCTTACTTACTTTGGATCCATTGTTTTTCCTACAGTTAGTAGCACTTTCCAAGCTATTGCTCAAAATATTAAATAGGTCCCCAGATGACACTCCCCTTAAAATTTTGAGAACACCAACTCTCTTTATTTTTCTATTATTAACACTTAATGTTTTCCACAATATTTTGCCAACATCTCGATCATGTATGATGTTAGAGATATCACACTTCTCGAGTCATGAATCAATGTTGATTCTACTTGTTAGATTAAATCATTATAGTTTAGTGAAATTGATCAAAACACTTGTATTCCTACTAAAATGGTTATTCTCAATTATTAACTTTACTATAATACCCTTTTTAGTATCTCAAATGAAATTCCAAAATGACTATAATCATTCAAGAAGTTCTTTATCTAGTTATCCCACTAATTCCACCTCTAAAAAAATCTAGCATAGCAGGTTACCCATAGATGATAGATTCTCCATCTTGGGTATAAACCTCCCCTATATGTGTGGAAATTATATAAAAGGTTCATAAATATATAGTCATATATTTTTACATTTTTACTTTTAAAATTATATTCAAAGATTTATTTCAAATAAATTTTCATGTGACTATGATCTCCATCTTGGGTTTTCCATTTTCATGGATTCCATTTCTAAAATCAACCTTAGAACCCTGATACACAACCATCCATTTTTAGCGGTGGAAACTTACTTATTCTTTATATGGAAGGCTATAAATCCTATCCAGTTTGATGGTCATTAACGTCATGATAGGGGGATTTGTACTCATTTTTGTAGAGAGATTTAGATGGACTCCAGAATTCACAAGAGTGATATGAAAAAGTATTTCTATGACCTAACAATAATTAGGATTCTTGGTGTTTTCTCTCATCCTGGGAAACTAGTTCAATGTATGTATGTTATATCATTACAAAAAATACCAAATTATATAAAATTGAATGTGAATGGTGCTGCAATATGTCCTCATGAACATGATGGCTACATAGGCATTTTCAGGAACCACATAGGTTTTATTATGGGTATATTTTACTACTTTTTTGTTCCAAAATTGTGTATGAATATGATATTAGGGAAGTTATCTATGTAGAAATCATGAATGAGATCTGAAATGGAATGACCTTTGGATCAAGAGTTATTTAACATTGGTTGTCAACCTGGTCATATGAAGATCCTGTAGTGTTCCATGAAAGCTTCACTATACTTGGAAGACTAACCTTGACAATAAATCAGACATACATGTCATTTCCACTCACATTTATAGGGAGGGTAATATGATTATTGATGATCTTTCAAAGAAGGTGGTGGATCTTAATGATTCATTTTTGTCTTATCTTTAATCTAATGAATTTTTACATCTTCATCTCTTAAACATGGCTGGGGATGTATGTACATGCATCTCATATCCCCCCTCTATTTTTGTGAACTAATTCTCATTTATTTAATATGAATAGGAATATTTCTCATGTACCATAGAGTTTTTCTAGAAAAACAATAAAAAATGAAAATAATTAAAAAAATAAGTAGAAATATTTTTTTATTATGAATAAATTTGAAAAAATAGAAAAACATTGTTATCTTAAGAAGAATAAAAATAAAAAATATAAAGTAAAAAATATAATAAAAAATATAAAATATTAAAAATATAAAATACAAATAATAAATATAATAATAAGTGCTCCCCTTGAGCTAAGTTTAAGGGATTGAAAAATTAAACCCTATATGATGGGGTTTTACAAATATCATGGAACAACTGCTCTAAAATCAACTCTGAAATTTCAAATTTACATGTACATTTCCTTGACCCAACACCCAAATTGGAAAGAGGTTTGGAAATGAAATTACCCTCCCAATAGATATGAGAGACCATAAAATTTATCTTTCTTAATGTATAAAAGGTAGTCATCCCAAGATGATATAAGCCTCTAAGAGGGAGAGGCAATACCTAATTTGAAGGAATTTACAGTGGATAATGAGTCAATTTCAAGCCATATCATCCTCTAATTTTTGAATTGGGGAATTTTAATTGCCATGATAAATCCCTTAATGTCCTCCTCATAAGTGATCATCATACCATAGTCCTTGAGAAAGAATGAGAGGGATCCTCCTTTAGAATCCCTGAAGATCCCTCCACATCCTATCGATCCTAGATTTCCCATGGATGATCTGCCCTTGTTGACTTCAAAATGTATATGGTGTATCCATAAAATAGTGATAAAGACATTATTATTCTTAAAACAACCACGAATTCCAAATCTCTCATACACATGTATCTCTATGATCAAATTTCCATCCATACTAGTCTTCATAGAGGTATCTATTTTTATGGCTAATAAGATGTTCCTCATGTACAAGTTGACATCAATAGCGTGTCTATCATGATCATTGACATTTTGATTCCATAATATGGAATAATATTCTCTATCAAAAAAATACCAAAACATGTTTTTAAATTATACAGATCCCTCATGGGCATTGCAGCGGGCAACCAGTTAGTTGATTTCTGTGTTGGTGATTCCCTCACTCTCAAAGAGATTGGAAACAAAACCCAATAGAGACTTAGAAAATGAGCATTGAAAGAAGATATTAGGGATGGATTATTTTTCCACTTTACAGAAAACATATTGAGCACATATTTAGTAAAACATTCATAATCAAATCATTCATTGAGAGTTTCTTCAGGGTTGTACTCCACATAAGAGTGTATCTGGATGGAGAAATGCATTTTTTGGAGAAGGTATTTAGAAGTGTGGGAATATATGTAGGCTTGAACATACATAAACCATATGATAGAATAAATTTAAGATTCCCATGCTTTGCTAGATCCCAAGCTAGAGTGTATTTGGTAGACTTAAAATAGAATTGAAGAATAGAATCCCTAACAGTTGTGGGGAGTAGCTCTCAAGGGATATAGATTTTATCCCAAAGGGATATATTTATCTCTATAATATTATCATAGAACTCATCCATCAATAGAGGGGCCAACCACATATCTTTATAGAATCTAATATTAGAGTTTATGAAGGTTGACCATCTATGGTACTTCATAAAAATAGCATACATCCTATTAAAACATGGACCAATGGAGGAGTAAAAAATAATGAAATTTCCCTAAGGGGAGCATATTGGAAAATATGATCATAAGGAAATGATTGGGTTATTTAGAAGTCTCTAGATAAATTGATCATAAAGATCCTCATTAAATCAAGATAAATTCCTAATGCCCATCCCTCCATCCTTTAAGGGCTTCCAACACATACTCTATTTTAACATAAAGTGATTTCCATTTAAATAGGCATCTACTCAAGATGATATTTATGAATCATTGGTTCATGTTACTAATTAGAGTTGTATTAAATTTATAGACCATAAATGAGTAGACCAACATAGGCATGGAAATACCATTCACAAGGGATATCTTTCCAGGTAGGGAGAGGGAATTTCCTTTCCACAAATTGAGTTGATTTTTGATGCTATAAAAAATGTCTCTAAATTAACTTGGATCCCCCATAATAAAGTCATACCCAAACAAATAAATATAAATTTACTCCCCTTGACATCCAACTTCCTCTCAATTCTCATATTCTTAGGATAATTAAAATTATTGCCGAATAGAAATTGTGACTTGTTCCTGTTAATATGATGATTATAAATAACACCATAGTTCACAAACACTTCTTTAATTGTGTTAATGTTTTGAATGATCACCTTGAGATAAAGAATGAAATCATCAAAATAAGAAATTTATGATTGTGAAATAACCCTTATTTTGACTTATACTATCTTGAAAAATCCATTTTCCACCATTTAATGGATGAAACTATTTATGTAATCTAATAAAATTATAGATAGAATAAAATAAATGGAATTTCCTTTCCTAAAACCACAAAATTAAGAAAAATAATTTTTATGGATTCCATTAATCAAAAATGGAAATTCTAAAAGAAAATTAAAAAGAGGTGATGAGTTTTTTTGATGGTGGTGGTTTGGTGTTTCAGGAAGGTAAAAATGGATATTTTTTGTGCTCTTGGGAGAATGAGCCTCATGCACCGCTT
Organism: Viscum album; assembly: GCA_963277665.1. Lineage (NCBI taxonomy): Eukaryota > Viridiplantae > Streptophyta > Magnoliopsida > Santalales > Viscaceae > Viscum > Viscum album. Next base: position 670,697,920 of record OY728133.1, read on the forward strand.
AGATTTAAAAATTTTCAGGCCATTTCTTCTTCGGCTTCCTCTCTGTTGGTGGCGTCGTGACATCCGGAGTATGAGGATCCCGCTCTACTGGCTGAAGCTCCTCCTTGGCTGCATCATATAAATTTTCAGCGTCCTAATTTTTCACTCAAGGATGATCTCATTGGATCTTCCCAGCATTCAGATCCGTTCTTTCCTGAGGTTTCTTCGGAGATTCTAGTCAGTGCTCAGAATGGAAATTTGCATGTGCTTCATATCCTGGTGCAAGTATTTAATGAAGCCGTGGACCTTCTCTGTTAGACTCTGATAGTGTGTTTTGGCGCTGACAAGCCACTGCTATAGGTATTCCATGGGTTCGTTGGATCTTGGGGTTTGGTGCCTCCGACCCATATTTCCTCCATGAATCGGAAGTCGCTCTGCATCGCTCGGGAGTCCCAGTAGGATTTTATTACACTATGTTTGGTTATATTTTAGTAAAAGAAAAGAAATGATTTTATAGTTTATAAAAGAAAAGAGAAGAAAATGAATGATTATGATTTCTCTCCTTGTCTTTGGATCCATAACTTAATAAAAGAAAAGAAATGATTTTATTTCTCTCCATCATGTTTGGTGACAATTTTTAAACAAAAAGAAACGAAACTATTTTGGTGCAAATTACACAAATAACCTTTGTTAAAAAATAACACATACACATAGGATTAAAGGGCATACTTGCTCAATATAAAAAACCAATATCGATTAGATCTGCATGGACACCACACCTACCACCATATATTAATAAAAATTATAAAATTTAAAAAAATTAACTTAAGATAATAAAAATTATTTATATAATTTATTAATTCAAAATTATTAATTCAAGGTAATCAAAATTATACATTCAAAACTATTAATTAAAATTTTTATTAATCAAAACCTTTATCAATTCAAAATAATTACTAATTAAAAATAATTACTAATTCAAAATAGTTATTAATTAAAAATTATTAATTCAAAATTAGTTATAAATTATTTATATAAACTATTAATTCAAGATAATCATAATTATTTATATTAAAAAATTTCTATAATCAGAATTATTTATAAATTATTTATGATTATTTATATATGCATAATTAGTTATAATCAAAATTATTTATGTACACAGTATCAAAATTATTTATATTTGATTATTATTATTATTTATAAATTATGTTGAACTTAGAAAAATTATTATTTATAAATTACATCGAACAAAATATTTAGATACCCATGAAAATATTGTTTGTTGTTGTTATTAATAATGAAAAATATGTTCATTTATATAAATATTAATTCTAGAAAATAACATAGTCATGAATAAGACAAATATTTATCTTTTTTTATGAAATTAAATGCACCACAACTTTGAATTTATTAAAAAAATATATTTTATTTCTCATTACAATGAGCGTGTATAAATTATCAAGGAAAATATTATAACCATGCATGTACTCCATAAGATATTTCATAACTACCTCAAACATTTTTAAAAATTAAACACGAATAAAGAAAAATTCAACAAGGTCATATAGCATTCAAAATGCAAACATAAAATAATCATAACAGTGGAAGAACGAGATGACGGAGATGAAGCGGGGCTGTGAGATGGGGCGGTAGTGTCAGGTCTGGTTGTTTATATAGAGATTTAAGGGTAATATGGGAAATATATAAAATATGTGAACGAGATTGAGTATTTCCATCCGAATCATCCCGATTTTGGGACGATTCGAAATCCGTTGAAATCGTGTGTGAGATAGAAATCGATTTCTCTCCCTTACGGCCTCTGGAATTTCTCTCCTTCAATGTCGGATAACCAAATGACATAAATGGATTTCTCTCCTTCCATATCATCTCTTTTCTGTCCGTTTCTCCCCTACCAAACGAGGGCTTAGGGACCGGTGTATTTCCCCTAATGTATTCGGAACGTAGCATTTTAATCTGTTTCGTTGGGAGACGGAGGCCCATCAAAGGAGGAAGTCCCCCTATGTTGCGATGTGGATCAGTCTTCCAGTGCTCCCCCTCCCCATTAATAATGATACCTTCTTTTCAAGCAATTGGTAACTCCTTGGGGACCTTTCTCTATGTGGACGATCATACTCTTCGTATGGAAGAGTCTGCAGTGGTGCATATCTACGTTGAAATGGACATCCCGCAGCCTTTTCCAGACTGGATCACTTCCAATTTTTACGATTAATTCTCTTGGAGCCAATCTTTAGTGTTTCTGTTGCCTCCCAGGTATTTCTCTTTTTTTCAGCTTCAAGGGAACACACTTCCAGTTTGCAGAAAGAGCTGACATCTCGATCATGAGGGATCTAGGCGACCTTCTCTTCTAAAGAACATTCCTATATTTCCTAGTCCATCGGAAGAGGATCACAATCTATTAGGGTCAGGGGATTTCATGTTGTGTTTTGCCCTCCGGGATACCTCAACCTCTGAATCTCAGTAGGAGCCAGTTTATCCGGCTACCCATGCCTCTAATGTTCCTCCTTTTTTGGCCTTGGTTCCTTTCTCGCCACCTGTCATGCTTCTGAGTGGGGCCTTAAGGGATTTCAATTTTGAGAATATCAAATTGGATCGTGGAAAAGACTTGGTTATCAGCCCTTGAACAATGGTGCTCCTACCCTATGATCTAGGTCCCTTAGAAATTTGGTCCATATCTTCTCCTACTAATTTCAATGTTGACCTTGTCGATCAGGAGGAATGTCCCCCTACTCAGAGTAGTAGCTCCCATATATCGCTTAAGCCCTTCGCTCAGAGGGGGTTGTTATTACTTCCCTATCCAATGGGTGTGGAGACATGACACATTGGGAAAGGTTCAGGTCAAGCTGCCTTCTACAATCACCTATCAAGGGTTCAAGTAAAGCATCTTCTATAGGCCTGGTTATTTCCTCTGCCCCCTTGGCAGACTCTTTTCTATCAACCAACATAGTTTTCACAAGGGTGAGAATGAAGGGAATTCAGGAATTCTCTCCTTCCTCCTCAAATTCCCACGGGGCCACTTCGTCTAGGGCCAAAGCCAGATGCACTAGGTTTAATGTTTATTGTCATATCATGGAAGGCTCGTGGAATGGGGTCACATGTTAAATCTGACTATTTATCCACTAAAATCCAAAAATAAAAAATCTCCCTTGTGGTAGTGTTGGATCCGAAGAAACATTCTTCTAAGATAGTGGAGTGCACACATTGCATCAAGATGTGTGGATTCCTGTAAGAAAGTCCATACAACTCGCATATCTAGCTATTCTAGAGTAAGTCTTTATCGGTGGAGTTGGTCTGCATGCCAGATCAACATATGACTACGATGGTCTCTTGCGGCTCCCATAGTTGGATCTTCTCATTTTTTTATGGTAGCTATGAGGAAGCTGTGAGATACTTGTTCTGGCATGATCTGGAAGCCTTTCACCCTAAAAATGTTGCATGGGTGGAGGTCAGGGATTTCACCATTATTGCCGATCTGCATGAAAAGAATGGAAGAGGAGCATTCCCTAAGAGGGATAGTGATGTCTATCTCTTTCATGGCTCGTAAAGGCATCCTTAATATGGGATTTTTCATTGACCTTTTACCTAGTGTAATAACATAAGAGGTAATAAACGGACCTAGTGCCGCCTTAATTGATGTCTAGAAAATGAACATGAAAGCTCATCCTTCCCAGACTCAAAGGTAACACATTTTACTCAATTAATACCAGATCATTCTCCACTTCTTGTTTCCCTAACATGCAGGGAAAAGAAGGTCACTTCTCATTTTCCCATCTATGGGTGGAAATTACTTGTCATCAGCGTACTATAGAGGAGTCTTGGAGAAAACCAGTCCAGGGATCATTATGGATCAAATTTCAGCTGCAACATCTAAAAGAAGATCTCAGGAAGTGGTTATCTTTGCAACCATCACATTTTCAAGACATGGATAGAATTAAGTCAGACATTGAAAGTATTGAGGCCTCCCTAGAAGAGAACTAGGATGAACAAATCTTTAGGGAAATTTATACTAAGAAGGATATATTGGAATACTTGGTCATCGGCCATGAACGAATGGCCCGCGAGAAAGAAAGGATTAGATGGCTTCATGAGGGTGACTGTAACACAACCTATTTCCAAGCCTGTATCAAAGAGAAAATGAGATGTGAAAGGCCCAATATATTTCTGGAGGATTGCTCTTACACATACAACCCAAAGATGGTTGGGTCTATGTATTTCTCACACTTCCGTGAACTTCTGTCCAATCACAACCCTCATATTCCTGATGGATATCCAGGCGGTGTTGATGAGTATCTTGGTGTCATTCCCTATGTTGTTTCCAGTGGTGATAATGCGGTGTTTGAAGCCATAACGAATGAGCAATAAATAGTTGTGGGGATGAAAAAAAATTAATCCAAAAAGCACCTGATGTCCTCATGGGTTCCCAGGGTCTTTCTTCATTATTTCTTAGAGTGTGGTGGGCCCTGATCTAGTCGAGGTAGTGAAAGACTTCTTCCATGGTGGAAATATTTCTCGTGTATCATTTGCAATCTCTTTGGTGCTCCTACCAAAGGTTAAGGATCCCAAATCCATCCTCCACCATAGATCGGTTACCCTGTGCAATTTCACTTACCAGGTGATGGAGAGTATGATTAATAATCGACTCTTTACTTCCATTCATCATTACATATTTATGGATCATCATGAGTTCAGGGGATTTCATGATGGGTTCTGCCCTACAGGATACCTCCCCCTCTGGATCTCAGTAGGAGCCAGTTTGTCTGGCTACCCATGCCTCTAATGTTCCTCCTTGTTTGGCCTTGGTTCCTTTCTCTCTGCCTGTCATAGTTTCAATTCTGAGCATATCATATTGGATCGCGAAAAGGACTTGGTTATCAGCCCTTGAACAAAGGTTCTCCAACCCTAGGATCTAGGTCCCTCAGAAATTTGGTCCATATCTGGTCCTACTAATTTCAGTGTTGACATTTTCAATCAGGAGGAATATCCTCCTAGTCAGATTAGTAGCTCCCAGATCTTGCTTAAGCCCTTCGCTTAGAGGGGGGTGTTATTATTGTACTATTCAATGGGTGTCGAGACATGACTCACTTTGGGGAAGGTTCAAGTCAATATGCCTTCTACATTCACCTATCAAGTGTTCAAGTAAAGCATCTTCTACCGGTCAGGTTATTTCCTCTGCCTCTTTGGCAGACTCCTTTTTATCGACCAGTGGAGTTTGTACAAGGGTGAGAATGAATGGAATTCAGGAATGATCTCCTTCCTCCTCAAATTACAAAGGGGATACTTCATCTAGGGCCAAAGACGAACACACCAGGTTCAATGTTTAATGTCATATCATGGAAGGCTCGTGGAATGGGGTCATAGATTAAATCTAACTACTTATCCACTGAAATACAAAACACAAAATATCCCTTGTGGCAGTGTTCGATCCCAAGAAACATTCTTCTAAGATAGTGGAGTGCACACATTTCATCAAAATGTGTGGATTCCTGCAAGATAGTCCATTCATCATGCATATCTAGCTATTCTGGAGTAAGTCTTTATCGGCGGAGTTGGTCTGCACGTCAAATCAACATATGACTATGATGGTCTCCTGTATCTCCCATAGTTGCATCTTCTAGTTTGTTTATGGAAGCGGTGAGGCGGCTATCAGAGACTTTCTCTGGCATGATATGGAAGCCTTTGACCCTAGAAATGCTGAATGGATAGAAGTCAGTGATTTCAACATTATTTCTGATCTTCTTGAAAATAAAGGCAGAGGAGCATTCCCTAAGAGGTATAGTGATGTCTTTGTCTCTTTTATGGCTTGTAAAGGCCTCATGGACATGGGATTTGTCAGTGACCATTTTAACTGGTGTAATAAGCGAATAGATAATCAATGGACCTAGTGCTTCCTTGATCGATGTCTAGAAAATGAACATTAAATCTCATCCTTCCCAGGCTGAAAGGTAACACGTCCTACTCAAGTAATATCAGATCATTCTCCACTCTTTGTTTCCCTAACATGCATGGAAAAAAAGAAGGCCTCTTCTCATTTTCCCATCAATGGGCAGAAATTAATGGTCATCATCATACTGTAGAGTAGTCTTGGAGCAAACCAGTCCAAGGATCATTATGGATGAAATTTCAGAATAAGCTATGACATCTAAAAGAAGATCTCAAGAAGTGTTTATCTTTGCAACCACCACATTTTCAAGACATAGCTAGAATTAAGTCAGACATTGAAAGTATTGAGGCCTCCCTAGAAGAGAACTTGGATAAACAAATCTTTAGTGAAATTTCTATAAAGAAGGTTATATTGGAATACTTGGTCCTCATACATGAGTGAATGACCCATGAGTAAGCAAGGATTATATGGATTCATGAGGGTGACCGTAACCCAACCTATTTCCAATCCTGTATCAAAGATAAAAAGAGATATGAAAAGCCCAATATAATTTTGGAGGAAGGCTCTTACACAGAAAACCTGGAGATGGTTGGGGACATGGATTTATCACACTTCAGTGAACTTCTGGCCAGTCCCAACCCTCATATGTCTGATGGATATCCAGGCGGTGTTAATGAGTAACTTGGTGTCATTCCCTATATTGTTTCCTGTGGTGATGATGTGGTGTTTGAAGCCATTATGAATTAGCAATAAATAGTTGAGGCGATGAAAAAACATAACCCAAAAAGTGCCCAAGGCCCTGATGGGAAGGTCTTTCTTTATAATTTCTTTGAGTTTGGTGGGGCCTAACCTAGTTGAGGCAGTGGAATACTTCTTTCGTGGTGGAAATCTCCCTCGTGTTTCATTTTCAATCTCTTTGGTGATCCTACCAAAGGTTAAGGATCCCAAAACCATCCTCCACTATAGATTGGTTAGCCTGTGCAATTTCACTTATAAGGTGATGAAGAGTATCATTAATAATCGGCTCATTACCTATATTCATCATTGGATATTTAAGGATCATCACAAGTTCATCAAGGGATGGTCAATTCAAGGGGAAATTGCTTTGGCTCCTGACTTGGTCAGTGACATTAATTACTAAGATTGCGGTTCAAATGTGGTGATCAAACTGGACATGGATAAAACATATGATAGAATCGAATGGAATTTTATTCTTAGAGTTTTAGCATGCATGGACTTGTCCTCCTAGGATGAAACTATGTTTTAAATGATTCAGTTCTTCTTTTCTATCAGTGAATTTTATGGGAAAGAGCCCTAGTTTCTTCATGGTTGTGTGCGGCCTCCGGCAAGGGGTCTAGCTTTCCCCAATTGTCTTAATACTTTCCCAAGATTCACTCAGCTTCCGTATCAATAGGAGCTTATCCAGGAGAAGTATTCTTCCATATAGAGTTTGGATGCAACACTATAGTATTTCCCATATTATTTATGTAGATGAAACAATAGTTTTCTTGAATTCTAACAAGAGGTCGACCAGTGACATCATCGAGGTCCTTAAAGTTTACATCAAGGGGAGTGGGCAAGTGATTAATCACACTAAGAGTAATGTTTTTATCCCCAGCAGATGTTCGGACTCTCTTGATCGCTCCATATTTAATCAATTGAACATACAATGTGGAAATTTCCCTACGGAATATTTGGGCACCCCTGTCTCTCGAAGGAGGCTTCAAATCTATCATTTTGATCAGATTCTAGGCAGGATCTCAAGAAGAATATTAAACTGAAAAAATAGGTATCTATCTTTTGGTTGTAGAATTACCCTTATTAATATCATCTTGGATTCCATCCCAGTTCATGCATTATCTGATGTTAGGTTCCCCATGCTGGTGATCCATAACATAGATAATATTTTATCCTCGTTTTTATGGGATGCTCAATCTGAAAGAAAACACCACTGGGCTTCTTGGGAGAGGAAGTCCAAATAGATTAAAGAGGGTGGGATAAGCATGAAGAATATAAAGGATACCTTGAGTTTCATGCATGAAAAATTTTCTTGTGAATATATGACAGAAAATTCTCTTTGGTGGAGAAATATGATGGAAAAAACAGTGAAGAAACGAGAGTTTCAGGGGAAATTGTCCACTATTTGTCATGTGGTCTTTCCACATATTCAGGTTCTTCGGGAGAATTCACATTGAATCATGGGAAGGGGTGACATATCCTTCTAGTTTCATAATTGGGCTTGTTTTATCATCAAATTCACTTCATTCCCTACCTCATACTTATACTTACGAGAATCTTGCAAGTATCTGAATTTCATTGACACTATTATTAACCCAGATCAGTGATCTCTGTACAACTCAATTGAGACCAAAAAGGGACAGGATAAATTCATTTTCATGGCTTCCACTACTCGATCTTTTTTTGTGAAGGATTATCACAAGGTGGTTCAACCATTTGAAAGTGCCAATGAATGGGGGGAGACTCTGTGGAGGAAGGAGATTCCAGCTTACATCAATTTCTATTGTGTATAATCATGAACCGGGAATTGGATACCGATGAGAACATGCAACACATGGGCATTAACTTGGCCTCTAGATTCTCATATTGTAAAAAATGCAAGGATAAGACTCTTAATCATCCGTTCTTTGAAAGTGAGCGGGATTTCTCAATTTGAAGATACTTTAGTGATTTTACAGGTTTTTCTTCCTCAGAGCTTATGGATCGCAACTTTGTCGAGAAATGGATCCCTAGAACTGATGAATCAGGCCCTAAAATTAAGGTAAGAGCTATTGTTTTTCTAGAAGGATGCTAGTGTATTAGGAGGGAAAGGAAATATACTCACTTTGAGGAGGTACGAAACTGGCAAGAAGCACTAGTTATCCGTAGCAAATACTTATTACTCAACATGATTAAGCTTCTAAAGAACTGGGATGATATTCCCACTCTTATAACATTTTGTGTAGGTATCTCGCCTCCTCCTCTCAGCAACTATAGCAAACATGGTCATTGGTTTTGCTGGGACCCCCATCCTTTGGGTCTTAAACTCACTATTGATGGATTATGCATCTCGGGGATGGCTAGAGGAGGTGGTGTGGTTCGGGAATCAAATGGATCTTTTATTTTTGTGTTCAGATATTCCTTCGGATAGGGCCAATCTCTCAAAGTGGAAGCTTCGGCCCTCCTCACAGGCCTTCAGGTTTTTCATCAGAAGAATGTTAGTCTGGAAGCAGTGGAAATGGACTTTCTCATCCTCTAAGAATCTTTGAAGGATAATGTAAGGATTCCATGGTCTATCACATATACCATAAGAAGGTGTCAAATTTTTATTAATAGTCAGGTGAGTGTCCTCCACACCTAGAGTGTAACAAGGTTGCAGATTTCCTTACTTCTATGACATCTCACACTCCAAACATGACTTTTTTTTCTAGCTGAGAATCGATCCCCCCAGAGGGGGTGAACATCGTTAGGGGGATTCACATGGCTTACATTATTTTAGGCCCCCATAATAGTTTCTTGTGTCAGCTTGTTTCTTTTCCTTTACTAATATAAATTATTTATTTTGGTGTAGTGTTAAAAAAGAGGGGATCATATCAGTAAAGAAAGTACTGAATCCAATAATATATAAAAAACCAATCATGGAATCTCAATTCATTGTATCAAAGGCCTTCAAAAAATCATGTTTCATAATAATACTCCAATTTTTCTCATGTTTCCTCCTCATATTTATTCATTAAGATGCAATGAGAATGTAATCTTGTATTTCTATTCCATGAAAAAAACAAAATTAGTTGGGGGAAAACACCATGATAATTATTATAGATAACCTGATACTAGAATCTTTCAAGAGATTTTATAGACTATGTTATCTATATAAATATGTTTATAATCACTGAGAGTATCAGAACCATCATTCCTAGGTATTAGAATAAGGAATTGGGAGTTAACAAACTTATAAAATAAACCATTCTAGAAATAAATGTGAATCATCTTCCTAAGATCAACATTTAAAATATCTTAGTATTACTAGAAAAATGCATTTGTGAATCCATATGGGAAATGAAATTGTTTTTATTTAGTGAAAATGTGGTGCTTTTGACCTCCTCTAAGTGTGTAAATATAGTGAGAATCAAATTGTCTATATGATCAATGACCCTAGGCATAATATCCTTTTGTTAAGAATTGTTAACAGAGTCACTACTATTGAAGAGGCCTTAAAAATAATAGACAATATGATCAAAAACATCCATTCCACAAGAGATTATTTTGTTTCTAATAATCAGGTAGGTAACAGGTGTTAAAAAATTCATGTACCTATGGAGTTTATTAAAGAATATTTTATTTATTTCTCCCTCTTTCAACAATTTTCTCCTAAAATCATCCTAGTGTACAACCTCTTTCAATGAGATTTTCTCATTCAAATATGATGAAATCTCAACCTTCTTGTTGATGTGATTCAAAAAAAATTCTTCACAATGCCTATTATAAAGATCCTCCAATTCCTTTTCTAGGAATATAATATACCCATCTATATCTGAGAAAATTGACTTTCTCCAAGCCTTTAGTCTAATTTTAATATTATTTAGTTTAACCACACAATCATGGAGATCATAAGAGGTTTCCGAGCTATTACATACCTCCAAAACAATCCTTATATAGTTTGGGTGAATAACCTAAGAGTTATAAATCAGAACTACAAGGGACACATATCCCACTTTTTAAGAATAGAGGTATATGTGGGATGATGGATATAATTATTCTCCATGACAGTCATTGGACTTCCCCTCATTCATCCAAGGCCTTGAAATTAAAAAAATTCGGCTGAGGTTGATGGCCACAACCCTATTAAAATCTTTCTTGTACCAAGTGAATATATCCTTATAAAGGATAATCTTCATCAAATCATTATGATAAACACATTCCCTGAACTATATTGGAAATTATGAGATTTGGTCATCACCTTATTTCATTAATTAAAACTATAATATTGAAATCTCCAATCAACATCCAAGGACCTTGAATTTCATTTTTGAGATTCCTAATTTTCTCCCATAGATATCTTCTACATAGATAATTAGAGGGATCATAGGTAATAAAACAAAATAATCTATAACCATATATGGTTATCAATGTGGTAATCATCAACTCACTATCATGAATCTTGGAAAAGATAGAATCTATACTAGGAACCAAAACCCAATTGGTTTCGATAACTGAAGAGTGAAGGTTAATCCCAAAAATATTGTATCCCAAGGATTTGATGTTAAGTCCCTTAAAATGGAAAGGATAAACCATTGGTTCAACAATACATATAAAAATAGATAGGTTCCTTAAGATAAACCCATTGAGGGAAGAATTGGTAGCCAAATTATTAATCCCAGAAAAATTCCATAAATGGATATTCATTTCTTACAATGCTTAGATTTTGAACACATTCCACCAAATGTTAGCTTCCTAGTATTGGTTTATCCCTTTTATTTTCCCTTCTTTCGTACCTAATGTGATGGTGAGTAGGGGAAAATGCATCCTTTTTATACATATCATCATGTATAGTGGCAATTAAAGAGATTTTTAGAGCCACAATGTCACCCCCTTTACAAGGTTCCTCCAGTCCAGGGGATGGAATCACATTTGGTTAAGAGTCACGTAGATAAGAGGGAACTGGAACCTATTTGGAAGGAGATCCATATTTTAAATCTTCTTCCTCCACAAATTAGCTCCACTTATTTTCAGTAATATCCTTTTCCCTTACATTGAGATCATATATTACATATATTTTCTCCTTTTTAACACTCTCACTTTTTTTATTATCCCATTCCTTGAGTTTATGAGGGATCATTCGTTCCTAGACACCTCCTTATTAGTAATGAGGACATTAGGTCGCATATCCTCCATGTTTCCTAAGGTGTCATTCTATATCCTCATAGGTTTTTATAGGAGAACCTCAATATCCTTCCCTTTATAGGGACCCTTGAAGGCCTTCTATTTTTTATCATGTTAAACGACCCCTCTCCCTAGAGAATTAGAGGGAACTGACTTGTTTTGAACCTCATAAACTTTCCTATAAATGGGTACACCATGGACTACTAGATTTAAAAGAGTTCATTTTGTAGGAATATATTAATATCCATTATCCACCTCAATTTTCTCCCTATTAATAAGAAAATTGGCACTATCAGGTTGAGAGTGTGTGAGATCCACATCAACAAGAATTTCAACATACTAACCCATCTTAACTTCAATTATATTATCATCAAATTTGAGAGGTATCCCAATACAGATAAAAATTCCATGAGAATTTATGGATGCTAGAAAACCTAACTAAGTCTAAGAATTCTCACCTAGATCTAGGCATTAGAGTTCTTATGGTTATGGGGATTAAAGTACAGTTTCCATTCTGAGATCCAAAAAATTCTTGGATTGAGATTGAAAAAACTAAAGTATCAGGCTTTGTAACATTGAGATTCAAATTGAAAAGTAATTAGAAGTATCCTTTCACTATAGGTTTGTGTCACGACCCACCCATTGGGGCCTGTATAATGACTACCCCAAGCTCGCCTACTATAGGCCAGGTGCTGACGACTAGCACCAAAAGGCGTATTACCTAGAATAGGAAGACATTTCCTTTATAACCTATAAACTCACAAAAACCAAGAACACAACAATATACGGACACAAGTAAATTTTATAGTAAAAAGAGTGCGTACAGTAAAAAAATTGAGCCAGAATACAAGAGAAACTAGAAAGTATAATGAAAAATGGGAAGTACAAGAATAAATGAAAACTTCTTCTGTGAACACCCACCAAGGATCCTACCTGAAGGTAGGTACAACTCTCGAACAGTCGTCTCTGTAGTACGCCTCGTCTAATGTCCACCTTGTGCTACCTCCAGTCTTGGTACTCTCTTCCCCGGTCAGCACTATCCATCATCTGTACCAAACACAATAAGGTGCGGACATATCCCATGCATGGGTGAGTATAACGATACTTAGTAGGGACATCGAGACCCTCAAAGGTCTCACAGAATCCACAAAGGATAAACTACAAAGAATGAAAACAATTGTCAACCCTACCTAGGTATATGCCCATACATATACCAAAGTTTTCGAGTAAACCCATCTCAATCATGAGGAAAACACAAGGCCCAACTCAAAATCCCAAAGCTCAACTGTCCCACGAAGGAAAGTATACCACGAAGGTAACACCATGAAGGTAAGTACCAAAAAGGTAACACCACACAGAAGAATACCACAACAGTATCACCACAGAAGTATGCACCACAAAGGTACGCCACACAGATGATTACCACAAAGGTAAAGACTCATCTCACACTAGGTATAACATAGGTACAGTAGTAAAGATGATTAGATGTAATTACTGAATCATCTTACTCTGTTAAGAGGCAAACCCACATAGGATCCTAAATCATTAGACCCACGTAGGATCCCAATTCATCAGACCCACGTAGGATCCTAGTACATCAGACCCACGTAAGATCCTAGAGTAGTTCCATATGGATTTCCTAGAGCGGATCCATGTGGGACTCTCGAACAGAGACCCACGTAGGATCCCAAAGTATAGACCCACATAGGATCCTTTTCTCATGTTACAGCCAGCCACTGGGTTCTCGCACTAAGATCACTTGATTCTGGGAGGGTCCGCTCCTCAAGCCTTAGGTCGATCCTCCTACTGCTAAGAAGTGCCACGAATAAGTATACCGAAGGACCGTCACATAAAAGGGGTCTCAATGCAGCAGACGATGCATCAATCAGACGCCGGTTCTGTAAGTTATTGGCCTTTTAGTCCCGAGGGCCTGGTTGGATTCGTGTTCGATCCAACCCGGGCGTTCCCCAACTTTATCCAAATCTCAAGTGGGGTATACCAAATGGATCATATCGCTCCAAGGTTTTTTGCGCCACAGACAGTTCATCAAACGGATGCTCGTAGCTCAAGTTATGGCCAAAAGGGCGAAAAGGGTCGGAGTTGGTCCGGGTCCAGTCCGACCCGACCCGCGGGATCCGACCCAACGTGCTAGGTCCGGCTCGTCCTGACACACCGGTGCGGCCCGCGATGGGAGACCCACGGTGCGTGACCCGCTGGGCGGCTCGCACAGGGCATCCCACGACTGGCCGGACGACCCACCCTCCTCTGGGGCGCAGTCGCGCGCCGCGCCACCACCGACGGCCGACAGCGAGCCGGCCGCCATCCTTCACCGTCACGGCCTCATCCCGCAATTCCTGCACGCCGACGGCATGGTCGCGTACCGCCACCCCCTTCACGCGGCCATCCAAGCGCCAGTCGTTGCCTCTGCTCCACCGCAGTCGACGGGCCGCGGACCTCCTTCGGCGGCGTGGTTGCGCCGCCGTCGTCTTCTCAGCTGATCGGAGTGCCGGTTGCCACTCTTGAGCCCTTTCGGCGGCGTCCCTCGGGTCATAGGGTACGCCCCGGTGGACTGTCCTTCATTCTATAGACTCCCACACTCGCCTCAGGATGTCTCCATCAATTCAAGACCATCAAAATCCCACAAATATTGCGGAGAGGTCGGGCCATCTTCGTTTGGCCCACACCCTCCGCGTTAGAACGGTAGCAAGCGGCATAATAGTTCTTAAATCAAGTTGAACGTCAAAAACGATTAAAGGGGTATACAAACAGCAATCCCTACCTCGATTGCTCGTTGTAAGTGTCGTGAGATGATATTGGTGAAGGTGATGAGGGTTTCAACGATCGTCGCTTCCGCAACACGCTTCAGAAGTCAGGCTCGTGCGTCGTCCTCGTTCTTGATTATGAAGTATGTTCTTCGTTGGAGAGGATGATCTTAATTTAGAGGAAATGTTTCTCCAAATTTCTCCCAACTCTCACCTTTTCCAACTATTTTACACTAGGAAAACAAGTGACAACTTATTAAATTATGTTTTATTAATTTAATTAGAGTTGGCCATCAATTAAGTTGATGTTGACATAATTAATTAATTGAAGGTAGCATAATTAAATAATTGAAGAGTTGAAAGGTTTTCCCACATTAAGAGGGGTTTGGGTGGTCCCCACCACAAAATTTAAATTGGGAGGTTTCCTAGCTTGGGTGGTCCCCACCTCCATAACTCAAAAAGATAGGTTTCAAAAGAAAAATAAAATTTTAATTATTTTATTTTTCTTCTTTCATGAAAAACTGAAAAACTATCTTCCACCCTCGACCTACTGCGGTCGAGGGGAAGATCTCCTTATGGGAATCTGGCACTGCGAGTTCAACGATGTCCTCAGATTTCAATTCCGAGCACCAGTTCAAAAGTTACAAAAATCCGCTCGCACGTTTACTGAACGTACTTAAAAAAAGTTCATAAATTCATTCCGGGCCCACCGGGCATCGGAATCAGGAATCATAAATTTTCATGGACTTGTAACATTCCCATATAATTAAAAGAAAATTTAAATGGAAAATCCAGGTCTTTAAATTCTCCCCACCTCAGGGATTTGCGTCCCCGAAAGCCACATCACATAAACTAGGAAAACAAGCGGGGGGGGGGGGGGGTACTGAGTACGAATCTGAGCATCCCACTCCTCCCTGCTCTCCTGGAGGTTCCCGTGCTGCCAACACACGTGCACCAAAGTTATCAACCGCCCACAAAGGACCCACTCCAATCAAACCTCAATCTCCACTGGAACCTCCATAAACATCGCCCCATCGTCGATGTCCATCTCGCCCCAGTCAATGATGTGTGAAGGGTCGTGCACGTATCTCCTCAGCTGAGATATGTGGAAGACGTCGTGAACCCGGTGCAATTGAGGTGGAAGAGCTAAGTGGTAATCCACCTCACCATCTTTGCTGAGGAACTTAAAGGGTCTGATGAACCTCAAAGATAACTTGTGGCACCGACCAAATCTCTGCAAACGTCGTCGAGGTGAGACCCGTAGGAAGATATGATCACCATCCTCAAACTCCAGAGGTCTCTGTATCCTGTCGGCATAAGAATTATGCATGCTCTGTGCAGTCTTCATCTACTCGTGGATGATATACACCTTCTCCATGGTAGCCTGTACCATCTCTGGTCCCATTAGTACTGAATCCCCTAGGTCAGTCCAACACAAAGGTGATCTGCAAGGTCAGTCGTACAAAGCCTCGAATACTGCCATCCCAATGGTGAAGTGATAGTTGTTTTTTTATTCAAACTCCTCCAAGGGAAAGTGATGCTCCCAGCTATGACTGAAGTCGAGGATGCAAGCACGTAACATGTCCTTGAGGGTCTGAATGGTCCGTTCAGTCTGGCAATCCTTCTGAGGATGAAAGATGGTGCTCAAAATAAGTTGTGTCTCGAAAGCCTTCTACAACCCCTTACATATATGGGAAGTGAAATTTGCATCACGATCGGAGACAATCATCGAGGGTACTCCATGTAGCCGCACAATCTCCTGCACATAGAGGCGTCCTAAGCTCTCTACTGAACCCTGCTTTCTGATCGGTAGAAAGTGGGCCGACTTGGTGAGTCGGTCGACGATCACCCAGATAGAATCATGACCCATGGATGTATGTGGATGTCCTATCACGAAGTCTATGAATATCCTGTCCCACTTCCACTCTAGGACCTCTAAAGGTTGAACTAAGACTACAAGTACCTGATGCTCGGCCTTCACTTGCAGACAAGTGAGGCACCTAGAGACAATATCAGCTACTGATTTCTTCATTCATGTCCACCAGTGCTATCGTCGATAGTCCTGGTACATCTTCTCCACTCTTGTTTGTACCGCTAGTGGGGATGTGTGGAAATCCATCAATACTTCCTGCCGAAGTGACACTGGTACCATGGTACACCCTATGAAGAGGATGAAGTGCTCACCACCTTCAAAAAATCCATCAGGTGCCTACCCTGTGGATATCTGAACATGTCGAGCCTCACAGTCGGTGTCCCCACGCTGTGCCTCCCTGACTCACTGAAGAAGTGGGGGAGTGACTGTAAGAGACTAAAGAAAAGCTTCTCCACCTCGATCCGCAATATATATCTGCAAAGCGGCCAACTGCTCCATCGCCTCACCAAGCTGTTGTATATCAGATCTCATGATGAAGGCATCATCTACAACGTTCCCCTTTTCAGGAGTATAAACTATATCGAAGTCATAGTCCTGGAGGAACTCAAGCCAATGTCGTTGTCTCAGGTTCAGGTCCTTCTAAGAAAAGATATACCTGAGACTCTTTTTATCAGGGTAGACTGTAAAATGTTTTTCCATCAAGTAATGTCGCCACATCTTCATGGCGAAGACCACTGCTACTAACTCAAGGTCATTGGTAGTGTAGTTCTATTCATGTTGTCTCAGCTGTCGAGAACCCTAAGAAATAACTGCTCGCTCCTCCATCAGGCCACATCCAAGCCCAGTCCCTGATGTGTCGCAGTAGACTACGTACCCAACACCCACATCCGGAAGCCTCAAGATGGGGGAACTAGTCAGCCTCTACCTCAGCTCCTGAAAACTCCACTGGAATTTCTACAACCACACGAAGGATTCCCCCTTCTTCTTCAACGTAGATAAAGGTTCTGAAACTCTGGGAAAATCTAGCACAAATCTTTGGTAGTATCTGACCAAACCTAGAAAACTCTGTACCTCCATCACACTCCTGGGTGGCTCCCAAGAAAGTACCCCCTCAATCTTCTCTGGATCCACCGCAACTCCATCCTCTGAGATGACATGTCCCAGAAAGTGAACCTCTCTGATCCAGAACTAGAACGTTGAGAGATTACCATAATGTTGGTGCTCTCAGAGTGTGTCTAGAACTATCTGCAAATGATAGGCAAGATCCTCCTTGGTAGCCGAGTCAATTAGAATGTCGTCGATGAAGACTACTACAAAGCGATCAAGATATGGATGAAAGATTCTATTCATGAGTCCCATGAACACTGTTGGAGTGTTGGTTACACCGAATGACATGAATACAAACTCATAATGGTCGTACTGACATATGAAAGTGTCATCTTCTGCCCATCCTTGTCTTGTACTCTGAGCTGGTGATAGCCTGATCTGAGGTCTATCTTTGAGAACCACCGTGCTCCCTTCAGCTGATCAAAGAGATTGTCAATCCTCGGGAGAGAGTACTTTTTCTTCACGGTCACCTGATTCAGGAGCCGATAGTCAAAAAAATGTCTCAAGCACTCATCCTCCTTCTTGGCGAACAAAATCAGAGCTTCCTAAGGAGAAACACTGGTTCAAATGAATCTCTTCCCATGTAAGTCCTCTAGTTGTACCCATAGCTCACGAAGCTCCGTGGGAGCCATCCGATACGCTGGTGTAGATATCAGTTCCATCCTGGGGTACAAGTCAATGTAAAAGTTCACCTCTCTTTGAGGAGGTAGACCCGAAATATCATCATGGAAGACATTCGCGTACTGGTCCACCACTACAGGATATCTCAGACTCTCCACATCAACCGCTCCGAGGGTAAGGATATCCAACTGATGAGTGATTGACTACACTATCCTCCGGGTAAGTCCATCCTATGCTACAAAGTCTCCCTTCTCACCAGTGAAGGTAAACCAAGTCCCATCCGTGTGGACACACCGCACTTTGTTCCTAATACAGTCAATCTGAGCATGGACTATAGATAACCAGTCCATACCCAAGATGATGTCTTAAGGCCTCAACGCCGCTACTAGGAGATCCCAGCCGAGGCTCTCGCCTCCTAGAGTATGCTCACACTACAGACACCAGTGTGAAATCATGGAATACTCTCCCGTAAGAGTTTCTAGCCAAAATGATCGAGCCAATGACTCCACCGGAATCTCCGAGCTCCGAATGATGGCAGTGGAAATAAAAGAATGTATGGAACCTGTGTCTATAAGTACTGAAGCTAAGGTGTAGTAGACACATATCGTACCTCGTATCATCTCTAGAGAGCCATGTTCATAGGCCTCAGCTTCCTGGAGCCGAGCTCGCCCCTGTCCACCTGCTCCATATGGTCAGTTTGGACCATCTTGTGGTGGTGGCAGTAACAGCTCGAATCGTCGCTCACTGCCAGCTGCACGACCAGCTCCTCTGCCACGTCAGCCTACTCCCTGTGGACCTCCTCAGTCAAACCTCTATATCTTCCTAGGAGGTCCTTAGACCATATTCTAATCATCCATACGGTAGGTCAGGCAATCACGAGCCATGTTACCCTGCCCGCCGCATGCGTAACACTGCCTGCTCCTCGCATGACTAGCTCTATCTCGGGTACCCTGCACAACTGACCCTGAATCCTGCGGTCGTCCACCTGTAGGTCTGGTCCTTTTGGACCTCTGTGACATCTGTCTGCTTCCAACTGCAGAAGACTCAGCTACATGACGCCCAGTGTTGGGTCTCGCTGCTGGTGACTGCTTAGCAAGAAAACTCTCTTCTAAGAGGGCTCGCTCTAACACCCCCACCTGCGTCGGGATACTGAGAGAAATCATCGAAGCCCTGATCTCCTGCATGAGTCCCTTCTCGAAGGTCCGGGCCCTGAAGAATGGTTCTCGCACCATATCAGTGGAGTATCATGAGAGTTCGGTGAACCTCACTGAGTACTGAGCCACAGTCATGCTGCCTTGCTGCAGATGTAGAAGCTCCTGTATGCGCACTGTGCGAAGGGTAGCTGGGACAATCTCTCCCTGAAACAGGTTCTCAAAGTCTACCCAGAGAAGTTTCACCTTGTCGTGAACCTGAAGTATCAAGCTCCACCATCTGCCTGTTTCTTCCTGTAGAAGACTGGAGATAAGGATCACCATGAGATCAGTTGGTGTCCCTACTAGTCGGAAGACTCTCACCATGGCCTCCAGCCAATCCTCAGCCACCTGTGGGTCCATCTCACCCCAGAACCTGGGTGGCCTCTAGCGCTGTAACTTGTGCAACACACTCAAGCAGCGTTCACCCTCTAATGCTGGGGCAGGTGGAATCGGTGGCCCAACGTGTAATGGTACCACTGGTGCCTCCACTGGTGCCCCTACTGAAAAAGGTCCCTGCACCAAGGCCTCATTGCTCGGTGGGCTATCGTCACGTACTATACCCGGAACCCTAGCTGGATGTCTGTGTGAAGGAATCATGAAAAGAAAACGTTGTTCCACAGTCAATAAGTTATACCCGGTGAGCTAACTCAAAGAGATCACAAAGAAAACTTTTCAAAACATACACGCAATCAGTGTTTTTGTACACTGAGTCAGAAATCAAAAGTCAAGGTTCTTGTGTATGGATACATCAGTCGCCGCACTAATACTGGATTCCGTAAAATGATAACCACACTCATAACACTTAACACTATTGCTGTTAAAAGATCAAAGCCCAATGTTCTACGGTAGAACCGACTCCTCTGATTCCAATTTGTCACGACCCGTCCCCCAGGGCCCATTCCGTGACTACCCCAAGCCCGCCTTCCATAGGACAGGGGCTGGTGACTGGCACCGAAAGACGTATTCCGTAAAATGATAAGACATTGCCTTTATAACCTCTAAACTCAAAAAAAACCAAGCACACAACAAGATACGAACACAAGTAAACTTATAGTAAAAAGAGTGCGTACAGTAAGCAAAAGGGGCCAGAATACAAGCGCAACTGGAAAGTACAAGGAAAACTGAGAAGTACAAGAATAATTGAAAATAGCTCATATGAACACCCGCCAAGGATCCTACCTTAAGGGTAGTTACAGATCTCGAACAGTCGTCTCTGCAGTACGCCTCGTCTAATGTCCACCTCGAGCAACCTCTAGTCCCGGTACTCTCGTCATCGGTCAACACTGTCCGTCATCTGCACCAAACAGAACAAGGTGCGGGCATAAACCGTGCATGGATGAGTATAAAGTTACTCAGTAGGGACCCCAAGACCCTCAAAGGTCTCACAAAATCCAAAAAGGATTAACCAAAAAGTATGAAAACAACTTCAAACTGTACATAGGTATATGCCCATACATATACCTAAGTTGTCGAGTAAACCCATCTCAATCATGAGGAAAACACAAGGCCCAACTCAAAGCCCAAAACTCAACTTTCCCACGAAAGAAAGTATACCACGAAGGTAACACCACAAAGGTAAGTACCACAGAGGTAACACCACATAGAAGAATACCAAAAAGGTATAACCATGGATGTATGCACCACAAAGGTATGAAACACAGATGATTACCACAAAGGTAAAGGCTCAGCTCACACCAGGTATAACATAGGTACAGTAGTAAAGATGATTATATGTAATTACAAAATCATCTTACTCTGTTAAGAGGCAGACCCATGTTGGATCCTAAATCATTAGACCTACGTAGGATCCCAATTCATCAGACCCACGTAGGATCCTAGTATAGCAGACCCATGTAGGATCCTAGAGTAGTCCCACATGGATTTCCTAGAGCGGATCCATGTGGGACTCTTGAACACAGACCCACGTAGGATCCCAAAGCATAGACCCACGTAGGATCCTTTTCTCATGTTACAACCAGCCACAGGGTTCCCGCACTAAGATCGTTTGATTCCAGGAGGGTCCACTCCTCAATCCTCAGGTCGATACTCAAACTGCCATGAAGTCATATGAAGAAGTATCCCGAAGGACCTTCACATAAAACGGGTCTCAACGCAGTAGACGGTGTGTCAATCGGATGCCCGGTCTGTAAGTTATTGGCCTTTTAGTCCTGAGGGCCCGATTGATTTTGTGTTCGATCCAACCCGGCCTATAGCATCCCGTCTTTTTATAACATAACTTTTCATTCCATTACACGGAACTGAGGATCTTTAAGGTTTAGTGTCTTGGAAACAAGGAACATAAAACATGAAACAAAAAAAACATTCTTCTTAAACACTTGAAAGGCTTCTCCTCATGTTCACCCTAGGCTCATAACTGCATCCCATAACTTGGGGACATACATCAAAAGGAAGGGTGAGCAGAAGGCCCAGCAAGGGAAACAAGTGAAACATTTTACATATGAACTTGAGATACATCAATAAAGTCATTAAAAGAACTTTAAGGCATGAAAATGAAATCATGAGGCATATCATAATAAAAATAAAACTTTTTCATAACTTGAAGATGTGGCTACATCATTTAACATAGACAATCATGAACATATCACCAAGGTCCATCCCCAAGGTGTCATTTTAAAATTACCAAGGTTATTCACCAAGGTATCGTGAAAATTGTAATCTCTAGTGGTTACATCATTACCCAATGCATTGGAGCGCTATCAGGGCGCACCCTTAAATTTTCCTTTATTATCATGTGAGCCACATATATCATCATCAAACATTTCATAAATAACCCATATAGCATAAAATAAATGGGTTTCATTTCATAATCATAACGTTTTAAAAACTGCTTTAAAGACATGATCTTTACGTCACTTTAAACCCACAGAAAGGGAAAGAGGGTTTCATGTATGTAATTCCCAGAATTTAAAATAGAACATTTTGATATATATGTGAATACCCCTGTAGAAATAAGAGCTTTGAGTATTCACTTTATAACATAAAATAATTTTTAGAAAAGAGAGAGAGGCATTTTGAGACGAAAATTCTGCAGCATAACGGCAATGTTCTGAGGTTTTAGAAGACATTAAAAGAGAGGTAAAATGGGTCAAACATTCATAAATGACCCATAAAATAGTACATCGACAGAATAAGAAGGATACATGATCATGGTAATGAGATTTCAAGTAAATACCATTTGAAATGAAGAACATGGAAGTAAGAAAAAAAATTAGATTTCTCTTATGAAAGTTCGGCAGCCTAACGGCGTTACTTAAACATCAACAAAAATGATTTGAAAAGATCAAATAGGATCTCTCATCATGTGAACATAAGAGTTCAGTATGATAGATATAGAGATAATTCCACAACATAAAAAAAAGGAACTTGAAAGAATTGACATGAAAGTAGAACTTCAAAACGAGAAGGGTGAAGAACCACTTAAAAATTCGGCAGCCTAACAGCGCCACTTAAAACATCAAAATACTGAATTGAAGAGATCAAATGGGGTCTCTCATCATATGAACATAAGAGTCCAGTATGATATATATAGAGATAATACCCCAATATAACAAAAAGTAACTTGAAATAATTGACATGAAAGTAGAACTTCAAAACGAGAAGGGTGAAGAACCACTTAAAAATTCGGCAGCCTAACAACGCCACTTAAAACATCAAAATACTGAATTGAAGAGATCAAATGGGGTCTCTCATCATATGATCATAAAATATCAGTATGATAATTTAGAGATCATACCCCAACATAATAAAAAGGAACATGAAAGACTTGAATGAAAATAGAACTTGAAAACGAGGAAGGTGAAAGAATCCATTAAAAATTCGGCAGCCTAACGACGCCACTTAAACATTCTTAAAACGAATTGATGAGATCAAGGGGGGTCTCTCATCATATGAACATGAAATAGGCAGTAGGATGAATATAAAAGAACATCCTCCAACATAAGAACATGGAGTTTAAATGAAAAGACATAAAAGAGATTACTTGAAAAGAAAGAGAGAGGTCGGATCCCTTACCTTAAAATGTAACTCTTAAACCTCAAAGGTTGGGACCTTGAGGGCTTGGGGGCACCTTGGGAGGACTCCTTGGGAGGTAATGAGACCAGAAATTCGTTGGGAATGAGTGGGGAGTCGAATGGATGAGAGGAGGTCTTGGTATTTATAGGGAAAGTGAGGGGACAAGGCATTAATGGCCAAGGGACACCACACATGTGCTTTTCTCAAAACCATGTGCTCTCCTTTGTCATTTATCATGGAGTTAGGCCACATGGGGCCCCCAAAACAATAATTCATCACCCTTGGCCGGCCAACCCTAAAATGATCTCATGACATCATCATGACACCGTTATGATGTCATTAAACATACCGAAACCCTAAAACTGTATTTTTACTATTCACTGAAAATTCAACTTTCTCAGAAAAATCCCAAAATTTCACATTAACCAAATATCAATGCTCTGATTTCAAAAATGAAATCCATTTTATAAAAATAATTTTCTAAATATTTTTAATTTAATTTTTAAATAAAAACACTATTCATCGAAAATTCATTTTTTCAGAAAAAACCCCAAAAATTACCATAACATAATATCGATGCTTTGAGTTCAAAAATAAATTCATTTTTATAAAAATAATTTTCTAATTATTTTTAATTAGATTTTCAATTAAAAAACACTATTCACCTGAAAAACCTAATACTTGAATAATAATTAATGAAACTGTTATTTAACTATTTTATTGAATCACATTACTTAATCAAGGTGCCTAGATTATTTTAAAACTTTCTTTAAGTGAGATTACTAATCCATTTGGTCATATTACTAATACTAATCATAAAATCACTATTCATAATTTACTATTCATCAAAAATCAAGTTGGTCTTATTAGACTCTAAATTTAGTACTGAACATAATTGCAGAAGACCATTTTTTGAAAATCATTACACATTTTTAATTATTTAGGGGTTACATAAACATATTTAAAATATCCTTTTTCTAAAATTCATCAAAAATATGCATACTATATTTATCCGGTCATTTCAAAATTCATAAACTTCATCATAAGAAGAAATCCCAATTTTTATTTAAAACAAGGATTACACAAGGTAGTTACGGTCTCGTTACATAACCCCTTATAATACCATCATAGGATCTAAGAGTAAGGTGTGCTAGGGTGAGAGAAGCTTAGGGCGGCTCAGTCAACATTGCCTGAGTAGTAATTTCTATCAGTTTGAACTTCTCACGAAGGCGATTCCGTTCCAGCTTCACATGATGAAGTTCGGCTTGGATTTGATCCAGAGCAAAGCCCAGTGGTGCTACCTCCTTCCCAAGCTCTGTTAGATGGGCTTCGATCGGTCCAAGACTACTAGGTGAGGCCATCGAATCTTCTTTCTATAATAATTAACCAAGATTACTTATATCAAAACATTTTGTTCACAGCGGTCATATTGACCAATGGTTATATAATAGTCAAAACCCACTAATCTCATTTTAATTATAATCATGTTTATCAAATAAAACGTTTTTGTTGAGTATAACAATAACACATAAAATTGGGAAACAAAATTTATTTAAAAAATTTCGGGTCGTTACAATCTTCCCCCCTTAAGAAATTGCGTCCTCGCAATTTTAAAATTGGGTTTTGAAATTTCATTGAAAGTCCCACATCGGAAAAGGAGTCAGTAAAACTATTACTTTAAAAGAAAGAAAGGGAAGTACAAAGGTCACCCAAGTTAACCCACACTAGGGTTCCATGTAGGAAAACATGGACATGGAGGAAAAAACAAAGGGTCAAGTTATGAGGGAGAGTGATAGTGAACATGATTAGGAGAAAGTTAACCATGAGAAAATCCCAAACTTATGATGTGTGTAAACGGTCTTTGATTACCTAGTAGGAAACGTAAACCAACAAAATTTTTGTTTTACGTTTCTTTTCATAATTTTGAGGATTTCATTTACTACATAGAACAAAAACATAAGAAAATATACCTACCTTCAAGTAGAGTTTCATCCTTTAACAAGTCCATACCAACACTAATCTTTTCTCCAAATGATGAGAATTCAAAAACACTTGGTCTCATAAAAGCACAAGAATCATCTTCTATAGAATAACATAATCTACAAAAGATTAACTATCTATTTATTCTATCTTTAAACATTATCCCAAAAACTGAAAGGTTAAGGTAAAACAACTCTTCAAAAAGAAAGAATCCCATAGGAATGGAAACTAATTTTAAATCATCAAAGTTCCATGGTACTACCCAAATTTCATCATAGAACATTCCCTAAATAACGGTCCTTAAAATTCCTCGAAACAAACCAAACTAAGATTGAAACCCAAATACAATAAGGATTTGATAACATAGTCTTCCAAAACAACTTCATTGTTCATCTCCAGAAAACATCAACCACTCCTAACATCTTATAAAAAAAAGTAGCTAACCTAAACATATTTTACCCAAGATAGGTTAGTCATTCCCATAAGTAACCTAAATTACTATAAGTTCACCTTAAATTCATCGATTCTTCAAAATATAAGTCAAACTTACTCCTCAATGAAAATACCGTAGTAATCTATTTACCTCGATCAAATATGGTTCCCAAAATAATGAACGTCTTCCAAAATAATAATCATATTTTAATCCCCTAATCATCCCTGTCATATTAATTCTAAAATCATCGCATTTCCTATCACATTGGTTGTCGAGACATGTTCTTCCATTTCCCACCATTAACTAAGAAGAGAAAGCATAATTAGGGGTTTAAGTACTTAGCTAATAATCATGAAAAGGAACTGAAATCATATAAGGATAACTTGTATATGAAAGGTATACCCTAACTTGTGATCTCCTAGGTTCCCATCTAGGTTATGAATGATCATATATTCTTATGTGAACCTTTATTTTATTTTATCTTTGTTCCTTTAACAATGGTTCATACCAAGCTTATGAATTAACCAAAGCATATCCCCCGGGAGTGTCGTAACCAAGAGTGCAGCAAGGCCCGTTGTCGTGTACCAGTTCCCGTGCGAGTCTAGCTCAAAGCGGTGTTTTCGGGTTTTACCCCTATGTACATCTGTGCCAGAGCCACCTCTACCTGCTCGTATCCAGACAGGGATGTATTTGCTTGGCAACCCCTTACTCAATACTCACCAAAATACCAGGAAGATTTCCTATATTAAACTTTTCTATAGGGTTCCTCCTAGAGTTTTCATATCCTAATTTCCACAAATAACTAAACCATCCTTTGATACCAACTATAGCATCCCTTCTTTTTATAACATAACTTTTCATTCCATTACACGGAACTGAGGATCTTTAAGGTTTAGTGTCTTGGAAACAAGGAACATAAAACATGAAACAAAAAAAAACATTCTTCTTAAACACTTGAAAGGATTCTCCTCATGTTCACCCTAGGCTCATAACTGCATCCCATAACCTGGGGACATACATCAAAAGGAAGGGTGAGCAGAAGGCCCAGCAAGGGAAACAAGTGAAACATTTTACATATGAACTTGAGATACATCAATAAAGTCATGAAAAGAACTTTAAGGAATGAAAATGAAATCATGAGGCATATCATAATAAAAATAAAACTTTTTCATAACTTGAAGATGTGGCTACATCATTTAACATATACAATCATGAACATATCACCAAGGTCCATCCCCAAGGTGTCATTTTAAAATTACCAAGGTTATTCACCAAGGTATCGTGAAAATTGTAATCTCTAGTGGTTACATCATTACCCAATGCATTGGAGCGCTATCAGGGCGCACCCTTAAATTTGCCTTTATTATCATGTGAGACACATATATCATCATCAAACATTTCATAAATAACCCATATAGCATAAAATAAATGTGTTTCATTTCATAATCATAACGTTTTAAAAACTGCTTTAAAGACATGATCTTTACGTCACTTTAAACCCACGGAAAGGGAAAGAGGGTTTCATGTATGTAATTCCAAGAATTTAAAATAGAACATTTTGATATATATGTGAATACCCCTGTAGAAATAAGAGCTTTGATTATTCACTTTATAACATAAAATAATTTTTAGAAAAGAGAGAGAGGCATTTTGAGACGAAAATTCTGCAGCATAACAGCAATGTTCCGAGGTTTTAGAAGACATTAAAAGAGAGGTAAAATGGGTCAAACATTCATAAATGACCCATAAAATAGTACATGGACAGAATAAGAAGGATACATGATCATGGTAATGAGATTTCAAGTACATACCATTTGAAATGAAGAACATGGAAAGAAGAAAAAAAAATTAGATTTCTCTTATGAAAGTTCGGCAGCCTAACGGTGTTACTTAAACATCAACAAAAATGATTTGAAAAGATAAAATATGATCTCTCATCATTTGAACATAAGAGTGCAGTATGATAGATATAGAGATAATTCCACAACATAACAAAAAGGAACTTGAAAGAATTGACATGAAAGTAGAACTTCAAAACGAGAAGGGTGAAGAACCACTTAAAAATTCGGCAGCCTAACGGCGCCACTTAAAACATCAAAATACTGAATTGAAGAGATCAAATGGGGTCTCTCATCATATGAACATAAGAGTCCATTATGATATATATTAAGATCATACCACAATATAACAAAAAGTAACTTGAAATAATTTACATGAAAGTAGAACTTCAAAACGAGAAGGGTGAAGAACCACTTAAAAATTCGGCAGCCTAACAGCGCCACTTAAAACATCAAAATACTGAATTGAAGATATCAAATGGGGTCTCTCATCATATGATCATAAAAGATCAGTATGATAATTTAGAGATCATACCCCAACATAATAAAAAGGAACATGAAATACTTGAATGAAAATAGAACTTGAAAACGAGGAAGGTGAAAGAATCCCTTAAAAATTCGGCAGCCTAACATCGCCACTTAAACATTCTTAAAACGAATTGATGAGAGCAAGGGGGGGTCTCTCATCATATGAAAATGAAATAGGCAGTAGGTTGAATATAAAAGAACATACTCCAACATAAGAACATGGAGTATAAATGAAAAGACATAAAAGAGATTACTTGAAAAGAAAGAGAGAGGTCGGATCCCTTACCTTAAAATGTAACTCTTAAACCTCAAAGGTTGGGACCTTGAGGGCTTGGGGGAACCTTGGGAGGACTCCTTGGGAGGTAATGAGACCAGAAATTCGTTGGGAATGAGTGGGGAGTCGAATGGATGAGAGGAGGGCTTGGTATTTATAGGGAAAGTGAGGGGACAAGGCATTAATGGCCAAGGGACACCTCACATGTGCTTTTCTCAAACCCATGTGCTCTCCTTTGTCATTTATCATGGAGTTAGTCCGCATGGGGCCCCCAAAACAATAATTCATCACCCTTGTCCGGCCAACCCTCAAAAGATCTCATGACATCATCATGACACCGTTATGATGTCATTAAACATACCGAAACCCTAAAACTGTATTTTTTACTATTCACTGAAAATTCATCTTTCTCAGAAAAATCCCAAAATTTCACATTAACCAAATATCAATGCTCTGATTTCAAAAATGAAATCCATTTTATAAAAATAATTTTCTAAATATTTTTAATTTAATTTTTAAATAAAAACACTATTCATCGAAAATTCATTTTTTCAGAAAAAACCCCAAAAATTACCATAACATAATATCGATGATTTGAGTTCAAAAATAAATTCATTTTTATAAAAATAATTTTATAATTATTTTTAATTAGATTTTTAATTAAAAAACACTATTCACCTGAAAAAAACTAATACTTGAATAATAATTAATGAAACCGTTATTTAACTATTTTATTGAATCACATTACTTAATCAAGGTGCCTAGATTATTTTAAAACTTTCTTTAAGTGAGATTACTAATCCATTTGGTCATATTACTAATCCTAATCATAAAATCACTATTCATAATTTACTATTCATCAAAAATCAAGTTGGTCTTATTAGACTCTAAATTTAGTACTGAACATAATTGCAGAAGATCATTTTTTGAAAATCATTACACATTTTTAATTATTTAGGGTTTACATAAACATATTTAAAATATCCTTTTTCTAAAATTCATAAAAAATATGCATACTATATTTATCCGGTCATTTCAAAATTCATAAACTTCATCATAAGAAGAAATACCAATTTTTATTTAAAACAAGGATTACACAAGGTAGTTACGGTCTCGTTACATAACCCCTTATAATACCACCATAGGACCTAATAGTAAGGTGTGCTAGGGTGATAGAAGCTTGGGGAGGCTCAGTCAACATTGTCCGAGTAGTAATTTCTATCAGTTTGAACTTCTCACGAAGGCGATTCCGTTCCAGCTTCACATGATGATGTTCGGCTTGGATTTGATCCAGAGAAAAGCCCAGTGGTGCTACCTCCTTCCCAAGCTCTGTTAGATGGGCTTCGATCGGTCCAAGACTACTAGGTGAGGCCATCGAATCTTCTTTCTATAATAATTAACCAAGATTACTTATATCAAAACATTTTGTTCACAGCGGTCATATTGACCGATGGTTATATAATAGTCAAAACCCACTGATCTCATTTTAATTATAATCATGTTTATCAAATAAAACGTTTTTGTTGAGTATAACAATAACACATAAAATTGGGAAACAAAATTTATTTAAAAAATTTCGGGTCGTTACACGGCTGTACCCCAACTTTATCCAAATCTCAAGTGGGGTATACCAATGTACCCTCTCTATCCAAGGTTTTCGGCACCGACCCGACCCGGGTCTGGCCCCGGGTCCGAATCGACCTGCGGGATCCGACCCATCCTGTGATGGGCAGCCTGGTGGGAGGCCCGTGGTGCACGGCCCTTGGGGCGGCCCGCGCTGGGTGGCCTACGCTGGGCGGCCCGCAGCTGGCTGGACGATCATCCCTCTTCTGCGGCGTGGTCGCGCGCCGCGCCACCACCAGCAGCCGACAGCGATCCGGTCACCCTCCTTCGCTCCCACGACCTCGTGCCACGGTTCATGCACGCCAATAGTGAAGTCGCGCACTTCCACCCACTTCACACGGTCGGCCGAGCGCCGACTGCCACCTCTGCTCTGCCATAACCGACGGGTCGCGACCCTCCTCCGGCGGTGTGGTTGCGCTGCCACCATCTTCACGGCCGACCGGAGTGCCAGCTGCCGCTCCCGAGCCCTTCTGGCGACGTCCCTCAGGTCACCGAGCGTGCCCCGGTGCCCCATCCTTCATTCCATAGACTCCCACACTCACCTCAGGATGTCGCCAACAATTCAAGACCATCAAAATCCCACAAATATTGCAGAGAGGTCGGGCCTTGTTCATTTGGCACGCACCCTCCACATTAGAATGGTAGCAAGTAGAATAATTGTTCTTAAAACAAGATTAACATCAATAATAGAGTAAGGGGTATACAAACAAGAATCCTAACCTCGATTTCTCATTGGAAGTGTCGCGAGATGATGTTGGTGAAGGCGATGTGGTTGCCAATGATCGTCGCTTCCGCAACACGCTTTCGAAGTCGGGCTCGTGCATCGTCCTCGTTCTTGATTCCGAAGTATGTTCTTTGTTGGAGAGGGCGTTCTTCATTTGGAGGAAATGTTTCTCCAAAGTTCTCTCAAATCTCACCTTTTCCAATGATTTCCCACCAAAAAAAGAAGTTCCAACTAATTAAATTAAGTTTTATTAATTTAATTTGAGTTGTCCATCAATTAAGTTGATGTTATAATAATTACTTAATTGAAGGTGGAATAATTAACTAATTGAAGAGTTGAAAAGTTTTCCCACATTAAGAGGGGTTTGGGTGGTCCCCACCACAAAATTCAAATTGGGTGGTTTCCTAGATCGGGTGGTCCTCACCTCCATAACTCAAAAAGGGAGGTTTCAAAAGAAAAAGAAAATGTTAATTATTTCATTTTTTTCTTCCACAATAAACTGAAAAACTATCATTCACCCTCAACCTACTGCGGTGAAGGTAAAGTTATCTTTAAGCGAATACCAGCACTACGAGTTCAACGGTGTCCTCAGATTTAAATTACGAGCACCGGTTCAAAAGTTATAAAAACCCACTCGCATGTTTTCTAAACGTACTTTAAAAAAAGTTCAGAAATTCATTTTGGGAACACTAGACCTCATAATCACGTGCCGTCAATTTTTGCGGAGTCATAATATTCCCATATAATTAAAAAAAAATTACATGGAAAAATCTGGGTCTTTACAATTTGATTCTCTTGTAATCAAAACCCTAGTTTCTGGTTAGGCTAAATTTGAGCTCCTATACCTTTAGATGTTTGTCCCCTTTTGCAAGGATTAACTGACCTATGAGTGAAATTCCAAAGGATTCAAGGAACATGAGCCTCACCCCAGTTTGTGAGGAGTCCTTAAGTGCATCCACGAGACCCATGTTTGAAACCAAGTGGAGACATATTTTTGGGTACTTTAGTAGTACTGTAGCAGGCACTGTATGGTACTGTAGCAGCCGGAACTATTCACCTTGGGCCACCAGTTTGGGCTTGGAGTCATTAAGGCCTTCGATCCACCCATGCCTTTGGGTTAGTAAGGCTTTCAGGCCACCTTTAAGGCCTTCGGGGCACCTCAAGGCCTTCGGGCCACATGATCAGTGTAGTTACCCCAGACATACTATACAAAAAAGGAGCATCCTCAGAGGAGGATTCAGAGCAAGTGCACCCACCAGAGCAGAATAATATGGATTTATAATAATTAGAGGGTATGGCTACGCCATTGGGACCAGCCTGTACTTGCACCAGAAGCCTAACCAGACGGCCATGCGAAGGTGGAAAACTACCATCATAATGCAGATGCTGGGGAGGTGCAGTTCCTTGTAATTATGCTCTGGTTGAATTCACTAATTCCTTTAGGTTATATAATCTCTTAATACTATGGTCCATTTAATCTCTAAACCTACGAGTCTTGTAAGGGTTTCCCCTCATCCCTTGAAAGGGGGTTATCAAAAATCAATAAAAATGAAGCCCTCTGGCCCATTCAGGAAAATGATTCATGCATCTCCTTGAAATCCCATTGAACAACATTGATTTAGAAGAATCTATAATTTTATTTTCATATATTACATAAATTTTAAAAAATTCATGCAAAACAATGTTGGATTAAAAAATAAAAAATAAAAAATAAGAACAATAAAAAATAATATAACTAAAAAAATTATTTTTTATTTAAGAAAAATAGTTTATTAATAAGACAAAGTAAATTAATAAAAAGAAAAATCTAAAAATTTTATTTTATATTTACATAAATGAATTAAACTTAGAAAATGGCTATATTATTAAAAAATTAAATTAAAAACACATTTAAAAAATTAAATTATAAATTGTTGGGTAGTGATCTTGGATAAACCAGGATCCATACCACATATTAAATATAAAGAAAATAAGCACCTCAAGAATGATGATTTACTTTGGAGAGTGAAATAGCAAAGACAAATAAAATCTCCATCAGATAAAAATGAAAATAATCTCTAAATAAAAAAATAAAAATAAAGAGGGAATATCAAGAACTTTTCACCATGTTATTTCATCGCACAACTATGGATTGAACTAACCTTTATCCTTTCATTATAGTAAGCAAGTAATATATCCTTAACTGACTTTAACATAAATAAGTTGTAGTCCAACCTATAATAGACATTAAAAATTCAAACACTTTATTTTTAAGAGAACAATAGACATCCCTAGATAAATCTTCAATTTCATCTTTAGAACATCTAACAACCTATAATTTAAAAAAGAATAAATCATTAAAAAATTATTAGATTTAATTATAACAAATATTTTTCTTTAAAAAAATAAAACAAGAAAATTGAAATTTCATTTTTATAAAATAATAAAATAAAAAAACATTCTATTAAAAAAATATATAAATAAGTTTTTTAATATTATATTATTAAATGATAATAAATTAGAAAATTCAAAAAATTTAATAATTGAGGGAGAAAAACATTGAGAAGTTTTATTTTAATTTTTAAAAAATAAAATAAAAATTATGAAAAACATTTCCTTAGTGAAAAATTAAAAAATTAAAAAATAAATATTATAAAAAATTGAAAAACATTGAAAATAATAAAAATTAAAAGTAGTAAAAATTATTAAAAATTATTTTCTTTTGATATTAAGTAGAAAATATTTAAGAAAAACATTATTACATTAAAAAATTATAAAAGGGTTTTTTAAATAATTATTTTTCTTTCAAAAAAATTAAAAATGTAATAAAAAAACAATAGTCTCTTAAAAAAATTCAAAAATTAAAAATTGAACTGTGAGACTTAATAAAAATTAATTTTAAATTTTAAAAAAGTAGATAAATTATAAAATATTAGACATTTTCATCTTGTTTATGTATTTTACATATTGGAAGTATCGGGAGAAGGATGAAGGAAGTGATTAGGAGTTGAACATGGGAATTATGTTGGGTGGAGTCCACCATGGTGTGGGCGTATGAATCATGATATAGGGGATAGCTAGATGAAATGGGTTATTTAGTTTTGTGTGTTGCATTGTAGAGGGAGGAGCCACAACATGAGGTTTTGTGTGGCGGTGTGGGGTAGTCTCACGAATTGGGTAATCAGGTCATGAGGGTTAGGTGCCCCACAACTTTTGGGTTAGAAGTGTGGTAAAAACATAGTGACTTTCATCATGAAGTGAAGGCTTTTGAGGTGGATTTTGAAATATTAAAAACCTTAAATTTAGAATATATAATTATATATATATATATATTAACTCCCATGTAATGTCTTTATTTTTTTATAGTAACAATTTATGGGTGTTCAACCATGACATGGTGTTTTGGGTTGCTGGTTTTGTTGTTCTACTATTTTTTATCTCTCATGTCACTGAGCTCTTGTTATTTCAGGACATGGTTTGGAGATACACCATGTATTTTAGAGGGTCATTAATCTTAGTTTGACCATGATTGTCATGAAGTGGACTCTATTGGTTATATTGAATTAAGTGGTTTTGAAAGAATTTTAAATAATGGCAAATAAAGGGATTTAAAGTGTGCTTCCTAGTTGATTGTTTGATTAAGCATGTCAAAGTGTGATGATGTCTTGCACACCATTATTCCTTGAATTTATAATTTTTATAAAACTTCCAAATCCCATCTTAATTCTTCTGTTTTCCATTATCCATTATTGATCCTTAGGCGATCAAAGATGCTTCTTTCTAGTCCTTAGATCTCTCTTTATTAGTGTTTGATTCTTGGATTTTTTAGATAAAGAATCATCCATCTGCTGTGAGATTTCAACATTTTAATATTCTATTCTTTTTGGTCTTTATATGTTGGATTTCATGGTAGTAGTGAAAATTTGGTTTGGTTGATGTTAGGTTGTTGGTTGAGGAGGATTATTGTGTTCTAGATAGTTGATATTTTTCTCACATTTTTTATTAGCTTGTGATCGTTATATTATCTTTATCATTGCATATATTTTTTTGAATCCTTAGTTTAGTTATGGAATTCAAATGAAATTTTTAATTTTTTTATTATGAAAATGGGAATGAAAACAAAAACAGGGGGAACGAAATAAACTAAAACACCAGGGTGGTCTAAAGAGGTGAAGACTAAAAGTTTCCCTATAAATAATCATCTTGAAGTCAGGTTTTAAAGAACTTATTATCAATCATGTAATAAAATTATCCTTGGATTCATAGTATGAATTTACTTGACAAATATTGTAACACAAATGCTTCAATTATATTAAGTTAACACTTAATTCAAAAGAAACTATAGAATAATGAAAATATATTTATTGATGAATTTGATTAAAATATATTTTGAAAAAAAAATTAAATTAAATTTAATGAAATGAAATTCAATTTTCATTTCAAAATTTCAAAATTATCTTTGCATTAATTTTTTATATTTTTCATAAATAGATTATTTTAGTGTAAATAGTGAAGATACGTATTTTAAAAATACTGTCTCTTTTATAAAGTTAATAAAATATAAGAATGACTTGAATTTTTAATAAACCATTTTTATAGAATAAATATATATTTTATAAGAAATATAATAAATTTTAAAAAAAAAATTTGATCATGGAAATCTATATTTGACATTTTGGAAATATTAGTAATGTTCATTTCCAAATAAAAGAGATTTTTGGTTATTAATTATTAATGAAGTATTCAAAAGTTTCTCTACATTTTTTTTGGTTTGAAATTAAAATAATTCTCCTTTTGGCTAAATTAATCTAATTAATTTCATAGTAATAAACATTATACAATATTTTGATATAATTTCATTTTTTAGTTAAAACAGACATTATTCTAAAAAGAAATTCATTTGGTTTAATGAACTAATATTAAATGTTATTTTTACCAATTCTAAAATTTTAATCATAGAAAATAGATTCCATATTTAAAATAATCATGACATATTTTTTTTATAATTAAAATTGTATTTGTGGTAAAAATGAATTGTAAAAATGATAAGAATTCATCACCATGGTAAAGTGTAAAATGAGTTTAAATGGTTAATATAAATGGATAAGGATTCATGGCAGGAAAAAATAGTTTCTTTAACCCCATTGGTTAGTTGAATTTCAACCTTAACCCTATCATGTTTGATACTATGGAAATTTTAATACAACTTACTTGAGTAAGAAATATATGATTTTATTATTTTTTGAGTATTTACATGTTTACCACCCACCTCACTTATAAAAGGGAACCTCATCCATTCACTCCTACACACTTCTTAAGCCACATATATTATTAAATATCAACATAATTTTTTTATAAACATCCTTATCAACATTACATAGTATTTTATATTACCATAAGACCACTTCCATAAGGATTAAGGTGTATACTAAAGGAAGATTCTGAAAGGATATGTAACCACCATAAATAACTCCTTTTAATTTATTTCTTCTTCTACCTCCTTAAAATTTGATATATACCACATAATATAATGAAATTATTATCATAAATATAATAAAATTTTATTAAATTGATATAAAAATTAGTATTTACCTTTTTCCTATCTAATATAAAATTAAAACTTTTCTCATGCTTACTTTTGGACTACCACCTCCATGAAGTGATGCGTGTCATTTTTCATCACCAACATATATGTCTTGTTATAATAATTGATTTAATAAATATGTATAATATTTATTAAATGATTTTTATTCTATAAAGATAAATTATTATTTACCTTTTTTACTGATATATCTATTATAAAATGTTAACGTCACTTGTATGTAAGTGTGGACTACCACCTCAATGATAATATGTGATTAATTTTTTATTTCCTCTTTACATGGTTGATCATAATGATATATTTAATGAATAAATATGATATTTATGATATAAATGTGATTCTATAAAGATTAATCATTGTATAATTTCTATCCTATCCAACTATTAGGAAAGTGAAAACATTACCAAGCATACATATATACTATCGCCTCCATGAATGACATATTTCATTTTATCAATACTTATTTGCACGGATGAGTCTAAAATATTATTGAATGAATAAAAATTATATTAATGGGATTATTAATATTATATAAATCATTTAACCATTTAATAACACATTTTACTTTGGTCGATATACCAAAGTTTCTTTGGAGAGAATGATCAAACATTCTTAAGGTTTTTTTGTAAGTAAGAACTATACGGTAAATGGATATAAAATAATGATAAAAGAGCCCTAAAAATGAAATATAAATGAAAAAGGTTCTCAATAAAGCATTTAATAAATTTAAATTTATTACTCATGATGATATATCATGTCAGGACAATCATAAATCCATGGTAAGGGGTTTTCATCTAAATTTTACTATATAAATACATATTTTATATTATAACCCTAACTAATTTTATATGGTTTATATAATGTCTTGAAATATTATATCATAACTTTTTATTTATTCTTGGTATTTTTATGTTTAAATAAAATTTTATCTTTTCAAGGGTTTTTATTCAATAGTTATTAAAGTCATAAGAGATTATTTTACAAAATCACACGTATTAAAGATTTTCATGTTTAAATTTATGTTGGATAAACTATATAATCATTCTCTCTAAAACCCCATCTATTTTTATATACTATGTTTATTTATGGGTTTTATGTATTTTCTTATAACTTTTCCTCTCTTTGATAATTGAAACAACTGAAGGATTTTTTATAATAATTTTTTTCTTATTTCTCTTTTTCGATTATAAATATTTCACTCCCATATCCATATTATTGAATTTTTATTTGATTTTTTAGATACTTTGAAATGATTGGTAGAGTAATTTTTCTACTAAATTATTTATTATTTAAGAATGTTTAAAAGGAATCTTTTAAATGTTTTCCAAACATGTCAGTTTTAACTTTTTAAAAATATGTTAAAGGAATGTTCTTATTAACATATAAGACATGAAATAATTTTCTCACATAAACAAACATTATTCACTTATTAGATTTTTTATTCTCTATTTAGTTTCCTTTAAATATTTCCACATATTTTCAAGGAAACCCCAATTTTCCATTATTTTATGAATTTTTAGTTTATATATTAAAATAATAAGGAATTATTTTTTAAAATGTTAAAAAGTTATTTTCTAAGTGATTTATAACTTCATTTTTATGAAAATATAAATAGATTTTAAGGAAGTTTCATTTAAAATAATTGATCAAATTTTTCTCTATATTTTTAAAAGAATTGATTTTACTTCAATTCTATATTTCCGATGAATTGATGGTCTAATATCATCCTTTACTAATTTATGGAATATACCTTATTTTGTGATCATTCACATTCTTATGATCATGTTCTTCATCATAATCCATTATTCATTAGACACTATTTCTCCTTCATGTCCATATTTTCATTATCATGGATATATTCAGTATCATTTTAACTACTTTGATATTGTCTTATTTGTATACAATTTCTATACATGATGTTAGTTGAAGGATGCTTATTAAGAAAGTTATTTCATTTAATAGGGAAATATTGATCTTTCATACTCCTGATTCAATACAAATATTTATTGATTGACAAGGTATATAAATTATTTATTATATTTTTAATTCTATATATGATGTATTCTTTGAAGATATGTAAGTGAAAGGTGGGATCTGATTTTAAAAATGCCCTAGATGCATCGATAGGTATAATGAGACAAACAGTTGGATAATTAGTTGGGTACTTGGTGTATACATACCCAATCATTGAAATATATGGGAAATGACCCTAACAATATGATTCATGATGTATTAGAATGAGTCTGTGATGGTAAGATCATGACCTTTGACATTAATAATTTATTTTATTTGTATTTCAGTTACTATTATCCATGCGATTATTATGTCAATATTTTTTATGGATATATTTTGAATCTCAAGCTAATGATTAAATGGAATATGTACTGATTATCTTCTTTTCATCATTTTTTATGCCTTACCAAACCATGATAGCTTCCATTTTACACAACCATTAGTAATAATCTAGGCTCACCCATTTATTATATTTTTCATTCCATAAGTTATGAAAAATAAATATTTGAATTATTTTCAAGGATGTAAGAAAATTTTTCATGATATTTTTTATTTTTTCAATTTAATATGAAAATAATGTATTTATCTAGTTTTACAAGACTACTACATTGATCTATCCTTGGTGATGTGATCCCTTATATCTTGTATGAATATAATAAAGTAAACAAAAACTCTATGTTACTATGGTTGGGGTTGTTATAGTTGGTATCAAATAAATTGTAACAAGACCCATGGGAACTATATTTCAAAAGTACATAACTAGTGTGAAAATTATGATAAATCCCTTAAAATATTGGATAAATTTTAACTTAAAAGTTATTTTTTATTCCAAGGGTAAATAGTCATGATTTTTTGAGGTAATTATTTGTGTTTCATTATTTAGTGATGGGTTCTAGTAGAATAAAGATAAATAATATACACTCTTAGTTAATGTATGGATTTTTCTTATGATAAAATCAATACAATAGGTATTGGAGATGAGAAGATCATGGAAATATTAAGAAAACTAAACCAACTTATGAAAAATAGAAATACCGATATGGTGAAACCAATTGTTCCACAACTTTATACCCATATGTTGGATATCGTTATGCAAGAAACCTTCCATACATTAATGAAACTTCTAATCTATTGGTAACTGAGAAATTAGTCCTGTCACTTGAAAAGATATTTCTATCATGGAGATTTAATGAAATATAAATGGTAATTTTGGAAGAATATTATTTCAAGGGATATTTGGGTCAACAGTGGTCATCGATTTAGAATTTTAAAGATTATGATGAAATAAAAAGGTACAGAAGGGAGAACTTTTAATGTGATATTATTCAAGAAATATCTTCCTTATGAGAAATGATCTAAAATATAGAGAAAGTTATTCAACCTGAATAAAAAGGAAGAATAAAGTGTTATTGATCATAATGCTAGAATCACATTATTATCAAGGCATGAAAAATACTACATATATATTCTAAAAAACAATATTATCTATTTATTTATTATTCATAAACTGAACCTTTGAAGGGAACTATTTTTCCAAATATTCTCATCACATAATGATATAATATCATGTTCCATCAAGATAAATACAATTTTCTGTCTTATATCATTGTGGGAAATTTAGAAAAAGAGACGCTTATTGAGCACCCTTGAAAATGAAATTCATCAATGAAGAGGAAAGGAAATATCAAATTTCAACAATGTGATAATTGTTGAAAGAAATAACCTGGTAAATGATTAAAGGGAATTATAGTTTATTATAAGTGTAGATATAAAGTCCATATAGATCATAAATTCAAGGGAATGAAATAAACCACTAATATTTAGAGCCACAACTGTATGGAGAACATGAATTATTCGAATCAACGTCTCAAACTTCAAGGGAACCTATGGTAAAAGAGGTCACAGGGATGATTCCAAGAATATGTGATTATTATAGCTATAGTTTAAGTCACAAATGATATGGTGATAGATATTTTGATAATAAAATCTAAGTTAGATAATTATTTATTTTATTCTAGATATTCACACTCTTTTATATCTTTTATGTTTTCTAATAACATTAAATCATTCCATATAACCCTAAGAAAGGAGTTGTAAATAGAAACAACTAGTTTAAATCTTATTCTAAAAAGAAAATGTCAATCAGTACCCATTACAATAGATAGACATACCCTATTTGAAAAAATAGTTATTATAGATATGGTTTAAATTTATATAATCCTTAGTATGGATTGGATTTAAATGTATAATAGGAAAATTTATTTCCAATAGAAGAAGATTATGATTTATGAATGAGTTATGGTATCCCTTATCTTTAGAGGGGAGAATTAATCATCTAAATCATGTATTAATCCCCCTCTAGTAGCTCACTATAATTATATTCTAGAATAATAAGAGAAGACTCAACTAATTGATTGGAAAAGTAACTTTATAATAAAATATGTAACTATTCTTAATGGATACATTGGTGTGTATCCCAAAGATTTACCCAAAAATCCACATGAGTCTGAAGTTTAGTTTTTTATTAAACTAATCCTAGAAGAAAAACCTACATCTAAGAATCCCTATAGAATAACCGCACTGTAATTAGTGGAACCGAAGAAACAACTACATCAGTTGTGTAATATATTATTCATTTTTCCTTAGTGTTTTACTTTAGGTATCCCCTATTATTTTTTTATTAATAAGGATGGGTATACGAGGTTGTGCATCAATTATAAGGAAATTATTAACATTACTATAAAGAAAATGTATAATTTTTCTAGCATCAATGACTTGTTTGATCAATTTCAAGGAGCTTGATATTTTTAAATGTTTGATCAATTCTCTAGGGGTCCTAAATTTTGAGTAAATAAGGAAGATATTCCAATGAAAATAGTTTCATATGAGGTATGGAAATGATTATTTTACAGTAACACCCTTTGAATTTGTAACAATTCGTGTTTCTATGTGTAAAAATTCCTAGGTAAATTTGAATTTTTTTCTTTATTTGGATCCTAGGTTGCATGGATGAATTTTTAGGTTGTTCCAGGTTGTTTTTTAGTGTTTTGGAGGTCTTTTTGAAGGTGCATTGTTATTGAATGGTTTGACCAAACTATGATATTCCTCTAGGAAACTATTTTACTATAGGAAAAAGCTCATGCGGTGGAACATAGTTAATGAGAATGGTTTATCAAATATGCAACCTCATCTAAAAAAACATACAGCTTGATCTAGTGCCAAAATCACATCTAATACATGGTTTGACAAACCAAGTGTCCAAACCATGTTTGTTTCCTAGGAGAGGAGGTATCCTAACATTAGTGACGCATGGTTTGGAAAAATCTTTAATGAATCCATGTGTGTATAATATTAATGATCCAAAACTAATTTAGTTATCCACTAACCCTCTGAATTCAATGGTTCTTGTACATATTCTCTAATACTCTAAAAAATATAGGCTCTGATGGATTTCCAATAAAATGAAACCCCTTTCCAAGTAATTTTTTGATGGTTCTAGTGAGACCAGATCTCAAAAATCCAATATTTGTGACCATTTGATTTCTATTATTCATGTTCTTATCAGATCCTCAATTATTACTTAGATCAGAGCCTTAAATCTAGGATGTTATGGTCAAATCTAGAGTTTTGGGATTAATCTAATGTGTTGTTCTTATTATGGTTATGGATCATCATGGATCTAGCATGCCGAAGGTTTTTTCCTTTCATCAAATTTTACATTTATCCATGATATCATATTTTGTAGAGAATTTTTGGTATAAAAGAGATTGTATGGGGATGTGTGTGACATGTTTGATGCTTTTCCATGATTTTTGAAGCCTTTTATGGGATCTTTGATCAAATATTCCTTCGTTAAGGTAGGTTTCCCCTTCGATACTAAATCTTATATGCATCCATGGTTGAAATTTCATGTACGATTCTATATTTCAAGTATATTTTCATATTTATTGAACTCATATATATTAAAATATGTTTTATATTACTTGTATTC
Organism: Viscum album; assembly: GCA_963277665.1. Lineage (NCBI taxonomy): Eukaryota > Viridiplantae > Streptophyta > Magnoliopsida > Santalales > Viscaceae > Viscum > Viscum album. The sequence continues at coordinate 670,740,254 of OY728133.1, forward strand.
CTTTATGTTTATTTTGAGTTCCTTATTCATCACTTGGGTTTGGGTAGTATAGTGATAGAATGAGAACCCCATAAACAAATAAATAAGGTGACTGTGAGGCTATAAACATGATACTAGTGTACTTGTGCAAGTAGGGTGTTCTAGCATCACTTGGTAACAAGGTCACCATGAAGTGACAATTCCATTTTTCTTAGAGAGAAACCACAGTAGGTCATTGGGTTAGTTTTAAGATACATTTCACCTATATGGTATGAATTATCGATAATTATTCCTTAGATACTTGGTTTCTAATATGAATAGGAGTAACCTCTTATGTCATTGATCAGTCTCCCCCAAGATATGTGAAAGGTAACCAACCATGGGATAAGTTTTATATTTTTGTCATAGATAATTCCTATAACTATTAGGATGTCTTGAGAATGTTACAATTAATTATCGATCATACTTCATTGAATACATGGGTTGAGAACTTATTGTAGGCCCTGAGGGTTTCCTTATAACTTTTCATTGGGATCTAAGTGGGTCTCTATTGGTAATTGACTCTACTGGTGGGGGGATAAGGGTCCGAATTAGCCTTCAGGATACAACATTACTATATGGTTGTGTTAGGAGTTTGTACTAGTGATAGTGGATAAAGGTTGATTAGGAATACTTGATATTTTTACATCATGTGGTATGTTTTATGCTACAACCTGGGTCATTTGCAGAGGACTAGACTAGGTTATGTGAGATGGTGGCTAGTGGGTTGAGTTGTGTAGATGTTGCAAGAAATCATGCTAGTGATTAGTGTAGTATTCCTATGCAGAAGGAATACATTTCCTTAAATATTGATGGATATTATATTCACTAATGTGCATGATATTCCCTTAGATCATGTGGTTGTAAAGTTCCTTGTACGAATTTATTTTCCCTTGCGACCATGGTGCGGTAATATGACATGAATCAGTATGAATGTGATGCCCATGTGGCCTATGTTTACTATGTTATGCATATGGGTTAGTGGGTGTACCTTGAGACCCATTATTGATATGTGATCATATGATTTATGTATATCCCCTTGAGAACTATTCTTGACATGCCTTGTTATTTTTTTCAATGATACATTTTTTTATTTTATTACATAGGTTATGGAAACTTACTTAATGTATAAGTATTTTTATGTTTCCTAGTTTCCATTAGACTTATCCTTGGAGGGGTAGTGGGGGAAAGATGATTGTTATATTCTATGGCTCGTTTGATATTATGGTTATGATCATAGACATGTCTATTGGAAAGGGAATAGACCACACATGGGAATTATGAATCCATTAGCTACAAGTGGAAGTGGGAGAATTTCATCAAGGGGTGATGTGATTATCCAATTTTTTCAAACATTTATGGTGGTACTTAGCATAGTACGATGATAATGACCACCTTTAGGATGGGTCATATAGAGTTCCAGATAACAACCACCATTGGGGTGGGGCTTGTAGTATTCCTGATAACAACCTCTATTAGGGTGGTGTGTGTGGGGTTATTATTGAAGACCATTTATAGGGTGGGGCATGTGCCATAACATAAAGGAATAATATAGGGACATGACTCATAGGTTAAGGGTTCCAATTGACAGTGATACTTGTGATAGTTTTTTATCGTATAGTGATAGATATTGATATCCTTTTGGAATAGAGTGGAAGTAGGTATGGTTGGGGTTTTTGGAATCTTGGTTTGTGTACAAACCCTCATTATAGTTTTCATTTTTCATTTTTTCTTTTTTCCTTCAATGAATACACACATATATGATTACATTAATTATGGGTTCTTGGTGAAACCCTACTGAGTTATATTTTCACACCCTATATGAGAACCAAAATTCATATGTAGACATTACATCTATTTTTCAGGTAAAGAATGGTGGTGTGTAATGGTTCAATATGAGTTAGATTAAGGTGTGTACATATTATTAATTTCATGGACATAGAGTTACTGTTGATTCCCATATATGTGTTACCTTTAGTTAATCCTTGTTTATGTATATATATATGATCGAACCTTTATAAAATTAGTGGTTTTTCTTATTTTTATGACATAATTTATTATATATTTATGTTTATTAATATTTTTATACCATTTTGGTCATATTTATGTCATACGATTTGGTTGTTTATGTTTCTATTTATTCGTATAAGAGGGTATAATATTCCCATGACTTACTATAGACCCTCACTTCTATTCTGCAACCTTAGGTATATGTGGAGGTGCGCTTAAATCTATGTAACACTCTGGATTTGACCAGATGATTTGATATGGGGTATTAAAAAATGGCATCATATGTTTCTTATTTTCATATTCTAGGGAGTTGGTAGATATAATATATATGAATTTATTAAATATTGTGATGGACCATAGACTGGTAAGTCTTGAAAACATTCCCAGTTGGAAGTCATTGCAACATGGGTCATAGATTATTATTCTTTATGTGTGATTTTATTATTGGGATGTTTCCTAAAATGGAATTTTACAAGATTTTTGATTTATGTGGTTTATTTGTTGGATTTTTTGAAGGAGTCCTATTATCATGCATCACACTAGGTACATAAGACTAACATGGAATGTACTTGCTTGTGTGCGTTATACTTGAGAAACATTCTTGACGTAAGGTCATGTGGATATTGTGGTTGTGGGTTTCTCCAATAGTAATACCAATCCCTTTATTGAGGGAAAAGCAAGGAAAATTTTTATTACTAGCATGGGAATTGAATTCCTTGGTTATAACTTGATTAAGGAAGTCCTGCATGAGATGTGATTTCGAATAATCATGGGTTTAATTATGGTCAGGGAAACCCTTGAGGGTTGAGAAGTGACTCCAATGTTTTTCCATGGTCTTGAGTTATAATGTGTGATATATTCCTAGGTATCAAATTCATATGATTGAGAAGGATCAAACATTTTTCTGGATCTATTAGTTTCCATGTGTGTCTTTGATGGTGTTGGTACAAACAATCATTTCATTTACAAGAGTTCTCTTTTCATATGGGAACAACATCCATGTGGTTCTTAGTCTATATTTCAGAGTTGTAAACCTTAGGCTTGGCGAGGTATGTATTTTAAGATCTTGATATAGTTTCACAAGAGTGTGAAATCATTTGGATCATGTGAGATTATGTGGGTTTCAAGCATGATAATTTATAATAGGTTCTCTGGGGAAAACTCTATCTTGAGTGGAAGAGTGGCATAACAGTAGCATGATGGGAAATTATTATGGCATGAATGATTGGGATTATAGGATTTTAATTTATCAGTTTGTTTAAAAACCATTAGGTATAGAGTTGTCACCTACCCTTTAGGTATGGTTCATTTCTTTAAAATAAATATGAATGATTCAATGGTTGTGGAGCACTACTGTATTTGGGTTCAATATAAACCTTAAGGTAAACGATCTTCACATTATATGAGATTCTTGGGAAATACGAATGCTTTCATGGTTTAAAGAGACATTAGTATTATTTGGATTACTATAGTATGGTTTCCATGGGTGTAAACCTTGACAGGAGTATAAGTACATAAGGAGGCAGAAGATAATTATACAAGAGAATGATGTGCATGTGATGCTTAATTGGTTGGGGTTTGATATCGAGGAGAATTTTTCATGAATCCCTATGGTAGAGAGAACACCATGGGTAGGTATAGGATGAAATCAATATCTTATATGGATTTTGGGAATCAATAATTCCACTCTTGGTGTGAACTTGGATCGAGGGTGGTCAAGGATTGGTTTGCATCCAAATACGAGAAGTTGGTCACATTCAATCACTATTTTGAGTGATAAACTATATATGAATAGAGTATATAGGGATAAGTATACTCCTTAGTGGGAAGCATCAAATCAATAATAGATTTATGAAATTCAATTGGAATGTTTTTTTTGCACATAATTTGACTGCTAAATAGTCATAGTTGCATGAGAGAAGATGTATTGGTAGATCTGAGTGGATCTAGCTCTAATGTTAATAAAACATTTCTGTTTCAGGTGTAGCATTAGATATATTTTTATGTGATCATCATAATTTGGTCTAGGTGTTATAAATTTTTAATAGAGTTAGTTTAGTTTTTCTCAATGCTCAGAAGAAATGCATGACTATTGGAATAGGTGGTTAGTGATCCAATATGGGAATTTGAATCATGGGTAGGGAATGGGATCTAGTAGTGGTGGTTGGATGATGTGACAATGCCTCCATGTGTTAATTCATCATGACTAAGTGGTTTAAAAGAATCAAAGATTTGAATTTGGCTATTTTTGGATAATTAGGTATGACAAAGATTTGAGTTGGAGTTATGAAATAGATTATTATTGGGTGTTAATTATTGAACATGGCCTTTGATGGTCGAGGTTGTTCTGAGGTTTTAGATGGGCGAATATAGATCCTTCTCAAGGATTAGAAGTGTAATAGTGGGGATATTGTAACAACCCAAGTTTTCATGTATAGAAAATCGAATGTAAATTTGAGTTTTTTCCATTGTTTTGACCCTTGGTTTTGTGAAAGAAGTATCATGTTGTTATAGGGTGTTTTTGATTATTTTAGAGTCTTTTTTAAAGGTTCACTATTTTAAAAAATAGTGATGATCCTATAGGAAATGGTGTGGCTAAAGGTACATGATCATGGGGTGGCACATGATTAAGGCACTTGGTTTTTCAAAATGTATTCCCTCACCTAACAAACCATGTATAACTCATTCCAAATCCAAAACCATAGTTGGTGGTTAGTTTATGAAATCATGCTACCAAACCATGTGTGTTAGATTTTAATGATATAAAAATACTTTAATTGGTCATCAACCCTCTAAAGTCAATGGTTCTTTTTTTCTATTCTATAATCCTATTGATATTATGGATTATAAATGTTTTGCAAGATAATTCCACCACTTTCTCAATTTTTTATTGCAGTATCTAGAGAGATTAGATCTTAAGAATCTAAGGCTTGTGATTGTCTCCCTTGTGTTCTTCATGTTCTTTTCAGATCCTCTCTTCTTCCATGGATCAAAGACTTAGGTCAAGGATGAAATGGATAGATCTATGGTCATGGTCTTGATCTAATGTGTTCTTATTAATATAGTGACATATTAACTTAGATATAGCATGTTGTAAGTTCTTCCTAATCAAATTATAGATTTATCACTAAAAGAGGATCTCATATGGAATCATTGGTGTGAATTGGGTTGGTTGAGGATGGACCTAGCATGGATGATAGTTGTTAATTCTTGAATAAGGATTGTATGGGATCGTTGATCAAGGTTTCCTTCTTTTACATTGGTTTCTTCTTTGATACACAATATTATATGTATCTATAGATAGAATTTATTGTATGTTTATATACTGCATGTATGTTTTTATATTGCTTTTATTGTTCTATATTTCAAGTATATTATCATACTTATTGTATCCCTATATGTTTTTCTTGTGTTCCTTCTCAATTTATTGAGTTTGGGAATCATGTAGATAGATCGAGATATGCTTATACTACGTAATGCAGTGACAATAAGGCTCCATATCCCTGCTGATTTCACTAGTGCATGTCAGGTGTGATAATATTGTTTGTAAACTAGCACTTTAGGATGTGACAGTGCTATTTTACCTAACAAGAATACATGGTAGGTGCTTGAGTAAGTTTTGAGACATAGATAGCCTATATTATGTGAATTAACTTGAATTATTCCTCTGGGAATTGGTTCTTGTGATGAATAGGAGTACCCCCTTGTGTCATTTAGTGGTCTCCCTCGTGTGATGTGTGAGGTAACCAACCATGGGATGATGGTTACGATTTTGGGTTGTGTAATTCCAATATTTCTTAAGCTATCTTGGGAAACTTGTAGCTGAGTATTGATTAGTCTTCATTGAATACGTGGGATGAAACCTTATCATAGGTATTTATCACTACTTTATAACTTTTTTTTGGTGAATACGCACGTCTTGTTTGGGAATTGACTATACTGGTTAGGGTCCAAGGCTTGAGATGAGACAACGGGCTACAATATCTCCATGGGGTGGTTTTGAGAGTATTTACTAGTTAGTGTGGACTAAGTTTGATTATTAATTCCAAGTAGTTTCCATTAGGTGGTATGTGTGATTTTAAGACTAGATGTTTCAATAGAGGACTATACCAGGTTTTGTGAGCATATGACCAGTGTGTCAAGTTGAGACCATATTGCATGACATCATGCTAGTGACTGATACAGCTTGCCTTTATAGTGGTAGGAACTTTCCTAATACATTAGTGGTTTTTAATACACCAGTGTGAATGAGATTCCCTGAGATCGTGTGGTTGTGACATTCCTTGTATGCATGTGTTTTCTCTTGATACCTTGGGGTGGATGTGATTTTCATTAGCATGCCTATGATTCCCATGTGACCTCCATTTTCTATTTTATATATATGGGCGAGTGAATGGATCCTGATAACCATGACTTATATGTGATCATATGATTTATGTATATCCTCTTGAGAACTTTTATTGATATTCCCTAGAATTTATTTATATAATATGAATTCTTTATGATATTTCATAAACTATGGAACCTTGCTCAAGTATCATGATGTTCAGGTTGCTCAGTTTCGATTAGACAAACCCTTAGAGGGGGAGAGATATAACAAGATGATGGCCATAAAATATAGCTCTTTTTATGGTATTAATCATACCACAAACATATATATTGACATTAGAGTAGTCTATGCATTGTAATTGATAATTGATCAGCTATATGAAAAAGTGGGAGAATTTAATCCAGGGGTGATGTGATTATATAATTATGTTAAACATTTTCAGTAAAACTTACCATCATATGAGGATAACAACCAAATTTAGGGTGGGGTGTGTAGTGTTCCTAATAAGGAAAACCATAGGGGTGGGGCATTAAGTCTTCCTGATAATGAGCACCATTAGGGTTGGCCATTCCTTGTTCTTATCGATGACCACCAACAGGGTGGGGCATGTGGTGTTCCTTTAAGGAAGAATATCGAGACATGAATAATAGGCAATTCTTTCCAAAAAATGTGGGTACTTTTGTAAATTCTTGTAATGTGTGGTGAAATACATTGATATAATTCCAACATGGTGCCAAAGCAGGTACTGTCAGGATTTTTTGCAACTCAGTTATCACTTGAACGCTAAATATGTTTTTTTTGTTTGTTTATGATTTTGTTTTCTATGAATTCACACATATGAATTCATTTATTAGGGTCTCTTAGTGAGACCCTATAAAGTTTTATTCTCACAACTTTCATGGGAACCTTAGTATATGTGCTAATAAAAAGTTTGTTTTTAGGTTGATCATAGGGATATGAAATGGTTTGAGATAAGGTTTCTCAGTGTGTGTAGGGATTGGGAATGTTATAGACTCATATTTTTCATTAATTTTCCTATATTATTTTCCTTTAGTTATGTATTATTTATTTATATATATGATCAAACCTTTGGATTATTAGTGGTTTTTCAAATTTTCACAGCGTCATTTGTTATACCATTATGTTTATTGATTCTATGTATACCTTTTTGATCATATGTATGCTATATAATTTGGTTATTTATAATATTATTTATTTTTAAGGGAGGGTATAATCTCTACATGACATACCATATACCCTTAATACTATTCGAAAACCTATAGAATATGGGTAGGTTCCCTTGAGGGTATGTAACACTAAAAATCAGACCTAATGGTTCGAGATGAGGTGTTATAGGAATGAATAATGCACCCTATATTTTTATGGATATGAGAATAGAGTATTAAAAGATTATATTGATAATTTCTTTATGGATTTTATTGATGATATATTGGTGTATTCTAAAACCTAATAAGAACGAAATATCCATTTTAGAATCATTCTCAAAACTCTCATAGGAATGGAGTTACATGATAAATTTTTAAAATGTGAATTCTTTCTTCAGGATTTTTGTTTTTGATATTTTATCTATGTATGGAATATCAGTTTATCCTTAAGAAATAAATGTTTTTAAATAATATCATACACTGATAAACATAACTGAGGTATATAGTTTCCTTATATTGGTGTGTTACTATCAACACTTTGTTCAAAAAAATTCATGATTGGCTAACCTATTAACCATGTTTACACCTAAAGGAGTTATGCTCAAATGGATATAAGTTTTCAAATAATGTTTTGAAGAATTAAATAAAAGATTATTAAATTCATTAATATTGGATTTAAAATTATGAATATACTATTTTTTGATATATAGTGATGCATCTAAGAAAGTACTTTCATGCATCCTTATTTAGAATGAAAGAGTTATAACTTATTCATCAAGATAATAAAATATAAGTAAATAAAATTATCGAACCCACGATATTGAGTTGGAATAATTAATATTTTTATAGATGATGTGGATGAATAATCTATATATATAAGGATAATAGATATATATATAGATCAAAAAGTTTTAAATAAAAATTTTCTCCAAAAAGATCAACATGAGACAAAGGATAAGGATATGGATACTCAATAATTATGATTGATCAATACACTACCACCCTAGGAAGGTAAATAATGTGGATTATGTATTGAGTAGGAAATATTATGATGTTATGACTAAAATGATGATTGAAAAAGATCTTATATTCTTGGATTTAGTAAAATTATATATTAGAATCATTAGGTAAGGTGACATATCACTCCTTTTCCAAAATATATGTATTGGAGTAGATAAAAAGATATAATGTTAAAGATAAGAGTTTATAAAAGAAAATATATATCTTGAATGATGGGAATTTGGTATAATTTGAATGTGAAGATGGTGTGTTGAAATTCAAAAAGAGGTTATGTGTTATATCCAAAGTTGAGATGAAGAGGGAATCACATGATTCCGAAAACAACTCAAATTTACATATACATCGTGGTAGTGACAAGATAGATAGGGATATACAATAATATTTCTAGTGGGATAATATAAAGTAATAAATTACTGACTATGTATTAAGATACTTGGTTTGTTAAAGGTTAAAGGTTGAGAGACAACATCCTAAAGGATTAAAGAAGCCTCTCCCTATTCCTATGTGGAAGTGAGATGATATTACTTTGTAATTTTCATTGAATTTACAAATAATCCTAAAATAAGCGATTCTATATAGGTTATTGATGACCCCATTACAAGTCTATATATTTCCTCACTATAAGGTATGATCTACCTCTTGAGCATATCACAAGACTCTATATCAATTAATTTATAAGACCTTATGGTCAACCACTTTTGATTGTATTTAATAACAAAACATGTTTTACATTGAAATTATAGAAAATTATTCAGAATTATACTGAAAGTGATCTATATTTAAGCGCTGCTTATCATCCTTGTAAAAATGGATAGTTTGAAAGGACTATTCAAACATTAGTAGATATGTTGAGTTTATTCTCACATAAAATTCAATGTATGTGGGATAACTATTTATCTTAATTGGAAGTTTCAAATAATAATATCATATATTAATTATTTAAATGGAGTCATATGAATAGTTATATGGGAAAATATTCCATACACCAACTTGTTGGGATGAATATAGTGAAAGGAATCTTTTTATCCAAAAAATTCTAAGGGGATAATAATGAAAGTGAGGACTATTTAGATTCATATCAAGGTAGATCAAAATAAGAAAAAGAGCTATAATAATAAAAAAATGAAGGATATGCAATTTCAAGTAGGTTATCATTTTTTCATGATGTTATCTCCATTAAATAATGTTATAAGGTTTGGAAATAAAAATAAACTAATTCCCGGGTAAATTAGGCCTTTTGAGATTTTAGAAATAAATAAAGTCATTGATTACTATTTGGAAATGAATCCCATCGTATCTAAAGTACATGATGTGTCCCATATCTCATTATTTTGGAATTATATACCCAAACCAACACATGTACTCAAATATGAAGAAATATAATTAGATATTGATTTATCTTATTATGAAGAGATTATCCATATTGTTCACACAAGGAAAAAGTGTTACAGAATTGGATGACTCGATTAGTAAAGGTAATTTTGAAAAATCATAAGATAGAAGAATAAATATATGAACTTGAGGATTTTATAATATAGAACTACCAAATTAATTTATGATCTTACATTATGTAAATTTCAAGGATGAAATTTTTGAAGGGGGGAATGTAATACCTAATCCTCAATTATAGTAAGTTATCATATCATTCAAAAGAAACTATAAGATAATAAACAAAGATTAATTTTTGAATGTGATTATATGATAAATTCAAAAAATTTATAGTATGAATTTGATTAAAGTAATTTCAATTTTCAATTTATGATTTCAAAATTAGCTTCACATGTTTATTTATGGTTTTTTCTGAAATTGTATATTTTTTAGTGACTAATGAAAAATACTAATGTGAAAAATGCCTTCAAATTTATGATATCATTAGAATATAAGAATAATTTCATGTTTATGAAAAAAAATTATATGAAAAATATATATTTAAGAAGTAATAACATTCATTTAAAAATATAATGTTTATCATAGAAATTTATTCTTGAATTTTTTAAGATCAAAGTAATTTTTTTATTCAAATTGAAACTATTTTTCATTCTTCCCTATTAATGAAGTATTGATAAGTTTCATATTAGATTTGGTTTGTTTCTAATGTTAAATAATTATCATTATAGTTAAAATAATATAATTAATTTTATGGGAATCAAAATTATACATGATTTTGGTATAAAATCGTTTTTATGATTAAAATTAAGATTTGTATAAAAATATTTTTTCATTGTGTTTTAAAAACTAATATTAGAAGTAATTTTTAGAAATTTTGGAGATTGAATCATAGATAAATTTATTACATATTTTAAATCCTCTTTCCCTAATTTAGATATAAGGTCAATTTCTTTTTTAATCATAACGAATAAAATCCACGATAAAAATTTATCATCACAGCTAAGGGTAAAATGGGTTAAAGTAAATGGAGAAGACTTCAAGATTATAAAAAAACATCATAAATCACATTGGTTGGTTTTATTTTAACTATAATCTTCTCATCAGTAAATATATGACAACATGGATCCATATTACTTTAGTAATACAAATAATATATAATAAGGGGTCATTTAGTTAATAGTTTTCCACCCACCTCACTTATAAAATCTATCAAAATCCCTTCACTCCACCAAGATTATTTATCTATTTATCCAAATAGATATATAAAAAAATATCATCCCAACATACTTAACCAAATCATAGAGGTTTTTTCCTTCCCACCAGACCACTTCAACAAGTCTTAAGGTGTATGAAAAACGATGTTTCGTAAATAAGAGGCAATCATCTTAACCAACTCCTTTCAATTTATATCTACTTATACCACATTAAATTTTTTTGTATCCATAATAATATAATGAAATAAGTATCATTAATATACTAAAAAAATTTACGTTTATATAACACGAATTATCTACGTTTTCTACATCGGATTGAAAATGAAAACATTAGTTGTGAATACATGTGGACAACCACATCTACAAAGTGATGTGTATCATTATTCATCATCGACTCATTTGACCAGATATAATAGTGGATTTATAAAATCTATATTGGGTGATTTATAATATAATTATTATTCTATGATTATAAAATATCATCTAACTTGAGGAATCCCAAGCAAAAAAACACATTTATTTCTTATTTTACATGATTAATTATTTTTCTAGAAATATTCACAAAAAACCAGATAACTAAAGGTTTAATTTATTATAATATTTACTATATAAATAAATTATTTTTTGATAATAATAAAAAATTATCTATAACTTCCCAAATATAAAACCCCTCTAAACATCTAACCTGTTTACCCATCCCTGTATTCTGTGGAAGGAAACCATAAGAAAAGAGTAATATCAGATGCTCTATAAAGGAAATATAATGGAAAATTAGTGGTGATCATAAGTGAAAGAATATAATTATATAGATATGAGAGAATAATAAAGATACATGAAAATAAAATTAGGTAAACTTACCTATAGAAACATAGATCATAATATATGGAAAATCCTAACATAAGTACGTGTCAAAACATAAGAATATGAAACACACATAAGGATAGAAATCATAATAAAATGGAAGCGAAATCAAAACCTGTTTGAATTAGTGGATAATTCTTTACTCACATGTTTCCCTTTATGAAGTTGGCTTTACTCAACTATTTACCTTGTTGGATCAGTCTTTAATCTCTTGTTTCCCTTTATGGATCATATTTCACTAACACGACATTTGGTGAGATTTTAGTAAAAAAAAAATCATTTTATATTTTATAAAAAAAAAGAAAAGAAATGAAATGATTACGATTTCTCTCATTGTGTTTGGATCAATAACTTAGTAAAAGAAAAGAAATGATTTGAATTTATCTTCATCTTGTATGGTGAATCTTTTAAAAGAAAAGAAAAGAAATTATTTTATGATACATGTAGAAAATAGGGATAAAATTGGAATTTTAAAATATTAACAACCCTCCACCATCATTTCTTTCCAAATCGTCCCAATTTTGGGGTGATTTAAAAAGAATAGCAGGAGAGAAATCTATTTCTCTCCATTTCTCACCTTATCATTTATATCCCTTTAAATTTATCTCGCCAAACATGAGAAACCAATTTCTCCTCTCAACATCATTTCTTTTCTCTCTCAATCATTCCTACCAAACTAGCCCTAACTGATTTCCCTTGTTAGATCAAGTCATTAGAACTTGTTCCCCATTATATCACGAGATATAAATCTTTACTAAATTAATTAGAGGGATATATAGGGATCAAAAATCACTTAATTAAAACCATAAATATGTATACCATAGGATATGAATCATTAAATATATAGTGAAAATTATTGAGAGAAAATGGGTTTTGTTCATCACTTCATAAATAACTCATGAAAGTAAAAAATGGGTTCCACAACATTACTAGATTGTATTAATAAAATTTACTTCAATAATGTAAATAGTTTATACCCAAGACTTAATAACCCCAAAATATTATTTTATAATAAATTTTAAAGGGTTATTAATGAAAAATACCTTCTCAGTAAATAAATCCATTATACATGAAGATGGAATGAAAAAAAGTCAAAAAATAGTTTTTAGGAAACACTTTTATCATTTGTGTAAAATATGAAGTTATGGTCACATTGAAAATTCGTTTTAAAAAATTCCCATTTGAGAAATTAGAAATAATTCATTTAATAAAAAATCATTATTTAGAAAGAAATATTTAATAAAGGATCCTTGAAAAATATAAAAAAGTTTCAAAAAGGTGAAGTGAAAACATTTTCAAAACATTTAGTTTTTAAAAAATAATATCAAAATATATATCTTTGAAATGATATAATGTTTTTCAAAATGAAATGTGGAGTGGATGATATAAAATTTTATTTTGAAAGGATGTAAAACCATTTTTAAAATTTTTAAATACTTTTATTGAAAACCAAGACAATAAAATGAGTAAAAAATTTCATTTTGAAAAGTGGTAATTAAATACGAAGTTCCCATGAGATACAACATAATTAGGTTTTAAAATATAAATGAGAATATTGTTAGGAATGGAAAATACAAACTTGGAAGAAAAATAATTGTTAAATAGAATAATAATTATTATTAGCAATGTCAAACTATTAAGTGAATGAAATTCATTGAGGTCCAAGATTTGAATAAAAAGTTTTATTTTAGCTATATAAAAAGATAAAATACCATGAAAAAAAATATTAGGGTGTAATCGACCAATATTGGATAAAATAAGTTCTTGAAGAATCATCATAACTCAATGAAGGGAGTTAAGTTAACAATGACCCGTAAAACCTTGGTATCCTATGAATAGAAAAAAATTAAAGTGAAAAAATTATCTAGATCATAAAAAACCAAAAATTATATGAATATTATAAAATAAATACAAAGGTATTAATCACACCATCTTAAAGATATCACGGTGCACAACATGAAATATGTCTCACAAAATTAAATTTAAAACAATAAACCCCTTAACATAATTTTTGACATCCACTAGAGCATGTGAATTTTCTGTATAACAAAAATAACTATCATAGTAACCTATTTCAAAAAATTATTAATATTTATAACCTTTTATAAACACAATTTATAATTATTATTTATATGTATTTTAATTATTTATTATCTATTTTCAATATCAGGTGTGAGTAATCTTGATTGTTTTGATAAAGTTTCATTAAGGAATTGTTGTTATTAATTCTTATCTCAAAGTGTATAATTCCTAGATTACACAATATACTAGATATTACAATTTATTATTATTTTTAATATTATATACACATTCTATGGGTGTATTTTGTATGATTATTAAATATGAAATCAATAATGAACATGTATCTGTGGTTTTTAACGAACAAAAATTTCTATCTTAATTAATGATTATAATTTTAATTTTACCATTAAACAACCAAAATAAAATAATTATTTACTTATTTATATAATATTTTATCATTAATTTAGTTTTCATAGTCATCCATGATATTATTTTATAACATTGTTCAAGTATGTAGTTAGACCAACCCAAACATGAACATACCATAATAAATTAAAGATTATGATTATGAAAGTGGTTTCCTTTATAATAATATCATTATTAAAGAAGAAAAATTATTATATTTATATACTTATAAATTGGTGGATAAATATTTTAACATATTTTAATAAATAAGAAAAAAAACTCGATGAAAATGAGAATTGTTACTTCGTGGAAGCGGTAGACCACACAACGCATGAATAATGCTTTAATTTTTGGAATAATGATAGGGAAATAGGGTGAATTATAATTTTAATCTTAATAATAATTATTATATTATATATTTCATATTTACTCCTTTTTTAACCCTTATAATCAACTAAGAGTGGTGGTCATGAAGAAACAAAAGTCATCAATTCATGGGGGGTGTACTCCTCACAATGCACAAATTATAGTTTTGTTTTTCTTAATTGAAAAGGTTGGAAGGTAATTAATAATTATTACAATTTCATAATTAAATTATGTATAATATTAATACCAATTTAATTATATATTAATTATAAAATTATATTTTGTAAATTAATAAATAAAAGAAAAGTTTTTGGAAAAAAGGTACTCAGGTTGAAGACACGGACTTTCCCTTAGAAGACTCCTTAGAAATAGAGTTATTAAGATAATATATTATGAACAAAGGATCAAGTAAAATTAAAATAATTCATTATTTCTAGAGATATCCAAATTCATTTAGTGATCTTTAAGTGGTGCTGATAGAACCCTTTTATAAATTGTGAGAATAGATATTTTGTAATTATAAACACTTAATATAAAGGGGTGTTAAAAAATGTCACATAGCTCAAAAAATGTAAAATAATGTTTTAAGGGGTGTTAAAAGGTATATAATACTCAATAATTCATTTAAACACATGTTTTAAACTTTTTTTTAGTTCTTTGGTCTTAGAGTTTTCTGTTTTACCATTTCTAGCATTGTCGTTGTAACTATTTTTAAACCAAGTAATTTAATTCTAATGAATAAAAATAAAATAAAATTATTAAATAATTTGGAAATGATAATAATAAATATGAAATAAATTTTAACAGAAAATATTTCTATTTTAAATATATTTTTTAACATTAGCGCATGTAATGCGTACTAACCCATTTTTAGAAAAAGTGCATTTTTTAGATTATAATTTATGAGTAGGATAAAATTATCAATTTTGTTGAATTTAATTATATAAATTGGTTTATTTTAAAACAAATAAGTTTTATGTGTCTTTCAATGAAATCAAAACTAAAATTTACAAAAAAAATTTTTAATTATAAGAAAAGATGAAAATAAGTTTGTTACTGAAAATATTTAATTACATTATTAAACATTGGTATTAAAAACATATAATATTATTTATAAATGTAATTTATTACTCTATAATGAATATTTTATCATTAATTATTATAATAATCTCTTCAAAAATTGGTTGATATAATTTATTAGAACATTAAACTTTTATATAATAATGAATAATTAAATCATATTAATTATTTATCTTATGGAAAAAAATTATTTTATTACTATATTTTTATTCACTAGAGGTTTTATTATTCATTTAATTTATTTATAACGTTCATCTAATATTTCATGACTCATTGTTTTCTATGTTGTGTTTGGAGTAATATTTTTAACATAATATTAATTTCAAAAAAATCTAAAATACCAGGTTGTTACATCCTCCCCACTAAATAAATTGTGTCCTCATAATTTTATTTATCACTATATAATGAAAATAAATAAGGGTATCTAAAAGATATAAATAACACTAGATATAATTCCTTAAGATATATCAACCTCAAAAACCAAGAAATTAATATATTTTCCATGAAATAGGATTATATACAATATTGATCTTTTTTAACTATTTGATCTAAGAGTCTATCAATATTCAATACTAAGACCCAAATTATATAATTTCTTTATAAATAGTGGTCAAAATCATCCTTTCATTTAAAGACTACAATAAGTTGATATGAAATGTGATTTCATTATTATAAAAAATTATTCCTTTTAAGTAGATAGAACCAATCAATCACATTAATTCCATATAAAGGAAGGATAATTAGATTTTTACAAGGCACATTTATATAAACATCAACTTGGTATATAATACAACTATATATTTTCATAAATTATAAAATAATAAAGGCAGTGATTTTATTCTACTAACAAGAATTATAGGTTCAAAGGAGTGGGTTAAGCAATTATAAAATATTAAACTCATAGTTATTTAGTGGTTGATCAATGACTTTTACTCCACATCATTTCAGGAACCTCTTTTTTAGTTATGATTGAATAATATTTACCTTGATCCCTTGTATTAGAAGGTGACTAACATTTATTATTTCTATCAACTCTTCTATTGGTGTAGTGATTGGTCTAATTACTATACTCCTTAAAATTGAAGCATTGGAGTGTGGGTGGAACATTAATTAGAATATTTTTTCCCACTATTTTACCCACAAATATTTTCATCCCATTTTGATACTCCAGAAGTTGATTTCAATACCATCTATATGTGAATCACCTTCCATCCCATTTTATGAAATTACCCTAGTGGTTCCTCCCACACTTTAGGAATTTAAGAATTTGGTTTTTCTACCCTCCATGTGATTTTTCATTTGAGTTTCCATTAAATTTAATCTTTTATTTTTTCCTAGAATAATGAGAGTCTATTTATTCCATTTACAACTTAAGTTCACATCAAATTTATAGCTACTAACATCTCTTATATCTAATTCCTTTTGAAGACTTGTTTTTAAGCCACTAATGAACTATTAAATCTTAATTTTTGTGAATGTAATAAAAATAGATGTATACCATAAGAGTATCATAAAGTTATAATCATAAGTTCTAATAGACTCATCCTCCTTTTGTTTTTCCTCTATAAATTCTAAATCCAATTCTTTCAAAGAGTTTGGAGAAACTATTTATAGACTAATATTTTTTGGAACTCCTACAACTATATAGATTCAAATTACTCAATTTATGTTTTATTAATATTAAGATCCCACATTAGTTGGCCTCACCATCTAAATGATGAATGTCTATAAAAACCTTATCATGTTCTAAACACTATCAGATGGAAAATATCTTTCCAAACCCAATAATCCATTTCTTAGAATAAATTTTGTTGGGGGATATATTTAAGGAGGGTTTTTGTTTCCACTTGGAAGAATAAATAGAGAGATACTCATTTCTTGGTGAATTCCGGAGCTCAAAACTACCTTTATTATTATCCATATCATTAGAGAGTTGAGTAAGAATATACATAATATTTTGTACTCGTTATCACATCTTGTTTGTTTTCTCATTGGTATAATCACCATAATTCCCATTACACCCATTATTAGATCAATTTTTCCTTGAAATATCCATTATTAAAACAAAAAGGTGTTAAAGTGTTTAATAATTAACAAACATGAGGGAATTGCTTTCATATATCAAAAATCTGACCTCAATATGTATTATTCTTAAAAATTATTAAATTTAATTTCATTTAACCTAAATAACTCTCTGTTTAATATTTTTCTTTAGGATTTGTTATCTCATAATCCTTAATATAATCTCTTAATATAATAAATATTTAACAATAGATCATAAAGAGAATTTGATTGACCAAAGAATATCTTCTGTGAGTGTAAAAACATGTGTCTATTGGAGTTGGTTCCCTAGAAACCAACTTATTTATTCTTTATGATAAACCTGTATTCATTGGATGAATATTAATAAAATTTTTATCACATCATGATTGTTTTTCTTCATGACATAGTATGTGATAGTTTCCTAAGAATAGCTGTCACACTAAAAGGTTAGAACGGATCCCTGCTATGATGAGAACCCAGATGTGCCATGACACTATTTTTGAATATTTGTTTTATGGCAGGATGATATAATTTGAAGGGACACAAATGACACAAGATATAAAGGGTGGGGAATCATGAAACTTTGAGTCACATTATCATGGTATGTGCCCTTGGTAATATATAGAAGGATATTATGAGAACAAGAACTGCCATGAGGAAATGAACACTGATAAGTGTCATTAGATGTTCCTATTTTCAGACATGTGTATTGTTCCTTAGACTTTAATATTATTATTAATGGGTATTATGAATTTCACCCTTATTTGTGTTATTGAAAACCATGATGATAGATGTTCGTGGTGAGGTAGGATATGTTGGGCATGTCATGAGTAATATTTCATTAATGAATAATAAAAGAATAGATTTTTCACTTCTACAGAAGTAGATATCTCAGGCCCTTTGATGAAAATGATATAGACTAACTAAATCTATGTCCATAGTGTTTTCTAGGTAAGTTAAAATCTAGGAATTCAAAGAATGAGAAATCGAGAACATGGATTGATAGAACTTGTATGCAACCCGCTTGATTGGAGATATTGGGAGAAAGAGATTATATTACAGGGTAAGAATTTTTATGAGGTGACATGTAGTTGTGCCATCAACTTATTTATATTGGGTTCCTTGACCCATTGCTAGATAGTAATATTGGACTTTAGGCATGCCCGTCTAATGCTAATGAGAAAGAGGCATAGAGGGTAACACACTAAGTGTAGCCTGTATCTCAGTTATATAATTTATTTATTTAACAAGATGATTAAATATTATTCACAGTAATGGTTTAATAATTATTCAAGTATGCCTGATCGCATTTATTTTGTCGCTAGTCATATGCGATAATATACTGCAGATGATATATTTATTTATCAGAGAATAATGAATTTATATTTATTTCATAAATAAATAGTCATTATTCAAGGCTTCATAAATATTGAGAAGGATTGGCAGGCCATGTTATGGGTCTGTTGAGAAATAATATTAAATATTATTTAGTTAAATAATATTTAAATATATTGTGAAAGTTAAGCACGTGTCATGGAGATAATATCATTACTATTATTATTTGACATGGGTTTTTTCACAAGGAATAATAAATTAACTATCGACACCTATGCTAATTATTTATTATTAATTAGTGAAATAAATTCATTAAGAACATGTCATGGAAATAATAGCACTACTATTATCATTTAACATGTGGGTTTTTATATGGAATAATATATAAAGTAACGAGACCTATGATAATTATTTATTATTACCTAGTGAATTAAATTCCCCATTATGTTATTATTCTCGATATAGGACAATGGATCATTCCATCGGCTAACCAATCCTTGTGTGCACAAAATCCTTGGAGAAAATCTCTCAAGCCTTGAGAACTCTTTCCTCAACAAGAATTCTCTTAATAACGAGATATATCCACCTCCACCAGATCAAGGAGAATTCTTTGGAAGTAATCTCAAGGCGATCGAAGGCGCACATCGCAAGCACAAGGATCTTCTGCGCTAGAACCTAGATACTCCTTCGGCGATGTCCGGAGATATGCGAAGCACATGTGGATCACTTTTAGAGGGTTCCAATCCATGTATTCTACATCGTAACAAAGTCGCAACTCGGACTCGTGGCCGTACTCATCAATGAAGAAAGAATCACCTTGGATGAATTTATATAATTTAATTAATTTAATTATAAAAAAATATGTTGATTCACTCTTCACAGTTCCAGGTTCTCTCCTTTGTCTTTTATCTTTGATTCAATTCCATGGATACTGGCATACATCTTCATATTGATCCTATATTAATCATCAATTATGAAAATTTGAAAAGTTGGGTACATGCCCATCCTGTGCTTCTACTACGCCCGAAACCAATAAGTGATATCAGAGGGGTCATATTTTTATTTATAATTATTTAAATAATACATTGATGAATTACGCATTAATAATTTAGTTTTTCAATTCATGATTAATAATTATTGTAATCATAATTTCATGATCTTTTACTCCCTTATCATTTCTCATAGATCTAATAGAAATGAATAATTTTATGATTAAAATTAAATTGTGGATCTTGTCACAAGGCACCGATGGTTCTGTCTAGATAACACAAGAATTCATGCCGTGTAGTTGGATCTACACGCCATGTATTTTTGTTCAATTAATCAAGAGTAATTCAAAAACTACTCAAGCTGTGTGCATTAATGAAAAATGGTGTAGTTAATACATACACTGCATGTTGACCAAGATAGACTAACGCACAATCAGCCAGAATACATGCTGTGTGGCCCACTAGACACAGTGTGTAGTCCATTCAAGTCAAGGTCAAGTCATGTATCCCATTCACAGATTGCCTAGCTGGTGATCGTGTAACATAGAGTCTATACGGAATGTGTCCCACTAAACATGCCATGTACTCTGAATATTTCCGTAGTACACCTCACACACCATTTCCACATGAATGTACTTTATATGGATGGTGAGGAGGGTACACGTCATGTAGTCGAATCTACACACCATGTATTATTTCCAGATTATGTAGATTTTAAAATTTTATTATTATATTATGCAACCCTTGAGACATGTACCTTTGTGTGGGAATAAATCTCAGACACATCATGTGATAGGTCTTTGATATATATATATATGTATGTGTGTGTGTGTGTGTGTGTTTAATTAACATCTGCATAATTTTTAAAGATCTGCACATCATGCATGAGTTGTATTACAATTATAATTATTTGTGCATGATACATGTCACAAAGAATAAAGTGTATACAAGTACAAATACATGCTGGGTAGTTTTGGACAAGTATTCACAGGGTTGCTTCCAAGGTACAAGTTATGTATGAAGTTATGGATGAGAATCTCAGGGAAATTCAGAGAAGGATCAAGAAGAAAAGGATTTATTAATTAAAGATAATGATTAATCGATTCGAGAATAATTTATCTTAATAATAAATATTAATTAATATAATTCTAGTTTTATTAAATTCATAATTCTCTTAATTTATGTGGATGATCACGAGCTAGACCATACCTTTTCTGTGATTGGTTCCCTTTTAATTTATTTATTAAATTAAAATTATTGGCATGCGTGCATTCTCCTCATTAATATGTAGGGCTTGCATGCTCATGGTTTCTTTTATATGAACCCCATTTTACCCCTCACCTTCATGTGAGTTAAAACCATATGTAACGGATGGAGCTCCCAAGATAGTGCAGGTGGTTCAAGTTAGGAGTTGAGGGAAAACCAATCCAAGGAGATAAAAAGGTGGATGGGTGGAAATCTATAAACATGAACCTTAAGCGGTCCAAGGTGTTTCTCCCCTAGTCCAGGGTCAGTTTATCAACTTCTAGATAAACTAACCAATATTAAAGCTCATAATCATATCCTTAATTTTATTTCTATCAGTTGTATGGTTATTCATTATGGGGGTTTGATGCGATCACATAATTAATGAACTAACAAGCATACAATATGGAACTAAAAATAAAAATGGAATATACATAACTATTAATTATAAAAAAAATATTTTGATCTATTGAGTGTACTCCCCAATCGTAATATCCCTAATAGGACTTGGTGTAACTAAGAGGAAAAGGTTGATGAAATCAAAAATTAAGGATTTCATGATTGGGGAGTCCACTCAACGGATCAAGGAGCTGTGAGTTAATGCGTTTGGAATTTGGAATGCCTACCTAAAACCTTTCAAGTTGCTTAACCAACCCTATTTTGGGTAATGAGAAGGGTAATATAGATCCTTTCCACAAGAATTTCCATGAAATAGGATATTCCAAATCCAATGATCAGGGCTATTGAGTTTTGAAAAAATAGTGGGAGTCTAGTAGATTTTAATTTATTTATTTTTCTATATTTATCAAAATAAAATACTAAAACTCTATTCATCTTAATTTGTAGAAACATAAATCAAAATGAAATCAAACATATCATTGTGATCCATAATTGATAAGGAAAACCTTCTCACTGTCACTAATTTCCAAGAGTGGAAAATGCGACTTTAGGTTATCCTTCTCTGTAAGGGGAAACTTTATGTGATGGAAGAGCCTTTACCAGTTGTGCCTAAAAATGAAGAAAGTAATGACGAACTCTTTATGTACGAGAAACATATGAATGAAACTAAAAATGTTCAATGCCTCATGCTATCAACCATGACCAATGAGATCTTGATGCAACATGAGGAAATGGATGCTTATAGCATGATTTCTCACCTTAAGAATATCTGTCAAGAGAAGGTGAGATAGGAGAGGTATGAGATCTACAATGATTTTTTCACCACTAATCCTGGAGAGTCTATGCCAGCTAGAACACATATAATTAATCTTATTGGCTACACCCAGCATCTGGATATCTTAGGGATTAAATTCCCAGATTAGTTTCATACAGATCTCATACTATCCTTGTGGTCTAAGACCTTATCTAGTTTTCTTGTGAATTATAATATGATAAGTAATGAGAAGAGTCTATCATAACTTCTTACCCTAAATCTCCAAGTTGATATGGATATGGGGTTTGAAACCCCAAATTACTTATAGTGAATAGGAAGAGGATGGATAAAGCACAGGGGACAATTACTTATAAACAATTTAAATCCTTTGGGCATAGTCTAGCAAAAAAGAAGAAGACCTAGAGGCAGGGAATGGAAAAGGAGGCAGTATTCTTTGCATGTGGCAAGTGAGGCCACTAGAAGAGGAACTATACACATAGGTAAGTGGAAGCCAAAGATGTAATCGTTATTGAGTGAAATATTTCCATTTCTACACATTGGGTATTAGATATATCTTGCGGGGATCAAATCTATATTAAAATGTTGGAACAAAGTAAATTCCGGAAAATTTCCAGAGGAGAGGTGGATCTGTGAGCTACCAATGGTGAAATGCTAGCTTCTCTTTCCATTGGTGAATACCACCTCACATTGCCGATAGGAATGATTTTGGTTTTACGTGGCTATTATTATGTACCTAGTGTTACCAAGGACATAATTTATGTATCGAGTTTAGATGAAGATGGATTTATTTTCAAGTTTGGAAATAAATATTGTTACTTTTAGAAAAACAACAAATATTATGGTATGGATCATTTAAATAATTCTCTGTATGTATTAAATTACTAGAACCAAGTATTGGAAATTGATAATGAACTAAGTTCACATGACTCATACAACACCCAGTTGTGGCATCACTACCTTGGTTATGTAAACGAGAAGTGTCTAACGATGCTCTATCAAGATGGTTATTTAGACTCTTCTGAGTTAAAACCACTTGACAGATGTCATTATTTTTTATATGGGAAAATGGCAAAAATTCCATTTGGTGGATAGGGTGAAAGGGACATAGATATTATAGGATTAGTACACACTGATGTGTGTGGACCATTTACAGAAGCTTGAGGTGGATATTCTAACATCATTACCTTTACTGATGACTTGAGTAGATATGGATATGTATAATTAATGAGGTACAAGTCAGATTTCTTTGAGAAATTCACAGAGTTCAATAATGAAGTAGATAATCATCTTGGTAAGAAGATAAAGAAGCTTTGATTGAATCAAGGTAGAGAATATCTTAACCAAGAGTTCATCGACCTTTTACAGGAGTCTGGGATTCTATATCAACTCAATCCACCTTATAAACCATAGTGGAATAGTTTTAGTGAAAGAAGAAACTGTAACTTATTGGAAATGGTATGGTTGATGACGAGGCATACAAATCTTCCATTATCCTTTTGGGGATATGCATTGAAAACTACAGCATAAACATTAAACCAAGTACCAACTAAGGAGGAAAATGGGGTTCCCTTCATCTATGGAGTGGAAAGAAACCCACTTTATCACATACACGTGTATGGGGATGTGAGGAATTTGTTAATTCTTTCTCAGGAAACAAACTAGCACCCTGAGGTACGAAGTGTATCTTTATAGGTTACCTCAAGGAAACAAAAGTATACTACCTATATAACCCCTCAAAAAAGGATGTGACTATTGCCAGATAGTATGTCTTTCTTGAGAGGGATAACATAATAAAAAAGTATAGTGGGAGAAAAATTGACTTCGATGAAGTTGATGCTAAAGATACATATGAGTTGGTACAAGAACAAGTTATATAGGCCCCCTTGGAAGAGGAAGTTCCTAAAACACAAGTATTGCGTAGGAGCACAAGAGAGGTAAGGGTACCAGAGAGATATGGTTTCCTTGTCACTGAGGATGGTGATTCATTATTACTGGACAATGATAAAAATATCTCCTAAAAGGAAGAAATATGGAGCTTATAAGTTGAAATATGACTAGAAGATATGAATTATGTGATGGTTTCCATATATCAGAACCAAGTATGGGTTCTGGTTGATTCTCTAGTTTATGCAAATCCTATTGGGTGTAAATGGGTATTCAAAAATAATCTAGACATGGAAGGTCATGTTAGAACATATAAAGCAAGGATAATGGATAAAGGTTTTAAAAAGAATCAATTAATTGACTATGATGATACCGTTTCACTAGTTTCCATGTTTTAATCTATAAGAATCATACTTTCTATAGTAGTTTTCCATGACTATGAGATTTTTCAAATGGATGTAAAAACTGCATTCCTTAATGGGAACCTTCAAGAAGATGTCTATATGACACAACCAGAAGGGTTAGTGACCCCAAGTGATGCTAAAAGGGAATGCAGTTATAAAGATCCATTTACGGATTAATGAAATAATCCAGATCATGGAATATTCAATTCCATGAATCCATAAGTTAATTTGATTTCATTAAGAATGAATGTGAGCTATGGGGTTACAAGATCTTTAATGAGAATTTGGTCAATATCCTAGTAGTTTTTGTTGATGAAATATTGCTTATTGGAAATGACATACCAGTCTTGTAGTAAGTCAAGGACTAGTTGAACAAGTGCTTCTCCATGAAGGACTTATGCGAAGCAGCCTACATTCTAGGGATTAAGATCATTCGTGATATATTCAAAAGGCTGCTTGGACTAAGTCAAAGTACATACAATGACCAGATACTAAAAAGATTTACTATGGAAAAATTAGAGAGGGAATTGGATCTTGTTTCACTTTTCTTACATATTTCTAAGAAAAATTTTCCCAGACACAACAAGATAAAGATAGAATGAGTAATATTCCATAAGCTTCAGCGATAGGATCTATCATGTATGCCATGTTATGTAATAGAATTGATGTTTCCTATGAATTGAGCATGGTAGGAAGATATCAAGAAGATCCAAGAGAACATCATTGGAATTCTATCAATACTATCATTAAGTATTTTAGAAGAACTAGGGATATGTTTCCTGGTGTATGGAGTAGATGAGGAGCTTGTCATCAGAGGGTATGCAGATGCTGGTTTTTTTGACAGATCAGAATGATTTGGAAGAGTTCAAAGTAGCCAGTTGACGTTGATTCTATAGTGGAGTGCATATATATAGTGTCTTATGATACAGACAAGGAAGCTATCTAAATTCGGAACTTTGTCCACAATCTTGATTTGGTCATAGTAGTAATGATCTCATTATATTGTATTTTGATAATACTACAGAAGTGGCACATGAAAAAGAGCCAAGGTTACATCAATGGAAAAAGAACATAATTCAAAAGTATCACCTCTTGAGGGAGTTCTATCAAATGGGTGAAGTTATAGTGAGTAAAGTTTCTATAGAAGAGAACGTGGTGGACCCCTCAACTAAAGGCCTATCTCAAAAGAAGCATGAATATCATGTGAGAGCTAGCGGACTGAAGGTTGTTAGCATTTAGATCTAGTGTAAGTGGGAGTCTGTTGGAGTTGATTCCCAAAAAACCAACTTATTTTAACTTTATGATAAACCTGTATTCATTGGATTAATATTAATAAACTCCTTATCACATCATGATTTTTCTTCCACATGACATAGTATGTGATAGTGTCTTAAGAATAGATGTTGCACTAAATAGTCATAGAGGATCCCTACTATGATGAGAACCTGGAAGTGTCATGAAACTATCTTGAATATATGTTCTATGAACAAATGATATCATTTGAAGGGACACATATGATATAGGATATCAGGGGTGGGGACTCATGAAACTTTGAGGCAACTAATCATGGTGTGAACACTTGGTAATATTCAGGAGGAAATTATGAGGATAAGACCTGCCTGTAGGAAATCCACATTCATAAGTTTCATTGGATGTTCCAATCTATGGAAGTGTGTATTGGTCCTTAGACATTAATATTATTATTAATGGGTATTATGACTCACACACTTATATGTATTGATGAAAATCATAATGATAGATTTTTGAAATGAGGCTGGATATGTTTGGTGTGTCATGAGTAATACTGCATTAATGAATAATGAGAGAAAGTATTTGTCACTTCTACGAAAGTAGATATCTCAGGCCCTTTGATGGAAATGATATAGCCTAACTAAATATATGTCCATGGTGTTCTCTAAGAATGTTCAATTACAAGAATTCAACTAATGAGAAATTGAGCACATGGGTTGATGAAAATTGCATGCAACCCACTTGGTTGGAGATATCGGGACAAAGGGATTATATTACATAGTAAGAAATCATATGAGGTGATATTTCCTTGTGACATCAACTTCTTTCTCTTAGGATCCTTGACCTATTTATAGATAGTAATATTGGAATTTATACAATCTTTCCTAATGCCAATGAGAAAGAGGCCTATAGGGTCACACACTAAGTGTAGCCAGTATCTGAGTTAAATAATTTATTTATTTAACAAGTTAAATAAATATTATTCCAGGTTGAGGTTTAATAATTATTGAATTATTCCTGATCATATTTATTTAGTCTATAGTTATTCAATAGAATATATTGCAGACGAAATAGTTTTTTATCGGTGAATAATGTTGTTATATTTATTTAATAAATCAATAGTCATTATTCAAGGCTTAGTAAATATTGAGTAGGATTGGCGGACCAAGTTATGGGTTTGGTGAGAAATTTATTAAATGTTATTTGGTTAAATAATATTTAAATATAATATGAAAGTTAAGTACATGTCATGGAAACAATAGAATTTATATTATTATTTGACATGGGGTTTTAATGAGGAATAATAATTTAAGTAATGACACATGTGATAATTATTTATTATTACCTTGTGAGTTAAATTTGTTAAGCACATGTAATGGAAATAATATAACTACTATTATTATTTGAAATGTGGGGTTTCACATGGAATAATAAATTAAGTAACAGAACCTATTCTAATTATTTATTATTACCTAGTGCATTAAATTCCCCGTTATGTTGTTATTCTCTATATATGCCAAGGGGTCATTCCACCAGCTTACTAATCAATGTTTGTAGAACATACTTGGAGAAAATATCTCAAGCCTAGAGAACTCTTAACTCTCCAAGAACAATCACAGGAATGAGAGAGATCCTCCTCCACTGGATCAAGGAGAACGCTTTGTAAGAGATTCTCAAGGTGATCAAAGGTGGACATCATAAGTGCAAGAGTCTTCTACGCTAGAACCTAGAGACTCCTTCAGTGATGTCTGGAGATACGTGGAGCACGTGTGGATCACCACTAGAGGATTCCTATACTTGGATTATAAATCGAAATAAATCCAAACCTTAGACCTATGTTTGGACACATCAACGAATAAAGAATCATGTTGGAGGTAATTCTATAATTTAATTAATTTAATTAATAAAAATATGTTATTCATATCTTCTCAGTTCTGGGTTCTCTCCTTTTTCTTTTATCTTTGATTCAATTCCATGGATACTGACATTAATCATCATATTTATCCCAGATTAATCATCAATTATGGAAATCTTAAATGTTGGGTTAACACCTATCATGTGCTTCACCTGCACGCGGAACCTAGAGTGTACAGTCAGGATTATTTGTCACGCACTAGGTGGTGATTGATTTAATAACCAATAAACCCCTTTTAGGTTTATTACCCTTAGGAAAATTTGTTTAAAATTATGCACCCACATATAATATCATGATAGGGATGTTATTTCTATGAAACCCATGGAATCTCTACTTAACCAAAATTCTAGTATTTTATCCTATACATAGACATATCCTTATGTTTTTTAGTAAATTTTCTTGTCTAATATCTAAAATAACTAAAACAACCTCTATTAAAAACTAATAGAATCCAAGATAAATAATCACAATTATTTCATTATTTTACATGAATAATTATTCCATTAAAAAATTGTCACAAAAAATAGAGAACTGAATGTTTAGTGACATGTAGGATTATCTATATAAACAAATTATTTTACAATACTCATAAATATTTCTCTATAATCACTCAACTATAACCCCCCTCTAAATATATAACATGTAATACCCATATTCATATCCTTGAGTGAGAAAACATAATAAAGGAGTGAGATAAGATGCTTAGGAAGGACAATATAAGAGATTTCCAATGATTGTACTATGTGTGAAAAAGATATGTATATGGTCATTAGATAATAATAAAGATTCATGAACATAAAATTATGAAAACATAACCCAACAAACCATAGAGTATAATAAAGGTGAAATAATTACATAAGCTTGGTCCACTATGTAAAATAGGTAATGATTCATGATCAATTATCTTAAGATTCCTGTGATCATGTTTTTTATAAGAAAATTTCAAACCATAAGAATATGGAAAAAACATGATCACAAGAATCATAACCCAAAAAACCATAAGAATATGAAAAAAACATGATCACCGAAGTCATAAGATCATTGATCATGAATCATTACCTCTTTTACATAACCCAACAAACCATAGAGTATAATAAACGAGAATTAATTACATAAGAAAATTTCAAACCATAAGAATATGGAAAAAACATGATCACAGGAATCATAAGATCATTGATCATGAATCATTTCCTATTTTACATAGTGGATAAAGATTCAATAAACTATTTCCCTTAGTGTATTAGGATACACTCAACTATTTCTGTTGGTATATTATGTTTCACTTACATATTTTACTTTTTGGATAATGATTCAATCACTTATTTCTCTTATATTATTAAGGCATCACTACTCATTTCCCATTATCTCATGAGAAATAAATCTTTTCCTAATTTATTGGAGGGATATATAGGCCCAACTATCACTTAATTAAAATAGTACATATATGTTCCATAGGATGTCAATCATTCAAAATTTCATGAAATATAATTGGTGAAAATGGGTTTCATTAATTACATGTTAAAGAACCCATAGATGGAAAAATGGGTTCTACAAAATTTCTATATTATATCATAGAAAGTAACCTCATGAAATAAATAGTTGATACCCACAAATAAATCACCCCAGAACAGAATTTTATAACAGTATTTAGTGGGATATTCCTGAAAAATAACTTCCAAGGAAGTAACTCCTTTATTTATAAAGTGAAAATTATAGATAAATTATAAAATAGTTTTTATAAAATGCTTAAATATTTGGAATATATGTTAAATAATTGGTCACACTGGAAATTCATTTCCAGAAAGGACAATTTTGAAAAATTGAAAAGGTCGAAATTTAGAAAAAAATATCTATGAATAAATATCGATAATTAATCTTTTAAAAGACTTACTCGCTTCAAAAAGGTGAATTCAAAACATTTTTAAAAGATTTTATTTTTGAAAATATTCTTCAATAAAGGATCCTCAGAAAATACATGATGGTTTCAAAAAGTAAAATTGAATAAATTTTGAAAAAATTATTTTTTAAAAAATAATATTCAATTATAAAGCATTGTAATTACATAAAGGTTATCAAAAATAAATGTGTAGTGAAAGTTAAAAAATTTCATTTAAAAATGATGGAAAACCATTCTTTAATATATTGAAATACCTTTATTGAAAACTCAAATTGTAAAAAGAGTAACCATTTTTTTGAAAATTGGTAATGGAAATTCGAAGGCCTTAAGAAATAACACATAATTGGGTTTCTAAATATAATTGATAAAATTAGTGGGAAGGGACAACATTGACATGGATAAAAAATCATCATTAAAGAAAATATGAATTATCCTTAACAATGTAATAATTTAAAATGATGAAATTAATTGATGAGGAATATTTAAATAAAAAGTTTTATTTTCCCTAGAAATTAAGAGACTACAATATGAAAAAAAATCTTTGGGTGTAACTAACAATTCTTGGGAAAATGTAATACATGAAGAAGAATTATAACTCAATTAACAGGGTTCAGTTAAGAAAACACTTACAAAAATTGTATAATTTAAATTGAAATAAATTTAAAGGGACAAAATGATATGTATCATAAACCCCCATAAATTATAAAAATGTTGTAAAAATAATCCATTAGCATTTAATCAAACAATATCAATGATATCAGGGTTTAAAATTTTAAATATGTCTCAATAAATTAGATTCGAGTCAACAAACCACTTACATTAATTCCTAACTTCTAGTAAAGTGTATTAATCCACTATATAACAAAATAACTATCTTAATAACCTATTTCAAAACCATTTTAATATCTATAACATTTTACAATATTTATTTATAATTATTCGCTACTTTTATATTAGTTTTTTTATATATTTTCATTATTAGGAGTAAATAATCTTGATCGTTTAGAAGTAGTTTCATAATAGAAGTGTTGTTCTCCATTATTATCCAAACTTTCATCATTAAAAAAATCCTAAAATATATAGTAATGGATTATTTTAAATTATTTATAATTTTATAATTACGTTATATGGGTGTATTTTTTACGATGCTGAAAGATACAATCAGTGATGAATATGTTTTGGTGTTTTTTAACAAACAAACATTGTTAAATTTATTGATGAGTATAATATAAAAATTATATTTCACAAAAAGAAAAACAAAATAATTAAAAAATTACTTGTATAATTTTTTATGATTTATTAAGTTATCCTAGTCTTCCTTTATATTATTTTTAATCATTGTTTAATTATGTTGTTAGATCGGCCAAAACATGAACCTAACATAAATATTGAATAATTAAGATTATTAATGTTGTTTATTTTGATATAATATAATTATTAAAAAAATAATATTGGTATTTTTTAGATAATTTTATCATGAAAATTATATTTTTATAGATTTTAATCAATAATAAATAAACTAAATGAAAAACAAGACATATTACTTCATTGTGGTGGTGGTCTGCACAACAGATGGTTAATGTTTTCATTTCTCAAATAATGATAGATAAAGGAGTTTAGTTATAATTTGTCTCTTAATAATCATAATAATTTAATATAAATCTCATTTATTACCCAATTTCTCCCTTATAATCAGCAAATTGAGGAAGTTGGTAAAAATGGAAGTCATCGCTTCATTTATGAGGTAGTTCACACAACAATTGAATGATGATTTTTTTTCTTAATAGAGAAGGGTAAATGTGGTTAATAGTTATTACCATATCATAATATAATTATTTATATATAAAATATTTGTGGCTATATATAATAATTAGAAAATTAGATTTGGGAATGTAGGAATGAAAGAATAGAATATATAAAAAAAGTACTCATGTTGGGTACTTGGGATTACCCTTGGAATACTCCTTGGAAATTTATGTCCTAAGAAAATATATTGTGACTAGAGGATAAAAAAATAATATGATTCTAGTGGATGTAAATATTGAGTAGTTTCAAAAAAATACCAAATTCATTGAGTATTCCATAAGGAGTGGTGAGAAAACCTTATTATAAGTGGTGAGAATGACATTTTTGTAATTATAACCACATAATATAAAAAAAGCTAGTGTTAAAAACACCAGGTGGATCCTAAAATGTAAATAATTTATTAGGGGCTCTGCAATTTTGATAATACCTCCAAAATTTATTTTAACACATGTTTTTATGTCTTTTGGTCTTTGAATTTTTACTTTTACTGTTTTTGGTTTATCATAACAACTAATTTTTACTTATATAATTTTTTTAATGCCTAAAAATAAAATGGATCTTATCACATAATTTTTACCTAATGATTATAAATATGAAATCCATTTTATTATATAAAATTTCTTTGTTAAATGTGAAATAATTTCTATATTAGAGCATGTGATTTTTAAAAACCCATCTTTAGAAAAGGTGTCTTTTTAAGATGAAAATTTATGCATTTGATAAAATTATCAATTTTATGGTTTTTAATGATATAAATTTGTTTATTATAAAAGAAATAAATTTTATGGGTATTTTAAGTGAATATAAAATTTAATTTCTCAAAAATAATATATATTAAAAGAAAAGTTAAAAAAATTTCTTTTATTTGAAAATACTACTTGGTTGAATAAAGATAAATTTTATAAATTCATAATAGTATTTAGAAATGTGTAGCTTTACTCATTAGGAAATATTATATTATAATTTTTTTCATAATTTTTTATGCTAAACTTACTTCCTGATATATTCATAAATGCTTCAATTTTATTAAAGACTGTATTTTTTAATATTCACCTAAAATTCAATTATTTTAAAAAAATACCAAAAATTCACCGTAGGATAATATTTATATGAGGAATTAAAAAAATTATGTTTTTTATGAAATTAAATTAAGAAAATTTATAAATTTTTCTTTTAAAAGAAACTTAAAAATATAAAGCAAAATTAGTTTATTTAAAAATTGATGCTTTAAATATTAAGTGTTTTTAATATAATTTCCTATCAATTCTAGTTTAAAGAATTTTTATATATTAGTTAATATATTATAATATCATATATTTTCATAATAATAATTTAAAATTAGTTGATTTAATTTATTAATAAATTAAATTGTTTTTTTGAGAAATAAAAATTAAATCATATTAATTATTTATCATATAAATGTAGGAAATTTTAATGGATGAATATCATTTTATTTACCAGATGTTTTATTCATATTATAATTTTTTAATAATTTTCATATAATATTTCATGTATTGTTTTGGTTTAGTGGTAAATTTGGAGGCATATATTGAACATAATATTAATTTAAAAATGATATTCCAAAATATCATGGTGTTACATACCTTCTTACCCTCCGATTGATTGGAAAATAATAATGTTTCTCGTTTGTATGTGTGGACTACAACCTCTATGAAGTGATATGAATTTTTCTTATTTTCCTCTTTAAATTTTTAATCATATGGATATATTTAATTAATATAAATGATATTTATAAAATAAATATTATTCTAGAAAGATTATTCATTATATAATTTATTTCATTTACACCCTTGGGGAAAATGAAAATGTTATAATGTTTCTATGTAGTCTACCACCTCTATGAATTATTTATTATATTTTTCAATTACTTACTTGTAAGGATAGTTACAATGAGAAAAAAATGATATTCATGAAATTATTAACATTTTGAATTGAGGGGACTACTTTATAAAACCTTTGACAACAATCAATATACTAAAGTAGTTTTGGATAAAAGGACTGAACAACCATAAGTGGTTGATATAAGGAAGATCTATACAGCAAATTGATGTTAAATGATTATAAATAAACCTTAAAAAATTAAATAGAGTTGAAATTTTTTCATTAGAATTTATTTAATAAATTTAAATTGAATATTTATGAGGATATATCATGACTTATCAAGAAGGTATCCAAGGTAAGGGTTTTTCATCTCAATTTTACACTATTGAGACATATTTTATATTATTCACCTAATTTATTTTAAATGGAATATATAAGGACCCTTTCACATATTATATCATGAATTTTTCTTTATTTATGTAATTTAATGTTTTGATTTTTGTTTTCTCTATAAAGGGATTTTTATTCAAAATTTATTAAATCCATAAAGGTTAATTTATAATACGAACCTTAGGATTATTCGTATTTAAAATTATGTTATACGAATTATAGGTACTTTCTCTCTTAAAAATATTCTATTTTCTTCTCCTACGGTTATTTTTTGTGGTTTCTATGTTTTCTTCATAGTTTTTCTCTCTTTTATACTCAAAAAACTAAAGGATTATTTCTTTGAAAAATTGACCTCATTTCTATTTTTCTATTCATAATAATTTTCTTCTTTATTTATATTCTTTAATTTAATTTAATTATTTTTATGTACATTAAAATGATATGTGAAGGTATTTTTCTACTATATTTGAATTTATTTACAATACTTTAAAAGGAATATTTTTAAAGTTATTTGAGTAAGTAATTTTTTTACTTTTTACAATGTTGTGAAAGGAATGTTCTTTTTAATTTATACATCCTGAATGATGTTTCTTACCTACATGATTGTTATTATCTATTTAACATACATTATATCTTTCCATGATTTAACAAATAAACTCTATTTTCCAATATTATGGTAATTTTTTGTTTTTCTAATTGAATAAAAACCATTTTTAAAAAGGATAAAAAAATTGTAAGTGATTTGTAACATGATGTTTATGAAATGTTAAAAGGGTTTTAGGAAAGTTTCTTTAAAAAATATTATTTTATTTTTCTCTATACTTTTCAAAATACTCGATTTTAATTAAAAAATTTATTTATAATGAGTTAATGGTCTTTTATCATCCTTTACTAATTTGTATATTATAAATTATTTTATGATCATTGACTTTCTTATGATCAAGTTATCTATCACCCCCCATTATCCATTAAACATAATTTATAATCCATCCAAATATTTTTAGTATCATGGATATATATTATAATTTCTTCTAATTTGATATTATCTTATCGGTGTTCCATTTCAATATAAAGTGTTAGTTGAAGGAATATTATTAATAAATATATATCATTTTCTAGGGAACTGTTGATGTATTATATTC
The DNA here is from genome assembly GCA_963277665.1 of Viscum album. Classification (NCBI taxonomy): domain Eukaryota; kingdom Viridiplantae; phylum Streptophyta; class Magnoliopsida; order Santalales; family Viscaceae; genus Viscum; species Viscum album. Next base: position 670,775,452 of record OY728133.1, read on the forward strand.
TTGATTCAATGCATACATTTACTAATTTATAAGACATATTGATTATGTGTTATATTTTTTATTTGATATATAAGAAATGAATTAGAATTATAAAAGTGAGGGGTGCATCCTGGTCATAGATAGCCGCTCGATGCATCTATAGCTCTCATTAGATTTTTTTTGGATAAATTAGTTTGATATTTATAGTATAGTGACCTATTCATTCAAATTTTTTAGCACATGACCCTAACAGTAAGGTTCACAGTATCTGGTTATGATGCAATAAAGGTATGATCATGATGTCTGAATTTATAAATTTCCTTCATTAGGATTTAAGTTACTATTATCCATGTGATTATTATGCATATATTTTTTAGGAAAATATATTTTGAAGCTCAAGTTTTTTATTACATGATATATTCATTTATTATCCACAATAAAAAAATTTTTATGCCTTATATAATCATTATAAATTCAGTTGATCATAACCCTTATTGATTATCTGAGCTCAGAATTATATTTTTTCCATTCCCCAATATATTAACAAGGAATCATTGAATGACTTTCAATTATGTAAGAACATTTTTCATTTTCTGATTTATTTTAATAATACAATATGGAAATCACGTATGTATTGAGTTTTACAAATCTACTAAAATGATCAGTCCTTGGTGATGTGATCCCTTGTATATTTAATCAACGTAATAAAGTAAAAACTAGATCGGGGTTACATGAGTCAGGATTGTTACATATATAATAAATTAAACTAATGAAATTTAAGTGGGAAGGGTGATTCACATATATTTATGTGATTTCGTAATATTTTGTTTCCCAGATGAATTATTTGATGACACTGTTAAGTGTTTTTGTCTGATACTATTATTTATGTTATTCACTAAGAAATAAATGGATGAAATTAACTACCATAGATATTTAATTAATTAAATATAATAAAAAATATTTTCTTGGAAAACTATAAATGCGGTAATTTTTTTATGTGATTGTTTAAAGATGATGATGATAAATACACACAAGGGTGTTGAAATGCTCCTTTAAAAAAATATGAAAAAAATTAAAAAATCTATCTTGAATTAAAGTGATCATTTCATTTACTCTTAATGATTAGAAAAATATAGCAAATAAATAAAGTAAAGAGTATGTCACAATGATGTATAGTAGTTCGGGGAATAAAAATACCATATTCCACTCCACCAATGCCTTCACCACGAGATTTGTGATTTTCACAGAGAAGGTCCTATCAAATAGATACCTCTATAAATGATTACATGAATTTTAAACCCTATAAAAATTAATGTTCTTTTACAGAGAACCTTGATATATATAGATTAGTATAAGAGCTATCAATCAACCATGACTGAGTAAAAGTAGTCAACACTTCAGTTAAAAGGGACAAAATGTACAATATTGAAACAACTTTGGCACACAATAGCAGTAGGAACTGATAGATGTGGTTGATCTTTAATAAATCCAAAAAATATAAATTCTTCAATAGTGAATAATATTTTATAAAAAATAATATCATAAATAAATTATTTAACATCACATAGACTTCTTCTTATTTAAAGAGCAACAATAAAATAGGCAATTCCACACATTCCTTCTTATTATTTACACTCATAAATAATAAGGATGTACAAAGAATTATTTTTTCTCTACTTAAAATGAAAAACATAAATATGAAACTTTGAAGAATATTTTATTTTTGTTAGAGAAAGAGTTTTTACAGACATCTAATTTGAACCCACCAAATTAATATATATATATATATATAGAATAAAAATATATTGTAGTTGGAGTAGCTCATTCTCCATCAAAATTTTTTAATAAACTAAGTCAAAAATATCCAAAAATTTATCAATTAATATTATATCATCGTTCAACTCCATATTTTTTTTATTATAATCTTAAAATAATAATATTAAAAAACAATTCAATATTTTGTCTGATAAATTCTCTAGAAAAATAGTAGCATTGGAAAATCTAAAGTCTACTTTTAGATCCATTAAAAAATCCATTAAACTTAGTCAATATAGTTCTTGAAATATTGGAACAAATTTTATAATAATATTCAAACATTTTGATTTAAATAACCTAAAGTCCTACAACTTCAATGAAAAAATACATTAAAATAATATGATTATTTTTATCTTTAAATTTTGTTATAAAATATTCACAAATACTATTATATGAATGGTTATATTTTAATATTTATTATCCAACTGATAAACCACTAAAAAAAATAAAAATAAAAAGAAGGTAGATAAAAATATCAAAAACAAATTATGGTGTCCTAATTCTAAAATATCTAAAATATACCTAAAGTCTGTATTCTATTATTTCATAATTTATGATGAACAGAAAAATACTTCATCCATTAATTATTAAAATACTTCTAAAAACTTCAATTGGTTTCATTTGAACATAATAATCAAAATACAATTGATATATTATAATGAATAACGTGTAATAAATTACAACATATAGAAATATGAAAACTGGGTAAAAGTAGAGTATCAGAAGGTGACCTATTTGAAATAATAAAGAATCCCAATAAAATTGTAATTCATATACTACATGAAGTTTGACACAGTTCATTTTTTATAAAATATGTCTTCTTCAAGTTCTAGTGCACCATAGGAGGCTATGATCCTGGTTGGGCATGTAACAGTGAAGAGAACTACAATATCAACCCAAATTGAGTTCCTATTCTGAATACTGTATCAAGAAAAGATTCTAGGTTATAGATATAGAAATCATATCTTTGTAATGATAAACTGAGTTCCAACTTGAAATTTTTCTGTGGAAATGTTCAGGAACATTCATCAGGTTAAGCTCTACTTTGGCAGTATCAATGTAGGTTACATCTTCGATGTCAATAATATAGGGATAATTTTTAGTGTAGGGTTTATCTTCAACGCTAATATAGAGTTCATATCCTACAACATTAGTTTCATCAACCTTACATTCAACATAAATTTAGGATTTATCCAATACCAAATTAAGGATGAAACCTTAGTTGGAGGTTAATATAGGACAGAAACCTTTTAAAAATCTATACAACCAATAATTACAAAATTTACTATTTTTAGAGGCTTTTAATAGTAGATTATGAATCCAACCTAGAAGCATCATATTTATATAATTTTGATACCTTTATAATGGATCAAGTAGTGTTTCAATTGGACTTTCACAACTGATTATATCATAAAAATTGATAACCAAAATAAAATATAAAAATTTGTGGCTTGGAAGAACCATTTCATAACTTCAGATAATTTATTATACCTCAAAAAACCTTGTTATACTTCCATGTAAATTAAAAAAAATAATATAAATGTCCAGGAAATTCATTATAACATGTTTCATGTGATTCTTATTTTTTTATCTCATGTAATCATTGAAAAACAGTATCTATAAAAATATGTATACGGTAAAATCCCAGAAATGTTGTAAAAAATTTGGAAAATTTTTATAGAAACAAATACATCATTACATACTTCCTCGTAGATGAATGAAATTTTATAAATCTCCTGGATATCTAATTTTACATGTTTTATGAAAATAAAAGTATTGTATATTTATATGTCATCAAAATATAGAGGTTAATTTAATTGAAAAACTAAAATGTTATTGAAATACTTATAATAACTTTTGATAATTTTCCCCCATAGAAACAAATAATTTAGAATTTGACATAAAAAGATAAATTGAAGATAATAATCTTCTATTTCTAGTGGAATAAATTATGGAAGAATGAAATAACTATAGATTTTGATATAATTAAACATAGAGACATGGTAAATATGAAGTGACTAAAAAAATTATTATTATAAATGAAAATGGGTTGAATTAATTATCAAAACCAAGATGAGAATGGAAAATAATAGGATCTACTTAACAATATCCATATTTTTTATAATTAAAAAATAAAAAATCTCACTTCCCCATTTTGTGAGGAAAAAAAGATGATTTAATTAGAAATACATTAAGAATATAATAAATTCTCAATACATGAATCAATATAAAATCCACCCTAATTATTGTTTCCTTTAAAAGGATAATATTTTATACTCAAGGGTACATAAAAACATGTAAAATATTGTTCAAATTGAAAATATTTACAATGAATTAAAACACATATCAAATAATTTAATTAAAATCATACTAGTAAAATATTTAAGCACAAGCTTAAATTTTAAAAATAAATCACTATAATAATGGGCATAATTGTGAAAAATATTTATGGTATTAAAATTAAATATTTTCAAATAATTTTAATATAAATATTTTTGTTCATGTCATTCATCACCAAAACATTATAATCTAATAATAGAATAGTTTATCACGTACAATAATAGAATGATTTTTCAAATTTAATTAATTAAAATAGTAATACATTAAAACACATTCTTACAAGAAAAATAATGTTTAATATATTAACACATGCCAACATAGAATTTTAAATAACATGCATATTGGTCATTAGTTAAATAAATCCAATAAAGTAATTCATCAAATAAAATAATAGAACAACTAAAATGACAAGAACAACCAAATTTAGAAGAAAAAACAGAAAAAATTAAAACACACTTCTCCCCCTATATAAAAAAGTTATTGTATGAAAAATTAAAATAGAAATGAAATACATCCTGTATTTTAACAGTTCCAGATCTAAGGATATTTCCATTCAAATAAAGAACTATATTATAGTTGGTAATCTATTGTAAAATAATTATGATTTTCCTCAAAAGAATAATAAATATAACAAATATCTATTTTTTCATGCATCCAATTAATGACATAAAAATGAAATCTAGTGGAATAAGCCTATAAAAATCTAGATACAAGAGGATTTGGGTACCCATATGATTTTGGGTGCGGCTGTGTTAGTAACTAAATATTTATGCATCCAAATATACTTATTTTGATATGAAATATAAAATTAATATTCAGAAAAATATTTTTTATAATAAAACTTCTTGACACCATAAAATTTAGGATTTCTACACTATAATTCATTAGGATAATTTCTATTAATATTATAATTAAAACATTTAATAGTAGACATGATTTTTCTTTTAGAACTAGGAACAAAACAATTACTATGTAATTTAGGAATTTCCCAATTAAAACCAATAACAAGAATTAATTATTAATTTAATTCTTAGTAATGATTTTATTAAAATAATTATCCCCCTTGATAAGCATACATAAGCTTTAATTAAAAAAATCAACTTCACACAATAATTTTTTGAATTTATTTTCTTGTAAAGAAAAATAATTTTTAGAATAAATAGATCATAAATATGAAATTTGGTTTACCAAAATATCCTTTCCAGTAAAAAAATCCTAATATTTTATTATTTTATATGATCATTATTTAAGGATTATAATTTATCTTGAATCATATAACTTTATTAATTAATACCATCAAAAGAAAAAATTTCAGATTTATAACTTTGAGAGAAAGATGATTTTACCTCATTTGTATGAACCATAAGACATATATTCTCATTTTTTCATTTCGTCCTCAATATTGATTGTATCATTTATCGGTATGAAGTGAGATAAATTGTTTATCTGATTGATTACAACCCATTTGGAATTCTTCACTCGAGGGGTATAAAGAAAACCAGTAAAGAAGTACATCATAATATCATCCCACTTCCAAGTCAGTAGAGGAAGGGAATGAAGAAAACCTAAAGGTTTTTGTTACTCGAACATTCCCTACTAATAGGTATAAAAATATGAAAATAGCTAGTAATGTATCATTTTATACTTATCCACTAGAATCATCCCCTCAAGTCATTAAACATCTTCATGGCTCTAGGGTGTTCCACACACTAAGAATTATGGAAATACCCCATCACATCTATTCTCACGGGTAAAGGTACAACGTACTGGTTTCATAAGTATAGGATAAATTCTGAAGATAAAAACCAATAACATATGGTCTCCATACCATGTAAAAATTTCCTAAAGTTGTATAACTCATCATCAACCTGCTACTCCTTAAGAGTCATCACAATAAGAGAGTAGGTCAACTGTACACTCTCTAGAACAATCTTAGTCTGCCCCCAACTCCTAACATCATATTATCAAATAGAGACATAAAACTTCACACTTCTAATGATTCATTCTTATCATGGCTTGAAAGTTTCCTTCTCAAAGCATAATCAATGAAATTCTCCTTCCCAAGGGAGTAGGACATTTTGAAATCAAAGGATTTTAGGTACTCCACCAATCAAATTTGTAGAATATTTAAATTATTTTGATAGAATATATAACCTAGTATTGTTAATTTGAATAAATTGAAAACCTTTATCCAAAAAGGTAATTATTACAACTCTTAAGATAATGAATCATGTAGGTTCTGGGCATAGAGAAAACATGTGATGGGTGGTGCCCAACTCTGATTTTTTCCATGATCGATGATTAATTTGAGATTTAACATAACATTGAACATCATGATCAATAGAATTAATAAAAATAATAAAAAAATAGAAATTATATCATAACCAGAGGGATGATCATCATATTTTATTTATAATTAATTTAATTAATTAAATAATGAATTCTGTTGGAATTATTTCTACATTGATGAATTAGGAAAAAAATATACATTGTTGCATCTTTTGTTTATAGGAATCAATTCCAGATTCCCTCTAGTGGTGATCCACATGTGTTCCAAGAATCACCAGACACCACCGAAGGTATCTCCGGGTGCTAGCACGACAGATCCTTACTCTTGCATCATCCGCCATTGATTACTTCAAAAACCACTTCCAAAGTATTCTCTTTTATCTGTTGGAGTAGGATTTCTCTCTATTCGTAGAATAATTTTTGTAGAAGGGAGCTCTCTAGGTTTGATATAATTCTAAAATTATATTGTGTACAACCCAAACAGATGAATTATCTATCGAGAAAATAACATAATTGTGTTTATATATCACTAGGGTTAAAATAAAAAAATTAAACCAGTGACATTAATTATTTATTTAATCCTAGAGAACCCCCATGTCAAATAATAATAATAATAATAACATATTTATCGACATGCGCTTAACTTGTGAGTTATAATTAAATATTATTTAGTAAAATAATATTCAATGTTTATTATTTCTCTCCTGACCTAAAATTTTGGTCCTCCATTCCTCCATAATATTTATCAGACCATGAATAATACTTATTTATTTTTTAAATAAATACCACCGAATTATTCTAAAATATATAAATAATATTACATTTACTAAAATAGAAAATAAATATTTATATGAAAATAGTTATTAACCCACATATTATAATAATATTTATTCCAATTATGAAATAATAAATAATAATATATTATTTTACTTAGATTCCGTATACACTTAGTGTTTGACCCTCTAGACCTCTTTCTCAGTGGCATTAGGCGGAGCAGCCTAAAGTCTAAGGTTATCAAATAGAAACATGTCAAGACACCCATATAGAAAGAAGATAATGCTACAATGACATTAAACTCATATGAATACTTATTGTGTAATATAATCATTTTGTCATGATATCTCAAATCAAGTTGGCTGCTTAATGGTGACATCAACCTATATGTTCGATGCCTCTTTCTTTAACTTTCCAGAAATAAAAATTTCTTATAGAGTACCATAGATATGGATTTATTTAATCTATATCATTTAAATCAAAGGACATGCGATATAAACATATGTTAATGAACATAAGGGAAAAATACTTTCTCGAATTACTCATTAATGCAATATTAATTGTGACTCACCCAATGTATCCTACATCGCCAAGAACAGCTGTCATCATAGTTTTTGCAAATACATTAAATTACTTGACTCATAATACTAATTAATAATAATATTAAAGTCTAAGGATCAATATACACTTACAAAGAAAGAAACATCCAATGAAACATAAAAATATGGATTTCCTTCTGGCAGGTCTCGTTCTCATAATAGCCTACTCGATATTACCAAGGGCGTACACTAGGAGAAGGTGGCTCAAAGTTCGATGAGTATCCACCCCTGTTATCCAATTTCATTTTTGTCCCTCAAACGATATCATCTAGATATAGAACATATATTATAGAATAGTTTAAAAGCACTTATTGGTTCTCATCATTGTGTGAACTACTATGAACTTTTTCTACGATAACTACTCTTAAGACATTATCACATATTTAGTTATGTAGAATATAAGTCATGATGTGATAATTAGTTTATTAATATTCAGAACCATGAATAAAAGGTTATCATAAAGTAAATAGAATTTGTTTCTAGGTCACCAACTCTAAAAAACTCCCACTTGCACTAGATACAACTACCGACAACCTTCAATCCGCCAGCTCACACATGATACTCATGCTTCTAATGAGATATAACTTAAGTCAAGGGGTCCACTAGTTATCTTATTTGGGTACTATACTCCTTGAAACTTCACCCCTATGATAGAAATCCCTCAAGAGGCGATACTTTTAGAGTATATGATTTTTCAATTGGTGTGACCTTTTCTCTTTTGAAAAAGCCTCCACTGTAGTATTTTCACAATACAGTGTGATAGGGTATTTACCTATAAGTACCACATCAGGTTCCTAGATTTTTTTTGAATCCAAACGTCTTCCTTGGATACATTGGAAGACAATATATACTCAGAATCCACTTTAAAATTAGTGAAAACTTGTTGCTTTGAACTCTTTGAGCTCACAGCTCCTCCATTGAGATAGAAAACACATCCTGATTGTGACTTCATATCATTCTAATCTGTCTAAAAACTAACATCAGTATAACCATTGATGACCATCTCTATATCTCCTTCATAAACCATGAACATATCCTTAGTTATTCTTAGATAGATAAGGATAACTTTAATAATAGTACAATATTGTTCTCCTATATCTTCTTAATATCTACCTATCATGCTCAATATATAAGCACTATCAATTCTAGTACATAGCATGATATACCTGATTGATCATATCCCTGAGGTATATGAGATCTTAAAAATTCTATATTTATCTTATTTTGAATGAGAAACATTTTCTTAGAATGATGTAAACTATGTGTCACTGGAACCATTACCATCTTGGATTGTTCCATACTAAATCTATTTAGTATATGTTTAATATATTTACTTTGAGTTAGTCCAAGAATCCACTTGGATATATAATGAATGATTTTGATCCCTTGAATGTATGCTGCTTAACCTATGTACTTCATGGAGAAACACTTGTTTAACCTGTCCTTAATAGATTGTAAGAATAGTATGTTATTTCCAATAGTTAATAGTTCATCAATATATACTACTAGGATAAGGATCTCTTTACCACTAAACCTCTTGTAAATACACAAATCACATTAATTATTTATAAAACAAAATTATTTGATGGATTCATAGAATCAAATGCTTCATGACCTGGATTCTTCCTTCAATCCATAAATGGATCTCTATAACTTGAAAATTCTTTTGGAATCACCTGGAGTCACAAACCCTTCTGGTTGTGTCATATAGACATATCCCTGAAGGTTCCCATTATAGAATGGTGTTTTGGCATCCATCTACCAAATATCATAGTCATAGTAAGCTTCTATAGTAAGTAGAATTCCAATGGATTTAAGCATGAAAACCGGAGAAAAAGTTTGATCATATTCAATTCTTTGACACTTTTTAAATTCTTTATCCACTAGAATTTCTTTATAGGTATTTAATTTACCTTACATGTCCATTTTTCTCTTTAATACCCATTTTTATCCATTATGATTTACATCAATTGAAACATTGACCAAAACCCAAACCTAGTTCTCATACATGGAATCCATTTTAGAATTGATGGATTCTTGATATCTTGTATCTTTTGAGCTCTCTACTCCCTCTTTATAGGAGGAGAGGTTCATCATTTTCAAACAATAATTAATCACCATCTTCTATGACTAGAAAACCATATCTATCTATTTCTCTTACCTCTATTATACTCTTACATAGTACTTGTCTTTAGAGAACTAATTCTTCCATGGGGACCTATGGAATTTGTTCCTATACCAAATCCTGTGTATCTTGATCATAAAATTCATAGAATTAAATATTTATCCCACTATTCATTTTGAGGATGTGTTCCCTATCAATAAAGATGGATTCTCTGACGACAGTCACTTTCTTGTATGAGGGGTTGTATAGGTAGTGTCCCTTTGTTTCCTTGGGATACCCTATAAAGATATAATTTTTTCTATGGGGTGATATTTTTTTCCCTGATAAGGCCTTAACAAAAGCCTCACAACCCCATACACATGTATGTGAAAAAATGGGTTTCTTTCCACTCCATACCTCAAAGGGAATTCCATTTTCAACTTTAGTTGGTACTCGATTTAATGTATATGCCACATTTTGTAATGCATATCCCTAAAAGGATAATGAAATATATTAATGACTCATCATCAACATTACTATGTCCAACAAGGTATAGTTCCTCCTTTCACTAACACCATTCCACTATGTTGTATAAGGTGTATTGAGTTGATAAATAATCCCAAACTCCCATAGAAAGTTGATGAACTTTTGGTAAAGATAGTCAAAACCTTGATCTAATAGAAGCTTTTTAATCTTCTTACCAAGATGATTCTCTAATTCGTTCTTGAATTCCTTGAATTTTTCAAAGGACTCAGACTTATACCTCATCAAGTAGATATATCCATATCTACTCATGTCATTAGTAAAATATATGAAGTAAGAATATCCAACTCTATATTTTACTATAAATGGTCCACACACATCAGTGTGTACCAATACTAGAAGTTATGTGGCCATTTCACCCTATCCACTGAATAGTAGTTTGGTCATTTTTACATGTAAACAATCATTACATCTATCAATTGGTTTTATCTCAAAAGAGTATAAATAAAAATCTGGATAGAGATTTTTCAAACTTTTCTCGTTTACATGACCAAGACGGTGATACCACAACTAGGTGTTATATGAGTCATGTGAACATGATTCATTATCTATTTCCAACACTTAGTTTTCATAATTTAAAACATAAATAACACTATTTAAATGTTTCACACCATAACATATTTTATCCTTATAAAAGAAACAAATTTTATTTCCAAATTTGAAAACAAACTCATATGTATCTAAACATGATACAAAAATTATATTCTTGGTAACTGTAGGTACTTAACAATCTCTTAAAACCAAAATCATTCTTGTTGTCAATGAAAGGTGGTAGTCACTAATGGCCAGATAAGCTAACCTCACACCATTGGAAACTCATAGATCCACCTATCCTCTGGAAATATTTTGGAATCTACTTGGTTTCTATATTTTCATACATATGTAAGCACCAAAAGTTGTATCTAATACCCAATGTGTAGAAATGGAAATATTTCACTCGATAACTAACACACCTTTAGCTTCCCCTTTCTTTTAGGAGCAGTTCCTCTTCTAGTTTTCTAGATTTCCACATGCAAAACATACTAAATCCTTTCCTTACCTTACCTATGGATCTTCTTCTTCTTGATAGGATGCTGATTGGGAGCTTTAGAGAATTTATAAGTCTTGGGACCCATTTCCTTATTCTTCCTTTTCTTATTAACCAAGGACCAAAGGTTTTTCATGCTCTATGTACTTATCCACTTGGAAAAATAATGGAAGAATTTATGAAAGGGTTTTTGCATTTTTTTCTCATGTTGTAATTAATAATAAAACTAGAGAAGGCCTTGGAAAGTGATGAAAGTATGAGATCAATATGCATCTCATCTGGGAATTTTATCCCTATGATTTCCAAGCATTCAATATAGCCAATAATATTGACTACATTAGGCCCAACTAGTGTAGAGTCTCTAAGATTATTTGTAAAAAAACACTAAATAACTCATAACTTTCTTATCTCACCTTATATTGATCGAGATATTAAAGGCGAGACATCATGATATACACATCCTTGTGCTCATGTTGGTTCAAAATCTCATTGGATATGGATGATAACATGAAACATTGAACGTATATATCATCGTTAAGATGTTTATAATATAGAGATAGATATTCATCAGATTACTCATTACCAGGTGCAATTGGAAAAGGTTATTCCAACACATATAATTTCCTTTCATAGAAAAAGATGACACGTAGAAGCCTTTTTTATTCTTGGAAAATTGTTCCAGTGATAAGATTTTCCTTCTCAATTATGGATCACAATGATATGTTTGAATTCATTTTAATGTTGTTTCTACAATATAAGATAAGCATAATTTATTACATTACCTGAAAAAATTTATAAATATAAATAAATATTATATTTATTGGTCTACCACTATTTTATCAAAACCCAATAGCCCTCTCCATTGGCTTCGAAATATACTGTTAGTTGAAAATACTAGTGGTAAGGATCCATATTACCCTTATCATTACCCCAAATTTTTTTGTTCAAGAAACTTTAATGGTTTTAGGTAGGAATTCCAAATTCCAAACACACTAACTCACAGTTCCATGATCCAATGAGTGGACTCCCCAATCTTGAAATCCTTAAATTGGATTTACTCAAACTTTTCCTCTTAGTTACACCATGTCCTGATTTTGAATTCAACCCTTGATTTTAATCATGTTAAGTTAACCCAAAACCCCATGTTAAAATTTCATGATAATTGAAAGCACCCCAACATTGGTTGGTCAAGCACTTTGAACTATGGTTTGATTTTAACTGAAGTAATGGAAGGCTATATTGAATTAATATTTTATTGAAGGATTTTATCCTTTTATGTGTAAATTCCTAATTATTATCTTTATCACATGCATGTTAATATTAATTGGATTTTCTTAATTGATTAACCACTTATTATATAATATTTATACATAAACCAATTTATTTTAGTTTTATCTTGCATGCTTGTTAATAATATTAATTATGTGATGGTGAAAAAACATCCATAATGAAATAACCATGAAAATTGATAGAAATAAAATAATAAAGGGTTTTATCAGGAGATTTTACTAGTGGTTAGTTTATCTTGTTGTTGATAAACTTACTATTGACCTAAGGAAAAAAACCCTGAACCAATAAAGGTTTGTGTTGTAGCTTTTCACCTGTCCACCGATGTATCTTCTTAGATTGTTTTAATCTCAGATACAAACTTGAACCACCTTCTCTAGCCTGGGAGACAAATCTATTACATATTCTTTAACTGACACGCAAGTGAGGGAAACAAGGTTTACATAAAAGAATCCATGGGCAGGAGGACCTATATAATGAAAGGAAAGAAGGAACATAGGCCGACAATTTAATTTAATAATAAATTGAATGAAACTAATCACATACAAATGTTTGATCTATCTCATGATTATCCACATGCATGCAAAAAATTACGCATTTAATAAAACTAGAATTTAATTCTTAATTGTTCTTATTTAAGATAAATTGCACTCAAATAAATTAATATCCATATTTAATTAATCAATTATTTTATCTTAATTATCTTTCTAATATCCAAGAGAATATAATTAATTATAATTTTAAACAAATTAAATAAATTTATTTAAAATTAATTGTGTACATAAATGTACCATGGAGACAATACGGTGAATACTTTTCCTAATTTACCAAACATGTATTATACTCATATAATTTTTTATTATTTGTGAAATATAGCATACATGACATATCATGTGATTTAATAATGTGTACTTCATATATGATTACAATAATTACATGATTTTTCATGCATGTGTTATTCATAAATGCACATATAGTAATAACTTGTAATACGACTCATACATGATCTTCAGATCTGAACATTATGCAAATATTAATTAAAAATTTAAATATTTATGTATATTAAAAACTACCTCATGGTGTGTTCCGTATTTACAACTGCACATAATTATATATCCCAAGGTTTAAATAGTAAAATAAATAAATTTTAAATCGTTGTAACTTGGTAAAGTACAGGAAGTGTGAATCCAAGCTACATGGCATGTACATCTCTCACAGTCTATCTGAGATACACACTGTAACAACCTGAGATTTTATAAGATATATTCTTTTTAATATCTTTCATATCTTCTATTGTATGCTACACCAAGATTATCTTGTGCTATACGCGACGCCGTATTAGCTTTCAGTATATGCAACACTAATCTTGGATCGTGTTACACACAATTTCAGGTTTGTTTGATAGTAGTTATTCTACGCAACATTGAGTATATATATATATATTAAATGTATTAATGAAATATTTTTTGATTTTGTTTTACGTGACAACAAAGGATTCGTGCACTAAACTCAACCCTGACCTGGCTTGCATTACACACAATCGCAACCTTCCTCGATAAAGTGTGTTCTACTCAATACCGGGTTTTACTAAACAACGATATATTGTTATAATATTATTATGAACTAGCCTTTATAAATATTATTAACTATATATTTAATTTTATAACATTATTATTCATCTTACACATTTTCTAGAACATGGCATAAGAACAAAATAATTTTTTCGGGTAAAATAAGTATTTTTAAAAAAATGCAGTTTTGACGTCTTTTGATGGCGCACCCACTTTAAATCTAGGTTTTTACATGTTTATAAGTTCAATTTGACAAAATAAAATTCTTTTTTAGAATAAATAAATAAAAATTTACTTTGGATAAATTTTTCATATTATTCTGGCAACTTTCATATTTTGATGAATAGTAAAAAACACGCTATATTTTAATTAAAAACAACTTTTTTCATCGCAATAATTTATATAGTTAAATTATAATTATGAATGGTTTTAAAGTATAAATAGAATATATTTTTACCATTTAATATAATGTATGTCATTAACATTAATTTTTCATTGCATTCATAGGTAAAAACATTTCAATCTTTTGCAATGTTATAACTTTTAAAACACGTTTTCTTTACAACGGGATTAATTTTAAATTAATTTATGAAACATTTGTGTATTGAAATTAGAAAAATGGATTCCATATTTGGAATCAGTGGGTCCAAATTGTGTTAATAAGCTACTTTTTATTTTTTGATATTATGAATAGTAACTATGGTAAATTTTATTTACCATAGTAAAAGGTAAATTGGGTAATTAAGGGTAAATATAATATTATAAAATTACCCTAACATTTGTCTTAATATAATTGGATGATTATATTTTGTCTTAAGGAATATTTGGGTCGAAATGGAATCCATTGGAACCCACTTGGAGGTGATTAAGACCTTTAGTTTATTTTATTTAAAGGAATGTGAAATATGACTCACTCAACATTAATAATAAAAGTATTTTTAATATAAATTTATACAGAATATAAATTCGGTTATAAATACTCATTTGAAATATAAAATGTTTTTCTTTAGCATGGTAATTTATTTGTAATTTTTAAGAGTTATTTAATTACCTTATTATCTTATACATTAATGATGAAAAAATTATTTATTTAGTGAAAAATCAATAATATAGTTTTTATTGAAATAGTAATACATATCATAAGGCCCACAAATCTGCAAAAAACTTATTATTAGTGTATATATAAACCTTGATCATCCACTGGAAAAATTTCTGACCATTTTAATCCTTATGTAGACGATTATGACACTTATAATATTTTATTTTAAATGATTCCAAAGTTGTCACTTTTATAATTTAGTAAAGATAAGAATTTACATGTTGTTATTTTAAGATTATAAATTCGAGTAAAATTATTATTATAAAATATTTTATATTTAGCTTCATCAAAGGATTTTATTTTTAATTTTTATACAACAAATAAGTATATTAAATAATTATAAAAAAATGATGTACTAATTATTTTATTAAGAGATATTCCAAATAAATGGTTTTAAAAATATTAAAATAAATATTATATGAACTGTTTAATGTGATCCAAGAATTTTATAGACAAATTTAACATGTTATTAATCTATTAAATATTTTATTTCAAATATTTCCTCTGTGTATATTTTATTTAAATTCAAATAAATGAATTGTGCTAAAACTGACACTATTGTTATTTTATAAAAATAACATATTATTAAATTTTTTAAAAATCACAAAAATATTTAAAAATTACAAATTGAAATTTATATAGTCCATAACGGCATAAAGTATCCAATTATGGAAAATTAACAACACATAAGTGATTATTTATAACCATTTAAAATTTATAATTTTATTACCACAAATAAACTTAAATGGATTAAATAAGGATAAATCAAAATGATAAGGATTAAAATAAGATCAAAACATGTCTAAATTTGATTTTTTGATGCGATTACAATCCTATATCATCTAATATTCTAATTGAGTCATTTTTGGATGTTTTTATATGGGGTTTAAATTTATATTAAACTAATATTTTTTAGGATTCCAAAGGTGCCCCTCTCCTCCCTTATAAAAGGGCACCTCCTCCCTCTCCTCCTTACACCAATTTGAGCCTTCAAGATCATCCAAACCCTTACCATTTCACTTCCCCACTTCCCTATAAACATCCTAGAGGTCCTGGTCTTCTTCAAAGACCAATTTCAGTGCCATAAGAGGAGGTCTCAAAGAGGCTCTTCAAAGAAGAGGTAATATCGGTTACCGATTCTTTCAACTTTATTTCTTATTATACTTATTCATCTTTAGGTGTTTCATTATGAAGTAATAACATCAGTATCACTAATATACGGATATGTTATTATAAGTATGAAACAACCCTATATCACCATCTATCCATCATGCGGAAAATGAAATCACCGCGCGTGCGTACGTACGGAATACCGTCTCCACTCCGTGGTGTAATCTATTTTCCACCACCACCTTACTTGGATGGGTATAATGGTGTAAATAATGACTATATATGATTATTTTAAAGTGAAATTGATTCTGAAATATTATACATACACTTCAATAAAATTCCATGATCATGTGAATGATATCATCGCTCGTGCGTACGTACGGACTACCGTCTCCAAAACGCGATGAGATTCATTCTCAGTGATTAACCATTCATGAATGATTATAAAGTATATATAATAAGTAATCATGGAATATATGACATAATAATGATACGGGATTTATGTATATATATATATATATATGTATTTCATCAACTTAATTCCATTCAATTCAATAAGGAAACGAAAATAGCATTCATGTGAACGTACAACCTACCGTCTCCATGAACGGTGCATTTCTTTCTATTTATTGATCTATTTTATATATGTATATTCTGAATATATATTATATATAAATAATGTTTTACATTCTGGATGTAAGTAATCATGATCTATGTAATCATATGAATAATTACAAGTTAAAACACAAACGACAAATGAAACGATTTTACCCAAAATGATACTTTAACATGAATTGACAAAAGAATGGGTAATATAAATTCATAAGTGAACCATATATGATATAATAACAATGAATATGATTCTGTAATAAGTCAATGACATTATTTAAATCATTATATTGGAGGTTCGGATACATACGAAGCATATCGGATGTTAGGTAAAGGAAAACTATTCCAATATCATTCTTATTCGAGATTGTTTATTCGTAAGTATTTACTGGGGTTATGTTTATTATCCTTATCCATATGTTCTAAATTTTTTTTCATAAAATGTTTACTTTTCTTCCATGTATGTTTAAAGTAATTCTTACCCTTTTTTACTTTTACCCCATGGTACGGAATGAATCTTTCTTTTATTTACCCTACAAGGTACTTTTTGACTTTTCTGATAAAAGTACGAGAAGAATATTTTTTTAACGTATAAGGCATGTAATGATTTTTACGATTTTAGAAATACTTATTTTCATGAAGCTTTATCAAAAAGATTTCATGACTATTTTAAACAAAATACTTTTCTTTTAAAATTTCATGACATTTTGTGAAAAGAAAATGATTTTGAAGAAGAAAGGATATTTTCCTCATGAATTCATTTCAAGTGTTTTGTCATAACCATTTTTCATCTAAGATGACATTATTTCATATGTGTATGTTTCAAGTATAATGTCTCTATGATTTACATGGTTACACTTTTCTTATTATGAAATGATATCCACTTATTTTATATGGATTATGTGATGATGGGATGATGTTTATGAAACCCATTTTATTTATCGCGTTATTATGAATGATGTATGTTTATTTTGTGGAACATGTAAGAATAATTTCATTATGAGATGTGTGGCACCTATTTCTCCCTCAAATGCATTTGGTAAAGATTTATATCTCATGAGGCAGACATGGCTAGAAAGATATGTTAATCCGGCTTAGTGTTACAGGACTGAAACGAGGAGTGAACTCGATTCAGAAAGGGAATTTGTCCACTAAGATGGTCCTGGCAGCAATGCCTTGGATACTATGGAAAGCATAACATGTGTTGAATGGTTTCCACAATTACATGTTTTATTTCCATTATATTTTGTCATGGTTGATGTTCCATTATGATATATTCCTTACGTACTTCCATGATTTATGTCTTTGCTCAAGATTTTGATGTTTAAATTTCATGTTCAAGTTTTTGCTTTCAAATTTTTATGGATTGTTTTATGTTCTCTATGTTTTCCATTACTGATCATTTGAGCTCACCCTTTTTATGTTTTATTTTTCCCAGGAAATAAAGAAAGGTTTTAGGTATGGAAACAAAAAGGGGAAGATCGTTATGGCAGTTTTTGAAGATCTTTCAACTTGATTAGAAGTTTATATTCCAAGTTTCCAAAGACACTAAACTATTACGATTCTTGTGTGTCTGTTTTTATTATGTATTAAGTATTCTACAAAAGTAATGTAATGTCCATATACATTAAGATTTGTGTCTCTACAGTTGGTATTAGATGGAGGTTTAGTCAACATTTGGAAACTAGGATGCGAAAACGTTAGTGAGATCCCTAGAGATATTTCTAAGGTATTTCTAGGGATGTCCCTAAGGATAAGTATACGTATAGTATATAGTCCTAGAACTATGGTAACGATCATAGAATTTAACCTATGATGTTAGATATTCAGGGTAATCCCCCTTTACTATGTTGTTTTCCCTAGCATGATTTTTTCCTCTCACACTATTCTTTTTGGGTTTTAGAAAATGGATGGAAATAGGATGATTCACGATAATGGAGGATATGACGGACAATGGAATGATATTCTTCTTGAGCAACCAAATGAAATGGGATTTGGAAGTCCAAACATTGTTATTATGCCTAATCAGAAATCTCATAATATGATCAATAATCTCAAAATTGGTAAGTTTCCCAACTTAGATAATAAGAGAAATATGGAGTTTCATGATGATCATAGAGGAATGAAAGTTCAATTTCCCTCATGTAAATCATGTGGGAAGAGGCATCGGGGAGATTGTTTCAATGGAACTGGAAGATGCTTTGGGTGTGGAAAAAAAGGAGACAAATCCAGTAAGTGCAAAGGAAAAGGTTTAGTTAACACCTTGTTCAAGGATAATGGTATTGCTACGACATCAACAATGATTAGATGTTTTAAATGTGGAATGTATGGGCATTATGAAAACCAATTCCCTAAGGGAAAATCTCATGAAGAGAATCATCATGGTCATATGACTATTATTTATGTGGATGATGATGAAGAGACTACAAATGAGATATGAGATGAAAGAAATGGTGAAGCTCAGTCAGTGGTTTAAGAAGTTAGTGGAATGATTGTATGTTTATAAATAATAATGTATGGTACTATGGAATAAATAATCATCTAAGGATTGTTACACTATTGTTTTTCCTAAAGTATTTGAAAGTATACGTTGAATGGTACTGATAACCATGGAAGGTTATTCAGATATTTTTGGAAAGTATATGATATGCGTATAATGAAGGGATAAGAAGATAATGAGATGATTGATTGTATCCATGAGCTCATGACTGTTATAAGGACTAAGTGATATTATGGTTTGATTATATAGATTTTTTTGGGATTTTGGTATGTGGAAAGAGTTACCTTTTCACAGTATTCATGTTTTCACTAAGTTTCTATGGTAATTTATGTATCATGAGAATATATGACTAAGGTATTCATGTGTTTGGAATACAACCAACAAGATATATCTTATGATATATGTGGGATAAATGCTTGTATTCACATTCTTAGTAGATAAACTTTCTAATAATTTTTTTCTTTATACTATGAGCTTGGACCGAAGTATTTTAGATAATCCTAAAGATTGGAATGTATTATGTTATACATAAGTTAGTATTGTTTAAGGATAGAACTTTTTTCGATATTAATGATGGGATGTTATAGTAATGTAGTTTTAGAAAAAGAACAACCTGCAGGACGGGCGACCGCCCATCGCGTCGGACAAGGCTTTGGGAATCGAACCCACAACTGAAGTGCGACTAGCCTTTATCGCATACCAATGGCCTACAAGAACTCCTAGGTTAGTAGAAACTGGTTTTATTTTATTAAGCGGCATGATAGATGAAGTATAAATTAATTTTTGGAATCATATACGATTAACCTCACCATAGATGGACTTAGGTATATTTGATAAATTTTGCTAACCTTTTGTTTGAAACAAATGGAATAACCCATCATTCTATCACATGATCTGTTAACACTTCACGAATAACAAATTCAACTTCATTTCTTTAAGATATTAAGTGGAAATTGTTCAAAGCACAAACAACAGTGAGATTGTACCAAAATCAAGTAAGCATTTCCTCTAATTCAAAATTTTCAACTTTAGTGAAATGATATTGAAAACCAGAAATGTTGTCCTAGTGCTCTTATATCTGTTGAATCAGATGGTACCTTATATCATCACAAATTTATGGCTTTATGATTGATGGTTTTTTATAGCCATGTTCTCTACCACTCTCCATCAGAACTTGATGGTTAAATTTTTCTTCAATATCCATATTTTAACCTATGTACTCCTATATAGAAACCTAGTGATGAGTTACTTTTGGTAATCGTTACGTTTCATGCTTTATTTTTTAAAATTAAGTTTTAGTATTCCTTTTTACGATGTGGGTTTCTATGAATAGTAAACGATTTATAACCCCGAAGAATTTCGAGGGCGAAATTGATTTTAAGGGGGGTAGAATGTAACAACCCGAGATTTTATAAGATATATTATTTTTAATCTCTTTCATATCTTCTACTTTATGCAACACTAAGATTATCTTGCGCTATACGCGACACCGTATTAGCTTATAGTATATGCAACACTAATCTTGGACCGTGTTACACACAATTTCAAGTTTGTTTGACAGTAGTTATTCTATGCAACATTGAGTATATATATATATATTCAATTTATTAATGAAATATTGTTTGATTTTTTTATACGCAACAACAAAGGAGTCGTGAACTAAACTCATCCCTGACTTGGCTTGCATTACACGCAATCACGACCTTCCTCGATAGCGTGTGTTGTACGCAATACCAGGTTTTACTAAACAACGATATATTATTATAATATTATTATGAACTAGCAGTTATAAATAGTATTAACTATCTTTTGAATTTTATAACATTATTATTCATCTTACACATTTTTTAGAAATGGTATAAGAACATAATAAATTTTTCGGGTAAAATAAGTATTTTTCAAAAAGAAGTTTTACCGCCTTTTGATGGAACACCTACTTTAAATATAGTTTTTGACATGTTTTTAAGTTCAATTTGACAAAATAAAATTCTTCTTTGGAATCAAGAAATAAAAATTTACTTTGGATAATGTTTTCATATTATTCTGGTAACTTTTATATTTTGATGAATAGTAAAAAACACGCTATATTTTAATTAAAATTTTTTTTCATCGCAATAATTTATATGGTTAAATTATAATGTTGAATAGTTTTAAAGTATAAATAGAATATATTTTTACCATTTTAATATATTTTATGTCATTAAAATTAATTTTACATTGAATTCATAGGTAAAAACATTTCAATCTTTTTCAATGTTATAACTTTTAAAACACGTTTTCTTAACAACGGGATTAATTTTAAATTAATTTCTGAAACTTTTGTGTATTGAATTTATAAAAATGGATTCCAGAATTTGAATCAGTGGTTTCAAATTGTGTTAATAAGATATTTTTTATTTTTGGGCATTATGAATAGTAACTACGGTAAATTTTATTTACCATAGTAAAAGGTAAATCGGGTAATTAAGGGTAAATATAATATTATCAAATTACCCTAACACTTCTCTTAATATAATTGGAAGCTTATATTTTTTCCTAAAGTATATTTGGGTCGAAATGAAATCCATTGGAACCCACTTGGAGGTGATTAAGACCTTTAGTTTATTTTATTTAAAGGAACGTGAAATATGTCTCACTCAACTTTAATAATTAAAGTATTTTTAATATACATTTTTATAGAATATAAATTTGGTTATAAATACTCATTTGAAATATAAAATGTTTTTATTTGCCATGGTAATTTATTTGTAATTTTTAAAAGGTATTTAATTACCTTATTATCTTATACATTAATGATGCAGAAATTATTTATTTAGTGAAAAATAAATAATATAGTTTTTATTGAAATAGTAATAGATATCAAAAGGCCCCAAAAACTGAAAAAAACTTATTATTAGTGTATATATAAACCCTAATCATCTACCGGCCTAATTGTTGACCATTTGGATCCTTATTAAGGCGATTATGACACTTATAATATTTTATTTTAAATGATTACAAAGATGTCACTTTCATAATTTAGTAAAGATAACAATTTACATGTTGTTATTTTAGGATTATAAATTCGAGTAAAATTATTATTATAAAAGATTTTATATTTAGCTTCATCAAAGGATTTTATTTTTAATTTTTATGCAACAAATAAGTATATTAAATAATTATACAAAAATGTTGTACTAATTGTTTTTTGAAGAGATATACCAAATAAATGGTTTTAAAAATATTAAAATAAATATTATATAAAATGTTTAATGTGATCCACGAATTTTCTAGACAAATTTGACACTTTATAAAAATATTAAATATTTTAGTTCGAATATATCCTCTGTATAGATTTTATTTAAATTCAAATAAATGAATAGTGTCAAAATTGACAATATTGTTATTTTATAAAAATAACATATTATTAAATTTTTTAAAAATCAAAAAAATATTTAAAAATTATAAATTTAAATTTATATATTCTAAAGTGGAATAAAGTATCCAATTATGGAAAATTAACAACACATAAGTGATTATTCATAACCATTGAAAATTTCGAATTTTATTACCATAAATAAACTTAAATAGATTAAATAAGGATAAATAAAAATGATAAGGATTAAAATAAGATCAAAACATGTCTAAATTTTATTGGTTGATGAGATTACAACCCTATATCATCTAATATTAGAATTGAGTCATTTTTGGAGGTTTTTATGTGGGGTTTGAATTTATATTAAACTAATATATTTGAGGATTCCAAAGGTGCCCCTCTCCTCCCTTAAAAAAGGGAACCTCCTCCCTCTCCTCCATATACCAATTTGAGCCTTCATGCTCAGCCAAACCCTACCCATTTCACTTCCCCACTTCCCTTGAAACATCCTAGATGTCTTGGTCTTCTTTAAATACCAATTTTAGTGCCATAAGAGGAGGTCTCAAAGAGGTGCTTCAAAGAAGAGGTAATGTCTGTTACTGATTCTTTCAACTTTATTTCTTCTTCTACTTCTTCTTATTTAGTTGTTTCATTATGAACTAATAACATAAGTATCACTCATATACTGATATGTTATTATATTTTTTATACTATAATGACCCATACATTACATACATTATTTTTACTTCAGAATTGAAGCACACTTATTACAACATATAACAAAACCAAGAAAGGACCATACATGTATAGTGTCTTTAGAAACTGGGAAACATAAACAACTGGTTCATAAAGCATCTACTTTGCCTCCCATTTATTTCATCATATCGAGAGTCCCTTTTTGGCATATTCTACTTAATAACCTTCTTCCTGGCCTGGGGAAACAAAACATACAAAATGGTGAGCTCAAATGCTCAGTAAGGGTAAACAAAATAAATATCAATCACATCATATTCATAAGAACATAACATTTTAGATATCTTAACCTGCAAAAGAGAGCATAACTTCATAAAATGGGATAAATCATAGTAGTGAAATGAAATCCCAATAATCATAACTTAAAACATTAAACTTTGTGGCATACACATATACTCATAGAGAATCATTTCTTATTAGTCAAAACTCATTGCCAAGACTATCTTAGTGGACAAAGTCCATTTCTGAACTGAGTTACCCTCGTTTCAGTCCTTCTTCACTGAACCGGTATAACCTACCGTTCCAGCCATGTATATCTCATCAGATATAAAATCTTTACCCAATGCATTGGAGGGAGATATAGGTCCCACCCATCTCATAATGATACCATTCTTATGTGTGCCACAAAATCATAAATCATACATCATTACATAACCCATGTAATAAAAATGGGATTCTTATAATACAATTCATATAAGATAAAGGAATTCATAAAAATAATTCCATAACAACATAATCAGATCAATATAATAATAGGGATAGAAACAGAACCCTTTATTATCTTAGATGGAAAATAATTTTGATAAAACACTTGAACTCTATTCTAGAGGAAAATATCCTTTCTGCTTCAAATTTTTTTCCTTTCTTAACATGTCATACAATTTTAAACTAAAAGAAGTTGATTAAAAATAAACTT
Source organism: Viscum album (assembly GCA_963277665.1). Taxonomy (NCBI): domain Eukaryota; kingdom Viridiplantae; phylum Streptophyta; class Magnoliopsida; order Santalales; family Viscaceae; genus Viscum; species Viscum album. Next base: position 670,800,122 of record OY728133.1, read on the forward strand.
GAAAACTTGTAAAGGAAGATTCTTGGAAACAATGTTTTAAAAATCCATTCATGCCGTATAAGTTAAAAAAACATTCTTCTCGTACTTTTGTCGGAAAAGTCAAAAAGTACCTCGTACGAAAAATGACAAAAGATTCCTTTCATATCTTTTACTAAAAACTCACCGAAGGGTAAAATTGGATATTAACTATTGTAGAAGTATATTAATATCCCATATTGAGGAAACATGGATGTGGATGATAAAATACACCCTAGTAAATACCAAAGTACAAACAATCTCAGATAAAAATGAGATTGTGATATTTCCCTTACCTTAGGTCCGATATGATTTGTACGTGTCCGACCCTCCTGTATAATGATTTAAATAATGTTATTGACTTATTCCAGAATCATACTTATTTTTATGATATCATATTTGGTCATATTCTTAGATTCTTAGAAGTAATATTTCATTGCTACTTGTTATTCGGGTGTTTATAACTTTTTGTTCTTATGCGTGTTTTGTCAAATAAATTCTTATTCATCTCTTTAGGTTATAGATACCTCATTTCCAGAATGGTATTAGTGTAATATATATCATATTCATTCATTAAATTCATTTATATAATCATTATGAAATGAAGATCACGTAGAACGAGTCGCATCACATCGTGGAGACGGTATTCCGTACGTACGCACGAGTGATGATATCATTCCTATGATCGTGGAATTGTATTGGAGTGTATGTATACTATTTCAGAATCAGTATCACTTTATAATAGTCATATATAGTCATTATTTACACCATTATACCCATACAAGTAAGGTGGTGGTGGAAAATAGATTACACCACGGCGTGGAGACGGTATTCCGTACGTACGCACGCGCGGTGATTTCTTTTTCCGTAGGATGGATAGATGGTGAAATAGGGCTGTTTCATTCTTATAATAACATATCAGTATATGAGTGATACTGATGTTATTACTTCATAATGAAACAACTAAAGAAGAATAAGTGGAAGAATAAAGAAAGATGAAAGAATCGGTAACAGACATTACCTCTTCTTTGAAGTGCTTCTTTGAGACCTCCTTTTAGGGCACTAAAATTGGTCTTTGAAGAAGACCAAGACCTCTAGAATGTCTCTAGGGAAGTGGATAAGAGAACATGGCAGGGGTTGGCCGAGCTTGAAGGCTCAATGTGGCATGAGGAAGAGAGGGAGTAGGTTCCCTTTTATAAGGGAGGAGAGGGGCACCTTCGGAATACTACAAATATTATTTTATTATAAAGTCAAGTTCGGTTTTAAATAGCTCTAAATTGATTTATTTCTAAGCTAAGGTGGGGATGGGTCTAAATCCTCTCATCCAATAGAATTTAGAAAAGTTTAGGTTCCTATTTTAACCTTATCATTTAGATTTAACATTAAGTTAAATAATTTTACTTTTACCGCATCTTCTAGTGTTCTATAAGGTTAATAAACTTACTATAAGCAGCCAAACGAACCCAAAGTTGTTTATAATTAATATATATAACCTTATCTAAGTCATTTGGCCGAACATTAGATTTTTAGGAATAAAATAACAATTAATAATATAATATTTGTTTTAAAAACTATTTTATGTCAATTTTGACACTATTTAGTAATTAATTTTTGTGAAAATCATAACAGAATGATCAGTTAGAAGAAAGTTAATTAAATCAATACTAACATGTCATATTAATCAATAAAATTATTTTAATTCATAAACAGTGTCAAATTATATTTATTTTGGTGTTTATAACATCAATTATGTCAATATTTCATTAATAAGATAATTACTGCATCATCTTTGTGTCATAAATAAATTAAATTATTTAATGTCTAAAAATTACAAATAAAATACCATTATGTAGGAAATATTTTTATATTTCTAATGAATATTTATAGTCGAATGTATCTTATGTGTAACCCCATATTAAAAATAATTTAGTTATTAAACTTTGATTTTAACTATTTAAACCCTTCTTTAAATAAATTAATAATAAATGTCCTAATATAATCCAAGTGGGCCTAAATGGTCATATTTTATTCCTAAGTTCGTTTTTGGTCGAATTACACTTATCCAATAGAATTAGGACTTGTTTTAGGGTAATAATAATATCATTTTTTCCCTTAATTACCCTATTTACTTTTAACCGTGGTAAATAAAAGTAAAACATTACTATTCACAAAAAATTATTTTCATCTTATTGAACCACATTTTACTTACTGACATCAACCGTGTCTCTCGGATTTTTGAAATTCCACTCACAGAAGCGGTAAAATTATGTTTTTTGAAAAATTCTGTTTTTTAACTACCACTTAGTGGTTTCACTATTCATCAAAAATTTAAAGTTTTCAGAAAAATACCAAAATTTCACCCTAGGATAATTTTGATATTCCGAATCCAAAAATGAAGTCCATTTTGAAAAATAAAATTTATAAAATTTCAAAAAGTGGTTATTACTATTCATAACAGCTAGTTTTAATAATATTTTATTAGCATATCATTGTTTAGTGAAACTCGGTATTGCGTACGACGCAAGCTATTGAGGAAGGTTTCAATTTCGTGTAAAGAAAGACAAGTAAGTTTTGTGTAGAAAAAATTTCCTTTGATGATTTATATAACATAAAAGTCTCAGGTGTTACAGAAACAACCCTATTTCACCATCTATTCATCCTATGGAAAATGAAATCACCGCGCGTGCGTACGTACAGAATACCGTCTCTACGCCGTGGTGTAATCTATTTTACACCACCACATTACTTGGATGATTATAATGGTGTAAATAATGACTATATATGATTATTTTAAATTGATATTGATTCTGAAATATTATAAATACACTTCAATACAATTCTACGATCAATGGAATGATATCATCGCTCCTGCGTACGTACGGACTACCGTCTCCACGATGCGATGAGATTCATTCTCAATGATTAACCATTCATGAATGATTATAAAGTATATATAATAAGAAATCATTAAATATATGACATTATAATGATACTGGATTTATGTATATCTATATGTATTTCATCCACTTAATTCCATTCAATTCAATAAGGAAACGAAAACAGCGTTCATGCGTACGTACGGCCTACCGTCTCCATGAACGGTGTATTTCTTTCCATTTATTGATCTATTATATATATGTATATTATGAATATATATTATATATAAATCATATTTTACATTCTGGATGTATGTAATCATGATCTAAGTAATCATATGAATAATTTCAAGTTAAAACACGAATGACAAATGAAATGATTTTACCTAAAATGCTACTTTAACATGAATTTACAAAAGAATTGGTAATATAAAGTCATAAGTGAACCATATATGATATCATAACAACGAATATGATTTTATAATAAGTCAATGAAATTATTTAACTAATTATATAGTAGTTTCGGATACATACGAAGCATATCAGACGTAAGGTAAAGGATAATTATTCCAATCTCATTCTTATCCGAGATTGTTTATTCGTAAGTATTTACTGTGGTTATGTTTATTATCCATGTCCATATGTTCTCAAAATGTTTTCATAAAATATTTACATTTCTTCAATGTATGTTTAAAGTCATTATTACCCTTTTTTTTACTTTTACCCCATGGTATGGATGAAATCTTTCTTTTATTTATCCTACAAGGTACTTTTTGACTTTTCCGACAAAAGTACGAGAAGAATGTTTTTTTAACGTATACGGCATGAAAGGATTTTTATGGTTTTATAAAGCCCTGTTTTCATGAAGACTCCTCCAAAATATTTCATGACTATTTTCAACAAAATCCTTTTCATTTAAAATTGCATGACATTTTTTGAAAAAAAATGATTTTGAAGAAGAAAGGATATTTTTCTCAAGAATTCATTTCAAGTGTTTTATCAAAACCATTTTTCATCTAAGATGAAATTATTCAATATGTGTATGTTTCAAGTATAATTTCTCTTTGATTTACATGGTTCCACTTTTCTTATTATGAAATGATATCCATTTATTTTATATGGATTATGTGATGATGGGATGATGTTTATGAAACCCATTTTATTTATTGGGTTATTATGAATGATGTATGTTTATTTTGTGACCCAAGTAAGAATGATTTCATTATTAGATGGGTGGGACCTATATCTCCCTCCAATGAATTGGGTAAAGATTTATATCTCATGAGATAGACATGGCTGGAATGGTAAGTTAATCCAGTTCAGTGTTACAAGACAGAAACGTGGAGTGAACTCGATTCAGAAAGGGACTTTGTCCACTAAGATGGTCTTGGCAGCAATGCCTTGGCTACTATAGAAATCATAACATGTGCTGATTGTTTTCCACAATTATATGTTTTATTTACATTATATTTTATCATGGTTGATGTTCCATTATGAATATTCCTTAAATACTTCCACGATTTATGTCCTTAATCATGATTTTGATGTTTAAATTTCATGTTCAAGTTTTTACTTTCAAATGTTTATGGATTGTTTTATGTTATCTATGTTTTCCATTACTGAGCATTTGAGCTCACCCTTTTTATGTTTTATTTTCCCCAGGAAATAAAGAAAGGTTTTAGGTAAGGAAAAAAAAGGGGAAGATCGCTATGGGAGTTGTTGATGATCTTTCAACATGATTAGAAGTTTATATTCCAAGTTTCCAAAGACACTAAACTATTACGATCCTTGTGTGTCTGTTTTTGTTATGTATTAAGTATTCTGAAAAAGTAATGTAATGTCCATGTACGTCAAGCTTTGGGTCTCTACACACACCTTGATAATCAGTGTGTGAATATTACATAAAAAACTGGAGTACATGGGGTGTCCAATGTTCTACACATCATGTGATCTCCAAATTAAACGGTCACTAGTCAGGTAGGTCGTGTATTAAAATACATGGCCCATATTTGACATAAAAGGACTACATGCCATGTACACGGGTTACACAAAATTTAATCTGGTTGACCATGTGCTAGTCTATCCCATTCAACTTGTATTTTAAGAAATTACTACACTACATGCCATCAATGCACATGATTTGTGTAATCTCTGAATTAACTCCCGATACAATGACCACAAGTACACAGTTTGTAATTCTGATTACACAGTGTACTTATGTGTTTTACACGTAGAAACTTTGGAGACTTCAGATGAGTTACTCAATTTTATTTTAATCATAAAATTAATTATTTCATTTATATTGATGATAAAAAATGATGAAGAAGCAGATCTCACAATTTTGATTAAAATGAAAATTAAACTTGAATTTAAAAATTAAATTAAAATGAATAAATCACTAATGATCTTTAAGTAAATATAAATAATTATGTGAACTGTTTGATACCACTTGTAGGTTCTGAGCACAGTAGAAGCATGCGATGGGTGGTGCCAAAATCTACTTTTTTCCATGCTTGATGATTAATCAAATATTTAACAAAATGTTGAATGTCATCATCAAGGAAATTAAATCAAAGAATAAGACACTAGAAATTATTCCAAAACCAAATGGAGGATCATCACATTTTATTTATAATTAGTTTAATTAATTAAATAATTTTCTTTTTTGGAATTTTTTCTTCATTGATGAATATCAAAATAGGTCTGCATTACTGCATCATTTCTTTGTAGGAATCAAGTGAATATTCCATCTAGTGGTGATCCACACGTGTTCCATGAATCTCCAGACAACACTGAAGGAATATTTATGTTCTAGCATGGTAGATCATTATGATTCATTGTTCACCATTGATCAGATCAATAACCACTTCCAAATCATTCTCCTTGATTTGGTGGAGGAGGACTACTCAACATTCTTGCTAGTGTTCTTGGATAAGGGATCTCTCTAGACTTGAGAGAATTCTCCAATTACATTGTTCACAACCTAAACAGATGAATTTAATATTGAGAAAACAACATAACTTGGTTTATATATTGATAAGGTTAAAATAAAAAATTAAACAAGTGACCTTAATTATTTATTTAATCCTATTGAAACCCCATTTCAAATATTAAAAACATCATTATTTCTAGACATGTGCTTAACTTGCGAGTAATAATTAAATATAATTTAATCAGATAATATTCAATATTTATTATTCCTCACAAGACCTAAAATCTCAGTCCGTCATTCCTCCATAATATTTATCGGACCTTGAATAATGTCTATTTATTTATTAAATAAATATCACTGCATTATTCTCCAAACAATAAATATATATTATATTTAAAAAATATAAAATAAATATTTATATGTAACCAAGCATACATGAATAATTATTAAAAAAATTATGTGAATAATATTTATTCAACCTGTTAAATAATAAATAATAATATATTATTTAACTGAGATTTTGGATACACTTAGTGTGTGATCCTCTTGGCCTGTTTCTGAGTGGAATTAGGCAGAGCGGCATAAGTACAAGGTTAGCATATAACAACACACCAAAATACCCATAGAGAAAGAAGTTACTACCACAATGACATAATACCTCATATGAATGCTTACTGTGTAATATAATCCCTTTATCATTATATCTGAAATCAAGCAGGTTGCATGATGGTTCCATCAACCTATGTGCTCAATATCTTTTTCTTTGAATTTCTAGAAATAGTACTTTCCTATAGAACACCATGGCTAGGGATTTATTTAATCTAAATAATTTCTATCAAAGGGACTAAGATATCAAATTTTGTAAAAGAACATAAGAGACAAATCCTTTCTCACTTTATTGATTAATTCATTATTAATCGTGACACACCCAACATACACTAATTTACCGTGAACATATATCATCACAATTTTCACCATTACATCAATGTACATGACTCATAATACTCATTAATAATAATATTAAATTCTAAGGATCAATAAACACATCCTAATATAGGAACATCCAATGACACATATATAAGTGAATTTCCTACTGGTGGGTCTCGTTCATATAATATCATACTGGATATTACTATGGGCATACACCATGAGAAGGTGCCTCAAAGTCCAATGAGTCTCCACCCCTAATATCTTGTATCATTTGTGTCCTTAAAATGATATCATATAGCTATAGAACATATATTCAATAATAATGTCGAAGAACTTCCAGGATCTCATCACAATAGATAATTCATATGACCTTTTAGTGCATCATCTACTCTTAGGACATTATAACATACTATATTACATAGAAGAAAAATAATGATATAAGAACTAGTTTATTAATATTCAAAACCATGAATACAAGGCAATCATAAAGTACACAGAAGTTGGTTCTAGGGCACTAACTCTAACAAATCATAGTTGTGAGTTCAGGTTCATGAGTATGATATTTCATCTCATGTGGCCTATGTTATCCGGAACCATAGGCCACCATGTGATCAACCTTTATGAGAATACAACCAAAACTCAATCTTGATGCATTGAAAAAGACCAAATATCCCTTCCTAGACTTTAGAAGAGTCAACCCTATGGAATAAGTCAAAAAGAACTTTTAATATTCGAAATAATTCTAAAATTACAAATCCCATAGGAACTTCACTTCTTTCCAAGTGAGAGTGGTCATCAACGAATCCAATTTTAGAAATCATTTATGAACTGGTGATAATACTCCAATAAATCAAAGATGTTTTGAATATTGAATTTTTTTTTTTGTTTTTACCATTTCATAACAGCCTTTACCTTTTCAGGATTGACTGGAACACCATGTTATGAGACCACATGTCCCAAGAAATTCAGTTCCAAGATTTATAACTTACATTTTAATAACATGAAATAAAATCAACGATCTCTAAAAATTTATAGAACCACTCTCAGATAAAACATGTGGTCCTCCTCAATCTTGGAGTAAACCAATATTTCATCCAAAATACCACTATGAATGAATAATGATACACATGGAATATCTTGTTCATCAATTCCATAAACACGGTCGGACCATTGGTTAAAATATATGGCATAACAAGGTAATATTCTTACCTACTATGGAATGTGGTCTTCAAGATGTTAGATTCTTTTATTTCAAATAGGTTATGATCAGACTAAAGTTCAATATTTTAGAACCACTTATCCACTTCCAACTGGTCAAACTGATAAGAAATGTAATGTAAATAATACTGGTTATTTTCCATAAGATGAAGGAGTTTTCGGTAATCATCATAAAGGATAAGTATTCTTTTATATTTCTTTGAAAAAAGCATATGTTCTGCCCAAGGAAACACACTTAGGTGATTAAATATTTTATCCCAAAAATCATTCTGCTGAGTATTTAACTCCTTTAATTAATATGACACCATATGGTATGAGGGAATATAGATAGGCTGGGTACCTGGTACTAAGTCAATAAAAAAATTTATTTCTCTCACTAGAGGGAATACATAAAATTTAAATGAAAAAATGTAGGAAACTCGATTACTATGGTAGGAAGGTCTCCCATCTAGGATTCTTACTCTAAATCAAAGGTAGACATGGATATCACTCTACCAAAATATATTATAGGGGGTCCAAATCTACTTAATATTGGATACCATTTCCCCTAGAAATCATGAAACACCCCATTGGGGGGAATGATGGATACATATTGAAGATAATGGTCATTCTAGGATTTATGGGAAATCAGCCAATCCATCTTGAGGATGACATCCAAAGGTTTCATAAAGAGAACCATAAAACTCTAGGTGAGCTCAATCTCTGACCAAGATAAGGTATAATAAGGGCATCATAGACCCTTCTCTCTCTTAGTTTCGAGAGGCATAAAAATATCCATCACATTATATGTAATCTCTATAGTGAGGTCTAGAAAACATTTAACATGAGCCTATATGAATTAATGAGATGCAACAATAACAAATAAATTAGTTTCTAAAGTTAATATATAGTGATGGTAGATCTCACTATCACTGGACCCACATCAAATATCTCTAGAGACCCATCCACTACCTAAAGAATCTTTTTTTTCAAATGCATGTGGCTAGAACTCTGTAGTTCTTAAATAAAATGATTAATAAAAAATATATTTTGGATCTGATGATCCCATGTTACAATGCAGGGATGAAAATACATTACAGAACCTCTATATGTGTCCTAAATGACTGTATGAACCACAGATCTTTAGTGACTCAGTAAAAAAATTATTCTAATGCATGACCATTTAAATTGAATAAAATTCAATGGGACTCTTCTAGAAGACAAATAATGTATGTATGATTCCCTATATTGTGATCCCCTATGAGACTAATCATGCTTTCTCTTTCCTTTAAAGGAACTAACATAATTTCTACTAGGAGTATAAGGACCTCTCCTAAATCATGACTTACCTACCAGGCCCATCTCAACCATCAAAACTCTATCCAGAACATCTATATTAGATGTGCTATTCAACATTTAAACATAATATTGAACACCGTATCAAATCCCCATATCGAATATATAGTCTATTAACTTTTCATTCGATACCACCATAGGGTATAACTGAAAACGTTATAAAAAATGATTCGCATACTGAGTCGCGGTTCTGTCGTTATGTTAGAGGCTATGAAATTGTATAAATTTTTTAAAATTCATCAAGTATAGTTTGAAATTCTCATTGAAAAGGGAATTTAAAAATTTCCAGCAAAAGACTTTATTTTTCTTAACTTTAACTTTTTAATCCAACCACATCATGATTTTCCCTTCATACTTTAAGGTCACACACTTCAATTTTGTTGAGTCAAGTGTTTCCAAAAACGTAAAAATAAGGAAATTTTTTTTCAAAAAAACCTTTACTTATTGAGGATCATTTGATCTTTGTGAATATAGTGGTTTCTATATAAGAAACACATGAGCACGATCTATTGTTTCATCCCATCAAGTTTCCACTATAGAAGCCTGAATGGGAACATGTATGGGTACATGGTCATGATTTTAGATAGAACACACCACTATCTAAACAAGGTTATGATTAACTAGAGGATTATATTTCCATTGTTCATTGGAATCTACATTTTATTTTCTATTTATAAATATTATTGAGGTCATGGTATTATAAAACATCAATAGGAAACACTACAACATCAGAAAAGGTACTCAGATCATCAACTCAATCAAGAGATACCAAAATATCAATTCCATTATATAGAATTTAAAATTTATAGTATTTAAAAATACCTAGATCATATACGAAAAAATTCTATAATTTGACCACTTTATTACTAAAATATACTTTTCCCAAACAACCATGGTGACTTAAGGCTTGATACAATGAGAGATGGTTGGAAAATCAATTGTAACTACCCCATAAGTGTAAAAACTCATACCTCATATCTACCAGGACATACCAAAAGAATACCAACATTAAGGAAAGATACTCAACTATCCTATGGTACTATATTTTCATGAACCAACCCATATACCCTAGACCACTGATACCTGAGTCGGTTATAACATGGATCGAAGGGTGTTCCCAATAACCATGGGTTGGAAACTAGTACCTATCATCATTTTAAATATCAAAGAGAATAGTTTTTACACAAGAATGAAAAATCAATATTCAAGACTGGAAGAGAAAAAAACCATCAGTATTCCAAACAATAATCAATGAGAAAGGTACCACAAGAATATCGATAAAAACAAAAATAGTTCATCATCCAAAATAAAATGGTACTATATTAATAAAAAAAAGTCTCTAAATATATGTATAACAAGTGGACTATAACTCCACCTATCACCAGAATTACTCTAGGTCCCCATGCTCAAGAACATACTCCAAATATATGTATAAATTTACCTTTTCCTAGACTATATATAACACAATCTACAAACATTTGAATTAAAAGGTAGGGTATGGGAAAAATATCGTAGTAGGGTTCCACCAAATGTTTCATAAGCAATTCCAATACAAATAAAACTTTTTATTCATCAATTTGAATAAATAAAATGAATGTAAAATATTACAATTTATCAATCAAAAAATTATTTCAAATTAATAAGATATGAACAATATATCAAAATACGAATATATGAACATTTTTCATTATAAGAGAAGAGAATGAGTATAGTAGTTCTATAGTCACTGACTTGTGATAATCAAGTCAAAAAAATGAATCATGTTCATAATACATGAGATAAATTAATTTCTATAAATATGATCTTAAAACTAATCATTAAATCATCATGGGTAAATCTGTGTGTGCACATCCCTAAGGATATGACCATCAGGATAATAAATTAACACCCTATTTGGGGAAATCATTATGAACATTATTAATTTAGAGTTTTCATATTTAATCCAATGATAGGGAGTTAGAGTGTAGGAGTTTTTTTAATAACCACATACTAACTACTCAGTCTCACATGTGATTTAAATCAATAAATCACTATCAATTCATTCATTTTATTTCAATTCATCAATCGTAATTCAAATTCCCAATTTCAAGTACAATTACAAGTTTCAATTTCAAAACTAAAACAAAGGGTTTCACCAAGTTCATAACTTTAAAAACCATCCTTCATTTAAACCCAATTTTTTGAAGATCAATTGTCATGTAATTTAATAAAACCAATTCTCAATTAAATCAATGTTTCTAAAAATATAGTAAATTTATCAAATCCTTTGAAAATGTTTTTTATTTCAAAAATCCACACCTTTTGAAATAAAAAATCAAATAATCATAATTCATGGTTTAGAGAAAAATTGAAAAAAATATTTCAATTCAAGTAAGAAATAAATGTCTTAATTATAGATAATTTCATTACAGAACCTCCGACCATTTATCACATGATCAAGAAATAAATCACCAATATGGGAATCTCTAATGGAGAATTGAAGGTGAGGATGATAAAAGATGAATCAATTGAATTAAAACCCATAAAAACAATGTTTATTTCCATCAACAACATTAGCATCCATCACACTCAAAGAGGAGAGAATTGAGGAAAGAGAAATTACAAATCAAAGAGAAATCACTTACCAAAGAGTGATCAAAATCATCCAATCCTGCTTTGATCTAATAAAAAGAGAGGTTGGAGGATCCAAAAAATCAATTGAGAGCCTCAAAAAATCCAAAGGATTTAATTAGGGTTGAATGAGAGGTTTTGATGAGTTATAATGTGTAGGTGGGGGTGTTTGGGATTTCAATTAATATTTTTTTGGGATCTAAAAATTGTTCACACAATTTTCTAGGTTAGTCTATATATTTAGTACAAACCATGCACCTAACTGTGTTCCCATGCTGATATTTTGGAAAGGTTTCATGGTTTGGTTTCATGGTTATACTAACCATGCAGCAAACTTGTGATGCCCCACTGCCCAAGGCTATTTATTTTGTAAGGTAAGTGGAATAGTTTGGTCTAACTTTGTTCCAACCATGAACCACCCTCCAAAACTACCAAACATGTCACACATTGTTTTGGGCTAAACAATTTAGTTTCCCTAACTATGTGTCGACAATTAACAACGTTAAAAACTTCCAATTTTTTTAAATAATAAAAAACAACCAAAACCAAGACCTAAACAAATAATGTTCAATAAGTGTCAATAAGTTACTGGATTCTTATAATGGGATGTTATATATTTGGATGGAACAAATATTTGAGGTGAGAAAGATGGAGGAATAAAAAAATCTATTAAATAAAAGGTGATGAAATAGGATTCAGAAGATGAGAAAACAATTTGATAAAACTTTATTAATAGATGGTGTTTATAATATTCAAAAGAAATGAAAAAGTTTTGAGAAAGATAATAATTGTACAAAAGATTGTACGACTACCTTACCACCCCAAGAATAAAGAATGAAGAGGATGATGCAAACTTAAGGAAAAAATGATATTATGAAAGCTGAAAAGAGGGTGATAGATTCATCTAATGATTATACTCATGATAGTAAATCATTTATAAAATTAATTCATTCTAATCATAAAGAATAAATCACATCACATTCAAAAACTAATAATAACAAGAAGATGAATAACAAGATGATGAAGACAAATATGATACTGAGATACTATTTTCAGTTTGATCAATATTTTTAAGTATCATTGAGGTTCCTCTTTATTCCTAGAATAATTTTTATTTGAAATAAATTATAATGAATTGGGGTAGAATTAGATAATATTAGTAATTTTGGTATTATTTTTACAAGAATAAAAGAAATCCATCATCGAAACATTATGATTGTCATGATGAAGATTTGTGTGATACCCTTTTGGGGGAGAAAAGATATTGATAAATTATGAGAATTACTCTTCTTAAATAAGATATGTAATGATTTTATGAATGTTGAGATGCTAGGGGAGTTGTGTTTATATAATTGAATTGTTTTGATGTGTTTGTTAATGTGGTTTCAAGATTGTATCTTAATAAACATACTCAAATTTACTATGATATAAATATATTAGAATCTGATTGATGAAGGTATTATAATGATGAAATGATATGGAAAAAATTAATCTACATAATTATACAATATTCATTTCGACACCATGTTCACCCATATATACTTAGAGTTGTTTATTTAAACGATGTTTGTTAAGAAACACATGTGATACTAAATCTATAATGATTATATTAAAAATGATGATGATTTTTGATGATATATATATTCCCCTTTGTATTTGAGTGTTAATAAGGGTGAGATAAAACATTTGAGGAGAAAATAAAATGAAAACCTCTTATGGGGGATAAATATATGAGTACACATATTGAATTTCAACACATTTTAGGTTTTATAGATATATTTCAAAAAAAAACAAAAGGGGATATTCTTGTGTCAATGTTCTGTTGGTTTCATTTGATATCAATATATAAATATATTTTTTAGAGAAATTTACTGAATAAAGTTGGAGAAGTTTGATAGAAAATTTTCGGATAAGTTTATATAATCATTATAAAGTATGATAATGATATTCAGATCCTTATTTTCCAAACATTATAAAGATTCTCATGATTCATATTTGAGTTTTTATGAGTTTTTACAAAGGGTAAGAATTTGGTTACATGAAAATGTTTGGGATGAATCTATACATAGCTAAAGGTCTAAAGTAAAACAAACTGATTTTAGTGGATGAATTACTATCGGATAAATGTTATTATACAAATATATATGATGTTCTAGTTATAATGTGTGAAGATATTGCTATATGAATATTGATCTATGGAGATGAATCAATATAAATATTGAGTTGAAAAGTACTGAAACATCATACCTTGTTTATTAGACAGTTACTATTTGTATAATTCTCATGATTATAATGTGATAAATTTAAAAATAGTATAAAGTTATAAATTATTAAGTCTTCATAAAGTCTATGATATAGGGTTGGAGAAGTTCCCTTCTATTAGATGGAGTAAACCCATATAGAGCACTGTATTGAGAAATATATGATGGTCTAATGAATGAAGGATCATTATATAGACATATAAAAGATAAAATGGATGAAGCATTTAAATGTCATTAGATGGAAAAATAAAGAAGATTCTTTGGACAAAAAAAGATGTATATAGTTTGATATTGAGTTGATTTTTTCCGAACAGAGAGCATAAAAATCTTACTAGACAGAGAGTGGTATGAAGTCTTCCAAATCATGAAATTTGGTGATAAATAAAGTACAAAAAATATATAAATAAAAAAATATAAATATAAAGTTATACATGACACAATGTAATTAAATTTCATCAGACAACTAATTTCAAAGTCATCAGATAGAAGTATATTGAGCCCATCGGACAAAGGCATCCTAAAAAAGTTGAACAAGATGAAGGTCCATCAAACATTGAATTTTTTGTGAGTACATAATATATATAAGTTTGATTGTACTTGAAAAAATCAATTGGAAAATGTAGACCAGAAATAAGAGAGACAAAGAAAGCCACTGGATAGAGAAGTTCTATTGAAGGCATCAGAAAAAGAATTTTTTGGGTGAAGTGTTAAGGAGAATTACATATACTTTGTAATGTCATTAAAAATATGAAAATGTTATATTTTTCATTAAACAAACCTAAATCAATATGATATTTTAGGATGTTTGAAGAGATATTTGACTCCAAATTATAAGGAATCCTTGGTAATAAATTTTGACTCTGATGTTTCTAGAATATTTAAGGTGGTCAAATCAAATTGAGTTGGGTGATAAAATTCAACATATACTTTTTGGGATCCCAGGTGAAGAGTGCCTATAAAATGGGTTGGTGACACGATACAAATAAAATTTGTTCATACACATGAAGTAGTGTAAGATATAATGTTTTTTGTATCACAATGTTTGAAACAAAATGTTATTTTATGATATAATTCTATTTAAATAAACATTATTTCTTTGATAGGTTTCATTTCATGTAATATCATGTTCAAACGAACCATGAATAACTATTAAAATATTATTATTGAATTTTAAAATTATCACCTAGTTGTTAGTTTGGAATTTATGAATATGATTAAACACATTATGAAAAATATTTAAAAATAATTTATTTAATAAAATTATATTGATAAACTTTTAGAAAATAGGTACTCAATTTTATGTAACATCATTTTATGATTCAAAAATATGTCTTATTCAGAAAATGGGTTTTATTGAATTTTGTAATGATTATTTTAATTAATTCCTTCCAATTTTAGAAATTTAATTTTACTAAAATTATATCATTTTTGAGAATATCATATTAAAATTATCTTAGGGTATATTTTTTTGGAATTTTATACTAAGTTGATTTTTGGTGAATACTGTAAATGTTGATTTTAAAAGAAAACTGACTTTTCTTTTCAATTATTTTAAATTACCCATTTATATTTTTATTGGTTTTAAAATATTAGTATTTTTTTGTTTAAAATAATACAATTGTATATTTTTATCAATATTATACTTTATCTTGGTATAAAACATATTTTAGACTTAAAAAGTTATTTTTCAGAAAACTATTTTTCATCACATTTTGTATATTTATTTAAAAAAAATTATTTCACTTATAGAAATTAAATCATATAAAATGGATCCCATATTTTAAATCATAATAACAAATTTTATTTAATATGGTCAACTTAATTATTTATCATAATGAATAATAAAGAAATTTAAAAATTGTCACCATGATAAAAGGTTAAACCAGGTTAACGTAAGTTAAAAATAAGTGATAAGGATGTATTTTTTCATATTAATTATTATTTGATGAATTTATTTATAAAATTAAAACCTTAATTATGAAATTATTATTTTTATGGGGAAAATTTCCATGAAAATGACATAATAATATTTTAATCTTTTAAAAAATCATTATGTGTCCTTCCCCCCACATATAAATGGACACCCATAATCTATCTTTATTACACCACATTCATCCACCCAAATTCACCAAAAACTACCCAATCCCAAAAAAAACATCCTTATAGAATAATTATATGTTATTTAATTATTAATTATCCATTATAAGGGTCCTTATAAAAGGATTTAAATGAGGTTTATCGAAGAAGAGTTAATAATTTTTACCGAATTTTAATATTTATATCTTTTTCTATCTATTCTATATCAATTATAACCATGATAAAATAATTATTAATGTATCATTAATATATTTATATTTTAATATGATTATGTTATAACCATTTTCAACCTCTTTTCCATCTTATGGAAAGAGAAATCATTGCTAATTTTGTACGTCTGGACTACCACCTCCACGAAGCGATGTGATCCATTTTAATATACACATTTCAATGATTTTTTAAAATATGTATATAGTTTATATATATAATTTTTATATTATGATAAAAATTATTTAAAATATGTAATCATGATAAATATTCAAGTACTGAAACCACTGAACAAAAACATACATGAAAATTGAAATAGTTAGCACTCTGAAATAATGATTTTAATAAACGATTATTAATAAATGGGTGTTAGAATGCTATAGGTGGATAATATATGATATTATAAGTATATATATAGTTCTATTGTACAATTATAATATATCTAAATTTATTATAGAATAGGTTAAAATAAATTATGTGGAAATAAAAACTTGGGTAACAGACTCATTTTATAATCTCATTTTATTTTAGTATTGATTATGTTTAAGTTTATATTGGGAAAATTATATGATCCTAATATCTAAAACAAAATATATTTTCTTCTCCTTTGGTTATGTTAGATTTTTACATGTTCATTTTCCATTTCTTCTAGTTTTTTATTAGGATTGAATAATTATGTTACTTTTATGGGATATTCATTAAAAATCTTGTTTTGAAGTTTTCATCACTTCCATTTAAATACTAGGTCCATATTTCTTATATAATGTTTTCATGAATAATTTTTATATTCTATAAATATTTATTAAAGTCATTTTTACCAATTTTTTACTTTTAATAAAATGTTTTAAAAATAATCTTCTTACCATTTTCCAAATGAGGAACTTTTTACCAAAAGTTTGAAAAAAATATTTGATTTAATATACACCTCATGAACGAATTCTACCACCATCATGAAAACTATTTTCTTTATAAATTACATTAAAATTTACATGGATATTTTCAAATAATTTTTTTTCACATAATATTCTTGAATTCATTAGGTTTTAAATAAGTTATTTCAAAATGAAAATGGTATTTTCCATAAATTAAGTTCCAGTGATTTTTTATAGGTATTTTTATCTATAAAAACACCCATTGATGTTACCAAGGATATGAAGTGATATAATATCTATTCATTATCTTGATAGTTTATGATGTTGAAATATTGATGTTCCATATTCTTGATTAATTATGGATAATGGTTGACTTATAATGAATGTTGAGAATGAATTTTGTTGGCCATTCAAAATAAAAGTAATACATAGGAAATGCATGTGATGGGTGGGAAATGGATATAGATAATCCATAGATTCATCAAGAAGACTCATGATATAAAACATCAGGCATGTCTTATTAGATGTGTATTTGGTTTACACCTAACTAATTTTTATGAATGATTTCATAGTTAAGAGGACATGATTGTAAGAATAATGATATCATGGATGAGATTCCTTGATCATGAATGTCAAGAATTATGAATTTATTTTATTAAGAATTCATTTTTCATTATCCATGTGTTTTTTATGTTAGTATTATCCATGGATTCTCATTGAAATCAATTTATTGATTGAATGGAATGTGTTTTTATTATCTACTCTTCCATTTCGATTATGTATTATTTACTAATGATAGATTTTGATGTACATTACCTTTATAGAGAAACATAGCTCACCCTTTTTAGTTTTACTTTCCTTATGATATGAATAATGATATTGTGAATGATATCAAGGGTACAGGAATATTTTTTATTCTATGTTTTTGTAATTCTAAATTAATATTAGAATCATGTTTGTATCTATTTTTCTATGACTTTAAAACATATTAATCTTGTGTATACCACTATTTATTGATGGTGCGTAGCCAAAGAAATAGAATAAAAACCTATAGTTAATATAGATATTCCCTAATTTGCAATCTAATACATATAGTGTTGTATCTTATAAAATCATAACCATAATAGGGTAGATGAATCAAATTATGAAAAATAACATTTCCTGTATGGAGAAACCTATTGTTACATGGAATGATTCACCTATATTAGATCAAAAAAAGTGACAGAAGCCTCCATATTTTAATGAAACTACTAATAATGAGTAGATGGAAAATTTATTGAGTCCTTTAAGATATTCCAATGTTTGGGAATTAATTAATGTGAAAAGGTTATTCTGATGGTCTATTATCTGAAGGAGATACCGATCAATTGTGGCCATTTATCTAAAACACTAAAGTGGTTGAAAAAATAGACATCATGGAATGGATAACTTTATAAGTGATACTATTTTAGAAATACTTAACTTGAGAACAATGAGTTAAATTTTAGAAGAAGTTACCCACTTTAAACAATAAGGAAGAAGAATGTGTGGCAGATTATGGGGGAAACTTTACAAGATGATCCAGATATATTTTGGACTATATACATAATCTATAAATCAATATTGAAAATTTATTTGATATCCTTAAGTCGAGTTTCCAAGGTAACTAGTTTTTCAACCATTTTTATCATATGAGGATATAGAATAAAGTTCCATCAAGAAATTGAAATAGTTTTCTAGGTTTTATATTGTAAAGGAAATCTAACATATATTAATTGTTGAAAAAAATACTCAGGTACTTTCTTTATGGGAACAATATTTTGTTTCAAGTATGGATAAATGGTTCATATGGCTATTAACTTAAATTTAAATAAAAAACAACTTATATCTAGTGATTCAACTATAAATAAATGGGTAATTATTAAAACCAATTTCATAAGATTCAAGGGAACTTATCACAAAAGAATCCAAGGTGAGAAGTCCAAGATTACCCAATTACTATATCCAAAGTGGATGTTACTAGAAATTTTTTTAATGTTACACTTATCATATAGTATGGACATGAAAATGATATATATGTTTCGAGTTCTATCCTCTATTAAATATTTGAATAATTTCCTAAGGGAATCACATCACCACCTCAACAATTAGTGTTGAGTTATAAGTAAAAACTAATAGTGGTATGATTATAGCATCTCAAGACAATAGCTCCTCTCTAATAGAAGTTTGTGGGATTATGCTTTCAGAAAATATTTTTATTCTTCCTCTGGTAGAATTTTATGTCATTTTGGTCATGGATTGGATCTGTTTTTATATATCCTATATTAATTTTTGAGGAAGGGAAGTTATATTCGGTATTCTGAATCAACCTAAAATCATCTATCAATGTATGTAAGAACATGAAATATCTATTAATATTATTTAAATCATATAGTATTTACTACATATGCATGAGTGATATTTTTCTCAAAAGGTTTGGGAGAAACTCAAAATTGGATATTTTCTTATTGTTTGGGAATATGATGATATATTTCTTAAGACATTCCTAGTATTCCCCCAAATTATAATGTTTATTTTTAATATAACTCATACTTGGTTCTATGATTATTTAAAATAAACCATATATAATATCCCTAAATGATTTGTAGTAATTAAAGAAGAAACTACAATAGAATATTTATAAGGGATTCATTTGTCATAGTACTTCACTGTGGGGTTCACATGTAATTTTTTTTAATAAGAAAGATAGATTTATGCCTCTTTGAATTAATTATCAGGAACTTAAAAAGATCGTTATTAAGAAAAAGTATCCTCTATACAATACCCATGATTTTTTAATCAGTTATGACGATCAATATTTTTCAATGATTTTTCTTTGATCTAAATATCACTAGATAAGGTTCAAGAAGAAGGATATACTGATGATAACCTTCCTTATGAAGTATGGTCATTGTGAATTTTTAGTATTACTATTTACATTTTTCAATTCTCCTTCTATATTTGTGGATTTAATGAACAAAGTATTTATAGATTACCTTGATCTATTTTTGGTAGTATTTATATAATATATTATAATTTATTTGAAGAGAAAGGAAGAATTTGACAAACATTTAAGGATTTTGATGAATACCCTAAAGAAAGATAATTTATATTCCAAATTTACCTAGGGTCAATTTTGGATACAAATTGTCTCATTATTGGGTCATATAATTTCAAGTGAGTGTATATTGGTGAATCCTTCAAAGATGGATGTTATTAAACAATCACCCACACCATCTAAAATCACCAAGATTTGTAATTTTCTATGGTTGGAAATATTCTACCAATGATTTTTGAGATGTTTATCTTGGATATCAAATCCACTAATATTTTTAAACTAAAATAGAGACAAGTTCTTATTGATAGATGAATTTGAGAATAATTTCAATGAACTAAAGATATGGTTGGTCAATGTGCCTATGATTACACTACAATTTAGTGGAGAAGGATTTATGATATATAAGGATGCATCAAAGAAGGGGCTGGTATGGGTTCTCCTATAGAAT
The DNA here is from genome assembly GCA_963277665.1 of Viscum album. Lineage (NCBI taxonomy): Eukaryota > Viridiplantae > Streptophyta > Magnoliopsida > Santalales > Viscaceae > Viscum > Viscum album. Next base: position 670,820,999 of record OY728133.1, read on the forward strand.
GATATGATTATGGCTTATACCTCTCTCCAATTGAAAATTAATGAGATAAATTACTCGACTTATGATTTTTCCCTGGCACTGGTAAATTTTTCAATAAATATGTAGAGGGATTATATGTATAGTGAAAGGTGTTATATATATACTAATAAAAAAACATTAAGTATATATTTACATAAGAATAGTTTAATATAATCCATAGAATATGGTTTAATTTAATAAAATTTTATTACTTCTCAATACATTACCACCCTGAGAAGGAAAAAAAGGTGTTTGATTCCTTCAGTTAGAAATACCATCCTAGTTTTTCCATGATGTGGATTGAAATAGATATAATATTTAATCATCTTCAAAATATGGATCTTGAAATCTTAATTAAAGAGTATATATCTTATATTTATCATATGAATGTTCAACTATACAATAATAATAGGATTAATAATTTGTCTAAGGAAGATGTGTAAATACAAAATAAGACTAGAAATATTCCCGAGTTTAACCATGATCATGTTGGAGTGATAGGTGTAACGCCCCTGACTTGGTGCTTCCTGATGTGATCAAGATGGGTTGGCTACATACCCTTAAGAAAACCTCCTCATATTCTAGAGGGTTATGGGCAGCAGTTAGGGTGTAAGGGATATAGTTGGGAGACTATACCCTCTATAAAAGAGACAAACAATAGTAGAAAATAATAACCTAGTAGAGGTAATAGAAGAAAAAAGAATAGTTAACATGATGCATCCAATATAGAATAATGGATAACCCCAACAATCAAATAATAATAGAACTATGTAATGATAATATGAAATGTAAATAAGTGACACATTGAATAACAAAAAAATAAATGACTAAGAATAATCAAATAAAATATGTTCCAAGTCTCAATTCCTATGTCGGATCCATCTCTACACTTCATCTCATCAATTAAGAAACAATCAAAAATATGGTCCCTTTCCCTTATATAAACTTGAATCCATTAAATCTATTCAGGTACCAAATAGTGGCTCATCTAGGGTGTGAGTAAAGATCAGTTGGTTAACACCACCAGGTAAAACAAAATTCAGTCTAAGATATATTTTGTACAAAATAATGTGATAAACAGGGTATTAATTAAATTAATTAATATTGCATGAAAAATAAATCTACTGAACCACAAGATCTGGGTTGACACCTGTGATCAACCAAACCTGCTACGACACTATATTAGATATCTCTGAGCATGTCACAAAACCATGATAATGATGGTATCGAGAATGTAGCAGAATCCCCGATAATGGTATTTTAAATTTTTTTCACTAAATATAGACATGAAATTATTGACGTCTATGAATAACTACCAGATTATTTCCTTAGGATCACACGTTAAAGAGATTAAGCACAATATTAAAACCATAAAATACCTAGATTGGATTTGAAGTTCTTCATAACTTCTACTCATCACTGGATATCACTGCTTGAATAATACGAATATTAATTCCTATAGATAATACTCACATTCTTAAAGAAACTATGAGAGTGATGATTATAGAATTCTGGGTACTAGTGTCGAGATTCGACGATGCCTTCGATGCTTCAATGATCATTTCAACACCTTGCTTATGATACTTGGTAGAGAGCTCGATTTGAGCTCCTAGATACAGAGCCTCTCTCTCTAGAACATGGGAGAGAGAATAATATATATAAATCCAACGAGTAGTCCCTATTTAATTCCACTTTTCTTTTATTTATAGAGTGTTTATGAATTTCCTGAAATTTCCTCATGACCCCCAAATAATTAACATTCTATAAAGGACATGTTATGACTACTAAACTGAGTCATAAATATTATTATCACTTTCTAATAATACATTAAAAATATTAGATGATAATAAATGAGTATTTAACTTAACTCATTGTTCCCAGAAAAATTAATTGGACCTTGAATATTTTAAACTAATATTCATTCAATAAATATTTTTCACATATTTACTAAAAAATGGTAAATACATTTAATAAATAAATTCCATGAAAATTATTATTAACATGAATAATATGAATTTATTTATTCCTTTGGTGATCATAAATCTTTGAAAAAATCCCAGACCCTAGTGATAGGGCCCACCATGTCCAATATACCTATTCAATTGAATAGGTAATATTATTGAATACGCTATTATGTGTGACCCTATTGGCCCCTATATTAATAGTAGTGAATATTATTCACAGACAAAGAGTGAGATCTAACAACCCATTATGGCCCCTAAAGAGATAAGGATTGTCACACCCGGTAAAACCAACCTATGAACATGCACTGTGTAATATATAATCTCTTTGTATTTAATATCTCATAAAGCAGGACACACACTTGTGTCATATCCCTTTTCATTATTTATTGTTTTTTTATCTAACTGGATGGATTTTCTCTCGAATACCATGGACATGTTCTTTTGAAGGTACTACCATCCTGATCAATGAGGCCTGATATATATAAATTCCTTATCCTAGAATAGGAAAATCCTTTCTTGATCATTCAACCAATGTCACACCACCATTGAAGCACCCAACACAAGATACCTCACCAGGATTTCATTATCATGGTTTTTCCTTTCATAAAAGTATGTGATCAAATGGAAAAAATAGAAATGATCTCAAGTCAGGAGACCATTACACATGTTCTTAGATAGGAACATCCAATAAAACCCACAATATGTGGTTTTCCTATTAGTGGGTCTGTCCTTATGATCTAATTACAAAATATGACCATGTGAAAAATTCATGAGAATAAGCCTCAATGATTATGAGACCCCAAAACCTAAAAGTAAAACATATACTGTGTCCAATAAGTAAGATTCATATAGATATGAAGACTTTTATTTAATATTAATGTTATAATATCTCTTGGTTCACATTATAGCCCGGGATCGGCTAAAAAAATTTGAAATGAAAATTAATCTATTGAAATTACCATTGAATAGTGGATATAGAAACGTCTACACTATAAAGGTAATAATACATCATGTATATCTAAATATATACAAAATATGGTAATCAAAAGTACTGTATAGTTGGGTATAAGGAACCCATTATTACAACAATCCCTCTTAAAATATAGCCAACTTTCTTACCATACTTGTTAGAAACTCACACTACTCTAAAAAAGGGATATATCCACAGAACTATGACCACAGTTTTATAAGTCCATGGGTATATCTTAGTTTATAGACACACTTCTATTAAAACTATGGCTAAATCATAATATATATCCATGATTAAAAAAAATCTGTATCTATGTTTTTTTTACCATCTATTAGGCTCCTCCTTCCCACTGTCCGTGACGCCCTACTCCTCTCCTACCCTAATCTGTGACTTCTTGAACCCTTGACATGGACCTGCTCTCCATGCACTCATCCTCGACATCGCTGCTACAATTCCCAACCAACGATGTTTCATGATGGCCTCCCCACACTCGCGCTCGAATTTCCCCGACGTCGCTGCTACACTTCCCATCCAGCAGTGTTTCATGATGACCTCCCCACCCTCGCGCTCGACTTTCCTTGAAATTGCTGCTACACTTCCTGGCCAATAGTGTTTCACGACGTCCTCTCCAACCTCACACTCAACTTTACCCTACCAATCTCTACCCTCTCCACCGGAGAATACTCCTCCTACCTCGTTGTTCCTCCTCCATCTCTATTCCCCTAGAGACCAAATGGTAACATATTCTATCCTTTTTGTTGATTGGAATTTTAGTTTTTTCCTTGCCCACACGCTTGGTTTGTCATGAATATGTAAAATTTTCAGGAAATTTGAAAGGTATTTCAATTACAAGCTTTATATATTAGGGGAAATTTTTACCAGGAGTGCCCATGTCAAGCCGTATTTGACTCATCATTCTTAATTGGTTCTGGGCATTGAAAACGGGTTTTGAAATTTATTTGATTTTTTTTGTTTCCTTGAATTTTTCAATTGTTTCACAACTAAAATGTTGATGGGATTTTATGCAGTGTTTTAAAAATGTTTTCCTTTTCATCCCACATGATTCTTACACATTCTTTTCACAAATGACTTTCTATTTTGGTTTCTATATAAGGTTCAACCTTTTATATATTTTTCTTACCCACTTTCATGATATTAGTAATCAAGGATCTTATGGTAGTGAAGGATATTAGGGAATATAAGAGAGATTCAGTGGGAAATGGTTGATCTTATATTGATAAGAAGAGGAAATGTTACAAAATCATAGTGATTACGAGTGGTTAAAAACTTAAGATAAGAAGTTTTATTCTCCTCCATCCAGCTGAAAAATTTCATTGGAGTAATCACAGTGTGGATGAAGAGGCAATAACTAGCCTATTTTTCCTAATAGTTCTAAAGAGTGTCATAATTAGGAAGGGGGGATGTGGGGGGGGGGGGATATCCAGGGAAAGGGAGGGGGTTTCAGGGGGAGTGGGGGGGTTTTCTCTAGGGAGAGGGAGGGGGGATGCAGGTTGGGGGGGGGGGGGGCTGTCCAGGGGGTGGGTGGGGGCTGTGTAGGGTGTATGTGTGTGTGTGGGGGGGGGGGTTCCATGGAAAGGGAGGGGGGATACAGGTGGGGGGGGGGATATCCCAAGGGGAGTGGGGGGGTTTTCCAGGGAAAGAGGGGGGGGGTAGGGGGAGGGTGTAGGTGGGTCTGTAGGGGCAGGGGGTCTATAGGGTGAAGGGGGGTCTGAGGGGGCAGGGAGGAGGGGGGAAAGGTAGGGCAGGGGTGTCTGTAGTGGTAGGGTAGTGGGTCTGCAGGGGGAGGGGGAGGGTGTTGGAGCAGGGGGGTGGGGGTGCTGCTATATGGTGGGGGTGTGCAGGGGTTGGTTATGGATTAATGTATTATTTTTTCATTGTTGGTTATGGATTCATGTATAATTTATCATGTACAGTTGACACACTGATCACATATAACTAAGAACACTCTTGGGAAGCACAAAGTCCTATTCTTGTAGGTCCTACGTACGAACTAAAACCAACAGACCCTCTAGGGAAGCACTTAATCATTTATTCCCTATTTGATCTCCCGCACCAGCTTCTCACATCCCTGAGATAACTCACATGAGAGGTTGAACGTTTTAGACATTTTTGCAGATCTACTCTATTCTAGGCTGATTAACGGGCCGAGGATCAAGTATATCGATCTTCGAGGATCAAGGTAGGTGGTTTGTTTCCCTACGTTGAACTTCTTTGATTTTTGGTTGCAAAAGTGTCAGATACCCATGTATTGGGTATCCTGGGTTAATGATTTTTTTCCTATTGTTTATTTTCCCTAGATTTCATATTATCTTATGATTAATTGTTGCTAACTTATGCTTGGATTCATGGTTTAAGATCACCCCATGAGTGTTTCTCCCTCCATTTTGCTGTTTATCGCCGTTTGGCACCGTTTTCCCATGAGGCAAACCCTATTGAAGTTGTTAGTTACTTGTTTTCACTAATTGAATTTGTTGAATTATGTTTAAATGATTTTTATGTATGGTAGATTTTAGCCAAGTAGTTTTTTAACATACTTAGGGCTACTGACAGTTGATTACGCATGACTGGACTACTCAGGGCTGTGAGAACCTGGTGCGGGATATCAAAGAGGGAATAAACGATTAAGTGCTTCACTAGAGGGTCTGTTGGTTTTATTTTGTATGCTGGACCTATGGGAATAGGACTTTGTGCTTTCCAAGAGTGTTCTTAGTTACCGACGCATCGAGACCACCTGATGAATTAGACGTAAGTGCTTCCTTAGAGAGTCTGTAGCTATCGTTGCAAGACCATAAGGGAATTGACATAAGAGATTCCCAGAGTGTTTTTGCCTTGTTTGATTACTAGACTATAGGGGTCTGCTAGTTTGAGCCACCTAGAGAGTCTGTGTGAATTTTTGATGGTTGGTTGTGACGATTCCACCAAGCCAAAGAACAAGCTTGGGGTTTTGTAATGCTTGTGTTTAGGTAGTCTTTTGAGATACCTGTTGTGTTACTTGATTACCTTGGAAAAGAAAGTTTTTCTAGTTTTCCCTGGTTGTTTAATTAAATTGATGTGAATGGTAATTGGTAAGATTATTTACTGGTGTACTCTTAGTCCATAACTGTACTTATTTTCCTTTAGTTTTTCTATATTACTCACTAATAGTGGGGAACAAATCTTGTGGTGATTGCCTACTGGGATTAGTCTCACACCCTGTTTGGGTCATGCTTTTCGGCCCAAACAGATTATATGGTTGCAGGTGTAGGTGGGGATTGTGGTCCTTCTACCTCATGTACTTGATTGCATGTTGGAGCTGGAGAGCATGGGACCGGTCTTTGGATAGCGATACTGCTGGAGTTGCTGTTTACATTTAGTACATGGGTTTCAATATTATTTCAGCACGTTGTTTTGTTGACTTATTTCCATAGATACATGTACCATTCTGCATCATTATTATATCATACATTTCTTCTACTTTTAGTTCAATTGTTGTATGCTATTTACTACTTCTGCTATTGATTATCTTTATTCTTCCGCTACATACTTTACCAAATGAGGGCATAGTTTCCCCACTGACTCGCCAAGGACCTTGCTGCTAGTTGTCAGCCTTTGGCGTTTGGGGAAATGTACTTGAGGTTATGTGGAGAACCGGGTACGGGGCACCGGTTATGTGGATCCGGATTCGGGTCGTTACAAAGTGGTATCAGAGGAATTTTCTTCTTTTCTATTGCCTTATTGTTTTGAGACAATAGACAGGGATAGGAAGAAATGGGTAGTAAGTTCTTAACTATTCCTGGGAGTAATTAACCCATGTATAGGTAAAAGCTACATTACCTCGAAATTGCAATTTTCAGTTTTTTCAAGCGTTACAGTTTATTATATTTCCTCCTTGGGTGATTCACATGTTTTGTGCCGTTATAGTTTATATGATTGTGGTTCTATTTTTTTGAAACCCGATGAGATGAGGGTGTGCCATCTCATGAATCATATAGGCACTGGGTAGGAAATCACATGTCATGCATTTTACCATGCCATCTAGGGTGCATTATAATTTCATGCTGTTGTGATAGATGTCGTGATAAATTATGCATGTTGTTGTGATAGTTGATGTGATAGACATATTTATTGTGCTAATATAGTATTGTTTATTTTACAGCCTATTTAGCATGGACGCCAAGCTCTGGTCTTAGAGGTGTTATGGGCACTCAAGGATCAGAATTTAGAGGATCATTGGATTGTTATGTTGTTTCCTTATTATATGCATTATTATGATGCCAACCTTCGATTCGCGGGGAGTATGGGCCCTCACAGATCGAAATTTGGTACATATATAGCATCCCACCTTTTGTCACATAAACATTCATTACATTATACAAAACAGAGGATCTTTAAGGTTTAGTGTCTTGGAAACCAGGAACTTAATACATTATATAAAAATACATTCCTCTTAAACACTTGAAAGGCTTCTCCTTATGTTCATCCTAGTTTCATTACTCCATCTCATAACCTGGGGACATACATCAAAAGAAAGGGTGAGCAGAAGGCCCAGTAAGGGAAACATGGGGAAACATTTAACATGTGAACTTGAGATACATCAACAATGTCATGAAAAAGAACTTTAAGGCATGAGAAAGAAATCATGAGGCATATCATAATAAAAATAATGTTTTTCATAACTTGAATATGTGGCTACCACATTTAACAGATAAAATCATTTTTGTTTCACCAAGGTCCATCCCCAAGGTGTCAATAAAAAATTACCAAGGTTATTCACCATGGTATCAGTCTAAAAGGCCACCTCCAGAGATTAAGTCTTTACCCAATGCATTGAAGTGCTATTAGGGAGCACCATTAATTTGTCTTTATTATCATGTGATCCACATATATCATCATCAATCATTTCATAAACAACAAATATAGCATAAAAGAAATGGGTTTCATCTCATAATCATAACGTTTTAAAAACTGCTTTAAAGACATGATCTTTGTGTTACTTTAAACCCATTGAAAAGGAAAGAGGGTCTCATGTATGTAAATCCTAGAATGTAAAATAGAACATTTTGGTATATATGTGAATACCCCTTTAGAAGGAATATCTTTGAGTATTCACTTAATAAAATAAAATAATTTGAGAAAAAGAGAGAGACATTTGAGACGGAAATTCTGCAGCATAACGACTATGCTTCGGGGTTTTAGAAAACATTAAAAAGAGAGGGGACATAGGTCTCCCACTCATAAATGATCCAAATAACAGTATAGGGACAGAATATAATGGATATAAGAACATGGTAATGAGATTTTAAATACATTCCATATGAAATGGAAAACATGGAAAGAAGACAAAAATAAGATATCTCTTATGAAAATTCGGCAGCCTAATGGCGTCACTTAAACTTCAATGAAATGAATTGACGAGATAAAATAGGGCCTCTCATAATATGAAAATAAAATATCAGTATGATAGATATAGAGATCATACAACAATATAATAAAAAATAACTTTAAATACATGACATGAAAGTAGAACTTTGAAAAATGAGAAAGGTGAAAGAATCCCTTAAAAATTCGGCAGCCTAACGGTGCCACTTAAACTTCAACAAAAATGAATTGATGAGATCAAATATGGTCTCTAATCATATGAACATAAAAGATCAGTATTATAGATATAGAGATCATACCCAAAAATAATAAAAAGGATCTTGAAATACTTGACATGAAAGTAGAACTTTGAAAAATGAGAAAGGTAAAAGAATCTCTTAAAAATTCGGCAGCCTAACGACGCCACTTAAAATTCAACAAAAATGAATTGATGAGATCAAATAGGGTCTCTCATCATATGAAAATAAAATATCAGTATGATAGATTTAGAGATCATACCCCAACATAATAAAAAGTAACTTGAAAGACTTGACATGAAAGTAGAACTTTGAAAAATGAGAAAGGTGAATGAATCCCTTAAAAATTCGCCAGCCTAACGACGCCACTTAAACTTCAACAAAAATGAATTGATGAGATCAAATAGGGTCTCTCATAATATGAACATAAAAGATCAGTATTATATATTTAGTGATAATACCCCAACATAATAAAAAGGAACTTGAAATACATGACATGAATGTAGAACTTTGAAAAATGAGAAAGGTGAATGAATCCCTTAAAAATTCGGTAGCCTAACAACACCATTTAAACATAAAAAAATGAATTGACGAGATCAAATAGGGTCTCTCATAAAATTAACATAAAATATAAGTATGATAGATTTAGAGATCTTACCCCAACATAATAAAAAGGAACATGAAAGACTTGACATGAAAATAGATCTTTAAAACGAGAAGGGTGAAAGAATCCCTTAAAAATTCGGCAGCCTAACGGTGCCACTTTAACATTTTTAAATGAAATGATGGGAGAAAGAGGGGGTGTCTCATCATATTAACACTAAAAGGGCAGTAATATGAATATAAAAGATCATACTTCAACATAATATCATGGACAATAAAAGAAATGACAAAAAAGAGATTACTTGAAAAGAAAGAGAGAGGTCGGATCCCTTACCTTAAAATGTAACTCTTAAAACTCAAAGGTTGGGACCTTGAGGGCTTGGGGCACCTTGGGAGGACTCCGTGGGAGGTAATGAGACCATATAATTGTTTGGGTAGAGTTTGGAGTCGAATGGATGAGAGTATGGCTTAGTATTTATAGGGAAAGTGAGGGGACAAGGCATTAATGACCAAGGGACACCTCATTAGTTGTTTTGAAAAAACCATGGGCTTGCCGATGGTATTTTCCCATGATATTGGCCACTTGAGAAACCTCATACCTTATCTTACTATTAATAAGTCTACCATATTGATTACATACTTAACACATCATTTAATGATGTCATTAAAAACGCGTAACTTAAAAACTGTATTTTCACTATTCATCGAAATTCAACTTTCTCAGAAAAATCCCAAAATTTCACCTTAACCAAATATCGATGCTCTGATTTAAAAAATAAAATCCATTTTATAAAAATAATTTTCTAAATATTTTTAATTTAATTTTTAAATAAAAAACACTATTCACCCGAAAAAACTAAAACTTGACTAATAATTTATGAAACCATTATTTAACCATTTTATTGAATCACATTACTTAATCAAGGTTCCTAGATTATATTAATGCTTTATTTAAGTGAGATTACTAATCAATTTGGTCACATTACTAATCCTAAGCATAAAATCTCTATTCATAATTTAATATTCATCAAAAATTAAGTTGATCTTATTAGACTCTAAATTTCCTACTGAACATAATTTTAGAAGACCATTTTTTAAAAATCATTACACAATTTTAATTATTTAAGGTTTACATAAACATTTTTTTAAAATATTCTTTCTCTAAAATTCACCAAAAATATGCATACTATATTTATCCGAACATTAGAAAATTCATAAACTTCATCATAAGAATAAATCAAGATTTTTATTTAAAATAAAGGATTACACAAGCCAGTTATGGTCTCCTTACATAGCCCCTTATCACACCAGCATAGGACCTAAGTGTAAGGTGTTCTGAGGTGAGAGAATCCGAGGGAGGCTCGACCAACATTGCACGAGTAGTAATTTCTATCAGTTTGAACTTCACCCGAAGGAGATTCTGTTCTAGCTTCACACGATGAAGTTCGTCTTGGGTTTGGTCTAGAGCAAACCCCAGTGGTGCTACCTCCTTCCCAAGTTCTGTTAGATGGGCTTCGATTGGTCCAAGACTACAGGGTGAGGCCATCGAATCTTCTTTCTATATTAATTAACCAAGATCACTTGTATTTAGAGACAAAAGTCGTAACATTCAGTTTTCAACAGTCATACCGACTAACGGTCATGTAATAGTCAAAACCCAATAGTCTCATTTTAATTACACTCATGTTATCAAATGAAACAGTTTTATTGAGTATGAAAAATAAAATGACACACAAAATTAGGAAACAAGATTTATTCAAAATTTCGGGTCATTACAATCTTCCCCCCTTAAGAAATTGTGTCCTCGCAATTTTTAAAATTTGGTTTTGAAATTTCATTGAAAGTCCCACATCGGAAAAAGAGTCAGTAACACTATTACTTTAAAAAGAAGAAAAGAAAGTGAAAAGGCCACCCGAGTTAACCCATACTAGGATTCCATGTAGGAAAACATGGATATGGAAGAAAAAACAAAGGGTCAAGTTATGAGGGAGAGTGATAGAAAACATGATTAGGAGAAAGTTACCAATAATAAAATCACAAACTTATGATGCGTATCAACGGTCATTGATTACCCAGTAGGTAATGTTAATAGGAAACTTTTTTGTTTTACATTCCTTTTCATAGTTTTGAGGAATTCATTTTCTACATAGAATAAAAACATAAGGAAATATACCAACCTTCAAGTAGAGTTTCATCCTTTAATAAGTTTCTACCAAAACTAATCTTTTCTCAAAAAGACGAGCATTCAAAACTACTTGGTCTCATCAAAAATAAAGAATCATTTTATAGATAATCACATAATCCACCAAAGATTAACTATCTATTTCTTATATCTTTAAACATTATCCCGAGCTAGGGTTTTCCTCTCACCACCGCCGCCCCTTCACTATGGACGGCGCAACGCTTCCTCTCGAGCTCGGTGAGTCGGCCAGGTCCTCCACGGTGTCTTGTGGTTTCGTGGTCTCTCCTTGCTGTGGAGTTTCTATTTGGGCTTTGGTGGTTGTTGGTTCAGTCCGACGGGTGTAAGACCGGTCCCCTTTGATGGAATACTCTTCGGAGCGCTCCTCGGTTTGTTCTCGGCATCTTGATGGTGTCCTACGGTGTTCTTCTCAGCGTTTGATGGTCGCACTCTTCCGTCGGTGGTGCTTGGGGTCCCAACCGTTCTCAGGTGAGTACAGTGGGGTTTCATCATGTCTGAAGCAGTAATTTTGGTTGGTGGTGGTGGGATCTTCAGATTCAGGGCGTTGCTTGTGCGGTTGGGTGGTGTTTCTGTGATTTCTAACCATTCATAAATGGTTTTTGAGACTTCCTTTCATCTCGTTTCTTGGTGAGGTGAAGTATGGATGTTCTGGTGTTTTGGATTTGTTTTTCAATTGTTTATGTGTCTTTTGGTGCCGTCGGTGAGGCGATGTATTTGGAGATGGCGATGGTGATGGCAACGACGTGGTCGATTCTCGCCGGTGATGTTGTTGATGGCCTGTGAGTGAAAGTTCCCACTGTGATTCCTCCATTGGTGATTAAGTGGTGATTTCGGAGGGAAGATGGTGTTGCGGTGTCAATAGAGGCCGGAGAAGCTCGCCGGTGACCCGATTGTTGTTTCAGACCTGGTGTAGGCGCGCGGCTCAAGGCGGTACAGTCTCGCGGCTCGAGATTATGATGACGATTCCATCGCCGGTGAAGGGTGGTGCATGACGGTGGACTCGGGCTGTCGTGTGGACTTCGCATGGCGTGCGGACTGAGCAGACAAGGACTGTTTTGGTAGGTGAGTGGCTCGAGGTCTGTGTACATTGACGCTTGGGTCGCGGCTCGAGACGGATGGCAGGGATTTCGAATTTGCTTTTGAAATGTGAAATGCGGTTCTATTTTGGATGTGGTGAAGTTTCTGGATGTGGTAAAATGGTGTTTGGGTACCGACAACCCCTTAAACCGGCCATTTGAAAATGAAAAAAAAAATGATTCGCGCGAACATTATCCCAAAAACAGAAAGGGTAAGATAAAACAACTCTTCCTAAATAAAGAACCCAGAGGAAGGGAAAATACTTTAAATCTTCAAAGTTCCACGATACCACCCAAAGTTCATCATAGACCATTCTATAAATAATTTTCCTTAAAAATCCTTAAACTAAACCAAACTAAGATTGAAACCCAAATACAAGAAGGATTTGATAACATAGTCTTCCAAGGTAAACATTATCATTCATCTCCAAACAACATCAACCACTCCTAACATCTTATAACAAAAGTAACTAACCTAAACATATTAACCCCAAGTGAGGTTAATCATTTCTATAAGTAACCTAAATTACTATAAGTCTGCCTTAAATTCATCTATTCTTCAAAATATAATTCAACCTTTACTCCTCAAATAAAATACCGTAGTAATCTATTTACCTCGATCAAATAGGGTTCCCTACATAGTGAATGTATTCCAAAATAATAATCATCTTTTAATCCCCTAATCATCTCTGTCATATTAATACTGAAATCATCACATTTCCTATCACATTGGTCGTTGGGACATGTTCTTCCATTTCCCGCCACTAACTAAGAAAAGAAAGTGCAATTAGGGGCTTAAATACTTAGCCAAAAATCATGAAAAGGAACATAAAGCATAGAAGGATAACTTGTAGAAGAAAAGTAAACCCTAACTTGTGATCCCCTAGGTTCCAATCTAGGTTATCCATGATCATATAATCTTATGTGAATCTTTATTTTATTTTATATTTGTTCCTTAAATAATGGTTAAAACTATGCTTATGAATTTACCAAAGCATATCCCCCGGGTGTGTCGTAACCAAGAGTGCAGCAAGGCCCGTTGTGTGTACCAGTTCCCATTCGAGTCTAGCTCAAAGCGGTATTTTTGGGTTTTACCCCTATGTACATCTATGCCAAAACCACCTCTACCTGCCCGTATCTAGACAAGGATGTATTTTCTTGGCAACCCCTTACGAAATACTCACCAAAATATAAGGAAGATTTCCTATATTTAAACTTTTCTATAGGGTTCTTCCTAAAGTTTTCACATCCTAATTTCCACAAATAACTAAACCATCCTTTGATACCAACTATAGCATCCTTCCTTTTTGTAACATAAACTTTCATTACATTATACAAAACTAAGGATCTTTAAGGTTTAGTGTCTTGGAAACCAGGAACATAATACATGAAACAAAAAAACATTCTTCTTAAACACTTGAAAGGCTTCTCCTTATGTTTATCCTAGGTTCATTACTACATCTCATAACCTGGGGACATACATCAAATGAAAGGGTGAGCAGAAGGCCTAGTAAGGTAAACATGGGGAAACATTTAACATGTGAACTTGAGATACATCAACAATGTCATGAAAAAGAACTTTAAGGCATGAGAAAGAAATCATGAGGCATATCATAATAAAAATAACGTTTTTCATAACTTTAAGATGTGGCTACAACACTTAACAAAGACAATCATTTCCGTTTCACCAAGGTCCATCCCCAAGGTGTCAATAAAAAATTACTAAGGTTATTCACCAAGGTATTAGTCTAAAAGGTCTTCTCTAGAGATTAAGTCTTTACCCAATGCATTGGAGCACTATCAGGGCGCACCCTTAATTTGTATTTATTATCATGTGAGCCACATATATCATCATAAATAATTTCATAAACAGCCCATATAGCATAAAATAAATGGGTTTCATTTCATAATCAAAATGTTTTAAAAACAGCTTTAATGACATGATCTTTATGTCACTTTAAACCCATAGAAAAGGAAAGAGGGTCTCATGTATGTAAGTCCCATAATTTAAAATATAACGGTTTGGTATATATGTGAATACCCTTTTATAAGGAATATATTTGAGTATTCACTTAATAAAATAAAATAATTTGAGAAAAAGAGAGAGACATTTGAGACAGAAATTCTGCAGCATAACGGCTATGCTTCGGGGTTTTAGAAAACATTGAAAAGAGAGGGGAAATAGGTCACCCAATCATAAATGATACAAATAACAGTATAGGGACATAATATAATGGATATAAGAACATGATAATGAGATTTTAAAGACATACCATATGAAATGAAAAACATTGAAGGAAGACAAAAATAAGATTTCTCTTATGAAAATTCGGAAGCCTAACGGCGTCACTTAAACTTCAAAGAAATGAATTGAAGATAAGAAATAGGGTCTCTCATCATATGAATATAAAAGATCAGTATTATTGATATAGAGATCATACCCTAAAATAATAAAAATGAACTTGAAATACTTGACATGAAAGTAGAACATTGAAAAATGAGAAAGGTGAAAGAATCCCTTAAAAATTCGCCAGCCTAACAGCGCCACTTAAACTTCAACAAAAATGAATTGATGAGATCATATAGGGTATCTCATCATATGAACATAAAATATCAGTATTATAGATATAGATATCATACCCCCAACATAATAAAAAGGAACTTTAAATACTTTACATGAAAGTAGAACATTGAAAAATGAGAAAGGTGAAAGAATCCCTTAAATATTCGGCAGCCTAACGGCGCCACTTAAACATAAAAAAAGGAATTGATGAGATCAAATAGGGTCTCTCATCATATGAACATAAAATATCAGTATGATATATGTAGAGATCATACCCCAACATAATAAAAAGGAACTTGAAAGACTTGACATGAATGTAGAACTTTGAAAAATGTGAAAGGTGAATGAATCCCTTAAAAATTCGGCAGCCTTACGGCGCCACTTAAACATCAACAAAAATGAATTGATGAGATCAAATAGGGTCTCTAATCATATGAAAATAATATATCAGTATGATATATTTATAGAACATACCCCAACATAATAAAAAGGAATTTTAAAGACTTGACATGAGAGTAGAACTTTGAAAAATGAGAAAGGTGAATGAATCCCTTAAAAAATCGGCAGCCTAACGACGCCACTTAAACTTCAACAAAAATGAATTGACAAGATCAAATAGGGTATCTCCTTATATGAAAATAAAATATCAGTATGAGATATTTAGATATCATACCCCAACATAATAAAAAGAAACATAAAAGACTTGACATGAAAATAGATCTTGAAAACGAGAAGGGTGAAAGAATCCCTTAAAAATTCGGTAGCCTAACGGCGGCACTTTAACATTCTTAAAATGAAATTATGAGATCAAGAGGGGTTATCTCATAATATGAAAATGAAAAGGGAAGTATTATTAATATAAAATAACATCCTTAAACATAATAGCATGGAGCATACAAGAAATGACATAAAAGAGATTACTTGAAAAGAAAGAGAGAGGTCGGATCCCTTACCTTAAAACGTAACTCTTAAAACTCAAAGGTTGGGACCTTGAGGGCTTGGGGAACCTTGGGAGGACTCCTTGGGAGGTAATGAGAGAAGATAATTGTTAGGGAGGAGTTGGGATTCGATTGGATGAGAGTATGGCTTCGTATTTATAGGGAAAGTGAGGGGACACGGCATTAATGGCCAAGGGACACCTCATTAGTGGTTTTGGAAAAACCATGGGCTTGACCATGGTATTTTCCCATGGTATTGGATATTTGGTACAACTAATAACTTATATTACTATTCATAAGTCGACCATATTGATTACATAATTAACACATCATTTAATGATGTCATTAAAAACCCGTAACTTAAAAAATGTATTTTCACTATTAATCGAAAATTCAACTTTCTCAAAAAAATCCCAAAATTTCACCTTAACCAAATATCGATGCTCTGATTTCAAAAATGAACTCCATTTTATAAAAATAATTTTCTAAATATTTCTAATTTAATTTTTAAATAAAAAACACTATTCACCCTAAAAAACTAATACTTGACTAATAATTTATGAAACCATTATTTAACCATTTTATTGAATCACATTACTTAATCAAGGCGCCTATATTATATTAATACTTTATTTAAGTGAGATTACTAATCCATTTGGTCACATTACTAATCCTCAGCATAAAATCACTATTCAGAATTTACTATTCATCCAAAATTAAGTTGATCTTATTAGACTCTAAATTTTGTACTGAACATAATTGTAGAAGACCATTTTCTGAAAATCATTACACGATTTTAATTATTTAAGGTTTACATAAACATTTTTTTTAAAATATCCTTTCTCTAAAATTCACCAAAAACATGCATACTATATTTATCAGGACATTTGAAAATTCATAAACTTCATCATAAGAAGATATCAAAATTTTTATTGAAAACAAAGGATTACACAAGGCAGTTATGGTCTCCTTACAAAGCTCCTTATCACACCAGAATAGGACCTAAGTGTAAGGTGTGCTAAGGTGAGAGAATCTGAGGGAGGCTCGACCAACATCGCATGAGTAGTAATTTTTATCAGTTTGAACTTCTCGCGAAGGTGATTTCGTTCTAGCTTCACACGATGAAGTTCGGCTTGGGTTTGGTCTAGAGAAATGCCCAGTGGTGCTACTTTCTTCCCATGTTCTGTTAGATGGGATTCGATCAGTCCAATACAACTGGGTGAGGCCATCAAATCTTCTTTCTATATTAATTAACCAAGATCACTTTTATTTAGAGACAATAGTCACAACATTCAATTTTCAACGGTCATACTGACTAACGGTCATATAATAGTCAAAAACCAACAGTCTCATTTTAATTATACTCATGTTATCAAATGAAACAGTTTTGTTGAGTATGAAAAATAAAATAACACAAAAAATTTGGAAACAATATTTATTCAAAATTTAGGGTCGTTAGAGCATAGATGTTTGTTTTTCAATGTTTTTGGCATTCGGTGCAGTTTCTTAGCTACTGCCCAAAAAAACCCAGAATAGACACCGTGTACTTTATTAATACATGCCGTGTTGTTTTTAAACCATGTTACAAAATGTGTGAACAGATACATGGGGTGGTGGAGAGTCTTCAGGGACACGCCGTGTACGATAAGTACACGCCGTGTAGTAGTCAACCGTGTACCCGACCGTGTCACTAAAAACATGGGCCAGGGAAACTCGTTTAGTACACACCATGTTTTATACGAACACACCGTGTAGTTTTCTTCTGGGCACCTGACCATGTCACTAACAACACGGGTCGGGGAAGCTCGATTAGAACACGCCGTGATATAAAGGAACATGCCGTGTAGTCCTGTCCAGGTACCCGGCCGTGTCACGAACAACACGGGTTGGTGTTACCTTCTCTTAGACACACCATGTTATTTTCGGAACACACCATGTAGTCTCGTTCAGGTACCCGGCCGTGTCACGAGCAACACTGGATGGTGTCACCTTCACCTATACATGCCATGTTTGTTCGGAACACGCCGTGTAAGGTTCAGCAGTGTAGACGGCTGCGTGTTTAACAACACGAGCCGCCTAAGCCTAGTCTAGTACACTACGTGTTTTTTTGAGAACACGGCGTGTAGTCTCAGGTAAGTCGGACTGTGTGGGTGAGACATGTAAAGAGACTCGGGCGGGGAAAAAGTTTTCAAGTACACCCCGTGTGTGGGGTCAACACGCCGTGTAGTTTGAGGTGTTACACGACCTGTAGGGCAGAGGTACATGCCCATGTCAGTTTCTTAAGAAGACATGCCGTGTGGTTTTTATACACGCCGTGTAGTCATGTTTTGGAAACTTGTGTGTTTTCCTTTCCCTATTCCCGTTTTGTACTCTTGTATTTTCTGTGCTTGTTAATCCTAAATTTGAGTGTGATTTTTTTTTCTCAGAGCTATGGAACCAAGATGTCCTCCCGTTGCACGTCAGGAAACAGGCAGTGACCGTACGCCTGATACGGTAGACCAGGGACTACCTGTAGTTTTGGCGATCGTTCCGGACAAGGAACCCGTAGTGATTCCATACACTGGTGCCAATGATCAGTTCAGAGACGTTTCATGAGGTTCATGTAGACATTCCAGGGAGCTCAGCATCCTGCCCTGTCTATGGCAGAGCTGGCGCGAGTCTTCCAGCAGCAGTATCCTCCCACTTTCACAGGGGATGGAGGACCTCAGGCTGCAGAGTCAACGCTATAAACCATGATTTTCATCTTCGAGAATCTGGAGACACCCCCAAACAGGAGGGTGAAGCTCGCGATGTACATGCAACGAGATTCTACCAAGAGATGGTGGGATGTAGTCTCGCAGGTAGGGCGTCAGCGGACTATGGCTTGAGACGATTTCCAGCGTACGTTCTATGACTACTTCTATCCAGCGACGCTGAGGGCCGATAGAGCCAGAGAGTTCATGAACCTACAGTAGGGTACTCTTTCGGTTATAGAATATTCCTCCTGCTTCACTGAGTTAAAGCGTTTCGCTCCCATGCTCGGAAATGACGAGCTGTTTTTGGCAAGAATGTTTGAGGAAGGCCTCAAACAAGAGATCAGATCACAGGTGAACATATTCTAGTTGAATTCTATTACCCTAATAGTCAACCAGGTGCTGATCATCAAACGGGATATGAGGGAGACTGGAGCTGTTGACCAGGGAGGTTCAGCATCCAAGACTGATTCATTTCATGCTGACAGCCAGAAGCGCCACCAGGAGTCTACTCAAGGTGACTCGAGGAAGCGAGGTATTTCTTCTGGAAACCAGGTGTTGTGCTATCAGTGTGGAAAGAGAAGGAATAAAAAGCCTTTGTGCCCGAGAGATCTAGTGGAGTGCCGACCATGCAGCAAGATGGGTCATCTACAGCGTTTTTGCAGGGTTCTTCTTCCACCATCTAGTGAAAGAGGATCAGTTTCTACTCCTCATACAGGAGCATGATTATCAGTTCCACAGCAGACTAGGGGATGGAGTTCTTCAGGTCGTTCAGGCCAGGGTAGAGGTTGCAGATGTGGTAGTCAGGAACAGGGAGGATCATCTCAGGGATATCAGGCTGCTACACATGGCCGCGGTACTAGCCAGACGTTTGTGGTAGAGCAAATCCATTAGGAGCAGGATCCTAGACCTTCCACAGTTCGAGGTACGATCCTTGTAGCCTCAGTTTTATCTTCAGCACATTTCGATACCGGAGCTTCTCATAGCTTTATTTCTGTGCACACTATGGAGATCCTTTAACTTACTGTCTTTACTTCTTAATATAATTTGGCACTAGACACTCTTTTGGGACATAGAACTACTAGTGTGCATCAGTGCAAGGAGTGCCCCCATGTGGTTGGTGGGTCTCACTTCTTGTGGGATATTTATGTCCTTGATATGTCGGGTTATGATGTCATTCACAGAATGGACTGGCTAGTTCCTTTCGAGGCCTTTGTTGATTGTTATCGCCATAGGGTGAGTTTCACGTCACCATAGGGTGGATCGTTTCTTCACAGGGGCGAATGGGAGGTCCCGGAAAACAGAGTTGGACCAGAGCATCATGGGTTGGGCAGTGTTACAGCCCAGATTGCTAGTTTATATCTGGATTATCAGGGGACCTCTGAGATGGACTTTCCTCCAGTAGTTGACCGTTTTCCAGATGTCTTTCCAGAAGACTTTTCAGGGTTGCCTCCGGAGCATGAGGTATACTTCTCTATTGAGCTTGTTCCAGGAGTAACACCGGTATCCATACATCCTTATAGGATGGCTACGCCTGAGTTGCAAGAACTCAAGATGCAGTTGGAGGAGTTGCAGGCGAAGAGTTTTATCCGACCCAGTACTTCCCCTTGGGGTTTTCCTGTGTTGTTTGCGATGAAGGCGGATGGTACCTTATGACTTTGTGTGAACTATCAAAAGATGAACCGGTTGATAGTCAAAAACCGATATCCTTTTCCGAGGATTGATGATCTTTTTTATCAGCTTTGAGGAGCCAGGATATTCTTGAAGATTGAATTGAGATACAGCTTTCATCAGTTGCGGGTCAGACCTTCTAATATACCTCTCACAGCCTTCCAAAGCAGGTATGGTCTATACGAGTATCTGGTTATGCCGTTCGGTCTCACGAACGCATCAGCAGTTTTCATGGCGCTGATGAACAGAGTTTTCCATCCTTACTTGGACACTTTCGTCATTGTCTTTGTGGACAATATCTTGGTGTACTCTCACACTCGACACAACCATGCTAACCATCTTGAGATTGTATTGAGTACACTGAGAGAGTATTAGTTATATTTTAAGCTCTCAAAGTGCCACTTCTGGATAGACGAGATTCACTTCCTGGGCCTTGTCATCTCAGAGATAGGAGTATCAGCAAACCCAGAGAAGGTGAGAGCAGTAGTTACCTGGGAGTAGCTGAAGAATTTCTTCAAGGTATGGAGTTCCCTGGGACTGGATGGTTACTACCGGTGGTATATATAGTACTTATCATGCTTAGAATCACTGTTGACGGGCTTGACTAAGAAGGGTGCGATGTACGTGTGGTTAGAAGCTTGCAACTCAACCTTCTAGGAGCTGAAGGGGAGATTGAATTTGGCACCGTTTCTAGTTCTTCCAGAGTTGGGAAAGAGTTATACAGTTTTCTGTGATGCATCTAGCATCTGTCTTGGAGTAGTGCTTATGCAGGAAGATCGTGTTGTTGCGTATGGATCTCGGCAGTTGAGGCCACATGAGAAGAACTATCCTACGCATGACCTAGAGTTGGATGTTGTTGTTCATGTTTTGCATTGTTAGAGGCACTATCTCATGGGAGATCATTTTTGGGTATATACTGACCACAAGAGCCTCAAGTATATCAACACATAGTGTGACCTGAATCTGAGACAGCGTAGGTGGGTCGAGTACCTACAGTCTTTCGACTTCAAGCTTACTTATACACCTGGGAAATGAAATTTTGTGGCTGACGCACTGAGTAGGAGGACTCGGTTACTGGTAGTTCATGAGGCTAGTAGTGAGTGGAAACTAATGACACTATTCTCTTAGATACTTCTGTAGGTGCATGACAAATAGGGACAGACAATTCTTTCTTCTATAGCGGTCACCTCAACTCTTTGAGATCGAGTTCGAATGAGGCAACTATCAGACCCAGAGGTCCCATTCCTATGGGAGGGTGTGTCAGATGGAGACCCTACTCCTGGGAGGAAAGTGGGCGATGATGAGGTGCTATGTTTTCATGGCCGCATATGAGTTTCAGCAGAGATACGTGAGGAGATGATGCGGGAGTTTCATGCTTCATCTTGGGAAGTTCATCCTGGTGTCACCAAGATGTACTGAGACTTACACCATCAGTATTGGTGGCTAGGTATGAAGAGGGATGTGGCTGGTTTTGTTATGTGGTTTTCTACCTGTCAGCAGGTGAAGGCAGAGCATCAGCGACCATCATGGCTTTTACAACAGTTACCCATTCCTGAGTGGAAATTGAATGATTTCACGATGGACTTCGTGATAGGATTACCAAGATTGACTCGAGGAAATGATGAGGTTTGGGTTGTAGTGGACAGGCTTACGAAGGTTTCACACTTCTTTCTGATCAAGGAAACCTTCAGTGTTGATGAGCTGGGACGGTTGTACATCCGAGAGATTGTACATCTGCCTGGAGTTCCATACTCCATTGGTTCAGACAGGGATACATGTTTTACTTCGCACTTCTGGCAGGGGCTATAGAGGGCTCTGGGTACACAGGTACTTCTGAGTACAACATTCCATCCCTAGACTGATGGTCAGTCCGAGCGTACAATCCAGGTGCTGGAGGATATGCTCCTAGCTTGCATTCTAGACTTTGGTGGTACTTGGGGGAAACATATCCCTCTGGTGGGGTTCACCTACAATAATAGTTTTCAGGCGACTATTTAGATGGAACATTACGAGGCTTTGTACGGTAGGCCATGCCAATCACCTTTAAGCTGGATAGAGGTTGGATAGGCAGCTTTTCAAGGACCACGTCTTGGTTAGGAGACCTCAGAGCAGATAGAGTTGATTCGGAAGAGGATGGCTACTGCATAGTCTCGGCAGGAGTCTTATGTAGATCAGCGGAGATGACCTCTAGAGTTCAAGGTTGGAGATCAGGTTTTCCTGAGTATTACCCCGAGGTTGGGAAATAGTAGGATTAGGAAGTAGGGGAAGCTTTCATCGAGATACGTCAGGCTGTTTGAGGTTCTGGAGAGAGTCGAGCTAGTTTCTTATAGATTGCAGTTACCATAGAGGTACCAATCCATGGACGACGTCTTTCATGTTTCTTAGCTTCGACGGTATTTCTTAGACCTGTCTCATGTTTTTGAACCCGAGGAGGTTGATATGGAGCAGGATGCATCTTTCGAGGAGCATCCTATCAGGATTGTCGATCGCAGTATGAAAGTTCTTTGTGGCCATTCTGTTCCTCTAGTATGGGTGTGATGGCAACACATGCGAGTATAGGACAAGACCTGGGCGAGGGAGGATGATGTTCGATTGAAGTGGCCAGAGTTGTTCGAGGATTCTTTTTTTAAGCCTCGTTAGGGAAATTCATGGATGAATTTTTTTAAGGGGGGAATTTGGTAAGAACCTGGATCTTCCTTTGAGGTATGTTTTCTTTTTTCTGAAGTTTTTGGAAAAAATGAAGTTTCTGGAAATTTTTGAAGTATACGCCGTGTACTTTCTGAGTACACGCCGTGTACTCTTTTCCTGGTCAAATCCATGTGTTGGCCGTGTCCGGGCCACACACACGGTGTGTAGGGATGACGTAGAGGCCGATTTTGGTGGATTACGGAAAAAACCACTACACATCATGTACTTTAAAAGTACACGCCCTGTACTTTCTTTTTATTTCATTAATCAAACCAGGGTCACGCCTAATTCTGATTAAACATCTTCTTATGCGCCTAATTCCATCCAGAGCGTCTGAGGAGGCCGATTCTTCTCTGAGCCACCGATCCGTCACCGGTCGTCTGAATCAAACTCCATCGATTGCAGGAGAATCAAAGTGGTGAGTTCTTGGTTCTTCTTTGACCTCGTTTCCTGATTCTTCCTATATTTTGAGTTATCTGAGGTTGAAAATTTTAGATGTTTTTGCAGATCTACTACGAGCCACCGATCTGTTACTATTCATCTGAATCAAACTCCGTCGATAGCAGGAGAATCGCAGTGGTGAGTTCTTGGTTCTTCTTTGACCTCGTTTCCATATTCATCTTCTCGTGTGAGTTATATCAGGGCTGTGATAACCTGGTGCGGGAGATCAAAGTGGGAATATACGATTAAGTGCTTCCCTATAAGGTCTGTTGGTTTTAGTTTGTATGCTGGACCTATGGTAATAGGACTTTGTCCTTCCCAAGAGTGTTCTTAGTTACCCACGCATCGAGACCACAGGAGGAATTAGATGTAAGTTCTTCCTCATAGAGTCTATATCTATCATTGCAAGACTATAGGGGAACTGATGTAAGAGCTTCCCAGAGTGTATGTTCCTTGTTTGATTACTGGACAATAGCGGTCTGCTAGTTTGAGCCACCCAGAGAGTCAGTGTGAATTTTTGATGGTTGGTTGTGATGAGTCCACCGTGCCGAAGAACAAGCTTGGGGTTTTGTACTGATTGTGTTTAGGCAGTCTTTTGAGATACCTGTTGTGTTACTTTCTTACCTTGGAATATAAATCTTTTCTAGTTTTCCCTGGTTGTTTAATTAAATGAATGTGAATGGTAATTGGTAGGATTATTTACCTTTCCCATTATTTTCTTATAGGTATTTTCTTATGGTGGGGCGGATTCCATCCACCACCATCTAAGAAAGTGATTTCAACATCGGATTTGGGTATGTTTTATCTCGTTTTTATTCTTTGGACCAATTTTCATTAGGGATTTTATTTTGGGTTCCTTATATTTTTGTAGTGCGTTTTGGATTTCGTTGAGGTGGATTCGAGTCACCATTGATGAAGGATTACATGTGTATACATAGGTAAGAATATACATATATAAGTTCTCCCTTTATATATACTCACTAATGGTAGTATGAATATATATATTGGGGCTAGGTGTGCTTATATATAGATATGAAAAATTCATACATGTGTAAGTGTAAAGGGGTATATGCAAGTATAGACATATATCTTAGGGACCCCTTGGGAATATTTTTCCATGAAAATATGTACATATAGGCTAGGTGTCCTTATATATATGTGAAGTTTCATATGCGTGAAAGCAGAAAAAAATGAAGATTCGAGTTATCATCATCAAAAGAAAATGCGCCTTGAGGTTGAGGTAGGGTCCCTCTCCTAGCCTCTTTAATTCAAGAATGTTTTAAATTGCATTTAGTTTCCTTCTTAATTATGCATTTTTATATTAAATTGAAATTCTTGAATAAGTGTTAGTTAAGATAATTGTTTCATTTTATAAATAAGTCATGGTTTTGTAATAAAACTCCTCCAATGGAGGTGCGCTGTCTGCAAAAACTCACAACGGTATACCTTTCTTGGAATTATTGCATTGACGTTTTCCTTATACTTGATGTTATTGTTAGTAATAAATCACACATCGTACTTGACCCTTTTTATATCCCTGTAGTGGGTTTTCCTCTTTTTATTAAAATTGTTTTTTCAACCAAGACACCCTTTAAGTGTCGTTAGACTTTTAAGATTAAATTTCCCATAATGACCGTGTCACCACTAAGTGAATAGCTTGATTTGGATGTAATGTCCTGTACATGGTTTTAGAATGGTCAAACATATTCCTTTAATTCACATAAATTCTCTAAATATTTCTCTACAAATAGATTTAAAAATATTATATTCATTGTTATTCCTTCGACTATGGACTACAAAATGATCATGATTCCACTATTTTATAAGTCATTTAAATGAAAAATTACATCCACAAGTTTTACTATGACATGGTGAAAAATACTATCCATTTTCCATCCTCTATGATCATGGTCCATATCCTCCATGGGGTGGTATTCCTCTCTTTTTTGACACTATATTTCTGAGTCCCACATTAGAATTTAGTGAATACATCCACTATTTCATCAATCAATATGATACATATACCACCTTTGAAGTACTTTGGTACTAACCTATACCGAAACCACTAGTTCTTGAATACTACTTGGTTCCACCTCTCAGTAGGTTTATATTTCCCCAACATAGAACCCCTTTTTACTAGCGTTGTGTTCCTCATTCACCACCAAATTCTAGTTGTAGTTGATCCTAGTCGTTGCCTCATGGGGGAAAATACTAGATCTTATGGATAACTAGTGATAAATACTTTTTATCTCTTATCCTTTCATTGTTTTAATTTTCAAAAATGAACATTATGTAGACTTGTAATTTTTCATTTTTCTCACTACCCTCACTGCTGACCTCCATGACTTGTTGAAGATAATCATATCGTGGAGATCTTCATCATTTCCTATAGATAGGATTAAAATTTTGGAACTCTGGTTAAAACACACATAAAAAATCCTCATTAAACAATTCCATATCCATTATGGGTTATCCAAATTCACTAAGGTGTGGTTAATTCTATAGTCAAGGCTTTCATAACTAATATTCATTTATTAAAATAAATCAAAGTATTATCATACCTTTAAGAATTATTGATTTATCGTTTCATTATTCATGACCCATGGAAATTTCTTCTCCCTATATTCATTTTCCATCAATAATATTATGTAATTGAATTTACTAGTTACCATTGAGTCATTGAAAAATACTATAACCCTACCAAGACAGAGCTCATTATTGGAAACCAGAGTTTTATACAAAAATCTCAGGTTTTCGATGTCACTAATATTTTTAAATAAAAGATAATATCTCGAGATTTTTAAAATCTCAGATTCATCCAAATATTATATCAATTTATACCAATAATTTGTGAAAACATGTGATACCACTTGATGTTCTTTGTATCTTCTTTACAATGAAACTCTGTTTTCTTCACAGAAGGATAAATAACTATTAAGTTCTCATCGTCAACTCCCCCAAATCATATTTTGAAATAATCATGAACATTAGGAAACAATTATTTTTAATTCTATTTTGTCTCTCCCAAATTCTTCTCAATATCCTGAAAATAGTTAGCTAATAACACTTGTTATTATATTAATAAATAAACATGTAACACAAGAATATCATTTCTACTCCACTATAGAAATCTTAATATTCTTGGCAGTCACATTCCACTTGAAATGTGGTCTTATATCACTTTTTTATCTTCAATTATGGTTTAATACCATTGA
The DNA here is from genome assembly GCA_963277665.1 of Viscum album. NCBI lineage: Eukaryota > Viridiplantae > Streptophyta > Magnoliopsida > Santalales > Viscaceae > Viscum > Viscum album. The sequence goes on from OY728133.1 coordinate 670,847,693, forward strand.
AACGTTCAAGTATATATTTTACCCCTCTTCAAATTTTTATCAGGATCTACTTCAATTTTTCTTCATTATTCCAGCAAGAAACTTCAGATTTGGATTTTGATATTTAATGTGGTTGTTTAAAACAAATTATTAAGTTAGGTAAAACATTACACCATTTTTTTGATACTTATAGGAAATTATTATTTTTGTAAAGGCCTATTACCAATTATGATCAGTAATATATCTTCATCATCTTGTTAAAGGTATCTCTTTTAGATCACCCACTTTGTTTTCCAACATAAAAAATATGTGTCTTTTTATCATAGTCACACCATGAATCCATATATTTTTAATATATATTGTTCATGTATTATTCCTCTACATTACTCTTGCACCATTTACATTATATATTTTACTAAGTTATTACATGGGGTAGGGGAAGTGGAGAGGGGGCGGGTCTGCAGGGAAGGGGGTTCGTCTGCAGGGGGTCTGCAAGTAAGGGGTAGCGGAGAGGGGGTAGGGGGCAGGGGAGGGGGAAGGGGGTTAGTGGGAAGTCTGAAGGTCAAGGGTTTGTCTAAAGGGGGTGTCTACAGGGAAGGGGGATGTCTTCAGGGCAGGGGGAGGGGAGAGTGGGGAGGGGGCAGTGGTGAGGGGGGAGGTCTGCAGGGAAGGGGGTCTGCAGGGTAGGGGTAGGGTGGAAGGGGGAGAGGGGGTGGGACAGTGGGGCAGGGGGTTCAAGGGGGACAGTGGGGGGGGGAGGGAAAAATGGCAGGGGTGGGGTGGGGTGGGGTGGGGGGTTGCAGGGGGGTCTTTAAGGAAGGGGGAGGCTGCAGGTGGGGTGCAAGGGGGCAGGGGGGTGGGCGGGGGTAGAGGGTTCAAGGGGGCAGTGGGGGGGGGAGTGAAAACTGGTAGGGGTGGTCCTGGTTTCTCCTGAAATTAGCTCCATGAAATGATCAATTTCTAATTTCCCATCCACCCCCACTTATATTATATAAGACTTGTCATCAAATTTTATGTTGATTTTCTTGACCACCTTCCTCTCTTTCACTTATGCCTAGAAGAAGGACGTGTTCCAATCACCCTCTTTAATCCAGAGGTTCCTTGATTTTTCCCTCCAAGCTCTTTCAACTTCTAGGATTATTTTAGCTATATTAGTTTGTTTTTCCACCATATTTGAAAACATGTCATCATCATAGCTATCATGAAGCCTATCCTCCATACTTTCTATGTCATTATTGATACCCTATGGGCTATTTTACCTACTCGTTCTACCTTACATATATCTTAGAATGACTTTATTTAAATGTTGTAGGAGATGTGTTGACCCCACAAAGAAGATCCCAACTTGTACAATTTGATGAAATACCCACATCCTCATCCAATTACTTGAGTAGACAATTGCATACTATTTATTTTACCATTCTTCAGTTTCACTATGAACAGTGAGTGGTTTGAAATATCCCTTTTGAGATTATTAATGGATGTCTGTGTGTATGTGTCAATGCCTTAGAAGTTTAAAAACACTGATATGATATAATCCATATTATCTTAATTCCTTTAATTATGTTGCACCATGTTAATTTTCTCCCTGAGAAAACAAAATCTAGAAGACATTTTGCATATAAGAATCATATAATATCCTCCATGGAAATGGTTGCGTACGCTGAAACCCATTTATTTTCTATCCAGGAGGGAGGGGTTTTTCCAGGAGGGAGGGGTGTCCAGGATAGAGGGGGTGTCTGTGGGTGTTGGGGGGGTCTGTAGGGGGGAGGGGGTGTGGCGTGATATGACAGTTTCAAAAAACTGGTTACCAACCAACTACTTGAATCCAAAGGGAATTGTGGTGTGATCAATCTCCATTGCGACGTGACCTCTCAAACATAAAATCCTAAGGGGAATTGAATTTTTACATCCAACTAATCTGTGATGTGACCACAAGTCGGTGAAATCATCTCCCTTCCATGTGACCACAAGTCAGTCCAATCATCTCTCCACAATGCAACTACCTTTTTCCTATAATAACTAATTTTTCATATGGCATGGGAAAATTGTTGTGTGATCAATATCTTCCTTGCACAATTTTATTCCCTCACGCAGTAAACTATTGTCCCAGAAAAACAACAATAACTCAAAATTTCATTGCTAAACCATTTCAATGTGATCTTCATGTCATGAAGGACCGACTCAAGGGGGATCCGCAGGGGTAGGGAGGGTGTGCAGGGGGGTCTGTCCAGGGAGGGGGGGATGGGGTCTGTCCAAGGTGGGGGTTGTCTAGGGGGAGTGCAGGGGCCTTTTTAGGGAGGAAGGGAGGGGCTGCAGGGGGAATGGGGGTCTAGGTGAAAATTGATTAGTTATTTTTACTTCAAAAAATTGAGCACCACGAGCGTAATACTCCTATGTCTGGCCATTTTGTCTTTCAAATTTAACTATCAACCATTGATTGTTAAACCAAAAGTGTGGTCCTTATACTTTTTCTGTTTTGATATGTCGCACCGCCTATTGACCATATAAACCTTCGAAAACCAACATAATCATAGTGGGATGGACCATTTCACACTGGTAGACTCAATGAACACCACTGGATAATGTCTAAAGTTAATTATAGAGCCATATGGTTCATATTTTGGTATTAATCAAGGTATAAAAATATGTCATATTAAATCTTATGGGGTGAATCCAATTCCCCCCTCCCTGAACTGGGAAAACTAGCGTGTCAGTGGGGACCTGGCGGGGGGATACAGGTGGGGTGGGGGTGGGGGTGTCTAGGGTGGGGACCTGGTGGGGGTGATACTGGTGGGGGGGGGGTGCAGGGCAGTCTTTAGTGCAGGGGGAGGGTGCATAGGGGTATCTAGGGTTAGTCCAGGGTTTTTTCGGGGGGAGGGTGAAGGGGGGTCTGCAGGGCAGGGGGAGGGTGCAGGGGGTGTGTCCTGGGGGTGTCTAGGGTATATCCAGGGCGGAGGGAGAAGGGGAGGGGGGAGGGTGTAGGTGGGGTTAGGTGAGGGGGAGGGTACAAGTGGGGGTGGGGGTGTAGGGGGGTCTACAGGCCAGGGTAGGGGTGCAGGGGGGAGTCCAGGGTTTATCTGGGGGGAGGGTGCAAGTGCGGTGTCTAGGAGGTGGGGTCTGTAGGGAAGGGGGAGGGTGCAAGTGGGGTGTCTCGGGGGGTGTATAGGGGATATCTAGGGGGGATGGTGCAGGGGAGGGGGGAGGGTGCATGTGGGGGCTGGGGGAGGGTTCAAGGGAGGGGGAGGGTGCAGGTGGGGGTCAGGGGGATGGTGCAGTTGGGGTGTCTAGGAGGAGTTGTATAGGAGGGGGGAGGGTGTAGGGGGGTCTTCAGGTTAGGGGGTATGGTGAAGGTTGGGTGTCTAGGAGGGGGGTGGGGGTGGGGGTAGGGGGGTCTTCAGGGAAAGGTGGAAGGTGTAGGTGTGGTGCCAGGGGGTGTGTCCAGGGGGGACATGTCAAGGGGGAAAATGGTGTGGGGGGAGGGGGTGAAGGGGGAGGGGTGTGGGGGGGGGGGGGGTGCAGGTGCGGTGCAAGGTGGGTGTCGAGGTGCGGTGCAAGGGGGTGTCCAAGATGGGGGTGTTCTGAAGGGGAGTGTAGGGGGCTTTGTAGGGGGGAAGGTATGGGATGTAGGGGGAGTGGGGGTCCAGGTGAAAATTGATTGGTGGGGGGTGTGCAGGGGGGAGGGGTGTAGGGGGGAGGGGGTGCAAGTGCGGTGCAAGGGGGTTTCCAGGTGCGGTGAAAGCGGGTGTCCAGAAGGGGGGGTGCAAGGGGGCATGGGTGTGCAGGGGGTGTTCAAGGGGGTTGTCCAGGGGATGAAAGGGGGGTTTCTAGGAGGGGAGTAGAGGGAGGAATTTTAGGGGGGAAGGGAGGGTCTGTAGGGGGAGTGGGGGTCCAGGTGAAAATTTATCGGTTATTTTTCCTTAAAAAAATTGAGCACCACGAGCGTATTACTCCTATATCCAGACATTTTATCTTTCACCTTTAACTATCAACCATGGATTTTTATACCAAAAGCATGATCCTTCTACTTTTTCTTTTTTGATATGTCACACCACCTATCGACCATATACACCTTCAAAAACAAACATAATCATAGAGGGATTGACCATTTCACACATGTAGACTCAATTAACACCACTAGATAATGTCTAAAATTAATTATAGAGCCATAGGGTTCAGATTTTGGTATTAATCAAGGTGAAAAAATATGTGATATTAAATCCTATGGGGTGAATCCAATGTCCCCCTCCCTGAACTGGGAAAACTGGTGCGTCGGTGGGGACCTGGAAGGGGTATACTGGTGGGGTGGGGGGGGTTCAGGGGGGTCTTTAGGGTAGTGGGAGGGTGCAGGGGGGTGTCCTGGGTTTGTCTGGGGGGGGGAGGGTGCAGGGAAGTCTGCAGGGGAGGGGTTTCTATAGGGTAGGTGGGAGGGTGTAGGTGGGGTGTCCCGAGGGGTGTCCACGGGATGTCCAGGGGAGAGTATGCAGGGGATGGGGAGGGGGAGGGTGTAGGTGGGGGGTGTCAGGGGGTCTGCAGGTTAGGGGAGAGTGATGGGGGGTGTCCAGGGTTTTTATTGGAGGGGAGGGTGCATGGGGTTCTGTGGCGGAGGGGTTTCTGCACGGCAGGGGGAGGGTGCAGGTGGGGTGTCTAGGGGATGTCCAGGGGGTGGGTGTAGGTGGGGGCAGGGGGAGGGTGTAGGTGGGGTGTCTAATAGGGGTTGTCTAGGAGGGGGTTGGGGTGATGAGGGGTCTGTAGGGTAGGGGGAGGTGCGGGTGGGGTGTCTTGTGGCGGGGGGTCTACAGGGAAGAGGGAGGGTGCAGGTGCAGTGCAAGGGGGGTGCCTATGAGGGGTGTGGTTGGGGACCTGGAATGGGGGATACTGGTGGGGGGGGGGGGGGGGGGGGGTAGAGGGTGGCAGGGGTGTGCTAGGGTGTGCTGGGGGGTGCAGGTGCGGAGAAAGGGGAGTGTCCAGGTGTGCTGAAAGGTGGGTGTCTAGGAGGGGGGGGGGGTTCAAGGGGGCATGGGTGTGTAAGGGTGTTCAGTGGTCTATCCCGGGGGTGCGGGGGGGGGGGGGGTGTTCAAGGGGGCTATCCTGGGGTGTCAAAGAGGGGGGGGGGTTCAGGGGAATGAGGGTGTGGGGGGTGTTAAAGGGGGCTTTCTAGGGGGTGTAAGGAGGATTCCCAGGGGGGGCATGGTGGTGTAGGGGGTGCGGGGGGGGGGGTGAAAGGGAGGTGTTTAAGGGGGCTTTCTAGGGGGATGTGAGGGGTCTGTTCCGGGGGGGGGGGCAAGGGGGTTGTTTAGTCAGTGCAAGGGGGGTCTCCAGGGGGTGCAAGGGGGTTGTCCATGGGGGCATGGGGGTGTAGAGGGGGGTGTTCAGGGGGGTCAAAGGGGGCTTTCCAGGGGTCATGGGGGTGCATGGAGGGTGTTCAAGTGGGTGAAAGGGGACTGTCTAGGGGAGTGAAGGGGGTGGGGGTGCCAGGGGGTGTTCAAGGGGGTGTTTATAGGGTCTGTCCAGGCGGGGTGCAAGGTGGTTATCTAGGGGGTGAAAGGTGGATGTCCAGGGGCATGGGGGTGGGGGGGGGGGGTGTTCAAGGGCTTCAAGAGGGCTTTTCAGGGGGGGCATGAGGGTGCATGGGGGTGCATGGGGGCTATATAAGGGGGTCATGGGGGGGCAGGGGGGTGTAAGTGGCTATCCAGGGGGGTGAAAGGGGGTTGTCTAGGTGGTGTATGGGGGCTGTCCAGGGGGCATGGGGGTGTAAGGGGGGTGTTCAAGGGGGTTCTAGGGGGTGTTTTTTATATAATGGGATGGCCTTTAGACATGGTTTTAAATCGTAGATAAATGATTTATGTGGCTTGATGTTCTTCTACGGTTTCAAACTATGTCTATAGGGATTTAGGCACGGCTTGAGACCGTGGCTATAAGGCTATAGCCACGGTTTGAACCATGGCTATAGGGCTATAGCCACAGTTTCAAACTATGGCTATAGGTATTTCCCTATAGCCAGGCCAATACCAGCCACAATTTATAGAACGGTGGCTATATGTTATAGCCACGGTTTCAAACCGTGGCTATATCCAAAATTTCTAGTAGCGTCACTTGATTTGGATAATGTTTTTTCTAAGTAATAGATTTATCTTCTAGGTCTACCAAGTTTCTGCAGTTTTCTTTATTCTACTACATGAGACCTCATCTCCTTGAGTAAAACTTCTCATGATATGGTACCCATGAGTATGTCCCATTTATCCACTAGCATAAATTGATATCATGGCTAGTAATAATATCATAATTTACATTATGATAATAATTTACTTACTAGGTTTGATTCCAAGAACTGGAACAAATTGTTTCATTAAATAACTACTTCTTAGATACCTTATATGTTTCAACGTACTCTATATTTTTAGGTATGGATATGACCGGCTAATATGAGATTTTCTCGCTCATCACCTTAGCCTAATTTTGATACAATATCACGGGTATCTATGTAATACTAGTTTCTTCCCCCTTAAAACTAAAACCCTTTCTTCTCCACTTAATAGGTACATAACTTTTGTACTTGTCGAAGTAAAAATGGATTGTTCTGACTGTTTCACATAAAGTACTCCTAGATATAACCGATATTTTCCTATTAAAATTTATTTCTTGGAAATATCAATTTTCGTACATATCATTGCATATGTGATGGATCCATCACATAAGAATATGGATTTCAACTCAACAAATTTATCTCCTACCATGTAACGAACATGTCAACATCGAGAGATACATGCCATGTGAAATTGGTTACACTTCATCTCTTGGAACATTCTAGATTGTATTTTTCAATACCATTTCACTATATATTTGATTGAATAGGTCTAAAAAACCATCAGATCTACCTATGTAGATCATTTTACCTAGAACATAGGTTGTTACATTCAATTAATCACTGGAGAAAAGATTCTTAAATTATAGTCTTAACCAACTTGATGACTATTCTATTTTCCATATGTTATCGAATAGATTTTACATTGAAAAACTTGTAACTCCCACTATCCTATAGTAGACACACAAAAAATATTAATTCTCAATGAATGTTCAATGATCTTGTTGCTTACTTTAATCATGAATTGTATTTATGTATCTTAAAACCCTTATTGGAATCCTATGGTGTCATAACTTATTTCTGGATGCATCTTATAGCACCTTCACTTAATGTTTATCATGGCATCCAATAAAAAATTAAAGGATCATAGAAATCAGCTATGATAATTAAAATTCTAAATTATTTAGTCATACAGATTCGGTATAACCAATCGAGCCTTATTGGTACTATGCATGTACCATTCCTATATCAACTCATTTGAATACCCACTATAGTATTCAAAATTATAGGGCCCTTTGTGATACATGGAATCCATATTTGAATTTTAATTGATCTTTTCAATATTAATTAATTTCCATATAATGCTTACCTATAGGAAATATTATTCACAATGCATAATAGATCATCAAACGTGGTGAAAACAAAACCATCACCACAATTTTATCCTTCCTACACAGTAAGTGTCTCTAGAACATACTCTATTTAACATGAACTTGTGGAACTAGTAACTATTCCTACTACATGTTCATCTAATGGAATTGACTAAACCAAAGTCAATATTACTTCCACTATCTCAAAAGTGATATGCACCCTTTTATAGAAATATAGTCCATCACTAGACTATAAATTTCCATATTAGGGATTTATGTAATATCTTAATCAAACTTTAGGTTAATTAATTTAGATGCACTATGTGTTTGTTCCTGATGAAAGCTTGTTTATAACCTGACAAACTCTTCTCATCTAAAGAAATATATAATGACATAATGTATTTCCATCATAATTTAACATATATGATATCAATTTTTCATGATTGTTGGCACATGGTTATGGGGTATCGCCATTATTTGAAAAACATGTCATGAAATATAATTAAAGTTTCGATAAGTTGAAATATTGATAATACATACATCAAAACTATGATGTATAAAATGTATGTTTAGGAATTTCTCTATGCTAAATTTTGATGATGAATTTTAACATGTAAGAATTCATCATCGATCATCCTTATTAACGTCAATGTCGTGATGTATATAAGGTAATGTGCATTTAGAAATTACTCTACACTACATTATCATTATCGATGATTGCTTGGTTAATATATTCTTTGTTATTCCAACCCGAAGTAACTCATATCTTCTAACCATGCATATACATCATTTTACAATTCCTTAAGAACATAAAGGAATCTAATGAAGTATATATACCTCTCGCTTATTCTAGGAATAGTTCATAGTCACTTTTTGAACTAATTCCAAAATCCTTATGGCATAGCTTTATTTTTAAAGGTTTCGTTGTCTAAACTAAAAAAATTGATAATACCAAATTTGGATAGCTTTACTGAGCCTAAATACCAAACTAGGTATATCCTCAAAATAAACTTTTAGTTTTACTTGAAAAATAATTATCTTTCCACGACTGGGTATAAAAGACTTACATTTTTATATTCATCAGGTATTTCCTATAATTCAAGTATTACAAAACTATTGGTTGAGTATTAAATACAAAAAACATCATTAATTACTAAATAAGGAATAATTTATCCTCATGTTTAAAGGACACATGAGACTAATGTTTTGGTTATACTGAATAATAGTTCTACATGAATCTTTCACTTAGTTATAAAGAAGTCGTGTACTTATCAACATTGGCCTAGGTATCACCCTTTCTCAGCCACTTAGATAATAATTCTAACTTCTAGTAATATTTTTATACACACTTGGTTATTGTATATTAATACACATATGTGATAATCATATTTTATTTAATACCCAAGAAGAAAATCGAAACATTATATTGATTAATATTCCTAAAGATAAAGCGATTACTTGATTCATTGATTCAGTTTATGGTGAATAAACTTAAATAGATATATTTAATGATATGAAATGAAAATAAAATCTTGTTAGTACCTTTTTTGTTAAAAGACATTGTGAATATTCCTTTGGCATGAATTTCCATTGACCTTTTCACCTTGTCATTCAAATTTTTCACCATAAGAATTAAATATGATTATTTCCTTTTTTTATTGTTATTTACTTAGAAAACCTTACCTAAATAGGTAATAAAGCATTTAATCAGTTATTGTCCATTTTGTAACATAAAATGTTACTTTAGTAAATTGGTGAAAATGAAATGAGAAATGGATCCAATGAAATATAATGATCCATCAGCCAATTTACACTTGTTGGTGTAATAATCACCCATTCATATCTTTCTTCACTTTCTCCTCACTTCTAGGAGATTAGACTACAAGTTATATTGCCCTTGTCTCGATGTAGATACCACAACTAGAATTGGATTTTGATTATAACATAATGACACAACCATCATATTCTTTATACATAATTCTCCTGTAAGCAATTTCTCACCCTCACTTCTTAAGGTAACTTAATAGGCATTGGGGACACTAGAACCTTCAGTTTCCTATATTATATTACTATGTGAAATTGCCCATACTATTCTTGGATACTAGTGCTAGTGTAGACACTTAATTTTTCCATTTCTAAGATTATCACAGTATTAAATGTGGTATAATGAACCATTTTATACAAAAGTAAATTTTAGTAGATTAGTTCTTTTTATCTGATTACCGTTTATACATATTGATTGACTAATTAAATCATTAAATGTCTCCCACTATTTTATTGAATTCTAGGAACCCTCTGTGTTAGAATCAGAATAATTTGTCACTTGAGTATTCTAGTAGAAAGGATCCCTAAACCTCCCATCATTTTATACAATCTATGGCTAATCCACTACTTGAAGGGTTCAAGGTAGGTTTTTAGATGACCAACTAAATTAACTCATGGTTCCTTGATCTATTGAGTGAAGTATCAGCTTCTAAATTCATTACTTGATTTAATCAATACTTGCCTCTAAAATAATAGCATGTTAGCTATGGATAATCCTTACTAACACTTTATTTATGTATACTCACCACTCTCATATGAACTCCCTAATAGTAAGAGGCACCCTCAGCTATAGAATGACCGACACCCCAAACACCCAGTTCTGTCTAAATTAGAATGATGGAAGGTGGTTAAGAATTAATATTTCATTGAGGGTTTTTATGTTTAAGTGTGTCGAAAGAAATAATTTTCTATTTTCTAAGAATGTACTATGTGATCTCACTCACAACTGACCATGTAATAAATTAAAAATATCCATCAAGTCACATGTTTATTTTATCTGTTAATGCTTGTTTATTATTTCTATATGATTGTGCATGAAATACACATTCCCAAAAATAATAAACCATGAAAAATAAAATAACGACCTGATAATGTGTCGATTCTAATGGTTGATCCATTATCTGAATAATTGATCAACATAGACCATAGGTTATATAACTTACGTCACATTGCTTACAACTTGAGTTACATCACCTACCCATCCAACGCATCAAGCTTCTATCTGGTGTGTCGCTATAACTTGGAACGAATTTTGTCACTCCTCATCTCGTCATTATACAAAAGTACTTGCTCATAGGAGAGAGGGACTAGGGTTTATAAAATACAAATATGAATTGGAAACACATACCCTTATACATATAATGACTCTGAGATGATATGAATATTATGATTTATTAATACATTATTACAAACCAACATGCAATAATTAAATAAATAAATTAAAATGCATCAAACATGCATTGGTTGGTCCAAAGGCTCACTAATAATCAATATGAATTAACTAGAGTATTTAATATAAATGTATAAATAAATTAAACATGAATTTAAATAAACTCAAGGAAATTTATGTGAATTCAAAATTTCACTCATATTTTTAATTCAATTATCACATCATTCGGTCCCATTGATTACTTTAATTTTAAAACAAAAAATTAAATTAATTAATTAATTTAATTAAACACCAAAATTGAATTTATTTAAGCCTCAATTAATTTTTAAACCAAAACTTAATATTTAATAAATTTAATTTACAACGAAAATTAAATTAAATTATTTAAATTAACTTTTGGTTAAATTAAATTAAACGGGCCCCAAAAACCCTAGGCAGAGCCTCTGGGTCTGGTCGAACCTCTACATGACCATATTGGGTTATGCTAACCCCACTTAGGGGTGTTCTTGTTCAAAAAGGCCTACCCAATCTTATTCTGGGATGGGTCGACCTATCCGAACTTTGTTCAAGTCAAATCAGGTCCAAAAAACCTGCATCACGGGTTACCTCACAGTGGGGACCGGAGCTGGCCACCTGAGTAGCCTCTCAGTGGGGCTGGTGTCATCACCACCGACCGAGCAGGGCCACTGCGGGGTTCTGATGCCCAAACTTGCAGGATTAGACCACTGGTGGGGTCATAGAGAGTGATTTTTTCTCTGGGTTTTAAAAAAATAAAAATTTGGGAAAAGTTGTTAGGGTTTTGAAATTTTTAAAATTGGGTCTGGGATGCGTGAATGGCATTCACTCATCCCGGACCTAGGCGGTAATGCGTGAACAGTGTTCACGCGTCCTTTGTTGACCAGCTAAAGGAAGCGTTAATGCCATTCACGTATCCTTGCGTGGGAAAAGATGTGTGAGTGGTGTTCACGCATCCGAGCCATGGAAGTGATGCATGAACGGTGTTCACGCATCCTTCACGGACTAGATAAAGGATGCGTGAATGGCGTTCATGCATCTGGCCGAGATTTTCTATAAAAGAAGCCCCCCCCAAACCCATTTTTCTTCTCTGGTTTTTGTTGTGATGCTCTGCAGGAATTCTTTCTCAACAAATATTTGCTGCTTTTATTGAGGTAAAATTTCTATTTAATAATTTAATTGTTTAATTGTGTTTATTTATTTAATTTGTATGTTTAATTGTGTGTATGATTTATTTATTTCATATGTTATGCATGAAATGTTTTGTATGATTTAATTTTCTTGATGTTGACTGTTTGTATGATTTAATTTTTTGAATTTCTGTTTTCTGAATATTGAATATTTTATTTTATGTCTAAAATTTTTAATGTTTAGGAAATGTATTTTATTTTAGAGAAATTTATTTTAATGGATGGTTTTGATATAAGTGTAAATTAAATTACTTTTATTTACTATTAATAATATTTTTAATCAATAAAGTATAAAATATATTTACTTATATTTTGAAAAGTAGAAGAATGCCCAAAAAACATTACAATTTCATAAAATACAAAATAAAAAGTGTTTATTATGTAAATCTCAATTAGATCAGTTATAATAAAATTTATTAAATTTTATTAATAATTATATATATATATACACACATGAAGTTAAATTTTTGTAAAAGAGGTGTAGTATTTAATATATATTTTATATAATACGGATAATATAATAAATATACCAAAAAACACGGTATGAGTGATGAATGATCTTGAGATAACCGACCATGAATAATTGAAATTACATGTTTTATTTTGTGTATGTTGTTATTCAATTTGTAATAATTGCATTTTTCTGCATTGATGACCTGCGATTCATCTCTCAGTAAGTGTAAGGACCTGCGTGTCTGCTTAAAATAATTTATGTATTTCATACCCCTAGACCCCCTCACATGCATGTGAGTAAATTTGTAATTAAAAGATAGATGCACCAAAGAGGTTTCGATGAAGAGGCATCCCAGAAGAGGTGTTGACGAAGAGGCATTCGAGAACTCGTTCGAGAGGAGGCGTTGCTGTTTGATAGGAGATTAGCAGTTGCTGCAATATTTGATAATAGAGACAAGAGTTTACCTATATAGGTTGTGGTTAGTTTATCAGATAATGATAAACTAATCGCAAGTCTCAAGATCAAGTCATGATTATATATTCATAAGTAATTAAACTTTATGAAACATTATATTAAATTTTCTTTTGTGCTAAAATCATAATTACTATACCTTAACAGTGATAAATCAATAAATAAAAAAGTACCAAGATAATCAATTATTCAAAACCAAATTAAATAATTTAAAATTTTAATGCAGTGTATAATAATTTTTAAATTATTTTTTAATAGGTAATTATGTCTGCTCAAATATATTTGCAACGGTGAGGTAATTTGTATTGAGCAGGGTTTTAGCTACAGTGTGCCACCTGTCAAAGTGGTAAATCTCATGGTTGTATGACATTGGATGCAGTTTGTAATAAGATTCATAGTCGGTTAAAACTAAGTACATGACAAGAAATCACTTCAATTAGATACCAACATGTTAAATATCCTCAGTGTCTGTGGCACAATGACTACCCTATAGTCGATGATGAGGATTGGATGGAGGCTTCTCAGTTATTAAGGAAACAGTGTATTAATGGTTTGATGGAATTATTTACTGTCATTTCTGATATTGATGTGGTGCAATCAATTACTACAGAACCATGATTTGTGACCTCTATAGAAGTCGGTCCTTCACAACAGTCTTCTTCATTGCCTCCTTCTCATATGACTCATGTGGAAGAATGTAATGAGGAAGATCATGAAAATTTGGAAGGAAATGTATATGACATCCCTTTCTGTGCTGATATAGTGAATGCAAGTTTATCTGAGGAAGAAGAATCTGGGGAGTCAGCAGGAGATGATGTGGTTGGGAATGAACCTTCTGAGGTTCCTTTGAGAGACAGAAATCCACTACATCCACCAGTTAGTGGTAATCGGCCTTCAGTTTTGAGTTCCTTAGTTGAAGGAATGTCTCATGAACAACATTTTTATTGGTATGTCATTACACCAGCTTCTGAATTCCATGGCATTATAGGGAATATGCCTGCATCAAATGATATTTCCATATATGTTGGGAAGGAGTTCGAAAGTAAACAGGTCATGAAAAATGTGATAAAACAATACCACATTGAGCGAAATTTCACATTTGTGGTTTATGAGTCAAAGAAGACCAAATATCTCATTCGTTGTAAAAAATATGGGTCCGAATGTAAATTTATATTAAGATCACTATTTGATAAATATTATGGATGTTGGAAGATAACCAAATTAGAAGGCCCACACACTTGTCTGCATCCCATCTTGGCACAAGATCACTCTTCTCTTGATGCAAAGTTTATATCTACTATTATTTGTGAGATGATACAAACAAGTCACGATGTTCCTGTTTCCCTTGTTCAGGAAAGAATTCAAAAGTTGTATAATTATAAGTTATCATACAAAAAATCTTGGAATGCAAAACAGAAAGCCATTGTAAAAGTGTATTGTGATTGGGATGAGTCTTATGCGATGTTTCCACAGCTCATGGAATTGTTGTCTCTCAATAATCAGACTGTTTATCAATTGGACAGTGTTGAGTATGTATCCCAAAATCATCGAGTTGATCGGTCAAAGGTGAAGTTCAATAGGATTTTTTGGGCATTCAGATCGTGCATTGCTGCATTTCCCTTTTGTAAACAATTTATTCAGGTAGATGGAACATTCCTTTATGGAAAGTATATAGGTGTTCTACTCATTGCTGCCACACAGGATGGTAATCACGCTCCTCTACCACTTGATTTTGCTGTTGTTGAAAAAGAAAATTTTGAATGCTGGAGCTGGTTCTTGGCATGTGTACGTGTTCATGTCACGTAAAAACAGGGCGTGTGTCTGATATCTGATCATCATCGAGCGATTATAGAGGCCGTGAGTAGTTATGGGGTGTCTTGGACTAAGCCGAATGCTTATCACCGTTATTTCATTAGACATATTGAAAGTAATGTGCATAAGCAGTTTAGAGATGAGGCCATAAGGAAGGCGATCCTCAAATTGGGTATGGTTTTCTAAACATTCTTTTAAAAAAAAATTTTAATATCCATTTTAATATATTATTATGTTATTCTTTTAGCATATGAACCCCAACAAGAAAGGTTTGATCGACATGTTGAAGAGATCCGAACAGTTAATGAGGAGGTATATGAATATATAGTACAAATTTCAAAGGAAAAATTGTCATTAACATACGATGGTGGCATGAGATATGGGAATATAACCACTAATATAGTGGAGTGAGTAAATGGGGTCCTCAAGGGTGTGCGCAAACTCCCAATCATAGGGTTAGTGCAAGAGACATTTTTTAGATGTTTTCACTACTTTGTTGACCGGTCCCAAAAGGACTACTAGAGGATGGAAAATGGAATTCTTTTTACTCATCATTTTCAAACTGATATTGACCGGATACGGAATGAGGCTTCACGATGGAATGTTATATCCTTTGACAGGGAAAAGATGAGTTTTTTGGTAAGACAATGCTACGACCAGGGTACATGCACTAATGGTGGAGTGTTTGTCATGATATTGGACAATGTGTACTGTGATTGTGGCAGCTTTCAGGCATTGATATATCCATGTGTACATGTTATTGCAGCTTGAGCTTCGGTAAATATATCATGGGAGCCATATGTTGACCTGGTGTATCACATGAGCACTTTGGTTAACTGTTATAGCACTTCTTGGATGCATGTTGGTGACTTCTATTCTATGACATTGCCTGCTGATCAACCGACCATCGTCCCTGATATTTCCCGGTTTTCATAAGTTGCTTTTGGTTTCATTTATAATTTTTTCAATGTCTGTCATTTTTAAAATTATTGGCTTCATGCTACCAGGTTGCAGCCTCAAGGAAGACCGAAGTCAACTCGCATTAGAAATGAGATGGATTGGCCTCGACAATGAGGAGGGAAAATACAATGCATTATCTGCCATGCAGAAGGACATACTCGTAAGAGATGTCCCCAAGTGACAGGACAGAGTTCCACATCTCATCATCCATGATCGAGTCTGTGTACCTGCTCCATTTTTGTGATAAATATAATTTTCTAGAGCGTGAGTTGTACTTTTTCTGGAGGAGTTCAAGTGCCTTGTTTTGGATAAATTAACAAACCTAATTTCACAAAAAAGAAGAAATAATTAATTTTTCACTTTTTCCTGTTAATTTTTAATGTGGAATAATGTTGATGGTTATTTAATGGATAATGGATAAATTAACAAACGTAATTTCACAAAAAAGAAAAAATAATTAATTTTTCACTTTTTCCTTTTAATTTTTAATGTGGAATAATATTAATGGTTATTTAATGGATAATGGATAAATTAACAAACGTAATTTCACAAAAAAGAAGAAATAATTTTTTTTCACTTTTAAATTATGGTTTTCTAATAAGATGTCTAGTTTTAGTAATGGCATCTGAGTGTCTGAGCATCCTTATCTAATGTTGATTGTGATACCAGGCTAATGTTGATTGTGACACCAAATAAAAATGAATATATCATGCTTCCACTATTAATAAGTACCGATGATATCATGTGTGCAGATGACAGGTTTTCCATTGCTTACATCTCTGGCTACTCATGTATCACGACTGCTTTTAGAGGGACGTCCTGTGGTTCCCTTGAGTGTACGTAGATCTCACCATTTCCATCATACTGCACCACCTCCTGCTATCGTCCCACATCTTCATCAAGCTGGATTCTATGGAGTAGCGATGTGCGACTTCACATTTCTTGATCATCAGCTCATTGCCGCACTTGTAGAGATATAGAGACCCGAGTTGCATACTTTCCATTTCAGTGAGGCGGAGATGACTATTACATTGCAGTATGTGGCCATTATGTTGGGCCTCCCTATTGATGGACATGCTTTGACAGGTCGAGTTCCATCATATTTTCCTGATCTTGTTCATAGACTTCTGGGCATAGAGGTACAAGATGATGATAGGACCATCGTCGGTGGTAGATTGCGGATGCCTTGGTTAGACCAGCACTTCACACATTTACCAGATGATGCTGATGACATCACCGTGCTGCGATTTTCACGCGCATATATTTTGAGGCTGATCGGTGGCACACTTTTTGTTGACCACTCTACTACTTTTGTGCACCTGATGTATCTATCTTTTTTAGAGGATTTGGACCAGGTAGGCTGATATAGTTGGGGGTCTGCCTGCCTAGAATATACATACAGAGCCCTATGCAGCGCACATCGCATCGATAAGATGCAGATCACATGATTCATGGTTCTTCTACAGATGTGGGTATGGGAGCATATACCTCATTTATCTCCACATGCCCGTGCGCCATTACCCGTATATATTGTAGCAGAGGCTCCACGTGGACGTTGGTATGTTATTAATTATTTCTAATATCTAACTTACTTGTATAAAATTCTTTTATGAAATGTAAAAAAATGTTATCTACAGGTGGAGTCAGGAGCATCAACATTCAGATTCTCCCAGACATGATGTTCACGCCTACAAACTTATGTTAGACAGCATTCGACCAGATGATGTAAGTGATTATTATTAATTGTTAAATATTTACTCTTTACTGTACATCTATTTATTTATTAATTGATTATTCATTTTTTTCTTTAAGATTACATGGATTACATATACAGATGATATCCTTCAGAGTCTTCCCCCATACTGTATAGTGATGATTGATATCAGCTCCTGCATGGTTCCACTGATTCATTTTCATATAGTCGAGTGGCATCAGACGGATAGGGTTATGAGACAGTTTGGATTCCTTCAGCCAGTTCCTGACCCGCCCAGTCAGTTGGATTCATTGCATTCCCTGAACAAGTCTGGGATGAGAGATTTTTATTGGAGGAGCTACCATGCAAGATATGTTGCGTTATGGGACAGACGACGGGAGTCCCAGTTGCGAGGGGAAGGGACAATATGTTATCATTTGATGGATCAGATGGATTATGCAGGTTGGTACATCAGGTCTCCAGTCAGATTTCTGACACGGCACGGACGGGGCTTCCATAACTTGGAATGCATTCTTCCTTTCACTGTTCAATATATTTTTTATTCAAATTAGTTAACAACAGAATTTGTTTTCACAGGATGCTCATATTTTTCATCTACTACATATGTCTGATCCAGTGGAGAGAGCTGTCTTTGACCCATCATATTTTCCCAGCCTTGTACGACAGATGCTACCGTCGATGGACGAGATTTATCATGGTATTTTCTTTGATCCACCACCTGCTACGGAGACAGCGGAGCCTGCTGCGGAGGCCACAGAGCCTGCTGAGCCTCACGTAGATGTACCTAGGGGTGACGACCCTGTTATAGATGCTGGTGTTCCACAGGAGCAGGCTGATTAGCTTGCTCAGCCACATGATATTGTTCCACTGGAGGAGGGTGTTCAGTATGATCAGTGAGATGCTCTTCCAGCTTCTCAGGCACAGCCAGAGGTACTTACAGATGCTGACTGGATTGAGTTCGATGTTTTATTGCAGTCATCCGCAGCAGAGCAGCCATCTAATTCCTATATTGGTGAGAGTTCCAGCCAGCGTCCATTATCCTTAGGTGCAGGCCAAGGTACAGGCGGTGAGACTGTACATCCATCGTCTTTCACATAGGAGGATGTTGAGGTGGTTGTTGATGAGGATGCGCAGCATATGCCAGAGCACAGATGTAGACAAACACGGCGTGGACGTATCCAGTATACTCCTGACTGTGGGATAGAGGATCATCCATGCCGGAGGAGTAGATTAGGTTGACATTTGATTTATGATACATTTTGTATGTGTACTACTATTATCTAGACTTCTATTATATTTTTAATAAGTTTCTTACTGTTATCAAATTATTTACCAATGTATATATATATAATAAATAATATGATTAAATTAAATGATAAATATTAATTATATTAATTATTTCGAATTGCAATAGAAGTGGTCACAGTTATGATGAGTGTTGGTTCAGTCCAACCATGCAGAATTAATATGTTGATAAGAATAAAAGGCGACAACAAGTGTAGAAGAATGGAACAATAGTTGGAAAATCATCCAATTAGAATATGAAAAACAATGTAGTCAAGAAAAAAATGAAAGAAACTATTCCCAAGAATAATTTTGAGCTAAAATCAAAGGATTATTTCATGACAAATCTTGAAATTCATATCATCTCAAGAAGTTGAAACATAAGGTATTCCAATCACACTTTATCCATTGTTCTTAGTTATATTTCTCATTTCAATTAAGGGGGAGAGCTTGACTGATGGAAATATGGGATGAAAAGGGGAGATTTATCTTTTCAGTAGAACTTTTTAATATATTTGGTGAAGTATATGTAGGATTTAGCATTTCATTGATAATTTTGATTATCTTCCCTTGGTTAATAATTGATACACTCTGAGCATGATTTCACATGTATGGTTGTTTATGGACAACATTGAAAACTACAATATGAATTAGAAGTTCATTTGCCCAATTTTGAGAAGATACATATTCAGACTTTATAAAAGGAAACAATTTATACTGGTACGCAATCTAAAGAGTGAGATTATTGAGTATGCATCTCAAAACTTAGGTCATGTCAATGACATCACTTCTTCCACCTTATTTAGATAAAATGATATTTTTTAGAGATCACATCCCTTAAAAAATATTACTCTTGGATCTAGAAATGAAACTTGGAGAACATAGCATAGTGATGATGTGATCATGGTTCACTTTTTTCATGTAACTCATTTTTTCAAAAATATACCAATATTTAATCAGAAAAACAATGAAAAAGGAGTATTAGAAAGTATAAAAATTAAGTTTCCAATTTAGAATACAAATGGAACCATATGAGGATTTTACAGAAATAGATGTTTAACTACAATATATGTTATAGAATACTCAAGCCATTCTATTAATAATTATTTAATGAATATCTATTATTCATGAATATTTATTAAAAATTATTAACATTATTTCAATATTTTCTATTATTTAATTGATATTTATTAATATTTATTAATTTAACATTAAGTGTATTAGTTTATAATTAATAGTTACACATTTTGAGGAGGATTTGAGTGTTCTGTGAGATGCGTGAACGCCATTCACGCATCCTTCCATGGCGAAGGATGCGTGAACGGCGTTCACACATCCCGGACCCAATTTCAAAAATATCGGAACCCTATCCCCTTATTCAAAATTTTTATTTTTTTAAAACCTAGAAAAAAAAATTTCGGGTCATAGAAGAAGGTTCGAGGCCTCACATCAGCGTCAACAGGGGTAGACGGTACTAGAGGGGTCTCTCGGATCAGGTGGGAAGTGTCACATGGGGTTATGGTGAGGTGGAAAAGCTGAATGGGAGAAATGGGGTGGGGTGCAGTTGGGACATGAAGGAAAAGGTGGTGTCGTGGGTTGAAGCAGTTGTGGTTGGTGTGCTAGTGAGATGCACTGATAGGTGGCATCCCGACATCGTCTGATGGCGAGGGGTGGGTGCTGTGGTCTGTGTTCGGCGGAAGAGGAGCCCAGCTAGGGCTTGTGAGGCATCGCACCAGTGTAGTGGTCTGGACGAGGCTATCATCTAGGGGTAGCCCGGTGAGTCAGCGTGCTGCTGGGGAGGGATGGTCGGTGAAGTCAGGTCTTGTCGGGGCTCAGTCACGCTGTAGAGGGATCTCTGGGAAGTGGCTCGCACTGTGCTGGTAGGGAGGGCCGTAGATGGGTGAGAGGCTAAAGGTGGCACCTTAGGGAGAGGGGCATCAACCTATAACAGGAAGGGTTGGATGCCTTTCTCAGGATGGAGGTGTGGCTTGGTCATGCAAGTGAGAGGCCACTGGGGTGCTAGATGGAATCATAGGAGGAGGGGACCTCGAGTAGGGTTCTAGGATAGGGTGGCCGGCCAACCTGGGAAGGTAACACGCCAGTTGAGAGGAGCTAAGTGGCCAAGGTGGGAGAGCCTTCCCCACTCCACCTTTTTTTTAATAATTTTTTTTACATGATAAAAAAGGTCTCCTAGTGTTTTCATAGATGGTGGAATAAGCCAACTGACAAAACATTATATTGTCAAAAGTTTTTAAATTAGAAACATTTGATAACCCGTGACCTAGTACCTAAATTCTAACCACCCTAAAACTTATCTAAATCTTATCTTGTTAGCAGAAAAATAATAATACTATAATATTATTATTATTATAATAATAATAATTATACCTCACTGGGAAAACATATTCCATCCCGAATAGTTGGATTCACCATACAAAAATTGATTGTAAACCCGTAACAATGATTTAAATCCGTATTAATGCTTTGGATGACCACAAATGGTTCATCCGACCTCGGATTGAACATTAGTCTACGACGTTGAGAATGTAACAACGCCCTCAATAAAATTTAATGCCAATTTAATTTTTCTTTGGCTTAAAATGTTCACGCGGTGATCTGATAACAATTTATGGTACCAGCCTTGCAGTGGAAGCCCCGATAATGGGATTTTAATGTTTTTCACCGGTGATCGACATGAACATGTCGAGGTTGGAAAATCTCTTCCCGATTAATTCCTTAGGATCACACATGAAAGAGATTAAGTACAATGTTAAAACAGTAAAATACTTTTGTTTAGATCTGAAGTCGTGCATGACGTCTGCTCGTCATAAGCAATCACTGCTTAAGGAATCCGAAGACGAAATCTTCTAGATCATCCACACACACTTCAAGAAATTGTGGGAGCACTGATCATCACATTTTCAGTACTATCACAGATATATGATGATTCCTTGAACGCTCTAATGATCACAGTATCACCTTGCTTGCGATACCTGATAGAGAGCTCAATCTGAGCTCCTGGATCTAGAGTCTCTCTCGAGAACATGGGAGAGAAAAGAAGAGAGAGAAATCCCATTATTAGTCCCTAGTAAATTATTCTCTTCTACTATTAATATAGTGTTTATAAATTACATGGAATTGTCTCCCAGCCCCCAAATAATTAACACACTATAAACGACATGTTATGACTACTAAACTGAGTAATAAATATTATTATCACATTATTTTAATACATTAAATATATTATGTGATAATAAATGAGTTATTAACTTAACTCATTATTCCCACAAAAATTAGTTGAATCTTGAATATTTTAAACTAATATTCGTTCAATTAATATTTTTTATGTATTTACTTAAAATTAGTAAATAAATTTAATAAATAAATTCAATGCCAATTATTCATAACTTGAATAATATGAATATATTTAGTCCTTTAGTGATCATAAATCCTCAGATAAATCCTGGACCCAATTGGCGGGGCCCACCATGTCCAATATACCTATTCAGTTGAATATGGAAGATTCCTGAATATGCTGTTGTGTGTGAACATCAAGGCCCTTATCTAGATAGCAGTGAATATTATTCATAGACCAAGAGTTAGATATAGTAACCCACCATGGCCCCTAAAGAGATATGTATTGTCACAGCAATGACAACCAACCTATGAACATGCACTGTGTAATATATAATCTCTTTGTATTTAATATATCATAAAGCAGGACACACACTTGTGTCATCACCCGTTTCTTGATTTATTATTTTTTGATATAACTGGACAGATTTACCCTTGACTACCATGACCATGGTCTTATGAAGGTACTACCATCCCAATCAATGAGGTCTATGATATATAAATTTATTATCCTAGAAGTGAAACATCCTTTCATGATCACTCAACCAATGTCATGCCACCAATCACATTCCCAACATGAGCTAATTCTCTGCAGTTTCATTATCATGGTTTTTTTCCTTACATCAAAGTACGCAATCAAATGACACACATTAGAAATGATCTCAAGTCCGGAGACTGTTGCACATGTCTGTAGATAGGAACATCCAATCACACCCAAATCATGTTGGGTTCCTATTAGCGGGTTTATCCTCATGATATAACTAATAAATATCACCAAGTGAGAACTTCATGAGAATAAGTCTTAATGCTTATGATCCCCCAACACCTGATATTCAATCATCTACTATGTCCAATTATTAAGATGCATCTAGATGATAGGAATTTTGTTTAAGATTAATGTCATAGTACCTCAAGGTTCTCACTATAGCTTGAGATATTTTATAACCTTTTGATACACTAATTAATATATAGACATTACCATTGAATAGTGGACATAGAAAATTATACACTATAATGTTATTAATACATCACATATATCTAACTATATACACGATATAGTAATCAAAAGTACCACATAGTTGGGTCTAAACCAACCACTATTACAAAAGCTAACCATAACCGTAAATCACTATAGGATAACTAATAGAAGTCCTATAATAATTACAACATAATTGGGAAAATTCCTATATGCATTATAACAAAACCAGTTCCATCCCTATAAGTATTAAACATAACCATCCCAATCCTTATAAGCATTATATTGTTATCGTTCCAAGCCCTATAAAAATTACTGTGTAATTGGTCCAATCCTTATAAGAATTACATCATAATCGGGCCAATCCCTACAAGAATTACAACATAACTGGAAAATTCCCTATAATCATTACAGTATAATTTACACAAATCATAACAAACTTTATCATAAGACAATTCTATTCAATTCATCAAAATGCTACTTATCATTTAAACCCACGAGGTTTTTATCATTCTAATTTTCCAATTTTAGTTTGTATGATTATATCTCCAGTGATCACATCAATTTCTTAGATTATGAAAATTAATAATATTAATCCATTAATACTCTATATTCTTAAGTAAGTTCAATGGTTTTAACACCTATCGGGTGTCTGCATGCCTTAGTCTCAACGGAATAGGACCTAACATGTTGTAATAATAGGTATATGCATGTGTAACTCATTGAACAGAGGATAAAAATGTCATTTAAGTCTCATTCATGATGTTTTGAAATTATCTCATTTAATTCACATTCTAGAATAAATGAAACACACAAATTAGGATAAGTTTTAGGCCACTAACTCAAAGATGAAGAAGATGAAGAAAAAATCCTAATGTCTAAGATGGAATTTGGTTATTTATCTTTTCTCTTTTTTGATGATAAGAAATTATACCAACAAGGGTTCTCTAAGTGGAAACTAAAAAACAAGGAGAAGAATAAGAGGATGGGATGGATAGATTACCTTCAACTTGAGGTCCGCATAACCATGGATTGAACCCAAGAAGGTGGGGGGTTGAATCCAATGTAAAGGAGGTCTAAAATACATCAAAAATATATCCAAGGAACCTAAAGATCAAGAGGAAAAACTTTTATCCAAATGATTTTGGAGGGGATCAGGGATGTTTATAGATAGACTATTCCAAAATAGGACCCTGAGGTAGCCCTATAAACCATGTCACAGAACCGCCTGACACATGGTACTCTATAGAATATACTATGGAACCACACTGCAATATCTCATGGTAATATCATGTTTGAAATACATAGTGTTTGTTATGTTTTATATCCTAAAAACATGGGGACTTAATATGGTGTATCCAATACACAATGACACAACACCCCGAGTTCCTAAGGGATGGCTTTGAAACAACCATCCATGATGCTGCAGAGGGGTCTAAATTGAAATAACCGACCAATTTCCTCTTTGAGGCCTTCATGATGTAGCCACCATCTTCACATTGAAGAATTCAATTGGCCTATACTATATGAAACTTCCACAATTAATATAATATGAAATTTTTATTAAATCATATTTTCCTCCTCCTAGGACCTTACACCACAATCAGGAGGTCCAAATTGCAGCCATCATCCTTACCATGTAGTCCTAGTCTCCATGGTATAGAATCCTCTATAGCTATGAAATACAAAAAAACTCCACTATGTCTCCCTCCAAAAGAAACCAAGGTTCAATCATCAAGAAAAAATACTAACTCAAAGATTTTAATTAAAAAAATGTAAGAAATGCCCCTAGAAAAATACATAATCTTCCAACCTCCCAACCACATAACAAATCATCCTAAAGATTCTAAAATAATAAATGTGGGGTACCATTGAACAATTATGGACACTGTTTCCATATATCTAACTCCCTCTCATAAGTCTTATCTTTTACTCACCCATGATTCCATTACACTTTAATTAGAGGAATGATCTTCCTCTTTACTAGAGTCTACAATACAAATTGGATGCTCCTCAAAGGACACATCAACATCCATCTCAACACCATTAATGTATATCATGTGAGATGGATCAGGATGATATGCTTGATTCTATTAAAATTGAAACATGTTAGTCATGGTTCTATATCACTCCAAAATGCTAAAAGGTATGCCACCAGACAAACCATTTCCACTATCCCAAGTGGTCTGAAAAATAGGGGGATTTCTTCCCCTATTTCCTGATACAGTGTTTCCCCAACCTTGGATAAACCAACAAGAAAATAGTGACCAAACTCAAAATCTATAGGTATGATCCAATGGTTAGTGTACAATGTCATTCAAATCTACATAACCACCTAACACTTTCTAATCAACTGAACCTAGAAAAACATCTTATTCATGAGAATGGATCCAAAAAGTGTTGACACACATTCCTCTAACCAAAAAAGATGTGAATGAGATGAAATTCATTAAAAATCCTCAAAATATCTATTTATATCAATGCCTTGAAGATGTTATTATATGATAACTCCATCATTTCTATATTCTAATCCCAAGAACCAAAATAATCCAAGACACAGGCTTAAAACATTTCCATCGAAATCTAAATCATCCATTCAAATTGGATGTTAATCTAAATATGATAGGATGCACTTAGAAGAAACTATGATCCTAGAGTCTTATTGAGACCCTACAAAAAATGATATGTGAAATTATTATCTCAATCAGTAATGATACTCCATGGAACACCATGTAGTTGAATTATTTACCACACATAATGGCTACCCATATCATCAATAGTAAAGGTCTCCCTAATAGAAAAGATATGGTCTAAATTCATCAGTAGATACATAATCACCCATACAGTTTCATTTTTGATATGTTTCCTAGTTAATCATATCTCAAATTCCATATTGATGTCATCACATTTCCATTACAAAATGGGTAGAGACTAAAACAACTTAACTATCCTCTAATGCCAATCCTTCACATAATAATAACTGAAAAATATTTCCATGAATCCTGCTATCTCCTTTTTCATCTATGGACACTTGTATTATCCATGGAGAACGTAATATATATTTTTCATGCTAATATGAAATTTCCATTAGAATCATGAACTTACCTCATCATATCCTCATGAAAACTCATAAAAAACCATACTCAACTATAGAAAATAAGTACATAATCACTGCCAAGAGACTATCAATATAGTGGATCCCCACCATAGAAGTTTTCCCATATATCTAGGCCCTTTAGATTAGATAACTACCCTGTATTGATTCAGTCTAGAGGAATGGTAAATATAGTTGTCAAAGTCAGAACTACCCATCCCTAGGACTCTTAAACATTGTGATGCGGGTTTTCAAAGAGTTCAATCAACCTAAACTCATCATAATACTTCCTCACTACCTCTATCTGCATATTTCAAATCAATCCATCAGAAATGGAATTTCTCATTCTTGTTTTGTATGCCAACTCAAAGTTAAAATACTTCATACACTTGACCTGCCTCCACTAATAAAGGATTATAACTCATATAGAAAATATATACTTTAGGCTCTTGTAGTCTGTGTACACCATAAACCTATTTCACAACATATAATGTCTCCATAATCTTAGGGTGTGTACCACTACATCTAACTCTATATCATGAGTAGGGTAGTTTATCTTACATGGTGTCAGCTGTATGGAGCCATAAGCAATAACTCGTCATTACTGCATCAAAACTACTTTGATTTTGATTCTTGAAGATTCACAATACATAGTATAATCATTGAATGGTATAGTAAAAGTGAGGATCTATGTTGAGGCATGTTTTCTTTTTGTCTCTTAGAAAGATATTTCACAAGCATCTAACAAAATAAACTTCACCCATTTTTTAGTCATTCCTGAAATTAGTGTTTCCAAATGAGATAATTCCTAGATATAACACTGATAATATACTGTCAGAAAAAAAATCTAATATCCAAGAAATTCTTAGGTCACTCCCAAGATAACATGTTTTACACCTTCTCTGGGTCTACTACCACTCTATCCTTGGAGATAACATGGAATAAAAAGTGAACTCGATCAAACTAAAAGTTACATTTAGATGAACTGGTGTATAACTAATACACTCTAAATGTACTCAGGATGATGTCAAGATGTTGGACATGATCATCTACTGAATTTGAGTACACTAAGATGTCATTGAAAGAAACTACCATGAACCGGTCCATGAATGGATGGAATATTTTTTTCATCAAATTCATGAATATCACTGGTCTGTTTTCAGACTGAAAAACATCACCTTGTACTCATAAAATCCACACCTACTTTTAAAAGTAAAATCAGGAATGTCTAATGATATCACTCCCAAATGATGGTACCCTGACCTCAATTTGATCTTGAATAAGATCTTAGAACCTCTATATTGATCCAAGAGATCATTGATGTGTGGAATGGGATATTGGTTCTTCACCATCATCTGTTTCAGCCAATAATAATCAAAATATAATCACAATGTACCATTAACCTTCTTAGAGAAAAGAATAGGAGAACCCCATGGTGAATTACTAGTATGTATTAACCCTTTTTCTTCTAGTTATTCCAACTAATCTTTCAAATCATGAAGCTCAGTTGGTTCTATTCTATAAGGTGGGATAGAAATTGACTCAGCTCCATGCACTAACTTGATCATAAACACAATATGTCACATGGGTGGTTAACTATATATCTCTTTAAGTAAGTCATCCTAAAAATAGTCTACCACCGGACGAAAAGTATCATACTTCATTACACCATCAACTAGAACAGGGCTTCATACCTAATTCATGAGACAATCCAATCTACACTGAATTTTTCTTTGAAAACTATCCTAAAGATCCCACTATACCTAATGGATGTAGGTTCCCCCTTCCTGAGATAGAAATTTAACTCTACATCGATAACATTTGATATGATCCTGGTAATAAAACAATACAATCAACACCAAAAATAAAATCAAATCCTATAATTTCCATCAAAATAAGATTCAAGATGAAATGGTACAAACCAATTTCTTGAAAAAAGAAATTGCAATGCTTGATTTCCTTTGACAAAACTCCCAATGGTGTGACGATGAACATAACACCATCAAATCTATCCACAATCAATCCTATAATATTAAAAAAATATAATATAAAAAGGAATTTGATACTCTTATATAAAACATAATTAAATCATGGGTAGATGATACAAGATTTGTAACTCTGATAAAAGAAGGCTTGCCATCTAAACTAGTCAAAGTAGACTGTATATCATGCATCTGAATCACCCCTCCACCTTAGTATCTAGTTTGTCTCATGTGATCTGTTCCATATGAGGTACTGTTGCTCATATGTTAGGGTACCACATCCCCAACCTCATCCTAAACATCCTATGGGACTCCACTTACTAGTCTACTGAGGAGTAGTTGAATACCTCCCAAAATCAGGTTCCCATCCTAACCTCTTTCCACTGTTCTAATACTATGGGATCCTAGAAAACCATTGAAGATGACCCAAACTACCTCAATCATCACAATCCAGAGTGGGGTAAGGACACTTAGAGTGCTTGTTTCCAACCTTTCCACATTTAATGAACTATAACAGGATATGGATCTAAGATGACTACTCACTAACATGTATTCTTTTCCCACTACTTCTCTGATGGTAATTGTTATAGTATTACTTCCTTTTTCGGGATGAAGAGCTCTCAAATTTTCCTACTAAAACTATATAGGAACCACCTGGGGTCTCCCTTATATTCCCTTCCATAATGAGAGAATGATTCTTCAAATCCACAAAACAATTTAGGTAAAACACATTCACATGTGACCTGATATCACAGTGAAGTCCATCGTAGAAATAAATCACACTAGAAACATCATCAACTGCTAATAATGAAGAAAACCACTTTAGGTATATGATGTTCCTATCATATTCCATCACTAAAAGACCCTACTATGTTAGGTGTATGAACTCACAAGACTTTTAATCCCTCACGTTATCTAGAAGATGTGGATTAGAAACTTTTCCTTGAAATACATCCATGATAGATCCTCCTAGTTCCCACATTACTTATGAATTCCCCACCAATGGTTGGCTGGTCCTCAATGTATATAAGTAACAATTTTCACCCACTTGCCTAAGGGTGTCTCAAGGTTCTTGAAGATCATCTATAATGACTCAATCTAGAACTCAACTATGTAGGGGCCTCCTTACCCTATGAACATAGGTGAATGTTATAGCTGGAACTCTCTCATCATATCAAACATCATATTATCAGTGGAAAAATGTCTCCCTCTATAACGATTCCATGACTCATAGGAAGGTGTCACAAATCTGATATTCCATTAGATTTTACAAAGTCGAATGATGTTTCAGCTTAGAAGTGCTAGGATTGTGATGATTTCCACTCTCTTGATGCTCAACTCGAAGATGGCATAAATTCATTTTCTTTATAAGGACCAATGCACTCCTTAGAACATAAGAACTCACATGGTCAACCAAAATTGGTGATAAATATAGATAACCCCCTTCATGAGGATCCTCTATACACGTCTTAAAATTTTAATTGGAATAACATATCATGTTTACTCCTTTCATTTATCAAGTATAACAAGGTATTTTATTTCATAATTCATATGGGAAATTTTTTTACACGCGGTAAAAATGTTCATATCATGAACAATGAATGTAAACATCAATTATTATGTTATTATAATGATGAATGTGTATTCATATCATTCCATAATGGTCCATGAGTAAAAAATCAAAATATTTGTAATATCACACAACTAGTGCATCACCCAAGATAAAATAACATTAAAACTATAACAAGTGAACGACATGATCAACAATCCCATACATGGGTACTTATATTTTCCTTTACACATGGGTTAGATAATCTCATGCACAATATCATTAATAACTATCATAATATCATAGTCTCATTTCTTGCTTTACCAAATAGTAAATAAATAAAAAAGAAATCATGTTCTAATATAACTTTGTAACATCCCCGACTTACTGATCTCTCACATGACTAAGACAGATTGGCTACAGAACCTCATGAAAGCCTCCCCATATGTTATAGGTTTATTACAAGCTATGAGGGAGTATAGGATAAGGTGGGGGAGAGTATACACTTTGGAATAGAGTATAAAAATAGAAAAAAAATAAAAACTGAATAGTGAAAATAATAGAACCATAATAGTCAACAAAATGCATCCAATGTAGAATAAAGGGAAGCCTCAACATTACAATAATAATAGAATCTTTTAATGGTAAGATGGAATGTAAATAAGTGACATGATAAATGAAAAAAAGACTACGAAGAATAAAAAAAGTCTCTAATTCCCCTGTCCCAATAACCATTCCAATATCGTCTCAAAGATCTAACCCATCAGGCAAGAAACAATCAACAACTGTGTCCCTTAACCTTATCCAAACCTACATCCATGAAATCTATCTAGGTACCAAATGGTTTCCCATCCTGGGTGTGACTAAAAATTAGTAAGTAAACACCACCATGTATAAATATATATTTTCTAAGATATATATATTAAATTCTATAAAGTAATAAATAATGTATCAATTATATTAATTAATATTTCATCTAAAATAAATCCACTAACCCCCAAGCTCCAGGTTGACACCCGAGTCAACCAAACCTGCTTCATCACTATACTGGATATCTCTAAGCATGTTGTAGAACTATGAAAACTATAACCATAAATCATCATAGATGAACTAGGAATATCCCTATAGGAATTACAACAGAATTGGGCCAAGCCCTATAATCATTAAAGCATGACCGGTCAAAGCATTATAAGTAAAAAAACATAATCAAGCCAAGTCCTATAAGAATAATTGTATTAAAAATACAAGAACTACAAGAATTATAAGACAACCAAGACATTATGTATAAGCATTATAGTATTACCAAGACAAGAAATATAAAAATTAAAACATAATCGGGTCAATCCCTTTATGAATTACATCATAACTAGCACAAAACACAACACATGTCATCACAAGATAATTATTTTCGATTCATAAAAATTTTATTTTTCATTTAAACCCCCCAAGGCCATTAACATAACAATTACCCAATTTTAGTCGATATGATTCTATCTCAAGAAATCACATCAATTTCATAAGTTATGAAAATTCATAATTATAATGCATCAATCATCCATGTTATCAAGAAATGTCAAAGGATGATACACCTATTAGGTGATTGCATGTCTTGGTCTCAACACCAAAGGACTTGATGACGTCCAATGGTAGGACTATAAATGTGTAATTTATTAAACATAATATAAGCCAATTATTTAGGTTTTGCACACAGTGTTCCATCATGATCTTATATAATTTAAATACTATAATAAATGAAATATAAAAATTTGTATAAGTTCTAAACCACCCACTTAAGTATGAAAAAGATACTAAAAAAATACCAAAGTATGATATGTTGTTTGGTTCCTTCCCATTTAACTTTATTGATGATGGGGAATTATATCAACAAAGGCTATCCAAGGGGAAATCAAAGAACACGAAGAAGAGGAGAGAATGGAAATGGATAGAATACCTTCAAATCAAGGATTGGATCACCACTAATTGATCCCAATAATGAGGGGGTTGAATCCAATTAAAAGAAGCTCCAAAATCCTTCCAAAATCTCTCTAGGGAACCTAGGGGTTGAGAGAAAAAACATGGATCAAAAAGAGTTTAGAGGAACACGAGGGTATTTATATATAGGCTCTTAAAAAGAGAACCATGGAATGAGCTCATAGAACATGCTGTAGAACTTCCTGACATAGGGTACTCTATGATGTAGCCCAATGAACAAAACAAAAACCTACCTTAGTTACAGAACATCTTAAATACATGGTGGTTGTTATGTTTTAGAACCTATAAACACAAGTATTTACAATGGTGAAGAAGAATCCATCATTCCACTACACTGTGAATACTCAAGGGACAGATATGACACAACAAAACTCCATGTCACGGGGGGTCCAAATTAGAATAACCAGCCAATTTCCACCTTGAGGCATTCATGTTGTAGCCTCCATATCCATGCCAAAATGCTTAACCTACCTACACCGTAGAAAACTTCCACACTGCGGTTATTCCAAAATTAACAATAGATAATATTTTCATTCTTCCAGGAATATATGATACAACTGATAGCTCCATGCCGGATCCACCATCCTTACTATGAAGACCTGATCTCCATGGAATAAAATCCTCTGCAACTGAGAAATTCATCACAACTCCCCTCTTTCTCCATCTTGGATAAAATAAGGGTTAACTATATAAGAAAAAAATGGATTAAGGAGGTTAAAAATTATTAAAAGGAACGAATCTCGAAAAATATGGGATCTTATAATAAGTTTCTAGAACTGAGTATGTTTTCTATCAATACCATTCTTAAAGATGGTTCTGTTTGACGAATCTCAAAATTTATCATTCCTTATTAATATTAGAATTGTGAATATATATGGATATCTGAAAGAGTATTTATTGTGGCATATCATAAAAATTTATATTGAAGAGTATATATCTTGATGCCTAGTCTATTAGTAAGTTAAGGCTAAGATGAAAAATTTTAAGGGGAAGTTATAACCATTACCCATAATAAAACAGAAATGAGAAAACATTACCATGGATATGATCCTTAAACTCTATAAAACATTTAAATGGAACAATTCTATTTGGTTTATAGTTGATCACTTTAAAAAATAATATCATTTTACTGATATTAGATAATATTTCTTTCTTAATTTTCTTACGCAGTTATACATTTAGATTTTTTTATTATTTAATTAATTACCACTGTTAATCCTTTTAAAAAAGATCAAAGTTTTACCTTGAATTTCATGAAAATTCTTTAATGGGATTTGGAAATACAGTTGATTTCTAGTACTACTTATCATATATAGATAGATTCACAGTCGGATAGGACCATTCAAACTCTATAATACATGTTAAGATCATTCCCAATATATTTCAATGGTGGTTAAGATCAACACATTCTTGTTTTTTAATTTACATTCAAAAATATATTTCAATGTAGCATTTAGATGTATCCTTATGGATCAAAATATGGATGGAAGTGAAAAAATACAATGTTCTTGGGTGAATTTTGAGAAAGAATTTAATTAGGACCTAAATTAGCTGAGGAAATGGTAGAGAAGGTTAAAACCATTCAACAACACAAAATGGAAGATGTGGGTTGATAAAAAAAATTATACTTACAATCGTCAGCGAGATCACGAATTTGAATTTGGTTATAAGTAATTTATATGAGTATCTCAATGTAAGAAGGTCATAAGATTTAGAAAAAGGGAAAGATAAGCTTTAGATATATCATTCCCTTAAAATTTCTTGGTTGTATTAGGATGGTAGATTATTTCTTGTTGTTTTTTCCAAATAACTCTTGATTTAAAGATATGTTCCATGTATCTCTCCTAAGGAATTACCTACCGAATACTTCACATGTACTGAAATCAGAGGTCATACCACTGAATTAAAATCTATCTTATGAGGAAAAACCAATGGATATTCTAGATTCAATAGAGAAATTGGTGTGAAAAACAACCACATATCTAGTCAATGTTTGGTGGTGAAACCATCAATTTGGGGAAGCTATGTGGGAAACTAAGGATATGATGAGCCAGAATTATCCTCATTTTTTATATTAGAGTTATTGAATTTGGAGGGAGAAACTATTAGAAGGGGTTATAATGTGACATCCCTATATTTTATGATATATATATCTTTAAATAAATTTGATTTCTTTGATATCCTTCTGTACACAAAATGGTGAGTTTAAACAAACCACAATGTACAATTAAAATATTAGTATTTCATGTGATAGTTATTTCCCAGCTATTGGATTGGAAAGTATGAATAGGATTAACCAAATTATAAAAAATATGTAAAAATTATTTATTTCATACATATTTATTACTTAATTCATAGAAAATAAGTTCCCGTTTTTTAGTAAAGTCATTTTATGATTAATAAATGTAGATTCTTCAAAATTGGGTTTATATAATTTTATTCAAATATATTATACTAAATTTTTAATCTTTTTTAAATTTTATTTTTAAAAAATGAAATCATTTTTTAAATCGACTTATTTCAATTATCTTAGGGTGAAATTTTGGTAATTTTATGAAAAAATTGGATTTTTAGGTGAATAGTGTAAATATCGATCTTTAAAGAAAACAATCTTTTATTTTATAGTATTTTTAAGGACTCATTTTGATATTTATTGATTTTAAAATGTAATTATATTATAATTTTTTAAAATAATTCAATTTATACCTTTTTTATCAATATTATACATGATCTTGGTAAAAAATACCAATATAATAAAAAAGGTATTTTTTAAAAAACCATTTTCCTCAACATTTTTGGGTTTATTTTAACATAAATTTCTAAAAAATATAGAAATTTATTCTTGTAAAATTTATTCCATACATGGAATCAATATAAACAATACTATGTAATAAGGGCAACATAATTTTTGGTCAATGTGAATAGTAAAAATAGTAAAAACTTGTCACTAAGGTAAAAAGGGTAAATCAGCCCTTATCATTTTATTTTCAATAATATTTTAATTCTTTATAAACTTCAAGGTTTTTATAACCCACCACATATAAAAGTACACCACTCCTTTATCTACTTTATAGCACTTTGAGAGACCTATATTGATTAAACACTACCCACTTATCTTTTAGATTTTTCTATCCATGAATTATTGGTTTTTATATCATAAAATAGCATTACAAGGGTCCTTAAAAATATATTTAATGTAGTTCTAGCTAATAATAGGTAACCTTTTTTTACCAAATCATTCAACATTATTTATTTTTCTACTTCCTATAAATATGTTGGAACCATCCTCAAATAATGACTCAATTTTTATAAATATAAAAATATGTTGTTATTATTATTATGAGAAAATAATTTTCCACCTATTTTCCATCATATATAAAGAGAAAATATTTCTTGGAATACATATGGATTATCGACACCACATAGCAGTATAATTCATTTTCAATCAACATTATACTTGGATAGTTATAAATATGAAAATAATTAATATTATGATTTTTGTAGACTAATTATGGTCTATGAAATGAAATATATCATTCATCTTCTTAACCTTTGACTCATTAATAAATGATAACGTCCCTCATGCATATTTGTGGACTAACACCTCCATGAAGCGATACGATCCATTTTTTCATGTCCAACTTTCATGTATTATTTTAAATATGTATATAATAAAATTATATGATACTTATGTCATGATAAAAAATATTTAGATTATGGAATAATGATAATGAACTAATTATTGAAACCACTTAACCAAAACATGAATGAAAAACAAATTGTTAACACCCAAAACCATGATTTTAATAAATAATTATTAACAAATGAGTGTTGGAATGTTATAAGTTGATCATATATGATTTTATAAATAAATGTATATATATTTTTATATTATATAATTAAATAAAATAAAAAATTTATATAGAGGAGGTTAAAATCACTTACGGCGTAATTCAAACATGAGGTAAGAGATTTCCTTTAGAATCCCATTTTATTTCAGTATCATTTATGTTAAGGTCTCCATTGGAAGAATTAAATGATACTAATATCTTACACACCATCTATTTTATTCTCCTATATTTTTTTTTGGATTTTATATTTTTATATTCTATTTATTATCTTTTTTGATCTGAAATCAAGAAGTAAGTTACATATAATGGATTTTTTTAAAAAATATATTTTTTGAATATTTCTTTCCAATTGGTTTTCTTCCATGTCCATATTATATTTAATAAAAATTCAAGATTGTTTTTACTATGCCCAAAATATTTATCAAATTAATTTTTACCCATGTATGAATTTCTATAAAAGGGTTTAAAAGGAATCTTCCTGTTGTTTTTTAAGGATGTAGTTTTTACCAAAAGTGTGAACATAATCATTTTTTAACGTTCACCACCTGAATTATTTTTACCTTCATGATGACTAATATTTTATTTTACGATTCCATTATAATTTTATATGGTTATCTTCAAAAAAATTATTTATCTTAATATTCACATTTTTTTATATTTTAAATAAGTGATTTTAGATGAAATATTTATTATCATCATGAAATATTCAAGTGGTCTTTTATAGGTATTTTCATCCATGAAAACACCCATTGATGATATTGGGGGTATGATATGATGATTATAGAATTATCATTTCCCTAGATGGTTTGTGATGATGAAATATTTATGTTTTATGTTCTTGATTCAATGTGGATAATTATTGACTTATAAGGAATTTTTGAAATGAATTGTATTGATCATTAAAAATATGAGTAATGTGTAAGATGTACAAGTGATGGATGGGGAATGATTATAGATATCCCCTTAATGAATTTATAGGTATCATGAGACAAAAAAACATGCTTAAAATATTATATGGGTATTTGGTTTACACCTAAACATTTATTAATAATTATTTCTTGGTTGAGATGCCATTATGGTAAGATTTATGATATTTTGGTTGAGAGGCCTTGATCATGATTTTCTAGAATTATGTATTTCCTTTATTTAGAATTAAGTTTTCATTATCCATGTTTTTTATTTTGATATTATAAATGGATGCTCATTTAACTCATGATAATGATTTAAATGCATGTTTTTTTCATTATCCACTCTACTATATTGATTATTCCTTATTTACACATGATAGATTTTGAAATACATAACCTTTATTGAGAATCATAGCTCACCCTCTATTTTTTTTCCTTCCCCATGATATGAATAAGGATATTATAAATGATTCCAATGATTTAATAATATTTATTATTCTATGTTTTTTATTTTCAATGTAATATGTGATTCAAGTATGTAAAAAGTTTTCAAAGACCTCCAAACTAATAAATCCTATGTGGTAATATCCACCATATCTTGTACTTATGTAATAAATAAAACATCAAATTTGGGTTACTAGGTTGGGTTGTAATAGTGTGACTAGATGACCAATATTCTACCTGGTTAAATAAGAGAGAATTAAATGGAAGAGGTTCTAACCAGTGTTTTCTAAATAGGGGCATACATGATGGATTGAGAACCAGATAAAGTAATAGCATTAGAATAAGTTTCTTCATTATACATAGGAGGATCAGATAAAGGTTCACCAAATTAAGTGAATCATAAAGAGTACATACAATCATGGAGCATTAGATATAGTGCATCAGACAGATCACACTAGACTGAGGGAAAGTAGATAGATCATATTAGATAAAGTTATACCATATTGAATTTTAAAAATTATTTTTTCCAAAAAAACTTATCGAAATGGTAGTTTGAGTTTATCCATGTATTTCATAGAACATGAATATGTTTCAAGAAGATATAACTCATAATCTAATTGTTGAGGATCTTGATGATGATTATACATAGGTTTTAGGTCCACTAGGATAGATACCCTGGGGGTGAATCAGGGTATGATGGATTAAAAAAAATCCCCCTTTTATCTTGTTTTATTGTTAAACAAAACTCTTTCATCTCTTCCTCCCATTGTAGAGTATGAAAAAATATTAAAGTATGCACATGACACAATAACTTTACTTGGTTCACCCTCATTGGGCTACATCCAAGGAGCATACACAAGCAATGTGCTGATGTACCAAATCCACTATAAGCGCATTGTTGTTTACAATGTTTGGAGTGAACTCACTATCCCTCCTTGTTTACAACCAATTACAATTGAAAGCTAACTTCTCTCTAAACTGAAGTGTGATAAATTCTTCTTCAGAATATCCACTCACATTTTATAGACTTGTAAGTCATTTCATTATCACTAATGAATGCATCCTCCACTATATGGAGATTCTCTATTGAAGTCCCAAATTCATCCACTGATGAATACCCATTTTCCACTGAACATTGGGCAATACCTTTTGAACTTACCTTTTCAAAACTAGCTGCTTCACGATGATCCCAATTTCTCAAAGATCAAAAAAGACTTCATGAAGTTCCTACCTCTTCACAAAGCACACACCTTCACAGAGCACATTGGTTCATAGATCACAATACTTTGCGAAGCTCACAGCTTCGTAGAGCTCATTTCTTCTTAAAGGTCAATAATCCATAGAGTACACTAATTTATCAAATCTCGGACAAGCCTTTAAGAACCACACCTCTTTCATAGAGATAGATTAGATGCCACAAAGATCCTTCCTTTTGTGAAGCACACTACCTCTATGATCCTCCTTTGTGATTAGAGAGCTATATGTTTTTTGTGAAGACACTGTACTATTTTCTTGGGGGTGGAGGCCTATTTATAGGAATTTCCCACCAACTCCAAAACCTTCTATTCCACATCAACACCATGCAAGCTCATTTCACCAAGCTCTAAAATTTCAGCCGGAATTATCTCTTCTTCACGAAGCTCCATAACAATTTTTTGGATCGCAAAGCTCATCGTAGTCAGGGAGAATTATGTTAATTACTTTTCCCCACTGCCATAATGCTCATAGTAATCATAGATCCTTCCATCAAAACATTTTCACCCCCACAATGCTCCCTCACAATGATCTTCAACTGTTCTGTTCGTGATGCTCGTCGTAATCACAGAGCTTGGCATCCAAATTCTTCATGTCTTTGATAAATATACTTCATGAATCTTATATTCATGAAACTCATTCCTTTTCCATATTTTTATGAGATTTTCACGGAAATCTACTTTTCCCAATGCTCACAAAACTCTAAATTTTGGACCCCAAAAATTTGGAAAACACTATAAAACATCGCCACCTTGTATATATTATTTTTGAAACATATTTATATCATATTTTACATTTTTATGGTTCTTTTTAAACATGGGTTGTAAAAAATATCTCTGGAACTCGACAATTCACCATGAAAACCTGCTTTTTTAACAAACACAAAAAACCCAAAAAATGCTGCAACGATACCTTGAGGGATTTTTTTCCAATATTAGGGGAAGGTGATCCAACTTTCTTGTGGGGAAATAACATATAAAATATATGATATTTCTATAGTGGATCTAAAATGTAAAAGGAGAGAACTTGTAGTTGTGGTATAGAACTAGTTGTTAAAGAAACTTATGGAAATGGTGTATAACTACTCAAAAAATAAGTGGATATAAGAAGGATAATTGGGAGGTATAGAAAACTGTGGTAGAAGTGTTGATTATTAGGGTATTGAAAGAGGGTTAGCTGAAGGAACGATTACATGTGTCTATAAGTAGTTGATATCAATTCATTTTTAATCCTAACAGACATTAGTAAAAGAATCCATGTTATTGTGTATAACCAGAAAGGAAAGAAGTATGTATTTATACCGAAAATTGTAAATATCATGTTATAATCTATCTTTATAATTAATATATACAAATTGAGGTTTAAAGATATATATTTAAGTGGATAAAAACTCTAACAACTGCCCTAAGTAGATTTTAATATAAAAAATCTTAAAAGAAAAGTGGTAACTGATTCTCCCCCTCCCACTCTCAATGATTTCACATTGATATGGGAATGTCATACATTGTTTGGGAGGAACCTCCTGGGGAGATTTGGTTATGGAGGGTGTTATTTCCTTTCCTATGTGGGTTTTTATTCTTAATGATGAAAATTTATTGAGAGGTATCCAATGTAATGGACAAGACCTTTATAGAAAATTAATTTGTGTATTTTCAATGTTCAAGGATATGGGAGCCCATTTGAGGGAGAGAGGTGATGTTGGAGTAGAAATTTTACTTATGAGATGTTGATCATGGTGTTTCCTTTAGAGTAGTGATGTGTAGGGTTGGACATAGTATAAAGGTATACATGTAGTTGATGTTTCATAACATGATATTTTTTTTAATAAATTAAAGGGTCTTATAGTGGATTTTTTAAATGGTAGAATCATATATAAGTATTATAAATCCTATGTATTTATTTTCATATTTTCATATCACTGTATGGTGGATGGTTGTCATTGTGTGAGAGGTTTAACGAGGGGAATTTTATAAAAGTAAGAAAACATATGGTTTGATGTGGTGTATTATGGAATTCTAATTAATATTTTGATAACCCTTATAGAATTTTTATGATTCTTATGATTTTTCCGTATATACCATTTTATTATTTGTGGCATGTTTGGTGTGAGATGTATATAACCTTGATATTTTTTTTGAGGTTTCCCACAAATGGGATTTGTAGTGCAGACATAAAAATCGTGATATAGAGTTAAAGAGGATGAATTTAGAGGTTTTTTAGTATTTGTCTAACAACATGTCCATATATATCATGATATAATGACCTTGTGGTTATTTTTTGGTGGTTCAAATTTATCTATCATTGTGTCATGGTTCCATGGTTGTGACATGAATCTTTCTCGGTAGTAAGAAGTTAAATATATTGAATGATATTAAAATTAAGAGATATGGGTGGATTCACAAAGATAATTCATAATGATCAATTGAATTGTCACATCATAGAAAGAATATGATCAGTTGCACAATGACAACATGAATTCTAGTGTTGGTAAAAATTTGGTAGTTCATATGAATTCATTTAGTTTCATTTAATTTCTCATGATTTTCCTGAAACCAAATGCATATCCTTGTATTTAATTGAGTTGGTTAGATTTAGTTCTTGGATTTATAAGATTGATTAGTGGTGATATGAGGTGAGTTTCCCTTCTTTTACTTAAAGGGTATCTCACTTCTCTTCATCTAGAAAAACATTTGCAGTGGTTTGGGTTTTCTTTTGGTGTATTTAGGTAAGATTTTGGATAGTGATTATAAAGATTTTTAATGTTTAGGATTCCGTAGTGTAATTACATCCTCATAATCTTCTATTCCTCACCTTTATCCTATATAATGGTTTTGAAGTGTCAATTTAGGTTGGGAATTATAGTCTTGTCTTTTATTAATGTGCATATGTGAAATTAACATACCATTTCTTTCAATCAGGGAGTAATATGGATTTTATTAATAAATATAATTAATTAAATAATTTAATCTAATGGTAAAGGGGTTAATCACATGCATTTACATGTTCGTATATTTTTATTATATGATTATTGTATTCCCTATATTATTAAAGTAAATATTTTGATGTTCTGATATGTATATGAGTTTTTTATGTGAATAAACCTTTATAATAACCTATTCATAAATGAATTATAATGTAAATATGATAATAGACCAATTTTATAACATATAATATTATTTTGTTTTCACTAATTCAAGGGATGCTACGTTTAATGAGAATACATGTTTTAAAATGGTAAAATTATAGGTTCTTGTTATTATTATTGGTTGGTTTGTGTTCGTATACATGTTTCTGTTTCTATGATTTTTTGATTGTTGTGGTGGTATGTTATTGTTAGTTTGGGGATATTAGTATGTGTGGTTTATAAGGTGTTGTGGCTTCATTTCCCTGATTAGAAAGAAGATATGGAGATTTTAATGTAGAAAAATAGTTTGGTCTGTTTTATGGTAAAGAGTTGGGTTTCTAGTGATTTTGGGGGCTATTGGATCATGTTATGGGATGGTTTTATCGAATTTAGTAGATGGTTGTGGGGTTTTTTATAGTTTCATAGTATAAATAGAAAATTATTAGTAATGATGAACTCAGTAAAAGGTGAGGTAGGAATTGAATATATCACTGGAAATGAATGAATTTTTTATCTTGAAATGAATGGGAGATGGATGAGGTTAATATGGGTGATGTCCAAGAATTGGTTGTTTATAAGGCACTGGCCTTAAACCTTACTTAATATTGAATTAAATGAATAATTCATATTCATGATCTTTTCAGGTTTAGAGTTTTAGACAATTAGGACATAACTATTACATCTCAAAAGATTACAAAGTACACACTTCGACTAAATTTCCATAGAATAAAAACTATTACAAAGAAACATGTCTAGTTCCATGTTTTATATAGAATGACTTTCCCTTGATCCCATCCTTGACCCTGTTCCACATTAAGTCCTGTGAAAAACATTTCAATAAACTTGGGGTGAGCATAAAAAGCTCAGTAAGGGATACACAAATAATGAAAACTTTTAGTTTATCAAAACTAAAAGTAAACCATGTATACTTTATCAAAGTAATACTTTTCACCTTTATTAAGTAGTAAAAACTCTTCACCAAATAAAAAATCATTACTTACCCTTTTTTAACCAAAATATTTCCATAAAACCCACATAAATATCACATAACATATAAAGGTAACTCGGGACATAAACATACTTAAATGGAATAACCATACGGTTGACTTCCACACATATCACTTAATGGAATAGCCATACTGCTGAATTCCATACCCAATGCATTGGAGGTTATATCTTAACCACTAGTCCTGGTATTCACGACACCACCCGTCATATGGTTTATCACGTAACCACCCGTCAAATGTCCAAGTACCATTATAAAATAATAAGACATAAAACAAATATAATGGAAAGAAAACATTTCCACACTTTGATCACAATATATCACTTAAATATATTGACATAACAAATCCATTATAAAAAAACCTTTTCAATAACAAAATACATAAAACACTATATGGTATTTATTTAATTTAAAAAATACATTATGGCTTGTTGAGGAAGCAAAAGACCAAATAATACTTGCGGCGGCGAAAAGGTCGTTGTCACCGCGTACATTAAAAGAAACATTCCTTTTTGTCGTTTTTTAAAACGCTTCGTATAAAAAGATTCCTTTCATATAAAATTAAAATTCAAAGGGGTTTACACACCATATAAAAGAAAGTTGTGTATAAAACGAAATATTCCTCAATGAAAATAGATTGAGACGAAGTCCCTTACCTCGGGTCCGACTTGACTCGATCATTCTTTAACCTCCTGAATAATAAACTTGAGTTAATTTCTACTTTCTTAAGGCCCTTTTCAAGTTAATTATTCCTTTTATATCACTTATTACCATGTTATGAACATTATGTAGTCATTTAAGTTAATAACGGTCGTTTGTCGATATTTGGTACTTGAGTCAAAAGCGAACTTCTTATATTTACAAGTTGTTCACCTAGTCAAATATCTATTATCTCAAGAATGATATTCATGATGAAGATTCCATATATATCATATATATCCATTATATACATGCATTTATAATATTACATAATCATTTAGTGGTAAGAAATGAAATGCACCGTTCATGGAGACGGTAAGCCGCACGTACGCATGAACGCTACTTTCATTTCTATGTCATATTAATGGAATTAAAACTAAATGAGAGATATATCTATTTTAATTCCAGAATTATATTCATCATTTTCAGGTAACATAAATCATATATATCCATTATATATATGTACTTATAATAGTACATTACATTTGGGGATAAGAAATGAAATGCACCGTTCATGGAGACGGTAAGCCGTACGTACGCATGAACACTACTTCCATTTTTTATTTCATATTTAATGGAATTAAAACATAATGATACATAATATTATTATAATTACAGTATGGTATCATATATAATATCATTAAATCTATCCTTTATAATTACCACATATGGTATTAACGAATCAAATCACTTTGAGGGGCGGTAGTCCGCACTTCCTAAAATGAAGATGTCACGTTACCCATAATGGAAACCATAAAGGTATTCCATAAAAGAAAAATACATAAGCTTAATGAAAACATAAAAATATTATATATCATATATAAATATAGTGACATCTTAATGGCCACCTTTGAAGGTGTTATATGAGTGTTGAACAATCATCGTTTCATGAGTTAGAAATTCGCCATCCACTGAAACAGTATGTTCTTTAACCATTAGATGTAAGTGTGTGTAAGTGTAGCTCGAATAATTCACATAACAACATCCTAGTATATATACGATACTTGTGTTGTTGCAAAAGAAAGGAATAAAAAGAGTTTAGGGGGGTGGTAGATGCAAAATAAAACATAAGAACATAAGAGAAAACACTACCTTTAAAACGGGTAACTATTTTTGATTTGAGATCAATGGCTTCCTTGGGAAGACTTATGCCCAATGTGAGGCTTTAAGGAGTAAGAGAGGTATGTGGAGAGACAAAATGGGAAGGATTTGGCCGAGCCAAAGTCTTGAGAGGTGTGGGTAAGGTGGTAGAGGTGGGGGCCTTTTATAAGAGGAGAGG
Organism: Viscum album; assembly: GCA_963277665.1. Taxonomy (NCBI): domain Eukaryota; kingdom Viridiplantae; phylum Streptophyta; class Magnoliopsida; order Santalales; family Viscaceae; genus Viscum; species Viscum album. The sequence goes on from OY728133.1 coordinate 670,891,753, forward strand.
AGGGGCACTCTAAGAAAGTTATGAAAGGTAACTTTATCATAAAATGATTTTAGTATTTAAAAGGTCCAAAAATTATATATTTCAAGGATAAGGGGATAGTAGTTCTAAATATACTCATCCAATAGGTTTTTTACAAGTCTATGTCTTAGATTTTACATTATATTTTCATTTTATTTAAATCGTTAAATAATGAGGTAATCGCTGCATCATCATGATGTTATAAATAATTTAATTTATTTAATGTCTAAAAATTATAAAAAAATATCATGATGTATTAAATATTTTTATCCTTATAATGAATATCTATAGTAAAAAATATGACTTGTATAACCCCACTTAAAAATTGTTTTAGTGAAACAACTCATGTTCGTGACATTTTTACTTTAACATTAAATAAAAAGATATTAATGTCATTTTCCTTCCAAAGTGGCTCCATGGGGTCCTCAAGTTGACCCATGGATTTTCATGGTCGGCCATGACACATCCAATAAGGTTGGGACATGTTTCAAGGTCATTTCATATTATTAAAACATTATTTTTACCTTAAACTACACTAATTACCTCTAACCGCGATTAAAAACTTAAAAGTTACTATTCACCAAAAAATTATTTTAATCCCATTGAACCAAATTTTACTTCTTAATTACAACCATGTATGAGGATTTTTGAAATTCAAAACATAGAGGTGGTAAAATTTCATTTAAAGGAAAAATCAGTTTTTTTAGGTACCACTTAGTGGTTTCACTATTCATCAAAAATTGATGTTTTTCAGAAAAATATCAAAACTTCACCCTAAGCTATATTTGATATTCCGAATTCATAAATGATGTCTATTTTAAAAAATTCAAATCATATAAGTTTCATTAATTAATTTAATAATTAATTCCCGCTGTCGAAGCAAATAGCGTGTTTTTATGAAACAATAAGTATCAAAAGATTGACACTAGTTTAAGTCCAATTTCAAAGTGAAATTAATTCCAACGACCACTATTAGATTAAATGGTAAAAATATATATTCTAATTCAACTCTAAAAAAAATTCCAAATATAATCTAATAATATAAATAAATTATATTAAAAAGAGGTTTTGAATTAAAATACAACATTTTTCACTATTCATTAAAAAAATGAACTTTATCGAAAAAATACCAAAAATTTACACAAAGTAAATTTTGATGTCTTGATTCTAAAGAATAATTTTATTTTTTCAAATATAACACATTAAATTGTCAAAAAGTGGATTTAAAAGAGGATCTCCATCAAAAGGAGGTTAATCGACCTTTTAAAGAATATTAGAATGATTACGCTTAAAATTGAATTCATTCACATTTTTAATCTGCTAACATTTATTGTAAAAAGTAAAAATATTTGACAAACATATATAATCAATTTGAAGTTAGTTCTGTTCATTCCCTCAATTACAATGGCTAGGCGTTAACTACCATTTAAAATAATGTTATTTTATTATTAGAGTGCAACATAAGATTTCAAAGGAACTCTTTATTGCATATCGGGTATTCTATCGAACATAGAAACCCCTTTAAAGTAAAATTAATATTTAATTCGTAAATATTAATAAATATGAAAATCATTTATTCTTTATTTACCTGGGATGTTACATCCTTCCCCCCTTTTGGGAATTGCATCCTCGCAATTTTATTCACTTATCAAAATAAGTGGGGGTATTTATCCCTCATAGAATATTCAGATTCCCACGTTGCCTCTTCAACAATATGGTTTTCCATAAAACCTTTACCTGGTGAATTAACTTATTTCGCAACACTTCCTCTCTACCGTCAAGTATCTAGACTGATTGTTCTTCATAAGAGATATTCACTTCCAACTGAACTACCTCTGGGCTCAAAACATGAGATGGATCTGGCATATACTTCCTCAACATCGAAACATGAAAAACATTGTGTACCTAAGATAAACTCGGAGGTAAAGCCACTCGATAAGAAACTGATACAACTCTCTCTAGAATTTCATAGGTCCAATGAACCTTGGACTCAGCTTTCCTTTCTTACCAAATCGCATCACACTTTTCCACGGTGAATCTTTGAGAAAAACATGATCACCTACCTCAAAAAATAGATCATTCCTCAGGTTATCCGCATAACTCTTCTGCCTGTTTTGAGATGTTCTCATGTGTTTTTGAATCAACTGAACATTTTCTGCCATCTATTCTACCAATTCTGGTCCCATTTGCTTCCTTTCACCCACTTCATCCCAGAAAGATGGAGTTTGACACTGCTTCCCATATAACGCCTCAAATGGTGCCATCTGTATACTGGAATGAAAACTGTTATTATAAGAAAACTCGTCCAAAGAAAGATGTTGGTCCCAACTTCCCTGATAATCCATCAAACAAGCACGTAGCATTTCCTCTAAATTCTGAATTGTTCGTTCTGACTGCCCATCTGATTGAGGATAAAAATATGTACTAAAATTTAATTCAGTACCCAATGACTTCTGAAAGCCTTTCCAAAAGTTAGAAGTAATCCTGGGTTCACGATCAGACACAATGGAGAGAGGAGATCTATATAACCTGACTATATCTTCAAGATACAAACAGGAAAGTTGATCTAGGGAAAAAGTATCTTGTATGGCAATGAAATGAGCAGATTTAGTTAATCGATCAGAAATAACCCAGATTTCATTATTACCTCGAGATGTTTTCGGTAATCCCACAAAAAAGTGCATGGATATATTCTCCCATTTCTACTCTGGCACTAGTAATGGCTGAAGCATCTCTTTTGGTAACTGCCACTCTGCATTAACATGTTGACAAGTCAAACACTTCACAGTAAAACCAGCAATATCCCTTTTCATTCCGTCCCACCGGTAATACTCCCAAAGATCTCTATACATCTTGGTACTTCCTGGATGAACCTTCTGAACCAGCTCTACCTTTTTCTGCAACTCACTGTCTTGCTTCTGTGCTTGCTTGATTCTATCTGATGGAGAAGATTTAACTGATACCTAACACAAAACATAAGGACATCCTACACCAATAACTTCTCTGCCAAAGTTCATCACATCCTTAACCAAAGGATCACATTCCAAACTCAACATTGTTAATGAAGCATTACTTTTTCAACTCAAAGCATCATCCATTTTATTTGCTTTTCCCGAATGGTAATGAATTGTACAATCATAATCCTTGATTAATTCCATCCATCTCCTCTGTCTCATGTTTAATTATTTCTGATTAAATATATCCTTTAATCTTTTATGATCGGTATATATTTCACACTTTACTCCATACAAATGATGCCTCCAAATTTTTAAAGAAAAAGCAACAGCAGCTAATTCCAAATCTTGTGTAGGGTAATTCACCTCATGAGTTTTCAACTGACGTGAAGCATAAGCAATTACCTGATCATTCTCCATTAGGACACAACCATGTCCTTTCAATGAAGCATCACTGTAGATAACAAACTCAACATTCCTGGAAGGAAGTACCAAAACTGGAGCATTCACCAATCTTCTTTTCAACTCCTGAAAAAAATCATCACATTATTTTGTCCAGATAAACTTAACACCCTTCCGAGTCAGATTAGTCATTGGACTAGATAATCGTGAAAAATGTTCAGCAAACCTTCGGTAGTAACCTGTCAAACCAAGAAAACTACGAATCTCCGTTACATTTGTGGGTATTGTCCATTCTTCCACAACCTTTGTTTTTGCAGGATCATCAGTTATTCCATCTTTAGAAACAATATGACCAAGGAAAGATATTTGTTGCAACCAAAACTCACACTTTCTGAATTTCCCATATAATTTCTTTTCTTTTAAGGTTTTCAAAATAACCATTAAATGTCTTTCATTCTCCTCTTTACTTTTAGAAAACACAAAAATATCATCAATAAAAACAACCAACATTTTTCACCTGAGTCAACTGAGCCATCACTGCAAAAAAATGTTTAGTTGTGATTCTGACCATCTCAGGATACTGATTTGATAGGTCATTTCCCTCTGTACGCCTTCCCAGAAAATCTATTCTATTTCCTTTATGAAAAACCATTCTTAACACAGAAATATCTTAGGAGAAACAACATGGTAATATTTAAATTCTATGTCACTTCAATTTTACCTTTTAAAAAATATTTTTGGATAATCGTTTAATAGATTTCAAACTCCTAAAGTTATGTAAACCGACCTCTGATACCAACTATAAGGCCTGGCCTTAAACCTTACTTATAATTTAATTAAATGAATAATTCACATTGAGCATCTTTTCAGGTTTAGAATTTTAGAGAATTATAACATAACTATTACATCTCAAAAGATTAAAAAGTACACACTTCTACTAAATTTTCATAGAATAAAAACTCTTAAAAAGAAACATTTCTAGTTCTATGTTTTATATAGCATGACTTTCCCTTGATCCCATGCTTGACCCTATTCCACATTAAGTCCTGTGAAAAACATTTAAAAAACTTGGAGTGAGCATAAAAAGCTCAGTAAGGGATACACAAAGAATGAAAACTGTTAGTTTATCAAAACAACAAGTAAACCATGTATACTTTATCAAAGTAATACTTTTCACCTTTATGAAGTAGTAAAAACTCTTCACTGAATAAAATATCATTACTTACCCTTTTATAACCAAAAGATTACCATAAAACCCATATAAAGTTCACATAACATATAAATGTAACTTGGGACATAAACATACTTAAATGGAATAACCATATGGTCGACTTCCACACATATCACATAATGGAATAGCCATACGGCCGACTTCCATACCCAATGCATTGGAGGTTATAACGTAACCACCCGTCCTAGTATTCATGGAACCACCTGTCATATGGTTTATCACGTAACCACCCGTCAAATGTCCAAGTACCATTATAAAATTATAAGACATAAAACAAATATAATGTAAAGAAAACATTTCCACACTTTGATCACAATATATCACTTAAATATATTGAAATAACAAATCCATTATAAAAAACCATTTTCAATACCAAAATACATAAAAAAGTATATTGTATTTATTTAATTTTAAAAAAACATTACGGCTTGTTGAGGAATCTAAAGACCAAATAATACTCGCGGCGACGAAAAGGTTGTTGTCACCGCGTATGTTAAAAGAAACATTCCTTTTTGTTATTTTGTAAAATGCTTCATAGAAAAAGATTCCTTTTGTATAAAATTAAAAGTCAAAGGGGTTTATACACCGTATAAAAGAATGTTTTGTATAAAATTAAATATGCCTTAATGAAAGGATATTGAGACGAAGTCCTTTACCTCGAGTCCGACTTGACTCGATCATTCTTTGACCTCCTGAATAATAAACTTGAATTATTTTCTACTTGCTTAAGAACCTTTTTCAAGTTCATTATTCCTTTTATATCACTTATTACCATGTTATGAACATTATGTAGTCATTTATGTTAATAACGGTCGTTTGTCGATATTTGGTACTTGAGTCAAAAGTGAACTTCTTATATTTACAAGTTGTTCACGTATTCAAATATCCATTATCTCAAGAATGATATTCATGAATTAGATGCCATATATATCATATATATTCAGTATATACATGAATTTATAATATTACATAATCATTTAGAGGTAAAAAATTAAATGCACCGTTCATGGAGACGGTAAGCCGTACGTACGCATGAACGCTACTTTCATTTCTATGTCATAGTAATGGAATTAAAACTAAATGAGAGATATGTATATTTTAATTCCAGATTTATATTCATCATTTAGATGTAACATTAATCATATATATCCATTATATATATGTACTTATAATAGTACATTACATTTGGGGATAAGAAATGAAATCCACCGTTCATGGAGACGGTAAGCCGTATGTACGCATGAACGCTACTTCCATTTTTATTTCATATTTAATGGAACTAAAACATAATGATACATAATAGTATTATACTTATAGTATGGTATCATATATAATATCATTAAATCTATCCTTTATAAGTACCACATATGGTATAAACGAATCAAATCACTTTCAGGGGGCGGTAGTCCGCACTTCCCAAAATGAAGATATCGCGTTTACCCATAATGAAAACCATAACGGTATGACATAAAAGAAAAATACAGAAGCTTAAGGAAAACATAAACATATTATATATCATATATAAATATAGTGACATCTTAATGGACGCCTTTGAAGGTGTTATATGAGTGTTGAACAATCATCGTTTCGTGAGGCAGAAATTCGCCATCCAGAGAAACAGTAGGTTCTTTAACCATTAGATGTAGGTGTGTGTAAGTGTAGCTCGAATCCATCACATAAAAAAATACTAGTATATTGAAGATACTGGTTTTGTTGGAAAATAAATTAATAAAAAGAGTTTAGGGGGGTTGGAGAAGAAAAATAAAACATAAGAACATAAGAGAAAAAACTACCTTAAAAATGGGTAACTCGTTTTTATTTGAGCTCAAATTATTCCTTGGGAAGACTTCTGCCAAAAGTGAGGCTTCAAGGAGTTAGAGATGGATGTGGAGAGACAAAATGGGATGGGGTTGGCCGAGCCAAAGTCTTGAGTGGTGTGGGGTAAGGTGGTAGAGGTGGGGGCCTTTTATAAGAGGAGAGGAGGGGCACTCTTGGAAAGTTATAAAATGTTACTTTATCATAAAATGATTTTTGGATTTAACAGGTCCCAAAATTATATATTTCGAGGCTATGGTGATAGGAGTTCGAAATATACTCATCCAATAGGTTTTTTACATGTTTAGGTCTTAGATTTTACATTATCTTTTCATTTTATTAATATCGTTAAATAATGAGGTAATCGATGCATCATCATGATGTCAAAAATAATTTAATTTATTTAATGTCTAAAAATTATAAAAAAATTCATGATGTAGGAAGTCTTTTTATATATTTTTATTTAATACTTATAGTAAAAAATATGACTTGTATAACACCACTTAAAAATTGTTTTATTAAAACAACTCATGTTTGTGACATTTTTACTTTAACATTAAATAAAAAGATATTAATGTCATTTTCCTTCCAAAGTGGCTCCATGGGGTCCCCAAGTTGACCCATGGATTTTCTTGGTCGTCCATGACACATCCAATAAGGTTAGGACATGTTTCAAGGTCATTTCATATTATTAAAACATTTTTTTACCTTAAACTACACTAATTACCTCTAATCGCGATTAAAAACGTAAAAGTTACAATTCACCAAAAAATTGTTTAATCCCATTGAAAGACATTTTAATTATTAATGACAACCAAGTATGTCAGATTTTTGAAATTCAAAACACAGAGGTGGTAAAATTTCATTTAAATGAAAAATCAGTTTTTTTAAGTACCACTTAGTGGTTTCACTATTCATCAAAAAATTGATGTTTTTCAAAAAAATACCGAAACTTCACCCTAAGATATATTTGATATTATGAATTTATAAATGATTTCTATTTTACAAAATTCAAAACATTTAAGTTGCATTAATTAATTTAATAATTAATTTCTGCTGTCAGAGCAAATAGCGTGTTTTTATGAAACAATAAGTATCAAAAGATTGACACTAGTTTAAGTCTAATTTCAAAGTGAAATTAATTACAATGACCAATATTTGATTAAATTTTAAAAATATATTCTAATTCAACTATAAAACCAATTCAAAATATAATCTAATAATATAAATAAATTAGATTAAAAAGGGGTTTTGAATTAAAATACAACATTTTTCACTATTCATTAAAAATGATCTTTATCGAAAAAATACCAAAGATTTACACAAAGTAAATTTTGATGTCTCGATTATAAAGAAGAATTTTATTTTGTCAAATATAACACATAAAATTCTCAAAAAGTGTATTTAAAAGAGGTTCGCCATCAAAATGCGGTTAATCGACCTTTTAAAGAATATTAGAATGTTTACGCTTAAAATTGAAGTCATTCACATTTTTAATCCTCTAACATTTATTGTAAAAAGTAAAAATATTTGACAAACATATAAAATAATTTTGTAGTTATTTATGTTCATTCCCTCAATTACAATGACTAGGTGTTAACTACCATTTAAAATAATATTATTTTATTATTAGAGGGCAACGTAAGATTTCAAAGGAACTCTTTGTTGCGTATCGGGTATGCTATCGAACATAGAAACCCCTTTAAAGTAAAATTAATATTTAATTCGTAAATATTAATTAATATGAAAATTCTTTATTCTTTATTTACCAGGGATGTTACATTGTTATTAAATATATAATTTAAATGAATAATGAATGTAATATGGTCAATAAATGGTAAATCTAGAAATGGATAAGTGATGTTATTAAATGATAATTTTTAATTAGCTATTTTTTTTTGTGGAAAGTGGGTTTGGTTTTTGTTATTGAAATGGCAGTGATGTTTGGTCTAAGATCAGGATAGTGTAGTGATAGTTATGGGATGTTATAGTGCTTCTTGGTGAGAATTTATTTTAGTTGGGCTAACGTGTGACTAAATTATACATTTTATTATCCTTGTGATTAAATATACACCTCACTTAGGATAACCTTACTAATTCCCAAATATTTTAAGTCATAGATGTTTTCCCCAAACATCCATGTTCGAAAGAGGATAGATAGACAACTACTCTCTCTTCCCCAATATCTCTTCAAGGTGTTATATATGATCTGATGGTTCATGGAAGATATAAGTATACATGATTTAATATATTAATATTATATCTAATAATATACTAGTTAACTTTATTATGTGTTTTAGATAATGGTATATAGTGTGGGTTATGCATGGTAGGAAAAAGGAATGACGTGGATTCCCTTCTTGTTCACCATACCCTACCTAGATAGAAATATGACAAGGTTGTGATGTGTGGGGATTATTTAGGGATGTGGGTATGTATTTTCATGTGGGGGTGGATATATGATGATGATGATGATATGGTTATGGTATGTGGTATGTTCCTATATTATGAGATATGATGTGTTATCACATGGATGATGAAGGGATTGGGAGCATATGAAGTTTACCATTGAGTTATTAGAGTGAAAAACCAGTGGAGATGTGGTTTCTTGGAACCTATTTATTATATTCATCAATGTTATGTTATTATACTTGGGAGTGTTATTAGAAGAGGGATCCTTAATGAGGTTGGGTGATATTTTTTGTGTTAGGTTCATGTTGGTTTTATTGTTTATTCACTGATGCATTACAATTATTCATCCACATTTTTGTGAGAGAACTTGAGTAGGATTATAAAGATTATACATCAATTATATCCCTTATATATATATTTAAATCTATTTTTTGTGTTTCCATGATGATTTTAGAGATCAATAGAGAAATTAATAGCTCAGTGCTTGTAGTTTTTATTCAGTCTTTCTGTCAAGGAGTTTATTTTTCTATTATATATTGGAGACTTTTATTTGTATGATATTTCAATGTAATGTAGTTTATTAGTGGATATTTGGATTATTTTTTCATTATATATTTGATGATTGGTTCCAATTTATATATATGTTCCTGGGATTTATGAGGGAAATTTTTCTAATCTATATATTTTATAATCCTGATGAAACTTTCCAACCCATGGCCTTTAAGATTCATGCCTCAGGTTTAGTGCCTAGACCCCAGTAACCTAGAACTAGTGGTCCTTTTATTACATCAGTACAAGATTCAGAGGATCAAATCACACAAAATATTACAATTTAGTAGTCTTAGGGGAATATATTCACACATTATTCTCAAATTATATTTGAAAACATGAGATACAACTTAAAATTAAAGTGAGAACTTTATAATTTCTTCCAGTATATCCCTAAAATCATTCAAAGTTCACTTATTAATACCTTGGGATAAGAAAGAAAATAAAATAGTGATATATGATCCTATGTTAGGGAAAACATACATTGAAATGTATCATATAATAAACTATACATGAATAATATAAGAAGAATAAATGATAATTAAAAAACTCCATATAAATAATCACATGAGTTTGAACTATATCCATGAATAGAAATATAAAATGTTTTATGGATAAAAATAATTGATTTAATAGAGAATGAATGAATAATTTCAAGCATCATAAATATTACCATCATGGACTCATTCCTATATATTATAAAAATAATGTCAATTCCTCATTCCAAGACATCAAAAATAATTGGGTAGGTATACAAAAAATACCCATTCAAGTTTGTCTCATGATACCTAATAGTACATCGAGGGGATATCTAATATCATGCCCCACTTATCAAAAATTATATCTAATTAATTAACCATATAATGTAAATGAATAATAATACAATAAATAACCAACTTTCCCTAGTAATTCATAAAAATTCATATTAGAATAATATAATACAAGATGTCAATACTTTAACCTTTCAATAAAAAAATTACATGACCATAATTAATCTATAGAAAAAATTCGTATTATACTATTAAGTCATATCCCAGATGTAACATGATAACATTGAAGGATGTTGACATAGACGGACAATACATTCCTAATAATAACACTTAAAAATACATTACATAAGCTTGAATACAAAATTATACTGTTCGATGATGTCATTTAAGTCCCCCAAACGAAAATTGTATGATAGTATTTCAGAGGTAATCCATTAACCATAACTCCCCAGGAGGTAATTTTTTTAACAAAATGAGGAAAATGGGAGTGAAATTGTAAAAGTGTTTTTATAAAACATTTATAACAATGCGGTAAAAAGAGGAAGTTACAAGTCACTTTCAAAAGTCATATTTTAAGAGGATACATGAAATAATTTTTTTAAAAAACAAACTTTAAATGGAATCTTAATAGTAGCCCCATGAAAATTAAATAATGGTTTTCCATAGTAAAAGTGTATTGAAAGAACAAAATAATAATTTTAACAAGATTTTTTTTTTAATATTTTGAAAATGAATTTTTTAAATCCACATAGTTGTGTTTGATGGTACATGCTGGTGATCCTTGGTGGTTCAATCATGATGTGCGGGTGAGGCCTCACCGAAATATGGGTGGCGTTCGTTGTCCGATGATGGTAGTGTGATTTGCAGCAAGCGACGATCAGCGTCTTTACATTCGACGATAGTTGTTCTCATTCTGGCTTATATCCAATAGATCTGGTTTGTTTCTGTTCATTCTTTGGGATTTTGGTGCTGCGATGGCTTCAGGTTTTGGAGGGCTTGAAATAGTGGTGATCCGACAGCGGTATACTTCGCGGTTCCGATCTGGTCCAACAGACTCGACTCGCCTTGGGCTGTTGGCACTGTGAGCTTCTGGTTCCGAAGGGTGTGCGATGGTGGTGATCCGATAGTAGCCTATTCTGATCTGGTCCACTGGTTGGTTTTGGTTCTTTCCTTGGGATTTCATAGATCTTGTGACAGAGGCCCTTAGATGTGGCGGGGTGCGGCAGGATGTCGAGGTCAGATGTGGCACAGTTTCTGGCGGTGTTCATGGATCGGGTAGGGGTGCTAGGCAAGGCCAGACGGCGCCCGTGTCACAGTTATATTAGGGTTTTTTGTTGAATATGTGTTGGGATTTTGGTTGTCTATTTTGGACATTGTGCTAATGGGATTTTGGGCAATTTATTTCTAAGGCCGTTTACCTCTCGTCTTCGGGCATGTAATGGTTTCCCTTACCCAATTATAAGCGGTTCTTTTGTTTTCTATTTTAATAAAGGGGATTATCCCCTACTATTTCATTACCAAAAAAATATCATATGAGATAAAACATATTATGGTTTCTAATTAATAAATTGGAACATTATAGGGAAGTAAAAATATGGATATGGAAGGAAAAGGTCCATTAGAATAGATATGGAATATTCTTAACAATGTTATATTTTAAAGAGAAATAAATCCACAAAAGAAGAATATTTTTATTTAAGAAATTTACTCATATGAGAGTGTGAAATGCAATTTAAAATATATAAATAATTTAATTAAATAAACTTAATCAATTTTCAAAAAATAATATTTTTTGTGACATGATGAAAAGAAATCGGGTCAACTAAATGTCCTTACAACATTGATAACATTTTTTCAAAAAAAAAACAAGGTAGGGAACCTGTTATAGACTTGTAAATCCCCTAAAAGAAGCATTAACAATGGTAAATGAATCCAATAGGGTTGTAATTACACCATGTAAAAGAAAGTTTGGTGCGCATTGTGAAATACATCTCAAGAAATGGAAATTGAGACCAAGAGTCCTTAAGAATATCACAATCATTGAAGTAACTATCCTTAAAAATTGTGTTGATGTAAATGAATTTTAAACCCAAAAAATAAATTGGGAATGAAATTATATATAATAAAAGTATAATATAATTCAACATAGAATAATGAAGTTAAATAACAATGATTATGACTCAAAAAAGCGAACTGAGTTATGAAAAATCCTAACATTAATTATCAAATTCCACGAGAGAGATTTAAACTCCTCTATAATAAAAAAACATATTAATAAATCAATTAAAAAATTTATACATATCTATAAACCTTTTTAATTTTGGGTTATAATAATTTTTTATGCATCCATTAGTTAATTATTGATAATTTTCATTACTGGATGTTGTAATTTCGATTGTTTTGCACATGTTTCGTATTAGAAACATCAAACCTTAATATTTTAATTAAAGTTAATAATTTATATATTGTTCAATTTATAATAATATGTGTTTAATAATTAATTATAATTTCTTAAATTAATTGCATGAATGTTTTGGTTATGGTTCTTGGAAATGAAATTGTCGTCATGCTTGTTTCGATGATTTTTTAGAAAACAAAGTGTGGTATAATAATAACAAGTCATATATTAATATAAAATTTATAGAATATAATCAAAAAATTATTTTCCTATTTATGTCTAATAATACCAGTTATTGCATTTCCATATTTATCAATCATATTAAATTATTTTATTGTTTGTATTGGTCTTTGAATCGACCCAAACAAGAACATAATATAATTGATGGGTGAGTATAGTTAAGAAAATGATTCATTTTTTCATAAATTCACTATTAAATAAATATAATGATATTATTTAGTTATTTTTATGGTTTTTATTCAAATATTAATATATTTTGATAAAGATGAAAAATGTGTTACTTCATGGAGGAAATAGTCTACACGTACACTCGAGTGACATTCTCATTTTCCATAGAACATAAATAGTATAGGAATTAGTTTATATTTTCAATATCTTAATATTTTTTTTAAATATAATATTTATTCGTTAAATAACCACTTTTAACCATCCATGTATGAAGTTTATGGGAAATGGATCACATTTCATATCACTACTGGAAAATGGACCTATCCCCACGGTTTTCCCCAAAACCGTGGGGATAGGTACCCCTATACCCACGGTTTTGGAAAACCGTGGGTATATGTGACTTTTCATGACCTATACCCATGGTTTTCCAAAATCGTGGGTATAGGGGGAGTCTATCCCCACGGTTTTGGAAAACCATGGGGATTGGTCCTGAAAAGTGACATATACCCACATTTTCCAAAAACCATGGGTATAGGGGTACCTATCCCCACGAATTTGGGGAAACCCGTAGGGATAGGTCTGGGATAAAACACCTATACCAACAGTTACGAAAAACCGTGGGTATAGGTTTCCCGTGTGTACACGGGAAAAACAAATTTTCCACCGGAAGGAAATATTTTTTGGAGGGAATCCTATACCCATGGTTCTTATTTATATACCCATGTTTTTTATTACTATATTTAATTGAATATATATATATATAAATATATATATACATATAAGTGAAGTTAGGGTAGTGGTTAGATGCGGTTATTGCAGAAAAGAGGTTACGGGATCGAAACTTGGTGCCGACATTATTTTAGGAACTATACCCAAGGTTTTGAAACCGTGGGTAAAAGCCGTTGACACAGTGGAAATTGGCTATGTTTTGGTGACACGGTGGCAGGACACCTATACCCACGGTTTTGGAAAACTGTGGGTATAAGTTGGGGACCTATACCAATGCCGTTCCAGCCCACGGTTCCCAAAACCGTGGATATAGGCTATACCCACGGTTTTGGGGGCTATAACCATGGTTTTGAACCATGGTTATAGACCATTTTCCAGTAGTGTATGGAGGTGGTAGTTTACTTGTTACACAAGTGACATCTTAATTCTTTGAATGGTAGGAAGGAAGGTAGAGAATGATTATCCCATAAAAATAATATAATTTTAGAATATTTATGACATAGATGTAATTATTTGAACATGGGTATATTATATTCTTATGTGTTATCATAATAAGGAAATGAGAAGAAATGAAAAATGAGTAATTGAGAATTTTTCCTTACTACTTGGATGAGATCCTTTACAAATTAGATTAAGGATTTGAGAGGTGATATTTTGATAATGACAAAATATATAGGATATGGATAAAAGTTTTGGGAGGATATTTTTGTATAGTTAGGAATAATATAAGAGTCTTGGGGTGTGAGGATAAGTGGGGTAGTGATGGATTCATTTATAAGGGAGAGAAGTGGTATTATTGTAATAATATAAAAGGTAAAGTCACTATTCATAGATCAGATGGATCTGATATTGGAAAATAATGGAGTAGGGAGATGGTTATGGTCGATAAAAAACAAAACCATGAATTAAAAATCATGTTTTTATGTCTTTTACTCTTTGATTTGTCACTTTTCCCATTTTTGGTTTTTTCTTTGGTAACTAATTTTTACCTAAGTGATTTAATTTTAATTCCTAAAAATAAAATGGGCCTTATTATATAATTTTTACCTTATGATTCCAAATATGAAGTGATTTTTTTCAAATAAAATTTACATGTGTGATAAAATTTAATTTTAATATTATTCCACATAACATGTAAAACCCTAATTATAAAAAGTGTATTTTTATGCTTAGAAATTATGATTATGTTAAAATTGAAAATTTTGTTGATTTATATGACATTAATTTGTTTATTATTAACAAATAGTTTTTTTGTCTTTTAATGGAGGGAGAAAACAGTTTTACCTTATGAAAAGATAATTAAATAAATGATGAATTTTTTTATTCTAATAAAAGATTACTTAAGTTTCAAAATTATAAACATGGGTTTTCTAAATACAATATTTTTTAATGAATCATTTTATACCTTCAAAAATTAATTTTAATGAAATGTGTTTTATAAAATTTTTAATTTAGGAATAGATCATGATGAAGTAAAAAACACTAATTTATTAATAAAAACCATCCATTACACTATTCCCCTAAAAATTAATCTTTTTATAAAAAACTCAAAAATGAATTCTAAGATAATATCAACATATTGAGTCCAACAAAAACAATTTTTCCAAATTAAAAATATAAAATATATTAATTTAAATTTTAAATGAAAATATAAAATATAATAGAATTTTATTTATTATTATAGTGAGTTTTTAGATATTAACAAATTTATTTGTATTTATTTTCAATTACTAATTAAATTAGTGTTAATCTATTATTTATATCAAACATAATTTTTATCATCATTAAATCATAATATATTTCATTTCATAAAATAAAAATACATAGCACCTAATATTAAATATTTAGGCAAATATATTTTAAAATAATAAAATGTGCTTATTAGTTATTAGCTATACTAATTAAATTTATCAAGGAATCGGTACTAAAATGTATATTTTTTACATATATTTCAATATTATATTACTTATATTATACCTTATAATTCAGTTGAAATTTTATAATGAAATCATTTAATAATTATAATATTATCTTCATTAAATTTATTATGGTTTTTTATTAGTTTGGCGATACATATAAAACAATATATTAAATATAGTATTTATTTAATATAGAATTATACTAAAAAATCTCAAGATGTTACATTCTCCCCACTTAACTAAATTCTATCCTCGTATTTTTTTATTATCACTCACAAATGAAAATCGATAAGGGTATATAAAAGATAGAAAAGAATCAAGATATAATGAAAGTGAGATATCAACCTTACTAACATGGGTAAGACTATTAAACCCATCTATTCTATTATAATAATTTTATCCCTAATATTGAGTTTTTTAAACCATTTTAGCAAAGAGTCCCATATTAATCAACGATAGGACCAGTATTATATAATTTTCTTATAAATAGAGTTTATAATCATCCTTAAATTGATATAATTTACTATGTAGATAGAAAACATGACATACTTATTCTAAAAATAATAATTTTTCTTCTATTAAGAGAGAATAAATACATTTATAAAATTACATTATATTCATCTTAAGGGAGAGTAATATGATTGTTCCAGAAACATTCCCATAAAAATTAATTTGGGACACAATAATCATAAAATAGAAGATTTCTCTTTTAAGTCAATTCTATATCATTGGGAGTGTTGATTTAATGATCTAAGAAAACTTACTAAATATACTATATTTCTATGAATCAAACTACATCAAGACATCTGTAACTCTTGATTTGGGGAGAAGTGTACATTAATTATCATGATCCACTTCAATAGTTGTCATAGAATAGGCCATTACTTATTCCCTTAGTCTAAGAGGTTTTTGATGCTCATTATCCCTGTTTGACATTATATTCAAGAATGATAATGCATAATTCACATGTTTCCCATATTTAAGACATTAAAAAATTTATGGTACCTTATGATAAAATTTTCTTTCTTTTAACCATGTTAATAAAAATATTAATCTTTTACCTATAATTAGTTTCTCTATTTATTCATTTCCCATATAGAAAACATATTCCAATTTCTTATAGGTGTTTCCCTAGATTCTTCTTCCCACATTCTTGACATGTCAGAAATTGAGTATTCATACCTTTATTATCTTTGTAACTTAAATTTCTAGGAGAATACATCCTCCACTTCTTGGATGTGTTTTGGAATTCAACTATGTTCACATTTTTAAACATAGTTCATGATAACTAGTTTGGATTAATAAAATAATTCCTCACTCCAACTCCTATCTCATTTTTTTCTTATTTGGATAATCAAAAAATTTCCAATCATATCTGTTATAATCCCTGTTTCTGCTTCTTCCATTCATTAATTAAAACAAAGAAAGATGAGGTATGATAAAAATAATACTTTCATAAAAAGGAAACTATAAACATAGATGAACTAATATGTAAATTTCATGCATAACCTAACTTATAAATCTATAAGTTTCAATCTAGGTTATTCTTGTCCATTACCCGGTTTGATATATAACAAAATTATGTTTAAATACATCAAAATGGGTCATAAAAACATGTTAATTAACCAAAGAATAACCCCCAAGAGTGTCAAAATAAGTGTGTAGTTAGACCTATTTTTCATTAACAAAGTGAAGATAAATATAATATCCAACTATCATTTTCAATACTATTAACCCTTAGATCATCAATGTTAAATATTTTATCCACTTGTTTGTATCCAAATAGACATTTCATTATTATGAAACCACATAATTTAAACTTTACTAAAATTTTAGGTTGTCATAATACACTTATAATTACCCTTATACTCATTCATAAAGTTATGTAGTCTAATTTATGTTTCCCAAAAAAATTCCCACGGTATTTGCTAGATTTATGAAATAGAAATACATTTTAATATTTTGAGAAACCTTTTTATAACCAAAAAAAGAAAAAGGGTAGTAAAACATAATTTTAAAAATACATAGAGAGAATTATGAATATTATAATTGATAAACCATATTATAGTTTATAATTAAGAAATAAAAACATTGGAGGTATGTAAAAAATATAAACATGAAAGAAAAAGGGTCAGTAGAATCAACATAAATTATTCATAACAATTTCATATTTTAAAGAGAATGAAATAAACCAAAGAAGATTATTTTGATATAAGTAAGTATTTAAAATATATGAAATTATGAAATACAATGAATGAGAAGAAATAGTGGAATAAAAGGAAAATAAATGATTATCGCCAAAGAAGACACTTTGTAACCCAATGAAATGAAATTGGGTTGACCAATATACCTTGAAGATTTGGTTACTTTTCCATCAAAATTATATGAGAGAAGGACCATGATATTGAATTTTAAATACCAAAAAAGAAACATTAATAACTATATTTGAATTACATAGGGAATTATGTTCACAATGTAAAATAAAATTTTATGTGAAATTTGTAGTACGTCTAAAGAAGTGAAAATTGATTCAAAGAACCCTAACAAATATCAAAATCATGGATACAATAATCCTTCAGAAAGAAATCAATGAGATAGAATTGTATACCTCAAAAATTAAAGTGGGAATAAAATTTTATACATTCATATGATAAAACAATCCAACATAAAATAATGGGGTTCATGAACAATAATTATAACTCAAATAAAGGAAATTTAGTTATGGAAAACCATTACCTTAATGATCAACTTAAATAAAAGTACTTTAAAATCCTATATAATAAAAATAACCTTCTTAAAAAGTAAATTCATAACCTTATTCATATATGTACCCTTTTTAATCAGTTTTTTATAATAATATAATATACACTCATTATCTAGTTATCTCTCATTTTCATTGTCAGATATTGTAATTTTAATTATTTAATAGATGTTTCATAATAGTAATATAAAACATTATTCTTTAAATATAAATTCTTCCTTCCCATATTATTCATGAAATCATAATATATTATATATAATGACTTATAAATTAAGAATTTAATTCCATGATATTTTTAGATATGGTTCTTGGAGATGTAATCAATGGAATGCTTATTTTAGTAATTCTTTAAACAAAGGCTGGAATATTAATAATAGGTTAAAAATTAATATAACCATTAAATAAACTGAAACCAAATATTATATTCCCATTTATTTCTAATAATAAAATTAGTTAAGCTTCTAAATCCATCCATGATAGATATTTAAAGAATTGTTTACATAGGTGGGGAAATCGACCCAATCAAGAACATGCTATAATTGATGGGAATGTGTAGTTATGAAGGTAATTCATTTAGAATAATATCATCATTAAAAAATTATAATGATATAATTTATATTTTTTAAGGTGTTTATTCATATTTTAAGTGAGTTTTACAATGTTTGAAATTATAGATGAAAAATGAAATGTGTTGCTTCGTGGATATGTTATTTTTTACGTACGTACGAATGGCATTCTTATTTTTCATAGAATAGAAAGAATATCAGAATTAGTTTATATTTTATGAATATAAATAATGTTTTAAATTTCATATTTATTCATTAAATACCCCTTTTTAACTAACAGTGTAATGGAATTATGATTAATAAATCATGTTTCTTATGGAGGTGGTAGTCTTCACATAACACAAGTGCTGTTTTCATTTTTCTAGTAGCTGGGAGGAAGTTGGGAAAAGATTATACCATAAAAAAATTAAATTTAATTATAAATCTGATATGGGTGTAATTATTTCAACATGGGTAGATTATATTCATATGAGGTAGAGGAATAGATAAGGGAAAAAAATGAAATAGTAGTAGTTGATAATTTTACCAATACTCCTAGGAAAAGATCAATTAAAAATAAGATTAAATGATTGAGAGGTTGTATTTTGATAAGACTAGATCCTTTACGGAATGGAGAAGAGTGTTTAGGATTAATTTGGATATATTTGGGTAAAATATAAGATTCTTGTATTGTGATAAAAAGTAGGGTGGTGATGAATCCTTTTATATTAGAGGGAAAAGACATTTTTTCAATAATACAAAAGTTAAAGTCACTATACAAAGGTCAAGTGGATTAAATAATGGAGTTGGAGATGGGGTAATGTAAATAAATACTCAAATTACATTTTCAAGCATGTTTGTGACATGTTTTTTATGTCATTAACTTTTAAATTTTTCACTTTTACCATTTTTTATTTTTTCTGTGGTAACTAATTTTTAACTATGTAATTTCATTTTAATACCTTATAAAATTGTAATAATTAAATTATTTATAAATATTTATATAAATATTTTCTTTCAAATAAATTTTTAAAAGTGATAATTTTTTTTAAATTTATCACACATAAAAAGTAAAAATTTTTTGTAGTAAAAGTGTATTTTTATGCATAAAATTACAATTAAAATAAAATTATCAATTAAATAAACTTATATGAAATTTATTTATTTATTATTTAAAAAAAATATTTTTAAGTATTTTAATGTAAGCTAAAACATAATTCTACCTTGTGAAAAGATAACTAAAAGAACAAGTTGAAAATAATTTTTTATTAGAATAAAATATTATTAATGTTTAAAAATAATAAACATGTGTTTCATAAATTCAAAATAGTAATTTTAAATGAATCAAATTATTCAATTAAAATATTCATGGTCATGAATTTTTTTAATAAAAGGTTAAATTTCTTATTATATCATGATAAAGTTAAAAATGCTAGGGTATTAATAAAAATATTTTTTTTCACTATTCACCTAAAAATATTTTTATACAAATCTAAAAAATTTATCCAAAACTAAATTTGAAATATTAATACCAAAAATGAAGTTCATTTTTTCAAATTAAAATGATAAAATTTAATATGTTCACTTTAATATGTAAATATATAATATAATGAAAAGAGCTTTTTAATAGGAAAATGACCTTTTAGATATTAAATATTCTTACTCTCATTTCCTATTAATTACTAATTAAAAAAATTTCAATCTATTATCTATAATAAAAATATATTTTATCATCATTAAACCATAATATATATAGTTTCCTAAAATAATAAAACTTACCACCTAAAAATAAATTCTTAAGAAATTATATTTTTAAATCATAAAATGATCTTATTAGCTATTAGATACACTAACTAAATTTATCATTGATTTGGTATTAAAATAACCCTTTATTTTTAATTATATATAGATTTGAAAATATGGTAACATTTATTTATAACCTCTAATTCTACATCTACACTCTAATGTTATCATTTAATACTTATAACATTATCTTTATAAAATTAATTTCTATTTTTTTAATTCATTTTCGTGTGTGAAATAAGCTATGAAAATAGTATTTATTTATAGGAGAATTTTAGATTGAGATTTCAAGATTCTATGTCAGTGATCACTCTCATCTTCATTGAATTTATAGTATGGTTTCCCGATATGAGCAGTTCATGTGAGATTCAGTTGGTAATAGTGGGTAAAGTAATAAGTACATGATGTAAATTGATAAATGCGGGTTTTAATGAAATTTCAATAATTAAAATGTATGGGTTATATGTGACAGAAATCTATTGAATGGTTTATATATTTATATAATATTGAACAAAATTATAAATTAAATATGGATGGTAAAAGTTAAATTTAGAAATAGTGAAATGATGTGATTAATGGAAAATATGAATTATTTCATGGAAGTTTTATACGAGGAAAGGGGGATCATTTGTGTTTTATATATGACATCAATTGATAGTTAATGGTGGTTGCGACGAGATGAATGTTACGGGAAATTGTAGTGTTTTTTTGGTATGATTCCCTTGGGTTTAGTTGTATGTGAATATGGTATATATTATATTTTATTTAAAATTTTATACACACCTCATCCATGTCATGTTATCTTACTAATTCTAAACTGATTTGGGTTTTATATGTTTTCCAAAAACATTCAAATTGGAAATAAAATGGATGGTCAATTACTCCTCTTCCCCCACTCTTACTTCTAAATGTGTTATCAGTATTCCTTACTAGATGCTATAATTCATAGTCTATAATGGACATAGGTTATTGGGTGAATGATGTGATGGTTAATGGGGTGATGTACTATGATGATTACTTGATTTAGGATGGGAAACATTGTTGGGGTAATGCATTGGATGATGTGGGAAAAAAAATTGGATTTTATTCATGTTTATGATACCCTAATGTGATGATGAAATTATGTGTGGATGAAATGATGCGATGATGTGGTGAAAAATATGTGGTATGTGATGAGAATTATATGGTTATGGTTGTTATGAGATATATGGATATGTGGTCATATAAAAGGAATGGGATAAACATGATTTCTGGAATTTGGGCATGAGAGGTATAAATTAGTAGGAGAGTGGTTTCATTATACATTGCTGATATATTCTTATGATCTTATGTTATACTACATGGATTTGATATTGTGTCACTATTACTTGGTGTGGTTAAAAGACTATCCACCTAGTAGGTTTTTATTGGTTATGTAATTTATTAATTTAAGCATTAAAATACTTATTCCACATTTTCAAGAGAGGTGTTAAGTATGATACTTCTCAGTAGAAATGTATTCTACCTTTATATACATAAATCATTTTTACAGGTTATTAAGAGATATTTAGTGAATGTGTTGGACATTACCACCATGGGGAGTGGAGATACTGGTGGTTTTTCTTCCTTAATACATTCATTTTGATATTTCTTTTTTGGGGACCTATTTTTGAATGAAATTCACATGAAATATGGGATGATGGTTTATATTTTTATATTATAGTGTTTATTAAATTTTTCTTCTATATATATTCTTAGTACTATTATTTTAATCCTACTATTATTCATGATTTATACCCTCGGTGCAAGTTTTAAACCCAACTCCTATGGATGTGGGCTTCAGCTATCACTATCATTTTCAGTGTAGGTCAATGAGGGGTTCCTCATAGGGGATTAATGAAATTGTTCCATCCAAGTTATGAATAATAGTTATAATATAGTTCTAGGTGTGTAAATTTTGATTATTTCATTGATTTAGTAGGTAAATTGTGTTAGTTTAACCTAATGTGTAAAGTGTAAAGGGATACTAGGTAGGAAAAAAGGTGATTAGGGACTACTATGATACAATTCTAGGACCTTAAGCTTACTAAACACCCTAGATGTGATAATGATAATTATGGGGAAAATATCTAAGAGTGGTTAATGTATCATAATTTTTTGTGATTTTAATTTAATTTGGGTGGTTTTGGAGAGTTAAAATGAATATAATTTAATAATACTTAATAAATTACAAGATTATGGGCTTAAGAGTTTATCTTATATTCATATATATGGATATTGGTTATCTTATACATGTACTTAGGTTACTGATGTGTAAAAGTGTAATCTAGTAGACCATAGGAGGGTTGACCAAATTTAGGGGGATGAGTCTTGGAGGAGGATGTTCTGTGACATATAATGTCAATGATTAGAGAAGTTTAATGAGAGAAACTCTAATTTATAGATAGAGAGATGATTATAGAAGGTTTAGATCACCATTATTTTGATTCTTCTAAGGGGAAAGTATTACGTTTAACATGTTATTAGAAAAATGAGTGGGTTTTCACACCAGTGGTGGATCCAATTGTATGGTTAGCGTAAGGAGGTGTGTATCTTATGGGATGGTTTCATGATAGAGGTACATATGTAATTCCTTTCATCAATGATGAATGAAGTGAATATTAAATATTTTATATCCCTTTATTAAGGGATTTTGAGCACATGGAGGATCATGATTAGGTTTAAAGATATTTTTTATTTTTCTCCTAATATTTTCTATGATGAGGAAATATTAGAATGACATTTAGAGGAGGTACTACACCTTTTCCCCTAGTATTTAGTTAAACTATTTACCATATTTACATATTTAGTGGTAGATCAGAAGGTGTATATTATTGATAGGATTCATGTGAAGTTTGGATCATCTCGGAATGGGATCTATTAGGTCTTTCTAAGGAGCAAGGCTATAGATAGAGGACATCAGATATCGAGAGAGTTGAGGATCTGGTTGGTAGGGAGTCGGTACTAGTGGAATTTCACTCAATTATATTGTTCTAGTAGTTATTGTGAATCCAATAGGATTTTTTTAAGATGTGGTTTATATTTATAGTCTTGATTCCCCGCCATTTTTAGTGCTTGACCGTTCAATTTGGACAATTTAGTTTCAACATCACCATCAGTTCATTCAACGTCCTCATCTATAGTAGGGATATCAACTTTTTCTTAAGTGATGGTATATAAATAAGGAAATTATAACCCCAATAATATTCCCCATACATAGGTACATATGTATAAGCATGGTCATAGAGGTGGTCAATAGTAGGTCTAGAAAAGAAGTGGAGCTTAGAGGTAAGACACATGCCGGGGAGATTCTAGGGCCAGATGGCCCAGAAATTTTATGAGGTAACATATTCCTATTAAATACCATTTATTTTTCATTATTTGAATCCTTGGATACACATTATTTCATTACAACCTTTCTGGTTCATGAATTAGAAATCAAGGTGGATATGATTCCAATACCCCTACTGTGGACAATACTAGTTGGAGGCCATTCTAGCTCGCATGTTATGTGATATTGTTGTGAGAACATTTTATGAATATATCAGTCATATCAGGATTTGTTCCTATTATATATATAACCATAATATTTCATACTTGGTAGGTACTGGTTTTATTTTTTCACATATTCATCAATTATTTATGAAGGATAGTTTTATTCAATATTGTGGAAGACCAATGCACAATGATCATTTATAAACAAGATCAATATATGAGCCACATGAATCAAGATGTGTTATTATGTTAACTAATAGAGATATAATTTGATATATTAGGGGCATGGGTGGTGAAGTTTCAGAGAGTCATTGCGGGGTTTCCATAAGTTTTTAACAAAGAGGTTGTGACCCTACCCCCTTAATATGATATTATGTTTTGGAATGAGTTACAGTCTAGTGTAATTTTTATCTCATTGGTTCATTATTGGATGAAATCTCATAGCTCAAGGATTTGATAAAATAGATTTATGATTTAATGTATAATGGGTTTATCTGGCATAGTGTGTCTTCATGGGCTGAATCAGTGTTATTTTTTGATAAAGGATGGTGGTATAAGGTTATGTATAAACTATTAGAGGTTAAAAAAAGTGATGTTTAAGAACTATTATCCTCTCACAACGATAAGTGACTTATTTTATTAGTTAAAATTTGATTGATTTTTTTTAATGATTGGTCTATGGATTATGTATCATCTGACGAAAGTGAGGCATGAGTATATCCTAAGGACTAATTTTAGGTTTTATTATGGGATCTTCAAGTTCATAGTTATTCAGTTTGGTGTTATGAATTCCATATATATTTAATGAGACTAATGAAATCTATGTTCAATGAGTTCCATGATAAATTTTTTATAATACTAATCAATGATATACTTTTATATTCAAAGTTATAGAAGGGTCATTCTAGCCAATTTATGGTTGTACTGCAAGTACTTCATCACTATCAGCTATATTAGAAGTTCTTCAAGTGAACATTTTGGACACTTTTTGTGCATTTTATTAAACATGTGGTGTTTTTTTATCATATTTTCTGTTTATCCTTTAATGATTTAGGAATTTGTTTCCTAGGAATGATCTAAGATCATTGCAAAGGTACATAATTTCTTTGGTCATTTCAGCTATTACCAGTGGGTTGTGTCCAATTTCTCCCGAACTCCAACTCGATTGATATATTAAACCATGAATGAAATGGATTTATTATAGAAATATCAGTGTTATGAATCCTTTGATTATATAATGGATATATTTTATTAGTGATTTTTTCTTTGGATTGTAGAGGAGGAAGTGATGTTTAAGGTTTTATGTGACACTACTCATCACTCTTTAAGATTCATCAATATGCATTAGGGGAAGAAGATTTATTTAGTTATAGGAATTTATGTCCCCATGAGAATAACTGTGACACAAATGATCATGATTTGGAAGTAGTAGTGTTTTTCCTAAATATATGGTGGCCTTACCTTATTAAAAAACACATTATGGACTTCAAAGATCACAAGATATAGACGTATATCTTCTCTCAGTGGAATCTAAATCTACATAAATAGTAGTGTAAGGAGTTCTTATAGGATCATTACTCCTAGATATCATATATCCCATAGAAAAGAAATGTGGTGGATAATATGATTATTAGGCTATTATTTGGAGATTTTTTCGAAACTGTAGAGATTCTTTTAGAATGATAGTGGTACTTGTGGTGATAAATATTGATATTGAGGAGGGTGGTTTAGTGATTTCTTATTCTAGATTATAGTGAAATCATCCTTATTATAGTAGGTAGGGGTGTCTTAAATGAGAGACTCTAGGTTATAGATGCTTTATGACTATGACAATCATGGTAACATTTCCGATGGGTGTTCAGAGGATGATCAACACTAGATGTTCAACCAAGTTATATTTTTTGTTTCAATGATGATGTGTAAGGAGGAACTTCATGAATTTCATAAACCACCATTTTAAGAGAATCTTCATATATCCAAGATGTATGAAACCTTTAGGATTCATCTTTGGTGGCTGAGGATAAAGCTGTATGTATTGGAGTTCTTATTACGGTGCATGATTTGTTAGTAGGTGAAGGCATAACATTGTTTCTAAATAGTTTGTTGTAGCTAATATATATCCTCAAGTTTAATCATGAGGGTTTTTTGGGATTTATCACCCTTTTAGATCAATGTAAATAAGTATATGATTTTATATGGGAGAATGTGGATCAATTAATAGTTTTAGATTATTCCTAGATGATTAGGGTGTCAAGTGATGTAAATGTTATATCAAGGTAGTATATGGATAAGTTAGTAAGGATTCATGAAGTATAGGGGTACATAATCTATTATTAGGATCATCAATTTATCTTTGGAGTTTATGGAGGACTTTAATATTGTTTTAGATCTCACTTATTCCTAAAATCTACCTTCCATCCTCAAACAGATGGTTAGAAAGAGAGAACCATTCAGATAATAGAATATAAGTTGTACACCAATGTTTTTTTATGTTGGTACATCATGGCTGAAGCACCCGACCATGATCGAGTTTTGTAATATTAATATCTACCAATATTCTATTTGAATTACTCCATTTGAATCATTTTCTGGGAGGCCTTTCAAATATAGGTTCTGTAGGACCATGTCTTGGGAGCCATTAATCCTTGAAATATATGTGGGGTAGAGCATGAATAAGAATATTTAGATGATTCTAGAATGAATAAAGGTATAATAATATCATTAAAAGGATTATAATGACCGTAGGAGGGTTCTTATATAGTTCTAGGTCAAAAATAACATATTCTTAATGGTTTTCCCTTTTCATGGAAAATGAGGTTTGACCATGGGATTAAGATTTATACATATATTTCTTAGTCTTTTTAGGTTTTTGGGTTTGTTATGTGATGTATTAGTTGGGACTTACCCTAAATGTTGATTTCTTCCCCCTATAATCCTTGTCTAGAAACATCATTGATATGTTTATAATGATAAACATGACATTGAATATGGAGATTTGGATATGAAGTATGATGTAACATTTGTGGATTTTCTAGTCAGGATATAGGATCTTCTAGAGAAGTTTTCATGTGGTTTATTTTTTTACTGTGGATCACTTTTTATAAAGGCATGGCGGGTTTGAGGAATTTTCTTGGGGACATGAGATATAGGTGAGTTCTAAGTACCTAATATGTTTTGAACCATGTTTTGTTTGGTGATGAGAGGTTTTATTTTATTTTTAAATGATTCATCTGGTTGATTTGAATTTTTTTTGAATCATTTATTTTCTATTATATTTTCTACTTGGTTCTGGAATCACCCTAATTAAGAGGTATCTCCAAGGAAGTGCTGGTGGTTGATTTTTCCTATATGGTATTAGTTTTTATTCTCAGTGATGATAATAATTTAAGCAGTATGTAATTTAATACGTCAGATCCTTCTGTCAGTTTCAATTCTATATTTTGAGTGTTAGAGGAGTTAAGAATATTTTAGAGGAAGGTGAGAGAATTTGAATCTAATATTTTAACTGGAATGAGTGAGTAATGACTTGTTAATAGGTGCCATAATATGGATTCCTAACTGGAAGAAAGTGAGTTCAACAACTTGGTATGTCATGTTGTGAAGGGATCAATGATGACATGTGGTTTCAGGTCATGATATGGGTTATTTTCACAGTTTTGTGGGTGTTGTCTAGGAGGGTAAGGAATGTTACTCTATTGGGTTTAGATGTGTAGTTACAACACAGTGAGATCCACCATTTCATGATGTCTAATGATGTGTATTTTGAAAAAAAATAAAAAACATACATTTATATTATTTAATCATTAGTATATAATTTTTACTCTCACATATTTATATTTCAATTTTATGGTCATGGAATGGAACTTTTTAGTTAAAAAATTACATATGGGTGGTTGGTCTGGTGGTTTCACCATTTTTATCACTATCATAAAATTGAGATATTTTTTCACCATGACATGGTTTTGGGATGATCTATATACTTAATTGGTCCATGCATCTTGTCATTACCACATATATCATGATGTTACCTCCATTGGTTTTATATAATTATGTGGGGTTAATGGGGATTTAAATAAGAAAGATATGTCAAATTCATGACACAATTTTTAGAGGTTAGTTAAATTTATCTCATATTAGTGTGACCAGGGCCTATCATGCCATGATGAATTTAGTTTCTAGTTTTAATATAAATTATAAAGACCACTATAATCATTATATTTTCCATCCATCTTCTTTAAAACATTGGTGACTATAGATTCTTCATTTGAGACCTTGGACCCCTCAATAGAATCTTTTAATTCATGACTTCATGTGATCAAGAATCATCCCTCCATGGTATTATTTATTCTTTTACTTCCTCTTCCCTTACATTCATTATTATATATTAATAGTTCATATAAGTGGTGGAGATATGGTTTATGTGATGTTATAAAGTATATTGGTGGGGTTTTTTTGTTTTTTAGGTTATTGATAATTATCCCTTGTGTGTTTTGGCCTTGTGATCATCCCTCTCTCTTTTCCCTTGAACACTAGATCTTAAAGCTTCAGTTGTGTTAGAGGATTAAATTATTCCTCCTTATTTAAGTGTAAAATATTTATGTGGTATAATATTTTCCTATTCTTTGGTGGTAAGAATGAACATAATAATGATAATTTGTTAAACTAATCAAGTGTCAGTGGAAGGTTTATTCAAATTTGTTCATGTGATTTTATGATATTCATTTTATTAGATGGATTTTTTTGATGATAACATTGATTGGTTTTGTCTACTACTATTAATTATGTTATTTATTGATAATTAAATGGATATAATTTTCTTCCAAAAGAGGATAATCATTTAAAAAGTTCAATGAAATGGTGGTTTTGAAATTTGGAAATTTAATAATTTTTTTATGATACCCACTAAATATTTATATAAATGAATGATGGATACATGATTGTTTGTTCGATTGTGCTATAATTTTTTTTATTTCAATACTATTGTACAATTTATATCATTATGATCTATTATGTAATCCATTGAAAATTATTGTGGATACCTTTTGGTGTTGAGTGGTGTGATCAGTGGGGTATGTACCGAGTTTCCATGGTGGGGATGTGATGATGTAGTGATGATGTGAGATGGTTGGGTTATTATGATAGCATGGTTGGTTGTGTGGAAGAGAATTACTTTATTGATGTTTTGATAACTATTGTACTATTTTGTGATTTAGGTTGTACGGTGGTTGGTTATATTTTGGGAGTATGTTATATATATTCCTTGTGGTATGGAAGATGTGGTTAGTAATAGTGGATATGATAATGGGTAAAGAATAGAAATTAATAAATGATGATATTAATTAAAATTTAATAAATGACATGGATGGGGAAAATGTGAATGATAGCTAATGAATTTATTATCATTAAATATGGAATTAACATCATAATTAATATAATATGGTTCGTAAATGATAAATATAGAAACACATAAATGATTTTATTAGTTGAATATATGGATATTTTTGTAGATATTTTATGTAAGGAGGTGTAAATGATTTGTGATGTATATATATAATTAGTTCACATTGAATAGTGGTAGTGATCAGGTTAGTTCTACTGGTAATGGAAGTGAAATATTTGAATTAAATATTTGGGTTTGGTTGTGTGTGGCAGTACTATATGTTTTGTTTTCCTTGTGATTTATTATGCACCCCACATGAGTTGGGTAGTATTTTTGATTTCCAAATGTTTTGGGTTCCATGTTTCCCCTAAAGAAACAACATAGAGAGGGAACAAATGGATAAGTAATACCTCTTACCTTCTCTACCTTATGAACATAGTATCATATATAATGGTATGAAGTAATGATGTAGGAGTTGTGATGGAAAATTTTTTGAGTGAAAGTGATGCGATGTGGTAATAATTTGATGTGTTATGATGATAATATGATAGTTGATTGGATAAATAGTGGTGGTTATTCTTGGTAAAGATAGGGAATAAGGTTTATTACCTTCTTGTTGAAAATATACTACTTTTATGATGATATAATGTGGGGATATGTTTTTGTATTGATTTGATATATAGTATTTTATAGTGATTATTACATTACATTTATTATATGTGATATGGATATATGGTTATATAGATGGTATGGGAGAACTAGGATACTTTTGGTTGGGTAGTGAGAGTAACAAACCAGTGGGGATGTTATTGATAGGTATCTCTTAGAAGTATTCTTTTGAAACTATGTTACTCTTCTTGTATACGATATTGGGTGAGTATGCCTTTGTGAGGTTGAGTGATAGTTAACCTAGTTGGTGTTTTTTGGTTATGTTATTTATTCACCAAAGAATTAATATGCTTCTTGAAATTTTATATGGGAGGTATTCATGAGTATCCTATTTAGTATAAATGTATGTTCATGCATATATACATAAATCTATTTTACAGGTAATGAGGATGGATTTGATGATTATCCTTGATATTACTAGCTTGGGGCTTGAAGCCGTTGATAGTGTTGTTGCCTTGTGGATTTCATTTTGGCATTATTTTCCGAGACTTATTTGTAATAAATTAAAATTATTTATGGGGTAATGGTTTATATTTTTATTATTTAGGATTGATTGATGGTTTTCATTATACATAGTCTTAGGAATGTGAAGGCAATGCATCTCATTTTCATGATTTATACCCTCAATGTTAGTCACCAACCCATGGCCTATGGTAGGCCTGCTTCAAGACCCTTTCTCTTCTTCATATAAGGAAAATGAAGAGTTCCAAGTAGGGGTCGGTTCATGATAGAAATACTATATTGTATAAAAATATATAAATTAACATAATATAAGTGAAAATTAAATAATAAGAAAATGTACTTTTCTCTTATATATATTAAAAAACAAGATACACATTACAGTATAAAAAAATAAAACAACAAACAAAAACCATTTTATATAAAATAAATATTGATTTTATGGAAAAAATTATTCTGTTTAGAAATAAAATAATTGAAAAATAAAAAATTATATTACTTCTAAATATATAAAATATTATGAAAAACATTACTCTATTAAAAATAATTTTATGATAAAATGAATACAATAATAACTAAAAAATAGAAATAAAACATTAAATATAATTATAAGTTAATAATTAAAATAAGGATATAAAAAAACAAAAAAAAAACAAAAAAATTTATTTCAAATAAATATAAAAAACAAAAATGTCCAATATGAAAGGTAATAAATCTAAAAATTTCATTAAATTGAATTTCGAAATTTATTTAAAACTATATTACTTTTTAAATTAAAAAATGAAAAATTTATATTACGTATATGTAAATTTTAAAAAAATTAAAATAATATCATATTATAATAGAAAAATAAATAAATAAATTCTTATTAGAATCTCATAACATGACTTCACTAGGATGCCTCCTGAGCTATAAACGAGACCATATATAACCCCCTTTTCGACTACTAATATGGAAAGTGTCGGAGACTAAAACGAAGGGAATTAATTAATTAAAATATGGGAGGCATTACATTCAATACATGAAAATATTCAACCAATAAGTAAATATAAAACCAAAATGAAATTTTCATAATGTGAAATACTTCCTAATTTTATAAAAAAATATCATCCAAGAAATAAATAATCGTTAGGAAATTATAAAACATTCTAGGGTATAACTCATTAGAAAAATTCATTGAAATATAATTTTCTATAATTCTATTTGAACTGAAGATAATGATCCTGAAATCGACCACTTACACTATAACTACCCCCACAACTAATATCCCACCTAATCTGGAAGTGAAGATAAGATTTAACCAAGATGTTCACCTCTATTATGCCACATATTATTGACTATCACAAAGGGTATAAAACCCTCAATAGGGGAAGTATTACCCATTATAATCCTATGAAAAGAGAAATAATACACAAATTATATCCATTATAAAATAATAAATCAATACCAAATCTCATACATATTTCATATAATATTATTTGGAGAATGGAGATAAATAATCGAGGAATAAATATGAAAATATGAAATAACTCAAATGATATCTCCTTCAACTATAACTAATCAAAGAACCACGAGATATTAATGTCCAACCCAATAAAAAACTATGTTATAATATTTTTTTTCAAAATATTATAGAGAAGTAATAGGAAGTATACAATTATAATTAGAACATTCCTACCTATAAAATCTCATGCTAATATAGAAGATATATACTAC
This sequence comes from Viscum album, assembly GCA_963277665.1. Taxonomy (NCBI): domain Eukaryota; kingdom Viridiplantae; phylum Streptophyta; class Magnoliopsida; order Santalales; family Viscaceae; genus Viscum; species Viscum album. Next base: position 670,924,204 of record OY728133.1, read on the forward strand.
GGACTCAATGAAAAAATATCAAAATAAACTCTTTATATATTGAGACTAATATGTGTTGAGATATTTTTTGAGGAGTTTGTTAAAGAAGAGGTTGTAATGGATGTGCTTTAGTATGTTTTCATTAGTTTTTAGTGTATAAATAATATTCAAAATTTAATTTCTTATTAGGTGAAGATGTTTAGATACTTATTAAAAAATGATTAATATGGTTTTAAGTGAATATATATCACGAAATTATTTTATGATATAAGATATTAATAGAATTAGTTTCATGTTTCAGATCCTATTATCACATTGTAGATGTTGATTTAGGAACAAGTTATGTGCCATAAATCAAATACTACATCACAAAGGATACTGAGTCTTTTTCGGATGACCCTACCTATTTAAAGGACTCGATGCTATTAGATGATGATTGTAAAACAAAAAATTCTGAACATATGTTTCATGTCTTTGGTATTTTTAGAACATATACACCATAAATGAGTAACCCCATTGCAATAATGTTTTTATATGATGATAAATTCTTGGAAGTAGGACTATTCCATAATAGAGAGGAACTTTTGGATTGTGGTGTCTCTTGTGTTTTGAAGGAGGATTTGTTTTATTTGAATTACCATATCATTAGAAGGTTATTCACACTATAAGAGAGGCTTCTACACTAAAATGGAGTATGAGAATTTATTTCTATGTCTCCAATATTTGAGAAACCTCTACACCATAGTGAAAACATCATATCAGAAGGTTTTTCGTTAGTTAAAAAATATCTACATTAAACCACCTTGCTACACCAAAAAGAAATAGGATACACTGTGAAAGTTAAAAATCAGGTATTTTTAATAGGTTTGATGACTTGGATTTTTATAATAGGCTTGATAGTTATTTTATCCTATAATAACTACCAATTAAAATTTTATGTTAAAGATTAAATGGAAGATGATTAAGGGGACATTATTATATATTATGATTTTAATTTTAATTTAAAATTAAAATTATAAATATATAGAAATTTTAACTACTACAAATATATAAATAGATAGACAATACAAATAAAAATGAAGAGGACAAATAAGTATAAGAAAAGGGAATAAGTTTTGGTTATGTGAAAACTAGAGAATATTCTATGATTATCCAAATTAGAAGAAATGGATAAGGAGAAGTAAATTAAAGTGGTCATGTTCGTGTGTTGTGCATACAAATTTAAGAAGGAACCAATCCTTATTAGAGTTAAAAAGTGATGTTCTTCTAGGTTTTTACTATGTAAGTAGAGGAAATTTAGAATAACTTAGTAAACTCAATTACTTAGAGAAAATTTATTTGTTTGAAGACTCATTAAGTATTAGCATCATTAATCTCTTTAATTTGAGGGAGGTACTTGTATGTGATATGAACCAAATAATTGTCAGGGGACATGTAATAATGATTTTCAAGGTTATACCCTATTTTTTATACTCACATTATGATTTTAGTTACTATTGTGATCATGAGGTAATCCATATCACACCAAGGAATAACTTTATTATATTGATAGGTGAACATTGAAAATATGCTATTTTCCCTCATATTAGTGTACATGTTTTCATAAAGATAGATTATATAACTACACTTGAATAAGTGGTGACGACTATTCTTTGAAATAATTTTAATTGAATTTTTATCACATTTTCACCCACCCTCCTCACTCTTAGTGATCTTCTATATATCCTACAGGTGGATTCTGATGTTTTGTCAATGAAAATTCTTCTTTATTATTTATTTTATTTTTGAATTCCCTATAAAAAATAAGAATAATTAATCATTTAGTCTTATAAACCATGTATAGTTTGAATTTATTGATCATGAAGAAGATTCAAGCATTTAATGGGAATGATTTTCATGTTTGTAATGACATAATTTTACTATATCTTATTTCTATTAGTCAAGGAGGATTGGAAGTTGTAACATATGGATTTACCCCATGTGTTCAAGGTACTGTTATAATAAATATAAAAAATAATATGGTGAATGATGGTCATGATATAAATTATATTTTATCTTAATTTTTAGAAAGATAAAATATTATTTTCAAATGCATCACAATATTAAAAATTATTTGATTCAAACTGGAAAACATCTATACAGATTAAGCCAAAGTGAAGTGATAAAATATGCAATTTTAGTGAATTAAATATTAATATCTACTGATGCATGATGACAAAACAATTTAATGATTGTTTAAAAGGGTGAATGAATTTATAAGCCCGATCAGAGATTATGGTGAGAAGTTAGAAGAATCTGCTATTATAGAGAATATCACATGTATATTAACATACAAATTTGATACTAAAGTATAAAATCTATAAAAAATGATCCACATGTAAAATATATTCATGATTTTTACAGTATTACTATTTATTATGAAATGAATAAAGATAAATCTATTATGAAAAATTCAAAGTATGAAAAGGAAATTTCATTTAAAGGATCATAATCTATGAAAGTTTATATGGTTATTCAGGACGATAATGAATCTGGATATTTACATTTAGGTTTATATACTAATATTAGGTTTTATCAAAATTATTTATCTCATATATCAAATGTGAGAATAGGTTAGGGGAATATCTAATGGATTATAACACATAAATGTTTAAATTATGAGTATGATTATCCTCTTGCGTAAAATTGTCCAAATCTAAAAGAATATGAAATTAATAACAAAGAAAGTGAAAGACGAAAGATATTTTCAATTATGAATTCATCCAAGATAAAATTTACTTCTTGAAGAATGTGAATGAATTTCACTGATAACAAAAATAGCAAATTCATATATATGATTGAATAATGTGAAAGAAAACATGAATAAGAATAGGTTGTTACATAAAGTAATGTTGGTGGAAAACTTACCATTTCTAAAGTGAATGATGAAAATTTCCCAAGTGATAAAGGAAAAAACTATATGGGTGGAGATAAGGGAACTCAAATGGAGTTTATATTGAAGAGATAATTTAGAGAATTTCTCTCGAAAATTACAATTAATGATAAAAAAAATAGGTAATTGAGGATAGATGACCATTCTTACAAGGATAAAAAATATTTTAGGAACAAGAAAAATTGAATATTCCAAATGATATTTATAATATAAATAATTAATTGACAATAAGAAGATTTAGAATATAGATTTAGAAGGAAAGGAAAATATGTGTAGAAGTAAATTTATTATGGTTAATAGAAATTGTTCAATGATAAATGAGAACTGAACCTACCCATATATATTTTACAAATTTTTTTCAAGATACTAGGGAGTTTTAAATAAAGAAAGTAACACTAGAAGAGAAATAAAAAATCTTTCTAGGATTATGTTAATTTTAAAAAGGTTTATAAAGAGTCAAATAATAATAATAAAGTCAAAAGGATTAAGTTTGTGGCTAAATAAAATGAGTCTCATAATTATAGACATTATAGGAATCTAAAATTCATTTCAATGTTTTCAAAATCAAATGAGTCTCATAAATCATGAAATTCTAGGAATATAAAATTCATTTCAATATTTTCCACTACATTAGACTCTAGAAAGGTTTAAAATAATTATAATATAAACAAAAAAATATTAGGATTTCCAAAAAAAAGATTCATAAAAGAAGTGAAAATTATTTATCATAAGAGAGTTTCATTTAAAAAACCTATTTCTTGAAAATATAATGTTTATAAATAAAAACATGATTTTTATAGATACTATTAGTGTTTTCGGGGATTTGGGCATATGATATAAATTTTTTGGTTCAACCACAAACAATATAACATTCATATAAGGTTTGGTAAATAATGTTGGGGGGGGGGTCAGCCTTCTCAAATGATATAAGTACAAAAAAGGTTAAATATTTCTGAAAAAAGACACAAAATATGTTTGATTTACCTAAAGAATCAATAGAAGCTGTGACTATCCTAGTGAACCTGAAAATGAATGTATCACCCTTATAATATCCATGGAAAATATTAGTCATAACACACTAAATCGAAATATGATAAAAATTAAAATAAAATCAAAAGATGTAGTTCTGAAAGTGTCGCTTAAATCATCAAAAATAGAACTTCCATAGATCTTTTTTGGTTTATTATCATACAAAATGAAAGGATATTTAAAACTTTTGAAATTTCTTATGAAGTTAAATGAAGGATAAGTGATTTTTATAAATGATAGGTGAATAAAAGTCAAATGAGTTGGATCAAATGTTATTTGTAATGAAAAGTCGAAATCCAAAAAAACACTATTTGTATTGATTCATTGAAAAATAATATATCTAATGTATCACAACACTTTTTGATGAAGGAAATGAATTGGTGTTTAGGAAGTATGGGTTTTCAATTGAAAGCCTTCAATATTGGATAATTGTGGAAAAAATATAGTGGACCAAAGTGGATTTATTCAAATTTGTTGATCTTGAAAATTCATGTTAGAAAAGCATTAATGAAGAGAATAAATTATATAATAAATGGATTAACCATATTTGAAAAAATAAAAAAAATATTTATTAAGGAAAGAATATTCATCATTCCACTTTATAGAAAAATGTAAGAGACTAGATGTGCTCAACATAATAAAAGTGGTAGATTGTTAAATCCACTCACAAGAATGTGGATATTCAATATTCTTAACCTTTTTTACTCATTAATTTGGATGTGGGTGGGCCCCAAAAAATAAATTAACTACTGGATATATGTAATTTATTACTTCAATTAATTAATTCACTAACATTAATTGTTTTATTTTTATAAACCTTAATTATTAGACCCTAAACTTATTTAAAATATTTGGAAGAGGTGTAAAAAGGGAGTGTGGTTTTATTCATATGATGATTTAGACATAAAATGTATCTATGTTTAAAAATGAGAAATTTGGAACTTATTTATAGAATAATTGCATCCAATATGAAAATAGTGAACTATAAACACAGTAGAAAATTTTTTGTGGTTGAAAGTAAGAACAAAATTTTAGTGGATATGGATTAACAATGAGGTTGAGAATGATATTTCTTATTATTTTTAGAGGAAAGATTTTGGTATAATGGTTTATATCTAGAACTAGTGTTTATATAAGGAAGATTAAAATATAAACCCTTATGAGATATATTATAAAAAATCTCCAAGTTTTATGTATATTTGTGTTTTTTAAGCACTTGTGTTATCAAGGAAAAAGGTGGGAATCTTTAAAATTTTGAAATTTTAGGATTGTTTTGGGATATTTATTGAATAGCCTCAAATGAGAAATGTTATCACTATTTAAATAATAAAATTCTAATTATTTATTAATATATTAATGGTTTAAATCTTAGAATAATGAAAAAAATATGTTTTATATAAATAATCAGGTTTTAGAAGTGTTGATGTTGTTTTTCTGTTAAAAAATTAATGAAATTAAAAAAAAGATGAAATTATTGAAAATGTATTGGTTAGGGAAGAATATTTATCCATCTCATGTGATGAGGATAAATTACATTCAACACATCCATGTATGATAAATCAAATTTAGGTTCACTAAATCTTTGGAAATCATGGACAATATGTATATACTAGGATAACTCTAACAACAATACCTCATTCCTCATGGTTCTCTCAAGTTTAAGCTAATGATGTTAGAGAAGTAGTAGAGCATCAAGTTGGTTGATTTTATGAATTAATCAATAGAAAAAATTGAGAAGAATGAGACATGGTAGTTAGTTCCCAAACCTAAAAATAATAATGTTATTGGAAAAAGATGATGTTTTGAAATAAGTTGAATGAAATGAAATAAGTGGAGAGAAATAAGGAAAGGATGGAGTGAAAAGGAAATTTATAGGTTATAGGAGTGTACATTGAGGAATTATTTTACCAGTTATAGAGATTGAAAATATTAAAATATTTGTTGATATTAATATAAAAATTCAATACCATATTATTTAAATGAATATCAATTATTCTTTCATCAATGGAAATTTAGAATAAAAAATTAACCTTGAACATCCATGTGGGTTATTGATTAGTGAAAATGAGAGATGTGATATCAAGTTAAATAAGGATCTATATGGGAGGAAGAAATTAGTAATATCAAAGTATTTTAATATTCATTACTATTTTAAGAGGTTGAATTTTGGAAATGGAAGAGTGGATAGAAATCTCTACACCCAAGATGAAAAATATGTATCTCTTCTTTTTATTGTTTGTGTAGTTCACAGAAAATTTTACTTAAATATTGAAAATATGTTTGATTTTTCTAAGGAGAAGAATGAATTACTTGAAATTTCTATGTTTGGAGAAGTGGGTTGATATCATGGATTACAAATCCCTAAAATTAATGATCATGTTTTTCTTTCTCAAGAGAATTATTCTAAGTAACTCATGAAAATATTCAGAATTTAAAATTCTAAACTTGTTTCCACAACTATTTTAGGGGGAATAAGTTATAAAATGATGACATAAAAAAGTATTTTGATCCTAAAGTTTTCAAAAAAAAAATATTGGATGTCTTTTATATCACATGAATCTAAGGACATATTTAGTTTATAAAATTAAACATTATTACAGCTATCAATGCACACTAAATGAGTCCCATTTTGAGTCCATAAAATTATTCTCAATTAAATTAAAGGAACAATATATTTTAGGATGAAATATGATACACATGAAATTTAGATATGTTTGGTTATAAAAATTATGATTGGGTAAGCTATGTTGATGAAAGAAGATCCACATCATATTGAGTTTTCTTATTGGGGGAATGATGTGTCTATTATCTTACTACGAAAAAGATTTATATGAATTTAATATCTAATAAGGAAGAATATGTGGTTGTAACTCATGACACGACCTAGTTAATGTGGTTGAAGATACTGTTGGAAGACTTGAAGGTTAATAAGAATCCCCCAATTTTTCTTCAATGTGAAAATAAAAGTGATATTAATTTATCAAAAAATCCTATTAAAAATTAAAAAATCAAGAACATTAATATTAAATATAAATTTATCAACGATATTTTATAGAGAAATGAATTAATTTTGTAGACTATGAGTAAAAAATAAAAAATAGCTAATTTTTTCACCAAGTCACTATCCAATGATGCTTTTCAGAATATAAGTATTGGGAGTTCAACCACGTATATCTAGAGGATAAGTTATACTGTTCAAGTCCCCTCTCTCATCTTTTCTTTGGGATATTATTGTCAATGGGGGATAAAATGACGTCCTAGATCAGTTTAGAGTCTCCATTGATATGTGTTTTACCTATTCATGGGGAGCGTATATTTAGTGGGAAATTTTAAAAGGTAAAATCTTTGATTTAAATATTTTTCATGTTTGTGAACTATTCTAATAGTTTATTGAAGTGATTTTTTGAAATTTTTAGAAAAAAATTGTGATTATGTTTATAGTGACAATGAAATATTATTTATGGTTTAATTGATATGTTTTGAATTGGAATATCATAATCAATAAGGCTTCAAGATGTTTTATAATTTAATGAAACTTGAATATAGTTGATGGATTTTTATACACATTATGATGTTATTTATTAAATTTTCTTGTTTCATACAATGATAGAACTCACATAGGTTTTCAATTATTTAAATTTGATCTATTATTATGGAATTAGAGTTTTTGGTAGTGAAATTTGTTCCTTGGTTGAGAAGAAAATATTAAGGGGGAGACTGTTGAGACCAAGAGGTGTTGATATGTTTTTTGTGTAGTTTATTTAAGAAGAGGTTAATGTGGATGTGATTTATTGGGTTGGATTTTGTTTTCACTATATAAATATTATTCAAACACATATTTATTTTGATATGAATTCTTGTAATGATTTATTGAGATGATTTTTAAGAACTTTTTTTTTGTGATTTCATAACATGAAATGAGTTCATGATGAAAGTTATTGATGGAAGAATTCTCAAACCATAATTCATGTTACTGCACTGTAGAGGTTGATTAAGGAAGAATATTTTCACCATAAATCAGATACCACACCACAAATGAGACATGGTTAGTTTTGGGTGGCCTTGATTATTTGAAAGAATCTATGTTGTATGGATATGCTTGTACTATAAATTAGTCCAAGCATATTTTTAAAGTCTCTATAATTCTATGGACCTCAACATTATAAAAGAGTAACAATGTAGAAATGGTGTTTCGATATGATGCTGATGTCATGAAAGTAAGACCATACTGAAGAGGATAGGTACATGTTTTTTGTGTCTCTAGATTTTTTAATGATCCTAGACTATAATTAATGTAATGAATAGAAAGAAGGATGTCTACACCACAAGATAAGATTTTAGGAAAAAAGGTGACTAGGAATTTACATATATGTCTTTTAAAATTGGGCCACCTCTACACTATTTTGAAAACATCACACCATAGGGTTCTCTAGAAATTAACAAATTACTATTCTAAACTACCATGCTACACCACAAAAGATTAGGCTATATTGTGAAAGTTGAAAACTGAGAAGTTAGAACCACCTTGACAACTTTTCTTCATCTAAGTGTTTGGCTGGTCATTTCAACCTATAGTAACTACCAATTAAAATTTTAAGGTAAATATTAAAGGGAATATGATCCAAGGTATATAATTAAATAAGATGATTTTAATCTTAATTTAAAATTAATAAATGAATATATATAAATTTTTAATATAGTGTAGATAAAAAGACACTATTTATAAAAATAATAAATAAGTGAAATAAGAAATATAAGTCAAGATAAGTAGTTTTGTATATGTGAAAAAAAGAAAATATTATGTGATTATTAAAATTATAAAAAATAATGAAGGATAACTAAATTGAAGTTTTTTCTTCATGGTTTGTGCATCTAAAGTGATGAAGAAATTAGTCCCCATTTATGTTTCAAGGTGAAGTTATACTTGACTTTTGTAGTGAATATGTAGGAAATGTAGAAGAACATAGCACACACAATGACTTCAAGGAAGTATATTTGGTTGAAGACACATTATTTGTTACCAACCTTAATATTTTTAATGTGTGGTATTCACTTGTGTGAAAGATGCACCAAATTAATTTCGAGAGACATGTAATAATGAGTTTTAAGTTTATATCTTACATGTTTGTAATCACATGTTGATTATAGTGGTTGGTGTGGTCCTACGAAAATCCATATCACCCAAAGGATTGAAATTCTTATATTGAATGTTAAAACTTATAAATATGTTTTGTTCCATCATTCTTGTGTTTATGTGTATGTGAAGATAGATTATATCTCTACAAATATACAAGTAGTGGGGGTAATTCTTTGAAAGAACATAAAAAGAATTTTGATCATTGATTCACCCCCATTGATCTCCTACAAATAATATAAGTGGATTCTCATTATCTGTCCTAATTTAACTATCATACCAATGTCACCAAGGCTCAATCAATAAATAAATAAAAATCTAATAATATAGTAATCATGATAATATTTTAATAATGATCCCTACCCACACTTCCCCAATGATCTAGAAACCCTAACATATCAATATAAAAGAACATGGTACTATCATACATTCACATACCATAACCTCATACAACATATATATAATGTATTCTACAACCACATACCATATACATGAACATCATAACCATATTATTTCTAAGAAACCACATCACTAAAGAAGTACCACATTAGTTTTGTTTAAACACTTGAGCATAATACATCTTAATGAAAGATAGGGTAGTAAACAATTCAAATCACTAACATCATAGATATTAGGGATATACCCAAAATTGAAAAACCTTTTATATGCCTTAATCAGGATACTCAAATCAATTGGAGGTGTGTAAGACATAAAAATGATTATATAATATAACATATACATATAATTCCATCCTATGGTCCATATTATATATTCACACCTCTAAATACACAAATCAACCTCACAACATCATCCCATTTAACTTTTTAATATCAATTCTAAATTTATAATTTAATTAGAATAGTAACATCATTATTCACATTAAATTATTATAAATTCTATTACTAAAAAATATTAATCAATTTCATTATGATTCATTATTCTCATTCATTGACTAGAAAACTATTAAACAATGTTAAATTATGTTTTCTAGCACTATATTAATTTATCATATTCTATTATCATGCCACATTATTCAATTATTTAATACAATTTATCATTCTTTTATATCCTAGGTGACTATCATGTTTGGAATCCCACACATCATTTAAACATTAGATTATGAATCCGTGGATGACACATGTAGTAGAAAAGATTATTTTGAAGACCCTTCTTACTTGGTATACTGAAATATTGGAAGTATTCACACCATATTAAATGAATTAAGAAACACATTTGTTAAATAAATAAATCCTTGAACTCATAAAATATTTAGTTTAATAGGAACATAAAAAAATTATTAAATAAAACATTATTTTTATGTGGTTTGGAAATTAAGTACAACATCAATGAAAGAAACACTATTGTATAACATTTTAAGAAAATAATAAAATAATTATAATAACTTTTTCTAAGTTATCATATTATATTACTAATTAAAAATAACACTCAATCACATAATTGCATATATACCTCTTGTCCTACTAAATTATAGTAAGAATATTTTGGTCATCCAGTTATAACAATTTTTTAAAAACATGTATAACACACCATTTAACCTGGGAGACTAAATATTTCTTATTAAAATATACACGTGATAATTATAAATACTGAACAGATAAGTTTATACAGACCATAGTGATAAATATATAGGTATACTTAGAGTTTTTGTTGAATATCATCAAGAAAACTATGATTGAACACTACACATGCCAATTGGACAATATTATTGGCTATCCATCCTACCCACTACTCATGATCTCACTGCTACTACACTAACCATTAGGAGAATAATCATTATGAGTTTCTCCATTTTGTAAAATGAAACTAGTGAACTGAATCAAGCATTACATCTCAAAAATATCCCACTTAAATACTGTTTAAAAGAACCTAATAATCTCTCAAAAACTTTAGTAAGAAACAACTATTCTACTTCCGTATTAAGAACAGTCAGAGTTCTCCTTCTTATTTTGTTCACCCAAGTCCCAATGAGAAATAATACTTCCTTATAATTTCTTATACTAAAGTCTTAGTGAACATTTCCACTAGATTTTGGATTCATATTATATTATATAAATCCAATAAACTATCTTCAATAATTTTCTAGATGAAATGGTATTTTAGATAAATATACACCATCCATGATTGACACACTTTATTATGATCCTCACTGATTGAATAATGATTATAGAATAATCACAGTCCACCCTTCTGAAATCATCCTTATTCCTTTAGTAAATGTAAAAACCAAACAAAATCAATCCCTAAAAAACATTCACCTCATACTCAAATTCCATTGTAGAGAAGGTAAAAATCAATTATATCAATGAAATCCAAAGGATATTTTTTCCTTTTTCAAAGAAAAAAACACATTGGTGCACTTCCAAATATAAAAATTACTAGAGAAATTATAATTTTGATAACATTGTAATGTAAAATCTATCCCAAATAATAAGGCTATATATTTTGATCAATACAAGTAAATGATGATCCTTTTCAAATCCTCTTAGTGTTACCTTCTAAATTTGAAATAAATAATCTCACAACATCCACTATGAATGAAATTTTTGGTTGAATATAAAATGTGGTGTACATCACACTTCCTATTTCTATGAAAATGAAACTTTCACTATAAAAATGACCTCAAATTCTATTTTAGGCTTATTTTTCTTATAAAATTTTAAGAAACATTGCAATTGAGTTCAGCCTAACTTGTATCTATTCATCCCAAACCTTTTGAAAAACTTCTGAATGTAGTCCCTTTGGGATAGAAAAATGTTCTTATCTTTTCTCTATCTATTAATTTTATTCCCTATAAATTCATATCCAATCAAATATAATTAATCAAAAACATAAAAAAATCATTCTTCACCTTATGAACCCATTTAATGTTTGAACCAGCTAACAAAATTTCCCTCACATAAAGGAGAGATATGATAAAAACATAATGATCTCAAGGAATCAAGTAAAAAAAATGATGAACATCACACTGAGAAAATCCGTCTTCCCCCAAGGGTACATTGATGTTTTAGTTCACCAACCTTGGAACTTGATTCAAACCATAGGGTTTTTTCTTCTACATCTACACCATGTTTTAAATTTGATTGTCCTTGATACTCATCAGCTACTTCATGTAAATTTCATCCTCCAAATTACTAAGGATGATGGTCATCTTAATGTGTATCTAATTAAGGTGAATATTTTCCATAGTATCACAACCTAATACTGTTTGGATAGTAGTATCCTTAAAAACATATAAGATAATCACGACGAATTATATTAAATCCTTTTACTGAAAATCATTCACCATTAGTTGTTCCTTGAACCTCTTTCATCCTCCATCTTTTTTCCTTTAAATAGACCATCCCTTTTTTTCTCATGTTCTCATATCCCCTATGGTAACATAGTTATATTTTTCTATGGAATTATATAGAATAAATTTCACTATTAATTGATGGCTCTCACGTTTTAGTGTCACTAAGAATAACATGGTCTTCAGAAATTTAAGGTCCTATAATATACATAAAAATTAGGATATTCAGGTCAACCCCAAACCCTTATACTACTTTTTAAACTCTATAAGATCTATAAAACTAAACTTGTGATTCAACAATTTCTGGATCTTAATTTCCCAGTGCACTGTCTTGGGTATATTTCCTATGGGGTTTAATTATCCCAAAGAATTATAGCACAAAATCCATTGATCTATTGTCTTGATTTCCATTGATAACATATGAACTCTCAAGAACATATAAATATCATGTTTCTTTAATTAGATTAACATTTACATGGTAATTTTATCCCATTCTGTCAACATATTCTTCAGCCATCTTTCATTTGTTATAAAAACCCTTCTCATTAAATAGAATATCCAAGATCTTGATGATTAGTCTCTTTTTATCATCTCATAAACAAAATCTGAAATATTCAATTCCATATCCCATAAGAAAACATGTACTGATATTTTCCCCAGTCTTGTCCAATAACTTTTCATCAAAAAGTATATAGGAATGACTATTGAATATTTTTAGATAGATACCTTGTAATGAACCAACTTGGGATGACCTGACTTGTCACCTAAAATGGATTATCACATGGCTCGAAGTGCATTCCTGATCACCATGGGTTTGTAACAAGCATCGAGAACAATGAAAAACCTCTTGGGAATAGTTTCTCTCATGGTCAATTGGCATGACCCATCGATGAAATAGAAAATCCAAACTAATACCATCAGTGTAAATAGAGTAAATAAAAAATTCAAAGTAATTGAACAATGACTAAATATATACCATAAGAAAAAATTTACATCATATACAAAACATGCCATAATGGGACATGTACAATGTATCAAAATACATAAGATCAAAACTAAAAATAAAGGGGGAAAATATAACATGTCTTATACATATATCCTAATGGATACATAATACAAAGATGACCCCACATGTGCCAACTCCATGAGACCACATCTCCTATACAAAACACCATATAGTTGTAATCAAAATGATCCACCCAGGATTATGGTTCCGTTTCCTTTCTAACACCCTAAGATTTTATGAAATATTTGTTTTTATAATACTTTAATTTTTTTAGCATGCATTAAATTCAACAACAAGTTTTAAAAAACCTTAATATACTATTTATATTACTATTTAAACATAACCTTTCTAAACTATCCATTAAAATCAATAGTATGAATAGGAATTACGAAAATTTAAAAATCATTCATAATGTTTCTGTATGAGGAAAACATATTGATAAAAAAGTACATATTTTTATAGTAAAATCGTTATATGTTTTAACAATACTACATCCACAAAAAAATTATTATTTTTTGTCAAAAAATAATAAAACTAGTTTTTTAAAATTTAGAAAATGTATTTGTTTTTTAAATATTTTTGTTAAAATTTTATTTGATTGAATTTTTTATAATTTTCTGTAAAGGTTATTTTTTTTGATGAATAGTGAAAATACTTTTTTCTATTTTAATTAATATATCATTTAAATAAATTAAATGATAAATATTATTTTAAAATGGTTTTAAAAGTAATATTTGTTTAATTATATATCTATTAATACAATTTAGTACATTTGAATAAATTTCATATTAATTTTTTATACTAAAACATTTTATACTTACGAAAATTTTCTCTTTTGAAACCCATTTTTTCCTCATGTATGTGGGTCTAATTTTAATTTAAAATTAGTCCATTATATGAATTTAATTTTTGAAATTGGGTTTAATATTTGGAATAATAATAATTAACATTATATAATAATTTATACTTATTTTTTTTCAAAATTAATAGGAAATCATTATAAATTAATTACCATAGTTATGGTTTAAATGGATTTATATGGGGTTAAAGTAAAATATAATGGTTAAAATTACTTCTAAAATCTTCCAACTCCCATTTTCTAGACATATTTAGACCTTATATAATAAAATATTTTATAATGATCCATTTTGGATCCTTTTGGTATGTTTAAAATATTTTTACACTTTAAAAAAAACAAATCGTCTGTCCTTTCCTCAATATATAAACGGTCACCCTATCTCCTCTCTACTTCACACTTATAAAACCCTTTGGTTCAAAAAATAAATAATCTAATATATTAATTAATTCCCTCCCCAAATCCTATATTAATTATTTCTGTTATTAAACCCTCATAATATATCTTTACGTGTCAACCTAAATGGCTTCTTCGAAGAAGATATATAGTCCCTAACTATGCATTTTCATTTTATTTATTCCTATAACCCATTAAAATATTATTTGATAATGATGATATAATTAAATAATTATCTTCCATATACATATATATTATTATGTTAATGTAATGGAATAAATATATTTCCACTTCTATAAAGTGGGAAATGAGATTGTTGATTGTGTGTATGGTGGACTACCACCTTGCGAACTGATGTATTTCATTTTCCATCACCGAATCTCATGGATGGATATAATGATAGAGTTATCATGTTTATATTATATTTATGAAATTATTATTCTTATTTATTTATAATATCACATATAAATTTTTAATTTTCATTCTTTGGGAATACGATAACATCACTTGGCTTTACGGCGGACTGCCGCCTCACGAAGTGATGTGATTAATTTTTTACTTATGATTAATTTTGAATGTAATAATGATACATTTAATTAATATATGAGATATATATAACATAATAATTTCTCTTAAAAGGTGATATATTTTTTATCTTACATTTGTTCTGTCCTTCAAGAAAATGGAAACTGTGTTCTTGCATATGTATGACATACCGTCTCCATGAATAGTGTAATTCATTTTCTATCTCTAGATTTTATGGATTACTCTAAGTATATATATAATGAAAATAAATTATATTTATATCATTTATCAGATTATGGTTATTATGGAACCATGATCAAATTAAAATGAAAAAAATACCAAAACAAAACATAAATAGAAAACAGATAAGCTAGTACCTGAAACGTGGTTTTAGCAAGGAAATTGTTAATAAAAAAATAATAAATGGTTGAAAGTAAATCATGAATGGTTTGATATATATGAGTATGGTTCTTTAATATATGTATAATAAAACTATATTTATTATATTGGATATTTTAATATATATGAATGATTTTGAGACTTAAGGTAAGGGATTTTCGTATTACTTTTATTTCCATGGGATATATTCCATATTTACCGCCTGTTTATTTTTTGTAGTGTATATACTACCCATGAATGAATTTTATGATTATTATAATGTAAATATTGGATATAAATATACATATAATTCTCTTTCTTTCATGATAATTATGATTTGAAATACACTAAAGTGGTAGAGTTTTTATTCTACAATCCCATTGTTTATCAAGATTGTTAAGAATAATTTTATGACGATGAAATATTATTATATATCTATCAAGAAACTCAAGAATATTATTTTCCTATGGTTATTTAATGAAAATATATTTTTCCTTTAAATATACACTCTTTATCTATTCAAGAGTTCATAGTAAATTTTATAAGAAAAAGTGGCTTTATTTATATCTTCAGTTGAAAATAATTTTTATTCTATTTCCATGTTTTCTAAAAATGTTTTATGGAAATATTTAACTATTCTAAAATTATTTTTTTAAGAAATTTTCTCCCATGTATGGTTTTTTACAAAATGGTTTGAAATTAATCCTCTTCTCATTTTTAGAATAATTCTCTTTTATATATTACTTAAAATGATATAGTTATCTTAATTTTATCACGTATGGAATGAAAAATATTTTCCACATCCATAACCACTCAATAATTTAAATAATATTTTACAAGTGTACAAGTTTATTTTCAAATAAAATTTTATCTTTAATATTTGGGATGCTTTTAGATTTTAAAGAAGTTTTTTTTCAAATTGGAAAGGCCATTTTCAACATAAAATGTTCCAATAATATTTCAAAATAATTTTCCATATAATATGACATCCTTTGATATTGCTTAAGATTTAATAGGGATATGATACAATGAAACCATCCTCATTCATTATCTAGATGATTTATATTTATAATGAAAATTTGTTTATGAATATTTTTTATTTTATATGGGTAATGTTATGAATTTTTTTTTATGAGACCCATTTACTTTATATGGGTTACACTATGATGAATGTTTCATGAACATAAGGCACACAAATGTATGGATTATATGATGGGTGGGATAAATATCTCCATCCAATGAATTTGGAAATGATTAATGTTCTTTATGATCAAAGGGTATGTGGGAGGTTATCCCATGACCAAAACAGATGTCACATGGTAGGTCATCCCAACCTGAAAGAGGGTATATGGGAGTTTATCCCAATCCAGAAAGAGGATCCATGGGAGGTTATCTAAAGCCTAAAATAGGTACATGGGTGGGTATACCAAGAATAACATGTTATTAACTCCTTTAAATATTATTTAACCATGATGATATAATAACATTAGTATCTCCCATATACTGATATGTTATTATGTTAACTTCATGACCTAAATCTATCTCCTCTACTATAAATTGGGGAATGATACCATCAATCTTATATACGATGAATTACCACATCTTGAACCAATTTAATTTATTTTCCATGACCAAATATCATGTGTAGATATAATGATGGATTTAACATATTTATATGTTATTTATGACCAAATTGTACTTATAGAGTTATAATATCTCAGATAACTTCTAACTTCTCATTTAGTGGGAGTACAATAATGTTGCTTGTGTGTATGAAGGAATAACATCTCACAAAGATATGTGATTTGTTTTTTCATTTATGATTTATATTGAAGGAAATAAGGATAAATTTAATGAATATATGTAATATATATGAAATCATAATGACTTTATAAAGGTGATATATTATTTTCCTTCTTTTTTTATCTGTTGAGATAATGAAAACAGTGTTCATGCGTACATATGACCTACCATCTTTAAGGGTAGTGTGATTAATTTTCTATCTCTAAATTTTATGGACTTATCTAAATATGTATATAATTAATATATTTGATACTTATATCATTTTTAACATTATATATATTTTAGAACAGTGATCAGAGTAAAATTATAGAAAATACCCAACCCAAATATACACAAAGAATGAAACCGTTATTACCAAAAATTAGATTTTAACAAGGAAATTGTTAATATATGGGTAATAAAATGTATTACATAAATAATACATGGTAATATATATATATATATATGATTATGGTTATATAAAATATGTATAATAAATGTATATTTATTTTATGTGAGGTGATAATGTGTATGAAGTAATTTGATACTTAATGTAATATATTTTCATAACACTTTTATTTTCGTGGGACACTTGCCTTATTAACAACTTGTTTATTTAATGTGGAATATATAATTACCATTAATTTATTTTATGATAATTATCATGTAATTCTGTGATATACATATACAGATAATGTTCATTCCTTCATTGGTCTTATAATTCAAAAGATACCAAAGTGGTAAAGTTTTTATGTTACAATCCCATTATTTTTCGAGATTGTCTAAGATTAAGTTTCTGATGATGGAATATTATGATCTATCTCTCAAGAAACTCATAAATTTTCTTATTCTTTATTTATTTTATTAAAATACATGTTTTACTTACATTTTACGCTGTTTATGTACTCTAGAGTTCAAAATAATGTTTTTAATAAAAGCTGGATTTATTTCCCACAGGAAAATCCTTTTTATTCCACATCCATGTTTTCTAAAAATGTTTTAAAGATATTTTTCACTATTATAAAATTATTTTTATATGAATTTTTACCCATGTTTTACATTCTTTAAAAAAATTTAAAAGGAATCTTCTTATCATTTTCTAAATAAGCCTTTTTTGACATTTTATCGAAAATGTGAAAGGAATATTCATTTTAATGTGTACGATAAGAATGTTATTTTATGCCATCATTAATAAAAAATAATTCAAATATTCATTTGATGTTTTCAAAGGTTGTTTTCAAATAATTTTTTTTCTTAAATATTTTGTAAATTTTTAGATTTTAAATAATCATTTTAAAAGTGGAAAGGTTATTTTCCTCATGAAATGTTCCAATGATATTTCAGAATCATAATCTATCTAAGATGACATCCATTGATGTTACATAAGATTTACTGGGGATATTATCCAATGATACCATCCTTAATATTTCTCTAGATGATTTATATTTATGATGATGATATATTTATGAAACCTGTTTCTTTTACACGGGTCATGTTATGATAAGAATATTTATGAGACCCATTTATTTTCTATGTGTTATTATATGATGAATTTTTTATGATATTTTGGTACATACATGTATATATTATCTGATATGTGGGATTTATATCTCCCTAAAATTCATTGGGAAATGATTAATGTTCTATGACATTAAAGGGTATAAGGAATTTTATCCAATGACCAAAAAATACGATACATGGGAGGTTATCCCAAGCCTGAAAGAGGGTACATTGGAGGATATCTTAGGCCCAAAAGAGGGTAAATGATAGATTATATCAATACCAAACCAGGTACATGGGTGGTTATCCCAATTCTAACACGTTATTAATGACTTGGTGGTTATCCTTGGCATAATATTTTTTATTACAATGTGTATACCAGAAATCTTTGTCTTATGACAATTTTATGCTCTTATAGATCATGTTAGTTGATTACATTATGATTAATGACTTATAATGTTCTTTGATTTATTTCATGAATCGTGTGTATGATCTATCATATGCAGGGTATGATTTTAAAATTTTATTCTCATGTTCTCATACCCTTATGATAATATTATGATGATATCTCCTATGTTTACCCTTACTAAGCATCTAAGATCACCGTTTCTTATATTTACATTTCCCATGTCCTGAATAAATGTATTATGTATCTAATTTCTAAGAAGGGTTCTATTTATGAATAACATAGTGGGAGATGTTGTAGTTAAACTATGAACCATTTTACAATTTTCTAAAGACACTATACCTGAATAATTCTAGCATGGATATGTATGTTTCATAATGAATATTTTCATATAAAGATATAATATTTATGTATGAAAAGTATGGGTAATTGTAGTTGGTATCAGTGCATGATTTAGTTTAACCTTTGGAAACTAGTATGAGAAAACTTTAGTGATAACCATAAGATTAAGTAGAAGTATTATAAAATATCCTTAAATGTTGGTTAAGGATATAGTGAGTTAGTTCCATGAAATTACATCTATATTAGGATAATACAAGTTGATGTGTCTCTAGCACAGTTTTACTAAGGGGTAATAACACCGAAAACGGTACATTGAGCTTGAATCGACCATTTCTTGTTGAATTATAATAGGTCTTATGATACAAATCATTTGACACTTCTAGGGGATATTTTTTTAGAGATTCAAAAAATATTTAAAAACCATAAAAAAGGGTTTGAATAATGATAATGAATGACCTAGGTTAAGCCAAATGTGTCATAGATTAAAAAGGAGGTTTCGTGATTTTGACATACTATAAGGGAGTCATTGTGACTATGTAATTCCCCACTATGATTATTTTTTCTTATACTATACTTTTTTTGTTTTAGTCAATGTTTAGAACACAAAGGAACTATGTTAATGCTGAGTGAAACAGGAAATGAAATGATATTCCTCCTAGGAAACCAAATGTTATGGGAGATGGAATGAAAACTATTTTTTATATTCCTACACAACATTCTTAGTCTATGAATTATGTAAAATATAAAAATGGTCAAAGTAGTGAACAATGTTACATTGAGTCCTTCATGAGGCAATTACCACCTTCTTTTAGTGGTTTTACTGATCCACTAATTTTTGAGCAATGGATCAGTTCCACTAAAATGATATTTTCCATCCTCTAGTGTTTGGAGAATTGAAAAAGTAATTTTTTCTATCTATAATTTAGAAGGTGAATTAGATAAATTCTAGAATATTATAAAAAATACAAGTAAATAAGAACAAATAGACTCCAGGGAGTTGGATGATTTTATGATCTTAGTTTTCAATAAGTACTTTCATCATATTCTTCAAATGAAAATAGAGAATTATTTTTTTGAGATACAATCAATGGATGATGGATATGTGAGTAACTATGAGGAAAATTTTACAACACTTCTATGTTATGCTTATAGTATTGTAATTAAACCTAAACATAAGGTTGATAAATTATTTGGTGGCTTAAACCTAAGTCTCTGATGGATGCTATCAATATGGAACTTCAGCAGTTATAAAGCAATCATTCGATTTGATATCAACATAGAAATGTATATTGGTTTTACCCATAAATCACATGGTTTTTATAAGAAAATAAATATATAATTCATGGGAAACTCTAAAAAACCATGGATAAAAGAAGATGATATTTCATGTATTCTAAAAGTGTGGAAGGAAACATGGAGGAAGATGTCTTAAGGGGAATACTAAATTTTTTTATTGTAGAAAGTATGATCATCAAGTGGCTGAATACTGACGTGTTTGGAAGAAGGTAGATAATGAATCAAATAGAGAAAAATTACCCTAGAATGCACCTCTCATTCTCTAGTTCTTCAAGTGAAAAGAGTTTAGTAATTTTGTGAATTAGTGCCCTAATACAAGCACTAATGAGGATAATAAGCCACAATAACCTCTAAATATAAAGGAAAAAGGGAAATCTTATGAAATCCTGATAGTTAAATTGAATCATGATAATTAGGGAACAATTATCCTCCACTAGAGAGTTAGTAATTTCATGTTGGGGTATGTATGAATAAGCCCTATGTAAAATATTACTACTCATCCTTTAGTAAAATTTAGTGCGATTCCGAGCATTGATTATCTCCCTCCATACGGATTCTTTAATAATGAAATCAAATTTGACATTCTATCGGTTCAAGGATAAACCCAATCTCCTAATGTATTTTTTTCTAAGATAATATATTATTTAAGGAATAGTTGGTGATTTATCTTTTGGAATAATATATTTATCCACATAAGATTAACTTAAGAGTTATGGATTCTATAATTGTTTTTTGAGTTTAAGGTTGATCCTAAGATCAATTTAATATGCACCCTTTTTAGGTTTTATGGGATGGGATTTTATCAAGATTAATTATATTTTTGAGAGACATTTAAGGAAATACAACCCTCTAGTTTTTTATATGTTTTAGAGGAAAAAATTATTTGAGGAATGCCTTCACATTTTTTGGACATATGATTAAAGGTATTAGTAACATTTAAGGTTTATCTTATCATTGATATTGAGATAATTATGGGTTATTGAAATTTTATAATCTTTTTGGAATTATATTAATATTTTTTTGTAAAAGGATAACCCATAAGGCTGGAGATAACTTGTCACATATGGCAAGCCCGAGGGGCTTGAACCCCAACCAAAGGGTGAAAAGGGTATAATGGCTACTACTAGCCTATGTTAATGGATATTTATGGTGGGAAAAAATAAAGAGATATATTTCTACGTATGTATCTCAATTATTAGTATTTTATTATCTAAAGGTTAAGAGATAAAAGTATAAGGGTATGTTAAAACTATGGGTTTGATTTTCAGAATCCACTAAAACTTTTAAAGGGTATAATTCTACATGGGTTGCTGTGGATCACATTGATAGTTTGGAAAACTTAATATATATAAGAGAATATTTCTATCTAGATCATCTTGTTATGATATACATGAAGGTACTGGTAAGGTTTAATGGCATACCATATTCTTTTATATCTGATCAGGATCCAAGGTTTACCTTAATGTTAGGGTGAAGTCTTTATTGTAACCTTACGGATCTGGATGCAACCCAACTAGTCCCCCATACCCAGTTCACCGCATAAACCCAAGCACATTTTCCAAAGGTCTAGAGGTTTCCGACTAGCAGCAAGGGTCTAGGGTGTGATAGTGGGGAAACTATGACCTCATTGGCAGAGTGTAACACAACAGAATAAATAATAATACAATAGTGGAAGAAGTAAATAGAATACATCTGAAAAAATAGTGGATGAACAATAAGATAAATAAACAAGAATAATTTCATAAAACATATGATGCATCATATTATGTTCTATGAAAACAGCCAACATAGGTACACTATAGGAATCTACAATATATGTTCCAAAATAAAAAATAAATAAAATAAACTAAGAATCATTGCAAGCCTTGGCTCAGTCCCATGATATCCAGATCCTAAACAGTATATCAAGTACCTATAGAAGGGAACTTTCCCTTATTTAAATTTAAATCAATATAATCTATTTGGGCCTAAAATCATGACCCAAATAGGGTTTAAGAAATAAATACTAGTAGGTAACCACCCCAGATTTGTGCCTATCAGTTAGTGAGTATATGCAATAGGTAGTGTACAAAAAGGAAAAGTAGTAAACTAAGAAGCACCCCAAAGTAAAAAATCCTACAATTCCTATTTTACATTTTGATTCATTATGTTCAGTTCAACCATTCAACTGCATTGAATTATATAATTCACGAGATTCGACGTAAGCCCATCAATCCCCCGTATAAGAATTCTCAACAAATATCTCAGAAGGTTATCGAAAAAATAAAGTGAAAACTGAATCCAAGCTGGTGATTTGTCTTGGAAGACACATCATAAATTATTCCATTTCAGTATTCATCTCAATATCATTCCTGCAAGCATAGAAAAAACCTTCTTGTAGGCATAACCAATACTCGCCCTCAGGCATAAAAAATCCTCACCCACAGGCATACAAATCCTCACCCATAGGCATAAGAAATCCTCACCCATAGGCATATCAGTCAATCATGTAAGAGAACAAAATATCAACATTTCAGCATAATAGAAAACACATTTAATTTACACTATTACATGGTTAACATTATAACTACTAACATGAGCATCATACATAATAATAAACCAGTGAATTAAACTATCACAAGGATTAAACAAGTATACTCACATGGGAAGAATCTACATAACAAGCCTATTAAATAATCTAAACCATTATAAGGAATTAGAGTATCCTAACTCACATTGGAAGGTTCACAGTTGGAGAAAAATGTTCCTGAAATGCTTAAAAAAGCATAGGCATAACAAGGGGAAAAGGGGAAATTACTAATCCCAAACCCTTAACCAATTCAATCACAATTTATCTCAATTTAAATTACATTATAAATGAATTTCCTACTTGAAAACAAAATAATGGAAATAAGTAATGCCTCATAGGCAACCTTGACAAAACAATTATAAATATTCATTCGAAGGAAAACACACCCATGGGGTGGACCTCAATCAATCCAAAAAGCTCAACATGGTTAAATTAAGTTCATTCATGATCTAATCATCATTAGGAAACAAAAAGGGTGAATTTCCATTCAATGCTACACCCTAAACATGGGAAAATAGCACTACGACACATATAAACAACTTGACAGTGTGAAAAAGGCACAAAACACCTACCTCATCGTAGTATGGCTTTCCTCATCCAGCGTCAACCTTCAATTCAAGCTAGAACAACGTAGATTTAAAAAATTAAGATAAATTCGCAACCATAAATAAATTCATCAAGAGAAAAAATCATGAATAATGGATAAAGCTGAATCAAGATCTTACTCATTGGATTCGAACACCTCTGACAGTGATCTAATCGGAGTTCAAAAAGAGATTCAGAAGAAAAAATATCATTCAACACTTCTTGGTCGTCAACCTGGTAGAGCCTCTATCCATTTTCAAAAAAATGAAGCTACTAACTAATTTAATCTATAAAAAAGTACACAGAATGTACATGAGACTACACACCGTGTCCGTATTGTTTCTATCCAGACCATTACATGGTTGTTTACTATGATTACATGGTGTGTATCCTAACATATGACATGTAACTATAAGTACATGTTGTGTAGTTACCAGTCACGTCGTGTAACAGGCCTGATTCAACCCTTGACATCTATTCCCCCATTTTATTAAGTATAAAATTAATAGGAAATATCCATACATCAAAGGAAGAACTAGTTTCTTAAAAACTTCCCCCCTTAAAGCAATTCATCCACGAATTTCCCTTCCAAGGTTGATGAAGAATTATCAGATAAAAAATCTAGCCATTGTGATCATACGTCGACCTCCCTCTCTAATGTCTTGTCCTGCACTTGTCCATGTTTCTATAGCACCCGTACCAAAGGAAAAAACCATCTATGGAGAATCTTCATCCTATTATCCATAGTACGAATGTGATGCTCCTCAAAAGATGAATCTTCCTGCTACTCCACTTCCTTAGGATACAAGGTGTGAGACGGGTCCAAAAAGTAATGTCGTAGTTGAGAAACATTGAAGACGTTGTGTATAGACTCGTACCTCTGAGGTAAATTCAATCAATAGGAAACTAGCTTGAACCTCTCCATAATCTCAAACAGACTAATGTATCTTGGTGAAAGCATACCATGTCACCTAATTTTTTTATTTCCCAACCTAGGTGAAACAAACAATAAAACTTAATCCCCAACCTTGAACTCCATAGACCATCTACGGAGATCATCATAAGATTTATGAAGAGACTGTGTAATAGCCATCCACTTTTGAATCAACTAGACCTACTCAAAAGTCTCCTACCCCAGACTAGGTCCCAGTAAAACTGCCTAACCCACCTCCAGCCAGCACAGGGGTGATCGACATGGACTACCATACAAATCATCACAAGGTTCCATATCTATAGTCTCCTAGAAACTATTTTTTTGTTGTAAAATTAAACCAAGGGAATATGATTCTCCCAACAGCCCCCAAAGTCTAGGATTAATGCTCGCAGCATATCCTCTAGCACCTGTATCATACACTCTGACTGGCCATTAATTTGAGGGTGGTATGTTGGGCTTAGAAGCACCTGTGTACACAACACCCTATAAAAAAATTCTAGAAATGAGACATTAAGCATGAATACCTATCCAAAATGATAGAATGGGGGTCCCCATGGTGTCATACCACATCAAAAATAAAAATCTTTCCAAGATCATCAACACTGAAGTTATCCTTGATCAGTAAGAAGTGAGTGACCTTAATAAGTTTGTCAACCACCACCCACACAACATCATTACCTGTAGGTGATGTCGATAACCCAGTCACACAATCTATCATGACATCATCCCATTTCCTCTCCGGAATATGTAACTACTGTAAAATCTCAGATAGACACTGATGTTCCACCTTAACCTACTGACAGGTGGAACACCTCATATCAAAACCAACCAATTCTCTCTTCATTCATGGACACCATTACTAATGGCTTAAGTTACGATACATCTTGGTAACTCTAGGATGTACGAGCCAAGATGAAGCATGAAACCCCCACATCAACTTCTCACGTATTTCCACCAGAACCCAGACACGTCCTTGGATCTTCAAGATCTCATCATCACCTACCATCCAACAAGGAGGTGGATCCTCACAAGCTACACTCTCCCAAGGGACTAGGCCCTCAGAATCTGATAGTTTTCTCATTATCACTCTGTCCAGGAGGGTAGAAATCAAAGATAAAGAAGAAAGTAATGTTTTTTCATTACTATCATGAACCTCCAAATGAATATCATAGAACAACTCCATAAGTTTCCACTTGATACTGGCCTCCTACAATACCTGCATCTGAGTCATCCTACCCAGTTCATCATCCACTACATTGCCTTTTCTAGGTGTGTAGGAAAACTCAAAGTCAAATGAATAAAGGTACTCTATCCACCTTTACTGCCTCATATTTAGATCACACAGAGTAAAGATGTAATTGATACTTTTTTGGTCCATGTACAATAAAAAATGCTCCCCTAATGAGAAATGTGTCCAACAGTGTAAGGAATGAACAACCAAGACAAACTAGAGATCGTGCGTCAGATAGTTACTCTCATGTGAACTCAAATTTTGAGACCTATATTCCACGACTTTTCCCCCTTACATAAGCACTTCTCGCAGCCCAATACCTAATGCTTCATAGTACATAGTGTTACTCATGATTGGCTCTGGAAAAAATCAGTATCAGTGATGATTTTAATCTCTATTTTACCTCTTGAAAGTCTATCTTGCAATAATATGACCATATATACTTCACACCCTTCATTTTCAATCCCATTATCGATGATGTTAAGCACGAGAAGTCCTGTATGAAACTCCTATAGTAACCAGACATCCCTAGAAAACTCAACACCTCAACGACATTCTTGGGATGCTACCAGGTAAATAATTCTCTCACATTATCTAGGTCCACTAATACTCTCATCTTTAAGATGACATGACCGAGGAAGTGAATCTAATCCATCCAGAAGTGGAAATTTGTAAGATTAACATAATACTCATTCCCTATCAGTGTATTCAAAATGATCTCAAGATGGTTGGCTTGTTCATGTCCATTGTGATAATACACCAAAATATCATCCATGAAAACAACCACAAAATAATCCACGTATGTATAAAACACTCATTTTATCATTTCCATGAAAACTGCTGGTGCGTTCATGATACCGAACGACATAACTAGATACTCATATAGACCATACCTGCTATGAAACACATTACGAGGTTTGTATAAAGGTTAAACACATACCTAGTGATATCCTGACCTTAAGTCAATTTTCAAGAACACCCAGGCTCATCGAAGATGATGAAATAGGTCATCTATTCGTGGAAAGGGATATTTATTTTTTACCTTTAGCTAGTTCAATTTTTGATAGTCCATGCATAGCTCGAGTCTACCATCCACCATTTTCCGAAAAAGGACCGAATAACCCCATAGAAAAGTACTAGGTTGAATAATAACCTATGCCTATAAATCCTATAGCTTCATCTTGAGCTCCTAAAACTACTTCGTATCTATTCTATAAGGAGGAATGTATAGTGTTGTATCTCCTGGAACTAGTTCGATCATGAAATCCCGCTCTCTCACTAGAGGTAACCCTAAAAATTCATTCGGGAAAACATCCAGGAAATGATCAACCACTGGAGGGAAATCTATCTGATGCATTCCCTGGTCGTCCAGATATAATCTAGAAATCTGTGATGTCACCCCACTCAACCCCCATTACTCAGGTCCATATTGGCTTGCCTGGACATCCCAGTCTACCATGTATTGAAACGATCCATGTTCTAGTGATGTAAAACTCACCCTACAATGATAGAAATTGGTAAAGGCTTGGAAGGATATTAACCAGTCCATTATATGTATGAAATCAAATCCTATCATCTCTAAAACATGAGATACCAAAATAAGTGACACCCACTACCTCATGGGGTACTCTTTATACTGATGCAAACCTATCGTCATTATCCCTAATAGAGTTTCTAATATCATAACATCATCAGAAGAGAAAAAACAGAGCCCAAAGATCCTTATAATAGGCACAAATATAAAACTATATGAAGCCTATGTATCAAAGAGTACATAAGACAAAATTGAGGCGAGTAGAATAGTACCTCTGATAGTAGATGGTTCGGGATCCTACTACTGCTATGTCTGTTGCACTGCATAAGTCTAACATGTACCGTGGCTCTGAGACATTGCTTGGATACCCTGACCTAACCCAACCGACTATCACTGAGATCCTGGGGTCTAGATACCATGGTCATGACCCCCACCTCTGCCTGAATGACCTGACATATTGTAATTCCCTTATTGGTGAGAAGTTTCTGACCCCGCTCTTGAACATGGAGTCGGTGTAGAACCTCTCTCATTAGATGCTGGTGGAAACACCATGCAGATGTGATGTATATGGCCCATCTTTCCGTAAGATCAGAACTCAACTACTTCCATCGAGAACTATGGTCTCATATGACCAGCTATCCCACACCGGTAGCACCTAACATAGATACAAAAAAAACATTCTGACTATTCCTATAACTGTGAGAAAGTTTCATATGAAACCACTTTCTCCTAGTTGAGATAATACCAGATCTTGGTGCTGAACCTCCCTAGTTTGTACCTCCTACTTCCCGTAGATTACACTCAGTAATCAGTGGCTGATTCATGATGTAATATATAGAAGGAAACCTGAAAACATTCACCTAGGATCAAATTTATTACCTGAGACCATCCTCGAATCTCCTAGCCCTTGATATCTCATCTGCCATCTGAATAGGTGTGAATCTCTGATGCTCAAGGAAATAGACATAGTATTCCACCACTGACATTGCGCCCTGCTCCAGATTCATGAAATACCAGGATCTATCAGCTCTTAGTTTCTTGGGAAAATAATATTCATAGAATATTTTCTAAAAATCTCCCCATGACATGTCCCGATGATGCACTTTCTGAGTGAAAACATCCCACCACCTCTCAATCGAATCACGAATCATTTAAGTCACGATATTGAACTCATATAAGAAGGCATCTACAGATTCTTAAAGATTGTAATAATGGAATCCAGCCACGAATCTGAAGCTTGTGGTCCACCATCCCCTAAAAACATAGGTGGATGCTGATGCTAGAATACTCACGTCAGTTCTTCCATAGACGTGGCAGGCTGAGGTACTCCTTAGAAGGTTGGTATAATCCTCCTGAATCCTTCATAGAACTGTGTATCCACACATATTTCTGGTATAAAATCTCGTGTCACAACTAGCACGTCTGGAGTGTCCACTGGTAGCCCATGGCCTACCACCTCTGGGGTATGCTCATTGCCACTCTCTTTGCATACATCTGAAGGTCTTCTTGGTGTAATTTATCTATAAAGTCCAACACATACACCTCAGTATTAGATTATTCATCAAGGTACATAATTCAAGAGTTTAAGAACTAAATAGGATAAGAAAAGAGTCAAAAGTTCACAAAATATTAGTACACAACATGTAGGAACCATACACAATGTGTAAACTTAATCCCTTACATGGTCGTGTACTCTTATCATACTGGGAATGTAAACACCCTAGGTACATGGCGTGTCGGGACTATGCATGGCATGTACACTTAATATATTGTATGGTCGTTTACTCCCACTAGTCTGGGCATGTAAAAACCCCAGGTACACTGCGTGTAGGGACAATACACGACATTTACACAAGTCTTCTCTCATGGAAATGTACTTTTACATGGACAGATCTACATGAGTCTGCCTATATAAAACTACACGGGGTGTACATAAGGTACATGATGTGTTCTGATAAAAACTCAAAAACCCATTTTTTCTCTCACACGGTCAGTGACTTGGTCATCTACCACAGGGCATGTACTCAAAGTACATGGAATTTACTTGGAAATGTTCTTTTCTTCTAGAATATAAGAACACATGGCATGGGTTCATAGGACCATACACCGTGTTGTTTGAGTTTCTAGATTGTAAGCCTAAGAAACATTCTCAGAATCCGTATTTTTGAAAAATAAAGCAACGGTGTGCCAAATTATGATCCATGGGGCCCATGCTACCCATGAATCAAAGATTGGAATCCACATATAGCACATAAAAACACAACTTATCTCCCATGTCCAAAACATGATAAACCAAATTCTAATCTAAAAGGTCCCATACTCTTTAGGGATCAAAGATCAGAATCGATCCAATTCAAACATAAAACGTACCAATACACCTATCACAACATCAGACATATCTATCATAGTACTTATCACAACAACATGTGTATTTAGCATGGAATCTATCACAAAAGCCTGAAATTAGTAATTCTCTCTAAATGGAATGACAAGAATGCATGGAATGTGATTTCTAACAAGTGCCTATATGATGCATGATATTGAATTCAATCATCTCATCAGGTCATAAAAAAATAGAACCAAAATGATATCAATAATAAAAGAACAAAACTAGTGCATCGCCCAACAGTGAAATCAAATCAAATGTAATAGCTCAAAATACAAAAAATACAATTTCATTATAGGCAATTAGGTTGTACCCTGTACTCGGGGTATCTAATCCCAGACAAAAATTATTACCAAATCCAATGCATTTTCATATCTGCCTATCTTCACCAAAAAATAAAGAAAACTAGAAAAGAAAAACTCCTCTGATACTACTTTGTAACGTCCCAGATCTGGATGTAAATCAACTGGTTCCCCGTACCCGATTAGCCATATGGTCTCAAGCGCATTTCCCCAAACACCAGAGGATTCCAACTAGTAGTGAGGGCCTAGGGTGTGATAATGGGTAAAATATTCCTTAATTATCATAGTGTAACACATCTGAATAAATAATAATATAACAACGAAATAAGTAAACAAAATAAATCTGAAATAAATAGTGGAAGACTGATAAGATAAATAACCAAGCATTATTTTATACAAAAGTTGATGCAACATATTATGTTCTTAGAAAATAGACAAAATAGGTACACTATAGGAATCCATAATATATGTTCAAAAATAAAAACGAAATAAAGGAAACTAAGATGCATCACAAGCCTTGGCTCAGTCCCATGCACTCCAGGTTCTAAACAATATCTCAAGTACTTGTAGGAGGGATATTTCCCTTATCTACACATATAACAATATAATATGTTTAGGCCCAAAAGCATGACCCAAACAGGATGTGAGAAATAAATCCCAATATCCAACCACCCAAGATCCGTGCCTATCAGTTAGTGAGTATATGAAATAAGTAGTGTACAAAAATGAAAATCAGTAAACTAATAAGTACCCACAGGTAAACAATATTACAAGTAATGTTTTCCATTTTCATTAATTATTTTATGTTCAACCATTAAACTAAATTGAATTATATAAGTCTCGATATTCGGACAAATCCCGCCAATCCCCCGTATAATAATTATCAACAGATACATCATAAGGCTATGTAAACAAATAAAGTGAAGACTAAATCCAAGATTGTGATTTGGCTTGGTAGAGGAATCATTAATCATTCCATTTCAATATTCAACTCAACATATTTCTTGCATGCATAGAAAACCGCTACCCATAGGTATAACCAACCTTCTCCCTCAGGTATAACAAATCCTCTCTCGTAGGCATAAATATCCTCACTCACAGGCATAAAAATCCTCACCCATAAGCATAACAGCCAATCATGGTCGAGCCCGACATATCATCATTTTAGTATAAAAAAACACATGTAATTTAAACAATTACATGGTTGAAATAATAAAAACTCATGTGGGCATCATACATAATAAGAAATAAGTGAATTAAACTATCACAAGGCTTAAACAGTTATACTCAAACGGGAAAAATCTTCATAACAATCCTATTAAATAATCTAAACCATTATAATTACTTAGTGTATCCTAAATCACATGGGAAAGTTCACATTTGGAGAAAAATGTTCCTGATATTCTGAAACAGGCATATGCATAACATGGGGCAAAGGGGAAATCACTAATCCCAAACCCTTAACAAATTCAATCACAATTTATCACAATTGAAATTCCATTATAAATTTAATTCATACTTGACAACCTAATAAGGTAAATAAGGCATTCCTCATTGGAAACCTTATCCAAACAATCATAAAAGATCATTTTATGGGAAATAAACCACTAGGGTGGCCCTCAATCAAACCAACAATCTCAACAAGATTAAATTAATTTATTTCATGATCTAATCATCATTAAGTAACAATAAGGGTCAATTTTTATTCAAGGATACACCCTAAACATGGGAGAATGGCACTACGACACATATAAACAACTTGACATTGAGCAAAAGGCACAAAACCACCTACCTCTTCGTAGTACAACTCTCCTCATCCAAGCTTAACTGCCAATTTAAGCAAGAAAAAATGTAGATCTACAAAACGATAAAAAATCTCGAAGTTAAATAACTTCATTGAAAGAAAATATCACGATGAAAACATCAACAGGAATCAAGATCTTACTGATTCGGTTCAAACACCTCTAACGGTGATCGAATTAATGTTCAGATAGAGATTCAGGAGGAAAAAACATGTTCATAATTTCTTGTTCATTAATCAGGTAGTTCCTCTATCCATTTAAAAAAAATAATGCTACTTCCCAATTTAATTACTAAAAAATAACACAGTGCTTACTTGAGACTACATGCGCGTGTCCATACAGTTTTTGTCCGGACCATTACATGGCCGTGTACCAGGATTACATGGTATGTAGCCTAACACACCCGACATGTACCTAGAAGTATGCATCATGTAGTTCCCATTCACATAATGTAACATGACTAAATCCATACCTTTTCTTCTTTCCCCCCATTTTCTTACGTATAAACTAAAAACGAAAGATCCATACCTCAAAAGAATAACATGGTTCTTAAATTCATCAATCTCTTAATACAAAGATGAGTTTCAGCATCGTGTATCATCCTCATATAGATGTTTATTATGAGATAAAAATTCAAAACTTAGAGGATATATTTATATCTTTTTCTTTGTATTTAAATGGTGGTTTGGATCAACACTTTCCTTTGGTTGAGTTTTCATACAACAATATTTTTCACTCAA
The DNA here is from genome assembly GCA_963277665.1 of Viscum album. NCBI lineage: Eukaryota > Viridiplantae > Streptophyta > Magnoliopsida > Santalales > Viscaceae > Viscum > Viscum album. The sequence goes on from OY728133.1 coordinate 670,957,158, forward strand.
TCATTCAAATGACTCCTTATAAATACATATATAGAAAGAAGTATATAACTAACATAAAATAGGATTAAGTTAGAGAAATAAATATATTAGGATCAAATCTAGATGAATATATGGTAGAAAAGGTTATATAAATTAAACAACACATAACAGAAGCACAAAGTCTGTAGGAAAGATATGTTGACAATCACCTGTACAATCTAGAATTTGAAGTTGATGAAAATGTGTTTCTATGAATTTCATTATTAAAGATAGTAATGATAATTATAAATAAGGGAAAACTAATTCCATGGTATATCGGTCCCTTTAAAATTATTGATCACATTGGGACTGTAGCTTATCGATTGATGCTTCCACTAAACCTCTCTCAAGTCCATGATGTGTTCCATATATCTCTCATGATGAAGTAAAAATGTAATCATTCAAATGTAATGGACTCAAAAGTTATACCATTAGAACATGATATTTCCTATGAAGAAAAATTAGTGGAGATTCTGGATCATAGAGAAAAATTTCCATAAAATAGGAACACTCACCTGGTCAAAGTGTCATGGAGAAACCATTGATTTGAAGAAGATAAATAAGAACCTGAGGATAGGATGAGATAAAAGTAACCTCATTTTTGTATTAGAGTAATAAATTTTGAGGGTGAAATTAATTTCAATAGGGGTAGAATGTAACACCCTAATATTCTATGAAATTGTTTTCAAATAATTTAATTTCTTTGATAGCTTAGGTTACAGGAAACACCATGTTTTAACAAACCACAATAGATTATTAATATTATTATTCAAACATGACCATTATAACATATCAATTGAACTTATTGGTATGAATAATAATAAACAAATTTAAAAAATTTACTATAATGGTTTTATATAAAAAAAATATTCATAAAATACATGATTTTTAGTAAAATCTTTATATGTTTTGAAAATACTATTTTCTAAAAAAAATGTGTTTTATTTATTTTTGTGAACAAATAGTTAATTTAGTTTTTTACAATTTTATAAAATTTATTGGAAAATTTAGACTTTAGTTTTTAAATCTAAATTTCAAATTTATATTTTAGTTATTTTTTTAAAATTTTCTATAACGATTAATTTTCTAATGAATAGTAAAAAATAATGTTTTTATTAAAAAACACTTTTTTCATTTAAAGAATTTAAAAGATAAATTTTATTTTAAGATGGTTTTAAAAGAAATTTTTTTTAATTTATATATTTATAAATCCAATTTATTTCATCAAAATAAATTTCTTATTGAATTGTTAAATTAAAACTTTCTATACTTAATTTTTTTTTCTCTTTGGACAGACGTTTTTATCTTGTTTGTGGGTTTACTTAAAATTTATATTTTTTCATTTATTTGAGTAAAATTTGGAAAAATGAATTATATATTTGTAATAAACATAAATAGTATTATATAATAAGGGAAAATTAATTTTTGGTCAAAAATGAATAGAAAAATAGTAAAAACTAATTAAAATGGTTAAGGATAAACATGGTTTACCAGGGGTTAAACTAAAATATAATGGATAAACTAACCTAGAAACTTTTTAAAATCCAATTGGATGTCCATATTTTTACCTTATATTATAAAATTTATAATAATTATAATTTTATTCCTTTTCATGTTTAAACGTGGGTAAATTGTTTCTTTTCAAAAAATCCATATGTGTTCTTCCCCCTACTTATAAAAGGGCACCACCTCTTTTCTCCAATTAAAACATCAAAAACCATTTATATCAGCTAATACCTACCAAAATAATTTTTTTTAATTCCCAACCCACATCCTAGATACATTATTTTGATATGTAAACCCTTTTAAGAAGGATTTAGGTGTGAGCCTAATGGGATTCTCTTAATAAGAGGCATTGTCCTCAACTATGTATTTTCATCATGTTTCTTATTTTATCCCATTAAAATGTTATTTAACAATTATGATATAATAAAAGAAGTATCTTACATATATTAAGATATAATTATGTTAATTTCATGACCTGAAACTATCTTCTCTTCCATCAAGTTGGAGATGAAACTGTGATATCGTGTACGACAGACTACCACCTCATGAACCAATGTAATTCATTTTCCACAAAAAACTCTCACATGTGGATATAATAATGGATTTAACATATTTATATAATATTTATGAAATAATTATACTTATTTAATTATAATATCTCAAATTAATTCATCATTTACATTTTGTGGGAATACAATAATATCACTCGTGGGTACGACGGACTATTGCCTCACATAGATAAGGGTTTCATTTTTCACATACACATTAAATTGATGGAAATAATGATAAATTTAATGAATATATGTGATATATATGACATAATAATGACTCTTTAATTTTTATATATTATTTAACTTCTTCTTTTCTATCCATCGAGAAAATTGAAACAATATCCACGTGTGTGTACGATGTACCATCTCTATGAACGGTGTAATTCATTTTCAATATATAACTTTTATGGATTAATCTAAATAAATATATAATAAATATATATGATATTTATATCATGTTTAACATTAAATATATTCTGTATCAATGATCAAAGTAAAAGGATTGAAAATACCACACCAAAATATACAAGGAAAACGAAGCAGTTATTACCTGAAATGAGATTTAAATAAATAAATTGTTAGTAAACAAGTAATAAAAGGTTGTAAGTAAACGATAAATGGTATGATATATATATATAAGTATAGTTATGTAATTTATTTATAATAAAACTATATTTATTATATATGATGTTTGAACATGTATGAAGGAAGTCGAGACTTACGGTAGGATATTTTTTCTCACTTTTATTTTTATGGGACACATTCCATATTTACCACTTGTTTATATTTTTTTAGTTTATATAATACTCATTAATTTATTTTATGATTATTTTCATATAACTATGTGATATTAATATCCATATAAGTTTCTTTATTTTATTGGTATTATGATTTAAAAGATACCAAAGTGGTAAAGGTTTTATGTTATAATACCATTGTTTATCGAGATTGTGTAAGATTATGTCTCCAATGAGGAAGTATTATTATATATATATCATGAAAATCATTAATTTTATTATTATATTTTTATTTCAGGAAAATACATTTTTCCATACATTTTAACCTCTTTATGTACTCAAGATTTAAAAATTTTCTTTTTTAAAGAAAACCAGTTTTATTTCTCTATTTGGTTGAAAATGTTTTTTCTTACATGTCTAATTTTTCTAAAAAGATTTTAAATATATTTTTCACTACTATAAAATGATTTTACAAATAAATATTCAACCATGTTAAATTTTTTTAAAATTATTTAAAAATAATCTTCTTTTCATTTTCTAAATAAGTATCTTTTGACTTTGTACCAAAATGTGAAAGGAATATTCATTTTATCATGTATGGAATGAATGATATTTTATTCCATAATGACTTCTCATTAATTTATATCCTAATTTAATACTTTATAAGTTTATTTTAAAGTAAAATTTTATCATCAATATTTGTGAAATTTTTAGATTTTAAATAAGTGTTTAAAATTGGAATGGTTATTTTCCTCACGAAATGTTCAAATGATATTTAAAAATAATTCTCCATATAAGATGAAAATAGTGTTATGTTGCTTAAGATTTAATAGGGATATGATCCAATGATACCACTATTATTCTTTCATTGGATGATTTATGTATATGATGATAAGATGTTTATGAAAACTCTTTCTTTTTCATGGGTAATTTTAAGATGAAATGTTTATGATACCCATTTAATTTCTATGGGTTATGATATGATGAATGTTTTATGATATTATGGAACATAAATTTACAAATTATGTGATGGGTGAGATATATATCTCCATCCATTGCATTGGATAACAATTAATGTCATATGAGATCAAAGGGTACATGGGAGTTTATACCAAGATCAAAAAAGATGATACATGGGAGGTTATCCCAAGATTGAAAGAGGGTATAAAGTAGGTTATAAAAATCCTGAAATAGGGTATACAGTAGATTATTCTAATCCCAAATAAGGTACATGTGTGGTTATCCCAAGACTAAAATGTTATTAATTCCTTGGTGGGTATCCTTGACATAAGATTTTCTTTCCCTATATGTATGCCACTAATCGATATCTTAAAGAGAGTTATACTATCATGGCCCATGTTCTTTGATTCTATTATTATTCATGTCTTATAAATTTCTCTAATTTACTCCATGAATAAATTTTTTGATCTATCATTTTTAGGGTATGTTTTTGAAATGTTTTTATCATTTTCTCATACGCTTATACTCACATTATGTTGATATCTCATTTTTTCTATTAATAAGATATTGATCTCACCATTTATTATATTCCCATTTCCTAGGTTATGAATTAAGGTATTATGTATGATATTTACCAGAAGGGTGATAGTTATGAATAAATTAATGGGAGATGATGCGGTTAAATATGAACCATCTTTTATGTATCTAATTTTCTAAGGACACTATACAAAAAGGATTCTAGAATAGATCATTATATTATATAATGAATATTTTTCAATTAAGATATAATTTTTATGTATGAAATGTGTGTCTCACTTTAGTTGGTATTAGTTCTAGATTTAGTCAATCCTTTGTAAAATCGGATGGGAAAAAATTGAGAACCATATGGATAAGTCTAAGTATAGGAAAATATCCTGGAATTTTGGAGAAGGATAGAGAAAGTGGTTTTTATGAAATTAATGTTGAGTCAATAAGGATTTCCTTATGACTTTTCCATTCCTTCTTGTTTTGAAAATCACAAACACCTTATACTTAAGAAAATATAAATTTTACCTCCATAAGTAAAATTTACTTCTTTAAGAAAATTTACCTTAACCTATATTTTCTTATACATAGCAATATTTTTCTTAAGTACAACTACCAGATTCATTCCCAAAATACCAAGAGTCATATAATTTAAAGATTTGGAGAATTCTGTTTTTAGGATCCGAATTTTGGATGTGAACTGTAATGAAGTTCTAATCTGAATTCTGGACTCCGAACTTTTATGAAGTTCAACTCCAAACTCTTATGAACTTCGACTCCGAACTCTTATGAAGTTCAACTCCGAACCTTCATGAGTTCGACTCTGAACTCTTATGAATTTCGACTTCGAACTCTGATGAATTTAAACTCTGAAATCTTATGATGTTTGACTCCAAACATTCATGAGTTCGACTCTGAACTCTTATGATGTTCGACTCCGAACTTTCAGGAGTTCGACTCTGAACTCTTATGATGTTTGACTCTGAACTTTCATGAGTTCGACTCCAAACTCTTATGAAGTTCTAATATGAACTTTTACTAGTTCAACTTCAAACTCTGTATGTTCAGATTCTAAACTCTGGTGAAACCAGACTCCAAATTCTTATAAAACAGAATCCGAACATCTTTTTATTATAGACTCTAAATTTAATTTTGGTTAGACTCTGAACTCATAATTTTCTTACACTCTGAATTTTTTGTATGGATTTTTCTTACATATGATTCATTACAAAAAGATGTAGTGCATTAAGTTATACATGGTTTGTTATTAAACGATTTCATCCATTCTGTTTCTAATTAACCGTTGGTTGAGTTACACGTGTACAGGTCCCTCCAAATATCATGGAAAATATGACCGTTGGAGAGGGAACCGATCGAGCCTATAAATCGGAGCTCATTTGAAAGAGCTCAACAAGAAGTTGATTGATCAAGATAACACATGCTGTTAAGATGATTTCTAGAGAGAGAAGCTTTTCATGCTTTGTGCGTACTGAACCGCTCGTTCAGATTTCTTCGTGCGACTCCGAATGTTGGTGATTACATTTGAGGACTTCCGGGGATAGGAAGACAGAGGTGTTGACTACCTTGAAGTTAGAGGGATTCCTTGCTGAGGAAGACAGAGGTTCCAAATACCTTGAAGTTGAGGGCTTGCGGGCATAGCAAGACAGAGATTCTGATCTTCATATCGAGGGCTTACACTAGTGTGGGTAAGACAGACTTGCTTGAATGTATAAATCAAGGGACCTTTATCCAATGTTGTTGGATACCCTTATCTTTGGGTTAAAAGACTTATATCTTGTATCTTGTAGTTTTACTACTTGTTTTTCCACTACACTCTTGTATTGTAAGGGAAGTATAACCTTCTTATATTTCCTTACACTTGTACTCTGATTAGTTTAGATTCTATACGCTTTAAGGTAGAATCTCATATTGAAAACTTTGGTTCTAATTCTCCAGTTGATGATTAGAGGTGTTGTGAATTTTCTTAGTTTAACTTTGTTAAACGTAGATTTTTCCTTGTCTAAGGAAAATTTTAAAGTGTATAATTCACCCCCCTCTTGTATATTGAGCATCTACATCATTATTTTGATCCTACAATTGGTATTATATGAGGTCTCTGAAATATTTATAATCACATATAAGTTTTTCTTGCTCACTTTTTCATTGTTATTCATCCTTTCTTAGAAAGTTTTTATTCATTCAAAATTTTCATTCCGATCTTTGTGGTTACGAACTTTTCCTTCTAAGAAGTTTGGTTGCCAAAGTTTTTTTATTAAGAATGGCAGGAATCAATGTTGGTTCTATCGACAATCTAAATCCTACAAGACCACCAATAATTGATGGTAATGACTATGAGTACTGGAGATATTGAATGAAGACTTTTGTTATCAGTACTGGAGTGGAAAATTTCGTTATGCTTACTGGTGATTATAAAATTCCTGATAAGGAAGTTAGAACTTTTACTAACCAGGAAAAGAAAGAGTATCAACTAAATTATAAGGTATGAAATACTTTACTATGTTCAATGACTAGAAATATATATATCCAAATTTCTTCTTGTGAAGCAGCTAATTGTATCTGGAAGAAGATAGAGGTTACACACTTTGGCACTTCTAAAGTGATTGAAACTAAGAGAGCTATGCTTAGAGCTAAATACCATGGATTCAATTATCCATATGGAGAACCAATCTGTAAAGTTCAACAGAGATTTATGACTATAGTAAAAAACTTACAGTATATGGGAGAAAAAGGGTTAGATGATGAAGCCCTTGTGGATAAGATAATTGATATTATGCCTAATGAGTGGGAATCAAAGAGAACAACAATTTATGAGAACATGAAGGTCACTCAAATTTCTCTTGATGAACTATTTGGAACTCTTCTCCAACATGAAACAAAAATGAAGAGAGATACTAACAACATCAAAAAGAAGAATGGAAATGGTATTGTTTCTTTTACAACAACATCAAATCATATGAAATCTAAGACTCCTGAGAGTGTAACTAGATCCAAGTCTAAGAAGGTGGTTATTCAATCAGAATCTCGTGAGAGTGAAGTCTCAGAGAATGAATTAGAAAATCTTGCTCGAAGGATGAACAAGATAGCTGGCTAGAGACATTTCTAATCCAAGTATAAGAAAAAGGAAAGGAAATACAGGAAATATGGAGAAGTTACCTGTTATGAATGAAAGAGAGCTGGACATATTAGATAAGATTATCATTTTCTCAAAAATAAAGAAAGAAAATAAAGGCATTCTGAAAGGAACAGAAATAAGTATTACAAAACCAAAGCTAAGAAAGTTCTGAAAGCAAATGACACCTGGAGTGCCAGTGGTGGTGAATCTTCAGATGAATCTTCTGATTATGAATCCACAGGATAGATGAATTTTGGTCTTATATCTAGATTATCTATTAAAAATCATTACTTTATGGATAAGGTATGAAATTCTGAATCATTGACCAATTTATCTTTAAATTCTAATGATAGTAAGTATGATAACTCTTCAGATGAATAATCCAATTCTAATGAAGAAAATACTTCACCTACCTATGAAGAAGTTTCTAGTTTTTCTGAACTTCTTGAGATTTAAAATTCTTAACTCAATAAAAAACATGATAAAGAAAACTCTAGGAATTCTATTCTTACGAATGAAATATTAGATCTTTCTAAATATCTTGATAGAAAAAATGCAGATTTTATAAATATTTCAATTTTTTTGAGGAAGTATGTTCTGAGAAGAACAAACTTTCTAAAGAGTTAGAACAAGTAATTTATAAGAAAAGTGTTTTAGAGCCTAGCACTAGTTCTAAATCTAATTATTTTGAAGATAAAAACATGGTTATAAAACTTATGTCTGAATGATTTTCTTTAAAGAAGTGTTTATCAAAATTTATCCATGGTAATTTTTTTTTTGATAAAATGTATTCACAAATATGACCTTTAAGAAATAAATCCAGATTTGGTTATACCCATACAGAACAAACTTTTAGTAACAACTAGTTTGTTCCACAAAGTGCCCCGTTTTGTACCAAATGTCAATATGGTGGTCACTAGGCAAAGAATTGTTCTTTAAATAAAACCCAATCTCTAGGTTTTCATAAAGCCTATTTTTCTAAGAAGGTGTGGGTACCCAAAATTTTATTATATGAAAATATCGGATTCAAACAAGTTTGGATTCTGAAAGTCTAATTCTTTTCTTGTTTTCAGGAAGATAAAGGAAGTACCAACAACAATACATGGTTCATAGATAGTGGATGTTCCCGACACATGACTGGTAATAAAAGATATTTTGAAAAGATTATCAAAATGAAAGGGGGAATGGTAACTTTCAGAGATAATGCTCAAGGAGAAATTATTGGTATAGGTAATATTCTTCTTCTTTGTAAAACTTTGATTTCAAATTTTTTATTTATTAAGGGTCTTAATCACAACCGCATTAGCATAAGTCAATTATGTGATGAAGGGTACCTTGTGAATTTTAGGAATGATAAATGCTTAGTTCACAATTCCAAGGAAGAATTTATTCTCTCAGCCAATAGGCAAGAGAGTGTTTACACTTTGATCTTAGAAGACCTCAGGAGCCAAGACCTACCTTGCCTAAGTGAAACAGAAGATCATTCCTGGTTATGGCATAGAATACTAGGTCACTGTAACCTTAGAAACTTATATAAATTTTCTAAGAAGAAACTAGTTAAGGATCTACCAGAGCTTAGATTCGATTCTTCTAAAGTTTGTGATCCTTGCCAATATAGAACGAAACATAAATCAAGTATTAAATTATTCGGTGAAGTCTCAACAACTGATGCATTACAGTTAGTGCACATGGATCTTTTTGGTCCAACACAAACTGGAAGTATTGGAGGCAGATACTATGTGTTTGTTCTATTTGGTGATTACACCAGATTTACATGGGTCTATTTTCTAGAATAGAAGTCTGAAGTTTTTTATTATTTCAATATTTATAGAGCACAAGTTAAAAATGAGAAAAATATTCCACTAAAAACTATTCATAGTGATCATGGAGGAGAATTTCAAAATTCTGATTTTGAAACATTTTGTAATAGAAAAGGTATTACTAACAATTTTCAGCACCTAGAACTCCTCAAAAAAATGGTGTAGTTGAAAGAAGAAATATAATTATTCAAGAGATATCTAGAACCATGTTGAGTGAATATTCTATAGCTAGACATTTCTGGGCTGAAGCTGTATGTACTACTTGTTATACTATAAATCAAGTTTTAGTTAGACCTTTTCTTAATAAAACTCCTTATGAGTTATGGAATGGTAGAAAACCAATACTTTCCTACATCAAGGTTTTTGGTTTCAAAGTATTCATTCTGAATAGTAAAGATAATTTACATAAATTCGCACCAAAATATGATGAAGGAATTTTCTTAGGCTACTCCAAAACTTCTAAGGCATATAAAGTTTTCAAAAAAAATATTATACTGTTTAAGAAACAGTGCATGTAAAATTTGATGAGTGTGATCCTTTTGTTTTTATACCATCCCAACCTACATCCTCGGATGTGTTTTCAAAAACTGATTTTCAACCATTGATAGAAGATCCTTCTGATAAAGAAAATGTTCAAGAAGATACTTCTGAAACACATAACCCAGAAGATTTTCTACCCTATGTTGATGAACAGGTTTTACAAAACCCAAACCAGGTTTTCCTTAAGAATCATTCCAGTGATAGTATCATTGGTGATATAAATCAACCTGTAAGGACTAGAGGTTCCTTAAGAAATTAAGTAGACCATCTGGCATTTCTTTACCAATTAGAACCAAAAAGCACTGATAAAGCTTTAGGTGATAATGATTGGATCAAAGCCATGCAAGATGAACTAAATGAATTTGAAAGGAATAAAATCTGGACCTTGGTTGAAAGACCTAAAGAAACTTCTGTTATTGGTGTAAAATGGGTTTTCAAAAACAAGTGTGATAAAAATGGAGTCATTGTAAGAAATAAAGCTGGACTAGTTGCTAAAGGTTATAATCAGAAAGAGGGAATAGACTATGAAGAAACCTATGCTCCAGTAGCCAGAGTTGAATCTATTCGTATTCTACTTGCCTTTGCAGCATTATTCAATTTTAAGGTTTTTCAAATGGATGTAAAATGTGCTTTTCTTAATTGTTATGTTCAAGAGGACGTTTTTGTAGAACAACCTCCTAGATTTGAAGATACAAAACATCCGGATCATGTTTTTATACTTACCAAAGCCTTGTATGGTCTTAAACAAGCCCCACGAGCCTGGTATGATAGACTTACAAGATTTTTTCTTCAAAATAACTATGTTAAGGGAAATGAAGATCCAACCCTTTTTATAAAGAAATATAAGAAAAATGTTTTGATTGTTCAAATTTATGTTTATGACATCATATTTGGTTCAACTCAGAAATCTTTAACGGATTATTTTGCAAGTCTAATGAAATCTAAGTTTGGAATGAGTATGATGGGTGAGTTAACTTTTTTACTTCATTTTAAAATTTCTCAAAGACCAGAAGGAACCTATATATCTCAACATAAGTATATTAAATATCTTCTAAAAAGTATGGTTATGACAATACTAAGAGTATAAGTACTCCCATCGGTACCTCAAACTCTTTAGATCTTGATGAAGTTGGGAAACTAGTAGATCGAACATCTTTTAGAGGTATGATAGGAAGTCTAATTTACTTAAAAGATAGTCGACCAGACATAATGTTCATAGTATGCTTATGTTCAAGATATCAATCCAATCCTAAGGAATCTCACTTAAAGGCGGTAAAAAGAATTTTTCGCTACCTAAAGGGAACCATGGATCTAGGATTATTTTATACGTCTAAAAATGATTTTGTTTTAAAAAGATTATCGGATGCTGAATTTTGTGGATGTAGAATGGATAAGAAGAGTATATCCGGAACTTGTCATTTATTAGGAGATTCATTAGTTTCTTGGTCCTGTACGAAGCATAATTCTATAGCACTTTCCACTTCTAAAGTTGAATATGTAGCAGCTAGAAGTTTTGGTGCTCAAGTGTTGTGGATGAAACACACACTCACAGATTATGGCCTGAGTTTTACTAAGACTCAAATTTTGTGTGATAACACAAGTTCCATTACCCTCAGTAAGAATCATGCACATCACTCTCGTGAAAAACACATAGACATTAGGCATCATATTCTTAGGGATCACACACTTAAAGGTGATATCATTCTTTAGTTTATCGGAATGCAAGATCAACTTGCTGATATTATCACAAAATCATTACCCTCCGATAGATTTGAATACATTAAACAAATGTTAGGAATGATAACCGTAAGGTAATCATTATTCATTAACTTCTTGATTGAACAATTCTCCTAACAGTAATAAACTCCATTTCTTAGGGGGAGTACATTTGATTGTTAGTGTAACTAAAATTTTCGTAATCTGTTTTTCAAACTTACTGTAACTAAAATTTTCGTAATCTGTTTTTCAAACTTAGTGTATCTAAAATTTTCGTAATCTGTTTTTCAAACTTAGTGTAACTAAAATTTTCGTAATCTATTTTTCAAAATTAGTGTAACTAAAATATTCGTCATCTGTTTTTCAAACTTAATGTAACTAAAATTTTTGTAATCTGTTTTTCAAACTTAGTGTAACTAAAATTTTCATAATTTGTTTTTCAAACTTAGTGTAACTAAAATTTTTGTAATCTGTATTTTTCATTTTTTTAATAAAATTTTTTTAGTTAGTTTTTTAAACTTTTCGAAACTGAAATTTCTGGAACTGTAATTTCCGTAATGGAAATTTTCAGAACTAAAATTTTTAGGATTGAAATTCTTGGAATGAAAACTTCCTGAATGGAGATATTTATACTGAACTTTTGTAACGATATTTTCATACTGAAACTTTCAAAATGAGGTTTCTTTTAAATTCATTTTTTTTGAAGAATAATATTACCAATTACGAACAATCTTTCTAGACAATTAGAAAGGTATGATTTTCTTACCTAAAGTTTTGTAATCATATTTTGCTTGCTGGTATTTTCCTTAAATCTGAATGTTTTCTTTAAAACCTCAAATGATCGGAGTCATGTTTTCCTTTCGGGAGTGTTCTCAACCGTCATATTAGATAAAAAAGTTATTCAACCGTTAGATGGCTTCTGGAAGACCAATGGTCACATCCATCGCCTATATAAAGGGGACCCCAAGACTCATCCCACATCATTTTTTCAATGATTTTGTGTCTCGAAGCTCTGCTGCTCTTCTTAAGACTGGTTCTAATCTTTTCAAAGCTGTTCTGAATCCTTCAGATATCTCTATTCCGAATTTCTATTGAAATAACATATCATTATATTTCAACTTCAAAGCCAATATCATAGTGGTTAATCTTCAGGGAATGTTTGGTGCATCCGGATTTCAATAAGTTTGATTCACTTATTCCAAATAATATTATACTGAATGGATGGGAGGATGTTTCCGTAGCAAAGTCAGATAAACAGGATCCGGTTTATACTGATTTGCTGATTGAGTTCTACGATTCTGTTTTCTTCCAGATGGAAGATGGCAGAGAATGGATTTCTTTTAAGTCTTATGGGGAGACTTACAAGTAATCTTACACCAAGGCCGTGATCTTGGTTGGTTTATCCTACGAAGGAGAAACTGAGTTCTGTTCACACAAACTTCTGGATGTGCAAGGAAGTTTCAACAAGGATAAGGCACTGAAGAGTCTTGGACTTAAGGATGCTTCAACCATTAATATTGCTCGTCTCACTCCGAACAATAGAATTCTTCAGCTTTGGGTGCAAGGATTTTTGGTTCCAAGAAGAGGTGACAAGGATAATTTGAAGAAAAGTGATATCTATGTTTTAGATTTCTTGGTAAATATAAGGAAGATAAACTTGATGAGGCATGTCTTGATTACGATCAAGAACATCAAAGAAGGGAATTTGAGAGCTCAAATAATTATATACCATGACTTACTATCTAAGCTAATAGTTGAGTGCTTATATTCCTTCAAGGTTGCATGAAAATCAAAAGTCCGGAATTGTAAGCTTATGCTGGTAAGTGATGATGCCTTGAAGAGGATGAAGATGGGTTTTTCTAGTGAATCCGGAGAATTCTACTCTCTTTCTGCGGAAGAAGTTGAGGCACTTTAGAAAGGTACACACACTCCGGAACCATCCAAAAAGCAAAGGGAGAAGAGGAAGCTTAAGGAATTGGCTACTGATGGAGAAAATCCTAAATCTAAGGAAACTCAGTCTGCTCCCCCCAAACTGAAGAAACAGAAAACTTATCCTAATGAAGTTACTGCCAAGTGGAGGAAAGATAATGAAAAAAGAATAGAAGGAGATCCACAATTTGTATTGGACCCTGCAGAGTCTAAGGCCTTAAAATAAAAAACTGTGGAAGAATTAGAGAAGTATGTGAAAGGGAAGAAAATGAAAAAGAAAGTGTCTGAAGCTGAAGTGGTGCAAGCCTTGCTGGAAGATACAGAGTTAGCTTTTGAGCTGATTCAGGTTCTGGAAACTTTCCTTACAGAACCTTCTTTACCAGAAACTCCACCTAAAAGGTATGTCACTCCAGAAAAATCCAAGGGTAAACAAGTAGTTGAAGATGCTGAAAAAGAAGCTGCTGATGAAGTAGAGGAAGAGGTTGAAGAAGAATAAGAAGAAGAAGAAGAAGAAGAGGTAAGTGAATATTTAGATGACTTGATTAAGAAAGTAGAGGTTTATAAAGATAAGGCAGAATCCAAAACGTTAGTAACTACAGGAAAGGGAGGTGAGGAAGGTAGTAAGAATGATGATAAGCAACAGAAAGAAGAAGAGAATGTATTGTCTGATGAGGAAGAATCATATGAGAGGAATTTTTATGGGTAAGGACAGGAAAAAAAGAAACCAGATGAAGACCAGATTATTCAAGTTTCTGAATCCAAGGAAGTATCTCCTAATGAGTTACCAATTCTGAAGTCTGATAAAGGAAAAAAAGCTATCATGGATACTTCAACAAAAAAAATTTCTTCAGGAAGAAGGAGGTTAGTGGTTCTTCTATGAGGAAACTGGTGCAAATTGAAGAAGAACAATCTCCAAGAGAATTATATGATTCAGAGTCATCAGCTCATGGGCATGATTTTGTGGTTGAATTTCTAAAGAAGTTGGTGGACACTATTCCGATTTTTCTATCTATAGATTCCAGATGCCAGATGCTGCCACAGAGTATGAATCAGAAATCAGATTATTTATCCATGCTCATGGATAAGTGTGTGAAGATAGAAGCAGAACAAAAAAGTTTTCTTATCGATTATTATATGCATAGAAAGTTCTACAGTAAGGTAACTAAGTGGTCTAGAAGAGTTGAGGAAGACTTAGTGTAGTTTTAAAATTTTCAGAGTAAAGTTCAAAATTATTCTGACACCGAGGATAAAAAGATTAAAAATCTTCAAGCTAAGCTGATTGATGAGAAGAGTTCTCGGAGTCAACAAGTTAAGGAACTAAGTGACAAGGCTAATTATCTGGCTCAAAATCTTTTACGTGATAGAATTTTCCGGATTGATCTTGAGAAAAGACTCGTACAACAATATTAATTGTTAAAGATGCAGAAAGAAGCTATCGAGTCTCAGGTAGAGGCTTTGAAATCCCAAGAAGAAAAGATAAAATCCTTGGAGAGGCAAGTCGAGGAAGACCAAAGAGACATAAAGAAGCTCAAAACTTTGTTAAAGAAGCTGATTCCAAAGGAAAAGGAAGAAAAATAAACCCACTCCGATCTTTTGTTGTAGTTGTATTTCTTTGTAAAATTTTCCCAACTCTAATGAAATGATATTTGTTTGGTTGTATCTTATCATATACTAATGTTTCATGTACCATATTTTCTTTTCCATTCCCTTCAATTATTTTTGAAAATAACAAAGGGGGAGAAGGAAAATGAACTACTCCTAAGGAGGAGAAAGAAAAATTTCTAACTGAAATATCCTTAAAGTAAAGAATAGTTTCTCACTACGAAGTTTTTCATTCCTATAATAATGAAAACTCCACTTC
This sequence comes from Viscum album, assembly GCA_963277665.1. Lineage (NCBI taxonomy): Eukaryota > Viridiplantae > Streptophyta > Magnoliopsida > Santalales > Viscaceae > Viscum > Viscum album. The sequence goes on from OY728133.1 coordinate 670,972,454, forward strand.
GGAAATTCAGAATATAATCCTTAGAGTTTCAATTCCTAAGGGAGAGTTAGTTGTATTCACTTTCATCCATGAACAAAGGGAGATAAGTTTTCATTTCAAAGTGTAATGAAAATTTTCAAAGTCTTTATATTCTTTTTCGTAAGGATGTTTGTGCTTTCCAAAAAGGGCGATATTGTTGAGTAAATAAGGTTTTCCTTATGACTTTTCTATTCCTCCTTGTTTTGAAAATCACAAACACCTTATACTTAAGAAAATATAAATTTTACCTCCATAAGGAAAATTTACTTCTTTAAGGAAATTTACCCTAATCTAGTTTTTCTTATACATAGAAATTATTTTGTTAAGTACAAAAACTAGATTCATACCCAAAATCCCAAAAGTATCATAATGTGAAGATTCAAAGAATTCTGTTTTTTGGATCTGAATACTGGATGTGAACTGTAATGAAGTTCCAATCTGAATTATGGACTCCAAAATTTTATGAAGTTTGACTCTGAACTCTTATGAAGTTCGACTCTGAACTCTTATGAAGTTCGACTCTGAACCTTCATGAGTTTGACTCTGAACTCTTATGAAGTTAGACTCTGAACTCTTATGAAGTTCAACTCTGAATTATTATGAAGTTTGACTCTGAATATTCATGAGTTCGACTCTGAACTCTTATGAAGTTCGACTCTAAACTTTCATGAGTTCGACTCTGAACTCTTATGAAGTTTGACTCCGAAATTTCATGAGTTTGACTCCGAACTCTTATGATGTTCGACTCTGAACTTTCATGAGTTCGACTCTGAACTATTTTGAAGTTCGAATCCGAACTTTTACTAGTTTGACTTAAAACTATGTATGTTCAGATTCTAAACTCTAGTAAAACCAGACTCCGAATTCCTATAAAACATAATCCAAACATCTTTTTATTATAGACTCTGAATTTCATTTTGGATAGACTCTGAACTTATTATTTTCTTACACTCTGAATTTTTGGTATGGATTTTGCTTACATATGCTTCATTAAAAACGATGTCGTGCATTCCGTTATACATGGGTTGCTATTAAACGATGTCGTCAATTCTATTTCTAATTAACCATTGGTTGATTTACATGTGTACAAGCCCCTCTGAATTTCATGGAAAATATGACCGTTGGAGAGGGAACTGATCGAGCCTATAAATAGGAGCTCATGTGAAAGATCTCAACAAGAAGTTGATTGATCTAAAGACCACATACTATTAAGGATATTTCTTCAGAGAGAATCTTTTCATGATTTGTGCGTACTGAACCACTCATTTAGATTGCTTCGTGTGACTCCGAATGTTGGTGATTACATTCGAGGACTTTTGGGGATAAGAAGACAGAGGTGCCGACTACCTTGATGTTCGAGGGCTTCCTTGATGAGGAAGACAGAGGTTCCAACTACCTTGATGTTGAGTGCTTGCGGGGATAGAAAGACAGAGATTCCGATCTTCGTATCGAGGGCTTACCCTGGTGTGGGTAAGAAATACTTGATTGAAAGTATAAATCAAGGGACCTTTATCCAAGGTTGTTGGATACCCTTCTCTTTGGGTTAAAAGACTTATATCTTGTTACTTATAGTTTTACTACTTGTTTTTCCGTTGTACTTTTGTATTTCAAGGGAAGTATAACCTTCTTATATTTCATTACACTTGTACTCTGATTAGTTTAGATTCTATACCCTTTAAGGTAGAATCTCATATTGTAAAATTTGGTTCTAATTCTCCAGTTGGTGATTAGAGGTGTTGTGAATTTTCTTAGTTTAACTTTATTAAACATTTATTTTTCCTTGTCTAAGGAAATTTTTAAAGTGTATAATTCACCCCCTCTTGTATATTGAGTATCTACATCATTATTTCGTTCCTACAATTACATCCATTCCAAGATACTAAAAATTGGTGTGGCTCTAGCACAGTTGTGCCTATGGGTAATAACTCCAAAAATGGTGCATTAAACTAGAATCAGTCATCACATAGTGCACTATAACGGGCCTTAATTCATACCTAGTTTGACACTCCTATGGGATATGTTTTGTAAATACAAAAAAACTTTACAAACTGTCATGAAGGATACAAACAATGACCATGAATGGACGAGGTTAATCCTAAGGTTGCATAGATTGAGAAGTATGTTTCATTATTTAGATATATTTTAAGTTATTATTTATGATTATGTGGTTCCATACAATGATTATTATTTCTTATGATACTATTATTGGTTTTAGTCAATGGTTGGAACCTAAAGTAACCATGTTAATGCTAAGTGAAAAGGAAAATGCAATGATTTTCCTCTAGTGAAATCAAATGTAATGGGAGATGGAATGAAAAATTTTATTTTTACCCTATCACAACTTTATCAAGCTATGGATAATGATAAACATAAATAATGATCAATGGAGGTAATTATTTTCTATTGAGTTCTTCATGAGGAAACACAGACCTTCTTTTAGTTACTCTATTGATCCACAAATTATTGAGCAATGGATTAGTTTCACTAAAATGATATTGTGTGTCCTATATTGATTATAGAATAAAATTTTATTTTGGATGTCTATCATTTGGAAGGTGAAGTATATCAATGGTCGGATATTACCAAGAATGCAAGGAAATAGGAAAAAATTGACCCCAAGGAGTTGGATGAGTTTAAGTTATTATTCTTCAATACATAATTTCATCATATTATTAAAATGAAAATGGAGAAGGATTTCCTTGAGATAAAATAAAAGGATGATGAATATGTTGGTACCTATGGGGAAAATTTTACAATACATCCACTATATTCTTATATTATTATCATTTAACCATAATATAAGGTTTATCACCTATTTGGTGGCATAAAACCAAGTCTCTAAAGGGTGTTATCTAAAAGGGACTTCAGTATCTATGAAGAAGCCATTGGATGTGCTATGAAGGTGGAAATAGAGATTGGTGTTACCCATAAATTGCATGGTTTTGATAAGAAAATAATTATATAAATATAGAGAAACTCTAAAAATCATCGATAAAAGAATATGATATTTCATTAATGCTCAAAGTGTTGAAGGAAATATAGAGGAAATCATCTTAAGGGGACTATTAAAATTTTTAAGTGTAGAAAGGAATGTCATCGAGTTACCAAATGTCAAAGTGATGGGAAGAAGTTAGCATATGATTAAAATAGAGGGAAAGCACCACCGAATTCACCATAATGTTTCAAGTGAAAGGAGTTTGGGGATTATGAAAATAAGTTCCCAAATCCAAGGGATAATAAGCATAATAATCAAAAAAAAATATAAATAAAAAAAAGATATAGAAATATTATTCAATCATAATAGTTAAAGTGAATCATGATAATTATGGTACACTTATCCTCCACTCTAGAGTTCGGAATTTTATGTTAGAGTTTTTATAAATGATCCCTATTAAAATATTTTGCGTCCATCTTTTAGTGAAGTTTTATATGATTATATGAATTGATTATCTCCCCCACATGGATTCTAAAATAATGAAATCAAATTTTATATTCTATCTGTGCAAGGATGAAACCAATCTTCAAATTGAAATGTTTTTTTCTAAGATAAGATCTTATTTAAGGAATAAAGGGTGAATTATCTTTTTAAAGTATATATCTATCCATGGAAGAGTAACTTAAGAGTTTTGTATACCATCATAGTTTTATGAGATTAAGGTTGATCATAAGTTTAATGTCATAGACACTATTTTTTGGTTTTATTTCATGGGAGTTTATTAAGATTAAGGATATTTTGGAGACAAATTTAAGGAAATACAACACTTTAGTTTTTCATATGTTTTGGTGGAATAAATTATTTGATGAGGAATACATTTACATTTTGTTGAAATAATGTTAATGTTATTGGTAATAGTTACGGTTTATATTATCTTTGTTGTCGAGGTAATAATGGTTATTTAAATAATGGAATGTTTTAGGAATTATAAAAATATTTTTTTTTGTAAAAAGGATACCCTACAAGATGAGCGACATCTTTTCAGATCTAGCAAGGCCACATAGCTTGTACCCACAACCGAAGGGAAATAATGGTATAAATCCTACCACTGGAATATATAAAAGTGTATTTGTAGTTTTAAAACATGAATAGATATATTTATATGTTTTTATATCAATTATTAGTATGTCAGTATGTTAATATTGAGAGTCAAAAGTATAAGGGGATTCTACAACCCTTATATATAACCAAATGGAAATGATAAATGGCCACTGTGGATTTTGTTTTCAGACTCCCCAAAACATCTAAAGGGAGTAATTCTACATGGTTTACAGTTTATCACCATAAAAATTCATCATACTTAATTTCTATTAGGGAATATGTAAATGGATCATATTTCCATGATATATGTTAAAGAAGTAGTAAGGTTTCATAGAGAACATCATTATATTGTATATGATGGGGATATGAGGTTTACATCAATGTTATACTAAAGTATTCAACAAGATCTTAATACAAAATTGAGTTTTTTCACTTCATATCATACTAAGATAGATGATTATTATAATACATCAATTAAAACTTTAGAGGATTTGTTGAGATATTATTCTATAAATTTCCATAGTGGTTGGGATCAATGAATCCCTTTTTTTGAGTTTTCAAACAACAATAGATTCCACTCAATCATACAAATTACTCTTTATGAATACCTCTAAGTAAAGAAGTGTATAAATCCCATGTACTAGAATGATGTTTGAGAAAAAAAGATATTGGGACCTAATCTAACTAATGAGATGGTAGAGAAGGTTAGATCCAGTAAACACCACATAACATAAGCACAAATTTGATAGTAACATTATGCTGACAATCACTAGTGCGATCTATAATTTGATGTTTATGATAGAGTGTTTCTAAGAGTTTCAACATGGAAGAAGGTAATGAGATTTGGAAATAAGGAAAAAATAAGCCCAAGTCATATAATTCCCTTTGAAATTATTCATTGTATTGGGACTCTACCTTATCTATTGATGCTTCCACCGAACCTCTCTCAAGTCCAAAATGTGCTCCATGTATCTCTCATAAGGAATTACATACTTCATACTTCAAATGTACTAAATTGAATGGTAATAAATTTGGAAGAAGATATTTACTATTAAGAAAAACTGATGGAGATTCTGTTTTGTAGAGACAATGTTTTATAAATCAAGACCACTCACCAGGTTAATGTTTCGAGACCACTCACCAGGTCAATGTTTTGTGGTGAAACCACCAATTTGAAGAAGCTATATGGGAGCCTGAGGATATGAAGAGGTATAAGAATCCTCATTTGGTTGTATTAGAGTGAAAAAATTCAAGGTTGAAATTTATTTTAAGGGGGTAGAATGTAACACCCTAATAATTATGTTTTTTTAAAATAATTCAATTTCTTTGATATCTTACATTACCTGCAACACCGAGTTTTACGAAACCATAATATACTATTAATATTATTATTTAGACATGATAATTATAACCAAGCCATTAAACTTAGTAATATGAATTAGAATAGCCAAATTTTAATAATTATGTATACTGGTTTTACATAAATAAATTTTTTTGATAAAATACTAGTTTTATAGTAAAATATTTATATTTTTTTGAAAATACTATTTTATCATAAAAATGGTTTTTATTTGTTTTTGTGAAATAATTATAAAAGTAAATTTTTCAAATTTTAGAAAATGTATTTGATAAAATAAACATCATTTTTTTAAACTATATGTAAAAATTATACTTGAGTAAATTTTTGAGAATAGCCCAAAAAGATCAAATTTTCAATGAATATTAAAAAATATTTATTTTTATAAAAACCCGCCATTTCATTTAAAGAATTTTTAAGATCCATTATATTTTAAGATGGTTTTAAAAGTATAATTATTTAAAATATATATTTATTAATACAATTTACTTCATTATAATCAATTTCTTATTTAATTTTGATATTAAAACTTTATATTCTTATTAAAATATCCTATTTGGAAAAACGCTTTTTTGTCGTGTCTACGGGTTTAATTTTAATTTAATTTTTTTCACATCTATTAAAGTAATTTTTAAAAATTTATTAAATATGGGGAATAAAAATAATTAATATTATATAATAAGGTTTACTTAATTTCTGGTCAAAAATGAATACTAAAAATAGTAAATTAGTTATCATGGTTAAGGTTAAATCATGTTTATTAGGGGTTAAGATAAAATATAAGAGTTAAACTGACCTAGAAACTTTTTCAAATCTCATTTTATGGCCATATTTCGAACTTATGTCTGATGTTGTTTGATAATGATCCATTTTTATAATTTTTCATGTTTAAAACATGGGTGATCTTTTTTCTTTTAAAAAATTCAAAGTGTATATTTTCCTACACATATAAAAGGGAACCCTCTCTCCTCTCTTATTCACACTTCCAAAAACATTTATCTTATCATATACCTTACAAAATACTTTACTTACCTCCCTATATAATTACTAGAGTCATTATTTTGATATTTAAACCCTTCTAATAAGGGTTTAGCTGTAAACCTAAATGAATTCTTCGAAGAAGAGGTATAGTGCTTAACTATGTGTTTTCAAGGTATTTATTCCTTTAACACCTTAAAATATTATTTAATTGTGATTATATTATAAGAAAAGTATATCCCATATAATTATATGTCATTATTTAAACTTAATGACCTACATCTATCTTTTTTTCATAAAGAGGGAAATGAAACTATCAATCTTGTGTACAACAGACTACCACCACACGGACCGATGTAAATAATTTTCCTTCACCACCTCTCATGTAAAGAAATAATTATAGATTTAAATTATTTATATGATATTTATAACATAATTATACTTTTGGAATTTTAATATCTTTTATAACTTCTTGTATTCAATTCCATCGGAATACAATAATTTCACTCGTGTGTACAGAGGACTACTGCCTCATGAAGAGATGTGATTATATTTTCACATATAATTTAAATTTAAATATATAAAGATAAATTTAAAACAAATATGTGATATATATGAAATCATAATTTCTTTGTTAATGTGGTATATTATTTATCTTCTTTCTTTTATGTTCTTCAAGAAAATCGAAACACCGTTCATGCGTACGTATGGCCTACCATCTCTACAAACGATGGAATTCATCTTAAATATATAAATTTTATAGATTACCATTAAAATATATATAATGAATATATATTTTATCTATATCATGTTTAAAATTATATAAATTATTTAATAATGATGAGAGTAAAAGTAAATAAAATACTAAACCAATATAAACATTTAAAACCAAGTAGTTATTACCTAAAATGATATTTTAACAGGAAATTGTTAATAAACAGGTAATAAATGGTTGTAATTAATTCATTCATGTTATGATATATATGTGATTATGGTTTTGTAATAGATTCATAAAAACTATATATTTATAATATATGAGGTTATAATGTGTACGAGGGAAGTTGAGACATAAGGTAACATATTTTCATCTCAGTTTTATTTCAGTGGGACACATTCCATATTCAAAACATGTTTATTTTGGGTGGTTTATATAATATAAATTAGTTTATTTTATTATTTTTATCATATAATTATGTGATATACATATCCATATATTTTTTTTATTTCATTGGTCTTACGATTCAAACTATATCAAAGTGGTAATGGTTAGATGTTAAAATCCCATTTTTTTATCAATGTTGTTTAAGAATAAGTTTCCAATGATTAAATATAATGATATATATCTCAAGAAATTTATGAATTTTATTCTCCTAGGTTTATATCATTAAAATACATGCTTTTTATAAATTTTAAAATATTTATGTACTTAATAGTTAAAAATATTTTTTTAAGGAAAACCCGCTTTATTTCTATCTTCAATTAAAGATCATTTTTACTAAATGTCTATGTTTTAGAAAAGTGTTTTAATGAAATTTTTCAATAATATAAAATTATTGTTTAAATAAATTTTCACCGATGTTTTAATTTTTAAAATATTCTTGGAATGGAATTGTATTTTCATTTTTTGAAGAAGGATCTTTTGACTTTTTACTGAAAATTTCAAAGGAATATTTATTTTAACACGTACAACATGAATGACATTTTCAACCATCATGAATGCTCAATAATTGTAATATTCCTTTAAAACATTACACGGATATTGTCAAATAAAATGTTTTGTTAATTTTTTATTAAATTTTTATATTTTAAATAATAGTTTTAAAAGTGGAAAGATTATTTTTCCTTAATAAATTTTACAATGATATTTCAAAATGAATTTCTATTTTATATGAAATCCATTTATTTTTATTAATATTAATTTGGGATACAATCCAATGATAGAATTATTATTCTTTCTCTAAATGAATTATATTTATGATGATAATATTTTTATGAATCCTGCTTCTTTTATATAGGTTATGTTATGATGAAATATTTTTGAGATCCTTTTAGTATCTATGGGTAATACTTTGATAAATGTTTTATGATATTTTAACACACAAATTTATAGATTATGTGATGGGTGGGACATATATCTCCCTCCAATTAATTTGGTAATGATTAATGTTCTTTGAGTTCAAAGTGTACACAAGTGGTTATCCCAATATCAAAAAAGAAAATACATGGGAGTTTATCCCGAGCATGTAAGAGGGTACACATGAGGTTATCCCAAGCTCGGAAAAGGGTACATGAGAGGTTATCCCATGAAATGATTTGGTACATGGAAGGTTATCCAAATACAAACATGTTATTAATTTCCTGGTGGGTAGACCTAACATAAGATTTTCTATGCCTATGTGTATTCCCCTATTTAATGTTTTATTGAAATGTTATGCTCTCATGGATATTGTTCTTTGATTATATTTTTATTCATGTCTTATGAACTACAATGATTTATTCCATGAATCACGTTTATGATCTATGAAATTCATGGTATGGTTTTCAATTGTTATTCTCAGGTTATCATACCCTTATACTCCTATTATGCTGATATCTCCCTTATTTACCCTTAATGAACATATGAGCTCACCCATTATTAAGTTACCATTCCAAATGTTAGGATGAAAGGTATTATGTATGATATTTAAAATAAGGGTTATAGTTCATAATAACTTATTGGGAGATCATGTAGTTCAACTATGAACAAATTTTTAATTTATATAAGTTTCCAAAATCACTAGACCTAAATGATTTTGGTGTGTATCATTATGTTATGTAATGAATATTCAAAAATTAAGGTGTATTATTTATGTATAAAAATTGTGGGTATCTATAGTCTTTACCTATGTCCTGAAAAACAAATTCTACATACACCCAAAGGAATATGTAGGGTGTTAGGAACAAATATTAGTAGGATAACACCATGAGTCTATTTAAGGATTTTACCCATACAGACCAATAAAAAAATTTGCAAACACTTTGAAAAACTAAATCATTATGAACAAACTATACTTTAAATTAAGCCTTTAAAATACCATTATTTTTCTTTTACAAATATAACATGTTTTCAAAAAAAATTCAAAACATGGGTCAAATAGATAAACGATGTCACATGGAACAATATGCTCAAAATACCCAGTGAAGAATAGTAATGTTAATAATAACATAATCATCATAATATAACCAGTAAAGAAAATGAGCATAATATATCACATCACATTAAAAATGTAACTAATAAAATGAATAAACCATATAAGGCAACCAAGAATGAGTAGGTGAACATAGGGCTCTAACCATAAGGGTTTAAAATGAGTGAGTCTAAAAACGTATTATAGCTAGATATAAAAAATACAAGCTATCATATCCTTACTCTAGACCAACTGCAAGATCACTCTTAGTCTCTTGTCTAATAAGTGGAAGTTATAATAGTCTCTCTACCAAAGGCTCTTATATTCTGCTGGAAAAAAATAGAATCTCTCACAACCTTTATCCAAAAGGCTCTCATGGTACCCTAGAATATAAATGGAACCTATCATATTCTTCCACCCAATGTCTCTCATGGTAGCTCTGACAACCCACTCACACCTAAGTTAACCCATATGATAATCCATGAAAATATATCACAAGAAAGATTCATGTATGAAAAACCATTTCACATGGATATTTCATGAACCAAAATGTTCAATTTGATTAAGATACCTTCCACAAGGTAAAACCATTTTTAATACCATTTTAAAAATTGATTTAAAATCATAAAACCTCCTTTCACCCTTTAAATAAACATTAAGATTACTTTAAACACTCCCCCATTTATAAAACTCACTTTAAACTTTAAATTTACAAACCAAACCATAGAACACATAAAACATGTTATACATATCAACTAAAAATCATTTATCTTGAAATTAAACAATAATAAATAAAACGTTATTTATAACATAAAGTTAAGTTATAAAAAATGCCATTAAATAGATACATATACCTCATAATCGGTTCCAACCTCATAACCTTCAATGAAAACCATCTGAAATAGGTGGGATAATTCCTCACACACCTATTATATGAAAAGAAATAAAAAACCCATTAAAACCATAGGTTTGGCCATCCCTGCCAACTTGGATTCCTCACAACCTTTAAAATGGATGAATAATAATGATAAGGGGGAAAGGAAGAAGAAACCATGATGAAAAGGGCTTACCTCAAGCCAAACCACATTTTATCTAATGATAATCCACAAAAATATGAGAGGAAAAAATCATCCCATCCAAGGAGATGGGTTTTATACGTAAGGGGGTAGAAATGAGTCCATAGGGTATAAAAATGAAATAGAGAAATTGGGTAAAATACCAATTTTTTAATGAGTTGGATGGGACACATGAGTAGGAAAACTCTACACCAACCTTGTGGATTCCACTACCCCAAAAAATCTAGCTACATAGTTTCCCCTATTTTTTCATGGTTTGAAAACCCATGATCAAACTATAACGATGCTCACTATTACCTATCAGCACTCCTTGCACAGTTAGCCACACAGTTAGACAAACCATGAAACTTTGTCTAACTTCCCTAAAAATGGGTTCTTCGACCATAGACACATGGAACATCTAAAGGTTTTCCAAATTTAAAATAAAACTTAAATTTTTGATTTTCTAGTGACCCGAAAGGTGTCCCAAACTCTTAAACTTGCCACTTTATTTCCCCATAAAGTCATTTGTATCCTCATGATAAAATAGTTGAGGCCACTACTCCCTCATTAGAGATTCCCAATCCCATGTCTCATGGATATCACCACCTCACAACTAGAGCACACATACCAACATAATAAACATACTATGGAGTACCTTATTTTGATAATCTAAGATATGAATAGGCCAATCCCAAATGGTGGAATTAGGATCAACCTCCAAATATTCCCACTCTGACACATACTACTACAAAATAAGGATATAGACATGGATTTGAACCATTTATATAGGCAAAAAAACCATTGATATAGGTTATATCCATGGTTCATTAAATTGTGTCTTGTATTGGCATGGATGTAGGGTAAATCTTATAGCCATAGTTTACCTGCAGCAACATCACTATAGCTAGGATTTTCAAATCATGGAAGAATCTTAAGTCACACAAAGCCTATATCCACGGTTCCAAACCATGGCTATAGGGATATATCCACTCTTTGAAACCACAACTATATGTCTATATCTACGGTTTTGGGCCATGGGTATAGGACATCTCATTCTATAAAAAAACAAGATATGATGTTGGCCCCTTGCACCCTCCCTCCCTTCTACACCATATCCCTACCCCTTTCACCCCACCTGCAACCTCCCCCTTGCACCCCACTTGCACCCTCCCCCTTTCACCCCACCTGCACCCTCCCCCCCTACAGCTTGCACCTTTGTCCCCCTGAACACCCATATTGCACCATGGCTATAGGGATTCTCATTCCATAAAAACAAACGGCACCAGATACGATGTCGGCACCTTTCACCCCCACCTGCACCGTCTCCCTACCCCTTGCACCCAACCTACACCCTCCCCCTTTCACCCCACCTATACCCTCACCTTACATCTTTCACCCCTACCCCCTCTCCCTATACACCCCACTTTCACCCCCTTTCCCCCTCACCCTGCCCCCTACACCCCCTGCCCCGGCCCCTCCCACCCTGCACACCCTCATATCCCTCCCTTGAAAAACTCCCTACCCCAACTTGCACCATCCCCCTTTCACCTTCCCCATTACACCCCACTTCCACCCCATTCCCCCTCCCCCCTACACCCCCTAACCCCTCCCCTAAAAACCCCTCCCACCTTAGCACCCTCCCCCTTTTACCCAACCTATACTCTCCCCTTTCACCATGCACCCCTCCACCTGCCCCTCCCTCTCCCCCTTCACACGCCAATTTCCCCCCACATGCACCCTCTCCCTACCCCTTGCACCCCACATGCACCCTCCCCCTATATATTGCACCCCCTAACCCCTCCCCCCCTGCACACCCCACCAGCACCCCTTGCCCCTTCACCCTGCCCCTCCCCCCCACACCTACACCCTCCCCATTGCACCCAACCGACACCCTTCCCCTGCCCCTTGAACCCCTCCCCCTTCCCCCTCCACCCGCACACCCCACTTACACCCCATACCCCCCCCCCCCGCACCCCCACACACCCCAATTGCCGCCCCACACCTGCACCCTAACCCTCCCCCTTACACCCACCTTCACCCTCCTCCTTGCACCCCACCTGCACTCCCTTTAGTTTTAAACCCCTCCCCCTGAAGACCCCACTTTCACCCTCTACCCCTCACCCTACCCCCTGCAAACCCCATGACCCACCCCTCTCCATTATCCCCTACACACCCCCTACCCCTCCCCCCCCCCACATGTACCCTCCCCCTTGCACCCCACCCCCACCCTCCCCCTGCATCTTTCACCCCTCACCCTGCCACCCTGCCCTCTCCCCCTCCCCCCTGCACACCCCACTTGAACCCCCTACCCCCTCACCCTACCCCCTATACACCCCCTCCCCCTCCTCCCCCTTGCACACCTCCCTAAATCATCCCCTACACACCCCCTCCCCCCACCAGCACCCTCTCCCTGTACCTTGCATCCCTCCCCCTACCCCCTACCCATGCACACCCCACTTTAACCCACCTGCCCCTCACCATGTCCCCTCCACACCCCCTTCCCCACCCCATACCCCTGCACACCCCTTCCCTCCCACCTGCACCCTCCCCCTTGCACCCCACCTAAACCCTCCCCCTAAACCTTTCACCCCTACCCCTACCCTCTCCCCCTGCACACCCCACTTTCACCTCTTCCCCCTCACCTAGCCCACTACACACCCCCATGCCCCTCCCCCTGTATACCCTTTCCCTCTCTCCTACACACCCCTACCCCAACCTACACCCTTCCCCTTTCACCCCACCTACAAATTTCACCCCCTGGCCCCTACACACACCACTTTCACCCCTTCTCCCTTCACACCCCTACTTCTCCCCCTCCATCCACACCCACCTATCCCCTCCCCTACACACCCCTTCTCCTTCCCCTCCCTCAACACGACCCTCTACCCCCTTCCCCCTTCATGGAAAATCTAGTAGAGAATAATAGAAGGTTTCAATTAGATAAGATGATCCTTAAACATACCATTTCTCAGATAAACTCTAGAATGAAGGATAAAAGTGGCATGCTGGACATGATCTCATGATAATTAGAATAAGATATGTATTGTGGAAATACACTCAAGAAAAATATGAATTCTCAATTTGAATTGAAGAGTAATAGAATTTGGGAGGTGGGAGGGGATGTGTACTTGTCTAAGAAGAAATTAATTTCCAAGGAATATCTAACATATTAAAATAATACTAGTATAAATTTTTTTACAAGGAGGGAATGTTTTTAAGGTATTGGAAATAGACTTCAAAGAGTCTCAATAAAAGGCAAGGATAAATTGATTTTCACCTCAACAAGGAATAGAAATATGTGATTATATTATGGGATGCATGGGAACATTTCCTATTTTTTAGGCATGGGAATATATCAATTGTTATGAAGTTGGTGGAAATCATGAAAGACTGATTTATGAAGTGTAGTGATGGAAGTATGGGTCTTGTCCTCATAATTATAATCTTCCTAACCATGTCTCATGTAAAAGTTATAAGAGGAGTATAGTTGGAATAAAAATAGAAAAATATCATGTACTAAAGGAAATATATGTCCCTATAAATAATAGATTTCAAGGGCTAGATAAAGTATATTTACATGATGAAATTAGCTCATGAAGATGATCTAAATATATTGAAAAAAATAGAACCAGTTAAAAATAAAGAAGGTTGAACATTAGTCAAAAACAAAAGGAAATTTCTTTAGTAAAGGAAGTGGACAAGACTACCTCAATTGAGATAAAATAAATGAATAAAACAATTAAAGATATATCCAAAATTGATTTTATGTACCTTAAAGAATAATCATTCTAAAATTCCCTTTCAAAATATTTAATGGCCCTAGTACAGTCAATTCATCAATGGAAATAATACTTTAAAGGAAGTCATTTTGAGGTTTATATATACCATTAAAGCCTAAAGAATGTTATTTTTCAATGGGTAATATCAATGGACCAACCATGTTTGCAGGAAAAGATATTTGGTGAATATTTTAACTTTTTCTACCAGATTAGTAGATTAAATAATTCTACATATTCCTTTTGAAGAGTAAATAATGAATTTGAGTTACAAATAAACGTTTTCTGGAAAATTTTAGTAGAACTCAAATTTGTGAATCATGAGATACAAATTAATGAAGGCTTAATGGAAATAAATGAATATTTTCAACAATAATGTATCATAAATTTGGTATATATAACCTCAAGTGGGATTCTATTCTCTAAAAATAGACTTTTTTTCTTATGAAATTTGATTTAATACCATGGATAAATTGAAACTTCCATTATTTCCCTAAATGGGGGGGGGGGGACAAGAGATACTTTAAGACAAATTTTTTTTACAAAACAATGGTTTCTAAAGTGTTTATGAAGGATGATGTAAAGTTAAATGACATACTTTGTGCTATTATTAATATCATAGATTAATCATTACAACAACACTGAGTGAATATACAGAGTGATGAATAACTAATTTGGAATTTTTTAAAAAAACATAAAAGGGATATAACCAACTATAATAGAGATATGGTTAGGGTGTGTTGAGACATAATCAACCTAGGGTTACATTTATGATCAAGTAGAAGTTGGATTCCGGGTACTATGGTAACTTTTGTGATTGCTGGGAAAATTGTGACTCTTTATTAAAATTTCTTACTCGTTGAAAATAGTAGGATACATACCATGTTTCATGTATCCTAATTGAGGAAAAATATTGAGAAAATTTTCCTATAATAGGTTTTACATGAAAAATTGTTGAATAAAAATAATATCCAACAAATGTGTTGATGAAGATTATCCAGGGAAGCACTCCAATAAAGCTAGTCATGTGGAATAGAAGAACAATAGAGGAAAAAACATTGGATGATGTAGAGGTGAAAATAATCTCCCTAGTTTACACCTTGAGGGAAAGGTGGATTTTATAGATAGGAAGATGATGATAATATCTATGCCAGGGATGATGAATTGGAGGCTAGTGAGGGAGAATCCCTTAGGAGTCCACTTGGTAGTCGATCGAAGCCACCCATATACTTCACATACACAAGGATTGGGATATGTGAGGGTAATAATATTGATATGTAAGTGTCTTATTGTTCATACGTAAGGGTTTAGATTATATCTAAGGGATTGTTTTTTTATACATAAGTGTGTTTTTGATAACACCCTAGCACCAGCCCCACCCCCACCATACACCAAACCCCACTACACTAGCTCCCCCACCTGCACACAACCCCCCCCCCAAACAGCCCTCCCTGCACCCCTACATCAACCCCACTAAACAACAACTCCCACCCCCACCTACAAAAGCCCCCCTCCCCTACATCCCCCACTACACCGAACAAATTGTATCCTAAAGAATCAAACAAAGGATAATAGAATATATCATTAATCCCAACTTAAAAATTATGATTAGAACTATCAACCAATTTACCTATAAAAAGATAGTAGATATCATATAGTTTTACCTTTTACAACACATGTCTTCTTTAATTTAAAATTTCATGCTACAATATCCTTGGGGTTCCTTGAATAGTTAATGTTGGTTATTTATAAATTTGAACTTGCAGAATAAATTAAGATATTGGTATGGTAAATTAGAAAACAAACCAAAATATGGAAACAAAATATCCAAATCAATGAACCAATGTAAAGGATTTATAAGAAACCAATGCATGTGATGAAATTGTCCAATGAAGTTTGATTGATGAAATGAATTAAGATTCAGTTGCAAAGAAACTTATTATATATTTTTAAATTACAAATAATCATAATAACTAATTACCTGAGAAGATCGTTATAAAGAATCCCTTCCCCTTTTCATCTCTAGAGAACTACCCACATCCCACTCTTAATATCAGCAATGATGTAATAATTTTATAGTGGTTAAAACCTGAATGTTTATTACCAAAACAAGATCATTCACCTTTGAATGTTAAGGATCCCATCAATAAACCAACCCCTTAGCTGAATGAACCAAACCAAATTGTGTGGGATTCGCACTAAATTCTATGGTCTCAAGAAGAAGGTGAACCAAGAAGCACAAAAAATGTTATGGGAATTGTCATTATATTGTACAACATTGATGTCTATATGAATTATAATGTAAATAAATAGATGAATTATACACCGCTTAGAATGATAATTCAATGAATGTAAATACATAGAATAATTATGCACTACTCAGTATGATGATGAAGGAGAACCTCACTCCACAAATAAAGGAACTACAAATAACACCATGAAATTTTAGTGAAAAGGATCTTGAAAAGGGAGATAACATGTAATTTTACCGTTAGATTGGATAAAAAGAGAATTTTTAGGAAAATTTTTCCAATAGACATTTGAATGAGCAATGAAATATCAAGGGGTGTCATACCTATATGATTGTTGACACTCTTATTAGAGAAATCCATTAATCAGTTCTAAGAGAATCTCGAAGCTATGCAGTGGAACAAAGGTTGAGATTCATGTTTTTTCATTGAATAAATTTAGGTAGATGAGGTCTCTATGTATTTGTGGAAGAAGATAGGACATTATGGGTGCAGATACATCCATGGATAGATTAGGATCTACATCTAGAGGGGGAAGAATGATTATTATAACTATCCATGAGAATAAATGATGCCTAGTGGGATGCTAGAAATTGTTAACACAATAGAGAGTTTGGTAGTGCCTTATATTGAAGAATCTACCTCTATTCATGTCAATACTGATTTGGTGAAATCATAAAAGAATTCAAGAAACAAGAATAAAAAATATTTCAATAAGTCAGTTAATGCTTTAAACTAGGGAAATAGGATAAACCACTATCTTATTACTATATATGTTCTGAAATTATTAATAAAAACATTTAAAAAATTATGCATGTTTTCTAACATGAAGAAACTTGATGATATATAATTCTCTAAACATAACATAGTATATTATTTCTCACTCATATTTTAAGTAGGATGTCATCTGTTTCTTCATGGGTAAAACCCTAATAATCTTTCTCTAGAATCAAATAATTTCAAATAATAGATAGATTGTTTTTAAAACCTATATTATAAAAAAACCATATGATCACCCAATATTTATAATCACGTTCATAGAAATTAGTGACTAGCCAATATATATGACCAGTATTCCTATAGGTTGACCTCACTTGATCTAGAAAATAGCAGTACAAACCCATCTACTACTTATGTTACAAACACTATGTCTCGATAAACACATATTGTACACTTTTTGATCTTTGTTATGATCATAATTCCTTGATCAAGCATCATTTTTAGAGGCATGAGCAGTACATTATGGTAATTTTCCATATGGAACATGATGGTTCATATCACTTCATTATCCAAGGATTTATTTTATGTAATTTATGGAGTTTTTGTTCCATCAACTAGTTATAATCATATATCTTTCTTTAAAAAAATAGTACTTTTCCCATGCAAATCCATGGAATATTCACCATTCTGTGTACTAATATATCTAAACACTATTTAATTTGGAGTGCGTTGAAATGAAAAGTTATGTGAAACAAAATAGGATAAGTATATAAGAAAAGGTTTTAAATAAATGAAAATTAGTGTGTATTATTGAATAATTTTAGTAATTACACTTTAAAAGTATAGATTTCAACAATTAAATAAATGGAAATGGAATTGGGAAAAAGGAAAAAGGAAATGAATTAAAAAAAAGTTTGATAATTTTTATGGATATAATAGAAACAATTACCTCACTAGAAAATAAATTATCTTACTTGTAGTTCAAAATGTGAATTAAATAACATATAAAACATCATCAATGTCATTATTTATAATTCAATATAGACAACTAGAAACTGTGAAATGAAACAATTATTAGGAAAACCATTAGAAGAAAAATGATAAACATGTTTATGACAAAAATCCACCAATTTTTCTTTGAAACATTTTTCATGTTTGTCTTTCATTTTTTCTTCCTTTTTTTCCATCTGAAATGACAACAGACCAATGATAAAAAATAAACTACATAGAAATAATTTCAATCAAGTTTCAATCAATGTTCAAAAGAAAATTTAAACCTCTATTTACAAATACAATGAAAACAAATGAATTTTTGGATGAAAATTCATTCCACACATAAATAAAATTCTATCATAGATTAAGCTCCCTGGAATCAAAGTACCTCACTTTCTTCCCACAAAAAGCCATAAAATGGGATTATATTTCTCTTCAATTTATGTACCTATAATGGAAATAAGAAAAAGAATTAATCACTTTTTTTAATATTGTTTAGTCACAACATGAAAAAAGGGAATTATGTATCACATTGCGATAATCACTAGTAAATAATTAATAATAAGTAAATAATAATAATAGCAACAACCAAAAAAATCCTTATAGTCATGGAAAACATTATACCTTGGTTTATAATCCATATAAAATTTTATTTAGATTCCATAAGTTATCATATTATTTTACTTTGAAAATTTAAATTCCCCTAAAACTCAATGGAATGAATGAATTAGGAAAAATTAAATGAAATAGATAACATGAAACTTCATCATGCACACAGGTATTCACTAGTACCGCACCCTATGAATTGTATATATCATTACATCCTGCATATAACTCTATTTACAATAAAATTATAGTATTTTTTACCACTGTTAGATAGACTCTAACATTTGTAAGACATCTAAAAAACTTACCTCTAATATTGCAAATAATTTCTTTATAAAAGTCATAGATATCATAATGGAAGTAAACCAGGGGAATTGTCTTTTTATCCATCACCAACCACTATGAAAATTATTACCAAAATCATTTTTCACATTTTTGTATCAATAAATACATACATACATATATATAAATATATTAATATATGTATATAACAAATTAAAAGGAATTCCACATTTAAAAAAATCTTGTATGGTCACATTATATGATCTAATATCCAGAAGTCTATCCAACTAATGATTCAATAATTAAATGGTTTAAGAAACTAATATAAAGCATGAAAAAGTTAGCAAAGAACAGACCTAATACATTCCAAAGGACAGTCTTCGAGGTTTATACAATAGGATTTATCACAATTCCAAAAAATATAATGATTTTATAATTAGAAGGCATTAAACCTTTGATGTAAATGAAAGACCACCATTTTAATTCTTTGTCTGGTTATTAAATGAGTCTGATATTAAAAAAACTAGGATAAAAAAGAAAAAAGTAATTGTGACGATTTAATATTGTTACTCTACCCCACCTATATAATTTTATCTATTCCTATAAAATGAAAAGTCTTGATAGATCTATAGTAGATTAAGGTATTATAAGGAAGTGATCAAGTTCCCTTCAGTTCCATAACATAAAACATCACACCAGAATGCCTTTGATAATTTGGAGACTCTAGTTATAGGTGATGCCATCATCTTATGTGTTTAACTTTACTGAACTATCCGAACAAGCTATGGAATTTTCATAGTTTCTTTTTATAATGTAATTAAATGATCTAATAAATTTGAAAGTAATGTGACACATAAATTTTTGAAGGATCATACATCAGAAAAACCATTGAGTGAGGAACAAGGTAGGAGAAGAAGCAAACTATGGAATGAAAATTAGTAATGCATACCATTTGGGCTATCTTAAAGTGGTGTACCATTACCCTAGTAAAAAATAAAGAAAAGAAAACTCATAATTGAAATAAATATGGTTAATTCACGATATATACACATATTATAGTAGAATAAAGGGGAAATTGGGGGAACCTAACCAGTTATGTAGATGAAATTCAATATAAGAGCATACAACAGATTTTTGGAATGAGAAATAAGAGAAGGGAGGGTTTTCTTAGGTTCGGTCAATTGGGTTAGTAATATGTCATGGGAGTTTTAGGATTATGAGGTTAGGGATTGGATTGATTGAGATATCATGGAGGTGGTGTGGCCACCTCAGAGAAGTGTTGAGTGGTGGTGAGACACGACAGAGGAGGAAATTAGTGGTGAGGTGGGGGTATTTAAAGCTATGTAGATAGGGAGGTAGGGAGGCCGCATCAACAGGGAGGTGGGAATGGTGTTCCAGAGCCGCATTAGCAGGGTTGTGTGGAGGCCACATAGAAGGAGGGGGAGGAGGGATCACGTGGGAGGGGTCACGAGGGAGGGATGAATAATCACGTGGCATCGTAAGGGAGGGAGGGGGTGGGGAGGAGTAAGGATGAGGGGTGGGGGTACAATAACGACCGTACATAGGGTCATAGATTTATGTTAGATATAGACACAATTTTTTTAAACTGTGGCTATAAATCCATGGATAAATCCTCGATTTCTAGTAGTGATAGGGGGTGGGTCTGAATGGTATCTATTCATTTAGGAAAAATGAAATACTTCATGGATCAATGTTATCCATGGTGGAAACTCTAAACAATGGAACACCTTCAAAAGATTCTCCACAACATGAAATGTCATGACATATCACGATGCCAGATTTCCTTACTTTCTAAAGAGATGATGACCCAGACAAATATATTTTTTGAGTTGATATCCTAGGACCAACTGTTTTTTCTTTGATTACATGTATATTCTATGTATTGAATTTTAATAAAAATACTTATTATATATTGTATGTTGTTCTTCATAACTCTAATGTAATAATTTTCTAGAGTATATGTCGCATTGATAAGGTCATAGAAGTTCCTCGCTATGATGAGTACATTCAAGTGCTATGATTATATTCATAAATAATTTTCTATGAATGGATAACATACTATGGTGGGGCACATAGTATATATATTTTTAGGTGTGATTACTTGTAACAGATGATTCTTATTCTCATAAATTTCATAATTGGTAATCTACAATACATGGGATTATGATAACAGAACAACCGGTATAAATTATTCATGTTTTGGTGTCATTGGATATTACTGTCTACGATCATGTGTGATGGTCCTTAGAATTTAATATAATTATCAATTAATGTCACAACTTGTGTACCAAGATGTATTTTGCAGACCATGATGATAACAGTTCATGGAGGAGATGGATACATTAGATGTTTCATGAGTGACATATCATTAATGGATAAGTCAAGGAATCATTTTTCCCTTCCATATTAATGGAAGCTGATATCCTGGCTATTTTATTAGAATAAAGTTGTCACATTAAATTCCATTTCCATGGTTTAATAATGTGTTTATTTTAGATATTCAATGAAATACATATGAAGCATATAAGTTAGAGACAAAAATGTGAAACCTTCTTGATAATATATTGCAACAAAGGGATTATATTACAAAATGTGTCTTAGAATGTGGCTATAAACATTGTTTCATTAGGTTATTTCTCTTGGGTTCCTTGACCCATTTCTAGATAGTAATCATGGAAATTAGGAAAGATCTCCATATGCCAGCAAGAAATAGTCCTAGAGGGTCACACACTAAGTACTTATGTTTATATATATTAAATTCTATTTTAATTTAATTCATGGAATACATATTATTCCCAATATTGAGAAATACTTTTATTCAAGTTATATTTATCATATAAATTAAATGAATATGTATTCAACAGAATGCGGATAATAAATTTTTTTTATTGAATATTTTATAATAATTATTCTCTGGTATGTGAATGAAATATTTATTAGTGAATAAGAATATTTATTCATCTATTCAATAAACACCAAAGAGTTTGAATAGACCATGTCTGATTCTGGTGATAAATAATTATTTACAAGCCAATAATATTATTTAGTGTTTGTGTAAGATAGTGCACAACACAATATAATATTTATATTATTATTACATGTAATGAGTTTATTAATGGATATAATATTATTTAATGTTCATTATACAATTAAATATATTTTTAACCCGAACCCTATCTCTATAAATATTTTTTATGCCTATTGTGTAGAGTATCAAAAATAGAGAATGTAGAATTTTTTAGCACAATGAATTCACTCTTGACTCCTCCTTCTCTCTTCCTCTCAAGAATGATAATGAATGAGATATTTCTTCAAGAACAATGAACAAGAGATCATGAATGAACTACACAAGTCATTCGATTCACCATGCTAGAACTTGAAGATCAAGTTTCATTACTTAGAGATCACTGGAGAATTTGTGGATTTCTGCTAGAGATATTAGACCCTTGGATCCTCACCAGCACAATAAAGGAAATTCGAAAGGGTCATTTTGGATGATCGACATCGACTACGAAGAAAGAATCCTAATACGATGTAATTTATTTCTTTAAATATAAATAAATTAATCATAAAAAAAATGTTAATGATCCTCTATTAGGGTTCCAAGAAATTGAAATTAAAAGAAATTTTAATTATCATATCGCCCACCGCTCACTTAAAATGTGCCCAAAACCCTCACAGATACCCAAAGAAACACCTGATCACCAACATGAAACTCTAACAAGTGATGAAGATAAACATAATAAAACCTATAGTGACTCTAATATGTCTCTATCCTTTTATGAATAAATATCACAATCTCATTTATCACCTAGATGGTACTTAGTCCTACCAAGGAACACTGGCACACCTCATCCCAACACAATGGGGACAAGCATGGTCTCATATACATCAATTCAAATGGGGCCATCATGATCGAGACCTGATAAATATTATTATACCAAAACTCTACCAATTATAGGTTAATTTCCTTTTAACCCCTAAAATCTAATACACACACTCAAAACACATCATTGATAGTCTTGATGGTCTCCTCAGACTGACCATTCATTTGTGGGAGATATGAAATGATCAACTTCAGCTCGGTTGCTAAATCCTCCTAGGGTACCTTAAAAGATTAGGAAGTACGACATACATACTAGTCTGAAAATATTACTAAGGTAACACTATTAATCTAAAAAACCTCTCAAACAAACATGTGTCTGAATACCTCTACCATCACCGAATCCCTAATGTAAAGAAATTGTGTTGATTTTGTCAGATGATCAACAATCTCCCAAACAGAATATTTCCCGCTTAGAGTATGAGGTAGTTAGATAATAAATTCCAAATACATATAATCCCACTTCCACAATGTAATGGGAAATGGTAGTAAAAAATTTCCTTTTCATTGATGTACAACATTCATCCTGAATGAGGTTAAGCATTTGGAAATGAAATCTAGAACATCACATCTCCTCCCATGACACCAATACTAACTTATCAAGGTCTAAAATCTATTGGGTTCCCCAGGGTAAACAAAATAACTAGATTTATTTTATTCCAATATCAACTTATGCCTCCAGATTAGAGGAACCACAAACTGCTTCTAGAAAAGGAGATAACCCTCAAGAGATTGATACCAATAACCCAAGGCCCCCCACTATTAAAGGAACTACTAATATGATGTCACTTAGGGTAAATATATTCTCACTCTTAATCAATTCAATAAGAGAATATTACAGTGTCAAAGAACACCTAATTTCCATCATGCTAAACCTATAAAATCGGATCAATAAGAAAAATCATTATAATCTACTCATCCACTAATTCATGAACTGATTTCACTTGAAGATTCCTACTCAAAGAATCAGTGAAAACATTCCCCTACTTAGGAATATAAGAAATATAGAAATAAAAAGTATAAAGATATTACAATTAGTGTTTATACCTAAGGTTTAATTCTCTATGGATGGAAATATATATTATGGTTTTATGATCTGAGTAAAATATAAAACAATTCATGAGGAGGTAATTTCGCTACAGCTTTATCACATGCATCATTGATGGAAATTATAGGTCTTGGGAGGGGTAATTGTGCTCATGTGGGAGTATCTACCACAATCTATAGGCCACCACATGGTCAACCTAAATAATTACAAATCTGAAACCCACTCTAGAAGCATCAAAACACATAGACTAAGATCTTCTATGCTCTAGAAGAATCAAAACTAGCATTTATTTCAAATATTTATGGAACTTCCCATAAGAAAATTGATACTTCTCATCGCAGTAAAAATTTACCCCTTTCCAAGTCAAGGCTATCAAGGGGGAATATATCCTATAAAACTCTTGAAAAAACTATTTATAATATCTGGAAAAGAATAGAAAGCTATGGATATTGAAATTTTTTTTAGGATACTCCCAAGACATGAATTCCTTAACTTTATCTAGATTCATTGAAACTCTTACCTCAGAAATCATTTAGCCTTAAAACCTCAATTCCTGTATCCAAAATTATCACCTGGAAAACTCGACATATATATGGTTCTCCCTCAAGACACCCAAAACAACCTATAGATGGTCAGATTTCCCCTCGTGTGTATTGGAATACACAAATATGTCACCCACAAACATGGACATAAAAGAGTCCAAGAAGTGATGAAATATCATGTTCATTAATTCCATAAAGACTACATGAGAATTTGTAAGCCCAAATGGAATAACCAAATAATCATAATGACCATACTGGCTTCAAAAGGCGGTCTTCAGAACTCTTCTTCCAAATCCCACAAATAGTGGAACCACGATCTCTGGAAGATCTTTTAAAACCATCAAGGCTGTTTAAGAAGATCGAAGATATCACCAATTTTTTAAAATGGGTATTTATTATTCATGGTCACCTAGTTAAACTTTTTATATTCTATAAAAATTATATGGCTTTTTTCTATGTTCTTTACAAATATAAATAGTCAATACCATGGTGAAATATTGGGGTAGATGAATCCCCCACATTATAGACCTTCTTTGTAACACCCCAATACTTTACAATTTGTTTTTTTTTAAAATTCATCCCTTCAATATATTATTTTTCACAAAACTCTGAGTTTAAATGAACTCTAGAATATTGTCATTTTAACAAAATTGTTATCCCCTCACCGTTTAAAAGGTGGGAATGAATTATATTAACTAAATTCTGAAAATATAGTTTAAATATGTTTATATAATTAATTTATTTGTTAACAATTAATTATAAATTATAATAATAATTCCATTATACATAATGGAAGTGTTTTTATGAAAAAATTATTTTTATACCCATAATGGAGTTTTTTCTTAATAAATTAAATAAATCAATATTAGTTAAAGAAATTAAATAAATTTATATGTTATATTTTCAATAAGTATTTTTAAAATTCATCTAATAATTTTGATAGCTTTAAGATGAGAATAAAACCAATTTTATTCATAGAATGAAATATTTTTATAAAAAGAAATTTCCCCCTTTAAGTGGAAAACCTATTTTGAAACAAAAATTAAATAATTTTATAAATTTTATTTGATATAATGAACATCATTTTGAAATATTAATGTAAAAATTATTTTAGTTTGAATTTTTTTTATTTTTCTCAGAAGTTTCAATTTTTGAAAAATAATGAATAATTCTGAATTCTAATTGAAAAAAAACTTTTCATCTAAATAATTTATAAGGATGAAAAATAATTTTAATTAGTTTCAATGATAAATTATATAATTTTTACATATATTGATCCATTTTAGGTTGTTGGAATCATTTTTATGTTGAATTGGGATATAACAACATTTCAAACATTTTAATATTTTTACATTAAAAACCATCTTTAACATCTCGTCTCTGGGATTAATTTTAAATATAATGTTTCAAATTAATTGAATTTATTTTTTTTAAATTAATTTCGTATTTGGAATCCTATATTAAAAATTATTTTCTAAGTTCATTTTCATTTTTAGGCATAAAAGTATTATCATGGTACAAAAAAAATATCTACCGTAGTATATGTAAAATAATGAAATGGGTTAATGTTAAAAGGTAAAATCTTAAAATAACTAAAAAAATTCAACATTAAATTGTTGTTTGAGTTGTTATAGACTCAAAAAATAATTTAAAATATTAACTATCATAAAAATTCATGTAAACTAATTCCACCTCAATGTGGTTGGCTTTAAATATAAAATAATTATTATTTAATCAATTAAAACCATCCCTTCTCAAGTATAAACACGACCCTATTTATCCTAAAAAACCTTTCTGATCCTAAAATTTCTTAAAAACCCAATCTTATCCACTGTTACTATATCAAAGTTCTTATGGTCTCACTCAATGATAATTTTCATGTTCTTTAAGGGACCCTTCAAGGATATGATATTCAAGAGGTAATTTTCATAGATAACCTCTCTTAATTTCTTTTATAATTATAATATATCATAAACTACTTCATCCATAAAGGAATTATAAATTTAGAATCATGTAAATACTATATTTTAGTTTTTGCAATGTAATATCTCATAAACATTTCATTTCTCAACTCCTCTTATTCAAAGAAATGAAACTATTTTCCAAATCATGCCAGTTAATCACTACAGTGAATAATGATTTTGTTCGTTTTCAATTACAACCTTCATGGATGTTTATAAAAGTATAATTATAGTTAAATAATAATTAAATAGGTATATTATAAAATATTTCATATTTTGTAAGTAATATATATAATTAATATTAAACAAAATGAAAAAGGATTGTGATGCTTGGAAAAACTGCCAAATTAAACTAATTATTTATCATTATATTTTTATAAAATGAATCATCCTATTATAATAATGAAAAATGATATATGTAGGTTCAAAATGTATATTTAGATCACTCAATTATAATATGGGTGAATTTTAGGTTTAAAAAAATTTGTTTGTATCCTTAATAAAATCAATGTTTAATAAAGTTAAACAAGATGAATTCACAAAACCTCTTTAGTTCTTAACAAAGAAACTAACTGTATTAGGATCTGATAATATGGATCCAATAAAAAAATTAAAAATTTTACTTAAGGGAATATTATAACTTAAAGCATATATAATCTAAATCATTTTTTTTACAAGAATAATAAAGTTTAAGAAAGCTACACTTTCAAGAAGTAACTAAATACAACAAAATTTAAACAAAATTATAACAAGTAAAAAGAAAAAAAAATATTTTAACCTAAAGAGAAGGTTATCCAACAACCTTGGATAAAGGTCCCCTTATTTATAATTTCTATAAAGTTTTTCTCACCCACACAAGATTAAACCCTCGATACGAATATTGGTATCTTTTTTTCTATCCCCACAAGAACTTGATTAAGCAGTAAATCAGCACCTAAATCTTCCTATACATGGAATCCATCACATGATGATAGCAATAATAAGATTTTCACAAGGTTGGTTGAACTATTTATTCATTTCTGAATAGGTTGTTCACAACATTTTCACAAGGTAGGTTGAGTAGAGCTCTCATAGAGTATCGTCACATCTTGGAGTTCCACATGAACATTGTAATGAAAAATGATGTAAATGAATACAAATTGATGGTTATTTATAGGCATGAATTCCAATGGTCAAATTCCTCCTACAACGAACATATTTACATAAAATTTTAGAGGGACCTATACACATGGAAATCAAGAAATGGTTAATTTATAACAGCTTTAATGACATCGTTTTATATAACTAAATAAGAGAAACATTGCCATATATAAGAAGCATTATCAAATTTATGATCTGAAAAAAATGAAACTCTACATTAATTAAATATGATTACTATAACAAAATAATTTAATCATATTCTTAAGATAGTGTAATTTCAAGTCTACAAAATATTGACAATCAGATTATAAGAAAACTGATAATCAGAGTCTGATTTTTGAGAGAATTAGAGTCTGATTTCTGAGAGAATAAGAGTCTGATTTCTGAAATAATCAGAGTCTAGTTTTTGAGAGAATCAGAGTATGATTTCTTAGTGAAATATATTATATTTTTTTGAGATAATTTGAGTTTTATTTATGAGAAAATTGGTGTCTGATTTCTGATGAAATAGGATTCAAAATTATAGTGAAATAAGATTTTAAATTCTAGAGAAATAAGATTCTCAATTCTAGAGAAAGTAGATTATGAATTCTAGATAAATCACACACTCAATTCTACAGAAATCAGATTATGAATTCTCGTGATATAAAATTCTCAATTCTAGAGAAATAAGATTTTGAATTCTAGAGAAATATGATTCTCAATTCTGGAGAAATCGAATTCTTAATTATAAAGAAATCAGATTCTCATAAACAATAAGGTTCTGAGTTATAAAAAAGGATACAGTTTTTTTATTAAGGAAAATATGGTTATATTTATTCAGATTACATTAGGTAAGGCATTGGAAACCATAGACAAATTCAAAACCATCTTTAGAGAAAAAACATTTTCCTTAAGAAAATGTTTCCTAGAGAAAGATAATTTTCCTTAAGGTTTTTGTGATTTCCAAAACATAAATGAATGTAAAATTCATAAGGAAACTTATAGAATAAAAAAGATCCCCCCTTTTTAAAAGAACAAACAACTTTTCAAAAAATAATTTAAGAATAGGAGGTTTTCATTTTTGAGCTTAAAATAAATACTTATCTCACTTTTTGTTTATGGATCATAATGAATAATACTAACTCCCTCTTAGGTTATAATATCCCTAAGGATTGTATTCATGTCTTTCATAGAGAAATAACTCCCTGTTACTTAAGAATTTATTCTTTAAGTAATCTCCCCCTTACTTAGGCATTCTCTTCCATTAATTTAACATCAAAGAAACACTTTCATTATAATATCAAATGCATAAAAAAATTTCATTACAATAAAAGATCTAATTTTAAAAGAAAATTATTCATCATTATTTTTATTCTCCAACATTAACTTTTTCAATATAGCTTTCAAATTATTCAACTCCTTGTGATCTTCATGGAACTTAGTCAAAAAAATACTAATCCTACATTTTATTTTCAAGATATTTGATTCTCTATTTTGGATACTTAATGAATTATTCTCGGGTCATAGGTTTTTTTATCAAACTCTTACCTAATTTCTATCACACTTTTTAGATTATGAGCAACAGAGTTCAGTTTTCCATTCAAATATTTTTCATCTCTTTGGAAGCTATCTTTATCTAACTTTAGTTTATCTATAAAACTTGTTGATAGATTATTGACCTTGTCATTGGATTTATCAAAACAATCATTGATTGAGCTAGTGGAATAAAATTTTTTTTAAGAACATCTATGACTGTCTTCAACCACTTTCTTATTTCTTTTTATGAACTTCTATGCACATCATAGCTAATATGAGAATTCATGAACTTAGCTTTGAGTTTGATAAAATTTTCCATAAGAAGGTTTGTTAATTCTGTCTTCGGATTGACTAATTATTGAATCAGTCGACATCTTAAATCAAAGCTGGGAAAGAAAGGGATGGATTTTACAAGCTTATTAAAATATTGGAGCACAAAATAATGTCCTAATGAAAAGGAAGATTCTAAAATTGATTCTTTTTTTGGTGAGGAAACATCATTTTTCTCACCATTTTTCTTCTTAGATGTACAAAAAACATCCTTCATTATTTTATCAACAACATAATTCTTACAAGTATCGATATCAACTTCTTTTCCTATCTCATTCTTAGAGAATTTTTTCTCAATATTTTGAGTCTCATTCTCTCCATCAGAAAATTGGACTATTTTATCATCATCATCATCAACTTCTTTATCATCGAATTTTTTAACAGCATCAGAGGATTTACTTTTAACATGTTGAGTAAAATTATTATCATCATGACTTTCATCGTATGAAGGAATTTTATTGACTTCCCCTTCAAGAAAATTATCCTTATGAAAATATTTTCCTTCTAAAATTATCCTTGTGGAGGAAAATTGGGAAGATTTTATTGAATTCATATTAAAAGGGATCTCATTCTCTTCATATTCTTCAACCATTCTTATCACATCTTCACTTTCCTCATATTATACTTATTCTTCTTACTATATTTTTAATTATTTAACTATTTGTTTCCAAACTATAATATCCTTATTTCCCTTATCTAGTACCGGAGTCTTGGTTTCCACTAGTGCCAAAGTAATAATGTGTTCTTGTAAGAATGATTCTGGTACCTAAAAATAATAGTAGGCCTTCTCGTTGTCTCTTATCAGGGCTTGGATAATATGAAATTCTGAAAATATCTTCTTCAACTTCTTTTCTTTAGCCTTATTCTCAAGCTCTTTAGCTTCTTGGATTTTTAAGGCCTTTGCCTCAGTAAGATTTATCCCAAAAACTGTATCACCTTCCTTATTTTACTTATTCATATCTCTCCATTTGGCTAAAAACTCATCAAAAAAGGTCTTTTTCTTCTTGGGATTGGTGGGGCGGATGATGGTTCAACGGCTGGTGTCTGTTACTGTGGTTCAGGCTCTTTGGAATTTCTTTTCTTGGGAGTTGGCTTGAATATTTCTTCAAATTCTCCTTCATTAGTATCATCTTGTCCATCCTTATTAGGAAGATAAAATAATTATCCATACTTTTCACTGATGTCTATAATTATCCTTCTCAAGGTATCATCACTTAAAAACAAAATATTGAAGGTTTTGGCCTTTAAATTTCATAGTATTTTGATGGAGTCTAGGCATAAAATAACCATATTAGACATGATTTCATGTTACATCAAGATTATAGATTTTTTCTGCCATTATTAATGTTGTTGATGGTTAAAATAATGTACATAATGAGGTTAAATAGTCTTACATTCACCATGAAGTCTATAATAATGATATCACATATCTTTAGAGAGTCCTTATATCCCTTACTCAGAATCAAAAAGCCTTTAATCCAAAGGGATACTAATCTATAGTTTGTTGAAAGATGTGTCATATTGGGCATCTTCACTCCCTTAAGTTCAAGGAACTCAGTATCCTTGATTTTCTCAAATGAACCTTTTTTATTAGACAACCCATGTGTGAACAAGATTGCCTCTCCTTTATAGGGTATATCCAAAACACTTGTAGACTTCTTGTAAAATAGAGAGTAACTTTTCAATAACTCATAAAGGTAAACATATCTTTCCACCTTTTTTATAAAACTAAATGGTATCATAAAACTCCATAACTAAATCTGCATAAAATGGATCCTGATTCCTTTCCCTTACTACATAGAGGCTTTCCCACAAATTCATCTTTATGAATTTTAAAATAAAATAGTTATACATGGAAAACAATTTCAGGTTCACTAACCTTTCATTATAATAATATTTTCAAAAATGTTTTTGTTACCATTCATGTTTCGGGAACATCCATTATCCATGTACCATGTATTTTTGTTTTAACTTTCTTTGTTTTCATGAAAATAAAACAGTTAAAAATTTGGAATCCAAACTTTCATGGATCTAGAGGTGTTAGAAAATAAAATCTTCGGTATCCACATTTTCTTAGAAAAGTGAGATTTATAAAAACCTAAGGATTGTGATTTATCTAAAGAAAAACATTTCTTCCAATGTCCACCACATTGACACTTTGTGCAAAAAGGGGAACTTTGGGGAATAAAATAGTTATGACTGAAAATATGTTTTAATTGAGAGGAATCAAATCCAAAACTATTCTAAGATGATGAATTTGGGAATACATTTTATCCAAGTTTTTATTACCAAAAGTAATGATTGATAAAAGTTTTTTTAAGGAAAATATTTTAGAATTTAGTCTAATGGATAATTTCTTACCCTCATAGTTATTTGTCTTAGAATTTGAGTTTTTCTATAAAACATTTTTCATGAAAATGAAATTTTCAAGATCCTTATAAAGTTTATCCATTTCAGAATTTACTTCCTTAAGGTTTTTGGAATCATTTTTAAAATCATGGTTTTTTTGATCAAGATATTTTGAAAGATATAATACTTATTTTTTTAAAATAGAGATTTTATAATTTTCCTTATCAAGTTTCTTATTGATATTACTATTTTCATTTTCATGTAACATGGAAAACCAAGATAATTATTTAAAAGAAGGTAAAATACTATCTTCTTATGAGGAAGATTCTTTATTCGAGGATTTTTAATTTTCATCATTAATATAGTTAGCACATTAAGAAATATTGGTTAAATATTCAGCAGTGTTTGACTTAGCCATGAGATATTGATTTTCATTAGGAATAATCGCTATAAGACCAATATTCTTTTATCCAGAAGATTCACTGTCTTAAGATTCATCATAAGAGTATCCACCACTTACACTCTATGAATCATTAGGTTTTATTAATTTCAATCCTTTAGACTTGTAGTACTTCATCTTATTTCTTTCATAATTTCTATCCTTTCTTTATTTCTTCTTAAGATTAGGATAATATGGTCTGATATGTCCATCCTTCTTAAATTCATAGAAAGTCACTTCAGATTATTTCTTATCCTTTACATCTTTATTCTTGTATTTTTATTCGAATTATTTCTTTCCCATAATCTTTTTCATCCTTTAATCACGATTTTCTTGTTCATTCTCTGAGTGATCACTATAACTTCTGATATAACAACTTTCTTAGACATTGACCTAGTAACTCTTTAAGGGGTTTTATATTTAAGTGGGTATAAAATAAACACTCCCATTCTTCTTCTTAATATTCTCACCATATCTTTTCATTCTATTATCATACTGTAGAAGAGTCCCAAATAACTCATCAAGAGTAACTATTGAAACTTTACTTGATTCATCAATATAGGTTCTCTTAGATTCCCACATAGTAGGCATGATATCAATAATATTGTCTACAAGTATCTCATTATCTAAAACTTTTTCTCCCATTGATTTTAAGATTTTTACAATTGTCATAAACCTCTATTGAACTTTACATATGTGTTATTTATAAGGAAATACAAAACCATGGTAGTCAACTCTAAGAATTTCTCTTCTTATTTAAATAAACTTGAATGTGTCAAAATGTGTAATGTCTAATTTCTTATAGATTCTATTAGCAGCTTCACATGATGAAATCTGGATATAGATGTTCCTAGTCATGGAACATAATAAAGTATTTCATACCATAAAGTTAATCTAATACTCATGTTTTTCTTGATTGGTGAATTGTCTCATTTCCTTTTCAGGGATCTTGTAATCTCCAGTCAACATAACAAAATTATACACACTATTATTGAAAATAAAAGACTTTATTCAATCTCTCTAGTATTCATAGTCATTTCCATCAAAAATTGGTGGTCTTGTATGATTTAATTTTTTTTATTGATCTAATGTTCATTCCTGTCATTCTAAAAAAATCCTTTCTGCAAAACAAGTTAGTAGATATTGTTAATAAACAAAGTATTTATAAGGAAAAAATTAAATCATAACATGAAAAATTAATGTTAAGTATGAATATTTGAGCAACAAAACTTATATTCAAGTATAAGTATTTCATATACCTCCTATAAGACTAATTGTAGGATCTAAATGTATATTTATATTTCTTAACTATAATAGGGGTGAATGGTAGGTTTAAAAACTTTTATTTTTATATATAAGTAAATATATGTTTAAAAAAGTTAAAAAATATGAATTCAAAACCCTCTTTAGTTTTTTGTAAAGAAACTCACTTTCTTAGGATCTAATAATATGGATTCGATAAATAAACTTAAAAAAGTTTAATTAAGGAAGTATTCTACCTTAAAGTGTATAGAACCTAAATCGGAGTTTTTACGAGAATAAGAAAGGGTAATAAAGTTACACATTCTATCTATAACTAAATGTAGTGAAATTTAAACTAACTTGTAACAAATAACAAGTAATAAAGAAATATTTTAAACCAAATAGAAGGGTATCCACCAACCTTAGATAAATGTCCCTTGATTTATAATTTCATGAACATTTGTCTCACCCACACCAGGGTTAGACCTCGATACAAAGACCAATATATATCATGCTATCCTTACAAGCCCTTGATTAAGTAGGTAATCAGAACCTCTATCTTCTTATCCCCGAAATATATCAATTGATAACAACAAAAATCATATTCACACTAGGAATGTTGAACAAGTTGTTCACAGTTGAACAAGTTGGTCACAACATTCATACAAGGAAGATCGAGCAGAGCTCTCGCAGAGTATCAGAATGTCTAAGAGCTCCAACCGAATCATGTAATGTGAAATATTATAAATAAATAAAAATGGATGGGTATTTATAGTTATGAATTCCAATGATCAAATTCCTCCTCTAACGGTTATATTTCCCTAAAATTTTGGAGGAACCAATACATGTGAAAATCAAGAAACTGTTAATTTGTAATAGATTTGATGAAATAATTTTATATAACTAACTATGAGAAACAATACCATACTTAATAAAAATTATCACATTTAGGATATGATAAAATGAAACACTACATTAAGGAAATTTAATAACTATAAAATATATTTTAATCAGATTATTAAGATAGTGTAATTTAGAGTCTAAAAAATATTTACTATTGGATTCTAATAAAACTAATAATCAGAGTCTGATTTTGATGAAAACCAGAGTCTGATTTGTGAGATAATATGAGTCTAATTTTTGAGATTATCATATTTTGATTTCTAACTGAATCAGAGTCTAGTTTTCGAGAGAATCAGAGTCTGATTTTTGAGATAATCTGAGTAATATTTATGAGAGAATCATAGTCTAATTTCTAAGAGAATCAGAGTATGATTAATGAGAGAATCACTACACGATGTATTATATAATCAAAGTCTGATTTATGATATAATTGGAGTCTGATTTCTTATGAAATTGAATTTAAAATTCTAGTGAAATGGGATTTTGAATTCTAGAGAAATCAGATTCTCAATTATCGAGAAATCATATTCTAAATTATAGTGAAATTAGACTCTCAATTATATAAAAATTGGATTCTGAATTCAATAGAGATTGGATTATCAATTTTAGAGAAATAAAAATATGAATTCTAGAGAAATAGGATTCTCAATTCAATAGAAATTGGATTAGAAATTCTAGAGAAATCAGATTGTCAAGAACTATAAGGTTTCGAGTTATAGATAAGGACCAATTTTTTATTTAATGAAATTATGGTTAGATTTAGAAAGAAAAAAATTAGGTAAGGCATTAGAAACCATAGGTAAAATCAAAACTAGATTTATATAATGAAATTTTTTCATAAGAAAACGTTTATTAGTGAAAGAGAATTTTCCTTAAGATAATGTGTCTGTGATTTACAAAACATTAAGGAATGGAAAACTCAGAAGGAAACTTGTTAATTAAAAATGTATATGGGAAAATTTATAATTCTATAAGTGAATAAATACTATTTTATTCTACTTCTTGATTTATAGTCCCATTTTACAAGAACATCCATAATTATACACAAATTAACCTATCATGATTCCATGAATTGAACACACCCAAAAGCATAAAAATAATGAAATATTATAAATGAATGGGTCATATGATCTTATAAAATCATAACATAAGGTATTATAAACAAAACATATTGTTCTGTAATGAATTAATAAATTTTCTTAATTATTTTTAAAGGATGTCAAATTATGAAAAACTAAAGGGAACAGTGAGTTAAGGGTTTCTCATCTCATTTTTTTGAGATATGTACCTTATTCACCACTTATTTCATGTGTGTGGTGTATATACAAAAATTTGATATAAAATATCATGAATATAAATAAATTGATGTTATTTAATGTTTCATTGGATAATTATTACCCTTATATGGAATATGATTCGACTGATTTCAAAATGTCAAGGGAATTCTAAACACAATTTTCGTTCATTAGGTTAAACTATTATTTCCTTGATTATGCCCTTTTACGATTTAGTGTGAATTTAATTTTGGTTATTTTATTTATTATTTTCACTTATTTTATGTGTATTTACAGTGAATAGTCAAAATCAATTCATTCAATTGATGCTCACTTCAATGATATGATATTAATATGGGTATTTCTAGTCTCACTATTATTTTTGAAAGACTTATTCCATATCCACTACTCATTTCATATTTTTGGTGTATATAAATGCCATGAATATAATATGTGATCCTTATAATTATATTTATAGATATTTATATAACTATTTTATGGTCTCACTATCATGGGGTTTACAGTTCAAAAGTTACAGAATCATTAACGTAATTTTTTCTCAATTTTCCTTCTTTAAGACACGTGTTGTGTTATGAACCTATATTTTATTATGATGTTTATATAATTACCTTTTACATGTTTAATAATTATTATAATTATTTTAATTATATTATATGTTCCATGTAACATTAATCTCTCTTTGATCAGAGTATTTTTTATTTAAAAACTATGTTCTCAAAAAAGGCTTTCAAATTATTTTAAAATGATATTTTAATAATTGTCAAATAAAATGACATAAAAGTTTATTAAAATGATTTTAAAGTACTATTTTACATGTTTTAAAGGTTATATTCAATAAAAATGTTTTATAAATGTTTTATGATTTAAAAAGAATTTTTCAAATCGAAAAGAATATCTTTTTTATGAAATGATTAAAAAATATTTTTCAAAAATATTTTCCTTATAAAATAATATTATTTGATGTTACTTATTCTTTAATAGGTATATTATTCAATATTACAACCGTATTTACTTTTATGGTTGGTTTATGTTTAGGATGACATGATATTTATGAAACATATTTCTTTTCCATGATTTATGTTATGATGAAATATTTATGAGGCTCATTTCTTTACATCGATATTAATGTGATGAATGATTTATCTTATTATAGAAAAAAATATATGGTTTTTATTATGTGATAGGAGGGACCTATATTTATTTATAATGAATTGGGTAATTATAAATATTCTATGATACCAAAGGGTTCCTGGGTAGTCAGTCCAAGCCTCCAATAAGAGGGTATACGAGAGGTTATCCTATGACCACAATAAGAGGGTACATGGGAAGTCATCCTAAGACTAAAACAAGAGGTTATATAGGAGGTAATACTAATCCTATAATAAAGGGTACATGGAATTTCATCCTTATCCCACAATAAGAGGGTACATGGGGTGTCATCATAAACCTAAAACAAGTTGGTAAATGGGAGGTCATCCCATGCCTAAAGCAAGTACATGGGAGAATATACCAAGACTAACATTTTATGAATTTATTGGTAGGTATCCTTGAAATAAGATTTTATATGCTTATGTATATGCCACATATTACTTGTATTATTTCATTTTTATACTCTCATGGATCTTTTTCTTTTATTTTCATATGATTCATGTCTCACGAACTTCCAAAGTTTAATTCCGTGATTCAAAATTATGATCGTTGAAATGCAGGGTATTATTTTCAAATGTTATTATCATGTTATCATATCTTTATGTTCATGTAATTCTTATGTATCTCTTATTTTTACCATTACTAAGTATCTGAGGTTAGTAATTCTTATGTTTTCATTTCCCCAGGTTATAAGGAATGATATTAAATGAAATATGTCTAGAATGATTTCACATGGATGATGTTTCTACCCTATTAAGAAATTTTGGTATAGTGGGATATAATTTTCATCTTTATGAGCCAATTTTTTATAAACAAAAGATATTAAGAGTTTTTCATAATTCTCTAAAATTCTAAAGCTAAAAGGTTCTTGGGTATGAAATTCCAATATTTCCTTTTGACGTTGCATGTTTTTTTCAGAAACAAACTGGGTCAAATAACTAATTATAAAAGTTGAAAAAGTAAAGTTTATGAATTTAGCACGAGATCCATGAGTTATGGTTTTGGTCTTTTATAGTTGGTATCATAATAGGGTTTAGAAAAAAATTTATATCAGGATGTTTTCCTTTTAAGAGTTATGGATATCATCAAGGTTTTAAAAAATTAAGGTTTTATAATTAGGAAAATTTGTGAGAAATATATTTTTAGGCTTTACAGTATTGGATTTGAAGCTGATTAATGGTATATTTGGACACATTCATTTTTAAGGTAATCATGGGTTATTACAATCTGGGATTTAAAATTAAAGGTATGAGATAAAATTTGAGGATAAAACATATTAAGGTTATTTTTGAGGATATTTATCACATTTATATAATTTTATTAGGATTATAATAATATTTTTTAATGATAAGGACAACCAATGTAATGGTTTATAAATCATCACGTCCAGAAATACCATAAGAATTGAACCACAATAGAAGGGAGCCACATGCACATTGCCTACCACTCTCCTGCATGAAGTCCTATTAAGTATGACTTATTATTTTTATTTAAATGATCTAACGAATGAATAATAATTTTATTTTGGGAATATATATTTTATCAAATAGAAGAACTTGGGATTGGAAAATGATTTGGTGATTAAGTGATTGATGTTATTTCAGAAAATGCTTGCTATTTTTGTAAAAGACAATTTTGACGCCTTTTAATGGTGAAACTATTTTAAAATAAAATTTTGATACTTTCAAAAAATTTATTTGAAAAGATAAACTTTCTTAATTAAATTATAATTTAAAAATTATATTAGTGTAAATTTTTGGTATTTTTTCTAAGAAGATTCATTTTTTGATAAATAGTGAAAAATACTGAATTCTAAATGAAATCTTACTTTTCATATTAATAATTTATTTGGTTAAATTGTATTTTTAATTAGTTTTAATGTCATTTTGTATAAATTATGCATCTTTAAATAAAATTTAGGTTATTAGAATAATTTTCATGTTGAATTTAGATATAAAAAACATTTCAGACTTTTAACATTTTCACTTTCAAAACCCGCATTCTCATCTCATCTACGTGATTAATTTCGAATATAATTTTTTCAATCATATGAATTTAATTTGCTAAAATGTATTCCATATTTTTAATACTAAGGTACAAATTATTTTTTAAGGTAATTTATATTTTTAGGCATAAAAAATTTAATGTGGTAAAAAAACTATTTACCGTAGTATAGGTTAAATAAAAAAACGAGTATAGAATTGTCATCAGTACCGGACATGGAATAATGAGATGGTATGAAATTTCTATCACTACCAATCCTATTTAAATCTTCATAGATAAACTATTCGACTAGCCATGCAAAGGTGGAGAGCTGATATCATGATATTTTTTAGGGAGGGATAGTTCCAAGTTGACTTGTTTGGGTTAATTTCTTAATACCTATGTGTCATGTAATGAAACTTAAGACTTAATGAATTGTAGGGTTTATGTCTCATCCCTTGATATTTTTATTATCAAAAATAAAAAAATGAATCCCTTCAGGCCATTCTGGCAGAAAACCAGTTAATGTTAAAAGGTTAAAGCATAGAATACCATTAAAATAAAACATAAAATGGTTGGTTGAGGTTTTTAGTAACCCTAAAAAATCTTTTAAAACATAAATTATAATTTAAATTTATTTAAATTAATTCCAAATTAATTTGTGTGGGTTTAAATACAAAATAATCATTATTTAATCACTTTAAACCACCCCTCCTCAGTTATAATCACCACCCATCACCACCCCATTTCCCCTAAAAAGACTTTAATATCCTAAAAAATCTAAAAAATCTATCCTATATACTCTAATCATGTATAATAGACTCTATTCTCACACAAATACCATTTCCAGGATCATTAAGGGATCCTTCAAGGATGTGTTATTCAAGAGGTAATTTTCTCAAAGTACCTCTCTTAATTTCTTTCATTCTACTAATTTATCCTAACCTAATTCATCCATAAATGCATGATAACACTATAAGAATTTATATAATGTAGTTTTATGTTTTAAATTTATTACCTCATAACCATCTCATTTCTCTTCTA
Organism: Viscum album; assembly: GCA_963277665.1. NCBI lineage: Eukaryota > Viridiplantae > Streptophyta > Magnoliopsida > Santalales > Viscaceae > Viscum > Viscum album. Next base: position 671,012,541 of record OY728133.1, read on the forward strand.
CTCTTATTCAATGAAACGAATCTATTATCCAAATTTTGTCGGTTAATCGCCTTTGTGAATAGTGATTTTCTTCATTTTCCATTACCACATTCATGATTATTCATAAAAGTAACATTATAGTTAAATCATATTTTAATAGAAATTTCATAACTTATTACATGTTTCTAACTAATATATATACATAATATTAAATAAAACAAAACAAGTTCATGATGGTCGGAAAAACCGCCAAATTAAACTAACGATTTATCATTGAATTTTTATCAAATGAATCATCCTCATGTAAGAAATAAAAAATATATATTGGAAAACTAATATTTTTTAATGTTAATTAACACTATTTATTCAACTTCTATATTTTTAATCCCATTTTATGAGAACATCTATAATTATAAACAAATGAACTGATCATGAAACCATTAAACAAATACACCCCAAACCATAAAAATAATGAAGTATTATTAATGAATAGATCATAATATCTTATAATATCATCAAATATGGTATTATAAATGTTAATATATTTATTTATTTAATTAATAAATTCATTTAAACCATTATATAAGAGGTCAAAGTATGAAAAACTAAAGGGAACCGTGCTGTAAGGGTTTCTCGTATCACCTTTTCTTCAATGAGATATATTCCTTATTCACCAATTATTACTTTTGTGTGGTGTATATACTAACCTTTGAAGTATAATATTATAAATAAAATTATATTAATATTACTAAATGTTTAGTTTGATAATTATTAACTTTTTGGGGAATAATATTCCACTGATTACAAAGTGGTAAGGGAATTCTTAACTCAATTTCAACTCATTAGGATAAACTATTATTTTTTTGACTATGTAATTCTATGATTTTGTGTGAAATTAATTTTTATTATATAATATTTTATTTACACTTGTTTTATTTATATTTATATAGAATTAAGAAATTATTTTCATTTTATTAATGCACATTTCAGTGATATGATTTTTTATGGGATTTCTAGTCTCGCTTATATTTCTATGAGAATTATTCCATATTCACTACTTGTTTAATATGTGTGGTTTACATAAAACCCATGAATATAATATATAATATTTATTATTAAAATTTTTGGTATTTATATATCCATTTTATGGCCTCTCTTTTATGGGGTTTAAAGTTCAAAAATACTAAATCTATAAGGTAATTTTGTCTCTATTTTCATTTTTTGGGACACATGTTCTGATATGAACCTATATTCTTTTATGAGGTGTATATACTAAACCTTAATTTTTTTATCCTGAATCTACTTCTTTTAATGATATTTTAGGTTTCATGTAATTTTATTCTCTCTTCTATCAGATTTTTAATTTAAAATCGTTGTTTTCTTAAAACATATTTAAATGATATTTTATAAACATTCAAGGAAAAGGGTTTAAAAGATTTACAATTATTTTTGAAATATTAATTTAAAGGTTTTATAGGTTATTTTTAATTAAATTTATTCCTAAATGTTTTATTATTTAAAAAAAAAATTAAACTGGAAAAAATATTTTCCTCAAGAAATGTTTTAAAATGATATTTTAAACTTATTTTACCTATAAGATAACATTATTTGATGTTACTTATTCTTTACTAGGGATATTTTTCAATAATAAAATAGTTATTATTTTTATGGTTGTTTTATTTTTATTATATCATGATATTTATAAAACATATTTTTTATCTATAGGTTATGTTATGATGAAATGTTTATGAAACTCATTTATTTACGTGGGTTATGATTTGATGAATTAATTATGTTTTATGGAAGACATATGTATGATTTTCATTGTGTAATGGGTGGGACCAATATATCCCTCAAATTCATTGGTTAAAGATAATTTTTCTATGATATTAATGGGTATGTGGGAGGTCATCCCATTCCCATAACAAGAGCGTAGACATGATGTCATCCTAAGCCCACAACAAGAGGATACATGAGTGGTCATCCTAATCCCGCAACAAGAGTGTACAAGGGATGTCATCCAAAGCCCTCAACAAGAGGGTACACGGGAGTTCATTCTATTCACACAATAATGTGGAACAAAGGGTGTCATCATTATCCAAAAACAATATGTTACATGATAGGTCATCCCAAGCCTGAATCAGGTACACATGTGAATATCCTAAGACTAATAGGTTAGGAATGTCTTGGTAGGTAGCATTTAAATTTGACTTTTTTAATCTTATATGTATTCCAAAAATTCCACTTCTTATCTAATTGTTACACTCTCATGGATCATGTTATTTTATTATCTTATGATTCATTTCTTCTAAAATACCAATCTTTAATTCCATGATTCAATATTATGATCTTGTATACGAAGGGAATTCTTTCAAATGTAATGATCATATTCTCATATACCTATGTTCATATTATTATTATGTATATATTATGTTTACCCTTACCAAGTATCTAGTATCACCCTTTATTATTTTTTATTTCCCTTAATTTATGAGGAAATATTTTAAATGAACTCATTCTAGAATGATTTCACATGGCTAATGTTGATGAGCTATTGTGAATGTTGGGTATAGTGGGAGAGAATGTTGATCTTTATGAGCCACTTGTTTACAAACCCAATATGTTAAGAGTCTGTCTTAACTCTCTAAAACGCCAAAATTAAAATGTAATTGGGTATGTAAGTGATTCAATATTTTTTTTCGATGTTATAAGTTTTTTTTGGAAAAAAATTGATCAACTTCTTCGGTATCAAATCCAAAAATGTAAAGTTTATGAATTTAGCACGAGATCTAGAAGTTTAGGTTCTATTATGTTATAGTTGGTATGAGATCATGGTTTAGACAACTTTGGATATAATGATGTTTTCTCCATAACATTTATGGATATCATCATGGGTTTATAATTTTAAGGTGGATAATAAGACCAATTCTTTATAAAATCCTTTAATGACTTCAAGTTATAGAATTTTAATCTAATTAATAGTATTTTTGGAGACATTCATTTTTATATTATTTATGTGTTATTACATTTTTGTATGAAAAATGATCGGTATGAGATAAAAATTGAGGTTAAAACATATTATGGTAATTCTTGAAGATGTTTCTCACATTTCTAGAATTTTACAAGAATTGTAATAATATATTTTTAGTAAAAGGACAACCCATGGGATGGGAGACGACTCATCACATCGGGAAAGTCCGTGAGAATTGAGCCACAAGTTAAGGGAGGAAAGGGTGCATTGGCTACCACTAGCCTATGTGACGTCCCAGTTAGTATAACCTCGTATTTTTAGTTAAATTATTTGATGAATATATAACAAGTTTATTTTGGTAACATATGTTCTGTCAAATAGATGACCTAGGTATTGGAAAATGATTTGGCGATCAAGTGATGAATGTCATTTCATAAAACACTCTATATTTTGGGAACCTTGTATAATTAAGGTAAATAGAATACTATGGGATTTTATTTGAAGAATAAAATTTGAATTATATTTTGGAATAATATATGATTTAATTGTGTATTTATATTGATTTAGGTTATTTATGGAAATGGTAAGAATATATTGAATTCTGGAGATTAATGTAATCGTCTCCATATAAATGTTTTTTCATTTTGAGAATTTTCTAATATTTTACTAACCATTATGGTTCTGTTTAATTCCTAAATATAAGAGGAATAAATATTTTTACTTTTGTGGATTTGGTGATTTCTAGAAGTTTATTATTATTCTTGAGGTATGAAAAATTTCATCTTGAATACCCATAATTTGAAGAAAATATGAGGATGATATTATAATTTTCATGTAAGAATATTTACTCATGTTCTTATTATATGTTGTAAAATAATTCCTCAATTTTAAGAAAAGTATTTAAAAAAAATGTTATATATTTAATTTTTTCAATAGAATTTTAAAACATCACATATTTATGATTTTTTGATGGAAACATTCCCATAATCATGTCCTATACCAATATATGTTAGTCCTTTAGAGTTATTTTTATCTTTCATGACCATGTTATTATACATGGAAACCTAGTATGTGTTATCTCAGGTGACCACTGTACTTACTTTTCATCTTCTAAGATGAATTTTTATTGAAAATTTTTATGATTTGGGTCTCCCAAAAAGTAATTTTAAAACATACACCTTTTATTTTTGATGTGTGAATTTAAAATTTATGAGGATGTAATTATTTTAAATTCTTGATTGTATCGGGATGGTAACTTATCGATTGTCTCTTTCTCCAAATTTATCCCATGTTAATGATGTTTTATATGTATCTATTATGAAGACATAAATACTTGATGCTTTCAATATACTAAACTCAGAGGTCATACTATTAGAGAAATATATTTCTTATAAAGAACAACTGATTAATATTTTGGATCAAAGAGATAAAGTTCTATGAAACAGGACCACTCACCTGGTTAATGTTTTGTAGTGAAACCACCATTTTGAGGAAGCTTCATGGGAACTTGAGGATGTGATGTATAAAGGGTATCATTATTTTTTATATATGAGTAATGAATTTCAAGGGAAAAATAATTTTTAATGGGGGTATAATATAACCCCCTATGATATTATTTAATGTTTTTTAATTAAATTTAATCTATTCGATAGATTAGTTTTCACAAAACACCAAGCTTAAATAAACTGAAAAATATTATTATTTGAACACAAAAATTATCACCCTACCTTTGGAATGGTGATAATGAAATATATTAACTTAATTATGAAAACATAGTTTACACATGTTTATAAAATTAATTCATTGGTTAATAATTAATTAGAAATGAAAAAAAAACCAATTCAACATTAAACATGTTTTTTTATGAAAAACTATTTTTATGCCCACAATGAAATTGGATCTTAAAAAAAAATAAATAAATATTATTCAAATATAATAATGAAATTTATATGTTATATTTTAAATAAAATGTTTTAAAATTCATCCAATAAGTTTTATGGGCTTAATATAAGAATAAATCAAAATTTAAGCATAAAAAGCTATATTTTCTCAAAGGCAATTCTACCGCCATTTAATGGAACACCTATTTTAAAAATAAATTTTGGTAAATTTATAAATTTTATTTAAAAAATTAAACTTCATTTTTTAAGTTTTATTTTAAAAATTATCTTAGGGTAAAAGTTTTGAATTTTTCTGAGAAGTATCATTTTTTGATGAACAGTGAAAAATAATGATCACTAATTGAAAACTAACTTTACATCTAAATAATTTATGAGGATAAATTAATTTTTTAATTAGTTTTAAATTAATATTATACCAATTATACATCTATTAATCCAATCAAGTTAATTGGAATAATGTTCATGTTTAATTTGGATGTAAAAACATTTTAAGCATTTCAAAATTTTCAGTTTAAAAACCGGCTCTCTCATCTCATCTATGGGAATAATCATAAATATAATTTACAATTTGCTAAAACAGATTATATATTTGGAATCCATGGTCTGAATTTTTTATTTAGGAATTTTTTTTATTTAGAAAAAATTTATTGTGGAAAAAATTTATTTACCGCAATATAGGGAAAATAATGAAACATGATAAAGTTAAAAGTTAAAAGCCTAAAATTCCTAAAACCTATGACATTAAAAAGGTAGTTTGAGGTATTTATCCACCCTAAACTACCTTTAAAATATTAACTATCAACTAAATTCATGGAAAGTAGTGGCACCTTAATGAGGTTGTCTTTAAATATAAAATAATCACTATTTAATAACATAAAAACACTCCTCCCCCAATATAAACACTACCCTTAACCACCCCATTTATTCTCACAAGATTTTAAGTTCATAAAATAACTACTAAACCCTATACTATCTACTATCCTCATGTAAAAGTTCTTCTGGGCTTAGTAAAATTCCATTTCTATGGCCTTTAAAAGATTCTTCAAGGATGTGATATTCAAGAGGTAATTTTCTCAAAGCGCCTATCTTAAATTATTTTATTCTTATACTTTATCATCAACTCATTAACACATAAAGGAATGATAACTAAAAAAGAATTTATTTAATTTATTTTTATGTTTCCAATGGAATATATCATAACCATTTGATTTCTCATCTCCTCTTATTCAAAGAAGCTAAAATATTGTCCAAATTATGTCGGTTAACCACCTCTATGAATAATGATTTTGTACATTTTCTATTAACGAATTAATGGTTGGAAATAAAAGTATATTTATATTTAAATATTATTTAAATTGTTATATTATAACCTATTTAGTTTTCTGGAACTAATATATAGACATAATATTAAATAAAATGAAACTGCTTCTGGGTGTTTGAAAAAAAACCATATTAAAGTAAACATTTATCATTAACTTTTTATAAAATGAATCATCCTAATTTAATAAATAAAAATGTTATATAATAAAATTTTTATTAATGGGTGTGAATTAATACTATTATATTCAACTATAGGAGTTTTAATCTCATTTTACACAAACATCCATAATTATACACAAATGAACCGATCATGAAACCGTGAAACAAATGAACAAGAAACCATGAAAATAATGAAATATTATCAATTAATGGTTCCGAATATCTTATAAAATAATAAAATGAGATATTATAACTATTATTAATTTTCTATAATTAATTAATAACTTCTTTTACCATTTATACATGAGGTTAAAGTATGAAAAACCAATAGGAGTTGCGAGGTAAGGGTTTTCGTCTCACTTTTTCTTCTGTGAGATATGTGCCTTATTCACCAATAATTAATTTTTTGTGGTGTATATACTACCATTTGGTATATAATATCAAACATATAATTATATTAACGTTATTCAATGTTCCATTTGATAATTATTAATTTTATGGGGCTTACGACACAACTGAATACAAAATGGTAAGGGACTTTTTAACTCAATTTCCATTCATTGGGTTAAACTATTATTTCCTTGATTATTTCATTCTACTATTTTTGTGGGAAATTAATTTTTATTATAATATGTATTATTTATAATCATTTTATATGTATTTATAGTGAATAAAAAAAATCATTTCATTCAATTAATTTCCACTTCAATGATATGATATTTGTTAGGGGATTTATAGTTTCACTTTTATTTCTACGAGACTTATGTCATATTCACTAGTTATTTCATTTTTTTGGTGTATATACCGACCATGAATATAATATATGATCCTTATCCTTAAATTAATGAGTATATATATATATATATATTTCATCTCTTTCAGGAGGTTTTATGGTCAGAAGTTACCAAATCGATAAGGTAATTTGGTCTCAAGTTTCATTATTTGAGACACATGTTGTATATGAACCTATATTATTTTATGAGGTGTAAATAATAAATTTTTACATGTCAATATAATTTTTCTCATGATATTATATGTTTCATATAACTTTATTCTCTATTCAATCAGAAATTTGTTTTATTTAAAAACTCTGTTTTTTAAAAATGTTTTCAAAAATATTTTTAAATGACCTTTTAATAATTTTCATGAAAAAGGAATTCATAGATATTTAAAATGGTTTTAAAATATTCCTTTATAATTTATCTAGTTTATTTTCAATGAATTTTTTTTTCTAAATGTTTTATGATTTAAAAAAAAAATTTCAAAGTGGAATGGATATTTTCTTTAAAAAATGTTTTAAAAAGATGATTCAAAATTATTTTCTATATAAGGTAACGTTATATTATTTTACCTATGATTTATTAGGGATATTATTAAAGAATAAAACCATTACTATTTTTACAGTCGGATAATTTTTCGGATGTCATGAAATTTATGAAACCAATTTTTTTTTCATGATTTATGTTATCAATAAATGTTTATAAAAATCATTTCTTTATGTGGTTTCTGATATAATGAGTAATTTATGTAATTTTGGAACACATAAGTATTCTTTACATTTTGTTATGGGTGGGACTTATATCTCCCTCCAATTAATTGGGTAATGTTAAATGTTTTATGAGGTCAAAGGAAACATGGGTAGTCAGCACAATCCCACAACAAGAGGGTACATGTGAGTCTTCCTAAGCCCGTAATAAGAGATTTTTGTAATTCTATAAAACTGTAAACCTAAAAGGTCCTTGGGTATGTATGTAATCTAATATTTTCTTTAAATATTGTATGTTTTGATTAAAAAAAAGTTGGTCAACTTATTTTGTATCAATGAAAAAAATTTAATGTTTATGAATATAACACAAGATCTAGGAGGGAAGATTCTAGTTTATTATACTATATCTAGATTTTTATCTCTTATATATTTGATGGAGCTATTTGATAAGATGACATGGAAATCAGACTCCTCGTGAGGGGAATATAAATAGTAAACTCGATCTCTCATTGGGGTGAAAATCTCATGAAATCCTCTAGAAACACATTGTGGTACTTTTCCATGACTACAAAAAGTTATCCCATTGAACTCTACTCAAAATAATCAAGAAAAAACAATGATAAATGGAATGAAATCAACCTCATTTTTGTAGAAACTAGTCCTTCCCTCCCTGATCATGGATCCAACTCACCTTGAAATATATGTGCGCTCCCATCATGGGTAATAAAACCAAACCCTCAGTGATAAAATATAATAAGAACATGAAATATAATAATCTAATTCATGATAATGATGATGTCAAAAGCATTCTGGACCAACAATATAAATTCGCAATTAAAAATTAGTGTCATCAGTTAAAACATTGAACTCCTAGAATTTTAAACATACTCCTTATTTCTACCTAATGATGTTATAAAATCCATCACAGATAGGATCAACATCACCCTTATACCCAAGGCATCAACCATCTTCGGTGACATAAAATAATGGAATAAACCCATTTTAAATAAAGCAGATGCCATGAAAGAATCTATAAGCACCGTACCACTCACGGTGGATGAAATAGAATATGAATCCTCTAGAAAAATTTATATTTCATGGAGATGACTTATCTCAGGCCCACTCCATGACTTATTCCCCATGTTAGAATCTCTCTTTCCTTGAAGGAGATATCATTTTCCCTTAATAGAATTAAACTAATCCTAGGAACCATTCGAGAGCATAGAGCCAGTATTACTCCCTCAGGAAACAATTTAAAATAAGTAATAAATATTCCTTAGACACCCCCACAAGTGGCATTCCATTAGAGTCTCTATGTAACTAGTCTTAGTGTGTCCACCCATCCAACACTGGAAGTAGACTATCATTTTATTCTATATAGAACCCACTTGTTCTATAACAAAAAATTGTTTCACACCCTCTTCACTTGATCTATGAGACTCTTCCCACTTCTTATTCTATCTTGATGAATAAACCCAAATACATCCCATTGAAAGAAATAAAATGAGACCTGTCTTTACAGTCATATCGGCCTATTCCATATCTAACTTGTTAAACACCTCATTGTAGGTTGGTAAAAAAATAAGAATGAACATGGACCTAATATCTAGCCTCAAGACCATTTCAATACATCAATCCTTGAGGTAAACATTCACCAGGATATCCAATTAGATGCTTAAAAACTCAGTACAATTTGAGGAATACCTAATCATTGAATGATCCCATCCCTCTATATTTAAGAACTCATAGGCCTTTTAAACCCTCAAAGTCTCCAGGTAGAACTATCAATTAAAATCCACCTTGATGTTGGTCCATGTGATATCATCATACTATCTTTCATGAACCATCATCTCCAAACCCTTCCAAACCTTCCCTCCCCACACATAAGTGGTGAGTCCCACTATATAGGTATCATGGGTCTTCAAAAACTCAAAGGAATTCCCAATATAACCCAAAACCTCCTCAGACACATTGGGTCCCTTATCAAAATCGAACATTAGTAGGTTTTTCCTATTAAACTTTTAATCATAGTCTATCATATGGTTCTTCTCTTGGACACCCAATTTACCTAAGGATTGGATTATGCAAATAAACATCTCCAAAAAAGTCATATTTAGAGGTGGGTCTATCTATGGTGTATTCTCTGCAGCACCCTCTCTATGTGTAGATGAATTCTTTTTCGGAGGAATATTTTGTAAGACACAATAACACAAGATCCATACAGCCTAAATAAATTACAAACCACGTCAAATGAATTAAAAATAACCCCCATAATGGGCCTCAATAAGAAACACTATCATCAAAAGAAACTATACATGTGAAAGGAGTAGAAACATAAAAAAATTCAAGTATTTCCCACGAGGAATGTTCTAGTTACACTATTAGGAAAACCATGTACCAACCATGTGGGTGTCACAAGATTTGGAATAAAAGGCCACATTAGACATGCATGGTTACTAATAAACATGTTATTTATCCATGAACCTCCTCAAGTCCTCCCTGTTTCATCCCAAAACAAAAAATGATCCCCAGGCTCACCCCAAGAATCAACATCAACCAAGAAATACCTCATAATCTCATGAAAACAACCCATAAATCGACTCAAAACACAAACATGGTCTCAAAAAACCCATGGAAACTCAAGTTTTGACATTTAAAAGAGTTGTTTGGGAACTCATCCACTCCTAACATCTGAGTCACAAAGGTCCTAGCCCTATTATTACAGTAAATTATAAGAAATTTTCTCTTATGGTGCCATTGTGTATTGAACCGATCCTGGTAAACTTGAACCATAACCGAAACCTTCCCATCAAAAGGCTAAAAGCACATTCTCAATCTCCATGGGCTGGAGATATGATCTGGGAAAAATGAAGAAGCAATTGGGAATGGTTTCTCCCATGGTAAACTAGTATAACCCATCCATGAAAAAATACAATGAAACTAATATATTCATTTTCAATAGATAAAATAAAACATCTAAAGTAACATAATAATGAAAAAATACCATATGAAATAATGTACATCATATACTAAACCTTCCATAATAATACATATACATGGTATCACAATCTATAGGCTCAAAACTCAAAAGAAATAGGACAAATCACAAAAACGACTATACATAAATGACAATGGATTTTCCAACATAAGATAACTCCACATGAGCTAAATTAATGAGACCATATAACCCCTATAAAACATTGTATTATGAAAATAAAGAAGAACCACCCAGTTATATTGATCCCATGACTTTACCTATGTCCTTTCAAACAAGTTCTACATATAACTAAGAGAATATGTAGGGTGTGAGAAAAATAACCTAGTAATATACCACCATGAATATATTTAAGGCTTCTACCCATGAAAAATTAAAAATATACTTTCAAAACACTTTTAAAAAATAAACCAACTTAAAAAATTCCACATTCAATTAATCTTTTAAAATCCATTTGGATTTCCATTTCAAATATAAAAATTTCTCCAAAACATTTCTCAAAATTTCTCAAATAGATAAAAGAGGCCACATGGAAGAAAATTATCAATATAACCGATTAATAATAGTAACGGTAAGAATGACATTATCATCATTATATAACCAATAAAGTAAAATGGGTATAACATATCACATCACATCAAAATTGGAAATAATAAAATTCATAAAACATATAATCCAACTAAACATGAGTAAGTATCTCTAAGGATTTAACCATGTGATGTTAACATGATTGAGTCTAAAAATGTATGAAAGATGGATAAGAAAAAATAGAATATCTCATGGTCATCATTAGTCCCATATCCAAGAGGTGTCTTGGTCTCTTATCCAACAAGTGAAAGCTCTTACAATATCAAAACTAAAGGATATCACAGCCCCTTGGAAAACAATTGTAGGCTCTAGATTTTTTTATCTAGAAGGGTCTAACAGTCCTATGGAAACAAAGGAATCTTTCATGGTCATCCTTCCAAAGTCTCTCATGGTCCCTTAGACACCCCCCAATCTCACCTCGGTTAACCCATGTGCTACTCCATGCTAACATAATCACAAGAAAGATCCATACATGAAAAACATTTTCCCTATCAAATTCCATAAGACAACAACTCAATATGAATAATTAACATTTCATATGGTAAAATAATTTATAAAACCATTTCATAAATCAATTCAAAACAGTAAAACATCCTTGATCTCTTTTAACATATACCAAGAGTTCATGCAAGCCACCAACATTTAGAAAACTCACTTTAAACAATCAATTGACAAACACAAATATGGAAAGCATAAAAAATGTATAAAAATCGTTGAAAATAATTTAATTATAAATTAAATAATCACCAATAAAAAAATTAATTTAATGTTAAACCATGGAGAGCTCCCTTAAATAGAGGAAGCTACCTCAGAATCTGTTCCAACCATTCTAACATTGATGAAAACTAATTGGAATAGTCAAGATAAGGCCTCAAACACCTATTATACAAGAAAAAAACAAAATCCTTTCATTAAAGACCTAGGTTCATCCCTCCCAACAATCTAAGGTTTCCCACATCAATGGAAATGGTATAAAAAGAATGAGAAGGGGTAAAGGAATAATAATCCTTGAATAAAGGGACTTAACTTAAGCTAAAAAAACCTTAGATCCCAAGAGAATCCACTAAATATAAGAGGAAAGAAGCTTCCAAGACAAAGAGAGGGGTAGAGAATGAAAGGGAGGATAAATGAGGCCAAGGTGTATAAAAATTAAAAAATTTAATTTAGTAAAATAAAATATTTTTAATTAGTTAGATAGGTAATGCGATTAGGAAAACTGTGCTCCAACCATGAAGGTGCTACTTTCTGAAAAAAAAACATCACAGTTTTAAATGGGATTTGAATAGTTTGATAAACCATCCTAAAATCATGAAAACAATCACTATCACCCATCATCACCCTCAGATGGTTATCTATACAATTAGAAAAATAGTGTACTAATTGTGTGCCCTAGTCTACCTTCCCTAATAATTTTTTTTGATCATCGACACTCAGAACTTCCAAATATAAGAAAAATAGTAGATAAAACTAAAAATTTGATGTACTAGTGATCTAGTAGGTTTCAAATACCTTCAGGATGTTCCGAAGACCATTTCTATCCTAGAACTTCATATCCCATAAGAGGGGATAGATAACGATTGACCAAGAATACTTCCATGTTCCTAATATCTACTCAAATTGACTGGGGTATCCTAGATCATAATCACATACTCTATACATATTCTATCAATGTATGAATCATATTTTTCTAAATACAATTTTGTAGTTTCTCAGACACATTTATCTCTATCCAGATCATCTTCTTCTGAAAGAAGTACTAGAAATTTTTACCATTGTATTAACCTCAATTTCCAAACTTAAAGAACTTTAGATTCTAAATATATTAAATATTTACAATTTCCTTGTATTTAATGAATGATTCTATGAGATTATATTTATTATTCAAAATTAGACCTATACTTTCCTCATAAAATCATTGATAAATGAAATAATGTAAATTTACCCACTATGAGTTTTGGTTAAGGTATATCCCAAAATGTCTATGTGAACAAGTTCTATTGTAGAAGATCTATAATTTAGTCTATAAATGGTTAAGGAAACCCTTTTATATTTCCCAAAACACAACTCCCACATATTTTTAACTCATTGTGATCAATATTCCTCACAGATTTTTCTATTATAACTTCAATATTCTTCTCCCTAAGTTGTTCAATCCAAAAATTCCACAAATCCACACTATCAAACATTGAAACGTAGATAAATACTACTCCATTTGATATTATATTGAGATATTTTTTCCCATCCGTTTCTCCCTATGAACCCACCAATGATCGTTGAATCACTTTAACAACATCATTGGTGAAGCTAGTCCCTTAACCCACCTCATCAAGATTCACTATGGAAATTAATTTATTTTTCATCCTTGAGACATGTCTATATTAGTTTAGTTTCAGTAAACATGTTTTCATTAATTTGATATTAATATTTCATTTCCCCTTAAATTCTAGATCTTCTTCATCACCTAAATTACAACACATAAAGTTTATTTTATTATTTGAGAGAAAGGAGTACAAGAACATGACCTATATGATTCTCCTGATTCAAACATCCATAAACCCACCATAATTTCAACACTAAGAAAAAAAATTAATTATTCCCTTCGATTTACATAAAAATTTTGATCATTAAAAACACATATACCTTCTATAGTCCTCCTTATAATTCATCAAATTCTTCTTGATGTTCCCTCTTTTTCCACATTGCCAGCATGTAAGACCTATACTAGCTGAATATAATTAACTCTTCTATAGATACATATCACTCATTATTTTTTTATTTTGAATTATTCATTGGGATGATATTAATTTTCCGTTAGTGTTTATTGAACTACTGGATAATTCTCGAACATCTCTTCAACAGATTTCCTCATTTAATATTATGTTCTAAACTTATTAAAACAAAAAATATGATTTTCTAAAGGAATTTTTCACTTATATTAACATCACATCCCATAACTCATTCATTTATAACAATAGTAAAATCACTTATACATCATTCATGAATTTAATCTACATATATTCAAACTACCCTTGGATATTGTTAAATTTGTTTATGTGTTCTTCCAATGATCTTCCTTTTTATAGCCACATTTTGAATAACTTCCTTATTATGAAAAAACTATGATTTTTCCTACTCTTCTTGTACATTTCATCTAGGTCCTTCATGAGATAAATCTTGGTAATAACATTCTAGATGTTGAAGGATACATTCAGTGCTAATTGAATTGTAATTACTCCCAATTATTTCTTTTCTAATTTTTTTTATGCATTATAAATCTTCTCAAGATAAATCCTATTTAAAGGAAAATCCATGTCCTTCTAAATGATATAATCCTCAAATTAATTATTTGGAAGCAAAAATATTTTCTGTAAAACTTAACTCTTTATACCTTACCATCATCCAACACTAAACTGTCCAATGATAGTAAAATCCTATAGAAATCAAAAATAACATCAAGGAAATAGTTAATTTTACTCGAACTACCTCAGAGTGTTCTTTAAGTTAGTTAAAAAACCTCAATATCAGGTAACACTTATTCAGAACTACTCACAATGTATAATCTAAATATTATGAATCACTATATGACATACACGATGAAACATATCATATTAATAACACCCTCTACTTGGTGTACCAAAATATAAGAAGTTTATACACTCTAATCACCACACTAAGTAGCCCTTGCACACACTTAGGAAATATTTGAACTCACACCACATTTATAATAAGAGTAACTAAAAAAAATAATGAAATAAATCTTTTGTTGTTTATTTAGACATTAAGTCTTACATATATTGGATATTCATTACTGTATATCATTTCAATATAATGGTACAAGATTTACAATAACCTTTTCAATTTTTGAAAAAATTGATCAGTAATTTCAATTAAAATTCAATAACATTTTCACATGTGTACTTGTGGTCCTATATACTTATAGTAACTATAATTTAATCACTTAATAACATCACTTTTTTAAAATCATATATAACCAACCATTAAATCATGTTGAATTCTAATTTTATTTTGTATTCAACATCAGATAGATATAGTCAATGGATAGAGAAGGATAGGTATCCCTTATTTATAATTCATAAGTACTCAAAAATAACATGATTTGAAAATCATCTTTCCCACTTAGATTAATCAATATAAAGGCCCTTCATATAATACTATCATCTGAACATCCTACCTACTATAGAATATCTCACTAGTACTATACTAGCCATCTGGTCAAACCATTATCTAGTGTTTCCTTTTTTGGTAGACAATGTCTATTGAATTGAAAGAAGCCTCACATACCAGTATATCAAAAAGTTTCTAGACTAACCATTTCCGTATTGAATCACTATCACAACCAAAAACCAAATCAATAATTCCTCGTAATTTATAATAATAACAATTAATGAATCATTTTCCACTACTATAATAGATATCAATCAGTAATCCCATTTATTTTCTCTTTATTTTCAATTTATCAGTTCATTATCAATAAAAAAATTAACAATTAAATATTTCTTCTTCTTCAGCGCATTGAAATCATTAATTTTATTCCCCCAATTTACTATATTATTCCATATTTTAACAATCATTTAGAATATAGTATCATGCACTAAATATAATCCATCAATGATAATATAGGAAATGAAAATGAATTGATATAAGAAAAAATAATCCATTTCACTCTTGTTTACTTAAATTATTTAACTCATTTAAGGATGATTTAAACTTACAACACATATATAAACAAAATAAATCTTATCCCATATAAAAAATAGTAATAAAAAATAGATAAATAGAGATATATACCTTGAGAAATTCTCAAAACAAAACCACACCACCATTTTAATCACTTTATAATAAAACTAGCACAACCACAGAAGAATATTTCCAAAAACCTATTATCCATAACCTATACATAAATCATTTATAAAATATATTTTAAAAATTGATCACCTAAAATATTGGAAATCCTCATGAAGGATGAAATGAGAAAATTGATGAATAATAAAGGGGAAGGAAATATTAAACCACTAGAACCAAATCATACGATTCCAAGGTAAAAATATACCACCAAGGGCTTCCATAACAACCAAAGCATAGAGTCCTTTATATTTAGTATTTCAATAATGTTGAATGGGCTAAATAAAAAAACCAATACCATAGTGTTACAATAAAAATGTATGGAACTAAACCATGATGTGATGACAAAATATCTATAGTGATTTCAACCGATCAATGAATGCTTAAAAAATATGATTCCATACATCAGCATGTCCCATTAATTATTGTCCTTTTTTTATTCTTAAATATTAACTCCAACAAAACCATTACATAAAAACCATAGACTATAATATAGTTCTTTATTTATCCCTTAATAATATATATTAACAATTATTTAGTGTCCACTAGAACATTTTGGAATGATTTTAAATATGACTATTTTTAACATCTTTGTAGAGATTAGTGATTCCATTAAAACTCATCCAAAAACCATGACTAGAAAAACATTGAAAAAGACCCTTAACACATCACAGTTTCAAACTAAAAATATAATTATACTATATAATATACATATTCAGTTTTAACTCATACTCTCTAAAAATAGAGTGAGCAAAATAAAAAAATCCATAACCATGATAAACCCATGGGGACCATAATGTGGTGAATGAATAATCATAATATATTTCTATCCAATAGCATATAATACATCTCTTCACCCACAAACCATCTCTAAACTCACTTGATCAACCTCCAACACTCACAAATCCAAACAATATAGGATTAAGTAAAATTTATAACAATATACTAGATACCTATAAAATGATTCAAGTTCTCATGGAATAATAGAAAACCCATAAAGAACCAAAAAAATCAAAAATCAAACACTCTGTGAGGTACCTCTCAAATAAGAATCCTTCCATCACAAATTCTAAAATACAATAAAAAAATATGAATAACATCAATTATCATTATGAGTAAAAAAACAAGGCTAAAAAATATTTGGACATCGAGCCCACATATGTGACTCTTTATCTTATGTATTTTTCTCTATGACACTATGCATCTACAATACAAAAACCAATGAAATGAAATTCCATTGAAACACCTTCTACTAATAATCATAGATCTTCATTGGTCACTTCACCAATGTCACATCCTACAAAATATCCAACATTACCAAATATAAAATGCAATAATCATCATGAAGATATATCTAAAGTTGCAACACATTTATGATAATATAAACATGATTCATTTATGGGGTATGTGAAAACCAATACTCCACTAAAAAACCCTCAAATAATAATAATGTTCTAAATAAATATATGTTAAATATTACTATTTCTATGAGACCTCCACTACAAAAAATGAATAGAAACATTATAAAATACATTATCACTAACCTAAAACATTTTAGGTTTTCTCCTTTTATCAATACAAGACTTATGATTTCCATAAGTATCCTCTATCCATAAAAAAACCACATACACATTTTCTGTTACACTATTCACCACATATGATAAAAGAATCAATGAGTCTTTAAAATCGATATAATATAATGGAGACATGAAATTACACAAATAAAATTAATTTTATAAATACATATTGACAAATAAGTGATATATATTTTTATAGGAAGATGAAACTAATGGGAAATTCATTACAAATCAAACTTCACTATCTAAAACACATACATTAAATATATAATCTGGAATATATATCATCTACACTATCTATACATCCATATGAGGATTAATTTTTTTTTTATTAAATTATTGAGAGTGAAAGTAATGTTGTAAATTATTTTATACTATTGAGTTAAAATGAATATCTCAAAAAGATATGACCATCCTTAGATCCATATGAATCCTTACATAATTTTACATATAGATACTTCATGAAATAAGCTAGACTCATTAATCGGTCCATAAATACCTAGATTGAATCACATACTTGAAAAAAATGAGATAAACTAGTCATTAAATCCTATGAAATATACTGCCACTTCCCATAGAGAAAATATAAAGGTTGTAGTTCACCCATTATAACTCAATGATTTAGTTTTACCCATTGAAAAACTAAACATTAAAACATAAAATTTTAAACTAAATTCATCATATATATCCATAAAAATTATTTTTTTAGAGAATTAAATATCATAGATATTATTTTATGCACATGTATAGGGGATAAATAAGGTAGATACATGGATTCCTCTCTCATAGGTGGTTAAAATAAAAAGTTCATATAAAGTAATACACAATATTTACTATCTTTTGAACAACCCTTGGATAAATTACATAGATGAAACTAACTATCAAAAACCAAACCTTGAGATATCAAAATATAGACTCCACCACCCATTAAAATAAGTAATAACATAATTTTATCTAATATATTTTTACTTTGCTACTGACTTCCACTATATCCAGATAAAAAGTCATAAACTCTATTATCATCATCTAAACATGTCATACATCATAAGAAACATCACTATCTGATTTCCTTAATAGCCCATCATATACCATATTAATACTACCCAAGGTGTAATAGATATTTATGTAATATTCCTATGTGTAATCCACCCATCTCTATAAAAGAAAATTCAAATCACACTATGGGAAGTTATATCACAAGATCTTGTGTTATGAACATAAAGAAATCATAGGAAATATATTTCCACCATAATATCCAAGAAAAAAACACTACATACATCTCAATATCATGGGTTGAAAAATCATATTCATAATTACATAAAATTAAAGAACCAGAAGAAAATAATTCTTTATGTTATTTCAATGTGTATTCCCAGCTAATATTGGAAGCATTAAAAAGTCCTATTTCATAAGTCTTTATTCTAGATAGTAAAAAACAAGAGAAAATATGCGTTTTTACATTTTTTGTGCCCTAATATTTGCATTCCATGAAATAAACATAACTATAATTAATTAGTAATAAACTAATTAATGTTATGAAAATAAAAACCAATGACAAATTTATGCTAAACATAATTTATGCCTAAATATAAACTTTTAAAAAATGGATTTTATGTGTTTTGTGCACTAATATTAAAATTATTTTTTCCCAACATTGAAAATTTTATTTGAAAAAATTATTTTCATATTAAAAATCAAAATTTTCAAATTATGTGATAAGGACCATTTAAATTTTGGTCATTAAAATAAATTATTGACATTAAAAACGAGTTACTATGATAAAAATAAATAATAGAAAAATGTAAAACCAAAGGGAAAAGCCTAAATTCCCTCAAACTTTATCTCCAAATGTGTGGAGAAGGATTTCAAATACCATAAATCATACCCTATCCATTATTGTAAACTTTTTTAGTGACATGACCTGACCCATTGGGGTCCTACCTGGACCATTGGAAAACTGAGTTTCTCATCCCATGCTCGCCTCCAATAGGACTGGGGCTAGTGAATTGCACCGAGTAGGTATATCAAAAAAAAATCAAAATACATACCTAAAATGAAAGAAATAAAATCAATATAAATAGTATATACATAAAATACCCACTAAAATTAATGTAACATATAAATGAGACATATTCTAGATACACAAAATAAATCGAATGAATATTAATTGTAAAATGGTAAAGTAAATGCCAAAAAAATAAGAACTAATGAAAAGTTAATAAAGTAAGGCCCACATAACAAGCTAACCATAACCATGGACATATCCTACTACCACAATATTTGGTTTCCACCAATTCTCTAAGAAAATATCACATCCCCTAAGGGTTCATGAATTAAATTTTAATAAACTATTTCAACACCACTCTCAAAAAACCATCTCCAACCTGTGTGTCATCTATACCGACAAAACATGTGTGGGCCCATGGTCTGTGCATGGGTGAGTATAAACATACCCAATAGTATTCCATGAAAACCAAAACATAATAATAAAGTAATAATCAACTCAACAACAAGATCTATAGGTATCCACGAGGATAAAAATATGGAAAACTAAAAAGATCAATTCAGATCAAGGCTCCCAACACAAATGAATAACTAAAAGGATGCCAAGAAGAATAGTCCATATATTCAAATCAATAAAATTATAAGGTTTATTGAGATGTACTATTAATCATAGCTATAATACTGAAATTACACTATGCATAGGTAGTTGGTGGTGCTCGTAACATGTATGTTTATATGAATCCTAAATTCAATATCTAGACATAACATAAAAACTCAAAGGAAACCCCCCAAGTGACGAGGAATCAAAAGTATCATGGAAATCAGAACCATATAGGATTTAAGTAGCCACAATTACTCTATAAGATAATGAGGGGAGTCCACTCCACCCTAAATCCCCTTGACATTAAGCTAGCTTGCGCTACCCGAGGGTAAGGATAAGTCCGTGTATACTTGGGAAGATACTCTAGCCCCAGAGTATAAACTGGAGAAACATACATGTTCATTATCATATATGATTCTAAAGGATACATATGTCTTGATGATGGGTGAAATAACGGCCCTGATGGAATATCCATCTCTTGTATGAGCTCTATTGACTCGAAAAAACCAAATCCACATATAAAGGATTAATGACCCTTACTATGGATTCAATACTAACATATCTAATTTTCTTGTAAATGATCTCAAACCTAAGATTTCAAGGGCGATGTACCAACTTCCTTGGAGGATACTAGTCCTAACGGGTGAAATACTTAATCCACATGGGAATACCATATTGGAAAATCTACATCTGACCAGAAAAATCTCGGAGAAGGGAAAGTAAAGGGTATGTACTATGGGTGTATGACAAGTTATCCCAAATCAAACACATGGTCATATTGTTTATCCTAACATAGAATTTACCAACCTAATTTCATAGTATATAGGAGTGTTATAGAGTGTTCCATGTCAATGGAGATACATAACATGTTCCCCATTTTCCTATGTTGTGTACCTCCGAGGGTACATCGCGTGTGTCCCAGCACAAATGATGTATGGGGCCGCATGCGTCTTTGGGTTTGTAATACTACCACATTCCAAATGTTTAGGCTAGGGGATAGATTTTTAGTGTTTCTATCACAACATTATATGATATTAAAATCCAACTCAAAACTGTAGGACCACATCAAGTAGGATATTTATACCATGTTCTTCAAAACTACAAGCCATGTAGTCATAAAAATTCTAGGAATTTAATGGAATTGACATGTATCCAAATAATTATTCCTTAGATGTACAATATAATAATAGGACCACATTAAATTCTTGAATTTTTTTTTATCAAGATCATGTCACCACCATAAGATGCATTCCAACCATCATTCGATGGAAAATCATATATTTTTCACCTATATACATCATCCTCTCATCTCAAAATGTGAAAATTCACCCACGTTCTTCATTTTATTCCCATCTTCATCAATGATCCTTCTCCAAACACATAGTCTTTAAATATACCATTACTGGAAAAAAATTCTTTTCCATTGATTTCATGGATCGAGATCCTCTATGGAAGCATCGTATTCCTACATGAATCACCCACTGTCTGATCATCTTACAACTCAAAATTCTAGTTGAACTACCCAAATATATTACGACATCATCCTCTATAATCAATCCCCACTCATTGATCATTAGGCTCATTTGAGTGTTAAATAACCAAGAAACCAAAAAAAATCATGCAGTGATAATCAGTCCATAGAAATGGTCAAAACACTAGGAAATCAATTTCCCGTGATAAATATAAGGAGAACATTGGAAATAAACTATGAAAATATAAAAGTGGGTCATAATGATGATCACACATGATTTATAACCATCTAAATTCATTGAAAAAATAACTAAGGTTTACCCTTAGTTTCAAACCAATTAATCACAACCATACTTTAAAATAGAAATCGATGTTGATGTGGCCATGAAAATACCAAATGATGGATTCACTTTAAAGAATATTGATCCTTGTTCTTTTCATCATAAAAATGATCTAAAATTCATAAATAAGAAATACCAACATCACGAATGGATCATTTTTTTGGTGGCAGTAGTTTTTTAAAATGATGGAATTGATGATTTCTTTGAATTCATCATTAGATCCACAATTATCTATAATCAATTGATGTCAATCGTCAATCTAGAGTTCATATTAAAAAATCTATTCTAGTGGGAGCACTCTCACTCATTATCTAAAAATTATTTAGGTTTATACGTTTAAACTAAGTTTATTTCTTGATAGAAGATTATATATATGTAGATTAGGTTATCGACAAATTAAAACAAAAAAAATTAATTATTTAATTTTTCCATATTGATTCATCTCACGACCTCACTTTATCTGAATTCCCAATGTGAATTGAAATATTACCATGCTCAAGGTAAATCCAATATTCTAGGTTCAATCATAGTCTCAGTTTCTACATCTAAGACCCCATTCAAAATATAAATTAATTTAATTTTAAGTTCTCATGAATGGAACACAATTAATATAATATTTTTATTTTTTTATTTCAGAGGCAAGACAACACTTTATTCTCCATAATGGATCTACTTAGGGGAAGTACTATATTATAAAACCAATAGAAGCTTGATAATATTTTTTAGAGATCATCTACTAGGGTAAAATTACTATTTTACCCATAATATGGTCCAGAGACCTGAAACATCATAAATTGATCTAATTCAAAATCAAGGGAAATATGGGTTACTAAATCCTACCCAACATTAAAACTTATCCTGCTCAAAAATTATTTGAATGGAGATAAAACACAACAAAGGTAAAAAACTTCTCCATGTGGAAAGATTCAGCATTATTCTATATGAATTATACATCTATAGAGATGTGATCTCTAAGAGAAATCAACAAACTACTGCCTATAAAGGAAAATAAATTTATTAACAAGTGGAGTTACTTACTCTAGTTCATTTGATTTAAAAATGTAGTTGAATCAAAAATCCTCTTAAGGTGAATCATTAGTTGGAATGACTTTCTCCCCACTATTAAAAGATAATTCTAGATATTTTTTATAGATAGAAACTGATATGAAATACACCATAGAACTAAGAAATTAAAAATTCATATAATGAACTGAAAATTTATAAAGACATTATTTTTTTAGGGTTCTCATCATAAACCTCTACCATAAAATTCCAACAATGCATGCAATCCATCATTTGAAGCTTGTATCCTTGGGGAAACACAAGCCCTTCAAACAAACATCAACATAAAAATTTACACAATTTTCACTTAGTGTTATGATCTAAAACACACTTTAATCCTTAGTTGAAGATCTCTTCATAGGGTTGTCATCACTCATTTATGAAATATATCGATGAGAACATCAGTCACAAAAACCACCTATACAAACTAATAAACACCACTCCACTACTCAGCGGGTGACTTACTTCTCCACTATCCAAAGTGTATGGTCTTTAACATTCCAAAAACACCAATATATCATATCTATACCCAAAAAAAGAAACATAGTAAGTAAAAAAACATCAAAAATCCCCCTAGATAACTTCCACCTCTAAATAAACCATATTTTCAGGGGGATTCTTATACCTAAACAAACCCACTATCCATGACTCACTTATGACTATACTTGAGAAGAGGGGTCTCTAAACTGGAATCCCATCTCAATAACCATCATGGGTATTGAGGAATATTATTTATCCACCTAAGTATATGGATAAAATACTTTCCACCTTCAAGGAAAGACCATTTCATTTTTCCATCTGAGAACATCTGATCACTTGGGATAACTAGTAGAAATCACACCCATAGAGTCCCTCCCACAAAATAATGGTATGGGGACACCATTGTAATAAAAAAGAAAAAATATCTCAATTTAAAAAATTTAGTCCAAATTCTATAGATAACTACTCAGACACATTTTACATTCTCAAAAACAAATTCCTTTTTATAGGAAGCCCTAACCATCACAAAACATCCATACTACTCTAATCTACACACCCACTAAGTTAATTGTCAATGAAGACATAAGACACTCCATGAATTCTGGTTTAAACATCAAAAAATGAGATTTATTTATAGGTTGAACATTAGTTCATCTCAAATAGGGATTCAGTTCAATAAATCTCAACTTCAAAAAGGATCTCATCATTCTCATTATGTGGGTCTATGAGTACAAAAAAATATTGAAAAGAGTGAGTTATTGATCACCCTACTAAATTATCCACATAGTGATAAAAGTAAATATGGAGGGAATGTATTTTATATACACATAACACCAGAATACATTATCATCAACTAAGAAAAATCTAACTCGACATCTATATGATTGTCTTCACCTGACACACATCAATGGATCTTTCTCACTACTACAGAGAGAATTAAAAATAATTCATATAGAACAATCCTCACACAAACTAAAACTTACACATAAGGATACTTATAATATTAATAAAACACTACAAGATGGGTATCATCACTCCTCTTCTATATGAGATTGAATTTCCAAAAAGGTCTCATCATCCATTGGAATTAAACCACTCCATGAGAAGGATAAGTAGATAACTCTAAATATTAATGAAATATTTTTTTTCTAACCAAGATCTAGAACAAGTATCCATTTGAATACCATAATTATATATCACATGGTTCTTGGAAAATAGAATGTTCATGTGAAAATATTTCATGAGGTTCTATGGGGAAATAGAATAATTTCGCACTCTGGTTCACTTTAGTTTTCACCTAAGAATAAGAATTAATTGTTTGAATTATCCATAAATTCAGGTCATCAATACTTCATGCAGGTCTCCACTGATAAAATATTCAAAAACATCTAGGTTTACAATAAAGATATTTGTAAATTCACCATCCATAGTAAGAATGTCTATCTATAACACATGTTGAGCTACCATTATGGGAGAATCACACCTTACCATCCCACAACCATATTGAATCTCTTCCAAGGAACCGCGTGGTGACTCTATCATAGGTTTCATTGTAAGTAATCCCCATTATAACATGAAACAAAATTTCATCTAGAGTCTTGTTATGTCACTAACCTCAAAAAATCACTAAGAAACATGTATATAAAATAGGTCAGAATGCATGTGTGCCTAGGCATATAATCAAAAAAAGTCATGATTCTCTCCAATTTTTTTAACATCCTCTAGTGAGAACTCCATCTAGAACAAGAGATCAATATCTAACCATGGTAGATTATCCCTGTCATGACTTTAAGAAATAACTCATCTACTATTAACTTTTACTGTGTTATATGAATCTAAAAACACAAGCCATCATCTAAGAAACCAAAGTATAAACTATATCTAAAATATAGTATCATACTCTAGATGATCCCTTATAACTCAAGGATCAGACATTCCTATTAAACACATAAGGACTTCATCATAAAAAAATTAAACATAACCAATTTACCTCTAGTCTAGTCCAATTTGGAATAATGTACAATCTAGTCAATGATAAATACCTACATCATGCATAAGGGAAGAGAGGTAGCCTAAAATCATGGGGTCAAAACACATATCATCCATGCTTCAAGAAACATTGTATCATCACTCACTATCTGGTGGTGAGAGGACTAACCACATGCATGATCTCATCACATCACTATATACATATAAAAACATGATATTAGTGGATGGAACCCTAAAATAAATAGTTTTCATCTTGAATGATTATAACATATCTTGATTGGAATACATAATAAGTACATGGGATATCATATCCTACCACTATATGATGTATTTACCAACTAAATTGTAACCTAAAATTGATTTCTCAATGTTATAGGTCTTCCAAAAGGTTATAAATGTCTTAGAGAAACGATACATTGACTATATCATCTAGACTTGATTCCTTGATTTATTAACTGCACTAAAGAACCCCTTAACACTATTTCCTTATGTTTACAATTTGATCATCACATGAATACCAAGTCTAATCACCTTCAAAAGGATATAATCACTATAATACCACTCTATTATGACCCCACCCACTGAGGTCCCACTTGTAATGGTTGTAACCCAATTTTCACACCATGTACCTACCTCCAATAGGCCAGGTGATGTTTACTAGAACCAAAGAGGCATATATCACACATGGGAGGACTTGATCTATCATAAATTAGAAAAGATACATGTCTCCAATTAAAAAAACTTCCATCACTATTAGCTTGATATACATTAAAGAACAACTAAACTACATTAAAAACATTCATGAGACATCTACAAGATCCATAAAATAGCGTATACTGTTATTAAATTTAAAAAAGGAAAAAAATGCATGCCCAAGAAAGAGAATTGATAACATGATAAAAAAATGATTCCTTCACATCATGTTATCCCCAACCATGATTATCTCTTTCTACAATCATCTCCAAGTAACACCAATTCTCTTGGACAATTATGCATCCCCAAAGATCATCGGGCATCAACTATTAATAAAATTTTCCAACCCCACTCCCTTAAAACCATCTCCAACTTGTATATCATATTCACTAATAAAATACTTTTTTATTGAATACTTTATTGAATAAATCATTTATATTAAAAGATATAATTTCTTCACATTAAGTTAAATATGATTATTTATGGATTATTTTTAATTAGATCAATCATTTTGAAATTTAATGAAAATTACGGTTTTGACCCTTTAAAGTGCACTATAGTATCTCAACCATAATTATTTTTCTATTAATTATTTGAACTTATTTTTCTTTAATATTTTTCTGCACTCAGTGGTATAAAACATTAATTATGGACATCAGAGATGGATCATGCATTTTTTAGAGTAAATGGACCATGAATTCAATGGTGGTCTGGACTTATCAAATTAGACATTAATTCACTATTTGGGCCATAAATTCTTTATCTAGGATTGGGTTGGGCTCATATTTGGGTACAATATGGAGGAAATTTTTTTAAAACATAAATCATCTGGAATGAGAACTGGTTCATACTTTTATGTGGTCAACAATTCAGTTTATGTTGGATTAAAATATTAGGATGAATTTCTCACTCACACTTGTAAATTCATGGAAACTTATCATCCCATCCACTATATAAATGGGTATATTTATCCTTTAGAAGGGTTTGGACGTGAATTAGGAATAATAGGGAATAGTATAAGAGGTTTAACTCCATTACTCCAATCATTTTATGAGGGATATCTCTTAAAGAAAAGATCCCTTCATCGAATCATTCTCCTTCTTCATGTTGTAATGTTTGTGTTTTCAAAATTAATATTTTAGTTTATCTTCTATTTCATAAATTTTATTCAATTTTATTCTTATTTAATCATCCTATTTGGTTTATAAATCATGAGTAGAAATGTGATTGGGTTATACCCTTTCTAAATATTTCCACATGAAAAATGTTTCTATGATGACCGCACCAGCCATGGAAAAATAGTTTTTCTTAGTAATGGATCAAACTCTCACCCTCTACACTTTTTTTGAATCAATGAGCTAATATATTTCACATAATGTGATACATGAATTATTTTTTAAACTTAAAAAAACTATGAATTATATTTAACAATTAACATAAAAATCACGAGGAAGAGTAATGTCTAAATTGTGAAAGTGTAATCTTAATCTGTAAAACAAAACAACATGGGATCAATTTATAAAGTAAATATATAATCCTTAAACTCAATTAATAATAATTTAAAGAATTTATATGTACCCTAATTTACCACTGACCATAATCTGTACTTATAACGATAATCAAAGTTGGGTGTTATGATTGCATGTTTCGACGCTAGCCTAAGGTTTAATTAATTTCATTTTGTGGTTACGTTAACTCCTATAGGGTTATAGGGTTAAAAAATCAGGGGATCATAATTAAGTTGATTATAATTTAAATGATAATTGTTTATAATTATGAAAAGATGTAGATTTATATCTATTACACCTTCTATTTAAAAAAACATTTTCACATTGAGGTTTCTAAATCTAATTTCAAAAACAAAAACAAAAAAATTAAATCTTATTATTGAATAATCCTTATATCTTTATAAACCCCAAACACACCATACTTATATGTTGTGTATTTATATTATCTTTATTTTTATAATAACATTAATATTTTTTTAATTATTTCCTCTTTGAGATACGACATTGATCATCCACTCTACTGCACTTAAAATACCCAAAAAACCACACCTCATTTGAGATCACCCACATTAGTGAATTTAAAATTGGTTCCATTACTGGGGAGACTAGTATTTTATTCAAATAATTAGAGGTATTGGTTTAGTTTTATTTTATTATTTTTTTCTGTTATTTGTTCTCTCTTCTTTCCCCTTTCTCATTGTTTGTTTTTTTCACTCTCTTTTATTGTCTTTTATACCATCAATTAATACTTATTCTAATGATATTATGGTATTTTATTATTACTTTATCTCTTTTATATGATTTGTGAAATGATACCATCCTAAGGATCTCTTTGATCTAGAACCTAATATTGAACATATCCTTAAGTATTTAATTAGATAATCATAATCTATGGAATGTGTCAACATTTACCTAACTGGAGAATGCAAACATTCTAGGAATTTTAAAATAGGAAAATCATCTGAAGAAAATATAAAACTAGATACAATGGATGAAAATAATAATAATTAATTTAATAAAATTCATTTGATAATTGGTTGCACTAGACATTAACTATCAACCAATTTTTTTGCATATCCAATCCTTGAATCAGACTTCAAACTAAAACCTTGGTTAATTGACCTTATTATAAAATTTTATAGCTTATCTACTGAGGATAAAAAAACCCCCTTACAGAATTTAATGTGGTTTTCTCAATCCCAAAACCAAGAAATTTCTTTGAAGATCAAATACAACTACCATAATTCCTATTCTCACTTGATGGATCTAATTTTTTTTTGATGTATTATTTACAATCTAAAGAGATAAATGTTGGAAAATTTTGAAGTGTCTTTTCTTACATATATTTTTTATATCATCAAGGACCACTTCCATTTATAATGTTATTGTAGGGATCCAGAGGGCACAAGAGTAGTTAATTTATGAGTACTTTGAGCAATTCAATAAGTTGTTTGAAAGATGGAAACACCACTAAATTAGTAAGAAAATACTCACCAAATACTTCTACGAAGTCTTCATGCTTATGGATAAGAGTACGGTGGATATTGTAGATGGAGTGGAATTAGTTTAAAAAGTACCATTGGATTCACATACATTGATTAAGAATATTTCACAAATCTCCCAATAATTTAAAGACTGTGGTACACCATATTTTAGTGGATAATATGTTGTATGTAATTTTCCACTAGAAAATATTTCAATTGGTACTATGTTTGGTGAATTTATCATTACAGTAATATATATTTATTTGTATCAAAAGAAAAATGAACCCACTCCTACAAATCCCTGTGGAATTGTTATAGAAACATACCACCCAACTGATTGTTTCTCCCAATTAAAAGGGATAAAGGATTGTGATGTCATATTCCCTGGGTGACCATATCTGCAGCAACAACAACCACATCCACGGAATCAGTATGATTTATTTTCACCAACATACACCCAAGGGTGTAAAGATCAATTAGATATGATGTATGGATATGGAAAATAATAAAGTCTCTATTTCAATAAAACATCCAACATCATTCACCTTTCAAACAATTTTTCAATAACCATAAAGGATTTTTGAATCCCAAACACTAACAAGTCAATAAAAACAAGGGAATTAAAAAAAGGTATATTATAATGCTGATGAACTTTTGAAAAAAAATCACTTAATAAATAGAATAATATAAATATTTCAGGATTAGAGTTGAGGGAGTTGAAGACATAAATAATCTATATTTCTACTTCCCTCTATGAACTAGTAAGTAATAACTCTTAAAAACATCCTTATGAGACTACTCCAAATACCAAAGGGAATATAAATTACATCACATTGATATGTTGTAAGAAATAAATTGATAGATCTACACCTACCATTATATCATGATTCGCCTCAACCTTGAAGAATCACCATTCAAGACCAATAGATGATTAGCCCTAGGAGAAGGAAAAAAGTAAGAAAAATATTGATGATGTTCCCCTAAACCAACTCCATTTCCAATTAGAGTTGTAAAAAATAATAATATGGATGAAGAGGGGATTTAGAAAAGATGTTTTAGATACATTTGCGAACATTGTGAACAACATCCTTCTACTTGAACCAATCATCAAAAATCCATGGTATGCCAAGCTTTTTTAAAGAACTATATATAAATAGAAGAGTTATAATGGTAAATAATCATATCAAATTTGTGATGAATGTATTTTCACTCATCCCACCAATATTATTGATTCTTACAATGTTCAAGGTCCCTAAAAAACTTCCAATTCCATGAACCATAGGGTTTTTTCATTAATATTTTTTTTTATATGATTTGGGTGCCTCCATTAATGTCATGCCTAACTTTGTCTTCTCTTCCTTACAAGTTAGTGAGATGAAGAGAACAAGGGTGGTGGTGAAACTTGAAAATAGGGCTACAACATACCCAGTGGGAGTTATAAAGGATTTCCTTGTTTGGGTAAGGGATATGAGATTTCATTTGGATTTCTATGTGATGAATATGGAGGATTATCAGGTATGTTCTCATGATCCAACAATTCTTGGAAAAACCTTCCTCAAAATGCCAATACAATTATAAATTTCCATGAGGGTACAATTTCTATGGATTTTGGAGATGAGATTGTATGATTTAATGTTTTAGACTCCACGAAGTACCCCTCAGAGGACCATTATACTTTCATAATCTCCCATTCTGATGCATATTATAATGAATATCCAAATTTTAATCTTTATTATTTTCCAAATTGGGATCCTTTCATTCTTAGAGTGATCATGAGGATTATTTCGAGTTTAATGTCACAAAATACTATCATAACTATTCTTCATGATCAAACCATAATCATTTCTGATTTTTATGTGGATTACTATTCCGATTCAAGGCATATAATTTATAATTAATACGTGGTTTTTGATTTTAAATATGGAATTAATTCAATATTAACTGATGTTAATAATCCATATTTAGACTCATACATTCATTGTGTGAATATAAAAGTTACCACATCATTCCCATCAATACAAAACATACCTAAACTAGAACTCAAACCATTTCTACCAAACATAAAATATTCATACCTCTCTAATAATGAAAATTTTTCTATAATAATTGCTAATAATCTCTTATATAATAAGAAACATATTTTTTAAATATTTTAAGGGGGAAGATTAGGGAAATTGGGTGGAACTTAATAAAAATACTGGTTATTAGCCAATCCAATTTCATGCATGGGATTATTTTATTGGATGAGGAAAACTAGTTAGGAAAACAAAAATGTGGCATAACCCAACACTATTAGAATTTATAAAAAAATACGTGGAAAAGTTGCATTATGTAGGTCTAATTAAACCCATTTCAGAATCTCAATGGGTGAACTATGTCAAGGTTGTGCCCATGAAAATGGGATTCACTATTATAAAGCATGAAGATGATGATTTCATTCTTATGAATGTAAAAAATAGTTGGAAAGTGTTCATAGACTATAATAAACTAAATAATTCCACTCGTAAGGACCATTTACCACATCAATTCATTGAACAGATTCTTGAGAGACCTGCAGGTGGGACACACTATTTCTAGTTGGATTGTTTCTCTGACTATTTTTAGGTTCCCATTATAGCATAAAAAGACGAAAAGGTAGAATTCACCTACCTATTCAGTACATTTTATTACTGTGGGATTCTATTTGGAAATTTTAATGGCCCAAGTACCTTCCAGAGATGCATGTTGAGTATATTTTTTGATTTACATGAGATTTTAATAGAGGTATTTATAAATTATTTTACTGTATACAGTTCCTAATTTAATGAGTGTGTCTAGTGTTTAGGTAATATTTTACATTGCTACATTTAAAAAAAATCTGATTTTGAAATTTTAGAAGTGACATTTAAAGGTAGATAAAGGAATATTACCAGGTTATGTAGTGTCAAAGCATGGAATTGATGTTTATATATCTATGGTAGACATCATTTCAT
Organism: Viscum album; assembly: GCA_963277665.1. Classification (NCBI taxonomy): domain Eukaryota; kingdom Viridiplantae; phylum Streptophyta; class Magnoliopsida; order Santalales; family Viscaceae; genus Viscum; species Viscum album. The sequence continues at coordinate 671,044,984 of OY728133.1, forward strand.
CCATTATATATCCTATATGTGTGTATGATGTTCGATTATTCCATAGACATGATGTATTTTATCGATTCTTCATTAAATATTTTTGTAATATCACTCTTCACTTATATATATTAATTAAAAAATATATTAATTTTTTAATGATTCATATAGGGTATCATTTGATGAGATAATAAAGAATCTCATCACACCCCGATCATACAACCCCAGTGGTGGTACATCCCATTTGAGATGATCTATGATGCTATAAACATTATGGCTGGAACATTCTTATCTCAAATAGTGGAAGGGTAGTACCATGTGATTTCATATGAATCAATGACTTTAGATTTGGCCCAAAAAATTAAACCACAACAGAAATGGTATTTCTAACTGTTATATTTTCTTTTGAAAAATTATGATCTTTTTCCATGGGATCTAAATTGGTTGTTTTATATGATCATTTTACTTTGCAGTACCTCTTAAAGAATAAAAATGAAAATACACAAATATCCATCGTATAATCTTAGTTTAAAAGTATGAAATCAAGATAATGGAAGAGAAGGGGTCATATAACATGGTGGTTTAACACAAGATTAGGATCACTCACATATTGGATCATGATACAGCAAACTAGGTACCACTTCATGATACTTTCCCTAATGACCATATCTTGGCCATATCAGGTACACATCCTTAGTATAAAGATATATTGAATCTCAGAGTTTCCTTTTAAATTCCAACAATCCTAAATAAATTCAATGTTGAAAAATTGAAGAGTGAGTCTAGGTTTTATTTTTGGGATGGTCCTTACCTTTGGAACATTTTTAGTGATCAAGTCATTAGAGGAATATGTGTGGTTGATTATTAGTTTGAGATTGTTTATCATTTTTTTCACCCAGTTGATTGGGTTGGAAACTTTGGACCCCAAAGTATAGCCAGAAAGATATTAGAATCTATATTATATTGGTCTATCTTTTTTAATGTTGACCATATATTTTTTAGTTCATGATATCAAAACCAAAAAACTTGAAACATTTCGAGGAGATAAGAGATTCCCCAACAGACCATATTATTTTGTGATAATTTTTATGTATGTGGAATTTATTTTATGAGTCAGTTTCCAAGATAATTTGGTTTATTATACAATATTGTCACTATTTATTATGTTACAAAAAGGGGGGAATCCAAGGCCACTATAAATGAGGATTCTCATTTTGTAATGGATTTTTCAAGGTTAATATTTTCTATAGGTTTGGTGTACCAAAGTATGTCATTAGTGACCAAGGTACACAATTTTTAAATTGGGATTTATATTTACTCCATAAGAAGTATGGGGTGACACATAAAACTTATACTCTCTATAACCCCAAATAAATGGTTAGTATGAATTTTCAAATTTGGAGTTGAAACAAATTTTGGTGAAAACAATGTAGCTAGATAGGAAGGACTGAAGCAAGCACTTGGATGATGCTCTATGGTTTTATAAGAAAATAATCAACACTCCCATTAGTATGTACGTATTATGAATCATTTTTGGTAAATCATTTCATCTTTATATAGAAGTCAAACATCAGAATTATTGAGCTATAAAGAAATGATACCTGGATTTAGCCCAAGATGATGATCAAAGGAAACTACAAATTCAAGAGAATGAGAAGATTCGATTATCATCATATGAAAACTCAAGGCTCTGTAAGGAAAGATCAAAAGTGGATCAGGATAGAATGATCCAAAAAGGGAGTTTCCTATAGGATATAAATATTTTCTCAATTTTCCGTGATTAATGATAATGCTCAGTATATAGTGTTCCAAATGGTTAGGTCCTTATGCTGTATTTAAATTTATTCCTTACTGTGAATTGTAGATAACATGAGAATAAATTATAAGGATCATTATAGTCAATGGGAAACATTTGAATTAATAAATTGAGGGACCTACTACCCTTGAATTTGATTTCATCACACTGCAAGACCCCAGTATCACTTGAGAATATTAGGCTATCCCTAAACCTTTCAATTTCATATTATTTTTTCTATTTAAAATTCATCATTTCATGTGAATTTATCATCTCATAGGTTCACATTGTGGAAAATGTAATATTCTAAGTGTGTGGGAGGGGGAAACATTTCGGGGTATCTATTTATGATTTTCATTTGTGTGGTTTTTTTGTTTTTATACTAATTTTCAAAAATAACAAAAACATAAAGAAAATAAATAAAAAAGTCATTTAACATGCTCATTTACATGTTTACCATATAAAAAATGCATGTTTTAAAAATTCAATATTATCATGATAAGAATGAGAAATATTTTATCATCAAGGGTTTAAATTTATAAAAATTGGATTCATCGATGATATTATTTGTTGTGTCATTATAAAACCTTTTAAAATTTGACACCATTTTTTTATATTTTTTCATTGTAATTTATTTCATTTATTTATCCACACAAATTTTTATGAAACCAATAATTGTGATATTGATTCTACTCATTTGAAGGTATAAAAAATTTAGGTAAAAAAATCATCTATATAAATAGTTTATCCAGAAATTTGTTTCTCTTGTGAATAGTTTCATTACAATTCCAAATTGACATATCCATGTGTACCTGATATATGATAGTAGTTCAACCTCAAAAAAATCCAAAAAAACAATATATATATATATAAATATATATTATCTTAATAAAGAGGGGAGTGATGAAATGTATAAATGTAGGGATAACAAGCCCAGGAGATTAATTTTTGACTTCATGGAATACTTATGTTAGTGGTTTTTGAAATTTTATTGAAATGGAATGTTAGATAGGTTCAGTGTAATTAAACTCAGAGAGAATAAATGTTTTACTTGACATTAATATATTTAATAAAGGGTAAAGATATGAGTTTTAAATGGTTGGAAAACACGTATATGGGGAATTAATGTCATTGTACACCCATATATTATTTGAAAATTTTTAGTGTCATTAATATCACTGGATTTTATGTTGATACAATTTTTTAGGTAAAGAAATTTCTTGTTTTTTTAGATTGACTCTTGATGAGATTCTTACTTTTCCAATATTTCCACATTGTATTGTGAAATATGAACATGAATATCTTGTCATAATTTTCTAGAATACATGGCATGTGACTTTTCCCATGAGTAGAAAAGAAAAAGCATGGGAAAGTTAATAAAATAATGTTTTATTGATTATTTTATTGATAATAATTGAAAAAATTCATCACATTGTATTAATTTTTTTATTTATGGAATATTTTGAATTAGATCATTCATTAGTAAATTTTAATAAAATCTCATTTTTGACCCTATAAAGTTAAAAGTAATATTTTGTTCATAAATATATTTTTTTAAATAATTTGAAATTAAAATTTATTAATTGTGTTCCCCACTCAATGAGATAGAACTTTAAGTTGAGAAATCCATGATGGATTATGCATTTTATTGGAGTAAATATTCCGTGAATTTAAAGACAGATTAAACATTCTAGATTGGATACATCACTATTTGGGCATAAATTCTCAATAAAACCTTGAATTTTCCTCAAATTTGGAAAAAAATATGGAGGACCTAATTCCATATGAATCATTATTATAGAAGGATAACTGGGTTACAATTTCTACTGGTCAAAAACTAGGAGCAATTTGGATTAAAATATTTGACCGAATTTCTCATTCACACATGTAAAGTCATGGAATGCTAGCCTCCCCTATCTTATATAAATAGTTTTTTTTCCATTGTAGGGGGTTGGACATTAATTAGGAATTATAGGTAAGAGGAAATGTGGTTTCACTCTATTCCTTCAAGAATTTCAAGAGTGTGAGCTCTTGAAGCAAGGATCCCTTCATTGAATCATTGTTATTCTTCACATTGTAATGTTTCTATTTTCATAATAATCATATTAGTTTCTCATATATTTCTTATATTTTCTTCAATTTTATTATTCCCTACACATTCTCCTTGGTTTTGAAATAAAGAGTAGGAATGTAGTTGGGTTATACCCTTTCTAAATCTTTTCTCATGAAAAAAATTTCTACAATGACTACACAACCCATGTAAGAGTAGTTTTTCATTATAATTGATCTAATTATAAACTTCTTCACTTATTTATTTTTAATCAATGATATTATTTAATTTCTATAATATTATCCATGAAATTCTTTTTAACTTAAAATAAACTAATCAATTTGTTGAACAATTAATACAAAACTCACAAGGTTGAGTAATTTATGTATTTTGAGAGTGAGATCATAATTGGTGAAATAAAAAAACAAGGGTTCAATTTATATAGTTAAAATAAAATCCTAAAACACAATTCATAATCATTTACATAATTTATATGTCACATAATTTACCACCGACCATAATCTATCCTTATAATGACAATAAAATCAGAGTGTTACGATTTCATGTTTTGAAGCTAGACTTGGGTTTAATTAAATTCGTCTTTGTGGTTAAGTTTACTTACATAGGGTTCAAGGGTTAAAATATTAGGGGATCATAATTAATTTTATTTTAATTTAAAAGATAATGATTAATAAGTAATTGAGGATGTAGATTTAGAATTATGATGCCTTTTATGAATAGTTTCAAAAAAAAATATATCTTCTAATTGTGTTTTTTCAATATAATTTCAATAACAAATCTTCTTCAAACATACTTCTTATTTTCATTATAGAACTAAAACAAAATAAAATCCTTCTATATTTTGTATTTATTCTATCGTTATTTTCATAATACCTTTTATAAGTTGTTTTAATTACCACCTCTTTGAGAGATGACCTTGGTCATCCACTCTATTGAACCTAAAATATAAAAACAACCCACATAATTTGAGAGTGACCATGCTAGTTTATTTCATGAACTGGAACATAACATGGTGGCCTAGGGCCCATATAGTTTTGAGTATAAAACATTTATTATAAATTCCCAATAACCATAAATAGAGAATAAAGCATCAATTATCTCTACTCTTGGTACAGTAGGTGTCAAGTAGGAGGAAAATAAGGGAAATCATAATTAATAAGTCATCTCAAGGCTCCTAGCATAAATGAGTATCCTAAAGGAATTCAAGAAGAATAGTTTTTTCATGGTAAGCTATAATGGCATAGAATAATGAAGTGTTTATAAATCATGAATATGATATTTATCCATAATATCAAGTATCAAAGGAAAAACCATGGTCTCGATGAATTATAATTCTTATATAGGTTATCATTTCATAGTATTTTAGTATCCCTGACACCTCTAGTATCCATGAAGGATAATACACTAAACCATAAATCATACATGCTCGTTGAGGTAACAAAAATTATATGTGGGAAATGATAAACCCATCTATGGTTATGAAGAACTATATTCCAAGAGTACTTCATTAAGAAAACTACATGGACATTCTTTTAGAGGAAGATAGATGATAAATTCCACATGATGGTATGTGAAATAACAATTCTAGTGGGGGATCCATGTTTCATCCGACCTCTATTGATGGATAAAATACCAAAATCAAAAATGTTTTATCCCTACGTCATAATATGGGTATAAAAATAGCTCTATCTAATTCTATAGGTATTGAATCCGAGATCTGTTCTTAAAAAGAAGAAATAGAAAAACTCCAACAGGATCCCAGTCCCAACAGTTCAAATTCCTACTCCTCATGGGAATATTATGGGGGTAATCTATGTTGGACATAACCATTATATTCTTAGGAGAAGTACATGTTGTTACCTAGGGCTAGATGGTGTGATAACCCATGTTGGACACCTGGTTGTGTTCTATCTCTCAATGTGGAACGTCTCATCTCAACTACACATATTTTATAAGGGTCACACACCATTCCATATCAATAGAGATACATAGCATGTAACTCGTAATCTGGATCCCTATATCTACAAGGGTATATGATGTGTGGAACATTATACATGGATTTTAGGGAAACATGGGCCCTTATATGTGTTCTCCCTAAACACAATGAGCTATCTAGATAGTGATAAAATGAAGTGCAGATCTATCACAAACCCATGTGATATTTAACTCAAACTCAAAATCCTAAATCCACATTAAGTAGGAGATATAGAATTTTTTCTTCTAATCATCATGGTGTGTAGTTAAAAAAATTATAGAAAGTTAATAGCTCCAATGTATATCACGATCTTCACAACTAGTATGATGAATCATAGTGAAGACATCCCAAATTCCAATAATATGTTGGCAACGACCATGTCATCACTGGAAGCAAGATTATATAATTCCTTCAATGAAAAATCAGATTTTCCTCACTTCCAATCATCCTCCACTTGTCCTGGATTGTGAATTGTCACCATTATTCTTTGAAGGATTCTCGTCACCATTAAAAATCCTTCACTAGATGCATCATCTATGAATCCTCCATCATTGAAAAAATAATCTTGACCATATATTTCATGAATCAATATCGTTCATTAAAGCCTTATGGTCTTGTCTGAATCACCTACTACATAAATGTCTTTATTCTTAAAAATATGGTCATACTAACCACATATGTGATTCCATCAACATCCACAATCCATCCTTGTGTCTCAATCCTAAAACTCACATTAATGTAAATGATCCAAAAAACCAAAAAAGTCATGTGATGATAATCATCCTAAAAAAATGTTGAACTACCAATAAATCTATTTCTAAGGATAAAGACATGAATAACAGTGGGAGAAAACAATGAAAATACAAATGTGGGTTATGGAAAAGATTATATGACACTGATTATCATATTAATTCTAGGAAAAAAGGACCAAGTATAATTAAAAGGTTTAAATAAAATTAATAAATATCATAATTTAAAATAGAAATCATATTTGATGAGGCCATGAAAATACCCAATCATGGATTTAGTTTTGAGATGATTGATATATGTTAATTTTATCGATAAAAGGAGATTGAATTTCATAAATATAAAACCCCTTCCCCAATATCGGATTTATATTTAGAGGATAAAAAATTATAAAAGAGATTAGTAGATGATTATGTTATTTTTTTATCATCTTCACAAATATCAATTATCAATTGCTGTTGATGCTAAATCTTGAGTTCATATGTAGATTTATATGCGATAGGGAGTGTTCTCACTCCCTCTACCACAATTCTCTATGATTATATGGATAACCCCAATGATTCGCCTAAGAGATTATTATATAGATTTACATTTTATTATCAATAAATTAAAACCAAATAAATTAAATTTTTAACTAATCCATGATAATCCATCATACAAATGCACACCATCATGAATCCTAATGCAAAATGAATTTATGTCATGCCTATGATAAAAGCAATAATCTAAAATGAACTAAGGTCTCAATTTCCCCATCTGATTCACCATTTAAAAGATAAATACATTTCATTAGAAACCCTCATGCTTGGAAAAAAATAATATAATAATTTTATTATATTATTTAAGAGTCCAAACAACACTCAATTTTCCATGTCTTCTCCTTTATGGGTTAATCAGAATACTTTGGAACCAACAGAAACCTTAGTAAATATTTCTGGGATCGCCTACTAGAATTAAATTACCATTTTACCCCTATTAAATTCCTATTACCTGAAATATAATAATTGTAACAATGTAAAAATTGGTGAAAATATAGGACACTACATTAATCTATATTCCATTGAATGTGACATATCATTTAAATAATGTTATGGAGTTTTATAAATGTGTCACACCACTATCTTATAAAAGGAGAATTCAGCTACCCCTTTATATACACTTGAAAATTAAAATTTCTCTTTAACCTCTCTCTATTTTACATCCCCAAGATTTATCTCTAATGTTTGGAAACCTTTAACCCATGTGAAATTCCTAAATCCTCTTTTTCAAAAAGTTCCCCCAGGAGAATGTTTAAATTCTCAATGTGGGTCATAATAACTTAATAACTATTTTTCATCATTATCTACCTCCTAAAAATATATTTTACCCATTTTGATATAATGAAAAATAATTTATTATTATAATTTACTTTTATTATGTTGAGGATATTATCATTATATATCCTTTCAACTTCCTTAAAAAATGACAACAGTGTGCATGCGTACGTGTGAACTACCACCTCTCTAAGGAGACATATTTCATTTTCTATAATCTACTTATATATCCAGTTAGAAAAGGTTATTTAATGAATAATATTATATATATAAATTTTTTAATATTCTCAAAGGATAAACCATTTTCTAACTTCTTATGGTTCTATAAAAATTGAAATATCACTTATGTGTATGTATGGACTACCACCTTCACAAAGTAATGTATTTATTTTTTCATCGCCACCTTACAAAACTAGTTTTTAAAATGTATTTGATTAATATATATGATATTAAAAAGTATTATATTCTAGGAATAATTTTTTTAAAGGATAAACTAATAATATATGATCATTATAAAATATAATATCGATATTAGTAAAATCCCTGAAACAATCTCATCATGGATTCCATTTTTGAAAACCATACCCATTTACTCAGTGGAATGAAAATGGGAGTTAATAAATTATTTAAAGAAAAAGATTATAATATTTTAAAAAATCTCATAATGATGAAATTTTTGTCAAAGAACAGGGTATAACTTCACCATTTCGAAACATGTAAGAAACAATCTAAATTACTTACATCTAATGATGAGAATATAGCATAGGAAACAAATATATGTGTATGAAATATGTATAATTTATGAATATAAATGGGAATATATATGAATATTTTTATGAAATAAGTTATGGTGGTTATTTTTATTATAATTGAGGATAAATATCTTTCATTAAAGTCAATAATAAATGGTAAGGGTTCTTTGTATTTAATTTTCTTATTTGAGACATGTTTTATATTATGCACATATTTAGGTTTACCTGGTATATATACTTCCCATTTGACATATTTTTCTATTAATATCACTATTAATAGTATTTAAAATCATATTTCTTGTTTTCTACTATAATTTATTTTGATTCAAAAGTTACCAAAATGGTAGGGGTGTATTTTAAAATATCTCTTTGTTTTGGTCATAAATATTTATCTTTCATATCTATATTATTCCTCCTGAAAATGTTCCCCATTCATATTTTGAAACCCAAATATGTATTATTTTGGACTATTTAATTTGTATTAACTCTTTTAAAAATAATTTTGTACTACCCTTTTAATGATATGGATTTCAATAAAGGTATTTGAAAAACTTATTCATGTTAATATATTTTATCTTCCACTCCACATTTATAGACATATACCATATTTGTTTTCCAAAATCAATTTTTTCAAGATTTATATTTTGAAATAAGTTTTTAAAATGGATTCTAGTCATCTTCTGGAAAATTCAATTTAAAATTTTCTTGTGACTTCATTTCCAATTAACGTTTTAATTTCTTATAAAATGTGGAAGGGCTATTTATTAAATGTCTTTTGTACTAATACATTTTCCCACTACCATAATCCGATTTATTTAAGAAACTTAATGTACATGTTTTCATGGGTATTTAAAGGAATATAAACCCAGTTTTTTTATAAAATAGTTTGTAAAAAGGTTATAAAAAATTTAAATTTTGTTTCTTTTTCTTTGTCCAAGTAAAATTTTAATGATATTTTAAAGATTTTTTTTTCATATATGTCATCATCATTTAAATTTTATCATGTATCACTAGGGATATTCTCTAATAAATTCATAAAAATTATTTCAATTGAATGATTATGATCATGTTTTTCCATTATTTATGTTGTAAATTATTGAATTTTTTGTACATTTATTATTTTGAATACAAATGTTTATTGATTATAAAGAAATGTTGATTATGAATTGTATTTTTATTCATTAATTTCATATGGTCAATTAATTTTAATTATTCAATGATAATAGAGGCCTGAAATAGAATAAATATTCATTATAGGGTATCGTGATACAAACATGTTTGACTATTTAGTATATCCCTTAAATATTTTTCTATGATGTGTTAGAAAATGGACTTAATGCTATGATTATGATATCTGATATTATGAATTTTATCACTTAAGAACCAATTATTTTTGTCCATGTGATTATTTATGTTTTTATGTCATACATGGATATATTTTTCCTTCATGATATTAGTTTTGTGGGATATTTGATTATCTCTTCTATATTTTTATTTAATTAGTTATTAAATGATGGCTTCTGTTGTACATTTTCCCTCACTAAGAATCAAACCTCACCAATTTATTTTGTTTCTTATCCTTAGGGTACCTGGAAGTTAACTTTGATTGATTTCATTGATATAATAGAATAAATAAAAATGTTATTAATAGAATTTTTAGTTGTATTTAATTTTTTTAAATGTAATATGAGAATCATTTATGTATCTATTATTTGAAAACTACTAAATTGTGTGATCCTATTTGATGTGATCACATGTATCTTTTAGCAATGTAATAAATTAACCACTAGCCTTATTATACTAGATTTGGGGTTCTTAAAATTGATATCATATTTTTTTAGTAGATATATTGGGAACTATACTTAGGAAATGTTACCCCCCAAGCTTCCATGACATGATTCTCTTTGAATAATACAATAGCCTGCGTTGTATGCATCTTCAAGTTCTAGCACACCATGACCAATCAAACTAGTCATTTAAAAAGCAGTTATGAATAATAATACACACTTTTTGAAATTTTCTAAATTTATTTTTCAAAATGGACTTTATTTTTGGATTCATAATATCAAAATTATCTTAAGGTGATTTATTGGTATTTTTTAGAAAACGTTCATTTTTTTGATGAATAGTGAAAAACATTGCATTATTATTTAAAACCGACTTTTTTATTTTAATAATTATTATTTTTATTTAAATTTATGTTAAAGTAAAAATAGATACATAATACCTACATTAGTCAAATTTAATTCACTGGAGTCTTTTTATAATAAGATTATATATATATAATTTTATTTAACTTTTTAACGTCTTTTACCCACCTTCTAGGAAAATTTGAAAATTTGAATAAAATGTAATTTTAATGCTTTTGTGAATTGAATTTCAAAAATCTGAGAGACATGGTTGAAATCAGTAAGTAAAATATGGTTGAATATGATGAAAATAATTTTTTGGTGAATAGTCACTTTTGAATTTTATTTACCATAGTTAAAAGTAAATAGCGTAATTAAAGGTAACATTATTGTTATAGTTACCCCAACACATGTAATAATTCTATTGGATAAGTGTTTTTCGACCAAAATCATCCTTAGGAGAAAAATAATATTCTTTTTGATCCATTTGGGTTAGATTAGGATATTTATTATATTTTATTTAATGATGAGTTAAAAGTGTTAAATTCAAATTTTAATAATTAAAACATCTTTAATATAGGGTTATACTTAAGATAAATTTGACTATAATTATTAATTATAAAGATTAAAGTATTTCCTATATCATAGTAATTTATTTATAATTTTTAAACACTAAATAATTATTTTTATTTATTAGACAATGATAATGAAATAATTACCTTATTAATGAATGATTAAAATAATTGATGTTATAAATATTAAAATATATTTAAATTGAAACTTTTGAATCCATACACAAATTTTATAGGTAAATATAATATGTTAGGGTTGATTCCATGTATTTATTTTGAATTAATAATGTTTTTATGACTTTCACAAAAACCAAATGCTAAATAATGTCAAAATTGACATAAACGATTTTTTAACACAAATAATATTTTACTAAATGATATAATATCCTAAAAATATATGATTCATAAAAAGTACTTAGATAAGGTTATATATGTCATTAATTAACCACTTGAGGTTATCTTTTAGTTTTATAGTCTGTTTACTAACCATGTAATATAAAACTACAAGAAGACATGGTAAATGTTAAACTATTTAACTAAGAGTTAAATCTAAAATATAAGGTTAATATGGAAACCTAGACTTGTATAAAACCTATTTTTTGTTAAAATTTAGACCCATAACCACCTCACCCTCTATATAAATCCATATTGATCTATTAGAAACCGAAAATTATTTTTATTATAAATTTATAATTCAAGATCTTCCTAAAGCGCCCCTCACCATTATTATAAAAGGGTACTTCCCTTGATCTCTAATTCACACCTCTAAAGAAATTTATCTCAAAAAAACCAATCCAAATGTCCTACCATATAACCTCACTTCAACCTGGAATCATTACTTTTATTAGAAATCAAACCAAAGAGCCCTTTTGTTCAAATCAAACGGAAGCACCCAAAGAAGAGGTAATAATTTCATCACCTCTTCCAATGCTATTTTCTTCTTCCACTTCCAATTTCTTTTTTGTTTCCATACTTAATAACTCAAGTACCTTATATATACTGATATGTTATTATAAATATTGTAAAACCATATTCATTATTCTATCCATCTTATGAATGAAAAAGTCACCATACGTGCGCACGTACGGCTTACTGTCTCCACATCATGGTGTAATTTTTTATTCAACACTTCATTATTTATATGGGTATAGTAATGATTGTAATTGATTTAAATAATAAATATAACATTTTAATCATTCTTTATATATAATTTACCATCAAATTATATACTATTTCACTAGAAATAGAATGATATTTTCACTCATGCGTATGTACGGATTACCATCTCCACAACAGGATGAGATTTCATTCCCATCATAACCATCATGAATATTTTCATTGTATGACTAAAAAAATTTTAAGAACATAATATCATTCAGGATACAAATAAAATACATCCTATCTATAAAAATCATGACTTACATAACAAAATATATAAATGAAAATGAATCAGTTAACACCCGAAAAAATGATACTTTTGAAATATTATTAACAAGAAATATTAGAGAATCATATATCATATCATTTTTATATATTTGATTCTTTTATAATTTAATTATAATTATTTATCCATTATTAAGGAGGTTAACATACCCTAGGCTATGGAAAAGTACAAGGTTAGGGGTTTTCATCTCACTGTTTATTCCCATGATATTCATACTATATTTTCTACTATTTCCTATTATGTGGTATATATACTACCCATGATTAATATACTTTAATTTATGGGAATTTACATCTTAATTTTATTATCCTTCTTTTATGGGGTGTATTTTTTTTAAGTTACCAAATCGGTAAGGGAATTTCTAATTTTAATTGAACTCATTGGATTTTATGCGCACTTCATTGATTATTTTAGTCCAATATTATGTATAAAATAACTATTTATTTATTTCTGTAGTAATTTCCACCCCCCTTTCTGTGGATATACTTTTTATACACATAATAACTCCATTGGTAAATTCTCAACTCATTGATATGAACTTGATAAGGGTAATCTTAGCTCAATTTCCATTCATTGAGTTAAACATCCAAGTCATTGGTTTTGTTTTTACAACAATATGTGTGAATGTCCTCTGATTTATTTACACTAAATATACAATCATATTGAGTGTATTTATATATTTCACACATAATTAGTTCATTTATTTATCCATAATATAAGGATACGGTCTTTATAAGGGATTTTGTCTCAATTTACATTCCATTGGGACTTATTTGTTGTTATGCACGAATTCAATTTTATCTGGTGTATATACTGTCCATTGAAATATTATATCATGAATCCCTTTATTATACTGATATTATAAATTATTTATTATTTTTATTCCTTAATTATTTGTATTCAAGCGTCTTTCATTTGGTTAGGAACTCTTTAACTAAAATACCGTTTTAAATGTTTTAAAGATTTATTATTCTAAATATTTCTCATTAATTTCCATGTTCTAAAAATGGTTTTTAAGTATTTATTTATAAGTAAATAAATTTTTTAAAATTAAAATTCCCTTTAAAAGTTTAAAATTGGTATGAGACACTTTGATTCTAAAATCTCTTCTAAACGACTTCTTTGATAAATAGTATGAATTTTAAACGTTTTCAAGAAAAAAGGGATATTTTTCTCAAATAGATTTATTGATTATTTTCATCCATGTCAATATCCTTCATTTATTTTATTATTGATTGTGGTTGATTTATTATAATACAATCTTCCATATTGTATTGAGTGTGTTATGTTTGAATGTGGGTGTTCTATTTTTATACCATTCATGGTTTTTGGTTAAAGTATTGACATTTTGTATGCTATTTTGAATAGAAATATTTAGATTATGTTCACCATTTTCATATGAGGATTGAATTGGACTTAGTAAATGACGGTAAATTCCCTCCATAGCACCGCGATGCATCTATAGGTCTCATGAGAGAAACTAGTTTATTGGCATAAGGCCATGACAAAATTTATATTTAGGGTCTTGGCACGAGGCCTTGAATTTGTGGTTATGATGTTCAAAATTATGGATTCCATCATTATGAGATTATATTTTGATATTACATATGATTATTCGACTAGTAAATTATCCTTGTGAATAAGAAAATGGAATTATTTGATTTATTTTTTCCATATTAACTTGAAGTGTATGTTTAAAAGGCTTGTTTTTTAGTCTTATACATTGGATTAAATGTTTATGCTTATTTATGATATTTCCTATTATATTGTTATCCTTACTGAGCATCTGAGCTCACCCCATTCTTATGTTTAATTTTTCCTAGGATGCGCAAAAGTATATATTGACTGACCTGCAGGGTTAGGATAATGGATATGAGTGTGTTCAAAGGAGACACAATGTTTTGTTTTCACTTCATAATGTAATGTAAAACTTATTATTGTATCTAGTACTTACAAGGCTACTATACCGATCATTTTTTAAGGACTTGATTCCATAAAATCATTCCAATGTTATGTAATAATGCACTGACTCAATGTAACTATGGTCGGGGTGTTACACATGGTATCAGAGGAAGTTTAGTACAAACCTTAGAAACTAGATTTAGAAAAACTCTGATTAGATAACATTACACTAAGACAAAATTTGAGGATTAGGATAGAAGAACTTCCTAGAATATTGGTAGTAGAGTTATTTTGTGAGTTTTCCAAGAAATACATCACTTTTTGGACACTACAAGTGGACGTGGTTATGGCATAGATGTACCTAGGAGTTAAAACTCTAACAAGGAGTTTCGAGTTTTACCCAGGGTATCATGGTACACAAAAATGGTCCTTACTGTGCACCTGGTTTGACACTCCCAGGGGATATGCTTAGGATAATTCACATTTTCTTTACAAATGTATTTGAAGGATTTTAATATAAAATGAGAATAAATAACCTTTGTTAAATCCTAAGGTGTTTTAGATTGAAAATAAGGTGTCATGATATTCTCTAAATGATTTTATGACTATTGTTACTCACACTATGATTTCTAGTTTTAGTCAATGTCTGGATTCCAGGTAAGTCATAGTAACATTGAAAATGATGTAAGAGGTGGGAACAGTTGTGGAAATGAGCAACAAAATGGAATGTTAATAGACGTAAAAGATATTGAAATCATGCTGAATCAGTTTTCCAAAAATATGATCAACAACATATACATTAACAAACTCCCAAACTGAATAAAGAAGAAAATGCCAGAGAATAATAAGAGCTCCAGCCATGGAGAACATAGAGAAAAGAAAGCTCAATTTCCATCATGCAAGAAATGTGGAAGGAGACACCAAGGAAAATTTCTTAATAGAACAAATAATTTCTTTATGTGTGGTAAATAAGAACATAAAATAAAGAATTGTCAAGGAAAAATGAAGATTACTATGGAAGAAAATAAAAATGATATTAGGAATCCATTTACATCATTTTTTTAAATGTAAGAGACCTGGGAATTACCCGAGTCAATTCCCTATTCTATAGGATAACCTCAAGGTCAAGGAAGAACCAATGTGGAAATAAATGGACGATGAAATGTTTAAAATTATTAATGCTCTTTGTTGATGGTATTACATTGGAACAATTTTCTCTTGTATGTGTAACCCTATAGTTTGTTATGTGAAAAATATATATGAGAAAAAATAATCTTTTCTTTTTTGGAAATAATTATAAAGAACTATTTGGATTTATCTGATCCTTGAATTTGAGTCAATTACAGGTTATTACTTTTGGGATAAAAATGTGAGGCATGTGAAAAACTTTATTGTTAAAATATTTTATGGTTATTTTTGATGAATTTATCTCATTTTAGGGAATGTTATAAATTTATATAGTTTTAGAAAAAGGACATCACATAGACTATGTAACAACCAGTCGTATCAGAAAAAGCTACGAGAATCAAACCCACAGCCAATGAGTGACTGAGATTTATCACCTACCACTGGACTACATGATGTCCCTAGTTAGTATGACTAATTTTTTTAGTTAAATGATTTTATAGATCAAGAATATGTTTATTTTGGGAACTTATTATTTATCAAATAGATATCTTTAGTATAGGAAAATGATTTGGTGATTAAGTGATAAATGTTATCGTGAAATATGTTCGCTCTTTTGGGAGCACTATATTCCTAAGGGAAATAGAATACTATGGGATTTCATTTGAGGAGTAATAGTGGACTTTTATTTTGGAAGAATCTATGTTTTTATTGTGGACATACAACGATTTGGATTATTTATGGATATTATTAACCTATCATAGAGAATATGTGATTAGGTTAATTAATTTTAAGTATGCGACTTTAAGAGTAGTCGATGTTATTTGGAGATAAATGTTATGATTTATCGTGTAATAATATGTAATCAAATCCTTCTAAACATTGTGTATTGTTTGTTTAATTTTGGATATTAAGAAAAGTATTTCTTTCTCTAAACCATTATCCTTTTTGGGGATCATCTGATCTTTTACTAACCATTTTGGTTTTGGTTAATTTCTAAATACAAGGGAAATATATAGTTCATATTTTGCGGATTATGTGATTCTATATAAGTTGATTCTAGCACTTCTTGGGTGACTAAGTCATGTTGAATACTCATCGTTTGAAGAAAATATGAGTTTGTGGTAGAAAAATATTAAAGGATGAAACTCTACATGAAACGTAAGTATATATCATTATGTTCTTAGTCAATCTCATAAATAAAATATTCAAATTTATGAAAAGTAACTTAAAACAAAAACTTTATCCGTTTACTCTTTGAATTGGGCAATCAAAGACCGTTTAACCCATCACAAGTTTATAGCTTTCAAATTGTTAAATTTCTCCTAATAATATTATCTATCACTCTCCATCATAACTTGATGGTTAGTTTTCACTTAGATATCCAAGTTTTCCACAATAGAACCCAAGTATGTGTTATTTCCAGTAACCTTCATACTTACCTTTCTTTATTTTAAAAAAGAGGCATCATTAATCCATTTTTCGATGTGGGATTTCAACTAAGATATTTTGAAATGTAAAATCCTAAGTTATCAATCACGAGTTTAAATTTCAAGGACACAATTTATTGAAGAGGGACAATTTAACACCCCAAGATTCCAAGATAAGTTTCCTTTTGAATAATGCAATAGCTTGCGTTGTACAAAATGTTGAGTTCTAGCACACCATGACCAATCAAACTAGCCATTTAAAAAAAGTTATGAATAGTAATACCCACTTTTTGAAATATTATAAATATTATTTTTTAAAATTGACTTGTTTTTTGTATTCGGAATATCAAAATTAGATTTGGGTATTTTTTTGGTATTTTTCTGAGAACTTTCGATTTTTTGATGAATAGTGAAAAACACTACATTATTATTTAAAACCGAATTTTGATTTAAAATCAAAATAGATACATAATACCTATATTAGTACAATTTAATTCAATGAGGTCATTTTATAATAATATTATATATAAAAAAATTTATTTAACTTTTTATCATCTTTTACTCACCTTCTAGGCACATATGAAAATTTGCATAAAACATAACTTTACTGCTTATGTGAATTGAATATGAAAAATATAAGAGACAAAGTTGAAATCAGTATGTAAAATGTGGTTCAATAGGATGAAAATAAGTTTTCGTGAATAATAAATTTTTAATTTTATTTACCATGGTTAAAAGTAAACAGGGTAATTAAAGGTACAATTAATGTTATAATTACCTGAAAACATGTTCTAATTATATTAGATAGGTTTTTTTCGAACAAAATAAATATTAGGAAAAAAAATAATATCCTTTTTGATCCATTTGGGTTAGATTAGGATACTTATTATATTTTATTTAAAGAAGAGTTAAAAGTGTTAAATTCAAATTTTAATAACTAAAACATTTTTAATATAGGGTTATTCAAAAGAAATATTTGACTATAAATATTAATTAGAAAGATAAAAATATTTCCCACATCATAGTATTTTATTTATAATTTTTATACATTAAATAATTAAATTTATTTGTGACACAATGATGATAAAATAATTACCATATTAATGAAAGATTAAAATAATTTATGTTATAAATATTAAAATAAATTTTATTTTAATGTTTTGATTCCATCCATGAATTTTATAGGTGAATATGACATGTTATGGTTGATTCAGTTTTTTTTTAAGTAATAAAGTTGTTATGACTTTCACAAAAACCAAATGCTTAATAATGTCAAAATTGACATAAATGAGTTTTTAAAACAAATACTATTTTATTAAATGATATAATATCCTAAAAATCTAAATTCATCCAAACAACTTATATTAGGTTAGATATGTCACTAATGAACCACTTTATAATCTATTGGAATTTTATAGTATGTTTATTAGCCATGTAATATAAAAATACAAGAAGACATGGTAAATGTTAAACTATTTAATGAAGAGTTAAATCTAAAATATAAGGTTAATATCTTGACCTAAACTTGTATAATAAATATTGGATGAGAAACTTTTGACAAATAAAAACCTTATACTAGAAATAAATCTATTTGGAGCTATTAAAACCGAAAATTATTTTTATAATAAATTTATATTTCAAGCTTTTCCTAAAGTGCCCCTCATCTCTCTTATAAAAGGGTACTTACCCTTCTCTCAAATTCACACCTCCAAAGCCATTTGGCTCAGCCAAACCCTACTAAAATATCATCCTAAATACCCTAAATTCAACCTATAATTATTACTTTGATCATAAAGTCAACCAAATGATCCCTTTTGTTCAAATCAAAAGGAAGCACCTGAAGAAGAGGTAACTATTTCATCACCACTTTCAATGTAATTTTCTTTATCCACTTCCTGTTTCTTTATTGTTTACATAATAAAATAATAACTCTAGTAACTTCTATATAATGAGATGTTATTATAAATATGGTACAACCATATTCAATATTCAATCCATTCTATGAATGATAAAGTTACCATACGTGCGTACATACAACTTACCATCTCCACGTTGTGGTGTAATTTTTTATTCAACAATTCATTATTTGGATGGGTATAATAATGACTATAATTTATTTAAATAATAAATATAACATTTTTAGTATTCATTATATATAATATACCATACAATTACTTACGATTTCACTCGCAATAGAATGATATTTTCGCTCGTGTGTACGTATGACTTACCATCTCCATGAGGCGATCATACATCATTGACCAATGTAACCATTCAAGAAAAATTTTCATTGGATGATTAAAAAAATAACTTTTAAGAACATAATATCATTATGTATACGAATAAAATACATCCTATCCTTAAAAATCATGACTTATGTACCAAAATATATAAAGTAAAATGAATCAGTTAACACCTGAAATAATGATACTACTAAAATATAATTAACAAAAAATATTATAGGATCATATATGATATCATATTTATATATGTGGTTCTTTTATAATTTAATAAAAATTGTTTAACCATTATATTTGAGGTTAAATTACCCTCAAATAAGGAAAAGTACAAGGTAAGGGGTTTTCATCTCGCTTTTTATTCCCGTGAGATTCATGATATATTTTCCACTATTTCTTATTGTGTGGTTTATGTACTGACCATGACTATATTATTTGTGAAATATAATTTAATTTATGGGAATTTGAATATTCATTGTATGATCCTTATTTCATTGGGTGTATGTTTTGTAAGTTACTAAATCAGTAATGGAATTTTTAATTTCAATTACCACTCATTAGGGTTTACGTACACTTCATTGATTATTTTACTCCAAGATTTTGTGCGGAATAACAATTTATTTATATATGTAGTAATTTCTAATCCCCTTTATTTGGATATAATTTTGATACACATAACCACTCCATTGGTAAATTCTCAAGTCATTGAAATGATCTTGATAAGGGTAATAATAACTCAATTTCCTTCACTGAGTTAAACATCCAAGTCATTGGTTTTGTGTTTACCTGAATATGTTTGAATGTACTTTGATTTATTTACACTAAATATACAACCATGTTTAGTGTATTTATATTTATCACACATAATTATGTAATTTATTTATCCTTAATCTAATGATACTATCTTTATAATGGATTTTGTCTAAATTTACATTCCATTGAGACTTTTTTGTTGTTATGCACCAATTCACTTTCATATGGTGTATATAATATCATTTGACATATTATATAATAAATTATTTTATTCTCATTATATTATAATGTTTTGATTAATTTTATTCCTGAATTATTTGTCTTCAATAATCTTTCATTTGGTTAGGAACTCTTTAACTAAAATATTGTTTTAAATGTATTATAGATTTATTCTTCTAAATATTTTTCATTAATGTCTATGTATTAAAAATGTTTTTTAGGATTTATTTATATGTACCCGAATTATTTAATATTAAAATTTCTTTTTAAAGTTTCAATGTGGTATGGGACACTTTGATTAAAAAATATCTTCTAAATGACTTCTTTGATAAATAGTGCGACTTTTAAATGTTTTCAAGAAAAAAGGGATATTTCTCTCAAATAGTTTTACTGATTATTTTCATCTATCCAAATATCATTAATTATATTTTATTCTTGATTGAGGTATATTTATTATAATATAATCTTTTATATTGTTTTAAATGAGTTATGTTTTCCTATGGATGTGCTATTTTTATACCATTGAAGGTTTGTGGTTAATGTATTGAGATTTCATATGCTAGTTTTAACATGAATATTTAGATTATGTTTCACCCTTTTCATATGAGGAATTTATTGGACTAATTAAGTGAAGGTTTTGGCCCAATATAGCCCCTCGATGCATCGGTGGGTCTCACGAGACAAACTAGTGTCTTGGAACAAGGCCTGGAAAAAATTTATATTTAGGGTCTTAGCATGAGGCCTTGACTTTGTGGTTATGATGTCCGACATTATGCATTAAATCATTATGAGATTAGATATTGATATTACATGTTACTATTTAACTAGTATAATATCCATGTGAATACTTAAATGGCATTATTTGACTTATCTTTTCTATATTATGATGAAGTTTATTTTTAAAATTCTTGTGTTTTAGTCTTATACATTGGCTGAAATGTTTATGCTTATTTATGATAGTTTTCACTATATTTTTATCTTTAATGAGCATCTGATCTCACCCCTTTCTTATGTTTAATTTTTCCCAGGATGCGCAGAAGTATATATTAACTGACCGGCATGGTTAGGCTAGAGGATATGAGTGTGTTAAAAGGAGATACAATGTTGCTTTTTCATTTCATAATGTAATGTAAAACTTATTTATGTATCTAGTAATTCCAAGGCTACTAAACTGATCGGTCTTTGAGGACTTGATTCATTTTAATCATTCCAATGTTATGTAATAATGCACAAACTCCGGTTAACTGGGGTCGGGGCATTACAAGAAAACATAGATTAAATAAAATAACCCTATGATATACTCTAGGGATAAGCCAATGTATATAATAACATCCTAAAATTTTGGTAAAGTGTATATTGCATGGTTTATTCATAATTAAATCCATGAATAGAAAAAAAAAACAAGTGTATTTGAGATCTTTTATAGATATACCTAGTTGTAATAACTATGAAATTAATTGTTGAGTGTTAACTCAACATTTACTTCATGAATGATAAAGAGTCCTAACTATGCACCATGTTTGACACGTATGAGGGATTTTCTTTTGGGATTAACATACTCTTTATAAAACATTATGAGGAATTTGAGAACATTCTTATAGTATTTTAAGGAAACCTAATAAGAAAATAACCTTAATGTATCATAGTCTAAAATGAAGGTTTTAAAATATGGGTCATTTTAGGTTAGAATTTTCTTATAACGACATTACATTAATATTATTGGATATCATAATAATATTTTTGTTTCAGTATCTGGTAAGAATTAGTATTATTAAATTGAATCTAGTAAAGGTATGTATCTAGAAAACTATATGTCTTATAATCCAATTAAAGAAGAATATTTGGAAAAAATGGGCATGAGAAATGAAAATCTAAACACATGTTCATTAAGAGGTAACTAATAAGTTTCATATTCTTACCTATGATACTGAGATTAGTATATTAATAAAAATTTTATATTGATCGATTCATATCCTATGGATACTATTAACTTGTTATTATTATGTGATAATTAAAATTTATAGGATGTAATTTATTTAATGGGGAGAATATAACACCCAATGATTTCAGTATGTAATTTTTATTTAAATAAAAAATATGTCGAATACCTTATATCACATGATACATCAAACTAAAAAACTGAATTATATTTTATAAATTAATCCAAACAATAATTAATCTTGAGAATAAAATGTAAAATAATATTTAATAAATTATACAAATAGTAAAACTCAAGTAAATAAAAAAGTATTTAAAATGATTTGTTTAATATTTTTTTATTATTTTAAAAAATGATTTGATGTATTATATTAATAATTAATTAAATAAATTTAATGGTTAAAAGATAAATAATTAATTTTAGTATAATGCGATTTTAATCATTTAATAATAAAAGGAATATTTTTTTAAAAATTTATTTTTTAATTACATTGTGTGTTTTTATTTAAAAAATTAAATTGAAAATTTTAAAAAGGTTATTCTAATAAAATTATTAATTCGAAAATAATTGTATTAACATCTATTTAATTTTTAATTGATTTGATATGATTAAGAACACTTACTATTTAAAAAAGTCATTTTCCAATTAAAATAGATTTTCATTATATTTAATGCTTAATTTTAAGAGTTAAATTTAAAAAATTTGGATTTTGAATTTTATAAAAAAATATTTCAGTTTTTGATTAATAGTACCTAAAATAATGCAGAGTGAACTTATAAGTTTTTTTTTCTAAAAAGGTTTAATTTTTAGGTGAACAATAGAAAATAATATTTTTATAAATACTATCATATTTGGGATATAAGAATGAACGGAAAATTTTTGTAACCATTTTCTAAATAAAATTTTTATTTTATAATTAAATTTATAAATTTATTATTTTTATTTTTACATAGAAACCTATATTTACAATTTATAACTCATGTTTTTTTATTCCAATGGAATAAATATATTTTAGGATTTTATTTTAATTAAATATTCACATGGTAGATTTAAGTATAAATTTAAATATGAACAAATATTTTTTTTAATGATAAACTAATTAAATTTATTAAAATCATAAACATTTAAAATATTATCTGAAAAATAATTTTTATACTTAACAATACACTTTTCATAAAAATGATTTTCTTTGCATTGTATGCATGAATATCAAAAAAAAATATCACCCTTGAAAATTTTAATTTTTAAAATTCTTTTAATATTATAAATAATAATTTTCCAATTAATTGATAAGATTAATTTTAATCTTATACATTAAAATAAATTACCCGGGATAAAAATTAATTTACATTGTAAAATCATACTATAGTAAAAAGTAAAACCAAGGAAAAAAACATAAATTTCCCCCAAAAAATATCAAAATGTGTGGTTTAGGGTTTTATCTACAAAACTTTATTCCCTAGTCATTGTTGTAAACTTTTGGAGCCACATTCCTTTCAAAGTGACATGAAATTGAACTAGAGTTGTGGTTATTTAGAAATAATCCACCCTTATCACTTATAAAAGGAGACTTCCACCATCCATTTACACACACTATAAAATTATAATTACTCTATAAAATCATACAATTTTATATATATTAGATTCTTCTCCCACATTTGTTATATCTTATCCCATGTAAAATAACAAAATCCTACATTTTTAAATGGTCCTCCAAGAGAAGGTTCAAATTCTCTACATTATTAATAATCTCTTATTAACTCTTTTTCTTTTTTATATTCAACCACCAAACCTATTTTATCCATTATAATATAATTAAATCAGTTGTATTTTTACACTTAAATTTTATTATTTTAATTGAATAATCATTATCTAGCCTTCCCAATTCCTTTTAAGAATGAGAATGTTGTTCATGTATTTGTGGGGACTACCACCATCACAATGCAATGCATTTTTTTTCATAACCAACTTACACAGATAGTTCTAAATGAATATTTAATTAATAAATAAGACATTAATAAAATTTTAAGATTCTGAAAAAATAATCCATTATATACATTCCTATATTCTATGAAAAATTAAAACATCATCCATGTGTACGAGCAGACTACCACCTTCATAAAGCGATGTGTTTCATTTTTCATTATTTCCTTACCTGGACAGTTATGAAAATATATTTAATGAAAATATATTATATTAATTAGTATTTTATATATTGAATTATAAAATGGAAGGATGACTTGTTGATTAGTGATCATTATAATGTAACCCATTGATATTAATAAATTACCCAAAACAAACTCTAGATTCAATTTTAAAAAACCATACCATTGAGTTTCATAGAATAAAAGAGGGAATTAATAAAAAATTAAACCAAAAAATATTATAATATAAATAATAATCTTGTAATTATTATTTTTTATCAAATAATGAGTTTTGAGAACATCATTATTATGAAACATATATGAAATAATCTAAGTAATTAACATCTGATAATGAAAATCAACTATAAATAACTAATATATGTGTACATAATGAGTATAATTGAATAAGATAAAAGGTAAAAAAAATATGAATAAGGGTTTTGGAATAAATGATAAAGATGTTTATGTAAATTTTAAAGGATTTTAAAGTTCTATCCTAGAATTTGGGAGTAAAAGGTAATGATTCTTAGTCACCAATTATCTTCTTTGAGAAATGCTTTGTATTATGAAAATTTTTATTTCATGTTTTATCCTACAATGTATTTTGATTCCAAAGTCACCAAAACTGAAATGTTTTATTTTATAACCTCATTTGATTTTGGCTAGGAATATTTCTCCTCCATATCAATATTCTTCTTCCTTATAATGTTATCCTTTATTACATTGAAACTAAAATTTATATTATTATGACTCCCATACTTCTCTTAACCTATTTTTAAAATGAATTCATATTACACTTTTAACTATGTGGGGTTAAAGAAATATAATTTGAAAAATTATTCATATTCATATATTTTATCATCCACTCCACATTTTTATACATACCCCTAATTTCTTTTCAAAATTACATTTTTATACATTCATTTTTTGATATAATGTTTTAAAATGTATCTTAACACTATTATTGAAAATGGTATTTCAAATTGACTTATGGATTATTTTTTGATAAACATTGAATTTCTTTATAATATATTGAAGGAATATTATAATAAAATTTTATTTACTAATTCATTTTCCAAAAGCATTAATTGGTTTTCATTAAAAGAACCTCTCAAAATTTTCATGGTTTTTTGAAGAAATTTAAATTTCCTTTCCATTATAAAATATTTTCTAAAAATGATAAAAAAGTATAAATGATATTTTTTATTCACTCTATAAGTATATTTGTAATTCCCTCTTAATGATGGTTTTCATCTATGTTAACATGATTTATTATCTCATATTTCACTGGGGATATGCTTTAATGATACCATCCACTTTATTTCTATGCATTTCATATGATCATGTTACTCAATTTATTGAACATGGAATGTATTAAAATATTTAATGTATATTATTTCTAATATGAATGATTATATTTTTTCAAAGGAAAGTTTATTATATATTAAAATTTTAATGTCTTTAATATAGTGAAGTCATTGGACTTATTTAACGATGGTTAGGGACATAAATATCTCCCCGATGCATTGGTGGGTCTCATGAGAAAATGTAGTTTGGGTATTTGGTGCATGAATTACCTATTTATGTATGATATCATATAATGGGATATTAATTTTCTGATTATGATGTCTGAAATTATAATATTTATTAAAATGAAACTAGTTATTAATATACATTTGATTATTTATTTTTTTATATTATCCATGGATATATTCCTCTTTCATGATATTAGTTATGTGTCACATTTTATTTTTTCTTATATCTACTATATTATTCATTTCTTGGTTATTCTATGACAAATTATTTTGTACCTTTTACCTTAATGATCATCATATATCAGATTTATTTTCTATTTCTTATCACTAAGGTAGTCAAGAGTGATATTTGATTGATTTTAGGGATATTATAGATGAAATAATAATTTTATAACTTTAATTTTATGGTTTATTTTTTTCAAGATAATGTGACAATAATCTATGTATATAGTCTCCTGATACTATTAACATATATGTGACGTAATCCCTTGAATCCAATATAAATGTAATAAATTAACAATCGGATCTGGGTAACTAGAGTCTGAATTCTTATATTTTAATAATGGGATTAAGCATCGATATAATAATCCTTATAAAAGATAGAATAAATGAGATGCAAAAAAATATAATCTTAGTTTAAATTAGAAGAATCATGCTTAATCTATTCAAATATCCCTTATTCATTCTTAGTGGAGTTTCAATTTTAATACTATATATTAAAAATAGATTTTTATTATGAACTGAGTCAAATAAAACTACCTACTAAATTTGGTATGAGAAAATACAACTATAAATTAATTCAAAGTTTTTATTAGTCCATGATTAATGAAAATCATAAATTCAAAACATAGAATATTTTATGAAAATGTATATAAAATAGTTTATATGAGATATTTATCTTATGGAATAGGCTACAAGAGCATGAATAAGAAACTACATAATCAAGTAGACTACCATGATGTAAATATCATTGAACTTAATCCAATTTTTTTTTAGGTAAATTATTTATATTTTTAAAATTATTATGATAAAAAAATATTTAATTCATGAAGAGTGAGTGAGTAAAATTTTTTAAATAAATTAATCCATGATGAAATTGAATCAGAGTAAACTTATGATCATCTGGTTTTTAAAAATATTAAAATCTCTTTTTCAAAGATAAAATAATGTTTAATTTGATAATATCATTTGAAATAAAAATACACTAGCTCAAACTAATAGAAAACTAATTTGAAATAATAAAATATATCAATTATTAAAAATTGATCTGTATTTTGTTATTGAGGAAGTTTTGCCTAAATATTTGATATATTATATGAATGAGGCACTAAATCAATTTGAAAATTATTCTACATGGGATTTTATTCAAAGTTCAAAATGGAATCATGTCATTGGAACCAAGTGAGTAATTAGAATAATCCTTAACAACAATGGTAATACTTCATGAAATATGGCCCAATTTTAATGAAAAGTCTAATGATAATTTGAAGAAGTTTATTTTGATGATATATTATAATATGCATAAATTCATGTGAAAATAATAATGTCTTTGAATCTTACTGTACACATGAAATGTAAATTTTACCGAGTGGATGTGAAATCTAGTATAATGAATTGAGATCTTGAGGATTAAGTGTTTATTAATAAACCTGATGGATTTATCCTTAATAATGATAACTCACGGGTCTAAGGATTATAAAATAACTTTATGAATTGAAATAGGGTCTTAGGTCCTAGTTTTAAATGGGTAAAATAAATTTGAAAAAAATGAATTTCATCAATGGAAAGGTAGACACCAACATATATGTGAAGAAGATGGACCCAAGTACTATCGTTGTCTGACAAAAAATTATATTTCTTATTTAAAAATAAATTTTAAAGAAAGGTGGGAAACCTCCCAAGGGAATGAAATAAGATCCTTTAAAATAGAAATAAATTATAAAATCCTTAAAGACAATATTGATATTATTGGAACCATTCACTCTCTAAAATACCCATTGCAATTTAGTAACCTTTGTTTTTGGGTCATCCATGATGATTTTTTAAAAATGGTGGGCCAAATTATCCCTTGTTTGATTGTATTCCTTCATATTGATCTTATTTCCATTGAATCCCTATGCCAAAATGTGATGTTGTTTATTTATATATACCATTTTTTGCTCGTTTATTTCTTCTTTGATAATTATATCATATATTCAATTATCCTCCTCCTTTCTAGAATTTATGTGGAAGGATACTTTATGAATTTATTCTATATAGTGGAGAATGAACTCTATTAATTTTTCTTCTTTATAATTACACTATTTTAGACTTTCCCTCTAAGCATTTGGTGGGTGCAGCTTCTTGTGACACTAATTTATTGGAAACATATGTCTTCTCTTGCTCCTAAAAAACCAAGCCATATTCCAAATGATTATCCTCATCGAGATTAATGTTCTGCTCATGAATAATTTCCTACTTATTGACTTTATATATGGACACCTTGTTGATAAGATTTGGTATAGAATACTTTAAAGAGGTGTAAACACCCATGATTTTTGTTTTGAAACTAAGTAAGGATAATGTATGAAAATGTTTAAATATGGATGAATTTATAATTTTGATTATATGTTTGTCAAATTTTTCATCTTCCAGAAAAAATATATTTCATATAGTGATCTTTTGTGAAAGGTATAAAATTATTCCAAAATTATCACACTTGAAGTACTATAAAAGAATTCACAGGTGCATTAAAGGAATATTGAATTATATTTAGTTTTATATAATGGGTGTTGAATTTAATTTTTATTAGTACACTTAATCCGACTAAGAAGATCATGGTGAAAAAATAAATCAATATCAGAAGGTACATTTTTCTATGGAATATGTTTCTTGAGTTGGGGTTTCAAGAAAAAAAATTCAATAAATTGTAAAAATTTATAAACTAAGAATATGGATTCTAAATATGTATACACAAAAATGACTAAGTTGAAATTTAATTTAGAAGAATATATGGTGATGGTTGAGAATTCATTGATAATTTTATGTGATATTCAGATTTTAATTAATTTTTTTATTACTTTAGTGCACCAATATAGATCTAAATATATTCATTTCAAGTATAATTTAATGAAATATAAGGTTGAAATATGGATATTATTATATAAAATATTTCCAAATTGTATTAATATGATGATATTATCAGTAATTCTATAATAAGTCATAGATTAGATGAGATGCGAATGAAAATTCATATTCAACTATTATCACTTGCTTATGAAATTTTGGAAAATAAATATAATCCTTTCAATTAAATTATCAATGTATAATATTCATATATATCTCACATTAATAGTTTCAAGTATCTAAATATATTTTTATTTAAAAAATGGAAATAGTTTTTTTAGTTGAATAAAGTTAAGAAATAATATTTATAAGCCACAAATTTATTTTTTTTACTATGGGATATAAATCTCTCAACACGTTAAATTATATAAAATTATGGTTCTTGGATGTTTGTTTTTGAGAAATTATGTTATTTTATGTTAATTTTTATAACTTATTGGATTTTATGGTAAATATAAAGGGTGGTATTGAAGAACCCATGTAGTTTTTAAAGTATTTTTATAATTTTTGTACATATAAATTGAGATGTATTGGAAATATTTTAATAATA
The DNA here is from genome assembly GCA_963277665.1 of Viscum album. Lineage (NCBI taxonomy): Eukaryota > Viridiplantae > Streptophyta > Magnoliopsida > Santalales > Viscaceae > Viscum > Viscum album. Next base: position 671,074,700 of record OY728133.1, read on the forward strand.
TTCATAATAATGTGTGGGGTGTATTAAAATGTTTTTAAATATTATGAAATTATTAAGGGAAATTATTGAGTTCTAAGATAATAATTTAGAAACTGTAAATGATATATCATTGAGATATATAAGCGTAACAAGTTTAGAATTTAGATTAAATTTTTATTTACAAAGGATATGTAATATCCCATAGATAATACATATTATCATTAATATATATTTTAATATGTACTATAATACATAAGAATATCTATAATTCTCATTAGGATATGTAGTATTATCTTTGAGAAAATGTAAGTGTAATTAGTGGTGTATAATATTATCCCCAAAGTTTCATTTCATGCATTAGAATAAACTTAGGGATGCATATGATTAATTTATGTTTTTATCTGATATATAAGTTCTTATTTGGAGTATATAAGAATCAAGATATTTAATTATTTGACATATAACATTAAATTAAGTGATTATTTATTGTTATTTAAACATTCAAACATCATAATAATTTATGGTGATCATGATATAAGCAGAGAAATCCTTGAGTTGTGAAGGAGGTTGATGAAATAAGAGAAATGGTTTTTATATGATCATGAAAACATTTAATATGAGTTACAGATAATAAAAATATAGAATAAAGAAAATATTAAGGAGGTTACAAGTTTTCAGATATTTAAATATTTTCTTTTAAGAGATATTTGAGGTAATACTTGGGCTATAATTGTGAGGAATCAAAAAAGAATATTTTTTTTCTTATTCTAAGGCCAAAATATATAGAATTAATTGCAGTATATTTGACCTGTATTAAAATAAAGATCATAATGTCATTATTTTTATGAATTTTGTATATGTTAAATTGAGAAAATTTTCACTTCATTATACTATATATTTTTTCAAGGATAAAGTGGAGTTATAGAAAAATAAAGAGAGAGTAATTGAGATAGAGAGAAAAAAATTTTTTGGGAAAATATTGATGATCTACTTATATTAATGGATGTTCACGACATTAATTATATCAAGGATGAGGAATAATTAGTTCATACTTAATATTATGAATGATTTAAGAGGATATTTTCTGTTTTTTTTTTCAAAAAACTTAGAGCTTACCCGAGATCTTTTTATTTTTATTTGAACACGATTTTGTAACCTACAATGATCTATTATAATGAATTTTCATGATATTAGTGTTTTGGGGAAATAAAAAATCGTAAAATATGATACCTTCAATATTGTAAGAACTTTATGATATTAGTGATTCATTCTTATCTCCTACCCAACCCAAACATAGAAAGGGAATAGTCTTCAATATTGGGGTGTGAACCTTGTAAATTTTTTTTCCTTTTGTTACTTTTATTTCCAATGAATACGAGTGTGGATGGGAATTTAACAATGTGTGGATCAAGACTTTAATCAGTCACATATGCTTATTTCTTAAAAAAATTTAATAAGGGTAACATTGATTCAACCCCCCCCCCACAGGCACACAAACTCACACACACACATCCTCTTTTTTGCACCATCGATCACTAGAGTGATTCAACTATCGAATTCCACCACCCTATATTATATCAAAAAAACTTCTTTAAAATGTTCATGGTCATCCTTATGCAGGGATAAGAAATATTATGGTGTACATATAATATACTTAGAGTTATAGATGTATAAATTTCCAAAAATGGATTTTATTTTTTAAAATGTCAGTAGTCCCACATTAGAAAATATTATCACAATTAATGAGTATTCCATTATCTATATCAACAACAGGTGTGGTGTTTAAAATTTTATAGAAAATTTTCGTTTTCGAAATTCTCCAAAACAATTATCATCAGTGCCCACCAGGTTTATAACAAACCTAAAGTTATAATTAAACCAATTTTTATCGTATGATCTTTTACTAAAGTTGGTTTACATGATAAATAATTTATAATTTTTTTATAAATTGTGATATAATGAAAAATATAAAAAGTATATTTATTTATGAATTATTCATAAATAATAATATTAAATCATTTTAATAGAATACCATATTTGAAAAAAAAAATTTAAATCATAAAAAATATGTTTTGGGTTATTTTATCAAAGGATTAAATAACATCATGACTGAAATATTTAAATTATGTAAAATTTATACATAATATAAATATATTTATTCAATTCAAAAAAATAAAAAATTGTATCGTATTTTGGAATATTAATGAGTTCATGTTATATTCTATGTAAATTAATAACATTAAAGAAGTTCCTATTAAAATAAATATGAAAATTTTAAATTTATTTATGTTTTGGGTATTACACCAGGTATGTGTAATTTATTAATTATTTATAAATTCATTATTTATGAGTTGGTCATAAATTTTTATCTTATTTTTAAATATATGATTTTTTATTTTATTTAGTTTATTAATTACATGTCCCATAGATGAATAGTTTTATATTTTGAGTAGATGTGTGCTTTGGTTTAGGAGTTTTAAACTAGTTTTTGATAGTTTCTTATATGCATTTATAGAGTGGCGTGCTAACAATCATAATTGAGTTAGTGTTATTATTCCCTAATATTGTATTTTTCTTGAGTAATAAGCTTGAAATAAGAAGCTGATTATAGTTTATACATATTAGGTGTTTAATTTGTGTTGGGATTAAGGATTATATTGAGTAAATAAGATTTGGTGGAGGGACATTGGGTCAGATAACTCCTTGAACTATAATCTTAGGCTCTATATAGATAATAGGGGGTTCACTACTTATCACTATATACTAAATCATAATGGTATATTTTATTTCATATGATTCTAAGCATTTATATTAAAGGGTTTAATATTTATTTTTTCACGGTATTTATTTGTGTTTGTGTAAATATGATTAGATTATAATTTGAGTTACTAACACAATCTCTTACTTTTATAAATAGTTAAATAGTAATATGGTACGAACAAATTGACTGTGTTGATGGAATAGGGATTAAAATATTAATAATTAAATGAATTAATTCAACTAAAGGAAATATATGAGATAAGTTAATGATACTTAAAAACCCTTAAAAATACTAAGTGTTATATTCATTATAAAGAAACATTTTTGATGATATGGATCATCTAACCATGTAGGTTGTACCAATACTGGATTCCCATTCATTATTATATATAAAGAATGTGAGTTATGAGTTACCATAATAGGATTAAGAACATGAATTTGTTGTATTTTTCACATTATCTTTGATACGAGACAAAATTTTCATAAATTTATTTATTTATATTTTAACTTAACACATAAATTAAAATGAAACAATGGGAATTAATAAATTTTTTTACTTTAGTGAATCTATGATTGAATTTTTAAAATCATTGAATATTTTAATTTTAATAGTTTTACTCATTTTTGGGAAAAATAAAAAATCTAAATGTTAATTTTCATAATAGTTTAGATTAAATTTTATTTTGTTTTTAAATTTTATTAATTATATAATAAATTCTATAATAAATTTCCATATAACATAACACAAGTTACACTTGTTCTCAGTTAGGAAGAATCATAATGAAAATAGAAAAAAACAAAACACTCTAAGAGGAATATAGTTGAAGAGTTTAATTATTGTATATTGTATTCTACTAAATGATATGGAAATGGATAGATATTTCATGTGTTTGTAAAATTTATATAATCTTGAATAAGAGAAACATAAAAAAGATTCTATGTTTTTCAATGTTGACAAATAGAAAAACACTCTGTTTTAAATAATAAACATTATTAAGTGAATGAGTATTTTATTCTCAAGTATTATTTATTCTAATGTCACATATAGTAATTAAATTAAGAATGGAAATTTATAAAAGTAACACATCTAGTGCATAATGGTCATCCTGTGTAGACATAAAGAAAGTGGAAAAATTATCATAGTGAACTAAGGAATGTAAGAATCATTCCCTGGTGTTCATCTATTTCATAAGGTTCATTACTACCAAGTGTATCGATCAATCATGCCAAGCATAATGATCATAAAAAATCTGAAAAATAATAATTCAATGTTAAAAAATCCACATAGAAGTAACTTACATGGCCATATTTAGTGCTTTATAGAAATTAAAATCAAAATCTCTATAAAATAATTTTATGCATGAATTAAAATTATTTCATTCATCTACTATGAAAATATTGGGAATTTATCTTCATAAAGATCCACATGACACTCATCCATTATTTTAATAAGATGAATATCATTGGAAGAAAACTTAGTTTAGGATATTCAAGAGAATATCTCAATTAATAAAATTCCTACCCTCATCTTGGACATGTGAAGACAATCTAGAGGGAGAGATATTTATGATAAAGTATAATATAAAGAAGAGGGTTTCTATATGGATGTATTTAGGGTTTCGCTTAGTGGTAAAGTAATCCTATAATAGTACAGAGGTTGTGGGTTCAAAACCCATTGGGAATAGGGTACTGTAGCAGTATTGTAGTGATGGTGGGCACTATAGCACTGGAAGGCACTATTACAGCGATGGCGATACTATTCACAGAATAGGACTATGAGCAGAAAATGTTGGGCCTACGGGCCATGTATTGGGATTCATGCCCACTGGGAAATTGGTTCGAAATATATGATGTAATAAAAGTTTCTGGTTGGGTGGGTTATCCCTTGGGGGTTCTATAACCTGCCTTCTAGGGCAGTGTGTGTGTGGTGTGTGAGTGTTTGAATATAATTGTACCCCAAAGAACCTAATATATATACAAGAGGGATATAAATTCTTTTCATCTCCCCATTTGTGATATATTAATATTATTATCCACTTATATGTGGTATTTGTTCAAATTCATTGTTATGCATACCATTTTTATTTAAATATAATTTTAGTTTTTTTGTATTCATTTTTTCTATTCTACTCTCCTCTGAATTCATAATAAACAACTATAAAGGACCCATGTGACACCCTCTTAGACATAGAAATCTTTAATTTTGATAATGGGTTATCTATTATGAGGTTCTAGAAGATTTCAAGAGTTAGTGGATGAAAATTTGGATTACAAAGAAAAATAGGCTAGGTTCATGGTTTAGTGCATGATTAGTAACCATCAAGTAGCCATGTGATATAAATATGTGTGATCCGGTAGTTTTTTCACTATTTTTCTAAATATGCAAGTTTCCAAGAAAATAGTGTGAAAGGATGAGTATATTCTAGAGTCTATCACGTGGCTTGAACACAGTTTTTATAACTATGTTACTTTTCCTAGTAAACAATGACATTTAATTTTTCATGGGATAGTGGATACCACATGGTTGGTGCAAGGTTTATCTAATCTTATATCCAAATAATGAAACCCAATCCATATTAAATAAAATAGAAAATAACCCCAATTACCATGGTTGTATTTAAGTATAACATCTTCTTAATCCATTATTAACATAAAACATGTCCTCTATGATGATCTAGAGGACTCTCTCCTTGATTATTTAGTGATCCTTGATCATTTGGGGTGGATCTCATCAAGGGGTTTTTCACATGTTTTCACCTTTTTTCCATAAATTGATTGTTGATCTCTATTTACCCTGATCTGTTGGGGCCTATTTAGGATATGATTGTTATACATAAGGATGTTTATAGAGAATTCATTATTTTATTTGTAGATATAGGGTTGCGAGGACCAATCTCATCATTTCCCCTAAACATTTTTAAGGCAACATGGATTTAATAATTTTTGAGGTAGGTGTATCTATCATATAGTCTATCCCTTGTAATGCCTTGTGTTATTTTGATTTAATTTTGGTTTTGATTTATGAAATTTAAAATTGTTATAGGATTTAATCTTTAGTGGAAATGATTTTTTTTTTCAAAAGGGTTTTTCATTGAAAACCAGATTTTATGTGCATGATGTTTTGAAAAAATTCCCCCAAGAATCATTTGAATTGAAAATGGTTTTTCAAGAATGGAACGTGTGTGGTATAGATATAGATAATGATTTATGAATATGGATATGGATATTAATGTGTATTTTCTTTTGAAAATTTTTTATAAATTTTTTATTTTAGTTTCCTGAATGAATGATATCATAATAAAACATTTGTAAATACATGGGATATCTTGACATATGTGATCTCTGGTAGAGTTATCTATCACTATGAGAGGTGATCATGATTCCATGGTTTCTAGTGGGTATATTTTTTTATGAATTGAGGTTTATATACTTTAGAGTACTTTTATTCCATCTAGTGTTTTAGGATTTTCTAATTGGGTACACCCTTGTGTCATGACTAAAAATTAAATATTTTATTTAGAAATAAATAAATTTTAGGTGTTAAGTGATAACCTAAACACAGGATAAAAAAATTGAGGATTTAGTCTTCAAATAAATATATACATTATTCTATAAAAAATTAATCAAATTAGAGACATTTATCCTATGTAATATCCATTCAAAAGGAAAATCTTTCCTCTCAATTTCATCCATAAAAATTTCCTCAATGAAGATAACAATTTTATCCCCGACCTTAATGTATTATTCCATGTTAATATTTCATTTTTTGAAACCAGTAATCAGGATTCCATCTTGGGAATTTATCCATATCATTTTCTCAATATGATTTTTAACCTAGAGTGTTATTTAATACATTTTATCTTCTTCCTATGCTATTACATTTATTACCGTAACCACTACCAATATTTTTCCTTATACTGTAAAAGTTTCTCTACATCACATATAGATACTCCAGCCTCTACCTTTTCTATATTACCTCCCTTTACATGTTGGAATTTGGAATTATCTATAGAGGAATAGGTACCACTATTCTATGAAGAGGACATATATAGAGATTACTCAATTTATAAAGTTTTGTGTTTGGGGATACCTGCCCTCCATAAGATCACTAAAACCCCCTCAACACTTTTTCTTGGTTTCTCTTCAAAAGGCTTGTGTGCATGATCTTTTATTATTGATCTAATTTACATTGGTTTGGGAATGGGGAAATAGACGTTTTTTACCTCTATTTTTCTTCCCTTTTTTAGTTAGATAGCTCTCCATGTCAAGTCCTCCATTATTATATTTTTTGTACTTATGCGTAAGAGTTATCCAGATTAGGAATTCTATTCACACTCAAAGGATATAATAATAGAGACTGTGACCCCTTATAAATCCTCTGATATACTAGGTCTCTCTGAGTGACATTATTTTTCTTTTATGTGATAGTGATTTCTTCTTTTTCTCCATCTACCGTATAAGTTTTTCATTTTCTCTGTTATACAGTGATGCTTCCCTTCCTTCATCATCAAAATTACCTAATATCTCACTTATTAGAATCTATAACCTATTTTGGATAATAATTTATGTTATATCTCTCTACATAACATAATAATTGGTAGATATTGAAGTTCCTAGAACTATATCATTTCATGAAGGAAATATTGTACTATGTTGGCCATAGTAGGTTGGCACAGAGCTCTCCACAAGATGGATACCAAATTGGGAATAATTCTATAATTTTTATAAACCCCACAAGAACCCACACCCAAAGATGGGGAGGGATCCTGTAACATCCCAAGGTATTAAAAAAAATAATAAATTGAAATCCATAAAGCATTGTTTTAATTAGATATTTATAACTATACTTTAAAAATAATTTTTCTGCTTCTCTATTCTGAATTTTGAAAAACACTCATCTACAATTTTGTTCAGTAAGTAATTTGGAGTCTAATGGAACCAACTTGATTTTTGGAGAATAGTAACATAACCTTATGAATAGTAATATGAATAGTAATATGAACCTAATTAATAGTAAATTGTATTAATATTTTTTTTTCTTAAGGATTTAAGATAATGATATCTTGGTTAATCTTCCGATGTGATATTAAAGGAATTATAGAATTAAAATTGTTAATTTTTGAATTAAGTATGATTTTATTAAAAAATTAAATTAATAATATTTAGAAAATTATTTTCATAAAATGGTGTTCATTTTTTAATTCTAAACGTCTAAAAATGGTAAGGGTGAATTTTATGGAATTTTCTGAAATTCTAGAATTTTTGATGAATAGTGAAATACGGTAAAATAATGTATATTCAAATTATTAGTCAAATACACTATTTATGACATAATAAGTGATGTAAGACCACTATATTCGAACTCACATGCCACTATTACTATTTGGGGTCACATGAATTAATATTATTCATAGTCTTGAGCAAAAAATATTATAAAAAATGATTAAAATAATTTAAAATACCTCCTCTCCTCCACTATAAATATCACCCTCATTTCCCTCTTCCTCCCACACCTCTAATGACTTGAGCCATATATATTCTCTGTAAAATACTCCTCCCAAGGATATTCCACACTTCCTATAGCTTCTATTCTCACCAAAATACGAACAATAAAGGTCTTAATAAGGATCTCAAGGAGATGAGATCAAGAGTTAAACAACCTCTTTTGTTTTCTTTCTTTACTTTCATTTTATGTTATTATTTTTCTTTCCACTTTTATTATGTTTGGATATTCCATTACATATTAAATTTACTTCCCATATTATGTAATAATTTTTAAAGACCCCTTTCCTCTCATTAAAATATTTAATGAAATTTTATGCGACGTTGTTAGGCTGCCGAAATTTCATAACGGATTTCTCAACTCTACTTTTATTTTGAATTCCTTTATTTTCTTCTTATTTCCTCACCTCCTCTTAAACAAGAGGTATTAAAGCTCTATAATTTACTATATTCTGGATTTTCTCATGTTCATGTAAAATTAATCATTATTCTTATTCTCCTCTCCCACTTACTCATGGAATTAAACCTCCGTACGTGATGTGTCAATTTACCGACATCTTGGATGATATGATTTCAATTTCTTTTACTTCCTTAAATACTGATAATGAACCCATTGTTATGGTTGAAATAGATTATAATGTATGTATTATAAATTATATAAGGTTTTGGAATCTTTTTTCTCACATGTTATTAATTTATAAAACACAATGAGATATTTACAATCAAAGAATCGCCAAGATAACCTAAACAAATATAAATAATTTTGTAACTCATGAATCATACCCATGTAAAAATATAAAATGATAAATTGTATAAGTTATGGTTTTAGAAATATTTAAATACCACTCTATTCCAATTTTGGGGTTTCACTTTAAATTTAAAAGAACATCCATCATGAACTGTTCATGGAAAACATGTAAAGAACACACCCAAAACAATGCAAGGAACAAAATATTAACAATTAAAGGATTAAATGATGTAATGAAATGATCTTATAAGGTATTATAAATATGGATATGTTTTTTAAGATATTAATAACACTTTTTTAACCATTATACAGGAAGTTTAATGATTTTTTAAGTAAGACAAACCCGAGGTAAGGGAATTCTTAACCTGATTTCCATTCTTTGGGTTAACCTTATACTTCATTATTTATTTCATATTTAATTTTTTTGTGTGATTAATTCTGATTATATTATGATGAATTATTTGAATTTATAGATTATATACCTATTTTTGAGGCATGAATTGGGTGACCAATTCATGCCTCTATTTGTTTTAAAAAATATATTATATACCTATTTCATCCACTCTATTAAGTCTCACTTCAATTATATGATATTTATAAGGCACCTTTCTTTTAAAAAACTATTTTAAAATTCTTTTTTATGTAATTCAAAAGAAATATTTTTATGTAGTTATTCATGTTGTATGATTATGTTCTGGTTATTGGTAATTTTTCATGATGAAGGGTGGGACATATATTTACCTCTAATTTATTGGGTATGTGTATGTTGGAGGTCAGACGTATGGTTACTCCAAGTGTAACTGTGATGGTTACACAAATTGTAAGGTAGCCGTGAGGGTTAAAAATTATAAGGTATCCAAGAGGGTTACAAAATTAGGTAACTAATGCCCCAAGATACCTATATGGTTCTATTTATGTTCATATGTTTTGTTGGAATTTTTTTTAAATAACATGTTTCAAAAATTAAGTATATAAGGGTGACAAGTCTGTCTTTTGAAAATGATTTCAATGTTATAAGTATTCATGGAGTAATATGTTCTTGGCTTCTTTTTATACCCCTTACTGATATTTTTATTCCCATCCCAAGTTTTTTTAATGATTTTAAAATGTTATAAGTATGTTTAAGAAAATGAAGCAATCCAAGTTAAGTGTTTAACTAACTTTCAAAGAAATTATGTTTTATTTAAAAAGTTTTATATTTTGGAAGAAATGAGTACCATTTTTTTAGTATCCACTCTATATTAATGTGTAATTTTAAGAATGTATTATGTCTAAATTCTCGGAATATCTTAACGTGAAATTATTTTTAATGTAAAAGGATGTTATTTCTTAACTAAATTCAAGATTATGAAATGAAATAAGTATGAATTCTTATAGTTTTTATCATAGGATGGGTTAGATAAAATTAGGGGTTAGGATGATGTTAATATAATACCATAATTTTTTTACTATATGGTTAATTTGAAATGTTATAGAATTTAAATATTACCATGTTTCGTTGACTACGATATGTTTGTTTAGAATGGTTTTCTACAAAAGAAACAGAGAAGATGAAGATGAGAGGCACTAATAGAACTACATCCTTCTGAATCTGCAACTCAGAATGTTAGAGATTGGAAAAAATCATTTTGTGATAGTAATGGCTTAGAAGACGTAGGAAACTAATAGTGGTGGTATCTATGAATTAGAATAACCTGATTTACCACAATGGAACATGGAGATAGTGGGATATTTCATGTGACAACACCCTTATTCTTTCAATGGATCATCTGACCTAGTAGCAGCTGAAGGATGGATTAAATCCCTTGAAAAGATATTTAATGTAATGGATTGCTCATATAATAAAAAGTTACACCTTTAAAATTATCATTTTGAGGGTGAATATTATCATTGGTGTTCAATGGTAAAGAATATCATGGATAGAGAGGATATTGATGCATTGAAGTGGGATGAATTTAAATGTATTTTCCTTGAAAAATATTTTCCTAAGGTGGTGCGACTTTGGACAGAGAAGCAATTCCTTGAATTGAAGTTAAAGGAAGAGTATTAAGTGGTTGTGTATGAAGAAAACATCACCCTACTATCATGTTATGCTCCAAATATTATTCTGGATCTTGATAGAAAATCAACCACTTTTACCCACGATTAAAGCCAAGGTATCGAAGGGCGTTGGCCTCCCGTGAATTCAAAAGTTATGAGCAACTTTACCGATGTGCTAAGAGGGTATAGATGGAGTTTTCTAATGATAACATAAAGTTTTATAACAAAGATAAGAAGAGGACCAGATGGAAAAATATGAGTAATATTTAACCAAAAAAATCTGATGGTAAGAAAATCGATTTTCCAGTTTGTGAAAAGTGTGGCAAGAAGCACCTTGGGGAATGTCTTAAAAAATATGGGAAGAGTTTTCAATGTGGTAAGTTTGGACCTATGGACCAAGATTGTAATGAAAATGATCCTAATACTAATCATAATAAGAACATTGTTTAGTGTTTTAAATGTGGTGAGATGGGTCATTATGCGAATGTCTTCCTAAAGATAGTTCTAAATGATGCAAAGAAGCTAGACTATAAGAAGAAAGTATTAGTGAGATCCTTTGCATATACGCCAGCATATTCTAGGACATCCAATGATGTTGTATCAGGTACCTTGTTTGTTTACTCATATGTTTCAAAAAATTTGTCCAATACGGGGTCTACATTCATTTATGAGAAATTTTCAGGTAAATTGGAAATATCACCTCAACAAATGAGATGAGAACATGTTTTTAAAACTCAAGGGTGAAATAATATAGAAAAGAGGAATAATAACAATTTTTCTATTGTGGTATATGGAAAGAATTTAACTATGAACCTTGTTGTTTTTCCCTTAGTCAAGTTTGATGTTATTCTTGGAATAATTGGATTTCTATTTATCATGATAAGATTTACTATAGAGATAAAGAAGTTGTTTTTTAGAAAGATTTTCAGTTTGTATATAATAAAAAAACCATACAATTCATAACATTTCAGGAAGTTGAGAAAATATTGAAAGATGTAATTGAAATTTATATTTCTTATATTGTTGAAAATAAGGGAACTATTCAGATTAATGATGTTCCAATGGAAGATGAATACCTTTATGTTTTTTCTAATGAGTTATCTGGTGTCATACCTGATCGGGAAGTTAAATTCATAATTGACTTAGTTGCCGATGCTAATCCAATATCAAAAACACAATATTATATGTCTCAAATAGAACTTCTTGAATTGAAAAATTAGTTGCGGGATTTTATTAATAAAGGCTTCATTCGTCCTAGCACTTCACTATGTGGTGCTCCTATTTTTTCGTTAAACAAAGATGGTTCCATAATACTTTTCATTGATTATTGATATTTTAATAACATAAATATTAAAAACTAGTATCCTTTATCTCATATCGATGACTTGTTTGATCAGCTCGAGGGAGCTCATTACTTTTCCAATATTGACTTGAGATTCAGATACCATCATCTGAAGGTGAAGGAGGATGACATCCTAAAAAACAGCCTTTTGTACTGGATATGGGAATTATGAATTTGTTTTTATTCCATTTGGGTTAACTAATGCACATTTTGTATTCATGGATCTTATGAATAGAATATTTCATGAGTTCTTGGATAAGTTTTTAGTTGTGTTTATAGATGATAGTGTGGTATTTTCTAAAAATAAAGAGGAGCATGAAAAACATATAACAGTTGTTTTAAAAACCTTAAAGGAAAAAGATGTATGGAAAATTCAGAATGTTTGATTTTTATTCACAACAGATTTGTTTTATTGGGAACATTTTAAATAAGGATGGAATAACAGTTGATCCTTCCAAAACAAGAGTTGTTGATGAATGGCCAAGACCCACAAATGTTATAGAGATTCGTAGTTTTCTTGGATTAAAAGGTTATTACCAACGTTTTGTTAAGAATTTTGCATGGTTATCTGGACCTATAACTAAGTTAACACAAAAATGGGTTAAATTTGTATGGAAATAATAATGTGATGTTTGTTTTTAAAAACTGAAGAAGAAATTGGTGAATTCTCCAGTTTTGTCCTTTACTTTCCGAAATAGTGAGTTTTTCATCTACAATGATGCTTCATGGAAGGGACTTGGTTGTGTTCTGATGCATAATGATCAGGTAATTTTTTATGATTCAAGAAAATTAAAACCACATGAGTTAAATTATCCCACACATGATTTGGATTTGGAAGCTGTGATTTTTGTTTTGAAAATTTGTTGGCATCATTTAAATGGAGTCAAATATCAAATATACACTGTCCATGAATGTTTGAAGTATATATTCAATCAAAATGAATTAAACATGAGGCAAAGAAGATGGATTGAAATTACAAAGGATTATGACTGCATGATAAATTGCCGTCTAAGAAAATCAAACAGAGTAGTAGATTCCTTGAGTTGATAACATAATGCATCATTAACCATGTTACATTTGTAACATGATCCCTTGATTAATTATTTGATGAATTTTGGCTTAGAATCTATTAGTGTAGGGAATACATATGTTTTGTTTCAGGTTTCAGTGCAGTCATCATTATCAGACAGAATTAAGAAATCACGGAAGGAAAACCATGAGCTACAGAAAAACGAATAATTGGTTAAAATAGGTAAGTTTCAAGAAATTAACCTTGATAAAGATTGTGTTTTAAGATTTGGAAAAAGTTTGTGTGTGCCTTTTGATTCTATGTTGAAGAAAGATTTGTTGTGTGAAGATCATAGTTCTCCATTTTCAGATCATCCTAGAAGTACTAAGATTTATGGAGACCTTTAAGAGTATTATTGTTGGGATGGAATGAAAAGAGATATTACTGATTTTACTAAGAAATTATTGACATGTAAAAAGGTTAAATCAGAGTGGAAGTTACCGAAGGGGATGCTAAAGTCTTTTCTAGTTCCATATTGGAAAAGGGAAAATGTATCCTTGGACATTTTGGTGGGACTGCCAAAGACTTCTCGAGGTAATAATTCAATTTGGGTTATTATTGATCAACTGAAAAAATATGCACATTTTCTTTCTATTTGAGATATAATGTCTTTGGATCTACTTTCTCGACTGTACCTCAAAGAGATTGTCAAGCTACATGGAGTTCCTCTTTCCCTTGTGTCTAACCCGGATCCCCAGTTCACTTATATCTTTTAGAAGGTACATCAAAAGTCATTGGTCATAAAATTAAATTTCCATATAGCTTTTAATCCTCAATCAGATGGGAATTCAGAACGAATGATTCAGACATTGGAGGATATGATTTGAGCTTGTTCAGTGGACTACCTGGGAAGTTGGGATCAAGAACTTTCATTAGTTGAGTTTTCTTATAATAACATTTTTCATTCCAGTATACAGATGTCACCTTTCAAGGAATTGTATGGGAAGTAATGTCGGACTCTAACGTTTTGGGACAAAGTCGATGAAAGAAAGTTGATGGGGCCAGAATTTGTAGAGTATGTGGCTAAGAAAGTGAAGATGATCCAGTAGCACATGAGGGAAACTTAGAGCAGACAAAAAATTTATGTAGTTAACAGAAGGAAATACTTCTCTTTCGAGGTAGGTGACCATGTTTTCCTTAAAATATCTCCTTGGAAAAGTGTGATGCATTTTGGTAAGAAAGGGAAGCTAAGTCTGCGATTCATTAGTAGTTTGTAAATATTGGAGAATGTTTGACCAGTTTCATACCAAGTAGATTTTCCTCTGTGTTTGTCTCAAATGCACAATGTTTTTCATGTTTCGATGTTGAGGAAGTATGTTCCAGATTTATCACATGTCTTGAGCCAAGAATCAGTTCATCTAGAAGAGAATCATTTCTATAAGTAGAAACTAGTTCTGATTATTGATCGACGGGAACAAGTATTGCGGAATTAGTTATTCTACTAGGTAAGGGTTTTGTGGAGAAACCATATAGTTGAAGAAGCAAAATGGGAGTCTGAAAATGATATGAGGGAAAAATACCCTCACTTGTTTAATAAGTAAATAAAATTGAGAAAACGCAATTTCCAGAAGGTGGGGATAATGTAACATCCCAAGGTTTTCAAAAAAAATAAATTGAAATGCATTAAACATTGTTTTATGTAAATATTTATAACTAGCCTTTAAACATAATTTTTCTGCTTCTATGTTTTGAATTATGAAAAACAGTTATCTAAAATTGTGTTGAGTAAGTTATTTGGAGTCTAATAGAACCAAGTTGATTTTTAATGAATAGTAACATACCCTTATGAATATTAATATGAATCTAATGAATAGTAATTTTTTTTAATATTTCATTTTCTTAAGGCATTAAGATAATGACATCTTGGATATTTTTTCAATGTGATATAAAAGTAGTTATAGAATTAAAATTGTTAATTTGTGAATTAAGTATGATTTTATTTAAAAATAAAATTAATAATATTTCAAAAATTACTTTCAAAAAATGGAGTTCATTTTTGAATTCCACACATCGAAAAATGGTAAGGGTGAATTTTTAGGAATTATTTGAAATTCAATAATTTTTTATAAATAGTGAATGAAGGTAAAATACCATATATTAAAATTATCAGTTAAATACACCATTTATGACATCATAAGTGATGTAATACCACTTGGTTCGAACTCACTTTCTATTATTACTATTTGGGGTCACATGAATTAAGATTATTCACCGTGTTGAGAAAATTTATTATAATAATGATTAAAATAATGTAAAATACCTCCTCTCCTCCACTATAAATACCAACCTCATTTACATCTTACTCCCACAACTCTAAATCCTTGATCCTTACCTAATTTCTAATGAATAATCCTCCCAAGTATCTTCCCCATGTTATAGAGCTGCCGGTCTCACCAAAATTCTAAAACCAAAGTCCTTAAGAAGGATCTCAAGGAGAAGAGATCAAGAGGTAAACATCCTCTTTTGTTTTCGTTCTTTTCATTAATTTTATGTTATTATTTTTCATTACCTTTGGATTATGTTGGGATATTCCATTAAATATCCCTATTAATTCACATATTATTTATTAATTACTAGAGACCCCTTTTCTATCATCAAAATATTTTATGAAATTTTAAGCGACTCTGTTGTGCTGGTGAACTTTCATAAGGGATTTCTAAACTCTTTATTTATTTTGAGTTCCTTTATTTTATTATTATTTTCTCACATCCTATTACCTAAGAGGTATGAAAGATACATAATATTTTATATTATGGATTTTATCATGTTCTGGTAATTTTCATCATGATTCTTCTTCTCCTCTCCCACTTATTCAAGGAATTAAAACACCGTCAGTGATGTGTCGATTTACCGACATCATGGACGATGTGATTTCAATTTCATTTACATACTTCAAGAATGGTCATGAAAATATTTTTGTGGTTGAACCAGATTATAATTTATGTATTATAACTTATATAAGTTTATGGAATATTTTTTCACACATGTTATTAATTTATGAAACAAAATGAGATCTTTACAATCAAAGAATTGCCAAAATAACCTAAAAATATCAATAATGTTGTAACTCATGAATCATCATCATGAAAGAATTTTTAATTATAAATGGTGTAATTTATGGTTCTGGAAATATTTAAATACCACTCCATTCCAATTCTGGTGTTTCACTTCCAATTGACATGAACATCCATCCTGATCCGATCATGGAAAACATGTAAAGAACACACACAAAACAATGCAAGGAACAAAATACTAACAATTAAAGGACGAAATTATGTTATTAAATGATCTTATAAGGTATTATAAATATTTATAAGCTTCTTTAAGATATTAATAATACTCTTTTAACCATTATACATTATGTTTAAAAAAGTTTTAAGTAAGAAAAACCCGAGGTAATGGAATTATTAACCTGAATTCCATTCTTTATATTAACCTTATACTTCTTTATTTATTTGGTATTTAAATTGTTTTTGTGATGAATTGTGATTATATTATATTTAATAATGTTTATTTATAGAGTATATACATATTCCATCCACTCTATTAAGTCTCACTTAATTTATATGATATTTATACGTGAATTTTTTTTATGAACCTCTTTTAAAATTATGTTTTACGGAATTCAAAAGAAATGTTTTTATGAAATTATTGATGTTGTATGATTATGTTCTGGTTCTTGGGAAATTTTTATGATGATGGGTGGGACCTATATCTCACCCCAATTCATTGGTTATGTGTATGTTGGAGGTTTTATGTATGGTTACTCCATGTGTAACTTTAATGGTTACACAAATTTTAAGGTATCCATGATTGTTACAAATTATAAGGTATCTAAGAGGGTTACAAAATTATGTAAGTAATTCCACATGATACCTCAATGGTTCTATTTATGTTCTTATGTTCTGTGGGAATCTTGTGGAAATATCATGTTTCAAAAAGTAAGTATATATCTGTGACAAGTATGTATTTTGAAAATGATTTCATATGTTACAAGTATTCATGGACTAATGTGTTCTTTCCTTCTTTATATACCCCTTACTAAGATTTTTGTGTTCTTCCCATGTTTTTTTAATTATTTTCACAAGTTATAAGGATGTGTTATAAAAATAAGGAAACCAGGTTAAATATTTGTTTAACTGTCAAGGAAATCATGTTTTATTTGAAAATTTTTATATTTTGGAAGAAATGAGTACTGTTTTGTTAGTATCCACTATTTATTAATATGTAATTTTATGAATTCATAATGTCACAATTCTATAATGTTATAAACTTGAAAAGATCATTAATGTAAAATTTTGTAACTTATTTACTAATTTCATGGTTATGTAATTTTATAAGGTTGAGTTCTTATAGATCCTATGTTAGATGAACTATAGCATTATATTCTTAGACCACAACAACTACATTGTTGGATGTTGCATTCCCCACTCCCATCGTCCTAAAAAAATTAGAGGAAAAGAGAGTTTTATTTACCATAAAAGTAAAATCATTCTCAAAGTATCCATACCTCATAATTTAATAGAAAAATAGTTAATATTCTATATTGATATATATTTCTTTACCCTTTTATTCACAATAAACATCTATTCCATAAGCTATAGATGCCCCTTCTATTGAAAATATAAGGAACTCATGTTGCAGGTTTCTCAAATGGATTCATGGAGAATAATAGTAAAACCATGACTCTAACATCACTAACTAATGATATCTAAATTCTTAATAAGCCTCAATCCACAAAGAGTCATCTTGTGGCCTCGATACATTGAATTCTACAAAAATGTGGGGATTGATAGGGTGACACAGGGAACTGGCTCTATCATAAAAATCCAAAAAAACTTTTAAAAATGTTATAAAGGATTTGTAGGATCAAATGATTTTATTAATGGAGATAAAAGTCTAGGAAACTAACCCAAATCACCATGATGGATCATCCTTTTAATGAAAATCATAGTTCCATATGAATATGGAGAATTGAATCCCCTCATAAGAACACTTTCCATTAGACCAAGAAGATGTGAGATAATAAACTATTGTAAAGTGAGTAAGAATGTTATATGGAATAAACAACCTAATGATGGAATTATAATTTATATTACATGCATCATTGATTAATATATCAAATACTTAAATCCTTGGGTTCCTCCGACTAAATCAGGTCACCAGGGAGAAGCCATGGAATCTAATGCATCATAAAATTCTCCAAGGGATAGAGGAATTTTTGGGGACCAAAAGTGAAGAGAGGAAACCTTCAGGGAAAGTTTGATATGGGTAAATTTAGTTAGAAATAAAAGTTTGGTAATGGGATATAAGATCAGTTAAACCTTCCCCCTCATAAAAAATGGACACCAGGTGGATCCTCTATCGGTTCTTGGCAGTGTTTCTCTAGGAACACCCCTTATGTAATGAATTTTTCCTTTTTGGATTCATTGAGAATAAATTAATTACATGTAAATTATTCACTAACTTTATATGGATATTGATTCTTTAATCCTATTTTATTCATCTACATATTCCCCATCGATATATTTTATCTCATATTTCATTATTTATTGAATATTGAATGTATTTCAAAAGAAAATAAAAGGATGATTTATTATGGAAAATAATTTATTCAAGAAATATTTGAAAATTATATTTTTAAATAAAAACTAATGGATCTATATGGATCTATTTTTTATATATTATTTAGTGGTATCCTACTGAGATTTAGTACTCACAACATAGTTTTTCCTATGAGTGTTTTTAGCCTTGGTTTTGTAAGATACAAGTAAAGGTAAGAGACCCATATGGAGGATGGATATATTTGATCATGTTTCCTTATGGTGGAATAGGATGATGGTGACATATGGATACATGGATATGGACCCATGGGATTCTTATATTTCAATTTTTTGGTCTTCAGTTTTAGACCTTGTTATTCTTTTGCTGGATGTGACCTTTATGGTTTGGTTTTTTTAACGTAGGATGTATAATTTGTATATACTATAACACTCCATTATTTCAATATTTCTTATGAATCTTGAGGGTGAAATCATTCTCATGTTTCTTTGTAAAATGTCATGGTTTTTCCCCATACATTGTAAAATGGGAATGCTCTTCATGCCTTGTGGTGTTCTAATTTTGTTGAAATTATGAGTTGAATAAGGTTGGTCTTCCGTAAATTAGTATCAAAAGTTCAAGTTGTCATTAATGCATATTATCATGATTTTTCGTCACCCTCTTCTATATGGGGTTTCTTATAGACAGAATATAGGACTATAATATCTTGATAGTTAGTGTGTAAGTGTTCCTAGACATATCACATTAATGAAAATTACCAATTATCCATGAGAATTATGGGGCTATTTAGTATCCTTGTTTAGTATTTTATCTTTTTGACCTTTAGTTTCCAAAATTTAATTTATGATAAAGGTATCTAATTATGTTCTAAATTATTTTATTCTTATTTTTTATAGATTATATCTTCTTTAATAATAATTTATTTTAGTACTATAGAGGAAGGTGTTCAGAAATCCCCATAGGGGAATCCTTCTATTGACATATCTTTGGTGTAAACTATAGTCTGAATGATCTAGAACATGGGACAAATCACCAATGTTGAAATAGAATGGAGGGTGGATCATGATATGGAATTCACTAATTATCATTCATTTATCTCTCATGGTGAAAATGGTCCCTATGAATTAGATGAATTCATCCAGATTATTGAATAAATTTTACACTTATTTAAAACTCTAAAAGACTGCAAGGTTGGTTTCAACACTTATATGATTGAAGGGATGGAAAATAAGTAGTGGGTATCCATTGTTTAATCCAAATTTCTTGAATATATCACCTGGAACACTAAACCTAAAGCCTATAATAAATTGTTCTTTCCTGAGATATTGTGAGTGCTTAAGGCATCAGAAATTGTTTCTTTAGAGAAGGGATAATTTTCTTCCATAGAGTATGCTACTTAGTTTTATGAGTCGGTTCACCTGTCTCTAGATATTTATTGTAATGACCATAAAAATAAGATAAGGGTTGAGAATGATTTTATGTGCCTAACAACCTTCATAGAGTTTGAGGAAAAGGAAGATCTAGATGAGGTGAATATAGCTAGAAATATAGGACTCTTTGCAGCATTATTTGTATCAAGAGGTATTCAGAGTTTATTTTATGGTAAGAAGAGAAAGCATGGTGAACATCCCCAAAGTGGTGGAAGGAGTTCTCAAAATATATCAAGTTATATTTAGGTTCTCTATTACTAGTGTGGTAAAAAGGGACACCCCATACCTGATTATAAGGCAGCACTAAGATTATGTAATTCATGTGGACAATCTAGTTATTTTTAGTGTTTCTTTGATATATCATCTAAAGTAAATAGTGCCAGATCCACAATTAACAAGGGATCCTAGATTAGATATGATATAGAGAACAGTGTTGTATCTCAACCCCATGACAAGGTTGAAGCTCAGGTTGTTAAGAAAATACAATATGAGGTTGAACGTATCTATGAAGTGAGTGTTCATTATAGGATTTAGTGCTTGGACCGACTACCATTATTAGTACAATGTTTATTAAATACCATATATTTATGGATTTGTTTGGTAGTAATACTAATAATTAATTTATATATGTTTATGATAATTTAGTTAGGAAACATACATCCCATTTTGTTTTGAACGTTTGCTGACATTACATTCTGTTACCGCACATTCCCCATTTCCAAAGGTGGCCAGATTTTGTCACTTTCAGTGGTGATGTCTGATCCTTAATCTAAATGGGATTATGGGATGTCAGTTTCTCCTTCTATGTATTCCTCCATGGAATTTTTGACCTAGTCCGGGTCTCCCTAATAGAGTTAAGTAATGTATATGGAAGTTATTCCCAGTTTCATATCTTTGTGGAATATGGTTAATTACAATACTTCTATCTGGACATTCCAAAGGTTATTAGGATGGAATAAAACTTTAGTTCAGAGAGTAGTCCCATTGGGAATCACTGAAATTTATATATTCTAGGAGGATTGGTCACCATTATTCTTCCTCATAGGAGGGAATCTCATGGAAGCATCTTTAGACATGGAACCCAAGGCATCCCATGTTGATCAAGAGGTATCTAATTCCAATGGAATATTTTCCAAGGATTTAAACTTAGTAATCCCATGTTTAGAATGAGGTATCTAACTCTATTTGTGTATATCTTCCAAGGATTTCCCCTCAGTAATCCCATGTTTATAATGAGGTAGTATTATGAGAAAGTTCATGAGTTTACGTCTTGTAGAGACATAATGAGACTGATCAAAATGTCTTGTAGAGGAGGATCAATGAGTTGTGTCCCTAAGAGGGAGAACCCAAATGTTTCATCAATGGATGGATTAGAACACCTTTTTTAGGTATATCTAAGTGGTGTCTTATATAAATAGATGATGTCACACCATGAAGGATGATTGGAACAACCATATAGGTGGATCAAGGAGGTGCACCCCTAGGAGGGGGCACCAAGGTTTACCATTGGTCAGGATTGTACATTGAAAATATTTCCTTTGTACCCTACTATAAGGAAATGATCAAAACCCATGTAGTTTGATGTCATATTTTAAGGTCGTGTAACAGGACCGGTCCATGCAGTTTATCATCATATGGTCTAGACACTCACATCGCGAAAGGATTGTTAGTGAGGGATGGTGTGGGTCTTATATAAAGAATCATTCTTTTACAAGATGATTTTACTTGGTTATATGGTGTGGGGATTACACATGAAAAAATCCATAGAGATACTAGGAGCATCAATAATGTAAATGTGGATTATATATATGATCATCCCAAGTGGGTGGTTTGATATTTCTAGGATGTGGTAGCCTAGGGAAAATTAGGGTGGATGTGGATGGAGTGTTGGGTATATGGAGAAGATAGAGTTGATGGAATGTTGGGTTTGGACCTCAGGGAGGATTTTTATGTATCCCAACTAATGGGTAATCAAATCCTACGTATATGAAAAGGGGTATTGGTGCTTACTCTTGAGGAGGAGGCCCATTCAAGGGATATGATTGGGGATTACATTTTGGATTGGCCCATGGATGGAGTATGGATGGTTATTGGGGATTACACTCTGAATAATTCCCATTCGGGGGGCATGATTAGGGTGTATAAGTAGGAGTGTACCATGGGTGGATTATGGATGGTTTTAGGGGATTACACTCAGGAGGTTTCCCATTCACGAACACATGAGTGGGGATTACTCATATGAGTGGCCCATGGGCAGAGTATGGTTAGTTGTTGGGGAAAATACTCAGGAGAATTCCCATTCAGGGGGACATGATTGGGGATTATGCATAGGATTATCCCATGGGTGGATTATGGATTGTTGTGTGTGATTACACTCTGGATTATTCCCATTCAGTTTGTGGTGGATGAGTGTCATGGTCCTTAATAACCACTAATCCCATTGAGTCATGCTAGATGTGAGAAACAAAAGGAATTAGTAGACCTGATTGTAAACACCCGTAAATTTCAAGGAATTTTTTTTTCTTAATTTTATTTTAGATTTTACAAGAACACAGTTTTTGACGGCACCTGATTCCGGGGCCCGGTGTGCCCGGAATCATTTTTCGATGTTTTGCTCGGGTGCATTTATTGAACGGACGAGCGGGTTTTTCTAACATTTGAACCAGTGCCCGGAATCGAATTATGAGGGAACCAATGGAATCGCAGCGCCAGTATTTTCATAGAAACGCCTCTTCCGGAGTTGCGTTTGCTCGGGTGTGGTTTTTAATTTTTGGGTTTAAAGTTTTGAAATAAAATAAAGTTGTGTGACAATTTTATTTTAATTTCACTTGAAATCCACTTGAAAGCCACTTAAAGCTTCTTAAGCAGAGTTGATACGGATATGGTGCTATCCAAAAATATCCTACCCCCTTGGTAGGATATTTGTGAGGTGGGGCCCGCACGAGCCCCACCGTTTCTTTTCCGCTAAGTAACGCACCCGCGAAAACCCGTCATTATGAAAGTCAACTGATGCGTTTTCTTATTTTCTTAACGCACCAATTAATTGGGCTGTTTTCTTCGTTGAATTAAATGGGAGGTTTATTTGTTGAAATTAATTCAATGAATTAATTTCATTTGTTTCTTAAACTGTTTGAAAACCGTTGGTGTAATAATAAAATAAGACCAACGCCGACATTTGGAGGATTACATGTTGAGAGGCTTTTGACAGAAGTTCTTGTGCCTTCACCCTACTTCGCGAAGAACGCGAAGAACGCGATGAACGCGAAGAACGACGGCCTCCGACGAATAACGCCGAACCCGTGGAAATCGATGACGCGACGCCATGTGCCGCGACGCTGGCGTTTCCTTTCCTGCAACGTTCTTCTGCGACGTCTCTTTCTCTGCAACGAAATCTTCGATCAGCAGTTTGAGGTAAGAGACTTCGGGTTTCTTTTAAAACTCCTTTGTAGTTTTTAACAACGCACGGATTTAATTATTATTAATTAAATCTTTTTGTTCTTGAACCTCAGAGTTCGTCGACGCGACACCCTTCCGCGACGACGCGACCCCTTCCGCGATGCGACGATCGCCTCCTTCCGCGGCGATCAAGTTCCGCGAAGAACACGCGTGCGACATCTTGAAAAGGTAGAGATTTTATTTTGGAAATACCTTTTTATTCCCATGATCATCCCTTTTAAAATATAGAACCCGGATTCTTATGAACAATTTTATTTTATTAAAATTGTTTTTGGAAATGTTGTTTTATCCTCCCGATTGATACCGTCTAACGCGGAGGGTGCAGGCCAAACGAACATGGCCCGACACCCCTCCTCTGTTCTTCGTTGTTTTGCGGATTTGGAAGGTGATGAAAAAACGTGACGCAAGGGCGATTTGATGATCCCGTAGTGAAGAACGGAACCCGGGAGGAACAGCGGCGCAGACCGAAAGGAAAACGGACCACCGGAGCAACTCTGGTGGCCCGCGGAAGTACCGGTGGTGCGGCGGCGCCGGCGGCCGGAGGCGGCGGCGCCCCTAGCGCGGCGCCGGACAGGGCCGCCGTGGCTGAAAGCCGCAGCGGCGGCGACCAGAGAAACCACGACCGCACGGGTCCGGCTCGCACGCACGGGACGCGGCGACATGCCGTGTCCGCTGATCCAGCACGGCCCCTCGAGGGCCGTGAATGGCTCAACCCGCGGGGGCGGCGCCCTGCGGCTGCCGCGCTCGGCCGCTCGGCCGAGCCGAGCCGGGCCGGTCCGACTGGCCGGGCCGCGCACTGGCCGGACCGGACTGGGTCCAGCCGGGTCGGACTGAGTCGGGTCGACCCGGTTCAGCCGACCCCGGGGGGGGGGGGGGGGGGGGGGGGGGGGGGTCGGGCCGGGCCCGGACCGCCGTCTTCGGACCGTTTTCGGTCTTTTTCCCGTAACATAAGCTACGGGCCTCCGAACGACGCGCCGTCAGCGGAAAAACCATCCTTGGATCGAGACAGTCGTTTCGGTATATCGCACTCAAGGTTTCAGAATACTTTGGGTTCGGCCGGGTAAGATCGTACACGAAACCAACCGGGCCCTCAGAGCGAAAATGCTCATATCTTGAGCTCCGGATGTCCGATTGACGTGCCGTCAACTTCGGTGGATTCCTCTAAGTGAGATGGATCTTTTGGAATACTCCTCCCGAGGTTTGGACGTAGGTGGAGTACGGTCGGGTTGGTTTTCCTTAAAAACCAATCGGGCCACTGGGACGAAAAAGCCAATAACTCTCAGACCGGGTGTCCGATTGATGCGCCGGCTGCGACATTGAGTTCCTATTGACGATACAGAACTTTTGGATACATAAAATCTGGACTTTGAGTCAGTTGATGTATCAGCCTCTTGGCTTGTGGAGCGGACTCTCCCGAATGATTTTGATGTGTGGGAAAACCTTAGAGCTGGCTGCTACTGCTGCTGTGATGGTGATGACTGTACAGAGATCCTCAGTTGATTCGACTGCGACGATGATGAAAACCATATGGGAATCCTCCGTGTTTTCGGCAGTGACCACTACGGTACATCTTGGGATACATCAACTCCGGACTATATGTCAGTTGATGCATCGACCTCTTAGCTCGTGGAGTGGACCCTCCCGAAACGAGTATGTTGTGTGTGGAAACCCTAGAGCCGGTTGAGACTCAACGACTGCTGATCGAACGACTCGGTATGTTACGGATAGCCCGGCGGGGGGAGTGCTTGGTTGTAGCGGCACAGGGGAGCACTTGGTTGTAGCGGCAGACCCACAACAGAGGTGCGCTTGGTTGTAGCGGCATAGGGGAGCGCTTGGTTGTAGCGGCAGACCCACGACAGAGGTGCGCTAGGTTGTAGCGGAACAG
The DNA here is from genome assembly GCA_963277665.1 of Viscum album. Lineage (NCBI taxonomy): Eukaryota > Viridiplantae > Streptophyta > Magnoliopsida > Santalales > Viscaceae > Viscum > Viscum album. Next base: position 671,100,473 of record OY728133.1, read on the forward strand.
GGGAGTTCTTGGTTGTAGTGGCAGACCCACGATAGAGGTGAGCTTGGTTGTAGCAGCACATTGGAGCGGTTGGTTGTAGCGGCAGACCCACGACAGAGGTACGCTTGGTTGTAGCGGCACAGGGGAGCGCTTGGTTGTAGCGGCAGACCCATGACAGAGGTGCGCTTGGTTGTAGTGGCACAGGGGAGCACATGGTTGTAGAGGCAGACCCACGATGGAGGATCACTTGGTTGTAACGGCACGGGGGAGCGCTTGGTGGTAGCAGCAGGCCCACAGCACCCGATAGGTGGAGAATTACAACAGTCCAAGGTAAGAGGGAAGTGCTTAGTTGTAGCAGCATAACCACTGTACTTGATGGAGAAGAAGTTTCCCAATAGCATTTTGTTCAACTTCATGATCGATCCTGTGTGGGTCTTTGCGAGGGTTAGTACCTACAGATCATTTGTGGGTCCGACGACTTAGATGAATCAGTGGTTACATCTGATTATCCCTAACGTCATACAAAGAAGTACCTGTGTGAGCTGAATCTTGTGTTACTCTCCTTTGTGGATTGTGTTGAGCTATCCTATGTGGATTACATTTTCTCTCCTTTGTGGATTGTGTTGTTCTATCCTGTGTGGGTTTACGTTTTTCTTTCCTGTGTGGACTGGGTTGTGCTTGGGCTCGGATGTTCGAGCCGAACGGGAATTGATGACTTACGTATATGTATGGGAATATACCTAAGCAGTGTCGGATGTTACTTTGTGATTGTATCTTTCCTTGTGTTTTATCCTTTGTTGATTTCGGGAGACCTTCGGGGGTCTCGGGGTCCCTACTGAGTAGCTTATACTCACCCATGCACGGGCTATGCTCGCACTACGTTGTGTTGGTTGCAGACGATGGACAGTGCTGATCGTGGTGGAGGCTTGCGGAGCAGGACGGTACCTGGAAGTGGACCACTGGGCGGGACGTACTCAGAGCAGTCAGGTGGACTTGAGGGGCAGTAGAGGCTATCTATACCCACCCTTTAGGTGGGACTTCCAGAGGACAGCTCGGCGCTGCGACTTTTTTTCAGTTTCTATTTTTCCCCTTTCAAATTTACTTTACAGTTGGGCTTTTATTTCCGGCCCCTTTTAATTTCAGCACAGCTTGTTACAGTTTTCACTTAGTGTTTACTTTTCCGCTTGCTTACTCTGTGGTTCTTGTTTACTTTTCAAAGGCAATGCCTTCCCTTTTTCCGGGATTTATTCCTTGGTTCTAGTCTCCATCCCCTGGCCTATGGAAGGCGGGCTTGGGGTAGTCACGGCACGGGCCCTGAGGACGGGTCGTGACAAATTGGTATCAGAGGTGGTCGGTTCTACCACAGACTCTGATCTTTCATCTATGTGAAGAAATAGTGTTTAGCGTATTGGGTGTGGTTATCAGTCCAGAGAGTTCATTGTTGATGCGGCGGCTGATGTATCCGTACACTCGGACCCTGACTTCTGATTTCCGACTTGATGCACTAAATCATTGATTGCTTGTGTGTTTTAAGTTTTAGGTGTGATTACTTTGTGTCAGCTCACCAGGTACACTGTTCTGACCATGGCGCACCTGTTTCTTTTTAGGATGGCCCCACGACGGCAGCCAGCTAGGGTTCCGAGAGTTGTGCATGGCGACAGCCCGCCGAGCGATGAGGCTTCGGTACAGGACCCTTTGACAGCAGAGGCACCGACGATACCTTTACCCGCCGAGCCACCGATGCTACCAGCCTGTCACACTCCGACCGCGGATGTTCAAAATTATTATTATTATTATTATTTTTCTCTTCTTTCCTAGTCCTGGTTTAAATTTTTTTCGAAGATTATTTGCGTTGGCGGTTTCGCGCTGGTGCGCGGTCACTGCATCATTAGCGGTGACCGTGCGTTTAGCCCGGGTGACCGTGTGTTCACCCGGCATGTTTAAATATTATAATTTTTATGTTGACATTTTATTATTAACGCTATTTAAGTTGGGTTATTAATATCATAGTTAATTTTATTTTATAGATGTTTAGGTATGTTTTATATATATATATGTATAATAATGTATATATACATATAGGTCTATATGTTTATGTATATATCTATATATGTATAAATATATGTATGTGTAGTATCTTTAAATTATTTTATTATTTTAAATATTTGATCAAAATAATTATTATTAGAATTAGCTAATTTATCATTTATTATTATTATAAGTTTTATTGTTATTATTATAAGTTTTATCATTATTATCATTATTATTATAAAGTTTTTATATTATTATTATTATAACGTTTTATTATTATTATCAATATTAAAAGGTTTTATTATTATTATACATTTTGTTATTATTATTATAATGTTTTACTATTATTATTATTATTATGTTTTTATTATATATATATATATATTAAAGAAACCCTAACCCGTTTTTCTTTCTTTCACGAGCCGCCTCCCCCCCTTCTTCCTTCCTGTGTATGCTGCTGCCGTCACCGACCTCTCCGCGTGACCGGTCCGCTCCGCCGCTCCCCGTCCTGGCGACCCCTGGCCCGGCGCGCCCCCTTCTCCAGCGTCCGGCGGCCCGAACCCGCCCTGCTCCGCCCCTCCTCTACCCCGGTACGCCGTCCGCCGCAACGGCTCGCCACCTCCGCCTCCCTGCTTCCGCACCTGCACCCAGCTCCTCCCGTCCTGGTCACCCCAGCGCCGCGCCGCCCCGGCCGCTCCTCTCCCCCTTCACCTCGCCGATCCACAACCTGTCGCGCCATCCCCGAATCCTCCGCCCGACCCCCCCTGCTCACCGTCCCGACTCTCCCAGCCCCAGCGCACCCCAGCCCCTCCGCCGCGACGTCCTCAACCCGCACCCCGTCACCGACGCTCCTCCCTCTCGTCGTCCGGCTCTCCCCCTATCACGGCTCTCCCCTGCTCTCACTCCCGCAGCCGCCTCTCTCTTCCCCGTTTCTTTTTTTTCCTTCTTCTCTTTTTCTTCTTCTTTCTCCCCTATTGGTTCGGTCGGCCCGCGCCGTTTATTTCCTCCCTCCAGCCGCCATCCCGAGCCCGCACCCCCATCTAGCATCTGCGCGCTCCGCCCTTCTCCCCTCCTGTTCCCGTCGTCGACCCCTCTTCCCCCCTGCTCCTCCGCCTTGCGCCGACCCCGCGCCGCCATCCCGGCTTACCCGCACCGCCCTCCCTGTTCTTTCCTGCACCGGCCAGCCCCGGACCCCGCCGCGGCCTGCACCCGGCTCCCTCCGGCTGCCGCGGCTCCCTCTGGCTCACCCCCCTCCCTATCCACTGTGAGTTTTATTTTTATTTTGTTTTTATTTTGTTTTATTTTATTCTTTTTCTTTATGTGAATCTCATTCATTTACGCTTTTATATATATAATGTTTTAATATTTTTATCATGTTAATAATCTTATAATTATTTTATTATTATTATGTTATTATTATTATTATATTTATTATCATTTTAATTATTAACATCTTATTATTATTATTATTATTATTTATTAATTGATTAATTAATTAATTATCTATTTATTTATTTATTCATTTAAGTATTTGTTAATTAATCAATTATTTAGTTATTTACTTATTTGTTTATTAATTAAATGATTAATAAATTATCTATTTATTTATTTATTTGTTCATTTAGGTACTTGTTAAATTAATAAGTTATTTAATTATTTACTTATTCATTCTTTCTTTCATTTATTAATTTATCTATTTAATTATTTGTTTAATTATTAATTTATTCATTCAATTATGTATTATTTTAGTTATTTATCTATTTTCTTATTCATTTGTTTATTATTTTGTTCTTTTGATTATTTATTTATTATTGTAATTATTGCTTATTGTTTACTTACATTTCTCTTTATTCAATATCAGTGTTTTTATTTATTTTGGATTAATCCTTTTTCTGTCGCGGGTTGAGTAACATGTACCTTTTCACTGTTCAGCGTACGCAGTTAGTCCGCAGGGATTCGTTCTACTTTCTGCTGGGTTTCCGTCGCGTCCGCTCCTTGTTTGAGGTAGGCGAATTCAACTGTTTCCTTTCCGAGGTACTCTGCTGATGCTTGAATTGTTTTAAATAAATTTTATTTCATGACTCGCGTGTTTATGATATCCTTGCGCGGCTTATTTTGGTGTTTTAAAATCTATAGTTTTTATTCGAAAGTTAAGTTTGAAGCAATTATATTTTATGCCAAGGTAGATGTGCACTAGATATTGTCCTGCACTTTTTATTGTTTTTATAGTGCACCTGTTTAGGCGTTGCCAGCTAACGTGGAACTAAATGCTTATGTTCTCTTATGTTATCATTGGTTTTCTTGAGCGGTGTTTTCTTTTTGTAAAGAAAGAATCATTCATGGATCTTATTATCCTGTGCTGGTTAGTTTTATGAAATTTAGTATCATTTGGAAGTGTTTTCGTGCCCCTTTTCCGGTTTGATACACCATTGGATGTTGACACATCCATGGGTGCACCAGGTGCACACATGGATGTGCCCTCAAATGAAGATGGTGTTTGAAATTGTTACCATTTATTTTTATTTATTTTTATTTTCTCGAAATCTAGACTTTTCTAAATGGTTCTTGGTTTCAAAATGTTTTCGCCTCTTTTTGAGACACATCAAACTTGTAAAAAAAAGAAATCTACGAAGATATGCCCGTTTGGCCCTTTACTTAATACAAAAACAGTGTTTAGAGTTATTTAAAATGATACTGTGAAATATTCATGTAAAGCTGTTTGTTTTTGAAAAACCAAGTGCTCGCTTGACAACTCCAGGTATTTTATAAAATAGTTTTGATTATCAAATGTCGTGAAGACCCGGTTGGCACTTTATTAATTGTGAAGTGATTGTACATATATATATATATATATATATATATGCGTACTTGTGAGGGCATCTCTACAGGGGGACTTCCCTTCGAGGGTTGTCGTGTAGCGATGTCCGTGTAAGGGGTTGGAAAGTGCGGTGAGATGAGTCACGCGTGCGTGCCCCCCACCCCACTTACACATTGTTACTAAAACCTCCATGGGTTCCTGGGCGTCTTATAGATTATCGAGTGACAGTTGCTTGCTAACCCTGATTATACGGGTTAGTACCCCCTGGAGTTGTAGACAGGCCAGGAGGGATGTGCCACTGGTTGGCTATTAGGGCGGCCAGTTGGTTATTGACTATGGAGTACCACGCCGGCAGGTAGTCTGAACCCGAGTACGTCCAGGGGTTTTCTAGGGATGTTTAGGATCACCCATGGTTACTTGTTCACCTTGATTGTTTACTTTCAGTTATTCTTTACAACTTATTGTGTTACTTGTGTCCTTTTTCACTACTTTCATCTTGCATTACTTGGTTACTTTCTGTGTCACTAGTTTGCCTTTAGCCTGTACTGTTTACCTATTCCTTGTTAGCACAGTCGTAGTATTATCTGTATTTGGTTTTTTTAATAAAAACAGGAAATGGTTTTGGAAGTGATTTATAGTGTGCATTGGGTTTTCAAATGGGGAAAACATGTTGTTTATTTTTAAATGTGAAAAATCTATTTTATAATTGTATTTTTCGAACCAGTGTCAACGGATTGCCTGGGAAAGGAAACTTTTGGATTCAGTGGTTTACTTTGGCTTACCTACTGGGCATTTTTAATGCTCACGCCTATATTATCATTTCAGTTGCAGGTTTTCCCTTGCTCAGGTCTTCTGTTTTGAGTCGCTCAGTGTTGGAGCGAGGTTGCTCTCTAGTTGGGTGGTGACCTGAGAGGTCACATGGAGGTACATGGACGTGTGGCTCTTTTTTTCTTTTCCACTGTTAGTGTTTATTTTCTATGTTATATTTACTTTTTTTTGGGCTCAAATCGTTCCCACCTGCTTAATTTTGATGCCCGGCAGTGGTTGCCATCCCGGGGGGATCGGGAACGCCCCTCAGGACTTGTCGCGGATCGACTCGGGCGACCGGTTCAGGGTCGACCCGGGCTGGTTCGTGACAAAATGGTATCAGAGGTGGTTCTTGTTATTTGGGTTGTCCGGTAGAAGGAGATTAGGACTATCGGTACTCGAGGGGTATGTACGGGAAGAGCGTCACGAACTATTTCTCGCACTGATCCTCGAGTTACCAGGGGTAGTTCGGGAATTGTGTCCTTGTCTTTTCTGGTTTGTCTTGGATTGATAGATGATAATGGAGGCAAGCCGACGCTACATCGTGATTTCACATGGAGTAGTGACCCATGTGGAGTCCGAGTACATGGTTTGAATTCCTCCTAGTGGCCGACGCTGACTTGGGACATGGCCCACTACCATGTCGCCAGGTTGAGTGTGACTACTAGTCCCTCATTTCAGTGATTGATGCAAATTTGGATGTTGTTTTCGTTTTGGTCTGTGTGAGTGCGTAGTTGGAAATGAAAAAGGGTTTTTGAAAATTGGACTAGTTTCTTTTAAAGGACTTTAAATGTATGAAATGGGTTTTAGAAACTGAAATATCTTGATTTGAAGATCTGTTGTTTGCTTGGAGTTGGTTAAGAATGATTTGGGATGAAACCCCAGGTCCTCTTTATGAACGTTTGCACATGTGTGAGAATGCATGGAAAGTGTATGTTGGTGCAAGTATGAATGGAAAGTGGATAAAGACATGTGCAACGGTTCATGAGATTACCTGGGTGTGTATTTGAAATTAATGGATTGACCTTGTTTTCTAAATTGGTCTTAAAGGGGAAATGGTTTTGGAATGTTTTTGGTTTGAAAGTGGATTGGTTTTTGGAAAGGAATCTTGAGAAAGGGTGGTTTTGAAATCAAAAATGAAAAGGAAATTTTCAAGAGGAGATTTTGTTTTGGGTTGTGTTGTATTTGTTTGGTCCTTGTGCTGAATGTTTTTGATGAAGGCGCTTTTATTGATGTTGCTTCGATTTGATGTTGGTTTTGGCTTTGTGTTTTATATATCGCTCAGGAAATTCCACCCAGAAAGGTCTCTAAGGATTCGGATATGTCATGCCCAGTTTTTGGTCCTCCTCAGTCTTTGCCTATTCTCCATGGTGATTAGGGTCCGTTAGAGGCAGTAAAATGGCTCGAGGAAGTGGAATGTGTCTTTAGAATGTTGGGAACTCCCGATAATGTTAAGGTTCGTGCAATTATGAAGTTGTTCGAGGGTCCAGCTCTGGACCAGTGGAAGGTGGTTTCCCCACCATCGACGCAGGTTGAAATGACGTGGGATGTCATTCGAATTGTTTTCATCCAATGGTTTTTACCTGAGGAAGTGAAGCTGGAGAAAAAGAGAGAGCTTGTGTGTATCCAACAAGTCCAACGGACGGTGAAGGCATATGTTGACCATTTCAAGGAACTAATTTCCATTTCTCCAGAGGTAGCGTCGCATGAGCTCATGAAGGCCTCTCTTTTCACTGGGGGTCTTCATCCAGATATCAAGGAGCGAGTCCTCCCTTCTAAAGACCTTTGTTTCGAGAAGCTGGTGGAGGAAGCTTTCTTGGCTGAGTTAGTTTCTGGTGTACGGGTGGTTAATACTTCAGCGTCCCCTGTTGTTGTTCGTAGGAGTCCCCCATCTGGTGAGGAAAAGGCGCCAGAGATACCTGTTCCTAATGAGTTATTCCCTTTGGTCCCAGCTTCCAGTTCATCAGATCGTTCGATGGTATTCTTTCAGTGTGGCCGTTTCGGGCATTTAAAGTCTTCTTGTCGCAACCCTCCGAAGACGTGTCATCGCTGTGGTTGTCTGGGTCATATGGCGAAGTTTTTCAAGAAGCGTCTCTTGAAGAGGAAGCTGTGATGGGAGAATGTCAGTACCAGACTGTGAGGCAGAAGATGCTTCAGCCATCAGAGCCCCAGCCACAAGTCTCGGGGTGAAGCTCACGCACAGTCAGGAGTCCTCAGGGGTGTGAAGCCTTGGTCCAGGTTTTGTGTTCCGTGTTAGCAGTGGAACAATCAAGGTCTTTTAGTACTTGTTTTTCTACTGTTAAGTTTTGACGTTGTTGTATGTTCATTGTTTTACCATGGGGTTATCATGGACTTGTTCTATTATAATCCAAGTAGTCTGGATTATGTGGATGTGTTGTTTCTGAATCGTATGTGTTTCTTAAAAGTTTGTTTGACTCTTCGGTGGGTTGACCTTTGTTTAGCAATGCTCGTCAGATGTGGTTGTGTTTCATGGATTTTAGTGGGCCATGTTTCTGACTCGATATTTTGGTTTAGGGTTTTCGTGGGTTTTCCCTAGTATTGAAGGTTGTTGACTCTAGTCGAGGATTCAATGTCTTGACGGAGGTGTTGTTTTAATCATGGTATAAGAGTTGGTTTGAATTGGTTGGGAGTTCCCGCGTTGACCCCCCCTTTCCCTATGGTTGTCTATTTAGATGGTCAAATTTTCTGCACAAGTTGAGCTCTTGTGGTGGGGAGAACCCTTCGTGTTCTCCCCTCAATCTCGGACCCCAGTTTTCTCTTGAATCGGTCGGGTGTGACCTGTGCTGAGTAAGGTCATCCCCGAGATTCTCAGTTCTCTCTGGTTCCTTTGGTCCCGTTGGGGCATGGACTTAAATCTTCACCGACTTTTGGCCTGGTGACTTTCTGGGGGCAGAAAGTGTCTGTGGTGGGGAGAATTGTCACACCCCGACCGCGGATGTTCAAAATTATTATTATTATTATTATTTTTCTCTTCTTTCCTAGTCCTAGTTTAAATTTTTTTCGAAGATTATTTGCGTTTACGGTTTCGCGCTGGTGCGCGGTCACTGCATCATTAGCGGTGACCGTGCGTTCAGCCCGGGTGACCGTGTGTTCACCCGACATGTTTAAATATTATAATTTTTAGGTTGACATTTTATTATTAACGCTATTTAAGTTGTGTTATTAATATCATAGTTAATTTTATTTTATAGATGTTTATGTATGTTTTATATATATATGTATAATAATGTATATATACATATAGGTCTATATGTTTACGTATATATCTATATATGTATAAATATATGTATGTGTAGTATCTTTAAATTATTTTATTATTTTAAATATTTGATCAAAATATTTATTATTAGAATTAGCTAATTTATCATATATTATTATTATAAGTTTTATTGTTATTATTATAAGTTTTATCATTATTATCATTATTATTTTAAAGTTTTTATATTATTATTATTATAACGTTTTATTATTATTATCAATATTAAAAGGTTTTATTATTATTATACATTTTGTTATTATAATTATAATGTTTTACTATTATTATTATTATTATTATGTTTTTATTATATATATATATATATTAAAGAAACCCTAACCCGTTTTTCTTTCTTTCACGAGCCGCCTCCCCCCCTTCTTCCTTCCTGTGTACGCCGCTGCCGTCACCGACCTCTCCACGTGACCGGTCCGCTCCGCCGCTCCCCGTCCTGGCGACCCCTGGCCCGGCGCGCCCCCTGCTCCAGCGTCCGGCGGCCCGAACCCGCCCTGCTCCGCCCCTGCTCCACCCCGGTACGCCGTCCGCCGCAACGGCTCGCCACCTCCGCCTCCCTGCTTCCGCACCTTCACCCAACTCCTCCCGTCCCGCTCACCCCAGCGCCGCGCCGCCCCGTCCGCTCCTCTCCCCCTTCACCTCACCGATCCACAACCTGTCGCGCCATCCCCGAATCCTCCGCCCGACCCCCCCTGCTCGCCGTCCCGACTCGCCCAGCCCCAGCGCACCCCTGCCCCTCCGCCGCGACGTCCGCAACCCACACCCCGTCACCGACGCTCCGCCCTCTCGCCGTCTGGCTCTCACCCTATCCCGGCTCTCCCCTGCTCTCACTCCCGCAGCCGCCTCTCTCGTCCCCGTTTCTTTTTTTCCTTCTTCTCTTTTTCTTCTTCTTTCTCCCCTACTGGTTCGGCCGGCCCGCGCCGTTTCCTTCCTCCCTCCAGCCGCCGTCCCGAGCCTGCACCCCCATCCAGCATCCGCGCGCTCCGCCCTGCTCCCCTCCTGTTCCCGTCGTCGACCCCTCTTCCACCCTGCTCCTCCGCCTTGCGCCGACCCTGCGCCGCCATCCCAGCTTACCCGCACCTCCCTCCTTGTTCTTTCCTGCACCGGCCTGCCCCGGACCCCTCCGCGGCCCGCACCCGGCTCCCTCCGGCTGCCGCGGCTCCCTCTGGCTCACCCCCCTCCCGCTCCACTGTGAGTTTTATTTTTATTTTGTTTTTATTTTGTTTTATTTTATTATTTTTCTTTATGTGAATCTCATTCATTTACGCTTTTATATATATTATGTTTTAATATTTTTATCATGTTAATAATATTATAATTATTTTATTATTATTATGTTATTATTATTATTATATTTATTATCATTTTAATTATTAACATCTTATTATTATTATTATTATTATTTATTAATTGATTAATTAATTAATTATCTATTTATTTATTTATTCATTTAAGTATTTGTTAATTAATCAATTATTTAGTTATTTACTTATTTGTTTATTAATTAATTGATTAATAAATTATCTATTTATTTATTTATTTGTTCATTTAGGAACTTGTTAAATTAATAAGTTATTTAATTATTCACTTATTCATTCTTTATTTCATTTATTAATTTATCTATTTAATTATTTGTTTAATTATTTATTTATTCATTCAATTATGCATTATTTTAGTTATTTATCTATTTGCTTATTCATTTGTTTATTATTTTGTTATTTTGATTATTTATTTATTATTGTAATTATTGCTTATTGTTTACTTACCTTTCTCTTTATTCAATATCGGTGTTTTTATTTATTTTGGATTAATCCTTTTTCTGACGCGGGTTGAGTAACATGTACCTTTTCACTATTCAGCGTATGCAGTTAGTCTGCAGGGATTCGTTCTACTTTCTGATGGGTTTCCGTCGCGTCTGCTCCTTGTTTGAGGTAGGCGAATTCAACTGTTTCCTTTCCGAGGTACTCTGCTGATGCTTGAATTGTTTTAAATGAATTTTATTCCATGACTCGCGTGTTTATGATATCCTTGTGCGGCTTATTTTTGTGTTTTAAAATCTATAGTTTTTATTCGAAAGTTAAGTTTGAAGCAATTATATTTTATGCCAAGGTAGTTGTACACTAGATATTGTCCTGCACTTTTTATTGTTTATATAGTGCACCTGTTTAGGCATTGCCAGCTAACGTGGAACTAAATGCTTATGTTCTCTTATGTTATCATTGGTTGTCTTGAGAGGTGTTTTCTTTTTGTAAATAAAGAATCATTCTTGGATCTTATTATCCTGTGCTGGTTAGTTTTATGAAATTTAGTATCATTTGGAAGTGTTGTCATTCCCCTTTTCCGGTTTGATACACTATTGGATGTTGACACATCCATGGGTGCACCAGGTGCGCACATGGATGTGCCCTCAAATGAAGATGGTGTTTGAAATTGTTACCATTTATTTTTATTTTCTCGAAATCTCGACTTTTCTAAATGGTTCATGGTTTCAAAATGTTTTTGCCTCTTTTTGAGACACATCGAACTTGTTAAAAAAGAAATCTACGAAGATATGCCCGTTTGGCCCTTTACTTAATAAAAAAACAGTGTTTAGAGTTATTTAAAATGATACTGTGAAATATTCGTGTAAAGCTGTTTGTTTTTGAAAAACCAAGTGCTCGCTTGACAACTCCAGGTATTTTATAAAATAGTTTTGATAATCAAATGTCGTGAAGGCCCGGTTGGCACTTTATTAATTGTGAAGTGATTGTACATATATATATATATATATATATATATATATATTCGTACTTTTGAGGGCATCTCTACAGGGGGGCTTCCCTTCGAGGGTTGTCGTGTAGCGATGTCCGTGTAAGGGGTTGGCAAGTGCGGTGAGATGAGTCACGCGTGCGTGGGCCCCCCCACTTACACAGTGTTACTAAAACCACCATGGGTTCCTGGGCGTCTTATAGATTATCGAGTGACGGTTGCTTGCTAACCCTGATTAGACGGGTTAGTACCCCCTGGAGTTGTAGACAGGCCAGGAGGGATGTGCCACTGGTTGGATATTAGCGCGGCCAGTTGGTTATTGACTATGGAGTACCACGCCGGCAGGTAGCCTGACCCCGAGTACGTCCAGGGGTTTTCTAGGGATGTTTAGGATCACCCATGGTTACTTGTTCACCTTGATTGTTTACTTTCAGTAATTATTTACAACTTATTGTGTTACTTGTCTCCTTTTTCACTACTTTCATCTTGCATTACTTGGTTACTTTCTGTTTCACTGGTTTTCCTTAAGCCTGTACTATTTACCTGTTCCTTGTTAGAACAGTAGTAGTATTATCTGTATTTGGTTTTGTTAATAAAAACAGGAAATGGTTTTGGAAGTGATTTATAGTGTGCATTGGGTTTTCAAATGGGGAAAACATGTTGTTTATTTTTAAATGTGAAAAATCTATTTTATAATTGTATTTTTCAAACCTGTGTCAACGGATTGCTTGGGAAAGGAAACTTTTGGATTCAGTGGTTTACTTTGGCTTACCTACTGGGCATTTTTAATGCTCACGCCTATATTATCATTTCAGTTGCAGGTCTTCCCTTGCTCAGGTCTTCAGTTTTGAGTCGCTCAGTGTTGGAGCGAGGTTGCTCTCTAGTTGGGTGGTGACCTAAGAGGTCACATGGAGGTACGTGGACATGTGGCTCTTTTTTTCTTTTCCGCTTTTAGTGTTTATTTGCTATGTTATATTTACTTCTGTTTGGGCTCAAATCGTTCCCACCTGCTTAATTTTGATGCCCGGCACTAGTTGCCATCCCGGGGGGATCGGGAACGCCCCTCGGGACTTGCTGCGGATCGGCTCGGGTGACTGGTTCAGGGTCGACCCGGGCTGGTTCGTGACACAGCCCCTGCCGCTGACGATGCACGTCGCCTCAGTGCACTGCATGAGTTCCAGCGCCAGCGACCGCCTAGGTTCTGCGGGGAGACGGACCCCATGCAGTTGAGGATTGGCTGGAGGCAGTTGTATGAGTTTTCCGGTTAGTGAGGACACCAGCAGACCTTATGGTGGTCCTTGCTACGAGCCTCCTGCATGCGGCAGCAGGAAGATGGTGGAGATTGATGCTCCAGGTGTACGAAGAGACATATCTCCTCTGGACGGACTTTGAGAGAATCTTCCACTCCGAGTTCGTCCCAGCCACCCTCCGTGCGGTGTGCATTCAAGAGCTACTACAGTTGCGGCAGGGCAGCATGATAGTAGCCCAGTATGTGGCTAGGTTTACTGATCTCTCGCGCTACTCCAAAGATACGTTACGGGACCCGTTCTTCTGGGCCTGGACCTTCGAGCAGGGACTGAGGCATGAGATCAGGGCTTCGATGATCTCTCTTAACATTCCGATCAGATAGGGGTGTTGGAGCGAGCCCTCTTAGTGGATGGTTTCCTTGCTGAGCAGTCTCCAGTAGCAGGACCCACCACTATCCGGCATCCGGAAGAGTCTTCTGCAGCGGGCAGTAGACAGATGATGCAGGGGTACAAGAGGACTAGACCTACCGGTGGTCGACCGCGTGACACATGATCGTTTGTGTGAGGCACTCGGGGTGGACAACGACTTGCTATGAGCGGACAGTGTTAATCCTACGGCGGGGTTGGTCACATGGCTCGTGACTATCCGACCCGCCATACAGATGACCAGCAGATGAATGAAGGACCCCCCTGGTAGAGGCAGAGGTTCGATCAGGGTGGGCCGCAAGGAGCATGCGACCAAGGAAGGGGAGCTGGCCATGTAGCTGGAGGTGGACGACACTTCGGGGTGTTGCCACCACCACCACCAGGAGGTCCACCCCGACCGCAGGGAGTTTGTTGACATTCAAGAGCTCAGCTTCAGGCAGCTGAGGCCTTTGATCATGGAGCTCTGGGAGCAGTTGGACAGGAGCAGAACTAGTGGATATGTCCTTTTTACTTCTAGTTACTTGTTGCTGTTGTGTAGTGTCTTTGTATTATGAGTTGAAATAGTAAAAGACGCTTACCTTTGTGATGTTTTCATTCCTGTCCTCTTTTGTGTTGTTACTAAGAGGTTCCAGTTAGACTTTTGACTTGACCCTCACTTGTGAGACATCTACTGGAGGATACCCAGTTACCGCACACTGATTCCGATAGTGTGACTCAACCCTTGGAGGCGAGAGTAACGGTTGGATCTTTTGGTAGTAGCGTCGAGGCCTTACGACGTCATCCTTGGTATGGATTAGTAACATCCATGTCGGGATTGACTGTATTAGGCAAAGGAAGTGATTCATCCAAGAGATGAGACCAGACTTCTCTTATCGACAAAGAAGAAATCTTAGTAGCTCTTGTGGGACCGGAGATGGTCCAGGCCACGACAGAGAAGGTCCAGGTCATCCAGGAGCGGATGAGGACAGCTCAGAACTGGCAGAAGTCTTATGCTGACAGGAGGCGGAGGCCACTAGAGTTCGATGATGGAGACCACGTATTCTTGCGTGTCTCACCTTGATGTGGATTACAGAGATTTGGCCGAGGTGGAAAGTTGTCTCCACGCTTCATCGGACCCTTTCAGGTCCTCGGCAGGATTGGCGAGGTGGCTTATCGCCTGGCTCTACCACCTCAGTTGCACCGGGTGCACGACGTCTTCCACGTATCCCAACTGAGGAGATACGTGTACGACCCGACGCACATCATTGACCATGGTGAGCTAGACGTGGATGATGGGGCGACTTTTGTGGAGGTCCCAGTGGAGATCGAGGATCGACAGGAGCATATCCTACGTGGGAGATCGATTCCTCTTGTGCGCATCAGATGACAGCACGGGAACCTCCAGGATAGAATTTGGGAGCGGGAGTCTCAGATGCATGCTTAGTACCGCCTTTGTATCCCTATGTTTGTGATGAAGCTTTACGGGGACGTAAAGCCCTGTGGTGGGAGTAATTTAAGGACCCATAAATTTCAAGGAATTTTTTTTTCTTAATTTTCATTGGAATTTTACAAGAACGCAGTTTCTGACGGCACCTGATTCCGAGGCCCGGTGTGCCTAGAATCATTTTTCGAAGTTTGGATCGGGTGTGTTCAGTGAACAGATGAGTGGGTTTTTCTAACTTTTGAAACGGTGCCCGGAATCGAATTTCGAGGGCACCGATGGAATCGCAGTGCCAGTATTTTCTTAGAAACGCCTCTTCTAGAGTTGCGTTTTCTCGGGTGTGGTTTTTAATTTTTGTGTTTAAAGTTATGAAATAAAATAAAGTTGTGCGACAATTTTATTTTAATTTCACTTGAAAGCCACTTAAAGCTGCTTAAGCAGAGTTGATACGGATAGGGTGCTATCCAAAAATATCATCCCCCTTGGTAGGATATATAAGAGGTGGGGCCCGCACGAGCCCCACCGTTTCTTTTCCGCTAAGTAACGCCCCCGCGAAAACCCGTCATTATGAAAGTCAACTGATGCCTTTTCTTATTTTCTTAACGCATCAATTAATTAGGTGGTTTTCATCGTTGAATTAAATGGGCAGTTTATTCGTTGAAATTAATTCAATAAATTAATTTCTTTCGATTCATAACCTGTTTGAAAACCGTTGGCGTAATAATAAAATAAGACCAACGCCGACATTTGGAGGATTACACATTGAGAGGCTTTTGACAGATGTTCTTGTGCCTTCACCCTTCTTCTCGAAGAACGCGAATAACGCGAAGAACGCCGGCCTCCAACGAAGAACAACGAACCCGCAAAAATTGACGACGTGATGCCATGTGCCGCGACGCCGGCGTTTCCTTTCCTGCAACATTCTTCTGCGACGTCTCTTCCTCCGCAACGAAATCTTCGATCAGCTGTTTGAGGTAAGAGACATCGGGTTTCTTTTAAAACTCATTTTTGGTTTTTAACAATGCACGAATTTAATTATTATTAATTAAATCTTTTTGTTCTTGAACCTCGGAGTTCGTCGAGGTGACACCCTTCCGCGACAACGCGACGCCTTCCGCGACACGATGACCGCCTCCTACCGCGGTGATCATGTTCTGCGAAGAACGTGCGTGCGACATCTTGACAAGGTAGGGATTTTATTTTGGAAATAACTTTTTATTCCCATGATCGTCCCTTTTAAAATTAAGAACCCAGATTCTTATGAACAATTTTATTTTATTAAAATTGTTTTTGGGTATGTTGTTTTATCCTCCCGATTGATACCGTCTAACGCGGAGGGTGCGGGAAAAACGAACATGGCCCGACAACCCTCCATTGTTCTTCGTTGTTTTGCGGATTTGGCGGGCGATGACAAAACGTGATGCAAGGGAGATTTGATGATCCCGCAGTGAAGAACGGAACCTGGGAGGAACAGCAGCGCTAACGGGAAGGAAAACGGACCACCGGAGAAACTCTGGTGGCCCGCGGGGACGGCGGCGGCCAGAGGACCCGCGGCCACGCGGGTCCGGATCGCATGCACAGGACGCGGGGACATGCCGCGTCCGCTGATCCAGCACGGCCCCTCGAGGGCCGCGACTTCCTCAACCCACGGGGGCGACGCCCCGCGGCTGCTGCGCGCGGCCGGTCCGACCGGCCGGGCCGTGCCCTGGCCGAACCGGACCGGGTCCAGCCGGGTTGGACCGGGTCGGGTCGACCCGGTTCGGGTCGACCCTGTTTGGCCGACCCAGGGGGGTCGGGCCGGGCCCGGACCCCCCCATCTTCGGACCGTTTTCAGTCCATTTCCCGTAACATGAGCTACGGGCTTCTGAACGACACGCCGTCAGCGCCAACGCGATCCTTGGATCGAGACGGTCGTTTCGGTATATCGCACTCAAGGTTTCAGAATACTTTGGGTTCGGCCGGGTTGGTTCGTACACGAAACCAATCGGGCCCTCGGAGCGGAAATGCTCATATCTTGAGCTCCGGACGTCTGATTGATGTGCCATCGACATTGGTGGATTCCTCTAAGTGAGACGGATCTTTTTGAATACTCCGCCCGAGGTTTGGATGTAGGTGGAGTACGGTCGGGTTGGTTTGCCGTAAAAACCAACCGGGCCCCTGGAACGAAAAAGCCAATAACTCTCAGACCGGGCGTCCGATTGACGCGCCGGCTGCGACATTGAGTTCTTGTTGACGATACAGAACTTTTTGATACATCAACTCTAGACTTTGAGTCAGTTGATGTATCAGCCTCTCGTCTCGTGGAGCGGACCCTCCCGAATGAGCTTGCTGTGTGCGGAAACCTTAGAGCTGGCTGCTACTGCTGTTGTGACGGCGATGACTGTACAGATATCCTCAGTTGATTCGACTGCGACGATGATGAAAACCGTACGGGAATCCTCCGTGTTTTCTGCAGTGACCACTACAGTACATCTTGGGATACATCAACTCCGGACTATATGTCAGTCGATGCATCGACCTCTTAGCTCGTGGAGTGGACCCTCCCAAAACGAGCATGTTGTGTGCGGAAACCCTAGAGCCAGTTGAGTCTTGACGACTGCTGATCGAACGACTCGGTATGTTATGGATAGCCCGGCGGGGGGAGCGCTTGGTTGTAGCGGCACAGGGGAGCGCTTGGTTGTAGCGGCAGACCCACGACAGAGGTGCGCTTGGTTGTAGCGGCACATGGGAGTGCTTGGTTGTAGCGGAAGACCCACGACAGAGGTGAGCTTGGTTGTAGCAGAACAGGGGAGTGCTTGGTTGTAGTGGCAGACCCACGATAGAGGTGCGCTTGGTTGTAGCAACACATGAGAGTGGTTGGTTGTAGCGGCAAACCCACGACAGAGGTACGCTTGGTTGTAGCGGCATAGGGGAGCGCTTGGTTGTAGCGGCAGACCCACGACAGAGGTGCGCTTGGTTGTAGTGGCACAGGGGAGGACTTGGTTGTAGAGGCAGACCCACGATGGAGGATCACTTGGTTGTAACGACACGGGGGAGCGCTTGGTGGTAGCAGCAGGCCCACAGTACCCGATAGGTGGAGAACTACAACAGTCCAAGGTAAGAGGGAAGTGCTTAGTTGTAGCAGCATAACCACTGTACTTGATGGAGAAGAAGTTTCCCAATAGCATTGGGTTCAACTTCATGATCGATCATGTGTGGGTCTTTGCGAGGGTTAGTACCTACAGATCCTTTGTGGGTCCGATGACTTAGATGAATCAGTGGTTACATCTGATTATCCATAACGTCATACAAATATGTACCTGTGTGAGCTGAATCTTGTGTTACTCTCCTTTGTGGATTGTGTTGAGCTATCCTATGTGGATTACATTTTCTCTCCTTTGTGGATTGTGTTGTGCTATCCTGTGTGGGTTTACGTTTTTCTTTCCTGTGTGGACTGGGTTGTGCTTGGGCTCGGATGTTCGAGCCGAACGGGAATTGATGACTTAGGTATACGTATGGGCATATACCTAAGCATTGTCGGATGTTACTTTGTGATTGTATCTTTCCTTGTGGTTTATCCTTTGTTGATTTCGGGAGACCTTCGGGGGTCTCGGGACCCTACTCAGTAGCTTATCCGCATATCTTGAGCTCCAGACGTCCGATTGATGTGCCATCGACTTTGGTGGATTCCTCTAAGTGAGACGGAAATTTTGGAATACTCCGCCCGAGGTTTGGACGTAGGTGGAGTACGGTCGGGTTGGTTTTCCTTAAAAACCAACCGGGCCCCTGGGACGAAAAAGCCAATAACTCTCAGACCGGGCGTCCGATTGATGCGCCGGCTGCGACATTGAGTTCTTGTTGACGATACAGAACTTTTTGATACATCAACTCTGGACTTTGAGTCAGTTGATGTATAAGCCTCTCGTCTCGTGGAGCGGACCCTCCCGAATGAGCTTGCTGTGTGCGGAAACCTTAGAGCTGGCTGCTACTGCTGTTGTGACGGCGATGACTGTACAGATATCCTCAGTTGATTCGACTGCGACGATGATGAAAACCGTACGGGAATCCTCCGTGTTTTCAGAAGTGACCACTACAGTACATCTTGGGATACATCAACTCCGGACTATATGTCAGTTGATGCATCGACCTCTTAGCTCGTGGAGTGGACCCTCCCAAAACGAGCATGCTGTGTGAGGAAACCCTAGATCCGGTTGAGACTTGACGACTGCTTATCAAACGACTCGTTGTGTTACAGATAGCCCGGCGGGGGAGCCCTTTGTTGTAGCGGCACAGGGGGGCACTTGGTTGTAGCGGCATACCCACGACAGAGGTGCGCTTGGTTGTAACGGCACAAAGGCGCACTTGGTTATAGCGGAAGACCCACGACAGAGGTGCGCTTGGTTGTAGCGGCACAGGGGAGCACTTGGTTGTAGTTCAAGACCCACGACAGAGGTGCGCTTGGTTGTAGCGGCAGACCCACGACAGAGGTGCGCTTGGTTGTAGCGGCACAGGGGAGCGCTTTGTTGTAGCAGCAGACCCACGACAAAGGTGTGCTTGGTTGTAGCGGCATAGGGGAGTGATTGGTTGTAGTGGAAGACCCACGATGGAGGATAACATGGTTGTAACGGCACGAGGGAGCGCATGGTGGTAGCAGCAGGCCCATAGTACCCGATAGGTGTATAACTACAGCAGTCCAAGGTAAGAGGGAAGCGCTTAGTTGTAGCGGCATAACCACTGCACTTGATGGAGAAGGAGTTTCCCAATAGCATTGGGTTCAACTTCATGATCGATCTTGTGTGGGTCTTTACGAGGGTTAGTACCTACAGATCCTTTGTGGGTCCGACGGCTTAGATGAATCAGTGGTTACATCTGATCATCCCTAACATCATACGAATAAGTACCCGTGTGAGCTGAATCTTGTGTTACTCTCCTTTGTGGATTGTGTTGAGCTATCCTATGTGGATTACTTTTTCTCTCCTTCGTGGATTGTGTTGTGCTATCCTGTGTGGGTTTACATTTTGCTATCCTGTTTGGACTGGGTGGTGATTGGGCTCTGATGTTGGAGCCGAACGGGAATTGACGACATAGGTATATGTATGGGCATATACCTAAGCAGTGTCGGATGTTACTTCGTGATTGTATCTTTCCTTGTGGTTTATCCTTTGTGAATTTCGGGAGACCTTCAGGGGTCTCGGGGTCCCTACTGAGTAGCTTATACTCACCCCTGCACGGGTTATGCCCGCACTACGTTGTGTTGGTTGCAGACGACGAACAGTGCTGATCCTGGTGGAGGCTTGCGGAGTAGGACAGTACCTGGAGGTGGACCACTGGGCGGGACGTACTTGGAGAAGTCAGGTGGACCCGAGGATCAGTAGAGGCTATCTGTACCCACCCTTCAGGTGGGACTTCCAGAGGACAGCTCGGCGCTGCGACATTTCTTTTCAGTTTCTGTTTTCCCCTTTCAGTTTTACTTTACAGTTGGGCTTGTATTTCCGGCCCCTTTTACTTTCAGCACAGCTTGTTACAGTTTAAACTTAGTGTTTACTTTTCCTCTTGCTTACTCTGTGGTTCTTGTTTAATTTTCAAAGGCAATTCCTTCCCTTTTTCTGGGATTTACCCCTTGGTGGTAGTCGCCAGCCCCTGGCCTATGGAAGGCGGGCTTGGGGTAGTCACAGCACGGGCCCCGAGGATGGGTCGTGACACTGATGTTTTTATTGAGAAAGATTACCTAGGGAGATTTTTTATGGGGATTTCTCATGTAATATTCTTATTTGGGGGTATTTTATTCCATGTGAGGAAGACCTCAGTCCCTATGGGTCATACATGGATAATCCTATAAAGTGTGGTGGGGGGGGCTTACACATGGAAACAACCCTGTATAAGGGGATTTACCAACATGGTGGGAGGAGGTGCAATCCCATGATGATCATACATGGGGAATATCATATTTATTTCATGGGGTAAGACTATAGTTTTATTTCCCGTGATTAGTACATTGGTGCTAGGTTGTTTTACACCATGCATCACGGATGTGGGGGGGCTCACACCTCACCCCTTGGGTTTACACAACTGTCGTACATACACCCTAGGAGGGAATGGATTTAGAAATTCCAAGGTTTAATAGTTTGGAGGATTTTTCTATCATTAGGTCCATGTTAGCATGCCTATACTAAGAAAAAAGGGGAATTAGTGTACCTATACTGAGAAGAAAAAGGTATGAGAACTCATTCACTAGGGGAAAAGGGGACGTCTCGCGAGGGACTTTGAAATTTATGTGTGCATGTTTGGAGGGTTGTGCATAAGAGGTGTTCTCAAGGTATGGGGGTTATGCAAAATAGGTGTTAAGACATGATTTTTTGATATAAAGGTATTTAATGGAGCTTCAAAGAAGTAATGTGTTTAATATTTAAGGCTTGAGTGCAAGGTTAATGGTGTATGCAAGGTTGAAGGCTTGAATGTGAAGGTCAGGGGTGCATGCAAGTGGACTCTTTTCATGCACCCAATTTGGGTTAAATGAAGTTAGTAGAGGATTAAAAAACTATAGTCCCACTAAAGGGAGAACCCATAGGGAACCTGTTGTGAAATATATCTGCCTTGATGGTTTCATTCCTTCGTGATGTTGTTGAAGATCAGTCTTATGCACAGAAGAGAAGTGGTTTGACTTTCAAAGGATCACCCTAAAGAGGCTAGTGTTGATTTCTAATTATATATGATTTTATTGGTGATGGTGAAAAATAATTCGGTTGTAGAAGAAGTCTTCCATGAATCCTCATCATTTTATAGGGAAAACAATCACAGAAGGAGATAGTTGACATCATATTTGGTGTGAAATAGTGTTGTGGATGGATTGAATTCCTATATGAAACGTATACATATTTTCAATGTATACCATATCTATTTTATTGACCTAAATGGAAGGGAAAACTTGAAATCACGTTTGGAACATTAGATTCTTCTGTGAAGATTTCAATCTTTCATGCTCACCTCAAAACTTGTGTTTTTGTTCCAAGTCTTCTAGGGATGTTCTGTTGAATCAGATGATGGCCTCGATTTTCGAAAATCATCCGTATAAACCATCCGGTAGATTTGGTCACCAAAAAATTCCCCTTGGATTATGAGATGAAAGGGGACAAGAAGGTCATTTTCTAAGGGAAATTCCGAGGAGAGGAGTTTATTTTTGTGGGTCCAAGAAAAACACGACGCTTGGTGTACAAGGCACTTTCGTGTGCTCAAATGACCAAGCCCACTTCTATAGAAAAGCATAGAGGGTCCCATGTATGGTACCTTGTAGTTACTCATGAGAATATCTTTTCTATCATGCATGTTATTTTATCTTGTATGCCTGAATAAATGAGCTTCATCTGCTTCTTTTGTGGTGATACTTATTCTTGCGTGAGTTGGACCTTGCAAGAATATCGGCATTATGTGTGATAGTTGATCAATCTTGCGCACAAAATCAATTATTACATGCATATTATTCCATCTTTCACACTCTTTCATTATATTTTTCAATATAAATCAAAATATATGATCAATAGAAAGTTGGCCAGATTTAAGTAGTTGTTGTTGTTCAAAGAGATGAAATAATTAGAAACCCCCAGATCCTTCATTCTAGTAGGGTTTTATCGAAAAACCAAATTCTTCTGGCCATTATTACATAGTTAAATATTTATTATCCTATCAGTGACTACCTCTCATTGTGTAACTTTAGACTACTGGACAAAGTGATCATTCCAGCTTTTGGGGTTGAATCAATGCGATCATGGTTCACACGTGATGATGATCTATAGTGTTGGAACATCGCCCTTCACGGTCATGCTACTGGGGAGCATGAAAACATCACTATTTACACACTAAATGTGTGGACCAGGATGGTCATAGGGGTTTATCTAGAAGAGTAATAGTTCCCCACCCACTATGCCACTACTTTTCAAAGTAGGATGAGGAACAATAGCTTAGGATGGAAGAAGAATTGAGACTTGAGGTCTGGTGAAAACATTACCAGTGAATGGGAGAGGGAATATTGGATGCACTACATGTGCCAAGAGTAAAAAGTAGAGTTTTGAAAAATGTGGCTTTATGAAGCAGTATGGACATCATAGTTTAATTTTTACCACTAACATGAGGTACTACACAAGATCCTCATATTTTGGTCCCTAGATACGAATATGTTCTCTATACACCATAGGGAAGTTAATATTAGTTTTTGGTACATTTATTACATTGTAATAATTCCACTCAAGGGATTTCATTATGATGAGTTCCTTCTACCAAATAATATCTATAATAATATTAATTAGAGTCCTCTCCTGGTGTAACATCTTGTGGTGGTGGTGAAGGAGAAGCTGAAACTCACACCCATTTTCCACAAGGATATCCTCTTCAAAGCGTGGTTTGAAATGTTTCTCAAGAAGAACCCTAGAGTGAGGATGTTGGGTCGAGGAAAATAGTGATATTAAAAAAACATAGATGTAAGGTAGGATCATAATGGTTGGTTCTAGAGGAAGGAAAACATCAATCATGGGGGGTATAACATAGTAAGGGGTTGGGACTCACTGGTTCATTATACCACCATATTTTACACATTTCTGAGTGGGTCACTATTAATAGTCATAGATTCATCAATGGGAATTAAACTGGTGTTTTTTATGATGGTATTGATCCTAGAAGTTTGTAATAGGGTCAATTTGGGGGTACCCATGCTGGCCAAACATTACAGCATACCAGGCCACATTACCAGGGGAAACATGCCCCGAAGGATCTATAGATCATTCTAGTTACTACATGGTTGGATCACAACGCATCTCAAGGACTATGAATTCCCAAATCCTATCAGTCCTTCAATGAGTGCTAAAGATATTCTACATGGGCATCCTTGAAGAGAATAATCATTTTATCCTTCTCCAACTATGGTTCATGCTGGTGAATTCGAGGTCCAGTGAAACCATTGGGTTACCGCCAGCCAACGTTGACACTGGTCTGTCGATGGAATATGCTAGAAACTGGGTGGAAGCATATATGGATGAAATAATAATGAAGTGTGTTTGGGTGATTGAACTAGAGAGTGGGGAGCCAGAGTAGTGGTGAAGAATGCTTACAACTCCATAAGAGGAAGACTCAACATCAGGGGGTCAGGTTGGAACTCTGGTAGTGGGGATGTCGCAATGTGTAGTCTCACCCCCACAAACTGGAGGAGAAGGTTCTAGAAAGTGGTTTTAGTGGATAAAATATAGTATCGTGTGAATAATTTAATGTACTTTATAAAATCAGCTACTTATTCTATCATTCCTACACCATGGTCGACCTGGAGGATGCTACAGACCTCGATGACACTGGACAATCTGTAGTGAAAACAGGACAAAGGTGGGGTCAAGCTACGAGAGGTTGGGCTCATGAAAATCATAGTAAAAGTGGACTTCCAGAAGTGACACACATACTTGGCCACCATGGATGAATATGATTTCCAACAAGGATAATCCATCCTGCATTCTAATATGGTGTGAGTGATTTTTGGCGGTGATCTAGTGCCTATGGTGACACCACTATCTGATGATTCAAGTGAGGAGGTGCCAACTGATGAGGAGGCATAGAAGTATGATGATGAGGAATCCTGGGGAATGACTACTCATCAAGGAAGTCTCATAGAGAGTGGTGAAATATCAATCACTATAGAATAATTTTCTAAATTACTCAACGTAAGTCTTAAATCACCTACCTTCCTACAAATTTCCTTGTTTTATTAACTTTATTTTCTAACTGAAACTTTTTTTGTATAGGATAATATTGATAATGAGTAGGGGATCCTTCTATTGAGTATGAGGGTGAACCAATATGTGTGGAGGAGCATGTTCTAATACCTTCACCTGAAAATTAAGTATCTAGTGGGATAACCAAGTTCAATGAGGTCAAGGTGACACCCTTAAATCCTTAGTTACTCTATGCTCTCTACGAGGGGAGACACCTTGACATTTAAATTGTGGAACCCACTATTGGAGAATTGGTGCACCCTAGAAGAATCATAAATGAAATTATTCTAGCTTAAGGTAAGATCAAATATCAAAACATTCATCCAAAACCAAATTTCCATGGAGACATTGCATTAACGTTCTTGTATATTACTGAAAATACTACATGATCAACACCTGAGGAGCCAACACTGGTTGTCGAAATACCCAGTGGAAAAGGGTTTTCCATGGTGGAATTCCATGCTACAAACTGGGATCTGAATCTATAAATCTTTATTTCCTGTAATTCCTTTACCTTTGTAGTGTCAAACATGCTATTTTTTATTAGTTTTACTGACATGTTCCTTTCCTAAATAGTGATTTAGGTGTTACAAGCTTAGTAAGGAGATTAGTTTATAGATTCTATGGGTCCTTTCTTCATATTCATACCAGTTATTGAGGAGTTAGTTGTTCTAGCTAACATGACTGTGGCCCCAGGTCGGTAGTCTTCCACAATTTTGAGTGATTCCACTTGTGGGGTGGAACTCAAGACTAGAAAAGATGATGTCATCCAGGTAGGGTCAAGTGAAGATGAACAACCTCACTATATGGAATCAGACCCATCATATGGTTTTCATAGGAGTGTTATGCTTTAGAAATTCTTGTGGCTTTTCTTGAGTACAAGACTACACTGCCTGATGATATAGATAACTCTGATCCTGAAAATATTGAAGATAACCTCATCATATAACGTAAGGCATGGAAGTTCACACAATACTTCATTAAAAATATTTTAAAATCAAAACCGATGGGTCATATGGGGTCACTATTCCACTAGATGTGCTACCTATTCACTATAGGGGTATATGCTTATGGTATTCACATGTTGGTTTAAAACATTGTCATCAAACCAGTTCATGAAGAGATCCAACATTTGGACGTCTCATATCATTTAGAGAATTATTACAACAATAAAATTCTCTAGGTGGTTAACCAGAAGATGCATCACCTAAAAGAAGAAATAGATGAGTGTTCTAGTTTTATTGATACTGAATCAGAAGTCATCATTCAACTTAGATCTCAGCAGGAGGTGGCTGAGGTGAAGATAAGTTAGGCGGCACATCAAGTAGATGATCTCCAAGCTGAGTGGGACCATGCATAGATTATATATGAGAAACTTTATCTAGAGATGATGAAGAGGAAATGGATCTTGAGAAGCAACAACATACCATAGTGTCTATAAGACAAAGATTGGAGGATCTATGGTGATTGATCACTAGATCAGAACTATAGACAAGATGTTTTCCGAAAATCATGGGTGGACTCAACATGTGGTTGTCCGCTGATACCCCCATAAATTATTTCATTATTTTGAAACATTCCTTTTTGTATGGATATATTTGTTTTCATCACATTAATTATTACACTTCAATTATATTTACAAAACAACCAATGATCAACCCCTAAGATTGCGTGGATCATGCCCGATGTGAGAAAAAATGGGCGACCACATGATTTCTCATTTGTATGAGAGTTCTAGATAATCATCAAGAAAATAGAGTCTACTATTTTTGACTGACTTCTAATAGTTTTCATGCTGAGAGGGGCTATGGATGGATAATAGAGCACTTAGAACAACCAAAATTCTTTTCCAACATGAGCTGGTGCATGAACGGGATAACACCAAGCATGATTAAATCTACCTGAACAAAGGATGATGAGATGAATGAATCATAATGCTCAAAATTTGGAACACAATGATTGTGGAATAGTGACATAGGAGATCTATTAACAATGTTTGAAACACAAAATCCATACCTTTATAATTGAATGGGGACAAACAAATGAGGGTTGACAACTAACCATGTTCAAAACATGGAACCTCTCTCATAATTTCATCCAACGTATTCCATGACATTGACCTAAGATGGTAGGTAAGACAAAATTATAAGAGGCAAAACCATTGAGAGGTCCATTTTGATGTGTAAGAGGATGAGAATTCAAATGAGGGGCACTTGAAGCATGGAAATGGAGTGATGTAATGTTATAATGGATTCCATCACTCTTAGAATTATTGCACCATACATTTGAGAACATTGGTGTAAGTTTATCCCTGTGAACAAAGATCAAACCCGTCTTCTAGTGGAGTGTTATATCATATGTCAAGCGAAATTAGAAGATGCAATCATTGTGGTAAGTGAATAGTACCGTGGTAGAGGTCCTAGTATGTTTTTTGGTTTTGAATCATGAATCTAAGGATGATAGATATGAAATTTAATTTCATATTATAAATAAAATAATGGTACAACTTAACATCATGTGATCAAGACTTTCGGTTTAACGTCATGTGGATAGGACGTTTCACATAGTTTAAGTTTTTATGGCTTGTACCATAGAAAATATATTAATGTCATGTTTCACAGACTATGCTTCCAAGTCTATGATCATAGAGTTTAGACCACAAGAAAATAGTTTAGCATCATAATTCTTAGACCACATGAATTATCCCAAAATAGAATATACGCAATGCAGAAAAATGAAAAATGATGTGAACGATAGACTAGGAATACTGATGCCACGCCATGCATTCCCAAGAGGATCCATGCATAGTGTGAAATCATGATGATTAGATGAGGAATTCTATTTTAAGTTCATGGATCTCGTACTATAGAAATTTCTCTACCAAGTTTATTTTATCGGCACTGAGGAAATAAGCTCGATGTGAGAAATCCGAAAATAGGGCTTCATGCCACACAAGTACATGGAAATAGATGGATATCAATTAGGATAAGGAACAAGAAGGCCTATTTCACACCATACATCCCTAAAAAAATTCAATCCGAGTTTAAAGTCATTCTTGGTCATGGAATTCTATTTTAATTTCAAAACGTCTAGACCATGGAAAAGAGGCTTTTCCAAGATGGGAATATGTGTCACAAATAAGTGATGAACCCAACATAAATTAGATCCTAGGGGGCGATATGCCACACCAAACATTCCATGGAAGGATCACACACAATTTAAATTTATGGTTTGGGACTATGGATCTTAGTTTATAGTTGTAGAGTTTAGACCGAGGGTCTCTTTTTGTGGCTCAACCCTAATGGTACATACTCTACCATAACACCTAATCCCACACGATTCATTCTTGGTGTTGGATACAAGTAAAGGAAATGGATTTTCCTAACAAGTGTAAGCACACATTATGGGTGAAACCAAGGGTTTTTAATTCCCGTATGATATAGGGAAGTGTAAAAGAAGTAAGTATGGACCTTTAAGATCTAGATGAAGGGGTGAATGATGAGTAATGATCGACTATTGACCATGTTTGAAACATAAAGACCACAACCATAACAGTTAGGAGTGGGGTGAGAAAATGAAGGATCAACTGTTGATCACATTCAAAACAATGTATCCATTGTTTACCTTCATAGATCTATTAAGTTGTTCGACCAGCATAAACGATGACCCAAAAATGGCATGAGACCATCACTATTAGAGGGGTCCGTCTGTGATGGAAATTCACACCAAGAAAGTCTCGAAGTGTGGAATGATGCATATCAGGAAGTGAGATTTAATCCCAAAACTTGCAAATAGTTTGGGGTCATATTTCATAGACCATATAAAATAGATTAATGTCATGTTTTTTAGACCATGATATCTTAGTTTAAGGTCATAGAGTTTGAAACAAATAAGAGGCTTCCCAAAAATGGAGATGCGTAGTGTATCAGAGTGAAAAAAACAATGTGAATGAGGGCCTTGGAGACCAAACACCCCACCATTCCATTATAAGAAGACTCATATATAGTTTAATGTCATAATTACTATATGATAACTGAGTCCAAGGGGCCAAAAATTTGATGAATTTGTTTATAGGACTAAATTAAAATTTTATGAGCATCATTACATATACCAAAAGGATGGGAATCAATCCACATGCAGTTTTAAAAGAACAGTGTGGTGAGAGACCAAAACTAGTGGGGGAAATCCTCTCTAGAGAGGGAACCGAGTTATGCTATGATTTTCGTGAGGCATCGTAAACTTGTTCAAGGTAAATTTGCAGTTTAATGTTATGTATTGAGGATATTAACTCCTAGTTTAGGGTCATATATTTTGGACCATAAGCTCTTAGTTTAGGGTCATAGAGTTTGGTCCAAGGGGTGATAACAATAAAAGAGGATATGTGTAATGTGGTGGAATAATAAACCCGATATCAATGAGGGAATAAAATACCTGAGATCCATGTCATATACACATTCCAAAGGAATCATGCATATGAATTAAATTCATGATGCCTAGACGTGGACGGAATAGTTTAAGGCCATGTTTCCTAGACCATACAGTTCTTACTTTAAGGTCATAGAGTTCGAACTAAAGAATCCTTGAATGAATATATGCAGCATGCTAGATTGAGAAACCCCAAAGTGAAAGAATATAAAGTAATCCCTAGTGCTATACAAAATATTTATTAGGAGTATTTGGAAATAAGAACTATAGAAACCTATATGTAATGGGTATAAAAATACCCATTATAAAAAAGGTACAAGGAATCCCAATGTGCCATAAATGGGTCATGAGGGGAAAATAGGGTTGATGAATTTGTAGTTGGGTCTAGAGATGATAGGTTTAGGGGTCCATCTGTATCCTTCAAGGGCTTGAATCGAGAAATACATAGTTCTTGTTGGAAATCTCCTTACATAATCCTGACCTAGAGATAAGGATGGTGTTTTTTTTGTTCCAGAGTGGTTGTACTAGGTTTTAAAAATCCAGGTATCTCTACGTATCATGTGAGGATAATAATCAATATGCACGTAGTTCTCGAATATGGAATTTTAGATGACTGGTTCCAAAGGCGGCATTCTCTCAAGTGACAACATTGTGATCCTGTGAAGTTTATCATCATTCTTCTAGTACAATTCTTGTTGTGTGGTTTAAGGTCATGAAACTAGGATGCATGCTATGAAGTTTATCATCATGTAGCTAGGATTTTATCAACACAGTTTAACATCATGTGGTAGTGAAGAAGTGGAGAAAGTGTTACAAGGGGATGTACAAGGAATGGTAGCTTTAAACTAACATGAATGAGGAACTAGGTGGCCCAACTCCACAGAAAACACTCCCAAGGAAGAATTTCACATAGTTTAAATTTGTGATGTTTGGACTATAAGATCTTAGTTTAAGGTGTTGAGTTTCGACCGTATGGTTCTCTGTTTAAGTTCATGGAAATAGGACCACATGGTTCTTATTTTATGTTCACAAAATTCAGACCACATGGTTCTTATTTTAAGTTAAAATATTTTGTATTGCATAGTTCTTATTTTAAGCACATAGAATTAAAATCATTTGGTTCTTAGTTTAAGTTCATAGAATTAATACTTTATGGTTCTTAGTTTATGGTCGCAGAAGTCAGACCACATGCTTCTTTGTTTAAGGTCATAGAATTTGGTCCATACAATCTTATTTAATGAAAAGTACTACTTGAGGAACTTATCATGGGCTATAGGAGTGTTGTGCCCTCCATCCATAGTGATCAATGATTATGCAGAGTTGGGATAGACCTTATCAATGGTTTTAGGTCCTTCCCACATGGCCTCCAACTTTGGTGGATTTCTACCAGGAATCATTGATATCCTGAGATCCAACACTGTGTCACCCTAGGGGAAAGTGTGAAGGAAAGAATTCTTATTGAATTACCTTGTATTCTTATTCTGGTACCACTCTAGATTATGTAATGTTTAG
Organism: Viscum album; assembly: GCA_963277665.1. Lineage (NCBI taxonomy): Eukaryota > Viridiplantae > Streptophyta > Magnoliopsida > Santalales > Viscaceae > Viscum > Viscum album. Next base: position 671,130,900 of record OY728133.1, read on the forward strand.
ATCCAATTTTATTTGAATTATTCAAAATCATATAGATGGAATTATTTCATTATTTTTTGTGTATGCTGGTCATAGAAAGATTTTTTGAGTAATGGAAATTAAATCTCGATGGGCAGGACTTCCTATGTTCCATACACCGGGGAATATGGAGTCAGCTGGGTGGAATTCTGGGTTGTCATCTAATAATCCCAGAGAGAATTTGGGTGTTTTTCCGACTAGCATTTTTTGTTTTATGCCACCATCTTCTGTAGAATATTGGAGAGGTATTTATTGAATTAATTAATCTACCCATCTTCCTGTGTATGGTATTGAAAAGTATGGTTGGACTGAATGATATAATAGGAGAAAAACTTCTTCAACTCATTATCCTAGAATTTAGTTTTGTTGTTGGTGAGAATAATGTGAGGGAATCTATATTGATTCATTATAATAAATCTCATGAATTTACCAAATAATTGGTCCTTGACTTCCTTAAGAGAAATTACTTGTTCCTACTTGGATAATAAATCAGTCATGATTAGAATTAACTTTAATTGGGGGGTTGTCGTTGGTGGATATGGTCCCATGACATAAAGTCCTCAGACGGAAGAGGAATAAGAGTACTTTTTGTTACGAAGGGGCTCTAGTGGCTGATACAAAAAATATGACATGAATCTAACATGCATGAAACCACTTATAGAACACAATAAATTCATAGAACATGGTGGGTTAGAAGTATCCCAACATTAAAATCTGGTGAGAGAGCTTAAACCCTTCTTTATAAGCACAATAGGACCCAGCATGAAAATCCTCATAACCCAGGTAACCTTATATCCTTCAATGAAATAGAGGATAATTCTACCAAACCCATGTCCATAGAGAGTCTTCTTAAGGTTGGGCCCACTCTGGAGGGTGATATATATTGTGCGTCAATGGATTCTCTCTCGTTCGGAAAGATCTAACTGGAGGGTGCCACGATGGGGATACTTACAGAAAGTATTTTTTTTCAATCGAATATTTCATCAACCGTGGGGGAATATGAAGGTCCCAATATGGAGGAACTGACAGAATGGTGGTTTACCTATGAGTTTTTTCATCATCTAAGATAATGGGATCAATGAACCTATGATGTGGAACATGAATAAAAAAAATCATCCTGGTTAGGGAGAGGGTGGTGGCTAAGATAGGTAGTGCATCATCTTGACCATTATATGATAGGGTAACATGATTCACCTCCGGCTAAGAAGGGATTTGGTCAATTAGCGGGAATGTTTTCTCTAGAAAGGGCATGAGTTTTGGACTTATACTGACATAATCACCATTTATTTTCTTTGTGACTAATTTTGATTATCCATTCACGTAGAAGAGGGGTACATCAATCTCAATAGGTAGCTCGAGACTCGTATTGAACACCTGATACTCTACCTTGTTATTGGTTCAGCCTTCCAATAGTAGGAAAGAGTACACTAGGACATCCTACATAGGCATGATGAAGAAAATCCCTAGGAATATTCTTTTGAGATTGAGATCATTGATCCTTATACCAATTAGGCTTCGAGAGGCACCATTTAAATTCATCTCCCATTATGGCACAATCCTATCTAAAGATAGAATTGATTCATATCGAAAATAGATATCCATAAGTTCTTTTTTAGGGGATGGATGGGTGGCTAGGATGTCTTCCAATGCCTGACCATTAATGAAATTATATGGAACAAACATGATGTAGAACTACTAAATAATAAATTCCTAACATGAAATTTATTCTATCAACATCGATAGATTAAAGATATACTTTAGCGGATCCATGTGGGACACTATCTATATCCCATGACGCAAAAAATAGTGCAACAACTTCTTCACTACAAAGACCAATGTGAGGCACCTCTTCTTGATATAATACTATCCATATCAAGTAGCATGAGATTGAGATAGTATAAATTTTTCTTTTTCCCTTTTTTGTTTTTCTGAGTGAGAAGGTCATTGAGGGAGAATTATAGCTCTATCATATAAAGGAAAAGAGGCTTCCTAGAGAAGGGTGGAATTAGATCCAGAGGATTTGGTAGATACTTCTTTATTTCCTCAATGGTGGTCTATCACTCTTCATCACACTGGCAGATGGTACCTTTCTTCATGATCCTAGATAAGGTCTTACACTTTCCATCTAGATTCCCAAATGAATCGACGTATATAGGCTAAGTTTTTTTGAATACATAGAATCTCTCAAAGGTTTTTTGGAAGAATCATATAAAAAATGGCCTTGATCTACTATTGGTCAATCTCAATGCCTTTGTATCTGATGAAGATGTAGAGAAACATCATAAAGGTAACCACAAAGACACATTTCAAGGGGTACATCTTCAAATGTAGGGAATGGAGGATGAAAAACACCTTTCAATATCTCTAAGAAGGTTCTGAAACTATTGATATTTGAACAAATAATCATCTATAAATAATTCAACTAGCATCCTGAGGATCGACATGAAGATGTGGTGTATGGACTGCTGATAATTATCTAATATGTTCTCTAGACTAAAAGGAATTATCTGATAATTTAAGGTCCCTTGTGGAACTCTAAAGGTGGAATACTCCTCTTCTTCTAGGGTTATTTGAATTTGGTTGTATCCTGAGTATCCATCCATGAAGGTGAGAGCCTAGAACCCAGTTGTGGAAGCAATCAATAGCTCTATCACTGGAAGGGGGGAATCATCATTTAGAAAATGGTGGATGAAATCTCAGAAGTCGATACATACTAAGATCTTCCAGTTCTTATTTATAACCAGAATGATGTTGGAGAGACACTTGGGGTACAAATATTCCTTTATCATGTTGGTTTTCATAATCTTATCGACCTCCACCTCGACCATGGAACCATGATAAGGGTGTATATTTATGGGAGATCACTTGAACCCATGATAACTCACAAGAAGAACAAGAATGTGGATAGGGACCTAAGGGTCTGGTCCTAGAATCTAGTCATAACTCCATGAAAATACATCATGATGCCATTTCAGAAAAACCACATACTATTGTTTTCCCTATAGAGGCATGGTCACACTGATCATCATTGGCCTATGATCTACTTTAGTACCAAGGGTCACATAAATTAGCTCATAAATAGTGGTAAAGACAACATATTTGAATGCGGTATGAGAATATTAAAAATCCTCTTCATCATCTGAGGTAGTGGAATTAGTGGGAGGAGATGGTTCATTATAGCCAACTAATTCTAGAGGAACACTGGTGTTAACATAGTAAACCGTTGTGGAATACTCATTAACAGATTCCTTCTATACTAAAACAATAGTGATAGAGATTGTTATGGAAATTCTGTCAGGGCTACGATTTTGGGGTCCATGCTTGGTGTCAAATGGTGGTGGGTCATCTTGTGTCTATTCAATCTGGCTCATTGGAATATGAATGTATGACACACAATTATATCTATGGTGTGAAAATCTTGGTACCTCATAGGTTTAGAGGTTTCTATTATCACTTGGGCCCATCTTGTGTAGGAATATTAGGTAATATTTTGATGTTCCTTATACTTAGAGACATGGTTCCCTTACCTCCATAAAATGACGAAACAAATTCCAAATTTTGGCATCATAGCTTCCAACTGGTGAATCAAGATGATGAAATAATAATCCAAATATATCCATGGGCTGGTTGCAGCTATAGTATTCTCAACCTCATTGGTTGTAACCTAGTTTTCATTACTATTTTAATATGAATCATTCGTATAAAGGGATTCATGAGAGTCGTAGGGGGACATATCACCTTAGAGCACACCTACTCAACCATTGAACGAGTGCTTGAGGAATTGGTGATATGAGGAGGGAAAATCTGCATGAAGATGGATCCAGGGCCTACCCATCAATGATTTCTAAGTGGTATCCCATGAGACTACCATGAATTCAGTGTTTTCTATAAAACCTATGAAATAGGTGTTCACCCACATTTCGCCACATGGTCTTTGCTTGGCCCAATCATAACCCTAAATCATCACGTCCAAGGGGCTCAAATATGCTTCATTATATCTCCACATGTGATGTGTCTGGGTAGATATGAGATTAATTATATACTTGTGTTGACTAGACAATGATTGATCTCTACTCCATTGAAATATCTAATGATTTATATTGGGAAGATGTGCCCCTACATGAGGAATTATTCATCTTTTCTAGAAAAATAACTGAAATATTTACATAATTATTACTCCAGATACTCAAAATAGAATGTCTCTATGGACACTACCTCTATTTCAAACATTAGGGTCATTTAAAGGCATCTACAAGAGCCTTGCACATATCTTCTGATAAGTACAGGTCCTCGAGGATTGATAGATTCTCAGAAATGTTGGAGAGATTATTAAGAACACCGTACTTACACACCATACAAGAATTAAAACCCATTGAGAGTTACTCATTGGTGGGATGCATGATGGGAGTTGCAATCCAAACCACTAGATTCTATCTGGTGCTGGAAATTTCCATCTTCTCATTAGAAAGAAAACCCCAAACCAATACTGGATGACTACCAGCTAACTAAGGCCTGGCTCTAGTTGGATTTAGTCGATCATGATGTAAATGTGGTTGTTCCACCTATTCAGTTAACATGGTTAGTTGTAGTGGTGTGTTTGACAAAGCAGGATGGTAAGATTATTCTTGATGAGATCTATACAGAACCCGATACTTTGTTTCAGTAGCATGCATGACATGTCTTGAAGTACAGACCTAAACATTCTGTCAGTTTTATGCCTTCAACCTACTCTCTGATGGAATCATCTATATGAACTCTAAGAACTTTTTTGACATTACAAATCATTAGGTACCATAAAGAGATCCACCAAATTGACAATATTCTTGGAGGCATACTCCTGGTCATCATCAGAGGAGTCTTCCAATGTTACAAGTACTCTGGGTGGAATCCTCATTTCTAGTGTCAAGATTTCACTGAGTTAATGGGAAGTATTTAGAATGATTGAGGGGATTTTCTTTCCATTAAACCATCAGTGATTATTATTTTGAGACGTAGAAGGCTACAATGTAGATGGAAAAGTGGTAGCCAGAGAAGGTGTGGTGACTTCAAGATGTTCAAGTCAGCCTATTTGGGTATTGATGACTCCATGGGTTCTAGTAAATACTCTGTGGGCCAACCCACCATCATACATCTAGGTTCCATAGTGGAAAACCTTATTCCATTAATCAGAACCCTTGTTGTCACTGTCAGGCTTGGTAGAGATGTGTTACACCTGCACCAGAATGTTTCTCAACTTAAACACACCATATCACACTTGTTTATGAATCCAATCATTAAAACATATAATTTCTTGATAGCATGTCCAATGATTATAAGGTATGGTAAATGTTCAGGCTAATCAGTGAGTTTGGAATTGTAGGGATTCATTAATTATGGACGCTTCAAAATACCCTATTCCAGGACACTACATAAGTAATTGAAAATCTCGAGATCCTAAATGGAGTAGTTTTGGTTTCTCCAATTTGGAAATAGAACTCATGAAGATTGCACCTAATAAGGGGATAAAGACTAGAGAGGGTATGGAGACTTATTCTCAAGTTTAAGAGTCTATTATTTGAGAGGTGGTGCCTATCGATTCTATACTGGGTGAGGCTTAACTTTATGAGGCGACTAAACTCAGTGAGGTTTTGTTGGGTGAGGCTTTCTTAGAAATAGATCTAGCGACTCTAGGGCCTCCACCTATACGATGGTGGCAGTCTCATCCTTGTTGTATCTTCTTGAAGCAGATGGAAGAGGAAATGGATTTACCTTCTTAGTTGGCTGCAAGGCTTCCTCTAGGAACTATTTCTTGATAGAGAAATCTTGTAAACCACCTAGGAAGTTATGAGTAATGATTGTAGGTACCTAATCAGTCTTAAAATTTCTTATGTACATCATCAGTAGCTAATTTTGATTCATTTCAATATCAATAATGTATGTGAGCCCCTTCCACTATGTGAAAAAGTTTGAGACTCTCTCATCTAGTAGTTTCTTTCACTTAAAAAGGTCTAAAATACTTGTCTTTCTCATGGTAGATCTAAACTAGTAGAGAAACTTCCTATTGAGGTCTTCTAAACAAGTGATAGACCCAATGAGAAACTAGTTGTACCAGAAGTATATAGTTCCTTCCAATTTATGAACAATACATCAGATCTTGGTGGCCTCCTACTGATCTAGATTTCCCAACATGGGATTTCACATTAAGATGGAGTTTTTCGAGTGTTATAGTGGGTAACCCATCTCATTGAAGGGATAAAATGTGTGATTCCCAAAATATAGGGGTTCTCTCATGTTATCCACTCATACTAGTTAAGGATTTACATCAAATTATAATGCCACATTTCATGTCTCTAGGGCTTCAAGGTGAGTTAATAGAGTAGTCATATCATCTTGGTTGGGATTCCTATCTTGAAGGGAATCCCTGAACACCTATGCATTGACAGGATCATCAACATGGTAAGTATGCTCGGATGGTCATGGAGCGACATGAAGAGAGGCTTCATCTGTGTATCGAAGAAGGTTATCATGCTTCTCAAGAATATTTGGTGACTCATATATTTGTCACTTCCACAAACCCCTTCCTCTACTCTATCACGACATGTGGGATCACCAAGATTCATTGGGAGAAACCTGCCACTAAGGATTTGCAGTTACTCCTACAGGCACAATGGAGGAGAAACAAGATCCAATTGAGGAGAACCATAATCTGGAAATCACTTAGTGATGATCTCATTGATGATCCACTTCTAATTTGTGACCTATCACAGCAAGGCGACAATTGTGAGATCAAACTATATCTTCGTTGAAAAATCATACAGATTAGAGGGATTAAGAGAACCCTTGTCCTTATTGGTGTTTAGACCAGAATTAAATGATATAGAGGGTTACCTAAGGCTATGTTCTTAACATTGATGGTGAGTACAAACACCTGTATGTTGGTCCACCTGATACTACATTACCGTAGGGGGTGGGTTCTCTCTATTAGGACCTACAATGGTGTCCACATCCTTGGAAACATTATGGATGATCATTTTTTATCTTCATGATACCTAGAGGAATATCCTCAATATCACTTTGTAGGTCTGGTTGTCTCAGGATGGAACTAATGTGGAGAGAATCATGTTGTCCCTAACCCCAAATATGTAAGTGAAAAGGGGCCTCTTCCATGATATTGTGGAGGATAGTGAATCACTTGATGCATATTTATTTGTGGGTTAGGTAGTAGTTGGATGATGAGGCTATTGATCCACTTTTAGTGTTTCCAACTCAAACATGAGGTTTTTCTTATCAAGGTCATCGGAGTTCTCATGGCCCCCTGGTTAGACCAACTAACAGTCATGGAGGAGAAAATACATCATCCAGAAAGTATGATGGAAGCACGCAACCAGATCCTTGTTGAGGGATTCTACGATGTTGAAGTTGTGATATGAATTCTTCCATAACACTATTGGAAACTAATCGAGATCGAATGTATCCCACAGTCATTATTATTCATAAGTGGCTCCCTACTATTGGTTGGCCCAAGCTTCGGTCGACACTTGATGGGATATTGGAGGAGGCACTGATGTAAATTTATGTAGCGGTTCGATGGATGAAGAGGAGTCATTATGTAACATGAGAGATATCTACATGTTTCCTCATCTCTCAGTGGTAGTTCCAACAACATAATTACATCCTTATAGGACTGGGTGTTCACCTCTACCTCATGTGCAAGGATATAATCACTCATCAATGGGTCCACCAGACGCATGTCATCTATCAAATTATAGAATAAATCTTAATAATATTGGGTAGAGGTAGAGAATAAAATTGGTTATGATAGATATTATTACACCATGAGACCTTATAAGTGAGCCAAATCTTCCTCCACCTATATGTTCCTATGAAGGGATTCAATAATTTTACGGATCTCACCTTTCAAGATGATGAATTTCACCTACTAGGCTCATACCCCATAATCTAATATAGATTATTGGGGTGATGGTTCCATCATTGAATCACTTTTTGCCTCATAATTTTAGAATCTAATGGGATTTACAATTACTTGCTGCTTCTCGAAATTTTTCCTTTAGAAGTGGGGGTTCACCCTTCAGCCTCAGGTTGGTTCTTTAGGGAAATGATGTAATTTTTAATGGGGAGGACCTCCATGATGGTGAGGGAAGATGTAGGGATGACCTCCTCTTTGATCAATTGGGATATGGGATGACCTTTGCATTGGTTGTTGTTGGTTAAGGTAGGACCTCCTCTTTTTCTTCTGTAATAATGGGGATGACCTACTCTCTAGTCGGTGCATGTGTAAGGAGGGACATCACCCTAATCAAACTATAAATGGGGAGGACCTCTGTGTTGGGATGTTGGAATAAGGGGAGGACCTCTATGATGGATGGCATGAAAAGGACCTAAACTTTGGTTGGTGGAGACATGGGGAGGGATTCCATGTTGACTGTTGAGTGAGTGGAGAGGACATCCACTCTGGTAGGCTGGTGCACGGGGATGACATCCATGTTACCCGATGTCAAAATCATGATGACGAACTTGGTACTGATCACTAGGGAAGTTGGAAGGACTATATATTGATTTGGAAATTCCATGAGGAGGACCTTCACACTGTTTGGATACACAACATGGACTAGCTCTGTGTTGATGGATGGTAGCGGCATTGGGAGGAACTTCCTATTAGTTATTGATGAAAAGGGGTGGAACTCCTATTTGAATTATGGAAGCATGGGGATTACCTCCATAGTAATTATAAGAGTGGGGAGGACCTTCGTACCAAACCAAATCATCATGAACCAGTCTGTAATGGATTATTACAATTCCATTAATCGACAGAGTCAACCCTACTTTCTTGTAGGTTGTTTAAGGTCTCAATTACAAACGTTCATTGATGGGTCCATGCTCTATAGTGGATGGGATAAAGGGAAATGAATTGATGGTGGAAGGATACACTAGAGTTTTGGAAGATGATTCCCCCTGACATGAATTCTCTAGAGATTGGGCCTGATATTGGCATCAAGTTGACCAAATTAGGTCTAGTGTAGTAGTTTTATAATCCACATATTCATCATCCTAGAGGACTAGTCGTTGGTGGTGCCTATGTGGAATTGTGGGATCCCTCCTTAGTGTCCCTTGGGTGGTAGTCACAGTCGGGGTGACTTGGGCATCCCCCAAATCAATGGCGTAAGGGAGTGAGTCATAGGATCACTCTAAACAAAGGCTCTCAAAAATATTTCTTTATTTTAGTGGGGTGGAGTGGCTCCATATGAAGCCCTTGGGGGAGTCGGTGTTGGTGAGGTGTTGAATCCTCCATGTCTCAACAGGCCATGTCCATTGTGGTAATGAACCCCTTATTCTCATACCGAAATATGAGGGTTTCCATCACCCTACTCTAAATGATCATTGAGGGAAATATGGGGTGTGATCACCTAGTAGCCATAGTCATGGATGAGGTTGTTGCAAAGGTAGAGTTCTGCCGGATTTCTGCATTGACATTTCTTCTAACCCAGTGTCTGTGGGTATTGGGTGACTATTTACTTTCTTCTTGGGTCCTACAAAGAAGGAATATTTAAATGTAAATACATGTACAAGGAAATAAATTCCCAATTACCTATATTTATATAATCTTCCATGGTCATAGAGAGATCCACACTAATGATATCACAGACTGAAATGCCCAATGTTTAACGACACCAATTTCCAGTGAGTTCCATTTTGGGCCCACTATTTTTTTGGTGGGTCCTAGTTTCAGATAGTTGGATTCAGTGAAATACTAATCCATTTATGTATCAATATCTACTAGTATCAATGTTGAAGATAAAAGTTTCACATTGGGTTCACCATTTTTGTTTCTGATACTCTCATCGGGGTGTGACCGCATCGCGGGTCTTAATGCACATTGGTGTCACATTTTGTTACCTTGTATTACCGCTTTCAAAGGTAGGAATCGTTCATCACTTTAAATGGTGACGTCTTCTCCTTGATCAAAATGGGATGATGGGATTCCAATTTCTCCTTTTGTGGATTCCTCTCTATAATTTTTCTCCTAGTCCAAGTCTCCCTCATAGAGATATGTGATGTTCATATAACTCATTCTAAATGTCATCTATTTTTGGATGATGGTTAATTATGTTTCTTCTATTTGGAATTTATAAAGGGTCGTGAAATGGAAGAAGCCTTTTTTTAGGAGATTAGACACATTGGGCATCACTGGAATGTCTGGATTCTAGGTACATTGGTCACCTGTATTCTTCTTCATAAGAGGTCATCTCATAGAGGCATCACTAGGAGTGGAACCCAAGGCATCCCATGTTTATCAAGAGGTATCTTATTCCAAAGGCATATTATCCAATTATTTCACATTAGTCATCCCATGTTTAACATTAGGTAGATAATTCCATAGGTGTATATATTCCAAGGCTTTCACCTTAGTCATCCCATGTTTATAATGAGGTAGCATAATGATATAAGTCGCAAGTTTAACATCTTGTAGAGATAAAATGAGTCTAATTAGAATGGCTCACTGAGGTGGATCATTGAGGTGCATCTCTATGAGTGAGAACCTAGAAGGTTTATCAGTGGATGGATTATAACATCCTTTATAGGTGGATCCCGGAAGTGTATTCCATAAAGGGAGGATACCACACCATGATGGTTTATCAGAACACCCCTAGAGGTGGATCAAGAAGGTTCACCCCATGTAGGTAGAAACAAGGTTTACCATTGTTTGGGATTGAACCTAGAAGAGACTTATTACATACCCTACTAGAAGTTTGGGATCAAAACCCATGTAGTTTGATTTTGTAGTTTATTGTCATGTGATAGGACCAGTTCATGTAGTTTAACATCATGTGGTCAAGATTCTCATGTTTTGAAAGCAGCGTTAGTGAGGGCTGGTGTGGGGTTTATTCCTGTAAGCTTCTGTTTTCAAGAGTATTATTATGATTTTGATGGTTTTGGGGTTATGCATGGGATATTCTCTAGTTCTATAGAGAGAAATTATAATATAGATGGGGCATAATTATAGGATTAGCCTAAGTGGATGGCATGACATTTTCAGGATGTGGCAGCCTGGGAAAGATCTAAGTGGATGTAGATGGAGTGTTGGGTATATGGAGCAGATGGAGTGGATGAAACATTGGTTTTAGACCCTGAATAGGCTTCCTATATATCCAATTTAATTGGGAATAAAATACCACATAGTACAAAAAGGGGTGTTGGAACTTACACATGATGTAGATGCCCATTCAAGGGGACATGATTGGGGCTTACATGTAGGAGCATCCCATGGGTGGATTATTGATAATTTTTGGGGCTTACACTAAAGAGGATTCCCATTCGGGGGGACATGATTTGGGACTAAATGTAGGAGTGTCCCATGGGAGGAATATGAATGGTTTTTGGGGCTTACACTCCAAAAGATTCTTGTTTGGGGGGACATGATTAGTGATTACATGTAAGAGGATCCCATGGGTGGAGTATGGATGGTTTTTGGGACATACACCAAGGATTATTCCCATTCGGGGGGAGGTGGATGAGCTTCATGTTAACTACTAACCTCTAATAACATGTTAGTTATGCTCGATGTGAAAAACAAGAAGAAGTAGTAAACCCAACGTTCCTATCATGAAAGATGAACCAACAAGAGTTGGTGTGGGGATTATTCATGGAATCGGCCCCTTTGGGGGGATGTCATTCCATGTTAGGATGATCTCATTCCATGTGAGTAGGATCTCATTCCATGAAAGTCATACATGAAACATCCTATGAAGGGTGTGTGAGGATTACACATAGAGTCTGCCCTATATAGGAGGATTTCCTAACATGGTGGGAAGAGGTGGCATCCCTTGATGATAAAACAAGGGGAATAATGTGTGAATTTCATGGGGTAGGACTATAGTTTTATGTCCTGTGATGAGGACATTAGTGTTAGTCAGTTTTACGTCATACAACATGGATGTGGGGGATTCACTCCTCACCCCTTGGTCTTATACAATAGTTTCACATACACCCTTGGGAGGGGCATTGCTTCGTCAATTTTAATGTGTAATGTTGTGGAGGATTCTTCAATCACAGTTTCCACATTATCATGTCTATACTTAGAATCAAGAGGAATTATCATACCTATTCTAAGAAGATAAATGTATGTCAACGCATGCACTAGCGGTACATGGGACTTCTCGTGAGGGGCCATAAAATTATTGTTCACAAGTTTGGAGGGATAAACACAAGAGGTGGGATAAAGGAATTGGTGTTTCATGAAAGAGGTGTTCAAACATGGTGTTTTCATATAAATTTAAACCATGGATCTTTAAAGAAGGAAGGCTCGCTGGATTTAAGGCTTGCACGCATGGTCTGGGGGTGTGAGAAAGGTTAGAGGCTTGTGCTAAAAGGTTATGGTTGTTCATGGGGTTATAGGATTACGTACAGAGGTTATGGGTGTGCACCAGAGGATTAATTGTGTGCACCAGACTTGGGTTTAAATAAGTTGGTTGGGTATTACAATAATGTGGGACCACTCAAGGGAGGACACACATGGAACCTATCATGCAATATCTCTACCTTGTGGTTTCCATGATTTTAAAATGTCGTGAAAGATTATTCTTATAGCAGTAGAGTGGCAGTTAAACTTTAGGAGGATATCCATAAAGAAGAGGGGTGGCCTTCTAATTATAGCTGCATTATTTGGTGATGGTTCAGAAGAAGTTAGTCATAGAAGATGTATTCCATGTAGCCCTGTCCATAGGCAAGAAGATAGATTGTGCAAGGATCTTATTGATGTTTTATTTTGGAACACAAGATGATTTCACATGGATCATATTCCTATATATAATGTATAAATGTTGCATACATATTCCTTATCCATTTTAGTATCTTGCGTGGAAGATCCATTATTGACGTCGCATATGGCGTGTAAGAGTCTTGTGCACAGATTCAAATATTTTTCATTCACCAAGAAACTTGAACACTCTTTATAAGGCGCTCTTGGGATGCTCTTTCAAATCAGATGATGGCCACAGTTTTCCCAAATTCATTCATATAAACCTTTTGGTGGATTTAAACACCAAAAATACCATTAAATATTATCAGTTGTTTGGGATTTCAATTATAGATTATGTCTTCCATGATGACACATTCCAATCCATAGAGAAAAAATTTAGAGTAAGGTGTCAAATGTCCTAAATGTTGGGTGATGATCACTAACCATGAAATCATATTGGACTTTTTAGTCCTCGGTATTGAGACATTTTATGACATAATTGGAATGGATTGTATGATTAACTATAAATCCCAAATTGAAATTTATCATCTTCGAGTTCAATATATTTCATCTTCTTGGGTTACTCTGGTATTTCAGGGTGTTCAAAATCCAATATTTTGGAGATTAGGTCAAGTTTCTCCTAGTTCTAGGATGATATCATTCTAGTTTTAAGAAATGTCTCTTGATGTTGTTGATCCACATCTTAGTGGCCCTCTTCCATAACTAGTGAGTGAGTATCCCAACATTTTTAGATGATTTTTTGAGGTTTCCACCCCAGATGGAAGTTTAGTTCTCTATATACTTACTTCTGAAAACCATTTATATACATTCATACCATATGGAAATCGCTATGATGAAATAATTAATGGTTCAACATAAGGATATTAATGATAAGGGGTTTTATTCATCCTATAATTTTGGCTTTTCCATTTCCAGTATTCTTTCTAAAAAAGTTGAAAAAGAGTCAATAACTTTGTGTTGATTATCAGAAACTCAACCAGGTGATGGTTGAGACAAAATGTACCTTTCCTAGGACTAATGACCTTTTTTATCATCTCAAGAAAGCCTAGTGGTTTTTGAAAATTGAACTAAGATCAAGGTGCCACCATCTGAGGCTCTAAAAGGAAGATATATTCCAATAATGAAATTTTGGTCTAGGTTTTGGTATTATCAGTATCTCGTCATGCCATTTGGACATACTATCACTCCTACGGTGTTCATCGAATTGATGAGTCGATTCTAACATCAGTTTTTGGATTCGTTCCTGGTTGATTTTGAGTTGATTTTCTTATTTGTTCCAGATTAGACTAGGATCATCCTAAATATTTTAATATCAACTTTATAATATTAAAATAACATCATCTGTATATAGATCTATCGAAATGTCAATTTAGGATTCAAGAGGTAAAATTTCCAAGCCTTGTGATTTCTAATAAAGTGGTATTAGTGGGTCCCTAGAATATTAAGGTGATGTTGTATTGGGAGTGACCTAAAAAAATCTTAAAGTCTAAAGTTTCATGGGATTATCTAGTTATTATAGGCACTTTGTCTGGTAATTCTCTAACATTGAGTCTCCTATGATAGAGTTAACTCATAAGTATGTGAGGTTTTTCATGGAGTGATCATTATAGGATATTTTTTTAAGGATTTGAAAGTGAGATTAAATTCATATCCTATTTTTATTATTCCTATGTCAATTTTTGAATATAACATTTATTACAGCATCTCAGGCATGGGATTATGTTTTTATCTATTTTAGAGGATACATGTAGTATCTTATATCTAACATCAATTACACCCTCATGAGAAGAACTGACCCACTCTTGATCTTGAGTTGGGTGTAGTGATGCACACTCTTAATACTTAGTGAAACTACATCTTGGGTTAGATATGACCATGAGATAGAGATACTTAGAAGAGTACCTTCATACCTTTTATTTTTATTTTACATAAACCTTAAGAAAACGAAATGTGGTAATAGATTCTTTAATCATAAAATTTCCCACTCTGGTAGTGAATGAATCAATATATGAGTGGTTATTGATGGGTTTGTTTATTGAGATTCACATGGATGGAGGGAGAGATGATGGATAGTTATTCCAAGGATGTTATTAGTATGTATCATTTATGGATGATCGAATTCATTTAGGATAACCTAAGGATGCAATTTGGCAGTTCTTTAGAATGAATATGTATAGTGGGGATACATTAGGTGAGTGGTCTCGATCTCTCAATGATTTTTTAAACTTCTAAGGTAGTATGATTATTATGATATATATTCAACGTGAATTAATGGATGATAGGAATTGATCAAATTCATTTGTACACCCAGAAGCTACCATGATGTATCTTGAGTTTAGGTTCCAATACTGGTAGATGATAATAAGGTTATTGGTTATATATTTTGTGTCTCATCCCTTT
This sequence comes from Viscum album, assembly GCA_963277665.1. NCBI lineage: Eukaryota > Viridiplantae > Streptophyta > Magnoliopsida > Santalales > Viscaceae > Viscum > Viscum album. The sequence goes on from OY728133.1 coordinate 671,146,075, forward strand.
ACTTATTATACAATTAAATTGGAACTTAAATGGACCATTGGTTTGTTGCAAACATTACCCACTATATTATATAAATGGTATGACATAGTTATAGACTTTTTTTTGGGCTACCTCTGACTCCTAGTGGTAAGGAAGTTATATGGTCAATTATTGAACAATTCATGAGATTAGTGGATTTTTTACCTATTAAGAAGTTTTTTAGGGTATAGGATCTTGGGAACTTTTTTTCTAGGATAATTTCAAAAATAATTTTGTGCCATAGGCTATCATTTCATATAGGGATCCTTCCATTATATCCATGTTTTTTAGTGGATTATTAGTAGTGATGGGTTCTTAGTTGAAGTCAATCATTGTATATGATCCATATATATATGTCTAATATTATTTATCCATCCATATTAATGAATATCTGACTCGTGCATGTGATCTTGACTTAAGTGGATCTTTAGAGAAACATATTCCCTTAGCGGAATTTTCCTATAACAATAGTTATCAAGCTTCGCGTAACGACCCAAAATTTTATCAATGGGATTTCCCTTATAATAATTATGTTATATATTATAAAACACATACATCACATAGACAACACAATAAAATAATTATTTTTATAAATTAAGAATTAAATAAGTGATATTTATATAAATTAAAAAACTTATACCGATGGAATAGTTACTGTACTATAGGAATAGTAATATGATCATTAAGAATAGTAACTCGTCCAATAGAATAGTATCCTCACCTATGAAATTATAAATAAAATCTTTGCATATTTTAAATGAAAATATGATATATTTATATCATGGTATAAGTAAATAAATGTTATAAAAATGATAAATTAAGTGATGGTATTTTTTGTAATTCATAAATAATTATTTAAAATTTTATTATTAATATAACTATTTAAAAGAAAATATATTTTCATAAAATATATTCATAAATTAATATTTTTTGTCTTATAATTATAATATAATTTTATGTGACCTTAATCAATTATCAATGTGACATAAAAATGGTTATAATATTAAAATTGGTAATTTTGTTAATAAATGATCATTTTAATTAAAAAATTATATTTTTTTCATATTTAGAAAATTATTTTATAAAATGGAGTCCATTTTTGAAATATACACATTGAAAAATGGTTGGGGTGATTTTTTTGGATTTTTCTAAAATAGATGAATTTTTGTGAATAGTGAAATACAATAATTTACGGTATAAATTAAATACAAGAATTTTTGACTCATTCATGATGTATGGATGATGTGAGAAATATAATATCAAAATATCCTTAATCATTTAAATTATTTAGTGATAATTTTCAACACTATTGATAGTCTTGATCCAAAATAAAGAATAAATGGATAAAATAATCAAAAACACCCCTCTCCTCCCACTATAAATACCACCCAGCACCAACCCTTCTCCTCAAAAACCAAAGACCTTTAATATGGTCTATGTTATTCAAAATTCCATTACCAAGACACTTAACCATGTCTAAGATCTTTTTTTCTCAACATAATACTAATCTCAAATGCCATAAGGAGTTTCACAGGGAGATGATATAAAAGAGGTAAAATCCTCTACCTTTCTCTTTTAAATTATCTCTTTCTTCTACCTCATACTTTACTCTACAATGAAAAGTTACATGATAACTCCATTTTAATATATATACTATAATTTTATGTTTTATAATGTAATATCCACAATAAAATCTCTTCTCGTCTCATATTATTCTAAACCCCAAAACATCATCGGTGAGGTGTCAATTCCCTACCTTCAAGGACAATGATTTTTTCTTTTCCATTACCGCCTTCAAGGATGGTCATAAAACAATTATTATGGTTAAATAATATTGAAATATGTATATTATATGTTTTTTTTTATTTTCTATAACTAATATATATATATATGCATAATATTAAACAATAAAACAAACTAGTTTGTGATGATCAAAAAACCACCATAATAAACTAAGTGTTTATCATTAACGTTCTATCTAATGATTCATCCTCATACCAGAATGGAAAGTGATATATGGGGAAAGTAAAAAAATTTAGGTGAATCAATATCATATAATTCCACATGTGAGGTTTTGATTCCACTTTACAAGAACTCCCATAAAAAACTCAAGGGAATTGTCATAAAATCCTGAAATGAACGCTCGCAGAATGGAAAAATTAAACATTATGACTCCTTGAAATGAGCATAAATGAACTTAATAAAATTATTATAAATTAAAGAAATGTATAAGAATTTATCAATTAGTTAATTAATGGATCTAATTTTATTATCCATCATCTTAAGTGCAAATACATGACACTTTCAGACATAAGGTAAGAGATTCTCTCTAAACCTCCATTTTTTTCCTTCAAGTTACAATTCCTCCATCTTTACGCACAATAATATTCTTCATTATTCTTATTTAAATCTTATAAATAATGTTTATATGTTCTGAAATTTTGTATCCAAATCAATTAATCCTTATTTTATGTGTAAATAAATGTTTTTAAAAGGTTCCCTTCTCAATTCCTCTCGATAAGGAATCCCAATGAAAGGAAACTTTCCAATTTCATTCCAATTTTTAAGTAAACTAGATAATTTATTTTGAGATTCAATTATTTTTATAAAATATCTAACTTTATCATGAAAAACTATCTTATTTCATTTCAGGTTTTATACAAAAAATATTCAATTTTCCTCTTTAGAGACTCTTTAATATTTTCCCTTAAACCACACTAAATTGGATCATTTCTAAACTTTCTTAAACATATTTTATAATTTTTCACTTAATATGGACATCATTTTTCATGATATATTACTATTTTACCTTATTAATATCGATGTATGATTTAAATACATTCTTTCATAGACACGATTATGATATTCCCTTTGGTAATTCCTTTTGACATGATTAAGATACCCATTTTATTCTATAGGTAACCCTTATGTTTATCCCTAATGTTTAATTATTCATGTAGAAAACATATGAATGAACATATTATGATGGGGGAACCCAGATAAAGCTCCAATTCATTGGGAAATGTTTAGTCTCATGAGACGTCGTGTATGTGATTAGGGAGTAAACCTAATCCATTATGGGATTTTTTTTCTACCATGTGATATAGTCTTGGAAGTTATCCTTGACTCATGTTTATGTCATGTTTTATGTTTTTTCGACATTCTTATGTTTCCATGGTCATATGATTCCATGTTCTATGTGTTATGATTCCATATGATTATTAATCTGTCGTGCCTTTTATGTTATCATGTTATTCCTTATAACTCATGTGTTATGCTTTATTCCCATGTTTACTCTCTTATTGGGATTTTTAGATCCTCCCATTATTAATGTATTCCCCAGGTTATCCTATACCGATGTAAGAGACCAAAGGAAGTTAGGATCTCATTATAGATATTAAATAAATTATGTTTTTATTTTGGTTTCATGTTTTATATTTATATACCTAGTCCTATAAAGACACTAGAATTTACAATACTTGGGTTTTATTTGATGGTTAATTATTATTAAAATAATGTAATAATATGTATAAAAGGATAGGGTAACTATACTTCGATCAAGATTGAACCATTTGAGAAGCTGTACTGGTGTCCTCACAGATCACATCTTTATTGGGTAGAGGTTGGGTAAAGGTCCTTTTCTAGACCGTGTATCGTCAATGGGATGATTAATATCATTTATCTAATTAGAAAGAGGTTATAGATAGATCAAAGTCACTAGAAATCATACATTGATTATCATTTTCATCTATTGGAGTTTGGTTTGGGTGATCAGGTACTTATTATAGTTTCACGTTAGTTGGGACATAGACATTTGGAGAAGTATGTTAAGGAAGAACCTCATTATATTGACTCATTTGAGATGGTGGAGTCACCCTAGAAGGTGTCCTATTTAGTAGGATTACCTGCTCATTTGGATTATATCCATTATGTCTTCTATATTTTCTCAACTAAAGAAGTTTCAAATAGAACCATCATATGTGCTTGTTTAGGGGGATATTGATATTGAACCTAATGCATTAATAGTTAAAAGGAATGTTTAGATAGTATACCAAAAGGATATTATGTTGTGTGGTAAGATGATCCCATTGGTTCGATTGAAATGGTAGTGTGGTGGGTACATCCACAAGACATTGGAATGTGTGGCCTTAATGATATAATAATGGCATTTTAACTTTTTGGTTTTATGATCCTCTGGTTTTCAGGGGATATAATGTTTTTATGTTAGGGAGAAATGTAATTCCCTTAGGGAAACTAGTATTCTTAATTTTTATTTTAGTTTGTCTCTTATGAGGTTCTAGAGGCTTTCCAAAGTCGGGGTTTAAAATTTTGAATTTTTAGGAAAAAAGACTAGTGCACAGTTTAGGGTCATGGTTAGTGATAATCATATAGTTACCATGAAATATGGATCTATGAGTTCCAGTGTAAATATTCACAGTTACAATATGGTCTCTTAAACTGTGTGGATTACCAGGTAAATTGTGTGAGATGACGATTTTGGTCTAAAGGTTGTCACGTGACTTGATTATGGTTTTTATAAACATCTTTCTATTCCTGGGAAACCATGTGATATTTTTTATTAGGGGACAGTGGCTACTGCATAGCTGGTCCACAGTTTTTCTAACCATGCAGCCTAACCAAGAAACTTGATCTAAACATCTAAAAATAAAAAATTAACCTAATTATATTGGTTTTTTTTTCAATAAAATATTATCCTACACAAAAATTAGCTCGAACTATGATCTTAAGAATTCTATAGAGGAATACCCCTATTATTTTAATGCCCTGCCCCCAGTTACCCTAATTCAGTGCATTATTATATAACATTTTCATGATCACAAGGGATCAAATACTGAAAGACTGATGATTTTAGTATCCTTGGAAGTACAAGATACATTCATAAGTTTTACATTAAATTATAAAATGAAAAACAACAACGGAATTGACTCCATTTTCCACAAAAATATCTCGTAGACTATCCCTGTAGGACAATCATAATATACTTCTTTTCATCCTTGGAAAAATAAAAAATAGAAAGGGGTGAGCTCAGATGCTCATTAAAGATAACAATATAGTAAAAACTTTCATAAATAATAATAAACATTTAAGGAAATGTATAAGAATAAAACATAAGCCTTTTTGTAGAGACCCAATGCTTGACGTACATCGACATTACATTACTTTTTCGGAATACTTAATACATAACAAAAATAGACACACAAGGATCATAATAGTTTAGTGTCTTTGGAAACTTGGAATATAAACTTCTAATCATGTTGAAATATCTTCAACAACTATCATAATGATCTTCCCCTTTTTGTTTCCTTACCTAAAACCTTTCTTTATTTCTTGGGGAAAATAAAACATAAAAAGGGTGAGCTCAAATGCTCAGTAAGGGAAAACATAGGGAAAATAAAACAATCCATAAACATTTGAAAACAAAAACTTAAACATGAAATTTAAACATCAAAATCTTGAAAAAAGACATAAATCGTGGAAGTATGTAAGGCATATATCATAATTGAACATAAAAAATGATAAAATATAGTGGAAATAAAACACATAATTATATAAACCATTCAGAACATGTTATAATTTCCATATTAGCCAAGGCATTGCTGCCAAGACCATCTTAGTGGACAAAGTCCCTTTCTGAATCGAGTTCACTCCTCGTTTCAGTCCTGTAACACTGAACCAGATTAACTTACCATTCCAGCCATGTCTATCTCATGAGATATAAATATTTACCCAATACATTATAGATAGATATAGGTCCCGCCCATCTCATAATGAAATCATTCTTACTTGTGCCACAAAATAAACATACATCATTCATAATAACCCAATAAATAAAATAGGTTTCATAAATATCATCCCATCATCACATAATCCATATAAAAGAAATGGATATCATTTCATAATAAGAAAATTTGAACCATTTAAATCATAGAGACATTATACTTGAAACATACACATATAAAATAATGTCATCTTAGATGAAAAATGGTTTTGATAAAACATTTGAAATGAATTCATGAGGAAAATATCCTTTCTTCTTCAAAATCATTTTATTTTCACAAAATTTCATGAAATTTTAAAAGAAAATGATTTTCTATAAAATAGTCATGAAATATTTTGGAGTAATATTTATGAAAATAAGGAATTATTAAACCGTAAAAATCCTTTCATACCGTATACGTTAAAAAACATTCTTCTCGTACTTTTGTTGGAAAAATCAAAAAGTACCTTATAGGGTAAATAAAAGAAAGATTCCATCTATACCATGGGGTAAAAGTAGAACAAGGGTAATAATGACTTTAAACATACATGGAAGAAAATTAAAAATTTTATGAAAACATTTTGAGAACATATGGACATGGATAATAAACATAACCCCAGTAAATACTTATGAATAAACAATCTCGGATAAGAATGAGATTGGAATAATTATCCTTTACCTTACGTCTGATATACTTCGTATGTATCCGAACCTCCTATATAATGATTTAAGTAATGTCATTGAATTATTATAGAATCATATTCATTGTTATGATATCATATATGTTTCACTTATGACTTTATATTACCTATTCTTTTGTAAATTCATGTTAAAGTAGTGTTTTGGGTAAAATCATTCCATTTGTCATTCGTGTTTTAACTTGTAATTATTCATATGATTACTTAGATCATGATTACTTACATCCAGAATGTAAAAAATTATTTATATATAATATATATTCACAATAAACATATATATAATAGATCGATAAATGGAAAGAAATACATCGTTCATGGAGACGGTAGGTCGTACGTACGCATGAACGTTGTTTTCGTTTCCTTATTGAATTGAATGGAATTAAGTAGATGACATACATATATATATACATAAATAGAGTATCATTATTATGTCATATATTTCATGATTACTTATTATATATACTTTATAATCATTCATGAATGGTTAATCATTGAGAATGAATCTCATCGTGTTGTGGAGACGGTAGTCCGTACGTACGCACGAACGATGATATCATTCCCATGATCGTGGAATTGTATTGAAGTGTATGTATAATATTTTAGAATAAATATCACTTTACAATAATCATATATAGTCATTATTTACACCATTATACCCATCCAAGTAAGGTGGTGGTGGAAAATCGATTACACCACGGCGTGGAGACGGTATTCCGTACGTACGCACGCGCGATGATTTCATTTTCCGTAGGATGCATAGATGGTGAAATAGGGTTGTTTCATACTTATAATAACATATCAGTATATGAGTGATACTGATGTTATTACTTCATAAGGAAACTACTAAATAAGAATAAGTAGAAGAAGAAATAAAGTTTAAAGAATCGGTAACGGAGATTACCTCTTCTTTGAAGCGCCTCTTTGAGACCTCCTCTTATGGCACTAAAATTGGTCTTTGAAGAGAACCAAGACCTCTAGAATGTTTCTAGGGAAGTGGGGAAGTGAAATGGAAAGGGTTTGGCCGAGAATAAAGGCTCCAATTGGTGTATGGAGGATAGGGATGAGGTGCCCTTTTATAAGGGAGGAGAGGGGCACCTTTAGAATCCACAAAATATTAGTTTAATATAAATTCAAACCCCAAATAAGAACCTCCAAAAATGACTAAATTATAATATTAGATGAGATAGGGTTGTAATATCATCAACCAATCAAATTTAGACATGTTTTGATCTTATTTTAATCCTTAAAATTTTGATTTATCCTTATTCAATCTATTTAATTTTATTTGTGGTAATAAAATTATAAATTTTAAATGGTTATAAATAATCACTTATGTGTTGTAAATTTTCCATAATTGGATACTTTATGCCATTATAGACTATATAAATTTAAATTTATAATTTTTAAATATATTTTTTATTTTTAATCAATTTAATAATATGTTATTTTTATAAAATAATAATAGTGTCAATTTTGACACTATTCATTTATTTGAATTTAGATAAAATCTAAACAGAGGATATATTCGAACTAAAATATTTAATAGATTACTAAAATGTCAAATTTGTCTAGAAAATTCATGGATCACATTATACAGTTCATATAATATTTATTTTAATATTTTTAAACCATTTATTTGGTATATCTCTTAATAAAATAATTAGTACAACATTTTTTTATAATTATTAAATATACTTATTTGTTGAATAAAAATTGAAAAAAATCTTTTGATGAAGATAAATATAAAATATTTTATAATAATAATTTTAATTGAATTTATAATCTTAAAATAACAACATGCAAATTGTTATCTTTACAAAATTATGAAAGTGACAACTTTGGAATTATTTAATATAAATTATTATAAGTGTCATAATCACCTTAATAAGGATCCAAATGGTCAACAATTCGGAGAGTGTATGATTAGGGTTTATATATACACTAATAATAAGTTTTTTGCAGATTTTTGGGTCTTTTTATATATATTACTATTTCAATAAAAACTATATTATTGATTTTTCACTAAATAAATAATTTCTGCATCATTAATGTATAAGATAATAAGGTAATTAGATAAATCTTAAAAATCACAAATAAATTACCATGATAAAGAAAAAACATTTTATCCTTAATATGAGTATTTATAACCGAATTTATATTGTGCATAAATTAATATTAAAAATACTTTAATTATTAAAGTTGAGTGAGACATATTTCACATTCCTTTAAATAAAATAAACTAAAGGTCTAAATCACCTTCAAGTGGGTTCAAATGGATTCCATTTCGACCCAAATATGCCTTATGACAAAATATAAGCATCCAATTATATTAAGAAAAATGTTAGTGTAATTTTATAATATTATATTTACCATTAATTACCCGATTTACCTTTTACTATGGTAAATAAAATTTACCGTAGTTACTATTCATAATGCCCAAAAATAAGAAGTAGCTTATTAACACAATTTGGACCAACTGATTCCAAATATGGGATACATTTTTCTAAATTCAATACACAAAAGTTGCAGAAATTAATTTAAAATTAATCTTGTTGTTAAGAAAACGTGTTTTAAAAGTTATAACATTGCAAAAGTCAGAAATGTTTTTGCCTATGAATTCAATGTAAAATTAATGTTAATGAAATAAATTATATTAAATGGTAAAAATATATATTCTATTTATAATTTAAAATAATTCAATATTATAATTTAACCATATAAATTATTGCGATGAAAAAAGTTGTTTTTAAATAAAATATAACGTGTTTTTTACTATTCATCAAAGTATAAAAGTTACCAGAATAATAAGAAAAATTTATCCAAAGTAAATTTTTAATTTTGATTCCAAATAAGAATTTTATTTTGTCAAATTGAACATATAAGCATGTCAAGAACTAGATTTAATGTGGGTGCGCCATTAAAAGGCGGCAAAACTGTATTTTTTGAAAAATACTTATTTTACTCGAAAAATTTATTTTGTTCTTATACCATGTTCTAAAAAATTAGTAAGATGAATAATAATGTTATAAAATTCAAAAGATAGTTCATACTATTTATAACGGCTAGTTCATAATAATATTATAACAATATATCACTGTTTAGTAAAACCCGGTATTGCGTACAACACACGCTATCGAGGAAGGTCATGATTGCGTGTAATGCAAGCCAAGTCAGGGTTGTGTTTAGTGCACGACTCCATTGTTGTTTTGTATAACAAAATCAAACAATATTTCATTAATACATTGAATATATATATATATACTCAATGTTGCGTAGAATAACTACTGTCAAACAAACTTGAAATTGTGTATAACACGATCCAAGATTAGTTTTGCATATACTACAAGCTAATATGGTGTTGCGTATAGCGCCGGATAATCTTGGTGTAGCGTAAAATAGAAGATATGAAAGAGATTAAAAAAGAATATATCTTATAAAATCTCGGGTTGTTACATTCTATGCCCCTTAAAATGAATTTCTCCCTCGAAATTCATCAGGGTTATAAATAGTTTACTATTCATAGAAACCCACATCGTAAAAAGGAATACTAAAACATAATTTTAAAAACTAAAGTATAAAACGTAATGATTACCCAAAGTAATTCATCACTAGGTTTCTATATAAGAGAACATAGGTTAAAATAGGGATGTGGAAGAAAAATCTAACCATCAAGTTCTGATGGTGACTGGTAGAGAACATGGCTATGAAAAAGCCATCAATCACAAAGCCATAAATTTGTGATGATCTAAGGTACAATATGATTCATCAGATATACGAGCACTAGGACAACATTTTTGGTTTTCAATATCATTTCCCTAATGTTGAATAATTTGAATTAGAAGATATACTTAATTGATTTTGGTACAATCTCAATATTGTTCATGCTTTGAACGATTTCCACTTCATCTCTTAATGAAATGAAGTTGAATTTGTTATTCGTGAAATGTTAACAGATCATGTGATAGAATGATGGGTCATTCCATTTGTTTCAAACAAAAGGTTAGAAAAAATTATCAAATATACCTAAATCCATCTATGGTGAGGTTAATCATATACGATTCCAAAAATGAACTTATGCTTCATCTATCATGCCGCTTAATAAAATAAAACTAGTTTCTACTAACCAGGGACTTTCTGTAGGCCATTGGTATGCGATAAAGGCCATTCGCGCTTCAGGTGTGGGTTCGATTCCCACAGCCTTGTCCGACGCGATGGGTTGTCGCCCATCCTGCATGTTGTGCTTTTTCTAAAACTACATTACTATAACATCCCATCAATAATATCGAAAAAAGTTCTATCCTTAAACAATACTAACTTATGTCAAACATAATACATTCCAATATTTAGTCTTATCTAAAATACTTCGGTCCAAGCTCATAATATGAAGAAAACAATTACTAGAAAGGTTATCTACCATGAATGTGAATACAAGCATTTATCCCACATGTATCATAAGATATATCTTGTTGGTTTTCTTCCAAACACATGAATAACTTAGTCATATATTCTATTGAAACCTAAATTACCATAGAACCTTAGTGAAAACATGAATACTATCAAAAGGTAACTATTTCCACATACCAAAATCCAAAAAAAATCTATATAATCAAACCATAATATCACTTAGTCCTTATATCAGTCATGAGCTCATGAATTCAATCAAACATCTCATTATCTTCTTATCCCTTCATTATGCGCATATCATCTACTTTCCAAAAATATCTGAATAACCTTCCATGGTTACCGGTACCATTAAACATATACTTTCAAAAACATTAGGAAAAACAATAGTGTAACAATCATTAGATGATTCGTTATTTCATAGTAGTATACATTATTATTTATAAACATACAATCATTCCGCTAACTTCTTAAACCACTGAATGAGCTTCATCATTTCTTTCATCTCATATTTCATTTGTAGTCTCTTCATCTTCATCCACATAAATACAACTCATTTGACCATTCTGATTCTCTTCATGAGATTTTACCTTAGGGAATTGGTTTGCACAATGCCCATACATTCCAAATTTAAAACATCTAATCATTATTGATGTCGTATAAATACCATTATCCTTGTCCATGGTGTTAACTGAGCCTTTTCATTTACACTTACTGGCTTTGTGTCCTTCTTTTCCACACCCAAATCATCTTCCAATTCCTTTGAAAGAATCTCCATGATGCCTCTTACCACATTATTTACATGAGGGAAATTTAACTTTCTTTCCTCTATGATCATCATGAAACCCATATTTATCTTATTATCTGAGTCGGGAAACTTACCAAAGTTGAGATTATTGATCATATTATGAGATGGCTGATTAGGAATAATAATGATGTTTGGACTTCCAAATCCCGTTTCTTTTGGTTTCTCAAGAAGAATATCATTCCATTGTCCGTCATATCCTCTATTATCGTGAATCTTCCTTTTTTCCATCCATTTTCTAAAACCCAAAAAGAATAGTGTGAGAGGCAAAAATCATGCTAGGGAGAAAAACATAGTAAAGGGGGAGTACCCTCAATATATAACATCTTAGGTTAAATTCTATGATCGTTACCAAAGTTCTAGGACTATATCCTATACATATACTTATCCTTAGGGACATCCGTAGACATACCTTAGAAATATATCTAGGGATCTCACTAACATTTTCGCATCCTAGTTTCCAAAGGTTGACTAAACCTTTACTCTAATACCAACTATAGAGACCCAAATCTTGACGTACATGGACATTACATTACTTTTGAGGAATACTTAATACATAACAAAAATAGACACACAAGGATCGTAATAGTTTAGTGTCTTCAGAAACCTGGAATATAAACTTCCAATCAGGTCGAAAGATCTTCAACAACTCCCATAACGATCATCCCCTTTTTGTTTCCTTAACTAAAAACATTCTTTATTTCTTGGGGAAAATAAAACATAAAAAGGGTGAGCTCAAATGCTTAGTAATGGAAAACACAGAGAACATAAAACAATCCATATACATTTGAAAGCAAAAACTTGACCATGAAATTTAAACATAAAAATATTGAGCAAAGAAATAAATCGTGGAAGTAAGTAAGACATATATCATAATGGAACATCAACCATGATAAATTATAATGGAAATAAAACATGTAATTGTAGAAACCATTCAGAACATGTTATGATTTCCATAGTATCTAAGGCATTCCGTCGAAGACCATCTTGGTGGACAAAGTACCTTTCTGAATCGAGTTCACTCCTCGTTTCAGTCCAGTAACACTGAACCAGATTAACTTACCATTCCAGCCATGTCAATATCATGAGATATAAATCATTACCCAATGCATTGGAGGGAGATATAGGTCCCACCCATCTCATAATTAAATCATTCTTACTTGTGCCACAAAATAAACATACATCATTCATAATAACCCAATAAATAAAATGGGTTTCATAAACATCATCCCATCATCACATAATCCATATAAAATAAATGGATATCATTTATTAATAATAAAAGAGGAACCATTTAAATCATAGAGAAATTATACTTGAAACATACACATACGAAATATTTTCATCTTAGATGAAAAATGGTTTTGAAAAAACACTTGAAATGAATTCTTGAGGAAAATTTCCTTTCTTCTTCAAAATCATTTTCTTTTCACAAAATGCAATGAAATTTTAAAAGAAAATGATTTTGTTGAAAATATTCATGAAATATTTTGGAGGAAGCTTCATGAAAATAAGGCATTATAAAACCGTAAAAATCCTTTCATTCTGTATACGTTAAAAAAACATTCTTCTCGTAATTTTGTCGGAAAAGTAAAAAAGTACCTTGTATGGTAAATAAAAGAATGATTCCTTCCATACCATGGGGTAAAAGTAAAAAAAAGGGTAATAATGAATTTAAAAATACATGGATGAAAAGTAAACATTTTTTGAAAACATTTTGAGAACATATGGACATGGATAATAAACATAACCCCAGTAAATACTTACGAATAAAAAATCTCAGATATAAATGAGATTGGAATAATTATCCTTTACCTTACGTCCAATATGATTTGTATGTATCCTAAAATCCTGTGTAATGGTTTAAATATTGTCATAGACTTATTAAATAATCATATTCATTGTTATGGTATCATATGTGGTTCACTTATGACTTTATATTACCCATTATTTTGTAAATTCGTGTTAAAGTAGCGCTTTGGGTAAAATCGTTTCATTTGTCGTTCGTGTTTTAACTTGTAATTATTCATATGATTACTTAGATCATGATTACTTACATACAGAATGTAAAACATGATTTATATATAATATATATTCAGAATATACATATATATAATAGACCGATAAATGGAAAGAAATACACCGTTCATGGAGACGGTAGGTCGTACGTACGCATGAATGCTGTTTTCGTTTCCTTATTGAATTGAATTGAATTAAGCAGATGAAATACACATATATATATATATACACAAATCAAGTATCATTATTATGTCATATATTTCATGATTAATTATTATATATACTTTATAATCATTCATGAATGGTTAATCATTGATAATGAATCTCATCGCGTCGTGGAGACAGTAGTCCTTACGTACGCATGAGCGATGATATCATTCTCATGATCGTGGAATTGTATTGAAGTGTATGTATAATATTTAAGAATCAATATCACTTTACAGTAATCATATATAGTCATTATTTACACCATTATATCCATCCAAGTAAGGTGGTGGTGGAAAATAGATTACACCACGGGGTGGAGACGGTATTCTGTAGGTATGCATGCGCCATGATTTTGTTTTCCGTAGGATGGAAAGATGGAGAAATAGGGTTGTTTCATAATTATAATAACATATCAGTATATTAGTGATACTGATGTTATTAATTCATAATGAAACAACTAAATAAGAATAAGTATAAGAAGAAATAAAGTTGAAAGAATCGGTAACGAACATTACCTCTTCTTTGAAGCTCCTCTTTAAGACCTCCTCTTATGGCACTAAAATTGGTCTTTGAAGAAGACCAGGACCTCTAAGATGTTTCTAGGGAAGTGGGTAAGTAAAATGGTTAGGGGTTGGCTGATCTTGAAGGATCAAATCGTTGTAAGGAGGGGAGGTAGGAGGTTCCCTTTTATAAGGGAGGAGAGGGGCACCTTTGGAATCCTCAAAAATATTAGTTTAATATAAATTCAAACCCCACATAAAAACCTCCAAAAAATGACTCAATTCGAATATTAGATGATATAGGGTTTTAATATCATCAAAAAATAAAATTTATACAAGTTTTGATCTTCTTTTAATCCTTATCATTTTGATTTATCCATATATAATCTATTTATGTTTATTTGTGGTAATAAAATTATAAATTTTAAATGGTTATAAATAATCACTTATGTGTTGTTAATTTTCCATAATTAGATACTTTATGAAGTTTTTGAATATATAATTTTTAATTTATAATTTTTATAAATTTTTGTAATTTTTAAACAATTTAATAATATGTTATTTTTATAAAATAACAATAGTGTCAGTTTTGACACTATTAAATTATTTGAATTTAAATAAAATCTACACAGAGGATATATTAGAACTAAAATATTTAATAGATTCCTATCATGTAAAATTTTTCTATAAAATTTGTGGAGCACATTAAACAGTTCATATAATATTTATTTTAATATTTTTAAAACCATTATTTTGGAATATCTCTTAATAAAATAATTAGTACAACATTTTTTTATAATTATTTAACATACTTATTTGTTGCATAAAAATTAAAAATAAAATCCTCTGATGAAGATAAATATAAAATATTTTATAATAATAATTTTACTTGAATTTATAATCTTAAAATAACAACATGTAAATTTTTATCTTTACTAAATTATGAAAGTGACAACTTTGGAATCATTAAAAATAAAATATTATAAGTGTTATAATCACCTTAATAAGGATCCAAATGGTCAAAAATTCTTACAAAGGATGACTAGGGTTTATATATACACTAATAATAAGTTTTTTTCATATTTTTTGGCTTTTTGATATGTATTACTATTTCAATAAAAACTATATTATTGATTTTTCACTAAATAGATAATTTCTTGCATCATTAATGTATAAGATAATAAGGTAATTAAATAACTTTTAAAAATTACAAATAAATTACCATGATAAAGAAAAACATTTTATCTTTCAAATGAGAATTTATAACCAAATTTATATTCTGTATAAATTTATATTAAAAAGACATTAATTATTTAAGTTGAGTGAGACATATTTCACTTTCCTTTAAATAAAATAAACTAGAGGTCTTAATCACCTCCAGGTGGGTTCCAATGGATTCAATTTAGACCCAAATATGCCTTAGGACAAAATATAAGCATCCAATTATATTAAGACAAGTGTTAGGGTAATTTTATAATATTATATTTACCCTTAATTACCTAATTTACCTTTTACTATGGTAAATAAAATTTACCATAGTTACTATTCATAATGCCCAAAAATAAAAAGTAACTTATTAACACAATTTGGACCCACTGATTCCAAATATGGAATCCCTATTTCTAAATTAAATACATAAAATTTTCAGAAATTAATTTAAAATTAATCCCGTTGTTAAGAAAACGTGTTTTAAAAGTTATAAAATTGCAAAAGATTGACATGTTTTTACCAATGAATTCAATGTAAAATTAATGTTAATGAAATAAATTATATTAAATGGTAAAAATATATTCTATTTATACTTTAAAACCATTTGATATTATAATTTAACCATATAAATTATTGCGATGAAAAAAGTTGTTTTTAATTAAAATATAGCGTGTTTTTTTACTATTCATCAAAATATAAAAGTTACCAGAATAATATGAAAAATTTATCCAAAGTAAAATTTTATTTCTTGATTTCAAAGAAGAATTTTATTTTGTCAAATTGAACTTATAAACATGTGAAAAACTAGATTTAATGTGTGTGCACCATCAAAAGGCGGCAAAACTACATTTTTTTGAAAAATAATTATTTTACCTGAGAAATTTATTTTGTTCTTATACCATGTTATAGAAAATGTGTAAAATAAATAATAAGGTTATAAAATTCAAAATATAGGTTAATAATATTTATAAATTCTAGTTAATAATAATATTATAACAATATATCGTTGTTTAGTAAAACCCGGTATTGCGTACACCACACACTATCGAGGAAGGTCGCGATTGTGTGTAATGCAAGCCAAGTCAGGGTTGCGTTTAGTGCACGACTCTTTTGTTGTTACTTATAAATAAATCAAACAATATTTCATTAATACATTGAATATATATATATATATACTCAATGTTGTGTAGAATAACTACTATCAAACAAACTTGAAATTGTGTGTAACACGATCCAAGATTAATGTTGCATATACTGCAAGATAATACGATGTCGCGTATAGCGCAATATAATCTTGTTGTAGCGTACAGTAGAAGATATGAAAGAGATTAAAAAGAATATATCTTATAAAATATTGGGTTGTTACATTTCTAAACATAAACTTTTTCATAATATGGAAAATAAAAATCATATAATGTCATTTACTTATTCAAATGGATATTATACTAGTCGAAAAACAACGTGTAATATCAAATAGCCCATTTCATAATGATGGAATGCATAATGTCAGACATCATAACCACATAGTCAAGGCCTTGTTCTAAGACTAAAAATAATATTTTATTCAAGGCCTTGTTCCAACACACTATTTTTTCTCATGAGACCTACCGAAACTTCGAGGAGAGATAGTGGGCTCCACCTGTCACTTACTAAGTCCAATGCATTCCTCATATGAAAAGGTTTAAACAAAACATAAACATTAGCATTAAAAATAACATAAGAAATGTTTATACTTTAACCATAAAACATGAATGGTATAAAAATAAAACATCCACTGTCAAACATATCACAAAACCTTCAATACAATATTTAAGATTTGTATCATAGTAAATCAACTTCAAACAAATGTAAAATCCATCAAAGGATATTTACATAGATAAAATCAAAACCATTTTAGAGAAACATCTCTTTCTATTTTGAAACCATTTAAAAGTCACATAATTATAAAAGAAAACATTTATTTTTTAAATATACTTATAAGATTTTAAGGGAAGTTTCTATGATGTTATAATGGTGGAGAATAGCCGCATCCATCGTATAAGTTAAAAAAATTTAATCTTACCTAAATTTTTTCGAAAAAGTCATAAAGTACCTTGTTTGGAAAATGACGGAAAGATTTATTTCAAAAAAATTATGTTCAAATAAGGGTATAAATTACTTTAACCGATAGTCGAGATAATATTAAAAATGATGAGAAATATATTTTTAAGAAAACACAGATGTGGATGATAAATAGGTCCCAGTAGATACTTACATATTAACAACCTCAGATAAGTAAAGAGATTGTAAAATTAACCCTTACCTTGTACTTTTCCTTGTCTGAGGGTAGGTTAACCTCTTTTAAAATGGTGAAATAATTGTTATTAAATTATACAAGAACCATATACATTAATTTGATATCATATATGATTTTCAATTATTTCTTTGTTAATAATATTTTAGTAGTATCATCGTTTCGCGTGTTAACTGTTTCATTTTACTTTATATGATTTGTTACACAAGTCATATTTGTTATATATAGGATTTATCTTATTAATATATATAATGATATCAAGTCATTAAACATTATTTCTAATCATCACATGAAAATTAGTTTTGAATGGTTACGATGGGGAATGACATCTCATCACGTCGTGGAGATGGTAAGCTGTACGTACGCACGAGAGAAAATATCATTATTTTGATGGTGAAATCATATATAACTGGATGGTATATAATATATAAATAATAATTAATATGTTATATTTATTATTTAAATTAGTTATACTCATTGTTATACCCATCCAAATAATGAAGTGTTTGAATAACAAATTACACAACGACGTGGAGACGGTAAGCTGTACGTACACACGTATGGTGACTTTGTCATCTATAGGATGGATATAATAAAATATATGGTTGTACCATATTTATAATAACATAACAGTTTTTATGAGGTACTGGAGTTATTATTTTGTTATCAAAACAACAATGAAAGAGCAATTGGAAGAAGAAAAGAACCTGAAAGAGGGTGGTGAAATTATTACATCTTTTTCGGGTGTTTCCTTTTGAGTTGATCTAAAGGGATCCTTAGGTTGTCTTTATGATCAATGTAAGGACTCTATGTTTATGTGAGGGAAGTTGTCAGGATATTTGGGCCGGTTTTGTATGATCCAAATGGCTTTGGAGGTGTGAAATTAAGAGAAGGGGAAGTACCCTTTTATAAGAGAGGTGATGGTCACTTTAGGAAAAGTTTAAAATATTATTTTATTATAAAATAATTTTTTGTTTCTAATGGATCCAAATTAATTTAATTATAAGATAAGGTGGGTATGGGTCTAAATAATCTCAACCAATAGGTTTTAGTCAAGTTTAGGTCACTATATTAACCTTATCGTTTAGATTTAACTATTAGCTAAATAGTTTAACTTTTACCGTGTCTTCTTGTATTCTTACACTATATGGTTAATAAACTTATTATAAACTTCCAATAGAACCTCAAGTAGTAAACTAATGACATATATAATATTATTTAAGCCATTTTTTATAACCTTATATTTTTAGGAATATTATATCAACCAATAATTTAGTATTTGTTTTAATAACTCATTTATGTCAATTTTGACACTATATAGAATTTGGTTTTTTTTTTGGAAAATCATAACAATATTATTACATAAAAAAATTATTTAATCAGACCTAACATGTACTATTAACCTATAAAATTAGTGGAATTCACCAAAAGTCTCAAATTACATTTATTTGGATATTTATAATATCAATTATTTTAATCTTTCATTAATAAGGTAATTATTGCATCATCATTGTGTCATAAATAAATATAATTATTTAATGTCTAAAAATTATAAATAAAATACCATAATGTAGGAAATATTTTTATCTTTCTAATTAATATTTATAGTTTAATTTATATTATTTATAATCGTATATTAAAAAAGTTTTAGTTATGAAAACTTGAATTTAACACTTTTAACTCTTCTTTAAATTAAATAATAATAAATGTCCTAATCTAATATAAGTGGACCTAAATTATAATATTTTAATAAGGTTGTTTTTTGTCGAATTACACTTATCCAATAGAATTAGTACATGTGTTAGGGTAATTATAATATCATTTTTACCTTTAATTACCCTATTTACTTTTAACCGTGGTAAATAAAAGTCAAAAGTTACGATTCACAAAAAATTATTTTTATCTTCTTGAACCACATTTTACTTACTCATATCAACTATGTCTCTAGGATTTTCAAAATTCAACTCACAAAAGTGGTAAAATTAAGTTTTATGAAAATTTTCTAATTCTCCTAGAAGGTGGGTAAAAGACGGTAAACAGTTCAATAAAATTTTATATATCAAATATTATTAGAAAATGAATCAAATGAATTAAATTAATAATATATAGGTATTGTGTATCTATTTTTACCTAAAATAAATTTAAATAAAATAATTAATAATTTAAATAAAATGTCGGTTTTAATCAATAATGCAGTGTTTTCCACTATTTATCAAAAATTTGATGTTTTAAGAAAAATACCAAAAATTCACCCTAAGATAATTTTGATTTTATAATTTAAAAAATTAAGTCTATTTTATCAAATTCAAAACATATATGTTTCATTAATTAATTTAAAATTAATTCCCATTATCAAAACCAAAAAGAGGGTTTTTAAAAATTAAAAACTATCAAAAGATTTACATGTGTTTATATCAAATTTAAATGTGAAATTATTTATAATGACCTATATTGTATTAAAGTATTATAATATAATATAATATTAATATATTTTAAACCAATTAAAATAAAAATTTAACTATATAATTAAATTAGATGAAAATACAGCTTTGAATTAAAATGTGGTATTTTTCACTACTCATTAAAAAAATAAACTTGAGCAGAAAAATACCAAAAAGATACCCAAAGTAAATTTTGATGTACCAATTATAAATATACATTTTATTTTTTCAAATATAACATATAAAAGTGACGAAAACTAGATTTAAAAAAAGGTTCACCATTAAAAGGCGGTAAAATTACATTTTTTTTGAAAAACACATATTTTATCTAAAAATTTGAATTTTTTATTATATTATGTCTAAAAAACATAATATGGATTTTAAAATTATATGGTGTATATAAAATTCAAAATACAGTTACTACTATTCATAATCGGCTTTTGAATAGCTAGTTTGGTAAGTTGTGGTGCGCTCGAACTCGATGTTGCGTGTTGCGCAAGTTATTGAATTACATTTAAAAAATAACATTCCATGAAATCATGGGGTGTAACATTCTCCCCTCCTTCTATAAATTTTTTTCCTTGCAATTTGAAATTGTTCTTTGAAAATAAAAGGTTTAAAATTGAAGACACCTTTGTGGAAAACAAACATCCGAAATAGGGTTAATAAAATTTAGTGTTAACAAGTGGGAAAGGGAAATTAAAATGTCACCACCAAATTTGGGTTTCGAATAGAAGAACATTGGTGGAAATTATAGACACATAATTGGAGGGAAAACGTAAATATTTATAGGGAGTGATTGAGGTCATCAATCATAAACAGGTGTAAAATTAAGCTCTTCAAAGCCATCAATCTATGATGATTTAAAATATCATTAGTTCAAAAAAACATAAGGTATTAGGATACCAAATTTTTTGATTTAAGATCCCTCCCCTAAATTTTAATGATTAATTTCATCATATAATAAGAGAAAAAAATGTTTGACCTGTAGAGTTACATCCTTTAACTGATTTCTAGCACAAGATCATCTTCCACTCTAAAAGATAGTAGAACTTAAAAATATCTTATTTATCCTAATCGTATAAGGTTCAAAAAAATAATTTATAATTCATCTATTAGACCTTTTAAGAAACGACATTATACAATCCAGGACATCACGTAGGCCAGTGGTAGGTGATGCACCCTTATCGCCCTTCAGTTGCGGGTTCTTGTCTCACGGCCTTGACGTACGCGACTAGTTGTCGCCTGACCTCTGGGTTGTCCTTTTTATAAAAATCCAAAAATAATCTTAAGAAATTTTATAACCATAATTATAGTATCCATTTTTAAACTTAATCCATTGCAACCTTTACTCTTGTCCAAAATAATTTTGTCCAAACACATTGTCCAAAATCTATAAGGAAGGTAACCACAATGAAGAGCTTTTTTTCCACATAATAACATTTAAATAACTTCATCATGTATTCATTTAAAACACGGTAATACCTTTAATTACCATAAAACTTTATGGATTACATTCATTCTCCCTTATTCCTTATAGAATACTGGATATACTCCTTATATCAAAAAATTTTTATACTCCAACAAAAATAGAATAAAAAACAATTAATTAGTTTCAAAGTAGTCAAGAATATCGAATATAATTTTTCCAAATCAATCATTTCTTATTCCAAAATCACTACCTTAGTATAATAACCATATTAAGGTTTATCTTTACTTCAACCATGTATTTTACAATATTTTAACATGCTATCCAGTAAATTTTCTTAGAACCATATAATCTCAAATCCTCAATGAAATTATACTATAGTACAATCCTTCTTTATTTCCAAAACTCATATAACCAGTACATTGTCGATAAAACACTCAAATGAAATAATTATTTAATTAAAAATTAATAACAATAGTCATTCCTCTTCATCTGTGGTAGTATCATAACATTATTATTATCCAATAGCATCATTTGGGGCATACTCTCATGATTTGGACATTGATTCACGTAGTGTCCTAACTCCTTACAGACGAAGAATTGTACATTTGAAACCTTTTTATTACCCTCGAAATCATGTAAATGGTTTCATTTTTCTCCACACTTATAAAAAACTCACATTCCCTTAAAGCATTTACCAAGGGGATTCCTTCTACAATTATCACATATGGGAAAATCATTCTTTACCCTCTTCCCTTTATCCATCTTTCTCTCTGCTATCCTTTTATTCTCTTACTTCCCTTCAAATCCAAAGGACTCAGAGAATTATTTACTTATCTTATTAACACATGATACTATTTCTTCATATGTTGAGAATACATGGGAGACTATTTCCCTTATAAATGTTAGTTTAATTCCATAAAATATATGACCCTTCTTACTCTTTGGATCATGTGTATTATTGGAGTTCTCATTCCTTCTACTGGACGCCATTTATAAACAATTGCATGCATTAGGTTATTTTATGACTTGTTAAACATGGTTCCAAACTTGTAAAATACGTAATGTAAATTGAAAATATTATGCATATAATATATAATCACAAAAAAAATATTTTTTTTGAGGAGGTATTTACTCATAAATCATTCATAATGTCTTGTTATAAAAATGTGAATTATCCTAAGCATATCCCCCAGGAGTGTCATAAACAAGAGTGAAGTAAGGCCTACTGTCATGCACCAATTCCCATTCGAGTCTACCTCAAAGTGGTGTTTTCAGGTTTTACCCTTAGGTAAATCTGTTTCAGAGCCTCCTCTACCTGCTCGTATGAAAACATGGATGTATTGTGTAATGCCCCGACAACAGTTAACCAGAGTCGGTGCATTATTACATAATATTGGCATGATTACAAGTGATCAAATCCGGAATGACCGATCAGTTTAGTAGCCTTGGAAACACTAGATATATTCATAAGTCTTACATTACATCCTAAATTGAAAACTACACCAACATATTTTCTTCATATCACCTCATACTATGCATTAAGTTCATTCATAAAATACATCTTCACATCTTGGAACAAATAAAACATTGAAACGGGTGAGCTCATATGCTCAGTAAGGATTACAATATAGCAGAAATGTTCATAAATAAACATAATAATTTAAGGAAATGTATAACTAAAACAAAAGCCTTTTAAACATGAACTTAAGCCTAACATGGAAAAGATAAAATGAAATAATTACATTTACTTATTCACATGGATATTATACTAATCGAATAAACACATGCAATATCAATAACCACATTCATAATTAAGGGATGCATAATGTCAGACTATCATAACCACATAGTCAAGGCCATGTGCCAAGACTACAAATAATATTTTTTCAAAGCCTTGTTCCAGGACACTAGTTTGTCTCATGAGACCAACCGATTCATCAGGAGCTATATCGGGCTCCACCCGTCACATACTAAGTCCAATGCATTCCTAATACAAAAAGGTTTAAACGTAACATAAACATTCGTATTAAAACTAGAATAAAAAATGTCAATACTTTATCCATAAACCATGAATGGTATAAAAATAAAACATCCACAGGAAAACATATCACAAAGCCTTCAATACAATCTGGAAGATTTCTATCATAATAAATCAACTTAAAATAAGCTTAAAATCCATCAAAGGATGTTGACATAGATGAAATCCAAACTATTTGAGAGAAATATCTCCTTTTTGAAATCATTTAAAAGTAACATAATTATAAAATAATACATTTAATTTGAAAATAATCTTATAATCTTATAAGGGAAGCTTCGATGATTTTATAACTACGGAAAATAGCCGCACCCGCCGTATAAGATAAAAAAACATTATTACCTTAAATTTGTCAAAAATGTCAAAAAACACCTTGTTTGAAAAAAGACAGAAATATTTCATTCAAAAACATAAAAGGTAAACTAAGGGTATAAATGAATTTAACTAATTGTCTATTAAATAGTAAAAATGTTTTGAAATACATTTTTAAGAGACATTGATGTGGATGATAAAGAGGTCTCAGTAGATAATTACATATGAACAACCTCAGATAATGAATAGATTGTGAAATAAACACTTACCTTGTAATTTTCCTTGGTCGAGGGTAGGTTAAAATCTTGTATAATTGTGAAATAATTATTATTAAATTATAAAATAATCATATACATTAATATGATATCATATATGATCTTTTAATATTGCTTTGTTAATAATATCTTAGTATTATCGTTATTTGGGGTGTTAACTTACTCGCTTTATTTTATATGTTACATAAGCTAGGTTTTTTATGAATAGGTTGTATCTTATTCATATCCACAATGATATCAAATCCTATAAAATTATTTTTAATTATCTAATGAGAATTAGTCTTGAATGGATACGATGGGGAATGAATCTCATCGTGTTTGTGGAGACGGTATTCCGTACGTACACACGAGCGACAATATCATTATTTTGATATTAAAATAATATATAATTGGATGTTTTATCATATATAAAGAATCATAATCATGTTATATTTATTATTTACATAAATTACACATCATTATCATATCCATCCAAATAATAATGTTTTGAATAACAATTACACCACGATGTGGAGACGGTAAGCCATACATAAGCATGTATGGTGACATATCATTCAAATGATGGATATAATACTTAATATGGTTGTACCATATTTATAATAACATTATAGTATATAGAATATACCGGATTTATCATTTTATAATGGAAATAACAATGAAAGAATAAGTGGAAGAAGAAAGGAACTTGAAAGTGGGTGGTGAAAACATTACCTTTTCTTCGCGTTCTTCCTTTTGATTTGATCAAAAGGGATCCCTAAGTTGGATGTATGATCAAACTAAGGCCTCCAGGTTTAAGTTAGGGAAGTTTAGAGAGTATTTGGGTGGGTTTTGGATGATCCAAGTCGATTTTAAGGTTTGAAATTGATATAAGGGGGAGTGCGCTTTTATAAGAGGGGTGAGGGGAACCGTAGGAAAATCTAGAAATATTATTTTATAATAAATTCATATTCAGTTTCTAATGACTCAAAAGTGACTTATTTCAAAGATAAGGTGGGTATGGGTTGAAAAACACCCAACCAATAGGTTTTAGATGGGTTTGGGTCATTATATTAACCTTATCTTTTAGTTTTAACTCTTAGTTAATTAGTTTCATATTTACCATGTCTCTTTGTATTTTTATATTATATGGTTAATAAACATACTATAAACATCCAAGAGAACCCCAAGTGGTTCATTAATGATACACTTATCATTATATAAGTCTCTTGGACGAACCTTAGATTTTTAGGTATAGAATATCAATTAATAATATAAAATTTGTTTTAAAAACTCTTTTATGTCAATTTTGACACCATTTGGAAATTGTTTTTTTTTGTGAAAATCATAACAGAATTATTACTTCGAAAAAAGTTAATTAGGTCAATCCTAGAATTTCATATTAACCTATTAAATTAGTGTAATTCATAAAAAGTATCAAATTACATTCATTTCGGTATTTATAATATCAATTATCTTAATCTTTCATTAATATGGTACTTACTGCATCATCATTGTGTCATAAATAAATTAACTTATTTAATTTATAGAAATTATAAATAAAATACTATTATGTAGGAAATAATTTTATATTTCTAATGAATATTTATAATCTAATTTATCTTATGTATAACCCTATATTAAAAATGTTTTAGTTATTAAACTTTTATTTTAACTATTTTAACTCTTCTTTGAATTAAATAACAATAAATGTCCTAATCTAATCCAAGTGGACATAAATGATCATATGTTATTCCTAATTTTGTATTTGGTGGTGATAGACTTATCCAATAGAATTAGGACATGTGTTAGGGTAAAAATAATATCATTTTTACCTTTAATTACCCTATTTACTTTTAATCGCGGTAAATAAAAGTAAAAAGTTACTATTCACCAAAAAATATTTTCATCTCATTGAACCACATTTCACTTACTAATATCAACCGTGTCCCTTGGATTTTTGAAATTCAATTCACAGAAGCGGTAAATTTATTTTTTATGAAAATTTGCAAAAGCTCCAAGGAGGTGGTTAAAAGACGGAGAAAAGTTCAATAAACATTATATATATATATAAATTAATATAAAATGAATCCCATAAATTATATTGAACTTATATAGGTATTATGTATCTATTTTGACCTAAAATAAATTTCAATAAAATAAATAATTTTTTAAAAAAAAATTCGGTTTTAACTAATAACTCAGTGTTTTTCACTATTCATCAAAAATTGAAAGTTTTATGAAAAATACCAAAAATTCACCCTAGGCTAATTTCGATATTCCGAATCCAAAAATGATGTCCATATGGAAAAATGAAATTTATAAAATTTCAAAAATTGGGTATTACTATTCATAACAGCTAGTTTGATTGGTTGTGGTGTGTTAGAACTTGAAGTTGCATACAACACACGCTATTGTATTATGCAAAGAGAAGCATACCGTGGAAACTTGGGGTGTTACATTATCACCTCCTTCAAATAATTTCTCCCTCAAAATTTCTAGAGTATTACTGCATAAAAAGACTCAGGTGGTTCTTCATCATAAGTTCCTCAAGTTCTACCGTCGCCTCTTCCATCTTGTGATTTCTCCATAGAAATTTTACCAGACGATTCGTCTAGTTTCTCAGCACTTGTTCTCTCATATCAAGAATCCTCACGGGCTCTTAGAAATAAGATAGACTGGGTTCCAGTTCTAATTCCTCAAAGGTGAGTACATGCATTGGTTCAGGCATGTATTTTCTCAATAGTGATATGTGGAATACATTGTGAACTTTGGAGAGGCTTGACGGCATTTCCAAATGGTAACCTACAGCCCCAATTTGTTCTAGAATTTTGAAAGGTACGATGTACCTGGGACTCAATTTACTTTTCTTACCAAAACTTATAACTCCCTTCCATGGAAAAACCTTCAAGAATACATGATCACCAACGTAAAATTCCAAATAGTTCCTTCAATTATCGACATAAATCTTCTGCCTAATTTGAGCTACTTTGATGTGGGTTTGGATTACCTTCACCTTTTCCATCGTTTCCTCCACAAGTTCCATGCCTAAAAGTTTCCTTTCACCAACATCATCCCAACAGGATAGTGTGTGACATCTCTTTCCGTATAATGCTTCATATGGTGCCATATGAATACTTGAATGGAAGCTATTATTATAGTAAAATTATACTATTGGTAAATATTGATCTCACATACCCTGAAAGTCATGTGAGCATGATATCAAAATGTCTTCTAAGGTTTGAATAGTTCGTTCTGATTGTCTATCAGTTTGAGGGTGGTATGAAGTGTTCAAACGAAGTTCAGTATCCAGGGATTTCTGAAGACTTTTCCATAATATTGATGTGAAATAGTGATCATGATCAGAAACAATCGATAGGGGTACACCATGAAGTCTCACAACTTTATTAATATATAGTCTTGCTAAATGTTCAAGTGACAGATCTTTTCAAATAACAAGAAAATGTGCTGACTTGTTAAGATGATCAACAATGACCAATATTTCATCGTTCCTTCTATGAGTCTTTGGTAGTCCCATGAAAATGTCCATCGTATTATTATCCAATTTCCAATTGGGTATGGGAAGACGTTTCATGACTCCTCCAAGCTGTTGCCTTCCAGCTTTCACTTGATGACAAATAATAAATCTTAACACATAATCGGAAATCTCCCTCTTCATGTTGTCCCACCAAAAATGTTCCTTCAAATCTCTATGCATCTTAGTGCTATCAGGGTGTATAGAGAATTGGAACTATGGGAATCATCCAGAAAATCCCTTTTTAGATCAGGTATATCGGGAACAAAAAGTATCTTCCCAAATTTCAAACATCCATATTCATACACAAAGTCACTAAATATCCCATCATTCACAACTTTAATCTTCTTTTGAAACTCTTCATCATCGGCCAGATAACACTTTATCCTTTCTAGTAAAGATGGTTTAGAAACCATTTGAAAAAGTATCGATGTTTCACCTTCCATGGTTATTCCCATATCCATCTTCACTAGATCCATGAAAATAGGATCCCTTTAAACTCTCATCTTGTTCAAAACTCCATGATACTTTATTTTCAAAGAATCTGCCACCTTATTTGCCTTCCCCGAGTGGTAGTATATATTTCAATCCTAATCCTTGAGTAATTTAATCCATATTCTTTGCCTCATGTTGATTTCTTTCTGTGAGAAAATATAATTCAAACATTTGTGATCAGTATATATATCGTATTTTTCACCATAGATATAATGTCTTCATATTTTCAAAGAAAAGATTACAGCTGCTAACTTAATATCATGAGTATGATATTTTTTCTCATGAATTTTTAGCTATTGTGATGGATAAGAAATAACCCCATCATTCTGCATAGGGACACAACCATGTCCTTTTTTGAGGCATCACTATAAATAAAAAACCCAGCATTCCCCGATGGTAGAGTCAAGATAAGAGCATTGACTAATATTCTCTTCAATTCTTCAAAAAATTCATCACACTCTTTTTTCCAAACAAATTTAACCCCTTTAAGTTTGAGCTTCGTTAATGGGCTATCCAATCGTGCAAAATTCTGGACGAAATGCTGATAATAACCTGCTAAACCAATAAAACTGCGTACCTCAGTTATACTTGTTGGTGCTATCCATTATTGGATTGCTCTTGTCTTAGAAGGATCAACAGATATTCCATCCTTAGAGACAATATGGCTATGAAAAGAAATCTCTAGAAGCCAGAATTCACACTTGCTAAACTTCCCGTCTAATTCATGTCTTCTAAGAGTCTTTATAATAATGCGCAAGGGATTTTCATGATCTTCATAGCTTCTAGAGTATACAAAGATATCATTAATAAATACCACTACAAAGTCATCAGGATATTTTTTAAAACTTTATTCAATAGATCCATGAAAACATAGGGTGCATTAGTTATCCCAAAAGGCATTACTGTAAACTCGTAATGCCCGTACCTGGTATGAAATACTGTTTTCAGAATGTCTTCCTTCTTCACACACAACTGATGATATCCAGATCGAAGGTAAATCTTTGCAAAGTATTGATCTCCATGAAGTCCGTCAAATACATCATCAATTCGAGGTAGGGGATACTTGTTCTTTATCGTTATAGCATTGATCTCCCTGTAATCAGTGCACAACCTCATAGATCCATCTTTCTTCTTAACAAAAAGAACATGGGCTCCCCATGGAAAAAAACCAGGGCGAATAAATCCCTTATTACTCAATTCCTCTAGTTGTTTCTTCAGTTACTCTAATCACACAGTAGACATTCTATAAGGGGACTTTGATATGGGCCTTGAACTAGGAATTAAATCAATGGAAAACTCAATTTCTCATTCTGGAGGATGTCCATGTAAATCTTCAGGAAACACATCAACATATTGTTTCACAATAGGTACATCCTCTATTTGAACATTCCTTTCCTCACCCATAGTTATTTCATTCTCTTCCTCCACAATAATTTAATTTAGTTGAACTATTGGGGGTGGATCTAGATAAGAATTAGGTGGTGACGTTTCTGCTCTAAAGATAAGGTACTCCTTATCATCATCAAAAATTGTTACCTCTTTCTTCTTACAATAATTTATTGCATCATGATCCTAAAGACAGTCCATAACTAGGATTATGTCATCTTAAATCATGGGTATAATGAAGAGATCAGCAGATAAATAAAATTTATATTCTCTAATGGGAACTGATTCACAATACTTTGTTGCAACGATACTTCCCTTAGGAGTTTTGACTGAAAACTCCCTTGTTAAATAAAATTGGAAACCTATAATTTTCATAGAAAACTGGGAAGATATGAAACAATGCGATGATCCAGAATCAAATAAAGTATTTTCTAAACATGTGGAAACCATTAAATTACCCGCCACCATGTCTTTAGGAGCTTCAACTTTAGCAGTAGTGCTAGCATAATCCTGGCCTTGATTCCTTGGCCTTTTCTGAGGTAAGTTTCCCTGACACTTAGGACATTCATTTTCATAATGTCCCATCTCCCTGCAATTGTAGCACTGAACATCGATAGCTTCTTTCCTCCCATAGAAATCATGAGCTTGGTTTCATTTTTCCCCACACTGTAACAGACTCACATTCCATTCAAGAAAGTACAAGGGTGTTTCTTCCCACATTTACTTCAGGATGGATATTCAACTTTTCCATTCTTCTCCTTATTTCCATTTCCAGATTGATCAGTAGATCTCTTCTTCTCTTGCTTTTCTTTAAATTCGTAAGACATATAGAATTCTTTTTCTATCTTGATAGCACATGAGACAATGTATTCGTACATTGAGAAAGATTATAATACTAATGATTGATGGAGAAATGGTTTTAACCCATCAAAAAAACCATCAATATTACTCCTCGGGTTACGTATATAATCTGATGCATGCCTCACTAACCTTATAAAGTTAGCTTCATACTTTGTGACATTATCATCCTCCTTTTGCCTCAGACTTAGAAATTTCCTTTCCATACCTGCTAGATGGTCCCGAGGAAAGTATTTTTCTACGAAAAGTTCTTTAAAATCCTTCCATTATATACTTGATACTTCATCATATTCCTTTGTGTTTTGAATCAATGACCACCATTGATCAGCATCTCCTGTGAGGTGGTAAACTGCCATGACAAATTTTTCCATTTCACTACTCCCCAAGGAATGGAATATTTTCTCTAAGGAATTGATCCTTTGCTCAGCTACTAGTGGATTTTTACTCCCATTAAATGTTGGTTATTTTTACCTCATGAAGCGGTCTAATATTGATCCTCCACACTTTGGATCAGGGTGCTCCATATGGTTAAGGTTATTATTCATAACCCGAGTGAGTTATCCAAGTATAGTGATAAGATGATCAACATAAGATTTATCACCATCTCCACTATAATTATCTTGAGCAGGAGGGAAATCCCTACATGGAGTCCGTGCATTGATACGGTTTCAATTTCTTCCACTAGGCGTGATTTCTAAATAATGGCATAAACTAGATTAGTTTATGAATCAAAATACATAATTCCATAATTGTAAAACACTTAACCTAAATTGAACAGTTTATGGATATAATCCATAATCATAGAAAATTTTTCTTTGTGAAATTATATACTCATAAACCTTTCATAATGGTTTGTAATGAAAATGAGAGTTATCCTAAGCATATCCCTCAGGAGTCTTGTAACCATGAGTGCAGCAAGGCTCGTTGCCGTGCACCAGTTCCCTTTCAAGTCTAGATCAAAGGGGTATTTTTGGGTTTTACCCCTAGGTACATATATTCTAGAGCTGCCTCTACATGCTCGTATCTAGACATGGATGTATTGCTTCAAAAAACTCACAAAAGCTATACAATACCAAAATATTAAGAAGTTCTTCTATAATAATCCTCAAAGTCTATCTTAGGGCTATGTTCTCTAATCAGAGTTTACCTAAATATAGCTTCCAAGGTTTATTACTAAACTTCCCCTGATACCAACTGTAATGCCCGAACCTAGTTACCCAAATTCGGTGCATTAATAACTAATATTGGCATGATGACAAGGGATTAAATCTCGAAAGACCGATCAGTTTAGTAGCCATGGAAACACTAGATACATTAATAAGTATTACATTAAATCATAAATTGGAAATTACACCAACATATTTTCTTCATATCCCCTCATACTATGCCTACAGTTCATTCATAAAATACTTCTTCACATCCTCAAAAAATAAATCATTGAAAGGGGTGAGCATAGATGCTCAGTAAGGATTACAATATAGCAGAAACATTCATAAATAAACATAAACATTTAAGGAAATGCATAAATAAAAAAATCCTTTTCAACTTGAACATCAGTATAATATGGAAAATATAAAATGAAATAATTCCATTTACTTATCCACATGGATATTCTACTAATCAGATAATCACATGAAATATCAAGAACCACTTTCATAATTATGGAATGCATAATGCCAGACTATCATAACCACATAGTAAAGGCCTTGTGCCAAGACTACAAATAATATTTTGTCAAGAACTTGTTCCAAGACACTAGTTTGTCTCATGAGACCCACCGATGCATCGAGGAGCTATAGTGGGCTCCACCCGTCACTGACTAAGTCCAATGCATTCCTAATAAGAAAAGGTTTAAACATAACATAAACATTCCTATTAAAACTAGCATACAAAATTTCAATACTTTATCCATAAACCATGAATGGTATAAAAATAACACATCCACAGGCAAACATATCACAAAAACTTCAATACAATATGGTAGATTTTTATCATAATAAATCAACTTCAAATAAGCTTAAAATCCATTAAAGGATGTGGACATATATGAAATCAAAACTATTTGAGAGAAATATCTCCTTTTTGAAATCATTTAAAAGTAACATAATTATAAAATAAAGCCATTATTTTGAAAATAATATTATAATATTGTAAGGGAAGCTTCAACGATTTTATAACTACTGCAAATAACCGCACCCGCCGTATAAGTTAAAAAAGATTCTTACCTTAAATTTGTCGAAATGGTCAAAAAGTACCTTGTTTGGAAAACGACGGAAATATTCCTTTCAAAACCATAAAAGGTCAAATAAGGGTATAAATGACTTTAACTGATTTTCTATTATATAGTAAATATGTTTTGGAAGGCATTTTTAAGAAACATGGATGTGGATGATAAAGAGGTCCCAGAAGATTATTACATATGAACGACCTTGGATAATGAAGAGATTGTGAAATAAACCCTTACCTTGTACTTTTCCTTGGTCGAAGGGAGGTTAAACTCTTGTATAATGGTGAAATAATTGTTATTAAATTATACAATAATCATATACATTAATATGATATCATATATGATCTTTTAATATAACTTTGTTAATAATATCCTGGTATTATCGTTGTTTCAGGTGTTAACTTACTCGCTTTCTTTTATTTGTTACTTAAGGAATGTTTGTTAAGGATAGGTTGTATATTATTCATATACAGAATTATATCATGTCTTTAAACATTATTTTTAATTATCAAATGAGAATTAGTCTTGAATGGATACGATGGGGAATGAATCTCATCGCGTTCATGGAGACGGTATTCCGTACGTACGTACGAGTGAAAATTTCATTCTTTTGATATTAAAATAATATATAATTGGATGGTATATCATATATATAGAATCATAATCATGTTATATTTATTATTTACATCAATTAATCATCATTATCATACACATCCAAATAATAATGTTTTGAATAACAATTACACCATGACGTGGAGACGGTAAGCCGTACGTACGCATATATGGTGACATGTCATTCAATGGATGGATAGAATAATGAATATGGTTGTAACATATTTATAATAACATCAAATTATATGGAAGATACTGGAGTTATCATTTTATAATGGAAATAACAAAGAAAGATGAAGCAGATGAAGAAAGGAACTTGAAAGAGGGTGGTGAAAACATTACCTCTTCTTCGGGTTCTTTCTTTTGATTTGATCAAAAAGGCTCCTTAGGTTGGCTTTCTGATCAAACTAAGGCCTCTAAGTTGAAGTGAGAGAAGTTGAGAGAGTATTTGGGCAGAGTTTTTTTTAGCCAAATGGCTTTTAAGGTGTGAAATTGAGAGAAGGGGGAGTGCCATTTTATAAGAGGGGTGAGGGGCACCTTAGGAAAAGCTAGAAATGGTATTTTATAATAAATTCATATTCGGTTTCTAATGGATCCTAAGTGACTTATTTCAAAGATAAGGTGGGTATGGGTTGCAAACTTCCAAACCAATAGGTTTTAGACAGGTTTGGGTCATTATATTAACCTTATCTTTTTGTTTTAACTCTTAGTTAATTAGATTCACATTTACCATGTCTCTTTGTATTTTTATATTATATGGAAAATAAACATACTATAAACTTCCAACCGAACCCCAAGTGGTTAATTAATGATACAAATATCATTATATAAGTCTATTGGAAGAACCTTATATTTTTAGGAATAGAATATCAATTAATAATATAATATTTGTTTTAAAAACTCTTTTATGTCAATTTTGACACCATTTGGAATTTTATTTTTTTTGAAAATCATAAAAAAATTATTACTTAAAAAAAAGTTAATTAAATAAATCATAGCATGTCATATTAACCTATAAAATTATTGTAATTCATAAAAAGTCTCAAATTACATTCATTTGGGTATTTATAATATCAATTATCTTAATATTTCATTAATACGGTAATTACTACATCATCATTGTGTCATAAATAAATTAAATTATTTAATGTCTAAAAAATATAAATAAAATACTGTTATGTAGTAAATCTTTTTATATTTTTAATGAATATTTATAATTGAATTTATCTTATGTATAACCCTATACTAAAAATGTTTTAGTTATTAAACATTGATTTTAACTATTTTAACTCTTCTTTGATTTAAATAATAAGAATTGTCCTAATCTAATCCAAATGGACCTGAATGATTATATTTTATTCCTAAGGTTGTTTTTGGTCGATATACACTTATCCAATAGAATTAGTACATGTTTTAGGATAAAAATAATATCTTTTTTACCATTAATTACTCTATTTACTTTTAACCGTGGTAAATAATAAGTAAAAAGTTATTAATCACCAGAAATTATTTTAATCTCATTGAACCACATTTTACTTATTGATATCAACTATTTCTCTCGGATTTCTGAAATTCAATTCACAGAACCGGTAAAATTAAGTTTTATGAAAAATTTTAAAAGCCCCTAGGAGGTGGGTAAAAGACAGTGAAAAGTTCAATAAAAATTTTATATATCTAAATTAATATAAAATGACTGTAATGAATTATATTGAACATATATAGGTTTTATGTATCTATTCTGACCTAAAATAAATTTAAATAAAACAAATATCCATTTAAATAAAAAAGTCAGTTTTAACTAATAACTCAGTGTTTTTCACTATTTATCGAAAATTGAATGTTTTCGGAAAAATACTAGAAATTCACCCTTGGCTAATTTCAAAATTTCAAATCCAAAAATGATGTCTATTTTGAAAAATAAAATTTATAAAATTTCAAAAAGTGGGTATTACTATTCATAACAACTAGTTTGATTGGTTGTGGTGTGTTAGAACTCGAAGTTGCGTACCACACACGCTATTTTATTATTCAAAGAGAAGTGTACCATGGAAGGTTGGGGTGTTACATATTTCTTGGAAAAATCAAAAAATCTCTATATTACCAAAATTCTAAGAAGTTATTATATACTAATCCTCAAATTATATCTTAGGTTAGTGTTCTCTAATCAGAGTTTTTATAAATCTAGTTTACAAAGTTTGTTCTGAACTTTCTCTGATACCAACTGTAGTGCCCCGACCCCAAAATCTCATAGACGGTGAATTATATTAATAAATTGGCATGATCACAAGGGATCAAATCCCGAAATAATGATGAGTTTAGTAGCCTTGGAAGTACTAGATACATTCATAACTTTTACATTACATTATAAAATGAAAAAAAACAACATTGTCTCCATTGGCCATAGTCATATCCCTTAGTCTATCCCTTTAGGTTAGTCATAATACACTTCTTCACATCGTGGAAAAAATAAAACATAGAAATGGGTGAGCTTAGATGCTGAGTAAAGATAAAAATATAGTGGAAACTTACATAAATAAGAATAAACATTTAAGGTAATGTGTAAGACTAAAACATAAGCCTTTTAAACTTAAACATCTACATAATATGGAAAAGATAAATCAAATAATTCCATTTACTTATTAACATGTATATTATACTAGTCGAATAATCATATGTAATATCAAATATCCAATTTCATAATGATGATGTCGGACATCATAACCGCATAGTCAAGACCTTGTGCCAATACTACAAAAAATATTTTTTTCAAGGCCTTGTGCCAAGACACTAGTTTTTATCATTAGACCTAATAATGAATCTAGAAGATATTGCATGCTCCGCCCGTCACTTACTAAGTCCAATGAATTCCTCATATGAAAAGGTTTAAACATAACATAAACATTCGTATTAAAACTAGCATACGAAATTTTAATACTTTAACTATAAACCATGAATGGTATAAAAATAACACATCCACAATATAACATAGCACAAAAACATCAATACAATATGGAAGATTTGTATCATAGTAAATCAACTTCAAAAAAGTGTTAAA
The DNA here is from genome assembly GCA_963277665.1 of Viscum album. Lineage (NCBI taxonomy): Eukaryota > Viridiplantae > Streptophyta > Magnoliopsida > Santalales > Viscaceae > Viscum > Viscum album. Next base: position 671,182,643 of record OY728133.1, read on the forward strand.
TCCATCAAAGGATATTAACATAAATGAAATCAAAACTATTTGAGAGAAACATATCATTATATTTTAAAACCATTTAAAAGTCACATAATTATAAAATAAAACTTTTATTTTGGAAAAATTCTTATAATATTTTAATGTTAGTTTCGACAATGTTATAATGGAGGAGAATAGCCACAGCTTCCACATAAGTTAAAAAAGACATTCTTACCTTAATTTAGTCGAAAATGTCATAAAGTACCTTGTTTGGAAAATGACAAAAAGAATCCTTTCAAAACATATAAGTTCAAATAAGGGTATAAATGACTTTAACCCACATTCTAGTAAATATTAAAATGGTTTGAAATATATTTTTAAGAAACAACAGATGTGGATGATAAAGAGGTCTCAGTAGATACTTACGTATTACCAACCTCAGATAAGTAAAGAGATTGTAAAATTAACCCTTACCTAGTAATTTTCCTTGGTCGATGGTTGGTTAACCACCAGTATTATAGTGAAATAATTGTTATTAAATTATAAAATAACTATATACATTAATATGATATCATATATGATATTCAATTATTTCTTTGTTAATAATATTTTAGTAGTATCATTATTTCAGGTATTAACTGATTCATTTTCCTTTATATAATTTGTATGCAAGTCATGTTTGTTATGGATAGGATGTATATTATTAATATACATAATGATATCAAGTATTTAAACATTATTTTTAATCATAACATGAAAATTATTCTTGAATGGTTATGATGTTGAATGACATCTCATCGCATCGTGGAAACGGTAAGCTGTATGTACGCACAAGCGACGATATCATTCTTTTGATGGTGAAATTGTATATAATTGGATAATATATCATATATACAAAATCACTAACATGTTATATTTATTATTTACATCCGTTATACTCATTATTATACCATTTAAAATAAATAATTGTTTGAATAACAAACTATAATTATACTCATTATTATACCAATTAAAATAATTAATTGTTTGAATAACAAACTACACCACGATGTTGAGACGGTAAGCCACACGTATGCACGTATGGTGACCTTTTAATTTATAGGATAGATAGAATAATTAATATGGTTTTACCATATTTATAATAACATCACTGTATTTAGGAGGTACTAAAGTTATTATTTTGGTATGGAAGTAACAAATAAAGAGGAAGTGGAAGAAGAAAAGAACTTGAAAGAGGGTGGTGAAATTCTTACCTCTTCTTTTGGTGTTTCCTTTTGAGTTGATCAAAAGGGATACTAAGGTTGGATTTATGATCAAAGTAAGGACTATAGGTTGAATTTAGGTAATTGGGAGGATATCTGGGCATGGTTTGGCCGAGACAAATGGATTTGGAGGTGTGAAATTAAGAGAAGGGGAAGTACCCTTTTATAAGAGAGGCGAGGGTCACTTTAGGAAAAGTTTAAAATATTATTTTATTATAAAATAATTTCTGGTTTCTAAGGGATCCAAATTAATTTATTTAGAAGATAATGTGGGGATGGGTCAAAATACTCTCAACCAATAGGTTTTAGACAAGTTTAGGTTACCATATTAACCTCATCTTTTAGATTTAACTATTAGTTAAATAGTTTAACTTATACCGTGTCTTCTTGTATTCTTACAATATATGGTTAATAAACTTACTGAAAACTTTTAAGAGAACCTAAAGTGGTTAATTAATGAAATATATAATATTATTTAATCCTTTTTTATGAACCTTATATTTTTTTGAATATTATATCAACCAATAATATAGTATTTGTTTTAAAAATTCATTTATGTCAATTTTGACACTATTTAGTATTTGTTTTTTGTGAAAATAATAAAAGAATTATTACTTAAAAAAAATTATTTAATCAACAATAACATGACATATTAACCTATAAAATTATTTTAATTCATCAAAAGTCTCAAATTAAATTTATTGGGACATTTATAATATCAATTATTTTAATATTTCATTAATAAGGTAATTATTGCATCATCATTGTGTCATAAATAATTTTAATTATTTAATGTATAAAAATTATAAATAAAATATAATTATGTAGGAAATAGATTTATATTTATAATTACATTTATATTATAATTTATCTTAGTTATAACCCTATATTAAAAATGTTTTAGTTATGAAAATATGAATTTAACACTTTTTACTCTTCTTTAAATTAAACAATAATAAATGTCCTAATCTAATCCAAGTGGACCTAAAGGATCATAGTTTATCCCAAAAGTTGTTTTGGAATATTTACACTTATCCAATAGAATTAGGACATGTGTGAGGGTAATTATAATATCATTTTTACCTTTAATTACCCAATTTACTTTTAACTATGGTAAATAAAATTAAAAAGTTACTATTCACCAAAAAAATATTTTCATCTTATTGAACTAAATTTTACATAATTATATCAACCATGTCTCTTGGATTTTTAAAATTCAACTCAAAAAAGCGGTAAAATTAAGTTTTATGCAAATTTTCAAATGCTCTTAGAAGGTGGGTAAAAGACGGTAAAAAATTCAATAAAATTTTATATATATACTATTATTATAAAATGACTCCAATGAATTAAATTGAAAATATATAGGTATTGTGTATCTATTTTTACCTAAAATATATTCAAATAAAATTATTAATTATATAAATAAAAAGTCACTTTTAAACAATAACACATTGTTTTTCACTATTTATCAAAAATTGAACGTTTTCATAAAAATACCAAAAATTCACACTAAGATAATTTTGATATTATAAATTCAAAAATTAATTCTATTTTATCAAATTAATAACATAGAAGTTTCATTAATTACTTTAAAATTAATTCCCATTATCAAAACCAAAAAGCAGTTTGTTAAAAAGTAAAAACTATCAAAAGATTGTCAAGTGTTTATATCAAATTTAACTGTGAAATTACTTATAATGATATAAATTGTATTAAATTATAATAATATAATATAATTATACTTTAAAACCAATTAAAATAAAAGATTAACTATATAATTAAATTATATAAAAACACAACTTCGAATTAAAATGCGGCATTTTTCGCTATTCATTAAAAAATGATATTTATCAGAAAAATACCAAAAAGATACCCAAAGTAAATTTTGATGTCCAAATTATGATGAATAATTTTGTTTCTTTCAAATAGAACCTATAAAATTTACAAAAACAAGATTTAAAAAAAGGTTCACCATTAAATGGTGGTAAAATTAGATTTTTTTTAAAAACACTTATTTTATCTGAAAAACTGAATTTGTTCTTATATTATGTCTCAAAACATGTAACATGGATGTTAAAATTATATTTTTTATATAAAATTCAAAATTTAGTTAATACTATTCATAACCACTTTTTGAACGACACGTTTGGTAAGTTGTGGTGCGCTTGAACTCGATGATGCATGTTTCACAAGTTATTGAAATACTTTGAAGAAATAACATACTATGAAATATTGGGGTGTTACATTTATTATTTGGTGATACATGATCATTATGTGTGGATCTCATGAAGGTATGTTATGTTTGTATCTCATTTTCTCTACTTTTACCAAGATCTAACTTCAATATCTTATTCCCTTGATCTTTTTAATCCCAATTGAGCTGTAATTTTCAAATCTGTGGTTGTTAATGGAAACTTCATGGCGATATTTATATATCTATACTAAGGAGGACCTTATCTATTCATTTCCCATGAAATTGTTTAAATAAAATAAGGTTTTAATCATTCTAGAGGAAGGTTTCTCTATATTATGGTATATCCCTTCAAATATTTGTGTTATTTTGACTTTATTTGTCCTTGAATTATTAAATTGAATATTTTTGTCTTATTTAATATTTGGTGGCATTGAAAAGTGTTTTCAGAAGTGGTTTTCTTTCTAAACTAGATTTAATTCACATGAGGTGTTTGAGAAAAGGCCTCAAAGATGGTTATTAATCAGAAATGATTTTTCAAGAATGGATATATGTTATTACATATTTCATTTTTTTGTTGAATATGGAATGTTTTTTAAAATGAAACTAAAGGATGATTTATTTTGGAAAATGACTTATTTCGGGAATTTTTTAGAAATATGTTTTTAAAAAATAATTAATATATTCACATTGATATATATTATATTGATTATTTTCTGGTATCTGATTGATATGTAGTGCTCACACCCTAATTTTTCCATTTGGAATTTTTATCATAGATTTTATAAGATATCAATTATTGGAATATCATAATATAGAGTATGGATTTCTAGGATTTTGTTTTCTTCTAATGTGTTGTGATGGTTTTGAAATATATTCATATATAGATGGACCCATGGGTTGTTTTGGGATCCTTTATTTTGTCTTAATTTTTAGATCTTGTTACCCACTTATTGGGTGATACCATTTTGGTTTGGGGATTTTTGGTATATTATGTATTTTTTATCTACTATGATTGTCCATTTCTCCTATTTATCATATGTATATTCAGTGAAAATTGTTCATGCATTCAATTATATGTTACCTTAATGCTTGTCACAAACCCATGGTGATCTAGAATGCACTTAGGGCCTTATAGTAGGGCAATTTGTGTGATGTTGTTGGATGAACAAGGTTGGTCAGTTACATCTCAGTATTTCATACTTTATGATTATGATGTACTTATTAGAGTTAGTACCCTTGGACCAACTTCTCTATAATTTATGATTACCTACATTCCTTTTTTTTTAATATTTATAATCATCTTATGGCATTATTATTGTTATTCTACATGACATGGTATGTGATAATGTCTTAATAATAACTATAACACTAAAAGGTCATATCAGTTCCTCATTATGGTGATAACCTAGAACTACCACAATAGTATTCTTAAATATATGTTTTATAGATGGATAAAATCATTTGATAGGAAAAATGATATAGTATATTAGGGGAGTAGAATCATAAATCATTAAGATGCTTCCTCATGGTGAACTCCCTTGGTAACTTCCTATTCAAAATATTATGATAACAAGACTCACCACTTGAAAATCAATATTTATATGTGTCATTGGATGATCATATTTGTGAATGCGTGTATTAAACTTTTTTCATAAATATTTTTATTAATGGGTATTATTAGTCCTTTAATTAGATTTATTGATGAAAACCATGATGATATATGTCCATGAAATAGTAGGATACATTGGGTATGTACGAAGTAATTTTGCATTAATGAATAATGTAATAAAGTACGTGCCCTGAATATTCATTAATAAAAGTTGATATTCTAGGAAATTTAATGGAAATAAAATAGAATAAAAAAATCCATTGTTCAAAGTGGATAATTAAAGAGGTGGGTGAATTGAGTTTTCAATAAAATTTATGTGTAAGAATGATTAAAAACCTAAATTCTCCGATTTGATTAAATTTCCCAGTTAAAAAAATAGTATCAATATATAATTAGATATTTGGAAAAGGTTTCAAAAATCTTGATCACATATCTATTAAAATACATTGTGAAATAATTTAATTTAAAAAATAATATACTTTTATCAAACATGGTATATAAAACACTAATTTGACATAACTGTCAGAGTATAGTTTTTTCATAATCCTTGGAAAAAAACAAATTCAATTTGAATATTAAGAAAAAAAGATAAAGAACGCGGTAGAATTTTAACAAGGGGATATGTCGAAATCCAAGACTTAATCCCCTACACATGAAAATAAACTACTTCCATGTAGTTTATTATTAAATAAAATAATCAAAAACTGGATTGAGTTTTAAAGAAAACATTACAAAGTACATTATGGGCATAGAGCATCAACCATAGTTACATGTGGGATGAAAAAGATATTATTTCACACATGAAATCTTCTATAGTTGTTCATTAGTGTAAATATGAGAATATTTTAGAGTGTATCAAGTACTCCCTAGTTTAGAATAGGATAATATGTTATTAAAAATAAGTTGATAAAAAACATCTCAAAATGTAATGCATAAACAGAAAGAGAGAGATATGAGAGAAGAAAACGTGATGCATCTCGATCTGAATAGCTTCAATTTGATAGGGTTCCTTGAATTTGTATTTGGAAGGATCTTGGATAATTTTTATAGTGTGTTTAAAAAATAGAGTGTATTAGAGTCTTCTTTGTAGCATATGTACACATATAGGATCCTTTGTTATTTTCTATAATATCACATACTCACAACATTCTTCGCACAATCATTTTTCTTTTTAAAATAATCTTTATCAAAAATTATCTTTTAGATAAAAATCAATGTAATATTTAATACACTAAAAATTCATTTAATTCATCAAAAGTTGTCATTAGATATTTGAAATTATTCACTTCGAAGCTATACCAGGAAAGTTGTCTTCTCTTAAAATGTGGTCAGTTGGTATGAAAAATTCATATGGTCAGTTGATGTAGCATGGTGTCACATTTAGTTCATTACTTTATGTCTTTAGTTCATTTGATCTTCTAGTAGGCATTTATATTTATGCAGTTACAATAATTATATACACGGTCAATGTCTTACTTAATAAAAATTATACATACCTTGGCACGGTAATGAAATTTATTCAGGTGATAGGTTATTTCCTTTACATGGTCACATCACTTTTTCACACAGTCTGGTCTTTCATTCACATGGTAGGTGCATCTTTATCACATTGTGGGTTTATTTTACATTTGGTAATGAGATATTCAATACATGGTAAGTTCAACTCAACTTCATGAATAATTCATCACTATGACAGATTTTGTTCATTTAACACATGGTGGGTATTTTCTACAAATAGTCAGGTGAAATATAATGTGCGGTAAGGTGACACGATAGCTGAACTTCATAATCATTTCAAATTATTCACATAGTAAGCACATTGAACATGATGTAGGGTGTCATGGTAAGTTTAAAACTTATCCATTTTTTCATGTTTTGGATATAAAATCATTTACTAATAGAAAAGGAAAAATTAATCATTAATATTATAAACATGATTTAGGATCATTAAAATAAGGATGTGCTGGTCTAAGATAATAATGTCACCCTTTTTTTAAGATAAAAAATGATGAAATTTAATCTAAAATTAATTAAATACAACAAAATTATATTTATAGAGGATCGAATTGATCTATTTTAATTTAACACTACTAAATATATTTCTCCACTTTTGAGATTATCAAAAAGAAAGTATAAAATAAAAGTACAAGCGACATATTAACAAATAAATGAGAATAAATGAGGAAATTCCATTAATATATCAAAAAATATTAAAAAAGGATTACAAAGAGTACCTATCATTAATCCTAATATGAATCCTAATTTAGTAAATATTTAAAATATATAGAAAGGATAGGTTCTTCTACTATGGAAAAATCATGGGAAGAGGTTGTTTGAGTAGTGGATTAGGAGGTAGGCTCTCCTATGACCACACATCTGGAAACAAGTCAAAGTTTCTGAAAGGATTGATAATAGAGGATTTATTAGGTAGGTACAATTTAATGGATGAAGGATCTAGAATAGATACTTGATAAGTGTAGAGATAGGATTCCATCAACTAGGTAAACTCACTGACAGCTTAGAAACTATCCTCCAAATCCTAAAAAAAATAATCTCTATTCTCCATGAATCATATTAAAACTAGATTCATATCCATGATCTTTTCAACTTGATACTTGAAAAATATATTCAGGAGAATCATATTTTGATCCTAGTAAAGGGTTATTAACATACTCTTTAAATTGTAATTAGTCACATCCAATGGCCCAAAGTACATCAATTTTTTTATTGTTGATAATTCCCCCTTTCTATGGATTAAGGGGGAACCCAATGGACCTTATGGACATAGGAAAATCACATCTGAAGGAAAAAATGAGTGAAAACCAAACTGAAAACTAGAGAATCCCTTCCCCATCATAGAAACATGTTGAAGCACTCCAACACTGCAAGGATAATTGGAAAGAAAGTGTCCTATGTCAAATCACATTCCCCATCTGATGGCTGACGCCATACCCTCTCAAACAACCAAATCCAAAGTGCAATACAATTTTTAAACACCAGCTCTGAATCCTCCTCTGGTCTAGTTTAAAGTGATCAAGTCTGGATACACTAACTTCCCACCTCTAGGATCAAACCTAACTAACAAAACAGCTTCCCCCGAACACGTCAAAATCCGTTTACACTGCATCAAAATAAAAGCATCACCAGCCATCCAAAGGCTGAGTCCTAGAATTCATGCATTCTAACATGACAATTTCAATTTCAAGAAATCCATGTCATTAGTAGTGGCTAGGATGCAAACTAATTGGTAGAGAAAAATTGAACTCTCTCCTAGAAATAACCGCTGGAACTAAAACCCGAAGAGCCTCATCTCGACTAAAAGCCACCCTTCGAACACATCTGCATCAACCAAAAAGGAGGAAAAGACAAGGATTATGAATCAAAATATTCATCACCCAGGACTAGAAGATCCAAAATCATGTCGATGGAGCATCCCCGTTGAGGGGATCCGAGTAGGTCTGAGCCGGCAATGCCAATATGGGCTGGAGTCGATCAGAACCAAGGTGCAGAAGAAACTACAATGTCTTCTAAATCAGTCAAACCATAGGAGGAAGAAAGGACCAGTGGGGAAGATATGGGCCCCTTCAATGAAGACACCATCATAATAACATCAAAAATGCACCAAAATCAAAATATCCAAAATGAAACCAAAACTTACCCTCCGTGTCGCGTCATAGAAGATGCCGAGCCGCACCGGAACACACCCGGAGCCAAAGGTTATCCAAGACCATATTTGGAGTCCAGAAAGCATTTATAAGCCATGCAGAAATGCGTTGAAACCAAGCATAGTCCCAAAATTTGGAAATCTTCACCGAGATGACGCCAAGATGAGATCTAGCCACCAGAAGCTGAGACTGAGCTCCATACCACGAGAGCCCACCGAGCCGAGATCCTGACTACACCAATTCCAATCCACAAAACAGAAACATCAATAGACCACACTAATGTCGAGCCTCTAGAGCATTGACAAAAATACATACTGATGCACTGGAGGAGTGGAGGATAAGAGAACAAAGGGAAAACCCTAGGCGTACGGGAGTGGGAGGGGAAACCTCTCAGAGGCTTCCCTCCACCAAGAATCATTAAATTTTAGTTATTAAATATCAATATAAGATCATAATCAATATAGTTATTGGTTGTTTCTCTATCTTTCCCAGCTCATTTCACATATTCTCAAAACAATTCTTGGGTTTTGGTAGCATGGGTTTGAAAATCATCAAACATAGCTTCCCAAGTATTTTTAATCTCATCAAACTTGATTTTCAAATAATCTCTTATGGGTTTTCTAATCTTTTATTCATCAAAAATTGGCTAAGCAGTAGAGGCGTAAAGAGTATAAAACATATAATTCAGAAATCTTATTTTAACTGAATCATCATATCAGATAGAAATCCCAAGATAGAACTAAACTGAGCTCTCAAATCTATAATATCATTCTACATCATTAAGATTTTGAAATTAAATATTATCCAAATAAGAGAGTTTATAGTTGTAACAACACCATAAATGTTATCTTTTCTATCTTTTTTCAACCAGTTTTCAAAATTGACAAAAAAACATGAGTGAACATATCCATCATCTCTTATTTAGAAAAAAAACAAATCATCCTTAGTGTCTTATTAAGTATAAGGGATATAGGTAAATACATTAGAATCTAGTTTCATACTATCTATCTTACGAACACCCTCTACTGATTCAACTCTATCAACTTGAAAATCAACTCTAACATTAGAAGTAGATTCCACCTCATGAATAATTGGAGAACTTTCCTAAAACAACAATTGGATCACTTACTTAGGTTCTTCACCAACTTCAGTGGTTTTAGGGAAAAATATTTCATGGAGATTTAGATCAACTGAATTTATAGAAGGATATTACTCAAGTACCTCTGGAGTATCTATAGTATCAATAAGAGATCCCTCAAGTTCCCTTTGAGTAGAAGGGCTGGTAGGTCCACTATATCTCAATGAAATACTACCATCATCATCTTAATCTAGATAATATAGCCCAAAAAATAGATATCTAGGAGACTTATCTCCCTTATAAGGTTCAACTAGAACATGTTACCTAAGAGTGATACTAATCATAGGTGATACTTCTGAACTAACTTTATCACATTTATATTCCGATGAATCATCCATAGTAGGACTATAAAAACTCATAGAAGCATATTTGTAAACCAGATCCTAATATTAAGGCTCTTATTCATGTGATTACAAGGGTAAGGGAGATCTAGGAGATCCAAAAGGCATGGCAGGAGATCTTCCACAGTATCCTCATGAACATATCTTGATTCTTTATCCAAATACATCATTTTATGCACATATTCTATTTATTACTGACCAATAACCACATCATTATCTCAACACACAAAAATCACATCATTTTCATGAAATGGATCACAAATATCCATGGATAAAACCATGTAATCCACAAGATCAATTTTTGAATAAATATTCATTAGTTCAACCACTCATTCCCCTCTCTATGGGTTCCAATTTACCTTCATCTTATTATAAATTGTATATAGAAGGAAGAGACCATTTGATGAGTTAATTATTTCCTCTCCCTTAGGAACCAGGCCTTTGTACTATAAGAAGGAAAAAAATGATCTTCAAGTAACGTAATGAACTGAATTTCAAAGAAGAATTACACAACTCAACAACATGTCCCATGAAATATCTATAAAGTTTGACTTCAACACAAGTCTTCACCAAAAATAAGAAAAATAGATCCTTATTCCATTGGATACTAAATTATATCTTTCTTGGACAAATTAGATGTTGGATAAACTTAACAACCAGTCTACATTCACCACTTAATTAAATAGGTAAAGGTATTTAAGGAGTTTTATTTACAGTAAGCTCATATAAAACAATCTAAAACTCAAAGTGTGAATGATTAACCCAATATTAGATTTGGTAATATTCAAACTCTATTTTATGAGGTACACCCAAACACTTTTCCCGTCACCCCAAAAAGAACCCTAAGACTTCACCATTTATCCTTAATTTACATATATCCTTCTTATATATGGGGATAAAATATAGTTGAAAATTAAACTATTTAATAATATTTTTATATAAAGGATTACTATTATCTTTAAACCATGTAACCCATTCCTATTCCAAAATTATATTACAAACTAAGGATCTGGTCAATTTCAACCATTGTGAATTAATTTTCTTTTCTATAGAGATATGATGATCAACTAGTTGTGGATTATTTGGATCCACTATCATGATCAAGATTGACTTCAAACTATTAGAATTATTAAAGGAGGTGACTAAATAAGAAAATTGGTTTCAAACATGCATTTCATCATCAAATTTTTTGGTTTGGTTCAAATTATCAAAAGATTTAGGTTTCTGAGAGAGGTTCATAATTTAATGGTTTGGGTTGAAAAAACAAGAGGGAGATTGATTTCAATTGATGGTAATGATTAAAAATACAAAAATAATATTTTGGAGAAAATATACACATCGATTTGGATTCTAATTTTAAATATAATCAAAATAATTTAGGGATTGGAATAATAATAAACATAAATAAAATCCTTCCAAAATATTTTCATGTAAAAATCTATGTGTACATACATAGTAGGTCTACTAACCCTAGACCTGTGGAAAGAAAGGCATGGTATGCATGATAATAATGACATCATGGTAGGTATACTTACCACATTAATGAAATTTTCTTGTAGGCATAATAATCATGAGAGTTAATACACATGGTAATTATGGTACCACATGAGTAAGTGTTCACTGTAGGTATACAGAATACATAAAAAAAACTCATGGCCGACATACTAACCGTGTGGACTTCACTTCACAGTTACTTTCATAAAATATTGAAAATACAAAATATAAAAAAAATTAATAACTTCAAATTATTTAATTTAATTAAGATAATTAGTACAAATTTATGATTCAAAATTCATATCTAATATAATTTATTCTCTCTATATGCAAGGGTTTTATAAATATATCAGTTAGATGATGTTCAATACTAATGAACTCAAGAGTTATATCAAATTTTTATTAACGATATCTCAAAAGGTGAGGTCTTATATCAATGTGATTCATTCAATAATGTGATACAAGGTTATTATAAATGTTTATCATACTTTTATTATCACATTTTATTGGTACATTCCATAATTTACATCCATATTCTAGTAATATATATTTCATCCACATAATTTTTTCACAAAAATTTTCTTCAACTATGTACATAGCTTCAATAGTGTATAATGCATCACAATTATGTTTATTACTACACCATGACACTAGAGACTTTCCCAAAAAGTGACATGTTCCAAACTTGATTTTTCTATATAACTTACAACCACCAAAATCAACATTTCAATAACTAACTAAACCAAATTATAGTCCTATAGAGTAAAACATTTCTAAGTTGGTTGTATTTTTGAGGTATTTTTAAATTATTTTCACATATAGTAAGTGTGACTCTTTTGGGTTTCCTTGAAAATAATCACACATACACACACTAAACATTATATGATGTCATCTAGTAGTTATGTATAGTAAACATCAAATCATACCTTTTTAAGTGGTTTGATCAATTGATTTCCTACTTTCATCAAGATCTAATTTATATCTAGTACTCATGGTATTATAACTATCTTTAGTTATATCCTTACTTTAAAATTTTAACAAATCATTAGTGTAATTTATTTGATTTAATATTATTCTATAATTATTTTGAAAAAATCCTAAAACCAAGAAATAAATTGAGTTCACCTATAAAACACATTTAAAATTCACTTTTCCTAATTTTTGAGTACTCAATATAAAACAAATTTCCTGAACATCCAAAAACATATCATCAATATAAATTTTTATAAGTAAAACATCCTTTCAAATCATTTTAATAAATATAACAGGGTCATATATTCCTTTGTTAAAAACTTTAGAAATTGAAAATTTATTGAACCTATCATACCATGATCTAGGTGATTGTTTTAAACCATATAAAGATTTTGTTAACTTAAAAAAATGATTTTGAATTTGAGGGACTTGAAACCCCGAGGTTTGTTCAATAAAAACATCCCCATCTATATAACCATATAATAATTCAATCTTGATATCCATTTGATATAGTTTGAAATAAAAATGTGATATATAGGAAATAAAGATCTCGATGGATTTAATTATATATATTGGTGAAAAGGTTACCTCATAGTAAATATATTATTCTTGAATATATTATTCTATAACCAACATTTCTTTATTTCTAAATATTGTGTGTGAATCATCAACCTTATTTTTAAACACCCAATCAGTGTAAATAGTAAGGAAGTCTTTGGGTACTTCAAATAATTCCCAGACTTGATTTCTTTCAAACTGATCTAATTATTCTTTCATATACATTACCCATAATTCATCATTAAATACATCATTGATGTTCTTAGGATCAAGTTAATAAGAGAAATATTTATGTTCAACCTGATTTCTAAGACAAGATCTAGTCTGAGTTACTTTATCAAGGTTACCTATAAAAACATCTAAGGGATGATATATGTGAGTCCTAAAATCTCTAAAAATAGAAGTGTTTGACACCTAATTTAAATCTATTGGCTTGGTTTTGGGATGTTCATCAAAACTCGGAGAGTTATTTACATGAGTACTGGTTGAATTGTTGTCCAAAATGGAAAGTTCATCCTCCAGATTTTCTAAAGGGGTATTAGGATAAAGTGATTTTGTCTCATCGAACATGAAATTTTAATATCATAAAAATTTAAAGAAAATAAAAACCATCATTGATAATAATTTATGTGTTAATAATCCACTGAAAAGGAGGTTGAAACTCTTCAATGAGGGTGGGCTGCCAACACCACCTACCATGTTGCAGTGCCTATAAAAAGGAAGTGTGACCTACTGGGAGATATACTCCTAATAGAAGTGAGATACTTGATGTATCAATAAAATTATTTTTATTTATTTCTGATCATCTTTCTCCTATAGTTAACTTTTACTCCTCTCAAAACGTTTTCATAAAATGTTTTCAACACAAACACTCAAAATGGAAAATTATATGTTATAATTATTATTTTTCCCAACATGGTTGTGTAGTTCTGGTCATTAATTCTTTTTATCTTAAATCGTACTTATTTACCACCATATTGGAAGGCTTATGTGGATTATTTAATTACATCTATAAAGGATGGGTTTCTTCATATTCAGACAGTTTCAATTTCTTTCTTTTTCACTACCTAATTAGATGGTATAATTAATAAATCAATACATCCAAGAAATTTTTAAACGAGTAATGTGATGTATTGATTTATTTATTACAAACACCCATGTGGAATATTTATTAACCGATTAATGTGGGATGTATATATTTATATAATATTAAATGATAATATTGACATAATTTTAATGTTTTTGATATCATTTTATTTTCTCAACCCCAAATATAAATTATATTTATATAATTATTTTGGATAATAACAAAGTTTTTCCCCCAACCTCTCTCTCAGTTATCATCTTGTCAAAGCTCATGAAACTCAAATTCACTACTCTTTATATTAAATGGATTAATTATATTTCTTGGATGATGGATATTGAAATGCATCTTGAATCGATGGATACCATGAAAATGATTAAGGAAAATAATTCACAAACCCTACAAAATAAATTAAAAATGACGATCTTCCTCATAATACATATCTATAAGGGTTTAAAATGAGAAAACCTCATCGAAATAGATCCATATAAGCTCTGGAATTTTTTTCAAGAGTGGTATGATCATGAAAAGGACTTTTCTCTTCCAGTTACCCATGGTGAATGGAAATCTTTCAATTCAATGATTATAAAATGGATAGTGATTATAACTCATCCATGTATAGAATTTTATCAAAACTAAAGTATTACGGTATTAAGATTATAGATGTCGATATGCTTGAAAATATATATATGACATTTCATGCATTCCACATCACCCTACACCAGAAATATTCCTTGCGAGAATATGTCAAATATTATAATATCATATCATCTTTACTTGTAGAAGAGAAGAAAAATGGTATTTTTATTAGAAATCCCGAGTCTTACCCTCTTAGTTTATAAGTATCCTTTACTATAAAAAGTTCTATTTTTCATGAAAAACATCACGGAAGAATTCAAGGATGTGATTCTCAAAGTGGATGCGGTTCTGGTGGCATGTGGTGTTGAGGATGTGTCCATAATGATGGACCTACTGAAAATGAATATCAAAATCAAATAAATATCACTTATAACGCCCCAAATAATCCTAAAGATTCCTGTTATAGGTGTAGATATAAGGGACATTGGTCTCATGTTTTTTAAACCCCATAGAATCATTGAAATCTCTATAATGCATCTCTTTAAGAAAATAATAATGAACGACACATCTTTTAGACATCCTATAAAGGGAAAAATGAGGTGAATTTTACTGAGAATCATGAGCCATACAATTATGTTTTCACTTACCTATAAATGGGTTATTTATCTTATGAATTTGATGAGATGATAAATGGAAATAATTCAGAAAATTACAATAGTTATGATATATGATAGGTTTTTTTGGTTATGATTTATATTTTGGATGTTGTATTAATTTAATTTCATAAGATACTTCTTATAATTTTATTTTCTTTACTTTGAAGCATTTAAATAGATTACATAAATGGGAAAGATGTTCACATAACAAATTATAACACCCCGAGATTTTATGAGATAGATTATTTTTAATTTATTTGATGTCTTATGTTAGATGCTACACCAATATTATATTGCGCTATACATAACACTGACTTGGCTTGTGTTACATGCTAGAGCGACCTTCCTCGATAGCTTGTGTTGTACACGATACCGAGTTTCACTAAACAAAGATATATTATTAAAATATTGTTATTTAATTGGATATAAAATAGAAGATATGAATATTATTGACCACATTTTTAATTTTATAAAGTATTTTAATTTATATTATACCTTTTTTAGAACATGATATGAGAACAAAATCATTTTTTCAGTTAAAAGAAGTATTTTTCAGAAAATGTAGTTTTTCCGACTTTTGATGGAAAAACTATTTTAAATATAGTTTTTGTCACTTTTATATGTTTAATTTGACAAAATAAATTTCCCCATCAGAATAGGAACATCAAAATTTACTTTGGATGAAATTTTGATATTTTTTTTGATGAAATTCATATTTTTTTGAATACTGAAAAATATTGTATTTTAATTCCAAACTAATTTTAAATATAATTTATTTTTATAGTTAGCTTGTAATTTTATTTGGTATTAAAGTATAATTAGATTATATTTATATAATTTTATCCAATTTTATTCATTTTAAGTAATTTAACTTTCAAATTGGACATAAACAAATGTCAATATTTTGATAGTTATTACTTCTTCAAAACCTGCTTTTTGGTTTTGACAATGACAATAAATTTTAAATTAATTACTGCAACTTCTATTTTTTGAATTTGTAAAAATAGATTCCATATTTAGAATTAGGATTTAAAAATTGTGTGAATATGTACCTTTTCTTTTTTAGACATTATGAATAGAAATTTCACTAACTATTTTATTCACCATAGTTAAAGGGTAAATCCGGTAAATAAGGGTAAGAAAATAATACTATAATCATATTAAAATATCCTAAAACAAGTCCTAATCTTATTTTATGACATATTTCTGACCATGGGATTCCTTGAGTCGATTTTGGGACCCTATGGATTCATTGGGTTGTGAAAATGACATTTTATCAGAATTATTTTAAAGTAAAGATAATTATAACCTAAACAGATATATTTCACTAAATTAATTTTACTATGGGGTTATATAACTGATCTATATTTCTATAAGTAGTTAGTAGAAATATAAAACTATTTACCACATCATGGTATTTTTTTATAAATTTTATACATTATATAAATATATTTATTCATGAAAAAATTATGATGTAGTGATTAGATCTTTAATAAAAGATTCAAATAAATGAATTTATAAATATTAAAATAAATTTAATTTGAATATTTTTATGCCCTAAAATAATTTTATGGATTCAATTTCCATATTAAGGATGATTTAATGCCTCTGTTTCTAAGTAATCAGGTTTTTATAAATTTCTAAAAAATCAAGTATCAATAGTATCCAAAATTGACATAATTCATAACTTAAAACATAAAATAGTTTATTAAATGATATTAAATTCTTAAAAATATAATATTTGAAAAAATAGTTAATATAAGTCCAAAAATGTCATAAATAACTTTTTTTTGGTCTTTCTACATGATATGGTAATTAAATTGACCCACAATGTAAAAATACCATAATATCATGGTAAGATTTAAAAGGGTAAAATAAGGGTCAAACAAAAAAGATAAAGATAAAAAAAATTAAAAACTTATCTCAAATTTATTAGATTATGGTTATTAGAACCAATATAATATTATATTATAATTAAATATGTTTTAGAACATTTTAAATCTCAATTTAATTAATAATAGATTAATATTTTAGGACTTTCCTAAAGTGCCCCTCTACCCTCTTATAAAAGGGAACCTCCTCCCTCTCCTCTTCAGAAGATTTTGAGCATTCAATCTCTGAAAAACTCTACCCATTTCACTTATAAACTTCCCTAGTAATATTCTAGAGGTTTTTTCTTCTCAAAATACCAACTCTAGTTCCCTAATAGGAAATTTAATGGAGGCACGTCGTAGAAGAGGTAATATCTTCTACTGATTCTTTCAAAACTATTTCTTCTTCTACTTACTATTATTTAGTTGTTTCATTATAAAGTAATAAAATAAGTATCAATAATATAGTGATATGTTATTATAAATATAAAAAAACCCTATTTCACCTTCTATCCATCCTTTTAAAAAGGAAATCACCGTGCGTGCGTATGTATAACTTACCATCTCCACGCCGTGGTGCAATCTGTTTTTCACCACCACCTTACATAGATGGGTATAATGGAAAAAATAATAACTATATATTATTATTATATCATTATACCAATTCTTATATACTGTACACCATCATCTTCAATACCATTCAATAATTATGGGAACGATAACGTCGCTCATTTGTATGTACGGCCTACAATATTCACGGTGCGATGTTATTTGTTCTACACAATCTTCATTAAACAATGATTATATAAATTAATTAAATGACTAAATATGATTTATATTATAATATTACCATTCTGTAAACTATATAAATATAACCTAAAAATTGTAAAAAAAACTTATACGACAAAACATACCTAAGAACATAAAGCAGTTAGTACCCGAATAACAAGTAACAGTGAAATGTTACTAAAAACAGATGAAAATATGATTATAAGTGTTATCATAAAAATGATTATGATTATATAATAAATCATTAATATTATTTAAATCATTATATAGGAGTTTTAGATACATACAAATTATATCAGACCTAAGGTAAGGGATAACTTTTCCAATTTCGTTTTATCCGAGATTGTTTATTCGTAAGTTTTTACAGGGGATATATTTATCATCCATGTTCATGTTTTCTAAAAATATTCTCAATTTTATTTACTATTCTCATATGTATGTTTAAAATCATTTTTACCCATTTTACTTTTACTACATGGTATGGAAGGAATCTTTCTTTTTTTACCATATGAGGTACTTTTGGAATTTTCCATAGAAGTATGTGGAGAATGTTTTTTTAAACTTATACAAAATGAAAATGTTTTTGAATATTCATAAAGACTTATTTCCATGAAGGTTCCTCTAAACGATTACAAGTGTATTTTCAATTAAATTATTTTCTTTTAAAATTGCATGATATTTTGTGAAAATAAAATGTTTTTGAAGAATAAATGATATTTTCCTCAGGAAAGAAGCTCAAGTGATTTATCAAAATTATTTTCAATATAATATTACATAGGTTTATTTTTATATCCCCATTATTAGTATTCTTTTATTATGTTTATGATTGAATGTTGTTTTGTAAATCCATTCGTTTTATGTCAATTATTATGTAATGATGTTTAAGAAACCCATTTGATTTCATGGGATATGCAATGGTGAATGTTTCTATGTTTTTGTGGAACACGTAAGAAAGGATTTATTATGAGATGGGTGAGATCTATATCTCCCTCCAATTCATTGGGTAGAGATTTATATCACATGATATAGACATGAATGGAATGACTAGTAAATCCGGTTCAGTAATACATGGTTGGAATGAGAAGTAAATCTGATTCAGTAAAGGACTTTGTCTACTATGATGGTCTTGGAAATAATGTCTTGACTAATATGTAAATCATAGAATCTACTTATTAGTTTTCCAAAATAACATGTTTTATGCCAATTATATTCTATCATGGTTAATGTTCCTTTATGATCCATGCTTTACATACTTCAAATATTTATGTCATTACTCAATATTTTGATGTTTATACATTATGTTCATGTTTTTACGTGCAAATGTTTATGGTTTGTTTTATATTCTCCACATTTACCATTACTGAGAATTTGAGCTCACTATTTTTATGTTTTATTTTCCCTAGGATATAAATAAAGGTTTTAGGTAGGAAAACAAAAGGGGAAAATCGTTATGGAAGTTGTTGAAGATATTTCAAAAAGTTAGAAGATTATGTTCCATGTTTCCAAAGATACTAGACTAATACAGTTATTGGGAGTTTTTTGTGTCTTGTATTAAGTATTGTTCAGAAGTAATGTTATGACTATGTACATCAAGCTTGGGTCTCTACATTTGGTATCTGAGCGAAGGTATAGTCATCCTTTGGAAACTATGATGTGAAAAATTTAGTGAGATCCCTAGATATATTTCTAAGGTTTGTCTATGGATGTTTCTAAGGTTAAGTATAAGTATACGTTACAGACCTAGAATTATGATAACGATCATGAATAACCTTGGATTAAACCTAATATGTCATATTTTGAATTTACTTATAATGTCTTATATTTTTCCATGTATTATTTTGTAATCTTATATGGAATTATTATGAGACCAAGCATAGATAAGATCTGCCATTCCGAGGCCCGATGAGCCTAGAATGGTGGTTGGAACTTTTTTTCATGTTAAGTGAGTTGGCAGGTGTGCGTAGTTCTAACAGATTTTAAACAGATGCTTGGATTAAAAATCTGATGGCACCGTTGTGTCCAGGACAATGAATTTACCCAAGAATGGTCCAAACCTCGACCGACGTGTGTTGAGGTAGAAAGTTAATTTTTAGATGGTTTTAGTAAAATAATTAAAATAAAATAATAAAAATAATTTTTAAAGTATATTTGATTTTATTTTGAAACATTTGTTCTAGAAAACTTACAGGGAAACTATTTTGATAATTAATGTCGCACCATAATGACTTAAAAAAAGAAACACTAACTCATTAATGCCATGACATGATGGAATTCTAAACCGTGTTCCCTCATTTAATAGGGCTAATCAAATATTTTTCATTGGTAAAAAATTGAGAGAAACTTTGTAGAATTATTGGATCCTTGGGGAGAACTTTCAACAATGAACGACGATGACATAATCGATCGACGCATCTTAGATTCGAAGAACCTCAACAACGAACATGACACGACAATTGTTCTTCAACTGAATCGAGGTAGGGGTTTTGTTTCGTTGTTTTTAACCCATTCTTGAATTAAATGAGGAACGTGGATCAAACCATGAACATGTTGATCCATAGATCATGATTTCTTGTGGGAGTTTTTTTATTTGGTTTATTTTTTGGATTAGTCCATGATGTTAAAATCCTTGTTTCGATTTTCTTTGACTAATTCGTCTAACAAGAGTAGATCAACGCTGTGATGAATAATGGTGGAGGTTCATTCCACTTTTTTTGGTTTGTATTTCTTCTTCCTCTTTTACCCTGCGTTCTTCGAGTTCTTTGTGGGGCAATGAACAATGGATCATTGCGCATCTGTTATGACATACAATGATCCCAAATTGCAGATCTGGCACCGTGATAACCAAGGGAAGGTGCGATGATGATAGCGGATGGAAAATCGGCTCGGATCGAGAGGAATTGTTCTTCGAGAATTATAGGGGTGGACGAATCAAATTTTTTCTTTGGGGACAATCATAAATCTATAACCATTAGAATTAGCTTCATGGTGCTAGGGAAAATACAACCGTCAAGTTTCGCGATGATCGGGTGGCCAGATCAATGGATTGATTAATCCTCGATGCATAGGACGAAGAACCCATGATTCTATGAATTTCTATAACACACAGTGTGTATCCTAAAGAACACACCATGTGGTACCGGCAGTGGCAGATAGGGTATGCGTACTTCATGTGATGAAGAACACGGTTTTCCTATATGGTGACATGGCGTGTGGGCCTCACCCAGTAGAGACATGAGTTCTGGGCGATGGGAAACACTAACAGTCGTGTACTCCACCACACGGCCAGACCAGGACGGCTACACGGGTTACCCCATATACTGGTTACACGGTATGGACCACATGAGTTGAAACCCTATACGGGCACATGGCCATGTCACAGAGGGAACCATAGTTACTTAGTCACAGTGTGTGGTCCATATGACACGTCGTGTACTTACCATTCAACATGGCATGTTCCCTTTGACTTGGTCCATTACACACGGGCCACACCTGGAGTCGCGAGACACGGCATGTGACCTGTTCTACACACCGTGTATATCCTTGAACCTGGCTTGATCCTCTTGTCCATTGTTCCTTGTACAAGTTTCTTTTGGTTTCGTTCCCCTTTTTTCTCATTCCTATGAAGGTCAAGTATCATTTCCATCCACAGGAGTATGATCCCTTCAGTAGGACTTTTCGAGTTAGAGTCAGGTATCCCTCCAAGAAGCCCAGAGTGAGATCCTCTATCCATTATTGACCCTAGGTAGAGTCAGGTATCGACACGACTATTCCTACTAGACTTTGATCCTTTACTTAGCAGGTGAATCCGAATAAGTCGTGGAATCCTCAAAGGCCCTGGAATTTATCCTCATCTATTTATCGTTATCATTCCCCACTCAAAAGTGTGTTCTCATAGAATTAGTGTACCTATCTCTCATGGATATTCCGGAAAAACATTACTTCTTGGACAGATGACATCAGATCTATCATACTCGTGGAGTGAGTTATCCTGAACGAGTGCTTCGTGGAATCTTCAAACTGAATCCCTAATAAGGGTATGCGGTTTTTTGTCTTATCTCTAGACCACAGGTCTGGGTTTCGAGTATATATGGATTGTGTTTCACTTTCTATATGTTCATTATACATATACTATGTAGTGATGAATGTACCTTTACTTTGTGTATTAATTTGTGGTTTTCAGGGTCCTCTACTGAGTATTGGTATACTCCCCCTACACGGGCTTTTCTCGCACATGTCTTGTCTTGTGTAGATGAGCGACCATTTAATGGAGTCCAGGGTGGACCAATACCGGACCGAGCCTTCTGAGTTCTCTATAGGCCGAGGGGTTCCTACGACTATGATAAGTAGTCCCAGTACCTCTTTGTTCTTATAGGTCGGACCATTCTAGTTTTCAGACTCTTTTTTTTGATGGGCTTGTATTCTGGCCCAGTTTACTTTCAATACATTACTTTCTGTTTTACTCTGTTGGTTGGGTTTAGTTGTATGAATTCATTTTGTTCCTTAATGTTTTTTTTTACTTTTCATCATTTGTGGGCTTGGATATGTGTGTGAGTGTATAGGTACATAGGCAATGCCTCCAATGTTAGTAACATGCCTACTCGGTGCTAGTCACTAGCCACTGGCCTATTGGAGCTGGTCTTGGGGAGTCACGGAGTAGGCCCCCAGGGACGGGTTGTTATAGAGTGGTATTAGAGGTGGTCGGTTCTACCATAGGACCAAGAGTCTGTGAGATTGGTTTTGGGGAAACAATGTTAAGTGTTTCGAGCTCGGATTTTAGGCCAGATAGTTCAGTGTCCGTGCTGGTGGCCGACGTATCCATACACTAGGACTCTGATAACCTGTTTTGCAACTCGGTACATGAAAACACTAGTTGCGGGGAAATAAGAGAATGATACATGCAACATATAGGAATGGGTCATGGTTTCCATGGACCTTTTGTCTTCTATCTAGATATACTCATTAACCATGGTACATCTTGTTTCCTTAAAGAATGCCTCTGTGACACATACCCGCTAGGATTCAGCAGTGCGATCACGATGATGACCCCCTCAGTGACGAAGCATTGAAACAGGGACCGGTTCCCCAGGAATTACCCCCAGGTGGTGCACCTTCTATACCACCATAGGCAGAGCAGCCTATGGTACATGTTGTACCAAAAGATGAGGGACACAGGCTGATCGTGCTCCATGAGTTCCAGAGACAGAGACCCCTTAGGTTCTATGGGAATTATGACCCTCTGGTGGCTGAGGACTGGCTTGAGGTGGTGACCAGAGTTTTCCGCCTGGTATGGAAACCGGTGGACTAGATGGTGATATTAGGAGCGAGCCTTCTTTAGGGTTCAATGGGACAATGGTGGAATCTGACCATGTAGACTCACAATGTGGAGACCCATTTGTGTACGGAGTTTGAGTGACTCTTTAGGGAGGAGTTCTCTCCAGTTATGCTGAGACCGGTGCATATCTATGAGGTTCTTCAGCTTCAGTAGGGAAGTTTGATGGTGGAAGACTATTTATCTAGGTTCACTAACATTTCTAGGTACTCATTGGATATGGTTAGAGATCATTACTTTAGATCTCGAACCTTAGAGAAAAGGTCTACAATAGGACATCTGAGATAGTGTCTTTCCACTATGAATTTCTACTTATGATGGAGTCCTCATGTGAGCCTTGGTGATCGAGAGATTCTTGGTGGAGAAGAGACCTCTGACGAAAGTCAGCAGAATGCAGATAGGTTCAGAGACCTTGTAAACATGGATCCGACATCATGTATAGGGATCAGGATGTGGGAGACGTCACAATAGGACCCAGGATAGGGGATCAATAGTCCATGGTTCTCAGGCTGGATCTAGTCAGCCTAGGGAGAGGCGATCCTACTCATGCGATGGTAGGGGACATCTCTCTAGAGACTGTCTAACCCATCGAGATACTGACAGGGAAGTGATGGATGGACCACCAAGGCAAAGGTAGAGAGTGGAGCAGACATACCCTCCAGGCGGCAGACATGTAATATGAGAAGGGGGAGCTACAGGTGGTGGAAGACACTTTGATCTACTCCCACCACCACCCCCAGGAGGTTCACAGTAGGATCTGGGAGCTAGGGGATAGGGGCGGGTACAGTTGCATGCGGTCGAGGCGTAAGACCCTGGGACCCTAGGGATTATCCGAGGTAGGATCTCTGTCTTTTCTAGATTAGTTTCCATACACATAGACACATATTCCAGTCATTCTTTCCTTGACACATGTCTTGTGTGAATCCTTGTGATTCCAGTAGAGTTTTTGACTCGACCCTTATGCTTGGAGACTCCTACGGGAGGAGACTCGATGATCACACACCTTTGAATATAGTGTAATCTTACAATTGGGGAAGAGAGTTTTGGTTTGAACCTCTTGGTGGCAGCGTTGAGGCCTTACGATGTCATTATCATTATGGATTGGCTATCTTCAGTCTATGCTCAGATTGACTGCTTTAGGCGAAGAGTACGATGTGTTCGCAATGATGGGAAAAGGATTTCCTTTTTATGTGAAAAGAAGAACCATGCAGAACAGAATGAGATCATACATAGGAGGGTGCAGCTGATCACTCAAGAGTTGTATAGCCTTACCCTCAGAGCAGTAAATGTTCGGTGCTTCCAATTCCCAGTAGTAATGACGGAGTACGAGGATGTCTTTTCTGAAAATGTTCCAGGACTGCCTCCCCATCGGGAGATCAACATATACATCGACTTACACCCCAGGACAGAACCGATTTCCTCACCAGCATATCGGACGTCTCCCGTAGAGCTTCATGAGTTGAGGGTGCAGTTTGAGGATTTGAAGAGAAAGGGTTTCCTAAGACCTAGTGTTTAACCCTGGGCGACCCCATTTTTGTTTCCCAAGAAGGAATATGGGAGTTTGAGGTCTTGTGTGGATTACCGGTGCCTGAATCAGGTAATGGTGAAGAACAAGTACCCACTACGGAGGATCGAAGTCCTCTTCAACCATATGAGAGGGGAACAATAGTTCTCAAAGGTTGGCCTCTGACCAGGTTACCATGAGTTACAATTATAGGACAAGGGTATACCGAAAACAGCCTTCAGATGCCGCTACGGTTAATATGAGTACTTGGTGATACCTTTCGGTGTGATGAACTCCTCTGCAGTGTTCATGGGTCTTATAAACCAGATCTTTCATTTTTATTTAGACCTGTTCTAAGTGTTCTTCATTGATGAAATCTTTGTGTACTTAGCATCAGTGGAGGATCATGTGAGACACCTACGAATGGTTCTTGACGTACTCCGAGAGCACTGAATTTATGGGATGATCACAAAGTTCTAGTTATGGATTTAGGAGGTCCACTTTCGGTGACATGTCATATTAGTGGATGGAGTAGATTTGGACCGAGCCAAGGTGGAGGTAGTGTTATCATGGGAGCCACCCCGGAGTGTGACAAAGGTGCAGATATTTCTTGGGTTGGCATGATATTACCATAGATTCATTCCTGGTTTCTCTTGGATATCAACACCGATGAAATCCTTTAATAGTAACAGGAAACCATTCATGTAGATTAATAATTTCCAGTAGGCCTTCGAGAAGTTGAGGGAGAGTTTGATGAGTGCCCGATTTTGAGATTGTCGGAGAAGGGTGTTGAGTACATAGTTTTATACAACGCATTAGGGATCGAGCTTGGATGTGTCCTGATGAAGAGACAGGAAGTGATTTATTATGTCTAATTATAGCTTATACCACATGAGAAGAACTATATGATCCATGATCTCGAGTTGGCAGTGGTAGCCTTCACATTGAAGATGTGGCGACCCTAACTTATGGGAGAGCGGTTTATCATTTACTCTAACCACAAGGGCCTCAAGAACATATTCCTGCCGAAAGATCTGAATGTGAGACAGAGGAGTTGGCTAGAGTTTCTCCAAGACTATGTTTTCGAGATCATATATACACCTTGGAAGGGGAACAAGGTGGAATATGCTCTTAGAAGGTGATCGAGATTGCAGTTGTCGAGTGAGTAAACAAAACAGTTGGCCTTGTTACAGTTATCCTTCATGGATAGAAAGAATGTATATTACCTTTAGTCAATAGTTTTCACCCCTACACTCTTACAATGAGTTAGGGAGGCACAACCTGGAGATGTCGACTATGAGGCTTTACGTGCTCAGTTATCCATATGGAATTCCCTTGATGGATATTCGCAAGGTGGAGAGAAAATAGTTCTTTTTAGAGGACACACTGTTTTACCAGTGGTGTTGCGAGGGAAAGTCCTCAGGGAGTTTCATACATCCCCATTGGCTGTACATCCTGGAGTGGTGAAGATGTACGAGGATCTTCGATGACAATTCTGGTGGTCATGCTTGAAGAGGTCAGTAGTAGGGTTCGTTTCTCAATGCCTTTGGTTCCAGCAGGTGAAGGCTATGCACCTGGTTTCCATAGGGTTATCTCATCCCCTAGAAGTACCCAAATGGATGTGGGATTTAATATCAATGGACTTCGTGATGGTCTTACCATGAACTTCCAAGTGGAATGATTTTATTTGGGTGATAGTTGACCGGCTCACCAAGTCTTCCCACTTCCTAGCTACCAGGGAGCAGAGATTTGTAGAGAGCTTGGAACACCTCTACGTGCATGAGATAGTTCTGCTTCATGGCGTCCCTTTGATAATAATCTTAGATCGAGATGAACCCTTAAAATCACATTTGTATAAGGAATTTTATTAGGAATTTGGGACTCAACTACTCTTGAGCACAATGTTCCATCCCCAGACAGATGGTAAGACGGAGAGGACCATTCAGGTTTTGGAGGATATGTTGTGGGCCTGTATCTTGGACTTTGGTCATAGTTGGGAGGACCACATATCACTTGTGGAGTTTGTGTAAAACAAAATCTACCACTCCACCATTGGTATTACACCGTTTGAGGCTTTATATGGGATACCCTTATAGTCACTGCTTTGCTGGACAGACCCTTGAGAGTCGGCACTTATGGGTCCAAAGTTGGTGCAAGCTACCACTGAGAAGGTGCAGATCATCTGGGAGAAGATGATGACTTCAATGATCTAGAAGAAGTCTTATGTTGACAGATGATGAAGACCTCTGGAGTTCGTGGATGGAGACCATGTCTTCCTTAGGGTCTCGCCTCGACGAGGGTTTCAGTGATTTGGCTGCGGTGGAAAATTGTCTCCAAGGTTCATCGACCCTTTTCAGATACTGTGCAGAGTTAGAGAGGTGGCATACCGTGTAGCTCTACTACCACAGTTGCACCAGGTACATGATCTCTTCCACCTTTCGTAGCTAAGGAGGTACGTGCATGAACCATCGCACGTTATCGACTGGGGAGAGCTGGACATCGAGGATGGAGAAACCTTTGATGAGTACCCGGTGGAGATCGAGGATAGGTAGAAGATGATACTTCATGAGTGATTGATTCCCTTGGTGCATGTCTGGTAGTGGAATGGGGACCTTCATGAGAGCATGTGGGAGTGGGAGGATCAAATCTGTGCCCAGTACCCCCATCTTTTTGGGTAGCCTTTTGTTTTCGATTTTCGAGGATACAAAGCCCCAAGGTGGGGAAAATGTAATGTCTCAAATTTTTCCATGTATTATTTTGAAATATTATATGGAATTATTATGAGACCAAGCATGGAGACAACACGTCTTTTAGCAGAGCATGTGGGAGCGGGAGGATCAGATCATTTCCCAATAGCCACGTCTGTTTGAGTAGCCTTTTTTCGCTTTTTGAGGACACAAAGTCCCAAGATGGGGAGAATGTAATGTCTCAAATTTTTCAATGTATTATTTTGAAATATTATATGGAATTATTAAGAGACCAAGAGCGGAGACGACACATCATTCTGAGGCCTGGTGAGCCCGAAATGGCAGTTTGACCTTTTTTAAATATAACTGAGTTGACCGGTGTGCGTAGTAGTGGTAGTTTCAAAACAGATGCTCGGATTAAAAATTCAAGGGAATTGTTGCGTCCAAGAAGATGAATTTACCTAAGAACGAGCCTAACCCCGACCGATGCGGGTTGAGGGAGAATGTTAATTTTCATATGTTTTTAGTAAAATAAGATAATATAATTTGGAAAGTTTATTTTATTTTATTTGGAAACATTCACTGCAACGCAATGACAGGGAAGCTATTTCGATAATTAATTCCATGCCATAGTGACACAAAAATATTAATTCTGACTAATTAATACCACAACGTGATGGAAGGTTGAAACACGTTCCCTCCTTTTAGTGGGTTATTCGAATGTTGGTTGTTGGCAGAAAATTGAGAGGAACTCTAAAGAATTCTTAGATCCTTGGAGAGAACTGTCAACAACGAATGATGACAACGTGATCGATCGACGTATCTCAGATTCGATGAACCTAGACAACAAACATGATGCGGCGATCGTTCTTCAATCAAATCGAGGTAGTGGTTTTGTTACTTTGTCTTGTTTCCCTGTTCTTGAATTAAACGATGAATGCGGATCAACCCACGAACAGGTTGATCTGCATATCATGCATTCTTGTGGGAGAGTTTTTATTTGGTTTATTTTGGGGATTAATCAAAGATGTTAAAATCCATGTTTTGATTTTCTCTATTTAATCCATTTAATGAGAGCAGATCAACACCGTGAAGAATGACGGCGGAGGTTCATTCCTCTTTTTGTGGTTTGAATTTATTCCTCCTCTTTTACCCTGTGTCCTTCATGTTCTTCGCATGGAAACGAACAATGGATTTTTGCACATCCGTTACAAAAAAAAACAATCCCAAATCGTAGATCCGGAACCTTGACAACCTAGCGGAGGTGCGACAATGATGGAGGACATCGAATCAGATCAGATCAAGAGGAATCATTCTTCGAGAATTCTTCGGGCGGAGGAATAAAATCTTGTCTTCGAGACTGATCAGAAGTTTCTAACCATCAGAATCAAAATCATGGTGCCAGGGTGACCTCAACCATAGAGTTTCACAATGATCGAGTGGCCGGATCGACAAATTTCTGAATCCCCGAAGCACCGGATAAAGAACTTGTGATTTTGGAAATTTCCAGAACACACGAACTGTATCTTGAAGAACATGTCATGTGGTACCGATGGCGGCATCTAGGTTTTTCAGGCTGAATGCGACGAATAACATGGTGTGCCTCTGAGGAGACATGGCGTTTAGGCCTCACCCAGCAAATATAACACCATGATATTTTATGAGAAGTGTATTTTTTTATGTATTATGGTATACATAACATCAAAGGAATCATTCACTACACACAACACTAGCTTGGCTTGCGTTATACGCAAGAGCAACCTTCATCGACAGTGTTTGTTGTACGCAATGTCGAGTTTCACTAAACAAAGATATGTTATTAAACTATTATATAAAGTATCCATTATAAATATTATTAACAAAATTTCTAATTTTATATAACATTATAATTAATTTTACATATGATACGAGAAAAAATTCAATTTTTCGGATAAAAGAATTATTTTTTTCAAAATGCAATTTTCCACCTTTTGATGTTGCACCCATTTTAAATATAATTTTTGACAAGTTTATATGTTCATTTTTACAAAATAAAATTCTTCCTTTGAATCTGGATATAAAAATTTACATTGGATAAATTTTTGATACTTTTCTGATAACTTTCATATTTTGATGAATGGTAAAAAATACACTAATTATTAATGGAAAACAACTTTTTTCATCAAAATAATTTATATGGTTAAAATATATTATTGAATGGTTTGAAAGTATAAATAGAATATATTTTTACTATTTAATATAATGTATTTCATTAGCATTAATTTTACATTGAATTCATAGGTAAAAACATTTCAGTCATTGGCAATGTTTTAATTTTTAAAGCTCGTTTTCTTAACAACGGGATTAATTTTAAATTAATTACTGAAACTTCGGTGTTTTGAATTCTGAAAAATGGATTCCATATTTGGATTCAATGGGTCCAAATTATGTTAATATGTTACTTTTTTTTGATATTATGAATAGTAAATATTGTAATTTTCATTTACTACAGTTAAAGGCAAATCGTGTAATTATGGGTAAAATAAAATTGTAAAATTACCCTAACACTTGAAAAAATTCTATTGTATGAATAAAAGTAGGCCCATATCACCTATGTGTTGGAATAGATTAATTTCATGGACCTTTGACCATGAAAATGATGTTATTATTATTAAAACTAAAGAAAGTGACAATATGTCACTCTCTTAAATCTTATAAGTGTAATAATATTAATTTAGTGATAAACATTATAAAACATAGAACATGAATAGTGTTTAGAAAGATAATAAAATTATATACATCATGTGAATTTATTTATAATTTTTAGGGATTAAATAATTATCATTAATTATGACACAATAGTGATGTTGAAATTATTTTATTGATTGAAATATGAAATAAATGGTTTTAAAAATATTAAACTAAATATTATATAAACTATTTAATGTTATATAATAATTTTCTAGATAAATATGACATGTTATGAATCTATTTAATCTTTTATTTTGAACATATATTCTGTGTGTATTTTATTTAAATTCAAATAAATGAATAGTGTCAAAATTGATGCTATTGTTATTTTATAAAAATAACATATTGTAAAATTGTTTAAAAATCACAAAAATATTTAAAAATTATAAATTAAAATTTATATGGATTAAACTGTCATAAATTATACAATTATGGTCAATTAATAACATATAATTAATTATTTTTATTGATTTAATGTTTATAATATTATTAACAAAAATAAAATTAAATAGATTAAATAAAGATAAATCAAGTTGATAATGTTTAAAATAAATTCCAAACATGTATAAATTTTATTGTTTGATGATATTACAACCCTATATCATAAAATATTATAATTTGAGTAATTTTGGAAGTTTTTATGTGGGGTTTGAATTTATTATAAATTAATATTTTTTTAGATTTCCAAAGGTGCCCCTCTCCTCCCTTATAAAAGGGCACCTCCTCCCTCTCCTCCTCACACCATTTTGAGCTATCAAGATCATCCAAACCCTGCCCATTTACATTATAAACATCCCTAGAAACATACTAGAGGTCTTGGTCTTCTTAAAAGACCAATTTTAGTTCCCTAAGAGGACGTTTCAAAGAGGCGTGTTGAAGAAGAGGTAATATCCATTAACAATTCTTTAAAATTTATTTCCTCTTCTACTTCCTCTTCTTTAGTTGTTTAATTATGATGTAATGACATCAGTATAAATCATATACTGATATTTTATTATAAATATTAAACAACCCTATTTCACCATCTATCCATCCTACGGAAAATGAAATCACCGCGCATGCGTCCGTACGGAATACCGTCTCCACGCCGTGGTGTAATCTGTTTTCCACCACCACCTTACTTGGATTGGTATAATGGTGTAAAGAACAACTATATATTATTATTTTAAAGTGATATTAATTCTGAAATATTATAAATACACTTAAATTCAATTCCACGATCATGGGAATGATATCATCAGTCGTGCGTACGTACGGCCTACCGTCTCCACGATGTGATGCGACTCGTTCTACATGATCTTCATTGAATAATGATTATATAAATGAATTGAATGAATAAATATGGTATAAATTACACTAAGACCATTCTGTAAATGAGGTATATATAACCTAAAAAAAGGAATAAGAATTTATTCGACAAAACATGCATATGAACTTATAGCAATGAACACCCGAATAACAACTACCAATGAAATATTACTAATAAGAAGATAAGAATATGACCATATATAATATCATAACAGTTAATATTATTATCTAATAAGTCAATGAAATTATTTAAATCATTATACAGGAGGTTTGGATACGTACGAAGCATATCGGACCGAAGGTATGTGAAAGTATCACAATCTCAATTTTTATCCGAGATTGTTTATACATCGGTATTTACTGGGGCATATTTATCATCCACATCCATGATTCATCAATATGTAATATTATTTATATACTCCTAAAATTTATTAAATCCAATTTTACCTATTAGTGAATTTTTAGTAAAATATGTGAAATGAATCTTTTGTCGTTTTCAGTACAGGGTACTTTTTGACTTTTCCGGCCAAAGTACGAGAAGAATGTTTATTTTTAACTTATACGTCGTGAATGGATTTTTATGATTTCATAGAACATGATTTCCCTTAATTGTCCTTTACAAGTTTTCACGTTTATTTTGATTATCTTTTTTTATTTTAAAATTGTATGACATGTTGAGAAAGGAAAATTTTTTTTGAAGAAGAAATGATATTTTCCTCAGGAATGGAGTTAAAGTGTTTTATCAAAATTATTTTCCATATAAGATAATACAGGGTTCTGTTTACTTCCCTATTATTACATTGATTTGATTATGTTATTATAGAATTATCTTTATGAAGTCCTTTTATGGATTATGTTTTGATGGCATGATGTTTATGAATCCCATTTTTATTAAATGGGTTATGCTATGATGTATGGTTTATGATTTTGTGGAAAACATAAGAATGGTTTCATTATGAGGTGGGTGGGACCTATATCTCCCTCTAATGCATTGGGTAAAGATTTGTATCTCATGAGATATACATACCTAGAATGGAAAGTTAATCTAGTTCAGTGATACAGGACTGGAACGAGGAGTGAACTCGGTTCAGTAATAGGCTTTGTCCGCTATGATGGTCTTGGAAAAGATCTTGACTAATATGAAATGATTTTCTATGATTATGTGTGTATTCCATAGAGTTTCATGTTTTATGTTATGATTATTGGGATTACATTTCACTGCTATGACTTATCCCATGACATGATATTATGACCTCTTTTGTAGGATAAGATTTTCAAAATGTTATGTTCTTATGGATATTATATGATTGATATTTCCTTATTTACCCCTTACTGAGCATTTTAGCTCACCCTTCTATATGTTTTATTTTCCCCAGGTCTGGAAGAAGGGTATTAAGTATAATATGCCAAAAGGAACTCTAGATATGAAGAAATAAAGAGGAGACAATGTAGATGATTTATGAACTAGTTGTTTATGTTTCCAAGATTCTAAAGACACTATACCTATACAGTCCTTTCATGGTTTCGTTATATATTGTAATAAGTATTCTTCAATTCTAAATTAATAACAATGTATGTAAAGTATGGGTCGTTATACTGATGGCTGGAGTTCTGGGCGATGTGAAGCACTAACGAGGCAGTTGACCATTATCACATGGTGTGCAGATCCTTACACAGACTCGGTGTGTATCTAAAAGATACATGGACACGAGGTGGTTACATGATCGTGTACTCTACCGCACAGTCATACCAAGCCGACTTCATGGGTTAACCCATGTACCAGTTACATGGAATGGACCAGATGGGTTGAAACCGTGTATGGGACATAGCCACGTACAAAGAGGGAACCCCAGTTACATGGACATAGTGTGTCGTCCATACTACACACCATGTACTTACCTTTCTACATGGAATGTTTCCTCTAACTTGGTCCATTAGAAACGGGAATAACCTGGAGTGGCGAGACATGGCATGTCACCCCTTCTAAACACCATGTATATCCTGGAACATGGATTGATCCTCTTTCCAATGTTCCTTGGACAAGTTTCGTTTGGGTTAGTTCCCCTTATTTCTCATTCCACTAATGGTCGAGTATTGTTTCAACCCAGGGAGTATGATCCCTTCAGCAGAACTTTCTAAGATAGAGTTAGGTATCCCTCCGAGAGGGCCAGAGCGAGATCCTCTTTCCATTCTTGACCCTAGATAGATTCATGTATCGACGTGACTATTCCTAAAGGACGTCGATCCTCTACTTAGCTGGTGAATCTTAATGGGTCGCGGTATCTTCCAAATCCATGGTAGTGATCCCCAGATGTGTATCGTGATCTTTCCCCACTCAGAATTGTTTTCTCGTAGAATGAGTGTATATATCTCTCATGGCCTTTCCCGATGTACATTACTTCTCAGACGGATGACATCAAATCTTTCAAACTCACAGAGTGAGTTATCTCGGATGAGTGCTTTGTGTAATCTTTGAACTGAATCCTTAGAATGGGTATGTGGTTGTGTGTCTTGTCACTAGACCATGGGTCCGGGTTTCGAGTATATCTATATTGTGTTTCTCTTGCTATATGTTTAGTAGACATATACTTTGTAGTGCTGACTATACCTTTACTTTGTTTATTGCTTTGTGGTTTTTGGGGACCTCTACTGAGTATTGTTATACTCACCCATGTATGGGCTTTGACCTCACATGTCGTGTCTTGTGAAGACGAGTGGCCTTTTGATGGATTCCGGGGTGGACCAATACCGGACCGAGCTTTCTGAGTTCCCTACCAGAAGAGGTGTTTCTATGGATATGAGCAGTAATCCAAGAACATCTTTGTGCTTACAAGTTGACCTTGCAAGTTTTCAGACTCTTTTTTTTGGTGGGATTTTATTCTTTACTAGTTTAATTTTAGTACATTACATTATGTTGTACTCTATTGGTTGGGTTTAGTTGTATGAATTCAATTTGTGCTTTAGTGATTTTTATTACATTTCAGCATTTATGGGCATGAAGATGTGTGCACGTGTACATGTACATAATCAATGCCTCCCATCTTATTAATATGCTTACTCGGTGCTAGTAATTATCCCCTGGCCTATTGGAGGCGGGTTTGGGGAGTCGCAGAATGGTCCCCACTGGGAAGGGTTTTGACAGTACTCATCCTTGATTATATTGTTTTTCTAGTATGATTGTTTCCTCTCACGCTATTCTTTGGGGGTTTAGACAATCACTGGAACCCAAAGGAGCAATGTTAATGATCAATGCACTGTTCAATGCAATTATTTTTCTCTTTAACAACCAAATTTTATGGGAGATAGAGTAAAAAATCTTATTTATATACTTACACAAGCTATGAATCATTCTCGACTTCCAAAATGAGTAGAGAAGGGAAAAACACTATGTTGATTCCTTGATGAGGCAACACCCACGTTCCATCAGTGGATATTCTGATCCACTTATTCCTGAAAAATGGATCAGTACCATTGAAAATATATTTCCCATCCTAATTTATTCAAAACATGAAAAAAGCGATTTTGGCAATTTACTGTTTAGAAGGTGAAGTAGACTAGTGGTGGACACTAATTAATAATATAATTCACCAAGATGAAATTGAATCCATGGAATGATATGAGTTTAAGAACATATTTTTCCATAAGTAATTCCCTCGTATTCTTCAAATAGAGATGGAAAAATATTTCCCTGACCTTAATAAAAAGGATGATGAATCTGTTGGTACATACGCGGTGAATTGTACAAGGCTTACAAGTTATTATTCTAGATTTATCATCCAACCTAAAAGTAAAGTTGATCGAATCTTCAGTGGCTCAAAAAAAAGTCTTCAAAGGGAATTAATTATAAGAGACTTCAGTATCTATGAATAGATATTGTGTTGTGCTATCAAGGTAGAACTGAATGTTGTTTTTATATATCCATCTCATGGTTTTGACACGAAATGAAAGATGGAGTTAAAAAAAATTAAAAACAATGATGAAAAGAATATGAATGTTTCCTTATGCTCAAAGTGTGAAATTAATATTGGTGGAGATTGTCTTAAGGGGACTAGAAAATGTTTCAAGTGTGGAAAAGAGGGTTAGTGAGCTGTTGAGTGCCAAAGTAATGGGAAAAAGGTTACTAATGATGTGAATAGAGAAAATACTACAGAGAATGCACCGCCAACACTTAAATGATAAAAGTACAAGGAAATGTGGAATTATGCTAACCAATTTTAATAATCCAAGGGTTAATGATGATCAACGTTAGAAACATCGTAAGTAAAAATACAATGGGAAGTCACATGTGATCACTATTGGTGATGTCGAGTCTAAAAACGATGTGGTGGAATGATTAATTGTTTGTGTAATGGGATTCCAAAATAGTGTTATGGAATCTCATTTATAGTATTATGGAATATTGGAATATCTATATATTGTTTTATCATGGTTTTGAATAATTATATGGTACCAATAACCATAAAAAAGTGATTGAAATATTTTTTGAAATCACATGATATGCACATAATAAAGGGGTAAGGAGATAATGATATGTTTAATAGTATTATTGAGCTCAAGACTGATAAAAGGAAAAAGTGATATCATTGTTTGAGTATATAGAATTTTTGGTATTTTTGATGTATGGAAAGAGTCAGTTTTGACATGATGCATGTTTTCACTGAGTTTCTACGGTAATTCATGTTATTATGTTTCAAGAGAATACCCAATTAATGTATTCACATGTTTTGAATGTGATAACCAAGAACTGCCAAATGAGACATGTGAGACAAATGTTAAGTCAATTTAGTTCACATCTTTCTAAAGTTTTATATTTTTAGTTTTTGGAAGGATTTTAATGTTATCTATTTATTTATTGTATAAGTTATTTTCCATTTTAAGTATGTTAGATTAATTTATTATCTCACCATAGGTGGACTTAATCATATTTGATTACCTGTGTGAATTTATTATTTGAGATAGATGGAATTACATATCATTCTATCGCATGATCTTATAACACTTCTGGAATGAAAAATTCAGCTTCATTTCGTTAAATAAGAGATGAAGTGGAATTTTTTCAAGGCACAAAAAATGGTGATATTGTACCCAAATCAAGTAAGTATTTATTCTCATGAAAAAATCTTCAACTTTTGGAAAGGATCCAGAAAACCAAAAATTTTCTCCAAGTACTTTCTTATTCTATTAATTAGATGGTCCCTTAAATCATCTCATATTCATGTATTTATGGTATTTAAGTTTATCCAACCTTCTTCTATATCTATGTTTTCACATCCCATTTAGGTTCTCCTATGTGGAAACCGAGTGATGAGTTAATTTGGGTAACCATTATGTTTCTAACATTACTTTTTAACATTAAGTTTTGGTATTCCTTTTTATGATGTGGGTTTCTATGAAAGAAACTTTCATGCAGTAAAACATTTATAACCCTGATGAATTTCAAGGGTGAAATTCATTTTAAGGGGGTGGAATGCAACACCCTGAGATTTTATGAGATAGATTCCTTTTAATTTATCTAATGTCTTGTGTTGTAAGCTAAAATAATATTATCTAGATCTATATGAAACACTTTCTTGGCATGTGTTACACGTAAGAGTGACCTTTCTCAGTAGCTTGCGTTGTATGTGATACCGATTTTCACTAAACAATGATATAATATTAAAATATTATTATTTAATGGGATATAAAATAGCCGTTATGAATAGTATTAACCACATTTTAAATTTAATATAACATTAGCATTCAAATTTCACATTTTCTAGAACATGATATGAGATTAAAATCATTTTTATGATAAAAGAAATATTTCTAAAAAAATGCAGTTTTACCGCCTTTTGATAGAAAACCCATTTTAAAAATATTTTTTCACTTTTATATGTTCAATTTGGTAAAATAAAATTCTTCATTATAATAAGAACATAAAAAAAAAATTTGGATGAAATTTTGGTATTTTTCCGATGAAATTCATATTTTTAAAAGTAGTAAAAAATAATGTATTTAAATTCAAAACTACTTTTTAATGTAATTTATTTATATATTTAGATTGTAATTTTAATTGGTTTTAATGTATAATTGGATTATATTTTTATCATTTAATCCATTTTTTTTTCATTGGAAGTAATTTCACTTTCAAATTAGACATAAACAGATGTCAATATTTTAATAGTTATTACTTCTTAAAAACCCGCGTTTTAGTTTTGGCAATGGGAATTCATTTTAAATTAATTACTAAAACTTATGTGTTTTGAATTTGGAAAAATGGAATATATATTTGGAATCATGAGTCCAAAATTTAGTAAATAGGTAACTTTTATTTTTTATACATTATTAATAGTAACTTTATTAATTATTTTATTCCCCATGGTTAAAGGGTAAATATGGTAAATAAGGGTAAAAAATAATATTATAATAATATCTACCATAAAACAAGTCCTAATCATATTTTATGAGATATTTCCGTCCACGGTCATCCTTGGGTACATTTTGGGACCCCATGTATTCACTTGGATGTGAAAATGACATTTTATAAGAATTAATTTAAAGTAAATATAGTTATAACCTAAACATATATGATTTAATAAATGCTTTTAATATGGGGTTATATAAATGATATATATCTTCATAAATAGTAATTATAAAGATAAAAATATTTACCACATCACGGTATTTTATTTATAATCTTTATACATTAGATAAATATATTTATTTATGACACAATTAGGATATAGTGATTACCTCATTAATGAATGATTCAAATAAATGAATTTATAAATATTAAAATAAATTTAATTTGAATATTTTTATTCCATAAAATAATTTTATGGATTTTATTTCCATATTAAGGATTATTAAATTCCTTTGGTTCTAAGGAATAATGTTTTTATGATTTTAAAAAAAAGTCATGTATTAATAGTATCCAAAATCGACATAATTCATAACATAAAACTTAAAATAGTTTATTAAAAGATATTAAATTCCTAAAAATATAATATTTGCAATAACAGTTAATATATGTCAAAAAATTTCATAAATAACTTTTTTTGGATCTTTTGACATGATATGGTAATTACATTAACCCATAATGTATAAATACCATAATATCATGGTAAGATTTAATAGGGTAGAATAAGGGTCAAACAAAAACGATAAGGATAAATAAAATATTATAAAATTGTCTAAAATTTATTTTATGATGGTTATTCGAACCAAAATCATCTAATCTTGTAATTAAATAAGTTTTGGACTATTTTAAATTAGAATTGAATTTATAATAAATTAATATTTCAAGACTTTCCTAAAGTTCCCATATCCCCTCTTATAAAAGGGAACCCCCTACCTCTCCTCTTCACTCCATTTTGAGCCTTCAAGATTATAAAAAATCTTCCCTTTTAAATTCTCAACTTCCCTAGTTACATTATAGAGTTTTCGGTCTTCTCAAAAGGCCAACTCTAGTTCTCTAATAGAAAATTTAAAGAAGGCATGTTGAGGAAGAGGCAATCTCTTCTACCGATTTTTTCAAATTTATTTATTCTTATACTTCCTATTATTTAGTTGTTCAATTATAAATTAATAACATAAGTATCAATAATATACTTATATTTTATTATAAATATAAAACAAACCTATTTCACATTCTATCCATTCTAAAAAAAACATGAAATCACTGTGTTTGCATGTGTATGGCTTACCGTCTCCAAACTGTGGTGTAATCTGTTTTTCACCACCGCCTTACATGGACTGGTATAATGGTGGAAATAATAAAAATATATGATTATTATAAAATTATATTAATTCTTAATTATTATACACATCCACGTCAATATCAATCAACAATTATGGAAATGGTAATGTCGCTCATGCAGACGTACTTCCTACTATCTTCACGATGTGATGTGATTATTTCTATATAATATTCATTAAACCATGATTATATAAATGAATTTAATGAATAAATATGATATATATTATACTAATAATATTATTTCAATGATATAACTATAAAATTAAAAGAGAAATAAGAACTTATTCAACAAAACATATATAAAAACATAAAGCAGTTAATACATGAATAACAAGTTACAATGAAATGTTACTAAAAATAGAGGAAAATATGATCAAAAGTGTTATAATAAACATTATTATGATTATTGAATAAATAAGTAACATTATTTAAATAATTATACAAGAGTTTTGGATATATACAACGTATATCAGACCTAAGGAAAGGGATAAATCTTCCAATATCATTTAATATGAGATTGTTTATTTATAAGAACTTACTGGGGATATATTTATCATCGATGTACCTTTTTTATAATAATATTCTTATAAAATGATTAATATTATCCTATGTATTTTTAAATTCAGTTTTACCCATTTTTACTTTTACTACATGGTTTGGAAGAAATATTTCTTTTGTTTACCATACGAGGTACTTTTTGACTTTTCCGGAAAAAGTACGAGGATAATGTTTTTTAAAAATTTGCATCATGAATGGGTTTTTGAATCTTCATAAAAACGTATTTCCATGAATATTACTCTACATTTTTACAAGTTTGTTCTCAAAAAAAATATTTCTTTTAAAATTGCGTGACTTTTTCAGAAAAGAAAACTTTTATGAAGAAAAATGGATATTTTCCTTAGGATTGAAGCTCAAGTGTTTTATCAAAATTATTTTTCATCTAAGATTTCATAGGCTTATGTTTATATCCCTATTATTACTGTGATTTTATTGTTTTTATTATTGAATGTTATTCAAGAAATCCATTTGGTTTATTTCTATTATGATAGAATTATGTTTAAGAAACCCATTTTATTTCAGGGGTTTTTCTATGGTGAATGTTTCTATGTTTTTTTGGCACATGTAAGAATGATTTTGTTATGAGATGGGTGGGACCTATATATCCCTCAAATTAATTGGTTAAAGATTTATATCCCATGAGATAGACATGACTATAGTGACAAGTAAATCTGATTCTGTAATACATGACTGGAACAACAAGTAAACCCAGTTCAGTAAATAATTTTGTCCACTATGATGGTAATGGAAGTAATTCCTTGACTACTATAGATATCATATCAAGTGATTATTATTTTTCCACAATTACAATTTTTATTCCCATTATATTCTATCATTGTTAATGTTCCTTTATGATCTATTCCTGACATACTGGAAAGATTTATTTCATGACTGAATATTTTGATGTTTATCCTTTATGTTCATGTTTTTATGTGAAAATTATTATGGCTTGTTTTATGTTCTACATGTTTACCCTTACTGAGCATTTGAGATCAGCATTTTTATGATTTCTTTTCACTAGGATGTAAGGAAAGGTTTTATCTAGGAAAAAAGGGGGAAATATTTATGTGAGATGTTGAGGATCTTTTACAATGTTAGAAGATTATATTCCATGTATTCAAAGACACGAAACTAATATGGTCTTTGGGAAACTTTTGGTGTCT
Organism: Viscum album; assembly: GCA_963277665.1. NCBI lineage: Eukaryota > Viridiplantae > Streptophyta > Magnoliopsida > Santalales > Viscaceae > Viscum > Viscum album. The sequence goes on from OY728133.1 coordinate 671,223,845, forward strand.
TGTATTAAGTATTGTGAAAAAGTGATGTAATGTATATTTACATCATGCTCACGTATCTACACAAATAGTGTAACAATGCAGGAAATTCTTAAGAATAAAAAATATTTTTCTGATCATAAACCAACAAACCCAATAGTGAATACTATATCAGGTCATGTAGATCTAATAGAAGGGGCTGGTAAATCAAGTTTTTCTTTACCTAATGGGAAACAATTTTATATCAGATATGATTTTCCCTAAATTCCAAAATAAAAATATCAAGTTTCGATGATATATACCAACATGGGTAATTACATGTGAATTACCGTTAATAAATCTATAAGAGTCATGTACTAAAAAAACCAAAATTATCATCTGGATCTCATTATACATATATAAGTGAAATCTAAATATATATGGTAGTAAATAATGGAACACAAATTACTTATTTTTTTCATGACCTATTAGGTAATCCTGCTTCATGAATAAAGTTAAAATAAATTGAAATTTCTCATGGACATTGAATAAAGTCCCATAAGATCTCTCCACTAAGAAAAATTCAATTCAAGGCTAGTTTTCTTAGAAATATGATTGTGAGACCATCACCAGATAAAATTAAGGCTAAAATTCCATTATTTATTAAACAAATTCAAGGTGATATATGTGGACCAATTCTTCCATCATGTGGTACATTTAAAATTTTTATGGTATTAATTTATTCATATAGTAGATGCCCACTTGTATGTTTTCTATCAACAATTAATGTAGTGTTTTCAGGATTTAATGCCCAAATAATTAAATTTAAAGAACAATTATCTTATTATGTGATCAAGAATATAAGGCTAAATAATACGGGATAATTTAATTCTCAGGATTTCAATGATTATTGAATGGAAATGGGGATTACTATAGAGAATATAGTGGCCCATGTTTATATACAAAATGGTTTAGTTGAACCACAAGTAAAATTCTCCAAACTTATTACAAGACAATTAATAATGTGAACAAATATGTCAAGATTCATATGGGGTCATGAAATATTTAATTACTTAACATTAATTCACATCTGGAAAAGTTAATATCACGATCAGCCTTTACTTTAATTCGATTTTGGAAAGATTCTGACATCTCTCACATAAGAATCTTTTGTTGTATAGTATATGTACTAATTTCGAACCCACAACATTCAATGATGATATCTCAAAGGAGGATGGGAATATATATAGGATATGAATCATGAATCATCATCAGATATATTGAACCAAAAACTAGTGATTTATTTATAAAATGTTTTTTTTATTTTCACTTAAATGTAGAAGTATTTTCAGTACTAGGGGAGAAAAGAAACAAAAGGCGGAGATTTACTAGAATGTGAAAATGTTATCTTTTCTCAATCCTCCCACCTGGAAGTATGGGGTGGAAGAGAAAAAGACATTACATTTTCAGGAACTAGAAAATCAATTTCTAGATACATTTACTAATTCAAAGGGCATGAATAAATCACTTTTACCAACTATAAATTCACCAGCTATAATTGATGTCTCGAAGACACAATTACATAATGAGGTTACAAAAATTTAAAAAAATGTGCCTGAATCATGGAAGACCAATAGGATCTGAGGATAAAAATAATAATAAAAAAATGAATGAGTATAATTGAAAACCCCATTATGGAAGTGTGTGTTATATAAGAAAAATGTAATTAAATTATTTTTAAAGAAATACATGATGAGAATCATAAATAGAATTCAGGGGATATATAAAACCCTAAAGGTTTTTAAAATAATCAAATATCTCATAACTATTCCACTATTGATAATATATGGAATCTAAGTAATGTGGAAAATATTGATGAAATATTTTCATATTCTAGATCTCATTATATATAAAATAAAGACCCTATACCATGGTCGGTTACGGAATGTCAAAAATGGCCATATTAAAATAGATAGAAGGGTGAAATGTAAGTTTAATTAAATTCACTTAATATGTAAAGTGTTTTTTTACATATCATGCTGACACTAGAATATGTGAAGCCTATTGGATATAAATGAGATTTTTTATGGAAGCGTAATGAGAAATATGAGATTATGAGATAATAATATCATCTTGTCACACAAGGTTTATCTTAAATACACTGAATTGATTATGAGGAGACATATTCACCTATTCTGGATGCTATTACTTTTCTATATCTAATCATCCTTATAGTAGCTGAGAAGGATAATATGTGTATTGTGGATGTTGCTATAGATTATTTTTATGGTTTACTTGATAGTAGTATATATATTTGAATCCCATAAGGATTCAAAATACTCAAAATTACTGAAATCAAAACCCAAAGAACTATATTCAATTAAAATGTAGAAATCCATGTATAGATTAAAACAATATGGGCGTATGTGGTATAATCGTTTGATAGAATATTTTTCAAATAAAGTTTCTGTAAATAACCCCATATTCCAATGTAATTTTATTATGAAAACAATCTTGGGATATGAAATCATTATTTTTTATGTCGATGATTTAAATAACAACATAAATCTAGAATAGATCAATAAATAAATGAGATGCTTAATGGATGAATTTGAAATGAAATAACTGGGAGAACCCAATATATATTTTTCTACTAATTAATTGTAAATTTTTATTTCAGCCACTACATTAAGGCACATGAATAAAATTAAATATATTTTTAATTATCTTTGCGGAACTACTGATTTGTATTTATTATATTAAAAAAAATTAAAAAAAAAGATGGTTAATTTTTCAGATGAAGGTTATTTATCTTATCAACATGATGCATGATCACAAACTAGTTATGTGTTCTCAGTTAAATGTACTTGAATATATATGATATCACAAAATCATACACTCATTTCAACATCTTGAAATCATGTATAAGTAACAACTTTACATGAATCATATCAAGAATGTGTATGGTTGCGGTCTATAGATCAACACATTTGAGCGGAAATTAGATTGCCTATGGATTGTATCCCAAAAATAGTATTCAAAGATAATACTATATTCATACCAAAATTAAAGGAATGATTCATCAAGAATGATCAGGAAAAACACATACCATGGAAATTTTTCTCATTACACAAGAGTTAATGAAGAATTGAGATATCAGCAAGAAATATGTTCGATCTGGTGACAACATTATTAATTTATTTACAAAGGCACTACTAATCGTCATATTTAGAAAGATTTTTACATGAAAAAGGGATGTGTAGATTGGAAAATTTATAATTTAATGTAATTGAAAGAGGTAATCTTTTTGATTGTACTCTTTTCCTTATTCTAGTTTTATTCCATAGGGTTTTTCTAGGAACTTTTTAATTAGGTAGTATCAAAACACATATGACACTGGTAGGGGTGTGCATCCTAAGGGGGAGTGTTAAGTAGCCACCAAAAAAGGTGGCTGAAAATCATCAATGAGGGTGGATTTCCCACCTCACCTACCAAACTGAACTGCCTATAAAAGGGCGGTGGAACCCCCTAGAGATGTACTGTTGATAGTAGGGAGATACAAGAAGTATCAAAAAAATTATTGTTCTTCTTTTTTTCTCATATTTCTCTACTATTCATATTTTACTCCATTCAATTTTTTTTCAGAAAACTATGATTATTTTTTGTGAAAATATAGTTTTTCCATAAAAATAACCTAATAGATTATTTAAAGGCTTTGAGTAAGGGTAAAACCTAATTAAAAACCTAGAATATTATATTAGATATTTTTGGAGTCATGCACTATGTTTATGAAAGATTCTAAGTCTTGTAGAACCTCAGCGTAGATGAAAATAAAATTAATTAATATATTATATCTTGAAAATGTAATTTTTACAAGAAAATTTAATATCTCCCAAATAGTGTATCATATGAGAAATGTGATACCACCTTTATGTCCGAGATGTTGGTTTTACGCTAGGCACGACATAACAGTTGAGTTTGTGAGGTTTTTTGTAAAATTGCATGCAAGAATAAATTATTTATTTTTTAATTATATATTTTTTTAAAAATAATTGGATATATCACAAATAGTTCCTTGTATGAGAAATACAAGAACATAGTTAGGTCTGAGATTTGGGGCTTACCCTAAGGGCGACATAACATTTGTTTGTATCGGCTTCTTGGTCAGTTTTCACCTGAGAATAACTTATTTAATATTTTAAATATATATTTTTATTAAAATAATTGAATATCCCTCAAACAATATGTCGTATGAGAAATTTGAAACCATGGATTAGTATAACATATAGGGTTTACCCTATTCATTACATAATATTTTTTTGCATCAAACATTTGGTCAGATCGCACATGAGAATAACTTATTTAATATTTAATTACATAATTTTTCTAAAACAAATTAAATATCATCCAAATTAAGTGTCTTATGAGAAATATAATGCCACCATTAGGTTCAGGATATGAGGTTCACCCTGGGTGGGACTTAACATTCGTGTGTGTCAGGTATTTGGTTAGATATCACATAATGTTATGTTATTTAATATATATTTATATTATTATATTAATTTATTTAATTAAATTTTTTTAAAAGGATTCATCTACACTGCATGTCGACCCTCCATAGTCACTTGTGATTGATTTAAAAACCCACCAAATCATCACCATTTTTATCTGTTTCAATTGTAACGCCTTAATGAGAATAAATTAATGGTTCTATAATAAAGTTTTGGTTTAACCGTAGATTAAAATGGCTGTTTTAATTTAGGGTTTTAAATGATGTGATTTTGTGTTATTTATAACTAAATTGTTCATCTGTTGATTTTGGTTGACTTTGATGAGCCTGATAAAACCTGGAACTCCTCTACACGTGACAGGTGATGCTTAGTCTATTCTATTCAAGTGTTACAGATGTGCACTGGCCATCATATACTCTCATTGTGTATGCACTTGGAATTGTATTTTTTCACGGGTTTTTTAATTTTTTTTAATTAATTACATTGTTTCTCCTCTTATTTTGAAAAAAAAAAGTTTTGAATAAAACCACAAAACGTAAATAACAAATGGATAATATATAAAATTTTCAAAGTTTTTTTTCACAAATTATCAAGGTATGATTTCACAAATTATGAAGGGTAATTTATAAAAAAATATCAAATGATAATTTATTCTATAAATTAATTAATTTATAATCTATCAATTAATGTTTCATTATTTTAATAATTATCCTTGATAATCTTGAAATTATCATTTGATAATTTTTTTAATTATAGTTTAATAATTATTTATAATTATCCTTTCAATAATTGGATGAAATTATCATTTGATAATTTTTCACAATTGTACTTGTTGATTTTGAATAGACATTGTTTTATAAAACATGTAATTATCTTTGATAATTTCTCCCATCTATATTTTTTGAATTTATATTAAATTATTATTTGATATTTTTTTTATAAATTACCCTTGATAATTTTTGAAATCATCCCTACATAATTTTTGAAAAATCCCTTTGACAATTTTACATACTATCCCTAGCTAATTTAGATCTTGTTGTTTTATTTAAATCTAACATTATTTCCACAATAAGAGTAGAGACTAAAATAGAATGAATAAAAATATAAAACACAACAAAACCTATAAAATGAACTAGTGTGTAGAGACTATATACAGAGAGGAGAATATGGACACTATGTTCCTGGAAAACATGAGTCAAATTGATCAGGAATCACCTATCACGTGTAGAGGGGTTCCAGGTTCTATAAAACTCATCTAGATTCACCAAAATAAATAGATGAACTACATGGTTATAAATAACCCAAAATCACCACATTTAGAATCCTAAATTAAAACACCTATTTTAATATACTATTATACCAAAAATTCATTATGGATTCATTAATTTCTTCTTATTAAGGCATTGCAATTGAAACTGATCAAAATACTGATTGATTGGTAATTTTAAAAATTAACCATTTGTGACAATAGAGGTTTAATGTGTGGAGGATTTGACGCCTTAAAAATTAATTTTAAATTAAAATATTTAATATAGTAATATAAAATTAACTTTAATAAATAAATATTGTGTGTGATCCGACCAAACTTCCAACGCATGTGAATGTTAAGTCCCATCTAGGGTAAACCCCACATCCCAAACCTAATAGTGGTCTTAGATATCTCATAAGATACACTATTTGAGAGATTATTAATTATTTTTGGAAAAATAATTTAATAAAAATATCGAATAAGTTATTCTCATTTTTGATTTGACTAAACGTATGATGCACAAAAATATTATGTCGCGCCTAGGGTAAAACCTGCATCCCAGACCTAAATTTGATTTTAAATTTCTCATATGATACACTCTTTGAGATATATTCAATTATTTTCATAATAATGTATAATAAAAATATTAAATAAGTCATTCTCATGTGTGATATGACAAAATGTCCAACGTGCACAAATATTATGTCGTGCCAAAGGTAATCCCCACATCCTGAAACTAACTGTGATATCGAGTTTCTCATATTATTAACCATTTGAGAGATATTAAATTATTTTTAGAATAATATTTAATGATAATATTAAAAAATTTATCCTCACGTGTGATATTACCAGATACTCAATGCACACAAAAGTTATGTCATGCTTAGGGTTAAATATACTTCTCAGACCTAAAAGTGGTCTTGGATTCCTCATATGATGCAATATTTGGGATATATTAAATTATCTTGGAAGAATCTTGTGAAGATAATATAATATATTTAATATTTTTTCTTTACATATGTGTTGAGGATCTACGGGCCTCAGAATATTGAACTAACTTGTTCGGAAAAAATCCCTTAAGGTAAAATAGCATCATTTTTGGGTTGGTTTTGTTTGCAGAGAAAGAAGGTTATCATGGTGAATTGTCAAGATCTAGAGATGTTTTTCACAATCCATGTTGACAAAAAACCATTAAAATGGAATGAAAAATCTGGAGGAGGTAAAAAAGAACAAATACAAGGTGGCATCGTTTTCCAGTGTTTGACAAATATTTGAGGTCAAAAATTTTGAGTTTGGTGAGCATTGAGAAAAGTGAATTTTCTTCAAGATATCATCAAAATGTAGAAAAGGAATTAATTTCGTGAAGATGGGATTCATTAAGTGTATTTATCAAATACATGAATAATGTTGACAGTGATCTTTACAATTACAACAATCTTTACAAATGAAAGAAGTGAAGAGAATTGCGAGGGAACATTGTGGCAGCAATGCGAAGCATTTCACGGAGCACATTGAGACAACAATAAATTCCAGTGGTGATTTGTGAATAGAAAATTGCCTACAGGGACGTTTTTGACTGATCCTTAAATTGTTCCAGAAGAAGTGGAGCTCCGTGTTCGACTGAGCCTATAAATGAGAGGCCACCCCTCTTCATTCCGGAAGAGCTAAAGAGATAAAATCTAGAGTATTTTTGATTTTGTAAAGAAAGGGGTTCTATTCGAATAAAGGTTTCAAAGGAACGATTGAGCTTTTTGAAAATACTATCCAAGTCCTGAACAAGGTCGATTCCACTATGTATTGAGAGCTTCACAAAGTAGGGGAGTTCTACAACGGTTCAGTGAGATTCACGATGGAAGTCTCTCTATGAAGTCTTGAGCTCTGTGAAGTAGTGTGATCTACGAAAAAGTGTGCTCTATGAATTAGTGATCTCTACAAAGGTATGTTCTTTGAAAAGAGGTATGAACTTTGAAATGTCTTTTTAGAGCTTTGAAAAATTGGTAGATTTACAAAGTAGTCATCCTTGCAAAAGTATTTCAATGGTTATTGACCAGTGTTCAGGTTCAAAGGTTTATTCATCAGTGGATGAAAGTTGGACATTAATAGAACATCTACATACATTAGAGGATGCATTAATTAGAGATAATGAAGGGCCTATAAGTTAATAAAATATGAGTGGATACTTTCTAGAGCAGTGAGAAAAGGAAGAGGAAGAAGGTGATCCTCTCCACCAGTAGTGAGCCATAGAGAGACACACATGGAGTGATCCTTGGGAATGTAGTGTGATGAACCTAAAATTTTTAAAGGCAGTGAGCCTAGGCATAGATGTGATCTATCTTGATGATTGTAAATTGTCATTGAGATTTAGTGGATTTGGTACATCGTCACATCATTGTTGTATGCTCCATGTACGTAGCCTTGTGAAGGTGAACCAGGTAAAAATTAATGTGTTAGTCTTCTTGAATTTTTTCATTTCATTCAAAGCATCATCATTAGATAAAGAAGGGGAGAATAATATCGACAATAACAGAAAATTGAAAACAAAGTGACCCTTATAATAAAGAGGTAATGATCACATGGGGAAGGGATAATTTTGAAAATAATACCCTTACCTTGATTCAGCCCCCCCCCCTTCAGAGTATCTAGGCCCCTTTTGGTCCTAACATAACTTAGCAAATGTGTCAAAAAATATCAAATAGAATATTATAAAGTATTAAATGGTCTTGAACCTTTATACAGAGACTTTAAATAATATAATAAGTTATTTTAATTTAAAATCAATAATTTTCACAAAAAATAATAATAATAAATTATTATCAACAATATTTATTATTGTCCTTAAAAATTTAGTATATTATGCTCTATCAACTTCTCATCCATAAGACGTATCTCTAGAGGTCTTGTCCGAAAAACTCATTTCACGGAGTTCTATCATTTTAATTTTTTTCTCACAAATCTTCTTATATATGTTAATACTGCCACTAAATTTGGACAAGTGGTAAAGTCTTCTGATGAGGGACTTTCTCACTCTGATCTAATATCCACATCAGATGGTTCTCATGTGATGCATCTGGTTCTAATTTAAGATCCTTGTAGTATATAACATGCGTAGGATCTAGCGTGTATCTCTGAAGTTGAGAAACACAGAAAACATCATGCATGCCTCAATAATAAAAAGGAAATTCCAGGCGATATTCCATTTTTGGAACCCGTTCAACGATCTCAAAGGGTCCTACAAAACTCTGTGCTAACTTTTCCTACTTTCTTATATATTGGTGCCCCAGTTGAGGAGTCAGCCACAAGAAAAACTAAAGACAATTTCTAAATTACCATTCTACAAAAATACAGGCACTCAAATTATTCTTAATAAGAATAATTCTCTATTGATAATTTCTCATAAATAATACTTTTTCAAATTATCTATTATAAATATATCATAATTATTATTTTTTAATTATCTATAATAATTTATGCTAAATTATCATTTTATAATTATCTTTTGATAATTTATTATAAATTATACTTTATAAATATCTTTTGATAATTTATCCTGGATTATCAATTTTTAAATATATTTTGATAATATATTATGAATTTTCCATTTTAATTATATTTTTATAATTTATCCTAAATTATCAATTTATAATAATATTATAATAATTTCTTCTAAATTATCCTTTTTATAATTAAATTTTTATAATTTCACATAAATTATCTATTCATAATTATATTATGATAATTTATCATAGATCATCCTTTATAATTATATTTTTATTTTTTTATAAATTAACCTTTATAATTATTCTTTGATATTTTTTTATAAACTATCCATTTGTTAATTATATTTTTGATAATTTTTTAATAATTTATCCTTTGATAAAGATTATATTATCATTTTATAATTTTAATAATTATTATCTAATAATTCAAAAAATTATATTCAAGTAATTCTAATAATTTATCCCTTGAATAATCCATGTGATTATCCTTTGATGATTTTTATTATATAAATTATCCTCAAAATTAAACCGATATAATTATATTTTTACAATCGCTATAGTTGTACATTAATAAATCAAAATCTATATTTTGATAATTTAATAAATTATCCTTTTATAAATTTACACTACCATCACTTGTTAATTTATTACAATTATAGTTTATAATTTCGTTAAATTTACCTTTTTTAATTTTATAAATTATCCCATGGAAATTTTGAAAAAATCATTCTTTTTATAATCACACGCAATTACATTTTTGATAATTTATAAAACATTATCCTTTAATAATTATTATAAATTATCCTTCATAATTTTTGGAATTAACCCTAGATAAAACTAGGGTTTAAAGATTAATTATTCAACCATTTTATTTATCCAGAATTTAAGAAATTATTTAGGGAGGAACTAAAATAAAGAAACCTACTTCACATCCATGGCGTCAATCAGATAAGTAGAAGAGTTTATTAACACATGAATTGATCGATCTTTGTTCTACACGATGCATGTAGAGTGGTTTCAGTGTTAGAAGGACTCAATAAAATCAATCAACATCGAACCTGGAATGGTTTAGTTTTTTCAAGAACAAAAAAATCACAACAATTAATACCTCAAATTTAAAACACTTGTTTTAATCATCGTTCCACATGAAGATTGATTATGGAGGGTTTTAATTCACACCACTAATGCCTTGGAACAAAAACCAATCAAAACAATGATGAAACGAAGGATTTGGAAACCTCTGGTCTATTATGATGGAAATTCATCCATTATGGGATGATGAAATTTTAAACCATATTTTTTTAATTAAATTAATAATAAAAATATTAAATAACTTAATCAAATGAGAAATATGAAAAAATTCATGATGAAAATTAAGTTTATTCCTGACATATGGTAAACCCAGAATCATGGACCTAACGATGGCGTCAGATTTATCATTTGGTGCATCATTCTAGAGTTATTCAATTATTTTAAAAAAAATAATATAAAAAAATATTAAATAATTTATCCTTAAGTGAGATCTTACCAAACACCCAATCCAGAAAAATTTTATGTCATTCATGGAGTAAAACCCTCATCCTGAACATAACTTTGGTATCATGTTTCTCATATGACACGTCGTTTGGAGATATTCAATTATTTTGGATAACTCATATGCATGTAATATAATTTATTTAATATTTTTATTTCATCTATGCCAAGTCTCTATAGCCCCCAAAATCTCTCACTAACTCAACGCCTGATACTAAAAACATCTGTATCATATTCCAAGGTGTTAATTGGGATTTTTACCCTTACACCAAGGCTTCAAATCATCAATTAAGTTACTTTTATTGAAAAACTAAATTTTCACATAAAAATAATCATATACTATTATCAATGAGTATTTTTATTGTCTTTATGAATTTAGGATGTTACAATTTAGGTAGAGTATGGTAGAGAGACGTGAGAGGCATGAGGGACCTCCCATGCACTTCACTATTCTCAAATTCCACACTTTTAATATATTTTCTATTCATTTAATTTCAATAATTATTCCACCAATTTAATTCTCAATTTTTTTTGAAGGTGAAAATGTATTATTTTCATATTTAAATTAATCCATATTTTTTCATATTTTAAATATCAAGGATAATAATGTGTATTATTTAATGATAATTATAAAGAATTATCAAGACGTAATTGTTCTAAATTATCAAAGGGTAATTTATAAAAAAATTATAAAAAGATAATTTCACTTTTATCAAATCATAATTTTTACGTAATTATCATTGGATAATTTTGAAATTTTCAAGGATAGATATATGGTTTTATTAAATAATAATTATAATCAATATATCATCTGTTCTTGAAAAAATTTAGGGATATAAATTATCGAACATGGTTTTATAATTATTCATGAGGAGAATACTGTGAGGGAATCCATTGGCCTAAACTGATAATTTAGAAATTATATCAGAGATTGAAATTATTATCACATGTGATATTTTATTTTTTTGAAAAGAAAATAGATGTTTTTGATTTTAGGAGACCTTGGTGTGTGATTTTTTTGGTTGGTGTGTGAATGTGGTTCAGGTGATGACACCTTCGACTAAATTTTTTGTTGATATTGATGACTTTGAGGTAGGAGGTTCCTTACCATTATGGGCCTTGTTTATTTATGATGTTATCATGATTTTATGTTATTATGGACTAACACATGCTTTTTCTAACACACAAGGGGGTGTGTGAGTAGCAGTGGGCATACTTGTTTATATGTGATTATCCTGACTTTGATATTAGTGTGTATTATCATTCCATGCTATGACATTTATTGTTTTTGTGTTGCATAGCCTATGGAATTTTATTTCAGGTAACAAGATACTCCGGTGGATCCTTGAGGTTGGGATTATGGGTTTACCCAACCTAATGCAATCTTAATATCCTTAATGGTGGGTGTGGCTACCCTTGTAGATGGGGAAACATAATGACTAGCTGGAAGGTACAAAGTTACTTAGGAGGAGGCTTGAGTTTGGGTGTATGATGTTACCCAACCTGAGGTTGTTCTAACATCCTTAAAGGAATGTGTGTCTACCACTATTTAGGGGAAAGTGTATTGACTAGCCAGTGGATACTAAGATACATGGGTGGAGACTTGAGGGTGGGAGTTACACAGTCCAGTGGCTAGTTACCCATCCTAACATAGTCCAAACATCTTTAATGGTGGACGTGGATATGCTTTTATAGGGGAAATCATAGTTTATTGCTAGTAGATACCGGTCATGGTTTTCTAAAAACTTGGGTAATGGGTGATTAAAAGGATAAGCATACCAAGAATAGACCTGATAGATCATGTGACATTCCTACAATAACCACCAGAAGGGTGGGGTGATATACGAGTCCTTGATGGATGTACATGTGTTCTAGAAATTCTTACCGGAAATGATCTAAAGGAGGTGGGTTCGGGGTTTATGGAAGTTCGGTCAGTGCACGATGACTTAGAATATGTATTTTTTATTGATAATTTAATTATATCGAGATATAAACTATTATATATATTGTTTACATATAGTAAGGATGCATTAGATGTTTCCAATGGAGTCTTGTACTCACACCCTAATCAAGATTTTTGGTGTGTTGCAGATTTCATAACCAATGATCCTATGAAAGGAAAGGGCCATATGGTGGATGGTTGAGCGATATATTATAGTGCTTGAGTATATAGGGATAGATATCAGAGTACCCTGAAGATGTTTTTTTTATTTTTTGGTCTTGTATTTACTTGTTTCTTATACTCTGGAAAGGATTACCACTTTGGGAGTTATTTTTATATCAATGTCACCTATTCATTTTATGCATTTTTACTCTGATTATTTATTCATTATTTTATTATTGTTCCTTATTATCCTGCTTGATGACATGACATGGAGGGTATAGTATCCTCACTATTGGATATGGACCCTCACTGCTAGTTAGAAGCTTATTGCATATGAGGAAGAGAACATGAGGTGATGAAGAATTTCAGATTAGACTAGGTGGTTCAATTTAGGATGTTATAATACAAATGTAACAAATCGGTCTTACTAACAACATAGAAAACCTGCCTTAACATGGTTATTGGGTCTTGGACCACCTCACACCCCTAGTTTTCTTACAGACACGTGGTCCCTACCTAGGGCCCACCCACATGTCTAAAAGAATCATAAAACTAATGATTGTCCCCATAGGTGAATACCTATTGTTTTAGTGTGATTTTTACTAACTCAAAAACACCCTAAGAAGCTTCCTTTGAGGTCACCTATCTTGATCACTACTCCCGGACAAATAAACTTAACTGTGGAGTTTTTATCCGATAGGCTCTTGAAAATAAATTTCCACATTATTGAAAAGAGTCATATCATTCCATCATTTAACACTTTATCATTCTGGGGTGATACATTCACCCCTCTGAAGAGCATAATTTCCTCATCGAAGACCCTAAATCTCAACTTAGGCAGTGCCGATGCACTTTTTGTTGGGTTCCTCCTTTGATACTAGTGTAATATGATATGGTTATGTCAATTTATCCAAAGATGGTCTATTAAATTATCAAAAAATAATTTATTAATAATAAAAGTATAATTATAGGTATTATCAAAATAAAATGATATCGGTTTAATAGAGGGTAATTTATAGAATAAAAAATATCAAAGGCTAATCAAATGGAAGATTCAATGGATAAATTATTGTATTTTCTTGGGGATGACTACATTGAATTATCAAATGATAATTAATAAAATTATCAAACAATAATTGAAATTTTATCAAAGGATAAATTATTTAAAAATTATCCAAAATATATTTATAAAATGGATATTTTATAATAAATTATCTAATAATAGTTATAAAGTATTATTTATAATAAATATTTAAAAGATAATTATTAAGGATAATTTATGATAAATTATAAAAATATAATTATAAAAGGATAGTTTATAAGAAATTATCAAAAAATAATTGTAAAATCATATTTATTATAAATAATCATAAGATGAATATAAAAGGATGATTTAGGATAAATTTTTAAAAGATAATTAAAATGGATAATTTATAAAATATTATCAAAAGAAAAATTATAAATGGATTATTTAATATAAATTATCTAATGATAATTATAAAGGATAATGTATAATAAATTATCAAAATATTATTATTAAAGATAATTTAGGATAAATTATTAGAGATAATTTTAAAAGGTAAAATTATGATAAATTATCACGAGATAATTATAAAAGGATACTTTATGAGAAATTATCAAAAGATAACTATTCTTATGGAGAATATTTCAAGTAAATGTTTTTTACTAGAAAGATAATTAATAAATTATATTTGAGAGATAAAGTATCATTGCATATGATATTTTATTTCTTTGGAAATAAAATAACTTTTTGTGGTTTTGAGAACCCTTAATGAACCTTAAGCTGTGACGTGTTGATTTTTACGATAATAAGACTATTAAGAGGTGTACATCCATTACTGTTTAGATTTCCACCCCCGTTATCGAAGCACATAGGGTGATTTATCCTTTCTTTGAAATTGGTGATGTTGAGGTAGGATGTTCCATACCTTTTTTGTCTGTGTTACACATATTTCCTTAATAAGATTATACATAGGCATATTTGATGACCATGCAAGATTATAATCACATTTGAGTGTGTGTATCCTTGAGAACCAGATGTTGTTTCCATGAGTAATTTTTATCTTGTTATTCATGTTCTATGTTGATCACATGTATTATTATTCCTCCTTACTTTTGAGGATGTGCTGAGATTTCTCATGTATCCCACCATGTTATGTGTGATTTTGTGGTATCATTATTAGAACCCAAGGAAGTTGGAAAATCATGACATGTTTACCCCCTATAGGGTGACTGAGCATAATTTGTGATGATGATTATGAGGGAAACATGAATAGGGTAGGGATACAACGATGTATCATGTATGTCATGTGATGTACTAAATACCTATAGGATTACAAGGGGTATGTTCTCAATTCCTAGTGAATGCAGTGGAGATCTTGTGGCCTAGAGTGAAAATAAAATCCTTGATGACTAGAGTATTCCATGTTGCACAATAACATGATTATTAGTATCATGTTTTATAAACCTCATGTCTAGTTCTTTATTATTATGACATCATGATTATCCTTTAGAAATATATCCGAAGAAAGTGCATTTGGGGTTTTTTGGAGAATTAGTGAACTACCTCTCAGTTTTGTATTATGTGTTTCTATTCCTGTTACACATTTATTATTATTATGGTATACACTTGTATACTTGAGAACATCATGTTAAGGATGAATTGGTGGTGTCATAATGAGTGTTTTACTCAAACCCTACTAGGGAATTTAGATGTTCTTGTAGATTTCATGAGGGATCCAATTAAGGGAAATGGACCTGTGGTGAACTGATGAGGTGAAGAGTAGGAATATAGTAGTGGGCTTGGAAGGACACCAAAAAGACCCATAATTTATCATTTTTTGTTTATATTCTTTATTTACACCTGTTATGATTTCCACTTTGCGATATTCTTATTTGTATGACATGTATGCCATATTTACCTTCCACATGTGTTTTGTGATTATTTATTATATTGGTTATTGTTGATTATCAAATCTATGATAAGATAATAAGGGTTTAGTTTTCGTACTGAAAGACTCAGACCCTTGCTGCTAGTCGTCAGCCTCTTCTATATGGGGAGGTAAGCCTGACGTCATGTGACCATCCAACTTTGACCTGGTGGTTCAGGTAGGGATGTTACAAAATGATATCATACGATCAGGATGCACTAACTTATTTATTATATTATCTTGTCTTGGGACATTGTAGATAGAATACAAGATTGTTGATACTTGTGTAACGTAACTTTGACAGTGTTTGTCCAACACTATATAGTAGACCTACGAGTTTCCATACAGTGGGGAAATGTTTTGTTGCTAATCTTGATTATACTCACATTTCATCATGAATGTGATGTTGATATGTGATTTATGCAATTTTATGTGAGTTCATGCATCGTGACTAGGAATGTAGGTTCACATTCCATATATGTACCTGATGTTGTACTGCATTATAGTTCTTAATTAAATGCCTTGATTTATGTTATGTTTTTGGGATAGTTTCTCCTAGGGTGATATATCTAATTTCATTATGTTTTGATATATCTTTTTTGGCATAGACTAGTTGTATTGATCATGCTATTGTGTTTGTATATATATGATGATTGTGAGTATTGCGTTGGGATGGAAAAAAGGGTTAGTTCTATGAGGGGTATACCTTAGGTTAAATGTTGACTCCTTGGAGAACCTTGTCTGATCCGATGGATTGGTCAAAAGAAACCTTGTGTGATCCCATAGATTGATTAGGTTTTATCCTAATGACTTTTATTCTTTTAGAAGTTTTTCCTTCATGTTACTATTTATGCCTCCCCGATGTAGTCTTATGTGACTTCTTGGGACATAGGTTAGAATACTTACACAAGGGAATATGTTTATTATTTACCACTAGATTTATAGTAGAATATAATTGAGAATTCCCCCACACCTACTATGTGGTTTAGGTAGCATGGGTGCTTCAACTGGATTTATTTTTCTTAGTTCATGTCCTAAGCATAGGAGTTTAGAACTATAGTTGAAAATTTCA
Source organism: Viscum album (assembly GCA_963277665.1). Classification (NCBI taxonomy): domain Eukaryota; kingdom Viridiplantae; phylum Streptophyta; class Magnoliopsida; order Santalales; family Viscaceae; genus Viscum; species Viscum album. The sequence continues at coordinate 671,240,717 of OY728133.1, forward strand.
TGATTTAAAAACTATATTTTTTCATTATTCCAGAGAATGGGAGTCCCTTAGGATAATGAAGAATGGGTTGGAAATTTTTTTGGAACTATTTGAACTAGTAGAGGATCTGAAGGAATGGAAAGTTAATATAATATTGAGAAAATGATAGGAGTGCATCTATTTCAATATGTTAAATCCTATAGAACAAACTAAACTAAAGGAACTCAAGGTACAGTTAGACAACTTGGATAGGAAATCATTTAATAGAACTAGCACTTCATTGTTGGGTGAACCTATTTTTTTCACCAAGTGGATAGTATTCTTTGGCTATACATTGATTACTAAATGTTGAACAATGTGATAGTGAAGAATTGATATTCATTTCCCTCGATCGATAATCATTTTTATACACTATGGAGAGCCTGGTGGTTCTGCAATATTGATCATTGATTAGGATATTACCAGTTGTGAGTTTGACAGGTGGAAATTTTGAAGATAGTGTTTTAGAGAAGGTATAGACTATATGTGTACTTGGTAATTCCATTCAGGATATCAATCTTACTTGTTTTGTTCATGGACCTCATGGAAATTATCATCCATCCATACTGGGACTCATTCATCATAGTTTTAGTCAACTATATCCTCATCTAATCAATTAAACCATAGTGATATGCTATGAACCAAGAGATAGTCTTGAGTACACTTCTAGAACATAGGATTTACGCCAAAATATTAAAATTTGAGTTATAGATTCATGAGGTAAATTCCCTAATACATGTGGCGTATGAAACTGGTATATCTATAGAACCAGAGAAACATGAGGCCTCCATGTCCTAGACAGGTACCTGATACATATTTATGATTATGAGCTTTCTAGGTTTAGCATGATATTACCAATGGTTTATCCATGACATATACCAACTATCAGCATCGATGAAAGTGATGACATGGAAGAGAGTGAAGATATAGTTTTTGGTCCAATGTGGAGATGTTTTCTTAAAGGTAAAGATATGGTTTATGATAACATAATTACAGATACTCCTTGGTCATAAGATTGGTATTGTAGTGTACTATGATGCATCAGGCGTTGGTCAGGGAATGGTAATGATTCAAAGAGAGATAGTAAAAACCGTTGGGTATTGTCATATATGATCCATGAGAAGAACAACCCTACACATGAAATGGATATATAAGTCATGATCCATGATCTAAAAATTAAGGGACACTATCTCTTCAATAATACATTAATTGTTCACACATACTACAAGATCCTTCTCTATATCTTCACACACAGAGACCTGAACCAGAGAGAGAAGTGATGGGGTGTATATTTTTAGATGTCCTCCTTTAATATTTCATATTTACCAAGGAATGGTAATGTATTTTTGGATGCTCTTAGCCTTAATACACAGACTGAGCATGATCTTGGAGGGAGACCCATATAAGAGAAGTGGTGCTTGATGAGCTTGTTGGTCAATTGGAGGGTGTATTATTTTTAGGATCAAGGATCAATGAATTTTTCCTATTTAGAGATCACATATTATCTTTTGGAATATTTAAAGATTGGATATGAGTTAGAATTAGAGTGTGTTGTGATGGGAGAACAACGGTCTATTAGTGATCTGATTCCCAAATGGTCAATAGATGGTGATGATGTGATCTTATTCCGTAGGAGTGTTTTAGTCCATACTCCCATCAGATAGAAAATGGTGAGGGATTTCTATACTTATATATGTCCAATTCATCCTGGTGTGACCAAAATGTATCATGAATTTAGATGGTAGTTTTTTTTTGGTAATGGATGAAGAGAGACATTTCTAGTTTTATCTCCTAAAGCCTTACCTCACAGAGAGTGAAGGCCGCGAACTAGTATTTTGGTGGGTTGTTGTAGCCACTCCCAATTCCTTTGTAGAAGTTATAATATGTCCTGATGGAAGTTGTGATGGGGTTACCTATAACCCCAAGGAGTCATGATGTAGTCTTGGTGATTTTTGATCGACTAAATAATTCTTCTCACTTCTTACTAATTAGAGAGACTCACTCAGTAATGAAGCTGGGAAAGATCTATGTACAAGAGATCGCATGACTACACAGAGTTCCCTTGAGAATTAATTTGGATAGAGACACACGTTTTATAAGAAACTTTTGATAGGGATTATATAAATTATTAGGTAGTCATCTGAGATTGATCATGGCATACAATCCTCAGAACAATAGACAATCCACAGTGACTACACACATATTAGAGGATATGATTTAAAATTCTATTCTATACATCAGTGGAGAATGGGATGATCACCTAGACATTATTTGTTTCTCATTTAGTAATAGTTACCATTCTTCAATTCATATAAAACCTTACAAGTATCCCCATGGGGGATCATGTCAATCATTACTTATTGGCATGAGTTAGTGGATTCAAGAGAAGTGCTAGCACAATCAGAGTTGTCGAGGACGGGGGGATCGTGATTTGGTGGCTGTGGTGGTAGGGATGGGTCATATTCTAGGTAGAGCCAGTTCATGGAACAACCACAGACTAGCAGTCATCCCCAGGAAGATACTGGACATCTCCATGCAGTGGATCATGCCCCAACAGGATCAGAGGCTGGACTATCAATAGTTCAAGGTACCGTTGTGATATCATCTTCTATAGCTACTGCTCTCTTTGATATCGGTGCATCTGTTTCATTTATCTCTTCCTTTATTGTGGACTCACTGAATTTTACAATTGATTTGTTTCCATTCGTGATGGATTTGGTGACGCTCATGGGAATGAAGATGGTACATGGACTTAGGTTCCCGTCGTGTGCGCTTTCCATGTCTGGGGTTGAGATGGAGTGGGACCTCTTGGTCTTAGATATGGATCATTTTTACATGGTACATGGCATGGATTGGATAGTACACTTCTAGTCGTACATCGATTTCTATAGGTGGTGAGTGAGTTTTACGGTACACGATGGGAGTCATCAGGTTTTTCGTGCGGAATGGGATCCTCAGTCGAGTCGTGTGGGACCTCCAGTCCCAGAGTTGGGAGATGTTGTTTTTATATTATCATCAATCACGATAGAGGAAGATGTTCAATCTCCTGATAGTATACTACCTCATGTATTTGACGAGTTTCGGAAGGTATTTCTATATTAATTTTTAGGTTTTCCCCGGGAGCAGTATGTGGAGTTCTTGATTGATCTTGCACTGGGAACACATATGATATCTCTTACCTGATATCAGACGGCCACCAACGAGTTGAGGGAATTAACGATTCAGCTAGATAAATTAGAATCCAGAGGATTCATTCACCCAAGCGTCTCTCCTTGGGCATGTCCTGTGTTTATCATGAAAAAGGATGATAGATCCCTCAAGTTGTAAATTGACAACCAAAATCTAAATAAGGTAACAATAAAGATAAAATACCATTTAACCAGAATAGATGATTTGTTCGATCAGTTGAAGGGGGGAAACTGGTTCTTAAAAATAGACATGAATTTCGGATACAATCAACATAGGGTGAGAGAGGAAGATATCCCAAAGATAGCCTTTCAAAGTAGGTACAGTGACTTTGAGTACTTGTTCATGCCCTTCGAATTGACAAATTCTCCCGCGGTCTTTATGGATCTCATGAACAAGGTGTTCCATCAGTATCTCTATTATTTTTTTGTTTTATATTTGGATGACATCCTAGTTTATTCAGTATCCTAAGAGGAACATGGGCATCACTTGTGGATCCTTTTGGTAACCTTTCGAGAGAATTTCCTTTGTGAAAAGTTGTTCGAGGGAACTCTATGGATCAGGGAGGTGAAATTTATGGTGCATGTGATCCCTAAGAAAGGGGTTTCATTGGAACCCTATAAGATCAGTGTGTTCATGTCATGGGAGAAACCGAATAATGTATTCAAGATTAGGTGTTTCCTTGGCCTAACTGGTTATTACAAGCGATTCGTTCGGGATTTATCTCGACTTGCTTCATCAATGACCGCGCTCATATAGAAAGGTGTGAAGTTTGTACGGACCCTGTAATTTCAGGAATCCTTCAAGGAGTTGAAGAGGTGGATAAATACCACCCCCCATTATTCTTTTTCTAGAGGCTGGAAAGTGGTGTGTGGTGTATTGTGATGCTTCAGGTTTGAGTTTTGGGTGTGTGCTTATGCAGGATGATCACATGGTGGCTTATGGATCTTACCAACTCCGACCACACAAAAAGAATTACCCAATACATGAATTGGAGTTAGCATTTTTTATGCACGCTTTTATGAATTGGAATCACTACCTATTTGAGGAGAAGTTTTTGGTCTACTATGATCACCAAATCTTAGCCTATATATTCTCATAGAAGGACCTCAATATGAGGCAGCGTCGTTGGATAGAGTACTTGTAGGGCTTCGACTTTGATATTGTCTATAACCCAGGAAAAGCTAACGTGGTGGACTACGCCTTTAGTAGAAGAGTTCCAGTGTAGTATTTGAGGAATTCCAATGATGAGTGGGATTTGATGGGTCTCTTTGCTCAGATGCATGTGGAGAACATGGAGAAAAAGGTGGGTGCGTTATTTGAAAAATTTCAGTTGAATCCTTCTCTCTTGGATCTGATTCAGCGGGAACATCCCAGTGATGAGATTTTTCATATGTCGAGGAAGTTTCTTCATGGTGGGGAGATGTCCCATTAATGTTCTTCCTCTACAGAGGGCTTCTTGTGCTTCAAGGGACATTCAGTAGTGTCATTATCTCTGTGGAAGGTGGTGATGAAGGATAGCCACCATTCTCAGTGGGCTATCTATCCGAGTACCACCAATATGTTTTATGATGTCCTTAGGTAGTTCGGATGTCCTGGTATGAGACGATACATTGTATACTTCATGTCGAGATGCTACACATTCTAGTAGGTGAAAGTAGAGCATCAAAGGCCCTCCAGTTTTCTCCAGCCATTACCCATTTCTACTTGGAAGTGGGATGAGGTATCAATGGACTTCATTGTTGGATTTCCTTGTACACCTTAGCGTAATAATTACATTTTGGTGGTGATTGATCATCTGACCAAATCATCCCACTTCATTCTGATCAAATATACAACTAAAGTGGATGAGTTGGGCCGTTTGTATCTTCAGAAGGTGGTAAGGATCCATAGTGTGTTGTCAAAAGTTGTCTCAGATAGAGACCCATGTTCACTTATCGATTTTGGGAAGGCCTTCAGAAGTACTTGAGGGCCTAGATTAAGATGAGCACCGCATACCATCCTCAAACATATGGTCAGACAGAATGGGAAAATCAGATTTTGGAGGACGTGCTCTGTGAATGTGTTCTGGACTTTGTAGGTTCCTAGGATAACCATTTGGTATTGGTTGAGTTTTCTTATAATAGCAGTTACCAACCCTCGATTCTAATGGCTCCTTTTTAGGAGCTCTATGGTCGGCAATGTCGGTCCCCCTATGTTGGGATGAGTGAGTTGACACTTCATTATTGGGGTTTAGCCTTGTGCAGGAGACTTATGAGAAGGACAAGTTGATCAAGAAATGATTTTTGATAGGTCAGAGTCATCATAAATCATATTATGACTATGGTAGTTGATACTTGGAGTTTTTTTATGGGCGATAAGGTATTCTTGAAAGTGGTCGCTCGTCTGGTCCACCGTCGATTGGGAAAGCAAGGTAAGCTGACATCGTAATATGTCCGCCCTTTTGAGATCACTGAGCATGTGGTAAAGGTGGCTTATACATTGGCCTTACCATCTTAATTGAAATCCATCCAAGACGTCTTCCATTTCTCCCAATTAAAGATATTTAACATGGATATGTCCCATGTGCTAAGTTTGGAAGAACTAAAGATAGAGCCTGACTTGTCAGTTTTTGAGCAGCCAGTTCAAATAGTGGACTACCACGAGAAGGTTCTTCGAGGGAAGTCTATTCCGTTGGTCCAGGATCATTGGAATAATATTAATGATACATATGAGACTTGTGAGTGGAATTCACAGGTTTAGGGTGAGTACCCATTCTTGTTTTATGATCCAGACTATAGTTGACTTTTTGAGACAGAACGTTTTCATGGTGGGGAGAATTGTTACACCAAATTCCATCATTAAAGGTACTTATATTAATTATATCTTTATCCTAACATCCCACCTATGTCCCCCATAATCCCCCATAAATTATTGTGGCATTTGGAGATGTTTTAGGGGATAAAGGAGGGTGCACGGTTTAGGTGCACGGTTTTCCAAACCATGTGACCATGTCCATCTCATTAAAAAAATGAGTTAAATGTCCTTTTTCCCTCACAAGATTTATCCAAACTCACCCATTTCTTCCCACATACGACCATTTCAGCCATGAAATCCCTCAATACCTCTCAAATCCTCATTGGAACTCCATTTTGAAGGGGGATTTGGTGGAGGAACTTCACACAAACTAAATTAATTGTTTCTCCCTCTTGGTTCCTCCACTTTTCGTGATGTTTCTTCCAATTCCTTGAAGTCCCAAACGACCAGAGGGTAGGGTTTCGAACCTAGGGTTTAAATCTGGTATTTCTAGGTCCAACATTTTTATTTTAGGCTAGATCTACCTTACTTGATTGTGGCAGTAGTGTGATTGAATTTTTGCACATGGGATTCAAAGTTTTAACAATTTTGGTAGGTGATTCCATGTGTATGAAATCCTTTTGACTTATCTTGTTGTGTTTTTAAAAGTTTCATTTTTATCTCATTTTATTATTGGTTCAAAAATTGGGTTTAGTGTTATTTTAAAATCCAAATAAGTTTAAGTTCCATTTTTATTTTAAATTGGGGATTTTTCATTTAAATATTTTATTGGTTCATTTGGAGCTGCCATATAACTACTTATTTGATTTTATTGTAATTTATTAGGGATGAAAATAAATTTTTAATGTTTATCTCCTTTTTTTCTGCAAAAATCTGTTTTAATGGTTTTAGTGAACCATATGAAATTTAACTGCCATGTTTGTGTGAAAATGTAGGTTTTACAATGATATCACTTCTTGGTTCATATGGGGCTTCCCTATATCAGATTTTTGGGTTTAACTAACAGGTTTTGGGCTGAATTTTTTTTCATGACTTATAAGTATGAAAATAGTGCTAAAAGTGGGTATTTCAAGGAGTTTTGGGTGCAAAAAATGTGGGATTTTGAGAAGTTGTGTAATTGAAAATAAAAATGGTTTGTTGTGTGTTTTATGTGATATAAAGTGTGTATAGCTACATTATTGTTTTTATGTGACCAATATTGGTTTTTTTATATTAGAAGGGGTGTATTTATCATGATGAAATTGTTTTAGAAAAAAATAGGAAGCCCGAGTATCTAGGAGGGAGGATATGTACTTCTACGCTAGTGATCCAGATGGGTTTTTACCCTATTACACTGAGAAAAAATTGATAAAAAAAATACTAAATAAACTATATTAATGATGATTGTGGACCAATAGGTTATCAGTATGTTCATTAATAGTATATCGTGCATGAGAATGGATTTTTTCTAGGGTTATTTTACACCAATGTTCGAGGTACATAGGGCCCGGGACTATCTAGTGCATAGGGGTGTTCTCGATTTTGGTGATCATTGGATTTGTGGTATTTAACCTTGTCTTAGGGTTTATTTGGATGTAAATTATAGTATCCATCAAATATTTTTAATTTTGTTTAACATTATGAAAGTTTTATTTTTGAAAACTGTTTACAATTGCAAGTTTCATTTTGTGTAATTTATCGCCATTTTTCTTTACATATTAAAAATGCGTTCTTTTCACCTTGTATTGCATACTCTTTGGAATCATTGGGTGGTATCCTATTGGGATTAGGATAAAACCATACTTAAACCCATTGGGTATAATTATACTTTATTATGTTTGACACAGGTAAAAGAAAAGCCTCAGGTGAAGGCGTTTCGGGTTATTAGTCCCCTCCTATGGTGTAGTGCTGTGGAGACGGCTCAAAGGTGATGACCCATTGTCATGTGGAGTCTTTGTGGCTGATTTGATGCTGTTTTTATTTATTTTTGGACCACTTTTACTTTATTTAAAACCATTTTTTCAGATCTGGTCTCTGTGAAGGATTGTTTGGCATGAAAATATAAGTGTTAATATTGATTGTTTTTAATGTTTTATGCTTTCATACTCAGCTAAATAGTTCCCAAACAAAATTTATTGATACCCAGGAACTTGTGTCGGCCTGTGGGGATAGGAAATACCCTTCGGGCTTTGTTAGGTACTAGATTTGGTGCTGGTATTAGTGGACACCAGATTTCATTCGTGACATACTATCAGCCTTATTTTTGAATAAAATATAACCTAGGAATAATTTTTGTGAAAACATAAGGAGGATACCCAACGAAGAGGTAACATCCTTCAATAAGAATTATTATATTATTTCATCCTCCAATTACATCAATTTTTATTAAAAAATGATGATATAATAACTTCAATGTCATACATATACTGATATGTTTTTATGTTAAGGTAATTTCTTACAAGAATCCCCACTTCTATCAAATGGTTTATAAAATCATCATTTGTGTGCATGGTGGACTATCGCATCGAAAACCGATGTCATTCATTTTTACATTTATACCTATAAAAGATGGGTATGATGATGGTTATAAAGTATATATATGATATTTATAACATAATTATACATATTTATTCATTATATCCTATGTACCTTTTTTCATTCCATTCCATAAGGATATAATAACATCGCACGTGTGTACGACAGACTACCACCTCACGAATCGATGTGATTCATTTTTAACTAATGATTTAAATGGAAGATAATAAGGATATGTTTAATTAATATATGTGATATAATTGAAATAATTATGATATTCATGAAAAAATTATCATAATTAAAAGATAATATATGATTTTATTTCTTAAAATTTCACTCATTGAAAGATGATAATTTCATTTTTGTATGTGTGGACTACAACATTCAGGAAGCTGTTTGATTCTCTATTTTCATCACCACACCACATGAATGATATTTATAAGTATATTTAAATACATAATATAATATTATTATCATTATTTAATGATAAAATATTACTTACCTTCTTTCCATAATGATTGTTTAAAAATGGAAATGTTACTCAAGCGTACGTATGACCTACCGTCCCTAATATCGCAACATACATCGTTTCTCAAAACCTTATTACAAGATTTCTCCAAAAATTATAGTTGATATAAAAATATGATAATTATTTTATGATTATTATTCATTATATTTTGGAACCATGATAGATTAAAGAGGATCAGAAATAACAAGTCAAAATATATATGACAAACAAAGCGATTTTTGAGCCAAAATGTGATTTTAACAAGGGACTAGTAATAAATGGGTAATAAATGGTCATAAGTAAATAATATTTTCTATAATATTTATAATTATGGATATATAATATATTTTTAATAAAATTATATTTATTATACTGGAGGTTTGAATCTGTACGAAGTAAGTCGAGACTTAAGGTAAGACATTTGTAGTATCACTTTTATTTCGGGGGGAAATTGAAAATTCACCACTCATTTATTTTTTATGGTGTATATACTGACCATTTGAAAAGTTATACAATGAATCTAATTATTTTCATTATGTTTAATGTTTCATTTGATTTTATTCTTTATTGGGTCTTACGATTCAAAATATTACATAAGTTGCAAGGTATTTTTTTCACACTTCTTACTTCTACGAGACACTGGACATATTCACCAACTATTTATTTTAGGTGGTGTATATAATTACCATTAATGTATTTTATGATGATTATATTGACAATTATGGATACTAAATATCTATTTTAGGATCTATTTTTCATGAGTATTATGTTTCTAATGTTACCAAAATGTATAATGGATTTATGTTTCAATATAATCATTTATCGGGATTATTTATGATTATGTATCCAGTGTTAGAATCTTATGATTTAACTCTCAAAAATTATAATGAAAATTTAAAGTATTAGTACCATTTTTTCCACTCTTTGGTAAATTGATAAAATGTTTTTAATAAAATATACTTTAATTCTCTCTTCAGTCAAAAGCCATTTTTCTACCAAAACAATGTCTTCAAAAAAGCATTCAAATATATATTTGGAATTATTAAAATGATTAATTAAATAAATTTTTACCAATGTTTAAATTTTTTAAAAATGTGTTTAAAGGAATATTCATGCCATTTTCCAATCATTTTTTGTTTATCTTTTACAGAAAATGTGAAAGGAATATTTTCTATAACATGTATGGAAAGAATGGATTTTTTTGACAATATGACCATTATTTTCATTGAATATTACATTATATGTTTTCAATGTTATTTTCCAATAAACCAAACAAAAAATTTTCTTATGAATTTTTATTTTTAAACATTTATTTTTAATGAAAATTTCTTTTATTCAAATTTTTTTTTCTAATGATACTTAAAAATCATTCCCTATCTAAGGTGAAATACTTTGATGTCACTTATTATTTTCTTGGATATTTACTAAGGATTCTATTATTATTATTATTCTTAATTGTTTATCATGAGACTATTTTTATGAAACCCATATCTATTTCACGGGTTATACAATGATAAAATTATTATGAAACTCTATACTTTTTCAATTGGATATTCTATGATGAAATGATAAAATGATTATGAAAACCTTCTCTTTTTTAAAGGATATGATGTGATGAAATGTTTATGAAACCCATTTTATTTCACAGGTTATGATATGATGAATGTTTTATAATTATGGGTCTCATATAAGAATGATTTTAATTATGTGATGGGTGGGACCTATATATTCGTCCAATGAATTGGATAAATATAGATAACTCTTGATTATATATGTTATGTGTGAACCTGGTTACATATTCAATATTTCATGCATGAACCTCACTACATGTTCACAATGTCATTCCTAAACCTGATTATATGTTCACAATGTTTTTCATATGCCTATATTTCATGTCCATAATGTTATGTATAGACATGGTTGTATTTCCAAAAGTTTATATGAGGGAATTATTTCATGTCCTTGACTTAATGAGTGGACCAGTATTTGTTTATACATGTTCAAAATGTTTTTATAGACCAGTATTTCACATCCATAATGTTATGTGTGGACATTGTTGTCTGTCCATAAGTTTGTATGAGGGAATTATTTCATGTCCTTGATTTAATAAGTTGTCCAGTCTATGTGTATACATGTTCACAATGTTATAAGCTGATGTGTATGAAAAAAATCTATTTATTTTTCCAATGATATTCTCACATGGATTATGATTCATGTATTGTGAACATAAAATCTTTATTCCATGACAAAGTATTATGATTTTTATATGCATGGTATGGTTTTCAAAAGTTATTATCACATTCTCACACACTTATGTTCATGTTATTCTTATGGATCTCTCTTGTTTACCCTTATTGAGCATACAAGCTCACCGTTTCTAATGTTTATTTTCCCCAGGTTATGAATATATTTTTTAAGTAGGGTAAGGTTTTTATGAGCACTAAAGGGGATGATATTTAGAGGATATTGTAAAGATATTTCACAAAATTATAATATTTTGTACATAGTCTATGAATATTCTAAAATATTATGGTCCTTAGGCATGTGTATATGTAATTAATTGAATATTCATCTAAAAAATGTAATATATATGTATCAAATTTATGGGTCTCTATAGTTGGTGTTATCGAAAAGTTTTAGTTAAAATTTTTAATCTAGGATGAGAAAACCATAGTGAGATACCTAAAGATATTTTAAGGATATTTATAGGGATGTATCTAAGGATATATCTAAGAATTAGTCATGTATAGTAAAATGTAATTGAATTTTGTTAAAGAATAGAGTGAGTGGTTTTCATGAAATTACATCCATGCCTAGATATTACATATGGATGTAGATCTGAAACACAAGTATATTGGGGTAATAACTAAAAAAATGGAACATTTATGTGGACATAATTATCACCTAGTCCATGACAATACTCCTTTATGCAAACCTTGTTTTACAGTTTTAGGGGATATAATTCAAAAATTCAAAAACTCTTTATAAACCATATTGAAGGATTTAAATAGATAAGTACTATGAATGAACTAGGATAAACTATGGTTCCCTAGATTAAAAATAAGGTGTCATTATTTAGACATATTATAAGTGGTTTTTTCATGATTATGTGGTTTTACACTATGATTAGTATTGATCACACTGTGATTTTTTGTTTTATTCAATGGAGATAACTATAAGGAAATGGGTTAACATCAAAGGTGATGGAAAATTTTTGGACGAGAATAAAAATGGTATGATGAATAGAGTGAAGGAAGTTTTTGATATTTATAACCAGTCATATCATAACATGATTAACAATGTGCACCATAACAAAATCTCAGATTCACCCATGAGAAGAAAGATATAGTTTTCTTTGAGTTCTCGTAGTAGAGACCATGGAGGAATGATGATTCAGTTTCCTATATGTCTAGAATTTGGGAATAAGCACTAAAGGAAATATCTTAATGAAATGATAAGATGTATTGGGTGTGGAAAATGAAACAAAAAAAGTAACTAAAAAGGAAAAAATTAAATGTTTGATTAATGAAATGGATGAGAATAATGGTATATCTTTGTTATCATCGACTATTTAATGTTTTAAATGTGTAATGTATGTGAATTATGAATATTGATGTCCTAATGGGAAAGTTCATGAATAGAATCAATAAGGTTTTATGAGTAATGGTTTTTTTGTTTATGATGAAGAGACTATAAATGATATTTGAATGGAAGGAGGTATTGAGGAATAATATGATGAAGCCAAGTAAATGGAATAAGGATGATGTAGAATAATTAAAGTGTTTATGTATTATAATTAAATAATAATTTTATATGAATCATGTTATATATAAGGATTATTTGTAGAGGTTTTTCATTAAGGATTTTCAATAATATGTGTAATGGTACCGATGGACTAGAAAATTGATTTAATATAACGGTGTTACTTTACAAAACAAAAATGAACAACAAAAGATAACCCTTAATATTTTTATGATGTAGAGATAATGATGTTGGGGTAAAGATATGATTGATATGGATAAAGTAAATTGGATTGTGATGATTTTCTTGGAACAGATTAATGATCTGTTGACAAAGTGGTTTAATCTATCATTGATGGAGTTTACATCATTTTTGTACTTAAGGAATATAACCAATAACCTATGTTTTATTTCAGGAATAAGTAAGATGGTATGTTTTTAATAAGATTTTATGGTAATTTAGGTTATTACCATGTTTTAAGATAATACATGATAATGTAATTCACATGTTTGGAATATGAAAATCAAGAAAAACATTATGATATATGGGGGTCAATTTTAAGTTGTTTTAATAAATTTAGTGAAATTATTTATAAATTTATGGTTATAAGGATAAAAAATTATGAAATGATTTAAGTTTAACATTGGATGATCTTTTTGAGATTAACATATTACTTATCTATATGAGGATTTATCCATTTTATATAACCAATTCTAACCATTTTTTAAATAGAGATTGAAGGAATGAATTGTCATTCTACTATGGATCATGAAAACCATTAGTGATTTAGGTATAATAAAATTCAACTTTTTCCTTGGAGTAAGATATGAAGTGGAAACTGATCGACATACAACCAAAGGATGAAATTGTGCTTACAATATAAAAGAATTCCAAGCCCTAGGTTTATAAGTCCCTTTGAAAATATTGATCATATTGGGATGGTATCCTATCAATTGGTGCTTCAAATGAACCTCACTTAGGTTCATGATGTGTACCATGTATCTCTCCTAAGAATTACATACCTGATCCATCACATGTACTAAACTCAGAGGTCATACCACAAGATCAATATATTTTTTATAAAGAGCAACTGGTTGGGATTTTAGAAAAAATAGAGAAAGTTCTAAAAAACATGACCATTCAAATGGTCAAATATTTGTAACAAAACCACCAGCTTGAAGAAGATACATGGAAACCTGGGAATGCAAAGAGGTATAATTATCCTCATTTTTTGGTATTAAATCAATGAATTTAAAGGGTGAAATTTATTTTAAGGGGGGTATAATGTAACACCCAGAGATTTTATGAAATATTTTTTTCAATTTAATTTATAATTTTTGATATTTTCTGTTAGACACAACACTGAGTTTATCTTTAATTACAAGCAACACTGAGTTTATCTTTCATTACATGTAACATTGATCTTATCTTATGTTACATGAAACATTGAGTTTAAACAAAATGTGTCAAACTAATAAAATATTATTATTTTAAATGATAGTTATCACCTAAATATTGGAATAGCAGGTATGAATAGGATTAAGTAAATAATAAAAATATATGGATCTAAATTTTTTATAAAATTAATTATTTGGTGACCAATAAATTAATAGTAAAAATAACAACTATTTTTAAATAAAGGAAATCTTTTTTTGATAAAACTTTTTTAATGCTAACAAAAACATTTTACCGAAATAAATTATGAAAACCTATTTTGGGGAATAAATTTTAATGAAATTTCTATAGGTTATATTAAATAAACTATTTAACATTTAACTTATGTTTGTAAAAGATAACTGATAAGAATTAATCCAATTGTACTCTGAAAAACTGTATTTTTCTAAAAATATGTTTTCCCACCTTTTTGTGGACTTATTTTAAAAATAATTCTTTAATGTTTTAAAAAATGTATTTGAGAAAATGACTTCAATTTTTTAAATCATCATTTCATATTTATCTAAGGAATAATTGTTTATAATTTTCTAAAATGATTAATTTTTTTGATGAATAGTGAAAAATATAGAATTTAAATTGAAAACTGTCTTTTGTTGAAATTTTTTATAAAGTTAAATTATATTTTTATTTAATTTAAAATTAAAATTAGTTCAATTATATGTCTATTTATATAATTTATTTCAATGGATACATTTTTATGTTTAATTTTGATATAAAAACTTTGTAAACTTTTGAAGATTTTCTATTTGAAAAGACCCACTTTCTCATCACGTCTGTGAGATTAATTTTAAATTAAAATTTTCTACTTATGTCAATGGAATTTAAAAAATGGATTCCATAATTTCATTCATAATATATTATAACATCTAATAATGTAAACATAATATTTTAACAAAATTCATAGTGAAATAGTAAAAATTAATTACAGTAGTTAAGGTAAAATTTGGTTTACCACGGGGTTAAACAAAAACAATAAGGGATAAAATGGACCAAAAACTTATATAATATATATTTTATGGGAATATTTATAGCCAATAATTTGTAATCTCTATTATAATCCATTTTTTACCCTTTTTCAGGTGAAAAACGTGGTTACACCTTTTCTTTTTAAAAATTACATGTGTGCCACTCACCTCACTTATAAAGGGCCACCCCCTCTCTTCTCCTATTCACAATATCAAACAATTTTTTAGGAAAATAAATACCCAAATACCTTAAAAAATTATATCTTATCATATTATATTCATTATTTTTGGTATAAATCCAACCTAGTAATGATTTTGGTGAAAACATAAGGCGAATACCCGAAGAAGAGGTAATGTTCTTCAATAACTGTTTTTATATTATGTCTTCATATACCTCCTTAAGATATTATTAAACCATGATGATATAATTAAATTAGTATATTCCATATAATGATATATTTTTATGTTAATTTAATGACCTTCAACCATCCCACGTCCATGAAATGGGTTATGAAGTCATCATTCGTATGTCTGGAGGACTACTGCCTCATGAACTGATGTCATTCATTTTTCCATTACAACCTCTCACTGTTGGGTATAAATATGGAAATAAAGTATATATATGATATATATAACATAATTATACATATTTATTAGTCATATATTATATAACTTTTTTACATTCTATTTCATATGGGATACGATAACATCGATTATGTGTACAGTGGACAACTGCCTCAAGAAGCGATGTGATTTTTTCACTAATGCTTTAAATGGATGATAATGAGGATAAATTTAATTAATTTATGTGAAATAAATTTAATAAATATTATATTAATGAAAAATTAATCATTATTAAATTATTATATATCATTTTATTTTTTACTCTTTCACTCACTAAATGATGATAGTGTTGTTCATGTCCGTGTGGACTACCACATTCACGAAGCGAAGTGACTCTCTATTTTCATCACCACAATACATGAATGAAATGTATAAATATATTTAAATAAATAATATGATATTATTATTATTTGGTAAATATAAAATATTAATTACCCCCTTTCCAAAATTATTGTTGAAAAATGGAAACGTTACTCATGCGTACGTGTCACCTGTTGTCTCCATGATTATAAAATACATCATTTATCAACACCATATTTCATGATTGTTTTTAAAAGTATAAATGATGTATAAATATAATACTTATTTAATTATTTTTATTAATTATATGATCAAACCATGATCAATGTAAAAAGAATAAAATAAAAAAACAAAACATATAAGTAAAACAGAGTAGTTATTAAGAAAAAAGTAATTTTAACAAGGAATTGGTAATAAACATATAAAAAACAATCATATGTAAATGTTGTATGGTATAATATATAAAATCATAGTTATATAATAGATGTAAAATAATATTTTATTTATTACAAATGAGTTTTTAACATATACTAAGGAAGTCTAGAGTCAAGGTAAGGGATTTCTAGTCATTTTATTATTTCTAGGATACATTTTCAAATTCATCGCTCGTTTATTTGTTTGTGGTTCATATAATACCCCATTGAAATGATATATCATGAATATAATTCTTTCCATGATATTTAAATTTTAATTTTATATTATTCTTTATTGGGCCTTATGATTCAAAATATTACTTACGTTGTAATAGATTTATGTCTCACTTTTTACTTCTATGAGACACATTCAATATTCACCACATATTTCTTTTATATTGTGTACATACTACCCATGATTTTATTTTATGATTATTATTATAAAAATTATGGGAGTAAAATATCCATTTTAGGATCTATCTTTTATAATGATTATGTTACATCTTCTACCAAAGTGGACGTATATTTATGTAATAATCTTATCGTTTATTCGGACTTTTTATGATTAAGTATCCAATGCAAAAATATTAGGATCAACCTCTCAATAAATATAATGAAATTTTTTTATCGTATATTCATTAATGATATTTTCTATTAATAGTTACATTTTTCCACTTTTTGGTACTTAAATAATTTTGTAAATCTTTTTACGAAAAATAATCTTTATTTATCCCTTCGATCGAAAACACTTTCATATTCCCAAACCATGTTTTATAATAATTTTTTAACATTATCAAAATGATTTATTAAATAATTTTTTAAATATTATTTATTTTTAAAAAAATTAAATTAATCTTCATGTTCTTTTCCAAAAATTTCTCAACTTCCTTTTACTAAAAATGTGAATTGAATCTTTGTTAGAATTTGTACGGTATAATCAGGATTTTATGATTTCATGACCGTTATTTTATTTGAATATTTATTTATAATTTTTCAAGGTTATTTTAAAATAAAACTAATTTCATAAATTTGTATGAATTTTTTTAACATGATATCTTCAAATAAAATTTATTACCCTCAAGAAATGTTTCAAGTGATCTTTCAAAATCATTCTCTATATAAGATAACACATGTTAATGTAACTTATGATTTCATGGGGATATGAACCAAATATGAAATTTTTATTCTTAATATGAATGTTTTATCATGAAAATATTTTTATGAAACTCATTTCACTTTCATGGGCTATACCATGATAAAATTCTTATGAAATCTGATTCTTTTTCAAAAGTTTATGAGATTATAAAATGATGAGATTATTATAAAACCTATCTCTTTTCCAATGGTTATGATATAATGAAATGTTTATGAAAATTATTTTATTTCATGGTTATGAAATGATAAATTATTTATAATTTCGTGGCACACAGACTGATGATTTTCATTACATGATGGGTGGGACCTATATCTCCCTCTAATGCATTGGGAAAAGATGGATATCTCATGCGTAAATATGTTATCCAACAACCTAATTAAATGTTAAAACTTTCTTGTGTTAACTTGATTACATATTCAAAATTTCATGTGTGAACCTGATTACACGTTCATAGCGTTATATGTGGACCTTTATTTCATTTTCATAATGTTATATGTGGACCTAGTTGCATGTCCATATGTTTATGCGAGGGCCTAATTTCATGACCTTAACTTATTGAGTGAACCTATTTCTATTTATACTTTCTCAAAATGTTATAATATGATGTGAATTCCAAAAATATATTTCTTATACCAATTTTATTCTCTCATGGATCATGTTATATGATTCCCTTATGATTTATTTCTTATATACTTCCAATATATATTCCATTACTCAATATTATAAAATTTGATAAGAAGGGTATGGTTTTTGTAACACCTAAAGCTTCCACGGTATGGTTCTCATTGAATAATGTGATAGCGTGTGTTGTAAGCAACACCGAGTTCTAACACACCATAACCAATCAAACTAGCCGTTATGAAAAGTAATACCAACTTTTTGAAATTATATATATTTTATATTTCAAAATGGACTTCATTTTTTGATTCAGAATATCGAATTTAGCCTCAGGTGATGTTTTGGTACTTTTCGGATAACTTTAAAATTTTGATGAATAGTGAAAATTACTAAATTTTAATTAAAAACAGCTTTTTTAATCAAAATAATTAATAGTGATAAATTATGAATTTCAGTGGTTTTAAATTATATTTATAATATATTTTTACGATTTAATATAATTTTTGTCATTGGACATAATTTTACAATTAAACCGTACATAAACAAGTGTCAATCTTTTGATAGTTATTATCTCTTAAAAACATGATTTTTGTTTTAATAATGGGAATTAATTTTAAAATAATTTCTTCCACTTCTGTGTTTTGAATTTTGGAAAATGGATTCCATATTTGGGATCATGATGTTCAAATTGTGTAAATAGGTAACTTTTATTTTTAGACATTTTGAATAATTACTTCGGTAAATATTTTATTTACCATGGTAATTCCGATAAATAAGGGTTAAAAATGATATTATAATAATACTAAATTACCCTAAAAAGTGTCCTAGACTTATTGGTTGATACATGTTTGACCATAGGCATCTTTGGGTCGATTTTGGGACCCCATGGAGCCACTTGTAGGTGATAGGGACACTTTATTTTAATTAAGTTAAAATGAATACAAAAATGACACAAGCATATATCTTTTTGCAAAACTATTTTTACATAGGGTTATATATGTTGGCTTTTAGACTATAAATATTCATTAAAAATATAAAAAGATTTCTTAAATAATGATATTTTATTTACAATTTTTAAAGATTACATAATTTAATTTGCTTATGACACAATGATGATGCAGTAATTACCATAATAGTGAAAATTTAAAATAATGGATATTATAAATACCCAAATAAATATAATTTGAGACTTTTAATAAATTAAAATAATTTTATAGGATTATATGACATATTATGATTTATTTAATTAACTTTTTTCGAAATAATCATTCTGTTATGAGTTTCACAAAAATCAACTATTGAATAGTGTCAAAACTGACATAAAAGAGTTTTTAAAACAAATATTATATTATTAATTGATATTAAATTCCTAAAAATCTAAGGATCGTCCAAGAGACTTATATAATGATATTTCTATCATTAATGGACCACTTAGGGGTCTCTTGGATGTATATAGTATGTTTATTAACTATATAATATAAAAATACAAAGTGACATGGTAAATGTCAAACTAATTAACTAAGAGTTAATACTTAAAGATAAGGTTAATATAGTAACCCACACCAGTCTGAATTCTATTGGATGAATGTTTTTCGACCTATCCCCACCTTAAAATTTAAATATTCTACTTTGGATCCATTAAAAATCGAATATGAATTTATTATAAATTAATATTTCTAGATTTTCCAAAGGTGCCCCTCTCCCCTCTTATAAAAGGGCACTCCTCCTTCTCATTTCTTAACACTTTAAAAGCCTTTTGGTTCGGCCAAAATCTTTCAAAATACTCTCCCAACTTACCTCACTACAACCTAGAGGCCTTAGTTTGTTCAGAAAGACAACCTAAGGAGCCCTTTTGATCAAATCAAAAGGAAGAGCCCGAAGAAGAGGTAATAATTTCACCACCCTTTTCCAAGTTCCTTTCTTCTTCCACTTCTTCTTCCTTTGTATTTACCACTCTAAAATAATAAATCCAGTATCATATATATACTGTGATTTATTATAAATATGATACAACCATATTCATTATTCTATCCACCCTTTGAATAACATGTCACCATACGTGCGTGCGTACGGCTTACCGTCTCCACGTCGTGGTGTAATTGTTATTCAATATATTATTATTTGGATGGTTATAATAATGATGTGTAACTCATGTAAATAATAAATATAACATGTTAATGATTCTGTATATATGATATAACATCCATTTATATATTATTTTAATATAAAAAGAATGATATTGTTGCTCGTGCGTACGTACGGACTACCGTCTCCATGAACACGATGAGATTCATTCTCCATCGTATCCATTCAGGTATAATTATCATTTGATGATTTAAAAATAATGTTTAAGGACTTTATATCATTATGTATATGAATAATATACAACCCATCCATTACAAACATGTATTACGTAACAAAACATATAAAAGAAAACAAGTAAGTTAACACCCGAAACAACGATAATACTAAGATATTATTAACAAATCAATGTTAAAAGATCATATATGATATTATATTAATGTATATGATTCTTGTATAATTTAATAACATTTATTTCACCATTATAAAGGAGGTAAACCTACCCCAACCAAGGAAAAGTACAATGTAAGGGTTTATTTCACAATCTCTTCATTATCCGAGGTTGTTTATACGTAATAATCTACTGGGATCTCTTTATCATCCATATCCATGTTTCATAAAAATGAATTTCAAAACATTTTTACTATTTACTAGAATATGGGTTAAATTCATTTATACACTTGTTTGAATTATTATAAGAGGTTTATAAAGGAATATTTCCGTCATTTTCCAGACAAGGTTCTTTTTAACCTTTTCGACAAAATTAAGATAAGAATGTTTTTTTAACTTATACAGCGGGTGCGGCTATTTTCTGCATTTATAAAAACATCGAAGCTTCCCTTACAAGCTTATAATAATATTTTCAAAGAAAATTTTTTATTTTATAAATATATGACTCTTAAATGATTTCAAAATAGAAAGAGATATTTCTCTAAAATGAGTTTTGATTTAATCAATGTCAACATCCTTTGATGGATTTTACGCTTATTTAAAGTTGATTTATTATGATACAAAACTTCTATATTTTATTGAAGGTTTTGTGATATGTTTGATAGTATATGTGATATTTTTATACCATTCATGGTTTATGGTGAGATTATTGACATTTTGTATGCTAGTTTTAATACGAATGTTTATGTTATGTTTAAACCTTTTCATATGGGAATGCATTGGACATAATATGTGACTGGTGGAGCCCGCTATAGCTCCTCGATGCATCGGTAGGTCTCATGAGACAAACTACTGTCTTGGCACAAGGACATGGATAAATATTATTTGTAGTCTTGTCACGAGGCCTTGGCAATGTGGTTATGACAGTCTGGCATTATGCATTCCATCATTATGAAAGTGGTTATTGATATTGCATGTGATTATTCGATTAGTAGAATATCCATGTGAATAAGTAAATGGAATTATTTCATTTTACTTTTTACATACTATGTTGAAGTTCTTGTTTAAAAGGCTTTTGTTTTAGTTATAAATTGCCTTAAATGTTTAATCTTATTTATGAAAGTTTCCGCTATATTGTTATCCTTACTGGACATTTGAGCTCACCCCTTTTCTATGTTTTATTTTTCCCAGGAAGTGAAGAAGTAAGTTATGAATGACCTGCAGTGATATTATGAGGGGATAATAGTATGGACTATGGAGACATTATGTTGTTGTAGTAGTTTTTCACTTTATGATGTAATGTAATACTTTATGAATATATCTATTGTTTCCAAGGCTACTAAACCAATCAGTCTTTCAAGATTTAATATTTCTTGTGATCATGACAATGTTATGTAATAATGCACCGACTCTAGGTAACTGGAGTCGGGGTGTTACAGTTGGTGTCAGGGGAAGTTTAGTAGAAACCTTGGAAGCCAGATTTAGATAAACTCTGATTAGAGCACGTAGAACTAAGATGAACTTTGAGGATTAGTATAGAAGAAATTCCTAGAATTTTGGTATTGTAGAGATTTTGTGAGTTTTCCGAGGAATACATCCTTGTCTGGATACGATCAGGTAGAGGCGGCTCTGGCACATATGTACCTAAGTGTAAAACCTGAAAACACCGCTTTGAGCTAGACTCGAACGGGAACTGGTGCACAATAACGGGCCTTGCTGCACTCTGGGTTACGACACTCCCGGGGGATATGCTTAGGATAACTCTCATTTTCATTAAAAAAAATTATGAAGGGTTTATGAGTATATAATTCCTCAAAGAAAACATTCTTATGATTATGGATTATATCCATAAATAGTTCAATTTATGTTAAGTGTTTATTAAGTATGGGATTATGTATTTTGATTCATAAAATGATCTAGTTTATAACATTGTTTAGAAATGGCACCTAGTGGAAGAATTGGAAACCGTATCGATGCACGCACTCCATGTAGGGATTTCCCTCCTCCTCAAGATAATTATAGTGGAGCTGGTGATGCAACTGGTGCCGATTAGCTAATCACCATTCTAGGACAACTTACTCAGGTTATGAATAATAACCTTACCCGTATGGAGCACCCTGATCCAAAGAGTGGTGATCAATGTTAGATCAATTCATGTGGCAACAACCATCAACGTTCAATTGGAGTACAAATACCTTAGTATCTATGCAATGGATAAATTCCCTAGAGAAAATATTTCCGGCTTTGGGGAGTATTGAAAGGGAAAAAGTTATCATGGCAGTTTACCGACTCACTGGAGATGCTGATCAATGGTGGTCATTGATTCAAAACATGAAGGAAGATAATGAAGTATCAAATATGGAATGGAGGGAGTTCAAAGATCTGTTTTTAGAAGAATACTTTCCTCGCTACCATCGAGCAGATATGGAAAGAAAATTTTTGAGTCTGAGACAGAAGGAGGATGAGAATGTCGCAAAGTATGAGGCTAACTTTACAAGGTTAGTAAGGTATGTTGGAGATTATATACATATCCCAAGAAGTAATATTGATCGTTTCTTTGATGGGTTAAAACCATTTCATCGTCGAGCATTAGTCTCACAATCCTTTTCATCGTACAAAGACATTGTCTCATGTGCTATCATGACTGAAAAGGAATTCTCTATGTCTTATGACTTTAAATCAATACAAGATAAGAAGAGACCTTCTAGTCAATCTGGGAATGGAAATAAGGGGATGAAGGGAAAGGTTGAATATCCATCCTGTGGTAAATGTGGGAAGAAACACCCCAGTACTTGCTTGAAGGGAATGGGAGTCTGTTACAAGTGTGGTGAAAAATTCCACCAAGCTCGTGCTTGAAATGGGAGGAAGGAAGCTACCAATATTCAGTGATACAATTGCAGGGAGATGGGACATTATGCAAATGAATGTCCTAAGCGTCAGGAGAACTTACCTCATAAAAGGATAGGGGATCAAGGCCAAGCTTATGCTATCACTACTATTGAGGTAGAAGCTCTGAAAGACGTGTTGGAATGTAATTTAATGGTTTCCTCAAGTTTAGAACATGCATTATTTGATTCTGGATCATCCCATTGTTTCATATCTTCCCAGTTTGCTAAGAAAATTAGATATTTCCAATTTGATTTAACAAGGGAGTTGTCAGTTAAAACTCCTAAGGGAAGTATCATTGTAACAATGTTTTGTGAATCAGTCCCCATTAGAGCACATAAATGTTCTTTATCTACTGATCTCATCATCATACCTACGATTGAGTTTTATATAATCCTCGGTATTTACTGGCTCTCGGACTATGATGTGAAGATTTATAGTAAGAAGAAAGAGGTTACGATTCTTGATGATGATGATTAGGAACACCTTATATTTAGAGCAGAATCATCACCACCGAATTCTTATTTAGATCCACCCCCAGTAGCTCAACTAAATTCAATTATTGGGGAGGAAGATAATGAAATAACTGTGGGTGAGGAAAGGAATGTTCAAATTGAGGATGTAACTATTGTGAAAGAATATGTAGATGTATTTCCGGAAGATTTACCTTGACATCCTCCAGAATGATAAGTTGAGTTTTCCATTGATTTAATTCCTGGATCAAGGCCTATATCAAAGACCCCTTATAGAATGGACACTATAGAATTAGATTAACTAAAGAAACAACTAGAATAATTGAGTAATAAGGGATTTATTCTCCCTAGTGTTTCTCCATGGGGAGCCCCTGTTCTTTTTGTTAAAAAGAAAGATGGATCTATGAGGTTATGTGTCGACTATAGGGAGATCAATGCTATAACAATAAAGAACAAGTATCCCCTATCTCGAATTGATGATTTATTTGACCAACTGCATGGAGCTCAATACTTTTCAAAGATTGACCTTTGATCTGGATACCATTAGTTGTGTGTGAAGAAGGAAGACATTCCGAAGACAGCATTTCGAACCAAGTACTGGCATTACGAGTTTACCGTAATGCCTTTTGGATTGACTAATGCACCCTCTGTATTCATGGATCTGATGGATAGAGTTTTCAAGGAGTATCTCGATGAATTTTTGGTGGTATTTATTGATGATATCTTGGTATACTCAAAAAGCTATGAAGATCATGAAAATAACTTGCGCATTATCTTGAAGACTCTGAGAAGACATGAATTATATGGGAAGTTTAGCAAGTGTGAATTCTGGCTTTAGGATATTTCTTTTATTTGCTATATTGTCTCTAAAGATGGAATCTCTATTGATCCTTCTAAAACTAAGGAAATCCAAGAATGGCCAGCACCGACGAGTATAACTGCGGTACGTAGTTTTATTGGGTTAGCAGGTAATTATCGACGTTTCGTCCAGAATTTTTCCCGATTGGCTAACCCATTAACGAAGCTCACACATAAAGGGGTAAAATTTGTTTGGAGAAAAGAGTGCGAAGAATGTTTCAAAGAACTATTGAAAAGATTATTCAATGCTCTTATATTGACTCTACCATCAAGGAATGATGGTTTCCTTATTTATAGTGATGCATCGAAGAAAGGACTTGGATGTGTCCTTATGCAGAATGATAGAGTTATTTCCTATGCATCACGATAGTTGAAAATTCATGAACAATACTATCGTACTTAGGATCTCGAATTAGAAGCTGTGATATTTTCTTTGAAGATATGGAGGCACTACCTCTATGGTGAAAAATGTGAGATTTATAATGATAAAAAAAGTTTGAAGTATATTTTCTCACAAAAAGAACTCAACATGAGGCAAAGGAGATTGCTTTAATTACTCAAGGATTAGGATTGCATTATACACTACCACCCAGGGAAGGCAAACAAGGCGGCAGATGCTTTGAGCAGAAAAGATAATGGAGTTTTGAACAATATGAGAATTGAAAGGGATCCAATTTTCATGGATCAAGTGAAGATGGACATGGGAATAACCAAGGAAGGTGAAACATCAATGCTTTTTCAAATGGTTGAAAAACCATCTTTACTAGAAAGGATTAAGAGTTCTCAGACCGATGATGAAGAATTTCAAAAGATGATTAATGTTGTGAATGATGGGAGATTGAGAGACTTTGTGTATGAAGATGGAATTTTGATATTTGGGAAGAGACTTTGTGTTCCCGATATACCTGATCTAAAAAGGGAATTGCTGGATGATGATCATAGTTCCAATTTCTCTATACATCCTGGGAGCACCAAAATGTATAGAGATTTGAAGGAACATTTTTGGTGGGACAACATGAAGAGGGATATTGCTGATTTTGTGTCAAGATGTATGGTTTGTCAACAAGTGAAAGTTGGAAGGCAACATCCTGGAGAAGTCATGAAACCTATTCCCATACCAGAGTGGAAATGGGACAATATTACAATGGACTTTGTCATGGGACTGCCAAACACTCCTAGAACGAACGATGCAATATGGGTTATTGTTGATCGTCTTACCAAGTCAGCACATTTTCTTGATATAAGAGAAGATCTACCCCTGGAACGTCTAGCAAGACTATATATTAATGAAGTTGTGAGACTTCATGGAGTACCCCTATCGATTGTTTCTGATCGTGATCCCCGTTTTACTTCAAGATTCTAGAAAAGTCTTAAGAAATCCCAGGATACTGAACTTCATTTGAGCAATTCTTACCACCCTCAGACAGACGGACAATCATAATGAACCATTCAAACCTTAAAAAACATGTTGAGATCTTGCTCACCTGACTTTTAGGGTTTGTGGGATCAATATTTACCTCTGGTAGAATTTTCCTATAACAATAGATTCTATTTGAGTATTCATATGGCACCATATGAAGCATTATATGGAAAGAGATGTTGCACGCCAACCTATTGGGATGACGTTGGTGAAAGAAAACTTGTAGGTCTAGAACTAGTGGAGGAAATGATGGAAAAGGTGAAGGTAATCCAAAATCACATCAAAACAGCTCAAAGTAGGCAGAAGAGCTATGTCGATAATCGAAGGAAGGATTTGGAATTTCAAGTCGGTGATCATGTTTTGGTGAAGGTATCTCCATGGAAGGGAGTCATACGTTTTGGTAAGAAAGGTAAATTGAGTCCCAGGTATATCGGTCCTTTCGAAATTCTAGAACGAATTGGGGCTGTAGCTTACCGACTAGAAATTCCACCATGTCTCTCCAAAGTTCACGATGTGTTCCACGTATCTCTGTTGAGGAAATACATGCATGACCCAACGCATGTACTCACTTACGAGGAATTAGAACTGGAACCTGATCTGTCTTATTGCAAAGAGCCCGTCAGGATTCTTGATACGAGAGAACAAGTACTGAGAAACCGGACGACGCGTCTGGTAAAAGTTTTGTGGAGAAACCATAAGATGGAAGAGGCAACGTGGAAACCCGAGGAACTTATGAAGAAGAACCACCCGAGTCTTTTTATGTGATAAGTATTCTTGAAATTTTGAGGACGAAATTATTTTATGGAGAGGAGAATGTAACATCCAAATCTTCCATAGTACGCTTCTCTTTGAATAATGTGATAGCGTGTGTTGTACGCAACACCGAGTTCTAACACCCCATAACCAATCAAACTAGCTGTTATGAATAGTAATAACTACTTTTTAAAATTATATATATTTTATATTCCAAAATGTACTTCATTTTTGGATTCGGAATATCGAATTTAGCCTAAGGTGAAATTTTGGTACTTTTCGGATAACATTAATATTTTGATGAATAGTGAAAATTACTAAATTTTAATTAAAAACAACTTTTTTAATCAAAATAATTAATAGTGATAAATTATAAATTTGAGTGGTTTTAATGTATATTTAGAATATATTTTTACCATTTAAAATAATTTTTGTAAATGGAAAAAATTTTACAATTAAACCGGACATAAACAAGTGTCAATCTTTTGATAGTTATTATCTCTGAAAAACACACTTTTTTGTTTTAACAACTGGAATTAATTTTAAATTAATTTCTGCCACTTATGTGTTTTGAATTTGGAAAAATGGATTCCATATTTGGAATCAGGATGTTAATATTTTGTAAATAGGTAACTTTTATTTTTAGACATTTTGAATAATTACTTCGGTAAATATTTCATTTACCAAGGTAAATCCGATAAATGAGGGTAAAAAAATAATATTATAATAATACTAAATTACCCTAAAACGTGTCCTAGCCTTATTTGTTGATAAATGTTCGACCATAGGCATCTTTGGGTCAATTTTTCGACCCCATGGAGCCATTTGTAGGTGATAGGGACACTTTATTTTAATTAAGTTAAAATGAATACAAAAATGACACAAGCATATAACTTTTAGAAAAATAATTTTTACATAGGGTTATATATTTTGGATGTTATAATATAAATATTAATTAGAAAGATAAAAATATTTCTTACATAATTATATTTTATTTATAATTTTTAGAGATTACATAATATAATTTATTTATGACACAATGATGATACAGTAATTACCATAATAGTGAAAATTTAAAATAATGGATATTATAAATACCCAAATAAATATATTTTGAGACTTTTAATGAATTAAAATAATTTTCTAGGATAATATGACATAATATAATTTATTTAATTAACTTTTTTCGAAGTAATCATTCTGTTATGAGTATCACAAAAATCAACTATTGAATAATGTCAAAATTGACATAAAAGAGTTTTTAAAACAAATATTATATTATTAATTGATATTAAATTCCTAAAAATCTACGGTTCGGCAAAGTGACTTATATCATGATATATGTATCATTAGTGGACCACTTAAGGGTCTCTTGGATGTATATAGTATGTTTATTAACTATATAATATAAAAATACAAAGTGACATGGTAAATGTCAAACTAATTAACTAAGAGTTAATACTTAAAGATAAGGTTAATATAGTAACCCAAACCTGTCTAAATTCTATTGGTTGAATGGTTTTAGACCTATCCCCACCTTAAAATTTAAATAATAAACTTTGGAGCCATTAGAAACCGAATATGAATTTATTATAAATTAATATTTCTAGCTTTTCCAAAGGTGCCCCTCACCCCTCTTATAAAAGGGCACTCCTCCTTCCCATTTCTTCATACCATCAAGCCATTTGGATCAGCCAAACTATTCCCAAATACTCTCCCAAATTCCCGCACTACAACCTAAAGGCTTTAGTTTGATCATAGATCCAACCTAAAGTGTCCTTTTGATCAAATCAAAAGGAAGAGCCCGAAGAAGAGGTAATAATTTCACCACCCTTTTCCAAGTACCTTTCTTCTTCCACTTCTTCTTCCTTTGTTATTACCATTCTAAAATAATAACTCCAGTATCATATATATACTGTGATTTTATTATAAATATGGTACAACCATATTCAGTATTCTATCCACCCATTGAATAACATGTCACCATACGTGCGTACGTACGGCTTACCGTCTCCACGTCCTGGTGTAATTGTTATTCAATATATTATTATTTGTATGGATATAATAATGATGTGTAACTCATGTAAATAATAAATAAAACATGTTAATGATTCTGTATATATGATATACCATCAATTTATATATTATTTTAATATCAAAAGAATGATATTGTCACTCGTGCGTACGTACGAACTACCGTCTCCACGAACGCAATGAGATTCATTCTCCATCATATCCATTCAAGTATAATTATCATTTGATGATATAAAAATAAATTTTAAGGACTTGATATCATTTTGTATATGAATAATATACAACCTGTCTATTACAAACATGGCTCACGTAACAAAACATATAAAAGAAAACGAGTAAGTTAACACCCAAAACAACGATAATACTACGATATTATTAACAAATCAATGTTAAAAGATCATATATGATATTATATTAATGTATATGATTTTGTATAATTTAATAACAATTATTTCACCATTATACATGAGGTTAACCTACCCCAACCAAGGAAAAGTACAAGGTAAGGGTTTATTTTGCAATCTCTTCATTATCCGAGGTTGTTTATACGTAATAATCTACTAGGATTTCTTTATCATCCACTTCCATGTTTCATAAAAATGAATTTCAAAATTTTTTTACTATTTACTAGAATATGGTTTAAAGTCATTTATACACTTGTTTAACTTTTTATAATTGGTTTATAAAGGAATATTTCTGTCGTTTTCCAAACAATGTGCTTTTTAAACTTTTAGACAAAATTAAGGTAAGAATGTTTTTTTAACTTATATGGAGGGTGCGGCTATTTTCTGCCATTATAAAAATGTCGAATCTTCCCTTACAAGCTTATAAGAAAATTTTCAAAGAATTTTTTTTTATTTTATTAATATATGACGCTTAAATGATTTAAAAATAGAAATATATATTTCTCTAAAAAGAGTTTTGATTTCATCTATGTCAACATCCTTTGATGGATTTGACTCTTATTTAATGTTGATTATTATGATACAAAACTTCTTATATTGTATTGAAGGTTTTGTGATATGTTTGATTGTGGATGTGCTATTTTTATACCATTCATGGTTTATGGTGAGAGTATTGACATTTCGTATGCTAGTTTTAATACGAATGTTTATGTTATGTTTAAACCTTTTCATATGGGAATGCATTGGACTTAATATGTGACATGTGGAACCCGCTATAGCTCCTCGATGCATCGGTAGGTCTCATGAGACAAACTAGTGTCTTGGCACAAGGCCTTGGCAAAATCTTATTTTTAGTCTTGGCACGAGGCCTTGGCTATGTGGTTATGATAGTCTGGCATTATGCATTCCATCATTATGAAAGTGGTTATTGATATTGCATGTGATTATTCGATTAGTAGAATATCCATGTGAATAAGTAAATGGCATTATTTCATTTTACTTTTTCCATACTATGTTGAAGTTCATGTTTAAAAGGATTTTGTTTTAGTTATACATTTCCTTAAATGTTTATTCTTATTTATGAAAGTTTCTGATATATTGCTATCCTTATTAGGCATTTGAGATCACCCCTTTTCTATGTTTTATTTTTCCCAAGAAGTGAATAAGTATGTTATGAATGACCTGTAGGGATATTATGAGGGGATAATAGTGTGGAATATGGAGACATTATGTTGTTGTAGTAGTTTTTCACTTTATGATGTAATGTAAAACATTATGAATATATCTAGTGTTTCCAAGGCTACTAAACCAATCGGTATTTCGAGATTTGATCTTTCTTGTGATCATGCCAATGTTATGTAATAATGCACCGACTCTGGGTAACTGGGGTCGGGGCGTTACAGTTTTAAAATGTTATACTCCTGTTATAATATCCTTATGTTCATGTAAGGATTATATATCTATATTATTTACCCTTAGTAAGATTATAAGCTCACCCATTTTATTTTTTGTTTCCCTAGGTTATGAAGTAAGGTTTTAATTAGGATATCTTTTTGAAGTGTTTTAAAGGGGAAGATCTGTATAGGATATGCTCAAGATCTTTCACCAAATTAGAATATTTTCTAACTATTATCCAAATGTTATAAACTATTATAGTCTTTAGGTGTGTTTTTCAATATATTTAATATTCATAAAAAGTATGCAATATATATGTATGAAAAGTTTGGGTTGTTATACATTTTGTTTCTTCTCTCTAGTACACCATTCCATCGTGGAGTCATAGGATTAGAAAGGTTTTGAATACAGCCATGATGTGTTCGTAATTATTAAAACTCTTGATTTTCAATCATATGGACTTGATAACTTCTTAAGGACGCTATTTTCAGTCCACTAATATTTTCTAATGATTTTACATATTTATAAAAATAGGAAACATATTCAGTTTTATGAGAAAGGATAAACAGTCATGCATATATTGATAAATAATCCACTATAACATAAGAATAATGGATTCCAACTAAACTGTAAACTGTAGAAGTTCCAAAAAATATCAGTGTGAACCAAATATATAGGTTTATAAGTTTACACTTCATTCATTGGTTTGTAAGAAACTTTTTAATGTTTTCCCTTCTAATAGGGATTGTATTCTTTGTCTATTGGAAAATATAGTTTGCGTAGATCATTGAATAAACCATTACTAGTAATATTTATATGAGAGTGAATATTTTATTTTCCTAGTATCATATCCAAATCCAATATCCTTTGTGAAAGTCACTTAAACAAGAAACATTCTGAGAAAATAAGGAATTTAAATCTGAAACATAAACATTGTCAATTTGCATGGTAGTCAAAAATAAAGCATGTCTGGAATCAAAAACATTTCAATTATTGTATTCAAACATGAAATGAAAACCATAATCACATAATTTTTAAATACTAAGTAGATTATAAATTTATCCATCTACAAATAAAACATCAGAAATGTTTTGGAGTTACCGATTTGGCCAAATCCAATAATTTTACCTTTAGAATTGGCACCAAAAGTTTCATGTCCACTATACACCTCAATAAGGTTCTTGAAACATGATTATTTTTCAATCATATGTATGGATAATCTTCTATATAGATGCTATAATTTTTTACAATAACTCTTTAATAAGGTTTCCTAAAAAATAAGTTTAAACCAAAATTTTTTTTTACACATATTTTCATGGGTCTAGAGATATTAGTAATAAGTACTTTAGGAATTCATTATATTTTTAGTATTTTCCTAAAATAAGATCATAAAATATTATAAATAAACACATTATTATGTCCAATATAATAATAATTATGAACAAAATTGATAAAATTGAACTTGAGATAAATTTATTATTATATATTTTCCTATATCTAGGATTGTATCCAATTCTAGCAGTGTATTTAGGATTTGTTTGTTAACCAAGCATCTGGGTTAAATTTTTTCTTAAATTAGTACATATATATAGACATTTCTTTAATTTATCATTAGATAATTTTAATATGTTATTTTTTTAAGTAATTAAGAATTATTATCCTTATACACTATAAGATTTGTTTTAAGATGAGCAGACATAGCATGATACATATTTAAACATTTATATCTATCTTTTAATTCATTTAAATTTTCATCCAGCATATTCCAATATTTATATAATTTATAAATGTTTATATTATCATAATTGTTTTTACAATCGAAGGTAATAGAAATATATATAAAAGATTGAGGAAAACATTAAATACCTCCGATATTTTTATCATAAAAAACATATTAGTTTTTTCATTTCTCTCTTCTCTCCTTGAGTCTGAATCAGTTGAGCAATCCTTAGATTCATTCCAAGTGGTTTTCCTATCCTTTTTATATTTATTGATGTTGACCTCGTATTTATTATTATATTCAAGCTTAGGGAAATAGTCTTTGATGTGACCTTTCCTTTTATATTAATAGTACATTGTTTCATTATAAGAATATTTATTCTTCTATTATTTTACCCAATTCCCCCTATTATCATGTTTAACTTTATAGTTCGATTTTTTTTTAAGAACTTATTTTTCATGTATACCTTTTTTAAACAACAATCTAGATGTGTCATTTATTCATCACTATATAAGGGTGATTCTTCGTTACTTGAACTTTCATCTTTGAAATTATATTTTTAGAGTCACAAGACCTAAAGGCTACTAACTTCCTTTTTTGTTAATATAATTCTTATTTGTTCACTTGTAATTATTATTTATACATCATGTGATTTCCAATTATACCATTTACTAGCAGTGTATTAATTTCACAAGATTTTCTGATGGACTTAAATGTTACTCTCCATTTTTCTACAAAGAATTTGAGAAGTCGTATGACTTGATCCACATCAGAAATTTCCCTTGAAAGAGAATGAATCATGTTAAAAATCTCATTGGACCTGAGATACATAAAAAAAATGGATTCATAAGGTTTTATCTTAAAATTATTATGCTTAATTGTATACATGTTTAAACATGTTTCTTTAACATTATATGAACATTAATGAGATATAGAAAGGGTATCCAAGATCTCATAAGTCTTAGATCTGGAAAATATTCTATTGAATTCATAGTTTTCTAAAGAATTCATATATTTAAAATTATAATCATATTATGATTTAGTAGAATCACTCCAAGCATCTCTTTTATCTTGATTTTTTTTATATTTATTTTCAATTAAATTCTAGATATAAAATACCATACTATATAAATGAATATTCATTGTGGTTTTAAATTAAGAATAATTTTTTACATTAACATATGGAGGTATATTAGTGATTTTTCCTTCTTTTTTATGATTAACCACACAGATATAAATTTATACAAAATATAAATTTAAGATCTTTAACAAAATGTAGATCATGGAAAAAATATATCTTTAAATACATTTGATACCCAATGTTGGTCGGAGTGGAAAACTTAAGAGGGGTTGAATTGAGTTTACAATAATATTTCTATTTAAAATCAATTTAAAATATAAATTACTCAATTTGATGAAATCATCCAGTTAATTGAAATAGTAGTGATATATAATTTGATCTTTTGATAAGGTTCACAAAAGATCAGTCATAGCTCTATTAAAATAATTATGAAAATAATTTTAATTTTTAATCTAATATAATCATATTAAACACAATATATAAACAATAATATGAGTGAACTAACAAAGTATAGTTTTGTTTAATAAAATTTTGACAGAAACTAATTTAATATGAATATTAACAAAACAAAACAGATAAAGAATGCAGTGAAATTTCATGAATGGGTTTAGTATCTAGGTTAGAATTAATCACCTCCCCATTGAAATAACCTATAGAAAAGTATATTTTTATTAAATAAACTTATACACACCCTATTTTGGGTTTTACACACAATAATATATGTTGTTTTTTGGGCAGAAATCCTCTACCATAGTTATATGTGGGATGAAATAATACCAAGTAATGAATAAACTATTTTATAGTTGTTCATGGGAGTGAATATGAGATGATTTGAGTGAGTATCAATTACTATCCAGTTTAGCATAAGAGACAACATTTTTGACATATAAATAGAGCAAAAAAACACAGCTAGAATGTAAATCATAAATAGAAAGACAAAGAAGTATGAGAAAGGGAAATGTGATGTAGCTCAATCTGAATAACTTATGTTATTAGGAGTCCTTTAATTTGTATATGGAATGATGTTAGAAATGAATCAATGAACACTTAAAAAATTAGAGTATCATATGGTCTTTTTTATAGAATAGGTGTATGTTTAGGATCCTCTATTATTTTCCATAAAAGTACATATTCGTAGCATCATTCAGATGATCTATTTTTCTTCAAAAAAATAAATTCATTAAAAAATATCTATTGTATTAAAAGAAAATAAATATTATATGTATTAATTAATTATTTAATTATTTAAAAACTATTTATTGTAAATTTGAAATGATCTGCTAAAAATTTAGAGATGGTAAGATCTCTTCACATAAAACATTTCTAGTTGGTATAGTAACTTGACACGGTCAATTGGCATAGTTTGTTAATATAGAATGGTGTAATCGTTGGTTCATTCCTTCATGTGGTTAGTTAATTTGATCTTATGATAGGTATTTCTCTTCATTCAGTTGCTACACTAAAATACAAAATCATTATGTTACATAATGAAAACTAGACATAACATGGCATGGTAACTATATTTCTTCATCTGGTAGGTTGTTTCCTTTACATGATCACTTCATTGATTCACATGGTCTGTTATTTATTACAAATGGTAGTTAAATATCTATCACATGATCTTCAATTCATGGTTTGTTTAACTCCACTTCATGGTTAGTTCTTGAATTTGAAATATTTTTTTTCATATGATTAATGGTATGTAGTTTTTAAATGTAGTCAGGTGAAATATATTATGCGGTATAGTGAAATAGTCACTTGACCTTCATGGTTAATTCAAAGTATTCAAATGGTAATCACATAGCACATCTGGTAGGGTATCATGGTAAGTTGCAGACTGATCCATTTTTTCATTTTCTTTCTTGAAATTTTATTACTAACAGAAAACATGAAATTCACCAGTAACATTATAAACATGATTGAGGAAAATTTAAATAAGGAGGTTCTGGTCTAATCCAAAAAAAATTCATATTCATAGTATTCTATGGGATGTTTCATTTCTAGAAAGTCAAAATAAAGTGGCATCAAGAACATTGGTTGATTACACTTGCATGCAACCTTATTTATTATAAGTATCATGATAAAGGTATTATATTATACAGTAAGTGTTCATATAAGGTTGTATGTTATTAATACATTAACTTCTTTATTTATGGGTTTCTTCACGTGTTACTAGTTTTTAATCATTGAAATTATAAGGCCCTACCTAATTCCACTAAGATGTAGGCCCAGAGGTCTACACACTAAGTGTATATAAAACCTTTGAAAAATATTAAATATTAAATATTATTCTTGTATATTTTAATAATTATTAATGTTTTATTGATCACATATATTCAGTCACAATTAATTCAAGAGAATATTTATGAGCCTAATATATAATAAATATTTATTTTATATTTAGTGATATATAATATTTATTTATGAATAATGTAGTGTTACTTATATATTAAATAAATAGTCATTATTGATGTCCTAAAAAATAATATGGAGGAATGGAGGACCATGTTTAAAGGAATGGTGAGAAATAATATATAATAATTCTTTTGAATAAATTTCAAAAAATTTATCCATGAAATAATATTTAATTAATTCACCAGTTTTACACATCTAAATAAATATTATTATTATTATTAGTATAATAGACACGGGGTTCTATTGGGATAAAAGAAATAATAAGGGTGCATATTCAATTATTATTTTCTATACTTATAACAATTTAAACCCAGATATATTATTTCCAATCATAACACTACCCATTTAATTTGGTTGTGCACAATGACTCTAAAGAATCCACTCAGTTCCCTAGAGATCTCCTCTCCAAGAAGGCTCTCAAGAACACAAAGCGATCTACCTCCACCAATCCTCTCTACTCTAAAAATATCAGGTAGTGTCCTATGAATAAATTCTCATCACAATCATAGAAAAATTATGCAAGAATTTTGATCTTCCATACTAACACTCAAATATTATTACAGTGTCACTCATCGGATTATAGTGCATGTGTGGATCACTATTGGAGGGAATCAACACTTGATTCATATGATATAATGATGGTATAATATATATATATATATGTGTGTGTGTGTGTGTGTGTTTTCAGATTCATCAATAAAAAAAATCACGCTAACTTGATTCTTAATTGCTTAAATTAATTATATATCATTATATGATGATCATGTGTTTGGTTAAAGAATTTTCATTTCAATTAATCTATGATTTGATTTTATTTTTCATGAAATTATTCATCCTGTAATTCTAGGGTTAATAATTAGTTTTGAAAAAAAAAGAAGAATTGGTCATTCCCCTACCAGTGCTTCCATAGTACCTCGAACATTTAAGTGGTATCAGAGTGGTTGTAGAATAATTTATAATTATTTAATAATCACTTATTGATTTACGCATTTATTGTTAATTTTCATTTCCTATATAATGTTTCATTAAATCAAAATCATTTTATCACTTAGTCTTCCTCTTTGTTCACAAAAATATAATTAAAAATCGATTTATTATGCATGAAGATCATTCAAATAACTCACTGAGAGGTTCCAAGGATTCTTCCTGGACAACTCAAGAATACACAGTGTGTATCACATATGTACAGACCATGTACCCATCTTTAATACACCATGGTACCACATGAATAAATTAATTGCATCATGAATTTATTTTACATAGTTTTTAATTAATACACATAATGTGTTAACCAATCTATCCTAGTACATGGTTAGCCTTACTTCACTTTGTATAACATTTGTACTTGATGTGTATTCCATTATCTAAAGATGGTCCACGTGTTTATTACATGGAATGTGTGACTAGTAACCATGTAACTGGGAGAGCATATGATGTGTAGCCCTAGTACACACCATGTTCTCTATTAATATCCACGGTAGAATGTTATGCTACATCCCTAGACATGTTCCATACATAGATTATGAGTTACTATTATGACAACCCTTCTTTTATTACAAACTTAAACATGATTTGTTACATAAAACTTACCTTGATACAACAAAAGAATATCGAGAGGTTTAGTGTCTTTGGGGATTACTATCATTACATAAGAACTTAAAACATGAAATACAACATCTTTATTGAAAACTTCCTTTACATGACCACTACATTCCCTCATACATAGCATTGCATGGGATAACCTGAGGACATGCATAAGAAAAGGGTGAGCTATAAAGCCCAGTAAAGGAGTACACATGGAATAACATGAGGAGTAAAATATATGTTAGGCAATAGGCATATCAATAGAGAATAAGTGAAACATGAACATAAAGGCATGATAAATCATGATAATCATAACATGGAAATGTGGAAACCACACTAAACATGGAATTAGCATGAGCCATGGCCCATTGCACATAGAGCATGAGTAAATCCTCATTCCACATGAAGCATGAGTAAACCCCCTTTGCACTTGAATTAGCATGAGTCAACACTCATTGCACATGAACTATCATGATACTATACTTTACCCATTGCATTGGAGTGCTATAAGGTCACACCCTTCTTAAACATTTCAATTCATGCATAAGTGTGCCACATGGATTATAAAACATGGATTCATAAAAAATAATAATTTATTACACAATAAAGGAATGTGGAATTCATACATGAAAATTTAAAATCAATAAGTAAATATTCATAAAGTTTAATACCCTTTATGGATAAATGGGCATGGTATCTACTACACAATGGCATTGGCATAGAAAAAACGGTGCGATTTTGGCAGCGTAACGACGTGACATAAGAATTCATAAAAATGATTGATGAGATATAAAGGGGTTCCTCATAATATTTACATGTAATGGACATTAAGGAGTTCATATAGATACATGTACCATGAATTTTAATGGAATTTAGATTCATGATACAAATGTATTGCTTGAATGTAAAAGAGGAGAGAGAAGTTCCTTTCGGAATTTCGGCATAGTAACGGGTGTACATGGGAGGAATTTAATGAGAGATAAAGGGGTATACCATCATTCAAACATTAATAGGGAAGTATGTGGGAGGTGTGAAACCATACCCCAACATTCATAATTGAAATTAAAAGGGCAAAACAACTTAAAGAAAATTGAAAAAAATGAGAAAGGAAGAAAAAACCCTTACTTGGAAGTGTGCTTCCAAAGGCTAGAGAGAGACTTGAAAGGGTCTTCTTGGGAACTTGTGGAACCTTGGGAGGATTCTAGAGAGAGTAGGGCAGAGGTTGGATGAACTCCATGGGCTTTGAGTGAGGAGGAAGTGGGATCTTGGGTGGGTTTATATAGGAAAGGTGAGGGAATTCTTTATTATTTAGGTTTGGGACCCCTTATATTAAATTAATCCAAACTACAAACCATCCCATGGTTTTTCGAAAATGGAAGAGGAAGAAAATATTTTATAAGGACAAAGTACTAACTTCTTAAAATAATAGGGTTGCTTATGTGGAGGTGAGTCACACTCCCATGGAATTTAATTTAAAAGACAATATGTTTAATAAGTATTGAGGGGTCCATTAATGATTTGAAAAGTAAGTAAAAAAAACCTAAAATAACATTATTTTAATGGTAAATCATATATTTTCCGAAAATAAAGCATATAGTATTTTATTACATCACTATTGGGTCATTATGATGTCATAAAACACATTATATATTTAAACGGTATTTAATTTTTACCCAAAAATTTGACTGTCTCAGAAAATTATGAAAAATTCAACGTTGGATAATCTCGATGTCCAAATTCCAGAAATAACATTTATTTTATCTAAATAATTTTCCAAATATGTTAATTTTCACTTTTAAAATAAAAATCGACATTTATCGAAAATTCATGGGTTTTGAAAGAAATGGATTTCAAACCATAATAAAAATTACAATTGCATTCATAAAATTATAAGATCATTTATATTTAATAAAAATTAATTTAATAATAATAATAATATTTTATTTAAATATTATTTAATTAAAAATACCTTAATTTAATAAAATAGAAATCTTAATTAAATAATAACTAAAACATTATTTGTACTTTAAAAACTATTTACAATGTATCAATAATGAAAAGAAAGTATATTCATTATTATATAAAAAAAATAATGTATATGAACATAGTACTATTTATTTGTGACATAACCCCTTAAAACAGCTGCATAAGACCTAAGGGTATGGTGTGCAATGGTGACAGACTTTTGGGGTGGCTCGGATAAAATCTCTCGAGTGGTAATTTCTATCAACTTCCACTTCTCCCATAGACAGTCCCGTTCGAGCTTGACATGATGAAGCTCATCTTGGGCTTGGTCAAGAGAGAAGCCCAAGGATGCCACCTCTTTTCCGAGCTCCAATAAATGGGATCCATATGGGGCAATTCTACTGGATGAGGCCATCATGTCCTTTGTCTGAGTAAATTGGTTTTGTTAAAGCCCTATATTTATACTAATCATGTGATCGTTGTTCAATAGCTATATTAGCGATGGTCAAAATTCTTATCATAAAACCATTGAAGTTGATCTTTTATATAAACATAAAGAGACATTTAATTATATCAAGAGTGATTTCCATTAATGAAACTTTGGGTTGTTACAATATTCCCCCTTTAAGAAATCTTGCCATCGAAATTTCCCTTTTCCAACACTAAAATAGATGTGGGTAACTCAGCTTCATCATTTCGTCCAATTCCCAAGTCACTTCTTCTAACTTTTGGTTTCTCCACAACACCTTGATGAGGGGAATTGTCTTATTTCGTAGAACTTTTTCTCTACAATATAAGATCTTCACTGGTTGCTCCTAATAAGAAAGATCATCTTCCAATTGTACCACCTCAGAAGAGAGTACATGTAAAGGGTCTGGTATGTAATTCCTTAAGACGAATACATGAAAGACATCATGCACTTTGTCCATTGTAGGTGGAAGTGATAAACGATAGGCCATAGCCCCAACATGATCAAGAATATCAAAGGGGCCGATGTACCTTGGACTTAACTTCCCTTTCTTTCCAAACCTCATGTCCTTTTTCCATGGAGATATGCGTAGAAACACCTTGTCTCCAACTTTAAACTCAAGGTATCGTCAAAGGTTATCTTCATAACTCTTCTGTCAACTCTAGGCTGCTTGATATGTTTCGGAATGGTTTTCACATTCTCTACCATTTCCTCAACCATTTCTGGTCCAATCAGCTTACGTTTACCGACCTCATCCCAATGTTTCGGTGTTCTGCACCTTTTCCCATACAGGGCTTCACATGGTGCCATTTGGATACTCAAGTGGAAACTATTGTTATAAGAGCACTCAACCAAAGGAAGATGTTGATCCCATCCTCTTTTAAATTCCATTGAGCACACTCTCAACATATCATCAAGTGTTTGGATAGTCCACTCAGATTGGCCATCAGTTTGAGGATGATAGGCCGTACAGAAGTTCAGTTTAGTATTCCAAGCATGTTGAAGACTCTTCCAAAACATAGAGGTGAATCTTGGATCTCGGTCAGACACAATAGATAGTGGTACTCCATGCATCCTTACCACTTCCCTGATATATATCTATGCCAGTTGATCCAAAGAGAAATCCTCCCGTATAGCAATGAAGTGTGCAATCTTTGCAAGATGATCCACAACAACCCATATTGCATTGTTTCCTTTGGATGTCCTCGGAAGTCTGGTGACAAAGTACATGGTGATTTTCTCCCATTTCTATTCTGGTATGGGAAATGGTTGCATCATCCCCTTAGACTTCTGCCTCTCTGCATTCACTTGTTGGCACACCAGGCACTTTGATGTATATTCAACGATCTCCTTCTTCATGGTGTCCCACTAAAAGTCTTCTCAGAGATCTCGATACATCTTTGTGCTCCCTCGGTGAATAAAGAAATTTGATCTATGTGGATCATCCAAAAGTTCCTTCTTTAGCTCCAGACTTGATGAAACACATAGTCTTTTCCCAAACCGCACAATTCCTTCTTCATTAACATTAAACTATGAAGATTTCCCTTTTTCGATAGCTTCCACTTTTTCTTGAATTCCCACATCTTCCTTTTGAGCATCCATTAACCTTTCCAAAAGAGACAGTTGAGAAATCATTTGTGAAAGGATTGATGATGTTCCCTTCTCTATGATTCTCATGTCCATCTTCATTAAGTCTAAGAAGATTGGATCCTTCTCAATTCTCATCATTGATAAAATCACTGGATCGTTTCTACTTAGGGCATCTTCCACCTTTTTTCCTTTCCCAAGGTGGTAATGTATTGAATAGTCATAATCCTTGATGATCACTATCCATCTTCTCTGGTGCATATTATTCTTTTTCTGTGTGAATATAAATTTAAGACTCTTGTGGTCAGTATATATCTCACATTTCTCTCCGTTGAGATAATGGTGCCAGATTTTCAAGAAAAAGGTCACCGCTGCCAACTCCAGATCATGCGTTGGATAGTTTTGCTCATGGATTTTTAACTGCCTTGAGGCATATGATATAACTTTATCATTCTACATCAGTACACAGCCTAAGCCCTTCTTCGAAGCATCACTGAATACCACAAAAAATTTCCCCACTTGTGTGTAAAGTGAGCACGAGCGCAGTGATAAGCCTCCTTTTCAACTCCTTAAATCTTTCTTCGCATTCATCACTCTAAGAAAACATTAATCCCTTTCGAGTTAGCTTGGTAATAGGGTTGGACAATCATGAGAAATTTCTCACAAATCGTCGATAATATCCTGCTAACCCCCAAAAGCTACAGATATCCGTTACTGATGTTGCCTCGGTCATCCCTCAATTGCAACAATTTTGGAGAGATCCACAGATATCCCATTGCTTGTGATGATATGGCCCAAGAATGAGACTTCCTT
The DNA here is from genome assembly GCA_963277665.1 of Viscum album. Classification (NCBI taxonomy): domain Eukaryota; kingdom Viridiplantae; phylum Streptophyta; class Magnoliopsida; order Santalales; family Viscaceae; genus Viscum; species Viscum album. The sequence continues at coordinate 671,283,340 of OY728133.1, forward strand.
CAACCAGAACTCACACCTTCTGTACTTTGAATAGAGCTTCTCCTTGCACAAAGTCTCTAATATAGTTCTTAAATGCTCCTCATGACCCTCCTTGGTTTTGGAGTATATTATAATATCATCTATAAAGACTACCACAAATTTGTCTATGTAATCTCTAAAGACTCTATTTATTAATTCCATGAATATTGCTGGAGCATTAGTGAGTCTGAAAGGCATTACTATGAATTCATAGTGCCCATATCTTGTATGAAAAGCAGTCTTGGGGACATCATCCTTCATCACCCTTACTTGATAATATCCCGACCAAAAATCTACATTTGAGAAGTATTGTGCTCCATGAAGCTGATCGAATAAGTCATAAATTCTTGGGATAGGATACTTGTTCTTTATCGTGATTTTGTTAAGTTCACGATAATCGATGCAAAGCCACATTGATCCATCCTTCTTCTTGACAAAGAGGACTGGTGGACCCCATTGTGAAGCACTTGGGCGTATAAAACCTTTATCTAGATTCTCCTATAGTTGTTTCTTCCGGTCTTCAAGATCTACAAAATCCATTCTATATGGAGTCTTGGATATTGGTAAAGCCCCGAGTATAAGTTCAATTGATAATTCAACATCTCTTTTAGGAGGAAGACTAGACAGTTCCTCGGGAAACACTTCCATGAATTCCCTCACAATAGGAATTTTTACAAGGATGGTTTCGTCCTTTGACTCAATCATATGATCCAGATACGTGTGCTCATAGGGAAGTAATATCAATGCTTGAGATGATGAAGCTAATGTAGATTCATATTCCTCCTTACACTTGTAAAGAATCAGGGGTCTATTCTCCATATAGAGTGTGATTTCCCTCTCCCGACAATTTATGTTGGATTTATATAAGGAAAGCCAATCTTTGCCAAAAATTGCATCAAATTACACAAGAGGGAGTATGAAAAGGTTCTCCGAGAAATTAAATCCTCATATTATAACAGGGGAGGACTTATATTAATGGGATGCAATGGTTTCCCCATTTCCCGTACTCACCGACATATTCACTTCCATGATTTTTGGTGGTGCTGGGATTGTTCTACTAATCTTTCGAGATATAAAGAAATGCGTAGAACCTGAATCAAAAAGCACGTTCTCTATTCATGAATGAATAACTAGCTTACCTGTTAGCACTTCATTGTCAGGGTTCACTTCAGACGAAGTGATGCAAAAGATCTTCCTTGCTGCCTTAGAGGTTGCTGGTTGCCTCTGAAAACCCTTGTATTAGGGCACTAATTTTCAAAATTCCTCGATTATTTGCATTTGTGGCATTGAACAATGCGTTGAGGTTTGAATAGGGTGTTTCTCCCCTCTGTCATAGCCACGGGTCTTTCTTGCCGACAGTTAACAGCTAGGTGCCCTTACCTTCCACACCTGAACCATTTCCTCATCCCCTTAAGGAAATTTCCAGGGTGCTTCTTACCACATTTTTGGAAAGTAGGGTGCTGGATATTCTTAGCACCATTGGATTTATCCATCAGACCACCAACATTGAGTCCACCATATGCTTCTTGTCCCCATGATAACTCTGTGATTCCATGATCTCCATTTCGACCGTGAGGACACATCGGACAATTTCCTCAGAGCTATTGAAGTCACGGATCGCCAATGCTTTCCACAGGCTAGGCTTCATCCCACCAAAGAAGTGTTCAACTTTTCATTCGGGGGTAATGATAAAACCAGAAACGTATCGCGAAAGTCTTGTGAAGTTTTCCTCATACGCTCTAACAGATTCTTCATCCTTTTTCTTGAGGAAAAGGAACTCCCTTTCCATCTTAAGCCGGAGGGTGTGCGGAAAATATTTATTGAAAAACATCTTCTGGAAATCCTTCCATTCCATTGCCTCAATCTCCTCCTCAGGGTTCGTATTTTTTATCAACATCCACCATTGATCAGCTTCACCCTCCATACGATAAGAAGCCAGGAGAACCTTCTCTTTTTCAGAACACTGAAGGATGGAGAATATCTTTTCAATGGAGTTGATCCATTGTTCAGTGATCGTGGGATCAAATAATCCACTAAAAGTAGGATGCCTTTGTCTCATGAAGCTCTCGATAGTGACTTTTTCTTTCTTAAGGGGTGTTGAATGTTCCTCTTCACCCGGATTTCAATTCAAAACTTGAGTTAGCTGAGAGACAAGCATGACAAAGTTCATGATTCCCACTCCCATTGGATTGTGCATCGCATTAGTACAGTCATCACACTAATCTTCACAATGGTTTTTAGTCAGATTCCTCCAATTACCGACCATTGGATGGAATAAAAGGAAAGTTATGGGTATCACATAAAGGGTAATCCAAAGACAAAAGTTGATAACTTATAAATAAACTTTTATTTCCTTAACTCATGAGTCTATAGGTTTCAATCTAGGCTTTTCATTATCTACTTTCTAACATATATTCTTAGGGGAATTTTTTAATTCCCTTAATAAGGGTTCATACTAAGATTGTGAATTTACCAAAGCATATCCCCCAGGAGTTTCCTAACCAAGAGTGCAGAAAGGCCCATTTTCGTGCACCAGTTCCCATTCGAGTCTAGCTCAAAGCGGTGTTTTCGGGTTTTACCCCTAGGATACATCTTTGCCAGAGCTGCCTCTACCTGCTCGTATCCAGACAGGGATGTATTTTCTTGATAACCCACTTAATCAATACTCACCAAAACATAGGAATGTTTTTATTATACTTAGTCTTGTCTCTATGGAATTACTAGGGTTTTCTAATCCTAATCCAAAAAATAACTAAACCTATCCTTTGATACCAACTATGAAATCCCTGCTTTTATTACAAACTGAAACATGATTTATTACATAAAAATTTCACTTGATACAACAAAAAAGATCGATAGGTTTAGTGTCTTAGGGGCTTAAGATCATTACATAAAAACTTAAAACATGAAATACAACATCATTATTGAAAACATCCTTTACATGACAACTCCATTCCCTCGTACATAGCATTGCATGAGATAACCTAAGGACGTGCATAAGAAAAGGGTGAGCTATAAATCCCAGTAAGGGAGTACACATGGAATAAGATGAGGAGTACAATACATGTTAGGCAATAGGCATATCAATAGATCATAATAGAAACATGAACATAAAGGCATGATAAATCATGATAATCATAACATGGGAATGTGACAACAACACTTAACATGGAATTAGCATGATCCATGGCCCATTGCACATAGAGAATGAGTAAATCCTAATTTCACATGAAGCACGAGTAAACCCTCATTGCACTTGAATTATTATGAGTCAACACTCATTGCACATGATTTATCATGATACTATACTTTACCCAATGCATTGGAGCGCTATAAGGGCGCACCCTTCTTAAACATTTCATTTCATGCATAAGTGTGCCACATGGATCATAAAACATGGATTCATAAAACATAATCATTTATTCCACGATAAAGGAATGTGGAATTCATAAATGAAACATTAAAATCAATAAGTAATTGTGCATAAAGGTGAATACTCTTGATGTATAAATGGGAATGGTATCCATTACACAATGGCATTTTCTTAGAAAAAACGGTGCGATTTCTGCAGCGTAACGACGTGACATAAGAATTCATAAAAATTCTTGATGAGAGAGAAAGGGGTTCCTCATCATATTTACATGTAATGGACAGTAAGGAGTCAATATAGATATATGTCCCATCAATTTTAATGGAATTTAGATTGATTATTTAAAACAATTTCATGAATGTAAAAAAGGAGAGAGAAGTTCCTTTCTGAATTTCGGCATAGTAACAGGTGTACATGGGAGGCATTTAATTAGAGAGAAAGGGGTATACCATAATTAAAACATAAAGAGGGAAGTATGAGTGAGGTTTGAAACCATAACCCAACATTCATAATTGAAATTAAAAGGGAAAAACAACTTAATGAAAATTGACAAAAATGAGAAAGGAAGAAAAAAACCCTTACTTGGAAGTGTGCTTCCAAAGTATAGAGAGAGGCTTGCGAGAGGATTCTTGAGAGCTTCGGGCACCTTTGGAGGATTCTAGAGAAATTAGGGAAGAGTTTATACGAACTCCAAGGGCTTTGAGTGAGGGGAAAGTTGGAGCTTGGGTGGGTTTATATAGGAAAGGTGACAGAATTCTTTATTATTTAGGTTTGGGACCCCTTATATTAAATTAATCCAAACCACAAACCATTTCATGGTTTTTGACAATGGTTTTTCGAAAAGGGAAGAGGAAAAGATATTTTATAAGGCCAAAGTCCTAACTTGTTAAAATAATAGGGTTTCTTATGTGGAGGTGAGTCACACTCCCATGGAAATTAATTTAAAAAGACCCGATGTTTAATAAGTCTTGAGGGGTCCATTAATGCTTTGAAAAGTAAGTCAAAAAAACCCAAAATCACATTTTTTTAATGGTAAAACATATATTTGCCGAAAATAAATCTTATACTATTTTATTACATCACTATTTGGTCATTATGATGTCATAAAAAACATTATATATTTAAACGGTATTTAATTTTTACCCAAAAATTTGACTGTCTTAGAAAATTATGAAAAATTCACCGTTAGATAATCTCGATGTCATGATTCTAGAAATAAAATTTATATTATCTAAATAATTTTTTAAATATGTTTATTTTCACTTTTAAAATAAAAAACGACATTTAACGAAAATTCATGGATTTTGACAGAAATGGCTTTCAAACCTTAATAAAAATTACAATTACATTCATAAAATTATTAGATCGTTTATATTTAATTAAAATTAATTTAATAATAATAAAAATATTTTATTAAAATTTTATTTAATTCAAAAATCACTTAATTTAATAAAATATAATTATTAATTAAATAATAACTAAAAAAATTATTTGTACTTTAAAAACTATTTACAATGTATCAAAAATGACAAGAAAGTATATTCATTATTATATACAAAAAAGAATGTAAATGAACATAGTACTATTTATTTGTTACATAACCCCTTAAAATAGCTGCATACGAGCTAAGGGTAAGGTGTGCAATGGTGACATACTCTTAGGGTGGCTCAGATAACATCACTCGAGTGGTAATTTCTATCAACTTCCATTTCTCCCGTAGACGGTCCCGTTCGAGCTTAACATGATGAAGATCAGCTTGGGCTTGGTCCAGAGTGAATCACAAGGATGCCACATCATTTCTGAGTTCCGACAAATGGGATTTTTATTGGGAAATTCTACTGGATGATGAAATTGCTTCCTTTGTCTGAGTAAATTGGATTTGTTAAATCCCTATATTTATACTAATCATGTGATCACTATTCAACAGATACATTAGCAAAGGTCAAAATTCTTAACATAAAACCAATGATGTTGACATTTTATATAAACATAAATAGGCATTTAATTATATCAAGAAATATTTCCATTAACGAAACTTTGGGTCGTTACAACTATACATTACTTGTAACTAGATAATACACACCATGTATATTACCTAATTACACAAAACTTAAAATTATCTTATTATACTAGTTAAACTATATCAGTATGTGCTCATTGTGTCCTTTATTTTACATGTACATTTCATTTAATGGGTTATATATATATATATTAAATCTCTAGTTAATTTATAAATAATATTCGTAACTGTAATTTATTTATAAGTAGTAATATAAAGATTATTTTATATGAATTAATACATATGATACAATGTAAACAACATGTTTCTATGTATCATTTACTTGAAACTATACACCATGAAACTATATGATAATACGTGTATGCTACATGAATCATGAGCAAATAGTATATGAACATCATTCATGCTGGGCAGTTCGGATGGGTGATCATCATGTTACCTCTAATGTACGTGTTTTATTCTATATTAGTTTTAAATAAATTATTTAATTTATTTACAATATTGAAGGATGAGAATATAAATAAAGTTTGGATGATAAAAAAGATAAAATAATTTATTAATTAAAGAAGTTAATTAATTTATTCAAGTATGATTTATCTTAAATAAGAATGAAGTAATAAATATATGTTTATTAAATGCATAATTTGTTTCACGTGTGTGGATGATTAAGATAATAAGTTGGACCTTGGTATAGGATTGGTTTCATTTTAATTTATTACTAAATAACATTTATAGAATGTGAATCATCCCTCTCGTTATATATGGGTATGTGTACCCACAATTTCCTTTTATGTAGACTCTTTAAACCTGTCCTTTGGTCCCCCTCACCCATGTGTGAGTAAAAGTTTATATAATGGATTGAGCTCCCAATCGATTGGGTGATGTTTAAGTTTTGAGCTGAAGAAAAACCAATCCAAGAGATACATGGGAGATATGTGGAAATCTGTAACATGAACCAAGTCATGGTTTATGGTATTTTTTAGATTATTCAATGATTATTTTATCATATAATATATAAACTAACCATTAAGAAAAAATTCTGATCATACTACTCTTATTGTTTTATTTCTTTAAAGTTACATGGTTAATTTAATTATGGATGTTTTTTCACAATCACAAGAATAATTAATTAAAAAGAATGAAATATAGAACTAAAATAAATTGGATTATGTGTAAACATAATCTTAGTCAGGTTAATCACTTAATTAAATTCACTTAATATTAACAAGATGGTAATAAAGACAAAATAATAAATTTATACATAAAGATTAAAATCCCAAATATATATATATATATATATTGTGATATCATATACATCTACTACTTAAGTTAAAATCAATCCATAGTTTAATGTGATTTACCAACCAATGTCATAGTGATTTCAATTATTGGGTAATTATAACATGATTTTTGCGTTGATTTAACCTAGTTCACATAAAGGCTTGATTTCAAAACTAAGACTTGGTGAAACCGGGATGCAAAAGTTTAGTAAATCCAAATCAAGGATTTCAAGATTGGGGACTCAACCCAACAGATAATGGAATTGCGAGTTAATGCAGTTGGAGAAAATATGCCTACCTAAAACACTTCAGTTAAATTTTTTAGGAAAAGTATTAGTTATGATAAGGGGAATATGAATCCTTCCAAATTAATATCAATGAAATGGGATATTCCATCACCAATTTTGAGGGATATTGGTTTTCAATAAAATAGTGTGAGATTGTTAAATTTATTATTTATTATCTAATTTTATAAAATAGAGAGATTGATAAAAATTTGGTATTATTAAATATATAAGTGACATCAACATGAATTCAACCATATCACATCAATATATACTTGATAAGTATAAACCAATCACTGGAATTATTTTACAAGAATGAAAAATGTGATTGCACGTTATTGTACACCATGGAAGGAGATTATATTTTCTATAACATCTCATTCTTAAAGCACCTGGCCAGGAGTCCAATAAGGAAGAATCATCTTGGTATGAAAAAAATTTGGATGATGACAAAGATGTCACATGTTTCATGAAATAATCCACATCAAGTGATCTTTTAATGAAACATGAGGATATGGATGTGTATAGTAGTATTTCTTAACATTTTCATCTCTATCAAGTGAAGGTGGGACCAGAGAGATATGAGATCTCCAATTCACTATTTAATCATGGAGAGTTAGTGCCTATTGGGCCTCATGTAGTAAATTTTTTTGGTTACATAGAGACCTTATATATATTGGGAATTAAATTCCCTGATGATCTGAACACATATATTATCCTTTCCTCATTTCCAAAAACATTCTTCAGTTCCATTGTGAATTACAATATGAGTAACAATGAAAAGTCTCTTTCAGAGCTTCTTAATATCATTCACCAAGATCACAGGGAAATGGGGAATGAAAACCCCACAGTCTTTATAGAAAACAAGAAAAAAATGAACAATTAAAAGGTGATTAATTCTTATAATAAGTCTAAAGATACCAATCACCACCGTTATAGGGAAAAATTATCCAAAGGTATACAAAGAAAAATAGACACAGTATGTTTTTTATGTTGAATGTTAAGCCATAAGAAGAAGAACTACACCCATAAGCAAGGGTATGACAATGTAGCATTCATTATCTAGTGTAATATTTCTATATCTACACATTGGGGACCAGATTTAGATTTTTGTTCTCACACGTATATCTAAATTTCATTAACAATTATATTTCACAAGATTTACATAGGATGGTTGGATCTTTGAGTAGGTAATGAATCCTTACTCACTTTTTTAGCTATAAGAGACTACAACCTTCTACTACCAACTACAATAGATTTAGTTTCCACAAACTATTATTTTTTTACATGTGTTATTAAGAACACCCTATATGTTTCTTTCCTTAACATGGATGTATTTATTTTCAAATTTGTAAATAAATAATTCCTCATTTATAAAGACATCATTTTTATGGTATGGAAAACCTAAATAATGGTATTTATGTATTAAAATAAAAAACCAAGTATTGGTAATAGATAGTGAATCATGTTTGTACGAATCATTGAACACCTAGTTGCGGCATCACCTTCTTAGTCATATAAATGAGAAGTATATGGAAAATATTTATCAAGATTGTTATTTAGTTTCTTTTGAGATATGGAAACATGAATTATTTCATTATTTTTTTAATAAAAATAACCAAACCATCATTCAGCTGACAGGGGAAAATGCCACATTGCTTCAAGGATTAGTACCCATTAATGTCTGTAGACCATTTTCTGTAGAATCTAAAGGAGGATATTTCAACATGATAAATTTTACTAATGAATTTAGTAGATATAGATATTTCTAGATGATGTGGTATATTTCTAAGAACTTTTAGACATTCAATTAGATCAAGAATGTAATATAGAATCAACATGGTAAGAAGAAAAGGAATCTTTGTTCTAATTAAGTTGATGAATATCTTAAATTAGATTTTATTAACTTTATATTAGAAGTTTTTGGATTTTAAGTCTACTCAATCCACCTTATAAACCATAGTGGAATGGTTTAAGTCAAATTAAGAACCAAACCCTATAATATATGGTATGTTTGATGATGATTCATGCTGATATTTCATTATCCTTTTGGGGAAATGAAATATAAAATATGGAATAAACACTCAACTAACTACTAACTAATGATTAAAATGGAATTACCTTCATGTTATAAAGTTAAAATATAATTATTTTTTCACATACATGTGTATGGTGATATTAGATAATTTTTAATGCCACATATGGAAAAAAAATTATCAACATGAGGTATGAACTGTATATTTAAAGGAAAGACAAATTAAACTGAGGAATATTATCTCTATAACACCTCAAATAAGAAATTTATTATAATAAGGGTATCCATTTTTCATGATATGGTGACCATCCTCAAGAAGGTTTGTGAGAGAACGATTAACTTCAGTAAAGTTTATGTTTAAGATATATAAGAGTTGGTACACAAACAGTTTCCATAGGTCCTAGTAGAACATATTTTTCTTGAAACTCGACTACAACATAAGTGAAATAGAGAGGTAATATAACTAGAAAGACATAGTTATATAGTCACATAAAATGGTGGATCATGATTGATTGAAAATAATGAAGCTTTCTTTTCCAAAGAGGCATTAGAGAGATAAAATTTGCAATATGGTAATAATCCATGAATTCTAATACGGATTCCGTATATTAGAAACATGTTTGAGTTCTGATAAATCAACCATTTTATGTAAATATTTTTTGGTGTGAATGGGTATTCAAAACAATACTACACATAAAAGGTTAAAATAATACCAAAAATCATGGCTAGTTGATAAAGGGTTTAAAAATAATTAAGTAATTTACTATACTAAAACCTTTTCTTCATTCATGTTTAAATATATCAGAATTATACTTTTTTTAGAAGCTTACCATGACTATGAAAATTTTAAAATGTATTTCAAAATATTTTTCCTTAACATGAACCTTTAGGAAGATGTGGTATGAAAAAACCGGAGGGGTTTTTGGCTCCAACTAATTCAAAAAGGCTTTCAAGTTAGACAATTCAATTTATGGATTCAAAAAATTATCTCGGTCATTAAAAATTTAGTTTGATGAAGCTATAAAAGAATTTGGTTTCATTGAGAATGAATGTGATCTATATGTTTACATATAGTTTGTTGGGAAAAAATTCATTATCCTAGTAGTATATTTTAGAGACATATTAATATTAAGAATTATATACTAACCTTATAGTAATTTATGTATTGGTTAAACAAGTTCTTATCCATGAAGGTTTTAGGTAAATAATCCTACATTCTATAGATCAGGGTCATTTTTGATACATCAAAGAGTATTCTTCGACTAATTCAAGGTTCATACATTGACCATATAGTAAATAGATTTAGTATGGAAGAATCTCATAGGGGATTGTTTTTAGTGTCATATGGTATTAATATTTCTAAAAAAATCACCCTTAGAAACAATTGGAAGAAAAAAGTAGTGAGTAATATTTTTTATTCTTTTATAATATAATATATCTTACATTCTATTTTATGTACTAAGATTCATGTTTCATACACCTTGATCATGGTAGGTAGATATCATTCTGATCTAGGTAAGCAAAATTAGTTTGTTGTTCGGTTTTTTCAAAAATATATGAGAAGATCTAAAGATATTTTCATGGTGTATGAAGGATATTAGAAGAAAAATATTAGGGGTTATATTGATGATACCATTCAAATAGATCAAAATGTTATGAAGTAACATTCTGGATATATCCTTAAACTAAATAGAGGACTTTTGGTTTAGAAGAGTTCAAAGAATCCAATTTTCAATGATTCTATATAAAATTCTGAGTATATAGAGGATTCTAATATAGAAGAAGATTTTTTTTGGATATGAAATATTTTTCATGATCTTGATGTTGTAAGTAACAGTAAATACCCTATCACATTAAATTATGATAGTACTGTTGTAGTGGCTCTCATAATGGAGAAAACGTTACACAAATATACAAAAACATACTATAGAAGTATCACCTCTTGGGGGATTTTTTAGAGGTTTGATGTTATGATAAGTAGAGTTTACATGGAATAAAATTTGGGGAAACCATTTTCTAAATCCTTATATCAGAGAAAACATGAGTATCATGTGAGGGCTAGCAGACTGAAGGTTGTTAGCAGTTTTCTCTAGTGGAAGTTGGAGTCTGTTGGATTTTGTTCCCTGAACAAACTTCTATGGACTCTATGATTACTTTTTTTATTATTATATTAATATCAATAATATTATTATCACATCAAAATTTTTCTTATGCATTACATTGTATGTAATAATGTGTTAATTGTAATTTTAACACTGGAAAGTTATAGCAATTCACCATTATGGTGAAAACCCTTACATTCCATGGTAATTTTAATTAATATATTTTATATAGCTAGATGATATAATTTTATGGGACACAGATGATATAGGCTTTCAAGGGTGCTGGATAATAGGGCTTTGAGGAACTTTCACATGGTGTATGCCCTTGCTAATTTCCAATGTAGAAGATTATGAGGACATGAATCGCCAACAAGAAATCTATATTTATATGTGTCATCGGATGTTATTTTCTATATATGTTTATATTGATACTTTTAATTTAATATTATTTTTAATGTATATTATTATTTTTATACTATGATATATTTATAAAAATTATGATGACATATGTTCATAGAAAAGTAAGATATATTGGATACATCATGAGTAATATTGTATTAATGAATAATAAGAGAAAGGATTTATTCTCTTATGTTATTTAATATAAGTTGATATCTTAAGAGCTTTTATGGGAATGAAAATGCCTAAATAGATCTACAAAAATGGGTTTTTGTGGGAATTTTCATTTCTAGAAAGTCAAAGAAAGTGACATTGTACACATCGATTGATGACACAAACATGCAACCTATCTGATTAGAGATATCATGATAAAGGGATATATTATATAGTAATCATATAAAATATTAACTTTATTCTCTATGGGTTCCTTGTAATGTTGATAAAATATAACCTTATATTTGTGTGGGTCCTCCTAATCTCATTGAAAGAGTGGCCTAGAGGGTCACACACTATATGTATCCATAATCTTAGTTAAAAAATTAATAATTTTCATTATTTAACAAGTTAAATAAATATTATTCACATACATAATTTAATAAATATTCTTGTTTGATTCATTTCAAATATTCAGTCACTATTTATTTATAGAATATTTATGAGAAGAGTATTTGTAATCCTTAATTCTTAGTAAGGATTAACATACAATGGATTCTTTCATTACATAAACATAGCATAAGTGATATGATAGTAATAAATGAAAAACATGAATCTATAATAAAATTAAAATAATTTAATACTATATCCATGATAATAAATGATAATATGGATAACAAAAATCATTGATTTCATATTTATGTAATGCATTATTTTAGACATCAAAATATGTTGTGAAGGACTTATGGGAAGATACTTTTTTATTATAGGAAGATGTATAAACCAAATACCAACCTATTTTAACTCATTATACATGTTGATTAATTAAGGGGATATATAATTTTTAACCCAATACATCACCCGATTAAGTCCAATTCATTCACCATAAGAGTTTTCAAGATCTTTAATACAATTACCTAAGGAACCGCTTATTGAATAGAACTTGGATATCCATATAATGATAAATATTGATTCAAATTATTACCCATTATATAAAATAATATTTATATCTAGTATAACATCCTTTAATCAACTTATAATTTGTGTGGTATCATCAAAGAAACATGAAGTATCCTCATCAAAGAAATATAGGGGAGTGGGTACTTTCAATGTACTAATTTATCCAAGGAAGATAGTAATTGGGTTTAATAGTTTCCAGTGGTAAGAGAAAAATGAAATGTCAGGAAATAATCCTTTATTATGGTTCATTAAAAGTTTTTTAATATTATAAATAACATCCTCTGGGAGTGTCTCACTAGGTGTTTAGTCTTAGGCCCATTCATCATGCGTCATGGTGATAATTGATTCAATGATCAACCAAACCTTTTAAAGGTGATTTCCCCTAGGTTAATTTGTTCCATATACACATACACATTCCAGTATATATATAGGGATGTATTTTATAGGAAATTAAACACACTTTTACTTTACTAAAACATAAGATGGTTTTTCTACCCTGGAAAAGATTGAGTTTTGAAACGGTTTTTGGAAAATTGTAAATCAAGAGAATATGAGAGAGGGATTAAAATATATATTTTTGAATCTGATAAATTCCACAATTAAGATAGAAACGTTTATTCCATTTAAATTTATTCATCACAAAAACTAGTTGGTGAATATAACATGAGTCCCAAATAATGAAAGTTGATATGGAAAACCCCCACATATGGCTTGGGTAATAATTCAATTAAAACCCCTTGAAATGAAGTGATTAAAATTGATCTAAAGATTATATTTATAAATTAATTCCATGATAAAATATCTCAAATATGTGGTATATAGACCACATAAATGATGTTATGCGCATAATACCGAATATGTCCCAAAGAGAGGAATTTGAGATGAAAAACTCTTACCTCTTATTCTCGTTTCCATGAATATATACTTTAACCTCCAGTACTAGAAACATGGATATATTAATAAATAATTAATAACCATAATCATATCCATTTTAATTTATATTATTTATAAATATTTATTCTCTATGTGAGTTATACAAATTTTTCACATCAGGCGTTTATAGTTTTTATTATTTGTGCTAGTTTCATAATACTGGTGTATGTAATCATTCTTATTCCAAATTTGATTATAACTAGTTCATTAAATTTTATTTTATGGATTATTTGTAATTATTTATTATGTATCAAATTACGTTCATGAGTGTTTTAGTGTTTATTATTGAACATGAAATCAATAACAATCATGTTCAATTAATTTTGGACTATCAATGTGTGATTTCTTAATTAATAAATTACAATTAATATAAGGTATCCAAAAACTAGAAAATAAATAGTTAAAAATTTATATCATATTTACTGTTAAATAATTATTTCATGTTTATTCGTGATATTAATGCATAGTATCATTCATGTAGGTGGTTAGACTGAATAAAACACAAACATACATTGATTTAATGAGTGATTATGAGGTTGTTTTTGTTGTAATACAATTATAATATAATCATAATGATATTATTTATTATTTATCAATATGATATATCATAATTTTATGTAATTATAATAACAACTAATGTATATGAAAATATTATACAATTTGAATGAAATGTTATCCTCATGGTATTCTTATTTTAAACGAATAAATTAACGATGGTCGTTTTGTTGATCATATCATTAGTAGGTTGAAAAATTATTCACAAAATAACCTTAATTATATAATAAAAAAAATTTGTCCTTTAATTCAATCCATATACACATCCTTGTAAGGAAATGAAGGAAAACTAAATTATTTGCATTGTAGAGTCTGCACAATGCAAGAATTATGGTTTTTTTTCATAAGGGAATGTTAAATGTTGGATAGTTTTTGTTCACAAAATATAAATATATAAATAATACTATAAATATTTAATTAATAATATAATATTTGGAAAAAATAATTTTAAATTTAAAGATAAATGGAAAATATGTTAACGAAATGATTTAACTTGTGTTGAGAACTTTTAAATTCTCTTGGAGTATTCCATGGATAATATTGGTATTGATGGGGTAGTGAGAGACCCCTTCTATTGGTGAAAAGAGGGGCTTTCATGGAAAATAAAATTTGGTATGGGGTGGGAATGGAATCATATTGGTGTTAGATGGTTTTGGTGAGTTAGGTGGATAAATTATATGTGTGAATACTGTATATCAGTTTAAAACCTAACAAGGTTTTCTAGAAGGTTTTTGTGTCCTTTTAATTAATAAAAATATGAGACAACTCATTTACCCATTTTCCGTTAATAATCTTGATTAAAAAGTAACCATGATAATTATTTTATTACTAAAAATACATAATATCTAGTAATAACAGATTTCAACCTACTAATTATGAATTCAGGTTCCATTTATCATAATTTGAAGTCTAAATATGAGAAAAATTTCTTTTCAATGAAAATATATATATATAATAAAAACTATTTTTATAGAAAAATGTAATTTTATATATTAAATGATTTTTATTTTTTTTATTAACAGTTATTAATTTAATATGTTTTTATATATTTTTTTATGTGTTTAAACATCATATTAGAGTCATATTTTAAATTATATTAATATAATTTGTTTAGATAAAATTATATGACTCTGATAAAATTAATTATTTTAAAACAAATATTTTACTTTTACCATGGAAATTATTCTCTATCCTAAGTAATTTTTTTAATTTTTAAAAAATAAATTATCATAATTTTATATTTGGAACTATTTATTCTGAATAAAAATCACATTTTATCAAATATAATTAACATGTGTAGGGAAAATTAATGTTACAATATGTGCACTTTGAACCCCATTTTTTTTATAAAAATCACAAAAAAACATATTAAGCTAATATAATATAGAATAATTCATAAATTAATTTTATTTAGTTAAAATAAAATTCTATCATTTTGAAATTAAATTCTTTAATATACATATAAATAAAGTATTTTTAGATGTACATCATTTGATGGTCTAGGATATAGTGTTTAGAAGGTATAATAGGGTCTCATGTTTGATGTTCTTCTCCCATAAATAATTTCTTCATTGAAATTAGGGTATATATAATCTGTTTAAATAATTTGGTTATGTCTTCCTTATAGCTTATTCAGGATCCAAGGTTGCCTCTTAAAAATTATTATTTTCCCAAATTAATTTCACTAATTGATTTGTTGAATTCCACAATATATTCTCTTTGTTTTCAAGAATGTGGATATATTATTTATTATAAGAAAAGTCAGGATCCAAATATATTACCTCGTTTGTGAGAACATGAAATTTATTTCAATTTTTTATCATCTTTAATGAAATAAAGAAGTTGTTTCTTTAATAATATTTAGGTTCCATTTCTGATTGGTAATCTATAGATAAAATTCTTTATAGTGTTTCAAATGGTCCAATGTACCTAAGAATAAACTTCACCTTTTTACTAAATCATATAAATCCCATATATGGTCAAACATTCAGTAATCCATGATCCTCGACTTGAAATTAAAAGTATTTAGTTTTATTATCAGTATATAAATTTTTTATACCTAATGAAAATTTATTATGATCATGAATAGTTCATACCTTAACATTCATCTCATTTACAAGATCTGGTCAAAATAACTTTCTTTATCTAAATTCATCCTAATAGGTTTTAGTGTGACGTATATTCCTATAAAATTATTTCTATACTACCATTTAGTTGCTTTAATAGAAGATATTATTGTATGAAAGTTAAACCAAAGGTAGATATTGATCCCACATACCTTTTAAGTTAAGAAAAAATGGTATTATCATGTCTTCCAAATTCAAGACAGTCCTTTCAAACTACTTATTAGTCAAGAGATGATAGGTGGTGCTTAAATGTATCTCATTATTATGACCCATTTGAAGACTCTTTTAGAGTTTTGATGTGATACTAGGGTAAATAACATATATAATCAATAGAGGTTACCCATAATTCCTTATGATATCATTAATATAGAATCTGATAAGGTGATCAAGTGGTAGATCTTCTTTTATCACTAGGAAATGAGGAGTCTTAGTAAGATGGTCAATTATTACCCAAATAACATCGTTCTTCCTTATAATATTTGTAAATATAGTGACAATTTTCATTGTAACATTTTCCAACTTCTATATAGTTATAGATAGAGGTTCCATGACTCCTTTAGGATGTTTTCTTTCATCATTTACATGATGTTATACTAATCATCTAAACACATAATCTACAATTTCACACATTATAAAATCCCACCAAAAATATTATCTTAAATAACTATACACCTTTTTTCTTCCATGGTGTATATATAAATTTGAATTATTTACTTAATCTATAAATTACCTCTTCAACTCTAGTATGTATGGTACACATAAAATCTTCCAAAACTTTAACACACCATATTTATAGATGACTTTTGTACATTTTTTAACATTTACTTCATTAATCTTATTTTTTATGTCATTTTCATCAGATTAAGTCTTCTCTAAAATTTATATTAAGGGAGGTTTATGAATTTATTAAAAAGGAATGATGTTTCCCCTTTACTAAAAATAACCATATACATCTTTAATAGATCTCTATATATAAGATACATGTTAATCCTCACCATAGTCAGAACTCTATGGTCCCTCTTTCTAAATGCATCAAAAAACATTTTTACATTCCTATGGTTATATTGCATCGAGAAATCATAACACTTGAGTAGTTCAAACAATCTTATTTTACTCATTTTGATCTCTATTTAATAGAATATATATATTAAACTCTTATGGTCTGTAAATATTTCATATCATTCCCTGTACAGATAGTGCCTCCCTATCTTCAGTGGAAATATTATGGATTCCAAATCATGGAAATTATTTTGATATTTCTGTTCATGAATTTTCAATTTCCTTAATTTATTGGCAATCACACTATCATTCTGTATAAGGACACATCTATGTCCATTCTTAGATTCATCACTATATATTAAAAATCCATCCTTAACTAATGGTAAATTTAATATTGGTGAATTAATTATTCTCTCATTCAGTTATTCAAAACATTCCTCAAATTCACTTTAAAATGTGAATTTAACCCCTTTATGTGATAACTTGGTTAATTGGTCGGACAACCATGTTAAATCTTGAAAAAACAACTAATAGTAACCTTCTTAGACTGGAAAACTTCATATATTAGTTATGTTCATTACTGTAGTCCATTAATTTACTACCTTTTTCTTTGATCAGTAAATAAATATTCCAACCATAGAGATAATATGTCCATGAAAAAAATTACATTGAATTAAAATTCCAAATTATTATATTTCACTACAAAAAAAGTGACTTATACCAACAGAAATTTAGTGAAAAATAATATATTTGTTGGTATAAAATAGTAATTCCAACATATACTATGTTTTGTTGGTATTAATGTCATGTACCATCACTTTTTTTACCAACACATATATCTGATGATATTAATTTTTTTATACCAACAAATCTTTTACTAACAATAAAATATGTTTCATTATCATACTAATAGAAACACTTGTTTTACCAACAAATGAATCTATCATTATTAATTATCCTCACTAAAACATATTTTACCATTATAAAAATATATTATAATAAATTATTCACTAATAGTTATTATTTTATAAAATTGAATAAATTTATTAACAATTTAATAAAAACACATCATTTTCAATATTTTTTTTATCTTGAATTAAAATATGTTTAATTTAATAATATTTATATGTTTTTAGATAAATTATATATATATATATATTAAAAAATATAAAATTGTTGATAATTGATAATTTTATAGAAAACCTAATCATGATTAGTCTTTACGCCAATCCATCCACCTACATCAATCACCAACGAATTCTCCAATTTCTCCCAATTCTTCGACTACTAGGGCATGAGCTTTCCTCACCACAGTCGAGCACCCATAGCCTTGAACGAGATAAAGCCGATGACGACAATGGGAGATCATCGCCAAAGTAAATGTCAGGATGAACAATTCCATATGCGTTCGTGAACGAGAAGACCGAGGTTGGAGCCGATCAAAACCCTTCATCGTTGTGCCATCGAGGATAGGAAGGGGCCATTGAAATCCAATGAATACATGCTACTAGTTAAGGGAAGAAGTTTGGGCCATGGTAAGAATCAGACGAACACAGTCTCCTACTGGGGAGATCTTGTATCACCTGGGTAACTTCGATGGACAGGAAATACCACCGCCCTACACTCGTTGTACATGGCCAAAATATGAGACCAGCCACAAGGACTAGACCTGGGGTTTAGCATCACGGAAAAGGGGTGTGATGACTTTATTATATGCCAACACAACACCATGGGAGAAACATTGGTTGTTAAAGCAGAAACAACGGTTGTTGAAGCCGAGCTAGGGAACAAAAAAAATAATAGAGTTATAATCCTTAAGTTCACACATATTTATTTTATATTTTGTTTTGTAAATACCTTAAATTTGTAATTTTTTCTCTTGAGTTTCTTTTTATTACATTTATTGTGTTGTTTTCTGTAGATTCTGTTGAAACCCTGCATTCCGGAGACTGCTATTCTACAACAATGGGACATGCTTTGGGGTTTTCTTCTAATGTAAGTGTTATTGCTTCCAATTAAAGTGTTATTGTTGTATTTGAAAGTATGAACACTTTGACAATATTTGAGTGTTCTTAGGGACTTTTTGAGTATGTGTTCTTGTTGCCTTTGAGAGTATTCATACTTCAATGTTCACAATGTATGTGTTCTAAATTAGTATACTTTAATGTGTGCTATAATCTATGAGTTTATTATGCACTACATGATTTTATGTATGGGATACTGCATAACCATTTCTCACCAAGAAAAATAACAAAGTTTTATGATCTATTTATTTATTTACTAATTTTTATGGCAGGATCCGTCTTATCCTATTAGTAATTTTGGACCATCTACCTGCCTACTCAAAGAATGCATCTTATGATGAATATGTGGAGGTAACCAACCACTCTCTCTCTCTCTCTACCTCTCTATCTCATATATATAATCACTATTTGTTCTGGATATTATTAGTTTATTTGGTGAATTTATGTAATAAAATTTATGTATAAAAGTATAGGTCAATTTGTTTACTATAGATTTATCACACCAAAATAGTTTGACATATCTTATTTATCATAAAAATTGTTTTTTCATTCTACATAATTATGAAAACATTTAGAAATTTATATTTTTATTTAAATACATAATCAACGCTAGAAATCCTTTTTTTCCGGTTTTATAAATCCAATGTGAATTTTTTTTTGTTCTTTTGAAAGATAGTTTCCATGGAACATAAATCTGATATGCATTCTACATAATTAGATTCATAGAACATAAATATATGCATTGAAAACATAAATATATGATTTCAAACGCGTTCTCTAAAATGGTAAGAATAGTGCTAATACTTTTGGTTTGAGATGATAGAAAATTACAGAGGACATGAGTGGGTGGAGAAGAAATGAGGGAGTAAAATGGGTAGAGGAGTGCTACTTTCTTTTTGTTGGTGTTAAATTTTTGGTTAATCAATTAGGCCTAATTTATTATAACGATGAATGGCGATCCAAATGTGCAATGAGTTCCAAATTTTCAGATTTGGTTCCTTCATCATAAAGTTCACAGGCTTAAGTGTTAGCTTTTTTCTTGTTGATGTTATTATATTTTCATGTGTGAACGATGATGAGGATGAATTCTAATGTGGATTGAATTTTTTTTAAAGTATGACAACATTCCCACACATTTATTTTCATTCTCTTTTCATGAAATATGGAACCAAATCGTCATTGGACATAGATTGGGAATCATATATCAAATACTGACTCTATTATCATTGGATAAAGATTGAGAATCCTAGGAAACTCATTTTTTGTAGTGCACTATATGGGAACGAAACAAATATTGTTTTTTAATATGTTTCACCCTTCTTAACTTGTTTAATTTCTTTTCCCCGGGGGGGGGGGGGTTCTTTAATTTTAATGGTTCTATTTTTGATTTTATAGGTAGCATATATTGATGTGTCTGATGATACAAGCTATGTGTTGTAGGAAAGATATTTTCAAAGCAAAGCATTAGTTTGAAATGTTCCAGTCATAATAGTTGGTGGTGTTTATCCTAGATTGATAAAAGGTTTCATTTCAGAGTATTCATTCCTTTTATTTTACATTTAAAACAACTTGGTAGAATTAAGAGTTGTATATGTAGCACATGACTTCATTTTAAACATTTCTCTTTCAATAAATATGTATTGTTTAGCACACAATTGTTGAATATTATTGAAAATATTATTAAATATTAGCACCCTCTCTGACATATATTATATTTATGAACATATTCACTTGTTCTATTAACTTTGGTCCAACAAATATGTTTCAATTCATTAACGTTATACTTGGTATTTTATAACCTAGAATTACTTTGATAATATTTGCCTTTTAATAAGAAAATGTCAGTAAGAATCTTGATTATCAATGACATGTTATAATTTTTATTATACTCTACACTATGAAATCTGGAATCTCTATATGTGTAATATAATTTCTTGTTTGTAAACACAGAGTGAAATCATTGTGAAATTCCGTGTGTACAATCTATGTAAAAATCCGTGTGTGCAATCTGTGTGAAAAATTCATGTGTATAGTCTGTGTTTAATCTATGTGTGCAATCTGTGCCTGCAAACTCAATGTGTAATCTGGGTCTATAAACTCAGTGTGTAATCTGTGTGTGTAAACTCACTGTGTAAACTCTCTGTAATATCAGGGTGTAATGTGTGTGCAGTCTGTGTCTGTTTGTTAAAATTGTGCGTAAACTTCAGTGTAAACTCTATGTTTACCCTCAATGCGTAATCTATGGGTTCAATCTATGTATGTGTTTAAAAACTATGTGTAAAATTAGTGTCTAATCTTTGTGTGAAATATGTGTCTGTCTTCGCAAAATGTGTGTAAGCTCAGTGTAAGTTGTGTCTGCAATATGTATCTGTGTGTGAAATACATGTGTCAAAACACAGTGTGAAATCTGTTTTTGTAAACTCAGCGTGTGATTCGTGTCTATAAACTCAGTGTGTAATCTCATTGTGTGATATGGGTGAGAAATCTGCCCCTATATGTGTAAACTATGTGTAGGAAACCTAAGTCTCATAGCCCAACCACTATCCACTCTAAATTAATGTTATTGCATCTATTTACTAGCAGCATTATCATTTACATCCAATATGTCAGCATTATCTTTTCCTTGATTTTTTATTATATTATTAGGCCTTTTATTCATCCTATAATGTTATTTAACTCGTTCTATAGGAAACTTGAGTCTCTCATCATGTTTTCAATGATCCCTTGCAAGAATGTCGGCACCATGTTTAACCCAAATTGGAGTGGTTGTTTGCTGCAACAAGTTGTCTGGTCATGGCTGGTTCAAAGTTCGTTGGAGATCATGCTGGATTGGGATTATCATCATCACACTTGTGTTTGGCCACTGAAAATCTGGGTCATGCCACAATGATGGAGAAGGTTTGGTTCTTGTCATCAATTAATGCCTGTGTCAAATGTCCAGATATGGAAGCTGATTCTTGGTTCGTTGGGTATGGCTACGAAGCTACCCCTCACATAAGAAGAAATGGAGGTTAGTGTTAGTGCTTAAGCTTCTGGTTGTGACATGGGGTCAAGGTAACTTGAATCTGGGTTGTGTATCTATTATCCAAAGACCTGAGCTTGGTACGTTGTCATTTTCTCCTACACAGGATTGCTAGTTCAGGTTGCCCAGGTGACATGATGAAGGGGTTCACATGGAAGAAAAGATAGATTAGAGTCCGAAACATCACCAATCCCAACATACCACACCGAAAACTTGAGTGCATGGAATCCACCTTGAGTAATAATTTCCAGTAGCTGATCATGGGTTTATAGTTAAAAGAGAAGCAGAAGACCTAGGTTGTTGCAGTTCGAGAATCAAACAGAATCTTCTTCAAGCTACCGGGTTGTACTGGGGATGGTTGTACCGATATTGTATCGAGCTAAAGGTTTTTAGTGTGGCGGTCCGTTCTATTTTTTGTTTTAATGTTGCAAGTACAGAAAGGAACAAGAACATATACAGTGCATGACAGTTTCTCTCAGCCCATTCTAGGGTTTTCTAGTGTAACATTAATTCAAACTCTGTTGATATTTCCCTTTTTTATTCATTTTATTGGTTATGTTTTTATTTAAAGGTGAATTCTAATTTTTCTATAATGCATAAAATGTATATAAAAATATAATATTATCCATTATCATTAATCGGTCTCCATAAGGACTGTCACTCTCTTGTTACTGCTTGTGAATAAAGAATGAATTTCTGCTTCATAGACTGGTCTTTTCATGATTGAATTGAACTATTATTCTAAGATGAAGGACATTATTTATTTTTTCTTGAATAGTAATCAAGAAAATGATTTCATTTTAGGATTCAATATAATTATTTTTTAATCAAGATTGGTCACATTGTTTCTTTGAGTTGGGGATTACCCATGGAGCTACAACTATTAGTTTTGTATTCTAGCCCTTCATCTTGAATGTGGAACCCACATCAGTTGTCATGGATTCTTGATGCTGGTTGAATAATCCGGATCCATTTTCATTTGGTGATCAAGATATTCTTATACCTTTGAATATAGAAATGTACAATGATATGGGGGTATTTGGATGGACATTTGTATATTTGAGTTTATAATATGAAGGTGACTTAATTCATACTACATTATCCATTTTAATTCTAATTTTATTATTTGTGTTGTGTTTATTTTTAGAGTAGGTGATTATGGTGATGTATTGTGAGTAATGGACTTCGGATGCTGGGCATTGTGCATGAAGGGGTCATGGTTCTGGAGATATGGATTTACTAGTGCTGGATATGATTCATTGGCATGGATTTCTCTCTCGAATGCAATCGATGGTTTGTTGGTGGTACTCACTAGTGTCTGGTGTGGGAGTTGGTTCGCTGGCATGGAAGTTTTCCCACATGGATGGGATGCTCTTGTGGAGCCATGGATGGGTCGGGGGTGGTCTCGATGTTGTGTGGGTGGGGTGTGATGGATCATTTTGTATTAAATTTCATTATTAATATAATTAATTTTTTTCTAATATTGAACATTTGTTAAAATCTTATTTGGTTTAATAATTAATTTAGATGTATTATATATTATAAATTAATTAATATTTATAATATGAAAGTTGTTTGAACATGTGTTAAAATCATATTCGGTTTATTAAATAAAATCAATGTATTATATATGATAAAATAATAAATATGATATATAATTTTACGAGCAATAAAATTTTAGAAATTTTATTCAAATGTAATTTATAAATAAATATATACTATATGATGGTAATATTATTACCAACAGATAATTTTTTCATCAAAACCTGTTGTTAAACACTTTAACCAACATATATATTATATTTTGGTAATATTATTACCAACAGAAAAATTTGTCATTATAACCTATTGCTAAAACTTTTAACCAACATATTTATTATCTATTGGTATTATTATAATTGCAATAGAATGATTTTATCTATCGTAAAATCATTTAGCGACAGAGTTGTTACCAATAGTTTAGTGACAGAGACATATATGTTGGTAAAACGTTTTACCAACAGAAAATGCACTTTTACCGACAGATACGATTTTGTAGTGTTTCCTATATAAGTCCTTTTTCCTAAGGGTATCTAAAATTATTTTTATATGAATATCATTCTCTTTACATATGTTAGAGTATATCAAGATGTCATCAATTAATTACAACACAATATTATCAAGATACTACTTGAATAATTTGTAAATCATATCCATAAATACATATGTTTTATTTGTTAATCTAAAAGGAATTACCATAAATCCATAATTTTTTTACCTTGTTTGAAATTTCATCATAGGTATCTCATTCTTCTTCACCCTTAACTAATGACAACTCGAGAAAATATTGATCTTTGAAAAGTAATTGGGATCCTTAATTTTTATCAAATAACTCATAAATTCATGTAAAAGGATAATCATTATTTACAATTATGTCATTGATCTCCATATAGTCAATGCACAACCTCATGGTCCCATCCTTCATTTTCTTGATAAAACAAGGTATTCCCACAGTGAAATAACATGGCATATAAATCCATTATCATGAAAATATAAATATTATTTCTCAAACTCTATGAAATATATTGGTTCCATTCCATAAGGAGTTATAGATATAGTTCAAGCATCATGAATGATTTCAATGGAGAACTCATCTTCATTCTCAGGCGAATGATCAGGTAATTATTCGAAAAAATGTCAATGAAGATTTGTATTATGGTTACTTCCTCTATTTTTAGGATGCCTTAACTTCCATATATTTTTCTTTATCATTATATTTACATATAATTTTATTATACAGATCTACTTGTGGATCAATACATGATATACATGATTAATTTTCCCCTATAAAGATTAGAGATTCCACCTCACCTTCACGGATCAAAATTTAATTGTATTAGAAAAAAAATTAATTTTACATTAAAATAAAATATGTCACACCCGTCCTTTTTATATTATTTATTTAATTGTTTTTATTGGGAATCAGGTGGTTCGGGTCAAGGTCGAACTTAAATTTCTGAGTTTTATTTTGAAACACACTTTTTGGACTTTTTGGCGTTCAGCGCACCGCTGTCGAAGCGGTGCAACCTCACTTGGTTCGCCTTGAAACCTCGCTCAGCTCTCCGCAGGCCTGCTTGATGAGAAACAAATTAAATAAAGAAGTTATTAATAACGAAATAAAATTTAAAAGAGGGATAAAATGGAAATGAAATTAAATAAGAAACGTGATAAAATTTAGTGGTTTTTTTTAATTTTGAGGGATGTTATTATCATTATTATTGTTAGTTTTAAAGATAATAATTTATTTAGGTTATTATTATTATTATTAGTTTTATTTTATTTTAGTTTACTTTGTTTCATTTACATTTTATTTTATTTTCTTTTTCTATTTAGTATTTACTTTTTTTCTTTCCCTCTCTCTTGCCTAGGGTTCGGCCAAACCATCTTCTTTTTTTTCTTCTTCTTTTTCCATAGCTCATGTGCGCCGCACCCCCCATCCCTTTCCACCATTTCTTTTTTTTTCTTTCTTATTCTTCATCTCGTCGAATCCTTCCCCCCCCCATTCTCCCCGGTTTTGTGCCGCCTCCCTATCCCCCAGTCCGGCGACCTCCCCCTCTTGGCCCAGTCGAGGCGCCACCCTCCCCTGCTCCCTCTTCAGCCGCTCCGGCCTGCCCTCCCCTTAGCCGCACTCCCATAAAACCACCCTCCTGGATGACTAGGTCACACCGGCCTCCCTCCTCCCTACCGTCTTCGGCCAACAGCTCGCCCCGTCGCACCCCATCTCCGCTGCCCGAATCCACCCAGCCAGCCCCACCGTCGACGCTATTTGCCTCACTCCCCTCCCTTGGTTCTGCTCGCACGGCTTTTCTCCAGGGGCATGCCTCACCGCTATCTCCCTCCTCTCTTCTCTTTTATTTTATTTTATTTATTTATTATATATTCTATTCTCTCCTTCTTTCCTCCTCTTCTTCTCTCTTTCTCTCCTCACCTTACATCCTCCCAATAGCTGGTCAGCAGCCCTTCCCGCACCCCCGCTCGGCTGCCAGACATCCCTAGCAACCCGGCTCGCGCTCACCGGACAGCCGCTGTGCGCCCCTCGGTTGGATCCCGAAAATTCCGCGATAAGGGTTTGGTTTTAATTTATTTATTTTTTATTTCTTTTTTTAGTTGTTAATTAATATATTCAATTATTATCTCTTGTGTTTAAAATTGTCAATCAAATTATTTGATTATTATTAAATTGGTTAATCATTTTATTTAATATGTTTAATTGTTTATCAATTTAGTTAATTGAATTTTTTAATTGATAATATATTTCTTTAATTACTATTAAATTTTTCTCATTCATTATTCAATTTAATTAATTATTATTGATTTGATTTATTGTTAGTTAAATTATTAAATCGCTGATGTTGTGAGGGGTTGGCGATGAGAATTTTTGGTCTACTGTTTTAGGAAATTTTTGATGGTTCCGTGCAGTGCGACCTTTGCACAGCGGGAGTATTGCGCCGTATCATTTTTCTTTCTTTCCTGCATTGAGGTAGGTGGTTCCATGCCTTTACATCATTTAGATAATTTAATTTTTTTGTTTAGTTTAATTTAATATGTTCTATGAATTAGTTTCATGGTGCGATCTATGTTTATAATGTTTTGGCATTTTCATTTGATGAAAATTGAGTTTCTGAAATAGTATTCTTTTGTTGTTTATATGCGTCTTGTTGTATAAATGGTTGGTTTTGTTTAATAAGCTGTGGAAAAGGTGTTTTAAAATTTTTTTGACATGCATGCGTGAAGAAAATTACACTCTCTTTAGAAATAGTTTTGTTCTTTTTCATTTCGATCCTATTGTGGAAAATTTTAGAAATGTTTAATAATTGTTTATAGGGTGACAATGAGGTTTTAGAAGGGTCAATTTGTGAAATTGATTTTGTAATGGTTTCTTTTGCATGCGATATGTTTTATAAATTGAGGAATTGTTTATTTAAGTGGTGTTTTGAGTGCAAAACATGGTTGAAAGGTTTTTGAGGGTTGTTTGGAAGGTGTGAATGGTGTTTTCAAGTCACATTAAGTGTTTGTGTATTTAAATAGACATTTTCAAAGTATATGAATCACTTTTGGTGTCTTTTCATTGTTGTGTTCCATTGATGTTGAAATGCAAAATTGTTTGAATAATAGAAAACAAGTTTTGACATGGTTACCTCATGTATCAAGATTTAAAGTGACTCCTCTATTTAAAATCAAGATGTTTTTAGTGTAAAGTATTCTTGTTTTTTCTTGAAATGATTTCAATAATAACTCAAATGATTTATTGGTACATTTATATGACGCTAAAATGGTGATTTATAGGAGTTGAATATGCGTTCATTTTTAAAGTGGAGTATTTTTATAAAATAAGACATGTCCTTGGTGTGCGCGTGTCTTTGAAATAGTGCTTTTGTATGCAAGTGGTGACTTTTTTGTGTAATGTCATGTTTGGTTTGTAAAATCTGAAAGTGATGTGTTATGTGAATGTGGAACATGTTTGAGCACAAGGGAAAACCCTAGGTATCTGGGTGGGCGGACTAGAACTAGTTCTCTAGTGAGCCGAATGGGTGTCATCCCTATTTCACTTAGCTGGATTGACGATTTCATCACTAACTAAACATATGATGACTAAGGGTCGTGGCCTTCTAATCCACGTTTTTTGAGGGTCGTGGTCTTCTAAGCCACGTTTCTGAGGGTCGTGGTTTCTAAGCCACGTTTCACCGAGACACGAGGTTTCTAGGGTCCCACTCGAGCTTGATGAACCTTAGGGGATTTACCCATACTGCTCTACCATCAATGTCGTGGTGCCTTCCGTCGGCATATGGAGGACCACTTGTGTGTGTGTGTGTGTGTGTGTGTGTGTGTGTGTGTGTGTGTGTGTGTGTATATGTGCGCGCGTGTGTTTGTGGGTGTGTGAGAGTATGTGTGAGTGTGCCCTTGAATGAATTTTTCTCTTCCACTTTAAAATCGTATTTGTGAAATGAGTTCCTTTTTAGTGTTTTTCTTTAGCATTTAGCTTGTAAATGTTTTCTTTAAAATCATTTTGAAAGTATAATTTTGAATAAGCACTTTAAATTGTCTTTTGATGTTGTGGCATTGAACCTTTTCTTGGTGGCATCCTACTGGGCTTTTAGCTCACACCCTACATACACCCTTTAGTGTATGTAGATTCTGTTTCATCTATATTCCAGGTTGTGACTTCGTGCTCAGTGATGGTGGTTCAAGTTGCAGTTGGTCTTCTCATACAGAATGGTGTTGACATGGCCTCTCTTATGGCGGGAGGTTTGAGTATGAGTTTTAGTTTCCAATGTCGTCTTTTCTTTTTAGTTATTGTTTCGAGTTGTAGACTTTAAACCAGTTTATATTTTAATGTCATGTTTGGTTGTCTATTTCTAGTTTCAATTTATTTATCTGGGTAGTTTTTTTTGTCTTTTATTTCAGGTAAATCGTTCCCATGTAAGGTTTGACACCCGGGCACTTGTTCTAGCCCGTGGGGATCGGGAACGCCCTTTGGGCCTTGCCGCGGACTGGGTCGGATGCCGGGTCGGATGGCGACCCGGCCTGGTTCGTGACAAAATGGTATCAAAGGGAAATGTTTGCACTATTGGGTCATTTTCTTTTGAGATAGAGTCAGAGTATATCAATATTAAGGTAGTTGGGACTTGGCGTCCTGGCTACGAGTAAGGTGCCTGGCTAGCACACCTCATGGCGGGACTCAAGTTACCAAAGTATGTTGAGGTTTGTCTGAGTTTTTGGTCCTTGCAGTTAATCTTGTCTAAGGGAAATGAAAATGGGGTAAGGTCAGTGGTCCTAGTGAGCTCGCAGGGTCTGGCAAGCCATGCAGAGCTGGGGACGTTGTCCTGGAGTACCCTCCGTGGCAGTGGTGTGATTGGCATATGGCCGCCAACCATATGTTCCAACCACCCACTGACACAATTTTTTCCTTGCGTCATTTCTTGTCTCTTTGTTTTAGATTCGTGGAAATTTGTTTTTTAATGTAAAAATGTTTTGGTCTTGGAAAATGTTTTCAAATGAAACGCTTTAAAAATAAAATGATGTGAATGGTTTGGAAAGTGTGGGTTGGATGTTTTGGTTTTGAAAAAAAATGGAAAGCATTGGTTTTTATCCTTGGTGCTCTTACGGGAAACCACATGCCTGAGTGTATACAAAAAGGGAAATGGTTAACGACACGAGTGGATGATTGCCTGTACGGATACGAGGTGGGTGCTGGTGTGGCATGAGAACATGCATGTGCGAGGCCCATGGGACACCATTACTGTTTGTGCAACCCACTGGCTTGCTTGTCTTCAAAATGTTTTGTTAAATTAAAATTTGGTGTTTTAGTAACTGACGTTTGCGTGGTGTGTCCTTGTGTTTTTGATATATTGGATGTGTGGCGTTTTTAGCTGAGTATTCTTTCTGAATGGTTTTTGTATGGAGTTTAAATTCTTATTTAGAAGATGGTATGTAATCATGTAGCTAGTAAATTCTTTTGAAAAGTACATCGGGGAGCCCTTGCAGTGGTTTCCCGTGCACTTTTGGTGTTCCCCTGCAGTATGTCTTGACCATTGGACCAGTTTGATTTGGGTCCATGTTTTTATTTATTGATTAGTGTATGCCCCCCCATAAAGTGTTGACATGTGATTTAAGTGTGGCCACGAGAAATTCTCCATTGTTCGACCCTCTAGTTGATCATAGGAATCTCTTCTAAATTCTAGAATAGAACCCACCTCTTCTTTTTACAACTAAGTGGATCCTCTCGCAGTGGAATGACAGATGCGAGGGGAGTTGAACAGAGTATTGTTTTCTTTATGTTGTATGAGTCGTCGGATATGAAATTTGACGTCGTTGCATTTGAAGGTTCCCCCTGGAAATGACGAATGGAATTCCAGCGGGGAAGGGTGAAGGCGGTTTGGAATTTTCAGTGTTGACCAGTGTCTTGAAGGGCCTTGTAGTATTCACATCGGTTGCAAGGGTCATGTTCGGTGACGTCTTGCAGTTTGAGGTCCCTTTGGAAGTGGTAAAGGAGACCCCAGTGGGGAAAAGGTGGAGGAAACCCTAAGTTGTTGGTGTGGTCTATCGTTCTAAAAGACCTCTGGTCTTTGGTTTGTTTCGTTTAAGGAAAGGTTCATGTTAGGCTACTAGTTTGGCAGACCAAGTCCTATGAGGCTACTATGGTCGTTCGCATGAATCATGTGTTGTTTGAGACACGGTTTAAGGTATTTCTCAGCGTAAAGTTCCTCTAAATAGAAACGGTCATGTTCAGTTGACGATTGGTGGTGTCGTGTTCTCATTTAGTGTGATAAATGGTGGTGCGCATGCACCATTTCACTCTGGTGTTGGTGAATGTTCCAAATATGATCAGTCAGATGCTGTAATGTGGTGTTTTCTGGTGTTGCCTTGGTTGAAGTGTGGTTACATGTGACACCAAAAGGAGAAGCTCCTTTTAGGAGTCTTCAATGCCTGACTACAAGGAAGAAGATGCTTCAAACATTAGGGCTCCATCCATAGGCCTCAGAGTGAAGATGGCGCATGGTCAGGAACCCCGGGAGTGTATGGGACCCCATCCTGATTGCTGTCATCGGTGTTGATAGTGAAAGAAACATAAATTGTTTTCTATGGTTGTTCCACACTGAATGAGCCGTTTGGTTGCATAAGGTTTTCACAACCATGTGGAGGCATGTTCGTCCTGTTTCCTTAAAGTCATGGGGGTTTCATCACATTGGATTCAATCGCTTTAGTGGTTCCTATGGGGGTTTGTTGAGTAAATCTATCTCAAATATGAATAATGCTCATCCATGAATGTGGAAATGCTGGTTTTTCTTGGGTCTTTCTTTTGATTCCCCGGTGGTCGGGCCCCTCCCTCCCCACCCCTTATGGTGGGGTGTTTGGTCTCCTTCGGTAATTTTTCAAAGTTCGCTATCCTCTGTTAGTTATAGTGGCGGAAAGACCCGCGATGGGTCTCATACAAAGTATTTTGGAATAAATCGGTGTTGGCCTTTCCAGAATGGTGGGGAGTCCACCCAGACCTCCCCATGTTGGTTTTATATTCTCACCTTGGGCATTGGTAGGTTCTTAATCGTGGGGGGACCCACATTGGGTCTCGCATGGATGTCTCTAGAATGAACAAGTGCCAGACTTTTCTTTAATGGAGGGGAGTTCGCTCGAACCTCTCCGTGTCGGTTTTCCTGTCTCGTCCCGAGCACCAGTGAGTTCCTAATGGTGGGGAGGCTCTTGAGACTCCCCATGTTGATCATTTTATCATGTTTTTAAATATGGCTTGGTGATAAGTGATAAGAGTGTTCTGTGGACGTGGTATGACCTTGTTGTTCTTTCTAGCTAAATGGTGTGGTTTTCGTTTAATTATGTTTGAGACGTTTCGAATTGTGAAGTTGGTTTCCATGGGTGCGAGAGTCCCCTTTTCTTGATCTGTCAACTGGAGGTGTTCTAGTTCTTTGGGATCGGTGACACATATCATAAAGTCTTTTTACGTGTTTCTTGAGTTTGTCATTCTAGTCACCATATCTGAGCACAATGCGTTTGCCTCTTATTTTCTGATTTCATAGGGATCCTCTTTGGACCTTAAGGAGGTGTTGTTCCTTACTTTGGGACTCAGCCTTAGTTGTGGCTTTCCGGGGACGGAAAGTATTATGGTTGGGAGAATTGTCACAGTCGTCCTTTTTATATTATTTATTTAATTTTTTTATTGGGAATCAGGTGGTTTGGGTCAAGGATGAACTTAAATTTCTGAGTTTTATTTTGTAATACACTTTTTGGCCTTTTCGGCGTTCAGCGCACCGCTGTCGAAGCCACACGACCTCGCTTGGTTCACCGCGTGACCTCGCTCGGCTCTCCTCACGCCTTCTTGACATGCAACCAATTAAATAAAGAATTTATTAATAATGAAATAAAATTTAAAATATGGATAAAATGGAAATAAAATTAAATAAGAAACGTTATAAAATTTAGTGGTTTGTTTTAATTTTGAGGGATGTTAATATCATTATTATTGTTAGTTTTAAAGATAATAATTTATTTAGGTTATTATTATTATTATTAGTTTTATTTTATTTTATTTTACTTTGATTCATTTCCTTTTTATTTTATTTTATTTTTTTATTTACTTTTTACTTATTTTTCTTCTCTCTCTCTTGCCTAGGGTTCGGCCAACCCATCTTCTTTTTTTTCTTCTTTTTTCGTAGCTCCTGTGCGCCGCACCCCCCATCCATTTCCCCCGTTTCTTTTTTTTTTCCTTCTTCTTCTTCATCCCGTCACATCCTTCCCCCCCCTTATCCCCGGTTTTTCGCCGCCTCCCTCTCCCCCAGTACGGTGGCCTCCCCCTCTTGGCCCTATCGAGGGGCGACCCTCCCCTGCTCCCTCTTCAGCCGCTCCGGCTTGCCCTCCCCCTAGCTGCACTCTCGTACAGCCACCCTCCCAGCCGACCAGCTCACGCCGGCCTCCCTCCTCCCTACCATCTTCAGCCAGTAGCTCGCCCCATCGCACCCCATCTCCGATGCCCGACTCCACCCAGCCAGCACCACCGCTGACGCACATTGCCTCACTCCCCTCCCTTGGTTCTGCTCACACGTCTTTTCTCCAGCGGCGCACCTCACCCCCATCTCCCTCCTCTCTTCTCTTTTATTTTATTTATTTATTTATTATCTATTCTATTCTATCATTTTTCCTCCTCTCATTCTATCCTTATCTCCTAACCTTACCTCCTCCCAATAGCTGGTTAGCAGCCCTTCCAGCACCCCCACTCGGCTGCCAGACATCCCCTACAACCCGGCTCGCGCCCACCGGACAGCCGCTGCACGCCCCTCAGTTGGATCTCAACTATTCCACGATAAGGGTTTGGTTTTATTTTATTTAATTATTATTTCTTTGTTTAGTTTTTAATTAATATATTGAGTTATTATCGCATGTGTTTAAAATTGTTAATCAAATTATTTGATTATTATTAAATTGGTTAATCATTTTATTTAATCTGTTTAATTGTTTATCGATTTAGTTAATTGAATTTTTTTAATTGATAATCTATTTTTTTAATTACTATTAAATTATCTCATTCAAAAATTCAATTTAATTAATTATTATTGATTTGTTTTATTGTTAGTTAAATTATTAAATCGCTGATGTTGTGATGGGTTGGCGATAAGAATTTTTGGTCTATTATTTTAGGACCTTTTTGACGGTTCCGTGCAGTACAACCTTTGCGTAGAGGGAGTATTGCACCATATAATTTTTATTTCGTTCCTGCATTGAGGTTGGTGGTTCCATGCCTTTTCATCATTTAGATAATTTAATTTGTTTGTTTAGTTTAATTTAATATGTTCTATGAATTAGTTGCATGGTGCGATCAATGTTTATAATGTTCTATCATGTTCGTTTGATGAAAATTGGGTTTTCGAAATAGTATGATTTTGTTGTTTATATGTGTGTTGTTTTATAAATGGTTGGTTTTGTTTAATAAGTTGTGAAAAAGGCGTTTTAAAAATTGTTTGACATGCGTACGTGATGAAAATTGCACTCTCTTTATAAATAGTTATGTTCTTTTTCATTTCAATCCTATTGTGGAAAATTTTAGAAGTGTTTAATAATTGTTTATAGGGTGCTAATGAGGTTTTAGAAGGGTCAATTTGTGAAATTGATTTTGTAATGGTTTCTTTTTCATGAGATATGTTTTATAAATTGAGGAATTGTTTATTTAAGTGGTGTTTTGAGTGAGAAACATAGTTGAAAGGTTTTTGAGGGTTGTTTGGCAGGTGTGAAAGGTGTTTTCAAGTCACTTTAGGTGTTTGTGTATTTAAATAGACATTTTCAAAGTATATGAATCACTTTTGGTGTGTTTTCCTTGTTGTGTACCTTTGAAGTTAAAATGAAAAATTGTTTGAATAATGGAAAACAAGTTTTGACATGGTTAACTCGTGTATCAAGTTTTAATGTGACACCTCTATATAAAATCAAGCTATTTTTAGTGTAAAGTCTTCTTGTCTTTTCTTTAAGTGATTTCAATAATAAATAAAATTATTTATTGGCACATTTATATGACGCTAAAATGGTGCTTTATAGGAGTTGAATATGCGTTCATTTTTAAAGTGGTGTATTTTTATAAAATGAGATATGTCCTTGGTGTGCGTGTGTCTTTGAAATAGTGCTTTTCTATGCAAGTGGTGACTTTTTTTGTGTAATGTCCTGTTTGGTTTGTAAAATGTGAAAGTGATGCGTTATGTGAATGTGGAACTTGTTTGAGCACAAGGGAAAACCCTGGGTATCCAGGTGGGCAGACTAGAACTAGTGCGCTAGTGATCCGGATGGGGGTCGTCCCTGTTTCACTTAGCTGGATTGACGATTTAAACACTAACAAAACATATAATGACTGAGGGTCGTGGCCTTCTAAGCCACGTTTTCTGAGTGTCTTGGTCTTCTAAGCCACGTTTCTGAGGGTCGTCGTTTCTAAGCCATGTTTCACCGAGACACAAGGTTTCTAGGGTCCCACTAGAGCTATATGAACATTAGGGGATTTACCCATAGTGCTCTACCATCAATGTCGTGGTGCCTTCTGTTGGCATATGGAGGACCACTTGTGTGTGTGTGTGTGTGTGTGTGAGTATATGTGTGTGTGTGTGTGGGTGGGTGTGTGAGAGTATGTGTGAGTGTTCCCTTGAATGAATTTTTCTCTTCCTCTTTAAAATCATATTTGTGAAATGAGTTCCTTTTTAGTTTTTTTCTTTATCATTTACCTTGTAAATGTTTTCATTAAAAGCATTTTTA
Organism: Viscum album; assembly: GCA_963277665.1. Taxonomy (NCBI): domain Eukaryota; kingdom Viridiplantae; phylum Streptophyta; class Magnoliopsida; order Santalales; family Viscaceae; genus Viscum; species Viscum album. The sequence continues at coordinate 671,318,397 of OY728133.1, forward strand.
AAGTATAATTTTTAATATGCACTTTAAATTGTATTTTGATGTTGTGGCATGGAACCTTTTCTCGGTGGAATCCTACTGGGCTTTTATCTCACACCCTACACACACCCTTGGGTGTATGTAGATTTTGTTTCTTTTGTATTCCAGGTTGTGACTTCATGCTCAGTGATGGTGGTTGAGGTTGCAGTTGGTCATCTCATGCAGAATGGTGTTGACGTGGCCTCTCTTATGCCAGGAGGTTTGAGTATGAGTTTTAGTTTCCGCTGTAGTCTTTTCTTTTTAGTTATTGTTTCGAGTTGTAGACTTTAAACCGGTTTATAGTTTAAATTCGTGTTTGGATGTCTATTTCTAGTTTCAGTTTATTCATCTGGATAGTTGTTTCTCTTTATTTTATTTCAGGTAAATCGTTCACATGTATGTTTTGACACCCGGGCACTTGTTCTAGCCCATGGAGATCGGGAACGCCCTTCAGGCCTTGACGCGGACCGGGTCGGGTGCCGGGTCGGATGGCGACCCGGCCTAGTTCGTGACAAAATATGTACTAAGGATAATATCAAAGTAAACCATATGTTTAATAACCATTTTTTCTGATAGGGTACACCCATTTATAATAATTGGAACTACTTAACATATCTGTGTCAACATAAGATTTCCACTTGGCCTATTAACTGAAAACTTATTTACTACGGTGCTATGAAAATATATAATTTTTTTGGAAAACATGGAAGATATAAAAGACTGTAAATATCTAGAACCAAATGAAAGAATATATGACATTTGGGAGATAATAAAAATACCTTCCACTACATCATTAGGAACTTTGACTTTAGTTTTGGTAATCAGATAAACATTTTCTTTCTCCATTGGATTTTTCTAAAGTAAATTCTCTATCTGTTGAGGGTATTGTTTCACAAATTATCCCTTATCAATATAGTTTAATAATTTAACATCATTATATTATACCATTCCCATGAATTTTTTTTATATATTTTTTATCTACACATTTAATAACTCTTATTCCCTTCCTTTAAGCACCATGGTTTTTCATCCAATAGTTATCACACATGGGAAATCACACCATTCCTTTTTCCCCTTTGTTGCATTGTTATTCCCATGATTCTAAGTAAACCTCTTATTCTCCAAATTTACCTTGAATACATATGTTTTTGAGATCTTCTTTTCCTTCTTAATATTAGTTGTGACTATATCCTCAAATGATGAAAAGTTCTTAGAGTCCAACACCCTTTAATGAATTGACATTAACCCATCAATGAAATGATCTACATGGATTTCTAATATATGTACATACTCTAAATCATTTAAATATAACATTTTAATTTTATCCACAACCTTAGAAATATTTTCCACCATATTTTTATTAGATTTAAAAATTTCATTTCCATGTTTGGTGTTTCCTCAAAAGGAATGTATTTTTTATATAATACCTCTTTTAAAGTTCCCCATTCCATGTGATTTATAACACCTTCCTATTTAGTGTTTTTAATTAGTCACCACCATTGATCAGTGTTTACCTTTATATTATAGACCACCTTGATGAATTTTTCCTTATCAATACTTCCTGAGGTGAGAAAAATATTTACTAGGGACTTGATCCATTTCCCAAATACCAATAAATTAGTAGTTCCACTAAATGTTAGAGGTTTTTCTGACATGAAGCGATCCATATAGTTACGGTATATTGTGAATCATAGATTCATTATATGTGGGGGATATAATTTTTCATAACATGGTTCAACTATCCTAATATGGTTATCAATTGAATAGTCTCAACTCCAGCTTCATTTACTTGTTCAGGGGGAATATCCCTACATTAACTATGTATATTGATACGGTTCTCATTCATCCCATTAGTTAGCATATTTCTACAATGGAATATATATAATCTTATCATGATAATGAATTATAAAATAAAACATCTATTAACGTTTCTATTGTGTTACCTAAAAATATTTATGGTCCCTTCTAGTGGCTATGCTATCTCACTTGGTTCTTCTAAATCTAATCCCCAAAAATCCAACAAAACTTCCTATGATACCAATTGTAACATTCCATACTCCAGAAATGAAGATCTAGTAGTTATATTACATTATTGGTAAAAAAATATAAGATTTATTGAAGGATATAGTAGTTTTATAGTCTTTGAATATTAGATTAATAGACACATTACATTTGAAAACAAAATATACCGCATGAACATATTGTGAGAAAATTATTATCCCTTCCATTATATTCATAAAAACTATACACATTCCTCGTCTAGGTATCTTAGGGAGAGGAAAAAAGATAAGGGTGAGCTTAAATGCTTAGTAATGAGTAGAATACAATAGAATATTTGATAACATGAACATGGAATAAGTGACATGGAAGGAATAAATAAACAAAATGAAGTCATAATCAACTAAAACTAAGGGAATTCTATATACATGAAGATAAATGAAAATATAAATAAAAATAATCATTGATCTCGTACTGATGGAATTCACAATAATGGACAATAAAACATGTTTTCAAGGACTTGTGTCAAGTCACAATACAGTTATGGGAATAGGTATACACTAAAACCCAACTTTTTATCTTCTAATGAGGCTCGTCAATGAATCTAGGGGCAATATAATTCTTATACCTACCCATAACCTCATTAATTCCAATGCAATAACCATAAGAGTCATTATTTACCTTAAAAGAAAATGGGTGTAGTATGGTTATCCCTAGGGTTCGGGAGATAAGATGTATGTCACCTATAATGATTCTGATATTCTATCATTATTTGAATTCACGCTAGGTTAATCATATTTTCTTCCTAATTGAGCATTGATTATGATGGGTTCAACTATGGTTTCAAAATTATTCATTTCAGGTTTACCATTTCTATATTTCATAGAATCTCTTAATAGTTCCAATATCCGTAATTGGGTAGAGTATTGCTTTCTAAAGGAAGACAGTCAATTGGGTTTTTAGACCCAACAACACTTAAGAACTTACATTGGTTGAGAGGATGTGGTTTTAAGATAATATTTCCATTTTGAAGGTAATTATTTCCTCTTTCGGGACTCTCTTGTGTATTTAATATATGTTTGTGAATCTCTTTATATTCTCGATGCATAATTTTTTACTCTGACAGAATGATCAGGTGTTGAATCCCACTGTCAATAAATGGGGTTATATTAATATTTCCATTTTTATGTATATGAGTTCTTCATCTTTTTTCCATTACTGGATATAAATATGTAACTACTTATTATTTTCATCCATATAACTTGGTAATATGGATTTTACTTCCATCTAGGGAGGCCATTGACATTTTGAGGATGGGATTGAACCTTCATGAGGTGTCCTATATATCCTGTGTGTAACAATAAAAAAATTATATTTCATCTAAGCCATACAATGTTACATCCTGAAGTAAGGACACATATGAGGTAACTTAGTCATCAGGTATTGAGATCAATCCTTTGGAAGGCATCATATGTATCCTATTTATAACAACATCACATTCTTCATAGTTTGATCTATGCTCAACCCACTGATGATCAGTGATAGGTAATTAATTCATATGAGTGTTATTTCCCTATGGTATACCAATATAGAAATTTCTCAGGACATACACCAAGGTGTATTCTATGTTATGGGGGAAATTTTACCATGCCACTGAGTAGGGCTTACACACTAAGGTTTCCTTGACTGGGGTAAATTCATGATATGAATGTTATGATTTATAAAAATCTATAAGCCCACATGATCCATGCCCTGTGTGAGAAACAACGGATATAAATTGAAAAAAACTATTGCATATGGATTCTAGAATTATACATTGTAGAGTCCCTAATGTAGAATTTAATATAGAGCTCACGCCTTAGGAAGGTGTTCTGCATCTCATATTTGAACAGGAATCAATGATCTCATAGTTTAATTGGCTTCCCAAATCACTATTGGATGAGGGGGAATGATAAAAACATAAATTTTTTGGGTCCCATGGGTTAAAATATCTTCGATATTTTGGGAATTACATTGAGTTCAATGCCTAACTGGAACTCGGGCCTTATGAAGGCATCCTACATATCCTGTTTTTATAGAAATTAGGTTTCTCATAGTTCAGTTAGTAATATGATTGAATGTGTCTACTACAAAAGGTTATTATGTCCTAGGGTGTCTTCCTAAAATAATTTATCACTCGGAGAGAATATGCCTAACATGTCATGATTGTCTATATTACATGTCCTATGTGTCTACTCGACATTCCCTTATTTGCTGACTGATATATCCTAAGTTACTTTATATCAAATCTGAAATATCCCAAGGTGATTCTCATGATTTAAGTAGACATGTCAGAGTTCTATCACGTGATCTGACTAACATGTTTATAATACAGTCAAATAACTTGAATGAAAAATATAAGGTTCTTTGCGTGATCAATATAGACATATATAGAGGTTTCACATGACCAAATATGACATGTAGGAAGTATGTAAAATGACATGGTTAGAAAGTCTTGAAGGATTCACATGACTCTGTCGATATGTCTATAGGACTTATTATGACTTGTTTTACATTTATAGATGAATTCTAAAGAAATGGATGTTATGTTCAAAGGATCTTGTGTGGGTCAGATGAAATTTCTAGAGGACATCACAAGACAATTTTAATTTGTCTGGAGGATCCCTTGTGGCTTTTCCAACATGTCAAGAGGACCTTGTAAGCCTTTTTCGATATCTTTTGAGGAATTCATAATACTTGGAAAATATTTATATGGGATCATGTGTGGTTCATATGACATGTCCAAAGGACTTTACAGGTCTTGGATGATATATCCAAGTGTTGTCATATGATCTAGATAGGTCATGCAATGCACATAATGTCTTCACATGGAAATAAAATATTCATCTTTATATAATCCATCCAAAGTTTTTAGTCTTTATTTTATATATGCCTCAATTTTTGTTAATAATTATATTTTCAGGGTTTCACTTGACCAAGTTGAAATATAGAAATACCTTTGTATAATATGAATGACACACCAGACGTCCTTTGCATGATCAATAGGGTGATCATGTGGAGCACATTGAAATTCCACATAATCCCTTAACTTTTTCCCCAAGTTTTACCTAACGGAAGAATCTTTCTATTATGTGGATTTCCATTCTAATAATTTCTCTCTTCTACACTCCAATGGGTGTTCCTTTTGTCCAAATGTGTGTAGTTGTTTTTTATTATTGAGGGTGATGAATTTATAGGCCACGTCTACCTATTTCTACACTGCCTTGCACGGTTTGTATATCATATATATGGTCTTGAGTAAGTGGAGGGATTATCAAATTACACGCTTAATAAGATCCTACCACAGGTCATTCATGGCATCGTATGAAAAATAGAAACCATGAGAGCACTCCTTCATTACCCTATTTATTGGAAATATGGATTAACAAATGGGTTTCACATTATTATCTCAACATTTCAAGAGCCTTTGAATGATCAGGATTACATGTCTAGGATTCTATGCGAGATTAGGTTGGCTTGTTATAGGCAATTCATGAAACCAAGTTGGCTTTTTGAGGGGTCCACCATGAGATCATTTTGACACATAAAAGGATCTTTTTAGGATAAATTGTGATCACGCTAGATAGATAACCACTTTGCATAAAGATTTTTGTACCTTTCCTTAGTGATAGGAATCTTCATTTTCCATATTTTTTTATTTATTTTACAAGTCATATATACTATTCATATTGATTTTACAATAGGGTATCGAATGATCAATAGAGGGTTTTTTGATGATGTTTGATAATTGTCATGTATAGTCACTTTTTTATCTTCAATATTCCATATGATCAAATAGGCATATCAAAGGGCCTATTTAATACGGGGATGACATGTCCGAAAGCCTTCTCAAGATCTGTTCACCTGTTCTATATGATTTCATGTGACCAAGGGAGACTTGTCTGATTCCACCCTCCCCCCACCCACCACGAGATCAAGCTATCTTGCCGAAGGTACTTTGTAAGATCAAGATGGAATGCCAAAGGACCATAATGTGATCAATGCTGATCACATGCTCTACATAACCCCATTTGCATGAAAAAAAGTGTATCATTGAACACTTGATTCTTCCACCATTTTCATATTTATTTCATTCTTTTACTAGGGGATTCAGGTGATTATCTGTAATATGTTGTCTAATATGTTTCATGGTCAGAGGAGCTCATTGGGAAGCATTCACTTGATCATCAATTCTTGTATGGATTCTTTCACAAGAATGGTAGGGCCTCTCAGAGGGGATTCACATGATCATGAGTAGGATATGTGAAGAACATGACATGTTTTCATGGCCTTTCCAGGGTCATGTGATCATAGTTCTTCTTAGTGGTCACACGATCTTTGTGACCTAGCCACTTGGTCTCCAAATAATCACGATGCTTCTTCCTTTGTCTTGAAAGGAAAAGAATACCAATATTTTTGGTATTTCTTCAATTCTTGAATTTTTTATTCCCATTTGTAGGGAATCAAAAAATACCACCATATCATAGTAGTGATGTCCGTAGAGATAAGGACATGGTTATGAGGAGATAAAATTCCCACATAAGTACTTGAGGATTCTGCTGATTGATGTCCTAGATGATGTTTTGTATTCCACAAGACCTTTGGTACTGTAAAAAGAATCCTATAAATAGATAATTGAGTGATTCACTCATTCCACCAATGAACTGAACTCCCAGATCTCATGAAATTTCTTCTACCATGTGACTACTTTTCAAGACCTTGTCGTATGATCCATTTTTCAATACCACTTCACAAGATCAATTTCACAAGACCACTTCACAAGATTTATTTGTGAGATTTGATCATGTGATCTTAGTATATGACTTCATTGTCTCAATAAATTCCCAAAAAAATAAAAAAAAACAATTCATTGAAATTTTGATGAACCATAACACATGATTTTGGTTGTATAGCTATCCTACAAGCTTCATAGGACATGTTGGCTTGGTCGCATGATCATCTAATCATTATTAGATTCACATGACCATATTAGGGTCATGCAATCCCGAATCATATAATAGATCAAGTGTCGATGAGATTATTCATGGTTCATGTGATTCATGAGGCCTACATCAGGTTATGCGATCACGAATCCTTGTATGGTTCATGAAATTTTCATGATTATTCCCAATTTATGAACCTATTTTGGTAGTGTTTCTATCTTATATAACATGTGATTATTTCCTTTTATATATAGATTCCATTTCTCAGACATCTTCTCATGTGTCTTTGTTGATGGATGTGACTTCCAAGAAACATAATGCTGATCTTTGGTATCAATATTTCCTTGAAAATGATACTTTTAAGTGGATTCTCTTGACTAAACATTAAATCTATCCTCTATCTCACTGAAATTCCTTGTATAGATTCGGTTTGATTGATGTTTATCCCATTCCTTCAACTGTTTAAAATCTACCATCTCACTAGAAATGATCTTCTCTAGGATATATTCAAATGAAATCTTTTGAGGAATTTAAATTGGTTGTCATGCCACTCTAGGGGTTATTTTCTATGTTATCTAACTCCCCTTAGTGTCTATATGGTTTCAATCTCACACATCGTCCAATTTATTTGATCTATTAGAGCATACTATTCTTATATTTGAATAATATGAGAAGTGATTGGATCTCAAAGTGGGACTTGTGATGTGGCTGTAATTTTTATGATGGATGGAAATTCTTGTTCTCGGTTAGGCAGAGCTGCTTATAATTATCTTACTAGTTATATTATACTCATCATTATGAGGTGCTACAGACTTCGTAGTTTTTCATGTATCATCAGTCAAAACATCTAAATGATCTGATTAACGAGTGGGATCTTGTGCCTAATTCCTTTCATCTGTTTCATGGTGAGGTTGGTATCATCCATTGAGATATTTATTGTCTAGGAGGAATACCACCTCTTGCGTAGATATATTGTCACGACCTATCCTCGGGGCCCGTGCCGTGACTACCCCAAGCCCGCCTTCCATAGGCCAGGGGCTGGCGACTAGCACCAAAGGCGTAATTCCCAAAAAAGGGAAGGCATTACCTTTATATAAGTATAAAAACACAACATAGTATACAAGCTAGAGTAAACATAAAGTAAACTGAGTAAAAAAGTATGTACTGGAAAGTAAATGGGCCAGTATACAAACCCAACTGAAAGTACAATACAAATGAGTAAGAAAGTACAACAGCTGAAAAGTAAAACAGAAACCACCAGGTCATCCTCTGGGAATCCCACCTGAAGGATGCGTACTGATATTCTCGTCGGTACCTCGGGTCTGTCCATCCGCTCTGTGTACGTCCTGCCAGGTGCTCCACCTCCGGATACCATCCAGCTCCACAAGCCTCGACCACGATCAGCATTGTCCATCGTCTATAACCAACACAGCGTAGTGCGGGTGATGCCCGTGTAGGGGTGAGTATTCAATACTCAATAGGGACCCAGAGACCCCTGAAGGACCCCCAGAATCCGCAAAGGATAATCCACAACGGAAAGATACAAACACGAAGTATGAACCAACTCTACTTAGGTATATGCCCATACATATTCCTAAGTAAAAAATCTTAATATAGCTCCAACATCCAAGCCCATGCACAAAAAGTCCACACAGGAACCACGTCAATCAAACCAAGGATAATGATTGAAATTCAAGACTCAGCTCACATAGGTATACTTCTCACAAAGAGGGGTGGTGATGATTAGATGTAGCCTCTGAAACATCTCCTATGTCGAACCCATGTAGGATCCAAGTACAGAAGTCGTCGCTGCCAAACCAACGTAGGATCCAAGTACAGTAACAATCACTGCCAAACCCATGTAGGATCCAAGTACAGTGGTCATCACTTCCGAACCCATAGAGGATCCATGTAGAGTTTTCATTGCTGCCAAACCCACATAGGATCCAAGTACAGTCGTCATCGTCGTCGCAGTCGCAGCCAGCTCTAGGGTTCTCGCACACAACATGCTCGATTCCGGGAGGGACTGCTCCACAATCCAATAGGGTCGATACATCAACTATCAAAAATTTCAGAGTTTCTGTATCCCAAATCTCTTTCTCATCAATAGGAACTCAACGCGATAAATGGCGTGTCAATTAGACGCATGGTCTAAGAGATAATGGCTTTTCTATTCTAGGTGCCCGGATAGAAATACGCTTGTTTCTAACCCAGACGATATCCATAGTCATCCAAAACTCACTTAGATTATCGAATAAGAATCGTCTCGTTGAAAGGGTCTTAGTGCCGCAGACGGCGCATCGATCGGACATGCGGTCTTTATGTTATTTCCGTTAAAGTGATTAATATGACCGACCCGTTTAGCCCAGTGGGCCGACGGGTCAGTTTAAACCAGTTTGAAGGGTCCGACCCAGCAGGGGTTTCGGACCAGTCCGAAGGAATACAAAAATCGGCCCGAAGGGGCGCGGCCTGGCCTGGCATGGCGTGCCCCGGCTCGGCCCGGCCCGACGCGGCACGGCTCGGCTCGGCCCGTCGCGGCCCGGATGGCTTGGTGGCCGAATGCCGAGCGGGTTCCAAGGGGGGCCCCGGTTTTCCGCACCGGCAGCGCCAAGTGGCGCTGCCCTTCCCCAAACCGGCCGGCGTTCTTGCGCTCACGGCCCGCATGGGCGAGCCACCGGCCTTCCGGCGCGGCACCCTCCTGGCACCGTGGTCCAGCTCCGCTCGGCCGGCCGACGGGTCGGCCGGTTCCTTAGCACGAAACCCTCCTGGCGCTGCGGTTTGCCTACGCCCGGTCGACCGATGGGCCTTCCGGTTCTTCCATAGAAGCGGACCGTGATACAGGCCGTGGTTCCTCCAGTACAGCCGACCCGATGGCACCGGCTTCTTTCTCCATGTTCCCAGCACGGCGCGATGACGTTGTGCTTCGTCCGTCTCCAGTTACCAATTCCAAAAGAATAATGTTCCAGCGGAGGGTCATCGGGCCGTGTTCGTTCGGCCGTCACCCTCCGCGTTAGGCAGTAAAAAATAGAAAATAAATCACGAGGTTCAAAAAACACAACGACAATTTTATTTTCAATAAAATTGAATCAAATCACCCTACCTCAAAAAGAAGTTTGTGGTTGTCATGTTCCATGGATGACGGTGCCGTTTCCATCGTCGTCGGTGTGCACCCTAGGAAGTGATGTCTCATCTTTTATCACATAGAGAAGAATAGAAGGCACCATGTTGTTAGCGAGTTCCCGCGTCAATGTCTCCTCCCTTGTCGTGGAGGCCGAAGAGGATAAAGAACCACAATCTCTAAGTCGGTGTTCTTCATCAGTGAGTTGGTGTTCTTCAACAAAGTAGGAATCCCCTTTCTTCTTCACAAGAGTTCTCTCCCCAAATTCCCACACAACAAGCCAACCAAAAAAAATAAATCCACCTCTTATTTTAATTGAACATGCCATTTATTTCAAAATAAATATTTCAAACACTTAATTAATTAATGAAAGAGTTTCAATTAATTAATTAAGGTGTGTGTTGGTAAGAGTTTAAGTGGGAAGTGAAAAGGTTAAAAAATTGAAAAGGGAGTTGCCATGAAATTAACATGAGAGTTCAAAGGGGTTAAATAGTTTTGGAATGTGAAGGGTTGGGGCTCATGTGGGCCCCACCTCACAATTATCCTCACATGGGTAGTTAGGAGCTTGTGGGTCCCACCCTAACTCCCCATGTAGGATATAACCACCTTTGATATAAAATTACAATTGTTCCACAATTTTTATTCACTTCTTATTTAATCCAAAAAATTTAACTTCTCATCCCTTGCAAACACAATTGCGGTAAGGTCCCCTTAAGCAATTACCGGTGTTGCGAGTTCATCGGCACCCTCAGATTTCAATTCCGAGCACCGGTTCAAAAGATAGAAAATCCCGATCATTCATTTACTGAACGTACATGAGCTAATCTTTGGAAATTGATTTCAGGAACACCAGGCCTCAGAATCAAGTGTCGTTAGAAGCCATAAACTCGTAAAATTACAAAGTATTTAAGAAAAAAATTTCTTGAAATTTCCGGGTCTTTACATATATCAAAAATATCTTCCCACTGTAGACATTTGTAAAGACATGCACAAACTATATTCTTAGAAGGGGAAATGATCACCATAATGAAGCATAAATTAAGTATGTAGTTGAACCTACACTCATTCATTTTATTTGAGAACTAGATCAACATCTTCCTCTACCATAGAAGGACTCAACAAACCAATATAAACCCTCATCTATTCCCTTCACAATTGGTTTTTAATAGCATGAGATCTTATTAGGCCACACTTAAAGATAGGGAGATTTCATCATGGGGATATTAGGTGATATTAGATGTATCCCCAAGCCTTAGACTAGTGGGATTTTTATCCATGTTTTTTAATGGATGGTTTTTCTCAGATGGGGATGCATGCTTGGGAATTATATTAGGAATGTTGGTGATGGATGCTCGACTAGAATAGAAGTGCCTTCTTAATCTGTATGTACCAAATCTTTCCCAAAATTACTAGCTCCTAGTCTTTATCCAAAAAAGGAAACATACCTTACTTGATTAGAATCCCCTTATAGTTATTATTTTTTGGGATAGGAGATCACTTCCAATTTCAGAAATATCATACCACTATAGAATCCCTAATTCTTTGTTCCATCCCACAATTTTTAATGTTTATATGGTTAAGGAGATTCCACTAGTTCTTAATGAGGACATTTACATGTTGATCCAGCATGATCATTTCAACTTTATTCCTTATCTTGTACCGACAAAGATAATTGTTGATAATGACATTGAATCTCTTCATGATAGGTTGTATAAAATCTCTCTCTGGGATGGGGTTCTTGTAGATCATGTAGATTATCTTATTATCTATGATCCATATAACCCTATCAGTTTTCTCTCTATTTTGGTTTTATTCATAGGGTTTCTCCTCTATATCTAGTAGCATGCAGGGAGAACGACATCCCTGGATCATGCCCCAATTTTGGATTATGTTGGTGCATAAAGACACAAATGATGACATTAATCTTCCACCATTCGATGCCCATATCTTCCTATCTCATGACTATGCCCAAGCTTGGATGGATGATTATCCAGGTGGTGTATTTAATTGACTAGTCTATCGGGTGGAAAATACAAATACCTTAATGAACATATTATCTATGGTAGTAATGGAGTTTATTCGGGTCTTGGGGAAGCCTCCAAGGATGTGATATTATCATGATGATGAACTTACCATTAGTAGGATATATTTTTTTTGTGATTCTTCTCCTTTGATACCAGTGGAATGTGATTCACTAATTTGGGGAGTGATTCTTGGGATTCATTTTCTAGATTCTTTGTCAGCTCATCCAACCATTTCTTCTTTTGACATACCCACACCAATGGTTGTAGAGAACACAATACCATGGAGGCTAATATATAATTAAATTCATACCCTTAACACAAAAACTCACATAGAGGTGTTTTTTTGGAAAATTGGAATGAATTATCCAACTCAATTGTGATTTGGGGGAAGTTGGATTTAATTTTAAAACTTCGTATGAAATAATGGGAAAAATTGTGTTGAATCAACAATAATTGGCCAGTAATGAAAGAGACTTGCACAGTTTTGATGACAAGACTCCCCTGGTTAAATTAATTAGGGAATCTTTAGAGATAATGTAATAGAGACATTAGAGAATCTCTCAGTTGCATTCCTAGATGGATGACTTGAATGTGGATATAGAAAAACTGAAGGAGATCATAGCTCACTAAATGTATAAACATTCAATGTGATCATCCTTATTGGTTACTACCCATAAACGAGTTGAGTATTTGTACTATTTTATGTTGTCTCTTCACCCTAGAGAAACAATATAAGAATAAAATTATATGGTGAGTCGGTGCATAATCGAAACTTCTCACCAGACATTGGTTGATTTGAAAAATTCAGCTGATCAAATTTTACTATAGTCTGATCATAAATGTTATTTATATAATACTTAACTAGGATATAAAATATGTATATCACTTCTTATTATTCATGTTATAAATGATTAAATATTATGAACATTAATTGTAATTGTACAGATTTCTTTCATTCATGATGTGTACGAAATTTCATTGATTTGATATTCTATGGATCATCAATGATACACATCCTTCTTATAATACCAATTAAAACCAAACACCTGGTTTTTAATTCTTAAATCATAATAGTTTTCTCTTTATAATTTCTAATGAATTACTACCAATATGATATCCCTCATTGATGTATCATCTCTATTTTTTTATGAATCTCCTATTTTAGAAGGATAATTTGGGTAAAATATTTCTCAAAGGTATAATGTTCTAATTTTTTCATGCTTTAATAGACTTAGAAATTATTTCTTTAATTTTTTCTAGGGAAAAAAATGATCCCTATAAGATTTGTACCTTTTTAATTTCTCATATTTCCTTAACTTCTTCATATGTTTCATATGGGGAAATCTTGGTAGGCGTGGGATTGGATTTTTCTCAGGCCGGTCACTTATATATTTTTTGACATAAAAAGTTTTATGAATTTTCTATTTCATAAATACTCAATATTGTATGTATCACACAAAGTTCATGTCCAAAGATATGAGACATGACTTTTTCCCAAGATTCTCATTTTGGGTTTTCAACTTGGAAAGAATTGTGTCTCTTTTAGTGGGTTGTTTTAAGGTCATGAAATCTAGAACATTGTTTTTCTATATTTTTATAACTTACATCATAGACCATTCTAGTAATGTGTCATGCATTTTATTTAGTAACATTCTCTGTGTAGTTTAACATCATGCGGTAAATACATATTCCATAATTTTTAACATAATGTGGTAAGGGATTCCTCCATGAAACTTAATTTCATATGGTATATATGTAAAATACCATACTTTTTAAAGTCTTACTACCAGGACATAATACATTTTTCAGTTTAGAATCCTTATTCTAAGACTTGAGATGGAATAAGGGAATGGGAAAGACATTTCAAGGATGACCCAAAACACCCTAAGTTTTTGAGTTCCACCGTGTTTCTGTCTAGGATCTGATTGGAACAGGTAATACATGCCATGGAAGACCAAAAACACCTAAATGTATTGAGTTCCACCATGGTGTTGTTTGGGCTCATGAGGATTTAAGTTCATTTCCTGAAAGAAGGAGATGCCTCAAGTTTGTGGGTCAAAATCCATTATGAATGATCCCATAAGGCTTACATTTATGGTCAAGAAAAGAGGATCCATATTCTTTCTCAAGGGATATGAATGATTTTGGAGACTGTATAGGTGGATGGTAATATATTAGGTAAGCTGAATCCACCAGGATTGTTGGAATATGGTTTGTGTAAATCACATGTCTTTGATATTGAATCAATGAATATGGAATAGATTAGGCATACTAGGGATGAACCAAAACACCCTAAGGTGCTGAGTTCCACCAAGGTGTAACCAAGTCACATGAGGATTGGAGGTAGTTTCTTATAAGGATCAGATGCCTCTAGTTTTTGGTTCATAGTCATTATTATAACAGCCCGAGATTTTATGAAAAATATTCTTTTTAATTTTATTAATGTTTTGTGTTGTACGCTACACCAAAAGGAGCTTGCTCAACACGCATCCTTGAGTTGCCTTGTATTACATGCAATCGCGACCTTCCTCGATAGCGTGTGTAATACGCAATACCGAGTTTCACTAAACAACGATATGCTATTAAAATATTATTAAAACTAGCCATTATGAATAGTAATAACCACTTTTTTAAATTTTGAAAATCTTATTTTTCAAAATGGACTTCATTTTTGAATTCGGAATATGAAATATATCTTAGGATGTAATTTTGGCATTGTTCTGAAAAACATCAATTTTTGATGAATAGTGAAACTACTAAGTGGTAGTTAAAAAACTGAATTTTTCATAAAACTTAATTTTATCGCTTCTGTGAATGGAATTTCAAAAATCCGAGAGACACAGTTGATGTTAGTAAGTAAAATTTGGTTCAATGAGATGAAAATAATTTTTGGTGAATAGTAACTTTTTACTTTTTTTTACCACGGTTAAAAGTAAATAGGGTAATTAAGGGTAAAAATGATATTAATATTAACCTAAAACATGTCCTAACCCTATTGGACAAGTGTATCTCGACCAAAAACAACCTTAAGTGTAAAATATTATCATTTAGGCCCACTTGGATTAGATTAGGACATTTATTATTATTTAATTCAAAGAAGAGTTAAAAGAGTTACAATCAATGTTTATTTACTAAAACATTTTTAATATGGGGTTATACATAAGATAAATTTGACTATAAATATTAATTAGAAATATAAAAAGATTTCCTACATAATGGTATTTTATTTGTAATTTTTAGACTTTAAATAATTTAATTTATTTCTGACACAACAATGATACAGTAATTACCTTTTTAAGAAAAATTATCATAATTGATTTTATAAATGCCCAAATAAATTTAATTTGAGACTTTTTATGACTTAAACTAATTTTCTATGTTAATATGACATGTTATTGTTTATTGAAGGAACTTGGTTCGAACTTATCATTCTGTTATGAATTTCATAAAAATCATGTACCAAATAGTGTCAAAATTGACATAAATTAGTTTTTAAAACAAATATTATATTATCAATTGTTATTTAATTCCTAAAAATCTAATGATCGGCCAAATGACTTATATAAGGATATATATATTAATAATAAACAACTTGGGGTTCGTTTGGCTTGTTATGGTAAGTTTATTAACCATATAGTGTAAGAAAACAAAAAGACATGGTAAAAGTTAAATTATATAACTTAGAGTTAAATCTAATTGATAAGGTTAAAATAGTAACCTAAACTTGTCTAAATCCTATTGGATGAGATTATTTCGACCCATACCCACATTATCCTCGAAATAAATCAATTTGGAGCTATTTAAAACCGAATTTGGAATTATAATAAAACAATATTTTTAGTTATTCCAAAGGTGACCCTCTCCTCCCTTATAAAAGGGAACCTCCTCCCTCTCTTCCTCACACAACTTTGAGCCTTCAAGCTCGGCCAACCCCTGCCAAAATCTCTTCTCCACTTTCCTAGAATCATCCTAGAGGTCCTGGTCTTTTTTAAAGACCATCCATAGTTATTTAAGTGTAGGTTAAGAAAAGGCGTGTCAAAAAGAGGTAATATCCATTACCGATCTTTTTCAATTTATTTCTTCTTCAACTTCTTCTTCTTTAGTTGTTTCATGATAAATTAATAACATCAGTATTCCTTATATAATGATATGTTATTATAAATATGAAACAACTCTAATTAACCTTCTATCCATCCTACGGAAAAAGGAAATCACCGCGCGTGCGTACGTACGGAATACCGTCTCCACGTCGTGGTGTAATCTATTTTCTGCCACCACCTTAACTGGATGGGTATAATGGTGTAATGAGTAACTATATATGATTATTATAAAGTGATATTGATACTGAAATAGTATACATACACTTCAACACAATTACATGACCATGGGAACGATATCATCGCTCGTGCGTACGTACGGACTACCGTCTCCACGACGTGATGAGATTCATTATCCATGTTAACCATTCCAGAATGATTATAAAGTATATATAATGAATAATAATGGAATATATGACATGGTAAATCTACTGGATATATGTATATATATATATATATATATGTCATCTACTTACTTTCATTCAATACAATAAGGAAAGTAATGCAGCGTTCATGCGTACGTACGGACTACCGTCTCCATAAACGGTGTGTTTCATTTCATTTATCTATCTATTATATATTTATATATATATACTGAATATATATGATATATAAATCATAATTTATTTTCTGGAAGTAATTAAATCATGATATAAGTAATAATAATGTCAATAACAACAAGTCCAAACACCTAGGATAAATGAAACAATTTTAACCAAAACGCTTCTTTAACATGAATTTACAAAAGAACGGGTAATATAAAGTCATAAGTGGACCATATATGATATAATAACAATGGATATGATTCTGTAATAAGTCAATAACATGATTTGAATCATTATACAGGAGGTTCGGATACGTACAAATCAAGTCGGACCTAAGGTAAGGGAAATATCACAATCTCATTTTTATCCGATATTGTATATACTTTAGTATTTACTGGGGTGTATTTTATCATCCACATACATGTTTCATCAATATGTAATATTATTTCCATCCACCTACAATTTTTAAAATCCAATTTTACCCTTTAGAGTGTTTTTAGTAAAATATATGAAAGGAATCTTTTGTCGTTTTTTCGTACGAGGTACTTTTTGACTTTTCCGACAAAAGTACGAGAAAAATGTTTTTTTACTTATACGGCATGAATCTATTTTTAAAACATTATTTCCAAGAAACTTCCTTTACAAGTTTTCAAGTTTATCTTTAATAAAATTCTTTTAGTTTAAAGTTTTATGACATGTTAAGAAAGGAAAAATGTTTTTGAAGAAGAAAGGATATTTTCCTCAAGAATGGAGTTCAAGTGTTTTATCAAAATTATTTTCCATCTAAGATAATAAAGGGTTATTTTTTTATCCCTATTATTAAATTGATTTTATTATGTTGTGATGGAATTATTTTTATGAATTCCTTTATCTTATATGAATTGTTTTATGATGTCATGATGTTTAAGATTCCCATTTGTATTACATGGGTTATGCAATGATGTATGATTTATGATTTTGTGGCACACATAAGAATGGTATCATTATGAGATGGGTGGGACCTATATCTCCCTCCAATGAATTGGGTAATGATTTTGTATCTCATGAGATAGACATGGCTGGAATGGTAGGTTATACCGTTTTAGTGAAACAGGACTGAAACTAGGGTGACTCGGTTCAGAAAGGGAAATTGTCCACTAAGATAGTCTTGGCAATGAGTCTTGACTAACAAGAAATGATTCTCTATGATTGTGTGTGTATGCCACAAATTTTCATGTTTTAAGATATTATTATTGGGATTTCATTTCACTACTATGATTTATCCCATTTATGAAATTATGCTCTCTTTTGCAGGTTAAGATTTCCAAAAGTTATGTTCTTATGAATATGATGTGATTGATTTTTCTTTTGTTTACCCTTACTGGGCATTTGAGCTCACCATTTTATGTTTTCTTTTCCCCAGGATATAAAGGAAGGTTTTAGGTAAAAAAAGGAATATCTTTATGGGAGATATTGAAGATCTTTCACCACGATTAGAAGATTATGTTCCGAGTTTCCAGAGACACTAAACTATTACGGTCCTTGTGTGTGTGTTTTTGTAATGTACAAAGTATTCCGCAAATGTATTTTAAAGTCCATGTACGTCAAACTTCGGGTCTCTACAGTTGGTATTAGAGGAAAGGTTTAGTCAACCTTTTGAAACTAGGATGCGAAAACGTTAGTGAGATCCCTAGAGATATTTCTAATGTATGTCTAGGGATGTCCCTAAGGATAAGTATACGTATAGGATACAGTCCTAGAACTATGGTAACGATCATAGAATTTAACCTAAGATGTTAGATATTGAGGATACTCCACCCTTATTATGTTGTTTTCCCTAGCATGATTTCTGCCTCTCAGACTATTCTGTTTTTGGGTTTTAGAAAATGGCTGGAAACAAGATGATTCACGATAATGGAGGATATGATGGAAAATGGAATGATATTCTTCATAATGAAATGGGATTTGGAAGTCCAAACATCATTATTATGCCGAATCAGCAATCTCATAATATGATCAATAAAGTAAAATTTGGTACGTTTCTTGACTCGGCTAATAAGAGAAAGATGGAGTTTCATGATGATCATAGAGGAAAGAAAGTTCAATTTCCCCTATGTAAATCATGTGGGAAGAGGCATCAAGGAGAATGTTTCAAAGGAACTGGAAGATGCTTTGGGTGTGGAAAATAAGGACACAAAGCAAGTAAGTGCAAAGGAAAAGGTTCAGTTAACACCATGGATGAGGATAATGGTATTGCTACGACATCAACAATGGTAAAATGTTTTAAATGTGGAATGTACGGGCATTATGCAAACCAATTTCCTAAGGGAAAGTCTTATGAAGAGAATCAGTATGGTCGTATGGGAAGTATTTATGTTGATGATGATGAAGAGACTACAAATGATATGTGAGATGAAAGAATTTTTGAAGCTCAGTCAATAGTTTAAGAAGGTAGTGGAATGATTACATGTTTATCAAGTGTAATGTTGTATAAGTAATATCATGGTACTATGGAATAAAGAGAAATCTAAGGATTATTACACTATTGTCTTTCCTATGTTTTTAAAGTGTATGATTATTGGTGTAACCATGAAATGTTATTCGGATATATTTTGGAAAGTAGATGATATATACATAATGAAGGAATAATAAGATAATGAGGTGTTTGATTGTATTCATGAGCTCATGACTGATATAAGGAGAAGGTTATATCATGGTTTGAGTATATAGAATTTTTAGATTTTGGTATGTGGAAAGAGTTAACTTTTAACTTCATTCATGTTTTCACTAAGGTTCAATGGGTATTCAAGAGAATACATGATTAAGGCCTTTGAATGTTTGGAATGTGACCAACAAGACATATCTTATGATATATGGGGATCAAAGATGGTATTAAATCTCTGGTAATCATTTTCACTATATTATGACAATGGACTGCAGTATTATGGATAAGCCTAATGACTAGAATGGATTATGTTGGACATAAATTAGTATTTTTTAAGGATAGGTGTTCTTTTTTCAATATTATTAATGTGATGTTACAGTAATGTAGTTTTAGAAAAAGGACAACCTGCAGGACGGGCGAAAGCCCATCGCGTCGGACAAGGATGTGGGAATCGAACCCACAACCGAAGTGCGACTGGCCTTTTTCGCCGACCACTGGCCTACAGGAAGTCCCTGTTTAGTAGAAACTAGTTTTATTATATTTATCACTATGATATATGAAGTATAAGTCCATTTTGGGAACTATATATGATTAATCTCACTATAGATGGAATAATGTATTTTTTAGATAACTTTTTTTGAGACAGATGGAATGATCCATCATTCTATCACATGATCTGCTAACACTTCACGAATGACAAATTCAACTTCATTTCTTTAAGAGATGAAGTGGAAATTTTCCAAAGAATGACAAATGGTGAGACTATACCAAAATCACGAAAGTATTTCTTCTAATTCCAATTTCATCAACTTTAGGGAAATGATCTTGAAAACCAAAAATGTTGTCCTAGTGCTCTAATATCTGATAAATCAAATGGTACCTTAGATCGTCACAAATTTATGGCTTTGTGATTGCTGGATTTTCCATAGCCATGTTTTCTACCACTCTCCATCAGAACATGATGGTTAGATTTCTCTTCTATATCCATATTTTCACCTATGTGGAAACCCAGTGATTAGTTTATTTTGGTAATCATTACATTTCGTACTTTAGTTTTTAAATCCATGTTTTGGTATTCCTTTTTACGATGTGGGTTTCTATTAAAGAAACTTTCGAGTAGTAAACCATTTATAACCCCGACGAATTTCGAGGGCGAAATTCATTTTAAGGGGGGTAGAATGTAACAGCCCGAGATTTTATGAAAAATATTCATTTTAATTTTATTAATGTTTTGTGTTGTACTCTACACCAAAAGGAGCTTGCTCAACACGCATCCTTGAGTTTCCTTGTATTACACGCAATCGCGACCTTCCTCGATAGCGTGTGTAATACGCAACACCGAGTTTCACTAAACAACGATATGCTATTAAAATATTATTAAAACTAGCCGTTATGAATAGTAATAACCACTTTTTTAAATTTTTTAAATCTTATTTTTCAAAATGGACTTCATTTTTGAATTCGGAATATGAAATATAGCTTAGGATGAAATTTTTTCACTGTTCTGAAAAACATCAATTTTTTATGAATAGTGAAACTACTAAGTGGTAGTTAAAAAACTGAATTTTTCATAAAACATAATTTTACCGCTTCTGTGAATGGAATTTCAAAAATCTGAGAGACACGGTTGATGTCAGTAAGTAAAATGTGGTTCAATGAGATGAAAATAATTTTTGGTGAATATTAACTTTTTACTTTTTTTTACCACGGTTAAAATTAAATAGGGTAATTAAGGGTAAAAATGATATTAATATTAACCTAACACATGTCTTAATCCTATTGGACAAGTGTATCTCGACCAAAAACAACCTTAAGTGTAAAGTATTATCATTTAGGCCCACTTGGATTAGATTAGGACATATATTATTATTTAATTCAAAGAAGAGTTAAAAGAGTTAAAATCAAAGTTTATATACTAAAACATTTTTAATTTGGGTTTATACATAAGATAAATTCGACTATAAATATTCATTAGAAAGATAAAAATATTTCTTACATAATTATATTTTATTTGTAATTTTTAGACTTTAAATAATTTAATTTATTTATGACACAAAAATGATACAGTACTTACCTTTTTAAGAAAAATTAACATAATTGATGTTATAAATGCCCAAATAAATGTAATTTGAGACTTTTTATGACTTAAACTAATTTTATAGGTTAATATGACATGTTATTGTTGATTGAAGGAACTTGGTTTGAACTTATCATTCTGTTATGGATTTCATAAAAATCATGTACCAAATAGTGTCAAAATTGACATAAATTAGTTTTTAAAACAAATATTATATTATCAATTGTTATTTAATTCTTAAAAATCTAATGTTCGGCCAAATGACTTAGATAAGGATATATATATTAATAATAAACAACTTGGGGTTCTTTTGTCTTGTTATGGTAAGTTTATTAACCATATAGTGTAAGAAAACAAAAATACACGGTAAAAGTTAAATTATTTAACTTAGAGTTAAATCTAATTGATAAGGTTAAAATAATAACCTAAACTTGTCTAAATCCTATTGGATGAGAGGATTTCGACCCATACCCACCTTATCCTCGAAATAAATCAATTTGGAGCTATTTAAAACCGAATTTGGCTTTATAATAAAATAATATTTTTAGTTATTCCAAAGGTGCCCCTCTCCTCCCTTATAAAAGGGCACCTCCTCCCACTCTTCCTCACACAACTTTGAGCCTTCAAGCTCGGCCAACCACTGACAAAATCTCTTCTCCACTTCCCTAGTATCATCCTAGAGGTCCTGGGATTCTTTAAAGACCATCCTTATTTATTTAAGTGTAGGTTAAGAAAAGGCGCGTGAAAAAGAGGAAATATCCATTACCGATCATTTTCAATTTCTTTCTTCTTCAAATTCTTCTTATTTAGTTGTTTCATGATAAAGTAATAACATCAGTATTCCTTATATACTGATATGTTATTATAAATATGAAAAAACTCTAATTAACCTTCTATCCATCCTACAGAAAAAGGAAATCACCGCGTGTGCGTACGTATGGAATACCGTCTCCACATCGTGGTGTCATCTATTTTCTGCCACCACCTTAACTGGATGGGTATAATGGTGTAATGAGTAACTATATATGATTATTATAAAGTGATATTGATACTGAAATAGTATACATACACTTCAGCACAATTCCATGACCATGGGAACGATATCATCGCTCGTGCGTACGTACGGACTACCGTCTCCACGATGTGATGAGATTCATTATCCATGATAACCATTCCAGAATGATTATAAAGTATATATAATGAATAATAATGGAATATATGACATGGTAAATATACTGGATATATGTATATATATATGTCATCTAATTACATCCATTCAAGACAATAAGTAAAGGAAAGACGCGTTCATGTGTACGTACGGACTACCGTCTCCATGAACGGTGTATTTCATTTCATTTATCTATCTATTATATATATATATATATATTGAATATATATGATATATAAATCATACTTTATATTATGGAAGTAAGTAAATCATGATATAAGTAATAATAATGTCAAGAACAACAAGTCCAAACACCTACTATAAATGAAACAATTTTACCCAAACGCTTCTTTAACATGAATTTACAAAAGAACGGGTAATATAAAGTCATAAGTGGACCATATATGATATAATAACAATGGATATGATTCTGGAATAAGTCAATAACATGATTTAAATCATTATACAGGAGGTTCGGATACGTAAAAAGCAAGTCGGACCTAAGGTAAGGGAAATATCACAATCTCATTTTTATCCGATATTGTATATACTTCAGTATTTACTAGGTTGTATTTTATCATCCACATACATGTTTCATCAATAAGTAATATTATTTCCATCCAACTACAATTGTTAAAATCCAATTTTACCCTTTGGAGAGTTTTTAGTAAAATATATGAAAGGAATCTTTTGTCGTTTTTTCGTACAAGGTACTTTTTGACTTTTCCGACAAAAGTACGAGAAACACGTTTTTTTACTTATACGGCATGAATGGATTTTTAAAACATTATTTCCAAGAAACTTCCTTTACATGTTTTCAAGTTTATCTTTAATCAACTTCTTTTAGTTTAAAGTTTTATGACATGTTAAGAAAGGAAAAATGTTTTTGAAGAAGAAATGATATTTTCCTCAAGAATGGAGTTCAAGTGTTTTATCAAAATTATTTTCCATCTAAGATAATAAAGGGTTATTTTTTTATCCCTATTATTACATTGATTTTATTATGTTGTGATGGAATTATTTTTATGAATTCCTTTATCTTATATGAATTGTTTTATGATGTCATGATGTTTAAGATTCCCATTTGTATTACATGGGTTATGCAATGATGTATGATTTATGATTTTGTGGCACACATAAGAATGGTATCATTATGAGATGGGTGGGACCTATATCTACCTCCAATAAATTGGGTAAAGATTTTGTATCGCATGAGATAGACATGGCTAGAATGGTAGGTTATACCGTTTCAGTGAAACAGGACTGAAACGAGGGTGACTCGGTTCAGAAAGGGACATTGTCCACTAAGATAGTCTTGGTAATGAGTCTTGACTAACAAGAAATGATTCTCTATGATTATGTTTGTATGCCACAAAGTTTCATGTTTTATGTTATTATTATTGTGATTTCATTTCACAACTATGATTTATCCCATTTATGAAATTATGCTCTCTTTTGCAGGTTAAGATTTCCAAAATTTATGTTCTTATGAATATGATGTGATTGATTTTTCTTTTGTTTACCCTTACTGAGCATTTGAGCTCACCCTTTTATGTTTTCTTTTCCCCAGGATATAAAGAAAGGTTTTAGGTAAAAAAAGGAAGATCTTTATGGGAGATATTGAAGATCTTTCACCACGATTAGAAGATTACGTTCCAAGTTTCCAAAGACACTAAACTATTACGGTCCTTGTGTGTGTGTTTTTGTAATGTACTAAGTATTCCGCAAAAGTAATTTAATGTCCATGTACGTCAAGCTTCGAGTCTCTACAGTTGGTATCAGAGGAAAGGTTTAGTCAACCTTTTGAAACTAGGATGTGAAAACGTTAGTGAGATCCCTAGAGATATTTCTAAGGTATGTCTAGGGATGTCCCTAAGGATAAGTATACGTATAGGATACAGTCCTAGAACTACGGTAACGATCATAGAATTTAACCTAAGATGTTAGATATTGAGGATACTCCACCTTTATTATGTTTTTTTTCCCTAGCATGATTTCTACCTCTCAGACTATTCTTTTTTTGGGTTTTAGAAAATGGCTGGAAATAAGATGATTCACGATAATGGAGGATATGATGGACAATGGAATGATATTCTTCATAATGAAATGGGATTTGGAAGTCCAAACATCATTATTATGCCGAATCAGCAATCTCATAATATGATCAATAAATTAAAATTTGGTATGTTTCCTGACTCGGCTAATAAGAGAAAGATGGAGTTTCATGATGATCATAGAGGAAAGAAAGTTCAATTTCCCCTATGTAAATCATGTGGGAAGAGGCATCAAGGAGAATGTTTCAAAGGAACTGGAAGATGCTTTGGGTGTGGAAAAGAAGGACACAAAGAAAGTAAGTGCAAAGGAAAAGGTTCAGTTAACACAATGGATGAGGATAATGGTATCGCTACGACATCAACAATGGTTAAATGTTTTAAATGTGGAATGTACGGGAATTATGCAAACCAATGCCCTAAGGGAAAGTCTCATGAAGAGAATCAGTATAGTCGTATGGGAAGTATTTATGTTGATGATGATTAAGAGACTACAAATGATATGTGAGATGAAAGAATTGTTGAAGCTCGGTCAATAGTTTAATAAGGTAGTGGAATGATTACATGTTTATCAAGTGTAATGTTGTATAAGTAATCTCATGGTACTATGGAATAACGAGAAATCTAAGGATTGTTACACTATTGCCTTTCCTATGTTTTTAATGTGTATGATTATTGGTGTAACCATGAAATGTTATTCAGATATATTTTGGAAAGTAGATGATATGTGCATAATGAAGGAATAATAAGATAATGAGGTGCCTGATTGTATTCATGATCTCATGACTGATATAAGGAGAAGGTTATATCATGGTTTGAGTATATAGAATTTTTGGATTTTGGTATGTGGAAAGAGTTAACTTTTAACTGCATTCATGTTTTCACTAAGGTTCAATGGGTATTCAAGAGAATACATGATTAAGGCCTTTGAATGTTTGGAATGTGACCAACAAGACATATCTTATGATATATGGGGATCAATGATGGTTTTAAATCTCTGGTAATCATTTTCACTATATTATGACAATGGACTGCAGTATTATGGATAAGCCTAAAGACTAGAATGGATTATGTTGGACATAAATTTTTATTTTTTAAGGATAGGTGTTCTTTTTTCAATATTATTGATGTGATTTTATAGTAATGTAGTTTTAGAAAAAGGACAACCTGCAGGACGGGCGACAACCCATTGCGTCGGACAAGGCTGTGGGAATCGAACCCACAACCGAAGTGCGACTGGCCTTTTTCACCGACCACTGGCCTACAGGAAGTCCCTGTTTAGTAGAAACTAGTTTTATTATATTTAGCACTACGATATATGAAGTATAAGTCCATTTTGGGAACTATATATGATTAATCTCACTATAGATGGACTTATGTATTTTTAGATAAAGTTTTTTGAGACAGATGGAATGACCCATCATTCTATCACATGATCTGCTAACACATCACGAATGACAAATTCAACTTCATTTCTTTAAGAGATGAAGTGGAAATTTTCCAAAGAATGACAAATGGTGAGACTATACCAAAATCACGAAAGTATTTTTTTTCTAATTCCAATTTCATCAACTTTAGGGAAATGATCTTGAAAACCAAAAATGTTGTCCTAGTGCTCTAATATCTGATGAATCAAATGGTACCTTAGATCGTCACAAATTTATGGCTTTGTGATTGCTGGCTTTTCCATAGCCATGTTCTCTACCACAGAGCAGGGGACATGAGCTTCAGCAAGGCTTGGGTGAGCCTGAAATGCCAGAACAGAACAACTCAACAAGTCTGATTAAGGTGGGGGTGGATGAGGCTATTACTTGTTCCCCAAACCGTTTTGCTCTGCTGGAAAACCCGGATGCTGTAGTGGAGCATGCTGGGGAAGATGAGCCAATACCTTTTCATCAACAGAACGAAGGTGATACAACTAATTGTGGCATTTCCCTCGGAATGATGGCTAGCCAGCCTGGGGGTGGTGTGGCTGATTCGAAGGGAGTCATCAGGGCCGAACCAGATCAGGTGATTGAGGGGGATCCAATTCAAAAGAATAGTATGTGCTGTAAAAAGAAGAAGGGGAAAAAAGATTACTCCTTGCTTCCCCCTCCATTAGAGACCCGCTCTGTGAAGAAACTACCGGTGACAATGCCCAATGGGGTGAATCAGGCTTTAAGCAAGGGGAACATAGATGAAATGGACATCTCTACGGGGAAGATAGGGACTAGAAAGGAACCCATCCTTAGTTCCGAGGAGGATATGGTCGAGGAGTTCCTGTATGTGGACATTCCACAGGAAGAGGCTGACATGATGGGAAGGGCGGTAAGAGTGGAAGTCGATCACGAACAGGAAAAGTGGATTGACAAGCAAGACTTGATATTAATGAGAGGCTTCAATGACAAGAAAATCAGCAAAGAGGAATATATCTGCACTTGGGACAAAATGGCGAACTATTTGGAAGATGTTATTGGAGAAGATCCTGGGGCTAAGGTATGGATAATGCACTGGAATCTCTACAGGGAAGAAAGCAATAATAGGCTAAGGTTGTGTTTTGGTAACATTTCCTTTTCTTATGAGGCTTCACCCCCGGTTTGACTTGGGAAGTGCAGTCGAGGCTTCCTCATCGGGCTAGAGCACTCTACCTTTCCTTGGAGGGTCATTCGGGACATGGCTGATTCGGAGGGATGGCAACATCGGGAGGGACCATGCTTGCATGGGATCGTCGAGTGGCCATCTTAGGGATGGTGGTGTTGTTGTTGCTGGTATGTGGTAGTTTCTGCTCTTTCTGGTGTTTTTCTGGGTTTGTTTGGCTGCTTTGTTGAACTTTTGGTTTCTCACTTTTCCCACAAAAGTGTTTTCTTAATAAATAAAAATAATTGTCAGGTAAACCCCGACGAATTTCGAGGGTGAAATTCATTTTAAGGGGGGTAGAATGTAACAGCCCGAGATTTTATGAAAAATATTCATTTTAATTTTATTAATGTTTTGTGTTGTACGCTACACCAAAAGGAGCTTTCTCAACACACATCCTTGAGTTGCCTTGTATTACACGCAATCGCGACCTTCCTCGATAGCGTGTGTAATACGCAATACCGAGTTTCACTAAACAACGATATGCTATTAAAATATTATTAAAACTAGCCGTTGTGAATAGTAATAACCACTTTTTTAAATTTTTTAAATCTTATTTTTCAAAATGGACTTCATTTTTGAATTCGGAATATGAAATATAGCTTAGGATGAAATTTTGGCATTGTTCTGAAAAACATCAATTTTGGATGAATAGTGAAACTACTAAGTGGTAGTTAAAAATCTGATTTTTTCATAAAACATAACTTTACCGCTTCTGTGAATGGAATTTCAAAAATCCGAGAGACACGGTTGATGTCAGTAAGTAAAATGTGGTTCAATGAGATGAAAATAATTTCTGGTGAATAGTAACTTTTTACTTTTTTTTCCCACGGTTAAAAGTAAATAGGGTAATTAAGGGTAAAAATGATATTAATATTAACCTAACACATGTCCTAATCCTATTGGACAAGTTTATCTCGACCAAAAACAACCTTAAGTGTAAAATATTATCATTTAGGCCAACTTGGAATAGATTAGGACATTTATTATTATTTAATTCAAAGAAGAGTTAAAAGAGTTAAAATCAAAGTTTATTTACTAAAACATTTTTAATATGGGGTTATACATAAGATAAATTCGACTATAAATATTCATTAGAAAGATAAAAAAATTCATACATAATTCCATTTTATTTGTAATTTTGAGACTTTAAATAATTTAATTTATTTATGACACAACAATGATACAGTAATTACCTTTTTAGGAAAAATTAACATAATTGATGTTATAAATGCCCAAATAAATGTAATTTGAGACTTTTTATGACTTAAACTAATTTTCTAGGTTAATATGACATGTTATTGTTGATTTAAAGAAATTTTTTCGAACTTATCATTCTGTTATAAATTTCATAAAAATCATGTACCAAATAGTGTCAAAATTGACATAAATTAGTTTTTAAAACAAATATTATATTATAAATTGTTATTTAATTCCTAAAAATCTAATGTTCGGCCAAATGACTTAGATAAGGATATATATATTAATAATAAATAACTTGGGATTCTTTTTGCTTTTTATGATATGTTTATTAACCATAAATTGTAAGAAAACAAAAAGACACAGTAAAAGTTAAATTATTTAACTTAGAGTTAAATCTAATTGATAAGGTTAAACTAATAACCTAAATTTGTCTAAATCCTATTGGTTGAGAGGATTTAGACCCATCCCCAGCTTAGCCTCGAAATAAATCAATTTGGATATATTTAAAACTGAATTTGGCTTTATAATAAAATAATATTTTTAGTTATTCCAAAGGTGCCCCTCTCCTCCCTTATAAAAGGGCACCTCCTACCTCTCTTCCTCACACAACTTTGAGACTTCAAACTCGGCCAACCCCTGCCAAAATATCTTATCCACTTCCCTAGTATCATCCTAGAGGTCCTGGTCTTCTTCAAAGACCATCCTTAGTTCTTTAAGTGGAGGTTAAGAAAAGGCGCGTCAAAAAGAGGTAATATTCATTACCGATCTTTTTCAATTTCTTTCTTCTTCAACTTTTCTTCTTTAGTTGTTTCATGATAAAGTAATAATATCAGTATTCCTTATATACTTATATGTTATTAGAAATATTAAACAACTCTAATTAACCTTCTATCCATCCTACGGAAAAAGGAAATCACCGCGCGTGCGTACGTACGGAATACCGTCTCCACGCCGTGGTGTAATCTATTTTCTGCCACCACATTAACTGGATGGGTATAATGGTGTAATGAGTAACTATATATGATTATTATAAAGTGATATTGATACTGAAATAGTATACATACACTTCAACACAATTCCACAACCATGGGAACGATATCATAGCTCGTGCGTACGTACGGACTACCGTCTCCACGACGCGATGAGATTCATTATCCATGTTAACCATTCCAGAATGACTATAAAGTATATATAATGAATACTAATGGAATATATGACATGGTAAATCTACTGGATTTATTTATATATATATATGTCATCTACTTACTTCCATTCAAGACAATAAGGAATGGAAAGAAGCGTTCAAGCGTACGTACGGACTACCGTCTCCATGAACGGTGTGTTTCATTTCATTTATCTATCTATTATATATATATATATACTGAATATATATGATATATAATTCATACTTTATATTCTGGAAGTAAGTAAATCATGATATAAGTAATAATAATGTCAAGAACAACAAGTCCAAACACCTACGATAAATGAAACAATTTTACCCAAAACGCTTCTTTAACATGAATTTACAAAAGAACGTGTAATATATAGTCATAAGTGGACCATATATGATATAATAACAATGGATATGATTCTGGAATAATTCAATAACATGATTTAAATCATTATACAAGAGGTTCGGACACGTACAAAGCAATTCGGACCTAAGGTAAAGGAAATATCACAATCTCATTTTTATCCGAGATTGTATATACTTTAGTATTTACTGGGGTGTATTTTATCATCCACATACATGTTTCCTCAATATGTAATATTATTTCCATCCACCTACAATTTTTTAAATCCAATTTTACCCTTTGGAGAGTTTTTAGTAAAATATATGAAAGGAATCTTTTGTCGTTTTTTCGTACGAGGTACTTTTTGACTTTTCCGAAAAAAGTACGAGAAAAATGTTTTTTTACTTATACGGCATGAATGGATTTTTAAAACATTATTTCCAAGAAGCTTCCTTTACAAGTTTTCAAGTTTATTTTTAATCAAATTCTTTTAGTTTAAAGTTTTATGATATGTTAAGAAAGGAAAAATGTTTTTGAAGAAGAAAGGATATTTTCCTCAAGAATGGAGTTCAAGTGTTTTATCAAAATTATTTTCCATCTAAGATAATAAAGGGTTCTGTTTTTATCCCTATTATTACATTGATTTTATTATGTTGTGATGGAATTATTTTTATGAATTCCTCTATCTTATATGAATTGTTTTATGATGTCATGATGTTTAAGATTCCCATTTGTATTACATGGATTATGCAATGATGTATGATTTATGATTTTGTGGCACACATAAGAATGATATCATTATGAGATGGGTGAGACCTATATCTCCCTCCAATTCATTGGGTAATTATTTTGTATCTCATGAGATAGACATGGATGGAATGGTAGGTTATACCGTTTTAGTGAAACAGGACTGAAACGAGGGTGACTCGGTTCAGAAAGGGACATTGTCCACTAACATAGTCTTGGCAATGAGTCTGGACAAACAAGAAATGATTCTCTATGATTATGTGTGTATTCCACAAAGTTTCATGTTTTAAGTTATTATTATTGGGATTTCATTTCACTACTATGATTTATCCCATGTTATGAAATTATGATCTCTTTTGCAGGTTAAGATTTCCAAAAATTATGTTCTTATGAATATGATGGGATTGATTTTTCTTTTGTTTACCATTACTGAGCATTTGAGCTCACCCTTTTATGTTTTCTTTTCCCCAGGATATAAATAAAGGTTCTAGGTAAAAAAAGGAAGATCTTTATGGGAGATATTAAAGATCTTTCACCACGATTAGAAGATTACGTTCCGAGTTTCCAAAGACACTAAACTATTACGGTCCTTGTGTGTGTGTTTTTGTTATGTACTAAGTATTCCGAAAAAGTAATTTAATGTCCATATACATCAAGCTTCGGGTCTCTATAATTATGCATGGGAACATATAGATTAAATTCATGGTCAATTAAAGGGGGTCCCTACTATTTCTTAAGGGCTATAAAACATTTTTAAGGAATAAAAAATTATGATGATGAACTGGGAAGTGGAATGAATGATATCCAAGGTGGGTCCTGGAACCCTAGGGTAGTTTAAGTTTTAGTTGGGTGGATCGAGCCCTACTCCATGTGGTTTCAAGTCACATGGTGGGGACCATCAAAATGTTTGATTGAAACATTCCTTGTTTGATAAAGGGTACAATACATGGTGACGTAACATCGTGGATGTCAGATCCACTTGAATAGTCAGGTTATGGGGATTATAAATCATGTTCTAGGAATATATGAGTTAACTAGAGGTGGAATCTAGTGGGTACAGGTCAACCACTAGTAAAGGAGTAATCGTATAATGTTCTACGCATACAAGACAATAACTCCTTGATTTCAGGGGATTCTTTCTAGGACTAAAGGGTCTATTTGGATTAATCAATAACTGTAAATAGTATTCTATAGGGAAGAACAATGGGTAGGGGAGGCCAGGACCCTTGGGGTTCCATGAGAATTTTATCAAATCAAGGAACTAGTTGTGTGTTCCTAGAATTCAAATACATGAAGGTGTTTCATCGAAATTTTAATATTCAAGAAGGGTTCGAGCACCCTAAAATTTGTGTTTTCATCTAGTGAACATGTTATCTTAGCTAGTAGATGTGACAAAACATTAAATGAAATTTCTCCTTGACCAAGGGTTCTAGTGAGCTGTCTTGAATTTTACTAGGGACACAAATTGGGACCAATGAGCTTTATGCCTTGTTTATTTACACTCTAAATGTTTCCTAAACTCTATATATGAAAATTTTAGAAAGTAGATACATGATTTTTTTTTTCAGGAAACCCTTTATGAGTTTTCATCCTAACAAATTTTATGTCTCATTCACTAATAGTTTAGGGTATTGTTATATGGACTATCAAAGGGTAAATTTTAAGGTCATACAAAGTTTACCAAATTGCCTGAATATTACGGTTATGATGAATGTTGATATAGTATTAGAGGAACGTTTTAAAATATCTGAATTAGGATATATAGGGTCAATAATACTCCAATATCCTTTAGAGAAGGAGATTGAAATGCTTAAATAATGACTCAAGGTTCTCAGGTCAAGAGTAATGGTATCAGACAATCACACTGGGATGATCCAAAACAACCTAAGGTGTTGAGTTCCAATATGGTGATGTTAGTTCTCAAAAGGTCCATCAAGCCCCTTTTTTCAAGGTAAGGTCATATTTGGTTGATGGTCAGAAGCTCATATATAAGAACCATGGGAAGACATTCATACTCATACAATGTCTCCCTTGAATCTGGCTGTCCTTTTCCAAGGTATATGGAAGGTTTTTGGCGATACAAGGTACTCAAGGAATTAAGTGTGGTTTATGGGTTGAGGTTATAAAAAGATAATAAAAGAACCCCATACTCTAGTTGACCGAGGGAAGGCTCTTGTGTTCCTTTGATGAGGAATGATGATCGGTGATGGTCTGGACATTTTAACATCATGTATTGGGGAAGTATCTCTCATTCTATTTGATATCATGCGACAAAAACGTTTTCCATGTACTTTAATTTCAAGCAGTAAGGGTATATGAAATGATATATAATTTTAAAAGTTATCCTTCGGGATATTTTTCACAAGTCGGGGGAATTTTGATATAGAAAACATATTTTATACAAAAATAGGATTATTTATGGGTATCCATGTACTAGAGACCTTTTTTAATAGATTTATCTTGTTTGAAATCAATATGTACATAGATTTGACTCGTGAATAGGTAGAGTTAGTTTGTATGGATCAACCCTCCTTAACAAATATATATTCACTTTTTATGGTTGAACTTCCTTGGGTTTCCCCATGCATATTATAAGGGAAGTAATCTTTCAATAATCAGCTCATTTAAAGAGATCCCTTTGTGTAGAGCTAATTCATGTGAAGAGGATACGATTGAGATTGATAGAAACCTATGGATAGTTATGAAATGGAGTTTCAAGGAACTATTACGTATCTTGTGATGGAAGGAATCAATCCAAATGTAGTTATCAAATATTTCCCTGTATAAGTCCATCCCATATCCAGGGGTACATTTTTATCATTCCATATATTACAGATGGACCCAAGATTCAATCTTTGGGTGTCACAATGTATCCCATAGTTATAGGAATTGATCCACATGTAGTTCTTGAATGGAAAACTCTTCATGAAGGTCTTATTCATATGAAGAGGGGGGAATTCTTCCCAGTGACTAGCGTGGATGGACCCAGGATTGATGATATGGGTGTCAATATGTATCTTGTGATGGAAGGAATCAAAACACATGTAGTTCTTGTATTGAATAATTTCCATACAGGTCAAACCCATACACTAAAGGGGGAATTTTTTCCATTTATGTTGCATCTAGACCCAGGATTGAATATTCAATCATCACTACGTATTATCTGATGGTAGGAGTCAATCCAAATGTAGTTCTTATATAATGGTGTGGTAGAATACCAAAACCATAGTTAGTTTTCCTCTTAGGTGAGGTCCATAGTAATGCGTAGTTTGATTTCATGTAGGAGATGTCAACTATGTAGTTTAATGTCATGTGGTAAACATGTATGGTGTGAATTTTAATGTTTTTCATCTAGGACCAAGTTAACCCTATTATGAACCAATATGTCTCAATAATGTGATGAATCCCTTAATAAAATTTCTAATCCCATGTGAGCTATGCTCGGTGTGGGAAACAGGGAATGGAAATGGTTTCTCCCACCACAAAAAGGAATTAAAAATAAATGACAAGGGTATTTTTATGATTAAATGGTTGGGTTAAGATATATGATCTCGGCGTCTATAATTATATACTTCTAATGAGAATAAAGACATACATAGTTCTGGAAGCATTGTAATTTTTAATGAGAGGGGTTTCAACCATGAAATTTAACGCCATGCGGTAAGGATGAAGGTTACCCATCAGGAAAAATAAATAAAGAAGCCTCATAGAAGTTTTACAAGATATTGGTAAATCATCTCATGAGAGGTATTCCATGTTCATGAATTGAGGAATATGATCTAGTTTCCAAAGGTGTCGAATTCTTAGTGTACTAGGTAAGACTACATTTTAATGTCATGTGTTGAAGATGTTTATGTACAGTTTAATGTCTTGTTTCTAGGAAAATATGATACATGAATTTTTTAGTCATGCGATAAGGGCCTCTTTGTAGAGTTTAGAATCATATGGTTAGTAATAATGGTGTTTATATATTTTAGTTGGACATAGGATTTGGGATCTGGGTTTCACTGTGTATTCTTTGATAGAAAGAATCAATCCACGTGTAGTTTTTATGTGAGGAGATTAACTATGTGGATATAACTCACACAAAAGTATGGGGGAACTTCATTTTTCTTTCACATAGATCTAGATCATGTGTAGTGAATCATCCATTAAGTGACATTATCCATGAAGATTAACGTCATGGAATGAGGATGTAAGGTATTGTGCAGTTTAAAGTCTTACTTCCAGGATTTGGGAGACCATGTAGTTTAACATCTTACTACTAGTACTTCTTCTATACAGGTTAACATCAAGTGATAAGGATGTATTACAGGAAGTTTAAAATCATGTGGTAAGTATGTAATATTGAGTTTAACATCAGGCATCCTAGACAATATGGTGTCTCATATTTTTAGGTCATACGACTAGGACCACTCGTGCAGTTTAACATCATGGGAGTAGGAAATATCATGCAGTTTAATGTAATTTTACTATGATTTTATATTCATTACAATTTATATGAAAAATAATTATTTATAATCCTTACATTGTTGGGGTTCGTAATGAATTCCCCATCCATTGTGGCCAATGATACATCTCTATTAGAATAGACTTTATGTACGATGTAAGGCCCTTACCATTTGGGATATAGATTTAGAGTTTTATTTCCTAGTATCATTATGTATTTGAGATCCAATACCTATTCTCATTAAAGTAATTATCCGAGGATAAAAATTTTAATGATGGGTTGTACAATCTAATTCTGGTGAACATCGAGGTTGTGTAGTGTACAAAACCTTTTCTCATCAAGCCATTCTAAATAATCTAGTGACTTTTGTGATTTTTCATTATTTTAGAGATGAACATAGATATCTATTTGGAGTGAGGAAAACTATAATTCTATAGGAAACAATAAATTGGTTCCATACACTAATGAATATGGAGTTTCTTTTGTATCGATGCATGTGGCGGTATGGTAGGCCCATAAATCATGAAGAAGATTGTCAAGTTAGGAATATTTTCCTTAGACACTGTTTTCTAGAGTATATTCTATAGATTCTTATTGAAGGCCTCTATTTTTCTATTTTACACTATATGATAGCAAGATTAACGGTTGGATTCGATGTTTTACTCCTGGTAAAATTTCATCAATTTGGTGGAAGAAAATTTGGTACCATTTTTCATTAATATCATATAAATTACTCAAAATATTGTGATGATATTGGACATTATAAAGTTATTGATATTTTTCATACCAAATTCCTTTATTTGAATTTCCTTTTCTGATTTGTAAAATAATTCAGTAGTATTAAGAATGTACTTAAACTTCTTATATGTAGTTGGTGGATATGTCCCCATAATGTGTACTCCAAATACAACAAATGACCAAGAATATTTAGCTATATGAAAAAATTATGGGGGTTTATTAATGGAGTTTGAATGAATTTTTATTGAATGAAATCTCCTCATGAATTCCACGTAGTCTTGTATCATAGTTTTCCAATAGTAACCAAGCCTCCTAATTTCATGGGAGAGTATAGTCCAAGACTGATGAGTGTCTTAGGAACCTACATGGACTTCCTCAATTATGGTGGGAATATCTCCCGGCATTCATCTGAGTAGGATTCTATTAAATCCTCATTTATAGAGTTCTTTTTTCTCATTTTTCCTATCTTAGAGTGTAACGTTCTTTTCCCAGCACCGAGTTTTTTTCCATTCGTAGATGTCTAACTAGAGGGTTCCATTTTGGAGATAGTCAATTATGAACTCCATATATCCAAGGGAGGATATTGATTCATCATGATTTAGGTTCTTGTTGATATTCTTGATTCCCTCCATGTTACATATAATTATTGGTGATACCATCCTTCAGTGGTTGATCTGGAAAGCCACTTAATCTTGATCGAGGTTGGCCAGAATTGTGGCTATATTAGCCAGTGCATTAGCATGAGAATTTTCTGATTGAGCGACATGATCTAGTGTTGGTTCAAAAGATAAATATTACATAAATCCTCTATAATAACTAATGAGATGGTCCAATTATTCTTTTTGATGGAATATTCATCATTGATTCATTTGATCACTATCTCTAAATACCCATTTTATGTTCAATTAGGATATTTGTAGTTGTAAGGATAGTCCCAAGCTATAATTGGAGGGTTGGTATTCTTCCTCATCATTATTAAATCATTTGGATAATGATAAGGAGTATGGTAAAATTTATTTTTCATAGGAAACAAATAAAATCAATAGACCAACTGAGATGAGACTTGTATTTTCCAGCCTCTTACAAATAAGAATTTGGGAGGAACCGAAAAAATACATCTCCCACATTCAGGGTGTGTCATGGGAATAAAAGACTTCTTCATGTGGAATTTTGGTGTCCATTGGTGTGATTTTCAAGGTTGGATGTTCCATAAGGAAGTCAACTTGGGTATTAACTTTATCTACCTTCTGTGACATGAATTGGATGTCATATTATTCTAGAATGACCATCCATTTGGACAAAAATTCGTTCATCATTTCATGAATAAAGATATACTCAAGGAGTTCATTATGAGATAACAGGTGGACTTCATGAAGTTTCATGTAATGTCTCAGATTTTGTTCTTCAAAGATGAGAATGATTTAGTTATTCTAAACTTCAAAATACCATGTCTCAATACCTAGCATAATTTGAATAAGGTTATAGAGACTATATTCATCCCCCACATCATTTTTATGTGTGATCAAGGAACCGATTCATTGTTCTGTGGTGGCCACATATAAGATAAGAATATTTCCTTTTAGTGGATTCATCCAAACTGATGGGTGTAGAAAGTACTATTTAACATCCTCAAAGGCTTCTTGGTAGTCCTCATCCAATCATTAGGTGTCTACCCTCTTTATTAAAATGGTTAATGGGAGAGATTTTATGACCAGGTTAGCTATGAAACACCAAATGTATGTTAGGTTCCCTGGATCCCCTTCATTTGTTTCAGGTTACGAGGGGTGACATTGCTAATATTTCACTATTAATTTCTGTATTGACCTCAATTCTATGGTTTCATACCATAAATCCAAGGAACTCTCCTATTTTTTCCCTGAAAGCACACTTCATAGAATTCATCTTCAAACTATGCTGACAAAACTTATTGAATATTATTTAAAGATCCATGAGGCGATCACATAACTATTGAGATTTGACTACCATGTCATTGATGTAGATATCTTCTATTTTCCCTAAAGTGTCTTAAATATAGGATTCATGGATCATTGGTATGTAGTGATTTCATTCCTTAATCCAAAGGGAATGACCATATAGAAAATGATCCCCTGAGGTTATCTAAATATGGAAGCTTCCTCATCATCAAGATCCCTATTTATCATATTATATCAAGAATACCCATCAATATAGGGATTATAATCCATTAGATTCATTGATAAAAACATATATTATTGGTAATGGGAAGTCATCCTTCAGGTAGTGTTGATTAAGTTCCCTACAATCAATGTGGAATCTAATCTTCCCATTCTTTTTCTTGACATGGATGATGTTGGTGATTCATTTTGGGTATTACACTTCTGAAAAAAATTTGGATTTGATCAATTATTCAATTTCCAAAACTAAATTAGTAGCATGAGAGGGGTTCATCCTCCAAGATACATGTTTAAATCATTTATGGTCATTTGTTAATCCTAGATGATGTATAGAAACATCAAGGTTCATACCGAGAATTCCTCTATAATTCCTTGTGAACACGTATCTATGTTTCTTTAGAAATGAAATATTAATCTATTTCTTCTTGCGTGCAATGGTGTAACTTATTATCATAGGACACAAAGTCTTTTTATGTTCTTAGATTCACCTGCCTGAGCTCATCAATAGTGTTAGAGATCCCTTCCTCAAATATGGGAGGGGCGTTTTAGAGGTCATCCTCTTATTCTTACATCTCTATTTCCATGGAGTAATTTTAAGTCATGGTGGAAAATATGGGGGAATATCTATCCTTATCAAAATAAAATAGGTGAGGGGAATATACATTCCTACCATGGACTTTCAGATTCATTACAGAGAGATTCCAAAACTGATTGTTTTCTTTTATGCTCCCACTAGGGATAGAAGGAGCCTGGACATTTGGGATTAAGTCTACTATCTAAATTAGGTTTATGGGTAGCACATAATAAATATTTATCATACTTTAGGGATTTATAGTGTCGGCCCCCAATCCATTTTGGGTTACAACTTTCATATCACCATACACCATTGGATTTTTCTTTCCCTTTTATAGAAACATGTCTCATCATATATGGCTTCATAAGACTTGAAAGGGGGAATATCACCATGTAGTATGTTGACCTTCCCCTAAATGTGATATTTCAAACACTAATGAAATTTATAAGTTTCTGATACATGGTTATAAAGACAAGGTATTACAAGTAAGAAATTATATGATATGTCTTGCTGGATAACCATGAACTCAGTGTTAGATGTGAGATCCCCAAACCAAACCTTGTGTTTGATCTTCCTGAGAGTACTTTGATTGATCTTATGTTACCCTCGAAAGGTTATCCTTGTTGGATATAATTCCTCCTCTCTAAATCCCAATCTTCTCAAGATATAAAATAGGATGAGGTTTATCACAGAACCATTTTCAATCAGATCCCTTTATATGTCAATATGGTTGAGTTTCCCCAAAATATATAAGGGTCTGATATATCTCTAAATAACTTCTTCTTGATATTATTATATAAATTAGATGGTGCTATGGAACTCTTATGGCATAGTCTCCAATTGAGAAACCTTAATGGTAATGACTTCTATCTCAAAATTTGATGGGTTTTGGAGGGTTTCTATGAGTTCCTACCTGAGTTATTTTGAAATATAGAGAGAATCTAGTATTTATATTTTAGTCGGGACAACCACTAACTATTTTATAATATAAAACTTTTGTTTTAGAGTTCTATGCTTCACAAGGTGGGTTTTATTTTTACCATGTGTCTTAGGAGATAATGGATTTTAGTTGGATAGACCTATTTCTAGAGAATATGTCGAAGGAGTTTTTTTACAGTGTAGGTTATATCTTCATTCCTCTTTATTTAGGATGATCTAACAATCACAACCCTGTTGTAACATCATGGGTCCAGATTCCACCTAATAGTACTCCAAGCCCGGTTGACCACATGGCCTAAAGTGCATCTCCCCAAACTCTAGAGGCTTCCGAAATGTAGCAAGGGCCTAGGGGGTTATTGTGGGGAGACTATGCCATCATTGGAAGAGTATAACATAGCGGAAAGAATAAACAGATAGCGGAAGGAATAATACCATACAACAGTAGTAAATAACAGAAGACTAATAATATAAATAACCAAATTTCAATGCATAAAAATGTGATGCGGAATGTTACATATTATAGAAAAATAGCCAAAACATCTTCCACTAAAGTGATACAAAATATAAGTACCAATAATACAAAAAGTAACAAAATAAACTCAGAATCATCATAAGGCTCGGGTTGGTCTCATTCTCTCCTGCTCCTAAGCATCAATCAAGTACATTTAGAAGGGTTCTTACCCTTATCAAAACCTACATCAATATAATCTCTTTGGGCCCAAAAACCTTACCCATACATGGTGTGAGACTAAATCCCAGTATGAAACCACCCAAGGTCAATGCCAATATGTTAGTGAATATATATAACATGCATTGTGCAATAGGGAAAGCAGTAAAATGGGAAGTAATAAAAATTAAATAGCCCTAAAAGTATTGGTCTTCATTTACATTCATTTTATGTTCATTAGAAATTTAATTACCTTGAATTATATATGTCGTGGGATCTGGACTAGGCCTGATGATCCCTGTACAAATGTAATCACAGTTGATGTCTCAAAAGACCATCTAAACAAGTATAAGAGAAGACTGAATCCATGATTGTTGTTTGGCTTGGTAAATGCATCGTAAGTAATTCTATTCAATATTAAAATTATAAGTTAATTTCAACTCATGAAATATAAACATCTTATAATAGATCCTATCCTTGTTAGCCCTCATTGGATTAAATTTTCACTCGACATTTAATAAATTCTCTTTGAGCCCGACCACTACATTCGTGACCCGCTCACAACTTGTCATGATAATACCCTGTTTGAGTCCATCCAATGTCTTTTAACTGTGTCCATGGTTCACCCAAGATAGAAGGTTCAATAGTCATATGATCCCAAACATACCTTTTAACCTGAGGCTAAGGCTCTACCATTTTTATTTACCCACTTACCATTTTATATAAGAAGAAACACATGTGAATTAAACTATTACATAGATTTAACATCAATAACTCACATAGTCAATTAATATCATAAGAAAAACATGTAAATTAAACTATTACTTGGATTATCATCTAATCAACATCATTTTAAACAACCCATGTAGAAAATTCAAGGCATGCCTCATAAGCATCCTAGGCCAAATGTCCATAAATGGTAATTCATGGGAAACACACTCATGAGGTGGCCCTTAATCGTGGTAAGCAATCCTAAACATGTTTTAGAACCCTTAATCAATTACCAAAATAATAGGCAATATAAATGGACAATATGCATTCAAGGTGAAACCCTAATACTAGGTGCGTAGAACTTCAACATATATATTCAACTTGACAATTAGTGAAAGGCATGAGACCACCTACCTCATGCTAGTATGACTATCCGCCTCTAGTGTTGGCCACTAATTTAACCAATAAAGCAGTGGAAATAAAAAATGAGAATGAATAGTCAAGAATATATAACTAGGTTGGGAGAATAAATCATCAATAATGGATCAATAGCAGTTGAGAGCTCACAGAGGGGATTCTAACACATTCGATAGTGTTTGAACCGGAGATCGGATGAAGAAATTGGGGGCCCCCTATCCTCAGATCACTTGGGCACACTGTTTTTCGAACGAAGGGGTGAGTTTTTGTCCATCTAAGAAAAATGATTCTACTGCTTGACTTAACACAAAAAATTACATGTCATGTACTTGAAACTATACGCCATGAAGTGCCTATTTCTATATGGTTTCTAGACAGACCACTACATGGTGTGTTTCGGGATTATACAGCGTGTAACCCAAATTACATGGTGTGCACCTAGGTTACACAATGTATAACCATATTTTACCTCCAATTACAAAAGAACAACTTAAAAAGGGAAGATTCGTACCTCAAAGGAAGAAGGGTTCTTACAAATTTCTCCCCTTAAATCAATTCATCATCGAATTTCCCTTCTAAGGGTGCACAAGGTTTTTTTATTAACAACTTTGACCACTGACCACGTACATCAGCCTCCCACTACTAGGTCTTGTCCAGTGAATGGCTGTGCTGCCATAGCACCCATTCTAGAGGAACTTACTATCCTCAAAGGACCTTTCTTCTCTTGTAAACTATAAATTTAATATGCACCTCAAAGGATGCATCAACTTGATGTTCAACCAACTTCGGCTGAAAAGTGTGTGATGGTTTTGGATGATATTGGTGTAGCTGAGATACGTGGAAGATGTCATGTTTGTCTTGGTACATCTGAGGCAACTGCAACTGATAGGCACCCGACCCAACTCTCTATAGAATATCAAATGGCCTGACATATCTCGATGAAAGCTTACCCTATCTCCTGATCCACCTATCTCCAAACCTCAGTGAAAAATTTAATAAACACTAATCCCCAAACTCAAACTCTAGAGGTCATATGTGGTGATAGATGTATCATTTATGGAAATATACTATACAATATCCATCTACTTCTGAATCAACCAGAACTACTCAGAAGTCTCCTACACAAGATGCAGCCCAAGCAAATCTCCCTCACCTGCCTTCAATTTAACAATATGGGATTTTGAAAATAAATTTAATATTGAATGCATGAAATAAAAATTCTCAAAAAAACACCAATTTTTTATAATCTAGCCAGTAATCATAATTTTTACACCTCTTTGTTTTTAATTTCAAAAAACTCACGTACACGGTTGCATTCAGTAAGATATTTAGAGTCTGATAAGACAAATTTAATATTTGATGAATAGTAACATACCCTTATGAATTTTAATATTAATAGTAATATGAACCACATTAATATTAAACCATATTATTATTTTATTGTCTAAATGTTATAAGATAATCAGTTATTGATTAATATTTAAAGGTGACATAAAACAAATTATAGTTTAAAATTTTTTATTTTTTGACTAAATTATGATTTTACTTCAAAACTAAATTAATAATATTTATAAAATTACTTTCAAAAAATGGATTTCAATTTTAAATTATACACATTGAAAAATGGTAATGGTGATTTTTTGGGATTTTTTTTGAAACACCCGAATTTGCGATGAATAGTAAAATACGGTAATTTACCATATATATACATTATCAGTTAAATTTTCTATTCCTTGCTTCATGGATGATATAAGAACAATTGGTTAAAACTCACGTGCACATATTACTGTTATGGGTCACCTGAATCAATATTATTGGTTTTCTTGAGGGAAATAAAAAAATAATGAATATGAAATCCACAAATCACCCCTCTCTTCCACTATAACACCCCCTCACCCCCTCTTCTATTAACTCCTCTAAAGCCTTGTGACTTATCTAAATTCTTCTCAAATATCCATTCAAGATACTCCCCCACGTTCAGTAGACCTTGGTATCATAAAAATACCAAAACCTCTCCCCTAAAGAGGCTCTAAAGGAACATAACTACAAGAGGTAAATTCCTTTTTTCATTTCATTTATTTCAAGTTCCTTTATTTTCTTCTTATTTTTTTCACATAATATCCTCCAAATGTGGTTATGAATGTAGTACCTTACATTTACTACATTTTTGTTATGATAAATGAATAATTTTTCATTATTTCTCTTTTCTTCTTCTTTTATACTAGAAATGAAAACACCATCTGAGATGTGTTAATTTATCACATTCACGGATGATGGGTTTTCAATTTCTATTACCTTCTTCAATTCTAGTAATGAAATAATTTGTATTGTTGGAAAATACTATAGTACATGTATTATAACTTATTTAATGTTCTAGAATCTTTTTACACATGGTTTTGATATATAAATAAGAATGAGTTCGTTGTGTTGAAAAACCACTAATTAACCCCAACGGTTATCATTAAATAATTTATATAATGATTCATCTTCACCCCAAGTAACAAAATGAAATTTATAAACATGAAACCTTCTATATTTTCACTAATAACATATAACTTCAATTCTAGATAA
The DNA here is from genome assembly GCA_963277665.1 of Viscum album. Lineage (NCBI taxonomy): Eukaryota > Viridiplantae > Streptophyta > Magnoliopsida > Santalales > Viscaceae > Viscum > Viscum album. The sequence goes on from OY728133.1 coordinate 671,362,419, forward strand.
CCATTCTCATTTTACACGATTATCCATTCATGTATATAATTATTCTGATTATGAAACAAATGGACCCGAACAATGAAATTAAACCTCTTAACCCATAAAAAATGCCATGAATGAAATTAATAAGGTTATAATAAATGATTTAAATGTAGATTAGTTTCTAGAATTATTAATTAATTAACCTAAATTATATTTTTCAAGTTATTAAGATCAAGTGAGAAACACCTTTGGACTCAAGGTAAGGGTTTTCTACCCGAACCTCCATTTTCATTTGGGTTACTCTTATTGTCTACTTACCTCAATTAATTTATTATTTATCCATATTTACTCCTCATATATTATATGATAATTTTATATATATTTTATCCAACCATAATCCTACTTTCATTTATGGGGAGTTATATGTTTTACAAGGATCTTTCAAAAAATTTCCCGTAATACAAGCCTGATTCAATGAAATTTCTCAAATTCTTACATATTTTCAAGGGAACTCTATAATATGTTTTTTGAACCCAGTTTTTTTATAAAATTTCTCATTTTATTATGAAAATAAAATCTTAATTAACTTCTGGTTTTATAATTTTTTTTTTAAAAGAACTATTCTTTTCAAAGTAAAAGAGTATATCTCAAGAATTACATGATGATTTTACAAGAGTATATTCATCTATTTCATCAATCTTGTTGATTCCTATGTATTATCGGGATTAGTATTTTCTGATATAATATACCATATTTAATTAAATGGTTTATGATTATTTTGATTATCGATGGCATATCTTAAAACCATTCACCAATTTACTCTGAATGGTTATTGTTTATACTTAATGTTCGTAGAACGTTATTTACATTTCATATATTAGTTTCAATATGAATGTATATGCTATTTATGTTTATCCTAGTTCATGTGAGGAATTAATTGGACATAGTAAGTGTCGGTTGGGGCCCACTATATCCCATCAGTGTATCGATAGGTATCATGAGACAAACTATGGTCATGGAATAGGGCCTTAACAAAATGGATATTTATGGTCTTGGCACAAGGCCCTGGAGTTACGGTTATGATTTCCCACATTATTCATTCCCTAATTTTTAAAATAGTATTGATAGTTCATATGGTTATTCAACTAGTAGAAGACCCATGATTATGTTTTATTAAGGAATTATTTATTCAGCTCTTATTCCTTCCATAATGTGTTCTAGTTTATTTTTAAAGGCATGTGTTTTTAGTTATTCACCATACCCAGTGTTTATGTTTATGATATCTTATGTTGTATTTATTTCCCTTACTGAGAATTTGATATCACCTCATTCTTATGTTTCATTTTCTTAGGACATTACTAATTTTATTATGATTGACCTAGAAGGATAAACATATATTTGTGGATGTTCCCAATAAAACGTAAACGTTGTATATATTTTCGAGTTGTAATATTGAACTTATGTATGTATTTGGATTAAAAAATCTACTAAAATATTCATTACTTTGGGATACATCTTTCTTGAAATCATTCCAATGTAATGTAAAAAGGAACCAACTCTGGGAAACTGGGGTTGGGTCCTTATAGTTTGTATCAAATGAAGATTAGTAGAAAAATTGTAAACTAGATTTAGAACATTTATATTAGGGAACAAATAAATAAGATAGTCATTAAGGACAATAATACAAGAACATACTGGTATTTTGTTAAGGAATAGATTATTTGGATATTTTTAGAAAATACATCCCTGTCTGGATACTACAAGTGGATGTGGTTCGAGCATAGATGTACCTAGGAGTAAAAACTACAACAATGAGTTTCAGGCTTGACCCGGGGTATCCTGGTACACAACAACGGACCTTAGATCTCACCTTGTTTAACACTCATGGGGGATATGATTAGGATAATTCAAATTTTATTTACAAGTCATTACAAAGGATGTAAATGTAAACATTCCCTCAATGAAACCATGTTATGATTATGAGATTATCTATTCATGGTAATTATTTTTCTACATTGAGATTATACATTATGATTCATAACCTAATCTATTGTATGAAATTATTTAGAAATGGTTCCTAGTGGAAGGAATGGAAACTTCATGAATTTGCATGTCCCATATAGGGATTTCCCTATGATGAATGATAATGATGTTGAATATGGAGATGAAACTGGTGCAGAGCAACTTATATCTATACCAAGAAAACTTACTTAGGTTATGAATAATAACCATACTCTAAGGGAGAATCTGAATTCACAATGTGGATGATCTATATTAGATAACATTATTACAAAATATCCTCTATAATTAAATGGAATACAAACCCATTTCTAGATGTGTTGTGGATAATTTATCTAGAGAAGATATTTCTCCCTTTGAGATATAACGAAAGAGGAAGGTTATCATGAATGTTTATCATCTATCGGGAGATGCAGATCAGTGGTGGTTATTAATCCAAAAAAAGGAGGAGTAAGTAATAGAATATATTGAATTCAGGTATTTTAAGGAAATTTCCCTAGAAAAATACTCCCCTCACGAATATTGAGAAGATTTGGAAAGGCAGTTTCTAAATCGTAAGAAAAAAGAGGATGAGAAAGTTTCAAAGTATGAAGATAACTTCACAAGGTTATCAAGGAAAGTTTTCGACTACATACGTAATCAAAAGAGTAATATTGATCAATTATTTGATAGTTTATAACCATTCCTATGAAGGGATGTAGTCTCCCATAATTTCTTATTGTATGAAGATATAGTCTCATGTGCTTTCAAGACAAAAAAATTTCTATGTCTTATGACTTTAAAGGAAAGAAAGAGAAGAAGAGGGTTACTAAAATATTAGGAAAGGGAATAAGTAAATTTATAAGAAGGGAAGATTTGACCTTCCACCCTACAGTAATTGTGGGAAGAAATACCCTAGAACTTTCATGAACGGAATGGGAGTCTATTACAAGTACATAGAAAAAGGCCACTAATTCGTGATTGTAAGGGGAATAAACAAAGAACCAATGATCAATGTTATAGTTGTAAAGATATTATAAATTATGTATAGGAATTTCTTAAGTGTTATGGAAAAATTCCCCAATGAAGGAAAAGGGAGGAAGACCAAGTTTATACGGTCACAACTGCTGAGTTTGAAGTTCCTAATTATGTTGTGGCAAGTACTTTAATCATTTTCTCAAACTTATCCAATGAATTATTTGATTCTGGATCATCGCATTCTTTTATATTTTCCTAGTTTTTCAAGAACATAAGACTTATCCAATTTGATTTAATAAAGGAGTTGTCAGTAAAAACTCCTAGGGTATGTATCATTGTAACAAAGATATGTCGATCAGTCCCCCTTATGACAAATAAACGTTCCTTAGTTTCAAACCTTATCATTATACTAATGATTGACCTTGATATAATACTTCGTTTGAGTTTTCTTTCACTTTATGATGATAATATTTATTACAAGAAGGAGGAGGTTACAATTTTTTAGGATGATGTGGAATCCCTTATCTTTAGTGTAGAAACATGACCATCTAATTCCCATATAGATCAACCCCTAATATCTCTAGTGAATTCAATTATTGGGTAGGATGGGAATGAAATAACTATGGGTGAGGAAAATAATGTTCAAATAGAGGATGTGCCTATTTTACAAAATTTGTTAATTCAAGAGGATTTACCTGGACTTCCTCTAGAGTGGGAACTTGAGTTTTCCATTGACATAATTCATTATTCAAGGAATATATCAAAGAACCCTTATAGAGTGGCCATTATATAATTGGTATAACTAAAGAAAAAACTATGGGAATTGAGTGATAAAGGATTTATTCTCCCTATTGTTTACCCACGGGGACCCCTGGTTGTTTTTGTTAAGAATAAAGATGGATCAATGAGGTTGTGAATTGACTACAGGGTTATCAATGCTATAACAATAAATAACAATTATCCCCTACCTCACAATGATGATTTATTTTCTCAACTTCATAGTGCCTAATATTTTTCGAAGATTGACCTTAGATCTGGATATCATCAGTTTCTATTAAAGAAGGAATACATTCCAATGATATCATTTCGAACCAGGTATGAGCATTATGAGTTTATAGTAATTACTTTTGGATTGACTAAGGAACCCTCAGTTTTCAGGGATCTAATGAGTAGAGTTTTCAAGGAATATATTGATGACATTGTGGTGGTATTTATTGATGATATCTTGGTATAATCCAAAATCTATGAAGATCATGAAAATCACTTGTGAACTATTCTGAAGACTCTTAGAAGAAATGAATTATATTGGAAGTTTATAAAGTGTGAATTTTGGCTTCCATCATTTTCTTTTCTTGGAAACATTGTCTCTAAAGATGGAATATCTATTGATCCTGTGATGCAAAGGTTGTGTAATAATGACCTATACTAGTGAACATAATTGAGGTACGTAGTTGTATTGTTTTAGCGGGTTATTATCGGCATTTCGTTCAAAACATTACCCTTTTATCCAACCTAGTGACAAAGCTTACACTTAAATGGGTTAAGTTTTTATAGACAAAAGAATGTGGGAATGTATTGAGGAATTGAAGAGTAGATATGTGAATGATCCGATCTTGACTCTAACTTCAGGGAATGATGGTTTCGTGATCTATATTGATGCCTCAAAGAAAGGACTTAGTTGTGTCCTTATACATAATGACACAATTATTTCATATGCATCATGACAACTAAAAATTAATGGAAATAATTATCCAACTCATGATCTTGAGTTAACAGTTGTAAGAATTAATCTGAAGATATAGAAACACTATCTATATGGTGAAAGATGTGAGATATATACAGATCACAAGAGACTAAAGTATATCTTACCACATAAAGAACTCAACATGAGGTAGTGAATATGGATCAAACTACTCAGGTATTATGATTTTTCCGTACACTACCACCCAGGAAAGGAAAATAAGGTAGATGATAAATTGATAAGGAAGAATCTGGGAGTTTTAAACAAAATGAGGAATGAAAGAGATCTTGTGTTCATGGATATAATAAATATGGACATGAGAATTATCAATAAATGTGAAACTTCACAAATTTTTCAAATTGTTTGCCAACCATATTTATTGGAAAGAATTAAATATTCAATGTCTGATGATGAAAATGTTCAAATGAAAATTACTGTTTTGAATGATGGTATGTTGGCTAGCTTCATGTGTGAATAAGGAAATATAAAATTTGGGAAGAGGCTATGTGTTCCCTTTCTACCTGACCTGAAAAGAGAGTTATTGGATGACGATCATAGCTCAAATGTCTCTATACATCCTAGTATCACTAAGACCTATAGATATTTTAAGGAACATTTTTTGTGGGACATCATGAAGTGTGAAGTTTCTGATTATGTATCAATATGTTTAGTCTGTCAACAAGTGAAGGCCGAACAAAAACATCCTAGAGGAGTCATGCAACCTCTACGCATTCCAAAATTGAAATGGGTTCACATCACCATGTATTTTTTCATTGGATTACCAAAAAATCTAAGAAATAATGATGTAATATGGGTAATTGTTGAACGACATAAGAAATCTTCACATTTCCTCACCATAAGGGAGGATTTTCCACTAGAGTGGCTTACACGAATCTATATAAATGAAGTTTTAAGACTTCATGGAGCACTAATTTCAATAGTTTATGATCATTATACTCAATTTAAATCAAAATTCTAGAATACTCTTTAGAACGATTTAGATACTGAGCTTTGTTTGAGTACTTGTTATCATCCTCAAACTGATGGGAAATCAGAAAGGACACTCCAAAATTTTGAAGACATGTTGAGATCATGCTCACTTGATTTTCAAGGTATGTGGGATCAGTATTTACCTTTGGTGAAGTTTTCCTATAATAATAGTTTCCATTCAAGTATTCAAATGGCACCATATGAAGCATTGTACGGAAAGAGATGTTGTACACAAACATGTTGGGTTGAAGTTGGTGAAAGGTAGCTAGAGGGCCCAGAACTTATGGAGGAAACAATGGAAAAGGTAAATACTATACAAGGACATATCAAAGAAACTCAAATAAGGCAAAAAAATATTCTGATAATCGAGGGAAGGATTTTTAATTTTAGGTGGGAGATCATGTTTTCTTAAAAGCATCTCCAAGGAAGGGTGTTATAAGATTTGGGAAGAAAGGGAAACTGAGCCCTAGGTATATAGGACCTTTTGAAATTCTGGATAGAATTGTAGTTATTGAAATTTTTTTGGATACACCACCTATCCTATCTAATGTACTCAATGTGTTCCATGTCTCATTTCTAAAAATGTACATGCTAGACCCAAGGCATGTCCTCACTTCTGAAGGTATATAATTATAACCTGTTCTATCTTAATGTAAAGAGCCTATACAAATTATGGACACTAAATAAAAAGTTTTGAGGAATCAAATGACTCGACTGGTAAAGATACATTGGAAAAACCATAAAACTGAAAAGGCAACATGGGAGCCTGAGGAGCTTATGAATAAGAACTACCCAAATTGTTTTGTGAGGTAACATTCTGGTAATTTGGAGGATAAATTTTTTTTAAGGAGGGGATAATGTAACGCCCCAATATTTTGAAAATAAATTTAATATTGAACACACAAAACCATGAGTCTCTACAAAACACCAGTTCTTTATACCCTATCGAGTAAACCTAATTTTTCCACCTTTGTGTTTGTAATTTTGAAAAACTGGCATACACAGTTGCGTTAAGTAAGGTATTTAATGTCTGATAAGACGAACTTATTTTTTGGTGAATAGTATCATACCCTTATGAATAGTAATATGAATCACATGAATAGTAAATCATATTCTTATTTTATTGTCTTAATCTTATAAAATAATGAGATATTGATTAATTTTTCAAGGTGACATAAAACAAATTATAGTTTTAAAATTGTAAATTTTTTAATAAATTATGATTTTATTTAAAAACTAAATTAAAATTATTTAAAAAATTATTTTCAATAAACAGAGTTAATTTTTTTAATTCTACATTTTGACAAATGGTTATGGTGAATTTTTGGGATATTTATGAAATACTCGAATATTTAATGAATAGTAAAATATGGTAATTTACTGTATATATACATTATCAGTTAAATTCACTATTCTTAGCATCACAGGTGATGTAAGAACACTTGGTTCAAAATAAAATTCACATATTAATATTATTGTTCACATGAATCAACACTATTGGTTATATTGAGGGAAATATTAAAATAATGAATAAGTTATTCACAAATCACCCCTCTCATCCACTATACCCCCCTCACTACCTCTTTTTCACTCTTCTCAAGACTTTTTACTTGTCTAAATTCTACTCAAATATCCTCCCTATATCCTCCCCCATGTCCAAAATCCCTTGGTCTCATAAAAATACAAAAAACACTCCCCTAAAGAGGCTCTCAAGAAAGATAACTACAAGAGGTAAATTCCTCTTTTCATTTCTTTTATTTCATGTTACTTTATATTCTATTTCTTTCTTCACATAATTCAATCCAAATGTTGTGATGAGTCTAGTAACATACATGTACTGGAATTTTGTAATGATAAATGGATAATTCTTCACCATCACCCATTTCCACTTATTTTATACTAGAAATTAAAACACCAGCCGAGATGTGTTAATTTATCACATTCAAGGATGATGTGTTTTCAATTTATATTACCATCATCAATTACGGTCATGATGCCATTTTTATGGTTGAAACAGACTATATTATATGTATTATAAGTTATTTATGGTTTTGGAATCTTTTTTGACACATGGTTTTGATATATAAATAAAAATGAGTTTGTTGTGTTCAAAAACCGCAAATAAACCCAAATGATTGACATTAAATAATTTATTTAATGATCCATCTACACTATAAGTAACCAAATGAAATTTATAAACATTTAACCTTATGGATGTTCACAAATAAAATATAAATTTAATTTTTTAAAACCTTCCTCATTTTACATGATTCTCCATTCACGTATATAAGTATACTGATCATGAAATAAATGGACTCAAACAATGAGATTAAACCTATTGACCCATAAAAAAGGCCATGAATGAACTTAATAAGGATATAATAAATATATTACATGTATATGAGGTTCTGTAACTATTAACTAATTAACCAAAATTTAATTATTCAGGTTATTAAGATCATGTGAGGAACACCTTTGGACTTAAGGTAAGGGTTTTCTACCTGAATCTCCATTTTCATTTTGGTTAATCTTATTATCTACACAACTTAATTAAATTATTATTTATTAATATTTAATCCACATATATTCTTTGGAATGTTATATATATTTGAACCAACCCTAAACCAACATTCATTTATGAGGAGTTATATGTTTTAAAAGGGTCTTTTAGGAATTCTTCCCGTAATACAAGCCCAATTCAAGGGGATTTATCAAATTCTTACCTATTTACAAGTGCACTCTATAATATGTTTTGAATACCATTATCTTTATAAAATAACTCATTTTAATATAAAAATACTATCTTACTTCACTTCTGGTTTTCTACCAATATCATTACAAAAAAAACTCTTCTTTTCAAAGTAAAAGAGTATTTATCTCAAGAATTACTCGATGATTTTATAAGAGTATCTTCATCCATTTCAACACTCTTTTTGATTATTAAGTATTATTGGTATTAAAATTTTATGATATCATATACCATATTTAATTAAATGTTTTATGATTAGTTTTATTAAGGATGTTCTATCTTAAATCCATTCACCAATTTACTACGAAAGGTGAGCATTTATGCTTAATGTTCAGGGAAAGTTATTTACATTTCATATATTAAATTTAATATGAATGTATATGTTGTTTATGTTTATCATTGTTAATATGAGGAATGCATTGTATATAGTATGTTTTGGGTGGGGCCCTCTATATCCCCTCGGTGCATCGGTAGGTCTCATGAGACAAACAATGGTCATCCTACAAGGCCTTGAAAAAATGGATATTTATAGTATTGGAATGAGGCCTTGAAGGTATGGTTATGATGTCCCACATTGTACATTCCCTCATTATGAAAATAGTATTGATATTTCATGTGGTTATTAGACTAGTAGAATACCCATGAATATGTTTTATTATGGAGTTATTTATTCATCTCTTTTTCCTTCCATAATGTGTTAGAGTTTATTTTTAAAGGCCCGTGTTTTTAGATATTCACCATGACCAATGATTATGTTTATGATATCTTCTGATTTTTTTCTTACCCTTACTAAGAATTTTATATCACCCCTTTCTTATGTCACATTTTCTCAATACATGAAGAAGTTTATTATGATTGACATGTAGGGATAAACATAGAGTCATAGATGTTCCCAATAAAACTTATATGTTGTATTTATTTTCAAGTTTTAATTTTGAACTTATGTATATATCTCGCTTTGAGAATCTGTGAAACTATTCATTCGATTAGGATATGTCTTTCTTGTAATCATTCCAATGTAATGTAATAAGGCACCAGCTTCGGTAAACTAGGTTGGGTCCTTACATCCAACCAGCATAGGGGAGCACAACATGGCATACCATATAAATCATCATAAGGTTACATATGTATCATCACCTGATAACTATTATTGTAAGTGAATTTAACTAGGGGAATGTGCTTCTCCCAAGATCCCCAAAATCCATGATGGATGCTCACAACAGGTCCTCTAGAACCTATTTCGTATGCTTTGACTGGCCATCAGTCTGAGGGTGGTATGTTTTTGTCAAAAGCACCTATGTACCCATCTCCCTCTGAAAAATATACCAGAAATAATATATAAAATGGGCATCCCTATCTGAAATGATATTGTGCAGAACCCTATGTAGTCATACCACCTCTCAGATATACAATCTTCTATGATCATCCACACTAAATTTCTCCTTGATCTGTAAGAATTGAGAATCCTTTTTAATTCTATCAAAAAAAACCCATATGGAATCATTACCTCAAGGGGATCTCAATAATCTCATCATGAAATCCATCGCGACATCATCCCATATGCACTCTAGAATATGTAACTCCTATAAAATCTTAGTTAGTCTCTAATGTTCTTCCTTCACCTACTGATAGATGTAACACCATGTAAAAAAACCAACTATCTCTATCTTCATACTTGGATATCAATACTGACGATGTAAGTCACGATACATCTTGGTTACCCTAGGATGTACTGCCCAAGATGAATCATGAAACTCCAATGTCAACTCATCGCATATATCCACTAGAAACCAAACATGTCCATGTACACACAGGATCTCATCGTCACCTACCATCCAACTAGGAGGAGGGTCCTCACCTGACATACTCTCCCATAGAACAAGGCCTTCTAAATCCGATAACTTCCTCATCTTCACTTTGTCTAGTAGGGTAGAAGAAATATCAAAGGATGAAAGAAACATCTATCTCTACCTTTATTGAACCTCTAAGTGCATCTCACAGAATAACTCCAAAAGCTACCACTCTCTACTGTCCTGCTACACTATATGTATATGAGTCCTCTTACTCCAAGAATCATCCACTGCATTGCCTTTCCAAGGCATATAGGCAAGATCGAAGTCGAAACACTAAAGGTATTCCACCCACCTTCGCTACATCAGATTTAGATCATGTTGAGTGAAGATGTATTTGAGGATTTTGTATCCTATGTACACCACAAAATGATCTCCCAACAAGAAATGTCTCCAACAGTTCAAATCATGAACCACCATAGCTAACTCGAGGTCATGCATAGATTAGTTCCTCTCATGTGGCTTCAACTACCGAGACCCATACGCAATGACTCATTCCCCTGCAAAATCACTACTCTTATCCCAATACCTGATGTATCCCAATACATAGTATAACCCCTTCCCAAATCTGAAAAAATCAGTATCGATGCTGAATTAAATATCCCTTTCAACTCCTGAAAGGCTATCTCACAGGAATCTTCCCCTACATGATTTGCACCCATTTTAGATAGGCCCATCAATGGAACTGCTAAAAATGATTAATCCTTTATGAAATGTATCTAGTAACCATAAAACCCTAAGAAACTTTGCAACTCAATGATGTTCTTGGGATTCTACTAAGAAACTAATACTCTCCCTTTCTATGGGTTCATTAATACTTTTTTTCGTGAGTTGATGTGACCCAGGAAGTGAATCTGATCCATCCAGAAGTGGCGTTTGTGATCTTAGCATGTAATTGATTCTCTCTCAGTGTACTCAAAATTATATCAATATATGTTCCATGGTCATGTCGATTGTGATAATACAGCAATATATCATCTATGAAAACCACAACTAATGAGTAAAAATAAGGATGAAACACTCAGTTCATCAGTGCCATGAAAACCACCAGCGCGTTCGTGATACCAAACGACAAAACAAGATACTCATACAAACCATACCTTCTCCAAAAGACATTGTGAGCTATTTCTAATGATCTAACATGAAATTGATGATAATCAGATCTCATATCAATATTATAGAAAAAAAGAGATCCTCTGATATGATGAATGATATCATCTATTCATGGCAGTGGATAATGGTTCTTAACCATAAACTAGTTCAATTTATGATAATCCATGCATTGCCTGAGGGTACCATCCACCTTTTTTTGAAAAGGACCAGAGAAACCCAAGAAGAAGTATTAGGTCAGATGAAACACTTAGCTTCCAAATCCTCTAGCTGCCTCTTGAGCTCTTGCAACTCCAACATAGCCATCCTATAAGGAGGAATGGATACTGGTGCAACTCCTGGCACTAGCTCGATAGAGAACTATACCTATCTGATCAGAGGTAAACTTGAAAATATTTCTATAAAAACATAACTGAAATGATAAACTATTGGAGGGAAATTAATAGAAATGTTCCCCAGTCATCTAGATATAAACTCACAATCTGGGTGATTATCTGGCCCAACCCATGATGTTTGGGTCCATATCGGCTCACCTGGACATCTCATTCACCTTTTTGTTGAAACGATCCACCCTCTAGGGATGTAAAACTCACCCTATGGTGATTTTAGTCAAAAATTCTTGAAATGAGACCAACTAGTCCATTTGGTGAATAACATAAAAATCTTTCATCTCTAAGACATAATGATCTTATAGAAAGTTACACCTTCTAACCTCAAGGGGAAACTCCTTACACTAACAAACACATGCCATTCTAATCCCTAATAGAGTGTCTAGATTCATAAAATTATTATAAGTAAAAAAACAGAGCCCAAGGATCTCCACAATGGGAACAGATATGAAACTATGTGAAGCCCCAGTATTAAAAAGTGAAAAAGCTAAAATGGAGGTGACTAGAATAGTAACTCTAACAGTAGAAGGTCCAAGATCCTAGTCCTGCTGGGTCTGTTTCACTACATAAGTCTGAAATGTACCATGGACCTGTGACACTTCCTGGATAACCTAAGCTAATATACCCTTATTTCACTGATAAACTAGGTTATAGCTTCCATGAAAATGACTACCACCTCACCCTGAATAGCCAGATGCATTCCAGTTCCATGACTAGAGAGAAGCTACTGATCCTAATCCTAAATGCAGATTCAGTGTAGATCCTCTCTCACTAGAAAATAATGGAATCGTCCTATAGAAGCACTGTAGATATCCCATCTTGTTGCAAGATCAGAACTCTACTAGGTCCATCATAAAAATCGGTCTAATATTTACAACTCTTCCACACTGGTAGCACCTCACTTTTCTACCTAAATATATGTTTTGACTATAAGAATCATTGTGATAAGGCTCGAGATGATGCTTTATTCTACCAGTTGAAACAGTGCCAGGTCTCTGTGCCAAACATCCCTATATTTCACCTCCAAATTCCCTTAGATTATGCTCTGTAATAATCTCCTGATTCACTACAGCTGATACAATAGTCAACCGGATGATTTTTGCATTCAATCATATGTCGTAATTGAGACCATCCTCAAAATGCCTAGCGATTTGTAGATATTCACCCATCATAATAGGTGAAAAGCTCTGGAGTTGGGTAAAAAAGATCGAGTAATCCATAACTAATAATTAACCCTACACCATATGCATAAAATCTAGGAATTTTTTGGCCCTCAGTGTATTGGGACAGAATAAATCATAGAAGACTATCTGAAAATATTCTCAAGTCATATCCTGAAGATGTTCTGTCTTAGTGATAACATACCACTATATTTTTGAAGAATCAAACAAAATATATGTAGATAGATTGACCCACTACTCAGGAGGCATATCCAGATACACAAAGATAGATAACATGTCCTCTATCCATGACTCTATAGCCTATGGTCTACCATCCCCCAAAAACGTGGGTGGATGATGCTATTGGAATAATCACATTAGCTCTTCCATAGACGTGGAAGGGCATGTTTCTCCCTAAACTTTTTTCATGAACCTCATAAATCCTTTATAGAATATTTCATCATCACCTATTCCCGGTATAAAAGTTGGTATTGCAACTAGCACGATTAGAGGATCCATTAGTAGTCAATGGCCTACCACCTCTAGGATATGATCATTTCCACTCTCCTGGCATACAACTGGAGGAATTCGTGGAGTCATGACTCTACAAGTTCAATAAATCACCTCAATTCATGTTCATTATAATGGTTTTTAGTTCAATAGTGCAATAACTAAATAGGAGAAGAAAACCCTCAAATGTTACATAAATGATGAGTAAACAACGTGTAGAAACCATACATAGGGTGTACCCTCAATCTCATACCTAGGAGTGTACTTCAACCTTCCAAGGTGTGTAAACATCCCAGGTACACAGTGTGTAAGACTAGGACACAGTGTGTACTCATGTCTTTTCTCCTATCCATATTCTTCTACATGGCCTAAACCACCTGGGGTCTTCCTGTGTAAAACTACACGGTGTGTACCTAAAGTACATGGAGTGCACTATCCATAACAATTACTATTACATGTTTCTTATCACATGGTTAGATACATAGTCATTTACCACAAGGCATGTACACATAGTATATAGTTTGTATTTTAGAAAGCTCTTTCTTCCCAAATAGAAGAAAACATGGCATGTGTTCATAGAACCACACACCATGTTTTCTAGGTTTTCGGATACTAAACATGGGAAACATTCCAAGAAACCACATTTTTTAAAAGTAACCCTATGGTATTCCAAATTCTTATCTGTGGGGGAACATACTCCTCTCGAATTAATGTTTGGAATCCAAATATATAGCACACCATAACAAAAATTCAATTTAAGACCACAACATGATCCACCAAATTATGATTCAAGAGGAACCATACACCTCAAGTAACAAAGTTTTTAATCCATTCAATTTGAACCGTAGCATGTACCAATACACCTATCAAAACAATAGGCATATCTATCACGATATCTTTCACAACAACATGAAATTAGTAATGCTCTCTAAATGGAATGATTGGAATTAATGTCATGTGATTTCAAACTTGTTTATATATGATGAATGATACGGAATACCCTCATCTCATTTAGTTTCAACAAAATAGAACCACAATGAAATCAATAATAATATCACAATACAAGTGTTTCACCCATTGGTGAAATCAAATCAACTGTAATAGCTCAAAATCCAAAAATCAAAATTCTATTTGAGGAAATTTGGATTTTCCCTCTACATGGGGTAGCTACTCCTAGGAACATTTTATTATAAAAATTCATTTCCTTACTATACCTATCTAATGTCACCAAATATTAAGGAAAACTATAAATTAACACCCTCTATTACAACTTTGTAATGTACTGGGTCTGGATGCTACCTAATAGTGCTCTGAGCTCTGTAGGCCACATAGCCTCAAGTGTATCTCCCCAAACATCAAAGGTTTCCAACTATCAGCAAGGGACTAGGTGATCATCATGGGGAGACTATGCCATCGTTGGAAGAGTATAACACAACAAAAATAATAAACAGATAGTGGATGTAGTAGTACCATACAACAGAACTAAACAGCGGAATATTGATAATATAAATAATCAGATGTTATAGCATAAAAATGTGATGCTGCATATTACATGTTCTAGGAAAATTTACAAAATTGGTTTCACTATAGTAATAAAAAATTATAAGTACCAACATTAAAAAAAGGAACAAAATAAACTATAAATCATCAAAATCCTCGGCTTGGTCCCATGCTCTCTTGCTCCAAAACAGAAATCAAGTACATGTACAAGGGTTCTTTCCCTTATCGACACATGCAACAACATAATCTATTTGGGCCAAAAAACATGACCCAAACATGGGGTGAGACTAAATCAGAGTAGGAACCCACCCATGTTCTATGAAAATATATTAGTGAACATATATAATAGGTAGTGTGCAATAGGGAAAGCAGTAAACTAGGACGTAATCAAAAGTAAACAATCCTACAAGTTCTAGTTTCCATTTGCATTCATTTTCTATTCATTAGAAATTTAATTACCTTAAATTGTATTATTCTTGTGATCCATCCTAGGCCCAACAATATCCATACAAAATTAATCACAATAGATGTCTCAAAAGATCATATAAACAAGTATAAGTGAAGAATTAATCTAAGATTGTGCTTTGTCTTTTAAAACGTGTCATAAGTCATTCCATTCGATATTCAAATCATAAATAAATTTCAGCACATGAAATAAAAATATCTTCAAATAGAGCATGTCCTTGGTATACACCACTGGATTCAAGGTTCTCTCGTAATTTAATAAAGTCTCCATGAGCCTTACCACTATATTCATGGCTCTCTCACGACTTGTCATGATAATACCCTCTTTGATTCTATCCATGGTATTTTAACCAAGGACATTGTTCACCCAATGTATAAAGTCCAATAGCCATATGAGCCTGACCATTCCTTTTAACCTGAGGCTAAGTCTAACCCACTTCTATTTACCCCTTTATCATTTTATATAAGAACAAAGACATATAAATTAAACTCTTACATGGATTTAACATCAATAAATCACATGGGAAATTCATATTACAAGAAAAACATGTAAATTAAACTATTATATGGATTATTATTTATTGAAATTCAATTTAAAAAATCCATATAGGGAATTCAAGGCATTCCTCACAGGAATCCTAGTCCAGAAGACCATAAATGGTCATTCACGGGAAACACACCCATGGGGTGGAACTTAATCAAGGTAAAAATCCCTAAACATGATTTAAGAAACTTATTCAAATTCCTAAAAAATAGGAAATAGAAATAGATAATATTCATTCAATTTGACACCCTAACAATGGGTGCGCACTACTCCAGCACATATATTCAACTTGACAATTAGCAAAAGGCACGAGACCACCTACCTCGTGCTAGTATGACTATCCTTGTCCAGGATCAGCCTCTAATTCAACCTAGAAAAGATTTGATCAACACAATGAGAATAAAAAATAAAGACTACATAACTAGTTAGAGAGAATAAATCATGAAGAAAGGATAAATATAAATTGATAGCTCACTGAGGGAATTTCAACACATCTTACGGTGTTCGAATCAGAGATCGGACAACAAAATATGAGGCCACCCTATCCTTGTATTTCCTTGGAACACTATTCATAAAATGAAAGTGTTTTTATGGTTTTATAAGAAAAAATATGCTAATAACTAATTTAAAACAAAAAAAAGTACATGTCGTGTACTTGAATCAACATGTCATGTAGTGCCTATTTCCGTACAGTTTCTGGCCAGATCACTACATGGAGTGTATCGGGATTATATGGAATGTGACCCCAATTACACGGTGTGAAACTTGGTTACTTGGTGTGTAACCCTATTTTTCCACCATTTAATTAAGCACAACCTAAGAAAGGGAATATTCGTACCTCAAAGGAAGAACCAGGTTCTTACACCTACATATTTATAATGTAAGATGACTAGAATTACAGGACTGCTTGTGGGATCTAAGTCATATCTGTGTTGTTGTTGGGATTGATGGAGTTATAGCCCATGGGTCTCAGATATATATATGTCTTACATGAGGATGTAAACAAAATATTGGGTTTTACCATGCCCTTGTTGTCCCCTGTAGCTTCATCTTCTTCTCCCTCAACCTCTAACTCCCTAATCAGTATGGGGAGCTCATAATTAGAGGAGTATTCATCACCAATGAAGGTATTTGTACATAGAAATATATTAATCAAACCTAATATTAACTCTTCATCCAATGAGGATTCTTCTTGGTGGGTTGGTTCCCATTCTTCATATGTTTACGTAAAGAAGTCTGTAAGAGTCAAACATTGTGTGGGGGTTAGATATGACTCTTCCATTTCTTTCAATTCATGTGTATGAAAATTAAATCCACCTACTGGAGGTGTATTAAATGTCACATCCATAATATATATGATCATTGTTAGTTTTTAAATATTTTCTATCATGGTGTCATGATCTAATTCAACTTTATTTTAAGTAACCCAGTTGTTGAACATTTCTCCAGGCTTGGATAGAACTTCTTACTAGTCACCCTCTTCCTCTGGTTGGGAATTGATTACAAAATTTACATGTTCTAGGGAATTATCTAGCATCACCTATCTAGAATCAACTATTCTTTGGAGAATTTATTTGAAGATGAATCAATCCTAGATGATGAAACCCAGGCTCCTATCAAAAAGTTAGTTTTTTGAATGATCAGTGAGATTGACCTCACTGGGTTTCTTGGGCTACGGTAGATTGAGGAGGTTATTTTCCATAGATTTAAGAAAATAACTGAGTATTTCTCATTTACAAATGGGTATTATTTATTCATATGTTCCTCAAATTGTGGGTGACCTTGATATATTTTTACTTCTGGATGAGGTTGATTTTGTTGTTTCCTCTGCTCAATAGGATGTGTCGAATGATTGAGGGCCATAATGGGTGCTTATATGGGAACTACTACTAGTTTGAGGGTAACATAGGAAGCATCTACCTTACCAAGACTTTTTCTCTATGATGAGGGAATAGACTAACACTTATATTAGGTCTACTAAATGGAATCTTCTATGTGTTGATTCATTTATACAAACTCATGGAGTCCACATTGATACTTCATTGAGATCAAAGGTGTTTTCATCTCATCCCAAATATTTTCAGCACCATAAATTTCTCTTTTGATATAGGTATGCTAATCGAATAGGTAAAACCCTTCCATATAGAGATGAAGTTAGAAACCCTCTCATTTTTATGTTTTTTTTAGTTTTTGATGTCGACAATTGTTGTTTTCCTAAATATAGAGATGAAATAATAAAGGAAATGATTAAGAATCTCTTTCCAACCACTAATGGATCCTAATGGAAGGATATTGTTCCGAATGAAGTCTAGCCATCCCTAATTTTTATGCAAAACTTCTCAGCTTGGTCACCTCCTTCTGAACTCTAGGGTCATCATATGGCCACATCAGTACATGAATTGTTTCATATTCTATTTTGGGTCTCCAACACCATGAAAGAATGAGAAAGTAGGATTACTAAAATTAGGTGGGTAAAAATTTTCTTCCACTCATTCAAGATATGGATTCATCTCTAGTTGTAGTGGTGCACCCTACCCTTCCATAGCTTCTATTCGAGCAGCCAAGGATTCAATTTCATTGAGTAGTTATAAAGGAATTTTTCTCTGCGCCACCTCCCATCTATAAGGAGTGGGAGTAATGATGAGGTTGTCCTATTTTAATATCCCATTTATTCTTGATCTATTATTGGACCAAATAATGCCACTGGGGAGGCAGGGGTTATCTCCATAATGCAGGAAAGCTGTATTCATTCTCAACATCCTCATTTATATAGATCACTTTCCAAGATTTAGAGCTGGTTTGATGCTTAATTTCTACCCTTTTAGGTGGATTATATCTCCCTTGATATATGGGGGGAGGTATATTCATCTTTATTTGAATATGGTACACAAGGGAAATGTTTCCCCTGAGTGGTTTCTCAATGATCTATCTTCAATTTTTTATATTATTCTAATATTATTCCACTTGTTCTTATACATAAGAAATTTAAGCTCTTCTAGGTGGTGAGTGGGATATAGCCACACCATTCCCTTTATCCTTGTAAATTTTCCACCAAAGATGTGGAAATTAATTATTCGGATATTCCAAGTTCTAGATTATTCTCTGATTCTATATACATGTTGCCTCAGTTCGTGCATCTAGATCACCCTCCTCTCAAGGTATGTTTTCCACATTGCATCCCACTACATTTTCATCTTGATTCACATCATCTATTGAGTTTATGATGATAAAATTCCTTAAATTATATAAAGAAATGGTATTCATCCCCTTACACTCAACACAATAGGGTGATTCTACACCACTTACTCTTCCTTTGAGGTCCATATTAGTGTCATTTTTACAACCCCTTACCATATTGGAACATTTTTTCTTATGAACCTTACACGGTTTTATTTCATTTTCTATAGGTTCATATTGACTTAGTTTATGAATAGTGACATTAATGTAGTTTCTAAACGTGCTTTCTGAACATGTCTCAAAGGGAAAATGTGTGTCTTATGATGGGAGGAATAAATAGGATGTTAATTGTCAATATTTACCTCCCAACATGGAGAAGAACAATTCTTTCCTATGTGATAATAATGATGAAAATACTCCTAGACCTATGGGTTAGGGGTATTTTAGGGACACAATTGGAATTTTCTAATACTATTTTTTTATTATTTCATGATTTTAGTCAAGGATTTGATGACTCTTCAGAAATAAATTGACATATAAATTCCGCTAGGATTACAGGCTAGGGTTGATCTAGAATCATCATTGATTACTCCAAGACCCTATTAGGATGTTATGAACTTGGTTATGGAGATTGAGGTATAAATACCCATATCCCTACCAGATTGGGTTGGTTTAGAGTTTCCACTGATATTTTCTGGAACTTCTCAAGGTTTTATTACCCAAGGGGTAGAGGTTGTGGTAAAATTCCCCCAACCCTTTGGGTTGGATTCACTATTGGATTTCTATTATGGAAGCTTATATTGTGATCTATTTTATTTGGAAAAATTATTCTCATGTATGAGTTGGGTGTAATTCAACCCCATGTTGTGATTCATTTTCTATGTGAAGTTTTTGGGTTGGCCACAACATTATCTTATGTGTCTAAAATGAATTTTCATTATTTCTAGGGGCCCATCTCAAAGGTATTTTGTTATCCCTCTCCTTACATTCATGATTTATTTTCATCATGTAAGTGGAGAATTTTTGTTGTCATAAAAAACTTGCTCAAGTGTTACCATATCTGATAAGTTCACCAGAGTCTATTACTTTAAAGGATACCATATCTAGGGAATTCTGATGTTCTGTGGATGTGGTGAGATTCAAACCTACATATTTTCCCCATCATTGAATACATATGTTTTACAGGGCTCTGTAAATCAGTCGATATAGAGTTGTTACGATATAGATAAAAACACTACACATTTGTTTTTCATGATCTTCTATATCTGGATCTCATACTCTAGAGATTGTATCCATGTATAGATGATAATAGAGTGTTCTTATGATTTTGATAATGTCATCATATCCTTGTTAAAGGATGTGTTTAGCCTTCCATCGTTAATGATTTGCCCAATTTTTTTGGAACTGGTAAGGTATGCACTTCTTCTTGAGCTCATATGGGATATCATAGTAGGATGTATTGATGATCCATAACATGGTTTAGAGCTTTTTCCAGCTAACTCTCTCTATATATCCACGTACGCATCCCTTTCACCAGACATATATTCCCCCACCTGGTCATTCCACAAAGGGTACTTCTGTGGGTATCCTACTAACTGTTGTGAATTGTTGATGGTAGTTTATGAGGAACAATATATGGTTAACCACAGTGTTTTGAGAAACTCTTTATATGAAGGTGTTATAATTTTGTGAACCTCTATATACTGAGGTGTCCGGGAAAGGGGACGATTTCCTTGTTTGAGAGAGATATCAGCATGGGGAAGTTGACCATGGTGGATTTCTAGAGTCGAGTCCCTATGATCCATCTCAGTAGTACCATGGGGAGAACTATCAAGGTAATTATCACCTTATAATTCGATTGATGTTTTGGAGGACCCTTGATTTGTTGTATTTTTTGTTGAATATCCTAAAGAACATTGGTATTGAGAAGATCATGGATACAAGCCTCATTTTTCATCGTGAATGGAATATGTCAAAATAACTTTTGGGGTTGATAATGCATATGAGCCTAATGCATAAGAGCTATCTAAATATATTTATTACCATATGAATCTACTGGGATATGATCATGATACTAAGAAGCTTCAAGATTATGATGGTGAGATTTTTTATCATCAGAGGGAATATGATCCTTCTTGTATGTGGTTTCTGGAATACAACAGTCAATTTTGAATGAAGTGGGGATATTATCATGGTTAAAATATGCATTCCCTATTGGAATATTCTTACGAACCACCATAATGGTGTAAGGTATATAAGCCCTATCCTATATATCCTGTGAAGGATGCTGGAGCAGTTGTTTATTGACGGATGTAAGGGTGTGAGACTAGATTCCATGAGCTACTAAAATATCATAAGTAGCTTCACTAGAAGGGATATGAGCCTTACCTGATGTGATTTCCAAATCATTAAGATAATCCTCAGTTTTAGAGGTGATATGATCACAGTCCTATGACTTTGAAATATTCTTCTAATCTATTTCAACAAGGATATGGGCTTGTGTCAATGCATGTGTCGCTCCCACTTGGTGATTCCTAGTCAAAATGGGGATATAAGCTTGGTCTTATTCCTTTTGAATATATCTTTGGTATTTTTTATTCGAATGTGTTCCTATCCCGAGGCGTGTACCAAATAGATTTGGTTATCATTTATTCAAATGAGGATATGATCTTGGTTCTGTGCCTCATCCTTTATCAGAACATGTCGATAATACACTGGGATGGGAACTAGAAAGTGCACTCGATCTGGAATAGCCACCTGTTCATACTAATCATGGTGTTGTGATGCTCTAGTAATTGGGATATAAATATTTCCTTGTCCTTATATCATTACTTGTGTTGGAATATCAAAGAAGTGTTATTCAGCTATTTCTAGAATATAGTGACACTTTATCAAAGTGTGTACAAGAATTTAGGCATGCACATTTTCAGTCTCCAAAATATACTGGAAGATATCATTGATTAATTCATGAATATAATCCCTCTTCTATCCTCCTTGTTCCATTGGAATATTATGATGGGATTCATGCATGGGGGGAAGTATATGTGCCTCCCCCATGATTTTTATAGGAATTTGTTTGAATACATGATCCGACTGAACTAGGATATGATCATACCCATTGGTTACCATAGGAATATACCGACATGTCTCATCAGTGGAATAGGGGATATGATAAAACAATTATTTATCCAAATATTCCCACACCTGAAGATACTGCCTTAGAATCCATTCATGAGTGTTTAAGGTGGAAATTTGTCAAGTGGTTCCCTCATCACGCGACTGAGGGGAACCAGCGATATGATGCTAGTTATAGTGGTTTATATGATCCCTCCTCAATAGCTCCTAAACCAGGATGGGGACATAGTATACTAATTGTTCCACCTTCCTAGTATATGTAATTTTCTAATTTCCATACTCCATGGATAGTCTTCCAAAGTGATTGGTGGTGTTGAAAGGTTCCCCTAGAATCATTTTGGTTTTACATGAAAAAGACAGTCTTTGTAGCTTCAATATCTATATACCTTTACATGTAGCCTCAAGGGTAGAGATCATACCATTTTATTGGTATTCTTGA
The DNA here is from genome assembly GCA_963277665.1 of Viscum album. Classification (NCBI taxonomy): domain Eukaryota; kingdom Viridiplantae; phylum Streptophyta; class Magnoliopsida; order Santalales; family Viscaceae; genus Viscum; species Viscum album. The sequence goes on from OY728133.1 coordinate 671,385,130, forward strand.
ACCATCATATTTACCATGAAAATGTGAAGGTGTTAGGTGGGTTTGATTGTTTTGCGACCCGAAGAGGTTTTTATTGTAGATGAGGTTCCAGAACATTTTCTTGATGAATACATGATCTCAGGTCAAAGTGTTATTTTTTGTAGTATTATATGTAGTCATGAATACAATAAGGAACAAATTCATAGATTAGGGAATCATTGAATGTATGAAACATGATTAATAAACTATGAAAATTTAACAAATATATCCTTTATTGTGGCTATTTTTTCCATTTTTTTTGAATGAACTTATGACAGTGGGAATGGACATATTCCATGGGAACCCCGAATATGAATAATTTCACATTAGGCATACAATTTTCATTTTTTATAGGAAACCCAAAAAAATATCCCAATTCATGGCCAACTAACCATTTTTATTATTTGAGAGATTCACATAGAGTTCACCAGTTTTGTTTCCCTCAAAAGATGATGGGTGTAGTATGGTTATCACCAAGGTTTAGGATACATGATGCATTCCACCTACAATTATTCATTTAATCTATCATTACATGATTTATCATTAGGTTCAACATATTTGTTTCCTATTCAAGGATTGATTACATGGGGTTCATGTATAGATTCATAATCATTCTCATCAAGTTTACCATTTCCATATTTTATAGAAACTCCAAATGGTTCCCACATACATAACCAGGTACAAACATTCTTTCCAAAGGCGGACATGCATTGGGGTTTTAGACACAAAAGATCTTAAAAACTCGCATTGGTCAAGAGAATTGTGGGTCGGGCCCATCACACTATTTTGGGGAAAATTATTTCTTATTTTGAGACTTTCTTACAGATTTAAAATAATTAAATGAATCTATACTAAATCCTGATGTGGGATTGGTTATCCTAATAAATAAATGGGTGTTGAATCCTTCTATAAATATAGGGGGTTCTATTAATGATACCATCAATATGTATATATGGATATTCATATATTTCCCATTAATACATAGAAATAGTTAACAACTTATCTTTTGAAGCCATATAATTAGGCACTCTGTCATTTACTTCCTTCCAATGAGGTGATTGACATTTCAAGGATGAGATTGAAGTTTCATAAGGTATCCTACATATCCTATGTGTAATAAGAATCAAAAACCACATAGTTAGTTTATGTTGTATAGTTTAACTTCATGTAGTATGGACAATTATGAGGGAACTTAGGCACCTGGTATTGAAATCGAGCCTTACGAATTCATTATACATATCTTACCTATAAAAGGAATCAGAGTCCTCATAGTTTGATATTTTCTTAACCCACTAATTTAAAGTTATATGTAATTAGTTCCCATGCGGTTTATTTCCCTAGGTTCTACCAATATGGTAAAGTATTCAATAATTACACCAAGTTGGATTCCCTTATATGGGTGAAATTATATCATGCCACTGAGTGGGGCTTACACACTGAGGTTTCCCTATCCGAAGAAATTAATGATGTGAATGATATGATTGTTTCAAATCCAAAAGAAAATTTGTGTCATGATCAGTGTGAGGAAACATGGATAGAAAGTGATCAAACTCACTATATATGTATTAGGACCTATGAACTAGAGCAACCCAAATGGGGTTTTTGATATAGATCCGAGGCCTTATAAAGTCATCCTGTGTATCCTATTTTAATAGGAAATAGATTTCTCATAGTTCAATTTCCTTCCTAATATTATTATGACTAAGGAGGAACTCACTGGAGATTTTGGGTCCCATGAGTTATAGTGTCTATGATATGTATGGACATACGCTGAGGTGGATTCCAAATTGGAGATCAGACCTTATAGAGGAGTCCTATGTATCCTATTTGGACTAGAATCAGAGTCCTTGTAGTTTATTTGTCTATATGTATGAATGTGTCTACTAGAAAAGGTTATAATTTCCAATTTTGTCTTCCTAACATGCTTGAAATGTCGTAGGTACTTTTCTTGACATGTCTTGATTTTCTATCTGACATGTCCCTAGCATCTACTCTCAAAATGTCCCGATTGTCTTTATGATATGTCTTGATTGTCTATCTGACAATGTAGACATATCATAGGGTAATTATAATGATTTAAGAAGAAACATTATATGTCTATAAAATGATCTAACAGACATGTACGAAGTACTTTCTTATAACATGGACGACACATATGAGGGTCTTTACATGATCAACACATACATATCTAAAGGTGTCATGTGACCACGGCTGACATGTAAAAATGCTATCACATGATCTTTCTGGAAAGGATGGAGGGACTCTCATGACTTAGCTTATATGTCTAGAGTAATTCTGAAAACATGAGTGGCATGTACAAATGAATTCTCAATACTTGGATGATACCTTTAAAGGATCCTATATGGATTAGCTAATATGTATATAGAACTTCATAAGACTTGGATGACATTTCCAGAGGACATCACATGACTTGGATGATATGTTTAGAGGAACCAGTGTGGCTCTCCTAACATATGCAGATGATTTTTCAAGTATTTTCTGAAATTTTTAGAGGGCTTCTCAAGACTTGGCTGATATGTTTGGAGGATCTAGTGTGGATTGTATGACATGTCCAAAGGACTTCAAAACTCTTGGATGTCATTTTCAGGTGTTTTCACATGATCTGGGTGTTGGATTTGGTTCCTAAAAACAAACTTATTTTTTACTTTATGATAAATTATATTCGTGGTTTTGAATATTAACAAATTCCTTATCAGTTCATGATTATTCTTCTGTATGACATTTTATGTGATAATTTTCTAAGAGTAGTTGTCACACTAAAAGGTCCTAGAACATCCTTGTTATGATGAGATCCAAAAATTGTTATGAAAATATTCTTGAATATATGTTCTATAGGTGGATGATATAATTTTATGGACAAAAATGATATAGAATATCAGGGGTGGAGACTCATAGGACTTTGATGCACCTTCTCATGATGCACTTCCATAGTAATGTCTCAGTAGATATTATGAGAACGAGACCCGCCAGTAGAAAATCCACATTTATAAGTGTCAATGGATGATCCTATCTATGGACATGTCTATTGGTCCTTAGACTTTAAGATTATTATTAATGAGTATTATGACTCACACACTTAGATGTATTGATGAAAACCGTGATGACATATGTTCACTGCGAGGTAAGATATGTTGGGTGTGTCATGAGTAATATTGTGTTAATGAAAAATGCAAGAAAGGAATTTTCCCCTCTGGTCATTAATGGATGTTTATGCCTCAGGACATTTGATGTAAATGATATATCCAAAATAAATATGTGGCCATAGTGTTCTATAGTCAAGTTCAATTTTTTGAAATTCAAATGAAGAGAAATCGAGTACATGGGTTGATGACACTAGAATGAATCCTTGTTAATTAAAGATATCGAGACAAAGTGATTATATTACATGGTAAGAGTTTGTATGATCTGACATGTCATTGCGACATTTATATCTTTTTCTATGAGTTATTCTACATGTTTTTAGACCCTAACCTTGGAATTTGGCCTACTTCGCTTAATGCCCCTAAGAAAGAGGCCTAGAGGGTCACAAACTAAATATATCTAGTATCTCAGTTAAATATATATATTATTTATTATTTAACAAGTTGAATAAATATCATTCACAGTCATGGTTAAATAATTATTCTTGTATTCCTGAACACATTTATTTCAACACTAGTTATTAAAAAGAATATATTGTGGGAGGAACATTTGATAAAAATTTATTTTCTATTTAGTGAATATAATATTTATATATTTATTTAAAAATAATTTAGTAATATTTATTTAATTAATAAATATACACTATTAAATGACTAATAAATATTGTTGAGATTTGGAGGACCAAGTTTAAGGTTCCGTTGAGAAATAATAATATTGAATATTATTTGATTAAATAATATTTAATTCTGATTTGAAAGTTAAGTGTGTGTCATTAAATAATAATAATAATATTATTATTTGTAATGGTGTTTCACTAGGATTAATAAAAATAAATAAGGTCACTTATACAATTATGTTATTTTACCCCTAGAGACATAAATACACAATTAATTTTATTTTCTCATAACCCTAGCCAATCCAAATTTATTGTGCAAAACGGATTGGAGAAAAACCTCTCAATCATATAGAGTTATTCCTTATCCAAGAACTATATCAAGAACAAGAGTTATCCTCCTCCAAAATAACATGGAGAATTATTTGGAAGAGGTTCTCGTGGAAATCAAAGGTAGACAACACAAGAGTATATATCATCCAAGCTAGTATCCAGAGACTCCTTTAGTGACATCCAATGATTCATAGAACACATGTGGATCACTACTACATGAAATATACCCTTTATTTTTATAACTCAATGATGGTTCACTCCAGATCTATGGTCAGACTCATAAACGAGGAAAGAATAACCATGGTGGTAAACAACATGTGTTGATCTATTATCTCTTGGTTTTAGGTTTCTATCCCTTTATTTTTCTTTAAATAAATTTTATTGATCATGATTATTAAAGATCACATAGATCTTGGATTGATCATAGATATGGATAAAAATAAAAAGTTGGGCATTGTCCCTCTCGTGATTCTACAGTGCTTGGAACCTACACTTTTTAGGTCATGCGAAGTGCATGATGCCTTCAAATGAAAATCAATATATCCATCTTCACGTAAGTATTCTTTTTTTTAGTCAATTGAATATATTCCTCAATGTTTTTTAATCTCTAGCTTGTTGAGTTTCTCATGACCAATTCGACCTGAGGAAATCCCTTCGTATAATATGGTCAGCACACTAGAAGTCCTTCACATGATCAATATGATGATAATGAAAGGAAATTACACATGTTGCATAATCCCTTAGGTTGTTCCCTAGGTTTTACATGGTGGAAGACTCTTGCGATTGCATAGATCTCCACATTGAGAAGTACTCTCTTTTTCACTCTTGTAGGTGTGCCTTATGTCTTCTTATGAATAGTTTTTTTTTCATTATAAAGGGGAGGAATTTATGGGCCTCTCTACCCTCGTTTTATGCTTCCTTGCATGGCGCATATATCATAGATATGGTCTTGAGTCTATGGAGGGAGTATCACATTATACGACTCATAAGATTTTTTTGTGGGTCATTCATGGAATCGCATGACAAAAAACAACCACAATAACACTTTTTCTTAATCATGTTTATTAAATATATGGATTATCAAAGGGATTTCTCATGATTATGTCAACCTATCAAAATCCTTTGCAAGATCAGGCTGACATGTCTAGGAGTCTTCATGAGATTAAGTTGGATTTTCAAATGCTATTTTTGAAACCAAGCTGACAAGTAGTGGGGACCTCAACAAGATCATCTTGACATGTCAAAGGCCTTTGTAAGAACAATAGTGATCACATAAGACACATAAAACCTTCTCATAAATATTCTAATATCCTCCCTTAATTAAAGGATTTCTCTTTTTACATCATTATTTCTTTATTTTACCCATATGTCGATCATTTCCCATTGGTTTTCCATCAAGGCATTACATGATAACTAGGGGATCTTGTGAAGATATGCGATCATTTTTATAGACAACCATTATTCTTTTCTGCAATGCAGTACATGATCAAATTTTCATGTCAAAGGGCCTCCTCAAGACCAGGATGATAGCTTCGTGAGTCTTTACAAGATTTGGTCTCATGTTGAAAAGGCTTTCACATGACCGTTGTAGACTTGTTTGGGGACTACTCTGAGATATATCTAGCTTGTCGAAGGTACTTCATGAGATCAATACAGCATGCCAAAGGACTGTCGTATGATCAATTGGTATCACACAAGGCGTATGACCCCATTCACATGAAAAATAGAATAACTCCAACTTTATGAGGATTCTATATTTTTCATCTTTATTTAATTATTTTATGAGGGCATTCAGGTGATTATCATGCATCTATTACCTGATATGTCCCATGATCTAAGGATCTTGTCGAGTATCCTTCACATGATCATCATCACTTGTCGGGATACCTTTATAATAATAGGAGTATTTGACAAATGGGATTCACAGGATCATAAATAGGATATGTGAATTACATGACACATTCACTTGACCTTCCCAGGGTCATGAGATCATGTGTCTTCTTAGGGGTCACACGATATTCGTGGCCTGGATACTTGGTCTCTATGTATCCATGTTTCTAATTCCTTTTTTCTATAGAAAAGTATTCCCATGCTTTCGTTATTTCATCAATTCTGTAATTATAGATGCTCATTTTTTTGGGAATCAATAGTCATCAATACCTTTAAAACCATCCCCTAAAGAACCTATTACTAAATAAATCATGACTATTTGTATAATGATAAATATAGAAATTAAATGATTCTACATTCAGTAGAATAAGGTGTATGTCTAGGAGAACATCCCTTCATCAATTTAGAAGTTGAAAAGTATCATCAAAGTAAAATAAATTACCCTCATCAAAGAAATATAGGGATGAGGGTACATTAAATGTGTTGAGTAATCCATAAAATATAGTAATTTGGTTAAGCATTTTTCATTAGTATGTGACTAAAACAATTGTAGGAAAATTATTTTATCATGGTTTTTTAAGAGAGTTTGAATATTACAAAGAATATCCCATATGAGTGTCTCACAAAGTTTACAGTCATGTGCCCACTTCTCAAGAATCAAGTTGATGATTGAGTCAATTATCAACCATCACTTTTGGGGGTGATTATCCCTAGGTGATTTGTTGTAGTACCCCAAAAATTTTATGTTATGTTTCTATATTCATCACTGAGTTACATTTTATTCATCACTATTTTCCTTTGAAACAACACTAGGTTATTTAGGAGATAGTTAAACCCTAGTTATTAAACATAAATTTCTCACTTCTATGTTTTGAATTTTGATAAATTGTCATCTAGAGTTGTGTTTAGTAAGTCATTTGGAGTCTGATAGAACAAACTTGATTTTTGGGGAATAGTAAAATACCCATATGAATAGTAATATGAATAGTAACATACCCTTATGAATAGTAAATAGTAATATTATTTTATTTTCTGAAGGAAATAAGATAATGATATCTTAATTTGTTTTTCAATGTGAAATAAAACTAGTTGCACTTTTAGATTGTTATTTTTTGAATTAACTATGACCTTATTTAAAAATTATATTAATAATATTTAGAAAATTATTTTTGAAAAATGGATTTCAATTTTGAAATATACACTTCGATTCATGGTTAGGGTGAATTTTGGAAATTTTTCTGAAACAGTTGATTTTTCAGTGAATAGTAAAAAATACAGTTTATAGTTTCGGTGTGTTAATGACATCATTAATGATATAACAATGATGTCATAAATCTGGTAGACTTGTGTATAGTTAAATAAGATGTTAGTTTTCCCAAGTGTCTTATACCATGGGAAAATACCATGGGCAAGCCCATGGTTTTGCAAAAACCACTCATGAGATGTCTCTTGAAAATTATTAAAATAATCCCTCACTTTTCCTATAAATACCAACTCTTCCCTTCATTGAATTCATTACCAATTATCCCTAAAAGAAGTTATAGCCTCCTTACATTAATATTATTCCTCCCAAGATTTCCTCAAGCTCTCAATGTCTCAACCTTCATGTTCTATGTGTTACTCTACAAGGTAAGAGAATTCTCAATTTCATTATTTTTTCCTTTCAAGTTCTTTTTTATGTGGTATATCTTTCATTTTTCCATACCATGTTCTGATTTTTATTCTTATTATTGATCTACTATATATTATGATTCATTTTTGGATAGGTGAACCATTTCCCCTCTCTTTTTAATATTTTCTAAAACCATGTTGCGTAGCCGTTAGGCTGCCAAATTTTTGTAAGTGATTTCAAAATTATTCTTTTATTTTGAGGTCTTTATTTATTATTTCTTCATATATTCATACACAATATGAGTTAAATAACCATAATCTTTTATATACTGGATGTTTTAATGTTCATGAAAAATTCATCATCAATCTTCTTTTTTCCCCACTTGATTCAAAAGAATTAAAAACATTGTCCGTGATGTGTCGAATTACCGAAATTGTGGACGATGTGATTTCAATTTCCAATAATTCTTTCAAGTATTGTCATGAAAACATTAATATGGTTGAACCAGGTTATAATATATGTTTTATGACTCACCCATGGTTCTGGAATTCATTTTCACTCATGGTTCTAATTTGTAAGATAAAATGAAGTTGTTATTATCAAAGAACCAATAAAATGATCTAAACAAACATCATTAATGTTTTAACTAATGAATCATCATCATGATATATAACTAAAAATCATTATAAGATCATTTATATCTATATATATTCATTAATAAGATGTATTAACAATTCTGTATGTTTAACCATGTTTCAAATGAACTTCCATTCATGGAAATAAGTAAACGAACCATGAAAACCAAGTAAGAAAATGCTTCCAAAACAATAAGATTTAGTCTCTTGAAACCATCAAAGAGGCCATTAATGAACTTAATAATGTTATATCATATAAATTTCATGTTTATTAGGTTCTGGAATTATTAATTATTGAATCTAAATTTTCTTATTCATGTCATTAAGAACAATCAAGAACACACTAGAGAAAAAGGTAAGGGGTTTCTCATCCCACTTTCATTTCTGTGATATTTTCGTTGTTCACCAATTATTCCTTATATTTTGTATATTTTTAATTCCATTTGATATATAATAACACTATTATATTTATATTCATGTTATTCAATGATTCACTTGATGGTTATTAAGTTCTGCTCATACGGTTCGACCAATTACATTGTGGTGATGGACTTTGTCTCACATGCCGTTTTCGTTGTGACTATCTTTGTATTGTGCACCTAATAATCCTTATGTGGTGTACCTAATTCCCATTTGATATCACTTTTCATTTGAAATTATATTTATATTAAATATCCATAATCTCATTTCATGGATTTGTTTGTTGTCTAAACCGTATACCATTTTACATACGGTGTTTATTTGGAATGTTATTTTAATTATGGAAATATTGATGAATTTGTATACTCTAATCTATACGGATATTGAAAGGGCATATTTGTCTTGTATTGAATCAATGTATAAATAATTATTTGGACATGCAGTGGAGGGTAAGTCCATGTATAGCCACTGGATGCATCAGTAGGTATAATGAGAAAAAAAAAGTTTGGTGACAAACCCTTCGACTTTGTTTCCAAAAATCAGATGGGTTTCTACCCACAGAACTAAACCATTTTTACGGTATTATGGTTTCATGTGACAGATACATGACGTCCAATTAATAATTATTATCTTTATTCATTATCAGTTATTATTATTATCCATGAGGTTTTCACTATGTCAAAATCGATGGATGCGGTTTCATTCTCATCTTATTAATGGAATTAGTTGTTTATTTATTCACTATGCCATTTTTATTATGTCAAATTGATTGTGATTAACTTATTATTGTACTCATGATTCCACTATTTGTAACCCTTACTGAGTGTTTGACCTCTCCCCTTTCATTCTCTACCATCAACAGGAGACGAAGAGAATATATTCTATTGAGTTCTTGTGGATGCAGTTTTTTTTAGTTTTTGTTATGCGTTATACATTATAACCTTTTCCAATGCAATTTGAGTTACATCTATGTATCTAGTTTCTTCCAGACTACTAAATTGATCATTCCTTCGAGATTCTCATTCCTTCTAACCATGCCAATATCACATGTAATGCACCATCTCCATCCTAGAGGGGTTACTGTGTTACAGTTGGTATCAAAGGAAGTTTAGTAGAACACTTGGAAACTAGACTAGGAAATTTATAGTAAGGTACAAATACCTAAGGCAGTCATTGAGGATAAACATACAAGAACATCCTGGTATTTTGGTGAGGAATATATTATGTGGATTTTTCAAGAAATACATCCTTGTTTGGATACGAGCAGGTATAGGTGGCTCTGGCACAAATGTATCTAGGGGTAAAACCTGAAAACACGACTTTGAGCTAGACTCGAACAGGAACTGGTGCACAACAATGGGCCTTGCTGCACTCTTGGTTACAACACTCCCAGGAGATATTCTTAGTATTATTCATATATTCTTTACAATCCATTGGGAAGGAGTTAATGTAAATTTTTCCTCAGAGGAACATTGTTTATAATATTAACTATGCATATAATTTCAATCTATGTTGAGAGATTTACTATTTGAGATTAATAAACTAATCTTGTGTATCCCATTATTTAGAAATGGAATCTAATTGAAGAAGAGGAGTCAATACTCATGGGCAGTGTAGGGATATCCCTACTGATAAAGTAAACACAGTCAACATTGGGGAAGATCAGATCATGACCATATTGGGACAACATACTCTAGTTGTAACAAATAACCATTCAACACCTGTGTTAGATCGTTTCATGTGGTAGAAGCCCCCATCATTTAGAGGTACTACTAATTCAGTGGTTGCGGAGCAATTGATCAAGTCCCTTGAAAAGATATTCATGGTGTTAAGATTCAATAAAAATTAAAAGGTAGTAATGGTAGTATATTGTCTCAAGGGAGATGTTGATCAATGGTGGTCTCTCATTCAAAATACCACAGAGGAATAAGAGATAGAGGATATAGAATGAAAGAATTTTAAGGAAATATTCTTTGAAAAATATTTCCCTCATGAACAATGAACTGAAATGAAGAGGAAATTCCTTGGCTTGAAACAAAGGGAAGAAGACAGTGTTGTGGAGTATGAGGCTACCTTCACAGGGCTAGCCAGGTATGTTGTAGATTACCTACGTGACTCAGAGCACAAGATTGATCATTTCTTTGAAGGTCTTAAGACAAGTCTTTGAAGGGCACTGGATTGTCAATAATTTTCATCATATGATGAAATTGTATCAAGTGCCATCAAAACAGAGAAAGAATTTTCTAGATCAAATTTTTTCAAAGGAAACTAGGATAAGAAGCGGTATTCTTATAAAAAAGGAAAAGGAGAGGCACCAAAGAATAGAAAGGAAACGAATAGTTTCCCATTATGCGAGAACTGTGGAAGGAGTCATCTCGGGAAATTCTTGAAAGGCATGGGAGTATACTATAATTTCGGAGAAAAGGGTCATTGATCTGATTAATACAAGGGGAAGAAACAATTAAATGATGTTCAATGCAACAATTTCAGAGAGATGGGACACTATGAAAATGAATGTCCTATGATCCAAGGAAACATGCCTCAGAAAAATCCAATAGAGCAAGGGAGAGCCTATGCTATTACAACAGCGGAGGTTGATGTTCCTAGTGACGTGGTGGCAGGTACTTTAATTGTTTCCTCAAACTTCGCCAACACTTTATTTGATTCTGGATCATCACATTCATTTATATCCTCTTAGTTTTCCAAGAAAATTAGATTTGTCCAATTTTATTTAATAAAGGAGTTTTCAGTCAATGCTCCCATGGGATGTATCATTGCAACAAAGGCAAGTTGATTAGTCCCACTCCAAACACCAAAACGTGCATTAGTTACTATCCTTATCATCATACCCATGACTGAATTTGATATAATTCTCGATATAGATTGGATATTAAATTATGATTTGAAGATTTATTGCAAGAAAAAGGAAGTTACAGTTTTTGAAAATGGTGTAGAATATCTTATCTTTAGAGCAGAAACTTCACCACCTGATTCTTATCTAGAACCAGCCCCCATAGCACTATTGAATGCAATAATTGGAGAGGAAGATAAACCAATATCTATGGGAGAGGAAAGAAAACATCAAATTGAATATGTTCACATAGTGAAAGAGTACATTGATGTATTTCCAGAGGATTTACCTGGACATCCCCTAGAGCGGGAAATTGAGTTTTCCATTGACTTAATTTCTAGTGCAAGACCAATATCAAAGACCCCATATAGAATGGCCACTTTCGAGATAGTTAAGGTGAAGAAACAACTAGAAGAGTTGAGTGACAAAGGATTTACTTGACCTAGTGTTTCTCCATGGGGATCCCCGGTCTTGTTTGTAAATAAGAAAGATGGATCCATGAAGTTATGCATTGATTACAGAAAAGTCAATGCTATTACAATAAAGAATAAGTATCCTCTACCCTGGATTGATGATTTATTTGACCAAAATCATGGAGATCAATAATTTTTAATGATTGACCTTCGATCTGGATATCATCAACTGAGTGTAATGAAGGAAGATATTCTGAAGACAATGTTTTGAACTAGGTATGAGCATTACGAGTATACAGTGATGCCTTTTGGACAGACGAATGCACCATCTGTTTTCATGGATTTAATGAATATAGTTTTTAAGGAATATCTTTATAACTTTTTTGTGATATTCATCAATGATATCCTCATATACTCAAAAATCTATGAATACCATGAGAGTCACTTACGAGTTATTTTGGGAACTCTTAGAAGAAATCAATTTTATGGGATGTTTAAAAAGTGGAAATTCTGGCTTCAGTCAGTTTATTTTCTTGGTCATATTGTCTCAATGGATGGAATCCTATTTGATCATGAAAAGAGAAAGGAAATCCAAGATTGGCCCACGCTAACAAACATAAATTAGGTATGCGTTTTTATTGGCTTAGTAGGTTATTATTGGTGTTTCGTGCAGAATTTTTCCCGACTAGCTAACCCGCTAATGAAGCTCCCAAGAAAAGGGGTTAATTTTTTTTGAAAAAATGATTGTGAAGAATGTTTCGAAGAACTGAAGAGAAGATTAGTCAATGATCATATATTGAATCATCCATCGTGGAATGACGAGTTTGTTATTTATAGAGATGCCTCAAATAAAGGACTTGGTTGTGTCATTATGCAAAATGATAGGGTTATTGCTTTTGCATCACGACAGCTAAAAGTTTATGAGAAAAAACTATTCTACTCATGATCTTGAGTTAGCTGTTGTAATCTTTGCTTTGAAGATATGGAGACATTATCTCTATGGTGAAAAATGTTAGATTTATACTGCTCACAAGAGTTTGAAGTATTTTTTCTCATAGAAAGAACTCAACATGAGGCAAAAGAGATGGCTTGAACTACTCATGGATTATGATTTCACGATACACTACCTACCAAGGAAGGAAAATAAGGTACCAAATGCTTTGAGAAGAAAGGATCATGGGGTTTGGAAAAACATGAGAGTTGAAAGGGATCCTACTTTCATGGATCTAATAAAGGTGTATATGGGAATAACCATGGAATGTGAAACATCAATTCTTTTTCAAATGGTTTCCAAAACATCTTTACTAGAAAGGATAAAAAGTTCTCATAATGATGATGAGGAGTTTCAAAAGAAGATTAAAGCTGTGAATGATGGGAGATTGAGTGAATTTGTATATGAAGATGGAATTTAGAGATTTGGGAATAGACTTTGTGTTCCCAATATACCTAATCTAAAAAGGGAATTTTTGGATGATTCTCATAGTTCCAATTTCTCTATACACCCTGGTAGCACAAATATGTATAGATATTTAAAGGAACATTTTTTGTGGGACAACATGAAGAGATAGATTGCTGATTTTGTGTCAAGATGTATGGTTTTTCAACAAGTGAAAGCTGGAAGGAAACAACCTGGAGGAGTATTGCAACCTCTTCCCATACCTGAGTGGAAATGGGATAATATCACAATAGACTTTTTCATGGGACTACCAAAGACTCCTATAAGGAATGATGCAATATGTGACATTGTTGATCGTCTAACCAAGTCAGCACATTTTCATACTATAAGTGAATATATACCACTTGAACGTCTAGAAAGAATATATATTAATAAAGTTCTGAGACTTCATGGAGTACCCCAATCGATTGTTTCTGATCATGATCCACACTTTACATCAAGATTCTGGAAAAGTCTTCTGAAGACCCTAGATATTTATCTTCATTTGAGCACTGCCTACCACCCACAAACTGATAGACAATCATAACGGACTATTCGAACATTGGAAGAAATGTTTTGGTCTTTTTTACTAGATTTTCAAGGCATGTGGGATCAGTATTTACCTCTCGTAGAATTTTCCTACTATAATAGCTTCTATTCTAGTATTCAGATTGCACCCTCTGAATCATTATATGGGATGAGATATCGTACACCAACTTGCTGGGATGATGTTGGTGAATGAAAGCTCGTGGGCCCAGAACATGTTGAAGAAACAGTGGAGAAGTTGAAGAATATCTAGAACCATATCAAAATAGATCAAAGTAAGAAAAAGAGATATGTAGATAACCGAAGGAAGTATTGGGAGTTTCAAGAAGGTGATCGTGTTTTCTTAAAGGTATCTTAATGGAAGGTTATTATACGTTTCGGTAAGAAGGGAAAGTTATGTCCCAGGTACATCGGACCATTTGAAATTTTGGACATAATTGGAGCCGTAGATTACCTTTTGGAAATGACACAAAGTCTCTCCAAGGTTCACAATGTGTTCCACATGTCAATGTTAAGAAAGTACATACCGGACCCAACACATGTACTCACTTATGAAGAAGTAGAACTTGAGCCAGATCTATCTTATTGTGTAGATCCTATCAAGAATCATGATACAAGAGAAAAAGTTTTGAGAAATCGGACGACTCATCTGGTAATGGTTCTTTGGAGGAACCATAATATGGAGGAAGCAACATGGGATCCTGAGGAGCTTATGTTAAAGACATATCTGAATATTTTTAGGTAATATTTTGTAAACTTCGAGGAAGAAATTTTCTAATAGAGGGAATAATGTAGTACCCCAAACATTTTATGTTATGTTTCTTTATTCATCACTGAGTTACATTTTATTCATCACTGCATTCCTTTGAAAAAACACTAGGTCATTTAGAATATAGTTAAAACCTAGACATTAAACATAAATTTCTCACTTCTATTTTTTGAATTTCGAAAAATTGTCATCTAGAGTTGTGTTCAGTAAGCCATTTGGAGACTGATAGAACAAACTTAATTTTTGGTGGATAGTAACATACCCATATGAATAGTAACATACCATTATGAATATTAAATAATAATATTATTTTGTTTTATTAAGGAAATAAGATAATGATATCTTAATTAGTTTTTCAATGAGAAATAAAACTAGTTGCACTTTACGATTTTTATTTTTCGAATTCACTATGACCTTATTTAAAAATTTTATTAATAATATTTAGAAAATTATTTTTTATAAATGGATTTCAATTTTGAAATATACACGTCGATAAATGGTTAGGGTGAATTTTTGGAATTTTTCTGAAATAGTTGATTTTTCAGTGAATAGTAAAAAATACAGTTTTTAGTTTCGGTGTGTTAATGAAATCATTAATGATATAATAATGATGTCATAAATCTGGTCGACTTTTGTATAGTTAAATAAGATTTGAGGTGTCCCATGTGGCTTATAACATGGGAAAATACCCTGGGCAAGCCCATGGTTTTGCAAAAACCACCCATGAGATGTCCCTTGAAATTTATTAAAATAATCCCTCACTTTTCCTATAAATACCTACTATTCCCTTCATTGAATTCATTCGCAATTCTCCCTAAACAATGTTATGGCCTCCTTACCTTTATATTAGTCCTCCCAAGGTTTCCTCAAGCTCTCAAGGTCCCAACCTACATGTTCTAAGGGTTAATCTACAAGGTAATAAAAGTCTCAATTTCTTTCTTTTTCTTTTCAAGTTCTCATTTATGTGGTATATCATTCAAGTTTCCATACCATGTTCTTATTTTTCTTCCTATTATTCATATAATATATATTATGAATAATTTCTGGATATGTGAAAATTTTCCCCTCTCTTTTTAATATTTTCTAAAACCATGTTGCGTAGCCGTTAGGCTGCCGAATTTTTGTAAGCGATTTCAAAATTATTATTTTATTTTGAGTTATTTATTTTTTATTTCTTCATATATTCATACCCAAGAGGAATGAAATATCCATAATCTTTTATATACTGTATTTTCTAATGTTCATGAAAAATTCATCATCAATATTCTTCTTTTCCCCACTTGTTCAAAGGAATTAAAAACATTGTATGTGATGTGTCGAATTACCGATATCATGGACGATGTGATTTCAATTTGCAATAATTATTTCAAATATGGTCATGAAACAATTTATATGTTGTATCCAAGTTATAATATATGTTTTATGACTCAACCATTGTTCCTGAATTCATTTTCACTCATGGTTTTAATTTGTAAGACAAAATGTGGTTGTTATTATCAAAGAACCAATAAAATGATCTAAACAAACATCATTAATGATTTAGCTAATGAATCACCATCATGGTATATAACTCAAAATCATTATAAGATGATTTATATATCAATAATTTCATTAATAAGATTTATTAACAATTCTGGATGTTTAACCATGTTTCATATGAACTTACATTCATGGAAACAAGTAAACGAACCATGAAAACAATGTAAGAAAGTGCTTCCAAAACAATAAGATTTAGTCTCTTAAAACCATCAAAGAGACCATTAATGACCTTAATAAGTTTATATAATATCAATTAAATGTTTATTAGGTTCTGGAAATATTAATTAATGAATCTAAATTTTATTATTCGGGTCATTAAGAACAATCAAGAACACACTAGTGCAAAAGGTAAGGGGTTTCTCATCTCACTTTCATTTCTGTGAGATTTCCATTGTTCGCCAATTTTTCCTTATATTTGGTATATGTGTACTTACATTTGATATATAATAACATTATTCTATTTATATTCATGTCATTAAATGATTCACTTGATGGTTATTAAGTTCTGGTCATATGGTTCGACCAATTACATTGTAGTAAGGGACTTTGTCTCAGCTGCCGTTTTCATTGTGACTATCTTTGTATTGTGCAACTAATAATCCTTATGTGGTGTACCTACTGCCCATTTGAGATCACTTTTCGTTTAAAATTATGTTTATATTAAATATCCATAATATCATGTCATGGATATGTTTTTTGTCTAAACTGTATACCATTTTACATACGGTGTTTATTTGGAATGTTATTTTAATTATGGAAATATTGATGATTCTGTATACTCTACTCTATAGGGATACTGAAAGGGAATATTGCTCTTGTATTGAATCAATGTATAAATAATTATTTGGACATTTAGTAGATTATGGGGCCCTCTATAGCCCCTCGATGCATCGGTAAGTCTAATAAGACAAAACAGTTTGGAGACAAACCCTTCAGGTTTGTTTCCAAATATCAGACAGGTTTCTACCCACAAAACTAAACCGTTTTTACAGTATTATGGTATCATGTTTCAGATACATGACTTCCAATTAATAAGAATTCTCTTTATTCATTATTATTTATTATTATTATCCATGAGTATTTCACTGTGACAAAATCTATGGATGCCGTTTCATTCTCAGTTTATTAATGGCATTAGTTGTTCATTTATTCACCATGCCATAATGATTATGTCAGATTGATTGTGATTCACTTATTATTTTACTCATGATTCCACTATTTTTAACCCTTACTGAGTGTTTGAGCTCACCCCTTCCATTTTATATATTAATAAATTTGTGAGACTTCATGGAGTACCCATATCGGTTGTTTCTGATCATGATCCATGATTTACATCAAGAATCTTGAAAAGTCTTCAGAAGGCCCTAGATATTGATCTTTATTTGAGAACTTCCTACCACCCACAAACTGATGGACAATTAGAACGGACAATTAAAACATTAGAAGACATGTTGAGGTCTTGTTAACTTGGTTTTCAAGGAATGTGGGATCAATATTTACATCTCGTAGAATTTTCCTACAAAAATAGCTTCCATTAAAGTATTCAGATGGCCCCCTATGAAGCATTTTATGGGAGGAGATATCATACACCAACTTGCTGGGATGATGTTGGTGAAAGAAAGCTCGTGGGCCCAGAACTTGTTGAAGAAACAAGGGAGAATGTGAATAATATCCAGAACCATATCAAAATAGCTCAAAGTAGGCAAAAGAGCTATTGAGATAACTAAAGGAAGTATTTGGAGTTTCAAGAATGTGATCACATTTTCTTAAAGGTATCTCCATGGAAGGGTATTATACGTTTCAGTAAGAAGGGAAAGTTAAGTCCCAGGTACATCGGACCTTTTGAAATTATGGAACGAATTGGAGTTTTAGCTTACCGTTTGGAAATGCTGCCAAGTCTTTCCAAGGTTCACAATGTGTTCCATGTGTCAATGTTAAGAAAGTACATGCCAGACCCAACACATGTACTCATTTATGAAGAAGTAGAACTTGAGCAAGATCTATCTTATTGTGAAGAGCCTATCAAGATTCTTGATACAAGAGAACAAGTATTGAGAAATCAGATGACTTGTCTAGTAAAGGTTCTATAGAGGATCCATAAGATGGTGGAAGCAACATGGGATCCTGAGGAGCATACGTTAAAGACATACATGAATCTATTTAGGTAATATTTTGTAAATTTTGAGGATGAAATTTTCCGAAGGAGGGAATAATGCAGTGCCCCAAACATTTTATGTTATGTTTCTCTATTCATCACTAAGTTACATTTTTTCATCCATGTGTTCCGTTGAAACAACACTAGTTTATTTAGGAGATAGTTAAAACCTATCCATTAAACATAAATTTCTCACTTCTATATTTTGAATTTTGAAAATTTTCATCTAGATTTGTGTTCAGTAAGTCATTTGAAGTCTGATAGAACAAACTTGATTTTTGGTGAATAGTAACATACCCATGTGAATAGTAATATTAATTGTAACATTACCTTATGAATAGTAAATAATATTATTATTTTATTTTCTTAAGGCAATAAGATAATGATATCTTAATTAGATTATCAATGAGAAATAAAACTAGTTTCACTTTAATATTGTTATTTTTCGAATTAACTATGACCTTATTAAAAAATTAAATCAATATAATATAGAAAATTATTTTTGAAAAATGGATTTCACTTTTGAAATATAAACGTCGATAAATGGTTAGGGTGAATTTTTTTAATTTTTCTGAAACAGTTGATTTTTTAGTGAATAGTAAAAAATACAATTTTTAGTTTCAATGTGTTAATGACATCATTAATGATATAATAATGATTTAATAAATCTATTCTAATTTTATATAGTTAAATGAGATGTGAGGTGTCCCAAGTGGCTTATACCATGGTAAAATACCATGGGAAATCCCATGGTTTTGCAAAAACCACTCATGAGATGTCCCATGAAATTTATTAAAATAATCCCTCACTTTTCCTATAAATACCAACTCTTCCCTTCATTGAATTCATTCCCAATTCTCCCTCAATGATGTTCGGTCCCCCTTACCTTCATATTAGTCCTCCCAAGGTTTCCTCAAGCTCTCAAGGTCCCAACATTCATGTTCTAAGGGATACTCTACAAGGTAAGAAAATTCTCAATTTCTTTCTTTTTCCTTTCAAGTTCTTTTTTATGGGGTATATCGTTCAAATTTTCATGCCATATTCTTATTTTTATTCTTATAAATGATATAATCTATATGATGATTCATTTCTGGATAGGTGACCCTTTTCCTATCTCTTTTTAATATTTTCGAAAACCATGTTGCGTAGCCGTTAGGCTGCCGAATTTTTGTAAGCAATTTCAAAATTATTCTTTTATTTTGAGTTCTTTATTTATTATTTCTTCATATATTCATACCAATGAATAATGAAATCTCTATTATATTCTATATACTGGATTTTCTATTGTTCATGAAAAAGTCATCATCAATATTCTTCTTTTCCCCACTTGTTCAATGGAATTAAAAATATTTTTTGTGATGTGTCGAATTACCGACATCACAGATGATGTAATTTCAATAGGCAATAATTCGTTCAATTCTGGTCATGAAACCATTTATATGGTTGAACTAGGTTATAATATATGTTTTATGAATCACCCATGGTTCTGGAATTCATTTTCACTCATGGTCCTAATTTATATGACAAAATGAGGTTGTTATTATCAAAGAACCAATAAAACGATCTAAACAAACATCATTAATGTTTTAACTAATGAATCATCATCATGGTATATAACTCAAAATAATTATAAGATCATTTATATCTCCATAATTTCATTAATAATATGTATTAACAATTCTGTATGTTTAACCATGTTTCAAATGAACATCCATTCATGGAAACAAGTAAACGAACCATGAAAACCAAGTAAGAAAATGCTTCCAAAACAATAAGATTTAATCTCTTAAAACCATAAAATAGACCATTAATGAACTTAATAAGGTTATATAATATCAATTACATGTTTATTAGGTTCTTTAATTATTAGTTAATGAATCTAAATTTTATTATTCAGGTCATTAAGAACAATCTAGAACACACTAGAGAAAAAGTTAAGGGGTTTCTCATCTCACTTTCATTTCTGTGAGATTTCCATTGTTCGCCAATTATTCATTATATTTGGTATATGTGTACTTCCATTTGATATATAATAACATGAATCTATTTATATTAATTTTATTCAATAATTCAATTGATGGTTATTAATTTTTGGTCATACGGTTCGACCAATTACATTGTGGTAAGGGACTTTGTCTCAGCTGCCGTTTTCATTATGACTATCTTTGTATTGTGCACCAAATAATCCTTATGTGGTGTAACTACTACCCATTTGAGATCAGTTTTCATTTGAAATTAAATTCATATTAAATATCCATAATCTCATGTCATGGATATTTTTTTTGTCTAAACCGTATACCATTTCACATACGGTATTTATTTGGAATGTTATTTTATTTATGGAAATATTGATGAATCCTTATAATATAATCTATACGGATTTTAAAAGGTCATATTGATCTTGTATTGAATAAACCTATAAAAAATGATTTGGACATGAAGTGGAGGTTGGGTCCCTATATAGCCCCTCGATGCATCGGTAGGTCTCATGAGACAAAACAATTTGGTGACAAACCCTTCGAGTTTGTTTCCAAAAATCACACGGGTTTATACCCACAGAACTAAACCGTTTTTACGGTATTATGGTTTCATGTGCCAGATACATGACGTCTAATTAATAAGAATTATTTTTTTTCATTATCAGTTATTATTATTATCCATGAGGTTTTCAATATGACAAAATCTATGGATTTAGTTTCATTCTCAGTTTATTAATGGCATTAGTTGTTCATTTATTCACTATGTCATATTGATTATATCAGATTGATTGTGATTCACTTATTATTTTACTCATGATTCCTCTATTTTTATCCCTTACTGGGCATTTGATCTCACCCCATTCATTTTATACCTTTAACATGTGATGAAGAGAAGATATTCTATTGAGTTCTTGTGGATGCAGTTTTTTTAGTTTTTGTTATGTGTTGTACTTTGTAACATTTTCCAATGTAATTTGAGTTACATCTATGTATATATTTTCTTTAAGACTACTAAACTGATCATTCCTTTAGGATTCTAATTACTTATAACCATGCCAATATCACAAGTAATAAACCGGCTCCAACCTAGAGGGGTTGGGGTGTTACATTTGTTCCACAAATTCATCCACATTCCAATATCTAGATAGGGATGTAATTTATAGGAAATTAAACACACATTTATTTTACTAAAACATAGGAGGGTTTTCAAGCATAGAAAAGATGATGTTTTATAATGGTTTTGGTAACTCATAAATCAAAATAATATAGTATAGGGATAAAAATATAGACTTTTGAATCCCATAAATTTGATGAGAAATATGGAAAAAAATATTCCATAGAAATTTATGAACCAAACAAAATAATATTAGAGGTGAATATAATATGAGTCCCAAAGAATGAAAATTGAGATAGAAAACTCCCACATTTTTATTGTTTAGAAATTAAATTTACTATAAAAAGTAATTTCGTTATATAATATTAGGCTAAATAAATTTGAAATGGAACGATAAATGGAAAAGATATTAATGAAAATGTTGAAATTATTTAAGAACATTGGTTTTTTCTTCGATAATTCCTTATAAAATAATGATTTGGGAAAATATCCTATCACTATAATCTGATGAGGGGGTAATAGTATGTTAGGTGAAGTAAATATAGTATAGTTTTAGGATTTAAATGAATTATTAGAGAGGTATTGAATGTGTGGTGAGATTCCCCTTTTATAGGTGAAAAAGAGGGAATATTTCATAAAAACTAATGTTTGTTATAGTTTAGGAATATAATCAAATGCGTGTTAGGTGTGGTCGACGAGTTAGCTAGAGAAATTGAAGGTGAGAAATGTGGGAATTACTTTCATACCTAAAAATAATTAATTGATTTTTTTTATATTTTAATTATTTAAAATTCAATATACCTCATTTTCTCATTCGAACCTTATTAATTTTGATTAAAATTAACCATGGTAATTATTTTATTACTAAAAATATATGTTTGTTCTTAATACCAAATTTAAACATGATAAATCAAAATTTGTGATCCATTTAACAAAATTATATTTCTAAATATTAGAAAAATATATTTCAAATTAAACATAAGATATAGGAAAAAATGTTTTTATGTAAAAATGTATTTTTATATATTAAGCGTTTATAATTATTATTTAATATTAATTATTATTTTAATTAATTTATATATATTTTTATGTGTTTAAAAATATTAGTAAAATTATATTTTCAAGTAGTTTAATCTAATATTTTTAGATAAAAATTATATGACTCTTAAAAAATTAATTCCTTAAATAAATGAATTTATTTTTAGCATAGTAAATAAAATTTATCCAAAGTAATTTATTTTTTATGCTAGAAAATAAGATTATAATAGTTACATAATTTGGATTCACTAATTATGAATAAAAATTAAATTTTATTCAATAAAATTAATATGTGTAGGGAAAAACAATTTTAACATTTTTGCGATAAACCCTATTTTTTAGAAAAATCTAAAGAATTACCCTTAAGGTAATATATCTATGTAAAATTAGAAAATAATGTTTTTTCCTTAAAATAAAATTATAAAATTCAGAAATTAAAGATTTAAATATACTTATGAATATAGGATATTTAGATTCTGAATCATGTGATAGTTCATAATGTAATGTTTACCGGTTATTGTAGGGTCTCTGGTATTACATTATTTGAATAAATTTTAAACATTTTATTTATGAAATAATATTTGATTATTTTTTTGGTATTACACATGTCAAAAAATATTATTATTATCATTATCATTATTATTATTATTATTATTATTATAGACATGGGGTTGTGTGTGGATTACAGAGATATAAGGGTGCATGTGTTGTTATTATTTTCTAACCCTAGAATTATTTAAACTGAATTAAATTGCATCCAATATTAATGATATCCATTTATCATGGTTGTGCCCAATGACTCTGGGGAATCCTCTCATGCCCTCAATAGATTTTCTCCAAGAATTTCTTTTATGAACTGAGAGTGATCCTCCTCCACTATTCCTTTAGAATTTAGATTGATTAAGTAGAGTAATTTTTTGAAGATCTTGTCATGGTGATCATAGATGAATGATGAATGAATTATATTTTTTTGTGCTATAACTCAGAGACTCATATGCCATCTCTAAGAGGTTTTTGGTGCACATGTGGATCATCACATGAGGTAATCGATGCCTGATTCCTATGATGAAACTATAGTATGAAGTTGATACATTTTTAGGTTCATCAACAAATAAATAATTTATTATAAGGTGGTTATTTAACTACTTAAATTAATTATAATAATTATTTCATGATCCTACATTTAATTTCATCATTCTCATGTTAATTAATTTTTTGATTAAAGTATATTGTTCATGGTGTTATTCATTTTTTACATTTCATATTAATCAACGATTATGGAAAAAGGTCATGTTTGGCATGCCCATATCATGGATTATACTGTGATTAGAAACTTCAGTACTAACCCATTTTATGTTTCCAAGGGGAATTAGAGTGGTGATATTAAATTTATATATTTTAATTCCTAAAAAAATATCCATGATTATATTGTGATCATAATGGTATAAGGTGGATACGGTGATTGCCACTCCATTTTCCATCAACACTATTGCATAATTCCACTAATTCAATTTCAAAGTCTTTTTCCCATAAAATCATGAACCATATCAGTAGAGGTAGGTGATTTGAAATGATTAATAATTAAAGATATATGCTTGATTTGGTTCACTTTTTCAATTGATGTGTTTTATGTCACACTCTCCAAGGAAGAAAAATTAGTTATTGATATTCATAAGGTCTATTGAGTAGGTTAGTATTATCATACATTGGAAAATAGTGAAGGGATATGTTGATGAAATGTATTAATTATTCATACTATGTTAGGTGATTTAAAATAATATAAAATAATTATATAAACCATTATAATTCACCCAAGGACAATCAATTAGTTTTTCTAACTTTATATGGGATTTTAATTCTTCAGTTTCAGCTTATTTTAGTAAAACCCTCATAAAATATTCCAATTAATTTCTTTATTTAATTTTGAAAATGAAGAAATGAAATTATAAGTGTTAAATAATAGTGAGTACTTAGCTTGTATTATCAAGAGATATGACCTTGGTAAGTCCCAATGGACTACATTCTGGGTTACAATATTTTTTTTACCATGAGCCTACAACATTCGTGCGTCAAATTGGTGCTATTTTTAGGGAGTTGAGATGATAACATGTCATTTCTACATAATTATTAATCAATTATTTCTTTATTTTATATTTTTTTTATTTTTTTTGTTTTTAATCGATTATTTCTATTTATCTAGGTTGATCATCAATGTAGTATCATTCATTTTTATAAACCTGAGTTCAAATTCATTGATAGAATCACATCGGTAGTAATGGAATCACAACATAGATATATTCTAAAAACTAATCAATACCTCTTACCATATGATAATGCTGAGATATTCAACTCCAATAACATGACAAACCTCTCATATACACCAATGGGTTGTATTATAGAAGATACTACACCTGTAGACCAATTCATTAATACCAACATATGATCCCACCTCATCATAGTAATAAAGATCCAACAATATATGATATTAAATAATTCATCACTAGAATTTTTATTTTGGACCAATAAATTAAAAACTAGAAATGTGGGCTGGGATATATGAAGAAAATTATTGTTATAAAGGTCACCTCCTTCCAAGAAATCATTTATGGAGGATAATAAGAAAAAAATCCAAAGATCCCTTGTAGTTTTCATAAAAAGTAATTCATGATGTATAAGAGACACTTGAACAAAATTCACTAAAAACATTTTATATATTTTACCAAAATAACTCCACTGAGAATAAATTATTCTTGTTAGACCATTATAGGGGGATGGATGAAATAAAACAAAATTATTTTCCCTTATTCTGAAATTCACATGAAAATTAAACCCTTTTGTTTTAAAAATATGTATTCATAACTATTTGAGTTTTATTTGTAAAAAATAAAGAAAACGATATATTAGTATTTTAGGAAATTATTATGGCTACAAATCCCTCCCCTATAAGAACTATCATAGAGATATATATTTCAGAGAAAAAGATTGATTTTGATCTGTTTAATGGAATAAAACCTTCTTTTCAAAAAATTTAAATTTATTCATTACATGAAATTTATTTTATCTCTCCATATTCTAAAATTATAGATCTAGAAAAATATACCAAACCCTAGATAGTGTAGAAATACTTACATTAGACACCATTTAGGAGAAAACACTGAAGTAATTCAAAAATGAATAAGTGATTATGGGGGTCCATGAAAAAAAAAATTGATGATGCCATCATAAATGATGGGGAAATGAAGAATTCAATTTGGGTAACTTTAATCATTATGAAACTGATTTGCCTAATGGTTTTTACTGTGTTTTACAAGAAGAATTTCCACCGTTGAAAACATCCATAGACAATGAACAAAATACAACCCAAGTGTTGGTCAAACAACAAGAGGAATACTTGAGTCCAGTGGTGAAGGAACTACTTCCTCTATACCAAAATAGATATCATATAGAATGGGGAATATCATCCAAAATGAATACCCCTTAATTTCTTCACCCACTCACCTTAAATTTTTAATTATTTATTAATTTAGCGATGGGAATATTTTACTATATTATAGGGGTAATCAAATAAATATTTCCACATGTATACATTTAAAAAATAACATGTTTTTGTTTCTATCAATGAATACCAACCCACCTGTATATTTTAAGAGAAAAATGGTACATTTTACTTTGTGTAGTAAAAATCTAGTCCCCATTTGAGGATAAAAACATGTTTTCACCTTTTCTTATATTTTAACATTCTCTTGTAATTTTAATGAAGTTATCATTTATTTTTTTTGCCTTTATTAGGTTTTTTAGGTTGAACTGGATCAATATCAATAACAATAAATTTATGGTTCCCCATCTAATAATCGAAGTTGTATTATTCTTTTGAAATTTGATTAATCACTGCTAACATTATGTAATCTACTCATCTTTAATCAGTAGTGTTGAATAATTGTGGTGATTATTCCAACTTAATTAAAATGTTTTCAAGAAATATATTAAAATATATTTAGAAATTTCAACATTGTTTCTTCAATAATTTATTACTGGTTTGTCTTAGATAGGAAAAGTTATCATTAAATGTTTATTTTTCCTAGTGAAAAATATCATGCTAGTTTTC
Organism: Viscum album; assembly: GCA_963277665.1. Lineage (NCBI taxonomy): Eukaryota > Viridiplantae > Streptophyta > Magnoliopsida > Santalales > Viscaceae > Viscum > Viscum album. The sequence goes on from OY728133.1 coordinate 671,411,757, forward strand.
TATAGATTCATTAGTTTTAAAATAATTTAATTTTGATGATTATTGAGTGAAATATTCTATTATTTTCATCAACATGAACATGAATATGTTGTTAGTAAATTACTGCATAAGTCATCAAATTACCATCTTTATTTTAAATCCCAACCCTGAGAGACATTCTAGGATTATTTTTTATATTCTTTATTTTGAACACATTCTTGAGAGTCTCAAGTCCCATTGAGAAACTATAACTTTCCTTGGTTTATTTTTTATTTCATATGATTTTTTTATGGATCATAGAGGACATTTTTCATTTGAAAGTTACCCTTTTGAAATAATCCTTTCTTTCCACATTAACATTTTACCAATTTTAAGCCTTAAAAACAATATAATGCCACATTACACTCTATATTTATCCATACCATTCCATATCCTATGTGAGTTTCTTTTAATATTTTAATAATGTGTGGGTGATTAATTATTTCCATGGTAAATATATGGAAAATTACTCTATTTAGAGTTAAATAAAATGGAGAATTTATATATGTTTTGAGAAGTGGGTTTACAAGCCTAAAATCATCACTGATATGCATTATTCACTCTTTTTATCCAGGGAAAAAACTGTTAAATTTTTTTCAAAAAAATAGTAAATATATATATATATATATATATAATAAAATAGGGATACAATTATATTTCCTATCATTTTTTGTGACACACAACGATTTTATGAAATTTTTATAAAATAAATTTAATTTATTTGATATCTTGTGTAACACGCAACACTGATTTCTAAAAACCTACAATATAATTTTTATATTACTATTTAACATGGTCATTGTGACATAACCATTAAAATTAGAGATATGAATAGTATTAAACACATATAAATTTTTAATTATTATTTTATTATATAAAGAAAACATATTGATAAAAAATTACTTATTTTTTGGTATGTTTTTATATGTTTTGAAAATTTTATTATCTCAAAAAATGTTTTTATTGATTGTTGTGATAAAAAAACAAAAACAAATTCTTAAACATTTAAAAATTTATTTTTTAAATCATCATGTTAAAATTATTGTATGGTTAATTTTTTAGAATTTTAGAAGAAGTTAATTTTTTTGATGAATAGTGAATATACTGGTATTTATTAAGTATTTTCATTTCTTTTAAAAAATTCGAAAGCTTCCAAATTATTTTAATATTGTTATAAACATAAAATTAGTTCAATTATATATTTATTAATCCAATTTATGTTACTATAATAACTTTACTATTCAATATTTATATTAAAACTTTCTCTACTTATGAAAATATTCTCCTTGGAAAATCACTTTTCATCGCATCTCTGAGTTTAATTTTTAATTAAAATTTTAAAATTCGTTGGATTTTAATTTTGAAAAATAGATTCCATATTTTTAATAAAAATTAATATTATATAATAAGTTCAACATAAATTCAGGTAAAAAATAATAATAAAAATAGTAAAAAATAATTACTATGATTAAGGTTAAAATGGGTTTACCAGGGGTTAAACTAAAAATATTAGGGGTAAAATGACCTATAAACTTTAAAAAAACCAATTTTATCAACATATTTATACCTTATCACCTATATGGATTTATAATACTCCATTTTGGATCCTTTAATCTTGTTAAAACATGAGTACACTTTATTCTTTTCAAAAATTTCATGTGCGCCCTCTCCCCCACTTATAAAAGGACACCACTCTACTCTTCTCTCCACAATTTAAAAACACATTATTTCATCATAGACCTTAAATATAACTTTCTTAAATATCAAACCTTATCCTATAATCATTTTTTGATCATAAATCTATCCAAAAAAGGTTTTGGATGAAAACCCAAAGTGGTTGTTTGAAGAAGATGTAACATCTTTAACTGAGTGTGTTATTTTATTTATCCGTAAAATACTTAAAATATGATTAAATAATAATGATATAATAAAAAATATATATTTCATATAATTATATGTTTTATGTTTATTTTATGACCTATAACTATATCCTCCTCCCTCAAATGTGAAACAAAAAAATGGATCATGTTTATAAATGATAACTACCTCGTGATCCAGCGTAATTAATTTTACATCATCACTTATTAGGTCTTGATATAATGATAATATAATATATATATTATATAAATATACTTATAAAATTATAATATCATATATACTTTCTTACACTCCATTCCATAGGGAATATGATGATGTCGGTTGTGTGTACGGTGGACTACCGCCTTCCGAAGCGATGTGATTCCTTTTTAGACTTATGATTTACATAGAAGATAATAAGGATTAATATTATTTTGATATATGATATTAATTAAATATTAATAATTCTATATATAAAATATATCATATATTTTCTTAACTTACCATCTTTTGAATAAATGATATTGATGTTCGTGTGTATGGAAAACTACCGCCTCATAAATCAATGTGATTCATTTTTCACTAACGCTTTACATGGAAGGTAATTAAGGATAAATTTAATGAATAGATATGATATCTATATAATAATAATTACTATATAAAGGTGATATATTATTTACCTTCATTTCGTCTTATCCATCGAGAAAATGTCAATTTCATTCATTTGTACGTACGATGTACCGTCTCCATGAACGATGTCCATAGTTTTATATATATAAAATTAATGGAAAACTCTAAATATATATATAATTAATATATATTATATTTATATCATGGTTAAAATTATTGACATGACAGAACCATTATAAAAGTAAAAGGATCAAAAATACCAAACCAAACAATACGTGAAAAATAAAGTTGTTATCACCAAAAATATGATTTTAATAAGGAATTATTGATTAACATGTAATAAAAAGTCATAATTAAATCATTTGTGGTTTGATAAATATAATTATGGTTCTATAATATATTTTTAATAATATTATAATAATCATATATCGAAATTGAATGAGTATAATTCAAGTTGAGACATAATTTAAGGGATTTTTAACTCAATCCATATTATTTGGGACATACGTTATGTTATACATCTATCTTATTTTATAAGGTGTATATAAAGAAAATTTGACATGTAATATCATGAAATTATTTATTCTCATTAAATTTTAAGTTTCATTTAATGTTATTATTTCAGGTAGATTATGATTCAATGTTACCAAATTGTTAATAGTTTTATGATATAATCTCATTTGTATTGATATTGTTTATGTTTTTGCTTCTAATTATCAAATTTTATAATATATCACTCAAGATACTCATTAATTATATTCTAATGTATTTATTTTATAATAATACGCATTTCCCTTCATTTTTTCTCTTTATCTACTCAGTAGTTCAATATAAATTTCATAAGAATAATCGAATTTATTTCTCTCTTTGGTCAAAAACTCTTTTTATTCCTCATCCATGTTTAAAAAAATGATTTAAATAATGTTTTTAATATTATGTAATGATTTTTAATGGAATTTTTACCCCTCTTTGACTTTTAAAAAAAATTAAAAGTAACATTCATATTGTTTTCTAAATAAGGCATATTTGGTTTTTACCAAAAATGTGACAATAATATTTGTATTAATGTGTTAAACTTTAATGTAATCGTTTTTTTCATGAAATACCAATATTATAATTCATCCTTTATAAGTTTCAAATGTTATTTAAAAAAATCATTTATGTTTAAAAAAATGCAACGTGGAAATCGAATTTTCCTTAGGAAATAATTTAAATTATCTTTAATGATTCATTTATAAATTTCCAATTTAATTTCAATGAAATAAATTTTTTAATTTTTTTATGTTTTAAAATGTGTTTTTAAAATTCAATATGCCATTTTCCCTATGAAATTTTACAATTGATAATTCAAAATCATTTTCTATCTAAGATGACATCCTTTCCTGTAACGTAGGATTTAATAGGTATACAATAAAATGATATCATCTTCATTATTTATCTAGATAGTTTATATTTATTATGAAAAAGTTATTATGAATCCTTTTTTTTCATGGGTTATTCTATGATGAAATGTTTCATGGAATGCATTTCTTTAAATGGGTTATGATATTATTACTATTTTATGAAGCCCATTTCTTTTCATGGGTTTCGATATGATGAATTTTTTATGATATTGTGGCACTCATATGTATGTTTTTCATTATATGATGGGTGGGACCTATATATCCCTCCAATGAATTGGGTACAGATTGAAATCTCATGAGATATAGAGGGCTGGAAGAGAGAGTGAACCCAGTTCAGTAAGGGCATTTACCTACTATGATAGTCTTAAGAGTGAACCTTGACTACTATGACGGTTTGGGGAGTGAATCAATTTAAATATTATTTATTTGGTAATTATACTCGACTAATGTGGAAATTTTTTTCAATGCTTATGTGTAAGAAAAAATTTCATGTCTTGTGTCAATGTTGTGCTCTCATGGATCATGTTCTTTGATTTCTTTATGATTCATGTCTTACTAACTGCCAATATTTTTTTGATGACTCAAGATTTAGATCTTTGATATGAAGGGTATGGTTTTATTATATTATTCTCATGTTATCATATGCTTATTCTCACATTATATTTATATATTTACCTTGTTTACTCATTCTGAGCATATGATCTCACCCATTCTTATGCTTCTTTTCCCCAGGGTTTAATGAGAGTTAGTATATGTGGTATGTCTAGAAATGCTTATGATTATGAGGAGATAAGTGGGAGATGGTGTGGAACTCTTATGATCTAGTTAATTGTGTTTCCAATTTTCTAAAGGAACTATACCATTATGATCTCCATGTGTCTATTTTTTTAATGTAATAAATATTCATCTAAAAAAATATAATATCTATGCATGAAAATATAAAATTTTCATAATTTGTTTTGGAGGATAGGTTAAGTTAACCATTAAAAACTAGGATACAAAACCATTAGTGATAACCCTTTGGATATTCCTAAGTATAAGATAGCATCATAAATTTTCAATAAGGAATAGATTATGAGGTTTACCTAGAAATACATCCATGTTTGGACATTATAAGTAACATGGTTGTGGCATAGATGTACATAGGGGTAATAACATTAAAAAAGGATCATCATGCTTGACTCGAGTGTTACCTGGTATATGGTAACATGACTTACTGTGCATCTAGTTTGACACTCTCAAGGTATATGTTTTGGTTAATTTACATTTCATTTAAAAACCATCATGAAGGATCTAACTAGATGATAACCTTGAATATACTTTGTAAAATTTTAGGTTTTGTGGATTTAAAATTACTTTTATTGATTTATAAATCCTATATTTTATTCTTTATGACTATGTGTTTTCTAACTATGATTATTATTTCTCATGAAATACTTTTTAGTTTTAGTCAATGGATGGAACCCGAAGAAACCATGTTAATTCAAAATGCTATGGAGAATGAAATGATTTTCTTCCTAAGATACTGTATGTTATGGGATATGGGTTAACAAATACCATTTCAATGATCACACAACTATCTGAATATATGAATCATTATGACCTTCCAAATGAGAAAAGGAGGGACCAATATTTTGTTGAGTCCTTTATAATGAAATTTCCACCATCTTTTAGTGGTTCTACTGATCATATAGTTTCTGAGTGATGGACTAGTACCAAAAAAATATATTTTCCATCCTCCAATTCTTGGAACATGAAAAATTAATTTTGATTATCTATCATTTAGAATAAAAATAAGATAAATAGTAGACTTTCATCAACAATACGAGGAAACAAAATTAAATTAACACCATGCAGTGGGATGAGTTTATGATCTTATATTTTAATAAGTATTTCCCTCAAATTCCTCATATGAAAATGGATAAGGAATTATTTAAGATAAATAATAAAGATGATAAACATATTGGTTTATATAAGGTGATTTATAAATGACTTTTGAGGCATGCTTATGGAATTATAATCCAACATGAAAATATGGTCCATAAATTCTTCAGTAGATTAAAACCAAGTCTATGAAGGGAATTATTCAGAAGGGACTTCAGTAAATATGATGAAATTTTTCAATGTGATCTCAAGGTGGGAATAATGTTTGGATTTTACCAAGAATAACATGGTTTTTTTAATAAAATAATGATAAAGTGAATGGGAAACACTAATAACTATAGAGAGAATATGATAATATTTCCTTTGTTCTTTAATTGTGTTAGGGAACATAGAGGAAACTATCTTAAGTGGACTTATAAATGTTTTCTGTGTGGAAAGGATGGTCATCAAGAAATTGTATTCTGAAGTGATGTGAAGAAGTTAACTAATGATGTGAATATATGGAAAGATTCAAATAATACACCTCCCAAACTCTAGGGATTCTATTGAAAGGAGTATAGGCAATATAATAAATAGTTTCCATATCTCAATTTTAATGATAATGATCAATGTCAGCAACATGTTATGCTAATGGACAAGGGGAAATCTCATGTGATCACGATTTATGATGAGGGGTGTTATAACTATGTGATGAAAGGTAAACTTATCAACAACTCTTGAACTTATAATGTATTATTTGACTTTGGATCTACCCATTATTTTATATATAATGAATTTTATAAGGGTATCAAGATGACACCAACATGGTTAGATGTAGAATTAGTAGTAAAAACCCCTAATTGTATGATGATCACATATCAATTATATGATTCCTCTTCTATTCAAGATTATTATAATGTGATTCCTTTAAATCTTATCATTCTTCCTATAGTTCAGTTTTCTGTAATCTTAGGTATAGATTGGATTTACCCACACAAATCCCACATCATTTTTTGATGAAGGTAAGTCACTTTTGATATTAAAAATTGACCAATGATATTATATCATTGTGATGAGAAATATGAACTTCTGATGGAAATCATATCCATTTTATGGTTTTTCATTCCTATTGAAAAGGGGTGGTTATCATAAATAGTTGGGATGAAACTCAACATCCATGATACACCTATTGTGCAGAAGTTTTTTTATTTATATTCGGAAGATTTTACTAATCAACCACCAAATAATGATGTTGAGTTTTCAATATAACTCATATCTGGTGCCACACATTTTTTAAAGATTCTCTATATAATGGCCTTGATTGAGATGCAGGAATTGAATAAAAAAATATAGGATAATCTTAATTAGGGGTTTATTCATCCAAGAGTGTCACCTTTTGTGAACCTATTCTATTTTTTCAAAATGAATGATAGATTGATGAAAATATTCACTAATTATCAGAAGTTGAACAAGATCAAAATCAATAACAAGTATCATATACCCTATATTGATGAATTTTTTGATGAACTTCACATGTATCAATACTTTTATATGATTGAATTTTATTATGGATATCATCAATTGAGGGTTAATAATGAGGATATACCGAAGAAATCATTTTGTACAAGTTATGGACACAATGAGTACATAGTGATTCCATTTGGTCTTACAATTACTCTATCTTTATAGATTTAATTAATAGAGTCTTTAGAGATTACCTTTATCAGTTTCTAGTAGTAATTATAGACTATTTTTTTATTAAATTCTAAGAACACAGAAAAGAATGAAGATCACTTAATAATTGTAATAAAGTCCCTATGGAGGGATATGTTTTATGAAAAATTTAAAGAGTGTGAATTTTGGCTACAAAAGGTTTCATTTTTGGGTCATATAATATAAAGAGACTATATATTAGTGGATCTATCAAAGATGGAGGCTATTGAATGTTGGACCATACCAACCACAATTATTGAGATCCAAAGTATTCTTGGTTTTTCTAGATATTATTGATTTTTTTTGGAGAATTTCTCATGACTGTCTAATTCACTCTCTAAGATAACTCTGAAGGGATACAAGTTCCATTGAAAAAATGAATGCATGGAAAATTATAAGGAACTAATGAGAGGATCAATAAGTTCACATGTTCTTATATTACTCTATAGTGGATAAGAGTTTATAATAATTATTAATTAATCCAAGAAGGCACTGAGATGAGATATTATGCATAATGACATGGTTATAGGTTATTCCTCATGAAAATTGAAGGTTCGTGAGAAAAATTACTTAACTATTAATTTGGAGTTGGCCATGGTAATTTTTTTCATTAATGATATGGAGGAGTTATCTTTATGAGGAGAATTGTGATATATATAATGACAAAAAAAATTAAATTAAATATTTACATAGAAGAATTGAACATGCTCAAAGGGAGAGAGTTAGATATGATAATGTAATATGACTATTTAGTACATTACTACCCTAAAAAGAAAACAAGGTGGATACTGCTTTGAGTTGGAAGAATCATTCTATCTTATCCATGATGAAGATCTCAAAAGATACAATATTATTGTATTTTCAAAGGATGTATCATGAAATCCTGATTGAACAAGAGAAATATTATCTTTCTCAAATGAATGTTCGACCATTTATACAAGTGATGTTTAAAGAGTAATAAAAGGATGAAACATGGTTTCAAATGATGTTGAGAAATTTTCTTGAGTTTAAACTTGATTTTAATGTAATGAAAAGGTTCAAGAATGATTCATTTATTCCACCCATACTAGATTTTAAGAAGTTTTTATAGGAGTCTTGTAGTTGTTTATTATCTATTCATCCAGAAAGTATGAAGATGTAAATAGATTTGAAAGAGAATATTTAGTGGGATGGCATAAAGATAGATATCCGAGAGGTTTTATCTTGATGATTGTTATGTTGTAAAGTTAATACTAAGAGAAAAAATTATAAGGGTATATTACATCAATTACCCATACTAGAATGGAAATTGGAAAATATCACTATGGATTTTGTCATCGAACTCTCCAAAATGTCTAAAGGATACAATGCTATATGGGTTTTAGTCAGTCACCTTAAAAATTCATCACACTACTACAAAACCAGCATTTAACAGCACTCGTATTTATTAGTTCTAGAAAAAAGCACTAATAAATGGATTCTTTTTTAGCTATAAAGAAAATGCTCATAAATTTAACCACTTATCATGACTTTTTTTAGTGCTGATAAAGGTCCCCTTTATCATCTCTTTCTTTTTAGCACTGATAAAGTGTAACCATTATCAATGATTTCTTTTTAGCACTAATAAAGTTTACCATTTATCAGTTCTATTTTTTTTGAGCTCATAAAGGAGTACTTTATAAGTGTTTTTTAGCACTGATAACGAATTGAATAAATAAAATGATATAATTAAATAAATAAAAAATAAAATATGAATTTATTAAAAAAATATTTGAAAATTATTAATTAACAAATAATTGAAAAAAATGAATTAATTGATTATAATATATAAAAATTATGAATAAAAATAAATAGTATGTATTAAATATATGGATATGAAAAATGAAAATTAAACAATATAAAATTAAAAAAAGTAAGTTGATAAAAGTATTTAACATTTTATTAATTAGATGATTATTTATAATGTTAATAAATAGTACACATTAAATATATAGATATATATTAATGGATATAAATATGACTTTTATATTAAAAAATATTTATGCACTATTTAGTGAATAATGGTTTATAATTATAAATTAACATAAATTAAAAATACTGACTAATTATATAGAGTAATTGAAATATAATTGAATGTCATTTGATTTTTAAATTTAACATAGATGAAATGTGTGTTGTATTGATTTCATATATACGTAATTATTTCATTTTTATATACAATTCACACACCCAAATTTTATCCATTTTTTCAAAATTATTAAAGTGTACTTATATTTAATTTATTGAATTTCACTCATTTGTTACACAGAGGCACTTAAAATTAGATATTTATTAATAATGTTAAAAAATATCTGTAAAAAATATTTATAAAAAAATATATAAAAAAATATATATTTAAAAACGTATACAGTATATTTATAAATATATATATTTGTAATTATATATAAATACATATTTTTTAAAATAATTTATATAATTATAAATAAATAATTATATATATTTAAATATTTATTAAATTTATAATAAATTTACTAAAATATTGAATATATTTAATATATATTTTTTGATTAAATATATATAAGTATATAAATAATATTTTAAAAAAATATTTATATGATTATAAATAAATAATTTTATATTTAAATAATTATAAAATTATAATAAATATATTTAAATAGGAAATATATTTACTATATATATATATATTGATGAAATATATATATATATATTCACAATTTTTTTATTTAATGTTATAATTATAAATATTTTATCAATGCATGACTAATAAGCGTTGATAAAAGAAATCTTCATTAGTGCTTTTTTAGGACTGATAAAGATGAGGCCTTATCAGTGCTATAAAAAGTGTTGATAAAATTAATATTTATCATCACAAAATATTTAGTGCTACTAAATAAGGATTTTATCAGCACTTTTTATATCACTGATAAGGCCTAATATTTATCAGTGTTAATAAAGTGCTGATAAATATGCCTTTTATCAGTGCTTAAATAATAAGAGCTGGTAAAAGTACTTTATATTAGTTATTTTTAAAAGTGTTGGTAAAAGATACCGAGTCTAATTAAAAAAACCAAGTCTATTGTGAACCCATCACGATATCAAAAAACTATTGCGAACCCTTATAGGGCACTTCTCATTCATTCTCCACTTTCTCCAACCCCAATTTTCACCCACATTTGCCTCAATTGCTTCACCCTATGGTCCCAGATCTATTCATTGATGTTATGAATCTTTCGATCTCTACCTCGGAGTACAACGCAACATCGAATCTTCTCGATAGGTTAATCTATGAGTCATGGGGGTTATAAGATTGAGCAATGGTAGGTCTCCTCGACAAAAATAACATCATGATTTCTTCTACTTTGGAGGAAGATCTAGTCAGGGCACCATCCAGTGCCCCCCATAGCTACAATGACTTCTAGTTTTATCCATTATAGTTTTCATATGATTTCTATATGAAGCATGTCATTCCAATAATAGTTATTTGGGTTATTTTCCCCAAGCTCCCTTTACCTTTTCAAAATCCACCGATTATACAAATGCTAGGGAATATCGTTGGTAGAAATTTATGTTTTGATAGTATAAATTAGTCAGTTTCTCACCCTGTTTCTCCACATATTTTCATGGAAGTTGATGTCACGATAGTTCCTATAGATTATATTTTTATTATAGTGGGAGAAGAATTTTGATGCAAGCAGGCTGTGTGGTTTGAATCATCCGTCGATTTCTACAGTTCCTATAAGAAATTGGGTCATTCTACATCTTCCTACAGGTAAGGGACCAAGAACTATGAATAACATCAAGTTTTAGTTTCTGGAGATAAAATTAAGGGCTTTATGCCTAGTGTTGGTGAAGGGCTGATGGGGTAGTTTCAGTTGGACATTTCTACTAACCCGTGCAATGCAAAGGTTGTTCAATGCGAGTCTTGTAGGGGAATCTCCTTGGTGAATGAAAGTTATCAATGTTTATATATTAGAAATTATTTTTTAGGTATTCCTAATTTTAGGTCTATATATACTTTTTAGGTCTATATATACATTTAATTAATAGTAATATAGTTTATACTTAAATAAAAAATAAAATATTGTAAACACATGTTACTTTTAAAATAATAAAATTTGGTTACTATATATACATTTTTTCTGAAATAATTAAAATTTACAAAATTTAAATAATTATATTTTATAAAAAATTAACCATAATAATAATTATTAAAAATTAATATAATTTAAAAATTATTTTTATTAGGGTTTTTAGTTTCATAATAAAAAATAGTATTATATATATATATATATCAAATAATATTTTATATATTTAAATAAATTTAAATATGATAAATAATATATATATATATATATAATTATATTCAAATAAAATTATTAATATTATACATATATATACATATATATACATATATATATATATATAATATTTAGGTAGATTAACTTTATTTATCTATGAATCGAATGTTGATTGACCTCTATTTTAAAGTTTTTGAAAGTGGAAGGTGTGAACCCTATGTAGGTTTATTTATTATCAACGAAAGTGTGAATAAAGTACAAGACTCCATAGACCTTGTTTTCTAATCATATAAAACAATATACTTTATTTAAAAAATAAGACCTATTAAAAAAGGCCATGTTTAATCGAAAAAAACATTAAAAAATTCTCAACTAAGTATTTTAGTGATGTTTTATTCAGATCCTTGTTGATTATTTCGAGGATAAAACTGAAATTAATTCATCCTTAACAATGACTCCACATGAAATATAATAAATTAATTTCAGTGACATAAACTCATCACCTAAAATTACACTTTAGTAACCCAATACCCTCGGGTTGCGCAACACTACAGTTGTGTATTTTAAATCTTCAGACTCCACCCCCTCTATTTCATTCCAGCCATTCAATCTATCTTTTCTCTGGTTTTGTGGAGATTTTCTCTAGAAGGAGTTGGTTCCAATTAAGGTGTTAAATTAATAACTAGTTTCAATGCTGTAGTTCAAACAAATGGAAGGAATTTCCCCTTTTACAGAACACAATGATGTACAATTTTCATCCTCAACAATTTCACCTCCCAAAAAGTTATTATTTCAGTTTTTTAAATTGAGACTCGTACGCCATATATTTTGGAAATGTACCTTTGTTTCTTGTACTACTATGAGCATTATTCATCCCATGGACGACTAATTCTTAGATAATTTCAAGAAACATATGTTCATATCCATAAGAGATAGAGAATGTGTGTCAACCAAAAAAATGAAATGATAACTATTTTGGAGAAGAGCGGATAATGATGAAAATTTCATTTCATTATGTTCTCTAAAAGGAGAAATTCCTTTAATTTGTGATAATTACACCATTATTGCTAGTTATTATCTCAATGCCTCTATTTCCACCAGCTCCTTCCATAGAAAAGATAAACACAAACAAAGAAACGATATAGTGAAGGGTGGGAAAGAAATGGAGTGGGTGGAGACCGGAAAATCAGAATACAAAATTGCAGTGATGCGTAGCCTGGGGGTATAGGGTTTATACAATGAAATTTTAGCTGATGATTGTATGTTAATGAAATTTATTTATTTTATTTTAGGTGGTGTAAGAGTTAATGATGAATTACTTTTGTTTTTATCCTCAAAATTGTACACAAGGATCTGAAAAAAACTTTAATAAAATAATTTATTGGGGAATTTTTTAATGTTTTTTTATAAAACATGGATTTTTTTAATAGGTTTAATTTTATTAACAAATTATGGAGTTTTATATGATTGAAAAAATAGGTTGATAGAGGCATGTACTTCATTTACACTTACCTCAATATGCAATAGACATGAATAGGGTTCACACCTTCCACTATCAAAAACTATAACATAGGGGTCACTCCTTATTTGATACATAGATAAATAAAGTGAATCTAACTAAATATTATATATATATATGTTATATATATACATATATGTATTATATTAGTAACTTTATTTGAATATAATTATATATACATAGGAATAATATTTATCACATTTAAATTTATTTAAATATAAAATATATTATTCGATATATATATATATAATACTATTATTTCTAATGAAACTAAAAGAATAATATTTATAATAATTTTTAAATTATATTAATTATAAATATTTATTATTCTTGGTAATTATGTCCATTATCAATTTAAAATTGATAGTTTACTTGAAAAATATTCATTCACTGAAAACCAAGAAAACAACTCAGATATTCATGATAATTTAGGATATCGATTTATAAGTAATTTTTGGCATGTAGAAATCAGTCTCTTATCAAACTGATACATGTTGTGGTTGGTAATGTTCAAAGTACATGTTTCCGGTTTAAAATGACATTTTAATAAAAAAATAGGTGACCTACTCAAAACCCATAAAACACATTCATATTATTTTGATATCATAGGAAAATAATTAATAGGTCATTTGAGATGTGTAGGAATAATTAATACCTCAAGATGATGCACGATGCGAATAGTATGACTCCAAGTGTGTCTTCTTATTTAAAAATGAAATCAATTTTAATAAAAAGGATAGCTGACCTACTCAAAAACAAGAAAATGCATTCATATTATTTTGATAAATTATTGAAACAATATATAATTCATTTTTAATGTGTAGGAATTAGCTTCACCTCAATATGATGAACGGTGTGCCCGATATGACTCAATGTGTCCGTTATCTGTTTAAAATCATCATTTTAGTTCAAAAATGTTACTCACTAAAAACCAAAAAAAACACACTCAAATTTTCTTGATAATTTAAGACATTGATTCATAATTCATTTTGTGATGTGTAATAATTGGTATCACATCAAACTGATATACGATGTCATCAGTAGGAGTCAAAGTGTTTGTTTCTAGTTTAAAATAAAATTTTAGTAAAAAATACATGTTTCATACTCAAAACTATGTAAACACATTCGAATTGTTTTTATACATTATGAAAACCATCCATAAGCCATTTTGGATGATTAAAAAATATCCAAACCTCAATCTGACACATGGGTTGATCTATATGACTCAAAGTGCGTCTTTGTATTTAAAATTGACATCATTTTTAGTAAAAAGAACAAGTCACCAACTAAAAAACAAGAAAACACATTTAAATTGTTTTGATTATTTAATAAAATGATCCATAAGTAATTTTTGACATATAAGAATCAGCCTCACCTCTATCTGATTCACGATGTGTCCAGTTTGACTCAATGTGTTTGTTATCATTTTAAAATCAACATTTTAGTTCAGAAAGTGTCACTCACTGAAAATTGAGAAAATGCACTCCGATTGTATTTATAATTTAGGAAGATTATTCATAAGTAATTTTTGACATGTAAGAATCTGTATCACATCAAACTAACACATGATATGATTAGTATGAGTCAATATATGTGTTTCCAGTTTAAAATGATATTTTAGTAAAAAAGACAAGCGACATACTCAAAATTGGGAAAACACAATCAAATTGTTTTGATACTTTATGAAAATGTTCCTTAAGTCATTTTAGATGTTTATGAATCATACACACCTCAATACGATGCACGGTGTGACTGGTATGACTACAAGTTCATTTTTTCAATATATAAGTAACATTTTAGTTTAAAACATGCATAATATCTCCAAAACCGAGAAAACGATCCTAGATTGTTTTCTCTTCAATTAAATTAAGTATTCATACATTATATTTTTTATTTTATGGTTTTTTTGGTGTTTTAATGTGTTGTTATAACACACTGCACTAGTGGGGTAGGTTGTTACAACAACACACTATAGTATGCACATTTATCATCACTTTTATAAGTGCTGATAAATGAGTCTATTATCAAAACTTATAGAAGAACTGATAAATGGTACATTTATAATGGTTGATAATGCACTGATAAAGGGGTCCTTTATCAGCTCTTGGGAAAGAGGTGGTAATGGTGTCCTTTATGAGTGTTTTGAAAAGCACTGATAAAAGACTATGGCTTTTAACCTCACTCTAGTAGTCAGTGCTGTTAAAGGACATTTTTAGCGTTGTTAACGGATTTTGTTTTTTAGTAGTAACACTTCAACATTATCATATAATATTTCTTTTTGGTTTATATTTTCATGATACATATTAAAGAAGTGGTAAGATTTCATGGAGTACCACATTCCATTATATTTGATCAAGCTCCTAGGTTTACCTCAAAGATCTAGTGACATCATTAAAAATATCTTGATACAAAGATGAGTTTCAACAGTTTATCTCATCCTCAGATATATGGATAGTCTGAGAAAATAGTTAAAACCCAATAAGATATTTTTATATCTTATTAATTTTATTTCAAAGGTTTTTGGGATCAACACCTTCCTCTAGTTGTGTTTTCATACAAAAATATCTTTCACATGACTATTCAGATGGCTCTTTATGAAGCCCTATACAGAAATAAGTGTAGAGATCCAATGTGCTGGATTGAAGTTGTAGAAAGAAATCTATTAGGACCTGATATAGTTAAATAAATGTCACATAAGGTTATAAGAACTCAATAACACATAAGGGAGGCATAAAATCAACATAAAATTGATGTTGATAGTCATCAATGTGGTCTATAAATTAAAATTGATGAAGAATTGTTTATAAGATTCTGTACATAGACGAAAAAAATGAGATCTTCAGATAATGTAAAACTAATCCCTAGGTATATCAATCCATTTTAAATTCTTGAATTTATCAGGGTGATAGCCTATTAATTGGTGCTTCTACCAAACATCTCTCAATTCCAATATGCGTTCCATGAATTTCTCTTGTGTAAGTACATAACTGATCCTTAACATATAACAAACTAAGAGTTCATGCCATTGTATAAAGATATTTCTTATGAGGAATAATTAGTGGATATCATGGATCCAGGAGAGAAGTTTCTACAAAACAAGACCACTTATCTGGTCAATGAATTGTGGTGAAACGACCTATTTGAGGAAACTATGTGGGAACCTGAGGATGTGATGAGGCAAGAGTACCGTTAGTTTTTTTACCAAAGTGATTGGATTTCAAGGGAGAAATTAATTTTAGGGGTATAAAGTAAAAAACTAAGAGATAATGAAATATATTTTTTGAATAAATTTAATTTCATTGATAGATTATTTTACATGAAACAACTAGTTCTAAGAAAACACAATATAATATTAATATTACAATTTAACATAGTTGACCTAGCCACTAAACATGGTGGTGTGAATAGGAATACAAAATTAATATTAATTATAATGTTTTTATATAATTAAATCATATTGATAAAAAATTACTTAATTTTTGTTAAAGTCATTATATTTTTCAAGAATTATTTTTTCTCAATAAAAAATTATTGATTTTTGTGAATGAAAAATAAAATTAATTTTTTAAACATTAAAAAAATATAAAATTAAATTAAATATTGAAATTTGAAATTTGAAATTTTCATAGGGTGATTTTTTTAGAATTTATTGAGAAGATAAATTTTTCAATGAATAGTGAAAATACTTGTTTTTATTAAGAATTGTCATTTATTTTAAATCATTTATAGAATAAAAAATTATTTTAAGATAGTATTAAATGTAAAATTAGTAAAATTATATATTTTTTTATCAAAATTGGTTAGTGTAATAAATTTCAGATTTATTTTCTATATCAAAATGTTCCTTAGTAATGAAACATTTCTCTTTGGAAAATAACTTTTTCATCGCGTCTTTGGGCTTAATTTTAAATTAAATTTTTTTAATTATGTGAATGTAATTTGAAAAAATTGACTCCATAATTTTAATAATCATAAATAAATTATATTATAAGTTTAAATTAATTTTTTTTCAAAATGAATAGTAAAAACCATAAAATTTAATTACCACGGTTAAGGTTAAAACAGGTTTAGTGGGGGTTAATCTAAAATGATAAGGGATAAAATGACCTAAAAACATGTACAACACCCATAGTATGGATATATTTATACCTTATAACCTTTAAGGGTCTATAATAGCCCATTTTGGATCCTTATAGAATGTGAAAAACATGGGTATGCTATTCTTTATAGAAATTCCATATTTGTCCTCACCCCCACTTATAAAAGGTCTTCCCCTTCTTCTCCTCTTCACACATCCAAAACTCATTAGTTCAGCCAATTCCTACCAAAATAAATTCCTTACCTCCCTCCACTATTCCTAAAATCATTTGTTTGATTAGAAATCCATCCTAGAAAGGATTTTGGTGAAAACCTAAGGAAGTGGTCTGAATAAGAGGTAATATCATTAACCGAGCGTTTTATTTTATTTATATTTCTAAATCATTAAATTATTATTAAAACATAATGTTATAATAACCTCATTATATAAAATATAATTTTATGTTTTTATGTTAATGGTGTGACCTACAAAAATATCCTCCTCCCACTAATGGGAAATGAAACTGTTGATCGTGTGTATGGCTGACTATCGCCTCACGAACTGACATACTTTGGTTTCCATAAAAACATCTTACAGATAGATATAATGATGTATATAATCATTATATGTGATACTTATGATATAATTATAATTATATAACTATAATTATATAATTATAATATCACATTTACCTTCTAACTTTCCATTACGTAGGGAATACAATAACATCGCTCGTGTGCATGGCGGACTACCGCCTCATGAAGTGGTGTGATTCTTTTTCCACTTACGCTTTACATGAAAAGTAATAAGGATTAATTTTTTATTTATATATTATATTCATGAATTATTAATAATTATTTAAAATAAATATATCATATACTTTTTTACATTACCATCTGTTGAATAAATGACAGCATCATTCATGTTTACGGTGGACTATCACCTCATGGAGTGATGTGATTTATTTTTCACGGATGCTTTAAAAGGAAGGTAATAAAAGATAAAATTATTAAATATGTATGATATATATTAAATCATAATGAATCTTTAATTATGATATATTATTTAACATTCTTTATTTTGATCCATTAAGAAAATAGAGACAATGTTCATGTGTACGTATGGATTACCATCTTCATGAATGGTACAAATCATTTTATATGTACAAATTAATGAATTACTATTAATACATATATTATTAATATATATGATATTCATATCATGATTTTCATTATATATATTATGGGACCATTATCAATGTAAAAGGATCAAAAATATCAAACCAAAACACACAAAAAAAATGAAGCAGTTATTACCCAAAACGTGATTTTGACATGGAATTATTGATAAACGGATAATAAAATGTCATAAGTAAATAATATATGGTACTATAAATGTGAGTATGTTTCTTTAATATATGTTTAATAACATTATATTTATTATAAATTAGTTTCTAAATTTTACAAAGGAAGTCGATACTTAAGGTAATAGATTTTTGTTTCAATTTGTTTTCATTGTGATATATATTATGTTATCCACCTATATTATTTTATGAGATATATATATAGGCCCTTTGATATGTAATATGAATAATTTATGTATTCTTGTGATATTTTAAATTTCATTTAATGATATTCTTTATTGGGGATTATGATTCAATGTTACTAAAGTGGTAAGGGTTTAATGATACAATCTCATCATTTACTGGGATTGTTTATGTTTGTGCTTACAAGGATGAAATATTATGATTTATAACTCACAAAACTCATAAATTATATTCTAATCCAGTTATTTCATGAGAATAAATGTATTACCGTCATTTTACTCTCTTTATTTAGTCATGTGTTCTGAAGAAATTCTTTAAGATAAATCAACATTATTTCTCTCTTCAGTCGAAATCCCTTTTTCTTCCATATCCATGTTTTCAAAAAAAATTATGAATGTTTTTACAAGACTCCATTGATTTTTTAGTGATTTTTTACCCATTTCTGAATTTTTTTAAAAAATACTAACAATAATATTCATCTCATTCTCCAAATAAATCTCATTTAGATATTACCAAAAAATGTGAATGTAATCTTTGTTTTAACATGTATGGAAGAAATATAAATTTATACCATCATGGGAACCTAATGTTTTATAGATTCCTTTATAAGTTTTAATAGTTATTTAAAAATAAAATTATTTTTAAAATTATTTATCTTTAAAGTAAATGTATTTTAAATTACAAATAATAATTTTCATCACATAATGTTTTAAATTATCTCTAAATGTTCCTTTATAAGTTTCCAATATTGTTTTCAAAGTAGAGGATTATGAAAAAAATATGTTTTATATAGTGTTTTTTAAATTGGAAAGGATATTTTCCTCATGAAATGTCCTAGGTGATCTTTCAAAATCATTTTTCATATATAATGACATCATTTTATATAATATAGACTTTAATGGGGATATTATCCATTGTATACATATTTATTATTTCTTTGGATGGTTTATATTTATTAGGAAAAGAAATTTATTAATCCTGTATCATTTCCATGGGGTATGGTATGATGAAATGTTTTATGAAACCCATTTTTTTCGTGGGTTCTAATATGATAAATCTTTTATGAAGCCCATTTATTTATAAGGGATATGAAATAATGAATGTTTTATGATCTTGTGGCACAAATATGTATGATTTTCACTATATAATGGGTGGGACATATATCTACCTCCAATGCATTAGGTAAGTATTGAAATATCATGAGATAAGAAGAACTAGAATGGGGAGTTAACCCAGTTCAATAAGGTAATTTTTTCACAATGATAATCTTGGGAGTGAACCTTAACTACTATAATGCATTGGGGAGTGAACCCATTCTAATATGATTACATTGGAAATAGTCCTTGACTACTATGGAAATGATTTTCTATGATAATTTGTATTCCAAAATTCCATATCTTATGTCAATGGAATGATCTCATGGATGATGTTCTTCAATTTTATTATGATTAATGTCTTATGAACTTCTAATCATTATTACATGACTCAATATTTTTGTCTTTGATATGGACGGTATGATTTTCCTATTTTATTATTATGTATTCATATCCTTATAATCATTTTATATTTATGTATTTCACTTTTTTACCCTTACTAAGAATATTATATCACACTTTATTATGTTTATTTTCCCTAGTTTATAATTATAGGTATTACATGTTATATGTCTTATAAGGGTGCTATTTTTATGGATTTAAATGATAGATGATTTAGAACTTTTATGATCTATTTGTTTATGTTTCTAAGTTTTCAATTCCATTATACCTTTACGATCCTCGGGTGATTGTATATATAATGTAATGAATATTCATCTAAAAAGTTGTAATATCTATTTATAAAAATCCTAGTTCATTATGGATACTCACTATCATGGTTGTGACACACCACACAAAAAATGAGAAAATTAATACGGATTTGAGAGAGATATATTTTATGAGTGGTTGAGTTGAGTTACCTTTAATATTTTAATGTTTTAAAATTATAACTTCTATTTTTCGTAAAATATTAAAAACTCCACCTTATCCTCAGAACATTAAAACTTCTAAAACATACTAGCTTTTAACCTCAGAACAACTTATTGTAATCCATCATGAGTTTCATGATAATTTATACTAGTAGAGAACCGTGTACCTTGGAAATTGTATATTAGATCACATGAATTATAGGAATTATAAATACTCTATTAAAAAGTTTCTTATATTGAATAGGGAACATTAAATGGTGAGATGGGTCATTTAGTTACTTAGATTGGATTTAAAAATTTAAAACATGAGTTAAATGAAGTGGATATTAGGCTGGACTTACTGAGGAAGCATAATGTTTTCAATGATTAATTAATTAATATTTTATTTATATTTGGTTTCAGTGTCATTAATTGGGAATGATAATATTTTTAGTCTAAATTTTGTACTATTTGAGAGTGAAATAATTGCATTGTGGGGTGTTATGAGAGAGAGTATTTCATATATTTGACCTATTTTTCATTGTAAATTCACCCCAAAATTAAAATAAAATATAGAAAATTAATAATATATTTTTTACATTATAGAATATAGGATTAAAATTTTAAATTAAATAAATCTTTGATTTTTAATTTATTTTATTTAGATTATTGATCAAATTGAAAATCCACACATGAATTTTAGAAATATTTGAAACTAATTTTTAATCAGTCGTATTTGTTTATTTAACGATTCAATCAATTCTTGAATGAATTTTCATAAATACCATCTTAATTTTTGGTTCTTCTCAATTTTCAGGTAAGATCTAGAGAATATAACCGAATAAAAAGTCTTGAAGAAGAATGTATCAATAGAGGTAAAGTTAATGATATTTTAGTTAGTTTATGGAAATAGAAAAAGACCAAGAACCCCTTTACATATAATATTCACATACTATATCATAAGGGAAAATTATAGAATATTTTGGGTCATCCACTATAGAAAAATAGAGAATTACTCCCCTATGTAAATGTAAACACTCCCTACTGTAAGATATTTTACGCTCATGTTAGTGCAATTTTTGAGTCGCATATGAGAATTCAGCTATGTATGAGCCTATATAAAAGTAATTTTTCAACTATTTAAGGGATATCTTGAGTAACAATATGTTATATAAGATTCATTCCCTATAGCCCCTATATTTCATAAGGTCCATTCATGCCATGTATAAATATCAATCCAACCAAGCATAAGGGTCATCCTACTAGTGCATAATAATAATTTAAATATACATAGAAAATGTAAGAGTATCTACATTTGACACTTTATATGATATTTTTAAATAAAATATTAATTTATAAAAATGTATTTATAGATTGACTTGAAATCACTTCATCAATCTGGTATGTACAAATCAAGAATTACTCCTCTTACTGATCTAAAAAACACGCATCCAATAGATTGAGAATATAAATATCATTTTAATAAAAATGAGTTTATAATATTTATGAGATGATATCACTTGAATAAATCTCTACCCTTATCCATGACACATGGAGAACATCTAGATAGTGGGAATTTGACAATTTATTTTTGGGGAAAATAGAACATGCCATAATTATTAAAAATTATTTTCTTCACCTTATTTTTAAATTATTTTAATCCCTTTTCATTCATCCACGTTTTTCATTTAGATTTGTTTTTAACACATTTTTTTAAATCTGAATTTATTATTGTTTTTATTAGTGTGTTGTGTTCTCCTCTTCCCCTGTTTATTTTTTTTCTCAAAAACTATGAGGTACAACTTTTCTCAGACTTTATGATAGTGAATTAATAAGAAATTATGGGTGGTTTGAGAGGAATCATAGTGGTTATCTTAACTTTATTCATTTTAATCCCTAAACTATCTCCCTAATTCTAGTGTGTAAGTGAAGTTAGAGTATTGAGGTAGCGATTTTTACTTGATTTCCTATCAACACCGCAAAATTCATCCACTTTTTTTTCTCAAAAGTATCCCTCCCATGAAATCCCTGAATATACCAGTAGAGGTGATTATTTTAAAAGGATGAATGAAATGTGATTGCTATCAAGTTCTTAAGTTGGTTTAATTTCTAATTTACATGGTGTTCTCACCCACTCAATAAGAATTGAAAATTTGTTATTAATCTTCCTGAGGGTCCATGATAATGTTATGATTATAATAAATATTAAAACAATGTAGGTATAAGTAGATTAATAATATTTAGTCAATATATTGAGTTAGGAGATTTATAATAATAGAAAATAATGTTATAACACAATAAAATTCACTCGAGGACCATATACCATTCATGATTACTTTTTTGTGCATCTTCATTTCTTTAGTTTTAGTTTTATTTAGTAAAAAATCATATAATATTTGATTTCATTTCATTATTTAATTTATAAGAAAACAAAAACAATTATAAGTGTTAAATAACTCTTAGTACTTAGTTGGATCCTAAAGTTAGATGACCCAGGTATGTCCCACCGGACTACATTCAAGGTTACAATGTATGCTTCACCATGATCCTGCTATATCCACACATCACAATTATGAGGGGAACCTTAAATGTTAGGATAATAGATAAATATAATTCATATATTATATAATTGAAATAATGTTCTACCTAAATATCTATGTTATGATATAAATTCTAAAGTGACTAAATATATAGTGAAACATCGATCATTAACCACTATTGGATATATTTGAATTTAAAAGGGTTCATCATTTTACTAAAATAATATTCAATAAAATTCATTATTAAACGAATTTAAAACATGATTATTATATTATAAAATAATGTTTTGTAGATACAAAACATATCCATCATCATCCAACATGACATAAAGATTAATATAAGGGAATGAAATACTATATAGATGTAACTTTATATACTATATAGAAACATGATAATAATTATCATGTATGAAGGGATATTTTATATATTAGAGAAAAATATAATGAGAGTCCTTCCTTTAAAAAATATGATCAATAAGGGAATGAATTTTTTGTAAGTATAGTAATGTTTCTCTTAATTTATGTAAATTAATTCTTATTTTTTTAAATCCTAAACATTAAAATAAGTATGAGAGTAAGGATTATTTGGGGAAAATAAATTACATAAAAAGGATTTATCAATAATAAAATTGACATGAGATATATAAAAATTCAAAATCACTCTTTTGATACAATATGGTTTATAGTACTACTATCTCAACTCATGTACTCAATATTATTAGGTAAATAAATTACATAGACATGTTGGGGTCATCATGGACTCCATTTTATAAACACTATGAGAAATGATTCAAAATGTTTTTATAAATTTAATTATAATTGACTTTAATAAGTTTTTAATCAATTTCATTAATATATTGAGGATTTTTTTTCAGGATATGATGTCCAAGATTGTGTTCCATGAAGATGTTTGATAAAAAAAGGAAAAAGTTTTATTCTGGTGAAAAAGAAGAGTGGTCATGGAGAGTCTAAATAAACGTCTAAATTTAGTTAAAGAACTTTTATATTAGTGTATTGTTTTTTATCATAAAATAAATTATTTTAGAAAATAAATATTTAAAATATTGGATTGGGTGAAAGAAACATCAAAGATAGTCCACCTTAGGTTTTTATATTATAAAAAACAATTATAAGAGTGTAAAGGATATTTTACACCATCTATACATTAAAAAATTACTATGAATATTCATATAAACTCATAATTGGGAAAATATTGATTATTAGAAATTAATATTTTCATTCCATTTAGGATTAAAAGGGTTACTACATCTAAGGATTTAATAGTTTTGATCACATTAAATATCTATTAGATATGAAAATTGGTGTGTATTATTATCTTATTTTTTTCTTATATGATATAAATGTTAATATTTTCAAAAATTATTATTATCAATTATAAAGGTGATATTTTTAATACACATATTTTATGAATTATCCAATCTATAACATTTTTGAAAAGAATATTGGGAAAAAAATATTTTATCCTGGATAAAATTGCTTATACAAACTATTTGTTAAATTATGAGAGAAAGAGTTCCCAACACCCAATAGTGGCATATTTTATATAATAAAACATTTTTTAGTATATTACTCCAAACATATATAATACCATATAGGATATATATATTAATATTTTATCTTTAAAATATTCTCTGATAAGGAAATACTTTATATTTCTTAATAAAAATGGGTTGGTGTTTCATATAATGATATTATATAGAGAATATAGTCTCTTAGAGGCTAGTGGGAGTATGTTTGTACATAGAGAAGTTCAAGGTATAATATCAAATAGATTTAAGAAGATAGATTTTAAGTGAAAGACACTTTATATCCTAAAAGTATTTATAATATATTAGTAAAGAAATATATTAATGAAAATTGTTAAATTTTTTCCAAAATGATCTCAATGAAAAGTTAAATGGAAACATTCCATAATGATGATAATGGACGTTAAAATATTTATACATACACAAAAAAAGATATTAACCACAATAAAGTTTATTTTTTTAATTAACTAAGTTTTAAAAATAATTTCAATTATTTGCACATTTTGAATATGATTCTTATGTATTATATTTACTCAAACAATCATTCATTATAGATTTCACTCACTAAAAGTGTTTGTAGTGAGGTTTTATTATATTTTAATATAGATATATGGTATGAATTAAATAGATATATAATGAGTTAAATAATACCCTAAGGGTGTAGCAAACATAAGTCCAATTTGATGGTCTATCTTATGGGATGTTATTAGATATTAACTTATATATAGATTTATTAGTATTATTAATGTTGTTCATGATACAAAATTTTTGTATAATAGTTTTAAAGGTACCCAAAAAAATTATATGATATCCAAAATATATTTTGGTTGGATTTTCAAAAATTGTTCCATATGATAAATTATGTCATTTAAATTAGTGATAGATATTCCAATATGAGTTTTAGATGATATCTGAAATTTATTTTTGGACAAGGTTTCCTGAGTTATATCATATGACATGACATTAGTTTAATTTTCACTATACCTATAAGGATTTAGTGCATGTGGGAGGTTATTGTAAATTTTTACTAAAAATAGCAACCCAACATGTTGTTTTTTATTAAATAGTGTTCTATGCTTGTGTAAACCACAACATAGTCAGGGTCACTACGTCCTGATGTTGTGAAATGAACTTTTATGTGATATGTCATATTCAATTTATCAACTATATTTTCATACTTCAAAAAAAATGTACAATTATTATTATATACAGATAGTTTATATGAGTTTTGATGATGGGATATGAATGTATTAAGGAATTAAAGATTTCATTAATCATGGTCCGGTTTTCCAAATGGTTTTTACATTTAACTTTATTTTCAAACATTTTTTAAATGTTTATAGTATTGAAGAGTATATTTAGAGATTATATAAGGTGGAAAATACTATGATATAGAGTTAATGATTTTGTCATATAAATTTCCTTAATTTTGGACATCTCTTTCTTTATCACCATTATTCTATTTAAATATCATTCTCAAAAAACATGATCTAATGGGAATACAGACCAATAATTAGGAAATTCATCTAGCTCATTCATTTTCTAAAAGTAAAAAATCATGTTTGTAGAATCTTAGTGATTAATAAAAATATCATTTCATGGATC
This sequence comes from Viscum album, assembly GCA_963277665.1. Taxonomy (NCBI): domain Eukaryota; kingdom Viridiplantae; phylum Streptophyta; class Magnoliopsida; order Santalales; family Viscaceae; genus Viscum; species Viscum album. Next base: position 671,438,316 of record OY728133.1, read on the forward strand.
TTGGACTGATTTGATTTGATAGAAGAAAAGTTTTGTCACCATTCATTTATTTATTTTAGTGTAAATTAATGAATATATCTTGTGTTTTTAGATTTTAGTTGAAATTTTATACATTTTTTGGTTAATATATATCCCATATAAAACACTTAAAATTAAGTTTTCCTTATAATTATCTCATATCTCTCACACACCCCTACTATACTAGACCAAATTCAAATAGGTGTATAATACACCATGAGAAAAAGTTTGTTATCCCACATAATTACTAATTATTTAAATAATGTACGTACATTTAATGAGTATTAACTTCATAAATTTAGCAAATCATAAACCAAAATACAATAGATAGAAATGGAACCTTAATAAATCTTGTGCATGAAAATATATCACATAAAACTTGATGCACATTACAACTTTTACTCTTTATCTATGATAATATTAATTATCTCATTAATTCTAGGAAAATGGTCTATAATTATGGGAAATATCAAATGGAATTATTTTGACAGGTCTATCACCCCATTATGGATCAAAATCCTATTGACCTGGCTACTATTGATAAGGTTTAGAATGAAATTACATTTAAAGATATATATATAATTTACCTCCTTCTCTATATAACATTATATGTATGGTTGAATATTGAAATTAATAATCTACATGTCCATTAAAAAAATAGAAAACCATGATGGAGATCTTGATTGTAGGCCAAAATTAGGAAATCTGGAAAATTGTGAAAAATATTGACGAAACTGACTCCTTACTAGAAAAAATCTAAAATAATGAAATATGGAAGAACCATTGTCTACAATTAAACTAATTGAGATGTTATATGAATTAAAATTTTAATACTAACCCTTACATGATAATGTCTTCCTTCTCATAGTATTCTTTATCAACATCTCAATATACGAAGTCATCTTGAAAGTGATAACCTACTACTAAATTTCTAGACATAAGGCTTCCTCAGAATTTGTATTCCTTACTTTATAATCAAGAAAATGATATGATTAATAGAGGCAAAGGTTCATGAATTTTATTTAAACCCTATCACACTAGATATAACCTTTTAAAGGGTGAGAAAGTTTTACCACCATGATACATTTTGCATCGATTATAAGAACTCATCTTAGAATAGTCTATGAAACTTATATGGTGTCACCTCAGAGTGACTATGGTCACTAAGATAAAGGATTCTCCACGTCAATGCCACACCCCTCAATAAGTTAACTACTAAAGGGATAAATTTCTTCTTCATCATGTGAATAAAATCAACGAAAACCTCAATCTTCTTTATCAAGCTCTGTATATCCTAATCAAATATTGTTCACTACTAAATCAGTAAAAATTGATACCAAAACTCATAAATCATCATAATTAAGATCAATTAACCTATTATTCACTAAAAATACCTATTACACCTCATCAACCTAAAAAATATGGAGCTTTTTCCTACCAATTATCTAAAAATATATATAAATACAATCTTAATACATATATATGGAATCAATTCAATGGTATTTTAATTTAATTAAATTTAATTTCCCAAAAAACACTCTAATTCTAATACCAGTGAAAATATATATAATACATGTATCACACATTGGAATTTAACACACTATCAGTATAATATTACTTTAATATATTCATTTGACTTATAAAGTCATTATTATTGAATCATAGAGGGAATGTATACATCCTATCCAATCTCCCTTGTTTATATAACATTCAATGAATTAATAATTTTATTTCACTATAGTTACAAAGCATTCTTCAATGGTTCTTAACACCAAAATCCATATTAACTCTCAAAAAATGTTGTGATGCATCTTTATCACTACCAGTCTCCACTAAATATCACCCCGACTGCTAATAATGTAAGGAGTACACCATAATCCCGAATTAATTCGATCTCGGGTTTAAGTCAGCACTGAGGGTATAAGACAGTCAACATGTTAGGAATTAACCTCTAACAATCACATGAATATGAAAATAATCCATTAGTAACCTCTATCATCAATACACAAAACAACACAAAATCCCATAAATAAAGGATGAAGCATCATAAAAAAGGGAATAATCATTAATAATAAAAGCTAAAAGGGAAATAACTCTAATAATATCAATACCACCCAACTAAAAAACCATAAGAATGATGTTTCAAGTCCATAAACCTACTCTATCATGATAATATTTTAAAAAATATTTATAAGTAAGCGTGAGTATATAATTTTACTCTGTATGTTCCTCTCATGCAACTCTCATGATAATCTGGTCGAAGCATACTAAAATATCGGTGAATAAATAAAGAAATTAACTCATTAACTATCCCATTTCATATATCATATCATACTTTATAAGGCTCAATCAAAAAATATAATTATTGGAAATAATATACTAATCATAAAAATATTTTAAAAAAAGTACCATACAACTTCTTTCTAAATGTTATAGTCTTCCACATTCCCTAATATAAATTATTCTAATGCATTAATTCCTTCCATATTAACATTCCATAACATTATACCATATATATATATACTATATCAATATATTGTATGCCATAACCATAAACCACATACTCTATCTTCATAACTACATCACTGCCACATCAGCATGTTAATGTTGTATAACCACCTAACCAAAATTTGTCTAGAAGAGAGAACACAAGAGGTGGAGTTATAAGTACAAAAAAAAATATATTTTCCAAAAGAATAACTTTATATAAAAATGAGAACCAAATAAGGAAAAAATATGAGGTAGAATTCTCAAGGGGATACACAATTGTAAACATGATCCAGACTAACCCAATGAAACACGAACACAAATCAAAGATAGTGAGAAGAAGAAAATCTACACAAGATCCTTTGAAAGAGGATAACCTATGGTGAGAGCTCCATCGACAGAGCTCTGGAATGAGAAACCACAAGACATCCGAGCCTCCATGAATGATGCAACCAACCAAAAGAGCACCTATAAAGTTAAACCTTCCCCAAAGCCACCAACACCATCCAAAAAATCATGGAATCTATCGAAACCAACCAAATTAGGGTTGTATGTTTAGGAGAATGATAAAATGATAGAGAAAACCAAGAAAAACTAGAAAAAACCTGATGAAGAAACATCATCATCATCCAACACTGCAAACTGGTCTCTAGTTGAACCTTCATCAACCGTGAATGCACCTAAATTAGTTCTGCACCATAGCTGACCACGAACGTTCATGGAATTATATTTTGAATCAGAGGACACTGAATCAATGCTGAAACAAAATGAGAAACGACATGAAAAAAAATATAGAATATCTGAAAGGTGGGATAAGAACCATTTATGGAGAATGAAAAATGGAGAGGATTTATCGTTAGAGCTCCTAAATGCAGAGAGACAGGAATGCCAAGGCAAGATCAACACCATGTCGCGCCATCGCATATAGAACACACTACAACAGGTTCCTTATTGCATGGCACAATGAACCACAAGGGAAGAAATTGCTTGTCGGTGGGAGAGGAGAGTTCGGGGGTCGCATTAGGCAGAGTAGTAAGTTATATTTATCACCAACATCCTTTTCATTGAGGGTAAAAACTAAAAATAATAACCTCATATGGGTTTTGGTTGGGTTACTTAATTCAATAGGGGTTTGTAAAAAATAATGGAACATTATTTTATATAATAGATATGAATAATCCCATTTAGGGGTCCACTTTTTATTACCACACATCCTTAGCCACACATCAAGTATATAACTCCTCCTAATTTCAAATTTCAATATAAATTTTGCATTGATCATTTAATAACTATATTAACTTCATTATCCATCTTAATTTATAGTTACTATCATTCTCATATAAATTAATAACTAACTTGGACATGATTTATTATTATCATTCATTTACCACAAAACTATTCCACTAATTTAAATTAGGTTATTTAGTACTACATTAATTTATAATATCCCAATCCCATTACACAATACTTAATTCCTTAATTTAATTTATCATTCCTCTTTCTGGGAAAATATCACACATGATCCACAATAACCATATAAACTACATCAATCTAATTTGACAATTAACAACATCATCACATCCTACTCTATAATATTTTAAATCCTCTATAAAACCTATGATACTAAAATACTAATTTTATAAACATAAATATAAAAGAATAAAAATAACACAACCCATTTTATCATCTATGATTTATGAAATTATTATTTATTTCTAAAAAATGAATGTAAACAAAAATTTGAAATATAAATTTCTTCATCACATTTCCATCATTCAGTTCAACCAACCAACATACCACATGATTTTATACATTAACAATAGAGTATACTCAATATAAAACTCAAAAAATTAAAAAATAATAATAATAAAAACACATTATAATTAATAAATAACCTATATTAATTTTGATTAATCATAAATATTTATCCTAATTAAGGTCAATTCCAACTATTCAACAAATTAAGAACTAAATCATACTCAAACCACATAAATTATAGTAATAAATAAGATAGATTCTAAATCTACTTACATGAACAAAGCTCTAAATAAAACAACAATAGGAAGAGAATAAACAATTGATCAAATAACATCAACCCTGTAATGACTTCTCCACTGACATAAAATCCATTTCCAATACATTAGTCATATATTATCACTACAAAAAAATTAATACCAATAATACAATTATGAAACCCCCCCTCCCCCCACTACTACCCCTCCTTGGATGGTAGCAAGGAAAAATAGATAATGGCCAATGATGTTTTCCTCCAATGGTCCATGAGGTGGAAACTACCGCCAATGGTATGAAATCATATATATATATATAAGTAATTACCATAAAATTAAATAAAGAGTTGAGAAATAAATTTAAAAACCAGAAACTAGTGCAAAAAATAGATATAAATTTAAAGGTACCCATATCCCATCATGCATGTGAAATCCATGCATGTGAAATTCATGAAAAATGAAAAACTCCAAAATATAACTATACCAAAATCATTTGTCACTAAATCCTCAGAAACTCTAACAAAAACTAGTGATGTTTGGATCAAATACCAAATTCCTAATAGAAACATGATATATATATATATGGGGTGATAATAACAGGTACACTTAGTAGGATCATACTCAAGAAAACTCTTGAAAATTTTGAAGAATCATACTAATGATCTGTTGAATAAAAATCAAAAACAAAAATAACCTATAAGTTCAACTAATCCCACAAACAACCCCAAGGATTACTCACTAAAAATAAAACCCATATAAAGTACAATAATATATATAAGTATAAGCAAGGAATCCTTCAACCACTTCCCATAACAATCCATCAATAAATTTTATAAAATAATTTATTCCTGACTCTAATTCAAGGGTGTAAATTTTATTATCCTCAATATGACTCCATAGACACAGAACCACCACAATTTTCACATTGAAACAATCGTTCCTCATTCCAAGCATGTAATGATATCCAGAACCCCTAATTTACCAAGATAACCCACAATCATAACCCAAACCATCCATGGAATCTTCTACAACCCCTACTACACAAATGACTTACATCATAACCTTATTCCAATTATGGAATCGTCTAAATCTATTATTCTACTACTATAGACCAAAAAGTACCCATGTCATCCAGGGAATATTTCATATTCCTGACCACAATAATATATCAACCATCCATGTTTTCATGACTCGTATCAATGATCTAACATCCTAGGTCATATTTCTAATGCAACAAATATTTTTAGCAAAAAAACAAAATGTAAAACTTATGAAATAAAACCAAGGCATCCAAGTATTCAAAAAAGTGTGGGATTTGTTTTTCCTAAGAAATTATTTTTCAAACTAAACATCTCATTACCATCTTAAATTAGCTAGTTTATTATGCATAATTCTCTTTCAAAAAATAACTTATAATTAATAGCTCACAATTTCTAGGACAAACCATAGTATGCTCCGAAATTTAATTAATTATAAGAGTAAGGGTATATATATTTCATGACTCTTCCATTATTTATCATAATATTACCATTTTTATGTTTTTCAATCATTTTATGGGTGCACAAGTTATGTTATCAATATCCAAGAAAAGAAGGAAACACTTCCTAAAAAATCAAGATGTAAAACAAGGTATGATAATATGTGATAAAAAATCCACAATCAATTAATTCTTAATTTAAATTATCATCTTCATTGGGTTGGTTAATAAAATCCACCCAATCTAAACATGGTCATGCTAGTTCCACAATTTACACATAAAAATGAGAGTTCTCGAATCCCCTACCTCAACGGATGCTTTATGAGTCGTTGTGTAGGACAACCAAGAATGAAGTCACCCACGATATCATATATACCCATAGGAACCTCAGATTGACCTGGACCACATCAATTTCTCATAAAAAAATACATCCCAAACATACCCTAATCAAAACTCCACCACCATGGAGAATTCATAAGAGAATAATGGGAAGGAATAAAAGAGATAAATGCGATAACTCCCCTCAGATTATCGATATTGAACCTCTACAAATCAAGCATCATTTGTAAGGAAAAAGGACTGGATGAGATCCTATAATCAAAAAGGGTTTATCCAGAATCAAGATGGATGAGAGAGAACTGGGTGCTTTTGAAATTATAGATAGGAAATAATAGGACTCATTCATAGAGAGATACTCCAATTTACACTATAAATGTTTGGTGTGACTAGAAATTTATGGGGTGAAATCCTTTTAGGTCATGAATTCCTTAAATCCAATTTCTATTGAATATCCACCGAATTTCATGGAACCTCAAGCTAAAATTCATTCACACTATGAATTATCATTTAAATGTCACGATTTACCATGAACAAAACACTATAGAATTTTCCTAGAGATTCAACCATCAAAACTCTAAGATGTAAACATCCTTCAGGTTACAAATCTCCCCATATAAAAACTCATTCATAGTATGAATCCATATTTCATGTCATGAACCACCTCTATAGAAATAATTTTAGCTCAAACATATCTTCATACTCCTCAGACTCTCCCTAAACACCCCCATCACAAAAAACTTAGATAAAGTATTGTCCCTCAGAAGGTACATACAATTACATAAAATACATATCAAACATTTTTCATCCTCTATATTCAAAACCAAACCCCAATCAAGAAAACAACCACCATACCACCTACATTCCCCTAAAACATACCTCTAACATAGAAAAACACTATCAACAAAAAATGAGATGAAACAATTTATATCATAAAACAGTATTAACTCAAACATTACATCAATAAAAGCATAAAATGAATCAAAATAGACAGGGATGTTGAGATCAAAACTATAACACACATTCCCTTGTACTCTCCACTAAAACACTATGCCTCCATTGATCTTGAAAAAATGGAATGAATGAACCATGTAGCACATTATCTTGATGGTCTTAGATCTCAATTTAACACTCTAACAATGTCACATCATCCATGATATCCAACTCTCCCTAATCAATGACATAAGAGAAAATGTGATTATTCAAATGAAGTTATGATATGTGGATGATGTCATGAGATCTGTTAAACTACAGATGAAGTAAAAAATTGATATTCCACTTCACTAATGTTCTCTATGCCATCAATAGGTACAATAAAATCAATAGATCGATTTATCCCCTGATCAAACCACTACTATCCACGAAAAGGTGATACCCTCAAGAATAAATGGCCTCTAACCTTGAACTCCATAGATATCATCCTCTGATTCATATATAACTTCAGATGGTATTGTGTTGCATTTATCTTCTCTTAAACAAGATATATATTTTTGATCATACTCTACACCATATATGATCAAAGAACGTCTAAATTATTAACCATGGTCTTATAAAATGGAGATCCACATGGTCGCCCATTCAACCCCTTGAAAGGTCCATATTGATGGAACATTATTAACTATTTTCATAAGAATAATCCATAAAGGGAATGTGCATCACCCATGATACTCCAAAATCTAGGGTATAATACCCAACATGTCCTCCATCGTCTTGATGGCCTTATCAATCTACCCATCTTCCTAGGAGTTCAATGTAGTGACACTGCATAACTGGGATATGAAGGCATGCTATAATAATTTCTAGACTCTTGAGGTAAAATGAGCATTCTGACTCAAGATAATGGCCTTAGTAACACCATGATCTCATAAAACCTCATCCACATGTTGATTCATCAAAGAATCTATTGAACTCAAATCATTGATTCCTAAGAAATTTGCTAACTTTATCAATCATTCAAAAACTAAACAATGGAATACAAACCTCATGATACTAAAGGAAACCTACTAATGAAATACATTGAGGTTTCGTCCATTTTTATGTGGGGAAATACAAGGGTTGTATAAATCCTCCAAGAACCTGATTCTCGGCCTTCACCAAATGAGAGAACAAACAATGTTTCAAAAAATCTATTATAAACCACTTCATCCTAGACTACTAAACCTTACTATTCATGCCACGATATATCTTTGATACCCCTAGATGCATCACTAAAGGTATGTTTTGGAAATAAAAATTTTATTAACCACATAATTCCATTGAAACATATATCCATCCTAAGAATAACACTCAATTTTGAAAATCCTATGACTATCCCTCTAAGGCCTCACCATAAAGAACACAGTCCCACATCACCTCAACTACTAATTCTCCCCACTAGACTCCGCAAATTGCTATAGTAAGGAGGATTTCACTATCGTTTAAAATGGTAAACCTCTAAAACCATCCTTTTTTACATCTATATGCACCACTAATAACTCCTCCATCGCTCTCTATATATCTCTTCAGTCTCATGAAACATCACCCCATGACATCATGCCTAATGTGTCAGGTACAAAATCCCTATTTTACGGGGTATAAAATATCTAAAAATCCTAGTCCTAAAGAAAATCCATCCACTATAACTATTTTAAATTTATATTACACTAGGAAAGTCATATTTTAATCTCTAATGGTCATTGAAGACTAAAAAACACTCATAGATAAGGTAATATTACCAAATATTTATAGAAAATACCACTTTTTACAACTAATGTTCAAGGGTGGAAAATTTATTCTCATGGATATGTAACTAGATAAACCCATACGATATCACTAACCACTTTTCTATGAGGAATCACCTCAATCCCTGATGGGATTCCTTGAAAAACACCTTGAATGTCACACTATGTTTAGTTAATCAATGAAATAGGGCACTGATCAAATCCTCCTTTAATTAGTTGAATGTCATCTAATAATTATCAGTCCATATAAAGGCCTTTTATTTCTTAGTCAGAGCTATCAGTATGGTTGTGACCTAATATAAATCAAATAAAACCCTCTATTAATATCTTATAAAACCAAGGAAATTATGAACCTCCACTATGTTCTTGGGTTCCACCCAAGAACCACCACTTCTATCTTTCATGGATCTATTTATACAACATGTTGAGACATGGTCTTACCAAATATTTATACCTATGTGTATAAAAAGTTCACTTGGATATCATCCCATAAAGATGATGTTGTTAGGGAATATTGAAAATAGATATAAGGTGCTTGTCTTTCTCCTACTTTGGCTCTAAGTAGATCAGAATTTCATCAATGAACAATACCATAAAATGGTCTCATAACTCATAGAACGCTGAGATCATAATCCCCATGAACATAATTAGTGCATTTTTTATATTTAATGGAATGACCATGAACTCTAACTGCCCATATCAACATTGGAAGGAAGTCTTCCAGATCTCTTTCTCCTTCACCTTCATCTAGTGATATCCAGACCAAAAATAAATCTTAGAAAACTATCTAACTCCCTTCAACTGGTCAAAAAATAATTTTTACTTAGGAGGATACACCATTTCATAATCATCACCTTGTTTAACTATCGATATTATATGCATAACCTTAGACTACCATCCACCTACTTAGGGAATAAAACTGAAACACTCCATGGATATACATTCATCCGAATGAAACCTCTCAACTTCATATCATCGTCCTATATCCTTAAATCCTACTATTCTAAAGGTAACATCCAATAAGGGGCCATCAAAATTGTAGCAATTAAGAAGTACAACTAGATCCAAAACTCAACATATTATGAAATAGGTGAGCCATAACCTCCACAAGAAACACATCAGGGAACATGAGCACAACTTTCAGAAACTCCACCATATGCACCTTTGGTAGACCTAAAGAAAATGTTGTGAACTGAAATAACAATTCCCATGAATACTCTTAACCCATTTTTTATTCCCCCTTTCAAAAAATACCACCTAATTTACCTCCTTATCATAGAGCTTTACCCTTTCCTAGAAGTAGCCAATAACAAAATGTATATAATATAAAAATTAAATTCCAAGGATTATATTATATATTTTTATCTATAGTAAAAGGAAATATAAAACTGACTAATAATGCCCCATCACCAGTCTATATCCCCAGAACACATCAAATAAGTATTCCTAACCTTTAACTGGCATGGATAACAGTAGGCAAATCAAAATACACTCCATATATATTCCTAAGGAACTAACCAATATGGGTGAAATAAATGAGTGTTATTCTCTAGAATCAAAGAGAGAACAATTCATAGTATAAGACATGAATAGAGTACCTTAGATGATATATTGATTATATGGTACCAAAAGATCCATTGCATGATGTTTCCCAAGTCGTTATCCCCTACCTCACTACTGATGACCACAACTATGGTCTCTCTCAAGCCTAATCCCCTAAAGAAAAGGGATATACCGGGGCTAACATCCACCAACATCATATCCACATGGTGGATAATACCGCTTCTTAGAATATAATAGTTGTTGGTGGTGGTGTAGATACGGGATCTTATCACCAGCACCATGTTGATCCTCAAGAAAGGTTAAGCACTAGAAATAAAGATGATCGAGTTTCCAACAAGATTATCACAATGGTCCAAAACCCCTAAAAATTTTATGAGGACCACTATCCCTAAAAAACACAAAAAATACTACTAAAATCAACTCTGTGTAGATCTAAAGCCCAATATCCTATAATTCTGAGTTCCCCCATCTGATGTACTTATCCTTGAAAGGTTCTATTGGCCTCCTTCTTGGGGTGATAATCCCATTTAATTAATTCTCTCTATTCCTTTGTCCTTCTTCAATGCCTCTAAATATATAGGCAATGTAAATTAGGTGATAGAATATCTACAATTTGGATGCAAATAAACCACAAGCCATCATGCTATAGACTCTTCATATGGGGATAGATATGAGGTGATGTGAATGAGATCTCTAAAACTGATTCTAAGATCACGTACTCTCTAGATCCCCTATTAAAGGGATAGTAACTCCTAACACTTCACATCCCACATCATTGATAATAAAAACTATGTGAGAAATTCCTTCTGAAAAATAACCCATGAAACATATTCCTTTGTCAACACTCCCAAAGATAGAATCTGCTAATAATGGGATTCCCCTCTCATAAAGCTCATTTCCATTAGAACCTAATTCTGTCTTGGGGATAAATCAAACTAAATGATTTCTTTACTTCATCCATACATCTTTCCATCTATATATAAGAGGCACTCCCCTCATACTTTCCTAAGATATACTGTTAAAAATCTCTCAATTCCCTCTATAATTTTCCATCCTTATATATTTTTTCATCTCTCTTATGGTTAGTTGGGTATTCCTACTAAGCATCGTAAACATGAACTACATGTGGTTGATTCCTAGGATTAATCTTTACAAAAAAGAAGGAAACTCTTATGTCTGGTAGATGGAATAAATTTTGATTTATTTAATTAAAATTCATTTTAATTTTTTTTAATTTCCCCATTTAAATAAAACATTAGTGATCACGATATATGTACCTCTCATAGGCCTATAACTTATAAGTAATACCACTACACTTTTCACATTTATAAATCCTAATGCCTATGCATCAGATAATAGGGGGACCTCAAATCATTTGTCTTATACAATGTACTTTACTCACATCATGTACTAAGTCTAGGGATATTTTTTCCTATAAAATCCATGCAGTCCTAAACAATGCCTAACTATAGTATCCCTCCCATATCTCAACTATAACCTTTGATACCACTCTGTCATGGACCCCTTACCTGACTAGTACCCCTATGAGGCTAGTAGTGAAGAAAACTTGATATTAAACCATAACGTATGCCTCTAAAAGGGCATGAGAATGAAACTAACACCGAGGGTATCAAATCTCACATATAGGATGCACTGTCCTCAAATAAAAGAGAGTATTGAGAGATAAGATTAGCATCCACCAACCAATTCCAAACCATAAGCATAAATTTAAATGAACCTATTTCCCATCATGTATATCAAATTCATACAAAATAAAAAATTCCAAAATACAACCATACCAAAATCCTATGGCAGTGACTCATCAGTAACCCAAACCCATACTAGTGATGTCCATATTGGTCTCTAAATCCCTCCTGGAAACCTAATATGTATATATGTGTGTGGGTGGTGATTATAACTAGTACAATCAATAGGATCATACTCAATACATCAAATGAAAAAATTCATAGAAGTATATTAATGATCTTCTGAATAAATTTTAGAAACAACAAGAACCTAAAATTTCATCTAACCCCCAAGAACTAACATGGTTCAATCACAAAAAATCACACCCTAGAAAACTAGAATAATATCAAGAAGTATAAGAAAGGCACTACACAACCACTTCTCCTACTATTTTGTCTCTTTCACACCCAAACATTAAACGTCCTGATGCTCCCAATCCCTTCTACAAACCATATCTAGGGTATTAGGGTATCATGATCATTAAGTGCATCAACCTCTTTCCCTTATCATCCAATGCATGACCCCCACTAAATAGCCTCATATCACAAATGAGGAAACTCATCTCATCAATAACCCGTATGGTCTTTAGGTTCACCAATATCACACCAATACCTCATTGGATTTTCCAGTACCTCATGTACCAATCAACACCCTATAGGGTCTTTTAATACATCAAGTAATGATCTGTACCCTATGGGGTCTAATGGTGCACTATACACCATGCATATATACCCTGTAAGTTTTAGCAATACATCTTGTACTAATACCCCATAAGGTCTACAGGAACCAATACCCCTTAGGGCCTACCAGTACACATTAAAATTTTATACCAAACCTTTATCCTAGCAGAGATAGTGTGGAAGAGGGGAAAATTATCCATATGCTTGATAACTAACATGGATATTGGGGAAATATAAACAGAACCTAGTATATAGTTAATTAGTCAAGTTTTCTTACTCAGGATGTGTGAAAATAAAAATTAGATGAAATTAAATATCTATGAAGATAGAGACAATCATATCATTGGGGTTCTCATCCAATAGCTAAAAACAAGGCCCACATTTCCTTGGAATGTCTATGTCTTCTACTAAGCCACTATCATCTCATGTTGCAATCACTGTTATCCATTAATCATAACCAGAAATCATTTAATTTTATAAATGAATATTTTTTACAACTTAAATTAAACGGTATGAATTTAATTATTCAAAATACAATTCCATAGCTACCAAATAACTACCAAATCCACAATATCCCAATCACTCCTATTCCAAACCATGTAACGGTGACTGTAATCTTTGTTATACCATGATAACCAAAAATCATAGCCCATGTCATTCATGGAATCTACTGAAGCCCTTTTTGCACAATTATAACCCAAAAACGTTCCCCATGCAATCTATAGAATTATCCATAACCCATATTTCACCAATAAATCAACTATACTGAGTCCAAAACAACTCATATCAAGTCTATAACATCTTGGAGCATATTTATAATGGAAAAACAATTTTCCGCCACAAACTCATAGGAAAACTAATGCTATAGAACCGAGGCTTCAAAGAATTCACTAAAAATAAGTCTCACTTATACCCTAGAAGTTATATTATCAAAAAACCATTTCCATATTCTCTTGAATTAGCCAATTTATTATATGTAATTATATTTTACAAAACAACTAATAATCAATAGTCATGCTTCTATATTTCATTAATTATAAGAAAAAGTGTAAACAAACTCCATTTCTCTTTTATTAATTATCACAAAATTAATATATTTAATTTATTTAATAAATTTCCAAGAACAATAATTATGCTATCAATTACCAAGAAAAATAGAAAACACCACCTATAAAATTATGATCCATAATTGGGTATAACCACAAGCAATCACAAATCCCCACCAAATTCCTTTTTAATTCTAGTTGTTATCTTCGTTAGTTTGGTCCATACCATCAACCAAATGAAAACATAGGCATGTTAATTCCACAATATACATGTAAATAATATATTTGTAATATCCCTAACATTGATCGATTCTCTTTGAATCTCATCATGAGGCAACTGAGTTGGAAGATTCTGATATGATTAAATCTATATACATGAAACATAGATTAACATAGATCACATCAACATCACATAAAAACTATATCAAAAACAGAAACTGATTGAAAAACCACTATAGGGGAGAATTCTTGAGAGAATAATGTGAATAAATCAAATGGATAAAGGGGATAACTCACCTTAGGTCATCGATAATGAACCTTTAAAAGCTAAGGATCAAGGGAAAAGAAGAAGGGTTAGATGGGATCCCAAAAATTCCTAACATTCACTCAAACTTGAGGGGAATGAGAGATAATTAATTGGATTTAGAATTTATATATAAGATGGAATATATATCATTCAGAATGTGATACACTAATTGATGAGATGAATGTTCATTATGGAAAAAAATTCATGGAATAAACACATTTAAGGACATGAATACTTTTGAGGCAAAGTCTAAAAAATATTAATAGAATTTTATAGATCCTTAGGCTGAAATTCATTCATGTCATGAATTATCTGTTCACATTATCAATTAAATTAACCAAAACAATGTCAAATCTTCCCAAAAATTACCCACTTAAAAATTTTAGTTGAGAACATAATTCAGGTTCTGAATCTTTATAAATTATAAATCATTCACAGTGTGAATCTGACTTTCATACCTTGAACCACCTCTGTATCTATAATTTTAGCTCGATATTAACCACTTCATCATCAAACACTCCCTGAACTCCCCAAGTACCAAAAACACATAATGTAACATCCCTTAGAATACTTGGAGCATTAAAATAATGACTCCTCATGAGTGAAGAAATAAAAAAATAGAAGAATGAAATGGGAAAAGATATCCTTAAATAGAAGAAAAATCAATTACCTAATGCATTGATTTTTAAATAACACTGAGGGTGTCCCAATGAAATAAAATAGATTCTAAAACTCATATATGGTTTCCAAGCGCTTGATGGAACCAAATTAAAGAAATATAACCAGGAATTTATAACAATAACTCAATGATCCACACCATGGAATGATGATCTAGACCACATCGAAGATTCGGTTAGTCAATAATGATCTAAAAACTATAATGATTTAAAATTCATTCTTCCCATAATTTTTTTCCTTATTTCACTAATTAAGAAATGTCTTTTTGAAATCTATAATGTGCCCATAAATAATAAAATTGTACCATTAAATCCTCCCTTCAAACCCTAAACAATTCATGACATAGAATCCACTAAATTATGACATTTCACATCATGATGAAAACTTTGAATATTTTTATCATACCTTAGTAAAAAAACAATCCATCAAAACTCAACCAAAAACAATAAAATAAAATATATGGAACAACACCTTGAAAATTTAATAGTTTTAAACAATAGTAAATTCCTTCTCCAAAGTAGCCAGATTAAAATATAACTAATTTACTCAATAAAAACATCAATTCCACATGACTGCATCCATAACCATGATAAACTCCAAAAAAAAATATGATTATTTTTGAAAACACTATGATAAGTTTCAATTCTAAATACTAACTCTATCTCATTGGTCTTAAAACACATATAAAATCACTTATATCACCTCTAAAACCTATAAAACCCCAAATTAGATCTATATTGAAAATACATGCATTAAAAACATACTTTTAGTAATATATTGAATAATACATATTGAATAAGGTCGATTGTAACATACATAATAAGAATATCCCATAAACCAACACATGTCATTATGTATAGAGTACACAACGTAATCTATAAGATGATTAAATAAATAAAATAACCATTGAAAAAGTTTATTTATTTTTCCAATATATCACTACAAACACTCACTCTACAGAAGTTATATATATATATATAAATCAGTCCATGAGTAAACCATAATAAAATAAGGCCCTATATACCAACTCTTACCATCTATCACATCATTGTTCCGTATATGAAATCTCATATCCACTATCATGTATATAGTTATGAGTGAGGGGTTATTAAAAATAGACTAGCTCAAAATAAAAAATTACTCATATCCCACTAAGTGTTGATCATTCCCAACTATGATTCTTGAGTTTTGGTAGTATAGAAGATAATGATTTCACATCACCGCTCAAATAATATAAACATATAGGTATATACACAATTAAAATGTTAATAGTATCCACTAACCATTAGTCTTTAAACCACATTATCTAGATGGATAGATAATTTTAATAACTAAGGATTTTATTTATTAATAATTACCTTGAGAATACATAGGTTAAATACATAAAAACCGATTAAGAACCATCAATAATCACCCAGATCACCATTGAAGATTGCATACAATTACACTATTATGCACCATTGAAAAATACCTAGATAAACCATTATTAAATACCTAGTATGTGCCTTTATTAATTACCTACTAAGTAAAATTATTATATACCCATTAATATCATTTGAAATTAATCTAAAAACTATTAATAATTCTACTATTATATTGTTGATAGTTAACAAAAATCACCAATATAACACCCGTATAAATATCCCATCATACATCCTCTTCAATATTAACAACTAAAACCATACTAATAAGAACATCTTTATCCATAACCATATCCATGTATATAATAATATCTATATTTGTTCCTATATATAATTCTACCCCATTCATTTCAACATGCACTTTAATTAACTCTCTAAATAAATTAATCTGAATTATAGAACCTTGGCAATTATAAACCCCTTAAATCTATGAAATAATTAACCAGAATAAATGAAATACTACCTTGATTTACACATATCTGGCCTCATAAAATGAATAAATCTAAAAGTAATTAACATATATTTTTAATGAATCTAAGTAATCCCCTTTATTTTTAAGATTCATTTCATAGAAAAAGAAACCACATTGAAGGACTTAAACAACACAAATTTCGAAATAAAAAATAGTTGCTTAAAAACATAGAGGAATAAAACTTGTGACGATGTAATATTTGTTGGTCAACAAGAAATATTAAAATTAGTTTATAATACCTCATATCTCTCTTTAAAAATTAAGGTTACTATAAATTAATATTCAGGGATATCAATTCAAATATTAGTTTAATGTATATCACAAACCAGGATTAAACTAGTTAAATGAATTATATAAAGTTCATGATGTAACATGTGTTGAGATTAAATTTTCACAACTACATTCCTTCTTGAACATGAACACATTAAGAATACATGTACTATTATAGTATAATGCATGAGATTTATATAAATTATATCTTAAATAAATATTTTAATTACTATCTAGTAACGAGAATTCTTGACATAATGATTTTCTCCATAACTCATTATTACATAATTTCACCAACTAATCCATAATGTGTAAAAACACAGTTTAATTAATAGGTATTAATAGCTAATAGTTATAAATTCTATTGGTATTAACACTTAAAAACACATAACCTAGAAAAAAACACTACATAAAAATTCTACACATTATAGCATGATTTTAGCATCACGTATAAATTTTCCGTAAGCTTAACTCGACAACCACCTTATAATCCAACACCTCAAAAAAAAACATCATTCACCCTTAATTAAACTCATATTAAAAAAACATTATAGAGATTTTCCATGTTTATTAATTTTTTTACAAAATATTTTATATGTTTTCGAGATTTTTTATTTTTAAATAGAATAAATATTTTCATTATGTGTTCATTTAATAGGAAATGAATTAAAAAAATTTCTTCTTTTCTTCTATTTTATCATATATATATATATATTATTATTCTATAATAATTTTATAATAATTTTATATATTGTTTAATTAGATAATGTTTTTTTTGGTTTTTAAGTTTTATTTAAAAGTGAAGTGAAAATTTATAAATATTTATTTATTTAATTTTTTATATTTCATTTATTTTAAAATATATTTTATTTATTTATTTATTTAATTTATTATAATTTTAATTCACTTTATTTCTCAATTTTTTATTTTTTTAATAGAATGATTTTTATATTATTTAATTTTTTTGAAAAAAAATAAAATAAATATTTTAGGTTTTTCCTTTTTATTTTTTTTTGGTTTTTGGTTATTATAATTTTTAATTTTTTATTTATTTTTTATAATAACCAATTTTATCATTATTTATTTACTTTTAATTTAAAATAAAATAATTTATTTTATTTGTTTTTTATTTCTAAATATTTTAAATATTAATAAATTTTTCATGATTTTTAATATATTAGAATATAAAATAATTTTATTACCTTTTGCACTTTTTCATTTTTAAAATAGTTAAAAAAATTTATTGATTTTCTTAATTTATTTCAAATTAAACTAATTTTTTCGAATTCTTATAATTTTTTGTGTTCTTATTTTTATTTTTATAATATAAAAAAGTTTTTATTTATATATTTTTTTAAAATTAATTGATAAAAAAATAAAATTTCTTGAGTTATTATTATTATTTTTAAAATATAATGGTTGTTTTCTATATTTTATATATTTTATGAAAATATAAATATATAGTTTTATAATTTATTAACAAATATAGTTTTTTTATTATTTATTTATTTTAATGTTTAATAATTTTTTATTCCTTTTCTATTTTAACTTAAATTTGTTTTTACATGAATGAAATTATTTTAATTTTTTTTGAAATTTTTTTGATGATGAAATACAATTTTTCTATTTTATAAATTTATTTAATTTTTTAAAAGAACAAAATTTTTTATAATCCTGAATTTATTTTAATGTGAAATATTTTTTTTTCTTTTCCCTTTTTTATATTATTCTCTTATTTTTGATATATATTTAATTAAATACCATAATACAAAAAATTATTTTAAAATTTAATTAAATGTTAAATAAGTTTATTTCTTTTTCCGTCTTTTAAAAAATTGTGTTCATCATGATTTTTTAATTTATTTGAATGTAATTTTTTATATTTTTTACTTTTTAATTTATAAATTTATAATTTTTTTATTTAATATTTCCTATTTTTTTTATTTTTATTTTTGTTTAAGATTGAAATTGACCTCTATTTTTATGCTATTGAAAAAAACAACTCTTTTTTAGAATTTATAAAAAAACATAATTTATCTTTATTTTTTTAGTTCATATTTAGGTAAATTAATATATCTGGATTTTTATTTTCACATTTATTCTTTTTCGGGATATCTGTATACTCGTGTGCTTTCTTAGGATGGTTAGAGGCTATTAGGCATTGTTGTTTCAATGATCATAAAGGGTAAGTTATGTGGCCGTTTTTTCTATCTCAAGCGGGGAATCTTTTTTCCAACTACATAGAGGACGACATCTTACTTATAGTTTCTTTAAACCATAATTTTATTCTATAATTTTTTATGTAACTGGTGTTGTTAAATCATAAGCTAGTGTTCCTTTGTAATTTTGATGATGAGACTTTTCAATGAAATCAAGCAGTATGTTCATGTTTCACAATGATGCTGGAAATAATTACTTTACTATAGAAGGAAAAGTAATTGATAATAGGGTGATTTATGAACATTTATATCCAGGTTTACATTGAATATTCAATAACATCAAAAGGGGGGATTCTTATCTTTATTATAAATGTTTTTACATTGATCGTTTTTATCATTTTATTATGTGATAGTGTAAGCTCACTATACTTCGTGTGTTAACTGTAACCATTTTTTCATTAATAATGTTTTGGGGTATGTGTTAGGCCACCAACTGATATCTTAGACCATTCTAAAACATTTTTATAAGAAATTAAATTTTTACACTATTTGTTTAATAGAGTGATAACTTTCTTTCTATTTTTATATTATTTCAAAATAAAATAAATCTATTTGGATTTCCCTTTCCTATTATATTTTTTAATTTAGATTATTTTAGCTTTTTTTAACAGAATAAGGTTATTTATTACTTTATATTAATATTAATTTTTCATTGTCATTTTTTCTATTTTAGATAATTAATTTCAATTAATTTTTTAAATTAGTTGAAATTAATATTATTATTTTTGTTTTGAATAATTTTTATTATTTTTTAGAAGAAAATACATCTTATTTATTTTATTATTTTGATAAAAAATAAATTTATCTTTTTTTTTCAATTAAATATAATTTAATTCTTTAACTTTTTATGATAAATGGTATTTTTTTAATTTTTTAATTTTTCTAATTATGGAAAAATTTCCCCTTATTATTATTTAGTATAAATTAAAATTTTATTTTTTGAAATTTTTATTTGGATAATATAATTTTTTTTATGTTTAATTTAATGTTTTCACTTTATAATTTCTTTTTTCCATTGTTTTTTATTTTTAAATTTTAATAAAATAATGTTTTAATTACTTTTTAAATTTATATAAATTTGAAATTAAATAATGAGATATTATTAATATTTATTGTTAATCCATTTATTTATTTTCATCGAATAAATTTTTTTCTAGACCTTTCTAAATTTATTTGAATGTATAATATAATATTTATAATTTCCCTTTATCATTTTATGATTTTATTTATTTTCCATTTTGTATTTTATTCTTCTAATATTAGTATTATTTTTTATTTTTTTAATAATACATAGATTTGATTAATTTTTTCATTATTTTATAATTGAATAATTTTTTTAGTTTTATTATTTTTAATAGAATATAGTTTTTATCTATATTTCACAACTTTTTAAAAATAAAATAACACTATTGAAATATTTTATATTTCTTAATAAAAAAAGTTTTTGATGTTTTATACTATGTTATTTGAAGCCAAAATATTATATTTCAATTTCAATTTTGAGTTTTCAAAAATTTATTAATTTTTAAACTCATTTATTATGTTTATTTATTATTGTTGGCACCCTTGTTTTAATGATCACAAAATCATGTTTATTATTGTATTAATGAGTTTTATATTTTATGGTAAAATTTTATAATATAATGGAGATTGGTGGAAATTTGACTAAGTGTTGGAAAGACTCACTAACAAACATGACTCGCCATTGAAATCAAGTCACTACCAAAGGATGACTCACTATCAAAACTTAGCCACCTCCAAAACTAGAAATGTTTTGAGACAACCTACTCCCAGAGAATGACCTACTGTTAGAATTTACCTACCATCAAGATAGAAATTTTACAATGTGTTAGAATGACCTGCCACGAAGAAGTGCACCATTGATCATGACCTACCATTATCCTAACTCATCGTTGTCCTGAGTCACTTCCATATCAAGTTATTGCTAGAGTTGTCTCACCATTTAGAAGAGTTTTAGTCATCATTGTTTCAATTAATTTCAATTAATTGATCCTAACATAAATATTATCGAATTTAATGTTGCTGATTATTTTAATTGTTATTTTCTAAAAAATTGTAGAGAGTATTAAAGAGGATGTCGAAGCTCAATACGAGGAGAAGAATATCTAGATGATCATTCTTCAAATGGATACTCTTGCATGCTTCTAATATATTGGGAAGAAGATTCCATCATGCAAGCACATGGATATAGGGAAATACACATAGAAACCCAAATAAATTCACATACACATGAAGTGCGCTGAAACCATATTGCATAAACCTAAAGAGTTCCACTTGCTGAGACCTTACAGGATGCTTATTTCCTACACATGATTATGAGAAATTGGAGCATAACAAACATACAAGATCCTCTCCAACAGTTAGAACAATGAGAGTTTATGATGCCCAGTTTTACTTCCATTTTTAGAAACACGACTCGAGCTCATGTTCAAACCAGATTCAAGGAGACTCAAGCTTCAGAGAACATCATAAAGAGAAACTCTATCTATTCATAAAGTTTTCTTGGTCTCCCTATCTATTGTATTTACCTTTTGAGCAATGTATGATTTACTCTATCTGTTAAACAATCAAACTTTATCATATAGTTTAACTGGAAGATACTCAATATGTTCTCAACTCCATTTACCTTTGATTTTCTATGGTGCTGTAGAAGAGGTCTCTGTGTGGAATGTGTTTATTTTATTCCCATAGGTATTTTGTAATAGGTCCTATTGTGGCCCAGATATATTTTCTAATGTACTTACCCAATTCAAGTTGTGGATCAAGATTATTTTATATAATCTTATTGGAATCATGTGATTATCAAGTGGAGAGGATTAGGTCTCATCTTGAGATTGAACTTCTTGTATTTATTCTTCAATGTGTTCTTTTTTCTTTCATTTCAATGCTTTAAACTGAATTTGTTTGACGCTATAAACAAAAAAAACTACTTTGATAGTAAATTTTAATTAGTGTTTATATAATGTTTAGATTAAGTAAAATGATTTCAAAAGTTAAAATAGTTTTCATAATTATTTTAACTGATACCTAATCAATCTTTGAGAAATAATTTAAAGGATCAAAACTAATATCGATCTACTATTTTGATTAATTGGGATATTTTTAATTTAACTGGGAGATTATATTTAAGACCATTGTAACCATCATTTTTATTGGGTACTCAATTCAATCCCTCTAAAGATACTCACTCCGACCAACATTTGGTAATAAAGGCTTTGAAAATATTTTCAACTATGATTTTAGTTGTGTTTTATGGATCTCCACATTGTTAGAAAAGGGAATTCCCCAGTGTGTCCTTTTCGAACCCTCCACACAGAGGAACCCACCTCCCCCATGAAGGGGTAGTACCCGCAGGTAGCTCCCCAGCCGGGGAAGGATCCATTACCAGCCGAGATGGTAGAGCGTCCTGAGGGTAACAACCCGGTAGCGATGGATCGGCACAGCAATCCGTCAGCAATTGGGTCACGCCTTATTTTGCCTGCCCATAATAATCTGGGCGACCCGGCAAGGTGGGTGGATCCCGAGGGAGAGGCCCGACCCCTGAAAGCGGACTTCCTAGGTTTCGAACCCTTAACCTCCCAATGAAAGACCGTTTTTTTGCAACTCACCATCACCATCGCACCACCAGCAAAGTGGCAGTTTTATGGATCTTAAATTTCTGTGAGTTGTAAATATAGTTCTTTAAATAGATAATAGAAAATATTTTTCTTATACTAATATAACATCTTTATTTAATGTAAATAACAGTTCTTAATGGAAAATAAAAATGATAATTCATATTTAAAACATGAGATTTTAAATATGGTCTCTTATAGAGGAAAATATGAATTACTTAAGACTGCTAGGAATACTTGGGATGATGCAACTAAACTTTCTTATAATAAAAATTAAAAAGACATGAATACTATTTATTATGATTTGGTAGATGAATAATTTAATTGGATATCTATTAGAATAAATTCTTATAAAATTTTAGATACATTAGTTATTTCTCATGAAGGAACAACTAACATGAAAGAAATGAGATTAAATAGTTATAAAATAAAATATGATACATTTAAGATGAAACATGATGAGATTATTTTTGATATATATCCCAGTTCCAAGGATATATTGAACACAATGATCTCCTTGAGAAATCTAGTTTAAAAAAATATCAAATAATGATACTATTGATATTTCTTCCAAAGTGATGGAGAGGGAGAATTGTTTCAATAATAGAATATTGTCACATTAGTAAGCTACATATCAAGGGATTGATTGGAAAGATAATGATGTATGAGGAAGATATGAAGGCTAATCATGAAAAGGATGATGAACCTAAGATGAAATATGATTCCTTAAAAACTACTACATAAAAATGGAATGAAAAGGGAAATGTTCATGTTGGAAGCTCCAGTGATGAGGAATCACCAACCGATAGTGATGATAAAATAGTCCATCTAGCCATAAGGTTTAATAAATTATACAAGAATATGAAATTCATTAGGAAACTGAGCTATAAGGGAAAATATGATAATATAGGAAATTGTAAGGTGAGTTGTAAAAGAGATGAAGATTCAAATGATATTACCTATTATGAGTGTAAAAGAAAAGCACATGTTAAGGATGATTGTCCTAAGTTGAAGTAAAAAATATATGAAGATGAGGATAGAAATTATAGGAAAGTTATGAATGCCACATGAAGTGCCTCTGAGGATAGCTCCAGTGACTTGGTCTCAACTCATGAAGAAAATGTGATAGAGAAAATATATGATTCATGAAAACATATATGAGTTATCTAATGTATCTCTTTTACATAATTATAATCATTTTGAAGATGAAACAATGATGATGATATTTAAAATGAGGAAATGTTTTAATATTTCAATATTTGTGAATATAATTTTAATGAGATTAAATAAAAATAGAAAATTCTAAAGAAACATAATGTTTTATCTTCTAGTGTTTGATCTGATATCATTGTAGAAAAAGAAAATAAAAAGCTCAATTATTAAAATAATATACGAAATTGAAATTTTAAAATGATCAATTAAATAATGAATTAGATATATTTACAAATGGAAGAGAAAATATCACTCAAATTTTAGGTAAAAAAAATTCCCCTAAATATATTGCTGGTCTAGGCTATCACTTGGGAAAAGAAAAAATTTTAAGATCACTTTTGTTCCTAAATCTGCTTCTTGAAATTCTACTACTATTTTTTATTGAAGTGGACTTAATAAAGTTTTTATTTCAAAAGTTTATAATAAACTGATAGGAAACATATGAAGAATATATGGGTTCTTAAATACCTAATTATTAACACATATTGATCCAAGAAAATATGGGTGCCAAAATCATTCTGGGTATAAACATTTCCTTGTATAAAATATGATTAAAGATCTCATAAAGAAATATATGGTATTTGGGTAGCAACTGTTCTAGACATGTGACAAGAGATTACTCAAGCTTCAAGAACATGATAAATGTTGATGGTGTTAATGTCACCTTTGGTGGAAATTATATTGGAAAGATTATTAACCTTGTCCAAATTGGTAACAAGGACTATATTTTAATTTCTAAAGTACTTTTTGTTGATGGTTTAAAATAAAATCATATTAGTATCTCATTGATTTGTGATTATAGTTTTCATGTGAAATTTTAAAATAATTCTGGTAATGTTTTTAAATTCTAAAAATGTATTTGTATTTAGTACTTTATTAAATGATAATTTTTATATTATTAATCACAATTCTATAATTTCACAAAATTTTCCATGTTTATGTTCCTTCCATAAAGAATCTTGGATTTGGAATAGGAGACTAAAACACTATAACACTAACACATATAAAAATTTTACTAGGAAAGGGTTAGTCAGAGTTTTACCCAAAATTGAAATCCCAAAAGAAAAAGTCTGTAAACCTTGTCAAAAGTGGAAATAAAACAAAAATATATTTTAAATTGAAGAAATAAGTTTCAACTTCTCAACCTCTTTATATGGTTCACATATACTTGTTTGGATCATCTAGAGTTTATAGTTCAAATGGGAAACACTATGTCAGTGTATTTGTAATGGAATTTTTTAGGTATATATGGGTATTATTTTTAGCTCACAAAAGTGAAGATTGTTCTTATTTTACCAAGTATTCTAAATCTATAGAAAACCTAAATGGACATATAATTAAGAACTTATAAAGTTACTGATGAAGTAGTGGGTTCCCTATACCCATCTATTAAGTACTTTTTATTGCCATATCATGTGTACAGTTAGCTATACATGATATTTTCTTACCATTATAGTGTATAATTTTCTACATCCACTATTAAAATGTTAATGTCCATAGATTAATTGTCGTATCAAAATATTATAGTAGATCCCAAGCTATAATGAGAACCTCAAAATACTATGACATTAATCTTAAACAAAGGTTATATGGTCTAGATGCATCTTACTGACTAGACATAGTAGATGCTTGACTATCAGGTTCTAGGGGCTCATAATCATTGAGACTTCTTCTCATGAAGTTCACACTTAGGTATCTCTAGTAGTGAGATCATGAGGACAAACCTGCCAATAATAACACCACATGTTTTAGGTGTCATTGGATGTTCCTATCTACTAACATGTGTATGGTCTCTTGGACATGAGATTATTTCCAATGTGTGTAATTTGTTTGAATACTTTGATGAAAGGAAAAACACGATAATGAAATCGTGGAGAGGTAGCTTGTGTTAGATGCGTCGTTGTTGGAATGACATTGGTTGAAAGATCAAGAAAGGGTTTTTCGCTTCCCAGATAACGAAGTTATATATCTCAGGCCTCATTGATCAGGATGGTAGTACCTTCATAAGACCATGTCCATGGAAGTTGAGGGTAAATTCATCTCGTTATATCCACAAACAATAAATCAATAAAAGGCTGATGACACAGGTGTGCATCCTTCTTTATAAGATATTAAAGACAAAGAGACTATATATTACACAGTGCGTGCTCATAGGTTGGTTGTCGCTATAATGAAAATCCATTTCTCTTTATGGGTCATGATGGGTTGCTAGATCCCTCTATTGGTCTGTGAATAATATTCACTACTATCGAGATAAGGGCCTAGAGGTTCACACACAATAGTGTATTCAAGAATCTACCCTATTCAGTTGACTATGTATATTAGAAATGGTAGGGCCCACCATTGGAGTCCAGGATTTTTCCAACGATATACGATCACCAAAAGAAAAAATAAATTCATATTATTCAAGTTAAGAATAATTTTCATCAGTTTAATTTATTAAATTTATTGACAAGTTTTAAGTAAATAGATGAAAAATAATAATTGAACGAGTATAAGTATAAAATATTCAAGGTTCATGGTGGGAATGGAGAGTCAAGTTAATGACTCATTTATTATCACGTAACATATTTAATATATTATAAGAAAGTGATAATAATATTCATGACTTGGTTCAGTAGTCATAATTTGTCACTTATAGCGTGTTTATTATTTCGGGGATGGGAGGAAATTCTGGGTAAATCATAAACACTCAATAAATAGAATAAGAGAAGAATTTACTAGCGACTTTTCATGGGATTTATCTCTCTTTATCTCTATCCCATTTTCTGAAGAGAGAGAATTTGGATTCATGAGCTCAGACCAATCTCTCTCTTAAGCATCACAAGTAAGGAGATGTGGTGATCATCATAGCATCGAAGGCATCGTCAGATCTCCGCGATAACACCTAGAATTTTACAATCAGAACTCTAAAAGTTTCTTGAAGCATGTGTGGATGATATTGAGGTATTAGGCTTCAGGTTCTTTGAGTAGTGATCACTAATGACGAGTAGACGTCAGGCATGACTTCATATCTAAACCAGGTATTTTATAGTTTTAATATTATGCTTAATCTCTTTCACGAGTGATCCTATAGAAGTAATCAAGCATCAATTTGTTGACATCGAAATGTTATGTCTATCGTTGGTGAAAAATTGTAAAATCTCATTATTGAGGCTTGTACTGTGTACTCGATATCTTCAATTGGTATCCAAGGGGTGCGCGAAAATTTTAAGCCAAAGAAAAATTAAATTTTCATTAAATTTTATAGAGGGAATTGTTACGGTCCTAACATCGCAAACCACGATTCAATATGGGGTCGTATGAACCATTTTGTGGTCATCTGAAGATTTAATAGGGATTAACATTATTACTGTGTGGGTTTAAAATCAGTTATGTTTTTCGGTGAATCCAACTAATCCATTCAGAGTAGTTTTTCCGAGTGAGGTATAATTATTATTATTATAATAAGTTTAGTATAATAATATTTTTTCTTCTAATAAGATTAGATTTAGGTAAGTTTGAGGGTGGTTGGGCTTTGGGTACCAGGTCACTGGTTATCAAATGTTTTTAATTCAAAATATTTTGACAATATAATGTTTTTTCGGGTGGCTTATTTCACCAGCCAAGAAAAAACTAGGAGACCTACTTTATCAACTCAACAGAATTATTTAAAAAAAGGTAATGTGGGGTAGGTCTTTCACCTTAGCAGTTTAGCTCCTCCCATCAGCCACCCCATCTTAGAATTCTACTCAGGATCCCCTCCTCTACTGCTTCCAATCAGCGCCTGAGCGGCCTCCCACCGGTACGACCTGGCCACACCACCCTACTGAGAAAGGTGGCCCTCCCTTCCCATTATAGGTCGGACACCCATCTCTCTGGCACACTACCATCGGTCTCCCACCCGACTGCCAGTGCGGCGCAGGACACCATCTACCCTTATCGTCAATGTTGTGAGTCCTCGACCCATCTTCTACGACGCTACCGGTGCTCTACCCTGGCCATTTTTGACCTCAGAACCATGCTATGTCCCTACCCGATCGGCACCGAAAATAGCAGCCCCACTAAGAGGCTGCTCAGGCGGCTACCTCCGGTCTCCACCGTGTGGTAACCGCTAATGTGTGTTTGTTTGGACCTTATCTGATGATAAACAGGTCTATTCTAGTAGGCCGAGCCCAAAACAGGTTTTAGTGGGCCTTTCCGACTGAGAACACCCCTACACAAAGTTGGCACAGCCCGAGATGGCCCTTCGAGGGTTCGACCCAACCCACATAGGCCCTTCCTAGGGTTTTCAAAGCCTAGGTAATTTACTTTAATCAAAAGATTATTAAAATAATTTATTTAATTTCGGTTGTAAATTAAATTAATTAAATATTAAATTTTGGTTTAAAATTTAATTACAGTTTAAATTAATTTAATTTTGGTTTAAAATTAAATTAATTTTTCGTTTTAAAATTAAATTAATTAATGGGACCATACTATGTGATAATTAAATTTAAAATAAGAGTGAAATTTTTAGTTCAATTAAATGCCTTTGAGTTTATTTTAATGCATGTTTAATTTATTTCTGCATTTATATTAAAAGCACGAGTTAATGTTTATTGACTGATCATGAGCTTTTGGACCAACCAATGCATGTTTGGTGAGTTTCAATTTGTTTATTTATTTATTTCATGTTGGTTTTTAATATTTGATTAATAAATGAAGATTTGTGTATCATCTCTGAGTCATTATATGTATAAGGTTCTGCATGTCCACTTTAGAGTTTTATTTTATACACCCCAGTTCCCCTCGCTTGTGAGCAACTACAGTTGTTGAATGAAGATATGGGGATTGGAGCACTTCACGCATAGTTATGGCGACGTACCAGACAAGAGCTTGTTGCGTTGGATGTGGAAGTGTTGAGACTCAAGTCGCAAGCGACGCAGCCTAAGGAATATCCCCTAGGGTCTAGGTTGATCTATTATTCACTCAATGTGTCAACCATTATAATAGGATCATGATCAAGTCATCAATTTATTTTTCATTTTTTACTATTTTTGTGTATGTGTAGTCTATACGTGATAACATAGAAATAATAAACAAGCACTCACATATAAAATGAACAAGTGACGTGATTGATATTTTCTATTTATTGCATGGTCACTTGTGAGTGTGATCACATAGTACATGCTTAGAAAATAGAAAATGATTTCTTTCATCACACTAAAAGACAAAAATCTTCCAAAAAATATTAAGTCTCAATCATCTTCCATCATTCAAATTTGGACAAAACTAGTTGTTTGGGGTACTAGTAATGCCATAGTTGAGGGTTCCTCTTACTACCGAGGATTTCATATGAGATTCGTGGTTTGACATAACTAAAGTGGTAGTAAGGATTATCCATATCCAACTTACTAATATTTTAGAGGAAAGAAACGAGTCAATAATGTAATGATTTTAGAAGTTGGGATTTCACTCAATCGATCGAGGAACGTAGTAAGCCAACCATAAGCCTACCTTGAACCCTCCGAGTAGTGGAATTTCCATAGCTTGTAGACTCTGAAAGAAGGATTAGGGATCCCTGCCACTATAATACATAAGAGAAAGAGTATTCTGATTCCATCACAGAGGGTTATTAGAATTCAAGAAAATAGTGGGAGACATTTAATGATTTAAATAGTTAATCAAAATGTCAAAATAGTAATCAGATAAAAATTACTAAGCTGCTAAAATTTAATTTTTTAGAAAATGGAATGTTATACCACATGTAATACCATCAGAGTATTAAAAATAGACAAAGTAAATGTCTACATTAGCACGAGTATCCACGAATAGTACAGGTGCTTGCGCATAGTACGATAATATAGAAGACTCAATGTTCCAGTGTCCTCAACACCTGTTAAGTCACCTCAAGATGAAAAGATGTCATATTTATTATAGGAGACTCTTGTATAGAGAATATGATGACTATTTCATAATTTCATCATCAGTGTCTGATGCTATTTGTGGTTGCTACATTATGGATTTAGTGATATAACATGTAGTCTCATCTCCAAGAATCATGTAAGGAGAAAGTGAAGCAAGATATGAATGGGTGATTATTAAACAGACATGTGTAAATTAACAGATAGATCATGATCTTTCAATAGACCCCTTTATTATATCATTTTACCCATTTACTGAAGTCTCATTTTAGGTTAAAAAATAGACAGTAATTGCTTAAACTCATTTTTACCTATTTAGGTAAGGTTTTCCAAGTAAATAATAATATAAATGACAGATTAATCTTTAATTCTTATGGTGAAAAAATTGAAGGGAAGGCGAAAAAGGCCAATGGAAAGTAATTCCAAAGGAATATTTGCAATTTCCTTCAATGAAATAGCACTTCATAAGAGGTTATTTTCATTGCATTTCATGAAATAAAACTATTGATGTTTAATTGAAATAAACTGAATTAAAGAAGTAAGTTAATGGTTCTTCTTTAGGATTATTCATAAAAGTAAAATGTAATGTTTCGGTTTTACTTCTTCGGTATATAATACTGTATTCATATCACATATATGTATTGAAATATAGTTATAAAGTATAGAAACATTACAAGTTAGGTGTATTCTCCAACTAATTGAGAAATGGTGATTCCCAAGTCAGCAGTGAGAAGTACACGACTTTTATATCTACATGTTAATGATTCATGTAGAACTATTATTGAGTAAAACCAAAAGTATAATCTCACATGTATTTGGACGTAATGAGAAATTATTCCATGTTCAGGAATTAATGTTAATTTTTTATCTAATACTCATGAAATAGTTCAGTAATACTAGATTCATTGGAACTATCATAATGAATATAAGATGTAAGCCTTAATTTACCCAGTTGTGGAAAGAAAAATATTTTTTAAGAAAAACTAAAAGTATACATCAAGGATATGCCTGGTCAGGTATTTAGGCTTGGTATAGCTTAAGACCATTGTTATTATCGACATATATACTTAGTTTTGGGAAAAGGAACTCTTAAGATTAAAGGTAAGCCACAAGGCTATTGGAATTAGTTCAAAAAGTGAGTGCGTACTGTTCTAAAGAATAAGTTAGTGGAAAATATACTTCATTAGATTCCTTTAAGTAATTAAAGAATTGTAAAGTGAAGTATGATATTTTCATGGTCAAAATAAATGAGTTTCTTCATGCTGGTATGTCAAAGAATAACTTTACCAAAGATTCATCGATCAATATAATGTAGCATGGAGTGATTCCTAAATGCACATTTCCTTATATAAATCATGGAATTGATGTTTATAAGGAGGATCGATGATGGAGTCTTATATGTCAACATTGATCATCAAAATTTAGCATGGGGAAATTCCAAAATGCATATTTTATACATCAGATTCATGATGTAATTAGTATCAATGTTGTAACCTATAGAAAATTCCATTACATTTCATGACGTTCTTTGAAAATGATGGTGATATCCCATAACTACATGCCAACTAAACTGAATAATGGATATCATAACAGATGTATTATTATGGACATATATTAGGTAATAAGGAAATGTGTGTAGATACAAATCATTTTTTAGGACATAAAAAAACTTACATAAAGATAAACACATTGTACATCTAAGTAATTATCCTAACAGTTTCTTAGGATAGTACATAAATCCCTAAGATAGAAAAGTAGTATTCAAGTGATTGACTACATTTCTATAAGGGTGAAAATATCTTTAAAGATAGTAGGAGATATATTGACCTGGGTTTAGTCAATGCCAGATATGCAAAAATAGTTTGCATAGGAACTAGTTTCACAAGTGCATGTGGAACGAAGTATGTTCTAGAGACACAAACTATGTAGGAAGGATAAAACCATGTTTATGTTTTTCTTATTCATCGTAGCCAGTGATATATTATTCATTGTGAATAATATTTACTACAAGAAGTGTATGACAATTAGCTAAGATTGATAGGACCAGTTAAAATTTAAGAATTGATTCCATGTATCAAAGTTAAAAGGGGATAATTATTTTGAATATTGTAGTGGTATTTAAGTGAGTTTATACATAGACGGTACGAGTTTATTACCAATCAAGATAGATCATAAATACCTGGTTTTTATTCCTAAATCAATTATAATTTTACTTTTCATAGCTAATTTCAATGATTATATTATTATGAATTGGATTTCATGACCATTGAGCATGGAAGATGTTTATACGACAATACCAGAACGGGATGGTCACACCACAGAATGCTAATAATGGTTGCAAGTTATTGATGTCTAGTTTATGATTTAAGTAAGAGATAAGATCATAGAATTTGTATTCTCAATAATTTTTTTCCATGTTTCTACCAAAGTTTAGTGGGAGCACCAATTTTTTCCAACAAAATAAGTTCGACAACATATGGAAAACATATATTGGTCCTACAGATAGTTAAGACTGGAATGAAATTTATTCTCTAATGATTGACTTAATGTAGCATCCTATATACTAAGAAACAGGATCTATTGAGGTAGATTTGATGGTTTCATAGACCTAGTAAATCGTATATATAGTGACATGGTATTGAAAAATACATGTTGGAACAATTCATGAGAGAATTGTTACCATTTTCACATGCAATATTCTCTCCAATTTGACATATACAGCACATGGTAGGAGAGTAACGTGATAAATAAGATACCATATGATGTAACAATGGATCAATCATGTATTCCATGATCTGTACAAGTGCTGATATTTCCAGGATATACTTTATTGTAGGAAAATATCAGTTATATCAAAGAGAACTTAAAGGGAAGCAGTCAGTACTATCTGATTATACTATGGAAAGTACAAAACGTATGTATATGGTAAGTGGATAATAAAGGATATTAGTTTTAAGGGGGAACAAACATGTCTTCCATATATCCATGTGATATAGTATCATAGGTAGGATAAGGTGATATGTGTGTCTAGCTCATAAAATTCCGTGTTATCTATACCTATAAATACCGAGTATGTTGTAGCTTCTAAGGCATCTAAGAAGCAATTATATGGAACGATTTGTTCCAATTCGTAGAATCATACCTAGTAAAAAAGAATTATCATAATGTAAATTTTGATATTCACACTATCCAATATGTCAAGTTATGATAGTGTACAAGTGTGATATACTCTAGGACACCATCTCTTGAGAGGTTTTACTCAAGGAGATGAGGTCACAAATAGTAGAATAGCCACACGGTAGAATCATGGTAGGCCCATCAGCTAAAGTTGTGACTCAGTAAAAACATGATTTTAATCATGTGAGAGATAAAAAATTTGGTTAGAAAGTTAGATCTAGTGAATGCGGGAGTGTTTAAATTGTGGGTTTCCTAGAACTAACTGTTCATTACTTTTTGATTACCATATTGTGTATATAGATAGCTATAAATGATGTTTTCTTAACATTATAATGTAGAATTTTTTATGTCCACTATTGAAATGGTACTGAACATAGATTAATTTTCATATCTAAAGGTTATACTAGATCCCAAGCTATAATGAGAACCACGAGATACTATAAAATTAATCTTAAACAAATTTCCTATGGTCTAGATGCATCTTACTGACTGGACACAGTAGATGTTTGACTATTAGGTGTTGTGAGCTCATAAGCATTAAGAATTTTTTTCATGAAGTTCACACATGCTGATCTCTAGTAGTGAAATCATGTGGACAAACCTTCCAATAGGAACACCACATGTTTTGGGTGTCATTGGATGTTCCAATCTAATGACATGTTTAATGGTCTCCTAACTGGAGATCATTATTAATGTGTTCTATTTGATCATATACTTTGATGCAAGAAAAAAACCACGATAAAGAAATCGTGGCGAGGTAGCTTGTGTTGGGTGCATCATTGGAGGAATGACATTGGTTAAATGATCAAGAAAGGATTTATTTCTTTTAGGATAAGGAAGTTATATATCTCAGGCCTCGTCGATCAGGATGGTAGTACCTTCATAAGACCATGTCCATGAAAGTCGAGGGTAAATCTGTCCAATTAGATCAACCATGAATAAATCAAGAAAAGGGTGATGACACAGGCCTGCGTATTTCTTTGTGATATATTAAATATAAATAGATTATATATTACAAAATGTGTGTTCGTTGGTTTTTTTTCATTGTTGTGACAATACTTATCTCTTTATGGGCCATGATGGGTTGCTAGATCTTGCTCTTGGTTGGTGAATAATATTCAATGCTATCAATATAAGGTCCTTGAGGGTCACACATAATAGTGTATTCAAGAATCTACATTATTCATTTGAATAGGTATATTAGACATGGTGGGACCCACCACTAGGGTCTGGGATTTTTTCAATGGATATACGATCACCAAAGGAATAAATAAATTCATATTATTCAAGATAATAACAATTGGAATTAAATTTATTTATTAAATGTATTTAATAGTTTTAAGTAAATACATAAAAATATTAATTGAATGAATATTATATTAAAATATTCAAAGATAAATTATTTTTTTGTGGGAATTATGAGTCAAGTTAATGACTCATTTATTATCATGTAATATATTTAATGTATTATAAGAAAGTGATAATAATATCTATGAATCAGTTTATTAGTCATAACATGTCATTTATAGCATGTTAATTATTCGGGGGCCGGGAGGCAATTCCGGGTCAATCAAAACGCTCTATAAATAGAAGAGTGGAATTTACTAGTGAATATTCATGGGATTTATCTCTCTTCTTCTGTATACCATGTTCTAGATAGAGAGTCTCTAGATCCATGATCTTGGATCAAGATATCTCTCATGAATCACAAGCAAGGAGGTGTTGTGATCATCAGAGTGTTGAATGTGTCGTCAGATCTTTACGTTAGCACGTAGAATTCAACGATCGACAATCCCACAATTTCTTGAAGCATGTGTGGATGATCTAGATGAATTCACGTTCGAATTATTTGATTATCTATCACCAATGATGAGCATACATCATGCGCGTATTCAGATCTAAACTAGGTATTTTACTGTTTTCATATTATACTTAATCTCTTTCACGTTTGATGTTGGGGAAGTAATCAGGCATCAATTCACTAACATCGACAAATTCATGCCGATCATTGGTGAAAAAAAAATTAAAATCTTATTATTGGGGATTCCACTGCATGCCAGGTACCTTTATTTACCTTTTCTATGTGTTTGAAAAGCAATACTTGGAATCCTTTTTGTCACAAAATTGATATAACCACAATTTCACTACTCCTAAGAACCCTCAGAGGAATAGAGTTATAGAAAATAGAAATATAACACTTCAAGAGATATCCCAAACAATTATTAATAAATATGACTTAATTATCTAGTTTTGGGAAGAGGCTATGAACACAACCTGCTATATAATTAATAGAGTTGTAATTAGACACATCTTGATGATAACCCCTAATGAAATTTGTAATAATATGAAGTATAATGTTAATTAATTGATTTTTTTGGATGAAAAGTCTTTTTTCTTAACACTAGGGTCAATCTCAAAAAGTTTTCTAGTAAAAGTGATGAAGGAAATTTCCTTGGATATTAAACATCAAGTAAATCCTATAATGTTTTTAACAAAAGAAGCAATACTGTGGAAGAGTCTGTCCATGTCAATTTCGATGAGACCGATCCACATGAAGCTAAAACCCCTTTAGAAAACCATAAGGGCGATTTAACCACCATGATCATAAATTAAAAACATTCTGATTCTACCATTAAATAAGTAGAAAAATCATCCATTTTTATGGAAATTCGAGAATCTGAACCTGTAGAGGACCCTATGGTGACCAACCCTTATTTTTTTAGGGCTATTATGACTCCTAAATACCATCCTTTAGATTCTATTGTTGGAGTCTAAGATAGAGGTAGAAAAACTAGAGCTTATATAAAAATCCATATTGAATATCAAGCATTATTATCATAGCTTGAACCTAAGAAATCAATGATGCAATCAATGAAAAATTATGGGTGATGGTTATAAAAGATGAACTTCATCACTTTGAAAGAAATAATGTTTGGGAACTTTTTGATAGACCCAAATAAACCTTGACTATATTCACTAAATGGGTGTTCAGAAATGAGTTTGATGAATCTGGCACAATAGTGAGGAACAAGGATAGACTAGTTGCACAAGGGTATAGCCAATAAGATGTTATATACTAGGATAAAACCTTTGCATCTATATCAAGACTTGAATCTATTAGAATACTAATTTTCTATGCATCACAACTAGATTTAAAACCATATCAAATGGATGTCAAAAGTGCATTCTTGGATGGGTATATAGTTAAGGATTTTTTGGAACAAACCCTAGATCTCAAAATAATTATTTTCCAAATTTTGTTTTTAAATTAACAAAAGCTTTATATGGTTTAAAACAAGCTCCTAGAGCTTGTTATGATAGTATCAACTCCTTTATTATTTCAAAAGTATTTTCAAAAGGTATATCTCATCCTACCCTATATATATAAATAATTTCAAAAGGTGATCTAGTTGTTCAAATCTATATAGATGATATTATATTAGGATCTTCTAAATTTCTTTATGTGTTAACATTTCAAAAATGATGCAAAATTAATTTTAAATGAGTTTAATCAGTGAACTAAAATTCTTCCTTGGTTATAATATTTTACAAAATAAAGAGAGAATTATTTTAAATTAAATTAAATATACTAAATACCTTTAAAACGTTTTGGTTATGATAGAACTAAGAGTACTGAAACTTCTATAAGGCTACCTATAACTTGGATCTTGATAAAGCTATGAAATCAGTGGACCAAACCAATTACAAAGGTATGATTGGAAGTATTCTCTAATAAAGTGTTATTCGATATTAAATTATGTTTAGTGTGTGTATGTGTGATCATTTTTAAGCAAATACAAAATAGAAAAACTTAGTTTATATAAAAAGGATTTTCAAATACCTCAAGTATACAACCAATTTGGGGTTGTTTTGTCTTAGAGGACAAGCATTTGACTTAGTTATTTATTCAGTTGTTGATTTTGGTGGTTGTAAATTAGATAGAAAAAGAAATTATGGAACATGTCATATTTTGAGAAATTCTCTAGTATCACGGTGTAGTAAGAAGAAAAATATTATTGCATTGTATAATGCTGAAGCTGAATATATATCTGCAGGTGGCTGTTGTGCACAAACTTTGTGGATGAAACACACAATTCTAGACTATAGATATCAATTATAACATGTAACTATAAATTCTGACAATACGACTAAAATAAAAATTTCTACAAATCATTTATCCTACTCTAGAACAAAACACAATGATGTAAGACATCCATTTTTGGGAGATCATTTTCAAAAGGGTGATATAACTTTGGAATATATTGGTACTGAACATCATCATGTTGATATGTTCACTAATATTTTGAATTTTGAGGGAATGAACTACATTAAACATGAATTAGGCATGATTATTTTTGGTTAAGTATAATTTTATTTGACCCAACAATGGAGTTTTACCCACCGATGGTGTATTACCCACCATTGGTGTTTTACCCACCATTGTTTTTTACCCACCATTGTGTTTTACGGACTGTTTTTATTTAATCACCATTGTTATATGTCATTCCATTTGTTTTTAAGCCACCATTACTAATTTATATTTATGAGTTATTTATTTATTTATTTATTTTATTCAAATTTTATTTCGATTTTTATATTATGAAATCCTAAATCCTTAAATGATATAAATTATACAATTTTCTAATTCCAACATTCACTCCCTCACACATTTTCTTTAGCCTTTTCACAACCCTTTCTCTCACAACAATCGAAATTACCTTACCTTTTATGATACCTTCCAAGATTATCACTATGGTTAGAGTGAAGTGATCAATAGTTTCTTATACAGATGAGTCGTGTCATTCATATAAGTAGAAAGGAGATTCAATCTATCCAGTTTTTTTGAGCTAGTGAGCCCAGATCATTCTAAGCATATAGTGGTTCCCGAAAAATAAGTTCATTCTGAATGGTTAATATTAAGAAAGTATTTGGTTCTCAACATTCCACAAGACATGGGATGATTAGAATAGTTTTATTCTATGAGGTACCTTTCTATCCTAGGTTGGTTCACTTGTTATATCAGTTTTTCAAGTTCTATTTTAAGGAAAATGTAGACATGTTTAGAATAAAAATAAATAGATGAAAAGTTTTTTTATCTTCAATATAATGGGAAATATTTCTTAAATTACCTCACAAAATAGTTTCAAATTACTATCAAGGGACTATTTCAAGTGAAAGAAACCATTGTTTATGAATATGGATTAGAATAGTTCAATTGAGATGTTATATTGCGAAGAAAAGGTTTTACTGAGCTTGATCATGAATTTCACTTGATTTTCAAGTTTATTTGACATATATTGTATCTGAGAAAATGTGACTTCTGTACAATAAGGTTCCAAGATGTTTATCTTTTGTGTATTATGAATAGAAGAGAAAATTTCAATTTGTGTAGATACCTGATGGTTCACATGATAGAGATGTGTAAGTTATCTTCTTGATAAAATCACATCATTTATCTCAAGCTTAATTTGGCCATGTTGTAGGCCAAAGGAATAATTGATGAAGGTGAGGAAACCATTGTCAAATAAGGGGTTTTTTGCAATACAAGGTTCATTTTAAAAACAATGAAGATATGTTCAACCCCCTAGAAGAAAAAATTTATTGTTGATGGTGATATGAAGTATAAGTATTTCAATTCATTTGATCACCCTTCTAGATTTAAGAATCTTGTGGATCCTTACTTATATCCATATGTGGTTGTTGAGTATTCATATGAGGAATAAGTGGAAGTTTCTACCTATGTTTATGAGAAGAAGGATTTTTTAGTGGATGAAGTTAGTGGTCTAAACCCACATAATATTTCTTCTACCATATCTTATGATGCTTTTAATCCACCCAAGCCTCTCCCTATCAAAGAGACTCTCTTGAAAGAATGAAGGAAAAATAAACAGAAGTGTATGTTGGGGAAAAGCATAAGTGTACTTACAAATCCTTTGAAGAAAATGGAGATGGTGAAAATGGAGATGAAGATGAAGAAAAAGAAGGAGGAGGAGGAGAAGATGAGAAAAATGGAGATGGAGATGATAGTAATGGCGGTTCGGAACATAATGGTACTTGTGGATTCATTGGTGTTGGGTATGTTGATATGCCTTAGGCACTTATCTATTCAACATGTTTATCAGTTGTCTCTGAATATGAATATAGACTGAGCCTAGTTGATGGTGTTGATAGAACATCTAGAGATGAGAAGGAAGCATCTTTTGAGGGGGAGGAATCACCAAGCCTGGGTAGTCACCCTATTTATCTTGTTATTGATGATGTTCTTAGTGTGCATTAAGCTGATGCATAGAAGGTT
This sequence comes from Viscum album, assembly GCA_963277665.1. Taxonomy (NCBI): domain Eukaryota; kingdom Viridiplantae; phylum Streptophyta; class Magnoliopsida; order Santalales; family Viscaceae; genus Viscum; species Viscum album. The sequence goes on from OY728133.1 coordinate 671,478,188, forward strand.
GTTGAGTTGATAGTTATTGATTAGTCAGTTGATGAACTAATGGAGGTTGAGCCTACTATTTATCTACTTGAATTTATTGAAAAAAATCTGATGTAAAGAGATCTGATGAGCATATGGATGTTGTAACTTCTATTATTGAGTGTAATGTTGTTGGTTCTCAAGTTGTTAAGTCTCAAGGTGTGTATTTTTTTCAGTTTGGGTGACCTAGATCTTGAGAAATGGGATACTTTTCTACAATATGTAAGACATGGTCTATAATACTCTTATTTAGATAAGAATGGAAGTCCTACAAAGCTTGGCAGACCTGTTATTTGAGAAGGAAGGGATCCTAATGGAAAATTATTAGGCTAGATAGGTGTTATAGGAGAGTTATAGAGATTTTCATCTAATGTGACTACCAGATATGATCCAACAGTGGAACCTATTATTGAGATAGTTTCTGAATCCTTACATGCACTTTTCATTCCTCCAGTGTGAATTGATGTTGTCCCCAAAGGTGACTTAGAATAGTTTATAGAGAAGATTCTTTCCGATTTATGTTTTTTATTGAAAGATTAAACTCCCTTGTTTACCAATATTAGTGATAAGTATGAAAGAAACATATTTTAGCTTGTGATTCAGCACAGTCATCCCAAAATGATACTTCACATTCGAGAAGTGGATGTATAAAGAGGGAGGTTTGCAAATGAGATGGAGATATTGAGATATAAAGTGGATGAGATGATATCTTCCTTTGCATATTCTATGGATGATTTTATAGAGATAATAGTGAATATTTCATAAATGGATTTGTCATCAAGTGATCCACCACCTCCTCTTGATGTTGATGTAATCAGGTATGTGGTTACAGAAGAGGGGCATGTTTCAGGTAATGTACCAGACATCCCTTGGAAGAGTTTGAGTAAAATCCATCATAATAGTGATCATGTGAATATTATGGTTAGAGAATTTATGAAGGATATTAATGCTAATAGAGAGACAAATTCAATGTCTATAAAATATTATATGCCTTGAATTTATACTAATAATGAGATCAAATATCATTTCAAGTTCCTTGCTGAGAACCTAAGGATACCTCCAGTCACTCAATATTTTGAAGAAAAGTGAAATAGTTAAAGGTGATGACCTCATTGATCAAGTATTGTATATAATAGAAAAAGTAATTTTTAGTGATATATAAAGGGGGGATATTATTATAGACTTAATAAATCTGATGAATCCCTTTATTCATGTTTCTTGAACTTCAATGGTGGGTCATAATTCCATACCAGTTACTGCTCATCTCACCCCACCATCTTTTGATCCAAAAATTTTCAGACCCTGTGTTACCAGAGATCCAAATGCACCATTACCTTCTCATTTAGAACCTTTTCGTTTGTATCCCAAAGAAGCAGTACAACATCTCAGGACTATCATTATCAGAGATACTCCTCTAACTGATGTTCTTAAATCCATCCATATGGTTACCCCAGGCTCTATTACTGATCAATTTTCTTTTGAAAAGTGAAAGGGAAAAAACCACTAGTTCCTTATACCCAACCTGAAAATATTTGACATTATAATTTTTCTTTAATGGGGATAGTTTTATGAATTTTTATATTATGTTCTTGGTGGTACTTCACCTTATTTTCTTAAAGAACTCTTATTCATGTTCTGTTCCTTTACATTCCCTATTTCATTTTCCCTTTTCAATAATCCAAAAAGGGGGATACGAATATATGGAATTTATTTATTCTTTTTTATCATACTATTTCTTCCATAACTTTATTAATAATATTCGTTATGATTTCATAAGTGTTTAAATTCATTCCATTGATACTATTTTCTCTTTGATACTGTTTACTATATAATTTCCTTTGAAACCATGTGTATTTTATTATTGATCAAACTCTCACAATATCAATTTAAAGTGGTAAGAAGATCTATTATAATCTCACAATTTTTTCAATACAAGGTGTATAAAATTACATGATTTTGGATGATAAAAAATGGAAAGATTATTGTAACCCTTATTTTAATGTTCACAAAATCATTTTTATTATTCTATTATTGAGTTTTATATTTTATGGTAGCATTTTATATTATAAGGAAGATTGGTGAAATTTTTACAAATTGTTGGAAAGACTCACTACTAGGCATGAATCATTTTTTAAGATGAGTCACCTCTAGAGGATTACTCACTGTCAGAACTTAGTCACCTCCAAATCTGGGAAACTATTGAAATGACCTACCGTTAGAGGATGACCTATTGCCAAAATGTACCTATTGTCAGGATGGAAATTTGGAGAAGTATTGGAATGACCAGCTGCGGAGATCAATCACCACTGAGCATGACCTACTGTCAGCCAGACTCACTGTTGGCCTGACTCACCACCAGTTCAAGACACCGCCAGAGTTGTCTCGTTGTTCATAAGATTCATCATTATTGCTTCTATTAATTTGAATTAATTGATTCTAATGGATATAATATTGATTTAATTTTGTTGATTATTTTAATTTTTATTTCTTAAAAAATTGCATTGAGAATTAAAGAGGATTTCAGAGATCAGTATGTGGAGCAGAAGATCCAGATGATTGCTCCTCAAAATAGATAATCTTGCATGCTACTGATATATTGAGAAGCATACTCCCTCGTGTGGAAACACAGATACAGAGAAAAACACATAGATAAAAAAATTAAATCCATGTACCCATGATGTGAGATGAAACTATATTGTAAGAACTTGAAAAGGGTCACTTGCTGAGAGCTTACACACTGCTTCATTCCTACACAAGACTGTGAGAAATTAAAGCATAACGAACATAAAAAATCCACTCCTACAGTCATAAAAAAGAGAAATTATGACACTCTATTTTACATCAATTTTTAGAAACATGACGCGATATCTTATTCGATCTAGATTCATAGAGACTCAAGCTTCAGATCACATCAGAGAGAGAAAATCTATCTTTTCAATTTATTTACTTTCTCTATATGTCTGTTTTTTACCTTTTGAGTAGTGTGGGATTTAATCTGAATATTAAACATTCACACTGCCACATGTACTATAACTGGAATATAGTCTATAGCTTCTCAACTCTCTTTACCTTTTTTTTCCGTGGTGTTATGGAAGAGGTCCATGTGTGGCCTTTATTTATTTAACTCCCATGGATATTGTGAAAAAGGTCCATGTGTGGTCTGGGCAGCATATATTTTGTATTTACCTAATCTAGGTTGTGTATGAAGGTTATTTTATATAATATTCTTGGCAGTATGTGATTTCAAAGTAGAGAGGATTAGGTCTTTGTCTGAGAATGGAAATCTTGTATTTATTTGGCTATGTGTTTTGTTTTTTTTGTTTCACAGCATTAAACTGAATTTGTTTTAAACTGAAAACAAAACCACTAATTGGATAGTTAATCTTAATTAGTGTTTATATATCGTTTTTATTAAGTAAATTGATTTCTAAAGCAAAAATAGTTTTCAAAATTATTTTATCTGAGACCTAATCAATCTTTGAGAAATAGTTTAAAACATCAGAATGTATTTCGATCGACTATTTTATTTACTGGGCTATTTTTAATTTAACTAGGGGATTTTATTTTAACCTATTTTAACAGAATTTTTTATCAGGCACTCAATTCACCCCTCTTGAGATACTCACTCTGACCATCATTTATTATTTTTTATATTTTATGTTTTTTTAATTATATTTTTAATAAAATATTATTTCTTGATTTTTAATGACCTTATTCAAAAATAAAATTACCTGATTATATTTTTTTTTGATTTTACAATTTTTTAATTAGATTTTGTTTATTTATTTTAACTAAAAATTTATTTTTCATGTATTTCATTTTTAATAATGGTATTATATTTAACAATTTTTTAAAAAATTATTTGAAATAAAGAATAAATATTTGGATTTCTTTTTTTAAATTTTTTCATACTATTTTTTAGTTTTTCTAAATTGTTTTTTAATATTTTTTTAATATTTTTTTTATTCTTAAATTGTTTTAACAAAATCTTATTCTTTTGATTTTTAAATTTATTGGATATTAATATAATTTTTATATATTTTATATCATTATTCAATTTTTATAGGTAATAATGTTTGTCTCTATAATTTGAAATTCATATTAAAGAGAAAAATAAATTAAATGAATAATTTTCTATTTTTAAAAGAAATTGATTTCCATGAATTTTTAAATTTATCTAAAATTAAAATATAATTTCCAATGTTATTTCCTTCTTTTTTTAAAAAAAATATATCTTACTCATTATATTATAAAATTTATTTTAAACTATTAATAAATATTTTATATTTTTTCCTTATTTCCCTTTTTTAATTCATATTTTATTTTTTAATAGAATTTTTTTTACATATTTTTTAAATAATTATTTTATAGTGAAATATTTTTTTTACCCTATATAGTTTTTTTATTTTTATTTTTTAGTAGTGTGGATCATTGTTTTTAAGAATTTATTTCAATGTAAAAAAAATCATTTCCTTTTCATTTTTTAATAAAAAAATTCCTTTGAATCTTTTATATTTTTTAGTGAAATATATAATTTTTGGAATGTTCTATTTTTTAACATGCTAGAGTCCTGAATGAATTTTTTAATTAATTTACAATTAAAATATAATTTTAAATATTTATTTTTCTCATTCATTTATTCAGTTTCTTTATTATTGTAATCATATTTCTCTTGATTTTTTCCAATGTATTGAAAATAAAAACTACATATTTTCATTTTTCTTTTTCCTATTTTATTTTTTTATTTTTTATTATTTTTAAGAAAATAAAGCATTCATAATATTTTAATTTATTTATAAGTAAAACTATTTTTTACAGTTCATTTCTTTTAGTTTTTAAGAGTGTATATTTCATCACTATTTCTTTATTGATATGAAATAAAACAGTTTTTCTGTAATTTTTTTATTTTTTTGATTAAAATATATTTCTTATTGTTTTCTTAATTTACTTGAATGTAAAATTGAATTTTTAAATTTATTTAATTTTTTTATATTTTAACTTTCTTATAGAATGATATTTTTAATTTTTAGATGTTCCATTATTATATTTATATATGTTTTTATAATCAAATGGAGTAATTTTTGATTTCTTTATCTTATTTAAAAGTAAAAAATAAATCTTTATGTTTTTTATTTACTATTTTTTTTCAACGAAATTTTCATTATATATTTTATTTATTTCATAGTAATTTTTTTAAATTTAAATACTTATGTTATATTATTTATTAATTTTGTTTATTTTTTATGAATTTGGAAAATTTGAACATTTTATATATTATTTTTTGGAAAAATAATTTATTTCATTTTTTTATTTACGTGAAAGTAAAATATTTTTTACAATTTTTAAAATAATATAGTATATTTTAACTTTTGAAATTTAATAATATGTAAAAAATTATTTTTTGTATATATTTTTAAAAATTAATAGATTTCCTCTAAAAAATTTAAATTTATTTAATTCAAAAATGAACTCCTAGTTTTTTATTTTTCCTTTTTATTTTTTTTTCATTTTTTACCTCTATAAAAAAACTGAGTTTATACGTATTTTTCATTAATTGAATATCATGATTTGTATATTTTTTAATTTTTTAATTTTAATTATTTATTTTTTAAGAGAATAAGTTTTATGTTGAATTCCTAAATTATTATTTTATTATAAAATTATTTTTTGAGGTTATTTTATTTTTTTAATAGAAATTATTTTTAACTTTATATTGTAATTTATTTAATAGAAAAATATTTTTTTACCTTTTTACCTTATATTTAAAATATATATATATATATTGGTTTTTTATTTTTCTAATGGAATGGAGTTTTCATTGTATCTACTTTTATTTTTAAAAAATTATGTTTTTTAATATTTGTGAAAGTAAAATAAAATTTTCTGATTTGTTCTATTATTTAATATTTTTTATTATATATATATATATTACTTGTTTATTATTATATACATGATTATTTTATTAAAAATAATATTTCTATATATTATTATTTTTAATTAATTTTTAAAATTTCTTGAAAAAAATATAATTTTCAGATTATATATATTTTTTTTATTTTCTATTCATTTAATAGAAATTCCCAATGACATGAGAAAGATGCCCATTCCCATTCAATAAATGAAATGAGTACATAGAAATATTGGAAAACTAGGGGATGTGAGTATAGATGTCCCAAGCCCTGTTTGAGAGACGAAGATGTATAAATTCTTCACATAGATGATAAGACCAAAGTGAATCCAAAAAATCCACCTCCTTCAAAAGAGCATCAACAATCATATTATTCGCCCTATAAGTATGGGTGGAAATTACATGCATATATGATATCTGGTTAAGGAAGGCCATCTAAGGAGAGTGAAGCTACCATACTAAGGAAAGTCCAGGATCTCAAAAAACCCAGCCCTAAAATGAATTATTGAAGGAAAAGAATAAAAGAAGATAAGCTCAGGAAGTACAAAGGAGTTTTCACACCTGATAGTGGACCACCCCATACATGTCATCATTCCCCAAAAAGGTATAATAATCAGGAGCTCTGAACACCCACATTGTGCTTGCATCAAGAACCACCCTCTTTGAAAAAACAGTTTCTTCTTTGTTGGCTTCTCTATACACATGTGAGACAAGCAGGTTAAGTTGAGTAACTTAATTCAGTCAGTCAATCCACCATGATAGAAGATTCCATAGGACACTACTCATTCATAACTTCAGAGTTGTGACAACATTTTTATAGTATGATTTAGTCCATATGGAAGGGAACATATAATGGTTAACATATTTAACGGTGTATATTATTGCCCACAATTTAGCTTCATATGCAGTTCATATCCCAATATAGTGGTGAAAACACCCTTTAACAAATCCACGGTGTGCTCGAAAAATGCCCCCACATCCCGATGGACCTGGCGTGTCTGAGGCTACAACATCAACATTCTCTTTTATCCAATATCCAATTGAGGGTATCCATCTAACAGATTTTAGAACAAGAGGTCTTTTTTTCTTACTTGAAAATCCCGTATAGCTTCAAATATTTAGATCATATATGCAGAGTGAAGCTATAAAAGAACACTACATGATCTGTGTCTAATAAGGGTGAAGACCAAATTAGAATCACCCTCGATCCAAAGGTCATACTATTTGAGCTTCTATGCATGGTTACTCACATAGTCCCATATTTCAACCTCATACAGAAAGTGAGAACCAAGAAAGCAGTCATATATACACTTAATAAAAACTCTTTGGTTCCTAAAAATGAATCAATGACCATCAATTCTAGGAGAATCCATTATAACACCATCCACATCCACTGTTATATAAGGTGGTATGAGTTATAACCACCTATCATAATTAAATTGAGTTGGTTTTATAGTATGAAAGGAACCACCAAGAAACCTAGAGATAAGCTATTCATTGAAATAATTTTTTATAATAACCATTTATAATTTTGTATAAATTCAAATATCTCTGTAAATATGAGTACAAATAATCATGTGATGAAGTTGATGACTATAAAATTGGATGGCATTCCAATCCTTCCATATATAGAAGTAAGCCTCCACTGAAACCAGAATATGGTGGTCCATTTGGGATCTAAGGTTGAGTTAGGAATTATAATCCGAGAAATCGGACAAACAAAGATGATTATCATGTTGGCTACACAAGAAAAGAAAAATGATAGGATGAAATTGGCACACAATTCAATAAAGGATATCAAGATTTGTATTTTAATAATTTCGCAGACTATAATTGCATCAATATATAGACCCAAAACATTGAGTAGCAGTTATGAAGAAAAAAAACATTAATGTCATTCAAAATAAATAGACGCATGGGGAGAATAAAATGTCCATGGAAAAATGACTCACATGAAAAAACATGGGCTACTTGGATGCCTTTTTTCCACTTCCAACACTACCCTTCAAACCAAAATTGACTTCATCCCAATCATCATTATGAGTTTTTTGAATGCATTTCTCAGTAATGCCTCTGTGAAAATATCAACTACTTGTTTCATATTATTACAATATTAAAACTTTATCATTATATTCTTCACAAGATATCTTAGAAAATTGAATCAGGTATTAATATGTTTTATTCTTCCATGCTACAATAGATTTTTGGTAAGTTCAATTTACAACCTGTTATCCACACATATCACTATGGATCGATCATGAGGATGCTTCATCTCCATCAACATATTTCTCAACTAGATTCCTTCACAAACTGTGGATGATGAGACCACATACTCTGCTTCACATCTGGAAAAGGCGACCACACTATACCTCCTTGAATTCCACATGAAAGTAGTTGATCCATGAAAAAATACATACCCCATGATTCTATTTATTTCATTTTGGTCACCTCCCCAATCACTATCTGAGTATCCATATAGATTTGCTTCATTGTTTTATGGATAGAAAAGACCGAAATCCACTGTTCCTATAATGTACCTAAGGATTATTTTTATAGCTAGCCAATGTGACTCTTTTGGTGCTTCCATGTACTTTATTAGAATCCCAACACTAAAAACAATATCCAGACTTCTAATTTTGAGATACCTCATGATTCAAATTACACTCTTGAACAAATTTTAGTCAATGGTTCTTTATTATCTATCTTTTCTTAATATTTAGCCCATTGCTACAGGAGTTTTTACAGTGTTGTAGTTGTCTATATTGAACATTTCAAGAAACTTCTTGGAATACATCTTATGAGATATATAGATACCACCATCTTTTTTCTCTACTTATATTCCTATAAAAAAGGACATGAGACCTTTGTTAGTCATCTCAAATTCCTCGAACATGGCCCCCTTGAATTCATCGAACATAGGTCGACTGTTCCTTGTAATCATAAAATAAACAACATACAAGAATGGAATAATTATATCACCATGATCATTCTTCTTGATGTAAACTGAATGATCGTGTAGAAATTTGGAGAATCCGTTCTCTTGAAGATAGCTGTCGATACATGCATTCCAAACAGGTAGAGAATTATTCAACCCATAGTGAGATTTCCTTAGACGATACACCTTGTATTACTCACCTAGCATAACAAACCCTTATGGTAGGTCAAAATAGACCTCTTCCTCTAAAATTCTATTCAGGAATGAAGACTTCACATCCAGTTGGTAGATCATCCAATTATGATGAGAAATAAGGGAGATAATCATCCGCATAGTGTCAAGGTGTGAAATAGGAGAATGTACTTCTTCATAGTCCACCCCGTACATCTGTCTATACCCCTTTTCTATAAGACTTGACTTGTATCAAATGATCTCACTATCATAATTTTTTGATCTTGTACACCCATTTTATGCTGAATCCCTTATGAATTTTAGGAAGTGTGGTCAGCTCACATGTTTCATATTTATATATGGAATGAACTTATTCTCCCATGGTGATTCTCCAATATTCTTCTCCTATGGCTTTGTCAAATGTTAGAGGATCATGATCTTCATATAGGAAAAATATATTTACCACTTCGGTTTTCTCATAAATATCACATATAATTTTCATTTTTATGCTCTCCATGGGTGATGAAGATCTTTCCAAATTTTGAATTGATGGAGACCTCTCATGATTGATGGAACTTACTCCTGAATTTTTGTGTTTTGATTATGCACCTAGGGAAGGTGTAGCAGGTGTTTTCTCTTGATGATCATGTCTTTCTTCAGAATCTTCTGTTTCGAATGTAATTTCTTTGTTTAATTCTTCATCATTCCATTTCCACAGTTATTCCTCCCAAAAGACCACAATTCTACTCACCACTACTTTTCTATTTAGTGGTTTGTATAGATTGTAGGCGTTGGATACTCTACATTAACCGATGAATATGACCTTTTGGCCACGATCATCAAGATTCCTTCTTCTTCATTATGGAACTCGATCATAGGTGACACACCCAATGATTTTTAGGTGCACCACATTTGGTTTGTAGCCACTCCATGCCACTTTAGGTGTCATATTTCTGACACTTTTAGTTGGGCACTAATTTAGTAGGTAGGTAGTACATGCCAGTGCCTCTTCCCATAACTTCTTTGGAATCCATTTCTCCTTCAACATAGCCCTCTTCATGTCGAGGATGGTGCGGTTCTTCCATTCCTTAATTATATTATTCTTTGGCATGTAGGCTGCAGTGTATTTCTTCTTGATTCCCTGTTCCCTAGAAAAATCTTGAAATTCATTTGAAGTGTATTCTCTACCTCATTCAGATCTTAGTACTTTGATTTTTTGACAACTTTTAGCTTCAATATGATCTTTTATAATTTTAAAGATATCAAAATCAGAAGGTTTTTATTTCAGGCAACACACCCAAATATTTCTGCTGAAATGATCAATGAGGTTAATAAAATACCTATTACCTCCAAGTGAGAGTGTTTCTAGTGGTCTGAAAATATTTTTGTGAACCAAATAAAGTGGTTCATTTACTCTTCTGGATAATCCACTTAAGAAGGAGTTCATTTTTTTCCCTAGTGTACATGCCTTACAAACATGATTTGGAACTTCAATAATCGGAAAGACACACACCATGCTTGATGAGCATAAAATTTTAAGACTGCTGAAATGGAGATCCCCAAAGCACAAATTCCATCTCCCTAAGTCATTCTTCATGATTCCAAAGAGACATCCTCAGCCTTTGTGTTTATATACAATGGAAACATGTGATTCATCACCATTTGGACTTGAGAAATAAGCCTCTTGTGAGCATCTATTATAGACAAATAATAGTTTTTCAATTGTATGTCATACCACTTATCAAGGAGTTGGTTGAGACTGATGATATTATTTTTCATTCTTGGTAAGTAATACACATTAGAAATGTAATTCAACTCACCAGTCTTCAGATAAATATTGATTTTACCTTGTCCAATCACGAGTACCTTTGATGAGTAACCAAAGATCACATCGCCATGAACTTATTCTAAGAGTTACTTGAATAATTATTTGTTACTACTCACATGGTTGTTTTCACCCATGTTGAGATACCACACATTAGGCCGTTCAAATGAATTTTCATGTGTGAGGAGGAGTGCAATAACTTCTTCTTCATAATGAGATTCTTCAGTATAGTTGGATCGCTCATCATGATCCATTTATATCCAACATGTCGAAGAATAATGGCCAATGTTTTTGACAATTATTGCATTGGACAATCTTTATGTTTCCACGACCACGCGTTAATCAACCTCTACCATTTCCTCTTCCACATAAAATGGTAAAATTTTGTTGCTTTTGTTGATAGGTTGGATGATATCCATGCCATCTGCCTCTTTCAAGATGACCGGCTCATAAAGGTTGGCCATTCTTTTGTTCTTATAGATTCAACATCGACTCTAATACATGATCCAGTATTGAACCCTCATTCTTTTTCATTCGTTACTCGTGCACTTTCAATGAGCCCATTAGTTCTTCAATAGTCAGTTTCTTCAAATCCTTTGATTCTTTTATTTCCACAACCACATGCTCAAACTTGGTTGTAAGAGATCAAAGTGATTTTTCAATAAATAAAATGTCCCACACTTCTTCACCATTCCTTTTCAAGTTTTTAACAATAAAAATAAAACATTTGAAGTATTCAGATATACTCTCACCTTATTTCATGTGTGTCACTTCGAACTCCACAATTAATTTTTGAAGACGTACCTTCTTCACTCAATCAACACCTTTGATTATGGTATAATGGGTATCCCATTATTTCTTTATTGATGTTTCTTTGGCAGTATTTTCTATCATTTATTCATCTAACCCTTGATAAATAAGGAACAAAAACTTATTGTCTTTCTTGATTTGATTTTTGAGAGCCTTATTTTCTTCATTTGCGAAGGTGTCTTCTTCTTCCGTAGTGGGTATTACATACCCATTAGTGACGATATACCATAATTCTTGTGATCCAAAAAAGAACTTAATTTGGATGAACCTCCTCTTATATTTTTTTTAGATAGATTTGGAACTTTCAGCTAAATTTAAGACATATTTAAAAAAATTGGAGGATTCCTTGGTAACTCCTTTGATACCAGTTTGTTGGTTATAAATGGTGTGAAATATGAGAGTAATAAATTAGAACACAATGCAAAAAAGGATTTCAATATTTATATTTCACTTATTTAACGGACTACAATGGAATCAATATATAGATAGAAAACAACGCATAACATTTATGTAGGCAAAAAAAATTAAAGTCATTAAAAAAACAGACACATAGGGAGAAAAAAATGCACATGGAAAAATGACATGCATGAAAAAACATAGGCTACTTGGATGCCTTTTTGTTTTCATTTCCAATAGGTCCATTATAACTACCCATACTTTACATACATTGTTTTTAATTCAGAATTGAAGCACACTTATTACAACATATAACAAAACCAAGAAAAGACCGTATAGGTATAGTGTCATTAGAAACTGGGAAACATAAACAACTGGTTCATAAAGCATCTACTTTGCCTCCCATTTATTTCATCATATCTAGAGTCCCTTTTTGGCATATTATACTTAATAACCTTCTTCCTGACCTGGGGAACATAAAAAAGGGTGAGAAAAAATGCTCAGTAAGGGTAAACAAAATAAATATCAATCACATCATATTCATAAGAACATAACATTTTAGAGATCTTAACCTACAAAAGAGAGAATAATTTCATAACATGGTATAAATAATAGTAGTGAAATGAAATCCCAATAATCATAACATAAAACATGAAACTTTGTGTCATACACCCATAATCATAGAGAACCATTTCTTATTAGTCAAGACTCATTTCCAAGACTATCTTAGTGGATGAAGTCCATTTCTGAACTGAGTTACCCCCGTTTTAGTCCTACTACACTGAACCGGTATAACCTACCGTTCCCGACATGTCTATCTAATGAGATATAAAATCTTTACCCAATGTATTGGAGGGAGATATAGGTCCCACCCATCTCATAATGATACCATTCTTATGTGTGCCACAAAATCATTAATCATACATCATTACATAACCCATGTAATAAAAATGGGATTCTTATAAAACAATTCATATAAGATAAAGGAATTCATAAAAATAATTCAATAACAACATAATCAAATAAATGTAATAATAGGGATAGAAACAAAACCCTTTATTATCTTAGATGGAAAATAATTTTGATAAAACACTTGAACTCCATTCTTGAGGGAAATATCCTTTCTGCTTCAAAAACATTTTTCCTTTCTTAACATGTCATACAATTTTAAACTTAAAGTAGTTGATTAAAAATAAACTTGAAAACTTGTAAAGGAAGCTTCTTGGAAATAATGTTTTAAAAATCCATTCATGCCGTATAATTTAAAAAAACATTCTTCTCTTACTTTTGTCGGAAAAGTCAAAAAGTACCTCGTACGAAAAATGACAAAGGATTCCATTCATATCTTTTACTAAAAACTCACCGAAGGGTAAAATTGGATATTAACTATTGTAGAAGTATATTAATATCACATATTGAGGAAACATGGATGTGGATGATAAAATACACCCCAGTAAATACCAAAGTACAAACAATCTCGGATAAAAATGAGATTGTGATATTTCCCTTACCTTAGGTTCGATATGCTTTGTACGTGTCCGAACCTCCTGTATAATGATTTAAATAATGTTATTGACTTATTACAGAATCATAATTCTTTTTATGATATCATATTTTGTCATATTCTTATCTTCTTAGTAGTAATATTTCATTGCTACTTATTATTCGGGTGTTTATAACTTTTTGTTCTTATGCGTGTTTTGTCGAATAAATTCTTATTATTCTCTTTAGGTTATAGATACCTCATTTCCATAATGGTATTAGTGTAATATATATCATATTAATTCATTTAATTCATTTATATAATCATTATGAAATGATGATCATGTATAACGAGTCGTATCACATCATGGAGACGGTATTCCGTACGTACGCACGAGTGATGATATCATTCCTATGATCGTGGAATTTTATTGGAGTGTATGTATACTATTTCATAATCAGTATCATTTTATAATAGACATATATAGTCATTATTTACACCATTATACCCATACAAGTAAGGTGGTGGTGGAAAATAGATTACACCACGGCGTGGAGACGGTATTCCATACGTACGCACGCGCGGTGATTTCTTTTTCCGTAGGATGGATAGATGGTGAAATAGGGTTGTTTCATACTTATAATAACATATCATTATATGAGTGATACTGATGTTATTACTTCAAAATGAAACAACTAAAGAAGAACAAGTGGAAGAAGAAATAAAGATGAAAGAATCGGTAACGGACATTACCTCTTCTTTAAAGTGCTTATTTGAGACCTCCTTTTATGGCACTAAAATTGGTCTTTGAAGAAGGCCAGGACCTCTAGGATGTCTCTAGGAAAGTGGAGAAGAGAATGTGGCAGGGGTTGGCCGACCTTGAAGGCTCAATGTGGTGTGAGGGAGAGAGGGAGGAGGTGCCCTTTTATAAGGGAGGAGAGGGGCACCTTTGGAATAACTAAAAATATTATTTTATTATAAAGTCAAGTTCGGTTTTAAATAGCTCCAAATTGATTTATTTAGAAGATAAGGTGGGTATGAGTCTAAATCCTCTCATACAATAGAATTTAGACATGTTTAAGTTCCTATTTTAACCTTATCATTTAGATTTAACATTAAGTTAAATAATTTTACTTTTACTGTGTCTTCTTGAGTTTTATAAGGTTAATAAAATTACTATAAGCAGCCAAACGAACCCCAAGTTTTTTATTATTAATATATATATCCTTATCTAAGTCATTTTTCCGAACCTTAGATTTTTAGGAATAAAATAACAATTAGTAATATAATATTTGTTTTAAAAACTATTTTATGTCAATTTTGACACTATTTAGTAATTAATTTTTCTGAAAATCATAAAAGAATGATTAGTTCGAAAAAAGTAAATTAAATAAATACTAACATGTCATAATAATCTAGAAAATTAGTGGAATTCATAAAAAGTGTCAAATTACATTTATTTTGGTGTTTATAACATCAATTATGTCAATATTTCATTAATAAGATACTTTCTGCATCATCTTTGTGTCATAAATAAATTAAATTATTTAATGTCTAAAAATTACAAATAAAATACCATTATGTAGGAAATCTTTTTATATTTCTAATGAATATTTATAGTTGAATTTATATTATGTATAACCCCATATTAAAAATTATTTAGTTATTAAACTTTGATTTTAACTATTTAAACCCTTCTTTAAATAAATTAATAATAAATGTCCTAATATAATCCAAGTGGGCCTAAATGGTCATATGTTATTCCTGAGTTTGTTTTTGGTCGAATTACACTTATCAAATAGAATTAGGACATGTGTTAGGGTAATAATAATATCATTGTTACCCTTAATTACCCTATTTACTTTTAACCGTGGTAAATAAAAGTAAAAAGTTACTATATACCAAAAATTATTTACATCTCATTGAACCACATTTTACATACTGACATCAACCGTGTCTCTCTGAATTTTGAAATTCCACTCACAGAAGCGGTAAAATTAAGTTTTATGAAAAATTCAGTTTTTTAACTACCACTTAGTGGTTTCACTATTCATCAAAAATTGAAAGTTTTCAAAAAAATACCAAAATTTCACCCTAGGATAATTTTGATATTATGAATCCAAAAATGAAGTCCATTTTGAAAAAAAAAATTATAAAATTTCAGAAACTGGTTATTAATATTCATAATGGATAGTTTTAATAATTTTTTATTAGCATATCATTGTTTAGTGAAACTCGGTATTGCGTACGACGCAAGATATCGATGAAGGTTGTGATTTCGTGTAAAGCAAGCCAAGTAAGTGTTGTGTAGAAAAAGATTCCTTTGATGATTTATATAACATAAAAGTCTCGGGTGTTACATTCTACCCCCCTTAAAATAAATTTTTCCCTCGAATTTCGTCACTTTGTAACAAACAAATGAGGATACCTCTCCCTCATCACATCCTCAAGCTCCCATGTAGCTTCTTCTAATTGGTGGTTCCTCCATAAAACATTCACCAATCGAGTGGTCTTGTTTCGAAGGAATTTTTCGCTACGATCCAGAATCTCTATTGTTTGTTCTTCATAGGAAAGATCTTTCTCTAGCGGTACATCTTCTGAGCTGAGTACATGTGAAGGATTGGGTATGTACTTTCTCAGGAGAGATACATGGAACACATCGTGAACTTGAGAGAAATTCGGTGGAAGTGCCAATCGGTAAGCTACCTTCCCAACACGATCCAGTATTTCGAAAGGACCGATATATCTAGGTCCCAACTTCCCCTTCTTTCCAAATCTCATAACCCTCTTCCAGGGAGATATTCGTAAGAACACTTTATCTCCAACTTCAAACTCTAGGTATTTTCATCGGTTGTCGGAATAACTTTTATGTCAACTCTGAGCTGCTCTTATGTGTTGTTAAATAGATCGGACCTTTTCTGCCATTTCATCAATGAGATCAGGTCCTAATAGCTTTCATTCCCCAACTGCATCCCAGTAAGTTGGAGTCCTGCATTTCTTTCCATAGAGAGCTTCATAAGGAGCCATCTGAATACTGGAGTGAAAGATATTATTATAATAAAATTCCACCAAAGGTAGGTGTTGATCCCAACCACCTTCGAAATCCATAGAGCAAGATCTCAACATATCTTCTAGAGTTTGAATTGTTCTTTCAGAATGACCATATGTCTGAGGATGATAAGAAGTGCTGAAACTCAACTCTGTATCCAGAGTATGCTAAAGACTTCGCCAGAACTTTGAGGTAAACCTCGGATCCTGGTCAGATATAATAGAAAGTGGTACTCCATACAATATTATAACTTCCTTTACATATATCCTGGAAAGTTGATCCAGAGAGAAATCCTCTCTAATAGTAATGAAGTGTGCATACTTTGTAAGACGATCAACTATGACCCATATAGCATTATTTCCTTTGGATGTTTTAGGAAGTCCTGTGACAAAGTCCATAGTTATGTTTTCCCATTTCCATTCGGGTGTGGGTAATGGTTGTAACGTCCCCTTAGACTTCTGTCTCTCAACTTTAACTTGTTGACAAACCAAGCATCGAGATACATATTCAGCAACATCTCTTTTCATTCCATGCCACCAGAAGTATTATTTTAGGTCCCTATACATCTTCGTGCTTCCAGGATGAATAGAGAATGAAGAACTATGAGCCTCATCCGACAGCTCCTTCTTTAATTCGGGGATGGGAGGAACACAAACCCGATTCCTGAACTTTATTATCCCATCACAATCAAGGTTGAATTCAGGAACATTTCTCACCTTCTTTTGTAACTCGACATCTTCTTTCTGTGCCTCTTTAAGCTTCACATGTATAGATAGTTGAACATTCATTTGAGAAAGATAAGATTTTCCCCTTCCATTATAATTCCAAGATCCAACCTTTGTAAATCCATAAATATTGGATCTTTTCTGATCCTCATCATGGATAAACTAGCATGGTCTTGTCGACTTAATGCATCTGCCACCTTGTTTGCTTTCCCAGGGTTGTAATGGATTGAGGAGTCGTAATCCTTAATCAGCTCCAACCATCTTCTTTGGGGCATATTCAGCTCATTTTGTGTGAAAATATACTTTAAACTTTTATGATCAGAATAAATGTCACACCTTTCTCCATAAAGGTAATGCCTCCAAATCTTTAATGCAAAGATTACCGCAGATAACTCCAAATCATGAGTTGGGTAATTTTACTAATGTATTTTCAACTGTCGTGAAGCATAAGCTATAACCATATCATTTTGCATAATAACACACCCCAATCCCTTCTTGGATGCATCACTGTAGATCACAAACCTTTTCCACTACAAGGCAGTGTGAGAACAGGTGCACTGGATAACCTTCTTTTCAACATCGTGAAATTCTCTTCACATTCCTCCGTCCAAACAAACTTAACTCCTTTCTTAGTCAACATGGTGAGTGGATTAGAAAATCGTGAAAAATATTTCACAAAACGTCGATATTATCCAGCCAAAACAAGAAAACATCGGATCTCAGTCACTATTGTGGGTCACGACCATCTATCGATAACCTCTCTTTTTTCTAGATCCACAGATATCCCCTCTTTTGAGATTATTTGACCAAAAAATGCAACTTTTTGAAGCCAAAATTCACACTTGGAAAATTTTTCATAAAGATTATCCTTTCTCAGGGTCTTCAATATAAGTATCAAGTGATCTTCATGTTCTTACTTTCTCTTTGAATAGAAAATAATATCGTCTATAAAGACTACCACAAACTAATCAAGATAGTCTCTAAAGTCTCTTTTCATTAGATCCATGAAGATAGCAGGGGAATTAGTAAGACCAAATGGCATCACTATAAATTCATAGTGTCCATACCTTGTACGGAAAGTCGTCTTTGGTATATCCTCCCTTTTGACCCTTAATTGATGATACCCTGAACGAAGATCAATCTTGGAAAAGTATTGAGCTCCGCGTCGTTGGTCAAATAGGTCATCGATGCGCGGGAGAGGATATTTGTTCTTGATAGTGATCTTGTTAAGTTCTCGATAATCAATGCAGAGTTTCATTGATCCATCTTTCTTCTTAACAAACAGAACAGGTGCTCCCCAAGGTGACGCACTAGGGCGTATGAACCCCTTCTCAATATTCTCTTGGAGTTGATTCTTCAATTCCTGCAACTCAATTGGGGCCATTCTATAAGGTGTCCTTGAAATAGGCAAAGCACCTGGTACGAGTTCTATTGAAAACTCAACTTCACGATTCGGTGGAAGACCCGGTAATTCATCCGGAAAGACATCATCAAACACTTGTATAGTGGGCATATTCTTAATCGTGAGTTTCTCACCAACCATTTGAGATAAATAACCTTGATTTAGTGGAATCAAGACCCATAAGATGGAAGGAATTTCCACTGGAAGGTTATGTTCATCCTTGCAGCGATAAACGATCATAGAATGATCTGGAATATGAAATGTGACTTCCCTTCTTTGGCAATTGATAGGAGATCCATGTAGAGAAAGCCAATACATGCCAAGAATCACATCAAATTACACTATAGGAAGGATCACAAGATTTGCTGGAAGCACTTTCCCACAAACTTTAATCGGAGAAGAATTATAAACTTTTGATGAGATTGTAGTGCCATTAGGTGTTGTCACAGCTTACTCAACATCTAATTGTTGAGGTAATACGGTGATACCCTTAGAAAATTTTTCAGAAATAAAAGAGTGGGTGGATCTAGAATCAAATAAAACATTTGCTACTTTAGAGTGGATGGTAAGTGTACCTTTCACCACATCGTTATCGTACTCCACATCACTGATAGAAATTTCATGTGACATTCCTTTGTCATTAGCCTTAAGAGTTTTTTGACGTCGATCATCATCATCAACCCTTAGATTAGGGCATTTATTGGCATAATGTCCCATCTCCTTGCACTTGAAACATTGAAGTTTAGTAGGTTCATTCTGTGTATCCATTCCTTTGTTTGCATCATTAGAAATCTTCTTCCCATCATCGCAGCATTCAAATGCCCGATGACCTTCTTTTTAACATTTGAAACATTTACTTGTCCCTTTAAGACAACTCCCTCCATGTTTCCTTCCACACTTTGAGCATAAGGGAAAGCTCATCTTCTTTTCAGTGTGCTCTTTAGATTTTCCATTGAATTCCATTTTCATCTTCTTATCAAACCCATATGACTGATGGGTTACTCCAATCTCCATCTCATCTTTGAGAGCACATCGAACGATTTCCTCGTAGCTATTTAAGTCCCTTATGGATAAGGCCCTTCAAAGACTTGGTTTTAAGCCACTAAAGAATCGATCGATATTACTCTCAGGTTGGATAATAATACCAGAAGAGTACCTTGCAAGTCTGGTAAAATTTGCTTCATAGGTACCAATAGATTCGTCATTCTTTTGCTTCAGTTCAAGAAACTCTTTCTCCATCTTTGTTCGGAGAATATGAGGGAAGTAATTATTGAAAAATACGTTCTTGAACTCGTCCCATTCCATGGACTCAATTCCATCCCTTTGCCTCGTATTCTTAATAAGATTCCACCATTGATCAGCATCACCTTCAAAATGATACACTGCTAAGATGACTTTATCATGCTCAGAACATTGAAGAACTGAAAATATCTTTTCAGTAGTACTAATCCATTGTTCAGCTTCTAATGGATCAGTAGACCCACTGAATGAAGGTGGACGCTATCTCATAAAGGATTCAACAGAATGTTGCTCCTTCCTTTCATCATTTGGAAGTCCTGCATTATTCATAGCTTGAGAAAGTTGTGTGAGCATGGCTACATGATTTTTCATTCCAGCTCCCATAACGTTTGGTTACTTTGGGGGACAATCATTGCATTTCCCATCGCATTCCGCATTAACACGGTTCCTTCGTGTTCTAGCCATTGACTGAAACCAAGAAGAATAGTGTGAGCAACAAAAATTATAATAGGAAAACCACATAATCAAGAATAAAATTTCACACTTTAGGTCTTATCCTAGGTTATTCATGGCCATTTCTAAAACACTAAGATTGTGTTCTATGCTTAGACTTATCCTTAGGGTTCTTACTAAGGCTTTCACATCCTAGTTTTCCAAAGATTGACTATACCTTTCCTCTGATACCAACTATAACGACCCATACTTTACATACATTGTTTTTACTTCAGAATTGAAGCACACTTTTTACAACATATAACAAAACCAAGAATGGACCGTATAGGTATAGTGTCTTTAGAAACTGGGAAACATAAACAACTGGTTCATAAAGCATCTACTTTTCCTCCCATTTATTTTATCATATCTAGAGTCCCTTTTTGGCATATTCTACTTAATAACCTTCTTCCTGACCTGGGGAAACAAAACATACAAAACGGTGAGCTCAACTGCTCAATAAGGGTAAACAAAATAAATATCAATCACATAATATTCATAAGAATATAACATTTTAGAGATCTTAACCTAAAAAAGAGAGAATAATTTCATAACATGGGATAAATCATAGTAGTGAAATTAAATCCCAATAATCATAACTTAAAACATGAAACTTTGTGTCATACACACATAATCATAGATAATCATTTCTTATTAGTCAAGACTCATTTCCAAGACTATCTTAGTGGAAAAAGTCCATTTCTGAACTGAGTTACCCTCGTTTCAGTCCTGCTTCACTAAACCGGTATAACCAACCGTTCCAGCCATGTCTATCTCATGAGATATAAAATATTTACCCAATGCATTGGAGGGAGATATAGGTCCCACCCATCTCATAATGATACCATTCTTATGTGTGCCACAAAATCATAAATCATACATCATTACATAACCCATGTAATAAAAATGAGATTCTTATAAAACAATTCATATAAGATAAAGGAATTCATAAAAATAATTCCATAACAACATAATCAAATAAATGTAATAATAGGGATAGAAATAGAACCCTTTATTATCTTAGATGGAAAATAATTTTGATATAACACTTGAACTCCATTCTGGAGGAAAATATCCTTTCTGCTTCAATTTTTTTTTCCTTTCTTAACAGTCCTACAATTTTAAACTAAAATAAGTTGATTAAAAATAAACTTGAAAACTTGTAAAGGAAGCTTCTTGGAAATAATGTTTTAAAAATCCATTCATGCCGTATAAGTTAAAAAAACATTCTTCTCGTACTTTTGTCAGAAAAGTCAAAAAGTACCTCGTATAAAAAATTACAAAAGATTTCATTCATATCTTTTACTAAAAACTCACCGAAGGGTAAAATTGGATATTAAATATTGTATAAGTATATTAATATCACATATTGAGGAAACATGGATGTGGATGATAAAATACACCCCAGTAAATACCAAAGTACAAACAATCTCGGATAAAAATGAGATTGTGATATTTCCCTTACCGTAGGACCTATATGATTTGTACGTGTACGAACCTACTTTATAATGATTTAAATAATGTTATTGACTTATTCCAGAATCATAATTATTTTTATGATATCATATTTGATCATATTCTTAGCTTCTTAGTAGTAATATTTCATTGCTACTTATTATTCGGGTGTTTAAAACTTTTTGTTCTTATCCGTGTTTTGTCGAATAAATTCTTATTCTTCTCTTTAGGTTATAGATACCTAATTTCCAGAATGTTATTAGTGTAATATATATAATATTATTTCATTTAATTCATTTATATAATCATTATGAAATGAAGATCATGTAGAATGAGTCGCATCACATCGTGGAGACGGTATTCCGTACGTACACACGAGTGATGATATCGTTCCTATGATCGTGGAATTGTATTGGAGTGTATGTATACTATTTCATAATCAGTATCACGTTATAAAAGTCATATATAGTCATTATTTACACCATTATACCCATCCAAGTAAGGTGGTGGTCGAAAATAGATTACACCACGGCGTGGAGACATTATTTCGTACGTACGCGCACGCGGTGATTTATTTTTCCATAGGATGGATAGATGGTGAAATAGGGTTGTTTCGTACTTATAATAAAATATCAGTATATGAGTTATACTGATGTTTTTACTTCATAATGAAACAAATATAGAATAAGAAGTGGAAGAAGAAATAAAGATGAAAGAATCGGTAACGGACATTACCTCTTCTTTGAAGTGCTTCTTTGAGACCTCCTTTTAGGGAAATAAATTGGTCTATGAAGAAGTCCAGGACTTCTAGGATGTCTCTATGGAAGTGTATAGGAGAAAGTGGCAGGGGTTGTCTAGAATTGAAGGCTTAATGTGGTGTGAGGAATAGAGGGAGGATGTTCCCTTTTATAAGGGAGGAGAGGGGCACCTTTGGAATAACTAACAATATTATTTTATTATAAAGTCAATCTCGGTTTTAAATAGTTCCAAATTGATTTATTTCAAAGCTAAGGTGGGGATGGGTCGAAATACTCTCATCCAATAGAATTTATACAAGTTTAGGTTCCTATTTTAACCTTATCATTTAGATTTAACATTAAGTTAAATAATTTTACTTTTACCGTGTCTTCTTGTGTTCTATAAGGTTAATAAACATACTATAAGCAGCCAAATGAACCCCAAGTTGTTTATTATTAATATATATAACCTTATATAAGTCATTTTTCAGAACCTTATATTTTTAGGAATAAAAGAACAATTAATAATATAATATTTGTTTTAAAAACTATTTTATGTCAATTTTGAAACTATTTAGTAATTAATTTTTGTGAAAATAATAACAGAATGATTAGTTCGAAAACATTTAATTAAATGAACACTAACATGTCATATTAATCTATAAAATTAGTGGAATTCATAAAAATTGTCAAATTACAATTATTTTGGTGTTTATAACATCAATTATGTCAATATTTCATTAATAAGATAATTACTGCATCATAATTGTGTCATAAATAAATTAAATTATTTAATGTCTAAAAATTAAAAATAAAATACCATTATGTAGGAAATCGTTTTTTCTTTCTAATGAATATTTATAGTCGAATTTATCTTATGTATAACACCATATTAAAAATGATTTAGTTATTAAACATTGATTTTAACTATTTAAACCCTTCTTTAAATAAATTAATAATAAATGTCCTAATCTAATCCAAGTGGGCCTAAATGGTCATATTTTATTCCAAATATTGTTTTTGGTCAAATTAAACTTATCCAATAGAATTAAGACATGTGTTAGGGTAATAATAATATCATTTTTACCCTTAATTACCCAATTTACTTTTAACCGTGGTAAATAAAAGTAAAAAGTTACTATTCACCAAAAATTATTTTAATCTCATTGAACCACATTTTACTTACTGTCATCAACCGTGTCTCTTGGATATTTGAAATTCCACTCACAAAAGCGGTAAAATTAGGTTTTATGAAAAATTCAATTTTTTAACTACCAATTAGTGGTTTCACTATTCATTAAAAATTGAAAGTTTTCAAAAAAATACCAAAATTTCACACTAGGATAATTTTGATATTCAGAATCCAAAAATAAAGTCCATTTTGAAAAATACAATTTATAAAATTTCAAAAAGTGGTTATTACTATTCATAACAGCTAGTTTTAATAATATTTTATTAGCATATCATTGTTTAGTGAAACTCGGTATTGCGTACGACACAAGCTATCGAGGAAGGTTGTGATTTCGTGTAAAGCAAGCCAAGTAAGTGTTGTGTAGAAAAAGATTCCTTTGATGATTTAAATAACATAAAAGTCTCAGGTGTTACACCCATGTCACCCAAAAATTTATTAGAAATGAATCTCCATACATGATTTGAAATGTCACAATATAGAAATAGGTGATCATTGTTGTATGACACATTAAAAGTGAAAAAATATAGGGGAGGTTCAAACATAAGATAATGAATCTATTATTCATGGGAAACATCTTATACAAGATTTTACAGTGGTGGAACCGAAAATTTTGCTGGATAAATCTTTTTTTGAATTATTTATTCCATTTAGGAATTTTATTCGAGGTACCACAAGGGGAATTATTGTAAATCCATGCATTGGGAACACCCATTTTGGAAGACATTCAAATATAGAGATCATTTTCATAGAATAAAATGAGAAAATCTTGTTGATCAGCTCAGTAGTGAGGCATGACTCGAGCAGTTTGATGTGGCTAACAACAAGCCTGATCAAGATATTTTCTAAGTCAAATGAAACACTATAGGTGTTAAAAATAGAGGATGAAATCCATTCTATGTCCTAGGAATGATCAGTTTTTTAATGAGGCTGATGGATAGTGAATTTGAACAAAATGAGAGAAACTTTTGTCTAAAGAGTTCTTGCACAACCATTATTTGATCAGTTTTGTTAAGACGTTAAAACACCCTAAATAACATATTAGTGAATCCAATAGGTCCATGAACACTATATCTGTTAAGGGATAATAGTTCATGTTTTACTTCCTCAGAAGATGGATATGCTCTAAGAAAACAACTCAGCATGTTATAGATGTTGCAACACTGGGAATATCCTAATCATGGATTTTCTGGTAAAAAATATTGTTAAAATAGTGGGAAGTAGCAACATAAATAGCCAAGTCATCTGGAAGGATTTTACCATAACCTATCTGGAATATATCCTTTTTTTTTTGAATTTCCTCCGATTATCCATGTACTAAAAGAATTTAGAATTTCATTTACCCTCCTTAATCTGTCTTAAGTTAATCTAACCATTTAGTACTCTATCATTAGTGTTGATAAGATCATTAAATTTATATAGGATATTCATCTCTTCATCAAAGGGAGCATCTAGAAGGATAATTCTATCATATAATGATTTTAATTCATGTTCAATTTTTTATATATCTATGTCAATATTAGAGAATCATGATCTGGGTTTGGCCTAACCTCTTAGGGAGTATTTGGTAGCCTTTTCTTATCATTAAGTCTTAGAAAATAATAACCTGAAAAATTTATAGACCATTTACTACTCATAATGAAATTCCATTCACCAACACCAAGCCAAGAATTATTGAATTTGAAAGAAAAAAATATGATTTCTATCGGTTCTCTATATGTTCATCATTAAATTGGGGGTATCCTAGTGAAATCCATGCAGAGAAAGGCATTAAAATCAGATCACATGATCCTCCCCTACAAGGAATCAAAGGCACAATCAAACTTGTTGTCCTACCTCACATTCATAGTGTACCTAGTATAACCGAGTCAAGAACCTTATAGTAGAATTTTTAAAAAAAAGTGAAAGTTAGTAAGTTTATGAAATTTAAGAGATGTGGCCATATTAAAAATTTTACCTTCCTTTTCATTTGGATTAATGACTATATTAATGTCACCCATAATGATCCAGGTATATGAGATGCTTTCAGAAATAGGGGAAAGCTAATCTCAAAGGATTATTCTTCGAGTGAAGCTATAAAATAAGATTAGCATTTCAATGGTAGTTTCCCATTAGAATAATCTTTATTAGTGTTCTCTATATTTCTCCTTAATATCTGTAGGTTCCGGGCATAATGTAAGCGCGTTGATGGGTGTACCCAAGTTTAATTTTACCATTAAAAATGATCAATCTGAGATCTGTCATGATGATAAAACGCTAGATCTTCAGAATATAATGTATAAGAAAAGGAAATAGGTATGTCCCGCAACTATAGAGAGGATCATCATATGTTGGTTATAATTAATTTAATTAAAATACAAGAATTACCTAGATGGAATTATCTCTCCATTGATGCTTTTGGTCACGATCCAATGTGACACATCGTTACGTTGCAGAAGCCAAGTGAATGCTTCCTCTAGTGGTGATCCACACATGCTCCATGTATCTATGGATATCGCCAAAGGTATCTCTAGGTGCTAGCGTAGAAGATACTTCACTTATAATTTCCATCTTCGATCTCCTTGAGAGCCTCTTCCAAAGTTCTCTCCTTGATCCAATGGAGGACGATCTATCTCATAACTTGAGAGTGTTATTGGAGGAAATGATTTCTCTCATGTCATGAGAGATTTCTTGAGATACGTTTTGTACAACCATATAGAATGGATAGATCTATTGATAATAATGTAATTGGGATTTATATTACATATAATAATAAAATGAATTAATTACCCAAAGGCATTTATTCATTTCATTTAATTCTTATTAAGACCCCATGTCTAAGAATATCATTTGACTATTTTTATCACTTGACATGTGACCAGAGAATTAAACATAATATTATTTAGTTAAATAAGTAATATTATTTATCACAAATCCCCAAAAAAAGTAAACGGCGTGTACTTTTCTTTTTCCATTTTCTATATTTCTTCCACCACATTTATTAGAACTTGAATAATGATTATTTATTTCTTAAATAAATATCACTTCATTATTCAAAATAATATATATATATATATATATATATATATTTCTCCAACAATATATTCTACCAAATAACTAGTGTTGAAATAAATGTGATATGGCATCCTTGAATAATTATTAACCACAATTCGGAATAATCTTAATTCTAATTTTTAAATTGAGTATTTAACTGAGAAACTTAAATACACTTAGTGTGTGACCATCTAGGCATGTTTCTCTGTGGAATTAGAAGGATCATTCCTAAAGGCAAAGTTTAGTGTCTAGAAACATGCTATGGAACCCATACAGACAGAAGTTAATGTCGTAATGACGTGTAACCTTATACAAATTCTTACCGTGTAATGTAATCCATTTGTCTTGATATATCGAATCAAGTGGGTTGCATGCTACTGTCATCAACCCATAAACTCGATTACTCTTTCTTTGACCCCCTGAAATTGAACATTCCCATTCCTAACAGTGGCCATGGATTTATTTAAGCTGTGTAAATTCCATCAAAGGTCCTGAGATATCAACATCTGTTATGGAATAGAATGGAAGAAATCCTTTATTGCATTATCTGTTAATGCAGTATTACTTGTGATGCACCCAAAATATCCTACCTCACTGCAAATAGTGTGTCATCATATTTTTCATTAATACATCTAAGTGCACGAGCTATAATACCCATTAATAATAATATTAAAGTCTATGGAAAAATACACACATATGCAGATAGAAACATCTAATGACACTATGAAATATGGATTTCCTACAGATGGGCCTCATTCTCACAATATCCTTCTAGATATTACCAAGGGAACACACCATGAGAAAGTGTCTAAAAGTTTTATGAGTCCTCACCCCTAAGGGTTTATATTATTTCCATCTCTAAAATAACATCATCTGACCATAAGAAATATATTCAATAATAGTATTATAGTACTTCCGGGTTCTCATCATAGTAGGGATACACCATGACCTTTTAGTGAAACAACTATCCTTAAGAGATTATCACAAGCATTTTAATACAAAAGAATAATCAATATGTTATAAGGTTTTTATTAATATTCAAATCCATGAATAAAAATTTATAATAAAGTGAAAAGTAGTTGGTTCTAGGCCTCCAACTCCAACAGACTCCCAATTGGACTAGAGCCAACTTCTAACAACCTTTAACCCTCTAGCTCTCACATGGTATTCATACTTATACTAAGATAATCCATTATTCATGGGGTCCACCACGTTTTCTTCCATGGACACTCTTCTCACTAAAACTTCACCCCTTTGGTAGAAATACATTAAGAGGCGATACTTTCGGAGAATGTACTTCATCCATTAATGTGACCTTGTTCTTTTTCAAGAGCCACCACTACATTATTAACACAATACAATGTTACATGGTATCTACTTATAATAACCACAACAAGATCCTAGAAAAATTTCAGAATCCAGATGGCTTACTTGAGTGCATCAGAAGATGATATATATTTGGAATCCACTGTAGAATCAGCGACAACATGATGCTTTAAACTCTCCCAGCTCATATCTTTTCCGTTGAGACAAATTACATATCTTGATTATGAATTCAAATCATTTTGATCTATCTAAAAACTAGCATCATCATACCCTCTAATGAGAATCTCCTTGTCTCTTCTATACACGAGTAACATATCCTCGGTTCTTCTCAGATACTTAATGATAGTCTTAACAACCATACAATGTTGTTCTCTTGGATCTTCTTGATATATTCACACAATGATTAGAAAATAGGCAACCTCAAGCCTATTATATAACATGGAATACATGATGGATCCTATATCTGAATCATATGAGATCTTACTCATCCTATCATTCTCTTATTGTGTCTGAGGAAACATTATCTTAGAAAGATATAGGCCATGCGATACTGGAACCAATCATATCTTGGATTGTTCCATACTAAATCTCTTTAGTATCTAGCCAATGTATGTAACCCAACATAGTCCAAGAAGTCTCTTGGATCTATCATGAATTATCTTGATACCTAAAATGTAGGCTGCTTCACCTATGTACTTCATGGAGAAACACTTGTTCAACCAGTCCTTAACTGACTGTATGACTGGTACATCAATTTTAATAAGTAATATGTCATAAACATATACTACTAGGATAGTGAACAAATTCCCATGAAACCTATTATAAACACATGGATCACGTTAGTTCTTAATTAAACCAAATTCTTTTATGGCTTCATCCAATAAAATTTTCAATGACCTAGTTTATTTCTTTAATACATAAATGAATTTTTGAAACATGAAAACCTATTTGGCTTCGTCTTGTGTCACAAACCATTCTAGTTGTGTCATATAGACATATACATAAAGATTCCCATTATGGAATTATATTTTGACATCCATCATCCAAATATCATAGTCATGGTAAGATGTTATGGAACGTATGATTCTTATGTATTTAAACATGAAATCTGGAGAGAAGGTTTCATCGTAGTCAATTCCTTGATGTTTTCTGAATCCGTTATCCAGTTTCCCTACATTATATGTTCTAACGTGACCTTCTATGTCCAACTTTCTCTTGAACACCCATTTTTACTCAACAGAATTTTCATCAACTGGCTCATTGACCAGAACCTAGGCATGGTTTTGATACATGGAATTCATCTCATGATTCATAGCTTCTATCCATATAGAAACTTTTGAGCTCTATACTTCTTCCTTGTAGTCTAGAGGTTCATCATTGTCTAGTAATAATAATTCACTATCCTCGGTGATTGGAATCCAAATCTCTCCGGTTCCATTACCTCCTTTAATCTCCAACACTGTACTTGTGTTTTTAGAACCTCTTCCACAGGGACGTGTGGAACTTTTTCCTGTACCAACTCATGTGTATCTTGAACATCATCTTCATCGAATTCATTATTTACCCCCAATATACTTTTTGAGTATTTTCTCCCTGTAAAAAACACAAATTTTTTGGTGACATTCACTTTCTTGTCTGAAGGGTTATATAGGAAATATACTTTATTTTTCATGGGATATCCTATAAATATACACCTTGTGCCTC
This sequence comes from Viscum album, assembly GCA_963277665.1. NCBI lineage: Eukaryota > Viridiplantae > Streptophyta > Magnoliopsida > Santalales > Viscaceae > Viscum > Viscum album. The sequence goes on from OY728133.1 coordinate 671,508,085, forward strand.
GAGGTGCTAGTTTGTTGCCTAAGAAGTCTGTAACAAATTACTTTTATCCCCATACACGTGTGTGTGAAAAAAATGGGTTTCTTTCCATTCCATAATTCATATGGAATTCCATTTGCCGTCGTATTTGGTACTCGGTTTAATGTGTATACTGCAGTTTGTAGTGCATATCCCCAAAAAGATAATGAAAGACTTGTATGACTCATCATTTACCCCACTACGTCTTACATGGTGTGGTTCCTCTTTTCCCCAACACTATTACACTATGGTGTGTAATGAGGAGTGAGTTAAGATAAAATCCTAGACTCCCATAAAAGGTCGATGAACTCTTGGTTCAGGTATTCTCCACCTCAATCCGATCAAAGCTTCTTTATCTTCTTACCAAACCGATTCTCTACTACATTCTTTAATTCCTAAAAATTCTCCAAGGATTATAACTTATACCTCATTAAGTAGATATAGTCATATCTACTGAAATCATCAGTAAAAGAAAGGAAGTAAGTGTATCCACCTCTATCTTCTACTAGAAATAGTCCACAGACATCCGTGTGTACCAATCCTAGAATCTATGTGGACCTTTATCCTTTTCCACTGAATGGAGGCTTAGCCATTTCCCTTGTAAACAAGCGTGACATCTATCAAGTGTTTTTAACTTGGTAGAGTATAAATAACAATCTTGGAAGTGCTCTGTCAAGTGATTCTCATTTTTATGAGCGAGATGATGATTCCAAAACTGGGTATTGTATAAGTCTTGTGAGTCTGTTTCTTTATCCATTTCCAACACTTTCTTTTCATAATTTAATACATACAAACAATTATTTAAATGTGCCATACCATAACATATTTTGTACATATAAAATAAATAACCCTTATTTCCAAACATGAAAATAAATCCATTCATATTCAAACATGATGCATGATGTATGTTTTTGGTAACATTAGGCACATAATAACTATAATGTAAAACCAAAAGCATCACAGTTGTCAATGACAGATGGTAATCGCCAATGGTCAATGCATCCATCCTCACGCTATTAGATGTTTAAAGATCCACCTATCCTCTAGAAATATTTCTTAATCTACTTGGTTCCTGCATTTGAGTACAAATGTGAGCCCCACATGCTTTATATAACACCCAATGTGTAAAAATGGAAAGATTACACTCGATAACAAATGAACCTCTAACTTATCCACGCTTCTTGGTGTAGTTCATCTTCTAGTGTCCTAGCTTACCACATGAAAAACATACTGCCTCCCATTCCTTTTCTTGCCTCTGGATCTTCCCCTTCTTGGAGGGATGATTCTTGAGGGCCTCATACCATTTATAAATCCTTTCCCCTTTGCCTTTTCCTTCCTCTTCTTATTCACCATAAGGATTGTGGGTTTTTTATTCCCCATGTCTGTATATACCTAGAGAATCAAGTTCATAAGTTTCGATAGACACTTCTCATTTTTTTTCATGTTTTAGTTGAAAATAAATCTAGATATGGTCCTGGGAAGCGATGATGGGATAAGATATGTACGCTTCTCATCCAGGAACATAATAGCTAAGATGTCCTGACGTTAAATGTTTCTAATAAGCTTGACTACATGAGGCCTAGCTGGCGCAGACTCTCCAAGAATAGTTGTGAACAATGAATTGGAGATATCATATCTCTCATGTCACTCCTAATCTTGATATATATCTTTAAGATTATACTTCTTGCTATACATTTCCATGTTTTTATGTTGCTTCAAGAGCTCATTAGACATGGAATATCACATGAAACATTGGAAAAATGTGGAATCATCCAAATGTTTCATATACAGAGATATTTCCCCATCACTGTCCTCATTTCTATGTGCAACTGAAACATGCTCCTCCACCACAAACAATTTCCTATCATAGTGAAGAATGAGGCATAAACGCCTCTACCACTCCTAGAAATTGGTTTAAGTGATAAGTTTTTCCTTCTCATGTATGGTTCGCAATGATATGTTTGATGTAATTTTCCTTGTCATTTATATAAAATAGGATGAGAAAATATTTAGTACTTTATCATGATAAAACTAAGACAAATAAATAAATAAATACTTTTTAGTCTCCCTCTAATTTATCGAAATCCAATATCCCTCACCATTAACTTTGGAATATTCTTTTTCTTGGATATTCTAGTGGAAAGGATCCATATTTCCCTTCACATTACTCCAAATAGGGTTGGTCAAGAAAGTTAAAAAATTTTAGGTATGAATTCTAAATTCCAAATACATTAAATTATATCTCCTTGATCCACTAAGTGTACTCCCTAATCCTGAAATCCTTTTATTTTGGATTTACTCAACCTTTGCCTCTTGGTCACACCAATTCCTGCTGTGGAAGTAAACCCTTGATATGAAGCAATTCAATTCATCCCAAAACCTCGAATTAGAATTCCTCGATAATTGAAATCACCCCAACTAGGGTTGTTCAAGCACATTGAACTATGGTTTGATTCTAAGCAAGATTATGGAAGGCTATACGAACGTAATATTTCCTTGAGGTATTTTATCCTTATATGTAAATTTTCATTTTATTATCTTTATTAAATGCTTGTTAATATTAAGTGGGAAATACTTAAGTGATTAACCATGTCTAAGATAATATTTACGCATAAACCAATCGTATTTTAGGTCCATCTTGAATGGTTGTTTAATTCATTAATTATGTGATCGTGACAACAAACCCAGATAAATGAACGATAAAAGTAATAGAAATAAAATAAATGGAATGATAATGAGCTTTTTCTATTGATTATTTTACCTAGAAGTTGATAAAATAACCAAATACCTAGGGAAGAAAACCCCTTGAACCTTTTATGTTCGTGTTTATAGCTTTCCACTTGTCCACCTTTGTATCTCCTTGGATTTTTATTTCCTTGGATCCTAACTTGAGTTGCCTTCACAATATTGGGAGCTCCATCCATCATATATGCTTTTATCTCACATGCATGTGAGGGGTAAAATAAGGATTCACATAAAATAAACATTGGGCATGTAGGCCCTACATATTAATGAAGAGAAGGCTCACAAGACAACGAATTTAATTTAAATAAATAAATTAAAAGAAACCATCCACATAAAAAGGTCCTAGTCTGTCACATGATCATCCATACATGTAATGATATTTACGCATAAATAAAACTATCATTCAATTATTTAATCATTATTGTTTAAGATAAATCACGCTAGAATCAATTTATTAATATCTTTATCTAATAAATCCTTTTATATTAATGCCTTTTCTATATTTCCTTAAGATTCTCATCCATCACAATTTTAAACAAATAAATTCATTTAAAATTATCTTTTTAGGTAACTTGTACCTTTAAGGAAACCTGGTGAATTCCCGTTTATAACTACCCAATGAGTAGAAATGAACATTTAAAAGATTTTAAATTAAAAAATATATATATAACACCTATCACATGTTGTGACCTTGCTTTTCACCCACACCATGGTACAAATCTCAAGGGTTTGTATAATATAATAATAAATTTTTATAAATATGCCTAATTTGGATGAGTACAAAGCATGTAGTTCCTACTACATGGCGTGTACTATCGTTCAATGTCCATATAAAGTACACTCCCATGCTATCAGTGTGTATATGTACTTAGGAATTCATCGGGGTACACGGTGTGTCTAGTGGGCCACAAGCCATGTAGTATCCACATTACACAACATCCAGTTGGGAAATCCGTGTATGGGGTACATGGTCCAACCCTAACCCAAAGGGACTACATTCCGTGTCCAGTGGGCCACATGGTGTGTAATCTAGAAACCATGTTCCACCTATTCCTATTCAACACATGAAGTTATAAAGACTCAGATAAACTCCATTACATGGCTTGGATTGGCGGACTGGTCTCAATGCATTGAGCCTTGAATACACAGTGTGTGATCCAGAATACACATCGTGTGTTCTAGTGTTGTATGGCCAGAAACCTTTGGAAACTCCAGATGAGATCCGCTATTTTTATTTTAATAAAAATTATAAGAAAGCTTGTTTATGTAAAGTAAACGAGAAAAAAATAGAAGAAACATATCTCAAGATTCAGATTTACATAACGATTAACTTGAATTGAAACAACTAAATTTTTAAATGCATAAATCATTAATAAAAATAATTATAATCAATGACATGACCCCTCTGATACCTCTTTTAGATTCTGGGCATAGTAGAAGTGCGTCGATGGGTGTATCCAAATTTAATTTTACTATTAAAAACAATCAATCAGAGATCCATCACGATGATAAAACATCGGATCGTTGGAATAGAATGAAGAATGAAAAGGAAAGAGGAATGTACCGAAACCATAGAGAGGATCATCATATATTTTTTATAATTAATATAATTAAAAGACAATAATTACCATGATGGAATTCTCTATCCATTGAAGCTTCTAGTTATGGTCTAATGGGATTCATCGTTGCGTCACAAAAGCCATGTGTAGGTTTCCTATAGCGGTGATCCATATGTGATACATATATCTCTAGACATTGCCAAAGGGATTTCCTGGTGCTAGTGTAGAAGATCATTCACTTGTGATGTCCACATTTGATCTCCTTGAGAGACACTTCCAAAGCACTCTCCTTGATCCGGTCGAGGATGATCTCTCTCTTAACTTGGGAGCGTTCTTGGAGGAAAGTTAATTCTCTCTTGTCTTGAGAGCTTTATCATGATTTGTTGTGTAAAAACTTAGAGAATGTATAGATCTATTGAGAATAATGTAATCGGGATTTATGTTACCTAAAATAATAAAATGAATTAATTACCCAAAGTAATTTATTCATTTCCCTTAATTCATAGTAAGGCCTCATGTCTAATAATAAAATTTTACTATTATTATCACTTGACATGCACCCAAAAAATTAAACCTAATATTATTTAATTAAATAGATAATATTATTTCTCACAAATCCACAGAAAAACTACACAACATGTACATTAATATACACAGTGTGTAATTTTTTTCTATTTTCTTTATTTCTTCCACCACATTTATTAGACCTTGAATAATGACTATTTATTTATTAAATAAATATCACTGCATTATTTGAAAATAAATATATATTATTTCACCCACAATATATTCTCTCAAATAACTAGTGTCTACTTAAATGAGATCATGAATCATTGAATAGGTATAAAACCACAACTGGGATTAATATTTATTCAACTTGTTAAATTGAATATTTAATTAAGATAATTGGATACACATAATGTGTGACCCTCTAGGACTCTTTCTCAGTGGTATTATGAAAATATTGCCTAATTTATAAGGTTAGCATCTAGAAACATGACAATTCAACCATAGATAAAGATGTTAATTCCACAATGATGTGTCACATCAAATGAAAAATTACTCTGTAATGCGATCCCTTTGTCTCGATATCTCGAATCAAGTAGGTTACAAGCAAGTGTCATCAACCCTTGCGCTCGATTACTCTTTCTTTGACTTACCAAAATTGAAATTTCCCATTCCTAACCATGGATATGGATTTATTTAGGCTATATCAATTCTATCAAAGGGCCTGAGATTTCAACTTCCGTTATGGAACAAAAGGGAAAAATCCTTTCTCTCATTATCTATTAATGCAGTATTACTTGTGACTCACCCAAAATATCCTACCTCACTATGAATAGTGTGTCATCAAAATTTTCATCAATACATCTAAGTGCACGAGTTTTAATAACCATTAATAATAATCTTAATGTCTAAGGACTAATACACACATCCACAGATAGGAACATCCAATGACACTATGAAATGTGGATTTCATATTGATGGGTATTATTATCATAATATCCTCTTGAATATTACCAAGGGTGAACACCATGAGAAGGTGTATCAATGTTTTATGATTCCTCACCCCTAATGGCCTGTATTATTTGTATCCATCAAATAACATCATCTAGATATAGAACATATATTCAAGAATAGTGTTCTGGAACATCCATATTCTCATCATAGCTGGGATCATCTATGAACCTCTAGTGAAACAACTATCCCTAGGACATTATCACATGATTTCTCACATAGAAGAACAATCAAGAAGTGATAAGTGTTGGGGATAATCCTGATTATGGGCCAAAAAATGCTTTGAAAAATATCATGAGAAACCTATCAAAATATAGAAGTGATATAAATAGAATAATGAAATCAGCATGCAGTATTTTTAACATAGAAAAACCCTCCCAAATGGAGGATTTAATAACCACGGAGAAATTCCAAAATATCCACAATGAATCATAGAATACAAAGAATCCATGTAATTCCTGAACATGAATTACAAATGAGAGAGCATAGAAAACCTGTGTTAAAACCACACCCTGATACGCCTTTTCCTTCTCTCTAATAATCATCCCACTGACGCCATGTATCAGATGATCAATATCGAACCAAACTTTACCCTTATATCAACGAAACGCCACTACCTTAGATATCTTCACCAGAACACGCATCATCCTTGCACCAGCTTGCGAGACCTGAATGATCTCATAATCATGATGTACCACCAATCTTCAATTTGAACATGCCACCTGATCAACGCTATTAGGAAGACTTTCGATACATGTACCTAATCATCAATTGCATCACCGCTGCTCCACACCTATAAAACACCGATGTGTCGCACATGCTACCACTGACATGAAATCCCTCTTCTTTTTCTCAGTGGACTACATCTTGAACACCCTTGTAAGAACATTGCACATGTACAAGACAATTGCATCATCGTCATTGTGTAACATGGCCACCACTAACACAACAACCCCTTCCCGAGTCTCCCTTGTCGGTTACATCTTACCAGGAGACCCTATCAAAAATATGTTGATGCATCCTCTTTAGATAGACATCACGTCTATAATAATCAATTAATGCAATCAACATCCATTATTCTATCCATTAATATTGAGAATTAAATATCCATTAATTTTGGGAGAAAATAATCAATTAATGTTGATATAAATCCCCTCATTAATAATTTTCCTCACTCATCTATAATTGTGATGAATCCCAACAATCCAACCCTTCAACACATTAATGAATAAAATCACCCAACAATCCCAGTTGGAAAGAAAATAGGTTGGTATCACACCAAACAGAATCAACTGTAGAAAATATGATGACGTCCTTTTTCACTTCTGATAAAAAAATTCAGCTCCCCCTGCAAAAAGAAAACAAATGCCAAAATCTTCATCAAATTTGTATCTGCACGGTCCTTCTGAACAATATAAGAACCAAAATCATCTGGCTCCCCCATAATCATGATCTCCACATAATCTGGAGAACCTGTAGGAAAAACATTCTCCCCTGCTGAACATCCACTGATCCGGCATGTGTATCAACTCTCTCTTCCTACTTTAATTTCCAAACCTTATTCTTCTTCACGCACGCGTCTATGATTCTCTTCGATGCTTTCAAAAAATTATCACCACAAATTTCAATCCCAAACCTTCTCCTTCGATCCAACTTGTTGGGGAGAATCCCAACTTTGGGCTGAAAATTACTTTCCAAAATATCGTGAGAAACCCATCGAAATATGGAAGCAATATAAGAAAACTAAAGAAATCAGCATGGAATATTTTTAACCTAGAAAAACCCTCCCATGAGGAGGATTAAAAAACCACAGGGAAATTCCCAAATATAAACTATGAATCATAGAATAAAATGAATCCATGTAATTCCTGAACATGAATTACAAATGGGAGGGCGTAGAAAACCTATGTGAAAACCACATCTCAATTTGAATTTATCTTATCTATGATAAAAATCCCACTGACGCCATGTTTCAGATGATAAATATGTGACAAAACGTCACCCTTCTGTCGATGAAACACCACTACCTCAGAGATATTCACCCAAACATATGTCAACCTCGCACCACCTTGCGACACCCAAATGATCCAACCATCATAATGTACCATCGATCTTCAATTGAGACATGCCACCTGATCACCGGTATCAGAAATAATTTTTAGATGTGTCCCTGATCATCAATTTCATCTCCAATGATCATCACCTATAAAACACCGACATGCATGCCATGCTACTACTAATGCAGCAAACCCCTTTTTGCTCTCAGTGGACTGCATCTTGAACACCATGCCAAGAACATCGCCACACGTATAGGGTGATTACACCGTCGTTGTTGTGTCACACAGGCCGCCAAAAACATGGCAACCCCTTCCTAGGTCTCCGTTTTTTGGTTACATCTTACTGGCACACCCTATCAAAAATATGTTGTTGCATCCTATTTATATAGACACCATACCCATCATCTTAAATTAATGTTGTCAACATCCATTATTCCATCCATTAATATTAATAATTAAATATACATAAATATTTGGAGAAAATAATCAATTAATGTTGATATAAATCTCAACATTAATAATTTTCTTCTCTTGTCAGTAAATGTGAAGAATCACAACAATAAGGTATATATTAAAAGTCAAATCCGTGAACATAAGAGTATCATAAAGTATAATGTTTTTGGTACTAGGAAACTAACTCCAATAATATATTCTTATTGGAAGTTCCCTAGGCCCGCCTGATCCCCTTTTTAAACGTAATTTCATATCAACAGGGTTCAAAAAAATTTCAATGCATTCACGTTATTTGGATTTGATGTCTTCAGTGTACAAATCTATGGTTAAAATATCCCTTGAGTAATTATTTGTCTCCATGGGATAAGAGGTAGCATTTTTATCTTTCATAATTTTCAAAGAACATCATCGATCTCAACATCAAATGAAATTCTTGTAGGATTATGATAATTCTTTTTATTTCCACTCTCTATCCCTTCTATTTATCTTTAACATCAGAATTTTGAGAAGCTTCAATAGAAATATCTATTTTATATGTTTCTCCAAAGACAATATTCTTATCCTGAGAGAGTTCATTAATTATTATCCCATTCAAGGTAACATCTTCCTGTCCCACAGAGACTTTATCAGTGTTGGCCTTATCCAGGTTGATAAATTTTATGACCATAGTGGATACCAAGGGACCCTAGGTTGAGACCTCATAATATTCATTATCCTCCTTATGAGGGAAACACACATTCACATATTTCAAATCTATGACCTATAACTCATTATTAGAGGTTGGATCACTTACCAAAAGGGAATTTTTAAGACCCATAAGGGAAGATATTTCACATAAAACACAACCATCCTATTTATTTGAATCATCCACCTTCTTTTCCTTTGAAACATATTCATACCATATAATTTTCCTGAGTCTTTCAAGATGAGCTTTCTAGGAAGGGAGACCAATAACTCCCACTTAGATTCATTTTTATTCTTTTAGATTGATTACCTTTCTTGAATGTAGATCCCCCTTATCTTTAACCATTATTCGCTTCCCTTCATGATTTAACATCACAAGTTGAAGGATTGATCTTCTTCCGTACAATTCAATAATTGGAAATGGAGTAGAAAACAATTTTTTAGTTGTTAAAATTGGGAGAAATATATTCATACTTCATAATAACTTCATGTTTATGATCATTCAAAATGAGCAAAATTGGATCAACAATATTGGTATCTAGACTAGAATCTGTAAGTATGCGGGAAAATTATCCAAGCTCACCCACCATTGTATGATGATCCATTTTCAAATGAACCTCCACAAAAGAGCCAATATCATTTAAGATCCATGGGTAGAAAAAAACCCAACAAAAACCATGTAAAATGGTCCAAATTTTGGTAGTGGCCAACTTCATAGTTTGTGGATTAATGTGTATATCCCATTCAGATAACTGAAGAATACATCATTTCAACTACAGAAATCTTGTCATCAAAACCATTCTAATCTCCTCCCTGATATTTTGGATTATATGATAGTAACCCCTCCAAATAAGGATTAATATCCATATTCTAAAGCCCCAAAAATAACTGAATTTGGATTTTAGATACATATTATTCCCTAGACTATCTACCTTAATAAGGATTTGGGGGCCACTCCCAATCAGGGGAGAAGTCATGAGAATCATTTACCGGTAACTACTTCACACATTAGTCTTCCTTGGTGGGTTGTCAAGGTAGATGAGCAGCCAATGACATGGATTTTCTCATTGGTAAATGATCTACCCAACAACCATTGACAAATGATGTCTACTACCTCTTTATAATAAGAAAAATACATTGTTTTTAATTGGTTCATGTGTGTTTTTCAATCTATTAACGAGATAAAGAGAAGATAAATAAAAGCGATGACCCCCTATTTCTCCTGTGGACATATTTCATCCGAATAAACCATGTCAAATCTAAGCATTCTTCTATTTATTCTCATTTTTGTTTGATTTGCGGTGCGACACACCTCTACTATTCCATTACTAGTGGTATTAGAGGGAGTCTTAGCGAGCATAGTCGAAACTGAGAACCGGCCAAAGGATATTCAGATGACCAGAAAATTGAAACTTGTTAGAAAATTCGCATGAGTCCAAATCCGCAAAGAGGAAGATGAGAAAATTCCAATGGGGCAAGCAGCGTCGAAAACAGAGTTAAAATGAGCCACACAAATCTGTTCAATGTTCTTGTCAAATTGTGGGTGAAAAGTTACCCCATGACGGAGAAGACAATATTGTTCATGCCACCGATGAAATTTCTGGAAATATTCCATCGGTTGCTCTGGTGTGCCACATTATCTCCACATTAATAGGTGATCTGGACTGTTGAATTTGTTTTGGAGATTTCTCGACCAATCAGACTCTGATTTTAACGATACCAGAGTTGATTCCCACTATTTCAACCATTCCAGATGCATCCTTATGATCATATTTTCAAAATTCAAACTCCATAAGGTGGTGTCAAAGGGGTGTTACATCGATAGTGGTGATCAAATTTTGCGATAACGATGATGGACGATGGAAGAGAACTACCAATGTTTGATATCGATAAGTTCGATGGTCAGAATAATTTTTCCTTGTGGAAAAGCACGGTGAAAGATATTATTGTGTAGTAGGGAATGATCAAACTATTCATTGGAGAAAATATCGAGACAACCAGTAACGATGATTGGGAAGATCTCAAGATGCGGGTAGTCAGCACAATTCAACTGTGTATGGTGAATAAGGTAAAGTACTTGGTGTTGGATCATACCTGATTGAAGGAGATATAGAAGAAGATGGAGTAGCGATATAAGAAAAAATTACATACCAAAAAATTATTCTTTAATAAGAAATTGTACTTATTGCACATGGATGAGTGATATAAATTTTTGGATCACACCAACGAATTCAACAAGATCTTGATGCAATTATTAAGGCTCTGTGTGAAGGTTGGGGATTATGAAAAAGTAATTTTTTCTTTTTTTCATCACTACCAAGCTCATTTTATGGGCTTGTGACTGCATTTCTCGTGGGGAAGGAAACATTGAAGCTGAACAAGGTGACAGAATCACTTCAAGATTCAAAGGCATTCTGAAGACCTATGACGCATTCATGTGAGAAAATCATGGTGATGTGAGATGATCAACATGGGAGGAGCCGATATCAGAAGTCAAGAGGTAAATAATGGTGAGAAAAATTGAGGGGATGTGATCCTAATGAAAGTACGTGTTTCTAGTGTGAGAAAAATGTTCACTATAAAATTGACGTTGGAGAGCGCAAAGGATAAATTTCTTGGAAAGAAAATGTTGACGAAAAGGATTTGAACATCATAGAATTATCGGGAGATGATGAAGTCTACATGACAGCAGGAGGCTTTCAGTCATATGAGAGAGTTGAATAAGGATACGTGCAATTTCATTAGTACAAAATATACGGGAACATGAAGTGAGAATGTAGATTTATTAAAAGGAAGAATGAGCGGGCTCAAAATCCAAAGGAAAATGGATGGGTTTTTGATTTAGGGAACTCGGTGCACATATGTATGATGGAAGGAGCATTTCATTTTTTTCAACATGTGAGATATTTGGTGAGACTAGGTGATGGGTTGACATGAGAGGTTTGAGGAGTCGGGATGGTGAAATTGAAGACACCTGATGGCGGAGTACGTAAACTGGCTGGCATAAAATTCCTTTCGAGGATGAGATGGAACATGGTATCATTAAGTAGGCTTGATGAGAAATGGTTCAAGATTTTCATAGTAGGTGGACTATTGGAAGTCTCAAATGGGGATACAACAAAGCTTACTGGGAAATAGTATCAAGGTTTTTATCATTTTATGGGGACCATAGTCAGCCAAATATTGATTGAAGATATTGGATGTGACACGACATCTGACGAGAAGAAGCATGTTCGATTTTCTGATGAAGTTTTTAACACCTGCAAGGAGACTGTTGGTCAAGATTCTACCCCAAATTGTTCGTGAGGGGGAGATTTTTGGGGGCCACTTCCAATCAGGGGAGAAGTCACGGGAATCATTTGTCAGAAACAACTCCATGTTGCAGTCTTCCTTGGTGGGTAGTCAAGGCGGATGATCAGCCGACAACATGGTGTTTCTCATGGGTAAGTGATCTACCCAAAAACCACAGAAAAAGGATGATTTCTTCCACTTTATAACAATAAAAATACATTGTTTCTAATTTTTTATGTGTGTTTTGTAATCCTCCAATGAGATACAGAGAAGAGAAATAAAAGTGACGACCCCTTGTTTCTCTCACTGATGTAGGTCATCTGACCGAACCACATTAAATCCGAGCATTCATCTATTTCATCTAGTTTTTTTGTGATTTGTGATTCCACGCTCCTCTACTACACCCTCAAAAAAGTTGATATGCCCATGTAGAGAAAACTTACATAAATCAAGTCTCTTTTGTATGGCCTTAAAATCCACCACAACTAAAAAATCACAATCCTCGGATTTTCTGTATGTGTTGAATTGAGTGAAATACTATTTGAGAGAATAAAAGACCCCCTTAAATCTTTAGCATAGGAAACCCCTTAACCAGATCCTTGATGCACTAATGATTTTTTATCAACTGACATAGAAATCGACGTCACCACTTCCTAACCCTTCATTGGTCGAGTGATATGTCCCATTTATGGATGGGATCCCCCAAACCGAATCAAAAGAAGCAATGGATCACTAGATGAACTAAATCACCGGTGAGTAACAATTTCAAAAATCCCCCAAGATTTCAAACCTCTAAATAAGACACTCATATAATTTCCATATTTTTATTTTTTTTAACAAAATAATGTTTTTCATGTTCCCTAATTTATTCAAAGATTTAGAATAAATATTCTAGGTTTTTTCTTAAATTTAAATTTTTGTATACGTTTTTCTATTTTTAATATTGATTTCTTATTATTTTCAATTTTTAATGTTTTTTAAAAATATATCATTTTTAAATTTATTATATTTTATTTAATATTATTACTTGATTATAAATTTTTTAATATAACAAAGGTTCTTTTGATTTATTAATTTATTTTCATTTAAAATATTTTCTTCAAAATTTCATATTTTTTACTCTATTTTTATATTAATTGAATTTAAACTAATATATTTATATTATTTTACTTATTTTATTTTTTAAATTTCTTCCAATGTTTTATTTTATTATTTCTAAATATTTTTAGGAAATGTTAGTGGATGTTTTCTTAATATTATTTGTGTACAAATTAAAACATACCATTTTCTTAAAAAACTCATTTTTATTTTTTATTTTTTGTTTTTTATATTTTCTTTATATTCATTATATCTGTATATTTCAATCGAATTTATATTTTCATTAATTTTTTAATTTTAAATAAAATAAAAATGATTTTGTTTTTTCTTTTTTTAATTGTTTAATATGAATATGAATTCAATTTTTTCATGTTAATTGAATTAAAATATTAATTTTTTATTTATATATTATTTTTATATATTTTTATCATTAAATTAGTGTTTTATTTTTTTTTTGTGAGAAGTAATATAGAAATTTTAAAATTTTAACTTTATTTTCTCTTTTAGGAAAACAGTGTATTGTTTAAAAAAATATTAAATATAAAATATTTTTTTTTTGGTTTTTTCTTTATAATTTATGATTTTTTATGTTTTTTCTAGTTATCATCAAATATAATTTTTCAAAATTAATAATAGTTTATTTCTAAGTGAAATAGAATTTTTAATTTTTTAATTTAACTTCTTTCATCACTTTTATCTTAGTTTATTTTTTTATTGTTGTTTTTATCATTAATTCTTATTTACTCTAATTGTTTTTACATATATTTTTTAAATGATAAATTTTTTGTTATTTTTAAAATTAGAAGCGAGGTAAGGAATTTTTTTAATTTCGTACCATATTTTTATCAAAATGATTTTTTAGTTGAATTATTAATTTATATGATAGTTAAATTGTTTTTTTAATTTTTCCCTATTTTTATTATATTAATAAAAAAAATCATTCCATAAATCTTATTTATTTATTTATTTGAATGAAAAATAATTTTTTTAAAATTTATATTTCTTTATTTTATTTTTTTAAACGTTTTTTAATTTTTCTAATTAATTTTTGAATCATAATAAATTTTTTAATAAATTTTTATTTTTATATTTTATATTACCTAATCTATATTATATTTAATTTTATTTTTTAAATTAAATTTATTACTTTTATTTAATTAATATACCAAGTTCTGCCCCACCGTTGGTGGTGGGGTGGTAATGTAGAGATTTAGTTTTTTCCTTGTATGACTTTGGATTATTTCTACATATCTTTCCAATGATATGTGCTAAGACGGTGTGCGATTCCGAGACCCTGTGTGCCCAAAATAAATTATACAAAAATATTTAGTATATTTTATACTATGCATGAAAAGTAAATGGGATAACTCTTAAATGGTAACTCGGATCAGAAATCAAAGGCCACAATTGATTCTGGAACATGGATTTTACCCTAGGTGGGGAATAACCTTTTTCCACGTGAGGCTTTTTGTGAGAAAAGTCACCCAGGGGAAGATTGTAAATAAAATAATTAAACTTAATTACTTTATCTCAAACGATGAGTTAAATAACTCTTGATCGGGGTCTCAGATTGGAAATATGAGTCCGTCGTTGAGTCCCTAACAGGGTGTTTTTCCTAAGCATGACATAAAATGATAGGGCGTAAGAGATTCAAATTATATGCTGAGAAGGAGGCCTATAAATAGAGATATAAGGATTTGGGATTAGGGATAGTCATAATCCATTCTCTCCCTACTAACCCGCTCTCTCTCCCCTCTCTCTCAACCATTATTCATCAAATCGAGGAGCAATGTCCATCGAAACCTTAGCGGATCAAAGCGGGATTGCAGTGGATTCATCGCCAGCGACCGATGAATGAATCGAGGTAGGATTTCATTTACATTTGATTTCGGATTTTAATTATAAATTGAAAATCCGTTTAGTTTACTTTTGTTCGTCGTTTCTATATTGGATCTTCGATGGCCGTACAAACATGGCCATCGATCCATGTTTAAATCCTATGTTTTATCTGAAAATTTGTCCATTTTTCACAGACTTTCATCAATCAATTTTTGGATGCATAAATCCACTATCAAATTATCAATCAGAGGCTCGCGTTGAGATGGTCTCATCATAGAGATCACTGATATGTTCTTAGATATGAAATCATGAAGCAAGAGGAATCCCAGTGATTCACGAAAGAGACCACCAGAGAGTTTTCGGTCGCACAGGGCAACGACGTTCTGCATAGAGGCGGCGACAATGAGGCAGACAGGTCTAGGTGTGAACATCATAGTGGTGTGGATGAGGTTTAGTGGTGCGGTCATTTTTTTGAGCTGGGCGGAGTGCGACCAGACAACAGGGTGCACCTGGACGGCGTAACAACATCATGGTTAGGCGGGGTGACCGAGGGCGGACAAGGGCCAGTAGACACAGGGAATGTTTCATTGACACTGTGCGCTGGTCGGGTCCCATGTTAGGGGAGTGGCTTGGGCTACTGACAAAGTGGGGTGGGCTTTCCCAGGAAGTGGGGTCCGACCGGTTTGGGCTGGACCAGTTCGATTCGAGACTTTTAACTTTAAATGGCTGTAACTTCTAAATCAGGTGTCAATTTGACGCATTTTCTTTGGCCAGATGTTCCACTCATTTAGACGGATCTTTTTAGATCAATTTATGAATTTTAAGACTCATTCTTGAGGTCTAGTTACATGAAACACAAATATTTAAAAACATTATTTTAATAATTATTATTTGGGGTTCTTGTATCGATCCTATCTTTTATACGAGACGTCTGTTTGATGTATCATCATTAGCGGTAAGACCCTACTCTATATGTTGAATTTTCAAGGATACTTTGGGTTTCTAAGCCAAAGTTGAGTTACGGGCCCCATGAGGCCTAGTTCTCACATGCTGTGATGAACTGCTATTTTTTTCACCAAGTATTCGTTCTCAAAAAACGAGTAGTTGATCCCTCTATTTTTTCATGATGATCGCAATGGAGTGATATCTATAATTTGTTTTGGGAGTGAGGCATGGGCCCCATAGGACATATTTCAAGAAAAATGTGGCAACTTGATACTTTTCCATTGGATTTCTATTTGGGGGAATAAATAGTCGATATTGAATGTTTTTCCACACACATCACAATAGTGTGATCCATTTGGATATAGAGAGCCTTTTTCATGATATCATTAGATGTGGAAACATGAAAGGAATATCAGTGGGAGATCCTTCTTTTTTTTAAATAAAACCCATGGATTATTTTGGATTCGACTCTTGTGAGAGTGGAGAAGATGTATGAAGAGATGTGGTCAAATGTTCTAGGGCCGTTTGAGGAGGCATTCCATTGAAATTATGTTTTTGTCCCTCCGGATCAATGATGAGGGTCTTTCTCTCATCGAAATTTAGAATAGATGTTCCAGGTATTCTAGGAGTATCATTGCAGACCTAGGGGTACATGTTCACAATTTAGTAGTCGAGTATGGATAGGTACATGACCATGTCATGAGGCGGGGGTCACATGATTTGTGGGCCCCATATGTGTCGTGTACCACTATGAATTTTATATATCTTGTATCTCCTTATTTTGGACTTGGATTTTGGTCTGTGAGTAGCCTATTATGAGTGCTTTTCCACATAGAACACGATGGTTCCCACTGTAGTGTCTTTTGAGTTACGATGCGATATGTTATGAGTGTGAATCCTCTTTAGGTGATCTCTGATAACCACTATGATCAGGAGAGTTTATCATAGGTACCATCCAGAAGGGAAGGACAATGTTGTTCCTCTATGCTTTCTGAGAGGTACCATCCACTGTGGATAAACAACGTTCCTCAATGATTTTTGAGAAGTTCCATCCAACAGGGATGGCCAAATATATTCTGGGCTTACCTCCAGTTGGGCTGGGTAGTGGTACCTGATGGAAGGTTCGGGCTTACCTTCAGCTAGCCTTAGAAGTGGTCCCCAATGGCAGTTCTAGGCTTCCATCCATCTGGGCTGGGTATTGGGTCCCATAGATGATGCTTTTTGGGCAGTACCCTCCAACGGGGCTGGGCTGTGGGTCCCCTTCTACTTCTGAGAAATGATCCCCCCTAACGTACTAGGGAACGAATACCTGATGACTATAGTGGAAACCTCCATCCAAGATGGGAAAGGGTCCTCGACTTTGATATGACCTATCTACTATGTGACATAGTTATGAGATGTGCTTTGACGTACCTTTGGACTCACAAGGAAGAGAGATAGTTTTCCCACTGAGACGTGTCCTTGCGACGTGAGATAAAACCATGAGTGTGCGATAAAGCCGCCCAAAGAGGATAGAATCAAGTTGTGGTGATTGAGTCCCTTTGACTTTCAGTTCAAATCATATGTGTGGGATGTTGGGCATCAATGGTGGTTACATATGGGACTGTTGGCTAGTCACTTTCTTGGGATGAGATGTGAGATGGAGATCCCCTTACTCTCTCTCATTTGGGTTTCTTTGACTGAGAATATATATATATATATATATATATATATATATTATTTCTAGTACCCACTCCGTGGGTTTTGGTTACTCTCTTTCTAGGAAAGGTGATGATGCGTGAGGTATGCCACATGCTTTTTGTGTCTAGATTCTCATTGTTGGATGAGTCTACTCTCCTACTATAGGTAGCGAAGACTCTATGAGAAGTTCATATTCTCACCATTTCTAGCTCATTATGCTTGGATGAGCTTACATCACTCCTTTGTTGGGATGAGCTACTCTCCTTTTACTGTACCTTGTTCTATCTACTACTTTCTTTTTCAATGTATCTCCTACAGATCCCCCTTTTCCATTTTGGGGAATCATACTGAGTATTTTTATACTCACCCCTACATGGGCTTTGTCTTCATGTGTCATTCCTAATGTAGATGATGGGTAGTTTTATCGTGACTTTAGAGGATCATAGGGATACGGGTGCTTAGACCACACATTATGGTCTTATTTTGGGATTTAGGAGTGGGGATTTCATAGCTATTTTACTTTTTTAGTTACTTCTTGGTTTTGGATCTTTTATTGTTGGGTGTTTGTTTTTTCACTTTTCCTTTTATTTCACTCTACTGTACTAGTACTGTTTAGTGGTTCATGCATCCTTGGTTTCTTTATAGTAGTGTTACATCTTTTGTTCCTTTCCCTCTACACTTTTACATTGAGTTGGCTGCTTGTGTGTATACAGGTTGTTAGGAAAATTCCTCCACGAGTTTTTTGTACCTTCGACACTTTTCTCCACCCCTGGCCTATGGATGTGGGCTTGAGGTAGTTTCGGATCGAGCCCCAATATGGGTCAGGTCATGAAAAAGTGATATCAGAGGTGGTTCGACACTAGGGACGTTGTTAAAAAATTTCTCTAAAAACTTATTGGTTAGGTTTAAGGCAACATTATCAAAATTTCTCAAGAGAAGATCTCAGACCAAGGAGTCCAGTGATGGTATGGGCGGTCGGTGTATCCATTCACTAGGACCCTAATTACCCTCTTGTTGACTTTTCACCCCGAGACACTTATTGTAGGGAACAATGGTACACGCATCATATAGGATTGAGTCTCTGACTGTCCTTCTTGAGTGATCTCCCCATAGTTGTTGATATATGTATATATACACATATATTATCATCTGACCATGATATTCCTTGATAACATTCAAGAATGTCTCCACTGCAAAAACCAGTCAGGATACTAGCTCTGGTTTATGATAATGAACTTGTGAGCGATGAGGCCTCAGTTCAGGACCCATCATCTGATCATATTTCTCCTTGCGGTCAGGTAGTAACACCTCCACCTATTGAGTAGTAGACTGCCCCAATAGAGTGGGTTGAGGTTGTGTTCATGCTAAGCGCACTCCGTGAGTTCCATCATCAGATACCTCTGAGGTTATGCAGTGAGCCAGAATCTCAGACAATAGAGGTTTGGCTAGAGTCGGTGGTCCACCTCTTCTCTCTTGTATGATAACGGGCAGATCAGATGGTGGTTTTGGCAGCCCGCCTTTTCCATGAAGTAGCTGGGTGTTGGTGGAGCTTGTTTACTAAGATACACGATGAGTAAGCACTCTCTTGGGATATCTTCTGGAATCAATTTCAGGAATAGTACTACCCCTCCTTTCACTCCATCTGGGTTCAAGAGATCCTACAATTTCAGTAGGGAGGGATGATGGTGGCCGAGTACACTTCTAGGTTCACAAACCATACTCGCTACTCTCTAGACATGATCCGCGATGGCTACTTCTGAGAATAGAAGTTTGATTAGGGACTCCATAGAGAGATATATGCTATCATAAGGTCACATATCACGAGACAACCCGAACGGATGTGTTGAGAACACTAGGCAGGAAGTAGGTGGACCACTATGGAAGAGACAACACTGTGATCAGGGTGGTCCCAAAGGAGGTGGTTCTAGAAGAGGATCAAGAGAATTTGGAGGTGGGGGATGACGTTATGAGGTCTTTCCACCCCCACCCAGAAGCCATCGTCGGGCTCAGGGAGCTGGTAATTGGGGCCACGGGTAGCCACAACCTTTATATTTCTATAATCATGGAGATCATTAGATAATAAGAGGCATTCCCTGTGTTTTTTCAAAAAAATTTAGTAGAACATGTTAGACACTATTTGGAGTACTCTTTTCTCCATGTTCATTGCTTGAGGTTTACTAGGGTGATGCAGGGTGTTGGTGTAACCATGTGTCGGATTTTTTTGACATAGCTATAAATGCACTAGGAATAGGGGTACTTCCACCACAATGATGAATTTTTGTGATGTGATAATAACCATGGGGATGAGTTAGTGCCGCCCAAAGAAGATAATATCGACGTGTGGTGGATAAGTCCCTATGACCTGTGTGTTTAGTGTAAGGTTGTGTGATGGAGTGTCAGAGTAGTTCCTGGATTTTCTAGTGGGTTTTCCTACATATAACTTTTTTCTCAGGATGTCTCTAGTGGGTGTAGTGGAGTATCTAGTTTGGGGATTAATCTATATCCAAGGAGAGAAAAAGAACACAGGGTCTGCCACATGCTTTTTGTGTCTAGCTTCTCGCAATTGGATAAGTTTACTCACCTGCCATGTTCTTTGGTACCTTCCATTATCAAATCAATTCTTGATACTGTACATATCTAGTACAAGTCTAGGTGATGGAGACCCCATGAAAAGAACAGTGTGACTCACTATTTGTTACTGGTAGCGATAGTCTTAGCCTTGAGAATTCGGAGACAACAACCTATGGGAGAGTACTTTGTGTTTGGTTAAAACCACTAGAGTCATAGCTACATTTTCACCCAGAGAGACTTGAACCTGAGGCTGTGACAATGGTTAGGATTCATATAGGATTACGACTTCGAGATAGTCTATACTCTAGAAAAATGGTGACGCTATAATACATGCCATTAGTAGGAAGTCCCGGGCTCACTTGGTGCCAGAAGTTTCAGAGCAGTTAGCTTCCCTACATCTGACCCTAGTAGTGTAGGAGGGTATAGTTTTCTTCAGTAGATGTTGTTGAATCCTTCACTTCTTGAATGAGTAATAGAGTCTCAGTTTTGAGACATCAACTATGAAATCCTGCATGAGAAGATATCCTTGGGTGTTTTGCCCGATGGATATTCTGAAAGAGGGAATCACAAAACCTTATTCCAGGGAAAAATAGTGATTTTGTTAGTGACATGGGATGTTGAGTTTCATCTGAGGAAGAAAACTATCCCCTGAGTTTCTTTAGTCTGTTCGAGACCATGCAAAGATATGGTGAGGTTTCCTACCCCTTTTCCCTACCCCCAATAGCTTGAGTGGATGCACATTGTCTCTCATGTGCCCTAGATAAGAAGATAAATGCATGTTTCTATTTGCATAATCATCAGAAGAATACGTTATGAGGATAGACCATCCCTTTGGTTCACGTGCTATGCCAGCATGGAAACATATAGGTTTTTCTGGGAGCGGGAGAGCCAGGTGTGAGCTCGGTATTCCGATTTGATCCCCTAGTTTATGCATTTTGGGGATGAAAATGTTGAAGGAAGGAATGTCGTAGAGTCCCATTTTTTTCTTTATAATAATTTTTAATATTTATACACATATTTCCAGAGATATGTGCTAAGGCAGCGTGTGATTCTGAGGCTCGGTGTGCCGGAAATAAATTATACAAAAACAATTAGTATATTTTATACTATGAATACAAAAGAAATGAGATAAATATCAAACGGTAACTCTAATAATAAATCCATGCCCATGGTTGAGTCCATAGCAAAGAGTTTACCATAGAAAGTTCATAACCTTTGTCGGTGCAGGGATTCTGTGAGAAAATCCACCCATGGGAAAATCGTATATAAAATAATAACACTTAATTATTTTATCTCAAATTCCAAATCAAATAACTTTTGATTTCAGTCTTAGATTGGAAATTTTAGACCACTATTGAGTTTTTAATGGGGTTTTTCCCTAAGCATGACATAAAACGAGAGGGAGCATGAGTTTTAGATTTCACGCCGAGCGAGATACCAATAAATAGAGATTTAAGGAATTGGGATTAGGGTTAGCCGTAATACATTATATATATACTAAGTCAATCTCACTCCTCTCTCTCTATCAACAGTTCATCATTGTATTGAGGATAAATCATTGCTGAAGCCTCAGCGGACCAAAGTAGGATCGTAGTGGATGCATCGCCAACGACCGTTGAACGAATTGAGGTCGTATTTATTCTATTTTTGAGTTTTTATTCAAGTTTTAAATTGAAAATCCTTTTCATTTCCTTTTTTACATCATTTATATCTTATATAACCAATTCACTCACGAACATAACCGTCGGTCAATGTTTAAATACCATATTTTATCTACAAATATGTCTGTTCTTTGCAGATTTTCATCACGCAATTTTTGGATGCTTCAATCCACTTTCAGAATATCGATCGAAGGCTGGCGATGTGAAGGTATCATTATAGGGATCAAGGATCTATTCTTAGATCTGAAATCAGACAGTCAGAGGAGTCCTAGTGGTCTATAAAAGGGACCACCAGAGAGCTGTCGACAACGGCACATGGCAGCGGTGGTCTGTGTAGAGGCGGCCGTTGTGATGCCGACAAGACTGGGTGTAATAATGATGGGGTCATAGTTGGGGTTAGGTAAAATGGTTGGTTTGTGAGCAATGTAGATTGAGACTGGACGACGAGGTGCACTAGGACGTCAGAACTACATCGCGGTCAGGTGGGGCAGTGTGGGGTGTTCCGTATTGATGCAGTGCACTGGTGAGATCTGTGGCTAGGGGAGCGGGCCGCCCAGGTGAGCGGGACATGATGGTGGTAGGTAGGCTGACCAAGAGAGTATTTCGGGCCGATAGTGGGTGGGTCGGGTTGGCAGTAGAGTAGACCAGACAGGTCCAGGCATAGGGGTTCGATTAGTTTGGGTAGAACCGGTTCGATTCAGTCCCTATGACTTTAAATGGATGTAACTCCTATACCGGGCTTCTGTTTGATTTTATGTCTATGGCCACATGTTCCTCTCCTTAAGAAGGATATTTTCAGACCAGTTAGAGACCTTTAAGACTCGTTATCAGGGTTCAATTACACAAAATTCCAGTATTTAATAATATTAATTTAATTATTATTATTTGGGGTTCTTGTATCAGACCTATCATCTAAATGAGACGTCTGTTTGACATTCTATCAGTGGGGGTGAAACCCTAGTCTCTATGCAGACATTTTAAGACTAATTTTGGGTGTCTAAACCAGAATTGAGTTACAGGACCCATGGGGCCCGGTTCACATGTGATGTGGTGAAATATAGTTTTTTTTCATCAGGTATTCATTCTTGATGAATGAGTAGTCAATACAACATTCTTTTTTGTGAGTAACTCAATGGCGTGATCCATTTAATTTGTTTCGGGACTGAGGAATGGGAACCAGAAGAAATATTTTGAGTGAAATGTGATGACTTGGAACTTTTTGATTGGATTTTTTTCAGGTTGAATAAACAATTGATCTTTCATGTTATTCCATATGGATTTCAATGGTGTGATCCATTTGGATGTGAAAAGCCTTTATAATGATGTCATTAAATGTGGAACCATGAAAGGAATATTGGTGGGTGACCCTTCATTTTCATGTGAATGGAATCCATGGATTAGGTCATCTTTGACTCTTGTGAGAGTGGAGAAGAAGTATGAAGAGATGTGGTCAAATGTTCTGGGGTTGTTTAAAGAGGTGTGTTAGAAAAAGTATGTTTTTGGCCCTCCAGATTAATAATGAGCATCAGGTGCTCATCGGCCTTCAGACTTGATGTGTCATGTACTCTGTGAGTATATTATCACTCCTATGGGTATTTTTTTCCAAATTTAGTACCCAATTATGTATAGGTACATGACCATGCGATGAGGAGGTGTAACATGATGTGTGGGCACCATACGCGCCATATACCACTGAGAATCTTATATCTCTTTTATTTCTTTCTTATGGACTCATATATTCGAATGTGAGTATCCTATTCTGATTGTTTTTCCACATAGAACATGATGGTTCCCTCTATAGTGACATTCTAGTTATGATGCGAGATGTTCCATGCCTAAATACTTTCCAGGTGATTTCTGACGATGACTACGACCAGGAAGGTTTATCAAAGGTATCATCCAAAAGGGATGGCTAGAGATGTTTTGAGATTACCTCCAGTTGCGATGGGTAGTGGTCCCTGCTGGCAGTTTCGGTCTTACCTCTATCTGGGCTAGGCAGTGGTCCCCGATGGATGTTCTAGGATTCCCTCCACTGAGGCTAGGTAGTGGGTCCCATCGATGATGATTACCAGGCATTACCCTATTGTTTCGGTGCGGATGTGCGTCGGGTTACGCTGTTCCGCCAGGACGCGTTCGCGCGTGCACCCGTCAACCCGAGGGGATGGGCGCGCGGCTTGTGGTCCCGCAGTCCCGCTTTCCAAGGGCGGGCGGCATTCGTCCCTTATTCAGGGGCGTCTGCTCCTTGATCAAAACCGGGATGATGGGATGTCGGCTCCTCCTTCCTTGGACGTCTCCTCGGAACTCGTCGCCTAATCCGGGTCTCCCTCATAGACTTAAGAATGTTCGTGAATCTCGTTCCCGGCGCCATATCTTCATGGACACCGGTTAATTACGCTGCATCCGCCCGGACGCTCCAAGGAGTCTGGGCGGGGCGGCAACCTGCAGTGAGAAGGCCGGGTGGCTCTGGGTGCTGGGGGCGTTTCGTAACACTGCGGCTCTGCACGTCTGTCTTCCATCCCTAATAGGGCTTCTCGAAGGCATGATGGCCTGAGGCATCCCGTACTGGGTGCGGGGAACTGTGTCACCTGAGGTTTTCCTCAGCTTCCCATGTTTAACACGGGGTATGCCGCGAGTTTAACGTCCAGCGGGGACGGCATCGGACCGATCAACACGAAAAGTGGATCAGATGACAGAACCCCTTGCGGGGAACCTCCGACGCTGGGGCCAGCACATGGGCGGCTTCCCAAGTAACGTGGAGTGGAGTGAAGTGGCATGACCCCACCGGGATGTGGCGGCCCGGGTAAGGATCAGGATGGATGATGGAGTGAAGAGCTTGGACCCCGTAGGGGCTTCCTACGTACCGCGTGTTAGCACGGATCAAAGTCAACGTAGTTCGGGCATACAGTTTAACGTCATGCTGGACGTCGGCAAGCCGACTCACGAAGAGGTCGAGGCCGCTGGGCGGAGGATTGAACCGAACCACCTCGCACAGAGGGGGATGGAACGGCCGGGTGGATCACAGTTTCACGTCATGCTGGACGATAAAAGGAGAAATGGAAAAGGGGGGCTGTGGGGAGGCACCGTGGAGATACACACGGGCAGTCTCCCACAGGGGCGGATTCATAGGTGAATCGACGCAAGCGTGAACCCTGGAGGGGTCCACTGATGGACGAACCGACGTAAATACGACCGGGACGACCAGGTGGCGGGCTTGGACCTCAAGAAGGCTTCCTACGTACCCTGTTTAGAAGACAGGGATCAAAGTCCACATAGTTCATTCTGTCAGGACTTACGCACTTGAGGCAGCCCGGATGCGGCAAAACTCAGTTGGAAGGGACTTGGACCGAAAGCAGAAGACACCTCGATCCCAGTCACACCCTCTACTGGCTTCGGCAGTGGGGAGGCGCAATGGAGATACACATATGCAGCCTCCCACGAGAAACTAGGGGTTTGTAATACCCTGCCCCCGTAGGGAAAAGCCACTCCCATTAAATCGTCCCAAAAGCGGGACAATCCCGACATCCCTGCAGAGACGAGCGGGTGGGGGCCACATCCAAACCGGGGGAGACCCTGCGTGCAGAGCACGGGATCGGATGATGCGGACGGTTTAGCGTCTTGCCAGACGAAGTACAGTTTAACGTCGTGTGTTGAGGACGAAGTGGACGGTTTAACGTCTTGCCGGACGAAGCACAGTTTAACGTCGTGTGTTGAGGACGAAACACTTGGCAGTTTAACGTCTTGCAGCGCGGACGATGGGGCTAGGCAGTTTAACGTCGTGCAGCTTGGACGGATGTGCAGTTTAACGTCATGTTGGACGAATATGCAGTTTAACGTCATGCTGGACGTATGCGCAGTTTAACGTCATGCGGGACGAATTCTGAACAGTTTAACGTCTTGTAGCTCGGACGTAGTGCAGTTTAGCGTCATGCAGGGCATAGGTTGCCGGACGAATGTGCAGTTTAACGTCATGCTGGGCATAGGTTGCCGGACGATGGGTGCATGTCACTTCGCACGAACCTGGAGGGCCGCACGGGAAGACAACGCACGGTGCGGGCACCCAGGATGAGGAGCATCGGGCGCCACACAGGCAGGTGCCCTCAGGGGGTCGAGGGGACGACCCTGGCAGATTGCGCGCAAAAAGGAAGCTTTGCGCGCAATACTGCGGGCCGGCGCGCAATCGGGGCGGCTGGCGCGCAATTGGGCCAGTGCCTTGCGCGCGGATGCTTGAGATTGCTCACACCGGGCTTCGGATAGCGCGCGGGGGCAACGGCTCATTCTCTAATGAACGGCCACTTGAAAGAAGGGGGTGCGCGCAATCGGGCCGGATTGCGCGCACCCCGGGGGCAATTGCGCGCAAGCGGGTTCTTTTGCGCGCAAAGGCCTTAGGGTGAGTTTTTATTCAAATGAAAGGAGCCAGCGAGGATTGCGCGCGAAGGCGGACCCCGAGGCTTCCTTGCGCGAAAGAAAGGAGGTTACCTGAAGTTCGTCATTGCGCGCGGAAGGGGTTGAATTGCGCGCACGAGAGACGTTTCGACTTCCAGCCACCTTTGAAACGTTGGGGGTCGCCTTGTATTTATAGGCAACCCCGGGCGCGGAATCCAAGGCGCGAGCGCGAAATTCTTCTCGCGGGCGCGGAATCGGACACGGCGCGCAAAGGGAGCCGCGCGGGCCTGCGGCGCGCAAAATATGCGCGCCGGCCCGGCGCATTGCGCGCCTCCCGGGGGTTTTGCGCGCGCCCCATCGCTTTTGCGCGCCGGCCTCGGAAATTCCGCGCAAGGCCTCCGGGCCCTCCGAAACGTTCTTCCGACTCCAAATATCACTTCGCTTTCCGCATCCGGAGCTTCGTTTGGGAACAACGGACTTTTCCGGCGTCTACAAAAGCCCCCCCTCGGAATCTGATCGGCGAGAGGTCGCAACGATCGGGTTCCGAGGGAGACGCCGGAATGCCGAAGTCCTGGGCGACGCGGGACTCTGGCGCGCAAAAATGGGTGTCGGGCGCGAAAGCGGCCGATGCGGTCGCGCAAAGCCTTTTCCGCGCAGCGTGGACCCCGGCCTCACCTATAAATAGGGGCACTGGGTCCCTCCGTGCTGTACACTGGCCTTCCGCGCGATAAGCCTCTTTGCTCTCGTGCGCGAAATTGCCTTTTCCGGCGCGGAATTCGCTCGCTCGTCGCGCAAAACCGTCCGGACTTCGCTCTGTTTTTGCGCGAATACCCGGGGTTTTTCGCGAAGGACTTCCCGATTGCGCGCCGTCCACTAGGATTGCGCGCCGCCTCTCAAACTTTTCCACCAGCCTCGTCCGATCCCGCACGCTTCATCCCTTAACCCGCACGACTCCCGAATCTTCCGAGATGGCCGCGCACAGAGGAAATGAAGGGGATGCCGCCACTCGCAGAGCCGAGATGGCGATGAACGAGGAGGTTTACGGAGCCAAGGAGGTTGTTTCTAACAATCAATCCTTGTTCGACTTACTAACGCCGGCCCAGAAGACATACCCATTGTCAGACAACCTGCCGCTCTGGAACTTCGGCATCCTAGATGAGGTTCCGGTGCCAGGGTTCGAGATTGATGCGCCGCGGACCTGGGTGACCCGGGAGGACGAGCTTCTCCGCTATAACATCACCAACAATGGGCATCCTGCCAGGGAGACCAGACACTTGGATGTCTATGTCCTGAACCCGAGGACGCGAACCATTGATGGGGGTGAGCCTACTGCGGAGAATTCTCCAGCCCTCTACTCGAGCACATACCGTCAGAGCGTCACAGACGACACCAAGGGCTGGCTGAAGGACTGGGACTTGCGATCTGGGGGCAACTTTACCAGTGAATGGGCCTGGGCGTTCTGGGTACGCCACACTTGCGATCACTTCGCAGAGGAGCTGCGGTACATCGGCCTGTTCGAGGCGGTGTGGACGTCGCAGTTTCACTTCTACCAGCAGTCTGAGCTCGGGCCGGAGCTGTTCACTCGCTGGTCCCCAGATACCAACACCTTCCATCTTCACCATGGGGAGGTCGGCATCGGTCTCTGGGACATCCACTGCATCGGAGGTATCCCGCTGGAGGGCTACCAATACGATGAGTTCCTGCCACCGAAGAACATCTGGGAGGACAGGTCACGGACTCCCATCCTGACCTGGCATCTGCTTGACCTGGCTACGCAGCGGCTCGGGATCCAGGACTTCCAGAAGGACATAGCCTACAAGGATTGGTTCGGCCAGTTCCTGGAGCATGACCCGGCGGTCAAGATGCCAGGCAGGGGGAAGCGGTGCCCGACCGCAGCTCAGAGGAGCCGGAACGGGTCGTACTGGCGGGTTCTGGAGACGGGCGATTACCGCTCATGGGGGTACCGCGTCATCGAGGCCCGGGACCCGAATGTCCGGTACGCGGCGTTCCTGGCCGCCTTTCTGAGCGGGTGGCTCCTGCCAGTGCGGGATGCGAGGATGGGCGTCCGCCCGGCGACGTTGGCGATGGCGGGCGCCATGGCTGCCAATAAGAGATACAACCTCGGGGTCCCAGTACTGGCGAGGCTGTATGCCATTCTGGGACGCATCTCACGAGGGGGGTCGCCACGAAGGATCTGTGGGCCCTTTCAGTTCTTCCACGGCTGGGTGGCTGCTCACCTTGGTGGGTATACGTTCCCAAATGCCATCAGTCCTCCGGGCAACGGCCTGCGACCCTCCCTGCTGAACATTGCAGGGGTCGCTCCGATGACCCTCAGTGAGGAGGGCGTGAGGGTTCGGATTGGCAATCATGCCAATTTCAACTTCATCCCGTTCCCCACTCCCGTCGGCCAGATGATCGACAACGGACAGGGCCCGCTGGAGCAGCATGAATACTTCCTGAACATGCGGGGCGGGGTGCTCGTGACTCGGATCGACGGGAAGGTGATCTGCGAGCCTTACGTGCCGACCCGGTTCGCCAGGCAGTTCGGGTGCCTTCAGCGGATGCCGAAGAGGGTATTCACCGCTGTCCGGGAGGAGACGAACCCTTGCGTCCTTCGCCAGATGTGGCTGATGTTCGTCGCCTTCGGCTCTGGCGACGTCATCACTCTCCCTCCTACCGGGATCGACGCTGGCGTGGCAACCGAGTATGCCGAACACTGGGCCATCGCGTACCCCGAGGGGCTCTTGCGGAAGCTAGTTCGGCGGCTCGAGGCTACCCGTGCGGAGACCGGGCGTCAAGGAAGGAGGCAAGGCGCCGCCACACGGGGGAGAACGGAGGCGCGCCAAGCAGCGGAGCCGGCGCGGGCAGGGACTTCGGCGGCGGGCGCATCGCAGGCTGCCGCCACGACCTCGGCGCCTAGAGAGGGGGCACATGCGGCGGTCGAGGAGCGGCCCGGGAAGCAGGTGAGGCGTCTGCTCGAACCCTCCCACGATGCAGTCTTCCCGGCGCTGTGGTCGGCCTGGATGACCCTGCGGCAGTCACTGGGGACCGACGTCATCTGGCGAAAGATACTCAGAGAAGGAATCTATCTGCCAGTGGTCGGGCGCCTCCAGATCACCGACAGGGTGGACTTCAACCGGCAATATGCATATCTGACGGCCATGGACGAGTACGCGCGCCAACGTGGTCAGCGTGCGGAGCCATCCCTTCTGGTGAAGGTGATGCTCGGTCTCGAGCCCGCTCCAGAACAGATGCCGCCGGGAGAAGATAACAGTAGCAGCGACTCCAAAGAGGAGGAGGAGACGGGGGAGGATGAAGGCTCCGAGGGAAGGTCCCATCGGGGGAGCCCACGGGAGAGCGGCGAGGTGGCCGACTCCGACAATGTCGATGTCACTGAGCTCCTCGAGGTCCGCTTCTATCCCTACTCAACCTGCTTCATCCATTCTCTTATGCAGCTTCTAACCCGTTTCTCCATCCTTCTCAGGAGCACACGGATGTCGGTCAGGCGTCCTCAGCAGGAGTAGGAGAGGCGCCAGCAGGACAAGGCGGGGGCCAGGCACCCATTATCGAACTGTCAAGCGCTAAGGGGTCCCCTGCTGCAACTGTTCCTGCGGCGACCGGGGTAGCGGAAGATGACGCTCCGAACTCCCGTAAGTCTCCCTACTTTACTGCTGGTGCTTGCCATTGACGATCCGTGACTAACCATGGCATGCCCCGCGCAGTGATCTCAACATTGGAGGCTCGTCGGGTTGCCGAACCCGGGCCATCTACGAGTGGACCAGTGGTGGACATGCCGCCTGCTCCGGAACAGACCTTCCAAACCGAGCCGGCCCCACCAACTGCTGATCAAGGGGCTCCGGACATCGGCGGTGCTGACATCGGAGAGAGGTTGGGGGCTGACGAGGGTGTCAGCGCCGCTGGGGAGAGAGAAGAAGGTTGCCCGGATGTTGGGGAACCTATCCCTCGTGAGGACCTCCCAGGGGCGGACCCTGCAGCAGACATGCTGGCTGCCTTCCCTGCTTACCGGCCTGCCGACCCCGAGGAGATGGATGACTCGGACGCGGAGGCGGTCGAGGATAGCCGGGTAACGCGACGCAGGGGGTGGAAGTGCATCCAGCGCTTCCTCAAGCGAGACCCATCGGAATGGCTGGGGCGCATGGGATCACTTCAGACCTGGCTGCGCTTCCTGTGTGCCGGGGGAGCTGATGCTCAACGCCTCCATCTGACGGTCCGTGATTTCATGGCCGAGAAGATGCGCGAGAGCTGCCGGCGTGCCGACGTCGCACAAAGTCGGGACATGTCGGAGAGCACGCAGGCGCTCATCGCGGCAGAGCAGGAAGTCCGGCGCCTCGAAGGGCAGGCGGCAGAGAAGGAGGCCTTCGTCGCAGCATGTACCGAGCTTGTGGAGCAACTATCGGCACAACTGATCGACGCTCAGGTACAGCTGACGGAGGCGGGCCAACAGATGGTCACACTCCAAGTCGAGCGGGAGCGTGCACAGGCCAGGATTGACGAACTGCGTGCTGCGACCGCCGACGAGGAGAGGGCACGCAGAGAACGAGAAGCAGCCCTGGAGGCCGCCAGCCAAAGGGTAGCGGCATTAGAAAGACTTATCCAGCACGCTAATCCTTAGGGGCTTTGTTTTTCGCCATTCCTAGAACATTTTGCTTCCGTTATTCAATATTTCGATCCATTTGTATGAATCAATATATTTATCTGCGTCTTTCGGTTTAATATGCTCAACCACAATTCGTTGTCTTGCGGGAGTGTTAACCAAGCATCAAGCATCCATAATTGGGCCTGGGTTTCTGGAGAAAAGAGGGAGGTCATTCCTAGGAAAGGAGACCTCAGACCTAACCAATGTATCATCCCCCAACTTGTTCCAACACACGAGCGGGACAACGCTAGGGGCGTTGAGATTTTATCCGAACATAGGGAAATGAGAAAGGGTGAATCGCGTGTCCCGAATCCAGACATCCACAACGGTCGGCCTTCCAGGAAATGCCCAAGACGGTAGGCGGACAGTGGATCGACCATAACAACTGCAATAGACGGACCGAAAAAGGCCATCATTCATATTGCAGGAGGCGGACCACATGTCATCATGAATACCGCTTTGGGGTTCCTTCAGACACAAGGGTGGAAAATCCAGATCAACAGGGCATGCGAAGCGTGGGGCGAAGTGACGATTTGTTCGGACAGAATCCAACGCTCTCAAAATTGCGCCACCGTGGGGAAAACGTACTAGGCGGATGCACTAATCTGGCCGTGAGTCACCTCAATTCTCAGACAGCACCTCTCTGACGAGGAAACCGTCGCTTCCCATCCTTGCGATGGGGCATCCCGAGCTGAATCGGGGAGAATATTACGACTGCACCACTCTACCCGAAGTCAGGCCAGACGGCCGGCGACGAGGAGGGGCGGGACTTATCGATCCCTGAGGCTGGACCCGAGTCGAAATGCCCGGGCGTTCCTACGTACTCCATCAAGCTGGAGATCAAGCCACACGTAGTTCTGAGAGTGCAGTTTAACGTCATGCAGGACGTAGGACCCCATTTGGGGTAGATCTTAGTTTAAGGTCTTAGAGCTCGGACCATAAGGGCTGGATCTTAGTTTATGGTCTTAGAGCTCGGACCATAAAGGGGGGATCTTAGTTTAAGGTCTTAGAGCTCGGACCATAAGGGTGGAGGATCTTAGTTTAAGGTCTTAGAGCTCGGACCATAGGGCTAGAGGATCTTAGTTTAAGGTCTTAGAGCTCGTACCATAAGGAGAGATCTTAGTTTAAGGTCTTAGAGCTCGGACCATAAGGGCTAGATCTTAGTTTAAGGTCTTAGAGCTCGGACCATAAGGGGAGATCTTAGTTTAAGGTCTTAGAGCTCGGACCATAAGGGGGGGTCTTAGTTTAAGGTCTTAGAGCTCGGACCATAGGGGGAGATCTTAGTTTAAGGTCTTAGAGCTCGGACCATAAGGGGAGATCTTAGTTTAAGGTCTTAGAGCTCGGACCATAAGGGGGGGTCTTAGTTTAAGGTCTTAGAGCTCGGACCATAAGGAGAGATCTTAGTTTAAGGTCTTAGAGCTCGGACCATAAGGGGAGATCTTAGTTTAAGGTCTTAGAGCTCGGACCATAAGGACCTCAAAGTACGCCGCATCTGGTCATATCCCCTGGACATGCGAAGATGCACTGAGGGATAGTGTCAAGAGTGTCGAGTTTTCGCCTGGTCAGGATGGGAGGTGGGAAATGTGAATCATGCGGCCATTCACTCGAGGACCGGGAGCACCGGCGTGACGATATGAGAGTACTGCCGACCGTGGCGGAAAAGCAGCATCAACACCGCACTAACCGTTGGTGGAATGAGGCAACAAACGAGCATCGACCGCTCAATCGCAGGATTCATATCGATTTGCTGCCCGGGGCCATTGGGGGTACCGGCCCGAGTCGGTGGGAGAGCACTGAGGCATTGTGTCCGAACCGTTCACGGGGGCTCCACCCAGGGCGTAGACGATGGGTCCGAATGAAAGGGAGCACGAAGCCTGAAAAGTGGAGGAAACCTGACCAAGCGGATCCTGACCCTCCTGGCAATAAACCAGAGTACTCTTGACACCGGTGGACCACGGCAAGGGGTCGGGGAACACGCCTTGAGGGTGACCTGAAGGCGGCGGATTCCCCAGAGAAGGGGGAATCTCTAAGAGGTGGGGGGCTGGACCCGAAGTTTCAAACATCCGGGCGTTCCTACGTATCCCATAAGGATGGGAATCAAGCCGCACGTAGTTCTTGAAGCGCAGCGCAACACAATCGGGCACCAGCGCGGGGAAGAGTGCGGGTCTGACCCTCGCACACAAAAGGAGCGGCATTTGATATTTCTTGTTTGTCCTTAAAGATGAATGGTTTTTCTTTGTGCGGCGACATGCCTGTGATTGAGAAATCTCTGGCGTCGCCGCAATAATCAAGCCACGGAAGGCATTGATGAATGGCGTGGTTATTAACCAGCGCCCAACATGAGTGTCCCCTGAGGGGAACATCACGATGCAGTGCCGTTTTCTCGTCGGGCGGCCAAGACGATCACAGTTTACGGTCGTGTGGTAGGACCAGACAACACAGTTTAAGGTCGTGTGGTTCGGACCATGGAGGAATCCGCTTACCGTGGTACGGCGGACACGGCGGAGGTGGGAGCATACCCAGCCCTGCGGTCACGCACGATTCCAGGAGAAGAGTCTTGGGATGGGGGTCTGCGTATGTCCATCACCCGAGGGGCAGAGATGCTAGCCTCCAGATATACTGGGCCCAGAACGCAATTGTTCGGGCGACTCCCTCCTCCTTATGGGGACGAGGGTCCAGCTACGCATGGCCCTTAGGGAGGATATCTGCATATATCCTTGGTGCTCAGATCATGGGAGCCTCGAACGACATCATTACCCTGGTTGGTCTGCCTAACGTGTAGAGGCGTACCGGAGGTCAGTATGAAGAGAGTGTCAAGATCCCACTACAACGCACAAAGGCGGAGTGTGGTGAGGACTGCGCAACCAATGTTCAGAGCCTGAGAGAGCTGACATGGCGATCAAGGACGTTGCTGACGCATTCGCAACACAACATCCGATCGCGTCAGCCTAAGACGGGGCAAGCAAACGAGCATCAACCGCTCAATCGCAGGATTCATATCGATTTGCGGCCCAAGACCCGCCGGTAAATCGACCCGGAGCGGTGGGAGAGCACTGAGGCATCGTACCCAAACCGCTAACGAGGATCCCTTTGAGTGAAGGCTCGAACAAGAGGAAGCGCGAGGCCTGACAAGCAACACAGGACTTGTCGGGGTTGAATCTGACACTACGAGTCATAGACCGAAGTACCCAAAACATGTTAACAGATCTCCGGAAAGGGTCGGAGGACTCACCCTGAGAGCAACCAAAAGAGGGCAGATCCCCGTGATCAACCAAGAGACGGGGCTGGACCTGAAACACAAGCGTCCAGGCGGTCCTACGTATCCCATAAGGATGGGAATCAAGCCATACGTAGTTCTTGAAAGGCAGTTTAACGTCATGCAGGACGATGAGGGGTGTGAGGTTGTCCCACACACGGGGGAGGCGTACGGCGCGGCCAGTAGACCGACGTGAATGAGGACATAATCCCCCGCTCACGCGATACGCCTCGCACAAAAAGGAGGGGAACTGGGGCCAGAGGCCCAACACGGGATAGAGATTCCCGGGAAATGGGGCTGGGCCTGAAACATGAATGTCCAGGCGGTCCTACGTATCCCATAAAGATGGGAATCAAGCCATACGTAGTTCTTGAAGTGCAGTTTAACGTCATGCAGGACGATGAGGAAAAATAAGGGGGGAGCAGAAGGCATCCCCAAACGTGGGGGGGGGGGGGGGGGCGTACAGTGTGACGAGCAAACCGACGTGAATGAGGGCATAGCCCCGCACTCACACCATACGCCGCACACCCGGGGGCAACTGGGCCAAGGGCCCGAGATGGGATGGAAATTCCCGAAGGATGGGGCTGGGCCTGAAATATGAATGTTCAGGCGGTCCTACGTATCCCATAAGGATGGGAATCAAGCCGCACGTAGTTCTTGAGGGGCAGTTTAACGTCATGCAGGACGAATGCTGAACAGTTTAACGTCTTGTAGCTCGGACGTAGTGCAGTTTAGCGTCATGCAGGACGAATGCTGAACAGTTTAACGTCTTGTAGCTTGGACAAATGAAGTTTAACGTCGTGCAGGACGTGGTGCAGTTTAGCGTCATGCAGGACGAATGTGCAGTTTAACGTCTTGCGGGACGAATGCTGAACAGTTTAACGTCTTGTAGCTTGGACAAATGCAGTTTAACGTCGTCCAGGACGTGGTGCAGTTTAGCGTCATGCAGGACGAATGCTGAACAGTTTAACGTCTTGTAGCTCGGACGTAGTGCAGTTTAGCGTCATGCAGGACGAAGTGCAGTTTAGCGTCATGCAGGACGAACGGACACTCAGGCAAAGTATTGCTTGAGGAACCTAGCGTTGGTGGTAGGAGTGACACGCTCACCATCCATAGTCGCTAGGGAGTACGCGCCATTGGGATAGACCTTGTGGACAACAAAAGGTCCCTCCCACTTGGGCTCCAACTTGGGCGGCTTCCTGCCGGGGATCATCGGTGCTCTTAGGGCTAGCACTAGATCACCCTGCAGGAAGGAGCGGAGGCGAACCTTCTTATTGAAAGCTCGAGCCATTCTGCTTTGATGCCTCTCCAAGTTGTGCAAAGCGCGAAGTCTATTCTCATCCAGTGCTTCCAACTCGACTAGACGGGCTTCAACAACTCTGTCCGGCGCTTGCTGGTCGTAGACCGCAGTGCGCAAGGACGGTAGCTGGATCTCGATGGGCAGGACGGCCTCAGCTCCATACACCAGGGAATAAGGGGTCATCTGGGTGGAATTGCGAGTCGTCGTCCGATAAGCCCAGAGGGCGTTGGGGAGCTTGTCCGGCCAACTCTTCTTGTTCTGACCAACCATCTTTTGCAGAATGTTAGAGAGGGTTTTGTTAAACACCTCGATCTGTCCATTCGCCTGCGCATGATAGCGAGATGTATGGTTCGAGCGAATGTTATACTTGGCGTACAACTTCTTCAACTCGGCTGCTCGGAAATTGGTTCCGTTATCCGTGAGGATAGCGTGAGGCACTCCAAATCGATAGATGATGTTGGAGGTCACGAAGTCAGCGATCGAACAGGATTTGACCTCTCTGAGCGGAATCGCCTCTGCCCATTTGGAGAAGAAGTCCGTAGCGGTCAGAATGAACCGGCACTGGCGAGCTGTCGCCGGCGGGTAAGGTCCCACGACGTCCAGTCCCCAGACTGCAAAGGGCCAGGAATACCTTGTGGTATGGAGAGGCTCCGGCGGCCGATGCACAAAGTTCGCATGAACCTGGCACGCATGGCACCTCCTGGCATACTCGATGCAGTCATGGATCATGGAGGGCCAGAAGTATCCCAATCTCCGAATCTGGTGGGACATCTTCGGCCCAGTCTGGTGGGCGCCACATGAACCAGCATGAACCTCTTGCATGACTCGTGGGATCTCAACTCCCTGAAGGCAACGGAGGAGAACACCATCAAATCCGCGTTTATAGAGGATCTGCTCCAGGCCGGGACTGCTCTGGAGGACGAACTGCGATGCGCGGCGTCGAACTCGCTCGCGTTCGGCCCGATCTGACGGAAGAATGCCATGTTGGAGGTACTCAACCAAAGGCGCCCTCCAATCACGGGCTGATTCGACTGCTATATCTGGGGTACTCGGGGCTCCGGGCATAGGGGCAACCGTGGTGAGGTTACTTACCAACGGGCCGCGATCTTCTTCCGGGATAACGGGAGCGATGAGCCTGCGGCGCGTCACGCGGACGATCAGGTTGTCCTGTTCAGGTTCCGCAAGTGACGCAGCCAGGCTGGCCAAAGCATCTGCTCGACCGTTCTGCGACCGGGGAACATGGACAATTTCCGGCCGAGAAGGGAACCGGGCCATCAGAAGGAGGGTGCACTCCAACAATGGCAAAAGTTCCGGCTTCCTGACAACGTAGTCGCCATTGATCTGCTTAACGACCAGCTCGGAGTCCCCTTTCACGCACAGACGGGGCACGTCGATCTCGAGACCCAACTCGAGGCCGGTGATGAGGGCATGGTATTCCGCCTCATTGTTGGTACAGCCCTCTGACAACAGGAAAGAGTATGGCAGCACGGCTCGCTCCGGGGTAATGAAGACGATGCCCAAGCCCACTCTATTGAGCTTAGGATTATCGAGTCTTCTACCGGTGGGGCTCCGGGAGGCACCGTCAAAGTGCATCTGCCAGCATGGATCGGCTCGATCAACCGAGAGAATGGTCTCATCAGGAAAGCCTAGATCCAGCGGCTGATCCGCGGAGGTCGGGTGAGCGGCCAGAAAGTCTGCCAATGCCTGCCCTTTGATGGCCTTCTGAGACACGTACCTGATGTCGAACTGCTGGAGAATCACAGCCCACCGCGCTAGACGGCCAGTCAACATAGGCCGGCTCAGGATATATTTCAACGGGTCTACCCGAGAAACCAACTCTACCTCATGGTGCTGCAAGTAGTGTCGTAATTTCTGTACGGCAAATACGAGCGCCAGGCAGCTCTTCTCGATGTGGGAATACCTAACTTCCGCGTCGAGGAGCATGCGACTGAGGTAATAGAGGCTATTTTCTGTTCCCTCGTTGTTCTTCTGGGCGAGAAGGGCACCCAGGGACCGTTCCAGGGCGGTCACATAAAGGACCAGTGGCTTTCCGGATACGGGCGGCATCAGGACCGGAGGATGAAGCAGGTACTGCTTGATTTCCTCGAAAGCGGTCTGACACTCTTTATCCCATACATAGGTGGCACCTTTCTTCATAAGCCGAGAAAAGGGCTTACACTTGCCGGCCAGATTCGCGATGAATCGGCGTATATAGGCTAAGTGGCCTTGGAACCCTTGCAGTTCCCGGATGTTACCCGAGGGAGGCATTTGGCTAATCGCCCTGATCTTCTCTGGGTCGATCTCAATACCCCGGTATCTTACCACAAATCCAAGGAACTTTCCGGAGGTGACCCCGAAGGCACACTTCAACGGGTTCATCTTCAGGCAGCGAGACCGGAGGAAGCCGAACACTTTCTCAAGGTCTTTGAGATGGTCCTGACGCTGGCGCGATTTGACCACCAAGTCGTCGACGTAGCATTCCACCAGTGTGCCGAGGATTGGCTTGAATATGCGGTGCATCGCCCGTTGGTAGGTGGCTCCTGCATTCTTCAGGCCAAAGGGCATGACCCGGTAGCAAAAGGTTCCTTGGGGGGCCCTGAAGGCAGTGAACTCCTCATACTCAGGGGCCATCCGGATTTGGTTGTATCCGGAGTATCCATCCATAAAGGAGAGGGCTTGGAACCCTGCCGTGGCATCAATCAACAGCTCTGTCACTGGAAGGGGAAAATCATCCTTCGGACAGTGGCGGTTGAGATCGCGGAAGTCGATACAGACTCTAATCTGCCCGTTCTTCTTCCTGACCGGCACAATGTTGGCCAGCCATTTGGGGTACTGAACTTCCCTCACGAAGTTGGCTTTGATAAGCTTGTCAACTTCGGCCTCAACCATGGCACCGTGGGAAGGGTGCATCTTCCTGGGAGGCTGCTTGAACCCGCGATGGTTCGCCGGGAGACCAAGGCGGTGGACGGCTACCTGAGGATCTAGCCCCGACATCCCGTCATAGCCCCAAGCGAACACATCACGGTGCTGCCTGAGAAAGTCCACGTACTGCTGCCGCTCCTCAGAGGGCATGGCGGCACTGACCAATGTGGGTCTTGGATCGGCCTCGGTTCCAAGGTTCACCTGTATTAACTCATCGACCGTGGCGGGGACGCCCTCCTCGAAGGCTGGGGGTGCGTCTTCCATATCCTCTCCACTCGGGGAGGGATCGTCCACGGGAGAGACTGCGTTGGAAACTGCATTGGGGCTACCAGGTCCTGCTGGGCCACTGGTGCTGGCGCGGGCGGTCGCGGCCGTCTCATCAGGAGACTCGCGGACCGTCAAGACCATGGCTACGTCCAACCGTTGAATCGGGAGGACGTAAGCGTCATCCAGACCTGCCCAGGGATCGCTTGCAACAGCGACAGGCTCAACCTCACCTGCCAGGATCTGCTTATCCTTGCTCTTGTAATAGTCCGCGTCCAGATAACGGGCTTCACATGAGGCAAAAGGAGAGGCATCTCCTTGAAGCACGCCTACTCGACCATTAAGGGAGTATTTGAGGCATTGGTGGTATGACGAGGGGACCGCCGCGTGAAGGTGAAGCCATGGCCTGCCCATCAATGCGTTATACGCAGTGTCCTGAGAGACTACCATGAATTCGGTGTTGGCAACCAAGTCACCGAACTGGGTCTTCAAACGTATCTTGCCGACCGGGGTTTGCTCGGTGCGATCGTACCCCTGGATCCTGAGGTCGGAGGGGATCAAGTCATCCTCAGACAACCCCAATCTCCGGAGCGTCCGAGTCGGAATCAGATTGATCCCGGATCCCGTGTCGACAAGATAACGCCGGACTTCAAGGCCATTGAACTGGCCAGTGACATACAGCGGACGAATGTGTCCCTGTATAGGAGGGTCTTCATCCTTACCAGAGAACGAGATAACCGCCTGACATTCGGCGTCCTCAATCGTTTTGGCGTGAAAGGCCTCTGCGGCCGCAACCTCTGTCTCAAACTGGAGGGGGCTCTTCAGGGCTTCAGCGAGTGCCTCGCGCATCTCAGATGACATGCGCAGAGCCTCAAGGATGGAAAGCCTTGTTGGGATGTCGGCCAAGTGCTTCAGGACATCATACTTTTTGGCCAAGCGCGAGTTCCTGGTTGCAGGAGGTTGCTCTGCGGTTGGTGGCATGACGGGCCTTACCGGTTGGATCGGCGGCCGACTGGTACTTGGCGCATCTCACTGTTCACTGGTCGCAGTCCGGGAAATGGTCACCGTACTGGAGTCAGGAGGCCGGGATGGACTTGTGGCAGGGCGGAGCTGGTCGCGACGCGGCTGAGGCGGTTCTGCCTGGTCCCACACCACAAACAGTGGCGGAGGCGAATCCGTCATCCCCGGATGGGGAGACTGCGCACGTTGAGCTCGATCTTGAGCCTGCCGCCTAGTCTCAGTGGCGTGCACGGCCTGGCCGGAGGTACCGACGGCTGTGCCCCGGCGACTCCTGCTGCTGCGGTTCTTCCGACGGTGGCGACGACCGGGGACACTAGGGAGGTCCACCTGGTGTTCTTCAACGTCGGGAACCGAAAAGGGATTTACCAGCTCGACGGTGTTAACCGAAGCGTACCCAATACCGTCATCGGACGAATCATCCATCACCGGGAGGATCCGAGGAGGGACCCCCATCTCCGGGGGCATGAAATCGCCGAGAGTGCGGGATAGTGGCGGAACTGGCGGGGTGCGCTCTTCCTTCTTGCGCCGCCGCCGTTTGCTCCTCTTGGAGGAGGCAGACTGGGACGACGATGCCGAAGCAGCACCCGCAGGTTCTGGGGGCTCAGGCTGATTCAAGCGCGCACGGACGATTCCATGGGCGCGAATGATCGTCTTGCGGGCCATCCAGTTTTTATACTTCTGGGACCCGCGGTCGGAGACCAGCTGCCATTCGTCCTCGTTGCCACTATCGTCATCTGATCCCACGAATACGCCCGCCACTTGTGCTGGAGCTGGGCCCAACCTGATTACATTGTTGTTAATCTAGTCTTGGAGCCAGTCCTTGAACACATAGCACCGCTGGATGGTGTGTCCCAGGGCTCGATGGTAAGGGCAGTAGCGGGGGTTATCCGTGAGATGTGCCTCCTCTGGCTTCCAACACTCAGGCAGTCGCACAATCCTCTGCTCCAGGGCGCTCCAGAAATAGCCGGGGACCTGATCCTCGTGAAATGAGTAAGTCAGGTATCGCGGGCCTCTGGGAGCGTGGTCTTGACGAGGGGCCGGAGGGGCCTGCCGAGGAGGTGGACCCTGATTATCTCGCCTGGGTTGTGGCGGTA
Organism: Viscum album; assembly: GCA_963277665.1. NCBI lineage: Eukaryota > Viridiplantae > Streptophyta > Magnoliopsida > Santalales > Viscaceae > Viscum > Viscum album. The sequence goes on from OY728133.1 coordinate 671,549,097, forward strand.
CATTACGCGGAGGGGCCGGCCGGTTCTGAGGCTGCCGCTGCTGGGCCGGGAACTGAGCCCGTGGAGGCGGATTTCTGTGAGGCTGTGGAGCTGGCCTCACCGGCAGCAGCTCCAACGGCCTGGGGGCCTCTATCTGGGCAACAGCAGCGGGCTCAGCCCTGCTGACTCTCCTTGCAGGAATCATAGGAGGCAGCGGGTGTGCCTGGCTGGCCTGTTGCAGGGCTTCCTCAAGACGTTGAGCTTTGTCTGAGAAGTCCCTGAACCCTCCGGGGTAATTTTGAGTGATCAGGGAAGGGACCAGCTCGGTCTTGACGTTCCCGACGCACATTGTCAGCAACTGCTCCTGAGTCAATGGCATGTCAATGGAATACGTGAGACCCTTCCATCGGGCGACGAAGTCCGCGAATCGCTCATCAGGCCTCTGCTTGCACTTGAAGAGGTCTGCGATACTTGTCTTCCGGGTCGTGGAACTGAACTGGTAGAGGAACTGTCTACGGAGGTCCTCCCAGCTGGTTACCGACCCGACGGGGAGCTGGCTGTACCAGACAAATGCTGGCCCTTCCAGTGTCTGAACAAAGCAGCGAAGCTTAGCGGCCTCTTGCTGCGCCGGAGTCCCCAACATAGGCCCGCACCTCGAGTTGAAGTGGGCTAAATGCTGTGGCGGATCTCCAGTCCCGTTGAAGGGGGAAAAAGTGGGATTCCCGAATCCCGGAGGCGCCGGCATGTCATCCACCCATGCTGGGTAGGGCTTGCCGTCCGGTGGGATCGCCACCTGCCGAGTCTCCAAGGCTTCCAAGCGGGCAATGAGTGCCGCCATCGGATTGTCCGGACATGGGTTCCAGTCCTGGCGAGGATCTCTAACCACGAGCGCATTGCATGGCCCTTCAATCGGGTCGTCGACCGGGTCGTCGAACTCGGCAGCTCATGGGATGGCGGGCGGAGCGGCCCTTGGGGCAGCGGGAGGAATCCGAGCGGGATCTCTCAGGTAGTCACGCCACTCGGGAGGGTGTGGCGAAACATACCGCGCCCTCTTGCCATAGGCAATGGCCTCTCTCCTGTCGGCGAACACGGCGTAATCACGGTTGCCCGGGAGAGTCTCATCGAGGAGCGGTTGTTCCGGTCCCTGCTGTCCTGGCCTGGGATCACCGTAGTCAGGCCGCCGTTCTGCAGCGCGCTCGGCGAGGAGCTGGTCAACCAGCTTCTTCTGTTCGGCGAGTTGCTGACGTAGCGTAGCCTTCTCGGGATCCTCCTCTCCCCTCTGCATGGAGGCAGATGGGTCGGCGGGCCTTATAGCCTCGCTGTGCTCTTTTCCTTTGCTGACGTTTCGGCTCAACGTCAGTGCTTCAGTGGGTGCGGGGAGCCCCAGGAGGTTCCTCTGATGACGAGTAACTCTCACCGATGGATCTGACGACGGCTTGTCTTCGGGGGGGAAGCCCCCGTCGAGAAGTTCCAAGTCGTTCCCCTCTCCCGACAGGTCAGCCATATTGACTGTTTCTGTCCCTGCGGATATACCCTCAGGGCCACCCAGCGAATCGGGCTGTCGGCGAATCACACTGAATCATAGGGCAGCGTACTGCCCCCATCCACGGATATACACGTGGGGAGTGGCTTCCTCGATAACTTTGCGGAGTACTTGAAAACACTCAACGCATCGTTGTTGGAGGGCCTCGTGGTGCTCAAATGACCTGGGGTGCCGAACCGCGGGGAGCATGGCCAGGTGAATTTGACGGCACTGCTCACCAATATCCTCCAGGTGCGATTGACTCCCGGGGTATGGCATTTGTAGGCGGCGAAGACAGGAGCGAGTCTCCCGGAGAGTTCGGCGGAAGCATTCGAACTCATCCGGGGTGAGCGATTCGGGTGCATCAAAGCCCGGTCCTGCGACTGGCCAAAACTTCTCAGGGAAGTGGCCCTCTACAAGGACGGTCCAGAAGCTCCACGACTCAAACTCGGGACCCAGATCTCCTTGGTCCTCTTCCATGGCTGGGAACGGACGGGGAACTGGTAGTGGTGCCGAGGCGGGCCGCCGGGCTGACGGGCTGGCCGGCGGTGAATACGGCGAGCAGGCCGATTGGCCTCCATATCCCGGGCCGCCCTCTGAGGGTGGCGGTGCCCTGGCTACCACATCACGATAGGACGGGCCGGCGAGCGAACATCCTGCCGTAGCATCGGTGCTCGCCGAGGGCGCACCAGATCGTGGTTCGACCGTCGGTCCCCAGAAAAAGTCTCCGGCTTCTCCGACCGAGACGGAAGGCACTTCCGGAGGGGCCGGTACCAACCGCAAGCTTGATCCTTGGGGGTCTACCAGGCCCTCGTTACTCCGGATATACCTTCGGAGAGAAGCGGGGATCACATCGATCTCGCTCTCGGGGAGCACGAGGCTGACGTGCCGCATTCCTACCCCTGCCCTTGACTGGCGGGATTGGGGAAGGGGCTCTGTCGCCGAATCGTACTCCGCCTCTGAGTCAGAGAAGCAAACCGGTCGGATCTCTGTCCGGAATTCCGTAACATTCTTCCCTCAGCGTCGACGCCTTGCCTTCCTTCCCCTGGGTGGTTCTTCGGGGCAGGGCTGATCTCTGTCCTGGCGTCCTCCGGCCGCACTGGTGCTGGGGCCAAGAGGACTGTGAACCAAGGTGCGAGGGGCACCGGGACAGATATCAAAGGGGACGCGGGGAGAGATGATCCCGGGCAGGCCTCCGGGCCGGGATCGGAAGGTGGGATGACCCATGCCTCCTGGATCGGCCACACAGAGTAGATCCTGCCGGTGAATAGCGCAACCGCGAGGTGGTCCGCGGTGGTTACTGCCAGTGCCAGCAACCGGGAGAGTCGACCCAACCTGCCTTTGGGGCGGTCGGGGCCTCGATCCAGGTCGGGCATAGGAGTTCCCCTGCTCAGGATGCGCAGAGGCCTGGCGACTGGAGCCAGCAGTGGCTTGGGCCAATGCGGCCGCTGTTGCTAGAGCCCCAAGGTGGGCATCCTCTTCCGCTCGTGCCCGACGTTGGCGTCGAGACAGACGAGTCGGGATGAGCGGCGAGGGCAGGTGGAGAGCCCGCTCTTCGACTGGAGAGGCCTGGCGGCGGTGTCGCCGTGGCCTGGCGGGAGTCCTTACCGTAGATCCCTGGAGCAAATCCCGGATAGGGTGATCCCGGGCATCTTCCACCTCATCCGCATAGGGAAGGGAACTGTCAGAGCGCTCCGGGGATAAAATCCCGAAGTGATTGGACGTTGAGGTAGGCAGCGGTGCCTCCCTGCGCGGCCCTCGGGGGCGGCGGTGGTGGCGAGGCGCAGCCTCCACAAGGTCTAGGCGATCCATTTCCCTAGTGGGGATGACTCCCTCTTCCTCGTATCTCCGCACCAGGGTGTTGATCACCCTTCTCTGGATGACCTCCGAGGGGGAGAGAGGGCGTGGTCATCCCGCAATTGCGGCTGCTGGGACGACTGTGGAACGGGCAGGACCGCGCGGAGTAGCCGCGTCGGTGTTTCCCCTATCCCTGCGCCAGTGGGCGGGTGGCGATCGGGCACTGGATCGGGCGACCTGATTTCTGAAAGTAGGGAGAAGAACCCATTAACACTGACAGGAAAAAGGAATCGACAACCAACCATTAGCGCCACGACGCCTTCCGTGGGGGGAACCTAGGCCCTCGACGTTGCGAGACGGAGTGCCCGATTTCACTTCCCCAGCCCCTGGCGGGTAAGACTGAATGCTTGGCCGGGCAACATGCCGGTCTTCCAACACCTCTGAAAGCCATCGGTCTTCGTATCGAGGAGAAGAGATTCACGTCGGGTTCACCATTTTTCTGTTTCGGTGCGGATGTGCGTCGGGTTACGCTGTTCCGCCAGGACGCGTTCGCGCGTGCACCCGTCAACCCGAGGGGATGGGCGCGCGGCTTGTGGTCCCGCAGTCCCGCTTTCCAAGGGCGGGCGGCATTCGTCCCTTATTCAGGGGCGTCTGCTCCTTGATCAAAACCGGGATGATGGGATGTCGGCTCCTCCTTCCTTGGACGTCTCCTCGGAACTCGTCGCCTAATCCGGGTCTCCCTCATAGACTTAAGAATGTTCGTGAATCTCGTTCCCGGCGCCATATCTTCATGGACACCGGTTAATTACGCTGCATCCGCCCGGACGCTCCAAGGAGTCTGGGCGGGGCGGCAACCTGCAGTGAGAAGGCCGGGTGGCTCTGGGTGCTGGGGGCGTGTCGTAACACTGCGGCTCTGCACGTCTGTCTTCCATCCCTAATAGGGCTTCTCGAAGGCATGATGGCCTGAGGCATCCCGTACTGGGTGCGGGGAACTGTGTCACCTGAGGTTTTCCTCAGCTTCCCATGTTTAACACGGGGTATGCCGCGAGTTTAACGTCCAGCGGGGATGGCATCGGACCGATCAACACGAAAAGTGGATCAGATGACAGAACCCCTTGCGGGGAACCTCCGACGCTGGGGCCAGCACATGGGCGGCTTCCCAAGTAACGTGGAGTGGAGTGAAGTGGCATGACCCCACCGGGATGTGGCGGCCCGGGTAAGGATCAGGATGGATGATGGAGTGAAGAGCTTGGACCCCGTAGGGTCTCCCTACGTACCGCGTGTTAGCACGGATCAAAGTCAACGTAGTTCGGGTATACAGTTTAACGTCATGCTGGACGTCGGCAAGCCGACTCACGAAGAGGTCGAGGCCGCCGGGCGGAGGATTGAACCGAACCACCTCGCACAGAGGGGGATGGAACGGCCGGGTGGATCACAGTTTCACGTCATGCTGGACGATAAAAGGAGAAATGGAAAAGGGGGGCTGTGGGGAGGCACCGTGGAGATACACACGGGCAGTCTCCCACAGGGGCGGATTCATAGGTGAATCGACGCAAGCGTGAACCCTGGAGGGGTCCACTGATGGACGAACCGACGTAAATACGACCGGGACGACCAGGTGGCGGGCTTGGACCTCAAGAAGGCTTCCTACGTACCCTGTTTAGAAGACAGGGATCAAAGTCCACGTAGTTCATTCTGTCAGGACTTACGCACTTGAGGCAGCCCGGATGCGGCAAAACTCAGTTGGAAGGGACTTGGACCGAAAGCAGAAGACACCTCGATCCCAGTCACACCCTCTACTGGCTTCGGCAGTGGGGAGGCGCAATGGAGATACACATATGCAGCCTCCCACGAGAAACTAGGGGTTTGTAATACCCTGCCCCCGTAGGGAAAAGCCACTCCCATTAAATCATCCCAAAAGCGGGACAATCCCGACATCCCTGCAGAGACGAGCGGGTGGGGGCCACATCCAAACCGGGGGAGACCCTGCGTGCAGAGCACGGGATCGGATGATGCGGACGGTTTAGCGTCTTGCCAGACGAAGTACAGTTTAACGTCGTGTGTTGAGGACGAAGTGGACGGTTTAACGTCTTGCCGGACGAAGCACAGTTTAACGTCGTGTGTTGAGGATGAAACACTTGGCAGTTTAACGTCTTGCAGCGCGGACGATGGGGCTAGGCAGTTTAACGTCGTGCAGCTTGGACGGATGTGCAGTTTAACGTCATGTTGGACGAATATGCAGTTTAACGTCATGCTGGACGTATGCGCAGTTTAACGTCATGCGGGACGAATGCTGAACAGTTTAACGTCTTGTAGCTCGGACGTAGTGCAGTTTAGCGTCATGCAGGGCATAGGTTGCCGGACGAATGTGCAGTTTAGCGTCATGCTGGGCATAGGTTGCCGGACGATGGGTGCATGTCACTTCGCACGAACCTGGAGGGCCGCACGGGAAGACAACGCACGGTGCGGGCACCCAGGATGAGGAGCATCGGGCGCCACGCAGGCAGGTGCCCTCAGGGGGTCGAGGGGACGACCCTGGCAGATTGCGCGCAAAAAGGAAGCTTTGCGCGCAATACTGCGGGCCGGCGCGCAATCGGGGCGGCTGGCGCGCAATTGGGCCAGTGCCTTGCGCGCGGATGCTTGAGATTGCTCACACCGGGCTTCGGATAGCGCGCGGGGGCAACGGCTCATTCTCTAATGAACGGCCACTTGAAAGAAGGGGGTGCGCGCAATCGGGCCAGATTGCGCGCACCCCGGGGGCAATTGCGCGCAAGCGGGTTCTTTTGCGCGCAAAGGCCTTAGGGTGAGTTTTTATTCAAATGAAAGGAGCCAGCGGGGATTGCGCGCGAAGGCGGACCCCGAGGCTTCCTTGCGCGAAAGAAAGGAGGTTACCTGAAGTTCGTCATTGCGCGCGGAAGGGGTTGAATTGCGCGCACGAGAGACGTTTCGACTTCCAGCCACCTTTGAAACGTTGGGGGTCGCCTTGTATTTATAGGCAACCCCGGGCGCGGAATCCAAGGCGCGAGCGCGAAATTCTTCTCGCGGGCGCGGAATCGGACACGGCGCGCAAAGGGAGCCGCGCGGGCCTGCGGCGCGCAAAATATGCGCGCCGGCCCGGCGCATTGCGCGCCTCCCGGGGGTTTTGCGCGCGCCCCATCGCTTTTGCGCGCCGGCCTCGGAAATTCCGCGCAAGGCCTCCGGGCCCTCCGAAACGTTCTTCCGACTCCAAATATCACTTCGCTTTCCGCATCCGGAGCTTCGTTTGGGAACAACAGACTTTTCCGGCGTCTACACCTATAGAGAGGCTAGGCAGTGGGTCCCCATTGACTTCTAGGAAATGATCCTCCTTAAAGTACTAGGGCACAAATACCTGATGACTAGAGTGGAACCCTCCAGCCGGGTTGGTAATAGGTCCTCGATTTTGAGATGACCTGTCGATTGCCTGACATAGTGACAAGGCATGCTTTGACGTTCCTTTGGACTCATGAGGAAGAGATATTATTTTCCCACTGATATGTGTCCTTATGACGCGACCTAAAGCCATGAGGTAAATATATTACCACCCAAAGAGGATAGTATAAAGGTGCAGTGATTGAGTCTGTTTGACTTAAACTTTGAATAAGATTTGTGGGATGTTGGGAATTGATGGTGGTTACTTCTGGTACTGTTAGCTACTCACTTTCTTGGGTTGAGCTATGAGATAGAGACCCACTTACTCTATCTTGTTCGGGTTTCTTTGATTGAGAATATATATATACATATATATATATATATTATATTTCTAGTACCCACTCCTTGGGTTTTTGTTACTCTCCTTCCAGAACATACGAAAATGCGTGGGGTATGCCATGTGATTTTCATATCTAGCTTCTTGTGATGGGACAAGTGTACTATCCTACTATAGGTAGCAAAGACTCGATAAGATGTTCATATTATCATAGTTTCTAGCTCATTGTTCCTGGATGATCTTACTTTACTCCTTTTTTGGGATGATCTACACTCCTTTTATTATAACTTATCATATATAATTCTTTTCTTTTCAGAGAATCTATTACAGCTCCCCCATCAAATTTTTAGGGTGTGTTACTAAGTATTTCTATACTCACCCTTGTATGGGATTTTTCTTCATGTGTCGTGCCTTATGAAGATGAAAAATAGGTTGATCGTGACTTCATAGGAGCATTGGGATAAGGGTTCTTGGACCATGAACAGTGGTCATAGAATGGGATTAAGGAGTGGGGATCACTCAACTATTTTACTTTTTTAGTTACTACCAAGTTGTGACACTTTTTTGGTTGGTCACGTATTTTTCCCCATTTTCTTTTCAGTTTACTATACTGTACTTATACTATTTAGGAGTTCATTAATGACTGCTATATTTATAGTAGTTTTTCATCTTTTTTACCTTTCCCTATACACTTTTTCATTGAGTTAGCTTCATGTGTGTGTACAGGTTCCTAAGAAAAAGGCCTCCATGAGTTTGTTGCGCCTTCGGTTCTTGTTGCCACCTCTATCCTATGGAGGTGGTCTTGGGGAAATTACATCTTGAGTCCCGATATAGGTTGGGTTGTGACTAGTAATAGTTTGGGTGGGTTGAGGGGCAGGTTGAGGGGTCAAGTCCCTAAGCCTGTTATTTACTTTAGTTTTCATCATTGTGATGTGTTCCACGGTTATAGATGTAATTGACTTAGTATTAATATAACAAATTGTTTTTAATATTCATTATTTTTATTGAATTAAACTACTTCTTGATTATTTTTTTCATCTTCAAAAAAATATATCTTTAATTTATTTTTAAAATTCATTCAAAATAATTTTTTTTCCAAGAATTATTTTGTTTAAAGATTTTCTATTTTGTTTTATAAAAATATGATTTTTAATTTTATTTTCCTCTAATAGAAATGATTTGGGTCATGACCACTTTATTAAAGAAAATAAAACAAAACACCTATTTAATTAGTTTAGGGTAACCCACTACATTTAGAACTAATAAAAAACAAAATCATTGAGATACGGTCAATAATATGACGTGAAGGCACAATTGTGGTGCTTATTTTAGATCGTTCCCATACCTAATAGTATCCCCCACCCAAGGTAATTTTATCATCTCAATTTCCCACATAATGAAGTGGACGAAATTCATGCTTAGTATGATGACGTGTGGAGAATAGCCACCTGGCGGCATATCCATTATTCTAGAGAGATCGCTTTTATTGCAGTATTTTTTAATTGGTCATAATCATAATGTCCTAAACACCCTCAGTTCTTAAACCATTTTATATTTTATCTCCTCTATTCTTTTGTTTTTTCATCGATAATCTTTGATCTAATATATATTATTTTCAAATGGAATCATAACATCAATTCATGTCCACTAATGTGATCATTATATTGATATCAATAATTATAGACCCATATATGATATATTATTTTTATTTTTTATTTTTTTCATATTACATAGGACATTGGTAATACAAATCCCTCGCTTGATATTTCTACTAGAAATCTCCTATTAGATATTTTCCCTACAAATCTCTCATATTTCATTAGTATATATAAAATAATTAATGTATGTATATACTTGTATTTATATGTAAAAATGATTTTATGTATATATATGAATTTTTATATAATAATATTTAGATGTGTGTATGTACATGTATTAAAATATACTGATAATTTTATGTACTTCTATATGTACGTATATATACATATGTACATATGCATGCATGTACTTATATCTTCAAGTAATTACATTAATTATATTTGTGTATAATTTCCATAAAATATATTTGTGTACTTATATTAATATAGATTTATATATGTATGTGTGTATGTACTTATACCTAATGATATATATTTAACTATGTATGTATATGGCTATAGTAATTTGTATGTATATATGTATGTATGTTTTTATATATAAATGTATTCATATGTATAGATGTATATGTATGTATGTGTATATATATATATTCATTTCTTATAATATATGTGTGCGATCAATAATTTTTATAGGTATATAAAAATATGAGTATTTATAATGATATTTTAATACATACATACATACATGCATGCATCTAAATATTATTATATGTACATACATTCACATAGGTTGAAATGTGAAACATTATATATACATGTATACACTCATGAAGATAAGAAAGTATATACTAATATAATTATTTACTATTATACAAATATACATATATAAAATTATATAAACGTCAACACATACATACACACACATAAGTATACAACCAAATATATACATTAATGTGTAAATTTTATTATATATAATATATACAATTACTATTGTATAATCATTAATATATATAATGAATACAAACATACTTACTTACATATACATACAATCATGCCTACAAATAAATATGAGCACATACATACATGCATGCATGCATGCATATTTTAATGTAATTATGTAAAAAATATATATAATTATATACATAATATTATATACATGCATGTGTACATATAGATAATTGTATACAACCACATACAAAAAATCATACATTCATATAAATATATGTACCAACATGCAAGCATGCCAGCATATATATCAATGTAATTACTTATAAATGTAATATATAAAATTTAGAATAAATATTTTTTTGTATACACTCTTTGTATAAATTACATGTTTTATACCAACATTTTTATAAATATATCTAAAAACAAACACATATATATAAAAAAAATGAATATATATAAACACAAACATACATATAAACACACAACATATATGTATACATATAAATTAATATTTCCATGTACATACATAGTTGAAAACATATATTTATGTATAAGTACATATATACATACATATTCAAATCTAAATTAATATAAGCACACAGATACATACATACATATAAAGAGTTATGTACAAAAATATTAATGTAATTATTTACATGCATTTAAATTTATAAATATAATTATTTACAACTATACATCTACATAGTTATATACAAAAAAAAGTACGTGGATGAATTCACACACACACACACATATATATATATATATAACTCTAAGAAAATATCCAATAGATAATCTCCCAAAGGACAATCACACTCAAAATATCCATTGGAAAATCTCTTGTGGGAGATTCATAAAACAAATGCACACTAGGAAATCTCCCATGAGAGATTCTCAGTTCCAATATGCACTAGGAAGTCTCTACTAAGAGATTTTCAGCACCAATGTACATTGGGAAATATCCCATGGAAGATTATCAGCACCAATCAGAATTAGGAAATCTCCACTGGGATATTTTTATGTTCCTATTTTTACATATTACTTTTTATATAATTTAATTAATATAGTCATGCGTGCATGGATGTGGGTACTTATATTTATATATATGTATGATTTTATGTACATGTTTGTATACACTAATATATATACATAGACATGTATATAATATTATGCATATTCTCATATATATATATATAAATAATTATATTAGTATACAATCACACATGCACGATTTTATATAGTGATATTTTAATGTATGTATGATTTTATGTATATATATGTATATGTATGATAATATTTAGATGCATGTGTGTACATGCATTTAAATATTACTAAATATTTTTGATGATGTATATACATTTTTGCATGCATGTTCACGTGCATGAACTTATATTTGTATGTAATTTCATTAATTATATTTTCATATAATTACAATATTATACATGTTTATAGTTGTATATATTTATATTTATAAATAATTATAGTAATATGTATTTATGTAATCTTATTAGTATATGTGTATTTATTTATGTACTTTTACACATTCGTACACACACATATATGTATACTTATTATGTACTTATATTAATATAAATTTATATATGTTTTTATGCATGTACTTTTTTTGAATTGTATGTAACTTAAATAATGTTTATATATATTTTCATTGTTTGTAAATAATTATGTAGGAATAAATTATATATACATATATTCATATTCATTGATTTATATATGTGTGTGTATGTGATTAGTAATTTTTAGATGTATTTATTTATGTGTTGGTATAGAAAATTGAATTTCTAAATAAAGTGAGTAAAGAATATATATTCGAAATAATATAAAATGAATTTTTTTTGTATGTATAATTATTTATATTTTTATGTGTATATACATATGTTAATGTGATATATGTATGTAAGTGTGTATCTATTTCTGTTTATATATACTTATAAATAATAATATTTGTAAATAATTTTATTTTTTCAATGGTACATACATGTACATACATATATTTTCATGTACTCATAGAAAAATATAAATGTAAATAATTTTAGTAATAATCATTTATTTAATTATAAGAATATATGTATGTATGTATATAAATGAAAAAATTTATATATATACACAAATACTGATTTATTTTATAAACAATTCATCTATATGTAATTTTTTAATGAATTTTGTTTGTATAAACAAATAACTAGAAATAGTTTTAAAAAAATATGATTCAATCAAATCTCCAATACAAATCCATACTTTTATAAGAAAAAATTAATTTTGTTTAAAAAATATAATCTACGGGTCTAAAAGTATTTGTATTGGTGTAATGATCTCATTGGTTCTAAAAAATTGAAATTATGATTCCGTTTGAGAATAATATATTAGATCAAATAATTTTTTTTTCTAAAAAACTGTATTAGTGAGAGAGAAGATATTTTTGGGGTTAGTGCACCATCATATGGGAATTGGGTTATTAGGGTAATTAAGTTTATTTCCATTAAAAAAACAAAATTTCATAAATAAGGAGATCTAACAACCTACCTCGTCTCCACATGATATAATCTAAACCTCCAAATTAACTCACCTTCTGGTGGGAAAATGGAGAGGATCATGATCCCTACCTGAGGTCATATGCTCTCACCTTGAGAGTCTTCTACTTAAGAACAACCCTCATCGAAATTCCTTCACTGATAGGGATCCATGTAGATGGCCCATTATGCCTGAGCTATTTTCTCACCCTGGGGAAGTCATAACACATCAACAGTAGCAACCTAAGGACTTCAACAATCTCCTGGTGTCTAAATCAATGAAAGATATACCTGAAACATTCAACCAACACCTCTATCCAATAGAACACCATTGACTTCCAATACACCGGATAACCCTGCCTAAAGCCATTCTCGATACAAAGGGAACTATGAGGTAGATCAATAAGAGAATCATGGGAACCACCCACTACTTTTAGCTAACCCCTGCACCACCGATGACCCTCATATCAAGAAAACATCCTTCTCCTCCTCCATCCCCTACATCGAGTGTGGGACATCCTCCATAATAACCTTCTCCCAAACCTTGTCACCATACATGGGTTCTAGAATCACTGAGGACATCCAAAATGAGTATGGTTCTTCACTTTTCATCGACTCTCGTAACTAGCGATTGTATTTTATTCCACTTATGGGATCATAAATGATTGGACCACAGGTACATCGACAGTTATGAGATAAAATTAAGTGAAAAATAAAAGAAAATTAAACTAGATGTAACTTTGAAAACCCCCATAATGAAAGGGTAACAACCATGAGTAAATATAAGGATATCACTGTGGGTAAAATTTGGCCCACACCCCATAACTATCACATGGAAAAAACCATCATAAATATAACTCTTGAATAAGTGGGGAAACTAGATCACAAAATACCGCACAAAATGATGAAATGCTGGGGATGAGATAACCAGTGAATAAAATGATGGAACCACTAGGAGAGAGGGCAATTTATAGGACGCCCCTCCACATTTTTCTCAACCCATGTAGGTGATTTCTGTGGGGTTGAATGTGGGGACCCGACCCCAGTTTCCCAGAGACGGTGCCTTATTTGATTACATTCCCATACATACAAGGAATGCGAATCCCGAAGGACTAAGTAGTTTAGTATTATTGGAAACAAGATACGTATATAAGTTCAATGTTACAACATGAAAGGAAAAATGACATAGAAACTCCTTATACAACATCCATAAATCCTAGGTTATTTTAGCATGTCATTCATAATAAACTTCTTCATTTCCGGAGAAAATAAACATAATAAATGGGTGAGCTGAAATGCTCAGTAAGAGTAAGAAATATAGCGGAAGATAGCCTAAACATAAGGCATGGTAAGTAATTGAAAACACATGCTTTTAATAATAAACTTGTACACATTTATGGCATGAATATGAGCAAAGTAAATAATTCTATAATAAAACATAATCATGGGTATTCTACTAGTCGAATAACCACATGAACTTAAAATACTGGCATCATAATGAGGGAAGTGCATATTCTGGACATCATAACCATACCTTCCAAGCCTCGTTCTAGGACCATAAAATAATAATTGTGTCAAGGCCTCATGCCAAGACCATAGTTTCTCTCATGAGACCTACCAATGCATCGATAGGACTCATGAGACAAACTATGGTCTTGGCACAAGGCCTTGACAAAATTATTATTTTATGGTCCTAGCACGAGGCTTGGACGATATGGTTATGATGTTCAGCATATACACTTCCCTCATTATGATTATAGTATTTGAAATTCATCTGGTTATTCGACTAGTAGAATACCCATGATTATGTTTTATTATGGAATTATTTACTTAGATCATATTCATGCCATAAATGTGTACAAGTTTATTATTAAAGGCATGTGTTTTCAATTACTTACCATGCCTTATGTTTAGTCTATCTTCCGTTATATTTTTTACTCTTACTAAGCGTTTCAGCTCACCCCTTTATTATGTTTATTTTCTCCAGAAATGAAGAAGTTTATTATGAATGACATGCTGAAATAACCTAGGATTTATGGATGTTGTATAAGGAGTTTCTATGTCATTTTTCTTTTCAAGTTGTAACATTGAACTTATATATGTATCTTATTTCCAATAATACTAAACTACATGGTCCTTCGGGATTATTATTCCTTTTATGTAATCCAACGTAATCAAATAAGGCACCGGCTCTGGGCAACTAGGGTCATTTCCTTATAGTTGGTATCAGAGGAAAGTTTAGTAGAAAACATGGAAACTAGATTTAGAAAATGTAGATTAGGTAAGTGTTCCTAAGACAGTCTTTGAGGATAAACATACAAGAACATCTTGGTATTTTGGAAAGGAATAGATTATGAGGAAAATTCAAGAAGTACATTCCTATCTAGATACGAGCAGGTAGAGGTGGCTCTGGCACAGATATACCTAGGAGTGAAGCTCCGATAAGGAGTTTCGAGCTTGACCCGCGGTATCTTACTATACGACAATGGGCCTTGCTGCACTCTTGGTTACGACACTCCTAGGGGATATACTTAAGATAATTCACGTTTTCTTTACAAGACATTATGAAGGATTTAGATTTAAATTTTTCCTCAAAGATACCATGTTTATGATTAAGAGGTTAGATATGCGTAGAATTTCAATTTATGCCTAGTATTTAACTACATTGAGATTATAAATTATGATTCATACCCTAATCTAGTGTATGTAATTATTTCGAAATGGTGCCTAGGGGAAGGAATAGAAATTGCATGAATGCATTTGTCCCCTGTAAGGATTTTCCTCCGAAACAAGGTAATGATGTTAGCTCTGGTGCTGTGACTGAGGCTGAGCAACTCATAACTATACTGGGACAACTTATTTAGGTTATGAATAATAATGTTACCCATATGGAGCATCTAGGTCCACCACGTGGAGGAGATATACTAGATCTCTTTATGTGACAACATCCTCCATCATTCAATCGGAATACAAACCCGTTTGTAGTAGAGCAGTGGATATATTCCCTTGAGAAGATATTTCTCACTTTGGGATGTAATGAAAGAGAGAAGGTTGTTATGGCAGTATATCGTCTATCGGGGGATGCGGATCAGTGGTGTTAATTAATCCAAAACACAAAGGAGGAGGAAGAGATAGAAGAGATGTAATGGAAAGATTTCAAGGAAATCTTCTTAGAAAAATATTTCCCTCGTGAGTAGCGAGCAGATATGGAGAGATAATTCTTGAATCTGAGGTATAAGGAGGATGAAAATGTTGCAAAATATGAATACAACTTTACAAGGTTAGAAATACATGATGTGGACTATATAGAAAATCCAAGGAGAAAAATTGATCTATTATTTGATGTCCTAAAGACATTCCTCTGGTGGGCACTGGTATCCCAAAATTTTTCATCATATGAGGATATAGTTTCATGTGCTATCAAGACTGAAAAAGAATTATCTATGTATTATGTCTTTAAGGGAATGAAAGAGAAGTAGAGGGGAACTGAAAACTCTGGTAAAGGAAACAAGGAAACATGGATGAAGGGAAGAGTTGAATTTACATCCTGTGATAATTTTGGAATGAAACAGCTTGGTGACTGATTCAAGGGAAAAGGAGTGTGCTTCAAATGTGGATAGAAATATCATCTTGCTAGTGATTGTAAGGGAAATAAGGAGGCTAATGATGTTCAATGCTATAACTATCAGGAGATGGGACACTTTGCTAATCATTTTCCAAAGCGTCAAGGAAACGTTCCACAGAAAAGGAAAAGGGAGCAGGGACATGCTTATGCGATCACAACTTCTGATATTGAAGTTCCTAATGATGTGGTGTCAGGTAATTTTATCATTTTCTCAAATTTATCCAATACGTTATTTGATTTTGGATTGTCGCATTCATTTATATCTTCCCAGTTTTCCAGGAAAATTAGATATGTCCAATTTGATTTAATAAAGGAGTTATCAGTCAAAACTCTTAGAGGATGTATCACTGAAATAAAGGAATGTAGATTAGTCCCCATCGTGAAACATAAAAATGCTTTAGTTTCTAACCTTATCATCATACCAATGGTTGACTATGATATAATTCTCGGTATGAATTTCCTATCAATTTATTATGCAAAGATCTATTGCAAGATAAAGGAAGTTATAATCTTTGAGAATGGTGTAGAATCCATTATATTTAGAGAAGAAACCACTTCATTTGATTCTCATATAGATCCACCCCCAGTACCTCAACTAAATTCAATTATTGGGGATTAAGAGAATGAAATAACTATGGGTGAGGAAAATAATGTCCAAATAGAATATGTACCTATTGTGAATGAATATATAGATGTATTTCTAGAGGATTTACCTGGACATCCTCCAGAGCAGGAAATTTAGTTTTCCATTTCCTTAATTCCAGGTTCAAGGCCCATATCAAAGACCCCTTATAGAATGTACACTATGGAGTTAGTGGAACTAATGAATCAACTAGAGGAATTGAGTGATAAAGGATTTATTCGACCTAGTGTTTCTCCATGGGGATCCCCTGTCCTCTTTGTCAAGGATAAAAATGGATCCATGAGGCTGTGCATTTATTATAGGGAAATCAATTCTATTATAATAAAGAATAAGTATCATATTCCACGAATTGATGATTTATTTGATCAACTTCATGGAGCCCAATATTTTTCGAAGATTGATCTATGATCTGGATATCATCAGTTTCTTGTGGGGAAAGAATACATTCCAAAAACAACATTTCAAACCAGGTATGAGCATTATGAGTTTACAATAATGCCATTTGGACTAACTAATGCACCATATGTTTTCATGGATCTCATGAACATAGTCTTCAAGTAATATCTTGATGACTTTATTGTAGTGTTTATTGATGATATCCTGGTATACTATAAAAGACATGAAGATCATGAAAATCACTTTCCCACTATTCTAAAGACCCTTAGAAGAAATAAATTATATGGGATGTTTAGAAAATATGATTTTTGGATCCAATTAGTTTCCTTTCTGGGCCACATAGTCTCTTAGGATGGATTATATGTAGATCCGGTGAAGAAAAAGGCTGTGCAATAATGGCATACTCCAACCACCGTAACTGAGGTACGTAGTTTTATTGGTTTAGAAGGTTATTATCAGTGTTTTGTTTAGAACATCTCCCATTTAGCCAACCCAATGACCAAGATCACATGAAAAGGAGTTAAGTTCGTATGGACAAAGGAATGTGAAAAATGTTTTGATGAATTGAATAAGAGGTTAGTGAATGCTCTGATCCTAACCCAACCATCGAGGAATGATGGGTTTGTTATCTATAACGATGCATCAAATAACGGACTTGGTTGTGTCCATATGCAGAATGATCGAGTGATTGACTATGCATCTAGGCAGCTAAAAAATCATTAGAAAAACTAACCAACTCATGATCTCGAGTTAACAGCGGTAATATTTGCTCTGAATATTTGGATACATTACCTCTATGGAGAAAAATGTGAGATTTATACAGATCATAAGAGTTTGAAGTATATATTCTCACAGAAAGAATTCAACATGAGGAAAAGTAGGTGGATTGAGATACCCAAATATTATGATTGAATAATACACTACCACCTAGGGAAAGCAGATATGGTAGCATATGCTTTGAGTAGAAATGACAATGAAATTCTTAAAAAGATGATAATCGAAAGGGATACTATGTTCATGTATCTAGTAAAGATGGATATGGGAATTATAAAGGAAGGTATCACATAAATACTTTTTCAAATGGTTTCCCAACCATCATTACTAGAGAGGATAATAAGTTCTCAGGATGATGACAAGGAGTTTCAAAATAAAATTGAAGCTATAAATGATGGGAAGTTGACTGAATTTTCATATGAATGTGGAATTTTGAAATCCAAGAAGAGGCTTTGTGTTCCCGCTATTCCTGAGCTAAAGAGAGAACATTTGGATGATTCTCATAGCACTAATTTGTCTATACATCATGGTATCACAAATATGTATCAGGATCTCCGAGAAAACATTTGGTGGGACAATATGAAAAGGGAGATTTCTGAATATACATCAAAGTGCCTTGTATGTCAACATGTGAAGGCTGAGAGGAAAAAGTCTAAGGGGATGATGCAACCACTACCCATACAATCATGGAAGTGGGAGAACATTACCATATAATTTTTCACTGGACTCCAAAGGAAATCTAGAGGAAACAATGCTATATGGGTCATTGCGGATAATCTTACAAAGATAGCTCACTTCATCGCAATTCGAGAGGAATTCTTATTGGATCAACTTGCATGGATGTACATCAAAGAAGTGGTAAGGCTGCATGGAGTAACACCCTCTATTGTATCCGACCATGATCCTAGATTCACCTAGAAGTTCTAGAAAAGTCTCCAACATTCTTTAAGCACTGAACTGAACTTCAGTGTAGTCTATCATCCTCAAACTAAGGTCCAATCTGAGCGGACTATTCAGAAAATAGAATACATGTTGAGAGTATAATCTATGGAATTCAAAGGAGGATGGGACCAACATCTTCCACTGGTTGAATTAACCTACAACAAATGTTTCCACTCGAGCATCCAAAAGTCACCATATGAAACCCTTTATGGGAAAAGGTGTAGAACACCGGTGTGTTGGGATCAAGTCGGTTAGAAAAAAGATTATAGTACTTGAATTGGTTGAAGAAATGGTGGAGAAGGTGAAAAACATTCAGCAGCATATCAAGGCAGCCCAAAGTCGGCAAAAGAGTTATGCGGATAACTATCGATGAGACATTGATTTCAAAGTAGGATAACTGGTATTCTTACACATATATCCATGGAAGATGGTCATGCAATTTGGGATGAAAGGAAAGCTAAGTCCCAGGTATATCGGCCCCTTTGAGATCATTGATCCAGTCGGATCTGTGGCCTATCGACTGGAACTTCCACCTACCTTGTCGAAAGTACATGATGTCTTTCATGTATCCCTCTTAAGGAAGTACATACCAGACCCTTCACATGTACTCTCTTCAGAAGTGGTACAGTTAGAGGATGATCTTTTCCATGAGGAGCAGCCAGTGAAAATCATGGATCGTAGAGACAAAGTTCTACACAACAAGACTGCTAATCTGGTCAAGGTACTATGGTGAAACCACAAGTACAAAGAGGCAACATGGGAACTGGAGGAATCAATGAAGGGAAAATACCCCCACCTATTCTTGGCCTAGATTGTAAAGTGAAATTTCGTGGGAGAATATTTTGTAAGCAGGGGAGGATGTAATGACCCAATATTTTTTTTAAAGGAAATTCCATTTTTTATAAATATGTCATAATCACATGAAATCACAACATAATTTACTACTAATGTTTATTAAACCCTTAAAAAATAAGTTTTTCACTTCTATGATGTGAATTTCAAAAATTCAACAAACACAGTTGCGATCAGTGAGTTATTTAGAGTCCAATAAGAAAAACTTAATTTTTGGTGAATATTAACCTACCCTTATGAATAGTAACATACCCTTGTGAATAGTGATATAACCTAATGAATAGTAACCTTACATATGATAGTATATAAACAATATTCAAGTGTAAGTATGATATATCTATTCTTTAAAATAAGTAAACAGATGTTTTAAAACTCTTGTTTTTAGAATAAATTATGATTTCAATTAAATATTAAATTAATAATATTTAGAAAATTATTTTTGAAAAATGGACTTCATTTTTGGATTCTACACATCGAAAAATAGTTGGGGTAAATTTTTGGTATTTTTCTGAAATACTTGAATTTTTTATGAATAGTGAAATATGGTAAAATACCGTATATGAAAATTATTAGTTAAATAAACTATTCATGAGATCACAAGTGATGTAATCCCACTTGTTTCTAACTCACATGATAAAATTACTATTATTTGTCATGGAATACTCACTATTCCTTATCTTGAGAAGATATAATAAATTAATGAATTTTATATTAAGAAATCCCCTCTCTCCTCCACTATAAAGCCACCTCTCATTCCCCCTTCCATTCACTTCAATCAAGACTTTTTCCTTCACAAAATTCTTTCCAAATACCTTCCCAACCTCCTCCCCCAAGTCCATCAAGCCTTGGTCTCATAAAAATACCAAAACCTATCCTTTAAGAGGTTCTCAAGGAAGTTTGGTTTAAGAGGTAAATTCCTCATTTCAATTCTTTGTCTTTACTTTCAAGTTCATTTGTTTTCTTTTTCTATTACCTCTCCTTATACAAATTTCATGGTGACTACAGTACCATATATGTACTGTAAATTTTTCATAATAGTGGAATAATTTATCATCATCTCCCCTTTTTACATTCTTTTATACTAGTAGAATGAACACCATCCGAGATGTGTCAATTTTCCACATTCAAGGACGATGGACTTTTGACATCTATTGTCATTTTAAATTATGGTCATGAAACCATTATTGTTATGGATGAACCATATTATTACATATAATATAACCTATTTAATATTCTGTAATCCCTTTTTACAAATGGTATTATGTCATAAAGAAAATTGAGTTCGTTGTAATCAAAACACACAAATTAACCGAAATAATTATCATTAAAATTCTATATAATAATTCATACTATTTCCATGTAAACATGTTATATAAATGACTAATAACACCTATTTATGTTTATAAATAATATATAATTTCAATTCTATAGATTTAAATCCATTCCACATTCTTAAAAACAAGTGAACCGAAGATGAAAATAAAGAAAATGAACACTCAGGAGCGACGAAATTCAATACAATAACTTATCAATAAGAACATAAATGAAATAAACAGAATTATGATATACTAAATAAATCACTAAAATTTTCTTGAATAAGTTATTAATAAGTATAATTTCATATTCCAGGAGCTTAATTTCGAGAGAGGAACACGTTCGGAGTTAAGGTAAGGGTTTTTTCACCCGAACTTCCATTTTCATTTGGGATACTTTCATTGTCTAATTACATCAATGAAATTATAATGTATTTTTATGCACTCCTCATATATTTTGTGTGAGTATCATATATATGTTTAAAAACTATAACACTTCCTTATTTTAGGGATAGTTACACGTTTTAAAAATAAATTTCAAAATTGTTTCCAATGTACAAGCCCAATTCAATGGAATTTCTCTAATTCATATCTATATTCAAGGGAACTCTATAATCTGTTTTTGGAAACCATTTTCTTTATAAAAACACCCATTTTACTATGAAAATACTATCTTACTTAACTTATGTTTTTATACAACGATTTTCCAAAAGAACTCTTCTTTTCAAAATAAAAGAGTATTTATCTCAAAATTGCATAAAGATTTTATAAGAGTATTTTTGTTTGATTCAATGCTCTTGTTGATTCCATGGTATTATTGGGTTTAATAATTTATGAAATCCTATAACATATTTTATTTAATGTTTTATGACTAACTCTATTTTGGATGATCTATCCTAAAACCATTCACCATATTACTCAGAATGGTTAGTGTTTTATGATTAATGATTGGGGAAAGTTAGTTACATTTCATATGATAGTTTCAATATGAATGTATATGTTGTTTATGTTGATACCCGATCATATGAGGAATTCATTGGACTTATTATGTGATGGGTGGGGCCCTCTTTAGCTCCTCGAAGCATTAGTAGGTCTCATGAGACAAACTATATGGTCTTGGCATGAGGCCTTGACAAAATAATTATTTTATTGTCCTAGCACGAGGCTTGGATGGTATGGTTATGATGTCTGGCATATGCACATCCCTCATTATGATGCTAGTATTTTAAGTTCATGTGGTTATTCTACTAGTAGAATACCCATGATTATGTTTTATTATGGAATTCTTTACTTATCTCATATTCATGCCATAAATGTGTACAAGTTTATTATTAAAGGCATGTGTTTTCAATTACTTATCATGTCTTATGTTTAGGATATCTTTTGTTGTATTGCTTACTATTA
The DNA here is from genome assembly GCA_963277665.1 of Viscum album. NCBI lineage: Eukaryota > Viridiplantae > Streptophyta > Magnoliopsida > Santalales > Viscaceae > Viscum > Viscum album. The sequence goes on from OY728133.1 coordinate 671,571,145, forward strand.
CTGAGCATTTTAGCTCACCCCTTTCTTATGTTTCTTTTCTCATTACACGAAGAAGATTATTATGAATGACATGCTTAAATAACATAGGAGTTATAGATATTGTCTAAGGAGTTTCTATGTCATTTTTGTTTTCAAGTTGTAATATTGAACTTATGTATGTGTCTAGTTTCCAATAATACTACACTACTTGGTCCTCCGGTATTCGTATTCCTTGTATGTATGCCAACGTAATCAAATAATGCACTGTCTATGGGAAATTGGGTCGGGTCCTTACATTTTCCATGCATCACCTACCCAGCCACGCCTGCCTCCCTTAACAAACCAAGGGGGTGGAACCTTCCTACATAAAAAATTATACCGCCATATATCCAACTTTTATATTGATTGAGAACCAATCACATATCCACACATACTTTCTATTTATAAAACCATGCTTCTTATGTATCTGAAAAGCCACTTGAGGATCTGTACTATCTCAACTTATCAGAGTCAATCGCCTCTATCAGGAAATCTTCTAGATTTTCTTTAGTGTAAATTTTCTACATTTCCACACTTCCTCAAGAAAATCAAGGACTATGTGAATCTTTACCCCAATATGATTCATCCCAGAATAAATATATATAATCTTTTAAATGTTCAAGGTTCTATTACTACAACAAAACAATATGTTCCCATTCTTTCTATTCACAAGCTCCTCTAACATCTTTCTCATCCAAATATCCTCTTTACAAGAATGTGTAGCTTCCATACACTCCAAATCTATCATGGATAAAGCTAAAACTAACTATAACTTCAAAATCCAGCATAAAACTCCTCATACAAGAGTAAACACATAACTAGTAGTGGATTTTCTCTAGTTAGAATCACCTATAAAATTTGAATCAACATATTCTATGATAGTGAAATTTGATCATCTATAACATAATACAACATTTGAGGTCTGCATGATGAATCTCACGATCCTTTTCACTGTTATCCAATTCTATGATCTTGGATTCTCCATGTACTATCTAACTGCTCCCACTGCATGTGAAATGCCTGGTCTAGTATATACCATAGTGAACACCAGAATAACCATTGCTGATGCATACGGTACTCGATACATCTTCATCCTCTCTGCTTCACTACTAAGACTTATCATAGGGGATAGCATGAAATTAATGGGGAGTGGGGTGGATATTGTCTTATAGTCTTGAATGTCGAAGTGTCTCAGGACTATTCATAAGTGATTATTCTATGATATCCAAACCTTCCCATTATTTTTGTCTTGATAAATCTACATCGCACAAATCTTTTTTGGTCCCATGTCCTTCATATCAAAATATATATCAAACTATGACTTCGTCTCTTGGATCTGATCATTTTTAGGGCCTGTAACTAACATTTCATCCACATACAATATAATAATGATCAAATAATAACTAATAAAACCCCATAAATATGAACAAGGATATAAATGATGTCAATTTTATCCAAGGATCATGATATAATAATCAAATCTCTTGTACAAAAACATCAATGTATTCTTGAGACTATACAAATATTTTTTCAACCTACAAACCATGTTCTATTTTCTTTCTTCTCAAAATCCTTCTTGTTGGAGCATATATATATCTTCATCATAATCACCATGTAGAAAAGTAGTCTTCACATCTAGCTGATATAGATGTAAACTTCATGTAGCGCACATTTCTAGAACTATCAAAACAGTCATTAGTCTAAAAACATGAGAAACTATTTCATTAAAATCAATACCTTCCTTCTAAGAATATACTTTGACCCCCAGTCTTGCACGATATCTTTCCACCTGGTCCTTTCCATCCTGCTTAATCTTAAATACCCATATGTTGATGATATCCTTCCTTCCATGGGGTAATGAAACACGATACCAGGTCTTATTCTCGTATAGGGATTCAAGTTATTCCCAAATCACTGTAATCCATGAGGACATATATAGAATCAAGGCCTTCTCATAAAATAAAATGGCTCTCCATCCCCCATTATTAAGGAGTACACAATATTTCTCTTAGTGACATAGTTTGAGTGTCTTATTTGTTCTCTTTTCTCCCATGTTGACCTTCATGGTCTAGAATCAACTGGTATATGATTATAATTCTCTGGTAATGCCTAAGAGAAAACTAGTTCTTCCATTGATTTTTCCTACAACCCATTTTTTTTAGTTTTTGTATTCTCTTTCAACAAGTCTCCATCAATTTTCATTTAAACCTTATCTTCTTCCAAAATTACATCTCTGTTGGTGATATGGTTGCGGGCAGTGGGGTCCCACAAATGATACCCCTTCACACCATCAGCATACCCCAAGAAGATACATTTCCTAGATCTCAAATCCAACTTTGATATTTCCTGGTCATAAAATATTGCATATATAGGACTTAAAAAAGTATGTACTTGAGAATAGATAGTTGGTTTACCAGTTGGTCACATAATAGGCGGTATTCACTACCTCTGTCCATAATATTTTTGAAATTCCTACAGACTTCAAATTTACACTTAGTATATCCAACAAGGTTCTATTCATCCTCTCTACCACTCCATAATGTTGAAAAGTGTATGCCCTTGTTATTTGTCTCTTGATTACTTCCTATTGACAAAAGAGTATTAAACTCTTCCCTTGTATATTCTCTGTTATTAGTCCTCAAAAACATGATCTTCTTTCAATATTCAAGCTCAATCCACTATTTGAATGATTTGAAGGCTTCAAAAACATCTTCCTTACTATTGATTGGGTATACACAACATTTCTAGGAATAATCATCAATGAAGGACACAAAGTACCTTGATCCTCCCAGGGATATAATCAGTGATTTCAAAATGTCAGAATGGATTAACTCTAATATCTAATTTATTATTATTTTTAACATTCTTAGCTTTAAACTGTGTTTCTTTCTCAAAACACAGTGATCAAAAAATGGTAAGGATACCTTTTAAGTCTAGGTAGAAAACTCTAATCTGTAAGAATCTTCAAACCTCGTTCTAAAATATAGCCAAGATTATGATGCCATAATGTAATAAATGCTTCCTTAGAGTTATTTGATACAATAACTATATATTCCTCCATGTAATTTTCACCCATAAGCACATACAGGTTCTAAGATATATTCTATCCCTCTTTCACAAAAATCCCACCATTCAAAATTACCATCACTCCATTCTCGGTGTGAGTCTTACATCTAATATCATCAAATTTTCCCAATGATAATATGTTCTTCATCAAAAACTTCACATGGAATGATCCCTGGACAGTTTATACCATTCTATGAGGCATCTTCAATTTGATGGTACCTACTCCAATTATATTCATGGTGTGATTATTTCGTATCTCAAAAATTCATTTTGGGATGGTATCATACTGATCAAACCATTTTCATTGATACCTCATGTTCCATATTTCTCCTGATTAAATTATACATGCATTGTTGAGATGTTTTCTACTTCTAGTAATCATCATTGATTAACTGACTAGTATTTATCCATTTTTATAAGAACACACCACATTTTTGTTCATGTCATATCTCTGACTCCCACTGGAACCATGATCCATCATCACATCTGCTGGTCTTTTTTTTCAATTGTATGTCAAAAAATTTCCTTCCACATGAACTATATGTATCTCAATTTTCCACAACAAAACATTATTCCCCATTACACATAAATTGACTTTAGCAGTGTTTTTGTAGCGGCGGATCACAAAAACGCCGCTAAAACATTTTTTTAAAATGGTTTCATAGTTGTTTATAATAAACCGCAGCGAGACCATCTATTTTTTATTACACTCCCGACCCTTCCCCCTGACCCCGAACCTAATTCTCCCTTCGACCCCCCGTGACCCCACGACAACCCTTCTCCCGATGACCCCCCGCGACCCCCTTCTCCCAATGACCCCGCAACCAGTTAGTGATTTGGGATTTGTTTCTTCTTCACCAGTTAGTTATTCTAATTCATTTTCTCTATTATTAACCACATTATTTTATTGAATGGATGTTGTGGTCATATGCTTTAATTCATTGTTCATAACACCTCTTATAATTTTCAAAATTATGTGTTATCTACTTTATATGATTTTTATTATTGTTTATAGTGGTTTATAGTATTGAAATTGGATAAGAAAATAATGTTGGTAATAATTAATTGATTAATGAATGTATCATGAGATATTGATTACCATTCATCCATCAAAACTATTGAATTTGAAATATTTCTTGAATATATTTATGTATGGTTATTGGCTTTGCTAGGTGGTGATTATATGATTTCTAGTGCTGAAACCTATGTATAACCAATCTATTAATTCATGTTAGTAATGATTAGGTTGGTTATGGAAATAATTATTCGGGGCTAGGTGAGTATATTCGTGGTTTCTAAAGGATTTTATCAATTTTATTTATGGACATAGTTTCCCATTTTTTCCAATGATAAAAATACTTTTGATTCTATATATGTGTGCTCTAGGGTGGTAGAGGTATTTTAAGACTTATGTATGGGGTTGTGATGGGAAAAAGTGTAGGATGGTGTTTGTTAAGAGAGGGGACCTCTTTTTTCCTTTTATTGTTATATGGTTAATAGGAATAGATGCCTCAGGTTGAGAGTTGTGTTATAATGTTTGTTGGGTTATTGTGTGAAGATTTTTGATGGGTTGTTTATGTTTCAATTTTTAGATGGTTATTCCCATATTTCCTACTAATTATTGAATTGTTTGATTTATTGTCATCAAATGGATGATTGTTTTGGTTCCCAACTACTTGTTGTAGTTTCTATATGCCCTATTGACTGTGTCAAATTGTGGTAGATTATGATTGATTATTGAATACCATGATTATGAAATTTATAATGTAATTGACATTGAAATCATGGGATGAGTATTGATATTGGTTTATGGGATAATGGAAACTATGGGATGATTAGATTAATGCCCAGAGGATCATTTGATATAAATCAATGAATTGTAATGGAAAATAATAAATCCTACTAGATATAATGAACTAAATTGATTAAATAATAATTTATATTGAATTTAACAAATGGCTGGATAGTAATAACTCTTTACTATGTCAAAATGTTTAATGGTGATGAATCATGATACTTATGTTCATGCATTGAATCTAGTATCTACTGGTGTAGTAAAAAATTAAATGGATACCAAGAAACCTCAATAAAAAGTGTATAGGCAACCCAAAAGTACATCCACACAAACCCGAGTTCATACCAGGCCTACTCTACTGGAACAAAATACACACCAAGCCTAGTTTGGAAGCAAATGTCAAACATTATAGTCCCAATAATGACCTTACTATACTAAATCCCAAGAATATAAGATCTAATATGACACCAACATGTGTAGTTCCTCATGTGAGCACATCAAAAAAAGTATGGATTTCACTACACAATAGAACATAAACTTGAGAGTATTCTCCTCAAATAAGTACAATTATATTATGCATACTTATTGATAAATGGATCATATTTATTATATTATGTTTCTATAATCTTACACTATCTTATATATGAATCTATTTCTATATTTAGTAGTAACTACATGTTTTAATTATTTTTAATATTGTGTAGGAACATTGTGATATACATGGATAAAAGCTGGATCAAAATACTGAGGAACACACCTCAGTATGTTAAGGGTTTGACGGAGTTTTTAGATTTCTCAATTTATAATCGATCCGTTGAAGGGAGAATAAGATTTCCATTTACTAAATATAAAGTTAGAATATGGTTGAAGAGAGATGAAGTTTATGAACATTTAATACAGAAGAAATTCCATAGTAAATATTTGTATTGGATTTGGCATAGAGAATTGAACATTACAGAAAGATTTAGAACTGATGTTAATCCAAATAATGAGGTCCCAACTTCGTTGAAAATGGAAAATGAAATGAAAATCCTCATAAATGATGCTTTCGGCACTGCAATACACCACTATCAACATCCAAACATAACAGAACAACCAGATGAGGTTGTTACAAATTGAAATGTGACAAGTGATGTTTTTGAGACTATAACACAACCATATCATGATTGTAACATATCATTGGATCCTCCTCTTGATTCTATGGAGAAAAATTTAAGATAAAACTTCACTAAGGAAAATGCGTTTCATGATTTAGTTGATGATGGAAATCAAGAATTTTATAGTGGGTGTTTGAAATATTGAATGATTTCTTTTCTGATGAAGTTGTACCATATCAAATGTCTATGTGGAATTACAAATAATGCAATATCCATGATATTGTAATTAATTCGTGTTGCATTTCTTGAAGAAAAAATCCCCGAGTCTTTTTATAATATAAAAAAAGTTGTTAACATGCTTGGTCTGAATTATACAAAAACACATGCATGTCCTAATTATTGTATCCATTATTGGGGAGAGAATTCAAGTAGATATAATTAAAAAAATTCTCTTCTTATAGATGGCAGTCAATGGGTGATGTTGGAAGTCTGAATCAACAAAATTTCAAAGAGAAGAAGAAAAGAAACACACCAACAAAGGTTTTGCGTTACTTTCCTATGAAGCCTTGACTGCAAAGATTATTAATGTCATCGAAAACCACCAAACACATAAAGTGGAAATCTTTAGATAATTACAATGATGGGTTAATGAGACATCCACGAGATTCACAATTGTGGAAGAAATTTGATTCATTGCATCCAACTTTCTCAGCAGATCCAAGGAATATTCGATTGGGATTGGCTGCCGATGGATTCAACCCATTTCGGACTTTGAGTACCAGTTATAGCATTTGACCAGTTGTTTTGATCCCTTACAATATGCCTCCATGGATGTGTATGAAACAAATATCTTTTATCATTTCAGTGATTATTCCTGGAAAACAAATGCCTGGAAATGATATTGATTTATACTTGCAGCCTTTGATTGACGAATTGCAGGATTTATGGCGAAATGGTGTTGAGACATTTTATTCTTCTTCTAAAACAGTGTTCAAAATGCATGTTACTTTAATGTGGACCATTAGTGACTTCCATGGGTTTTGGAATTTAACTGGTTAGAACACTTACACGGATTTGGATTCTCCCATTTGTAAATTATATTTTTGAGCCCAAACGGATACCTCATAGAAGAAAATGGTGCTTCTTGTGCCATCAAAGATTTCTTGATGCATCTCATAGATTTCGGCTGAACAGATCAGAATTTAATGGTTTCATTGATAGTAGACCACCTCTAAAGTTGTTAACTGGTTCTGAAATATTGACACAACTTGAAAATGTTGAAACAAAAATTGGGAAGGTCCATCATTTGAATGATAGCAGAAAATGGGACCGAAGTGCATCGTCAAGTGAAATGAGAATGCAGTAATGGAAGAAAAAAATGTATATTCTTCAAACATCTGTACTGGGAATTTAATTTGTTGCGACATAATCCTGATGTGATGCATATTGAGAATAATGTCTGTGACAATTTTATTTTCACATTACCTAATGAACATGGAAAGTCGAAGTATCATCTTAATTCTTGAAAATAATTACAAGTAATGAATATAAAACGTGATCTCTTTCCAAATGAGAATGAAAAGTACGCTCTAATAATTTTTACAATGGAAAATATAGATAAAGATAAATTCCTTCGAATTTTAAAGAATGTAAAGGTATTAGATGGGTATTCGAGTAACATATCAAGGTGTTTTTACTTGAAGAATCGTAAGTTACATGGATTTAAAAGTCATGATTCACATATTTTGTTACAACAGTTACTACAATTGGCATTGCATACATTATTACCTGAAAAAGATACTGTTGTTGTACACCAATTTTGCACCTTTTTCAGGCAATTATGTGAGAAATATCTACATCTATTTCATCTTGACAACCTCCATGAGAGGTTTTTATAGACCCTTATTGCAATGGAGATGATGTTTCCCCCATCTTTTTTTACTGTCCTGATGCATTTAACTGTGTATTTGGTTGAGGAAGCTAAATTGAGAGGCCCCGCTCATTATCGATGGATGTATCCAATTGATAGGTATTTTATTTATATGTTTTTATGTAACGCCCCGACCCCAGCTACCCAGAGTCGGTGCATTACTTCGTAACATTGGCATGATCACAAAAGATCAAGTCTCGAAAGACCGATTAGTTTAGTAGCCGTGGAAACACTAGATACATATATAAATGTTACATTACATCATAAGGTGAAAAACTACAATAACAAAATTTCCATAGTCCACACTCATATCCTCTTATGACTATCCCTGCAGGTCATTCATAAAATACTTCTTCACTTCCTCGAAAATATTAAAACATTGAAAGGGGTGAGCTCAGATGCTCAGTAAGGATAACAATATTGCTAAAGCTTTCATAAATAATCATTAACATTTAAGGCAATGTATAACTAAAACAAAAGCCTTTTTAAACTTGAACTTTAGTATAATATGGCAAAAATAAAATTAAATAATTCCATTTACTTACTCACATGGATATTCTACTAATAGAATAATCCCATGCAATTTCAATAACCACTTTCATAATGATGGAATGCATAATTCCAGACTATCATAACCACGTAGCCAAGGCCTCGTGCCAAGAACACAAATAAGATTTTATCAAGGCCTCATGCCAAGAAACTAGTTTGTCTCATGAGACCTACCGATGCATTTTTTTACAATATAATTACATTTAAAATTGATCAAATATACTCCAGTACTTTTCTGAAAACATTATGCAAGCTTCTGAAAAAAATAACTAATTTTGAGACTACTCAACTAATTACAGGTCATGATGGGTCCACACCCAATCCCTTCCTGTCTACCACACTCGGGAGTCGGGTTTTCTGAAAACATTTTTAAGCTTGCGTTAAATAAACATACATTTTCACTGGGTTTTCATATATTAAAAATCCTAAACAACTTTTGATACATAGCATTTTCAATACCAAAATAAATGAAAAGTAAAACACTATTTTTGTTTTTCATTTAACAAATGTTATGGCTTGTAGAGGACGCCGAAACTCAAATAATGGTCACGGTGGCAGAGAAGTCATCGTCGCTGCATATGTAATACTAAACATTCCTTCTGTCATTTATTAAAATGATTCGTATAAAAATATTCCTTTTTAATAAAAGTAAAAGTAAAAGGTGTTTATACTCCGTATAAAATAAAGTTGTTTATAAAACAAAATATGCCTTAATGAAAGGAGACTGAGACAAAGTCCCTTACAAAGATCATTTTTTTAAATAAAATAGATCTATTATGTGTATTAACTATAAGTACACATAAATAAAGTATAATTACAAGATAGGACATAATAATATCTTGACATAATTTGAAAGTAGGAAATTAATCCAAAGAATTGAAGTTGGGTTAATAAATTCCCTTACCTTGTGTCCTGTCCTGACTCGACTGTTATTTAACCTCCTAAATAATAAACTATAGTTAATTCCAATTTACTTAAGAATAATTTTCATGTTCATTATTCCTTTTATATCCCTTATTACCATGTTATGATCATTATGTAATTATTTAAGTTTATAACGGTCATTTTGTTGATCTTAGGCACTCGAGTCAAAAATAACATTCTTATAATTACAAGTTGGTAATGTGGTGATATATACATTATATCCAGAATTATATTCATGATATAGATATCATATATCTCATATATATCCAGTATATACATGCATTTATATTATTACATAACATTTAGAGGTAAAAATGAAATGCACCGTTCATGGAGATGGTAAGCCGTACGTACGCATGAACGCTACTTTCATTTCTATTTCATATTTAATGGAATAAAACCATAATTATATAAAGGTATAATATAGTTCCAGTATAAAATCATATATAATATCATTTAATCCATCCTTTATATATCCGACATATGGCATTAACGATTCACATCACTTTGAGGGGGCGGTAGTCCGCACTTCCTAAAATGAAATTATCGCGATTACCCATAATGGAAATCATAAAGTATGACATAAATAAGAAATACAGATGCAGAATTAAAACATAAACATATTATATATCCTATATAAATATAGTTACATCTTAATGGCCACCTATGAAGGTGTTATATGAGTGTTGAACAATCATCGTTTCGTGAGTCAGAAATTCGCCATCCACAGAAATAGTATGTTCTTTAACCATTAGATGCAGGTGTGTGTAAGTGTAGCTCGAATAATTCTTATAAAAACATCCTAGTATATTGAGGATCCTGGTTTTGTTACAAAATAAATTAATAAAAAGAGTTTAGGGGGTTGGAAAGAAAAATAATACAAAACAACATTAGAGAAGACATTACCTCAAAATCGGGTAACTCTTTTTTATTTGAGCCAAAGGCTTCCTTGGGAAGAGTTCTGCCCAAAGTGAGGATTCTAAGAGTAAGAGGGGGAAGTTTGGAGAGTATTTGGGAAGAGTTTGGCCGAGAAAAATGGTTTGAAAGTGTGAATGAGGTGGTATACGTGGGGGCGTTTTATAAGAGGAGAGGAGGGTCACTCTCGGAAAGTAAGGAAATTTTACATTATTATACAATGATTTTCGGATTCTAAAGGTCCAAAACTTATTTAATTCGTGGATAAGGTGATAAGGGTTCGAAATCTACCCATACAATTGTCTTTGGACAAGTGTAAGCCTTGGAGTTTAAATTATATTTTCATTTTATTAAAAACGTTAAATAATGAGGTCATCACTGCATCATAATGATGTCATAAATAATTTAATTTATTTAATGTCTAAAAATTATATAAAAAAATACTATGATGTAGGAAATATTTGTATCTTTCCAATGACTATTTATAGTCAAAAATATGACTTGTATAACCCCATGTAAAAATTGTTTTAGTAAAACATTTCATGTTTGTTTCATTTTTTACTTTAACATTAAATAAAAGGTATTTATGTCATTTTCCAACTAAAGTGGCTCCATGGGGTCCCCAAGTTGACCCATGGATTTTCTTGGTCGGACATGGAACATCCAAGGAGGGTATGACATGTTTCAAGCTCATCTCATATTATTAAAACATTATCTTTACCTTAAACTACACTAATTATCTCTAATCGCGATTATAAACTTAAAAGTTACTATTCACCAAAAATTATTTTAATCACATTGAACCACATTTTACTTCTTAATGACAACCATGTATGACGTATTTTTGAAATTCAAAACACAGATGTGGTAAAATTTCATTTAAACAAAAAAACAGTTTTTATAAGTACCACTTAGTGGTTTCAGTATTCATCAAAAATTGAAGTTTTTCAGAAAAATCCCAAAAAAATCACCCTAAGCTATAATTGATATTCCGATTTCAAAAATTATGTCTATTTTACAAAATTACAAACATATAAGTTGCATTAATTAATTTTATAATTAATTCCCGCTGTCACAATAAATAGCGTGTTTTTAAGAAACAATTTATATCAAAAGATTGACAATTGTTTATGTCCAATTTCAATGTTAAATTAATTCTAATGACCTCAATTGGATAAAATAGTAAAAATATATTATAATTATTCTTTAAAACCACTAAATATTATAATTTATCACTATAAATTATTTTGATTAAACAAGTTGTTTTACGTATTTTTCACTATTCATAAAAAATTGAAAGTTCTCTGAAAATTACAACAAACTCAACTTAGGATAATTTTGATATTCCGAATACAAAAATTAATTACATTTTGAAATATAAAATTTATATAATTTAAAAAAGTGGGTATTACTATTCATAACGGCTACTTTGATTAGTTGTGGTGTGTTAGAACTCGAAGTTGCGTACAATGCAAGCTATTGCATTATTGAATGAGAAGTGTATCAGAGAAGGTCAGGGTGTTACATTCTACCCTCCTTCAATAAATTGCGTCCTCGCAATTTGAAATTTTTCTTGGAAAATAAAAGGTTGAAAATAAAAAATACCTTTGTAGAAAACCCACATCAGAAATAAGGTTAATAAAAATATAAATTTAAAAGAATGAAAGATAAGAACAAAGGTCACCCGAGATAGCCCATACTAGGATTCTATAAAAATATGGATATGGAAGAAAAACAAACCATCAAGGTCTGATGGAGAGTTGTAGAAAACTGGATTAGGAGAAAGTTAACAATAAGAAAATCACAAACTTGTGATTGGTTAAATGGTCATTGAATCCCCAGTTGGAAAAGTTAACCAGCAACGTTTTTTGTTTTAAGTTACCTTTTATAAAGTTAAAGAATTAATTTAGGAGATTTACTAAGAATGTAAGGGAACATACATACTTGTCATGTACTCTTTCATTCTTTAATAAATTTTTACCAAAAACCTATCTTTCACTCTAAAAGGTAATAGAACTCAAAAATATTCTATTTATCCTAATTGTATAAGGTTCCAAATATTAACACATACCATTTAGATTAGTAAAACTATTTTGTAATAACCAGGGACTTCCTGTAGGCTAGTGGTAGGAAATAAAGGCCTGTCGCACTATGGTTGTGGGTTTGATTCCTGTAGCTTTGTCTGACGCGATGGGTTATGCCTCACCCTGCAGGTTGTCCTTTTCCTAAAACTACAGAATTATAATATTCCAAAAATAATCTTCAGAAATGTTTTTACCTTAAAAAATATTATCCAAAGATCAACGTAATCCATTTCAACCTTTATAGTCATCCAAAATACCTTTGTCCAGACTTTCTCTAAAAGGTCTCTAAATTCAAAAATCAATTTATCACATTCCCCAAACAAAGTAATGTTTTTCCTATTGTCACATACTAAAAATATGATTTACTTCATCATATTAAAACCCTACTAAAATAAAAAAGTACTGCAGTACAATCCTTATATATATATCACATTATTCTAATAACCATAATATAATCCATGAGTCCAAAAGCACCAATACATTAATTATTCCACTTCAACTGTCGTAACAGCATAAGATTGTCTTTGATCACTTGGCCTTTTCTGAGGTATGTTTCCCTGACGCTTAGGACATTAATTTGCATAATGCCTCATTTCTCTACAATTTTAGCATTCAACATTGATAGCCTCTTTCTTTCCCTTGCAATCACGAGCCTAGTGACCTTTTTCTCCACATTTATAAAAAACTCCCATTCCTTTTAGGCAAGAACTGGGGTGATTCTTCCCACAATTATCACATAATGGAAAATCCTTCTTTCCCTTTTTCCCTTTATCCGTCTCTTGTTCCACCGTTCTCTTCTTCTCTTGCTTTACTTTTTTTTCATAAGACTTAGAGAATCCCTTTTCTGTCTTGATAGCACACGAGACAATATCTTCGTACGATGAGAAGGATCGTGATACTAAAGCTCGACGGAGAAATGGTTTTAACCCATCAAAGAAACGATCAATCTTACTTCTTGGGTTACGTATATAATCTGCAGCATGCCTCGCTAACCTTGTAAAGTTGGCCTCATACTTTGCGACATTCTCATCTTCCTTTTGTCTCAGACTCAGAAATTGCCTTTCCATATATGCTCTATGGTCACGAGGAAATTATTTTTCTAAGAAAAGCTCTTTGAACTCCCTAAATTCCATATTTGATATGTCATCATCTTCCTTTGTGTTTTGAATCCGCAACCACCACTGATCGGCATCTCCAGTGAGGCAGTAGAATGCCATGACAACCTTCTCCCTTTCACTACTCCCCAAGGCGTGGAATATTTTCACTAAGGAGTTTATCCATTGCTCAGCTACTAATGGATTTGTACCCCCATTAAATGTTGGTGGTTGTTTCCTCATTAAGCGATCTAACATTGATCCTCCACGTTGCGGATCAGGGTGCTCCATACGAGTAAGGTTATTATTCATAACCTGAGTGAGTTTTCCCAGTATGGTAATAAGTTGATCAGCACCAGTTGTATCTCCAGATCCACAATAATTATCTTGAGCAGGTGGTAAATCCCTACACGGAGTGCGTGCATTGATACAGTTTCCATTCCTTCCACTGGGCTCCATTTCTAAACAATGGCATAAACTAGATTAGTTTATGAATCAAAATACATAATTCCATACTTGTAAAACATTTAACACTAATTGAACTATTTATGGATATAATCTATAATCATAAAAAAATCTTTCTTTGAGGAAGTATATACTCATAACCCTTCATAGTGGTTTGTAAAGAAAATGATAATTATCCTAAGCATATCCCCCAGGAGTGTCGTAACCAAGAGTGCATCAAGGCCCGTTGTCGTGCACCAGTTCCCGTTCGAGTCTAGCTCAAAGCGGTGTCTTCGGGTTTTACCCCTAGGTACATCTATGCCAGAGCCGCCTCTACCTGCTCGTATCCAGAAAGGGATGTATTTCTCATAAAACTCACAAAATCTATATAATACCAAAATTCTAGGAAGTTCTTCTATACCAATCCTTAAATACTATCTTCGGGCTATGTGCTCTAATCAGAGTTTATCTAAATCTAGCTTCCAAGGTTAGTACTAAACTGCCTCTGATACCAACTGTAATGCCCCGACCCCAGCTACCCAGAGTCAGTGCATTACTTCGTAACATTGGCATGATCACAAAAGATCAAGTCTCGAAATACTGATTAGTTTAGTAGCCTTGGAAACACTAGATACATTCATAAATGTTACATTACATCATAATGTGAAAAACTACAATATCAAAGTCTCCATAGTCCACACTCACATCATCTTCTGACTATCCCTGCAGGTCATTCATAAAATACTTCTTCACATCCTGGAAAATATTAAAACATTGAAACGGGTGAGTTTAGATGCTCAGTAAGGATATCAATATTGCGGAAGCTTTCATAAATAATCATTAACATTTAAGGAAACATATAACTAAAACAAAATCCTTTTTAAACTTGAACTTTAGCATAATATGGAAAAAATAAAATTAAATAATGTCATTTACTTACTCACATGGATATTCTACTAATCGAATAATACCATGCAATATCAATAACCACTTTCATAATGATGTAATGCATAATGCCAGACTATCATAACCACGTAGCCAAGGCCTCATGCCAAGACCACAAATAAGATTTTGTCAAGGCCTCGTGCCAAGACACTAGTTTGTCTCATGAGACCTACCGATGCATTTTTTTTAGAATATAAATAAGTTTAAAATTGCTCAAATATACTCCAGTACTTTTCTGAAAACATTATGCAAGCTTCTGAAAAAAAAAACTAATTCTAAGACTACTCAACTAATTACAGGCCATGATGGGTCCACGCCCAATCCCTTCCTGTCTACCACACTCGAGAGTCGGGTTTTCTGAAAACATTTTTAAGATTGCATTAAATACATATAAATTTTCACTGGGTTTTCATATATTAAAACTCGTAAACAACTTTTGATACATAGCATTTTCAATACCAAAATAAATGAAAAGTAAAACACTGTTTTTGTTTTTCATTTAACAAATTTTATGGCTTGTAGAGGACGCCGAAACTCAAATAATGGTCATAGAGGCGGAGAAGTCGTTGTCGCCGCATATGTAATAAAAAACATTCCTTCTGTCATTTATTAAAATGCTTCGTATAATAATATTCCTTTTGAATAAAAGTAAAAGTAAATGGTGTTTATACAACGTATAAAATAAAGTTGTTTATTAAACAAAATATGCCTTAATGAAAGGAGACTGAGACAAAGTCCCTTACAAAGATCATTTTTTTAAATAAAATATATATATTATGTGTATTCACTATAAGTACACATAAATAAAGTATAATTACAAGATAGGACATAATAATATCATGACATAATTTGAAAGTCGGAGATTAACCCAAAGAATGGAAGTGGGGTTAAGAAATTCCCTTACCTTGCGTCCTGTCCTGACTCGACCATTCTTTAACCTCCTGAATAATAAACTAGAGTTAATTCCTATTTACATAAGAACCTTTTTCATGCTCATTATTTCTTTTATATCCCTTATTACCATGTTATGATCATTATGTAATTATTTAAGTTTATAACGGTCATTTTGTCGATCTTAGGTACTTGAGTCAAAAATAACATTCTAATAATTAAAAGTTGTTAATGTGGTGATATATCCATTATATCCAGAATTATATTCATGATATAGATATCATATATCTCATATATATCCAGTATATACATGCATTTATATTATTACATAACATTTAGAGGTAAAAATGAAATGCACCGTTCATGGAGACGGTAAGCCTTACGTACGCATGAACGCTACTTTCATTTCTATTTCATATTTAATGGAATGAAATCATAATTATATAAAGGTATAATATTTTTCCGGTATAATATCATATATAATATCATTTACTCCATCCTTTATACATCCCACATATGGCATTAACGATTCACATCACTTTGAGGGGGCGGTAGTCCGCACTTCCTAAAATGAAATTATCGCGTTTACCCATAATGGAAATCATTAAGTATGCCATAAATGAGAAATAAAGAAGCATAAGTAAAACAAAAAAATATTATATATCCTATATAAATATAGTGACATCTTAATGGCCACCTTTGAAGGTGTTATATGAGTGTTGAACAATCATCGTTTCGTGAGGCAGAAATTCGCCATCCACAGAAACCGTATGTTCTTTAACCATTAGATGTAGGTGTGTGTAAGTGTAGCTCGAATACATCTTATAACAACATACTAGTATATTGAGGTTACTGGTTTTGTTACAAAAGAAATGAATAAAAAGAGTTAAGGGTTGCAGAAGAAAAATAAAATAAAACAACATTAGAGAAGACATTACCTCAAAATCGGGTAACTCTTTTTGATTTGAGCCAAAGGCTTCCTTGGGAAGATTTCGGCCCAAAGTGATGCTTCTAGGAGTAATAGGGGGATTTTGGGAGAGTATTTTGATAGGGATTGGCCGAGCCAAATGTTTTTAAAGTGTGAATGAGGTGGTATAGGTGGGGGCCTTTTATAAGAGGAGAGGAGGGGCACTCTTGGAAAGTAAGGAAATTTTACATTATTATACAATGATTTTCGGATTATAACGGTCCCAAACTTATATAATTCGTGGATAAGGTGATAAGGGTTATAAATATACCCATCCAATAGTTTTTGGACAAGTGTAAGCTTTGGATTTTACATTATCTTTTCATTTTATTAAAAACGTTAAATAATGAGGTCATCGCTGCATCATAATGATGTCATAAATAATTTAATTTATTTAATGTCTAAAAATTATAAAACAAATACTATGATGTAGGAAATAATTTTAGATTTCCAATTACTATTTATAGTAAAAAATATGACTTGTATAACCCCATGTAAAAATTGTTTTAGTAAAACATTTCATGTTTGTGTCATTTTTTACTTTAACATTAAATAAAAGGTATTTATGTCATTTTCCAACTAATGTGGCTCCATGGGGTCCCCATGTTGACCCATGGATTGTCTTGGTCGGCCATGGAACATCCAATGAGGGTAGAACATGTGTCAAGCTCATCTCATATTATTAAAACATTATTTTTACCTTAAACTACACTAATTACCTCTAATCGCGATTAAGAACTTAAAAGTTACTATTCACCAAAAATTATTTTAATCTCATTGACCCACATTTTACTTCTTAATGACAACCATGTATGTCGTATTTTTGAAATTCAAAACATAGAAGTGGTAAAATTTCATTTAAACGAAAAATCAGTTTTTATAAGTACCACTTAGTGGTTTCACTATTCATCAAAAATTGAAGTTTTTCAGAAAAATCCCAAAAATTCACCCTAAGCTATATTTGATATTCCGATATCAAAAATGATATCTATTTTACAAAATTCCAAACATATAAGTTGAATTAATTAATTTTATAATTAATTCTCGCTTTCAGAACAAATAGCGTGTTTTTAAGAAACAATTTATATCAAAAGATTGACAATTGTTTATGCCCAATTTCAATGTTAAATTAATTCTAATGACCACCATTGGATAAAATGGTAAAAATATATTATAATTATAATTTAAAAACACTAAATATTATAATTTATCACTATAAATTATTTTGATTAAAAAAGTTGTTTTAAGTATTTTTCACTATTCATAAAAAATTGAAAGTTCCCAGAAAATTACAAAAAACTCAACTTAGGATAATTTCGATATTCCAAATACAAAAATGAAGTCCATTTTGAAATATAAAATTTATATAATTTCAAAAGGTGGGTATTACTATTCATAACGGCTACTTTGATTAGTTGTGGTGTGTTAGAACTCGAAGTTGCATACAATACAAGCTATTGCATTATTGAATGAGAAGCGTATCATAGAATATAGGGGTGTTACATTTTCAGTTAAGTAACCATTTTTTGGCATATAAATAAATTCATAATTATGATTATTTTATTTCACATATATCTTGGGAATTTTAAAGCATACGTAAGAAATAAAGCTCAACTAGAAGGCTATATTGCTGAAGGCTATTTGGATGAGGAGTTTCTTACATTTTGTTCCATGTACTTGGATGATATTGGGACAATATTAAATCAAGTTGGACGTGTTGAAAACACATTGAATAAATCTCAACGACATTAGAAATCAAAAATATTTCCTGCTATTGGCCGATCAGTTGGGAGGAACTCAAATGTGACACTGACAGAATTGGAATTATTACAGGCACATAGATATGTACTGTTGAATAGTGAAATTTCAGATCCATTTATTGAAGAGTTAAGGATACAAAAAATGTGACTAATGAGAGACCGAACACGAAATGAGAAATATATAATGAAAGCTGTGAATAAAGAGCTTTTAGAATGGTTTGCATGACGTGTAAGTTCATAAATACTACAACAAATACTAATATTAGTTTGACAGATACATTTTGTAAAGATAATAAATTATATTTTTTTAGATCATGAATATTGATACCCGAGCAGAGTTGTCAAAAGATTTGAATTTTCTTGCTAGAAGTCTTATAAAACAATTTAGAAAGTTCGATGCTTAAAATGTGAAGGGATTTAGATTTTATACAGTCGATCAAGAAGTGAGTTTGAAAACACAGAATAGTGGTATATTTACATTTAATGAAGTAGGATACTATGGAAAGATGCTTGATATTATTGAATTAAACTACCATGGGCATTTTTCTATTCTTTTTATTCAAATGAAATTAGGTCGATATTATGAGAGGTGTTAAAAAAGATTCCTTACAATTTACTTCAGTGAACTTCTCTCGCTTGAAGGATGTTGGTGATCATGAACTGTATGATCCATATATCTTATCATCGTAAGAAAAAAAAGTATATTGTGTGAATGATGTTTTGGATGAAGGGTGGATTGTAGTTTATCACGTAATACAACGATATTTGTATGATATGGGTGATGAAGTAGAAGATTCGACCTCTAAAATTGAATCTCATAAACAACAAGAAGCCAAATTATTTGTCCATCATGATATTGAAAATATTAGTCTAGCAAGGATGAATGAAGTGGATGAAGTAATGGAGCAGAAAGATGACATGATTGAAGGGGAAAATGATTGTATGTATAGTTATTTATTCATTCAGCAACCACTTATTTAATTTGTGTAGTCATTCATAATCATTGTCATATATATATATTTTCTATTAGTACTGGGAATCTATTATCATTTTAAATTTTTTTTTCTGCATATTTTTTTTGATATATATATTCTGAACTTAATTTTATTTGATTAAATGACAGGAATGCCAAGGAGGAAGCGATACACTATTTAATATACTACTGTGACAGATGACGATCCATCTGTTTCCATCACCATGGCATCTGAGCCACCAGCTGTCTACACGCCTGCACCATCTCTCACACCCTTTGTGGGTGTCCCATTAGAGGCTGAGTCATCTACTCTCCCTTTAAGAGCCTCAGCAGTGGGGTGGTAGCATTCCCCTTCCAGTTCATCGCAGACATACTGGAGGGTCACTACCATAGGAACAAATTTTAATATAAATAAATTTATTTCATTTTTTTATACTAATTGTTTGCTCATTGAAGATGAAAAAAATGCAACCATGTAGAAAAACATAGAAATATCAAATGTTTGGAATATTAATGGTGAGAATCCAGTCATGCCATTTGCTTCATTTGGGGTCTCTACGGATGACTCCATTGGGTTACTTCGACAGATTCTTGGCCAACTGGCAGCGGATCCCATTTCCCTACCTATTTCTGATGATGATTGGAGACATACGCCTCCAAGTTGGAAAAATGATGTTTTATATTTCCAAATAACAGTAATTTTAAAACATTATGTTTTAATTTAATGTCATGTTACTAATATGTTCAAAATGAATTTCTGTATACAGACGTTCTTCCACTTTACAGTTGTTGATGTGATAGCATGAAAGTGGATGCTGAAAAATCTTGGTAAGAAATGAAAAGAATTAAAATAGAGATTGTGGTGTGATGTCAATGATACTTCATTGATCGTGAAACAAATGTAAGAGAAGCTACCCAGTGGGGTATCGAAAGAACATTGGAAAGTTTTTTTTGACATACATCGTGATGAGAGGTAGATGGTATTGAAATATATATTATTATATTTTCGTAATTTTACATTTATACATGTATATAAAGAGGAGATGACATTGAATAAATTACTATTAAATTTTCTTTTTTTTTTATTTCAAGATCTCTCAAGATAGAATGCATCAAACCGGGCTAATCAAGTTATCCCTCACACTATGAGGTCAAAAAGATTTTCTAAAAGTCAAATAAATCTGGTAATCTTTTAATTAGTTTAAATATTTATAAGAAACTATTATCTGTTTAATATTTTAAATTGTTGATTTATCTTTTCTTAATGCAGTAACAAATTTTAGGGAATAAAGCATCCCAAACTGAAGTGTGGCTAGATGTTCACAAAAAATCAGATGGAAGTTTTGTTGATGATCCTCCAAAAGAAGTTGTGGTATGAAGTCAATTTTTCATTATATTAACATATAATCAGTTTTTACTGTGTTAAAATATATTGATATTTTTCTATAGGTAAAAATTAATGAACTATGGGATGCCAATCTTGGGTTGTCCTACTCAGTCTCCCAGGATGACCCGGTTGCTAAAGTTCTTGGGAAGGAGCATCCTATTAGAGTTCACAGGATGGGTTTTGGACCCATAGCATTTGAGGTATTTGGCATGCCACCAGGGATTCCAACTGCATATACTCCTGGTTATAGTCAGTTCATTCCCGAAGATGATCAGAGGGAGATTTATTCTCTATGAACCATAGTTCAAGACCAGAGGGCTCAGATATCCACTTTGCAGAAAGCGATGATTGATATACATCAGCAGATGAGCAGCGCTGGTAGTGTATCGAATGGTGGTAAGAAGGTAAATCACAAAAAATCAAAATCATTTAGTTTTCAAACTTTTATTGGTTTTATTTTTAAATATAAATTTTCAACAATATTTAATTTTCAATATAATGTTCTTACAGGTGACAACATAAGGTGGAGATGGAGGTGGAGAGGGCGACGATACATGTTCATCCTTGGACCATGAGTATTTGTATTGTTGATGTGTTGGAAAAATATGGGAACAATTGGTTTGTATATGTATTATGTGTGGCACATAGTTTCCACCAAACATTTTCATGACCTAATATTTTCTTGATTTCTCATTTTTCCTTTTATGCATTTTATTTATTTCGAATGTTTCCTTTCATGTCTTGATTTCTCAAGTGTGGTATGCACCATATATGTCGATTCTTTATTGTGATGATTCATTTTTTATGATTCATTTTTTTTGAGTATTTTTTTCCTTATAATTTTAGGATTGAAAGGTCCAAATATTTTATGCATTTAGAGTATGGTTCTATGTTTGTTATGGAGTGTTTGACTCACTTTATGAGCTTTTATGTTTTTTTTCATATTTGTCATATGGATGATCCATCTTGGGTGATATGATTCGTTTTTGTGAACAATCATGTTTTTTGATCATAGGTGAATGTATTTTGGTTTTCCACTATATCAAAAATAAATTAGGTTCTTATTAAATAACATAACTCGAGGTATGGTTTGGGCACAAAAGAGGGTATTTCAGTTTGTTGACCCAATGGAAAAGTTTTTGGTGGAAGGAAGTGACACTTTGTGACCTATCATTAAGGGAATAGTTTCTAGAGCATTGGTGTTGGTAATTATATTTTCTATCATTGGTGTGGGAGGTAGGGAGACATGTGGAGACTATGTGATAGTAATCAAGTTGTGTGTCGAGATTGCAGTAGGATGATCCATCAACATGATTTTTTAGATCTTTTCCTATAGTATACATTGAATGCGTGTCTATAAAAATTCCACATTAAGAGTGGGGAAATCGGCTTTATGTTAGGAAGGGATATATTGTTTGGCCAATCGATCAGTCTGATGCGGTGGTCATGGTAAAAGCATCCAGACACAAGACTTACATCACTAGAATAGAGGACCTTCTCATGGTATCTAGGCTATATATTAAGGCCACAAATCAGTATAATTGTATAAAGTGAGGCCAATATGTGAGTAACAGAGTGTTGGACCTTCTATAGTGAGAGGTACTATTTTGGTAGCTTCCACTTTAGTATCTAATTTTTTTTTTGATATAGGTGATTCTCATTCCATCATATTTTCGCATGTTGTGGAGATCCTTGGGATCGACATTTAGCTTTACTATGAAGTGATGACACTCAAAACTCTATTGGGGATTTGATTAGAGAATTTATGTTAGTGTAGGGATTGGACCTGGATATATGTGGGTGTCACCCCGTATGGGACCTCTTTTTCCTCGAGATGATTGTTTTGACATCATTCTTGGGATGGAATGGTTTTCCCCCTACTATGCTTAAATTGACTGTTATCATCAAAGGGTTTCATTCAAATCACCATAGGGTGGGTTTTTTATTCACAAGGGTGAATAATATGTACAAGAAAGATGATATGGACTCAAGAATCATGGGTTGGGTGTGATGATAGACTGAATTACTTGATTATATTTGGAGCATAATGAAGGCATTAGAAAATTTACATGCCAACAAGGCTTATAGAATCTAACATCGGTCATTGGAATCCCTATTGTAGAGTTAGCAAACAATTAAATTCTTACGTTCTCATAATATAGGTAGAGGCAAGATGATGTTGAATAATTAATGATGATATAATCACACAAAATTAACTTCGTAACATAAGTGTATACATGAGTTTATGTTAATAGTTTCTCTTTGTGAATCTTTTGTTTATATTACTAAACGATGTGCTTTCTTCTTATACATGAAATCTCTTTTTATTCTCTATATATATAAAACTAATTTTATTTTTTACGATATACTTATTCATATATGTGCTTATTTTCTATTATACATTACCAATTTTTACTTATATAGAATGTAATTGTGACTTGACTACTGTATGCACTGTTTTTCCCCTATGCATTACTACTACTCACTTTTATAGAATATAAGTCCATTCTGGTATGTAATTATTTTCAAAGAATTAATTTTGGAAAAAATTCAAATTATATTTATGTGAATGTGTAATTGACAGATCGTGTCGTGCTAATTCATAGGTTAGGTAGTAGTTCTTTATAACCTAGTGGTTAGGGAAACAAAAGATTGTGTCAAATCATATGTTCATTATGGGTAAACGCGAGAGATATTAATTTATAATAATATGAAAGGATAAGATAATAATAATGATATGATAGAATGACCATAAATTATGAATATCAAACACAATTCATCATATATTACAAGTGGGATGTATGTTGATATGAATTGTTATGTCAGGGTTGGAACTGGTATGGATGGAATAGGTTGAACCTTAGATTGGCATTGTTTTCATGAAATATGACAAACATGCTTTTTTATATTTTTTAAGGTCTAATGGCCATGTGATATGTTTATCTGCATTCCTTTACTAAAATATTCATTTGATTGTTCTTAGTTAATCATCTCTTTTCATTTTGACTGGTATGTATTATGTCAGACTATTCGTATTCCTGGAATGGTTTTTTTCAGGGTATGGGTGCTGGGATTCAGAGTTGATATTTTTTTCCTGAATCATCTTTTAGAGGTGGTTTTAAGCTCCACTAAATGAAACTGGTAAAATTGTAGCAGCAATTTTAACCGCCTCTGAATATAAATATTTTTCATGTAGCGGTGGTTAAAAATGTTGCTACAGTGTTCCACCATCCGCGTGTATTCCGCCGAGGTTTTTATTATTTTATCGGCACTTTTCTGGGAATGGGGTGTTTTTATTTGTGGTGGTTATAACCTCCAAAAATAAAAGAGATCCACCGACCGTAAAATCAACGCTAAAAAAACAAGAATCGCTGCGAAATTAAGAAACTACGACGATTCATTTAAACCGCCACGAAACAGATATAACCACCGCTAATAGTTTCCCGACATGAAATTTAACAGTGGTTTCCTAAAACTTCCACCAAATCATATAATGGTGGTTTAAACCACCGCTATATGAAAAAAACAGCCGCTAATAGGTTATTTTCTTGTAGTTCCCATTGAATTTATCAGTCTTGAATTTCACCGCTATCTAGACACACCGCTAGTCTAGAAATTTCAGTATTTCACAAATACATATTTAATAATCTCAATAAAATTTTCTTATGTGAGAAATAAACCTGAGTTACAATCAAAGAGCATACTCAATTTATGAGAGTTATTAATACCCAAAATGTGAACAACACTAGGTTAAAAAATTCCTCTGATAACACATTTTGGTAATGTAAATGATTGAACCACTGGTGAAATGATAATTACGAGATAAAATAAAGTAAAAATTGTGGAAAAAGGACACCATATATAACATTGAACCCCCCCCCAAATGAAAGGGGTAAAAAACTAAGGGAAATAAAAGTGTCTCACTATGTGTAAATGTGGGTACAAACTCCCTCACTATTACAAGGAGAAAACCCTTATAAATATCTATCCTAAATAAATGTGGAAAACACCTCATAAAAATACCATACAAACTAATGAACTACTAGTGATGAGATACGTAGTGAAACTAATCTTTGAACAGTTGGGAGAGATCCCCATTTATAGGCTACCTCTCCTCAACCTTATCATCCTCTATAGGTGGGTTTAGTTGGGTAGGTAACCCATCACTTACCTAGCCACGAGCGCTCCTTAACAAACCAAGGGGGAAACACCGTCCTGCATAAAAAATTCTACTGACAGCCACAATCATCCCACCCTCACCTTCAAGCAGGGGGGGTCAGGTTTCACCCCCATCATCTCTCATGCGAAATGAGGATCCTCTGGCATCATAGCCCACTATACATTTTCCCCAACATATTGATTCTTTCTGGACCCCTCATTAAGCAAGGATTTTTCTTAGGTGAGGATCCCTTATCTGCCACAAACAACTCACCTCTTCCAACGACTGGAGGGCCAGAGTCCACCAATTCTCTATAGGCACAGATCATCCCACATCATAACCAGTGGCCTTATTTTTCTCTGGAGGCCATGGATCGTTGTTAAACCTTTCATTGACCTAGGATTATTCCCTAACACACCTTTCATAATTTTATTTTCTTTAATTTTTATATTTCAAATTCAAATATTTTTTTAATATATTTTTGTTTTCATTTATTTTCATTTTTTATATACGGTTGGTAATAAAAATTGAAAATATTTATTTTTTATTTTATATTGTAGTCTATATTTTAATTTATACATTATATTATTTCTATAACCCATTTATTATTATACATTTTTTATGAACTATGTTGTTATTTTATTTATTTATTTATAAGTAAAATATTTTTTTTGTTTCCTTCCATATTTATTTTTATTTATTTATGTTTAAATATTTTTTTATAATGGAATTTCATTTTCATATTTATTTTTAGTTGTAATAAACAGTAATTTATTTAATTTTATCAATTCTTATTAACTATTTCTTCTTTTCTCATTATATTTTATATTTTTTTGGATAATTTACTGTTTTCCATGGTTGTTTATTTTGTTTAAAAATGAGATAAATTTCTCGATTTAGGTATTATTTTTGAAATCGTAATGTGTTTTCTTGATTTTTAAATTTATTTGAACATAAAAAATTTATTACATTTTTTATTATTTTATAATAATAATTATTTTTATATATATATATTTTTATTTTTAACGAAAAGTATATTTTCTTTGTTTTATTAAATTATTTGATATTGATATATATATATATATGTATATATATATATATATTAGTTATTAATTTTTTATTCTATCTTATTTTCTAATTAGGATTTTTTTATTTTTTTATTTTATTATTAATTTGAAAAAAATAGTTTGTATTATTTTTAGAAAAAACAACTTTTTATGATTTTTTATTTTTTTTAAATAGAGATATTTTTAGATTTATTTTTTTATCAATTTTTTGGATTTTTATTAACAAAACAATTTTTTGTGAACTTGTAAATATATTTATAAAAAATGATTTTTATGATGTATTCCCCTTTTCCTTTTTTATTTTCTATGCAAATAGGACATGGTTTTTCATGATTATTTGTTTTTAATGTGAAATGATGTTTCTTGGTAGTTTTTTAAAAAAATTTAAATAATATATTTCTTTATTTCTTAAGTATTCAAAACTCTATTTTGATTATAAAATTGTTAGTATTAGAACATCGAATATTTGATAATGGGAATTCCTTAATTGAATCATTAAACAAGGTCTCAAATCCATCTATAGAGGATCCATCACATGTGACTAAATTTAGTAGATTGGAAGATGAATGTTGTTTGATTGTGGAAGATTCAGTGGCTCAAAAAAAATGCTTGATCTATATAAGTCTATATTGATATACTATATTTTATACATGAATATAGAAAATCCTTAAAGTATTGTGTACATCAAATCCTAATTGATTCACTATTGTGACATCAAAAATTGGAAGTTAATATTAATTTGGAAATGATACTTTCATATAATTCTAAATATTAAAGAGGTTATTATTAAGGTGTGGATGATTAGAATTTTACAGTTGATTCCGAGATATTTATGGTTATCTGAATGGGATATAAATTTTAACCTACGAATTCAAATGCCATTTATGCCTCAAAATTTTATTAAACCCATTATTTTCAGTAGGGAGTTTACACCCTAGAATCCTTAATGATATTTCATCCTATGTGGGAGTTCCTTTGAAAATGGATCAGAAAACATTAGATGGTGCACTTAGTTATTTTTATTTCATTCTTATAGATCTAAAACATGGTTCTAAATTACCATAATCGATCAATATTATTACTAATTATCATAAAATCTAGGTGAATGTTGAGTATGAATATATACCCTACCACGACCCATCCCAGAGTGGCTCCTACCGTGACTACCCCATGCTCGCCTCCGATAGGCCTAGGGCTAGTGACTAGCACTAAGTAGGCATTTCCCAAAAACGTGAGACATTAACCAATACAATATGTACACACACACACATATCTCCAAGCCACAAAATTCTAAAATGTAAAATAACTAATAGAATGCATTCATAAAACTAATATCCCACAACCAGAGTACAATAGGTAGTAAAGGAAAAGTAAACGGGGCCAAATACAATCCCACCAAAAAGAGTATGTAACACAAGTCTAACTGAAACTGTATAAGTCCAACCTACTGCAAAGGTGAAGACTAAGTTAAGATATGATCCCATTAAAAACCTCATTCTAACCAACTCCAGCTATGCTCCACCCCCTCCCGATCATCCTAGGACACCATCAAAAGCTATGTCGTCTGCACAAGAGATAAAACGTACAAGAAAAGTCCATGGAGGGGTGAGTATAAAAATACTCAGTAGGACACCCCAAAAATATTAAACATGAAGAACCAATTATAGTCATCTAAATAAAATAGGTAACAATGTATCACATATACAAGAAGTACAAAAAGAATCCATATATACTCAGGAGAGACACCACACTATTAGGCGACCATAAACAACTACCAACCATATGATTCAGTTCGAATCAATGATCATTCTAGGAGAACCCACTCCACAAGCCATGATACCATTGGAGACACTTGATGAAGTGGTTATCTCATTTGGGCCCCAAATAAAGAGAACGTACTGCTCTAAAAAGACTATGATACACAAAGAGGGGGTCACACCTAGAACCACTAATGGACACCACAGACCCAATCTGGACTAACAATCTATATTGGAAATCGTAGGACAATGATTCTACAAACCCTACCGATAAAACCCAATATATGTAGGATCAATGTACAACTCAGGGAGGCCATGTTGACTCCACAAACTCTACTTGGGAAGATAGAGGATCAAAATTCAGTCTGATGAAAGGACACCACAAATCTATATGAGACTCGGCCTCTATAGGGGATTATAATCTACTGATGTGGATGTAATGTCACACTATACCCTTGAATAAAGTACTAAAAGAATGTACTCAACCTATAATGGTCTAATATAGGAATAAGAAGAGCCTAAATCACTCTTGATTTGAAACTACTGCTCGGGAAGCTGTCTGTAGAATTGCCCATGGCCCATAGACTGACAACCACGGCCGGCCCACCTACCACATGAACCAGCTAACCTTAGACTGACCATCATGGTCTGTCCATCTACCACGTAGATCAACCACTACAATGGACCTCCATAGTTGGCCGACCATGGACCGGTTGCTTGTTCACTGCACCCATGATAACTCGAGCTTCCACGACACCATGGTTAAAGGCAATGGGGCTCCACCCCAGTTCCCCCTGATCCGACCAAGGTCCATCTCATCCAACTCAGCCCAACGACCTGACCCTACCCACTGATCCAGATCAGCCCACTGGGATGTTTCACATGTTCCACCTCTCTAGTGTCCATAACTATTCCTCTTATTTCTTCCATCGCCACCGGACACGGTCACTGATGTGTTCACCTCCATCGTGGCCGCATAAAGATTTGTTGTTCGAATGCGGGTTGTTGCTGTACTCCACTATGAACCACCATTAGTGTCATTATGGCATTCTAGTGGTCACATCAGTGGACCATCGCACCCACTTCGATTCTTGAAAATTTAAACGATCATAAATACGAGCTCTATGGGTACCAATATACACTCATTCGGCATCTGTTTTCGAATTTCCTCAAATTTGGGGATCCAATCGAGTTCGGAAGCACCCGACAATGTCAATCCATGACCACGAGGATACAATGATGAAGAATGTGAATAAAAGAAGTACAAAAGTAAAAATAACAATGTTCAATCATCATTGGACTAGCATTCTTGGCCACCAATTTAGAACATGGTATTTGGGTTAGAAAACCAGATCAAATAAATCACATTTAATAATACACACGATCCATGGATCAATTTATTCATCGATTGATACTTGTTCATAGTAGTATTAATGAATTTTGAATAAACCAATTAAATCAAATTACCTTCCTCTATTTGGATCGATAATTGATGAATAATGATGTTGTGTCCTGTTCGTTGGCAGGATCCCACAATACTATCTCGCACTGATTGCTGATCTCTAATTTTCAAATCCTTCATCGATGTTTTCCATGCATGAGGTATCCTTTAATGCTGTAATGGAACTCTTCAAATTCATAGGGTTATATGGATACCCCGATTTTTTTTTAAAAAGTGTGTATTTTAAAGAGATAATTAGGTCACTGCGTCAAAATAATTTTTATTAAATTATTTTATTCATTTTACGCATGTGAGACTTTTTTCACAAAGGACCCGTGCTGACTAATGTTAGGTCACACCAAGGGTAAAGTCTTTATTCTAAACTAAATAGTGACCTTGTATTTCCGATCCAGGAAACCGTTTAATATTTATTCCACTTTTTCAGAAATACCACATGTTCGTGCTGTTAAATATTTTAATATTTTTCAAATATTTGTTCCGGGAACACTAGGCCTTTGAATCAAATGCCATATTAGTTCCTAGTCTAAAAAATAATTCATATAATATCAATAAATATTACACAGAAAATTTGAGATGTTACATTCTCCCTTCCATGGGGCTTTATGTCCCTCAAAATCCAACATAATGGCTACTCAAACAGATGAGGGTACGAAGAACGAGTTTAAGCCTCTTATTCCCATGTGCTCTCCTATATATTCTTTTGTTTCCATCGAATGCACACTAAAGGAATCAATCACCCCCAAATGAACTGTAACATCTTGGATCCAAGTGCCACCAAAAGGTGCCCTGTACCTGGTTGGTCACATGGCCTCAAGTGCATTTCCCCAAATTCTAGAGGATACCAAATAGCAGTGAGAGCCATGGATGTGATAGTGGAGAAACTATTCCCTCATTGGAATAGAAAAAAAAACCAGAATAAAAATGATAAAAAATATCAGAAATAGTAATACATACAAAAAAAGTAAACGGTGGATGACTGATAGTAAATAAACAACTGGAGAAAATATATAAATGATACATGTCACATATGTCTAAGAAATCATCCAAAAAAGTCAAAATTCTAGAAATACAATACTAAACCAAATTACAAAATAAAAAAGTTAACTCTTGAAGCATCGCAAGCCTTATCATGGTCCCATGCTATCCCACTCTATCAACAATCAAGTACTTGATGTAGAAGGGGAATTTACCTTATCTACACCTACAAAAATATAATCTGTTTGGGTTGAAAAGAATGACCAAAACAGGTTGCGAGATGAATCCCAGTATGCAACCACCAAAAGACCAGTTCCTAAATGTCATTGAATGTATATAGAAGACAATAGGAAAAAATGAAGCAATAAATAAGGAAGTAAACCAAAGTAAACAATCCTATAATTTCCAATTACATTCATTAATAGTTATTAATTATTAAAACTATTGAATAATGAAATCATGGGATCGATCCAAAGCTTTGTATCCCCTATGTAAAAGAAAACTAGATGTCTCAGAAGACCATCTAACCATCAAGTAAGATAGATTCCAAGCTTATTCATTGGCTTGGAAGGCTCATCACAATAAAAAAATCATTCACACACAACCCTTTGGGAAAGTTATCACAACTTAACCCCAATATTTCAACATATCATCAAATCAATAAGGATATAATGACCCTCGGGGAAAGTTCATAGAGTCTAAACTCTTTGTTCTCAAAAAAAGAAAGACTCTCTATGGAAGCACTCACTGTCAATTCCCCCTGTGGTCTCGTAACATTATACTATAGACAACATGAGGGAGAACTCACTATCAATCCCCCCTATGTTCTCGCAATGTAAAATATAACAGACAATCTGGGGAATCCGTCAACGTCAATTCCCCATGTTGTCTAACAACACTAGCTTCTCACAGCCCTGTGTAATATATTCGTACACAAATGATATCTAGCAGACCAAAGTAATCTCAAGTACTACAAGGAAAAAAATCAACAATGCATAACACATGAATTTAACAAGCAGTAACAAGTAATCAATTCCAACCTAACAATATAGGCAATGAAACAAGGTTCACCTCATAAGCAACATGGACCAAACGGTCACAAACATTAAAACAAGGAAACAAACCCATAGGGTGTCCCCCAAACATGCAATTTAATATAATATATCAATGAAAACCCTTAATATATCAATCAATCTATAGTAGATGACAACATGGTTCAATTCCTTAACAAAAAATACATGAATTTTGGGCAAACGGTACTTAGGAATATATAACAAAAATACAAACACCGAAAAGAACAAAACTCTAACCTCGACGTTGTATAATGAACACTCTTGAATGTTGGCCCTTTAATCGGCCTAGAATGTCCTAGATATACAAAAAGGTCAAAAACATTCAACCTTGGATAACTTAATAAAGATGATAAATCAAGAAGAGAGACTCTAGCGAAAGAGAGAACTCACTTGTGAGAATCTAACGCACCTAGGGGTGTCTCAATCGGAGATCATATAGAGGAACGAGAGCTGCTCAAAGATTTTCGGCCATATGTCACTATCTTTTACGAGACAAAAGAAGAAGACATGAGTTTGGGAGATGAGACATGACCCTAGTTCAATTAATCGTATAAAAATAAAAGTTCATAATGTTTTCATTTAATGTACTAGCCATGTACTTGGCCGTTACACAGCCAGTACATGGCTACCCGTGGCAACTGGGTACCCGGCGTGTACTTAGAAAATATCTAAATATTACTTTTTCCTAAAAAACAACATGAAAAAAGATACATAGATAAAAAATGATTCGGGATCTTACAAAATTTCCCCCTTAAATCAATTCATCCCTGAACATCCCTTCCAAGGGTGGTGAAGAAGAAATATCAAACAACTCTGGCCACTATGATCATACGTCAGCCTCCCTCTCCCAAGTCTCATCCTGTACTCGCCCATGCATCCATATGACTCGTACTAGAGGAACAGACCAGTCAAGGAGAATCTTCGAGCCGCAATCCACAATCCGAGATGGGTACTCCTAGAAGGATGAATCCACATATAACTCAACCTCCTTGGGTAGAACAATGTGAGATGGGTATGAAAAGTAACATCATAGCTGAGAAAAATGGAATACCTCGTTCATAGCATGATACCACTGAGGTAACTGCAACCGATAGGAAAAAAACCAACTCTTCCCAAAACCTAAAATGGCCTGACGTATCTCGGTGAAAGCATCCCCTGTATTATAATCCTCTTGTTTCCTAACATCATTGTGACACGTAAGAAAACCTTATCCCTGACCTCGAACTGATGAGGTCATCTACTCCGATCATCATAAGATTTTTCACGAGACGGTGCAATATCCATTATCTTCTGAATCAACTCCACCTGCTCTGTGGTCTCCTAGAAAAGACGAGGTTCCAACATAGCAGCCTCTTCTATCTCCATCCTACACATGGTTGATCGACATGGCCTATTGTACAAAACCTCATAAGGTTCCATTTGAATCATCTACTAGAAACTATTATTGTAGGAAAACTCTACTAGGGGTATGTGTCTCTCCAAATAACCCAAGAAATCTAGGACGCATGCTCAAAGAATATCCTCTAAGAACAAAATCATGCACTCAGGTTGACCATCTATTTGTGGATGGTAAACTGTACTCAGAAGTACATGTGTACCCAAATCCCTCTATAGTCCCTTCCAGACATAAGAAGTAAAATGAGATTCCCTATCTAAAATGATAGAGGGAGGAACCCCATGAAACTATAAAATCTCTTGGATGTACAACCTTGCAAGATCATCAATCCTAAAGGTCTCCTTGATTGGTAAGAAGTGTGAAACCTTCTTAATTCTTTCAATGACAACCCAAACTGCATCATTTCTTCAAGGTGACCTCGGTAAACCTGTCACGAAATCCATTGTGACATCATTCCCCTTCCACTCAGGAATGGGTAACTTTTGTAAAATACCTTCCAGTCACTAATGCTCTGCCTTCACCTGATGATAGGTGGAATACCTTATAACAAAACCAGCAACATCACTCTTCATACCTAGCCACCAATACTAACAGTGTAGATTTCGATACATCTTGGTGACACCAGGATGAACTGCCCAAATTGAGGAATGAAAATCTCACAACAGCTCCTCTCTTATGTCTAATGATACCCATATGTTCCCATGAAAAAGAAAGACCTCATCCTCACCTATGGTCCACCTACGATAGGGTTCCTCTCCGGACACACTCTCTCATAGGACTAGGCCTTTATAATCTGATAGCTCCCTCATTTTCTCTCGATCCATAATGGTAGAGATAACAACTACAGAAGAAATAAATGTATCCCTTATCGGTCGTGCACCTCCAAATGCATCTTAGAGAACAGTGAAATAAGCTGCCACTCACTACTAGCCTCCTAAACTGCCTATATTTAGGTCCTCCTTCTTAATGAATCAGCCACTGTGTTTTCCTTACCAGGCGTGTAGGCAAGCTCAATTTCAAAATACTGAACGTACTCAACCCACCTTCGCTATCTCAAATTCAGATCACACTGAGTAAATATATACTTGAGACTTTTTTAGTTAGTGAAAAACACGAAATTCCCTCCCAATAGATAATTTTTCCAAAAACATAAAGCATGCACAATTACAGCTAACTCAATATTGTGCATCTGGTAATTCATATCATGTGGCCTAAACTACCGAGAACCATACGCAAAGATTCCTCCGCCTACATAAGCACTACTCCAAACCTAATACCTAATGAATCACAGTAAACGATGTAACTATTTCTAGGATCTAGAAAAACTAGTATTGGTGATGATTTCAATCTCCCTTTTTGCTCATGAATGGAAGAATCACATGAATCAGTCTGCATGTACTTTTCACCCTTCTTATTCAGACCCGTTATTGGCACTGCTAAGCGTGAAAAGTCCTGAATAAAATGCCTATAGTATCCATCCAACCCCAGAAAACTTTGTACCTCAAAGACGTTCTTCGAATTCTCCCAAGAAAAAATTTCTCTCACATTCTATGGGTTTACTGATACTCATGTATCTAAGATTACATGACCCAAGAAGTGAATCTGGTCCATCCCAAAGTGGTATTTTGAGAGAATAGCATTTAACTGATGCTCTCGCTGTGTACTCAAAATGATCTCAAGATGGGTGGCATGGTCATGTCGAGTGTGATAGTACACCAAGATATCATCCAAAAAGACTAACATGAAATAATCCAAGTTAGGATGGAACACTTGGTTCATTAGTTCCATAAAAATGGCTGGCGCATTGACGAGATCGAACGGAATAACCACATACTCATATAGACCATACCTGCTCTGAAAGGATGTAAGAGGGATATCTGATGGTCTAACGCGCAAATGATGATAAAAGTATCACAATTAAATATTTGATAACACCCTGGCTCCTTGAAGCTGATCCAAGAGATCATCCATCCTCAGCAAGGGATATCGGTTCTTGACCGTCAACTGGTTCAGCTTAGGACAATCCTTGAAAATTATAAGGGTACCATCCTCCTTCTTCGCAAATAGGATAAGAAAACCCCAGGGAGAAATTTTGGTTCAGATTAAACCCTTTTATTGAAAGTCCTTTAACTACTTCTGGAGCTCCTGTAACTCTAGTGTAGCCATCATATAAGGAGTAATGGAAACCAGTGCTTCTCCTAGAACAATCTCAATAGAGAAATCTACCTCTTGATTCTGAGGTATACCAAAAAAGTCATTTGGAAATACATATATGAAACAATCGACAATTGGAGGAAATTACATCTATAAAGTCACCTAGTCATCCAGATAAAAACTGGAAATATGGGCTATAATTTATCTGAACATAAGATGCTCGGGTCTCACTTCGCTCACCTGGACATCCCATTAACCCTTTTGTAGAAAATTACAGCACTCTGGTGATGTGAAATCCACCCTACGATGATATCAGTCAACAAAGGCCTAGAAGGAGACCAACCAGTCCATTCCAAGAACGACTCTGAAGCCTATGATCTCTAAGAGATAGAGGTCCATAAGAAGTGACACCCACCAACCTCAATATGGAACTCCTTACATTGATGTGTACTAGCTATTATAATCCCCAACAAAGTGTCTAGTGTCATAACATCTTCATAACTATAAAAAAAATCCCTATGATCTTCAAAACAGTAACATATATGAACCTATGAGAATACCTTGTATCAAAAAGAGAATAAGATAAAAATATGGAAAATAGAATCGTACTTCTAACTATAGAGGGTCTGGGATCGTGCTCCTGCTATGTCTACTCCACTACAAAAGTCTGACCTGTACCACAGCCTTGTGACCCTACCGGACTACCCTGATCTAATCCACCCTACTGTCAATAGAAACCTATCGACTGGATACCATGTCCACGACATCCTCCTCGTCCAGAACGACCTGACAAACTCCAGTTCTCTAACCTATGAGAAGATGGTGTTCCTTCTTCTAATTGTGGAGTCATAGAATAACCTCTATCACCAGCTTCTGGTGAGAAAAAAAGAGAAAATCACTAAAGATGGCCCATATTTTAATAAGATCAGAACTCGATGAGGTCTCTCAGTAAATGTGGCCTTGTATGATCTCTCTTCCCACACTAGTAGAATACCACATGGCTTCCGGAAGGAGTATCCTGTCTACTCGAATCTCGGCGCGTAGACCCCCTGTAGTGCTTCCTACTATCAGTCAAAGGAGTACCAACCCTAGATTCTAAACCATCTTGGCTCACAGCTCCAGAATCCCTCATATTATGCTCGATGATCAGTTCATGGTTGACTATAGAAATATGGAATTCAACCTGAAGATGTTCACATATGATCAAATTTCAAGTCTGAGACCATCCTCAAACTTTTTGGCCAGAAATAACTCATCACCCATATTAATGGGTGTGAAGTGCTATAGATCTGTGAAGTGAGAAGAATACTCCATGTCTGAAAGAGTAAAATGTTCCAGACCCATGAACACTCAGGATCGGTCAGCCCTCAAAGTATATGTATAGAAATATTCATAGAAGATCCACTATAACTCATCCCAAGCCATAATTTTTTGGCATCCCGCCTGTGATATCACATCCCGCTATCTCTTGGTTGAATCTTAAAGCATGTAGTCTGAGTGCTTCACCGTCCTCTCAATAGGTGTCTCAAGATGCTAAAAATAGACAACATGGATTCTAACCATGACTCCTCATCCTGAGGTCCTCTATCCGCTGAAAATGGTGGAGGATTATACTATTGAAAACCCCACATCAACTGTACCATAAATTGGGTAGGATGCGGTGCTCCCTAGTAGGTCTGAATGAACCTCATGAATTATTCTTAGAACTGTGCATCAACACCTACGTTTGGTATAACAGTTGGTGACAAGAAAGGCATGATGGTTGGATCTTTCGATAGTCCCTGATCTACCATTTTTGGTTTTGGATCCTTGCCCTATAGCTAGCGTAAAACTAGAGGACATCTCAGTGGAATAACTCTGCAAGGTCATGCGCACACCTCAGTTGAATATTATCAAGGACTAAGACATAGAAGTGTAATAAATGAACATGAGAATAGAACAATAAATTTTATCAAAACAGGGTTACACAACGTGTATATCCCCCACACGGTGTGTTCCCTCAGGTTTCAACATGGGCATATACTTCTTCCCAACCTGGTAATGTAACACCCATACACACTACTTTTTAATTCAATGACATGACATGTAATTGATCTTTTCCTCCTGCCCAAGTTCGTATATATGGATAAACCACACGATTCTCTCTTGGGTAAAACCACACGACATTTTAACCCTAGACATGGTGTATACTAGTTAAGCCTTAACCACCCGTGTTATTTGTCACATAGTCGGAGACACGGTCAACTTCAACATGGTGTGTTCAAGTTGGACGTGGCGTGTAATACCCAAAATTCTTCAACCATTATTGTTATTCACATGGTTGGGTACATGGAATCTTTAGCACGACGTGTACTCCCAGTATAAGGCGTGTTCTACCCCTGTTTCCAAACCCCGTGTCTCTACTCACACAGTCAGTCACACGGTTAAATACTACATGGTATGTACTCATAGTACATGATGTGTACTTAAGAAAATTTGTTTCTTCAAGAATAGAAGAACATATTGTGTGTGTTCATAACACCACACACCATGTTTTCTTGGTTTTTAGATAGTAGAACTCTGAAACTTCTCCGAAACCCTTAAAAACTTAATTTTTTCCAAGGAATGACAAATTCTGACCCGTGAGAGACCATAATCCTAAGAATCAATGTTTGGAATCCTTATTCACACCATACTAGAAAAAATTAAATTAAAGTTCATACATGTTCCACCAAATTTTTATCCAAGAGGGCCAATAACACCTCAAGGACCAAATTTTGGCATCCATACCAGTGAAACATTACATATTAGCAATACCCTATCAAATAGATTGTATTCTATCAAAGAATATTTCACAACATCATGAATATCTAGAACAACATATATCACAACAACATGAAATTGGTAATGTACCCTAAATTGAATGAAAAGAATGCATGGTATGTGATATCTAGGAAGTGCCTATATGATGAATGAGATGGAATACCCTCATCTCCTCAGTTTTTAATAGAAATAGAACCAAAATTATATAAATCATCACAGAAAAAAACATGTGTATCACACAATGGTGAAATCAAATCAACTATAACGATTGAAAAACCAGAAAATTTTTCAATATTCGAGGTAAACTAACATTTCACTTTACACGGTTTAGATACTCCCATTAATAGTTTATTACAAACAACATATTCCTAATTATACCAATCTATAGGCTCAAAATAGTAAGACAAAGCAGGAAGTAAACTACTTTGATACCACTTTGTAACATCCTGGATTCGGGTGCCGCCCAAAGGTTCCCCATACCCGGCTGGTCACATGGCCTCAAGAGTATTTCCAAGAATTCCAAAGGATTATTACTAGCTGTGAGGGATTTAGGTGTGAAAGTGGGGAAACTATGAACTCATTGGTAGACCAACACAGTAGAGTAAAAATGATAAACAATAGTGAAAACAGTAATACATACAAAGAAGTAAATAGTGGATGACTGATAGTAAATAAACAACTAGAGAACATCTATAAATGATGCATGTCACATATGTCTAGGAAAGCATCCAAAAAGATACAATGATGGAAATACTGTACTAAACCAAAGTACAAAAGAAACAAGTAAAATCCTACAGAATCTCAAGCCTTATATTTGTCCCATTCTCTCATCCCCATCAACAATCAAGTAACTGATGAAGAAGGGCGATTTCCCTTATCTATACCTGTAACCATGTAATCTTTTTAGGTCGAAAATCATGACCCAAACAGGGAATGAGACAAATACCATTAGGAAACCACAAAAAAACCAATGCTAAACTATTAGTGAATTTATATAGCAAGACATATGAAGAAATGAAGCAATAAACAAGGAAGTACTCAATAGTAAAAAATCCTACAGTTTCCAATTACATTCATTTAAATTTATTAGTTATTCAAACTATAGAATAATGAAATCCTAGGATATATCCTAATATCTTTATCCCCTATGTAAAATAAAAACAAATGTCTTAGAAGAACATCTAACAATCAAGTAAGAACGAGTCCAAGATTGTTCTTTGTCTTAGCAGGCTCATCACAACCAATCAATCATTCACACCCAACCCTCTGGGAAAGTTATCATAGTCTAACCCCTACGGTTAAACATATCATCAAATTAATAAGGATATAATTACCCTTTGGGAAATCTCACATATTCTAACCCCTTTGGTATCACAAAAACAAAGATTCTCTGAGGAAGCACTCACCGTCAATTCCCCCTGCAGTCTTTTAACGATAAACTACAGACAATCGAGAACTCAACTTCAATTCCACCTGTGATATCATAATGGTATAATATTGACACTCTAAGGGAGAACTCACTGTCAATACCCACTATGTCCTCGCAACATAAAATATAACAAACACTCTAGGGAAGCCCTCAATGTCAATTCCTCATATGGTCAACTACACTAGGTTCTCACATCCCTATGTAATAAAATAATACACAATTGATATCCAAAATCCCAAATTAATATAAACTACTACAAGTCTAATTAGAGAAAAATCATAACAAATTCATTTAACAAGCATCAAAAAGTAATCAATTCCAACCTAACAAGCTAGGAAAGGAAACACGGTCTTCCTCATAGGAAACCTAGACCAAATGGTCATAAACAATCAAAAAAGGAAACACATCCAAGGGGTGTCCCTCATACATGAAATTTATTGTAATATATCAATGAAAACTTTTAATATATTAATAAATTTAAGGAATATGATAATAGAATTCAATTCCTTAACACGAAATACGCAAATCATGGGTAATCAAAACATAGGAATATATAACTCAAAGTAAATCAATGAAAGGAAAAAAACCCACCTACGTCAATGTTGTAAGATAAAAACTCTTGAATTTAGGACCTTAAGTCATCCTATAACATTGTAGATATAAAAAAAGTCAAAAAAAATCATCTTTGGATAAATCAATAAAGAAGAGAAATCGGAAAGAGAGAGTCTAGAGAAAGAGAGAACTCAACCATGGGAATCCAATGCATGCAGCAGCATCTCAATTGGAGCCCAGATAGAGGAATGGGAGGCGTTCAAAGATTATTGGCCATACGAAGCTCTCCTGTATGAGATATGGGAAGAAGAAATGAGTTCGGGAGATGAGAGGGGACCCCTGTCAAATTAATCAAATAAAAAGAAAATTACACGGCCTGTTCATTTAATGTACATGTCATGTACTAGACTCAACTGGCCTCACCTTTAAGTGCTCCACATGGCCATGTACTCGGCCATTACCTGGCCAGTACACATCTACCCATGGAAACTGGGTACACGACATGTACTCAAGAGTACACTGTGTGTAATTATAAAATTTTCCAATCTTCCTTTTTCCTCAAAATAACCCGAAACAAGATTCATACCTGAAAAGAAGATTCGGGTTCTTATAAGATCCTATCTTGATGATCCTCGATCTCCACTAGGTACTCATCAAAGGTTACTCTATCCTTGAATTACATCTCTCCCCAATTGATAATTTGAGATGAGTCATGCACATACCTCCTCAACTACGACATGTGAATGACATCGTGTACCCAATCTAACTGTGTAGGTAGATCTAAGCGGTACACCACCTCACCAACTCTACGCAGTATCTGGAGAGGGCCGACAAACCTCGGTGACAGCTTACCTCCCTGTCCAAATATTTGTATTCCTCATCGAGGTGAAACCATAAAGAACACATTCTCTCCTTCATTAAACTCTAAAGGCCTTCATCACCTATCAACATAAGACTTGTAATGGATTTGTGCAGTCTTCATCCACTCTTGGATGATCTGCTCCTTTTTTGTATTAGATCGAACTAACTCCATTCCCATGAGTGTTGACTCTCCTAGGCCAGTCTAGCAAAGTCGTGACATTCATGGTCACCCTTACAATGACTTGAATGACGCCATACCAATGGCGAAATGATAAATATTTTTGTATGAAAACTACATCAGTGGTTGGTAATCCTCCGAAATATGGCCAAAGCCTAAAATTCAAGCCCATACTATGTCCCCCAGAACCTGAATGGTCCACTCAGTCCAGTCATCTATCTGTGGGTGAACTAATTTGATCAAGCATAGATGGGTTCCAAACACCTCTTGTAATCCCTTCCACAACCAGTTTGTAAAGAGAGTATAACGATTAAAAAAATCATCGATGGAACTCCACAAAATTGAAATATCTATTCAAAGTAGATTCATCCAAATATCTCTACTGAACACTACTCTTGGATAGGTAGGAAGTGGGATGACTTCGTGATTCAATCAAAGATCACCAAGATCGAATCGTGTCCCCAGGATATATGTGGTAAATAATTCACAAAGTCCATTGATATCCCATACTACATCCATTATGGAACCAAAAGGAGTTTAACTAAACCTAATGGAACCTGTTGCTCAACCTTCTCTTTTTGAAAAGTATGGCATCGAGAAACAAACTCTTTAACTCCTTCTATTAATCCTTGGTCATCAAAACTGACGTCGGAGGTCTTGGTACATCTTCACCACTCTTGGATATACCACCAATGGGGATATATGATACTACCTCAAAACCTCCTCCCACAACTTCTTTGGTACCATCATGAATCCTATCAAAAAAATATGCTCCTCACAATTTGAATATCCATTTGGAGAAAGCCCTATGGATATCTGATCATGTAGTGTCTCACAGTCTGTATCCCCAATCTGTGGCTCCCTAACTTGCTGTAAGAGTGGAGGGGTGACAACCATCGACTATAGGTAAGCTTCTACATCTCCATATACAAAGGATAACTATAAAGTGATCAACTGCTCTGAGGTATTATTTAGAAACTACGAACTAGATCTCCTACTGAGAGAATATTCCACCACATTCACCTTCCTAGGAGTGTAGACAGTCTCAAAGTCGATGTCCTGGAGGAACTATATCCATTATGTCTATCTCAAGTTAATATATTTCTAAGAGAAGATAAAATTGAGAATATTGTGATTATAGTAGATTATAAACCACTCTCCCATTGGGTAATGTCGACACATCTTCAATGCGAAGACTACTGCTACTAACTTACGATCATGGGTTGTGTAGTTATACTCATGTGGTATCAACTGAAGTGAACCATAGGAAAACACTTCTTACCTATGCATCTAGACACAACCAAGCTTGGTCCTTGATGCATCACAAAAAACCA
This sequence comes from Viscum album, assembly GCA_963277665.1. Classification (NCBI taxonomy): domain Eukaryota; kingdom Viridiplantae; phylum Streptophyta; class Magnoliopsida; order Santalales; family Viscaceae; genus Viscum; species Viscum album. The sequence continues at coordinate 671,613,183 of OY728133.1, forward strand.
TGTATTCGATGCCTTCCTCCTGTAACCATAATATGGGATCACTCGTAAACCTCTACCTCAACTCCTAAAATCATTTATGGAACTTTTCTATCCACATGAATGATTTCTCCTTTTGTTTCATAGATTTCAAGGGTGCATTAACTCTGGTGAAGTCTGGTACAAACCTTATATATTTCCCTACCAATCCAACTAAACTCCACGCCTCAGTAACACACATGGGGGGCTACCAAGCAAACACCGCCTCAACCTTCACTGGATCCAGTGATACTCCAACCTATAAGATGACATGTCCCATAAAATGGACCTCTCACATCAAAAACTGACACTTTGAGAGATTTCTATAATACTAGTTCTCATAGAGAGTGTCTATAACTATCCCTAAGTGTCTCGTGTTCTCCTCCATGAACACAATATACATTAGGACATCATCGACGAAGACCAACACAAACCAATCTAAGAAAGGCTGAAATATCCAGTTCAAGTGTTCCATGAACACTTATAGGAAATTATTAATGCCAAATTACATCGCCAAGTACTCATAGTGACTGTAACTACATTTGAAGGATGTCTTCAGTATATCCTTATCTTGAACTTGCAGTTTATGATAGCTTGATTTGAGGTCAATCTTTGAGAACCATGATACTACTTTAAACTGATAAAAGAGGACATCGATCCTCCATAAAGGATACTTGTTCTTCACAGTCACATGGTTCAAGTTTTGTTAATCCAAAAAACAACCTCAATATTCCTTATGCATAATTGGAAAACAAAACTGGGGCTGAATAGGGTGAAATACTAGGTCTCTTGAAGCCCTTCCTCTACAAGTCCTCCAAATGTATCATCATCTCATGAAGCTCTGTAGGTGCCATATGATATAAAGCTGTAAATATCAGTTCCTTCCTATAGTGTAGATAAATACATAAGTCTATATCCCATCATGGAGGTAAACCTGGAACATATTTTCGAAATAAATCTTCATAATTCTCCATCACTATAGGAAACTGATTACTCATATCATCCACTACACCGAGGGCGAGGTTAGCTAACTAATGAGTAATTAGATTCACCCTTCTATGTGTTTGTCGATCCTTTACATCATTGATATACCTTTCACTGATAGAGGAAAACATGCTTCCATCACTATGGACACACCGTACACTTCGCCTAAAATAGTCAATCTGAGCAAGAACTGTGGATAAGCACTCCATACCAAGAATGTGGTCATAAGGCCTCAACGCTACTACCAAGAGATCCCAACTGAAAGTTTCACCTCCAAGAGTCAGGCCACACTGTTAGCACCAGTGTGTGATCATCGAGTCTCCTCCAGTAGGAATCTATAAATGCAAACGTCAAGTCAATGGTTCAACCAGAATGTCCAAGTCTCGAAAAAGACTTGTGGAGAGAAAAAAATGACAACAACCCATGTCTATAAATATGACAGCTAAAGTAGAAAAGAAAAAAATTGTACCTCGTATCATCACTAGAGCCTTAGGGTCGTAGGCCTCCATATCCTACATCTGGCCTTGTATCTTCCCAAAAACTCCCTAAGCCTAGTGTGGACCACCTAGGGGTGGTGGGGGAAACAATTCAAACCTCCAACCACCTCATGCTGCCCTACCATCCCCTATGCCACGTCTGATGCCCTAGGGACCACCCTACTCCTATCTCTATTTGGGAATTGCATTGACAGTCTCCCAATTAAATGTATGATGGTTCAGTCAATCTCATTCCATATGTTCTCAAGTATCATAAGAGAAACACCCTTGGCTGATTCGATCCACCCTGAGAGCCTCACACAGCTAACCCGGTGTCATGGGATCACCTCCCGAAGTGTCTGATGTGCCTGTATTCCTATGACTACCATCAGCTACCTACATTCTAGGTCTCATCTATTGGGTGACCACATCTATCTCCCACCACTATTGTCTGCTCTTCATGAAAACTTTCCACTAATAGGGCTCGCTCAAGTACCCTAGCATAGGTAGAAATGCTAAAGGATACCACTGATGCCCTGATGTCCCAGTGTAATCCATGCTCGAAGGTTTGATCCCTAAAAGACTAGTCCCACACCATATCTAATGATTAGTGAAAAAGATCAGTAAAATTCACTAAATACTCTGCCATGGTCATATTTTCCTACTATAGATGCAGAAGCTTTTGTATGTGTACCGATTGCAACATGGATGAATAGAAATCCACTCTGAAGAGATTCTCTATGATTTTCCAAGATAGAGATATCTAGTCATGTGATTGAGTCACAAAGCTCCACCATCACCTCATAGATCCCTAAAGAAGACTCATGGAAATGGAATCCATCTGGTTGATAGACATCCTCACAAGGTGGAAAACATGGGTTACTACCTCTAGCCAGTCCTCTTCTATATGGGGGTATTTCTTGCCTTGAAACTTGGGAGGTTTCTTCCTCTAAAATTCATGAAATGTACTCAGCCAACATGTATCATCACCTAGTAGTGCTGGTATTATCTATTGCTCGATAGATGGTGGTATAGCTAGTAAACCACCTAGAGGTGTTATCTTTAGTAAAATCCCCTATACTGATGCATCATCACTAGGCATATCATCCTCGTGATCATGTTGTTGAATCCCGACTAGCTATCTACATTGAGAAATCCTAAAATAAAACTAGATGAATTACGGTCAATAGAGTATATCTAGGGAGTTTACTTATGAAGGACATGGAATACACAACCATTCCTATATGACACATGTAAAATTTTATCCCTACAACCATTGTTTTCATATACCAATTTGAAAAGTAGGTTCTTAGAGTCTTGGTGTATGGATACGTCAGCCGCCACACCAACACTGGAGCCCCTGGCCTGAAATCCAAACTCTGAACACTTAACATTGTTTCCCCAAACAAACCTTACAGACTCCTAATGCTAAAGTATAACAAACAACCTCTAATACCACTATATAATGACCTGTCCTAGAAAGGACCATACCATGACCACCCCAATACCACCTATGGTAGGACAAGGGCTGGTGACTAACACTAAGTAGGAATTTCACACAAATGGGAGGCATTAGCCTAACATACTTGTACACATGAACACATATCTAATCCACACAATGTTGAAATGTAAAAAAACTGATAGAATGCAAACATTGAACTAAGACCCCACAACCAGAGTCCAATATAATGTAATGTAAAAGGAAACAAGGCCAAATATAATCCCACCATAGAGAGTCTGTAACACAAGTCTAACTAAAATTGTAGAAGTCCATCCAGCTCCAAGGGTGAGGACTAAGTCAAGATATACTCCAGGTAAACACCTCAGTCTACCAATTTCTAGCTATGCTCCACCCGCTCTTGGTCCTCCAAGGACACCATCAATGGACCGCTATCTATACAAGACATGACATGTGTTGGAAAATCCTGTGTATGGTTGAGTATAACAATACTCAGTAAAAAACCCCAAAAACACTAAACATGAAGCACCAGGTATAGCCAGATCAATAAAAGAGGTAAGAATGTATCAAAAATACAAGAATTAAAAAATATAACCCATATATACTTAGAAGAGATACTACGCCATCAGGTGAACATAACCAACTGCCAGCTACATGATTCTATTCAAAGCAATGATCATTCTGAGAGAACTCACGCTGTGAACCATGATACCATCAAAGACAATAAAAAAAGTGGTCTATCTCATTTTGGACCCACCCAAAGAGAACATATTGGTTTGGGAAAACTATGATACATAGAAAGTGGGTCACGCTCAGAAATGATGGGGGACACCATGAACCCAATATGGATCACACCGTTGTGTAGTGGATAATATTCTAACGATTCCAAAAACCCTACCGATACGAAACACTAAATGTAGGATCAATGTCCAACTCAGGGAGGTCACACTTGATTCCACAAACCCCGCTAGGGATGATAAAGGATCACAATGCAGTCTCACAAAGGGACACCACTAATCTATTTGAGACTCAGCCTCTAGAGGGGATTACAATCCAGTGATGTGTATGTAATACCACATTGTACCCTCAAGGAAAGGACCTAGGGAACATACTCAAACTATACCGGTCAAAACTAGGAAAAAGAAGAGCCTAAAGCGCTCTTGATTTGAAACAGACGCTAAAAAATCCGCTTGTAGAGTTGGCCATTGCCCTCAGATGGACCACCATAGTCAGTCCACCTATCACACAGACCAAACACTGATCGTACCACGATTCACTGTTTTATTCCACCATTACACCGCTGTTTTAAACTAGTTTTGTAATAAATATTCCAAATATAATAATAAATTTCACTTTAGTTTTAAATCAATTAATTAATTTTAATCAATATTATAATGGTTTACTTCTTTTTATTATTTCAATGTAGGAGGAGATGATTTGGAGGGCCCTTGAAGATGTAGAAGAAAAATGGGCCAAAATTGCATGGATCCATGAAGACCTATCCACTATTTTTCTTTTATAGAACAATAAGTGCATCCAAATGGGCTCATATTTTTATTACTGGTACAAAATATAATGGGCTAAAACTCTTATGAAGGAAGACAAACCCAATTAGGTGGTCAAGGGACCCAACCAAACTGATCTGTCCAAAGAAACAAATCTACACAAAGTCAAATTCAGTGTTATGTAATCTGTGCATATCTACAGATCCACTTCTCTAATTGACTCCAAAATTTCATTGATGATATTCAAGAAGTTTGGCTACAACTTTCCAGTTTTTTCAAAAGGGATATTTGGGTATCTATTGGTCGAAACACGTGGTACAAGTGGATTGATGAAATTTGTGTGCCTCAAAACACCTTCCAATTTTCCTATAAAATGGCACCTTGGGATCCCCATTTGATAGTTCGAACTAGAGGAAAGGGGATTCCATTTTGGAGTCCCAAGGAGGTCTATTCATAATCACTATAATTTCACGAGGCCATGGGAATATCTACTTAAACATCTTCTTCTTCCTCCCCTCCCATGGATTTCTAAACCCCTCGTGATCACCTGGGGAGGAACGTGATGTAAATCCCAAGCTTCATGTTTGTAATATTTGAATTATATTTTTAATTACCGGTTATTGTGTAGTTTTTCATCATCCTAGATTCTTATTTTATTGAGTTATGTACTGTTATGTCATTCTCAACTAATATGGTCATGTTTGGGGGTACCCATTAATGTGATGTTTCACACACCGTTCACCACTTCCTTTTCCCCCTTTCAATTGTGGTGTTTGTGTAGTTTATATTGGTCAATTGAACTCACATAATAACTATCAAGTTCATTCAAATTTATGTCATGGTATCACAATGAAAAAACATACAAACCTGGACAACACATCGAGTTCTTCGTGTGTTGCCTTGGTGAGTTTCGATTATGATGATGAACACAAATCACCCAATCATCTGTGGTTTTTGGTGAATCATTATGCGTTTTCGACTGAACCATAGGAGGTATCCTAGTATAAACTTAGTATAATTCTGGTTCTAGGTGTTACAAACCAAATATTAAAAGATCACAACCCGATATCATGAAGCGATGAAGGATGAACATCGCGAGAGTACCCCAGGTTGATAACGCTTAATTAATTCTGTTAATCTCTACATTGTTTTATCGATTTCATTTTCTATTTTCATCTTTAATCATCAAACCCCCATGTTTTACAAAACCTAATTCACCTTTTACTTTCATAACCAAAACCCTCTCTTTAAATTAATGATCTGTGAGTAGTTTTTGGAAAAACCGTGTGACTAATATCTCTACAAATGTTTGCACCAAACCAAAAAGTGTGAATATTTATTACCTAATATAAGGTAAATATATGTTAGGTTAATATTTTTTATCTTTAAATGATATTTACATACATTTGTTCTTTATCCGATCTGTATCACTACTGTACCAGATTGACCAATGCGTGTGTACCTAATGTCTAACTGTTGTACGCCCTAAAAAAAATTTGTTTGTGTCTTGGGTAGGTCAAAAACCACTCCACCTCAACCTTTGATCTTGTTATAACTATCTCAATTAGTGTCATGAAGAGATAAAACAAGGGTTGAGAGATGAGTGTGATATTTGTTCTAAATGAAACTTCTAAAAAATAAATAAATGAGGGGAGTGATGAAATGTGCAGCAAATGAGGATATCTAGGTTAGGAGATTATGGTTTGACTTCTGAGAATGTTTAAGGGAGTGGGTCTTGAAATATGATTGTAAAGGATGTAGAGTAGGTTCGGTGGATAAAATCATTTAAGCTGAAAATATTAAAATAACCTATATTTATTGGATAACAAGTGGAAATAATAGCATTGAATGGGTTTCACACACACACATGGAGAGTTAGTGTCATGGTTGACTTTTGAATTCCTTGATCAATTTGGTATCATGAATCTTTTTAAATTTCACTATGATATGATTTATGAGGCATCTTTTTCTATTCTTACTAGGATGAAATCATTTGTGTGGTTCATGCACTAATCACATAACTTTAATTAAAATTTCCGCATATATTAAATCTTCATGATTTTTGGAATATATATTTATGAATAATTTTATTTGGATACGTGAATTTTCCCAGGAGTGCAAATGTTTAGGTGTGGGGGTGTCATCGTACCATGATTCACTGTTTTATTCCACCCTTACACCGCGGTTTTAAACTAGTTTTGTAATGAATATTCCAAATATAGTAATAATTTTCACTTTATGTTTGAATCAATTAATTAATGTTAATCAATATTATAATGGTCAATGTTACTTGTTTTTTATTAATTCAATGTAGGATGAGATGATTTGGAGGGCCCTTGATGAAGTGGAAGAAAAATGGGCCAAAATTGCATGGATACATAAAGACCTATCCACTATTGTGATTGTATAGAAAATTACATCCATCCAAATGGGATCATATTTACTAGTACAAAATATAATGGGCTTCAACTCTTATGAAGGAATACAAGCCCATTTCTGCCGTCAAGGGGCCCAACCGAACTGATCTGTCCAAGGAATCAAATCTTTAAAAAGTCAAATGCAGTGTTTTGTAATCTTTCCATATCTCCAGATCCACTTGTCCAATTGATTCCAAACATTTGGTGGAGATAGACAAGAAGTGGGGCTTCAACATTCCTGTTTTTTCAAAAGTGAGATTTAGGTGTATATTGGTCAAAACGCATGGTACAAATGGATTGAAGAAATATGTGTGCCACAAACCACCTTCCAATTTTCTTATAAAATGGAACCTTGGGCTCCCCATTTGAGATTTCGAACCAGAGGCATGGTGCTGCCATTTTGGAGTCCCAAGTAGGTCTTTTCATCATCAATAGAAGTTCTAGATTCCATGGGAAGTTCTACTTCAACATCTTCTTCCACCTCCTCTCCCATGGATTTCTAAACCCCTCGTGATCACCCGGGGAGGAACGTGATGTAAATCCGAAGTTTCATGTTTATAATATTTGAATGATATTTTTAAATTCTATGTTTTTGTGTTTTTTTAATCATCTTCTAGACTTATTTTATTGATTTATGTACTAGTATGTCATTCTCAACTCATATGATCATGTTTGGGGGTACCCATTCATGTGATGTTTCACACACCGTTCACCACTTCCTTCCCCCCTTTCAATTGCATTATTTGTGTGGTTAATATTGGTCAATTGAACTCACATAAGCACTATCAAGGTCATGAACATTTATGTCATGGTATAACAATGAAAAAACATAAAAACACGGATAGCACATCGTGTTCTTCATGTGTTGCCTTGGTGAGTTTCAGTTATGATGTCGAACACAAATCAACCAATCATCAGCGGTGTCTGGGGAATCATTGTGTGTTTTCGACTGAACCCTAGGAGGTATCTTAGTATAATCTCAATAAAATTCTGGTTCGAGGTTTTACAAACTAGGGTTTAAAAGATCATAACCTTATATCATGAAGAGTTGAAGGATGAACATCACGAGATTACCCTGGGTTGATCATGCTTAATTAGTTCTATTAATCTCTACATAGTTTGATCACTTTCATTTTCTATTTTCATATTTAATAATAAAACCCAAAAGTTTTACCAAACCTAATTCACCTTATACATTCATAATAAAAACCCTATTTTTAAATTAATGATCTAAGGCTCCATCGAGAGATGACCTAGGGTTGCTGCTATACTATAGAAATTCTAGTCAAAATTAAAAAATAATTTGATGCGCTCTATAAAGAGATAAAATTTGGTTGCCATTTCCGGGGAGCCAGGATAATTTTTTTTATTTTTTTTATTTTTTTTATTTATTTTACTTCTTAATTAGTACTCATTTAAAAACCCCACCCCTATTTGATTGTTTTTGTTTTGGGTTTTTGTCTTTATTTTTGGTTGTTTTTTATGTGTTCTTTCTCTCTCTCTCTTATTCTTCTTCTCCATCTCTCTCTCTATAATTCTGTATTATAAATTTATATTCTACTCTCACCCTTCATTGGTGATTTTATCCATATTCAAAAAAAACATAACAACTTATTTTAATTACCCGATCTGGTAAAGAAACACTACTTGAATTTGACCCTGAAATTGAAAAGTCACTTTACACACAAATCAAGGCATTTAGAGAAGGTCAATCAAGTAACATTTAGGAAACCCTTTTGGAACCTCAAGTGGTCCTAAACCAATCCAAAATTTAACCAAATCAAATCCTAGAAACCATGGATTAAAATAATCAAACATTAAAAGAACAAACCACCCCGGATGTGGAGTACCAACCTGCGTATATCCAACATCCCGAGGAAGCAGCCAACATTGAACTAAGATCAGGCCTCATCCACCTTCTACCTAAATTCCATGGTCTTCCAATAGGGACCCTTAGAAACATCTCAAATATTTTCACATAGTGTGCTCTACCATGAAACCCCAAAATGTCTATGAGCACCTAATTATGTTTAGGGCCTTCCCTTTCTCCCTTTATGGTGTAGCCAAAGACTGGCTCTACTATCTGCCTACCACAATCGGGGGCTAGAATGACCTTAAACGACTCTTTCTAGAGAAGTTTTTCCATGCCTCCCAAACTACATCAATTAGGAAAGACATGTGTGGAATTAGTCAATCACAAGGAGAGACCCTTCATGAATACTAGGAGAGATTGAAAATACTTTGCTCAAGCAGCCCCCACTACAAGATTAATGAACAACTATTCATCCAATACATATATGAGGGAATCATTCCCATGGATCGTGGAATGATTTATTCTGCAGCTGGTGGTGCCCTAGTTGATAAAACTCCTTCCGCCACTCGTGACTTAATAGCCAACATGTCTCAAAATGCACAACAATTTGGTACACGAGCAATTTCACCAACCAGAGGCGTTCATGAGGTAAGTCATTCAGCCCTAGAAAAAAAATATAGATACTAAACATTATGAGATGCATACCCAACTAAGGAAATTAGCTCAAGAACAAGGTAACTCTCAATCTACTTCTATTCCATTACATTGTGGTATTTTTTCTAATAACACTCATTTTTCAGACCAGTGCCCACAACTTCAAGATTCATCTGAGTCTTGTGCAGCTGTGTTCCCTGGGCGTCCATTCCAACAAGAACCTCCCTTCAAGAAAGAACAATTCAGGCTAAATCCAAACCCTGGGTGGCAACCACAACCCCAGTACAGACAAGGAGGAAGCTCAGGCTACCCCAAGCAGAATTGGTATCAACGAGGCCAAGGTATGCAACCTTCTTATCCATCAACATCTCAAAACAATCCTCCTCCTCCCAAATCTGAACCAATCCTTGAGGATATAGTGAAGAAAATCGCAACCCAAAACCTCCAGTTCCTATAGACCACACAATCATCAATTCAATACCTAAGAACTCAAGTGAGAAAATTGGCGAACACCATCAGTGAGATTAAGATGAAAGGGTCTGGACAACTACCATCCCAACCAATTTCCAATACGAAGGACAAAGGTAATGTATGTGAAATTATACTTCATAGTGGTAAAGAAGCTTATCCTTCTACTGATTCTATGAAATTGGTATGACCCCCTAGTGAAAACACTTCTTCCCAACCCTAAAAAATTTCATGTAATGAAAAACAAAATAAAACGGGAAATCAAATTATTGATGATGATTCAAATGAGCAATACATTCCTCTTCCTTTCCCACAAAGACTCTCTAAATCTATTAAAAATTCTGATAATGATATTGGTAATGAGATAATGGATCCATTTACAAAATTTCAAGTTAATATTCATTTTTTGGATGCAGTCAAGAAAATTCCCCATTATGCCAAATTTCTAAAAAAACATTGCACCCATAGACGAAGGATGAAGGGGAATGAGGGAGTCAACTTGGGTAGGAATGTCTCGGCCTTGATTCAACCAGTAATGCCCACCAAATGCAAGGATCTTGGCACATTCACGATACCGTTTACCATAGGGGGAGACCTTATTTTTTGATTCTTTGATAGATCTAGGTTCTTCCATTAATGTAATGCCTCACTCCGTGTAAACTTCTCTATAGGTTAGAGAGCTTCAACCAACAGGCATTGTCATGAAACTTTCCAACCAGAGTACAAAGCATCCAAAAGGAGTGATTGAGGATATACATGTCAGAGTGAAGAATCTCATCTTCCCCACTGATTTCTACATTCTTGAGATGGAAGATACCTAAACCCAAGGACACGCTACTCTCATAATTGGGAGGCTATTCCTCAAAACAACAAAGACGATCATCAATGTTCCCAATGGTACGCTGTCCATGGAATTATGAGGAGAAAAGGTATGTTTTAACATCCTTGATGCTATGAAATACCCTATTGAAGAGCACTCCACTCTTCATGTCTATTCGACGGAAGTGCTCTCAAATGATGCACACACACACAATTCTCTCCTCAACCCAAACTGTGATTCATTTTTTTCTTCACCCTTGGATGATTTGTGTTTAGATTCATATTTTGGGTGTTGTGTGGGTTCTGAAAAGTGTAAATTTTGTGCTCTAATTTATGAGTGTGTTCATTCTGAGGTACCCATGACCGTCGATGATTCTGAAAATCTCATTTCAATAGAATCTCTATATTTAGAGAATACAGCTGACCAAATAGACAGTTTAATGGACCTCACTCCCTCTAAATCCCCTCCCTCAATCTAGAAACCACGGTGTTGGAACTTAATCAACTTCATTCTAATTTAAAATATGAATATCTTGAGGGTATTGACCAATTGTCCGTCATTATTGCCAACAACCTCTCTCCACAATAGGAATTGAAACTGCTCAATCTTTTGAGGGAGTGTAAGAAAGAAATAGGATGGACATTGGATGATATTCTCAGGATTAGCCCATATATTTGTATGCACCATATACTTTTGTATGATGAGGCTAAGACTGTAAGAAAATCTCAATGTTGGTTGAATCCCACTCTCCTTGAAGTGGTAAAATGGGAAGTAAGTAAATTACTTACTACATGGATCATTTATCATATATCTGATAGTAAATTGGATAGTCCAGTGCAAATTATTCCTTAAAAAACAGGAATAATAGTTGTGTCAAATGAAAGGAATGAATTTGTTCCAACAGGTGGGAAAAACAGTTGGTGAGTCTGTATTGACTACCGCCGACTGGATCAAGCCACGCGGAAGGACCACTTTCCCTTACCTTTCATTGAACAAATGTTAGAACGATTGGATGGTAAGTCCCATTTTTTTTTCCTTGATGGCTATTCGGGATATTTCCAAATCCATATAGCCCCTGAGGATCGAGAAAAGACCCCATTTACCTATCAATTCGGCACATTTGCATACACAAGAATGCCTTTTGGCCTATGTAATGCTCCTGGTACTTTTCAACGATGTATGTTGAGTATTTTTTATGAGTAACTTGAGAGTTGTATGGAAGTATTTATGGATGATTTTACGGTATATGGTTCTTCATTTGATGATTTTTTTGGAAAACCTAGGTTCTTTCCACTACCGCTGCATTGAAAAAGATCTTGTTTTAAGTTATGAAAAATGTCATTTCATGGTCGAGCGGGGGATATTTCTTGGGAATATCATTTAAAATAAAACAATTAAAGTTGGTAAATATAAAATTGAATTAATTTCATCCCTTCCATATCCAAAATGTGTTCGTGAGGTGTGATATTTCTTAGGTCATGCTAGTTTTTACCGCTGATTCATTAAATACTTTAGTAAGATATCACTTCCCTTGTCTCGGTTATTACCAAAGGATTATGAATTTTTTTTATGATAAAAATTGTGAGGATGCTTTCAATTCACTAAAAATGAGTCTCACATCACCTCCCATCATCCAACTACCAAGGTGGGAACTTACCTTTGAACTTATTTGTGATGCCTCTAACATTGCAGTTGGGGCAGTTTTATCACAAAGGGTTGAGAAGTCTCCTCATTTCATTGGGTATGCATCACGTACCCTTGACCCTGCCCAGGTGAACTACATAACCACCAAAAAGGAACTTCGTTATATTTTGTTTTCCTTGGAAAAGTTTTGTTCCTATCTCATTGGGTCAAAAGTGATTGTGTTTTCCGACCATGTTGTCCTTCGTTTCCTCTTAAAGAAACCTGAAGCTAAACCCCGCATCATACGGTGGATAATCCTCATCCAAGAGCTTGACCATGAGATCAGAGATAAGAGGGGAGTAGAAAATGTTGTAGCTGACCACATTAGTAGGATTTATCCACCACTAGACCACCATGATGACTCATCCCTCCCCATTGGAGAATTCTTTCTTCATGAGAACCTTTGTGATGTTGTGGACCTTACCCCCTGGTATGCGGACATTGGGAATTTTCTAGCAACATCTAGTGTTCCAACTGATTTCAGCATTTCACAATCCCAGAGACTTAAGCATGATTCTCGTTGGTACATTTGGGATGACCCATACTTGTGGAGAATTTGTAGTGACCAAGAAGTTCGTCGGTGTGTCCTTGACTATGAGTTCACCTCTCTTTTGACCTTCTACCACACATTGGCTTATGGGGGTCACTTTGGATCTCAACATACAGCTCGAAAGGTCCTTGAAACATGAATTTATTGGCCAACATTGTATAGATATGCCCATCAATTTTGTATGTCATGTAATCATTTTCAATTCCCAGGGAATATCTCCAAGAGGAATGAAATTCCCCAACAACCCATGTTATTCTCTGAAATCATTGATACATGGGGCATTGAATTCATGGGACCTTTCCCCAATTAATTTGGCTTCATGTATATCTTGTTAGCTATGGACTACATGTCTAAATGGGTGGAATAAAACGCTATCAGGACTGATGACTCTTGAGTTTTTATTGATTTTGTGAGGTCTCAGGTTTCTAGTAGGTTTGGTTTGCCTATATTTATCATCAGTGATCAGGGTTCACATTTTTTCAATCGCAACATGAAAACATTTCTTCGTATGTATGGGGTTGATGATAAAGTCTCCACTACATACCACCCCAAAATTAATCGACAATAAGAAATATCAAACCGGGAAGTTAAGAGAATCTTGGAAAAAACAGTACAACCCAATAGGAAAGATTGGAGTTTTCACTTGGATGATGCACTTTGGGCATACCGTACATCATTTAAAACCCCAATCAGAATGTCACCATATAGAATTGTGTCTGTAAAGGCTTGTCACCTCCCAGTGGATGTAGAACATCATGCATATTGGGATGTCAAAAAATATAATATGAACCTTTCAGATGCAGGTGAGAAAAGAAAGCTCCAGATTCAAGAGTTGGAAGAAATTTTACATGATGCATATGAGAACTCCTGGATCTATAAAGAGAAGACAAAGGCTATTCATGATAGCAAGATTTGCCAGTGGAAGTTCTATATTGGTGAGAATTTCCTCATGTACAATTCCTGGCTTAAGCTCTACCCAGGTAAGCTTCGTTCTCGATGGATTGGTCCTTATAATGTTACTAATGTTTACCCTTTTGGTGAAATATAGATTTTGCATGAGCAGAGTCGATGAAGTATTAACGTCAATGGGCAGTGACTTAAACACTTCTATGAAGATTTTCCAAAGAATCTGATGGAGGAAATCCACCATCTCGATGCATCATACCAATAAAACACACTAGGTTTTATCCTTCCTTATCACATTATCAATTATTTCAGTGAGGACACTAAACATTTTAGGCGTGTGGGGGTGGATACATTCATGGGTTCATTATGATTTCCATTTTCTATATTCTTTCTTCTCTTTCTTTCCTTCTTTATGGTATTTTCATTTTTCCCCATAAAAATTTCAACATTCCAAGATTGGTGACCATATGTGGGGAAAGTAAAAATACTATAAGGAAGGAGAAAAAGAATAAGAGGGAGTGATTTTTAGTGAATTGGTTTTTTGCCAATGATATAAATAGTTGTATCTACATGAAACCTTTGAGATGATTGATGCCCCTTGTGTGATATGTTTTTGGAAAAACTGTGTCACTAATATATCTACAAATGATTGCACCGAACCATAATGTGTGAATATTTATTACTTAATATAAGATAAATATATGTTAGGTTAATATTTTTCAGCTTTAAATTATATTTCCAAACGTTCGTTCCTTATCTGATCAGTTTCACTACTGTACCAAATTGACCTATGCATGTGTACCTATTGTCCGACTATTTTATGACCTCAAAAAAAATTTCTTTCTGTCTTGGTCAGGTCAAAAACCACTCCTCCTCAACCTTTGATCTTGTTATAACTATTGCAATTAGTGTTGTGAGGAGATCAAACAAGTGTTGAAAGATGAGTGTCAGATTTGTTCCAAATGCAACTTCTAAAAAATAAATAAATGAGGGGAGTGATGAAATGTGCAACATATGGGGATATCTAGGTCAAGAGATTATGGTTTGACTTTTGAGAATTCTTATGTGAGTGGGTCTTAAAATATGATTGCAAAGGATGTATGGTAGGTTCGGTGGACAAAATCATTTAAGCTGAAAAATGTAAAAATATCCTATATTTATCGGATAACAAGTGGAAAGAATAACATGGAATGGTTTTCACACACACACATAGAGAGTTAGTGTCATGGTTGACTTCTGAATTCCTTGCTCATTTTGGTATCATGAATCTTTTTGAGTTTTACTATGATATGATTTATGAGACATCTTTTTCTATTTTCACTAGGATGAAATCCTTGGTGTGGTTCGTGCATTGATCACATTACTTTAATTAAAAATTCCTCAAATATTAAATCTTCATGATTTTTGGAATATATATTTATTCATAATTTTATTTTGATATGTGACATTTCCTAGGAGTGCAAATGTTTAGGTGTGGGGGTGTGATCGTACCACGATTCACTGTTTTATTCCACACTTACACCACTGTTTTAAAATAGTTATGTAATTAATATTACAAATATAATAATAAATTTAACATTATTTTTGAATAAATTAATTAATTATAATCAATATTATAATGGTCAATGTTACTTGTTTTTATTATTTCAATGTAGGAGGTGATGATTTAGAGGGCCCTTGATGAAGTGGAAGAAAAATGGGCCAAAATTGCATGGATCCATAAAGACATGTCCACTATTGTGTTTTTATAGAAAATTACATGCATCCAAATGGGATCATATTTTATTTTCTGGTACAAAATATAATGGGAAACAACTCTTATGAAGTAAGCCAAGAACAATTCGTTTATCAATTGTCCCAACCGAACTGATCTGTCCAAGGAATAAAATTTGCACAAAGTCAAATGAGGTGTTCTGTAATATGTTCATATCTCCAGATAAACTTGTGCAATTGATTCCAAACATTCATTGGAGATATTCAGGATGTGGGGCTACAACTTTTCAGTTTTTTAAAAGGGATATTCGAGTGTCTATTGGTCAAAACGCGTGGTACAAGTGGATTGAAGAAATCTGTGTGCCTCAAACCACCTTCCAATTTTCCTATAAAATGGCACCTTGGGATGTCCATTTGAGAGGTAGAACCAGATCCAAGGTGCTGCCATTTTGGAGTCTCAAGGAGGTCTTTTCATCATCACTAGAATTTCTGTAGGCCATGGGAAGTTCTACTTCAACATCTTCTTCTTCGTCCCCTCCCATGGATTTCTAAACCCCTCGTGATCACCCGGGGAGGAACGTGATGTAAATCCCAAGCTTCATGTTTGTAATATTTGAATGATATATTTAATTCCAAGTTGTTGTGTTGTTTTTAATCATCCTCTATTCATATTTTATTGAGTTATGTACTGGTATGTCATTCTCAACTCATATGATCATGTTTGGGGGTACCCATTCATGTGATGTTTCACACACCGTTCACCACTTGATTTCCCCCCTTTAAATTGTGGTGTTTGTGTGGTTCATATTGGTCAATTGAACTCACATAAGCACTATAAAGGTCATGAAAATTTATTTCATGGTATCAAAATGAAAAAAATACAAACATGGACATCACATCGAGTTCTTCGTGTGTTTCCTTGGTGAGTTTCGATTATGATATCAAACAAAAATCACTCAATAATCGGCGATGCCCGGTGAATCATTGTGTATTTTCAACTGAACCCTAGGAGGTATCCTAGTATAAAATCATTAAAATTATGGTTATAGGTGTTACAAAACAGGTATTAAGAGATCATAACCATATATCATGAAGTGATGAAGGATGAACATCATGATAGTACCCCGGGTTGATCACGCTTAATTAATTCTGTAAATCTCTACATTGTTTTATCGATTTAATTTTCTATTTTCATCTTTAATCATCAAACCCCCAAGTTTTACAAAACCTAATTAACCTTATACTTTCATAATCAAAAACCACTTTCCAAATTAATTATCCAAGGCTCCGTCGAGAGACGACCTAGGGTTGCTACTATACTGCAGAAATTCTAGTCAAAATTAAACAACTAATTTGACGCGCTCGACAACACAATCAAAGACCGATGGACTGACTGATGTGGTCATTTCACCTACCATGAAGAATGACCACTATGGTTGACCGCCCATGGACTGGCTGCACGATTTTTTTGGTCATGGTAGCTAGAGCTTACATGGAACCACAGATGACTTCCATGGCCAACCACAACGAGGCTCCACCCCAATTGCCCCATGTATGACCCGGGTCCGACCTGGGTCCATCTCATTCGACGTGGACCACTGACCTGACCTGACCCACCAATTCGACCTATCCCACCGGCCTAACCCATCTTGCTCCACATCTGTCACCTCTCCTGCGTCTGCCACCACCGTCACTCACGGTCACCATCGTATTCGCCTCCGTCGCGGGTTCACGCAGCTCTACCACCCACATGTGGTGCCCACAGCGCACCACCATGCACTATGGTGCATCACCATGCTCCACTAACACCACATGCTGGTGGTCCCTTCTACGGACCCCCGCTCCTCCTTCGATGCTCTAAAATTGAAATGATCATAAATCCAAGATCCTTGGGTCCTAATCTAGACTGATCTAGCCTCCTTTTTTGATTTTCCACAAATATAGGGATCTGATTGACTTTGGAACAACATCAAAATGTCGAGCTGGGACCAAAGGGATCCAATGGGGAAGAACACGAAGAACGGAGGGAGAAAAGGCACATGAAAAAATGTTTATAATCATTTTCCATGTGTTCTTGGTAAACGATCATGATCAGGGGATTTTTGTTAGACAAACTGATCAAATAAATCCGATTTCACAATAGATACGATCCATGAATCAATCCATTCATCGATTTATTAAGGGTCTATTATAAATAAATAATGGGGAATAAACCAATTAAATCACTTTCCTTACCTCAATTTGGATTGATCTTTGATGAAGAATGAATCTTCTTCGCATTTATTAGCGATATCCCTCGATCCTATCCTGCACCGATCATCGATCTCTGATTTGAAAATCTGTCATCGACGTCGTCCACCCATGAGGCCTGCTCCAACACTCTAATGAAACTCGTAAAATTTACAGGGTTATGTCGATACCCCTATGAATTTTCCATAAGTGCGTATTTTAATGAGAAAATTAGGCCGTTGTATCAAAATAATTTTTATTAAATAATTTTATTTATTTTACACCCATGATAATGTTTTCTCAAAAAAACTGCACTGAATATTGTTAGGTTTTTTCTAGGGTAAAGCTACTATTCTAAACTCAATAGTGCCCTCATATTTCTGATTTGGGCACCATTTTAAGAGTTATTCAACTTTTTGATTAAAATTTCATGCAAGTGCTATTAAATATTTGTATATTTTTCAAATATTTGTTCATGGAACACTTGTCCTTTAAATCTAAAACCATATCATCTCCTGGTATAAAAAAAATTCATAATGTATCTAAAAAAATACACAGAAAATCTGAGACAGTACATACCCCCTTCCTATAATCACTATAAAATTGATAGTCATTCTATCACCAATTGTAGAGTTATTCAAAAACAAGTCAAGCCACTATCTCCGGATCATGCTATAGATTGGGAGGAGGTGAACAATGGTCGAAGAGCCTAGTGTGTTAATTTTGAGAATCATGAATCCACTAAAAAGAGAGATAAGGCGACTATATTCCCCTACCTCCTAGAAACCACACCATAAATGATTCCAATAAAAACATTGGGGATTAAATAGATGAGGGGGTTGGAATGTAGAGCATACAAATGGGAAAGTTTCTAGTGATCCTATGAATATGGATATTTATTCCTCTCTTTATATGATTACAGATGCTAATATAAGAAAATTTCTAGAATCTACCATGATCCCATTGGGTATTGAGAAGTAGTTAAATACTTTATTTGTTACTCAGATGAGTACCCATCATAAGGGTAAGGATGAAGAGATAAAGGCTAGAACATTTAATCCTATGGTAGATACTAAAAAAATTAGGGAATCTAATATGGGTAAGTATATAATTTCTATAGAATCTGCTATTCAGAATAAGAAGAATTCAACAGGGTCCATAGCTAAAGATCACTCTCATGATATGATTTTTATTCTGAGGTAATTAAATGGATAATAGTGCCTATTGATTTTTTTTGAAAAGGTTAAGGGTCAATCCCCCTTTTTGAACATAAGAAAGACAAATCCTCTTTCAGGACTAGGAAAGTGGAAACCCGTTACAAGAAGTGAAAATGCCTTAGAAATAGTGGTCAAAAATATTCTATAAGTCCAAAAGATGCAAAATACCAAGGAGGCACCATAACTCTTCATCACCCCCTCACCAGACATTACAATAGTGAGATCAATCAAAAAAATTCACCTCCCCCTCTTCCAAGAAGTTGAACCATGTTGGTAGTAGAACATGGAAGAGCACCTCTCCAACCAACATAGAAAAGTGGAGGAGAGACAGAAGAAGGGTGAAAACACACCCATCTCTCTTTCGATCCACCCACCTGAAAAAACATGAATGGATCATTCAAAAATGTAAACCTGATGCAATGCAAAATATAACTAAAAAAATCAGCAAAAAAATGTAGAGGCACCCATCCATCCATCAAAGTTATTATGCATGGCTGAATGATGGGTTTCATCACACCCATTCCTCATTCAAGGCCTCCCACCCTGCTACACATGAAAAATTCTATACCACATACAAACAAAATAATAAAAACCAGTTCCCATGAAGAAATAGACCCCTCAAGAACAAATATAACCAAGAATTCCAACATCATGCTAAAAAATGTGAAATAGTCCAGTGTAGTTCAAAGCCAGAAGAATTCACACTTCCCAGCTTCATGAACCATCAACATCCAATGATCTCTTAAAAATAACCTCCACTGACAGCAACCATCAATATCCAATGAACATTACACAGACTTTTAACATAATATATGCTCCACAATAACCCAAAGGATCCGATCCACATCCAACACGAACCACATATCACTAGAACTCACCACATCATACCAAATAGAGGATGAATCCACATACACCGAATCCAACAGCTTCCTACCCAAGAAATGTGAAAAAGAATATCGACATACACTGATGAATCATCCATCAAGTGCCTAAGAAAATAAGTGACTAGGATCATTGACCAGATCTGGAAGGCCAAGATTCGTCCATGAACTAGAAAAGATCACCAACGAACACTGAAACCATCATCACTGTATGAACATGGAAGGAAGCGCTTAAATAGCACATGACACATGATATCCCATCAATGGATAGTGATGGGTGAAGATCTAGGGAGGATTCACCAGGACAACCACTTCCAAATATCAAAAAACCTATTCGTGAGATAAAAGGGATGAAAACAATCCTTCCCCGCCAGAGGGAAAGGATGAAGAACACACTGGTACTATCAGATTAGAGGGCAACACTAAGGATGGAGATGAAGATATTGGGGGAGATAGAAAGAGATGGAAATTAAGTAGTTTCTCTAATCATGTCTATTGAAGTGGGGACTGACAATGTATGTTTGAAGGATACAAATAATATATTATCTTCATGGATGATGGTTTATTCTACTATCAATTACACAAGCTGAGATAATAACACTCAAGAGATTGAATTAGGATCAAAGGAATATTTGGAAATAATCATGAACCCTCTTTCATTTATTTCCATAACTTTTATAATCAATGAATACTTCTTGAGAATTATCTCTACTCTATATCCCACAATATCTCTTGTACCTAGATCTTTTTGGGGAACTTTAATACTATTATAAATACTAATGAGAATAGGGTTCCACCCTTCAATAGGTCTAATTCACTGGACTTCTATATATTCATTTATTAGAATTTATTTTAAGAAATTATAATTTAAGGTACAAAAATCACTTGGAAAATGTTCACTATCAATTATATGTAATCTACCAGACTTGATCAATCCATTGTCTCCTTGAATGGTGGGGGGGGGAACCTCTTTACCATGACTCTAACTATATATTATTAATTCTAACCACACCCACTATTGATAAACATACATAGGATTGATAATATATATCTCTTATCCTTTATATTCAATACTTTTTGGATGTGTTTTGATGAATACTTTCCCATTGTTATAAGATGATGGAGTTGAAAATTTTTAGGTGATTCTATTATGAGGCTCAGATTTTAACTAAGGTATTTCATGTGTTCCCTAATATGATGGGAATGATACATATTTTTTATCATTTATTTGGATTCTAAAAAATTTAAGATGAGTTATAATCATTACAATCAAGGATTTTTCTCCATAATACCCCCATGGATGATGAGCTCATGTTGTAATATAAACATAATGATCTTATTATCACTAATTATAAGACCATTATAGGTTGTATGGATCTAAGATGAATCATATAGGGTAAAATAAACTATAGGTTTTTTCAGTTATTGAAACCTTTCAAACCGTTTTATGCATTTATAATTCTAATGAAAATTATTTTGATAATATATTCAATCAGGTTTTCCCTAACCAATATGAGTTTAATTTTGTTGATTTTATTCCCAACACTATCACATTCATATATAATTTATTTCTAGTTGTTACCCCATCTATCAAGGATGTGATGTAGGCCCTATTCTTTGTCAATAAAGACAGTTCTCTTAGACCTAATAGATTCACTAATTGGATCTTTATAGAGTTTTTGGGACCATGCTCAAACTGATGTGATGTTTTCTCTATTGGAATTATTTATACACGAATTTATTCCTCCTATCCATATCTTCCAATTCATCACCTCATAAATATGTTTTATAATTTATTGTACATCTCAATGTATAGAACCATTATTCTTGGTAATACCATACCAAATGCTACCATTAAAGTCATTTATACCTGGCTTGGTGATATTATTTACTAGATTGTTTCCTCTAATCAATTTGGGTTCATTCATAGAAGGAGGATTCAGTATTTTCTCTATACTATTTTTGAGTTTGCTAATATCTTCCAAAGGAATCCAGGAATGAGACCATATCCCTCGATGTTGACATATCCAAATCCACTGATAATCTTAGTTGAGATTTATTAATTGAACTAAATCAAAGGTATGAATTATCTAAAAGGATTATCATGATCATAAAATCATTTTTAATGGCTCATGACTATCGGTAGTTGTTAATGGAACTTTAAAATGTTACTTTGGATTTATTAATGGTGTTCTAAAAGGGGATGTAATGACCCAAAATTTTATTAATGAAAATTTCTCTTGATCTGATTAAATGTATTATTATGTAAAATGGTTATATAAAACATATCCACTTACATAGTTTTATGTTTTTGGATTTTAAAATATAGTTAATAATTGTAACATTTTCTAATATAGCTGTTGAATAGTGATCACATTATTAGTATAAATATAAGGATTTAACAAATCCAACTTACCCAGACAAAGGAAGCGATGGCCTCATTCAGTAGAATTTAGCCATACAAAGCCCATTTTTTATAGCTTGTAAATGAGGTAGAATCATTGGGATTCTCTATTGACCAAGTCCAAGATGAGCTTTAACATGTTAATCTTGAAAGGAGCCACCTGTGAGAGAAGAGGAATTTAATATAGATTACCACCCGAGTGATGTTATCCGAGCTGCCCTAAGAGTCTATCACCATCTCACACCTTACCCTCAGGTCTTGTGTGGGTGTTATAAGGGGTTATGTAACAAGACCCTAGCACTATGATTATGTGTATTACTTTTTGTATAAAGAATATACATTCATTTTAGTATTGCTACTTTGTAAAGATTTTTAGAGCACAAATAGTTTTTTAGTTAATATTCAATTAATAAATATATTTTTAAGAATTAATGGATTAAATAATATTTTAATACAATATTATTACTAAATTAATTTTTATTAAATATAAATGATCGTACAATTTTAAAATAATTATAATTTTTATTATGGTTAGAAAGCCGTTTTAGTCAAAACCCATGAATTTTTGATAAATTTAGTATTTTATTTTAAAAGTAAAAATTAAAATATTTAGAATTTTTTTATATAAAATGAATTTTATTTTTTTATTCCGGATTTCAAAATTATCTAACAGTGTTTTTTTTCATAATTTTCTAAGACAACCGTATTTTTGGGAAAACATTAAATACCCTTTAAATATATAATGTTTTTTATGACTTCATAATGACCCAATAGTGATGTAATAAAATAATATTAAAGGTATATTAGGACAATAAATGTTTTTTTAAAATAATGTGATTTTAGATTTGTTTTATTAATTTTATGGTGCCTTAGTGGACGCTCCATGACTTATAAAATATTTTAACATTTTAAAATGATTTCCTCGAGATTGTGACTCACATACACATAATAAAGACTAATATTTTAATATGTTAGTCAATTGGACTTATTAAATAATCTTTTCCACTCCTCATTGAAAAAAAACCATGGGAAAAAACCATGGTTTGTTTTGTGGTTTTTAATATTTAATTATATAGATTCCAAAACCAAAGTTTGTGAAATATTAAAGAATTCCCCTATCATTTCCTGTATAAACCCACCCATGATCCCACTTATCTTCACTCAAAAACCTTGAATCACATCTGAACTCATCCTTGATCTCTCTAGAATCCTCACAAGGCACCCCAATCTCTCAATAAGTCCCTCCTAATTCTCTTGAAGTCACACACTCAGGTAAGGGATCCTCACTTTCCTTCCTTCCTTATTTATGTCCATGTTTCCTTATATTGTTATGCTCATTTTTTTCAATTAAAAATATTTTGGTATGATTTAGAACCTCCCTTATAATTCCATACTTATGTTTGAATAACGAGAGACCCATTTCTCTCTCATTAATGCCTCCCATGTACACCTGAAATTCAATAAGGGATTTCCCTCTCCTCATTTACATTTAGGATATTATTTTATATTATACATCTAAATTACATTAAATATATTGGGAAAGTATGTTCCATGACCCCCTTACTATCAATTTCAGGTATAAATGATGATAGAAACATTTCTCTCTAGTCAACTCATTTTACGATTCCTATCTCACATTGTTGTGCGGCAGAAGTTACACCATAATTTCCCATGCCAAAATCATCGTGTAAGTGAATACCATACCCATTTATCTATCAAGGGTATTCACCTTTATGCACATGAAATTTTTGATTAGGACTTACATTTATGTATTCTATATCTATTTTTATTTGAATAAATTATGATGTTTAATGAATCCATGTTGTATGATCTATGTGGCACACTAATGCATGAAATGAAATTATTAAGAAGGGTGCACCCTGATAGCGCTCTAATGCATTGGGTAAAGATTAGTATCATGATAATTCATGTGAAATGAGGGTTTAATCATGCTAATTCAAGTGAAATGAGGGTTTAATCATGCTCCATGTGAAATGAGCCTAATATCATGATAATATCATGTTAAATGTTGTTTCCACATCTTCATGTAATGATAATCATGCTATATCATGCCTTTATTTTCATGTTTCTCTTATGATCCATAAATATGCCTATTGCCTAACATGTACTATATTTTTCATGTTATGCATTTTTATTCATTTACTCAGATTTATAGCTCACTCTTTTATTATGTATGTCCTCAGGTTATCCCATTCAATTCTAAGTGTGATGGAATGTTGTGGTCATGTAAAATAAGTTTTCAATAGACATATTGTATTTTATACATTAAGTAGTCATGTAATGTTACTAATTTTCCAAGAAACTAGATATATAAATCCTAAAAGTTGTATTAATAGAAATTTTATGTAATAATTCATGTTTAAATATGTAACAATGAGTTGGATTGTTATAGGGGTCATCTTATCTATAATATTGTATAATATTTTGAACGAATTCCTTTTTATATGTCTTCCAATGGTTATGGATTTAGGTTTCTTATCATTAATAAAATCTATTAAAAATTTGATATATCTTACATTTCCCTTATATACTCATGATATTATCATTTTCAATGAAGATCATGATAAATACATTGATTCTTTGAAATTAATTTCCCTTTATTATAAAGTAGTTTTAGGTTAAGCTTTCAACCGACACACATCTTCCATTTATAAGGGGATGAACTTGATATATTAAAAGAGTAAACATCTTGTTTGATCCCATGGACTAATTATTGGATCCTTCACCTTATATTACATTTTTCTTCCCCAAATTAATAATATGATGAAAAAATCCTATTTTGTGGACACATATCATAAACTCACTAATAAGCCTAATAGCTGGAAGGATAAATTGATCTCTCAAGAAGGCCACATTTTTTTAGAAAACTATAATATTTCATCTATGTTTTTATAATATTTTAAAATTAATAAATGTATTGGTCATATTTTTATAATGATTTATAAATACATCTATTAAATTATTTGGACTAGATACATCTATGAAAAGAAGATGGTTGCTTAAGATTAGAAGAAATATGTGAAAACACCTGATTATGTTGGGATATGAATTAAAAATATTATTTTTTAGAATTAGTATCTCATAATAATTTTTATTTGGAGTCTCCATCTAGTATTAGACATGGAATATGACTTAATTAAAGAAATAATCACTAATAATCTACTCAAAGGGAACATTGCTTATTTTGGCTCTATTGTTTGGCATGTAGATAAAATCTTCTTCTAGGCTATTATTCTATGGATAAAATAGGGTTCTGTATGGATATCTTCCATGAATTTTTGGGAAGAAAACTAGGTTTATACTCCCATTGTTAATAGATATAGTTTTATTACCAATATACCTAACTTCTTGATCAATTATACGGTTATCGACCTTACATATATCAAGTTGACTATCACTACTGATCTAGCCAACTAGATTTATATCTATAGAATCAATTATGTTGAACATTGAATTAAAAATCATGAACAAATGAGAGTTATTAATGATATAATATACTATTCCTCTCATTTTGATATTTTATGAAAAATTCCAATACGGTTGAAACTTTTAAAGAAAAACTTCATCCAACCAGTACACTATTTTCACCTATGGAATGTATTGAAAAATAGGTTTTCCACCGATGATCAAATTTCAATATAGGGTATGAACATTATTTTTATTTATGTTATTCTAATGAAATGTTCTCAAAAAAATTTCTACTCATTTGTAAAATGTGAAAACGATATTCATCTTTGTATTTTAGTCTTTAATAGACTTTTATGTGAATTGGACTCTCATTTTTGACTTATAACTTTCTTGGAGATTATTTCTAATCTCAATTTTATCTCTCAGGTTCATAATCTTATTCTGGATATAGAATAAGATATATTTTTTATACATGGAAGGAATTTAATTACATCATCGTTGATGGTAATTCTATTCACATTAGGGGGATATAAACTTATATATTTAGGGACATTCTAATGGATTCCAAAATTTTGAGAGGTTTTATGAATAACTACTTTAATAACCTTCTCCTCTCCATACAACATGGTGTTTCCCAAATCCCTAAAAAACCATTTCAATGTAATTATGTTAGTTTTATTTCACCAATATCACCTTAAATCGATCTAAATGTGGATTTTTTATGATGGGATCTCATAGCCCAAGTAGATTTTGAGAAATTTGTAGGAAATATAGAGGTAATATTATGGGTACATTCTACTAATTCTCTATCACTCACATTT
This sequence comes from Viscum album, assembly GCA_963277665.1. Classification (NCBI taxonomy): domain Eukaryota; kingdom Viridiplantae; phylum Streptophyta; class Magnoliopsida; order Santalales; family Viscaceae; genus Viscum; species Viscum album. The sequence continues at coordinate 671,639,627 of OY728133.1, forward strand.
CTTGTGATTTTGAAATATAGGTTTTTATTTATACAATCAAGTATGCATGGGAAATCAAATGAAATAATCTTTGTATTGATATTTACTCTTCTTTTGTTATCAACTTGATTAAAAATAGATCATATAACGTTACATGGAAGCTTCACTCAACTTGGAAGGCCTTTTTTTACCAGATTTCATAGATGCACATCATTTCATCACATATTTCTAAGGAAGGTAATATGTTTGCAAATTCACTTTTGAAGAAGGTAGTGGAACTTCATGTTTCCCTTTGGTCTTATTATTTATGTTATGGTCTTGTACATTTACACCTCTTAAACTTGGCTAGGGATGTCTACTCTCACATATTCTAGACCTCCTTTGTCTTTATACTATATTTTCATTTATTGAGAGGGAATGAGTATTTTGTCCATGTCATATGGTATTTCTATTAATTTAACAGATTGTAAAATAACCATTAAGTGATTTTATTTTAGTAAATTATAATTTTTTATTTATAAAATAATTATGTATTTATTAATTTTATTATATTTGAAAACTCAATATTTTTATATTTATTTTAACATATTTTCATTATTTTCATTATTTTTAAAATCAATTTTATTTTTTCCCTTTTTTATATTTTATATTACTTAATTTTAAATATTAATTTATTTTTTTAGTTATTTTTAATCACAATAGAGTCCCTCATTTTTTTAATCTATTTGAGTGAAAAATATATTTTAAAAAAATTTAATTTTTCATTATTACAATATTTTTTCATTTTATTTTAAATTTTAAATTTTTATTTCATGAATATTAGTATTTTTAATTTTATTATACTTTAGTAATTTATTATAGATTAAAATAAAATATTAAATTTATATTAATTTTTCTATTTTTTGTTAGACAACATACTTCTTTTCTTTTTTTAAAAATGAGAATTATATATTTTTATTTTATTTCATTTATTTTTATTTTATTTTTTAATTTATTTTAATTTTTTATATATATTTATTTCTAAATTTTTTAGAGACAAAAACATTATTTTATTTACTAATTTATTGTTTATTGGTGTTAGAGGTGTTATAGTGGAGTTTAAAAGAATTTTTTAGGCGGAAAGATAAGTTTTAGCCTATTATGGGTAAAGACATTTGTTGTGAGAACATCTATGTTATGGTGGAAGACATGGTATGATTTTTTGTGTATTTGATTATACTTTTTTATGAGTTATGAAGTTGCAATACAAAATTCTTGTTGTGGAGGAGTTTATGTCCTGGTTGTGTTATATTCCATGAAGGTGAGCATTTTTGTGGGAGTCATCTCTTGGTGGAATCCTTATATAAAATGAGGAATGCAGAAACACTTGTTTATGAGGTCCTAGTGTTCTATTCCATGTTTAGGTGTTTATTTTCCAAGATCTTTCGAGGGGTAGGGAGGAAATGATGAGGTTGGGTCGGCTACGATATAACGTGTATGTTGATACAAATAGAGTTTACCTCCAAAACTATCAAGGTTGAAACCACTATGCCATGGTAAAGTCCAAAGTTGTGTTTTTATAGTTAATAAATTAGTAAATTAAGAAAATGATAGAGATATTAATATCTATTAACCACTAATCAATCTTTTACCAAGGCCTCTATGTCATGGTGAGGGTCTCACAAAATCATGGATTAATGACATGAATCATTATTATAAATCTGAAAACCCCTTCATTCACTCATCTGATTATCTACATTCTCTTTCAAACCTTAGGGAACAAATGGATATTTTTTTCTAGTAATTTTCACTAGTAGTGGATCCTATGACTCTTTCATTGCATGAGTGATCCCTTCTTGATCAAAGTTACTCAATTTTTTATTGTGTTCCATTCTTATCCTCTTTACCACATTATTTTTTCATTATTCTTATGTGAGACCATAATAGGGGATTTGGTTTAGTTTATGATGTCTCTTCACCATTAAAATGATGGGGTCATTGTATATATGTTTTATAGGGAATCCTTATATGTCGGGTATCATTTGATCTTCAATTCTTCCTCATTATTATAAAATGATTATTGAACCTCTATTTATGTTAAGGGATTTACCATCTCTATTTTATTTATTATGTCTTATTATAGAAATTCCATACCTACTTTTTCAATTTGGGAAATGATAGAATTATCCTAAAAAATATAATTACCAGATTAAGGGAAATTGAAAATGGATATTTGAATCACATGGATTTATATGATTTGTATGTAATGGTTTGTGCATCATTACTTAGGGATGATTCAAAAAGTTATGATACGATATCATTATTTTAGTTTTCAATATGATTCATAACATTCATAATTAGTTAAGAAACATAATTTGGGCAATAAAAAGGGTGATCTGGAAATTTTGAATCTAATAATGATATTGTTTATATATGAATTCATTAATAAGCGTTAAAATAATGAATATTTATAGTTAATTTTTTTACTATTTTGATAATTTTCTTGTTATTTCTTTCTATATTTTGAGTAGTTATATATTTATTTTATGGAGTGATTGTGATAAAATCGATGATGTGTTATTTTTATAGAATTGGTTTAACATTGTTTATTGTGTGGTAGTGTGGATAATGTTTAGATAAATAATAGAATTAATGTTGAGGCATTTTATATGTGATAATATGGTTGTTGTTATTATGATATGGTAGTGATGATGTTGTAGTGGTTAATTTATATGATTATTTGGTAATAATTATAAGTTGATTTCATAATTTCTTATAGGAATACCAATGTAGGCATATGTTTCAAGCTTAACCATGTAACCCCTAGATATGATACATATATTTATTCCCTATTTTAACAATAGTATGAAACATTAATTTTATTATTAGATCATTTCTATATATATTTATCCATATATATATGGTTCAACCAACTGACCTATGATATTTACTTATATAATTTTATGTTTTATAATTTTATCTGCAAGCCAAGTGAAATATCAATCTTTGGCTTTGAGGGGTATGTTTTTAAAAAAAAATTAATTCCATTTTAGTCACTTTCCACTCACTCTCAATCTCCATATTCCCCATTCATAATAAATCAACTACCATCGATTCCCCTAGTTTAGATAGATTTAATTCCTTTTATTACTAGAAATTCTCATCAAATTAGTGGGTTTGATAGATAATGAAGGTAATTTTATACTATTTATGACTGCATATATCAGTGCAGGCTTATCCTGAGTGAGGGGTTATAATGTTGATGAAGGTTCTCATTTATTATTTTTAGGGTGATGAAATGAGGTTTGTGCATCATTTATATATTCATTACCACTAATTTTATACTATTATTATTAGATATAGTTTCAATAGGGAATTCATCAGTGGGGGAGTGGAGGTTAAGATGACCTATAATGCTTTTAGCGATTTTTTTGGTATGGTAGTGTTTTATTATTCAATTCTTCATGTGTTTTTGGTTGAATCATCTAGTGAACCTGGAGTTATGAACCATGCATTCTTTATTGAGATGTGGAAAATTTGTGAGTAGGCTTATGAGTTTTAGATAATTATTGGACTCTCAATAATTATTAAATAATAATATGAGTTATGGATAAGGTTAATTTAGATTCCTTTATTAGTGAACATGTATGATAATGTTTTTCCCTTTGGTTGTTATGTTCTTGGTTCAATGAAAATGTGATTCTACATATATTATTTTTCTACTTCACCTACAAAATTATAATATTGGTGTTGATTTTTTTACTAGTACATGGGAAAGTGGAAGGTTAATGATTTTGTTTATTGTTCTATTTTTTAATTTTTTCAATTTCATTTATACATTCTATTCAATTTAATTATATAAAATCTATTTTCCTTGAATTCCATCATGACAGTGGGATTTCTCAAAATTTTACAGATATAGGTAGTCCTTATAAAATCTATCTTTTAGGATAAAAGATTCAAAAATGGAAATGGAAAATGGTCCTTATACTATATGAGCTTTACCTGTTTAGGTTATCACTACTCATTTTGTATGCTTAATTCCATAATTTTCCTAAAATATAAAATGGAAGTGTATCAATAAAATGATTAATGGTAAAATGTTGGGATAATATAGATGGCATGGGTATGAATGAATAATTAAATAAAGGAATTATTTGAATGTGGAATATTACTTTGGAATTAATAAATTAAGTGGATGATAAATTGAAGATGTAAAATTCAATCCTAATTGATATGATATTATAAATGATAAAAATTGGTTATATTAAATTATAGTGGTAAGAAATATTTATGGATGGAATGATTAATATAGCATAGATTGTAAATGTCAATATTAGAGATAAAACAAATATGGTTAATGAATTAAGTAATATTAATAAATTCATGGTTATTAAATAATATGTAATCAATATAAAGTGTCTATTAATTGAATTGTGTGGAATTTATTATGAGATATAAAATGCGATGAAGATGATTTTTTTGAAAGTTGTAATGCAGCGTTGTGGTATAATTTTCATTTGGAAGTGGTGATGGTTCATAATAAAAATTATTATAGATATGGGGTCATGTATTCAGTAGTTAACGTTTGGTTTTTTATATAAATTAATATATTTTTCTATAATTATTGTTATTTATTATGCACCATTACCCAAGTTTGGTCACCTGGATGATTGTCATATGAGGTTTTGGGTTTTAGGTGTTTTCCCCAACATCCATGATAAAGGTGATACATATGGATAATTACCCCCTTCCCTACTCAATTACCTAGACAAAATGTTGTTTATAATGGCTTGATGTTGTGTTATATTATGATGTGGGATCATAATGGAGGTTTATATTGAAGGATGAGGTCACATGGTTTATGAATTTCTTGATTATGTATTTGATGGTGATGGGGATGTGATATGTGGTATGTCATTAGAGTATAAAATGGTTGTGATAATATGGTTGTGCATATGATGTGATATGCATCATGTGGTTATGTGTATTGGAGAGGATCATAGTTGTTAGACATTAGTCATAGGGCTCTAATAGTAACAAGTTAAATGTAGATTCAAATAAAAGACACCACATCTATTTTTTGATATTATAGTAATGAAATTATGTATAGTTTTGTGTGAATGTGTCTGAGTGAGGATAAGAGATAAATGACTTTGTAATGGTAAGAAGTTAATCTCACTAATTATTTTTTTATTTATTACTATGCTTATCCTATATTTGAATCTGAGGTTTGGGTAGGATTTTAGAGTTTATGTTTATGGTCAACCACACACACACACATTTATGATTAATTTTTTAGATATTTTATTGAAATAAGGTTGTGATTGGGTTGTTCATTTCTAGATCATGATGGTGGGTTGGTATACGTACATGTAGTGTTTTTTATAAGTTTCACCTATTAGTATTTTTTACAGATTATGTTTATGTATAACATTGCATTAATTATGGGATATTTATTTTATGTTATTTTATGGAGTTGATTGGTTGAATTGTCTCATGTTCCTATGACTATGACTGTAATGCCTCCCATTTTTTTAATTCCCTCAATCATAGTCTATAGAGGTAGGTTTGTGGATCAAAATTCTCTTCATTTTCATCCCATGATGGTTTGTAGTGGGGAAATGTCATGTCAGAGTCATATTAGAGCTTTTGGTTGGTCCGGAATTCCATGGGGCTTGTATGGAAACAAATTCAATCAAACATAGTGTGTGAAATATGAAAGGGATACCAATTAAGGAATATTCAGACAATTCATCATGTGAACTGATAGAAAGACCATAATCTTACAGAACATACTATGTTATGTGATACAAATTAATGGGTATATACCTAGGTGTGGATCATTCATCATTCTTGATCACTTCAAAGACTGAATAAGGGAAATTTTTGGAAAATAAAATGAATCTAATTTATTTAAAATAGTAAAATCTATATTTATGGAGTATAATTGTTTTAGTTTTTTATAAAGATATATTTTATGATTAATTATAGTGTTTTTTAGTTCATATAAGTGTAGTGGGAGACATCATGTGATAATAGGAGTGCAGACAATAAGAAGGATGATTCTTGGTGAAGACACTACATGATTGTTAGCATCAATGGTGTCCAAAGTATGAGGGGTCTGTATCAAATTAAGATAAATTGATATATTTAGAGGATATGGAAATAAATTTTATTTTTATCTTTTATAGTATGTATTACTGGATAATATTGGTTAGTAACATTTCACATGATGGTGGTCAATAGTGGAAGATCTTGTTTTTTAGTGGCCATAATGAGTCAAAAGTATTTTGAGATAAATTTTATGACTAATTTTTAGTCGATATCCATTCTTAGACGTTGAAGTAACTGTAATATCAGGATTTTATTTCTATATGTAAGGGAACTTCTAATGTTTGGGTGATTGAAATTGGTTTATTAGACCATTTTCATTATTCTTTATACCTCCTTCAAGATAAGGTGGGTAGGGTGTAATATTTTTAGGGATAATTGCATCTAGAGATCTATTTCTTAGTCACCATTTTTACATAATTGACATATATTAAGTTGTTAGGGAAGGATGAGTTAATAGAAAAGTTACTATATAAAATCAGTATATATGAAGAGGTAGGTCATCATAACATTCTAAAAGTAAGAGTTTCTTTATAGAGGTTCTTAGTTGTCCAAGCAATCAATGTTCTTTCCAATAAATAGTCAATATCAACACTCTTCATTACATTTATCTGGAGTTTAATGTTTAAAAACATTTACTGAGAGAACTGATATGATCATGTTTTCTTGTGGAGTTCATAAACATCAATAGTTTTAGTTTCATCCTTTCCTTGATGGGTAAGAAATATTTTTTATCTTTCTTAAAGTATAAAATTTTAACACTTGTCTTCGAGTCCTTAATAGTAGTAGCTACTGAGTGCTCAAAAATTTGGATAGTAGATATTATATAGTGTATTCATTTATAATCATGTTGATAATCCTTTTCTAATATAACATACAAAAAAACATGTTTGTATTGGTAGTCAACATCAAGGTTAATGAGGTATATGAATAATGTGAATGATGATGCATTCTATAGGGGTTCAAGATACACATAGATCAAAATTATTTCATGGTACCATCTCTATATCTTACACCATAGTATATATATATATATATATATTTGGGTGTTTCTCAATCCTTCATTTCACCTGCTATAGTCTATACTCAAGGAATCAATGTGGCGAAACTTCATGTGTTCTTAGTGTTGAGTATTCTAGTTGGAGGCCAGTCCGACTTGTTTTTGGTGTGTCGGGGTTGTGAGATTATGATTGGACATCATTATCCATTGTGATATTTTCAGTGGTAGTATATAAAACATTATAATGTAATGTCTCATATAGATTATTTTTATTTGGTACATTATTTATTTATTAATTCTAAATTATGTATATTTATTTGATGTTGATGTTGAACATGTAGTGATCATTGGTGAGTAGAAGAATAAAATGGATCAAATGTGTTTAGAAACTTTTTATTCTCAGATAGTAGAGATGATATTGGGATCAATAGATGTTTAAAACACTCTATTTTTAATGTCATGAATGAGTTTCTAGAAATATTTTTAGAAGAGTATGTAACACTACACCATGTATCTGATATCACAAATTAGGGAGAGTTTATCCTTACATCTAACCAATTTTTATGACTTTATATAGAAAAAATACATTTTGATTTATAAGAGTATCATATTTAGATTAATGATTTATTGTTTACGGGTTTCATCCAATCTGGTGTGCCACCTTGGGGTTCTCTAATGTTATTAATGATTATATAGGATACTAATACGCATCTATGTATCAATTATAATAAGATTAACTATGTGATGGGTAGAAACCATAATTTTCATAAGGAATGATGATTTATTCAATCAGTTGAACTGAGTTATTTAATTCACAATGATTGACTCACATTTTGGGTATCATTAAACAACATCGATGTAGGAGGATATCCTTAATACTTCCAAATTTTTCATGGAAAATTTTACTTTATGGTTATACATTTCATTATTATAATGTCCTCAACTACATCCTTGGTATTAAGGAACTAGATATTTTAGAAGTTCCTAAATCTATTTTTGATAGTCTTAATCAATGGAATTTTTATCTATTTATGGACATTGTATGATCATATTAATCATTTGATGACTAATTTTTAATTATTATTTCATAATAATAATTTTCATCTTATTTAATATCATATAATATCTTTCAAATAATTTAATAATTGAGATCATTATATTCATTTTATATCAATTACTAATTATGTATTATTTAGATTGACCCCAATCATTAACCAGCATTATTTTTCTTTTCTAAATTATTATTTACCATCCATATTAAATTTATAATTACATATATATTTATGAAAAAAATAATATATAACCACTTTCCATAATTTATATTCTCATGTCAATTAAGATTACATGTAACAAGTTTTAATTATCATCCACTTCATTTATTAATTCTAGCATTTAATTCCACATTCAAATAATTCATTAATTTTTTATTCATACATACACTATTTATATTATTAAATCCCTTACCCATTAATCATGTCTACTATTGATCATTATTCCATATTTTTGGGCTTCTAAGACCTTATCACATTGATCACTAACCATCACTACATTAATAACTGAACAAACCACTGAAACATTATCAATTCCATATGAAAACAACACCAACATTATCTCATGGAAACCACCTTGATACTATTTCAACAAATTTTATAAACATTTGAAACCCCATACTAGTATCAAACATGTAAAACTACTACCATCATATTGATATATCATCATCCCTTTCATAGTACTCACTTATAACCTTTATAAAACTACTCTCCGCATGGGAGTGAATAATAAAAAATTATTGTTACATCCAACAACATAAATTAAATACAATAATTATTGGTTTAAGGATTATTAAACCATTCATCTATAAATAATATTCATCATTTTATTCTATATTTCTATATAACCCTTTTCATTACCAATTTTTTATGACCTAAAAAATTATGAATGTAATAAATTATATCAAAAAGAAAAAATAGGATATAATATCATCATTTAACAATCAATCATAAACAATTATATAAAATTAATAACATATAAAACATATAAATATATTTTATCCCCTTTTATTTTCCATTTATTTATATTTCTTCTTCATTATATTAATTCTAACTATTTACCCATTGAAAATATAGGAATGATAGTTCCACATTAAAACATAATAAATAATAGATAGATTTAAAATTCCTTACCTAAAATGAATATTCAAAAAATACTCTATAAAAAAAGAATAACTAATGATCATGTTTATCCAAATAAATAAGGACTCCCTCGAAGACTAATTTTAAAAAAACCCACTATAAATACATTGGCAATAAAATATAAAAAAATTAATCAACAACCCCTTCCATTGTATTATGATGTGAAAGAAAGGAATAAGTAAAAAGGGATGTGGAGACGAGTGAAAGATTAAGGGAAAGAGTACCTTATATCATGAATAGATCACCCATTAAAATAGGAAGGATTATTATTCACTATTAACATAAAATTCTACAAAAAATGAGAATATATTCTACTAGGGTTTGGGAGAGAAATGAGATAACTAAATGAGAGGATTTGGGTGTCCAAATTAATAATAATGACTTGAATCAACCCTTTATGTGGTGGTGGGAACCTCAACATGATTCATAGGGTTCAAATTAAGATATATTTAAGATTTATAGTTGCTAACAGGGCATAAACCCCCCTCGACAACCTAATTATTTATTTATAGAAATTAAAATTTAACTTTTTTCGTGATATAATGTAATCAACCATGTTCATTTTAACCTTGATCATCGACACCAACCCCTGACACACCATTGTGTAGCCCAATCACCCTTAATATTTCCTCCCCACTAATTGAGTTAACATGTAATTTAAACTTAATGAATATAGAAAATTACACCCTAACCTCAAAATTAGACATTTTATCCTTTTTTGTTTTTAAATGTTTTCTACAAAGAAACCATGCCTAGTGAAGAAATCACATCTATGAAATAGAAAACACCATAGCATAACCTCATCCAAAAAAGTTAGTCTAGATCACAACCCAATAATATTAAAAATTTCCAACCATCCATTCCAAAAAAATGGTTCCACTACCTCAACTATGAAAAATGCCTTCTCAAAAAAGTTATTGTGAACCTAAAGTGATAGAAACTAAATTTTTCACCTCAAGTTATCTTACAAACTCCACTCCAACACCTTCAATACCCCTAAACCACAATATAGAGGCCTAATGATAGATCAAGCTCCCCCACCTCTATATATATATATACATTTTTTTCATTTCATTTTTTTATTTTTTAAATTATTAAATTTATAAAATATTTATTTATTATTATTATTATCACTATTTTTTTATTTTTAAATTCATATTTTTTAATTTTTAAATTTTTATATCCAAATAATTTTTTTATTGATTTTTAAAAATTATCTTACTTCTTATGCTCGTGATAGTACATCTGATAAATACATCTCCCCTCCTTGCTTACTTTGGGGGTGGGTACTTGGATTCATATCTCTCATGGGGAGAAGGGTGCATCTGGAATTGGAAATATAATTGTTCCTAACATGGCTTTGGTGTATACTAAGACTAGGAGTAATCATAATACTAATTAGAGTAATTTTACCCATACTATGGGATATGTGACATCTAATGTGAATCACACTCTTTTCCCAAAGGTTCCTTTTAGGATGGTTGAAATGTTGGAGACATCTCATGAGGGGAATTTTATGCTGGAAACCACTAAATAATTTAGTTTTATAACTCATGGAACCAATAAAGGAAATTGTTTTATTTAATAAGTTTAATATGATGGAAAAAGGTGAATTCAAATTGGATTATAGCATAGCTAATAGAGGAATGGGTAGACATATGATCTATACTAATAGAACTCATTCTAGGGTCACAAAACCATTAAAATGAAGCTATTCTTTTGGAATTGTTCATATATTAACAATTATTATACCTCTATGGTATTGAGGTACTTAATTTAGTGGTATAATCCTAATTTTTTTGGAATTAATATTCTAATCGTTCATACTGAAAGATTAAATTTTATTAATTAGATATCTCTTGGATATGAGGTAATTGATCATAATGAACGAGTTGTTACACTTGAAACTCAATAATATTTAGGGATTAATAATTATCTCTTAACTTTATAATATTGGTATGTAGTATGTCAAATTTTGTTTTGATAATTTTGGGAAAAAGTGTATAACCTCCATGATTAATTTCTCTATGTATTATATTTGTATGAGATTCTTTGGTATGTACTTATTGGCCTCTCACTATGTCAATTTTACCACTGGGTTCCCTTTGGAGAATTTAATTATACGCCTATCCTGGAAGAAAATAAGGTGATAAAAATTTCTAAGAAACATACCTATATTTTCAAAGGTTTATTGATCACTGTTGCTAATTAAAGAATCCTCTCCAAGGTTCTGAGTTCACTTGGATAAGACACATTATCAATAGAATGTAGGAAAATTTTTCTATATAATGTGAAAAATAAAATAAACTCTGAAATTAATTAAAATGGGAAAAAAATTTCTCAATATAGTGTTGGAATCCAGGGGGGCCTAGTGGTGAAGGAAGGGTTTTGTATGATACAATGCCTTCTTTAGAAAAATTATAATGAACGTGTTATCCCAGACAAAGCCTTCTTTACATATCCTATAATGAAATCACTCTTCGAGATAGTTCCTTCTTTAAAATAAATCTTAAGAAGGAACTCCCCTGGACAACACCTTCTTTACAACATCTCATAAGAAGGTGATGTCTGGGACAACACCTTCTTAAGATGTTTTCAATGAATGTACTATCCCGGATAGCACTCACACTTCATTTTTTTCTTTGTTTTGTGGTGTTTTGTTTATATATACATATATATGAACTAAATAAAAAATATAAAATGAAACAATATTTAACTTTTTGATATTTAATGTTACTTTAATAAAATTATTATGAAAATATTGAATAAAATTACACTCAACCGCACATTTTATATGGCTGCGGTACTTGACATATTTTCCAAGTTTTCGATGTGGAATTCCTACACCAATTTTACACTAATTAATGAATAATAAATTATTTATAAAAACATAATAATGCTAATAATTTATTGATAATAACATAATTTTAATAAATCGATATTATTTAGTAAGGGAATAAATCGTAAATCATCAAATCATAGTAGTGATTTCCAATAATATCACTAATGTTATTAGAAATATAATTAATAATAAAAATTGTTTTTAAATGACACAACTAATAATGTTATTAATAATAAAAATATAATTATTAATAATATCTAATACATACAAATAGTCTAGTAGGGTGAATTACAAATGATGAAAAACTTCTAATAACAAATATAAAAAATGTAATTATTAATATAAATAATTTGTTAATTTAAAAAAATTAGTGATTATTATTAATCTATATTTTATGACATATTATTAAGATATAATGTTTCATGTCATATAAATTATTATTATTATTATTATATTTATGAATAATGATAATGATAATGATAATAATGATATATATCATAGTATTAAATATTATTCTTATTAAGTAAAATAAATTTTATTAATAAAATAAAATTATTATTATTATTATTATTATTAATTATCATTTCTATATTACAAATCTAAATAATATTAATATCAATTTATATTATTAACAACATTCTTATTTACATTAATAATTATATTTATTATATCATTATTAATAATTATCATTGTAATTACTAAAAGTATATAATAATATAACTAATATTTATTAATAATGTAATTCATAATATTTATGTTTAATAAAATAATTAACAATAATTCATTATAATTTAATTTATAATATATTACTTAATAAAATTTACACCTATACTTTTTTAAAGTGTAAATGTTATGTTTTTAAACAATATTGATTGAGTCATGCAAATTTATTTTTGTTTATTATATTTATGAAATTATTTTTTATATGTTTAGTCAGTGTTTAATATATCATTTATATTGTATTTATAGTTTCAATTTCATACAATTTGAAAATCACCTAATTAAAATATTGTAATGTTTTACAAAAGTGACTTTTAAATCATATAAATTATAAAGTATAAAAAAAATCTAAATAAAATTTTACAAAAGGACTTATCATATTAAAATAAATGAAAATTAAAAATAATTAAAGAAATAACTAAAAATAATTCTAATGCAACAAAATATTGTTATTTCAAAACATAACTTTTTTCTTGAAATTTTTATATAGATAAGATTTGGTGTGTAAATTTATTTATTTTTTATTTGTTTGGAAATTAAATTTATTTTTAATTTATTTATATTTATACAATCACTATTTTAAATTACATTTAAAGGATATTTATACTATATTTTATGTGCATAAATTCTTTACAATATATTTATAATGCATTTAATCAATAATGTTTGTGTCAAGTAAATTAGTATTTTTATATTTATGAAATAATATTTCTTTTCAATTATTTTTTATATGTTTATTCATTGTGAAAATTTTCATTTAGATCACATTTACCTTTTTTAATCAATAACCCTTTAAAATAACCTATATGAAATATAATAATGTTTCATGTAAGTGATTTTTAAAGTATATAAATTATAAAGTATACATACAGTCTAAATGAAATTTTACACACTAACTAAACATATAAAAGATAATTAAAAATAAAAATCATTGTATAAAAATAATTAGTTAAAAATAATTTCAATGACACAAAATATCGTTTTTTCAAAATGAAACTTTTTTACTTGTAATTTTTTCCAAATAACTATTTTTGTGAAAATTAATTGTTTATTGATTTTGTTGACATTTAATTTATTATAAATTAATATTTATTTGTATAATCAGTGTTTTAAATTTCATTTAGATGTTATTTATACTATATTTTAAGTGCATAATCTTTTTAAAGTTCAAATATTATTTTTTATCAATAATGTTTATGTTATATAAATTATTTATTATTTATTATGTTTATGAAATTATTTATATTTTTAATTTTTTTAGTTAGTGTGTAAAATTATATTAAAATTATATTTAAAATTTTTAATTTATATGACTTCAAAAGAATATACATTAAATATAATAATGTTTGAATAAGATAAATTTAAAATCCTATAGATTGTATTGTATAAATAAAATATTAATTAAAATTTTCACACTGATTAAACATAAAAAAATAATTGAAAATAAAAAAAAATTCCTAAAAATGTTTGATGAATATTAATTTCAATGGCTCAACATTTTTTATTTCAAATCATAATCGTTGTCCTTGTATGTTTTTTTTATAGATAATTGTTTTTTTGTAAATTAAAATTTTTATCTATTTATTCTTTCAAATTCATTTATTTTCAATTTGTTTTTTATAATAAATGTCTTAAATATCATTTAGATGTTATTTATACTATATTTTTTTGTATAATTTTTTGGAAGTGTATTTTTGTTTTTTTAATCAACAATTTTTGTGTCATTTAAAAAAATTTTGGATTATTTTATTTATGATTTTTTTATTTTCGACTATCTTTTATACATTTAGCATATTTTGTATGTTTTATTTAATTTATAATTATAGTTTATATTATATAGGCTTCCAATGTTACCTACTTGAAACATAAAATGTTTTTTTCTGTTTCAAGTGAGTGACTTTGAATGCTTGTAAAAAATAAATTGTATATACAATCAAAATTAAATTTAAAATATAATCAAAAAACACATAAAGTAATTAAAAATAAAAAAAATTCCTTAAAATAATAAACCTGAAATAATATAGATGATACAAAACAATATTGTTTCAAAACATAACATTTAAACATTAAAAGAATTAGGTAGCATTAAAATCTCGAAAAATATAATTTATGAATAGATTTTAAATGAAATTTAAGACATGCACTTATGGAATATTAAATAATTGAAAATAAAAATTATTTCAAAAAAATAAAAAATAAAAAATATTAAGTATCAATAATAATATTTAACGTAAAAATATAAGTATAAAATAATTAATTAATTTAAAATAAATAATATTTTATATTTATTAATGATAATAATACTAATTATTATTAATTATATTAATAATTTTATTAAATTCATAATTATTAATATTATATTTATAATTAATAATCAAATTCAATGAGAACGTAAAGTCATAATTTATAATATAAATATTATGAATAAGAATAATAAAAAAAATAAAAATTGTAATAATTTATAATATTTAATAATATTATTATTTTATATATCATTATTGATAAAAAATATAGTTATTTAGATTTGTTTATTTTGCACATTTTTTGGTTGACATGGATTTGAGCTCCATTTTATTAGAAAATGCGATTTTGTCTACAGGTGATGATGTTTTTGGGTTCCAGATTGAATATGAGGAAATTTCTTATTTTTTGCATGGAGAGAAGGGTGTTGGGACATGATATACAGTCCTGTAGAAGATCCATGATATATTTTTTTGCATGGCCAGGGGGCATGATGATAAGAAATGATTTAATAAGAAAAAACACATGAAACCTGACGGTGTTGTTGAGAAAGGAGGGATGCAGAAGGATATTGTTTTGGTTATTGCTAATTTGGTGTTTTTTTAGATAGAAGACTAATGATTTTTATAATTCCATGGTGTCGGTTCTTCAAAAACCTTCAGATCCTGACAACTCCTGCATTCAGAATGAGGATTTAAGTGAGATGAATCTTATTAATCCACATAAGAAATCTTGGGAAGTCATAGCTGCTGAAGCGAATAAAAAATTGTTGTTTCCGTATTGAAATGGAAGAAGGTTCCTGAACTAGTTTCCATATTTAGGATCCCTAAGAAAAATTCCACTTATTCTGATGTTACTTTAAATCCTAGAATTATAGGACCTACTGCACTTTAGGATGATGTGTTGAGAGGTGCAACAATGTGATCTATATTGAATGTATCATTATACAAAGATTATTTTCAAGTAACTCTCCCGATGAAAGATAATCTGGAATGATTCTCAAAGGGAACCAATAAGTAGTGGACGGTGGTCCTAATGAGGAATCAATAGATACTAAATCCATTGATGAATATGTGGTGCATGAAATAGTTGATCAAAAAATTGAGCACAAACAAATGATTATAGAAAGTTCTCGCAAAGGTAAATATAAAATGGATGAAGAAACTCCTTTGATGATGAAATTCATTAAGTCAACACATATGCCTCATAGTGATCTCGATCTTCCCAATTAAAGGTGCATGGTTCTTCCTTATACGACCTCTACACATCCTGAAAATTAAAATGATATATGTATTAACTTGGTGAAGTCCAATGTTAGAAAAATTGAGGTTGAAGATACTGATTTTATCAAAAAGTCATAGGCACTTCAATTCAGTTTATTTGCGAGTGCTCTAATTTCACTAGAAGAGGCCTGAAGTGAGAAGAAGGGAAAGGTAATTTCCTCATATCCTAGTAAATAGGTGGGCTACGATAAACATCACGGGACCATTTCTAGTGATGCGGGTGATCTATCCGTGGTGGGTAGCAATGAAATGGGCATTTTTAAGACTCCAGTATAAGTATCTTTCATGACTAAGGACTTGGTTCCCACCTGCAATTCATTTGGTGTGTTTGATTCGACCAAGGGGGTTTCTTTCTATGATAAGATAAATAGAACCTCAGGTACTGGATAATGCTTCCAGTGGGGGCTATTCTTTTAGTAAAAATCTATCTGATCAATAAGGATTATGTGCTATGGAAACTGGGTATTAATATTCAGGTGAATAACATGAACCATAGAAGATAGAAAAGACAAGGAAGTGTGGAATACATTCATGGGGAAGACCTCCTTGTAGGAGTGGTTGGTGGGTATCAAACCTTACCCATGTCGTTGATTTTCCTGGAATTTAATGCCTTTCATTTTGAGGCTTTATTCTCTAATGTGGGATATCTTTCCTTGCCTAATTTCCATCTCCTCTATATACTTGTTTTATTTTAATAAAAGCGTCTTGGAATTTGAGCCTTATCCCAATCCTTAAAAAAATCACTATTAATAATTATATTCTTATTTTTATTTTTATTCATAAATAATAAAATTATTTTTTTCATGACTTTAAAATAATTATCATGAATTTATTAACAATGTCCTGAATTTATTATAAGGAATTTATTTTAATGATCTTATTATCATGAATTTATTATAATGACGTTTTTATAATGACATCATTATAATTAATTTCTTATTGTCATGAATTTATTATAAAGTATTTATTATCTATGTTCAAATTTATGGATTAACATTTTTATTATTTAACAAAAAATATTTAATAATATTATAATTGAAATTTTCTTGACAATAAAAAGTAAATATTAATTATTTTACTAAATAAAAAATATATTTTATTTTTATTAATAATTTTATTTTTATTTTTATTTTTATCTATAAATTATTTAATTAAATAAGAATAATATTAAATAATTTTATATACAACACCATTATTTTTTTTATTTTTAAATATATAAAAAAAAATTACATGACACAGAAGGGATAGGGATCCTGAAGAACATAATTCATCACATCAGGTTTACCTTGTGAATGAAGGTAGAAGACTAAATCAGAAGCTCTTTTCCTTGAGTTAGAGTTCTGTAACAGTTATATTTTATTATAGGGTAATGTTTCACGTGTTTTCGTAAGAAAGGAAGAAATTGTGGACCACCTTGAGTCCTATCGACATTCGATAATTGCTAAAATTGTTCTCTCAAATGATGATTATTTTTGGAAAACCCTAGATTTGATTCAAAGTATTTCATTGATCTTGGGATTTTCTGATTAGAAATATATCCCTTTAGAATGGTGATACTTTCATATTCTCTTCCCAAATAGTGAACTGAAATGACGAGCATGGGGGTTCAACATGGTTATGCTGAAACCTTTCACTCTGAGCATATACGAATAGAGTTTTAACTTCAATCCATCTGAAGTCAGAATCTTTTTTTCATAGTTATAGGTAATGATATTTAGATTAAATTGGATTTTGTTTCATCTGAACATATTATTTGATATTTTCACTTTAATTAGCATTCTTATAAAAATGGATAAACAAACTAATAGAGCTTGGTATGACTATTTTTCTAGAGTACTTATGGAGGTGGAACTCAACCCGACTCTTACTAATAAGGTTAAACTATCATCTTAATATAATGAATTTTATTTCCAAAATTTTTATGATAAATTGCCTACATTATGTTCTGAGTGAAATATTATAGATCAATATTTTGACTCCTACTAAAGGGACACAATTTGTTTCTTATTCCTAATAAGTGTTCATGATGTTGTTGTCTGAAAGAATAAGTAGATGAAAATATATGATGTAATGGGTGATAAAAATAATATTTTAAAGGAAAATGGTGACACTGAAGTAGGTTTAGGTGAGAAGGTATATTTAAAGGTTTTTCCCTATTCAACTAGATAGATTAATGATGTTGCCACTCCTTTATCCAAGAATAGGCGCTTTGACACTAACTTTAATTATGGATGATAAAAAGAAGGTTGTGTTTGTTATTATGAAATTGAAACAGCACAAAGAAACCAAGATTTTTCTACAAAGTCAATGTATGGTTGTATAGGTACATATAAAACTCATCAACATCAATAGTTTAGTAGAGTACAATCCACTATTAAAGAGGTTATTTGATTTATGGACTCCCTAGTAAGGAGATATTCTATAGGTGGTTGTTGATATTCTTTTCTACTGGTCCACATTATAGATGGTGATTTTTTGGGTGAGGAAGAAATGGAGAACCAATCCATTGATGAATATTTTTTCCAAATATTGCTGATCTATAGTTGATGCTCGCTGAAATGGTTACTTCAAGGGACCCCAAGTTTAAGTATATAATGGATGTTGAAGCTCCATTAAAAATTAAGAAGTTCACTCTTAAGCCTCAGGTTGGTGGGTTGGTTGGTCCTAAGGTGAGTATGCCTACATTAAAGGGGATTGTTTTGGATGGTCCTAAGGGCAAGAGATCCTCATCATTAGAAGTTTCCCATATTTCAACATAGGATTATGATCCCAAATTAGATCACCCCAAAGGCAGTGACATGATTATTTCATCCCATAGCATTGTAGAGACTAGTAGGTCTAGTGGAATGGAAGGAAAGAAATAATCTTTATTCAAGGTAATTTTAGTGGATGAAGATGGATTTCAATTGGTTACTTTTATGAAGTCCATATAAATTTATTTTGATCCTGGAAGGGATTATTTGACAGCTACTTCAAGTGATTTAGGCTTATCCCCTTTGGTTTTACCTCTTCTTATGGAGCCACCATAATGATCCCCCACATGTAGGTGGGTTATTTCTTTCCTGTGTAAAACATAAGGTGAAATTGCAATAAAAAATGTCCATGTAATGGAATGACCAAGTAAGGAAGAGGAAATCCATGTGGTCTCCCAAAATATGAAGTCTTGATCCATAGAGCACATTAAAGGGGAAGAGAGGGTTACTTTTAAGCCTAATAATGTCTAGGACATTGATTCTTTTAATTCCATGCGATCTTCCTCCCTGGATGATGGTGTTTTGGAATCCATTGTTCAAGTACCGCATGCAACTTTAGGAAAAGTGTAGTTGTCTACTCATAACTTTTATGGAGTGCTTGATTGTATTAATGATTCCCAAAAATGTGGAGTATAGGTATATGTGTTTTAGACACCCATATATAAATTTACTAATGATACATTTCTTGATGACCCATTTAAGTGGGTGGAGGTTCAATCAGATGCTAGGAGAACTGACTCATAGGACAGTGACATTGAAGGCCTCTTGAAACAAGTGAGAACTTGGAAGAGAGGCTGTCACCCCAAAGTTCCTAGAAGTGGTCCCATAAGAGTATATCAGAATGTTATACTCAATGAGGAATATATAATTGGGGATGAGATTAGAAAAAAATTAGGACTTTACCTACTTTTTCAATGAGGGAAGTATTTGTTTGTCTGTTCTCGTCTCTCTTTTACTATATTTTTTTGTTGTTTAATAAAAGGGATTCAACCCTACCGTCTCTAAAAAAATTAATTATTAGTATTCATTAATATGTATTTATTACATAATATTTATTTCTTAATATTTCTTACCTTATTAATTAATTATTATTTTTAAAAAATATGTTATCATTAATAATTTTTTATCAATAATGTTTTTTTATAAATAACATAGTATTCATTAAATGATGGAAAATTTGTTTATGAATCCCACATCAAATATTTAGTGAGTTTTTTAAGGATTAAAAACTTATAAAAGGTTAGCTTTGGTAGAATATTCTATAGTGATTTTGGAATAATTTACCAAATTAATAATGAATATAAAAATAGTTACATAATATTTAATTATATATATATATATAATAGTATTTTTTAAAAAAATTATGTAAGGGAGGGAACCTTCCGACGAAGTTCCATACTTAATTTTTTTGGAGGAATGCGATCTCTCAGATAGCACCTTCATTGTACAATTCTCATAGAAGGTACTGAATGAGTCAACACCCTCTTCATATAAATTCTATAGAAGACTCTATTTTAGACAATGCCCACCCTTATACCCTTAGAACCTAAAACATCTGAGATCAAGAAATATTTTCCAAATTTAGGTACTTTTGGAAATATTTTTTCCATTATTTTTGAATATTTTCCCCAGGCTTTACCTATAAGGGAAAATATCCACATACAATAGCAAACAAATATTCCTAAAAATACCTAAATCAAAAAACAATTTCCTTATCTTGGGACATTTTTGGGTTGCTGGGAGTATGAATTTCGGTGATGTCTAAGAAAACACCTTATATAGTATTTTTATGAAGATGGTGCTAACTCATTCAAATCCTTCCATGATAATTTTTCAAATAAGGCATTGTCTGAGAAAATATCTTCCTCAAAATATTTTTATGGTTCTTTCTTACAAAACACCCTCCCTTAAAGATTTTTGTAAAATTTTAATTTTAATTTTTTTTTGTTTATATATATAATTAAATAGTATTTGACTACTTTTATATTCAATAATACATTAAGCCAATTATTTCAAAACTATTATATAAAATTCTATAAAAGATAACGTTTTATAAGGTTGTGAACCTTGAAAAACATTCCAAATTTTAGATTTTATATTCATACACCACTTTTCCATTACTTAATGGATACTATATTGTTTATAAAAAACATTAATGATAAAAAAATTATTAAAAATAACATAATATTAATAAATAATAATTATTTAATAAGGTAATAGATATAAATTAATAATTTCATGACCCACCTTCTTCAAGATGAAAAAGAGATAATGGCCCTAGAGTTCCACCTCCAATAAGCCCCGGGGTGGTGACTGGAACCAAGGGTAGGTAAACATTATCGCAAATATGGGGGTAATTACCCTTTTTAAAAATATATTAGGAAATAAGATGAATCAACATAAAAAATCTCAAAGACATACAAATATATAGATTCCAAAATCCATCCCACATGCATGTTTAAACAAAATAGCCACAAATATTAATAAATCCCCAAGTAAGTACAAAAAAACAAGGCTAATTAGTAACACAGAAATTCTCCCGATGTCCAGGCTAATAATGCCCACCACAGTCTCCGTAGTCCTCCTAGAAACTTGAAAACAGTTTTATATACGTATGGTGAGAATAGAAGTATACTTATTCATAAAATCCAAAGTATATCATGCACAAGTGGGAGAGAATACTAATGAACCTTTGAAAATATAAGAATAAAAAACACCTATCAAGGAATACTAACCACCCCAACCTCACCAAGTAATGCATAACAAATAAGCAATTCATGTGAAGTAAGATAGTAATCATGTCTATGATGGGGTACCCCACACCACTTTCCCACTGATTATATGATATCCCACCCTAAATGAAAACATCATGGCACTTCTAATTCTTCAGAAAGAACCATGTCACAACCTTCCCAAACACATCTGGGTGATAGACCACATCACATCTCAACCACACACACCTGGTCCATGTAACTACATCTCATCCTGCTCGCAGACACCTAGACCAGAAACCACCCCATATCTCATTCCAAAGACACCTGGGAAGCACAACTCACCCACACACACCTAGGACTCAGAAACCGCAACCTAACCGAAGATTATTTTTCTATCACCACATAGAAGAGGGAGCATGGAAGGGAGGGTGGCCAGTCATCCATCCTCTCATAGGGATGTTTTTTAAAGATAACCTCCCTCATAAAAATGGGTGTGTTCAACACGTAGTGCTCAACTAGGTTGGGGTGGATATACAATAATAAGAAAATACAAGTATATATATAGGTACCAAACACTCAGCCAAACCTATGGGTTCTCAAGAAAACAACCACCCCATAACACTACCACTTATGCTACTACCTCTAAATGAATGTATTAGAACGAAAGACACTAAATTGTGAATTAGATAAAAGAATGCTTCTTACCACCCACTAATTTTGATGTTATTAAGTATTTTCTAGTTATTACATTCCTTACTAAGAAACTAACAACCAAAACACACAAGCAACCTCACAAATAAGCCAAACAGTGGAAGAAAACTATGACAAAACACCCCACTTCACACTTCCTCCCCACATAGCACCCAATCTAAGCACTGTCATTATCATTATTCAAAGTAATTCCACCCATTATAAGGAAAAACACCATAATAAAAATATCACCCTCCAACATATCATGTCACAACCATATTCGGAAGCCCCTCGACATATCCACAACATGACCAACAAAAAAACACAACCCAGTTGTAGTCCCAATGCACAACACTGCTCACCCAGTATCACAATTATAGCACAACTCGAACCTACACCCTCGCTTCCAAACCACTACGCACCCATTCCATAATCAATCAATATCATAACCTGAGATACCATTTCACTACTCATATCACCCCAGTAATACTCATTCTATAAAACACATCACCGCACAACCCATACAAAGAGAAAGTCAAAAAAGATCCACACACAACACATAGCAACGCCAAACAAGGAAAAGTGTATTTAGATTTAACAAATTTGTTGTTTATTTCCAAATTGATGATTAAGGGGTTATCACAGAACAATTTTGATTCTAGTGAATCCATTTTTTAACCAGATTTACATGTTTAATCAATTTCATATTCATACGGTTATTCACATAGGATTAACAATTAGTCACAAGAAATCATTTCTGTGCAAACAGAGACCACAGAGGTCCATGATTTTTAGAAGGTATATAGCCAATACAACTCACAATATTAATAAACAATAAATAATAAGTAGGAATCACTTTTCATGGGCCCTATATATTGATATTAAATAGATTCAATTATATTTTTAAATTTAGGATTGCATAATATACCTGAGGAAACATTCATATACCCACCCTACAAGATACACAATTAATGAAGAACTATGGGAATCCCTACCTCAAAGAACAGATGATCAAAAACTCCTCCTTGTCCTAAAAAAAGGGGTGAATGAGAAGCAAGAAGGTCTCCAAGGAAAACCTGGATCTGAAGGCCAAAACATAACATACGACACCTTAGGGAAGAAAGGTTTTAGGAATAGTAGGAGTAAATAGAAGGGTTCAAGGAAGAGAGGATCACATCTTTAAAAAATTCTAGATCCTATATCAATAGAGAAAACAATTTCAAATCCCATTAAAAGTCAGGTCATAGCGGAGGCCACACGACTTGGATGTTTCAAAGACTTTGAGGCATTAGGATATTAAAGATATAATTAATATCCTTTGAAACTGCTTTAGAAATGGTCAAAGGAGGTTCCAAAATCAATTTATGTCAAATAAAATAAAATAGGGGAAAAAATGGAAAAAATCAACAAAAGCTAAAAATGACGGACCGATGGGTGCGTCACCGACAAAAACTCATTGAGAACAACTCACCGGAATTGAGTCACCGATGTGACTCACTGACAGCGAGTCACTGATGTGAATCGCCAATAGTGACTCATTGACAATGAGTCGCCGATAGTGAGTCACTGACGTGACCCATTGATATGACCCACCAATGCTCAACCCACCAACGCCTGACCTACTGACGCATGACCTACCAATGTACGACCTACTGACGCCCCACCTACCAATGCCCAACCTATCGATTCCCATCCTACCAAGACCCGACCTATCAATTCCCAACCTACCGATGCCCGACCTACTAACACCCGACTCACCAACACCACCAACCGACGCTGAGTCCCCGATGTGAGAAACTGATGAAAAAACTTGAATTTTGGAAAACTCTTGAAATGAGCTACCCTGGCCTCCCCGAACACCCCAATCACTAGATTTTAACCAAGTAAGGGACTGAGGAGGTCCAACCCATTACATCAGATACAACTTAAACTATTATATTCCTAAATAATTCAAAACCAAACCTAGAAGAAAGAGGGGTCCGAACAACATCCTCGTAAGATTCCTCTCAATGATATTTCTGCAGTTGAAACACCGCTACTATCATAAAAGTTCAATGATAAACCACTATGTGTTGTTGGAAAGGTGGAGTGAAACCTCAACATCCAAGAACACATCCTCCCACATATGATAACCCAAACATCCCTAAGATACCCCACACAAACACCAACTATCTCGACTCATGAATTAGGGAATTACTTCCTCCATGTCAAGACGATATCTTCTTTGGGTGACACTGAATCACCCACATGGGTATAATTGCATCTTAATTAATGCGTCTTGATTATGAATTTTGTCATAACCTTTTCACTTGTAAGGGCTGTATCATAATTTTTATAATATGGAAACAACTCATCTTATAAAAAATGTTCGATCATTGGATCATTTGAAAATCACACAAGAAAAAAAAACTCTGGGTACTGGGCACATATCTGGTCTTCTTGCTCCAAAGTGCTCTCCTCAAGGACACCATGCCTCCACAACAAGCAAAACAAAGGAATGGTCCATCTACATATCACATTATCCTGATGATATTAGATCTCCACTGGACACTACATGAACAATGTGTCATCCTCGATATCCAACTCTCCCCACTCAATGCCACATGAGTCATCATGAATATACTGATGAATCGAGGAGACGTGAAATATTTCATGGATCCTTTCCAACTTTAGTGGAAATGTGAATTGGTACGCCACCTCACCAACTCGTCCCATCACCTTAAAATATGAGATGAACATGGGAGAAAGATTTTTCCCCTTACCAAACCACTGCTTCCCATGTAGAGGGGAAACCATCAAGAACAAGTGGAATCTAACTAAAAACACCAAGGGCCTCCTCCTGCGATCGGTATATGACTTCTTTCAGTCTTGATTTTCCTTAATCCACTCACACATGAGCTAAACCTTCTCCATCATCCTTTGCACCACCTCAAGACCAAGAACATCTATCTCCCCAGCTTCTGTCTAACATAAGGGTGAATGACACAGTATTCCATACAAATATTAGAATAGAGCCATGAAAATAGAATAGTGATAGATATTATTGTAAGAAAACTCTAATAGTGGAAATTTTCATACCCAAGATCCTCTAGAGTCCAGAACACACACATGTAACATATCCTCTAGTTTCTAGATGGTTGCTCTGTTTGAGGGTGGAAAGCAGTGCTGATGCGTAACTGGGTGCCAAAAGCATGATGAAATCACCTAAAAACTTGTGAGGTAAAATGAATAACCGTAACCAAGATAATGGATCTCATAACTCCATACATCCACACCACCTCATCCACATACCTTTGTTCTAAGGAAACCACTATGCCTGACTCTTTAATTGCTAAGAAGTGATCCAATTTCATCAGTTGATCCACTACTACCAAAATTGCATTGCATCATCTATAAGCCTTGGGTAATTCTATAATGAAATCCATTGATATGTCATCCCACTTCCACTCAATGAAATCTAAGAGCTATAAAAAACCACCGGGAACATTGTGCTCAACCTTCAATTGCCGGAACACTAAGAACATCACTACAAACTCTACCACAACACTCTGCATCCTAGGAAACAAAAACTACACTCTCAAGATGTGATACATCTTGGAAACTCCATTGTGTTCCACAAAGTGTGAGCCTTAAAACTCATAGAGAACTCCCTCACACATTGCCACTGGGGAAAACGGTTTCACATGGAATAACATTCAATTATGACAATCCTTTGAACATCCATTAAGATCATCAACCTGGTCATTTCGTTCATGCATCACCTTCACCTCTAATCTCCACACTAAGAATCTTCCACCAGCTACCTTAGAGATGGAGGCCTCTTCCTCCATAAATTCCTACATCTAAGTGTAAGGAAGATAACTCTTCCATTTCCTTCAAAGCATCCACAGATTCTTGAAAAATCATCTTATGAGACTTCCTGATCAAAGCATTAGCTACAACATTCATATTTCCTGAGATGTATGAGATCTCGAAGTCATAATCCTGGAAATACTCCTTCCACCTCCAATTCTGCATGTTCTGGTCTCACTGGGAAAAGATACACCTCAGTATATTTCGATCCATGAAGACCACAAATCATACTCTAATGAGGTAATTCCACCACAAAATTAGTACAAACATGATTGCTGATAGATCTAGATCATGGGTGGAATATTTACATTTAAGGGGACATAACTTCATAGACCCATAAAGTATCACCCATCACCAGTACATCTGCACATATACCATGCTTAGATGAGAAGCATCACAAAACAACTTGAACATCATAGCTTACTCTAGAAACCAGAGCATTAGAACACTGGACAACTTCCCATTTAGATATCCTAATTCTAACTAGCACCACTCGATCCACACAAAATATTGGAATTTTATGGTCAGATCCATCAATGGAGCTACAAATCAAGAGAAATTGTGTAAAAATATCCAATAATAGCATACCAGACCATGAAAACTATGAACCTCTATAACTTTCTTGGGTGGTTCCCAAGAAGAAACTACTTCTAACTTTGGAGGGTTTACTGTTACACCTAGATAAGACACCACATCCCCAAATAAGTGTAACTATCTTATCTAGAACGTGCACTTGGAAAAAATCCCATAGAGATGGTGGCATCGAAGAACTTCCAAGATAATCATGAGGTGTTTGGCATGCTCCTTCCTTGACCTCGAGTAGATTAATATTTCATCAATGAATTCAATGATGAACTGGTTTAGGAACTCCCAAAATATAGAGCTCATAAGCCCCATAAATAGAACTGGTTTGTTTGTAACACTGAATGACATAAACACAAAATTGAAGTGCACATACCTGCACTTGAAAGTAGTCTTCATGATATCATATTCCTTCACCATGAATTGGTGATACCGAAGCCACAAATAGATCTTAAAAAACCAACTTTCTTCCCTTAGATGGTCAAAAAGATTATCTATCCTCAGGAGAGGGTAACCGTTCTTGAATGTTACCTAATTCAACATATGGTAGTCTATGCACAAACTCAAACAACCATCCTTCTTCTCTGAAAACAACACGAGATCACCTCACAGTGAAAAAATGGTTAGGATAAAGCCCTCCTTAATTAGATCAACAATCTTAATTATTAGATCCCACATATCAAAAGGTTTCATCTGATAAGGATCCATCTAAATCCAAGAAGAACTAGGCTGAAAGTCTATCCCGAACACAATTTCATGTCGAGGGGGTAGAGGCACAACCACCTTGGAAAAAATATCTAAGAACTCTCCAAAAACTATAAGAACCCCAAACATATCATCTTCCACCTATTCAACTGATAGCTTGAACAACAAGAAAAGAAGAGGCTCTACGCTCCGACTTCCCATCAGGAAATTTCGCTCGCAAAAACAAATCCACACATTTTCCATCCACTTATGAAAACAAAAATATTCTCTAGAAGGATTTGATAAAGAATCAATAGATTACAACTGGTCAATGTCAAGGACTAAATCATACGGTTTCATCTATAATAGAAAAAGATCTCCAAAGGACTGATGTTGTCCCATCATCAATATACATCCCTGGAAAACATCAAACAAGCTGTTTTGACCTCTGACTAGTGTAATAAAATTCATGGGAATGGAATGTATCTCTATATCTAGTCCCACAGCATGGGGTAGACTATTTTAAACAAAAGAGTGTGAAGCTCCTAAATCAAACATGGTGCAAACAAGAGTAATAAACAAGAAAATCTTACCTTGAACGATCTATGGCCCTGTAAGAACTGTTTCCTCTGTGGTGTGAAACTAATCATGCCCAGATCCTCTGCCCCTCTGCTGTCGACTACCTCCTCAACCACATCTGGGTTGAGGTACCTAAGGAGAACCCTATGGTCAGACTCCACATGCCTTGTTTCCCCTCAGTGGAGCAGGAGCATGATGTCCCTACTGTTGGAACGGCCTGGCTGGAAACTCTTGATGAGGTGGGTATTTAACCTTCCAACCTTTTCTATAGAGAGACTGAATTGGGAAAAGACTATAAATATTTTTGTGTATTTCAAAGGAAAAAAATACTATCCATAGGCCCATAGGCTAGGAATGTGGCCCAAAAGGTCAGAACTGAAACTGCTGAGGTCCACTCCCTGTTGGCCGAAACCATGATGGCCCGGGCAACTGTGACCTGATGCTAACAACCTTCCCATTTGAATAACTCATCTGGATCCCCTCTCTTGGTAAACATCCACATTATTGAATCCTCTAAACTACCTCAACCTTATTATTAACCAATAAGTATGTTGGTAAGGTGAAGGGAGTAATTCCATACCAGATAGAAAGACATAGTTCCTCCTCTAACAATCTCGCCTGAGAGTCCTCATCTGGAAAGAGATCCAGAGAAAAGAGAAGAAGGTCCTTGAACATGATCCCTAGAGAATGTACTAACATACTACACTATTGGATGGAGAGTATCTTATGTCACTTCTTAGCCTTCATGGTCGAATAAAGAAATTCTTCCTGTAACTCCTTCTAGAAATCAACCCACAAGAAATCAACCTCCCTTCTCTCCCCAAGTACAAAGTCCAAAAATGACACGTAGCTCCCCTTATCTGCATAACTACCAATGGAACCTAGTACTCCATCGGAGCCCGGATTAGGATTAAGTTGATCTCAAGATCCTTGTTCCAACTCTCTATCCCCATGTCTGAAATTCTTTCATGATACTTACCTAGCGTCTTTTGCTGGAAAGCACATAACGTTTTTCTACCACTGGTCTTCCTCTTCTACTGGGTCAACCCTCCATTGATCCACCGGGTCAACTGGCTGAGCTCCAATGCCTGAACCAATCATGGATGATGAGAGGGTACCATATCTGAAATGTAAATAAGGAAATCCTAAGCCTGGCTATTATGGAATTTTTTTAAGATTTATTTTAACTCATTTAACTCATTTAAAATTTTCTACCAAAACACCAGTTCAAACAAGAAAATAAGTCATTATAATGCATGTATCTTTCCGAGGGTATCTACCTGAAAAATGGTGTAACCTCACTTGGAAATTCGGTAGGAATAGATTCCTTAAATCCAATCACTGGGGCCCCTAAAATCCCATTTCTTAGTCAGTATTCCCCAGCTAATGTCACACACCAAGATCCCCGAACACTTTTTTTCTACCAACCCCTTAAATCCCCATTGTGCTAAACTCCAAACTATATACTATCTCTCAACCATCACGTTTGATACAATTCTTTAAAGAAACTCCTTATTCAATATGAAAAGTAGATAATGAACCCAAATTCCCATCTCTAATAGTCCCTAGGGTGGAGACAACCACCAAGGGTAGGTAAAAATATTCAAAAATATGGGAGGCATTTCCCTTTTTAAAAAAATATATGAGGAGATAAGATATATCAACCTCAAGAAAACTCAAAGACATATATATATATATATATATAGATGACAAAACCCATCCCACATGCACATTTAAACATAAATTCCATAAAGTTCAATAAATCCCAATGTAAGTACAAAAAAAACAAGGCTAGGCAGCAGCACAACAACTTTCCCAACATCCACGCTAGTAAGGCCCAGCACAGTCCCCATAGTCCTCCTGGAAACTTATAAATAGTTTATATACATAGGGTGATCATACGAGTATACTCAGTAAGAAAATCCAGATTATCTCATGCACAAGTGGGATAGTACACTAATTCCCCTGTGAAAAGAACTGAACCAACAAAACCTATAAAAGAATACTAATCACCCAAAGTCACCAAATCATGCTCCCCAAATAATGGAAGCCAAGTGAATTAAGATAGTAAGAACATCGATGATAGGGTACCCCACATCAATATCCCACTTATTATCTGCGCTCACACCCTAAAACAAAACATAATTGTGCTACCACCTCTTCCGAAAGAACAATGTAAAAACCCAATCACACAAACGTGGTCCACATAGCACATCACATCCCTCCCGCACACACCTAGGCCTCGTAACTACATCTCATCCCACCCGCGGACACCTATCATGCAAACCACACCACATATCATCTTGAAGACACATGGGAAGAAGAACTATCTCGTACACACTTGGTCATCATAAACCAAAACCTAGCTAAAGAGTCTTGGTATATCACTGCCTAGAAGTGGGATTAGAGAAGAGTGGTTGACCAACCATCCATCCTCCCACTAGGATGTTTGGGAAAGAAACCCTCCCTCATAATAATGGGGGTGTTCGGAATGTAGTTCTCAAATAGGGTGTGGTGCATATAGAATAACAAGAAAATACAAGTATTATATAGGTACCAAACACTCAGCCCCAACCTATGGGTTCTGAAGATAACAAATACCCCATAACACTTCCACCATTGCTACTACCTATACATGAATGTATTATAACAAAAGATGGTCACTTCTGAATTTGATAAAAGAATTCCACTTAACACCCAATCAATTTGACATTATTAATAATTATACAGTTATTTCATCCCTAATTGGGAAAGTAAAAACCACATCACATAACCAACCTCACAACCAATCCAAAAAGAGTATTAGAAATATGAAAAACACCCCACTTCACACTTCCTCCCCACATAGTCCCCAAGCCAACCACTGACTTTACCATTCTTCAAAGTAATGCCACCCATTCTAAGGAAAATCCCATACTCACAAAAACACCCTCCAAAATATCACGTCACAACCTGTTAGGTCTACTAGGCTAGACACCCTGAGAGGGGGGTGAATCAGGGTATGATAGATTAAAAAAACATCTCCTTTGATCTTGTTTTGTCGTTATGAAAAACTATCTTCTCTCTGCTTCCCGTTGAAGAGTATAAAAAAATTAAAGCTTGCACATGGCACATAAATTTTACTTGGTTCACCCTCACTATGCTACATCCAAGGAGAATACAATGATAATGTTCCGATGTACCAAATCTACTAAAAGCGTACTACTGTTTACATAGTTTGGAGGAGACTCACTATCCCTCCTGGTTTACAACCACTCACAATATGAAAGCTCACTGCTCTCTAAACTGAAGTGTTCCCACTGCTTATTTAGAAGATCCAATCACATTTAAAAGACTTATAGTTCTCCTCATTAAAAAAATTAATGCATCTTCCTCTTTATGTGGATTCTATGTGGAAGTTCCACTTTCATCCACTGATGAATACAAATTTACCACAGGTGTACCGGGAAATATTTCAACTTTTTCGCAACCCTACAATGATTGTCACACTTCTCCAAACCTGGCATGCTTCTATAAGCCCTGTGTGCTAGTGTCACTAAACCACTTATGAGACACTCCCTTATTCAACAGAAAACTTGGGTTACTCACACACTTGTATTCCCAAACGAATATAGGCACACAACTATCAACTGGAACACAAATTCTATATATCTTAATACTTACACACCCATACCACCACTTGCGCACCCAAACCTACTTGCGTGAATAGAGCATGAAATTTATGTAAGTGTGAGCTCTATTGAAAATGAGGAGGGGTAGCCATCTATTTATAGGAATTTTGGGCACCCTAAGCACTGCGTGAATGTATCCTTTCAGCATGCAAGTCCAGCCACTTAAGCCTTAGTCTCCCTAGTTACCCAACATATCATGAACTCGAAAAATCACCATGAAAACCCCCTTTGTCAAAAAAAAATGAGCATCGTAGTCTTCTTTGTGAACAATCACAACATAGAGGATCACTTTTTCAACAAACGTGATCACCTAAAAAATGATTCAATGATACCTTGAGGAATTTTTTCTCAACACAACCATTCTTGGAAGCCCCACTACATATCCATAGTATTCCAAAAAAAAAGCCAAACACAACCTAGTTGCAGTCCCACTACACAACATCACTCACCCAGTAAAATAAACATAGCACAACCTGAACTTGGATCCCTGTTACACAACCATTGTACATACATTCCACAATCAATCAATCTTCCATCCTAAGATACTATTTCACTACCCATATCACCCTAGAAACACTACTGCTCTCAACCAATGCATCACAAAACCTGTACAAATAAAAAGACAGAAAATATCCACACACATAACATTACCAAACCAAACAAGAAAATGTTCATTCATATTTAACACACTCGTTCTTTATTTACACATTTATAATTCAGGGGTTATCAAAAAAACATGTTTGATCACGGGGAATCCATTTATTTTACTAGATTTACATGGTTAATCAATTTCATATTCAAACAGTCATTCTCAAAGGATCAACAAGTAGTCACAAAACATCACAGGTGCACAAAAAGAGACCACTAAAAACCATGATTTTCAAAAGGCATATAGCTGACACAACTCAAGATATAAATAAACAATAAATCATAAGCAAGAATTTCTTTTCCCATCCCATGTATATTGATATAAAAAAAATTCAATTATCATAGTAAATTTGGGATTCCATCATCTTCGCGAGGAAAAATTAATATACCCACCCTAAATGATACACAATTAGTGAGGAACAAAGGGAATGATTGCCTTAATGAACAGATGATCAACAACTCCTCCTTGCGCCAAAATAGGTGGGTACACGAGAAACAGGAAGGACTCTAAGGAAAAACTGGACCCGAAGTCCACAACACAACACATGAATCCACGGGGAAGAAAGGTTTTAGGTACAACAATAGTAAATAGAAGGGTTCAAGGAAGAGTGGATCTCAGCTTTGGAAAATGCCAGATCCTATATCAATGGAGAAAACAATTTTAAAGTCCATTAAAAGTTTGGTTGTGGCCAAGACCATGTAGCTTGGCTATTTCATAGTCCCTAGGGCATTAGGATATTAAATATATAATTAATATCCATTGAAAATTATTTAGAAACAGTCAAACAAGGTTCTGAACTCGATTTACGTCAAATAAAATGTAAGAGGAGTGAAACTGGAAAAACAGGAAAAAGATGGAAATGACTCACCAATGGGTGAGTCACCGACATGAGTCACCGACTGAGAGTCACTGACTGCGATTCCCCAATGTGACCCCCAACACTGAGTCACCGATGTGACTCTCCTACTACAAGTCACGGATGTGACTCACCTACATCGAGTCAATGACCCGACCCATCGACAGCGAGTCACCGACGTGACCCCCCATTGCTCGACCGACAACGCCCGACCTAGAGACACCCGACATACCAACATCAGACCTACCTAGGCTAGTCCTATCGATGGCCGACCTACCAACGCCAGACCTACCGATGCCCGACGTAACGATGCCCGACCAACCGATGCCCGACCTACCGGCGCCCGACTTAACGATGCCTGACTCACCAACGACACCCACCGATGTTGAATAACTAATGCGAGTAACTGATGGAAAAGATGGAATTTTTTAAAACTCTTGAAATGAGCTACCCTTGCCTCCAAGAACACCTCAAACATAGTATTTTAAAAAATTAAAGAACCGAGGAGGTCCGAGCCGTTAAAAATAAATATTAAGTAATAAAGACATGGAAATGAATTCTAATAATTCAATAATATTGTTAAAGTTATAATTATTAATAATAAAAATGATTTATATGTTATAATTAATAATCTATTTAAAAATAAGAAAAAATAATTATTAATAATTTATTGTACTTAGAAATGTTTGGGGAGGCGTATTGTAAATACTAAATAATTTCTAATACTGAATATAAAAAATATATTTAATAAAATAATTCAAATAAAAAAGTAATATTATTACTAATAATAATAATATTATTTAGTAAAATAATCAATATATTCTTTTTTTTAAACTAAATTACAATAATAATTTTATTAAACATTTTTTATTAAATAATAGCTATGTGCATCCGGAAAGTTGACCACATATAATAAATATTTGATAATAAAGTCACGATAATAGTAAATTAATGATAATAAAGTCATTATAAATGAGGAATTATAATAAATTCATGCTAATAAATTTATTATAATAATTTCTTTATAATAAATTCATGAAATTTCTAATAATGAAAAGGAAATTATCTTATATTAAATCAATAAAGATAATAATAATGTTATTTTTTATGAATAATCAAAAAAATATTATAGTTAATAAAAATGATATAAATAATCACATTATTAGTAAATATTATTTATTATTAAAAATTTTATACTTATTAAATTTATTGCTAATAATAATATTAATAATTATGACTTAATGGTATATTCAAATTCGATTATTAATTATTAATATAATATTAATAATTATGACTTTAACAATATTAATAATATAATTAATTATAGTTTATATTAATATCCATAATAAATAGAAAATATTTATTAGTTTTAATTAATTAATTAGTTAATTTTTTATTATTAAGTTAAATATTATCATTGATTCTTAGTATTTTTTATTTTTTATTTTCCTTTTTTTAATTATTTAATATGTTGTAAATTTATGTCTTAAATTTAATTTACAATTTAATTATAATTTATATTTTTAATCTTTTAATGTTACCTACTTTATTTAATGTATAAATGTTATGTTTTGGAACAACATTATTTTGTATCATCTATATTATTATCTGTTTATTATTTTAAGGGAAGTATTTTTATATTTAAATATTTTATATGTGTTTAGCCGAAGTTTTAAATTTCATTTTGATTGAACATAAAGTTTAATTTTTATATTCTTTTCAATTCGCTCACTTGAAACACAAAAACCTATTGTGTTCTAAGTAGGTAACTTTAGAAGCCTATAAAATATAAAATTTAAGTATAATTTAAATAAAATAATTTTTTTTCCTAAATATATAAAAATTAGTTGAAAATAAAAATAATTTCAATAAAATAATAAACCAAAATTAATTTACATTACACAAACTTTATTGATTAAAAACATAAAAAATTACACTTCAAAAAATTTATACACATAAAATATAATATAAATAACATCCAAATGAAATTTAAAACGTTGATTATAAAAATAAAAATTTATTGAAAAAGAAAAATTCAAAAAAATAATAATAAATAAATTAAGTTACAAAAAAAAGTTATGTGTAAAATAATATTTCAAGTACAAATGTTATGTTTTGAAATAATAATATTTTTTGCGCCATTGAAAAGAATTGTGATTCATTTTATTATTAAAATATTTATATTTTGAATTATTTTTTATATGTTTATTCAATGTGTAAAATTTCAATTAGGTTGTATTTATAATATATAATTTAAAGGATTTTTAATTCACCTACTGGAAACATTATTATATTTCCTGTAGGTGATTTTGAAGGCACATAGATTAAAAAGTTAAAATACAATCTAAATTAAAATTTTCACACTAACTAAACATATAAAAAATAGTTGATAATAAAAATAATTTCAGAAATATAATAAATAAGTAACAATTTACATAAAAAAGAATTATTAATTAAAAAATAACATTCACAATTCAAAAAATCTATGCACATAAAATATTTTATAAATAACAACAAAATGAAATTTAGAACATTGATTATACAAATAAAAAATAATTGGAAATAAAAGAAATGTCAAAAAAATCATAAATAAAAAAATTAATTTAATGAAAAAAATTTATTTGTATAAAATAATTATAAGTACAAATGATTCATTTTGAAAAACTAAAAATTTGTTTTCAGTGAAATTATTGTTAATTAATTTATTTTATGAAATTATTATTTTTTTAATTATTTTTTAAATGTTTTGCTAGTGTGGAAAAGTTCATTTATATTGTATATATACATTATTTATAGGATTTCAAAGTCACATACTTAAAACATTATTATATTTCAAGTAGGTGATTTTGAAGGCTTAATGATTAAAAAAATATAAATATAATTTAAATGAGAAATTTTAAACAGACTAAACATATAAAAAACTGAAAATAAAAATAATTTCATAAATATAATAAAACAATTATTTACATGAATCAAG
The DNA here is from genome assembly GCA_963277665.1 of Viscum album. NCBI lineage: Eukaryota > Viridiplantae > Streptophyta > Magnoliopsida > Santalales > Viscaceae > Viscum > Viscum album. The sequence goes on from OY728133.1 coordinate 671,675,984, forward strand.
CATTATTGATTAAAAACATAATATTTATATTTAAAAATAATTATGCACATAAAATATAGTATAAATACCATTTAAATGAAATTTAAAAAGTGATTGTACAAATAAAAATTATTTTAAAGTAATATGAATGCAGAAAAAATAATAACCAGAAAAATTTAATTTAAACAAAAAATGTTATCTATAAAAAACATTTGTGAGTAAAAATGTTATGTTTCGAATCAATAATATTTTGTTTCATTGAAATTATTTTTCATTAAATTTTGAATGGAAATTTTTTATTTTTCTTTTTTTATACGATTAGTTAGTGTGTAAAATTTCATTTTGATTGTATTTATACTCTATAATTTATAGGATTTTAAAGTCACCAACATGAAACATTACTATATTTAAATTAGGTGATTTTTAAGGAATATGAATTAAAAATCATAAATACAATCTAAATGAAAATTAACATATTGACTAAATATATAAAAAATAATTGAAATTAAAAATAATTTCATAAATATAATAAAAAAAATTCATGACTAAAACTTTATTGTTTTGAAACATAATATTTACACTTTAAAAAATTTTTGTGCATAATTCTTATTAAGTATTATATTATTATTTAAATCACAATGAAGTATTATTAATTATTTTATTATTTTTGAAAATTATGAGTTACATTATTAAAAATATTAATTATATTAAAAAATATTTTCAATAATCAAAATAATAACTACGAATAATAATTTAAATAATATAATTATTAATATATCTAATAATATTGTTAATAATATAATTAATAATAAATATTAATTAAAATTTAAATATAGACATTATATTTAATAATAATAATAATTTTTTTTATTAAAATTATTTTACTTAATAAGAATAATATTTAATACTATGATATACATCATTATTATAACTGAAAAGTAATTTTTTTTTTCAAATCACTTTTGTGTAAATGTGGGAAGCCAAATAGGAACAATGAAAAAAATTAACCACAAAAAGATATCACAATGTAATTGAAGACAAAGCTAAGGATATTATAGTTAAAAAAATCAATACAACCCCCAATACCACACAATTACCAACATATCTGGATCGCCCTTTAAATGAGTTCAATATGATTTTCCAGTTTTCCAATGTTTTAATATATTCCTCCATGGTGATCTTCCCTTTGTTGAAACCTTGCACCAAAATGAGATCTTTTTTGTTGATCCACTTACTTTACTCCTCATTAATGGATACCTGAATCATTATCACATACATATTAATGATTACCTCTTTCAGAGAGTTAATATAAAAGTATTCCTCTATCATTTTTTCCTTGGAATGAAGAACAAGCTCCAAGTATTTCTTTTTTTCCAATCCCACTTGTCCTCCCACCCTATTTGAGTCTTCATCTAACACTGTATCCTAGTCCTACACATTGGTTCTTCCCACAGGTAATTTTCTTTCCGCAGTTGAATCATTCTTACCCACGTTTCTAGAAACCATCTTCACACCTTAAACCATTGCAAGTTTCCTTGATTTGACTTATCTCTCGTTACTCCTAGCCTTGCCTTAAGATATGGTCACTCTTGGTTTTTGAGTTTTTGAGTAATTGTAGCAGGTTCTTGATTTCCCCACTTGTGAATTGGGAAATTCCCAGAAAGAATATATCCTTACTCCCCCTTCCTTGATCTAGACCCAACCAGTGAGGGCCCTTGAGAATCCTGATCAAAGTCCATTGTTGGTTGGGAGTTTGCCTCTCTTTATCACCTGGATCCTCATCTTTCAAATACATTAACCCGACCAGTTTACATTTCTATATTGGAATATAGGCTTTCCAACCTTTCAGGTTTCCATTCTCCTTTCTGTCTCCATTAAATATAGAGAAATATTTTGGGATATTAATTGGATTTGATGCTTCACATTGGTCGGAAAACCCTCAACTCAGAGACATTACCACATTTATTATACGGGTGTTATGTTTCTCTCTAAGCATCTTCGCATCATCATGGATTCAATCACCACTATTAGCCAAATATTTATTAGTCTCTTATCCATTAAACTTTCCTCTGACCTTGATTGTTTCAATAAAAGAGGGTACTGGCATGGAACAAGGCACGCCCAAGGCCGACTCTATCAGCCTGGAAGCACCCAGATAATGATTCAACGTTACAAAGATTTCATCAACTCCCGGGTCATGATTAAAAACCTTTGGCTTAACTAGGAGAGGATCCAAACTGAGATTATGTTCGGAATCCAAATAAATAGTAGTAAGATCAATGTGAGATAGTTCAATATGTTTTATGGGGACAACCACCCCATGGGGATCCCAAGACCCTCGGTGTCAAGATGAAGTAGAATGACCAAAGTGTTATATATTATTAAAAATTATATTTTAATTACTAATAACATTAATAATTGTATCATATAAAAAAATTCTATTATTAATTATATTTTTAGAATCATTACGGAGATTGTTATGAATCATTACTATAACTTTATTAGTTACTATTTATTCAATTATTAAATAATAACAATTTATGAATAATATCTTATGATTAATAAATTATCAGTATCAATGTGTTATTATACATAATATATTATTTATTAAATAGTTTTAAAGTGGTGTATGACCACATCAAAAACCTAGAAAATATGTAAATTACCGTACCCTTATAATAGGGGTGGCTGAGTAGGGTTTTATGTAATATTTTTTGAATACATTATTTTAAATTTAATATCGAATATAAAATTGTTAAATATTTTTTATTTGTTATTTTTTCTTGTTATATATATATATATTAAAAAAACAAAACAAAACAAAAATAACAAATAAAAAATATTTAAAAAAATGAAGGGTGGGAATTTTCTGGGACAACATATTCTTTAAAAGATTTCTTAAGAATACATTTTCTTGGACAAAATCTTCTCAAGATATATTATAAAGAATGTGTTTTCTAGGAGATCACCTTCTTAATATATATTATAAAGATGTCACTCTCTTGGACAGTGCCTTCTTCAGAAGATATGTAAACAAGGAACTATTTAAGACAACACCATCATTATAATTTTTTTAAAGAAGGAACTGTATCGGACAATGCGCACCCTTCACTGCCACCTCGTCATCTTCCAACCATAGATTAGGAAATAGTTCCCATTTTAATTATTTTCTTATGTTATTTTCTTTTATCCATTATATAGGGAAATTTTCGATAGAAATTAAGACCAGATTAATGATTGAAAGATAATTCATTAATCTTAATGAAACTCATTTTCATCTTAGATATTTTTTCTCAACACTTATAGAATTCAAACTGATCATTAAACATTTTTGTTGAACGTTATATAAGAGATTATAGGTCACCATATTCCTTCTAAATTTAATAATTCATATATTCATTTTGAAAATTTTTGGAACATTCTTTGTCAAGTCCAATATAAATATTTTGATGGGAGTTCATTTGAGAAAATAAATCTTAGTATTACGGATATTAAATCATCCATTAGGGGATGGGGCAAAGTTAAATTACCTATCACATACAAAAAATAAAAAATACTAAGGAGGGCCTGGTGTACTATTAATACAATTTAATCAATCTAGATAATATCTTATACAAGGACTTCAGTCTAAAAGTTAAACTTGAGGATCTCATCAACACTAAAGATGTAATTATAAGGGAGAGAATTCATCTTTTGTTTCTCTAGGATGGTCATTGGAATTCCATGTTTTTTCATACCAGGAATTTGAAAATACTGTGTAAAAATAGATTCTATTAATTTTTATTAATGGATATAACTTCAATGAGGAGGTGGGTATTTCTAATTCCATGGATATCTATTTTGAACATATTATTATCACTCCAAATATAGAATACGAGTAGCTATTTCAGATGTTTTTCATCCCCCAGTCTGTTATCCCTTTGAAAGATTATTTTCTAACTTCTATATACATTGAGGATGGGATAAAATAGATATTTCCTCACTCAAAAAAGATAGTGCTTTTGTGTTGTATGGATTTACTAATAGAATTTTTATGAGCATTTGGTTTGTGTTACATTCTGATAATTCTAAGCCTATTCAAGATTATTTTAGACACGAGTTATCCCCTCCCTGGTGAAATTCTCATATAATCACTTTAATATCTAAAGTTGATCATGATTTTGATGTCAGATACTACATGACTATTGTGGTTGGTAATATACCACCAAATATTACTAATATGTTGATGCTCATCAGGTTGGGGGCAATTTATAATCTCAAAATATAATCTAATCAATTTGGGATTATCCTAGGGAGGATGGAATAATAGTGAATCTATACATCTTTAGAATGTGTTAGTATTTTTCATAGGGAAAACAATCTTGGGAGTATTTCTCCTTAGTAGTATATTTATAAATCATTTGAAACTTTAGAATGGGATTTCATATTCATATTTCTTAAAAGGATTTGCTTCTCTTCAAAATTTAGACATATTTCATATGCCCTCATTAAATGATCTGGGCTCTATAGAATTATTAATATCACCCTAAAAAGAAACTATGGCCGCCTAAGATGCACAAGGAAGGGGTATCCTCCCTTAGTTATCCTTTTTTGGAGATGTGGAGGGATAACATAGTAAGTGTTTTATAAAGGTTGTTTATTCTGGGAATCTCTCACCTATTAAGGTATATATGTCACGACCCGACCCAATGGGGCTCGAGCCGCAACTCCCCATGCCCGCTTCCAATAGGCCAGGGGCTGGCGACTAGCGCCGAGTAGGCTATCACACACATGGGAGGAATTGGCCTAAAGTACCTGTACAAACGCACCCACAAACACCTCCATGCAACAGTGCAGAGATATAAAACTGAAAAGTAAATGCGTCCATACATCTATCCCAAACCATAGTATAGCAGAAGTACAAAAGGGAAAAATAGGGCCCACCAAAAGAAAACTACAAAGCCCATCCAACCTACTCTGAAGAAGGGGAACACTGCCAAAAACACCCACCAGAAAGCTCCCTCGACACCGCACCGGAAAACACCCCGATCAGTCTCACTCAATCAGCTCTTCCTACTTCGGGTCCTCCTGGGACTCCGTCAAGAGGCCTGTGGTCTGCACAAGACACAAACATGTGCGGGAATAGCCCGTGTAGGGGTAAGTATAAATATACTCAGTAGGAACCCCAAAAACCCAAAACCAAAGATAGAAATTGAAAGGCAACAGTCCGCTCATCCCAGCCATAGGTAACTCAGACGAGAGATAAACTTCATCTCGTGACCATCCTCGGCTAAACACAACTCTTCAACATAGCTCAGGTGTATGCCCATACATAAACCTTGAACAATCCAGATATAATTAGCTCACACAACAAGCCACATGAGGTACCGACCTCAACACTAGCAACTATCCACAACTAGAAGAGCACACCACACGATCATTGTAAACCCATATGACACTCATCCAAGCAATACACTCCATCGGGATTCTCACAAACCTCTCAGATGCTCACCCGAGAGATCACAATCGTCCGATAACATTACTGAGGAAACATCATTGAAACAACATAACCACCAAACTCCTCGGATAGGGGATCACTCCTAGGGTCCATTAGGGGATACCAAAACCCACTCTGGTATACAAATCTCACAGATAGAGGATCGCTCCCAGGGTCTACTAGGGGATACCATGACCTAATCTGGCATACGTAGTTCTCACAAATAGGGGATCACACCTAGGATCCGCTGGGGGATACCACAACCCGATCTGGAATATGTAGTTCTCACAGATATGGGATCACACCCAGGATCCACAGGGGGACACCACAACCCGATCTGGCGCTCGACAGAAGCATGACACTCAGATAGAGTATCATCGCCATATAAAGGTGGTCACGACGATAATGGAACCCTATCTGGTATAACTCACGATGTAGAGGATCGTATACCTGATGATTCCACAACACTACTGAGTAAGGCCCACCACGTAGGGGATCATAATACCGATGTTGCCACAACCCTACGGGGTAAGCCATCTAGATAGGGGATCGTCGCCCGTGAATAAGCGGTCATAACGATACCAAGAACCCGATCTAGGGAAAAGATGCTAGAGGATCCCACTCCGGGCCCACCAGAGGGATGCCACAACTCTAATAGTTAACATCCCATCGAGAGGATGACAAACCTATATGAAGGTTGTGATTCCACACGAACCCTCGTGGGAACGAGCCAAGGGAGTACCCTCAACCACAGCTGGTCCAAAACGTCGCCAACCCGAGCAACCCACAACAACACCACACTGCACACCTCCAATGCCAATACTAAGGCCACCATCACGAACTACATGGAAAAACACGCATGATAGGTTGCTTAGTCACCCGAAACGGAGCACCGGTGAAAAAGAAACTATTCATCGTAGCTAGCTCATGTGGGGACCACACAAAGATCTCGAAACCCAACGAGCGGATCATAACACATCGATCCTCTCGAAAAAACAAGCGGAATCGACTACTTGCTCGTCTGAAACGGACACCCGGTGAAAAAGGTATTATTCACCGAAGCCAGCTCGGGTGGGGCCCACGCCTCGATTATGAAAATCATCGAACGGATCGCACCATTGCGATCCTCTCAGAAAAACACACAGGATTGACTAATCATCCGCCAACATCGGATTCCTGGTGCGAAAGCTGCGCTTCTCCGCAAACGCCAAAACCCGGCCTCATGGGGCCCGCCACCCCGTTCTCAGTCTCAACAGCCGAAAACCAACTCAAAAATTCCGCCTTACCATCAGGGTCTCAACGCCACTGACGGCACAACATTTGGACACTCTGAGTAGAAGATCCAATGGCCTGAAGTCGAATAATAGTAAAATATCGTTACATTATTCAACATTTCAAGCTCCCAAACCAGAGGGTTTGCCTCGTCATCAGGGTTGCATCGCCGCAAATGGCACACGAATCCGACTCCCAGATTGCAAGATATGGGGGTTTAAAAACCCTGGAAAAACCTGGCCGGACCTCCGTCTGTCTCGCCGAAAACCACCGCGGCGCTGCCGGATTCTTCCATACCGCCACCAGATTCCGCCGCACCACCGCCACGCTGTCACCAGATTCCGCCATGGCCGCCGCCCCTCGTCGCCGGAAATCCGGGTTTTCGCCGGAAAAATTTCGGGAGCTACACGGAGGACCCCGGTGCTCCAAATTCATATCCGAAACATGTTTCAGAAAGCTCGGGACCCGAACTATACAACCCTTATGAAAATTTGAATAAAAATAGCAAAAAAATAGGATCTAGAATTTTAAAACTCAAACCGCCTACCTCGCGTCGAAACACCGAAGCTTCGGGTTCACATCGACGCCGACGACACACTGAAGCTAGATCCGCTGATGAACGGCGTAGAAAACGGACGATTATGGGTTGATCTGACAAATAAATGGAGGAGGGAGGAGATGGTTTCACCGTGCGTCCGCTGCGCGTTGGAGGAGGGAGGAGAGAAGATAGGTTTTCCTTATTATTATTTTTTATTTAAAAACCTTCATTTAAAACCATGCTCCCGACTTCGCGCCCAAAGAGGACAAAGGTAAGGTCACCCCTAGGGTAAACACGCCATTATGAATGAAACGACGGACTCAGATTTGCGATCCGAGACTTCGTTCAGATGTTATTTGAACCGATGCCCGTAAACCAACGTTTCCACTTATTTATGAAAACGCCCTTGGTGGCGGTTTCCACCGCATGTCCGTGCCCACAAAGTTTACACCTCGCCTAGGGTAAACGACACGTTCCAGATTCAACTGTGCCCTCATATTTCTATTCTGAGCTACATTTTGGGAGATATCACACCCCTGCCATGTGCATAGTATAAAAATACATAATATTTTTATAAAATTAATTTCGGGCACACTGGGCCTCAGAATCGCCCTCTGTCTTCACGCCTAGCTCTGGAATTATTCGTAGAAATATTCCAAAGTTTGACAGGGCCAAAAACCCGAGTCGCTACATCGTCCCCCCCTTATAACGTTTCGTCCCCAAAAAACCCTAAGCACAAGGAAAGTGACTGGACTCTCAACTGGGTCTCGCACACCAGCGAGTTTGCCAAAAAACACCCCTGCCCGAACGCATAAGTTATAGGGGCTCATCCACCACACCTCGATTCAATCCACTTTGGGTGGAACTAACTCAACTGCATGGTTTTAATCACGTCACAGAAACACATCTTGGTGGGGGAAGGATCCATCTTCCTCCCGCATTCGAAGCATGTCGAACAACACCCACACAGGGTTTTACCAACGCCCGGAATATGGTCTTACCCACGCCCTGAACAAAACTCGATCAAGCAACAAAAAGGACTGGGTACAACTAAACTGTTTCTAACAAACTATTGCAGAAAGTATAAAGGAAACAAGGTGTACCTCTATCCATCCGCGGTTCCTCTGGGTCCACAGCCTTCAGGGCATGCAGTTGTCCTTTCTCTTTGCCACCATCTCCCTGAGCTAGGCGTGGACCACCTGGGGGTGGGGGTGGTGGAAGCTAGGACCGCCTACCATCTCCTCCTGTTGCAACCGCTCTGTCGCCAAGTCCGCCGCCCTGGGAACCTATTTGCTCGAGACGCTGCCTCTTACAAGGTGGTCCATCGACCGGATCCCTCTCAGCAGCACCTCGGGTCGGACAATCCCAAGCAAGATGTCCCCGACCATCGCAAGCATAACACCGCCTCTCCTACAGCTAGCCAAAACAGGCATGCGAGCCCTGTGAACCCTGAGCCTCAGATCGTCCATCCAGGGGTTGCCTCCTGAAACATCGACCACATCCAGACCCTTGAGTCTGTCATCGGCAACCAGATGTCGACGCCTTAAGTCTCACATACCCAGCACTAACAGGTGGAATCTGCTAAGCTAGAAATCTCTCCACCACCAATGCTCGCTCCAGCACCCCAGCATAGGTGGGCGGGCACAGGGAAACCACACCTGCTCGGATGTCCCAGCGTAATCCCTTCTCGAAGGTCCGAGACCTAAATAAAGAGTCTCGAACCATATCCAGGGAGTAGCGCGATAGGTCTTTAAACCTCACTGAGTAATCCGACACAGTCATTCTCTCCTGTTGAAGCTGAAAAAGCTCTTGAATCCTCACTGACCTCAGCCTCACGGGATAGAACTCTTCCCTAAAGAGCCGCTCAAACTCTTCCCACGTGAGCATCTCCTCGTCAAGGGACTGCGTCACCAAACTCCACCATTGCCTGGCCGAATCATGAATAAGGCTCGCCGTTAGGACCACTATCTAATCTAGAGGTGTCCTCACTAGGCGGAAAACTCAAGTGACTGCTTCGAGCTAGTCATCAGCTGCCTGGGGGTGTGGATCACTGTTTCGCACGGAATCCGGGCATGACCTCCTGGACGGGAGATTCAAACGTTCCGATCGGTTTCTAACGGGTTTGTTCGTAGAACCGGAAACATCCAATGATTCCACATCCGTTTGGACCTACTTTTCAAAGGCAGGCGCTCATTAGCTTGTGGACTAATGAGGCTTAGGAATTTGCATTGGTCGAGAGGATGGGAGGTCGGACTCATCACACATTTTTGAGGGGAATTATTGTCTACTCCGGGACTCTCTTTATAGATTTAAGTTATGTTCGTGAATACTTATTACATTACCAAGTATAAAATGTGTTTTCCTATAGTTTTAACAATCCATGATTAAATATGCAAGAATTTTAGAGAATCTTTTATATGTATTCGAGGTTCTTCATCAATAGAGAATCATTTATATCTGTTTAGAGATTCATGGTCAATGGTATCCTTCAAAACATTTATATAAAAGTCTATTGGTCATTATGATGACCAGGCAGGTTTTAAAGCCACTCAGTGGGGCACTTGAAATTTATCGTCATTCAGAAGGACAAAGATTATTTCAAAGTTGGGATCGAACCCATAAATGGGCTACCTACGTATCCTTTGTTTTGGAAAAGTAATCAGAACCCACGTAGTTCGAGAAATGGAGTATGATGTTTTATGATTGATGGCTCAAAGATGAATGTCATAATTACTTTTACACTCTAAGCTCACGTGAGTCATGCTCGGTGTGAGAAACAAGAGGTATTAGTAAAATTTAGACAATTGTGCCATGAAAGATGCAATCATAAGAATTTGTTTGGGGCTTATGTATGGATGACGGCCCAGATAGATGAAGGTTTAGGATTTACATTTAGGGAGAAAATCCATGAACAGGGTCCATAAAGTAATATGTGCTTCATGGAGATTTGAATACTCTAATCTTGGGGCTTACTCTTAAGGAGGATGCCCAAGTTAGGAGGGGATTTATGATTGGGTTTTACTCCTGAAAAGGAAACCCAAATCAAAGGTAAATTATGACTGGTTAAGAGAAATTTAAGGGGACTTGGGGCTTATTCCTGAAAAGGAGACCCAAGGTTATGACTGAGTCTTATTCCTGAAAAAGGAGACCCAGGTTAAGGGACTTGGAACTTACTCCTGAAAAGGAAGCCCAAGGTTATGACTTAGTCTTATTCGTGAAAAAGGAGACTCAGGTTAGGGATTAAGGTTTGGGGCTTACTCCTGAGGAGGATGCCCATATTTGAGGTTGGGGCTTACTCTTGAGGAAGATTCCCATATTAAAGGTTTTATAACTGGGGATTATTCCTGAAAAGGAGACCCAAGGTTAGGATTTTCTCATTTTAAAGGATGAGGTTGAATGAATGAACTCTCCATATTTTAGTGACATAAGGATATTTAAATCACTAGACTTTGAGAGAGATTCCACAGAATTCCTTTCAGATAAGAAAGTCAAATCAAGAAATCATGCCATAAATGGCTTTGAAGAGTGTCTTGAAGGCTGAATCTTGAAAAGGAAAGGTGAAATGGCTTAAGAGGGGTAAAATGGGCAATATGGGCACCCAAAAAGATAGGGGCGCGCAAGTATTGAAAGGCGCGCTAGTCCTGCAGCGGCACGCAAGTATTGACCGTGCAAGTATACTTGCGCGACACATGGTGTACTTGCGCGATTTTCAATCAGAATTGAAATACTTGAGCGACTCTTGATAAAACTCTTTAGAATCCCCTTGAGGTTCTTCCAGAAAAGGGACGCGCAAGTTATATTGAAGGAATTAAGTCGGCGCGCAAGTGTTTGATAAGTTTCAACACTTAGGCCTTCCTTCTTCTCTTTAGATCTTTTGTTCTAGGTAAGCAATTACCTTAGAAGTGTTCCGGAAGCTTTGAGAAGAGACTTGGGCGTCGGGAGCTTCAATCCGAGTTTCTGGAAAAAGATCCTCCCGAATGGGGGGCCCACAGGGTCTATTTATAGGCAAAAGAAGACCCCGGGCGGTTACCGGGCGGTTACCAATTAGGTCGCGCAAGTCACCTGCGCGACCAAGGTGGCCGCGCAAGTACACTTGCGCGCCAGTGGTATAACTTGCGCGGTGGATTTGTTGTTGATCCTTTGTTCATGCCTTTGTCGATTTTTGATGTTTTCTTCAAAGGATGAATCACTTTTAGCCGAGATATTCCCTTTTCCGATATTTAGATTCTGTGACGAAAGTAGCGTCAACAAAAGTCCCCCCTTAGAGTTGGATCCGGAGAGAAATGAGGATTTGACTCTGGGGAAATCGAATCCCTCCAAAGGAAAAGGGTGGTGAGCAAGTCTTCAGTGCGCAGAAGGCAGCGCGCAAGTGTGCTGGAACTTGACTTTTATTCAGATTTCCTTTGTCTTTTGTGGGCAGTTTAAAGTCATGCATGCTGGACATAAAGGGGCTAATGTTTAAGGTCGAAATTGCTTTGACCGAAATGGATTAAAATTGATTCAATTCCTTGACAATTTATCTGAAAACATATTACCATACTCAAGTATGAAGGAAAAAATGTAAACTATGGCTTAAGAATATTTGAATCTGAGGAATGATATGAAAAAGAGCTAAAAGGCATTAGAAGAAGTAGTTTCCAAGAATGAAGTTACTATTATTTAACCAAAACCCGTTAGGGGGTTGAAATATGCAGGGCCACCTATGGGCATTGGCTGCATGGTCAAATAAATAGCATCTTTTGGCTGACAAGTCTGTTATGTGGACTGTTTATGCAAGGCCACCTATGGGCACGTGCTGCATAGTCAGGAAAAAGAACTCCCAGAAATTTACATTCCTAGTGCTAAAAGCCAGTAAAAGTTTATGGAGATTCAAATTTTCTAAAGTATAGAGTTTGTTGTATGGAAAGAGGTACTTGAATATGGAGAAGATATTTCCGATCAAGAACATCGAAGAACTGGATGAATATCACTCCTACGAAGGTCTGACCCAAATGTAGGGAAGAAGAATAAACCATAGACTTGAATACTTTCAGATCATGAAAAAGGATATGGGACAAATATGTTAAGGATGGCTATTTTTTGCAGATCCCTACATACTGTCGTTTAAGACAAATAAGGACAAAAGAGGCATTCTTCCCAAGAATGAAGTTACTATTATTTAACAAAACCCGTTAGGGGGTTGAAATATGCAGGGCCACCTATGGGCATTGGCTGCATGGTCAAATGAATAGAATCTTTTGGCTGACAAGTCTGTTATGTGGACTGTTTATGCAAGGACACCTATGGGCACGTGCTGCATAGTCGGGCAAAAGAATTCTCAGAAGTTTGACATTATTGTGACTAGAAGTCATGAAAATGGTTATGAAGATCTGAAAATATTTAAGGTTAGGATTATAACACATAAAGATGGGTATTGTCCAATGTATATAGAGATACATAGGTCAATGAAAACCATAATCATGTTGTGGCTGGGTCCTGAATTGAAATTTTGGACTTCACTACGTATATCATAAGAATGAGAATCAAGACATACGTAGTTCTTGAAATGCAGTTTAACATCGTGCAGGACGAAAGTATGAGTGATCTTAGTTTAGGGTCATAGAATCTGGACCATAATAATGAATAGACAGTGTGTGTTTTCATGAGGATTTTTCAGTCAAGGGACCGAAAGTGAAATTTGGGGTTAGGCCCAAAAGACTTGGGACTGGATTCGAGGGACACTTGAATGTTCCTACGTTTCCCATAAGGATGGGAATCAAGTCCACGTAGTTCTAGAAATGCCCTTTGTACAAATTTGGTTCGTACATGTGAAGGGTGAAAGGGGACTTTAGTGCAATGATGGTTTAACCTAAAAATGTTTAGGTATTACCATGTATGCATGTAGTCTTTTAAAAATGAAAACCATGATTGAAAAATCAATGTCAATAATAGTTCTCTCTCAAATGAGGAAATCAAAGAATATTGTAGTTTATTGTCGTACCGGACAAAATTGTTGTATAGTTTAACGTCATATAACAAGGACGAAAGTGAATCAATGTAAAGATATTGATTCCAGGGGCGGTTTCAGAAATCAACATCATATGAGGTTGTGGTGAACCGATGTGAAGAGATTGTTTTTGGGCTTTGAACCCTGGGAGGTTGCCTACATACCCAGCCTGGAGGGCGAGGATCAAAGTCCGTGTAGTTCAATTAAAGAATGAATTAATGATCAAGTTGTTCTTGTGGACAATGATCTAAATAAAAAAAATGTTGGGACTTACACATGGTTAGTGGCCCAAAGGGAATTTTATGGTTGATGTTCGCTCTAAGCTCACGTGAGTCATACTCGGTGTGAGAAACAAGAGGTAATAACAACCTTAACGATGCACAGTTTAATGTCATGTAGGACATAAAAAAGGGACTATGCAGTTTAAAGTCTTGCAGTTAGGACTATTGGTGCTGCACAGTTTAGTGTCATGTAGCAGGGACGAAATACAGTTTAATGTCATGTAGGACATATCAATGATTTTCTGAACCGTTTAGCGTCATGTAGTTAGGACGATGGGGATAAAATAGTTTAAAGTCATATTGGATGAAAGGGGGACTGTGCAGTTTAATGTCATGGAGTAAGAAAAAAAGAGTGTACCATTTTAACGTCATGTCGGAAGAAAGTGCGAATAGTTTAAGGTCATATGCATGGACCGTGAATGGTGCAGTTTAATGTCATACTGGACTTTTGAGATTATATAGTTTAACGTCTTTCCGGACGTGAGGGACTTTTATATAGTTTAGCGTCATGTAATTTAGGACGTCACAGTTTAACGTCTTGCTGGACATAAGGGATTTGCAAATAGTTTATGGTCATATACATGGACCAGGGATGATGCAGTTTAAGGTCATGATGGACGGTTTAGGGAACTTTTTCACAGTTTAATGTCGTGTGGGATAAAGTTGCAGTTTAAAGTCATACTGGACCATTGCTGTAGAGTTTAACGTCATATATCAAGGACGAACTGGTGCTGTACAGTTTAAAGTCATGTAGCTAGGACTAAGGTGAACCAATATGAGGATATCAGTTCTGGGGACTTTTTACAGTTTAACGTCATGCTGGACGATGAAAGTGCCACACAGTTTAATGTCATGTTGCTAGGACACAATATAGTTTAATGTCATCTCGGACAAAGTATAGTTTAATGTCATCTCGGACAAAATATAGTTTAATGTCATCTCAGACATTGAAGGTGACACAGTTTAACGTCACATTGGACGAAGTTGCAGTTTAAGGTCATACTGGACCATTGCTGTATAGTTTTAACGTCATAAAGCAAGGACGAACTGGTGCTGTACAGTTTAAAGTCATGTAGCTAGGACTAAGGTGAACCAATATGAGGATATCAGTTCTGGGGACTTTTTACAGTTTAACGTCATGCTGGACGATGAAAGTGCCACACAGTTTAATGTCATGTTGCTAGGACACAATATAGTTTAATGTCATCTTGGACAAAATATAGTTTAATGTCATCTAGGACATAATATAGTTTAATGTCATCTCAGAAAAAATATAGTTTAGTGTCATGTAGGACATAATATCATGAACCAATGTGATTGTTTTGGATCTGGGAACAATATTTTGTGTTTATACAAAATACTTCTTCAGAAATATGGCATTGGTTGGAGTCATGATGAGTTCTCCATCCATTGAGATTAAACAGAACCAAAGATTAACTCTTCGTCTGATAAAGATTCTGCCTGGTTAGCCTGTTTAGGCTGTGCCGTTTGGTGGGACGGTGCCCGTGGCTTTGAAGTAGATCGCATGAAATCTGCCAGAGTCAAAGACAATTTGGGATTTGATGCGTACTCATCTTCTCCTGATTCCTCTTTCTTCTTTGAATTGCGCTGCCCTTTTTAGGATTTGTCTTTTGATGGAGGCTTTACTACGGCTTTTGTAGGAGACACAATTGGCTTCTTCAATTGTGTTCGCAAAATGGAATGGGTCCGATTGATTGTATTTCTGACCATCCAATCATCATATTTTTTCGCAGTTTTTCTTTTGACTTCCTGCCACTCGCCTCCTTCCTCTGGATCTGTAGCGGTAATACACGCTACATGAGCTGAACAACCCTTCAATTTGACTTGTCCCAAGTCGACCATCATTTGCAGGAGGTCTTTAAAGACAAAAGACTCCTGGATGGGATGCCCCAACATTTGATGAAAGGGACAATAATTGGGACGGTCTTCATCTCCTTCCTTGTTTGGCCTCTTCGGCACTGGTAATTGAACCAAATTATTTTCCAGAGCCGAAATGAAGTAACCAGGAACTTGCTCACTTAGGAAAGAGTATGTTTTACTCTTCATATCCTCAAATTGTTTTCGTCGTTGATCTTTTTGATCATTTGGACGAAACAACCTTTGTTGTTGGCGTTCAGGAGGTGGAGCCCTTCGAGAAGATGATGGTTTTGAAATAGAAATAGGTACAGGTGCATGTTTAAGCATAACTGTAGCAGTTTCTGCTTTACCCATTCTTATTCCTGGAGCTGATGGAATTACACGAGATTTAACCTTAGCCTTTATAAGGGAATATTCAATCTGTTGAGCGATTGAAGTAAGGTCTCGAAACCCTCCTGTGTATTTCACAGGGATCAATGGCGTGCATAATTCGTCACGCAAATTTGCCACACAGATTGGAAACAATTCCTCCTAAGGGAGTGCTAAACTCAAGGAATATGTTAATCCCTTCCAACGAGCAATGAAATCAGAGACTCTTTCATTCTCCCTTTGCTTGCAGTTTGTAAGATCGAAAACTGTCGTTTTTGGCAAAGTTGAGCTAAAATGAAGAAGGGATTTTTGACGAAGATCCTCCCATCCGATGACTGACCGGGATTGCAAGCTTGTATACCAGACAAAAGCTGGTCCTTGCAAGGTTCGCACGAAGCATCTGAGTTTCACTGCTTCTTGCTGCTCTGGAGTTCCCATCATAGGATCACAACAAGACACGTAATGCGTCAAATGTTGTTCAGGGTCGCCAGATCCATTGAAAGTAGGGAAAATAGGGTTTCCAAAACTAGATGGAGGAGAAATTGAATCCACCCATTCAGGGTAAACTTTCTTTTCAGGTTGAACTTGCGCCTGTTTCCCTTCCATAGTTTCTAACCGTGCTGTTAATGACTCAATAGTAGTTATTAACTTTTGAGAAACATCAGGTTGAACTTGGTTTTGAGTAGGTGCAATGAATGGATCTTGGACAGACGTGGTGATTGGTGCTGCAACTGATGGTAGTGCTTCCAACCGTTGTTGCGTTTGACTCGTAGGATTAGACCTCTGTGGGTGTACTGATAAAGGAGGATATTCTTGATCCATCTCAGTAGTTACAAAAAATTCCTTCGGCTGTCGGACTTCAGCATTCTTAAGAAAATACTATTCTAAAGTAGTTCTGCATTCAACCTTCTTAATTCTTTCATTTCTTCCTCCTGTTGTGAAAACCTTTGCTCTAATGAGAGCGATTGACCTCCTTCAGAGGAAGGGTGAGAAGTAACCTGATTCTTTCCTTTCCCCTTATTAGATCCTTTTCGGAGAGGGGGAAGTGGGTTACTTGAAGGAATACCCAGATTTTGGGTAAGCCTTTGATTACGTGTGCGCACACCTTCTTCATTTAGGTCTGTGTGCGCAACTTCTTGAGCAGGAACCTCTTCGTCTGATCCCTCTGATTGAGCCTCATTTGGTGAATCAGCAGCAACGGCATTGATGAAATTAATGGATGCATATTGCGTGGAATCCATTCTATCAGCATTTCTGTGATATTGTCTCCTTCTATGTCCAAGATGAGACATGGCATCCCGTTGACTTGATCTCTCAGGAACTTCTTGGAGAACCGTCACTTGGAGAGAATCTCCTGACAGCTTGGCTCTTCGTTCCTCTTGAGGCTTATTCCCTAATCGAGAGAATACTGACTTTCTCTGAGGGAGGGATTGAGGATTTGAAAAAGTCCCCAGTCCGGTGGACTGGGGATGTTCCTGCTGTTTCCGCTCAACTCCTCGAATCCCATTCATTGATTCTGAGGGTTGGGTTAGAGAAGTCCCAAGTCTGGAAATCTGGGGTGTCTCTTGACATGCTATGTCTGAGCAGGTGTATGTGCCAGATCAGGAAAGATGGTCAGGTTAGGCTGACGATCTCCACTCAAATCAGGTGTGTGTGTCTGACTTGGTTGTCCGTATGATATGGGGGAGTATGCCCCATAACCCTCTTGGACTGGAACAAATGTGTGTGTCTTTTCTGGAGTGAATCGTTGATGTGTCACTCCATTGCTAGGGATAGATTTATGTGTCTATCCCTGAGATGATGCTGAATCTGTTATGATATCCTGGCAAGCATCCAGAATATGAGCAGGAATTTGCTTCTGCTCTTTCACCATTGACAAAATATGTTTGGTGACTTCAGCCACCGGAACGGGGATATACGTCCATTCCGGGCTTGGAGTAGGTGTATGTGCCTGCTCCTGTCCTCCTTTTCCTGTCAGTGAATCCTGACAGTACTCAAGTGTGGAGGCAGAGAGTTGAGTCTGCCTCCTGTTTGTCGTCGGGACTTTCCGACTGACTTCTCCGGGTGCTACCAAGCGAGACTGTTGGTAGGCCTGATTAGTATTAGCAGGTGTATGTGCCTGCTGATTACACTTCGCCAAACACGGTTGACGAGATCCATCATATGTAGTCAGACGAGCCTGCTGACTAACTGGTGATGTATTAGCAGGTGTATGTTCATGCCTATGGTACTCTGCCGGAATTGCCTGGCGGGATAGGCTTGATGCTGTCAGACGAGTCTGCTGGACAGCTGAATTAAAACGGGCAGGTGTGTATTCCTGCTCGTTGTTTGCCACCAAGTTAGGTTGGTGGACTTCTCCGGAGATGGCAGGGATGACAACCTGCCTATTGTTAACTGGATTCCATCTCTGGCAGTTCATCTTGCCTGCTCGGGTTCGAGGAACCTGAGTTGAATGCCTGGAGTCGGTACCCTCATCATGTTGAGGGCGCACTACCGCACGAGTCTGGCGGCGATTGTTGATGGGATCCCTCGGGAAGGACTCCTGTCTTTTTGAATTAAGTCCCCGAGGGACCTGCTCATTCACTTCCTCGGAGTAAGGGAATGAATTGAAATTGCGTTCCGGGGATAACGACCCGAAACGGTTGGAGACGGTAGTCAGCACCGCCTGCTTCTTTATTGCTGGTCGCCGTTGTCCGGACGACCAGGTAGAGTTGTTAACTTGGAGGGCTTGATGAGCGGCCTCCAGAGTTGGGATATTACCGTTGCGACGGTACTCCTTAACCAGTGCATTAGAAACACAGCTTTGAAGATGCTGAGTTGGTGATGTCATCCTCAGAGCGGATGACGTTCTAGTAGGAGTAGCAGCATTGGTTTTCACAGCAGCAGACCTCACAGTAGAGGTGTTCACAGTAGTAGTATTCACAGGGGTGAATTTAAGGAAATCCATTTTTGCAGAAGATCTTGAGAAAAGAGTGCTTGTTCCATGTAACAGACATAATCAAGATGAATCCGGCCACTGCATCTTTTGGATGATCACATGTCAATGATTGCTTTTTTGGCCCAAGGGACCTAACAAATAAGAAGAACATCACTTTCACTTGGTTAAGTATTCACGTCGGGTTCACCGTTTTTGTTTCGCACGGAATCCGGGCATGACCTCATGGACGGGAGATTCAAACGTTCCGATCGGTTTCTAACGGGTTTGTTCGTAGAACCGGAAACATCCAATGATTCCACATCCGTTTGGAACTACTTTCCAAAGGTAGGCGCTCATTAGCTTGTGGACTAATGAGGCTTAGAATTTGCATTGGTCGAGAGGATGGGAGGTCGGACTCTTCACACCTTTTTGAGGGGAATTATTGTCTACTACGGGACTCTCTTTATAGATTTAAGTTATGTTCATGAATCCTTATTACATTACCAAGTATAAAATGTGTTTTCCTTTAGTTTTAACAATCAATGATTAAATGTGCAAGAATTTTAGAGAATCTTTTATATGTATTCGAGGTTCTTCATCAATAGAGAATCATTTATATCTGTTTAGAGATTCTTGGTCAATGGTATCCTTCAAAACATTTATATAAAAGTCTCTTGGTCATTATGATGACCTGGATGGTTTTAAAGCCACTCAGTGGGGCACTTGAAATTTATCGTCATTCAGAAGGACAGAGATTATTTCAAAGTTGGGATCGAACCCATAAATGGGCTACCTACGTATCCTTTGTTTTGGAAAAGGAATCAGAACCCACGTAGTTCGAGAAATGGAGTATGATGTTTTATTATTGATGGCTCAAAGATGAATGACATAATTACTTTTACACTCTAAGCTCACGTGAGTCATGCTCGGTGTGAGAAACAAGAGGTATTAGTAAAATTTAGACAATTGTGCCATGAAAGATGCAATCATAAGAATTTGTTTGGGGCTTATGTATGGATGACTGCCCAGATAGATGAAGGTTTAGGATTTACTTTTAGGGAGAAAATCCATGAACAGGGTCCATAAAGTTATATGTGCTTCATGGAGATTTGAATACTCTAATCTTGGGGCTTACTCTTAAGGAGGATGCCCAAGTTAGGAGGGGATTTATGATTGGGTTTTACTCCTGAAAAGGAAACCCAAATCAAAGGTAAATTATGACTGGTTAAGAGAAATTTAAGGGGACTTGGGGCTTATTCCTGAAAAGGAGACCCAAGGTTATGACTGAGTCTTATTCCTGAAAAAGGAGACCTAGGTTAAGGGACTTGGAACTTACTCCTGAAAAGGAAGCCCAAGGTTATGACTGAGTCTTATTCCTGAAAAAGGAGACTCAGGTTAGGGATTAAGGTTTGGGGCTTACTCCTGAGGAGGATGCCCATATTTGAGGTTGGGGCTTACTCTTGAGGAAGATGCCCATATTAAAGGTTTTATAACTGGGGATTATTCCTGAAAAGGAGACCCAAGGTTAGGATTTTCTCATTTTAAAGGATGAGGTTGAATGAATGAACTCTCCGTATTTTAGTGACATAAGGATATTTAAATCACTAGACTTTGAGAGAGATTCCACAGAATTCCTTTCAGATAAGAAAGTCAAATCAAGAAATCATCCCATAAATGGCTTTGAAGAGTGTCTTGAAGACTGAATCTTGAAAAGGAAAGGTGAAATGGCTTAAGAGGGGTAAAATGGGCAAGATGGGCACCCAAAAAAATAGGGGCGCGCAAGTATTGAAAGGCGCGCAAGTCCTGCGGCGGCGCGCAAGTATTGACCGCGCAAGTATACTTGCGCGACACATGGTGTACTTGCGCGATTTTCAATCAAAATTGAAATACTTGAGCGACTCTTGATAAAACCCTTTAGAATCCCCTTGAGGTTATTCCAGAAAAGGGACGCGCAAGTTATATTGAAGGAATTAAGTCGGCGCGCAAGTGTTTGATAAGTTTCAACACTTAGGCCTTCCTTCTTCTCTTTAGATCTTCCGTTCTATGTAAGAAATTACCTTAGAAGTGTTCCGGAAGCTTTGAGAAGAGACTTGGGCGTCGGGAGCTTCAATCCGAGTTTCTGGAAAAAGATCCTCCCGAATGGGGGGCCCACAGGGTCTATTTATAGGCAAAAGAAGACCCCGGGCGGTTACCGGGCGGTTACCAATTAGGTCGCGCAAGTCACCTGCGTGACCAAGGTGGCCGCGCACGTACACTTGCGCGCCAGTGGTATAACTTGTGCGGTGGATTTGCTGTTGATCCTTTGTTCATGCCTTTGTCGATTTTTGATGTTTTCTTCAAAAGATGAATCACTTTCAGCTGAGATATTCCCTTTTCCGATCTTTAGATTCTGTGACGAAAGGAGCATCAACAATCACCCCGAAACCTCAGAGGTCACTACCTCTGGAACTCGTGCAGTGCACTCAGCCTGTGCGCAACCACATCCTGCACTTCCGGCACAACCTGCTACTCAACATGTGGTGGCTGAACTGGTGAATCACATGGAGGTCTAGCCTCAAAACCTGCGCCCTGGTCCGTAGCCTCTACATGGGGAAGATCGTCAGCACAATCCTACTTCCGAACCCTCGCTGGTTGTCATCGTGGAGGAATCCTAAAATATATTCAAGATGGACCATAGTCAATTAGTATATCTGGGGAGCTGACTCAAGAAGGAGATGAAAAAAAAACAAAACCTAATCTTATATGATGCTTGTACCGTTATGTCCCTGCAACCAGTGTACGAATGTCCCGAGTCGAATGGTAGGTTATCAGAGTTCTGGTTTATGGATACGTCGTCCACCACACCAACAATGGAGTCTCTGGCCTGAATGCTGAGCTCGAAACATCATAACACTGCTGCTATGAAACCCAAACCAAACTCACAGCTAGACTAGCTATGCTCCGAGATCCCAAAGGTGTAACCAGCTCTGATACCACTCTGTCACGACCCGACCCAACAGGGCTCGATCCACGACTCCCCAAGCCCTCCTCCAATAGGACAGGGGCTGGAGACTAGCGCCAAGTAGGCTATCAAACACATGGGAGGCATTAGCCTAAGGTACCTATACACACACACCCACAAACAGCTCCATGAAATAGTGCAGAGATATAAAACTGAAAAGTAAATGAATGCATACATCTATCCCATACCAAAGTACAGTAGATGTACAATAGGGGAAAACAGGTCCCACCAAAAGAAAACTAAAAAGCGCGTCCAACCTACTATGAAGAAGGGGAACACTGCCACAAACACCCGCCAGAAAGCTCCCTCGACACCGCACCGGCAAACACACCGGTCAGTCTCTCTCACTCAGCTCCACCTGCTCCGGGTCCACCTAGGACTCCGTCGAAAGGCATGTGGTCTTCACAAGACACAAAAATGTTCGGGATAAGACTGTGCAGGGGTGAGTATAAACATACTCTGTAGGCACCCCAAAAACCCAAAACCAAAGAGAGAAATTGAATGGAAGAAGTCCGCTCATCCCAGCCAGAGGGAACCTAGACGAGATAGAAAATTCATCTCGTGACCATCCTCAGCTAAACACAACTCGTCAGATCAACTCAGGTGTATTCCCATACAAACACCTTGATTAATCCAGATATAATCAGATCACGCAACAAGCCACATGAGGTACCGACCTCAACACCAGCAACTGTCCCCAAATAGAAGAGCACACCACACGATCATTTTTATCCCATGTGACACTCATCCAAGAGATACACTCCATCGGGTTTCTCAAAAACCTCCCAGACACTCACCTAAGAGATCACGCTCGTCGGATAACATAACTAAGGAAACCTCGCTGAAACAACATAACCACCAAAATCTTAAGATAGGGGATCGCTCCTAGGGTCCACTAGGGGATACCGGAACCCACTTCGGTATACGATGCTCACAGATAGGGGATCACTCCTAGTGTCTGCTGGGGGATACCACGACCCGATCTGGCATACATAGTTCTCACAGATAGGGGATCACACCCAGTATTAGCTGGGGGATACCACCACCTGATCTGGAATACGTAGTTCTCACAGATAGGGGATCACACCCAAGATCCATTGGGGGATACCACAACCCGATCTGTCACTTGACAGAAGCACGACACTCAGATAGAGGATCATCTCCCATATAAAGGTGGTCACGACGATACCGGAACCCTATCTGGTATAACTCGAGATGTAGGGGATCATATACCCGACGATGCCACAACCCTACTAAGTACGCCCCACCACGTAGGGGATCTTAATCCCGATGTTTCCACAACCCTACGGGGTTAAATATCTAGACCGGGGATCACCGCCCTTGAATAAGCGGTCATAGCGATACCAAGAACCCGATCTAGGGAAAAGATGCTAGAGGATCCCGCTCTGGGCCCACCGGAGGGATGCCACAACTCTAACAGTTATCATCCCATCGAGAGGATCACAAAACTATACGAAGGTTGTGATGCCACAAGAACCCTTGTGGGAACGATCCAAGAGAGTACCCTCAACCACTCCTGGTCCAAGACGTCGCCAACCCGAGCAACCCGCAACAACACCACACTGTACACATCCAAGTCCAATACTGAGGCCACCATCGCGATCTACGCCGAAAAACACGCAGGATAGGCTGCTTACTTGCCCGAAATGGAGCACTGGTGAAAAAGTCACTATTCACCGTAGCTAGCTCATGCGGGGCCCACACAATGATCCTGAAACCCACTGAGCAGTTCATACCACGGAGATCCCCTCGGAAAAACAAGCGGAAATCGACTACTCGCTCGTCTGAAATGGACACCTGGTGAAAAGGTACTATTCACCGATGCCAACTCGGGCGGGGCCCATGCCTCGATTCTGAAAATCATCGAATGGATCGCACCATTGCAATACCTTCAGAAAAACACACAGGATCGACTAATCATCCGCCAAAATCGGTCTCCTGGTGTGAAAGCTATGTTTCTCCGCAGACGCCAAAACCCATCCTCGTAGGGCCCGTACCCCATTCTCAGTCCCAACACCCAGAAACAACTCAAAAAGTCCACTGTACCATCAGGGTCTCAACGCCACTGACGACACATCATTTGGACGCTCCAGGAAGAAGATACAACGGCCTAAAGTCGAATAATAATAAAATATCATTACTTTATTCGACTTTTCTTGCTCCCGGGCCACAATCCCGAACCCTTAAACCCTCAAACCCACACCGGAGGGTTTGACTTGTCGTCAGGGTCGAGGCTCCACAAATGGCACGTGAATCCGACTCTCAGATTGAAAGATATGAGGGTTTAAAGAACCCCCGGAAAAACCTGGCTGGACCACCGTCTGGATCGCCGGAAACCACCGCACTGCCACTAGATTCTGCTACACCACCGCCTGATTCTAGCACACCACTGCCGCGCCATCACCGGATTCCGCCATGGCCACCGCCACTCGTCACCGGAAAACCGGGTTTTCGCTGGAAAACTTCCAGGACCCACCGGGAGCACGCCGGTGCTCCAAATTCAGATCTGAAACATGTTTCCGAAAGCGTGGAACCCGAACTATACAACCACTATAAAAATTTGATGAACAAAAACATAAAAATGGGATCCGGGATTTTAAAACTCAAACCTCCTACCTCGCGGCGAAACGGCGAAGCTTCGGGTGCAGATCGACGCCGACGATGCCTTGAAGCTAGATCCGCTAACGAACGGCGCAGAAAACGGACGATTCTGGCTCAATTTGATGAAGAAACGGAGAAGGGGGGATATGGTTTCTTCATGCGTCCGCTGCGCATTAGAGGAGGGAGGAGAGAAGATAGGTTTTTCTTCTTATTATTTTTTATTTAAAAACTTTCATTTAAGACCATGCTCCCAACTCCGCGCCCGAAGAAGACAAAGGTAAGGTCACCCCTAGGGTAAACGCGCTGTTCTGAATGAAACGACAGAATCATATTTGTGATCCGAGACTCCGTTTAAGTGTTATTTGAGCCGACGCCAGTAAAACAACTTTTCCACTTATTAACGAAAACGCCCCTGGGGGCGCTTTCCACCGCAAGCCCACACCTGCAAAGTTTACACATCGCCTAGGGTAAACGACATGTTCCGAACGCAACTGTGCCATCGGATTCCTGTTCTGAGCTACCGCTTTGGAGACATCACACCCCCACCATGTGCATAGTATAAAAATATATATTATTTGATAAAATTAATTCTGGGCACACCGGGCCTCGGAATCGCACGCTGTCTTCGCGCCTAGCTCTGGAATTCTTCGTAGAAATATTCCAAACTTTGACAAGGCCAAAAACCCGAGTCGCTACAATATGGTACACTTAAATACCCTAATAATTTTTCATAATCTTATAACATAATTATTTTTTGAGTCTGATATAAACTCACTTACAGTTGTCAATGATATCTTCTTTCATTTTGAATTTATTTCTGGTCATTCTATTGTTTGTGAAAAATATAAATTATATTGTGGAAAGCACCTGACCTTTGGTAAAAGAAACCAATTATCCAGGTTTCTTGGAGTTAACTAAGGGGAATTTCATTTTACTTATTTAATATTAGTTCTCATTATTGGTAGGTTCAGAGGTTCTTTATCTTGAGTGGATTTCAACCAATATTATCAAGGATCTAGATAGTTAGAATGGTAAATACCTCTCCTTTTCTAGTCATTAATAACTTGTTAATTTAGTTATTACTTATATATTTGTATATTACTTTCATATTTATAAATATAATATAGGAATTTAAAATAGGATAGAGAAATATATTCATAATTTTATGGGGACCGGTATTATCTATGAAAATAATGGTTTCATGGTTGCATGAGGAAAATACACTAGGCCTGTTGGACTTGGTAATATGGGAATCGGGAATTTGGGTCTCCTTAATGAGCCATTCATTTATTTCATACTCTAGAAACTTATTTAATTTGATTCTTCATCATATCCCCTTAAATAAATATTTATTTAAAATATAAAATATGTAAAACTATTATAAATAATCTCATAATTTTATCCATATTTGAATATTTTCTATCAATATGTCCTCTCAAAAATGAAATGGGTTCCCTCCAAGAACTCTCTTGTGAACTTTCAGAAAATTAACTAGATAGTTGACTAGATTAAATCATTTTCCCACATTATAGAGGATATTATTCCCCTGAGTATTGGTGATACATTCAATAACATGGGGATAATTGGATCCAACGTTATAGTTGAATTTATTAATCAAATCTAATGTTACAAATTCAATGTGATGGATCATTACATATGGATTCCAGATAGGTTGGATGTTCATAATGAAAAAGTATTTTATAATCATGATGTGTTTTCTTGGAACTTCTCTCAACATGGGTTATCCTGTTCAATATATATTGTATTCATCCCTTTAGGTTCTTCATTCTCTAGAGAATTTGGTTTAACAAGCTTCCAATAGATGATCATCCTATTGTTATATTTCTACATATCCCATTGTTTTGTTAACTCTAAATGGATGATAAATAAAAGTTTCATCATTTTCTCATTCATTATGACTTTGTGAAGCTGAATTGGGGATGCATTTTTAGCCACTTCCTCTATGTTCTTCCTTCTTGGGTTAAAATTTATACATTCATATCTATTGTTACAAATATCACTCTCAGTATAAAAATAGAAACCCATAGATATGAACACTACTAGAGAAAAGGATTTTAATAGATTTAAAATAATCCATAAAAATTTCTAAAAAACACTATCAATCTATGAACCATTAAAAGGGGAGATTTTATCAGTTCTATAAAAGTACTGATAAAGGTGGGTCTTTATCATCACTAGAAAATGCACTAATAAAGGCCATACTACTGTAGTGTGAAATTAAAATTACATAACCCTACAACACCAAATATAGATGACAATGAAAAATATAGTATATGGATAATAAATAATTTAATTTAAATAAAAATTACATCATAAATATAAAAAAAATATATTATAAAAATTTAAAACATTTTTTGGTGAAATTACATTATCATGTGTAATTTACCAAAAACATTAAAAAACATCAATGATTTTACTGTCTTTGGCACCCAACCCCATCTCAAAGAGCGTGATGATGGTATCAGTTTCCAAAGCAACCACCCCAAATCAAGAATAAGAGTCCAACTATATAAGAAAAAATTATTATCCTATCAATATAGTCTATAATGGCCTATCCCTATGTATTTTATTTGCAATCAATTGCATATGTAGAACCATTTTCGTAGTTTGTATCCCCATGAACCATTAATGTCAGTAAATGTGGAAGTTCAATGAGTAGTTTAAAGGAACATTGTGAAGTTATTTTCGATTGGTTGGTCGATCCATTAAATAATTTTTATTTGACCTTCCACTTAACCCCTTCCCTTTGTTTCTCTATATTAACATTCATTGATTCATACCTTTTTTCATTAATTGTTAATGACTTTCATGAAAAATAAATTTGAAATTAATACATCCTTGTCAACATTTTTTTAAAAAGATCTAATTCCCATACTATGAATGTTCAAATAGCTTGATCAACTGTATGAATATCCACATCATCAAGTTGAATAGGAAACTCAACACTTGGTTCTTGGGCTACATCAATCACCACTCTCGCATGAGTTATTAAAATTTTTATAATTTGTAAAATATCTCCTTTGATATTATACGTGGTACCCCTCACAACAAGGTGATGGGTGGGTGTTTATAGATATAAATAAAATTCAATTTCACACTATAAAATATCAATAATGCAAAGTTTTCAATGTCTGACTGATTCACATTTCACAGAAACAATTATGATAATATTGATTACCTCTTCTAAGATAGCTCTTTTAGGGGAATAACTTACCTCAATGCTCATAGGGGTGGGGGTGGGAGTGTATATTTATTTAGTGGTTGTTCTTATATCATTTCTTCCCTTTAATTCATTACCATAATATTTTTTTAGTAACTCTAACTTCAAATTTATTTTTTTCCTAGATAAGAAACATTCTCCTATAACTCTTCCATTTTCTTATTATTTTACCACTATTTATTTCTTTTCTCAAAATATGTTCAAGATAACACACCAAAACCCACAAATATAATGCGACCATACTATTCTATCCACTTTACAGCCATTACTAATAATTGTTCATCAGGTACAACTTATGATGATTATTGTGTTTAATTCTAATAAAAGTAAACTATGTTTTCATTATTATGAAATATAGATATAATGTGAAATGAATTTGTATTATTTTATACTTACACATGATTCATACACTTTTTGTGTGATTTCTTCAATTAATATCTCTTCTTTATTTACACATTCCTCCTTCCATAACACATGATATAGGATGGAATTGTTTTTTTATTTTGATTCATAAGTATATATAGGAATGAACCAACCTGGGTCAACCCCTAACCGATCACCTGATCTGGTTCGTGACAAAGCCCTAAGGGCATTCCTGATCTCCACAAGATGGAAACTAGTGCCAAGAATCCATGAAATCACTATGGGAATGATTTATTCCCAATAAACCAAGATGAAATAAATAAAATAAAAAAACCAAGCCCGAAACAATAACCAACAACTGAAAATATATAATTACACTAAATTATCAATATACAAATATAACTGAACGAATCTAAAACTAAAAAAACCAAACGATGGTGACTTTATCTCCTTGATCTACCCCTCTAAATCTTGGCTCCACCTAGGGTTTCCTCTTAAAATCCTTCACTGTGGGGGTCTGCGGCACAACTGAGCATCTTTTATCTTTTTTCTTCCTTTCATCCCCTCATTTCCTTCTTCCTACTCAAACAACAGAACTAATCCCTAGGATCTGCCCTTGGTTTTCTCTCACGGATTTTCCACTCCATTATCATATCATCATCAGCATCAACCTCAATATCGGAGATAGATATTCCAGCCCAGTTTGATGCCATTATATCTCTTTGAACTGATGGACACTAATGATTCACCAACCCATTCTCCTGGTGCCCCAATGCTCTCGCATCCTTCTATTCACTTTTATGGTTTCTTGTTTGATTTTTTAGTGTTGAATGATCATTCAAATCTTTTGGACTCAGATTTTATACTTCATTATTAGTGTCAATATTTCTTCCTCTTCTTAGTCACACTTGATCTCAACTTTTCTCTTCTTTCTAGTCTGGACTCGTCGGACCCCAATTTTGGTCTTGCGAGTAGGTGGTCACAGTGGTTTGGGATGGTGATGGTGGTTTTGTCTGGATTTTTTCTTCATCTATTGGGTTTTGTATATGTTTTTTATCATCAACACTCCTCCTTCGCCCATGTTGCCTTACTCATCAGGAAAGACCCAATATTTGGTCAAAAATTATGGAGTTTTAGGGATATTTGGGATAGTGATGGTGGCAGGGTTGAAGGCGATTCCTCTATGGTGATGGAAATGTTATATAAGTGGATGAATTCAGTTCAAATCATGAAAATGGCTGATGAACTAGATGTTTCCTAGCATTCTGGTTCTGCAACATTTTTTATGCTTCATTTTTTGGTGTTTTGTTTGGTTTATTTTCAGTAGTCGTTGGACTCACGTAGGTGGATCTCACTGTCTAATTTTTGTGGATGGTATTATGTGTTTTTTGAAGATGGTGATGGTGATTTTGAGTTGATGATGATAGACTCTGGGAGTCTTCCCCATCGTCAATCTGGTGTAAAGATGAGTGATTTGTGTCCGGTAATGTGACATATGGTGGGTGGTGGCTCGGGGAAATGATTTTTTCTTCAGTTTGAATTAATAATTTTGATTTTGGAAATTTGAATTTTGGACTTAGTTTTGTGGTAATTTTCATGAAAGTGTGGTTTTTGTAAGGTTACCAATTATCCAAAATGTGGTTTTTATAAAATAATTAAAAAATTGATTTAGGGAAAAACAAACCAAAATGCTACCAATATGATCTCCATGGGATCTCATGGTAACCACCATCCAAAAATTGACTTGATACAAGATAGGACGAAACTGGAAACATGAACCTATAAAACAACTCGATTCTAACGACACATAATGGAATAAGTAGGGTGTGAGAATACAATAAATCAGTAGGTAACTACAATAGAATCCATACATTTTCTTTATTGAAATAGTCCACAACCACTAGTTTGTAATACATATATAAAAATAGGTTTTTATCATTATAATAAAAAAACACAACTTTCCCTTTTTCAAAACAATACACACCACATGACTATTTTCAAAATATATTACCATTTAAAACCAAATCCCAAAACAAATTCAAATAAAATGAATACCAAGCTATGATGAAAAAAAATAAATAGTATAAATATGAAACTAAGTGAAAATGAAAATAAATATGCACATAAACATAAGAACCATGGGCATTTTATAAACATACCTAGAGAGATCCCTGGCTGTTCTCTGGTTGGACTCACCTACTAGTGTATGGTGCGTCCCCCTAAGGGGTATAAACCTATATATTTGGGGTTAATTGGAAACCATCACTCGAACCTCTAAAATATACCCAAGAAACCCATGCTAATGGTACATGGTGAAAATATGAGGCCCTCACATTCATGACTCACCTTGCCTTCCACCACCACATTTGCCAACCCCAAACACTGACACCACCTATCTGATAACACACTCTTGGGAAAGACTCCATAGGGGTTACTTTTATGACCCCCTACCCAAAAATTGTACCTATCATGGGCCAACAATGGGAGAAGAGTGATAGTGACCCCTGAGTCCCGCCTCCAGTAGGCCCCGGGTTGGAGACTAACATTGAGGGAATAATAAACATATAGATGGGAGGCATTAACATTTTAGAGAAAAACATGCATAAGAGAGTGATAAGATAGACACCATCCAAATCCTACTCAGACTAAAATATAAAAGAAACCCAAGTACACAAATGTAATGTCATGAAACAACTACTATAATTGAAAGGATAAAATGTAGTGCTAAAAAGTAAAGTAAAACGACAACGATCACAAAGCCGAATCAACTCCTACAAAACCCCAATATAGTAGTAAATAGCCTGATATCCAACCTTATCCAACTAACATAAAAAATATTCTATATAACATAGGGTGAGTATCAAATTATACTCAATAGGATCCTCCCTAAAGCCTATCGTAAAAAATTAAAGAAAGCATACTAAAGAACAGTGAATAACAAGTGAAATTAACTCATCAATTAAACAGGTATACTAAGTTCCTAGCCTCACCATGGATACTCTCACTAAGTACCATATAAATAATATTATCATATAATAATGAATATCAAGGGTACCCTGCTACCACTTCCCCTCTAGTTTTCTTCTTTTCCATAATGTCACATGTCCTGAGAAACTCTCTCCAAAAAGGAAATCCTAAAGAAACCTAGTCAAAGAACCAAAACACGCACCCCATGCATTAACATGAACCTTGGGCATCACACCATCATGTCAACATAACCAATGTTACCAAGTAGTTTTTGGGATCCACCACAACTTTCATAACATGTATAAGATGTCGATTATTATACCTCAAGCCATCACAACCCATAAACCGAGTAAGGATTCTTAGGACATCACAACCTATACATGTAATACCTATAATAGTTCATATGAAAATATATCCAAAATATATGTGTGGGAAATAACCACAAGACATTTCACCCACCAAATCACATATATTGGGAAAACATAGTACCGTGTATACCATCATAAGTATTTTCCAAGATAAGAGAGTGAGATCAAAGGCGGTACTCATCCATCCATTCCCCCACTGAGATTTTATAGAAAACATCCCTAGGGCTTAGAATCACTGGGGTGTCAGTTTCCTTAATAGATATAGTGGATTAGTGAATAGAAAAAAAAATTAATAGAATATAATATAGCTCAAAACCACACTTTGGGTACAACCTAGTCTTAGACTCAATTGAAGCTAAAATCTCTCAAAATCTTGGCTAAGATTGCTAAGATTAGATATCCTAGAGAACACACTCATTTAAAGAGATATATTAAGTTACATTATCCCTTTTTATTAGTTTCACATTATGTTAATTAATTATTTAACCATTTATTAATCGTTATCAATTCCACATCACATTCCATTATCATCACAATAAAGATCCATGCCTTCTCGATATAACCAAACCGAGTACATAGTTTCTCAGAAATATAACCTCGTCATCGCATCCCAGAAAGATCCATCCCCGTGGGTTAAAAATCATTCATTCATTTATTCAATAACATTACCAATTTACATAATTCCATATTTACAAGTATTCTAGGAAAACATTCAAATCTACCAAAAAAGGGGATCAACACAGTGAGTAGATGAAATACTTGTAGATTCTTTTACACCTATAGAAAGAGATCAGACCCATCCAACCATGAGAAGCTAAACACAAAAATCACATGGAATACCCCATGCGTCTTCATCTCCCTTATAAGGAGAGTAAGGAAAATCAGCTGCCTCAAGCAGTGGTGAATGTAAAGAAAATAAACAAACAAAAGATTCAAAAAGCACCCAACATTCACATCAATGGGAAATATCATCTTAAACCCATTCAACCATCTCTGGTGTCCTCGTTGAAAACACATATGGAATCCCACCTTTTTATTACATAACTTTTCATTACATTTTACAAACAGTGAATCTTTAAAGTCGGGTGTCTTGGAAATTAGGAACAATATACATGAAAATAACATAAAATATTCTTCTAATCCATTTTTAAGGATTCATAATAAGTTAATCCTATGTAAAATTACTTCATGTCATAACCTGGAGACATACATCAATGGAAAGGGTGAGCAGAAGGCTCAGTAAGGAAAATAAGTGAAACAGTTGACATGTGATCCTGAGTATTATTGATAAGAACTTGATAAAAATCATAAAGACGTGATCAATGTAAGAATAGGAATATCATGATAAAAATAACATTAATCATAAATTTAACACATGGCTACAAAATTTCATTATAAATTCATGAATATATCACCAAGGTTCATCCCCAAAGTTTCATAAAAAATTACCAAGGTTATTCACCAAGATATCGTGAAACTCGTCATCTCTAGAGATTATTTCGTTACCCAATGCATTGTAGTGCTATCAGGGTGCACCCTTAATATGTCTTTATTTTCATATGATCCACATATACCATAATAAAAAATTTCATAAATAACCCATAGAGAATAAAAGAAATGGTTTTTATTTCAAAATCCTGACATTTTATAAGTTCTTAAAAATAAGTTATTTATGTCATTTATAACCCATTGAAAGGGAGTGAGGGTTATATGTATGTCAATTATAGAATACATTAGATCAAATTTATGTATTGATTAATACCTTTGGGAATGAAAATATATTTGGTTATTCAAATAAATAAAAAAAGAGAATTATTGAGAAAAAAGAGAGGGATAATTTGAGACAAAATTTCTGCAGCATAACGTCTATATAACATTTCCTGAGTGGTTATTTCTATCAGCTTGAAATTCTCCCTTAGGATATTCCGTTAAAGATTCGCATGTTGGAGTTCGTCTTGGGCTTGGTCTAAAGCAAAGCCCAGTGATGAAACATCCTTCCCAAGCTCTGAAATATGGGATTCATTTTTCCCGAGTCTACAGGATGAGGCTATCGAATTCCATTTCTATATTAATTAACCAAGATCACTTGTATTTATAAACAATAATTGTAAGGTTAAGAGTTTAGCTTCCAACGGTTATATTGGCCAACAATCATATAATATTCAAAACCCAACAATCTCATTTAATTATACTCACTTCATTAATTAAAGGATATAGTTTTTTTGAGTATAAAATGAAATAATACCCAAATTTAAGAAATACATTTTTTTCAAAAGTTTGGGTCGTTACACCACATGCATAAACTGATTCATCTATCCACTCTAGGCATCAATTGATACAAAAAACTAGGCCACCCTGCCCCACCTACCACAAAACCCTCCTGGATCATCCATCCTAGGTTCACATCACATCTGAGTCTCCCTACCCCACATACCACAATTCTCGTATCCAGAGCACATCACAAGTAGTATAAAAAACATAACAACGTGCTCTCAACCCTAAAGAAAGTAATTCATCCATTACACACAATGAGATCTCATAGCTACAAAATATAAGTTACATAACCATTACAAGATATAAGGAAACTTAGACCCAATAAGTCATTATATTTATCACACAACTGCTTCTTATTCCATCTTTAATTAACTAATTCATTATTCATAGGTTCCAACTATAAGAAAACTAAGAAATAAGATGTCACAAGCTATCAAAAATAAATTAACCAATTAATTTATCATGCCTTTAATCATTTATCAACAATAATAACAGTGATTCAAGTTGATTTACCAATTCCATTATACATGAATAAATGTATCAATTTGATTAACATCAAATTACAACAACAACAACCAGATTCATTACAAACGCTCTATCTTTTATCCAAATAATTATCAATTAATAATGGCTTTATGTTCTTTACCAATTTCCATTAAGAACATCATGCTATCCAAGAAAGGAATAGATATCAAACTATCTAGAAAATCAAGAGGCAAATCATTATCATGGTATAAAGAAAAAAATCATTATGTGATTGATACCAATTCTTTAGTCTGGTTCAGGTATTAAATTAAGTAAATTTCATTATGATCCAAGGAGATAAATCATGATAAATCTACTATTTCACATAAATAAATAGAGAAGCATTAAATCCACTACCTCCAAATGTCATTTTCATTTATCACACATGAACATATCAAAGCAACGAATCATAACCACATCTCCCAAAACAAATACATCCACCCAAAAACACCACAGCACAACCGCATCAACCAAAAAACAAATAAACTTCATTAGAAACATGGAGATAATTTTCCATCACATAAAAATGATAAACAGAAGGAAAAAGAATGAATAATCCAAAACAACAAAGGTTTATCATACCTTATGTTGAATACAAATAACTACGGATCGAAAGAGGGAGATAGTGATTAATCCTTGATGAAGGAATCCCAAAAACACCGAAGAGATGGTCATTGGGTCACCTTGGGTTGATGGAGAGATGCTGAAGCTATAGGTTTTGACAAAAACCAAGCATCTAGAAAATACATAAAACATATAGTTTCAGGGTATTACATGACGTGTAATCCCCTGTCAAACCATGTATTGCCTCGTGGTTGAGTTTCAACAAAAAGTGTGTCACCTCTCGATTTTACATTATTTTTCAAACTTTGAAGAATTTCATGTTGTGAATCGCTCTTTCACACCGTGTAAAAGTATTCTTGTCATGAAGATTTGTATGGGAACCCATGAAACTAGATTTCAGATCATGTAATATAATTACACAATGTTCAACCCCCTTTCCAGTTTTTACTAAACCGAAGTCCTCCAAACATCTTCAGAGCCACCTCTGAGCACTTCGATATTTGAAAACATGTAAATAGTCAACCCATGCATATTTTATCCCTTAAATAAGATACATATCAAAAAATTATCATCCTATAGAATCTAAAACCAAACTATAGATAAACTAGAAAGGGTCTATCTAAACATCCACCATGTGAGATACCTCTCAAAGCTTCTACCACCATAGGAGCTCACCACCTCACTAGAGGAATAAGTGAAAAACAACACAACAACCACAACCAGATACTAAACAAATTTCTAATGGATATACCTCTCAAAAGAAACAAAGATACATCAAGAAACAATAGAAAGCCATCTCATAAATATAAATTGTCTACAACCACAAAACTAACAACCTTACAAGTGAAGTGATAAACATAAAATAGATCAGGGTACTAATCTTGTATCTACGAATCACATTCTTAGTTACTGTCCTCAACTCCATTGTGCCACCACAAGACGAGAACCAAGAGGATAAAACACTTGTGTAACACCTTATCCTGGAGGTCTTGGATATCTACAGGACACTCCACAAAGGCCATATCATCATCAACATCGATCTTACCCCAATCGATGATGTGAGAATCATCAAGAAGATAACGGTGGAGCTACGACACGTGAATAAAATCATGTACCCTTCTCATCCATGTGGGAAGTGTTACTCGATATGCCATAGATTCAACATGATCCAATCACATGATAGTCACAACAAACTGAGGAGAAAGCTTACTCCCATGACCAAACCCTCACTGCCCTTGATGGGGTGTCACCTTTAGAAACACGTGATCTCCAATGTCAAATTCTAGAGGTCTCCTCCTATAATCTGCATAGGACTTTTTGTGATCCTGTGCTGCCTTCATCCTCTCAAAAATAAACTGAACCATCTATGTTGTATTCTATACCAGTTCTAGCCCGAGAATTATTGACTCTTCAACCCCAGTTCAGCAAAATAGAGTATGGAATGGTTGGCCCTACAAGGCATCAAATGTATCCATTCTTGTAGTGGAGTGAAAACTATTATTGTAAGTGAACTCTATCAAGGGTAGGTGCCTCATCAATGAACCTCCAAAATCTCGGACACTAGAGTGAAACATGACATCAAGATTCTAGATGGTCAGATATTTTTGACCATACTTATATGGATGAAAAATAGATTTATGATATAAATGGAAACCAAAATAATTGTGGAGGCATCTCCACACCCTCGAGGTAAAACTATATTCTTGATTAGAAATGATTATCCGCAGGACTCTATGAAATCTTACCACCTCCTCCAGATATTTCCTCGAAAAAAGATCAACTAATCTTGAATCATTGATAGCTATTAAGTGGGATGATTTCATTAAATGATCCACTTCTACCCATATAGATTCATAGCCTACATGATCTTGAGGTAAACCAGTAAAAAAGTCCATAGAGATTTCCTCCCACTTCCACTGAGGAACATCTAATGGTTAGAGCAAACCACTAAGAACATAGTGCTCAACCATCACCTTCTAGTAGACCAAACATTGAGACAAAAAATCTTTAATTTGATCCTTTAAACCAGGCCACCAAAATTGTCCTCTCAAATCTCGGTACATCCTTTTAACACCAGGATGTACAAGTAAGGGAGAACTATGGATCTATCTGAGAACCATATCATGCATCAACAAAGGAACTAAAATCATTCCCTGACACAACACATGGTGTTGTTCGTCCTTATACCAACCATCAGGGGCCTCACCAAAAAAATAGGTCTCTCCAAACCTCCACCTCAAGATTCCTCAACTAGGACTCTTCTACCTAATTCACCAATGATGACTACACCGTCAACTGAAAAAGACATCCTCAACCCCCAACTTCTCCCATATACATATGTAATATTTAAAGATCTTCTACTAATATCTAGGAATCACCAAATTCACACACTGCATCACTACTCAAACTCCATCTCAACAGATCCGTGAAAAAATATCCCTTTCTAGGTGTATATGAAATCTTGAAGTTGCAAAAATGTGAGAACTCCATCCAGCGATGCTAGTGCAAGTTCATGTCACGTAGGGAGAAAACCTACCTTAGGCGTTTATGATCAGTGAAAACCAAAGAGCAGTCACTAATGAGGTAATGTATCCACAATTTAATGGAAAAACCTATTTCCACCTACTCGAGATCATGGGTGGAATAATTATATTTGTGGGGATGAAACTGTCGAGACCCATAAAAAACGACCAATCTATGATGCATTAGAACACATCCTAACCCCAGATGTGATGTATCCAAGAAAACCTTTAACTAAACTACTTCTTCCAGCGACAAAGAACTGGATCACTGATCAACATCTCTATCAGATACTTAAAATATTCCTGACACTGACCAGTCCATATGAATGCTTGATCCTTTCTGGTCAACCCTATCAAAGAAGTCACAAACTGAGAGAAATCAGTTACGAACATCCTATAATAGCCTACAAGACCATGGAAACTTCACACCTCTTCCACTTTCTTAGGAGATTCCCAAGATACAACTGCTTATACATTTGATGGATCCATAAATACTCTCTACTCGGATACCACATGACCCAAGAAATGGAATTATCGAGCCCAAGAATTACACTTCGACAATGTCCCAAACAACTTCTCATGGAAGAGAACTCCCAAAATGGCACATAGATGCTCTGTATTCTCCTCCTAGTACATTTATTACACAAGTATGTTTTCGTTGAAAACCACTACAAACATATCTAGGAACTCACAGAACACAACGTTCATCAACCCCATGACCACAACTGGTGCATTCATCACACCGAATGACATCACAATGAACTCATTCTTAGGGATATCCTCATCCTTCACACACATATGATGATATAATAATCACAAATTTATCTTCAAGAAACAACATGAACCCTTTATTTGATTGAAGAAATCATTAATACAATGAAGAGGATATAGTTTATTCACTATCAATTAGTTTAAGTGATGATAATCGATTCACTACTTAAAAATGCCATCATCCTTCTTCATGAAAAAAACTGGTGCACCCCATGGTGACATTCTTGGAGAAACGAAACCACACTACAATAGAACATCAATCTATATACACATATCCCACTACTTTTAAGGCACCGTCCTATATGGAGACATCAAGATAGAGACATGCCTAGTTGTAGTTTGATCTCAAACCCGATCTCCCAAAGAGGGGGTAAAACTATATCCTCTTATGGAAAGACATGATGGTACTCTTACAAGAACATGGAAAATAACAACTACTAAACTTCAAATGAACCTCAACATCAACTCATCCTTCAAAGATAATAAAGAATGAAAACGTCTCCAACCCATTTTAGGGTCTCTCTCAACAACAAGCATTTTTGGATCTCCATCCACATCGAAGAATACAACCCAACTCCTAAATCAATCCGTGATATCCTGCACTGAATACAACCAATCCATGATGAGGATGATATCATATGGTTGTATTTATAAACATAAGATGACTCCCCAAGAGAAGTTCTACCACAGTACTACTTCACAGTCTCTATATAATGAAAACAAGTAAGATTGACCTCAAATTGGCATATTCAATGCCAAGGGCACTGAAAGTCTCTCTACCTCAAGTCCAAATGGATGGACATGCGTATGCGATATGAAGGATTGTGTTGATCCCAAATAATACAAGGAATGAAACCAATTATAAAACAAGAAAAGGGTATCAAGAATGACATTTGGATCACCTGGAGCTAACAACAGTAAATCATAAAGCTGAACACAACCTACTCAAAGACCTCTCTGACCATGTTGACAACCACCTACATAGTCGTGATTTTATATTTAAGGATGGAGAGCATCCCAGGTGTTTTCTATTACTGCGCGAACTATTATCTGTTAACCCCAAAATGGAAAAACCTATTGTTACTGCCTTGGATGGAAAAACCCTAGCAAAGAAACCTAAAGAAGAATGACTGACACATACTGACTGCTCTGAAAGGACGAGCACTTTTTCTACTGATGACCTTATACTCCACTATAAAAAACAAGTATTTAATCCATTTTTATAGGCCTGAGAGACGATTCCCTCATAGAAATGAAATACTGAGTGATAGGATCTACCCATGGCTAATCAGAAAATATTTTTTCGTGAAAATAAGGAACCCTATACCATAGTTATGCTTTATGAAAAATCCTAATGAGTCCCCTCTCATGATGATCCAATTTTGGATAACATCCTCTTGAAGAACTCTGATCTTTCTAAAACCTCATGATATGTATTCAGCATAAATGGGGTGACCTAGCATTGAATATATAGATGAAAAGACTCCTCAAAATGCCTCACCCTAGACTCCTAATCTAGAAACAGGTCCAAAGCATATCGCAGAGGGTTCCTGAAATGGATTCCAAACTTTATCACATTGGAGCTCCCCTACTGAAGGGTGTGCAACTCCTAGAAAATGGTTACCTTCGAGGTCGAAGAATGAAAATCAAATCTGAACTGGTATTAGAACTCCTCCCAAGAGACTCCTAACTCTTTACAATCCCTAAAGAATAATAACCACCACTGAATCATTGCTCCCTACAGCCTCATCACACCCATCGTTACCCAGTTCTCATTCCAACCACAGATAAAACTGAAGGCTATCTCAACCTCCTCTAACTCATCCTCTATGACTACATATAAAAAGACCCCTCATACTTATGTAGACTCTAGCGCTGATACTATCAGAGTGTCCTCTTCTATGTTTCATCATTTTCAACCTCTACTCTACGACAATCTACTGGCACAAACTTCTAAAAATCTTCTACACGAACCTGATGTGGACGTTGACCTGGATCCATACCTACAAATGATAAAATAGTTAGAACTCCTAAAACTATAATATGGAAGACATTAACATTAATTAATTGTTTTATTTTATTCATTTTGAGGTTAACTTATCCTAAGGTCTACTCATTCAAACATATGCACAAAGAAGAACGGTGAATGATACTATTCTGGGTCTCTACATTGAAAACTATATCACATTGTTTAGTAGCCACTGTAAGCTTAAATTTTTGTGCATCAGATCATAGGGGGCCCTAAATACCCATGACTCAGCAGGTCTTTCATGTTTACAATGCTTATTAATCTTATCTGACACTGTTTCCCCACCATCCCATGCAACCTCACCTGTGCCTAACTCCAACTCCATTATATCCCTCAACTAGACCTCTAATACCACTATGTCACCATCCCCTCCCCACAATGTGTACTCTTCCTGGGCTAGAAATGGGAGAAGATAAATAGTGACCCCCCCCGAGTCCCACCTCTAGTAGGCCCTCGGTTGGTGACTAGAACCGAGGGTATAATAGACATGCATATGGGAGGTATAACCCTATAAAATAAACACATGCAGAAGAGAGATATATGATATACACCAACCAAATACCTCTCAAACTAAAATATAAAATACACCCATGTACACAATTGTAATTTCACTAAAGAACTACTACAACTGAAATGACAAATTGCAGTACCAAAAAATAAAGTAAAAGGGAAGCGACCACAAAAACCAAAAAACTCTTGCAAAACCCCAAGATTGTAGTAACCAACCTGATCTCTAACTTGATCCGACTGACCTAAAAAATTAGTTTATATAACCTAGGGTGATTATAATAGTATACTCAGTTGCATATTCCCTAGAGCCTCTCATGAAAAAGTAAATAAAGAATGCTAAAGCATAGTGAAAAACAAGAGAATATAAATCATCACCGAAATAGGTATACTATGCTCTCAGCCTCACCATGGATACTCTAAAAAAGTATTGAATACAATAAAATATTATATAATAAAGAATATCAAGGGTTCCCTACTAACACTTCCCCCCTGGATTTCCACTTTTCCCTAACATCGCACGTTATGAGAATCTCTCTCCAAAAAGGGCTAGCCTGAAGCCACCTAGGTGAAGCACCAAAACATGTGACATGTGCCTAAAAATACACCTTGTGCATCGCACCACCACATACACATAACCAAAGTAACCAGGTAGTTTTTGAGACCCACCATAGCTCGAATAATGTGTATCATACGTCAAGTATAATTCCTCAAGACGTCATAGCCCATACACTGAGTAAGGATCCTCAAGACATCAGAACCTATACACGTTATCCTTATAATATTTTGTAGGAAAATATATCCAAAATATATTTGTGTCAAGTAACCATAATCCATTACAGCCCTCACCACACATATATGGGGAAAACTAACCATCGTGCAAACCAGAAAAAGTAACTACGAAGAGAATATAGAAGGGCCAAAGTGGGTAGTCAACTATCCATCCTCCCACTATGATGTTGGGGAAAACACCCCCAAGGCTCCCAATCCCTAGGAGGCTAGTTTCCCAAATTGATTGGGTGGAGAAGCATAGAGACACAAGAAAAGTATAAGATATGATATATCTCACAACCACACTATGGGAATAACCTATTCTTATACACAACTACAACAAAAGTTTCTCATACTCTTAGTTTCCACTGCTATGAATAGATATACTATAAGAACATAACCATTTAAATTGATATATTATGTTTCTTTTTCCCATTTTATCAGTTCAACTTTACATTAATTAATTATTTAACCATTAATTAACCATTATCAATTCCACATCACATTGCATTATCATCAAAACAAAGATCCATGCCATCCAGGTATAACCAAAATGAGTCCATGATTTCTCATAAATATAACCTCAATATTGCATCCCAACATGCTTAAATCCCATTGGTTAAACATCATTCATTTGTTCATTCAACAACATTACCACTTTCCATAATTCTATATTTCCTGGTAGTCTAGGAAAAAATTCTATGCTACCAAACAAAAGGGGCTCAACACTATGATTAGAAGAACTACCTATTGAGTCTTTTACACATATAGTTGGAGCGTAGACCCATCCAACCATAAGAATATAAACACAAAAAGAACATGGAATACACCATGCATCTTTACCTCCATTATAAGTAGAGTAAGAAAAAACAGCTACCTGAAGCAGTGGGGAAAGTAGAAAAAATAATCAAACAAAAAATTCAACATGAACCCAACTTTGACATCAATAGTTAAGCCCAACTTCATGTCATTACATCATCTTTGGTGTCCTCCCTGACACCTCCTGCATAAACTGATGCATTTTTCCACTCCAGGAGTCAACTAATCCCACAACAACCATGTCTCCCTACCCCACATACCACAAAAAACCCTCCAGGCATAGACATATTAGTATAAAATCTCATCCATGCCTCCCTTCCCCACACTCCACAAGTATTGTATCCGTATCACATCGAAAGTAGGAGGAAAAAGCATAGTGAAGGGATCTCATCCCCAATGTAAGGCATTAAACCTTCACACACAATGAGCTCTCACAACTCCAAAACATAAGGCACTTGGCCTTTACAAGCTATTGGGAAACTCAGGCGCTACAAGGCATTATATTTATCAAACAACCAGTTCTTATTCCATATTGAATTAAATGATTCATTATTCACAGGTTCCAACTACAGGAAACCTAAGATACAACCTATCACAAGCTATCAAAAATTAATTAACCAATTGACATATCATGCCTTTAATAATTTATCAACAAGAATCATTATGTTTCAGTTTCATTAATCAATTATATTATACATTCATATCTGCATCAATTTGATCAACATAAACATACAACAACAATAGCTAGATTCATTAAACATTCCTCTTTATCTTTTAGCCAAATAATTATCAATTAATTAAGAATTTATGTTCTTTACAAGTTTCCATCAAGAACATCATGTTAAACTAGGAAAGGTAAAAATATCACACTATCTAGAAAACCAAGAGTCAAACTATTATCATGGTATAGATCAAGAATATTGCTACACGATTGATACCAATTCTTTAATATAGTTCAAGTATTTTATTAGTTCAGTTTCAATGCGATACAAGGGGCTAAATCATGATAACACTACAATTTCACATAAATAAATAGAAAATTATTGAATCCCCTACCTCCAAAGGTCCTTTTTGTTCTTCACATGTTAAATAACCAAAGTGGCAGATCACGATCACCTCTACCGCAACAAATACATCCACCCGAGGACATCATGGCATAATCTCATCAACCAACAACCAAAGAAACTCCATTAGAAACATGGAGAACACACACCATCACATGGAAAGGAGAAATAGTTGGAAACGGATCAAAGAAACCATAAGAACAGAGGTTGATAATACCTTATATTGAAGAAGGATCACTATAGCTCGAAGGAGGGAGATAGGGATCGATCTTTGATGAAAGAATACCAAATAAGATGAATATAGTGTTCTTGGGTATCCTGGGGTCGAGGGAGATCCACTACAACCATAGGTTTTGAAAAAAAACTAGTGGATGGAAAACAGTAAAAAAGATAAAGTGTTAGGGTTTTAAAAGACATGTAATCCCCATT
The DNA here is from genome assembly GCA_963277665.1 of Viscum album. Lineage (NCBI taxonomy): Eukaryota > Viridiplantae > Streptophyta > Magnoliopsida > Santalales > Viscaceae > Viscum > Viscum album. Next base: position 671,719,517 of record OY728133.1, read on the forward strand.
CATGTCATGTAATTCCTCATGGTTGAGTTTGACTGAAAAACACGTCACCCCTCAATTTTATTTTATTTTCTAGACCCTGAAGTATTTCACACCGTGAATCCTACTTTCACACCATGTAAAAGTTTACTTGTCATGAATATTTCCAGGGAAAACTATGAATCATAATTTCACATCATTTAATACAGTTACACAATGTACAATCCCCCCTTTCTAGATTTTACATAACCGAACTACTCCAAACATCTTTAGATCCACCTATGAGAACTTGGATCAATGAAAAAACAAAAAGAGTCAATCCACGTAGATCTGAGCCCTTACAGTTCCCATCTCACAACAATACATTCAGAAATTCCAACTAGGCTATCACATCACATATTCTTTCAAATAATTTCTCAAAATATGCCAAGATACCAATTGTACAATTTTAATTTCAAAAAAAAATGATTTTCCAAACATTATAAAGTGAGAACAGAGCCTTTAATATTATAAATTCCAATACATTACAAAAATGTTTCCTACACATTTACAAAACAATATAAAAACAACTTTTATATGATAAATGAGAACTGGAAACTTACATTAATCATTTTATAAAACAAATATTATGTTCTAAACAGGCCTCAACCAAGATTTGAAAAAAAAATATGAAAAATGAACTCATGGGAAAATCACCTTCACCATGTTTATACTCACAAAAAAATTATTTGGAATACATTTTCACCACCTTTTAAATTTATGAAGTCTATTTTAAAACACTACAATAATAAAACGTGTTCAAACCAAATGTTTCCTTGGGAATAATCCCTTTAAAATTCACATTCACATCAAAACCCCTTTTTATAAAATGCATAAAAATACATTCACAATTAAATGAGGTGTTTGTAAATAATAACAAGAATATAACTTGAACCAAAACCCATTTATTTTATAAATCCTACTTTCAACACACATGCATATCAATTCATTTTAAATACAACTTTTTAAAGAAACACCACTTGTTTTTTAAATAATCCAATAATCACACGTAAGAGTCATGCCATAAAAGTAGCCAATTAACAAACATAATTACAAATTCAAAACACAAAAATGATATTGAAATACTACCAAGTTAAAACACCACTCAAATCACATGATTTCACTTTAAAATAATAATTAACAATTTAACGAAAACCTTGTGTGCATAACTATATAACATGATTATGTAAACCTCTTTAAAACCACTTACACCGATATTTTAAAACATAAAAACGCCATACCAAGGAAAAAAGCATACCAAAAGCATGTATAACACATTTTTAAATTATTTAAGAAAATCCAAGAATCAAACGGAATGAATAAAAAAGAAACTGACAGAAAAACCTACTTCAACAGAGTAAAAATGTGTCAAAACTTCAAGGGAAGGAAAAATACACCCCAAAAGATGATCTGAAAACCCAAACATCAATGAAATTGATCAAAATAATCCACCCCTAACCCAATCTTTTTACCAAGATAGAAAAAACACAATATAGAAAAATATCTCAAGATAGGATAATAGAAAAATGATAAAATGGAAAAATCACTAGAAACCCACCATAGAACCTTGGAGATGAACCCATATAGAAGGGATAAATAAGGGGACTGGGATTTGGGGATCCCTTTATGTGCTAAAACAGATCAAGATGGATGAAATTATAAAAGGGGATAATAATAGGGAAGATAAAGATTATATTTTCAATATTTTAAAAATCTGGGCAGCTTGCATGTTTTTTCCACATGGTTTTCCAAATAATGTTCAAGTTGTGTGGTCTCCACTGTCAAAAAGGATAGATCCTCACTCACATTTGTTTTAAAGTTTCCCAAACCATGTAAAAACTATGTTCCTCACCCCTAGATCCTTGAAAAATCTTCACAGTTACCTAGGAAATGTTTCATTGTTTCCCTTAACTGTGTGCTATCCCTACAACCCTTGCTTCCATGCCCAAAACTTCCATTTTTCAAGAAAAACTAAAAAATTAAAATCAGGACTGAAACCGAACCTCCACAAATGGATCCAAGATTAAGAAAATAATAAAATAAAAAGGGTTTCATGTTTGGGGTGTGACATAGAGGAATATAATTATATTTTTGTTTCATTTCACATAAATATAATACGGTAGTTTTAAAATACATACCAATTTATTTCAAGTGAAGTGTACCCCATCCTTACTTTATGATAGGAGTACATTGGTTTTTATACCAATTTCTCATTTTTATATCACAATTTATGTTTTATAAATTAAAAATTATTAATCAAAGTTATTAATAAAAGTATTTTAAAGCATTTTATTACCAGTAATAATGTATCTTAAATGATTTATCCACACTGTGACCAATAAAATCAACACAAATTTTTTGGTTTACCAGGTGTTCATATAACTATAATGTGTGCATGTGAATTCTCAATTCAATATATTTGATATGAAACTTTATAATAATTTTGTGAAAGCCTCTATGAGCCTTTCTAGTGAGAATTAAAAAAAATTAATCAAGAGTCATCTACTATAAATGCACTCTTGAAGGTATAATGAAGAGTAATTAAATGTTTTTTTAGTAAAATAAATAATTTATATCATAATGTTACCCCAATATCATACCAAATCAGTATCTTAAGTGCGATCACAACATTGTGTAATGAATCTAGATCAACTGACACAGGCATGTGAGTGGTGAGCCAAATGTAACTATTGAATATGGCCTTGTTAGGGTAACCAGGCTAGCCATGTGCATTCTATCCACCCTCTAATTTGATGCCTTCATTTCTCACCGTAATATTATTTTATAACACCTTTAAGCTATGAAAGTCATATTATTTCTAGGAAATTAGTTATCTACCATATACCATTCCCTCATCTTTAATATCATTTGTAATCTGTTTCTCTAGATTCGTAGCATTCGTATGTGAAGAAGGTTATTGTTCCTCTATATTTAAATCATTTGCCTTTTCAGAAAACTAATGTTCCTAAAGATTTGGATCATCATCATGTACATAATTCATTATTTACAGATGTGGTTTAACATTTAATTTAGACTACATAAATACAGTAGTGAATTAAAAAAAATATAAGTCTCCTCAATGAATATTACAATGAAAAATTATAACACGATTATATATAAATATTCAAATATAGTTTAAAGGGACTTTACCCCTCTATAGAGTACGAGATACCTTAATTACGGACTCATATAACAAACAATACCCCATCTACATTGGGGTTACTAAGAAAATATTGTGACATCCCAATGACGGTTTAATCTAATTTAAATTGACAAATAACCCATCAACATTTTTGGATGATAATAGAACAATTGAACACCTTCATTTTTTGAGATGTGGAAGACAAAATACTTTTACATACTATGATTCCATTATAAATGGTTCATATTTCTATGGATCCTTAATAAAATTCAATTTCACGAATCTCAAATCATATATTTTAAAATAAATCATATTATTAACCATCCTTCATTGAAAAATCATTAATTTAAATACTGTTTAATCCAAACCCCATATTTGTTAGATGATTCAAATGTATGAAATATTTTTATAAATTGGATTTTAGTCCTTGGTACCAGATACATGTGTTGCATTAGACAAAAGTGTAACTTTAATATTTTGCATGGTACTAAATTAATCATGCTCATTTTTCTTAAATGTATAACCATGAATTACATATCCATTATTAGATAATACAATCACACTTGGTCCTATGTCTATATATTGAAGTTGTTATGAAATTAAATTTATAATTTTAGATGACTACATAAAAATATGTCCTCAAAACCATCCTATAAAATATTAATTATGTTTATTTGATATCCAACTTTCATCCCTTATTATATAAAAATTCCTGAGAATTTATTTGTGGGTTTCAACTAATGTTCCAACCTCTATAATATTTAAAAAAATAAATGTGGTCCGGCTCTTGATCTATAATAGTAATTGTTATAATATCTATTCCATAAATTCCTTCACCCATAACCCGACTAGTGTGAAAAGAGTTCTGTAGACCAAAGCATTCCAAATTGGAAAAGTAGTTGGTACAAAATTCAATGGCTTCCTAAATATAATATCACTCTATACCACAACCTTATTGTTGCCTTCAATTTTTTGAAATTTCCTTTCAAATTTTTTTTAAACCATTCAATGGGGTACATAAATATATGATGTATAGGACCACATAGTCAAATCTCTCTTACCAAGTGAACTATCATGTGAACCATCATGTTATAGAATGATGGTGGGAAGAAGATATCCAATATATATAATATGATAATAATTTTCTTTTCCATATTTGAAAATTTCATTGGGTATTTAATTTTACTACATATTTCATTGATAAAGAAATAGAGATTGGTTAATTTATTATATAAATTCCAAGGAAAAATTAATTTTAAATATATATTCATTGTATATTTCATCAAAACATGATATTCTTGTTATTTAAAGCACTTTAAAATTAAATCATTCATTGACACAATTTTCTAGATATTTGAAGAATACTGCCCTAGAACCTGTATATCATTTCAGAAGATTCAAAAATTATTTCTCTCTTATTTTGAAATATTGTATGTATTTAGAGGAAGAAACTTCCATTTATCACCCATTACAAGATCCAACTATAGTGTCCCGGGTTTTCTAGAGTTTCAGATTTTACTAACCTATTTGAATTTTCTTATTTGGTGGTAGGACCAATTCATTTATTTATCTTCGTAACTTAATTATTAAGGTTTTCTTAAACCAAGACCCTATTTCTAGATGGGATTTATGGCCCAAAAATTGCCTTGGGTTTTTAGGTTAGTTTTTTTGCATCATCACCCAAAAAATCATTTTGGGAAAGAGATGACAGAGGTGAATAGTTTGGACAAACATTAAAGCCTCCTAGGAGTAACTGTGTGGCCCTTCAGTGTCAATGGATACAATTTTTCAAATTGTAATGGTGTGGGTACATGACCATGAAATACCTATATATTTTTTAATAGAGGGGAATCTGACGGTTTGTGTATGGTTTGGAAAACCATGCACCTAACTATGTGCAGTTTGGTTCTTTAAAAGAGAGAACCACATGATTATTGTATAGTTCCAAACCATACAACCCATTAAAAAAGAAAAAAAATACCATTTCTCTCCCTCTTTATTCTAAATTTCCTCCTACTTTCAACATAGTTCCACTTCAAAATAGTGGGAGGTCCTTTAATTCTATTCGGCCTTGTATTTGAGCCTTCCTCCGACCAGACTCGGATCCTAGATCCATTGGTGGATACAGATTCAACTCAATAAGAACTTTAATTTCAATGATTCTTTTCTTCTTTATATCACTATATATAATTCTAAATCCATGTGATCTCTTTCCCCCTATTTTCATGGCGTTCATATAGAATTCAATTTTCATCTGACATTGCTCGAATTAGAGGATTATATCAGATGATTGAGTGCCTACTAGTATAAGGTAGGTAGTGACTAGATTTCTCCTTGGTTTTGTGGGTGTATTGTGGGTGATTTCTATACATTCCAATGAGGGTATTTCGAGTGATAGAAACCCTTAATCGAATGATTGTTGTCATTAAATTATTAAATTTTTGATGTTAGATGCCTTTAGATATACCCCTGATATAATATGAAGGTCTAAGTCTATTAAGGGGCTTCTGAAAAATGGGAACGTTTAGGAATGGTGTGTGTTATAAATTAAATTTATTTTTTTATATTAAATGATTTAATTCCATTGTAATGTGATGGTATTGGCCCGAGGATGAAGGTTATGTCGATCACTTGGATTGGGGTAACATGGTTTGTCATGTTGGGGGAGGCCTGAGTTAAATAGGGGGATGTTGATCACCAGGTTGAGGTGAAATGGTTGTCAGATTGAGGAGACAAGGTTGTTTGGATGAGGGAAAAGCCCATTTGACTTGAGGTGGTGTTAAACATAGAGATTTAGTGAGATGGTTATAGGTACATGAGGTGTTGGATATTGTGGATTAGGATGTTGGTGATTTCTTCTCATCATTTGTTGACCAACCTACCTTTGGATTTATGTACTCAGAGATAGGACTTAGTCGAGGTGGTGTTTGCCACACATTATAGGTGGATCCCCATGTATATTATGCTACTTAGGTGATAGTGTTGACAAGAATATACATTAGGTATTCCCACCATATAAAATCCACATGGATAGTGATGGACTATCAGTTGATGGTGTTGATACCATCCATTGGGGGATGATGATCACTATTTCACATGAGTCCATTGGGCCAAGTTAATGGGAGGAAAGGTATCACTGAACACTGATATATTAGCTGTTGAGTTGATGATGATTATATATTTTTGGAAAGATATCACTGTGCCTCGGGATGTTGAGCTCTGAGCTGACATTGATTTTCCGAGTTGAGGTCCGAGGGACCATGGGCTTGATTGGGCATGCTCTTTGGACACTTATTACTTGATTTATGGAATGATTTTCCTATGAAATTATTTTAGCTAGAACCTAAGGGTTCAGCAAGATTTCTACTCATTAGGGTGTGAGTTGGGTGTTATTACATTGATTCTTGTTGCCACAATTATATATATGAAGATAGGTGCTATATTCTATATATATAATTGGGTGCAGATATTTAGACTTATACCAAGGATGGATAGACATGGTGATCACTTTGTTGTGGATATTAAGAATATGGGAATATGGTAATTTGTTAAATGGATATGTAATGATTTTTTATTTATATTCAAAATACATCTGCACAATTATGGATGTATGATAGTCACACATCGGTGGTGTCCTACTAAGACTATTCTCACACCCTACAACGGCCCCTTGAGGGTCATGTAGACATTATGTTTTTGTGATCAGATATGTATTCAGATTTTGGAGCTATACCTTAGTAATCAATTTGGACCTTTTTCATGGTATGGATTTCATTAGACCATGGTTTTTCCTCTATATCAACTATAGTTTTTTTGGACATTATTGTTATATGTTTCTACTAGTGGTTGGACACATACAACACTTTTATCTATTTTTTGTATGACCTTCTATGCTATGTTTAGTATTCAAAAAAATATTATTCATTCCATTGAGTTATGGTATACTTGAGATATATATAGAAAATTATTATTATCACCACTATATGTTATAGTCTTCCCTCTATCACCTCTCAAACCCTTACTGCTAGTCGATAGACTTTGGAATACGTGGAGGCACGCCTAAGGCCCAGTGACCAACTGACCCAAAGCACCACTTTAAGTGGAATCCAAGTTATGGAACTATAAATTATATTACAAGGGGTTATTTTTCTGCTTCCTAAAAGAATCAAAATAACCTGGTGTTATATAAATACCGGGTTTGGATGGATACATATGGTATCAACGACTGTTTCTTTTCCTTTTGGTTCTTACCATTTGGTTATGGTAGACCATAGACTAGGATGTAATCTGGACTAGGTACATAGCTCTTGTTTGGGTGACTAAATTCCCATGTATGGGGGGGTATACATAGTTTCTAGGGAAGGAAAATTGATGTTATTTCATGTTCTTTTGATATTTTATTTGGTTTCCACCACAAGTGTCGCACTTAGGTGTGATGTTTATCTATTACATGCCTTTCGCTCTTGGCTCAGTATGGAATGGGAAATTTTATTATATATCATGATAGGATCTTAGAGTTATATTTTGTGTTTTTCTTGTGATTTTCATTGGGAACCTGAATTTCATAAAGATGGGTTAGTCCATTTAAAGTATCAACCATGAAGCAAAATAGTGTTTTCTAACTTAGACACTATTTTGGAATTATAATAATTTAATAAAGGAATGTGGTTTAAATGATATCTTTATGAGACTATATGTGATTCTAAATGAACGTGATATATGGGCCTTACCTTGATAAAGGTAGGTAGGGATGATGACAGGGGTAGGCTGTTTAAAATGTCAACATATAAGATAAATAGTGTTTTCCTGCATAACCTCTTCGGTGGGATTCTACTCAACTACCCAAGATTGATGTCTATGGTATGTGATTCTTGAATCCGATGTGGGTAGGTTGGGGACCATGAGGATGGATGATACTTGATACCTGACATTTATATGGGTGGTTAAGGGGCCATAGGTGAGTTGTATTGTGATGAGATGAGATAAGGGAGTGAAAGGGTGGTGATATGAATATTCTATTATAACATTACCTATCTAAAATATTTTTATATATATTTTTATGATCTTTTGACCATGGTTATTGGTATTCATTGGTATGTTAATAAGATAACTTTTAGTGGAGTGTAAGGAGGGCAGTGCCATGGGGTCACATGAGCGTGCACTAGATGAGGTTCCTGAGGGTAAGGATGAGGCCCTAGAGGGTTAGGATGGTCATGAGTTATAGGTATAGACTCTGGTATAGGAGGGACAACAATAGGTGATAAAAACTTTGTGCATTGTTAGACGAGAAGCTCAAGGTGAGTCTGGTTCAGTTATGTAGGGTATCAACATGGGAGATCAAGGGGCTGATCCATCTATGGAATTCTTGATTCAGTAGATCCAATATCATTAACCACTATTATTTTAGGGTGTGGGTGGACAACATGAGAAATATAATTAGATCAATTCATTCTAGGATAATTTTTACTAGGTCTGGATAGCCCCATGATGGAGGGTGATGGTGGAGATGTACATGATCAGAGGACCAACAAAGCACTGGTGGGATGTACAAGTTCAGGTAGGTAGAAATGAAGGACTGGCATGGAAGGACTTTGATATGATATTTTTAATCACTTCTTCTTAGAGAAGCTAAGGGAAGATATATCTGGTGAGATCTTGAATCTCTAGTAGGGAGATACATATGTCATGAACTATGTTTCCAATTTCATAGACCTGTCTACATTTTTCTCTTGATATAGTGGGCGATGACATCTCTAGGGTGTCGTGTTTTTTAGGATCATTTATGAAAATAAATTAGGATGAATGTGAATTTGTTCATGCTGATATCCATATCATAGGTAGTAAACCAGGCATTGATAGTCTAAGGAAACCTTACAGACTATTCATATTCGATCTAGGTGATAGTGCCAAGTGAGATAAGTAGTGATGCTTTAGGTAGTAGGAACTCGGTACATGAGGATTCTCATAAGGGAATTTATGCCAGAGTCATAGTCACACCATTGAGGATTTGATCTTAAGCAGTGTTCTTCTAGTATAGGAATCCAGGGCATGTTCAGAACCAATTTGATTAGGTTTGAAAGGAGTGTCGAGTATGCAACTAGATGGTCCATTTGGAGAGGTCTTGTAAGAATCCTTCTTGGATGGCTAGGATCCATGAATTGGGGTAGAATCAAAGACATGATATCAAATTGAGAGCAGCACCAAGAGATGGTAATTAGGAGTCAACTACACAAAGAAGTTATGGAAAATATAGTGGGACCCAACAATCCGGTTAGTGGTCGGTAGTTGGTGTAGCTCCACTTGGAGGATAATCCTCAGGTAGTCGGGCTTCATTCCAGGTGCACACAATGAAGATACTTGGGTCAGATTAGGATGAGGATTCAATGATGGTTAGAGTTATTCCATGATGATATGCATGACTTGATATCTTCATATTTTGGGATCTGGCCAGTTTTGATGCATGTGGTGCGTATGTATTTATTTCGGACCAACCAAGTCCTGGTTAGTAAGTTTTCATCAGATATGAGGAATTATATACATATATATATATATATATGAGGTGTGTATGTATTGTAATATTTATGGGAATTCATATTTTATGGTAATCTGATGAGATATGGGATTTTATGATTGTTGTGTACGAAATAGAATCTTTTTAGCATCTGATGAGATGCAGGACTTGATGTGCATCAAATATTAAAAGGACATGATATGAGACCCCAATGAGGTGCAGGAATGAACATGCATAATGGGAGAAATTATGAGTCCATGGATAGTTGGTGGAACCATCATATGCATGTATTAAGTTGGGATGTGACCAGGTAAGAAACACCTATGGTGTAGAGTTCTCTAAGGGAAGTAGACCTATGAAATTATAACCAGGGTAAACCAAGTTGATTTAAATGAGATGGGTATGCTCGGTACCATATCCATATAAGGTTTATTTAAATATGTAATTTTTCGCTGATTTTTATGTCCCGAAAATTTCATCATGGATTTGAGTGATTTTTGGGTACAATGAATCTTAGAAATTCAATTTTTGGAAAGAACCTATAGAGGCGCAGAGTTTAGACAAATCATGCTACCTCCCAAGAGTAACAGTGTGGGCCTCTAGTGGAACAAGACATTGTTTGTAAAACCATAAAGATGGGGGTTCACACATATGTTATACTTCATCAATTTTTAATAAAGGGTAATCACATTATTTTTGATTGGTTTGGAAAACCATGCACCTAATCATGCCTAGTGTGATGCTTAGATAGATAGCACCACATTGTTGACACATAGTAAGAAAAACCAACTATCAAAACCATGTATCCCATTAAATGGGGACAAATTACCATTTTATCTGACACTCTGTATTATATTTTTGCGCATATTCTCTTCTAATTTCCAATGCATATTAGAGAAAGATCATATAATTATCTCATGACTAGGCTTCGTCAAATATCCTCTGATTAGACTCTGTTCCTTGATCTATTGGTGATTAAATATTTTTCTCTATAAGATCTTTATTTTGATAGATTATTTATTTATTTATTTCACTATATGGAATGATAAATTTGTGAAAGAAATTTTTCTCTATTATTAAGGATTTCATATAAAATATAATTGTCTTCTGATTCGACTCGAGTTAGAGGCTGCTATCAGGAAAGAGATCACCTAATAGTATAAGTTATGTGGTTTCAAGATTTCTACTGTATTCTGTAGGTTTTTTGGGGGTTCTTTTATATGAGACCATGATGGTAGTCTTAGAGAGGTACTTAATTGAATGATTGTTGTCTTTAAATTATTAAATTTATAATGTGATATTCCTTTAGGTATGCTCCTATAACACTATGAAGGGATAATACTAGTCCGGGGATTTAGACCACTTGGGTAGTTTAGGCTGAGTGTGTGTCATAGATCAAATTGAATTATTTATATAAAATACTTGAATTCTATGGAAATATGGAGATTATGGTCCATGGATGGAGGTGATGACGATCACTTGGATTGTATAAACATGGTTAATCGGGTTGGGTGAGGTCCAGGTAATATGGGTTGATGCTGATCACTAGGTCGAGATTACCTAGTCATATGATTGAAGAAATGAGGTCATCATGATGAGGAAAAGGCCTGTGTGAATTGAGGTGGTGTTGCCCATCAAGATTTAGTGACATGGTCATAGGGGCATGGTTCGTCATATGATTTGGATTAGGATTATGGTAATTTCTGCTCACTATTTTTTAACCAACGAGTCATTGGAGTCATGTGATAAAAGAAATGACTTAGTCGAGGTGTTGTTTACCACTCATTGTGGGTGGATGCCCCCATATATTATGTAGCTTTGGTGATGGTGTTGACCATCAAATAATTTGGCGGTTATCACCATATAAAATTCATGTTGATAGAGATGTAATATCAGTTGATGGTGTTGATACTATAAGTTGGGGGATGAGCCTTGCTATATTACTTTAGGCCATTGGGCTAGGTTAATGAGAATATGGATATCATCAGGCCATAGGACATCGACTGTTGAGTCGATGATGATTATATATTAGATTAAAAATACCGATGTACCTCATGAAATCGGGATTTTAGTAGATGGTGATTTTATGAGATGAGGTCCAAGTGACCATGGACTGCATTAGGTTTACTATTTGGAAATAGGTTACATGATTGATGGAATGAGGTGTTGATGAAATGATTTTAGGTGGAATCTGAAGGTTCACCTAGATTGTTACTCATAAGGGGATGTCTTGAATGCTATGTTCGGGATCCTTTACACTATATTCATATATAAAAAGACATGTTCTATTTAAAATATATATAATTAGGTGAACTTGGTCATATTTATATTAGTGATGGCTGAAGCAGGTGTTTGCTTCCTTATGGATACTGAGCACATGGTAAGTGGGTAATTTATTAAATGAATGTGTAATAGATTTTTTATTTATATTCATCATAAATCTACACAATTATGAATGTATGTTAGTCATTCATTGGTGGTGCCTACTACATTTATTACCACACCCTAAAAGGGTCCATCAGGTTGTGTGTGGACTCAACACTTTTCAAATCAGGTAAGGATTTAGGCTTGGGGTTGGACTTTAGTGACCATGTTCGACCTTTTTCATTGGATGGATGACACTGTACCATGGTGGTTCCACTAAATCAGTAAGAGTTTCTTTTTGGTATGTTTTATATATTTATGTATTGATGGTCGACCATGGGAAACAATACATTATATTGTTTATATGACCTCTTAATCTATGTTTATTATTATTCAAATGACATTATTCATTATATTATTTGTTTATTCATTCTCTAAGTTTTGTTTCTATTTTTCTATCTCTCTCTCTATATATAAAACTATTACCATCACCACTAGACGGTATAGTCTCCCCACTATAACCTCTTAGAACCTTTGTATAATTCAATAGCCTTTTGTGTAAGGGGAGGTGCGCCAAAGGCCCACTATCCAACTAGATCAGTGCACTGTTTTAAGTGGAATCCTACTTGGGGTACTACCCTAACTCTTCATGTATTCCCATGTCATTCATGTCCAATATATCCATAATTTCATCCTTATTTTTTTATAGAGAATTTTTGAATGTGCTAATGAAAATATCACATATATTTAATTCCATATTCATGACATCAAAAAATGCATGATGTACAAAAAGATCTATTTTGGTAATTAAATAAACAATAATCTCTTTTTAAAACTAGTTTTTGTACGGTTTTTAGAAAAAAGGTTTACCAAAAGCAGTGTCCATATTTTTTAATTTTTGGAATAGTTGATCACCTGTTAGTGGAGATAGTGTTGTAAATTATTTTTAACTCCCATAGAATGATTTCATCCAAGATAGGTACTTATGTCCCTAAGGTATAAATCAAAGATGTCCTAGAAACATAGTATTTAAATATTTTTTCAACCTAATTGACTTTGAACATAGTTCAAAAATGGGACACCATTGGGTTCCTTTAATTGTATATCCTGACAAATTTCTCTAAGTAGGAAATTTATTTATCATCTCTCACAACAGTGATCTCAAATTGAAATATTAATTACTATAATAGTCATACATTGTAACAACTAAATACCAAAATAATTTCAAATATTCGATCAATGGAGGAAAATAAACATAAATATCATTACTTGATTATTTTGGTCCTGATAAAAGATGAGATGACAAAATGTATTTTCATTTCAAGTATAAAATGGTGCCAAGTTATAATTTTCCAAAATATATGGACATATACTTTGAGGGATTCTCGAAAACAAAAAATATTCACTCTATCTATAAATACATTAAGATGAAGGTTTATCAGCTCATTTCTATATTCAGGATACTCATGATCAATTCTTTTCCACTGAGGAGTGTCTACTGGGTGATGAAGTTTCCAATATTTATTTATTTTATCCGCATTCCACATCAATTGTATTAAATTATCCCCACTTATATATTGGTTCCTAAACCATGTAATTATTAGGAATTACCATAAAAATTTCATATAACATGATTCATCACTTTTTTATCATGAAGTACAAAACTTTTGGGTATTTTTAAGTGATTTTTGGTCCTTGAGAAATAGTATATAGTTATTTGGACATACATGTGTTCTTTTATAGATCATTACAATTGAATGCATCATTTTTTAGCGTAATATGTTAGATAAGGAAGCTCATCACCTTCTGGGATTATATCATGCCATAGATCAAGTAGTTAAGTAAAATTGGAATCACTCCATATGTTGTCAGCTTTTAAATTATACAGCTTTAGTATGGAATAAAATTCTATATTTGTATTTTAAAAAGAGTATAAAATGGTGTACTTTCACAACTCTTTAACTTTATTTTTTTTGGAAAATATAGAAGTTCATATCTAACTATCATTTACATTTCCTCAATAATATTTTTATCATAGTTCACACCTATAACCACATCCTCTACTTTTTCTTCATCATTTTTCACATTGGTAATCATATAAGATGGTTTACCAAAGACATTATTATCCCAAACACTAGCTACATTAAGTTTTTTCCTTTGTTTAGTCTAAAATTTATAACTTTGAACTATTTCGTGATATATCACGTGTTCTTCCAACTCCTTCTCACTATTTATTCTTGGATAAAAATGTTGTAAACAAGAAAAAATGATTTGAGAAGGGTTATATGCATGATCTTTTGAAAACTTGATAGACTCTATCATCCCATTCCCATACTCTTTTTTCATTTTATTGGAATCCCCAAATTTTTGATTCATTTCTATCTGATTTGATTCAGTAATATTAATATTTAACAAAATAAATAAAGAATAAAAATAATTTCATAAAATATATCCATCTTATGAATAAAATATTACTTTAATATAACATTATTAATGGTTATGATTTAAAAAAATTAAATTGGTTTATTAATGGTATTTATTTTACTCCTTTTTTATAATAAATATTTTCTACATTATATGAACCTAATATACCACCTATTGAACTAATTCGGGTCCCAATAGAGATTGTTCCCCTATCAGATCCCAACATAAAGGTGATCAACATATGAAATTTAATAAAAATATTCGAAACTACCTATATATATAAATTCTTGATAAAAAATTGATATAAAAATAATAATTGGTTAGATTTAATATTTTCTATTTCAATGTTTGGAACAATATACTTTCCATATTAATATTTACTGAAAAAAAGACAACATTGGAAGATGATACTCTAAAGGTCACAAAAATTAAAATAAACAAGGTAATGAAATGTTTTAAAAAGGAATTATAATTTTAATCCATGAGATTATGAGGGATATTTAGAATAAAATTGGAATGATTATATGATTTTAATCCATGGGAGTAGTATGGATACATGACAATTGGAGCCAGTTACCAATTATTCTCTACACAAACACTGCCTGCATATCATTTATAGTCACCACCTTACTTGATAAGTGGGATTTTTTTTCAATTGTATAACTAGGAACTCTATGTAATCAGAGTGATAGATAATAATGAAGGAGTGAAAATTAATGTTGTGGTGAGGGGGAGGGTAATCTAAAAATGTATCAAGAGAAAATGTGGTTGGGTATAACATGGGTGATAGATGGATACTTGGAACATGGATCTCATTACTAGCTGTTCACTACAAATACTCTTCCAACTTATCAATTGTAGTCACCACCATATATGATAAGTAGGCATCGATTTTGTAGTCTAGATGTAGGAGATTCATGAAATTAGAGTAATAAATAATGACGAATGAGCGAAAATGAACATAAAGGTGAGGGAGATGGTGAAACAACAATGGCTTGAAGCAAGAGAGATTGGGTGGAGTATTGGCGAGGTAGATCGATGAAAAATAAGATCACTAACACATAAAATGTTCTAAAAATTTGGAAATAGTATAAACAAAAAAATATTTTTGAGGGGGAAAACAGATCAAAGGTGATCAAATAAATTGATTTTAATATAACAGTGAAATATCAAGATAATAAAATTAGATAACCTTTAAACTAAGGAATATATAATAATACAAATTTTAAAAAATGTTTAAACAAAAAAATTGTTGCAATTTTAATTTATCTTTATTTTGTTTTGATGTGAAATTTAGTAAAACAAAATAAATTATTTTTGTTTATCTCCACATTGTTTGGTGACAATTTTTAAAAGAAAATATTTTTTTATTGAAAATATGATAAAAATAACCCTTATTAAAAATAAATTCCAAATAAAAAATATTATAATTTTAAATTATTTCTCTGATTTTTAAATAAATATATATTTATTATAAATATATATATATATGTATATATATATCTCTTAGATAAATATTTATATAATTATAAATAAATATTTATAAATATTGTCATATAATTATATATAAATATTTATAAATATAATTATTTATATATAATTATATAAGTATGCATTCATATATGTATATACATATATTCAAAATAAATTTATAATTATATGAATATATATATATATATATATAGTATATTAAATATAGACTTAAAAATATATTTATAATTTTATTATTCTTATTTGTAAATAATGTTGAATAAAATATTTATATACATATAATCAAAATTATTTAAATACACATAATTATTCATAATCAAAATTATTTATACATATATAATAAAAATTATTTCTATACAAATAATAAAAATTACCAATTCTAGGTAGTCAAAATTATTTATAAATTATTTTTATTATTTATAAATTGTAAATTATTAAGTCAAGATAATGAAAAATAAAAAATAAAAAATATTAAAAAAAATAATTATTAATTCATAATTATTAATTCTAAATTATTATTAATTAAAAATTAATAATTCAAAATAAATATTGATTAAAAATAATTATTAAAAGTAGTTACTAATTCAGAAGCTCCAAAAAATTCATAATAGCCCTTTTTAAACCATTTGAATCAATTAACTCTAATTTAAATTCAAGAAACTCTATTTTAAAGCCAATGTGAAATTTAAAATATACTTTATTGAGATAAAAATTTAAATCCAAAACATCTTCCTCATTCTGAAACATCATAAAAATCCAATTTATTAACTTTAAAACCAATTATTTTCCAATAAAATCACATTTAAATTATAAAAAACCAATAAATATTGTCCAAAAACCATTGGGATAATTTTTATTGGTTTTCAAAAATGATTTTCATTGCTAAAAATCATGTTACCCTTTATTTAAAATCAATTTATAACAAAATGAATACCCAATTAAAGAAAAGAAAATCAAACACTGAATTAATTTTCAAACTTCCTGTAACGCCCCGACCCTAATTACCGAGAGTCGGTGCATTTTTACATAACATTGGCATGATCACAAGGAAATCATGTCCCAAAAGACCGATCAGTTTATTATTATTGGAAAAAATATTCATACATATGTTCAACATTACAACTCGAAAAGAAATAGAACACTAATTTATTTAATTAGAAACATCCAAGCCTCCTAAATTATTCCTGCAACTCACTCATAAATAACCTCTTAATATCCTAGGAAAATAAAACATAAGAAAGGGGTGAGCTCAAACACTCATTAAGGGTAAACAATACAGCGAAAGATAACATAAATATTAAGCATAATGAATAATTGAAAACACATTCCTTTACAAATAATAAATATGAACACTTTTATGGTAGGAATATGATGTGAGTAAATAAGGCCATAATAAAACATAATCATGGGTATTCTACTAGTCGAATGACCACTTGAACCATCAATATTATTTTCATAACGAGGGAATGTATAATGCCGGACATTCGGAAACATTTTGTCAAGGCCTTGACCAAGACGTCTAAAAATGATTTAGGCCTCATCCAAAACCATATACCAAATTGGGAAAGGCCTCGGCCAATTCCATGTCTAATTGTCTCATGAGACCTATCGGTGCATCGGGGAGCTATAGTGGGCTCCACCCATCACATACTAAGTCTAATACATTCCTAATATGAAAAGGTTGAAATATAACATGAAAATTCATATTATAACTAGCGTACATGAGGAAAAATTGCAATAAATAAAAAATAATCTTAATGTTTTAATGTTGGGGAGTGGTCCGATGACAGAGGCCCTGGTTCCACTTCACGAGCGATGACCAATGTTCTGATGATGGACGCCCTGGCTCCCCCTCCCCATCAGAGGGGGGAGTTCCTTGCTCTTCTTCTTCTCCACAGAAGCGCCGCCCTCCCTTCCCCCCTTCCCCAATCTGGAATTTCTTCCTCCGTTCCCTCGAATCTCGATTTTCCCTAAAGTTCCAGATTTGTACCTTGGTTCACCTCAACTTGCTTTATTGCCGTCAAAGTTCAAATATTCCACTGGACTCTTCAATCTGTCTCAAGTGGATCATTTTTGTCATCAACGCCCTTTGATTGATGCGTTCGACCACTTTGTCTTTGATTCTTGGGGTTTGCGCGATCGTGCGATTATCAGGCTTCTTGATCGAAGGCATATTATGATACAGTTTGGATTGATGGAAGACCTCATCACTAATTTTTCCACTACACCTCGACGATGCACTGGATTCTTCTACTTTCTTATTAGATGGAACTTCGATTTCCATATACAGAGGGATAATCCGACCATGGCGGTTTGGCTTTGTGTCATCTTGTTTTCCCTCGTATCTATTTGGAGGTGGGCCTATCAAAGCCACCAGTGGATTTGGTTTGGATTACCGATGGACATGAATTTTGGTGGAGGCAGGTGGTTAAGTTTGTATCATGGACATATTTTTGTACATCTTGAAATTGACATGGACATTTAGTATCGATCTTCCGTAGTGGGTATCTGAATAGGAAGGTGACAGAGCTGCAGTTTGATAAATTTGGCCTTAGTGATGGTGCTGTTGTGGATCATCTGAAGCCTCTTGGGAAGTACACCCTTGAGGGACCAGTGCAGAAAAAGCCTTTGGGGTTACCTCATGAGCCAAAGTTCAGTGATGTTTTTTCAAGGCTGAAGTGGGATCTGATGGCTATCTCTCCTCCTCGTGTGAGGCAGGGATTGAGGGGAGATGATAATGGAAATTAGAATGGTTTTGAGGTTTCTCTTGAGGATTCCATGGATGTAGATGATACTCCTCTGGGGATTGAGGGATCTCTTATGGTGGCAGTCCCTCAAAAGGAGGATGAAATTTTGGATATGTAGGTGGCTTCAGATGGACAGGTTAGGGAAGCTTTGTAGGGGAAGCAAGTCTTAGGTTCTGTTAGTGCCACAGGTGTGCATGGGACCAATGATGCATCCATTGTTGTTCTAGACATAGGGGAAATGGCTGATATGGTGAACGAAGAAGTTTAGTTTTCTGATAATAATGATACAGTGATGGAAACCCATGTTAAGGGTATGCAAGGAGGTGATTTTCTAGATGAAAATGGGGGTGGGTGAAGGTTTCAACTAGGTTGCAGACACATCTTGAGAAGCCGACACATCGGATTGAACTAGTGAATAGTTTTGTTGGTCCGGCTAATGATGAAGTGGAACCGGTCAAGGATCCAGCTGCGTTTCTGACTTCTCAAGCTGCCTCATCTCCTAGCCGGATGTTGATTGAAGCTACTGATTAACTGGATGACAGTAGGCTTCCGATTCTGGGGAAGAAGTGTACCCAAAGGGACAGCTGGAATGGCCAGTTGCAAGAGCAGGCTGCTGGCAACTATTTTCAGGAATTAAAGCATGGGAGGCATGGTGATAAGGAGCGTATGGATCACTCACACTATTTAGTAATGGTTGATGCTAATAGTAACATTGAGAAAGAAAAGGGGGTGCATGATGGTTACCTGGAGGTACATATCCCGAGAAACTGGGGGGGATATCTCTGATAGTGAAAATGAGAATGCTGGAGGCAGGGTGCAAACCTCTTATAGTGACATTGTTCAGGGTGGAAAGAATACTGTGTCAAGGAATAAAGATACTATGACCGCTCCTCCAAAAAGAAGGTAAAGGAAAGAATATTCTAATATGAAGAAGCTGATGCCCACCAGGTGCTATGTCTGCAGAGGGAATGTTGCAAAACCCTATGTGGAGTTTTTATATTTGGAAAAATTAAATCTCAGAAGGAAGAATGTTAAGATGTTGAAGCAGTATGATATCATGGAATGGGAGTCGTCCAATGCGGATGAAGAAAATAGTTATGGAGATGGGGACTGGTATAGATCTTATGATATGTAGATGTTTTTTATGTTCTATGTTTCTTGGTCACTGTACGTTTCCTTTATTTTAATAAATGGTCGGATACTTTGTCTCTGACTAATCTTTCTAGGTATAACTAGAATATGAAATTTCAATACTTTAACAATAAACCATGAATGATATAAAAATAACACATCCACATTCAAACATATCACAAAACCTTCAATTCAATATGGAATATTTGTATCATAGTCAATCGACATCAAACATGTATAAAATCCATCAATGGATGTTGACATAGAGAAATCAAAACTATTTGAGGGAAATATCTCGTTCTTTTTTTAAAATCATTTAAAGTCACATAAATACAAAAGAAAATATTTATTTTGAAAATATTCTTATAAGATTTTAAGGGAATCTTCGATGATGTTATAACATCATAAATTAGCACCACCCGCTGTATAAGTTAAAAAAACATTGTTACCTTAATTTTTTCGAATAGGCCATAAAGTACCTTGTTTGGAAAATGATGGAAAGATTCCTTTCAAAACATATAAGGTCAAATAAGGGTATAAATGACTTTAACCCATTGTTTAGTAAATAATAAAAATGTTTTGAAATACATTTTTAGAAACATGTATGTGGATGATAAAGATGTCCCAGTAGATACTTACATATAAACAACCTCAAATAAATAAACAGATTGTCAAATTAACCCTTACCTTGTACTTTTCCTTGGTCGAGGGTACTTTAACCTCCTGTATAATAGTAAAATAATTGTTATTATATTATACAAAAACCATATACATAAATATTATATCATATATGATCTTCTAATATTGCTTTGTTAGTAATATTTTATTATTATCGTCGTTTCGGGTGTTAAATAATTCGTTATCCTTTATATGCTTGGTTATGTAAGCGATGTTTGTTATGAATAGAATATATTTTATTTATATAAAAAATGATATTATGTCTTTAAAAATTATTTTTAACCATCAAATGAATATTAGTCTTGAATGGATACAATGGGGAATGAATCTCATCACGTTCATGGAGACGGTAATCCGTACGTACGCACGAGCGACAATATCATTATTTTGATATTAAAATTGTATATAATTGGATAGTATATCATATATAAAAAATAATTATCATGTTATTTTTATTATTTACATCAATTATACATCAATATCATTCTCATACAAATAATATGTATTGAATAACAACTACACCACAACGTGGAGACGGTAAGCCGTACGTACGCACGTATGGGGACATGTCATTCAAAGGATGGATAGAATAATGACTAGGGTTGTAAAATTTTTATAATAACATCACATTACATAGAATATACTATAGTAATTATTTTAGAATAGACACAAAAAAGAAATAGGCAGTGGAACAAGAAAAGAACTTGAAAGAGGGTGGTGAAATTATTACCTCTTCTTCGGGTGTTTCCTTTTGAATTGATCTAAAGGGCTCATTAGGTTGTCATTATGACCAATGTAAGGCCTATAGGTGTAGGTGAGAGAATTTGGGAGTATATTTGGGAAGGGTTTGGCAAACCAAATGGATTTTAAGGTGTGAAATTGAGAGAAGGGGGTGTGCCCTTTTATAAGAGGGGTGAGGGGCACCTTAGGAAGAAATTAAAATATTATTTTATAATATATTAATATTCGGTTAATAATGGCTCCAAAGTGACTTATTTTGAGGATAGGGTGGGGATGGGTCCAAATCCTTTCAACCAATAGATTTTACACAGGTTTAGGTCACCATATTAACCGTATTATTTATATTCAACTCTTAGTTAAATAGTTTGACATTTACAATGTCTCTTTGTAATTTATTTTATATGGTTAATAAACATACTATAACAAGACAAGAGAACCCCAAGTGTTTCATTATTAATATATATAACCTTAACTAAGTCCTTTTTCCGAGTATTAGATTTTTAGGAATAGAATATTATTTAATAATATAATATTTGTTTTCCAAACTATTCTATGTCAATTTTGATACTATTTGGTATTTTGTTTTTTTATTTCATAATAGCATTATTATTTAGAAAAAAATTCAATTAATCAAACCTAACATGTCATATTGACCTATTAATTTAGTTAATTTCAATAAAAGTCTCAAATTAGATTTATTTGGGTATTTATAATATAAATTATTTTAATCTTTCATTAATAAGGTAATTACTACATCATCATTGTGTCATAATCAATTAAATTATTTAATGTCTAAAAAATATAAATAAAATAAAATAATGTAGAAAATATTTTTATATTTCTAATTAATATTTATAGTCCAATTTATCTTATGTATAACCCTACATTAAAAATGGATTTTCTATGAAAACTTGAATTTAACACTTTTAACTCTTCTTTGAATTAAAATAACAATAAATGTCCTAATCTAATCCAAGTGGACCTAAAGGGTATTATTTTATTACTATGGTTGTTTTTTGGTCTAATTAAAGTTATTCGATAGAATTAGGACATGTTTTAGGGTAATAATAATATCATTTTTACTTTAATTACCCTATTTACTTTTAACTGTGGTAAATAAAAGTCAAAACTTACTATTCGCAAAAAATATTTTTATCTTATTGAACAAAATTTTAATTACTGATATCAACTATGTCTCTCAGATTTTTTAAATTCAATTCACAGAAGCAGTAAAATTATGTTTTATGCAAATTTTCAAAAGCTCCTAGGAGGTGGGTAAAAGAAGGTAAAAGTTTAATAAAAATTTTATATATCTAAACCTATTATAAAATGAATCCAATGAATTAAATTGAACTTATATAAGTATTATGTATCTATTTGACATAAAATAAATTTATATAATATAAATAATTATTTCAATAAAAATTCAGTTTTAAACGATAACGCAGTGTTTTTCACTATTCATAAAAAATTGAATGTTTTCAGAAAAATACCAAAAATTCACCCTAAGCTAATTACAATATTCTGAATTCAAAAATGAATTCCATTTTGAAAAATAAATTTTTTAAACATTCAAAAATGGGGCATTACTATTCATAATTGCTTGTTTGATTAGTCGTGTTGTGTTAGAATCTCGATGTTGCGTACAATGCAAGCTATTGAATTATTCAAAGGAAAATGTACCGTGGAAACATGGGGTGTTACATTATCCCCTCTATCAAATAATTTCATCCTCAAAATTTATAGAATAATACTCCACAAACAGATTCGAGTGGTTCTTCATCATAAGTTCCTCAGGTTCCCACGTTGCCTCTTCCATCTTATGGTTTCTCCATAGAACTTTTACCAGATGAGTTGTTTGATTTCTCAACACTTATTCTATGATATCTATAATCTTGACAGGCTCTTCTCAATAATACATATCGGGTTCTAGTTCTAATTTCTCATAGGTGAGTACATGTGTTGGGTCAGGCATGTATTTTCTTAATAGTGATACGTGGAATACATCGTGAACTTTGGAAAGACTTTGCAGAATTCACAACCGCTAAGATACAACCCCAATTCGTTCTAGAATTTCGTAATGTATGATGTACATGGGACACAGTTTACCCTTCTTACTGAATCTTATAATTCCCTTCCAAGGAGATAACTTCAAAAAAACATGATCTCCTACCTGAAATTACAAATCCTTCCTTCGGTTATCATCATAACTCTTCTTCCTACTTTGAGCTGCTTTGATGTGTGTCTGGATAACCTTAAACTTTGCCATCATTTACTCAATAAGTTGTGGTCCTACTAGTTTTCTTTCCCCAACATCATCCCAATAGGTTGGTGTGCGACATCTTTTTTCATATAACGCGTCATATGGTTCCATCTGAATAAATGAATGAAATATATTGTTATAGGAGAACTCTACTAGAGGTAAATATTGATCCAACATATCTTGAAAGTCAAGTGTGCAAGATCTCAACATGTCTTGTAAGGTTTGAATAGTCCATTATTATTGTCCATCAGTTTGAGGGTGGTAGGCAGTGCTCAACTGAAGTTTAGTATCCAGGGATTTCTGAAGACTTTTCTAGAATCTTGATGTAAAATGGGGATCACGATCAGAAACAATCGATAGTGGTAATCCATTAATTCTTACAACTTCATTAATATAAAATATTTCTAAACATTCAAGTGGTAAATCATCTCTTATAGAAGAAAATTTTATAACTTGGTATAACGATCAACAATGACCCATATTGCATCATTCCTTATAGGAGTCATTAGTAGTCCCATGAAGAAGTCCATCGTAATATTATCCCACTTCCACTTAGGTATAGGAAGAGGTTTCATGATTCCTTCGGGTTGTTGCCTTCCAGATTTCACTTTTTGAAAAACCGTACATCTTGATACAAAATCATCAATCTCCATCTTCAGGTGGTCCCACCAAAAAATTTCCTTCAGATCTTTATAAATCTTGGTGATCCCAGGGTGAATAGGGAAATTAGAGCTTTGAGCATCATCTAAAAATTCCCTTTTCATATCAGGTATATCGGGAACACAATGTCTCTTCCCAAATTTCAAAATTCCTTCTTCATATATGAAGTCGATCAATTTCCCATCATTCAAATATTTAATGTAATTTTGAAACTGCTCATCATCAGCTTGAGAATTTTTATTCCTTTCTAATAAATATGGTTGGAAACCATTTGAAATATCATTGATGTTTTTCCTTAAATTGTTATTCCCATATCTAAATTTTCTAGATCCATGAAAATAGGATCCCTTTCAACTCTCATCTTGTTCAAAACTCTATGATCATTTCTACTCAAATCAACTTCCACCTTATTTTCCTTCCCCGAGTGGTAGTGTATCGTGTAATCATAATGCTTGAGTAGTTCAATCCATCACCTTTTCTTCATGTTGAGTTCTTTCTGTGAGAAAATATACTTCAAACTCTTGTGATTGGTATATATCTCACATTTTTCACCATAGAGATAATGTCTCCATATCTTCAAAGAAATGATTATAGCTACTAACTCAAGATCATGAGTATTATGGTTTTACTCATGAATTTTCAGCTGTCGTAATGCATAGGCAATAACCCTATCATTCTGTATAAGGACACAACCAAATCCTTTCTTTTAGGAATCACTATAAATAACAAACCCATCATTTCCCAATGGTAGAGTCAATAGAGTGGAATTGAAAAATCTTCTCTTTAGTTAGTCAAAACATTCTTCACACTCTTTTTTCCAAACAAATTGAACCCCTTTACGTGTTAACTTGGTTAATGGGTTAGCCAATCAGGAAAAATCCTACACAAAACGCTGATAATAACCTGCTAAACCAATAAAACTACATACCTCATTTATACTTGTTGGTTCTAGATATTCTTGTATTGCTCTCATCTTAGAAGGATCAACAGAGATTCCATCCTTAGAGAAAATATGGCCAAGAAAATAAATCTTCTAAAGCCAGAATTCATATTTTCTGAACTTCCCATATAATTCATTTCTTCTAAGAGTCTTTACAATAATGTGCAAATGATTTTTATGATCTTCATAGATTTTGGAGTATACCAAGATATCATCAATAAATACCACTATGAAGTCATCAAGATATTCCTTGAAAACTTTATTCATTAGATCCATGAAGATAGAGGGTTCATTAGTCAATCCAAGAGGCATTAATATAAACATGTAATGCCCATAACTCGTTCAAAATGCTATTTTTGGAATGTCTTCCTTCTTCACAGACAACTTTTGATATCCAGATCGAAGGACAATCATTGATAAATATTGAGATCCATTTAGTAGGTCGAATAAATCATCAATGCGAGGTAGGGGATACTTGTTCTTTATTATTATAGTAACTATCTCCCTCTTGTCAATGCACAACCTCATAGATCCATCTTTCTTCATAAAAAAAGAACAGGGGCTCCCCATGGAGAAACACTAGGGAAAATAAATCCCTTATTACTAAATTTTTCTAGTTATGTATTCAGTTCCAATAATTCCAAAGTTTACATTCTATAAGGGATCTTTGATATGGGCCTTGAACCATGAATCAAATCAATCGAAAGATCAATTTCTCGTTCTGGAGGATGTCTAAGTAAATCATATGGAAACACATCAACATATTCTTGCACAATAGGTACATCATCTATTTGAACATTCCATTCCCCACCCATAGTTATTTCATTCTCTTCGTCCCCAATAATTGAATTTAGTTGAGCTACTGGGGGTGTATCTAGATAAGAATCAGATGGTGAATTTGTACTCTAAAGATAAGGTTCCACTTTATCATCATCGAAAATTGTAACCTCCTTCTTCTTACAATAAATTTTCGCATCATGGTCTGAAAGCCAATCCATACAAATAATTAAATCAAATTCAATCATGGGTATGATGATGATATTAATAGATAAATAACATTTATATTCCTTAATGGAAATTGATTCACAAAACATTGTTACTATGATACTTCCCTTAAGAGTTTTGACCGAAAACTCTCTTGTTAAATCAAATTGGAAATATCTAATTTTCATAGCAAACTGAGAAGATATGAAACATTGCGATGATCTAGAATCAAATAAAGCAATGTCTAAACATTAGGAAACCATTAAATTACCTGACACCATGTCATTCAGATCTTCAACATTATCATTAGTGATTTGATAAGCTTGGCATTGATCCCTTGGCCTTTTCTGAAGTAAGTTTCCCTGAAGCTTAGGACATTCATTTTCATAGTGTCCCATCTCTCTGAAATTGTAGCATTGAACATTAGTAGCATTTTTCTTTCCCTTACAATCACCAGCAAGATGGAATTTATGACCACATTCGTAGAATACTCCCTTTCCTTTTAGACAAGCATCAGGGTGCATCCTTCCACAATTATCATAGTTTGGAAATTCAACTCTTCCCTTCTCCCCTGTTTCCTTATTTCCTTTCCTAGAGTGTTCAGAAGATCTCTTCTTCTCTAGCTTCACTTTAAAGTCATAAGACTTAGAGAATTACTTTTCCGTCTTGATAGCACATGAGAAAATGTCTTCGTATAACGAGATGGATTGTGAGACCAATGATCGATAATGAAATAGTTTTAACCCATAAAATAAATGATCAATATTAATTCTTGGGTTATGTATATAATCTTTAGCATGCATTTCTAAACATGTAAATTTATCCACATACTTTGCAACATTATCATCCTACTTTTGCCTCAAACTGAGAAATTGCCTTTCCATATCTGCTCGATGCTCACGGGGAAAGTATTTTTCTATGAAAATATCTTTAAACTCCCCCCATTCCATACTTGATGGTTCTTCATCCTCCTTTGTGTTTTGAATTAATGACCACCATTGATCTGCATCTCTGGTGAGGTGATAAACTGCCATGACAACCTTTTCCCTTTCACTACTCTCCAAAGAATGAAATATTTTCTCTAAGGAACTTATATATTTCTCAACTACTAATGGATTTGTACTCCAATTAAATGTTGGTGGTTGTTTCCTCATGAAGCGGTCTAACATTGATCCTCCATGATGGGGATTTGGGAGCTCCATATGGGTTAGGTTATTATTTATAACCTGATTGAGTTGTACTAGTAAGGTGATAAGATGATCAACACCAGTTGCATCACCATCTCCACTATAATTATTTTGAGTAGGAGGGAAATCCATACATGGATTATGCGCATTGATATGGTTTCCATTTCTTCCACTAGGCACCATTTCTAAACAATGGCATAAACTTGATTAGTTTATGAATCGAAATACATAATTCCAAACATGTAAATCACTTAACAAAAATAAAATAGTTTGTGGACATAATCAATAATAATAAAAAGGTTTTCGTTGAAGATTTATATACTCATAAACCCTTCATAATGGTTTGTAATGAAAATGAGAATTATCCTAAGCATATCCCCTGGGAGTGTCCTATTAAAGAGTGCATCAAGGCTCGTTGTTGTGTACCGGTTCCCATTCAATTCTAGCTCAAAGCAGTGTTTTTGGGTTTTACCCCTAGGTATATCTGTTCCAGAGCCACCTCTACCTACTTGTATCCAGACAAGGATGTATTTCTTGGAAAACTCACAAAATCTATACAATACCAAAATTATAATAAGTTCTTCTATATTAATCATCAAAGTCTATCTTAGGGTAATGTTCTCTAATCAGAGTTTATCTAAATCTAGTTTCCATGGTTTGTAATAAAATTCCTATGATACCAATTGTAACGCCCCAACCCCAATTACCATGATTCGGTGCAATATTACATAACATTGACATGATCATAGGGAAATAATGTCTTGAATGACCGATCAGTTTAGTATTATTGGAAGAAAGATTCTTACATAAGTTCAACATTACAATTTGAAAAGAAATAAAACAATAATTTATTCCATTAGAAACATCCAAGACTCCTAGATTATTCCTTAAAGTATCTCATAACTAACTTCTATATATCCTGGTAAAATGAAACCTAAGAAAGGGGTGATCTCAAACACTTAGTAAGGGTAAACAATACAACGGAAGATAACATAAATATTAATCTTGGTGAATAATTGAAAACAGACTCCTTTAAAAATAATAAACATGAACACTTTAATGGAAGGAATATGAGCTAAGAAAATAATTCCATAATAAAATATAATCATAGGAATTCTACTAGTCGAATTACCACATCAACCACAAATATTATTTTCATAATTCGGGAATGTATAATACTGGACATTTTGAATCATTTTGTCAAGGCCTCGGCCAAGAAGTCTAAAAATGATTTAGGCCTCAGCCAAAACCATATATAAAATTGGGAAAGGCCTAGACCAATTCCACTTCAAATTGTCTCATGAGACCTATCAATGCATCGAGGAGCTATAACGGGCTCTACCCATCACATATAAGTCTAATAAAATCCACATATGAAAAGGTTTTAATATAACACAAACATTCATATTATAACTAGCAAACGAAATGTAAATACATTAACCATAAACCATGAATGGTATAAAAATAACACATCCACAGTCAATCATATCACAAAAACTTCAATACAATATGGAATATTTGTATCCTAATGAATCTACTTCAAACAATTATAAAATCCTTCAAAGGATGTTGACATAGATGAAATCAAAACAATTTGAAAGAAATATCTCTTTCTTTTTTTTGAAATCATTTAAAGTCACATAATTATAAAATAAATTATTTATTATCAAAATATTATTATAATATTGTAAGGGAAGATTCAACAATGTTATACTGGTGGAAAATAGCCGCACCCACCGTATAATTTTAAAAAAACATTCTTACATTAATTTTGTCATAAAGGTCATAAAGTACTTTGTTTGGAAAACGACGGAAATATTTATTTAAAAACATAGAAGTTCAAATAAGGGTATAAATTAATTTAACCCATTGTCTAGTAAATAATAAAAAAGTTTTGAAATACATTTTCAGAAACATGGATGTGGATGATAAAGAGGTCCCAGTAGACACATACATATAAACAACCTCGAATAAATAAAGAGATTGTGAAATTAACCCTTACCTTGTACTTTTCCTTGGTCGAGGGTACATTAACATCCTGTATAATAGTTAAATAATAATTATTAAATTATAAAATAACCATATACATAAATATTATATCATATATGATCTTCTTATATTTATTTGTTTGTAATATTTTAGTATTATCGTCGTTTCAGGTGTTAACTGATTCGTTCTCCATTATATGCTTGGTTTAATAAGCCATGTTTGTTATAAATAGGATATATTTTATTTATATATGGAATGATATTATGTCTCTAAACGCTATTTTTAACCATCAACTGAAAATTAGTCTTGAATGGATATGATGGGAAATGAATCTAATCGCGTTCGTGGAGACGGTAATCTGTACTTACGCACGAGCGACAATATCATTCTTTTGATATTAAACTATTATATAATTGGATGGTTAATCATATATAAAGAATAATTATCATGCTATATTTATTATTTACATCAATTATACATCAATATTATACTCATATAAATAATAATTTATTGAATAACAAGTACAACACGACGTGGAGACGGTAAGCCGTATGTACGCACGTATGGTGACATGTCATTCAAAAGATGGATAGAATAATTAATAGGGTTGTACCATTTTTATAATGACATCCCAGTATATAGAATATACTAGAGTTATTATTTTCAAATAGAAACAACAAAGAAAGAGGAAGTGGAAGAAGAAAAGAACTTGAAAGAGTGTTGTGAAATTATTACCTATTCTTCGGGTGTTTCCTTTTGAGTTGATCAAAAGGGCTCCTAATATTTTCTTTTTGACCAAAGTACGGACTATAGTTTGAATTGAGGGAAGTTGGGAGGATATTTGGGCAGGGTTTGGCTGAGCCAAATGGCTTTGAATGTGTGAAATTGAGAGAAGGGGGGTGACCTTTTATAAGAGGGGTGAGGGGAATCTTTGAAAAAACTTAAAATATTATTTTATAATAAATTAATATTTGGTTTATAATGGCTCCTAATTGACTTATTTCGAGGCTATGGTGGGGATGGGTCGATATCCTCTCAACCAATATATTTTAGATAGGTTTAGGTCGCCATATTAAACTTATCATTTATATTTACCTCTTAGTTAAATAGTTTGACAATTACAATGTATCTTTGTATTTTATATTATATGGTTAATAAACTTACAATAACAAACAAAGAGAACCCAAAGTGGTTAATTATTAATATATATAACCTTATATAATACCTTTTTATGAAACTTTGATTTTTAGGAATAGAATATCAATTAATAATATAATATTTGTTTTAAAAACTCTTTTAGTTCAATTTTGACACTATTTGGTATTTTTTAAAATTAATAATATCATTATTACATAGAAAAAATTCATTTAATCAACCCTAAAATGTCAAATTAAACTATAAAATTAGTGGAATTCATTCAAATTCTCAAATTATATTTATTTAGGTATTTATAATACCAATTCTTTTAATCATTCATTAATAAGGTAATTACTATATCATCATTGTGTCATAAATTAATTAAATTAATTAATGTCTAAAAATTATAAATAAAATACCATTATGTAGGAAATATTTTTATATTTCTATTTAATATTTACAGTCGAATTTATTTTATGTATAACCATATATTAAAAACAAAATTAGTTATGAAAACTCGAATTTAACACTTTTAACTCTTCTTTGAATTAAAATAATAATAAATGTCCTAATCTAATACAAGTGGACCTAAAGGATCATATTTTATTAATAAGTTTGTTTTTTTATGAATTAAACTTATCCAATAGAATTAGGACATGTGTTAGGGTAATAATAATATCATTTTACCTTTAATTACACTATTTACTTTTAACCGTGGTAAATTAAAGTCAAAAGTTACTATTCTCCAATAATTATTCTTATCTTATTAATCCACATTTTACTTACTGATATCAACTGTGTATCTTGGATTTTTTAAATCCAATTCACAGAATCGGTAAAATTATGTTTTATGTGAATTTGCAAAAGCTCCTAGGAGGTGAATAGAAGACTGTAAAAGATCAGTAAAATTTTTATATATATAAACCTATTATAAGATGATTCTAATGAATTAAATAGATATTCTATAGGTATTATGAATCTATTTGAACTAAAATAAATTTAAATCCAATAAATAATTATTTAAATAAAAAGTTGGTTTAAACTGATAACACAGTGTTTTCACTATTCATCAAAAATTGAAAGTTTTCAGAAAAATATAAAAAATTAACCCTAAGATAATTTTGATATTCCAAATTATAAAATAAAGTCTATTTTGAAAAATAAAATTTATAAAATTTCAAAAATGGGGTGTTACTATTCATAATGGCTAGTTTGAGTGGTCGCGATGTGTTAGAATCTTGAAGTTGCGTACAATGCATGCTATTGCATTATTGAAAGGGAAATGTACCGTAGAATATTGGGGTGTTACACTTCCTTATAAAACCGAATCACTATTTTCAAAACTAATCCATTTCCACTTTGAACCAAGCATTAAAAAATCCAAAATCATACATCACTTAAATAACATGAGAATTATATAATCAACATTTTTTGAAATAATGAAAATATGACACATGATATGAGAAAAATTAGGGACCACAATATACTAGGAAAAATTGCCCTAAATCCTTGTTCCAATCACATTGCTATCATATAGAGCCACTTGTAACTATGTATAGGTGCTCCACAATGTTTACCAAACTCTCCAAGCTCACGATTTATCACTAGTTCAACTCCCACTTAACCCGCAAACAATAATATATTTATAATAAAACATAAATAGAATTTAAATGAATAGAAAAAAACATCAATATAAATTCAAGTACACCAACTACAGCTAAGGAAAAATCAATACTCAAGAATCGACACAACATTTCAAATAAACTCAAGGTTTATAATGAGTTAGATCTCGCAACACATGAGTCATCTAGTTTGGAATGAGATTGGTATGATTTGAGAAATGTAAGTTCATGTTTCCATCTTCATGTGCTATGAATGATGGTCAAAATCCATCTAATGGTGGTGGGACGTTTAGAATAATGATAATCAAGGACTATGGTAGTGTGGATACTTCATCACCCAATAAGGGATGGGAGGATATTGCTTAACTGCCTTCCAATAAGGGGAAGATGTTGGAAAATAGATTGAAATCTATTTTGTTTATAGATGTGGTCGTTGTAACCCACTCGAGTAAAATTTCCATCAAGCTGAAGGAAGATAGTTTATTGGCTAGCCTAACTAGTGGAAAGGTTTCCCATTCCATACATCAGGTTATTGATTCATATTATACTGAGGATGCGATGGATGTTACTGATGTTATTGGGGATGATTATTTGAATTATAGAAATAGTAAGGGAAAGTCTTATATTTAGGTAAAGCCTAAGAAAATTCATAAGGATTATAAACATGTTGCTACTGCCGATCAATGCAATTTCACTAGCTTTGCTATCATCCAAGTGACAAAAAGTGATCATATTGCTGGAATTTCAGATCTAGTTGGGGTTTCTGCTATGGAGGTAGGTGACAAAACTAAAATTATGCTGAGTTTCATTGTCTAATTGACTACTGTTGAGGTCCAAAAGGATTCACCAGCAGGAAAGGGATAAGATAAGGACGAAGAAGTTGAGGATGTGGTCATAATGCTAGGTACTGGTGGTATGCCAGAATATGGGGATCCTATTGATGTCCAGACCACCTTTATTGTCTCTAACACCCATGAGAAGGGTACCATAAGTAGGGAGATGATTCCACCTGAATCTGGCTCCATTAAAATACTTTTATATTTCTTGAAATATAAAATAGATCCAATAATAGAGAAGTTTTACTTGATGAATTTGTAAATTCTCGTGAATTGATTCATGCTGAAGGACAATCATCAAGAACTGAGACTGTCAAGGAAAGAATAAATTCTTATTAGTTATTATCGATAGTCTCATGTCCAGCTAGAAAATAGGATCCTTATCCCCTTGTTAATTCCATCCCACTAGACGATAACTCTAACCCTCAAGATGATGGTGGTAGGACATGGAAAAAGCCTAAAACCTGGAAGAGGGACCATCACGTGAGAGGTAGGGGTGGTGTCAGACTTCAGACCACAAGATGATTTCTCTTCTCTTTTTTTCTAGGCATTTGTCTTCCTTGATTTGTGGTAGTGGTTTATTACTATTTTCACACACCATCTCTCTTTTCACACTGTACTTGTTTATTTTCAATACATATTTGAATCATGGGCTATAACGCATGGTTCATACCGTTTTCTGTATATATATATATAATTATATATAATAATATAATAATATATATTTATGAATATAAAAGTACACATAACTATAAATATAATAAATATATTTATTATAATTTTATAATTATTTAAAAATATATATATATATTTATACTTATAAATAAATATATTTAAAAATCATTTGTTTATAATTCTATATATAATTATATATATATATATATATTAATATAAAAATAAATATAATTTTAAATACAATAAATATATTTATTATTTAAATATATTTATTATAATGTTATAATTTTTCTATAAAAATATATATAAATAGATATTTATTTATAATTATAATTATAAATATATTTCTTCTAATGAAGTTGGGTATCATTCTCATTTCTAGCTAAATGATAAGACTTTTATCTCTTAGGGTGATATGGTAGAGGAAAATCAATTGTTTATTATGAGAGTTTTGTTTAAGGATGTTTTAACTAGGGGCATTAGAGAAGACTAGAATGAGGAGGGATATGATGATATTCATGTTTCCAAGTAGATCTATGCAAAGGATGAGGTCGATTATATTATTTGGTAGGAATGGATTACAAGTTATTCTAAATTTTGTAAAGGGAAAGCTACGTTGGAGGCTGCCACTTCAATGAAATGCAGTCCCAAAAGAGATCAAACCTCTATTTTTTAGGAGAAAGTTAAGTATGTTCTTGAAAAAGGTAATTAAAATGTCTTTGTTACTTTAAAACAATCAAATTTTCATAGCACCATTGGATACGCTATGGAATATTTGGTAAAAATACTAGTTTAAAAAAAAATTCTTCCTCTTTTATTTATCATTGCCACAAAGTGGGTGGGTTGGTGAGTGAACGTTAATTTTGTTCAAGTATATTTTAGGCTCTTGTGGATCTTGGTAAATCATGGGATCATATAAGATCAATGTTTTTAACAAAACATTCTTATGGATGGGAAATATCAAATGCTACTATTATTAGATATTCATCCTTGGGGATGGTTGTTCATAAAGGATATGAAGTTGCTGAGATCTATGGCATGCTGTCTTCTCAAATGTTCAGTGATTGAAATGCTCAGAAGGGACATGATCTGATAACATAACCTATTTTGAGAAAGGGGTAAGAATATGCTTCTTTGACTCCAAGGAGGGACCCTACTAAAGGTGAATGAATATGGGCGATGACTACTCTTTAAAAACAATATTATTGATCTAAAAATGGTTCTAATAGGGAGGTTCAAATTTCAAAATTTGATATACTCAATCTTGATAAATCAAAGACTGAATTTTCTTCTGTGGAATCATACATTCTTCAGCACATGAAGAATAATTCATCATCAAATTAGAGGAAATATTAGGTGCCATTACCAAATCCAAGAAAGGGGACACAAGAAACTACTTTGAGACCAAGGAGGTACCCTTTGGAAATTGATGGAATAGGGGTTACGACAACTCCCTATGAGAAGTTTTTTGGCTATTAACAATGTTATAATAGGGAGGTTCAAATTTCAAAATTGGAGGCTCTCAAGTTTGATAAATCAGAGAATAATTTTTCTTCTATGGACTAAGAAATTCTACAGCCTATGAAGAATAATTTGTTTTTAAAGTACATTACACATAACTCATTTGAGTTACTTGCATCTAAAAGTAGTAAAGACGATGGAAAAAACATTGATCATGTGTCTGGAGTAGAGGAAATGATAAAAATTGTTTATTTTGGGCTTCTAGATAATGATGTTGGACCATGGTTGCAGGTTAAATCTTGGAGAACGGAATGACATCCACACAGTTGGGGTGGATGTTCCTTGCACCATAATATGGGTACTCAATCTAGAGTTACATGATTTATATTGGTTTTTTATTATGTTTTGTTTTTGGAAACTTATGTTTTGTATGTTCTTCCTCAGTAATTTCATTTTAATATAATAAAGGGGCATTTGTGCCTCAATCTTTCAAAAAAATATATTTATATAATTATGTATATTTATAAATATAATATATATATTTATAATTTTAGTATATTCAGTATAATTTTATAAAAAATTAAATTTTTATTTATTTATTTATATTTATAATTATAAATAAATATATTTTTAAAATTTTTATATAATTATAAATATATTTATATAATTATAAATATTATTATTATTATATAAATATAATTATATGTATATCTATATTTATATAATTATATATATATATATATATATATTTATGTATAAGTATATATTTAAAAATAAAATAAATACATTTATTATAATGTTATAATTATATAATTATTTATTTATTTATTTATAATTATCATTATAGATAATTATATTTATAAATTTATTAATATATTAATAAATATATTAATATAATTATTTATAATTATATAATTATATATATAATTATATATACTTATTTAATAATATATAATTATATAATTATTTATATTTATATAATTATATACATATATGTTTATTAACATATAATTATATATAATTATAAATATAATAAGTATATTTTTTATTTAAATATATTTACTATTACAATTACACATAAATACATTAATTTACATTTGTATATATTTATAAATATATATTAGTAATTAAATATATTTATATATTTATATATATTTATTAATATATAAATATATATAATTAGAAATATTAGAAATATATTTATTATTTGAATATATTTATTGTAGTTTTATAATCATTATATATATATATATATATATATATATATTTATAATTTTATAAATACTTTTTTAAAAAATTATATATATTGTTAATTTTATAGTTAACTATTTGAAAACATGTCATGCATACACATATACACATGTTATATATTTATATAAGTACATCCGACGTACATGTGCACATATATATATATACACACAAACATACATCTGTACACATACAACATCTAGATATACACAAACACCAAACACACATACACACAACATAATGTATACACATATATACAAATAAACATTAATATAAATATATAACTTCAAATATCACATATTAACAGTGCATAATTTATATTTATATTATTTTTTGAATTATTAGAAAATATATATTAATATATCATATTTATATTAATTATATACATGAATTTTTTTAATTAATGTATATAGATAAACATTAATTTTATAATATAAATATGTTAATTTAATAAAAATAAAAAGTATTATTTATTAAAAGTTTTTATGAGTGCATTTCGTTATCACTGATAAAGGTTTCCCGTTTTAGGGTGATATGTTTAGCATTGATAGAACCCATCTCCGGGCAAAGCATGATATGTAGTAGTGGCTACAATAACTATTCAAATTCATGATATTTAGAAATTCCAAAACTCTATTCTATTTGATAATTGACTAATTATATCTTAAGAAATTATCTCTCTTGTTTTTAGGGATATCTGGTTTTCCTATAAGTGTCAAACTAGTTTAATGAATAATTGTTTTAGTTATTTTAATATCTCATCACTACTCAGTATAAAATGTATTACTAGGAATCCACCATTTTATAAATATGTTAGATTGATATTTCCACTATCAATTTATATTATAGTTAATATATATAGAGTGGATAGAGGTGCTCTTGGCTTACCTGGATATTGTGTTATTTTTTGAAATAGTAGAGGCTTCATCATGTTCATTTTCTCATGTTACCTTATCTCTTGTACTATTTTTAAGGTTTAGAATTGGGTTTTAATTTATGTGGTGAATTATACATGGGACATTATTTGGAGTGATTTTTGGATTGAGACCAACTCCGTACTTGTGCTCAATCTTGTCAATCATTGGTCAGATAATGTTTCCTAGAAGCTCAATCCAGCAAGGAGTAGTATTTTTTCATTAATGATGGAGATATATATAATCATTTCACATATCTTTTAGAAAGTGAACATGGTTACCTATGTACTCTCTATGAATGTTTTTGATAATCATCACTCTTTTTAGTTTTATTATTTGAGTGATATGTTGATGTATCTTCGTTCGTTGAATGTGTCAGACGATTTTTACAACAACATTTCTTTGCTTCTCATTATTTTGTACTCCACCATTATTTTATTTAAAGGGAATGGGACTTCTTGATCCATATCAAAGAGTATTATTGATTATTATTATTTTATAATAATCATGTTATTCAAAGTAATTTATTAATCTAAAATTTAAATGATTTTTTTAATTTTTATTTTTCCATTTACTTTTATTTATTAAATAAAATAATTTTTAATCATTTTTTAATTTAATAATAAAATAAAAGAATCTTTCTAGAATTTTTGAATTTCTAAATTTCCATTTTAACAGAATAAATTATTTTCAATTATTTTTTAATTATATACAAGTAAAATAGATTCTTTTGATCCCCCTTTTAATTCATATTCTATTTTAGTATAAAAAATTAAATTAATTTTAAAAAATTATTGGAATGTAAATTAATATTTAAGTATTTTTCCTTTTTAATTTTTATTAAAAACCTAGTTTTTTCTGATTTTTTATTTTATTTTAATATAAAATAACATTTATATATTTTTTCCTTTTAAAATTATTTTTTAAAGGAAATGTAGACAATAAATACCCCAGTTGAGGTGTAATAAATCCTAAGTATATATGTTTATAAAATGATCAAACAACACAAACTCAAACTATAAGAATTACATCATAAAAAAATGATTGAAAACCATCTTGTCTCTTTTAAAGTGTACCCTTAAAAATGTTCTCTTTATTTTTATTACATTTAAAAACTCACTCAAATTCATTACCATTTAAAATGAATCTAGTAAAAGAACATATCAAAGCTCAAAATTCATGTCCCTATCATGATTTTTAATTCTACCCTGATTCAACTTCAAAATATAATAAATCAAAATTTTGTTTATCAAAAAAGTTCTTCTAATCATAATGGTTATTTCCACACAAAGTATCAACAACCATAACAGGATGCATCATCAAATAATAAAAATATTTATACAATCCCTATGAAACCTCAAAATGGAACTATGTGTAATTTAACGTAGTACATAAACATTGGTGATAACCTGATCATCAACAAACATCTTATAAATAAAATTTGATTTTCTTATACATTAGATCGAATAGAATTTCCTTAAATAGAATTTACAGGTTAAGATCCAACTTTCCAATCAAAATTCCATAGTAATTATAAAATATAAAAATATAATATAAATATATATATTTTGTCTTATTTTATTAAAATTTTTAAGGGTAAAATAAATTCTTGTTTTTCATATTTTATCATTTTTTATAAAAATGGTTTCTTTTTGATTTTTTACTTAATATTAATGAAAAAAAATTTACTATATGTATTTTTTTTCCATTTCCTTTTTTATATTATCATCACAAAAATTTAATTATTCTAAATTTTATTTAATTTAAAAGGAAATTAATTTTTTTTTCTTTTAAAAAATATTTTTCCTTTTTAATTTTTTATTTTATTTTTAAATAAAATATATATTTTTCATTATATTAAAATTTAATTTGAAATTGAAATAAATAAAAAATTTTCTTAATTATTTATGTTTATACATTTAAGGAATATATTATTTTAAAACTATTAATTTATTTCCAAATATAATAATTTATTTATATTTTCATATTTTCCATTTCTTAATTTTTTCAATTCATTTTATTGTTTTTATTGAAAGGTGTTTTTATTAGATT
The DNA here is from genome assembly GCA_963277665.1 of Viscum album. Lineage (NCBI taxonomy): Eukaryota > Viridiplantae > Streptophyta > Magnoliopsida > Santalales > Viscaceae > Viscum > Viscum album. The sequence goes on from OY728133.1 coordinate 671,758,729, forward strand.
TTTAATGTATTGTAAATTTAAAAGTTAAATTATATTCATTTTTTAAATTCTTCAATAGTTTATTTAATTTTATTACAAATTGTTCTAAATGTAAAATATTGTTGTGTATTTTTCCTCATTATAGTTTTTAATTTTAATATTTTTCATTATTATTTTAATTTTTTGTTATGATAATGAAGGATTTCATGTTTTTTAAATTTATTTAAGTGTAAAAAATATATTATTTTTTTTCATTTTATATTTTTAAATTAATTAATTTATAATTTTATATTTATATGTATTCTATACTTTATCATAAAAAAGGAGTCAATTATTTTTCTAGATTTGTTTTTTTAATTAATTTACTTGATTTTACGATAATTTTTTATAATTTTTTCTTCTTTTTTAGAAAGAATAATGTTTATCTTCAATTTTTTATTTATTTTAAAATAAAAAAATTCTAACATTTAGTATTTTTTTTATAGATGAGGCTCTATCATTATTTTATTAATTTATTTTCAAAATTTAGATAATTTTTTTCATTTTATTTATTTTATATTTTTCTAATTTTTCTTCATTTCATTATAAAAATTTTTATATTAATTTATATAATTTATTTAAATGTATGTTTAAATTCTAAGTTTGTCATTTCTCTTTTTCAAAGTTCAAATTTTATTTTTAATTATTATTTATTATTTTCTATTTCATTAGTTTTATAATCATTTTTTAAAACCAAATAATATTTTCCTTGTATTTTTTATATTTATTTGAATATAGAATAAATTTTAAGTTGTTACGATGCTTCCTCGCTGGAATCCCACCTTCATAGGAAGAAAAACCAAGTGTAAAACTCAATGTATACATTTTATAGTCTATGAGTTAACGACCCGCAATGAGGGTATAAAACTCTCAAATGGGATGCATTTCCCATATAAAACTTAATAAAAATAAAAGAAACCACTTATCAACTACGAGGATTTCATTAAATAAGTAAATCTATAACACATATTTTACCTATATTTTATTGTGCATTATAAAAACAAATGATTATAAAAAGAACTCATAGAACTCCACATGAGCCTCCTGAACAACTACTCTTAATCTCCCTTGAAATATCCTATAGTGAGTGAGTGAAACACCCTAACCCAACCCATTGGATTAGGAATTTCCAAAATGGTACTAACCATATGTGACATCCCCTTGACAAAAATTGGCTAGAAATAGATGCTACATGTATAATTAATCGAGGGGGGATTATTTATCCTATAGGATAGCATAACCTAGAATAGATGGACTACAAAAATTACATAAATTACCATGATGTATGATATAAAACCCAATAGAAATTTAATAAAATAAAAGACTAGAATCAGAGTCACAATATAAAATAGATAATAACAAATATATAACATCCAAAAATATAAAGGACTCCAAGGCATCATTGTTGGACCATAATGACTTCAATACAAAACAATATCCAAGCCCCAACTCCAAAAGGACACAAATATAACATTAGGATGCTTCACTAGAGAAATAATAAGTCATCCCTTGACTATTATCATGGTAAACAATGTCTGTGTATGCACTAAAATTCATATGCATGGTGTGAGCATATTAACTTAGTTGGAAATATACCAAATGCTTCCCACAAAAGTCAATTTAAATAAGAAATGTTATCTCTGATTTACATAATTTAAGATATAATAATAATATAATAAATTAGACAAAAAACCCATAAAAGTAACTCACACTGAAGTCTAATTTTTCTTCATAAATTCATATTCCCACAAAATAGGTTATATAACATTTGACACACACATTCCATGAACTCGCACCCAATGGATGCATATAGAATAGACCCAAATAGTGACTGTAATCATACTCCTTTGACCCAAGGTGTCAATTTGTAGATTATCAATTTTCTTTTCCCCTTTTTATTTGGAACCAACAACCATGTCTAAACCCAAAATTTCCCCATACAATGTATCATGAATGCACACCAGCCCCATGCAATCTAGAGTGAACCCAAATTAGTAAGTTAGCCAATTTTGTATCCACATAGAAACTTCCATATACATTCATGAACTAACAATAACCCATGCCAAAACAAGATCACTACATGCTAACAATATACTTTTTTAAACCAAAACATCAAAGAGGAATTTAATATCATGTGTTTTGGGTGTTTCCCGAAACCATTATTTAAATAATTTTTTTAGTAGAGTAAAAATATGAATGTTTTTTTTAAAAATTTATTATAGATAAAAATAATTTAACCTTAAAAAAAGATTTTAGATTCTTAGAAAAATCTGAGTAAGTTAAAATCAACCTGCTTTATTCTAAGACACCAAGAAAAAATTATGCCTCACCCTCATAGATCTGGACTAGAGAATGAATACTAAGATTGTTTGAAAAAAATCCTCTTTAAATAATACCATCATAACTATATCCTAGTATGGTAGCACTACACATGGATTTCCCTAAGAGAACATGAGAAGTAGAAAGTAAATGAGGATAAACAGAAGCTGTATCTTTTATTATTTTATAAAACTCAACTTGATTCCAAGAGATCATGTTCAAGAAAGAAAGAAATCACCTAAATAACCCAAAATAATATCGAGGTTAGCGAGACATAAAAAAGGGGAAAATAATGAGGATTTCGGGTATTGTTTTGGGTTTAAATAATAATATTTATATATTACTAAACACATCATGTGGTAATGCCACATGGTTTTCTAAACTATACTCCAATTGTGAGAGTGTTACTAGAAAATACCCAGGGTCATGTAGTTTAGAATTTTTTTTCCAACCATGAAAAATTACACTATTCGAAAATTCATAAGACCTCTTGGCTACCACATAGTTTCACCTTACTATGAACAAACTACAAACTTATTACCGAGTCCCCACTTTACATTACATGGATAACTAGGATAGGTGCATAATTCCTTTAGTCATACTAGAACTGTGCACCCTCACGAAGGCTTCCCAAACTCAACAAAACCATCCAAAAAACTCCCAGAACTCAACCCAAACATTAAATAACCTAAAAATAAAAAATAAAATTTGAAGTTACTTCAAAATGGGGGTGTTAAATTATCCCGAAAATTGGGTTTTCCATCCTCAGATGGTTGTAAGTTATTGGTGTGTAGACAAAATCCCATACTGCACGTCTAAGACAGATATATCCTTCCCACAAGGATCGTCAAAGAGGTAACTGTGATACTACCACAAAGATACCAAAGATACATAGAAACATTAAAAGTGTATATCATGCCCATCCCATTGGTAATAATGAACCAGGTTCCCAACTACACTATCTTATATTTATAATAGATTCTTAGTCAAGGGAATACCCATAAGAACACATGATTTCTTCATACCAATGATAAAGAGAAACCAAAATGTTCCTAACCAATTATTTATAATGAATATAATCACACCCTAACCATAATGACACATGATGATGTTATATACTTTGTTGAATCAAGAATAAAATTATACCTATCAAATAGGCGCACCTATATGGTCATGATTCTCTGTTAGTTTATGACACTATGAAGATAACCACGCATATATACCCAAAGGAAAATAACTAATAAACAGTATATGAACAAGAAGAAAGGATTAATAACTATTAATGAACATAAATAAAAACAGTAGTCTGATTAAGAATCCTCCATCTCGATTCTATAGAGTGAATGTTTCATAGATTCTCATAGAAGGCTGATCGCACCACGATTCATTGTTTGATTTTCACCCTTACAACACTACACGAAACTAGTTTTGTATTGAAAATTATAAAAATAATAAAAAATTTAAATTTATTTTTTATTCAATTATTTAGTTTTTTATCACTATTATATAGTGAAATGTTCCTTGTTTTTAAATTTTCATTATAGTTGGAGGTGATTTGGAGGCTCCACAGATGATCCAGAAGGAAAATGAGCAAAACTGCATGGACACCTAAGCAAATTTGTACAATGTTTTTCACATTTCATTAAATAATTGTATTTAAATTTTAAATATTTTATAAAACGCTCCAAAACATAATATTATACAACTAATATCAATATAATAATTCCTAATTCGTCCATGAAGGGGCCCGTTCAAACCAATCGGTCCAGGGTACAGAATCCGCCCGAATTCAAAAGTCAGATTTGGTATTTTGAAAATATATACCAATAAAAGATTCGAATGGCCATAAAATTTGACATGGATACATTCAAGAAGCATACCAACAACTTTTATATTTTATCTAAGTAATAATATTTCCATTTTAAAATCCAAAAATCAAGTCGCAATTGGTATCATGAAAATTTGGTGCCCAAAACTACTTCCCAATTTGGCTAAAAAAGAGAACCATGGGTAACTCATTTCCTATTTTGGACAGGATGAAAATATATGGTATTTAGGAGACCCAAATATGTCCTATAATCATATATTATGTTCTTTAGTCCCCTATACTAATAGGTGGATCAATAATGAAGGTGAAGTTCCACTCGAGCATCCTCCCCCTCTCCATGGCGATCTAAACAGTGGGAAATCATTTTGAGGGAGGCACGCATACTTGGGAGGGAGTTATGTCACTTATTATTATACTAGTTTTTGTAAATCTTTTGTTAAATATTTCAATTCTATTTAATTTTGATGATCTTATCCTCTTAATATATTTAATTTTTTTTAATTAAGTGAAACACTTTTTTATTTCAACACTGATTGGGTTGAGATTTCAAGTGGAAATCTTGGGTTGTTCCAATTGGAAAAGACATGAATAATCGTTCTCTCACATACAAATAATATTTAAGTATGATTTGGTATCCATTTTTCTATGTGTTAGAACTAATCCTTGATAACATGAATTTTGTGTGAAGGGGTGATTATTTGAGCATCATTTTAAGAGGAAAAAGTAAAGTCGAGATCTTGACAACCCTCAACCAAAGGATTACATTAAACTATATAAATTTTTCCAAAAAATGAAATATAAAAGATGTCTAGTGAAATTGAAATGACATCCTTATATCATAATTATAAAACAACACCTTTATTTATCAACTATTAAACTCTTTAAATCAAGTCATTTTTTTAAAATGTTTTCAAAACCACCCCCTATTTTATCCATTTTTATTAAAAATTCACATTATAAACCACCAAAGCCCATTGATAGACAAACTAGGTTCTTCCCTATATTATAAATCAACCTTAAATAATTATCAATTTTATGTTTCATGATAACATGGTAAAATTTTGGCCCAGTTTCCGAGGATCTATTTTTTAGTGTGCGTTTTTTATAAAAGTACTGCGTATTTTGTAGTTATTTGTTCATTTTTTTTCTTCTTCCTTTATTTTTTATGTTGATTTCTCAAATAATACTTCTGTAGGCTTTGTGAATGAAGTGATATTAATTGGAGGTAATACTTCCATTCGAACATGAATCGAGGAGGATCTTACGTCAGCGACACAGAGACACACAAGAGAACCCTTTGAAGGGGGACACACGAAACATCAACACAATTATTGATCCTTATAGTTCTTCTAAAAACCACATTAATACCTAATTAAAATTTTATAACATGTCTAAAAAAAACATAACATTAAAATAAATATCCCCAAATGATGTTTATATCCAACCCAGTTATATTAAAATTCAAGGTGAGGCACCCAATTTTGAATTTAATCCAGTTTAAATCATTTATTACCAAGATTACATTCACTTTCAGGAGAAGATCCACACAAACATTTAAAATAATTTAACACTATGTGTTCAACCTTCAAACCTTCTAATGGATGAAGAATATGTAAAGCTTAGTTAATTCTATTTTTCATAAGAATATACATAAAAATATTGGTTTTACTATGTTAATTCACCAATTAGAGGATGTGCAGACATGAAACACATTTTTCATGAAAAATCATCCTAGCCTCTCAAACTGAAATAATAAGAAAATAGATATATTTAATAAGTAAATTACAAGGTGATACACTTCATGAATATTGGAAAATATTGAAAAGGTTTTGTTCATGTTTTCCACACCACCGAATAAGTGGTCAAATTTTAAGTCTGTATTTTTATAGAGGTTCAATTTATATTGATTAAAATATGATTGATGCAGCTACAGCTGGTGAACTAGTTGATAAAACCCCAATTTCTAAAATAAACCTGATAGAGAACATGGAGAAAAATACTTAAAAATTCAGTTCAAGTTCTAGTGTACCCATTCCAGGTGTCCATGAGGTTCAAAATACTGAATTCAAGAAGAAGGTGGACACAAATTTTGAAGAGGTAAGTAAAATTATTCGACAACTTTCTATTTTCCAAGGGAAATCCCAATCTACTCCTCCCATCCATTGTGATATATTTTCTTCTCATACCCACTATCTTGACCAATACCCCCAACTGAGATAAAATTCTGAGAGTTGTGAGGAAATCATTCCAGGATGGCCTTATAACCAACCCTTTAGGAAAAAACCATACTATATATTCAACCATGTGTGGAAATAAAACCATGTTTATATGCATGGGGAGTATTCAAACAAACCTCAACAACAATAGAACCAACCAGGGCATAGTATTCATCCACCACAACCACTTAGAAATACCCAACCACTACAAAGGACTTTCTAACCACCCCATCAAAAACTTGATCCTAGCATAGAATATATGATAAAACAAATGGCTTAAAAAATATCCAATTCCAACAAACCACCCAAACAGCCATACAAGACCGGAAAACCCAATTAGGATAAGTCCCTAACTCTTTGTGAGAAATACAATGTCATGGGTTGGATAAACTACCCTATCAACTAGTAGTTAACCCTAGGGATAATAAAAATTATAGTACTATAACCCTTAGGAGTGGGAAATAACTTAAAACCAAAATGAACCCTCTATTAGAGACATCCCCTCATGAGGAAACCACCATCCCAACTGATGAAAATGGACCATGATAAGAAAATCCTTGTCTTGAGAGAATACCTTCCAAAGGAAAGAGTTTGTCTTTTGATGAGTCACCTATCCGAACCATTCCTCTTCTATTTCCCCAATGTTCCACCCAACTAGGAAAACAAAAGGAAACTGAACTTGATAAGGGAATATTGGAAACTTTAAAAAAATTACAGGTTATCATCCACTTGATTGATACTGTGAAGAAAATTCCAAGACATTACTTGTTTTTGAAGGGTATGTGTACACAACGAATGCAACTTCAAGGTGGTGAGATAGTGATCTTGGGGAGGATTGTCTCATCATTGATAGAGCCATCACTTCAGACAAAATGAAATGATCCTGGAACATTCTTCATTCTATGCACCATAGGGAAGTAATTGTCATCCAATGATATGTTTGATTTTGGTTCCTCTATAAATGTGATTCCACACTCCATTTACTCTGCATTTCAGGTCAGATAACTAAAGCCAACGTGAATTTTTTTTCAACTCTAAAATTGAAGTACAACACACCCCACTACTGTGTTAGAGGATGTTTTTGTGGGGGTGAATAATTTAAATTTTCAAGCTGATTTTTATATGATTCAAATAGAATATGATAGAATGAATAAACATGACCTAATTATATTGAGAAGAACTTTATTAAAAATTTACAAAACCATAATTAATGTCCATAACAGTACATTATCTATGGATTTTGGTGGTGAAATTTCCCACTTCAACATCTTTGATTCCATGATGTAGCCCTCAGAAGAACATTCCTCTCTCTCTGTTAATTCAATTTATGTACTCCCTTCCCATGAAAAAACATATTTTGTTTCCCTTAACTCATATATGATATTTCATAATTCATTGAAATGTTGGGAAATAAATCATGCAATCAATGTTGTAGTTATTTATAAAAATGGCATGCATGTTTATTAATTGACTATTTCTTGAATACTCATAACTGTAATTATAGGTATTTGTGATGGGATATTTGTGACAGGATATCGTCGCAAATGAGCTTTTGTGACAGGGTCCCATCATAAATAGCCCGTTGTAGAAAAAGACGTCACAAATAGGTCTCCGATAATATACATTATATATATATAAATGTGTTATGACATGCCCGTTGCAAAAAAGTATTTGCGAAAAGACCATTTTCCCGTCTCAAATAGTTATCAATTTATATATTTTATATATATATATCAAAACCTCTCGCAATGGGCCCATCGAAAAAAATTATTTGTGATGGTCCCTTTTTCCCGTTGCAAATAGTTATTTAAAAAATATATATGAACTATTTGTGATGGGGTCCCATCACAAAAAGTCCCATTGCAAATACTGAATAAAAAAAATATTTAATAAAGTTATTATAAATGAATGAAAAGAAAATATTAATGTTATTAAAATAATAAAAAAATTAAAAAAATTAAAAATCACAATATTCGCAAAAAAATATAAAAAATCATAAAATATTATTATTATTAAAATTAAAAAAATTAAAAAAATAATACTAATAATAAATAATATAATAATAAAATATTAAAAATAATAAAAAAATAAGAAAAAATAAATTATGCAATATTCGAACTAATATAAAAGACAGAAACTTTAAATTGTTCATATTACAACAAATCTTGAATTAAATTATATTTATCATAACAAAAAATCACTGGGGGGATAGTCTTGTGGAGGAGGTGGAGGAGCTAGCTGAGATTGTGGAGGAAACAAAATCCCTAAAATACGAGTCATACGACGCATGTAATCCATCTTCTCATGCTGTTGTTGCTGCCATTGACACATCTCCTCCTCATGTTGCTACAGCTGCTGCCATCGATGCATCTCCTCCTTGAACTTCTGCTGCTACAACAGCTGACACATCTCTTCCTACTGCTATTGAAAACTCTCTATAACCTCACTCTGTGCTCAAAGCTACTCCTGATACTGTGATACAGAAGATGATGCCTCTCCGCGTGCTCCTCTCGAGCTGGAAACTAACATCGCAATAGTACCATAATAAGTCCCAATAGTCAAATGAGAGCTGATACCAACTACTCGACCCTTCTCGAATGCATACTAGGTCGCCTGTATCCATGCTTCCTCATTGAAATAGTGGGGACTAGTCTGATTTGCCATCTCGTCCTAAATCTAAGCCTATATTTGAGAGTTCACGGCCTCAAATGACTCCTTCAATTCGAATTTGAAATTAAAATAGTGAAAATTTTATATGCAGTAAATTTTAAAACTGAAAAAGAAATAATAATAACCACAATACAATACTAGAAATCACCCTTAATCTCTATAGTGGCTGGGCCACATTATATCCTACGATAAACATCATACTCCGTAATATTGGGCTACTCGACATCGTATATTAATATCAAATAAACTGTTTATATATAATGTTATATAAAATATTTGAAAAAGATACTTACCAGATGCTCTATATATGTAATGATTGTATAGCTACCGACTCGATGTGTCACCTCCTGTCTCACCTGGTTCAAAATTTCCAATGAAGATCTCCTCTAAAATCCACCACCCAACCTATGTGAACATAATCCATCAAAAAATTTGAGATGAAATGTACTCTAGTCGGTGGGATCTACACGATTCATCAAATATTTTCACTCCTACATTCTTTATGGTCGTCCTTCACAAATTTTGAAAAAACTGACAGAAACAGTCACATATAGACACCTCCAATTCAGCGTGGATAACGTCATGCATGCTATCATAGATGGGATTCCATAAACCTTACAAATAATTTATAATATCATGTTATTAATTAAAAAAATTTCAAAATAAAAATTATTTATTTACATACTGGACAATGATTAAACATGTCAAGCTACACATCAATGATAATTTGTTCCCATGTGATATATGAATGAAAAAAATAATTGTGAAAGATAGCGCTCCCCTGTCCAACAACTACATGAACAAAACTATGAAAAAAGAATAAATTATCAAACAATTAGTATATAAATAAATTAATGAAAGCTAACTAAAATATACAGGTTACCATACCTCTGTGTGCGTTGATCAAAACCAAAACGTGGACGTCTCTCAGGGATTGGGTCATGAATAATCATTTGCACAAAACTATGCCCCACTCTCATACCCCCTGAACTGCCAGTAGGTTGAGGGTCAGCTGATCCCAAATCCTCCTCATCCAAAGGTATGTCACCCTCCTGCAACTAAATAAATTGATCACTGTCTATCTGAAACACAAAATGATTATTTTAAAAATATAGATGAAAATAACTATTATATATAGATATATATTAGTTATGATTATAACTAGAATTTAACTGTGTTATTGTTCACCTTTATCATCATCTCCAAATCTGACGATTTTAAGGTCTTCATATTCCTCCTCAGCATCATAAATATCCACATAAGTTTCAGTTTCATCATCTCTTTCCATTTTCTTCATTGAATCATCATCTTCCAACTGTTCACCACCTGAAAACATTATGAAAAATATAGTAATATGAATTCATATCCAGTCTCATGCATACGAGATTGGATATTCATAAGTATAAGCACATTTTACATAATTTTTTACATGGGTGAGAGTTGAAAGGAGAAGGGACATCGAGAAAAAGGAGTGCCTCCAATCCACTGGAAGTTGTGCCAAGTACTTAAAATTTACTACAATTTACTACAATTTATTATAATTTATTCCTAATCATTCCTAATTATTCCTAATTATTTCTAATTATTTCTAATTATTTATAATTATTTATATTTTTTCCTAATTTTTTCTAATTTTTTCTATTTATTCCTAATTTATCATATTTATTCCTATTTATTAATATTTATTACTATTTATTCATATTTATTACTATTTATTCCTATTTATTACTATTTATTTCAATTTATTCATATTTAATCCTATTTATTGATATTTATTCCTATTTAATCACATCAATTTTTATTTATTCCTATTTATTCTTATTTATTCCTATTTATTCATATTTATTCTTATTTATTTATATTTATTGTTATTTATTCCTATTTATTTTTATTTATTGCTAATTATTCTAATTATTGTTAATTACTACTTATAATTGTTAACTATTGCTAATTATTGCTAATTATTGCTAATTATTTCTAATTATTGTTAATTATTGCTATTTATTTCAAATTATTCTATTTATTCCTAATTACTGCTATTTATTCCTATTTATTTTTAGTTATTGCTACTTATTACTGGTTATTGATAGTTTATGTTACTTATTACTAGTTATTCCTAATTGTTGCAAGTTATTGCTAATAATTGCTATTTATCGCTAGTTATTACTACTTATTACTAGTTAATGCTAGTTATTGCTACTTGTTGCTACTTATTTCTAGTTATTGCTAGTTATTTCTAATTATTGTTACTTATTGCTAATTATTATTGATTATTTCTAATTATTGCTAATTATGGCTAGTTATTACTAATTATTACTAATTATTTCTATTCATTTCTAATTATTTCTAATTATTTCTAATTATTGTAATTATTTCTAATTATTGTTAATTATTTCTCATTATTGCTAATTATTTCTAATTATTTCCAATTAGTCCTAATTATTGCTAATTAGTGCTATTTATTTCTATTTATTCCTAATTATTCCTAATTATTCTTATTTATTCCAATTTATTGCTATTTATTATTATTTGTTACTATTTATTACTATTTATCACTATTAATTACTATTTATCACTATTTATTAGTATTTATTAGTATTTATTAGTATTTATTACTATTTATTAATATTTATTACTATTTATTTCTAATTGTTACTAAATATTACTATTTATTACTATTTATTACTATATATTACTAATTATTACTATTTATTGCTAATTATTACTAATTATAACTAATTATTACTAATTATAACTATTTATTACTATTTATCACTATTAATTACTATTAATTACTATTAATTACTATTTATTAATATTTATTACTATTTATTACAATTTATTTCTAATTATTACTAATTATTACTATTTATTACTATTTATTGCTATTTATTACTAATTATTACTAATTATTACTAATTATTACTATTTATTACTAATTATTTCTATTTATTACTCTTTATTACTCTTTATTTCTATTTATTACTATTTAATACTATTTATTAGTATTTCTTACTAATTATTACAAATTATTACTAATTATTAATAATTATTAGTATTTGTTACTAATTCTTACTAATTCCTACTAACTTTTACTAATTGTTACAAATTGTTACTAATTTTTACTAATTTATAGTATTTATTACTATTTATTACTAATTTTTAGTATTTATTACTAATTATTACTAATTATTCGTACTTGTTAGTAATTATTAGTATTTATTACTAATTATTAGTATTTATTAATATTTTTTACTAATATTACTAATTATTAGTATTTGTTATTATTTTTTACTAATTATTACTATTTATTCAAAATTATTACTAATTATAGTTAATTATTTGTAATTAACATTAATTATTATTAATTTCTGCAAATTACTGCTACTAATGACTAATTACCATTAATTATTTATTTTAATTATTAATTATCTTTAATAATTCTTGATTACTACTAATTATTATTAATTTGTACTAATAATTTAAATTTATTAATACAAATAAATAGAGATGACAAAACAATCTAAATCTAATTTAATTACAAATAATTAACAGTAATTAAAATTAATATAAAAAAATAAAAAATATTAAATTAAATAAAACATAAATACCTTTAAACATGATCTCTTATAGGTGGAGACTACTTCAAAAACTTCTTCATAAAAAAGTAACTCAGAGAAATTTTCAATCTAAAACTAGAGTTTAGAGAGAGAGAGAGAGAAAATAGGAATTGAGAGGAAGAATGAAAAAAACAGATGGGGGTATATATAGGTTAGATTAGTTGCAACGATAGCATTTGTGACGAGTATTCTAGATACGTCCATATCCATATTTCCATTGAGGATTAGGAAAAGACAACCTTTACTTGCCCCTTTGGTACATTTTCATATAAGGGGATTCCATTTGGTCTGTGAAATGGTCCAGGTCCATTCCAACGATTCATGGTTAGTATTTTTCAGATTACCTAGATAATTTCATGGAAGTTTTCACTGATGATTTCAATGTATATGGATCCCCTTTTGATGAATGTTTGAGTAGAATTGGTTCGATACTACGTCACAGTATTGAAAATAATCTTAAATTAAATTATGAGAAATTCCATTCCATGGTGCTATAAGGTATAATATCGGGTACTATCATTTCTAGAGAAGGTATCCAAGCAGATAAATCAAAATTGGGTGTCATTTATTTTATAACATCCCCTAAAAATGTTTTGGATGTGCGGACTTTCCTAGTTAATGCCAGATTTTACCATCGTCTCATTCATAACTTTAATAAAATTACACACCTCTCCCAATTTCTCCAAAAAAGGATTTTTTTTGATAAAGATTTTGAGGATACATTTAATAAATTGAAGTGGAGTCTCACATCACCCCTGTTAATCCAACAACCTCACTAGGATTTACTATTTTAGATCATGTGTGTTGCCACTAGCTATGCAGTTGGGGATGTTTTATCATGAAGGGTCGATTGAGCTCCACATGTAATAGCCTATGCCTCACGTACACTGGACACTGCCCAAGAAAAATACACTACAACTAAAAAAAATTTCTCTCCACTATGTTTTCCTTGGATAAATTCAGATAATACCTTTTAGGGACAAACATCATTTTGTTCTCAGTCCATGAAACCCTATGATATATACATAAGAAACCAGAAGCCAAACCACATGTCATTCGATGTATACTCCTCCATCAGGAATTCAATTTAGAAATTAGAGATAAAAAGTAGCAGAGAATGTGGTGGATGACCAAATCAGTAGGATCCACCCATCCTCATACATTGAATCATCCCCATGTATTCCCATAAATGAGATGTTTCTAGATGAGTAATTGTACCGAGTGTAAGATTCTATTCCTTGGTATTCCAAAATTATAAATTATTTGGTAGCATCAGTCATTCATACAGATTTCAATAAAAACCAGGCATACCATCGAAAATATGAGCCCCATTTGTACATTTTGGATAACCCTTAACTTTAGCACACATGTAGTGATCAATTCATCAGACGTATGTGTTCTCGATAGTGCGTTTCAGTCTATCCTTGGGTTCTTTCACACTCTTTCTTGTGGGGGCCACTTTGGCCCCAAATAGACAGCTCATAAGGTCCGTGATTATAGTCTCTTTTGGCCAATAGTTTTTCAGGATGCCCATGATTTCTGTAAATCCTGTCCTCACTATCAAAGAAATGGGAATGTATCTAAAATAAATGAGATGCCACAATAACCCTTTCTCTTCCATGAAATTTTAGAGGTTTGGGAAATTGACATAATGAGACCATTCCCCTATTCATTTGGGAACCTTTACATTATTCTGGAAGCAGATTATGTTTGAAAATGGCCAGAGGCCCGAGCAACAAGGACTGATGAATCTAAGGATGTTGTTGAATTTTTGAGAACCCAAATCTTATGTATGTTGGAAATACCTAGGTTCATTATCAGTGACCAGAGTATTCATTTCTACAAATGAACAATGAAATATCTTTTTCATCGGTATGGGGTCGGGCTTTGATTGTCTATTGCTTATCACCCACATACCAATGGTTAAGTCAAGGTGTCAAATATAGAGGTAAAAGAAATTATTCAAAAAATAGTTCAACCTATCCAAAAAATATTGGTGTCTTAGACTCGATGATTCATTATGGGATTATCATACTTCCTTAAAACTCCCATTGGAATGTAACCGTATAGGATTGTTCTTGTAAAGAGTTGTCATATCCATGTTGAGATAGAGCACCGGGCCTACTGGGCCATTAGACAATTCAATTATAATCTTTCTCGTGCAGGTTATCAAAGGAAGTTATAGATTCAAGAGTTAAAGGAAATGTATAGAGATTCATATGAGAACTCTTGGATTTTGAAGGAGCAAACCAAGGCTGAGAGAGACCATCTCATCCTTTATCATCAATTCCACATTAGGAATAAGGTCTTCCTTTATAATGAAAGTCTGATGTCGCATCCAGGTAAACATTGTTCCTGCTGGTTTGGACTATACACTGGTATAAATGTCTCTTTATTTGGTGTTTTTTAGGTTAAAATTGAATAAACCAAGAAAAATTTCACTATCAATGGGGAATGGCTGATGAATATCCCTGAATCCATTCTATAGTCCCTGATGGAGGAACTAGAATTTTAAGAATCAATATATAAATGACACCGACTAGGTATTATCCTTCATTCCAACATATTATTTTATTATAGTGAGTACACAACACACTTTAGGTGTGGCAGATGGTTATATTTCTGGGTTAGTTATGAATTTTCATCATCTTTATTTATTTTTATCTTTTTCACTTACTTTATACTATTGTCACGTCCCCCCTCTTTTACCCTCACTTTTGTGTCAGAATGCTAATTTTTTATTCCACTTTATCATGGAAAATGATGCCTTTTTAATCATGGAATTTATTGAAAATGCACGAGGAATTTCCTTATTTCATATTGTTTTAAAATTCTTTTTTTGATTAAATGTGCATTTTAGTAGGAATTCAATACTGTGGTATGAATTTCTCTTGAAATTAGGTATTTTTTTGATGATATAAATGGTTTTATAATTTTGACACCTTTATGAAGAATGATACCCATTGTATGAATAGTTTATGGGAAAATAGTGTCACTTAATTTCTCCACACATATTTTCACCGAACCATGATGTTTGAAAATTTATTACCTAATATAAGGTAAATATAAGTTAGGTTAATTTTTCTCTACCTTCCATAAATATTTTTTCATACATTTGTTCTTTATCCAATCTATTTAATTACTATACCAGATTGATGTATGCGTGTGTACCTATTATCTGACTGTTGTACGCCCTAAAAACATTGAGGGGAGTAATGAAATATACAACATATCGGGATATCTTGGTCAGGATCGTATGGTTTGACTTCAGGGAATTCTTACGTAAGCGAGCCTTGAAATTTTATTTCATAGGATGTATGGAAGGTTCGATGGAACGGATCATGTATGTTGACAAATTTTAAAATAACTTATATTTACTCGATAGAAAGTTGAACAAATTACATGAAATGTTTTTCAAAAACACACACACATAGAGAATTAGTGACATGATTAACTTTTGGATTATTTTCTTTGATTGGTATCATGTATCTCTTGAAGTTTCATTCTGATACAATTTTTGATATGTCTTTTTCAATGATCACTGAGAATAACTCCTTAGTGTGATTTTTTAATTGATCACATTTCTATCCTGAATAAAATTTTCATTGAATGTTAATATTTATAAAGTTGGGAATATCTCCAAGAATAATTTTTGGTGGTGTGACTTTGTCCAAGAGTGAAAATTTTTAGGAGTGGGGGTGTGATCACACCACAATTCACTATTTCATTTCACCCTTACATCACTATGTTAAACTAGTTTTGTATTGAAAATTATTAATATAATAGAAAATTTCACTTCATTATCAATTAAATTATTTGTTTTTTCAATTTTAAAAAGGTAAATGTTACTTTGTTTTTTTATATTTTCGTTGTGGGTGGAGGTGATTTGGAGGCCCCAGAGATGATCCAGAAGGAAAATGGGCCAAACTTCTTGGAATCCCAAGAAAACATGTTCACTGTTTTTCATATTCCATGAAATATGTGTGTCCAAATGAGATGAAATTTTCTTCAATGCTCAAAAAATTAATTTTATACCACCAATCTAAAAAAATATGCCCAATTATTCCATTAGTGGGCCCATGTGACCCAATCTATTCGGGAGACAAAATCATCACGAATTCAAAAGTTAAGTTCGTTATTTTGATAATATCTCCCAATTAAATTCTCCAATAAGCGCCGAACATTACATGGAGACATTCCGGAGGCCGTAAAACAAAATTTCAATTTTTTCCAATTCATGAAATGGTTGTTTGTTAATCCAAAAATGTGGCACAATTGGTATTATGAAAAATTGGGTTCCCAAAACCACTTCCCAATTTGGATATAAAAGGGAACCATGGGTACATCATTTGAATGTTTGGCCATGATCCAATGATCTAGTATTTTGGATACCCAAAAGATTTTTATACTCATCCAATATGTTTTTGATTCCCATATCTTCATAGTGGGATGAATGATGAAGGAAAAGTTCCACCCAAGCCTCCTCCTCCTCTAGATGGTGAGCTAAATGGTGAAAATCATTTTGAGGGAGATACACATACTTGGGATGGATTTCCAACACTTTTGATTCTACTGTTTTTGAGTAATTTTTGTTTTAAATATTCCAGTTTTGTTTAATTTGTTTGTTCTTCTCCTCTAAATATATTTATTTTTTTTATTAAGTGAAACACTTTTTATTTCAGCTTCAATTGGGTTGAGATTTAAAACTGTAATTTTCAGTTTTTCCAATTGGACAAGATAATAATCCTCTTTCTCTCACACATACATAAGATTTCAGAATTCTTTAGTAGCCATTTTTCTATGTTTTATAACAAAACCTTTACAACATGATTGTTTTGTCAAGGGGTGATTCATTGAGAATCATTTTAAGAGGAAAGAGGGAAGGTGAGATCTTGACAACCCTCAACCAAAGGATTACATTAAATAATATTAAACATTCAGAACAATGAACTATCCAAGATTTTTAGTGAACTTGAAATGATCTCCTTATCCCATAATTCTAAAACATCACTTTTATTTATCAACTATTAAACTATTTAAATCAAGTAATTTTCTAAAATCTATTTTCAATACCACCCCTATTTTGTTCCTTTTATAATAACTTCACACTCTAAACCACCAAGACTCCTTGAGAGATGACCTAGTGTCTTTCCTATACTATAAAAGAACCTTTAAAACATAACCAATTTGAAGTTTCATGACAACACGGTCAAATCCCCCCCAAGTAAAGGACTTTTTCTGTAAATATAAATGAACAATGAGGTTAGACCCATAGAAAATAAAATAATATAATTAGAACTATACAATTAATTTATAGATAACCCGACATGTAAGAATAAGGTATCTATCAAAGATTATAAAAATCATTACACGATTCAAGCTATACACTTCTTGAATATATCCTACCACATAATCTTCAAAGGAACCATCCTATGAATATGAATGAATAGTGTTGACTCAAGGAGTTTAATAAGTAAAAAATTGATCAAATAATGATTTTGAAGAAATTTTGGTTCCATGAATAATGATATTTCACTGTTAATAGTCAACAGGAACATTTTACAGTTGCAAAATTTCCACAAGTTGGTGTTTAGAGTTCATTATCTTGTGTAGAAATCCAATATCTGAATGTAAAATAACTTAGAAATTATCCTTACGTAAGGAGGAACCATAATTGGATCCCTAAACATAATAATAAATTTATATACACTTTATACCATCTAAATATCCCCTCTATTATGGTTTTATCAAACTAAAAGGCTACAAAAATTCACCCATTGATCTTATTAAGTCATAGTTACCCATATTTGGAATAAAAGATAATTGAAAACTATGACTTGATCTTATTCCATATAACTGATGTTTATGTTAGTGACATAACCCATTAACAATCCAACATCCAATATTTCACTCATTCTATACCTATATACTAGAACGTTATGACATTTACTAACCAAATTAATCATGAAATTCCATGCCTTATTATAGTCTTCCTCAGTGATAATAGACATAAGAATACATCAATAAGAAACTAGAAATCGCTGGATTCAGTTTCCTAATAATAACTATATTTAATTTTATTACATTTATATTTGATTTATTGAATATTATTAAAACATTTTATAACATATTTTTCATTATTTTGCATGACACTAATGTAATAATGACCCAAAGTATATATCGCATTGATAAGATTATAATAGTTCCCCATTATAATGATAACTTTGATGTGCTATGATAATATTCTTAAATATAATTTTCAGGAAGGATAATTTACTACAATGTGACACATAGTACAATGGATTTTATGTGAGAGTACTTCTAATTGGCTTAGAATTTTTATTATGAAGTCCTCACTTGGTAATCTCAAAGATGGGAGATTATGAGAATTTACCCTCTTGTATGAATTCCAGATGTTTTGGTGTCATCGAATATTAATATGTATAAGTAGTGTAATAGTTCTTAAAATCTAATATTATCATTAATTCATGTCACAACTCATGAAATTATTTTTTCTAGAGAAAAACAAGACTATATATATTCATGTTCAGGTAGGGTACTTTGGGTGTGTCATGATTGACGTGTTATTATTTGATATATTGAGAAAGGATTTCTCCCTTTAATATTTATGGAAACTGATATCTTGACCCTTAAATTTGAATAGAACATTCAACTTAAATTCCATGGTCAGGGTGTAATAATGTGTTTATTTCATATATTCAAATAAATATGTATCGACTATATAGGTTGGTGACATTGATAAGAAACCGTCTTGATGAGATTTCGATAAAAGGGGATTATATTAATAATGTGTGTGTTCATATGTGGTTTTTGATGTTGCGAAATTAAGGCCTTTATCTTGGGTTTCATGAATCATTTATATATATTAATTTATGACTTCAGGGAAGCCTACCTAATGTCGATGAAAAATTATTCTAGATGGTAACACACTATGTGTTTTTGATAATATTGATTAAATTATACATGAATATAATTAATTAAATAAATATTATTCTCAAGACTGAGGGATAATTTAATTCAATTTTTATCAATAAAAAATATTTATTGATCAATGAATAATTTAAATTAAATATTTATTCGAGTTTTAAATAAATTCGAGAGGAGTTCTTACGGACTAAGACCATGTCCAATGGCAAATATTAATTAACAAGATGTTTAAATAATATTTTTTATTTTTAATGTTTTCACACAAATATAATAATAATAATAATAATATGTGGAATAGGGGTTTAAGGGTTAAAATTTTTTAAGGGCCATCATGAAATTAAATAATTATTTTAATATAAACCCTAGATCTATAAATAGATGGTTATGTATATTGTGTATGGAGTTCAATCGAAACTAGAGAATTGTGGTACAAAATGAATTTTCTTTATACTCATCCTTATCTCCCTCTCAAGAATGATAAATTTAAGATATATTCCTTTAATATTGAAGGATGAGCAATCAACACAAACAATGTTAGACAATTGATTCACTACGCCAACACCCAGAGATCAATTGGTGTTTCTTGGAGATTAAAGGATCACATGAGGATCATTGGTAGATGAATTCTAGACATGTATCCTCATAGAACAATGAAGGAAATATGAAAGTGTATTTTCAGAATATAAACATTCACATCATAAAATGATCCAAAGCCTAGGAATTCATTTCTATCAATATAAAATAAATTAATTAAAAATGTGATGTGAAATATCCTTTATCGGGGTTTCGAGAAACATAATATTGAATGAAATATTACAATACCTCCCACCACTGCATGCTTATATAGTTCCCATAACCTTTAAGTGATATTATATCTCTCATGTTTAAATTTATAATTATTTATTTTATTTTTGATCCATACCCAATCATGGATGAATTTTCATTTCATGTTATTTGTTATTTAATTATTTTAAATTAACATGTTATAGAAATATTTTTCATGTTTTTTCAATGTTTCATTTTCATAAATTTATAAAAATATATGAATAATGAATATAGATTCTATCATAAACTACCAAATTTTCGGCCGATTTGCTCAGGGGATATGATGTGTAGTTGGAGTTTATGTCGTGTAACCTAGTACATTTAAATTTTCTATGTTGCAAGATACTCGGTATGCCACACTATAACTATGTGTGATGTATGCCATGTGTTGACCAGAAAACCTGGAATGTGGTTTTCTAATTACATGACATGTATTTGGTGTACACATCGTGTAGTATGCACGAGTTAGCAGTGTAAATCACGCAATTTTCGTGGTCATAATATGTGGAAAAATCACATGAGACTAACAACCGACACAATTTAAGATATACATGAAATACATGTGTTGTACACATCGTGAAGTTCATCAATATCCATGTTTGATTAAAATACGGAGTTATATGTACAATGGAAATTAGAGATACAAAGTGTGTATCTAGCGGCATATATTGTGTAGTCTCGTCTAAGAATATGATGAGTTGAATGGGAACATGAAATTCGAACTACATAACATGTAGATGGATTGTCCACACCATGAAATTATATGAGATACACACCAATTACCAAGGTGAGTATCTTGGGAACACAGAAAGTGGATATGTAGTGGGTAGTTGGCATGTTCAAGCCATGTAGTCTACCCGATTCAACACGTTGAATCCCCAAAAATTTGCCCAGAATACACAACAATAGAGGTACACAATGTGTTTCTAAATAGTATAAAATAATTAGTCTCCCAATGACAAGAAAAATTAAATTATATTATATTCACAATTATAACATTAAAAAATTATTGATTTGATTTAAAAAGTTTGTGTTTGAAAATTAAATACGAGTTTTAAATAATTTTAAATTCTAAATTAATTTACTATAATAAATCTGAAACTATATGTTCTATTTATTCTCCACAAATTTCTTTATGAGGTTTTTCTCCAAATGAATTCAGATGGTCATTAAGATAAAATCAAATTAATTAATTCAATCATGTTTATCATAATAAAAATGAATGGATAAAAAATGAATGTTAGCCATTTAATTTTGAATATATGTTGCATTTATGACCATTCATGATCTTGACCGAGACTAGTGTATGTGTCAGAGTTTATTTAATTGAACTTATTGCAAGGGTTTTCAATTATTTATTATTAAATTAAATTTGATTTCCTATGATTCATCCCTCCCTCTATTATTATGTCGGGCCTTCATACCTAAGGATATTTATGTAATTCTACTTTAACCAATACATTGGTTAAACTCATATATGTGTGTGTTATGAAAAAATTTAATTAATGGAGTTACCTAAGGCACATGGATGTGGTTCAATAAGAAACCATAATGATGCCAAACCAAGTGTTTCACTGATGGAAATGTGGAATTTTATAACTCATGCCAAGACTTGTAAAATGAGTTATATCCCATAGGTCATAAGTTAATTTAATGTCCACTCATTAAATAAATCATTAGATAAAATTAATGAACATGTCATTTAATTATTAATTTATTTATATCTATGAAATTATTTATTTTATGGATGCATGAACAAGATCACATAAATAAACTAGTTAATGTAAAAATATGAAATTTAAACAAATGTATTATGAATAAATGATTTATCCATCATGGTTAATTAATTATGTAACATCTACATAATATTAAAAATTCATATAAAGTACAAAAAATTTAAAAAAATTAATAATAAATTAAAATCCATTAATTAAATTTTATGTCATACTTAACCATTAATTACTTGATTTGGAATGAAATCCTTATAACAAAGTGTTTGACCAACCCTCATTGGTACACTTTCTTTTCATGTAGTGTTCTTATAAAGGTTATGGGTTGACTTAACTATCTCACATCACGAGAGATATCCATCTCTATACATGATATAACTTGGAAGAAAGTGTTGACGGAATCCATGTCAAGAATTTAGGATAGGGGAAATTGGAAAAGAACTACCTACCTAAATACCTTCTAGTAGCTTTTCCAACCCTCATTGGGGTTATGCGAAGGGGAATATGAATCTTTTACACTATAATGTCCTGTAAACTAGACATTATGAGTTCAATGTTTAGGGTTATTGTAACTTGATAAAATATTGGGTGATTTAATAAAATCAATTAATTAATTATTTCTCAAAAAAAATTAATGAAGAAAAAGTAATAATAATACACTGTTTAATTGTATAATAAAAAGGAAACTTCATCATTCACATTATACTTATGATTAATTTATAATAAAGAAAACGTCATCACTTGAACTAACTTCCATGAGTGGTTTAAACTCTTTCTATTTTTTCTATACTATGAATGGGAATCCTACATGCTAGAATATATAATGTCTAATCAACCAACCAAAGAGGTGAGTAATTAAGAGTTTAGTGTTTATGAAAAACATTTTATTAGTGGATTTGAAATTCAATTTTGGATGTTTTCTTTTATGTCTAGTGAAATCATGAAGTCTCATGGAAATATGGATGCATATATCATAATTGATAACCTCTGTGGCATTTACTAGGAGAGTGAAAAGTAGGAACAATTAGAGATTTCCATGGATCTCTTTTAGATCAAACATAGAGAGGGTTCCTCTAATCTACCCCACATGGTGAAAATTATTGTCTATATTGGTCCCCTAGAGAGCCTAGGGTTTAAACTCCCTGAATAACTAGGCACTGATCTCACTCTTGCACCACTCCCTCTAGGCATCTCTATATATGTTTTAAATTTTAATACCAATAACATCATGAAGTCTATTCGAAATATTCTTTCTCTACTTCACTATCTAGATAAGGATAAAAAGTGCAAAAATCCTTCCATCCATATGGTGAAAAAATGTAAATGGAATGTGAAGAGATCTAAGTCCATATATTTTTAACAGGCTTCCAAGATGAGGAAGAGAAATGGGAAATTAGGGGATCAGGGTGTTGCCATTTGTTCATGTGGAAAGAAGGGAAATTAGAAGGTAAAATGCACCCATCTAAATAAGAAAGGGTAATCTTCAAGTGCATTTTTTATTGATTGAAATTTATTATTTTATAAAAATTGGGTATTAGATAAATCTTTGGTTCTCACATATGTATTCAAATATAGTAATCAAGTATATTTAGAACAATAAAACAAGGGTAGGTAGTTCTAAAAGTATCCAATAGAGATAAACTTGTTTTCATAACTTTTTGGGGCCACCACCTCACATTGAAAACTAGAATGAACCTGGTTTTAAAGGGTTGTTATTATGTTCCATTGATTACCAAAAGAATTATATCTATATCTATACTTGATATAAAAGGATTAGTTATCATGTTTGAAAGATAATGTTGTTTATTTTAGAAATATATCATTTTTTAGGGTAAGGTTCATTTAAATAACAATATTTATGTGTTGGATATTGCAAATAAAGTAAAGGAAATCGATAAAAAAAGTGTCTCACATGAATCCTACCACACCCAACTATGGAATCAACAACTAGGGAATGTAAAAAAATTGATTGACTAACTTATAACAATTTGGATATTTAGATTCATTTAATGTAAAACCACATTGTTTATGTCACACATGTTTATATAGTAAAATGACCAAATCCCTATTTAATAGAAAAGGTGAAACAACTAAAGAGAATTTAAAATTAGTTCATATAGATGTTTGTGGACCATTTCTTATTAAGGAATGGGGTGGATACTAATAATTCATAACTTTTATTGATTAATTTAGTAGATATTGATATGTGAACTTAATTAGGTATAAATCTAGATTCTTTTGATAAATTCAAGGAATACAATATTAAATATGATAATTATACTGTTAAGAATATCAAGAAACTATGATCATAATATGATGGATAATATATTAATCAAGAATTCATTGATTACATAGGGGAGTTTTGGAAGCTATGTCAACTCTATCATCCTTATACACCTCATTAGAACAATGTCCATGAAAGGTGGAACCACACCTTGTTGGACATACTATGATCAATGAGGAGTCATGCAAGTATTCAATTATCCTTTTGGGGATGCATGTTACAAAAAAATAAAAAATAATAATTCATGTCCCAACTAAAGTATAAGAGGATATACCATAACATTTATGGAATGTAAATAAACCTATATTTTCATACTTACATGAATATGGTTGCACAACATTGTTATGGCCTTATTAGGTAAAAAATTTCCACCCTGAGGCAGAAAGTGTACCATTATAGGATACCCCATAGAAATAAGGGGATATTACCTATATGACCCTCATTCAAAAAAGGTAGTAGTGGAAATAAATTCTATATACCTTGAGAGGGATCTAATCTCTAAAAGATATAGTGTGAATGAGATAGAATTTTATGATTTTAAGACCCAAGGTACACAAGAGTTGGAATAGGAACAAATTCTAAAAATCCCCATAGAAGAATAAAATGTTCCATAGACACAAATATGAAATAAGAGTAAAATAGAGGTTAGAGAACAAGAATGATATAGTTTTCTAGTAATAAAGGAGGGTGAATCATTTTTTAATTATAATAATAATCCTATAACCTACAAATAATCAGTAAGTGAAACAAATCTTTTTATGTGGCACGAAGCCATGAATTCTCAAATGGATTCCATGTATGAAAAAAGTCTCAATTTTGGTAGATTCTATAATTCATGTAAATCCCATTGGTTTGAAAAATGGTATCCAATAATAAACTATAAATGTAAGGAAATTTTTGCAACTATAAGGCATGACTTGTTGTAAAATGTTATAAATAGCATCAAGATATTCACTATGATGGAACTGTTCCACAAGTTGAAATACATAAATCCATCAAAAATATACTTTCCATTATAGCTTACCATGACTAAGATATTGGGAAAATGGATGTCCAAATACCCTTCCTTAATGGTAACCTTTATGAAGACTTCTATATGACACAACCTAAAGGGTTTCTAACTCCAAATGACACCAAAAAGATATGAAAATTTCAAAAATCCATTTATTGCTAAAAGAAAGCATCTTGTTCGTGGAAAATTCATTTTGATGAAGAAATAATAAAATTTGGTTTCATAAAGAATTAGTGTGATCCTTGGGTCTATAAATGATTTATTGGGAGTGAATTCCTTTTATTTATAGTATATTTTGATGTCATATTACTCTTTAGAAACAAAATACCAATCCTTTATTCGGTTAAGGAATGTTTGAATAAACACTTATCTGTGAAGGACTTGGGTTATTTAGCATATATTCTTGGGATCAAAATCTATCATGACAGATCCAAGAGATTTCTCAATCTATGTTAAAGTTTATACATTGAAAATAAATTAAAGGGGTTCAATATGTAATAACCTAAGATTGGATTGTTACCAACATCACATGCATTCATCTTTTCAAGAAAATATGTCCAAAAACAAAAAAAGAATGATAAAAATGGAAAATATTCCATAATAATTAGATATTGGGTATGTCATGTATGTTATCGTATTCCCAATGCTAAATGTTACCTATACATTAAGTGTGATAAAAATATATCAAGATGACTCAGGTACTTGTATTGGATGGTAGTCAAGAAAATACTTAAGAATCTAAGGTGTATTAAGGATATGTTCCTTGTTTATGGAGGATATGAAGAAATAGTCATCATAGGATATGAAAATGATAGTTTCCAAACTGATCAATATGACATGATGTAAACAATGAGATATATCTTCACTTTGAATAGAGGTTTTGTGAGCCGTAAGAGCTCAGGGTAGGATTTTCTCACATATTGTACAATAGAGTCCAAGTATATTATGGCTTATGAGGAATATAATAAAGTTTTATGGATGTAAAAATTCAACCAAGAGCATGAATTGGTACCTAGTAGTAAAGATCCTGTCACACTCTACTATGATAATATAATAGCAGTGGATCTCACAAAAGATCTAAGGTTACATTAGTGGACATAACACATACTCTAAAACCATCATTTTAAGGGATTTTTTTCAAATATGTAATGTTTTAGTGAGTAGTATTTCAACAGAAGACAATATGATGGACCCCTTGACTAAAGTATTGACTCAGTAGAAACATGATTATCAAGTGAGGTATAGAAGACTGAGAGTCATAGGGTGTTGACACAAGTCCAAGTGTGAGTTTTTTGAAATATTTAAACTACGAACAACTATTTTTTACATTGATTAAATGTATATCATATGTATTAAATATTTAAAAATCTTTTTATTAAATATTTTTCATTATTTAGTATACCTCTATTATAATAATGTCATAGAGTATACATCTCATTGATAATGTGATAGTAGTTCTCTAACATGATGAGAAACTTCAATGATGATATTCTTAAATATACTTTTACAGTTAGATAACATAATATGATGGGACACATATTATATAGACTGTTAGGTGAATGTAATCATAAGCATATAAAGACATTTCTCATGATGTTCATAATTGGTAATCTCCAAGATAGGAGATTATCTGAATCAGCCCTCCGGAAGGAATTATGAATATTTTTGTGTCATTATATATTACTATATGTTAGCCTATGTAATGTTCCTTAAATTGTTTTTTATTAATAATTCATGTCATCAATCACACACTTATATTTTATCATGAAAACTGCGACGACATATGTTTGGAGTGAGGTAGGGTATGTTGGGTGTGTCCAATTTTACATTCCACTAATAGATATATCAAGTACGTATTTTTCCCTTCAATCATTATTGATGTTGATCAATCACCCCTTTAATTAGAATAGAACTTTCAACGTAAATTCCATGACCTTTGTGTAATGCAATTTTGTTTCATATAGTCAAGCAAAGATGTGTCAAACATATAAGTTGGTGACACATACGTGCTACCTACTTGATGATATATTGAGACAAATAGATTATATTACACAATGCACATTCATATGGGGTTTACATCATTGTGAAATTAATTTAATTCTCATGGGTGCCTTGAACCATTGGTTGATAGTAATATTGGACTTTAGGTAATCCCACCTAATGTTAATGAGACAGAATCCTAAAGGGTCACACACTAAGTGTTTATGATGATCTATATTTTATAACATGTTATGGGAAATAAACAATTTTTTATTGAGGAAATATAACCATATTATTAACATGGTTTAGAGGAAACCCTTACATGACCCAAAGGCCGACTGACAAAAAGTTCCATTACAATTTGATGGCCTGAATGCCTAGTGGCTTGAAAGATGATAGAGATGATTCAAAGACTGAGGATGAGTATCCATGATTCAAATCATAATCCCAGTATTATTTTTGAGACTCCCCCTTAATATAATCTATTATATTTTACTACCCACCATAAAGTCATTTCATAGAACCCCTCTGTAACCCACATATAGATGGAGGGCCATATGATAGGTGCCAACGCACCCATCTCACTTCTTAGCGGCCCACCCAATAATGCCTACATATCTCTATGCAACACAGCCTTCCATGATGTATCGCTTTGTGTATATCATCATCACCATCCACATGATGCAACACCCCCTCTACCAAGAACCATTAAGTTTTTTTTACTTTTCAATGTGATGGAAGATCACCCTTCTATCCTAGGATGTTTGAGAGATAGATGACTGGTGACAATTCACCCATAGATCATTCAAGTTACCCACCCAACAATGTTTCCTGAAGAAAAGATTTCACAACCTACATGAAAAACTACATTGATCTTCTAGTCATTCTTCATCACCTGTTTCTTTATGGTGGATCATTGGTCCTATGGCCTAAAGTCCTATGGTGGCATGGAGGTTCTATGGCATGAAAGCCCGAATCTGTGGCTCGTAGGCCCAAATTGGGTGAATAATTCCACTACTATTGTAACTATTACAATAACCACTATAGTAACTCCTACATTAATTATAAAATATCTTATAAATTACACCCCAAACTAATTTTACCTTGGTTCTATTAGATTTCAAGTAGGATCCTCCACCACTCAGGTACAGACTTATTGGAATGATTAAATTCTATTTGAATTTATGTAATTGAATAAATATTATTCTCAATATCGATGGATAATTTTAATCATTTTTTATCAATAAAAAATATTTATTGATGAATAAAATATTTAAATTAAATATTTATTAGGGTTTTCAGTAAATAATAGAGGAGTTCAAGAAGACTAAGATTGTGTCAGGAGAAAAATATTAATTAACAAGCTAGTTAAATAATATTTTTTATTGTGAATGTTGGTGTACTCAAATAATAATAATAATAAAAATATGTGTCAATGGGTTTATTAAAGGTTATAATATTATTTATGGGCTTTAATATAATTAAATAATTATTTTAACCTAAACCCTAACTATATAAATTGACGATTATGTCTATTGTGTAGTGCGTGGAATTGAAAAAATAATTTTTTTGTGTAAAAAAAATTTACTATCAATTAATCCTCCTATCTACATCTCAATAATGTAAAGTAAAAGATAGATTCTTTTAAGACTGAAGGAAGATCGATCAACACAAAGAACTCAATATAATCGATTTTCCGCACTAGCACTCAGAGATCGATTGACATTTCTTGGAGATAAAAGGATCACATATAGATCACCACTAGAGGGATTATATCCTCAGATTCTCACAATTCAATGAAGTAAATTTGAAAGGGACTTTTCAGACAATCAACATTCAAATTGACGAATGATGCTAATCCTAAGTATTTGTTTATATCTTTATTAAATAAATTTATTATAAATTTTACATGCAAGATCCTCAGTTGTGGTTTTTGGAACCACAATATTAAAATAAATTTTAATATATCACCCACCACCAGATGCTTTTTATATTTCTGGAAACATAAAAAATAACACACTATTTACATAGGGAGATATTCCTAAACTTATCTAGAAATATTTCCCTATAATCTTGAAATTAATTCAACTCACACATTTCTAAATCCTGATATAAGAACATATACTAATACATACTTAATAAAACATAAAATAGGGTTACTTATCGAATCCTATTCATAAGGAACCATGCATAATTGAATAATTATACCTTGGTTACCCTTACAAATGGACGGTGAGCCATGATTCTGAAGTCTATTGATAGGGTATTATTCTCAGATCTAATCGTAAAGACGCCGCTCTTTCCAGGTTCACATCGATCCCTGTCGTAAAGATGAAAATCTCTATCAAAAGACATGTGAGTGAATTTCAAATCATAGAAACTAGTATAACATTGAATACTAGGGACTGTTGTATTCCCTATATTTCTATATATACACTTTGAAGATAATAAATTTCACAAATTCTAGAACATGTCAATGGTAATTAAGCATTGTAACCGATCTAAATTATATATTATCTTATTATCCATGATGTTCCTTGATGCTCATGACATGAGTCACCACTTTCTATAAACTCTCATTTTTATTCCATTTACTAATTATATCACCAAACAACAATATCTAACATAATAAACAAGGTCATAGAAGAAGCACACAAGCATAATCAGGAAAACCAGTACAATAAGAACAGTCACACAAAAACCTATAAATAGTGAAACATGCATAATTATCATAGAAAACATATCTAGTACAAAATTCTACCAGGGGATTTTCCAGTAACATATTTATATGTATGTTACTTCCATACATCCCATTTAATCAAGCTTTCACAAGGTCCCCATTCACTCATTCACCAAGTTTGAACTATCCCTCAAAAAACACATACAATATTTTAATGTTCCCAAATTAATAACACGATTCCGATGAAATATTTTTCTTTAAAAAAACAGAGTTAAATGTAATCTTTAAATACTTTATAGATTTTTTACACTAGTAAAAATATTTTGGAATCCTTCTATGAAAGAGATATTAAAAACACCATGAAAAAATAAAACATTTGTAAAAAAACAAGATAAAAACTTGTAAATATTAGATATCAAAATAATAAAAGTTTTTATTAGAGTAATTATCTTCCCTATGGTCTATTTAAAATTTGGGGTTTAAATAAGAGTATTTAATTCATTTATCAATCCAAAAAATCTTGAATATTTTCATGGAAAAATCAAAAAAATAATTTTGTAAATCCTTAGTTAAATAAATATTATTAAAATTGAACATTTTAAAAAAATTCCTTATTTTCAATCCTATTTAATAATAAAAACATGGACTAATTATCCATATCACATAACCACCAATAAAAAATAATTCAAATGTTAAAAAGTAAGACTTCAATTAGATAAAAATATTATTCTATCATAATGAAATAATTACCAATATTAGTATCAACTCATTACCTAGAATCTTACTTAATATACATAATTATTACATTAAATTCTAAATGTTATACCCAAGACCCCACTATAATCGGTGAACATTATATTCTAGACTATTACATAATACACACTCTAAAGAGACTTTATCCATGAGTATATTTGAAATTACAAATTTTGAATGTTATAATTTTATTTTAAAAAAATAAATTTCAATTTTGAGTGCTATATAAGGGTATTATATTAATATAAAATATTGGGATTCTTCCAAAAATATATTTTAAGTGAATAGTGTAAATATAATTTTTGTTTAATCTGTGACTTTTATGACAACTATAGGATGTAATCAAAAAATGAAACTAATAAAATCCTCATATTTAAAAAATATATCTGTTATAAGTAACATTATGCATTTAAAAATATTGTTTGTAATTTATAAACCTATATTTGTCATTTTAATACTTAAATCACATTTTTCACTAGAATTGTTTTAATGCATTATACATTTAATATCTTAAATGTAACATATCACTTTTATAAATAAGATCTTATTTAAAGGATTTAAAATTTGGAATCATTAATTCCTAAAAATATATATGGGGAAATATTATTTTTATCCAAAAAAATAAGATTATGAGAATTAAATTTATTTACTAAGATAATGGTAAAACTATTTTCCTCAAAGACTTTTTTATTAACATTGTGTAATTTTTAACTAATAAAATAAATTAATAATTTATAAATAATAATTAAAATTTAATTTTTAAAACTGTATATATATATAAAGAATAATTAATTTAATAATGAATACTAAATATTATTAAGAACACTTAATTTTAAAAATATCGTTTAAAAAACTATATATATATATTATATGTTTTAATTTAAAAGTAAATCTCATTATATTTAGACATTTATTTTTATTATATAGATTGTAAATTTAGATTTATAAAAACCATATTTGGTAAGATTTGTTACCTTATTTTTATAAAAAAAATATAAATCACACAGTTAAAAACATGTTTCCATGGTAAAAACCAAAATGAGATAATGTAAACAAAACTAATGGTAAATAACTAAAATAATGTTTAAAAATTGTGTAAAAAATCATGTTTTATAATTAATATAACAAAGGAGACAAAAAATAAATTATTTTTAAGTTTATTTTGGAATTGATCATTGAGTTGTGCAATAATATCATTGAAAGGTAAAGAGTATTCACAAAAAGTTCCCTTTTCCTCATTTACAAATGGGAATCACATCGTCTTCTTCATACCACAACTATACCTAGAAACATAATCTTTTAAATATACCATTTGTTTCCTCATATAACCCTATCCTACATTATTAGGAATCTATTCACCATTATTATGTTTTAGGCCTCTAATTCCATGGAGATTTCTAAGAGAAAACACAAACTCATGACATAAATATTACCTCCCTCATAGTCTTTTCTTATTAATATTCTTCTTCATAAACTATTATATTCATACAACTATAATTGAATAAGTATCATTTCTGTAATAAGATGTAATTATATTAAATTAATTACCAATATTTATTACACTCTATCCTCTAAGAAAAGAGCATCTTTATTTATTTTGTGCAGACCAACTCCTCCATAAATCGACATATTCTATTTTTTCATACCACTTATAATGGTTGGTATTAATGATTATATTGATGGATAAATTATATATATATTTATAGTATAAATATTTTTATAAAATATCAAATTATCATATATATATATAGAACCCTTACCTAAGAAAGCCTAGAGACGGTGTCATGCTACCATTACATTGGAATAAAATACAAGTAAATCATATCCCGAAAGACCAAAAAAATTAGTAGTCCTGGTAAAATAGATACATACAAGAGTGTTGTATTAAATATGAATAAACTAATTAAAACATAATTTTTTCTTGAGTATATTAAGTATACTCCATGTAGTGTATCCTTCTACACCTTTCTTAGTACACTTAATGGAATCCTCCAGAAAGGAAACATAATATGTGTGAGATCAAATGCTCAGTAAGGGTAAAGAAAAACATAATAAATAACAAATAAATGAGATTAATAATTTTGGAAAGGTAAATAACATAACACACATTAAAATAATCAATAAACTGAATAGATAAACAATATAGAAATTTAATAACTGAAAACACATTCCATTCAAATAAATAGATAAATCATAATCAATATTGTAAGGAAAATAATCAAAACGCAATACATTTAATCAATTAACAGAGAATGATATTCATATGTAGATATGTCGATGAAAAATATCATGCATAAATAATAACTACATCTAAATGAAGGTAATGCTTACTTATTAGGTTCCATGTTTCATAGGTACATGGTATCTTTACCATCAAGACCTTTGATAAGATTTTTCATAACATAATGGGAGAAAAACCCAGTATCTTAGGCTAGCCATCTAACTTGTCCAATGAAACTACCGATGCATTGTGGGGAATTATATAATTAGGCCGACCCATGTTGTACCAGTCCAAAGCATTCCCCATATATCGAATAATTGATTTAACAACATGCCTTATAAAATATCTGTATTGTGTAGAAGATTGAAATTTAGCAATAATTCCAAAAATAATCAAATAATATTCAAAGTAACACCATATTGAAAAAGGAATATGATTTAGCTAATGAATATATCCATGATAAATGACATCTATAATTAGGGTAAATTCAGTGTTCAGGGATTATAGAAAATTAAATTTTTCAAGGGGACTACAAAAATGAATCAAGGAGGTGAACATAAATACTATCCTTGGAAAATTAAATAATAAAACATATAGAGAATTAATAAATATTTTATTAAAAAAATTTCCCAAGTGAAGTAAGGATAAATGATTTTTCATTGATGAATGGAAACACTATAAAAAGAACTTTTAAAAAAATTATTGAGTAAAATATCCATTTTATTTGGATTTTTTAAAATAATTTTCTTTGAAAATAATTTTTTTAAGAAATTTATTTAAAAATAAACATTTTAAAATTTCAAATCAATATTTAATGAAATGACGGATGGAAAATCAGTACATGTCGTATGAGGTAAATAGAGAATTATTTTTTTATGTTAAATGATTAGAAAAGTTACTTATTCAAAAAGAAACAAGAAGATTCTTTTGAAAAAAATTTAAAATAACAAAAGGGGTAAAACATTATTTAATAAATCATTTTGAAATGGTTAAAAGAATTTTTGAAAACATTTTAATAAAACATGGTTTTTTGAATATAAAGGTTCCTTGACTAACGAGAGAAATGATGTCGGGTTTTCTTAAAAACATTTTCTAAAACATCTTAATTAAAAAAGGGTGTAAAAATGGTATTATTAATTGAAAAAAATCATCAAAAAACACATGATAAAAAAATTAAATTATTTATTAAATAATTATTCAATAATTTCCTCTGATATAAATTCAAGTACAAACAATCCCGAACAAAATGAGATAGTGAAGGAAACCCTTGAAAAGACCATGGCGTTGATGTGTGAATAAATCAATGAATAAATTATGTGCGTAAAATTAAGATCCACAACAAAAAGTTCAAATACAATAATAGACAGTAAAAATTGATAACACACATAATTTTATAATATTAACGACAATGAGAAAGTAATATAACCTAATTAAGAGGAATCAGGTTTTGAAATTCTTTACCACTTGATAACTATTAAATAAAATCGTCTTATAAGATATAATTCAAATTTAAACTAAAAATACCATGAAGATAAATCAATTTATGATATAATATTTCAAAAAATTTAATATATACACCATATAAAATATGTATGTGGTGAATACAACATTTATCTCACAGATGTAAAAAGTGAGATAAAAATCCCCAACTTTGCATTTCCTTTTGGGGTGAACATCCTTTAACCTCAATTAAAATGGTTTTGAAAATGTTACTAACTTATGAAAGAAACATATTAATATTTATTCCATCATATATTAAATTATTATTATATCTTATTACTCGTTTGTTAGTAATATTTCATTATTTTCACTATTTTTGGTGTTAATTACAACGTTTATCACATATGTTTTGACTTATTATTTTATGTTCCTATTAATTGGATCATGATTTCATCATCTCCATAATTTAAACCATGATTTTATTATCATAAATATCCATAATATTTGTATTTATAAGAATCAATAATATTTGAAGATAAGAAATGAAATGCACCGTTCATGGAGACGGTAGGCCGTACACATGAAAATACACTACATTAATTTATTTTATATCTTAAGAATAATTAAAGGTAAATTATATATATTTATATTATAATTCTAGTATCATAAATATGACATATATATTATATAGGTTTATTAAAACCGTCCTCTATACATTCCATGTATAGTGTGAATGAGTCATAACGCTTTGAGGAGTCAGTAATCCACACTTCCCAAACGATGTTATCATATTTACACAAAATGAAAAGAATAGGTGTATTTTTTTTATAAAAAACAAATAAGCATAAAAATATTAAAAATATCATATATATATATATATATATATAATATTAACATAGATTCCATCATAATTCCCAAACATGATATGTGGTAAAGGTAAAATGAACGACATCGTTTTGTGAGGCTCTAGTTCACCTTACACAGAAACGATAAGTTCATTACCCATTAGATGGAAGTGTGTGAAAGAACAACTAGAAAGCATAGAATAAAAAAATTATTAGTATATTTATGATATTATTTTTAATATATAATCATTGAATAAGAATATTTTAGTGGATGAATAATAAAAATAAAACAAAATATCTTGAGGAAGGATGTTACCTCTTATTCAGGAAACTCCTTTTGGTTTACACAAAAGGGATTCCTTGGTTTAAATTACTCCAATGGTGAGGCTTGTAATATTAGGGATAGATTTTGAGGATATATTTGCGATTATAATGGTCTAGCCAAATTTTCTTGAGAGGTTTGAGGAAGTTGGAGACGAAATTTCCTTTTTATAGTGGAGGGAAAAGGACACACATGATATTTTTGGAATGAATTTTTTGTTCCCCAAGTATTACTTATTACCCAAGTGTAAAAATTGACCATTATGTAACCTTATAGGTGTATTATATGAAATATCTCCATAAAATATGTTTTTTAATTTCACAACCTGACGCGTATCGGGGCTCGAGCCACAACTACCCCAAGCGAACCTCCTTAGGCCAGGAGGCTAGTGACTAGCGCCGAAGGCACAAAAAAATCCAAGGGGCCTTTACCTAAGAAAATTTACACACAAAAACACAACTATCTTAATGAAAACAGTGCAGAGGGAAAATAAATCAGGATACAACACTGCTATATAAAAACCACAAACATGCATCAAACTCTAATCAGTACAATTACAAAAAAGTAAACTAAAAGGGAAAGGAGGAAAATACACACCAAACCAGAAAAGTACCACAACCCGAAAATAGGTGGGAAAATAAAATAGCTAAGAGAGAGCCCCACTTCTAGATCTCAAGCTACAACCACTGCATGTGGTCCAAGCACCTTGTATTCCTATGCTCCTCTAAAGTCGCAATCAACCTGCCCTTCGTCTATAGGGGAAAACCAAGTGCGGGTAAAACCCAAGTAGAAGTGAGTATAAAAATACTTATTAGAATGACTTGAAGGATCAAGGGAGAAGAAAGTGAGGTACTGAAGAGATAAGAAGTATATAGTACATGGTATAGTAAAAGAGAAAACTAAACCCAACAAAGAAGTGAAGTAAGCTCGTCCAAACATGAGGAGCTAGAAAATATGAGAAAGTGAAATTAATGTAAAGTCATAAATACCTATAGTAGGAGAGTGGAATCATCCAACCATGATAAGCTAGACACCGAAATCCCATGCCATACACATCACGTCTTCTCCTCTCCTATAGGGAGAGTAACAAAAAACAAGGTGTGGGTACTGCAATATGCTATATATATGCTCATCCAAAGAAGCCCAAACAAAATAGTAAGGAGATATCCATATCACTAGATCAACCCAGGAAAATAATCGACAATAGTTCTAGAAAAAAACCATCGATGCCCAGCATCCCTCATGTCTACCCTGAACTGCATGTCAATGGGGATCAATCATCGTACCTTGATACTATTCACTTTGGGAGATTCTGTCTCACCCACATGGTTTTAGGTCATGTCACAAGAATGTGTCTTGGTTGGAAAATTACCCCTATTTCTTTAGAGTCCAAAGTCACACCAAGCATGTCTCTTCACTATGCCACATAGTCAAGAGATCATGTCACAAAGTCATAAACACACTATTCAGCCGTACGGGAGGATATACTTAGAATAGTCATTGGTGAACACACTACCCAACCCAGCTGAGGGGTAAGCCCAAAAGATTGACTAGAAATCACCAATGCCCAGGTATGCTGGAGGGAAAGATCTAAAAGAGTAAATGGTGAATGCCACTACCTAGCTGCACTAGAGAGTAAGCCCTGAACGAGATTGATGAACTCCACTACACAACCTCGCTAGAGGGTAAGGCCAGAATGATATCAACGAACACCACTTCCCAGCCTCACTAGAGGGTATGCCCAAAAGAGAACGAAAAACCCTACTACCTATCCTCACTGGAGGTTAAGATGAAATTTCTCTAGTGATTATAAAAACATCACTGCCATCACTGTAATCATCATGCATCGCCTCAGACAGGAACCACACTCGAAACATCTCGTATCGTTCTTCAAAATCCACTACGGAGGCATCCATCATGTTCCACGCAGATAATCACATTGGATAGGATATTCAAATTCCAAAATCATAGTTTAGAAGACGTAGATATGAGAGGTATACGATTCGTAGTGGTAAGCGGAACGTGTGGGGCCCACAATATCTATTACACCTCCTTATCGCCTGGCCATATACCTATCAATTTACAGGTCCCGAAAGGGTGAAAAAGTACCATGGTGTGTCAAGGTAATGTCAGAGTACATGACTCAATAGTCTCAAAGCCGATGAGTGTACGATGCTCGTCGCTAAGCCAAAGGTTAAGAATCATAGATTTGCTGACACACCTCCTCGAATGGTCCCAAAACATCAACCATATCTCTTCACACATCTTCTCCACTCTCACATGAGTCAGAGTTGACCTAACCAATGGATTCTCTTCAAACATGTCAAAAGGATCTTCAACTGACATTCTTTTCATGTTTCCACATTTAATGAGATCATTAATAAGGCTCTACCTAATCAAACGGATCACACCATCATGATCCTTGTAGAAAAACACACGTGATAGGCTATTCATTTGCCCCAAAAAGAATTATGAAGAAAAAGTCGTAAAATCACATCACACACCTGGAATCCACCTCATGGGGCTCATACATAGGCCACAAATTTAGGTGGTTAGGTTATGCCATTGAAATACAACAAAAAAACACTCATGGAAGAGTTCTCAAACACCATAAATGGATGTCCGGTAAAAATGTGGCATTTCACAGTAAAACGTGTGAACCAATCCCTATTGGGCTTGAACCTTGTCTCTAACCTGAATGCTTCTGAAAGCACCTCAAAAGGTCTGCACGAGGACTGGGGTCATGCTGCCAATGATGGTTCTTCTATTAGACATCCCAAATAGGAGTTAGGTTTGATGAAAGAATAATTAATTAATTAATTAATCTCATTAAGTGTTTAATGCCACCGGGTGATGAAACAAAACCGAAAAGGTCCCAACCAACTTAGGATAGACCGACTCAACTCTAGGGTCACAACACCTCTAGTGGAGCATCAAATAGACGTCTGTTTTGCGAGATACGTCCGTTGAAAGATTTAATAATAATATATTATAATTAAATTATATTTATATGGGTCACCCTCCTTCAGGAATGGAATATAAAATTATCTAAACCCATTTAAAAATGTCTCTCTCGATGATACAGACATGTGTTCACAGACGACGCGTCAAATGGACGTTCTATTTAGGCGATAAGCCCCTTTTAATGAAAAGGGGCCCAACATGGCCTACCCGTCCAGCAGCGGCCCGCCTGCGGCAGCTTGTGATGGCACCACTAATAAATACAAGACAACTGGTTGGTCTCATTTGTTGTACTGAGGACCCACAGAACATGGGTCCTATCATTTTTCTCCCCCTGAGGTCAGTGCCTTGAGCTGCAACCCACCGTCCCAAATGGCTCCCCACATGACGCCACCATCTGGGCTACCGGCTCCACTGCCCACGTTCTCAGATCCTCCCACCAGACGTCACTACATCGCATTGACTAAAGCCCTACCATGACCTGTTTCTTCGCGCCAAAGCCCTGAACTCCTCTCACCTTCTGGCCGCTACACAACCTTGCTAACCCCACGCCGTTGTCTCTCTCACGCTCTGGCTAACTCACGCCTCCTGCAGAAGTCCTTCACCACAGATCTCGAGCTCACCACAAGGGCTGCACCCCATCTCCACCCACACATCCACGCTACACCCCCGGCTACCCCGACGCCCCCATCACATCTTCTGAAACACAACCAGCCTACTCCGATGGTCCTTTCTGCAGACCACCTGGACCTCATCGGAGGTCCTATTTTAATTCCAAAGTTGAATTTAGAGTCTTTTGGATGAGGCCTTAATAACACTGCCCCACCCTCGTCGATCCGTCAAGGTTTTGGCGTGTCTAAAATTTTGGATGAAGAATGCCCAAGAATGAGATTTAGAATGGGGCTCTGACGATGTCCGTGTTCATTTGTCCATTGTCCTAATTCTAAAATAATATAATTTAAAATAAATAATTTAATAAAAACTCAGGAGTTCAATTAATGTTCAAAAATCAATAGAAATCCTACCACATTGGATCCGTTTGTTGATGACAACACCCTCGCTGCGCTCCAGATTCGATTCGTCGGATTTCACTGCTCGATCTAGTGAATATTGATTAAGAACTCCGATGAACTCTAAAGTGTGACATTTAAAAGATAGAGATATATATATATATATATATAAGTGATTTGTTCAAACCAAAATCCCAAAAACTCAATTTTTCTCTTTATAGAAAAGCTCGCTCTGTGTTGAATCTGAAACGATTGCACCCTCTCATTTTATGTCACCCTTAGGAAAAAAAATCCGTTTTCGAACTCAAAAAATATCATATTTCCATTATGATGCTTCATTCAAATGTTATTTTAAAAGAACTCCAGGGATAAAAATCACTTAGTGGTTTTTCCAAAATGATGATTTTTCCCCTAGGTGACTTTTCTCACAATAGTCCTACACCGAAAAAGCTCATACCCCTCTTAGGGAAAAAGACATTCTCTGAGCTCAACCATGGACTTGGATTCCTGATTTGAGAGACTGTTTGAGATTTATTTGGTTTTTAACTATTTGATGAAAGAATTAATAAATTAATTCATCCATTTACATACTTCTAACGAGCGAGGGGACCGAACATCCCGCATCAGAAAGCTATGTCGTGCTTTGGTTAAACACTGCGTTTCGGACCCAAACGTGTTCTTATATTTATGATATGATCAACCATTTAAGATATATCCTATTTCCATTTTGTGAATAGTACAAAAACACTTCATATTTTTTGTATAATTTTTTTCGGGAACACTAGTCCTCTAAATTGCACACTGTCTCAGTGAATGGCTCTAGAAACGAATGTAGAAATATTCCAAAGTCTTAAAGGGAAAAAATGGGTCTCTACATAATTACCTCTTTCATGATTTTCATCTCCAAAAATCAATACTAGGGAAAAAAACTTGGGATACTGAGCTCAAACCTGGCTCTCCCACTCACAAGAAAACTTTCACAACACCACGCTAGCACAACACACGAGCCAAAGGGATGGTATGTCATCATAAGGTCTCTTACTTTTGATGGAATTCATAGGAACATGCATATATCTCATCAGCTATGACACATGGAAGATTACGTGCGCCCACTCTTACTATTGGGGGGGAGGAGGGAAAGGTGGTAGGAAACATTGCCCTATCTTTCATGATTCTGAACGGCCCGAAGAAACTCAGGGGAATTATCCGGATGAACCTTTATATTCTACATCGTGACCAGAATCATGGTTTGTTCCTTGAACATAGTCTCCTGATTCCATCCTTCAGAATATCCATCTGGTTAAACACCCCATGATATTTGGTCACACAAGATTTTATAGTATGTGCATCATAACTGAGACACTCTTACATTCTAAATAAGCAAAGGAGTAAACACCATCGACTAAAGAAAAGTTTCACCATCCTACTTCGATAGGGTCAACTATAGTGAAGCAAACTACTATGAAACTCCATGCACCTAGAGAGGGAATATACAACAATGTTTCCACTTTCCGGATCATAGAATACCTCGTAGTCATAGTCCTATATGAATTTCAACTAGAACCACCATCTCAAGTTCAAGTCTCTATGTGTAATGACGCACCTGAGACACTGTTGGTCTGATCAATCCACAAAGTGACCTCCCAAAAGATAGCAAATCTATATTCTCAGGGTGAACACTACCATTACCAGCACCACATAGTGATTCTCGTAGTTCTGTTTATGGGGTATTCATCACCTTTACCTGTACTTGAAAACAATATCAAGATTAACGTTGAGAACACAAGGTACCAAAGAACAAGTTGGGTGAGTAAACTCATCCAACCGCAAGAGGATAGACACAAAAATCGCGTGGCATTCCCCACACATCTTTTCCCCTCTTGGAAGAAGAGTAATCCCCAAAAGAGGCACTGTTCTAGAACCACTTGTGGTACCCCCGGAAAAGGGAGGTCAAGAAGAAAAACTCCACTATCAAAGCCAATAAATTCTCAAACACTCCACTACTCAACCCCTCCCTGAACACACAAGTCATAGGGACTCATCCACCACACATTGATACTATCCACTTTGGTTGGTTCTGACACTACCTCATGGTTTTTATCACGTCACCAAAATGCATCTCCGGGGGGGGGGGGACCCCTCTTTCTCATGGATTCAGAACTATGTAAAACAACACCAACACAGGGTTACACTGACGCCCTACGTCACCCTCAGAAACTCCTTGAACAAGGAGTTGGATGAAAATAGTACCTCACGTAGTGTCTAAAAATTTATACTGAAAAAGTTAGAAAAGTCACAGAGAAAACCTCTTATTGTATCATGTGCTGCAAGATTGTAGAAATCCATAACATGTTGCTACCCGCGGGCCTGACTTCCAGCTCACTGAGCCTGAAGTGGGCCACTTAGTGGTGGTGGAAGGACCTTGTAACGTTTCCCACAAACCATAGAAATTCATGATCTTATACTAAAACTACCTCCCTAGGGACCACCCTTCCCCCAACTGGGAGATACCTGATCATGAAACTATCTCTGTCGTGGTGGCACATCCACCAACTACCTGGAAAACTCAGCACATCTGGTTGGGTAGTCTCAAGCCACATGACCTCACCCATCACAAGTACAGAACAATTTCTCCCTGGGATGTCTCAGTGCTCTAAATTATTTCTGAACATATTACAGATTCTTATCAAGGGGGGAATCCTACATCGAGGCCCTGCCAACTGATGTCAGCTAGCTGTGTAAGACGTCCCATATCTGTTGCACCCACTGCCAAAACTGGCCAACTGGCATCCCTATGACAAAAAATTCTCTATCACTAGTTCCTGCTCTAACACCTGGAGATGGTTAAGGATGCACAATAGCACTATGCTGGCATAGATCTCATCTATAGAGACCTTAATCAAAATCATGTACCCAGAAGTTTCCGGCATAGACCACGTCCAAAGAGTACCAAGTATGATATGCGAACCTAGTCACGTACTCAGTCATTTCCATCCCTCTCTGCTGAAGCTCTAGTAGATTCTGAAACCGTACTGAGCGTAATTAGGAGGATTAGTTCTCCTCCCAATAGAGCTG
This sequence comes from Viscum album, assembly GCA_963277665.1. Classification (NCBI taxonomy): domain Eukaryota; kingdom Viridiplantae; phylum Streptophyta; class Magnoliopsida; order Santalales; family Viscaceae; genus Viscum; species Viscum album. Next base: position 671,801,486 of record OY728133.1, read on the forward strand.
CTGGAATTCATTCCAAATGTCGGCTGACTCATCATGCATCTGAGTAACCTGGCTCTACCAATTCCAAGATGCTCCATGGAAAAAGACTCGCTACCAATTCCACCATCTGATCTATCAGTGTCCAAACTAGCCTAAAGAGGTGAACCTATTACTCTAGACAAACCTCCACTTCCCTAGGGTATGGATCAACATAGAACCTCAGCGGTATCTAACACTGGCTCTTATGTAGAACGCTCATCCTGTGCTCCTCATCGGCCTTCACTGTCAGTACTAAGTGCTACTCCATAGGTGGAGGTGCTATTGCCTATCCTACTGGAGAAAGGCTAATCGTATGATAAATCCTGAATTGAGGCCTCGTTGCTCACGAAATCATCTTCACAAACCATATCTAGTATCCTGGCTGGCTATTATTGTGGAGGCATCTTGAATCCAATCTAGGAGTACTGTAGTAAAATGAGCATATATATATATCAACAACGATGGGGAACTGACTCAAGAAGGATAATCAAATACTTAGTCCTATATGATGTATGTACCAATGTTCACTGCAACAAGTTTCTTAGCACGCCGAGTTGACAAGCAAGAAATCAAGGTCCTAGTGAATTGATACGTTGGCCACTGCACCATCACTAAACTCTCTACCCTGTGAGTCACTCTCGAGTCACATTGACAATGTTTCCCGAAAACCCAAGTAATTAATTTTTAGGGATCGTCCGAACAACATACCATGGAATGATCCACCTTTGATACCACTTTTTCATGACCCGAGCTATATCGAGGCTCGAGCCGCAACTACCCCAATCCCACCTCTATAAGTTAGGGGCTGGTGACTAGCATCTAAGGAACAACAATCTTAGGAAGGCCTTTTCCTATGATCTTGGACACACACACGCAGAAAACTCAGTTAAAATAGTGTAGAGGGAAAATAAATCAAGATAAAAAAATACTGTATATAGACTATCGACATACATCGACCTATAATCAGTACAAGTACAGAAAATTAAACTGAAATGGAAAGGGGAAAAATACACACCCAACCAGAAAAGTTCTACAACACGGAAACAGGTGGAAAAGTATAACCGCTAAGAGAGATCCCCACTCATGGTTCCCAAGATATGAACACCACACACATTCCAAGCACTACGTATCCCTATACTCCCCTCAAGTCACGATCAAACTGTCCATCGTATTCAAATGCACACTGAGTGCAGGCAAATCCCATGTAGGGCTGAGTATAAAAATTCCTTGTAGGATACCCCGAAGGCTCTAGGGAGCATCAAGTGAGGTACTGAAGAGGGATGCAGTATATAGAACATGGTACAATAAAAGAGTATAGATCAACCCACCAAATAAGTGAAATACGATCATCCAAACATGAAACAATGAGACTGTTAACTTCACATTGAGTATTTTCTACCCAATGTAGGAGAGTTGACTCGTCCAACCATGATAATCTAGACAGAAAAAGTAGGTGGAATAGTCAGCACATCTTCACCTCTCCTAGAAGGATAGTTACAAAATCCCAAGGAGTGGGTACTGTAATACACTATATATATTCTCAACCAAAGATGCCCAAACAAAAGCATAAGGGGATATCCATATCACTAGCTCATCCTATGAAAAGAGTCACCAAATGTTCTAGAATAAAACACCATTGTTGTCCAGCATCCCTCACGTATACCCTAAACTACAAGTTAAAGGGGCTCAATCATTGCACCTTGATACTATCTATTTTGGGAAGTTCTGTCTCACCCACATGGTTTTAGGTCACATCATAAGAATGCGACTTGGTGGAAAAAATGCCCCATGTTCTTGTGATTCCAAAGTCACATCAAGCATTCTTTGTAACTATGTCGCATAGTCCAGATACCGTTTCACAAAGTTATGAACAAAATATCCAGCCCTGATAAAGGATATACTTAGAAGAGTCATTGGCGAACCCACTACCCAGCCCAACTAGGGGGTAAGCCCGAAAGAGTAACTTGGGAAAACAACTTCCCAACAACGCTAAAGGTTATGCCATAAAAGAGTAACTAGAAAATTCCACTATCCAGTTGTTCTAGAGGGTAAGCCCAAAAAGAAATCGATGAACACCACTGCCCAGCTTCACCGGAGGGTAAGTCCTGAAAGTGTAACTAGAAAACTATAATGACCCATACTTTACATACATTGTTATTACTTCAGAATTGAATCATACTTATTAAAACATATAATAAATCCATGAAAGGACCGTATAGGTATATTTTCTTTAGAAATTGGGAAACATAAACAACTGGTTCATAAATCATCTACATTGTCTCCCGTTTATTTCATCATATCTAGAGTCCCTTTTGGAATATTTTTCTTATTACCCCTCTTCCAGACCTAGGGAAAAGAAAACATAAAAAATGGTGAGCTCAAATGCTTAGTAAGGGGTAAAAAACTAAATATCAATCATATCATATCCATTAGAACATAACATTTTGAAAATCATATCCTACAAAAGAGATCATAATATCATGTCATGGGATAATTCATTGTAGTGAAATGTAATCCCAATAATCATTACATAAAACATGAAACTTTATGGAATACACACATAATCATAGAAAATCATTTCATATTAGTCAAGTCTCTTTTCCAAGACCATCATAGCAGACAAAGACCATTACTGAACCGAGTTCCCTCCTTGTTCTAGTCCGATATCACTAAACTGGACTAACTTTCCATTCCATCCATTTATATCTCATGAGAAATAAATCTTTACCCAATGAATTAGAGGGAGATATAGGTCCCACCCATCTCATAATGAAACCATTCTTATATGTGCCACAAAATCATAAATCATACATCATTGCATAACCCATGTAAAAAAATGGGATTCATAAACATCATGCCATTATAACATAACCATAAAATGACTTCATAAAAGTAATTCCATCATAACATAATCAAATAAATTTAATAATATGGATAAAAAAATAACCCTATATTATCTTAGATGGAAAATTATTTTGATAAATCTCATGAACTCCATTCCTGAGGAAAATATCATATTCTTCTTTAAAAACATTTTTCCTTTCTCAACATGTCATACCATTTTAATCTAAAAGAAGATAATTAAAAATTAAATAGAAACTTTTAAAGGAAGATTCATGGAAATAATGTTCTATGAAATCATAAAAATCCATTCATGTCATATAAGTTAAAAATAAACATTCTTCTCGTACTTTGGCAGAAAAAGTCAAAAAGTACCTCGTACTAAAAATGACAAAAGATTCCATTCATATCATTACTAAATATTCACAAATAGGTAAAATTGGATTTAAATAATTATAGGATGATAGAAATAATATTTCATATTGATAGAACATGGATGTGGATGATTAATATTCCATATTAAATACCGAAGTATAAACAATCTTGGATAAAAAATGAGATTGTGAGATTTTCCCTTACCTTGGTTCTGATATGCTTCGTACATATCCGAACCTCCTGTATAATGATTTAAATAATGTAATTGACTTATTAAAGAATCATATTCATTATTGTGATATCATATATGGTCATATTATTATCTTCTTATTAGTAATATTTCATTGATACTTGTTATTCAGGTGTTCATTGCTTTATGTTTTTATGCACGTTTTGTCGAGTAAATTCTTATTCATCTTTTTAGGTTATAAAAACTTAATTTATGAAATGTTATTAGTGTAATATATATAATATTTATTCATTAAATTATTTTATATAATCATTATTCAATGAATATCATGTAGAACGAGTCACATCACATCGTGGAGATGGTAGTCCATACGTATGCACGGGTGATGATATCGTTCCCATGATCATGGAATTGTATTGAAGTGTATGTATACTATTTCAGAATCAATATCACTTTACAATAATAATATATAGTTATTATTTACACCATTAATCCCAACCGAGTAAGGTGGTGGTGGAAAACAGATAACACCACGGCATGGAGACGATATTCTGTACGTACACACGCCCAGTGATTTCGTTTTCCGTAGGATGGATAGAAAGTGAAATAGAGTTGTTTTATATTTATAATAACATATAAGTATATGAGTGATACTGATGTTATTACTTCATAATTAAACAACTAATAAAGATGAATTAGAAGAAGAAATAAATTTGAAAGAATCGGTAACAGATATTACCTCTTCTTCGACAAGCCTCTTTTAAACCTCCTCTTAAGTCACTTAAATTGGTCTTTATAGAATAACATGACCTCTAGTATGTTTCTAGGAAAGTTTATAAGGGAATTGGGTAGGGTTTGGCTGAGCATTAAGGCTAAAAATGGTGTGAGGAGGAGAGGGAGGAGGTGCCCTTTTATAAGGGAGGAGAGGGGCACCTTTAGAAATTGAAAAAAATACTAATTTATAATAAATTCAAAAACCACGTAAAAACTCCCAAAATTACACAAATTAGAAGCTTATATGAGATAGGGTTGTAATCTAATCACCCAATAAAATTCATACTTGTTGGGAATTTATTTTAAACATTATCAACTTGATTTATCCTTATTTAATCTATTTAATTTAATTTGTGGTAATAATATTCTTAATTTTAAATCATTATAAATAATTACTTATATTTTGTGAATTGTCCATAATTGTATACTTTATGACATTTTAGACCATATAATGTTTAATTTGTAATTTAGAAATATTTTTTTGATTTTTAAACAATTTTATAATATGTTATTTTTATAAAATAACAATAGTGTCAATTTTGACACTATTCATTTAATTGAATTTAAATAAAATCCACATAGAAGATATGTTCTAAATAAAAGCTTTAATAGATTAATAACATGTCATATTTATCTATAAAATTAGTTTAGTACATTAAATAGTTAATATAATATTAAATTTAATATTTTTAAAACCATTTATTTGATATTTCAATCAAGAAAATAATTTCTACATCACTATTGTGTCATAATTAATGATAATTATTTAATCCTAAAAAATTATAAATAAATTCACATGATGTATATAATTTTATTATATTTCTATATACTATTCATTTTTGATGTTTTATGTAGTTTATCACTAAATTAAAATTATTACACTTATAATATTTAAGAGAGTGACATATTGTTACTTTCTTTAGTTTTAGTAATAATCACATCATTTTCATGGTCAAAGGTCCATGAAATGAATCTATTCCGACCCTTATGTGATATGGTTATACTTTGATTCATCCAATAGAGTTTTGTAAAGTTTTATGGTAATTTTAAAATCTTATTCTTACCCTTAATTAGCCGATTTACCTTTAACTGTAGTAAATAAAAATTACCGTAGTTACTATTTGTAATATCAAAAAAATAAAAAAAAAGTAACCTATTAACTTAATTTGGACCCACTGAATACAAATATGGAATCCATTTTTCAAAATTAAAAACACAAAAGTTTCAATAATTAATTTAAAATTAATCTTGTTGTTAACAAAACAGGTTTTAAAAGTTAAAACATTACAAAGATTAAAATGTTTTTACCAATGAATTCAATGTAAAATTAATGCTAAGGACATAAATTGTATTAAATGTTAAAAATATATTCTATTTATACATTAAAAACATTCAATAATATATTTTAACCATATAAATTATTTTGATGAAAAAATTTGTTTTCAATTAAAAATTAGCATATTTTTATTATTCATCAAAATATAAAAGTTATTCGAAAATTATCAAAAATATATCCAATGTAAATTTTTAAATCCTGATCCAAAGGAAGAATTTTATTTTGTAAAATTTAACTTATAAACTTGTCAAAAATTAGCTATAAAATTGGTGCGCCATCAAAAGGCGGAAAATTACATTTTTGAAAAAAAATAATTCTTTTATCCAGAAAATTGATTTTTTGCTCGTATCATATGTAAAATGAATTCTAATGTTATATAAAACCCAAAATGTTTTAATAAGATTTATAACGGCTACTTTATATAATATTTTAATAACATAACGTTGTTTAGTGAAACTTGATACTGCGTACAACACACGCTATCGAGGAAGGTTGATCTTGCGTATAACGCAAGCCAAGCTAGTGTTGTGTATAGTGAAAGATTCCTTTGATGTTGTGTATAACATAAGACATAAAAAATATATAATTCTCATAAAATATCAGTGTGTTGCAAAAATTCCACTTCCTAATTGGTCTAGAGGGTAAGCCCGGAAAGAGATCGGTGAACGCCACTAATTAGCCTCGCTAGAGGGTAAGCCCTGAAAGATATCAGTGAACACCACTGCCCAGTCTCGTTGGAGGGTAATCCCAAAAGAGAATGACGAACACTACTTCCCAACTTCACTAGAGGGTAAGCCAATATTTCTTGGATAATTCTGAAAACATCACTTCCATAACTGTCATCATCAAGCATCGCCTTCGACATACATTGTATTCAAAACATATGGCATGGTACCTTGAAAGCCACCAAGGAGGGAACCATCACATTCCACTTGGAGAAACACTCAGGATAGGATACTCGCACGCCAAAATATGAGTTCAAAATAAGTTTATTTGAGAGGTAGAAGATTTGTAGCGGTACACTACATGTCTGGGACCCACACCATGTGTGAACCCTCCTCATCGTAAGGCCATGTACCTAACCATTTCCAGGTCCCAAAAGGGTGAACAAGTACCATGTCGTGTCAAGGTACTCCAAGAGTACATGACACAATAGTCACAATGTTGACGAGCGCACGATACTCATCGCTAATCCAAAGGGTCAAAATCATATATTTGCTAACACAACTCCTCAAACGGTCCCAGAACATCAACCATATATCTTCACACATATTCTCCACTCTCATAAGAGTTGGAGCTAACCTAATTCGAGGATTCTATTAAAACATGATAAAAATATTTTCCACTGATATTCCTCTCATGTTTACACATTTAATGAGATCATAAATAAGGCTCTACACATTCAAATTGATCACACCATTGTGATCCTTGTGAAAAAACATGAAATATAGGATATTCATTTTTCCCGAATGGACTTTTGAAGCATAAGTCATAAAAATGAAACATACAACTGGAATCCGACTCATGAAGATCATGCCTTAGAGCTGAATTTAGGTGGCTGGATTGCAGCATTGTAATCCCCTTAAAAAACAATTTAAATAGTGGTCAAACACCCCAAACAGATGTCAGGTGAAAAATTGAAATTTCACCGTAAAATGTGTGAACCAGGACCTATGGGTCCCACACCTTATCTCCAACCTGAATTCTTTAGAATGTGCCTCAAAATTCTGATCTAAGACTGGGGTCATGCTACTACTGATGGCGCGTCGATCAGACATTCCAAACAATAGTTAGGTCTGTTGTAAGATTAATTAAATAATTGATTAATTAATTGAATTAATAGTTTTGTGCCACCGAGTGATGAAAAAAAACCACAAAGGTTATGAACCAACTTTGGAAGGACCTCCTCAACTCCAGGGTCACAACGCCTTTGACAGTGCGTCGAACGGACGTCCGGTTCGCGAGATATGTCAGTTTCAAGATTTAATAATAATTTATTATTATTAAATTAATGAGTTTTGGGTCACCCAACGTCGGTAACATATCTTAAAATTCTAGAAACCCATTTAAAAATTTCACTCTCGATGATATGGACCTGTGACCATAGACAGTATGTCAAACATACACGTCATTTAGGATATAAGCCCCTTTGAACGCAAAGGGTCCCAACTAGGCTGACCCACCCCCACCAGCCCGGTCCGATCCACTGACCCATTTCCAAGCCATGGGTGCAGCCCGGCCAACCGGAAATGGCCCATACCCACACCACCAGGAATAACTGGAACACTGGTTGGTCTCGTCTGCTATGCCGAGGACCCATAGAGTGCCGGTCTTTTCCCTTTTCTTCCCTTGAGGTAAGTACATCTGGCTCCAGCCCACCGTCCTAGACGGCTCCCCACCTGATGCCGCCATCTGAGATGCCAACTCCGCTACCCACCTGCTCAACTCCACCCACTAGACGTCGCTAAACCACATTGGCTGAATTCTAACCTCAACATGTTGCACCACGCCGAAGCCCCGGACTCCGCTCGCCTGCCAACCGCAACAAACCCCCACTAACCCCACGCCACAGGCACCCTCGCGCTCCGACCTACTCACACCGCCTTCCAGAGTCCCGCACTTCTTCTCTTGAGCTCGCCACACCGGATTCACCTAAATGTCGTCCGAACCTCCACACTACACCCCTGGCTACCCCGATACCCACTTTCTTCTACCGTGACACCGCCAGCCTACTACGGTGGTCCCTTTCACATACTACCTAGACATCATTAGTGGTCCAATTTCAATCCTAAATCCAGTTTCAAGGTCTTAGGGATAAGGCCTTCATAACTGGAACCCTTTCTCATCGATCCGTCACAGTTTTTGAAAGTCTGAAATTTTGGTTGAAGAACACCAAATAATGGGGCCCGGGCAATGGTTGTGTTCGTTTGGCCATTGTCCTAATTCAAAAATAATATAATTTTTAACGAAGAATTGAAGAAAAACCCAATAATTCATCGAAAGTGTAAAAATCAACAAAAATTCAAACTCTTTGGATCCGTTCGTCTTTGGCGATGCCTTCTCTGCACTCCAACTTCGATCTTCCAGAGTTTGATTCTCGATCCGGTGAAGAACGGAGAAGAATACTGAAGAATGTCGAAGAACGACCTTGATAGGATAAAGAGATATAGAAGGTATTTGTTCAAAACAAAATCCCAAAACTCAATTTTTCTATTTATAGAAAAACATTCTCAGCATGGAATCTGAAACCGTTTTTCCCTCTCATTTTATGTTGCCCCTAGGAAAAACGTCCTATTTCGAACTCAACAGAATTCTTAGATTTCTATTTCTAGGCTTCATTATAAAGTTATTTGGCAAGAACACCGGGGATACAAATCACAAAGTGGTTAATCCAAAATGTCAATTTTCCCCTAGGTGACTTTTCTCATAGAAGTCTAGTGCTGAAAAAGCTTATACAACTACTAGGGTTAACCGAATTCTCCGAGCTCAACCGTTGACTCAAATTCCCAATTAAAATTACCGTTTTAGAGTTATTTAGTTTTTGGACTATAAAATTAATGAAACAATAGATTAATTCATCTATTTACTTACCACTAATGACTGAGGGGACCGAACATCCCACACTGACATGTTTCATGTCACTCCTTTGGTAAACAACATGTTTAGGACCCAAACATGGTGTCAAATTTATGATCTACTCAACTATTTAAGAGATATCCCATTCCCGTTGTGTGAATAGTTCAAAAAAACTTAATATTCTTTTACTATTTATTCCAAGAACACCATGCCTCATAATTACATGGAGTCTCAGCACCTGTCTCTAGAAAAAAATTTATAAATAATCCAAAGTATTATAGGGAGAAAACTGGGTCACTAAATTTACAATTTTATAGGTCATTTTCTCCACAATATTATGATTTAGTCCCTTGTTAAGCTTAAATTTACATTAATGGATGTAATTAATTTTAATTACATTCACTAATATTTTTGGTCAAAAACATTATTAGCCTTATTATAAATTAGAAATTATTATGATTCCAAATATGGACTAATGTTTTACAAATTCAGGTCATATTTTTAATATTAATGTTTTTAAATTTAATCCTGTAGATGGTACATCATCATCCAAGGTAAATTTGTATATATAATAGAGAAGAGTTCCAATATACAAGGATGAAACAAAACCATAAGACCAAAGGTGGTATAAAGTAATGAAGGACAAGAGATTCACCTCTAATTAAGTTCACCCCTTCAATTTTCACAAGGAGAGAACTGGGAAAGCATGTGAAATTAATACCTTGGTCCGCCACAGCCAACGATGCAATGTGATCATCAACCCTGTTACCTTCCCGTCAAGTATGGGTTACCTCAGTATTATTATCAAGTAGACGTTTTCATCTCCTAAATTGGATTAATTTATGTTTACTTGATATAATATGACATTCAAACCAATTCAAAATAAAATTTTACTATATAAATAAATTATATGAAAGAGTAGTTTTGAATTATAATTCAGTATTTTTCACTTTTCATTATAAAATTAAGCTTCACAGAAAATATAAAAAATTCACCATAATATATTATTTATGTTCATATTTTAAATATGAGGATTATTTTGACAAATAAAATATATTAAAGTTCCAGAATTTATATTTAAGATATGTTCACCATTAAAAGGTGGTAAAATTACCTTTAAAAAATATAGGGTTTTATGCGTACTATTGGGTTTGTTCATATATTATGACTACTAAATCTATTGGATGAATGTAAAGAATATATTTTTTAATATATAATATTTTTATTTAATTAATATCTTTCAATAATAGTAATTAATTTAATTAATTATAATAAAACAACTTTTTGGTCATAAAAATAGGTTTTTTATAAAAACATTTCCTTTATATTCAATTGGTTTTTATATACATTTCTAATTTATTAGTAACTAATGAATTCATAATATATTTTTATAGACCATATATTTTAATAAGTTAGTTAATACTATTCATAAATGGTAATTAAATGTATAGTTTACATTTTATTATATTAAATAATAATGTTTTATTAATATACTGTTGTTCGGTAAAAAGCAGTCTTACATGTAACAAATGTCATCCAAGAAACATGTTGCTACATGAATCACATGCTAAATCAGTATCACATTCATTTCAAGATATATAAAAGATTGAATTTATTTAAAATATTGTTTACATTTTAAATTATCAGGATATTTTATTCCCTTGCGTGCTTAGTGTTGCGTTTCATACACACTATCGAATGTAATGTTCTTACTTTAGAATATCAGGATGTTACATTCTCCCCACATTAATTAAATTGTGTCCTCACAATGTAAACTACTCCTTGGTAATAGATTGTTTGATATTTAATTTTTAAATATCCAACATCATTGGATGGTTTTGTTAACATCCTCTAGAAAAGAGAGAATTGGAATTACAAAGTTCACGTGGTATAACATATAACTAGGTTTCTACATAGTAGAAAATTATTGACAAGTGAAGATATGGACGTGGATAAAATGTTTAAATATTTATAGGGAGTCATTGAGGTCATAAATCACAAACAAGTGAATGATAAATGGAATGTTAAAAATGAAAATTCATAAATATTTGTTGATTTAGAAAACCATCAGTTTAAAAAAATTAAGGTATTTGGAAAATATTTTTTTTATTTTTCTAATGTTGTGTAATTTATTTTATAGACCATTAATATAAGGAAAACCAATTTTCATCATTTTTTGTGCATTTATTAATTTAAAATTTATCCATCACTTCAATAAATTGATATAAAAAAATTATCTTTAGTGTTAGAATCACTAAAATATATGTTTAACCGATCATAAATCCAGTAAAAGAGTGACAGGTCTTTCCATTTGTCTTTAAATATTCTCTAAATCTAATACGTTTAATAATTTATTCTCTAAACTTAATTAGTGACACTACTTCTACATCAATAATATTTATTCATCAAATTTGTTTACTAAAAAAATGATATATTAACTAGGGAATTATATTGGTCAATGGTTGGAGTTAATCTCTTACCATACTTAGCTCATGTTTTCAAGTCCCATGGCCTTGAAAAACATGACAGGTTTCAATCAACATACATATTTTACTTTTCTAAAACCACATTGATTTAATTTTTAAAATAAATATGATGGGTATCCTTAATATAAGGTTAATCACTAAATAGACTTTTATCTAAGGTTTTTAAAACAACCACGATACATAAATACTTTAACCATTTATTTCCACATAGTTCCTTCCTTGGTATAGAGTTTATCTTTTAGAAAATGTAGTTTATTAAAAATAAAAACCTATTGTGAGCATCGTTTATCATATTGGAAAACCCTTATATTCATTTTAGGATGTCTCAATATTAACACATTATTTTCAATATAATACAACTTATGTTTAACCTTGATTATTCCTTATCATTATCTATTCAAATTTGTGATAATGGTTATTAAGTAAAATTTGAATTATCCTAAGGATATCTCATAGGAGTATCAAAATAGGAACACATTAAGGCAGGTTTTCATGTACCAGGATATGCCGAGTCAGGCCCGACACACATTGTCAGAGTTATTACCCCTATGTACATCTGTACCAGAAATTGTCTACTGTAGTACCCAAAAAAGGATGTATTTATAGTAAAAACCATATAATCTCTTTCATACCAAAATTATATGATGTTATTATATACCTATCCCGAAATTATACCTTAGGGTTATGTTATATAATCTATGCATTCATAAATATAGTACCTAAGTCTACTACTAAACTTTCTCTGATACAAACTATAGTAAACTATCCCCAGGAATCATGGATCCAGTGTCATGCTACCATTACATTTGCATAATATACAAGTAAATTTCATTCTAAATGATCAAAAAATTTAGTAGTCTTGGCGAATTAGATAGATACACAATTCTTATATTTACAATTATTACACTAATTACAACATAATGTTTTCATGAGGATAATATCTTTATCCCATTTAGCATATACTTTCATGTATATATTATTAAAACTCATGGAATATTGGGGAACAGAAACATAATAAGGGTGATCTCAAATTCTCAGTAAGGTTAAAGTATGGTGGAAAAAACAATGAACTAATGAGAGTAATCATTTTGTAAAGGTGAATAACTGAACACATATGCCATATAATCAATAAACTAAATGGATAAACTATATGGTTGGGTAATAATTGAAAACTCATACCATAAAAATAAGTAGACATGTCATAATCAATATAGGAAATAAAACTATTGAAACACATGACATTTAATCAATGAACAAAGAATCAAATGCATCTATAGATATGTCGACGAAAAAACTTCATGGACAAATAATAACTAAATATAAATGAAGAAAACCCTTAATTATTGGATTCCATGTCTCCAACATACATGGAACATTTACCGTCAAGGGATTTCACAATATGGTTTATAACATACTGGGTGAAAAACCCATTAGCTTAGGATAACCAACTGATTCCTCCCATGAAACAACCTATGCATCTAGGGGATATCTATAACTAGGATCCACACATTTTATACCAGTACAAATAATTCATCACCTATAAATTATTTTATTTAAAAAGGTACCTTATAAAATTTCCATATGGGGTATAATAAAAAAATTTATCAATAATTCCCCAAATAATTAAATAACATTAAATTTAAACACCATATAAAAAATGATATATAATTTAGGAAATGAACATATGCATGATAGATGATATAAATAAGTTGTGGAAATTCAATATTTTATTATCATAGGAAATTAAATATTTCAAGGGAAATACAAAATGGAATCAAGTAATTGAATGTCAAAACTATCCTTAGAAAAATATATCATAAACCATACAGAGAAAGAATAAGGATGGTATCAACAAAAATATCTCAAGTGGAGTAAGGATAAAGGGTTTTTATTGTTGATGAATACAAACAGTATAAAAATATATTTTAAAAAATTCTTGAAGAAATTACCTTTTTATTTTAAAAAACATTTTCAAAGTCATGTTATTTAAAAATCACTTTTGGAAATTTTTTCTTTAAAAGTAAAACTATTAAAATTATATAGGAAGATAAACGTTAGAAAAGTGACTTTTTTGGAATGTGACAAGAAAATTCTATTGAAAATGTTTCTAAATGACAACAAAGGTAAAAAACCATTTAATAAATAATTTTTAAAAGGTTAATTTTTTTTAAACATTTTAATAAAACATTGTATTTAGAAGAAAATATGTACTTTGATTAAAGAGATAAATGAGGTCGATTTTAATAAAAAATATTTTTTAAAACAGTTTATGTACCAATGGGTGAAAAGTGGTATTATTAATTGAAAATGTTAAAGAATAGGTTGTGGAGAATAAAATTAAATGATTTACTAAAATATTATACAATAATTTTCTCTGATGGATACACAAGTATAAATAATCCCAAACAAAATAATATTATGAAGTAAACCCATGAGAAGACCATAATGTTGATGTGAGAATAAATCAATGAATTGATTATGTGTGTAAAATATAAATTCACATTAAATAAGTGTAAATACATCAATATATAGTAAAAATTTATCAAAAACATAATCTTATAATATAAATCTCAATGAGGAAGTAATATAACCCAATGAAAAGTAATCGAGCTATGAAAGTATTTACCACTTGGTAAATATTAAATCTAATAGCCTTTGAAGAAATAAGTCAAATTAAAACTCAAAATAAAATGAAAATAAAAAAATTCATGATATTATATACCAAAATGTTTAGTATATACATCACACAAAAGTTGTAAGTGGTGAATATGATATTTATCTCATGGATGTAAGAAGTTAGATGAAAATCCCTAACATTGCATTCCCATTTTGAGTGAATGTCCTTTAAACACATGTATAATGATTGAAAACATGTTAATAAATTATTACACAACAATATTAATATTTATTACATCATATATGATCTTCTTGTAATATATTATTACTTATTTTTTATAAATAATTCATTATTTTCACTATTTCGGGTGTTAATTACATAGTTTCTCAAATATGTTTTGATTTTTTATTTGTTGATCCTATAAAATAGATCATGATATAAAAATATAAATAATTTAATCCATGAATTTATTATCATATATATTCATTATATATTTATTTATAATAATCCATAATATTTGGAGATAAGAAATGAAATATACCATTCATGTAGACAGAAGGACGTACATACGCATTAATACTACATTCATTTGTTTACAATTTTCAAAGATTGAAATGTAAATGACATATATGTATATTATAATTATAGTATCATATTTGTGTCATTTATAATCCATAGTTTTATTACAAAAATCATTTATGTGTTCCATGTATAGTGTGAATGAGTCACATCAATTTGAGGAGGAGGTAGTCTACACACACACAAACAATGTTATCATATTTACACAAAATGAAAATAATAATGGTATGTGTTGAATACAAAATAAATAAGAATTAATAAATTAAAAATATCATATATATATATATATTATATAAATAGTGTGTCAATCATAATTCCCAACCATGAGAGGTGGTAAAAGTGAAATGAATGACATCATTCTATGAGGTGGTAGTTCACCATACACATAAACAATAAGTTCATTACCCATTAGATGGATGTGTGTGTAAGTGAAATTATAAATATTATATTAATATTAATCGAATTAAATTTAGGATAACTTTTTTGAGTATATAATCATTTAATAATAATATTTTATGGGGTATAGAATGAAAATAAAACAAAAGATCTTAAAGGAGAATGTTACCTCTTGTTCGAGTAACTCCTTCTGGTTTCCAACAAAGGGATTAATTGGTTTGATTTAATAAAAAAATGAGGATTATAGGATGATATGAGGTATTTTTGGGATCTTTTTTTTTTGATCTTGGTCAATCCAAAGGGCCTTTAGAGGTATGAGGAAGTGGGATATGTGAGTTCT
Organism: Viscum album; assembly: GCA_963277665.1. Classification (NCBI taxonomy): domain Eukaryota; kingdom Viridiplantae; phylum Streptophyta; class Magnoliopsida; order Santalales; family Viscaceae; genus Viscum; species Viscum album. The sequence goes on from OY728133.1 coordinate 671,817,014, forward strand.
TTTTTATAGTGGAGGGAAAAGGACACACTTGGTATTTTTGAAAAGAATTGTGTGGTCCCCACGTATTAATTGTTCCCCAATAGTAAAAATAGACCATTCAGGAACCTTATAGGTGTATTGGAATAAATATGTCCATCCAATATGTTTTTGACTAGTTTATAGATCATTTTCTCCTTATTTTTAAGGTTTAGTCCCTTGTTATGCTTAATTTTAACTTAACCGATGTAATTAATTTTAATTACTTTCACTAATATTTTGGGTCAAAAACTATGTTAAAATTATTATAAATTAAAAATTATTATAATTCCAAATATTTAATTCATTTTTCAAATTCCAATCATAGTGGTGGAATAAATTAATTTAAATTTAATCTCGTAGATGGGATTCCAATGGGGGTTTTTAAAATAAAAATGATCAAGTGTTAGCTATGTTTTCAGATTCAATTTCAATGATAAATTGATTAAAATAAAATAAATTGGATTAATTCATGTATAATATATATAATTTTACATGGAATCCAATTTAAAATAAAATTTAACTATATAAATAAATTATATGAAAAATCATTTTTGACTTAAAATTTCTTATTTTTCAGTTTTCATTAAACCAGAAACTTCACATAAAAATTCAACAAAATCAATATAAGATAATTTTTATGTTATGATTTAAAATATGAAGTTTATTTTGACATAAAAAATATAGAAAATATAAAAAATTTAGATTTAAAATTGGTTCTCTATTAAAAGGTTGTAAAATTGACTTTATAAAATATAGGTTGTTATGCCTATTATTGGGTTAGTTCATATATTATGACTATAGAATATATTGGATGAATTTAAATAAAATATTATTGAATATATAATATAAATATTTCATTTATATCAATTAATAATAGTAATTAATTTAATTTATTATAATAAATCATCTTTGTGGCCATAGAAATAGTTTTTTTATAAATGCATTCCCTTTAAATTTAATTGGTTTTCATATTAATTTATAATTAATTGGTAACCAATAAATTCATATTATATTTTTATAGACCTCATATTTTCATAAGTAAGTTAATATTATTTTTAATCACTAATTTAATGGTTTGGTTATATCATATTATATTAAATGATAATGTTTTATTAATATATTGTTATTCGGTAAAACATTCCTTGTGTGTAATGCAAGTCATCAAAGAAACTCATTGTTGTGTGCGACACACGCTAACTCAGTATCACATTAATTGAAATCTATATCAAATATTTAATTTATTTAGAATATAATATATATTTTAAAGTCTCAGTATATTTTATTCCCTTACGTTCTTGGTGTTGGAAGTCATACTCGCTATCAAATACAATATTCTTATATTATCATTTTGGGGAATTAAAATATACCTTAACTACCTCTCATTATTTGATAAATATAATATTCAACCATGCACCCTATGGACTACCACCTTCACAATGTAACATATCTTTCATTTCACATAGTTTCTTTATTATTTATTAAAAACTCATTACATATAAATCCCAAACATAAAAGTGTCTAAATAATATCATTATTCTACTTTAATAATGATATTATGTCAAAAATAAACTATTTCCGTATGTAAAATAAATTACTAATCATTTTATGTTCACGTCTAGGTTGGTTTAACCACATACTTGGACAATGGTATTAAATTTTATCATAGATAACTATGGAAACTTAAATACGATTTTCAAGCTATTAATAAAATAATAATTGTTTAATGGTTTTGTAGTGGTTATATTCTATGTTTAAATTATTATTAAAATTTCATCTTCAATCACTAGAATTATTGAAATTATCTGACATTGATTCCAGCTTCACCAAATATAATAAAATACTAATGGAATTATGTAATACAATTATATACAAAAAAATTTAATCTTTTAAAGTACATTATATTATAGAATAATGAATAAATTTGGGATATTAATAAATAACAACACCACTTTTTTGAAATTTGTACAAATGATCAATCTATAAACACTAAACCTGGTAAAATAGGTAAAATAAATAGAATTCATATAGATTAAAATATATGAAGAGTAAAAATGAAAATGGAAATGATTAAGGATATAAATTAATTTTTTATGATACATGTGTTTTTGATATAGGATTTTAATGTTTTTCATGGTAGTTAGGATAACAGGTGAGGGGATTTCATCTCAAATTCCTCTATTTGAGAGATATTTTATATTATACACATAATAATCGTTATGTGGTTTATATAATCTCTATTAGAGATGTTATATCATGAAATTCATTTTATCCATGGTATTTAAATATCAAATTTCAACCCCGTCTTTTAACATGTTTTTATTGAATTTCATCCCAAACCAAAAGTGGGTTTTCCCATCTCAATTTTCATTCTTTTTGAATCATTTTATATTAAAAAACTATACCCTTTTTTGTGGTTAATGAATTACCATTGAGTAATTTTTACCATATTACTCTTGGATATTAATGAATTTATTTTCAATGTTGTTACCATTCTCTATTGTTCTTTGGATTCAAGATTTAGAAAAACCATTGTAAAACACAATATTTTCCATGTTGTAAAACCCATCTAAATTTTTGTAAATAAAATGTGAATGTAGTTTCAAATAAAATAAACCCCAATTAGGATACTGGAAAGTGGATTTGGTTTTGGAATATATTCACCTAAGGATAATCACCCTAAAAAGGGTTGGTTGAAAATTTACTCAATCATCAATCTGATACATGATGATTTGGCCTAAGACTGCATACTCAACTAGACACCACTACGTGATATTCTTTGGAATATTCCTATTATTTTTATGAACCACAATTTTGGATGTTTTTTACAATTTCTTTGGACTCCTACCAATACACACCATTGATCCTAATTACTATCTACGATTGATAACCCAACACAATGGAAATATACCCACAACTATATTTCTTTTATAAGGGTACTTCCTATTACTCTGATAATACCCTATATCATCTAAGTTGATTAAGAGATGTTCTCCTATACATAAAAAGTATTTTATTGAATTGGGAAGTATTTGTCTTCAATATTTTTCATTATATAGATACCCATGCTTTTATTTAGGCAGAGGTTCCTTATGGAATGGTATGAAATGTCTTATTTACTATAATAGAAAATTAATTGGACTTAATTACATGATAGGTGGGCTCTAGATTTATAAAACCCCTAGATGTGTCAATAGATCTCATGAGAAAAAATAGGTTAGGTTTTAGTGTTTACTGCTCCCCTTATCAGTATAATGTCATGGAATAAAGCCTTGACAATGTGTTATGATATCAAATATTATTCATTCCATCTGTATCAGATCAATTATTATTGTTATCCATGATTTAATTTATTCTTACTGATATAACATGCTATCATTTTTAGTTGATTATGGATTCATTCTGTTTATTTATTTATTCCATATAACATATTACATGTTAATATTATGATAATTTTTTCTTCAGTATACTCATTACCGATCATCTAATACCACCATTATTTATTCTCCTTTCCCTAGAAATCTGAGAGGAGTAAATGGTATAATTTCCCATGATTTCATGGACAAGACAATAACTTTCTCATAATGTTTTCATGTTGTAATATATGTTTTCAAATATAATGAATGCATTTATATAGTATTCTAAGACTACCAGGATTTTGGATCCTATAAGAGCGATTTTATTATAGGCCAATAATGTAATATAACAATTAGATCTGGGTTTCTAAATGTTGGGATGTTACAATTGGTATTAGAGAATGTTTATCAGGAAACTCATGGACTTGATTTAGACGAAACCTATTTAGATAAAAAATCTAAAATTAAAAATCCTTAATATTTATGGGGATCACTTTAGAAATCAAAAAAGGAATTGTATTTTACATTTCAATTTCATGATCCAATTATACATATTCCATTGTTGAAAGATAGAAACTGACACGAGTAATGAGAACCACATCAACACTTATAGTGAATGCAGGGTTGTTCTCCCCAAACAAGTAAATCAATATGATGTTGAGGCTAATAAAATCATAACCATATTATGGAATTTTAATAGGTTATAGACAATAATATATCATTCATAGAAAGACCTGTTGATCCAGAATATGGTGAAATTATGCTCCACTGAATTATGAGAAATAAACTCAGTATTCAATTGAAAAAATAATCCGTTGGTTTCTGAATAATAGATCAAGTCCCTGGGGAATATATTTCTCACATTGGATAGTAATGATAAGGAAAAAACTAATCATGGCACTCTACCATATGAAGGGATATGTGGACCAATAGTCATCAATAATTCAAAAATATAATGACAAAGATGAGATAAAAAAACATGGAATGGGGAACTTTTAAGTTGTTATTGTTTAAAAAATACACTCCTCGAGAGAAAAGAAAAGAGTTGGAAAATGACTTCATATATATAAGACAAAAGAATGAGAAAAATGTTTTTGATTATGATGCTAACATTAAAATGTTAGTTATAAAAGATGTGTTATATGTACATAGACTAAAAATTAAGATTAATCATTTCATCAATTGGTTAACATAGATCCTTAAAAGGGAGTTGGTCTCTCAGACATTTTCATCATCTGATGATATAATATCAAGCACTATTAACAGAGAAAATTAGTTATCCAAAATGTATGTATTAAAGGGAAATTAGGATAAAAATAGTTATGTTTAGAATATTGGAAAAAATAATTTTTAAAAGGGGATGAAAATAAGGTTGGAATTTACCCTATGTGATAAAATTGGGAAGAAACACTATGGGGAATACTATAAGGGAACCATATTTTGTTAAATGTTTGGAGAAAAAGGCCATTAAGATCACAAATTCAAAGGTAAGAATTATGTTTTTTATGTTCAATGAGTTAAATATAAATATAAGGTATAATATGTGAACAAATTCCACAAACAAGAAAATAATCATCCTAAAAAGGACAAGGTATAAAGGACAAATTCATATAGCTACCAAAACAAAAGTTGAAGTCCTTAATGATATAGTGGAAGGTGATTTAATTATTGAATCAATGTTAGCTAATGTTTTATTTAATTTCAGATCATTGAACTCATTTATATCTTGAATATTTTACAAAATCATAAAATATTATACGATTTTTTTGTAAAGGTGTTTTCAATTAGTACAAAAAGTGTAAATATTATTAAAACAAAGATATGTTAGGTAGTTCCAATTATAAAGCATGGGTGTAACATATTTTTATACTTGGTTATTATAATTATAGTAAAAATTATTATGATTGTAACAAACCAAATATTTATGAATAAATGCATGAAAAAATGAGTCTCCACAAAAAACCACTTTGTTATAACCTAGCCAGTAAACATAATTTTTCCACCTATGTGATTTGAATTTCAAAAAACTGCCATACACGGTTCCATTCATTATGATATTTAGAGTCTAATAAGAAAAACATAATTTTTGGTGAATAGTAACATACCATTATGAATAGAAATATGATTATTATTAATAGTAAATAATATTATTATTTTATTTTTTTAAGGTTATAAGATATTAAGATCTTGATTAATTTTTCAAAGTGATATAAAACGAATTACAGTTTTAAAATTGTTATTTTCTGAAAAAATAATGATTTTATTTAAAAATTAAATTAATCAAATTTGGAGAATTATTTTCAAAATATGGATTTAATTTTTGAATTCATAACATCTATATTAGGTTACAATGAATTTATTATAATTTTATAAAATACTTTAGTTTTTTGTGAATAGTAAAGATATAGTTTTGAGTTTTCTGTATAATTAATGATATCATAATGATGTAATAATTAACATAAAATAATGGTAGACTTATGTAAATTAAAATATGATCTGATGTTTTCCAATTGTCCAATACCATGTAAAAATACCATCAGAAATCCCATGGTTCTTAAAATACCACTAATAATGTGTCCTTTGAAAATAATAAAAAACTCCATCTCTTTTACTATAAATAACTACTCATTATTTCACTTTCATTAATTCAAAACACATAATACTCAAAGATATGATAATTTTACATATATATGAGTCCTACCAAGATGTCCCCAATCCCCCAAGGTCTCATCCTTGATGTTTTAAGAGTTACTCTACAACGTAAGATAATCCACCACCCTTCTCTTTTCCGAGAACTATTTTTATTTTATTCTCTGTTAATTTATTTTGGTTTTATTGGGGTTTGTCAGTACATATACCCCTTAAATTCAATATTATTTAATAATTATGAGATACTCATTTTTATTTCATCAAAATATTTTATGAATTTTATGTGACGCCATTAGGCTGTTGAATTTTCATAAGGGATTTCTCATCATCTCTTTTTTTTTATATCGAGTTCCTTTATTTTATCTTTATTTCATCACCTAATTTAATCTAAATTTTTATGATAACCACAATACCTTAAATGTATATTAATATTTATTGATAAAATAATAATTCATCATAATATCTCATTTTCAATTTTTTATACAACAAATGAAAACACCGTATGCGATGTGTTAATTTATTAAATTCATGGACAATGGGTTTTCAATTTCTATACCCGTATCCATGACGGTCCATGAAACCATTTTTATGGTTGAACCAGAATATAATATGTGTATTATAACATATTAAATGTTCTATAACTAGTATATATATATAATACTAATTCATACGACAAACTGGTTTGTAATAATCGAGATATCGTCAAAATAATTTAAAGAGTTATCACTAATATTATATATAATAAATCATCCTCATACCATGTAACCAAGTGATATATATAATTAATTACACTTATTAATGTTTATCAATAATAAATAAGTTAAATTTTAGAGAATTATATCCATTCCACATTAAGTCCATTACTTATAATCAAGAGAATCGATTATGAAATCAAGGAAACAAACACTATAGAATAACAGAATTCAATCTTATAGCCTACCAAAAAGAAAAAAATTGAACATAATAAAACATTAATGAATAAAAAATGTGTATATAAGGTTATTAATTAGTTAATTAATAGATTTAATTTTATGATAAATGACTTTAAGGTCAATTATAGAATATGTTCGGGCATAAGGTAAGGGTTTTCTACTCGAACCTCCATTTTCATTAATGTTACTCTTATTCTATTCATAACTCAATTAAACTCTTACATATTCATATTTAATCCTCATATATTCTGTTATAATTCTATATATATCTGTACCAACCAAAATCCTACTTTCATTTATGGGGAGTTATATGTTTTAAAAGGATCTTTCAAAAATTCTTCCCGAAATACAAGCTCAATTCATTGGAATTTCTCAAATTATTACCTATTTTCAAGGGACATTGTAATATATTTTTATCAACCATTTTATTTATAAAATAACTCATTTTATTATGAAAATTATTTGTTACTTCACTTCTTGTTTTATACAAATACATTTCTAAAATATCTCTTCTTTTCAATGTAAAAGAGTATTAATCTAGAGAATTACTCAATGATTTTATAAGCGTATCCACATGGTTTTCAACACACTTGTTAAATATTATATATGATATCATATAAATTATTTAATATAATGTTTTATGATTATTTTGAATTTTTATGTACTATCATAAAACCATTCAGCAATTTACTTTGAATTGTTAGTGTTTATGCTTAATTTTCGAGGAACGTTATTGACATTTCATAGGTTAGTTTTAATATGAATGTATATGTTGTTTATGATTATCATAGTTCATATAAAGAGTGAATTAGATATAGTATGTTATGAGTGTGGCCCACTATAGACCCTTGATTCATCAGTAGGTCTCATGAGACAATCTACGGTCTTGGCACAAGGCCTTGACAAAATGATTAATTATGGTCTTAGCACGAGGCCTTAATGGTATGGTTATGATGTCCAACATTATTCATTCCATCATTATAAAACTAATAATGGAAATTTAATGAGGTTATTCAACTATTATTATACCCATTATTATGATTTATTATGGAATTATTTATTCATCTTTTATTCCTACCATAATGTGTTCAAGTTCATTTTTATTGGAATGTGTTTTTATTTATTCACCATTACTAATGTTTATGTTTATCACATCTTCTACTCTATTTCTTACCCTTACTAAGTATTTGAGCTCACCTATTTCTTATGTTTCATTTTCACAAGAAATTAATAAGTATATTATGAATGAAATGTAGAAATAACCTTGGTATTATGTATGTGGTCAAAGGATTTTCTAAAAAAAATTTCCTTTAAAGTTATAATATTGAACTTATGTATGTATCTAGTTTTAAAAAACTACAAAACTATTCGTTCTATTAGGATACAAATTTCATGTAATCCATCAAATGTAATCAAATAATGAACCGACTCTGGGAAAATGGGTTTGAGTCTTTATAGTTGGTATCAAAGGATGTTTTGTTGTAAACATATAAACCAGGTTTAGAAAACATAGAGTAGGGAACAAAACCCTAAGATAGACTTTGAGGATAAACATAAAAAAATGTCTTGGAATTTTGGTAAGGAATATATTATGTGTTTATTTATAGAAAATACATCCCTCTCTAGATACTACAAGTAAAAGTGGTTCTGACACATATATACCGAGGAGTAACAACTTTGATAAGGAGTTTCAGGATTGACCTGGGGTGCCCTGGTACATTACAATGAGCCTTACTGCACACCTGTTTTGACACTCATGGGGGATAAACATATAATAATTCACATTTTCATTATAAGCCATTATAAAGGATTTAAATGTAAATTTTTCTTCAAATAATAAATGTATATGATTATGAGATTATCTATGTATAAAATATCAATTTATGATAAGTATTTTTATACGTTGAGATTATACATTATGATTCAAAACACAATCTTGTGTATCTCATTACATAGAAATGAATCCTAGTGGAAGGAATAGAAATTGCAGGAAAACTCATGTCCCATGTAGTTATTTTCCTCTGATAGAAGATAATGATGTTGGATATAGTTTTTTGACTGGTGCTGAGAAACTTATAGTTATATTGGGACAACAACATCAGGTTATGAATAATAACCTTACCTCTATGAAGAATCCTGATCCACAATGTGGGGGAGCTATGTTACACCAATTTATGTGAAAATATCATCTATAATTTAATATAACTACAATACCATTTGTAGAAGTGCAGTGGACAAGTTCATTAGAGAAGATATTTCTCAGTTTGGGATGTAATTAAAGAGAGAAGTTTTTCATAGATGTTTATCGACTATCGGGAGATGAAGATCAGTGGTGGTATTTAATAAAAAAAAGACAGAAGAAGAAATAGAGGAAATTTAATGGAGGTATTTTATGTAAAAATTCTTATAAAAATACTTCCCTCGTGAAAAATGAGCGGACATGGAAAGGCAGTTTATGAATCTGAGGCAAAAAGAGGATGGGAATGTTGCAAATTATGAAGCTAACTTCACAAGGTTAGAAAGACTTTCTGCAGATTACATATGTAATCCAAGGAGAAATATTGATCAATTATTTGATGGTTTAAAACAATTCCTCTAAAGGTCTCTAGTCTCCTAATGCTTCTCATCATATAAATATATAGTATCAAGTTGTATCTAGATGGGAAAAAAATTATCCAAGTCTTATAATTTTAATTGAATGAAAGATAAGAAGATGGATTCTGAAATCATTGGAGAAAGAAATAAGGAAATGGTTAAGAAGGAAAGAGTTAACCATACACCCTTTGATAATTTTGGGAAGAGACACCTTGGTTCTTGCCTGAAGGGTATGGCTGTTTGTTACAAGTATGGTGAAAAAGGCCACCTATCTTGGTATTATAAGGGGAATAAAGAAGCTACCGATGTTCAATGATACAATTTTAGGGAGAGGGTACATTATGAAAATTATGTTCCTAGGTGTCAAGGAAACATTCACAAAAGAAGGCCAAGGGATAAATGCCAATATTATGTAGTCACAACTAAAGAGATTGAAGTTATTAATAATATGGTGGCATGTACTTAAATCATTTACTCAAACATAGCCAACAATTTATTTGATTCTAGATCATCACATTATTTTTTATCTACCCTGTTTTCCATGAAAATTAGACATGTTCAACTTGATTTAATAAAGTATTTTACGGTCAAAACTCTTAGGGGGTGTATCATTGCAATAATTATGTGTCAATAAGTCCCCCTCATGACACATAAATGTGCTTTAGTTGATAAAATTATCATTATACCCTAGATTGAATTTGATATAATCCTTGGTATGAGTTGGATTTCATGTTATAATGCGAAGATATATTGCATGAATAGGGATGTTACGATTTTTGAGAATGGTGTTGAATCCATTATCTTTAGAGAAGAAACCTCACCAGCTGATTCTTATTTAGATCCACCCACAGTAGCTCTAATAAATTCAATTATTAGGGAGGAAGGTGATGAAATATCTATGGGTGAGGAAAGGAATGTTCAAATATAGGATGTACATATTGTAAAATTATATGTTGATGTGTTTCCAGAGGATTTACCTAGACATCCTCTAAATCATGAAATTGAGTTTTCCATTGATTTAATTCATAGTTCAATGCCTATATAAAATACTCTTTATAGACTGTAGATAATGGAATTAGTATAATTGTAGAAACTACTAGAGGAATTGAGTGATAAAGGATTTATTATCCCTAGTGTCTCTCCATAAGGATCCACTATTCTTTTTTAATAAGAAAGTTGGATCTTTGAGGTTGTGTATTGACTATATGGAGATCAATGCTATAAAAATAAAGAACAAGTATCCCCTACCACTAATTAATAATTTATTTGGTCAACATCATATAGAGAAATATTTTTTTGGAGATGGACCTTTGATCTTGATATAACCAGTTGCGAGTAAAGAAGGAAGATATTCCAATGAAAGTGTTTTGAACTAGGTATGGGCATTACAAGTTTACAGTAATGCCTTTTGAACTGACTAATGAGCACTATATCATGATTGATATAATGTATATGGTTTTCAAAGAATATAATGATGACCATTTGGTGGTATTTATCGATGATATCTTGGTATAATCCAAAATCTATGATGATCATGAAAGTCACTTGCACACTATTCTGAATACTCTTAAAAGAAATGAATTATATTAGAAGTTTAACAAGTGTGAATTTTTTATTCAATCAGTTTACTTTCTTGACCACATTGTCTCTAGGATAGAATATCTATTGATCCTTTAAAGAAAAATTTTGTTCAAGAATGGACTACTCTAATGAACATAATTGAGGTTCATAATTTTATTGGTTAAGAAGGTTATTATTGGGGTTTTGTTCAGAACATCACCCATTTAGCCAACCCAATGACCAACCTTACACTTAAAGGGCTTTAGTTCTTTTGGCCAAAATAATGTGAGGAATATTTTGATGAATTGAAGAGGATATTAGTGAATGATCCTCTCCTAACTCTACTATCTGGGAATGATGGGTTTGTGATCTATAATGATACATCAAAGAAATTACTTTCTTGTGTCCTTATACAGAATGATAGTGTTATTCTATATGCATCAAGGTAGTTAAAAATTCATGAACAAAACTATCCAAATCATGATCTTGAGTTAGTTTTTGTGATATTTTCTCTAAAAATATATAGACACTATCTCCATGGTGAAAGATGTGATATATATATGGACCACAATAGTCTAAATTATATCTTATCACAGAAAGAACTCAACACGAGGCAATAGTGATAGATCAAACTACTCAAAGACTATGATTGTTCCATACACTGCAACCCATGAAAGGTAAATAAGGTAGATGATGCATTGAACATGAAAGATTACAGAGTTTTAAACAAAATGAGGATTGAAAGGGATCCTATATTCATGGATATAATAAGTATAGACATGGTAATTATTGAAGAAGGTGAAACAACTTTACTTTTTCAATTGGTTAGACATCCATTTTTATTAGAAAGGATTAACATATCTCATACTGATGATGAGAACATTCAAAAAAAATTAATGTTGTGAAATATAAGAATTTGGATGACTTCATATGTGAAGATTGAATTCCTAAATTTTTGAAGATGATACGCGTTCCCTCTATTCTAGAGTTTAAAATGGAGTTATTGGATGATTCCTATAGGTTGAATTTCTCTATACACCCTAGTAGAACTAAAATTTATATAGATTTGAAATATAATTTCTGGTGAGGCAAAATGAATAGATAAATTACTGATTATGTATCAAGATGTTTACTCTGTCAACAAGTGAAGGATGAACGAAAACATCCTAGAGGAGTCATGAAACCTCTACCCATTCCTACATGGAAATGAGGTGACATCACCATGGATTTTTTCATTATATTACCCAAAACTCTAATAAATAATGATAAATTATAGGTAATTTTTGATTGGCGTACAAAATCTATAGATTTCCTCGCTATAAGGGAGGATTTTTTATTCGAGCGGCTTGATCGACTCTATATCAATGGAACTGTAAGACTTCATGAAGCACCTCTTTTAATTGTTTCTGATCACAATCCTCAATTCACATCAAAATTATAGAAAATTATTTTAAAATATTTGGATCCTGAGCTTTATTTGATTAATTATTATCATCCTCAAACTAATGTGAAATCAGAAAGGATGGTCCAAAATTTAGAAGACATGTTGAGATCATGCTCGCTCGACTTTCAAGGTATGTGAGATCAATATTTACATTTGGTGGATTTTACCTACAATAATAATTTCCATTCCTATATTCAAATGGAACCATATGAATCATTGTATGGAAAAAGATGTCATACACCAAAATGTTGGGATGAAGTTGGTTAAAAGAATATAGTGTGCTCAGAGCTTGTGGAGGAAACAAAAGCGAAGGTAAAGACTATTCCAAGGCCATATAAAATCAGCTCAAAGAAAAAAAATCTATTCTAATAATCAAATGAATGATTTCTAATTTCATGTGGGAGATTATGTTTTTTTAAAAGTATCTACATGGAAGGGTGTTATAATATTTGTGAAGAAAGGGAAACTGAGTCCTAGATACTTAGTCCCTTTGAAATTCTGGAGAGAATTGGAGCTATTGCGTATTGTTTGGCTATGCCTCCTGGCCTATCTAAATTTCACAATGTGTTCACATCTCATTGTGGAGAAAGTACAAGCCAGACCCAACACATGTCCTCACTTATGAAGGTATAGAATTGGAACCTGGCCTATCTTACTGTGAAGAGCCTATCTAGATTAAGGACACTAATGAATGGGTGTTGAGGAATCAGACAACTCGGCTGGTGAAGATAATTTGGAAAAATCATAAAATCAAAGAGGTAACTTTGAAGCCTGAGTAGCTTATGATGAAGAACTACACAAATCTTTTTGTGAGGTAGAATTATGGTAATTTGGAGGGAAAATTTTTTGAAAGGAAGGGAGAATGTAAAACCCCAAGGATTTATAAATTAATGTATGAAACACTGAGTCTTTTAGAAAAATTCACTTTGTTATAACCTAGCCAGTAAACATATTTTTTCCACCTCTATGAATTGAAATTCAAAAAACTGATATACACGGTTGCGTTCAATAAGATATTTAAAGGCTGATAAGACAAACATAATTTTTGGTGAATAGTAACATACCCTTATGAATAGTAATATGAAACTTATAAAAAGAAAACCATATTCTTATTTTATTTTCTTCTGTTTTTAAGATAATGTGATCTTGATTAATTTTTCAATGTGTTGTAAAATAATATTATAGTTTAAAAATTTTTATTTTTAGAATAAATTATTATTTTATATAAAATTAAATTAATAATATTTAGAAAATTATTTTCAAAAATTTTTGTGCATTTTTGAATTCATAAAATTGATATTAGGTTACACAAAATTAATGATAATTTTATAAAATACTTTAGTTTTTTGTGAATAGTAAAAATACAATTTTGTGTTTTCAGTATGATTAATGACATCATAATGATGTAATAATTAATATCAAATTATGGTAGACTTGTGTACATTATAATATTATATGAGGTGTTCTAATTGGACAATACCATGGGCAAGCCCATGGTTTTAAAAGTACCACTAATGAGGTGTCCTTTGAAATTAATAAAAACATCCCTCTCTTTTACTAAAAATACCCACACATTCCGTCATTTGATTTCATAAAAAATTCATCATCCATGAATATATGGTATTTTTACCTCCATATGAGTCCTCTTACGGTTTCCTCAATCCCCCAAGGTCCCAACCTTAATATTTTCATAGTTACAATACAAGGAAAGATAATCTACCACCCTTCTCTTTTTCAAGCACTCTATTTATGTTATTCTCTTTTAATTTACTTTGGATTATGTTGGGATATGTAATTACATAACCCAATTACTGTAAATATTATTTAATAATTATTAGATACCCATTTTTCTCTCATAAAAATATTTTACTAATTTTAAGTGATGTTTTTAGGCTGCTGAATTTTCGTAAGGGATTTCTCATGTTCTCTTTTTTTTATTTCGAGTTCCTTTCTTTTCCTTTTCATTCCTCACATACATTCATAAAAATTTTATGAGAAATATATTAACATAAATTTGATTGAATATTTTTATAGTATTTGAATAATTCACCATCATCTATCCTTTCCCCTTCTTTTATAAAAAAATGAAAGCACCGTCCGAGATATGTTAATTTCTCACATTCAAGGACAATGGGTTTTCAATTTCTATTACCGTATACAAGGTTGGTCATGAAACCATTTTTATGGTATAAACAGAATATAATATGTGTATTATAACCTATTAAATGTTTTTTAACCAATATATATACATAATTAAAATTCATACAACAAACTAGTTTGTAAAAATCCAGATCTCACCAAAATTATTTAAATGGTTATCACTAAAATTCTATCTAATAAATCATCCCCATACGATGTAACCAAATGATATAAATAAAAATTTAAACATAAATATCTTTATAAATAATATATATGTTCAATTTTTTATAATTATATTCATTCCACATAATCTCCATTACGTATAATCAAGAAAATCTATTATGAAATAAAGGAAATAATCAATCTTGAATGACAGAATTAAAACTTATAACATTTCAAAAAGAACAAAAATGAACTTAATATAACATTAATAAAAAAAATATAAGAACATAAGGTTATTAATTATTTAATTAATGAATTTAATTTGATTATCCAGTACATTAAGGTCAACTACAGAATACTTTCGGGCATAAGGTACGTGTTTTCTACTCGAACCTCCATTTTCATTTGGGTTACTCTTATTCTATACTTACATCAATTAAATTCTTATTTTTTAATATTTACTCCTAATATATTCTATGATAATGTTCTATATATGTGTAACAACCAGAATCCTACTTTTATTTATGGGGAGTTATAGGTTTTAAAAGTATCATTCAAAAAAATTTCTTGGAATACAAGCCCGATTGAAGAGAATTTGTCAAATTCTTACATATTTTCAGGGGCACTATATAATAAATTTTTAGTAGCCAGTATCTTTCTAAAATCACTCATTTTATTATTAAAATATATTATTACTTCACATATGGTTTTATAAAAATACTATTCAAAAATAACTATTCTTTTCAAAGTAAATGACTATTTATCTCAAAAATTACTCAATGATTTTATAAGAGTATACTCATATATTTCAACAGTCTTTTTGATTATTACGTATGATATCATCTACCATATTTAATATAATGGTTTATTAATAGTTTTAATATAGATTTTTTATCTTAAAACCATCCACCTATTCACTCTGAATGGTTAGTGTTTATGCTTAATGTTCGAGGAATATTATTGATATTTAATATGTTAATTTCAATATGAATGTATATGTTGTTTATGTTTATATCCATTTATATGAAGAGTGTATTGGACTAAGTAAGAGATGGTTGGGGCATGATATATCCCCTCAATGAATTGGTAGGTCTCATGATACTAGCTAAGGTCTTGGCATAAGTCCTTGACAAAATGATTATTTATGGTCTTGGCATGTGGCCCGGACGGTATGGTTATGATTTCCCGAATTATAAATTCCCTCACTATGAAAATAGTAATTGGAATCTCAAGAGGTTATTCAACTAGTATAAAAACATTGATAATAATTTATTTGGGAATTATTTATTCATCTCTTATTCTTTCCATAATGCGTTCAAGTTCATTTTTAAAGTCATGGTTTTTAGTTATTCACCACGCCTAATGTTTATGTTTATAATATCTTACGCTGTATTTCCTACTCTTACTGAGTATTTAAGCTCACCCCTTTCATATGTTCCATTTTTCCTATATTTTAAGAGGTATATAATGAATCACATGCAGAAATATCTTAGTAGTTATGGATGATGTTAAAGGAGTTTCTAAATTGTTTTTCCTTTCATGTTATAATGTTAATCTTATGTATATATCTAGTTTTTCAAAACTATTAAAATATTTTTTCCTTTAGGATATGAATTTATTATAATAATTCCAATGTAATAAAATAAATAATTGATTCCGAAAAATTGGGGTTGGGTCCATATAATGATCCTTGGTATTTATTGGCTAATAAAGTATAATGAAAAAAATTATTTTTAAGAGAAGGATATTATAATTCATGAAGGTGCGATGGGATATCTTGACTTTAGGGGGAAAACTTATTCATCTAAATCATGTTTGGATCCTCACCCAGTTGAAATCCTTACTAAATTTTGGAAATATAGGATGATTAATCATGATATATAGATAAGGAAGATATGATAAGAATAGAGGATATACCCATGGGATAAAAATTCATAGAATGGTTTTATAGAAGAATTACCTCGCCACACACCTAAGAATGAAGTTGAGTTCTAAATTAATCTCATTCCTGATGAACACCCTATATACAATACTCCTAAAATAATAGAACCAATATATTTAGTGGATTTTAATAAACAGCTACATGATTGGAGTGATAATGTATTCTTACGACCTAGTGTATCACCATGGGGAGACCTGGTTCTATTTATGAAAAATAATGATCAATATATCAGAATATGTATTGATTATAGGGAGAACAATTATATTAATATAAATAATTACTATCATTTACCATGCATTTAGGACTTATTTGATCAACTTAATGGAGCCCAATTATTTTCAAAGATAAATATTATCATCACATAAGGGTGAACCAAGATGATACACCGAAGACAAAATTTCTAAAAATGCATGGACCTTATGAGTTTATGGTATTTTCTTTTCGATTTACTAATGAACTTTATGTATTTATAGATATTATGAATAGAGTATTCATGGATTATCTTAATAAAAATTTAATGGTATTTATTAACAATATCTATTTGTGCTCTATTAGCTTTGAATAGAATGACAGTCATCTACAGAAAATTTTGGTGACCCTCATAAAAAAAATAATTAAATGAGATATATAGTAAATGAGAATTTTAGACCAATAATATTAATTTATTTGAAATATTTTCTCCAAAGATGGAAATTTTTTTGACCCTTCATGAACAAAGGTAGTCAAAGAATGGATACCCCAAAAAACATAACCAAAATCCAAAGATTCTTGGGTTTTATAGGTTACTATAGGAGGTTTGATCATGATTTTAACCTGATTGGCCAACCTGTTAACCATGTTAACACATAAATATGTTAAATTAACATGGTGAAGGGATTGTGAGTAATTTTTTAAGAGAAAAATATGTGATTTAGTAACTCACTGGTGTTAAATTTATCATCAGGTATTGAAGGAATTTTATTACATAATAATGTATTAATAAAGGACATAATTGTGTCTATATTTATAATGATAGAGTGATTTCAAATAAATCAAAGTAAATGAAACCACATGAATAAAAATATAAAAATAATTACCTTAAGTTGTTAACCATAATACTTATATTGAAAATAAGGAGACACTACCTCTATGGTAAAATATGAGACATATATAGAAACCACAAGAGTTTGAAGTATATATTACCATGGAAGGGACTCATCATCAGGTAAATAAGATGGTTGGAACTAATCAAGGACTATTATTGATCAATATAATACCACCTCAAAGAATAAAACAAGGTTACTCATACATTGAGAAGGAGCGAACATAGAATTCTAACCATTAAGATGATTAATAAAGATCATATATACAAAGATATATTATAGATGGATATAGTGATTTTTAGGAATGGGGGACATCATTTAATTTCTAAGAAATTGCTAAACCATCCTTACTATAAAATGTAGTGAGGGCTCAATAGGATTACAAGGACATAAAAAGGATTATTAAAACAATAACTGAGGGGAAGTTTACATTCTTCATATAAATATATGGATGGTTTGGGAAGAAATTATATGTTATATCCATACCATAGTTAAAGAGGGAAACACTAGATAATGTATATAGATCAAATTTATCTATAATCCAAGGTAGAAAAATATGTTTAGGGATTTAAAATAATATTTATTTTGTGTTGGTATTAAGTGGTAAATTGTGGACTGTGTGTCAATATTCTTAGTATACTAGCAGATAATGGTAGAAATATATCATCCTATGGGAGTTATTCACCCTCTAATAATACCTATATGGATGTGGGAAAATATTACAATGAAATTTATCAATGGACACCCAAATACTCCAATGAAGAATGATTTTATATGGGTCATCAATGATTTTATTACTATGTCAACTCATTTTCTAAGAATATAAGAATATATACCCCCCTGAGAATCTTCCCCAACTCTATATGAATGAAATCATAATACTTTATGGGTAAACACTATCCATTGTATCTGTAACCTTCAGTTCACATCAAAATTATAGAAGAGTAATTAAAGGAATATTAACATTAAGTTCCATTTAAGCACTTCCTATTATCCCAAAACATATGTAAAGTCTAAAAAGACTATCCAAACATTGAAATACATGACGATAACATGTTCCCATAACTTTAAATGTGTATGGTATTATTAAATTCTTTTACTGTAATTGTCATACAATAATATATTCTAACAATGATATCAAATTCATCCTTATGATGAATTGTATGGGAAGAGGTTTCATACTCCAACATGTTGGGAAGAATTCATAGAAAAAATCCATGTTGTCGTAGAGAATTTGTAGGATATGAATGTTACATTATAGCATATTCAGGATCATGTTAAAGAATACTAGTGCTAAAAAATGATCAATGATGATAATTAATGACTTCAAATTTCATGTGGGGGGGGGGTTCATGTACTCTTAAAAGTTTCACCATGGAAGGGATTTGTAAGAATTGAAAAAATGGAAGTTAGGATCTTGGTACAATAGGGATTTTTAAATACTAAAAAGAATTGGAGTTTTAACTTATCAATTGGTTCTTTCAACCATCCTTTCAAAAGTACAAAAAATATTTCATGTTTCATTACTAAAGAAATACATTCTAGATCCACTGCATGTTATCACATCTAAATGAATAGATTTGGATATTGAAATGTCTTATAATGAGAAACATTTCCATATTCTTGATACAAAAGAGAAAGTATTAAAGAATTGGAAAAAATAATTGGTGAAAGTCCTTTATATAAGAAATAAACAATAAAAGAAAACTGGGGAGTATATAGAATCTACGAGGAAGAAATATCCACATTTTTTCAAAAAATTTTATATACCCCAATTTCTAGGAAGAAATTATTTAAATGGGGGAATGTAATACCTAAGACCCCATTATAGTAGGTAAGCACCATATCCTGGACTATAGGGAATTTCACACTCCAAAATCCTATATTCATGATTATATTTAGAATTTTAATTTTTGAATGAATGAATATGATTTTTAAAATATAAACAATATTGTTAATTATTTATAAGTATATTACATTAATAAGGAATTTTTTGATTTTTCAAAAAATATTGTTTTTTAGGAATATAGTGTAAATAATATTTTATAAAACTGTGACTTTATTCTATTTCTAGGATTTAAGAATAAACTAAAACTCAAGAAAAAAATTCATAAAAAAATATTTTTATAGTGGTTAGTTTATAAAGCTATATTTTATATTTTAATTCTTAAGTCTCATTTTCAATAAAATTGTTTTAATATATTATACATGTACTATTTTGAAATAAAATTACCAGTGTTATAAATTTAATATTATTAAATGGATTTCAAATTTATAATAATTACGTCATAATAATCTAAAAACGCTATTTTATTTTTATGCATAAAAATGAGATTATTAGGATAATAATTAATTACAACGATAATGGTAAAACTATTTTCTCGAATAATGGTTTTATTTACAATATGTAATTTTTATCTAATAAAATATTTAAATAAAATATCAATATTGATTATAATATAATTTTTAAAACAATTACTGAATATTTTAACAACCATTAATTTAGTAATCAATACTAAATATTATTAGGATCATGTAATTGTGAAAATATTGTTTTTCTATAAAAAAGATTTTTCTATATATTATATGTTTTAATTTAAAAGTTTATTTTAATATATATAGAAGTTGAATTTATTATATAGATACTAAATTTAGGTTTATAATAACCAAATTTGGCAATATGTTATAGTTAATATTTATAATAAAATATTAATTACTTAGTTAATTTTTTTTTTACCAAATTAAAAACAAAAATGAGAAATGTAAAAATATAATGGAAAATAACTAAAAAATTGTTTAAAAACTATGTTGAAATTTTTAGATGAGGATTTATAAATAAAATGACACCCCTTACTCCAATTTTTTAATTTTTTTTGTGTCACTGAACTTTTAATTATGTAATGATATCATTGAAAACTAAAGAGTATTCACAAAATTACAATTTTCTTCACTAATAAAAGGGATACCTTTCATCAACATCATGAAATGCCTATCCATACTAATTTATTTTTATAAATAATCTATTTTATTACTCCTATAACTATATCCCACTTCCATAGGCCTATGGTCAACACTAGTTAAGTTGAGGCCTCCCTTTCGTAGGAGAATCCTAAGAGAAAAATCAGGTTCTCAATGATTGTACTACCTTAATCTTATTATTTTAATCTAAATATTTATCTTCATAACCTCTAATATTCATAAAAATATAATGAAATATGTATAATTCTTAAAATAATATGTTATTAGATTAATTTAAAACCATTATTTATTCCACATCATCAATTTATAAAAAAATAAAAGCTCTATTACTGTGTGTGCGTGGACAACTCCCACCACGAATCGACGTATTCCATTTTTTCATAACACCTATCAGGGTTTGTTTTAATTATATGATTGATGAATAAATATGACCTCTATAATATAAATTTAATTTTGAAATTTTATACTCTTATATACATTAATAATCTCTCACTCTTCATGAAATAATAATGTAAACAATGTGTTGTACAAACTACTACCTCAATGAAGTTATGTATCTTATTTTCCACCCAGTTTCTTTATTTTATATTATACCCTATTTTAATATTAATAGTAAAATTAAAATTAAATAAATAATATAATTATTATCCTATAATAATAATATAATGTCAAAAATAAACCACTTTTATAGTCATAATCATCCATTAATTATAGTTTGTTCATGTTTGCGTCAGTTTTACCACATACTTGAAAAATGATATAAAACATCATAATGGAAACTATGGGACCTTAAATACCATTTTTTTAGGTTAGTAATAAAATAATAAAATTTTATGTGTTATATAATTTTTATATTAAATATTTAACGTATTATTGAAATATCATCTATGATCGCTAATATCATAGAAATTAGTCGTTGTCGATGCCACCTTCATACAATGTAACTAAAACCATAATGAAATTAGATAATTGAAATATTAATCAATAAAAAATATATATTATAGTACATTATATTATCTTAGAATTATAAACTTTTGGTGAAAAATAAATAACAACTTCAATTATACAAGACTAGAACAAATGATCAAACTATAAAAAATCAATGCGAGAAATAGATAAACTAACTAGAATTAATATAGAGAATGACTAATTATAAAGAGTAAAATTAAAAGTGGGTAGGATTAAGGTTTATAATTAAGTTAGTATGATAAATATGTTTATAATACATGAGGTTAACGTACATTCATGGAATTTTAGAAAATTGGTAAGGGTTTTTTATATAAAATTCCTCTTTTGAGGCACGTTTTCACTACACACATAATTTAATTTATGTTGTGTATATAATAAATATTTGAGATGTAATATCATGAAATTAATTAAATTAATGATATTCTAATATCATTTCTAAGGCCAATCATTCAATATATTTTTATTGAATTCTACCCAAGCCATAAGTGGATTTTTCCATCTCAATTTTCATTCTTTAGGACTCATGTCATATTCACAAACTATTTATTATTTTACGGTGAATAAATTTCCATGGATGAATTTTACCATATTCGTAATGAATTTTAAGGTATTTACAAGTCTATATTTTTATAACCCCTTGAATTATTTTTATTCAAGAGTTACCAAATCCATTGTAAAATCTAATATTTTTCAGAGTGGAAAACCATCATAAGTTTTGGTAGTGTATAAGTGCATGAATTTTCATAGAAAATAAATCCATGAATGGAAACTTGAATGTGGATATGGATGTGGAATAGATTCACCTAGGGGTAATAACCCTAAAATGTGTTGGTTGAGAATTGAATCAATCCTTAATTTGATATATGATGAGTGGGCATAAGACTTAACACATGACTATACACTCTTGTGGGATATGATTTTGAATATTCACATACTCTTTATAAACCATGATGAAGTTTTTTTCCTAAAACGTATTTAGTATCCTGATAATAAAACCTATTTAACCTAACTACTATCTTACATGGATAACCTAAAACATGGAGACTACAATCTCCACCATAATTCTTTTATTAGGGTACTTTTTATTACTTTGATGATACGCCAAAACTTTTATGTAGATTATGGGATGTTCTTATATACATCCACATTATTCTATTGAATGGGGAAGTTATTTTTTTCGTGTTTTTTATTATATGGATATCAATACTTTTATTCATACAAAAAATAAATAAGGAATGGTATTAATTTTCTTGTAGAAACTTATAGTGAATGAATTTGACATAATCTAGTGATGGGTGGGTCCAGAAATTATACAGACCGATGAATCTATAGGTCTCACGAGACAATAAGACATGGATTTTGGTGTACACCTATCCCCATATCATTATATTTACTCTTCAAAAGACCTTGAAAACATGTTTTGATGTATAACATTATACATTCCATCCACGAGAGATCAATGATTGTTATTATACATGTTTTCATTTATTATACAAGATTTAACATGTCCTCAATTGAAGTTGATTATTGTTTAATGTTGTTTATCTAATCCTCTAATATCACTTATGAAATGATTATCTTACGAAGGATTCTATTGAATTATACTCTTTATAGGGAATCCGAGCTCACCATAAATTTTTCCCTTTCCCCAAAAAAGCTTGAGGAGAACTATATGCGATTTTCAAGCATTTTAGGGAAGGGATAAAAATGTTCTCTCAAAGTGTTCACGAAATATCTTATGTTTTAAAATGTAATGTATGTATTTATTTAGTCTTTAAATACTACAAAAATTTTGGATCATGCAGGAAATCTTTTATTCTATAAATATAATGTAATAAAACTACTAAATCTGGGTTTCTAGAGTCCAATATTTTATACTAAAAATTAGGATCATAATAATATACTCTTAAATAAAAGAAACTAATTTTTGTGATGAATACCCTTGTTACATATTCATGCCATTATGTTATGAAATATTTTATTGAAATAATTTTATTACCAAATACTCATTCTCTTTAATTTATCAAAATAAATCAACAAATTTTATTATGTAAAATACATTTAGCATGACCTCATGATCAGTAATATAAAAATTATAAGGATCACAAGACAGGTTCACCATTATATTAGACTTCTCATTTTATCATATTAATAATTTATATTCTATTTAATTTTTTATACAAAAATATCTTCACGGACTATATACTTGGAATAGGGTCACATAAATTATTTTCTTTATCATACCCTAAAATTCATCAAGATATTATTACTGAAAGTTATAACATACTCCTTATACAGTCATTGGAAATATGAAACATATTTCATATCAATAAATTCAAATCAACATTTAGGAATTCAACATAATCTTAAAATATAAAGATAAAAAAAATTACATAATCTTGTGTGAAAGTTATCTACATTATATATTGGAGTAGTGTCATAGGACCAACTATTTTACTTTTATTACATATTAATATTCAATACATCTATTATACAAGTAATAAAAATAATAAAAAATGGTCATGGGGCACAAAATCCATAAAAATATCATTTAGAGTAGTGCCAGTTGTCTACAACCTTCAATCCTCTAGAGCACACATGATAATCATGTTTCTAAGAGAAACACCAATTGATCACCAAGTGATAGCATGCCGAATCAAATGTATTGTGTTGTTCAGAGATCACGAGAGTACGTGTGGATTACCACTAGAGGGATTTTATCCTTGGATCATCACTTCACAATGATGGTAATCTGAAAGGGTCTTTTTGGATGATCAATAGTCATCAACAAAGAATGTTCATAAACCAAAATATTTAGTTCTTCATATACTAATCAAAATAATTATAAAATTTATTTGAAAGACCCTTACTCATGGTTTCAGGAAACAATTATTAAATGAAATTTTAATATATCATCCACCACTTCACGCTTCCACTAAACCCAGGACCATTAGTACAAGAATATCATAAATCATTATGTAGGTATGATAGTAAAAATTTAAATATTATTTTTGGAAGTTATTTGAAAACAATTGATATTCTCTAAAAATAGAACAAATTCTAATTTTCATTTAATGTATTATTTATAACCAAATTAATTACTAATTCATCTTTTAGTAACACATTTGGTTAATTCCTATAAATAATAAAAATAGAAGGAAATAGTGAAAAAAAATAAATGATAGAAAAATCAACAAATAACCTACAGTCAGACCACATTTACCTTGTTCAAAATGTTATTTCTCTGCAACTCTTTCATTCATTAGTATAGTCACTAATTTCAGAAAACAGGGTTCTGATATTCCCATTTTCCAAATCATTACAAAAATATATCATATTAACTATATAATCCACATGGTAAGTCTATTTACTAAAGAATAATATATAAATCTCTATGGATATACCAAAGAAAATGCAGTGAAAAAATTCATATAAGTATCTTAGAACATTTTTTTATACAGGGACCAATTAGGTAACAAAATGTTCAACATAAAAGGATTAGATATGACTTTTTATGGTCTAAATTTCATGTTCTGACACATCCAATCTCTATTCTTACCATCCAAAATAATGGAACATACCAAATTAAAAACATTTATAATATCCTAACCTGGTCTATTATCTTGGGAAAGACCAAATTTCCATTAAACTCAGGTGACATCCCCCAAACACCAATGGATAAAAGTAAATTCCAAGGGTATAAATAATTGACCGGGAATTATTTTTACACAAAAATAATGGAACATTCACCAGGAAAACTATAATAATAACATAAATAATTGTGATGCATGATATCAAATCAAATAAAAATACTATAAAAAATATATAATCAGTGGTGCTATAGGAAATAATATGATAATATGTCTAAAATATCCTTAATATAAAGGACTATAAAGAATCAATGTGACACCATGATCACTCTAGTACACTACAGTACCCAAAATCGAACTAAAAAAGGACACAACTAAAACATTCAAGATTTTAATTAAAAAGAAATGAATACTTCCCCAGACCATATCATGAAAAAAATATTTTCACATACACTAAGGTGTATCTGTAGAGGTGAGTATATCAACATTATAAGAAATACATAGGAATAATCCAACACAGAACACATTAAACAATAAAATTTTAGATCACATTTATGTAATACAAGATAGAAGAAGAATAAAATAAATATGACTAAACAAAACATACAAGTAACACCACTCAAATTCCACCTTTCCTTCCTAATAAATTTTTAATCAAAAGAGGTTAAAAAAACTCATAATCACATTCTATGAACTCACACACAATACATGAATCTACAATAGGCCAAAATTGAAAGTGGAATCTTTTTCCTCTAACCCAAGATGTCATATGGAAGAAGTTTTTCAATGCCCTCCAAATTCACCATCAATAGCCAAGTCCAAACCTGACAAGGCCTCATACAATGCATCATGAGTGGGAACCAAACCATGTAATCTAGAGAGCCCCCAATTTGGTATGGAAACTAAGTCTGTACCAACAAGGCCCTTTATATACACATTAATGAACCCACAATAACTCACGCTAAACCTTGTTCGTAATGTGGCAACATTATCATTTTCAAAACAGAAATATCAAATATGCATGTTATCAAATATATCATGGTAATTTCTAAAAAAACTACATTTAAAATATTTTTAAACTAAGAGGAAAATAATCTGTGTTTCAACTAAAAATTTATCAAATACAAAATACGAATTTAAAAGTAATGTAAATTTTTTACATTTAGTTTTTTCATATTCTATAATTTTTATTATATTTGTAGATTTATTCTATTATAAACTATATTTTTCTATTTACTATATTTTTATTAAAAAAATATTTATTATATTATTTTACGGTAAATTTTTTATTTTAGATTTATTTTTTATTTTTTATTTAATAATTTATTCATTTTTAATATCCTTTATAATTGATTTATTTTATTTATTTTTTATAATACGTAGTATATATTATTTCTTAATTTACTTAAATATGATGTAATATTTACAATCTTTTGTGATTGTTGGACTATTGATGCATTTATATTTTTTAGTAGAAATAAATTTTTACTCATATTTTGAATTTATTTAAATACCATAAAAAATATTAGTTTTTGGAAAAATTTATATTTCCCTTTATTTTATTCAATGATAATTTGAAATTTTAAAATAATTTATTATTCTTTTTTTAATATAATAATATGTTCTTAATTTATGATTAGAAAGTAGAAATTATTTATTTTTTTCATTTTTAGAAAAGTGCGATCTATTTTTTCGAAAAATTATTTAGAAATATATACTTTTTCCTCCAATTTTTTTTATTTTTAAATTAAATGAAACTATTTATGATTTTTTTTTTCAAATTTGTATACATGTGATAAATTTTTAGGTTTTTTATTTATCATTTTAACTTTTTATTCTTTTATCTATTTAGTTGAATAATTTTTTTCTAAATTTATTTATTTTAATTAGGTTTTAATTATTATTTAGATTCTTCAAAGTTTTTATTTTTTTCATTCTTGAAAATATATTGTATTTTATATTATTCTTAGTTAATTTGATTATAAAATATTTTTCTATTTTATAAAAATAATTTACGATTTATTTATATAATTATTTTTGTATTAATTAATTTTATAATTAATATCAAAATAAAATATATGTTCTTGATTTTTCCTATTTTTTAAAATATATATTTTCTTAATATTTTATTTAATATTTATTTTGATTTATTACATTAAAAAATTAATTTTATTTATTTGTTTATTTTATTTTCTAATTGTAAAATAAAATTTTTCAATTATTGAATGTTGATTTATTATAATTTTTTATTTTTTCAGTGGAATAATGTTTTTCCAGAATATTCTCCCATATATTGAATTGAGATAAAACATATTTTTTTAATTATTTCATATAATATTTGTTGTATTTATTGAATTTGATTCTTTAGTTTAGATTAAAATATATATTTTAGAGTTTTATATATTTTTTTTATATATTACCATTAACAGAATAAAAATTTTCTTAATTTTTATTATTTTATTTTAAAGGAATTTAATATTTTGGATTTTACATTAATTTTATATAAATAATAAATTTATTTTTTCCATTTTAATTTTTATATTTAGAATTTAAATTTTAAAAAAATTATATTTTTATTAGTTTTTAAATTTATTTGAAAGAAAATAAGTTTTCATTTTTCATTTAAACATCTTTGTTTATATTTTTAATATATTTAAAATATTTATTTTATTTTATACCATTTTTTTAATTCATATTTGTTTTTAAAATTTTAAATTAATATTTTCTTATTATTTATTTAATTTTTTGAATAGGATTATTTAAATGTAAAAAATAAATTATAATATTTTTCCACCTTTTTAACATAATAAAATTCTTTAGAATTTATTTTATATAAAATTGATAATATTTTTGGGATTTCTTGATTTCATTTAGTTTTGATGTTTCTAAAATAGTTTTATTTTATTTTTTATTTTATTTTCAATTTTTTTAATAACATAAATTTTCATATAAAATTTTAATTTCATTGAAAGAAAAATATTTTTTACATAAATTTTCCATGTTATAAATTAATTTTTAACAAAATTCAGCTGAATATA
Organism: Viscum album; assembly: GCA_963277665.1. Classification (NCBI taxonomy): domain Eukaryota; kingdom Viridiplantae; phylum Streptophyta; class Magnoliopsida; order Santalales; family Viscaceae; genus Viscum; species Viscum album. Next base: position 671,845,466 of record OY728133.1, read on the forward strand.
TTTTATCAATTAAATTTGTAATTAAAATTAATGCCATGGACGTTTTGACTTTTATTATTTTAGTTTTTAATTTTAATTTTATTAAAAACATCCATGTTTTTATTGACATGTTAATTGAATGTTGAATTAAATTTTCATTTTACTATATTTTATATAGTGTTCTATATATTTCGTTAATTTTCAATAAAATATAATCAAAATTTGATAATTTTTATTTTTTTCATAGATTTTTTTTCATTTGTCAAAAATAATCACTATATTATAAAATTTTATGATTTTTTTTACATAATCTAGATTTCATGAATTTGATAGGTAATTAATTTTCATGTAAAATGAAGTTGATAAAGGTTTCACCTTTTTAATAAATTTTTTTTTATGTTTTTATAAATTTCTTATATAGTAAAGTTAATTATTTTGTTTTTTTATTTATTCATTTTTAATGGAAATAATATTTTTATAATAATTTATTTTCTATTAATATAAAATAATTTTATTTAGGTTATCTATTTTATTATTGTTTAACTAAAAAACCATTTCCTATATTTTTCATTTAATTAAATGTAAAATAAATTCCATAAATTTATTTTTTATGTTTTCCCCCGAAATCTATTTTTTTATTTTTTTCAGAAGAGATGAGGTCATGACTGAAACACCATGGCTCCTAAATAAAAATATTCTACATAATTTGGAAGATAGGTATTATAAAACTCCCTTTTTCAAAAACACAAAGTCTATATGGACACCATCATAAATTATAAAGGAATCAAAAGGAACTCCATTATTTTCTAATGAATACACATAGACAATTATTTCTCAAAAAATATGTGTGGCCACCATGTTTATAGAATTTAGATATTTCAAAAAATTGACCCATTGTGTTATTAATTTCCAGGATAAGTGAAACTTAGAAGAATTTATATCCTACGGAAGACATTATGTTTCAAATTTGGTCCATATGTTACTCCATCCATCCATCTTACAACTATAATAACCTTGATGATTTGTTGTATTTCCACCTTAAGAGAAAACACATGATTATAAGTTCCATAGAAACATCCAATTGGAAGACCACCATAATCCCTAAAAACATCACTATATCCTACTTCACATAGGCTTTCTTTTGTTGCACCATCAATATTAATTTTCACAAATACAATCCTGAGAGGAATCTATATGTTTCCCATAGTAATTGGAGGGTGTTTTAAATTACTAGAGGTCCTAATATTTCTTATAATCATCAAATATTAGATAAGATTATCACAATTTACATTTTAAAGATATTTTTTATCCATGATAACGAGCATGATACTCAACAGAGTTGATTCATCGATGAACTCAAAACCACTGAAAATGAAGGAATTGTGGTCCTTATAGATATGGTAAAAAGCCTCTAAAATAACAACAATAAAATAGATTTCAATTTGATTTGTGAGACTAATACCAAGGAAGAATAAAAAAATTTACTTAATATTGTTATATTTTTGATGAGGTTTCTTGTGAAAATAAAAAGTATAGTCCCATAAAGGGTAAACAATGGTGAAGGAATAAATAAATGATATAGTGTGCATATGACACATAACACATGTAGAGTAAATATTAAAAACAACATGTTGTTGCATATTATCTATAAAATGATGATTGTGATATATTTTCTAAATAAACCATGTTTTAGATGGTATAGAGTTAGATTTAATTAAATTCATGGAACTAAATAATAGTTCATGAGGATTTTCTTGAAAAAATGATGAAATTTTTTATCATATAAAATACAATTCTATACCATCTCCCAAACTATTTTTTAGAGGGAAGAAAGTAGTAATTACAGAAAGTAGTCTTAATTTTAAAAAATGATGAGAAAGAAAAATTATTCTTGTTTAGAAATATTAAGATCAAACTAATTATCATCTTGGAATAAATTTATTAAAGGAAAATCTGGCCAGTTATTAGTCCAGAATTAAACAGAATATGATCTTTAAACAACCCAAATAGAGTGGTGAAAAATAATGGATAAGGACCACCTTTGATCAAGCCATATAAAATATTACATATAATAAAGATTATCCGCCTAGGTCTTTTCAAAATATTATACATCAAGAAATTAATATTACATGATTTTTCATTTATAATCTTCCACAATAAATAAATTTGAAGTGAGTCATTGAAGACCATGAAGTTATTGATACCAATACCCGCAAACTTTTAAAAGACTAAAACAAGTATTTAAAGTCATAGATTAGAGTTTTTTTACCCATAATGTTCCCATTTGAGAAAAAATTCTTCATGAAAATAAAAATTCTTTTTATGAGGTTCTCATATCATTAGTAAACCATAAATAAAGAAACAAAATTTTGAATAATCATATATTTGATGGGAAACACCCTACCAACCATAGATAATGATTTTCATTTCCTAGTATCCATGTGATTTTTAATTCTAGAAGAAATTTTGATAATAAGAGAACATAAAGATATATCAAGGGAAGTGTTCTATTTTTTACTCTGAGGGAATTTTTAATTATCATCTTATATGAAAAAGGAAAGCTTTTACTAAATAAGATATGATACTTATTCCATTTAATGTTCTATCATGAGACCCTCCCATAGTGAAAAATGATATCATGAACACATTGAATGTTTTTCCAAATCTCCTTTAATAAAATGGTCAAATCATTATCATATAGCAGATGAGAGGGAGAAACAATATGAGATAACTTGATCACATTATGATTATTACAATCTACTAGATAAAGAATAAACCTACTAAGAAATTTTTTTAATAAACATAAAATTATTCTGGATAGAGATCCACCTTGTTGAACCCATCTTGAGTAAGAGGAAAAACCATCAGGTGAGGAATTAAGAAACTCACAAATAGGTACAAAAAGAAAATAGAACTTTGATCAATTTCAAAATGTGTTTATTAAAGAAAAACTGCTTGGGGACCTCAATAATAAATCCCCAAATTATAGTATTAAAGGAAATCTTAATTCAACCATTATGGAAAATGTACCTTGACTAAGGATTATCTTCATCATAAAAAAATAATACTTTTTATAATTTTATAACTTTCTTAAATAATAATTTCATTTCAGGATTTTTTCATTTTTATATATTTTTTAATTTTTCCATTGTTATATTTATATATAAGATAAATATTACTGAATGATTTTTATAATTTATTTGAACAAAATATAATTTCTTGATTTGATTGAATTTTATTATTTCTAAAAATAAAGGGATATTATGTTTATTTTTTATTTAGTTTAAAATAAAATAATTTTTTTATAATTTTCCATATTTTTATTTTATAAAAAAATTAATATTTTTTGAATTTTTTTAATTAAAAATAACTTATTTTTGGAAAATTTTAGTTATTTTCTCTAATAGAACAATTTTTTAATAATTTTAAAATTTATTTAAAATTATAATATGTTCTTAGATTCTTAATTTTTTAATTCCACTGTATTTTTTATTTTAAAAAATTTATTAGAAAATAAAATATTTTCAGAATTTTTTTAATTTTTTTCTTTTTGAGAAATTAGAGTTTGTAATGTCTTAATTTTATTTTATTAAAAAGTAAAATAATTTATTTAAATTTTTATTTTTTTTTGTTATAGTCATTTTATTATTAAATTCCATAATTTATTTTAATGAAAAATAATATCTTTCTTTTTTAATTATTTTTTATTTCTATATTATTACAAAAAAAAGTTTTTTTAATACTTATAATTTATTGAAAGGATTACATCTGAGGAAGGGGTATGGAGAGAGATTATGGTGGTTATTTTTGTGACACATTGTTTTTTATGGTTTTGGCTTATTAATGAATTTCCTTAAGGATATCAAGATCATGTTTCTAGTGGAAAGAAGATTTTTTGGTTCTATGTATCATATGGTATTTCCAAAGGATGAGAATATATTCAATTATTGTTCCTCTAAGAGGATATTGATTATAGATAAGTGGAATCCATGACAATATATCATCTGTAAAAAAGGTTATCCTGATTACATTACCAAGAGGGGTTCTACTGGTCATTTCATGAAAATTCATTAAGCGATTATTGAATGGTTTAAAATTTTAAACATTAAATTATTATGTATTTTTTTCTTCCTATATGATCTATAATATTTAAGGATAAAGATTTTTCTTGATGAATATAAGTTTTGTAGGGTATTGGTAACTGGATATGTATTTCAATAGGTCATGGATTCAATCATTTCTTTTTTTATCAAATTCTTTTAAATATAAAGTATAGGGATTCATCTTTATTTCACTTAAACTAACCATCATTTTTATTTATGAATGGGATTTTTAATTAAATCACTATATCATTAGGAACAAATATGTTCTAGTTTGGATAAAAATTACGAGTCTTAATGGAATTTTATTGCATTTTAAAATCATTTTTTACATTTCTATAATAATTGGAATCTCCGTTAATCTGGATAGATCTACTAAATAAGCTTGGTATGGGTTTTATGTTGGACTACTTTTATATAGATAAAATAATAATAATTACCATTGCATTTAATTCATATAAAGAGGGTGGAACAACAATTTTATTACACCATTTAATTTGGTAAAAGACATTTAATTGAGGAGATGAAAAAGGAGGGTGAGGGCATATTATAAAAAGGGATCTACCTCAAAATTTTTTATCATTAGTTACTCAAGAAACACATAAAAATATTAGATTATAGTATTTTTTTATATATTTCTCCATATATTCAATATACAATATTATTTTCTTTTGTCTAGAATTTACATGGATTTTACTATAGTGAGACAGTTCTATTTACCTATGGGTTTTTACCCCTTTCATTTTGGGTTTTTTTCTACTTTACATCTGGGGTTTATTTTATTTATCAATTTTCCCACAATTATCATTGTAGAAAAGGGACAATTCTTTTTCATTCCTAAAAAGTTGTTTCTAAGGGAGGTTTGGTTCTGAGGAGATTCTTAATTTTCACTGTGTCTAAATGAAAGTGAAATTTGATATTGAAAATTCAATGTATATAATTTTTTATTATGGAAAATGAAGATACAAAAATACTGCAGAATGATAATTGCCTAAAAGAGATTGATGAAAAACCAATGGCTATGACAGAGGAGAAATGGAAGGAAATGGATTGGAACACTGTTTCTAAAATCAAATTTTCTATGTTTTATGGGGTCCAATCAATAATTTTGGAAAAAAAATATGTTCATGTAAATTTGGAGTACTTTGAAAAAGAATTACTACATAATGTTACTCCACAAAAAAATTAATGGAAGAGAAAAATCTACTGAATTCTAATGGTAGTGTTATCATTGATGACTAAGCCCATCAACCCACTAAATACCATATTTTCTCAACTTATTTCATTGGGACACAAAATTGTGGATACTAAACATGAAAATATTCTTCTCCTGAGTTTTCTATATTCATATGATCAAGTTATCATCGACCACACAAATAACATCCTATTGGATATGTTTCTCTTAAATGTTATTTCAGGTAAATTTTCTAAAAAAATAAATTATTCTAAAGAAAAATGAAGAAATAAAAACAAATTCACACCAAGTGGAAGTCTTTCAATAAAAAGAGGAAGAATAGAAGAGGATGGTTCTAATGGGATCTAGAATCTTGGAAGATCTAAATCAAAGAGAAATAAGAAAAATATCAGATGTTACAATTTTGATAAGAGGGGTAATTTCCTCAAATAATATTGTAATAATAAGGTTGGAGAGAATAAATCTCAAGGAAATGTGGCGAGTACATATGGAAATGGAGATTTACTAGTTAGTTAAGTGGACATGACTACTAAAGGTAGACAACATCTTAATGAAACAAGGATTGTTGACCTAGGAGAAACATGGAACATGGAATCTCGATTAGAATGGTTTGATAAATATGATGTTATCCCAAAAGTACTTTTTTACATAAAGAATGATAATTCCTTAAAGGTCAATGGATTCGAAACCAATAAACCTAAGATTTAGTATAATATAGTTTGAACCATTCAAGGATTACGACATTTTAATGTCCTCAAGAATGAAATTGTATCATTTAGACAATTTGATGATATCAAATAAAATATATGCATCGATAAATGGATGATCCAGATTTTGAAGGGAACACATGTGGTGACGAATATAAATAAGATATCAAAGAACTTGTACGTGATTATCAGTGAAAAGTACAAGGAATCCGAGATGATTTTCACATCGAGTACCACAATGGAAGCATTTACAATGTTATGGTATCCGAATCTTAACCACATGTTTGAATGAGGACTAAAGATTATTTTTTAGTAGAAAGGGATATATGGGATTATATAGGTTCTTTAATATTTTTTTAAGAATCATGTTTTGAGTATAAAATAAAAGCTAATGTTTTGAAAGTCAATGATATAAGCAAGGATATACTAAATTTGATCCATTCTAATGTTTGTAAAAAACCAATTGTACCAATGGGATGATCAAGGTACATTGTATCATTTATTGATGACTATTGTAGGATATGTTGGGTGTTTCTAATTATGTGAAAATTAGATGTAATTTAATTCATCAAAAGATTTAAAACACAGCAGGAGATTTAATCTGGAATAAAGATCAAGTGTTTGAGAACTGATAATGGTAGAAAATATATAAGAAATGAGTTAGATTTTTTTTTTCAACCGAAAGGAATCAAGAGATAGTTAAATATAGCATACACTCCTTATTGGAATATATTGGTAGAGAAGATGAATAGAATCATGTTGGATAGAATAAGGTATAGGTTTAAGACTATTATATTTGACAAGAAGTTAAAGGCATAAATAGTTAATTCCACCTATTATGTGATCAACTGATCCCCATCATTAGAAATTGATATAAAGAAACCGTTAGAAATGAGGAATATTAAACTTTCTGACTATTCTCAGTTACATAATTTTGGATTTCATGTACATGCACTATTTATTGGCCATTAAATATTGATGTTTGACTCGATATCCAGGGAATGTATCTTATTGGGATTTTTTGATGGTGTAATGGGGTATTCTTTATGGGATCCCACAACCCAAAACTTTTCATCAGTAGAAATGTAATTTTGGTAGAAGACAAGGTAATAATAAAGACATGGAGAAATAGAGTAGAAAAAATTCAATAGCCAAGGTGGAGGACAAAAAAAATGAAGAACCAGTTTGTTCTAATCTATTACAATAACAAGATGATAAAGTATCAGATGATCCTAGGAAAATACCATCAAATAAAGATAAAATATCACTAATATAGAACTCATATCATGTCACTAAGAGTAGTACATATTTCTTACTGATAGAGGATGAATATCCATCAAATTTTATGGAGGTGAACCATTTTATAGAAATAACCTCATGGATGATGGTAAAGAAGGAGGAACATGAAGCCTTCTATAAGAACAATAATTGGGATCCAAATACATTTCCTCATTGATGGAAGTAAATTGGGAACATATGGGCCTACAAGATCAAGAGGTATAAAAAACATGGTTGAAATATATGATGTATGATGGATTTTCAAAGGATATACACATAAAGAAGGTATTGATTTTCATGAAATATTTTCTCTTATAGTTAGAATGATGACTATTTGGGTAATTCTAGAAATTTGTAATATATAAAAACTATATATAGAGAATATAAATATGAAAACATATTTTCACCATAGTGATCTTGATAAATAAATATCTATGCTCCAACCAGAAGGTTTTTCAAAAGAAGGAAAAGAGAACTTAGTTTAGAAGTTGAAAAAATATTTGTATTGTCTCAAACACGAACTCAAGTAGTGGTTAAAGAAATTTTATTCCTATATCGTGAGCCTTGGATACAAAATATTTAATATAGATACTTGTGAATATTTTAAGGGTATATATGATAATGATTTTATAATTATACCACTGTATGTGGATGAATTGTTTGTTGTTGGGCCCAACAGTGATCAATTATATAAGACAAAGGCACAATTGGAAATGGAGTTTGATATGAAGGACTTGGGACCATCAAACAAAATAATTGGGATTTATATCCACTAAGACATAAATAATGGGAATGTTTTACTATCATAGAATAATTTGTTGAGTAAAATCTTTAAATTATTCAAAATAAAAGAATCCATGTCAATCGCTAACCCTCTTCCCATTAATTTTATGTTATCCATCATGATGAATCCTAGAAATAAAGAAGCGATGACAGAAATATCTCGATTTTCGTATACGTCATCTTTGAGGAGTCTCATGTTCATTAATGTTTATAATATATCTAACATTGCACATGTAGTGGGAGAAGTTAGTCAGCACATGGTGAATCTAGAATAAGAGAATTGGAAGATAGTTAGGAGGATCCTGATATACATCAAGGTGACCTCAGATGCTACATTGTGTTATGGAGGATCATATTTTACTATTAGAGTAAAACATAATACAGAATTTTTTTGGTGATTTTGATGAGAGGAAATCCACTTCTGGTTAAGTGTTTACTCTTATAGGGGGATCTTTGAGATAGATTTCCAAAATAACATTTTTTGTGGCCTTATCTATGACTGTGGAAGAGTATATGAAAGTGACACATTCTTGAAAAAAGGTGTTTTTTTGAAAATATTGTTTTAGGAGCTTGATCAAAAATAATACTAGATTTATTTATTTTCTAATAGTTAGATCATCTTACACATTTCATGGAATCCATATTTTCATTCCAAGACAAGGAACATTGTAATAAAATATCATTTTTGGGATATAGTGGAGGAAGGAAGTGTATATATGGATAAAATTCACACTAAATAAATTATTGAATATTTCATAACAATGTACATTATCTCTGATAACTTCAGATGGTGTAAATCCTTGAGAGGCCTTTTAGATATGTGGTTATAAAGTCTGGAAGATATAAAAGAGGTTTGGATATGTGATTGGTAATTAATATAATCTCTAAATTGGAGATATATTGGAAGACTTTTTGAGGAAGAAAACAATAACAATGGTTTTCGTTTTCAATTGAATCAAAGAGGGTTAAACCCCACCTTTATTCCCCCATTTAATTTAGTAAAATAAATTTAATCATGGGGAGGAATAAAAAGGGTGAGATAAGGCTATAAAAAGTGACCCCCAATATTTTTCACCATCAGAGTCTCAAGAAACACATCATCTACTTTCAGTGTTTTATTTTGTGAGGTGTTTCTATTTATATTCAAGAGAGAATATATTTAATGTTTTATCATTATAATTAAAAGATATTAATTACCCACATTTTACCAAAGTGAGGTCCTACAATTTTCTAGGTCTTTTCACACCATTCATTATGGGGGTTTTCCACATTACATCAACTATTCAATTTATTTATGTGTTTTTTCACTTCATTATTATCTCACAATTATAAATTTATTGATGGACCAAATAATTTTTGATCATAAAAATTTACATTTTAAACGAACTAAAATTTCAGTATTATTTATAAATAAGTGTTTCATACTACTAATGATATCCTGGATATGAATATTTCTTATGATATGTTTTTTTCATTTTATAAAAAATCTCAAGAAATTGCATACACCAAATAGAATCGTATATTATACATAGTTTGTTTAATTTTCTCTAAAATGGGAAAAGATCTTCTAGTTATTGAAGGAGAATGATGTTTAGGGTTTTTGTAGGTAATTATATTATTTAAGCGTATCCACATTCATTGTATAAAGGGAATAATGCGTAGTTCATAATATACAGCTAGGGAAGAGGGAGGGGTTGCCTATGGGATTCCATAAGTTGTTCTATAAGTGAAAACCTCTTAGTGTGCTATGAAGACATCTCATAGAGTGTCAAGTCAATGAGAACATGACATAATTATTATGTTTCCTCCTGATAATGGATTATTATATATCATAATTTAGGGGAGTATAACATATCTAGACTTAAAAGGGTAGAGCCTAGGTAGGGTAAGAATTTTAGAGTGGCCATAGTGTCTTTGGATTAAAAATTTCTAGGGAACATTCAATAAATATTCTGCAATTGAAAAGTTTTTTGGATCATGGTAAGACTTAAAGGATGAGGTGAATATGTCATATAAATGTGATTATTCTATGAATTTACCTTTTGAGGGTATAATGGTAGTGAATGCTAACATTAATTCTAATAATGGATAGTTTGACATCATGATAGATACACATGTTGATATGGATCATGAATTATACTGGAAAAATAATTTACCTACTAATAAAGGAAAAGGGAATAAAAATATGGTTTCTAATTCATCATAGAAAATAAAATCTAGGAAGTTTCTATCCTTAGAATCTGATCATGCTGTTTTAGGAACCACTTTTTTAGAACCAGATAAGAAGAAGGTTAAAGTTGGACCACCTCTGTAGAAATATTCAACACTAATATATCATAATATTGAAACTAATAGGATGTTTAGGGTGTATTATTATAAAATTTTAAATGTTGATAATTCTTATAGAATATTTTTTGGGAAAAAATAGTCATCATACTATAGATGTTCTAGAAGACACTCTGAGTGCAATCATGGTTGATGGGAACAAGTGGGTTTCTAGTGCCTATATTAATAAAGAGACATATTACACGATTACACTTTTGAGAAGTAGGGTTAATTTCAATTTTTTAACTTCCAAATATTTTTCAACAATCAATATACTTAATCATAACGAAATTGGAGAATATTGAGATCAATGAATCTATGGAAGCCAATTCCACCACTTTGGGGATTTAGTCTCCATGTGTTGTTAACCCTATTAGTAGGGATTCAGTAGAGTTTTCCCTTTCTTCACATGATGATCCTTCTGATCAAGAAAACCATGTAGAGGAAGATGTTCAGGGTGTTAAAGAGATGATATATGATGTGTTTTAGTTTTTATTGGGGACATTTAACACCAACACTAAGGTTGTTATCGATGGGCATTGTCAAGATGAAGAGGCACTTTGGAAACAAGTTCCAGAACTATAGATGGAGACATCTCCCTCATGGTCATGGAGGTTTATGGGCCTCCAATTACATGAATTGAATATCTAAAGCATAGTTTGACCCTCATTATCGAGGTATTTATAGGGACATCATAATATGATCCTCCACACGTAGGCTATGTTTTTTTATAATCTTGGTATCCCTCATTAGCTTTATTTTTGTGATGTTTTTCTATTTAAAAAATTAGGAATGTTTATTCATGTTTGACCCCCCATCACATCAACTGTATTTTTTTTTATTTTAATAAAGTGGGTCTCTGTAACACATCTCATCACAATTTAATACAATGTTAAAAAAGTGAGATTTCCACTTTTAATTTTTTACATTCTTTATTCATTTTATATATTTTTTAATATAGAACAATTTTTATTTGATTTTTAAATTATTTTAGAGTAAAATATCATAAATAATTTTTTTAAATTCATAATTTAATATAATTTTTATTGATATTTTATTTTCTTTTATAGAAAATAATTATTTTCATTTATTTTCATTTTTACAATTTTCCTTTTCCTTTTTTATGTTTTCAAAAAATAATAATATTTTATGGTATTATTATTTTTAAACAGGTTGGGGTTAATCCCCATTATCAATAAAATAAATAATAAACCCCATTAAACCTAAGAGAGAACCCATTACATGTAAAATATCACAAATGTGGGATGACATGAAGATCCAAGGAAAAAGAACCCCAAAGGACCAGAGAAGAAAAACCTAAATAGAAATATATGTGGTTCTAATTGGCCCATACTCCCACCAAAAGGAAGGGAAACTATAGACTATAACAACCATATAGAGTTTTTTATGCATTTTTATATTTTGAAAATACGTCCAGGTTATATATTTTTTTAATATTAGATCAGAAAGGAGAATGTGGTGGTAGTGCCTTTTTGATTTATTGAAATTTGACACACTTACTATTGCATTTTCCCTAGATCAATGACATGGAAAATATAGTAGTGGGTGAGCCTCCTTTCTCCCAAAATAAAGAGAATGTCGGTTGGGGGTGTGCCACCTTTTTCCTAAAATAACAACGAAATGTGGAACCCCTTTTTCTATTACCTTAAGCCCCTATAAATGGGAAACCCCACTCCTCACATAAAAATCCCCTCCTCTCACAAGATTCCACAAATTCTATCTATAAAATAATCCTTCCTCATGTGCGGTGGTTCAGGTGGTGTAAAAGAAGTCTCTATTTTTTATGAAGCATCATTTAGAGGTATTTTCTTCATATAAAATTTAAAATTTTTTTTTATTTAATTGAATTGTTTTTAGTTAGTTCTAAATATTTTATTTATAAATTATTTTAGTTAGATATATATAGTTTACAAATAATAGTTATTATTAGTAATAATTAAGTATAGATGAACTAATGAAAAACATAGAATTAAAAAATGATTAAAGATAATGATTAGCTAATAATAATTAAATTATGATTAAATTATGATTAAGTAATGATTAAAGATTGATTAAGGAATGATTAAATAATTATAACGTAATAACTAAGTAATTATTAACCAATGAATAAGTAATGATTAAATAATGATTATGTAATGATTAAATAATGATTGACTAATGATTAAGGAATCATTAAACAGTGAATAAATAATTATTAAATAATGAATATAGAATGGCTAATTAATAATGAAATAATTATTAAATAATCATCAATTAATGATTAAGTAATGGTTAAGTATTAATTAAATAATGATTAATGAATGATTAAAGAGTGATTAAATAATGATTAACTAATGATTAATTGATGAATAAGGAATGATTAACTAATGATTAACAAACAATTAAGTAATGTTTATGGAATAATTAGGTAATGATTAAATAATAATTAATTAATGATTAATAAAATATTAAAGAAATATTAAATAATGATTATGTAAGGAATAAGAAATGATTAACAAATGATTAAAGAATTATTACTAATAATTAAATAATAAGGGTTAACTAATGATTAATTAATGGTTAACTATTGATTAAGTAATTCTTAATTGTTGATTTATAAATGATTTAGGAATTATTTAAGAGTGATTGATGAATTATTAAGTAATGAATAAAGAATCATTAACTTATGATTAACTAATGATTAAGTAATTATTAAAGAATAATTATGTAATTCTTGAATAATGATTAAGGAATGATTAAATATTGATTATGTAATGATTAAATAATGATTAAGGAATGATTAAATAATGATTAAAAAATGCTTAACTAATGGTTAACTAATGATTAACTAATGGTCAAATAATGGTAAACTAATTATTAACTAATGATTAAGTATTGATTAATGAGTGATTATAGAATGATTAACTAATTATTTAGTAATGAATAAAGAATTTTTAACTAATTAATAACCAATGATTAAGTGATGATTAACGAATAATTAAGAAATGATTAAGGAATGATTATTGAATCATTAAATAATTAATAATGAATAATTAAGGAAAGATTATATAACAATTAAAGATTGATTAACTACTATTTAAATAATGAGTAATTAATGATTAACTAACGATTAACTGCTAATTATCTTATGTTTTCCTACATCAATTGTTATGAGGAGGTTATTCAAACTGAGAAAAGAGATTCTTACATCACACAACCAACAAAATGGTTTGGACATCTAATTGTGTAACCCTAAGTGAACATTAAGAAAAAATTCATGGTTTCTTATGTATGAGAGCTGATTAAGAGATCAATTCTATAAACTATAGAAATTTTCAATTATCGACTATAATATATCATCTATATTTTCCATTGGTTTCTAATGAGTAGTGGTTTCAAGAAATAAATTCATTTTTCCAATGGTCATATGGTTCCATGATTGAGTTATATGTTGAGGTTTCTATTGTAAAACAATAAAGTATAATTTTATAAAGATGTAGAATTACAAGATTGGTTGAAGATAATACAAACCATGAATTTAAGGCTCCTCACTATAATGAACAATAGTAAAACATATATGATATCCTAGATATAAAAGTAAATCCATATCATGATGGGGATTCTGTTAATAATGGAACAAAAAAGAGACAATAATGTTGATGATAATGGAAAAATAAAAATTGGGGATGATGTTTATAGAAATATATATATTATTCAATATCCCCAAACCACAATAAATCCTCCACCACTCTTCTCATCTTGGTTGGAGGCAATGAGAAATTTTCCTTAATTTGAATATAATGTTCTCACACATGTAAATTATTTTATTGGAGTTGTTGTGGATATGTTTAGTGATCTAAAAAACATTATATATTAGAATGAATTTTCCAAGTAATGATGCATTAAAAAAAACATTATTAAAAGATTTAATATAGAGTTGAACTTTAGATATTTAGTTTAGGAATATAATTGGAAAAAATATAATGTACGCTATGATAAATATGGGTACGATTGTAGGTTCTACATGAGGGTGATTCCAGACATTGAATTTGTAGTTTGGAGAATTTCAATGTTTGAGGAAGCTCATACTTATATTCACTAAGACCTAACACAAGATCATACTTCATTGATTGCTGAATTGGTGTATTCTATTATCGTCAATATGATTAGGAACTTCCAATATGATAATATATCCCTTTTTCAATATAGGATACAAAAAAAGTTTTGCTATAATATTTATTATAATAAGGTATTGATGGAAAAATTGAATGCAATTATAACGGTATATGGTGATTGGGATGACTCGTATTGGGTGTTTTCGCAATTAATATCCATACTAAAAAACAATGACCAAGTTGTCCTCCATCATTATATGAATGAACATGTGTCTTAAGATAACAGAACTGATCTATCTCATGTTTAATTTAATTAGTTATTTTGGGAATTAATCCCTTTTATTTCCACATTACTTTTTAGAAAATAGTTTATATAGATTGATGGAACGATTCTATATTAAAAATACAAGGGTGTATTGTTGATTTCAACAACCCAAGGTAAAAATCATTCACATATTCCTATTAAATTTTCCATTGTGGAGAAGAAAAAATATGAATCATTGAGATTTTTTTTGTATGTATTAGCAACCATTTCACCAACATTCCATGTTTTTTTATGTCTGATCAGTATCTAGAAATCAGTGAGGCAATCAATGTGAGTCTTTATACACGGGGATCCCCAAATGAACATCTTTTGTACTTTATCAGACACATTGCTATAAATGTGTGAAAAAATTAAATAATAATACAATGAAGAAGGAAATCAAAAGGCTTGGTATGCAATGTAGTTTTTATTTTTAACTATTTCAATGTAAATATAAATCAATTTATGTGAAATACGATCACTTATATGTAGCATATGAGATGGATCAATACAGGTTTAAAGAAAATTTGGACAAATCTGCAAGGCCAATCAAGAAGTGTATAATTATATGATCTAGATTACAAAAAATGGACATTGTAATATGATTGTGGGAAGAGGTACAAACACATGACCACATAAATTATGGAGTTCATAAATGGTGTCTTCAATGGGCTTGAAAAGTTACCTATAACATCCCTAGTTCAAGATACATTTTATATCTTTTGTGATTTACTTAATTGATATAAAAAAACTAGCTACTGATGGGATTCAATAGGGCCAAAGGTATGAAATACACTTTCAACAAGAGATTGAAAAGAACATTAAAGATGCTTCTGGTAATCGAGTCTTCCTTTTCTACCATGAAGTCTCTCAATATAATGGTGAAGAGAGTACATGCCCCATAATAAGTCATAGTGGTTGAAAAATGGTAGTATTATTGGGAGCGAGGCAGTATCAGTGTGGAAATGTCCAGACATTATGGTTTCTATGCGCACATGTCATCACAACATGTTCCTCGATGAACATATCATGGGAAGAATATTTTGATCCCTTGTACTGACTGGATACCAATTCTAACTATTATGTTGCACCAAGGACACATATTAGAGAGTTTAAATATTTCCCAATGCCCAAAGACCAGCCAATAATGTTACCTAATACCAACAGGCTGTGTAAATGAGGGAGATAAAAGTCCAGTGGGATGAAAAATGAGATAGATGGGCCTAAGGAACATGGAAAACATTCGATATTCATCATATATCACCAAGAAGGTCATAACTGGAAATGATTTTCTAACATTATTAGATCGAGTTGAATCTCTAAGACAAAATGATGTATTGTCTCTAATGTGATCTTCTCATATTGTTAATTATACGTTGTTAATATAATATTCTTCATTTTGTAGAATTGTTTTAAATTTTGGAATAAATTTACCATAAAATAATAATAATAAATTCATATTCACATTAAAATAGATATGAAAAGTTCATGTGAGGTGACATGAAAGCATAATTAATCTATCCATGGATAAACTATAAAGTAATCATGCGATAAAATAATCATGAAACATACCATCATGTGAGAAATCATACATAAATTTCAAAGAACACCATTTTATAATAAACTATCAGATAACAAAGAAGAAATGTTTATATATATAAATATATAAAACCATATCTTATAAAACACCCCTTTCTGGGTAAAAACATATCTTAAAAACACGTTGGAAATTTGATTTGAGAAATATAAAGAAATTCACATTTATTTTGTAAAAAAAACTTAATAAAACAATGGGAATAAACTTGAAATGTATTATATTCTAGGATTCATAAGAGTATTCTATCCATAACATTATATTTACATTTTATACAGAAGTATTATTTAATTTTTTCCCATACAGATAAAGGATACTATACTACTCACTGAATAGGATTTCATGTTTCCCATGTCGTGATAAAGGGTCGTCCAGTTCGACATATCAGGGTGCGCCGAGCTACTATCATCATCACATGCTGCTTCAAGCCACTATTATACCATACCTTCACCATGATGGCTTCTACGAAAATGTGGATTCCAATTTCACTTTTTCTTATCATCACCTTCATTCTACCTTTCTAGAGAGGCAGAGACCAGAGACAGACATTCCACACTCCTAGGGGAGAGATGACCATCACCCACTATGATGTGGTAGTACTTCTCTATATTCCTATCCAGGGGTAGAAAATTATTGGACCCACCCATACATAATATTCTGAGCTTGTATAGAGATTTATAGGCATTAGAATTTTGACTAATGATGATTCTACAGATGGTGGGTCAATATGTGTGAGCTGGCTTGAGATGCTCAATTCCCATTTTCCCAATGATGTTGCCGAGAAAAATTTCATGTGTTATATATGTGCCTATATTATATGCATCATTAGAATGAATCTATTCATTTATCACTTAGGTAGGAATGTGCACATGATGTATCTGGGGATACCTGAGGAATTTGATCGGGACAAGACATATAGCTGAGGGTTTGTGGGTTTGGATTACACATACAAAGAATTATGCATGACATGCTGTAATGATCGGATAGACATCATGAGATGTATCATCTTTATTTAGATGTGAGAATGAGATAACATTCCCCTCCCTCTCCACTGATCTTATTGATTAGTATCTTCCTATAGAGGTGCTTCATGACGCTCTTCATAGAAGCAGGTATGATCAATCATCTATATTATTTCCTGATGCTAGTAGAAGTTTTAGAATTTAATTTCATATTATTTATCTATTTGGACGTTGTATTTTATATGTGGAGGAAGTCACACAACTTCATCAGTGCTCCAACACACCATTTGGGTGCATACTACCACATGTTGTATAGTCTCCTACCCACTTATGTATGTATATATAATCTGTCATTGACTAAAAAATTTCCAAATATCGTCATTTTATTTTGTTTGGAGTAACAATGTTTTTTGACAAATATCACATTTCAATTCAGATTTCATGGATACCATAATAGGCTTTATTGAACTAGTTTCCTACATACTACACTACTATAATTCATGATGATATGGCTGTAGTTCCACTCATTAAATTTTATATTATCGAGTGGAACCATCCTGATGGAGTCATGTGCCAATTTGGATATGTTCAGTGCATTCAATTACTACCGTGATAGATAATAAAGCTTAAATCCTTGAAGATAATAGGGAGGAAGGATGTGAATTGGTTCTAAAAACATTCCTAGTTTCTTGACCTCTAGAGAAGATGAGCATAGATTCATATCTTGTGGGTACATATGATGCAATTCAATCTTTTAGATAAGGTCATGTATGGGCCAATGTATAGAATGAAATCTATACTGTATCTTATATAACATGATATACCGATTCAAGATATAGTAAGTTAATAAATTTCCATTATTCTGTTTATTATACTATTTTCTAATTCATTTTTAATCACTTTTTAACATACTCAAGCATAGAAGATTATCTGCATGAGTGATCTAGAGGAGGATGGGGTTGCTATCCTTGAAGTGATCGATGATGTAGTGATGGGGATGATTCTAGCTTATCATGTGGTTCATGACAAAATATTAAATCTTCCATCCCAGGGAGATGTTGTTCATGCATAGGGAGTAGATGTTCCTTCTCAAGAACCTCTTCTAGTAGTTATTGATGCTGAGGAGCCAGGACCATGACGACTTCAACCATGTCGTGCTACACTTGAGGCCTCACATGTTCCATAAGTATAAGTAAACCCTTTAGGATTCCAAACATGGATGATTAAGTATGTACATCAGGTTCCATGGGATCCATCTATATTGGTAGGATACCCATAGTTTTCTCCAGGTATAGATTACCCGACCTTCTATTAGGGTTCATTTCCCATGCCTCCATCTTTTATGCTAGATCCTTCACAAGGTGTATGGTTCTACCATGAAATGATGTAGGGTCCTTCCACTCACATAGTTGGAGAATGAATAAGTGTGCATGTTGACATCCAGTTGACACCTCCTCCAACTGAGAAAAATGCAGAGCATCTGATAGTTTACAATCTAGTGCCCAAGGATTATCCCTCTCCAGGTCATCATAGTCCACCACATCAAAGAGATCAATGCTCAAGATACAAGAATCTCTTTCTCACACCACCATGTGGGATGGGATCTCACCAAAGTGGATGATTATAAACTTTTATGTATAAGTTTCTATTTATTAAAATGAATAAATTTGTTTTACTATCAACTATTTTTACAAGTTTATCCACTATTTCAATTTTCATTTATATTTTCCTTACAATTTATATTTTATAATCATACAAATTTGACTTCTTGAAACATAGAAAAAAATATTAAATTTAATGTGGGAAAAATTAAAATATTATAGAATATAAACTAAAAAAATAGTATAAATACAACATAAAACGTAGCCTAATAATATAAATATTATTGGAAAATAAAAAAATTTCACAAATATAATAAATAATTCAAAATGAAAGGAATGTAAAAAACTAGTATAAATACAATTATAATGGTTTAAAACAACAATATATTGTCCTAATAAAATTAATTTTCATTAAAATATAGATGAAGTTGGAAGATTATAGATACAAACTAACCCTACACATTGAACCCTTCTAAAACGAATACTTTCTACTTGAGATCCACCTTTTACTTGTATATTATAGTTATATAGAATACGCCGACTTATAAAATTTAAACAAAGAGTAACATAACATAATAATAGTCATGAATAGAAAAAATGATTTCAAGCTCAGAGAACTTCTGTTCCTATTGAAATACTATATGTATAAAAAATTTATAGCTTACATGTCCTTTATTCAAGTCACACACTACTTTATTATGAGTTTCATTGAAACAAATGAATTTAAATAGTGAAAGAATAAAAATACATTAAGTACACAATAAAAAAATATTTATATATATTTATAATGAATATATTTATAATTATTAAAAATATTATTGTTATGAAATAATGACAAAAAAGTGGTATTAAACTAAAAAATGTAAAATAAACCCCTGTATAAGTTTCTAAAAAGACACATAGGAAAAATAAGTATATTAGTTAGATTAGAAAGTGACAACACATTTGGGAACATACTTGAAAATTAAACATTATTGAAAATAATGTAGTCATAAATTTAATAATTAAAATTTTATTTACTTGTCACAAAATATATTACATAAAAACATAGTATTTTAACTTTCAAATATTAATGATATAATTCTTAAAAAAATAAAACAAACAATATATATATATAATATAAAAATAAATATATTCATAAATATAAAAAAAATGTATAATTAAACTATTATATTAATTCTTTCTAAAAGGAAGAAGGACCTCTGTCCTCTTTCGACTTAACCGAAAGGCGGTAGGGACATTTTCACCTTTTAGACATAGTTTGATTTTTTTGACCTAGAAGTATTAAAAAATACAAAAAACAAAAAACCCCCCCACTAGATGCCTGCTTTTCCAATGCATCATACTTCTACCACAATAATTTTGTTCCACACCTTAACTACTCCATACCCCCACCCTCAACAATCCCATAGGCACGATGAAACTACCCATTGATATTGACCCCATCTTCACTACCAACACAGGTTTCTATTGATCCAGATAATGTGCTTGAACTGTTCTGTGACCCCAAATACTTCAACCCTAAAGGTACAATGTTAATGACCATTGTCGATGACACCCTCGTCACCACCAAAGCACGTCGATTCTGAACCCCATAGTGGGTTAACATCCATATTCATATTATCCCCAAAATCATGTAGGCGAAAACCTCCATGAAAAAATGACCAACAGAAACATTCAAGTAGGGATTGAAGAATCTTTTACAACCCCTATAGTTAGAGGTGGGTTTCCTTCATTGAACCTCACTTCTTAAAGGGATTTTATCTTCACAGTGAGTAACCCATCCTTGCCATAGAGCATCATCATCATCATACACCAATCCATGTATGGAACCGTTGAAGCTGTATACTACTCTTCCCCAATAATTTGGATTCAACCCTCAAGTCAAGAATGGAATTTTCACTCCAGACCATGACATATCCCAACCGTCTGGAAGGGGATTTTATTTTCCTTTTATAACATTCGATCTTTTCTTTTTCCCATTGAAACATGCGATGATTGGACTTATCTATCAAGAAAAGTTCCCACTTGACAATATAACCCGGACATCCATTTCAATTGAATGAAAAACCCAGTTTCATAGATCCTCAGAGCTGAGGATATTCCAAAAAAAATGCTTTTTGGTCCTTTTATTAGGAGTTTAGGGATCTCCTCTGATCCCCATATAGGGAAGTCCTTCAGCACAGTATGTGGCCTTCCTCACATAAGGGTTTTCATCAAAAAACAACATAGAGTGACAATAGACTCCAGATGGGGGCCCAAACAATATAGAGTGTTCCACACATTCCTCAGCTAGGAATATGTAATTGAATCTCCCAATTAATAAAATGAATCGTGTATGAGTATATTGAGACTTGAACTTGCACAAATCCCCCTAAGTGAAAACATGTTAAAGGTAACACTTAACTCTTAACAGTGGGCCCTGACCAAGCACAAAGCACACCAAACATTCCCCATTTAGGCAGATGACTATGAGTTGTCATATTCTAATAAAATGAATTTTATTAATTAGAAAAAAAATTAATAAATTATTTTAAAAAAATATTAATAATTGTTTTTGATTCTTTTCTGAAAATAATTTTTTCGTACTTTTTGATTATATTTTTTCTATTTTTAGTATATTTATGATTTTCATGATTTGAATTTCATTTATTTTAATAGAGAAACATGGTCTTAGATTCATTTTCTCTTTTTTTATTTTTTATTTTATTTTATTATTCTAGAAATATATTTTATTTTATAAATTTTTATTGAGTTTTTTTTATATTTTATAATAATTCTGATTATTATTAATTTTTTAAATTTATTAAAATATTAAAATTATATATATATATATATTAATATATGTTAGAGTTTGTTATAATTTTTTTTTCATTTAAATGTATATAAATATTTTACTCGTTTTTAATTTATAGTAGAACATAGTTTTCTTAATTTCTGTAAAATATTTTAATGAATATTAGTTTATTTTATCTTTTAACATTGTTTACATTTTTATTTTTAGTTTTTCTATTTATGTACAATTTTTATTGTTATTATTTTTTATTTTCCCTTATGTAACCATGTTTTTCATTATTTCTTTAATTTTTTTCAAATATACATAAAAATTTAATGTTTTTTAAATTTTTTTATATATTTAAAATAAATAGTCTTTTCGTAATTTTTTTAAAATTATTTGACAAAAATGAATTTTATTAATATCATTTCATTTTTCACATTTTATATATTAAAAAACCAAGGTTTTCATTAATTAATTTTATTCAATGAGAAATATTTTCTTTGGTTAATTTAATTTTTATATTTTTATAAAAAGAATATAGTTTTATTAAAGTTTTTAAATTGTTTGATTATAAAATATATTTTTATGTATTTTTTCCTTTAGATAATTTTCATGAAAGTAGTGTTATTTTATAACCGTTCAAACTTTAATTGAATATAGAACTGTTTGTTTATTTATCCCTTTTAATTATTTGTTACGAAACTAATTTTTTTTTTATTAATTTTTTAAAATTTATTTGAAATATAATTAACAATTTGTTATTTATATTATTTGTTTTTGATTATTTTTTAATCATTCATTTATTTTTTTCCATTATTTTTTTAGAAATAATTAATTTTCATTGCTTTTTTATTTTTTCTAATTAGAATGTAATAAGTCGTATTTACAATAGTTCTTTTTATTTTGTTTTTTATATTCAATTAATTGTATGTTTTACTTTATTAAATTTACATAAATTTAAAATAAATGTAATGAATTTTTAATCACTATTTCTTTAATAAAATAGGTCTTTTATATTGTTATCAATGTGAAAAAAATATTTTCATATTTTTTAAAATTTTCCCATCATTATTAACTTATTTATTTTGGATTTTTTAAATAAGATTATTGAATATAAAATATTTTAGTGTTTTTTAAAATTGTAAAAAATTAAACTTAGTCTAGATTTATTTAATTATTTTTATCTAAAATATATTTTCTACATTTATATTTATTTCTTTTTAATAATTTTTAATATTTAATATTTAATATTTTTATATTAATAATTTTTATATTTTTATTTTTATTTTCTAATGAAATAATGTTTTTCCTTTTTTATTTATTTTAAAATAACAATTTTTAATTTTTAATATTAATTTTTCTATTTTATAGTTCCTTCCCATTTTTTTTATCAAAATATCATTTTTTTTAATTTTTAAATATATTTGAATATTAATTAAATATTTAATAATATTTAATTTTTTAGTAAAATAATATTGGTTTTATTTTTTGTAAATTTTTTTAAATGTTAAAAACCTTTCAGATATGATTTTATATATTTATATTTATATTTATATTTTGTTATTTTTTCTTAAAAGAATGGTCCATTTCTGAATTTTAGTTATATTATTTGAAAATAATACAATTTAATAATTTTTTTATTTTTTAATTTTTATATAAGTCCTTTTCCAGAATATATTATTTATTTAAATATTATATAAATGTTTCCTAGATTCACTATCATTATTTTGTTTAATTTTAAAACCATGTGATTTTTTAAGTAAACAATGTTTTTAATTAATTTTTTTAATAGAAAAGTAAATATTTTTTTTATTTTTCAAATTAAAAAATTGTTATATTTTATATTTATCTTGAATTAATGAAAATATAAAAGTAATAATTTGTTAATTTTTATTAAAATAATAATTTTCATGATTTCTCTAAATTTTTTATAATATATTAACTTATACTAATCATTTTTTGTTTATAAACATAGCAATTATTTATTTTTTTATATAATTATACGTAAAAAATATTGATTAATTTTTTTTCATTTAAAAAAAAGTTATCCTTCCTTTTAATTTATTTTATTTAAAATATTTTTTTTATAATTTATCCTACATTTTTATCTAATAGAATGGAGTTTGTATTGAGATTTTATGAATTTATTTGAAATTAAAATATCATAATTTTGGATATTTTCAATTATTTATTCTTTTTAGTTGAATAAAAACATATAATTTTTTTTTATATTTTAATATTAAATAAATTTACTGTATTCTTTTCTTTCCTATTTTT
This sequence comes from Viscum album, assembly GCA_963277665.1. Classification (NCBI taxonomy): domain Eukaryota; kingdom Viridiplantae; phylum Streptophyta; class Magnoliopsida; order Santalales; family Viscaceae; genus Viscum; species Viscum album. The sequence goes on from OY728133.1 coordinate 671,869,465, forward strand.
ATTTTCCTTTTTTATTTTTTTCACTATTATCAGTATATTTACATTGAATTTTTTCATAAAAGTTTTTAATATTAAATAATTTTTTTGATTTCATAATATTTTCTATTTTATATTTTATAATTTGTATAGAATGGATATTTTTTTATCATATAATATTTTTGAAATGTTTAATAAGTTTTTTCATAATATTTTACATATTTCTTTTTATAATTAAAATAATTTTTTCATTATTTTATTTTTTTAAAAAATAAATGAATATTACATTTTTTTTATTTTTTTTAAATTTTATATTTCATTTAACAAAATAGAGTTCTTGTTTTATAAGTTTACATATAAGAATAGTAGAATTTCATTATTTTTTTAAAATGACAACAATTGTCATGATGTTATTTAATTTATTTAAAGGTAATAATTTTTATTATTTTATTATCATTTTAGTGGATAATGTATTATTTTTAATTAATTTAAATTTTTTTAAAAAAAATCTTGAATTGTTTTACTTCTTTAGTTTTCTAAATTTTTTAATAGAATAATTTTTTATAGATATTTTAAATTTATTTGAAAGTAAATATATTTTTTGAATGTTTTCCTCTTTACAGTCTTTTTATTTATTTTTGTTTTTATATATATTTATAATTCATTAGAATGTTATATGACTTTGTTTAGGTATTTATACTTTTTCCTATTTTTTGATTTACTTTTTTAGTAGAATGATTTTTTATTGATTTATTTTAATTTAATTGCCTGATAAATTATATTATTTGTTCCCATCATTATATTTTTTTTCTTTTAATATAACAACACTTTATTTTAATTTTATAAATTATTTAAAAGCTTTAAAATTAAAATTAATTTTATTTTAATTATTTTTAACATAATTATGATTTTATTGATGTATAAAATGTATTGAGATGTAAAATAGAAATTTCTTTTTATTTTATTATTATATTCTTTCTAAATAAAATAAATTTTTCTATGATTTAATATTTTTTATTGAAATGTAATATATAATATTTAGACTTTCAAATATGTAATTTTCATATTTAATTTATTTTAGATATATTTTTTATCTTTTTTAAGCAGAAAAAATTTCGTTATTTTTAAGGTTGTGTAGGATTTTTCTTTTTATAAGTTTGGGAAATTAGAGGAGGGTGAGGAATATATAATGTGACATTTAAGGTGAATTTCCTTATAACATTAAAAACATATTGTTATATTTTCCGTTTCATTGTGATTTGTATTAGCAAATGGATTTTTTTTCTTAATTTCATGAGCTATTGAAGCATGTCACTATTGGCTATTATGATATAGCCACTGCACTGATGTTTCCATAATTATGACATGGTGGTTAAAATTACGCCATAATCTGTTGTGGGAGGATATTTCAGTGCTATGACTAGTTATCATGGGCATGATGCTTCATCATATTTTCATGACATTTTTTCAATAAAAATATTCATTACATCGTAGTAATATGAATTGTGTCATGAATTTGTTTTGGATGGGTTCATGTTTAAAAGGGAATTTTTTTTGGAGTTTAAAGATAGTATAAGGTTTTAGTGTAAATTTCAGTTCAATCTATATATTCGGTAAATTTTTATTTCATGGTATCTATTGTGTCCTAATGTACATTGATATTTTCAAATTTGAAAGGTAATTGGATACTTTATATATGAGAAAATTAGAGGGTTTTGTGATGTGATATATTTATTTCAATTTGATCGAACCTCATTGTATTGTAATGAATTTCATTAAAACATTATTTTTTTATATTCCCTTTTTATTCTATATTTAGAAAGATTCTATCATGCCTTTTATTTTTTTCTCCTTTTTGTTTTCTTTTATTGATAGTGGGACATTTATTTAATCCCTGGACTACACACTCAATAACTATTGATTTTCTTCCACGTCAAAATTAGATCTCTTTCAATTGAGGTAATCATTCCTTGAATCTTCCTTATTCCATCAATCTTATACTTTGTTAGAAGTATGTGATAGTTGATAACAGTGAATTGACCTAATATTAATGGTTTATGGTATATTAATGAATCATTTTAAGAACATTGGGATTTGAGCATCATTCTATTTTCATTAAAAGCATGAGGTTTGAATCACTATATTAAGATAGCTTATTCATGTGATCTTTTTCTATATATTCTAATTGAATATAATTAGTATGTTTTTTTTCATTGAGTAAGTAGATAGATTTATTTAATCATATAATTAAATTGAATCTCTGTGGGGTATTAGTGTATTTTGGTATATAAATCATCATTATTATTTTTCCAATAATTTGTTTGATAAATGAAATAATAGTGGGCATATTACTGCATATTGGATGATATATTATAATATTGATGATGTGGTTGTTTCATCAGGTTGAGATGGATAGATTGGGAAGGATAATTTTTCCCTTGATATTGATGTGAAAATTCAATGGATGAATAAATTAGAATTATAAGAGTAATGAGATGGGGTATGTTCAAGAAATTAAATGTGTAAAAAAAGTTTTAAATGTAATTATATTATTTAGAAATTAGTATATAAGAAAATTGGTAATTTTTGATGAAATGAAAATAATGGAGTTTCAGGGTTGGTCTACTTTTTGTACTATTCTTAGAGTTAGTAATAATTATTTAATGATGATGACATGAGTGATGATATTGGTGTATAGGTAACATTGATAGGATATAGACTATATGTAGGGATTAGAGAGTTAATATATATATATAAATATATATCATTGTATATTTTATTATTAATGTGCACCATCCCCAGGGTTGGATTGCTTAACCAACACTCATATGTGGCCTTCTTTACCTAGTAAATCCCAAAAACATAAGAATCAATTAGAATGAATAACAGACTAATCCACTCCCATGTTCTAAAATTTCACCATGGTTATGGATATATTGTTGGGGTTATGAGGTAGATTCTATGTGGTTATGGTATGTAGTGGATTAGTATTTATCTATTCTATGCTGATATTGTTCTTTTTCTATAACATAATATATCTTATGTAAGGGATATGTGTACTAGGATATATAATTTGAAGATATTATGGTTTATAGATTTGGGTTGAATTTAGTACAATCTACCTTTTTTTCTATATTTTCATGATTTATTATACATATATATTGTATGTAAATTTAGATAGAGAATAATAATAGCTTGGTTAAGTAGATTGACTTAGATTGATTACATGTTATTTTAACTATTTATTCTCTTGAGATTTGATATGATTCTTCAACACTGGTAGGATAGTTTACCGGAAGGAACCTGTAGAGAGTACTTTTATACGTGCCTCTAAATTTATATATAATTTTTATAAATTTATGGGATAGTGTTGGAGGTCACGTAGAGACTTATTATCTTATAACTTATTTATTGGAAAACATTTTAGGACTCATTGTTTTCTTTTAGAGTTGTTTCCATGATATAAATATCTTTAGCTATTATGTTATGTTAATTAGTTTTATAGAATTACATGTATTCATTATTTACTAGGATTATTTAATTTTTATATTTAACAATAGTATTATATGTTATCTGTTGGTTTTATTTCTTTATGGGGATTAAAGTGTGGAATACCTTCAAAATTTCATTTAAATAACTTCATCTCTAATATTCAAAACATGGAATATTGTAGACATGTTTTGAGGATCAAACTCAACTTTATTACTTACTATGGGTGGGTTTTATTAGAGTCATTCAATGATATAGTGGTATTAATGCTAGTGTTTTGTTGGAAACAATCCCTTAAAGAACATTGTAGTGTTTTTGGATTGATAATGTTTATTGAAAAAAAGGGTTTCCATGGTCAGTGTGGAGTGATAAAGATATTGTTGACTAGGAATATTGATAACAATCAATGAAAAATGAATAGACCCTCTAGAGGTGGTATAAAAAATTGTGTATAGTAAGTGGTGTTTATTCCGAGTGTTTTCCAAATTTTTGGGACCCAAAATTTGGATGATGGATATCATCACTAAATTTTTATTTCCTTGAAGTACTTATAAAAATATGGTAAAAAAATTATTTTTTTAAGACTGGGCTTCGTGAAGGGAAATTCATGAAGTTGTAGAGCATCGTGAATGATCATTGCACGTGCGTGGAGGATTGAAAATATTCTCTCCAAATATGAGAATAATTTTTAATGGTAGATTTCCCAACTACATTATGAAAATATAGGTCATCATGAAAAAATTGGGGGAGCATGGTGGAATGGTGATGATGAGTATGGAATCTTTTGTAATCGGAGGAAACACCTACAAATAGGCCTATACTCACTTAGAAAAAGTAACAAGACATAACAAAGAATCTAAGGATCATGATTTGTGAATGGGTATTCTTAAATGATGTACTTTCAATAAATTACATGATGAAAGAAATTTGGAGATGGCTCTAAAAATACAACTAAATGTTGTGTGCTTTGTGAAGGCTAAGGGAGCTTTGTGTACGCTTTGCACTTTGTGAAGGTAGAGTGATATTTATAAAAGTTGGGTTCCTTGTGAAGGCTATTTTAGCTTTGCGAAAGAGGTGAGCTTTGTGAGGTAGAGAGCATAAAAAACTATTTAAAAGTGATTTCCCAATGAATCTATGTTAAAGTGATTTACAGTAAGCGGATGAAAGTGGGACATCAAAATAGAATATTCAAATAGTTAAGGATGTATTCATTATCTATAATGAAGGGACTTATATGTCCATAAACTGAGTACGAATACCTTCCAAGATAAATGATAAAATGAAGATGAAAATGTGATCCTTTCCATCGATAGTGACCTAGAGAATGAGACTCAGGGATTGACAATTGGGAATGTAGTGAGCAGACCCTAAAACTTGTAAAAGAATTTATACTAGGAATATAAGTGATCTAGCTCGAACAACATTTTGGAAATGATACACTGTGGATTTGGTACATTGGGAGATTATCATTGTATGCTCCTTGGATTTAGCCTAGTGAGGGTGAACCAAGTAAAATCTATGTGTCTTGGTGATCACGTTCACATTTTACTTTTAGTGCATTATCATCGAATAAAGAAAGAAATAATAAGATCATAAAAACACATAAGTGAAAATAAAATGACCTTTATAATAAATAGGTCAAGATCCAATGGGGAAGGAATAATTTTCAAAATAATATTCATACCGTGATTCACACCCTATAAGGGTATCTAACCCCATTTTAGATCTAGCATGTTTCTTTTAAATTAGGGTTTACAATTGGTGTTTATAAATATTGAATTAGTTTGGTAGGGTGAGCATAAAATTTATATTATAATTTGATATAGGCTATAGATAATGAATAAGATATAAAATGAACCATATGATCTTATATAAATGCCTCGATTGAGTACTAAACATTATCAAGTTAGGGTGTACTTATGGCAGGGTTGAAACATTGCGGAAGAACATATATTATCCTTGATTTAAAATGGATTTGGGATTGGAAACCTTCTGTATATGATAAATTGAATATAATAAAAATACTTTATTTTTTTGATATTTTATTATATAGAGTTTATTTTATATTTATAGACATGGGTGGTGGACTATAAACATACATAATTTTTTGTTGGTGAAGAGTAAAAATATGAAAAGATTATCCATTGGCATATGGACTATTAGGAGGATGATTAATTAAGGATGAACATGAACAAGATTCCATGGTAGAATCTACTATGGTATGAGGGATCCATTTTAGATAAGGAGATGTAATGATGGGTAAATTAGGAGGTTCATATGTTGTCGATGATTCTAGAATGGGAAAAATATTAGATTCAATTGAATTTTACTTTTTTATGAGGTGAGAATCATATAGAGAAGGCGGTAAATCAATATAACCAAAACTTCTCCCATAAAACAAAAGATACTATCACACTAGTTAGCTTGTTAGATCATTAACAAATTTAGTAAATATGATAACAAAAGATAGTAAGAGAGATAAAATTTCATACCAACAAAAGAGATATTTACATAGTTCATTAAATATTTTTCAAGTGGCTATGTCAATGTTGTTGAACAATTGTAATATTTCATCACATGTCTTATCAATAAATAACATAGTTTCTAGAAGATAAATTATCCAAAGCATAAAAAATGTATACAAGAATCAATTTAATAGAAGAATAATAAACGAGGGTGTAATTGTACATGAAAAATATTATTCAATCCTCATCAAATGCTTCCAATCATTGAATATATCATTAACCTTGTTATTTTTTTACATAAAATTTATTTTTCTAACATGATTAAAAGAAGATGTGGGTGAATATATCTTATTTTTATTACTATTCAATGTTAATTGTTAATATTTTATATAATTTACAAAATCAAGGTTGTATTATATGATTTAATGACCTATATCGTTATGGGTCAGTGATCTAATAAAAAAATATCAAATTATATTATTTAGATTTTTATTGAGTACTAAATTTGAATATGATAGGATTATTATGTCCTTGGATATGAAAATGTGGCTTTTTTGACTTTTTTTGAATGTTTCGGGTGCTAGGTGAAGAGTGGATAAAGGATTGGGTGGACCCACAGCTGAATTCTTATTGTAGGAGGCCACTATGTGTATGGTGTGAGGTTCCCTGGAACCACACTCTCAGTCTTAGTGTTAAAAACAAATAGTTTTTAACCATATTTTATACCAAGTGAGATTACATAAGCCAAATATACATATTTTTCTATAATTTAAACATTATATCTCAAAATAATCACATAAAAAAACAATAAATATAAAGGTTTAGTGTATTTGGTGGCATGATACATATTCAACATATTTTTGGATAATCATCAATATATCCAACGCATTTTTTTCTCACATAGTACACTTTTAGAAAAATGAAAATTAGTACCGTTATTTATAATCTAGGAAATGGAAAAATAATAAAGTGTGATTTTATATTTACAATAAGGGTAAGCATAAGAGATAACTATTGATGATCATTAGTGAGAAAAAGATAAATATATGTGTATGAGATCATAATCGCATTCTATGAACATAAAATTAGAAAATCATAGCTAAATAAACATGGATCATCAATAAATATTCAAGGAATAAGTATTTGAGTGTAAACTAAGACACAATTTTTCATAACATGAAAATATTGAAAAACCTAAAAATATTTCACAAAAATAAATTTCAAAAATAAATATCTTTATCAAGGTTCATTTCCAATACCATCATCATATATTGGAAAAAGTATCATAATTGTTTGGTTTCACTCCCCATTCCAATAAACATAGTAGATAGTGTCCCATAGTTGTTTTAGTTCACTCCTCATTATAATAAACTTATTATATAGATAACTATAGTGTATTGGGTTCACTCCCAAATATGTTACATTTCGTCTCATGAGATATAAGTCTTTATACAATTAATTATAGATCTATTTAATTTCAATTCCACATATCACATAATAGAAATAACACCTTAGGGGTTTTGGTTCACTCCTCATTCCCATTAATATTATATCATGATGTTTCAAGATTCAAAAAATGCATTGGAGATTTATATAATTTCAGTCAACCTATCACAAAATTTAAACCATAACTATTTATTCCTAAATTTTATAAAAATATAAAATATTTTGTGATAACATAATTAAATTGTGGAAAAGAAATTTTTTTCATGAAAAAATAATAAACTATAATCACAATCTATATAGAGAAATATGGTGTATGGAATCATAAAATTATATCCCAATTACAATATTAGAAACAAAAAAGGATTTTACATAGATTCTTTTTATGATTATTTGATAAACCACTTTGAAAAACAAGAAGAAAAGTCCATTTTTTTAAATTTTACAGTACTATTTTATTTTTTATTTATAATTAAATACATTATTTTTGATAATTATTTTTAAAAAAACCCTTTAAAATAAAAAAAGGCTTCAAAAAAATAAAAAATGAATATTCTTTCAAAAAAATACTTTGAGAAGATAATGACACATAAAACTTTTTTCGTTAAAAATAGAATCCTTTAAAATCCAATTAAAAATGTATTACTTTTTAAAATACAACATTTTATTTTGTAAAATATATAAATATTTGTTTATTTTCAAAATAAATAAAAATAAAAATTCTTTTGAAAAACATTTATAACATGGAAATGAATATTTATAAAGATCATAATTGTGAAAAAATGTATTCAGATGGAAAATGTTAAAAGGGATACTTTTATCAAAATGATACATGAGGTAAACATTAAAATATTACTTTAAATTTTTATATATTTGAAAAATATTAGAAAATGATATTAATCAATTATTTATTCATTGATAATGAAATCCATAAAATATTCCAATTAATATGGATTTAGATGAGAATGATTCTTTACCGTAAAGAAAATTTGGGGTTGGTTTCTCTCACAAATATCACATGAATTGAATTATTGATAGAGGTAAATGAAATTTATAGAATACTTATAAAATTACAATATTTAATAGTGGATAATAAAATGGTTTGGGTTTTAGAGATAATGTTCACACATTTCTTAATAAGATATAAATACATTTCTAAGAAGCTTGATTTAAAATTATTATTGGAAATAAACCCTTACAACATTGGTAACCTTTGAGTTAAATCACCCTCAATCAGGAAAACCTGACAATGATTTTTAAATTATTTTAATTCCATTATAATCATTTTAAAAATAATTCCATGAGAAGTATATAAACCATAAAAAAAGTTGTACATATAAAGCATATATCAATGAAGAAAAATTTAGGTGAGAAAACCCTTAAATTAATTCTTACATTCTACAAAAGAGACTTAAGTTCATATATAATAAATATAAATATCTTCATAAATAATTTTAAGAAACTATTCATATACAGAAACCTTCTTAATATTTGGTTATATTCATTTTTTATACATTCATTAGTTTGTTATTTCTTAATTTCAGTATCTGATGCTGTAATTCTATTTGTTATTCAAATGTTTCATCTTGGTGTCATCGAACCCAATATTTTTATAAAAACTTCATTATTTCAATATTATAAAATATATTGACATCATTTTGTTGATATTATTTATACACCACATATTAAATTTATGGGAAATATGGGCAAGATTCTAGATTATAAGATTAACGATGATATTGTTTTGGGTAATCTACTGATATCAACAAATTAATTAATACTGATCGTCAATTATTTTCATACAGTTAAGACCATAATCATGATATATGTAACTCCTTTATAATATATATGTTTATAAATTATATTTTAGATCCTGTCATGTATTCTGGTGATGAAAATGAAATACATTATTCCATGGATGTTTTAGTTTCCATACACACTCGAACACAATTTTCATTTTCCATAGAATTAGAGGTAGTTAAATAACACCCCAGTATTTTCTAAAATATATTTTTTGAATAAATTTAATTTCATCAATAGATTTCATTATATACAAAACTAAGATTTAATAAATCATAAAATACTATTAATATAAATTTTTAAACACAATATTTATTACCTATCAATTAAACTTATTAGAATTAATACAAATAACCAAATTTTAAATATTAAGTATAATGGATTATATAAAGAAAAAATATTAATAAAAAATTACATAATATTTAGTAAAGTATTAATATATTTCAAAATAATATTTTCTCAAAAACACCGTTTTATGAAAAAATAATATAAGTATGTTTTTGAAAGTATTAAAAACTTATTTTAATAAATAATCATTATTTTTGAAATTTAAATTTTATAATTACCTTAGGTTGAATTTTTGGAATTTTTTAAAAAGATGTATTTTTTGATGAATAATGAAAAACTATCATAAATAACATAAACTATGGATTAAAACTCATGTCCCTAGAAAAAATATTAATAAAGAGATAGGGTACATAAAAAATAAGATATGGGGTTACAAAGTAAGAAAATTTGGCCCAAACAATGCCACTAAAACAAAAAGATCATTCAACAATCACCTTTTTTTTAACCGCCACTCCACCCTTAAGAGCCACCTCGACCTCTTGGGTGCTTTCCTATCTTAAAATTATTAGGGGCCTAACATGTTTCATTTTAATCATCCACTCAAGATAATTTATCTTCCAAACCATGATAATATTTATTTAAGGCATTTTGCATCAGATCATAAATTTTTCCATCTTGAATAGTCCTAATGTTTAATAATTTTCCTCAAAAAGGTCCATGGAAATTGAATAATTAATCTTGGTAAACTTCCCTACTATTAGATATATTAAAAATAAAAATCACAGTAATTTGTTTTCTATGTCTAGATTCTAGTAAGTTATCACCACCCTCCTCGATTTCCACCTCCCCTAAGAGTGTGCCTCTAGTAACTAGATCTCCTACCGCATCCTCATTACCTAATTACTCATACCTATCTAATCCTCAAAAACCACTATATATGATTTATACACCAAAATAATAATATATGTTAATTGTTAAAATTGTGTAACATGTCTAAAAATATTTTCTCAAACTAAATCTATCTCAGCCAGAATAAGTGAAGTATGTCCGATCTTAGAGGGAGAGATAGATTGAATAGATTTATTATATGAAACCAATTTATTTCTCTCATAATCTATTGTAATTTTATTTCCCTTGAAATATTTTACCTGATTTCATGGGGTTATTCTATCCAATTTTATTTTTACCCCTTATGAAAATAGTTTCTTTTTAAAATTCAATTGATAGTGTATTTTTGATTAGGCTTCCCTCTCATAAGAAGATTCTTCAAGGACTTCCTTCCTATATTATTATAGTTTCAAACAGTGTAATATTTAAATGAAGATATTAAATATTCATTATTAGTCTAATATATGTTCTTTCATCCAATAGGGTGATATTACAATACAACTTTTTGATTATAGTCAATCCCCCTTTGAGAATGGCATGCAGTAGTCACAACAACTTCAACCACATTCTCAACTATAATAGAAGAAAGTCCAATATAGGGTTCCTTTTTTTAAATAGTTTCCAAAGAAAATAATATTTCAATTATAAATTTATTAATCCAATTTATTTCATTATAATAAAATTCATACATAATTTTTATATAAAAACATTCTAAACTTTGGAACACTTTCTCATTCGAAAACAGCTTCCTCGTAAGGTCTATAGGGTTTGTATCATATTAAATTTTTCGGCTTATATTAATGGAATTATAAAAAATGAATTAATTATTTTTAATCATCATAATATAAATTACATTATATTGAAATATTATTTTTTAAAAAAAATTAATTGTAAAAATAGTAGAAATTAATTATCATAGTTAAGATTAAAATGTGTTTATCAGGGGTTAAATTAAAAATATAAGGAGTAAAATGATATATAAACTATTAAACAACCAATATTATAGAAATATTTAGACATTAAAACTAATAAGGATATTTAATGGATAATTTTGGAACATTATTTTTATTTTAGAAACATGGGAACACTTTATTCTTTTCAAACATTCTATGTGTGTTTGCGCTCCCACGTAAAAAAAGACAGCCATCATTTTTTATATCCACAATTAAAAAGAATTTTTTTTCAAATACCTTAACTAATATAATACTTGCACACCTCACCACGTACTAGAGGATATTTTTTAGATCATAAAACCTAAATTATAAAGATTTAGGTAAAACCTTAATAGGTTATCCGAAGAATAGGTAACGTTTTAAACAATGTGTTTTTATTTTACATCTTATTTTAACCTATAAAAATATTATTAAATTATATTGATATAAAAAAACCAATATCTACCATACAATTTTATGTTTTTTATTTTAATTAAATAACTTATATGAACCTCCTCTTCCATAAAATAAAAAACTAAACTGTCAAAATTGTATGGTGGAATACTGCCTTGCAAAATAATGCTATTAGTTTTCCATCAACTCCTCTAAAAGATTTATATAATGATTTATTTAATGTTTATATATTATATATATGATATTATTATATATCTGAAAGTATAATACCACATATAACTTCTTACCACTCAACCTGTTTTAAAAAAATAACATCACTTGCGTGTACGACGAACTAAAACCTCACAAACAAATGTGATGTTTTTTTCATTTCTTTTTTATTATAATTTTAATAAGGATATATTAAATAAATAAATATTATATTTTTAATATAATTATAATTATTTAAGTATCATATCACATATACCTCTTTTGTTTTTATTTCATGGGGGATACGATAACGTCGTTCATGTGTAATGTGGACTACCGTATCTCAAAGCGATGTGATTATCTTTTCAACAAATCCTTTCATTGAAGGTATTTGGGTAACATTAATGAATATATATGATATATATGAATAAAAAATTATTATATAATTATAATATATTTTTTTCCTTTCTTTTATTTTATCCTTCAAGAAAATGGAATCAACATTCATGTGTATGTATGACCTACCATCTCTATAAACAGTCTATATCATTTTCTATCTCTATCATTTGTGGATAGTTATACATACCTATATAATGAATAATTATAATGTTATATCATGGTTTTTTTAATATTATTTATCTATTATCAAATTAATAGTATTGAAAATAATTAGTCAACTAATACTCCAAAAGTAAATTAGTTGTTTCCCATAAGGCGATTTTAACATAGAATTGTTAATAATGGTTTAATAAATGGTCATAAGTAAATCCAATATGATATGTTATATATAATTAATTTTTTATAATAGATGTTTAATAATATTATATTTATAATACAGTAGGTTAATACGTGAATGATGGAAGTTGAATATTAAGGTAATGGATTTTTGTCTCAATTTTTCTTCTTTGGTACTTACAATATGTTGTGAACCTATCTTCTTTTATAAGGTGTATATAAAGACCCTTTTTCATAAAATATAATTAATTTATTTATCATCATGATATTTATAGTTTCATTTAATTTTATTCATTCATGGTTCTTATGATTCAAAATTACTAATGTGGTTTGGGTTTTATGATACAATCTCATCGTTAATCAAGACTATTTAAATTTATGCATCCGATGATAAAATATTATAAACTATTTATCTAGAAGATCAAGAATTTATTTATCGTATGGTTATTTCTTTAGAATACATGTTTTCCCTTTCATTTTTCTCTCTTTGTGTACTATTGTACCCAAAATAATTTTTTAAAAAATGTATGACATTATTTCTCTCTTTGGTAAAAACCCTCTTCTCTACCATATCCATGATTTATAAAAATATTTTAATGTTCTTTTGGGATTTTTAAATTAAATTTTAACTATTTTAAAATCATTAAATTTGTTTAGAGGAATATTTATCTCCTTTTGAAAACAAGGCAAATTTGGATTTTACCGAAAATGTGAATGGAATAATTATTTTAATGTGTATGAAATTTCCAACCATAATGACCACATAATGTTTTAATAATTAATTTATAAGTTAAAATTTTTGTTTTCTATAAAAATGATTTACAAATTTTTTTATTAATTTTTTAGTTTTAAAATTTATTATCAAAGAATGATTATTTTCTTCAAGAAATTCAAATCGTGTCTTTTCAAAATTATTTTCCATATAAGATGAAAAAAATAGATGTGAATTATGATTTACTGGGGATATGATCCAATGATACCATTATTCGTATTTCTCAATATGGTTTATGTTTTTGATGAAATATTAATATGAAACCTATTTATTTTCCATGATTTATGATATGATTAAATTATTATGAAACCCATTTCATTTCATAGGTTCTGATATGATGAATGTTTTATAATCTCGTGGAATACAATTTATGGATTACGTGATAGGTGGGAACTATATCTCCATAAAATTAATTGGGTAATTATTCATATTTTGTGAGAACATATGGTACATAGAAGGTTATCTCAACCCTAAAAAGAGTGAAAATTAAAGGTTATCTCAATCTGGAAGTAGTTAAATTGGTGGTTAACCCATGCCTAACATGTTATGATTGTCTTGGTGGTCATCCTTAACATAAGGTTTTCTATGATTATGTTTTTGAAACAACTCTAAATATTATGCCAATTTTATGATCTCATAGCCTATATTTTTTATTCTTTTATTATTCATGTATTATTAACATCCATGAGTAATACCATGACTCGAGTTTATGATCCATAATATAAAAGGTATTATTTTTTGAAATTTTATTATCATTTTATTAGACTCTCATGCTCATTTTATGTTTATATTTCTTTTTTTAACGTTACTAATCATCTTAGATCACATTTTATTACGTTTTCATTCCCCAAATTTTGAAGAATGTTATTGTGTATGATATGTATAAGAAGGGTGATAGTTTTGAAGAAGTTAGTGGGAGATAATGGAGTTCACATAAAATCCCTTTTCTTATGTATGAATGTTTCCAAAGGAACTAGACCTAAATGATTATTGTGTGGATCATTATGATATGTAATGAATATTCATCTTCTAAGATATAATATTTATGTATCTTATGTTTTGGTCTCTAAATTTAGTATCAGAGAAAAGATTAGTTAATCCATTAAAAACATGGATGAGAAAACTTTCTTGAGGACCATAAGGACAAGTATAAGTATAGGAAAATATCATGGAATTTAGTGATGAAAAAATAAATTTGGTTCCATGAAATTACATCAATGTATGGATACTACAACTAGAAGTGGTTCTGGAAAAAATTTATATAGGGTTAAAAATATGAAAAGTTTTCCTTGGTATTTTCTCAATCATTACTTTGTATATGGAAATGGGCCCTACTATGAACCTGGTTTGAAATTCTTGGGGGATATGTTATAAAAATTAAAATATTATTTAAAAATCATCATTAAGGTTTTGAATAATGACTAAGAGTTACCACAGTTAGACCTAAGGTGTCACAAATTTAAAATGAGGGTTCATAATTTAGACATCATAATTTTTTTTATGATTATGTGACTTCCCTCTATGATTAGTGCTTCTTACACGATGTTTTTTTTGTTTTAGTTAATTGATGGAGCCTGAAAGAACCATGTTAATGCTTAATGAAAAATACAATGCAACTATTTTCTTCCATAGAAACCAATTGTTATGGGAGATGGAATGAAAAATCTCATTTATATGATCACAGATTATTCACATGCTATGAATCATGCTGAGCTTCTTAATGATTAAAGGGGGGAAAATTATATTGAGTTATTAATGAGGAAAAATAAATCATATTTTCACAATTTTGTCGACCGATTAGTTTCCATGAAATTAATCAGTACCCTTGAAACGATATTTTCCATTCTCCAATGATTAGAGTACGAAATATTAATTTTCTTTCTACTATTATTTTTAA
Organism: Viscum album; assembly: GCA_963277665.1. Lineage (NCBI taxonomy): Eukaryota > Viridiplantae > Streptophyta > Magnoliopsida > Santalales > Viscaceae > Viscum > Viscum album. Next base: position 671,884,753 of record OY728133.1, read on the forward strand.
TTATATGTGGATAAATGGTAGACCCTCATCATTAATACGAGGAAATAAGATAAATTTGACTCCATGGTGTGGGATGAGTATGAGTACTTATTTTTCAATAAGTTATTCCATAATACGCTTTGTATGAAAATAGAGATTAATTACTTGAGCTAAATTAAAAGGATGATTATTTAGTTTCCACCTATGAGGTCAATTTTGTAATATTTTTTATATATGCTTCTGGTATTATCATCCAACCTGAAATTAAGGTTGATCAATTATTTAGTGGATTTAAACAATGTATTTGAAGGTAATTATCCCTAAGGGAAATTGGTATCTATGATGAAATAAGTCTTCTTCATATCAAGGTGGAAATAGATATTGTATTGAACCATAAATTTTATGGTTTTGATAAGAAATGAAATTTGGAAATCAATGGATACTCTACAAATATTTGAGAGACGAAGATGAGTTTTAATTCATGCTTGATGTGAGGTAGGAAACATGGAAGAAATTATATTAATGGGAATAATAGAATTTTTAATTATTTAATGGATGGTTATTATATAGATGAATTCGAAATTGATCGGAAGAAGTTAGCTAATGATACTGATAAATAGAAAGATCCAAGAAATACACCATCCACACTTTAGCATTTCAAATGAAAGGAGTTCGGGCATTATTCTTACAAGTGAAAAAATATATTGGTTGATGATAATGATCAACATAAATAACTTTTTTGAGCTGAGGGACAAAGCTAAATCTCATAAAATCATTATTTCATATGATGGGTGAAATAAAAACATGATGAAAGGTACACTTACCATCTACTCTAAAACATCCAATTTCATATTTTATATTTGATATACCCACAATTTTATAAGAGAATAATCATATAAGGGTATAGAAATACCAACTCAATAATTATATGTTGAAATAGTAGTAAAAACCACTACGGTGTGATGATTTCATCATAAGTATATGATACCTCTCTGATCAATGTTTGTTGGAATGTTCTTCTTGGAAATATTTTCATTCTTCCTCTGGTTGAACATGATGTTATATTTGGAATGGATTTTATTTCTATATATAAATTCCACATCAATTTCCTAGGAAGTTATGTCACATATGATATTTAAAACAAAACTAGTATTTTCTACCAGTGTGGTGATAAATAAAAAATTCCAATGGAATTAAAATCCATTATATGGGTTTTAATTCCCATACAAAGGGGCCACTTATCTTATAGGTTGGGGAGAAAATCAACATGGATGATATGTCTATTATAATGGAGTTTTTTAAAATATTTCATGAATATTTTTCTTGTATTACACCAAATCATTAAGTTGAGTTCCCAATATAACTCACACATGATGAAAAATCAATTTCAAAGAATCCCTATAGAATTACCCCGATTGAGTTGAAGGAATTGAAGAATAAACTCTAGGAAAATATTGATAAGTGATTCATTCAGCCAAGTATGTCACAATGGGGTGCACCTTTTATTTTTTAAAAAATATTGTTATATTGATGTGACTCTTCATTTATTATATGGATTTGAATAAGATCATGATCAAGGACAAGTATCCTCTACCCCACATTGATGACTTGTTTGACTAACTCCACAAAGCTCAACTCTTTTCCAATATGGAACATCATTATAGATATCATAAATTGAGGTTCAATGAGGAGGATATAGCCAAGACAACATTAAATACAAATTATGGAAACTATTAGTATATATTAATATATTTTTTATTACAAATACCTCTTCCATATTTATGTATTTAATGAATTGAGTCTTTAAGGATTACCTTGATTAGTTTGTGGTAGTATTTATAGATGAAAATATTATATATTCAAAGATAAAGTAAGAGAATTAATATCACCAGATAATTGTACTAAAGACCCTAAGGAAAGATAATCTATATAAAAAATTAACAAAGTAAGAATTTTGTATAAAAAGGTTTCATTTTTGGGTCATATTATCTTATGTGAGGGTATATCGATTGACCATTCGAATATTGAAGTTAATTAATATTTGTCCATACCAACCATTATGAATGAAATATAAATTATTTATGGTTTGGATAGATATTATTGATATTTTATGAATAATTCTTCATGACCATCGAATCTATTAAAAATTTTAACTATGAAGGATGACATGTTCTTTGGATAGATGAATGAGAGGAAAATGTCAAGGACCTAATGAAAATATATGTCAGTGCACCTGTACTTACATTAACCTGTAGTGGATAAGGGATTATAATCTATAATTATTTATCAATGAAGGGATTGTGATGTGTTTTCTTGATAAATTTCATTATTATAGAGTAGGCCTAAAACAACTGACAGTTCATGAGAAATATTATCCAACTCATGGTTTGTAGTTATTTATCATTATTTTTTCATTAAAGATATAGAGGTATAATATTTATAGGGAAACGTGTAATATATATAGTGATCGTAAAATTCTAAACTATATATTTATGTAGAAGGAGTTAATGATGCACTAGAGAAGATTCTAATAACTAATTAATGATTATGAATTCTTAATATATTACTACCCTGGGAAAGTGAACATGGTGGTTGATGATTTGATTTGAAACGATATTGGTAGTTTATCCATGATGAGGACCATAAAATGTCCAATAATATTATAATTTTAATATATGTATCTATAAATCCTGAAGGAAAGGGATAATATTGTCTTTCTTAAATGGGTGTTCAACCATTAATTTATGTGATGATTAATGAGACAAAGAAAAAAGATATGGAGTTACAAAAGAAGGTGAAAAATGTTATTGAGGATAACATTGATTATGATGGAATGATAAGGTTAAGCAATCATGTATGTGTTCTATCCATACCAAATTTCATGGAGTTTTTATAGGAGGCTAATAGTTCTTCATTATCTATTCATCATAAAATTATACAAATTTATAGTGATTTGAAAAAAGTATTTATTGTGGGATGAAATGAAGAGAGATATTGTAGAATATGTTTCCCACTATTTTGTATGTTAGTATGTTATGTATGAGAGATAAAAATCTAAGGGGATGTTACAACCATTACACATACCAGAATATAAATGGGAAAACATCCCCATGGATTTTATCATCAGACTTCCCAAAACATATAAATGGTGTAATTGTATAGGGGTCATAATTGACCACCTTACAAAGTTAACAAAATTATTCTAAATTAGAGAATAATTATATCTTGATAATATTTCTAGGGTATAAATTAAGGAAATGGTATGGTTTTATGGAGTACCACATTCTATTATATGTAATCATGATATAGGGTTTACCTCAAAGTGATGGAAAATTATTTAGTAAGATCATGATACAGAGTTGAGTCTCATCACTATAAATCATCCTCATATAGATGATCAATCTGATAGAAAAAATTAAACCTTAGAGGATATGTTGATATATTGTTCTATGTATTTTAAATGTGGTTGGGATCAACACCTTCCAATAGTTAAATTTTATTACAATAATAGCTTTTACTCAAGCATTCAGATGGATCCTTATGAATTCCTCACTGGAAAGATGTGTATAATTATATTTTATTTGGATGAAGTTGGAGAAAGAAATATATTAGGACCAAATGTGGGTAAATAAATGTAATATAAGGTTAGATAAATTCAACATCACATAAGGGAAACAAAAAGTCAAGAAAATTTATGCTGATAATTTTTTATGTCGTTTGGAATTTGATGATGGTGAGAAGACTTTACTATGAATATTCATATGGAATAATATAATGAAACTCAAAGAGAAAGTAATACTAATCCCTAGGATTAACAGTCCCTTTAAAATTCATAAAACATATTGGGACCATTGTTTATTACTTGGGGCTTCAATAGAACTTCTCTTAGGTACACAATGTGTTCCATATATCTCTATAAAGGAAGTACATACCTGACCCACCACATATACTAAACTCAAAGGTCATACCACCAGAGTGTGGTCTTTCTTGTGAGGAAAAACTACTTGAGACATTGAATCATAAAAATTATGTTCTCTGAAACAAGATCACTAACCCGATAAAAGTTTTGTAGAAAACCTACAAGCTTGAGGAGTTACTTGGGAACCTGAGGATATTTAGAGACAAAAAATATCTTCACTTTTTTTTACCAAAGTGATGAATTTTTAGGGAAATATTAATATTAATGGGTGTAGAATGTGGCACCCCAAGATCATATGATTTTTTTCAAATAAATTTAATTCATTTTATACCTTTCATTATAAATAACCTTGAGTTTTGTTGAAACGTGATAAAATAATATTATTATTATTTAAACACAATTATTATTACCTATCCATTAAACATGGATACATGAATAATATTAATTTTTTTAAATATATGTATAATGGTTTTAAATAAAAAAACTTATTGATAAAAAAGTACATAATTTATTGTAATGTGTTCTATGTTTCCAAAGTACTATTTAAAAAAATGGATTTTACGAACAAATAATAAAATTAATATTATAAACTTTTAAAAAATTTATCTAAATTATTTTTTTAAATATAAATCCCTCAATTATTTTAGGTTGAATTTTTGATATTTTTTGAACAGATGAATTTCTCAATAGATAGTAAAAAATAATAGTTCTTATTGAAATATGACTTTTTATTTAAATAATGTATAAGGTATTTTTTTTAAAATAGTTTATAAAGTAATATTAGTTTTATTATTAATTTATTAATATAATTTAGATCATTTGAATCAATTTTATATTGAAAGTTTTTAGAAATTTTTTTTAACATTTGAATATTTTCTCTTTGGAAAATCACTTTCTCGTTATATTTTTGGGTTTAATTTTAAATTAAAAATTTTAAATTATAATAATGGAATTTTGAAAAATATGTTCCATATTATTAACCAAACTAATTTATATAACATAATAATTTGAACTAAATTTTTGGTCAAAATTATAGTAAAAACAATAAAAATTAATTACCACAGTTATAGTCAAAACAAGTTTACCTATGATTAAATTAAGAATATAAGGGGTAAAATTAAATAAAAACTTATCAAACAACTATTTTATATAAATATTTAGACCTTAAAACATATAATATTTTATAATTTCCCATTTTGGAGGTTTTTTTATGTTATGAAACGTGTATACACATTATTATTTTCAAACATTCCATGTTTTTCCGCACCCCCACTTATAAAAAGACACCCTCTCCTCTTATCATCATAGTTAAAAGACCATTTTTTATATAATAACTTTGAATTTTTATCACCTAAATTCCTTCCCCTAGTTGATAGTTTTTTTGAGATCATAAAGACAGTATTTAAAGGATATAGGTTAAATCAAAATATGTTGTTTGAAGAAGAGGTAACGTTTTAACCTGTTCATTTTTTATACTTATTATTATAAATCATGAAAATAATATTAAATTATTCTGATATAATAACACCAATTTATACCACATATTTATATCTTATTATGATAATTCTATAACTTTTATATATATCATCTTCAATCAAATGGGAAATGAAACTATTGTTCATCTGTTTGGAGGACGATAGCATCGCGAACCAATGTTATTGATTTTCCATCACCACCTATAATTCATGGTTATAATTATGGTTATAATATTTATATGTTAAATTTATGATATTATTATACCTTTATAATTATAATAACACATTAACCTTGTTACCTCCTAACGCTTTTGAAAACATTAATGTCGCTCATGTGTACGACACACTACATCAACCAAACAGATGTGATGTGTTTTTCATTTATATTTTACTTGGATGGTAATAAGTATAGTTTAAATGAATATATATGATATTTTTAACAAAATTATACTTATATATATATATATTATATCACATAGATGATCTTACTATTTATTCCATGCAGGATACGATAACGTTGTTCGTGATTACGATATACTACCTCCTCATGAAGTTATGCGATTCACTTTTCAATAACACTTTTCATGGAAAGTAATTAATATAAATTTAATTAATATATATGATATATGAAATTATAATAATTATTTATAGGTAATATTTTATTTTAATTCCTTCTAATTCATCCATTGGGAAAATGGAAGCAGTGTTCATGTGTACGTACGACCCACCTTCTTTATGAACAGTGTATTTCATTTTCTATCTATAACTTTTAAGGATTACTATAAATACATATATAATGAATATATATGATATTTATATCTTGGTTAAAAATTTTAGGATGATGTAACCATGTTAAAATTAATAGGAATGATAAAAAATCAAAATATACATGAAATACGAAGCAGTTATTTCCTGAAATGTGATTTTAACAGGAAATTTTTAATAAACAGGTAATAAAGAGTCATAAGTAAATAATATATGGTAGGATACATATAATTATTGTTCTATAATAGATTTATAATAAAATTATATTTATTATATAGGAGGTTTTAACATGCATGAAGTAATTCAAGTCTTTTGGCGATGGATTTTTATCTCAACGTGTCTTCTTTGGGACATACGTTATGTTATACAGATGTCTTATTTTATAAGGTGTATATAAAAATGATTTAAAATGTAATATCATGAATTTATTTATTATCCTAATATTATTATATTTATTTAATTTTATTCCTTTATCGGGATTATGATTCAATGTTAATAGCATTTTAAGAGTCCTATGATACAATCTCATCATTTAATGGGATTATTTATGTTAATGATTCCAATGATGAAATATTGTTTATTATCTCTTAATAAAATCATGAAATTTATTATTATATGGTTATTTATTGGTAATAAAATTTCTGTTAATTCCCCTATATTTTTTATTTCATTAATAATTTTTTTTTTTAAAATAATTTTTTTCTATATTCGGTTGAATTTTTTTATTCCATATATATGTTTTATAAAAATATTTTCAAAAAATTTATAATGTTCCTATGATTTTATTTAATATTGTTTTTAATTGTTATTTATTTTTTAAAAAAAATTAATAGGAATATTCATGTTGTTTTCAAAAAAAGGAACATTTCTATTTTTCAAAAAATGTGAAAGGAATCTGTCTTTTACTGTGTACAACATTTCCCGCCATCATGAACACTATTTTTTTAAATCAAAATTTACATGTTTCAAAATTTATTTTCGAAGAAAATGTTTTGAAATATTTTTAATGATTTTTTGTTTTAAATAGTTATTTTCAATGAGAGGTTATCTGATTCATGAAATATTCATTGTGTCTTTCGAAAATAATTTTCCATATAATATTTCATAATTTGATGTTAATGATGATTTACTTGGGATTTTATCCAATGATACCATTCATAGCCATTCTATGGATGGTTTAGGTTTATGGAGACAAAATATCTATGAAACTTGTTTCTTTACCCTGAGTTATGATATAAAAAAATGTTTATGAAACCCAATATTTTCTTAGGTTATGCTATGATTTATGTTTTTAGTTTTTTTGGAAACAAATGTATAGATTTTATAATTGGAGGGACGTATATCTCCTTCCAATTCATTGTGTAATTATTAATGTTCTATGACCTCAGAGGGAACATGATAGGTTATCCCAAGCATAAAAATGGTATTGGGGTGGTCATCCAAATCCCTAAATCAAGTATGGGGGTGGTTATCCAAATCGTAACATGTAATGAATGTCTTGGTGGGTAGCCTTGATATATGGTTTTTTTGCTTATGTTTTTTCCACAATTCAACATCTTATGCCAATTTTATGCTCACGAAGCCTATGATATTCTATTACTTTATTATTCATGTCTTATGAACATCCAATATTTATTCCATGAGTAATGTTTATGATCTATGATATGCCAGGTATTTTTTTCTTCAAATTTTATTGTCATGTTCTCAATCATTTATGATCATGTTATATTGATATCTCCCTGTTTTACTCTAAATAATCATATGATCTCACCATTTTTTATGATTCCTTTCCCCATGTTATGATGAAAGGTATTATTTATGAAATGTTTACTAAATTTTATAGTCCTGAATAACATTGTGGGAGATTATTTATTTAACTTATGGACAAATTTTTATGTATCCATGATTCTAAAGGTAGTAAACATAAATTATTCTGGTGAATATTTTTATAATATGTAATGAATATTCGTCTATGAATGTGTAATATTTATGTATTCAAGGTTTTTCTCTGAAAGATATAAAATGGATTAATTATTAAAAATTATAAAAAAGTTATAAATATCATATTTATTCACTAAATAACCCCTTTGAACCATTAATCTAACATGGTTAAGAAAATAATACACCACTTCATAGAGGCGATAGTTCACATGTACACACAATTGAGATCTTTATTTCTATAAGGAAAGTAAAAAAGGTATATAATTTCTATAAAATTTATATAATAACATTTTATTATTTTAATATTAGTTATACCGATATATTATAATGGAAATAATATATTTGGAAGATAAATATAGTGAAACAAATATTTAATGAGGTGATTGGTACTCATGTAGAGATTTTGATCCATCTCCTGGAGAACCTCATTGAAATTTAGGATTTATAAGTTTTATATGGGTTATGGGGGTTCCAAAAGTTATACGAGAATCATTGGAAAATAAAACATGTATATATTATAGTGGACTGTGTAATTTATATATTGTTTGTAAAGGGTTGCTGGGTGTCTCCTTTTACAAGTGAGGAGAGTCTTATTGATTGCAATAAAATAAAATGAAAAGTAAATATTAAGGGAAAGTGGATCCAAAAGTCGAAAATAATAGAGATAATATGAGTTTGGTGTGACACTCCTATCAAAAACTCATTTTGTGAAAAACATTCAGTGACTTTATTCATTTTCTCTGTAGTTTTGACTTCTTTCCAAAATTATCCTTTACCACATTGACTTATTTCTTACCATTGTAACTTATTTTTAGACTATAAAATAAATTACAATTATTATATAAGTTAGATATTATGATTGAATATTTTAATAAAATTTCAAAATATTAAATTTATAAAAGTGAAAAAGATATCTTTTAAAATAGTAAATGTGCAATACATAAAAGAAATTTATAAAAAATGTAACTTAAGTTTTAAAATATCAAATATAATATTTTAAATTAAAATTAATATTTGTAAATGTATATTTTTCATAAATAATAAATATTTGGTCAATACAAGAGGTTTTATAAATCTTTCAACTAATTTTACAACTGAATAAAGTCATAAAAATAAAGTATTCATTAAAAAGATATTTTTCACTCTTCATCTAAAAATAAATATTTTTATAAAATTAATAAATATTAATCATAAGATAATATTATTATGTTGAATCTAAAAGTAAGGCGCATCTTCTAAAATTAAAATTCATAAATTTAATTTATTAACTTTTAATTATAAATATATAATAAAATAAAAACACTTTTTTAGGAAAATAATTTTTAAATTATTAATAATTTTTTATTCTTATTTCCTATCAATTACTAATTATGTTATTTTTGATATATTATTAATATAATTATTATAACATTTCTTCAATTAATCATAATATATAAAATTTATTAAAATAGAAAAATAATAATTCCTAAAAATAAATTTTTAGGAAAAATACATTTTGAACATTAAAATAATCTTATCAATTGTTTAGCTACACTAATTGAATTTTATCAATGAATTGATATTAAAATTTTCATATCAATTTTATTCCATTATAAATTTCATAATGAATTTTATTCTATTTATATCCTCCATTTCAAAAACAAAATTACAATGGTCCCATTTAATAGTTATAATTTTATCTTAATCAAACACATCGTGGTTCATTTTTTGTTCACAGTTGCATATTAAGAAATCTATTCAACATTATATTTAATGAAAGGAAATATTTACTAAAATATCTAGGTGATATATGGTATAAGTGCATTGGGAATACCATGACTAAATTTTGGGCTTTCCCAAGGTTTGAGTCACTAATTGGAAAACACAAGGCACTAGGTACCTAGTAGGCCATGGGGTGGTTTTTAAAAATTGAGAGCATGGTTGTATTTTTTTGGTCATCCCCTATCTAGATGAGAACAGAATGAGGGATCTATTATTGTAACACCGTAATATTTTTTTGAAATATTTATTTCAAATAAATTTATCTTATTTGATAGATTTAATTACATATAACACTGATCTTGTCTTTCTTTATATGCAACACCGAGTTTAACTTGTATTACCCACAACATTGAGTTCAAAAGAAACACAATATACTATTAAACTATTAATATGACGATTCTCACCTAGCCATTGGAATGGAAGGTATGAATATGATTAACTAAATTATAAAAAATATATGGTGTAAAAGTCTATATAAAATTAATTCTTTTATTATCAATTAATTTGAAATGAAAATAATAACTATATGAAAATAAAAGAAATCAATTTTTGAAAAAACTATTTTTTTTCACACCAACAAATTTTATCTATATATATTAAATAAATATCTAATGTTTAATTATTTAATTTAAATTTTCATATTATAAATTATAAATATTTTATTAACATTCAATTTATGTATATTATAGTCATGAGATTAGAATAAATAAAATGCTATAATTAAAAATTTATTTTTTAAAAAAGAACTTTAATCATATTTTAGGCACTTATATTTATTAAATTAATTTTTTCAACTTTTATAAAATTTATTAGATAAAATCAATTTTTTTTAATCTTAATGTAAAAAGTATCATATATTTTTTTTTATAATTTTATGAGACGATATTTTTTTATTGAAGAGTAAAAATACTGGTTTTTGTTACGAATTGTCATTAATTTAGAAGAATTTAAAAACAACCATTTTATTTTAAGGTGGTTTTAAAATAAAATTAGTTCAAATATATATTTATTAATATGATTTAAGTTAGTGGAATAAATTTCATCTTGAATTTTTAAATTAAAACATTCTCTACTTATATAAATTTTATCATTCAAAAACCACCATTTTATCATGTTTATAGGTTTAATTTTAAATTAAAATTTTATACTAATGTGAATTTAATTCAGAAATCTAGATTCCATATTTATAATAAGAATAATTAATATTATATAATAATTTAACATAATTTTTTTGTCAAAATGAATAATAAAAAAATTAAAAAATAATTATCACAGTTAAGGATAAAATGATTTTACTATAACATCCCGAGTTTTAAGAAAGAAGCACTATGTTCAACAGTGCACATGATATGCTACATCGAGCTTAAATAAACAACAAAATTTTATTAATTAAAATATTCCATTATAACCTTTCTTTTGTAAAGGAAGGAATAAATATCATCAATGGAATTATGAAAATATGGTTTACACATATTTATATAATGACTCCTTGGTTACCAACTTAACTTGAAATGGAAATAAAAACTAATTGAATATAAATGACTTGTTTTAATAAAAACCTATTTAAAAGAGAATAATTGTTTTTAAAAAATCATATCACTCTTTATGGATTTTTATTTAATGAAAAATATATGTTATATATTCAATTTAATGTTTGAAATTTATCATATATTTTTACTATATATGATATAATAAAAAATTCATTTTTTTGAATAAAAAAAGTATTTATCGAAAAAAATATAGTTTTACCGCCTTTTAGAAAGAACCATTTTAAATCTAGTTTTTGAAAATTTAATGAGTTCTATTATATATAATAAATTTATTATTTGGAAGCGAGACATGAAAATTTACATTGGTTGATGTTTTGGTATTTTCATGATAAAATCCATTTTTAATAAATTGTTGAAAATACTGCATTTTATTTCAAAAATTCTTTTTCATCTGATTTATTTATATAGCTATGTAATCATTTTAATAGGTTTTATAGTGTAATTGGATTTAGTTATTATAAATTAATCAAATTATGGTTGTCATAATAAATTTCTAATTGAAATTTGATATAAACAAGTGTCAATCTTTTGATGGGTTTTACTTTTTAAAAAATCTGCCTTCTCATTTGATGACATTATTTAATTTTAAATTAACTATTTCAACTTCTGTGTTTTAAAATTGGAAAAATGGATTCAATATTTGGAATAATAATGTCCAAATTGTGTAAATTTGCCGCTTTAATTTTTTTAAATTATTAAAAGTAACTTCACTAATTATTTTTATTTACCATGGTTAAATTGTAAACTAGGTAAATATGGGTAAAAAATTATATTATAATAATATAAAACTACCCTAACACGTGTAATAATCCCATTGGAAGAAATATATCAATCTATGATCATTATTGGGTTGATTTTAGGACCCAATGAAGCCACCTGTATGTGATAATGACCTTTTATTTTAATTAATTTAAAGTAATGAAAAATATAACATAAACATGTATGTTTTACTAAAATAATTTTAATATAGGGTAATATAACTGATATCTAGGATTATAATTAGTCACTAGACATACGAAATTATTCCCTACATCATGTTATTTTATTTATAATTTTTCAGTATTAACTAAAAAAAATTCATTTATGACATAATGATGATGCTGTGATTACCTCATTAAAAATATATTCAAATAAATGATGTTATAAATATTAAAATAAATAAAATTTCTCAATTTTTATTCCATAAGAGAATATTTTTTGAAGAAATTGACATTTTATGGATGATTTAATGAATTAATTTCTATGTAATCATGTTTTTAGGACTTTAACAAAAATCAATTACTAAATAGTGTCAAAATTGACACAAATGAGTTTTAAATACAATACAATTTTATGAAATGGTATAATTGTACTAAAAATACTCTATTCGATCAAATAACAAATATAATGTTAAAAATTTCATTAATTATTCAAATTTTATTCTATTGGAATTTTATAATAACTGTAGTAACCATATATTATGAAAAATACAAGAAGACAAGGTAAGAGTTAATGTTTTTAACTTAGTGTTAAAGCTACAGGATAAGGTTAATTTTGTGACACAAACTTGTATAAAAACTATTTGTTGAGATGATTTATACCCATACTAATATTAAACTCGAAATATATAAGTTTGGAACTATTATAATTTAAAAATCTATTTTTAATAACATAATATTTCAAGACTTTCTTTAAGTGCCCCTCCTCCCTCTTATAAAAGGCCAAAACCTCTACCCACTTACACACACTTCTCAAGAAACATTGATCATACAAATTATGCTCAAATAATCTCACAACATCACTACCATCCTCTTATAACCCTTACCTTGGGAATATGTCAATTCAAAAATTCTTTTGGTTCAAATCAAAATGAGTTACCCGATTTAGAGGCAACGTCTTCACTCAAGATTCTTTATTTTAATTATCCAAACCATAACCTATCTTTATTAGATTATTTTATAACAATAAAAGTATTATAAATATAATATAATGTTTTTATTCTATGTGTTAAACCTATACTTACACACACCCTTATCTAATGGATATAGAACATACTATTTCTCAGTATGGCGAACTACTCCTCACAAAACAATAACTGTTCAGTTTTCTCCTACCACCACTCATGCTGACCATTATGATTGAAATTTATTTATATATTATATTTATTATATTTATATTTTCTCTATGATTATGTAATTTTTATTATAACATACCTTTATTCTTTCCATAATATGTAAATATAATAATTTCATTTGAGGAAGTGTGGACTACCGCCCCCTCAAAGTGATATGACTCGTTCATTCGAAACATGGAGTGTATAAAGGATGGATTTAATTAAATTATGTAAAATATATAAAATTCATATTATAATATAATTATAATATAACTATGTATCATTTATTTTTCATTCCTTTAAAATGACAAAGAAAACAAAGTAGCGTTCATACATACGTACGACCAACCACCTCCATGAACAATGAATTTCATTTCTTATCTCAAAATATTATGTACAATTATCAATAAATATATATTTGATAAATATTATATTTAAATTATCAAGATAATTATGTAGATTATGGACTTATGAAAACAAGGAAAATTTCTAATTATAACAAGTTAATTTTTGACTCAAGTACCAAGCATCGACAAAACATCCGATATGAACTCAAATAATTAACTAATTTATATAACATGGTAATAAGAAATAAAAAATGATTAATAAACATGGAAAATATTATTATGAAAGTATAAATTAACATAATATTATTATTCAAGAATATAAAGAACGAACGAGATAAATCATACTCGAGGTAAGGGAATTCCTAAACTCAATTTCCACTCACTGAGTTTTACACATACTTTGTTGATTTTATAATTCCAATATTATGTGATGAATCACTGTTTTTTTAATTATATTATAAATTAAAATTTATTTTGTGTGAATTTACTATTTATACACATAATCACCTCATTGATAATTTTTTATGTCATTTAAACAAACTTTCTAAAGAACCTCTCAACCCAATTTCTATTCATTGGGTTAATATTCTAATTCATGATTATGTCATGATATGATTATGTGAGAAATAAATTTTCATTACCTTTATTTTATTAATACTTTATTTATGGGTATTTATAGTGAATATACATAATCGATCCGTTTTATTAACAATAGGATCCTTGTAAGGGCAATCTTAACTAAATATCCATTCATTGAGTTAAATATCCATGCCATTGGTTTTGTATTTCCAAGAATAAATGTGAAAGAACTATGATAGTTTTACCCTGAATATATACTTATAATTTTCATACCTATATTTTTCACACATAATTATTTCATTTATTTATAGTTAATCTAATGATACAATCTTTGTAAGGGAATTCACATTAATATCCATTCATTAAGGCATATCATGATGTTATGAACCATTATTATTATATAAAGTGTATATAAAACCCTTTTTAGATGTTATATAATGAATTAATATTGTCTCCTAATATTTAAATTTTGGATTAATGTTATTATTTAATGATTTATATTCAAGTGTTTCTCATGTTTTAAGGGACTCTTTAACTAAAACATCATTTTAAAACTTTTAATGATTTATTCTTCTAAATATTTAACATTAATGTCCATGTATTCAAAATTACCTTAAGGAATTATTTATATTTACATGAGTTTTTTATGTTTCAATTCCTTTTAAAAGTTTGAAATTTGTATGTGGCACTTTCATTCAATAATATTCTTTTCAAATGTTTTAGTTGTGTTTTAAAAGGGGATTGATTATTTCAATAACATTGAAGTTTTTTTCTATATACTTCATGAGTGGAATTTAATGATTTTATTTAACTATTATGTATTTATTTTTATTTACAAGTTTAAAATTTTCTTTTAAAATATTTTTTTTTCAATTATGAGTTTGAGACTTATAGAGATGAAATGTGATTTCAAAGTGGAAATGTTATTTTTCCTATATTTTTTATTTATGTTTTATGATTATGTTATGGTTTATGGGAATTTCTTAAGTGTATGGGTGGTTTTTTGATAAACCAATGGTATATGATCCCATGATATATTGCTAATTATTTGGGTAATGTGATGGAGTAAAATGTTTAGGATTCTATTAATAGATTTATGGAATATACTATGATAGGTATTCCAAACGTAACCCTGATGGTTAATCCCTATGTAACAGTGAATCCTACAATTTAATTATGATATGGATGCCACATGTTACCTTAATGTTTTATTATTTCTATGAAGTTTTATAGTAATCTTATTATTAAATTATGTAATCTAAGTAGTTTTTGTTTTATGGGTGAAAAATATGAATTTATTGAAAGTTTTTCAAGGGTTTTAAATATTAATGGACAAATAATTTTTTTCCTTATTTTATATTATTTACTATGATTTGAATGCTCATCTGTTGTTTTTTAACTGTTTTTTATAGGTTATAATGATGGTTAAAGGAAATCAAGAAATCAAGATGATTCATTTATCAAGATAAAGGAAATCATGTCTTTATAGGGTTTCCTTTAGTGTAAAAAGTAGATACTAAGTTTAAATATCCAAATGTAATTTTTGTGTGTACAAAATAATAGTTATGGCCTAAGTCTTTGCAAATATAAACTTGAAAATATACTCAATGTGATACATGGTAAAATTATTGACACAACAAAATAGTATGTATTGTTTAAGGATGTGGACTTATAGTTGTTATTAGAAGATGATTCAGACAGTTTTGGAGATTATGATGTTTTCTTAATAGTTAAGGATATCATAATGGGTTTATAACTTTAATGATTATCATATGTTAAATGTCTTAAAAACCCATTTTAGGGCTTATGTTATGAAATTTCAAGGTAATTAACGGTATTTTTGGAGATATTTATTTTTGAGGTAGTTATGGGTTAATACATTTGGGGATAAAAAATGAAAGGTATAGAATAAATTTTGAGGTTAAATAATGTAAGGGTTATTTTTGAGTCTTATAAAAAGGGAAAACCCAAAAGATGAGTGACAACCTGTAATGTTCGGTGAGGCCACATGAATCGAACCCACAATCGAAGGGCCACAAGGGAACATCTCCTACCACTGACTTACATGAAGTCCCGAGTTAGTATGAATTATTCTTTTAAGTTAAATTATTTTATGGATTAAGAATAATTTTATTTGGTAGAAATATATTTTATCAAATGGATATACATAGTATAGAAAAATTATTTGGTGATTAAGTGATAAATGTTATTTTTTAATACATTCACTATTTTGGGAACATTATATTCCCAAGGAAAATAGAATACTATGGGATTTCTTTTAAAGAGTGATGGTTGAATTTTATTTTTAATGAATCTATGTTTTTTTGTATACATATGGAAATATGAGTTATTTATGTGATGAAATATATCTGAATTTTGGGTTTCAATCTTAGTTTGGAATATTTTTATAAATTTTAAGGACATTTGTTTATTGGGTAGTCTTTGTTTAACTTTGGGTATTTTTTGATGAATTATAGATATTAAGAGTGGTATTTCTATTTATAAAGGATTATTATATTGAGGGATTATCTGATATTGTACTAACCACTTTGGTTTTGGTTAATATTTTAAGATAGGATAAATAGACAATTAATAATTTGTGGATTAATAAGATGATTCATCCTAAATACTCATTGGTTTGACAAAAAGTTGAGTTTGTGGTGTAATTTGATAAAGGGATGAAACTATAAATGTAAAGTAAGTATATTTCCTTATTTTATTTTTATATTTATTAAAATAATTCCTCAATATTATTATGTGGATCTTAAATAAAAATTCTTTCCATTAACATTTTCTTTCAATGAAATCAAAGACCATTTTACCTATCAAAAGTTTGTGGTTTTCTGGTTGTTAACTTTCTTTCGATCTTGTTTTCTCTCACTTTAAATCTGGAAAATATGGTTAGTTTTTCACCAATATCCATGTTTTACTATATGTAACCGTAGAATGTGATATCTTGGGTGACCTTTGTACTTCACTTTCAATTTTTTAATGTGGAAGTTTTATTAAACCTTTTTTCGATGTGGGCTTACAATAAAGGAATTTTGAAAAGTCATACCATAGTTACCGACCACAAATTCAAATTGAGAGGATGAAATTTATTAATGGGTGGGATATAAAATCCCATGTTTTAAGAAATAATAACTATGTTCAATAACATACATGATGGGATACAACAAGATTAAATGAAGATCTAAATATTATTATTTAAATACTACCATTATAACCATGTCGTTGGAATGGAATTAATGAATAATATCAACTGAATTATGAAAATATGGTCTAAAAATGTTTATATAATCACTATTTTGTTAAAAAATTAACTTGAAATGGAAATAAAAACCAATTTAATATAGGATGTGTTTTAATGAAAATATATTTAAAGGGGAATAAATGTGTTTCTAAAATCATATCACTCTTTATGTATTTTAATTTATTTAAAAATCTATGTTATAGAATCAATTTAATGTTGTAAATTCATATTATATGTTTTATTGATATTATATAATAAGAAATTATTTTTTTCGGATAAAAGAAGTAATTTTTTTAAAAAAAAATCATTTTTACCACCTTTTGATGGAGAACCCTTTTTAATTATATTTTTTACAATTATATAAGTTATATTTGACATATTAAAATTCTTCTTTTGAATAGGTGCATAAAAATTAAATTTGGTTGATGTTTTGGTATTTTCATGAAAAAAATAATTTTTAATGAAAATAAAGAATATTGCATTTTTATTCAAAACTACTTTTTCATCTGATTTATTTATACTTTTAGATTATCATTTTAATTGGCTTTAAATTTTAATTGGAATAAATTTTTAAAATTTAATCCAAATATGTTAATTGGAAATAATTTCACATTTAAATTTTATATTAAATCATGTTAATGTTTTGATAGTTTTTTCATTTTAAAATACCCACTTTCTCATTTTGACAACGAGTTTAATTTAAAATTAATTATTGTAACTTCGGTGATTTGAATTTGAAAAAATGGATTCCAAATTTTGAATCAAAATGTAAAAATTATTTAAATTTTCCCCTTTTATTTTTGGACATTATGAATAGTAACTTTAGTAATTATTTTCATTTACCAGGGTTAGAGGGTAAATCAGGTAAATAATGGTAAAAAAATACCATAATATAAATCGACCGTAAAAAGTATCTTAATCTTATTGTATGAGATATGGCCAACTATGGTCATATTTGGGTCGATTTTAGGACCACATTGAGACACTTTAATGTGATAATGACATGTTATAAGAATTAATTTAATGTTAAGAGAAATATAACATAAACACGTATCTTTTACTAAAAAAAATTAATATAGGGTCATATAAATAATCTATATGACTTAAAATAGTAATAATAAATCTAAAAATATATCCTAAATCATGGTATATTTTTATAATTTTTAGGAATTAAATAAAAAAATTTATTTATGACACAATGATGATTCATCTATTATCTTAGTAATGAATGATTCAAATAAATGATATTATAAATATTAAAATAAATTTAATTTGAACATTTTGATGCCAAAAACGATTTTTTTTGGAATATATTGACTTATTTTGGATAAATTAATTCATTAATTTAGTAATAATAATGTTTTTATGACTTTAAAAAACATCGATTACTAAATAGTGTCAAAATTGACATAAATGAGTATTTAAAACAAATACTGTTTTATTAAATGCTGTAATTGTCCTAAAAATCGAGGATTCTGAAAAATTTCTTAAATAATGTTAAAAATGACATTAATTATCCACTTGTTGTTCTCTTGTCATTTTATAGTAACTATAATAACAAAAAATATAAAAAAAATACATAGTAAGAGTTAATGTTTTTAACTAAGGGTTAAAGCTAAAAGATAAGGTTAATTTTGTGACACAATAATTTCTAAAACCTATTGGATTAGAAGATTTAGACCCATACTCATCCTAAACTCGAATTATATCACTTTTTAACTATAATAATTCGAAAATATATGTTTATTAAAATAATATTTCAACACTTTTCTAAAGTGCCCATCCTCCAACTTATAAAAGGCCACCACCTCTACCCACTTACAGACACCTCTCAAGCCCTTTGGTTCACATAAATTCTACTAAAATAAGATTTAAATATCCCTACCTTTATCCTAGAATCCTTAACTTGGGTATAAGGGAATTCAAGAAATCATTTTGGCTTAAATCAAAAAGTGTTACGCTTTTTGGAGGTAACGTCTTCTCTCAAGACCCTATCCTTTATTTTAATTCTCCAACCCCAAAACCTCTATTTATTTCATTATTATATAAAAAATTTATCATAAATATGTCAATATTTTTTATGCTATGTTTTAAAACTAAACTTACACACACCCCCATCTAATAGATATAGAATATATTCTTTCTGTTTATGACGAACTACTGTCTCAGAAAACGATGATTGTTCAATTTTATTCTACCACCTATCATGGTGGCCATTATGATGGAATGATATTTATATAATATATATATATTATATTTATATTTTATCTATTATCCTTTAATTTTTATTATAATATTCCATTTTTTGTTTCAACAATCTCTAAATACGATACTTTCATTTGAGGATGTGTGGACTACCACCCCCCTCAAATTGATATGACTCGTTAATTTCATACACGGAACATATAAAGGTTGTTGTTAAAAAAATTATGTAACATATATAACATATATATTATACTATAATTATAATATACCTATGTATCATTTATTTTTCATTCCTTTAATATGACAAAGAAATAAAAGTGGCGATCATTCAAACGTATTACCTACCGTCTCCATAAACTGTGCATTTTATTTCTTATCTACAAATATTATGGAATATTATAAATAAATATATATTATATATATATTATATTTAAATCATGAATATAATTATGGAGATTTTGGACTTACGACAACATGGGAAATTTTTAATTATAATAAGTTCATTTTTTACTCATGTATCGAACATCGAAAAAACGCCCATTATGAAATAAAATAATTAACTAATATCTATAACATGGTAATAAGTAATATAAAATAAATAATAAAATTAAAAATTTTCTTAGTAAATTATAAATTAACTTATGTTTATTATTCGGTAATATAAATAATGAACGAGACAATTCAGACTTTAGGTAAGGCAAGTTCTAAACTCTATTTCCACTCATTAGGTTTTATGCATACATTATTGATTATATTATGCCAAGAGTATGTGTGGAATATTTGTTTTTATTTATGTTGTATTTTAAACATCCCTTTCTGTGTATATAATTCTTCTACACATAATCACCACATTGATAAATTCTTACGTCATTTATACAAACTTTGTAAGGCAACTTCTTAACAAAATTTCTATTCTTCGGGTTAATCTTATACTTCTTGATTATGTCATTATATGATTATGTGTTGAATAAATTTTAATATAATATATTTTAATTATACTTTATTTATTTGTATTTATAGTGAATACGCATAATCTATCTAATTTATTAACAAAAATAAACATTGTACGGGAAATATTAACACAATCCCCATTCATTGAGTTAAATATCCAAGTCATTGTTTTTGAATTTATAAGAATATTTATGAATGAACTATGATTGTTTTACATTGAATATATACTTATATCTATTGTATTTATATTATTCACACATAATTATTTCATTTATTTATCCTTAATCTAATGATACAATATTTGTAAGGGACTTCCTCTCAATATCCTTTCATTAAGAAATATCTTGATGTTACGAACCATTATAATTATATAAGGTGTATATAAAACCATTTTGACATGTTATATCATGAATTAATAGAGTCTCATGATATTTAATGTTTGGTTTAATTCTATTCTTTAATTATTTTTATTCAATGGTTTCCCAAGTGGTAAGGGAAGCATTAACTAAAACATCGTTTTATATGTTTTAAATATTTATTACTATAAATATTTCACTTTAATGAAAATGTTTCAAAAATTATTTTAAGGACTTATTTGTATGGACATGAATTTTTTAAGAATAAATTATTTTCAAATGTTTCAATGTGGTATGTGAAACTTTGACTAAAAAATATTCTATTAAAATGATCTAACTGTGTTTTAAAAGGGGATTTATTATTTCAATAACATTGAATGATTTTTATATATACTTCATGAATAGAATTTTTAGATTTCATGTTTATATTTTATATTTTTATTTACTTTAAAGTTTTACCATTTTATTTTAAAATAACATCTTCTCATTTATGAGGGTGTGACTTATAATGATTAAATGTGATTTCAATATTGATAAGTTATTTTTCCTTTATTTTTTGGTTTATAAGTTATGATTATGTTATGGTTTTTGAGAATTTCTTAAGTGTATGAGTGGTTCTGTGATAAACCAAGGTAGGTTGAGCCTGTGATAGCTCTCTAATTATTTGGTTAATGTGATTTAGGTAAATTTTAAGGTTTCTCCTAATAGATTTGGGGAATATACTATGATGTGTATTCCAAACACTACTGGTAATAGAACCTATACCCATAGTTTTAAACCGTGGGTATAGCCCTTGAAACCGTGGGTATAGGATATACCCACGATTTCAAGAACCTCCGGCAGTAGTGCCGTTGCAATAGCTCTATACCCACAGTTTATATAGAACCATGGGTATAGATGAAGAAAAATTCACATTACCCACGGTTTAAAAAACCGTAGGTATAGACATCTATACCCACCGTTTTCAAACCGTGGGTATACTGATTTAAATCTCCCCATATGTACCCACAGTTTTCAAACCATGGGTATAATGATTTAAATCTCCCCATATGTACCCATGGTTTGCAAACCGTGGGTACACTGAATTAAACTCCCGAAATGTACCCATGGTTTGGAAAACCATGGGTATAGACTTGTTCACTAGGGTGAGAAGCTGCAACTCCACCTCCCTACCATTATTCACCTACAGATATATCAATCATGCCATTCAGATATATCATAAATCAAAAATAATATGAAAATACCTACTCTGGTATATCAATCCCAATATGAAAATACAATGGAAATTAGAGGAACTCGTCAAAGCATCTTGACTAAAAAACAGAGGAAGACACACATTCTTACCCTAACTGTAGAATGGGTGTATATTCCCATTCCCTACAAAGATGTTTCTTAGAAGATCCTAGAAATGATGGAATACAAGACATAAATTCCTAAAAATATCCTATAAACCTTCCAAAATGCGATCGCATCAGTGGAAAT
The DNA here is from genome assembly GCA_963277665.1 of Viscum album. Lineage (NCBI taxonomy): Eukaryota > Viridiplantae > Streptophyta > Magnoliopsida > Santalales > Viscaceae > Viscum > Viscum album. Next base: position 671,907,408 of record OY728133.1, read on the forward strand.
AGATAGGAGTTAGGTCAAGTTCTGTTCAAGGATATGGTATGTGATGATCTAATAATATTTCAAGTGTTGAGTCCTTCATTTCATCCACTTGTCATCCAACCTCAAAAAATCATATTTTATTTCATTCAATAAATGAAGTGGAACCAAACATGGCCTTATGGGAACACCAATTTAGTGTCTTCAAGAAAACCAGTACAGTTGAAATAAAAGATGCTCACCTTCTTGGGAATCAAAAAATGATGTAGGGTATGAGATGATAAATATCTTGGACAATTTTGGGAAGATCCCTTGCCTGGATTCATAGGGATAAAACTGAGAATTGGACATGAGAATTTAGCATGATATTAAAATCAACCCCCCCCCCCCCACCACCATAAATATATTCCAAATGTTTGACCCCATTTTATGAAGGCATCCTTTATAAAATTATCATATCACATAAATACAGAGTTTAAAATCATTAGTGAAACATACCACATTGGTTTGTACAACACCAGGTGAAACACAAACTACACTGATACCAGACTCAGCAAGCAGCTGCTTGTAGAGGACACTACTAAATATGATCTGTAATGAAACAGTGACACTATTTTGAATTTCACTGTTAAAAAAATAGAATATCGTGAAAATTAAAAAAACAATTTCCCATCCCATTAAAACACTTTTACTACTTTTTGTAAATGTTTAGAGTGATGTTGAGGGTTTATAAGGACTTTAAATCATTGGACAACCAAGCACCATACAGCTTCATGTGCACCTGTGGAACCTTGCTGCTGGATTATCCCACTAAATTGGTGAACTTACTTTCACCAGAAATAACATTCATATCTTCAGAGTCGACAATGCCAATATGATGTATATATTGAAAGGAAGAGAAAAATTTATATCAAACCCATAATTTTGGTTCAAAGAAAGAAGTAATGAAATGAAATGCGGTCAAAAATCAGCTAATAAATCATGTAGATGTAACGAGTAAATGAGAAAAGCACTGAGACTGGACATGCTCCTAATGTTTTGAAATTTCAATTTAAGAGGTAATACGTAAAAGACAATGAATTGTTCAGACAAAAGAACTTACAACAGAATTAATGTTAACAATTCGACTTGGAGAATCTCTAATAAGAGATAGCGAGAGAAAAACTGTAAGTAATGCTGGAGACAAATGATTCACATGCATATGTTGCTCGTATCCAACCACTGAAATTTTTTGTTGTTCTAATTATAATAAAATGTTATCTCATGTTGAGTTATTTGTGTATGATTCCTCAACCCTATCACAACCTGAACCACTTTATGTCTAACCCAAACCTGTTTAACTCATGTCATGTCCAAATATCATGTCATGTTAAAAGTTGTCACCTCCAATTGAGGAAATCCGAAAATAATTTTAAAAAATCTAATACAGAAATCAGATGCCCCCATCAAACAGTATTGGCCTCCTACAATGAACATTAAAAACCTATGATCAAATCACATGAAGGAATAATAAGTCATTTACCATTGGAATTCCCAAAGCCTTAAGATCCCCATCACCCATGTGTAACAGGGCTACCATGTCAACCTAGAAAACATGAAAACATGAAAACATTAAAACAGAAAAGAAAGAATTTTTAGAAATGAGTTTAATTCAAAATATAAATTAAATAACCCTCACATATGGTTAACAATTAAATATGAAAATATTAGCAACATATTAATGTGCTTAAGTTAGTTTATTTCTTCGACCAAGAGAACTAGATTGACCAAGGCATAATCAATTGACTTGACCATAGAGAAGTTCTTGATTTTAGAATGATCTTGTAGCCAATTTATTTGACTCGTTCATGAATGAAAGAGGTGGAAATATCTTGTTAAACATCCTTTGAAATTGATATATCGCTTCTATGTTTATTAATTGTCTTTAAATATCATTTAAATTCTTGTATTAAAATTTAGTTTGAACTTATTTTTGATTACAAATCACTAGGTTAACAGTTATGTAATTTCAGGATCTTGCAGGTCAGTCGTGTTCCTTGTGGGACTGACCTTGGACTCTCGTTGTTCTATACCTTAGTAGTATAGTGAAGTATCAAGTATATCCTAAATTCTAAACTTGATAGTCAATTGAAAGTAAAGACATCGGTCAGCGAGTCAAGTAACTTCACCCATTTCAATTATAGAAATAACATTTTATACTTCAATCAATACTTGTACATCTCTTCCAGTTTCAAATTCATAGGTCTCATATGGGTACAAAAAAATGTACATGAAAATGAAGGCATTGTTGTAGAAGTTCCTTAGAATCATCATGTGCTTTATTTGGTGTTTTAGCATATTCATTCTAGAGTGACTGGGATGAGACACTTTCTTCTATCATCAGGCCTAGTGAACCAGGAGCTTCCAGGAGGAACCTGGCCTATTTCAAAGATAGTTCTCTAATTTAAATTTTTTTGATCGTTAAATATATGATCTTCCCCCTCCCCCTGCCTATCCCATCCCCATCCCTCCCCACTGCCTAGCCCTCACCCTCCCCCCTGCCCAACCCTTCCCCTGCCCAGCCCTCCCCTCCCCCTACCCAACCCTCCACTTGCCATTCCCTCCCCCTCCCCCCTTCCCAGCCCCTCCCCCTCCCTTCCCACCGCCCAGCCCTCCCCCTGCCCAGCCCTCCAACTGCCCAGCCCCCTCCCACTCCCACTCCCCCTCCCCCTACACAGCCATTTCCCTGCCCAGCCCCCTCCCCCCTGCCCAACCTCTCCCCCTCCCTCCCCACTACCTAGACCACCCCCTGAATCTCCTTGCATGAAATATGTAGATGCATGACATGTTTTATATGGATGCAGACCCAACCAGGTAAGGTACTACAACTGTTAGAAAACATTCTAAAATTTTGATAAGGTACTACAACTCACTGTATTACAAAACATATTATAACCAAAAACATATCTAAAATCATGTGTCCAACTAAATATGTTCCCTTAATGTATGTTTATGCAAGGTAATACAACTCACTGTAATACAAAACTGATTATAACACATGAAATACCAGTCAAACTCGTGATGAATGTGATTATCACTGTATCCTTTACTTCATGAGTTGTAAACAATTTAAACATCCATACATCCTATCATGTTGAAGAGTTAGTTGGGAAAAAAATACCTTCATCAATCCTTACTAAGACATAAATGATACACATCTCTTTAGTTTCTTCACCATGCTTGTAAATCGAAGGCATTCATTCCATCGGCCCATGAACATTCACCAATATTTAGGTTCATCTCTATGCTGGGATGAGAAAAATCAATGTATGTCTAGCAACTCTTAGACATGACACACAAAAATCAATATACAGTGGAGTCCATAGTGAAAACATATCACCTGCATTCATATGTTGGATGAAATGGAGGTTAACTCCATGAATTTACGACCAAAAACATGAATTCATATAGTGTGTAAATGCAAATGAAAAATGATGCATGGTAGGGAGGTTAATTCCACAATTTTATGAAAACATACTTGTTTTAGAGATCTGGAACTTATTAGTGCAGGATTCCCTTGATCTCTTCAAGTGCAGAGTGAGTCACCTGCAATATATAAATAAAAATAATCAATATTCATCTTAAAAGATGAAGTGCGTAACAACGTATGAAAAAGTATTATGTGAAGGGAAATTCTGCAAATTGTCTAGGAGATTATTTCAATGATATTACGAGAACATACCTATTGTGGGGCGAGCAACACATCGGTCAAGATTCAATTGAAGTGGCTGCTCTGGGAGGTTTTGTTAACATCCACCTCACCCGTGCACTTGCTTTGTGTTTCCAGCGCACCCTTCAAGAACACTTTCAGCTTCAAGAAAGTTGATTCACTCTGCATCCCACATACCAATTATGGCCGGAAACAGAGCATTTGGGATGCAATGAATATTTAGAAATGTCAGGTTTAATGATAGGAATCAGAATTTTTTACCATCAACTGGAAGACAATGCCACATTGATGATTTTTCAGAAGGCGCTGTAGAAAGGTGATGTCCTAGGAGTGGTCGATCCTCTAATGCGCCATGGTAATCAACTAAATCAGCTACAAATTCATTTATGGGAGCACATTAAGTCCTACTGCATTATATTATGAAAATAAGATTCTGGGGTCAAATTGGATATTTGAGGATGCAGTTGAATAAAAAGAAAACTTTTCATGATGTAAAAAATGGTTTGGTAAAACCATACCTTTAGTGACAGTGGATAAGTCGACACCATGTCCAGCTCCTCCCCCAGCCCCTCCCCCTCCCCACCTTCCCCTCCTCCTCCTTCCCCACTGCCCAGCCCCTCCCCATCCCTCCCCATTCCCTAGCCCCCCTGCCCAGCCCCCCCTGCCCAACCCTATCACGACCCGTCCTCGGGGCCCGTGCCGTGACTACCAAATGCCCGCCTTCCATAGGCCAGGGGCTGGCGACTAACACCAAGGCGTAAATCCCAACAAAAGGGAAGGCATTTCCTTTGAAATGTAAACAATCACCACAGAGTAAGCAAGCGGAAAAGTAAACACTAAGTAAAACTGTAACAAGCTGTGATGAAAGTAAAAGGGTCCAGAAATACAAGCCCAACTGTAAAGTACAACTGAAAGGGAAAAACAGCTACTGAAAGGAAAAGCCGCAGCGTCGAGCCATCCTTTGGAAGTCCCACCTTAAGGGTGGGTACAGATAGCCTCCACTGCTCCACGGGTCCACCTGACTGCTCCGAGTACGTCCCGCCCAGTGGTCCACCTCCAGGTAACGTCCTACTCCACACGCCTCCACCACGATCAGCGATGTCCGTCATCTGCAACCAACACAACGTAGTGCGGGAAAAGCCCGTCCAGGGGTGAGTATAAGCTACTCAGTATGGACCCCGAGACCCCCGAAGGTCTCCCGAAATCCACAAAGGATAATCCACAAAGGAAAGATACAATCACGAAGTAACATATGACATGGCTTAGGTATATGCCCATACATATACCTAAGTCATCAATTCCCGTTCGGCTCCAACGTCCGAGCCCAAGCACAACCCAGACCACACAGGAAAGCAAAAACGTATACCCACACAGGATAGCACAACACAATCCACAAAGGAGAGTAAACAGTAAATCCACATAGGATAGCTCAACACAATCCACAAAGGAGAGTAAACAGTAAATCCACACAGGATATCTCAACACAATCTATAAAGGAGAGTAAACAGTAAATCCACACAGGATAGCTCAACACAATCCACAAAGGAGAGTAAACAGTAAATCCACACAGGATAGCTCAACACAATCCAAAAAGGAGAGTAACACAGGATTCAGCTCACATAGGTATACTTCTTGTATGATGATAAAGATGATCACTGATCCATATAAGTCATTAGACCCACAAAAGATCGAAAGGTTCTAACCACCGCAAAGACCCACACAGGACCTGTAGGCGCTGGCTCACACAGAACCACTGAGCGCTGACCCACACAAGATCGGACCCACACAAGATCAGGCCAACACATGACCTGTAGCACTGATCCACGTAGGATGGCTGAGTGCAGTAGTCGTCGCAGTCCACTGAGGATCTCTGCACAGTCGTCGCTGTCGAAGTAGCAGTTGCAGCCAGCTCTAGGGTTCCCGAACACAGCAAACTCGTTTGGGAGGGTCCGCTCCACGAGCCGAGAGTCTGATACATCAACTGACAAAAAGTCTATTGTTGATGTATCCAATAGTTCCGTATCGTCAATAGAAACTCAACGTCATAGACGGCGCGTCAATCAGACGCTTGGTCTGAGAGTTATAGGCTTTTTCGTCCTAGGGGGCCGGTTGGTCTTTAAGGAAAAACCAACCCGACCATACTCCACTTGCGTCCAAACCTCAGGCAGAGTATGACAAAAGATCTGTCTCACTTAGAGGAATTCAACAAAGCCAACGGCACGTCAATCGGACGTCCGTAGCTCCAGATATGAGTGTTTCCGCTCCGAAGGCCCGGTTGGTTTCTTGTACGAACCAACCCGACCGAACTCAAAGTATTCCGAAACCTTGAGTGCGATATACCTAAACGACCGTCTCGATCCAAGGATCGTGTTGCTGCAGACAGCATGTCGTTCGGAATCTCGTAGCTCAAGTTACAGGCATTTTACTGAAAACGGTCCGAAGACGGGGGGTTCGGGGTGGGGCCGACCCGGCCCGACCCCCCTGGGTCGGCCGACACAGGGCGGCCCAACCGGGTCCGGGCGCGGCCCGACCGGTCGGACCGGCCTGGCTCGGCTCGGACGAGCGGCCGAGCAGCTGAGTTCCACGGGGCGCCGCCCCCGCGGTTTGGAGAAGCCGCGACCCCGCGTTGGGGCCGCTCTGGAGCAACAGAAGCGATTGTCGCCACGTCCCGTGCAGGCAAGCCGGACCTGCACGGCTGCGGGTCCGTTGGCCGCCGCCGCCTCAGGCTACCGGCGCCGCCGCGCCGGCGACCCACAGGCCACCGAAGTTGCTCCGGTGGTCCGTTTTCCTTCCCGTCTGCGCCGTTGTTCCACACGGGTTCCATTCTTCACTACGGGATCAACAAACTTCCCTTGCGTCATGTTTTTTCGTCGCCCTCCAAATCCGCACAACCACGAAGTACGACGGAGGGTTGTCGGGCCGTGTTCGTTTGGCCCGCACCCTCCGCGTTAGTTAACAACAACGGGAGAAAATAATTCAACACATGATACAACAATTTTAATAAATTATAATTGTTTATTTGCATCCGGTTCATTAATTTTAAAGAAAAGTTCCCTGAAATAAGGGTATTTCCAAAACAAAAATCCCTATCTCATCATGTCGTCGCTCGTGGGTTCTTCGTGGAATTGGGGATCGTCGCATCGTCGCAGTATCAGGCGTCGCGTCGTCGTGGAAAGGCGTCACGTCGACAAACTCTGAGGTTCAAGAACAAAAAGATTTAATTAAAAATTAAATCCATCTTGAGTTACAAATCCACAAAGGAATTTTTAAGAATCGCAAACACTCACCACAACGGATGATCGAAGGTTCTTATCGCGGATTAAGGAACGTCGCCGAAGAATGTCACGGGAGAGGAAACGTCGGCGTCGCAGTACACGGCGTCGCGTCGTCGATTTCCGCGGGTTCGGCGTTCTTCATCAGAGGTCGGCGTTCTTTGCGTTCTTCGCGTTTTTCGTGAAGGGTGATGAAGGCTCAATAATTCCGTCAAGCCTCTCAACGTGTAATCCAACAAATGCCGTGTTGGTCTTATTTTATTATTACGCCAACAAATGAAAAAGGTAAGTAACGACCCATCAATTCGTTGAATTAATTCAACGAAAGAAACCGCCCATTTAATTCACGAATAAAACTGCCCAATTAATTGGTGCGTTAAGAATTTAAGAAAACGCGTCAGTTGACTTTCATAATGATGGGTTTTCGCGGGTGCGTTACTTAGCGGAAAGGAAACGGCGGGGCTCGTGCGGGCCACACCTCACAAATATCATACCAAGAGGGTAGGATATTTCTCGATAGCACCCTATCTGTTTCGACTCAGTTTAAGTGGCTTTCAATTGGCTTCAAGTGGCTTAAGTGAAATAAAATAAATTTTGTCGAACAATTTATTTTATTTCTTAACTTTATGCCCAAAAATTAAAAACCACACCCGAGAAAACGCAACTCTGGAAGAGACGTTTCTAAGAAAATACCGGCGCTGCGATGTCATCGGTGCCCTCAGAATTTGATTCCGGGAACCGGTTCAAAAGTTATAAAAACATGCACGTTCGTTCACTGAACGTACCCGAGCCAAACTTCGGAAAGTGATTCTGGGCACACCGGGCCTCAGAATCAGGTGCCGTCAGAAACTGCGCTCTTGTAAAATTCCAAAGAAAATTATAAAAAAAAATTTCCTTGAAATTCATGGGTCTTTACATTACTCCCCCATCAGGGCTTTACGTCCCTGTAAAGATACATCATAAACTAGGGAAACAAATGTGGGTACTGAGCACGCATCTGAGCCTCCCGCTCCCATGTTCTCTCCTAGAGGTTCTCGTGCTGCCATCTAATGCGCACAAGAGGAATCAATCACCCACGAAGGACCCGCTTCTGTCGATTCTCGATCTCCACTGGGACCTCCACAAAAGTCGCCCCATCATTTACGTCTATCTCCCCATGGTCTATGATGTGTGTCGGGTCGTGCACGTATCTCCTCAGCTGAGATACGTGGAAGACGTCGTGCACCCAGTGCAACAGAGGTGGTAGAGCCAGGCGATAAGCCACCTCGCCAATCCTGCTGAGGACCTGGAAGGGTCCGATGAAGCGTGGAGATAACTTGATGCCTCGTCCAAATATCCGCAAACCACGTCGAGGTGAGACACGCAAGAAGAGGTGGTCTCCATCCTCGAACTCTAGTGGCCTCCGCCTCCTGTTAGCATAAGACTTATGCCGGCTCTGAGCTGTCCTCATCCGCTCCTGGATGACCTCGACCTTCTCTGTCGTAGCCCGAGCCATCTCTAGTCCCACAAGTGCTGACTCCCCAGGGTCTGTCCAGCACAAAGGAGATCTGCAAGGTCTGCCGTACAACGCCTCGTATAGTGCCATCCCGATGGTGGAGTGGTAGCTGTTGTTGTATGAAAACTCCATCAAGGGTAGGTGGTCCTCCCAGCAACAACCAAAGTCGAGGACGCATGCGCGTAGCATGTCCTCGAGAGTCTGAATGGTCCTCTCCGTCTGACCATCCATCTGAGGGTGAACGGCAGTGCTCAGACGTAGCCGCGTCCCGAACGCCTCCTCCAACCCCTTCCAAAGCCAGGAAGTAAAACGAGCGTCCCGATCAGAGATGATAGTCGATGGCACACCGTGAAGCCGTAAAATCTCCCGAATGTAGAGATGCCCCAAGATCTCCACTATGTCCTTCTCTCTGATGGGTAAGAAGTGGGCCGACATGGTGAGTCAGTCAATAGTCACCTAAATAGAGTCGTGACCTCTAGAAGTGCGTGGAATTCCAGTCACGAAGTCCATAGATATCCCATCCCACTTCCACTCCTGGACCTCCAAGGGCTGTACCAAGCCTACTGGTACCTGATGCTCTGCCTTCACCTGCTGGTAGGTGAGGCACCGTGAAACGAACTCTACGACAGCCTTCTTCATGCCCGGCCACCAGTGCTGTCGTCTGAGATCCTGGTACATCTTCGCCACTCCAGGATGTACCGCAAAAGGAGAAGTGTGAAACTCTCTCAGCACCTCCTCTCGAAAAGTGACTGGTACCAAGGTACGTCCTCTGAAAAGGATGTCGTGATCTGGTCCAAGGGAGAAACCATCAGGTTCCTGTCCTAAGGATATCTGTGCACGCCGTGTATCACAGTCAGCGTCCCCACACTGAGCCTCTCTGACCCACTGTAGAAGTGGAGGAGAGACGGTGGGAGACTGAAGGAAGGCTGCTCCGTATCTATCCACGAAGGATATCTGCAAAGCGGCTAGCTGCTCTATCGCCTCCTCAAGTAACTGGATGCCCGTCCTCCTGCTGAGGGCATCGGCTACCACGTTCCCCTTCCCAGGAGTATAGAATATCTCAAAGTCATGGTCCTGGAGGAACTAGAGCCATCGCCGTTGTCTCAGGTTCAGGTCCATTTGAGAGAAGATGTACCTAAGACTCTAGTGGACAGAAAAGACTGTAAAGCGCTCGCCCATCAGATAGTGCCTCCATGTCTTCAGAGTGAAGACCAATGCTACTAAATCCAGATCATGGGTAGCATAGTTCTTCTCATGCGGCCTCAACTGACGTGATCCATAGACAATCACGGCTCGCTCCTACATCAGGACACACCCGAGTCCGGTCCCTGATGCATCGTAGTAGACTACGTATCCAACTCCCTCCTCAGGCAACCTCAAGATAGGTACGCTGTTCAATCTCTGTCTCAGCTTCTAGAAGCTCAGCTGACATCTGTCTGACCACACAAAGGGTTTCCCATTCTTCGTCAAAGTTGAGAGCGGCACCGCAACTCTGTAGAAGCCCGGCATGAATCTCCGATAGTATCCGGCTAGACCAAAGAAACTCCGCACCTCCATCACGCTCCTGGGTGGCTCCCAAGCTAGCACTGCCTTGATCATCGCAGGATCCACTGCAACTCTCGCCTCAGAAATGACGTTCCCCAAGAAGTGGACCACATGTAACCAGAACTGGCACTTCGAGAGCTTTCCATAAAGCTAGTGCTCTCAGAGTGTGTCCAGTACAACCCGCAAGTGGTAGCCGTGCTCCTCCTCCGTGGTCGAGTACACCAAAATCTCGTCGATGAAGACCACGACAAATCGATCGAGGTATGGCTAGAAGATCCTATTCATGAGGCTCATGAACACTGTTGGAGGATTGGTTTTTCCGAAAGGAATAACCATGAACTCATACTGGCCATACCGACACCTGAAGTCCATCTTATGCATGTCCTCATCTCGAACTCTGATCTGATGATAGCCTGACCTGAGGCTTATCTTCGAGAACCACCATGCTCCCTTGAGCTGATCGAAGAGGTCATCAATCCTCAGTAGAGGATACTTGTTCCTCACTGTTACCTGGTTCAAGCGATGATAGTTGACACACACTCGCAAGCTCCCGTCCGCCTTCTTGGCGAACAAAATCGGGGAAGCCCAGGGTGAAATACTGGGTTGGATGAACCCCTTGCCCTGCAAGTCCTCCAACTATACCTGCCGCTCTCGAAGCTCAGCGAGGGCCATCCAATACGCTGGAGTGGATATCGGGGTTGTCCTAGGGTACATGTCAATGTAAAAGTCTACCTCTCTGCGAGAAGGTATCCCTGGAACGTCATCGGGGAAGACGTCCACATACTGATCCACCACTGCAGGAAAACTAGGACTCAACACATCAACTGCTCCAAGGATGAGGCTTGCCAACTGATTAGTGATGGGATGTCCTCTCCTCTGCGGAAGTCCATCCTGTGCTGCAAAGTCTCCCTTCTCGTCGGTGAAGGTGAACCTGCTCCCGTCGGTGCGTACACATCGCACCTTGCGCCTAATACAGTCAATCTGAGCATGGACTGTAGATAACCAAACCATGCCCAAGATGACGTCGTAAGGCCTCGACACCGCTACAAGAAGATCCCAGCCGAATCTCTCGCCTCCTAGAGTAAGCTCACACTGCCGGCACCAGTGCGTAATCATCGAGTCTGCTCCCATAGGGGTCTCTAGCCGTAAGGATCGAGTCAACGGCTCTATCGGAATCTCCGAGCTCCGAACAAGGACAGCGGCTATGAAAGAGTGACTCGCTCCTTTGTCTATAAGAACTAAAGAAAGGTGGAATAGACATAGATCGTACCTCGAATCATCTCTAGTGCACCGTGGTCATAGGCCTCCGCTTCCTGGAGTTGTGCTTGTCTCTGCCCGCCAGCTCCCTGTGGTTGGGGAGGACCTCCTGGTGGTGGTGGTGGAAGAGCCTCAAAGCGTGGCCCACCAACTGCTGCTTGGCCAGCTCCTCTGACTCGTCTGTCTCCTCCCTACGGACCGCCACAGTCGACCCTATGACTCTGCCTGGATGGCCCTTCCACCGTCTGCTGCTCCTCGGTACGGCGGGTCGGGCAGTCACGAGCCATGTGTCCCGGCCCGCCACACGCATAGCACTGCCTGCCCCTCGGAAGACTGGCTCCGCGCTGTGTGCCCCGCTTTGCTGAGCCAGTGTCCCGAGTTTGTCTACTAGATGGTCTGGTCTGCCTGGAACCCGAATTCATCTGTCGGCTACCTTCTACCAAAGACTCCGCTACCTTCCGCCCTAAGGTAGGTCTCGCTGTGGACTCTACGAGAAAGCTCTCGATCAGAAGGGATTTCTCTAGCATCCCTTCCTGCGTCGGAATGCTGAGGGAGATCAGCGATGCCCTGATCTCATGTCTCAATCCCAGCTCGAAGGTCCGGGCCTGGAAGAAGGGTTCCCGTACCATGTCAGTCGAGTAGTGAGAAAGATCGGTGAACCTCGCCGCGTACTAGGCGACCGTCAAGCTGCCATGCCGCAGATGAAGAAGCTCCTGAATGCGCACCGCACAGAGGGTGGCCGGGACGAACTCTGAGCGGAAGAGTCTCTATAAGTCCATCCAGATGAGAGAGGCCTCATCGTGCACCTGGAGCATCAGGCTCCACCATCGTCCTGCTGCTGTGTGCAATAGGCTCGCCGTGAGGATCACCATGAGGTCTGCTGGTGTCCTCACTAACCTGAAAACTCGAACGACCGCCTCCAGCTAGTCCTCGTCTGCCTCAGGGTCCGTCTCCCCACGAAACCTAGGCGGTCGCTGGCGCTGGAACTCGTGCAGAGCTCCGAGGCGACGTGTATCGTCAGCGGTCGGTGCTGGAAGCATCGGGGGCTTGGCGGGTAAAGGTACCATCGGTGCCTCTGCTGTCAACGGGTCATGTACCGAGACCTCATCGCTTAGCGGTCTATCGTTGCGCTCTACTCTCGGAACCCTAGATGGCTGCCATCGTGGGGCCATCCTGAAAAGGAAACAAGTGCAACACGGTCAGAATAGTATACCTGGTGAGCTGACACAAGTAATCACAAAGAAAACTTGAAACACACATTTAATCAATGTTTTCGTGCATTAAGTCAGAAATCAGAAGCCAGGGTCCTGGTGTACGGATCCGTCGGCCACCGCACCAACACTAGAATCCCTGAACTGATAACCACACCCAATACGCTAAACAATATTGATTCACATAGAAGAAAGATCAGATTCTGCGGTAGAACCGACCGCCTCTGATACCAATTTGTCACGACCCGTCCTCGGGGCCTGTGCCGTCACTACCCCAAGCTCGCCTTCCATAGGCCAGGGGCTGACGACTAGCACCAAGGCGTAAATCACAACAAAAGGGAAGGAATTGCCTTTGAAAAGTAAAAAAGCACCATAGAGTAAGCATGCAGAAAAGTAAACACTAAGTAAAACTGTAACAAGCTGTGCTGAAAGTAAAAGAGGCCGGAAATACAAGCCCAACTGTAAAGTACAACTGAAAGGGAAAAATAGATACTAAAAGGAAAAGCTGTAGCATCGAGCCATCCTCTGGAAGTCCCACCTGAAGGGTGGGTACAGATTGCCTCCACTGCTCCTCGGGTCCACCTGACCGCTCCGAGTACGTCCCACCCAGTGGTCCACCTCCAGGTACCGTCCTGCTCCACACACCTCCACCACGATCAACCATGTCCGTCGTCTGCAAGCAACACAACGTAGTGCAGGCAAAGCCCGTGCAGGGGTGAGTATAAGCTACTCAGTAGGGACCCTGAGACCGCCGAAGGTCTCCCGAAATCCACAAAGGATAATCCACAAAGGAAAGATACAATCACGAAGTAACATCTGACATAGGTTAGGTATATGACCATACATATAACTAAGTCATCACTTCCCGTTTGGCTCCAACGTCCGAGCCCAAGTACAACCCAGTCCACACAAGAAAACAAAAACGTATACCCACACAGGATAGCAAAACACAATCTACAAAGGAGAGTGAACAAAAAATCCACACAGGATAGCTCAACACAATCCACAAAATAGAGTAAATAGTAAATCCACACAGGATAGCTCATCACAATCCACAAAGGAGAGTAAACAGTAAATCCACACAGGATAGCTCAACACAATCCACAAAGGAGAGTAAACAGTAAATCTATAAAGGATAGCTCAACACAATCCACAAAGGAGAGTAACACAGGATTCAGCTCACACAGGTATATTTCTTGTATGACGATAAAGATGATCACTAATCCATATAAGTCGTCGGACCTACAAAGGATCGAAAGGTACTAACCCCCGCAAAGCCCCACACAGGATCGGGCCTACACAGGACCTGTAGGCGCTGGCTCACATAGAACCGCTGAGCGCTGACCCACACTGGATCAGACCCACACAGGATCGGGCCCACACAGGACCTGTAGCACTGATCCATGTAGGATCGCTGAGTGCAGTAGTTGTCGCAGTCCACTGAGGATCTCTGCGCAGTTGTCGTCGCAGTCCACTGAGGATCTCTGCAGATTCGTCGCTGTCAAAGTAGCAGTCGCAGCCAGCTCTAGGGTTCCCGCACACATCAAGCTCGTTCGGGAGGGTCCGCTCCACGAGCCGAGAGGCTGATACATCAACTAACAAAAAGTCCGAATTTTATGTATCCAAAAGTTCTGTATCGTCTACAGGAACTCAACGTCGCATACGGCGTGTCAATCGGACACCCGGTCTGAGAGTTATTGGCTTTTTCGTCCCAGGGGCCCGGTTGGTTTTTAAGGCAAAACCAACCCGACCGTACCGCACCTGCGTCCAAAAACCTCGGGCGGAGTATACCAAAAGATCTGTCTCACTTAGAGGAATTGAACAAAGCCGATGGCACGTCAATCAGACGTCCGTAGCTCAAGATATGAGTGTTTTCGCTCCAAAGGCCCGGTTGGTTTCCTTTACGAACCAACCCGGCTGGACTCAATGTATTCCGAAACCTTGGGTGTGATATACCGAAACGACTGTCTCGATCCAAGGATCGCGTTTCCGCAGACGGCACGTCATTCGGAGGCCCGTATCTCACGTTACATGCATTTGACTGAAAACGGTCCGAAGACGGGGGGTTCGGGCCCGGGCCGACCCGGGCCGACCCCTCCCGGGTTGGCCGAACCGGGTCGCCCGGTCCGACCCAGTCCGACCCGGTCCGGGAGCGGCCCGGCCGGTCGGACCGGCCAGGCTTGGCTCGGCCGAGTGCCGTGCGGTGCCGCCCCCGCGGTTAGGAGAAGCCGCGGCCCCGCGTTGGGGCAGCGCTAGAGAAACGGACGCGACTGTCGCCGCGTCCCATGCGGGAAAGCAGGACCCGCGCGGCCGCGGGTCCGTTGGCCGCCGCCGCCGTGGCTGAAGATGTGGAGGCTCTATCCGGCGGCGCGCTGGGGCGCCGCTGCCTCCGGCGCCGCCGGCCGCTTCCCCGGGCCACCAGAGTTGCTCCGATGGTACGTTTTCCTCCCCGTCTACGCCGTTGTTGTCGTGGCTACCCCAAGCCCGCCTTCCATAGGCCAGGGGCTGGCGACTAGCAACAAGGCGTAAATCCCAACAAAAGGGGAGGCATTTCCTTTGAAAAGTAAACAAGCACCACAGAGTAAGCAAGCAGAAAAGTAAACACTATGTAAAAATGTAACAAGCTGTGCTGAAAGTAAAAGGGGCCGGAAATACAAGCCCGACTATAAAGTATAACAGAAAGGGAAAAACATCTACTGAAAGGAAAATCCGCAGCGTCGAGCCGTCCTCTGGAAGTCCCACCTGATGGGTGGGTACAGATAGCCTCCCCTGCTCCTCGGGTCCACCTGACCGCTCCGAGTACGTCCCGCCCAGTGGTCTATCTCCAGGTACCGTCCTGCTCCACACACCTCCACCACGATCAGCGCTGTCCGTCGTCTGCAACCAACACAATCTAGTGCGGGCAAAGCCCGTGCAGGGGTGAGTATAAGCTACTCAGTAGGGACCCCGAGACCCCCGAAGGTCTCCCGAAATCCACAAAGGATAATCCACAAAGGAATGATACAATCACGAAGTAACATATGACACGACTTATGTATATGACCATACATATACCTAAGTCATCAATTCTCGTTCAGCACCAACGTCCGAGCCCAAGCACAACCCAGTCCACACAGGAAAGCAAAAACGTATACCCACACAGGATAGTACAACACAATCCACAAAGGAGAGTAAACAGTAAATCCAAACCGGATAGCTCAACACAATCCACAAAGGAGAGTAAACAGTAAATCCACACAGGATAGCTCAACACAATCCACAAAGGAGAGTAAACAGTAAATCCACATATGATAGCTCAACACAATCTACAAAGGAGAGTAAACAGTAAATCCACACAGAATAGCTCAACACAATCCACAAAGGAGAGTAAAACAGGATTCAGCTCACACAGGTATACTTCTTGTATGACGATAAAATTGATCACTGATCCATCTAAGTCGTCGGACCCACAAAGGATCGAAAGGTACTAACCCCCGAAAAGACCCACATAGGATCAGGCCCACACAGGACCTGTAGGCGCTAGCTCACACAGAACCGCTGAGCGCTGACCCACACAGTATCGGGCCCACACATAACCTATAGCACTGATCCACGTAGGATCGCTGAGTGAAGTAGTCGTCGCAGTCCACTGAGGATCTCTACATAGTCGTCATCGCAGTCCACTGAGAATCTTTGCACAGTCGTCGCTGTCGAAGTAGCAGACGCAGCCAGCTCTAGGGTTCCCACACACAGCAAGCTCGTTCGAGAGAGTCTGCTCCATGAGCTGAGAGGCTGATACATCAACTGACACAAAGTCCGAAGTTGATGTATCCAAATGTTCCGTATCGTCAACAGGAACTCAACGTCACAGACGGTGCGTCAATCGGACGCCCGGTCTGAGAGTTATTGGCTTTTTCGTCCCAGGGGCCTGGTTGGTTTTTAAGGCAAAACCAACCCGACCATACTCCACCTACGTCCAAACCTCGGGCAGAGTATTCCAAAAGATCCTTCTAATTTAGAGGAATTCAAAAAAGTCGACGGCATGTCAATCGGACGTCTGTAGCTCAAGATATGAGCGTTTCCGCTCCGAAGGCCCAGTTGGTTTCGTGTACGAACCAACCCGACCGAACTCAAAGTATTTCGAAACCTTGAGTGCGATATACCGAAATGACCGCCTCAATCCAAGTATCGTGTTTCTGCTGACGTCGCATCATTCTGAGGCCCGTAGCTCATGTTACAGGCATTTGACCGAAAAAGGTCCGAAGACGGGGGGTCCGGGCCCGGGCCGACCCGGTCCGGCCGCGCCCAGACCGGGTCGGACCGGCCTGGCTCGGCTCGCTCGAGCGGCCGAGTGCCGTGGGGCGCCGCCCCCCGCGGTTAGGAGAAGCCGCAGCCCTACTTTGGGGCCGCGCTGGAGCAACGGACGCGACTGTCGCCGCGTCCCGTGCGGACAAGCCGGACCCGCGCGGCCGCAGGTCTGTTGGCCGCCGCCGCCACGACTGAAGATGCGGAGGCTCTGTCCGGCGGCGCGCCGGGGCGCCGCCGGCCGCTTCCGTGGGCCAGCGGAGTTGCTCCAGTGGTCCGTTTTCCTTCCCGTTTGCGTCGTTGTTCCTCCCGGGTTCCATTCTTCACTGCGGGATCAACAAACTGCCCTTGCGTCACGTTCTGTCGTCGCCTGCCAAATCCACACAACCACGAAGAACGACGGAGGGTTTTCGTGCCGTGTTCGTTTTTCCCTCACCCTCTACGTTAGTTAACAACAACAGGAGAAAATAATTCAACACATGATACAACAATTTTAATAAATTAAAATTGTTCATTTGCATCCGGTTCTTTAATATTAAACAAACGTTCACAGGAATAAGTTTATTTCCAAGAAAAAATCCCTACCTCGTTAAGTCGTCGCTCGCGGGTTGTTCGCGGAATTGGGGATCGTCGCGTCGTCGCGGTATCTGGCGTCACGTCGTCACGGAAGGGCGTCGCGTCGATGAACTCTGAGGTTCAAGAACAAAAATATTTAACTAAAAATTTAATCCATCTTGAGTTAAAAATCCACAAAGGAATTTTTAAGAATCGTAAACACTCACCACAACGGATGATCGAAGGTTCTTGTCGCGGATTAAGGAACGTCGCCGAAGAACGTCGCGGGAGAGGAAATGTCGGCGTCGCGGCACACGACGCTGCATCGTCGATTTCCACGAGTTCGACGATCTTCGTCGGAGGCCGGCGTTCTTCACGTTCTTCGTGTTTTTCGTGAAGGAGGATGAAGGCTCAATAATTTCGTCAAGCCTCTCAATGTGTAATCCTCCAAATTCCGTGTTGGTCTTATTTTATTATTACGCCAACAAATGAAAAAGGTAAGTAACGACCCCTCAATTCGTTGAATTAATTCAACGAATGAAACTGCCCATTTAATTCACGAATAAAACAGTTCAATTAAATGGTGCATTAAGAATTTAACAAAAAACACGTCAGTTGACTTTCATAATGATGGGTTTTCGCGGGTGCGTTATTTAGCGGAAAGGAAATGGCAGGGCTCGTGCCGGCCCCACCTCACAAATATCCTACCAAAAGGGTAGGATATTTATGGATAGAAACCTATCCGTTTCAACTCAGTTTACGTGTCTTTCAATTGGCTTCAAGTGGCATAAGTGAAATAAAACAAAGTTTGTCGAACAATTTATTTTATTTCTTAACTTTAAGCCCAAAAATTAAAAACCACACCCGAGCAAACACAACTCTGGAAGAGGCGTTTCTAAGCAAATACCGGCGCTGCGATTTCATCAGTGCCCTCAGAATTCGATTCCAGGAACCGGTTCAAAAGATAGAAAAACCTGCTCGTCCGTTCACTGAATGTACCCGAGCCAAACTTCAGAAAACGATTCCGGGCACACCGGGCCTCAGAATCAGGTGCCATCAGAAACTGCGCTCTTTTAAAATTCCAAAGAAAATTAAGAAAAAAAATTGTCTTGAGATTTACGGGTCTTTACAAACCCCCCCTCCCTCCCCACTACCCAGCCACACCTGCCCAGCCCCTCCCCACTTCCCATCCCCTCCCCCTCCCTCCCCACTGCCTAGCCCCTCCCCTTCCCCAACTGCCCAGCCCCTCCCCCTCCCTCCCCACTACCCAGCCCCCCTGCACAGCCCCTCCCCACCTAACCAGCACCTCCCTCTCCCTCCCCACTGCCCAACCCCCTACCCAGCCCCTCCCCACTGCCCAGCTCCCTAGCCCAGCCCCTCCCCCTGCCCATCCCCTCTCCCTCCCTCCCCACTGCCCAGCCCCTCCCCTCCCCACCTGCCCAGCCCCTCCCCCTCCCTCCCTAGTAAACTTGATTTTTATTTTGTGTTTGGAGTCTTCGTAAAACACAAAAAATCACATTAAAAAATTAGAGAAGGGAAAGATGAAATCAACAAACAACATATGAAACATCAAAATCAGTTAGTTAGATCTGAATATTCATATAACTGTCAGATCAGATACCAATCAGTGCCTTTACGTTTAAAGAAAAAGATTAGAAGCAACTAAACCTTCTCAACGCCTTCAATAGATGAGCTATTCCGCTTCAAAGTGGAGGACACAGTCATACTCACATGATGAACATCCTCTTCCTGTCGAGTATTTGAAAAAGAGATTACGTGAATGCAGCCCCTCCCCTCCCAGCCCTCCACTGCACCCCCTCCCAACCTTCCCCTCCCAGCCCCCCACCAACCGTCCACTACAGCACCCCATCCCAAGCCTCCCCTCCTCTGCTAAGGCCAAGATTAGATGGAGAGATAATAATTAACACAGAAAACCATAAAATCAAAAATGGAATGTGAATATTAACTAAAGAATTGTCAAATAACACCCCCGATGAAAACATAATCCAAAATGCATTTCATTGCATAAATAAATTCACATACAAGCAGTCCACCAATATAAAAAAAATTAAAACTCAAACACAAGTCTCTCTGCTAAGTCAAAAATGGAGGGGATTAATATCCCCCCCATCACCATCATCGTCATCCCCATGTCCATCATCATCATCATCAACAACAATCTCATCACCAACAACAGCATCAACAACATCCTCGCCAGCTCTATCACCACCACCATCTTCTCCACTAGGACCCTCATGGGAATCACCCAAGGCATTATGTAAAGGGAGCATTGATTCCATACATGAATCAAAAGTGGAAGAATCCTATGGTGGTAGTGACTGACTCAACATTGACATAGCTTTCATGAAATGTTCATTCATTAGCTTACTTTTTTCACACTCCTCTAAAACTATTTTCTTTGTCGCAGCTAATTTAGCCCACGTAATTTCCAACTCAGAGGCCTTAGAGGCATTAGAGGAGTCCGATGAGGACCAATACCTAGAAGGGACAATGTTTCTTCCTGGTCTACAACGGAGACTTCCTGGATGCTCCACACCTAACACCTGACTCAAATGACCATTTGCCCCTAAGCTGTCAGCTTCCACATCCATGGCCTCCAAGGAAGACTGTTTAATTTATACACATATTAAATTTCGAATTTCGTATAAATGATTGAAATATATATAAAAAAACTTACAATTTATTCTTGTATTTTTGAATTAACTACAGTTCCATCTTTTCTTTTCCTACAGAAGCAGAATAATTTGGCACGAGGTACATGACCTTCAATGCCCCATTCAGCTTGCTGCATATGAGAAATGCAAAAATTTGGATTACAACCATATATGATAAATGAAAAAAAATTGGATTGAACATACCAGCCGCTTCTCATGATCGGGCATTGTAGTGTGCCCCAATGTGTGTAGATATATAATTTCATCTTTGTTTTTTTAGTTTTTCACAGACACTTCCTAAGAAACAAAAAAATATACAAGTAATAAGAATTAAATTTTCTATAAAAACCATTAAATATGGGTAGTACCTTATATTGTTCAGTCTTTCAATGTGCGTTAATTTTTTGATATTGACTTTTTGGACAGTCTGGGTTTGTGGGTACACCCTCTAACTCAGTACCCACTCTGATCCTCTAACCAATATATAACTCATACTTGTATGACCGCCAATACTCTCCAAGATCACTCAACCTAGCAGCTTTGACAGCTTCACCATTAGGTAAGTTAAATCGACTGTGCAACGAAAATTTTATGTCATATAAATACATTACTAATATAAATATAAATTTATAAAATTTTAGTACCCATATCTGCGCCCATTCCCTATCCTTGATGTCATCACTGATATGTCTCCATGATAACGGTTCCACCAGAACGATATCATGATACTTGGCTAAAGTAGACATGAAACTTCTACACTCCTTAGAATTTTTACCTACCATTTGATTTTGAGGATTGTAATCCACCATAATTTGAGTTTCACGATTCCAGGTATCCTGCATTCAAGTGCACCCACGTCGCCTACTAGGAGAACCCACTAAATAACATAATAAGTGAAAAGAGAAGAGTTAAGTGACAATATAATAAGACAAAAGTTAATTTCTATAATTTGAAACATTTATAATAAAAAAACCTGATGAAGGCTCATGAATAGGCTATGAGGCATCCGTGGACTGTGTTGGATCAGCATCCTCCGAAGGAAGTATCTGTTCCACAACATGATCTGCCTAATCATCATGAACAGGAGTGGAAACTGAAGGAACAGACTCAATATGTATATGATAGATGGTAGGAAAAGGATTTGGCATAGACATGTCAGAATATGCGTAGTAGGTCTGGGTATACATGAATTGATATAGAAATTATGGAGCTGAGAACATCGGTCGAGTCGGCGTGGAAATGGAATGGGAAAAAGAGGGTAAATGGGATGATGACAACATCATGTTTGGGAATATACCAGGGGTCTCAAACGTAGGGTGAACATGTGTGGTAGATGGGATGTCCACTGATGGGTCAATGTGTGGAGTGGTAAGACGGGAGCTCCGCCTAGGTATATGAGGATCCCTGCTCCGTCCAATACTAGGAAGAGGAATCTCTGAAGTTATATTTCCCTAAAATAAATTTGATCAAAAATAATAAATTCATATTATATGTAATGCCGAAGATAAATATTATAATTATTATACTCACTGAAGAAAACTCCCGCTCGCGTCTAACAGGATCAACATCAAATAATCAATTCTTGTGAGCTTCTGTAGTTTTCATTATAATCTGTATAAGAATGAAATAAATATTTTTTAGCAACAATTTTTACAAATCATACATACAACTTAGAAGCCAAAGAAGACAAAAAATTTCATAACATCTTTCAGTAATGATAATTTACAACCATGTTATACAATTTTTAAAACCACATTTTAAACCCTGTTTTTTGAATTGAAATAAATATAATTAAATGAAATGAAACCAAACAATACTAAAACAGACATATCATTCCAAACTAAAACTAAATTAAAGTAATTACATTCGTACAAACCTGAGAAACTCACATCAAGGTAAATTCAATGAACTCTGAATATATATGGTTGCTATTATATATTACCCTCCACTACCTCAGGTTCAACATCATCTCTCACAATGGGACAATTTGTGTCATCAAATACAATATCATGGCTAACACCGATGGGGGCGTCAATGGTGACAATTTCATCCCCAGCATCATGAAAAATATGTCTTGGTATTACTTCATTAATGTCACTATAATCAGGTTTTAGATGATCTTTCACATAAAACACTTGTTTTTCCATTGATTCCAAATTGTATGGTTCATCAGTATGTAGGAATCGACTCATGTCAATAAATCTAAATCTGAAATCATCAATAAATGTACCATGTCACGTCATTGAATCAAACCATTTAAATTTCATCATAGTGACTCGACCTTTAGAGTAGTAATCCAATAACAATATTTTCTCAACCAGTCCATAATAATACACATCTTCATATCGAGGATGACTATCTGATGCACTGGCATAACAATCTTTTCTAGCAGTTAACATATCTCCATCATGATGTGTTCTCATTTTCAATGCTTTATTAGTTGTAACAAATTTATATCCATCGATTATTAAAGATTTGTAGTCATGAACCAAAGAATTGGGACCAGAATCCAACGCTCTTAATTCTTGAGAAATGAAGTTAGCAGGTAAACTCAATACCTGAAATACATATGAGTAATATAATTAAATATATATCTATATTTTAAGGTATATAATTTAATGGACATACCTTTGATTTCAACCATGCTGGGATCTCTTGGCTCTGCCTTGCCTCTCTCATTCTCAACGGAAAAGACCGATGAACTCTACTTATAATTTGTTTATGTTCTCTACATAAAATGAAAATAAAAGTATAAGGTATATGTGATATGATATCATATGAGGTAAAATATATATAGATTCAAATTACTTACTTGATATATGCATCGAACAAACCAAAATTAAACAAGACTGTACGATGTGCCATATTCCGCTCTTCAAAGCTCAATGTAACCAATGTATATGACCCGACAATTCCACCTGTTTGGGGAAGAGATGGAAACAAGGGATGAATTTCCTCATACTTCTCATCTTCATTTCTCATTTTTCGATTATGTATTGTGATCACATCAGACAAATACATTGAATAGAAATCCGTACATTCTTGTGCCAGATAACTCCTCACAATAGAACCTTCAGGATAATTCTTATTTCGGACATATGATTTCAAAGTGCACATATTTCTTTCAGTGGGATACATCCACCGAAAAGTGACTGGTCCCCCAAGAAGTGTCTCAGTTGGAAGATGAACTATTAAATGCAACAAGCAAGTGAAAATGGATGGAGGAATTTTTTTTCCAACTCACACAAATTTAACGGAGCCTCTTGCTGCATTTTTATCAACAATGATTTGGATAACCTTTTAGCACAAAGGTCTCTAAAAAATGACACAACCAAATCGCTGCCACTCTTACATTATTGGATAGAAAATGTGAAATTTCTATTGGAATCAATTTATGAAGATGGATGTGATAATCATGAGTTTTTAGGGATTTCAATTTCAAATGTCTTCTGTTGACTCGTTTATATATGTTGCAGGAATAGCCATCTAAAACCTTGATATTCTCCAATATTGCCAGAAATCGATCTTTCTCTACCGGTGTCATCACATTTGAAGCTCATGGAACTTTCCATTTTTTTTCACCGATACAAACAGGATGTAGTTTTGGTCGAATACCCTAATCCAATAAATCCTGACAAGATTGGAGGTCATCTTTGGTCTTCCCCTTAATATTCATAAGAATTGCAAGAACCATTTCACATATATTTTTCTCAATATTCATTACGTCTAAACAATGACATAACAAATTAGTAGACCCATATGGAAAAAAATACTTCTCGTTTTCCAATTGTAAGTGACTTATGTATCATCATTCTTCCACTTTCGAGATTCCAACTGACCTTTCCCTAATGAAAAGCTGAAATCTTTCAATTTATCAAGAACATCACTTCATGACATACGTTGAGGTGGTTCTTCAGTGTCAACATTATTATCAAAGCTCCGACAATTCTTCCTGTATTGATGATCCATTAGAAAGAACCGGTGATTCCCCATGAAACTAAAACTACGACGATATTTAAGCCTTCTCGATCATGTATTCTCCAAACAAACGGGACATGATTGTTTTCCCTTCGTGCTCCACCCAGACATCATTGCATAGGCATGGAAATAATTTTTGGTCCATAGAAGGGAAGCACGCATCTGAAACGTATTCTTTGAAGAAGCATCAACTGTCTACACACCGAAATCACAAAGTTGTTTCAACTCATTTATTAAAGGAATCAAGTAGACATCTATATCATTACTAGGATCCAATGGTACAGATATCAGTATACTCAAGAAATTGAATGTTTTTTTCATACACATCCACGGAGGAAGATTATAAACATGAATAAAAACTGGCCACGTGATACGAGCAGTAAGCATCAGACCAAACGGATTAAAACCAACACATTATAGGCCCAATCTGACATTACGCACCTCAGCTGCAAAATCAGGATGTTGTGCATCAAATGTCCGCCATGCTATTCCATCTGCAGGATGGACCATCTCATCATTACCTTTAATTATCTCAACATCATTCCATCGCATATTGACTAAGATTTCTGGAGACATGAATAGATTTTGATGTCTTGGAATCAATGGAAAGTTCCACATGACATTCTGTGGCACACGAGATGGTGTTCCATATTCATTTGTATTCCATCGAGATGTACCACATTTTTTATAGTCATTACGGTCTGCTGTTTCTTCCAAATATAAACTGCAATCTTTCAGACAAGCATGGAAATTATTAGTAGCAAATCTATACTGCTTAATTAACTTCCATGCCATTAAATTATTGGAGGGAATATCTACACCATCAGGAAGCATGTCCTTCAAAAAATGTGAGAATATAATCAATGGCGGTATTAGAAATCCCATAAATGGTTTTTCCATGATATAACCACATTAAAAATTCCAACTTGGTCATTTTAGTACATTCTTGATATACTGGAGTTCTGGAATCATCCAAAAAAATTTTCACTCTCTCAATATCATCGTCTTTAACATTTTCCTTATGTGTATTGATATCATTGTCTTCTTGCACTGACATGTTATCTCTCTTGGAATGATGCACATATTGAAACCAATCAAATATCAAATTCTTCATGACACTTCGTTCATTTCTTTTATGAACAGTCGAAGATTGACTCGTCTCTCCATGGTGAATCCAAACATTATAGTTATCTTGAAGTCCAAATTTCATTAAATGGTAACTAACTTATTCTCATCTTAACCATGGTCTTCCAACACAATTGTATCAGGGAAACTGTATACATCCTCTATCTGAAGCACTGTTTAATGAAAAATCTAAAAAATTCTCCAAATTACTTAGAAACTCGGTTGAAATCCGATCGGTACGATACATCTGGCTTCAATACATTCTATAATAAGAAAAAAAATTATCATTCAATAAATAATATAAATAATATTTAAAAAATTCATTACAATCAATTTTATTAGTAAATTAATCAATTCATATTAGTTGCCGGAAAAACATATTAAATAACAAGTGGAGTCCATGATTGAATAGGTAACAATAATAAGAATGATCAGGAGAAACCATCTTTCCATATTTATTTTCCATGTAAATCTAGAAAGGTTTACATTGGATATCATTATAAATCCTAAACGTGAATAAGAAATCCAAGATCTATTTCCTTTATAAGGATAATAAATAATATCTACCAATAATAAGAATAACAACAAAAAAATGATAAATTTTAGATAAATATCAAGGACTGATTAAATTATATTAAAATGGTTTGGTTGTTTGGCTTAAAAAAATCATGCTCTAACCATGGGAAGTTCACTACCTATTCAAGTCAACTGCATGGTTTGGAGACATAGTTTTGTAAACCCTACGACAATCATGATGTTGATTCTCTTTAGAGTTACATAGTTACCATAGAATTGTTTACATGTTAGCTCTAAAAGTACCCCTACCATATTTCACCCACTACTGCTCTTCAATAGGCTTAATAGTTACGTTGGGGGACTACACTATTCCCTCTAACCATTATCACAATTAAAATTTTCAAACCCCCCCCAATCTCCCAAAATATACCCAATACATCACCCAATAAATGTAATAACTCAAATAAACTCTTAATAAACGCTAAAAATAAGGCATAATGAACCTATAAAGTGAGTGGTTGTTCCATTATCCCCATCTAATGACTTGTTGACAATAATATGTGTCTCTAGAGGTCTAAATCTAACCAGTAGGTCTAGTAATACTAAAAATATGATTCCTTATCACATTTATTTTCATTAATATTTATGTTCTTCCATAAAACCTTAACAAAAGGCTTCATCTTGCTTCACAGTTCCTTTATTCATCGATCAAAAATCCATATTGGACCTTTCTTAAACAAATCATTTACCGCCAACAAAACATTCTCAATATCAATTACATTTTAATTATAATTATTGAAATTTATAAGTAGGAACGCATGAGAAACATCATTTATAATAGAAAATTGATGAATTTGATGATACTCGGAGGAGTGGGAGCCGAGAGGGGGGAGCAAGGCGTCGCCCGAGGTGGGGGCAGCAGGCGAAGGCCTGAATGTTGAGGTAGAGGCAATGTCCAGGAGGTCCAGGTCGAGAGTGGAGACAGGGGCCTGGAGGCGGAGCCGGGAGGTAGGGTTGAAGTGGGGGGAGCGCGGCGGAGACGGGAGGCGGAGCCGGGAGGCAAAAATGTATCTGATAAACCTAGAAAAATGTAGCCCTCTATAAACCTCATGGAAATATCAATTTAAATGATATTTCTCCCCTTTATACAATAAACATAACACTATTTTTGTTGTAGTTTTTGATGTGTAAACATTTCATGGATAGTTGCATAACATTACATTGCACAATATAATTAATGGGAATAATACGATTCTATGATTACAATAAAAGTTAGGTATAACTTCACACCATAAAATTTTGTCCATAAATAATTGTTTTACTCTGCATGGATGGGCTTATGGAAGTCAATGACATTGAATAAGTAATACATTGGGAAAAAATATTGTATTTTGGTTATTATACTAGTTAAATTCTATAGTAAAGTTTTTTAATTTCAGCATTAAGGACAACACTGATGATCCTCGGGTGTTCACATTTCATTTTTAAGGCTATGTCTAATGTCAAACACCTTTTAAAGAATATCATATGCCCAAACTAGTTATCATTTATATAGGATATGTCACAATTCCCCATGATTGAGTGAGAATGAATGATTAGGGTATAAAAGGACCCTTGAAGAGAAAAACCCACAAACACTTCATATACTTTTATTACTTGTATAGATTTCATGGTCTTATAAAGACTTCTTAAATTAATCACACCCTCTATAATATCCTATCCATGTAATACCATCACTCCTAGTGATATTTTCCCTCATTTGGGGAGTCTCACATGGTGATATAGATGATATTTTTTATGCCCGCCTTGATCGTTTTAGGTAAACTGATGTCTAAAGGATTATGTATAGTAATAGAGGATAACATGGTGCTAATTTGGGAGATATTGTATTATATGGATAGAAACTATTGTTTTAATTAGTTTTATGAGCAGTAATAATATTTGTTAAATAATAAAATTGATAAATACGAAACTTACATGAAGAAAATAATGAACCCAATAAATCTATAGGAAAACCATTCATAGAGATTCTAAGTGAACATTTAAGGAATTTTGAATATTTGGACATGAAGTTATCAGAAATTTACACACTACAGTTACCTGGGTTGATTTATTTCCCACTCTATTGACCATAATCGATCAAAAATAATTTTGAAGATTTGGATAAATTTGTCTATACCCTAAGCATAATGACATCTACAAAAAAAACATACAAGAAATTCTATAAAAATGAGGGAAATTGAAGTGAAATGACTAGGGGAAACAAAAATAAGCCACTTATTCAATGAAAATCAGCTAGTAGAAATAGTGCAGTCAACATGCTGAGGCATTTGATATAAGAATCAGTGCTTAGTTTAAAAATAATAAAAAATCAAGGAGAAAAAATTACAAACCTAAATGGAATGAATTGGAGAGGATGTTACCGGAGGAGAGGGATCTGGCAGGGAGAAGGGGAACGTCGCTGGAGCTGGAGGAAGCGAGGCGGAGGCCGAGACGTTGAGGTGGAGATAAAGGCCAGGAGGTCGAGGTCAGGAGTGTAGGTGGAGGCCGGAGAGGGGATGAGATGGTCAGGAACCGGTGGTCGGATGGCCAGGAGGCGGAGGTCGGAGAGGGGAGTAGAGTTCTAGGAGGTAGAGGTCAGATAACAGGGAGGCAGTGGTCGGGGAGGGGAGGAGAGGTCCTGAGGCAGAGGTCGGGAACCTAGGAGAGGAAGAGAACCAATTGTGGAGCACGAGAGTGAGGAGGAAATCCTGATGGGGGGGGGGTGTAAAATTGTGGATTGAATACCCATGGTTTAAATAAAACCATGGATATTGATAAACAAAAAATGCCTATTCTCACGGTTTGGTAAGAAAATCTCACAACCAACAGTGACTACTTCTCATAGTAACTTGATATGTTGCACACTTTTTACAGTAACTCAACCTACCACACATCAAATTCACCTCATGGTTAGTTGACACCGAAAATTTTGAACAAAAAACTCAATCATGAGTAAAAATATACAATGGAAACTTAAGAAACAATGGTTTACCAACAAAAATAGACACATGACCTAGCCAAAAGAATTTATTTTAGCAAAACATAAAATAGAAATAGTAGAAAATATTTGGTTGCCTACCATGAAACATTGTCTTTAAAGTCTTATGCCAAAATCAATCCCTGAAAATATTCCATCTATGATCCTTCAATTTTTAAGATTCATTGGTGGTTTTACTTTAATATTTTCTAAGGAATCAACAACTGTACCACTCAAAAAGTTTCCAAATTTAGATGTAAAAAATGTTCAGCAAAATTAATCTAAATCATAGTAGGTAAAATGTTTTGTAGCTCAACTTGACCCTCAAACCCTCTCTCTTAGCTCTAAAACTGGCTATTTGAAGCCCGATAATATCACTTATTTGATAAAAAAAATTCTCCCAAATCCCCCCACACTTAGAGGATTGCAGAAACTAAGAAACAACATTCAAACTAGCAACAACCTCCTCAAATTTCCAGAAAAGATTACTAAAACTACATTTAAATTAAACAGAAATGAAGACACACATTTGATAGATTTGAACTCAACATAAAAAATTTAATTTCCAATGTCCAGAAAAGAATTAAAATTTTTGAAACTTTGATATTATGGCTGTAAATAATCACACACAACAACTAACTCCCCAAGAAAAAACATTTCATGGAATTGCACTTCTTCAAAATGAACAAGATCCTGATTTTTAGCTGTGTATAAACCAAAAAACTCCCTAACGTTATATATTTTTAGACATTAGTCCTAAGATTGTAAAATATCATAAACAATCTCATAAATTCGAGTAATAATAATTAACAGAATAGTCTACAAATTGGGATTTATAGAAGGAACACCATCATTTGATGCATGAGAGTGAGTAACATCTTCTTGGGTAATAGATTCAATGGGCTAAGGAATTTTAATCTATGTAACTTCTAGAGGAAAAGAAAAAGAATTAGATATGAACTCAATTTTAATGAACTCATTCTCAGCAACATCGATTAGGTTAAAAATTAATTCATGTTTTTTCTTTTTTAAAACCATAATCTCCTCCGCATCATCAACATCCTGGAGGGTTTGTTTTCCTTTGGACACATCAATGATAGCACCTCCAGTAGCAAGGAATGATCTACATATGATGATTGAATAAAACCCTAAAAATTCGGTCATTGATGTAAAAATTTCTAGAACTTATTCCAGAACTTATTTCCAAAAGGATGAACTAGCTGGGAGATTACATCCTGATTCTCAGTAATATGTACAATATTACCTTGTTTAAGAGATGTCGAGGTGGAGGCAAAGGCCAGGAGGTCCAGGTCGAGAGCTGGGATGCGGAGCCGGGATGCGGTGCCAGGATGTGGAGCTAGGATGCGGAGCCGGGATGAGGAGCCGAGATGTAGAGCTAGGATGCAGAGCTAGGAGGCGGAGCCAGGACGCAGAGCCGGGATGCAGAGCCGGGAGGCGGAGGCCAGGGAGGGGAGTCGGAGAGGGGAGGGAGGGCTGGGAGGTGGTGGTCTGGGAGGGGAGGACATGGCTGGGAGTCAAGGTTCGAGGAGGTAGGGTTAAATGGGGGGAGCGCCGAGTGAGGAGGAGCCCGATACTTAGGGCACGATGGATGTTTTAATACCCACAGTTTTAATAAAACTGTGGGTTAAGATAAATAAAAACAAAATATTACCTTGGTTTATAAAATCGTAGGAATATATCTGTGGGGATAAACCCCATTCCCAGTAGTGAAATTTAACCACATAGGTTACTCCTAATGTAGCTGTGAAATATACAATTTATGTATGATATGGATGACACAAGTTACCATTATGTTTTATGATTTCTATGATGTTTTTTAGTAATCCTGTGATTACATGATATAAGATAAATAGTTTATCTTTTATGGGTGAAAAATATGATTTTGTGAAAATGTTTTCAAGGGATTTAAATATTCCCGAAATAAAATTTTTATTATTTATTTTATATTATTTAATGAATTTATTTGTTCATGTCATGTTTTTTAAATGTTTTATATAGGGTGTAAGGATGGGTAAAGGAAATGAAAAATTCAATATTATTTTTAATCAAGAGAAATAAAATCATGGTTTTAAAGGGATTACTTTGGTGTAATAAGTGGATACTAAGTGTAAATGTCCACATGTAATTTATTGCTCTATTATGTAACAGTTATGGCCTAATTAGTTACAATTAAAAACATGAATATATATTCAATTTGATATAAGCTTAAATTATTTACAGAACTAAATATTGTGTAATGTTTAACGACAGGGACTTATAGTTGGTTTTAGAGGATGGTTCAAGAAACTTTAGAGATTAAGATGTTTTCTTAAGAGTTAGGGATATCATAATAGATTTATAACTTTAATGGTTATCATAAGTTCAATGTCTTATAAACCCATTTTCAGGATTATGTTATGAAATTTCATGTTAATTAATGGTATTTTTGGAGGCATTTATTTTTGAGGTAGTTATGGGTTAGTACTTTTGGGGATGAAAAATGAAAGGTATAGAATAAACATTGAGGTTAAATAATTTAAGTGTTATTTTTGAGTTTTATAAAAATGGACAACTCATAAGATGGGTTAAAACCCATAACATTCGGCATGGCCACAAGAATCGAACCCACAATCGAAGGGCCACAAGGGCACGTCTACTACCACTGGTTTACCTGATGTTCCTAGTTAGTATGAATTATTATTTTAAGTTAAATTATTTTATGGATTAATAAAAAGATTATTTTGGGGACATATAGTTCATATAATGGATATACTTAGTATAAAAAAATCAGTTGGTGATTAAGTGATAAATGTTATTTTGTAAGACATTCATCATTTTGGGAACACTACATGCCTAAGGAAAATAGAGTACTATGGAATTTAAATTGAAGATTAATGGTGGAATTTTATTTCAGAAGAATCTATGTTTTTGTTGTGTACATATAGAAATATAAGTTATTTATGGAAATGATTAACCTATCATAGAAAATATGTGATTAGGTTAATTAATTTTAATTATGGGACTTTATGAGTATTCAATGCTATTTGGAGATAAATGTTAATATTTATAATGTAGGAATATGTGATAAAATCCTTATAAATTTTGGGTTTGAATCTTAGTTTGTATTATTTCGTGGAATTTTAGCGACATTTGTTTGTTAAATGGTTTTTGTTGAACTTTTGGTATTTTTTATTGAATTTTGGATATTAACGGTAGTATTTATTATAATAAAGGATTATTATTTTGGGATATTATCTGATCTTGTACTAAACATTTTGGTTTTGGATCATGCCTCAATATAGGAGAAATAGATATTTAATAGTTGTAAATTAATATGTTGATTCATTTTAAATACTCATAATTTGGAAAAAAAGTCGAGTTTGTTCTGGAATTTAAATACGGGATGAAACTCTACATGTCAAGTAGGTATATTTCCTTACGTTATTATTCTATATAGTAAAAAAATACCTCAATATTATGATGTGGATCTTAAAACATAATTTACTTCTGTTAACATTTTCTTACTATAAAATCAAAGACCATTGAACCCATAAAAATTTGGTGGTTTTATGGTAGTTAATATTCTTCGGATCTTGTTCTCTATCACTATAAATCATAAAAATATGGTTAGTTATTCACTAATATCCATGTTTTTTATATGTAACCCTAGTATGTGATATCTTGGGTGACCTGTGTACTACACTCTCAATCTTTTAAAGTTGATGTTTTATTAACCCTTTTTCAATGTGGGTTAGAAATAATGGATTTTTGACAAGTCATACCATAGATACCGACCCCAAATTCAGATAGAGGGGATGAAATTTATTAAAGTGGGGATATAACATCCCATGTTTTAATAAGGAAACACTACATTTAATAAATTACATGATGTGCTACATCAATCTTAAACGAAGAACTAAATATTATTATTTAAAAGCTACCATTATAACATTATCATTAGAATGGATTTAATGAATAGTATCAACTAAATTATGAAAATATTGTTTAAAAATGTTTATATAATTACACTTTTGTTAAAAAACTAACATGAAATGGAAATACAAACCAACTGAATATAAATGATGTGTTTTAATAAAAACCAAATTAAAAGAGTATAATAGTGTTTTAAAATCATATCACACTTTATGGATTTATATTTATTTAAAAATATATTTTATATACTGAATTTAATGTTTTAAATTCATATTATATGTTTTATAGATATGATATAAGAAGAAATTAATTTTTTCGGATAAAAGATTTTAAAAAAAATACAGTTTTACCGCATTTTGATAGAGAACCCTTTTTATTTCTATTTTTTGACAATTTTATAAGTTATATTTGACATATTAAAATTATTAATTGGAATAGGGACATAAAAATTTTCTTTTGTTAAAGTTTTGGTATTTTCATGATAAAAATGATTTTTAATGAATAATAAAAAATAGTTCATTTTAATTCAAAATTGCTTTTTCATCTGATTTATGTATACAGTTAGATTATCATTTTAATTGGTTTAAAATTTTAATTGGATTATGTTTTTATAATTTCATCAAATTATGTTCATTGTATATAATTTTACATTCAGAGTTGATATAAACTCATGTCAATCTTTTGATGTTTTTTATTTTTAAAATACCCGCTTTCGCGTTTTGACAATGGGATTTAATTTAAAATTAATTACTTTAACTTTGGTGTTTTGAATTTAGAAAAATGTATTCCATACTTTAAATCAAATTTACAAATTATTTAAATTGATCTCTTTTATTTCTGGACATTATGAATAGTAACTTTAGTAATTATTGTTATTTAACATGGTTAGAGGGTAAATCGGGTAAATTAGGGTAAAAAATAATATTATCATAATAGAAAACTACCCTAAAACATATATTAATCATATTTTATGAGATATGACTGACTATGAAAATTTTTGGGTAGATTTTATGACCCCATGGAGCCACATAGATGTGATAATGACATGTTATAAGAAATAATGTAATGTAAAGAGAAATATAACATAAACATGTATCTTTTACTAAAAAAATTTTAACATTGGGTTATATAACTAATATCTATGAATAAAAATAGTAATTATAAATCTATATATTTATCCTAAGTTATTGTATTTTTTTATTTTTAAGAATTAAATAAAGAAATTTATTTATGACATAATGATGATGCATTTATTACCTTAGTAATGAAAGATTCAAATAAATGATATTATATATATTAAAATAAATGTAATTTGAAAATTTTGATACCATAAAATAATTTTTTGGATTATAGTGACATGTGTGGGATTACAGAGTTATTTTATTTAGAAATAATAATTTTTTTATGACTTTATAAAAAATCAATTACTAAATAGTATCAAAATTGACATAAATGACTTTTAAAAAAAATTCAATTTTATTAAATGATATAATAGTCCTAAAAATAAAAGATTAGTAAAAATGGTTTATATAATGTTAAAAATGATATTAATGATCCACTTTTGGTTCTCTTTTTATTTTATATTAACTATAGTAACCATATGTTGTGAAAATACAAGAAAACATGGTAAGAGTTAATGTTTTTAACTACAGGTTAAAGCTAAAAGATAAGGTTAATTTGATGAACAAAACATGTCTAAAACCTATTGGTTTAGAATATTTAGAACCATAATCATTATAAAAAATAAATATATCACTTTGGAACTATTATAATTTGAAAATAAATATATATTTAAATAATATTTGAAGACTTTCCTAAAATGCACATCCTCCCTCTTATAAAAGGTCCCCACCTCTACGAAATTACTCACATCTCTCAAGCCCCTTGGATCATAAAAATTCTACTAAAATAAGTTTCCAAAATACCTAACTTCATTATATTATCCCTACCTTGGTTATTAATGAAATCATTTTGGTTTAAATCAAAAAGAGTTACCTGATTTAGAGGTAATGTCTCAAATCAAGATCTTTTCCATTATTTTCATTCTCCAACCCCTAACCAATATTTATTCAATTATTTTATTAAAAAATTATCATAAATATAAGAATATATTTTTATTCTATTTTATAAACCTCAACTTACACACACCTCCATCTAATGGATATAGAACATTTTATTTCTGTGTATGGCAAACTACTGTCTCACAAAACTATGATTGTTCAATTTTCTCTACCACCTATCATGGTGGCCATTATGATGGAATAATATTTATATAATTTATATATATAAAAATATTTATTATATTTACATTGTATCTATTATTTTTTAATTTTTATTATAACATTTATTTTTTCATTCCATAAAGTCTAAAGATGATAATTTTATTTGAGGAAGTGTGTACTACCGCCCCTCAAAGTGATATGACATGTTAATGCCATACATAGGACATATAAAGGATGGTGGTAATGAAAATATGTAACATATATAATATATATATTATAATATAATTATAATATAACTATGTATCATTTATTTTTCATTCCATTAATTTGAAAAAGAAATGAATGTGGCGATCATTCATACGTACAACATCTACTCTCCAAGAACGGTGCATTTTATTTCTTATCACCAAATATTATGGAATATTGTAAATAAATATATACAAGATATATATAATATTTAAATAATGTATATAATTATTGAGAGTCTAGACTTATGACAACATGGGAAATTTTCAATTATAATAAGTTCATTTTTGACACCTGTACCGAACATTGACAAAACGTATGATATGAACTCAAATAATTAACTAATTGATATAACATGGTAATAAGTAATATAAAATAAATAATAAAATTGATAAAGGTTATTATAATATTATTAATTGAATAATTTTTATTATTCAATAATATAAATAATGAAAGAGATAATTTAGATTCTAGCTAAGAGAATTTCTAAACCCAATTTCTACTCATTAGGTTTTATGCATACATTATAGATTATATTATGACAAGAATATGTGTGGAATCACTATTTTTTATTTATGTTTTAATTTACACTTCCCTTTGTGTGTGTATAATGATTCTACACATAATCACTCCATTGTTAAATTCTTACGTCATTTATACAATCATTATAAGAGAACTTCTTAACCCAATTTCCATTATTTTGGTTTAATCTTATACTTCATGATTATGTCATTGTATGATTATGTGTGAAATAAATTTTCATATAAAATATTGTATTTATAAATTATTTAAGTGTATTTCTAGTGAATACACATAATCGATCTATTTTATTAACAAAAATTATCTTGGTAAGGGAAATCTTAACTCAGTCTGTATTAATTGAGTTAAATATACATGTAATTGGTTCTATATTTAAAAAAATATTAATGAAGGAACTATGATTGTTTTACATTTAATATCTTCTTATATTTAGTGTATTTATATTCTTCACAAATAATTATGTCATTTATTTATCCTTAATCTAATGATACGATCTTTGTAAGGGACTTCGTCTCAATCTCCTTTCATTTAGTCATATATTGATGTTATACACCTTTATTATTATATAAAGTGTATATAAAACTATTTTGATATGTTATATCAGGAATTAATTTATTTTAATGATATTTTAATTTTGGTTTAATAATATTTTTTAATTATTTTTATTCAAGTGTTTCTCAAGTGGTAAGGGACACATTAACTATAACATCATTTTAAATGATTTA
Source organism: Viscum album (assembly GCA_963277665.1). NCBI lineage: Eukaryota > Viridiplantae > Streptophyta > Magnoliopsida > Santalales > Viscaceae > Viscum > Viscum album. Next base: position 671,943,691 of record OY728133.1, read on the forward strand.
AATATTTATTCTAAAAAATATTTCACTTTCATGTACATGTTTTCAAAATTATTTTAAGGAATTATATATTTAGACATCAATTTTTTATGGGTAAATTCCTTTCAAAACATTCAAAGTGGTATGGGACACTTTGATTCAAGAATATTCTCTTAAAATGTTTTAATTGTGTATTAAAAGGGGACTGATTATTTCAATAAAATTTAATGTTTTTTATATATAATTCATTAATGAAATTTCCCAATTTTATGTCATTAATATGTATTTATTTTTACTTTACTTGATTACCATTTTAATTTAAAATAACATGTTTTCATTTATGAGTTCGTGACTTATAAAGATGAAATGTTATTTCAAATTGGAAATGTTATTTTTTTCTTTATTTTTAGTTTAAGAATTATGATAATGTTATAATTATTGAAAATTTATAAAGTGTATGGGTGATTCCATGATAAACCAAAGGTAGGTGAGCCCATGATATCTCTCCAATTATTTGGTTAATGTGATGGAGGTAAATTTTAAGGTTTTTCTTTAATTGATTTTGGGAATATACTATGACAGGTATTCCAAACATAACCATGAAGGTTACTCCCTATATAGCTATGAAACCTACAATTTAAGAATTATATAGATGAAAGAAGTTACATTTATGTTTTATGATTTCTGTGGAGTTTTTTAGTAATCGTGTGATTACATTATTTAAGCTAAATAGTTTATGTTTTATGGGTGAAAAATATGATTTTGTGAAAATGATTTCATGTGTTTTAAATATTAGTTAACTAACAATTTTATTCATTATTTTGTATTCCATACTGAGATTTTTTTTCTCATCCCATGTTTTGTAAATTTTTTCCACATGTTATAAGGATGGGTAAAGGAAATGAATAATTTAAGATGATTTTTTATCAAGAAAAAGGAAATAATTTTAATTGGTTTCCATTGGTGGAAAAAGTGGATACTGCGTGTAAATGTCCACATTTAATGCTTGGATCTATAAATTTATTAGTTTTGGCCTAATTATTTAAAATTGTACACTTGAAAATATCTTTAATGTGATATATGGTCAAATTATGGACATTACTATTGATTATTTAATGTTTAAGGAAGAGGACTTATAGTTTGTATTAGAGGATGGTTCATACAACTTTTGAGATTAGGATTTTTTCTTTAGAGTTAGGGATATCATAATGGTTTTATAACTTTAAGGATTATCATATGTTCAATTTCTTAAAAACTCCAATTGAGGCTTATGTTATGAAATCTCAAGGTAATTAATGGTACTTTTGCAGAAATTTATTTTTGAGGTAGTTATGGGTTAGTAATTTTTGGAATAAAAAATTAAAGGTATAGAATAGCCTTTGAGGTTAAATCATGTTAGGGATATTTTTGAGTTTTATAAAAATATACAAACCTCAAGATAGGTGGAAAGCCATAACGTTCAGCAAGACTATGAGAATCGAACTCAAAATCGAAGGGCCACAAGGGCACATCTCCTATCAGTGACATAGATGAATTCCATGGTTAGTATGAATTATTCTTCTAAGTTAAATTAGTTTATAAATTATAAATAAGTTTATTTTGGAGACATATATTTTATCAAATAAATATACTTAGTATATGAAAACAATTTGGTGATTAAGTGATAAATGATATTTTGGGAATACTATATACCTACGGAAAATAGAATACTATGAGATTTCATTTGAGGAGTAATGGATGAATTTTATTTTGGAAGAATATATGTTTTTGTTGTGTACATATGGAAATTTGATTTATTTATGTAAATCATTAACCTATCATTGAAAGTATGTGATTATGTTAATTAATTTTATGTATGGGACTTTAAGAGTATTATATGTTATTTAGAGATAAATGTTATGATTTATCATGGAAGACTATTTTATCAAATACTTATAAATTTTGGGTTTCAATCTTAGGTTGGATTATTTTGAGGAATTTTAAGGAAATTTGTTTTTTGAATGGTGGTTGTTGAACTTTGGGTATTTTTTGTTGAATTTTGGTGATTTAGAGTAGTATTTCTTTTTATAAAGGATTATTATTTTGGGGGATTATCTGATATTGTACTGACTATTTTGGTTTTGGTTAATGTTTCAAGATTTTAGAAATATATTGTTAATATTTTGTGGATAAATAAGTTGATTCATCTTAAATACTCATCATTTTGAAAAAAAGTCGAGTTTGTGGTGGAATTTGATTATGGGATGAAGCTATTCATTTCAAGAATATATATTTACTAATTTTATTATTCTATGTAGTAAAATAATTCCTCAAAATTATGATATGGATAATAAATCAAATATGTTTTCTATTTACATTTTATTATTATCAAATCAGAGACCATTTATCCCATGAAAAGTTTTTGATTTTCCAGTTGTTACCATTTTTATGATCTTATTTTCTATCACTCCCAATACGAAAAATATGGTTAGTTTTTCACCTATATCCATGTTTTCATATATGTAACCCTAGTATGTGATATCTCCGGTAACCGTTGTACTTTATTTTCATTCTTTTAAAGTTGATGTTTTATTAAACATTTTCTCGATGTGGGTTTGCAATAAAGGAATTTTGAAAAGTCATACCATAGTTACCAACCCCAAATTCAAAATTAGAGGATGAAATTTATTAAAGGCGGATGTAAAATCTGAAGTATTAAGATAGAAACACTACGTTCAATAATTTACATGATACACTACATCAAGTTTAAACGAAGAACTAATTATTATTATTTAAATGATACCATTATAACCTAGCCATTGTAATCGAAGGAATCAATAATATCATCTGATATATGAAAATATTTTTTAAAAATGATTATGTAATTAATCTTATTTAACAAATTAACTTTAAATGGAAATAAAAACCAATTGAATATAAAGGATGTGTTTTAATGAAATCCTATTTAAAAGAGATTAAATGTGTTTATAAAATAAAATAACTCTTTATGATTTTTTATTTATTTAGAAATAAATGTTATATATTCAACGTAATGTTTTAAATTCATATTATATGTTTTCTGGTAATGATAAAAGAAGAAATTAATTTTTTTTCAGATAAAAGAATTATTTAAAAAAAATACAGTTTTACCACCTATTGAGTGAGAACCCTTTTTAATTCTAGTATTTTAAAATATTATAAGTTATATTTTAAATAATAAAATTCTTTTTTGGAAGAGGGAAATTAAAATTTACTTTGGTTTAAGTTTTGGTATTTTTATGATAAAATTCATTTTTAATGAATAGTAAAAAATACTGCATTTTAATTCAAAACTATTTTTCATCTGATTTATTTATATAGTTAGATTATAATTTTTATTTTTTTTTAAATTTTAATTATATTAAGTTATGAAAATTTAATAAAATTATGTTCATTGGATGCAATTTCTCTTTTAAATTTCATATAAACACATGTCAATCTATTGATGGTTTTCTTCTTTTAAAAATACCTACTTTATCATTTTAAAGAAAAGATTTAATTTAAAATTAATTACATTAACTTTGGTTTTTTGAATTAAAAAAAATGGATTCCATATTTTGAATAAAATGGTAATAAGTATGTAAATAGTTCCCTTTTTTGGGCATTATGAATAGTAACATTAGTAATTATATTTTTTAACCATGGATAACGAGTAAATCAGGTAAATAAGGGTAAAATATAATATTATCATAATATAAAACTACGAGAAAACACATATAAATACTATTGGATGAGATATGGACGACTATGATCATATTTGGGTATATTATGGGGCCCTATGGAGCCACTTGGATGTGATAATGACATGTTATAAGAATTAAGTTAATGTAAAGAGAAATATAACAGAAACATGTATCTTTTACTAAAACAATTTTAATGTAGGGTTATATAACAGATCTGTATGGCTAAAAATAGTAATTATAAATCTAAAAATATTTCCAATATCATGGTATTTTGTTTATAAATTTTAGGCATTAAATAAAGAAATATATTTATGAAACAATGATGATGCAGCGATTACCCTAGTAATTAAACATTCAAATAAATGATATGATAAATATTAAAATAAATTTAATTTGAAACTTTTTATTCCATAAACGAATTTTTAGAAATTATCATGTTTTTATGACTTTAAGAAAAAATCAATTACTAAATAGTATCAAAACTCACGAAAATGAGTTTAAAAAAAATACTATTATATTAAATGATATAATAGTCCTAAAATAGAAGATTCAGACAAAGAACTTATATAATGTTAAAACTGACATTAATTTCCCACTTTTGGTTCTATTGTCATTTTATACTGACTACAGAAACTATATATTATGAAAATACATGAAGAAATGGTAAGAGTTAATGTTTTTAACTAAGGGTTAAAGCTAAAAGATAAGATTAATTTTGTGACACAAACATGTTGAAAACCTATTGGTTTAGAATATTTAGGTCCATCCTCATCATAATCTTTAAATATATCACTTTGGAACAATTATAATTATAAAATAAATTTTTAATAAAATAATATTCTAATACTTTCTTAACATCCCCATCCTCCCTCTTATAAATTTCCACCACCTCTACCCACTTACTCACACCTCTCAAGCCCCTTGGATCATCAAAATTATACTAAAATATGATTCCAAAATACCTAACTTCATACAATAATCCATAACCTTGTTATAAATATATTCATGAAATCTTTTTGGCTTAAATAAAAAAGAGTTACATGATTTAGAGGTAACATCTTATCTCAAGATCCTTTATTTTCATTATCCAACACCCTAACCACTATTTATTACTTTATTTTATAACAAAATAGTATCCTAAATATAATAAATGTTTTATTCTATGAGTTAAACCTAAACATACACACACTTCCATGTAATCGATACCGAATATACTATTTCTGTGTTCGACGAACTATTGCCTCACAAAACGATGATTGTTTAATTTTATTCTACCACCTCTCATGAGGGACATTATGATGGAACTATATTTATAATATATATATATGTATTATTTATATTTTATCTATTATTATTTAATTTTCATTATAACATATCTTTATTCTTTCTATAATGTCTTAATACGATAATTTTATTTAAGGAAGTGGGGAGTACCACCGCCTCAAAGTGATATGAATCATTCATTCCATAAATGAAATGTATAAAGAATGGATTTAATTAAATTATATAACATATATAACAGATATATTATATTATAGTTATAATATACATATTTATAATTTCTTTATCATTTCTTTATCATGAAAATGAAAAAAAGTGGCTATTATTCGTAAGTACGACCAACCCTCTCCATGAATGGTGCATTTCAATTCGTATCTCCAAATATTATGGAATATTATAAATAAATATATAATGGATATATATTATATTTAAATCATGAATATAATTATGGAGATTTTTGACTTATAACAACAAGGACAATTTTTAATTATAATAAGTTCATTTTGACTCATGTGCCGAACATCAACAAATCGTCCGATATGAACTCAAATAATTAACTAATTGATATAAAATGGTAATAAGTAATATAAAAAAATAATAAACATAAAAATGTTTCTTATAAAATTATAAATTAACATAAGTTTATTATTCATTAATATAAATAACGAACAAGACAATTCAGACTCAAGGATATGAATTTTCTTAACTAAATTTCCACTCATTACGTTTTATGCATACAGAGTTGATTATATTATGCCAATATTATGGGTGGAGTAATATTTTTATTTATTCTTTAATTTACTCTTCCCTTTGTGTGGATATAATTTTTCTTCACATAATCACCCCATTTATAAATTATTACATCATATATACAATATTTTTAATGGAACTTCTTAACCCAATTTTCATTCTCTGGGTTAATCTTCTACTTCATGATTATTCCAGTATAAGATTATGTGTGAAATATATTTTAATATACTATCTTTTATTAATAATTTATTTATTTTTATTTATAGTGAATACACATAATCTATCTATTTAATTAATGAAAATGATCTTTGTAAGGGAAGTATTAACTCAATCTCCATTCGTTGAGTTAAATATACATGTCTTTGGTTTTTGATTTTTAATAATATTTGTGAATGACCTATGATTGTTTTACAATGATTATATAATTATATTTAGTGTATTAATATTTTCCACACATAATTATTTCATTAATTTGTCCTTAATATAATGATATGATCTTTGTAAGGGACTTCGTCACTATCTCCATTCATTGAGGAATATCTTTATTTTATGCACCATTATTATTCTACAAGGTATATATAAAACACTTTTGACATGTTATATAATGAATTAATATAGTCTCATGATATTTAAATTTTTTAATGCTATTCTTTAATTACATTTTAAGTGTTTCTCCTGAGGTGAGGGAAACATTAACTAAAACATCTTTTTAAATGATTTAATGATTTATTGATATAAATATTTCAATTTCATGTACATATTTTAAAAATTATTTTAAGAACTTATTTATATGGACATGAATTTTTTTAAGTGTAAATTCCTTTCAAATGATTCAATGTGGTATGGGAAACATTGATTCAAAAACATTCATTTAAAATGCCTAAATTGTGTTTTTAAAAGGGGATTGATTATTTAAATAACTATAAATGTTTTATATATTTACTTTATTAATTGAATTTATCACTTTTATGTTGATATTATTTATTGATGTTTATTCTAAACATTTACAATTTTATTTTATAATAATGTGTATTCATTTATGAGTACACAACTTGTAATGATGAAATGTGATTTCTAAGAGGAAAGGTTAATTTTCCTTTATTTTTGGTTTATGTGTTATGATTATGTTATGGTTCTTGGTAATTGATTAAGTATACAGGTAGTTCTATGATAACCCTTGGGATAGTGATCCTGTGGTGTCCATCCTATGCTTTGAGAAACGTGACGGAGGTAAACGTTAATGTTTCTCTTAAGAGATTTAGGAAATATAATGTGATGGGTATTCAAAACATAACCTTGATGGTTACTCCCTACATAGATTTGAAAGCTAAAATTTAAATATGATATGGATTCCCCAATATACCTTTATGTTTTATGATTTCTATGATTATTTTTAGGAATGTTATTATTATATGATGTAAGCTAAATAGTTTATATTTTGTGGGTAAAAAGTATGATTTTGTGAAAATGTTTTCATGGGTTTTAAATATTCATGGAATTATGGTTTTATTCTACATTTTATATTCCTTACAAATATTTGTATACTCCTACCATGTTTTTAAATGTTTTCCACAAGGTATAAGGATAGGTAATATAAAGGAATAAGTCAAGATTATTTTTTAACATGAAAAAGGAAATCATTTTTTTAAAAGGGGTTTCTTGGGTGAAAATGTGGATAATAAGTGTAATTATCTATATGTAATGTCTGGGTCTATTATTTAATAATTATGGAATAATTATATAAGAATATAAAATTTAATAGATCCACAATATTAAATAAGATGATATTTTTGACTTATATAATGATTATGAAATGTTTAAGGCTTGGGCCTTTTATTTATCGGGAATTATACTAAAATGATTTGGGGGGTAAAATGTCCTATAAACTTGTAAAAAAAACTATTGGATGGACATTTATACATTATAAACTATAATTTTAGATAATAATCCATTTTATTTCCTTATTTCATGTGAAAAATGGGAATACTTTATTATTTCAAATAATTCCATGTATGTCCCCCACTAATAAAAGGCTTCCCCCTCTCCTCTCATCTTCAAACATAAAAAACCCATTGGTTCGAGAAAACCCTATCACAATAATTTTTTTAACTCCATAAACACTTAATATAATATTTTTTTATCATAAATCCTTCCTAAAATGGATTTTTGTGCCATCTTAAGGATTTTTTCTGAATAAGAGGTAACATCTATAACCAATCGTGTTATTTTAGTTTTCCTTCCATATCTTTAAATTGTTATCAAAACATGATAATATAATAACTAAAATATATCACATATACATATATGTTTTTATGTTAAGGTAATGCCTTCAAACATCTCCTCCTCCCTTAAATGGGAAAAAACCATTAATCATGTGTACGGCGGACTACCGCCTCACGAACCAGTATAATTTGTTTTCCATAAATAATTATTTAAGATGTAAATATTTATTTTATATTAAATTTATGATATAATTATACCTAATACTGATTAATTTGATGGTTATATATGATATTACTGAAATATTAATAATTATAAAAAATAAATATATCATATAATTTATTCCCTTACCATCCATTTAATAAATGATAATATCATTCGTGTGTATAGTGGACTACCGCCTCACCTATCGATGATATTCATTTTTTAGAAATTCATTAAAAGGATTTAAATAGTGGATAAATTTAATGAATATATGTGATATATGTGACATAATAATTAATAAATAGTGGTATTATATTTATTATCTCCCTTTCCTTAAATCCATCATGAAAATGGAAACAACGTTAATGTGTAAGCAGGACTTACCATCTCCATGAATATCACAACTCATTTTATATATCCAACATTAATGGAGTACTATAACAACACATGTGATTAATTTATATGATATGTATACCATGCATACAATTTTTTATATTATGGAACTATAATCAAAATGAATGTAAAGAATATATCAAGCCAAAATATATATGAAAAAGGAAGCAGTTATTAACAAAAATGTAATTTTAATAAGGAAATGATAATAAATTGGTAATAAGTAAATAATATATGGTATAATACATATGAGTATGGTTATATAATGGATTTATAATAAAAATATATTTATTATACTATAGTTTCTAGTTTGTATGAAGGAAGTCATACCTTAAGGTGTGGTATTTTTATCTCAATTTGTCTTCTTTGGGACATATTTTATGTAATGAACTAATTGTATTTTATGAGGTGTATATTAATACCATTTGACTTAAAATATAATGAATTTATTCATTCTCATGATATTTTATGTTTAATTTAATGTTTTTATTTCATTGGTATTAGGATTCAATTTTACAAAAATAGTATGGGTTTTATGATACAATGTCATTATTTATCAGTATTATTTATGTTTGTGCTTCTAAGGATGAAATAATATGATATATATCTTAATAAATTCACTAATATTCTTATACAATGGTAATTTAATGATAATAAATGGTTTCTATTAATTTTCCTCTCTTTATGTACTCCAATGTTCAAAATAATGTTACTAATAAAAATCGACGTTATTTATCTCTTTGATCAAAATATATTTTTCTTCAATATCCATGATTTAAAAAGAATTTAAAAATAATTTTTTATACCCTCCCATGATTTTTAAAAATATTTTTACCCATGTTTTACTTTTTAAAATATGTTATAAAATAAATCTTCATGATATTTTCCAAATAGGACCATTTGGCTTTTTCCGAATATATGAAAGGAAAATTTGTTTTAATGAGCACGATTTGAACCAAATTTACCACAATAATGACCAAAAAATATTTCAAAGATTACTTTATAAATTTTAGAGGTTATTTTCAATGAAATGTTTTTTTAATATTTTTAATGTTTAATTGTTTTTCAAAGTGTAAAGATTATTTTTCTCAAGAAATGTTTCAACTGATATTCAATGAATACTTCATTTATGAGTACACAATAACAGCCCTTGTTGCAAACCATGTTTGAAAATCTTGGGAGATAATAATTGTAAATTCACAAACACCTTATGAACCATCATGAAGTGTTTAAATTGATTATAATCATGGATGACCTTTGTTAAGACAAAGGCTTCATATATTTAAAATAAGGTTTAATTATTCAGACATCCTATAAGTGATTTATTGTGATTATATGGTTTTCTACTATGATAAGTGTTTCCCACACTATGATTTATAGTTTTAGTCAATAGAGGGAACCAAAGGGAACTGAGATAACATTGAATGTGACATAAAAGTTTCTAATGATAAATTATATTGGCTGATGAATAGAGTAATAGATGTTTTGATTATGACCAATAGGTTTTCATGGAACATGATTTAAAACGTATACCTTAACCAGCTATTAGACTAACTATATAAGATAAGGATAAATTTTAGTGGGAGTCTGGGTAATGGTAAAAATAGAGGAAAAAAGATTCAGTTTCCTATAAGATGATAATGTGGGAAAAACATCAAACTAGTTGTCTTATAAGAGCAAGAAAATATTTTTACTATGAAAAATTTGGACACAAAGCAAGAAACTATCAATGTAAAATGAAAAGTTTATTTAATGAAATGGAAGATAATATTTGCCTCTATAAGGTATTATTGATGGATGGATGTTTTAAATTTGGAAAGTATGTGGATTATTAAAATTAATATCCTAGGGGGAATGATTTTGAATACAATAAGAAAGGTGGTATGAGTAGTAGTTATATTATGGATGATGAAGAAACTACAAATGAAAAATTAAATGAAACATGTGTTAAGTACTAAAAAGATGAATCCAAATTAATTATTTGATAAGAAGGTGTAATGATTGAACTATTTAGGTATTTAAATTAAAAGATTATTTTATGTGAATCATGAATTATATAAGTATTGTCTAGTATAATTTTTTCATTAATTATTTTAATCAATATGTTAAATGATGTTGATGAACTAGAAAATTTATCTAATGTAAATGTGATATTAATGAAAAAGACATGGTTAATTGAAAGAGAACATTTTATAAGATCATTATTTTGAGAGAAGAATGATTGAATAAAGATGTGATTAATTTGGATAAAGTAAATTGGATAGAACTGATCACCTTAGAACTGAATAATGATTAATTGATAAAGTGGTTCATGCTATCATGGATGGAGTTTAATAAATTTTTGGACTTACAAAAGGTATCTAATAATTTAATTTCTATATAAGTAATTAAAAAGCATGCATGTTTTAAATATGGTATTATAATTATTCAGTTTATTACCATTATTTAATAGAATATATGATGAAGGTATTCACATGTTTGGAATGTTCCAATAAATAGGTAATTTATAATATATAGGGGATCAATGTTATGATTATTTTGAGAAATTTAGTGATCTTTGTTTACGTTTTTTGATTTTCATATTTTAGGAGTATAAAAAGGGTTAACCATTTATTAAATGGGTTTTATTGATCTTTGAATGATGCTTTATAGATTAATTTATTATTTATCTATATAGAGATTTATTTATATTTGAAAACCCCTGATAGCCATTTTGTATTAATGATAACTAAGGATAAATTAAATGACTTATCATTCTGTTTATCAATCCTATGATCTATTTGTGCTTGAAAAATAAAAAATTCACCTTAATTTATTTGTGTAAGAGATAAAGTGTAAATTGATTAATGCACAACTATGTGGTGAGGTTTTTCTATGAAATATAATGGGATATGTAACTATATCTTCCCATGAAAAATCTTCAACTTTATTAAAATGATCTTGAAACCAAAAATTTATCCCGGTACCTTAATTTCTATGAAATTAAATGGTTCTTGTAATCATCATAGAATTATGGTTTTTTGGTTGAAATATTTATATGTATATACTATTTATTTGTGATCAATTATCTTGATCACTCTCAATAATTATTTAGGCTTCTATTCCATGTCCAAATCTTCACTTTGAACCTATGTTCTCTAATGTGGAATCATAGTTATTATTTACTTTGGGTAGCAGTTTTGTTTCAAAATTTCTTATTTTAAAGGGATTTTTAGTAATAATTTATATGAAGTTGGTTCTTGTGATGTAGTTTTAAAATTTTAAAAATTTAATGATCAATATAAATTTTGACGGAAAAATTCATTTTACATTGTGTAGAATGTAGCACCTCAACATTTTGTGTAATATTTTTTTCATATATATATTTAAAATTTATTATATTTTTTGTTAAATTGAACACTATGTTTATTTTGAATTACATAAACCACTAATATTATAATGTTTTATATAAAACACCATGTTAATATTGTGATTCACGTTACCTTGGGTTAGCTTTCATTTCAGAAGACACTAAGTTTTAACAAATCTATAATATATTATTAATATAGTTAATTAAATTAAAAAATTATAACCTTGATATTAAAATTAGATATATTAATAGTAAAAAAATAAAATTTAAATATTAACATTAATTATTTTACATAAAGGAAACATAATGATAAAAATGTACATAATTTTCAGCAACTACGTTATATATTTCTGAAATATTATTTTCTCAAAAATTGATTTTTTTGTGAACATTAATGAAATTAATTTTTGAAAATTTTATAAAATTATGTAGATAAAATAAAATTAATTATTTTATTCATAATTTCAAAATTACCTTAGGGTGAAACTTTTAGATTTTTCAAAAAAGATTCATATTTAGATGAATAGTGAAAAATAAAGAATTTTAATTGAAAAATGCATTTTCTTTTAATTTATATATAAAGTTAAATTTTACTTTAAACTAGTTTTAAAGTAACATTAGTTAAATTTTATATAAATTAATAAAATTTAGGTTATTGTGGTCAATTTATTTTTGAATTTAGATATAAAAACATTTCAATCTTTTGATCATTTTCTCTTTAAAACCCTACTTTCTCATCATGTATATAAGCTTAATTGTAAATTATAAATTTAAAATTATATTAATTGAATTTGGAAATATGGAATCTATATTTATAATCATAATAATTTATAATAAATAATAAGTCCAACATTATTTTTTTACTGAAATGAATAGTGAGTGTAGAAAAAATTAATTTCTATGGTTAAGGAAAAAATTGGTTGACTGGGGGTTAAACTAAGCTGAAAAGATTTAAAATGAATTTTTTTTTCAAAACCCATTTTATGGCCATATTTATAACTTTATAACCTTATTATCTATTTTTATTAGTTTTGGGGACACTTTCCTAGTAAATTTACCTATATAATTAGTAAAGAAAAAGATAAAAGAGAACCTTTCTCCCTTTTAATTTATATAATGATTTATAATGTAATAAAAACATATGTTCGGTAATATATATCATTTTGAAAGATAAATTAGTTTCTCTTTCTTAATAATTTAACTATAATCCTTAAAGATTAAATGATTACTTAAAATTCTTAAGAAACACCAACTCATTAATTATGTAGTTAATAAAAATAATGTAACTGATACTAATGATATAAAAGTGTTATAAAAGGAATGAATTATCACGTTAAATTATTTTTTAGGATAAATATATTATATAACAGAGGTTTTAAAATAATATATTAGAACTCCATTATCATCTGGATTTTTTTAAAATTTAAATTTAATGAATAATGTCGAACTTGACATTAATGTCATTTTATAATAAATTATATTTTATTAAATGATTTAAAATTACTATAAATCATATCTTATATCAATTGATTTGTAAATTTTAATAAATATAAACTATTTTCAACTATTGGACCTAATATTCTATTGTAATTACTATTGACCATTAAATAAAAAAATCTCATTTAGCGTTGTTACGATTATAACAGTGTTTTTGCGCGTTACATGCGCTTGTGTTAAAATTAATTTTCAACATACAATGGATTTGTAAACTATATATTTTATTTTAAAATTTATAATTACTGGGTAATAATCATCTAGTTATGGTTATCTTATTTTAGTCTTAATGTATAAATTACGTGGGTTAGAAAACTAGTTATTATAATGGAAAACCAACATCATAAAAATAATGAAACTTCTACATTAAAGAACAAAATGTTTAAAACATGTTTTTTATTATGTTTTGGGCCTGTGGATCAAACATAACATAGATCCACCAAATTAATTATAAATCTTGGATCCACATGAGGAAATATTGATCTCACAATAGTGAATACTTTTGAGTATTTGCAAGTATTCCACTCCCCCTCAACTATAAAAGGAACTCACTCTCCATTGTTTTTACAACCTATCAATCCATTTGCATTGATCAATATCTTACAAAATAGATTCATAAATTCGATACCCTCATCATAAAATCCATATTTTCGAAAAAAATATAACCAAGAACGGATTTAGTGCCAACCTAATGAGGATCCCTGAAGAAGCAGTAACTCTCATCAACAAACATTTTCAGGTTAATCTTACTCCACATCATTCAATTATTATTATAACATTATTATATATTAACTTCATTATTTTCCAAATAATTACATGTATTTATTTTAATGCTAAAACCTACAACCACACACACTACCATTAAATTGTCTATAAAATCATCATTTGTCTATACAAAGAACTACCACATTACGAACCGTTGTCGTTTTTTCCATCACACCATTCATGGTTAGTAATAATGATGAAAATACTATATATAAGATATAAATATATTTGATATTAATTTTGTTATTATTATTTTTGAATTATTATAATACACATATATTAATTTCTTCCATTTTTTAGGAACACAATTACATCGTTTGTCTGTATGGTATATATATAACATTTACTTTTCATTATTTCAATATAATAAGAAAATTGAAAGAGTGTTCATGCATATATGGTGTGTACCATCTCCATGAATGGTGAATTTCATTTCCTGTCACTAAAAATTATTGATTAAACTAAATATCTATATATATATATAAAATATATATGATATTTATATAATGGTTTAAATTCTTCAAATGTTTAAATAAATATTGAAGTATTTGGAAAAAATATTATAAGTCAAAACCAATTTGAAAAATAAAGTGGTTATTACCCAAAATGTAACATTAACATAAAATTGTTAATAAACAGGTACTGAAATTTGAAAATAAAATCACATATGCTATTATATATATGATTATGTTTCTATAATATAAATATAATAAAAAGACATTTATTATATAAGAGGATTGAATGTGTGTGAAGGAAGTTAATACATAATGTAAGGGATCCCATTTTCATTTTTTACTTCTGTGAGACACATGTAATATTTACCACCAAGTTCTCTTATGTGGTATATATAATTCCTATGAATTTATTTTATGATTCTTCACCTAATAACTATTTGGGTTTATATATCAATTTTAATATCACTCTTTTATGGGGATTATGGTTAAAAAGATAACAAATTGGTAAGTGATTTTTGTCTCAAATTGACTCTTTTGATATGTACATTATTTTATGCACCTATACTATTTAAAGAGGTGTATATACAACTGATTTTTCAGTTATTATCATGAATTTATTTATACTCATGATATTTTATTTTTTATTTAATGTTATTCCTTCATTGGTATTATGATTCAATGTTACTAAAGTGGTAAATATTTTATGTTAAAATCCCATCATTCATTGGGATTATTTATGATCAATTCTCTAATGTTGAAACATTTTATTATACCTCTCAATAATTCTCATTAAATTTATTCTACTTTTTTTATTAATGTTATATTCATGTAATGATATTATTTTTACACTCTTGGGTACTTAAGATAATTAAGAAATTTTCTTCTTATAAAATCATACTTTATTTCTCTCTTCAGTCAGAATTTGTTTTATTCCAATACCAATTTATCTAAATATTTTTTTAAAAATAATTGTTTTAATAGATATTTTTATCTCATTTTAATAGAAAATTATTTTAAAAATGTTTTATGTTATAAAAAGTGTTTTAATTTTTTTTAAAAACATCATTTATTAGTTTCAAAGGTTATATTCAAAGAATTTTTTTTCAAATGGTTTTATGTTTTAAAAATTGTTTTAAATGAATTTAAAATATTCCTTTATAAATATGCAAAATTATTTTCAAATAAAATGCTTCCTAAATTATATAAAAATCATTTTTTATATTTTAAAGGGAATTTTCCTCAAGAAAAAATTTAAATGATCTTTTCAAAATTATTTTCCATCTAATATTACATCCTTTTGTGTTAGATATGTTTTAATGGGGATATGATCTAAGGATACCAATCATATTATTTCTATGAATGGTTTTTTAATTCATGTAATTATTTTTATGAAATCAGTTTCTCTTCCATGGGTTATACAATGATAAAATTCTTATAAAACCTGATTCTTTTCATGGGTTATGATATGATTAAATTATTATGAAAAAATATATTTTCCATAGGATATGATATGATGAAATTATTATAATTCCTCTTTATATTTATGAGTTTTGATATAAATAATGTGTATGATCTTTTGGAACACATATGTATGATTTTATTATGTGATGGGTGGGAGATAGAAATCTATCTAATTCACTGGGTAAAGATTTATATCTCATAAGATAGAAATGAATATAATTGGAAGTGAACATAGTCATTAAAAAATTGATGGAATAAGAGGGGAAACCAATTTTTTTTAAAAAGTAAAAAAAGGGAATTGAACCTAGTTTATTAATACAATGCTGGAATGAGGAGTTACCTTAGTAGGGTAAAGTAATTTTTCCTATATAATGACTTTGGTAGTGATCCTTGAACAATATAGAAATTATTTTCTATTATTATGTGTATAAAAAAAATTCCATGCGTTATTCTAATTTCAAAATCTCATGGTTCATGTTCTTTGATTATTATATGATTCAAGTCCTTTTAATTTCCAATATTTATTCAATGAATCATAATTATGATCATTGATATGTAGAGTATGGTTTTCAAATAATAAACTCATGTTATACAACCATTATTATAGTGTTATTATTATGTATCTATTATGTTTGATCTTACTATAACTCCCCAATATTTTATGGTATGTACCTTAAAAATTTAACTTCTTTGAGAGCTTATGTTTCATGAAACACTGAGTTTAAAAGCTCAATATACTATTTAAAATTAGATCCTAATAACCTATACAATAAATTGGTGTGATTGAATAGTATTAACAAAATTATAAAATTTATATATTATATATTCAATAAAATATTTTTATATTCATCCATATAATTTTTATAGGCTTTAGATAAAAATAAATCAAAATTTATAAATAATAAAGCTATATTGTTCTAAATGTGGTTTTAAAGCCTTTTAATGGAGAAATTGATTTAAAAATAAATACTGAAGCATTAAAAAAATTATTTAAAAAATAATCATCAATTTTAAAATAATAATTTCAAAATTATCTTAGTGTTAATATTTGGTGTTTTCTGAGAATATTTATTTTCCATTGAATAGTGAAAAATAATTATTTTTATAAAACTATCAATTTTATTATATTAAATGTTAATTTATAATTTTAATTTTATCTAAATGAATATTAAATAATATTTAGTTATAAATTTTCTAATTCATTTCATCATTATACATTATTTTGGTATAAGTACATTTTTGTTCTTAATAATGCATTGAAAATGCTAATTGTAGTTGTGTTTTATCAGTTTAATTTTAAATTAAATTATTCCTATTCATTGGTTTGAATTTGGAAAAAAGGATTCTATATATGGAACAAAAAGGTAAAAATTTATCAAATTAGATTCACTTATTTTGGATCAATATGAATAACAACTTTGGTAATTTTTTATTACCACAATTAAGGGTAAATAGGGTAATTTAGAGTAAAAATAATACGATAAAGATTATAAAATTACACAAAGAAATTACCAAGTTAAATTAGATGATTTATATTTAACCCTTAACACCTAAGGTTTTATTTTTTGTTATTTATTAGAAACTTTTCTATGATAATGACTTTTATGTTATTTAAATTAAAGAAAATCACAAATTCTATTTTCTTTATCTTAAAAATATCTTATGCCTCCAAAAAGAGAAAAAGATTTGTTGTGAATCAATATAAGTGTCCATTTTGAACATAATAAACAAATTTTAATTTTATAAATTAATTTATGATTTTTTTCAACCATTTGGATGTGTTTATAATATTTATAATATTTATAATATTTTATTGAAATAAAAGACAAATATATCACATTCATGTTTTAAAAATTATATTATTTATACTATGGTGTTACAAAGAATATATATTCAACTACATATATTATTTTTAAATATAAAATATTTATCTAAATCAAGTTATTTTATTTTTCATTCTTAGTGAAAAAATAAATACCTTAAATAATAATAGAACAATAATACAGTAATTATTTTATTAATTAAAAAAATAAAATAAATAATATTAAAAATATTAAAATAAAATTAATTTGAATTAATTAAGGTGATCCAAAAAATTTATTGATGATAATGACATATTAGGTGTATATAAAATGTTTTGGTTTGATGTTATCTTTCTCTATTTCTCTATTTAAGGCCAATGTAATGAATAATGTCAAAATTTAAACTAATAATATTTTATCAAAATAATATTTTATGAAATTATATAAAAATCATAAACAACTTTTAGAAAAATTATTATTATTTGTTTTATAGTTTCATAATATATTTATTTTACGTCCAATTGAAATTTTATAATTTATAATTACCACCTTTTAGTGTTAAATATATTATTACAATGGTTAATGTTACATTATGTAAGCTAGATTCAATAAAAATTATAAGGTTTAAGGTAAAAAAACATTTCAGAACATTAATGGATGATGATATTATAAAATGATGTCCTATTATATTCAAATCCTTAACCATTTTGTTGTATTTGGATATAAAATATATTTATTATAATTTATGATTTGGAGTATTTTTAAGGGCACCCTAACCTCAATTATAAAATTTAACTCCTTACATCATTTCATTAAAACTCAATGACCATTCTAGATAAACCAAAACATATCAATATATTCGAAAAAAGTCTTTATCCAAGATTTGGATGTTCTGTTACTCCAAACACCAACTATAGATCCCTTGAGAAGAGAATTCTTCACCCAATTTCCATTTGTCTAGTTAAAAAGATACTCCAATAATTATATCAAGAAATGATTATCTATCAAAAGAATTTTTAATATAATAAGTATTACTTACACTTATTTTATGTTGATTTACAGTTAATATACATAATTGACTCATTTGGTTAATTCTCACATTTTCTTTTAAAAATACCCTTTTATGTTTTAATCTTTTTTCACATTTTTAATGATTTTTTTTAAAATATAAAACATTATTGGATTGTTACACATTCATTAAACCTTAATGTTTTCAAGAATAATTTATGAGTTTAAAAGGTTATTTAAAAGAATCTATTTTCATTTTTAACAGTTCAAATTCATAAATAATTGTTTCCAAAGTAAAAAAAGGGAATTTCTCTAAAGAAATTCATAATGATTTTTAGAGTATTTATCAAATATGTCAACACCTGCTATTTAATTTAATGCTTAATTGAGGTTGATCTCTTATGACACCATCTAATATATTTTATTTATTTATTTTTCTCCAGTTTGACTGGGGATGTGCTATTTTGATATGATTCATCCTATTTGACTAGATTGTTTATGATTAATATTTTGGGAAAGTTATTTCCTTTTTTATTTTAAATATGAATGTATTTTTATTATTATTTCTCACTCCATTCATAGTAGGAATTAATTAGACTTAGTAAGTGTCACATGTGGCCCACTATATCCCATCGATGAATCGGAAGGTCTCATGAGACAAACATGACTAGGTTTTGGCTAAGGCCTTATCCATTTATGTATAGTTCTTGGCCAAGGAATTGATGTTATGTTTTATATATACTATATTATGAATCCCCTCATTAGGAGATTAGTTATTGACATTCCATGTGATTATTCTATTAGTAGAATATCCATGGTTAAGTTTCATTCTAATGTGGTTATTTATATGGTATTATTTGATAAGGTTTTTTTCATACAATATTATTCTCATGATTATATTTTAATAGAAAGATTTTTTTGTTATTAACCATTAATTTTTATTTATATTAATTTATTATGTCTCTCTTTATACATTTTACCTCTATATGAATCTAATATCTCCCCTTTCTTATGTTTTATTTTTTCTTAGGATTTCACGATGTATATTTTGATAAACCAGTAGGGTTACACGATGTGGAATAATTATGTTCTTAAATAAATTACTTTTCATACTATATGTTTTAAATGTAGTTTTAATATCTTTTATGTTTATATTTCTCCAAAAATACTATGCTATTCGGTCCTTTGGTGTTTAATTATTGTATCTAGTGCTAATGTAATAATATAACCACCAGCTCCGGGCTATTGGGGTAGAATTATTTTTTAGTTGGTATCTGATAATGTTTAGTTGAAACATTTAGAACCTGATTTAGGATATCCTAGATTAGGTATTATAATCCATAGATATAATTTGAGGATAACTATAGAATAACATCCCATACAAACAACGTTTATGGGAATATCTACACCTAAAATTTTCAATTTACTTTAGGTATTTCGCTATTTTTGGGATTATAAATATATTTCATAAATATTAGATCTAATATAGTGTATTTTATCATTTATAAATGGAACACTGCATAATTATTTGGAACCTCCCACATTCCCATTATCCAAAGAGTAAGTAGGATCAAATATTTTAGGGCCTTGTGACAATATTTCAAAGGGAACAAGTCCAATAAATATTCTCATCATATGAGAAAATAAAATTATATGATATTGAAAAAAATAAATAATTATGTATGAATTATGGATTTAAAGGGAAGCACAAAAAAAATTACTTCTACAAAAAATATAGATAATTTAAAAAGATAAAGAAGTATTTTCCCAAATGTGATGATTGTGGAAATAAATAACCTTGTAGTTATTTAATAGGAATGAGAGTTCACTACAATTTTAGAGAGAAAGGAAACTATGCTTATGAATTCAAGGGTAAGAAAAAGGTTTCAAATGTAAAATTGTTCAACTTAAAATAGACATGATACTATGAAAATCAGTGTACCAATTATCAAAGGAATGTACCCCAAAAGAGGGTAATGGATCATGGTTAAGGTTATACTACTAACACATAAAAAGATGAATGGTTAATATGATTGTGATTAGATTATTGAATTATGTTATTTTATAATTTTATCAATAATTATAAGGTTATAATAATTCTGAGATATATAAGTATTATACTATAGTACTTCTTATTAAAGGAATTGGAATCAAGTGATGAATAACACCAGTAACCAAGATAAGTGATTATACTGCGAGTTGATTTTTAGAAAGAAAATTATTTAGGAAAGATAACACTAAATATATTTTTGATGTTAAGATAATAATAAATAGATGATTATGGGATCTTATTGGTGACCATGAGTGTGGTAAGTGATTTGATGTTTTATCTTCCCTTTACAAGGGTTTACAATATGTTTTGATTTACGTAATATATTCGATAACCAGATATTTTATTTGTAGAAGCATGTAGGTTTTCATTAAGGTTTTAATGTTATCATTGTATTCATATATTTGGTTTGTGGGATTAAGAGATAAATTATGTTTGGAAAATCTAATGCAATGTTTATTTTGGAAATTTAGTGACCTTCCTTTTAAATTCAGGGTCTTCAAATTTTGAGGGAAATATTTTGGATGAGTCTTAAGATTAATTTATCATGGAATGGATTAAGATAAATATTGGATATTTATATTTGAAATTAAATTTAGAATTATTATATTTTATATCATGTTATAAATTTTTTGTTTTTTAATAATGTAATGGTCAAAGGAATGAATTATTGATCTTATGATTCAATAAAGTGCTTTAGGCATAAAAATATCATCATGAACATTAATCTCGTGGTGAAAAAAATGAAGTGGAAATATATAGAGACACATCCAATGGATGATATTATTTTATCATGTTACTATATATATATTGTAAAATAATCCCTTAACATTAAGAAAAGGATTTTGAAACAAAAACATTATCTGTTAAATTTTCTTTCTGAGAAATCAATGATCATTTAATTGATCATAGATTTACTGTCTTGTGATGGTTAACTTTTTGATGAATATATTTTCTATCACTCTCCATCAGAAAAATATGGTTATTTTTTTCATTTCTATATTTTCGCTTTGCATTAATATTATTCTATTTGAATGCCTAATCTTGTGGTGAGCTTCACATTTCCCTTTCCATCTTCTTAAGAAGATATTTTATTATTGATTTTTTATGATGTGATATTTCAACAAGGTTATTTTAAAATGAAAACTCAATGATTACCAAAAAATGTTTAAATTGAGAGGATGATATGTATTGAAGTAGGGGAGAATATAACACCCAAATATTTTATGGTATTTCTAATTTAAATTTAACATATTCAATAGCTTATGTTGCATGTAACACTGAGTTTAAAATCATGATTTACTATTTAAAATTTGGTCATTATAACCTATACATTAACATAGAGGGAATGAATAGTATTAACCACATAATAAAATTTATATACTATATATTCAATAAAATATATTTACATTCATCCAAATAATTTCCTTAGGCATAAGATAATAATAAATCAAATTTTATAGATAAAAAGACAATATTTTTCTAAAGGAAGTTTGATCACATTTTATTGTCATACTGGTTTTAAAAATAAATATTGACACTTTTATAAAATATATTTATTGAAATAAAATTAGTTTTTAAAATTAGAATGAAAAAATTAGTTTAGGATGATTTTTTTATTTTGTGAATATATTTCTTTTACATTTAATATTGTAAAATATGGTTTTTATAGATATGTAAATTCCATTATATTAAATTTATATTTAAGATTTTAATTTTATATCAATGTAAATGAACTAATATTTAATTATATTTAATCTTTTTTATTTCATCGTTATAAATTATTTTTTGTAGAAGTATATTTTTGTGCTTAACAATGCATTTTAAACATAATTGTTTTTTGTTGTATTTTATTGGTTTTATTTTAAATTAAATTATGTCCCTTCTATATTTTGGATTTATTATAATAGATTCCATAAATTATGTTATTCGTAAAAAATTAGTAAATATTCTCTATTTTGTCTTGGTCTATATAAATAATAACATTTGAAATCTATTTTATCACCATGGTTAAGGGTAAATAGGGTAATTTAAAGTAAAAATAATATGAAAAGGATTATAAATTTACCCAAAAGATTTCCCAAATTTTATTATATGATTTATAAATGAACCTTGACACCTAAGGTTATATTATTTAATTTATAGGATACTTTTCCAAAAGAAATACTTTTATATTTTTTAAATTAATGAAAATCACATACGTCACTTTAATTTCCTTAAACATTTGTTATGTCTCCACTTGGAGAAAAAATTAGGTTGTGAATGAATATAAGTGTCAAATTTTACTTAATAATCATATTGTAATGGTATAAATTTTTTATGATTTTTGTGAACCACTTGGATGAGGTTATGATATTTATATTATTTAATTTAAAGAAAATAGAAAGATGTCACATTTATATTTTAATATATATATATATATATATATTTCACTATACTTTTATTCATGATATTTCTATGACTATATATATTATTTTTAAAAATAAAATATTTATCTTCATCATGGTATTTTTTTTTTATTTTTTTCTAAGAAATAATCTCTTAAAATAATTATACAATGATGATAGAGTAATTATATTATTAATTAAACAATAAAATATAATATATTAAAAATATTAAAATAAATAAAATTTTAATTAATTAATGTGATACACTAATTTTATATATACTTATTACATTTTATGGGTGTATTACATTTTTATTCCATGTAATATTACTGGATTTATTTCCATAAGGCCAAAGTAACGAATAATGTAAAAATTGACACTAATGATATTTTATCAAAATAATATATTTTAATATTTTTTAAAAATTATAAAAAATATTTATAAATAAAAAGATATTATTATTATTTATATCATGTAATAAGTAACTCATATATGATTCAATTTACATTCTATAAGTAAAAATTATAGAATTATAATATTTAATAAATTGTTACAATAGTGAAAATTAAATTATGTTAACTAAAGTCAATCCAAATTATAATGATTAATGTAAAACAAAAAGATGTAAAAATACTATTTTCAGATGAAATTACAAGATTATCTCATCTTATATTTTAATACTTTTTCATTTGGTTGTATATGGATAGAAAACTATTTTATTATAATTTAATATTTTGAGGACTTTAAAGGGTGACCCTCACCTCAATTATAAAGGGTAACTAATTACATCATTTAATTACACCAAATTGAACCTTATATCTAGAAAAAACCATACATTTATCCACTTAAAATCCTTATACATATTTGGGTGGTCATCATACTCTAAAAATACTAACTCTAAATCCTTTAAGAAGAGATCTAATGTAATTCCTCTGAAGAAGAGGTGATTATTTTTTTCCTTCTCATTCAAATTAATTTCATATTTTACTTCTAATTGATGTGTTTTTTCTATTATAAAATTATAAATAAAGTATCATTTATATATAGATATGTTATTATGATTATGAGAAAACCATATTTTACCTTTTATTCATCCTACAGAGAATGAATGCATTGCACGTGTGCAAGTACAACTTACCGTATCCACATAGCGATGTAATTCACTTTATATGATCAAAATTAAAAAATGGATCTAAAAATGTATTTAATGATTAAATATGATATTTATAATAGAAAATTTATTTCTAGAAATGTCCCATATATACCATATTCAAGATAACCAAGACTTTCATTACAAAACTAGCATGAAAAACAATGTGATTAATGCATAGAATAGTGGAATGAATAAATATTATTAATAAAATAGTGGTAAAACAATATATGGGGATAATGTATGATACCAAAATTAATAAAATGATCCTATTATAAGGAGATAATATGTTTAATACCATTATTTATGAGATTTAGACATGTAATGCAGAAATCGAACATGTAGTAAGGCTTCTCACATCTCACATTTATTCCGGTGGGATATGCCTTTCTCACCACTTATTAATTGTGTGTGGTGTATTCATACATATCTATAATACATAATATAATTAATCAATTTATCTTAATGGCATTAATGTTTCTTTTGATGAATATTAATTTTATGGGACATATGATTCAATTATTTTCATAGTTGTATGGGAATTCTTAACCCAATTTCCATTCTTTGGGTTTAACATCTACTCAAATGACTTTTAATGCTATTATTATGTATAAAATAAATTTTTATTTTATTATGTTATATTTAAAATGGGTTTATGTGGTTTTAAATATAATACACATAAATGATTCATTTTTCTAATTCTCAAACATTCTTTTAGAAAAACTCTTTTAAATGATTCTTTTTTATTTTCACAATTTAAATGATTTTTTTATATATACCTTAATGTGAAGAAATTTCCAATTTTATGAAATTATAATGTTTTATATAATAATTCAAAATTTTAAAATGTTATTTTTAATTAAAACTTTTGTATTTATAATTTCACAAATTTTTAAAAAAATTATTCCAAAGTAAAAAAGTGTATTTATCTAAAGAAACTCTCATTGATTTTGTTAGAGTAATTTCATCAATGTCAACAACATCTGTAGAATCTTATGCTTAATTTAGGTTGATATCTTATGATACCATATACCATATTTTATTGAATTTGTTAGGATTAGTTTTATTGTAGATAAACTATTTTTATACAATTAATTATAATTCACTAGATGGTTGATGATTAGTGTTTGTGGAAAGTTATTTCACATGATTTTTTCAATATGAAAGTATATGTTGATTATGTTTTACCCCTTTAATAAGAGGAATTAATTGGAATTAATAAGTGTCAGTTATGGACTTCTATAGCCTCTAGATTCATCAGTTTTTCTCATTAGACAAACTAGATTGGTTTTTGGCCAAGGATTTACCTATTAATGTAGAAATCCAGACCAATTCCTTGTTGGTATGTTATAGATGACCCAAATTGTGAATTCAATCATTATTATATTAGTTATTGATACTCAATGTGATTATTTGACTAGTAGAATATCTATGGTTACATTTCAATATCATGGAATTATTTATTTGTCATTATTAGATTTACTTTTATTCCTTCCATATTATGTTCAAGATTATGTTCAAGATTATGTTAAAATGGAATGTGTTTTCCAATATTAAATTTTCATTATTATTATTTATTATACCTCTCTCTGTACATTTTCCCTCACTAAACGTCAAATAATACCAATAACTTTTGTTTTGTTTCCCGTAGGATTCCAAAAAATATATTATGATTGACATGTAGTGTTATTATAAGGGGAATAATTTTTTTATCAAAGATAATATTTTTTGAATTATATGTTTGAAATATAATTTTATATTCATGTATGTATCTCATCATCCAAGAATAATAAACTATTCGATTCTTTGGGATTTGAGTCTCATATCTAGTGTTAATGTAATAAAGTAACTTCTGACTGTAGGCTACTTTGGTTGGCATATTTACACTTAATAAGTATCTGAGATCACCCATTCATATGTTTCCTTTTCGTAGGAAATGAATAAATGTTTTATATACGGTATTTCTATAAAGATAATTAAATAGAAAGATATTTTTGGAAAACATGGAATATATTTTACCAGATTAGAAGATTGTGTTCCTTGTTTACCAAGGCACTAAACTATTAGGGATGTTATCCATGTTATTTTTTAATGTATTGAATATTAATCTAAAACGATGCAATATCCATGTATAAAAATCTTGGGTTTCTTTATGACATTTTGTGGTCAGTGGTGGGTCTCAAAGATGATAGGCGTATGATGGCGGGCGTATATGCGATGATATAGTCGAGCTGACAATAACAGAAGGGGGTACCTTTAATGGTGATAGTGGGTATTAGTGGTGACAGAATTACCTGAGGTTGATGGTGTGCAGTGACATAAAAAATATCCATAAATCTAGTGGGATCAATAATTTTTAAGTCTCGATGACAAAAAACAATCCGGCCTCTTTCTGCTTTGTATATCCATAGGTATTTTAGATTATAAAACTCCCATATTCGCATGGATTTTTATTGGAATAATGATAGAGTATGGAATACTTCATTAGTACCAGGAAACTTGAATCTCTACATATGAAATTTCCTTTTGTTCACCCATTAAATGTTAGTAAGTGTCCATTAAAGTTGTATCAATTTCATTCGTGAGGGGATGGTTTGTGGTTTCAGGCCATAAGGCATTTAGGGTCATGTATTTGGGCCATGTGTGTCTCAGACTATGCATAATATAAGGGTTTTCCTTAATAAAAAATAAATAATAGGATTATAAATAAATAAATAAAAATATATGGCTTTCATGATTTCAGGAAAACTATATAAATCAAATTTTATACCTAAAAACTGTATTTTTTTAAACAAATTATCACATTTCCACAGTTATTTTCAAAATATAACATTTTTTCAAAATTTATAAAATTTATTTGAAAAAATTATATACATTTTTTAAAATAGAATTTATAAATAATCTTATAGTGAATATTTTAGAATTTTTTGAGGAGATAAATGTTTTTATGAATAGTAAAAAAGACTGGTTTTTATTTAGATTTTTCATTTGTTTTAATGAATTTTAAATATTATAAATTATATTAATACAGCTTAAATATTAAAATTATTTCAATTATATATTTATTAATAAAATTTATGTTTTTGAAGTAAATTTCATTTTTAATTTTGATATTACAACTTTCTCAGCTTAAGAAAATTTTCTCATTGGAAAACCATGTTTTTATCATGTCTACAGGTTTAATTTTAAATTGTAAATTTATAATTATGTTAGAAGAATTTTGAAAAATTTATTCAATACATAAAATCTATATAATTTATATTATATAATATGTTCAACTATTTTTTATTGAAAATTAATAGTAAAACAATAAAAATTAATTAAAATGGTTAGGGATAAAATGAGGTTACAAGGGGTTAAACTAATTATATAAGATATAAAATGACCTGGAAACCTAAAAAACTCATTTAATGGTAATATTTATACCTTATCACTTATAATGTTATATAATAACATATTTTCATCATTTTCTCATGTGAAAATTTTTGGTACACTTTATTCTTTCCAAAAATTCCTTGTGTGTCCTCTTCCCCACATATAACAGGCCACCCCTATACACTTATCATCAAACATAAAAAATCCATTGGTTTGGAAAACAACTACCAAAATAAATTTATCAACTCACTATTATAATACTAGAATCACTTATTTGATCATAAATGAATCTTGTAAAGTCTTTTTGTGTAAACTTAAAGATGTTTCCCGAAGAAGAGGTAATGAAATTAATCGAGCATGTAATTTTATTTATTCTTCCACACCCTTAAAATATTATTAAACCAAAACTATATAATAAAAATATTATTCTATATATTTATATGTTTTTATATTAATGGTGTGACTTACTACCATCTACTCCTCCATCAAATGGGAAATAAAACCATTGATTGTGTTTACAGCAGACTACCACCTTACGAACCGACATAATTCTTTTTCGATCACCACTTATTACAGATAGATATAATGATTCATATAATTATTTTTTATGATAAATATTCTATGATTATAATTATATAATTATAAATTAATATATAACTTCTTAATTTATGTTTTGTATGGATTACAATAACGTCGCTCATGTGTGCGCCGGACTATCATCTCATAAAGTGTTGTTATTCATTTTTCACTTACAAATAAAAGGGAATGTAATAAGGATTAATTTAAAGTTTATAAATAATATTAATGAAATATTAAAAATTATATAATATATATATATATCATATAATTTCTTACCTTACCATCCATTGAAATAATGATAATATTGATTGTGTGTACGGTGGACTACCACCACACAAAGTGATGTTATTCATTTTCCACTGGCACATTACATAGAACTTATTAAATAATAAATATAATGATTATATGTGATATATATGATATCATAATGAATATATAATGATTTTATATTATTTAAATGGATTTATTTTTATCCTTTAAGAAAATGGGAGCATCGTTCATGTGTATGTACGACTTACCATCTCCATGAATGTTGTAACTCATTTTGTATATCTAAATTTAATGGATTAATATGAATAAATATATAATTAATATATATGAAATTGATATCATGTTTAAAATTATGGATATTATATAACCATGATCATAGTAAAATGATAAAAAATACAAAACCAAAACATACTCAAAAAATGATGAAGTTATTACCAGAAACATTATTTTAACAATGAATTATTGAAAAATGGATAATAAAAAATCATAAGTAAATATTATATTGTTTGATACATATTATTATGGTTATTTAATAGATTTATAATAAACCTATATTTACAATACATGATGTTCAAATGTATATAGAGGAATTTGAGAATTAAGGTAAGGGTTTGTTTGGTGATAATTTATCTTCTTCAGGACATACGTTATATTATGAACCAATCTTATTTTACAAGGTATATATACATACCATTTTACATGTAATATCATCAATTTATTTATTATAATGATATTTTATGTAAAATTAAAACTTAGTATTTCATGAATTTACAATTCAATGTTACCTAAGTGCTAATGTTTTATGATGTAAGATGGTAGTTTATCAAGATTATTTTTTTATTATTATAAGTATGAAATATTATGATCTATCTATAATAAAACTCATGAATTTTATTTTCCTTTGGTTATTTCATAAGAATAATCTTTTTCCTTCATTTTCCTTTCTTTATATACTCTATATTTCAAAAGAAATTTTTAATAAAAATCAACCTTTTTTCTCACTTACATTGAAAATACTTTTTCTTTCATATACATGTTAAAAAACATTTAAAAAAAAGTTTCTAATTATCTGTAATGATTATTTAAATACATTATACCCATGTTTCAATTTAATAAAATATTTTAAAAGGAATCTTCTTGTGGTTTTCCAAATAAGGTCCTTTTATATTTTACTAAGAATGATAATGGAATATTTGTTTTAACTTGTACGACATGAACATAATTTTACTTAATCAATTGCACCCAATTTTTTAAAGCATCCATTATAATTTTCAATTTTTATTTTCAAAGAACCGGATTTTTGAAAGATTTTATGTTTAAGAAAATGTTTTCTAATTTGTAAAGGATAATTTCATCAAGAAATGTTTTAAATGATCTTTTAAACATATTTAATAAGTTTCCAAGGTTATTTTTAATGAAAATGTTTTATGTTATAAAAATTATTTTCTAATGTTGAAAGGATATTTTCCCAAAGAAATTTTCCATGATATATTTCAAAATAACATTATATATAAGATGATGTAATTTTATTTAATTTAAGATTTAATTGAAATATCATCCAATGATACCATATTTATTTTTTATTTATAAGGTTTATATTTTTGAATATTTTTTAGGAAACTTGTTTCTTTTCTATGAGTTATGAAATGATGAAATATTTCATGAAAGATATTTCATTTCATGGTATATAATATGATTAATGTTTTTTGAGGACCATTTATTTACATGAGTTCTAATATAATTAATGCATTTTGATATTGTGGAAAACATATGTATGATTCTCATTATATGATGGGTGGTACCTATATCTACCCCAATTCATTGGGTAAGGATTGAAATATCACTAGATAAAAGTGACTAGAATGGGGAGTGTAGAGACCCAAAGCTTGACATACATGGACAATACATTAATTTTGCGGAATACTTAATACATAACAAAAACAGACACATAAGGATCGTAATAGTTTAGTGTCTTTAGAAACTCGGAATAACATCTTTTAATCGTGGTGAATGATCTTCAACATCTACCAATAAAGATCTTCCCCTTTTTTTCTTAGCTAAAACCTTTCAATATATCCTGGGGAAAAGAAAACATAAAAGGGGTGAGTTCAAATGCCCAGTAAGGGTAAAAATAGAGACCATAATACAATCCATAAACATTTTAATGCAAAACCATTAACATAAAATCTAAACATCAAAATCTTGTGCAAAGACATGAATCTTGGAAGTACGAAAGGCATATATCATAAGGGAACATCAATCATGATAAAATACCATGGGAATAAAACATGTCATTGTGGAAACCATTAAGCATGTGATATGATTTCCATAATAGCCAAGGCATTGCTGCCAAGACAATCTTAGTGGACAAAGTCACTTTCTGAATCGAGTTCAGTCCTCGTTCCAGTCCTGTATTACTGAACTGGTTTAACATTCCGTTTCAGCCATGTCTATCTCATGAGATATAAATCATTACCAAATTCATTGGATGGAGATATAGGTCCCACCCATCTCATAATGATACCATTCTTATGTGTGCCACAAAATCATAAATCATACATCATAGCATAACCCATGTAATAAAAATGGGATTCTTAAACATCATGCCATCATAAAAAAATCCATATAAGATAAAGGGACATCATAAAATTAATTCCATCATAACTTAATCAAATCAATGTAAAAATCAGGATAGAAACAGAACCGTATATTATCTTAGATGGAAAATAATTTTGATAAAACACTTAAACTCCATTCTTGAGGAAAATATCATTTCTACTTAAATTTTTTTTCCTTTCATCACATGTCATATAATTTTAAACTAAAATAAGTTGATTAAAAATAATCCTGAAAAATTGTAAAGGAAGCTTCTTGGAAATATGTTTTAAAAATCCATTCATGCTGTATAAGTAAAAAAACATTTTTCTCGTACTTTTGTCAGAAAAGTAAAAAAGTACCTTGTAGGGTAAATAAAAGACAGATTCCTTCCATACAATGGGGTAAAAGTCAAAATGGTTAAAAAGGAATTTAAAAATTCATGAATACACTTTTATAAAACATGTACATGGATGATAGCAATAACCCCAGTAAATACTTATGAATAAGCAATCTCAGATAAAAATGAGATTTGCAAAATTATCCCTTACCTTAGGTCTAATATGCTTCGTATGTATCCGAAACTCCTGTATAACGATTTAAATAATGTAATTGAATTATTAAATAATCGTATTCATTGTTATGATATAATATATGTTTCACTTAATACTTCATATTACCTGTTCTTTTGTATATTCCATGTTAAAGCAGCGTTTTGGGTAAAATCATTTCATTTATCGTATGTGTTTCGACTTTTTGTTCTTGATATTAATACTTATATCCTGGTTTATATAATTCCAGAATGTGAAACATGATTTATATATAATATATATATTCATCATATACATACATATATTATAGATCGATAAAAGGAATGAAATACACCGTTCATGGAGACGGTAGGTCGTACGTACGCATGAACATTGTTTTCGTTTCATTATTGAATTGAATGAAACTAAATAGATGACATAAATATATATATTCATAAATACAGTAGCATTATTATTTCATATATTTCATTATTATTCATTATATAAACCTTACGATCATTCCTGAATGGTTAACATTGGGAATGAATCTCATCACGTCGTGGAGACGGTAGTCCTTACGTACGCACGTGCGATGATATCATTCTCATAATTATTGAATAAAATTGGAGTGGATGGTATAATATATCATAATAAGTATGATGTTATAATAACCATATATAGTTATTCTTTACACCATTATACCCATCCATGTAAGGTGTTGGTGGAAAAACAGATTTCACCACGGCGTGGAGATGGTATTCCATACGTACGCACGCGCGGTGATTTCGTTTTCCGTAGGACGGATAAACGGTGAAATACGGTTGTTTAATACATATAATAACATATGAGTATATGAGTTATAACTATGTTATTAATTCATAATGAAACAACTAAAGAAGAAGAAGTGGATGAAGAAATAAAGTTGAAAGAATCGGTAACGAACAATACCTCTTCTTTGAAGCGCCTCTTTGAGACCTCCTCTTAGGGCACTAAAATTGGTCTTCGAAGATGACCAGAACCTCTAGGATGTTTCTATGGAAGTTTATAAGAGAATATTTCAGGGTGTGGCTGAGAATGAAGGATCAAATATGTGTGAAGAAGAGAGGGAGGAGGTGCCCTTTTATAAGGGAGGAGAGGGGTACCTTTGGAATAACAAAAAATATTACTTTATTATAAAGTCATATTCTGTTTTTAACAGCTCAAAATTGATTTATTTCAAAGATAAGGTGGTAATGGGTCTAAATACTCTCATCCAATATAATTTAGACAAGTTTAGGTTTCTATTTTATCCTTATAATTTAGATTTAACTTTAAGTTAAATAATTTTACTTTTACCATGTCTTCTTGTTTTCTTACACTATAAGGTTAATAAACATACTATAAAAAGAAAAACGAACCCCAAGTGGTTAATTATTAATATATATCCTTATATAAGTAATTTGGCCTAACCTTACATTTTTAGGAATAAAATAACAATTAAAAATATAATATTTGTTTTAAAAACTATTTTATGTCAATTTTGACACTATTTGGTAATTGATTTTTGTGAAAATCATAACAGAATTATTAGTTATAAAAAAGTTAATTAAATCGAAACTAACATGTAATATTAACCTATAAATTAGAGAAATTAATAAAAAGTCTCAAATTGCATTTATTTGGGTATTTATACCATCAATTATGTCAATATTTCATTAATAAGATAATTACTGCATCATCTTTGTGTCATAAATAAATTAAATTATTTAATGTATAAAAATTATATAAAACTACCATTACGTATTAAATATTTTTATCTTTTTAATTAATATTTATAGTCGAATTTATCTTATGTATAACCCTATATTAAAAATTATTTACTTATTAAACATTGATTTTAACTATTTTAACCCTTTTTATATAAATTAATATTAAATGTCCTAATCTAATACATGTGGGCCTAAATGGTAATTTTATATTACTAAGGTTGTTTTTGGTCGAATTAAACTTATCCAATAGAATTAGTACATGTGTTAGGGTAATAAGAATAACATTTTTACCCTTAATTATCTTATTTACTTTTAATCGTGGTAAATAAAAGTAAAATGTTATTATTCACCAAAAATTATTTTCATCTCATTGAACCATATTTTAGTCCATGATATTAACTGTTTCTCTAAGATTTATGGAATTCAACTCAAAAAAGTGGTATAATTTAATTTAAATTAAAAAAAGTCAGTTTTTTAACTACCACTAAGTGGTTTCACTATTCATCAAAAATTGAAGTTTTTCAGAAAAATACCAAAAATTAGGCCTAAGATATATTTGATATCATAAATTCAAAAATTATGTCTATTTTACCAAATTAAAAACATATCAGTTTCATTAATTAATTTAAAAATTAATTCATGTCATCAAAACAAATAGCGTGTTTTTAAGAGATAATAACTATCAAAAGATTGACACTTGTTTATGTCTGGATTAAATGGGAAATTACATCCAATGAACAACATTGTATTAAATGGTAAGAATATATTCTAAATATACTTTAAAACCACCCAAATTAATAATTTATCTCTATTAATTATTTCGATTAAAAAAGGTGTTTTAAATTAAAATTTAGTAATTTTCACTATTCATCAGAATATGAACGTTACCCGAAAAGTACAAAAAATTCACCCTAAGCTAATTTCGATATTCAGAATCCAAAAATGAAGTCCATTTTGAATGATAAAATTTATTAAATTTAAATAAGCGGGTATTTCTATTCATAACGGCTAGTTCATAATAATATTGTAATAATATTTCGTTTAATGAAACTCGGTATTGTGTACTACACACTCGATCGAGGAAGTGCTTTATTACGTGTAAAGCAAGAAAAGTCAGGGATGCGTGTTATGAAAGATCCTTTTAGTGTAGCTGACTCATGCCTTTCGTAGGGCATGGAAAAAAAATTATTTCCTATGTTAAAATGTAGCTAAGTGGTTGACCTAGGATGTCTGCTGAAGAGGAGTGCACACAAAAAGGGTTTGTCACTTTAAAACGGGGGAAAAATATTGTGAAAGAAATTTGAAGTTCAAATGATTGAAAAACTATGAAATTAAAAGGGTGATTAGGTCAGGGTTGGTTTCCTAATTATAATGTTATCCCTGTTCAATTTAATTAAAACCTCTTCTTCTTAGTTGATTAAAGTGAGTTTCCACAATCATTTCCTCTCACTTCCTTGGTGAAATTATTATTGTGAGAGAAAACCTTACCAAGATATTGGTTTGGTCAACTATCCTTCCATGTGTAAAATAGTTTTTTTGAATATCCTTAATTTAAATAGGCAATACCCGATCGGGTTTTGTTTATCCCAAACAATCAAGAAAATTCACTACAACTTTTACACGTACTGACGACCGTCGAGTACTTCACCACTAATTTCTGGTTTATTCCATCGTATATAAACCAGAAATTATTGGAGGGAGATACTGATTATTTTACCAAGGAAAACAAATAACAGAATTAATATTCAAGAATAATCGAACCTGATAATAAAATCTTCTATGATAAATTGAAAACAACTTTGAAGAAGAAAGAAATTTATTTAATTGCGTCCAAGAACTCAAACATTACAATGTAAAAAACCAACACATCCCCAATCACTCCAGAAAATGTACCCCACCATGGTAAGGGTAATCAAGTTGAATGGGGAAGAATAAGGAATTAAAAAACTAGGAAAAAGAAAATAAATAAAAGAGAAATCTGAAAATTTCTCTTTCTTGGAGTCCCAGAAGGAATGGGGTGGAGAATGGATGGAGAAATGGATGCTTTGAGAGGGTGGAGCTCTCCTCCTTTTATAGCCAGAATGATTCCCTCGAATGTTGACTCGTTATAACCCCATTAAATGACATCTTCACGCATTGATCCCTTCTTGAATGTTGTTAATAATTCCCTTGGATGTGTCCCCTAAAAATTTTAGAGGATTTGGAAATGTATTCCGAGGGTTATGGCCGTTTTACTATGAGAATTTATTCTGTCCAGTCAGACTCTCCAAAACGAAATCTTCCAAATGAGGGTGATTTAATGACCCCATAAACGGAAAATTAACACGATTCTTTCTTCATAAAATATGCTCCAAAACTCATTGCGCGTCCACCCACCGAATTTCAAAAGCTTTTGGCACACATTGGATGAGTTATGGATCCCACATCAAAACTAGGCAGAACTAAAAATAGTTTTCTTGACCCAACTTGAGAGCTTCTTTTGAACTTCCATATGGCCAATTCAGATTTTAGTCCAAATATTGTAAATGCGCCCCTGGATGTTTAGAATTTGGAAAAGAAATAATTTCTCAATTTGGATCAGCGTAGATAATGTTATGTCCAATATACCGAAATATTTTAAAACTGTTAAGAATCCAAAATAGCCAATTTTTACTATTCAGCTCAAAATAATACCATTATCAAAAAAAATGAAACAATTCATCTTAGAGAAAGAATTTTGTGGGTTTAAAACAATTATACTAAATATAAATTAATTGAAAATATTTTCTCTATCAATTCCCCCACACTTAGCACTTGGATTCCTGGACAAGTAAAAATCAAATCAAATCAAATCCAAAACACATATCAATGAGATCAATCAAATCAATTTCAAGAAACAAAAAGATATCATGCCTCATCAAAAAATGTTATTTCAAGTTCTCCATTTAAGATTTTAATATATTTCCACTTCATTTCTTATCCCATGCACACGAAACACCTACCACAAATGAATTGTCTCTCATCTCACAGATGTAAAGGCTGAACAAGGCTTTTCTAATCAAAACTCACACAAGAGTCACCATAGGTTTGATAAATTTCTACTTCTCCAATCGATGTGATTCAAGGACATGTGTTTCTCATTAGGACTTTTCAGGGTTGTTCTGTGGCTTCCGGTTGGTATGATTTAGATGTTAATAGTTCTGAGGTCGAAAAAGGAAGGCTTGGCTCTTATTGAAGCAAAATTACAAGATTCTAATTTTCACACAAATATGGTCTCGTTCACTTCCCCTTTGTTGAAAATAGGCTCCATAATCATTCAATCATCTCAGCAGCAAACATTTCATTCTTTTCAAACATGATTTTTTTTAAAGCTCCAGATAGGCACAGCTTTCTTTTTACATTGGAAGCTCTAGAAAGGCACAACTTCTCTTGTCATAAAAGCTCCAGAAAAGGCACAGCATTCAACACAATAATTTTTCAGCATCACACACATCTCTTCCACAATTTATTTTCCACCCAAAGTATAACAAAATGAGGTAGTACACCACAAGAAATCTTCCCCCACATTTAAGTTTAACTAGATCATGCAATTTTACTTCAAGATCAGGTATGATAGAAAAAATTGGCTTGTAATGTGGCTAACCTAACAGGAAATTCATGGTTACTAGGGGCTAAAATGAAGGATAAATGTAAAGGTGGGACATAATGAAAAGGATTATTTTGAAAAGGAGGCTTCAAACAATATAGATGCCTCAATCATTTAAAACACACATACCCCAACCCTCAAGTTTTAAAAGGAATAAATCAAATTCTGGTTAAAGCAAGCATGGTATGGTTCTATCAGGAAATTAGGTAAATGAAAAGAATATGACAAAAATGGTTCAGAATCCTCACAGGAATGTTATTTCAAATATATAGACAGTGAAATATGGCATGAGATTCAAAAATCAGTGTACTTTTCATTAAATTCCAAAAGATTTGAACTTGAAACAAAGTAATTTCAGCATTCATTTAAGATCAGTTTCATGAAATAGACTGGTTCACTTATTGACATGGGTTTCAAAAATGGTATTGATAATCATTTCAGCTCAAAAGTTTCAGAAAAACACCAAAAATTGAAAAATAAACGCACAAAAATTTGAAAACACACTATTTTTTTTTTGAAAACAAACATCAAATAAAAATCCTATACTACAAAGGTTTTCTCCGCCACACTTAAAAGATGCAGTGTCCTCGATGCATTCAGGTGGATTTAACATGTAAGCCAATTCTCAAATGAATCACAATATCAAGAAAGTGTGAAGGAGAGGTACAGCCTGATTTATTTGCAGTGCAACATTAAGTTAACCTCCTAAGTGTCTCACTCTAAAAACCTACAAATAAAAGAACAATAGTAAACATAAGATATTTATTGAAAGAAATGAAAATAAAAATAGGAGAGAATAGAAGGATAAAACTTGGTTTAATCCCCCAAGTGGGCCCTGGGTTTTGATTGCCTCTAGAGGGGCAGTTCTAATTGGTTATCCCCAATCTGATGGTGGATGATGTTTCTTTTATTTGAACCACCACATGTGGCTCTTCCCATATTTCATTTCATTGTTCTTGTGGAGGAGGACTCCATAGATAGAGTACACCAGATTCAACCCCTTTTCAATGTGGTACACAATGCATGGTTGGGGAAGGATGAAGTACAGAGCCTCCTCCTTCTTGGGTTACGCATGAACAACAACTTCTTTATTTTCTAGTGGTTGCTGAAGGTATGATACATCTGGGAAAAAATCAAAGGGAATGTTAGAGTTTAATTCTATTTGAAAAAAATTAAAGCATGATGAATCAATATCAAAGTATTCCCTTTCAAAGTAAGTAGCTTCTGTCTCATTTTCCTACAAAAAATTCACTTTGATCTTCTCATGTAGTCCTTCCATTAAATTTTCAATAGGTTTGGGGAGCTCCAGATATTCCTCTTCAGATGCATATTCTCCCTCCATGGAAATACAAGTGTTGGATGAATCTGAAAAATTAAATCACGGGGAGGTAATACTCAATTAAGTTTTAAAAAAATCAAAAGATAATGAGTTTATGAATAGATTAACTCCCTGAGCTAGTTTGGATTCAATTTCTTCTTCAAAGGGAGGTGGCTCTTAGAGTTGAATTTCAGTAGATAGAGGTAGGTAGTCAGACTCCTCTATCTTCTCTTAAAATTACACTGCTTGGTTGGTTTCTTCCTTCAATGTTGCTGAATCATCTACATTATCAGGAATAGTTGGATCAACAAGTTCCTCACACTCATTCCAGAAGTTATCCAG
The DNA here is from genome assembly GCA_963277665.1 of Viscum album. Taxonomy (NCBI): domain Eukaryota; kingdom Viridiplantae; phylum Streptophyta; class Magnoliopsida; order Santalales; family Viscaceae; genus Viscum; species Viscum album. Next base: position 671,982,519 of record OY728133.1, read on the forward strand.
ATCTTTTTGATCTCCCATATGCATTTCAATAGCTAAATAATCTTCATCAATCTTCTCCAACATTGATTGAGATGGGCTCAATGGATTTTCGTTTAATTTCATCATGGCCTCCATGGGTTCATCAAATTGAATGATTTGTGAGGATACTTCTTCCATCAATTTTTCTGGTTCTAGTTCTTGTTCTGGATCCAGTTGTAGATCCTGGGATGCATGTATTTGTTCCGCTATCCACTATATTGAGGTCTCTAGGTTTTGAACTGTTTGAATAATTCTTCTAAATTGGGATTCAATATCCTTGTGAACTTCTTCTTCTTGGTATTGTACATAGATCATTTCAAGATAAAATTCTGGAAAATACTCCTGAAGTTCAATTAATTCTTTTTCCAAACCCTCCAATACTGGGTATTCAAGGTTCTATTTAAGGTTTTCAATGAGATCCTTGAATTCATCCTCTATGATTATTTTGATTCGAGCTCTTCTAATTTGTCTATCCAAGAAAGAAACGTTATTCTCTATAGAACAAGGTGATTCAATAACTGGTTCTCGCAGTGGTGGGTAATTATTCCATAAATTAAAGAAATAATCATTTGAAAACAACATGGAAAAATATTTTTTTGAAATTGAAAAAGTCAAATATTCACAATTAGTTTATGGCACTACCTCCCCGGAAACGGCACAAATTTGACACACGCTTGTCATAGGGCATGGAAAAAAAATTATTTCCTAAGTTAAAATGTAGTTAAGTGGTTGACCTAGGACGTCTCCTGAAGAGGAGTGCACACAAAACGGGTTGTCACTTTAAAATAGTGGAAAACATATTGTGAAAGGAAATTTGAAGTTCAAATGATTGAAAAACTATGAAATTAAAATGGTGATTAGGTCGGGGTCGTTTTCCTAATTATAATGGTATCCTTGTTCAATTTAATTCAATCTTCTTCTTCTTAGTTGATTAAAATAAGTTTCCACAATCGTTTCCTCTCACTTCCTTGGTGAAATTATTATTGTGAGAGAAAACCTTACCAGGATCTTGGTTTGGTCAACTCTCCTTCCATGTGTAAAATAGTTTTATTGAATATCCTTAATTTAAATGGGAAATACCCGATCGGGTTTTTTTTATCCCAAAAAATCAAGAACATTCACTACACCATTTACACGTACTGACGATTGTCGAGTACTTCACCACTAATTTCTGGTTTATTCCATCGTATATAAACCAGAAATTATTGGAGGGAGATACATATTATTTTACCAAGGAAAAAAATAACGGAATTAATATTCAAGAATAATCGAACTTGATAATAAAATCTGCTATAATAAATTGAAAACAACTTTGAAGAAGAAAGAAATTTATTCAATTGCATCCAAGAACTCAAACATTACAATGTAGAAAACCAACCCTTCCCCAATCACTCCAAAATTTTACCCCACCATGGTAAGGGTCATCAAGTTGAATGGGGAAGAAGAAGGAATTAAAAATCCATGAAAAAGAAAATAAATAAAATAGAAAGATGAAAAGTTCCTCATCTTGGTGTCCCAGAAGGAATGGGGTGGAGAATGGATGGATAAATGGATGCTTTGAGAGGGTGGAGCTCTCCTCCTTTTATAGACAGAATGTTTCCCCGGAATATTGACGCATTATATCCCCATTAAATGACATATTCACGTGTTGATACCTTCTTTAATGTTGTTAATAATTCCCTTGTCTATGTCCCCTCAAGATCTCATAGTATTTGGACATGTAGTCCGAGAGTTATGACCGTTTTACTATGAGAATTTATTCTGTCCAGTCAGACTCTCCAAAACGAAATCCTCCGGATTAGGGTGATTTAATGACCCCATAAACGGACAATTCACACTATTATTCCTTCATCAAAGATTCTCCCAAACCCCTTTTGCGTCCACCCGCCAAATGTTAAAAGCTTTGGGCACACAGTGGTTGAGTTATGGATCCCACATCAAAACTAGGCAGAACTGAAAATAGTTTTTTGAGCCAACTTGAGAGCTTCTTTTTAGCTTCCATATGGCCGATTCATATTTTAATCCAAAAATAGTAAATGAATCCCTGGATGTTTAGAATATGGAAAAAAAGTATTTCGCAATTTGGATTAGTGTAGATAATGTAATGGCCAAACTACCGAAACAATTTAAAACTGTTAAAAATCCAAAATGGCCAATTTTTACTATTCATCTCAAAATAACACCATTAAAAAAAATGAAACAATTAATCTTAGAGGAACAATTTTTTGGGTTTAAAACAATGATACTCAATATAAATTAATTGAAAAGATTTTATCTATCAGTAGCGTACAACACAAGACATTAATGAAATTAAAAATAATATTTTTCATAAAATCTAGGGGTGTTACATTTTACCCCCCTTAAAATGAATTTCTCCCTCAAAATTCGTTGGGGTTATAAATGATTTACTACTCGAAATATTCTTTAATAGAATCCCACATTGTAAAAAGGAATACCAAAACTTGGATTTATAAACTAAAGTATGAAACGTAACGGTGAACCAAATTAACTCATCACTGGGTTTTCACATAGGAGAACATAGGTGAAAATATGGATATAGAAGAAAAATATAACCATCAAGTTCTGATGGAGAGTGGTAGAGAACATGGATATGAGAAATCCAACAATCACAAAGCCATAAATTTGTGATGATCTAGGGTACCATCTGATTCATCGGATATAAGGGCACTAAGACAACATTTTTGGTTTTCATGATCATTACACTAAAGTTCAAGAATTTGAATTAGAATAAATACTTACATTATTTTGGTACAATCTCACAGTTGTTCGTGCCTTGAACAATTTACACTTCATATCTTAAATAAATAATGTTTAATTTGTTATTCGTGAAGTGTTAGCAGATCATGTGATAGAATGACAGGTCATTCCATCTGTCTCAAACAAAAGGTTAGCAAAAGATATTAAATATATATAAGTCGATCTATAGTGACATTAATCATATATGGTTCCTAAAATGGACTTATATTTCATATATCATACTGTTTAATATAATAAAACTAGTTTCTACTAAACAGATACTTCTTGTAGGCCAGTGGAAGGTGATAAAGGTCAGTCGCACTTCGGTTGTGGGTTCGATTCCCACAGCCTTGTCCGACGCGATGGGATGTCGCCCGTCCGACATGTTGTCCTTTTTCTAAAACTACATTACTATAACATCCCATCAATAATATTTAAAAATGTTATATCCTTAAACAATACTAACTTATGTCCAACATATTCCATTCCAATCATTATGTAAAATACTTTGGTCCATGCTCATAGTATAAAGAAAACGATGACTTGAAATTTCATCAACCAACCATAATTTATCCCCCATATATCTTGTTGGTCACATTTCAATCATGTGAATACATTAATCATGTATTCTCTTGAAAAATTAATACCCATTAAACCTTAGTGAGAACATTATTTCTCTCAAAAGTTAACTCTTTCCACATACCAAAAAAAAATTCTGTATACTCAAACCATGATATAACCTTCTCTTAATATCAGTCATGAGCTCATGAATACTATCAAACATTTAATTTTCTCCTTATCCCTTCATTATGCGCATATCATCTATTTTCCAAAAATATCTGAATAACCTTTCATGGTTACTGGTTCCATTCATAATATACTTTCAAAAATTAAGGAAAGACAACATTGTAACAATCCTTAGATGTCTCTTTATTCTATAGTACCATGAGATTACTTATACAACATTACACGTGATACACATGTAATCATTCCACTACCTTCTTAAACCATTGACCGAGCTTCAATAAATCTTTCATCTCACATATAATTTGTAGTCTCTTCATCATCATCAATATAAATACTCCCCATAAAACTATACTGATTCTCTTCATGAGTCTTTCCCTTAGGGAATTGGTTTTCATTATTCCCAAACATTTCACAATTAAAACATTTAACCATTGTTGATGTCGTAGCAATACCATTATCCTTATCCATGGTGTTAACGGAACATTTTTATTTTCACTTAATGTCTTTGTGTCCTTCTTTTCCACACCCAAAGCATCTTCCAGTTCCTTTAAAACATTCTCCTTGATGCCTCTTCCCACATGATTTACATAGGAGAATTGAACTTTCTTTCCTCTATGATCATCATGAAACTCCATCTTTCTCTTATTATCCGAGTTAGGAAACTTACCAAATTTGAGTTTATTGATCATATTATGAGATTTCTGATTCGGAATAATAATGATGTTTGGATGTCCAAATCCCATTTCATTTGGTTTCTCATGAATAATATCATTCCACTGTCCATCATATCCTTCATTATTGTGAATCATCTTGTTTCCAGCAATTTTCTAAAACCCAAAAAGAATAGTGTGAGAGGAAAAAATTATAATAAAGTTGGAGTAACTTCAAAATATAAAATCTTAGGTTTAATATAATATCGTTACCATAATTTTAGGACAATAACCTATACTTATACTTAACCTTAGGGACATCCCTAGACATACCTTAGAAATATCTCTAGGGATCTCACTAAAGATCTCGCATCCTAGTTTCCAAAGATTGACTAAACCTCTCCTCTGATACCAACTGTAGAGACCCAAAGCTTGATGTACATGGACAATACATTACTTTTACAGAATACTTATTACATAACAAAAATAGACACACAAGGATCGTAATAGTTTATTTTCTTTGGTAACTCGGAATAAAATCTTCTGATCGTGGTGAAAGATCTTCAACATCTCCCAATAAAGATCTTCCTCTTTTTTTCCTAAAACATTTCTTTATATCATTGGGAAAAGAAAACATAAAAGGGGTGAGCTCAAATACCCATTAAGGGTAAACATAGAGAACATAAAACAATCCTTAAACATTTGAATGCAAAAAACTTGAACATAAAATCTAAAAATCAAAATCTTGAGCAAAGTCATTAATCTTGGAAGTACGTAAGGAATATATCATAAAGGAACTTCAATCATGATAAAATACCATGGGAATAAAACATGAAATTGTGGCAACCATTAAGCACATGATATGATTTCCATAGTTGCCAAGGCATTTCTGCCAAGACCATCTTGGTGGACAAAGTCCCTTTCTGAATCAAGTTCACTCCTCGTGTCAGTCTTGTATTACTAAATTGATTTTACTATCCATTCCATCTATTTCTATCTCATGAGATATAAATCATTACCCAATGCATTTGAGGGAGATATAGCTCCCACCCATCTCATAATGATACCATTCTTATGTGTGCCACAAAATCATAAATCATACATCATAGAATAACCCATGTATTAAATATGGGGTTCTTAAACATCATGCCATCTTAACATAATCCATATAAGATAAAAGGACATCATAAAATTAATTCCATCAAAACATAATCACATCAATGTAAAAATTTGGATAGAAACAGAACCCTATATTATCTTAGATGGAATATAATTTTGATAAAACACTTGAACTCCATTCATGAGGAAAATATACTTTCTACTTAAAAAACATTTTATTTTCTTAACATGTCATATAATTTTAAACTAAATGATGTTGATTACAAATAAACCTGAAAACGTGTAAAGGATGCTTCTTGGAAGTAATGTTTTAAAAATCCATTCATGACGTATAAGTAAAAAAAACATTCTTTTCGTACTTTTTTCAGAAAAGTCAAAAAGTACCTTGTAGGGTAAATAAAAGAAATATTCCTTCCATACCATAGGGTAAAAGTCAAAATGGGTAAAAATTAATTTAAACATACATTAATACACTTTTATAAAACATGGAAATGGATAATAGCAATAACCCCAGTACATACTTACGAATAAGAAATCTCGGATAAAAATGAAATTTGCAAAATTATCCCTTACCTTAGGTCTGATATGCTTCATACATATCCGAACCTCCCGTATACAGATTTAAATAATTTCATTGACTTATTACAGAATAATAGTCATTGTTATGATATAATATATGTTTCACTTATGACTTTATATTACCCGTTCTTTTGTAATTCAATGTTAAAGCAGCGTTTTGGGTAAAATCATTTCAGTTATCATATGTGTTTCAACTTGTCGTTCTTGATATTAATACTTATATACTGATTTAAATAATTCAATAATGTAAAAAATGATTTATATATAATATATATTCATCATATACATATATATATTATAGATCAATAAAAGGAATGAAATAGACCGTTCATGGAGACGGTAGGCCGTACGTACGCATGAACGCTGTTTTGTTTTCCTTATTGAATTGAATGAAACTAAATAGATGACATAAATATATATATACATAAATCCAGTAGAATTAGTATTTCATATTTTTCATTATTATTCATTATATAAACTTTATAATCATTCATGTATGGTTAACATGGAGGATGAATCTCATCGCGTCGTGGAGACGGTAGTCTTTACGTACGCACGACTGATTATATAATTCCCATAATTATTGAATAGAATTGGATTGGATGGTATAATATATTAAAATCAGTACGATTTTATAATAACCATATATAGTTATTCTTTACACCATTATACCCATCCATGTAAGGTGTTGGTGGAAAAACAGATTTCACCATGGCGTGGAGACGGTATTCCGTACGTATGTACGCGTGGTGATTTCGTTTTCCGTAGGATGGATTGATGGTGAAGTAGGTTTGTTTCATACATATAATAAAATATCAGTATATGAGTTATACTGATGTTATTACTTCATAATTAAACAACTAAATAACATTAAGTGAAAGAAGAAATAAAGTTGAAAGAATCGGTAACGAACATTACCTCTTCTTTGAAGCGCCTCTTTGAGACCTCCCCTTAGGGAAGTAAATGTGGTCTTCGAAGAAGACCAGAATCTCTAGGTTGTTTATATGTAAGTGTAGAAGATAATTTTTCAGGGTTTGGCCGAGCTTGAAAGCTCAAAGTGGTGTGAGGAGGAGAGGGAGGAGGTTCCCTTTTATAAGGGAGGAGAGGGGCACCTTTGGAATAACTAAAAATATTATTTTATTATAAAGTCATATCCGGTTTTTAATAGATAAAAATTATTTTATTTCGAATCTAAGGTGGGGATGGGTCTAAGTTCTCTCATACAATATAATTTAGACAAGTTTATGTTTCTATTTTAACCTTATCATTTAGATTTAACTTTAAGTCAATTAATTTTACTTTTATCGTGTCTTCTTATTTTCTTACACTATAAGGTTAATAAACTTACTATAACAAGCCAAACGAACCCCAAGTGGTTAATTATTAATATATATATCATTATCTATGTCATTTGGCCGAACCATATATTTTTAGGAATAATATTACAATTAATAATATATTTTTTTTAAAAAAAACTATTTTATGTCAATTTTGACACTATTTGGTAATTTATTTTTGTGAAACTCATAACAGAATTAATAGTTCTAAAAGGTTAATTAAATCAAAAATAACATTTCATATTAACCTATAAAATTAGTGAAATTCAGAAAAATTCTCAAATTACATTTATTTGGGTATTTATAACATCAATTATGTCAATATTTCATTAATAAGATAATTACTGCATCATATTTTTGTCATAAATAAAATAACTTATTTAATGTCTAAAAATTATAAATAAACTACCATTATGTAGGAAATCTTTTTATCTTTCTAATGAATATTAATAGTCAAATTTATCTTATGTATAACTCTACATTAAAAATTATTTACTTATTAAACTTTGATTTTAACTATTTTAACCCATCTTTAAATAAATTAATATTAAATTTCCTAATATAATACAAGTGGGACTAAATGGTCATATTCTATTCCTAACGATTTTTTGGTCGAATTAAACTTATTCAATAGAATTAGGACATGTTTTAGGGTAATAATAATATCATTTTTACCCTAAATTATCTTATTTACTTTTAACCGTGGTAAAAAAGTAAAAAGTTATTATTCACCAAAAATTATTTTTTCTCATTGAACCACATTTTAGTCCTTGATATTAACTATGACTCTCGGATTTTTGTAATTCAATTCACAGAAGTGGTAAATTTTCATTTAAATTAAAAAAAACTTTTTTTAACTACCACTAAGTGGTTTCACTATTCATCGAAATTTGATGTTTTTCAGAAAAATACCAAAAATTAGGCCTAAGATATATTTGATATTATGAATTAAAAAATGATGTATATTTTACCAAATTAAAAACATATCAGTTGCATTAATAAAATTAAAAATTAATTCCCGTCGTCAAAACAAATAGCGTGTTTTTAAGAGATAATAACTATCAAAATATTGACACTTGTTTATATCTGGTTTAAATGTGAAATTACATCAAATGACCAACATTGTATTAAATGGTTAAAATATATTCTAAATATAATTTAAAACCACTCAAATTAATAATTTATCACTATTAATTATTTCTATTAAAAAATTTGTTTTTAATTAAAATTTAGTAATTTTCACTATTCATCAGAATATGAACGTTGTCTAAAAAGTACAAAAATTCCACCCTAAGTTAATTTCGATATTCTGAATCCAAAAATGAAGTCCTTTTTTAATGATAAAATTTATAATATTTCAAAAAGTGGGTATTACTATTCATAATGGCTAGTTCATAATAATACGATAATAATATCTCGTTTAGTGAAACTCGGTATTACGTACTACACACGCTATCGAGGAAGGGATTTATTGCGTGTAGTGCAAGACAAGTCAGGTATGCGTGTTGTGCAAGCTCCTTTTGTCGTATCCTACAACACAAGACATTAATGAAATTATAAAGAATATTTTTCATAAAATCTCAGGGTGTTACAGGGAGTAAACCGTGTTTATTAAGGGACTTTTCGAATGTAATTTTCTTATTAGTATACCATAAATACAACAACGGTTTGGGAAGTGAACCCATTACACTATGATAAAATTTTCAATAAGACTTTACTACTATGGAAATGATCTTATATACTTATGTGTATACCACAATTCCATGTCTTATACCAATTTGATTCTGTTATGGTTAATTTTATTTTATGTACTTATGGTTCAGGTCCATGTTATCATACCCTTATTCTTAGTTTATGTTTAAATATTTCACCTTTTTACCCTAACTAGGAATCTAATTTCCCAATTTCTTATGTTTATTTTCCCCAGGTTATGATGACATGTACTATTTTTGACATGTCTAAGAAAGGTGATAGTTGTGATTAACCTAGTGGGATATTATGTAGAACTATTTTGATCCGGTTTTTTACGTTTCCATATTCTCATATTCACTATACATTTATGATCCTCAGATGTGTGTTTATGTAATTTAATTAATATTCATCTACAAAGATTTAATATCTATGTTTTAAAATCCAGGGTTATTTTATGTATTCCCTTTTTTAGTTGATATACTCCCATTTTATCTATTATTAAATCCTCTTGATAAGAGATATACCCAAGGGTGTTTCTCTAGTGATCTGAGGTCGGTTTCCTCTTCTTCTCTAATTTTTTTCTTCCCTATTAAACCCAATTGTTTTAGTGATTTTATATTTGGGATTTCAAGATGATTCCATAGAATCCTTATAAAATAATACAAATCAAACGAGATTCCTTATAAAATATACTAAAGTCATCAAAGAGTATTGAACACACACTATCATTCACCATGTCAATTAAGGTAATTGATTAGTTGTATTGATTATTTTTTAATTGTGTGAAATTAAGGGTTGACCTAGAAATAAGTGATAAGGATTTCATTAATTATATCTTGGGTGGAATGTTATGAAAATTATACATGTTTTTTGGTGTACTTTTAATTGCATGAAATTATTTGGTGATCTTTAATAGGTCATTGAATGTTCTTTTAAATTATTCAACTAATTATATGTTTTGATAACTATTTATTATGTGTTGTGAATCGGGATACAGAGTCACTTCATGGATGGGAATTGGAATGGGATTAGAAATTTATATATATTATTATCATTTAACTGTAAATAAATATAAGATATATATACACTATGATACTTAACCATATATTTTGTTTGTGTGATAGTGATTTATTTAATGTTAGTTTGTGTGTGTGTGTTAGTAAATGAATGCGTTTATTCATTCTAGATTAAGGGAGTAGTTGATTTGATTCAAAGTGAAATAATTAATCTTCTGAAATGGATATGTGTTTTATGGATTGAACATAAACTAATAGTTGTATTATTGATCTAATGGTGTCAGGTTTCTTGGATAGATTAATGAAGAATCATTGGAGATAACTAATCTTGTTTGGATATTGAACAGAATGTGATCAGATTTATGGTTATGGGTTATAACAATATTTTATTGGGAGGGGGATGGGGCTTGAAAATGGCTTGTGTTATTTGGTATATAGTGGGTATGGATGGGTATGTAGTTTTTGAGGGACATCATGTAGGAAATCATTCAGGAAATGGTCTTAACCTCTATAAATATTATGGTTTCATGGGATTCAAGAATATTAAAATGGTAAATTTTGTGGAATTAGAATTAGAGTATCCTATAGGATATCAAGTAAAATATTAGGAGTTTTAGATGAGTTGGTATTATTTGTGAGGATTAGGTTAGGTCATTTAATTATAGTGTTTGTTTGTTATTGATAGATTTATGCATTATGATTTTTAATCATGTATTGTTTGATGGGTCTTAAAATAAATTTGTTAGAAAATGATTATAGGTAGAAGATGAGTTGTGAAATGGATAATGAATTTATTTATGGAAAACTAACTTCAAATATATGATACATAGTGAGGGGAATGAGGTAGTTTCTGGTAGATAGAAGAGAGAAACAATATGGGGTTATGTTTTATATTTGTTTAGTTTAAACTACATATATTGATGAATATATTGAGATGATAGGTGCATGGGTACCTTGAAAGAAGGGTGTAGAGCTACATAACACATGTTTTTATGCCCCTAGATACATATACTTTTATCACTAAAAGATAGTTGGGATGATAGAATGTAACATCCCAGGTAAATAAAGAATAAAGAATTTTCATATTTATTAATATTTACGAATTAAATATTAATTTTAATTTAAAGGGGTTTCTACGTTCGATTGAATACTCGGTACGCAACGATGAGTTTCTTTGAAAACTTACGTTGCACACAAGTAATAAAATAATATTATTTTAAATGTTAGTTAACGAGTAGCCGTTGTACTGGCGGGAATGGATAGAAATAACTAAAATATGATTATATATGTTTTTAAATGTTTTTACATTTACCCAATAAAAGATAAAGGCTTAAAATACAGAAAGAGTTCAATTGTAGGCATTTATAAACTAATTTTCACGAAAGGTCCACTTATCACCTTTTGATGGAGAACCGTCATTAAATATAGTTTTGATCAATCTTATAAATTCTATTGGACCAAATATAACTCTTCTTTAAAATCGGGACATCAAAATTTACTTTGTGTAAATTTTTGGTACCTTTCTGATAAAGTTCATTTTTTTAATGAATAGTGTAAAATGTTGTATTTTAATTCAAAACCTCCTTTTAATATAATTTATTTATATTATTAGATTATATTTTGAATTGGCTTTAATGTGAAATTAGAAAATATTTTTACCATTAATTCCAATAGTGGTCGTTGGAATTAATTTCACATTGAAATCGGACTTAATCTAGTGTCAATCTTTTGATACTTATTGTTCCATAAAAACACGCTATTTGCTCTGACAGCGGGAATTAATTATTAAATTAATTAATGTGACTTATATGTTTTGAATTTTGTAAAATAGAATTCATTTTTGAATTCTTAATATCAAATATATCTTAGGGTGAACTTTTTTTAATTTTCTGAAAAACTTCAATTTTTGATGAATAGTGAAACCACTAAGTGGTACTTATAAAAACTGATTTTCTTTTTAAATGAAATTTTTACATCATTGTGTTTTTATTTTCAAAAATACGACATACATGGTTGTCATTAAAAAGTAAAATGTAGTTCAATGAGATTAAAATAATTTTTTGGTGAATAGTAACTTATTAAGTTTTTAATCGCGATTAGTGGTAATTAGTGTAGTTTAAGGTAAAAATAATGATTTAATAAAATGATATGAGCTTGACACATGTCCTACCCTCATTGGTTGTGTCATGGCCGACCAAGAAAAGCCATGGGTCAACTTGGGGACCCCATGGATCCACTTTGGTTGGGAAATGACATAAACAACTTTTTATTTAATGTAAAAGTAAAAATGACACAAACATAATATGTTTTACGAAAACAATTTTTACATGGTGTTATAAAGATCATATTTTTGATTATAAATATTAATTGGAAAGCTAAAACGATTTCCTACATCATAGTATTTTTTTTATAATTTTTAGACTTTAAATAAATTAATTTATTTATGACATCATGATGATGCAGCGATGACCTCATTATTTAACGATTAAAATAAAATGGAAAGACAATGTAAAATATATAAACTACACATGTCCAAAACTTATTGTATGGGTGGATTTCGAACCCCTATCACCTTATACACGAATTATATCAATGTGGGACCTTTTAAAACCGAAACACATTTTCAAATAAAGTAATATTTCTTTACTTTCCAAAAGTGCCCCTCCTCTCCTCTTATAAAAGACCCCCACCTCTACCACCTTACACACACTCCTCAAGCCTTTGGCTCGGCCAACCCCTGCCCATTTACTCTCTCCACACCCCTCTCCTCGTCCTAGAGTATTACCTTTTGGCAGAATCATTTGAAAGGAAGCCTTTAGGCTCAAATCAAAAGGAGTTACACTTTTAAAGGTAATTCATTCTCTCTTGTTCATTTGGTTTATTTTGCTTCTCCAACCCTCTAAACTCTTTTTATTTACTTCTTTTGTAACAACAACAGTATCCTAAATATACTAGGATGTTTTTATAAGATTTATTTGAGCTACACTCTCACACAACTACATCAAATGGTAAAAGAACATACGGTTTCAGTGGATGGCGAAATTCTGCCTCCCGAAACGATGATTGTTCAATACTCATTTAACAACTTTAAAGGTGGCCATTATGATGTCAATATTTTTATATATGATATATAATATGTTTATTTTTTCTTTAAGATTATGTATTTTTCATTTTGGGTATACCTTTATGGTTTCCATTATGGGTAAACACGATATCTTCATTTAAGGAAGTGCGGACTACCGCCCCCTCAAAGTGATGTGATTCGTTAATGCCATATGTGGGACGTGTAAAGGATGGATTTAAAGTTATTATATATGATGTTATAATGTAATTATAATATACCTCTATATAAATATTATTTCTTTGCATTAAAGTATGAGATAGAAATGAAAGTATCGTTCATGCGTACGTACGGCTTACCGTCTCCATGAACGGTGCATTTCATTTCTTATCCCCAAATGTAATGTGATATTAAAAGTACATGTATATAATGGATATATATAATTAACGATATATCTAAATGATGAATATAATTCTGGAATTAAAATATAGATACCTATCATTTAGTTTTAATTCCATTAATATGACAAAGAAATGAAAGTAGTGTTCATGCATACATACGACTTACCGTCACCATGAACGGTGCATTTCATTTCTTACCACTAAATGATTATATAATATTATAAATACATGTATATGCTGGATATATATGATACATATTATATCCAAATAGGGAATTTCATTCTGGATATAACGAACCTTTGACCACACGAACAACATGTAATTGTAAGAAGACCACTTTCGACTTAAGAACCAAATATTGACAAAACAAACATTATTAACATAAATGGTTACATAATGTTTATAACATTTAAATAAGTGATATAAAAGGAATAATGAACTTTAAAAATGTTCTTAATCAAGTATAAATTAACTCAAGTTTATTATTCAGGATGTTAAAGAACGATCGAGTCAAGTCGGACCCGAGGTAAGGGACTTCGTCTCAATCTCCTTTCATTGAGGCATATTTCGTTTTATACACAACTTTCTTTTATACGGTGTATAAACACCTTTGACTTTTACTTTTATACAAAAGGAATCTTTTTCTACGATGCGTTTTACAAAATGACAAAAAGGAATGTTTCTTTTAACGTACGCGGTGACAACGACCTTTTCCACCGCCGCGAGTATTATTTGGTCTTTGGCTTTCTCAACAAGCCGTAATGTTTTTAGAATAAAATAAATACCATATACTCTTTTATGTATTTTGGTATTGAAATTTTTTTTGAAAAAGGATTATATTATGTCAATATATTTATGATATATTGTTATTGAAATGTTGAAATGTTATCATTCCTTTATATTGGTTTTATGTTTTATGATTTTTTACTGGTACTTAGACATTTTAAAGGATGGTTACGTTATAAACCATATGACGGGTGGTGTCGTGAATACCAGGCTGGGTGGTTATGTTATAACCTCCAATGCATTGGGTATGGAAGTCGGTCGTATGGCTATTCCATTAAGAATGTATGGAAATTGGCCGTATGGCTATTCCATTAAGTGATATGTGTGGAAGTCGACCGTATGGTTATTACACTTAAGTATGTTCATCTCCCAAGTTACCTTTATATATGTTATGTGTTCTTTTTATGGGTTTTATGGTAATCCTTTGGTTACAAAAAGGTAAGTAATGATACTTTATTCAGTGAATAATTTTTACTACTTCATGAAGGTGAAGGTATTACTTTGATAGAGTTTATATGGTTTACTTGATTATTGAAAAACTAACAGTTTTCATTCTTTCTGTATCCCTTACTGAGCTTTTTATGCTCACCCCATGTTTTTTTGAAATGTTTTCACAGGACATAATGTGGAATAAAGTCAAGGATGGGATCAAGGGAATTTCATCCTATATAAAACATGGAACTATACACGTTTCTTTTTAAGGGTTTTTTATTATGGAAACTTAGTAGAAGTGACTACTTTGTAATCTTTTGAGATGTAATAGTTATGTTCTAATTCTCTAAAACTCTAAACCTGAAAAGATCCTCAACGTGAATTATTCATTGAATTCAATATTAATTAAGGTTTAAGGCCGGGGCCTTATAGTTGGTATCAGAGATCGGTTTAGACAACTTTAGGAGTTAGAAAAGTGTTAAATTATAATATGATTGAAATGATATAGTATTTATGGATTACCATGTTGCTTCACCAAAATATTTCTTTGTTCAGAATGTTTTTCCGAAGAGGAAACAAAGAATATATGTTGGGATGACATAAGGAGGAAGATAACCTTCCAAATCAGCAACCTGAGATGGTCGGAATCGGAACTAAACAATTTGTTGCAGTGATGGCACAGTTGACTGAGGCTATAAATGGTGGTGGTATCCATGCACGAGATCAGCCAGATCAACCGCAGAGGAACATGTCAGTGGTGGAACATTTCATGAGGCAACATCCCCCATCATTCAGAGGATCATCTGACCCTGTGCAAGTTGAAGGGTGGACTAAATCACTGGAGAAGTTTTTTGATGTCATGGGGTGTTCAGAACATCAAAAGGTTAGTCTTGCTGTTTACCATTTTGAAGGTGAAGCTGATCAGTGGTGGTCGATGGTGACAAATATAAGGGATAGTGATGAGATTGAGGATCTTCACTGGGACGAATTCAAAGGTATATTTCTTGAGAAATATTTCCCTAAGGTGGTTCGTCTTAGGATGGAAAAACAGTTCCTAGAATTGAGGTAGGAGGATGATTCAGTGGCTGCTTATGAAGAAAAGTTCACTCGATTGGCAAGGTATGCTCCAAACCTCATACGAGATCTTGATAGTAAAATAAACCATTTTTACTCAGGGTTAATGCCAAAGTATTGAAGGGATTTAGCTTCTCATGATTTCAAAAGTTATGAAAAACTTGTTCGATGTGCGGAGAAGGTGGAAATGGAGTTTGCCGATGATCAGGTGTTCTATGACAAACAACAGAATAAGAGGTCTAGTTGTCAAGAAAAGTGGAAGAATTCATCAAAGAAGCAAGGAGGTAAGAAAACCAAATATCCATCCTGTGAGAAGTATGGTAAAATGCATCCTGGATAATGTTTATCCAAGTCTGGTAAGTTCTTTCGGTGTGGTATGTCTGGTCATATTGCTCGTAACTGTAAGGAAGATAATCAAGCAGGAAATGAAAAGCCAATGGTAAGATGATTTAAGTGTAATGAAATGGGTCATTATGCAAACGAGTGTCCAACGAAGAACTCAACTGGGGGAATGCAGCCAGACTACAAGTAGAACGGGGTGGTAAAATCCTTTGCAACAACTTCAAGTGATGTTGGGCCATCGAATGAAGTGGTATCAGCTTCAGGGAGCTCAATATTTTTCGAAGATTGACTTGAGGTCGGGGTACCATCAGTTGAAAGTAAAAGAAGCAGACATTTTGAAGACTGTGTTTCATACTAGATATGGCCATTATGAATTTGTAGTTATGCCTTTTGGGTTAACCAGTGCACCTGCTGTATTCATGGACCTTATGAATAGAATTTTCCATGAGTTCTTGGATAAGTTTGTCTTTGTGTTTTGAGGTTTGGGAAGAGGTTATGTGTGCCCTGTGATTCACAGTTGAAGAATGAGTTGTTATGTGAGGCTCATAGTTCCCCGTTTTCAGTTCATCCTGGTAGTACTAAGATGTACAGAGATCTGCGGGAGTATTAATGGTGGGATGGAATGAAAAGAGATATTACTGATTTTACTGTGAAGTGTTTAACATGTCAACAGGTTAAAGCAGAGCGTCAGTTACCGAAAGGGATTCTTCAACCTTTACTAGTGCCAGAGTGGAAATGGGAAATCATATCCATGTACTTTGTTGTGGTATTACCGAGGACATCTCGAGGTAATAATGCAATCTGGGTTATTGTTGATCGCATGACCAAATCTGCTCATTTCCTTTCTATACGAGATACTTTCTCTCTAGATCAACTTTCCCGTTTGTATCTTAAAGAGATAGTCAAGTAAATGGAGTTCCTCTCTCCATTGTATCTGATCATGATCCCAGGTTCACATCTAACTTTTGGAAAGGACTTCAGAAGTCGTTGGGTACAGAATTAAATTTTAGTACAGCTTTTCATCCTCAATCAGATGGGAAGTAAGAACAAACAATTCAGACCTTGGAGGATATGCTACGAGCTTGTTCGATGGATTATCAGGGAAGTTGGGACCAACATATTTCTTTGGTTGAGTTTTCTTATAATAACAGTTTTCATTCCAGTATACAGATGGCACCATTTGAGGCATTATATGGGAAGCGGTGTCGAACTCCAGCATTTTGGGATGAAGTGGGTGAAAGGAAGATGATGGGACCAGAATTGGTAGAAGAGATGGCAGAAAAAGTTCAGTTGATTCAGAAGCACATGAGAACATCTCAGAGCAGGCAGAAGAGTTATGCGGATAACCGGAGGAAGGATCTATCTTTCGACGTAGGTGATCATGTTTTTCTCAAGGTTTCTCCTTGGAAAAGTGTGATGAGATTTTGTATGAAATGAAAGCTGAGTCCAAGGTTTATTGGACCATATGAAATTCTGGAGAGAGTTGGATCAGTTGCATACTGGGTGGCTTTACCTCCGACTTTATCTCAGGTACACAATGTTTTTCATGTTTCAATGTTGAGGAAGTATATGCCAGATCCATCTCATGTTTTGAGTCCCGAGGTAGTTCAGCTGGAAGAGAACCTATCTTATGAAGAACAACCAGTCCAGATTCTTGACGACAGGGAGAAGGTGTTACGGAATAAGGTGATTCATCAGGTAAAGGTTTTGTGGAAAAACCATGTGATTGAAGAGGTAACGTGGGAATCTGAAAATTCTATGAGGGATAAATACCCCAACTTATTTTGATAAGTGAATAAAATTGCGAGGACGCAATTCCCAAAAGGGGGGAAAGATGTAACATCCCAAGTAAATAAAGAATAAATAATTTTCATATTTATTAATATTTACGAATTAAATATTATTTTTAATTAAAAGGGGTTTCTACGTTCGATAGTGTACTCGGTACGCAACGATGAGTTTCTTTGAAAACTTACGTTGCACACAAGTAATAAAATAATATTATTTTAAATGTTAGTTAACGAGTAGCCGTTGTACTGGCGGGAATGGATAGAAATAACTAAAATAGGATTATATATGTTTTTAAATGTTTTTACATTTACCCAATAAAAGATAAAGGCTTAAAATACGGAAAGAGTTCAATTTTTGGCATTTATACCCTAATTTTCCCGAAAGGTCCATTTATCACCATTTGACGGAGAACCATCATTAAATATAGTTTTTATCGATCTTATAAATTCTATTGGACCAAATATAACTCTTCTTTAGAATCGGGACATCAAAATTTACTTTGTGTAAATTTTTGGTACCTTTCCGATAAAGTTCATTTTTTTAATGAATAGTGTAAAATGTTGTATTTTAATTTAAAACCCCTTTTTAATCTAATTTATTTATATGATTAGATTATATTATGAATTGGTTTTAAAGTGAAATTAGAAAATATTTTTACCATTAAATCCAATAGTGGTCGATGGAATTAATTTCACTTTGAACTCGGACTTAAACTAGTGTCAATCATTTGATACTTATTGTTCCATAAAAACACGCAATTTGCTATGACAGCGGGAATTAATTATTAAATTAATTAATGTGAATTATATGTTTTGAATTTTGTAAAATAGACTTCATTTTAGAATTAGTAATATCAAATATAGCTTAGGGTGAATTTTTGGTAATTTTCTGAAAAACTTCAATTTTTGATGAATAGTGAAACCACTAAGTGGTACTTATAAAAACTGATTTTCCATTTAAATGAAATTTTTCCATCATTGTGTTTTTATTTTCAAAAATCCGACATAAATGGTTGTCATTAAGAAGTAAAATGTGGTTCAATGAGATTAAAATAATTTTTTGGTGAATAGTAACTTATTAAGTTTTTAATCGCGATTAGTGATAATTAGTGTAGTTTAAGGTAAAATTAATGCTTTAATAAAATGAGATGAGATTGACACATGTCCTACCCTCATTGGTTGTGTCAAGGCCGACCAAGAAAATCCATGGGTCAACTTGGGGACCCCATGGATCCACTTTGGTTGGGAAATGACATAAACAACTTTTTATTTAATGTAAAAGTAAAAATGACACAAACATAATATGTTTTACGAAATCAATTTTTACATGGGTTTATAAAGATCATATTTTTGATTATAAATAGTAATTGGAAATCTAAACGGATTTTCTACATCATAGTATTTTTTTTATAATTTTTAGACTTTAAATAAATTAATTAATTTATGACATCATGATGATGGAGCGATGACCTCATTATTTAACGATTTAAATAAAATGGAATGATAATGTAAAATCTATGAACTAAAAATGTCCAAAACATATTGGATGGGTGGATTTCGAACCCTTATCACCATATCCACGAATTATATCAATGTGGTACCTTTTAAAACTGAAACACATTTTCAAATAAAGTAATATTTCTTTACTTTCCAAAAGTGCCCCTCCTCTCCTCTTATAAAAGGCCCCCACCTCTACCACCTGACACACACTCTTCAAGCCTTTGGCTCGGCCAAAACCTTCCCATTTACTCTCTCCACATCCCTCTCCTCATCCTAGAGGATTACCTTTGGGCAGAATCCTTTCAAAGGAAGCCTTGAGGCTCAAATCAAAAGGAGTTACACTTTTAAAGGTAATTCATTCTCTCTTGTTCATTTGTTTTATTTTGCTTCTCCAACCCTCTAAACACTTTTTATTTACTTCTTTTGTAACAACACCAGTATCCTCAATATACTAGGATGTTTTTATAAGATTAGTTTGAGCTACACTCTCACACAACTACATCAAATGGTTAAAGAACATACGGTTTCCGTGGATGGCGAAATTCTGCCTCCCGAAACGATGATTGTTCAATACCCATTTAACATCTTCAATGGTGGCCATTATGATGTCTATATTTTTATATATGATATATAATATGTTTATTTATTCTTTAAGATTCTGTATTTTTAATTTTGGGCATACCTTTATGGTTTCCATTATGGGTAAACACGATATCTTCATTTAAGGAAGTGCGGACTACCGCCCCCTCAAAGTGATGTGATTCGTTAATGCCATATGTGGGACGTGTAAAGGATGGATTTAAAGTTATTATATATGATGTTATACTAGAATTATATTATACCTCTATATCATTATTATTTCTTTCCATTAAAGTATGAGATAGAAATTAATGTAGCGTTCATGCGTACGTACGACTTACCGTCTCCATGAACGGTGCATTTCATTTCTTATCCACAAATGTAAGGTACTATTAAAAGTACATGTATATAATGGATATATATAATTAATGATACATCTAAATGATGAATATAATTCTGTAATTAAAATATACATACCACTCATTTAGTTTTAATTCCATTAATATGAAAAAGAAATGAAAGTAGCGTTCATGCGTACGTACGGCTTACCGTCTCCATGAACGGTGCATTTCATTTCTTACCTCTAAATGATTATGTAATATTATAAATAAATGTATATTCTGGATATATATGATACATATTATATCCAAATCAGGAATTTCATTCTGGATATAAATAACCTTTGACCACACGAACAACATGTAATTGTAAGAAGTCCACTTTCGACTTAAGAATCAAATATTGACAAAACAAACATTATTAACTTAAATGGTTACATAATGTTTATAACATGGAAATAGGTGATATAAAAGGAATAATTAACTTTAAAAAGGTTCTTAATCAAGTATAAATTAACTCAAGTTTATTATTCAGGATGTTAAAGAACGATTGAGTCAAGTCGGACCCGAGGTAAGGGACTTCGTCTCAATCTCGTTTCATTGAGTAATATTTCGTTTTATACACTACTTTCTTTTATACAGTGTATAAACCTTTTTGACTTTTACTTTTATACAAAAGGAATCTTTTTCTCTGAAGCGTTTTATAAAACGACAAAAAGGAATGTTTTTTTAACGTACGCGGTGACAACGAACTTTTCCGCCGCCGCGAGTATTATTTGGTCTTTGGCTTTCTCAACAAGCCCTAAGGTTTTTAGAATAAAATAAATACCATATACTCTTTTATGTATTTTTGTATTGAAAATGGTTTTGAAAAAGGATTCTATTATGTCAATATATTTATGATATATTGTGATTGAAATGTAGAAATGTTATCATTCCTTTATATTGGTTTTATATTTTATTATTTTATACTGGTACTTGGACATTTTAACGGGTGGTTACATTATAAACCATATGACGGGTGGTTTCGTGAATACCAGGACGGGTGGTTACGTTATAACCTCCAATGCATTGGGTATGGAAGTCGGCCGTATGGCTATTCCATTAAGTATGTATGGAAATTGGCCGTATGGATATTCCATTAAGTGATATGTGTGGAAGTCGACCATATGGTTATTCCACTTAAGTATGTTTATGTCCCAAGTTAGCTTTATATATGTTATGTGTTCTTTTTATGGGTTTTATGGTAATCCTTTGGTTAAAAAAAGTTACGTAATGATACTTTATTCAGTGAAGAGTTTTTACTACTTCATGAAGGTGAAGGTATTACATTGATTGAGTTTATATGGTTTACTTGATGTTTGAAAAACTAACAGTTTTCATTCTTTCTGTATCCCTTACTGAGCTTTTTATGCTCACCCCATGTTTTTTTTGAAATGTTTTCACAAGACTTAATATGGAATAAGGTCAAGGATGGGATCAAGGGAATGTCATCCTATATAAAACATGGAACTAGACACGTTTCTTTTCAAGAGTTTTTTTATTATGGAAACTTAGTAGAAGTGACTACTTTGTAATCTTTTGAGATGTAATAGTTATGTTATAATTCTCTAAAACTCTAAACCTGAAAAGATCCTCAACTTGAATTATTCATTTAATTCAATATTAAGTAAGGTTTAAGGCCGGGGCCTTATATAGAAGGGATTCAATCTAGGATAAAGTTACCACAGACAAACTATGAGATATTTTGTGATTCTATCTGGGATTTGATTCCCATGGTGATGCCAACATAGATTACATGATACAATAAATTATTTAGAACCATGGTAAACAAGGAGTTATTTTGGGATTCCATTTGGAATTTAACAACCATTTTCACACAAATAGAGAGTCTAGGAAAGTATCCTAAATTTATAAAACATTTTTAAATAGAAAATGTTTCTATGATTACATATTTCATTTTGATCCCATGGTCATACTTCTTTGATAGAAGGGATACAATTGGGATTTTATGACCCATGATTAGATTGGTAGGGATCCTAGGATTCCATCTAAGATTTATCTCCCTTGGTAATATTGAGTGAGAGATAGGATTTGATATGAAATGTAGTATCTACGGTCATACTAGTAGTCAGACTGGGAGGCCATTGAAAAATTAGCTACCTTTATTGGTTTTATAGTTACGATTCACCCCCTAGTTGGTACATAATGAACTGAAATGTATGCTTTTATCTAGTATGTGTTTATGAGTTGTTTATCTTCTTATGATTACACTCATATATCATGGCATATATTAGGCACCCCATTAGTGGTTCCTTACTAAAATGAATTTCTCATCACACATCATGTCCACCTTGGTGAATATGAATATGATATGACTAATATTTAGGTCTAAGAACATGTTTTTTGACAACACTAATAAATCATGTATGAATTAGATGAACATTTATTATTTCAAATTTATTATTCATGGATAATTTAAGTAGTTCTCAAAGAATTTTAGTGATGATGATCATCACTAAGTGGGGTTGATGGTCCACACCTACTAAAAAATATAGTAGTTGGGAACTGATTACCCATTCAGGGGAATCACATACCTAGTTAGCTATGCAGAATACCATTAGGGGAATGTTCCACAATATCCACCTAGTGGTACTAAGGTAGATACTGGGTAGGGGAAGAGAGAATCCAATCAGGTATAACTATATATCCAGTGGACTATATATGTGCTTTGAGGTCATGTTGTACAATTTCATTTTTCCCTACATATACCCCTACCTTCCTTCCTTAAACACCACTCAATATCTACCCCATTTTGGCATACATTCAGATTCCTAAATCTCTTACAAGCACCTTACTTCATCATTTAAGGTGTTATTAATTTAAATATTTCATGTTTGTAAATTGTAACCCCTCTTAATACCCAAGTGAATCTCTTCCTCATTTATTATAATTTACTCATTTTTAACACCTAATTAAATGGATTTTTTTTCATTTGGTGGTATAGGATTAAATAATGTTATTCCTTTTGGTGAGTATACTCTTTTATTCTTGAGTTAAGAAGTTATTATAAGGTGTTATTGATTATATAAAATTTTATGAATTTTTGGGTCTGTGAATTTTTTCATATGAATTATAATACTCTGATATCAATATAAAACTGACCAAGTAATTCCAAAAACATGGGATTGAACCTATAGAAAATGGTTAAAGGGGAGTTTATGAGAGCATTACTCTGACATAGTGAGTTTCGTATACTTATGTATGGTTGTTTAACATGATGAGTTACGATCAATGTGAATTATCTATGCTTATAGTGGTGAATGTGGGATATGTGAGTTGATTATAGAATGAGAAATATCCTAGTTAAATAAATGTGTTAGGGTCTAGAGAATTGTCTCTTTATATGCAGTGGTATCACAGAATGAGAATATATGACTCAAATGTGTTCCCGAATCGTGTTCTCATGTTTCGTTAAGAAGTGTTGGTTGATGATATTTTTTTCATAGGCGACACCATTAGTTAATGGGTGGTTTTATATATTGTATTTATGAGGAAACAACCTAATATAATAAATCCTGGAATACATTTTATGGTGAGGCTATTACATGAATGAAATGGTGGTGGTGTGGATTGAATTTTGGGGTTGTTCTTTAATAAAATGGTTATGGTATAGATATTCTTATGATGACAAACCATCTATGAGTAGGTGGTGGTATAATAGGATGGTAAGAAATTATGTTATATGAGAAGATGAGAGTGTGGAATACAACATTGAGGCCCCACTCTGAGTAATAAGGTATTGGAGTAGGATATGATTGTGAATATTTCTATGAGTTAGACGGTATATATTAATTTAGGATGAATTTATAGAATAATACAACCCCATAATGTCGATATAAAGCTGATGTAGATATGATCATGGTTTATAATGACTTTATTAACACATAATGACCCAATGTAGATGTACGATTTCATATTTATTTATTATCTGAACTTCATACACTCATAAATATCTATATAACATATTTGAAGGATGCATTAATGTAATTACATTGTGTTTTATTACTCACACTCTGCACATACACCTCAGTGCATTTGTATACTATTTTTGAAGGATGAAACCGAAGGAAAGGTACATATATCTATTGATTGAGTATGATGAGGGGTTATTGATAGAGATAATTCCATAAAATACCAGTTTATTTTTCACAACATTGAATATGTTATTCATTTATTCTTTATTATTATATATATTGATCCACCAACTACATGGATCCATTGACTAAGGTTGTGTGAATTTAATTTGTATATTTATATTATATAATATGGTGTATTAATATGGTTATACTATAGCTACAATCTCATGTTGATCAATCAATGTTCATCGGCAAAGATCAGGTGGCCATGGAACTAATTGATCCGGTAGGAATAATATGTTAAAGGAAAGGTGGGGTTACTTTTACATGTGCCTAAAGTATTAAAAATTATTCTTATGGATTATAAAAATATTTCAAGTGTTTAAGACTCATATAACATTATTTTTTTAACAGTTTAATCAAATAGTCATATTGTTTTACAATTTTAATCAGTAACTCGAAATCCATATGATTCTATGTGTTATTTCATTTCATTATTTGTTCTTTTAGTATACTTTCTTTTTAAAATTATTATATGGTTGTGAAGTGATATAACATAATTATTATAGAGTGTATTTTTAGAGTTTTATAAGGATATAAGGTTTCATCTGTTTCATAGATGACAATCTAAATTCAAATATATATATTTTATACATTTCAATAAGGTTTAATAATAATGTATTTGATAATAAAAAATGTTTTTATTTGTTTTTCAAGGAATAGAAACTCATGAATAAAAGGAGGAAATATTGTAAAAATAATAAATTCAACATTACACACTATGAAACTATGATTCATTATTTTTATTCCTCGAGAGCATAACACCTTCAATCTAAAGGACATCCCATGAATCTAATTTACATGATGTGAATCCAAATTACACAACATGAATCCCATTTACACATTATGAATGGTTCAAAATCTGAATCCTCATGAAGTAAATGACATGAACAAAGTATAAAATATAGAAATTGTACAAAATTTGAAATGTTTGGAACCTAAATCCCACCAAAGATACAAGACATGAAATTTGGAAGATCCAAGGTCTTCAGAGACCATTGGGGATCTGATGTACATGAAATGGACCTCATTTACACATTGTGAAAGTATCGATGAAGATGTAACTTAAGGAACCTTCATGACATGAATTATTTTCCTGTAATTAAATTATTGTCTCAATATATATGTGGGAACCCAGATGACAGATAGAGAGTTTGATGGATAGTGGAAAAAACATTTTTATTTTCTTCTATGTTTCGTCTCCTCTTTCCTTTAAACTTAGTCTTATTGTCTTCTCATTCCATTATAATCAAATACATTACTTATTTATGTACCATGACTATGGATTTCTCATTTCTTTGTGTGTTTCTTGTTTCAACATTCGAGTTTTGATACTATTTTCTATAAAAATTCAAGTGTTTTTTTTCATTATTATTATTTAATTCACGTGAGTATTTAATTGATTTTGAATTTTGGATTTCATTGATTTTAATTTTTTATTTATCAGGAAAATCATGATTCTTTTTCCATGCTTTTAATTAATATCATCATGCATGGATAATATTATTAGGGTTAGTGGTCAAGA
Source organism: Viscum album (assembly GCA_963277665.1). Taxonomy (NCBI): domain Eukaryota; kingdom Viridiplantae; phylum Streptophyta; class Magnoliopsida; order Santalales; family Viscaceae; genus Viscum; species Viscum album. Next base: position 672,008,461 of record OY728133.1, read on the forward strand.
GTAAGGTTGAATTAAAAACTAATGAATCCTTAAATAAAAAGTTTTAAACCTATAGGTAGTAATTTTATTAAAAATAGATCTTTACCCCATTATTTTTCATAGCCCTGATCATGTTAGGTGTAATTGAATGACCCTAGCCTAGTTGGGGTTGAGAAATATAGGACCAATAGGTTGCGGTACTTTCATCCTTTGACGCTAAATGTAATAAATATTGTTTAATTAATATATCTAGACCAAAGAGTTGATAAATCTTAGAAAGATCCAATTTGATTGACCAAAACCAATTAGTGACCTTTTCACTACTTAGTAGCATAAGCCATAGGTCCATCCCAAGTCAGATATTAGATTACTCTTTTGACTAAACCCTAAAATTGACCCTTATCCCTTATTTTTCATCTAAATTAAACCCAAACTATGTATTCTTAATAATATCAAACAAATTATGTTTTTGAGGAATCCTATTTCATGGTTTTTATCATTAGGTTTCTTTTCCTAGTTGATAGTCCCTCTTGATTTGACCCGCACTACCACTATCTTATGCTTTTTTAGTTGAGTGTAGTTTGGGAAAATATAAAATCTAATCTAATCAATGACCTTGTGGAACCAATAATACTTCCTGGGATTGATGAATTTTAGAATCATTACTTCGGACATTGTTGTGCCTTGTAAGAGTAAAATTTGGTGATAACCATAGATTACAAAAACCAATTTTTATTTCACCTTTTATTTTTTATAGATTTTCTATATAGTGTAATACGCATATTTGATGTTTTTCTACATAATTCATGTGTTCCGGACCTCTGACTCGCTTAAAGAGAAGTAAAACACAAGGATATATTTATTTTTATTTTTGAGATCAAGAGATATCTCACTACATTCTATTTTTCAAATATGGATAAACGCAAATACCTCGTGCTTTCGAACCCCTAAACCTTCAATATGTACCACCTGGACATCAGGGAGAGAGACCAGTACTGTATGGGAACACCATCATGGACTAAGGCTCCCTTTCCATCAATAGTGTTATTATCAATATTGTGTGGCCTCCTATCCAAGAACATACATTTTAAATTAAACCCAGTCTCACCTATATAATCCAGAATATGGGGTAGTTTAGTAGAATTCAGGGTGAATATCCTCATGAACCCATATCAAATTTCATAGAATTATGTAGCACCATTTTCATGAAGGTGTATCATCTGATTCTATTAGTCATAGATTATTTCCTTTGTCCTTACATTAAAGAAACAAGGACTGGATCGAAAGAATGCTTCCTGAGTCTATCAAGACATGGTATGATTTATCAAATATGTTATTACAAAAATAATTCCAACTAATATGAACATTAAATCTTAAGTATGAGATGAAAAAAATCACATAAGGGGATGTAGAGTCATATTGGGAGGTTTGGGAAAATTTTTAGGAGCTCACCAGTAATTTAGAACATCACTAACTTGATGTGTGGCTACAATTGCGAAATTACTACCAAGGACTCCAACATGCTTCACACGTAGTCATGGACACCCCCAACGATGTTGGATCGTGCAAAAAATGACCAATGTGGGATGTTCAATTCTAGGTGAGATCTCCCACAATGTCAGTCTATGGAAGAGTGTTCTAGGACCATCTCATTGTTGAAAAAATAAGGTGGAAATGAATACCCTCCCAATGGAATAGTTTGATGCTCTTACAAAGAAGCTTGAATGCTTTCAGTTTCATTCTACACAACCTCCACCTCCTTCCACTGTTATAGAAATTCAATAATATGAAATGTTTAGAGGCCCAAAACCATATCAGTACTTCAAGATAGGGATATAAGAGCCTCAAATCCAATATTTTAATTATGTAAATTATAGTCTACAAAATCCAGAGCTTCAGCAACCCCAACAATACAAGTAAAATTATAATCCATTGTGGTCAAATAAACATCCAAAATAAACCAATCAAGGTTACTATAAATATAGTACTGCTAAATTGAAATCCTAGAATCATTGAACACCAAGTTATCTAAAATAGAGTCTAACTCCTTGACCGCAACAATAATTTTTCAATAACCTTTTCACCCAATATCTCAGCAATGGCAGTTTCAGTAAGCTTCATGAAGGTATTAGAAATAAGCCCCACATTCATAAGGAATATCAATGGATGAGCACACAAGAAACTAAAACACAAAACCAAAAGGGCTGCCCGACACCACCTTGACACCAAGTGGGATAAATCTCAAAGACCCTATTAGATCGATTACCGGGTATGATTCCCGGTAATACCGAGACACATCCAAGAGAGGAGAAAAAACTATGGTTCAAAGGAGTAAAAAAATATGTTCTTTTAGAACACATTTATAGGGAATTAATGTATAAAAAATAACCTAAAAACATGTGGTAATAATTATAAATGATGATTATGATAATAGAAATAATGATAGTCATGAATAAAATATAAAATTAGATCCAACTAAAAGAATCCATTTCAAGTGAATCTTGAAAAAAAATTTATATGTGTTACCACCACAATAAAACCCACTAAAATTTCTAGAGAGGATAAGACAAGGTAGGATCAAGTGGTAGTATAAATATTATTTAAAGAATTTTAAGCAATTACACATCAACATTCACTTCGGAGATGCGAATACTAAAAAAAATTATCATAAAAAATTATTAAAAGACAAAAATTCCATTAAAATGAAAATTGAAGAACTATGAGTTATCTAATTAAATAAATAATTATCTAGATTAGTTCAATGAAAGCCTCCACCAGACATGTGATACCCTGAAAGTTTCTCAATTCCCTGCACTATAGGGACATGAATTTTCAGTAGAGAGTTATGAGATCTCAGTAAAAGTATTAATATCATTCCTATAAGTGTATCTTAGATGTTAGGTCTCGATGGTTTGAAGAAAAGAGAGTTTCACTCCACCTTGATGACTGATCAGTCATGTACCCTTGAGGACTACTCTAGGATATCATAGTAAATGTTTTTAAATTCATCTTTTATAAGGATTTCTGTATCTTATATATAGAGGAAAAAGGTTATTTCCACTTCATTATAGGGAGGCTACTTCTCACAAATGGGAAGTCATTGATTTATTTAAACCAAGGATGGTTTTGTACCCTTTGTTAGATATCTATTTAATAATCACAAATCATTCCATTTTACATATCATGATAAATTTGAAATTATATTATAACTATTTTTTATTAAGTAAATGAATATTTATAAATTAATAAATTATTTCACATGGTATAATAAATTTCAATAAGTAGGTAAATTATGGATATTTTTGTTTCAATATATTTATAAGTGTATATTTTCATGTAATTGTGAATTTCACTTAATCTGGTATTATTCTGTATAAGACAAACACTTTGTAAGTTTATCAATGTCTCTAAAACCGATGGGTTCAATGGAGCCACTGATAGGTGACTCACTGATGAGGACTCACCGATCGAAGAAGACACCAATACAAGACTCACCGATAGAAAAAAAGAAACATTGATGGACAAGTCACTGATGATCGGTCACACCAATGGTTGAAGAGACTCATCGATAGCTGATTCACTAATGGGAGACACACAGATAGTTCAAAACAAGACACTGATGAAGACTCACTGATTCCCGGACATACCGATAGTACAAACAAATCACTGTTGACCAGAGTCATCAATATCGATGGAAAGTACTCACCGATACAGAGAGTTACTAATGAAGATAGAGAGATTCTAATGTCTCCATGATACTTATGACACACCGATAGTCATGAAAATTGCTTTTAATTTTATTAATTAAACTTTATATCTAACTTTCATATTCAGAAAATATAATGATTCTGACATTAATTAATGTTCATTATAGTATATTCAGAAGACGGTAAGTGGTACATTCACATAGGGAGATCATTATGACCACTAGACATTGAAGGATAAAAGGATAATATTATATATCATTAAAATATACACAGAAGAGTAGAATGAATAGAAAATAGAAAAAAGGGAATAACTCATGCAACACTCGAGCATACATCAAAAACCCAAGAACTCAAAAGGACGAACATACGGGGAGATCAAGAAATCAATACAATCTTAATGAGCCTTCCTGAACATAATTCAAACAAGAATTTGAACATATCATACATCTAGAATCCAGAACATTGAGGCTACAACACTCTATTTTGGATTCCACTTCCAAAAAAAGAATCAATCATCAATTCCAATTTATCTAAAAAGTTCAGAGATGAACCACATAACACATAGAGCCTTCTAAATCTATCTCCATATATTTATCTCTGCTTTCTTCATTTAGTTACATTTCTGAGATATGTGTCTCTCTTTCTTTCACACATAAAATGACTTATGTTCATAACCAGACGATACTTGATACCCTCAATCTCAAACTCTATTTATCCATTTGTATCCCAAATAGAACTGTGTAAGAGTTAGTGTGGGGAATATTTGTAATTTTTCCGACTAAGATCAGTATTAGAGGTCATGGGTGACATGGAAATACTTGTGTCTTATTGCAAACCCCAGTCCAGGGTGTAGATAAAATATTGTTATTAACATAAACTACTTAGTGGTGGGTGATCACTATGGGGAGAGGACTAAGTCTCAACTTGAGATTGAACCTACTTTTTAAAAATTCTATTGTGCTTATTGGTATTTTCTTTTTCTATGTTTTATAACAAATTTATTCAAACAATGTTAAACTATGATAGTTAGTTTAGAAATTGTTTATAATAGTTTTGAAGGACTAGGTTAGTTTCAAAAGTTATATTAATATTTACATTAGTATAGTTGAGAACTAATCAGTCTCTTGAGAAATTAATTAAACATTCAAGACTCTTATAAATTCACTACAATCTAACTTGGATTATTTTTAATTGGAGTAAATTTTCAAATAACCATTATTTATCAAAACGTTTTATAGAATCTCAATTCTCCCCTTATTGAGTTTCCTAGAGGGACAACATTTTGTTATCAATGCTAAGAGTTTAGTTTTCAAAACAATATTGTTATCAAAATATACTCTCTAATAATTTTTAACATTGATTTTAGTTGTATTTCAAGATCATAAAATTTATGTTACTTATATATTTTTATCTCTTGAAATATTTTCCAAAATAATATTATGGACAATAACTTATAATCATATACTATGAGTAGACCGCATTTTTCAATGGAAAAAATTATGCTCTTTGGATGCTTAAAATCAAAATATATTTAGAAAGCATGGGATTTGAAATCTAGACTTATATTGAAAGTAAATATGCATTCTGTGATTCTTATAAAAACAATGAGGATGAAGCTACTAAGATATCCTATAAAAATAAATGTAAATAAGTGAATACATTATTCTATGCACTAAGAGTTGAAGAATTTAATCACATTTCTGCCTGTAAAACTACTCAGCAGATCTGGGACACTTTAGCTGTTTTCTATGAGGGAACAACTAATGTGAAAAAGATGAGATTAAATACTTATACTATTAAATATGAAAATTTTAGAATGAACCCTAATTAATCTATTTCTAATATGTATCTCAGGTTCAATGAAGTAGTGAAAACCGTGATTTCATTAAGAAGAGAAGTAAATAAAATGGATTGGATCACGATAAATCTTCAATGATTACCAAAGATATGGAGAGGGACATTAGTATCTATAATATATTAATTCAACAATGATAAACTTATAGTGAAAGAATTAATTGGAAAATTAATGATTTATGAAGAGGAACAAAAGGTCAATCAAGATGAGGAAGATCCAAAGAGAAAATGTGGATCCTTCAAGACTACTACTTCCAAGAGAAAATACAAAGAGAAAGTTCAATATGATATTGAGAGCACAAGTAGTGATGAATCTGCTTCAGACGGTGATGAGGAAATGGCCCTTGTTGGCTAGAAGATTTATAAAATTTTTACAGAAAGCAAAGGTTCTTCAAGAAACCAAACTATAATGAAAATATGAAAAAAATGAAATTGGAATAACAATTGTAAGAATCCAAACAATTCTGAAGAAATATTTTTCTATGAATGAAAAAGGAGAGGGAATGTTAAGGATGACTCTCCAAAATTAAAGTATAAAAAGAAGTATGAGTATAAACATAAGAAATATAATAAAGAAATTGATGTAAACCTAAAGAGAATCCGAGGATAGATCCATTGAATCTTCTTCTTCTTAGATTGAGAAAGATGATATTGAAAACATGTGATTTATTACATATCCCTCATAGGTACTCTTAATGTCTCATGTAAATAATAACTCTTATTCTAGTGATTAATATGAATCTGAAAATATGTCAAATGATGAACTGTGTGAGTATTGTAATAGTCTAGAAGAAACTTGTAATGAACTGAAGGATAAGTATAAATCATTAAATAAACATCATGAACCATCTATAAATATTAAATCTAAACTTAGTGTTGAGAATGAGAAAAATAAAAAACTGCTAAAGGAAAATAATGACCTAATTTTTTCTAATGATCAATTAAAGAAGGACCTAGAATAGTTTACCAATGAGAAAACACAGTTACTCAATTACATGGTAAAAAGATACCTCATAGGTGTAATACTAGAATACGATATTAGCTAGCACAATGAAATCTATCTATAACAAATTTTATAAATTAATCAAGAAAACATGCATCTTTTTCCAAAAAATCAATATTTTACTGCAAGTTCTAGCTATGTAAAATATATTACTCCATCATGTATTTCTGGAAGAAATAATTTTTATTTTTCAAATACAGTACAATATAAATATAGAAAACCCATTAGACAATATTGGGTTCCTAAATCCTTTAGTACTAATAATTCTAGACCTAAAAAAATATGGGTACCAAAATCTTTTCATGGATGATTGTTTTTGTAGGTAAACTACCTAAAGATTTCCTATAGAAATAATTGGTTCTTAGATATTGTCCATTCAAGAAACAAGACAAGAGATTACTCAAGCATCAAGAATCTCATCTAGATTGATGGAGGGCATGTCACATTTGCTAACAATGGTAAAGGAAAAATCATTGTCTTCGGCTAGATTGGTAACCCAAACCCTATTTCAATTTACAAATCACTCTATGTTGATGGATTAAAATTTAATAGTCTTAGAATAACTCAAATGTGTGATGATGTATTTAACATCAAATTTGAAAATGATTAATTCTATGTTTTTTATGCCAAAAAAACATATTATTTACTGCTCTTATAAATAATAATGTATATTCTGTAAATTTAGACATAGTAGCATCATATAATGTTCCATTCCTAAGTTCCTTTCACAAAGAGTCTTGGATCTAGCATATACAAATAGGATATTAAAATGTACACTCTCATAAGAAATTAACCATAAAAGGTTTCGTTAAGGACCTTCCCAAAACAAGAGTTTCCATACAATAGAGTGTGCACTCCCTCTCAAAAGGTAAAGAAACACTAAATCTATTTCAAAACAATGAAAGAAGTTATAACTTATCAAACTCTCGATTTGGTTCACATGGACTGGTTTGGACCAACTATAGTTTCAAGTCTCAATGGGAAGAACTATGTTTAAATACTTGTAGATGACTTCTATTGGTATACTTGGACTTATTTCATAGCTCACAAAAGTGAATCTTTCTCTCATTTTTCAATGTATGCTAGAACTATAAAAAATCATAGTAGACTAGAAATTAAATCTTAATAAGTAACCATGACCATGAGTTTTAAAATCAAGACATTGAATCTTTTTTCTCACATAATAGCTATATGAATAACTTATATTACCCTTGGAAACCTCAATAAAATCATGTAGTAGAAAGAATAAATATATCCTTACATGTAATTTACTGAACTATTCTCAATTAATATGACCTACCTATTTATTTTTGGGCTGAAGCAGTAAATAAAGCTTGTTATATAATAAACAGTGTCTTAATCAAACCTAACCTTTAGAAAACCCATTATGATTTGTGGAATAGTCAGAATGTCATGGTAAATCATTTTAAAGTGATTGGATGTAATGTTTATACTCTAAACACTAAATTTAATCAAGATAAATTTTCCTCTAAAAGTAATGAAGGAATATTACTTTGATATTCAAAATCAATCAAAACATATAGAGTTTTTAATAAAGGAACCAAAATGTTTTGAGGAATATGTACATGTCATGGTTAATGAAACAGATCAACATGAACCAAAGAACTCTCATTAAAATATTGAATAGGATTTGTCCAATTTGGAAATAAATACTAAACCCTTGGACTATCCTATAAAGGAATCTGTTAAAACTTCCATCTCTATAAATTCAACAGATTCTAGCCATAATGAACCCAAAATTATTAAAGAACCTGAAATAGCTTGTCCATATTTTTGTAGACCAACTAGATCCCTTAATAAACATTTTTATATGCCATTATTGGGGATTTAGATAAAGGAAAACAAACTAGGGATTCATTGAGAAATCAAGTTGTACATCAAGCATTCCTGTAAAAAATTGAACCTAAAAACATTAATGATGCTATCCATGATGAATTTTGGGTGATGGCTATGCAAGAAGAGCTTCATCAATTTGAAAGAAATAACATCTTGAAGCTTGTTGATAGAACTAATGATAGAAAAACCATATGAACTATATGGGTGTTTAGAAATAAAGTATATGAAACTGGAAATATAGTTAGAAACAAATCTAGATTGGTTGCACAAGGCTATAATCAAGAATAAGGAATTAATTATGAGAATACATTTTCACCATTATCTAGTCATGAAGCCATTAGAATATTACTTTCCTATACAATTCAATTTGGTTTCAAACATTATCAAATGGATATAAAAAGTCCATTAATAAATGGTTATATAATTGAGGATGTTTTTATTGAAAAACTCCAGGTTTTACAAATCCACATTCTCCTGATCATGTTTTTAAATAAACTAATGATTTATATGGTTTGAAACAATATCCAAGAGATTTTTATTGTAGGTTAAGAAACAATCATATTTCTAAAGGTCTTATAAAGGGATTTGTAAATCCTAATTTATTTATAAAAATAATTTTTAAATCTATTTTAATAGATCAAATAGATGAAGATGATATTATTTTTGGTACTTCTAAAAATTATTTATGGAATGATTTTTAAAAAATGATGCAGAGTGAGATTGAAATGTGTTTGATGGGTGAACTTAAAAACATTTTAAGTTTAAAATATTTCAAAACAAAGAAGGTATTATATTAAATCAATGTAAATATACTAAAGGACTTTTGAAAAGATATGGCTTTTATGGCATTAATAGTTGTGACAGACCTATGAGTTCTACTTTTAAGAAGGATCTTGATGAAAATGGGAAATTTTTTGATCAATCTGCTCCTAGAGGAATGATTGGGAGTTTTCATTACTTAACTTCTAGTAGTTAAGACATCATATTTATTGCATATAGGTGTGAATGATTTCAAGAAGACCCAATATAGTCACATATAAATGTTGTTAAAAAAATTTAAAATACCTAAATTATTTTAAAAAAATTAGGACTATTATACATTAGAGGAAAACCTTTTGATATAGTTAGTTAATATGCTGCTATATTTAGTGGGTGTAAATTAGATAGAAAGATCATCTTTGGACCATTCCAATTTTTGGGAAAGACTATAATTTCATATATTAGTAAAATGAAAAATTCTGTTTCATTATATACTGCTCCAGCAGAGAACATTGCTGCTGGTAGTTGTTGTGATCAAATTATATAGATGAAACACACATTATTAGAATATGGATTCATTTCAGAGATATCCCCATAAATATTTATATTTCAAGTGCTATTAACATTTCTAAGATTCAAATTTCTCATAGCAGAAAAAAAAAATATTGATTTATGACATCACTTTTTAAGAGACCACTATCAAAAAGGTGATATAACTGTTGAGTTTATTAGCACTGAAAATCAACTTTCTGAAATTTTTATCAATCCATTATTCTCTTAGAGAATAATCTACATTAGACATGAACTAGGAATATTAAATTTATAAAGAAATTTTTTCCTTATCCCTTTAAATATTACGTTTGTATGTTGCACCGATCTGTGTTAAACTGATCAGTGTGAAACTGATCATGTGAAACCGATCAGATGAGAGTGATACCGTTAGAGTGAAACCGATATTGATAAGATCATACTATTCATATGAGACCGATGATATATTTTTTGAAACTGATACTGATAAAGGCATTTTAATAAAAGTTATTGTCCTTATATTTTAAGTAAAATGATACAATTTCATTTTTTGTATTTGAGGAATATTCTATTTTATGTTTTTATGAAGTATAAACCCTAAATGATAAAATTAAATAGATCCACATTACTTCTACTTTTCGACCCTTCACTAACCTCAATAACATAGAAAAATAAACCATTCTTCTTCCTTATTCGAACCCGAACCTACAAAATAGTGAGGAAAAAGTGTGAGATGGAAGGATTGAGTGAATCGCCATTGACCAAGAACCAGAAAAGAGAATCGTGAAGTGCTACAAGTCCTGTGAATCCGGTGTTGGAAATCCGCATAGTAACTCCTAAGAAATAGGTGTATATAGAATGGCTGTTGCCAAGAAAGCCCTGTTTTATAAATTTTTGAAATCACAAGGGTGGGATAGCTAGTTTTAAAATAATGAGAGACCATACTTTCCCATGTTTGTGCACCAATTTTATTTATATATTTAAGTTTTTTTGGATGGAGTTGAGGAGGCTCAGATGAAATATGTGGTAAAGTGAAATGATATTTCAATTTATTAAAGGGAGTGGTATGAATGGTTAAATATTCATTATGAAGGAATATTTTATGACTGACAGGGTACTATTCCATCTACTTTAGATTTTTTATTATGAAATAAAATTGAAGGAGTTAACTTGAAATGATAATTCAAGGAGGATAATAACATCAAAATTAAATAGAGAGGCCATAATGATATTAACATTTATTTAACTCCAAATCTTCCCAAGGAAATATGATTTTTCTTAATTAAAGTATCAGGATGTATTCATGATTTATTTGTTGAAGAATAAGGTGAAATTGAACCTGTTTAGGTACCTTATGGTACATATTAGTGTAATGATCAAACCATTTCAAAAAACAACCTATTTATATTATCCAAGGATGATTTTTGCAATGTTGAATAGGCTGGGATGTGTGGAGGAGAATATGAGTTTATTACTACATGTAGTAGTTTCTGCCGCCACAAAGACATCAAAAAAAGGATGAAAATCTTTTGTAACCCTTGGAGTATAATTTGGGTAGAAGATGAGGAGAAATTTTATGAGGATTTTAATCATATTGATCATCCTACCATACCAAGGGATCAAGCTGATGTAGGTCTTAAACCTGGGTAGAAGGTTTTGTATTCAAATGAAGAGAAGCTAAACATGAGCTGCAAAGTGAAATGGTATCTCCTATGGATGATAATAGTGACCCAGATATTGTTGAAATACATAGATAAATTTTGTGTGGAACACCAAGTCCACCATTATAACTACATTCTAATGACCATTTTTAGATGATGATGAATATGAGGAAGAGACTGAAGTCTCTAGAGTTGAAGGTTATGTGAGAAAGACTAATGATGATGATGATGGAGATGATAGTGATAATGAGGATGATGATAATGTGTATGTGAGTGGATCATTGAAATAAAGACAAGAAGTAGTTAGTTCGGGTGAGGAGTCTGTTCGTAGAGATAATGAAGAATCAAATGATGTAGCTTATGGATAGGATGATGTTGATATTGATGGAATAAATGATGTTGATCATGATGGAGATGATGCTAGATATGTTGGAAATAAATATAGACATGAACACCATGATGACACTAATGGCATCATTCTAGAACATGCAGATATTTTGGCTGGAGGAAAAGAGGACGAAGTAGATGATAAGATTATACTTGTTCCTCATAATGAGGGGGACCCTGAAGGAAAAATAGTGAGAATAGATACTCTGGTGCCTAGAGATTCATCATGTTCTGATGAGTGGAACATGGTTCCAGGATATATCTTGTTTGGGATGGATTACGGTGACTCAGATGAGGATATGGTAGCCCCTCCTACTCCAAAAGATGACGTGGAACCTAATTTCTATTCCATACCTTCTTTAACTAGTTCTAATGAGCCTACTGTACAGAAAATTCCTAGTGACTATGTCACCAAGGCCGATCTCAAACAATTCAAGGCTGAGTGCGTGAATTTATGAGATCTTCTATTCCAGTAAGTAGTGAAGCTTATATATCTATGAGTATTTTAGAGGTAGATGCTGTTCAGATTTCTTGAATTGAAATTCCAGAAATATATCTAAATATTATCTCTATAACTGAGATCATTGTGAGAAATAATTTAGTGACGGGAGAAGAAGTGACAAAAAGATCATTAAATTTTATCTATGTAAAATGAGTTCAGAACCACAATTTCTGGAGTAATGTAGGTTCTTATGATCCTTATTACACATATACAGAATGTAGATTTGAAAACGTTGAAGGAGAATATTGGAAAGATGATTTATGGTGCATCGGGTTCTAGTGTTACCAAATTTGAAGCTAATATGGGGTCCTTTATGACTGTGATATGAGAAGATATCAAGTCCCTTTAGAATTAATCTGATAAGGATACCCTTTCCGAAGTGCAGAAGAATATTGACCATGTATATAACATTGTGATACAATATTAAAATTAGGAAACTGCTGCTCAACAGGGATCTGATATATGGAGGAAATTTATTTTTATAAAATTTACACAAAATATTAGTTGAATAACAACTTTAAATTCATGGATGAAATCCTCAAGATACCACCAGTGAATGAGTAACTCAAGAATAAAGTGTGACAGTTGAAAGAGTTTACATCCAAATTAGTGAAGTTCATGGAATACAAGGAGGATTTAGAGAAGGCCATGTAGTATGGGGGTGAAGTCATCACTAATTTTATTAATATTTTAATGTCGTACCTGCATGGACTATATGAAGCTATAGTGGTCCCTACAGGAGGTTCAATCCAACCTGCTTCATTACCACCTGCATAGATGTCAGTTTCTCAAGCTTTATCTTAGATCAGGCCATTGATCCAAGAGTAGAATCCCAGTCATATTCTCTAAAAGTAGAGACCAATCCCTGCATCAACTATTACTACAACCACTACTTTAACTGGAGTAACTAGTTTATCATACCATCCTATATCTATAGAACCACCTCTGTGACCCAATATCGACCCTTAATACAAAGTGAGAGATCATCTAAATCCCAATCCTTATCTTTGGATCATTCTTTGACAGGGATATGTACTTTTATTTTGATGAGTGTATTTTGATGTTTGTACCCTTTTGTACTTTCATGAACCTCAGTTTGATTTTAATGTGTTTTCAGTTTCTTTGTGTTGTTTTTCATTATAATTTATGTTTCTTTTCACCTTTATGCTAACCCCAAAAGGGGGAGTAATCTTTGTATGTCATAAAATTTTAACCTAAATGGGAGACTTACTATGGAATAGGATAGATGACATGTAATCATTAAGGAATATATATATCCTAGCTCTAAAATAAATCACTAAGAAAGAACTAATAAAATATTCTATGGGGGAGCATGAAAGTGCTATGATATAAATATCTTGTAAGACCCTTCTATATATGCTCTATGCTTTGATACAATTATTGAGGGGGATTATAAATGTAAAGACCTTATAGGTATATTGCGAATTCACACTCACTGCTGGTATGCTATTACAAGTCATTCTTATTCCTTAACATATTATATAACTCATTCATTCCATGACTTGTTATTATCAAAAAGGGGGAGATTCGTTGACGATTTTTTAGATATCTAGTATAATAATAACAAATCATTCCAATTTATAAATCATGATAATTCAAAAATTATGTTACAACTTATGTTAAATATTTCAATGAGTATTTATAAATTAATAAACTATATCCCATGGTATAACACATTTCAATATGTTGATAAATTATGGATATTTTCATTTCAATATATTTACAAGTGTATATTTAGAAGTAATTACAAATTTCACTTAATCTCGTATTTTTCTGTATAAGACAGACACTTTGTAAGATTTTCAATGTCTCTAAAACCAATTAGATCAAAGGAGTCACCGATGGCTGACTCACCAATGAGGACTCACCGATTGAAGAAAACACTAATGCCAGAATCACCAATAGAACAAAAAACATAAAGATGGAAAAGTCACTGATGATTGGTCACACCGATTGTTCAACCAACTCACCGATAAAAGTCTAAACGATGGGTGACACACTGATAGTTCAAAGGACTCATCAATGGAAGAGTCACCAATGCGCGATTCACTGCTAGTTCAAAATGATTCAGTCATGACGACTCACCAATTCCTAGACAGACTAATAGTACAAATGACACACTGATTCCCAGAGTCACCGATACCGATGGAAAGGACTCACCGATACAGAGAGTCATCGACGCCGATAGAGTAATGATAAGGACTTATCGATACTTATGACTCACCGATAGTCATAAAAAATGTTATTATTTTATTAATTCATCTTTATATGTAATGGTAATATTCAGAAATATTAATTCGTATGTCATTAATTAATGTTATTTGTAGGACATTCAGAGGACAATAAGAGGTACATGCATGTGGGGAGATCATTATGCCTGATGAACCTTGAATGATAAATTGATAACAAGCTTGATCCTTCAAATATTCAAAGAATAGTTGAAAGAAAATAAAATACAAAAGAGAAGAACTCTTGCAACTCTCGAGCAAACTTTCAAAACCCCAGTACTCATAAAGAAGAACATATAGGTAGATCAAGAAATTGAGCTAAACCTACTTATCTGACTATAACATCTTTCGAATAAGAATATGAACATCTCATACTACTAGAATACAAAACACGGAGGCTACGAAACTTGGTTTCAGAGTCAACTTCTTGAAGTGGACCCAAATTCAATTCTACTTTATCAAATGAGTCCAGATAAGCACCACATAACGCACAAAACCTTATAAACGTAACTCCATATCTTTAGCTCTATTGTGTTCGTTTAGTTACATTCTTGAGGAGTGTGTGTATCTGTTTATTACACACATAGTGAAACCTATGAATAACTGGAGGATAACTGATATCCTAAATCTCACACTCTGTTTATCGATTTGTATCCCACATAGAACTATGGAAGAGGTTGCGAGTGACCTGTTTGTTTCTCTTCCAATGAAGAACTATGGTAGAGGTCAAGGGTGACCTGGACAGCCTTGTGTTCTGTTGTGAACCTAGATCTATGGTGTGGATAAAAATTATTTATTAACTTAAACTTCTTTTTGGTGGGTGACCACCAAGTGGAGAGGACTAAGTCTCGACTTGTGACTGAACCGCTTTTTTAAATTTCGTTGTTCCTATTGTTATTTTTTCAGTATGATTTATAAAAAAATTCATTGAAACAAATCTAATCATTGATAGTCTGTTTAGAAAGTGTTTATAATATTTTTTAACCCGTTTGTTAGTTTCCAATGTTATTTTTAACATTAGATTAGTATAGCAGAGAACTAATCAATCTCTTAAGAAATTAATTGAACATTAAAAACTCTTATAAATTCACTACAAACTAAAATGGATTATTTTTAATTGGGTAAATTTTTAAAGTACCAATATTTAATTGAAATTTTTATAGGAACTCAATTCTCTCCCCCTCTTGAGTTTCATACTGGGAAAACAAAAGGTTAATTTTAGATCCAGTGAAGAACAACTTGTTTTAGACATAGTAAAATCCACTAAGAAAATTAGATAGTCATTTGGTTATAAAGGTATAATTATTATTAATGAAAAATATGATTATATGACTTGTGAGGATGATATAAAGACATTTTATCTAGATAAATATAAATATAATGTTCACAAGGATGGGAATTACACAGAATCTATGTTGAGGGATACCTCATCTGAATTGATGCATGTCTAGATCTCCAAAATCAAAGAATAACTGACTGGGAGGAAACCCATGATAGGATTAATAGGTTATATTAGATTCCCAAACAATTATAATGGTTCAGTAATGGTAGAAATGATTTAAAGGGATGTTGTTCATTTTTTTAAAAAGTGAATATTAACACACACACACACATATATATATATATTTACATCATGTAAATAGTAGATGAAGTGAAAATGTTGGGGTCAAAAAAATTCAATTCACTGTATTCACATCGTGTATTGTTTACATGATGTGATAAGATGACATCATCTTTCGAATTCGTGAATCCTAGGTTCACAACACAACCCACCCTATCATTCTCTCTTGTGTGATCTTCTCCCTCTCCAAACTTCCATCATTACCCCTTAGGAAAAACAATCCATCCTCACTTCCTCCTCATTTTTTGACAATACTCAATCACCCAAAACAATCCTCCGCCTCCCTTTCTCATTCCTCAACTCTGATATTCCCCACAAAAAACCTATCAAATGAATGAACTAACATGATTATTTTCCTACACCCATGTATCCAATGTTGGATCCTCCACTATTTCCCAAAGATCCCAAATCCTTATCATACAGATTGGAATCTAATACTCCATACACTTCCAATAAGTCCCAATAATCATCCATCCAGTCTCTAGGTAATACCTCACACCTACATTTGCACCCTGGCCTCCACTTATCTCTCCTGAGAATCATGTTCAGTTGGTCTATCTATAGGGTAAGATGATGAAGAGAAAAAATCCCTGTACCTATCTGTTCTCAAGAATATCCATATGCATGGGGAGTTCCTCGATCTTCTTGTCTAGATGCACCTCTCCTACATCACTAAGGTGTGTGAAAATATTTACTAAGAGCTATTATAGAGGACTAGGCCCCATTAGATCATGATGTGGCGCATCACACCTTTCATTTTAGTGGTGGGATTTAGGAAATTACTATAGGAGACTTTGGAATTGGGATTACTATCCACACTGATGAATAATTCACTTTTCTTACCTACGGTGCTATGTGGATGGACCTGGCCAAGATAGCTATAACAAGGAGCTAGGAACGAATCACTAGGGACACCTAGATAATCCATGATCCTAGTATGGTAAACAAAACCCAACTGTGGGGTCATTCTCTATATATTCTACACTAGTCTATGAATTATGCCTGATTATGAATAGGTGATGCCCATGGGATCATCATCTATATCAAGTTCATCATCCTAGACTCAGCCCTCGGTACTACGGCCGTTTACATGACCCACCAGTTCTCTTTGTGCTACCAATCCTAGGTGCAGAGGGATCATGGTAACCTTAGGTTAGGTAGCTTTATTAACCACCTTTTCCCATTATCACATAATCATTGATGTCACTAAGACTCTTCCCTACCTTGAGAATATAGATTAGATTGACCTCCTTATGCTCTAAAAAATGGGGATGTTGACGATGATTGTGGGGAGATACCAGTGGGCCCCTGAATTGGCTAAGGATGCTGATGAGGCTCCATCTAATCATTCCCCATCACATACTTCTACTAATGAGGGGCCTTCCTCTAATAATCATATTGTAACCCCAACACCCTCTACAACTCCACCAAACCCTACCCTACTTCATCGCTTCTCTAGCTTCACCTTCTACAACCACTCCACAACCCAATTCCCCATCTACACCTACCCTGCCATTTCAGTTATACATCATATTTGTTTTCAAGTGTATTATTAATAATTATAGAAAAATATTCCTCCATTTCAAGATTCCATTTGCCTATCCATCACATTTCACTACCCTAACCCCACCACCTCCTCTTACATCTCCCACCCAACACCCTATATAGACCTCACCTCTACATCCATTTCCACACCACCTCCTACCAAAGTTGTCTAACATCTAAATATTATAGAACATGTAGTGTAGAATAAGTTTATAGTATACCACAATTGACAAGGTAAGTTCCCCACATTTTCATATAACTATGAGGTTCCTTTGATTGATCCAGATGAAATATATACAACCAATATATGGATCCACAACTCCCCACCACCTCTCATGACCAAGACATATTCCATAAACATCACACCTACTATGGTTGTCATTCCATGTACCCCTATCTCTATAGATGACATAAACATGGTGGGGAAACATCAGGAACCCACTATTCGAAAGGGGGATATCGTTCAATATAACTATGTTATGGCCTACACTATTTTTTTTATATCCATATACCCCTCCCTTATTGCACACTATTTCTACGTGTCTATTTTTTAATTTGTTTTAATTCCATTTTCTTAGATGTATCATTTATCATATCTATGGATGGGACAGATTTTTTGTTATATAGTTTTCATTATTTTACTCATATTTACTCGTACATTAATTTAGCCTTTTCTAGATCTAATTCATCATCTATGGTTATTATTGAGTCATTTAAGACATTTTCAAGCCATACACATGCGATATATAAGTGTTTGGAGGACATATAGTTCAATCTTGAATATTTATATTTCATTACTATAGAATAACCCCTCCAATACATACATCAAATTGACAAAAACCAAATAAGTATTTTGGTTGTCCCATTCTTGAGGTTGATAACCCCACCAAACACCCATGTGAGCTCAAACAAATTGCCACTTGTTCTTGTAGGAGGAAGAAGAAAATATGATAAAATGAATGACAGCAACTAATTATATCTTCCATCTATTTGGCTGGAAATGTCATTGTTAGTGTTTTATTGAAGGCAACACATTTTTTTCATATTCTATTTTTTCATTTATTTACTTAGGTATATATTTTTTCTTTTCTAGAAAATTCAATTTTTTGATCATCCAAAAAGTCATTGTATCCAATTTGTTCATTTATCTAAAATTCTTTCTCATACAATTTTCTGTGTGTACCTACCCATTTTTCTAATAACATATTGATTTTCTCATGTCTATTAATAGTCTATCTAGTGTAGTTATTTTTTTCTAAAATTTACAGGCATCCCAATTTTCCATCACTATCCAAATTTTTTTCCAATAGAATGGTATTGAATATATGGAGCTCTTGATTTCCTATTTTAAATTCTTAATTTTAGTTTTAGTTATCTTATACTACCATTATGACTTATGACACACTAATTTCAATAATATTTTGAGAACTACTACAATTTCCATATGGGAGACCCTTTATTGTGTTTACACTTGGATCACTTATTGTTTTCATTATTACATGATACATAGTTCATTTAAATCGTGGTTTAACTTGAAATATTGTTTCACCCATTTAAATAGAAGAAAAATCCATCATATAGACTGTTTAAATCCATTTTTATTCCTTCTAATAATTTTAGCTTTATTGCTGAATTGAGTTTTTAATTCTAATTCTAGATTCATGCAATTTATTTTTGTTTACTTATTATTTAATATTTTTACCTTAGAGATTTCTAAATTTATATCCCTATTCTAAATAGGATTACAGACCACCATTGGTTAATTCTTTTCAAGTAACATTTCATGAGATATACTTGGAGAATAAAACCCTATCGGAACATTCATTGGAATTTTATCAAAGCTATGATTGAAAAAATACACTATTAAAATTATTGAGGAAATCTTGTTTGAGAAATTTATCTTGATACCCAAATTTATATATATCCGTCTTTACCCATAGTATCTATGAATATCCTTGTTAGGATGTAACTATTTCAAACTTATTGTCCCTTTCTATCCTACTCTTGGTGTAATGCTTGATTTTATTTTGGAATAATGTTTGTGAATTCTCATATCTACCACACACATGATGTTGATACTAAGGATAAATATGGTGGTATTTCCACTATATTTATATGAAATTGTTAATTATTACCTTTGAATTGTTTTTATGGCATCCTATCTTTTTATTACATAAATTTCTATTACATTTTTCAAACAATGGTTCTTTAAACTCTAGTGTCTTGGAAACGAGGGACATAAAAAGTGAAAAAAACATAAAAAATATGATAGTCCAATTTTAAGGCTTCATCATACGTTCATCGTATATAAAATTACTACAACTCATATCTTTGAGACATACATCAAAGTAAAGGGTGATAAGAAGTCCCAATAAGGGTAAACAAGGGATCAGTTTACTTGTGTTATCAATAAGAACTTGAATAAAAACATAAAGACATGAGCAAATGAAGTATAGGCATATCATAATGAAAAGAACATGGAACATAAATTGAATATGTGGCTACAACATTTCATTTATACATTCATGAACATATAACCAATTTCCATCCCCAAGGTGTCTTAAAATTTACCAAGGTTATTCACCGAGGTATCGTGAAACTTTTCATATTCAGAGATTTATTATTTAACCAATGCATTGAAAAGATATCATGGGGAACCATTAATATGTCATTAATTTCATGTGATCCAAATAGATCATAGTCAAAAATTTCATAAATAACCCATATAGAATAAATGAAATGGCTTTCATTTCAAAATCATGACGTTTTAAAGCGTACTAAAAAATAAGATCATTATGTCATTTATAACCCATGGAAAAAGAGTGAAAGTTATATATATGTCTATTCCCGAATAAAAAATATCATTTTTGGGTATTTATAAACACCAATAGAGACGAAATAGGTCTGGTTATTCACATAAATAAAACAAGAGAATTTATTGAGAGAAAGAGAGAGAAATTTTGAGATGAAATTTATGCAGCATAACAGCTATATAACATAGTTTTAGAAAATAATTAAAAGGGAGGGTAAAAGGATAACTCACTCATAAATAACTCATATTAAAATATAAATATAGAATAAAATGGAGATAAAAAATTGTATGGATATTTTAATGACATACCACATGAAGAGGATTCTTGAAAGGAAAGAGAAGATACGAGTTCTTTTACAAGAAATCGGTAGCCTAACAACGTCACGTAAATATTCATAAAATCAATTGATGAGAGTGGAAAGGGTCTCTAATAATTTCGAAATAAAATGAACAATATTAAATATATAGAAGAAAAATCCCCCACATAATAAAACGGAACTATAAGACATATCATAAAGGAAGTCATGACTTAAAAGTGCAGGGTGAAAGGTTCCTTTACCATGAAGAGTAACATCGAAATCATGAATGTCGGGACATTGGGAGGCTTGAGGGAACCCTGTAAGGACTCCGTGGTGGTAAAAAGACCATACCTTTGTTTATTAGGATTTTGGAATGAAATGGATGAGGGAATGGTTTGGTATTTATAGGAGAAGTAAGGGAACAGAGCATTAATTTCCAAGGGACACCTCATCGATGGTATTGGCATAACCATGGGCTTGCCCTTGGTATTTTCCCATGGTATTGGCAATGTGGGACACCTGATAGAATATATTAATATTCATAAGTAGACCAGAATTATTACATAATAATTATATCCTTAATGATGTCATTAAACACCTGAAACTCATAACTGCATTTTTACTATTAACCAAAAATTTAACTTTTTCAGAAAAATACCAAAAAAATTCACCTTAAAATAATATCAATTCTATTAATTCAAAAATTTAGTCCATTTTATTAAAATAATTTTCTAAATATTTTTAATTTAATTTTTAAATAATATCACTATTCACCAGAAAAAAGTTAATACTTAAATAATAATTTCTGAAATAGTTATTTACTTGATTTATTTAATCAAATTACATAATCAAGGTTCCTAAAATATATTAATACTTTAATAAGTGGGGTTAATAACCTAGTTGGTCACATTACTATTCATAAGCGTAAAATTACTATTCATAATTTACTATTCACCAAAAATCAAGTTGATCTTATTAGACTCTAAATTTATTATTGAAAATAACTAAAGAAGACCATTTTTTAAAAATCATTACAAATAATTTATTATTTAAGGTTTAAATTGATATTTTAAAATATCTTTTTTTTTTCAAAATTAATCAATAATATAGATCCTATATTTATCAGGACATTTGAAAATTCAAAATATTCCCCGCAAGAAGAAATCACAATTTTATTTATCTCAAATGATTACACAAAGCAGTTATGGCCTCATTTCATAGCACCTTATAACACCAGCATTGGACCTAAGTGTAAGGTGTGTTAAGGTGATAAAATCTTAGGGTGGCTCGACCAACATTTCCTGAGTGGTGATTTCTATCAGCTTGAACTTCTCCCAAAGGCGATTCCGTTCCAACTTCACATGATGAAGTTTGGATTGGGTTTGGTCTAGAGAAAATCTCAATGGTGCTACCTTATTCCCAAGTTCCGTCATATGGGCTTCGATCGGCCCTAGACTTCTGGATTTGGCAATCAAATCTTCTTTCTGTATTAATTAACCAATATCCCTTGTATTTATAAAAAATAATCACATCATTTAGTTTCCAACAGTCATATTGACCAAAGGTCATATTACAGTCAAAACCCAACGGTATTATTTTAAATATACTCATTTCATGAAATGAAATACTTTTGTTGAGTATAAAATAAAATAAAACACCGAAATAGGAAACAAAATTTATTAAAAAGTTTGGGTCGTTACATTCTTCCCCCCTTAAGAAAATTCTTCCCTCAAATTTTTAACTCATACCCTCAGAAGAGAAAAGGTGTGGGTACTTCTTCCTTATAGACTCCTCTGGTTCTCACGTAGCTTCTTCATATTTGTAGTTCCTCCACAACACCTTAACAAGGCGGGTAGTCTTCTTACGTAGAACCTTGTCTCTATGATCCAAGATCTCCACCGACTTCTCCTCTTAAGAGAGTTCACGTTCAAATTGTACCACCTCTTGGTCTAGTACATGTGAAGGGTCAGGTATGTACTTCCTCAATAGGGATACATAGAAGACATCATGTACTCGTCCAAGATTTGGAGGAAGTGCAAGCTGATAGGCTACTGCTCCCACATGATCAAGGATTTAGTAGGTGCCAATGTACCTAGGGATGAGCTTCGCTTTCTTCCCAAAATTCATGGCTCTCTTCCAAGGTGATATTCGAAGAAAGAACTTGTCACCGACATCAAACTCCAAGTCCCTTTGATGGTTGTCGGCATAGATCTTTTTCTGACTTCGAGCAGCCTTAATGTGTTGTTTGATGGCATGGACATTTTCTGTCATCTCTTGCACAAGAACAGGACCACGAAGCATTCTCTCACCTAAATCATCCCAACATTTAATATATCTACATCACTTACCTTATAGAGCTTCATAGTTTTCTATTTGAATGATCGAGTGGAGGATATTTTTTTAAGAGAACTCAACTAAAGAGAGATGTTGATCCATTCCAACTTTAAATTCCATTTATCATGTTCTCATCATTTCCTCGAGTGTTTGAATAGTCCTTTCAGATCGGACATCAGTTTGGGGGTGACAACCCATACTAAAAATCAATTTAGTAGTCAAAATAATTTTGAAGAATTCTCTAGAATTTTGATGTGAACCTTTGATCACGAACAGATGCGATTGAAATTGGAACTCCATGAAACCCTACCACTTCATTCACGTAAATCCTGTCATGTTGATCAAGAGAGAAATCTTCCCAGATAGAGATAAAATGGGAAGTCTTGGTGAGACAATCCACAATAACCCATATCACACTGGTTCCTTTGAAAGTTATCGAGAGACCAGTGACAAAGTCCTTGTTAATATTGTCCCACATCAATGATGATATGGGTAGTAGTTTCAATACCCCTTTAGAAAGATTTCATTCTGCATTCACTTGCTGACATACCAGGCACCTTGAAGTGTAGTCGGTAATCTCCCTTTTCATATTATCCCACCAATAATGACCACGAAGGTCCCTATATATTTTTGTGCTCCCAAGATGTATAGAGAATGTAGAGCAATGAGCTTCATCCATCTGCTCCATTATTTCTGGAATATATGGAAGACATAGTCTTGTATGAAATTTCAGTACACCTTATTGATCAATATTGAACTCAAGAAACATTCCATCATGCACAACCTCAAACTTCTTCTGTAACAATGGATATTATTTCTGAGCATTCTTTATCTTCTCTAGTAAAGATAGTTGAGAAATCATTTGGGTTAGGGTTGATGATGTCCCTTCCCTTATAATTCCCAATTCCATCTTTACTAGGTCATTGATAAAAAGATCTCTTTGAATTATCATCATGGAAAGGACAACTGGGTCCTTCCTGCTTCATGCATCATCAACTTTGTTTGCTCTTCCATGATGATAATGAATTGACCAATCATAGTCTCTAAGAAGGTCCAAACATATCTTTTGTCTCATGTTCAATTACTATTATGTGAAAATATACTTCAAACTTTGATGGTTAGTGTATATATCACATTTCTACCCATAATTATAGTGCCTCCATATCATTAGATAAAAAATTACCACAGCCAGCTCCAGATCATATATCGGATAATTATGCTCATGAGTCTTCAAATATTGAGATAAAAAATCAATGATCATGTAATTTTTCATGAGGACACACCAAAGCCCTTTCATAGATGCATATCTAAATATAACAAATTATTCTCCTCATGAGGGAAGAGTTAACATGGGTGCAGAAACCAATCTATTTTTCAGGTCATGGAAACTTTCCTCACACTCCATTATCCAGATGAACTTGACCCCGTTTTCGAGTTAATTTGGTTAATGGACTATAATGTCATGACAAGTTTTTCACAATCCTCCTATAATTTCTCACTAATCTAGGAAAACTACGAATCTCATTTATTGTTGTATGTTGAGGCCACTCCTCTACAACTTTTGTCTTTGTAAGGTCAATTGTGATTTCTTCATTGGTTAAAATGTGCCACAGGAAAGAAACCTGTTGTAACCAAAATTCACATTTTTTGAACTTCCCAAAATGACTCTCCTTCCATAGAGATTAAAAAATATACCTTAGATGATCCTCATGCTCCTCATGAATTTTAGAATATATCAAAACATCATCAATAAAAACTACCAAAAAATTATCAAGGTAGTCTATAAAGACTCTATTCATCAAATCCATAAAAATAGTGGGTGCATTATTCAGTCCAAAAGGAAATACAACAAACTCCCAATGCCAATATCTTGATTTGAAGGGAGTTTTTGGAATATATTCTTTCTTTACCCTCAATTGATGATAACCAGATAGAAGATAAATCTTAGAGAAGAATTTAGCCCCATGAAGTTGGTCAAATAAGCCATCAATTCTTGGAAGAGGGTATTTTTTCCTCACTGGGATCCCATATGTTCTCTAAAATCAATGCATAGACACCTTGATCCATCCTTCTTCTTCACAAAGAGAACTGGTTCTCCCCAAGGAGACACACATGGTCAGATGAAACCCTTCTCCAAAAGATCGTGGATTTGTTTCTTTAATTCATCTAGTTCAACATTTTCCATACTATACAGGGTCTTTGATATCAGATGAGATCCAGGTACAAGTTTAATGGATAACTATACCTCTCTTTCTGGGGGAGGTCCGGGTAACTCCTCAGGAAATACGTCCACATATTCCTGGATGAGGGGGAACTTTTCTATACATAAAACCTCATCTACTTCTTCTTCTTCACCAATCAAATAAGTAAAGAAGGATATAGGAGTCTCTTCAAGACCATGATTAGGTTGATATACCTATCCTTGTAAGATAACTATAGTTTTTCCATTCAAGACTACTGATATTTCCTTGTTTCTGAAGTTGATCTTAGCATTATACTTTGTTATCCAGTCCATACATATTATAATGTCGAATTCCATATTGGGAATGACTACTAGATTTGTGAAAATATTTTTATCAATAATGTTTCTAGACACTGAAGATTCATGGATAGTCCCACCAAGAGTCTTGACTGATAACTCTACCTTAAAAAAATCAGGGGTTGATTCTAAATTCCTTGCAAACTTGGAAGAAACAAATGAATGCATAGAACTAGAATCAAATAATGTAATTTCTATATTTGAGAGGACAAAAATAGTATCTACTAACCATCATTCGGAGCTTCAAATTCTGCTATCGTGATAGTAAAAGAACGACCTTTACCGCTTGGACTTTTTCTAAAGCTGGTGGTGGTTCCCCTCCACTGCCCTCAAATTTGGACAATGATTGGAAAAGTGCCCACATTTTCCACACTTGAAGCACTGGAAACTAGGTAGGGCCTTCACCCTCTTACGCTTGTTTGTAGTGTTTGGAAGTTGACGTTTCACCTCACTATGACAATTCCTCAGAATGCGGTCATCTCTACCAAACATGTATCACTTCCCACCCTCGAGAAGTCAGGTCCCCAAATTCTTCTTCCCAAATTTATTACACGTGGGAATTTGTACTTGCTTTCCTCCCCTTCCTTGATTGAAGCTCCTCCCTAATCTTGGATCCAATGATCTCTTCTTTCCATTTGATTTATGAGTCCAATGCGTCTCACCAAAATCTAGCTCGACTTTCATCACACTTTGCACGATCTCCTCTAAGATATTATATTCTCGGTTGGCTAGATTCTTCGGCATATGGGTTATCAGTCCCCCAAATAATCTATCAACCTTACCAGTTTGATCCATGATAAAGATAGAGGTAGATTGTGAAATTCAGGTGAAGTTCATCCTATAGATTCTGAAAAATTCATTCTCCTTCTGTTTCATCTCGAGAAACTTTTTATCCATTATTGTTCTCATGGAACGAGGGAAATACTTACTGAGAAAGATCCCTCTGAACTCTTCCCAAACCATAGATTTATCTTATACACTTTGCCTCATTTTTTTGATCAGTTCCCACCACTGATCAGATTCTCATTCTAAGAAATATACAACATGGGTGACCTTCTCTTTCTCTAAATAGCGGAGCACAGAATATATCTTCTCAATGAAGATGATCCACTGCTCAGCAGTCAATGGGTCAGTTAATCAACTGATGGTTTGTGGTCGTTGATGTATAAAGGAATCAACAAAATGTTGTTCCCATGGCAGTGAGATCGACCTCTCACCCTGATTCAAGTTATTTCCCATAACTTGAGTCAGTTGATTCATCATATGAACGAATTTTTCCATTCCGGCTTCCATTATAGGGATATCAGCGCATGGTCTCATGAGGTCACCATTTTCACAGTTCCTCATATTGTCCACCATTTTCTAAAAGAAAAAATTCTTAGTGAGTAACATATTAAATTTATGAATCTTTTAACTATAAAGGATTTTATGTACTACAACTTCATGCTTATACAATTACATTTCTCTATAATTCCTTAACAATGATTCATAAAAAGCTTGAGATTAACCAAAAATATCCTCCATGAGTGTCATAACCAAGAGTGAATAAAGTCTCTTTGTCGTGCACCAGTTCCCATTCAAGTCTAGCTCGAAGCAGTGTTTTCGGGTTTTACCCCTATGTACTTTTATGCCAGAGCCGCCTCTACCTGCTCATATCCTGACATGGATGTATTTGTTTGATAAACCACTTACTCAATATTCACCAAAATAACAGGAAGTTTTCCTCTATTTAAAAATTTCTATAGGGTTCTTCCTAATGTTTTCATGGCCTAATTTACATAAATAACTAAAATATCCTTTGAAAGAAAAGGTGGCATCCCAACTTTTTATTACATAACTTTTCATTACATTTTACAAGAAGAGGATCTTTAGATTCTAGTGTCTTGAAAATCAGGGACATAAAACATGAAAACAACATAAAAATTATTCTAATCAACTTGTAAGGATTCATCATATGTTCATCCCATGTACAATTGATGCATCTCTTTCTTATAGACATACATCAAATTAAAGGGTGAGCAGAAAGCCCCGTAAGGGTAAACAAGGAATCAGTTTACTTGTGTTATCAATAAGAACATGAATAAAAACATAAATACATGAGAGAAGGAAGCATATGCATATAATAATGAAAATAACTTGAAACCTAACTTGAATATTTGGCAAAAATAGTTCATTTAGACATTCATGAATATATCACAAAGGTCAATCTCCAAGGTTTCATAAAAATTAAAAAGGTTATTCACCATGGTATCGTGAAACTTGTCATCTCTAGAGATTTCTTCTAAACCCAATTCATTGGAGGGCTATCAGGGAGAACCCTTAATATGTATTTTCTTTCGTGTGATCCACATATATAATAATCAAACATTACATAAATAACCCATATAGAATAATATAAATGGTTTTCATTTCAAAATCATGACATTTTAAAAAGTACTTAAAAATAAGATCATTATGTCATTTAAAACCCATTGAAAGAGAGTGAGGGTTATATGTATGTAAAATCCAGAATAAAATATATCACTTTTTTTGTATTTATGAACACCCATAGACACAAAATAGGTCTGGGTATTCACATAAATAAAACAAGAGAATTTCTTGAGAGAAAGAGAGAAATTTTGAGACGAAAATTCTGCAGCATAACGACTATATAACATGGTTTTAGAATATAATAAAAATAGAGGGTGAAAGGGTAAACCACTACTAAATAACTCATACTAAAATATAAATATAGAATAAAATGGAGATAGGAACATGTTATGGATATTTCAATGACATACCAAATAAAAAGAAAACTTGAAAGGAATGAGAAGATGCGATTTCTTTTACAAGAATTTCGACAGCCGAACGACGTCACTTAAAAATTCATAAAATGAATTGATTAGAGTGGAAAGGGCCTATAATAATTTGGAAATGAAAAGTATAGTATTAAAGATATATAAAAACAATCCCTCACATAATAAAATGGATCTATAAGACATAACATAAATGAAGTCATAACTTAAAAGAGGATGTTGAATGATTCCAACACACTGAAGAGTAATTTCAAAAGATTGAAGGTGGGGATCTTGGGAGGCTAGAGGGAATATTGGGAGGGCTACATGGGAGGTAAAGAGACCAGAACTTCGTTGAGGAGTATTTTGGAATGAAATGGATGTGGGAATGGCTTGGTATTTATAGGAGAAGTGTGGGAACAAAGCATTAATTTCCAAGGGACGCCTTATCAGTGGTATTGGAAAAACCATGGGCTTGCCCATTGTATTTCACCATGGTATTGGCCACATAGGACACCTCATAGAATATATTACTATTCACAAGTTGAACAGAGTTATTAAATATTTATTTCATCCTTAATGATGTCATTAAACACCTGAAACTGATAACTGTATTATCACTATTCACCGAAAATTCAAAATTTTCAGAAAAATCACAAAAATCCACCTTAACCTAATATCGATGCTCTGAATTAAAAAACTGAACTCCACTATATAAAAATAAAATTATAAATATTTTTAATTTAATTTTAAAATAAAAACATTATTCACTTAAAAAAAGATAATACTTAACTTATAATTTCTGAAACATTTATTTACATATTTTATTGAATGAAATTACCTAATCAATGTGCCTAAAATATATTAATACTTTCTTATGTGATGTTACTAATCCATTTGGTCACATTACTATTCATACATGTAAAATTACTATTCATAATTTACTATTCACTAAAAATTAAGTCGATCTTATTAGACTCTAAATTTCATAGTGAACACAACTATAGAAGGCGGTTTTTTAAAAATCATTACACAACATTAATTAATAAATGTTTAATTTAGTATTTTTAAATATCTTTTTTTTGAAAATTCATCAAAAATATAAATCCAATATTTATCCGTACATTTGAAAATTCAAAAACTTCACCATAAGAAGAAATCACAATTTTATTTATCTCAAAGGATTACACAGAGCAATTATAGTCTCGTTACATAGCCCCTTATAACACCAGCATAATACCTAAGTGTAAGGCATGCCTAGGTGATAGAATCTGGGGGTGGCTCAGACGAAATTTCCCAAGTGGTGACTTCTATTAGGCTGAACTTCTCCCAAAGGCAATTCCATTCCAACTTCACATGATGATGTTCGGATTGGGTTTGGTCTACATCAACACCCAATGGTGCTAAATCCTTCCGAAGTTCCGTTAGATGGGCTTCGATCGGCCTGAGACAACTGGATGAGGCCATCGAATCTTATTTCTGTATTAATTAACCAAGATAACTTGTATTTGTAAAAAATAATCGCAACATTTAGTTTCTAAAATTCATATTTACCAACAGTCATATAATAGTTGAAACCCAACAATCTTATTTTAATTATACTAATTTCATTACAAATAATAGTTTTGTTCAGTATAAAATAGAAGAAAACAAAAAAATAAGAATTTTTTTTTTAAAAGTTTGGGTTTTTATAGCTATGCATTCCATGTTCTTTAAAAATGGATTGTGTATTTGGAGGGTCGAAAATCACCAATTCCAGAACAATGATTCTCATGAAATAAAATATTTGATTTGGTGGTGTATGCGATACCTATCATGAGCATGATTTTGAAAAAAAGTAATAGGAACATTATTCATTATTTATTGATATATTCGTGGACCATCTTTGATATATTAATATCATGAAGGCATTTTTTCTAGGATTAATTTCTTTACCGCATTGTTCATGATTTTCATGCATCACACTATAGAGATAATCCTTGTTGTGAAGATTGTTTTTACTGTCTTCTTACCTAATCCCAGCATGAGATTCATTTGAACCTTATTTCTTAATCCATTATGATTAAATTTTTGTATGTCATTAAGTAGTGGAGATATTAGAACCAATGAATGCCTATGGTTAGGGGAATCTATTCAAGGAATGAGAATAAATAAAATTTTACTTTACCTTGAGTCATAATAGAAAATTCATTGTGAGGTAAATTTAAATATGGGTAAAGATTATAAGGAATGGTTGAAAAATTATAATCAATAAGGGAAATAATATGAATAAAGGACATAACTACAATGAATTACTTATTTTCTCTACAATATTGATACCTAAAGACTTTAATTTTCTTATTTCACTTAGATTTATTTTATTGGTTGTAATGCTTATTTATTGTTTGATATTTTTTTAATTTGGACTTCTAATTGAGATTATTTTTTCTTAAGGAAAAGTAATTATTCAAGTGTGAGGTAATTTGATAATTTTTATTTCTTATATTTATTATATATATATTCCTTTAATGTTTAGTAATTATTTATTTCATAATAATCCATTATTTTTCTTTTGGAAAGGAATAGGAATTCAAGAATCAATGGGGGACATGATAAAAACATTAAATATTACACATCAATAAACAAAAATTCACAACATGTATTACTCTAGAGTAGAACACCTGCGAGCCAAAGGCTATCCCATGATTCCAATTTACATGATGTGAATCCAAAGTAGACAATGTGAATCCCATTATAAAATCTCGAAGGATTAAAAATCTAAAACTATATGAGGTAAAATATTTGAAAAAAGTACACAATGTGAAGATTTTATATGATATGAAAAGTACAAAAACTAAATCCCATCGAAGATACAAGCTGTGTAATCTAAGAGATCCATGATCTTAGTAATCTTTACAGATATGAAGTACATGATATGAAACCGATTTATCTGTCATAAATGTGTTGAGATATAAGTCACTTAAATAATCTTTAGGATGTTAATTATTTATTCTTTCTGAAATAATCATGCCTATATATATGTGGGAACCCATCTAACAGACAGAGTGTTAAACGAACAATGGACAAACCCATTTTTATTTTATTTTATGTTTCAACTCTATTTTCATTCTAACATATTTTTATTTTAATTATATTATGTTTTAATCAATTCCTTTACTTATTTAAATTCCATGACTATGGATTGATAGTTACATTGTTTATTCCCTATTTCAATGTTTAACTCTTATTACCAATTCCTGTGAAACTTCTACTTCTATTTGTTTTTTTATTATTTCATTCTTGTGAATATTTAATTGAATTTATATAATCTCAATTGTGGATTGAATTTATTTTAATTTCTTGTTTATCATGTCAAGAATGATTCCTATTTCCCTTAATTCAATTAATCCCATCATGAAATTCTAAACCATTTATGTTTAGGGGTCAAGAGTAAGGGTAGATTTAAATGTAATTAAACATTAAATCGATACTCGGTAACCCTTTGGAAGGTAATTTTTTTTAAAATAATTGTTTATCCCATTATTTTTCATAAACATGATCATGGGAAGTGAAGTAAGAAGACCCATCATAGTTAGAGTAGAGTAATATATGAACAATATCTTTAGATACTTTATTTCATTGAAGTTAAGTGTATTGCATCTAGTTTATTTAATATATCTTGAACAAATATTAATTTCATATTAGGTAGATCCAATATTTTTGAAAAAAATAATTGGTGACATTTTCATGATTTCATAACCTAAGACCTAGGTTTTCCCCAAGTCAGATTTATGATTACTATTTTACAAAACCATGAAATTAACCATTATACTTTTTGTTAATCTTGATTAAACACAATATACATTGTCTTAATAAAATAAAATCAAATAGATATTTTGAGGAATACTACTTCAAGATTATTATAACTAGGTTTCCCGCCTACCAGCCAGTCCATATAGATTAAACTCCACACTTCCACCATGTTACGACTTGGTAGCTAATTGTAGTTTGGGAAAATATAAATTCTAATCCAATCGGTGTCCACATGGAACAAATGATTCCACACAATTAATTTAATATATTTAATAATTTGTTCTATATTTTAGTGTTCTAAAGGATACAATAGTTGAAAATGTAGAATTTAAAACCATATTTTAACATGTTTTATTTTAATAACCAATTTGAAAACAAAAATTAGATGTTTTTTACATCAATTATATATAAAATTGTTGTTAAAACCCTTATATGAAGGGTTTTAATGAATGTTATTAATATAATTGATGAGAAAAACCTAAATTTGAAGGGTTTTGATTTTAGTTTTAAAAAATTAATGATGCTAAAACCCATCATTACAAGGGTTTTCTTGTTATCTATTCTAATTAATGAAATTGAAACCAAATATATTTTTTTAACACTGTTAGTGAAATAATCAACATTAAAAAATAAACCTAAAGTGGAATAATTATTTTTTTACATCTCACCAATAAGAGTTTACATTTCCATCTATAAATGTATTGTGAAACACATGAAAATTTTATATTTTTGGATCATTACAACACTTTTACCCTTCATGGATTGATGCCTATCATGCCTAAACAATTTTTTTCATTTCCATCAAAATAATTCATCTCATCATAAAACTTATGATCTATTATTATAATACAATTTCTCTTCCATGTTTCATTACTCATGTTCATTATTTTTTATAGTTTATAAATCATAACTAGATATCCATGTTGTATATTCACATAATTTTAAATCAATGAGAGAGGGAGAGATAGTGGGTCCACTGGTGATCTTGTACAAAGGTAAAATTTATTAAATTATTTATTTTAATAATATTTGAATATATTTCCTATATTGATTATAATATCTTTAATTAATATGATAATTTCTTTAATATTTATTTATTATGTAACTTATATGATTGTAAGATAATTTTTATATAAATTTAATGTGAAATTTTGTATTGAAATTAATATTTTTTTGATTAAATTTTTCTTTCTATATTCTCTGAAGCAAACATTTATTTTTATAGTATGTGTCACATTTTAAAAAAATATATACATTTATGTTCATGAATTTTAATTACCAATATTATAAGTTATATAATATTTTATTATATATTATTCTTCAAAATTAACTAAAATTTCAAAATATTTTAATTTATTTTGTAAAAAATAATGTTAAAAATATATTAACGACATCACTTGAAAAGATGTCAGCTAAGTATTGACATTGAAACCCAAAAAATAGATGATAAATAATTTTTTTATACTTGTGATGGATTCTATAATAGATTTATTTTCCTTAAAAAGTGATATCATTTTGAAATAATAGAATTAATGGTGGTTAAACCCTTATCTAGATATCAAATATTAGCTTGGAGTTTTATTTAATGCTTAGAAATATATAATAAATTTAATATGTAGTTTATAAATCATTTAATTATTTTAGAATCATTAGGTGTTCATTATTTTTGAATTATTACATTGGATAATAGTAATATATGGATTGATATGTTTCCATAGTAAAATTTTTGATTCTACAAAATACATGTAGTGGACTATCAAATTTAGGTAAATATAAATCTTTCTTTTAAGGGAGTCAAACTTGAAGTGATCTATATAGAAGAGTAGGGAAGGCCTGATCAAAAAACACTGGTGATGATTCTGATATAGTAGGGTTAGAACATGGCCTTTATTATGTTTCATGTGAAATCCATTACTTATTTGATTAGTATACTTAAGAACATATTTTAGAAACCAACCACTTTGAAAATATTATTTTTGATGAGGTGACTTTTTTGCATTAATATGTTAGATGGAATATTGATTTCAGATCAATAAAATTACATAAACATGATTTAGAGTCAACTTAAGTCCATTAGGGTGAAATTTGGTACACCAGTGTGGGCATTGATCCTTCTATAATCATTATTGTATTCATGGTATGTGATGGTTACAATGGTGAGAAATTCTTATTATAATATTTAATTTCTAATTACGGATCTTTGAGGTATAATTTTAAATAAGGGAATTTAAATTAAGGAAATACATGAATTTACTAAAAATTAATTCATGGTATAATTTTTGAGGAATTTTATTTCCTAAAAAAGATAGAATGTGGGGAATGAGAAGAGAGAAAGGATTCAAGGTAAGTCAACTCATCTAAGACCCATATGATATAATTATATAGATAATTGTAATTTTTATATGTGAAACAAGGACCAAATATTTAATTCAAATTGTTATGGTTTTGGATATTCATCTATAAATATTAAATTGAATGAAAAAATGGATTTTATATGAGTGTATAAATTATTATGAAGTAATTGATAAATGAATTTGAGGATTCCATTCATTCTATATCTAAGAGTGGGATAAATATAATATATCAATTCAAATGATTTGTTATATTTTGAAAAGTGTATGATGGAACTCTTGTTATTGTGAGAAATAATGTTATTATCTCTGAAATTTATATGGATTCTTGGAGGAGTTGGATGTAGTGTGGAATATACTATGATAATGGGAAATCCTGTTCTCAATCAGATAGATCATTAATATGGGTCTCTATACTACCTTTATAGACAGATTATAGAAAATAACATAGGGTTCCATGATGGAATCTAATTATGCAATGGATGAAGGATTTTATCAAATTTAAAATTCAGGAGATAAATTAATGTTATAATATAAAATTTTAGATATTTTTTGTTTTAGAATGATCATCCTGGTCTTTTAGTTGATAAGGATATGTAATTCATGGATGTTAAAGTCATATTGAAACCCTGATGCATGAATTATCAAACCTGGAATGATTGTATACCTAAGATGAAATTGAATGTGTCCATCTATATGGATGGTAAAGCAACGAAGAATTAGAACATAGGGCTAGTTTATATAGTTCTATGGGTCCGAGGTCTAGTTCATTCTCATAAATTATGATTTTATTATTTTACCTTCATCAATGATGTGACATGAAACATATAAATGTTTTCTATAAGAAAAATTTATGTGGAATTTAAAACCTTCATCTGATAGAGATCCATTGTATGAAGTTATACTTAAACTAAGGTGAAATTATTGAGGACTGATAAAAGGGGAGAATAAAAAAGTAGAGTGTTTTATAGAATCTATGGGAAAAATTTAAAATGTTTCAGAACACTATTCCATAAAAAGCAAAGTATAATTGTATAATGTGATAATATGAATCATAATTTGAATGATTTGGACAGAACTATGATGTTTCATGTTGGTTTACCTAATAAATCTTGGGCAGAGGATATAAGTTGTGAAAATTATCTTTTGAAATAGAGTATATACACTCTATTTTGGATAGAAAATATTTAAAAATTGTTTTATAAGTATCATTTAACACCAAAGTATTTTAGAATATTATTTTCGTCATGTAAAATATTTTTTACCATGTGATATAGGCAACAATAATCTATAAGAGAGTTATGATATACTATAAAATAATAATTATTTAAATATGGCCATTATAACATAGCCATTAAATTGTTAGTATGAATAGTAATAACCAAATTATGAAAAATATGTATAATGTTTTTATATAATAAAAAAATATTTATTAAATCATAGTAAATAAGTACTAAATTTTCAGTAAAGTGATTTTGTGCTTAAAAAATATATTTTCTTCAAATATGATTTTATTGCATTTTGTGTATGAAAATTATAATTAATTTATGAAATTTTAACATCTTTATTTTTAGAAATTAATATTATTTTTTAAATAATCTTGTAAATATTAACTTACGCTGATTTTTTTGGGATTTTTTTCTAAAAGGAATATTTTTGCATGAATTGTAGAAAATACTAATTTGTTAAGAAAACTATATTTTATTTTAATGTATTAAAAAAGTGGATTTTTTTCACTTTTTTAAAATTAATTAATTTCATTTTAATTATAAAAAATTAAATTACTTTTATTTGGATCAAAATTATATTTTAATTTGGTAAAAAAATGTATTATACATAAGATACATTTATTCACAAAACATTTTTTCACCGCGTTACATGTTCTAATTTAAAAATATATTTTTAACACCTTTAGTGATTTATTAATGAAAAATGGATTTCATATTTTTAATCTTACATTTCAATTTTATAAAATATGTCAACCTCACTTTTAGTCATTATGAATAGAAACATTGGTAAAAACTTAAGTTTCCATTGAAAGAGTTAAAGTGGGATTAAACTAGGATGATAAAGGTTAAAATGATCCAAAAACTTGTCTAAATCATATTTGTATTCATATATTGACCCTATGTTATGTATTATTTGGTAATGAGTCATTTTAGATACATTTTTATTTATTAATAAATTAATATATTGTAATAATTTGAAAACAATACTAGCATGTTCTCTCCCTCACTTATAAATAGACACCCCATCTTCTCTCTAATGCACACTTCAAGATCCCCTTAGCTTGACCAAGACATACATAAATCCTTTCTTGACATCCTTCCCTAATCCTTAGACCAAAAAAATTATTTATTAAATATAATGAGGAATGAGATCCTATAAGAATACAATTAATGGGGTATGAAATAATGTATCCCAATAGAATATTCCAGAACAATGTGTGTACCCTCATGTGGAAAATATCCAAGACTAGAAAAGATAATGACCCAATTATTTCAGGGAACCTTTTGTAACACCCCAGGTAAATAAATAATATGAAATCTTTATATTTATTCCTATTTTTTGAATAAAATGTTAATATTAATTTAAAGGGAAAGCTGTGCTTGATGGCTTACCCAATACGCAACAATGTGTTCCTTTGAAATCTTATGTTGCACTCTAATAAAAAAATAAAACTATTTTAAATGACATTTAACGCCTAGCCATTGTAATGGCAGGAATGAAAAGAACTAACTACAAAATGATTTTATACGTTTCTCAAATATTTTTTCTTTTTACAATAAATGATAGAGGATTAAAAATGCAAATGAATCCAATTATAAGCGTAAACATTCTAAAATTCTTTTAAAGGTCAATTAACCACCTTTTGATGGAGAACCTCTTTTAAATCCACTTTTAGACAATTTTATGTGTTATATTTGACAAAATAAAATTCTTCTTTAGAATCGAGGCATCAAAATTTACTTTGTATAAATTTTTTGTATCTTTCTGATAAAGTTCATTTTTTTAATGAATAGTGAAAAATGTTGAATTTTAATTCAAAACCTTTTTTTAATCAAATTTATTTATACAATTATATTATCTTTTGAATTGTTTTTAAAGTGAAATTAGAATATATTTTTACCATTTAATCCAATAGTGGTCATTGGAATTAATTTCACTTCGAAATTGGACTCAAACTAGTGTCAATCTTTTAATAGATATTGTTTCTTAAAAACACGCTATTTATTTTGACAGCGGGAATTAATTATTAAATTAATTAATTCAATTTATATGTTTAGAATTTTTTAAAATAGACATCATTTTTGAGTTTGGAATATCAAATATATCTTATGGTGAATTTTTGGTATTTTTCTGAAAAACTTCAATTTTTGATGAATAGTGAAACCATTAAGTGGTAGTTAAAGAAAATGATTTTTCGTTTAAAGGAAACTTTTCCACCTCTTTGTTTTGAATTTCAATTATCCATCATACATGGTTGTCATTAGGAAGTAAAATGTGGTTCTATGGGATTAAAATAATTTTTTGGTGAATAGTATCTTTATGTTCTTAATCGCGATTAGAGGTAATTTGTGTAATTTAAGGTAAAAATAATGTCTTAATAATGTGAAATGACCTAGACACATGTATTACCCTCATTGGATGTGTCATGCCCGACAAAGAAAATCTATGGGTCAAATTGGGGACCCCCTGGATCCACTTTGGTTGGAAAATGTCAAAAATAACTTTTTATTTAAAGTTAAAATAAAAATGTCACAAGCATGAGATTTTTCACTAAAACAATTTTTAAATGGAGATATACAAGTCATATTTTTGACTATAAAAATTAATTAGAAAGATAAAACGATTTCCTACATCATTATATTTTTTTTAATTTTTAGACATTAAATAAATTAAATTATTTATGACATCATGATGATGCAACGATTACCACATTAATAAAGGATTTAGATAAAATGAAAAGATAATGTTAAAACTATAACATACACTTATCAAAAACCTACTGGATGAGTATATTTAGAACCCTTACCACCGTATCCTCGAAATAATCAATGTGGGACCTTTAAAATCTGAAACTCATTTGAAAATAAAATAACATTTTATAACTTTCCAAGAGTGTCCCTCCTCTCCTCTTACAAAAGGCCCCCACCTCTACCACCTTACCCACAAATCTCAAGCCTTTGGATCGCCCAACCCCTTCTCATTTTGCATCTCCAAATCCTTCTATTACTACAAGAAGCCTCACATTGGGCATAAGTCTTCCCAAAGAAGCCTTTGAGCCAAATCAAAGAGAGTTACCCGATTTTAATGTAATGTCTTCACTTGTGTTCTTTTGTTTTATGTTGCATCACCAACCCCCTAAACTCTTTTTATTAATTTATTTTTTTTAAAAATCCAGTATCTTCAATATACTCGGATGTTGTTATAATTATCATTCGAGCTACACTTACACACACCTACATCTAATGGTTAAACAACATACTGTTTCTGTGGAAGGAAAATTTCTGCCTCATGAAACGATGATTGTTCAACACTCATATACCACCTTCAAAGGTGGCCATTAAGATGTAACTATATTTATATATGACATATAATATGTTTATGTTTTACTTATGCTTCTGTATTTTTCTTTTGTGTAATACCATTATGGTTTCCATTGTGGGTAAACACGATAATTTCATTTTAGGATGTGCAGACTACCACCCCCTCAAAGTGATTTGATTCGTTAATGCCATATGTGGGATGTATAAAGGATGGATTTAAACTTATTATATATGATTTATTTTAAATATAAATGATTAATATAATTCTAGAATTAAAATATACATACCTCTCATTTAGTTTTAATTCTATTTATATGACATAGAAATGAAAGTAGCATTGAAGCGTACATACGGCTTACCGTCTCCCTGAACGGTGCATTTAATTTCATACCTCTAAATGATTATATAATATTATAAATACATGTATATTCTAGATATATATGATATATATGATATACAAATCATGAATATCATTCTGGATATAATGAACCTTTGACCACACAAACAA
This sequence comes from Viscum album, assembly GCA_963277665.1. Classification (NCBI taxonomy): domain Eukaryota; kingdom Viridiplantae; phylum Streptophyta; class Magnoliopsida; order Santalales; family Viscaceae; genus Viscum; species Viscum album. The sequence goes on from OY728133.1 coordinate 672,048,072, forward strand.
CATGTAATTGTAAGAAGTCCACTTTCGACTTAAGACCCAAATATCGACAAAACAAACATTATTAACTTAAATGATTACATATTGTTTATAACATAGTAATTAGTGATATAAAAGGAATAATGAACTTGAAAAATTTTCATAAGAAAGTATAAATTAACTCAAGTTTATTATTCAGGACGTTAAAGAACGATCGAGTCAAGTCAGACCCGATGTAAGGGATCATACTCCTCTCTTTCTTTTTAAGTACACTCTTTTATGTCATTCCTTTTAAGCTCATCTTTCTTATTATTGGGATGTTATTTTATATTACTATTACGGTAATTTTTATGTTTATATGATGAGAGACCCTATTTTCTCTCATCAATCCATTTTGGATGTTTTGAGTGGCGCCGTTAGGCTGCTAAATTTTCGTAAGAGATTTAACCTCCCTCTTTCTTTTTAAGTACACTCCTTTATGTCACTTATTTTAAGCTCCTCATTGTTATGATGGGGGATGTTCTTTTATATTTCTATTTCATTACATTTTATTTTAATATTATGAGAGACCCTATTTGATCTCATCAATCCATTTTTGGATGTTTTAAGTGGCATCGTTAGGCTGCCGAGTTTTCGTAAGGGGTTTTTCATATCACTTTTAGTCTCGTGAGATTTATTCTACATTTTCCACCATATCATTTGAGTGGTGTATGTACTTCCCATTATTATACTATATGTGTAATATATTTTCATTTATGGGTAATTACATATTCATTGTATGACCCTTCTTCAATGGGGTGTACGTTTCGAAAGTTACCCAAGTCGGTAAGGGAACCTTTCACCCTCCTCTTTTTTAAAAGACTTTATTTGTTATGTATTTTAATTCGAATAATATTATGGTGGGATATGTTCTTATATATCTTTGTTAATGTAAATTTTATATCGAAGTTATGAGATACCCTTTTTATCTCTCATCAACTATTTTTCAGAATTTTGATGTGACGCCTTTAGGATGTCGAATATTTGCAAGGGAACTTATTAACCCAATTTTTATTCTTTGGGATCAACTTGTACTCCTTGAATATGTCATTCTATGAATATTTTTTAATGTCCTCTTATTTTTTTGCATTTAATATCGACTTCTATTTTGTGTATTCGATTGTCACACATAATTATGTGATTGATTTATCCTTAATCTAAGGATACCGTCTTTTTTATGGGACTTAGTATCAATCTCCTTTCAATGAGGCATATTTTGTTTTATACAGAACCTAATTTAATACAGTGTATAAAACCCTTTTTCTTTTACGTTTATCGAAAATTAATCTTTTTATACGAAGATTTTTACTAAACGACTAAAGGGAATGTTTTTGTCGTACGTATGCGGCGACAACGTCTTCTCCAGCGCCGTAACCATTATTTGAGTTTAGGCATCCTCTAAAAGCCATACCTTTTTTTAAATAAAAATAAATAAATACCATGTTTTACTTTTCTTTTATTTTGGTATTGAAAATGGTTTTCATAATGTTTTTATATCAATGTGTTGTATTGATATCTTTTGATTGAAAAGTGGAAATGTTATTTTTCCTTTATGTAAGTTTTATGTGATACGATTATGTTATGTTTCTTTGGAATTATTATAAGGACGGGTGGTTCCGTTATAAACTAAGGGAGAGTGAGCCAGATATAGCTCTCCAATGCATTGGGTAACATGAAGGAGTTAAGCATTAAGGTTTCTCCGAAGAGATTTAGGGAATATACTGTGATGGGTATTCCATAAGTAACCAAGAAGGTTACTCCATACATAAGAATGTTATGAATGCCTCAAGTTACCTTTATGTCTTATGATTTCTATGATTTATTCATGATTTTATGAGGTGTGTTAAAGTTCATATGTTTTATGGGTAAAGTATGATTTCATTCTTATGTATATGTGTACTCATGTTTCCTTTCCATACTTTTTATAACCCTTATTTAGCTTTTTATGATCATCCCATGTTTTTGAAATGTTTTTCACAGGTCAAGGGAATGGTACATGATATGATGATAGTGTCAAAGAAGTGTCAAGAAAGAATCCATGTATTATTTTAAATATGTTTCCGTTGATGGGAAAAATTAATAATATCTTTTATGAAACCACTTTGTTTAAATGTGGAATGTAATGCATGTTTTATGATCTAATTATCTAAAACTATAAACCTGAAAAGATCCTCAATGTGTAATCTTGTAATAACTCAAGATTAATTAAGGTTTAAGGTCAGGGCCATATAGTTGGTATTAGAGGTCGAATTAGATAACTTTAGAGGTTAGGGTATTTTCTAAGCATATGTGACATTACCATAATGGTTAGGATTTCAGAAAGAGTCCTAGTTTTAGATAAAGTGAATGAGTAAGTATATCATAGTGTTTACCTTACTCATTAGTACATTATGGTTTTGTTGATATACTCACAATGTCATTTCTATTTTTAATGAATGGATGGATCTAGCAGGCACCAAAGAGACAACGGGTTTGAATAAAACCGTGGTGGTTCTCTGATTAAGATACTAGATAAAATGGGGGATTCAATGAGGAAACCAGTGGTTGTTCTAAACCAACTATCAAGGAGTCATGATCAACCACTTGAACCTTGGTATGATCTGTAATGCATCATGTACGAGATGACCAATCGATGTGGAAGTTCAGGTAATAATTACAAAGGTAACCGATAGAGTATATATGAACCTTAATTTTGAGGTAATTATGGGTTATTATATGTTATGATGGAAAATGAAAGGTTGTAGATAAACATGAGGTTAAAATATGTTATGATTATTTTTTAATATTTTATCTCGTTTGGGGGAATGTTTTACGAAATATATAGTTTTGGAAAATGGACAACACGCAGACCGTGCGACAACCCGTCGCGTCAGACAAAGCTGCGGGGAATCGAACCCACAACCAAAGTGCGACTTGTATTTATCGCCTACCACTGGACTACGTTAAGTCCCTAGTTAGTTTGACTAATTATTTTTAGTTATATTATTTTTGGAATCAAGAGTATGTTTATTTTGGGTTATCTATGAAATGATTAACCTATCATTGGAGATTTGTGATTAGGTTAATTACTTTTCTATATGAGAATATAAGATCAACTGATGTTATTTGGAGATAAAAGTTAATTTGTACCTTGGAAGACTATGTGACTAAAACCTTCAAATATTTGGGTTTCAATATTAGTTTGGTTTACTTTGAAGAATTTTATGGACAAATTATTTATCGAATGGTCTTCATTGAACTTTGGGTTTTTTTGGACAAGTTTTGGAGATTAAGAAAGATTTTATTTTTATAAAGGATTATACTTTTGTGGATTATCTGTTCTCATACTAACAATTTTGGTCATGGATTTTTTCTAAAGACATGGGAAATATATAGTTATTTTTTATGGATTAGGATATTTTCATGAAGTTGATTATAGTACTCTTAATGCGAACAAGTTTTCCTAAATACTCGTCTTTTGAAGAAAATATGAGTTTGTGTAAGAAATATAATAAAAGTTGAAAGTCAACAGGATATGTAATTATGTTTCCTTATGAATAAATTCCTCAATAAAAAATAACATAAAATGAAAATGTTTTCTATTAACTTTTCATACTGGGGAATCGAATACCGTTTAACCCATCACAATTTTGTGATTTTGTTGTTGTTAACTTTATCCTAAACATGTTTTCTATCACTCTCCATCAGAACATGAATCTATGTTTTCTCCTCCATGTCCATGTTCTCCTACATGGAATCCTAGTATGGGTTAACTCGGGAGACCACAATACTTCTCATTCTTTATTTTAAAGTGATTGTTTTACCGACTCTTGTTCTGATGTGGGACTTTCAAGGATGTTTCTGAGCCTAATTATAAAATTGCGAGGACGAAATTCACAAAAGGGGGGAAGGATGCAACACCCAGGTAAATAAATAATATGACATCTTTATATTTATCCATAATTTTTGAATAAAATGTTAATATTAATTTAAATGGAACTATATGATTGATGGCTTACCCAATACACAACAATCAGTTCCTTTGAAATCATATGTTGCACTCTAATAACAAAATAAAATTATTTTAAATGGTAGGTAACACCTAGCCGTTGTAATGGCTAGAATGAACAGAACTAACTACAAAATGATTATATATGTTTCTCAAATATTTTTACTTTTTGCAATAAATTTTAGTGGATTAAAAATGTGAATGAACCTAATTTTAAGCGTATACATTCTAATATTCTTTAAAAGGTCGATTAACCACCTTTTGATGGCGATACTCTATTAAATACACTTTTTGACAATTTTATGTGTTATATTTGACAAAATAAAAATATTATTTAGAATTGAGACATCAAAATTTACATTGTATATATTTTTGGTATCTTTCCGATAAAGTTCATTTTTAATGAATAGTGAAAAATGTTGTATTCTAATTCAAAACATCTTATTAATCTAATTTATTTATATGATTAGATTATCTTTTGAATTGTTTTTAAAGGGAAATTAGAATATATGTTTACAATTTATTCCATTAGTGGTCATTGGAATTAATTTCACTTTGAAATTGGACTTGAACTAGTGTCAATCTTTTACTAGATATTGTTTCTTAAAAACACGCTATTTGTTTTGACTGCGGGAATTAATTATTAAAATAATTAATGCAACTTATATTTTTTGAATTTTGTAAAAAAGAAATCATTTTTGAGTTCGGAATATCAAATATAGCTTAGGGTGATTTTTTGTTATTTTTCTGAAAAACATCAATTTTTGATGAATAGTGAAACCACTAAGTGGTAGTTAAAGAAACTGATTTTTCGTTTAAATGAAACTTTTCCACCTCTGTGTTTTGAATTTCAAAAATCTGACATACATGGTTGTCATTACGAAGTAAAATTTTGTTCAATGGGAGTAAAATAATGTTTTGGTGAATAGTAAATTTTATGTTCTTAATCGCGATTAGAGGTAATTAGTGTAATTTAAGGTAAAAATAAAGTTTTAATAATGTGAAATGACCTATACACATGTACTACCATAATTGGATGTGTCATGGCCGACCAAGACAATCCATGGGTCAACATGGGGACCCCATGGAGCCACTTTGGTTGGAAAATGACATAAATAACTTTTTATTTAAAGTTAAAATAAAAATGTCACAAGCATGAGATGTTTCACTAAAACAATTTTTACATGGGGTAATACAAGTAATATTTTTGACTGTATATATTCATTATAAATCTAAAAATATTTCATAAATCAGGATATTTTTTCATAATTTTTAGACATTAAATAAATGAAATTATTTATGACATCATGATGATGCAACGATTACCCTATTAATAAAGGATTTAGATAAAATGAAACGATAATGTTAAAAATATAACTTAAACTTGTCAAAAACCTATTGGATGAGTATATTTAGAACCTTTACCACCTTATCCTCGAAATAAATTAATGTGGGACCTTTAAAATACAAAACTCATTTGAAAATAAAGTAACATTTTATAACTTTCCATGAGTGCCCCTCCTCTCCTCTTATAAAAAGCCCCCACATCTACCACCTTACCCACACCTCTCAAGCCTTTGGCACGGCCAAACCCTACTCATTTTGCCTCTGAAATCCCTATCTTACTCCTAGAGGCCTCACTTTTGGCAGAAGTCTTCCTAAGGAAGCCTTTGAGCTCAAATCAAAGAGAGTTACCCGATTTCAAGGTAATGTCTTCACTTGTGTTCTTTTGTTTTATTTTGCTTCTCTAACCGCCTAAACACTTTTTATTAATTTATTTTGTAACAAATCCAGTATCTAAAATATAATAGGTTGTTTTTATAAGATGCATTCTAGCTACACTTACACAAAACTATATCTAATTGTTAAAGAACACACTGTTTCTGTGGATGGTGAATTTCTGCCTCACGAAACGATGATTGTTCAACACTCATATAACACCATCAAAGTTGGAAATTAATATGTCACTATATTTATGTACAATATATTATATGTATATGTTTTACTTAAGCTTCTGTATTTTTCTTTTTTGTCATACCTTTATGGTTTCCATTGTGGGTAAACACGATAATTTCATTTTAGGATGTGCGGACTACCGCCCCCTCAAAGTGATTTGATTTGTTAATGCCATATTTGGGATGTATAAAGGATGGATTTAAAGTTATTATATATGATTTATGTTACATATAAATTATGAATATAATTATGTAATTAAAATATACATACATCTCATTTAGTTTTAATTCCATTAATATGACATAGAAATGAAAGTAGCATTCATGCGTACGTACGACTTACCGTCTCCATGGATGATGCATTTCATTTCTTACCTCTAAATGATTATGTGATATTATAAATACATGTTTGTTTTGGATATATATGATATCCAAATGATTAATATCATTTTAGATATAATGAACCTTTGACCACAAAAACAACATGTAATTGTAAGAAGTCCACTTTCGACTTAAGAACCAAATATCGACAAAACTAACATTATTAACTTAAATGACTACATAATGTTTATAAAATGGAAATAAGTGATATAAAAGGTATAATGAACTTTAAAAATGTTTTTAAACGAGTATAAATTAACTCAAGTTTGTTATTCAGGATGTTAAAGAACGATCGAGTCAAGTCGGACCCGAGGTAAGGGATCCTACTCCTCTCTTTCTTTTTAAGTACACTCTTTTATGTAATTCCTTTTAAGCTCATATTTCTTATTATTGGGTTGTTATTTTATATTACTCCTACTGTAATTTTTATGTTAATATTATTAGAGACTCTATTTTCTCTCATCAATCCATTTTGGAAGTTTTGAGTGGCGCCGTTAGGCTGCCGAATTTTGTAAGAGATCTAGCCTCCCTCATTCTTTTTAAGTACTATCCTTTATGTCACTACTTTTATGCTCATATTTGTTATGACGGGGGATGTTCTTTTATATTCCTATTTCTGTAAATTTTATTTTAATATGATGAGAGACCATATTTGATCTCATCAATCCATTTTTGTATGTTTTATGTGACGTCGTTAGGCTGCTGAGTTTTCATAAGGGATTTTTCATCTCACTTTTTGTCCGGTGAGATTTATGCTACATTTGACACCATTTCTTTTGAGTGTTTTATGTACTTCCCATTATTATACTCTTTTTATAATATAATTTCATTTATGGGTATTTACATATTCATTGTACGACCCTTCTTCAATGGGGTGTATGTTTCGAAAGATACCCAAGTCGGTAAGGGAACCTTTCACCCTCCGCTTTTTTAAAAGACTTCTTTTGTTATTACTTTTAATTCACATACTATTATGTTGGGATATGTTCTTCTATATCCTTATTGATGTTAATTGTATGTACAAGTGATGATATACCCTTTTTATCTATCATCAACTCTTTTTATGAATTTTGAAGTGACGCTGTTAGGCTGTCGAATTTTTGTAAGGGAACTTCTTAACCCAATTTTTACTCGTTGGGATAAACATGTACTCCTTGAATATGTCATTCTATGAATATGTGTGAATGTCCTCTGATTTTTTTTCACTTAATATCTATTTATATTTTGTGTATTCATTTGTCACACATAATTATGTGATTGATTTATCCTTAATTCAAGGATACCGTCTTTGTATGGGACTTTGTCTCAATATCCTTTCATTGAGGAATATTTTGTTTTATAAAAAAACAACTATTATATGGTGTATAAACCACTTTGACTTTTATGTTTATTGAAAAATAATCCTTTTATACGAAGAGTTTTACTAAACGAAAAAAGGGAATGTTTATGTCGTATGTATGCGGTGACAACGACTTCTCTACCGCCATGACCATTATTTGAGTTTCGGCTTCCTCTACAAGCCATACCTTTTTTTAAATGAAAAAAATAAATACCATGTTTTACTTTTATTTTATTTTGGTATTGAAAATGGTTTTTATAATGTTTTTATATCAATATGTTGTATTGATATATTGTGATTGAAAAGTGGAAATGTTATGTTTCCTTTATGAATGTTTTATGTGATACGATTATGTTATGGTTCTTGGGAATTACTATGAAGATGGGTGGTTCCATTATAAACTAAGGGCGGGTGAGCCCGATAGAGCTATCCAATGCATTGGGTAACGCGAAGGAGTTAAGAATTAAGGTTTCTCCGAATATATTTATGGAATATAATGTGATGGGTATTCCAAACGTAACCAAGAGGGTTACTCCATACGTAAGAATGTTATGAATGCCTCAAGTTACCTTTATGTCTTGTGATTTATATGATTTATTCATTATTTTATGAGGTGTGTTAAAGTGAATATGTTTTATGGCTAAATTATGATTTAATTCTTATGTATATATGTACTCTTGTTTCCTTTCTATACTTTTTATAACGCTTACTGAGCTTTTTATGCTTATCCCAAGTTTTTGAAATGTTTTTCACAGGTCAAGGGAATGGTACTTGATATGATGATAGTGTCAAGGAAGTGTCAAGAAAGATTTCATGTATTATTTTAAATATGTTTCCGTTGAAGGGAAAAATGAATACTATCGTTTATGTAACCACATTGTTTAAATGTGAAATGTAATGCAAGTTTTATGATCTAATTCTCTAAATCTATAAACCTGAAAAGATCCTCAATGTATAATCTTGTAATAACACAAGATTAAGTACGGTTTAAGGCTGGGGCCTTATACCTTTGATGCAAGAATGTCCACCATGAAATTTCCCTCACGCCAGGTGTGAATAATGATCATGCAATTATTCACGAGGCACTTTCATCTTTCCCAAGGAATAATCAATGGACCATGGAATAAGGCCTTCACTAGATATTGAATTGGAGACAATCAATGAATCAGTTTCAATCACCCTAATATTAATGTTCCTATGTTATCTAAGGATAAACCCAATAAGCATGGAATGAGATTCCTCTTGAAGGGAATCACCACTTTCTAAGAAGGAGAAGAAGATAATAATAAATGACCATTTGAGTCTCTAACAAATATTACACCACAAGTAGACCCCATGCAACATGATAAATTTTTATTAAATTTATTCCACAAAGATGGAGGCTTCTACCAGATTCGTTTTCCATGAGATGTATTTATGTTGGTGTTGGAGGAGTTTGGGGGTATAAGAAGGATAAGAGAAGGAAAATTAATAGATTATTTTCATATCCTACAAAATTAAAGAATTAATATTAGAGTTTTAAAAGGAATTCATGTTCTGGATACACGTGAAGACTGGTATTTTTTTTATTTCTAGATAGCCAATGAATCCAACATCCCACTGATAAAGTAAGAGAACTATCCTTTATATCAGTATTTGGTCTATCAACACCATGAAACCATTGATGTAGAATTGTATTGGAATAATATGACTATACAGACCAGCTGTTGAACTAACCGAATTAATTATAGATTGGGATTCCTATTCAATGATAAAAATTAAGTGGTTTTTGGATTCAAATCATTACATCCTACAACACTGACTTTTCAAAGATAAAATAATACCTATCCACTAGATATTTCCTTGAAAAGGAAATTTATTGTGTCTCACATTCCAATCCTTCACTAGAAATTTCAAGGGTAGATCATTACACGATAATATTTCACCCCATTGTTCTTGAGGAGGAGAAGAAGATTGAATTTTAAGAAAGTATCCAGTAGAAATGGATCCATCTACTGATCCTATGAACACACAGTTATATGGTTCATTGGACATCTTGATGTTTTCAAAGATCCTTGTCAGGTTATCATACAAGGTGGCCTGAATGAATATGGGATGCATTCTAGCCTCTCTTAAGATTATACTTGGAGCTGAGAAGCTTAAGAAAAAAGTATTTTCCCAGATGTGATGTGAGGATAATAACTTACTTCTCCCTTTCCAATAATCCATTGGGTGTGAAGCTGATGTATGGGAATGTAAGGATGGTTGATTTTATGAGTTTTATAGGCTTTTAATCAGGATGATCTCCCATCAATATTGTAAGTAATTTTCATGTGTTTCCCTTTTATAGGTCCCCATGAAATATTTGAATAAATACTATGCATGGTACCATATATACTTCTTAAATAAAATCCATCATATTTAATGGGTTTATCTATCGTGCTCTAATAATCCTAGTGAGATTTAACTATTGATTCAATAAGATTACCTTACAAATTTTCCATTCCTTCTTGTTTTAGAAATCACAAACACATATCTTTAGGTGAAACATATTTTTCCATGATAATGAAAACAGTCCTTCCTTAAGGAAAAGTTCCTTCCTCAAGGAAAATTTTCTCTTTACCCTATTTTTCTTTCATAAGGAAAAATTTTCTTTCCTCATGAAATATTTACCCTTACTATGTTTTCATTGTTAATGTCATAATTTTCCAAATGTAAAATTCGGTTTTTATCCAAAACCTTAAAATCCTAAAATTACATAGATATGAAGAATTCTATTTTAGGATCCGAATTCTCTGAATTCTGGTTAGAAACTCTTATGAGTTCTGACTCTGAGTTCTCTGAATTCAGACTCCAAAATCTTCTGAGTTATGAATCTAAGTTCTGTGAATTCTGACTCTGAACACTTTAGCATTATGAATTTGAGTGCTCTGAATACAGACTTCTAACTCTTCTGAGTTCTGACTCTGAGTTCTCCTAATTCAGACTCCGAACTCTTCTGAGTTCTGACTCCGAGTTCTCTGAATTCCGGATATGAACTCTTATGATCTCAGACTCTGAATTCTAGTTATAAATTATGATGATTTGAGACTCCGAATTCCGATTACAAATTCTTTTGAGTTCAGACTCCGATCTACTATGAACTAAGACTCTAAATTCAGGAAACAATTTCTTATTAATTTAGACTCCGACTCTTGGTTAAGAATTCTTATGAGCTCAGAATCTGAAGTCTATAGAATTATAACTCCATGTTCTTTGATAAATAGAATCCGAATATACTGTAATATAGACTATGATTTTTTACTTTCTTAGACTCCGAACATAATTTTTTGTTAGACTCGGAAAAATTGATTTTCATTAAGGAACCATATTTTCCTCTTCCTTGATATAGTTATGAAACAGTTTTGTACATTATGTTTCTTACTAACCGTTGTTTGAGTGACACGTGTACAAGTCCCTCCGAGATTCAAGAAAAAATATGACTGTTTCAAGATGGAGTTGACCATTGGAGATGTGCCTATATACACGATCTCATTTGAATGAGCTCACCACATTTGGGTAACCTTTGATCTGATGTGTTTTCTATAGAGAGATAATCTCATGATTAGTGCAAATTGAAATTCTTGTTCTGTTTTATTTGTGAGAATCCAATTATTTCTGTGTACAATCGAGGGCTTCTGGGGATAGTAAGACAGATGATTCGACTACCTTATAGTTATAGGAAATCCTTGCTGAAAGGAGACAGAGGTGACGACTACCTTGATGTTTGAGGGCTTTCGGGGATAGCAAGATAGATACCGATCTTTGGATTGTGGGCTTATCCTGTTGTGGGTAAGACATACTTTCTTGAAAGTATAAATAAAGGGACCTTTATTCAAGGTTGTTGGATACCCTTCTCTTTGGGTTAAAATAGTATATACTTGTTACTTGTTTTGCTTCATGTTTATTTTCTGATGTATTTTGATTGTTATGGAAAGTATTACTATCTTATACTTCTTAGTTTTTGTATACTCTAATTAGTGAGAATCTATACACTTTAAGGTAGAATCTTTTATGTGTAAAGTTTTCTTAAGATTCATTTCTGGAACCATATTTCCGAAACCTAGATTCCAAGAACCATATTTCTGGAACCTAGCATATTTGGTTAACTAAGAGTTTTAGGTAATTTACATTGTTTAACATTGTTTAACATAAACATCTTTAATAGATCCAAAATAATTTTTAAAGTGTAGAATTAACCCCCTATTATATATTGAGCATATACATTGATTATTTTGATCCGACAATTGGTATCAAAGGAGGTATCTGAAATACTTATATTCATATATATGTTTTCCTTGCTCAAGTTTCCCTTGTTCATAATATTTTCCTTGCTTAGGAATATTTCCATTGATTCCAAAATTTTTCAATTTACAAGTTTGTGTGGAATTAATTTTCTTAATGATGATAGGAATAAATGTTGGTTCCATTGAAAATCTAAATCCAAATAGACCACCTCTTTTTGATGGGAATGATTACGAATATTGGAGAGATCGTATGAAGACTGTGGTTGTTAACACTGGGGTAGATAACTATGTTATGCTTACTGGAGGATATAAAATCGCTGAGAAGGAAGTTAGTACCTTCACTAATCAAGAAAAACATGAATATGAACTGAATTATAATTTACACATTACTTTTATTTGTTCTATGAATAGAAATATATATAGTCAAATTTTATCTTTTGAAACAGTAAATTGAATTTGTAAGAATCTTGAGTTACTCACTTTAGAACTTCAAAAGTCACTGAAATAAGAAGATCCATGCTCAGAGCTGAATATCATGGTTTTTTTATTTCCTTATAGAGAACCTATATCTAAGGTACCACAAAGATTAATTATTATTTTCAACAATCTACAATCAATGGGTGAGAAAGGATTAGGTGATGAAGCTCGTATTGACAAGATCATAGACATCATGCCCAATGAGTGGTAATCCAAGAGAACAACTATAGATGAGAATGGGAAGGTTACCAAAATTTCTCTTGATGAATTTTTTGGAACTCTTCTTCAACATGAAACTAGAATGAAGAGAGATACTGATAATAATAATAAGAAGAATGTAAATGGAAGTGTCGATATTACAACAACTTATAATAATATGAAAGCCAAGACTCCTGAGAGAGTTAAAAGATCTAAATCTACGAAGTATATTATTCAATCCAAATCTAGTGGAAGTGAATACTAATAAAATGAGTTAAAAAATATTTCTCGAAGGATGAAAAAATATTGTTGTATAGAAGAACATTAAATATGGATGCAAGAAGAAATATGGAAAACAAAACAATGATGGAGAACTGACATGCTATGAAAGTAGAATAAATGGTCATATCAGACCTGATCTTCCTTTTCTTAATAAAAGAGACAAGAAATAAAGTAACTCTGAAAGAATCAAGAATAATTTCTACAGATCAAATCATAAGAAATACTTGAAATCTAATGACACTTGGAGTGGCAATGGTGAAGATTCATCTGACGATTCTTCAGAATATGAATCTTCTGAGAAAAATAATATTGGTATGATAGCCAAAGATACATTTTAAAATAATTGTTTTATGGATAAGGTAAGAAATACTAAATCCATAGCCAATATGTCTTTATGTGAAAATATTTTGGATAAAAGTTTTTCTTCAGATGAAGAATCTTCTTCATATTATAATGATAATTATTTGACTTCCCATGAGGAGTTTTCTAGATTTTCTAAGTTACTAGAGAAGAGAAATTGTAAAGTTTACAAGAAACCTAAGAATGAATATTTTTCCAGAAACTATTCTGACAAAATAAATTTTCTATCTTACCCAACATCTTGGAAAGAAAAATGGTGTTTTATAAATTTTTTCTATGAAACTTGAGGAAGTTAATTCTGAGAAGGATAAAATTTCTAAGGATCATAAATATATTTCCATAGAAAAAAATGTTTAAGAAGATAAACATAATACTAAGTCTATTGTTCCAGAGGATGTGAATTTAGTTCTAAGAATAAAGTATGAGATCTGTTCTTTGAAGAATCTTCTTTAAGATTTAAATTCTGGTAAGGAACATTTTGACAAGATGTTTTCTCAAATCTGAACTCATGGTAATAATCAGGGTTTAGGTTATTCTCATGAATACCCTATTTTCAAAAACAATTATTTTGTTCCTTCAAGAGCCCGCTTTGGTACTAAATGTCAAAGTGGTGGGAAATGGGAGAAAAGCTTCTCTTTAAATAGAGTTCATTCTTTAGGTTTTCGTAAATCTTATTTTTCAAAGAAAATGTTGGTGCCTAATATTTTGCTTTCTGAAACATCTAGATCCAAGAATGTTTAGATTCTAAAAACCAAATTTTGTATATTTTCAAGAAAAATAAAGAGAATACCAAAAACAATAATTGTTAAATGGATAGTGGATGTTCCCGGTATATGACTGGTAACAAAAACATCTTTGAAAGGATTATCAATACAAAAGGAGAAAAAGTAACTTTCTGAGATAATGTTCATGGAGAAATTATTGGTATAGGTAATATTGTACTTCTTAAAAACATTTTAATTTCAATTGTTTTATTTGTTAAGGGTCTTAAGCACAACCTCATTAGCATAAGTAAATTATGTGATGAAGGCTTCCTTGTGAATTTTAGGAATGATAAGTGCTTAGTACACAACTCAAATGAAGAGTTTATTCATTTTGCGCATAGGTAAGAGAATGTATACACACTAAACTCATAAGCCCTTAGGATCCAAGACTTACCTTGACTTAGTGAAATGGAATATCATTCTTGGTTATTGAATATTAGGTTAGGACACTATAACCTTCAGAATATATGTGAAAACTCTAAGAAAAGAGTAGTTAAGTATTTTATAGTGCTTAGATATTATTCTTCAAAAGTTTTTGATCCTTATCAATATAGAAAGAAACAAAAATCATGTTTTATATACATTGGTGAAGTCTCAACAACTAATGCATTACATTTGGTGCATATGGATCTTTTTAGGACAACAAAAACTGAAAGTATTAGTGGAAAGTATTATGTATTTGTCTTAGTTGATGATTACAATAGATTTGCGTGGGTCTATTTTCTACCAAAGAATTCTGAAGTTTTTTTGTGTTTCAAAAATTTTAGTTCCCAAGTTAAAAATGAGAAAAACATTACATTGAAAACTATTCATTGGGATCATGGTGGATAATTTCAAAATTCTGATTTTAAAACGTTTTGTAGTAGAAAAAGAATTACTCACAATTTCTCAACACCAAGAACTCCTCAAAAAAATGGTGTTGTTGAAAGAAGAAATAGAATTATTCATGAGATAGAAAGAACCACTTTGAGTGAATATTATATAGCAATACATTTCTAGGTTGAAGCTTTAAGTACTACTTGTTATACTATAAATTGAGTTTTAATTAGACCTTTTCTTAATAAAACTCCTTACGAGTTATGGAATGGTAGAAAACCCAGACTTTCTTACTTCAAGGTTGTTAGTTGAAAAGTGTTCATTATGAATGATAATGATAATTTACATAAATTCACCCCAAATCTGATGAACACTTTTCAACCAAAAAAATACATGTACTATTGAAGATACAATACATGTTAAATTTGATGAAACTGATCCTTTGTTTTTAAAAAACCCCAACCTACAACCTCAGTTGTGTTTTAAAAAATGGATTTTCAACCCTTGATAGAAGATCCTTATGATAATGAAAATGTTAAAGAAAATTTTTCTGAGATATTTACACCAGAATATTTCCTACCATATGTTGATGAACAAGCTCTACAAAACCCAAATCAGTTTTATCTGAAGAATAATCCTAGTGATTGTATCATTAGTTATGTAAATAAACCTATTAGGACTATAAGTTATTTAAGGAATGAAGTATAAAATCTAGCATTCCTCTCTCAATTAGAACCAAAAAGCACTAATGATGCCTTAAGTGATGATGATTGGATCAAATCCATGCAAAGATGAGATAAAATAATTCCAAAGGAATAAAGTATGGACCATAGGTGAAAGAACTAAGGAAACTACAATAATTGGAGTAAAATGGTTCTTCTGAAATAAGTGTTATGAAAATTGAGTCATAGTAATAAATAAATCTAGATTAGTTTCTAAAGGAAATAATAATGAAGAAGGAATAGACTACAAAGAAACCTATTCTCCAGTAACTAGACTTGAATATATTCGTATTTTTATTTCCTTTTCACCATTCCTTAATTTCAAACTTTTTAAAATGGTTGTGAAATGCGATTTTCTTAATGGTATTGTTCTAGAGAATGTTTTTTTTGAACAACCTTCTAGTTTTGAAGATACAAAACATCCTGAACATGTTTTTAAACATACCAAAGCATTATATGTCCTTCAACAAGCCCCTAGAGCTTGGTATGATAGACTTACATGATTTTTGATTCAAAATAATTATGATAAAGGAAATGTAGATCCAACCCTTTTTATAAAGAAAGATTAGAAAAACGTTTTTATTGTTCAAATTTTTGTTGATGACATTATATTTTTTTTCAACTCAGCAATTGTTAACTGATTCTTTTGCAGATCTAATTTAATCTGAGTTTGAAATTAGTATGACAGGTGAGTTAAAATGTTTCCTGGGTTTTCAAATTTCTCAAAAACCAGAAGGAACCTATATATCTTACCATAATTATATTAAATATATTCTTAAAAAGTATGGATATGAAAACACTAAGATTATTAGTACTTCTATTGGTACCTCAACTTCACTTGATCTTGATGAGGCTGGGAAAGTAGTAGATCAAACATCTTTTAGACAAATGATAGGAAGTCTACTATACTTAACAGCTAGTCATCCAGACTTAATGTTTTCAGAATGCTCATGTTACAGATATAAATCCAATCCTACAGAATCTCATTTAATGGCAGTGAAAATAATTTTTCGCTACATAAAAGGAACCATGGATCTTAGACTCTTTTATACTTATAAAAATGATTTTATTTTGAAATGTTTTTCAGATGCTGACTTTGGGGGATGTAAAATGGATAGAAAAAGTACATATAGAACTTTTAATTTGTTAAGATATTCATTATTTTTTTGGTCATGCAAGAAACAACACTCAGTAGCACTTACCACTACTGAAGCTGAATATGTAGTAGCTGGAAGTTTTTGTGATCATGTGTTGTTGATGCAACACACACTCACAGGCTAGGGTATTAGTGTTACCAACAGAAAAAATTTGTGAGATAACACAATTGGAATTTCCCTTAGTAAAAATCATGCACATCACTCTCGTGCAAAACACATATATATTATGCATCACATTCTTTGGGATCACACACAAAAAGGAGATATCATTCTTCAGTTTATTAGAACACAAGATCAACTTGCTGATATTTTCACAAAATATTTACCATCTGATAGATTTCAATACATTAAAAAAATGTTAGGAATGATAACCGTAAGCTAATCTTCCTTGTTAACTTCCTGTTGAAATATATCTCCTTAAAGTAACAAACTTTTTTACATAGGGGGAGTACATTTGTTTGTCAGTATTTCAAAAATAATTTTGTAATGAAAATTTTTGTAGTCAGCATTTCAAAATATTTTCCTATTGAAAATTTTTGTAGTTAGTATTTCAAAATTGTTTTATAATGAAAATATTCATAGTTTGTATTTCAAAAATTTTTCTTAATAAAATTTTTCATAGTTAGTATTTGAAAATTGTTTCATAATGAGAATTTTTGGAGATAGTATTTAAAAAAAATTGTAATGAAAATTTTTGTTGTAAGTATTTAGAAATTTTTTCGTAATGAAAATTTTCGTAGTTAGTATTTCAATTTTTTTTCGTAATGAAAATTTTCGTAGTTTTTATTTTAAAAATATTCGTAATGAAAATTTTATTCCATAAAATTTTCAAACTGAAATGTTCATAATGAAAGTTTTAGAACATAATATTTTCTTACTGAAATATTCATAATGAAAATTTTAGTTCTTAAAATTTTCATATTGAACTTTTTCTAATGAAGATTTTAGTTCTCAAAATTTTCGTAATGAAATATTTCTTAATGAAAATTTTCTTACCCAAAGGTTCATAATGAAGTTTCTTTCCGTAATCAACATTTTTTTATTTTAAAATCTTTGGAATCTAAAGTTCTTCAAGAAGTGTTTTCCTCATTACGAATAATATTCCTCACAATCCGAAAGGTATGATTTCATTTCTTATGTTTTCGTAGTCATATTTTACTTGTTGGTATTTTGTTTAGGTTTTAAAATATTCAGATTTTCTTTTCCTTAAATACAATTGTTTTTCTTTAAAAACCTAAAATGATCGGATCCTACCAAATTCCCCTTGCGACTATCATATCAACCGTCAGATCTGATTTGAAGGGTTCTCAATATTTGGATGGAATTTTGATGATGAATCGTCATCTCTAACGCCTATATAAAGGACCCCCGATGGTCACACCACATCAAAACTCAAGCCTTCGCGTGCTGAACCTATGACTCTCTACTTAATCCCTTAATGAACTTCTCAGAGTTTTCTCAAATCCGAATGTCTGTAGAAGATTCCTCTTAGAAAGAATTTTCTACTGTCAAACCAATATCATAGTGGCAGGTGTATAGAGAAAGGTTGGTGAATCCTAACTTCTTCACTAAGTATGATTCAATCATCTCGACGAATATTAAGCCGAATGGATGGGAGAGTGTTTGCGTATCGAATCCAAGGGATCAAGATTTAGTATATCTAGATTTTCTTGTTGAGTTATATGAGTCAGTCAGTTTTTTTTAGGAAGAATGGAGGAGTAAATTTTCGTTCAAGAGTTATGGGAAGACTTATTCTCTTTCATATACTAAGGAATTTAGCGTGGTTGGAATAACATATGAAGGGTAAGATGAGTTTTGTTATCATAAGTTGCTGGATGTTCAAGGAAGTTTTATTAAGGAGAAATCTATGTAATGTATTGGACTTTCTGAGGTAAAGACTTCGAAGATTAATCCCTTGTCTAAAAATAATTGGATTCTTGAATTATGGGTTCAAGGATTCATCATTCCGAGAAAAGGGGACAAAGACACTTTAATGATAAGAGAAATGTATATCTTGTACTTATTGGTGAATCAATAGAAGATATATATGGTGAAGCATATTCTCATTATGATTGATAACATAAAGAGTGGAAATTTGTAGGTTCATATTATTATGTACCCGGCTATTCTCTCAAAGCTAATTGTTCGGGGCTTAGAATATCTTAAAATTCCTTACAGTTCTAAGCCTAGGAATTGGAAAGTCATGTTAGTCAGTGATGATAACCTGAAGAGGATGAACATCAGTTTTTCTAAAGACTCTAAAGAATTTTATGACTTAATAGAGAAAGAGACTAAATCGGTTCCAAAAAATAGAAGGTTTTTGGACCGTCTAAAAAGGCAGGAAAGAAGAGGAAGTTGAAGGAAGTAGTAGTGAAAGGAAAACCCCCACGCCTAAAGGAACCCAATCCGCACCTCCAAATCCTAAGAAACATAAGTCTTATCCAGATAAGGTTGTATCAAAGTTGAGGGAAGATATGAAAAATTAGAATGAAGGGTAGCCAAGTTTTGTTTTGGATCCTACAGAAGATAAGGCATTAAAAGAGAAGACAACTGATGCGCTTGAAAAGAAAGCTATGGAAAAGAAGCAAAAGAAGAAGATGACTAAAGATGAGGTAGTGAAATAACTTTTGAAAGCTGCTGAGAAAGAATCCGAGAATATACCTATACTAAAAACTTTCTTTGTAAAAGCTTTATTAGAGACCCCAAGAAAAAAGTATTCAACTTTAGAAAGGGTCCAAGAGAAGGTAGTAGAAAAATAAGAAGAAAGTAGTGGTGGCACTGAAGACCTCATAAATAAGGTTGACTATTATCATGAGATGGAAAGTCCATATGAGAAACAATCAATCCGAACTTCTGAAGCAGAGTCTTAAATGATCACAACACTTGTGAAGGATGGGAAAGGTGAAGATGAAAAGTGTAAAGAAGAAGTTAATTAGTTGTCTGATGAAGAAAGTTCAAATCATGACTTCATTCAACCTGAGTATGCTGAGGAAGGAGCTAAGAAGGAAGAGGTTGATGAATTCAAGATCGTTCATCTGTCTGATAGTGAACATGAATCTCCTAATGAGGAAGTAATTCCGAGACCTAATAAGGGTAAAAAAGTTTTTGTTGATAGACCTACCGAAGCTGTAGTGATGAAAAAAGAATATGGTGGATCATTGAAGAGGAAAGGTGCTAAGTTATAGAAAGAATCCTCACCAAGAAAAGTCTGAGTTTCAGAATCATCATCCCTTGGACATGATTTCTTAGTACAATCCCAAAAGAATCATGTTTGGGTTTATGATATTTCCATGAATAGATTCCAGATGTCAGATGCTTCAACACACCTTAAATAAAAAGTCTGATTCGGTATCCATATAAACTGATAAGTGTGTAAAACTGGAGGCAGATTTCAAGAATTTTCATATAGGCTACAAAGCTCACGATATATCTTTCCGGAAGATGACTAGTTGGTCCATTAAAATTTTTGGATTTCTGAAAATTCTTGATGAATTTCATGAATGTGTCAAGGATTATTTTGAAATTGAAAAATGAAAAATTAAGGATCTCTCAAATAACATTGAGAAAAGGCTAAATCTTGAGCAAAATAATCGGATGTAGGAAGTGAAATACCTAAATAGGAAGTTATATTCAGTTGCTCAAAGTTGGATGAGAGAAAGGTATCTTTGGATTGATATTTAAGAGAAGCTAGTCAAGAAAGATAATTCCTTGAAGGCTCAGACTGAAATTCTTAAGGCTCAGGAAGAAAATATCAAAACCATAGAAAAGAAAGCAGAGGATCAAGATCAGATTGTTAAGAGAGTAGAGGAAGAAAAAAAGGATCTCAAGAAGCTGATGACAATAGTGAATAAGCTGATTCCCAAGGAAAAGGAAGGATAACCTTTTTTAAATTTGATCTTTTTTTTGTATTTTCATTCCTGGTATAAATTTTTCCAATCAATATTAAATGTTTGGGTGATTGTCTTTTGCATGTGTTGTACTAATCTTTTAGGTATCATAATTTTTTTTCCATTACCTATATTTATTTTTTAATATCACAAAGGAGGAGAATGGAATGTGAAAAATAATACTAAGAGAAGAAGAAATTTTCCCAATTAAGGGGGAGTTAAACTAAGGTGGATTTTTCATCTTAAATATTTCTGTATGCAAGATAATGGAAAATATCATTCAGGAAATCATAATACGATCCTTAGTGGATCCAAATCCTAAGGGGGTGTTAATCTCATTCAATATGATCCATGAGTAAAGGGAGATAAGTTTTATCATCATGTCCTTATATTCTTTTTCATAAGGATGTTTGTCAATTTAAATAATGGGGAGATTGTTAAGTCAATAAGAATTCCTTATGACTTTTCCATTCCATCATGTTTTGAAAATCACAAACACCAATCTTAAGGTAAAATGTATTTTATCTTGATAAGGAGAATATTCTCCTTACCATGTTTTTCTTTCATAAGGAAAATTTTCCTTCTTCAAGAAAAATTTATCCTAACCATGTTTTCATTTTTTATGTCTTAATTTTCTAAATACAAATTTCTGTTTTTATCCAAAACCTCGGAATCCTATAATTACATAGATATAAAGCATTATTTTTTAGGATTTGAATTATATGAATTCTAATTATGAACTCTCTGAGTTCTAACTCAGAGTTCTCTGAATTTATACTCCGAACTCTTCTGAGTTCTGAGTCCATGTTCTATGGACATAGACTCTGAACTCTTCAGAGTTCTGACTCTGAGTTATCGGAATTAAGACTATGAACTCTTCTGAGTACTGACTCTGAGTTCTACGAATTCGGGACCCGAACACTTATGACCTCATTCTCCAAATTCCGGTTACGAATTTTGATGAGTTCAGACTCTGAATTCTGGTTACAAATTCTTATGAGTTCAGAATCCAAACTCATATGAACTCAAACTTCAAATTCAAGATACAATTTCTTATGAATTCAATCTCTGAATTTTGGTTACAAATTCTTATGAGTTCAGACTCTGAAATCTATAGAATTATTTCTCAGAATTCCTTGGTAAACAGAATTCAAATATCCTATAATATAGACTCTGAATGGTTATTTTCTTAGACTCTGAATATTTCATTTTTCTTAGACTCTGACTATAATTTTTTGTTAGACTCAAAAAAATGATTTTAGTTAAGAAATCTTATTTTTCTCTACATTCATATATTTATGAAATGGTTTTGTAAATTATGTTTCTAACTAACTGTTGTTTGATTGACACGTGTACATGTCCCTCTAAGATTCAATAAAAAATATAAAAATTGGAGGAGGGAGCCAACCATTGGAGATGTGCCTATAAATAGGAGCTCATTTGAACAAGCTCAAAAATTTTGGAAAAATTTTGATATGAAGTGTTATTTAAAGAGAGATACTCTCATGCTTAGTGAATACTGAAATTCTTATTCATTTTTCATTGTGCGACATTGATTTTTGCTGTGTACAATCACGGGCTTCCAGGGATAGGAATACAAAGGTTTTGATTACCTTAATGTTCGAGGACTTCCTTGGGGAGTGTGACAGAGGTGCCGACTACCTTGAAGTTTGAGGGATTTTGGGGATAGCAAGGTAGATACCGATCTTTGGATTGAGGAATTTCCCTGGTGTGGGTAGGACAACCTTTCTTGAAAGTATAAATCAAGGGACCTTTATCTAAGGTAGTTGGATACCCTTCTCTTTGGGTTAAAATATTCTATACTTGTTACTTTTTTTCTTCATGTTTATTTTCCATTGTATTTTGATTGTTAAGGAAAGTATAACAATCTTATACGTTCTAGTTTTTGTATACTCTGATTATTGAGATTATATATTCTTTAAGGTAGAATCTTTTAACTGTAAACTTTTCTTATGTTTCATTTCCGGAACCATATTTCTGAAACCTAGATTCTTGTAACCATATTTCCGGAACCTAGAATGATTTCCGAACTAATAAGTTTAGTTAATTTACTTTGTTTATCCTTGTTAAACATAACCATCTTTAAGGGTTACAAAAGAATTCTTAATGTTTAAAATTTACCCCCTCTTGTATATTGAGCATTTACATTGATTATTTCGATCCTACATTACCTTATATGTGACCATCCCATAAATAGGAAATCAAATTGCATTAAATGTTTGAAATCAACTTATCCAGGGCCATCAGTGTGGATAATATGTTCATAGTAATAGAGAATAGAACATATTTGATTAAATTAATTCTCTTTATAAAGTATAAGAACATATTTTACCAATGGAAAAAGGAGTTTTTTAACATGTATGAAATCAAAATATTTTCCCACCACCATAAAAATTAATAAATATTTGGATTCCGTTATAATATTACATGTTTTTTTCAAAGAAAAAACATTCCTTTATTTGTTATAGATTTTTTTTTGAAAACAAAATTTTAAAGGAAAAATGATATATCAATGTTCAAAAATGTTTTTCTTATGGTTTAAAAAATATATTTTTATATGTTTTATGATGAAAATTAAATATTTGATAAGTTTCATGTATTTTATATTATATTGGAATTTTTTATAGGGATGAGTGAGCCTGATGTTGCTACTAAATACAGTGAGAAATAATATTTTTTTTCGAAGAATTATATTGGAATTAACCGAGTAGGTTATTCCATTTTAATGGTTATTATAAGGGTTTCTATAATGGTTCAATGAAGAAAATATCCCATGGAAACTGAATTATTTTTCGATGATTGGAAATGATTTTTCAGGGAAATATTCATTTTTAAGACAAGCTAATGAACTTTTTTTAATGGAATAATTATTACATTTAACGGAAAAGGTATGTTTTTTCAAAAATGATTTTCCTGGATTATCATGTTTCTAAGAAAACCTCATGATTTTGATTTTTTATTTTATATTTTATTATATAAGGTTTTATGATTTTTTTTAATGAAATATATTTTCATTGGAGATTCAATGATTATTTGAGCTCAAAGTATACGACGTTAAAGAAAAAATGAAATCCTTTAAAGGACATTGTGAATATAACAAAATGAAATATGGTTTAAAAATTAAATTGTTTTAAAAAAAAAGGAATGATTCATTATAGTTTACATACGATCAAGGTTTTTAACATCTTTAGAGGTTAAAAAGTTATTTGATCACAAGTTAAAATGCATATATAAACACACACGTCAGTATATTAGGGATAATTATGGTTATTATTTATAAATAAAAAGTGTTGAATAGAAGACAAAATGGTTTAGTCTATCATATTTTTATCCTCCCTATGCGATGGTTTATTATGATTTTATTTGATATACTCACACTAACCATTTTTTATAGTGAATTGATGGAAATAGGAGGAACCAAATTAACAATGTATGTGATGAAAAATGTTGGGGTCTTATAAAAGATAAAATTAATTGAATGTGATATGTATTGAAACCTATTCTATTTTTTATTAATGAACCTTCATGAGTATGGATTAACAAACTAAACCTATGTGTGTGTTTTCATGTACCAAATAAAATGAAAATGTTGTTCCATTTAAGGTCAGGTGATAAAAATCATGAAGGTAAAAATATTCAATGTCTTATGTGTTGAGAATATGGGGATAATTACACATGGAAATGTTTTATTGGATAATAAAGATGTTTTATTTTTGTTAATGGAGGGCATAGAGAACAAATTGGCAAAGAGAAAGAAAGAGTTAAATTAACACTATAAAGGGGTCTAATGTTATTAATAATATATAAATTAAATTATTTATATGTGTAGAGTATAATCATTATGAAAATCGATGATTATGTATGAAAAATTATGAAGGCGATCTACAATACCACATATATAGGTTTTAGAAATATAAAATTTCATTATAGATGAAGATGAGAAATCTAATGAAATATAAATTGTATTGATTATACTTTTGATTAAATTTTTAGATTAATGATTCTTAGGACATGGACAATATTTTTGATTAGAGGAAATAAGTGTTATGTAAAAATATGGAAAAGTGTGTCTACTGGATTATGAAGTACCTTGAACGATTGAGGGGTCTACATATAGGTATTCAAGAATGTTGATGTGGTGATAAAATTATGAATGATAACATGTTTAAAGGAATTAGTACTGTTTTTAATTATACTGTTAGGTGAATAATTTTGGAAACATCAATTGAGTGTTAATAAAAATTTTAGGTATATGATCCCCTTATGTTTAACATGTTTTTAGTGGGAATTTTATTTTTGTAATACTGATTTTATATTTTTAAACATAAGTTTAAAGGTATATAAAACCATTATGGTTCATATAAAATTTTATATTGAGTCAATTATAGTTATTTTGGAGAAATGTGTCATTACTTTTTGGGAACATATGATTTATCATTTTGATAAATGTAGTTTTAATATGTGATTTGGTGAATAAATCATTGATTCAATTTTAATGAGGATCACTATTTTAGTAACATTATATGAATCAGTTCAATGGAAAAATATATGTTTAATATTGTATTTGAATTAAATAATAATGATTTAATTATATTCTAGAGGAATATATGATTTTATTGTGACATTTTTATGATTCAGGTTGGAATAAATTTACATATTTTAGTGATTATATGATTAGGGAATATATATTTTTTGACATGTAACTTTAAGATTGGTTAATGTTATATTGGGATAAATTTTAAGTTTATATTGGAATAATTTTTGATCAAATAATTTTCATTTCTCGGTTTTGAAACTGGTTATTCATATTTTAAGGAGTTTTATGTTTATTTATTTATAAAATGATTTAGTTTATATTTGTGTATTTTTGTTGATGGTTTAGAGATTACTTTTTTATTTTTCCATTATCTTAACTTTTTATAAATAATATTTGGGATTTATTAATTTATAGAATAAGGTGAAATATATTTTCATCCCTTTATTGATTTAGTAATCCATTAAAAGTTAATTTTCATTCATTATAAATAAAAAATTGATCTTGAATATGCATTTCATAGAGTTATAGATGATATATAAGTGGAAATTGATTAATTAAAACCAAAATTATAAAATTGAGATTATGAAATGTAATGAAAACAAGTATGTATATTTTTTTCACATTCTCCATATTGACAGTAAAAAAAATATGTAAACTCTATGGAAAAAATATTGAAATAAAAATTATATACATTGAAATTTATTTGTAATGAATTGATTGTTTTCTTTATCCCATAATGATTTATGATTTCTTATTCATTAATTTTATCATGCTATTCTTCTCTATCACTCACTATTATTCAATGGATGTTATATCTTTTCTCAATGTACATATTTTAACATCCCAAGATTGATCTATTTATTTGGTAACCTAAGAATTTTTTATTTAAGGTGACCTTTTTATTTTTATTTTAATATTTTTAAAAGGGGTTTTAATTCGTGTTTATAATGTGGATTTTCAATAAAGGTATTTTTAATTATATCAATGGTTATTCTGTTCACGATCTTATGTTTTATCATTCACTCCTTGTAATTAATTCATAAAATGTTTTAAACCCTTTATATCGAGTAATAAATAAAATTGTGAGGATTTAATTTTTTAAATGGGTTGATTATAACACCACAATATTTTAGAATTTTATTTGCATTAATTAATATATTCGTTATTGTGTGTCATACTCAACACTGAGCATTAAGAAAATTGCAATATACTCTAAGGGTATAATTATTGAAATGTGACCATCATAACCAAACCACAATATTGGTGTTATTAATAGAAATAAAAAATATGAAAAATATGTAGATATGTTTTATATTATATTTATTTATTGATTAATTCACAATAAATATGTTTTAATTTTCAAAAAAGTCATTTTTTGCTTCAAAATGTATTTCCTTCAAAAAGGTTTCTTTACATTTTATACCTGGAAATTATAAATAAATCATTAAAAAAAATTATTTTAGAAAATTAATATCATTTTTGAAGTCATCAGGTAAATATAAACATAGGGTGAATTTTTAGGATTTTTGTGAAAAAATTGACTTTTTGGTGAATAGTAAATATTACTGATTTTTAAAAAAATCATCCTTTATTTGAAAGTATTTAAAAATAAACATTTTTGTGTGGGATTTAAAATTAATTTAGTTACTACTAATTATATTTAATTCAATTAATTTAATTAAGATCAACATTACACTTGAATTTGGTATAAAAAACATTTTTATACTAGAAAAGGCATTATTTCATAGAAATATTTTTCATCACATGACATGTTCCAATCATAAAAGAAAAATTTAACATCTTAAGAGATTTAATCTTGAAAAATTGACTTCATATTTTTAATCATTATTTTATTTTTTTTTCAATGGGACAACCTAATTTTGTTCATTATAAATAATAACTTTTAATAAAACGTCAGTTATAACTATATGATTTAAAATAGTTTAAAAGGGTTAAAAATATAATTATAAGTGTTAAAATGAACTAAATAGGTTTCTTAAACCTATTTTAAGGTCATATTTGAACCCTAATGTGTCTCTCATTTATAATTTTTTTAGATCTATTTGGCTTGAGTAATTCATTAATATATTCTAATCTTTTGAAAGGACACCCTCTATAATATTATCTACATCCTTAAATAATATTTTATCTTGTCAAATTGTTTCCAAAATAATTTTCTAATATCCATCCCCATATTCTAGTCATCTTGGTTTGATTATATTACAAGCCTATGAAGGCTATAGATATAAAACTATGATGGTTGTTTGAAGAAGAGGTGTAGATCTTAACCAGGTGTTTTCTTTTTTATTTTATCTTTTACCTACTTTAAACCTCTATGAACAATTTTCAAATAATAACATAATTATATACCATATAATTAAATTTTAACATGTTTATGTTATAAGTATTTTTTGTCTACTTATTAATTTAATGGAAAATGAAAACATCTTTTGTGTGTATGTGATAACTACAACCATGCGAAGATGATATATTTAATTTTTCTTCACTAACTCTTAATTTTGGTCATAATGATGGATTCAAATGGAATAATTTGATATATATATGAAATAAATTTAATTTTTAATGGTAACAAAATATCCCAATTCTTTCATTTCTGTTGAATATAAAATAAAAAATGGCTCATGTGTACACATGAACGATCACCTCACGAATAGATATATCTTATTTTTCATCACCGCCTCACATGGATTGAATATATAGGTAAATTTAAATAAATATAATGATATTTTTAAAATTATTTTAATTATTTAAAGATAAAATAACAATTAAGTTTTTTAAATTATGTCAGTTGAAAACTATAAATGTTTCTCATGAGTACGTATGACCGACCATCTCCATATTGCAACATAATTCATTTTTCATAACCTTCATTCATAGTTGGTAATAAATTTATAATTAATGTACGAAAATAATTATTATAACATTAATAATATTCTTGGAATTGTATAATCATGATAAATTTAACCATAGTCAACCCACCAAAGTAATTTTGGACTTTAACCAATCATCATAAAAAATTAAGAATTAAATTTAATCAATCAAGAAAATAAGTATAACATAATAATAAGTGAAATATAGTGAATAATAAAAACATAATTTTTTTTATGAAATTAAATAATTAACATAGATTCATTGTTTTGGAAGATAATTATTGTACATGAAAATTCATACTTGACATAAAGGATTTCTAGTCTCAATTCCCTTTCTTTGAGAGTTGATAAAATTTCACAAAATGTTTTTTTGTGGTGTAATATCTGACTTATGGATATATTTTATCATTATTATCTAAAATTTATATTTTTTAAAAATCCATTCAAATTTATTTCTATCAAAATTTATTTCATAAAAATTTATCAAGTCAAAAATATTATTCTATCTTAAAACCTATTTTTTAAATAATTTGAAGATTTATTTATGTTATTCGTCATCCTTGTACACATTGTTTAATATAAGAGTAAATATAAAAATTAATGAAATTAACAATTTATTTTACCTACCATTTTATTACATAAGTCATGAGAGGGGGGATAAACAACAAAAATCTATCTAATTACATGTGGGGATATTTGAAACCGATACCCCCCCAAACACCACCTCTCATTTTACTTTCTTATAAAGGTATTCAAATGTAATCATATTTCATATTTCATGTAGAATGATTCATTTTTTTTACAAAGTGTAATGACCCAGAACTCTATCAATGAAATTTACCTTTTGATATTTATATCATATAGTATTGTTCTCATAAAATCACTTATAGAATACAATTAAAGTCTCATAAATGAAGAAAGAATGAAATAAGTGGTATTTTTATAAGTCAAGGAAACTTTACCGATGAAATAATAAATTGACCTTAAGAAATGTAATATAACCCTTATGAGTAGTAAATATGACTAATTAATTCTAACATCACCCATTAATGTATAAATAAAATTTATCCCCCTTATAAATTAAAGTATCATGTAATTATGTTATAGTATTAGTAAATTAAAATTTTAAAAATTGTTAAATTATGTGTTGGTATTTTTGTAAGTAATAAATATTTAATTACAATTCTATAATTAAAAAAATAATTTAAAAAAATGATCAAATAAAATGTATTTCTTAAATTTAAATTTTGTTTTCTTATGATTTTAGTAAAATTTTATAAGACCATCGTTAATTTTTGAAATTTTTATAAAATCAGTTATAGATTTAAAATATGTATTTTGAGTAAATTATTATTTTAATTATAAAAAAAATTCTCTTATTTGAAAAATTATTTTCTTAAAATGGAGTTTAATTTTTAATTTCACATTTTTGAAAATGGTTAGGGTAATTTTTTTGGTATTTTTCTAAAATACTTGATTTAATGGTGAATATTAAATACGATAATTTACGATAAGTGATAAATACATGATTTATTGAGTCATTGGTGATGTTTGGATGATGTAAGAACCCATGGTTAGAACACAAATGCAATTATTACTTTATATAGTCACAATAATAAATATTATTTGTTAGCTTGAGAAAAATAATAAAATAATTAATAAAATAATAAAAAATTACCCCTATCCTCCACTATAAATACTACCCCTCACAACTACTTCTCCTCACTCCTTCTATGCTCTGAAACTTCTCAAATTTCTACCCAATAAACTTCCCAAGAATATCCACCACTTCTAGGAGCTCCTTTTCTCATAAAAAAACCAAAACTAATCTCATTATGGTGGTTCTGAAGGAGGTGTATTCAAGAGGTGAAATCCTCTTCCTTTCGATTTTAGTTTGTTTTCTAGTTATTTTGTTTTATTGTTAAATCATAAAATCCACTGTCTAAATTATCATGATAACTATAGTATCATCTATATACTATAATGATATGATGTTAATGGAATATCCATACTCATACTCCATTCTGACTGACTTTTATTTTAAAAATGAAATTATCGTCCGTGAGGTGCCGATTTACAACCTTCATGGACGATGTATTTTTTTCATCAATTTCTCCTTAATGTATAGTAATGAAACAATTTTCAAGGTTAAAATATACTATAATATATGTATTAAAACATTTATTATGTTTTGGAAGTAAAATAATTACATAATACTAAACGATAAAACAAAATGAGTTCTTTATAATCAATAACCGCCGTTATAATGTAAACAATTATCACTAAATGTATTATCTAATGATACTTCCACATATCATATAATCAAATTGTATATAACACAGTATAAAATTTTTTATTTTCATTAATATCACATAAATTTAATTATTTATAATTATACCCATTCCATATGATCTTCCATACTTACATACAAGTATACTAATTGTGAAACCAAGGAAACAAATTCTCCCAAGAAATAAAATTATATATTTTAACTCATCAAAAAAGATATAAGTGAAATTAATAAAATTATAATAAATCAAATAAATTTATATAAGTTAATAAATTAATTAATTAATTTCATTATTTTTATTATCTAGCATGTTAAGGTCATGTGAAGAACACATTCAGATAAAAGGTAAAGGCTCTCTTTCAGAACATCAATTTTCAATTATATTATGATTTCTTCCTCTATTAACCAATTTAATTTTTTTATCATTTTATATAATATTTATAAATAATTTTTATACATTCCAAAATCATGTTTTCATATCTTTAAAAACAATTTATAGGAAATACATGTTTTTCAAGGTTTCTTTTTCATGTATATATGATGGCCAAGCCCGATTAAATGGAACGTCTGGAATTCTTACCCATTTTCAAGTACCATAAAAATCTATTTTAAGTAACCATTATTTATATAAAATAAATAATTTTTTCATGAAAAAATTATTTGTTCATTAATATTTTTATTTGAACCAATTATGACAAATAAATACATTTCTTCCTAAAGAACTATTCTTTTCAAAGTAAATGTGGTATTTATCTCAAGAATTCATCGATGATTTTATTAGAGTATTTTAATCTATTTAAAATCCTATATTTAATATTATTCTTTATTTAAATTTATATATTATTAAAATATTCTACCATATTTTATCAAATGGTTTATGAAAGGTTTTACTGTGGATGTTCTTTCTTGACACTATTCACTATGCTACTCAGATTGTTCAGTAATTATAATTATTGATTGGGGAAAGTTATATAAATATCTTATATTCAAGTTTTTTATGTTTATTCATGTTCATAAGAGTAATTAATTGGACTTAGTAAGTAATGGGTGGGTCCCTCCATAACCTCTCGATGTATTAGTTTGTCCCATGGGACAAAGAAAATAAGGTTTTGGTCGAGGCCTTACTATAGCAATCTTAGATGTCTTGGCCGAGGTCTTGAAAAAATGTTTTAGAAGTCTAGAATTATGCATTCCCAAATTGTGATATTAGAAATTGATAAACCTTGTGATGTTTTAAAATTTGAATATCCATGACTAAGGTTCAATCTCTTATGATCACTTATATGGCTTTATGTACTCAGCTTTCATTCCTGCCATATTATGCTCATGTTTATTTTTATAGGCCTGTTTTATTTTGTTATCCAAAATGAATAATGTCTATGTTTATGATAAATTCCACTATATTTCTCACCTTTACTAAAAATTTGATTTCAATGCTTTTTTATTTTTTATTTTTCCCCTCAGATGAAAAGATTAAGATTTTGAGTGACTTTTAGGGACAATATAGGAGTTTTGGATGTTCCAAATAGAACATATATATTATTTTTAATATAGTTTTGCAATGAAACAATTAATTATGTATTTGATTTTCCAATAATACTAATCTATTTAGTCCTTGGGTATGTGATTCCTTGTAGTCTTACCAATGTAATAATGTAAAGCACCAACTCGGATATATTAGGATCGAGGTCCTTATAGTTGGGGTCAGAGGATGTTTTTTAAAATAATTAGAAATTAGATTTAGAGAACATATATTAGTAAACATAATCCAACTATATGATGTTATTATAAAACTATAAGAATATACTAGAATTTAGGTAAGGAATAGATTATATGGATCTTCCTAGAAATGCGTCCATGTCTAGATACTATAAGATGAGGTGGTTTTGGAATAGATATGCCGAGGGGTAGAAGCTTCAACAAGGATTCCTTAGCCTGACTTAGGGTTTCTTAGTACATGAAAATGAGCCTTACTATGAAACTATATTTACACTCCTGGTGGATATTCTTATGATAAGTGACATTTTCATTAAAAAACATTATGATGGATTTAAAAATAAATATGTCCCCAAAGAAACGTTGTGTATTATTCTTATATTTTCTATGAATAAAACATAAATTTATCTTAAGTGAATTCCTATTTTGAGTTTATACATTATAATTAATAACCTAATCTAGTGTATCTAGTTATTTATAAATGGAGCATAGCGGAAGGAATGGGAATTGTATCAATACACGTATCCCATGTTGGGATTTCCCTCCTATGAAATATAATGATGTCGGTATTATAGCTTTGAATAGTGATGAGAAACATATAACTATATTGGGAAAAATAAATTTTGTTATGAACATTAAACTTACCAACATGGATCATCCTGATCCAAAATATGGAGAAGCATCGTCAGACCACTTTATGAGACAACAACCTTCATCATTCAATTTGTTTAGAAACCCATTTGTAGCTGAGTAGTAGATAAGTTCTATAGAGATGATATTTATTTATTTGGGAATTAATGAAAGGGAGAATATTTTCATGGATTTTTATCATCGATCAAGAGCTACATATAAATAGTGGTCGCTAATTCAAAACACAAAAGATGATGAAGAAATTAAAAATTTGGAATGGAGAGATTTTAAGTAAATTTTACTAGAAAATTATTTTCTCAATGAACAAACAGTAGATATAAGAAGTAACTTCATGAATATGAGGAAAAAGTAGGATGCACATGTTTCCAAGTATAAATCCAACTTTAAAATGTTAGCAAGGATTGCGGGAGATTACATAAATAATCATAGGAGCACGATTGATTGATTTTTTATGGTTTAAAACCATTCATCAGAAGGTCACTCATCTACCAATATTTCTAATCATAAAAAGATATACTCGCATGTGCTATCAAGATAGAGAAATAATTTTCTATGTATTATTTCATTAATGGATAGAAATATACGAATATGGTGGTGGGGCAATGAATGGATAAAGGGGAGAATAAAAAATAGAGTTTTCCAACAAGTGATAGTTGTGGAATGTAACACCCTGGAGCTTGCTTAGAAGGAAAAGGATTATTTTAACAGTATATAAGAAAAGGCCACCAAGCTCATGATTTCAAGGGAATGAAAGAAGCTACCAATGTTCAATGATACAATTTTTGGGAGATGTGACAATATTCAAATAACTGTCCAAAGCGTCAAGGAAACATTACTCAGAAAAAGACACGAGATAAAGGAAAAGATTATATGATCAAAACATCCGTGGTTGAAGTCCCTAATGTTGTGGTGCCATGTAATTTAACCATTTAATTAAATAAGGACAATTATTTATATGATTCTGGATCATCTCATTCTTTTATATCTTCCCAATTTTCATTAAAAATTTGATATTTCCAATTCTCCCCACTAAGTGAGTTATCATTCAATAACCCTAAGTGAAGTCTCACTACAAAATTGATGTGTCAGAAAGCACCATTATGAAATATGACATGCTTTATCTTCTGATTTTTCTTCATAACTATGGTTGACTTTGATATAATCCTCAGAACTATTTGGATTTCAAAATATGATGTGAAAATATATTACAACAAGAAGGAAATTATTATTTTTGAAGAAGGTGTAGAATCCCTTATCTTTAGAGTAGAAAACACACCATATGATTCTTATCTAGATCCATACCCAGTAGCTCTACTAAATTAAATTCATGGGGGGAAGAGAATTAAACATCTATGGGTGAGAAAATAAATCATCAAATTGAAAATGTGCCTATTGTGAAATAATACATTGATGTATTTCTAGTGTAATTATCTGGACATCCTCTAGAGTGGGAAGTTGAGTTCCCTGTTAATTTAATTCCTAGTTCAAGAACTATATCAAAGAATCCTTATGTAATATCCATGGTGGAATTAGTATAATTGAAGAAACAACTAGAGGAATTGAGTGATGCATTATTTATTTTCCCTATTGTTTCCCCATGGGGAGATCATGTTCTCTTTTTCATGAATAAATTTGGATCTATGAGGCTATGCATTGATTATAAGGAAATAAATTCTATTACGGTAAAGAACAAAATCCCCTACGTCTTATTAATGATTTAGTAGATCAAATTCATATATATTAATATTATTTGAAGATTTTTCTTCAATATCTATTTCATTAATTACGTGTGAGGAAGGAATATATTACAATGGTAATATTTTCAACTAGTTATGGGATTTATGAGTTTACAATAATTCTATTTGGATTAACTAATGAACCCTTAATTTTCATGAATATAATAAAAATAAATTTCAAGGAATATCTTGATGACTTTGTTGTGGTATTTATTGATGATATCTTGGTATAAAAAAAATATATGAAGAACATGATAATCACTTATCGATTGATATGAAGAATCTTAGAAGGGATGAATTATATTGGATGTTTTGAATATGTGAATTTTGGTTTCAAAAAGTCTCATTTCATGGTTATATTATCACAACGAATGGAATCATAGTTGTTCTTTTGAAAGAAATGGCGGTTCAATAATTACCTAAACCAATGAACATAACCGAGTTATGTAGTTTTATTGTTTTAACAAGTTATTAGCAGCGTTTTGTTTAAAAATTCACCCGAATAGATTACATGTTAACCAAGATTACTCATAAAGGGGTAAAGTTTATATGGATAAAAGAATATGAATAGTGCTTTGAATAATTGATGAAGAGGTTAGTGAATACTCCAATATTGAATCTACCTTCGAGTAATGGTATATTTGTGATTTATAGTAATGTATCAACGAAAGAAATTGGATTTGTACTTATATAAAATTATTGAGTTATTTATTATACATCTATGCAATTAAAAATCAAGAAAAAAACATTCTGAATACTGATCTTGAGTTAGTATGTGTAATATTTTCTCTAAAGATATGGAGACACTATCTCTATGGTTAAATATGTGAGATGTATACGGATCATAAGAGTTTGAAATATATCTTCTCATCGAAATAACATAACATGCGGAAAATGTGATGGATCACGCTACTCAAGGATTATGATTGTTAAATACACAACCATCCCAAGAAGTCATTTAAGGTATGAGATTCATTGATCCCGAAAGATCATGGAGTTCGAAGAAAAATGAGTATTGAGAAAGACCTTATGTATATGGATCTAGCAATGATAGAGAAAGAAATTATGAGGAAAAGTGAAACATCATTACTTTTTCAACTAGTTACCCAACCATATTTATTAGAAAAAATAAAATGTCTTAGTGTGATAATGAGAATATTCAAAATAGAATTAATGATGTCAATTATGGGATGTTTTCAAACGTTATGTGTGAGTATGGAATTTAGAAATTTGGGAGGAGGCTATGTGTTCCCTCTATACCCGAGACAAAAATTGATTTATTGTATGATTCCCATAGTTCAAATTTATCTATACACCATGGTAGCAATATGATGTATAGAGATATAAATGAACATTTCTAGTAAGATAATATAAAGTGGTAAATTGCCTATTTTGTATCAATATGTTTAGTGTGTCAATAGGTGAAAGATGGAATATAACATCCTAGAAGTTTCATGAAACCCCATCGTATTCCTACATGGAAATGGAATTAAATCACTATGTATTTTGTCACTAAATAAACAAAAAATCCAATAAAAATGAAGCAATATGGGTGATTGTTGATAAATTTACCAAATCTCCACATTTCCTCTCTATAAGGGATGATTTTTAACTGGATATCCTTGAATGACTTTATATTAATGAAGTTGTAAGACTTTATGGAGAATGTTTTTCTAGTGTGTTTGATCAAGATCCATGCTTTACATTTTAATTCCTGAAAAGTCTACAAAAATAATTGGATACTGAGCTCTATTTGAGTACTACTTACCACACTCAAATCGATGGGTAGTCTAGATGGAAAATTCGAACATTAGAAGATAATTTGAGATCATTCTCCATCAACTTTCATGGTCTGTGGGATCAATATTTTCCTTTGGTAGAGTTTTATTACAATAATAGTTTCCATCCTAGTCTTCAAATGGCCCCATACAAAGCATTGTACTAAAATAGATGTCATACAACAAAATGTTAGTATGAAGTTGGTGAATGAAATGTTGTAGGAAAATAGATTGTGGAAGAAACAAAAGATAAGGAAAATACTATTTAAGCTCATATCAAAGCATCTCAAAGTAATAGAAAGAGCTATGATGATAATCGAAGGAAGGATTTGAGGTTTCAAGTGGGAGATCATGGTTTCTTTAAAGTATCTCACTAGAAGGGTTTTATAAGATTTTGGAAGAAATTTAAAATTATCCCCAAGTAAATTTTTCCTTTTTCAATTATAGACAGAATTGGAGTTGTGTCTTATCATTTTCAATTGCTTCGTAACCTTTCTAAGGTACACAATGTGTTCCACGTCTCTATGTTAAGGAAGTACATTCCAAACCCAACATATGTACTAAATTTTGAAAGATTAAAATTGGAATATTACTTATCGTACTGTGAGGATACTATCATGGTTCTGGATAGTGTAGATATCATAAAATTGAATAGCTGATGTGGGA
This sequence comes from Viscum album, assembly GCA_963277665.1. Taxonomy (NCBI): domain Eukaryota; kingdom Viridiplantae; phylum Streptophyta; class Magnoliopsida; order Santalales; family Viscaceae; genus Viscum; species Viscum album. Next base: position 672,084,964 of record OY728133.1, read on the forward strand.
ACATGAGGATATTAGGACAAATAACTACCCACCTCTTTTTGTGGGGGGTGTCAAACTGGAATTTTTGAGGATGATATTTTTGTAGGAGGGTAGAATTTAATGAACTAGAACTCAATTAATAAAATTTACCTTCTTATTTTCATTTAATATAGTATATATCTCTTAAAAACACTTATAGAACACAATACAAACATCATAAATGATGAATGAATATAATAAGGGGTATTTAAAGAAGTTAAGGAACCTATACAAATAAAATAGTTACTTGACCATAGGAATAGTAATATGAACCTTATGAATAGAAAATATGACTAATGAATAGTAACATCAGCCATGAAAGTATAAATATAATTTAAGAGCCTTATAAATGAAATTATCTTGTAATTATATCATCGTATAAGTAAACTAATATTTTAAAATTTTCTAAATTAAGTGTTTCTATTTTTTGAAGTTATAAATAAAAAATTAAAATTTTATAATTACTAAAATGACTTAAAATAAAATATGTTCATATAAAATGTATTCATAAATTAAAATTTTTTGGTCTTATTATTTTAAGAAAATTTAATGACACCGTAGATAATTTTTGAAATTTTTATAAAATCAGTTATAGATTTAGAATTTGTATTTTTGAGTAAATTCTAAATTTAATTAAAAATTAAATTTCTAATAATTAGAAAATAATTTTCATATAATGGAGTTCAGTATGGAATTCTAGTTTTCAAAAAAATGGTTAGGGTGAATTTTTGGTATTTTTTTAAAATACATGACTTTTGTGTGAATAATAAAATATTATAATTTATTATAAATGATAAAGACATGATTTATTGAGTCATTAGTGATGTTTGCATGATTTTAGAACCCTTGGTTCGAAATCACATTCTATTATTATAGTATATGGCCATTATAATCAAAACTATTGGTTGGATTGAATAAAATATTAAAATAATAAACAAAATAATGTGAAATCACCCCACTCTTCCACTATAAATACCACCCCTCACCACCACTTCTCCTCACAAATTACAAGATTTGATCCCTGTAAAATTAATTTCAAATAATTTTACCAATACTCAAACAAAATTCCAAGAGATCTTCCTCTAAAAAAAACCAACACCAATCCCGTTAAGGAGGTTCTCAAAGAGGTGTATTCAAGAGGTAAAATCCTCTTCGTTTTCCTTTTTATTTCTTTTCAAGTTTTTTTCTTTTATTATTATATACATATCTCTGATTTATAAATGATAAGGATAAATCCATTATAATATATATAGTTTAATTAAATAATTTAATGAAATATCCTTACCCTAACTTCATTCTCACTTTCTTTTATCTTAAAAACGAAATCATCGTCCGTGAGGTGCCAATTTATAGCCTTTATGGAAGAAGGATTTTCATTATTCAATTTATCATTCAAGGATGGTAATGAAACCATATTTATGGTTAAATAAGACTATAGAATATGTATTAAAATATTTATTATGTTATAGAAGTTAAATATTTACATTATACTAAATGATAAAACAAAATGAGTTTCTTATGATCAATAACCACATTAATACTATATACGATTATCACAAAATGTATTATCTTTTGATTCATCCAAATAACATATAATATAATTATATATATAACCATTTAAAATTATGAATGTTAATTAAAATCAAATAAATTAAATTTTGGATAATTACACCCATTCCACATGAACTTCTACTCTCATATAGAAGTATACCGACCATGAATACTAAGGAAACTAACACTCCCATTCAATTAAATTGTATCTTATAACTCATAAAAAAGGATATAAATGACCTTAATAAAATTATAATAAATAATATATATATATAAATTTAATAAGTAATTAATTAATGGATTTAATATTATTATCTAGGATCCTAATGTTAAGTGCAGAACATATTCAGACATAATGTAAGGGTTTTTTCCCCGAACATCCATGTTCAATCGAGTTGTGATTTTTCCTCTCTACACCAACGTAAATCTTTATTATATTTATCTAATTATTCTATATTGTGTGTATTCATTACAAACTCTTGTTTTTATATTAGGATATCTTTTTATAGGAAATACATGCTTTCCAAGGTTCACTTTTCAATTCATCATGACGTGCATGCCCAATTAAAGCGAATGTCTTGATTTCTTACCCATTTTAACGTACCATCGATAATATGTTTTAAAAACCAGTTATTTTTATAAAATAAATAATTTTTTCTTGAGAAAATTTACTTTTATCATTACTTGTTTTCTACAAACAATTATGACAATAAAATGATTATTCCAATATAACTCTTCTTTACAAAGTAAAAGAGGTATTTCTCTCAGAAATTCCTCAATGATTATATTAGAGTATATTCATCTATTTCAATACCCAGGTTTAGTTTTATTATTTATTAAGATTGATATTTTATTATTTTCATCTAATATATTTTATTAAATGGTTAATCACTAGTTTGAATGTGGATGTGCTATCATTATACCATTCACTATTCTACTCAGATTGGTTAGTGATTATAATTATATATTAGGGAATGTTATTTAAATTTCATATGATCAGGTTGTTTAGGTTTAGAACAATTAATAGGAAGAATGTATTGGACTTAGTAAATGACGTGTGGGGCCCTCTATATCCTCTTGATTCATCAGTAGGCCTCACAAGATAGAAAAGAATTGGGTTTTGGATGCGGCCTTACCCTAGTATTTTCAGACATCTTCGCTAGGGCCTTGATGATATGTTTGACATGTCTGGAATTATAAATTACCTCATCCAGCTATTACAAATTAATAAACCATGTGATATTTTACTATTAGAATATCCATGAATAATTTTAATTCTCTTATGATAAGTTATATGGATTTATCTCCTCAGATTTAATTCCTTCTATATTATCCTCATGATTATTTATAAAAGATTTTTTTTTATCCACCACACATAATTTTTATGTTTATAAAAAATTCAACATTATTACACACCTTTATTGAGTATATGATATTAACCATTTCTTATGTGTTATTTTTTCCTAGGATGCAAGGATGAAAATTATGAATGAATTGTTGGGATAATCAAAGAGTTATGGATGTTACAAAATAATTTCCCATTTTATTTTTAATTTAATGTTGTAATGTAACAATTAGGTTTTTTATATGTTTTTCCAATAATAATAAACTATTTCATCCTTCAGGATGAAATTCATTGTAATCTTACTAATGTAATAATGCAAGGAAATGACTCTGGGGTAGTGGGGTCAGGGTCCTTACACATAGTATAGAAGGAATTTTTTTATGTTTACATCATCATCAAATTTTACTAGTGTAGAAACCTTTTGATATTTGGATAATTTTACAAGATTCCATGTCTCCAAAAAATAAAAACCATAATTAACTTTATTTTGGGTTTTTTAGAAAATGGGGTTTCAATGGAAATCGATATATAAATAACCAAAAATGCTTTTCAAATGGGTTCAAAAGATTATTTTTATGGGTTCGATGATGAAAATGAAATATTTTATATATTTCATGAATATTACTATCCTTGGATATTTTTTATAATATAAGATGATCCTAATATATCTCCATATTACACTGGGTGATGATTATGTTTTTTTATATTTATGTTGGAATTAACTATGTTGGGTATTCCATTTGTAATGGTTATTATAATGGTTATAAAAAGGGTTCTATGGATATGATTTCCCAAGGAACCTACAATACATTTCTATTATATAAAATTATTTTTAATAGAAATATTTTTATTTCATAAGACAATATAATGATCATTTAGTTATTGGAATTATTATTACCTTTAATGGTATAAGGTATGCTATTATGAAAATGTTTTTCGTGGATCACATCTTTTTCAAGAGAACCTCAGGATTACTATTTTTCATTTTTGTTTTCTTATGAAGTGTTTATGAAACTTAGTGGGTGTTAAATCTAATATCATTTGTAATTAAATGATTATTTGAGCTCCACGTTTACTATGTTCAAGGTAAAATCTCTTATATGATATCATGGTTTTGAAATTGAGTAACAGTTTAATTCTTTTTTTTTGGAAAATTTCCCCTACTGATATTTTGTTCCCCATAGTATATTCTAAAATTAATTTTTATTGGGTTTAAGGATGATTAGAAATTTTAAGAAATCATGATTTCTAGAAATGGGGGATACCTTGAATGAATTAACTGTGTCATTATAATAAAAATGTTTAGTTGAAAAAAATATAACATAAAGGCATGGGTATTGTTATGAATGTATTTTTCCTAATTCTATAACACGATGATCCTCAAAGGTCATTAGATATATAAGTGACATAATATATATATTTAACACTATATGTTTTTAATAGATAGAATTTGGTCATTTATATTGGTATAAAATCCATGTATATAATGATTATGATATTTTATAGGGTACTGTAGTACTGGTTCATGGATGTTACAGAAAGTTGATATTTTCAATTAAATTTTTTTTAGAAGTATCACATATTCTGAATAAATACTATTGATAGAGAAAAGAATTGGGAATTGTTTTAAAAATATTATGGTACTGTGTACTGGGATGAAAAATTTTGTTTTAGTCCTTGTAAAATTACTTTTAGAATTTATTTATATGATGAATTGTTATTTTTAATGAGATAATCCAATTGACGGATTGAAACTTGTGTATTATTATATTGTGGTAAAAAATTAATGAATATTCTGGAAAAACTAGTTTGAAAATGAAGTATGTCAGTTCTAGAGATACGAGACTATGTTAGAAGGTGTTTTTCTCATGTATATCATATTCCATAGGTATCTCTAACTCCAAATGTACTGAAATACTTGTAGACTTTAGATGCCCACGGAATAGAACTAGATGGTAATTTTTTTAGTTATTAGTTATGAAAATATTAGAATCAAATTTTTTTGAGGTTTTATACCAACACTTTTTATCCAATCAAAATATTCAGATGTGACATGAGATAATTTTTTTCAACAATAGCTACATAAATCTCACAAGAATGAAATCATGGACCTTGTGATTTAAGCTGCATACAAGGTTTATGATCTGTATTCATATTGGGTGTCTAAAATAATAATTTTATCCCGATTAATGGAATTTTTTATTTTAAAATTTCTATGTGGTGTGATGTTCTGAACAGTGATTTTTTAGTCTAATATGGTTTAATTGTTCCCACTAAACTAAAAGGTCATTTTAAAAAACTTAATTCTTTCATGATAAATGTTACCAGATAGAATATGATATTTTAAAATATTATCTAATCCTAATGTTCTAGGGCACAGTATAGGAAATAACAATATTAGCTTAATCCTAAATGGGTTTCCATATAGCTCACTAGTTCTAATAATCTCCATAAATTCTTTAAATTTTCTTTTCTCGACACACCATATTATCTAAACTCACACAAAACTGCTAAAAAATAAAATTTAATGTATTGTGAGGGAATGAAATACAATTTTTAGAACAATATATTCCACTTGATAATTCCAATAGTATAATTCCATTTCATTCATTTTCATTCAGGATCTTCACATGATCCATTAATTATCAATATGGTTGAGAAACCTTTATAACATAATATGAAACACATCCTTAATTTGAAAAATTTATTCTTGAATCATTAAAAATTTTATTTAACTCCCTTTAATGGGAAAAATAATTTAATTTGTAGCATTTAATAACCTAGAAAATGATATAAATGATACTACATGTTTGAGTATGAAAAGGTATACTCAATATCCATAATTACTAAAACCTCAACCAGTTTTACTCTCTTAGAGTATTGATTGCACTAACCATATTACATATAATTCATCATTTTAGGATATATTTATCATGGTAAAATATATTACATTATATCATTCATTATGTATAATATTTCTTTTAAATCAATTCATTATTTATCAAATTCCACATGAAAACTTCAACATTTCATGCAAATTCAGGCTTAACAAAAAATTGAACCTGACAAAAATTATCCACCACATTCATCATTAAATTTATTGATAAAATAAAGATATAATTTTACCATTATTTCATGTTATTTTTAGAAATCATACCCCATGTATCGTGTCTCCCCTACATCACGTACCTCTTTAAAAAAATTAAACCATTTATATTATGAGGGTAGAGGGGTACCTTCCAAATTCCTCAACTTGAGGAGAATGGCGAGTCATCAAGTTCCACCACATTCCCTTTAACTTTCACATCAGAGTCAACCTTTAGGTTTCAAATAATTTTAATGTAATGAAATTCTCTTTCCAGTCATTTGGGATTTTTCTCTCCCATTCAAACTAGGTTACCGTTTTTTCCTCCTTGGGATGTTTTTCCACCATGGATTTTTTTTCCAAAACATTTCTAATTTTATTTCTATAATACAACTTGATATTTTAATTTTACATGTATGGATTATTTATTTTCTCATGAAATATCTTTTTTGAGACACCCCCTTTACACAAACCTCTCCAAACATAGGTTTATGTGATCTCTTCGTTTTTCTTAAAAACCCTTCTAATGTTTCCCCTGGATAATTTTAATTTCGAATCATATTTTTTAGAAACTTTTAGATTACATTCATCATGAGAGTAATCTTTATGTGGATTCTAAAATTTTTTCTCAATGAGGTAAATTCATCATTGTAAGCATTCTAATTTACCCTTATAATTTCTAATAAAATTCAGCATAAATGTCGACATGAGTTATAATTAGTATAATATGAATAATTGGAATGATATACATACCAAGAGTGTTGTGGTTTGCTTCATTGATTTTAATTATTTCGACTTTTATAGAGCCTCAATGAAAAATAATTAACATGTGACTAATAATATCACAGAAATATCAGTTTTTTTAAACATTATTTTTGGTATCATCTGATTTTCATTTACTTTTTTAAGGATCATAATAATTTTTTTAATGCTTATGACATTTCAATTTTTTCTTGGGTGTTTATAAAGATTTATTCTTCTTATTACTTGAAGGAATTTGATCATATCTAAAGAAATTTTATCCCATTGAATATTACCTTTGTGACATGAGAATCTCGACATTATTTTCTTTTGGGATGGAAGATTTTTTCTTCTTTACTTCATCATCTATTAAAGAATATTCCAATAATAAAATTAAGGAATCCTATAATATATGTATACCCATTTGAACTATATTAAGTCACCTCATTATTGAAATTTTTTAACTATTATCATAATTTTTTAATCTTCATGTCTATATATTCAAGATAAATATTAATTTTATTCCTCATAGTCTATAGACAAGTAGAATCATCTTCTAATTGAGAGGAGAGATTATCTAGTATGTCACTTTTCTCCTTCAATTAAAATTTCATTTGAGAAATAGATCTTTTAAGGAATTCATTTTCTTTTTTATTCTTTTCTTCTCCTCAACCAATTCTGATAGGTGTCCAAAATTTATTATCATTATTTTCATTCAAATTTTAAACCTCTTTTGAGTTAATATTATTACCCATGAATTAAGCTTCAAATTTTCTTACCGTTTTTGAAATCTCCTAATACTACATATCATGGGAGTTATTATTTTCCCGTAGGTTACTATAAACTTAAAAAATCCATGTGTTTAGGATTTTTAATTTATTAACCTAAAATATTAATTCTTTAATTCAAATATCTTATGAATTTTATTTTCCTTTAGTTTAAATTATCTTATTTTAACAGCTGATCTAATTACCTTGATGACTACATAAATACTATTATTAACCTCCTTCGACCTTCCTCATCATAGGTATTTTGATATTCACTTTTCCTATCATCCTCCTCATTCATACGTAAATTATCATTGAATTAATTAATGGATTTGAAATCATAATTTTATATTTATCTCTTCTCTAAGATACTAATCTCATTATATTGAATCTCACTCTTTCAAAAAACATTTCCCCACATAGGTTTTACACGTGACTTGTGCCTCTCCTATTAGGTTTAACTTATTCTAAATCACACCATAATATGAGGGATGAAATTAAATTCAACTTCATTAATCAAATGATGAATAAAAGACCATAAAATAATATAAAAGAAACCTATCATTTGATACCGATTATTAGGTCTAAAAGGTGTAAAGATACCAATATGGGGGGAATGAATTAAGCTATGGATAATATTCTCTATTCTACCACCCCCAGTGGATCTTGATCTTTTAATTATTATAGAATCATATTTATCTCTAAGTGTTTATGTTGATAAAATTACATAACCAAACTATATATGTCAATTTTTCCTTTTCTTATCTTTATCAACTTTATCTAATGTTATTGTATAGTAAGTAACCAAATAAAATCAAAAAAACACGTGACTTTTTACATGATTCCCTATAATAAGATAGTCTAAGGAGCATGTTTCCAATATTTTATTTGTGAACTAAAATTACTAATCTCACTACATGTTTCTTTTATAAAGGTCACTCCTACAAAGGATTAATTCAATTTAATGTTTTTAGAATGATCAATTTTTAGCCCAAGATTAATTCCATAAACCTTACCTTATATGTTCACTACTTTAGAAGTATAAACAATTGGCATACAAATAAAGGAAAATATTAACTATTATTTGAGAATTTCGCTGAATATAAATCAGTTTCATTTAAATATCCAATTCCTAATTTACAGGTTTACTACAAAAATTTCCTAGAGTATATTACATCTATGAGAGGTCATGGAAACTCATTCTCCATTAGAATTATCTGAAGGAGATTCATGGTCTTCTTTTTTCATGAAAATTTTTGGAACTTCTTTGTATTTCCAAAATAACACTGGAGTGTAATTAACTTTTTAGATGTAGTAACTACTTCCATAAATTATATAGACAAGAAAATTTTATTATGAAACATTTTGTGTTATAACTCATTTCTTTTCACTATATACAGATATTTCAATAGAAATATATATCTCTCTCTCTCCTTCTATAGGTATTTTCAATGTTTTATAGTCAACATTTCTATTTTTTTTAGATAACTCAACAATGGATAATTTTTTTCCTCTAAAAAATTCACATGTGGTTCATATGTTCTATTCTTATAAATGAATTATAAAATGTTCCGAAAATAAAATATTGATAGTAATAAATTTCTTGAAAATTCACCACGTGTCTTGGGTCATAACCACATGAATGTTTTCATATATAAAATATATAAATAACTCTTAATTTCTCTATATCAAAACAAACATTTTCATATCTATTAATATCGAATACTGAAAATTCCCTACACCAAGATCATTGTATTCGTTTTTAACTCATCAACACCCATGATCATAAAACCACAATTAGATATTTTTGACCCTATATTTATGAATGACTAAACATGTTATTGAAGGTTTTGATAGTTAATGTAACCCAAAAATATCTCCTTAAATCATGCATATCCACCATTACATATTTTATACTCCATGATGAAATAATCTCTAAGAATCTAGTACCAAAAAACTCATTGACACTAACTTTTCAACTTATAAAGTTGAACCATAGTTCGTCAAAAAAATCCTTATAGTTTAACATATATATTAGTAGTAAGTAGATTAATGCTTCTCATTCATCACACTCTAAGACACTTAAAAATCATAGATATTTCTATGAATCATTGAAACCTCTTAAATGGAAGAAGACAGAATATAACCCCAAATTCCTTTATTAGCATAAGCATTAGTTCCATGGTACAGAGCCCTCTTATTTATAATTTCTAACATCTTATAAGGTGAAAACCATGTCTCAATTGTGTAGTAATATATAGATTGGTGTTCCAAAAATATCTAGATCTATTAAATATGGACTTTCCATTTTGTAATGGAGAGTTACGAAATATATTTTTATCATCTAAGTGATTGCATTGTATCCATATATCTATGAAATGGACACATTAAATTATCTGGGGAAAAAAATTAATCTAAACATCCACTTAAAGGAAATCAATCCAGGTTTCATTTTCCTATTGTGTGGATAAACAATGTTATGACACACATCATAATTTATTCTAGAAATCCAACATCATTTAATAAATCATAGTCTTGAGAAACATAATCAAGTTAGACTATCACAAGACTGTGCTTACTACCACTTGTGCTATGTCTTGATATCTCCTTGCATCACAAACCACAAATTACATGTGAATATATATACCCATGTGTGAGTTATAACCAATTCACAACCAGGTAAGCTCTGACTAATCTATTATTTCAAACCTGACACCTTAATGTTGGCTGGGAGTGGGTTGATCATTCCCATGAAAATATTGGTTTAGTGATTTCTATGACTAGCTAGCCATGGATGGCCTAATTTTTGTAAAGTACTTATCTCATACCTTACACAAAATAAATAATCCTCCATCATATAATTCTATCAACATAATTCCACCAAAAATTCATTAAACACCTCTAATAATATATATTTCACTTCTCAGAGAACATTATAAAATGATGTTCAACAATCTGAAATGTATTTTAAGATGAAGAGATAATTATAATATTCCCCAAAAAAGATATAATAAAAATTAATTGAAATATAAAATGATAAAAAAACTGGATTTTAACTATGATGTCACGAGTGATTTATTGTCACTTATTATAAGGAAGTTTAAATGAGGTTAAAGAATATTTGATGGAAGGATTCTCCAATTTAGGCTCAAATTTATAATTATTGGAAACATAATTTTTTAGAGAATGGATAGGTATTGTGAGGAATATTTTTATTTTTAATTCTCATAAATGTTGATGAAGAATTTTCCCAAGAGGAGATATTAAATACATTAAATTATTTAGAAGTAGGTTTTTGGGGAAAATAATTATTTTAAACGAAAAAATAAGATAAAGAAAATACATTGGAAGGTATTGAATATGGGTTCATCTTATGATAAAAATGTGTAATAATTACTTCATTAGTGAATTATAATATTGAATTTATAAACAATGATAAACTTGAAGGATTTATTAATCTCCAAGTAGAACTGGAAGGGGATCTTCAAGAATTAAATTTATTTATAATGAATAATTGGATAAAAATAGACTTTTAAAATGCATCCTAAATCTATGTTGATTAACAAAAAGTATAATATAGTCATATATAAAATATATTCAAAGAATGTAAGTAAAATATAGTGAAATTTTATATATCTATGAATTATAAATTGAATATTGAAGAAAATATATGATCCCTGATGATTTTAAATTACATATCATAGATAATTTCAAGAAGATTAAAATTATAAAATAAGAAAATGATTCATTGACAATAAAATTTAAACTAGAAATCAAAATAGGTTATTTATAGAAGAAGATTTAGTTAGGGAAACTCTCATATAATGTATTTAATGAAAGTTAATATTGAGGCATATGTAATTTTAAATAATGTATTTATTCTCAATGACCCAATAATATGGTTAAAACTGGTATTTGTTATAATGATGAAACATTAATGGAAAAATATGTAAATTTGAAGGGGATAGGGAAGTAAAAAAAGAAAAAATGTTCTTAATCACTGATAACATAAAAAAATTAATAAAATATTTATAAAACTGATATATATAAAGGGGAAATAGTAGTATAGTATTTTCATTAATTAAGTGTGAGATCTTTATTTTTATTGATCACATAATGTATTAATATGGAAATGATGAATGAAACTTAAGATATGAAGACATTGAAATCCAAAAAAGTAGAGATGGAAGATACACTTCTTATAATAACATGAATTATTAATATATTTACTATTTTAATTATCAAAAAATTTATCATTAAGTAGTATATTGTAGGTATATGAATGGAAGATCTTATTATTGATTATAGAAGAAATTTTTTTAGGGAAATAAAATTAAATCCCCATGGAGAGATATTATTTATCGTGAAGAAGAATAATTCAATATGTTTCTATGTTAATATTGATGAAATAAAATAAATATATGTATCAACTCATTTAATAATATCATTTAAGAGACAAAATATAATTTTCATGTAAAATTTCGCTAAATTTTCGATGAGGTCATCGAAGAATAGTAGCACCAATATTCTGAAAATGGGTGTTTTATCAAATTAAATAAAATATTAACGCTTTAGAAAATATTAAGGATAAATTATATGAAATAATTTGATTTATAAATTATTGATAATGATACAAGAATTAAAAACACAATTTTGGCTGGAGATGAGTTCAAAATAATTGATGTACTTTATGTTGATGGTTTATGATAGAATTTGATTAGTGTTAGTCAAAATTTTGAATCATTTATAAAGGTAAAATTTAATAGGAATTGTTTTAGTATTAATAAAATGTATATAAATTATTTTGTCATTTTTTGGAAAATGAATATAAGTACATTTTTTGTTGATAAAAAATAAATTACATGAGGTATTACTATTGAAGAAGTAAAATATTTTTAGTATTATAGGATAAACAACATTAATAAAAAATGTATATAGAATTTATCTTCAATAATATATATAATTTATATTCCTTCATTATAGATATATCAATAAATAACAAGTTATTTATTTATATGGGAATGATAGTTTTAAATCTTTATCACCCAAAGAATAACAGAGCACCAAGATTGTTAAATCTAGTTAACATTGATGTTTGTGGTACACTTGGCTTTGAAAGAACATACAGTGAAAAATAAATCATATTGTTTTTATTTTACCATGGTTGGATAGGATAAATCACATATATAAAATAAAAAAGGCAATCATGATATTTCATTAAAATATTTTCTTGAAGACTAGAAATTAAAACTAAAATAACCAATGTTTTGATCAGATTAAAAAATTTTATACATATTATATGAGGTTAAATATTGACTTGAAAACCATGGTACTAAGTATAAATAATATTATAAGAGAACCATTATACATAATGGGTTAGTAGAAACAATAAAAATTAAGACCATCAAATTGAAAAAGAAAATGTTGAATGAAACTAGAATCACACGTCACTTTATAAATTAAATGGTATAGGTGGTTTATTATACTTATAATATCATTCAACCTAGTCTTTATATTGTTAGAACAATATATAAAATATTTTCAATAAGTAATTATTAAATAAATCATATTCCAGTGGCTGAAAGAACATTCCTTATTAAAAAGAAGTCTCTAGAAATGATAAATATAGTGTTGGAGCGGATGAAGGAAATTTTCTATGACAATTTAAGAATATTAAGGCCTATAAGTTCATCAATAAAAGGAAAAAAATGTGAAATTAGTGACGTAAATATAAATGAGAATGAAATTAATGAAAATTTTTGGAAAATTGTTTGTGAGGAAGTGTTTGATGAATGTGAAGAGATTGGAACATACTGGTTAGAGTCTCAAAATATTTTAAATGATGCTGATTTTGAATAAGAAACAACAACATATAAAAGTTAAGTTGTCTTTCAACATGCGACTAAATAAATACTGATAAGGATTTAAGTTTTTTAATAAATAATATTTGGGATAAAAATTCCCCAACGCAGACTCAAAGCATGAAGAGAATGGAGAACACTACTCTATAATATGGGATAAAACAAATATAACTGAATGAGTCAAAAATTTAGGGGTCATGTGTTAAATCAATGATTTAAATATTGGTTCATTTTTTTAAAAATGTAATTAGGAGATTTTGGGTAGAACAATAATAAATGTAATTGGAAAATAATATGTATTCATTAAAAAAATGGATGAATGTATTAAAGTTATCTAGAATAGATAATTGTTGGTATATATGATATATGCACAGGATCAAAGAATTTATATAAAAGGATTATTTTTCACTTTTAGTAATAATATATTTTATTAGATTATTTCTAATAGTGGTTTTCTAAATAAAATTCAGATTTTACCAAATGGATGAGAATATCATATTTTTTAGTATAGTAATAGAGGAACATATATTGAGTGTATAGTTCAATTTATAATTAAACATGATGATTCAAATGTGTAATGATATAAAAATGATTTGTATATTCTAAAACAATCACCTTGTTCATGGAATACCAGAATAGATTCCTTTCTAAGAATATAAGTGTACAAAAGTGGTTGGGTTGATCTAAAACTCCTTGTAAAAATTCTAATTGATGAACTTTTATTGGTAATGGTTTATATATATGGAATAATTTTTGAAAGTAAAAAATACTTATATTGATATTATTTCTTAGTTGATGAGTTATAAATTTGATATAACATTTATTAGAGAGTTTAATTACATTACATGACTTCACAAAAAATAAAAATAAATGAGTATATTTAGTTCCAATGTGAAGTATGCAATGGAACAGATGAATAAATTTAGAAAAGAAAATTTTTATCCCATATAAAATATCATAATAGTTGGAAACAAACTAGGAAATTAGGAATAAAATAAAGTAGTTGACTAAAAATTATATTGAAAAATAATAGGGAGTTTATGATGTCTAATTACAACCAAACTGGGAATTATCTATTCTATATTCTTAGTAGTAAGGTTTCTATGTATTCATATGAAATAAAATCCCATATAAATGAAAAAAAATATTCATGTATGTTCAGGGAAATCTATTTTTTTTGTTATTTAAGTATGGTGACAATAATAATATATTAACTTATTCCGATGCTGGTTGGGATAGTGAAATTAAGGATGTAAAATTCATAATCATTAAAAACTTTTATTTTTTACAAAATTACCATATATGGTTAAGTATATATATATACATTTTCATTAAGAACAAATGATAAAGATTCTATATTGGTAATAATAATATGTACATATCATACTTTGGTAAATAAATAGTTAGAAGACATCGATGAATAGGTACATTAGTAAATTATAATTTCGTGTGACAAAAAGGTGCTATTTTTTGAAAAAAAAAGTACATCACTCTAACATGGATCATATTGAAATTCAATATAATTTTATAAAATTGATATATGAGAAATAAATATTATAGAATGATAGATTTTTGGTACTTAAAATATAGAAAGGGGTATTTTCATCAAACCATTAATGGATCATGTATTTTTAGAGTCATTGATCGAACCTTGGAGGTCAACTAGACTTTTAAATATAAGGTTGTTCGACTGAAACTATTCCCATTAAAATTATTTTTATTTCTATTTATAGTTTTTGTTTTCAATAAATTATTTATGTTTAGATAATATAATATAAGAGAGATAATATGATTTGGTATCTGAAAGATGTTGACAGGTTTGATATGTTTCAATTTGATTGCATTGATCTACATAAATATTTATATTATTTTACACAAAAATATTTATCTCACATAATATTATATATTATAAAACTAATCTTTGTTTAGTGTTTGTAACCAATGATTCATGTAAATGTCTTGAAAATATAGGGTTTATAAAATTAAAATGTTTTCAAAGGGAGAATGTTTGTATTGTTAATTTATTATTATTTTTATTTTATCATTTTTTCATTTCGAAATTTAAAGATGTCACCTTTTACATTTTATTGTTAAATGGAAGTATGTATATTAAGAAGAACAAAAAAACTCTTAAAATGATATTTCCATATATAGGGAGTGTAGGTCATAAATTCAAAGCACAAAACCAATACAAAATTCTGATAAGTATAGATAAAGGAGTAAAGAGTGTTGGTAATAAAATCTAAAGGGGGAGAATGATGGAACCAACTATATTTAGTGATTGAATTTTAACTCAATTTGGAGATATTTGAATGTATTTTAGGACTTTAAAAAGGAATAAATAATTTGGGGTTGCTTCTAATTTTTTATGAAAAATATAGGTTTCTATAAGTGGAAAAAGGATCCATACCCCGGTGATACAGACCACATCTTAGTTCTGATATAAATTTTAACAAATTTTCTAGCCTTTGGCGGGCCATAGGAGCATTAAATCACCATGAGATGTGTGACTAGTCTCAACCATATTCAATGATTAGCCGTAGAGAGTAGATATCCTAGTTCAGGTTGGTTCTATGAGAGAAAGAAAAACCAATGTAGATAGAGGTACCATGAAGAGTGGTTTTTATATGAAGTGATACCACACTAATTAAACACTCGACAATAGATTTTTGTGATTAATGAAGTAATTCATTCCTTATTTAAGGTAAGATGTGGGATTAATTAGATATAGAGAACTGTTAACCTTTTGAAAATATGATTCGGGATGATACACCATATCACAATTTTGACTTGGTGATCTTTAATTTCTCTTGAGTTTTAGAGACACCTACACAATAAAGGATATACGATGTTATAGAAAGACTAGAACTAAATATTATATATGATAGAATAATTTTATACCATGATGATTTCATTTCAAAAAATGTTGATGTATTGATAATTTTTTTGTAAAAAATATTACACTCTATTGCTTAATATAGAATGTTTTGGCCTATCATGGGAAAGAGGAGTTTTCAACATAAAGTAGTGAATAAAGAAACAATATTCATACAATTCCTTGATGTTTATTTTTTGAAAATTAAAGGATATTTTACGATTAAATTTTCTAGAGATGGAATTGTAAAGTATTATTTCATGCCACAACAAATCTCACAGCTCAATTCAGTTGGGATAAAACTAACTTATAACACCATAGAAAGGTATACAATTCTATGATTTTTTCATCAGAAATAATTTAATCAAAATTGATCATGTTGAATTTATAAGTCACTTTGGCACTTATTTAGGAAAATAATTAATATAATGTTCAAATTAAGGTTTAAGATATAGTGAAAGAGAATTCAAGAGAATGATTTGATTTAAAGGAAGTTGGAAGTTAATTATTGATTGAATTTCAAATTTAATATTAAAACATCCCCATGAAATAATGGAGTCTTGCTGTACTGAATTGAAGAGTATCAATCATAGAAAAGAGAGTATGGCGAAGAATAAAGATCTTGGATTAGAGTATTAGTACAAAAGAATATTTAATATATGATATTAATTAGTTAGGTTTGATTATATTGAATTATATTACAAATCATACCTGGATGATTATTTTATTATTTATATTTTTGAATACATGAAACTGGAGTCTATAGAAACATGATGAAAACCCTTTCAATTTGGTATAGACATGTTTCTTTGAAATAATTTAAGATCAAAATGAAAATTGATTTAATCTCATTATCTATATTAAAATAATCATGTTGAATAGAGGAAGATTTTTTTGACCATGGATGAGTTTTGAGGTCCCCCTAAATCGTTTTATCAAAAAATAGTGATTTAGTGGATAACTAACATTTCAAAAGTTCATTGATATGTGCTCAATGGATGTATAATTTTATGGATGGACCATGTATAATAAAATGGTCATGTTTAATATTTTCTATTATATTTAAAATAAAATATCTGTTTAAATTTTATTTTTCAATTTGAAAACTTGATCCAATTTGGTTAATGGGAAATATGGAAGCTTAATGACACCCAAATTCATCCACATTCCCAGGATGTTCAATGAGACTATATGGTAGAATATATGGGTATGATGTCATCATAGTGTCATGTAAATTGTTTTATATGGGACCATTTTGGTAATTCCTATAGTGGGGAGATCCCAAGGTTGTAATTGGTGTATATGAGTTAGGTAGTTAGGGTTATATGGGTAAATCAGGATTTTATGGATGAGTTAAGCATCATATCATCCCGAAGACACCTAGGACACCACAACCACACATCCTAACCGCAGAAAAATGGTCTAATATAACCATAAGTAACAATTACTGCAGACACCTGGGCCATAACAATTTCCACCATGCCCAAAGACACCTAGGACTCATCCCGAAGACACTTGTGAAACAAACCAGCTAGCACACACCTGGTCCAACCACCACAACATACCCTACCCTAAAATTCTTGGGAAAAAATGTACCTTAGGTCGTCATAGACAACTCGAAGAATCATGGGCTACTAGTGAGAGGGAGAATAATGGAGCTAATAACCATCCACCGAATAGGATATTGGGAAAACACCCCCATGAAATAGGGGTGTTTGGAACGAAGTGCTCAACTTGGTTGGGGTGAGAATAAGAAACACAAAAACTAAATTTATGTATATAGGTGAACAAACACTCATCCCAACCTAAGGGTTCTAAAGCCATCCCATACACAAACATCCTCATTACTATTCATTCATACAAAATCACAACAACCAAAACCTGAGCACAACTCATTCCTGGAAACAAATTCCCCATTGAACCAAATCTTGAAATCCTATTAAAGTACATCCACTTAATTAATTTTTCACTATTGGGAAACTAATAGGAATATCCACATTACATGGAAGAAAAAACATACAAGCAACACTTTAAGCATTCACACCTGGTTCTCTTGTAAATTTGCAACAACAAAAGTGATATGTGAGATCCCCTAGGTACTGGAAAAAAAACCCCAACATACGGGCCTATACAACCCCAAATACATAAACTAACAAATGAAAACCATGGGATCCCATTCCCATCCATGTCACCTCACAAGCATCAGGCAGAACAACCATACATATCACTTTAACAGAGCAAGGGAGTTTTTATAATTTTAAACACACCATTAGTTAATTTCCTCATTTCTGTTTGATTAATCAGGGTGATCACATATGGATTATTGTTCATTGGAAATGCATTTAATCAACTGAGTACATGTGATTAACTAGTATCCAGGTTACAACCATCCAATTACAAGTTTATCCAGAAAATAGAGGTACATTAGTGTGCAAGAAGGGACCACCAACGACCATAATTTTCAATGGACATAATCCCATACAATTCAAAATGTATAATTAAAGATAAAAGTGTAAAAAACCATCATCAAACACACCGCTTCAATCATTAAAACCCTATTATTTTATTTGTTAAGGTTTTGTTTCATACATAGCTAAAAGAACATTATCTCACTCAACCCGCTTGAAAAATAGTAATGAGAGAGGAGGTGAAAAAACCCTACCTGGATGATTAACAATAAATTTTTTTCCTTTATCCAATAATGAACTGGGGATGTATGATATATAGGGGACGAATTCCAAGGACTCCAAGAGTGAGTAGAAAAGGTTCCAGAATAGGTGTATAACTAGCCTTAGGAATAGGGACTTCAAATTCACCAAGGAAAGGAAATCAAACCTGCCATGAAGTAGAAGAAAACTCTATTAGATAAAAGGGAAAGATTATGGTGTTTTGTTATATGAAATATTGAATGAAATTGAAGGTGGATAGTGTTTTCTACACGTGTTTTGAAGGTTACACATGATATAATTTATTATTATCTAACAATTATCTTCAGATAAGTGGTGATAATGAAGAAACTGTAAATAAACAACACAATATGACATTGTGGAAAGAGGCCACATGTTTTGGTAACCCAATGGGTATCTTAATTAATGTGGGTTAAAATATTATTTTTCATCCTTTAAAATGGACTAAAACATCCATAAAGATGAATTAAAACATAAAGGAGCCCTTATGGGGGAAATGGGGAAAGAACCCCCGACAACCCCCCACCCTGTGGCACCGATAGGGGGATGCACTAGTTAGTGATATTGATTGCTGACACACAGATTGGAAAATACCAATCGATGATGCACCGATCTGGATGCACCGATCGGGACACACCAATCAGGATGCACTGATCAACGACACACTAATCATGATTCACCGATCAGGACATGCCGATCAGGATGCAAAGATCGATGACACACTGATCGGGACACACCGATCGGGTTTCACCGATCAGTGAAACACCGATCAGTGACCCACTAATTGGGTCACACCGATCGGGACACATTGTTCGGTGTCACTAATAGGTGAAAACACGATGATGCACTGCCACTGACACTGACACCCTCCTCACTCACCCATGGCGTTCATGCCACCCCAAGCACTAGATTTGGACAATGTAATGGACCAAAAGTGTGTGGGCCATTACATCAGATACCTCTCAAACTATTCTCATTCTCTAGAATCAAGAGTAAACCAAAATAAAATTGAGGGGTCTAAACCACCACCTCATAAGATACCCCTTATGGAAAAAACTACCCTAGAGTTTTTCGAATGCTAGAACAAACCTCAATATCTAAAAACACCTCCCCCTCATCTATCTCATGAACAACTACGGATACACTACCACTCCTCTCCCCAATGTAACCACACAAACATCTAAAAGAAATACCGTACAATCATATGGATTAGAGAGTCTGTTCTTCCATGTCAGGATACTATCTTTTCTAGCCAACACTGACTCGCCCACACAGGTTTAACTGCATCCACATTAATGCATCTCGATTATGGATCAAGTCCTCCCCTCCCCGCAATCAGGACTCTTCACAAAATATTTAGAGATCAAGGGAAACTTCCCATATCATAATTAACAAGGTCAATCACTACATCAAAAACAAGTATAAAAAAATATATAACAAAACTCAAAACATCACTGGGTATTAGGTGAGCATATGTGCCTCCCGTTCCAAGGTAATCTCCTCGAGGACACCATTCCTCCACAACACATGAACCAAGGGAATGATTCATCAATGAGGTAACTTATCTTCATGATATTCGATACTCAATGGTTTCTCTAGAAATGTCACATCATCCAAGATATCTAGAATTACCCAATCGAGGACGTGGAAATCATCGTATAGATACTGACGGAGCTGAGACACAACGAAGACATCGTGCACCCTCAGTAGCGACGGTGGTATATCTAGTTAATAAGACACTTAACTAGCACACCACAAAACCTCGAAGGGTCTGAAAAACATGGGAGAAATCATACTTCCCATGTCGAACCTCTGTTGCCCATTTCTAGGGGAGACCTTCAAGAACACATGGTCACCGACCTCGAACTCCAAGGGTCTCCTCGTAGGATCGTCATTCAGATTCTAACAGTCCCCAGCTACATTTGTCAATTACCATATAAGGAGAAACTTCTCCTACATGCTCTGTACTAACTCTAGGACAAGATCACCTTATTCCCATAGCTCTATCCATCACATGGTTGAATGACACAGTCTACCATAAAAGGATTCTAATGGAGACATAATAATGGTAGTGTGATAGCTGTTGTTGTAGGAAAACTCTACCACTGAAAAATGTTGTACCCATGATCCTCCGAAGTCTTGAACAAATGCTGTAAGCATTTCCTCCAATGTTTGGATGGTTCCCTCTATCTTCACATCTATTTGGTGGTGGAAAGTAGTTCTTGAGGCATAGTAGGGTGCCAAAAGATTGTTGCAATCATTTTCAGACTAGTGTGTAGTAATCTTTGTATCTTGATCTGAGACTATGGCCCTTAGAACTCCATCCAACCGCACCACCTCGTCCACGTACTTCTGTTCTATGGAATTCACCACATATGAATCCTTGATTTCTAGGAAGTGATCTAATTTCATCATCCGATCCACCATTTCTTAGATGGAATCACAACCTCCTTGACCCCGGGTAGTCTCCAGAATAAATCCATCGAGATGTCGTCGCACTTCCACCCGGGGACATCTAAATGATACAAAAGTCCTCCTGGGGAGCAGTGTTCATCCTTCACCTATTGACACACGAGGCACCTCACCACAAACTCTACCACTAACCATTTCACCCTGTGGAACTGAAACTGACTCCTCATTCCTCAGTACATTTTGAAAACTCTTTGGTGTACCACAAGGGGTGAGTTGTGGAACTCACCAAGAACTCTTTGGCACATTTACACTAGGAAGAACAACTTTCCATGAAACAACATCTGATTCTACCCATATTCCGACCATCCTGTCCGTAGAATTTCCCTGGCTGACATGATACCGCCTCACTTTAGCCTCTATTTTCCCCCACAGAGACTCCTCTACATACCACAATAGAGAGTACTGAACTGTCATCTAGAATAGACAACCTCTTCCATCTTCAAACATTGCATCTAGGTGCAGGGAATCCAACTCTTCCATCATCTTCCAAACATTTTCCAATTCTCCAACCACACCCACTGTGACTACTTTATCCAGGAATTGGCCACCACATTTTCATTTTCTATGGTTTAGGAAATATCAATGTCATATTCCCGAAGAAACATCATCCACCTCCAATGTTGCATGTTCAGGTATTGTTTGGAGAAGATATACCACAAGATTTTTTGATTTGTGAAGACCACGAAGCATTCCCCCAATGAGATAATTCCACCACAACATCATTTCGAACATGAATTTTGAAATATCCAAATTTTGGGTGAAATAGTTACACTCATGGGGATGTAACTTCCAAGACTCATAAGAGATCACACCTACTATTACATTAGTACACACCCAAATCCTTGTCCTGAAGCATCACCGAACACCTAAACCTTTCCCTTCTTCTAGAAACCTCAGCATAGGGTCAGTAACCAATTTCCCTTTCAAGTAATTGAATGCTACCTGGAACTTATTTCTCCATAACAAATCCTAGCCTTTCATGGTCAAGGTTTTAAAATGTGCAACAACTTGGGAGAAGTTGGGAACGAATCTCCAATAGTAACATGATAGACCCATGAAATTATGAGCCTCAGCCACATTCTAGTGTGATTCACAAGAAACATCCACTTAAAACTTCAATGGGTCCACTAATATTCCCTTCTACGACACCACGTGTCCAAGGAAGTTCAACTATCTTTTCCAGAACATTCACTTGGACAACTCCACATAGAGATGGTGCTGTCAGATGACCTCTAAAACCATTCTAATATGCTCGACGTGATCCTCCTCTAATATTGGGTAGATCTAGTTTTCATCAATAAACAGGACTATGAACCAGTCTAGATATTCCTGGAAGATAGAGTTAATGAGTCCCATGAACATGGATGGTGTGTTCTTAACACCAATCGACATGACCATGAACTCAAAGTTCCCATATATGCACCTGAAGGCAGTCTTCGTGATTTCACCATCCGTCACGCTCAACTGGTGATATCCTGACCACAAGTAGATCCTAGATAACCTTCCTACCTCATTAAACTGATAAAAAAGGTCATCGATCCCTGGGAGGGGGTAACAGTTCTTGACCATCTCCTGGTTTAGCCTCCGATAGTCTATACATAACCTGAGACGGCCATATTCTTTCTTCGCAAACAAGATTGGAGAACCCCATGTTGATGTACTTTGTCAGACAAAAAACTTCTTCATCAGACCATCAAACTTAATCAGTAACTCCCAAAACTCATCAGGCGCCATCTGATTGGGAGCCATCAAAATCAGATGGGAACCAGGTTGCATGTTTATCCCAAACTCAACATCACATTGAGGGGGGTAGAGTCACCACCTATCCAGGGAAGAGGTCTAGAAATTTACTGAAAATCCCTGAGACTTCTAGCATCTCTGTATCTGCTGACTCCACTGACATCTCACCTAATAAGGAATAATGTCGCTCCACTCACCGGCTACCCTACTAGAAACCCCTCGCACCGATGAAAGTCATACATTATCCACCCAAATCTGAAAACATGGCCCTTCATTGGAAAAATTCGTTAAAGAAACACACAAAGAACAACCGGTCTATGCCTATAATGACATCATACGGCTGCATCTACCGTAAAAGAAGGTCACCAATGGACTGATGTGGACCCAACATAAATCTACATCCCTTTTAATCATGAGACAAGATGGTATGACCTCTGACTGGAATACATAGAACCAAGGTCATGGGATGTCACTCTGCGTCTAGACATAATGCAGGGGCCAGACTTGGTAAACAAAGGAGTTCAAGGCCCCTGAATCAAATAAGGCACTCACAAGATTGCTAAACACGCTGATCATACCTCGAATGTCCTCTGGACCTAAATGAACTGCTTCCCCTGTAGCATGTAGTTTCCCATTACTATATCCTCTACCCCTTGGTTGCTGACCCCTCTCCGACCATGCCCTAGTTCAGGTCCCTGAGGAGTGCCCTGAGGTTGGCCTCCTCCTACAACGTTTTATCTTAGATGAGCGGGATCTCGCTGTCCCAGCTGATACTACTAAAAGGGTCTGGTTGTAAAATTCTACTGTTGAGGTGGTCGCTGAACCTACCCACCCCCACCATACTGCACTTGGTCTATGAACTAGTTATGAAGGTTCCCACGACTACCACAGATGAAGAATATTAGTCATGGGCCCGTAAGGAATAGGTGAGGACCGAGAGATCGAAACTAGAATTGTTGAGGCATGCTCCCCACTATATGAAACTTGGAAGGCCCTAATGCTGGAGGCTTTCTGCCGACAACCTTCCCCTTTGATGATCCCAACTGGCTATACTCTTGTGGAACACCTTCTAGCATGTGCATCCTCTCCCCCACTTCAGCCTTCTTTAGGACCTCCATGTACGTCAATAGGGTGAATGGGGTAACAACATAATGAATAGAATGTGAGAGTTCCTCCTCTAAACTTAACACTCGAGGCACATCATCCGGAAAAAGGTCTGGACCAAAACGGTGGAGTTCCTTGAAATCGATCCCCTGCTCCCTTACAGACATACTACCCTTGTTAAGTCCACTAGGTTAGATACCCTAAGGGGGGGGGGGTGAAACAGGGTATGACAGATTAAAAAACTTCCCCTATTGATCTCGTCTCACTGTTAAGCAAGACTCTCTTCTCTCTCTTTCCTGTAACAAAGTATAAAAAAAATAAAGCATGCACAAGACACATCGATTTTTAATTGGTTAACCCTCACTGGGCTACACCCAAGGAGAATACACCAGCGATGTGATGATGTACCAAATCCACAAAAAGAATACTTCTATTTAAAAAGTTATGGATAGATCACTTTTATTCTCAGGCTCAATGCCTTTACAAAGGTTAGGGTCAGCTCACTGCTTTTCCAAGGGTCACACCATGTTTCTCTCTCTGGCTCACTATCGGTGGAGAGGATCACCTTCTTCCTCTTCCTTTGATCATTTCTCTGGAAAGGATCCACTCACAGTTTATAGACATGTTTTTCTCTTAATTATCGCTAATGAATACATCCTATTTTTTATGTAGATGCTCTGTTGAAGTCCAACTTTTCACCCATTGATGAATCTCACTTTGCACCGACTGTATTGGGAAATATTCCAGATTTTTCACATCCCTTAAAAGACTGTTGTGCTTCACCCACACCTGGAGCGATTCTCCAAGCTGGCACACAAGTTCACCTCAACCACTGCGCGACACTCGCTTCTTCAACTTCAAACCTGCACGACTCACACCCTTTTATGCCCAAACCAATTATGGCGTGCTACTATCTACTGTCACTCTTCTTCAATGTATGGCGTGAAAGTGTCACCAAACCTGCTGCGCAACACCCCCTTCTCCAACTCTAAACTTGGGTGACTCACACCCTTTCTCACCCAAACAACTTTGGGTGCGCAACTATCAACTACTACGCAACTTCTAAATATCTTTATACTCGCGCGACCAAACCACCACTTGCGCGACTACAACACCTGTGTGATGGGAGATCTGAATTTATCTAAATGTTGAACTCTCTGCAGAATGAGTAGGCGTCAACCACTATTTATAGAAATTTGGAAACCCTGAGCTCCGGCGTGCAAGTCTCCTCTCAGCGCGCAAGTCCATCCACCCTAGTCTCTACCGCGCTAGTCACATGCATGACCAAACCCTAAACATTGGTGCCCCTTTTTCCTTTTCCATATTTTGATGTTCTGATCTTGAAAAACATATGGCGTGCAAGTTTCCATGCCTCCAAGACATTGGCACACAATTCCATTTGCCGAAAACACTTTTCTCCATTTTTTGGTTGTGAGGCCCAGAAATTTGGCAAACACTGTAAAATGGTGCCACCTTGTATCTTCTCTTCTTGATCCACCTCCAGATTGGCCATTCCATTGTAAACGTTCTTTAATCAATCATGGATCGTTAATAACATCCCTTAAACTCGACATGCCACAATGAAATCCACTTTTTCATCAAATTTTTATGTCATGGATTGCATTGTCAACGACACAACATGGAGGCCCACTTTATCAATAAGCACAATCACCTAAAAAATGCTTCAATGATACCTTGAGGGATTTTTCCCAACAATATGCCCCTTTGGGATTTTTGAAAAATCTTTCATAAAAAGATACATCGTTAATCATTCATTCACCATTCACCTGTTGCGATTCTGATAGCGGACAAGGATTTACTCAACACATACTCTAAGCCCACATCAGCAATGCATGACGTGAGAAACAAGAGTAAATGAAAAGTTCATCGATGAATCACTTCAACTCTGACACCCACTGTTGATACCAAACTGATTCCAATTGTTTGAAATATTATTACTGCATTCCAACACAACTCTTTTTCTTTTATCACGATCCTCAGCTATCAAGATATCTATTCTTTGATCTATCACTTCTAGTATCATCAGATTTGATACTCTCCTTCTCTGCTCACAGTTATTACTCTTGTCAACTGAAAATCTTCTTTAGAACTATTTCCTATGTTGTCTAAGCTCTAGCTAAGAAATTTAATCCACCTTCAACTCCTGCTATCTGGCTGATCCCCCTGTCAACTTCTCCCCATATCTTCTATGATTTCTCAAATAGCCACACTGTCTCCCCCTTGAACAATCACAATTTTTCTCCCCCTTTGTCAATGAACCCAAAGGTCACTCCATTGCATTCTGCAACAGAGTAGAGAACACATATCAACACATTAGGGAAAAACACATCATACCTCAGATAAAGGGGGAGGCCCACATCCACACTTTTTCATGTGCGGGGAGTCGAATGAACTCCCAGAGCCAGTCGATGCCTCTCAAAAGCTTCCTTGGGTAAGGCCTATGTTAGAATGTCTGCAACCTGTAGCTCTGTAGGAACATACTCCAATTTTACGATTCCCTGCTCAGATTTCTCCTTGATAAAATGATACTTTATCTCAATGTGCTTCTTCCTTGAATAATATACTAGATTTTTTCTATGATTTATAGCACTTGTGTTTTCCCACTAGATTCCGATCAGAGACTTCACTTCAACTACCATATCATCAAGCTGTTGCTTCATCCACAATAACTGTGTGAATGCTTGAGTGGCCGAAATATACTCAGCCTCCGCAGTGCTCAATGAAATGAAATCTTTCTTCTTTCTTAGCCAAGAAATATAAAATCCACTAGGATAGAAAGCACCACCTGACATTGATTTCCTATCATCCTCTAAACAGGCCCAATCTTCATCAGTATATCCCAATAACTCTGTCTGAGATTTGTCATTATATTTCAATACAAATTTCACAGTACCCTTGATATACTGAATTATTATTTTCACTAAAAGCATGCGGCTTTCCTTTGGATTACTCTGATATCTCGCTACATGGCATATGGAAAATACAATGTCAGGACTTTTTTCGTTCAAGTAGAGAAAATGTCCAATACATTTCCTATATTCTGTGATATTAACTGCCTTGTCATCCTCATCTTTGGACAATTTCATCCGAGTAGAAACTGTAGTCTTCATCTCCTTGGAATTATCCATTCCAAACCTTTTCAAAATCTCCATGGAATATTTGGATTGACAAATGAATGTTCCATTCCTTCCTTGTGTCACCTGTAGACCAAGGAAAAACGTTAGTTGTCCAATCATTGACATTTAAAACTCACTTTTCATGAATTCGGAAAACTGTCTGCACTGAGCTTCATCTGATCTTCCAAAAATTATATCATCAACACAAAATAACACCATCATCCTTTGATTAATGTCGTTACTAAAATAGAGATTGTAATCAACTCCCCTATGCTGGAAACCAAGATTATTTAAGTACTGATCAAGTCTAGAGTACTATGATCTAGGTGCTTGTTTCATCCCATACAACGTCTTCTTCAGTATAAAAACATTGTTCTCATCCTCATGAATGAAAAAACCATCTGGATTCTCAATATACACTTCCTCCTCTAGAAGCCCATTCAGGAATGCAGATTTGAAATCCATCTAGAACACTTTGGACTTCCGTTACACTACAATGGCTATGAATAATCTGATTGTCTCCAGCCTTGCAACTGGTGAAAATTTCTCGTCAACATATATTCCCTTTATCTAGAAGTATCATTTGCAAACTAGTCGGGCATTGTTTCAAACCACTGTTCCATATTTATATATCTTGTTGTGATAGAACAATTTAGTCCCGAGGAAATTTTTATCTACTGGTCTCGATACCATCTCCCAAGTCTGATTCTTCTCAATCTAATCAAGATCTTCATTCATAGTATAAACCCAGTTTTCATCATCAACTCTATCAACAAAGAATTTCAGCTCTACCTGAGATAGGAAAGTTTTCTGTTATGGAGACTTCATTTATCTTTTCTGAACTAGAGCTATCTGATCACCAATGATATTCTACCTATCAATTTTAGCTCAACTCTTTGGCTTCCTTGAAGACATAGACTTGAATCATTATTGTTCATTACAGTGTATTCTACTGTGTCAGCATCTGCCACTTCTTCTTCTCCAGTTTAACATTCCTATTCATCACTTTCATCAAGAAACTGGTCGCTATGTTGTTTAATATTCTCTTCATTTTCCACAATAGTGACTTCATTACTCTCAACTAATTTTCCCAGCCTCTTGTTATAGAATTTGTTTTATTTTATTTTTCCTGAGTATCCCAGAAATATTACCTCATCTCCATGTGATTCAAGCTTCCTATTCTTCATTTTGATAATGAAGAACTTACTTCCAAATATTCGAATGTATTTCACTATTGGATTCTTTCCATACCACATTTCATACAGAGTCTTTCCTTAATTCAGACACAATGATCCCTATTTGAGAGTAGACTGTTGTCAATAATACTTCCTTCCAAAACTTCTCTAGTAGGCCATTTTTTATAAGCATTGTTCTGGACATATTTTTGATTATCTGATTTCTCCTTTCAACCACTCCATTATTTAGTGGAGTCCATACTGAAGAAACTT
Organism: Viscum album; assembly: GCA_963277665.1. Classification (NCBI taxonomy): domain Eukaryota; kingdom Viridiplantae; phylum Streptophyta; class Magnoliopsida; order Santalales; family Viscaceae; genus Viscum; species Viscum album. The sequence goes on from OY728133.1 coordinate 672,113,795, forward strand.
GATGCCTTATCACATGTTTCTAGAGATACTATTCTACCTGACTATTTGTGAATTCTCTACCGTTATCTATATGAAAGTTCAGAATATTCTGTCCAAGAATCATTTCAGATTCCCTTCGGTACTGTTTTAGGCATCTGAACACATCAGACTTATGGTAAATAACAAATACTGATTCCATTCTGCTATATTCATCATTGAAAAGAACGTAATACCTCTTCTCGTCAATGGATATTGGTGAAATAGGTCCAAACACATCAGCATGCACCAATTCAAGCACTCTTGTCAACATGTTTTCCTTTTCTTTGTATTTCATTTTGATGATCTTCACTTGTTAAAAGGAATCAAAAGTGTGTGTATGATCATGTGATAGCATAGGGAGATCTCTTGCTGCATCACACTTTAATAGATCTTCTAGAGATGGTTGAAATAAATGACCAAGTCATTTATGCCACAATTTGTTTTCTTCATCTCTGGATTAAAAGAACGTATCATCTTCTCCACTTATAAGGTAGTGATTTCTCTTTGTCCTTTTTCCCTGTAGAACCACTTCCCCATCTCTTCATTTGACGATACACATCTTCTTAGTAAACCTTATATAATTTCCACAGTCACATAGATGACTTACGCTGAGAAGATTGTTACTGAGGCCTTCTACTACCAATACATCAACACATCTTATTTATTTTCCCCCAAACCTGACCTTTCCTGAGCCAATAATCTTCAGACCTTCATTGTTTCAAGACATGCAAACTCCATATTTGTTATATTTTATGCTTGTAAAAAGATTCTTATTACCTGTAAAATAATGAATCATCAGACTCATTCGGGTTCATTTTCATATCTTCATACTTATTCCATAGAACTTGTAGCTTTTCCTCACTGACCTTTGTATCTCATTCATATATATTCAAAAGCTTTTCCCACATGTGATGTGATGTTTTACATGACATCACCTTCATATAGATAGCATTGGATAGGGCTCCCCTTAAATTATTTATTCCATTGGTGTCAGAATCGAATTCTCTTTGTTCGGCTTCCTATAATGCCCCACTGTTGATGTCAGATGTTATACCATGCATTGCTGTTGTGAATACATCCATTCCCAAAGACCCGAAGTACTGTTGCATCTTATTCTTCCATACCTGAAATTTTTCCCGTCGAATATAGGAATCCCATTTTGTTTGGTGACCTCCATTTCAGAGAGAACCAGTAATTTAAACCCTTTTCTCCGATACTAATTGTTAGGTCCAGCAGGTTAGATACCCTGAGGGGGGGGGGTGGTGGTTAATCTGGGTATGATAGATTAAAAAAACTACCCATATTGATCTTGTCTCACTAATAAGAAATACACTCTTCTCTCTCTTTCCTATAACAAAGTATAAAAAAATAAAGCATGAACATGACACATCGATTTTTACTTGGTTCACCCTCACTGGGCTACATCAAAGTAGCATACATCGGCGATGTGGTGATGTACCAAATCCACTAAAAGAACACTACTGTTTACAATGATCGGGATAGATCACTTCTATTCCCAGGCTCACGACCTTTACAAAGTTAAGGGTCAGCTCACTGCTTTCCCAAGGGCCACCTCCTGTTTCTCTCTCTCTGGATCACTGCCGATGGAGAGGATCACCGTCTTCCTCTTCCTTTCCTCACTGATCTATAAAGGATCCACTAAAAGTTTGTAGACCTATAGGTCTCGTCATTATCTCTAATTAATACATCCTCTGTTGTTTGTAGATGCTCTGTTGATGTCCAACTCTCACCGGTAGATGAATATCACTTTGCACTGAAGGTTTCATGAAATCATTCAACTTTCACACAGCCCTAAATATATTGGCACACTTCAACCACGCCTGGTGTGCTTCTCCATGCCGGTGCACAAGTTCACCTCAACCACTTGGATGAAACTCGCTTCTTCAATTTCAAACTTTCATGACTCACACCCTTTTACGCCCAACCAAATTTTGGCGCGCAATTATCAACTGTCGCAGTTCTTCAATGTTTGGCGCGCAAGTGTCCCCAAACCACCTACGCGACACCCTCTTCTTCAAATTCAAACTTGGGAGACTCACACCATTTCTCTCCCAAACCACTTTGGGCATGAAACTATCAACTGGCACACAACATCTAAATATCTTTATACTTACGCGACCACACCACCACTTCCACGACCACAACACATGCACGATGGGAGATCATAATTTCTATAAGTGTTGAAATTTCGGCAGAAAGAGGCATTTTTGAACTCTATATATAGCCATTTGGACACCATGAGCGCCGACGCGCAAGTCTCCTCTTGGGGTGCATGTCCTGCCGCCCTAGACTCTGCCGCACTAGTCACTTCCATGACCAAACCCAAAACATGGGCACCCCTTTTTTCCTTTCCCATATTTTGATGTACTGATATTGAAAAAAATATGGCATATATGTTTCCAAGCCTCCAAAACATCGGCACCCAAGTCCCTTTTCCAAAAACAGTTTTCTCCATTTGTCGATTTTGAGGCCCAAAAATTTGGAAAACACTGGAAAATAGCGCCACCTTGTATCTGCCTTTTTTGAACTGCCTCCAGATTGAATATAACTTTTTAGATGTTCTTGAATCAATCATGGATCGTTAATAACATCTCTTGATCTTGAAATGCCACCATGAAATCACCTTTTTCAACAAATTTGTATGTCATGGTTTGCATTGTCAACAAACAAAACACGGAGGCCCACTTTGTCAACAACCACAATCACCTAAAAAATGCTTCAATGATACCTTGATGGATTTTTTCCCAACAACCCTACTGATGTGAGAGTAGATCATAACTATTTTCATCCTTCTTTGTAGGAGAAAGTAATTGCGCCAGGAACTCCTTCTTGATGTCAGCCCACAAAATTGCACTGTACATCCTCTCTTCGATGTATAGCATCCACCATTGATGCGTGACTCCCCTCATCCGACTGACTTCCAATGGCACCTAGAAATCTGTTGGAGCCCAAATAAAACTGAATGCTATCATAAACTCTTTGAGCCATCTCTCTATCTCCACGTCTGAGACACTTCCCTTGTACATCATGAGGGTTTGTTACTTAAATGCATGAAGCATCTTCTACCACTGGTCATCCTCTTCCTCTTTATCACCCCTCCACTGATAAGACAAATCAGCCCCCTAGACCTCGATCACCCACACTACTCATGTTCATCATCCGGGTGCCATAACTACAAGGTAAATAAGGAATTCTTAAGCCCGCGTAGTGTAGAATATTACGCTTAATTTTTTTAAGCTTGTTATTTATTTGAATTCCCATAATACCCAGAACACACAAAACACACATGTCATTATGATGAGTGTACCTTTCCGAGGGTCTCTACCCTGCAATCAGTGTAGCCTCACAAGGTTGTTTCTAAGGCCTAGAGTCCTTCCATCAGATCAAATGGGGACCTAAATTCCCATTTCCTATATGGTATATCCTACCCTATTTCACACATCAAGATTGCCTAAAACTATTAACCTACCATAACATGTAACCCTTGTTGTGCCTAACCCCGAACTCTATCCTATCTCTCAAACATCACCTCTGATACCATTCTATCTCTACCTGCCTTCACCAAGACAAGAGAAGGGAAAATAGATTTTATGACCCTTCCTTCATCAAGTTCAAGGAGATACAATGATCCACGATTCATGCCCTCAATGGACCTCGAAGTGGTGACTATAAATAAGGGTATAAAATCACACGTAATATTGGAGGTGTTACCCTTCTTATAGAAAATATCAGGAGATAATATGGTAAATCCATAAAACCTCAAAAAATTAAATGTAAAAGAAAATCCAAAAATCAATTCCCATATGTATGTTGTTAAGGTAAACCCATAAAAAGTACAAGAACCCTCAAAAGGAATGTTCCAAAAGAAAAGAAAATGAAAAAATCAACTATCCCATGGTCCAAGATAGTATGGCCCAAAACGGTCCCAAAAGTCCTCATGGAAACCTGAAAGTCGTTTTATATATGTAGGGTGAGTATACAGGTGTACTCATAAAGGAAAACCAAAATCTATCATGCACAAGTGGGGAGTAATTCTAATACTACATGAAAATGGAGTTAACCAAAGAACCTATCAAGGAAACTATCTACCCAAACCTCACAAAGTCACACTCCCCAAATAACGCAATTAAGGTAAGTAATAGTATTATCACATCTATATTTGGATACCCTACATTGCTTTCCCACGGGTCATTGAAGACATCTTACGTGTCAGAACTCCACCACCATTTTGACTATAGTCCCACTATTCTGTCACGAACTGCCTTCACCAACATGATAGAAGGGACAACATATTTCCAGAACCTTCCTTCCTAATGTATAAAGAGAGATAATGACTCCCCGAGTCCCTCCTTCAATAGGCCATAGAGTGGCAACTAGAGACAAGGGTATATAATCACACATAATATAAAAGGAATTATCCTTTTTATATAAAATATTGGGATATAAGATGGTAAATCCAAAAAAACTCCTAAAATTGAAAGTAAAATCAATGAAAAAAATCCATTACCATATGCATGTTTCAATGGTAAACCCAAACAATTTACAAGAAAACTCAAAGGGAAATTACGAAAAGTAAAGAAAATAGAAACAAAAACTATCCTAACATCCAAGCTAGTACATACCCACATGGCCACTGAAGCCCTCCCGGAAACCTGAAAGTATATTTATATAGGTAGGGTGAGTATACAGGTATACTCAGTAGGGAAAACCAAAAGCCCTTGTGCACAAGTGGGAAATCATTCTAATGCCCCGTGAAAAAGGAGATAACAAAAGCACCTAGCGGGGAAAATATCCACCCAAACCTCCCCAAGGCACACTCCAAAAATAACACAGGTCAGGTAAGAACTAGTATTAGATCATCGTTATTTTGGTACCCTCCACCACTTTCTAACTGGTTAATGAAGACATCCTACGCGTCAGACCTCCCCTTCCATTTTCACTGCAGTCCCACTTCCGCCCCTACAACAACCATATGGGCCACCAAAACCACATATCCTGACCAAAGAAACCTAGGCCACCACAACCACACATCCCGCCCATAGAAACCTAGGCCACCACAACCATATGTAACCATGCCTGTAGATACCTGGTCCATAATAACTACCGCTATACCCAAAGACACTTGTGCCTCATCCCGAAGACACTTGGGAAACAAACTAAACCACACACACCTAGGTCAAACACACCAACTACCAATACCAAAGAGTCTTGGGCTAAAAAATTCGACCTTAAGCCATCATAGCCTGCCCGACGTATCTTGAGTTACTTGGGAGGGGGATCAGAAAGAAGCTAATAACTGTCCACCCAATAGGATTTTGGAAAAAACAGCCTCCCCCATGAAATGGGGGTGTTCAGCATGAAGTGATCAACTTGGGTGGGTTTTGAATAAGAAACACAAAAACTAAATTTCTGAATATAGGTGAATTGGAACTAATCCAAACCTAAGGGTTCCAGTACCAACCCATACAGAAACACCCTCATTACAATTCAATATTACAAAATCACAATATCCACAACCATAGAACAACTGATTCCGGGAAAAAAATTCCCCATTGAACCCAATCTTGTTATCATATTCAAGTGATTACATTTAAATAAATTTTCACTACTGGGAAACTAACAATCATATCCACAAGCCAATGAAGGAAAAATAACCCTGAATAAATTTAAACATTCACACCCGATTCTCTTTTAAAGTCACAACAACAAAACGGATCTGTGAGATCACTCGAAGTACTGGAACCAAACAAAGACCCAATATACGACCTCTATAGCATCCCGTCTTATTATAACATAAACATTCATTACATTACACAAAACTGAGGATCTTTAAGGTTTAGTGTCTTGGAAACCAGGAACATAATACATGAAAACAACATAAAGCATTCTTCTTAAACACTTGAAAGGCTTCTCCTTAAGTTCATCCTAGGTTCATTACTGCATCTCATAACCTGGGGACATACATCAAAAGAAAGGGTGAGTAGGAGGCCCAGTAAGGGAAACAAGAGGAACATTTTACATGTGAACTTGATATACTTCAATAAGAACATGAAAAGAACTTTAAGGCATGAGAAAGAAATCATGAGGCATTTCATAATAAAAATAACATTTTTCATAACTTGAAGATGTGGCTACATAATTTAACATAGAAAATCATGAACATATCACCAAGGTCTATCCCCAAGGTGTCATTTGAAAATTACCAAGGTTATTCCCCAAGGTATCGTGAAAATTGTAATCTCTAGTGGTTACATCATTACCCAATGAATTGGAGCGCTATCAGGGCGCACCCTTAAATTTACCTTTATTATAATGTGAGCCACATATATCATCATCAAACATTTCGTAAATAACCCACATAGCATAAAATAAATGGGTTTCATTTCATAATCATAACGTTTTAAAAACTGCTTTAAAGACATGATCTTTACGTCACTTTAAACGCACGGAAGGGAAAGTGGGTCTCATGTATGTAAATCCCAGAATTTAAAATAGAACATTTTGATATATATGTGAATACCCTTGTAGAAATAAGAACTTTGATTATTCATGATATAACATAAAATAATTTTGAGAAAAGAGAGAGGCATTTTGAGACGGAAATTCTGCAGCATAACGGCTATGTTTCGTGGTTTTAGAAAACATTGAAAAGAGAGGGGACATGGGTCACCCACTAATAAATGATCCATAAAATAGTAAGGGGACAGAATAAGAAGGATATATGGACATGGTAATGAAATTTGAAGGACATACCATTTGAAATGAAAAACATGGAAGGAAGACAAAAATTAGATTTCTCTTATGAAAATTCGGCAGCCTAACGGCGTCACTTAAACTTCAATAAAAAAGATTTTACAAGATCAAATAGGGTCTCTCATCATATTATCATAAGATATCAGTATGATAGATATAGATATCATACCCCAACATTATAAAAAGGAACTTGAAAGACTTGAATGAAAATCAAACTTGAAAAATGAGAAGGGTGAAAGAATTCCTTAAAAATTCGGCAGCCTAACTGCATCACTTAAACATTCATAAAACGAAATGATGAGAGTAAGAGGGGATCTCTCATCATATAAACATGAAAAGGGAAGTAAGATTAATATAAAAGAACATACTCTCCCATAAGAACATGGAGCATAAAAGGAATGACATAAAAATGATTACATGAAAAGAAAGAGAGAGGTCGGATCCCTTAACTTAAAACGTGACTCTTGAAACTCAATGTTTTGGACCTTGAGGGATTGGGGGCACCTTGGGACGACTCCTTGGAAGATAAGAAGACCAGAACTTCGTTGGGGGAGAGTTGGGAGTGAAAACTAAAGGAGAAAAGGGTGGGTATTTATAGGGAAATTGAGGGGACAAGGCATTAATGGCCACGGGACACCTCACTAGTGGTTTTGGAAAAACCATGGGCTTGCCCATGGTATTTTCCCATGGTATTGGCCACTTGGGACACCTCATACCTTATCTTACTATTCATAATTCGACCATATTGGATATATACTTAATACATCATTTAATGATGTCATTAAACACCCGTAACTTAAAAACTATATTTTCACTATTCATCGAAAATTCAAATTTCTCAGAATAATCCCAAAATTTCACCTTAACCAAATATCAATGCTCTGATTTAAAAAATGAAATCCATTTTATTAAAATAATTTTCTAATGATTTTTAATTTAATTTTTAAATAAAAACACTATTCATCGAAAATTCATTTTTTTCAGAAAAATCCCCAAAATTTACCTTAACATAATATCGATGCTCTGAGTTCAAAAATAAAGTCCTTTTTATAAAAATAATTATCTATTTATTTTTAATTAAATTTTTAATTAAAAAACAAAATTCACCTGAAAAAACTAATACTTGATTAATAATTTATGAAACCGTTATTTACTCATTTTATTGAATCACATTACTTAATCTAGGTGTCTAAATTATATTAAAACATTATTTGAGTGAAATTATTAATCCATTTAGTCACATTACTAATCCTAAGCATAAAATCACTATTCATAATTTACTATTCATCAAAAATTTAGTTGATCATATTAGACTCCAAATTCCTTACTGAACACTTTTGTAGAAGACCATTTTTTGAAAATCATTACACATCATTAGTTATTTAGGGTTTTCATAAATATTTTAAAATATCCTTTTTTCCAAAATTCATCAATAAAATACAATCTAAAATTATCTGGACAGTTGAAATTTCACAAACATCACTAAAGGAAGAAATCTCAATTCATTCAACTGAAAGGATTACACAAGGAAGCTAGGGTCTCATCACATAGCCCCTTATAACACCGGCATGAGCCCTAAGTGTAAGGTGTGCTATGGTGAGAGAATCTGAGGGAGGATCAGATAACATTGCCCTAGTAGTAATCTCTACTAACTTGAACTTCTCCCGCAGGCGTTTCTGTTCAAGCTTGACACACTGGAGTTCGGCTTGGGCTTGGTCCAAAGCGAAGCCCGCAGATGCTACCTCCTTCCCAAGCTCTGATAAGTGGGCTTCATAAGGTTCGAGTCTACTAGATGAAGCCATCGACTCCTATTTCTGCATTAACCATTAACATCTTATTAAATCAATAAGAGTAAGTTAATATACTACTCAAAAAGATTGGGTCGTTACATTCTTCCCCCATTAAGAAATTTCGTCCCCGAAATTTATACTTGAGGCCTAGTCGAAAAGGTGAGGGTACATTTGCTTCATCGTTTCCTCAGTCTCCCAACTTTCTTCTTCATACTTATGATTCATCCACAACACTTTCACAAGGTGGGTAGTCTTGTTTTGTAGAACCTTGTCTCTACGGTCCAAGATCTCCACTGGTTGTTCCTCATAAGAGAGATTATGTTCCAGTTGTACCACCTCTGGGTTCAGTACATGCGAAGGGTCGGGTATGTACTTCCTCAAGAGAGATACATGGAAGACATCATGAACTTGAGCTAGGTTCGGTGGAAGTTCTAGACGATAGGCCACTGCTCCTATGCGATCAAGGATTTCATAGGGGCCAATGTACCTAGGGATGAGCTTCCCTTTCTTCCCAAACCGCATGACTCTCTTCCATGGAGAAATTCGAAGGAAGACTTTGACACCAACACCAAACTCCAAGTCCCTTTGACGATTGTCAGCATAGCTCTTCTGCTGACTCTGAGCAGCCTTTATGTGTTGTTGGATGGCATGAACCTGTTCTGTCATCTCTTGCATGAGATCAGCCCCAAGAAGCTTTCTCTCACCAGTTTCATCCCAACAAGTGGGAGTTCTACATCGCTTTCCATACAGAGCTTCATAAGGTGCCATCTGAATACTCGAATGGAAGCTATTGTTATAGGAGAACTCCACTAATGGGAGTTGTTGATCCCATTCACCTTTAAATTCCATTGAGCATAATATCAACATGTATTCGAGTTTCTGAATAGTCCTTTCAGATTGGCCATCAGTTTGAGGATGATAGGCCGTACTAAAATTAAATTCAGTATTCAGAGCATGTTGCAGACTTCTCCATAATTTTGATGTGAATCTTGGGTCACGATCAGATACGATGGATAGTGGTACCCCATGCAGCCTTACCACTTCCTTCGCGTATATCTTGGCAAGCTGATCCAGAGAGAAATCTTCCTGAATAGAGATAAAATGGGCTATCTTGGTGAGACGGTCCACAATAACCCATATCGCATTATTTCCTTTGGATGTTTTTGGGAGACCAGTTACAAAGTCCACAGTGATATTATCCCACTTCCATACTGGTATGGGTAGCAGTTGTAATACCCCCTTAGGAAGTTGTCTTTCTGCCTTTACTTGCTGACACACCAGGAACCTTGTAGTGTAATCAGCAATCTCCCTCTTCATGTTATCCCACCAATAATGATCACAAAGGTCTCTATACATCTTAGTGCTTCCCCGATGTATAGAGAAAGTAGAGCTATGAGCTTCATCCATCAGTTCTTTCTTTATCTCCGAAATAGATGGGACACATAGTCTTGTACAAAATTTCAATACACCTTCTTGATCAATATTGAAATCAGGGAACTTCCCATCTTTTACAGCCTCCAACTTCTCCTGCAGCAAAGGATCTTCTTTTTGAGCCTTCTTGATCTTCTCTAGTAATGAAGGTTGAGAAATCATTTGCTACAGGGTTGATGATGTCCCTTTCCTTATAATTCCCATGTCCAATTTTACTAGATCATTAATCAAGGGATCTCCTAGGATCATCATTGTTGCCAGAACAACAGGATCTTTCCTTCTTAACGCATCCACGACTTTTTTTTTCTCTTTCAGGGTGATAATGAATTGAACAATCATAGTCTTTAATAAGCTCCAACCATCTCCTTTGTCTCATGTTCAATTCTTTCTGTGTGAAAATATACTTTAGACTTTGGTGGTCAGTGTATATATCACATTTCTCCCCATAAATATAGTGCCTCCATATCTTTTGAGCAAAAACAACTGCCGCCAGCTCTAGATCATGCGTAGGATAATTCTGCTCTTGAATCTTCAACTTTCGAGATGCATAAGAAATTACCTTGTCATTTTGCATGAGGACTCACCCAAGACCTTTCAGAGATGCATCGCTAAAAATAACGAATCCTTCTCCGATAGAGGGTAGTGTTAACACAGGTGCAGTAACCAATCTCTTCTTCAGCTCTTGGAAACTTTCCTCGCATTCCTTTGTCCAGATGAACTTAACCCCTTTTCGAGTCAACTTGGTTAGTGGATTTGAAATCCATGAAAAGTTTTTCACAAACCTCCTATAATATCCCGCTAAGCCAAGGAAACTACGAATCTTAGTTACTATTGTGGGTTGAGGCCACTCCTCCACAACCATTTTATTTGCAGGGTCAACCGAGATTTCTTCATTGGTTAAGATGTGCCCCAAGAAAGCCACCTATTGTAACCAAAACTCACACTTGCTGAACTTCCCAAAGAGCCTCTCCTTCCACAGAGTTTTCAATATAACCCTTAGATGATCTTCATGCTCCTCAAGAATTTTTGAATATATCAAAATATCATCAATAAAAACTACCACAATGTTATCAAGGTAGTCCTTAAAGACGCTATTCATCAAATCCATGAAAATAGCAGGAGCATTAGTCAAGACGAAGGGCGTAACAGTAAACTCATAATGCCCATATCTTGATCGGAAGGTAGTCTTTAGAATATCTTCCTTCTTCACCCTCAGTTGATGATAACCAGATCGAAGGTCAATCATAGAGAAGAATTGAGACCTGTGATGTTGGTCAAATAAATCATCAATTCTTGGAAGAGGATATCAGTTCTTCACTGTGATCCTGTTCAGTTCTCTATAATCAATGCATAGCCGCATTGATCCATCCTTCTTTTCACAAAGAGAACTGGTGATCCCCAAGGAGACACACTCGGTCGGATAAACCCCTTCTCAAACATGTCTTGGAGTTGTTTCTTTAACTCTTCTAGCTCCACATTTTCCATTATATATGGAGTCTTTGATATCGGTTGAGACCCAGGTATGAGTTCAATGGAGAACTCTACCTCTCTTTCTGGGGGAGGTCTAGGTAACTCCTAAGGAAATACATCCATGTATTCGTGAACAATCGGAACATCTTCTATTTGTATGCTCCCTTTTCCTTTTTCATCATCACCGATTAACTCCATAAAGAAAGCTATAGTAGGTTCTTCTAGATAGGGATCAATTCGGGATATCTCTCCTTGGAAGATAATTGTCCGTCGTTCATTCAAGAATACTGATATTTCCTTACTTCTACATTTGATCTTAGCATTATACTTTGAGAGCCAGTCCATCCCTAGTATAATGTCAAATTCCATCATGGGAATGACTACTAGATTTGAGATAAGATTGTTCTCACCAAAGTAAACACTAGAGTCTCTAAATACTATTGATGCAAGAATAATCCCACATGGAGTCTTGACTGACAAATCTACCTCTAGCAGTTCGGGGATTGATTCTATATTCCTTGCAAACTTGGAGGAAATAAATGACTGTGTAGAACCAGAATCAAATAAAGTAATTGCTTGTTTTGAGAGGAAGACAAGAGTACCTGCTACCACATCATTTGGAACTTCAACTTCAGTTGTTGTGATAGCGAAAGCATGACTTTCTCCCTTGGCCTCTGCTGAGGTTGATGGTGATTCCCCTCCACCTCCCTCAGATTTGGAAATTGATTAGAAAAGTGCCCAAGCTGTCCACACTTGAAGCATGTGACTTCGGGTAGGGCCGGAACCCTCTTTCCTCTATCGTTAGTGTTGGGATGTTGAGGCTTCACATCACTACGATAATTCCGAGAAATATGGCCTTCTCTTCCACACCGGTAGCACTTACCACTTCCCATCAAGCAGTTCCCTGGATGCTTCTTCCCACACTTATTGCATGTGGCATGTTGCATATTCTTTCCACCTCTTTCCTGATCAAAACTTCTTCCTAGGATTGGTTCTAGAGTTCTCTTCTTTTCATTAGATTTGTGAGACCATTGGGTCTCCCCAAACTCTAGTTCAACTTTCATAGCACTTCGAACTATTTCTTCATAGCCATCGTAGTCCCTGTTGGCTAGATTCTTCCGCATATGAGGTCGTAGTCCGCCAAAGAATCTATCAACCTTCCCATTAGGGTCCATAAAAAAGCTTGAGGTATAATGGGAAAGCCTTGTGAAGTTCATCTCATAGGTTCCAACTGATTCATTCTCCTTTTACATTAGCTCGAGAAATTATTTCTCCATTCTCGTGTCATCGAACGAGGGAAATACTTATTAAAGAATATTCCCCGGAATTATTCCCACTCCATAGCTTCCATCTCTCCTCGTGGCTTCGTGTTTTTGATCAGTGACCACCACTGATCAGCTTCTCCCTCTAGGCGGTAAACAGCAAGGGTGACTTTTTCTTTTTCCGAACAATGAAGTACAGAAAATATCTTTTCAATGGAGCTTATCCATTGTTCTGCAACCAATGGGTCAGTAGATCCACTGAATTTTGGTGGTCGTTGACGCATAATGGACTCAATAGAAAGTTTCTCCCTTCGTGGTGAGATCGGCCTCTCATCTTGATTCAAGTTATTACTCATAACTTGAGTCAGTTGGTTCATCATTCGCATGAATGCTTCCATTGCGGCTTCCATCGGAAGGCCGTCAGCACATGGTGCATTGCGGTCACCATCTGTGCGGTTCCTCCTATTGCCCGCCATTTTCTAAAAGAATAAAACCTTAGTGAGAAAATTATTTCATTTATGAATCTTTTAACTAAGACTTCATTCTTAGACAATTATACTTCTCTATAATTCCTTCATAATGATTCATAAAAAGCTTGTGATTAACCAAACATATCCCCCGGGAGTGTCGTAAACAAGAGTCCAGCAATGCCCGTTATCGTGCACCAGTTCCCGTTCGAGTCTAGATCAAAGAGGAGATTTCGTGTTTTACCCCTATGTACATCTGTGCCAGAGCCACCTCTACCTGCTCGTATCCAGACAGGGATGTATTTGTTTGATAAACCACTTACTCAATACTTACCAAAATACCATGAAGTTTTCCTATATTTAAACTTTTATATAGGGTACTTCCTAAAGTTTTTATATCCTAATTTCCACAAATAACTAAACCATCCTTTGATACCAACTATAGCATCCCGTCTTCTTATAACATAAACGTTCATTATATTACACAAAACTGAGGATCTTTACAGTTTACTGTCTTGGAAACGAGGAACATAATACATGAAAACAACATAAAGCATTCTTCTTAAAAAATTGAAAGGCTTCTCCTTAAGTTCATCCTAGGTTCATTACTGCATCTCATAACCTAGGGACATACATCAAAAGAAAGGGTGAGCAGGAGGTCCAGTAAGGGAAACAAGAAGAACATTTTACATGTGAACATGATATACTTCAATAAGAACATGAAAAGAACATTAAGGCATGAGAACGAAATCATGAGGCATTTCATAATAAAAATAACATTTTTCATAACTTGAATATGTGGCTACATCATTTAACATAGACAATCATGAACATATCACCAATGTCCATCCCCAAGGTGTCATTTGAAAATTACTAAGGTTATTCACCAAGGTATCGTGAAAATTGTAATCTCTAGTGGTTACATCATTACCCAATGCATTGTAGTGCTATCAGGGCAAACCCTTAAATTTTCCTTTATTATAATGTGATCCACATATATCATCATCAAACATTTCGTAAATAACCCACATAGCATAAAATAAATCGGTTTCATTTCATAATCATAACGTTTTAAAAACAGCTTTAAAGACATGATCTTTACGTAACTTTAAACCCACGGAAGGGAAAGTGGGTCTCATGTATGTAAATCCCAGAATTTAAAATAGAACATTTTGATATATATGTGAATACCCTTGTATAAATAAGAGCATTGAGTATTCACTTTATAACATAAAATAATTTTGAGAAAAGAGAGAGACATTTTGAGACGGAAATTCTGCAGCATAACGGCTATGTTTTGGGGTTTTAGAAAACATTGAAAAGAGAGGGGAAATGGGTCACCCACTCATAAATGATCCATAAAACAGTAAGGGGAAAGAATAAGAAGGATATATGGAAATGGTAATGAAATTTGAAGGACATACCATTTGAAATGAAAAACATGGAAGGAAGACAAAAATTAGATTTCTCTTATGAAAATTCGGCGGCCTGACGACGTCACTTAAACTTCAATAAAAAAGAAATGACAAGATCAAATAGGGTCTCTCATCATATGATCATAAGATATAAGTATTATAGATATAGAGATCATACCCCAACATTATGAAATGGAACTTGAAGGACTTGAATGAAAATCGAACTTGAAAAATGAGAAGGGTGAAAGAATCCCTTAACAATTCGGCAGCCTAACGGCGTCACTTAAACATTCATAAAAAGAAATGATGAGACTAAGAGGGGATATCTCATTATATAAACATGAAAAGGAAAGTAATAGGAATATAAAATAACATCCTCTCACATAATAACATGGAGCATAAAAGGAATGACATAAAAAGGATTACATGAAAAGAAAGAGAGAGGTCGGATCCCTTACCTTAAAACGTGACTCTTGAAACTCAATGTTTTGGACCTTGAAGGCTTGGGGGAACATTGGGAGGACTCCTTGGAAGGTAAGAAGACCAGAACTTCGTTGGGGGAGAGTTTCTAGTGAAAACTAAAGGAGGAAAGGGTGGGTATTTATAGGGAAAGTGAGGGGACCAGGCATTAATGGCCAATGGACACCTCACTAGTGGTTTTGGCAAAACCATGGGCTTGCCCATGGTATTTGCCCATGGTATTGGCCACTTGGGACAACTAATACCTTATCTTACTATTCATAATTCGACCATATTGAATATTTACTTAATACATCATTTAATGATGTCATTAAACACCCGTAACTTAAAAACTATATTTTCACTATTCATCGAAAATTCAACTTTCTCAGAATAATCCCAAAATTTCACCTTAACCAAATATCAATGCTCTGATTTCAAAAATGAAATCCATTTTATAAAAATAATTTTTTAAATATTTTTAATTTAATTCTTAAATAAAAACACTATTCATCGAAAATGCATTTTTTTCAGAAAAATCCCCAAAATTTACCTTAACATAATATCGATGCTCTGAGTTCAAAAATAAAGTCATTTTTATAAAAATAATTATCCAATTCTTTTTATTTAAATTTTTAATTAAAAAAAACTATTCACATGAAAAAAATAATACTTGATTAATAATTTATGAAACTGTTATTTATTCATTTTATTGAATCACATTACTTAATCTAGGTGTCTATATTATATTAAAACTTTCTTTGAGTGAAATTATTAATCCATTTGGTCACATTACAAATCCTAATCGTAAAATCACTATTCATAATTTATTATTCATCAAAAATTAAGTTGATCTTATTAGACTCCAAATTCCATACTGATCACTTTTGTAGAAGACCATTTTTTGAAAATAATTACACATCATTAGTTATTTAGGGTTTTCATAAATATTTTAAAATATCCTTTTTTCCAAAATTCATCAATAAAATACATTCTAAAATTATCTGGACAGTTGAAATTTCACAAAAATCACTAAAGGAAGAAATCTCAAATCATTCACCCGAAAGGATTACACAAGGAAGCTAGGGTCTCGTCACATAACCCCTTATAACACCACCATACGACCTAAGTGTAAGGTGTGCTATGGTGAGAGAATATGAGGTATGCTCAGATAACATTGCCCTAGTAGTAATCTCTACTAACTTGAACTTCTCCCGCAGGCGATTCCGTTCAAGCTTGACACACTGGAGTTCAGCTTGGGCTTGGTCCAAAGCGAAGCCCACAGATGCCATCTCCTTCCCAAGCTCTGATAAGTAGGCTTCATAAGGTTCGATTCTACTGGTTGAAGCCATCGAATCCTCTTTCTGCATTAACCATTAACATCTTATTAAATCAATAAGAGTAAGTTAATATACTACTCAAAAAGATTGGGTCATTACAACCTCACGCTACCCTAAATCTAAAAACTAATAACATTACAATAGGAGATCCCATCCCCATTAATGTAACCACAAATGAATCGGCCAGAACAATCATATATATCACCAGAATAGAGCAAGGGAGTTTTCAAAATTTTAAATACACCATTCGTTATTTTCATCCTTTTCATTGGGTTAATCGGGGTGATCACACATGGATTCCTGTTCATTGGGAATCCATTTAATCAACTCAGTATATGTGATTAACTATTTTCTTGGTTATAACAATTTAATTACAAGATTATCCAAAAAATAGAGGTTCATTAGTGTGCAAGAAGGGTCCACCAATAGCCACGATTTTTAGTGGAAATAATCCCATACAATTCACAACATATAAAAAAATATTAAAGTGTACAATATCATCATAAAAAAACCCTTAATTCTCTAAAACCTAGTTATTTTCCTAGTTAAGTTTTTATTTCATCCATCCCTAAAGGATCATTATCGTACCCACCCCACTTGATGCACAATAAAGAGAGATTAAAGGAAGAAACACCCTACTTGGATGATCAACAATTGTAGTTTTCTTCCTCACGCAAAGAATTAACAATGGATGCCCGACTTGTAGGGGAAGAATAACATGGAATCCAAGAGTGAGTAGGAAAGGCTCTAACACGAGCTCACAACTAGCCTAAGGAAGAGCGAGTCTAAGCACACCAAGGAAAGGAAAACTGACTGTCCAAGAAGAAGAAAGAAACTTTGTGCGATAAAAGGAAGAGATTCTTGAGTTATGAGATATGAAATCTTGAATTTAATTAAAGGAGGATCATATTTTCCCCACATATTTGGGAAGTTATACACAATGTAATTTATTATTATTTAATAATTCTCCTTTGATAATTAATGATAATGATGAAAATGTAAATACAAAACCCATAGATAAATTGAAGAAAGAGGATACATGTTTTGGTAAACCTAAGGGTCTCCCAATTAATGGGGGTTTAAGACATAATTTACTCCCTTTAAAATGGTCTTAATTTTTTTTAAAGAGGAACTAAAACATAAAGGAGTCATTATGAGGAAAACTGCGGAATGAATCCCTGACAATCCAGCTTGTGGCACCGATCGGGTGACTCACCAGTTGGGGTGACTAATTGGGGACACAACAATTGGGACACACCGATCGGTGACGCACTGATTAGTGACACACTGATCGGGATGCACCGATGGGTGACACACTGATCGGTGACCCACAGATCAGGACACACCGATTGGGATGAAACTATCGAGATGCACTGATCGGGCCACACTGATCAAGACACACTAATAGGCGACACTTCGATTAGGGGGAACCAAATGATGACACATCGATTGGGGTGAACCGAATGGTGAAACACCAATCGGTGTCACCAATAGGTGACACCATGGTGACAACCTACCACCGACACCGACCCCCTCCTAACTCACCCATGACATCCAGGCCACCCAAGCACTGAATTTTGACAAAGTAATAGACCATGAGGGTGTGAGAAATTACATGGAACGATATTCATATTTATCAATATTCCTTTATTATTAATTGAAAACTACAATTTTAGGACTTTTCTAAATTTTGGTGAATCTTTCAATTTAAGGAAAATTAGTTGGTGTTTCATAATGAGTGAAATCCTACACAGTCTAGGGAGTCCATTCCTATATTTTCAATGATATGTGTGTATATTATGTGATATATAGTAAATATATGTTGGAAGGGTTTCCTTGGTGAGACCAGAAATATAAAAACTTGGGGCTTCAATTATTCTTATGATATATTCATGGGTAGTATCTTGAGAAATATGGTGGTTTTAGCTGGGTATGGAAATGTTTTTCTTTTTTGATTCATGGAATGAAGCCCCATATTAAGGATTAGGTATTTTTGAGATCTGATGTTATTCTGTTTAGGCAATGAGAATTTTTTTTGACAAAATTAGTAGTGGTGATTGAGTTTTTTCATTAGTTTAACCTAAGGAATTAGTGATTTCCGATCATATTTAGGTCCTAGAGGACATTGGTTTCATATAGAGTAACCCTTGATGTTGTTTTTTCTAGTCGTTGTGGTTCATGGCCTCAATATACTAAGTGAAATAGGAATGTGTTGTAAAATATCAAAATATTGGAAGTGAACACTATATAATCTATGGTTGTTAATGAAATATTCCATGATATTAAAGCATATTTCATTCTATTTTGAGAGAAATTTTGAGAGTAGATAACAATAATTATTTTGGATTTTATGGTGGGGCGTTGTGGTGGACGTGTGATGGTTATGGTGGTTTTGAGTAATGTCACACCTAAGGGACATGTGTAACACCACAGAAGTTTAGTAAGTGATTCATTTAAATAAATTATAATTTTAGTATATTTTATAACATGAAACACTAAACTAAAATGAGAAACACAATTTTTTTTTTCAATGCCAGATAAATATTGTTACATTATGAGAATAAAATGTAAAATATCATATATAAAATTATTATAAATGAAAAGCCTTATGTAAATAAAAATATATTAACATGATTTATTTTACATATTATTATTATTATTATTATTATTATGAATAAATTGTTTTTTTATATTAAAAATTAATTGAGTAAATTGTTTAGTTAAAATTAAAAATAAAAATTGAAATTTACAAAAATCATTTAGAGTTTAAATGACTATTTCCAAAAAGAAATATATATATATATATATATATTATTTTTATCTCAATAAAATAAATAGAAAATTTTAAAAGGATTATTATAATTTATAATTCCAATTTGGAAAATAGATTAATATTCATTTATCATATAATTAATATGAAATAATTTTAATAAAACATAAATATTTAAAATTCATTTTCCTATAAAATCGTTTTCCATTATAAATTATGTTTCCATGTAAAATTTAAATTTCTAAAATTTATAATTTTAATGTTAAGAAATTTAACTCATTTTCGGTTTCATCAAGACAAAATTAGTTAAGGGATATATTTTTGTTATTTTTTTAAAAATCAATTGATATTTAGTGAATAGTAAGAATATTATATTTTTTTAATTGAATTAATGATAATTTTTATCACTTTATGAAATTGAATTCAATAAATTGGATTTGACATTTGGATTAATAATAATAATAATAAGTTAATAATTTCATTTTAATTTTAGGGGAAAAATAAAAGTAACCATGGTATCAATTAGTCACCAAATAATGGTTTATATGACGTAAAAAGGTTAAACCAAGAGGTAAAGTCTCAAAAATCACAAAAAATCTTACATAAACATGAGGACTAGTTATTTATCAAAATTAAAATATTTTTTCCTATCTAATTATCATTTTTTCAACCACTTTTTGTGACTAAATTATCACTTATTATATTAATAATTTAATATTAAAATAATGTCACCTCACTCACCTATGAATGAACCCCTTAACTACCCCATATTACCCAAAAAAAAATCCATCAATATTGACTAAAATCGTTTATAAAACCGTTCTAAAACATAATTAAAATGTATTTGAGGTTCTGGAATCACCAAAGGATAAATCTATGAAGGCCTAATGAGTGGTAAAATGAATGATATAAAAAGATGAGATAATTTTTCAAACCATGTAATTTAAGTTTTCTTATTTTTACACGTCATCCAAATTTATCAATTTAATCATTGTATAATTAAATTAGTATCATTATAAAACTTAAATTTTAGGATATTTATGAAAAAATCATTATCTACCTTCCATCCATTTGAAAAAGAAAACATTCCTTATATTATTGTTAGAATATAGCCTCCATGAAAAATGTTTTTTATTTTTCATCCCCACCTTACATGGATGATTATATTAGAATATTTATTAAATAAATATTATATTTATGAATTTATTAATATTATGGAAAGTTATATCTTTCACTATATCAATGACATTAACCATAAATGATATTATATATATTACCACATAAAATTATCAAACCTAGATACATTTATTAATTTTAATACACATTCGAAATCATTTTGAACTATAAAAGTTATTTCATATTTCAATGAAAATAAAAATCTATCTCTATAAATATTTACCTTACTAAACTCATTTTAACTCATTTGACCCTGATTAATATATTGATGTAGTTTAGGATAAATTGTGTTAAAAATAATAATTGGTTAATGAGGGAAAACATTATGGAATAAATAAATTACATATTATTGTAAATAGACCTTAAAAAATAAAATATAACGAGAAATGTTCTAAGAAAATAATTTAATATTATTAAGTTGGTTATTAACGAGGTTATAAACATTAACCTAGTATGAAAGTTCATGAGAAAAAGGTTCATTATCTCAATTTAAATTCCAGGATACATGCTTTTAATAATTCCCCAATTTGGTTTTATATTCTGAAAACACTACCCTATTTAATCCTTATAATTTAAATCAATTTTCATTCTTAAGAGCTTCAATTTCATTTAGGATTTCCCAATTAAATTTCCTTTGATTCATTTCCTAATTTAGAAGTGTTTTTATGATCATAATTTTCTTTTATTAATTTATTAAAATTACTATTGATCATCATCATTCTATGTATAATTTATTCCACCATATTATATTATGGTATTTTATCCCATATTTTATCGGTGTTTTTCAAGTAATATTTTCATTCCAACACCCTTTAGTCCACAATTAAACCAAAAAAACTTCTTTTATGTGTACTCGACCATGTATCCTATTTATGATCACAATTCATCCACCTCTATGTCAATATTATTTATATTCTTAAATAATTTTCTTCTACACAATTATATTATTTCTTAAGGAAAATATATTATATGTATTATTATTTTTACTGGGTTTTTAAAAGGAATAATTTCATCATTTTCCACAAAATATATTTTTTCTATATTTAGAAAATTGTAAAAGGAATATAATTTTTAAACATTTTCCAAAAAATTTAATTTTCTTTTATTTTAAATATATTAATTACTATTAGGATTCATTTCCATGACTCCATGGGGTTTCAATAAAAATCTTATTCCTATTATTTTTTGAGATTTTATTTTATATATAAAGAGTAATGTTTTAGAAGAGTGAACAATGTGATTTTATTCTACTAATTTATATTTTTATCCTCTACTTAAAATTTCATATTTTTAAAATAAGTCATTTTCAAGGTTTCAAAATATTCTAATATTTAAAATTAAATTTTTTAATGTCTACTTTCCTCATCTTATAATGGAAATCATTATAGATGTTTAAATGTATTTTAACCATGTTACACAATATTTTAAAAAATATTTTTTTATAATTTCTCATACTTTTTATTCTAAAGAACTAAATGATATATCTCATTTAGAGTTACATTTCTTATTTTAACAATTAAATTATATAATTAATTTATAGTTCATAACTAACTTTATTCATAATGTCTATGTTCTCTATTACACCTAATCTCTATATTGATTTTATGTTTCTCGTTTATGTCTGTATTCAACAATTTTAGGGATATATATCACTTATAATATTTTAATATTGTGATTTATAGTATTGAATTTAATATATTCTAATTAATCTATACATTTTCAGTTTTAAGGGTGATTTATAATAATTTTTTTCAATTTAGAGAGTTAGTAAATATTGAAAATTTGTATACTTTTTATTTTAATATGGATTTTTATTTGTTTAAAAGGCATTTTAGAAATGTATTTTTTTTCTTATTCATTTCTTCATATGATGAATCCATTGGATATATTTGGTAATGGATGGGGCCTAGAATTATATATCTTCATGATTCATCAGTGGGCCTCATGAGACAAACTAGCTTTGGTATTTAGTGAAAACTATACATATTTATGTATAATTTTTTAAAAACAAACCTTGAATGTATGTTTATGATGTCCAAAATTATTCATCTCATTGCTATTAAATCAATTTTTTCCTTTTTGTTATTTACATAGTTGGTTTATCTCTAGATATATTATATTTTTGTGTTTTAAATTAAATGTAATTATTTGATTATTATTTATGCATGCCACATTATACATGATTTATTTATTATAGGATAACTTCTATTGTATGCTACAAAATATTGATTTTTTTAGATAACACTTTTTATTTTTTCTTTTCCCCGGGTTTTGATGATTCATATTATTTTAGATATATCACGATGAGTATCATGTGTGGGGAATATTTTTGGAGATATTGAATACATATTAAAATATATGGAATATTTTTTTGTGATAAAAATTTCCATTCAATGGTAATGTTATATGTTTTTTACTTAAAGGATCATCTTATATCTCTAAAACTCTATAACTAAATGGAAAATAGTATATATGTGACTCAATTTTTTATTGATACTTTAATTATGAGTGGTTTTTTTTAAAATACTTCAGAAGATATCAAACCAACATGTAAAGAGTGCGTTTTGAGCCACAAATCTGAGTGTGTGAGTTTGGGATTCCACATTTTGTTTTAAGATAGTGTTTAGATAACATTATAGTTTATGAAGTTATTATATTAAGATTGTTTAATAGTTATAATTACCACCATGTGGTCATAATATTATGGTTGATCATAATTTTAAATACATTTATGGGCCATTCATATTTCTTGTAATTTGGATTTAAGGTGATTAATGATATTTTGGGTGACATTTATTTTGATTTATGAAGAGTACATGATATAGGTATATTTATACCTCTGTTATTTTATATAATTTTATAAGAAGAAAATTTATATTATTTTGGGAAAAAATTAATATATTTTGGTGAGTCTATATGGTTAAGGTTTATTTTGGTTGGTATACTATTAATGTTGTTAGGGGATAAAGGTTATTATTTAATTATAGAATCATATAATTTCAATATGTTCTTCATAAATGTAAATTAAAAAAGACATTTATTTAAATATAATTAAGAATTAATATTAGAATAGATTGACTGAAACCTTAAATATTTTCATAAATTTAATGCCCCAACCCCAGTTACCTAGAGTCGGTGCATTAATATGTATCATTTTCATGATCGCAAGGGATCAAATATTGAAATACCAATTAGTTTAGTAGCCTTGGAATCACTAGATACATTCATAAGTCGTACATTACATCATAATGTGAAAAACTACAACAAAATCTTTTCTCTATAGACCACACTCTTATCCCCTCATACTATCCCTGCATGTCATTCATAAAATACTTCTTCACATCCTGGGAAAAATAAAACATTTAAAGGGGTGACCTCAGATGCTCAATAAGGATAACAATATAGTAAAAACTTTCATAAATAATCTTAAACATTTAAGGAAATTTATAACTGAAACAAAAGTCTTCTAAACTTGAACTTCAACATAATATGTCAAAGATAAAATGAAATAATGCCATTTAATTTTTCACATGGATATTCTACTAATCGAATAATCACATGAAATATCAATAACCTCTTTCATAATAAGGTAATGCATAATTCCATACTATCATAACCACATAGTCAAGGAATTGTTCCAATAATACAAATAAGATTTTTCCAAAGCCTTGTGCCAAGACACTAGTTTGTCTCATGAGACCTACCGTTGCATCGAGGAGCTATAGAGGGCTCCACCCGTCACATACTAAGTCTAATACATTCCCAATATGAAAAAGTTTAAACATAACATAAGAATTCGTATTAAAACTAGCATAAGAAATTTCAATAATTTATCCATAAACCATGAATGGTGTAAAAATAACACCTCCACAGTCAATCATATCACAAAAACATCAATACAATATGGAATTTTTGTATCATAATAAATCAACTTCAAATAAGCCTAAAATCCATCAAAGGATGTTGAAATGGGTGAAATCAATACTATTTGGGAGAAATATCTCTTTTTTGAAATCAATTAAAAGTCGCAGAATTATAAAAGAAATCATTTATACTATTTAATAGACAGTTGGTTAATAGACAGTGGGTTAAAGTCATTTAATAGACAGCGGGATAAAGTCATTTAATAGAAAGTGGGTTAAAGTCATTTATAGCAAGTCCTTTAAAATTATTTTTAATCATCAAATGAGAATTAGTCTTCAATGGATACGATGGGGAATGAATCTCATCGCATTCGTGGAGACGATATTCCGTACGTACGCACGAGTGAAAATATCATTCTTTTGATATTAAAATAACATATAATTGGATTGTATATTATATATAAAGAATAATAATAATGATATATTTATTATTTACAACAGTAACACATCATTATCATACCCATACAAATAATAATGTATTGAATAACAATTACACCACGACGTGGAGACAGTAAGCCGTACGTACGCACGTATTGTGACATGTCATTGAAAGGATGAATATAATACTGAATAAGGTTGTACAATATTTATAATAACATCACATTATATATAAGATATTGGATTTATTATTTCATAATGTAAATAACAAATAAAGAGTAAGAGGAAGTAGAAATGAACTTGAAAGAGGGCGGTGAAAACATTACCTCTTCTCTGGGTTCTTCCTTTGGATTTGATCAAAAGGGCTCCATAGGATGGATTTCTAATTAAATGTATTCCTCTATGCTGAAGTGAGGATATTTGAGAGATTATTTGGTAAGGGGTTGGCCAAGCAAAATGGCTTTGAAGGTGTTAATTAAAGAGAAGGGGGAGTGCCCTTTTATAAGTGGGGCGAGGAGCACCTTAGGAAATGAGTGAAATATAATTTTATAATAAAATTATTTTCGGTTTCTAATGGATCCAAAGTAGATTATTTCAAAGATAAGGTGGGTATGGGTCTAAATCTACTCACCCAATAGGATTTAGACAGGTTTGGGTCATTATGTTAACCTTATCATTTATTTTTAACTCTTAGATAATTAGTTTCACATTACTATGTCTCTTTGTATTTTTATATTATATGGTTAATATACTTACTATATACTTCCTAGAGAACCCCAAGTGGTTTATTTCTGATAAAAATATCATTATTGTTGGTCGGAGTGAACACTCAAGAGGGGGGTGAATTGAGTTCCAATTATAATTTCTGCTAAAAACAATTTCTATTAAAAGCCCCCAATTTAAAAAACAAATTAAACTGTAGTGAATTTATACAGATTATAAAGGTTCAATTAGTTTCTCAAAGATTGATTAATTCTCAATTAACATAATCTGATGATTAGATAAACTTTTGAAACTAAATTACTGGTTTATAATAAATATAAACACTTGCGAGTTTAACTATCAAAGTAGCTTTGAAAATAAATTATATTTCAAAGTAATAGCAGTGGAATATGAAATAAATGTATATAGTATAGATATAGGTTGTAACTAAAAACACAAGAGTTAACCAAGAAGTTCAGTCTCAAGCTGAGACTTAGTCCTCTCAAAATTTATATAATGTGATCCACACCCTTGATCTGGGTTAACAACAGTGATCACACTGTTCAGGTCAAGAGACCTCTACCACAGTTATACGTGGGATAACAAATAACAGCTCAAAGCTGTCCAGGTCACACTCGACCTCTACCACTATCCACAGTGGGAAATAAAGGATGTAAATATTGTGAGTGATGATTTACAAATCCTATATTTAAGGTTCAGAAGACAGTGTGTGTGTAATAATTAACAGGCTACAGACACTGCTCGTAATGCAAATACTAAATCACTTAGAGCAAGATATAGAGTTCAGAATGGCTCTGGTGATTGCAGTGCAACTCTGGACTCTTCTGGATTTGATCAGAAATGGTTCTGAGTCCTTCTCTGGTATTCGACTGAAAAATAGAGTATCGTTTCTTCTTTCAGTGCTTCCAGGTTTAGCTTGGTTATCGGCTCAGAAAATGAAGTGTTCTGTGCAGTTATTCTTTTGCATAGATTGCTCGATGTATGCTCTGTGTTCTGGAGTCTGGTAGTATTAGTCTTGTGAGTGCAAGTTCTCCAGTTGTTCTTGGTACGTTTTGAGCTTGATCGCAAGTGTGTTCCATGTGCTCGATCTCTTAAATTCTCTTGTCTCTCTCACATTTTTTGATACACACACAATGTCCTTTTTTATGCCCTTTTTTGTTTTTCGAAGAAGAAGGAATGATTATGATTTTCGATCGTACTTTGTACGGTTTCCTGAAATGGCAAAATAAATCATTTAATAACATTAAATGCATCAAAAGTAACAAATGTAACTGTTAGTGTAATAAACAAATAGTGTCGAGGATATAAGATTTTACTCCGCAGTTCATTATAGGTAGTCTTTTTTTGTAGACGTGTACGGTTGAATCGGTGTAGGATCTTCCATCGGTAGCACTTCAAAATCTTATCAGTGGATCTTCTTGGTAGCTCTTATAGATAGCTCGATGTCCATCATTAGCTCTGTGCATCGGTAGCTCTATGCATCGGTAGCTATGTGCATCGGTAGCTCTGTGCATCGGTAGCTCTGTGCATCGGTAGCTCTGTGCATCGGTAGCTCTGTGCATCGGTAGCTCTGTGCCTCGGTAGCTCTGGCTATTGGTAGCTCTGTGCATCGGTAGCTCTGTGTCCATCGGTAGCTCTGGCTATCGGTAGCTCTATGCATCGGTAGCTCTGTGTCCATCGGTAGCTCTGACTATTATGCATATCGGTAGGTCTCTTCAGGTCAGTGATACTTACACTTGACTGTCTTATGAAAAACACATCTAATTCACTTAGAATCATTTCATGAACTTATATAAACATGGATAAGAGATATTGACATAAATCATAAATTATTTTAACATTATTATTAACTTAATCATCTATTTGAAAGTATTAAAGTGTAGATCAACAGTAATTGTGAATATCAGAATATATGAAAACATAATTGGTATTGTTAAAACATATGAATACAAGATTGGGATTATCAAAACAGGTGACGTCAACAATCTCCCCATTTTTGATAATCACAACTTATGATATGGCCATTTTAAGATAGTGAGAACATAGTATTAGATAGTATAACATTAATATTCAATTTTCTCAAAGAAGAGAGTATTAGAGGAAAGAGAAAATAGTAATAGAAAGATATAGATCAAAAATTATCATAGGTAGAATTAAATACAATAGTATCAGAGACAAGTTTGAAAGAATTGGTACCAAAGAATATAGTATTAGATAGTATAACATTAATATTAAATTTCCCCTGATATATTTCTTGTCTCCCTCTTTGTGATAATCAAAAAGTGGGAAACCAAACATAGAAAACTGATAAACTGAGACAGTGAAAAAAAAAATTTGTATTAGATCAAACAAAAAAGTACATAAACAGAATAGAAAAAACAAAAAGATTCCTATCAAACAGCCTTTCCACTTTATTAATCCACATCTTCAATGTGAGCTTTCCCCTTGGGATCAGAAGAGAATTCAGGTGTTGAGGTTACTAGGGAGGACTTTGGAATTACAGAAACGATCAGAGGGGGTCGAGTAACTGATACAGTGACGGGACTTTAATGGGAAGTCCTTTGAGGGATCATAAGTGTGAGACTTCTTATGGCTTGAGCAGGAGTCATCTAAACTGGAGACGCAGTAGAGGCAGAGGCAGGCAAAGCATGAGGTACAATGACCGGTCTGGAATCCACATGCAGGAAGGGAAACAATAGGTTTCTGAAATCCATTATAATGCTCCCTCCTCTCTCCACTGCAGACACAAAATCATCTCTATTTTCAATGAATTTATCCAATGCAGGAGTAAGCTCCCTGAGCTTACTAACCTGCTCTCTGAAGGCCTGAGTCACTGGAGGTAACTTTAGATTCTCAAGCAGAAGTTTGAAATGGTTGTTTAGTTGTTTCTTGGTATAAAACTTTTCAAAATAAGTATCCACCTTATTCGTGATTGCTTCTTGAGATGTAGAGGCCTCTCTCATGTAGTCTTGGACGATTTTCATTATTTATCTGGCTGAATTCCTGGTAGACAGCACAACTCGACTTAAATCTGATGAGTCCACAGAGCCACTGGCTGACATAGAACGAAGCTCCTCCTTCATTAGAGCATGAAATTGATTCAGATCAATTGCATGTTTTGGAACTAGAGGACCAAGAGAGAAGGATACAGCTTCTTTATAGCTTGTGGTAAACCCACTAATCAGATTTTGCATTTGAGAGTCCTGATCTTTGACATGATCCTTCACAGATGTATTGAAAGCATCAAACTCTGAGACCAGCTGACTTACAACACTTTTCACATAGGCTAAATCCTTATCAGCTTGAGATTTTGAACTTATGAAAGAATCTAAAGAAACAACAGATATCCGTAGAGCTTCAAGATCTGCTTCTAGCCTAGAAGTTTGAGTCTGGCACTCCTTGACTTCTTCCATTAGCTCACCCACAAAAGTTGACATATTGCAACCAAGAGAAAGCTCAAAAGACCTTTCTAAAATCTTAATTTCTTCACCAAAACAGTGCTTTATCTCAGCAACAGAGGCACTGAAGGATTCATTAAACTCATGCTTTAGGGATTCGAGGTCAGACTTAGTAACAAAATCAGTAGGAGCAACTATAGTAGATACTCATTCAGAAGCTAAACTGACTACAGAATCAGCCATGACAGATTGAATCGAGGATACTAAAAAAGATTCCATTGTCTTTACTTCTTCTAAAAAACTGACTTTGAGATTTTCTTTCAGCACATCTAAATCATGTACTATGACCACATCAGCAGGTAATAACTCAGAATTGATGTCATAGATGATATTTGGTCTATTCAAAGATACTTCATTATGTGAATCAGGATAATCCAAGCCAAAGACTATAAAACCTAGGTCTTCTACCAAGTCTTCAGACTTGATAGTCACTGTAACATTTCCAAACTTGCTGTGATGCTCCCCCTCAATGGGTGCATTCTAATATATAGCAACTACATTCTCTTCTGGTCTTTCTTCATCAGAATCTTCTATAACAACTTCCATCTCTGAAGTAGTAGGATAATTTTCTGGAATAGATACAGCTTATCCTATTTCTCTTTCTCCATCCATAGAAGGTACAACTGAGCTTCCAATAACTGGACTCAGACTCAATTCAGCAGAATCAGATAATTCAGAGACATTCTTTTCCTCCTCTACATTCTTAGAGACCGACTGGTCTTCCTCATTAGCAGGTGTCTCTACTTCTTCTAGCACATCCTTTTCTAAAGACATAACTACAACAATAGGGCTTGGAGGAAAGTCAGGATCTCCTCCCTCATCCATAGGAGTTTCTTCCTCTTCTTCTTCTTCTTCTGACTCATCACTGTACTCAGGTTCCTCTTCATCAGGTCCTAGACCTGGATCTCTTT
This sequence comes from Viscum album, assembly GCA_963277665.1. Lineage (NCBI taxonomy): Eukaryota > Viridiplantae > Streptophyta > Magnoliopsida > Santalales > Viscaceae > Viscum > Viscum album. The sequence goes on from OY728133.1 coordinate 672,143,560, forward strand.
TATCCTTTGGCCTTGAAGGATAATCCACAGGATTGAACTTATCATATACCTTTTGGTCATCATTGACACATTCTCCTCTCCACGGTTTCCAATTAATATTCATATATTTGAAAATTGTAGAAGTGATACAAAAGTTGCTCTTCACTACAACTGTCTCATCTTGAGACTCAGCTATCCCTTTCACTTTGATCATTACAGAAATCAGCTTAGCAAATAATAGGGTTTTAGTCTTTGATTTCGGCCTTGTCATATCTTCCATTTGACTCATCACCATTCTGCATAAATTGACTTTGACATCATGTCTCAAAAGATGTAGGATATAGATATCCTGATATCTCAAATTATAAAAGTCTCTTCTCCTTGGTATCAATACATGTTGAACAAACTTGAACAGTAATATGTTCTCTCCATCCATTTATGCAGCAACCACTTGCCTTGGAGTTCCATCACCAGTCAGTTCTTTCAACGCGGTCTCATGATCAAAAATGTCACTGGTAGGTGGCATTGCTCTTGATACATATCCAGACACACCTTCATGAGGAACTTTTAAGAAATCAGCCCGTTCTACTGATGAAAAAGATAGCACTTTACCATTTACAAACGAAGATACTCGGTTCTCAAACTCTAACTTCTCGAAGCTTACGAACTCGTAAAACTGTTTTATCAACTTTGGGTAGTAGGGACCGTTGTTATTTGAAAATCAGTCTACCCATCTCTGAGCTTCCATAACTTCAAGCACCAAGGACCTTCTGGGCAGCAACCAGTCTATACACAGCTCTTTTTCGACCACAATAGCTCTATTTTGCAGATGAGGATTTACTAGTCTCCTTCATGACCTAGTTCTAACATCACTACTCGCTTCTGGCTCGGACTTCTGCCTTTTTTTCTTTAGGCTCAACACAGTCTTCTCGGATGACCAGAATTTTGGTTTTTGCCATCGCTGGTTTGAGGGATCTCAGGTTTGCAGAGGTTTCGGGTTCAAAGGTTTGAAGGTAAAAGGTTTTGGGTTCGGTGGAGTGAGAAGCAGCTTAGACTTAATTTTATCATTTAGGAATCATAAGTTAAGAAAATAAAAAAAAATAAAAGAAAACGTTTCACATTCTTGAAGGAAGACAAATGATTTAAAACAGAACTTTATCGGTGATGATTTTTATCGGTGAGGATTTCTATCGGTGAGGATTTCTATCGGTGAGGATTTCTATCGGTGAGGATTTCTATCGGTGAGGATTTCTATCGGTGAGGATTTCTCTCGGTGAAGATTAAACATCCCTAGCTCGCGCCTAATGTAACATAGCCTATCCACACTTAAGGGTTTTGTGAAAATGTCGGCCAATTGATGTTCAGTGCCGATAAATTCAAGATAAATATCACCCTTTTGATAATTATCTCTCAGAAAATGATGCCTTAAATCAATGTGTTTGGTTCATGAGTGAGATACATGGTTCTTTGAGATGTTTATTGCACTAGTGTTGTCACGGTTAATCGAAACATGCTTAAAATCATATCCATTTTCCAAGAGAGTGTGTTTCATCCACAGAATTTGTGCACAGCAACTACCAGCAGCTATATACTCTGCTTCGGCAGTGGATAGAGCTACAGAATTCTGCTTTTTACTACACCAAGATACTAAGGATTTTCCTAATAAATGACATGTTCCTGAAGTTTTTTTTCTATCTAATTTGCAACCAACAAAGTCAGCATCTGAATAACTCATTAACTCAAAGGATTGTCCTTTTGGATAAAATAATCCTAGGTTAACAGTATGTTTGAGATACTTGAAAATTCTTTTAACAGAAAGCAAATGAGATTCTTTCGGTTATGGTTGAAATCTTTCACACATACATACACTGAACATAATATTTGGTCGACTAGCAGTAAGATAATGTAAACTACCAATGAAACCCCTATAATTGGTTTGATCCACTTGTTTCCCAGTTTCATATGTATCCAATTTAAAGATTGTACTCATAGGAGTTTCACTCTCCTTAATACTATCCAAACCATATCATTTTAAAAGATCCTTTGTATATTTACTTTGATTCAAAATGATACCATTTTCATTTTGAAATACTTGAAATCCAAGAAAGTATTTGAGTTATCCCAATAAACTCATTTAAAATTCATTTTTCATTCTTTTTGAAAAATCAGTACATAAAGACTGTTTAGAAGATCCAAAAATAATATCATCAACATAGATTTCTACAACTAAAACATCTTTAGAAATTATTTTAATAAAAAGAGTTGGATCAGCAATCCCTTTAGTAAAACCTTTTGAGATAAGAAAATTGCTGAGTCTATCATACCAAGCTCTTGGAGCTGGGTTTAAGCCATATAAAGCTTTAGAATGTTTAAAAACATGATTTGGAAAATGGGGGTTTGTAAATCCAGGAGGTTGTTCTACAAAAACATATTCAATTATAAAACCATTTAGAAAAGCACTTTTGATATCCATTTGATATAACTTGAAATTTAGATGTGTTTCATATGCATGTAAAATCCTAATGGCTTCTAGTTTAGCTACAGGTGCAAAGGTCTCCTCATAGTCTATGCCTTCTTCTTGACTATATCCTTGTGCAACTAGCCTAGCTTTGTTTCTAACTATGTTTCCTGATTCATCAACTTTATTTCTAAAAACCCATTTAGTGCCTATTGTTAGTGTGTCCTTAGGTCTGTCAACTAATTCCTAGACTTTGTTTCTTTCAAATTGGTTTAACTCTTCTTTCATATCCATTACCTAGAATTCATCAACGATAGCATCAATAATGTTTTTGGGTTCTAGCTGGGAGAGAAAAGCGTGATGTTCAACCTGATTTCTTAGAGAAGCTCTAGTTTCTGTTCCTCTATGAATATTACCAACAACAACATCCAAAGGATGATTCTTTAGAATTATTGTTGATCTAATAAAGATAGGACTAGACACTTCAGGTGCATCAGTAGGTTCGGGTTCAACCGAAACAGATTCTGGAAAAAGTCCTGAACTGGAAGTTTTTATAACAGGTTCTTTGGATTTATCATTAAGGTCCAGAACAGACAAATCTTCTTCAAGATTCTCAAGAGAGGTTTTATGCTCATGTGGATCGGTTTCATCGAATTTGATGTGAACAGATTCTTCCACACATTTGGATTTCTTATTAAACACTCTATAAGCTTTACTTGAAGTAGAGTAACCTAGAAAAATTCCTTCATCACATTTAGAAGAAAACTTGTCCATATTATCCATTGTGTTAAGAATAAAGACTTTGCAACCAATAACTCTGATGTAATTAAACTTAGGCTTCCTATTGTTCCATAACTCATATGGGGTTTTCTTAAAAACAGGTCTGATCAAGACACTATTGATAACATAACAAGTTGCATTTACAGCTTCAGCCCAAAAGTAAATAGGCAGTTCATTTTCATTGAGCTTGGTTCTAGCTATTTCGTGAAGGGTTCAGTTTCTCTTTTCTACTACACCATTCTGCTGAGGTTTCCTAGGAGCTGAAAAGTTATGAGTGTAGCCATTGTGTAAGAAATAAGATTCAAAGTCTTTATTTTCAAACTCACGGCCATGATCACATCTCAGGGTCTTAATTTTGAGTCCACTAAGATTTTCTTCAGACATGGAGTATTTAACAAAGGAAGAATAAGCATCACTTTTGTGAGCTAAGAAATATACCCAAGTATATCTATAGAAGTCATCTACTAGAACATAGACATAGTGCTTCCCATTTAAACTAGTAACTCTTGATGGTCCAAAAACATCCATGTGAGCCAACTCAAGTGGTTGAGAAGTTGAGACTTCTTTCTTTGATTTAAAAGAAACATTGTGTTGTTTTACCTTTTGACAGGGATTACACACTTTGTCATTTGGGAATTCTAATTTAGGTAAGTCTCTAACTAAGATTTTCCTAGCCAGTTTTCTAGGTGAGTGAATGTTGCAGTGTCCTAATATTCTGTGCCATAGCCAAGATTATTTATGAAAATCATTCAAACAAGAAATATTTTGAGTGGATAAGGAATTTAAATCAATAGCATAATCATTTTCATTCCTTAGAGAAGAAAATACTAAAGCATTTTTGGAGTTAAAAACATCACATGAATCATTTTCAAACATGACATTGAAAACATCATCACATAATTGAGATATACTAAGCAAGTTATATTTAAGTCCATCAACGAATAATACATTAGAAATTAATACTGAGTCAGTGTTACCAATCTGGCCTAGGCCGATGATTTTTCCTTTAGAGTTGTCACCAAAGGTGACATAACCTCCATCAACCATTATTAAGCTCTTGAAGCAAGAATAATCTCTCGTCATGTTTCTTGAGCACCCACGGTCTAAATAACATATCTTCTTGTGACAGATCATCAAGCAGGTCTCCTATAAAACAGATTTAAATAAGAAATGACTTTGGTACCCAGATTTTCTTGGGTCCAGATAGGTTAGCAATCAGGGCTTTTGGTACCCAGATTTGTTTTATTGATTTTATACAATTAATAGAAGTAACAGATTTTTAAAGATAAACATTATTTTGTCTATAACCATATGAATATCCTGTTGAAGCATATTAATTTCCAAAACTGGAACTAGAAATTTTTTTTTCAGACTTAGGAATAAATCAGGTTCTGGTGAACTATCTCTGTCTAGGTTGGTATCCTAAACCAGTAGCATATCTAGGTGCAACTTGCTTTCCTAGCATTTGAGTTAGAGCATCCTTTCCATTTGTGAATTTTTCTAATTCCTTTCTGAGTTTCTCATTTGACAGTTTCAGTTCTGTATTTTCCTTTAATAGTTTAGAATTATTTTCCATTTCTATATGAAGATCAGATTTATGCTTAACACTTAAAGCATACTGTTTCTTTAAACCTTTGTATTTGTCTTTAAGCTCATTACAGGTTTCTTCTAACATATCACAGTACTCAAATAGTTCATATTTTGACATGTTTTCCGAATCAGAATCATCTCCAGAATAATATGAATTTCAAACAGGAGTGTCAGATGTAACCTCAGAAGTATTTTTCATGAAACACATGTTGGCTCAATTCATTTCAGAGTCTGAAGATTCGGCTTCACTAGTGCTATATTCTGAAGCACTCCAGGTAGCCTTCATGGATTTCTTGTACTTCTTATCTTTGTAATCATATTTCTTTTTGAATTTTAACTTTGGACAGTCTACTTTGATATGTCATTTTTTCTTGCATTCGTAGAAGACATCTTCATCAGTCCTGTCAGCTTTCTTCCAATCCTTTTTCCATTTGCCTTGTTGATCATACTTTCCTTTGTAATTTGTCTTCTAAAGAATTTCTTTTTCCTATAAAACTTCTTGAATCTCCTGGCTATCTGATCCATTTTTGCATCACTGTCATACTATGAGTTTTCACTTGTTGAACTCTCATCCTCCATTTTTATTTTATCATTCTCCTTACTCTTCAAAGAAGTAGACTTGAAAGCTACAGATTTTCTTTTCGGTTCATCATCTTCCTCTTTGTTTACCTTGATCTATTCTTCATACATCATCAATTTGAAAATAAGCTCTTTGACAGGTAGATCACCAATGTCACATGATTCTATGATTGAGACAGATGTGCCTCTCCATCGGTCTAGTAGACATCTCAAGATTCTCATAATTTGTTCCTTTGGTGGAACAACTTTTCTGAGTGAATTCATAATATTGACTATCTCATTAAACCTGAGATACATGTCAGAAATAGGTTCATCAGAATTCATTTTAAAATTATCATACTTAAAAGTATAAGTGTTAAATATCATTTCTTTAACATTATTTGTTCCTTCATGAGAAACAACCAAGGTATCCCAAATTTCAAAAGCAGTTTTGCATGCAGAAATTCTATTGAATTCTTCATCTCTGAGAGCACAGTACAGAGCATTCATAGCTTTACAATTATTATTGTAAGAAATCTTTGTATGTTCATCCCAAGTAGATCTATCAGTAGTGGGAATTTTGTATTCAGATTCAATAGCAGTCCAAATATCAAAACTCATGCTTTCTAGATGAATTTTCATTTTAAGTTTCCACTGAGCATAGTTATTTCCATTAAAGAAAGGTGGCCGGTTAGTACCAGCACCCTCAAGTCTATTATCCATTATAAATAAAATTTAAAGAGATAAAAATTTAGAAATAACAGAAATTTTATGAACCTTAAAACACAACTAAAATCACAGTTGTGAACTAGAGAGTAAATAAAATGTTTTGCAAAACTAATAACCTTTGATACCAAATTTTGGTCGGAGTGGACACTCAAGAGGGGGTGAATTGAGTTCCAATTAATATTTCTGCTAAAACAATTTCTATTATATTCCCCCAATTTCAAAAACAAATTAAACTGTAGTGAATTTATACAGATTATAAAGGTTCAATTAGTTTCTCAAAGATTGATTAATTCTCAGTTAACTTAATCTGATGATTAGATTAACTTTTGAAACTAACTTACTGGTTTATAATAAATATAAACACTTGCGAGTTTAACTATCAAAGTAGCTTTGAAAATAAATTATATTTCAAAGTAATAGCAGCGGAATATGAAATAAATGTATAGTATGGATATAGGTTGTAACTAAAAATACAAGAGTTAACCAAGAGGTTCAGTCTCAAGACAAGACTTAGTCCTCTCAAAATTTATATAAAGTGATCCACACCCTGGATCTGGGTTAACAATAGTGATCACACTGTTCAGGTCAAGAGACCTCTACCACAGTTATACGTGGGATAACAAATAACAGCTCAAAGTTGTCCAGGTCACACTCGACCTCTACCACTATCCACAGTGGGAAATCAAGGATGTAAAGATTGTGAGTGAGGATTTACAAATCCTCCAGTTAAGGTTCAGGAGACAGTGTGTGTGTGTGTAATAATTAACAGGCTACACACACTTCTCGTAATGCAAATACTAAATCACTTAGAGCTAGATATAGAGTTCAGAATGGCTCTGGTGATTGCAGTGCAGCTCTAGACTCTTTTGGATTTGATCAGAAATGGTTCTGAGTCCTTTTCTGGTATTCGACAGAAAAACAAAGTATCGTTTCTTCTTTCAGTTCTTCCAGGTTCATCTTGGTTATCGGCTCAGAAAATGAAGTGTTATGTGCAGTTCTTCTTTTGCATAGATGGCTCGATGTATGCTCTATGTTCTGGAGTCTGGTAGTAGTAGTCTTGTGATTGCAAGGTCTCCAGTTGTTCTTGTCACGTTTTGAGCTTGATCGCAAGTGTGTTCCGTGTGCTCGATCTCTTCAAGTCTCTTGTCTCTCTCACATTTTTTGATACATACACAATGTCCTTTTTTATGCCCTTTTTTATTTTTCTGAGAAGAAGGAATGATTATGATTTTCGATCGTACTTGGACGGTTTCCTGAAATGGCAACATAAATCATTTAATAACATTAAATGCATCCAAAGTAACAAATGTAACCGTTAGTGTAATAAACAAATAGTGTCGAGGATATAGGATTTGACTCCGCAGTTCATTATAGGTAGCCGTTTTTTTGTAGATGTGTACGGTTAAATCAGTGTAGGATCTTCCATCGGTAGCTCTTGAAACTCTTATCAGTGGCTCTTATCGGTAGCTCTTATCGGTAGCTCGATGTCCTTCTGTAGCTTTGTGCATCAGTAGCTCTGTGCATCGGTAGCTCTATGCATCGGTAGCTCTGTGCATCAGTAGCTCTGTGCATCGGTAGCTCTGTGCATCGATAGCTCTGTGCATCGGTAGCTCTGGCTATCGGTAGCTCTGTGCATCGGTAGCTCTGTGTCCATCGGTAGCTCTGGCTATCGGTAGCTCTGTGCAGCGATAGCTCTGTGTCCATCGGTAGCTCTGACTATTATGCATATCGGTAGCTCTCTTCAGGTCAGTGATACTTACACTTGACTATCTTATGCAAAACACATCTAATTCACTTAGAATCATTTAAAAACTTATATAAACATGGATAAGCAAGATTGAAATAAATCATAAATTATTTTAACAATATTATTAACTTAATCATCGATTTGAAAGTATTAAAGTGTATATCAATAGTAATTGTGAATATCATAATATATGAAAACATAATTGGGATTGTTAAAACATATGAATACAAGATTGGGATTATCAAAAAAGGTGAGGTGAACAATTATATAAGTCTCATTGTCGTTCCTTATATTTTTAGGAATAGAATATCAATTAATACCACAATATTGGTTTTAAAAACTCATTTATGTCAATTTTGACACTATTTGGAAATTGATTTCTGTGAAAATCATAACAGAATGATTATTTATAAAAAAATTTAATTAAATAAATCCTAACATTTCATATTAACCTAGAAAGTTTTTTAATTCATAAAACGTCCCAAATTATATTTATTTGGGTATTTATAATATCACTAATTTTAATATTTCAACATTAAGGTAATTACTGCATCATTATTGTTCCATAAATTAATTAATTTATATAGTATTTAAAGATTATAAAAAAATACCATGATGTTGGAAATAATTTTATCTTTCTAATTAATATTTATAGTCGAAATGTTAACTTATATTACCCCATGTAAAAATTAATTTTCTAAAAGATATTGGTTTATTTCATTTTTACCTTTACTTTATGTTAATTAAAATAATGTGTCATTATCCCTCTTAAGTGGCTCAATGGGGTCCCCAAATCGACCCAAAGATGCCCATGGTCGGTCATGACTCATCCAATATGGTTAGGAAAAGTATTAAGGTAATTTTGAGTTATTATAATATTCTTTTATCCTTAAACTACCTTATTTACCATTAACCGCTGTAAAAAAAACTCAAAAGTTACTATTCACCAAAAATTATTTTCATCTTATTGAACCACATTTTACTTAATAATAACATCCATGTATGTCAGATTTTTGAAATTCATTTCACAGAAGTGGTAAAATTTCATTTTAATGAAAAAGTCTGTTTTTTAACTACTACTTAGTTGTTTCACTATTCATCAAAAATTGATGTTTTTTTCAGGAAAATACCAAAAATTCAGTCGAAGATATTTTTATATTCTGAATTAAAATATTATGTCTATTTTACAAAATTAAAAACATAGAAGTTACATTAATTAATTTAAAATTAATTCCCATTGTCAAAACAAATAGCGGGTTTTTAAGAAACAAAATCTGTCCAAAGATTGACACTTATTTATGCCCAATTTCAAAGTGAAAATTCTTCCAAAGGCCAGAATTGGATTAAATGGTAAAAATATAATCTAAATACACGTTAAAACCATTTTAAATGATAATATAACCATATAAATAAATTATATTAAAAGGGAGTTTTGAATTAAAATACAGTATTTTTCACTATTCCTCAAAAAATGAATATTATCAGAAAAATAGAAAATTTTTACAGAAACTAAATTTTGTTGTCTCGATTCTAAAGAAGAATTTTAGTTTTTCAAATTGATTATATAAAAGTTTTAAATATTTTATTTGAAAAGGGTTCACCATTAAAAGATGGTAAATTTGCATATTTGAAAAAATACAACTGTTATCTGAAAAAATGAATTTTATTATATTATGTATAAGAAACACATAATATGGATTCTAAAATTATAATTATTATATAAAATTAAAAATTCAGTTAAAACTATTCATAACTACTTTTGAATGGCCAGTTTCGTATGTCGTGATGCGCTTAAACTCAGTGTTGCGTTTAGGGAAAGTTATTTCATTGCTTTTAAAAAATAAAGTAATATGAAATCTTGGGGTGTTAAATTCTACCCTCCTTCAAAAAATTTATTCGTTTCTATTTGAAAATTTTCTTCTAAAATAAATAAAAAATACATTTGTGGAAAACCCACATTGAAAATTGGGTTAATAAAACATAGTCTTAATAAGAGTGAAAGAGAAATAAAAGGGTAACCGCCAAATTATGATCTTGATTAGGAGAACATTGGTGGAAATCAGAGACCCATATTTGGAGGAAAACGTAAATATTTATAGGGAGTGATTGAGTTCATCAATCACAAACAAGTGTAAAATTGATGGCCTCAAAAATATCATTGGTTAAACACAAGGTATTAGGATAACACATTTTTGGTTTTATAATTCCTTCCCTAAAGTTTAAGAGTAGAATAAGAAAAAATATATATATACCTAACAAGTATAGTTTCATTATTCAATAAATTTCTACCATAAACTCATCATTCCCACTAAAAGGTTTACAAATTAAAAATATTCTATTCGTTATAATCATATTGGGTTCCAAAAAAATGAATTTATAATTCATCTATCAGAACTTTTTTTAAAAAACTACATTATATAGTCCAGGACATCACGTATGCCAGTGGTATGTGATGCACCATTTTCTCCCTTCGGTTGCAGGTTCAAGCCTCGTGGTCTTGCCAGACAAGATGGATTGTCACCCATCATCTGGGTTGGCCTTTTTATAATAATCCAAAAATAATCTCTAGAAATTATTTAACCTTGAAAATAGTATAAAATGTCAAACATAATCGATTCCAACCTTTAGACTAATCCAAAATACTTTTTTCAAAACTCAAAGTCCAAAATTTATAAGGAAGGTAAATACAATGGAGATCATTTTTTTCACTTAAAAACATGTGAAAACCTTCATCATATATTCTTTTAAAACACAGAATCATCCTTAGTTACCATAAAACCTTAATGATTACATTCATGATCCCTTATTCCTTAAAAAATAATAGATATACTCCTTATATCAACAAATGATGAATACTCCAACAATGATAAAAAAACATTAATAAGTGCCAATGTGGTCAAGAATATCAATTATAATTTATCCAAATCAACCATCTCTTATTCCAAAATTACTACCTCAATATCAGGACCTTATTAAGGATTACCTTTCCTTCAACAATGTATTTTCAATAAAAAAATTTCAACTAGCTATTGAGTAACTTTTCATAGTACTATATAATATCGAATCCTTAATGAAATAGTACTGTAGTACAATACTTATTTATTTACATAATTCATATAACTGGTACATCATCCATGAAAAACTGAAATGACATAATTATTTGAAAACAACTTAAGAAAACACATCATTACTCTTCATCTATGGTAGTATCATAACATGATTATTTTCAAACAGAATCATTTGCGGCATACTCTGAGGACTGAGACATTGATTCGCATAGTGTCCAAACTCCTTGCATATGAAGCATTGTACATTTGAAACCATTTTCTTACCCTTTCAATCATGTACTTGGTGTCCTTTTCTCCACACTTATAACAAACTCACACTCCCTTGATGCATTTACCAAGGTGATTCTTTCCACAATTATCAGAAATGGGAAAATCCTTCTTTCACTTTTTCCCTTTATTTATCTTTCTCTCTTCCATATTTTTCTAATCTTGCTTCCCATAAAATCTGTAGGTTTTAGAGAATTAATTACATATTATACCACTTGTAACGCCCCGACCCCAGTTACCCAGAGTCGGTGCATTATTACATAACATTGGCATGATCACAAGAAAGATCAAATCTCGAAAGACCGATTGGTTAAGTAGCCTTGGAAACACTAGATATATTCATAAGTTTTACATTACATCATAAAATGAAAAACTACTACAACAACATAATGTTTCCACAATCCACACTATTAACCCCTCATAAAATCCCTGCAGGTCATTCATAACTTACTTCTTCACATCCTGGGAGAAATAAAACATAGAAAATGGGTGAGCTCAAATGCCCAGTAAGGATAACAATATAGCGGAAACATTCATAAATAAGAATAAACATTTAAGGCAATGTATAACTAAAACAAAAGCCTTTTAAATATTAACTTTCAACATGGTATGGCATAAATAAAATTAAATAATGCCATTTACTTATTCACATGGATATTCTACTAATCGAATAATCACATGCAAAAAAAAATCAATAACCACTTTCATAATGTTGGAATGCATAATGCCAGACTATCATAACCACATAGCCAAGGCCTCGTGCCAAGACTACAAATAAGATTTTTTCAAGGCCTTGTGCCAAGACACTAGTTTGTCTCATGAGACCTACCGATGCATCGAGGAGCTATAGCGGGCTCCACCCGTCACATATTAAGTCCAATGCATTCCCATATGAAAAGGTTTAAACATAACATAAACATTCATATTAAAACTAGCATATGAAATGTCAATAATTTCACCATAAACTATGAATGGTATAAAAATAGCACATCCAAAGTCAAACATATCACAAAACCTTCAATACAATATAGAAGTTTTGTATCATAATAAATCAACTTCAAATAGTCTTAAAATCCATCAAAGGATGTTGACATAGATGAAATCAAAATTCTTTTTAAAGAAATATCTCCTTTTATTTTGAAATAATTTAAGATCCATATAAAATAAAACATTTTCTTTGAAAATATTCTTATAAGCTTGTAAGGGAAGCTTTGATGATTTTATAACGGTGGAAAATAGCCGCACCCGCCGTATAATTAAAAAAACATTCTTACCTTAATTCTTTCGAAAAGGTTAAAAAGGACCTTGTTTTGAAAACGACGGAATGATTCCTTTATAAACCTCTTATAAAAAGTCAAACAAGGGTATAAATGACTTTAACCCATATTCTTGTAAATAATAAATATGTTTTGAAATACTTTTCGAAGAATCATGGATGTTGATGATAAAGAAATCCCAGTAGATTATTACTTATAAACAACCTCGGATAATGAAGAGATTGTGAAATAACCCTTACCATGTACTTTTTCTTGGTTGGGGTAGGTTAACCTCCTGTATAATGGTGAAATAATTGTTATTAAATTATAGAAGAATCATATACATTAATATGATATCATATATGATCTTTTAATATTGATTTGATAATAATATCTTAGTATTATCATTATATCGGGTGTTAACTTACTTGTTTTCTTTTATATGTTTTGTTACGTAAGACATGTTTGTAAAGGATAGGTTGTATATTATTCATATCCAGAATGATATCAAGTCCTTAAACATCATTTTTAAATCATCAAATAATAATTATACTTGAATGGATACGATGGAGAATGAATCTCATCACGTTCGTGGAGACGGTAGTCCGTACGTACGCACGAGCGACAATATCATTCTTTTGATATTAAAATAATATATAAATGGATGGTATATCATATATACAGAATCATTAACATGTTATATTTATTATTTACATGAGTTACACATCATTATTATACCCATCCAAATAATATTATATTGAATAACAATTACACCACGACGTGGAGACGGTAGTCCGTACGTACGCACGTATGGTGACATGTTATTCAAAGGGTGGATAGAATACTAAATATGGTTGTACCATATTTATAATAACATCACAGTATGTTTGAGATACTGGAGTTATTATTTTCGAATGGTAATAACAAAGGAAGAAGAAGTGGAAGAAGAAATGAACTTGGAGAAGGGTGGTGAAATCATTACCTCTTCTTCGGGTTCTTCCTTTTGATTTGATCAAAAGGGCTCCATAGGTTGGCTTTATGATCAAACTAAGGCCTCTAGGTTGTAGTGAGGGATGTTGGGAGAGTATTTTGGCAGAGTTTGGCCGAACCAAAAGGCTTTGAAGGTGTGAATAAATGAGAAGGAGGAGTGCCCTTTTATAAGAGGGGTGAGGGGCACCTTTGGAAAAGCTAGAAATATTAATTTATAATAAATTCATATTCGGTTTCTAATGGCTACAAAGCTTATTATTCAAAGGTTAAGGTGGGGATAGGTCGAAAACCACTCAACCAATAGAATTTAGACAGGTTTGGGTACTTATATTAACCTTATCTTTAAGTATTAACTCTAAGTTAATTAGTTTCACTTTTACAATGTCTCTTTGTATTTTTATATAATATGGTTAATAAACTTACTATATACATCCAAGCGACCCCCAAGTCGTACATTAATGATGAACCTATCATGATATAAGTCTCTTGGCCGAACCTTAGATTTTTAGAAATTTAATATCAATTAATAATATAATATTTGTTTTAAGAACTCTTTTATGTCAATTTTGACACTATTCAATAGTTGATTTTTGTGAAATTCATAACAGATTGATTACTTCGAAAAAAGTCAATTAAATCAATCCTAATATATCATATTATCCTATAAAATTAGTTTAATTCATTAAAAGTTTCATATTATATTTATTTGGGTATTTATAATATCAATTATTTTAATTTTTCACTATTATAGTAATTACTGCATCATCATTGTGTCCTAAATAAAATAAATTATTTAATGTCTAAAAATTATAAATAAAATATCATTATGTAGGAAATCTTTTTGGATTTCTAATGAATATTTATAATCAAAAATCCAATATATATAACCCTATGTAACAATTGTTTTTCTAAAAGATATATGCTTGTGTCATTTTTGTATTCATTTTAACTTAATTAAAATAAAGTGTCATTATCACTTACAAGTGGATCCATGGGGTCCCAAAATAGACCCAAAGATTCCCATGGTCGACCATGTATCAACCAATAGGGTTAAGACACGTTTTAGGGTAATTTAGTATTATTATAATATTATTGTTTTAACCCTTATTTACCGGATTTACCCTTAACCATGGTAAATAAAATATTTACCGCAGCAATTATTCAAAATGTCTAAAAATAAAAGTTACCTATTTACACAATTTGAACATACTGATTCCAAATATGGAATCCATTTTCCAAAATTCAAAACACAGAAGTGGCAGAAATTAATTTAAAATTAATTCCCGCTGTCAAAACAAAAAGCGTGTTTTTAAGAGATAATAACTATAAAAAGATTGACACTCGTTTATGTTCGGTTTAATTGTAAAATTATGTCCAATGACCAACATTATATTAAATGGTAAAAATATATTCTAAATATACTTTAAAACCACTCAAATTCATAATTTATCACTATTAATTATTTTGATTATAAATTTTTTTTTAAATTAAAACTTAGTAATTTTTCACTATTCAACAAAATATGAAAGTTATCCGAAATGTACCAAAATTTCACCTTAGGCTAAATTAGATATTCCGAATCTAAAAATGAAGTCCATTTTCAAATATAAAATACATATAATTTCAAAAAGTATGTATTGCTATTCATAACGGCTAGTTTGATTAGTTATGGTGTGTTAGAACTCGGTGTTGCGTACAACACACGCTATCACATTATTCAAAGAGAAGAGTACCGTAGAAGCTTGGGGTGTTACATTCTCCCCTCCTTCAAATAATTGCGTCCTCGCAATTTCTATGGTATTACTGCATAAAAAGACTCGGGTGGTTCTTCATCATAAGTTCCTCGGGTTCCCACGTTGCCTCTTCCATCTTATGGTTTCTCCACAAAACTTTTACCAGACGCGTCGTCCGGTTTCTCAGCACTTGTTCTCTCGTATCAAGAATCTTGATGGGCTCTTCGTAATAAGACAGATCGGGTTCCAGTTCTAATTCCTCATAGGTGAGTACATGCGTCGGATCAAGCATGTATTTCCTCAATAGAGATACGTAGAACACATCGTGAACTCTGGAGAGACTTGGCGGCATTGCCAATCGGTAAGCTACAACCCCAATTCGTTCTAGAATTTCAAAAGGTCCGATGTACCTGGGACTCAATTTACCTTTCTTACCAAAACGTATGACTCCCTTCCACGGAGATACCTTCAGAAAAACATGATCACCGACTTGAAATTCCAAATCCTTCCTTCGATTATCGGCATAGATCTTCTGCCTACTTTGAGCTGCTTTGATGTGATTTTGGATTACTTTCACCTTTTCCACCATTTCCTCCACCAGTTCTGGGCCTACAAGTTTTCTTTCACCAACGTCATCCCAACAGGTTGGTGTACGACATCTCTTTCCATATAACGCTTCATATGGTGCCATCTGAAAACTCGAATGAAAGCTATTGTTATAGGGTAATTCTACCAAAGGTAAATATTGATCCCACATACCCTGAAAGTCAAGTGACCAAGATCTCAACATGTCTTCTAAGGTTTGAATAGTCCGTTCTGATTGTCCATCTGTCTGAGGGTGGTAAGCAGTGCTCAAATGAATTTCAGTATCCAGGTATTTCTGAAGACTTTTCTAGAATCTTGAAGTAAAACGGGGATCACGATCAGAAACAATCGATAGGGGTACTCCATGAAGTCTCACAACTTCATTAATATATAGTCTTGCTAGACGTTCCAGGGGTATATCTTCTCTTATAGCAAGAAAATGTGCTGTCTTGGTAAGACGATCAACAATAACCCATATTGCATCGTTCCTTCTAGGAGTCTTTGGTAGCCCCATGACAAAGTCCATCGTAACATTGTCCCATTTCCACTCCGGTATGGGAAGAGGTTGCATGACTCCTCCAGGCTGTTGCCTTCCTGCTTTCACTTGTTGACAAACCATACATCTTGACACAAAATCAGCAATCTCCCTCTTCATGTTGTCCCACCAAAAATGTTCCTTCAAATCTCTATACATTTTGGTGATCCCAGGGTGTATAGAGAAATTGGAACTGTGAGCATCATCCAGCAATTCCCTTTTTAGATCAGGTATATTGGGAACACAAAGTCTCTTCCCGAATTTCAAAATTCCATCTTCATACACAAAGTCTCTCAATCTCCCATCCTTCACAGCTTTAATCTTCTTTTGGAATTCTTCATCATCGGTCTGAGAACTCTTAATCCTTTCTAGTAAAGATGGTTTGGCAACCATTTGAAAAAGCATTGATGTTTCACCTTCCCTGGTTATTCCCATGTCCATCTTCACTAGATCCATGAAAATTGGATCCCTTTCAATTCTCATATTGTTCAAAACTCCATGGTCTTTTCTACTCAAAGCATCTTCCACCTTGTTTGCCTTCCCTGGGTGGTAGTGTATCGTACAATCATAATCCTTGAGTAATTCAAGCCATCTCCTTTGCCTCATGTTGAGTTCTTTTTGTGAGAAAATATACTTCAAACTCTTGTGATCAGTATAAATCTCACAGTTTTCACCATAGAGGTAGTGCCTCCATATCTTCAAAGAAAAGATCACTGCTGCTAACTCGAGATCATGAGTAGGATAGTTTTGTTCATGAATTTTCAACTGTCGTGATGCATAGGCAATAACTCTATCATTCTGCATAAGGACACATCCAAGTCCTTTCTTCGATGCATCACTATAAATAACGAACCCATCATTCCCCGATGGTAGAGTCAATATAGGAGCATTGACTAATCTTCTCTTCAGTTCTTCGAAACATTCTTCACACTCTTTTGTCCAAACAAATTTAACCCCTTTACGTGTGAGCTTCGTTAATGGGTTAGCCAATCGGGCAAAATTCTGGACGAAACGTCGATAATAACCTGCCAAACCAATAAAACTATGTACCTCAGTTATACTCGTAGGTGCTGGCCATTCTTGGATTGCCTTGGTCTTAGAAGGATCAACAGAGATTACATCTTTAGAGACAATATGGCCAAGAAAAGAAATCTCCTGAAGCCAGAATTCACACTTGCTAAACTTCCCATATAATTCATGCCTCCTCAGAGTCTTCAAGATAATGCGCAAGTGATTTTCGTGATCTTCGTAGGTTTTGGAGTATACCAAGATATAATCAATAAATACCACCACAAATTCATCGAGATACTCCTTGAAAACTCTATTCATTAGATCCATGAATACAGAGGGTGCATTAGTCAATCCAAACGGCATTACAGTAAACTCGTAATGCCCGTACCTGGTTCGAAATGCTGTTTTCGGAATGTCTTCCTTCTTCACACACAACTAATGGTATCCAGATCGAAGGTCAATCTTTGAAAAGTATTGAGATCCATGCAGTTGGTCAAATAAATCATCAATACGAGGTAGGGGATACTTGTTATTTATCGTTATAGCATTGATCTCCCTGTAGTCGATGCGTAACCTCATAGATCCATCTTTATTTTTAACAAAAAGAACAGGGGCTCCCCATGGAGAAACACTAGGGAGAATAAATCCCTCATTACTCAATTCCTATAGTTGTTTCTTTAGTTCGACTAACTCTACAGTGGCCATTCTATAAGGGGTCTTCGATATAGGCCTTGATCCAGGAATCAAATCAATAGAAAACTCAACTTCTCGTTCTGGAGGATGTCCAGGTAATTCTTCCGGAAATACATCTACAAATTCTTTCACAACAGGTAAATCCTCTATTTGAACATTCCTTTCCTCACCGACAGTTATTTCATTCTCTTCCTCCCCAATAATTGAATTAAGTTGAGCTACTGGGGGTGGATCTAAATAAGAATTAGGTGGTGACGATTCTTCTCTAAAAATAAGGTGCTCCTTATCATTATCATCAAGAATCTTAACCTCTTTCTTCTTACAATAAATCTTCGCATCATATTCCGAAAGCCAGTCCATGCCGAGGATTATATCAAACTCAATCATAGGTATGACGATGAAATCAGCAGATAAAGAAAATTTATGTGCTCTAATGGGGACTGATTCACAAAACATTGTTGCAATGATACTTCCCTTAAGAGTTTTAACTGAAAACTCCCTTATTAAATCAAATTGGAAATATCTAATTTTCTTAGCAAACTGGGAAGATATGAAACAATTCGATGATCCAGAATCAAATAATGCATTTTCTAAACTTGAAGAAACCATTAAATTACCTTCCACCACGTCTTTCGGAGCTTCTACCTCAGCAGTAGTGATAGCATAAGCCTGGCCTTGATCCCTTGGCCTTTTCTGAGGTAAGTTCTCCTGACGCTTAGGACATCCATGTGCATAATGCCCCATCTCCCTGCAACTGTAGCACTGAAAGTTGGTAGCTTCCTTCATCCCCTTGCAATCATGAGCTTGGTGACCTTTTTCACCACACTTGTAACAGACTCCCATTCCCTTCAAGCATGTACCAGGATGTTTCTTCCCGCATTTACCACAAGATGGATATTCAACCTTTCCCTTCTTCCCCTTATTTCCATTCCCAGATTGATCAGCAGGTCTCTTCTTCTCTTTCTTTGCTTAAAAGTCATAAGACTTAGAGAATTCCTTTTCGGTCTTGATAGCACATGAGACAATGTCTTTGTATGATGAAAAGGATTGTGAGACTGACGCTCGACGGAGAAATGGTTTTAACCCATCAAAGAAACGATCAATCTTACTTCTTGGGTTACGAATATAATCACCAGCGTACCTCGCTAACCTTGTAAAGTTAGCCTCATACTTTGTGACATTCTCATCCTCCTTTTGTCTCGGACTCAGAAATTGCCTTTCCATATCTGCTCGATGGTCGCGAGGGAAGTATTTTTCTAAAAACAGATCTTTGAACTCCCTCCATTCCATATTTGATACTTCATCATCTTCCTTCATATTTTGAATCAATGACCACCATTGATCAGCATCTCCTGTGAGGCGGTAAACTGCCATGATAACTTTTTCCCTTTCACTGCTCCCCAAAGCCTAAAATACTTTCTCTAGGGAAAATATCCATTGCTCAGCTACTAATGGATTTGTATTCCCATTGAACGTTGGTGGTTGTTTCCTCATGAATCGATCTAACATTGATCCTCCACGCTGCGGATCAGGGTGCTCCATACGGGTAAGGTTATTATTCATAACCTGAGTAAGTTGTCCCAGTATGGTGATTAGCTGATCAGCACCAGTTGCATCACGATCCCCACTATAATTATCTTGAGCAGGAGGGAAATCCCTACATGGAGTGCGTGCATTGATACAGTTTTCATTTCTTCCACTAGGCGCCATTTCTAAACAATGGCATAAACTAGATCAGTTTATGAATCAAAATACATAATCCCATACTTATAAAACACTTAACATAAATTGAACTATTTATGGATATAATCCATAATCATAAGAATGTTTTCTTTGAGGAAGTATATACTCATAATCCCTTCAAAATGATTTGTAAAGAAAATGAGAGTTATCCTAAGAATATCCCCCGGGAGTGTCGTAACCAAGAGTGCAGCAAGGCCCGTTGTCGTGCACCAGTTCCCGTTCGAGTCTAGCTCAAAGCGGTGTTTTCGGGTTTTACCCCTAGGTACATCTGTGCCAGAGCCGCCTCTACCTGCTCGTATCCAGACAGGGATGTATTGCTTGGAAAACTCACAAAATCTCTACAATACCAAAATTCTAGGAAGTTCTTCTATACTAATCCTCAAAGTTCATCTTAGGTCTACGTGCTCTAATCAGAGTTTATCTAAATCTAGATTCCAAGGTTTGTACTAAACTTCCTCTGATACCAACTGTAACGCCCCGACCCCAGTTACCCAGAGTCGGTGCATTATTACATAACATTGGCATGATCACAAGAAAGATCAAATCTCGAAAGACCGATAGGTTAAGTAGCCTTGGAAACACTAGATATATTCATAAGTTTTACATTACATCATAAAATGAAAAACTACTACAAAAACATAATGTTTCCACAATCCACACTATTAACCCCTCATAAAATCCCTGCAGGTCATTCATAACTTACTTCTTCACATCCTGGGAAAAATAAAACATAGAAAAGGGGTGAGCTCAAATGCCCAGTAAGGATAACAATATAGTGGAAACTTTCATAAATAAGAATAAACATTTAAGGCAATGTATAACTAAAACAAAAGCCTTTTAAATATTAACATTCAACATGGTATGGCATAAATAAAATGAAATAATGGCATTTACTTATTCGCATGGATATTCTACTAATCGAATAATCACATGCAAAAAAAAATCAATAACCACTTTCATAATGTTGGAATGCATAATGCCAGACTATCATAACCACATAGCCAAGGCCTCGTGCCAAGACTACAAATAAGATTTTGTCAAGGCCTTGTGCCAAGACACTAGTTTGTCTCATGAGACCTACCGATGCATCGAGGAGCTATAGCGGGCTCCACCCGTCACATATTAAGTCCAATGCATTCCCATATGAAAAGGTTTAAACATAACATAAACATTCATATTAAAACTAGCATATGAAATGTCAATACATTCACCATAAACTATGAATGGTATAAAAATTTCACATCCTCAGTCTAACATATCACAAAACCTTCAATACAATATAGAAGTTTTTTATCATAATAAATCAACTTCAAATAGTCTTAAAATCCATCAAAGGATGTTGACATAGATGAAATCAAAATTCTTTTTAAAGAAATATCTCCTTTTATTTTGAAATAATTTAAGATCCATATAAAATAAAACATTTTCTTTGAAAATATTCTTATAAGCTCGTAAGGGAAGCTTTGAAGATTTTATAACGGTGGAAAATATCCGCACCCGCCGTATAAGTTAAAAAAACATTCTTACCTTAATTCTTTCGAAAAGGTTAAAAAGGACCTTGTTTTGAAAACGACGGAAAGATTCCTTTATAAACCTCTTATAAAAAGTCAAACAAGGGTATAAATGACTTTAACCCATATTCTTGTAAATAATAAATATGTTTTGAAATACATTTCGAAGAAACATGGATGTGGATGATAAAGAAATCCCAGTAGATTATTACTTATAAACAACCTCGGATAATGAAGAGATTGTGAAATAACCCTTACCTTGTACTTTTCCTTGGTTGGGGTAGGTTAACCTCCTTTATAATGGTGAAATAATTGTTATTAAATTATACAAGAACCATATACATTAATATGATATCATATATGATCTTTTAATATTGATTTGATAATAATATCTTAGTATTATCATTATATCGGGTGTTAACTTACTTGTTTTCTTTTATATGTTTTGTTACGTAAGACATGTTTGTAAAGGATAGGTTGTATATTATTCATATCCAGAATGATATCAAGTCCTTAAACATCATTTTTAAATCATCAAATTATAATTATACTTGAATGGATACGATGGAGAATGAATCTCATCGCGTTCGTGGAGACGGTAGTCCGTACGTACGCACGAGCGACAATATCATTCTTTTGTTATTAAAATAATATATAAATGGATGGTATATCATATATAAAGATTAATTAACATGTTATATTTATTATTTACATGAGTTACACATCATTATTATACCCATCCAAATAATATTATATTGAATAACAATTACACCACGACGTGGAGACGGTAGTCCGTACGTACGCACGTATGGTGACATGTTATTCAAAGGGTGGATAGAATACTGAATATGGTTGTACCATATTTATAATAACATCACAGTATATGTGAGATACTGGAGTTATTATTTTAGTATGGTAAGAACAAAGGAAGAAGAAGTGGAAGAAGAAATGAACTTGGAGAAGGGTGGTGAAATCATTACCTCTTCTTCGGGTTCTTCCTTTTGATTTGATCAAAAGGGCTCCTTAGGTTGGATTTCTGATAAAACTAAGGCCTCTCGGTTGTAGTGAGGGATGTTGGGAGAGTATTTGGGAAGATTTTGGCCGATCCTAAAGGCGTTGAAGGTGTGAATAAATGAGAAGGAGGAGTGCCCTTTTATAAGAGGGGTGAGGGGCACCTTTGGAAAAGCTAGAAATATTAAGTTATAATAAATTCATATTCGGTTTCTAATGGCTCCAAAGCTTATTATTCAAAGTTTTGAGGTGGGGATAGGTCGAAAACCTCTCAAACAATAGAATTTAGACAGGTTTGGGTACTTATATTAACCTTATCTTTAAGTATTAACTCTAAGTTAATTAGTTTCACTTTTACAATGTCTCTTTGTATTTTTATATAATATGGTTAATAAACTTACTATATACATCCAAGAGACCCCCAAAGTGGTACATTAATGATGAACCTATCATGATATAAGTCTCTTGGCCAAACCTTAGATTTTTAGGAATTTAATATCAATTAATAATATAATATTTGTTTTAAGAACTCTTTTATGTCAATTTTGACACTATTCAATAGTTGATTTTTGTGAAATTCATAACAGATTGATTACTTCGAAAAAAGTCAATTAAATCAATCCTAATATATCATATTATCCTATAAAATTAGTTTAATTCATTAAAAGTTTCATATTATATTTATTTGGGTATTTATAATATCAATTATTTTAATTTTTCACTATTATAGTAATTACTGCATCATCATTTTGTCATAAATAAAATAAATTATTTAATGTCTAAAAATTATAAATAAAATATAATTATGTAGGAAATCGTTTTAGCTTTCTAATGAATATTTATAATCTAAAATCCAACATATATAACCCTATGTAACAATTGTTTTTCTAAAAGATATATGCTTGTGTCATTTTTGTATTCATTTTAACTTAATTAAAATAAAGTGTCATTATCACTTACAAGTGGATCCATGGGGTCCCAAAATAGACCCAAAGATTCCCATGGTCGACCATGTATCAACCAATAGGGTTAAGACACGTTTTAGGGTAATTTATTATTATTATATTATTATTTTTTTAACCCTTATTTAACGGATTTACCCTTAACCATGGTAAATAAAATATTTACCGCAATAATTATTCAAAATGTCTAAAAATAAAAGTTACCTATTTACACAATTTGAACAACCTGATTCCAAATATGGAATCCATTTTCCTAAATTCAAAACACAAAAGTGGCAGAAATTAATTTAAAATTAATTCCCGCTGTCAAAACAAAAAGCGTGTTTTTAAGAGATAATAATTATCAAAAGATTGACACTCGTTTATGTTCGGTTTAATTGTAAAATTATGTCCAATGACCAAAATTATATTAAATGGTAAAAATATATTCTAAATATACTTTAAAACCACTCAAATTCATAATTTATCACTATTAATTATTTTGATTAAAAAAGTTGTTTTTAATTGAAACTTAGTAATTTTTCACTATTCATCAAAATATGAATGTTATCCGAAATGTACCAAAATTTCACCTTAGGCTAAATTCGATATTCCGAATCTAAAAATGAAGTCCATTTTCAAATATAAAATATATATAATTTCAAAAAGTAGGTATTACTATTCATAATGGCTAGTTTGATTAGTTATGGTGTGTTAGAACTCGGTGTTGCGTACAACACACGCTATCACATTATTCAAAGAGAAGCGTACCGTAGAAGCTTGGGGTGTTACACCACTTATTCATATGATGAGAATACGTGGGAGACTATTTCCCTTCTAAATTTTGGCTTAATACTATGAAAGATACAATCCTTCATAATTCTTGGATCATGCTGGAGATATCATTCCTTTTACTGGGTTTCATTTCTAAACAATGGCATACACTATGTCAGTTTATGAATATAAATACATAATTAAAAACTTGTAAATCACATAACATAAATTGAATTATTTATGGATAAAATCCATAATCATAAAAAGGTTTTATTGGTGGAAGTATATACTCATAAGCCCTTCATAATGGTTTGTAAAGAAAAGGAGAATTATCTTAAGAATATCTCCTAGGAGTGTTGTATCCAAGAATGAAACAAGGCCCATAGTCCTTCAGCAGTTCCCATTCGAGTCTATATCAAAGCGGTGTTTTCAGGTTTTACCCCTAGGTACATCTGTGCCTGAGCTGCCTCTACCTGCTCGTATCCTGACAGGGAAGTATTTCATGAAATACTCACAAATTATCTTCAAAACCAAGATTCTAATAATTTCTTCTATACTTATCCTAAAACTCTATGTTATGGCTATGTGCTATAATCATAGTTTACCTATATCTATCTTCTAAGGTTTATTACTAAACTTCTTTTGATAACAAATGTAACACCCCAACCCTAGTTACCAAGATTCGGTGCATTATTACATATCATTGGCATGATCACAAGGGATCAAATATTGAAAGACCGATTAGTTTAGTACCCTTGGAATCACTAGATACCTTCATAGGTCTTACATTATATCATAAAGTGAAAAACTACAACAAAATCATGTCTCCATAGACCACACTCATATCCCCTCATACTATCCTTGTAGTTCATTCATAAAATACTTCTCCACATCTGGGGAAAATAAAACATTGAAAGTGGTTAGCTCAAGTGCTCTGTAAGGATACCAATATAGCATAAACTTTCATAAACAAACTTAAACATTTAAGGCAATGTATAACTAAAAAAATCTTTTTAAACTTGAAATTAAACATAAAATGAAAAATATTAAATGAAATAATTTCATTTACTTATTCACATGGATATTCTACTAATCTAATAATCACATGAAATATCAATAACCACTTTCATAATAAGGGAATGTATAATGACAGACTGTCATAACCACATAATCAAGTACTTTTTCCAAGACTACCAATAAGAGTTTGTCAAGGCCTTGTTCCAAGACACTAGTTTGTCTCATGAGACCTACCAATGCATCGAGGAGCTATAGCGGGCTCCACCCGTCAGTTACTAAGTCCAATTCATTCCTCATATGAAAAGGTTTAAACATAACATAAACATTCATATTAAAACTAGCATAAAAAATTTCAATACTTTATCCATAAACCATTAATTTTGTAAAAATAATACATCCACAATCAAACAAATCAAATAACCTTCAATACAATATAGATGCTTTGTATCATAATAAATCAACTTTAAATAAGCTTAAAATCCATCAAAGGATGTTGACAAGGATGAAATCAAAACTATTTAATAGAAATATATCTTTTTCGAAATCATTGAAAAGTCACATAATTATAAAAGATTAACTTTACTTTGAAAATATTCTTATAAGCTTGTAATGGATGCTTCGACGATTTTATAATGGCGTAAAATAGCTACACCCACCGTAAAATTTAAAAAAAAATATTCTTACCATAATTTTGTCAAAAAGGCTAAAAAGGACCTTGTTTGGAAAACGACAGAAAGATTCCTTTCAAAAAAATATAATGTCAAATAAGGGTATAAATTAATTTAACCCACTGTCTATTATATAGTATAAATATTTTGAAAGAAATTTTTATGAAACATGGATTTGGATGATAAAGTGGTCCTAGTAGATACTTACGTAAAAATAACCTCAGATAATAAAGAGATTGTGAAATTAACCAATAACTTGTACATTTCCTTAGTAGATGGTAAGTTAACATATCTATAATAGTTAAAACATTGTTATTAAAATATAAAAGAACAATATACATAATTCTGATATCATTTATGATCTTTTAACATTTCTTTGTTTAATAATATTTTAGTATTATTGTCGTTTAGGTGTTAACTTACTCACATTATTTTGTATGTTACTTAAGTCATGTTTGTTTTTGATAGGTTGTGTCTTATTAATATCCATAATGATATCAAGTCCTCAAACATTATTTTAAATCATCAAATGTGAATTATTCTAGAATGGATACGATGGAGAATGAATCTCATCGCGTTTGTGGAGATGGTATTCTGTACGTACGCACGATCGACAATATCATTCTTTTGATATGAAAATAACATATAATTGAATGGTATATTATATATACAGAATAATAATAATGTTATATTTATTATTTACATCAATTACACATTATTATCATACCCATCAAAATAATAATGTATTGAATAACAATTACACCACGACGTGGAGACAGTAAGCCGTACGTACGCACGTATGGTGACATGTAATAAAAAGGTTGGATAGAATAATGAATATGTTTGTACCATATTTACAATAAAATAATGGTATATATAATATACATGAGTTATTATTTTATAAATGAAATAAAAATTAATGAATAAGAGGATGAAGAAAGAATCATGAAAGAGGGTGGTGAAAACATTACCTCTTATCCGAGTTCTTCCGTTTGATTTTATCAAAAGGTATCCTTAGGTTGGATTTATGATCAAAATATGGACTCTAGGATGATGTGGGGGTAGTTTAAAGATTAATAGGGAATGTTTTGGACGAGCCAAATGGATTTTAAGGTGATAATTAAAGAGAAGGAAGAAATCCATTTTATAAGAGGGGTGAGGGGCACCTTTGGAAAAGAGTGAAATATTTTTTTATAATAAAATAATTTTTGGTTTCTAATAGATCAAACGTGGATTATATTGAGGCTAATATTGGTAAGGGTCTAAATCTACTCAACCAATAGGTTTTATACAGGGTTGGGTCATTATATTAACCATATCTTTTAGTTTTAACTCTTAGTTAATGAGTCTCACATTTACCATGTCCCTTTGTATTTTTATATTATATGGTTAATAAACATACTATATACATCTAAGAGAACCCCAAATGGTTCATTAATGATATAAATATCATTATATACGTCTCTTGGCCGATCCTAATATTTTTTGGAATATAATATCAATTAACAATATAATATTTGTTTTAAAAACATTTTTATGTCAATTTTGACAATATTTGGAAATTGATTTTTGTGAAAATAATAAAAGATTGATTAATTCAAATAAAGTTAATTAAATAAATAATAACATGTCATATTAACATATAAAAATATTGGAATTCATAAAAAATCTCAGATTATATTTATTTGGGTATTTATAATATCATTTATGTTAATATTTCATTATTAATGTAATTACTCCATCATTATTTTGTCATAAATTAATTAATTTATATGGTGTATAAAAATTATAAAAATAAATTCCATGATGTAGTAAATAATTTTATATTTTCAATGAATATTTATAGTTGAGAAGATAAATTATATAACCCCATGTAACAATTATGTTTCTAAAAGATATTGGTTTATTTCATTTTTGCCTTTACTTTAAGTTAATTAAAATAAAGTGTCATTATCCTTCTTAGGTGGTTACATGGGGTCCCCAAATCGACCCAAAGATTCCCATGGTCGGCAATGACTCATACAATAAGGTTAGGACAAGTGTTGAGGTAATTTTGAGTTATTATAATATTCTTTTAACCTTAAACTACCTTATTTACCTTCAACCGCGGTAAATAAAAGACAAAAGTTACTATTCACCAAAAATTATTTCCATATTATTGAACCAAATTTTACTTAATAATAAAAACCATGTATGTATGATTTTTTTAATTCAATTCACAGATGTAGTAAAATTTCATTTTAATGAAAATGACTTTTTTTAACTACAACATAGTGGTTTCACAATTCATCAAAATTTGATGTTTTTCCGAAAATAACCAAATATTCAGTCTAATCTATATTTGATATTCTGAATAAAAAAATGATTTCTATTTTACAAAATTCAAAACATATAAGATTCATTAATTAATTTAAAATTATTTCCCGTTGTCAAAACAAATAGCGGGTTTTAAGAAACAATATTTGTCAAATAATTGACACTTGTTTATGCCCAATTTCAAAGTGAAATTTCTTCCAATGACCAGAATTGGTTTAAATGGTAAAAATATAATCTAATTACACTTTGAAACCATTTAAAAATTTAATCTATCCTTATAAATAAATTAGATTAAAAGGGAGTTTTGAATTAAAATACATTATTTTTCACTACTCATTAAAAAATGAATTTTATCAGAAAAATACCAAAATTTTACTTTATGTGCTAATTCTAAATAAAAATATTATTTTTCCAAATTGATTATATAAAAGTTTCAAATTTTAGATTTAAAAAAGTTTTTCCATTAAAATTCAGTAAATTTTAAATTTTTTAAAAATATATCTGTTATCTAAAAAAAATGAATTTGTTCTTATATTATTTCTATGAAACTCATAATATGGATTCTAAAATTATAAGGATTATATAAAATTAAAAATTCCATTAAAACTATTCACAACTGATTTTGAATGGCCAGTTTGTTATATCATGATGCGCTTGAACTCAGTGTTGCGTGTAGGGAAAATTATTGCATTTCTTTGAAGAAATCACAAACTATGAAATCATTGGTTATTACAATAAATATTGGATTCATCATATTTTTTAGATTATGTGGTTTACTAGAAATGAAATCCATTCCTGGATACAAAAATTTGGATGTAGGATCTATCAATGATGCACCTACAGTTAATAAGTCTGAATAAGGTTGGTTGAGTGTTAACTAAATCTTCGATCAGGGTAAAAAAAGAGCCAAACTACAAATCAATTTTGACACTCCCATGTGATATTATTCGGATGATTCACATGAAAATTACAGACCATTCTGATGTATTTTAATACAATATTTTTTCTTGAGTCATGACTATATTTTGATTATCCACAACTATTTTCATCAGTAAGAAAAATTATAATTGTGAAAAAAGCAATTTATTTATGGAGGTAAGATGCAATACCCAAAAAAAATAAAATATTATTTTCATTTAAATAAAAAATATGATACATATATTATATTAAATGTAATGTATAACTAAAATAAACCCCTATATATTTTAAAATTCAAGATAAACAATAATACATTATGAGAAGAAAATTTGAAATATCAATAATAAAATTACAATAAAAGTAACACCTTAATTAAATCAAAATAGAAAATATGAATTATAATAAATATTATTATTATAATAATGAAAAATTATATGTTCTTAAATACCAATAAAATGATAAAATTTAATGGTTATAAGAATAATAATTAGTGAGATCTAATTAAAATAATTTATTATCGAAAGGCTTATTTTTTGAAGAATTTTATTTATTTATATATTATATATTTTTATCAAAAATATAAAACATAAAATATCTTAAATATTATTCTATTAAAATTATGAAATTTTGAAACATATATATTAAAAAAATTAGTTATTGATAGGTATAAAAATATATTTTGAACAACTGATGTTTTAAAATTTATATTCCTATAAAAACATTTTTTCATTATTTTATATGATTCCACTTATAATTTAATTTCACAAATTTTAGAGTTTTGATTTTATAAAATAAACCAAATTTTTATATTCATCACTCAAAATTATCAAAATTTTAATATTTTGGGATTTAAAGAAAATTGAATTTTTTGAATGGTAAGAATATTTTTTTTATTAACTAAATTAAAATAATTTTTATCACCTATTGAAATTGAATTCATAAAATATGTTTATTGTATAAAATTTTAATAATTATTCCTTAGTAATATGTAAATTTCAAATTTAGTTAATAAATAGAAGTTAATATGGTAAAAATTAGTCACGACAGTATAGGTTAAAATATGGTAAAAAGATTAATTCAAGAGGTAAAGACTTTAATTATCAAAAACCCCCAACCTGAAAGGGATGGATGGGATATTTATAGACATTAAATTCTATTTTAATATTTTATAATAAAATTTTAACCCAATTTCATTATATAAATCATATATTTTTTTAATAATAAATATATTTTCATAAAATGTCTCCACTCTCACCTATAAAAGTACTAATTCACCACCCCACATCCCATCACACATAAATCCACACATATCGATAAAACTATACCAAAATAACACTCTAACCCTCTATAACATGTCATATATGTTATGACCATTCCAAACGACCAATCCATGAAGGATTATAGAGTGTTCTAAAAGAGGATATCAAAGGAAGATATAGCTTTTTTAATTGAGTTATTTCAAGGTAATTTTTTATTCAAAATCCTAAAAATCATTCAAATCCATACTAATATAATTACTTAATTATATTTATAATTATAAAACATTATATGTTCATTATATATCCATTATATACCTTCCTCCCATCCGTTAGAAGATTGAAATGTTCTTCATGTTATGGTTGGACTATCACCTCCATAAATGATGTAATTTAATTTTCATCACCACATTAAATTTCCAGTTATTAAAGTGAATATTATAAATATAAATGATATTTATAATATGATAAAAACATTTATAAAGATAAATTAGTCACTATACTAATAATTTTACAATAGATATTTATTATATATTTAATTTCCTAAAACAAGCGTAATAAGATATTTTTCTTATTTTGAATATATTTTTGAAAACCAATTAAACTGCAAAAAATAAAGATAATGGAATGATAAAAAACATATATCTATAAAATTATGGTGATTATAAAACTATTTTACAAATACTATGATCATGGTCAAAATATTGAATCATTTTTATAGAAATTGACTCAATGTCTAAAAATAAACAATGAGAGATAAAACTATATAATAAATGAATGACACAGGATAATTAATTGATATTAAAAAAATTAAAATAATTATTAGTTTTTTTGAAAAAATCCTTATAAATTGAATTTAATTATTTGTGTGGTTTGAAACAATTATCAAGAGAATTGAGAATTAAAGTAAGGTTTGTTTATCTCAATTTCATTTCCTTGAGATAAAATTATTATTATGTAGAAAATTAATTTTATATGGTGTAAATAATACATTATCTAATCCTTATATCTTAAATAATTTTTCATTATATGTAGTTTAAATTTCAATAATGGTCTCCCTATTACTATCAAACCAGTTTTCATTCTTCAGAATTTTACTTTCAGGTAACCTCTCCCTTTTCCTTATCATTTGGATCATTTCTTATGTCAAAAGGGTTGTTCAAAACGAAATTTAATTTCATTAAGTCATAACCTTAATTATTGAACTCAAATCCTCCATATATGGTTAATTTCACCCTATGATTATATAATATTTTATTCCACATTTATTTTATATGGTTTACATGTATTCTATTAATTTTACCTCCCACTGATTTATTGTATATGGACTGGACATTATCTCTTTTTTATGGTCAGGAAACATTCTATTCCAGGTTCATATTATAAAACTTTGGAATTATATATTTAATTTTTCATTAAATAAATACCTTCTTTAGTATCATGCGTCATATGAAAAACCAATCAAAATTGAACCACAACACATTTTAATGAGAATAATTATTAAATTGTATGTAAAACATTATGAAATTTTCATAATATAATTTGGAACATCATTAAGAAATTACAAAAAGTATAAAACCCAAGTAAATAATAAGATACTATAATTATTTATAATAAAATAAAAATTAATTTAATATTATTATTTTATTAGTTCTAATATAAATGAATTGATTAAAATTTTATATATAGAAAATAACAATTAATTAGATGGGATTAAAACAATTTAATATAAATGAGGTCATTTTTTAGAGAACAATTATTTTTGTATTGGTGTAAATTGATCAGTTTTAAAAGATGATTCTTATAATATTTAATATTTAAATGTTTTGAAAATTATATCAATAATCATTTAATTTAACAAAATTATGAAATTCGATTCAAAAAACTAAATGTTTTGAAGTTATTTTTTATATAAAACAGTTTTTATTTATAGTTTTATTTTAATAAAAAATTAAATATCAAAATTGTATCATTTGAATTTGAAAAAATATTCTTTTTTGAAGGAATCAAGTTAGAATTATCTTAGTTTAAATTTTTGGGATTTATAAAATTATTTATTTTTAAGAAAATTGTAGAAATACCATTTTTTAAAAATACCATAACTTTTATGACATCATCAAGAAATAAGCCTGACATAAAAATTTATAAAAATATTTGATCAGAAAATATTTATTTATGAATTAAAATAAATCATGTAAAATTATTATGTAAAATCTATAGACTGATGTTTGAAATTTTAGAACATATGTGATATTTTATTCTCAAAAAACCAATTTTTGAACTTTTTCCTTTAGATTACTATTCAGAAGGATATATTTGTTTTCTATTTATTTTAATTTAAAAAAATGTTATTGTTTTATTAATAATCTAATAGCAATAATTGGAATATATAATACAAAATATTTTGGTGTAAATTAATTTTTATTCTTAAAAGAAAATTTTTATAAAAATGTTCTATTATAGAAAACATACATTTATTAAAATTAATTTTTACATTATAATGAACCTTAATATTAAAAATTATATTTGGTATCTAAAAAAATCATATTTAAATAATTTTATTAGTTCAATTATATGTTTAAGCAAAAAAAATATTTTTTTACTTTACAAAATGTGTTAACAAGGTAAATGTAAATTACGTTAAAAAGTTAAATTAAGTGGAAACATCCACAAATATCTCAAATTATATCCCTTATTTGTGATGATAAATGGTGTATCAACTAAAACTAACACAATATCAATAATTGTAAATTTTGGATCAACTTTTACTTGAGAGTGATATGCCTTTAATATAAATAAATGGGTATTTACAAAAAGTCCACCCAACTCACTTCTAAAAGGATCCCTTCAGCACCCTACTTATCCTCATAGTAAAAAAATATTTTATTTAGCAAGATCTTATAAAACTGCATCCCAAAATTTTTTCACTATTTTTATTGGTTTCAAACTCACTAAAAAACCTTCATAATAATGATTATGGAGTTTCCTAAAATAGGACCTCTAAGAAAGATGTAATTATTTTAACCGAGTTCTTTTATTTTCTTTCTTATTCCACCTCAAAATATACTATACCCATAACAACATAATTAAATAATTAGAAATTTTAAATTTAAATGTTTCTATGTTAATATAATATCTATTTTCTACCTTCCTTCTATCAATTTGAAAAATGAAAACGTTTCTCTTGTATCCATAGACAACCGCCTCCATAAACAACATTTTTCATTTTTCATCACCTCCTTATAATGATTGTTCTAAACATGGATTTAAAAATAAATATAATATATATAACATTAGTAAGGTTAAATAAATTTAGTTTTTATAGTCTATTAATAACAATAACATTCAACAGTCTTTGTAAAATTTAACCATTTAAAACGAGAATATCGAGACACATTGTAATTAATAACTTCTCATAATTCAATTTTATTTATATTCTTAATCAACCTATTATTTAATTTTATCTATAAACATAATCAAATATTCGTGAAATATTTAATTTTTTAATGGTTATATTATAATTATATGATAAAAAGTTCTTTCTCATTCAACCATTATAAGGAGTTATTATTTGGGATGGTTTTACCACATATATCGAAAATTATATCTCATGAATGAATAAGAAAATATAAATACTAATAATAACATGTAATAAAAATGAATTAAAAGTTTTTTCATAATTATATAGTGGTAATATTCAAATGTATATTTACAATTTAATTCAATTATTTTATAAATTCAATAATCATAAAAAATTGAAATTTTATGTGTTCAATGAAAACGATAAAAATTAGTTATAAGAACCATATACGAGACTCATGAACTTAATAAAACACCATTATTACCTTATAATTGAAATTTTTTACATGATGAACACATGAACAAGACTCATAAACAATTTCCTTCAAACCAAAGAAACTAAGGGAAACAGAACTGGTATCACGTGAATATTAATTTTAATAATAATAAAATATGGGTAATATTGAATTATAATTCGATGGAATGAATCAAAATAACTTTCAATAAGTTTTTTATTTTGAGTAATAATAATCATAAATGTGTTTTACGGGGATTTTAGAGAACATACAACAATGTAGAAGTCCAAGGTAAGTGCTTATTGGTCTCAATTTCATATCATTATGTAATATATCATTTTGCACCATATTCTCTTTCATATTGTGTTCATTTGATTTATTTTACCAAAAATATAATTTAATATATTATTATGTAATTTATTTTATTTTCTAATACAAATAATTATATTTTCTTTAATTATATATTTTTTAATTGTTATAAAAACACTTAAAGTGTTTCAACTCAATATTTTATTAATTAAATGTTTATTAATATTAAGAACTTTTTTCGTTTGTTTTTTTATATAGAAAAAATTGATGTATTTTTATAAATATCAACATGTAATTTAATTTATTTAACAATCCATTTACAATTATCTCCATCAATTTTGTTTGATCCAAAAGTTAACAAAGCTATCAGGGGTTTTTTGACTAAACCATATTTTAATTGATTCATAGTTTTTATGACATGCATATATTTTTATATGTTCTTATACTATTAAATTTCATCATTTGATAGGTAATTTTTCAATTTATATTTTGGAAATTTATATTTTTTTATTAAAACCATATCATTTCTTTTATTTCATTCTTTTATAAAAAATATTACTATTATGATTAATTCTCATCCTTTCTATTATGTTAATTCTCTTCAATTTCCTTATTAATTCATTCCTAAAAATTATCATTGTTTTATTTTTAAATCTAAATATGTATTGTATCATGTGAAATTATAATTTCTCTTTATCACTTCTAGAAATTATGTTTTTATTACTCATTTGGTCTTGTGTGTTTTAATAATGAAAATTTTAAATAATAAAATTTTTACTTTTCTTCACATTCATATATTTTGTCTTCAAATCCAAATATATTTATTTGACCTCGATTTGGTCTCATTTTTTAATTATTTTTATTTCCTTCTAAACAATTACTTTTATGTAATTAATACCATCATCATGATAATAACTTTTTAATGTGAATCATATTGTGTTATTTTTGTGTTAATGTTAAAATGTATTACAAAATCTTTTTTTATATTTTCGATTCCATATTCCTTTAAAATTATAAAATATCTATATCCTTTAATCTAATATTAAATGTATTACTCTCTAAATTATCTAATGAATTTATAGTTCACATTTCACCATTTTCAAAAGAATTTGATTCTCTATAACTCTTCATCCATCTCT
Source organism: Viscum album (assembly GCA_963277665.1). Classification (NCBI taxonomy): domain Eukaryota; kingdom Viridiplantae; phylum Streptophyta; class Magnoliopsida; order Santalales; family Viscaceae; genus Viscum; species Viscum album. Next base: position 672,178,957 of record OY728133.1, read on the forward strand.
TTGGTTTAGTTTTCTTCTTTACGTCTATATTCATTAATCTCATAGAAATATTGTACTAAACCATAAATCCATTACAATATGTAGTGTTAATAAGTTATAAATTTAATTGTAATTACCAGAATATCTATTCGATTTATTTATTTGTTAATTACTAAAAATCTATATAGTAATTATTTAAATATAGATAATTATTGATTACTTTGGAATGTTGATTATATATTGTTTATTAATTCATTTCGTATGATTAATGCATTTTAATTTATTAATTACGGGTGGGCCCTGAATTATATTGATCTTTTATATATCAATAAGTCTCATGAGACAAACTAATTTCGGTATATGGTGTATGCATACCCATTTCTATATAATTTCGTGGTCAAGGCCTTGATGGTATGTATAATTTATTAGAATGAGGCATGGATGGTACATTAATGATTTAACACATTAATAATTCAATCAATATTAAATCCATTATTATTTTCTAGGTGATAATTTATGTTGTTATGTTATCCATGGATATATTTTATAATCATATAATCAGTTATAATTAATATTTGATTATTAATTATTCCTAATATATTATTCTTTAATCTTTTATGATAAAGTATTTATTTCATGAAGCATAATTTATTTTATTTATTCTATTTGGTAATATATTATTATTTTATGTTATAATAACTATATTCACATCTGATTCACATTTTTTATCTTTCATTTTCAACACATATGTTTATCATTACCGACCACTCGAGATTATTACTATTATTTTTCCATTCACCATAAATATAATGAATTTTATTAAAAATGATATAATTTGATGAGTTTATTATGTGGGATTTTTTTGGGGGATGTTTAATTATTATTATAAAAAACAAAATCATCATTTTAATTGGGAAAATTATCATTAGATGTAAATTATATGGTTTTTTTAGTTAAGGTTTCTTCCCGAACGTCTATTACTCTAAACATAAAATGTTCTCTGTGTATATGTGGATTAATATTTATTTGTGGCATTATTATAATTGGGGGTAAAATTAGGACCTATTACATTACATTCAATTTTGATATGTAGTGAATATGTTTATCACCACTATACCCAAGAGTGTCGGTCTTTGGTATATGAGTGGGTATCAAAGCCATCTTGTATAGAGTTTGTTTATTAACACCAAATCTAGCTATATTGATATGAGGTGACTTATTTGGTATCATGGTTGGTTTATTTAAATTTATAGTCTATAATGATAACTTATAAGGATAAATTAAGAGTTATAAATAACACCATGTTTTGATAAGTTAATGTTTTATCATAAGTTCGAAGGAATAAATACCCATTTTAATGTATTATATGATTGAATTTTGAGATGATTAATAAATATTTTTGTATATTTTTATTGGTTCTTAGGATAAATTTAAGATTTATGATTAGTTAACCCTTTGGTATGGAATGTGACTTGATTTTGAGGAAAATATAGATAATTGGGACAATGGCTTAATTAGTATTGAGAATTTTAGTTTATTAGTACAGAAAAATATGAGGGTTAAATAGTGATTTCAAATAATGGTAATGAGGTTATTTTTAGAGTATTCATAATTAAAGTTATATTTATTGATATGTTATTTTATTTTGTTTATGGAAAATGGGTAAATTGATTTTTGGTGGATATGATTCTTTGATTTTTATGGTTTGAAAATGCTAATAAATTTCGTGATAATTTATGGATAATTATTTTTCTGGAATAGATTTTTGATATTACGTGGATGAAACTTATGAAATATATGGTGAACTGAAAAGTCTTATATAATTATAATTAAATGAATATATCATGGGTTAAAATGAATGAATTATTAGAGAAGGTATATTATGATTGTCTTTTCATATTAATATATTTATCGATTATTATCATAAACATTTTATTTTAGTATTTGGTAGAAAATAATAATTTGAAATTAATGTTGAGAAATTTATGTATCTAAAAACTACTATGTCATATGAAATTAATTGAAACTATATAAATAATTACCTCATATGATTTTATTAATAATTGAAATAAAAATTGTAAGGATGTAATTTATTTAAGGGGGTATAATGTAACACTCCATTATTTTTGAAATTATATTCCATTTAAAAAATAATTTTTTGAGTTGATTATAAAATATGAGATACTAAAAATAAAAAGCATAATACTTGTTACTAAGATAAAATATAACTATATATGATAAATAGTAGTAAATTTAGGGAATATAACTTGAAACATAATTATTAAAATTATAGTAATTTTAAATCACCTAGGAAATATAAAAATAATTAAATTAATTTTTTAAAATTGATATTTTATAAATATTATTATTTGATGTGTTATTAGACTAATTAATTGAATAAAAATTAATATCCAGAAGATAAAAATTAATGGTATGTTAAGAAGACCATTTAATATTCATATTCCCATTTTTCTTTGAGGATGTTTCATTTTTCTCAACAATGATTGATAATTTTTTTTTATTTGTCTAGTAAGTTTTTAAATTTTGAATAGCTGATCCAGGTGGTCATTTTTATTTAACTAAATGATAATGAAGGTATAAAGGGTATGGATAATATCGAAGTGGGGTCTTGATAATTTACTCATAAGATGTTTTACTCTACAATCAATAGAATTACTTCATTTTGGTTGAATAAAATATTGATTCATCTACTTATAGTGATAAAGGATGTAAAAGTATGAATGGAACTAAAGTAGAGGGTTCACTAAAAGTAAATTTACCTAGGGAAAATTCTCATGAAGTGTGTTATACTAATGTATATTCACATGATGTCTATTTACTGGACATATGTTTACCTAATGCACGTTCACCTAAAATATGTTCACCTAAAGTATGTTCACTATAAGGATGCTCACCTAAACTAATTTAAACTAAATGTTATGATTATATTCATATAATTGATTTGAAGTCATATATATTTTGTGTGAGATTATTTTTATGTTCAAAGTTTTTTATTCACAAAGTAATTTTATTGATTCTATCTGAGATATGCGGAAAAATTAATGGTTGTGTGTGTTTAGATTTTTGAAGGTTTTTCCAAATTCAAATCCTTGATATCTTTAAAAATTATCATTGATAATTATAAATGACTTTAAGTGAGTGGGAGTATCAAATCAGAGCTCATGTGGTCCCCAAATTTATAAGATAAAGTTTTGTTATTTAAGTGGGGTAATCATTCAGTAAAATGTTATTTATGAGGATGAAATTATCACTGATGATATTCAGCTTGTTTGAGTGAAGAAGATCTCCGAGCTTCTGGACACCATTCATTATAATAATGATATTGTAATGATTATTTTATATGAAGAAATATGGTCAGGATGATGAAGATATGATTTTTGAAATTTGTGAGAAGAATCTTTTTTTCTATTCAAGAGGATCAAAAGATAATCTAACTATACTAGACTAATTGGAACCAGTATAATCATTATTTAGGATACATTCAAAGTGTGATTCTCTATTTCATAAAGGATAATTCCCTCCCATTCCACTAAAATTTTTGATTGATCAAAGTGGAAAATTTGTTACTCATAAGTTCCAAGATAAATAAGAAGTTGTTTTCATCATTGGGGACAATCCTTATAAATGTTTTGTGTGACTTAATTTACTATTTACATTACTGAATTTGGAAAGAATTGATCTTTTTAAATAAATGGTTCATTACCTTAATAATTTTTATTGGTTAACTCCATGGTAAATAATATTATATAATATGAACCACTTATTCAACCCCTTCTAAGTGTATCAACCATTTACTGGGTTTTACAAGTGGCATTAGAATAATTTACTTATGTTGGATCAATTTGATTTAATAGAGAATGTAAATTCCATTAATGTTTAGTTTTTTTGTTGGGGTCGAAGCCTCAATTTATTATTAATGAAAAGAAAATACCTCTTTTAACTAGGTATAGGGAGACCCATTACATTTCCGGAGGGCCCATTGGGCATGCATCCCATTACATATCCCATAGGCCCAAATTTTCGGCAAAAATCCCATTCTGTGAATATTACTACTACAGTACCCACGTAGTTCCCATCGCCGCTACAGTGACCCACCACTACTACAGTGTCCTACTGCCGCTATAGTACCGTCTTTGCTACAGTATCGTCGCTGCTATAGTACCGCTACAGTACTAATACAGTAACCTACACCCAATGGGTTTTGAACCCCCATTTTTCATGCTTTATTATGGGGCACTTACCACTAAGACAAACCCCAACTACAATTCCATTAATATTTATGGTATTCATACATTTGATGTTAAAAACATAAATTGATGAAAATATAAAATGATAAACTATCTCATATCTCTTAGTGTATAAGTTCTTGATGTTTCTATAGAAGGATATACACTGAGGGAATAATATTCACCTATGGATTATGTGGGTAAAAGGAATATAAAATTTAATGTCAAGGCACAAAATTCAATTCAATATTCTTCATTAGAAACTATTTACCCCAAGGAAATGAGTATTCAATCAGTTAAGGAAACTTTGGAAAATAAGGAAAGTATATTTTAAGGACAAATTATAGGTAAGGAAGAAGAAATTCAAATCCAGATATGTTAGTTCAAGGAATTGGAGATTGATAATGAATAAATAATAGATGAATTTTTATCAACGATTCAACAAAGTCACCTATAATATAATAATATATTGTGAAACTCTGGTTTTCTCAAGTATTGTGAAAAAATTAATGGGTAACATCCCATATAGATTTGGTTCTAAAATATGATCCCTTAAATATATAGATTACTTACCTTCTGAATAAATTTAAAATATTCTTATGGTATATAAAAGTAGGAAGGAACTGGTAGTTATGAAAATATATAAGGAATAAAAAGATTTTTAGGCCATGATAAATCTAAAACATAAGGAATTAAAAATCAATTTTTTAATGAAATAAAAGATGATGTAAAATAGGATAATAATAATGATAAAATAATAACTCTGATATCTTGAAATTTTAGAAATAATAAATGGAATTAACCTGGAAAGATTTAGTTTTTTTTTGTGTTTTGTGGATTTGGGAAATCTTATGATGATTTCCCTAAAATGTTAACTAATGAAAGTGAAGAAAATGAGCCTAACAAAAAGACTAAAATATATACATGGAGTAAGGATACAAAACAAGGTTGAAAGTAAGCTGAAGGAAAAAATAAGTATACTTAAAAGATGAAAATAAGTCTTATTTATAAGGTATAATAATGAAAATAATCATAAATGGTATCATATAATGATAATTATTTTTCTTAAATTAATAAATATCATTTTCCATGTCAAACTGTAAGAACGCTCTTGTGAAAAAGATGAAGGTGAAGTAACCAACTTAAAATAAATTCTAAATTGAAAACTTTAGCCCATTTTGATCAAAATACAAAACCCAAGAAAAAAATTTGATAATTGAAAAATAAAGGAAAAAATAAATTTGAAATTGGAGAAGAGTCACTCTTAAGGGATAATTTATACATTGAGGAAAGAAATAACCTCCTATTGAAGGTGGATGAATAGGATAAAATCTTAAAGGATAAAAATGTGAATCTTACTATTGTAGAAGATTAATTGGGAAAGAATCAGTCCCTATGTCATGATTTTTAATGGACTCTAAACAATGTGAAGATAATTTCATCAGAGAAATTATAATTAAACTGAATATTACCATATTATTTTGAAGAAACATGATAAATAATTTTTTTCTAAAAGTAAATTTATATTGATTTCTACTAACAATGTAGGTTTCAATACAAAAAAATGGTAAAATATTGATGGATTTTAATGGTTTATATAATTCTGTTATACCAAAAGAAGTTATACATAGCTTCAAAAAATGGTATTCTCTATGATGAATGAAGAAGGAAGTCATATATATTGATAAAACTCCAAGATAGTTTTGTAAAATAATTTTTTTTTCAATTTGTAATGTGGAGGTTTGAAGGATATTTTTGGTTTTATTCAAACTATAATAACAAAGCCTATAACTCCCAAGATAACATCCCACTTCTAGGAAGAAGTTTATAGTTGAGTAGGATTGATTTTTAAGGGAAAAAATATAAATGGGATGATGGGAGGAAATATCTCACTAAATAGATAATTGAATATTAAAAACACTTCAACAATAAATCATTTTGACATACTAGAATAACCATTATGAATATGAAACAATAATTATCAGTGTTCTAATGAATGTATGAAAAATAATCATATATCAGCTCTATTCATCGATATATTAAGAGAGAAGGTAAAACAGAAGTTAAATGAAAAATCTGAAATTATTAACATTTCCTTGAAATTTAGAAGGAATGAGAAATAATGGTTTCTTAAAAAAGTATATTTGAATCATATGATTGGGAGGAATAAAATATTAAGAAATATTAAACATTATAATGGAGGAGTTATTACCTTTGGAACATTAGTTCATTAAATGGCAAAGGAAATGGAAAAACCATTATTGATAAACATAAGTTGAATTCCAAGGATTGTTTTTTCATGGCTGGATATAAAAATTACATACTAAGGGAAAGTCAGTTGGGAAATTATCGAAACACAATCATCTTATATAAAAAATATTTCATCCTCTAGTTCTAGAAGGATGAAATAACTATTTCTAAGGGAATAAAAACTATAAGAAATATTTTTTCAGATTGTAAATTGAGGCAACTCTTTTAACCTAAGTGAAAAGGATTAGAATTTATTTTGGAATAATAGTCTAGGATATTGCTTCCAATAATACATGACTAAAATATTTAAGGAAGAAGATGTGATGGATTTACGTCTATTAAAAAGAGATTAGTCCATTGTTTGTGAATTATATCATAAAGGTAAGATACCTAAAGGAAAACAAAATAGAACATAAATTCATCACACCAAACCACTTGAAATTATATATTTTGATGTATTATGATTAATCAGTAATCAATCGAATAATGGTGGTTTCTACTTTGTTAATTTTATTTATGACTCAACTCTAATGAAAAGTTTCATCATTTTGAATCATAAATCTGATGTTGTGGAAATGTTCATATTTTACACGAGGGAAGCTGAAAAAACCATGGTTATCATATGTATAAGATAAAAATACATTTAATTATTTCAATTACTATCTATTAAAATATGGAATATGACATCAATATGGTACTCTCTACACTCAGTGAAATATAGTTTCATGAAGGAAAATTTAAGTTTAGTTGAAATGGGAAGGACCATGGTTAAAAAATATGAACACCCAATTCTGTTTTGGATAGAATAACTATAGATAGTTACACATGATCAAAATAGATAACTTTTTACGCTATAAATAAAAATTTCCATCAATGAGTTTTTGTTTAACAAGAAACCAATTCAAGAATATTTTAATGTGTTTGAAAGTCATTTTCTAACAAAGATCATGAAATCAAAATTTGAAAAATGTTATTAAATTGATAAATAAGGGATTATTTTGAATTACCAAACCAAGAGAATAAGATAAATATGTTAGAAAAAATACTAGTGAAAAATTATATTAAAATGAGATATTAAAGTAATTAAAAACAATTCAATCCAATGGGGGAAGATAATGGTTAATCTAATTAAGAGGGGATCGATTTCAAAGAATATTCTGATTGCACTATTGACTAAGAAGTAATTTTTCTATCCAATTTCAATCAAAAGTATTTCAATGAATATTGTTATGAAGGTAATTCTAATGGAAGTGGAAACATAAAATTATTGGTATTAAAAAATAAATTTGAACAAATGAATATCATTAGAAGTTGTAAATGTAATCTTCATATTAAGAGAACTATAAGAATATGGAATCAAACATGTCTTATCACTCTGATAAAAATAAATCAATACCGAATTATGTTGAGAATAAGGAATGGTTAAAATCCACAAATGGGGAATCAAATTAGATAGAGAATAATGACACATGGGAACTATTACCATTACTATAATTAAAAATATATCATTGGAGCTAAATGGTCATTCAAGAACAAGATCAATGAAAATTGATATGTTTCAAGAAGTAATTAAAGTCTAGTTTGAAAGGGAAACACATAGGCTGAAGGTGTTGATTTTATAGGAATATTATCTATAGTTTCAATACTTGAGATGATTTTAATATATTTGGAAATATATTCTCATTGGAAGTATAGGCTTAATCATATGGGTATATGGTAATTATTCATGAATGATGATGTTGAATAAGATGATTTCATTGAATAACCAAGGGATTCATACTTGATGATTGTAGAAGTATGGAATAAAAACATTATAAACTAATATTTATGTTAAATCAATCCCAACACGAATTGTTGTTTAATATTTATAGCTACATTAAAATATTTACCTTATATAATGGAATTGTTTTTATAACATTTTTTATGATGGAAAAGATATCTGAAACCTTTATAGTAATTTTAAAATTTATGGACATAATCTTAGCTGGTGATAATGATTATGTATGTAATACGTTTATAGAAAAAATAAAATAACACTACACAATATCAATTCTTCATAATATGAATTTATTTCATGGGATATAGGTTACAAAAAATGAATGATACATCTTCATATCTCAGGAATAATATGACATGGAGTTATTGATAAATTCATAGAGGTAATATTTTAAGGAATTTACTAGTTTTATATTTTTTTGTGTAAATTTGAGAAAATAAAAAACTTTTATGTGTCTTATTAAATAATTGTTTTCTGAAGTTAATCATAATTTTACTCTAATAAATTGAACTTCAATCGAACCTAATTTATGTAGTCACTTTTTTCCCAAATATCAAAGTGATATGGAGGAGTCCTACAAAATAGTTTCTAAATATGTTTGGACATATATCAAAAGAATATTATGCTTTAGATTTCTGTATCATATAAGTGATAAATTGAACTTACGTGGATTCACATTTTCCAAATGGGCGGGTGATTTTGATGACCATAAATCAATTTGTGAAGGTAAATTATTTTTCATAGAAAGGTGTGTATGATGACATAATAAGAATAAAAATTATTAACTTGTTATTTTGAATAATTCCTATCCCACACAATATTACATAATTGTTAACATAATTATCTAATAAATACGACCCAAATATTGAGAGGCCCAATGTATTTGCAAAATGAGGTACATAATATATCAAAGTGAAACAAAAATATATAGTATTTATTTTAATCACTGTAACAACCACTTAAATCCATTTGATCTCCTAAAACTATAGAGGGAATTATATGAAATACATAAAAAATGGTCGAGATAAAAATACCAGTAGGGGAATAAACAGGATAACAAAGTGTAACATTTGAGTTAAAACGTATAATATAATAGCATAAAGTACAAGGCTTATGAAAAATGATTTGGGATAATTCCATAAAAACATGGAATTATATGATAATGGAATCATAGGAATGTGGAATCAATATGAACATGTAATACACATAAGTTGGGGATAACCATCAAGAAAAAATCACATAGTAGATTGAGTCTCATCCGATATAAGGTTTACTCCCCAATTTTATACAGATCAACTCATGAGACACAAAAATTACCTAATGCATTGGAGATCAATCTGAGTTCACCAATTATAATATGTAAATTCTCATGTGTTCCATAAATATAAATCAACATTAATTCCTAAATTTAATAATAACCCATTGAAATAAATGTCTTGGATAATCATGCAATATAATATTACCGTATTTTATTTCACAATAGTCAGTATGAAATAATTGATTTAATATTTCTTCAACATTAATATATTTCAAGAAAGTAATCCAATGTAAATTGAATACCTAAAATTGAGTAGAGAAATAATTTGGTAAATATCCCTTTTAAGTATAGTTTTAATAAAAAAGGGTAATGAATCATTAAAGTGATTAAGGTAATAATAATTTTAATAAAAAATAATGTTTTAAAACATTTATCCACAATAAAATGATTATTTTTATAAACCATTTAAGGTTTAAAAATTTTCATTGAGTGATACTTGAAATGAGGAAAATAAAATAGAGGAGTTCCCATTAATTGGATTTTTAGAACAAAAGAAATTGGTAAAGGAACCTTTAAAAAATGTATATACCAATAGAGGAAAGATGTATTATGCTAGGTATATATGTGTGTAATATATATAAATAATATTTAATAACTAAATAATAATATTAGAGAGATAATTAGACCTAATAGAGAGAAACCATTTCCCTAAAGAATATATGGCGTTTCATAGGGATCCTTTATCATGGGTCCTAGAATCATTATACAATTACTTTTAACATCTTAAATAATAAAATTATATTCATTAATGTCTTAATTCTTAACATTTTTACATAACTATTTTATTTTATATAATTACATTATAATTATTTAAAACTATTTCAATGAAAATTAATGTTTAATTTCATCATAATGAGGGCATTCATTTATTGGTTCCATGGTCAGATCACTTGTAGTAAATTATTGAAGTTCTTTTCAAACAGGACTAAAAATATATAAGTAAAAGAAAATTATATTAATATCCTTAAAAAAATTAATTATTTAAAATAAAAATATCCATTCATACATAGGTATGATTCATTTTGTAAAAATGTTAATGTTATGCTGTTTGTTCATATTGGTGGTTTTACCAAAAATAATAAGCTATATTAGTTTTATTCAATTAAATGATTATTTAAACATTAAATTAAACTAAATATGTTTTATTTTAATTATTATTATATTATTTAACCACAATAATATTTATATAACCAACCATGAAGGTGGTGGTGGAAAATGAATTATGTTGTTCAAGGAGGAGGTCAACTAATAATATTGTGAACATTAATTTCATTTAAGAAATAACTATAGGGATGATAGAATATAGATATTACATTAATAGAATATAATTATAGTATATTTATAATTATAATGTAATTATTTCTTGTTTGATGAGGTATGCGAGAAGAAGTTAGAAAAGGAAATGAATTCAAAAGAGAAAGTTTGAGAATATTTCCTCTTGAATATAATCTCTTGAAATATTCATTAGGGCACTTTGGTATTGGAGTTTTTATAAAAAAATGTCTTATAGGGATATAGGGGGAGTTGTTATGAGAGATTTGGGTTGATATTTGGAAATCTATGAGTACTATAAGGTGTGAGGATAATGTGTGGTGAGGGGTGATATTTGTTTTGGTAAGAGAGGGGTGTTTTCGAAATATTATATTCACTAGTTTAGTATTTTGGCTCAAGAATACCAATAGAGTTGATTAATCTATCTATATAAAGTAAATATTTCATGATATTTTCATCTAATGGGATATTAAATAATCCATTCTATAATTAACCGTGTGTTTAACATATAATGTTAAATATAGTATTTTACTATATTTCACTATGATGTTAAAAAATCAACTATTTTATAAAAAAACCACCCTAACCACATTTGAACAAGTAAATTCAAAAAATGAAGTCAAATTTATAAAAAAATTACTAATTATGTTAATTTTAATTTTTAAATAAATTACTTATTTATTTGAAAACTACTAATTTTAATATTATGATCATTTTTCTGACCCACTAAATAATTACTTTAAATATCTAAAAATTATATTATCCTTATAAAAAATATTATTACTAATTCATAATATTATTTTCAGAAAATTAATTTTATTTTAATCATTATATTTTTCATAAAATTTTAAATAAAAAATTAATTATTTATAAAAATATAATCACATATTTTATAATATTTAAAACATTTATTTACATTTATCAGTATATAAATATGTCATATTTTCATTTTATATGATAACTCAATATTATTTGACACTCTCATAGTTTAGAATACCATTCCAACAATTATTTACTATTCATAACTATCATATTACTATTTTAATAGTCATATTATTATTCTAATGGTTAAATTACTATTCTAATGGACTAATTTGTAGCAGTCATATGGATTACCTACTTTCCATAAATGACATATATGTCATTAATTATCAAATCACTCATGATTTATCTCAAGGTTATATATATTTTTATTTTCATTATCATCATCATCATGTATGTATTTATTCAATGAAAAAAGGTAAAGTAAAAAACTACTCGCAAGAGCTAGGAAAGAATGCAAGGGGGTCAGGTGGTCTAAACTGGTGGATGTTAAGGGCATACCCTCTTTTGATATTGACCCCCACCAGCTTGATGTTGTTCATATTATGTAGTAATAATCTTTCAATGTGAATATTTTATTTATAATATTTTGTTTCATTTTAACCATGTTGTCTTTGAGTGTAGTTATTATGGGGGATTGAAAAGTTCCAAATTTTTAGGTTTTAATTATATTATTTTGTATTCTTATCTCATTATAATATTTTCAATCCATATACTTATATTTATTCTCTAAATGTAATGTTTAAATTCATGATTTTTGTGCATTATATAATACTCTATTTCTAAATATGACACCATTATATAATCAAAATGGAAATTTTATTTATAAAATTTTTGGTCATTACATTCTTCCCCCTTAAGAAAGTTGATTCTCAAAATTTCATTTTTCATAGTAAGATGAACATAGATGAGGGTTATTTTTCATTATTGCTTCCTTTAGTTCTTTTGTTTGCTCATTTTATATATGCTTCCACCATAGTACTTTGACTAAGTTAGTTGTATGGTTGTTTATAAGTTTGTCTCTATAGTCAAAGACATTCATCAGTTTCTCCCTATAAGGGAGATAATTTTCTAGTTGTAACAACATTTAATTAATTACAAGTAAGGTATCAGGTATGTACGTATTCAAGAGGGATACGTGGAACATGTCATTTACTTAAGATAATATTAGTGGTAGTGCTAATTAATGGTACATATCTATGATATGACCCAAAATATAAAAGTTGTTAATGTGCCTATGAATTAAATTTTCCTTCTTCCTAAATATAATGAATCTATTCCATGGAGATGTGTAAAGGTAAACTTTATATCCAAGCTCAAAATTTAGGTCTCACTGACAATTGTTATCATATTTATTTTTTTGACTTTGAGTAGCCTTGATGTTTTGTGGAATGGTCTAATTTTTTTGACTTTTTCTTTGATCATTTCAATTTGTGGACATTTATTTTAACAAACGTCATCCAAACACATATTTATTCTATATCTCATTAAATAAAGGGATTAATATAGATCCATTTTGACACTTGAGTGGATAAAATTATTGTTAGATTATTTAACTAGTGGAAGATGTTAATTCCATATTCTTTTAAAGTTAATTGAGAAAAATCACAACATGTATTCAAACAATTAGTTTATCTACTAATAATTTCCATCAGTTTGGTGTGATAATCTATACTGATGTTCAAATCAATTTTTAGAGAATGATGAAGGATATCACTATAAATATAGGTAAACAATGGATGTCGATCTGAAAAAATATATAGTGGTGTTCGATGAAGTCTCTACATTTCTTTAATGTATATCCTTGCAAATTGATTGAGTGATATTTACTCTATAATTTCAATTAAATGAGAGGATTTTTTAAGAAAAAATGGAACATATGGGATTATTTCCTTTTGATGTCTTTGGAAGGAATGAGATAAAATGAATGGTGATTTATTCTAATTTCTATATAGGTATGGGTAATAACTTCATCATCCCCTTGGGATTTTTCCTTTTTTACATTCACTTACTGACATACCCATCATTTTGATGTATATTATGTGATCTTCTTCTTCATATTTTGCTTCCAATAGTTATTTTATAGGTCCCAATACATCTTCATCCACATTTAGTGGATTTATAATGTCAAGATATGTTTATCAGTCAATGAATCATTCTTAATCAATGGATTTAATGGTACACGTAGTCATGACCCAAAACCTACAAATCCCTCTTCATTAATTTGACATTTTGACGATTTATTATTTCATATAGCTTCCACTATAGTCTATATTTCTACATCACCTCATTAAAAATCCTTTACCTTCTCCAAAATATTTTTTTGGTATACATTTGAGACATGGATGATGATTTTTTTCCTTTTTGATTTCAATTTATATCTTTTTCATGAAAAATATGACCATATGTCTCTTAATTATAATCATTTATTAGGTCATATGATCCTCTGTACTTAATGAATCTTTCACTTCATGTGTTTTCCATGTATGATAGTAGATTTAGTATTCATAGTCCTTGATTTTCTTAATCCATATTCATTTGTTCATATTTAGTTCCTTCTATGTGAATATATATTTTAGGAAATTATGATCAATATATTTTTCACAATTCTCTTAATATAGATAATTCAAATTAATATTCAATGTAAAAATAAATATCAATAACTATAAATCATTTTTCGGGTAGTTATGATTTTGAGCTTTCAAATCCTTTAGGGCGTAGGCTATCAAATTGTCATTTTTTGTCAATAGAAAACCCCATACATTATTTTATTCATTGTATTATAACATTAAAATTTATCCACTAAAGTGTAGTGTGTGTATAATTGTAGTGATAATAATATTTTTCAATTTTCAGAAGCTCTCTTTGCATTCATGGGCCCAAAATATTTTACCCCCTTTCGAGATAGCTTGGTCATAGGGTCTGCTAATCATTTTAGTTCTTCAGAAATCATCAATTGTATCATACTAGTCTAAGGAAACTATGAGTCCATGATATAGATGATGGTCTGGGATACTCCTCAGTGGTCTATATCTTAGATGTGCGAACATACATCCCTTTGTCTATGATAACATTCGCCAATATTTATAATTCCTCTATTTAAAAGCAAAATTCAATATAATTTTCATATATATTTTCCTTTCAAAAAAGTCCATTACACAGTACTCAAATACTACCCATCTACCTTCATTCTTTTGGAGTATATCTGAATGTCATCATTATAGACTATAATGATTTTTTATGTAATATATAAATACTATATGAATTTAGTCCGTGAATATTTTAGGTGAATTAGTGATTCCTAAGGGAATCACTATGAATTCAGAGTAACTATACCTTGTTCTAAATGTAGTATTGGGAATATATTTCCACTTCACTATTAATTGGAGATATCTTGACCGAAGGTCCAACTTAGAGAAATACTCGACCCCATGTAATTATTCAAAAATTTCAAAAATCATTGAAATAAGAAATTTTTTTAACAACGTTTTCTTGAGTCCATGTTAATCAATATAGAGGCACATTGAACCATCATTATTACTAATGAAGAGGACTAGCACACCACACAGTGAATCAATCATGAATACAATACCCTTTTCTATAATCTTTTATAATGGATTATTTAGTTATTCCAACTCTGTAGTCTCCATTCTATAGGGAATATTTGATATAGGTTTAAATCAATGTGTATGTTCAATTAAGAAATTAACATCTCGTTTAGGGGGAATTCCATGAAACACTTTAGGGAATACATCAGTGTAATTCCTCACAATGGGAACATATTTTAGCATGATTATATCCTTTGTATCAATCATTTGATCCAGGTATGAATGTTCATACGACAATAATATCTATTCTTGAGAGGAATATTCCAATGAAGATTGACCCCCTACATAAACTTCTACAGACATAGACAATGAAACAAGATGTGAAGAGTGAAATCCCTCCTTCTAAAATTGTTTTTTGTATATATATAAAGACAACTAGTCCATGCCCAAAATAGTATCAAGTGAAACTAAAGGAAGTAAAACAATATTCACTATAAGTTTTAGTTTAAAAACATTGACTAGTGAAGATTTATATAATTGAGATTAAATAAATTCACTCTTTTTATTCTAATATATAGTAAAACCCCCAGGGTTTGAGGTACTTTTTGAATGGTTATACTAAAAATTAATGATATGAAAGAATGTGAAGAACTAGAATAAAATAGTAGATTAACTATTCTTGAATTAATTAACATTTTACCTTTCACTACACCATTTTCGTGATCCACCTCAGTAGTAGAGATGTCATATTCTCTTCATTTCCGTTTAGGATTTGGAGGTCGTTGTCATTGATTGTATTCAACAAATCTTGTCTTATGGGATTGAATTGTATTATTCCCATGTTACTTGTAGATGAAACACCAGACTATATCCTGAGTTTGGTTCTAAATGTTTTTTATTTCATTTTATTAGTGGTATTCTTAATCACATTTTAGAATTTATTAGTATGATTCCACTCTTTTCCACACTTAATGCATCTCTTGGTTCTCTCGAGATAGTTTTTTGATGTATTCTTCTTACAATTTTTATATGTGGGAAGTTGAGTTTTCAGTCATCCATGAGATCTATCCATTGATCCTCCTAAATAAATACCCATTTTATTGGATTTATCCCCATCTACTTGAGACGAATGAGTGTCACTAATCACCATCATGTCTATAAGGGTGCATCATAAAATATATTCGTTGTTATAAAAATATCTATTCTCCACATATTTTTATAGACATGTATTTAACTCACTAAATAAATGGCCTACTTTACATTCATTGTTAAATAAAAATATTATGGTGTACCTTGAAATCCTTATGACGTTATCATCATATAATATGATAGACTTATCTTCATTTTACTTTAGTAAAAAGAAAAATCTCTCCATTTTTAGATGGACAGTTTGAGAAAAAATATTTTTTAAAAAAATAATTTTTTAATACATACCATTCCATGGAATAAATTTCCTCATTTAAAATTGTGTTATTGATTAGCATCAAATTGTAATCACCTTCCCCCTCCATGTGATAAACCACTAGTACTATAACCCCTTTATATGACCATTGGAGTACATAGAACATCTTCACAATTTAGTTAATCCATTTTTCTTTGACGAGGATATGAAAATATCCAAAAAATTTAAGATTCCTTTATTACATAAATGACATGACCGATAATTTATCTCTCTTAAGATAAGTAGGGTGTGTTTCGTATGATTTAAGTTATTATTCCTATCTTGAGTTAGTTGAGATAGTACTATAATTATGTTCTTAGATACTAATCCCACAAGGATATGAATCTCATAAGGTTAGAAAGTAATTTTCTTATCATAATGGGTTTTAATATGGTACCTGATACTACCCAATATTAACTAAATTAAATGAAATTAAATTAAGGTTAAGAATACTCAAACTAAGAATCATATAAAAAGGGAAACTATTATCATAGATGGAATAGCTTATAAATGAAAAATATATTATTAATTATGAGTCTCTAGGTCTGAATATAGGCTATCGTTGGTAATATTACAATTAGGGTTTATTTCTAAAATATTTATTCAATTCCTACATAATGTTTTTTATTGATTTCATGAATTTCCCAAGTCATATCACTGAGGAGTGTCAAACAATGTATGTAGAGAAGACTCTGTTTTCATGAACATGGTGATGAATGAGTTAATACCCAATCCAAAAAAATTAGAGTTATTACCTCTTTTTACAACTATTCAAGAGCCACACATCCACTTTTAGTATCCAAATATGGATGTAATTTCTTTTACACCACTTCTTCTATACATCAAAAATAGGATATTTTTCTATACATAGACTTAAACCCAGGGTTATTTACTAATATATTATTATCCTAATCCCTAAAAATAAATAGAGATTTATTTGATACCAACTACAGTGGTCCTTTTCTTTTGCACATATTATTACATGATTTTTGAAATAAATATCCAAAAAATAGAACCTAGTAATCAAGAGGTCCAGTGTCATTATAACACTAGGTTTATAATACATCAAAGTGATTTTATGAAAAAAAATATTTATTTTAATATTCATAAAGATATTCTAAATCCCTTTTACTTCTTAAAAATTTATAATAATACACATGTAATACATAAACATAAGGTGTAAGATAGAAATCCAAATATAGGAATAAACATGAAAATAAAGAATAACATATGAGTCAAAAAGAATAAAATGACATCATAAAAGAAAAAGAAGCATCATTAATAATATTTTCGAAGAAAATAAGAACATTGAATCATAAAATCATGGAAAATAACAATTTTATATCAATATAAACATTACATAAGCATAAGTTAAGGATAACTACTAATACAATATCACATGGTGGACATAAGCCCATTATTGAATAGGTTTACTACCTAATCCCATATATATCATCTCATGAAACAAAAACATCACCAAATTATTTAGATCACCATCTAAGTACATTAATCATAATATGTACATTCTTATGTGTGCCACAAATAGAAATAAAATGTAAGGTATTAACATTATAATTACCCATTGAATGAAATGGGTCATATAATCATATCTTAAAGAAAAACCTGATGTTATATAATAATAGTTTAAATGATATAATTTATTAAATAATTTATGGCTATTCATAGGTAAATAAAATTCAAATTTCATTAAAATTACTCCTTTTAAATTTAATTCATAAAAATTATTGGGGAAATAATTTTGGAATATCCCTTTTAAGTTTCGTTTTAGGAAAATGTGTATTGAGTCATTAAATATGAAAAGGTTATAATAATTTCAAAAAAACTAGTAATAAAATAAAATGGTCTTACATAGTAAGACAATCATTTTTTTATAAAAAAGGAAATGTAACAAACATTTCATTTAGTGTTACAATAAATGTGGCAAATAAAACAAAGGAGTCCCATTTAATTGGCTGTTCAGAAAACATAAATTGTTGAAAGAACCTTTAAAAAAATTATTCTCGCCATAAAAAAATATAAATTAATATTGGTATATATGTGTGGAAAAAATATAATGAATATTCAATATGTAAATATTAATTTTAGATTAATAATTCAAGGTATGAAAGTGAAATCAGAACCTCAAATAAAATAGGATGGTTCAGAGAAATCCCTTACCTTATGATTAATAACTATTATTTACATGCACTTAAAATCCTAAAGTATTAATTTACATTCATTAATATCTTAATTATTAACTTTTTTCATTTATATTTTATATACTATAATAATATTATTGTCATTTGAAACCATTCGAATGAAATGTAATGTTTAATTTTGTCATATTGTGGGAATTTATTTCATAGTTCCAAGGTTGGATCAATTGTGCATAATTATTGTAGTTCGTTTTAAATGGATATAAAACTCCATAATTCAAATGAAATTATATTCATAACCTTCTACTAATTTAAATATTCACAAATACCTTCATGTATTCTTCTATAGTGATTATTTATTTAATAAAAATGTTAATGTTTTTGGTTAGTTCATTTCAGTGGTTTTACTAAATGTGAAAAACTAGATTAATTCAATTAAATAATGACTCCTAAAAAATTACCTAATTGTAAATAAGTTACATTATACTAATCATAATCATGTTTAACCATATTAATATTTCTATAACCCTCCTTAAAGGAAGTGGGGACAAATGACAAATATTGTTCATGGAGATAGAAAAACACCCATATTATGGACACTATTTTTTAATAATTAATTAAGGGGACGGTATAAAATGGAAATTAAATTAAAAAAATAATATTACAATATATTTAAAATACTATATTACTTATTTAATGTTGGATGAGGTATATGACGATAAGGAAAAGATAAAAATAATTAAAAAGTGAAATTTAGTGAATATTACAACTTGAATGTAATATATTGATATAATATTTAATAAAGTTTGGAATTATAATTTTTAGAAGAAAAATGATTCTTGAGAAACGGGGAGAGATGTGAGGAGTGATTTTGGTGTCACTTTTAAAATATCAAAGGCTTAGAAGGTGTCATGAGAATAAGTGGTGAGGGTGAAATTTATAATGGGAGGAGAGGGGTGTATTTAAATATTATATTCATTATTTTAATATTTTCGAACAATAATGCCAATAGTGTTGATTCTTATGACTATATATAGTAAATAATGCATATTATTTACATCTCAAGGGTTATTATATCACCCCTTATGAAATTAATTATATAGTTAACTTATAATGATAAATACTATAGTACATCATATTTCACTATTCAAAAAATCATCAACTATTTATGAAAACCAAAAAAATTAACAAATCCATTTTTTGGTTGTGTGGATTCCAAAAATGAAATCAATTTTATAAAATTAAAATTTTAAATAATATCCTTATTTGTTTTAAAAAATGAATTGTACAATTATGATTATTTTTATTACCCAATGAAAAATTAACTCTGGCCTTAAAAAAATTATATTGTTTTTGTAACATAACATAACATAAATTTGTCAAAACATTATATGAAAATTTTCATTATTTTGAATATTTATATTTTCCATAATAATGAATATATAAAATATATATCTTAAAAATGTATAATCTTTTATTTTATCGTTTTTAATAGAATTATTTACTTGCATCATTAAATAAATATTTCATATTTTTATTTTATATGACAAATAAATATTATTCTACACTTCCATACATGAGAATTCTATTCTACTAGTCAATTTAATATTCCTAATAGTTGAATTAATATTCCAGCTATTATATTTCTATTTAGACAGTATCAGCTTTAATGGTAACATTAGTTCTGCACACTCTATAAATACATCACATATTATTCAATTTTTCATTGAGATATATTTTATATCAAGTTATATATATTAATTTTCAATATTTATATTTTATTGTTGATGTTTTTTTTCATTTTTACAGTGTTGTTAATGAGTGAAATTATTCGGGTAGATCTATCAGATCAGAATTTTTTTATTTTAGTTATATTATTTTATATTTCATATCCTATTAAAATATATTAAATTTTATGGATATATTTATTATATAAATGAAAATTTTAAATTCAGAAAATGTTTTTTATACTAGTTTGTAGTATATATGAAATATATAATACTATTTTACTAAACATGACATAATTATATAGTCAGAATGTTTGAGTACATCAAAATCAGAATATGCCATTGACACATATGATGGAACTCAAATTATGTGGATTAAATTTTATCTAGAATACATGAATGTGAAGGTTTAAAATCCATAAAAAATTATCTATGATAATAAAAGTGAAATTGATCTCTCTAAGAATATTTTTTAAAACTCAATATCAAAACATATTGATATAAAATTTAATTTCATCAATGTGAAAATTAATGATAGAGAAGTTAAGCATGATAATTTTTAAAAATAGTATTATCATACATATATTTTCACTAATGTTACACTATGGGAAAGATTTATGGAGCTACGTATGAAACTTCACGTTCAACCTTGTCCTTATGTTTAATAAAATTTCAATATATCACCCCCAGAATTCCTTAGATTATGTCGAAAAAGGGGGAGAGAATTGAAAATCATTTTTTATAAATAGTTGTACTATCGTTTTATCTTATTTTGATATAATCCTAGAGTTATCATGTAGAGGGGACAAAAAAAGTAAGTGTATTAATTAGACAGTTCATCAAAATCACTTGGCCACAATTTTCTTATCACTGAGATATGAAGTTATCTCAAAAAACTTTCTCACTATGAAAGTATGCCGCCTGATTTTTTCTCACTAAGAAATTATTATGATTATATGGAATGAAAAGATATTATGGTTTATAAATGTTTTTGGTTTATAAAAAAACCAAAGTAAAAGATTGAATCTCACTTGATCTTTGAAGGTGTTGATTTTTTTCAACACTATTTGATAGAACTTCTTTGAGATGGATAGTAATGCATGAAAATATAAACTATTGAGTATACAGATTATTTTGTGTTCATTATAAGTTCATGAATTGAAAAATATATGGATGTATATCAATGGGAGATCTAGTTAAATATGTCAACAAATTCTAAACTATTTCATCAATGAAAGTATATAACTTTAACAAAATAAATATATTTATTCAAGATTCTCGTAGTGTCGAAGGCTGTAGGAGCATGAGTTGAGTTAATATTGATGGATCACCAAAAAAACTATTTACCTGCTTTATATTACCCAATATTATGTTGACCTTAATTACATACCCTTAATATTTGTTCACAAAAAATTCATTCACTTAATGTACATTAACTTTATGTATGTTTACTGGAAATACATTTACCTAATGTACTTTCAATAGAAATGTGTAAACCTAAAGTACATTCCCCTAAAGGTTCTTTGTATCTTCACATAATTAAGACAATTTCATATACATTATGAAAATGTTTTTCTAGAAGTTCAATGTACATTATTGATAATGTAATTTTCATCATTCTAGCTAAACTCTATTGAATAGTTGAATCGAGTTGGAATTTATTTTTATAGTGGTTTTGAACAAGTAAAAACTCAAATATTTTGTAGATGGTTTCATGTTTGTTGACTAAATACATTGATTAAGTGGGTGTTTAAAATAAATTAACTCATTTCCCCTATGTTTTCCAAATAAATTATGGTTATTTAAAGGGGGAATATCCTTCAATAAAATGGTCTTGATGAGGCTGAAATTGTCACTGATGGTATTGAGCCTGTTTGAGTGAAGAATATCATTGATACGTAAAACATAATTGATTATAATAATATTCTATAGGAGTGTATTTTACTTGAATAATGTAGTTTAAGGATAATATGTTTCAGAGGATTAAACTTTTGAGTAGAATTAATTTTACCCAGGAGGATCTGAAGAAAACCAACTATTGTAAACTAGTGTGAACCAGTATAATTTTTTTCAAGAGTCCGTATTTAATAGATTCACTATTGGGTAAATGTTTATCCCTTCCCATACCAATATAAATATTATTCTTAATTGTTAAAAATAGTAGACTCATAATTTCTGATCAAAGCAAGGATTAGGTATTCTCACTGGGATTGAACCTCTTAAAATTTTTGTGTACTTGACATAGTATAAAAATTATGATATATGATGATAAATATTTTTTTTACATGAAGAGATCATAATATTAAAATTTTTAGTTTTTAATTTAAAGTTACATTATTTTATAGAAAATGAACCACTAACCCAACCCCTCCCCCACCAACCATCCTAGTGGACCAACCCATTCCGAGTTATCAAAATTGTAAACAAATATTATTTTTCGAAGAAATATCATTTAAGTCTCATGTATTTTTTGTTAATAAAATAAATTAACTATTTTTAAAATAATATTATGTTAATATTTAATACTTTAATCTATAAAATAATAAATTAACATCAATTCAGTTATAAATTTATATGAAATTATAATAATAATACTTGATGTTTAAGAAGTATTTTTCATAAAACAGTTTTCATTATGTTTTATTATTTTCATTTAAAATGTTAAATTCCAAAATATTATATGTTTAACATGATAAAGTAAACAAAACTTTCAAATTCATCACGTAAAAAATCATATTATGGAAAATTCGTGGGTCTTATCTGAAATGATTTCCTTTCATATGAATAATGAAAATGAAAATTTTAAAAATACTGAAAATTCAATGTCTTTATCATGATATTATAATGAATTAATAAATTAAAAAAAAATTCTCAACAAAATATATTTTTATGGAGTTAAATAAAATATATAAAAATATTATGTTAAATTTAAAAACCAATGTTTATCATTTTTGGAACTAAGTGATAATTTATTGTAATAGAAAACTAGTTTTTAAAATTTTCATTTAATTTATCATTCAAAAAATTATATTCAATTTTGTAAATATTTCAATGTCAAAAACTATTATTTTTTATTAATAAATGAATAAATATTATGCAAATCAATAATATAAATTATTCTTGTGTAAATTCATTTTGATGCATAAAAGGGAATTTTTTTATAAAATCTATTTATTTTTGTAGAAAAAAGGATTTTATTAAAAATAATTTTTGAAATATATATGAATTGAATAATGAAAAAAGGGTTTAAATTATAAATCCTATTGTTCAAGTTATTTTATTTAATCAATTTCATTTTAAGGCATAAAAATAATTTATAGAGGATTAAAAATGAGTCAGCACAAATGCTTCAAATATCTCCTAACAAATAGCTTATTTGTGTGTATAAGAGGTGGATTGAACAAAACATACACCATTTCTATTAAAATACACTTTTTGATCCAATTTAATCTGAAATTATAATGCCATTAATATAATTTAATGAGTATTTACAAAATTTCCACCACACTCACATATAAAAGGATCCCTTAAAACTCCACTTATCATAAAACCTAAATCATATTATCTGGAATAAACTATGAAAGAAAGAATTCCCAAATCTCTTTTTGATTTCATAGAGGTTCTAATATCACAAAAATAACATTCTAAAAAGGCTCAAAAAGTTTCATAAATGAGGATATCCCAAGAAGATGTAATTATGTTGACCAAGTTTCATTATTCTTCCACCGACACCCAATATATTACAACCACAGTAACATATTTAAATTTGTATAAATAATATAATGAAATATTTTTAGGAAAATTCAATAAAAAATATCGACCTTCCTTCCATACATTTTAAAATTGAAAACTTTTTTGGTTTTTTGTCTAGACTTCCACCTCTATGCACAATGTATTTAATTTTTCATCACCGCAATTCATGAATGGTTCTACAAAGAGATGAAATTAATATAATGTGATATTTATGAAATAATTATTTTTTGGAAAGATAATTTTTCCATTATATTTATACTATTAATAATAAATAGTCATTTATAAATTCAACTTAATATAATATACATAACTAAATAATTTATGATTAACATCTTACCATTCCCATTTACTTGTATACTTTATCTAAATATTATTTAATGTGATTTATCACATTTAAAATATGTTCTTAAAGAATCAAAATTATTTTATGGTTATATTATAACTATATAATAACATGTTCTTACATGGACAGACAATTAGCTTGTTTTTATTTGAGGTCAAGCACACCAAAGAATCATTTTAAGGAGGAATGAAATAATTATATCCTACGGAACCCACTATAATGAAATCCATAGATTTATATTGAAAATATAAAAGAGTAGATATTTTTTTAAGTGGAGAATCTAGATCACCTTTTTCTTCCCTACATATCTACCTCTATATTTCATTTAGGCTAAGTGTGTAAAATCATGACATTCTACCCAATCGTTATTTGAGATGATCTGATGTAATATGCTATGGAATAGTGAGTAGTTAGATGAATTAAAATGAAGTAATCCACCAAGTATAAATTGGATTTATCTTTTTAAAGGTCAATAATAACGGCATCATTGGAATTAAGGGACTATAAATATCACTATCTTCCTCTTTCAGTGAATTGACATTCCCATAAAAAACATTAAAGGATAAGATCATCGATCGATCAGAATAACATAGTATTTCACCTCCTCTAATATTACTCTTATCCCATGGGATATTAAAAATATGTCTTAATAAATAAATAAGATATTTCACATCTAACCCATTGAGCCAATTATCTTCCTGAATCAACTGATGATATGTAGATTTGGTGAGATGCAGTGTTCTGAAAGATAGTGATAGATATCAACCTTTGAAAAACTAGTCTATGAACATAGATAAATCAATAATATTTACCTAGATAATTTAAAATTTATTATTACCTCTACTATTATTGGAAGTATTATTGGTGTCCCAAAGAATCCAAAAGTTGGTAGAGAGAATAATGCTATGAGTTTTAGTTTCTCTAGGCCACTGATCAGAGGCAAAAGTTGGGATATAAATAAATTATAAAGGGAATAAAAATTTATGGTGTTTCACATATAGGTACCAAGGAAAATCTATAAAAATAAAGCCAAATACCCCATTAGGAAATAGACGTTTATTTATTTCCAAATTACAATTCATATAGTAGTAGAATGTTTAAGGAAGATAAATTCTTTTCTATGTACTCTATAGATTATTGGAATTACATTACTGTGTAAGAACCAGATTATAAAATTAAACATAGTAAAAAATTTCTTTCTTAAAATTCTCTTCACCCAAATTTATGTGTTCAATCTAACATAAATGAGCCTTTAAAAGTCATAGTTATTGATATTACACAATTTTGAGGTAGAAAAAATTCACATATTTTTTTCTTCCACCAAATAGATATCCATGAGAAAGATTTTGATATCTTAATTATATGTTTTATTGATGAGATATGGATATTTAATATAGATATTCAATAATAATCATGTCATGGGAAACATAGAATAAAAATAAAAATTCTAATCTATTTATCCGTCTAAAAACCAATTTCCCAGCATCCCACAAACCATTGGGAATTATAATCAATAATATAGAGGTTCCATTGTAGAATCCACCAAATGAGTTTTTTTATAGTTAATGATGATGGTTAGGTAATTATAGTAACCATTTTTTATATTTGAAAAATTATCCTATAAAGAGATCCTAGCCAAATTTACCGTAACAAGTTTCTAATTCATCCATTGCATGGAAATATCCAAACTTCTCACATTGATCCCCATCTATAATAGATAGTTCCAGCCTTTCCCATATAGCATAGTGACATATATATTAATCATAGATAAATTGATTCATCACACTTTCAATGGTTTTAATAATAGACATTGGTACTTTGAAAAAATAGAAAATATGGATTGGGATCGATTATAGGAACACTATTAGTATGTGTAATGCATCCAACAAATGAGTGCAAATGAGACTTTCGATTCATTATGTGAGTATTGATCTTGTTTTCAATCCATTAAAAATGATGAGTCTAAATTATTCTTATAGATAGATTGTAACTTAGGTATTTAGTTTTAAATTTCCCTCTTGAAATACTAATCCATGATTTTAGATTCCTAGTATGATAAGGGGTAACATCTTTGAATATAAATATATGTTTTTCTCACACTGATAATTTGGCCACTCCAATGTGTGTAATCATCCAATATGTTATTGAAAACATAGATATATTTATACCTTCAATTGAAAAAATAGGTCATCCGTAAACATTAAATGTGAAATTCCATTGAAATTTTATCTTCCCCTAAAATAATGAAACTATCCATTAAAAATAGCCTTATCAATTATCATTCTAGAAATATCATAAGTTAAGATAAGATTACATTGGAAAAGAATATCCCCTTGAAAAATCCTTGTAACTATTTTAAATAAGACATACATCTATACCAATAAAAAAATTGTGATTCACGGGGATGAAAAAAATTAGAAGATCAAATCAGCCTCCTTTTCTACGTAGTTGAATCATCTAATGATCTTATAAAATATAATCTCATTCCAACATATACTAGTGCTTTTCCATATCAATTTTATTCATATCATAGTGCATGATAATTTCTTATTGTGATATATAATTTCTTTATAATCCTCATATATATCTCCTTTTATAGACTTTAACATCAAAAAATGATGTTGCACCATTGAAAAAATATTAGAAAGAAGATGCATGAATATATTTTTGAGGATTATAGAAAAAATTTCATAGGAGAAATTACTTAGCCTAATAGTTCATTAATTGCTAAACATGGATGATTTATTTAATTTGTTTGATAGAAAAATTGTGGTAGCACATAGGACTCTAGGTAGTTCCACATCACTGAAAAAATATTGCACTGCAGTAATAATCTCTCCTTTAATGATGACCCATAAAATATCATTTAATTATATTGGGAAAGAAACCATTCAAACATATATGTAACGATTATGATAGCTAATATCTTGTTTTATTTCTGCCTCCCTTGGAATAAAGATGATATCCCGAAAGAAAGCCTCATCGATATATCCTAGGATAATGTTAAAGAGAGAATCCCAAGGAACCACCTTTGGATAGACTTCATCTTCACCGCACCTCAAGCCTATTAGATGTTATTAAAAATGACCCACTTAAATATGAGAATATTTTTCTACAACACTAGTATGATATCCATCATCAAGTAGTATGTTTTAGATTCTAAAAAATATTCCTTATTAAATAAAAGAAAAGAAGAAAACATTATTCTAGTCACCATCCATTAATTATAATTAATGAGACCTCTCCCTTTCCCACTTCTATACCTATAGGAATATATAATCCATATAAGTTTGTTTAGTATATATAAAATTTTAATCATCATCATTCTAGTATTATTGAGATTTAGATTTTTAATGTTAGACATCAATTTTAATCTCCCTTAGGTAGTGTTATAGATTATGACCAATGTTCTTCTAAGAGGAATTAGTTTCAATGAGTCTTCTTCGTTTTTTTTTATAAAATAAATTTTTCTTTCCTTATATGGGATCTAACTGTGGTGACGGAAAAATATCCATGAAGTAATTTTAACCAATATATGATCTAGAAAAGATAAAGGAATATCTGAAGGGACTCATGGATTCTTTCTGAATTAATATTGGTGAAATGTATATAAGAACCCATTCCATATGGGTGATTGATGTGTCATTAAAATTAAAAATCCATTCTACATTTGAAACTTATTTATCTATTAAACTCAATATGTGTTTATAAATTTATTATTATTACACCATGGGAAATTATATCTAGATTAACCATGGTCCTAAAATATTTTGGTCTACAAAACATCCTAATTATTCCATTCCCTTTATATAAAAATAACCTTATAATTTTTTCATCATGATTATGAATTATGTTAACATATCCTCCAATGATATGTAAATTAAAACCATGATCATATTTAGAAAGACTATTCTTTTGACCTTCTGACTCATAGGGATCACATTTGGCATAAATTATCGGCAAATATTGAAATTTATTTTGATATCAAAACATAACTGTGAGGTGTTAAGGAGTTAAGGTGACCAAATCCAAATGAAAATGAGCATTATATAGGATCAAAATAAAATAATTAGTTGGAATGTCAAGCATTGAGTAAGGCATTTGGAAATTATATGAAAAACTTGAATTTCACCTTCTTTGTTTTTTTTATTATAGAATGGAGATCAACGATATGTGATATAACCTTAATTTAAAGAAAAGTAAATTATTATTTCTTCTCAGACCAATGCCCCATTCATTCCAGATAATTATAGAAACCATTATAAAATTAACAGGAGTTCCATAACACTAATTACCTCTCTAATCCAAGGAGAGGTGGGAAAAACATGGATATCCCCTATGTTTTCGATCTACTCACCATGTTGTAGAAGAATAAAGGAGAAACCTCTTTCTTTGGGTACCCCCTTAATACAATATCCATCATACAGTCTGTATAATTATCTCAGAGAGGATAAAAAAAATTTAAGAGAATATCTAACTTATCCTCCTTCTCTTATAATATATCTAATATTTCCATGGGTGCAGTAAAAACATTATCAGAGGCCACAATGGGACTCAAGATATGAGAGGACCTAGGGGAAGGAATAACACTAGGAGAAGGACAATATGTAGAATCCATATCATTAGACACCACACAATTTATAAAACACCTCCCATATGAGGAGGGAATTAATTATATAGATTTATAATATGATTATAACCATAAAAATCATCACCTGTAACCATATAAGGTCTTGGTCTGTAATCACCCAAGAGTAGAGGAACCTCCACTTTAGAAGGAGGTGGGATAAATCCAACACCATAAATATTCTACAAAGAACAGAATAGAATTCCAACCTTTATAATACGGGGATAAGGGAGAACCAACATTGGGATATTACCAAATATAGGGGGAGGAAGATAAATTTATATGGTGTGGTAATCAGAAGACAAAATAGAAATAGGATCCAACCTAGAAAGCAACACTCTAGGACTAATAATGTATAGTTTGTAGAAGGAGATTCCATTCCCTTTGAGATTAAAAAATTATAACCCTAGAGTAAAGGATAAAATTATTCCTATATGATATGGAGTATCCTATATGGATCATGATATGTTGAGGAAAGCTCTTTGATAAATCCATCCCAATGCACAAGTTAGCAACCATACTGTGTTTGATCATCATAGTCATAGAGTACATAGTGAGAAAGGACTATATGGAATCTTCAGTACCCTTTAGCACCATATATTTATGTAGATAAAGAAGATACATAGGAATATTACACCAAACCATGGTTTTACTAGGAATATTAATCCAAACATGTTCTTACTCATTCAGCAGTTATAACATGTCTTTTGGTCAGTATTATTGTATATTTGGATATTATTATAGTTTGTATCTCATGAAAGATTTATAAAACCTAAATAATTGTAATAGTATATAATTATAATGAATATATATTTTTTCATAGTTTTGGTGTGGTAATATTCAAAATTATATTTAACAATTCATTCAATTATTTCCTCTTTTACACTATCACCCAAAAAGAATTTTTTAAGTTTTCCATAAAATCCATCCACATATGTTCTATCAAATCAATACCAGAATCTAAAATATTTCATGAAGAAAAATTGAATTTTCATAAAAATTATAGATTGTATGATCCCATCAATAAGTCTGAAGAACTAGAACCGCCAAACTAGATCAAGTAGGGGAAATAGAATGTTTAACACCTGAATGTTAATTTAAATAGTAAAAAATTATGGTTAATAAGGAATTATATGTTAATGGTTTGAAGAAATATAAATATTAATAAATTTGTTATTAATGTGAATATTAACCATAAATGTGTTATATAAAGAATTTTGAGAACTTATGACTTAGTGTTTGTATGAGGTTAAGGTTTCTTGGTTTCAATTTCAATTCCCCGAGACGTGTTCAATTTTTTGAATTATGTTCGATTTTATATACTATTATTATATATATATTTCCCTTGAATATAGTATATTATATTTTTTATATAATTCATGATATTTAAAAATACAAATAAAATTCTTTCATTAAATGAAACTTGATTAAATTTTTCAAATAATAAATATGGGTTATCAACACAATATTCCATTTATTGAGACATGCTTCATGGTAACAACTTTTTTCATATGTTTAGTGCATATAGTTTAAATTTATTTTTTTATGTCATAATTTTCATTAATTTCATGGGATTTAGAAATCCATTTCTTGATCTCCAATTTAATTTCATTTGATTAAATTATTACAAAATTTATAAGTGTTTTGTTGAATAAACATTCTTTTTATTAAGTCATTGTTTTTCTCTCTTGGTAATTTACATTTCATCATTGAAAACTAATTCTTTTATGTATTTCTTTTTTTAATAAAATATTTTGGTCTTATGAATAATTATAATACTATATTAAAATTTATTTCTCTTATATGTCAATATTCTTTATTTTTTAAAATGATTCTTTTTCTTATTTTGAAACCCTAATATATATAATATGTTGTGAAATTTTTATTTCTCTTTCTCAATTTTTATAAATAATTTTTATTAACCATTTTACGAAATGGGTTTCAATAAAGGTAATTCAAACCAAAAAAATGTTTCTACTTTCTCATTTGTATATTTAATTTTCCACTCCAAATTGGATGTGTTAATATTCATTTAATTTTAAATTTCTACTATTGTGATTTCCTTCAAAATAATTTTTTAAATTTTCATTGTATCATCTTATCAAAAATAAATTTTGAAAGTTACTCATAACGTATTATTTTTATGATAATGATAAAGCATTTTTAGAAATTTATTTTTTGTAAATGTTCTTCCATTTTACTCTAAAAATATAAAATATTTACCTCATTTGGTGTATTATTTCTTATATTACCCTATCAATTCCTCTATGAATTCATATTCCATAGCCCTCCTTGTTCATATGGTTCATTATCCCTATTACCCTCCATACCTCTCTTGATTCTTTTTGTTTTTCTTGAATATGTTCACTAATATCATATATGTATGATATATCTTTTATATTATTAACTTATATTTATCTCCATTACATTATATAGTG
The DNA here is from genome assembly GCA_963277665.1 of Viscum album. Taxonomy (NCBI): domain Eukaryota; kingdom Viridiplantae; phylum Streptophyta; class Magnoliopsida; order Santalales; family Viscaceae; genus Viscum; species Viscum album. The sequence continues at coordinate 672,210,655 of OY728133.1, forward strand.
TAAATTCCATGAAATTTGGGGATTTTTTAGAAAGAAAGTTACTCCATTTATTTATAGGTTAAATTATAATAGTTTGTATACTAGTTATTTAAATTCATATAAATATTTATTATTAAATAATTATAATTATATATTGATTATTCATTCATTTCATATAATGAATAAATTAGACTCATTTAGTGATTGATGGAGACAAAAAAATATATCCCCTTGATCCATCGATATGTATCTTCATAGAAGCTTGTTCAGGTATTTGGTGTATATATATCCATTTATTAATAATTTCTTAGTTGAGGCCATGATAAAATTTACATATTATTGGAGTAAATAATTCATAATGTCTAATAATTTCAAAAATGTAATTTCCCTTTCTGAATATATAATTGTGTATTATTTAGTAGTATAATATTATGCACAAGCACAACATGATATAACCAAATTTTTTATCAAATTAATTTTAAAACATTATTTATAGAATAAATATGTCCATAGGTATGGAAAGTGTTACAAAATGAAAAAAATTAAGATAATAATAATAGGGAAATTGGGATCTTTTAAATAACCTCGAATAAGCGCACTCATGAAAAACACTATAGAAATAAAGATTAATATTTCTAATTCAATATGAATCTTGAAAATGAAAAATATATATAAACTTCAGTTAAAATAAAATTAAATCAATAATAAATGAAATAAATGGCATTTATAGAAATTAGAAATCCCATACGACTATTACAAATATGACCATTGGAATACAAACTAGGCTGTTGGAATAGTAATTTAACTGTTAAGAATAATAACATGACCATTAGAATATTATCCCCACATATGGCAGTGTAAAAAAATATTTAAATATCCTATAAAATTTAAATATGATATATTAAAACAATGTTACAAGTAAATAAATGTTTTAAAAATGATTAATTAATTGTTTTTATTTAACAAAAAACATAAATATTTTAGTTTAATTTTTTTTAAAAAATAATTACAATAAATATTTTTTTAAATGAGTTTATAAATTAATATTATATTTTTCTTATAATGATAAGATAATTTTATTTGACCATTTGTTATTTTTCATGGTTTAGAAAATCGATCATAATATTAAAATTTTATTTTTATGAATAAATAAAGATTTTATATAAAAATTCTGTTCATAGTGTATAGAATTGTTTTTTCATAAAATTTACTTCATTTTTTGAATCTAAATATCTAAAAATGTTTATGTTTTCATTTTTGGTATTTTTCTAAAATAGTTGATTTCTAATGAATAGTGAAATACAATATTTAATATAATAAGATAAATATATTAATTTTTGAGTCATAGATGACTGAAAAATCCATTATATGGAAATAAAATGCACCATTTACTTTTTATAGTCATAAGAATAAATAATATTGATATTAGTGAGCCAATATAATAAACTAATTATTGTAATATTCAAAAATACCCTTCTCTTACCATATATATATCACCCCTCATCCACAAATCTTCTTAGATTTGTAGATTGAAATATATATATATAAAAATATCTCCACACCTCCCTTCGCATGTACCCAGAGACCTTTTTTCTTCTCAAATTCCAATCCTAAAGAGTCTTAATGAGTATTTCAATATGCAACATGCAAGAGGTAATGTTCTCCTGCCTTCCCTTTTTTAATTGTTTTCATTTCTACATTCCCCGTACCTATATAATCCATCATGACCTAGTAATGTTAGTATTATAAATATAGTGAAATGTTATTATTTTAATGTAATATTCATCTTCTACCCTTTTTTCATATCTAAAATGAAAGTGTTGTTTACAAAATTGTTGGTTCACCACATATATGAGAAACACACATCATTTTCTCTACCAACTTCAAGGATGGTTAGAAAAATATTATAATGGTAAAATATATAAATAATTTATATGTTCTAAATTTTATTTTTTATATAAAATTTTAATAATTATTTAATTAAATAATTTGAATGTAGTATGTGATGGTCGATAAAACGACAAAAACAAACTAAAAATTTTATGTTAAAATTTTCACTAAAAGAATCATCCCCATATAAGAACACATATGTTTATTTGAGATTATTTAAATTTACATAAGTACATGAATAACATTACATTTGACATTTTTTGTTTCATTTCAATTTGAAAAGAAATTCATTAATTATCTACAATTGATAAAAATTTAGAACCATGGAATGAACACTGTCAGAACAAGGAGAATAGCTTTTATATCGAAACAAAATGGTTATAAATGAAAATAATAAAATTATAATCAATAATATAATTATTTAAGTGGTTATAAATTTATTTATTAATGAAATTAATTTGATTATTCAGTATATTTCTCATAAGTGAATAATTATTATAGATCATAAGGCAATGGATCTCTCCAAACCATTATTTTCATGTTATTATGAAATTTCTCTCTCTAAATTACATTAAATATATTTTTGATGTTATGAAATGATTATAAATTATGTATATATATATCTTACATATATTCCAATCTTATAATCACTTACTTTGATGGGGTAAAACATGAATTACGTTTTTACCTTCTTTAAAATTATATTTTCATTATAATATGAGGCAAATTTATAAAACCCGTTTCTTTCCATGGGTAATTCTTATGTATATGTATAATTGTTGATTTTTTTTAACACATGGGAATTAACATGTAATTATTTTTGTTCATAGATAGTTCTCTAGTGCATTGGGGACCGTTTTAGTGTCATGAGATGCCATGTATTCTATTAATGAGTAAACTGAATCCATGATGGAACTTTGTCCATAATGTGACGTTTCCATGGTTATTATACTTAACTCATGTTTATGTCATGTTTTATCTCGCTTCCACATTCTTAAGATTCCATGATTTTATGATACAATGTTCTTTAAAATATTCCCCCATATTATTATTCATGATCCATTATTCTCTAGGATATCCTGACACGCCTTTTGATAGATATGTTATACCCCTCTATAATTATTATTTACTAGTTGAGATTTATATCATACCCATTTATTTTATGTATTTACTAGGTTATCCTATCTAGTTTTAGGAGGTAAAAGGGATTTTATCAGGTAACAATAAAGAAAAAAAATATTTTTTATTTTAGTTTCATTTTTTTGTTTTCTATACATATTCATCCCAATATTCTAGAATTTTCTATCATTTATTTTTATTTAATAGATAATTATATTAAAAATCATGAAATAATATGTGTATAAGTATCATGTCACTTTATTTTTAATCATAATTTTATATAGTTATTTTTTGGGATTTTGAATAGAATTCAGTAGTGAAAACCCAAGGGAGAAGTCTAAGTATTGCAACATTTCTTGAAATTTTGTTGAATTATAGAGTGCATGTTTTCCAGGAAAATATATCCTTGTATAGATATTAAAATTTGGATGTGTCTTTGGCATAGTTTCTCCTATTGGTGATAACCCTAAAAGGAAAAATTGGGTGTTGACTCAATTATTCCAAGGTAAATGAAAAAATGGCCATGCTACACACCAGGTCTAATACTCTTGAGAGATATGTTGTGGAAATACACACACTCACTACGAACCATAATTGATGACTTGAAAAAATTATTAGGATTTAACACCTAATAGGGAAATTAGAATGGAAAACCTAGATTTAATCCTAGAGACACATAATTTAGTGTATTTTGTCATTTATATTCAACTCCTTCAATGTTCATAGTTTATCTTTAAATTGATTATTAGTAATCCATTTTCATACATTTTATTAATTTTAGTTAATGGTGGGAAATATGAGGAACCGTTCCAACAACCAATATGGAATGTAATGTGACGATTTTTCCAATGATATGTCTAACCTTATGGGAGGGGGATATGAGAAACTCATGCTAATACCAGCCCTGATGTCTCATTCAATGAATAATAGATTAGATAATGTGGAATACCCGCCTTCTCATAATAACGAAAAAGTTTTTGTCGAGTCCTATATACAATAGAGGCATCTTATCTTTAGTGGATATTCTAATACCCTCATAATATAATAATAGATTAACTATATTAAGAACATATTATCTTTCCATAAATTCATAGAATACTATAATGTTTTGGTGGGGGTCAATCATGTTAAAGTGGATGCTGATCAGTTGTAGAAAATAACCATGAAAATAATGTTCATTGAAGATACCAATTCTATAGAATGGGAATGATTCAAGAATTGTTTTAAAAAATATTTTACCCAAAATCCATATCATAACTTGTATATGGACATAATAAGACTAAAGTAAATGGTATATGAGTATATCAAGGTATATAAGGAATACATCACAAGGATTCCACAAAATGCAACCTTTCATGTCATGAACAACGAACGAAAGGTGGACTACTTATTTAATAGGTTAAAGTCATGTTTATGAAAATCAATTGAAATCCAAGAAATTTAGAGCTATAAATATATTTTCCCTTGTGAACATAAATTTGATATTGATATTGGTGAATCTTAGTGTTCTTCTGGGCCTGGAGGTTAAAAGAATAAAATAGTGTTTTCTTTAAGAGGATCATTTGATAAACGTCATCTAGGGAAGAAAAATAAACTACCCAAATGTTAATATTATGGGAAGAAACATCTAAAAAACAGTGTAAAGGGAACTAGAAGATACTTCAAGTATTGAAAAGAGAGGCATCCAGACAATAAATTCCAAATGGACATAAAGAAACCCACTAATATTATGGAATAAGATATAGTTCTAGTAAATGATTATCCTATGGTCCAGTTTGTCAACTATAAGGAACATTGAAATTAAATGATCTAAAACCATAATACAAGGGTTATTAGAGAAAAATTAATGAAACTAACCTCTATGGCCTAATGAACAAGTAAGGTCATATATTATTATGAATTATTAATTGGATCCCAACAATGATGAAGTGATAGGTACATTATAAATTCATTAAAGAATAAATAATGAATATTTTGATTTTAGTTATACACATTATTTCATATATTTCATGTTCAGTATACGTATTTAAAAATGACCTCAAAACATGGTTGTTGTGTTATCTAGGAGGACAAGAAACTGATTATTTATTCCATCCTAAATATATAAATCCTCATCAATCAATGTTTTTGGACCGAACCTCCTAGAAAATATTATCCTACATTAGTATATTTTGATGACATGTTGGGAATATATTAGTCATTATTATATAAATATAACATTTACTTTCAGGAGAGGTATATCACTCTTCACATCTTGATTCATCCTCAAATTATGTACAAGTGTAAGGAGGAGGATGATTATCAATAATAATTATTATCTTATGTTGGAATATTATTGCCACATGATCTTGAATATCTATATCAATTGATTTAGGTAAAGGAGAGAGTCATGTTCAAACACATTCCCTTTGTGAGGGATTATACTAATGTATTACATGATGTGTTTTTGTTAATCCTTCTAAAAGAGTGGTTGAGTGCTCAATTGATCTTATACATATATCCCTACCAATATCCAAGAATCGTTATATAATAGACTCCACTGATTTGGAGGAATTGAAGAAGCAGTTTCATGAGAATATGGAAAAGGTATTTATTTGCTTGAGTTCATTTCCATGCGGTTTTCTAGCCCTCTTAATCAAGAAGAATGTTGAATAAATGTGCCTCTAGATTGATTATTATAAATTAAACAAAACCATAATAAAGAAAAATTATTCTCTACCATTGACAGTTGAATTGTTCGATCAACTATGTGAGACCCCATATTTGTCTAAGGTATAAAATCCGTCAGGATATACCTATTTAAAGGTGAAGAAGAAAGTTATTACCCAGAATTTTTTTTGAATGAGTTAAAGACACTAAGAGTTCATAGTTATTCCCTTCAGACTCACTAATGTGCCAAACGTTATTGTAGTCATAATGAGTACAATTTATAGAGATTACCTTGAAAAATTTATAGTATAATTTATACATGATATTGTAATATAATCTAAATATAAGTATGAGAATGGGTATCATTTTAATATTGTGTTAAAAACTTTGTGAAAGGATAATGTATATAAAAATGATAGTAAATGTGAGTTTTGGTTGAATAATGTATTACTCTTGGGGAATGTTCAATAATTTTTTTTAATAGAACCATTTAGACAAATGAAATTGATGAGTGAACTATACTAGTATCTGTAATGGATATCTATAGTTTTTTTGGACTACATGGGTATTACCAATTATTTTTGAGAAACCTATTATGATTATTGAACCCACTAACCTAACTTAATTATAAGGGATTGAAGTTTCCCAAGACCAATTAATGTATATAAATATTCAAGGAATTTAAAAATAGGATTATCACTACACCAATTCTCACACTATTCTCATCTAGGTATAATTTAATGGTATAAAAATATTCATCAAAAAAGGGATTGGTTTGTGTAATAGTGATGAATGGAAGTTTAATTGCTTAAAAATCAAGGCATATTATATTCCTTGATAAGAACTACCCAACACATGATCTAGAGTTTCCGGTAGTTGTAATGTCTCTTACCCTAGTATCCTGGAGTTTGTGCCTTACTTGATTACATTAAAACTAAGAACAAGAAATCACATCCTAAAGGATAGAATAGTTTAGTGGCTTTGGAAAACTAGATACAAGAATATGTTTTACATTACAACTTGATATTAAATAAAACATATTAACACCATAGAAAAACTCTTATTCTATTATATTATACCTTAATGTTAAACAATACATATACATCATGAAATCATGGTAAAAAATAAAACATAATAAATGGTTGTGCTTAAATTCTCGGTAAGTTAAGAATATAGTAGAAGATATAATAAATAAATGTAAACAATATGTCAAGGTGAATAACTAAAAACACTTTCCATTTAAAAATAATCTTGAGCATTATATGGAAGGAGTAAAATATGATTAAACAGTGCCATATAAATAATCACATGATAAAGAATCCTAAAAATGGACATTCTACTAATCGGGCAATCACATGGATTTTCAAGGAATAATCTAATAATTAGATAATTCACAATGTATAGTACTATAAACATAAAATCTAGTCATAAGCTAATAAGTCAACATAAATGGGTAAAGCCTCAACCAAAACACGGTCTGGTTTGTATCATGAGATTATCGATGCATCTAGAGTCTATAAAAGGCCCCACTCAACACTTACTAATTCCAATTCATTCCTCATAAGAAATTATTGAAACATAATCAAAATATACATTCATATTGAAACAACAATATGAAATTAAAATAATTTATGCAATTAGTAAACTCAATCAGAAAATATATAGAGTAATATGGATAATTTTATGAACGTAGTATATCCATATTCCAAATTACCATAAACAATTTGGTAAAATATATTATATGGTATCATAATATATCAACATTATTTAATAATAATATACAACAAATGCTGTTGACATAGATGAAAACACTCTAATAAAATCATTGAAAATTACAAAGAGAAATACCACTTTTACTTTGAAATCAATTATTTTAAAATCCATACGATAAAAAAACAATAATTTTATTTGAAAATGAAATTATAAATTTTTAAAGTATTAGAAAAAAATTAAGGCATAATGAATGTAGGAAAATCTATTCATTTGGTATATGTAAAAAAACATTTGTTTTGAATTAAAAAAACATTTTAAAGAGTAATTTTTAAAGAAAGAGTGAGTGTTAACCAAATGAATAAATTATTTATCACAACTATAAATAAACATAAAACATGTGGAAATTAAACTAAATATAATAAAAATTTATTATAAATATAACTAAATTATGAAATAATCAATGGATTAGAAGTTTAACCCAAAAAATGGAAATTAGGTTAATAATTCCCTTACCACTTTGTAAATAGTCAAACCTTCTAACCCATAAAATAAATTATCAAATAATTATCAGTGAATACCATAAATGTTAATAGATTACTGATATGATATAAAAAAGGTTATTCTATATAAACCACACCCAAGGAATAAGTGGTGAATAAGGTATATCTCAGAGAAATATGTGTGTTGAGAAAACCCTTAACTTTTGTAAAAAATCATTCTATACTTGGAATTATTATACTTGATAATAAATTTATATTCATTAATTACTGATTTCATAATCAATTAAACTCATATTTTATTTATTAAAATTTTATAATGATAATTTATTTATATTTCAATGAGTTATGGTGTTTAATTTCATTGTTTCGGTTGAGTTTGTTTCATGGGTTTATGATTGGCTCCCTTAACATTAATTATTGGAGATATTGTTAAAGGGAAGAAAAAATATAGAAGTATAATTATATTATGTTGATGAATCATTATAAGTTTATTTAATCTCATATATCATTTATTTATATGGTATGAGGATGATTAATTAGTTAAAATGTTGATGAAAATGTTTTAATTTATTTTGACGGTTTTTATGACCATCATGAATTACTATAATTTTATTCAATAAGATATTTATATAATTGATAAATAAAATTATTTAGTTTTTAATACACACATTAAAATTTTCTATAACAATAATAATGTTTTTATGACCATACTTTAATTCTTCATTGAAAAATTAAAACTCATCGTTCACAAAGGTGGTAAAGTAACACCACACAGACGATGTTTTCATTTTTAGAAGAATAAAGTGAATAGAAGAGACTTGATGATGGATATTTCATTAAAATAATAAAATTTCTATATATATATATATTATATTTGAGTTATCATACAGTTATTTATGGGGGTTAGGAGAGTATAATAAATGAAATGAAATTAAAAGGGAACGAATGAGGATTTTAACTCATTAGTGTTGTCTCATTGAGAACCTCCTTATAGGACATTGAAATGGGATTTTGGTGAGATAAAAATGACAGGAAAGTGGGGAATAGGTTCAAGATAGTAGTTGGGTATATTATAAGAATTATTAAAGGCTTATAAGGTTTGAAAGATGTGGTAATGATGGGTGGTATTTATAATGGGGGGAGAGTGGCGTTTTTTTTATTATTTTATTCATTTGTTTATTATTTTGGATCAAGACTATCATTTCTCTTGATTCTTATGACTATATACTGTAAGTATATCATTTTATTTTGAACCAGTGAGTTTTCATCTAATCTCTACATCATCAATAACTACAAAAATTCAGGTATCTATCGTATAATTTTATATATCTAAAATTACAACATTTCACAATTAATAAAAAATTTGAATTTTTAAAAAGATGTAAAAAATTCACCATTATAATTTATTGAGGTGTGGATCTTAAAATTGAACACCATTTTATGAAAATAATTGTATAAATAAGGGAAATTTAATTATTAAATAAAATCATTAAATATTCGAAAAACATTGATTTCTATATTATAAATGATTTTGTGACAATTTGGAAAATTAATTAATGTCTCATAATGTTATATTATAATCATAAGACAAAAAATATTTACTTATGATTATATTTTGTGAACATAAATTTTCATTTAAATCATAATTATTAATTTTTAATAAAAAAGTTTCAAATCAAAAAAATACCAACATTTAAAGTATAATTTTTAAAAACATTTATTTAATAATTAAATGATATAAATATATTATATTTTCATTCAGAAGATACCTAGATGGTATTTATACTTTCACAGGTGAGGTTACTAATATATTGTTTGGATTACTATTCCTAATGGTTATATTACTATTCCAACAATCTTGTTAATATTTTATAGTATATCCCGATTCATTTAAGATCGGTGCATAAGCTATCAAAGATGTTAATTTTAAAATGGACGTACCATAAGATATTAAGGTGTTATAGTCTCTCATATATAAAAAATTTTATAATTTAAATTTCCCAAACTAATCCTCATAAAAATATTTGGGTATTTTATTTTCATAATTACTTTTGTCTCCCATATCACCTCTTTAATTGTATGATTTTCCAAAGTATCATTACAAGCCTAGTCATCTGATTCCTCAACACCTATTCACTAGTGTAAAAAATATAAATAGGATCTTCATAATATGATATATTATTTTCTAATTCTATTTCTTAAAAAGATAGAACATGTTCTGGGTTTGACAAAAACTTCCATAAAAAAGAGACGTGCAACACATCATGACCTTTGGAGATACTTTCTGGGATTACTAATCAGTAAGCTACAACTCTTATTATTTCCAAAATTTCAAAAGGTCCAATGTACCTAGGAGTTTTTTCATTTCATTCCAAATATTATAACACCCTTCTCTAGAGATACCTTCAAGAAGACATGATCTCCCACTTAAGACTACGAAAATTTTGTCTATTCATTAGAATAACTATATTCCCTACTTTGAGATTCTTTGATACGAGGAAGAATAATATTTACCTTTTTCATTGTATGTTAAATAAATCTTAGGTCCACATGCTTAATTTAACCCACTTTATCCCATCATGTTTGTGTATGACATCCCTTTCCATATAATGCTTCAGACAGTGCCATTTAAAAACTTGAACGGAAACTATTGTTATAGGAAAATTCCTCCAAAGGTAAATACTAATCCTACATACCTAAAATGTCAAGTGAGCATGATATTTAAATGGATTATGATGTATGAATAGTCATTTCATATTTTCCATCATTACGAGGGGATAAACATTAATCAAATTATGTTTAGTATCCAAAAACTTTTGAATAATTTTCGGGAATATTATTGTAAAATAGTTATCTCGATCAGTCATGATCGATATAGGTGAACCATGAAGTATTACAATATAGAATCTTGCAAGGAGATCTAGTGAAAAATCATACCTTATGGAGAAAAAATGGGCATATTTGGTAAGTTGATCAAGAATTACCAATATCACATCATTCCTTCTTGGAGTATTTGGTAATCTAGTGACACAATCCACATTAATTTCATCCAATTTCAATATAGTAATATGAAGAGGTTTCAAGAATCCTATAAGATATTGTATTTCTTCCTTAACCTATTGAAAAACCAATTTTCTTGACACAAAATCAGTAATTTCCAACTTCATATTATCCCACCAAAATGTTCCATCAAATCTCTATACATCTGAGTGCTAAAAAGGTGTATAGTGGAATTCGAGCTATGAGCATCATCCAATAATTCCTTTTTTATCTTGGGTATAGAGGGAACATAATTCAAAATTCCAAATTTAAAAATTCCACATTCATATAAGATGTCTACCAATTTCCCATCATTCACATCATTAATTTTCTTTCAAAAAATTTCATTATCAGAATGAGAAAATTTTATCCATTTGAATAAATAAGGTTTCAAAACCATTTGAAAAATTAGGGATGTTTCACCTTCCAATATAATTTCTATATCCATATTTACAATATTCATGAACACATGATCTATATCAATACCAATTTTTTTGAAAAATCCATGATCCTTCCAGGTCAATGCATCTGGTACCTTATTTTCCTTCCCATGGATATATTGTATTGGAAAATACTGATACATGAGTATCTCAAGCCATTAACTTTACCTCATATTGAGTTCTTTCTGTGATACGATATATTTCAAAAAATTATTATTTGTATATATATCTATTAATCACTATATAGATAATTTATCTATATCTTATGAAAAATTATTTCATCTTCAAACTCAAGATCATGAGTTGGATATCATTTTTTCTCAGTTTTTATCTTATTTGATGCATAGGAAATAACTCTATAATTATTCATAATAAAATAACCAAGTTCTTTCTTAGATTAATCACTATAATCACAAATCCAACATCTCCAAATTATTGATTCAATATTGGATTGTTAAACAATATATTTTTTAATTCAACAAATAATTCATCACATTCCATTATCAAAATAAACTTAACCCCTATATAAGTAATCTTGGATACCAAGATTTCTAATCAGGAAAAATTATAAACAAGACTCATATAGTAACATTCAAATCCAACGAAACAATGTTTTTTAGTTATGTTAATTGGAGTAGGAAATTCTTGAACTGCCTTTTTCTTACGAGGATCGATTGAGATTCCATCCTTGGAGAAAATATATATACGAAAATAATGTTTTTGAATCCAAAATTTAATATTTATAAAATTACCATAAAACTCTATTCTCTATGAGTCTACAAATAAATCCATAATAGTTATGATGGTCTTCATAGACTTTTTATTATACCAATATATCATCAATAGATACCACAATAAATTAAAAAGACATTACTTGAATACTCTTTTCATTAAATCCATAGAATATAAGGTTCATTAGTCAGTCTAAATGGAATTACTATAAACTCCTAATTTCCATAACTCATTATAAATTTTATATTTTGAATATATTGCACCATTAAATAAAATTTATGATATCCAAACAAAGATAAATCTTTTAAAGATATTGATATCTATTAAGATAGATAAATAAGTCATCCATAAAAGGAAGAAAATAATTTTTCTTTATCATAATCACATTTATCTCCCTATATTCAATTCATAGCCTCATAGATCCACCATTATTATTTGTGAAATAATTATGATATTCCCCCCCACATTGAGACACTATGGTGTATATATCCCTTATCACTAAATTAATATAATGGTTTATTTAAATCTATTATCCCAACTATGGTCATTCTATAGGAAGTCTTTGATATAGGTATTTCATCTGGGATTAAATCAAAAGAAAACTCAAATTCTTGCTCTAGGGTATGTATAGTTCAATCCTTTAGAAATAAATAAATATAATATTTTTAAAATATTTATATTATATATTTTAAGATTACATTTTTCATCATTATGTTTTATCTTCCCTACATCACCAAAAATCTCATTCAGAGGTTCTACTAGAGGTGGATCCTAGTACAACTCAGATGATGAAGTCTCTGATAAAAAAGATATAAAATTCCATATCTTCATCATAAATAATAATTTAATTCTCTTTTCAATTAAAATTTTCATTAATATTTGCAATCTATTTCAATCCAAGGATTATATCAAATTCCACTATTGGAATAATAATAAAATAAGTAATTATAGCATGTTTATCTGTCATAATAGGAAATGCCTAACACATCTTTGTTGAAATATGTTTTCCAATACAAGTTTTTACTGATAAATCCCATTTTCAAATTAATTGGAAATTTATAATTTTTAATGTAATATGAAAATATATAAAGTAATTAAAATTTCTAGAATCAAATAAATATTTTCATGAATTTTAAGAGAAAATTAATGTACCTACCACCACATAGTTTGGAACTTTAATCTTATATATTTTTACTACATAAGGATAACCTTTTTCCCTGGTCCTTTTCTATGGAATATTCCCTTCATGTATAGAAAATCAATGTACATAGTATCCCATCTCCTTACAGATGAAAAAATTCACATTTACAACTTCTTTGTTGCCTGTGCAATCATGATTCTGGTGGCCTTGATCCCCACAAATGTAAGAAACTCTCATTCCCAATAGGGATGTTCCATGATGTTTTTTTCCAAAATTATTTTGAGTTTTATATTATATTCTTCCATTCTACCCTTTTTCCTTATTTCCTTTTCCATAGTACTCGACATTCCCCTTCATAAATTTCTTCTCATTGAATCCATATGGATTGGAAAATTCATTCGGCATATTGATGACACATCATGATATATCCTCAAATGATGATAAATATTTTGGAGACTAGTACCCTTAGTAGTATTGGTTTAATACCATCACTAATATATTAAATCTTTCTCTATGGATTACATATGTAGTCCACAACATTCCATGTTAACCATGAAAAGATGGATTAATTATTAGATTAATTTTAATCCTATTTTTGTCTCAGAATGATGATTTGTCTCTCTTTATCTATACACTATTTTTAAGGTATTTATTATTCCATGAATATTTCCTTAAAATCCTTCCACTACATATTTTAAATGTTTTCTCTATTTTTTAATTAACGACCACCATTGATCCTAATTTCCTTATAGACAATAAAAATCCATGATAACATTCTGCCTATCGCCACTTCCTAAACTGACTTTTATATTATATAATGAATATGTCATATTTTCAGCTTTAAATGTGTTTCTAGTCCCATTAAGTGATCTATGTTGTTTTCACATGGGGTGGTCTATGATTTTTTACACAAATATATGGATCAAGTAGATCTACGTGAGTAACATTATTTCTCATAACCCAAGGTTGTTTTCTAATAATAGATATATGTTTTCCATATCTATTTGTAGCTCCAGATCTAACATCATTATCTTGCATATGAGAGAAATCTACACATGAAATTTGTGAATTGATATAATTTCAATTCCTTGCACTATGAGGCATTTATAAAAAATGAAATACACTAAATTATATTGTGAAATTTTAAAAGTAATGATATAGATAAAGGATAAACAATATCAAAACCATAATATCGGTTACATTGAGAATATTCTCAATGTTAGTTATAGGATTATATTTTCCTAATCCATGTTTTCCTAAATCTAGTTTCCAAAGTTTCTACTAAAAATGATCTAATACAAACTATAAAGACCGTAACCCTAGAATCCTAGATCTAGTGCATTACATTATTAAATTAGTACTTAGAACAAGATATCACATCCTAATGGAAAGAAAATTTTAGTAGCATTATAAAACCAAATACAAACATATGTTTTATTATTCAACATGAAATTAAATACAATATAGTAACTCCATTAAAACACATTCATTCTATTAGATTATCCCTACATGAAAATCATAATATACATATTGGTATCCTGGGAAAAAATAAAACATAAAAAATGGGTGATCACAGATTCTCAATAACGATAAGAATATGATGAAAACTATCATTAACAAACCTAAAAAATAATTAAATGTTAATAACTAAAAACATATTCCATTAAAACCTAACCTTGAGTATAATATGTTAGGAATAAAAGCTGATCATATAATTCCTTATAAATTATCACATGAGAATGAAATGTTGCCATGGATATTGTACTATGTGAATAATCAAATGTATTATGAATATATAATTTTATATTGAGGGAATGAATAATATCATATATCCAAAACATACAATTATGCGCTCAAACAATAATTCTACTTAATTGTGTAGTACCTTAGCCAAAACCCAGTATAATCTCCCTCATGAGACCTACCGATGCATTGAGGGGCTATACTGGGCACCGCCTGACACGTAATATGTCAAATAAAATCCTCATATGAAAGGGGTGAATCATAATCCACATATACATTCATATTGTAACCTATATATGGAATGTGAATAATTTCCCCAATCATTAAACATAATAATAAACTATCTAGAGTAATATGGAGAATGGTATCAAGATAGTACATTGAAAGTCAAAATGATCATAAACCATTCAATAAAATACAATAGATGGTAACATAATAGATAAAACATATTTAATAATAAGATCCAACAAAGAGTTACAAAATAGATGAAAATATTCAAATAAAATCATTGAAAATTACTAGAATAAATACAAATTTTACATTGAAATAATTTATTTAAATAATGTCACAATTATAAAAGAAAACATTTCATTTGGAAATTAAATTGTTAATTTGTAAATGATCCTTGAAGGAATTTTGGAATCATAAAAGTGGGAAAATATTCTCATTTTGTATTTGTCAAAAATAATTCCATTTTATATTAAAAAATAATATATAACATTATTTTATAAGGAAAGTGCGAGCATTAACAAAAATAATGGAAATTGGATTAGGAACTCTCTTAACACTTTGTATCCAGTCGAACTGTATGCCCTATAAAATTAATGATAACCAAATGAAACATTTAATACCATTAATAAAAATAGATTCATGATTTTATATTTCATAGGGAATAAAAAGTACACCATACACAAGAAATAACTAATGAATTAGTCACATATCACAGAAATAAAAGTGTGATAAGAAAACCCTTACCTTATGTCTGAAAGTGTTATTCATGTTGATAATGTTATGGAAAATAAAATTATATTCCTTCACTAATTAATTTATAATATCTTAAAAATTTATTTTACTTATTATAATATTATTAACTTCATTTATTCTTATTTCAAAGAGTTATAATGTTTAATATCATTGTTCTAGGTGCGTTTGTTTCATTATTTTGTGATTTGTTCCTTTGAGTTTAAAAATGTGAGTTCATTTTAAATGGATGAAAAAATAAATAATTAGAATTATATTATATTTATGAACTTCCATAACTATATATAATCTCATATATATTATAATTATATGGATTTTGGATGATTCATTAGATAATATTTTGATGAAAATGTCTTAATTTACATTGCCAGTTTTTACGACCATCACGAATTAGTATCGTTTTATTTAATAATCTATTTATATAATGGTTATATAACATTAAATAATTTTTAAAACACATATTATAATATTATTCAACCATAGGTATTATTTTATAACCATCCTTGGAGGTGGTAATGAAAAACAAAAAACATGTCGTCTATGAAGGTAGTGAATCGACTCCTCAAAGACTATGTTATCATTCTTAGAAAAACATATAATTAAAGAGTTTTTATGATTGATATTCCATAATTATAATAAAATTAAATTATATATATGATACTGTATTTATCATCCTATTATTTAATTTTTAGGTTATAATATGATAAGAAAATAAAAAAAAATAAATATTGAAAGAATGAGGTTTTTACCACTTTTGTATTGTCTCCTTGAGAACATCATTATGGAACTTGCAAATGATATTTGGTGAGACCAGGTAGACCAAAACGTGGGAAGAGTTTTGGGATAGTAATTGGTCATAATATATGAATGATTCATCGATTATAAGGTGTTATGATAAGGTGTGATGAGAGAAGATATGTATAGTGGATGAGAGGGGCGTTTTTTGATTATTTTAATAAACACTTTATTATCTTGGATGAAGTTTATCGATAATGTTGATTATTTTAACTAAATATAATAACTATATAATTTGAGTTGTCATCAATGAGTTATTACCTCATCCCTATATCAACCATGAGTTAGAAATTCATGTATTTGTCTTATAATTTTAAATATCATAAATTACCATGTTTCATTATTCATCAAAAATTAATCCATTTCAGAAAAATCACATTATACAAACTAGCCATATTTTGATGTGTATAATTAAAAAAATAACTCTATTTTATGAAAATAAATTTCAATATATGTGAAATTTAATTTTTAAATAAAATCATCATTATTTCTATAAATACTGATTATAATATGATAAATGATTTTATGGAACTTTGGAAAAACTAATTAAGGTCTTATAAAATTATCTTATACTCATAAGACAGAAAATATTAATTAATGAATCTGATTTGGGAAAATAAATATTTTAATCATAATTATAAATTTTAAAAAAAATATTTTCATATCAAAAAAATACTAACACTTCATTTTTCATTTTAAAAAGGTATAGTTACAAATTCCATGATATAAATATAATATATTTTCATTTATAAGATACCTAAATTTTATTTAAACATTCATAGGTTACTAATATATTGTCCAAATCACTATTCCTAATTGTCACGTTACTATTCCAATAGTGTTGCTCATTTTTATAGTATATCATGGGTCGTTTAAGCTTAGTGCATAAGCAATCGAAGATGTTAAATTGAAACGAGACATAACATAAGTTCTTTGGGTGTTATAGAAGTGACCTTTATGTTGAAAATATAAATGATTTATCTTTATGGGAAGCACTATGAAATATATATGGATAATAAGAGCCTTAGTTATATGTTCACATAGAAAGAGGATAATATGATCTAGTGAATATGGTTAATGATTCTATAGGACTGTGAATAGTTAATCCACTGCAATCATGGGAAGTAAAATAAAGTGCGAGATTATATAAATACAAATGATATATTAACCTTATCAATGATGAGAATTAAGTAAGATATAATATTATTATACTTAAAAAGGATTGACATAAGAATTATAATGTAATGAACATCCTTATTCCTTTCTCAAATTATCTTTCATGAATTCCTTCTCTAGAAGATAAAGGATGCTCAGAGGGATGATGTGGAAATACAAAATAAAATGGTAGGTATAAGAAAAGTGAAATACTCCTAGTTTGAAATTGATAAATAATGAGATATATGTTTCAGGTCATGACTATGTGTACCATAAAATAATAAGATAAAGAATGATATTTTTAATGATAAATATAGCTTCAAATTATCCACCCTCCCAGAAATCATTAATATATATCATGATCGTCAAGAGAACTACTGGTGGGATAATATGACGAAAGAGATTTTAGAATATACATAATTTTTTTTATTTGATAAATTAATGTATGAAAGGAAAATTTATTATAGTATGATGAAAAAATTAACCATACATATATAGAAATGGAAAAAAACCACCATGAAAATTATAAATTTAATTTCCATGAAATTTAGAGGGAATAATTTTTTATGGGTTATGATGGATCATCTAAAAAATAATTCTCAATTAATTGTGATTAGAGAGGACTTATCAATAGACATACTTGGAAGGAAATACATAAGAGAAGTGGTGGGGCTATTTGGAATAACATAATAAATTGTATTTGACCAAGATACATGATTTACTACTTTTTTCTAGAAAATTATTAAACATTATCTTAACAATAAATGAATTTTTTGGCTTATCTCCCCAAAATAATGGAAAATTTTATTATAAAATCTGGGCACTATAGGATATGTTGAGATAATTCTTAATAGACTTCAAAGGAGGATGAGATCATTATATTCCTCTGGTTGAGTCCCCATTCAATAATAGTTTCCACTTAATAATCCAAATGGATCCATATAAATCTCTTTTTGAGAAGGGATATAGAACATCTGTAAGTTTGGATTAATTTGGTGAACACAATATTCTATGAATTGTAAAAGTTAATTAAATGGTAGAAAACGTGAAGGCCATTTAGTATCACATCAAGGTTACCTAAATTTGATCAAATATTTGTGCTATAAATAGTTAATAAGACCTATTTTTTGTGTTTAGAGATAATGAATTCCTCTATATATCTACATGAAATTGAGTCATGTGATTTGGTATGAAGTTTAAGCTAAGTCATAGTTATAGTGGAATTTTCAAGATGCTCAATCGAATCTAATATATGTCATATAAAACAACACTCCAACCATATATTTCACAATTACATGACATATTCCACATATCCCTCTTGAAGAAGTACCGAAAATAACTACACATATACATAATTCAGAGTTTTTTCATAAGTATTAGGAGGCGGCATGAGAACCAGTGGAAGCCATGATGTATAAGTACCCACACCTATATTGACCATAATATGTAAAATGAAATTTCAAGTGTAAAATCTATTATGTAAAAAAATGTGAAAATCAATAATTTCATTAATCGATTTTACCTTTTGAATATATAATTGTGTCATATTTAGTAATACATTATTACTCACAAGAACCACATGATGGTACCAATAACATTTTATTATATTAATTTAACAATTAAATTTAGTGAAAAAATATGGCTATATGTATTGTTAGTGTTAAAATGGGACAAAAGTAGAAAATAAAATAACAGGAATAAGAATATTTGGATATTATAGATCCCTCAGAATTATCTAACTCACAAACAACAGTACAAAAATAAAGAAGAATATTTATAATCCAACATGAAACATGGATATGAAAATAAATATATAAATAATAAGAAATATAATTAAATTATGAATTAATTAAATATAAGATATTTATAGTAAGGTGGACTCTGATATGAAAATTATAAATGTGATTGTTGTTATGGAAAAATGTCCATTAGATTAATAACATAATCTTTGTAAATGTAATCTGACCACTAGGAAAAGTAAAAGTTCTATTATTATAGTATTCTCACATATGGAAATTTAATAAAATATTTAGGTTTCCTTTGAAATAAAAATATGATATATTTAAACCATGGTACAAGTGAATAAATGTTTTAAAAATGACATATTAAGTGTGTGTATTTTTTGTAAAACATAAATGTTTTAATTAAACATTTATAATAAATATAATGATTTAAAAGAAATATGAAATTTATAAAACGGGTTATAAATTAATATTATGTTATATTATAACTATATGATAATGTTATGATACTATAACTAAATTTTCAAGTTTTTGAGAATTGATCACAATATTAAAATTAGTATTATATGAATAAATGGGGTTTTTATTTAAATATTAATTTTATAATATTAATACATTTATTACCATAAAATGGAATTTATCTTATAAATCAAAATGTTGAAAAACATTTAGGGTGAATTGTTTTACTTTTCAAAAATATTTTATTGTTTGGTGAATAATGAAATACAGTAAAATACAATTTTTAAAATAATAAGTTAAATAAATGAATTAATGAGTCATGTATGATGTAATCCCACATAATTTCAATACTAAATGAACCATTTAATAAATATAGAAAAAAAAAGTAAAAAAATTGATACTCTTGAGGAAATATAATAAACTGATGATTATAATATTTAAAATAACCCTCTTCTCCACCTATAATTACCACCCCTCACCACCATTTCTCCTAAAAACATATAATCCTTTGATATTGTAAAATTAATCCCAAATATCTCCTCAAAGATATCCCCAAATACCTAGAGTAATTTTAATTATAAAATTTATATCACAATGTTCCTTAATTAGTATTTCAATATGTAACATCCAAGAGGTAATATTCTCTAATATTCTCTTTTTAATTTTTTATCACCTTCTCCTCAAGTCACTAATTCAAAAAGACATATAGAATAAAATATTATAAATATAGTATAATGTTATTGTATTAATGGAATAATCATCTTTACCTCCTTTATTTACTTTTAAAATTAACATGTTGTTCTCAAAAGTGGATGGTTTACTACATCCATGAGAAATGCGCATCATTTTTAATGATGTCAAAAAGGATGGAAATAAATAATATATTTTAGTTAAATATGATTATAATAATTATTTTATAACTTATTTACAATTTATTAAACTATTTAATAATTATATAATTATATAAAATAAATCTCGTTTACAATATCTGGTAAAATTGCCTAAATAAACTAACAATGTTACATTAACATTTATAATAAAAGAATCATACCACCATTGAAACACGAATGTGTATTTGAGACCATATAAATTTATATAAGCATATGAATACCATTTTATTTTACTTATTTATTTGTAGCCACATTTTAAATAAATTTATTAATTATCCACAACTGATCTCACCATTAAACCATGAAACAGGAACACATAGTATAATTAAACTAGTATTTATCTCTAAATGAAGTGGTTATAAAAAATAATGTTATGATAAACCAAATATGTATTGAAATGTTAATGAGTTAAGTAGTTAATGAATTCAATTTTATTATTTAGGACATTATGTGTAAGTGAAGAATGACTCTCTGACATAAAGAAAGTGATCTATTCGAACCAAACTTTTTTTGGGTTATTAAATTTATCTCCCTAAATTTGTTTATCTTTATTTATGATTTTATGGAATGATATTAAATTTAGTATACCTGCGTATTTGATGATACCTTTATTATTATACCTTCCGTTCATGGGATAACAAGTCCATTAAGATTATGCCTTCTTTAAATTATCATATTATTATAGAATGCGGAAATATTATGCAACTCATTTCCTTCCTTGGATAATTATTATGTATATTACTGATCATTGATTCTCTTATTTATCACAAATAAGACTGAAAATTTTAACTAACCAGGTAATTATAAAATAATATTTTTTTGTATCTATTAATATTTATTAATTAGATATTAATTTTAGTTGAAAGGGGACACTATGTGAGATATTGTATCCAACACAAAAAAAATGGATTTCTCCAAAATCTTACATTGCACATAAGACTGAGTTATACCAAAAAAATAAGACAATATTAATATTATAATTTCAAATGGAAGTTTACACATATCCATTATATTGGAGGGAATTAATATAACTAACTATATTATGTTTACACAAGTTTATAAAATATTTTTACTTCCATCCAATAAATTTTAGAGGCTCAAAATGAGAATAAATCCAATTTTAATAATAAAATACTCTAATATTTTATAAAAGGTAGTTTTACCTCCTTTCGATAGGGAATCCTTTTTAAATATATTTTTATATAATTTTATATATTATATTTGAAAAAAATAAGATTCTTATTTAAAATTGGTATATCAATATTTACTTTGGTTTAATTTTATTAATTGTTTTTTGAAAAAATTCATTTTTTATTGAATAGTAAAAAATAATGCATTTTACTTCAAAAATGCATTTTCATCTATTTAATATATAGTTATATTATCCTTTTAAATTTATTTTAATTTTTAATTGGATAATGGTTTTATCCCTAAATCATATTTTCTTCATTTGAGGTAATTTCATATTGAAACTTGATATAATCATAAGTTGATCTTTTGATGGTTTTTACTTTTAAAAAACTTGTTTTCTCATTTTTTACAATGAAATATAATATTAAATTAATTAATAAAAGATAACTGTTTTGAATTTTGAAAACTTTATTACAAATTTTGAATCAAAATTTCCATATTATGTAAATATTTATCTTTTATTTTTAGACATTATGAATAGTAACAATAGTTATTATTTCTATTTATTGTGATTAAAGGGTAAATCAGGTAAATAGGGGGAACATAATATTATAATAATATAAAACTACAATAAAACTTGTTATAATCCAATTTTCTAGAATATTAATGATCGTTAAAACCCTTAGGATTAAAATGCATCCTTTGGAAGCCGCTTGAGTGTGATTATTTCAATTTAAGCTTTTAATTTAGCGTAATGGAAATTTTTTTATAAAAATATATCATCATAATAATAAAATTATTATATGTATATATATGTGATATATTAAACTATAAATATTAATTATAAATATAAAATTATTCCCTACATCATTGTATTTTATTTATAATATTTAGACATTAAATAAATTAATTTAATTTTGACACAAAGATGATGTTGTGATTTCTTAATTAAATAAAGAATCAAATAAATTATATCAAAATATTAAAATAAATATTATTTGACCTAATTTAACTAATAAAATATTTTTATAGGTTAATATTACATTTTAAAATACTATTTAATTGTTTTTTATAAGTAAAAACTAAGTTTAGATTTTATTTTAATTCAATAAAATTCATAGTCTAAAAATCGACATAATTGTTGTTTAAAAAAAGTGAAATATTATTTTATTTAAAAATCATAAAATTATTTTAAATCACAAATTAACAATGATAAGGTACACAAGTTAATTAATTATGAAATTATTGGATATTTACCCCATATAAGTAAATTTAATAGCCTCTTAAAAATCAAAATATTGTCACCACAATTAAAATTTAAAGAGAATAATTAACGGTAAAAAGAGAAAATAATATGTAAAATAAAATGAAAAACTATATAAAAATTATTGGAAGATATTATTTTGAACTATAATTATTTTATATTTTACATATCTAATGTTGTATCTATTTTAATTCAAAAATTAATGAATATTAATTTCATAATTTGTGAGTTTCCAGGGGTACCCCTTAACTCTCATATAAAAACGTTACCTCTATTATCTAATACTTACACCTCAAGAAAACTATGGTTTGGAAAGTAACTTCCCAAAAACTATTCCCAGAATACCTCCCCTAATTTAACAATGCCCCCATAGGGCAGAAATCCTGCCAACGAATCCCTTTGGTATAAGCCAAAAGAAGTTACCCGATTAAGAGGTAACACCTTCTCTCATTCCTTTTAGTTTCATTTCCATTCTTTACTCCCAAAACTCTTATTATTCTATGATTATATAAAAAATTATACTAAATACACTAGGATTTTTTATTCCATTTTTCAGATACAAACATACACACAGCTCCATTTAATGGGTAACGAACATATTATTTCAATGTATGGAGAACTACTGCCTCACGAAATAATGATTATCCAATTTTTCCCCTACTAACTCTCATGGTGGCCATTATAATGGGAAATATTTTTACATATGATATATATTTTATTTATATTTTCACTATCATTCTGTAATATTTATTTATAAAACAACTGTGTGCTTTATATGTTGTGTAAATAGGATAATTTCATTTGAGGATGTGTGGACTACCACCCCCTAAATGCGATATGACTCATTCCAACGGTACATCAAACATATAATTGTTTATTTTATTAAACTTATGATAAATATATTACATTATAATAATTATCGTATTATAATATACATTTATATCATTTAAATATTATTATTTTAACATGACAAAGAAATGAACATAGCGTTCATGTGTACGTACGACCAACTATCTCCACGAATGGATCATTTAATTTATTATCTCAAAATATTATAGATTATTATAAATAAATTTATACTATATATATTTTATTTAAATCATGATTGCTTTTCTAGACATGATAGATTATGACCACCTATAAAATTTACATCAAAACAAGTTCATTTTTGACTCAAGTATCAAATATCAACAAAACAACAGATATGAACATAAACAATTATGTAATTTTTATAAAATTGTATTAAGTGGTATAAAAAGTATAATAAAATTAAATAAATTTATCATAAAATTATAAATTAAACTATGTTTATTATTCTAGAAAATATATAATGTATGAGGCAATTCAGTGTTAGGGTAAGAGAAATCATAACTCAATTTCCATTCATTCAGTTAAATATCAATGTAATTGATTTGGTTTTTATAGGAATATGTTTGAAAGACCTATGATCATTTTACACTAAGTATTCACCAATATTGGGTGTATTTATATTATTTTCACAAATATTTATTTCATTGATTTATCCTTAATATAATGATACAATATTTGTAAGGGACTTTTTCTCAATCACCATTCATTGAGCAATAATTTGATAATATACACCACCTTATTTTATAGGGTGTATAATGAACCCCATTTAATTTTAATTTCATTCAAAGGTTTTAAAAAGGATTATTTTTATATAAATCATTTTACTAAATTAAAAAAGGAATGTTTTTAACGTACGTGGAAACAAAAGATTTTTCCACCACCGCAACAAATATTTGATATTTGGCTTCTTGTTCAAGCCGTAATGTTTTTAAATGAAAATTAAATAACATATTTTTTTATTTATATTGATTATAATAATGGATTTCAGAAGGAGTTTTACATTTTCATATCATAAAATGATATCATGTGAATGCAAATATGGAAAGGATATTTTTTCCTTTATGATTGTTTTATGTGTTTTTATTATCTTATGGTTCTTGGGAATTTCTTATGTATATGGGTGGTTCCATGATAAATTGAGGGCAGTAGAGCCTATGATATCTCTCCAATGTATTGGGTATGAGAAAAAGTTAAATTTTAATATTTATCCTAAGAGATTTATGAAATATATTATGATGGGTATTCCAAACAAAATTATAAAGGTTACTCCCAATGTAGCTGTGAAAGCTACAATGTATTTGTGATATAGATTCCACATGTTACCTTTATGAATTATTATTTCTAGTATTTTATTTAGAAATCTTATGATTTCATCAGTTATTTAAAAAAATTTATGTTTTATGGGTGAAAATTATGATTTTAGTGAAAATGATTTCATGGGGTTAATATACTCAAGGACTAATGGATTTATTCATTATTTTATATTACATACTATGATTTTTAAGCTCATCCCATTTTTTTGAAATTTTTTCCATATGTTATATGAATGGGTAATATAAAAGAATATGTAAGGAATGTTTTTATCAACAAATGAAATAATGTTTATTCTTAAAAAGTTTTATATTGTGGAATAAATTGATAATGTTTTATTTGTACCCAAATTGTATAAATTTGGAGTTTTTATGTAATAGTTACGGCCTAATTATCTAACAATCAATACCTGAAAAGAATATTGATGTGAATTCTAGACATGCATTAATATTATGTAATGTTTAATGTTGGGGCCTTATCGTTGGTATTAGAAGATGGTTTAGACAACCTTGGAGATTTGGATGTTTTCTTAAGAGTTAGGGATATCATAATTGGTTTATAATTTTTTGTTTGATCATAAGTTCAATATATTAGAAACCCTTTTTAGGATTTATGATATGAAATATTAAAGTCACTAATGGTATTTTTGGATACATTTACCTTTGAATAATTTATGGGTTATTGGGATTTAGTATAAAAAATATGAGGTATGAAATAACCTTTGATTTTAAAACATGTTATAATTATTTTTAATGACTTTATAATGTTTTTGGAATATTATAATAATTACATAGTTTTTTTCAAAAGGACAACCCATAGGATGGAAGAAAACCCATTGTGTCCGATAATGCCATGAGAATCAAACCCAGAACAGAAGGATGACAAGTGTACATTGACTACCACTGGCCTATGTTAAGTAATTCATTAGTATGAATTCTTATTTTTAGTTAAACTATTTTATGGAATGTGATGAAGTTAATTTTTGGAACTTATGTTTTATCAAATGGATTTACTTAATATTGGGAAATAATATGAGGATTTATTGAGACATGTTATTTTGGAATACAATCACTATATTGGGAACCCTATATGCCTAAGGAAAATAGAATACTATGGTATTTTATTTGAGGAGTAATGGTTGAATTTTATTTTGGTAAAATATATGTTTTTATAGAGGAATTTTGGATAATTTCGTTATTTATGGAATTGATTGACCTATATTGTGGAAAATGTGATTAGGGTAATTATTTTTGTTATGATACATTAATAATGTTTGATGTTATTTGGAGAACTCGGTTAAAATTTTTCTTAGAAGTCTAGGATATCAAATCCTTCAATTATTTGGGTTTCAAATTTTAGATTACATTATATTGAGTAATTTTAAGGACAATTATTTTTCAAATGGTCTTTCTTATACTTTGGATATTACTATTTAATTTTGGAGATTAAAATTTGTTTTTATTGAAACAATGTTTTATTATTTTGGGGGAATTATCTTATGTATCCAAAACTTTTTGTTTTTGGTTAATATTTCAAGACAGAATAAATAGATAGTTAATCATTTGTAAATTGTGTTATTATATAGAAGTTGATTATAGTGCTTCAGGAAATAAATAGTCAAATGAAATACTCATCATATCAATAGAAAGATGATTTTGTAGTGGAAATTGGCTAAGGGGTGAAACTCTATAGTTCAAGTAAGTATATTTCCTTATGTTATTATTATATGTAGTAAAATAATTACTCAACTTTTTTAAAAGGGTATTAAAATAAATAAAACTATTTAATTTTCCAACTATGAATTCAAAGACCATTTTACCAATAACAAATTTATGGTTTTGACCCTTATCATTTTCATAACAATTATTTCTATCACTCTCCATGCGAACTTGATAGTTATTTTTTTCCATATCTATGTTTTCAAACATGAAATCCTAGTATGTGTTATCTTAGGTGAACTCCATACTTCCCTTTAATTATCTTAAATTAGTGGATTTATTTACACTTTTCTCTATGTGGTATTTTGATAAAGTTATTTTGAAAATTCATACCTTACTTACCGATCCTGAATGAAAATTGCGAGGATGAAATTTCCAAATGGGGGGGGGGGTGTTACATCCTAGGAAATTATAGAATAATAAATTTTTATATTTATTAATATTTATGAAATTTATATAAATTTTATTTTAAAGGGGACACTATGTGTGATAGTTTACCCGACACACAAAAATGGGTATCTGAGAAATCTTACATTGCACACAAGACTGATTTATAACGAAAAATAATACAATATTAAAATTATTAATTTAAATGGTATTTAATTTATAGCCATTATATTAGTGGGAATTAATAGAACAAATTATATTATGTTTAGACATGTTTATTATATTATTTTACTTTAATCCAATAAATTTTAGAGGCCTAAAAAGAGAAGATATCCAATTTTATGAATAAAATAATTTAATATTTTTTTAAATGTAGTTTTACATTCTTTTGATGGAGAAAACTTTTTAAATATAGTTTTTAAAAAATTCATATGTTCAATTCAAAAAAATAATCTTAGTATTTATATGTGGTCAATAAAAGATTACTTGTTTTTAATTTTGGTATTTGTTTTGATAAAATTAATTTTTAATGAATAATGAAAAATACTGCATTTTAATTCAATACTACCTTTATATTAGTTTTTTATATAGTTATATTTTACTTTTAATCGGTTTTAAAGAGATATTGGAAAAAAATTTATCATTTATTCCAATTTTGGTAAATAGTCGTAATTTTACATTGAAATTCGATATAATGACAAGTCAATATTTTTATGGTATTTACTTTTAAAAAACTTCTTTTCTTGTCTTAAAAATGGGAATGAATATTAAATTAATAACTGGAACTTATGTGTTTTGAATTTGGAAAAATGAAATCTGTATTTTGAATTATAATGTCCAAATTATGTAAATAGGACTCGTTTATTTTAGTATATTATGAACAGTAATATTAGTAAATTTTTTAATTTACCGCAGTTATAGGGTAAATCAGATAAATAATGGTAAAAATAATATTATAATAATATAAAACTACCCTAAAACATGTACTAATACAATTGAATTAGATATGATCAGACAAGAAGACCCTTGGGACAAAAAATTTAACATTTGAAGCCACTTGGATTTGATTATGACAGTTATTACTTTTAATTTAAAGTATAGGAAAATATGTAACAAACATATATATTAATACTAAAATAATATTAATATGGGTTTATAGAAGTTATATATTTGACAATAAAAATTAAATATAAAGATAAAAAGACTTCATACATCATGGTATTTTATTTATAATTTATAGATAGTAAATAATTTAATTTAATTATGACATAATGATGATGTTGTGATTTCTTTATTAATGAAGGAATCAAATAAATGATATTATAAATTACAATTAAATATTATTTGACATAATTTATGTCTTAAAATATTTTTCTAGGTTAATATGAAATGTTATAGTGCTATTTAATGTTTTTGTTATTTTTTTCTCACTTTTTATATTTTATTTAAATTCAATAAAATGAATAGTGTAAAAAATCACATAATGGATTTTTTAAAACAAACAGTAATTTATTAAATTATTCAAAAATAGTAAAAAAAATTAAAATCACAAAGTTACTATATTAATGTATAAATTTTCATTAATTTTCCAATTATATGAAATTTACCCCATATAAGTAAAATAATAGCCTTCTAATAAATAAAATATTGTTAACACAATTAAAATTAAAAGAGAATAATTAAGGGTAATCCAGAAAGATAAGTTTTAAAATAATTTCAATAAATGTATAAAAATTATTAGATGATAGGATTTAGAAATATCCTAATCTTATATTATATATATATATATCTCATTTTGGACCCATTTTAATTAAATAATTAATTTATATTAATTTAATAATTTAATAGTTTCCAAAGTTACTCATTCTCTCTCCTATTATAAGCTACCCATTATTCTATTACACTCATACATCAATAACCCTTTGTTTAGTATAATACATACCCAATACTCATCCTAGAATCAATTTACTAATCACAGATTCCTCCCATATGGAATAAAACCCCTAAATGAATATTTTTGGTATAAACCAAAAGAAGTTACCCGATTAAGAGGTAATGCCTTATCTCATTTTTTCTTTGTTTAATTTCCATTATTCACCCCATAAAATATTATAATTATATAATTTAATAAAAAAAATTATAATAAATATAATAGTATTTCTTAGTGACATTTTTTTGATCTAATAATACTTCCAACTCCATTTTATGGGTAACTAACATATTGTTTCTATGTACGATGAACTACTACCTCACGAAACAATGATTGTTCTATTTTTACCCTACCACCACTATTGGTGGCCACTATAATGGAATATATTTTTACATATGTTATATATTATAGTTATATTTTCTCTATTTATTTATAATATTTATTTAAGTCATACCATTATGCTATCCATGTTGTGTAAATATTGTAATTTCGTTTGAGGAAGTGTGGACTATCGCCCACACAAAGAGATATAACTCGTTCCTGCAATACATGGAATGAATAAAGGATGAATTTATTAAATATATGAGAAATATATGACATTAATATAATACTAGAATTATAATATACATTTATATCATTTATTTTTTTTTCTTTTAATATGATAATGAAATGAAAGTAACACTAATGCAAACGTAAGACATACCCTCTTCATGAACAGCATATTTAAATTTTTATCTCCAAATGTTATGGATTTATTGAATAAATATATACTAGATACATAAGTTATTTGAATCATTAATAATATTTCGGAGATGATTCTATTTTGACAACATGCAAAATTTAAATCAATTTTTTTTACACAAGTGCCAAATATCGACAAAATGTCTGGTACTAACATAAATAGTTACGTAATTTTCATAACATAGTAATAAGTTATATAAAAGGAATAATAATGTTGAGAAGTTTCTCAATATAGTTTAAATTTACCTATTTTTTTAGGGAAATAAATAATGTATGAGACAAGTTGGACTCAAGGTAATGGATATCTTAACTCAATTTCCATTAATAGAGTAAAATATCCATGTCATTTGTTTTTTTCCAAATATATGAGTGAATGACCTATTATTTTTTTACAATAATTATCTACTTATATTGGATTCATTTGTATTTTTCAAACATAATTATTTCATTAATTTATCATTAATATGATGATATAATCTTCGTAAGGGATGTTATCTTAATCTCCTTACATTGATACATAATTTGATAATATACACTAACTTCTTTTATATGGTGTATAATCAATCCATTTAGCTTTTTATTTCATTCAAATCTTTCAAAAGGATTATTTTTCTATGAATCATTTTTCTAAATGCAAAAAGGAATGTTTTAAGGTACGTGGTAAGAATGACTTTTTCTACTGCCGCAACAATTATTTGATTTGGATTCCTCTAGAATCGATAATGTCTTTAATAATACATAAATATCATATTACCTTTTTATGTATTTTGGTATTAAATATGTTTTTTGGAAGGTATTTTTTATTTCAATATCTTGAAATGATATCATTTGATTTAAAATATAGAAATGTTATTTTTCCTTTAAGATAATTTTATGTGTTATGATTAAGTTATGGTTCTTGTGATTGCTTATGAATATGGGTAGTTCTATGATGAACTAATGGTGGGTGAGACAGTTATATCTCTCCAATGCACTGGGTAATGAGATTGAGTTAAACATTAACGTTTCTCCTAATATATTTTGGTAATATACTACGATGGGTATTCCAAATTTAAAAATGAAGGTTACTAATTATGTAGCTGTGAATGCTACAATGTCATTATGATATGGATGAAAAATGATACTTTTATGGGATATGAAATGTAAAAAAAATCAAGAATTTAATGATTTCATGAGGTATGTCAAAAACTAAATGTTTTATGGGAGAAAAGACTGATTTTCTTAAAATGTTTCATGGGTTTAAAATATTCCTGGACCAATGGTTTTGTTCATTATTTTATATTCATTACTGAGCATTTTATGCTCATCCCAAGTGTTTGAAGTTTTTTCTATAGGGTATAAGAATGGGAATAATAAGGTAATAAGTGATGAATAATTCAATTAAGAAAACATATCATGTTTTTTTAAAAAGTTTTATATTGTGGAAGAAATTGATACTATTTCTGTGGTATCAACATTGTATAAATTTAGGTTTTTATGTAATAGTTATGGAATATTTAACTAAAACTATAAACCTGAAAAGATACTAAATGTGATTTCTAGAATTAACTTAAAATTATGTAATTCTTAAGACTGGGGTCTTATAAAATTCTTACGATGAGAGCACCCACACATTCCTCCAATTTATTGGTTAAATTTTTACTCCAATGATACGTCTTGAATGGGATTATAGAATAAACCTAATCAATAATAATACTTTTTCCACCATGTGATATTTTATTGAAATTTATCCTTGTCTCATTTTTATGCCATTTTTTATGTTTCTACCACTTTATTATGTTTCCATGAATCTAGGATACCATTTTCATTTTGTTATTATCCCATATTATTACTTGTGAGCCATGTTTCTTTATGATATCAGGATATTTATTTTTATAGATATGTTATGCCTCTCCATCATCTTTATTCCTTTATTAGGATTTATAGATCACCTATTTAATTTTTATATTCACTTGGTTATCATATCTAGTTTTTGGATATGTAAGGGATTATAAGAACTCATTATGGAGATTAAAAAATATGTTTTATTTTATTTTCATATTATTTCCTTTTTCACCTATTATTCCAAATATATTTGGTTTTTTAATAATATTGTTGTATTTTATTTATAATTACGTTAATAATAATATAATAATATAAATACAAGGATTGGGTCACTATATACGTGATGGTTTGAATAAGATGTATGAAAATATTTATTTCATCCCCTTGAATAAGAATATTATTCTACATTTTATTATTATTTCCATTATTTTTTCCATTGATATATTTCATACTCATGTTATTGGGTATATGACATATTTTATTTGTAAATATTCCTTCTATATCATCTTTGTATTGTTTATCAAAAAATATTTCTTCCTTAACTCATAATTTATAGTTTATATTCTTATTAGATTGATTTTATTAAATTATGTTTTCTTACCCATGTGCTCATTTTATGCTAACTTATTATTTTAAATCGTGAAAACTAATTTTTACCCGTGCTGTTCATTTTATCTCACCCTTCTTATGTTTAAATTTCCCTATGTTATGAAAAATTTTATTTAGTATAACATATTTATATGGGTATCATAAGTGTATAATTATGTGGGAGATGCTGAAGACTTATTGAAAAATAGTAAATCCTTCGTCTAATGGAGAAATTTTAATTTGATGGGAGAGATATGGTATTTTTAGTTAAAGGTATTTCCCAACTCTCTAAAACTCTTTTCCAAAAAGTTCCTCAATGTTATGAAATTCAATATTTATTATTGATATTATAATCACGTATGGTATTTTTTGGAATGATTCATTTGGTTTCAAATAAAATTTATATAAAAAATATTTATTGGAACCATAACTAGTAATGTAGGTTGAGGTAATCTCAATTGTATCAAATCTTCTATGTAATAATAATGTTTATTAACATCAGATTCAGGAGTTCAGGTTTCGGAATCCTCACACATTCTTTATATTATTTTAAAAAAATTTATTTATATATATAATCTATTTGTTAATGATTTTTTTCTACTAAATTTGACTTCCTTTAATTTTTTAAGTGAATATTTTTAATGTTTTCCACGGAGGCCATTTTTTCCATTCTATACAATGTTATTAAAATTAATCTTATTTTTTAAAAATTTTAAAATAAAAACCTTTTCCCACATATATATATATATATATTATTAGATATGAATATTCCATTCCATGTTTGCATTTTTTTTTGAATAAAATCAAATTCACATTATTATTTAGATTTTTCATTTTAAAATAATGGTAAATATTTTAGAAGAATAATTAATGATATTTCTTTTTTACTTCTTGAAACTTTTATCTTCCGCTCCAAATTTCATATTTTTAAAATCATTTATTTTATAGGATTATATTTGTGTAATTACTTAAAAATTATTGTTTTAATGTCTTATTTTTAACCATTGATGTTTAATTTATGAATGTGACGTAGATATTTTTTAGAACATTATTATTATATATTTATTAAATTTATTTTTTATAATTTCAATTTCATTTTCATCTCAAAATCTAAAATATTTACATTTTTTGAGGGTTTGTTTTGTGAACTGTAATTTAAGTTATCTTATATATTTATATCCCATACCGCACCTTTTTTATAAGGGTTATCATACCTATTACTATTTATCTATCTATTGATTTTATTTTTATCCATCATTTCCATATTAATTAATTTAATGAACATATAATATATCAATCATGCTATTTCTATATTGTGTTTTATAGTATTTACATAACTATATACTCATTACTCTATACAACGTATGTTTAAAGAAATGTTACTAGTAATTTAATTAAATAAATTTATTAGTTAAATATTTAAAATATGTATAATAATTATTAAAATATAAATTCATACTCATTACTAAGTCTTTTTGGTTATGTATTATGTTGTT
Source organism: Viscum album (assembly GCA_963277665.1). Lineage (NCBI taxonomy): Eukaryota > Viridiplantae > Streptophyta > Magnoliopsida > Santalales > Viscaceae > Viscum > Viscum album. The sequence continues at coordinate 672,244,882 of OY728133.1, forward strand.
TATTAATTTATTTATATGATTAGTCCGTTGTAATTAATTTTTGATGTGTAAGCCATGAATTTTATAGCCCCTATATGAATCAATAGGTCTCATGATACAAACCATCATGGGTATTTGGTCTAAACCATTACCATTTATGTATGATATTTTTTCATGAGGCCATGATAGTATATTTATAATGTATGTTATTATGAATTCCATAAATATGAAATCAGTTATTATTATTCATGTAGTCATTTAAATTATTATTTTATCCAAGTATATAATAAATTTTCATATTATTAGTCATATATATTTATTATATTATTATTTATTCATAACATGTTTTTCATGTTTTTTATTCAAGAGTAGATTTTATTGAATGCTAACCTTTTTGTAGAATTTATTGTCACCCTTAATTAGTTTTCCCTTTTACTGGGTTGAAGAGAAGACTATTACGTATGATATTTTAATATGAGTATAATGTGTAGAGATTTTTATGTGAGATGTTGAAGACTTATTACAACATAATAAATCCTTCTATTATTGGAAGAAATTACCAAATAGATGGGAATGATATAGGTTTTTTTTTAATTTTTTTTGAAACTCTCTAAACTTATAAACCTAAAATGTATTTTGTATGTAATTTACTCAATATTAGGTATTTATATTATAATTATATATGGATAAGTTTGGATAACATCAGTTGTGGTCAAACCAGCTTGATAATGATATGTTTTTAGCACCGGGTCTGGAAGTGTGGCTCTTTGTTATCACAATATAGATTTTATTGTATCAATATGTAATGTTATAGTATTATATACTATATAATCATATTATAATATAATGAAAGATGAATAAAATAATGGTCTAATTAGTTCTGGTTGAGTTCATGAAGGGTAGAAAATTTAAATTTCTTTTATTCTTATGTACTACACATTGAACACAATATTATTAATTTGAATAAATTCAAGGTATACCATTAGTTATGGCCTAATGAATTCATAACTAAACCCCTAAAAACTCCCTCTAAGACACGTGAAGAGTTAATTTCATTTTACATGGGTAATGTAAAGGTCCTTATTCAAAAAATCATTCAATATGCATGTATAGATTTCGAAAATTCTAGTTGGTGTGGTCCTTTAATTGTGCGAGAGAGTTCCTTGTGTTATTGATGATTGTTCATTTTGGTTATGTGGTATATGTAGATATGTGATATTTCATTGGTTTTTCATATTTACACTTGTATACATTTCATAATATGATTAAGATTGTATTTATTGTGAGAAACCTACTTAGTGTAGTTTTGTAAGAGGTCCTCCTATTTCCTTTGTGTTAGGCCTATAGTTCATTTTTGTTATTATATATTTAATAATTTTTGGTCATCTCATAGAAAATATAGTTTAATATTATATAACATTTACGACATGGTTAATATTTATCAATGTTATCATTTGTGTTTATTTGAAATTTTTTAAACTAATTGCATTGTAGTTATTGTTGTTATTTATCTTTTGAGGGTATATTCTTACCAATATCACCCATATACCCTAAATATTAGTTTAAAACCTTTATAATTAAAGGGGTGACACCCATGTTTTAGGGGATACTGATCCGGTCACTATATAGTGATCTAGGTTAGGGAATTATAAGGACACTCAATATTAAATCGTTTTTTGATGTGGTTTATGTAACATACCAGGTAAATAAAGAATAAAGCATTTTCATATTTATTAATATTTATGAATTAAAATTTAATTTTACATTAATGTGGTTTCTATATTCGATAGTGTACCTGATACGCAACAAAGAGTTTCATTGAAATCTTACGTTGCAAACTAGTAATAAAATAAAATTATTTTAAATGGTAGTTAAAACATAGTCTTTGTATTGGCAGTAATGGATAGAAATATCTAAAATATGATTATATATGTTTTTTAAATGTGTTTAAATTTATCCAATAAAAGATAAAGGCTTAAAATACGGAAAAAATTCAATTTTAGGCATATATACCCTAATTTTCACTAAAGGTTTACTTATCACCTTTTTATGGTGGACCATCATTATTTATAGTTTTGGTCACTCTTATATATTCTATTGGACTAAATAAAACTCTTATTTAGAATAGGGACATCAAAATTTTCTTTGTGTAAATTTTTGGTATTTTTCCGATAAAGTTCATTTTTAATGAATAGTGAAAACTGTTGTATTTTAATTCAAAACCTCTTTTTAATCAAATTTATTGATATTATTATATGATCTTTTGATTTGGTTTTAGAGTTTAATTAGAATATATTTTTACCATTTAATCCAATAGTGGTCGTTGGAATTAATTTCACTTTGAAATTGGACTTAAACTAGTGTCAATCTTTTGATACTTATTGTTTCATAAAAACACACTATTTGCTCTGACAACGGGAATTAATAATTAAATTAATTAATTCAACTTATATGTTTTGAATTTTGTAAAATATAAATCATTTTTGAGTTCAGATTATCAAATATATCTTAGGGTGATGTTTGGTATTTTTCTGAAATACTTCAATTTTTAATGAATAGTGAAACCACTAAGTGGTACTTAAAAAAACTAATTTTTCGTTTAACTTAAATTTTACCACCTCTGTGTTTTGAATTTCAAAAATCTGACATACATGGTTTTCATTAAGAAATAAAATGTGGTTCAATGGGATTAAAATAATTTTTTAGTGAATAGTAACTTTTATGTTTTCAATCGCGATTAGATGTAATTATTGTAATTTAAGGTAAGAATAATGTTTTAATAATATTAAATGACCTATACACATGTCCTACCATTATTGGATGTGTAATGGAAGACCAATACAATCCATGGGTCAACTTGGGGACCCCATGGAGCCACATTGGTATGAAAATGACATTAATATCTTTTTATTTAAAGTTAAAATAAAAATGTCACAAACATGAAATGTTTTACTAAAACAATTTTTAAATGGTATTATACAAGTCATAATTTTGAATATAAATATTCATTATAAATATAAAAAGATTTTATACATCATTATATTTTTTTTATAATTTTTAGACATTAAATAAATTAAATTATATATGCCATCATGATGATGCAGTGATTACCTCGTTAATGAACGATTTAAATAAAATGAATAGATAATATAAAATCTAGGTCTTACACTTTTCAAAGACCTATTGGATGGGTATATTTCGAACCCTTATCACCTAATATTAGAATAATATCAATGTGGGACCTTTGAAATCTGAAAATCGTTTTATAATAAAGTAAACTTTTATAACTTTCCAAGAGTGCCCCTCCTCTCCTCTTATAAAAGGCCCCCAACTCTACCACCTTACCCACACCTCTCAAGCCTATGGCTCAGCCAACCCCGTACCATTTTCTTTTTCCAAATCCCTTTCTTACTCATATATGCCTCCCTGTGGGGACAAGTCTTCCCAAGGAAGCCTTTCAGCTCAAATCAAAAAGAGTTACCCGTTTTAAAGGTAGTGTTTTCTCTTGTGTTCTTTTGATTTATTTTGCTTCTCCAACCCCCTAAACTCTTTTTATTCATTTAATTTTTAACAAATATAGTATCTTTAATACACTAGGATGTTTTTATAAGAATAATTCAAGCTACACTTACACACACCTACATCTAATGGTTAAAGAACATATTGTTTTTGTGGTTGGCGAATTTCTGCCTCACGAAACGATGATTGTTCAATATTCTTCTAACAACATCAAAGGTGGCCATTAAGATGTCACTATATTTATATATGATATATAATATGTTTATTTTTTCCGTAAGATTCTGTATTTTTCATTTATGGAATACCTTTATGGGTTCCATTATGGGTATAAGTGATATCTTCATTTTAGGAAGTGCGGATTACCGCCCCACAAAGTGATTTGATTCGTTAACGCCATATGTGGGACGTATAAAGGATGGATTTAAAGTTATTATATATGATGTATGATACATCTAAATGATGAATATAATTCTGGAATTAAAATATATATACCTCCCATTTAGTTTTAATTTCATTAATATGACATAGAAATGAAAGTAGCGTCCATGCATACGTACGGCTTACCGTCTCCATGAACGGTGAATTTCATTTATTACCTATAAATGATTATGTAATATTATAATTAAATGTATATGCTGGATATATATGATATATATGATATTCAAATCATGAATATCATTCTGGATATAATGAAACTTTTACCACACAAACAACATGTAATTGTAACAAGTCCACTATCGACTTAAGAACCAAATATCGACAAAACAAACATTATTAACTTAAATGATTACATAATGTTTATAACATGGAAATAAGTGATATAAAAGGAATAATGAACTTGAAAAATGTTCCTAAGCAAGTATAAATTTACTCGAGTTTATTATTCAGGATGTTAAAGAATGATCGAGTCATGTCAGACCCGAGGTAAGGGACTTCGTCTCAATCTACATTCATTAAGGCATATTTGGTTTTATACACAACTATCTTTTATACAATGTATAAACCCATTTGAATTTTACTTTTATACAAAATTAATCTTTTTCTAAGAATCATTTTACAAAACGACAAAAAGGAATGTTTCTTTTAACGTACGCAGTGACAATGACTTTTTCCACCGCAGCGAGTATTATTTGGTATTTGGCTTCCTCAACAAGCCGTAATGTTTTTTTAAAATGAAATAAATACCATATACTGTTTTATGTATTTATTTTTTGAAAATGGTTTTTTATAATGGTTTTTTAATGTCAATATATTTATGTGATATATTGTGATCAAAGTGTGAAAATGTTTTCATTCCATTGTATTTGTTTTATATCATATGATTTTATAGTGGTACATGGACATTTGACAGGTGGTTATGTGATAAACCATATGGCGGGTGGTGCCGTGAATACCGAGATGGGTGGTTACATTATAACCTCCAATGCATTGGGTATGGAAGTCGGCCATATGGATATTCCATTAAGTGATATTTGTGGAAGTCGACCGTATGGTTATTCCATTTAAATATATTTAATGTCCCATGTTACCTTTATATGTTATGTGATATTTATATGGGTTTTTTAGAAAGCTTTTGGTTGCAAAAGGGTAATTAATTGTCTTTTATTCAGTGAAGAGTTTGTACTACTTCATAATTGTGAAAAGTATTAATTTGATAAAGTATACATGGTTTACGTGTTGTTTTGAAAAAATAACAGTTTTAATTCATTGTGTATCCCTTACTGAGCTTTTTATTCTCACACCAAGTTTTTTTGAAATTTTTTTCACTGGAATTAATGTGGAATTGGGTCAAGGATGGGATCAAGGCAAAGAAATGCAATCTAAAACATGGAACCAGACATGTTTCTATTTATGAGTTTTTATTTTATGGAAACTTAGAAGAAGTGTCTACTTTGTAATCTTTTGAGATGTAATAATTATGATCTAATTCTCCAAAACTCTAAACCTGAAAAGATCCTCAATGTGAATTATTCATTTAATTCAATATTAAGAAAGGTTTAAGGTTGGGGCCTTATAGTTTACCAGTAAATTATGATTTAGAATTATTCAAAAGTGAATAAAACCGTGCAATCACTTTCTATCATTTGTGATGCTTATTATTGTCACGAACCAGATCTGGTCGCCACCATTAACGGCACCAAACCTGGCCCGTGGCAAGGCCCGAAGGGCATTCCCTATCCCCACGGGCTGGCACAAGTGCCCGGGTATAAAACAATATGATTTGGGAACGATTTACCCGAGTATGAAAGCATAAAACAAATAAAACAGTCAATGATAAGAATCTGAAATTTCCATGCTAAACCATTCTTAACAAAACCAGATCTGAATACATATGTTTAAAGACACAAAAAGTGGTCCAAATAAAAATAATGACAACATCAAGACATCCCCATGGACTCCACAAGACAAGGGGATCATCACACGCAATCCATCCCCGCAACTCCGCCCCAAAGATGGGTGCTAACATCCCGAACCGCCATCACCCTTAGCCTTCCCTTTACCTGAGTCAAGCATAAGCAGGTCTACTTACACCCAAGGGGTGTAAGTAGGGTGTGAGCCTAAGCCCAATAGGATACCACCAGTTGATTCCAAAGAGTATGCAATACAATGTGAACAAAACAAGCAATTTTAATACACAAGGTGAAACAGTGTTAAAATTCAAAGAAATGCAACTTTCAAATGAAAACAGTTTTCAATTTGAGAATTTCAGAATGTTAGCACGTTAAATAGACATGTGAGATACTGTAATGTACTGCCAAAAACAACCCATAACAAGGGTAAATACCACAAATTCTATGAGCATCAAAATCAGGAACACCCCTAAGCACTAGGTTGTCTCGGGCCCTATGTACCTCGTACCTCGGTGTAGAGTAACCATAGAAAAATCTGTTCTCGTGCACGAGCCACTAGTAGGGAACATACCCATAACCTAGTGGTCCCCAATCATCATCCAAATAGTTTAGTTAGAGTTGTCGTTATCCAGATGCTAAGTGGAACAGGGACAAAACCCATCCGATCCACTAGCCGTACTAGTACAAATCCGCCCCACCTAAGTACCCGGGCTTCCCCTTTTGTGCTCAAAAAATTTTAGCAAGCAACACACATCCATTTTCATATAAAATATCACTACTGGTCACAAACAAATTGTACAGTAGCTACACACATTTTATACCATTTAAAACACACAATAAAATAATTTTATTTCCAATAAAACAACCTCTCAAAACATCACATTGTTTTTCACCCAAAGCTCTTTATTATATCCACCTTTCACACTATGATAACACTTGTAAGATATTAAAACCAAATTTCAGTTCATAACCCTTTAATGAAACCAAAAATTCAGTTATGGGGCATCCCAAAATGAACCAATAAATGATTTGAATGGAAAACCCTCAATTTCACCAAAAATTGGAACTTAAAATTCATTTGCATTATAAATGCAACTAAAACCAATTTTTACAGAAACATTCAAGTGAAATAAACATTAGAGTACCATGAAAAACAGCAAGCTAATTCACAAAGATTGCACACACAATGGAATCACCTACCAAATTAACAAAACCCCTTGAATCTCCGTGCGAAATCAAATCGCACCCCCGCCGCACCAAGAGAGAACTAGATCAAACCTAAAACCACACAAATTGGCCAAGAAAACCCAAAGTTAAACCCTAGGTTCGAAATCCTAGTTTCTGGACATTAGTAAACTCAATTATAACCGAATAAACCCTAAGAACAAAGAGTTAAACCCAAAGTAATTTGAAAGAGGAAAGAAAAGGGCTCATTTACTTGAAGTATCTTGAAGTAATCACTCCAAAACTCCAGTATCTGAAATTTAAAAGATCCCAAATTTAGGGTACGTTCGAACAAGATGTATTATCTCATTTAGGAACTGGAATGGAGGAAAAAGACTGAGAATTGAGAGATTTATGAAGGAAATACTTTACCTCTTCAAATCTGGGCGATTTGAGGAACCCTATGAAGATCGGCACAAAATCGCGATTCTACAGAGCTCCAAATGGGTGGGAGAGAGATCAGGCGCGCGGCTGGGTTACTTGGGCTTGAGTGAGACTTGGAATCACCGAAAAAGCCCAAATAATGAATAAGTTATAACAAAATCAAATTTTATTTTTAAAACAGGAATTGGGCTTTCGGGCAGGCCCAACCCCTTAGACAAAAACCCAAATAACCCCTGGTTATGAACTTCTAAAAGCTCCAAATTTCCTTGGTGGTGTTAATAGGTTAGGGTAGGTCAATTAGGAATTTGAATGGATGAAAAATATTGAAAAATGAAAAAGTTATAAAAGATACAAAATTTATTTTTTTAATCTGGAATTGGGCTCACGGCTTGGCCCAATTCATGAATACTCATCTATTCCTCCCTAAAACCGAGGGAAACCCCCAAAACAAAGAAATGATGTAAATTAAATGAAAAATACCTTTAAAATATGTCTTGTATGTGACAATTCTCCCCACCATGAAGGACTTTCCGCCCCGGAAAGTCAACATGAATCTCGGTTGGAAAATAAGAATGGGTACTCTTCCTTGACCCATGACTTTCGCTCCCATGTCTCATGTGTATCATTCCCATGCTGCCAGAAAACCCGGACTAAAGGAATAGACTTTCCTCGAAGTATCTTCTCCTGGGAGTCCACTATTTTCACCGGCCTCTCAACGATAGACAAGTCAGGCTCTATCTCTAGTTCTTCCCAACTCAACACATGGGATGGATCTGGATTGTATTTCTTCAACTGGGAGACGTGGAAGACATCATGGATAGATGTCAACTGAGAAGGTAAGGCCAACCTGTATGCCACCTTACCAATACGCTCGGTGATCTCAAAGGGTCCGACATACCGTGGCATCAACTTACCTTGCTTCCCCAATCGACGATGGCCCAGACGAGGGGCCACTTTTAAGAATACCCTGTCACCCACAGAAAACTCTAGGTCTCGACGCCTCCGGTCAGCATAAGATTTATGACGACTCTGAGCTGTCAATAAGCGCTGCCTGATCAACTTGACCTTCTCAGAAGTCTCCTGCACAAGGCTCGGCCCCAACAGTGAAGTCTCTCCTACCTCAGCCCAACATAGGGGGGACCGACAAGGCCGACCATAGAGCGCCTCAAAAGGGGCCATTCGAATCGTGGATTGGTAACTATTATTATAAGCAAACTCTACCAATCCCAAATGGCTATCCCAAGAACCTCCAAAGTCCAGGACACATGCACGAAGCATGTCCTCCAATATCTGATTTGCCCGCTCTGTCTGACCATCCGTCTGTGGGTGGTATGCTGTGCTCATCTTAATCTGAGACCCCAAGGACTTCTGAAGGCCTTCCCAAAATCGAGAAGTGAAGCGGGGGTCTCTATCCGAGACAACAGCTGATGGTACACCATGGAGTCTCACCACTTCTTGAAGATACAAATGGCCCAACTCATCTACTTTAGTTGTATCTTTAATCGGAATGAAGTGGGCTGATTTGGTCAGACGATCAATCACCACCCAAATAGCATTCTTACCCCGAGGTGTACGAGGTAAGCCAACAATGAAGTCCATGGAAACCTCTTCCCACTTCCAGGTAGGAATGGGTAGTGGTTGGAGCAAACCGGATGGCCTTTGGTGCTCTGCTTTCACCTGCTGACATGTGTAGCATTTCGAAACAAAGCCTGCTATGTCCCGTCTCATACCAGGCCACCAAAACTGCCGACGAACGTCATAATACATCTTGGTGGCACCCGGATGGACAGCCCACTGAGACTGGTGGCTATCTTGCATCACCACCTTCCGTAGAGATAATGGCACTACTGAACGGCCCTTGAAGCACAAGATGCCCTCGGGAGATGACGACCAATCAGAGGATGTCTCCCCACCATGAAGGAACTTCTTAGACCGCTGACAAAGATCATCACTGGGCTGTTCCTGCTGAATCAACTCTAATAGAGAAGGAGTCAACTGGACACTCGCCAAGAATTCCCCTCCACTGTGTTCCCTAGCCTCCACATGCATTTGAGAAAAGAGCCCCATCAATGCCCACTCATCACTAGACTTCCTCAAAGCCTGCACTGGAACTCTTCGGCTCAAAGCGTCGGCCACTACATTACCCTTGCCTGGGGTATAGACAATGTCAAAGTCAAACCCCTGCAAGTACTCGATCCAGCGACGTTGCCTCAAGTTGAGGTCCTTCTGCGAGAAGATATAAGCCAAGCTTTTGTGATCAGAGTAGACCACAAACTTCTCGCCAAAGAGGTAGTGACGCCATGTCTTCAAAGCATGCATCACCGCTGCCAACTCCAAGTCATGGGTAGGGTAGTTCTTTTCATGTGGTCGGAGTTGGCGAGAGCCATAAGCCACCACGTGATCATCTTGCATAAGCATGCACCCAAGACCCATACTTGAAGCATCACAATAAACCACATAACCCTTCCCAGCCTCAGGCAAAATCAGCACAGGGGCGGTAGTCAACCGTCTCTTCAGCTCCTCGAATGATGCTTGACATTCTGGACCCCATACAAACTTCACCCCTTTCCGGGTGAGCGCAGTCATTGGTGATGCAAGCCGAGAGAAATCCCGAACGAATCGCCTGTAGTAACCTGCCAGGCCAAGGAAACTCCTGATCTCGAACACATTCTTCGGCTGCTCCCATGACATAACCGCACTAATTTTCTCAGGGTCCACTGAAACTCCGTGCTCTGAGATCACATGCCCCAGAAATCTCACCTCTCTGATCCAGAAGGTGCACTTTGACAACTTTGCATAGAGGCGGTGATCCCGTAATGTACCTAAAACGATCCTCAAGTGATGTTCGTGTTCCTCCTCAGAGCTAGAGTATACCAGAATATCATCCACGAACACCACAATAAAGGAATCGAGATACTGATGAAACACCCTATTCATAAGTGCCATAAAGACTGCTGGAGCATTGGTCAATCCGAAGGGCATGACCAAATACTCAAAGTGGCCGTACCTGCACCGAAAGGCTGTCTTTGGGATATCTGACTCCTTCACCCTGAGTTGATGATACCCTGAACGCAGGTCTATCTTTGAGAACCACTTTGCTCCCTTCAACTGGTCAAACAAATCATCTATTCTGGGCAAAGGGTATTTGTTTTTAATTGTTACCTTATTCAGCTTCCGGTAATCAATGCACAACCGGAGGGATCCATCAGCCTTTTTTGCAAACAACACAGGAGCGGCCCAAGGAGAGACGCTCGGGCGAATGAATCCTTTGGATTCTAAGTCGTCCAGCTGTATCTTTAATTCCCTCAACTCGGTGGGGGCCATGCGATAGGAGGGAAGAGATATCGGCTGTGTTCCCGGCGCCAGATCAATCGAAAACTCCACATCCCGCTCCGGGGGCAAACCAGAAAAATCATCAGGGAATACCTCAGGAAACTCATTCACTACATGAGGTAGTGCACCTTCAGGGGAAAGACCATCCTCTAGCACAATCGAAGATAACTGGAAGATAACACTTCCCAACTCTGGGAGTGGAGGCCCTGCGCGACCTGACCGAGGATCCCATTCACCATGAAAAACCTGACGACTCCCGTCAGGTGCCGTGAAACTCACACGCCTTCTGTAGCAGTCGATGTGTGCCTGGAAGTGAACTAGCCAATCCATCCCGAGTATGACATCAAAAAGGTCCATATCTAAGACCATAAGGTCCCACTCCATCTCGACCCCTGATACAGAAAGTGCACATGAGGGGCACCTAAGGCCCTGCTCCTTCTTCTTTCCCAGCGGTGTCACCAACTCCATCGCGAAAGACATCAACTCAGTTGGAAAATTCAGAATGTCCACAAAATGGGCAGAAATGAATGAAATAGAGGCACCAGTATCAAAAAGAGCAGTAGCAATAGAAGATGCAATCAGAACGGTACCTCGAACTGTTGAAGGTCCCGCCTCTGATCCTGCTGGTGTCTGGTCCACTGCATGGAGGTGTCCAGTATCTGTCTGAGAACGACCGCTAGTCTGAGGCTGTGCCCTGAACTGGCTCTGCCCAGAAGATGATCCAGACCTACCACCACGACCACCAAATCGAGATCCCCCAGTCCTTGACGGCTCGGACTGTGTTGGCACTCCTCTTGAAGCCACTGACCCTGCCCCACTTGGGAGTGGACGTGCCACACTGCAGAAGCGCTGAAAATGCCCCATACCTCCACACTGGAAACAAGGCTTTGGAGGAAGTGGACATGCTGGTCGGATATGCCCAGGCCTCCCACATTGGTGGCACACGACCGATCTTGCATCAGAAGCAGCAGAAGAAAACTGCCTGGAAGAGTGGCCTGAACTGCCCCCTCCTTTCTTCACATGATCCTCCCGCTTCCTTTTCTTCTCTGAGGAGCTTCCACTTCCCACTGCTGATACAGAACCATAGAAACCAGCCCTGCCTTTTCTATCAATCTCCACCATGCACGCCCGATCAACGACCTCAGCATAGGTCCTCAGCTTAAACAAGAACACCTGGGAGTATATCTCTGGTCGCAAGCCTTTCTCAAACCTTTGGGCCTTCGCTTGCTCATTAGAGACAATTTCTGGAGCATACCGAACCAATTCAGCGAAACGGTTGGCATACTCCATCACAGATAGATTCCCCTGAACAAGTTCCATGAACTCTCTAGACCTGGCATAAGCCAACACCTCAGGGCAATACTGTTCATTGAAGACAGCCTTGAAATCTCTCCAGCGCATCTGCTCATTCTTCCCAGATTGAAGCACTGACTCCCACCATTTACGGCTAGGACCCTCCAACAGAAAGGAGGCACACTTCACCCTGAGCTCCTCGGGTGTTTCCAGGAACTCAAACATACGCTCGATCTTCTCGAGCCATTCTTCTGCTTCCTGGGGTTCTGAGCTTCCTCGAAAGGTTGGAGGCTTATTTTTCAGGAACTCCTGGGCCTTGTCCTTTCTAGGACCAGTATAATCCTCTCTAACAGGAGCTGGAGCTGGAGCTGGTCCATATCCTAGAGCCTGGACAGCCCGGACCACGGCCTCGACTAGCCTCTGATCAATCGGCGTGGGAGAACTCTCTCCAGCTTCCTCCTGTGGGTGCGTGGGAGCTTTCCGGGGAGGCATGTTGCTACAAAATGCAACAGTCACAAAAGAAATAGTCAATACCACAATTCTGAAAATTGTAATCAAATACATCAAATATAAACAAACTAAACACATTCTTGTAATAAAAGAAACAACTACTCCACATCTGCCTGATGTCCACATGTGGTCTGCAGCCCACACGTCTCACCTGGAAGTGAAGTAAATCAGTAAATTCCAACATCCTCTGGTGACTCAAGGTCTTCCATGAGAGGTGCGGGCCAGGCACCCTACTCACAACCAATACCCCGAGCCCCGACAGTCCTAGCTCCTGTCTATCCCGACTCATCTCAAAATAACAATATAACCCAAAAACATTAACCTCCTCTGATACCATTTTGTCACGAACCAGATCTGGTCGCCACCATTAACGGCACCAAACCTGGCCCGTGGCAAGGCCCGAAGGGCATTCCCTATCCCCACGGGCTGGCACAAGTGCCCGGGTATAAAACAATATGATTTGGGAACGATTTACCCGAGTATGAAAGCATAAAACAAATAAAACAGTCAATGATAAGAATCTGAAATTTCCATGCTAAACCATTCTTAACAAAACCAGATCTGAATACATATGTTTAAAGACACAAAAAGTGGTCCAAATAAAAATAATGACAACATCAAGACATCCCCATGGACTCCACAAGACAAGGGGATCATCACACGCAATCCATCCCCGCAACTCCGCCCCAAAGATGGGTGCTAACATCCCGAACCGCCATCACCCTTAGCCTTCCCTTTACCTGAGTCAAGCATAAGCAGGTCTACTTACACCCAAGGGGTGTAAGTAGGGTGTGAGCCTAAGCCCAATAGGATACCACCAGTTGATTCCAAAGAGTATGCAATACAATGTGAACAAAACAAGCAATTTTAATACACAAGGTGAAACAGTGTTAAAATTCAAAGAAATGCAACTTTCAAATGAAAACAGTTTTCAATTTGAGAATTTCAGAATGTTAGCACGTTAAATAGACATGTGAGATACTGTAATGTACTGCCAAAAACAACCCATAACAAGGGTAAATACCACAAATTCTATGAGCATCAAAATCAGGAACACCCCTAAGCACTAGGTTGTCTCGGGCCCTATGTACCTCGTACCTCGGTGTAGAGTAACCATAGAAAAATCTGTTCTCGTGCACGAGCCACTAGTAGGGAACATACCCATAACCTAGTGGTCCCCAATCATCATCCAAATAGTTTAGTTAGAGTTGTCGTTATCCAGATGCTAAGTGGAACAGGGACAAAACCCATCCGATCCACTAGCCGTACTAGTACAAATCCGCCCCACCTAAGTACCCGGGCTTCCCCTTTTGTGCTCAAACAATTTTAGCAAGCAACACACATCCATTTTCATATAAAATATCACTACTGGTCACAAACAAATTGTACAGTAGCTACACACATTTTATACCATTTAAAACACACAATAAAATAATTTTATTTCCAATAAAACAACCTCTCAAAACATCACATTGTTTTTCACCCAAAGCTCTTTATTATATCCACCTTTCACACTATGATAACACTTGTAAGATATTAAAACCAAATTTCAGTTCATAACCCTTTAATGAAACCAAAAATTCAGTTATGGGGCATCCCAAAATGAACCAATAAATGATTTGAATGGAAAACCCTCAATTTCACCAAAAATTGGAACTTAAAATTCATTTGCATTATAAATGCAACTAAAACCAATTTTTACAGAAACATTCAAGTGAAATAAACATTAGAGTACCATGAAAAACAGCAAGCTAATTCACAAAGATTGCACACACAATGGAATCACCTACCAAATTAACAAAACCCCTTGAATCTCCGTGCGAAATCAAATCGCACCCCCGCCGCACCAAGAGAGAACTAGATCAAACCTAAAACCACACAAATTGGCCAAGAAAACCCAAAGTTAAACCCTAGGTTCGAAATCCTAGTTTCTGGACATTAGTAAACTCAATTATAACCGAATAAACCCTAAGAACAAAGAGTTAAACCCAAAGTAATTTGAAAGAGGAAAGAAAAGGGCTCATTTACTTGAAGTATCTTGAAGTAATCACTCCAAAACTCCAGTATCTGAAATTTAAAAGATCCCAAATTTAGGGTACGTTCGAACAAGATGTATTATCTCATTTAGGAACTGGAATGGAGGAAAAAGACTGAGAATTGAGAGATTTATGAAGGAAATACTTTACCTCTTCAAATCTGGGCGATTTGAGGAACCCTATGAAGATCGGCACAAAATCGCGATTCTACAGAGCTCCAAATGGGTGGGAGAGAGATCAGGCGCGCGGCTGGGTTACTTGGTCTTGAGTGAGACTTGGAATCACCGAAAAAGCCCAAATAATGAATAAGTTATAACAAAATCAAATTTTATTTTTAAAACAGGAATTGGGCTTTCGGGCAGGCCCAACCCCTTATACAAAAACCCAAATAACCCCTGGTTATGAACTTCTAAAAGCTCCAAATTTCCTTGGTGGTGTTAATAGGTTAGGGTAGGTCAATTAGGAATTTGAATGGATGAAAAATATTGAAAAATGAAAAAGTTATAAAAGATACAAAATTTATTTTTTTAATCTGGAATTGGGCTCACGGCTTGGCCCAATTCATGAATACTCATCTATTCCTCCCTAAAACCGAGGGAAACCCCCAAAACAAAGAAATGATGTAAATTAAATGAAAAATACCTTTAAAATATGTCTTGTATGTGACAATTCTCCCCACCATGAAGGACTTTCCGCCCCGGAAAGTCAACATGAATCTCGGTTGGAAAATAAGAATGGGTACTCTTCCTTGACCCATGACTTTCGCTCCCATGTCTCATGTGTATCATTCCCATGCTGCCAGAAAACCCGGACTAAAGGAATAGACTTTCCTCGAAGTATCTTCTCCTGGGAGTCCACTATTTTCACCGGCCTCTCAACGATAGACAAGTCAGGCTCTATCTCTAGTTCTTCCCAACTCAACACATGGGATGGATCTGGATTGTATTTCTTCAACTGGGAGACGTGGAAGACATCATGGATAGATGTCAACTGAGAAGGTAAGGCCAACCTGTATGCCACCATACCAATACGCTCGGTGATCTCAAAGGGTCCGACATACCGTGGCATCAACTTACCTTGCTTCCCCAATCGACGATGGCCCAGACGAGGGGCCACTTTTAAGAATACCCTGTCACCCACAGAAAACTCTAGGTCTCGACGCCTCCGGTCAGCATAAGATTTATGACGACTCTGAGCTGTCAATAAGCGCTGCCTGATCAACTTGACCTTCTCAGAAGTCTCCTGCACAAGGCTCGGCCCCAACAGTGAAGTCTCTCCTACCTCAGCCCAACATAGGGGGGACCGACAAGGCCGACCATAGAGCGCCTCAAAAGGGGCCATTCGAATCGTGGATTGGTAACTATTATTATAAGCAAACTCTACCAATCCCAAATGGCTATCCCAAGAACCTCCAAAGTCCAGGACACATGCACGAAGCATGTCCTCCAATATCTGATTTGCCCGCTCTGTCTGACCATCCGTCTGTGGGTGGTATGCTGTGCTCATCTTAATCTGAGACCCCAAGGACTTCTGAAGGCCTTCCCAAAATCGAGAAGTGAAGCGGGGGTCTCTATCCGAGACAACAGCTGATGGTACACCATGGAGTCTCACCACTTCTTGAAGATACAAATGGCCCAACTCATCTACTTTAGTTGTATCTTTAATCGGAATGAAGTGGGCTGATTTGGTCAGACGATCAATCACCACCCAAATAGCATTCTTACCCCGAGGTGTACGAGGTAAGCCAACAATGAAGTCCATGGAAACCTCTTCCCACTTCCAGGTAGGAATGGGTAGTGGTTGGAGCAAACCGGATGGCCTTTGGTGCTCTGCTTTCACCTGCTGACATGTGTAGCATTTCGAAACAAAGCCTGCTATGTCCCGTCTCATACCAGGCCACCAAAACTGCCGACGAACGTCATAATACATCTTGGTGGCACCCGGATGGACAGCCCACTGAGACTGGTGGCTATCTTGCATCACCACCTTCCGTAGAGATAATGGCACTACTGAACGGCCCTTGAAGCACAAGATGCCCTCGGGAGATGACGACCAATCAGAGGATGTCTCCCCACCATGAAGGAACTTCTTAGACCGCTGACAAAGATCATCACTGGGCTGTTCCTGCTGAATCAACTCTAATAGAGAAGGAGTCAACTGGACACTCGCCAAGAATTCCCCTCCACTGTGTTCCCTAGCCTCCACATGCATTTGAGAAAAGAGCCCCATCAATGCCCACTCATCACTAGACTTCCTCAAAGCCTGCACTGGAACTCTTCGGCTCAAAGCGTCGGCCACTACATTACCCTTGCCTGGGGTATAGACAATGTCAAAGTCAAACCCCTGCAAGTACTCGATCCAGCGACGTTGCCTCAAGTTGAGGTCCTTCTGCGAGAAGATATAAGCCAAGCTTTTGTGATCAGAGTAGACCACAAACTTCTCGCCAAAGAGGTAGTGACGCCATGTCTTCAAAGCATGCATCACCGCTGCCAACTCCAAGTCATGGGTAGGGTAGTTCTTTTCATGTGGTCGGAGTTGGCGAGAGCCATAAGCCACCACGTGATCATCTTGCATAAGCATGCACCCAAGACCCATACTTGAAGCATCACAATAAACCACATAACCCTTCCCAGCCTCAGGCAAAATCAGCACAGGGGCGGTAGTCAACCGTCTCTTCAGCTCCTCGAATGATGCTTGACATTCTGGACCCCATACAAACTTCACCCCTTTCCGGGTGAGCGCAGTCATTGGTGATGCAAGCCGAGAGAAATCCCGAACGAATCGCCTGTAGTAACCAGCCAGGCCAAGGAAACTCCTGATCTCGAACACATTCTTCGGCTGCTCCCATGACATAACCGCACTAATTTTCTCAGGGTCCACTGAAACTCCGTGCTCTGAGATCACATGCCCCAGAAATCTCACCTCTCTGATCCAGAAGGTGCACTTTGACAACTTTGCATAGAGGCGGTGATCCCGTAATGTACCTAAAACGATCCTCAAGTGATGTTCGTGTTCCTCCTCAGAGCTAGAGTATACCAGAATATCATCCACGAACACCACAATAAAGGAATCGAGATACTGATGAAACACCCTATTCATAAGTGCCATAAAGACTGCTGGAGCATTGGTCAATCCGAAGGGCATGACCAAATACTCAAAGTGGCCGTACCTGCACCGAAAGGCTGTCTTTGGGATATCTGACTCCTTCACCCTGAGTTGATGATACCCTGAACGCAGGTCTATCTTTGAGAACCACTTTGCTCCCTTCAACTGGTCAAACAAATCATCTATTCTGGGCAAAGGGTATTTGTTTTTAATTGTTACCTTATTCAGCTTCCGGTAATCAATGCACAACCGGAGGGATCCATCAGCCTTTTTTGCAAACAACACAGGAGCGGCCCAAGGAGAGACGCTCGGGCGAATGAATCCTTTGGATTCTAAGTCGTCCAGCTGTATCGTTAATTCCCTCAACTCGGTGGGGGCCATGCGATAGGAGGGAAGAGATATCGGTTGTGTTCCCGGCGCCAGATCAATCGAAAACTCCACATCCCGCTCCGGGGGCAAACCAGAAAAATCATCAGGGAATACCTCAGGAAACTCATTCACTACATGAGGTAGTGCACCTTCAGGGGAAAGACCATCCTCTAGCACAATCGAAGATAACTGGAAGATAACACTTCCCAACTCTGGGAGTGGAGGCCCTGCGCGACCTGACCGAGGATCCCATTCACCATGAAAAACCTGACGACTCCCGTCAGGTGCCGTGAAACTCACACGCCTTCTGTAGCAGTCGATGTGTGCCTGGAAGTGAACTAGCCAATCCATCCCGAGTATGACATCAAAAAGGTCCATATCTAAGACCATAAGGTCCCACTCCATCTCGACCCCTGATACAGAAAGTGCACATGAGGGGCACCTAAGGCCCTGCTCCTTCTTCTTTCCCAGCGGTGTCACCAACTCCATCGCGAAAGACATCAACTCAGTTGGAAAATTCAGAATGTCCACAAAATGGGCAGAAATGAATGAAATAGAGGCACCAGTATCAAAAAGAGCAGTAGCAATAGAAGATGCAATCAGAACGGTACCTCGAACTGTTGAAGGTCCCGCCTCTGATCCTGCTGGTGTCTGGTCCACTGCATGGAGGTGTCCAGTATCTGTCTGAGAACGACCGCTAGTCTGAGGCTGTGCCCTGAACTGGCTCTGCCCAGAAGATGATCCAGACCTACCACCACGACCACCAAATCGAGATCCCCCAGTCCTTGACGGCTCGGACTGTGTTGGCACTCCTCTTGAAGCCACTGACCCTGCCCCACTTGGGAGTGGACGTGCCACACTGCAGAAGCGCTGAAAATGCCCCATACCTCCACACTGGAAACAAGGCTTTGGAGGAAGTGGACATGCTGGTCGGATATGCCCAGGCCTCCCACATTGGTGGCACACGACCGATCTTGCATCAGAAGCAGCAGAAGAAAACTGCCTGGAAGAGTGGCCTGAACTGCCCCCTCCTTTCTTCACATGATCCTCCCGCTTCCTTTTCTTCTCTGAGGAGCTTCCACTTCCCACTGCTGATACAGAACCATAGAAACCAGCCCTGCCTTTTCTATCAATCTCCACCATGCACGCCCGATCAACGACCTCAGCATAGGTCCTCAGCTTAAACAAGAACACCTGGGAGTATATCTCTGGTCGCAAGCCTTTCTCAAACCTTTGGGCCTTCGCTTGCTCATTAGAGACAATTTCTGGAGCATACCAAACCAATTCAGCGAAACGGTTGGCATACTCCATCACAGATAGATTCCCCTGAACAAGTTCCATGAACTCTCTAGACCTGGCATAAGCCAACACCTCAGGGAATACTGTTCATTGAAGACAGCCTTGAAATCTCTCCAGCGCATCTGCTCATTCTTCCCAGATTGAAGCACTGACTCCCACCATTTACGGCTAGGACCCTCCAACAGAAAGGAGGCACACTTCACCCTGAGCTCCTCGGGTGTTTCCAGGAACTCAAACATACGCTCGATCTTCTCGAGCCATTCTTCTGCTTCCTGGGGTTCTGAGCTTCCTCGAAAGGTTGGAGGCTTATTTTTCAGGAACTCCTGGGCCTTGTCCTTTCTAGGACCAGTATAATCCTCTCTAACAGGAGCTGGAGCTGGAGCTGGTCCATATCCTAGAGCCTGGACAGCCCGGACCACGGCCTCGACTAGCCTCTGATCAATCGGCGTGGGAGAACTCTCTCCAGCTTCCTCCTGTGGGTGCGTGGGAGCTTTCCGGGGAGGCATGTTGCTACAAAATGCAACAGTCACAAAAGAAATAGTCAATACCACAATTCTGAAAATTGTAATCAAATACATCAAATATAAACAAACTAAACACATTCTTGTAATAAAAGAAACAACTACTCCACATCTGCCTGATGTCCACATGTGGTCTGCAGCCCACACGTCTCACCTGGAAGTGAAGTAAATCAGTAAATTCCAACATCCTCTGGTGACTCAAGGTCTGCCATGAGAGGTGCGGGCCAGGCACCCTACTCACAACCAATACCCCGAGCCCCGATAGTCCTAGCTCCTGTCTATCCCGACTCATCTCAAAATAACAATATAACCCAAAAACATTAACCTCCTCTGATACCATTTTGTCACGAACCAGATCTGGTCGCCACCATTAACGGCACCAAACCTGGCCCGTGGCAAGGCCCGAAGGGCATTCCCTATCCCCACGGGCTGGCACAAGTGCCCGGGTATAAAACAATATGATTTGGGAACGATTTACCCGAGTATGAAAGCATAAAACAAATAAAACAGTCAATGATAAGAATCTGAAATTTCCATGCTAAACCATTCTTAACAAAACCAGATCTGAATACATATGTTTAAAGACACAAAAAGTGGTCCAAATAAAAATAATGACAACATCAAGACATCCCCATGGACTCCACAAGACAAGGGGATCATCACACGCAATCCATCCCCGCAACTCCGCCCCAAAGATGGGTGCTAACATCCCGAACCGCCATCACCCTTAGCCTTCCCTTTACCTGAGTCAAGCATAAGCAGGTCTACTTACACCCAAGGGGTGTAAGTAGGGTGTGAGCCTAAGCCCAATAGGATACCACCAGTTGATTCCAAAGAGTATGCAATACAATGTGAACAAAACAAGCAATTTTAATACACAAGGTGAAACAGTGTTAAAATTCAAAGAAATGCAACTTTCAAATGAAAACAGTTTTCAATTTGAGAATTTCAGAATGTTAGCACGTTAAATAGACATGTGAGATACTGTAATGTACTGCCAAAAACAACCCATAACAAGGGTAAATACCACAAATTCTATGAGCATCAAAATCAGGAACACCCCTAAGCACTAGGTTGTCTCGGGCCCTATGTACCTCGTACCTCGGTGTAGAGTAACCATAGAAAAATCTGTTCTCGTGCACGAGCCACTAGTAGGGAACATACCCATAACCTAGTGGTCCCCAATCATCATCCAAATAGTTTAGTTAGAGTTGTCGTTATCCAGATGCTAAGTGGAACAGGGACAAAACCCATCCGATCCACTAGCCGTACTAGTACAAATCCGCCCCACCTAAGTACCCGGGCTTCCCCTTTTGTGCTCAAACAATTTTAGCAAGCAACACACATCCATTTTCATATAAAATATCACTACTGGTCACAAACAAATTGTACAGTAGCTACACACATTTTATACCATTTAAAACACACAATAAAATAATTTTATTTCCAATAAAACAACCTCTCAAAACATCACATTGTTTTTCACCCAAAGCTCTTTATTATATCCACCTTTCACACTATGATAACACTTGTAAGATATTAAAACCAAATTTCAGTTCATAACCCTTTAATGAAACCAAAAATTCAGTTATGGGGCATCCCAAAATGAACCAATAAATGATTTGAATGGAAAACCCTCAATTTCACCAAAAATTGGAACTTAAAATTCATTTGCATTATAAATGCAACTAAAACCAATTTTTACAGAAACATTCAAGTGAAATAAACATTAGAGTACCATGAAAAACAGCAAGCTAATTCACAAAGATTGCACACACAATGGAATCACCTACCAAATTAACAAAACCCCTTGAATCTCCGTGCGAAATCAAATCGCACCCCCGCCGCACCAAGAGAGAACTAGATCAAACCTAAAACCACACAAATTGGCCAAGAAAACCCAAAGTTAAACCCTAGGTTCGAAATCCTAGTTTCTGGACATTAGTAAACTCAATTATAACCGAATAAACCCTAAGAACAAAGAGTTAAACCCAAAGTAATTTGAAAGAGGAAAGAAAAGGGCTCATTTACTTGAAGTATCTTGAAGTAATCACTCCAAAACTCCAGTATCTGAAATTTAAAAGATCCCAAATTTAGGGTACGTTCGAACAAGATGTATTATCTCATTTAGGAACTGGAATGGAGGAAAAAGACTGAGAATTGAGAGATTTATGAAGGAAATACTTTACCTCTTCAAATCTGGGCGATTTGAGGAACCCTATGAAGATCGGCACAAAATCGCGATTCTACAGAGCTCCAAATGGGTGGGAGAGAGTTCAGGCGCGCGGCTGGGTTACTTGGGCTTGAGTGAGACTTGGAATCACCGAAAAAGCCCAAATAATGAATAAGTTATAACAAACTCAAATTTTATTTTTAAAACAGGAATTGGGCTTTCGGGCAGGCCCAACCCCTTAGACAAAAACCCAAATAACCCCTGGTTATGAACTTCTAAAAGCTCCAAATTTCCTTGGTGGTGTTAATAGGTTAGGGTAGGTCAATTAGGAATTTGAATGGATGAAAAATATTGAAAAATGAAAAAGTTATAAAAGATACAAAATTTATTTTTTTAATCTGGAATTGGGCTCACGGCTTGGCCCAATTCATGAATACTCATCTATTCCTCCCTAAAACCGAGGGAAACCCCCAAAACAAAGAAATGATGTAAATTAAATGAAAAATACCTTTAAAATATGTCTTGTATGTGACAATTATTATGGTAGGGAGTCAATTTATAATGATATATATCAACGATATGTAAGGTAGTTGTGTTGGGGAAGGTGAATTCTAATTACCCCTCATATCTAAAAGATGTATTATGTTTTAATTTTCTTGTATCTAATCTTATTTTTGTGTTTTTTGATCTATGTTTTGTCAATGTTTGGACATAGTAAGTTTCTACATAGTTTTGTGGTGTTTCGAAAATCATTTAGAGGGTTCATGGTTTTTAAATTTTTTGGGAAACCCATTACGATTCCATAGGTAACCATGATGTTATATAAATTTGATACATTGGATTTCACATAGTCTGAACATGGATCACCAAACTTTGGGTCCCAACTATGCATCATAACATAGGTTTAAGCAGTTGATTCAACATGGTCAGTGCATGGTATGGTAATACATGTGACCAAACCATGTAGGTGGGATTAATTAATATGAAAATTATGATTTTATCCACAAACATCCCTAAGAATTGAAATTATTTGTCCTATATCTAGTTTTTTAAAACTAATAGAATGATTTGGGTGATTCAAGGGATTTATTTCCATCTAAAAAGTATTTTCTGGATCTTCAATCATTGAATCTAGGAATCAATGATATGTCTCCAATGTTTTATTTTTCTCTTGGATCTCATTTTATCCCAAAAGGATCCCTAGAATGGGTTTTTCATGAATGGATCGAATGTGCAGAAGGTGATTTGAATAATTTTATTAAATCATTGATTGTGAATATCCCAAATATTCCATTTTTACCCAATTTACTTGGCTGATTAAAATTTTATTTCATATTGATGGACTGCATTTAATATTCCTAATCTTATATTAACCCTATACATTTTTTTCTTTTGGATTTTTATTCAAGAATCTTTATTTTATGATATTACGCATAGTTATAAGCATTTTGTATAGGCGTGGAAGATCTAGTCACGAAGGTGTGCGGATCCAGGCTTGGTGTGGCCTTGGTCAGCAACGCAATCAACGATGGTATTCCAGTGGTCATCTCTTCAGATCTATTCAAGATCTCCAAATCTGGGTTTTTCTCAGCAACAATAGTGGTGGTGGGGTGCATTGGGGTCGACGACGTCATGCGATCGACGGGGAAGGGTATTTTTATATCAGGGAGTGTTCTATCCAGATGACGGGGCCACGTTATGGCATTACTATAGTGGGAAGAATTCTGGACGTTGTGGACACGTGATGTATGCGATGTAGTGGGACAGAGAGTTGGGTTGGGATGAGGTGCATTTGCAATGTAAATCTGTATAGTAGATCTGGATGCGAATGGTAACAGAACTGGTTGAATATTGTGTGTCATCAAATTTAGGTTTTTACTATGTACTATGATGGAATTTTTTTCAATGGGATTTTGGGACACTCAAATAAAAGCATGCATGCCTCTCATAAATCGATATTTTAATGGGTTCTACATTACCCCAATCGAAAAATATATTTCTATCTATTTTTATTCCAATTTATAATAAATGGGATGGTACCCAACAAGTTTTAATATATGCTTTTAGTATGTTGAGTTTGATTCCTATTATGGTTAATATTAATTATAAATCATTACTCTTCTGGTAGGAAGCCATCATCATGCTTTGACTATAATATAATGATATATGAATGATTTTCATGTGGCTACTTGTGTATACCTATGAGAACAATACTATGTGATTTAATTATAATTTGGGTGCATGTGTATCCCAATGATAAATCAATTCTATGGTTTTATTGATATGTGTGATCATAATATGGTGTTTATCCATAAATGAGAAGGTTGAGTCATGGAATGAATTACACTATTTATGATAATCACATTATTGTTATCAATCACGAGATGGTTCAATTACAGACGAATTTCTGCAGCCTTGTCCAAATTATGTGACCAACTATATATGAATAATCTTCTATCCTGGATCTAAAGTGGTTTAATCCAAGGTTTGTGGTATACAAGTTAACTCAGGGTGACTTGAGTGGTTCTATTTTTCTTTAAACATTTATTCCTATTCATTGCAGACACCGTTAAATACACTTGTTGCACTTATTCTAAGGAAGAATTGGTAGATTACTACAATGCTTTTCATAGTCACTCCCTGAACATGAATATAAATGTGCATTCATACTTTATTGTCAAGGATTTAGTGAAGGGTAAGGGTCCTATGCTGGAACGTTGAGTAAGAGGGGAAGGGTGGACTAAGGTGATATTGACATAGATTTTAGAATATATTTATGTCATAAATAAGTTATCTTTCTGTGTTTTTTTGTACATTGAACCAAATTATCTCTGTAACATCCCATGTATGTTATGAATAATAGATATTTTTATCTATGTCTATTAATTGATTAGATAGTGTTTTAGAGGCATAAAATGAAAATAAATCCAATCTTAAGCATGGAATACCCTAATATTCTTAAAAGATTGTTTTACTGTCTTTTGATGGAAAAACCTTTTTAAATCAAATTTTTTAAAATATTATAATATATATTTGTCAAAATAAACATAGTCATTATTATTGTGACATTGAAATTTACATTGGATAAATTTTTGGTATTTTTCAGACAATGTTCATTTTGTATGAATAGTGAAAAATACTGCATTTTACATCAAAACTGCTTTTTAATTTAATTTAATTATATGGTTATATTATATTTTTTAATTGGTATTAAAGTGTAATATGAATATATTTTTACCATTTAATCCAATGGTGGTCATTAGGATTAATTTTACTTTTAAATTGGTCATAAACTAATGCCAAACTTTTCATAGATATTGTTTCAAAAAAACCCGCTATTTGTTTTGACAACGGGAATTATTTTTAAATCAATTATTGAAATTTATGTGTTCGGAATTTGGTAAAATGGATTACATATTTCGAATCAGAATGTCCAAATTATGTAATTAAGACTCTTTTTCTTTTGGACATTATGAATAGTAACGACGATAATTTTCTTTAATTATCTTGATTAATGAGTAATCGGGTAGTTAAAGATAATAAGATAATATCATAATAATAAAAAATGACCACAACATGTGTCCTAAGGATACTGGTTGTCTCATGGACGACCATGGGATTCCTTGTGCCAAACTTGGGGGCCCCATGGAATCACTTTTGTGAGAACGTGACTTTTTGTCTTTTTATTTTTAAAGAATGTTATATGTAACAATGAATGTATCACCTAAGTAAAATATTTTTAATTTTGTATACATAAATTATCTTTTGGACTATAAATATTCATTGGAAATATAAAAATATTTAATACATCATATTATTTTCTTTATAATTTTTAGACGTTAAATAAATTAAATTATTTATGACATCATGATGATGCAGCGATGACCTCATTATTTAATGATTTAATTAAAATGGAAAGATAATGTAAAATCTAATATCTGAACATGTCCAAAACCTATTGAGTGGGTATATTTAGAACCCTAATCACCTTAGCCTAGAATTATATCAATGTGGGACCTTTAAAATACGAAACCCATTTGAAAATAAAGTAACATTTCTTTACTTTCCAAGAGTAGCCCTCCTCTCCTCTTATAAAAGGCCCCCACCTCTACCTCCTTACCCACACATCCAAAGCCTTTGGATCGGCCAAACCCTGACCATTTTGTCACTCCACTTCACTCTATTAATCCTTGAAGCCTCACTTTGGGATGAAGTCTTCCAACGGAAGCCTTTGAGCTCAAACCAAAGGGAGTTACCCGATTTTAAGGTAATGTCTTCACTTGAGTCCTTTTGTATTATTTTGCTTCTCCAACCCCCTAAAATCTTTTTTTTTCATTTCTTTTGTAACAAATCCAGTATCTTCAATATACTAGGATGTTGTTATAAGATGTATTTGAGCTACACTTACACACACCTACATCTAATGGTTAAAGAATATACTGTATCCATGGATGGTGAATTTCTGCCTCCCGAAATGATGATTGTTCAACATTCTTTTAACACCATAAAAGGTGCCCATTAAGATGAAACTATATTTATATATGATATATAATATTTTTATGTTTTCCTTATTCTTCGGTATTTTTCATTTTGGTCATACTTTTATTGTTCCCATTATGGGTAAATGCGATATCTTCATTTAAGGAAGTGCAGACTACCGCCCCCTCAAAGTGATTTGATTCGTTAAATACCATATGTGGGACGTATAAAGGATATAGTTATGATATTATATATGATATTACACTGGAATTATAATATACCTTTATATCATTATGATTCCATTCTATAAAATACGAAATTGAAATGAAAGTAGCATTCATGCGTACGTACGGCTTACTGTCTCCATGAACGGTGCATTTCATTTCTTACCTATAAATGATTATATAATATTATAAATGCATGAATTTACTTGCTATATATGACATATATGATATCTACATCATTAATACCATTCTGGATATAATGGATACATGAACAACATGTAATTATAAAGGGATTATTTTTTACTCAAGTACCAATGATCGTTAAAACGACAGTTATTAACTTAAATAATTACATAGTGTTCATGACATGGAAATAAGTGATATAAAAGGAATAATGAACTTGAAAAAGGTTCTTAAACAAGTAGAAATTAACTCATGTTTATTATTCAGGAGATTAAATAATGACCGAGTCAAGTCAGAACCGAGGTATGGGACTTCGTCTCAATCTCCGTTCATTGAGTCATATTTTGTTTTATACACAAACTTCTTTTATATGGTGTATAAACCCCTTTGACTTTTACGTTTATTCAAAAGGAATATTTTTTATACGAAGCGTTTACTAAACGACAAAAGGGAATGTTTTTGTCGTACGTATACGGCGACAACGACTTCTCCGCTACCATGACCATTATTTGAGTTTCTGCTTTATCTACAAGACATACCTTTTTTTAAAGAAAAATAAATACCATGTTTTACTTTTCTTTTATTTTGGTATTGAAAATGGTTTTCATAATGTTTGTATATCATGTTTTTTATTTATATCTTGTGATTGAATGGTGGAAATGTTATGTTTCCTTTATGCATGTTTTATGTGATACTATTATGTTGAGTTTCTTGGGCATTATTATGAAGACGGGTGGTTCCGTGATAATCTAAGGGTGGGTGAGCCCAATATAACTCTACAATGCATTGGGTAACGCGAAGGAGTGAAACGTTAAGGTTTCTCCGAAGATATTTAGGGAATATAATATGATGGGTATTCCAAACGTAACCAAGAGTGTTACTCCCTACGTAAGAATGTTATGAATGCCTCAAGTTACATTTATGTCTTATGATTTCTATGATTTATTCATGATTTGATGAGGTATGTTTTATGGTTAAAGGATGATTTCATTCTTATGTATATATGAACTCATGTTTCCTTTCAATATTTTTTATATATAACCCATACTGAGCTTTTTATGCTCATCCCAAGACTTTTTTTGAAATGTTTATTACAGATCAAGGGAAAGGTACATGATATGATGATAGTGTCAAGGAAGTGTCAAGAAAGAATGCATGTTTTATTTTAAATATGTTACATTGATGGGAAAAAATGAATACTATCTTTATGTAACCACTTTGTTTAAATGTGGAATGTAATGCAAGTTTTATGATCTAATTCTCTAAAACTCTAAACCTGAAAAGATCTTTAATGTGTAATCTTGTAATAACTCAAGATTAAGTAATGTTTAAGGCTGGGGCCTTATAGTTGGTATCAGAGGTCGGTTTAGATAACTTTAGGAGTTAGAATTATATTAAATGATTATCCAAAAAATTTTGTTTTGAAATGATATAGCATTTAAAGATTACCATGTTGCTTTGCCTATGATATTTCTGTGATAAGAATGGTTTTCCATAGAGGAAACATAGCACCTTTTCTGGGAAGGAATACAGAGTATAATGACCTTTCGAATCAGCAACAAGAGATGGTCGGTATCAGAATTGAGCAGTTTTGGCTTAGTTGAATCAGGTGATAAATGGTGGTTCTATTTTTTGATGATATTTTGGTGTTTTCTAAAAGTAAATAAGAGCATGAAATACATTTAAGGGTTATCTTGAAAACCATTAAAGAAAAGAAACTTAATGGAAAATTCAGCAAGTGCGAGTTTTGGTTGCAACAAATTTCTTTCCATGGTCACATTGTTTCTAAATATGGGATAACCATTGATCCTACAAAAACAAAGGTTGTTGAAGAATGGATAAGACCCACAAATGTAACAGAGATTCGTAGTTTCCTTGGTATGGAAGGCTATTACTGAAGGTTTGTTAGAAATTTTTCGCAGTTATCTAGTCCAATGACTAAGCTAACTCGGAAGGGTGTTAAGTTTATCTGGACAAACGAAAGTAATTATTGTTTTCAGGAATTGAAAAGAAGATTGGTGAATGTTCTAGTTTTGGCACTACCTTCTAGGAATGGTGAGTTTGTTATATACAGTGATGCTTCATTGAAAGGACTTGGTTGTGTCCTAATGCAAAATGATCAGGTAATTGCTTATGCTTCACGTCAGTTGAAAACTCATGATGTAAATTACCCTACACACGATTTGGAATTAGCTTCTGTTATTTTTTCTTTAAAAATTTGGAGGCAACATTTGTATGGTGTAAAGTGTAAAATATATACCGATCACAAATGTTTAATGTATATATTCACTCAGAAAGAATTGAACATGAGACAAAGGAGATGGATAGAATTAATCAAACATTATGATTGTACAATTCATTACCATCCAAGAAAAGCAAATAAAGTGGTTGATGCTTTGAGACGAAAAAGTAATGATTCATTAGCAATGTTGTGTTTGGAACGTGATCCTTTGGTTAAGGATTTGATTTACTTTGTCATAGAAGTTGTTGGTGAAGGATGTTCTTCTTTTTTGTTTCATGTATTATTGAGATCATCTCTATTAGACAGAATCAAGCATGCACAGAAGCAAGACAATGAGTTGCAGAAAAATGTATAGCTAGTTCAGAAAGGTAAGTTTCCTGAATTCAACATTGATAATGATTGCTTTTTTAGATTTGGGAAGAGATTTTGTGTGCCTTGTGATTCATAGTTGAAGATAGAGTTGTTATGTGTAGCTCATGGTTCTCCATTTTCAGTTCATCCTGGAAGTACTATGATGTACAGAGATCTGCGGGAGTATTACTGGTGGGATGGAATGAAAAGGGATATTGTGATTTTACTGTGAAGTGTTTGACTTGTCTGCAGGTTAAAGTAGAGTGGCAGTTACCAAAAGGGATGCTTCAGCCTTTACCAGTGCCAGAGTGGAAATGGGAGAATATATCCATGGACTTTTTTGTGGGATTACTGAAGACATATCGAGGTAATAATTCAATCTAGGTTATTGTTGATCTCTTGACCAAATCTGCTCATTTCCTTGCTATAGGAGATACTTTTTCCCAAGATCAACTTTACCGTTTGTATCTTAAAGAGATAGTCGGGTTAAATGGAGTTCCTCTCTCCATTGTATCTGATCGTGATCCCATGTTCACTTCTAACTTTTGGAAAGGCCTTCAGAAGTCGTTGGGTACTGAATTAAATTTTAGTAAATCACTTCATCCTCAATCAGATGGGTAGTCAGAACGAACAATTATGACCGTGGAGGATATGCTACGAGATTGATCGATGGATTATCAGTTAATTTGGGACCAACATCTTTCTTTGGTTTAATTTTCATATAATAACAGTTTTCATTCCAGTATACAAATGGCACCATTTGAGGCGTTATATGGGAAATGGTGTTGAACTCCATCTTTCCTGGATGAAGTGGGTGAAAGGAAGTTGATGGGACCAAAATTGGTAGAAGAGTTAGCAGATAAAGTTTAGCTGATATAGAAACACATGAGAATAGCTCAGATTAAGCAGAAGAGTTATGCGGACAATAGGAGGAAAGATCTCTCTTTTGAGGTAGGCGATCATGTTTTTCTCAAAGTAATACCATGGAAAACTGTGATGCGATTTGGTAAGAATGGAATGCTGAGTCCATGTTTCATTGGACCATATGAAATTCTGGAGAGAGTTGGATCAGTTTCTTACCGAGTTTCTTTACCTCTGATTTTATCTCAAGTACACAATGTTTTTCACGTTTCGATGTTGAGAAAGTATATGCCAGATCCAACTCATGTTTTGAGTCCAGAGGTAGTTCAGTTGGAAGAGAACATATCTTATGTGGAATAAACTGTCCAGATTCTTG
Organism: Viscum album; assembly: GCA_963277665.1. NCBI lineage: Eukaryota > Viridiplantae > Streptophyta > Magnoliopsida > Santalales > Viscaceae > Viscum > Viscum album. Next base: position 672,275,694 of record OY728133.1, read on the forward strand.
ACCATAGGGAGAAAGTGTTTCGGAATAAGGTGATTAATCTGGTAAAGGTTTTGTGGAAAAACAACATGATGGAAGAGGCAACATGGGAATCTGAAAATTCCATGAGGGATAAGTACCCCCATTTATTTTATAAGTAAATAAAATGCGGGGATACAATTTTTTAAAGGGGGGAATGATGTAACATCCCAAGTAAGTAATGAATAATATATATTTTTATCTATGCCTATTAATGAAGTAGATAGTGTTTTAGAGGCTTCAAATGAAAATAAATCCAATCTTAAGCATGGAATACACTAATATTCTTAAAAGATTGTTTTACTGCCTTTTGATGGAAAACCCTTTTTAAAAAAAACTTTTGAAAATTTTATAATCTACATTTTTCAAAATAAACATATTCATTATTATTGGGACATTTAAATTTACATTGGATAAATTTTTTTTATTTTTCTGACAATGTTCATTTTTTAATGAATAGTGAAAAATACTGCATTTTACATCAAAACTATTTTTTCATTTAATTTAATTATATGATTAGATTATATTTTTTAATTGTACATAAATTGTAATATGAATATATTTTTACCATTTAATCCAATGGTGGTCATTAGGATTAATTTCACTTTGAAATTGGTCATAAACTAATGCCAATCTTTTCATATATATTGTTTCAAAAAAACCTGCTATTTGTTTTGACAATGACAATTATTTTTTAAATAAATTATTTCAATTTATGTGTTTGGAATTTGGTAAAATGGATTACATATTTGGAATCAGAAGGTCCAAATTATGTAATTAAGACTCTTTTGTTTTTGAACATTATGAATAGTAACGACGGTAATTATCTTGATTAATGAGTAATCGGGTAGTTAACGATAATAAGATAATATCATAATAATAATAAATAACCACAAAATGTGTCATAAGGCAACTTGTTGTCTCATTTCCGACCATGGGATGCCTTGTTCCAATCTTGGGGGCCCCATGGAATCACTTTTGTGAGAAAGTGACTTTTTATCTTTTTATTTTTAAAGAATGTTAAATGTAACAAAGAATGTATCACCTAAGTAAAATATTTTAAATTTTGTATAAATAAATGATATTTTGGACTATAAATATTAATTGGAATGATAAAAAGATTTCCTACATCATAGTATTTTTTTTTATAATTTTTAGACATTAAATAAATTAAATTATTTATGACATCATGATGATGCAGCGATGACCTCATTATTTAATGATATAATTAAAATGGAAAGATAATGTAAAATATAAGACCTACACATGTCCAAAACCTATTGGGTGGGTATATTTAGAACCCTTATCACCTTAGCCTAGAATTATATCAATGTGGGACCTTTAAAATCTGAAACCCATTTGAAAATAAAGTAACATTTCTTTACTTTCCAAGAGTGCCCCTCCTCTCCTCTTATAAAAGGCCCCCACCTCTCCCTCCTTACCCACACATCCAAAGCCTTTTGCTCGGCCAACCCCTGCCCATTTTGTCTCTAAACATCCCTTTGTTACTCCTTGAAGCCTCCCTTTGGGCAGAAGTCTTCCCAAGGAAGCCTTTGAGCTCAAACTAAAGGGAGTTACCGATTTTAAGGTATTTTCTTCACTTGAGTCCTTTTGTTTTATTTTTCTTCTCCAACCCCCTAAACTCTTTTTATTCATTTCATTTGTAACAAATACAGTATCTTAAATATAATAGGATGTTTTTATAAGAAGTATTCGATCTACACTTACACACACCTACATCTAATGGTTAAAGAACATACTGTTTCCGTGGATGGTGAATTTCTGCCTCCCGAAATGATTATTGTTCAACATTCATTTAACACCTTCAAAGGTGGCCATTAAGATGACACTATATATATATATGATATATAATATGTTTATGTTTTCCTTATGCTTCTTTATTTTTCATTTTGGGCATACTTTTATGGTTCCCATTATGGGTAAACACGATATCTTCATTTAAGGAAGTGCGGACTACCGCCCCCTCAAAGTGATTTGATTCGTTAAATACCATATGTCGGATGCATAAAGGGTAGAGTTATGATATTACATGTTATATTACACTGGAATTATAATATACCTTTATATCATTATTATTCCATTCTATAAAATACTAAATATAAATGAAAGTAGCGTTCATGCGTATGTACGACTTAACGTCTCCATGAACGGTGCATTTCATTTCATACCTCTAAATGATTATGTAATATTATAAATGCATGCATGTACTGGATATATATGACATATATGATATCTACATTATGAATAAAATTCTGGATATAATGAATACATGAACAACTAGTAATTATAAAGGGCTTATTTTTGACTCATGTACCAATGATCGTTAAAACGACCGTTATTAGCTTATATAATTACATAGTGTTCATAACATGACAATAAGTGATATAAAAGGAATAATGAACTTGAAAAAGGTTCTTAAACAAGTAGATATTAACTCATGTTTATTATTCAGGAGGTTAAAGAATGACCGAGTCAAGTCGGACCCAAGGTATGGGACTTCGTCTCAATCACCTTTCATTGAGGCATATTTTGTTTTAGACACAACCTTCTTTTATATGTTTTATAAACCCCTTTGACTTTTAAGTTTATTAAAATGGAATCTTTTTTATACGAAGCATTTACTAAATGACAAAAGGGAATGTTTTTGTTGTACGTATGCGGCGACAATGACTTCTCTGCCACCATGACCATTATTTGAGTTTCGGCTTCCAATACAAGCCATAACATTTTTTGAAAAGAAAAATAAATACCACGTTTTACTTTTCTTTTATTTTGGTATTGAAAATGGTTTTCATAATGTTTTTATATCAATGTGTTGTATTGATATCTTGTGATTGAAAGGTGTAAATTTTATGTTTCCTTTACGCATGTTTTATGTGATACAATTATGTTGAGGTTCTTGGGAATTATTATGAAGATGGGTGGTTCCGTGATAAAATAAGGGCGGGTGAGCCCGATATAGCTCTCCAATGCATTGGGTAACGCGAAGGACTGAAATGTTAAGGTTTCTCCGAAGAGATTTAGGGAATATACTGTAATGGTTATTCTAAATGTAACCAACAGGGTTACTCGCTACGTAATAATGTTATGAATGCCTCAAGTTAACTTTATGTCTTATTATTTCTATGATTTATTCATGATTTGATGAGGTATGTTTTATGGGTAAAGTATGATTTCATTCTTATGTATATATGAACTCATGTTTCCTTTCCATATTTTTTTATATAACCCATAAGGAGCTTCTTATACTCATCTCAAGCCTTTTTTTGAAATGTTTTTTACAGGTCAAGGGAAAGGTACATGATACGATGATAGTGTAAAGGAAGTGTCAAGAAAGAATCCATGTTTTATTTTAAATATGATCCATTGATGGGATGAAATGAATACTATCTTTATGTAACAACTTTGTTTAAATGTGGAATGTAATTCAAGTTTTATGATCTAATTCTCTAAAACTCTAAACCTGAAAAGATCCTCAATGTGTAATCTTGTAATAACTCAAGATTAAGTATGGTTTAAGGCTGGGGCCTTATAATCTTAGGATCCTGTATACAAGGCATTAATCTTCTGTGACATCTTATTACCACATGGTTACTGTTTTACCAATTTATTCCACTATATTTTTATGGGAATTATTGATTAAATTATCTGTTTTTCCATGTATTGTATTTAAGATTGTTGGATATATGTTATTAAGAGGAATAGTCTCACTATGTTACCTCTTAGGACCTCACCACTAGTTGAAAAACTCTTGAATATGGGGAGAAACACATGAGTTCATGTGGAACCATAGACTAAGTTTATTGATTTAGGTTAGGGTGTAAAAAATATGTGTCAATGTAGTTTTTGTTTTTTATGTTTTGGGACTCAATAGAATTGAGAATAGATGGTTGAAACATGGGTAGGTGAATTATTCTAGTGTTTGGCCGTCACTCGTAAAATGGAACATCATGTTACCCAGAATGTGATATTTCTATATTGATTATATATCTTTATGTTTATATATTTTCACCTTAAGTGATGTATATGAGTTTTTTTATTATGATTTATAGGATTTTGTCTTGGTTGATTGGCAAGAGGGAGTAAGCCTTTTCATCATAGATAGAAAAGTAGGTTCACATTTCATACACTTGTTCTTGTCATTGATACAAGTGAAAAAATATTCATAAATTGTAATTTATATAATTATGAGTAATGTTAATGTCCCATGATAGTTTTCAGACTTGTGAATAAATGTGTTAAAATATATATATAAATTAATTTATTTGGGTAATCCTATGTTTTATTCTGGAGATTCTTCCTGGATGACGTCCCATTATGCCACCTAGGGAAATATTTCAAGAAGTTCTTATGGTTATAGATGATCCTATGATACATTAAAATGTATGAAAAGGTGTTTCTAGTAAATTCATAGTGTATAATACTTTGGTCAATTTAGTGGATCCAATTCAAGACGATGTTTTTCATTTAGTGAATATTTAAGGTTGCAGGGCGCATTGAGTTAGACCAAAAAATTGTAGATTTTACTTAGTATTTTCAAATGTATCATTCATTGAGATTATAGGGTACAAGAGTTCCTCAATATGAAGAGATGGGGTTTATATCATCAAATATTATTTTTATCTATTTGAAACTCCTAATTATCGTATAGTGATGCTAGCGACCTATATGCCCCTAGGACCCCCTTGGAGGTGGTGGATCATGATGGTTTAGGATAAGAGGAAAGAGAGTCTCACATGGGGGACGTGAATAAGCTATTATTCTAGTAATTAGGTCTATATGACCTAATATTATATAAATTAAAAGAGTTTATTGATATTTTATAGGGTGTGTTATCAATAGCCAATTATTCGAGTCATTTCATGGAATTAATATGGTTTTTTTACTTATGTCTAATTGGAATGAGACCCAAAATAATAAGACATTAGAAATTGGATTATAACCATAGGTTACTCAGTATCTTAATAAATTTTACTGGGCATCGTATCAAAGCTCACTTTTCAAGGCACTTATGTTGGATAAGGGCTTGCAGTAAGAAAATTTGTATGACTCTTGACCTATTTGTCAGACTAATGGGTTATCATTCTTGTGGGGTTATGGTTACCAAATCTATTGGTAAGAATATGATAGAAAAGGATATGTAATAGGGTGGTGGAATACATCCAAAATGATGTATGGGTTTCTTATCTCATTTTGTGGAATGTATACCTCTTCAATGTTTCTATTGTGGTAGAGGGGGAATAACTAAACGTTACATAATATTGTAAATAGATAGTTACATATACGTGGTAAGATAGATAACCTCAAATTTGTTTCCTGAGGATATTTTAGAGTGACTTGAGAAAGGATTATTCATAGACACAAACATGAAGGGCTTGGTTAGGGGGACCTCAGACTGACCAACATGATAATATGGGAAGTTTATTTCAAAGAGAGGGATGTGAATATCAAAAATAATTACAGACTTCCTAATATTCAGTAGATCACATGACTAGTGACAGTGGGGGAAAAGCATAATTATTTGAAGCTACTAGAATTTATATGATGGGTTAGGTTATGACTAATACTAGATAGTTACCTTCTATGGTTATAGGTAGAGTTGTAATTATATCCATGAAATCTAATAATATATTTAATATATGAGCTTGTCATTGTTTTATCTTTTCTCAAGTAATTTTTAGTTTTGAGTTGATAGTATTTTTTCCCCATGATTTTTATTCCATGACATTCCTCTTAAAATGAGAGTGGAAGGTATTAGAAGATTCCCAATGTGTATAATAGTAATATGGGTTTCAAACATCAATGGGATTTTCTGATTCTAGAAATGAAAAAAACTTATTTTGTCATTAGAATGGATAGGCTAATGATTTTTAAATCTCACATCGACTGTTACCATAGGTGAGTATAATTTACCTCTCCTGGGTGAAAAGAGTATGTTTTAGCTGAGGAACATAATTTAGGCGCATGTCTAATGGGTCTAGATCTCTATCATATTGATTCCATTATGAGGAAGATATAAGTTATATCTCTTACAATATATGGGGTGATAGTTCCATCCATTATTCATTTTTTGGGGTTCCAATAAATATATTTTTTTCTACAGGTTTTACAAAGACTTACTCTTGAAAGGGGAATTGAGTTTGAAGTTGAAATTATGTAAAAATCAACGATGAAATCAGTTCTTCAATATCATATGGTGACAACCAATTTGTATGAGTTAAAAGTGTATTTTACGGATATGAAGGGGATATGTTATATTCATTTGATCGGTTCTAATTAATGTGGTCATATTAAATTCATTTGGAATGATAATGGTAGTCATTAGTTGTGTGGATTTTCAAAATGAGAATCAAGTTATAATGAATTATAATTATCGATTCCCAAGGATATATAATCTTTTGGAATAGTTATGAGAATATAATGACCCAGGATTATCATGGAATAAATAGTTCTACAATATCATGATTTAATTACTATATCTCAATCAAATTCACACAACTCGTGGAACCATTGTATTATTTTCTCAAATAAGAGCTATATAAATAACTTATTAAAAAACACTTGAAAACATTTTCTATAACCAAGTTCCTTTATAACCTTTATTGACCTCTCTCATGCTATAATCATCCTCATGGCCCAGGTAACGAAAACATTAGAAATGGTTGAGCTAGATTATTTAGTAAGGGAAAAATATCATAAATTCTTAGATCATAGTCATGAAGTATAACATGATGAAGACATAATTTATATAATGAGAGATCAAAATACCGTAGCTGGTAATCATTAGACATGACTTAGGAAGACATGATCATAAAGGTATCATTAGCATAAAAGATATGAGCTGTTTCAAAACACTTATAAATAATCATAAAGCATGTGATCATGAAATAAATGTGAAGAATACATTTTAGATAATGAATTATCACGAATACATGGAATTTAATAGAAATGAACATCATCTTGAAATTTTAAAAAACATTATACAAAACATGGAAATGTGTTGTAACCATAAAAATAAAAAAATTAGAACAACCAAAATCCATGTAACTTATGAGATCTGGGATAATCCACCTCTGTACCCATGGTATTAGGGTAAAACCTCTTATGATCCACTTTGGCTTGAGATATAACCTCTCATATACCATTGAGATTGGTATAAAACCTCATATATACCTTTTTAGCTTGTGAGAAATCCTCCTATATAAAATTTTACTTGTTATAAATATTATTGTGTACCCTTTGGCATGGAATATATCGTCTCATTTATACTTTGGCTTAGAAAAATTTGTCCAATAAACCCTTTTGTTTGGGGTAAATAATATAATTACCCTTTGATCATGATAAATCAAATTAAAACAATTAATTAGAGGGAAATATAAGACTCCATCTATTATCATCTGTACATAAATGTTCCATATAAAATCAATCGTAATCATAACATAATCAACCAATGGAAAAATAATCGGTTTCTTAAAAAATACAAAAAGAATAACATAACATAAACATAACAGGTCAAAATATATTAAAAATATCATTGTCCAAATTTAATTATTTCATAAACCACTATATAGGATAATGAAAACATCACTTCATAATATAAAACCCATATAAGTAAAATTAAATTGAAATTAAAAATGTTTTCACAAAACCACATAAACATTGTTATGTATGTCAAATTGAAAACAAAAATTAATAAAATTATTTGGGAAGGGTAATAAAAAACAATTTAAAACGTCATTATAAAGAGTTAAAAATAAAATTTATTTTAAAATATATATAATTTATCAAAAAAATTAAAGTTGATGATAAAACATTCAATTGTGAAAAGATCAAAAATATTTTGAATATTCTCAACTTCCTTTATTAAAAACCCCACATCATTAAAAGGATAACTGAAACTTTTTTTAAAATGAATAGTATTATATAAAATGATAATTAGAGATAAAATAATTTTTTTAATCATAGGTGGAATGGAAACATTAACTGAATCTTAAAGCCATTACATGGAATAAAGAATATGATTAAAGAAAATGTAAATATTCTTAACAGAAATGGATTTTAAAAATGAATATACTCATGAATAAATAAGGCATTGGTGTGAAAAATTAGTTACCTATAAAACAAGGTGTAAATAAAACATAACATCATCATAGATTATGAATAGCTTATTCATGAAATATATTATTCGAATAAGGATAATTGTAATCCAATAAAAAAGATTTGAGTCATGAAACCCCTTATGAATTAATTAATTTTTGAATCAAAAGTAATTAGAAACATGAAATGTTATAGTTATGTAAAAACCATGAATTAAAATATATATTATTTAAATAATTATAGTTTTGTAACTATATACACCATAAAAATATGAAATTGGTTTATAACATTAAAACATGTCTCAATGAATTGATATTGAGATGAAAATCAAATACCTTGTTTTCATTCATAGTTCATAACGCTATAACCTGCAATGGAAAAGTCATAAATACCTAAATAATCTATTTAATAACCATAATCATGAATTTTAACTTTTATTTCAGTCATTTATAATTTCTCATGGTATGTAGGTTAATTATAACTATTTATCAACCATAGGGTGTTAGTAACATTGACTATTTTCATGTGTTTTTTATTTTTGATCACATTACCCATCATTTGAAACCATGTTCAAAATTAATATATAATTTAAGATACTCTAATATATAAATTATTATTATTTACAAATATCTTGTATCATTCCATATGTTTGTTAGTTATGCTTTACGAAAATGGAATTAATGTTGGGTTATATCAGCGACTTTTAGCGAATGAAAAAGATAAATTAATAATATTATAAATATAAAATATAATATTTACATAACCATATAACAATCATGATTTTATTATTATATTATATTATTATAATTATTTAATTTATCCTAATCATCCATAATATATTTTGGTGTCATCGTTCAAGTGGTTTGTTAAACCAACCCAAATTTAAATAAGCATTAAGTTGATTGGTGAGTACGGTTATAAATATTTTTATTTTGATTAATATTATTATAAAATAATAATAATGATTTTGTTTCTTATTTTTTATAATGTTATTACCATATTTTAAAATGTTTTTTAAAATATTTAAAAATAAAATCAAAAATTAAAAAATTGATTTTTTATGGAGGTGGTAGTCTGCGCTCACATAAGATTGATGTTTATTTGTTTATATAAGTATATAAAAATGAATAAATATTGGTTTTATCATAAATATAACAAAATATTAAAATAATAATTACATCGAATTATCTTTATTATTATTTTGAAATGAAATTTAGAATAGTGTGGTTAAAAAGAAAAACATACCGAGGAGGAAATACTTACATTTGTGAATTTAATTGTCCTTGGAATTTCCCATTAAACTTAAGTTATTAGGATAAAAATGAGTAAAAAAGGGATTATTTTAGGTTTATAGGAGTTTGGAGGAAAAAAATTCATAATTTCATGTAGTAATTTTAATGGGAGGTGTAACTTTGAAAGGATGTAAGTGATCACCTTTTATAATAGAGGAAAAAAGGATCATTAGAAAATACCATTTATGTTTTAATAATTACATGAAACTATTCCAAGGTTTGTGGCTACGAATTTTATAAATAATGGATTTTTGGTTATTATTAGGTTAATAAAAGATCAAAAAAGTGATTCCTCACATGTTTTAAATATTTTATAGCATTTTTTAATATTATGTTGTACATTTTAATCTTAGATTTTTAAAGTATGTAATTGGTTTTTAACTAAGTGATTTTATGTCTTATTAAAAATATAAAGTAACCAATATAATTTTTTGGAATGATATGGAAAAAATTTACCAATATTTAATCCAATTTAATTTTAAAACATTATAAAATTAATTTTTGAAATAAAAAATTAAATTTTTAGAAAAAAAATGTTTTAGAAGAAAATTTCCATTTTGATAATTATGGATTCTTAATCTTATTAAATATTGATTAAAAATTCAATTATTATTCATATTATTATTTATGTTTTTATAAATAAAATTATATTAATTATATTAATTATTTCAATTTAATTGATTTGATAAAAACTCTATGATATTAATAAAATAAAAATTTTCAAATAATTGTTTCACCATTATCATGGTAGTTAGAATTAATCCTAAAAATCACACTTTTATACTTAAAAATGAAATTGGAACAATTAAATAATATTAAAATAATTATATAAAATAATAGATTCATTTTATCAATATTAAATTCTATGTATAGGGATGTTAATCTTAATTTTAGTGCTTGTAACACATAAAATGGCATTTCATATATTAAGGGTTTTTTAAGAATAATGTTTTATGTATAGAAAAAAATTATAAATATTTTTTATTATAATTATATTAAGAAGATTAATATTGTTTAAATAAGAGTTATGTGATATCAAAATAAACCCAAAACAAAATTTACCCCTGCATTAAATTAATTAGTGAGACATAATTAAAATAATTTTTATAAAATTTTACTTGCCTTTATAAAATGATATTCATGGGTTTTATAAAATGAAACTAGAAATTTTAGATGTTTTATTTTAAATTATAAATATCTATTTTGTATATATAAAATATTTATAAATAATATAATTTATATGATACTGATAGTATTATAAAAATCATTATTTGTCACCATTCATCTAAAAATTGAATATTTTAGAAAAATATTATAATACAATGTATGATAATTTTTTTAATGTATTCAAAATATTTTTTTGGCACATTTAAATTTTTAAATTTTTAAATTAATATTTTTTAAAAATAAAATATATAATATTACGAAAATAACCTTTATTGAGAATAACTCTATCAATATTAACTCATAATAATTATTTTTCTTCTAAAGGAAATGCAAATTATTTTGATTCCACATTAGGGTTTATTATAAATTTATTAATATTATATTATTAATATTTTATCAATTCTTGTGTTGGGTGTATCATGTGAACCAATTTATAGAAAGTAGTATGTATTTTAAATGATCCAAAATATCACGTTGTTAAATTTTCACACCATAAATAAATTGTATACTCACAATTTTAATTATCAGTTACTAATGAAGATAGTGAATGGTAACCATAATATTTATATGAATCAAGAGTTTATTTCCAATGTTGTATCAACCTTACTGTTTTAGTTGAGAGTATGAAATTATTATATTCGTTCCTAAGTGGAATATCCAAATATTGAGCTTCATTCTAACCATTCAATCTAAACACCCCTCATAATTAATTACAGAAGAGAGTTTATAGTCACCATTTTATTGATAGATGATATTATATTCATTTAAAATACAAATTGATAATTCCATATTCACACAATTGATGTGGGATATATACAAAGACTATATTTAATAACCAAAACGATCAAAAATTACCTAAATGATGAATTAACAATATTCAGATGAATATTATTGCCAAGAAATACATAAATAGATTAAATAGTAATTTACGATAATATCACATCAGTACAGTGTTGATTTGATGATCATATAAAACATAATAGGCCAACTAGGGTTCAAAGAACTATATTCTAATAAGGAACCTAGAACTATTGAGTGGTGGATAAGTGTACCTTATCCCCTTCATTTTCCTAAACAACTCCTAGTAGCAGGAGTAACATAGTATTTGACTTATTTTCATCACCTTATTGGATACTGATGTTTAAAATCCTTGTTAGCCTATAATTTTTTGTCAAACATTATCACTCATAGATCAATATATATCATACATAGATCAATTTATCATTATAGATTTAACCTTGGTTACTTTGAGTTCGGTTGTCTCATACTTCTTTACCATATCTTCAAAATATAGATCCCAAATTTCTATAAAGATTCTAAAAATATTATGAAACCAATAATAAATTAAATATATACTCTCAAAATCAAACTAATTATTTATCCTCGAAAGAAAATATCAACTAATATGTAGCTCAACTTAATAATCCACACATTTAAATCTAGATTATCCATGGTCACTCTCTCATTGGGTTTTCTAACATTGATATTTTTAAATCATCCATAATGGTTTATAAATAGAATGTAATTACCCAAATCATATCTCCCAAGGTTGTTTGTAATGGTGTTCAGGTGGACAACTTTTTCATACACTAGGTCACAGTTGATTTAATACTGAAAAATACATCTTTTGGGTTATTACCCATAGGTAAAACTATTCAAGAGCACACATACACATTTTATTATCCATATAGGGAATTATTTTCTAGGAAAAAAACGAATCCTCTACATTACCAATACATTAGGATGTTATCGTTTACATAGACATATCCCTTATACTCATCACGAGGAATTTTTTGGATTTATCTAAAATAATATCTAGAGATAACGAAACATTTCCTTTTATACCTACTATATCACCCTAGTGGATTGAATGTTTCTAAAAAAATCTACCTTTAATTATTATCACATGTTCGTGTTCCCTAACAATCTAAGTTCCCATTGTTCCCATGTATCCATGTACGGTTGGTGCACGGTTTGTCAAACCGTGTGGAAAAACTATGTATAGGTAATATTTCTTGTTAATTTTAAAATTTTTACCTTAATGATATAATTAATCCACCTATTTTTCCCTAAACCAAGTTTATTCTAGATTTACCTCCATGGTTCTCAAATTGATTTTTTTTTGAAGTCCAAATCTAGGGATTGAAATATCTCTTTCATCTCCGATCCGATCAAGTTTCTTTTTGACTTGATGGTTGCAAAATGGTAAGTAATTGAGTCCATTTAAAACCTTTCTCTTTTCTTTTTCTCTTAACCTAGAAATCTTTGTGTGAGAGATTTTCACTTTTTCTTATATTTACTCCAGTTAGTGCGAAATCAAGGGCCAACACCATAATAGGATAGTCCTACAAGCCTATGGTGGGTGGTATATAACTCATCCTTCATGCATGTTAATTTTGGATTTTTCATGTGGCTCCCAGTAATTTAATCATGTACCATCTATAGAATTTATATTCCATTTTTACAATCATTAGATCTATGTGGTTATGATATTTAAAAATATGTGATTAGTTGTTAGTTGTTACACCCAGAATATAATACTTTCTATGTCAAAGGTTATGCAATAATATCTATTTAGTGTTTTGACAAGTGTGATCCATCGTTCAGGTGTGCCTTGGCATGGCCTTCCAATGTTTAGGAATTTATATATTAAATGATTTTTTATATTGTGATTGACATAATTAAATGTACCAAGTATGCTCACAACTTGACCTACCTAAGGTATGTGCTCCAATTTGACAATAAAATATGAAATGTGAATTGGAAAGTATACTAAGTATATGACTTCGTCTTAAATGTAAATTAATCATCGGGTTCTTATCTGTAGAACCATGTACCACATTAATGGAAGGTAAATGAGTGAACCTTGTTTATATAATTATCTTTAAATAGATTAAATGAATTCTTTCATGGTACATGACCTTATCACACTAATGAAAGTAAATGCTTGAACCAGATGACCTAATTAAAATTTTGCATGATACCTGAACTTATCAAACCAATGAAAGGAAGGATTGAACTGAATTAAATATTACATGAAAACATACTTAAAAAGAAACGGCCTGACATAAGCCCTCCTTTGATTATGATTAGAGAATTCCATGAGAACTCTGGAACCCCATTATGATTCAAGGATACAACATGAATAGGTTGGTACCCACCTAGATCCTGATCCTTGTCAATTATTTGGATGATTAGTATGTAACCATAGGATCCCTTACATATCATCATAGGATTCATCAAATACACACCTTGGATCCAACATTGACAAGTAGGTTCCATGGTTAAACCCCATAGGGCCCTGTCTCTACAAAGCCATACTTTTCCTTGATGATCACCTTGGATTTGGTAGGAACCTCATTTTGGAATTCATTGGACTATGCTTATTGGATTCCACTCTTACCCAATACAAGATATAGTTACTAATATGTTAGAGACCCTTTTGGTTTACATATAATTGGTTGTTACCTTGGGATATAACTATTAGATATCTTTATAGGTTTCCTTGTTACAACTTGGATCATTTTCAATTGTTAACATGTGAATTGATTATAAATTAGTAATAACCAAATAATGAATTATTTACATTTTCAAACACCATCCAAATGATAGATCACGTACTTGTGTATTTAGTTACATTGTATTGGTTTACATTATATATATATTCTTTCACACTATTACATTTCTATTTCACTGGCCGAAAGTTATAGAAAATGTTGGTAGTGGCCCAATGAGATTTATCTCACACAATATCTAGGCTCCATTTGATACCCAGAGTAGATTACATGGTTGCGGTGTTGAAAAAGAGAAGAATATATATTCGAACACTGGATTTCTGGTTGTTTAGGATTGAGTTTGATAGAAGATGACATAATTGGATATATAGATTCTCAAGATAGTCTTTTAATTTACTTTATACCTTTTGGAACATGTAATTCCATATATATTGTATCCATATTTTCTAGTTTTATTTTGACATTCCATATCTTTAGTTACTGAATTCTATTCCAATTTTTTTAGTTATTATTAATGTTATCTCTATTTATTGTAGCCTTTTGTTTACTTATTTTTCTTTCACTATTAACCTATATTTTCATTCATCCACTAAGCTAAAATTTAGTAATGAGAGCATTGTCTCACAACATACACAACCAAGTCCGTTACTGTTGGTCTGTAGACTCTGGTGTTCAGGGAGATGCACTTGAGGCCATGTGGCCCACTGGGCTCGGGGCACCCATTAAGTGGCATCCGGGTCTGGGACGTCACACACCAGATATTTGTTTCTGTTAGAGATGTCTTGTATCTAGAAGAGTCATAGTGAATGTTCTACTGATTTGGAATTAAATTATTCAATGGATATATTAATGAAATAAATGTTAATAGTTATTTTAAGATAATATACTTTACTATTATAGGGGTGCATTAAAGGAAATTTTTGATATCAGTATTTGGATGCAGAATACTTTATTGATTATTCTTAAAATGGAAAATCCTTCATATAATGATTTATATTCTCATTCATACCCATCATGCATAGATTATGATTAATAAATAAGTACACTAGATGAATAAAGTATGGATCATAAATCAAGATTTTTCATGCTTCACATTTAATAACTTTCTTATGTGGAGAAGTATAACTCATTGAATATGAATATATGTTGGGCACGTACATCAGCTCACCTCTCACATGACTCTTATTACACACATCCATGCTACCATAACACACATACTAGAGTGATATACCGGCCTTAGGGAGCCTTTTTTGTATGGTCAACAATGCGTACAAGATACTCCTTAAAGGTATCATCAGCTTCTAACTCAACTGCATCAGGATCTAAGTTATGAGACCTGTCAGCATGATACTGGTTATGCTGTGAAACAAGGAAGATTTCATTCATGGAACGTTACCTATGAGGTAGTGGTAGCCAATAGGCTACCATCCCGACTCACTCTAGAATCTCAAGAGGCCCAACGTAACGAGGTGACAACTTCCCTTGCTTATGTAATCACCTATTCCTAAGCCGGGGTGCTATCCAAAGGAACACATGATCCCCAACCCACAAATTTATAGGACATAGACTGTGATCAAAATAATATTTTTGTCTAGACTGGTCAGTATTCATACAATTCATCATCAGTTGAACCTGCTCTAAAGTCTCCTGAATTAGACGAGGACCTAGTAGGGCTACCTCACTTGCCTCTTTCCAGCACATCAGTGAACAGAATTTCCTATCATACAAGGACTCCAAAAGATCCACCTAAATCATATCCTAGAAGCTATTATTATAGTATAATTTGATGATATTGATATGATTTACCCATGAACTGCCAAAATCAATGACACATTCTTGGATCATGTCCTCTAGGTCAAGTATTGTCCTTTATGACTATCTATCATCCAAAGGGTAAAAATATATTCTTAAAAGAACTTATATTCCCATCGCCTTATGCAATCCATATTAGAACCATGATGTGAAATGAGAATCACTATATAAAACGATAGTACGAGGGGCCCCATGGATTCATATGATTTCATGGGAATACAGATTTTCTTGCTCATCAACTAAGAAAGTCTCCCAAATTGGAATAAAGAGGGATGACTTTGTTAGTCAGTCTATGACTACCCAAATAGCATATATACCCCGAGAGACCTTGGTATGCCAAATGAAAAATACATAGCAATGCCTTCCCATTTCTATTCTGGGACATAAAGTGGTTGTAATAAGTCCATGGGTCTCTAGTGCTCCACCTTCTCCTGTTGACAGGTGGAACACCTAGTGATAATGCCTTCTATCTGGCAATTCATCCCAAGCCACCAATACTAGCGTCAAAAATCTCGATACATGTTCGAGATTCTCGGATGAACTGCCCAAGGAGATGCTTGTGACTCTTTCATAAACTCCTCTCTCATATCTATAGGAACCCAAATTCATCCACATATAGAAAGGACATCTTCCCTCTCCACTGACCAATACAGAGTTGGGTTATCTCTTGATATACTCTCACAAATATCCATGCCTTCAGGATGTCAAAATTGTCAACCCTTCACCTTATTAATGAGGGTAGATGTAATATCAAGGGTGAGAGGTAATACTTCTCATTACTATCATGATACTCCAAAGGAAGCTCAGAAAACAGGGCCATTAATACCCATTCGTCACTGGCTTCCCATATGACCTGTACCAACGTTTCCGACTCAATGCATCTGCAACTACATTGGCCTTCCAAGGTTTATAAAAAACCTAAAAATAAAGGTATTGTAGATATTCGAACAATATATGATACATTAAGTTAAATTCATGCTGGGAAAAGATATATTTGAGGCTCCTGTGGTCCATGTACACCACAAAGTGATCTGCTAACAAATAGTGTCTCTAGCAATGTAAGGCATATACAACTACTGCAATATGATGATTGTGCATTGGGTAATTTATCACATGAGGCCTCAAATAATGGGACCCATAAACAATGACATAATCCCACTACATCATCACTTCTCATAGGATGATAATTTATGCATTATAGGAGATAGTATAACTTATACTTGGCTCCGGAAGAGTTAGAATATGTTCCAAAACAAGCCTCTCTTTTAGTTCATGAAAGGCTTTATCACATGCTTATGACCATAGGAATTTGGATACCTTCTTTGTAAGGATATTAAGTGGTGAATAATGGTGGTAAAACCCTATATGAAATGCTTTTAATATCCATCTATCACAAGAAACTCCATATATCAAATACGTTCTTGGGATGCTCCTTGGAAACTACAATACTAAAATTTTCTATGTCAATAGATACACCTGATTCAGATATTATATGACCCATGATGTGATACATTTAAATATAGAAGTGGAACTTAGCAAGGATGGCGTAAAGATGATGATCTCTTAGTGTACGCATATTGATCTCAAGAAGTTTGGCATGGTTTCTATGAGTGAGATAATACACCCATATGTCGTCCATAAAGACTATAACAAAAGAGTACAAATATGCGCAAAAAACCATATTCATAAAATCCATGAAGTTGGAAGGTGAGTTCATAAGACTAAATTACATAACAAGGTATTCATACAAACCATATTTTCTACAAAAAGTTGTTCATGGTATTTTTGATGGTCTCAATCGCACCTAAATATAACCTGATCTCAGGTCAATTTTAGACAAGATCCTAGATCCTTGGAGTTGGTCAAGGAGATCATGTATTCAAGGTAGTGGATACCTATTATTGACCATAATATGTATTAACTTTCTATAATACATGAATAAATATAAGTTTACATCCCCCTTCTTGGTGAAAATCATTGTAAAATACTAGGAGGATGTACTGGGCCGTATAAATCCTTTGCTATCAAAATCCTATAATGGCCTCTAGAGCGATTGAATCTCAGTCGGTTCCATCCTATAAGGAGGAATGGAATCTGATGCTACTCCTGGAACAAACTCAACTGTAAAATCTACATCTCTCTTAGGAGGTAATCTAGAAAATATCATTGGAAGAAAAATCCCTGAATTGAAACACTACAGGAGGGAAATAATCTTATCGTAAACCCTGATCCAACTTGAAGAGATTTTCAATATGGGCAGTCACTCCACCAAGCCCAGGATTCATTGGTCCCAATCTTTTATCATCGACATCCCACCCACTGTTATGTAGATAACTGCTGCCCTCTCGTGATGTAAAGGATACCCTTCATTGATAAAAGTCTACAAAATCATGATACAAAATAAACCAATCCATCCCAAAAATGACATAAACACCTTTCATATTAAGAATAAAGTAGTTATATAAGAACGATTAATTTAATACCTCAAGGGGATAGTCCCTACACTAGTGTACACCGACTATTCATACCACTAACAATGTATCTAGGGTAATTAAACCATAGTAATACAGTATCTCTAGCCTGAGACTCTCCAAAATATACACATAGATAAAAAAGTTTGATTAATTATATTAAATAAATTAGATAGCATAGTAGAGGATACTAGAATAGTAACTAATACAATAAATGATCCCACAACCTAATACTTAGTCATTGGCTATAATGCACCCAACTGGCCTGATCTATGGACCAGTGCAATATATGTATTACAACGACCATAACATCTTTACTAGCACTCCTGGTAATCAAGGGTCTGGATACCATGACCACAAACTCCTACTTGTACAGACCTACTGGTGATATTCAAACATCCCACTTGAAGTGAAGTAAAAGAACCCACTCCTAAAGGTGGAGTTGGTGCAGATCCTTTTCCCATCGAGGCTATTGGAATGGTCCTGTAGAAATGCTATAGATTCCCCATATAAGTGTAATACCTAAAATAAATTGTATCTCTATAATATTGAGTCATATTTTTCCCCCATCACCCACACTGATGACATACTATAGATCCATTGAAATGGGAACTCTAGTTGTCACTTCCCTGACGAGAAACCTTGAGGGAACGTTTCCTACCACATGAAGAACTACTAGCCTACCGCAACACTGATTCCTTATACCCCGTAATATTTTCATCCCTTAGGTTGGGAACAATGGTAATATCATGATGGACTATTGAAGAGAAGGTTATTAGGCTAAAGACATTGACCTGCAAACAGATGGAATACAGAATCCCATCCTCAAAGCATCTAGAACGCGAATGATAATCACCAAATAGAAGAGTTGAAAAGCACTCCAACAGAATGAAATATGCTAAATATTACATAATTGGAACAGAACCGTACTCGATATTCATGAAATCTCTAGGTCTATCAACTCTTAGCCACATAGGAATGAACTGATCATAGAAGGTAGTCTGGAAATTAACCCATAACATGCATTGATGAGAATCGGCCTGGGTAATCACAACCCACCAACGCTTGGATGAATCACGATGTATATATGTTAAAAGATTGACCCTCTAATATGGAGGCATATCCAGATGATCAAAGATAGATAGGGTGTCTTAAAGCCAAGGCATAACAACCAGCACACCGCAATCCCCATAAAAAGTATGGGGGTGCTGCTTGTAGAACTCACGAGTCAGATCATCCATCGTAGGTGCAAACCTTGGAGCACCATGCATGGACTACATTAGATGTAGTAAAATCTCATAAACATGTCAGTAAGTGCCCAAATAATATGGAATATGTGTTTCCTCAAGTGGTACTCTGGGAGGTATGACCAGTAGTTCAGGTCCCACCACGTCTAGAGTACGGTCATCGCCACCCTCCTAGCATACGACTCGAGGATGTCGTTGTGGCATTGCTCATAACAAGCGTAAGAAGAAATAAATCCTAACTAGAAGATGGTTAACATATAAAAACTCACTATCCAAGACATACTACACCAACTACCTACTTAAAAAACCATGTATTAGTAAGTTCTTAATTATAGGTTTCATTACATTTTACATTTAATTACCAGGTTCACTACATTACCTTTCATAGATATTTCATGGTAGCATAAGGATGTGAAAAGAATTCATTTTGGGTTTCATGATTCACTTTATAATGGATATCAATTTCTAGTGAATCAGTTCCCATAAAACTATCACTAGAAATGACACCCATGTATTTTTATCATAATGGATTGACACGGTAAATCACTCATCCCAACACATAAGGTCTCATACATTGAATGATTAGAGAAAGAAAATAACTCAATCGTAACCAGAAATAATTCAAGCATAAGATAACTATCATATCATCAATAAACTATCACAAGTATATAAAGCAATGAAAATCAGTGAAATTCACCTATATAGAATGGAAATATTCATTAAATTAAAATTATTCGTGCCTATAATGATGAAAGTAACAATGATCCTTTCAGTCATATCATCTAGCCAAGGATGAAGGAAAATTCTCAAATAATTTAATAATAAAAAAAACATAGTATGCACATCACCCAATAGTGAAATAATATCAACTATAATAGGAAAAAGTAGAAAAATTTATAATATAGGAAACTTGGTTTTTACTCTGAACATGGGGTTACTGTAGTAGTACTGTAGCGCACTGCAGCAACGGCAGGCACTGTAGCAACGACGGGCACTGTAGAGGCGGTATGTCACTGTAGCGGCGGCGGGTACTGTGCGGTACTGTAGCAGTGTGTAGCAGTACTGTAGCAGTGGTGGCACTGTTCATAAGCGGGTACTGTAGCGGTGTCAGGACACTGTAGCGGTTGCGGTACTATACGGGTACTGTAGTAGGCAGGTTACTATTCACAGAATGTGAATTGGGACATATATTTGGGCCTATGGGCTATATAATGGGCTACAAGACCACTGGGCCTTCGAGCTATGTAATGGGTTTCCCTCTACCCAGTTAAAAGAGGTATATACTTTGATTTATTAATTAAAAATGAGGCTTCAGCCCAATCCTTTAATAAAAATGCCCAAGCACAACTTATGACCATGTTCCAAGAATTCTTAATTTCCAATCGTCTGTCTCAAAATGGTAAATCATGAAATTAACATAATCTGTTACCACATTGTGATGTCCAAGACCTGGATTCAAGTTAATGGGTTCCCTGAGCCTGGAGGGACACATGGCCTCAAGCACATCTCCCTAAACTCCATAGGCGGCTGACCAGTTGAGAGGGAATAGGGTGTGTCCGTGAAGAGTCTAGGTACTCAATACCAATATTTAGTGCATCATATGCATGAAAACATAGTTAAATAGAGGAATTGATATTAGTAAATATAAGTAAAAATAGAAAATAGAGATTACGAAAATAATAACTAAAACAACTTCAACAAAATTTAACAACTAATGATATGTTATGTCACTAGAAATGTAGAAAACCTGGATACATGATAGAAGGAATAACATGTTTCAAAAAAAGTATAATGGAAATCAAAAGACTAACCCAAGTGTCTTGAGAACCGACTTTGTCATCTCCTATCACGCTCCATCCCAAACAACAAGAAATCATGTGTTCGAAGCTGTATGCTTCCCTTTTTCAACATCTTCAACCATGTAATTTACCCTATATACCAAAGGATCCCAGATAGGGTGTGATTTAAATCTCAGTGGTCCACCACCAAGGGTGTCAACTACATCCATCCCGTGAAATGTAAATGTGACAGTGTAAAAGAAATCATATATAAAGTAATGCAGTACAATGTAACTAAATACCCAAGTACCTGCTTTATCCCTTGGATGGTGTCCAAAAATGTAAAAATTTCATTATTTGATTATTACTAGTTTATAAAAAAGACACATGTTAGGAATTGAAAAGGTTCCATGTTGTAGAAAGGATACCTATAATGATATCTAAGAGTGATGTCCCAAGGTAATAACCAAGGAAATGTAGACCTCAAGGGTCGCCAACTCAGTAATAACTGTATCCATACATGGGTAAGAGTGAAATACAAGGAACATAATACATGTAATTCCACAATGAGGAGCCCACCTAATCCATTGTGATCAGCAAGGTAAAACAGGGCCAAGCAGAGGCAGGGCCCAATGGGCTGTAACCATGGGACCTACATTTCAAAACTGGATACAATGAGTTTATCTAAGGTACCTATAAGGATATGTAAGGGATAATATGGTGCTATAAAGGGCATCCAAAAAGTAGGAAAAGATCAGTATCTAGGTGGGTATCAACCAATTCAAGCCATATCATTGAATAATAATGGGGTTACTGAGAGCTCATGGAATTATCCTTTCAGAATCCAAGGATGGATCGACTCTGTACATTCCTTCTTAAGTATGTTGTTGTGTAATATTTCATTAGTTTCACGCATTGCATTTCATTAGTGTGATAAGGTCATGTAGCAATCAACTATCCATTTAATCCATTTAAATCGCATTCTATATTCAAGGTTCATTCCACTACCTTCCATTAATGTATTATGGGGATCTACATATATGCACCCTACTCTTCATTTACATTTAAGTCCATTTCATATACTTAGTACACTTCCCAATCAACATTTCAAATTTTATTGTCAAATTGCAACACTTACCATATGTGGGAAAATTGGTGATAATATAGGGTACTTTCTATTATTCTAATCACAATCTAAAAAAACCATTTAATATATAATAGAATACACTTAATATGGTTATGCTAAGGCAGACCTGAACCATGGCTCAAACGTGTGAAAACACTAAAAAATCATGGAATTACCTTAGATATGGAAATGATTGATCTGTGGGTGTAACCACTAATAACCAATAACATATTTGGAAAGAGCATAACCATATGGTTCTAATGATAATAAAAAAGGCATATAAATTCTATAAATGGAAACCGATGAAATTAGTGGGCCCCATGCATCATATCCAAAATTGATGAACATAACAGATGAGTTATAAACCACCCATATTATGCTTGTATGAATCTCCTCCTATGGTAGGTGACCTTGAATTTTCTTAAATCAGATTAGATATGAGAAAAAGAGAAAAAATATCACACCAGGATATCGAGGGTTGGAAAAAAAGAGAATAAAAAAGGCTTAAACAGATTTGAGTACATATCGTTGCACATCCAATGTGACGAACGAAAGCTCGATTGGATCCTAAATTAAGTATATCATTAATTACCTACCTTTAGACTTAAAAAATCACCAATTTTAGATTCATGTAGACAAATCATTCATAAACCTCGATTTGGGATGAAGATGTGGCTTAATTGGATCATTTAGCGAAAATGTGTAAAATTACTCATAAAAATAGCATTTGCACGGTTTGTATGCAAAGTTTCAAAGACCATTGGAAAACCATGAATAATACCTAGGTAAATGTGGAACATTAATAGTTAGGCCACATGGATTTTCACTAACCATGCTAAGTGGATCTGTCATGAAAAACACATTCTGCATAGTTAGGAAAATCGTGCACCAACCATAACCAACCATGAAACTCTTCCATTTTCAATCCAAACTTTGTGTTCTGGGCTCTGAAAAAGCACCAAACACCCCTGAAACATCTTCTTACCTATTAGGCATCTATATTATGTACAAATTAAATATTCAGAACAAAATTTAAAGGATACATACTTGAGTGAAAACCCAAGTTCTTACATGGTGGAATGACATCCTCGAGGAAGGACACCTCTGGTGGAAAGACATCCAGGCTACAAGACATATCTGGAAGAAAGTATTCTATGAAAATGACTTATTTTTGTTGAATCTCATATCTGGTGATCCAAAATTATACCGGTGGTATATTTTATCTATGTTCACTCAAGATGGTAGTTAATCAAGCTGCCAGTGAGACATTTTGAACTATCATTGAGTTAGTTCTAAAGGTGATACATTTGAACTAATAGTTTCTCAATCTAGAGGTGACTAATGCTAGTGTTGATAAATTTTTTACTATGGATTATTTGGATCCAGTGCTAAGATATTTTTAACTATAAGTGTCTCATTTACACATATAAAAAATAATCAAATTTCTTTATAATTGAAATTACTATTATATAATATTAAACTCATTTGAAAAAATTAAACATGATTTGTCATATTAAACATAATGTGGTACAAAAAATATCCCCCGTTTTATGATAAAAAACATGGAATTTTTGTAAACCATGAATACCATAAGTTTAGTTATATAGAGATGAATTTAAAGGATGACAATCTTATTAACATTTAACATGTAAAATGTGAGATATGAATCGATGATAAAGAAGTGTGAATCAATGATAAGTCAATTATAATTGTAACTATGGTTATTAAAGAACACAAAAAATAGTAATAGTATCAAAGGAAAAAATATGAATTATATCAAAGGATGTTTCCAAGTATGTATGTTATAAGGACAACATGCATAAAAATAAGTTGTATTAAAGAAGTGACATCCAAAATGTGATGTATCAAAGGAAACAAGAATAAGGTGATGGTCAATGGTAAATCAAACTTTTTCAAATAAAAAATCCATCCAACTAGTTCTCCCCTTTGGGGATTACCAACTAGGTAAAAACAAGAAACAATAGATATAAACAAGAAAAAATCATGTAAAATTTATTGGAAGCACGAGTAATATAAGAAATAATATATAAATAAGTATCAAATGAAAACAAACCAATGAGATGAAGGATAATATTGAGATGTGATTTGTTAAAATAATGTAATGATAGTATGAAAAAAAGGGAAAATAAATAAATAATCCATATTATAGAATAATTTCAATCAATTTCACTCCCAACTTATGTAGTATGGTCTACATGACACCTTCTATTGTCAGAGGTAGGTCAGATAAATTTAGAAGATGATAGGGCTTAGGTAGATGTATAAAGTTCTCTAATAACATTAGACATGAGATGATGGATATTTGTCCTATGAGTTATGTTGAACAACTGGTACTGTAGAGGTATAGGGTCCGAAGACAGAGTAGCTGTTAAGGCTTTCATTGGTATGACCTCCGGAGAAACAACATCACTGCCAAACACAAAGATGAATAGCTTTATATGATTCAAAAAAATCCATGATTATATTTCCTCCTCTCTTCATTGTACTAAAAAATTCATTATTTTTCACTGTAATAAAATTATGTAGGGCTTCCAGACCTTCAAAATGTCTAATTTCTCCTTAAAATCCCTGGTGACTGGTGGAATCCCGAGATCCCATGCCAAAAACATAAAATAACATTTTAAATTTTTTTTTATAATAAACCATGGAAAGGTAATATTTAATATACATAGTTATGGTTCCCCTATACCATCTAGTCTCATTTAGACATTCCACTGCCAATTTATATATTTCCTTAATATGATGAATATTTTTTCTATGATCATTATAATGAGTAGCATGAGCATCAACCAAAGAAAGATTATGTTCCTCTAGAAGTATATATCGAACCAACTATGCATCAAATGTAACTGAAGGAGGTGGATCCAAATATTTATATTCTAATAAATATAATAACTCTATCCTCTACATCAAAACATATTTACTAGGAGAATATAATGACCACATATCATTAATCACTGATATCAAATATTCTATTTAACATTCCTACTTGTGGTTCTGAATCCTAACTTCCTAAATTATATTATTTTTACTTGGATCAATATGGAACATACCAAGATCATACATCTTCCAAGAATTATTACCACAATGATGAGTGACCATAGGTTCATGAAAACATAGAAGACTACTAAAATCATAAAGGAGTCTCTATTTTAATGATCTTGAATCTTCCGAAAGAAATAGAATTTTTATTAACTAGTGAAACAACATGTAAAGGTGTAGCATGACTCTCGACACATAGAAGAGAAACCCCTATTAGCTCTAGTATTCCAACTTCAACTAATACAGAAAGATCACTATCATTAAGTGGCCTTATCCCATTATCATACTAGTCAACATTTTCTAATCCAATTAACTTTAATACTAGGGAAGGATCCTCCTTTGAGGATACCTCTCCCTCTACCTGAGCATTTCCATGCTCTTTAAAAAATTTCATATCAAAATATTTGAAATCTGAATAGTCTAATCAATTGAGTATATATCCTCTAAATTGTTTTCACATAGCATGACCAGTATCCACTCTGACAGAAATTGGGGACTCCTCCCCCTCAACAGGCATAATGGAATCTCCTCTAAAAGAAGAAGCATCATCATTATGATTCAATGAAATTGATCAATCCAAGGGATCTGATCTGGGTGAACCAGGTCTCTCAAAATGTGCAGGACTAGGTGATCTAGGTATCTCTATAAAACTAAATGAAGCAAATTAACCAATAGAGGATAGATGACTTTTTTGAATCCTGACAGCATTATAATCATGGTCAACTCATCTCTTATTACTATCATCATCATCTCATTCATCACCATTACATTTACTACGACCAAAACTTTTATCTTCTCCATTTCCCCCATTAGAGACTTATACAACTTATTTATAAGATTTTGAAGAGGATCTCCAAATATTTTCATCACCTAAAACCACTATCTCATCATCAATACAATCCCATTATCAGAAAAAACATTGTTTGGTTTTGATAGAGGAAAGTGGAATCATATGTACAAAAATTTACAATAGAGATCTTTTGTATGTTTGAGTCACTTCCCGCCACAACTGAGGTATCCACCTCCCCATCAATAATAACATCTACATTTTCATCCTCATTAGAGTAATCTACAAACTCATCTAGAACCAATCTAGGATATACTAATTCATAGTTCCACATGGGATGATCTATTGGTATAAAATTATCATAGATATTGAAATTATCATTAACACATTTATTCATATAAGGGTTCCATATCACCCTCATCCTTTTATAGGTAACATTCAAAAAAGAAGACTCCATATTTAGCATCAGATTCTTCATCCTCTTCTATCGAGACATTTATTTCTAACAAAGTATATATTATCTTAGGATAAATTAGAGAATTAAATTTGGAAGATAACCTACACATCCCTATCACATTTACCATAAATAATATTCAAAAATTAATCTGGTCCAAACATTTTATAAGGAACATGAGGTATATATCCTAATACCTTAGGGAATTAAAGATCTACTTCATGGGACATAACTGTAGCTGAAAAAAACATAAACAAAAACATAAATTCCCCATCCATCTTACTAGATGTCAGTATCCTTATTCTTATATCTCTATTAAAATCGAGAAAATAATCCTCATACAAGAAATATCTCTTATCTCTATTTATGATACCATGATAATCCTAAAAAAATCCTCAATGTTGAACAATAAGACATCTTTCCCATTATTTATTATAATATGTATACTTTTTATCACAAATTATAATTATAATTAGATATGACTTCTTCCAAAATCTGAACTCTACAAACAAACCAAACTAGTGAACAATCCTATGGTAGAATGGTCGGTCATTTTTAGACAACCAGTCTACACACCCATGGTCCTAAATCAAATTTAGAACTAATAATTTAGAAGAAAACAAACTATTTGTATCCACCTATTTTAGGAAACTACAATTAGATTCTTCAACTGTGTGTTTCTTGGTTCAATAGTAGATCGACTCAGTTCTCCTTTTGATTTCACAGCAGGTCGCAATTCCTTAGGAGAAGACACAAAAGGATGAATCACTGAAACTGTATCGATGAAACAAAATAGAAGATTAGTCCCAAGAAGGTCAATGTCTAGTGGAAAAAAAGGTGAAATTACTCAAAGGTAATAGGCATGAGATATAGAGTGACTCAGATTCAAAATTAAAGTAAAATATATCATTTATGGATCTACAAAAATAAAAAGAAATGAATAAGAGTGATTATAAATTTAAACATGACAATTAGTAATAGTAGAAACCCTTTAAACAAACACCAAGATCTTATATAATGGAAACTCACCAATGGAAGATCAGCCAATGGTGACTCACCAAAATTGAATAAGCAATGGAAGATCATCCAATGGCGACTTGCAAATAATGGCTCACCATCGTTGACTGGACGAGAGTGTCTTCCAAAAAACGACTCACTAATAGTGACTCACCAATGGAGACTCGCCTAAGGTTACTCACCGATGGTGAATTTCCAATAGAGACTCACCAATGGTGATTTACCAACAGTGACTAGCCAACGGTGACTAGCCAATGGTGACCCACCAATAGTGACTTTCCAATAGTGAATCGCCAAATGGTGGCTCGTCAATAGTTATTTGATAATGGTGACTCAACAATAGTGAATATTCTATCACTTAAAGACTAGATGATGATTATCATAACTATTTCACGATTTATGCAGTTCAATCTCCTAAAATTCAATGGATTTGTCAATATATCAGAAAAATTTGTTCTGTTATGATAAATTCAAGTGTAATATCACTCATTTGAAAGGGATCCATTAAAAAGTGATGTCTTACAAAAAATACTTTATTCTAGACTGAGACACACGATTCTTATAAATTTTTATCACACTAGTGTTGTCATAAATTATAGGGACATGTCTAAATTCATATCTATTGTCTAGAAATGTGTGTTTTATCCACTAAATTTGAGCCCAACAACCATTTGCACCTTTGTATTCTATTCCAGCAGTAGGCAATGTAACAAAATTGATTTTTACTAACCCAAGATACCAGAGACCTTCCCAAAATATGACAGTTTCAAGAGTGATTTTTTTCAAACATACAACCTCAAAAATCATCGTATGAATTACTAATTATGTCATGTGATTGTTCATTATTGTAGAATAATCCTAGATTTATTATATATTTTAGGATTTTAAAAATAATTTTAATAGCATGTAAGTGATATTATTTAGCGGTTTCTTAAAAACAAGCCCATATACACTCACATAACATAATATATGGTATTCTAGTAGTTAAATATAAAAATATTCCAATCATTCTTTTGTGTATTTTTTGATCCACTGACTTTCTAGCTTCATCAAGATCCACCTTATAGGTGGTGCTCATCGTAGTTTCACCAATTTAATATATATCTAAACCAAAATCTTTTAAAAATAATTAATGTACATACATTGGTTTAATATGATTCGATTTTTATTTCAGAAAATTTGAAGACCAAAAAAGAATTTAATTTCACCAATTAAACTCATTTCAAATACATTTTTTTATCATTTATAGATATAAATACACAAAGGCATTTATGAATATACAAGGATAATATCATCTTCATAAATCTAAACAGTAAAATAGTCATTCAAAATTAATATTATAAAAAGATTAGGATCAACTATATATTTTGCAAAACCTTTAGAAAAAAATAAGAGAGATGATCTTATCCAACCAATATCTATGTTCCTATTTTAAACTATATAAATTTTTTTCTAATTTCAAAGAATCATTTGGAAAATTATGATTTTGAAAACCCGGGGTTATTCAACAAAAAATATCAACTATACGACCTTTTAAGAATGTTCTTATGACATACATTTGATATATTTTTTAATAATGTTATGCTACATAGGTAATTAGTATTCTAATGTATTTAATCTAAGGAACTGTTACAATTGTTTCCTAACAGTTAATAACCCTTTCCCAACTATACCCTTGATAAACCAACCTAGCTTTAGTTCTTACTATAATTCAAGATTCAACAACCATGTTTCTAAGAACCCATTTAGTGCCAATTGTAACAGTTCGTATTATTTATTTTAAACTTATTATGTTTATCTTTCATTTTCATCACCTAGAATTCTTCATTAATTTCATAATTGATGTTCTGAGGTTTAATCTATGGCAATAATTCTTGATGTTCAACACGATTTATAGGAGAATCTCTTGTGCACGTTCTTATATCTAGGTATCCAAATAAAACAAATAACGGTTGGGGTTTATGAGTGCTAAAATATATTTGAAAAGAAGGTATTGACATCTCGGGGTATTATATGGATTCATATCTAGATTATGGATGTTCCTCAGAGCGGGATGATTTTTCTGCATGTTTAGTAGAAGTGTTAGAATGTTTTGAATTAATCTTCAATGTTGAAAAATAATCATAAATCTTTTAGGGGGGGGTCTTACCCTCATGACGTTAGGTTTCATTAAAAATGACATGAACACACTCTTACAAAATAATGGATCTTTAGTTAAACCCTCTATAAAGTTGACTAGATGTTGAATAACCAAGAAAAATCCCATTGTCACTATTAGAAGCAATTTTTTATGATTATTTTTAGTGTTAATAATAGAGTTTTTGCAACCAAAAACGATAATGTAATTAAGATTTTTCTACATAATATTCCATTATTCGTAATGGACTTTTTAAGAGAGGTGTAATTAAAACCCTATTAATTATATATCATATAGTATTCACAACATCTTTCCAAAAGTAAATAGTAAGGTCCTATTCATTATGAATAGTCAATGAAATTTCATGAAGTGTTCTGTATCTTGTTTCAACAAAGAAATTTTAGTGTGGGGTACTAGGAGTATAAATTTTATTATTATAACAATTTAGTGAGAATAATTATTCATATTATTGATTTGCAAATTCACAACCATGATCAATTCTTATTTTCTTAATCGTAAGTCCACTATGATCATCTATATATTAAACAGACATGGAAATGTAAGATCACACTTCACTTTTGTGAGCTAGGAAGAATACCCAAGTATAATTAGAAAATTAATCTATAACAAAATAGAAAAAGCACTTCCCATTTAATCAAGTAAATGTAGATGGTATAAACATGTCCATGTAAACCAGATATAGGGGTTGAAAAGTTTAAACATCTTTCTTTAATTTGAACGATATTTTGTGAAGATTCCATTTTTTATGTGGGATATTGAAATTATAATTTGGGATTTCTAGTTTAGGTAGATCCTTGACTAACCCTTTTCTAGTATTCTTTCTAAGTGAGAGAATATTATAGTGGTCTACTCTCCTATTCAATAGAAAAGATTCATTTTAGAAATAACATGGGAAAAAATTTATTTTGATAAAATAAAGAAACTAATTTAATAGAACAGAAATATTCATTTATTAATGAAGTAAATAATAAATCATTATTACATTAAAAAAATTAAAAGAATTATTTTCAAATTTCACATAACAACCATCATCGCACAACTAAAATATGATTGGTAAATTGTACATTAAACCATATATAAAAAAATAGATATTTAAACTTTTTTATAATTACTGATTTGGCCAAACCCAATTATTTTACCTTGAGGATTATCAACAAAGATGACTTTCACACCATATACTTTTATCAAATTATGGAATCTTCAGTAATCTCCAATAATTTTTTTTTGGAAAAACAATGATCATAGTACTGTAGGTTCTTTTTTGATCTCTTCAAGATGGTTCTATGAAAAAAACGTTTTCACCAAAAATGTTACGGGTACCAAAATTTTAGTTGGTCCAAAAATGATAGTAATTAAGGCCATAGGAACACATATTTTATTAATGGGATTAAAATAATTATATTTTAAACTTTTTTAAATGATTTTTTAAGTTTTAGATGAGAAAGGGAGATTATAATCACTTGAACTAGGAATGAATCTATTCCTAATTATTCACTTATTTCTAGGTTGATAACAAATACCAGTACTTTATATAGGTGAAGTTTCATTTCAAAAATGTATGTGAGATTATCTATCCCATTAGTGAATGACACTAAATGTTACTTAAACTTATCATTATTGAACATTAATTTACTATTTTGTTTCCATAGTTGATAATTTTTATCATTTTCTATAACAAGATCAGATTTAGGATTTGAAGATGAATATATTTAAATCATTTTAATTTAATACTTATATCTAATCTCACTAGATGTATATTATAGAATATTAATGTATTAAAAAATAACTAATTTTATATATTTTCATCATTATTTTCATCTCTATAATGATTATAAATGTTTGAACGAGAAGAAAGAAATACATTTGATACCTCGTATGGGTTCTTCAAGAAACAAATGTTGTCTTTGTCATGGTTTTACTCCTAGAAAGTGTATGAATCAATTGATATTCCTTCAGATGAACCTCAAGATTCTTTCATTGCTTTATTTAATTTCGTATACTTTTCATCATATTTATTTTTATATTTCATATTAGGACAGTCAGATCTAATATTCTCATCCCTTTTACATTCATAACAAACTATTTCATTTGATGTGTCATCTGTCTTCACATCCTTATTCTAATTTCATTTTTTGCAATATTTTCCATTGTAGCTTGGTTTTCGAGAGAAAATATTTTTATTTTATTTTTTAATCCTTATAGCCAGATGAGCCATCTATTTATCACTATCATCTAGTGATTCTTCATCACATTAAAATTTATCTTGAACTTTCTCCATCTGTTTTGAGTATGTGTATTTTAAATCTATATACACCATATTTGGTCCATCCTAATATTATCTACTGAATTTAAATTCTTAATCATACATCATTTATTTTATAATTACTTCCTTGATATATAGTTTATTTATGCCCTACTATTGTCTGATCGACACTGAGGTTCCCCTATATCTTTCTGGAAGGCATCTAAATGTTGCATGATTTAATCTTTGTTAGCATTCTTTCCTAGAGAATGCATAGAATTTAGGATCCCATTGAAAATAATATTCAAGTAATAAATAGGCTCGTCAAGCTACACGTTAAATGTATCTTATTTTATATTATAATAATTTAATATCATTTCTTAAACACTAGATGTTTCTTCATTATAAAAAACTAAAGTGTCACATATTTTAAAATAAATTTTGCAAAGAGATATTATATTGAATTATTCATCACCCAAAGCATAGTGAATAAAATTGTAGTTATTATTATTAGTAGTTTTACTTTCATTATCCCATGTATTTAAAGTAGATTTAGGTATCTCATATTTTTATACAACACCAGTATAAATTTCAAAACCTATTCTCTCAATGTGAATTTTCATCTTGTTTTTCCACTAAGTGTAATGTGTATCATTAAATAATGGCAGTCTGTTAGTAGTAGAAAATTCTTTTATATTATCCATTAATTAAATAAATTTAAATCCCAGTGAAATTTTTGATCCTTAAAACACAACAAAAATCAAAGTGGATACAATTTTGAATAAATTTGATACAAATTGACAGTCGGAGTGAGTTACTCAAGAGGGGGTTCAATTGAGTTCCCAATAAAAATTTATAATAAAATAAGGATAAATGAAATTCCCTAACTAAAAATAAATTCTAATAATTATTTAAAAGATAATTTTACTATAATTTTGATCTTTCAAAATTTTTCTCAAATCCTAATTACTTCCATGTTAAAACAATATAAAAGATTACTTTAACATTTGATATCGGTTTACTAAATCAAATACTTATATAAACACCAATTAGGATTGAATATAGAAGTACTAGTTATGTATATATTTAAATAAAAATATAATTTATAACATTGAAATAAAGAAAACGAAAAAAATCACATAATAGAATAAAACAATGGGCTCAATATGAAGTCAAGACTGGCTCCCCTACACTTGAAAATTATTCATTTCCAAGAGGGTTATATAATTATAATATTAAAAAAATCCAAGATATGGTATATATAAAAATAATCCAAGTCATATAGGCCATATATTGACCCCTTCCCCAATAACACTGGGAAGAAATACAATCACAGGTCATAAATGGACCTCTTCTATAAACATGTGAGTAATAAATAAGAAGAGTTAGATAAAATTATCTAGTATTCTCTAGTTCTAGTGAAAGAGATAGTATGAGATTATAGACAAGTAGAAAAACACAATGATATTATATAAATTAAAAAAATAGAATTAATTAGAAAATATATATATATATATTATAATTATTCTTTTTTCTAAGCGCTCTAGACTATTTTGTATCCTTGGATGTGGATTGGTGAAGATCATGATCTATTTCTACGAATTTAGTCGTAGAATAGTGAATTGTAAAACTCTTATTATTATTTCAATAGTAACGGATCATGATCTTAAATTAGTTCCAATCTTCACATATCAAAGTCAGCATTAGTTTAGCATGTAAGATCTCAAGTAACGATCCTTCCAGTATTCAGAATGATCAGTTTTTTATAAGGCATCATCTATACATGAGGGAGGCTTCTGAGAATATAAAGTACCATATAAAGTAGTGTTTATTTGAAGAATAATTATCCATATATTCTACATCCACTTACAGAGCTCCGACAATACCTTTAATTAATCACTGAAATAGTAAATAATATAATAATATAATAACTCATTGCATTAATTTCGTAAATAAAGCCATTTAATATTTTGATTAAACATTGGAATAATAGGGATGAAGAATATTATAGTAAAAATAAATATCTATTGGAATGAATTATATGGTTGGAAGGAATCCTGAGGGAAATAAATCTCTAGTTTCTAGATATATAGGTGGAAAGAAATCTATTCTGGATAAAATTTCTCTAGAGAAAATACTTCCTTTATGGTGACTCAATCTGGTTGAATCTCAATTATAGTGGTCAAAATTTTTGGTGGTTAGACAGTTGAAGCAACTATCACTCAATATGGAAGTAAATCAAGCTCGTAGTGAGATATTGTGAGCTAATAACGATTCTGGTCTGGCAATGAAACTTTTTGAATCAATGGCTTCTCAGGCTGGAGGTGACTCATGCTGGTTGTGATAAATTTGTAACTAATAATGAGTTATATCTAGTAGTGAGACATTTTTAACTAATGGTGACTAATTCCAAAAGATATCCAAATTTAAATCAAATTTACGTATAAATTAAAATGATAAAAAATATTAAACCCATTAAAATCAAAATAAGAAGGATCCAGAGCTTTAAAATTAGAAGTTTACAACACTATCATCCTCATAACATGGGGAATGAAAACACAAGATAGGGGTGATCTCAAACACTCTTTATGAGGAAAACATATCATAAATTATTATATCATTAACATGAATTAAAAAATGTGGAAGACAATAAAATAATAAAAAAATAAAAAAATAAATTATGGGGTAGTCATAAAACATGACTGAACAACATGATATCAAAAAGAGATCTTTAAAAGAAAAGAGGTGACCTATCTAAAAAACCTATCAATAATCATAATATGAGTAAACATGATTTAAAAGTGTGCAACAGTTTTAAAAAATTGAATAATAATAAAAACATGAAATTTCATATAAATTATAAACCTCTTGAAATTTTTACATAACTTCATACATAACTTGGGAATGTGGAACAACCATAAGTATAGGAAAATCACAACCATAAAATTTTTTGTACCTACATAGGAATGGGATAATACTCTTGTGTAACCTTAATCTTTGTATAAAACCTCTTTTGTAACCCTTTTAATTGGGATAAATCATCTTGTGAATCCTTTTTCTTGGGATAAATCCCCTCATATACCATTCTTATTGGACTATATCCCCTTATGCACCCTTTTTCTCAGGATAAATCATCTCGTGTACCCTTTTGATTGGTTTAAATCCTCCCATATAAAATTTTTGTCATGAGACATAAAAATTAACCAATGAATTAATGGGTGATATAAGACACCACCCATAATAATCAATACAAACATTATAAATTTAATATCAATCATAAGCCTATCCTAATGAATGCATATAAAAATAATAGTTTTATTTAAAAAAATAAAAAAACCAACACATAACATAAATATAAAAGATCTGAGGATATCAAAAATAAAATTTTCAAAATGGAACTATAACATAATAAAATATAGAGTCTGATAAAAACAATACTTCATGATAGGTACTTCGTAGAGAATAAATATACATGAAAATATAATGTTTTTTGAAAACCTCTAATTTTTTTTATAAAAGGCGAAGTAAAAAATAAAACTCAACCCATATTTATGTAGGGAAATATAGTTTTTTAAATCACATTTTATAGAGTTAAAAATAAAATATCCTTGAATATATATAAATTTTATCCAAAAAATATGGAGTAGAAGATAAAATATTTGATTTTGAAAAGATGGAAGACCTTTAGAATATTTTGAAATTCCTTTGATAAAAACCATGAATCATTAAAAGGATAAAAAATATTGATTTAAAATTGATAAATGGGTAATATTATTGTTGGATATAAAAACAAATAGTGTTCCCATTTGTGATATAATAACATTTGAATAAATTAAAAACATGGATACGGATGAAAAGGCAATTAATATAAATGTGAATTATTCTTTACATAACATCATTTTCACAAATCAAAAGAATAATGAAGGGATACGACTGCAGGGTAAAATATTATTCTCTGATAAAATATTTTTTCAACAAAACACAACATTATCATAGTTTTAAATAGGTCAATATTGAAATATAACAGTTAAAGAAGAGTGATAATGACCTAAGAAAGGGATTTGAGTCACCAAAACACAATACAGATTTAGTAAAATTATAATAAAAATTCTTGTAAGATTGAAATCATGTGGTTTAATAAATAAAATAAAATAAATCATGTATTATTAAAAAAATAAATCCTTAGGTAGTATATAAACCACAGAAATAAGAAATTGGTACATAATATTAAAACATGTCTTAATTAAGAGAAGTTGAGATGAAAACCCATTCATGTTTTTCCTTAAATAGTGGATCACAATGTAAACTCATATAAAACAAAAATAGTCACCATAATCATATATTTAATTTCATTATTAATAAATGTTACCCTTTATATCCTTTATTTGTAATTTATTTTGTATATATTGGTTTTCTATAACTTATTTTCGACGATCGGGTGTTTATAACTTTAATAATTTATACATGTTTTATATTGTTGATGTCATTTACCAGACCAGGAAACTAATTTAATAATTATTATATAATTTTAGATATATTAAATAATATCTTATATTTATTTATAAATCTATTATATCATTCAAAAAGGTTTTAGTTACACATCGTGAAAATGGAATATGTGTTTTCTTATTTTGGCGATTTTTTTTGAACAAAAAATATACTTTGAAATTTTTTTAAATACTTGATATAATATTTCTATAATAATATAAAAAAATAAATTTATTATTATATTATAAAAATATTAGTTTTCAAGTTCTTATAGTAATCTATAATAAATAATTATAGCATTGTTCGTGTAGGTGGTTAAACCAACCCTAACTTGAACATGCTTTAACTCGATTAGTGAGTATGGTTATTATGGATTTTATTTTTACATGATATAATACTAATATTAATAATAATATTTTTATTTTTATTTTAAGCTAGATCTTAATATTGTTTTCTTAATTAATGAAATATTTTTTGAAAATTGAGGAAAACGATTCTTCATAGAGGCAGTATCCCACACACACATATGATTGAAATTTATTTATCTTTATATACGAATGTAAATAAATTACTTAGTATTTTTACATTTTAACACCCCAATATTCCACGATATGTTTCTATTTGAATAATACAATAGCTTGCGATGTCTGCAACCCATATTTGAAGCGCACCATGACCTATCAAACTTGACATTTTAAAAGTAGTTATGAATAGTAATACCCACCTTTTGAAATTTTATAAATTTTATTTTTTTCAATTTGGACATCATTATTAGATTAGGAATATTAAAATTATATTAGGGTGAATTTTTTGTACTTTCATGATAACTTCAATATTGTGATGAATAGTAAAAAACAATAAATTTTAATTAAAAACAACTTTTTATCAAAACAATATATAGTGTTAATTTATACATATGAGTGGTTTTAAAATGAAACTATATTATATTTTTATCATTTAATATAAATTTGTTCAATGGATGTAATTTCACATTTAAATTGTACATAAACACATGTTAATCTTTGGATAATTTTTACTTCTCAAATGCCCGCTTTTTGGTTTTAACACCAAGAATTAATTTTAAATTAATTTATGAAAATTATGTAACTTGAATATGGAAAAATCGATTCTATATTTGGAATAATTACGTCCAAATTGAGTAAATAGGAAACTTTATTTAGATATTATGAATAATTACATCAGTAAATATTTTATTTACCATGGTTAAATGTTAAATCTCGTAAATAAGGGTAAAAATAATATTATAATAATTTTAAATTAACCAAACACATTTCATAACCATATTGGATGATACATGTATGACCATTAACTTTTTTGGGTCTATTTTAAGACCCCATGGAGCTAGTTGAGAGTAATAATGACATTTTATGTTAATTATTTTAAAGTGAAGAAAAAATAACATAAGCATGTAGGTTTTCGTAAAAAAAATTTATATCATGATAAATAATTGATCACTTAAAATATAAATATTAGTTATAAAGATAAAAAAATTTCCTACGCCATTATATTTTATTTATAATTGTTAGACATAATATAAATATATTTATCTATGACACAATAATGATAGAGTATTTTCTTTACTAATGAAAATATCAAATAAATGGTATTATAAATATTAAAATAAATATAATTTTAATGTTTTGATTTCATGAAAGAAATTTCTAGTTTAATATAACTTGTTATGGTTGATTAAATAAATTTTTTTGAAGTGATAAAGATGTTTAGACTTTCACAAAAACAAAATACCAAATACTGTCCAAATTAACATAAATGAGTTTTTTAAACAAATACTATATTATTAAATTATATAATATTACTAAAAACATATTTATTGTCCAAAGGATTTATATAAGGATATATATGTCAGGAATGAACTATTATGGGTTTTATTGGATTTTTATTGTATGTTTATTAACCATTTATTATAATAATACAAGAATACATGGTATAAGTTACACTATTTAACAAAGAGTTAAATCTAAAAGATAAGTTCAATATGGTGAGCTAAACATGTATAAAAAATATTGGTTGAGAATTGTTTGACAAAAACCCACCTTATCCATGAAATAAACTCTTTTTTTAAGCCATTATAAATCGAATATAGTTGTATTTTAAATTAATATTTCATTCTTTTTCTAAATTGACTCTCACCTCTCTTATAAAAGGGTACTTCCAACTCTATCAAAATAATATATCAAAATCCATTTGGATTAGCCAAACCCTGGTCAAATCTGCTACCAAAAACCGTCAATTCCACCTAGAGGCCTTACTTTGATCATAAATCCAACATAAAAAGCCATTTTGATCAAATCAAAAGGAAGCATCTGTAGAAGAGGTAATTATTTATCACCTATTTCATAGTTCTTTTCTTCTTTAACATCCTCTTTATTTGATGTCTACATAACAAAATAAAGAATCCAGTACCTTTTACAAATTGTGATGTTATTATAAAAATGTTACAACCATATTCGTTATTATATCCATCTTATAAATGACAAATTCACCGTACGTGTGTACGTACGTCTAACAGTATCAATGTCATGGTGTAGTTTATCATTCAACAAATAATTATATGGATGCGTATAATAATGGATATAGTTGATGTAAATAATAAATATAAAATTTTAATGATTCTGTATATATAATATACCATCCGACTACATATTATTTAACCCTAAATAGAATGATATTTTCGCTCGTGCGTACATACGTCTTACCATCTCTACGATGCAACGAGATTTTATTCCCCAATGTAAACATTCAATTATAATTTTCATTTGAAAATTAAAAATAATGTTTGAGAACTTAATATCATTTTGTATGTGAATCATACACATCCTATCAATAATAAACATGACTTACGTAATAAAACATATAAAGGAAAGAAAATCTATAAATACCAAAAACAATGATACTACAGAAGTATTGTTAAAAAACAATACTAGAAGATCATATATGATATAATATTTATGTATTTGGTTTTGTATAATTTAATAACAATGATTTAACTATTATATAGGAGGTTAATATACCCTCAATCAAGGAAAAGTACAAGGTAATGGTTAATTTTACAATCACATTATTATTCGTGGTTGTCTATACGTAAACATCTACTGGGAATTATTTATCATCCAAATCCATGTATCTTAAAAATGTATTTAAAAAAAAATTTACTATTTCCTAGAATATGGGTTAAATTAGGTTATATCCTTATTTTAATTTTTTTAATTTTTTTGAATAGAATTTTTTTGTCGTTTTCCAAACAAGGTACATTATGACCTTTTTGAAAAATTAAGGTAAGAATGTTTTTTAACTTATAAGGTGGGTTTGGCTATTTTTTTCTGTTATAACTCCTTTGAAGCATCCCTTACACACATATAAGAATATTTTCAAAATAAATGGTTTCGTTAATAATTATATTTCTTTTAAATGATTTCAAAATAGAAAGAGGTACTTCTCTCAAATAGTTTTGATTTCACATACGTCAACATCTTTAGATGGATTTTACACTTATTTGAAGTTAATATATTATGATAAAATATTTCATATTGTATTGAATGTTTTGTGATATGTTTGACTGTGGATGTGTTATTTTTATACCATTCATGGTTAATGGTTAATGTATTGACATTTTTTATGATATTTTTAATACAAATGTTTATATTATCTTTCATCATTTTAATATGAGGAATGAATTGGACATAGTAAGTAACAGTTAGTTCCCTCTATAGCTCCTCGATGCATCGGTTGATCCATTGTGACAAACTCGTGTGTTGGAACAAGGACTTGAAAAATCTTATTATTAGTCTTGGCACGAGGCCTTGACTATGTTCTTATGATGTCCGACATTATGCATTCTATCAGTATGAAATTAGCTATTGATATTAAATGTAAATATTCAACTAGTAGAATATCAATTTGAATAAGTAAATGGCATTATTTTATTTATCTTTTCAATAATATGTTTAATTTTATGTTTAAAATGCTTATGTTTTAGTCTTATACATTGCCTTAAACTTTTATGCTTATTTATGATAGTTTCCACTATATTGTTACCCTTACTAAGAATCTGATCTCACCCCTTTCAATGTTTTATTTTTCATAGGATGCAAAAAATAATATCATGACTGATCTGTCGGGATATTGTAAGGGATATTAATGTGTTTAAAGTAGAAACAATGTTGTTGTTTTTCATTTCATATTGTAATGTAAAACTTATATATGTGTCTAGTACTTCCAAGGCTACTAAACTGATCGTGTAATGACTAGAAATTTTGAATAAATGTTGTTTCCTAGTTTTGTGTGTTATTTTATTTTATACTCAAAATTACTATTTCATTTAATAAAATGAATATAATTAAAATTTGAACGGTGGGTTTCGACTGTTATATGAAAATTTGTTAATATGACTATTGGAAACTAAATGTTGTGATTATTTTTTATAAATACAAGTGATCTTGGTTAATTAATATAGCAGAAAGATTCAATAGCCTCATCCAGTAGTCTTGGGCCGATCGAAGCCCATCTGATAGAATATGGGAAGGAGGTAGCACCACAAGGCTTTTTTCTGG
The DNA here is from genome assembly GCA_963277665.1 of Viscum album. Taxonomy (NCBI): domain Eukaryota; kingdom Viridiplantae; phylum Streptophyta; class Magnoliopsida; order Santalales; family Viscaceae; genus Viscum; species Viscum album. Next base: position 672,317,036 of record OY728133.1, read on the forward strand.
ACCAAACCCAAGCCGAACTTCATCGTGTGAAACTGGAATGGAATTGTCTTCATGAGAAGTTTAAGCTAATATAAATCACTACTCGGGCAATGTTGCCCGAGCCGCCCAAAGATTCTCTCACCTTAGCACACCTTACACTTAGGTCATGTGTTGGGTTTATAAGGGGCTATGTAACGAGACCGTAACAACTTTGTGTAATCCTATGAGTTAAAAAATTGTGATTTATTCTTATGGTGAAGGTTGTGAATTTTCAAAATGTTCGAATAAATGTAGGATGCATATTATTGATGAATTTCGGAAAAAAAATATTTTAAAATATTTATGTAAACCTTAAATAATTAAATGTGTGTAATGATTTTCAAAAAATGTTCTTCTCTGAATTTGTTCAGTATGAAATTTGGAGTCTAATAAGATCAACTTAATTATTAGTAAATAGTAATTTATGAATAGAGATTTTACACTTAGGGTTATTAATGTGACTAAATGGAATAGTAATCTCACTCACTAGTGCAGAAAACGTTATTTACATCAGTTATTTTTCATTTTTTATGTCGGCTTCTAGCCGACGTTAATACGTACGATGTTATAAATAATGTTTTTGACGTCGGTTATTTAAAAACCGACGTCAAAAACATAAAATCGCGATGTTTATCACGTCGGTTCTAAAATAACCGACGTGATAATGAAAATGGGAAGGGTTTATCACGTCGGTTATTTAACAACTAACGTGATAAAAGGCCTGGAAAATGGTTTATCACGTCGGTTATTAAACAACCAACGTGATAAACAGGGGTGAGGGGGGTTTATCACATCTGTTCATTAAGAACCGACGTGATAAACCGGGGTGAGCGTGGTTTATCACGTCGGTTCTTATAAAACCGACGTGAAAAACCAGGGGAGTTGGGTTTATCACATCGGTTATTATATAACATTCGTGATAAACCAGTGGGAGGCGGTTTATTACGTCGGTTATTGAATAACCAACGTGATAAACCATTGTCCAGGCCTTTTATCACGTCGGTTTTTCAATAACCGACCTGATAAACCATTTTCCAGACCTTTTATCACGTAGGTTATTAAACAAACGACGTGATAAACTATTTTCCAGGCATTTTATCACGTCAGTTATTAAATAACCGACATGATAAACTATTTTCTAGGCATTTTATAACATCAGCTATTTAATAACCGACGTGATAAACCCATTTTTTTAAACAGAATGAAGTCATCTTCTCTCCACCAGAATCAACCAGAAAACAAATCAAGAAATCGTACCACAAAAATAGAAGTAGATCAAAATTAAGCATGTACATTGATAAAATATAAAACATACCCCCTAGACAGCCCCCACTCTCATGTATACCCCATGGACAACCCTCCCCCACCCCGTTGGAGCCCTCACCCTCATGTATACCCCCTGGACAGCCCTCCCCCACCCCATTGGAGCTCCCACCCTCATGTATACCCCTTGGACAACCATCCCCCACCCCATTGGAGCCCCCACCACACTCCTGGACTGCCCCCTGACCCCCGGACACCCCCAAACACCACTCGACAACCCCCCACCCACCTGAACATCACCCCCTCACCCCCTCACCCCACTTGACAGCCCCCACCACACCCCTGGACAGCCCCAAACACCCCTGGACAACCCCCCCACCCCTGGACCGCCTTCCCACACCCCTGGACATCCCTGCCACCCCCCTGGACTGTCCCCCCACCCCACCGGACAGCCCTCCCAGACCGCTGGACACCCCCAACCCCAATGAACACACCCCCACACCCTTGGAACCCCTCCCCCAAAGACCCAAATCCAGACCAGAAAAACCAACAAAAGAAGACCAAAACAAGAACTAGATAAAAATTAAACATTCACTTATATAACATTCAAAACTTACACTATCACCTTCAAAAAAAATCCAACCTAAACAACTACCAAATACACAATTAAAACGACAATATTCAAAATTACATTTTACATTACAAACAACTAAAATTCAATCAAACCTGTAAAATAATTTGACCACTCCATATGTACGTGTTTGATGTCTTCAGCAATATAGGTTTGAGGGTCATCAAAAATCTACAAATGAAAAATAAGATAGTTAAAGTGTATAATGAATAAATCAAATTGAAATATTATGGCAAAGTTTAAGAGGAAATCGTACCAGGTAAAAATTCACAACTGTCCCAGTTGTTATTATTTCATACATAAATCTTAACATATAATATCCGCATTCGATGATTCCTTGTTGTTCATGACAATTTTGTTTGAATGAGTGTAAATTAAATATATTATTTTTATATAATAGATAAAAAAGTACAAATTATAAATGGAAATCTACCTTCGCATTTACATATTTGATCTTTGCATTTATTTTCTTTGTGTTTTTTCGAAAGTAGGCCAATGCACTGTTAGAAAATAATACGAATGAGGTAAATTTAAAATTCATTATAATATATAAAACTATTGAGAAATTGAAACTTACTTTTCCAATATATTCTTAAAACTTTCCCGCACATCACCATGAATAGAGCATATCCAATAAAGAGCTTTCTCCCTTAGGAAAAAAATCCCTAACATCCAATGATCACTGATAAAAGGAAATTTAATGTTATTGGGTTTTTATGTTAAAAGATAATGAACTCTTTGAGAGAAATGTGTTTCATACCTCTCACAAAAAGGCATCATCCAACATTGTGTGATTATATTCTTTTCAAATCTTTCAACAACATAAACCATTCTTTTTTCCTCATTCAATGCACATGCTTCAGGGGAAATCAATTGCGGGTCCATGAATCCATATACTTCTGTCAGCTCATTCCTCTCACAAATTTTATAAAGATACCTAATACAAAACATACATAAGTATACATTTTTAACAAATATAACACAGGGAAAAGGTGTTAAGACTTACATGGAAAAAATTTGCACCACGTTGATGCCCAACTTATCTCCAGTAACAAACTCCATGATATCAGTTTTTGTAATCCCCACACTTATTTCACATCCACAAACATGAGATTCCATTGAAAACTCATAAAAACCCAACAAAAAATGTGAATATCCTGACAATCTGTCAAGACCACTGGAAGCTGTATCTTATGTCATAGCATGTTGTCTTTGTTGTTGTCTATACAATATTTCTTTACCTTTGAAGTATTCCTGTGAAAAAAAATAAAAAAAATATAGTAGTTTTCAAATGATAAAACAACTTTAATAAAAAAATAAAATAAATGATATAACATTCATACCTCTATGGTAATGAGTCGAAGAAGTCTGGATGGCCAATCTAAAAAATGGCCAATACTATGTCCAACTGTCACCACCTCATCTGTAGGTATTGGTACCCTAGCTGATCTATCTATAATATCCTGTACAGTGACCCTCTGATTCTCTACCTCTAATTGTTGATGATGAACTGTATCTCCTATACAATATACCAACCCGTATGCTACTATATGATGTTGAGAATCATCAACATACAACTCGCAATATGTAGGAAGTTGTGGCAGAGGCGTATGATAAAAAATGGGGTCTGTAGGCTGAGGTGGAGGAGTGGGAGCTACTGGCGGAGGTGGAGGATAAATAATGGGGTCTGCAGGGGGAGGTGGAGGAGTGGGAGCTGCAATCTGAAATTGTCTTTGCATTTCTGCAAACATAGACTGCACCGACTCTCTAATCTTTTCCTCCATTGTCGCATTAATATTTTGAACTTCAGCCTCCAAGGATTCTATTTTTTTTATAAACCCCCTCAATGTTAGAAGTTTAAGAATGTGGAAAAGCATATCTTACCGATACACCTGCCGGATATCCTCTTACATGACTAGGATGTTCGGGCCTTCCCAATGCTGCAAATAAAATATCTTCCCTCCTAGTAGCTGTAAATGTCCCCTCTGAACTCTACTCCTCAAAAGAGTCATGTATTAATTAATTGAAAATTTCTGTAATGATTGAATCTTATATGAAGAAAAAAAGATAACTTAAATAAATTAAATAGATATCTTACAATCCTCTCAGATAAGATTCTCGATTCTTCTGAAAGATATTCCCATTTTTCCCCTTCCGATCTCACTTCCATTTTTCATGTCTAGATGGAGGGGATGGAGGGGCCACCTCTCCAGAGCTTGAAGACTCAGTTCTTAGTGGTGGAAATTTTTCCGCCATCATTTTTTCTTCCAATAATACATACCCTCCCCGAGATAAACTATGAGGGTATAAATTTTTAGATTGGATCTCCTGATGATCATTCCTTGTTTGCGGTAATTTAAGAATAATAAATCATTAACAAAACATTAATAAAATCATTTATATAAGAAAGTTTATAAAAGTTTACATTGCCCTTACCAGAAATGACTCTTTTTTTCTACTTTCAAAAAACTGTCTCCATGTGTCTTCATCTATAAAAGGATATATACGACATGGATTGTCATGACTCCTATGACCATAAATGAAATCAGATGAGTGGGTTGATTTTAAATCCCTCCATCTCCTGGCAGGAAACGATAAGCATTTCTTCTTGACTCCTCCAGTGTCAGGAATATCAAATTTCATCTGATAAAGAAGATGTTAAACATATTATATATACTAGAAACATTAAAAGAATGTTCAAACAATGACATAATATCTTACCAAAATCGTCTCCCACAAATGAGAGATAATCGCTTTATCCACACCTCTCCAATCATCATACAGAATGCTTACTTTGGTCTTAGCCAGAGTTTCAACAAAACTCTTAAAATCTATTGCATTAGGACCTCTAGGAATATCATCATCATCAAACTCAACGACTATCCTCTGATCCTGCGTATGGGAAAGTGATAATTTTGGTAAACATGTGCACCCATGTTTACCAACCTTTGAACTCTTTTTCATAATAGGTACATGTGAATGTTCATCCCTAGAGGTACAACTAGCAATATGCTCCTCTCTAGAATCATGTGGTTGGTCATCTGAATGATCTGTCATTTTCCATCAAATCAAAAAAACAAACGTCATTTCACAAATATACAAATTCAAATATTCTAATACTACTGTAATCAATAAAATAGAAAAGTGTACTAAGTTACATAATTGTAAACATTGGTAATATGGTAAGAATGTTAAACAATGGTAAAGATGGAAAAGATGGTCAAGATGGTCAAGATGGTAAAAATGCTAAAAATGGTAAACCTGGTAAACATTTGTAAACATGGTAAAGTAATTGTCAGTGAACAAAAATAAGCATTTTAAAATTCATTTAATGGTTATAAACATGATAAAGTAAACTAAAAAATCTTAAAACAAACAAAAACATATACTTATTTTATTTTAAATCATGTTTTAATATATCAAAAATTTACAATATCTAACATTTATGGAAAAAATAAATGTAAACAAGAAATAAGCATATGTTACCTGTAATTTTAGGAATGTACAAATAGATTGTTTTCCCAAATTCCTTCGTTTTGATTGTTCCATATGGCACAAACTATGTCTTCAACATGATCATCATTATGTTATGTTAATATTTCCACGGAAGTAGGGATCTCACATAAATAAGCATATTCATCAAGTTCGTCCTCACCAACATATTGTTTTTTCCCTTGTAAAACAGCAGCCCACTGCATATCTGATTGATCTACTACATAGAAAATTTTTTTTGCATGTGTTGCCATTATAAAAGAATCAGCTGTGTCTTCCAATCTATTCAGATTAACAAGTGTCATTCCAAATTCATCGTTTCTGACACTGTTGTTACCGTTAAACCATTTACAGTTAAAAACAGGAACATTAATTTTAATGTAATCAACCACCCATATGTCTTCAATCACTCCATAATATGCACTTGATGCAGAAATTGGGTTTTTATCTTTAGCACTCGAAAATTGCATTGCTTCTGCAAACACCAATACACCACTATTTTGAACTGCACTTCTCTTGTCCCGAGCTTTTGTATTAAATGTATAACCATTAATGTCATAACCGGACCATGTTATCACATTTAAACAAGAACCACCGACTATCCATTTTAATGTATCTGATACATCTGATCAACCAAGCAATGTCTTTTTAATCCATGACAAAAAAGTTGTGTTCTGCTTATTCAAAATCCACATTTCTTTCTTGTTTGGATGACATTGTTTCAACTCATTAATATGAAAAGTGATATACGGTTGAGCATCAGCTATGTTATTCAAGATGTATGATTCTAACTTATTCATCTGTTCATCTGACAATGATTTGACTTTCAAGCCGCAAATCCACTTTCCCTCATTATTAACTCGTTCATGGTGAGATGGAGGCAAACCTATGTCTTGCGCCGCAGCCAAGTAGCTCGTACAAAACTCTGCTACCTCCTCAAAAATATAATTTTCAATAATGGAGGCTTCAGGTCGATATAGATTTTTATCATACCCCTTTAATATTTTCATATACCTTTCAAAAGTATACACTCAACGATGATATACAAGTCCACAAAGCTTTATTTATCGAACCAGATGAATCATTAAATGCCCCATTATATCAAAAAACGTTGGAGGAAAATACATTTGCAAATGAAAAAGTATAAAAATTTCATCCTTTTCCAAATTGTTCAAAGAATTCACATCAATCGCCTTGTTACAAATTGAATTGAAAAAATAACACAACTTCATTATAGTCTTTCTGACACGAATGGGCAATATTCCACGTAATGCAACTGGTAGAATTTGTTGCATCATGACGTTACAATCATGTGATTTCATTCCTATAAACTTCAAGTCCTTCAATGAGACAAAATTTTTTACATTATAATAATAACCATGAGGCACTTTGGTATCATGAATACACTGACAGAAGCTAATTTTATCCCTCTTCAATAATGTATATCAAGCTGGGGGAAGAAATGTTCGTCTTCCATTAGGAGTGGGACCTAACTCCAAACGTATTCCCATTGATAGTAAGTCTAATCTTGCATTCAACCCATCTTTAGAATTTCCTTTAATATCTAACAATGTTCCAATCAAAGAATCACATATATTCTTCTCCACATGCATGACATCAATATTATGTTTAACTTCATGATACCTCCAATATGGTAGCTCAAAAAAATTGACCTTTTCTTCCAAATATGTCTATCATTACCAGATTTCTGTGTCTTTCCCAATGTCACGTCAAGGTTTTTCACCCTCTCAAAATACATATCAGGGGATAAAGGTTTTGGGGCAATATCAAATTCTTGTGAGCCATTGAATTCCTTTTTTAGTCTTCTATAAGGGTGTTCCATAGGCAAAACTTTTCTATGACACATGTACTTTGTTTTCCTCCCATGATGCAATTGACAATATGACATCTGTTGTTCGCAAATTGGACATGCTTTATGCCCTTTAACACTGTATCTAGACAAATTTACATACGTTGGGAAGTCATTTATAGTGAACAGAAGCACTGCATGCAGTTGAAAATATTCTATTTTATAAGAATCATAAACCCTAATACCATCATCCCATAACAGTTTCAAATCATCAATCAACGGTGACAAGTAAACATCAATATCATTATCGGGTTGCTTTGGACTAGAGATCATTTTACTCAACATGTCATATTTGCGGTTCATACAAACTTCAGGAGAGAGGTTGTAAATTACCAATAAAACCGGCCATTAACTATGTGTGCTACCGAGTGTTCGGTATGGATTCATTCCATCTGTGCACAACCCTAGTCTGAGATTTCTAATTTCATTTCCAAATATAGAATACTGCGAATCAATTTTCTTCCATTGTGGACAATCAGCTGGATGACGTATTTTTCCATCACATACCCGCTCTTCAGCATTCCATCTTAACCTTTTTCATCACGTTAATTAGAAAATAAATGTTTGAAATGATTAATTATAGGAAGATACCAAAATACCTTTTATGGGAGCTTTGTAATATCTACATCGGCCTGTGATTTTTCTTTCACCTTATACCGTGATGTCCCACATTTAGGACACTCTGACAGAAATTCATATTCTTTCCTATATATAATGCAGTCATTCGGAAAGGCATGTATTTTCTTGTATCCCAATCCCATTAGGCATAGTATTTTCTTATCTTTGTAATGTGAATCTGGAAGATCGTTATCTTTTGGAAAAATGTATTTCATCAATTGTAGCAGCTCTGTAAAACTTCTTTCACTCCATCCATGCATCGCCTTCAGGTTAATCAATCTTAACACCGCCAAAAAAACCATAAAATATGTATAACCAGGATATAATGGTTTTTCAGCATCACCATATAGACGCCCAATTGTCGGTTCTATCTCAATTTGTTCTGCTACAATATCACGAATCATTTCTTCAATTCCATCGGAGTTACCATCTTGGGAATCATCATCATCAGTGACATTCCGTCTAGTTTCACCATGCCAAATCCAAGGGCTGTAACTCAGATTAAAACCATGACAAATCAGATGATCATTTATTTAACTACTTTTCAACTTCTTCATATTCAAACATTTCAAGCATGGACAAAAAAATGTCACTACTTGGAACATTTCATTTTGCAAATTCCAAAAAGGCATCAACACCTTCCTCAAATTCATTGCTCATTCAATGTGTCGTAATCCAACTTCGACTCATTATTACCTATAACAAATATCAAATATATATATATATATATATTTAAGATAAGATAAATATATGTTTATATGAAAAAATCATAATTTGAATGTAAAACAATTTAAAATATAAAACAAATCTATAGGTATTTTAAAAAATATGCTTTAATGTTATTTTTTTAAAAATTTATAGTTAGATATAACAGTTTTAAAAATCATTGAATCAAAGAAAACCATGATTCCTACATAGTTTAATATTGATTGCGGTTTTTATGTTTTAATATATTAGATAAACTACCTATTTAATATGTTATTAATGGTTTCTGTATACCCTAAATCAATTTGGTAAACATTTTCACACAATTATAAAAATCAATGGAAGTGTTTTTCGGAGGAATATGTTCAATAATTTGATTTTTATGTCCCATATTCTATAACAAAAGGAAATGTGGATACCAAAGCCCTTAGTTTGGTTTTTTATTCTCAAAGGGTTTGTGATGAAAAAGAAGAGTATAAGTTGATGTATATGATAAATAAAATACAACTATATTTTATTTATGGATATGATAGAATGAATTAATACCATATCATTTAGGATCTGCTCCCACCAAAAGTAACCCTCCTCAGTTCGAAATGAATAAATTTAGATAATTATGCATGAATTCATACAAGTATTGTTGTACATAAACCAACAAGAAGATTATTAGTACTAAAAGTAAAACTAGGAAGAAACAATAAACTCTATATAATCATGAAAGCTACTCCAAAACACTTCCATGTTACTAACATCTATGAAAAACTACAAATTTCTTTTAAAAACCAAAAAAATTGTTTATATTTATGTATGGTGGGCATAACATGTATACATAGTAATATCCTCCCTAAAGCATCTCATGAAAATGTTGAGGAAGCACACTAAAGCCCTATGAAAAAATGAATCTAAATCATCACCTAAACAAGTAAAAATTGTTTCATATACTCACTATGGATCACTGACAAAATAATTCATATAAATAAAACTTTTCGTATACAAAACAAATATATATATATATATTAAAATTATGGTTCTCGGATACCACTTCTCCACTAGTTTTCCTCTAACACACCAATGTGCTACTCCACAACACTTCCATGATACTAACATCTATAAAAAACTACAAATTTCTTTTAAAAACAAAAAAATATTGTTTATATTTATGTATGGTGGGCATAACATGTATACATAGTAAGATCCTCCCTAAAACATCTCATGAAAATGTTGAGGAAGCACCCTAAAGCCCTATGAAAAAAGGAATCTAAATCATCACCTAAACATGGAAAAATAGTTTTATATACTCACTATGGGTCACTCACAAAATTATTCATATAAATAAACCCTTTCTTATAAAAAATTATATATATATATATATATTAAAATTAAGGTTCTCAGATACCACTTCTCCACTAGTTTTCCTCTCAGACCCCAATTATAATGTCATGGTCTCACCCCGCCCATAAATCATCCTACACCATGTGAAATTGTATCACTTCCATCAATGAATCATATGTATCTTAGATTATCTCATCACCATCTTATCAAAATAGTAATGAGGTGCATACTTGGAAACCACTACATCTTGTTTACATTAAATGTACAAAAATCGCAAAACATAATTATAGAATATCCGTGAAAAAAAACGAACGAAATACATTCGTGGTAGGCTTACATGAATGTTGCGAGTTGAGATGATAGATCTAAGAGGAGTGAAGAAGATAAACAATGAAGCCAAAATGAGTTTAACGTAGGTCGATCGATGATCCGATTAGGGTTTACCGCGCGAGAGAGATGAGCCGGCGGACTGTCAATCAAAAAAATCGTAAATGACAGTCCACGGGGCATTAATTTCATTAAATGTTTTATAACATAAGTTATTATATAACCGGCGTTATAAACTATTTTTGTAAATTTATAACGTCGGTTATTTTAAAACCGATGTAAAAAAGCTCCCGCGATTTGGTTTTTTACGTCGGTTATTTTATAACTGACGTAAAAAACCCCCCGTGCTTTGGTTTTTACGTTGCTTATTTTATAACCGACGTAAAAAACCAATGTGCGGGAGGTTTTTTACGTCGGTTATTTGGAAACCGACATAAAAAACTCGATATCTATGTGTTTTTATGTCGGTTATCAAATAACAGACATAAAAACCCAAAGCACAGGGGGTTTTTTTTTACGTCGATTATAAAATAACCGACGTAAAAAACCCGTAGACATCTCTTTTTTTACGTCGGTTATCAAATAACCGACGTAAAAAACCCTATGCTTTGGTTTTTTACGTCTGTTTTCACATAACCAACATAATAAATGCGTAGATATCGGGTTTCTTACGTTGGTTTCCAAATAACAGACGTAAAAAACCCCACGCGCATTGGTTTTTTACGTCGGTTATAGGATTACCGACGTAAAAACTGAACAGGCGCGATTTGTAATGTCGATTATAAAAATAACCGGCGTTAAAAATCTACTCACCGCATATTTTACGTCGGTTATATATACTCGACGTAAAAAATGGTGACGTAAAAGAAGTTTTCTGCACTGGTGACTTAAAGAAAGTATTAATATAATATAGGCTCCTTGATTAAGTAATGTGATTCAATAAAATAGGTAAATAACTATTTCAGAAATTATTATTCAAGTATTAGTTTTTTTGGGTGAATATTGTTTTTTAATTAAAATTTAAATTTAACTAATTTAGAAAATTATTATTATAAAATGGAGTTCAATTATATATTCAGATCATCGATATTTTGTTAAGGTAATTTTTCGGGATTTTTATGAAAAAAATTTATTTTCAGTGAATAGTTTCTTTATTTAAAAATTAAATTAACGATATTTAGAAAATTATTTTTATCAAATGGAGTACATTTTTTAATTCAAAGCATCGATGTTATGTTAAGGTGATTTTTTGGGATTTTTCTGAAAAAGTTGAATTTTCTGTGAATAGTGAATTTTTAGTTTAGAGCTTCAGGTGTTTAATGACATCATTAAAGAAGTAATAATTATTCAATAATTCTAGTAGACTTTTCAATTGTAATATATGGTATGAGGTGTCCCAAGTGGCCAATACCATGAGGAAATACCATTGGATAGCCCTCCAATACCACCGATGAGGTGTCCCTTGGTAATTAATGCCTTGTCCCAAGGTTCCCCCAAGCATCCCCAGGTCCCAACCATCATGTTTTTGAAGTTACTATTCAAGATAAGAGATCCTACATCTGTCTTTCTTTTCAAGTACTCTTTTTTATGTCATTTCATTTATTCTCCATGTTTTTATGTTGTAGGATGTTAAATTATACTTACCATACAGTAATGTGTATTTTAATATAATGAGAGACGCCTATTAGTCTCATTAATTCATTTAATGAATTTTTAAGTGGCGCTGTTAGGCTGTCGAATTTTTGTAATGGATTCTTTCACCCTTCTCATTTTCAACTTTCTATTTTCATGTCAAGTATTTAAAGTGACTTTTTCTTATATTGGGGTATGATATATAAATACATACTACTATCCTTTTATGTTCATATGATTAGATACCATATTTGATCTCATCAATCCATTTTTTATAAGTTTTATGTGACGCTGTTAGGATGCCAAATTTTTATAAAAGAAATCTTATTTGTGTCTTCCTTTAAATTATTTCATTTCATATGGTATGCCTTTCAAATTTCATTACCATTTTCTTATATCCATTATATGTTGTCCCTATACTGTTATTTGGATCATTTATGAGTTGGTAACCCATGTTTCCTCTCTTTTCAATGTTTTCTAAAACACTATATCATAGCCATTATGCTACAGAATTTTCATCTCAAAATGTCTCTTTCTTTTTCTAAAATTATTTTATTTTATTAAGTGAATAATCAAATCTATTTCTTCTACAAGGGTATTCACATATATATCAAAATTTTCTATTTTAATTCAGGTATTTACATACACGAAACCCACTTTCCTTTATCGTGGGTTTAAGTGACTTAAAGATATTGTCTTTAAAGTAGTTTTTAAAACATTATGATTATGAAATGAAACCCATTTCTTTTATATATATATGGGTTATTTATGAAATTTTATGATGATGATATATGTGGATCACATGATAATAAATAAAAATATAATGGTACACCCTGATAGCGCTCCAATGCATTGGGTAATGATGTAATCTCAAGGGATAACAATTTTAACGATACCTTGGTGAATAACCTTGGTAATTTTTTTAAATGACACCTTGGGGATGGACCTTGGAGATATGTTCATGATTAGCTAAGCTAAATGGTGTAGCCACATCATCAAGATATGAATCATGTTCTTTTAATTATTATATGCCTCATGATCTCTTTCTCAATCCTTTAAGTTATTTATCATGACTTTATTGATTTATCTCATGTTCACAAGTAAATTTTTTCCCTTGATTCCCTTACCGGGCCTTCTACTCACCCTTTCCTTTTATGTATGTTCCCAGGTTAGGAGATGCAGTAATGAACTTAGGATGAACAAATTAAGAAGCCTTTGAAGTGTTTAAGAAGAATTTTTTTTATGTTTTCGTGTATTATGTTCCTGGTTTCCAAGACACTAAACCTTAAAGACCCTCAGTTTTGTATAATGTAAGGAAAGTTTATGTGATAAAAATACAAGATATTATTGTTGGTATCAGAGGATTGTTCAGTTATTTGTAGAAAATAGGATTTGAAAAATTTACAAGGTTTCTTAAAGAAAATATTAAATATAGGAAAAACTCAGGGTATTTTGGTGAAGTATTGATTAAGTGGTTTCCAAAAAAATAAATCCTTTTCTGGATACGAACAAGTAGAGGTGTCTATAGAATTGATGTACCTTGGAGTAAAAAATCTGACAAGGTGTTTCGGGCTTGACCCGAGGTAACATGGTGCACGACAACAGGCCTTTCTTCACTCTAGGTTTGACACTCCCTGAGGAAATGCTTTGGTAAATTCATAAGCTTAGTATGAAACATTATTAAAGGAACAAAGACAAAATAAAATAAAGATTCACATAAGAATATATGATCATTCATAACCTAGATTAGAACCTAGGGGATCACATGTTAGGATATACTTTTCTTCTACAAGTTTATCCCTATATGCTTAAAGGTTCATTTTCATGATTATTGGAAAAGTATTTAATCCCCCTAATTATACTTTCATTTCTTAATTAATGGCGGGAAATAGAGAACATTTCCCAATAACCAATGTGATAGGAAATGTGAGGATTTCCTTATTAATATGATAGAGGCGACAAGAGATAAAGTTGACCATGTTGTGATTAATCCAATCCAGCTATCAAAAATCACAATTAATAATTTGTACCTAGTTGAATGCCCAAATTCATCCAGAAAAAGGAAGATGAAGTCTCAAGAATGATCATATTATAATGTTGATAAGGGAAAAAAGACCCAATTTCCTTTCTGCAAAAAATGTGGAAAGAGGTACCAAGGGAAATTTCACAAAGGAACCAGGAGATGTTTTAAGTTTGGGATGATACTGCATAAAGTAGACAATTGCTTTAAAAAATGGATAATGTGGTGATTGGAGATAAGGTTCAATCTAATGTACCTTATACTATTCAATGTTGTAAATATGGAAAAGTAGGACGTTATCCAAGACAATTCTCTCTTAGAAGGGATGAGAAGCATGATGAGCATTAACAATATTCAATGACAAGGGAACAATGCATGTCCTATGCTGAGATGGATCATGATGATTTAAGTACATGTAACTTCTTCATAATAATTGTCTATGTCATGTTGTATTTTAGTTCGTGCTCTATGAGCATATCTTTAATGATTTATAAGAACATCAAGTCACTACCTAAGATGGTTTTATATCATTAAGGAAAACATCTATTGTTATGTATCACATATTGATGTTGTGAAGCTGTTCTTATTAAAAAAATGATTAGGGTATTAAAAGATTAATATTATTTTGGAAGACATTCACTATTTTGGGAACCCTATATGATCTAGTTAAATAGAATACTATGGTATTTTCTTTGAGAAGTAATGGTGGACTTATATTTTGAAAAATAGATGAATTTAAGGTTAGCTTATGGTAATTTAGGTTACTTATGGAAATGATAAACCTATCTTGTGGAAAATGTGATTAGGTTAATTATACATAGTATGAGACTTTAGTAGTAGTCGATGTTATCTGAAGATAAATGTTAAAATTTATTATGGAAGACTATGTGATTAAATCCTTCTGAGTTTTGTGTTCCCATCTTAGTTTGGATTATTTTTAAGAAATTTAAGTAATATTATGTATTGAATGGTCATTCTGGAATATTGGGTACTCTTTGTTGAATTTTTGAGATTAATTTTATTATTTATTTAAATAAAGGATTATCGTTTTGGGGATTATACGATCTCGTACTAACCATTTTGGTTTTAGTTGATGACTAAAGACAGGGGAAATATATAGTTATTCTTTTGTGGATTATGTGATTCTCTAGAATATGATTCTTGTGATTTTTATGTGACCAAGTCCTTTTGAATGCTCAATTGTTGGGAAAAAACACTAGTTTTTGGTGGAAACATATTAAAGGATGAAACTCTACTTGCTGGTCAATATATTCCAATATGTTTTTTTAAATGTAGTAAATGAATTCATCAAAATTATGAAAAGGAATGTTAAACAAAAAATTTGCTGGTTTACGTTTCTAACTGGGTAATCAAAGTCTGTTTAACACATCATAAGTTTGTGATTTTCTGGTGGTTAAATTCCTCCTAATCATGCTTTCTATGACTATCCATCAGAACATAACCCTTTGTTTTCTCTTCCATATCCTTTTTTTCCTATATGTAACCATAGTATGGGTTAACACAGGTGACCTTTGTAATTACATTTAATTTTTTTTAAAGTAATATTTTTATTTACTCTTTTTCCGATGTTGGAATTTCAATGAAATTTACAAGCCCAATGTTAAAAATTTTGGGGATGAAATTTCTTAAGGGCGACGAATGTAACGACCCAAAATATTGAATAAATTTTGATCCCTATTTTTGTGGGTTATTTTATTTTATACTCAACAAAACTATTTCTTTTAACAAAATGAATATAATTAAAATGATATCGTTGGGTTTCGACTGTTATATGACCATTGGTCAATATGACCATTGGAAACTAAATGTTGTGATTATTGTATATAAACACAAGTTATCTTGGTTAATTAATATAGAAATAATATTCAATGGCCTCATCCAGTTGTCTCGGGCTGATCGAAGCCCATCTGAAAGAACATGGGAAGGAGGTAGCACCACTGGGCTTTTCTCTGGACCGATACCAAGCCGAACTTCATCATGTGAAACTAGAAAGGGATCTCCTTTGCGAGAAGTTCAAGCTAATAGAAATCACCACTCGGGAAATGTGGGAAAATCCGCACCAAGATTCTCTCACCTTAGCACACCTTACACTTAGGTCCTATACTGGGATTATAAGGGGCTATGTAACGAGACCGTACCTTTTTGTGTAATCCTTTGAGTTAAATAAAATTGTGATTTCATCTTATGGTGAAGTTTGGGAATTTTAAAAATGTCTGAATATATGTAAGATGTATATTATTGATGAATTTCAAAAAATGGATATTTAAAAATATTTATGTAAACCATAAATAATAAATTATGTGCAATGATTTTGAAAAAATGTTATTCTACAAATGAGTTTAGTAAAAAATTTAGAGTCTAATAAGATCAACATAATTATTGGTGAATAGTAATTTCTGAATACCGATTTTACGCTTAGGATTAGTAATGTGACTAAATGGATTAAAAATCTCACTTAAAGAACGTATTAATATAATATAAGCACCATTATTAAGTAATGTGATTCAATAAAATACGTAAATAACTGTTTTAGAAATTATTAGTCAAGTATTAGTTTTTTCAGGTGAATAGTTTTTTTAATTAAAAATTAAATTAAAATTATATATAAATTTATTTTTATAAAATGGAGTTCATTTTTGAATTCAGAGCATCAATATTATGTTAAGGTAATTTTAGGGGATTTTTCAGAAAAAAATGATTCTTCTGTGAATAGTGTTTTTTATTTAAAAAATAAATTAAAAATACTTAGAATATTTTTTTTATAAAATGGAGTTCATTTTTAATTTAGATCATCGATGTTATGTTAAGGTAATTTTTTGGGTTTTTTCTGAAAAAGTTGAATTTTTGGTGAATAGTGAGTTTTCTGTTTAGAGTTTCGGGTGTTTAATGACATCATTTAGGATTTAAAAATTATGCAATCATTCTGGTCGAATTACGAATAGTAATATAAGGTATGAGGTGTCCCAAGTGGCCAATACCATGATGAAATACCATTTTATAACCCATATTTTTTCCAATAACACATATTAGGTGTCCCTTGGTAATTAATGCCATGTCCCCTCACTTCCCCTATAAATTCAAATCCATTTCCTCATCATTTTCATTCCAAAATCCACTTAAACGAAGTTATGGTCTTCTTACCTCCCAAGGAGTCCTCCCAAGGTTTCCTCATTCCTCCCAAGGTCCCGACCATCAGGTTTTTGAAGTTACTCTTCAAGGTAAGGGATCCTACCTCTCTCATTCTTTTGAAGTACTATCTTTTATGTCATTTCTTTTATGCTCAATGTTCATATATTGGAGGATGTTCTTTTATATTCACCATACTGTAATTGGTATTTTCAAATAATGAGAGACACCCTATCACTCTCATAAATTTATTTTAATAATTTTTACATGGTGTCGTGTGGCTGCCAAATTTTTTGTAAGGGATTGTTTCAGCCTTCTCATTTTCAACATTCTATTTTCATGTCAAGTCCTTCAAGTTACTTTTTATTATTTTGGGGTGTGATCAATATATCCATCATACTATCCTTTATTTTCATATTATGAGATACCCTATTTAATCTCATCAATCTATTTTTTAGAAGTTTTAAGTGACGCCGTCAGGATGCCAAATTATTATAAGAGAAATCATATTTTTGTCTTCCTTTCATGTTTTTAATTTCATATGTTATGTCTTTAAAAGTTCATTACCATTTTCTTATATCCTTTATATTCTGTCCCTATACTGATTTTTGGATCATTTATTAGTGGGTAACCCATGTCTTCTCTCTTTTCATTGTTTTCTAAAACCCTGAAGCATAGTCGTCATGCTGCAGAATTTTCATCTCAAAATGTCTCTCTCATATTCCCAAATTCATTTATTTTATGAAGTGAATACTCAAACATATTTCATCTATAGGGGTATTCACATATATATCAAAATGTAATATTTTAATTCTGTTATCTACATACATGAATCCAGTTTTCCTTTTTTGTGGGATTAATGAGACTTAAAGATATTGTCTTTAACGAAGTTTTTAAATTCTTCTGATTGTGAAATGAAACCCATTCCTTTTATGACTATATGGGTTATTTATGAAATGTTTGATGATGATATATGTGTCTCACATGATAATAAATAAAAATTTAAGGGTGTTACCTGATAGCTCTCCAATGCATTAAGTAATGATGTAGTCTCTGGTGATTATAATTTTAACAATACCTTGGTGACTAACCTTGGTAATTATTTTAAACGACACCTTGGGGATGGACCATGGTGATATGTTAATGATTGTATAAGTTAAATGGTGTATCACCATCTTCATGTCATGAATCATGTTATTTTCAATATGATATGCCTCCTGATCTCTTTCTCAAGCCTTAAAGTTATTCATCACGACTTTATTGATGTATCTCAAGTTCACATGTAAAAGGTTTCCCTTGTTTCCCTTACTGGGCCTTATACTCACCCCTTCCTTTGATGTATGTTCCCAGGTTAGGAGATACAGTAATGAAATTAGGATGAAAAAATGATGACTCCTTTCATCTGATTAAGAAGAATATTTTTTTTATGTTTTCATGTATTAAGTTCTTAGTTTCCAAGACACTAATCCTTAATGATCCGCGGTTTTGTATAGTGTACTGAAAGTTTATGTGATAAAAAGGTATGAAATTAAAGATTGGTATTTCAGTATTTTATCCCTTGTGATCATGCCAATGTTATCTAATAATTCACAAAATCTGGTTAACTAGTGTTGGGGTGTTATAGTTGGTATCATAGGATGATTAGTACAAACCATGGAAACTAGATTTAGAAAAACTCCTATTAGAGAAGATTACCATAAGATAGATTTTGAGGATTAATATAGAATAGATTCCTATAATTTTGGTAATATAGAGATTCTACGATTCTTCTGATAAATACACTTCTGTATGGATACGAGCAGGAAGAGGCGGCTCTGGCACAGATGTACCTATGAGGGAAAACTCTGAAAAAAAGTTTCATGCTTGACCTGAGGTATCCCAGTACATGACAATGGGATTTGCTGGAATCTTGGTTATGACACTCCCATGGGATATTATAGGATAATTAACATTTTATTTAAAAACCATTATTAAGTAATTATGAGTAAATACCTCCTCCGAGAAAATAATTTATTATAATTATGGATTATATGCATAAACTGTTTAATTTATGGTAGTTGTTTTAATAGTTTGGAATTATGTATTAAAATTCATAAACTAATCAAGTGTATTACATTGTTTAGAAATAGCGCATAGTGGAAGGAATGGAAACTGTATTAATTCATATAATCCATTAAGGGATTTCCATCCTAATCAACATAATTATAGTGGATCTGGGGACGCATTTAGTGTTGAACAATGTATAACCATATTTAGAAAGCTAAATCAGGGTATTAATACTAACCTTACCCATATGGAGCTCCTTGCTCCTCAATACGGGGGATCGATGTTAGTCCACTTAATGAGGGAAAAACCAACAACATTCAAGGGTACTACAAATAAATTTGTAGCAGATCAATAGATAAGTTCTTTAGATAAAATATTTCATGCTTTGGGAGTAGCCAAAGGGAAAAAGTTATCATAGAATTTTATCTCCTCATGATAGATGCAGATCAATGGTGGTCATTAATTAAATACACAGTGCATGATGAAGAAGTATCAAATATTTAATGGAAGGAGTTTAAAGAACTTTTATTAGAAAAATACTTTCTTCATGACCATCGAGATGATATGGAAAGAAATATTCTGAGTCTGAGGAAAAAGGAGGATGAGAATGTCCCAAAGTACGAGGATAACATTACAAGGATAGCAAGGAATGCAGCATATTATATATGTAACCCAAGGTGTATGATTTATTGATTATTTTTTGGGTTAAATCCATTTATCCATCGAGTGTTAGTCTTAAAATCCTTCTCATAATATAATGATACTCTCTCATGTTTTATCAAGACAAAAAATGAATTATCTAAGTCTTATAAAATTAATGTAATGAAAGAGTAGAAGAGAACGATGAAGAAAGATAAAGATAAAAGGAAAAGGGTAAGAAGGAATTTACCTTATGTGATAATTTTGGGATGAGACAACTTGGTACTTGCCTAAAAGGAATGAGATTTTGTTATAAATGTGGAGAAAAAGGTCATCAGGATTTTGATTTCAAGGGAAATAATGTGGCTGTAAATGTTGAATGCTACCATTGTATTGGAATCAGGCATTATAAAAATAAATTTCCTAAGTGACAAGGAAACATACCTCAGAAAAGGCCAATGGAGAAAGTCAAAGATTATGGTATTACTACAATTGAAGTGGAATAATTAATATATTTCTGTCTTTTGGATTCAAGAATTATATTGTGGATATAAAAAGAATGTGGTATATATAAGGATTGTACTGAAATTATTTTTGTTTTCATTAAGATATTAATATGATTAAGGTAATAATATTTTCAGTATCTAACAATAATAGAATCATTATTTTGTTTTGGGAATCTGATGTTATAATTGATTGTGGAATTTAGAGACCTTTTAGAGAGAGATTAGACAGAAGTATTTTGGATAACTATAAAAGTTGGAATGGATTAAGTTGAAAATTGTATGTTATTTCTTAAGGTTAAAAAATTTCTTAAGATTATTTTTGGAATATTATAATACTATAGTTTTAGAAAAAGGACAACTGGCAGGTTAGGTGATAACCTACCGCGTCAGTAAAAGCTGCATGAATATCACCCACAAAAAAAGTTCGATAAATAATTATCACCTACCACTAGCCTCTATGTAGTCATTGTTTATTTATAAATATTTTTCTTTAATTAAATGTAATATTTTTATATTTTTAACCCTATTCAATTAGGATAAAGAGGATATTTTGGAGTTCTGTTATGATTTAGAGTGAAAGATGAGTTTGTGGTTTAAATTAATTAAAAGATGTAACTGTACTTGTCATGTATTATTTATTATTATTATATGAAAAAACTAATTCTTAAAATTTATGTAAAGGATTTTAAAACCAAAAATGTTTTATTCTAATAATTTATGTTTTGTTGAAATAATGATAATTTAAATCATTAGAGATTTATGTGTTTGTGTCCTCAATTTTCCATTCACTTGTTTGTGATTGATGACCTCAATCACTCCATGTAAATATTTACGTTTTCCTTCCAATTAAATTTACACCAATGTTATTATTTTCTAAATCCTAATGTGGTGGTGAATTGTTCATTTCCCTTTCCCTCTTATTAAGACTACACTTTATTAACCCTATTTCTGATGTGGGTTTACACAAAGGTAATTTCTATTTTTTAACGTTTTATTTTTAAAGTGCAATTTAAAATTGGAGGAAAAAATTTATTAAATTGGGGAAGAATGTCACTCCCCAAGCTTCAACTGTATGTTTATCTTTTAATAATACATTAGCATGTGATGTACACAACACATAGTTCAAGGGTACCATGACCTATCAAACTAGCCTTTTGAAAACCAGTTATGAAAAATAATAACCACTTTTTCAAATTTGATAAATTTTATTTTTCAATTTGGAAATTCTTTTTGGATTCAGAATATAAAAATTATCTTAGGGATAATTTTTTTTACGTTTCTGATAACATTTATAATTTGATGAGTAGTATAAACCCTAAATTTTAATTAAAAACAACTTATTTAATAGAAATAATTTATAGTGTTTAATTATAAATTTGGATGTTTTAAAGTATCATTAAATTATATTTTTATCATTTAATATAATTTAGGTCATTGGATGTAATTTCACATTTAAATTGTACATAAAATGATGTCTATATTTTGATAGTTTTTACGTCTTAAAAACGCACTTTTTGGTTTTAACAATGAGAAAATATTTAAAATTAATTTCTGAAACTTTTATGTTTTGATTTTGGAAAAATGGATTCCATATTTGGAATCAGGATTTCTGAATTGTTTAAATAGGTAACATTTATTTTTTGAAATTATGAATAGTTACTTTAGTAAGTATTTTATTCACCTAGGTTAAAGAATAATCTGGTAAATAAGGGTAAAAAATAATATTATAATAATATTAAATTAATCTAACATGTGTCTTAATGTCATGACCCCCACCGACCAAAGATGCCCCTCCTGAGCTGGCAATGGTGAAAAGGAGATAATGCCCCTGAGTCCCGCATCCAGTAGGCCCTAGAGTGGCGACTAGCACCAATGGTATGAGTTTATACAAATATGAGAGGCACTACCCTTTATATAATTTATAATCCTGAAATAGGATGAGTCTAGCACCAAAAGAAAAAGGAACAAGTAATTTAAAATAAACCCAAACCAATCCCACATGAATGTTTAAAAAATTCTAAAACAAAGTAAAAGAACAAGAAAACTCAAAAGTAAAATACCAAAATAAACAAGAGTACAACAACTGCAAGAACTCCAACTGTCCCGACTAGTAGGATCCCGCACGGCCCTGGTAGTCCTCCTGGTAACCTGAAAGTAAATGTAGGGTGATCATACATGTATACTCAGTAGGAAAACATAAATCTCTCATCCATAGGTGGGGAGACATCCTAATTTCCAGCGAGAACAACAAAAGAATCCAAAACCTAGCAAGGAATTCTATCCACCCAACCTCACCAGCCACGCTCACCAAAAACACAAAACAATAGGTAGTAGTATATAAGAACAATAGTATTGGGTACCCCACAACATTTCCCACTAGTTAGCTGCTCTTACTAATGGAGAACGTCCTAAAGCTACCACACTCTTCCCGCTCGCACACACCTGGGCCTCAAGAACCACATATGCCGCCCACCCACACTGAGGCCTCACAAAACACATATCCCCCCTGCACACACCTGGGCCTCACAACCACATATCCCACCCACACACACCTGGTCCACACAAACCACAATCACATCCCCACCTGAACACACCTGGGCCTCATCCCGAAGATTCTTGGGAATAGTAAACATGCCCAAAGAGTCTTCAGCTAAATCCACCCTAATCGAAACCTACCCAAATACTATTGGGTTTAAGGTCCCCTCAAGCCATCACGGCCTATAGAAGAAGAAGAAGTAAGTAGCTAGTAACTAAGGGGAAAACACCCTCTCCCATTAAATGGGAGTGTTCGGTACTAAGTGCTCAACATGGGTGGGGTGCGACAAAACACAATGATACTGATATATACATTTATACCAAACACACAACCCAACCTATGGCTTCTAAACAGAGAATCTAAGAATGTGCCTCAACATTGCTATTACGAAGAATGTATTCAACAAACAATCCAAACCCCATTTAGGTTTTCATCTTTCAACAATATTAGTTTATTATTTCCTTAACTACTGGGAAAATATCAACCCTGATCAAGAGTTTCGTAGAGAAAAACCCTTCCAACCACAAATTAAGTTAGATAAAACATAAGGAACACAAAACCAAAATTTTTATCATCAGTCAATCCAATTTATTGTTCCCGCGTTTAATTCATTATCATTTCCCACGGTTCATTTATCAAATTTCCACTTTCTTTTAATTTCACAACCCATTACTACATACTTGCTGCCAGTATAACCACATCTCCACAACCACATCACAAAACAAGGCTTGGACCACATCATTATCCCATTAATATTATTTACTGTAGCCCCGCTGCCCACCCTATTAATAAAAACACAGTATTCACTGCCCTTTCACACAGCACGTAACCAAAACAACACCCACATTTTCATTATTCCATTTTGTTCAACTGGGGTGATCACACAAGTGTTCCAGATTTTAATCAGCCAACTTTACATGATTAACCAAAATCTATATTCCACAATGTTTCGATCCACAATATGGTCTAGAAAGATAGGGAAACATTTAATTGCACAATAAAAGGCCCCCAACGACCGTGATTTTCAGTAGGCACAATCCTTTTCAATTCATATCATAATAATAGGAAAAACAAGATAAACAAAACAACTTTCCCATCCCCATTCTTTAATCCAATTATTATCTTTATTAAAATGGTTCCACTATGTCTCATGAAAGAAAGAGGAAACCCATCCCTCATGATGCAAAAAAGAGAGAGACAAAGGTAAGACCCCTACCTCAACAGGTTCTGATTACAACGCTTCCCCGGATCCACATTGGAAGACGTCCGTCAGCCTCCGTAGCTTCTATCAAATCCTGTAAAAACATCCTCGGGTGGAATATGAGAAAGAAAGGTCAAATGGAAAGAAACAGATCCAAGCTTAGAAGTTCCGCCTCATCATTACGATCTCATGGCCGCTAATGGATCATAAATCGGAGCTCAGACGGAAAAGTTATAGAAGAAAGGAGCTTTGGAGTCTCTTGGGAGAGCTCTGCTCAAGGGAATGGGGAGGGGAGGAGTGGTCTGAAAAGGAGGATAGGCCCCCTCTGTTTATAGGCAAGAAAAACTAAAGTACACGGCGTGTACTTTCACGTACATGGAGTGTACTCGGCCATTTCACATGGTCGCCACGCAGCTTCCAACACGACATTCAACGTGGCACACAATCGTTGACTGGTCAACACACAGTTTGAGGATAACGCGTATGCGGGGAGGAATTACATGGTGTGTAGTATGGGCTACACAGCATGTACTCATTTATTTCACGTGACAAGGACACACCTTCATCATGGAACACGACCGTTGACTGGTCAACACACGGTTTGAGGATAAGGCATATGGGGGGAGGAACTACATGGCGTGTAGTATGGGTTACACAGCTTGTACTCAAATATTTCACGCGACAAGGACACATATTCAACACGGGGTATACCCGGCAAGGTGGTACATAGAATGTACTCACACTACATGGCGTGTAGCTAAAATCTTCTGAAAAGTGTGGGAAAAGTCCATTCTACCCTCCACAACACTTAATGACATTCTTTTCAACAAAGGAATGGGCCAGAGAGGTCTGTGCCATTACATCAGATACCTATTAAAACATTCTCATCCATGAGATTTCAAAAAACAACCTAGAGGAACCCAATAAGATACCTCTTAGGGCTCTCGTTATAACAAGAACCCAACCAACAACCCTAATCATATGTGTTTGGAATTCCTTCTCCTATGTCAAGATATTATCCGCTTTAGGCGAAACAAACTTGCCTGCATGGGTTTAATCGCATCCGCATTATTTCATCTTGATTATGAATTGGGACTTCCCACTTCCATATATTAGGATTTTTTTCTACTTACATTGTCCCCAACACCATACAAGAAACACACTATCTTAACACATGGATTGGGGAATTCCTTCTCCCATGTCAAGATATTATCCGCTTTAGGCGGCACTGACTCACCTGCACGGGTTCAATCGCATCCGCATTAATGCGTCTCAATTACGGGTCAGGTTTTTCCCATTCCCCACACATCTGGACACGTTACATAGTTCTAGAGAAAAAGGAAACAAAACTTCTCACAACCAACAGTCCAAGCATTGGATATATCAAAGGTATAGAGTATAACAACAAAACAAAGCTTAGAAGAACAAAGCAGAACACAAGTCAAAACAACTCTGGGTACTGATCATGCATCTGAGCCACCCACTCCCAAGTGCTCTCTTTGAGGCTGTCTTCCCTCCACAACACACGAACCTTGGAGATGGTTCATCCACAGAGCACCTTCTCTTTACGATACTCGATTATAACGGGTCGTTCCACAAAGGTCACTTCGTCTCCCTTATCTAACTCTCCACAGTCGATAACGTGAGAGTCGTCGTGTAAGTTCCGACAAATCTGGGAGACGTGGAAGACGTCATGAACTTTCTCCAACTGTGGTGGTAGGGCCTGCTGATATGCCACCTCGCTGACTCGCCTCAGCACCTCGAAAGGTCTGATGAACCTAGGGGAGAGCTTACTCCCCTTCCCAATCCTCTGATGCCCCCGTCGAGGGGAAACCTTCAAGAACACATGATCTCTCCCCTCGAACTCCAAGGGCCTCCTCCGACTATCAGCATAAGACTTCTATCGATCTTGAGCCGCTTTCATCCTCTCTCGCACAAGCGGAACATTCACTGTAGTGCTCTGTACTACCTCTGGAACAAAAGCATATGTCTCACTAACCTCTTCCCACAAAATGGTTGAAAAACATGGTCTTCTATACTGATCCCCAAATGGCGCCATTCCAAAAGTAGAGTGGAAGATGTTGTTGTATGAAAACCTTACTAAAGGGAAGTGGCACACCCATGATCCCCCGAAATCCAGAATGCATGCTTGCATCATGTCCTCCATTGTCTGGATAGTCCACTATGTCTTCCCATCGGCATGGGGGTGGAAAGAAGTGGCAAGGCATACTTGGGTGCCAAAAGCATGTTGTGAACCCCTCTAGACTCGTGAGGTAAACCGAGTATATCGATCTGAGATGATAGTTTTTGGAACTCCATGAAAATGAACCACCTCGTCTACGCACCTCTGTTCTAAGGTACTCACCGGGACAGACTCCTTAATTGCTATGAAGTGAGCTGATTTTGTCAGTCGATCCACCACTACCTAGATAGCATCATAACCACCCTGAGCTCAGGGTAGTCTTGTGAAAAATTCCATTGAGATGTCATCCCATTTAAACTCGGGGACATCTAACAGATGCAACAAGCCACTGGGAACAAGGTGTTCAGCCTTTACTTGCTAACACACTAGGCACTTAGCAACAAACTCCGCCACTGCCCGTTTCACCCCGGGCCACCAAAACTATTCACTCAGGCCTCGGTACATTTTTGATACTCCCAGATGCACTTCCAAGGCTGAGCTATGAAACTCACAGAGAACCCCCTCACACTTCGCCTCCGGAACAAACAACCTTCCATGAAATCGCATCCAATGTCGGCTGTCCACTGACCATCCTTCTGGAGCATTCCCCTGATCAATATGATCTCGCATTACTTCCTCCTCAGAGTCTCCCCACTGAGACTCTTCCACCTGCTTCAACAAGGAGGACTACACCATCATCCAAAACAAACAGCCTCTAACACCCTTTACCCTTGAATCCATGTGCAAGGCAGCCAACTATCCCATCGTTTTCCAAGAATCAACAGATTCCTGAACAACATCCTTATACGACATCCTGCTCAGCGCATCAACCACAACGTTTCCCATACCATCAGTGTAAGAGATCTCGAAGCCATATTCTTAGAGAAACTTGACCCATGTCCACTGCAGTATGTTTAGGTCACACTATGAGAAGATATAACATAAGCTATTGTGATCTGAGAAGACCACAAAGTGATCCCCAAAGAGGTAATGTCCCCACAACTTCTGTGAGAACACTAATACTGAAATATCTTGTTCATGGTTGTCATGGTTATGCTCGTGAGGGCACAACTAACTAGACCCATAACAGATCACAGCCTTCTTCTGCATTAGTACGCACCCCAAACCAAGTCCAGAAGCATCACAAAACACGTCATAAAACAACCCTTCCTCTGGAAACCTGAGTACTGGAGAACTGACCAACTTCTCCTTCACGTAGTCAAAAGCTTTCCATCACTGCTCGCTCCATAGGAAGAACATGTTCTTCCATGTCAAAGGTGTCAATGGAGAAGCAACTCGAGAAAAGTCTGAAACGAACCTTCGATAATAACCTGCCAACCCCAAGAAACTACGAACTTTTGCCACACTATTGGGTTCCGCCCAAGAAAAAACTGCCTCCACCTTCGACGAGTAAACTGACACATCATGCTGAGACACCACATGCCCAAGGAAGTGTACTTCTTGTGTCAAGAACTTACACTTCGACAATTTCCCATAAAGATGGTGGGATCAAAAGACTTCCAAGACTACCCCGAGATTCTCAATGTGCTCCTCCTCTGATCTTGAGTAGATCAGGATGTCATCGATAAACACAACAACAAACCGGTCTAGAAACTCTCGGAAGACAAATTTCATAAGTCCCATGAACATAGTTGGTGCACTCGTAACTCCAAACGGCATCACTACAAACTCGAAGTGTTCATACCTTCACCCGAATGTTGTCTTCAAGATGTCACTATCTTTTACCGTCAGCTGATGATATCCAGAGCGTATATCAATCTTAGAAAACCAACATGCTCCCCTCAGCTAGTCGAAGAGTTCATCTATCCTTGGAAGGGGTTAACGATTCTTGATCGTTACCTGATTCAACCTTCGGTAGTCTATGCATAGCCTGATACCACCATCTTCCTTCTTCACGAAAAAAACTGGAGCACCCCATGGCAACACGCTGGGTTGAAAAAAACCCTTCTCAATCAGATCTTCAATCTTAATCTGCAACTCCCACAACTCCGAAGGTTCTATCCAATAAGGGTCCATCGAAATCGGATAGGCACCAGGCTGTAAGTCTATCTCGAACTCAATGTCACGTCAGGGAGGGGGGGGGGTAGTGTCACAACCTCCTCGGGGAAAACATCAAGTAACTCCCAAACGTCCTATAGAACATACAACATCTCTGTATCATTTGAAACCACTGATAACACGCCTTAAAAGGAAATGAGAGGCTTTAAATGCAGGCTTCCCAACTGATAGCTCCTCCCGCCAACAAAAGCTACATGCTACCCATCCACGTCGGAGAACAAGACTCTTCTTGGGTAGAAATCGATAACAACAGTAGCAGAAAAAATCTAGTCGATTCCTAGGATGATATCAAATGGACACATCTATAGGAAAAGGTGATGCCCACTAGATCGATGTGGTCCCAATGTCAGCCCACATCCTTGACAAACACAAGATAAGATGGTCTGACATCCAACTAGTGTACTCAGCACCAGAGGTACAGAAAGTCTCTCTACATCTAGACCCAAATCATGGGCTAGACCAGGTGCAACAAAGGAGTTTGAAGCTCTCGAATCGAACAAAGTAGAAACAAGAGTGCTGAACAAACAAATAGTACCTCGCACCACCTCTAGACCTGCGGGAGCTACCTACTATACTGCATGAAACTGTCCATGCCCAACTCCTTTGCGTCTATGATGTCGACCACCACCCTGACCATGCACTGGTCGAGGTCCCTGAGGAGCACCCTAAGGTCAGCCTCCTCCTGCAAAGTCTGCCCTCAGAGGAGCAGGGTCTTGTTGTTGCTAGAAGGGCCTCGCCGGCAACTACTGCAGCTGAGGTGGGCGCTGAACCTTCCCACCTCCACCGTACTGAGCTCGGTGCAGGCACTGACTCTGAACATGCCCGAAACCTCCACAAGAGAAACACTTCGGTCATAGGATCATGAAAAAGAGATGAGGACCCGAAGATCTGAACTAGAACTACTGGGGCCTACTCTCTACTGGCCTGAATCTAGAAGGTCCTATCGCAGGAGACCTGCTGCTGACTGCCTTCCCCTTTGATGATCCCGGCTGGATCCCCTCTCATGGTGCACCTCCCTATGAGTGCATCCCCTCTAAAATCTATGCCTTCTTCTATACTACCAAGTACGTCGGAAGGGTGAAGGGGGTGACAACATACTGGAGCAAAGGATGAAGTGCCTCCTCCAAAAGTCTCGCTCGAGACTCCTCATCCGGAAAGAGATACAGAGAAAAGCATAGCAGTCCTTCTCATACTGACATACTCCCCTACTAGAGGGAGAGTAACTCTTGCCGCTTCTCTGCCTTGATCATGGAAGAAAGGAATTCCTCTCGGAACTCCTTCTCAAAGTCATCCCACAAAACCTCTGACTCTGACATCTCCCCGAGGTAGAGCATCCACCACTGGCACACCGTACCTCTCAGGTGACTGACTTCTAGGAGAAACCTGTACTCCCTCGGAGCACAGATCAATGAAAAAGAGATCCCTAGATCCTCAAGCATCCTCTCCCTCTCCATATCCGAAGTACTACACTCATACTTCTTGAGGGTTTTTCGATGGAATGAACAGAGAGTCTTCTTCCACTGGCCATCTTCCTCCTCTCTGTCAATCCTCAACTGATTGAGCCCCTAAATCTGCTGGGCCTCTACTCTCTGAATCACCCGAGGACGATGTTCTGGTGCCATAGGTGTACAATAATCAATGATCTCCTGAGCCCAAGTAGCAAGGAAATTTCTCGAGGTTTCATTTTACCACTTTATTTCAATTTCTTTCCCAGAACACCCAAATCACGTAAAACACAAACATTATGATTCATGTACCTTACCTAGGGTCTCTAACTTGAAATCAATGTAGTATTACTTGGCTGTCAGTAGGCTCATATTCCTTGCATCGGATCAAGGGGGGACCTAAAATATCGTGTCCCATCCGGTCTCCCCTAGCCTATGTCACGCACCAAGGTCAGCCAACATTGTCACCCTACCATCCCATGAAATCCTCACTATTCCTAACTACAGACTCCATCCTATCTCTCAACCTTTCTCTGATACCATTCTGTCACGACCCCCTCCCAACAAAGATGCCCCTCCTCAGCTGGCAATGGTGAATGGGAGATAATGACCCCCGAGTCCCGCCTCAAATAGGCCCCGGAGTGGCGACTATCACTAAGGGTATGAGTTTTCACAATTATGGGAGGCATTACCCTTTTTATTATTTAAGATTAGGAAATAAGATGAGCCAAACACCAAAAGAAAAAGTAACAAGTATATTAAAATAAACTCAAACCAATCCCACATGCATGATTAAACAATTCTAAAACAATGTACAAGTACAAGAAAGCTCAAAAGTACAATACCAAAAGAAACAACAGTACAGTAACTCCAACAAATCCAACTGTCCTGACTAGTAGGTTCCCGTACGGCCCTAGTAGTCCTCCTGGAGACCTGAAAGTAAACGTAGGGTGAGCATACAAGTATAATCAGTAGGGAATCATAAAGATCTCGTGCACAGGTGGGGAGGCATCTTAATATCACGTGAGAACAAAAGAAGAAACCAAAACCTAGCAAGGAATTCTATCCACCCAACCTCACTAGCCATGCTCACCGAAAACACAAAACAACAGGTTGTTGAATATAAGAACATGTGTATTGGGTACACCGTACCATTTCCCACTAGTTAGCGGCTCTTCCTAATGGCGAACGTCCTGATGCTACCACTCTCTTCTCGCCTGCAAACACCTGGGCCTCAAGAACCACATATCCCTCCCGCACACACCTGGTCCTCACAAACCACATATCTCTCCCGCACAAACATGGGACTCACAACCACATATCCTGCCCGCACAAACCCGGGACTCACAAACCACAATCACATCCCTGCCCGAACACAACTGGGCCTCATCCCGAAGATTCTTGGGAATAGTAAACCTGCCCGAAGAGTCTTGGGCTAAAACCACCCCAATCGAAACCTACTCGAAGAGTCTTGGGGTTAAGGTCTCAACAAGCCATCATAGCCTATGGAAGAAAGATCTGGAAGGAGATAGTAACTAAGGGGAAAACACCCTCTCACATGAAATTGGATTGTTCGACACTAAGTGCACAAAATGGGTGGGGTGCGACAAAACACAAAGATATAGATATAAATAAAAAAATATATATATATATACAACAAACACACAACCCAACCAATGTCTTTGAAACAGAGAATTTGAGCACGTGCCTCAACACTGCTATTACAAAGCATCAATACAATAAACAATCCCAACCCCATTTAGGTTTTCATGTTTGAAAAGTATTAGTTTATTAGTTCCTTAACTACTGGACAAATATCAACCCAGATCAAGCATTTCGTAGAACCAAACCCTACCAACCACAAATCAAGTTAGATAAAACATAATCAACCCAAAACCATCCTTTTTATCATCATTAGATCCCCATTGATTGTTCTCGAATTTAATTCATTATCATTCCCCGTAGTTCATTTATCAACTTTCCATATTATTTTAATATCACAACCCATTACTACAGCCCATCTACCATTATAACCACATCTCCACAACCGCATCACAAAACAAGGCTCATCCCACATCATTGTCCCGTTAATATCATTTACTACAGCCCTGCTGCCCACCCTATTAATAAAATCCCAGGAGCCCCCCTTTCACAGACCACGTAACCAAGCCAATACCCACATGTTCATTATTCCATTTTGTTCAACAAGGGTGATAACAAATGGGTTCCATATTTTAATCCGCCATCATTATGTGATTAACAAACATCCATATTCCACAAATTTTCCATCCAAAAAACGGAATTTAAATATAGGAAAAATTTTAATTGCATAAGAAATGGCCCCCAACGACTGTGATTTTCAGTACGCATAATCCTATTCAATTCATAACATAATAACAGGATAAACAAGATAAACATAACAACTTTCCAATCCCCATTCCTTAAGACAATTATTATCTTCATTAAACTGGTTTAACTATGTCTTGTGAAAGCAAGAGGTCACCCATCCTTCCTGATGCACAAAAGTGTGAGACGAAGGTATGATCCGTAGCTCAATAGGTTCTGATCACAATGCATCCACGGAACAACTTCAGAAGGCGTCCGTCAGCCTCCGTCGCTTCTGTCAAATCCTGAAAAAACCTCCTCGAGTAGAAGATGGGATGTACATTTCGAAGGGAAAGAAACATATCCATGCTTAGAAGTTCTTCCTCATCATTATGATCTCATGGCCACTGACGAATCGTAAATCGGAGCTCGTACAGAAAAGTTATGGAAGAAAGGAGCTTTGGAGTCTCTCGAGAGAGCTCTGCTCGAGGGAATGGGGAGGAGAGGAGTGGTCTAAAAAGGAAGAGAGGCCCCCTCCTTTTATAGGTGATAAAAACAAAAGTACATGGCATGTAATTTCTATTGCATGACATATACCTGGCAATTTCTCACAGTTTCCACGCGGCTTCCAACACGGCATTCAACGCGGCACATAGTAATTGACTGGTCAACCCACAGTTTGAGGATAACGCGTACATGGGGAGGAACTACATGGCATGTAGTATGGGCTACACAATGTGTACTCATTTATTTCATGCGACAAAGACATGCCTTCAACACGGAACATGGCCATTAACTGGACAACACGATGTTTGAGGATAATGCGTACGCGGGGAGGAACTACACGACATGTAGTATGGGCTACATGACATGTACTCATTTATTTCACATGACAAGGACATGACTTCAACACGGGGTATACCCGGAAAGGTGGTACACGACGTGTACTCACACTACACGGCATGTAGCTGCAAAATTCTGAAAAGTGTGGGAAAAGTCCATTCTACCCTCTAGAACACCTCATGACCTTCGTTTCGACAAAGGAATGGGCCGGAGAGGTCCGGGCCATTACACCTAACCCTATATTGTGATACGTTTCAGACCATGGGCATCCTTGGGTCGATTTTGAGACCCCATGGTTCTACATGGGAGTAATAATGATATTTTATATTAATTAATTAAAAGTAAAGTGAAAAAAACAAAAGCATGTATCTTTTAGTAAAAAAATTTTTATATGAGGTTATATAAGCAATATCTTCGACTATAAAAAGTCATAATAAAGATAAGAATATTTACTATATCATGATATTTTGTTTATAATTTTTAGACATTATATAAATATATTTAATTATGAAACACTAATGATGCTATATTTTTCTTATTAATGAAATAATCATGTAAATGAAATGATAAATTTTAAAATAAATATAATTTGAACGATTTGATGCCATACAAGAATTTTATAGGTGAATATAACAATCTAGGGTAGAATAAATAAATTTTTTCAAAGGTGATAATTTTTTTATGACTTTCAAAAAAAACAAAATACTAAATAGTGTCAAAATTGATATAAATTAGTTTTTAAATTAAATACAATATTATTAAATGATATAATATCACTAATAATATAAGGTTTAGAAAAAGGACATAGATAAGGTTATATTTTTCAATAATTATCACAAGGGGTTCAATTGTATTTTTATAATATTTTTATTAAACATTTATTATAATAATTCAAGAAGACATGATAAAAGTTAAACTATTTATCTAAGAGTTAAATCTAAAAGATAAGGTCCATATGGTGACCTAAACTTTTATAAAACATGTTTTTTGAGAATATTTTGACCCATCCCCACCTTATCCACGAAATAAATGTTTTTTGAGCCATTATAAATAGAATATGACGGTATAATAAATTAATATTTCATGATTTTTCAAAAGTGACCCTCACCTCTCTTATAAAAGGGTACTTCCACATCTCTTCATATCACACATGAAATTCCATTTGACATGGCCAAAAACTGCTCAAATATCCTCTAAATTACCATAAATTAGACCTAGATATCTTAAGTTTATCAAAAATCCATCATAAGGATCCCTTTTGATCAAATCAAAAGGAATCACCTGAAGAAGTGGTTATTATTTCATCACCTTTTTAAAAGTTCTTTTTTTCTTCCACTTCAACATTCTTTGTTGTATCCAGACAAAAAATAATGACTAAAGTACCCTATACATACATTGATTTTATTATAAAAATGTTACAACCATATTTGTTAGTATAAACATCCTATAAATGAAAAAGCCACCATATATGCGTACGTACGGCTTACCGTCTCGATGTCGTGGTATAGTTTGTCATTCAACACTTTAATATATATATGGGTATAATAATGAGTATAATTGATTTAAATAGTAAATATAACATTTCAATTATTCGTTATATATAATATACCATCCGAGTACAAATGATTTAACAATCAATAGATTGATATTGTCGCCCGTGCATACGTATGCCTTCCCGTCTCCCCGAAACGATGAGATTTCATTCCCCATCGTAACAATTCAAGAATAATTTCCATTTGATAATAAAAAATAATTTTTAATAACTAAATATAATTCTAGATATTAATGAAATACATTATATATATAAAAACATTACTTACTTAAGAAAAAATATATTGGAAAATGAATCAGTTAACACCCAAAAAATGATACTACTGAAATATTATTAGCAAACCAATAGTAAAAGATCATATATGATATCATATTTATGTCTGTTGTTATTGTATAATTTAATAACAATGATTTAAATATTATACAGGAGGTTAACTTAACCTTGATCAAGGATACGTAAAAGGTGAGGGTTAATTTTATAATTGCTTTATTATCTGAAATTGTCTATATGTAAGCATCTACTGGGAATTCATAATCATCCACATTCATGTATCATAAAATGTATTTAAAAACGTTTTTAATATTTCATAGGATATGGGTAAAAGTCATTTATACCCTCGTTTGACTTTCTATAAAATTTTTTCAAAGGAGTCATTCTTTTTTTTCAAACAAGGTACTTTATAACCATTTTGAAAAATTAGGGAAAGAATGTTTTTTAACATATACAGCATGTACATCTATTTTCCTCCATTATAACACCTCTAAATATTCCCTTACAAGATTATAAGAATATTTTTAAAATAATTGTTTTCTTTTATAATTATGTGACTTTTTAATTATTTCCAAATATAAAGATTTATTTTTCTTTTATAGTTTGGATTTCATCTATGTCAGCATCCTTTGATGGATTTTACACATGTGTGAATTTGAATTATTATGATACAATATTGCCTATTGTATTGAAGGTTTTGTGATATGTTTTATTGTGGATGTGTTATTTTTATACCCTTCATAGTTTTTGGTTAAAGTATTTACACTTAAAATGCTAGTTTTAATTCGAATTTTTTTATTATGTTTAAAAAATTTTATATGAGGAATGAATTGGACATAGTATGTGATGGGTGGAGCCCGCTTTAGATCATCGGTGCATTAATAGGTCTAATCAGAAAAACTAGTGTCTTGGCACAGGTCCTTGAAAAAATCTTATATGTAGTCTTGGCTAGAAGCCTTAACTATGTGGTTATGATTTCCGGCATTATGCATTCCATCATTATGAAATTAGCTGTTGATATTGCATGTGATTATTGGACTAGTAGAATATCCAGGTGAATTAGTAAATGGAATTATATAATTTAACTTTTCCATATTATGTTGAAGTTTATTTTCAAAAGTATTATGTTTTATTTTTAAAAATATCTTTAAATTTTTATTCTTATTATTGATAGTTTCCGATATATTGTTATCTTTTTTGAGCATCTTCTCTCACCCCTTTCTATGTTTTATTTTTCCCAGGATGCGAAGAAGTATATTATGATTGAACTGTAGGGATAAGCTAATAGATATAAATTTGTTAAAATGAGACACAGTTTTGTTGTTTTTAATTTCATGATCTAATGTAAAACCCTTGTATGTGTCTAGCACTTCAAAGGCTACAAAACTGATTGGTCTTTCAGGATTTGATCCCTTGTGATCATGACAATGTTATGTAATAATGCATCGACTCTGGGAAACGATGGATAGGGAATTAAAAACATTAACAAAAAAATACAAAATATAATAATGATATTCAATCCATCATATTTTTATGGTGAAAACATATTTGGAGTATTAAGATTAAGAATAAAAACATAATTAAGAGACAATTCTTATGTTGGGGACTTGAATATTTTCATCGAAGTTCGCATGAAAATGAAATTATTAGTCTAACAATGAGTTTCCAAAGGAATATTTTAGTGGTAAATAGTTATAGGGAGAGGGATATGGATTAGTTTTAATAGGGAATTAAAATGGGTTGTGTATCTTATAATGGTTGTAATCAATCCACTTTTAAAAGATAAAAAATGGAACTTTTGGAAACACCATTTATTCTTCTAATAATTCCATGACACTATTCCAAGGTCAATAGATCTAAAGTTAAAAAATAATAGATTGTGGGGTATTTTTAGTTAGATAAAGGCACAACCAGGTGTTTCTTCACATGATTCAGACATGTTATAGGTTTTTACCATTAACATTTTACTCATTTACTTTTAAACATGGTAAACAGTTTTAAAAAAGTGATTTTATGATTTAATAAACAAATAAATTACCTATATGACCAATTTTGGTTTTTATGTATCCAAAAATTACCTCTAATTAATCCAATTTATATTATAAATGTTGTAAAATTACCTCGGAAATTAAAATAAATAATGTGTAAAAAGACTATTCTTTTAAGAAAATGACATTTTGAACATTTTGAATTACTAATTTTATTTAGTATTGATTTCTGATTAAATAAAAGCTAATATATTTTTCACATTTCTATATAAAATATTATATTAATTATTTAAATTATTTAAATTTAAGTAATTTGATATAAATTCTTTTATATTAATACACAATAATTTAAAAATAACTATTTCTATATTATCTTTTTAATTAGAATTAGTAGTAATAATATTAATTTTATAACAAAAAATGAAATTTTAAAAAGGTAAATAATATAATATTAATTATCTCCAATATAAGAATGATTTTAAGGAATTAATTTTCTATATGTATGGAAATGAATCATAACCTTAATGATTATAGCGAGTAAAAAAACCAGTTTTTGTAGAAAATATTATTTTAAGAAAAAAAATTTATATATAGCATAAAATTATAAATGTTATTGATTCTAATGATATTTAGAAAATTAAAATATTTTCAATAAGAGTTATGTGACATTAATATAAACCCCAAAACTAATTTTCCCATGAATAAATTCAATTAGAGAAACACATGAAAAATATTTTTTCATAAAGTATTAATTGATTTTAAAAAATGATATTCATGGGTTTAATAAATTTAAAAATTATATTTTTTAGTTTCTAATTTTGGTTTATATATATATTTTATACCAAAAATATTTTGAAACATATATATTATATAAGTTTTATAGTATTATAAAAATCTCTATTTTCGTTATTCAACTAATAATTAATTAATTTAGAAAAATATCCAAAACACATCCTATGATAATTTTGTTATAGAGAATTAAAAAATGAACTTTATCAAAATTAAAATAATGTTTATATATATATATTTTTCTAAAATAAAATATATAATATAAAAAATGGATTTTATTGAAAATATTATTTTCAATATTAAAATCATATTATATTTTAACTTTTGAAGGAAATAAATATTAATGGTTATATATTATTTTAAATTATAACTCTACTAATAATGTATTCATAATATTTTTTTTGTTTGGTTATGTTTTTTGTAGCATGAGACACAAGTTAAACAACATAGAATGTATTTTATTGGATAAAAAATAATAGGTTGTTAGAGAGAATTCAAGTGGTTCTGCAAGATTTCCTTATGATCTTGAAATCACTATCTTTAGGTTAATATTGGAAGTTTCCTGTGAATGTAATTAAATAGATAGTATAGATTACACATGTATCACTTCATTTATCGTGGTTAAAGAAGAAACCCATCGTGTTCATGGATATCATTAACTAGATTTTTTATACCTAACTATACTCCTTTCATGTTGTTTTTTCTTAATTAAATTTATATAAAATCTAGTTCCAAGAAGATACATTAAATAAATATTGAGATTATGCTATGTACTATTCGAGCACATCAATTTTGTAGAATTTCCTTTAAGTGCCAGTTCCGGATCCAAAAGAAATGTTTTCTCTTACATGTGATTACTAAAACAAAAATATGAGTTGATCTAAAAAAGGTTGAATTAGTGACCACATGGGAATGACCTCAAAATGTGTTTTTTATTAATAGATTTCTAGGGTTAGCTAAATATTACAGAAGATTCAGTCAATAATGTTTTCATTTAGAAACATCCTTAGTTGAGATGATGAGAAAGGGATTCAATTTTAAGTGGAAAAATTAGTGTTATGATACTTTTAGTAAATGAAAATGTGGTTGTCTTATGCCCCTATTATGAAACTTCTAAACCCATGGACTGTATATATAGCTCATTGTGATTATTTAAGAGTTGTTTTGCGTGATATCTAAACACATGAGGATCAGGTATCCTCTTACGAGATTCATCAACTATAAACCCATAAATGGAACTGCACTACTCATGACTTAGAGTTAAATGATATGGTGAATGCATTTACTATTTAGCATAATTATCGCTTCAATGATTTACTTTCGTCAAAATGGACCATAATATCATGTTTTGAATATTCTCCCAATGATACATAATCATTAAAAAAAGGCATTGGTACCAATACATGGAGACATTCAACATAAAAATGGAATATTCCCTAGTAAATGAAATATTTTTGCAGATTTTCATTGTTGGAAAATGTAGTAATTGGGAACACAAACATCAAAAGAGTGGAAACTAATGATCTTGTTACTAGATTAATGGACTGGTACATCTAATGATACATGTATGTTAACAAATGGTACCTTGGTATTCAGTTCATTATTGGTGGATCAAGTGAAGGCAGACCATAAAACTGACTTAGACAATCAGGTGATAAAAGAATTATTGATGAGAGGAAATATTTTTTCATGATTTTCCTCATATGATAAAGACATACTTCATATGAATGGGTGATTTATAGTTTCCATGTCCATGAGGGAAATTCTGATGTTATTATCATGCACCTCAACGTGATCGGTACATTTGGTATTGACCATCATGAATTATGAAATTATATGTTATTGGTGTTGGATTCAAATGAAAAAAGATGTTTTAGGGTTCTCCACTCATTGTCATATAAATCAATGTGTAAATTTGGAAAACTATTGACTGGACATATTTTTGAAACCACTTTTAGTTCCCATAAGGATGTGGGATTATGTGAGGAAAAATTTCTCAAGGGTTATCCAAGGACTCTTTGGATTCGTGATATATTGTAGGTAGTTGTTGACTTGTTGGAAAAGGATTCACACTTACGGACTATTATAAAAAAATAATGTATGAAGAGTTGGGTGGGCTTTATTTTTTGCAAAATGTAAATCTTCATAGTATATTGATGAGTATTTCATCAGATCATCATTCTTCCTTCACATTGTAGTTTTTGTTAAGGCCTAAAAATGTTTTTGGGATCATATCTAAAGCTGATCACAACACATCACCCACATATAAACACATAGTTTGATAAAAAAAATCCAAATCCTAGAGTATATATATAGATAATGTGTGAATTATCTTGGTGGTTCATGGGATGACTATCATACCTTAAATGATTTATCTTATAATAAAATCATTAAGGATTTAAGTTAAAGGGATTTATTTTATGAACAATATTTTTATCCATGTTATTCACTACTATATTGGTTTGAGATGAGTGGTTCATAAGTAATTGTGATGATCCAACTGAAAGAGTCTTATGAAAGTGTGCAGTTTATTTAGAAATGGTTGGTTACCACTCTTAGTATGTAGCATTCATATACTAACTAAAGGAAACATACCTTTAGTTTTTCTATGTGCGACCATGTATTCATACGTGTGGAACCTCGTTTAGGGTATCAACACTTGTGATGGTTGGGGATGTAAAAACCCTAGTTTATGAGAGTATTTTAGATCATGGAAACATATAAGGATGGTGACTTATGGGTTAGGCCATTCTCTATGTAATCAGGGAATACATGAGGTGTTTTATGTGTCACATATATGCTATTATAAAATAGATCCTGTATATTTTATTGATAGTGATGATGTGGAGTTAGAGGATAATATTTATATGGGGAATATCTTTTGAAATATTTTTATAGGAGTTAAATGGTGTTTTGAGGGAAGACGATACCTCTTGTTCAAGTCATTTGGAATTAGGGGCCTATCAAAGAATATACATGGGATTGGGAATCATATATACAATATTGGAGGCCTGAGATGATCAAGAAAGGCATTAGAGATACTTCTTAAGTATGATATGTCCTTTAAAGATGGATTTTATAATGTGAATCAGATCTCTATGATGTATTTAAATTTTATTTTCTTATTTTTTAACTTATTATTGTGAATTCTAATCTATGTTTTGTTGAATTTTGTACATGGGATGTTTCTCGGAAATTTTTGGGAAGCTTTGTAAGTGACATAATGGGTGAAAATTATGATAATTACTACGAGAAACTATACTGATTCCTCAATTAATCGTGAAATTGTAGACTTTTTAGATGGTGGAACTTCCATGACTAGTTAACTGTTTACCAAACCATGTGGTTAAACTGAAGGAATTCCTCTATTTATTTATTTTTCACATTGATTTTTTTATCTTCTCTTTATTGGATCCCTAAAACGGATCCTTCCATCTTTGGTATATGGTATAAAGTGTGATATGATTATTTTTACTACATTTATTATGGATATAAACCCATCTACACTATTTTCCAAACAATTCCCTCTACAAATTCGTGATTTATTCATTCAGTCAGAATCTGTTTATTATTTCTAATATTATCTTAACCCTAAACATATCCTTCTTCTTGGATTTTCTTTCTAGAATCATAATATAATAATATTGGGATCATTTTTATTGATTTTTTTGTGTTGGTCTCTATTTGGGGGGTGGTTCATAGCAATTGGACTTTGTTATTATTGAGGATTGAAGTCTTTTCAATGTTACACATTTTATAAAATTATATTTGATTTACTCTAATTTCAGTGTGTTTGTATCCTTGTTGTAATTGTATGTGTGATTTTTTTATCATGTTGTTTGGTGTGAATCCATTTGAGAACTATTTTGTGTCGTTTCATTAATATGTGTGTTGATCATTTGTTTGTTTTTCATCAATGATATAATTGAGTTGTGTTATAATTTGTGTATGTGTTTTCAATATATGGTTTTTATCCATATATGAGTTGTTTGATTCATGGAATAAAATTTATTATTCTTTATTATCACATTGTGGTTTTCCATAATGAGATGGTTGAGTGTGAAATATTTTTTTCACCTTGTTTAGATTATTTGACTTGCTGGGTGTGACATATCTTCCACCAGAGAGTTGACGTCGGTCGGTCTGGGGTTTTTGGAATCCTAGTTAGTACATGATAAACTTAATTGGTTTTGTGTTTAATTTTTCACTTCTTCTTAGTTATTGTATACAACTTTATATACACATTATGTAATTATTATAAGCTAACACTAGTTGTGTCCAATTGGGTTTTTTAGACTCTCACCATGCGTGGGTATCTTAATGAACTTGTAGAATTTACGATTAGCATTCTAGTGATGGGAAAGGGACCTAACTCTGGATTTTTATAAAGAGTAATTGTATGGAAATATGCAATGCTTTGATCGACTCTAGAATAATTTGTTTTCATATCACATTTTTCTTTATGTCTATTTTTTTGTTACATTTAACCACCAAATTTGGGGATCTTGTTTACTTAATATTTCTCATGTATACTATCTTTTTACTGCATGTGAATTGTTTCCCTTATTTATTCTTCTAAATTTTTTCATTGAATCATTATTTATTTCTACATAAATTTTATTTGAGATTTTTTTAAATCTGTTAACATGGGAATAATCTCACCACATTTCCTCCCAGGCCCCCACTTCTAGTTAGAAACCTCTTCCAAATAAGGAAATGTGCATGAGGAAATGTTGCACCATAACCCAGACTAGGCGATTCAGATTAGGTAGTCACTAGAGTATCATTCCCATTCACTGGTAGGTTTATCCGCATGTATTATTAGTTAATATGGATATATCATTTTAATAGTTCATGTCCCATCCCACCAAAGGAATTCCATGATTGTGGTATGATTAGACACCTTCTGTGATTCTATTGTTTGATTGCTTATTATAGTTTAGGGAGAGGTTTATGGAATACATATACATTGAGATACTAGTTAGGGAGACTATAATATATTGAAAATAGATACTAATTTAGATGATCAATCTAAGTATTTTTCAAAAGGTGCAGTCCTAGCAATTGATTCCTCATAGTTCAGTTATATATTTGATTTATAGATTGTGGTGGTATTGCCACATATCTGATGTGGGAAGGATTTAGGCCAAGGGACAAGTTCTAGAAAACTGATCACAGGGAACTTATACTAGGATAAGTATAGTTTTAGATATATCCATGTTTTATATTACCCTATTTGATACAAGTATATCTCATTATTTTATCTCTACTCATGTGGTGCGTTCCTTGGGGTTAATATTGTATTTATTACCTGATATGTATACTATTAATATTCCTCATGGAAATATGTTTTACTATGTTTTGAGGTTCAAATAGTGTGTCTTTGTGGAAAATGTATATGAAATTTTTGTATTTATTCATTTTAAATCAGGAAATTTTTGATGTGATATTCATGATGGATTGGATAATGTACTTTTCATATCGCATTGACTACAATAGGAGGTTGGCTTATTTTACTTACCCTATGTGAGATGAGTATTTTTTTTGGATAATGGTATGTGGATAAAGATATATAATAACCTAATATAAGTCATATTATCGCCATTATAGTACAGGTTTCTAATATAGTTCTTTTAAAAGACCATGTAATATTTACACATACTTTTTCTATAATAGTTGACTGTTTCAAGTATGTATTTATTGATGATTTCATATATTTAGTTGATTATAGGGAGATAATGTTCATGAAAAATATCATGATAGTTTCTAATACAATATAAACACCTTTTTATCATACGACATTGGAAGAGTTGAGAGATATGGAAATTCAACTTTTGGTCCTTGAAGAGAAGGAATTTATCCATCACAGAACATCTATTTAGGGTTCCACAGTTTTTTTCCAATAAGGATGATTTTATCATGAGGTTACACATAAATAACGAGAAAGATAAACTAGTCGTAATGAAATTATTTTATCCATTTCCAATGATAAATGTTCAATTGAATAAGTTAAGGGGATCCTGATAGTAATTTAAGATTGACCTATGACCATGATACTATAAATTAGGGTTTAATATGTATGATATACAAAACATGGAATTTTATAGATTCTATGGTTTTTTTTGAAAACTATATGATTCCATTTTGTTAGATAAATTAACAAGGAGAGTTAATTCAACTCATGATCTAAATTTTCTATCCTTAACTAAACTCTTTCATTATTATGTTTGTTTATGATATTTATTAAACTCAATGACCATGCGTTTTATGAAAAGAACATGGAGATCATATTTCTAACCATTTTATCACATCATGTAGATGTAATGTTTTTTAAAGTTTCATTTTTATATTCCAAAGGTGGGGTTCCATACCCACAATGTATTCAAGGTGAAAATTTCAATGGATCTAATAAGGTGGATGTAGTGAAATTAGGGTTTAATCCCATAAATGTGTTAGAGAACAACATTTTTCTTATCCAAACGTTGTATTACATAACAATCATGCATGAATTCTATACCATGGTAACACTGATGTTCAATATAACCCATACAAGATGACTTTTAGGTGGATTGACCAGTGTGATGTCACCTTTTTATATTTGACGATAATATTGAAATATACTATAATTCTAATTATGTCATCCTTGGAATGGTTATAATATTTTTATAACACATCTAGGTTGGTCTGTGATATATCCAAATACAGCGAGTTCATGTAGTTTCTTATGGTTATCTCTATCTATGACCTTAAAAATAGAACAACCCTACCAATGACTTAGGTATAAATGTTGTGATCCATACCTTGAGGTGTTAGGGTAATTATCACATTGATGTTATATTTCTCATTTTCATATATGATTAATTCTTTTAGTATATATTTT
Organism: Viscum album; assembly: GCA_963277665.1. NCBI lineage: Eukaryota > Viridiplantae > Streptophyta > Magnoliopsida > Santalales > Viscaceae > Viscum > Viscum album. The sequence goes on from OY728133.1 coordinate 672,361,372, forward strand.
CCTAGTGAGACTGCAACCTATGTTAGAGGAATCAGGATGAGTACCAATAGATATTCAATTTTCTGTTGGATCATTCCTTACTAAAAGAGAAAATCAAGGCAATTTTACACCTTTGTTTATTATATCCCTACTAGTTGATTGAGTAAAGGATAACCAGAAGTATGATTCTTTTTCTGTGATGTGATAATTTCTCAAAATAGAAAAACTAGTTCTAGGATTGTCTTAAAGTAACTAAAAAACTTATTATCTCCTCAAATGTTGGTGGATCCTACTTCCATGAGGGCTGATTTGATGAAGGACTCCCATACCTCACATTAGGCTATGTAACCAGGTATGAAAAACATATAACATGATATTTGGAAATATTTATTATTTCTAGGTATGATAATGGAAACTAAACAATTCATGTCACATTATCCCACTTGGAAGAGGATAAAGGTGGGGAATCATTGACAATGTGGGTTACATAAACCACAAGATGTACCAATTTAGATATGGGGTGGGGATAATATTGATTTTGTTATAATTCATCTAGAGATATAGAGATATCATAATATTCTTTGGGAGGTAGTGGAATGACTGATGAAGTATTCCCATTTTTTTCTTTTATGAAAACTTTTATAGTTGGATGAGTTGAACAAGCTATATATGAAAGAGATTATGTGATTATAAAAGATAATTATAGACATAGTATTATAGTAGAGTCTAAATTTCATTTCCATTTTTTGATGTAATTATAGAAATATATGGGATCAATCATATAGATTAATACATCATATACAACATAGAAATATGCATCTTCTAGGAGGATAATATTAATATATAAATATTTTATTATGTTATATGCTTTTTATATCAATGGATTGTGGGATAACTATCTAGATTTAGGTATGTTTTCACATGAAAATATATTTCAAACATTAATCGATATGGATCCAAAATGGCCTTATATAAAATATAATATTTCTCACCCCTATAATTCTTAGAAGAAGGTGTGTTAGTAATTATTATTCCAGGCATGGTGAATGAGACAACTATGTAGGTTCTATAGTTAAGGTTGCAATTATTAATGTTTATAGAAGGAAATTCTCTTATACAGACAAGAGGAAAGTACATGTGATGTTATTTATAGGGGATCAAATTATCTTTTTGGAAACACCTCAGTTTGGCTATCATCAGTTTAGCATGCAAGGGAACCTCATGTCATTATTTTAGTGTACTATTTGTGCTTGTCGATAAGTCCAAGATATTATTTTACTAGTTTGACCTCCATCTATTTTATCATGGAAGGAATTATGCTCTTCATGTGCTTAATCTTAAAATATATGAGCTAAACCATGGACATGTGATATATTTTTATCATTTCAAGATATAGGTACATGAATCTTTTTCAGAGAACACAGTTCATTTTTATCATTAGATATTGAACTTACAATAGGAGAAGCAATTCCTACTGTATGAGTGTTATGCTATCATAGTCATATCATAGAGAGGACCAGTGAACAATAGGTGTATTTTCAATATTATTTAATGAATTTATTTATAAATTTTCTCTAGAGATTCATCTTTGTAAAGACAACTACTGGGGGGTTAATTATTAACATATGTTACATATGAATTCAATGATTTATTATGGTTTGTTTATTGTTTTATTATTTAAGATATTTTCACGTGGTTCTAAAGATAGGATGTGGTCTATAGTGTCTTAGTCAGTCCACTCCAATGATAAAAATTAGCATAATGGAATTGGTCACCCATTTCGTGGGAATGGGTATCAAATGACATGGGATAAACCCTATAGGATATTGAGTTGCGTTGGTAACTCAAAAGTTCTACAATGAGTATTCGGTAAGGGAAGTGGGTACCTAATTTGGTTGAATTGGGTACCCAATGTCATTCTGATGTTTTTTATGCACGTTTATGTAATTTCCTCATCGTACCCCCTAAAATATTCTTCTTCTTCGTCACCCAAATTCCACATAATATCATCTCCAATTCAGCTACTTTTTTGCTTCATTCTGCTCTTCCACAATAATTTACTCATTGATTGAGGTTTTGTTCATTCCATTTATTTCTATTTATTATTTTTGACCCCTCATATACCCTACCTTATCTTTTTTCATCTTATAAAATATATAATTTTGAGGAAAACATTCTGATGTTAGGGGTATGGTGGTCTGATCATGAATCGAGTGATGTGTCTTTGTGGATGAGTCCCCATAAGCTTGAGGTAGGAAGTACTTCCCATGTGTTTTTATTGTATTTTATTTTATTTTCTATCATGAATGTTAGTGTGTGTGTGTGTGTGATTATGTTCTTGATACTACTATTCATTTAGTATGAAATTTCTAAGGTAGTTTTGGGTATGTGGGATTGATCTTATTGAAGACGGGTATCCATCTGTGAGCTTGACCGAGCCATAATGGGTATGACATAATTATGTTGGGTTGTTTTCTTTAACAAGTTATTATCAAGGTGATGAATTAGGCCTTATATTGGGGAATGTTGTAATCATGTATTTTTTATAGAATTGATTATGTATTGTGTCCTTATATTATTTTCAGTATTAGTAAATGTCTCTTGAGTTGGTGGGGTTATGTGGAATTAGAGTGAAAAACCTCAGTGTGTGCATATATCATGTGTTTTTTCTATTATAAATTAGTAGTTGATTTAATGTTTTAATATGATATTATTCTAGTGAATGTTTCATAATTTTTATTTTATTTCTGATGTCAAAATCATAGTAAAATATTGGTTTTATAGATTGAATTATGAGGCCACACCCTAAATCAAAGGGTAGGAGTATAGATTATATTATGAGATAATTCCTTGAGTGAAGAGTGGTGGTATAGATAGTTCATTGAGTCCACTATTTATGTGATATGTTAAACCTATGAGTTGATTATGGTACCTTACCCTATGTTAGATCATGAGAGTGTGGGATGCAATGGTGAGATCCATCTTGAGTAAAAGGTTATTCATGCCAAACTTATTTTTTTATCTTACCCTGAGTGATATGTTTTTGGTCAATATATAATATATTAGCATTATATTATAATATATTATAACTAGAATAAAGATGAATAATATATGTTTGGGGTTCATGTTTACTAGGTTAGAACACTATGGCTAGATGTGGATGTATTCTTACTTATTTTTTTACATACATATACCCACATATAACTGACACCCATGTTGAAATGATTAATTGAGGATTTTTTACTAGATTTAAATACTCACAAATTACTTTTCCTCTACATTTGAAATTCTTAATTTGCATTAATATACGCATTTAAGAGAATAATTCCAATGTAAGTTTCATGCGAGTGTGGAGAATGGAATGGATTTATGAGATTTAAATACATAGACTAAGATATTTTAAAAACTATAATGTATAATTCAATTGTACTTGATTATCTTATATGTTGGCCTTCAACCTATGAGGATAATTAATCTATTACAGTATGACTATCATGTGTGAATTTTGGGGTATCATATAATACAATGATATGGTTTTCATACCACTATAATTCCATGTTGTGGTATATATATATATATTAATTAAAATTTCATTGTTTATATGATTAATGGTTATCTAATATTTGGTTTCTAGTATCTTGTAAAAAAAATTAGTACCACCCCACTAGTCAATGGACTCCTACATAAGTGGGGGGGTGTATATGTATCCATCTGGTGCATTGGATTGATTATAGTGAACTAAGTTTAGAAACTACTAATTTTATTGGATATTCAATGGGAGAACATTTATTATGTTTAAATATTGGTTAAGGGGGATAATGACAGTTTTTCTTGAATTATATAGTGTATATTATTCTATATTTAATGATGAATGTGATCAGATTCATGGGTGACCAATTTTATAGATGACTGTATAACTTGAAATTTTATTTGGAGTCACATGGGTATATGTTTATCTATATTTGTTTTTAGATATAATTCTATATAAATGTTAAATATTTTTTATATGGATAATGTGTGGTTATTTATTTGATATTTATGGATATGGTAATAAGAATACAATATCCTTATTTTTGATCATAGACTCTCATAGCTATTCAGTTGCTTCTGGTTCTTATTAAGGCACAACTAAATTTAGATGGATTCACTGGATCATATTTGGTCATGGAGGATCTAGTTCAAGGTATTACAAAATGGTATGAGAGCCTGGTTTGTTTTATTTTAATATTTAGTTAATCAATGATAGAGATAGGTAGGGTCAAATATTATGATTAATATCAAGAATATGTGTCATGAACACTTATTTAGTGATGGTATATGTTACTAGAGTTATGCGATTTTTTGTTTTTAGTTTTCATTATCCCCACTAAAATATTTTTTAAATTGGTTTGATCATGATATTTAATGTTTTACTCAATTACTATGGTGGAAAGATGCACATGTTCATACATAATTTTATTGAATTTATTCTTTTTTACATATGATTAACTACTTCTTATTGTAAAATTATTTGTAGAAGAAAAATAGTTTGTAATAACATATTTTAAAATGAATTAGGAAAATTTTTAATAAGTGTTTCAGAATAGATTTAATTAATAAAAATTTCAACAATAATTTAATTGGTTTCTCCTAAAATAATATATTGGTGGTGTATTAATTAATTAAAACAACTGGAAATGGTTATGTTCATTATTATTTAATTACAACTGTAAAAACACTTTTGGGCTCTTTTGCAAATGATTTTGATGCCTTGGGTTTGTATTAATATAATAATAGTATGCTTGATATATGGTTTGGAATGGTCTGATGATTATTTTATCAGTTAAATGCTATTAAGATGGTAGATGGAAGAATTTTATATTCCTTTTTAAAATGATATGTGATGTATTTTTACTTCTCTTGGTATCATTATTGATTTTAAAAGTAAAGATAAAATTGATTCTAGATCTGGTTAGTGTCAGGTTTTTGTTTCCATGGTATAGTTAAAGCTAACCCTATACTCTCTATTCATACGTGTGGGTATCATGTATAAACACCATGTAGAATTAAAATATATGTGAGATATGTGTGATTTAATATAAATTCATCGAACAAATTCATTTGGGTTGTGAAAATGGATGCACTGACTTCATTTGTTGAAACGTGTTTTACATGTTGGGGATACATAGTTAGTCAATTAGGATCATGAGCCTAAGATAAATGACATGAAACTTAGGGAAGAATGGGTATAGATTTATGATTGGGTATTATATGAGTTTATAATAGATTATACTAAGGAATTTACCATGAAGTGTAGTGGATATTGAAAATTGGTAGGATCATTGAAAATTAATTCGACTACTAGAATTAAAGAGTAAGTGATAGTGTGACTTCTCATGGGAAATAAATGTTTCATTTAGAAAAATTCATCTTCGTTTCACGTGATTTTTATTTTGGATATGGGGTAACGTAATAGGGTATATTGTGTTAGGTACTTAATGAACTACATTGGGTCCAAGAAAATCTAACTAATGATGTGATTTTGAAATATTATTTAGTTCCCCCCATAGATCCCAAATTATTGAGATGAGTTTCGTTACTCTTTGGCTGTTGGTAAATGTTTAAAATATTTCTTTGAATAGACGTTAAATACTGATCCTTCATCATCGATTATAGGTAGAGGTATATTTATTTAAATTAGGTATAATGGATTGGAACATCTATGAGTTTGTGGATAATTATGAATTCATCTTCACCTATAATTAAAATATCATATGAACATGAATTAGAAACAAATATTCTTTGGTGATGATGGTTTTCATGTGAGTCAACTCTTGCAAACAAACATAAGGGATTATGTTTATTAGGGAGTGTATAATTTTCTATTTGTTGAAATGGTCCTAATTTAAAGATTTTTTGGGATCATTGAGGATGATGTAGTAATAAATTTTGTTAGTGGTTATTTATGTAAGGTGGATATTCGTAGTATGAGTTTGTTAGTAATATATAGTAACTAAATTTATTTATTTATGAGTTATGGATTTTGGAATTAACAATATTAATCTAGTTATTGATTCATTTATCTAAAATTGATTCACTTAAATAATTTTTTTAAAACCTCAATACATATATTATTTTACTTGTGTCTACTTAAACTCTATTAAGATTTTTTTTAGTATTATTTCATTCAAATTATAGATATTCTTAATTAAATATTTTGAATTCATTACTACATTCATTCATTCTAAGTATCATGAATCATGTACAAATAGAAGATAGAGATATTGAATATTAGAAATGATAAGAGAGTAATTTTCCATCACAATTATTTTAGAATGGTATTAACAAGTTAATTGAAAACATTACCTATAAAACTAATACTTCGAAGACTTTATATTAGTCTGATCACATTAAAAACCGGATCAAAACCTTTTTAAAAATATACAAATGTTTTTATATGGTGGAATCAACCAGTCAAAACATTAGAGTACATGAATCGAAATTGTAATGAAATAGTTGATAACATTGTGAATGGATATTAGAGATATATATAATGGACACATTTTATATTAATAACGTAGACTACAACTATCAAATGATGGATAGATAATTCAATATAACAGAAAAATAAATTATATACATTACTCTAAAATATTATATTTATTATTAATCAAATTAAAGAGCCTAGAAAACACCTATAGGATTGAAGGAATGAATAATATACTACCATATTTAATCATCTAAAACTACTGATGGAAATGAATTAAAATATATATATTAGTCTATTTGGAACAATAATGGTTTTTGAAACATGAAAGGAAAATGATCTATAATAACTATTAGATATTTTATTTTCATCTCTGGGAACGATATTAGAGATGGATAATAGGTTTATATCTATTGTGAATGGTTTGAAATCAGTTGGTGAAAATGAGATTTATAATAATATGTTTTTGGATGATATTATTGATATTCTTCCGAATGAATGAGAGTCAAAGGGAATTTATATTTATGAAACATAACATCATTACAATTTAAATATAGAATTAAATTCCAAAACAGTGATGTAACAGGATAACATGATGAAATTATATATGGAGAACAAAAAAAATGTAAAGAAAGATTTTTTTTACATACACTTATGAATCTTTAAAATTATTGTAAACCACTTAAAAATATATTTCCAAGAATCACACTTATGATAGTGATATAGAGCATAGTGATGGATATTTCACTCAACTATATAAACACATGTTTATGATGTTTATGAAAATGGTTTTCTATTGTAAGTATAATAAGGATAGAATAGATATAATATGTTTATAACAAACGATGATAACAAAGATTCTAACAATGTTAGTTTTTATGAGTGTAATAATAAGAAATATATTAAACCAGATATTTGGAGACATAAATAGAAGGATATGAACTATCAAATTTCATAAAAGTGTAATGGGGAGTTTTTATAAAGTTTATAGAAACTTGACATTCTACTGAGGACACAAATTCACAAAGTAAATAAAGTATTAATGATATAGGATATATATATATATATATTTATTAATATTATTCCTAGATATAATATTTTTATAATGGATATTGTTAGTTAATTTATTTTAATTGAGTATTTATGTTTAATTAATAATTTAGATAACGAGGATAATTATCCATTTTTCATTGAAATGAAATAATATGTAACTAACATGAATAAAAAATAAAATAAGTTATTCAAGAAATATGAACATGATATGGTAAAAAAAATATTAAGGATAATGATATTATTTTTAAATATACATCCATGCTGAATCCCAAATGTTTTTCTATTTCATTAACTAATTAAAATAGATATGATGTTATTAAACTAGAATTTGAAGTCGAATGTTTGAAGATGTTTCTCTATAATTTTACTTATAGAAGGGAGGCAATTGATAAATATATCGACAATCTATAACCAACTAAGTATTCACATGGAATCGATTCTTCATCTTATAAAGATCCATAAATTCTATCTAGTTGCTCTTTACTAGAAATTACAATTTTTGCACTTAATATAAAATAGATGATCACTTTAATAATAGATTCATCCAATGAAAGAATAAATATTTCCTCATTTATAAGTATTATAATTCTAATAAGCTAAATGTTTTTAAACAAAAATGAGTTGGGTAGATGTGGATACGTAATTGTTTATTCACAAATGTTTAAATACCCATTCATATTTGGGTTCCAAAAATATCAGTTTAATTTTTTTGGATGAATTTTTAGGGAACCAATGGCTAAACCACATAATAAATATATTGTGGTCACTCTCAAAATATGTCTGAAATCAATTAAAAAGTTTATAATTTTAAATAAATGAATGGTGTATATGTTATATATGGTGATATTGTAAAACATCAAATAGTTGGTATAAATGATGTATCCATCCATGGTGAGATCTTAATTTAAGTTTTTATCTATTTTAATTCATAATAAAAACCACATTTGTAAAATTAAATTATGTATTTAGGTAACTCCATAATAATTAAGAATTAAAATATATCAGCACAAGTTTGGATGTAATTAAAAATTCAACTTCTAATTAGCATGATAATTACTACACTATTGACCTAAATGATCTGACCTTCTAGAACAATAATTTTCTTATAAAAATGAAGGATGTGTTATGACTTCAACCTATAATATTAGTGAACTATAGTTTTTTAACCTTTACAAATCATTTTATAACTAAACAATTGAATAATACTAAAAAACTTATGATTATTTCCTATATATTTATTGAACCCTACCAATATAGTAAGTTTTATAAGCCTTATTTCATAATTATTATTCAAATATAAAATCCAAAAAATCAATAGTTAGTTTACATGAATATTTTCAAAATATTATAATATAAAATTACTTTACAAAAGAACTTCATATATTCAATATGTCATTATTACAAATGATTTACTTATTTTTTCCATATATATAATTTTGAAATATTTTAATTTTTAATGATATCCCTTCTGTAGTTCAAATGATAACAATAAAATAAAATATTTTTGAGTGATTTGGGTGGATTTTTTTAATATTATTTTGAAAAAATATTATAAAGATAAGTGGAATTAAAAATAATTTATCATCATAATTAATTATAAAAAAACGTAGCATTTGAAAGGAATAATTTTTCACTATATCAAATCTTATGTTCTATGTTATGTGAATATCATATTTGTAATAATTTTTTGTTTCAATAAATTAATAAAACCAAAAACACCATATATAATGTTTTACATTTATATATCCTAAACAAAATTCATATCAAATTGTGTAATAAAAGGAAAGTTAAAGTAAATTACATTAGAGTTTTATAATAAAAAACATTCATTTTTAATTGAAAATATAATATTCATAAACTTAATCTTAAATATAATGAATATTTTCATGCGTTACTATTCCGTGTGAAAGTATCATCATATTTTCCATAGATGAACACAATTTTTTAATAATATTATTTATGTTATTTATGGTGATATTTAACCCTTTGTGGTGTCAAAAAATCAAGAACATTAAATCATTTTTTATTGTTTTTTTAAAACAAATTATTATTTACATATTATAGCTGAAACACCAACACCATTTACAATCATTTCAAAGCCAAATTTTTATAATATAATGTTTAGGTTGTTTCAGAACAACCTACCATTATCCCTTGAAATCAGAAAATGTAATGTAATTATCCCATCAATAATATCATCACTAACATTGAAAAACTAATTAAAATATATGTTAATTAAGGAATATGTGTTAACATCTTTCATTATTTTCATATCATGAACTTAAAATTGAATATAATGTATTAGGTGATGAGTTTTTGATAATGATCATGAAAGGGGAACTAAATCATTTCATAAGGTATAAGGTTTTGAACCTATTTGAATGAATATACAATCATATAACTATAGTCTTTAAGTGATTCATATGAAATAAGTCCGATGAAAATATAATAATAATTTTGAATAATGATAGACATGTTGTTGAAGTATATAATCATGAATACAATACATACTATGTGGAAACCATTTATCGTCCATCAATGAATGAATCCGTCATATTTCCATTAGACATTACATCCCATTTCATTTTTTTTTATATTTCAAATAGATTTAAAGTGTTACTTATTTAATGAATATGTTTATGAGGATGATTATGCAGAAAAATATCCTTGTTTTCAAGATTTAATAATTATAAAAATTATTAAAAATTTAATAATGAAATTTATGTACTAAAATAATCTCCATGTTCCTAGTATGCATGTATTTTTGGATTATTACTTCTATATAATTTTAAAAAAAGGAATAGAATATCCCAATAATTTTATCAAAAAATAATTTAAGGATAATAAAACAAAATATATAAACATAAATGATAAAATTTTCATGTCCACCTTAAAATATATTAAAGATATTTTTTCAAAACTAAGGGAATGTTAATTGGAAATGTGTATGATGGGTAAACATAATTTTATTAATGGATTCAAAATGTATTAGAAACAAATTAAAAAAATATGACTCAACATAGTCACATAAGATAATTACTTAAATTATTAGTTTTTAACACTAATTTATGTCACAATACTCAATTGATTACCTCAAGTCAACTAGATCTTATTTAGTCTATTAAATTGATAGTTCAAAACCATTATAGAGGGATGATAATATGTTTATTACACTTGACTGTAATTTTATCATATATTATGTACTACTTTTCTTTTTCTGTTAGATTTCAAGCTAATCCAACGAATCTGAATTTATAGAAATAAATCTATCCATTCACTATCTTTAGTGAATATCTAATAAATAACTTTTTTATACTTTAGGAAAAAAATTTATATGCATAAATTTTCTTTATGAAGTATTTAATGGTTTTAGAATGGATTAAAAATTAATTTTTTAACATTTCACTTCTTACGTGAAGCTCTTTATTCAAGATCAAACATGAATGATATTCAGTAGCAATCCCCACCACATAATCGAGGTATTTAGAAGTGGGATGTTTCTTCCCCCAAATGTTGGGGATAAAACACAAGAAATAATTTCAAAATATTTTTTTCTCAAACTCTTATTGTTTTACAACAATTATTCGATTTTTGATCAAATAATCGCATACATTACTCATATGAAAAGATAGTTATAATTAATTAATTCCTTCATAATCATGTACATTTAAAAGAAATTATTCTTGAATTTATCATATACTAAAAACCATCTTTCCAATATCATTAATATACAATTAAATTTTGAATGATTTTATATATAAAATTTAAGATACAAATAATCGTATTTAAGTGATCATATTCTATATTTGATATATCTTACAAGGACATTGAAAAAATACACAAAAAATGGGGATGAAATTGATTGTATATAATTATTCTAATAGTTATTACATATACTATAAATAAATTTTAATGAATTTTAATTAGATAAAAATAATGAATTCAATTAAAATTCTAAAACCATTCATTTAAAAAAATCTGTATATATGTATACATATTTAAATATATATTACTGAAGTTAATTTATTTATAAAATTAATATTTTTTTGAGTTTCCAATATCAGTAACATTTATTTATTATTTCATTTTCATATTGAGTTTTACTAATAATTAAAAAATTTAGAGTTAAAAGTACTATATGGAAATTTAGTATTTACAATATAATGATATTTTCTGTAATAGATTCTCAGGTAGGATTAATATTAGAAAATAAATGAATTTTGATATCAATGTCATAAAATAATCATGTTTTTCTATATAAGCAGTTCTTTCTATTCATATTATAAAAAAATAATTGTTTTATGATTATATGAAAAAATATTTATATCCTCTGGTATATCCAAATTGAGAGTTAAATAAAAAAAAATTAAATACCATAGGATAATTTTTTTTTATTTTAGTGGATTTGAAATGGTTTAGATAAAATTAATCACTTATTAATAGAGTGGTTATTTTTTAGAAATGGACATAAATGAATATTCTTATTAAGAAGGGCTATCTATTTTGTTATTCATTTAATCTGTATTTTTTCAACTCTATATTTTGAGACACATAAAGAGCATAAGAGAATGAGGTTTTATATTCAAAATTGATAGTATGTGATTATTATAAATACATTTATGTAATATGTTGATATTATAATACTAGGAAAATACTTTATTATAACAGAAAATCATTTTTAATTGAATAATTATTTAATAAATATAATGGTTTAAACAATATTTTTCTTATTGGGCATTTCTTTCACAAGATTATTTCTCTAGAAAAAAACAACCTATCATATTTTCAAATAGGATAAAGGAAAATAAAATCATTGAGGATATATTTAATAGGATTAATATGGAGCAATATACAACAGATATGAGATTTAAAAATACGTATTATAAAGGTTTACCTCTAGTCAAAAATTGAAAAATAGAGACTTCCAAAAAGAAAATTAGAGAGAGAAGTCATGATAGTAGAATGGTTCAAATAAAAAATTAGACATATATTCAATAATAATTAATATTTTAACAAATATAGATAGGGAGAAATTTAAAATGATAGTATCCATTCATTAATATGAAATACCATATAAGAATAAACAAATTAGTAGGAATAATGTTGAGAGAGATAAGACCACATCATATTTTAGTATAACAATACATAAAGTAAAATACTTGAGATTCAAAGGGATAAAGGAAAGGTTATATTAAAAATAAAGTATGGATTTTCTAAATTTAATGACCCATGATATATTATTTTCTTATTTTCCAAAAATTATATTACTATTTAAATGATTCTGCATAATATTCCTAACTATTTTTTAATAGTAAAAGGAAAATGAAATGTAAAAAAATACAATATAAAAGAAACCTCAAAATGTATTTTACATTCATTATTTGAGAAAGGAGGTAATTTTTATACAAGACTATCAAAAATATCCCAAACAACACTCAACTAGAACTATCCTCAAGAATTATAATTTTCAGTTCCATCGTGAACACCTGATTGGGATAATAAACTTATGAATTCTCTTCTATTGGAATGTCCTGACAATCAAAGTCTGATTATAAGGAATTGGTGATGTTATGAACGTTTATCATCAATAATAAATTATGGGAAGAATCCATGGAATCCAATTCCAAAAAACTATTCAAGTTCAAATAATATAAATCTATAAATTTAGATGATCAAAATGAGGAGGAAAAAGTAGAAAAATTGATTAATATTGATGATAATAATTCTACTGGTTTATGATGGAATGTCCAACTAGAAATAATTCAGATGATATATATCCTAAATATTCTGACTTAACCAATAATTTGTATACAAGGGTAGATTAATATTTAAAAATTCCTACATACAAATTAAATCTAGTATCTGATGATTTTTTAATGGGGGATGGTGCCGTGTACAAAAGACCATAGCACATATTTTCTAAAATTAAAGAAAGATATTAAATGAGTCTAGATTACAGAATCATATTACAATACTTCTTTTGAAGAGGTAAAAAATCACCAGGGAGATCATAAAGACAGGTAATATCTTGATTTACTCTTTTATTAGCAAGGATATCAGCAAATTTAGTTTCTTCACGTTAAAAATGAGTTATAATGTAGTTCATGTTGCGAAGAGAGTTGGTGAAATCCATCCAAAAGGTTGTAATTGACCATGCATGTTGTGTCACACCATTCCAAATAACATGCACAATGGTGGTAGAATCACATTCAATCCAGATATTTTTCCAACCATGGATCCTTTCAAACAAAACAACATGTATCATTCCCATAATTTTGGGTTGTATCGAAGTGAAAATTCAGAGTGAACCAAGAAAAAATCTGAGGATCTGACCATGATGATTCTTGAAGACAACCCCACAACCCGTAGGACTTGTACTTCCTATATAGGCCCCATTAACATTAACATTATTTATCAATTAGTTTATTAAAAAACATACATCAAGGTTGGATGAATTATAAAATGATATGTTCTGATAGACCATTCAGCTGAGGGTAATTTATAATACTTTTCATATAAATTTACAAATTAGTAAATCCATAGTAATTATGAATAATAAAAATAAGTATTAATATTATCTTCAATCCCAAAAAAAAATTTGGTTTAATATATTCAAAATGAATCCATATTTAAAAAAAATAATGAATAATTTTATCTAGTTATTCGAGTCCATGTTATATCCCAAATTATAAAAGATAGTGGTATCTAGATCTAATAATATCAATTAGAATGAAATTACTTCTACAATATATGTGTACTATTATAACATGGATTCAGGTTCTCAGGTAAAAAAAGGGTAATATAGATTAGATAATTTGAGAGATAGATAATAATATTAAACACTATGAACAAAAAAATAAATTTTATATTTTATATTATATCACTATTAATTCAATGAAACATTTTTCCTTCCATGATTTTTTAACATTATAGGGTTTCATTTAAAAAATAAGAATTAGTGAAAGGTTTTTTTCCCAAAGAATAGAAAGTTTATTATTTCTTATCATATATTAAAAATTATTTTTAGCATGTCTTTTTATTATAGTAAAGGGATAGATTTTTTTTTCATTTATTAAAAAATATTATCATATGTATCCTACCTTTGATAAATCATAATAAACATAAAATTTTAATTCTATTTACATGAAATGTGAAATGTTCTATTTTATAGAATCATTTCATATAAATTAAAAATATTTTGAATTTATTAACACTAAATTTATTTTAATATTCCTTAATTATGATTCATTTGACATGTGTACAAATAGTAGATATTTTTGGGCATCTACATAATTTTTAGAGTGGAATTTTTCATTTCAAAACTCATAGAAATTATTTTACAATTTTTCTTTAAAAATGATTATAAATATAGTACTGAGACTCTGAGTAATAGATACCAATGTATGGAAATTAAATTGTTAATCATGACCTCAATAAGTGTGATATACCATTAGTTTTTATTTTTAGAGTTAGTAGAATTCTTGTATTAATGAGGTTTTAATTGTAAAATAACTATGAATTTCCATTGAAATTATTTTAATCTTAATTGAATGTTATTGGAGTAGTTTCCAGAATGTGATATTGGTTTATTGATCTTTTTTATTGAATAATATCTTAAGATAAGAGTTTTATATTATTATATCTTGATAAAAAATTTATATGGATAAAACTTATTTGTTATGATATTCTAACTGAGAAGGTTCTAATATTGAACTATATTTTTAAAGATTTAGGAATTTTTATTCCTACACATTTGGATCAATAAATTATGAGGGTATAGGGATATGAACATTAATATACTCTCATTAATATAATATTATTATGTGTTTTTATTTTCATCAATAAATACATGTTACTTTTATATATTTTGTTTAGTAATTTGATATTTAACATTTTATTCATTAATTTTTGAATATCTGAATATAAGTGAATCATCCAAATTTCATTAATATGGATGATAACTTTTTCTTAATTCACACTGATTTATTTATATATATTTAATCTACTATATTTCATTACAAATTATATTTTTCAATAAATAGATATAATTTTATAATTTTATTAAAAACATAAATTCACCGACCTTATTAAGCATCTATATTCGGATATCATCAATTGGGAAACTAAATGTATAGATACTCCTATTGTATGGAGTATCATATATATTATTTTATCAATTTTCCCTATGTCACAGCGTTTATTGGTATTGTAAAACTAGTAAGTCTTTAGTTGAGATTTCACCAATGATATAATTTTATTGGCTGAAAACCCCTTATGGTTTCTCATTAAACACCAAATTTGTAATTTAACTAATGTTTTTGAGAGTATTTATTATTCCAATATCATATTAATCATATAATATTATGATTGGTTATATAGGTATTTATATTAATTGTATTTTATTAATCTAAAATATGGTTTTCTAATGATGTACCGTAATTATAAATTCTCTCGTAATATCACATGAAAGAGTCATGGTTGAACTTTAGTGTGGGTGATTTTTAATTTCACCTTGAGTTTGAGAGTTAAGTAGTTTTGATCATGTTAAGGTGATATAATATCAATGTTAAAGGATTGGTGATTCTAAGAGAATTTAGGTAGTGGATGAAAACTGATGTTTACTATGAAATAAAATATCATAATTTTTAAATCAAATCAAATGTGGTTTTGGATATGTTTGTTTTGCGTTGAGTATCAGATTCAATATTTCTAATTTGATAAATGATTATATGGGTAAAGTGCATAAGTAGTTAAACTATTCCTAATTCAGTTAAAAATTTTGGATGAGTAATGGTATTGAGTTATGATCTTTGGATATAAATTATGATTATAATCACAGCTTTTTATTGTGGATTAGATGAAAAATATTATAGATTTTTTATGTAAAAATGTAATTACAGGTCGTTGAATTAAGATAAAATTTCAATTAATGATATTTGAAGGCCATGAGAGTTAAAATTTTGTATTTTAATGGAATATAACTTCTTTATACATGAGAATGTGTATTTTTATGTATGTGTTCATTTTTTGTTAATGTAATTGAGAAAATAATGAATTTTTCTAATGAAATGCTAAGTAAAGGTGTATTGGGTACCATTTGGCTACACGTAGGGGATTTCCCCAAGTTAGGCCCACTGAGTGTTTGGTATTCTACACTATTTACCCAATGATCTATCGAGTAGATGGTATAGATAACTGTGCACCTATCAGTCCATTTGGAAGTCTTTAAAAATGAGGTTCATGAACATAATTTTATATTGGTACCATTTATAGATTTAATAGAGAAGGCAACTCAATGGAGGTTATTTTTGGATAACCCTCACCTTTATTCCTCACCCATTCAATTATCGTAATGAAGTATTGATCCAACAATGTTATATAGATATCTAAGGTAGGTATCCCCTTTATTAACCCTATATTATTATTCTATTTCATTCAAATATTTATAGTAATTTTGGGTTATGTATTGGATTATTATTTCGTAAAATCATTTTTGAATCATCTCAAACCATGGTACATCGCAGTGGGGTGAGTGATGGTATAGAGTGTAATGTCCCAGACCCCAAAACCTACCATAACAGTGCTATCAGGTCTGGTGTTACTACCTCAGATGAACCTCCCCAAACACCAAAGGCTATCGACTAGCAGTGATGGTGTAAAAAGGTATAGTGAGGAGGATATACCCTCTCAACAGAAAAGAAGGTACTGGACTGAGCATAATAATAAATCATACAGCAGTAATAATGACTCAGTACACTAAAACCAATTCCACATAGGGGAAGCACAACAATATCAAATAAATATCGGAAGAAATATGTAACAAGTGAAGTGATAAGAAAAAAATAACATCATGTTGAACATCAATTGTAACAACTACAAAATCCATGCATGCATCCACAGTAGGCCATACATGTCAATAAACAATAGAGTCCTTGGATAACAAGTAGTATCAATTCAATAAAGTAAGCATGTCGATACAGGTAAGAATGAAAATCAATGTAAAATCCAACGAGCCATGACCTCAAGGTCCCTACCACCTCTAGGAAACATCTAATACAATCCAGATCCTAAAGATTATCTCTTTACAACATGTAAATCAATAAATTATACACATGTCTTGAAGGGCCCATGTAGGGTGAGATACAAATCTCAGTAGGATACCACCCAATGGTGCATACCTTGTATATGTGTTCATGTAGGAATGCATATATAAGGAATGAAAACAGTATGATTCGAAATGTAAAAAAGAATCTAAAATGGTGCTCAATAGCCACAAGAGAGTGTCACCTGCTTAGGACAATGTTGGAATCTCAGTTGTGTAACTTGGAACCAGGTGCTTCCCGACAACGCATGTCTCATTTATCAATGAACCAAAGGAACACCCAAGAAATAGTACCTTGGCACCATGTTCCACCTGACCCCACATGTCTAAAATTATGAAATCTTGTAGGCATGCCCAAGAAGTAGTAACCTGTAACCATGTGCCTCTTAACACCTCGTGTCTCAAATACTGATGCACCAATGAACTTCCAAATAATCTGAATTCTCCTCAACTTCCACACTGCTTCCACAACAAGCACCCTCAAAATATAATCACCTAACCATAACTACATGGTTCTTTACCCACATGAGGGGTAAAACCACCACAACACAGATTCACCTATGTGCACACGACCCAAATCACAGGTGAGAAATAATCACCAAATTTAGAACCCATTCCACATCCTCTTTAGCCCCACATGCCCCTATGACCATATCACTCAGAATCTGGTGGTCTTTCTACCAAGGTAAACTGGGATATGGCCAACCTGATAGTCACACTTCCTCAACCTGATGTCCATGATGCCCAATCCAATGGTGAAACCACCAAAGTATTCTAGTCCATGACTAACTTTTGATCAATATCACTCAAGAATATTTGGGACACACCCAACACAACCCAAATGTTCTACAATATTAAATATTAATCATCACAAATTTTTAATCAAAATAATCACTCTAAATAGGAATTATTTTAAAAATATGAATTGTGGTAGCCATGTACTATCCCATACCAGTACTGAGGTCTTTCAATCCTCTAATAAAAATATTCGTTCTTAAAAAGTTTAAACTTAACAGTTTCATCAAAACAATTCAATTGTAATCATTTTGGAACCCCCGACCAAAATTCCCCAAATGTGAAACGACCTCTAAGCCGACTACACTCAAGCGTAACAAGGTAATTGATTGTACAATGACATATCATATGGAATATGGTCAATTCAATATAATGAAACATGGGTCTCTCTCAATACCTGATATTGTGCAAAAAATCGGCAACCCCCAAATGACCACAAGAAATAAACAAAAAAAGGTATGCATCAACTAACTTAGAATCATAGACATAGGCACGTCCAATATAGATCTGCATTTATAATACAATCTTCATAGATCGTCATTTATATAAAATATAAGTAATTATACTCAGATGGAAACATCAAAGGAACAATAAAAAAATAGGATGCGCGAGAGTAGCCTTATAGATGCGGTCCCACAGCCACTGAATAATTGATGAATTTATTTCGGATGAATAATCTAGGAGAAGAAACATTCTTCACATTCCATAGCATCATAATCCATAAATAGAGAAGATGAATATGTTTTAGTAAAAGGGACATGAAACACTCAAATATAAAAAATATAAAAAAAAAAAGCGCACGTTGTGTATTAAAGACTACAGACCATATAGTATGTTGTCCATACTCTGACTTACATGGGTCTCTAGGTCATCACAAGTCCTACACATATCACGCGGGTCAACACACATCTATGAATCAGCCGTAATGAAGAATGTAAAACACACAGCATGTTCGTGAACACCACATGTCATGTAGTATATTATCTTTTACACGGCCAACACACAACATGTAATAAGTCATCACACAGTCTGTACACACCAAACATACACATGACGTGTACTATAGAGTACATTGTGTGTAACCTAGAATTTTACTGAACTATCCAGTCTCCCTTATTTTCTCAAAAACTATCCCGAAACAAAAATAAAAAGAAACCAATACATTAAATTAAGAACCACATTCATACAAACTTCCCCCCTTAATGAAATTATATCCCAAATTTTCCTTATAAGGGTGGTGAAGAAAACTCTCGACAACTCTAGAAAAAAACTCAAATAAATCAATTATATGTTGACCTATTACCCATTATCATTGTCTTCCCATGAGGCATCATCACCCCTACACCCAATCAGGTGTCCCTGTGTCATTCCTGACACCAAAACACATCCCACACCCCATCTATTTCTACCTCAACAAGGTCATGCATCCCACAGATCCTAAAAAAATATTGGGGCCTTGTACCTCAAGTAACCTGCATTCTCGATGCACTAATTCCCTTGACTCCTTATGTATTCTGGTTCCTTGATGCTCATGACGCCACACATCCCATATATATAAATATATATAAATATATCATAGATCATAAACGCTGTAAATCCCACTGACTAGCATCTAGTCATTCCACATATATCCTATGAACCTCATGCACTCAAAATGGGCATTACTCTAGAGGAGATTCCAAAATGAAACTAGAGAAATCATATCCAATTCTGCAACATACCTCTGACTATCATGATCCCAACGACCTGCTCATCATATGGTAGCTCCATTGTGTGAAAAAGGCGTGATGCATGACTTCCTGATACCTAACCTCCCTACGGTGAAACTCCCGTCACTAGCCACAAAACTCTCAGTTGGGTCCTACTATCTCTGCAAAATCTTCCCCATGCATCTGAGCCTCTACTACCATCACCTGGTATCAATCATGAATCGACCATGGATGCCACTATCTATCATGGTCATTTCCTTTCAGCTATCTGATAATTCTCCCTGCAGAACCTCTCCATATGTCCAACCTATCCACTTTCCTAAAACTCCTTTGGAGGAAAATCACACCGGGTCTGGACATTCCCTGCCTGCCCACACTAAAATCAGACCACTGATGAACCACCACGATGTGGTCAAGCTGATTCATTGTCCTCACTGCCATTCTAGAACTCATCCTGAAATCAATTCCTACTATCTGAACCATCACATGAAGCCGTTGACCAACACAAATGGGACTTGTATATCATTTTACACTAGAAAATGAGTGTCTGATTCATCACCTATGAGAATGAGGCCAACCTGAAGGTGTTTACCAACACCTTAATGACATGAAGTAAGACATATTTGAAGTGGCTCACCCTCGTGGTTTCAACACTTACCATACATGGTGAAAAGTGAGACAACTCAGTAAAGGTATCTGCATAGTCCATGACAGACATGTCACCCTACTAGAGGCTCAAGAACTCTAGAGAACTCTCTACCCTTAGTGTCTGTTGGAAAAAGTTATCAAAAAACCTAACCTCGATGTCCTTCTATTATAGAATATCTTTTCTGCGATCTTGAACCTACAAATCCCACCAATGCCTCACCGGGCTTCTCAACATTTACATCTCCTGCTTGACCCTCTTACATGGAGGCATCGCATGCTTCTCGAAGATTATCTGCATGATCTCTATCCAGTTCTCACCTGACTACGAACCACCTTCACTATAGAAAAGAGGCGGGTGTTGTGACTGGAATTACCCTAAAAAATATTACATAGATGGATCTTTACCCTACATGCCTTTGAAAATCCCCTGCCAGACATTTACCAGACCAGTTAAGAGCTTCTTTGTCGAGCCGCAACCCAAATGCTACTAATCCCAGTAGCTGATCTGCCTACATTTGATCCTAAACCTAATTCTACCCTGAATCATATGCCTTTGCCTCAGGATATGCATGCCCCTCAGGTGTCTGAACATGCTCGTTCTCCTATGTCATTGTACCATCACCCATATGAAGTTCCTTCGAGCTATCCACTAGGAACCCGTTGAATACTATCAATGGTCACACATCCCATATATAAGTATAAAACAATATATTCAATGCATATAGGAGATGAAGTAAAAAAGGTAGTGTGTAATTAAAATCCCTTACTCTCCCCCACTGAAACCATGCCTATAGAATCCAAGCATCATCGCCCCTTTACCTACCCTTAACAAAGACAAGTATCAAAAGTACCTCGGTCAATGCTTGTCCCGACAACCATAGTTGCCTCAAACCAGTGTCCAAATTTCCAAATACTGGTGATAATCATCAACTTAGTCATAGTACCTTCTTACTCATATACAATGTGGGCCCAAATCTCATGACACATTCAATTTTACTTAATTCAAAGCATAACATATGACATTGCAATAAAAAATTAATTCTATCAATAATTTAACTCCTCACATTTCAGAAGAATCTACAGCATGAAAATTGATATTATTCACTAGATATTATCAATTGACAAATCATACATACAGATAATAAATTGAAATAATCTAATAATGTTCCTATCAAAATCCATGAAAACATACCTTTTCCATACTAAGATAAAGTATAATTATCCCTTACTGCACTTTGTAAAGGGTCACATATCGAAATCAATAATACAAAACACCAAGGGATCCGTCAAGGTTGAAATCAAATTAATAGTAATCTCAGAAAAAGAAAAACATAAATTCCCACCATAGGTAACATGGTCTATCCCTCATACATGGGGATGAAGGCACCTAAGAACAAGTTAGAAACTGAGTTCCAATAACGAGCTATCTCGAGTCTACAATATCCCATATAGTAATCAAGGAAAAATTAAAAGGTAGTATTGAACTCATTAGTAGTCACTCATAAGATGATACTAAGTCCCTACAATAAAAAGTCTTCTAATACAACTTTGTAGTGTCCTAGACCAAAAAAGCTACCCAAATAGTGTAATCGGGTCTAATGTTACTACCTTAGGCACACCTCCCCCAACGCCAAAGGCTACTGACTAGAAGCGAGTGTCTAAAAACGTATAGTGGGGAGGATATACCCTCTCGGAGGAAAATAAGGTACAGTTCCAAGAATAATAATAAAACTTGCAGTGCTAATAATGACTCAGTAAACTCGAACCACCCACCCAGGGGAAGAACAACAATATAAAATTAATAGTGGACGAAATATATAATAAATGATGGAAAAATTAAATAGAATATCATGATGATCATCATTTGTAACTACCAAAAACCAATCATGCATCCATACCAGGTCATACAGGTCAATAAACAATGGTGCCCATGGCTAACCAATAATATCTACGAAATAATGTAAGAATGTAAATAAATGAAAGAATGAAAAACAAATGAAACTCCAACCAGGCATGAACTCAAGGTCCATACCATCTCTATGTAATAGCTAATACGATCCAGCTCCGAAAGTTGATATATTTCCATCATGTAAATCCATAAAGTCTAAATGCATCCTGATGGGCCTGTGTAGGGTGTGAGATGAGTATCAGTAGGACACAACCCAATGGTGCACACCTTGTATAAGTGTTTAAGTAGAAATTAATCTATAAGAAAAGTAAATATTATGATGCACAATGTTAAAAAAATATTCAAGGGTGCTCAATGACCACCATGAAGGGTCACCTACTTCATCCAACACTAGAATCTTAGTTGCGTAACCTGGAACCATGTGAATCCCGACACCGCGTGTCTTAGGTACTGATGTACTGAAGAAACACCCAAGAAATCATAACCTGACACCATGTGCCTCTTGAAACTGCATGTCTCAATTACTGACATCTCATAGGCATGACGAAATGGTAGTAACCTAGAATCTTGTTCCTCCTTACACCTCGTGTCTCAAGTAATGACATCTCATGCTATGCCCAAACATTCTGAAGGCCCATCACCTTCCATGTGGCCTCCACGACAGGCACCCCCAAACCATAATCACCTAACCACATCTACAGGGGCCTCTACCCACATGAGTTGTCAAAAAAACCTCATCATGGAGTCACCTATGTGCACACAAAAACAAATTATGGTTGAGTATTAATCACCAAATTTAGAACACAATCCAAAACCTCTTTGGCACCTCATGACCCTATGACCATGTGGCTTAGAATCCGATGGCCTTTCCATCAAAGTAACATGGGCAATGCCCAACTTCATAATCACACTGCCTCAATCTGATGCAAATAATGCCCAATCCTATGTTTAAACCACCCAAATAATCTAGACCAAGCCCCAACTGTGATCAACATCACTCATGAATAAACATAATAATGATTAAATAGTTTAAAATTATTATTTTAATAAAAGAAATTCATTTTTTATCTTTTGGGAACCCGAACCAAAATTCCATAAATGAGAAATGTCCTCTAACACTGCCTTTCTCAATCATAAAAAGGTAAGGGAATTCCCCAATTACATCCCACAAGGTATTAAGTCAACTTAATATATAGAGACATGGGACTCTCTCAATACACGATGTTTCCCAAAAAGGCAGCATCCACCAAATGTCCAAAAAGTCTCAAAATATAGTATGGAAAACCTACCTTAGACTAGTAGAATTAGGAATCTCTACTATATAGCACCAATTCAAAGAAGATCTTCATAGATCTCCATTTTTGTAAAATCTCTGAAATTCTACTCGAATGGAAACTATGTTGTGTGAGGAAACGGAACAAAAACAGAATAAGATTAAAGGGTTTATACTTCTTGATGTGGTCCCGTAGCCATTTAAAGATTAATGAATTTTTATCGGATGAAGAATCTAGGAGAAGAAATATTCATGGAATTCTGGAGTGTCATAGTTTGGAAACAGGGAAGAGGAATATGTTTTCGAAGATGAGACGCAATTCTCTCGTATATATGTGAATAAAAAAAGGCACACAACGAGTTTTAAAGACTACATGTAATGTATTATATTATCCGTACTTTTAATTATGTTGTTTTCCATGTCATCACACAAATTAAATTCATCACATAGGTCAAGACATGGCTAGGAATCACTTGATACGTGGAATGTAAGATACACGGAGTGTTAGGGAACACTACACACCATGTAGTATATTGTTTTTTAAATAATCACCACACAACATGTAATAAGTCAGCATGTGGTCAGTAGACGCCTAACACACACACAACATGTACTATAGAGTACATGGTGTGTAACATGGAATTTTCCAGAACTATCCAGTTTCACATGTTTTCCAAAAAAATAGCTCAAAATAGAAAGATAAACAAACTCATACCCTAATGTAAGAACCGAGTTCTTACATTGAGGGAAGATGAATGTACACCTATGTAACACCCATGATTACATTATTGTAATTGAAAATGTTATTTTGATAAAAATAAAATAAAAATTATATATTAATATTTCATGACTTAAAAACATTTAATTAGATAGGATGAATATTGATATTGAACATAATATGTCTAAATAATCATAGAATTCTTTTTTAAAATTTTTCCTTTATATTTATTCTTTTATGATTAATTGAAAATTTAGTATTCAACTATTCATACTTATTTTTATAATAATGACAAATAATATGTATAATTAAAAATTTATTTAATATCAATTTGATAGAATAAATATAACGTCATATGGAGGTAAAAATGGATATTTTACAAAAAACTATTTTTAAATTCATAATTTATTTCCATTATAATTATATTTAAATAATATTTAATAATGAAAATTTTAATTGAAATTTTTATATTATATATATAAATACATGAAATTAAATCTATAAAATGATAATTACAAGTCATATAGTAAATGTAATATCATCATATGACATAAAAATGTATTTCATAAAAAACATTTTTTTGACACATTTTGTTTGATTATTTTGAATTTATAATTTCCCAATTATGTGAATTGAATATGATAAAATATATTTAATTTTTGTAATCAACATAATTAATATTATTTAATATGTTCGACTTAATTCTTGGCCATAATTTATAGAAAATATAGTAAAAATTAATTACCATGGTTAAGGTCAAAATCGGTTTACGAAAGGGTTATCCAAAAAATATATTGGTAAAAATGGTGAATATTTTTTCTAAATTAACAATTTTATTAATATTTGAAACATAACCTTATTACCTTATAATATTATATATTTTGTTTCATTTTTTGAATGTTAGTGAATTGATATTATTTTAATACTTCAAAAATTACAACGGTGACAGACACCTCAATTAAAAAATGGTACATCCTCCCAAAAATAATTTACAACAATAAATCCACTTATCTCAAAATAAACCTACCATAATATCAAAATAACATCCTTATACACATTATAAAGGTTTTTTTGTTTCCCAAATACTAACAATAGTGTCTTTAATATGAGATCCAAGGGATGTTTTTCTAATCAAATGGAATTTTCTTTACTAATATCTTTATTTTATACTTCTTATTTAGCCACCATTAGTTATGTCATAAAAATTAAAATATAATAATAAATTTATATAAGATATAATAATATGCTATTATGTTGATAGAATAAATTTATCCTTATTTTTATCTATCAAATTAGAATCAAACCCATCTATTATATGTAAAATGGACTGCCACCTCGCAAACAGATGTAATTTGTTTCCATCACCGAATCACATGGATATTAATAATGATTGAAATAATGAATATATATGATAATTATGACAGAATATTGATTCATGAAAATTAATATATCATCTAATTCATTTCCCTTTCACTAATTAATGAATGATAACATCACTTTTGTGTATGCTCGACCTATCATATCCATGAAGCGATGTGATTCATTTTCCATATCCAAATTTCAATAATGATTATAAAATGGTATCTAATGAAATATATGATATTTATAAAATTACTAGCTTTAGGAATATTAGGGAAGTATATTCTATGCACATGAAGTGGAACATCTACAATAAACATGAATGAGAAAATGAGGCATTTAACACCCATAGAAATGGTAATAATAAAATATTATTACAGAATGGGTGATAAGATATTATAAGATGATCCAATATGATATTTTAAATATTAATATATTTATGATATAAATTACTAAAATGTTAAAAACCATTATATATTTGTTCAAATAACTTTCCAGTAAGGGGAAGCGTGAAGTAAGGGATTTTGTCTCAATTTTCAATCTATTGAGATATATTTGATAATATGAACCTATTTAATTTTATTTGATATATATAATTCCACATTGATATATTTTATAAGAATATAAATTTTTTCATGATTATTAATATTTAAATTAAATTTTATTATATCAATGTGTTTCAATTTAAATGTTTCTAAATAGGTAAGGATATATTTTACAATCGATTTTTTGGGATTGATTTATTTATAATTGAAGGGATACTATGATCTATTATTAATAAAATCTATTTATATTCAAATTTATTGGATATTAAAATATTTTAACTATTTTCTTCTAATTGTTTCTCAATTTTACACTTGAATAAATAAAATAAATGTCTAAAAAACCATAATTTTATTTCTCTTTTATTTGAATATAATTTTGTTCGGTGTATATATTTTTTAAAATTTCTTTTTAAAAGTATTTTTAAAATTAAAATGAGTTTTTAATGATATTTTATGTTATAATTTAATTTTAATAGATTTTAAACAAACATTGATAATTTTTTTTAAAAAAATGACATTTTCGACATTCCTTAAAAAATTCAAATGAATATTTTTAATGTATATGACATTAACACACTATACATTTTTCTTAAAAATTTTATAGTATTCAACTTATTCTTTATGTTTTCTATGGTTTTGAAAATAAATTTATTGTAAGAAAAAAACTTCGCATTTTTCATTTTATTTTATTCTCTAAAAGGAATGAAAATTTTAAAAGCCTATATTTTTATATGAATTGATTCTCATTTTTTGTCACTTATTAATTTGTAGTCTTTAACAGTATCTTAAAACATCACTTTATTATGATAAATTATTTTTACATTTCCATTAAATATATATTTTATTTATTTCATGGATATTATTGTTATCTAAATCATATACCATTTCTATATAAAATCGATTACTTCGAATGTTATTTGATTGATTGAGGAAATATATATATTTTATAGTCTTTTTCTAATATAGGCATTTATTGAAATGTAATATTTTTCATGAATTTAATTGATTCTTACATATACGTGGAATGTATTAGACATGCAGTGATTCATGGGTCCCAGTATTATATAGCCCCTTTTTGGATCAAAAGTGCTCACGAGACAAATTAACTTGTAAGATTAAATGTGTTTTTGATGAATACCTATGAATCAATTAAACTATTTTGGTTCAATGTCTTAATAGAATATATATCATGATTTATGAGATAATGAAGCCCAATATTAATTTTTTCCTTCATGGATAATTCATTTATTTTTATCCATGTGTTATTATAATTGATATTGTCCATAGATACATTCTATTATTATGTGTTTGATAAAATGGAATTTGTTTTCGTCCAATTTCCTTTCCATATGGATTATAAATTATTTACCAAAAATAGATTCCACAATACCTAACCCTTATTGAGATTTTTATTTCAGATTTATTTATTTTTCATTTATCAAGGATGTGACTACAAAATCTTTTAATGAGTTTCAAGGATGTCGATCATATGTATTTCTTATGTTATATGTTTTTTCCCAATATAAAATGAGTATCATGTAATTATATAGTTATCAAGGACCACTAAAATTATCAATATTTTTTGATGTGATCCCTTTTATCTTATTAAAATTTAAAAAAGTAGTCACATGGTCTTGACTAATAGATTTGGGGTTATTATTGTTAGAATCAGAGGATGATTAGTGGAATTGGTGAGAAATATATTTAGAGAAACATGGATTAGGGGACATAACAATATAATAGACTATGAGGATAAGTCTATGTATATGATAACATCATAAAGTTTTTGGTAATATATAGATTATGTAGTTTTCCTAGAAATATACTCAATTCTAGATACTACATGTAGATGTGGTTTCGGAACAAATTAATGGGGTAGTAAACCAAAAAATAATTCGATGTATATATCTCGGCCAATGTTTAGGTATTTCTTGAGTGTTCCATTACTAGGCACACAGTCAAACACTCTAGAGGTTTATTCTTTAGTTAATTCACATATTCTTTACAAATCATTATGAAGGATTTGGGAATATTTTTCAAATTTAAATATATTCCAAAAGAAACAACATTGATTATTCTAATATTAATGCTATATAAATTCTCAATTTATTTTTACAGTTATATCTATTTTAGATATATATATATATATATATTATTAAAAATTAATAATTTTGTGAACTAATTGAGTATATATCATTTATTAAAAATGGAATATAGTATAAATATTGCTACTAATAGTCATGGTTGATGTCTAAATTTTCATGTTGAGAAATCCAATACAATTAGTGTTGGAGCTAAGAAGATAATGGATATATCAGGAAGTCTAACCTCAGTTATGACAAATAATATTTCACAAATGGAGTAACATGATTTTCCCTAGAATGATACACTAATATTAGATTAATTTATTTGATATAATCCCCAACATTTTAGTGGAACATCCAATCCAGTGGTGGTTAAAAAATAGATTAAGTCCCTTGAAAAGATAAGTCTCTCCATGGGATATGATAAAAAAGTGAAATTTTATACTAGTATTATATTATATTAAAGTACATTTACATAAATGGTGGACATTAATCTATTATAAAAAGTAGGAAGAAGAAATATAACATGTGGAATGGAGTGATTTTAAAGTAAAATTCATCAATAAATATTTATATTATGAGAAATGAAATGAAAAGAAGAGAATGTTCCTCAGCTTAATCAAAAAGGAAGGAAAATGTTTTTTAGGGTTTGAGGCTTCATTTAAAATACTATATATTTATTATATTTATTATATACATTATATGGAATGAAATAATGTCCATTTACTTTAATGTTATATGATAAGTCTCTAACATGCACTGGTTTCTAAAATTTTTTCATCAAATGATGAAATATTATTATGAAATAACAAAATAAGGAAGAATATAGATCATATATAATAAATTGAAATAATAAATTAATAGATCATATGAAAATCAGTAAAAAGGGAACACATCAAAGAAGAGGAATAAAATGAATAAATTTATATCATATTAAAATTATATAAAGAGGCTTCCTAGAAAATGATTGAAGGGAATGGGATTTTGTTACAAGTATAGAGATAAGGTCCATTTCGATAATGAATGTAATGGAAAAAGTGACAAAAAATATCTATTTATTCGAATATATATAAATAGGTAATTAATCAAAATAATTTCTCAGGCATCATGGGAACGTACCGTAGGAGAGGCTAAAGGGAGACAATCAGGATTATGAGATCCCTGCAACTGAGGTTCATGCTCCTAAGTATTTGGTTAAATGTAATTTTTTCATATCGTCAAATTTATATAATTATTTATTTTATTATTTATGTTGACCACAAATATTATGATAATCACAATTATGTTTCAATATGCTTTGATAATCCCAAATAATGTTTATCTATATATTAATTCTTTCAATCTATTTTATCGTACTATTGAGTTGATAAAAATATCAAAATACTCTTTGGAATATATTAATAAATATTTATCTATGATTATACGTACTTTAAAACAATTCCAACTCCATCTGATTATGTTTTTTATAGAATAGATAAGTGTTAAGTCTATCGTTATGAACATAGCTACTGATATAGACAAACAAACGGAAAGAACAGAGCTACCGTATGTATAAGGGCCCGGTGTGGAAGTCCACTGGTACAGTAAGGTCACTGATATACATATATACTGATAAGGATAAGTACACTGGTACATATGTCTACTGATATGGATAAGGTTACCAGTACGAATTACATATACTGAAAGAACAAGTCTACATGTATTCAGAAGTCGACTGGTACAAACCTACTGGTATTTAGTCTACCAATATATAATGGTCACTAATAAGAAAAGGTCGATGATAAGCATAGATACAGATATAGACAACCACTGATATAAATAGCTACCAGTACAAGCAAGTCACAGATAGACCAACTATACTGATAGAAGGAGTTGTCGATGCATAGAGCTAATGTTATAAAGCATAATAGATACTGATAAAAGAGCTATCGATAGATTAAGTCTACCGATACAAAGGAGATACTATTTCAAGGGAACTACCATTATAGAGATTAACAACTACCGACACAAGATATATTGACACGTGTTTACCGCTACAAGCTCACTGTTACAAGGAGATACCTATTGGAAACTAGTAACTATTCTATAAAATCTTTTTCTATTTGTTTTATTAGAAACAAACATATTGTATGTTTTTAATGCACCTGATATTAGTTATTATGGGTTTTTGTCATGTTAAGGAACCATACCTCATTCCTATGAAATGGTAATCATTCCAATTGTCGGAGCTCAAGGCATAAAAGGAAGAGAAAACTAATAAAGGAAGGTGCGTGTGAATACACACAAAGGTGTATACACACAAAAGTGAATATACACAGTACAGAGGCCATATCCTTCACCCGTATACTTGAAGAACAATGAAAATAAACGAGGAAATTCACACAAGAAGAAAACACTAGCTGAACCTTAGTCAATGTGTGAAGGACTACAACGATCTCTACATGCACTCAAGCTGATCAAACTGAATACCTATACTGGAAGTGAAGGAACAAAACTACAACACCTTTTTTTCTTGATAAAAAACTAGGGAAGGACTGAGAGCATCATTTTCATCAATCCATGGAGTCCAGAGCTACACTTCAAATCACTAGAGCATTCTAAACTAATATATACACTCTTAGTGATTAATTTACATACTTTTTGAGTAGTGTGGGTTCTGTACTCACACCCTAACTCCTGTACAAAACTGAAGGATTTATAAATCCTCACACAAAACTTTTATTACTCTATTATATCCCACTGTGGATAAAGGTAGAGGTCAAATGTGACCCGGAAATCGTGTGTGCTATTGTTTTTGTTTTCCCACGTAGAACTGTGGTAGAGGTATCAGAACCTGTATAGTCTATGTAGTGTTGTTTACACAGATTCAGGGTGTGGATCAAAATTTATATAAATTGTTTTAGAGGACTAAGTCTCATCTTGAGACTGAACCTCTTGGTTATATCTTTTGGGCATCTTATTCTAGGTTTATGTTATATTCTATTCAGCTGCTAATTACTTTGAAATACAACATTGTTTTAAAGTTACTCTGATAGTTATACTAGAAAGTGTTTTTATTTATTGTAAAGAATTATGTTATCATAAAAAATTAATTAATATTTAGATTAGATTAACTAAAAACTAATCAATCTCTTGAGAACCTAACTGACCCTTTTCTGTATTACAAATTCACTATAGTTTATCCTGTTATTTAATTTGGGGGATTTTAATAAGAATATTTTAAATAGAAATTTTTATTGAAACTCAATTCACCCCCCTCTTGAGTATCAACTCCAAACAAAAAATTATATTCTTACTTTTTTTTCATAAAATTCGTGACATGAATTGGTCTCCCAATTAATACCCCAAAGTACTTTATTAAAAAATTAGAGTAGCATTACAAACATGAGGTGTAATTAACTTAGACTAGAAGGGATTGAGAGTGGTATAAACTGAGAAAAAAAGGTTTTAGGAAGAAGTTCCCACTATAAAAATTAAATGTTCTTTATTTAGTATCTTTATAACTTTACCTTCAGTGTAATTTGATATAATCATTCGTAAGAAACAGATTTAAAAATATGATGAAAAATTTTATTTTATAGATTCGCAAATTAAAATTCATGATGAAGATGTGGAATTTATTATCTTTATAGGGGATACTTCATCACCAAATTCATGTCTGTATGAACACCCATAAGATATTCTAAATGATATTCTTTATGATGATGAGTATACAAAACCTATGAATATAAAATGTGATTCTCAAATATAGGATGCACCTATTGTTCATAAATACATTGGAGTAGTTTCTAAGGAATTACCTAGACATCCACAATGGAAAAAATATGAGTGTTACATTTATTTAATCCATCTTGAAATAACTACATCAAATACTACCTAACCAATTACCACTATAGAATTAATGGATTTGAAGAAACTACTTGAGGAGTTTTGTGATAAGGAATTTATATTCCCTAGTATTTTAACATAGAGATTTTCTATTGTTTTCATTAAAAAAAAGATGACTCTATGAAGTTGTAAATTTATTATAGAGAAATAAATGTTATTATAATATTGAAAATGTATCCTATAGATCTCATTGACTACTTACTCAATAAACATCATAGAGATACATATTTTTCGAACATTGGCCTTTGTTCTAGGAATTATCAATTGGGTGTAATGAAGGAAAATATTTTGAAGAAACCATTTTGAATGAGGTATGGATATTATGATATTACATTACTGGCTTTTGGATTGACTAATACAAAATCTATTATTATTGATCTAATTAATATATCATTCATGGAATATCTTGATAATTTTTTTTGGTATTTATATATGATATAACGGTGTATTATAAAAGTTATGAGGACCATGAAAATAACATTAAGATAATTCTACATGCTCTTAGAAAAAAAGAGTTAAATTATGTATTTTGGAAGTGTGAATTATATCTTGAGAAAATAAAATTCTTAGTTATATTGCCTCAATGGATGAAATATTAGTTTATCCTACAAAGGAAATTGTAGCCAAGGAATATCCTTTATTTATGTGCACAATTGAGGGTTGTAGTTTTATCTGTTTGAAAGGTTATTATAAGTTATTTATTTAAAAATTTTCTTCATTGGATAACTTTCTAACCAAGATTACACATAAAGGGGTTAATTTCACATGAAAAAGTAATGTAAAGAATGTTTTAAGGAATTTAACAATAGATTTGTCAATTCGTTGATTTTGACTCCACCATTAGGAAATGGTGGATTTATAATTTATATTGATATATCGATAATGGGAATTGGTTTTTTTACATATCTGTAATGATAATGTTATCGTTTATAAATCAAGGTAGTTAAAAAATGAACATAACTATTAAATCCATGATCCTAAGTTGGATGTTGAAAATATTTTGTTGATGATATGGAGACATTATCTAAATGGTGAAATTTATGAGATATACACATGGCATAGGAGCCAAAAATAAATCTTTTAATATAAATATCTCAAAATTAGGACAAGGAAATGACTATAACTATTCAACTAATATGATTTATCAATACACTACCACATAGGGAAGGAAGATAAGGTATCATATTCAATGAGCATGAAGGATCCTAAAGTCCAGAAAAAAAATGAGGATTTATAGGAAACATATGTTCATGTATTTGGTAAAGAAAGATATGGGAATTATTATATAAGGGGGGACATAAATTCATTTTCAAATGATTTCAAGGATATATATTTAGAAAAATATTAGAAGTACCAAACATATGATGAAAATTTTCAAATGAAAATTAAAGTTATGAATGAAGGGAAATTATAATACATGGTATATTAAGATGGTGTTTAAAAATTCGAAAGAGGGTATGTTTTCCATCTATAACAGAGATAAAAACTGTATTATTCAATGATTCTCATAGCTTAAATTTCACAATACACCATCATAGCACCAGAATGTTTAGAGATTTGAAGGAACATTTTTGTTTGGAAAATATAAAGTAGAGAATTCATGATTTTTTATCATGGTGCTTGATTGTTCACCTTGTAAAGGCTAATAGAAAGTGTGATAAAGATTTCATGAAACCCATACTTATTTCTATGTGGAAATTGGATGACATTACTATTAATTGTTTCACTATGTTACGAAATTATCCTTCAAAGAGAGATGAAATATGAGTAATTATTGATTTCCTAACCAAATACTCAGATTTACTTTAAAAAAGATAAGATTTATCTATTGAGAAATGTCAAAAACATTATATTAATGATTTTATGAGAATTCATGGTGCACGTATTTCAATTGTTTATGACATTAATTCAAAATTAACATCAATATTTTGAAAAATTCCTTTGAAATCAGTTGATACTATGCTTCGTCTAAGCACTGCAAACCTACATAAGATAGAATGAGAGTTTTAAAGGACTATTAAAACATGAGAATTCATGTTGATATTGTGCTCACTTGATATTCAAAGTATGCGGAATTAGTATTTTACATTTTAGAGTTTCCCTATAACAAAATCATTGGTTCATGTTTTTAACTGGTACCATATAAAAAATCATATAGAAATAGGTTTCACACTACCACTTTTTGGGATGATGTTGGTGAAAGGAAAAATCAAGGAATAGAAATTTCTTAGGAGAAAATAAAAAATATAAAGTCTATTCAAAATCATATTAATGTCTCTCAAATAAGGATTATTAGTTTTTTAGATAACTGAAGGAATGGTTTTTAATATCAAGTGGGTGATCATGTTTTCTTGAATAAATCTTCATAGAAGTGTGTTATAAGGATTAATAATAATGGAAAACCATTCCCCAGGTACAAAAAAACATTTTAAATTCTAGAACTAATTGGATACATGTATTACCATTTGGAAATTACATTGAGCCTCTATAATTTACATTATGTGTTCCATATGTCATTTTTAAGGAAGTATATGTCCAAACTATAACATGTTCTCACCTATAAATAAGTATAATTGGAACCTAATTTATCTTTATGCGAAGTTTCAATCATGATTATTAACACTAGAGAGAAAATATTATGTAATCAAATAAATCAAATGGTTAAGTTACTTTTTAGAAATCATTAAATGGAGGAAGCAATGTGTTAACCATAGGATGTTTTGAATAAGAACCACCCTTCCTTTTTTAGAATGTAATCTCAATGAAAATTTTGAGGATGAATTTTTTTTAGGAGGGAAGAATATAACACCTAAGATTAAAATATATTAAATTATATTTCCATATTAATAAAGAAATAATACAATGAAACATTTATATTTCGTGGAATAATAATTATAATTTGATAGGATGAATGTCAATATTGTACATAGTAGGACAAAATATTCTATTGATGAATTTTTTAAATTTTATATAATTAATACAATTTTATGAATAATTAAAAATATACAATTTATCTTTTAATAATTAAATTTATAATAATTTTTTATAATATGTATAATTAATAATTTATTTATTATCAATTTTACATAAACAAATATAAAATCATTTAAAGGTAAAAAATTATATTTTTCAGAAAACTATTTTCAAATTCATAAGGTAATCCCATTATAATTTATTAAACAATATTTAATAATTAATATTATTGTGAATAGTTTTAATGAAATGTATAGATTATATTTCAAAATAAATTAATTTAAATATTTATAATTAAGATTATAAATAATATTGTTATTGTGATATCATATTATACTAGAAATGAGAAATTCATGAAAACCGATTTTTGAAACATTTTGTTGGTTTATATTAGAATTAAATTCATCCACTTATATAAACCAAATATAATGAAATTGATTAAATATTTTAACCCATATAATTAATATCAACTAATATGTTAAATTTTCTTTTTGTACATAATTAATTATAAAAATAGTAAAAATTAATTACTTCCATTATGGTCAAAACACCTTTACGTGAGGTTAACCAAATAGATAAGGGTTAAAATGACATTAATACATAATAAAAACCAATTTTTTCGGTTTTATTTCAACCTATACCTTGTCACCTTATAATATGATCCATTTTACAGCTAATGTTTTGATGAAATTTGAATTTTATTATTTTTATATTTTTAAAATGTACAGGTTTACCACTCACCTCAATTATAAAAAAACATACTCCCCTCACTTTTTTAAAAATTATGATGTCATTTAGCCCAAAAAAAAAGAAATTATATCCCCGAAAGGTTATTAAAAACATTATAGAGGTGTTTGTATTCCTGAAAGACCAAACCTTAGGTCCATAATAAGTGATCAAAAGGATTTTTTCTAAGAGAAGATAATTTTATTCACCAATCTATTTCTTTTTTACTTATTATTTTACAACATTCATTTATGTCATAAAAATTACAATATTATAAAACCAATAAAAATTGTATAATTATATATAATTATGTTGATGGAATAATATTTATCCATTCCATTCTCCATCAAAAGTGAAACAAATTAGTCAATCATGTAAACGAAAAACTACTGCCTCACAAACTAGTGTAATATTTTTTCCATCACGGAATCACATGGATAGTGATAATAAGAGAAATAATTAATATATATGATACATATGGAATAATTTTGTTTTTAGGAAATTATTATATCATCCCCTTCCATTCCCTTTCACCCATTAAGGAAATTATAATGTCACTCATGCATACATATGACCTACCATCTTCATAAAGTAGTGTGATTTATTATCATGTCAAATTTTAACGAATGTTTTTTCAATCACATCTAATTTAAAAAAATATCTGATTTTTAAAATTAATAGAATTCTCGAGATTATGGAACTATATCATTTTCATAAGAGCCAAAACTTCTATGATAAATAATCCATTATAAAATGAAGTAGTTTACACATGAAACGATGGTAATGATGAAATTTTATTAGTGAATTGGTGATAAGATATTATAAGAGGATATTATATGATATTATAAATAGAAATATGGTTATTTTATAAATTAATAAAAAAATTTAAAACCATTATATAGGAGGTTAAATTACATTCACTTAAAGGGAATCCAAATGTAATGGATTTCATTGCAATTTTACATTGAGACATATTTTCTATTATTCACCTATTTAATTTATGTGATGTATGAAGTACGCCATTAATATATTTAACCTTAATACCAGTATATCCATGATGATTACTTTTTCAATTCAAGTTTTTTTTTCAAAGGGTTATAATTTAAAAGATACCAAAGAAGAAAGGAATTATTTTATAATCTCTTTTTTTGGTAACTTTTAATTTTTTTTAAAGGAATATTATGAACACTTTATCCTAAAATATTTATATTTCCATATCCTTTTCATAATTTTGAATTTTATATATTTCATTCCTAAATTTACCCTCTTTTTAAATTGAATCACTAAAATATATGTTTAAAATAATACTCAATTTTATTTCTATTTTTTCAGATATATTATTCATCCATGTACATAGTTATTATTATTATTAAATGTTATTTTTAATGAAAAAAGTATGTATCATGTGTATTCTAAGTTATAATTTATCTTTAAAAATTGATTAAAGGATTATTCCTAATGTTTTCCTAAACAATCATTTTTTATTTTTATTACAAAATTTAAAAGAGTGCTTTTAACATATACGTTGTTAAGAAACATTCCCACCACTGTTACCATTTATGGATATTTAACGTAATCAATATATATATATATTTATTTATTTATTTAAAATATAATTATCTAAATAAAAATTATCTTATGGGTTTACATCAATTTTATGTTATTCTATAAAAGGGATTCTTGATTTATGTGTGTCAACTTTGGGCAAGGGCAATGCTAATCTTCTTTGTATCATTCCAATTTTATTAGATGTCTCTAAAGAGATTTATTTTATAAAATTATGGAATATTTAAGGAAAAATATATTTTTGATGAATTCATGGTTATATTTTATCAGTTATTATTTCTTTGTCATTAAATTTATCTTCACACATTCACATAAATAAGATCTATTGACTTTATATTTCAATTAAATATATGTATTCATTATATCATGGATATGGTTATTTACTGAACAATATATAATTTAATAATATGGTGCTTTACACTGAATGTTATTTGTTTATCATGAATAATATTAATATTATATTATTTTCAATACTTATATTTATTTATATTAGTATTGTTAATGAGTTGAATTAATCATTAAATATATATGGAATTCATTGAAAATAAAGTTGCATGTAAGGACCACGATTTTTCTATGTAATTTTATTAATATATGGAAATATTATGAGTCTGTTAAAATTGACGTCACGTGATTTCGAGGCCCATAGTTCCTTGAATGAATTTCTAATCTTTTTTTAGGTACGCTCTGTATATGCACGACTGGCATTTTTTAAATTTGGAACCGGTGATTGAAATTGAAAAATGAGGCCACCGTTGAACATGCAACACCGATATTCGCTTAAAGAGACCTTCACCTCGACCGCAGTAGGTCAAGGGTGGAAGTTAGTTTTTTCAGTTATTTGTTGGAGAAACCAAAAAATAAAATAAATTACATTTTATTTATCTTTCTGAGTCCTCCTTTTTGAATTGTGGAGGTAGGGACCACATGAGTATGGTAGGCCATTTAATTCTAGGATTTAAATTCCCAGTTATAGAAATTATGTAACCACAAATATCTTTAATTAATAGGGTTTATTACATATAAATTAATGAAAAAACTTTTTAATTAAGAGTTATTTTATTAACTCTTATTGAGATAATTGTGGGTTCTTACTCCATTGGCGAAAGGGATAGGAGGCCTTTGAAGAATGATCCTCCAACAAAAAAGATCCTGCAACGAAGAACCACCCCAACGAAGAATGAGGATGAAGATCAAGACTGGATCAAGATAATCTTGCGGGAGGGATGAACACCAACGTCACCATCATCGTCTCCTTCCCCATGACACCTCCAACGGACGATCGAGGTAGGGGTTTTATTTTGAAGTATAATTAAATCTTGTTGTCAATTACCTATATTCTTGTTTCACAATAATGATAGACAAAAATACATGGCCACCATTATACACTTATACCTTGAACATTATCTTTCATTCTTTGGGTGTTCTTCATGCGTTCTTCGATTCCAAATAATTGAGAATGATGGAAACTCAATGTTTCATTGAGCGTGACATATGGACGTAGAGATCTCATCCTGAAGATGAGGAATATTTAGACTTCATATTTTTCGGGCTTGGAATAATGCTTCAATGATGTGTGGAAGAAGGACGGCGTTTGTCCACGCTGCCGGTAGAGGAGGAGGTCGCGACTAGTGACCCGCGGTGGGCACTGGAGGTTGGATGGCTCTCTGTCGGCCGTGGTTCGAGCAGGCATCAAACTAGAGGGAAGAAGGTTCTCAGCCTACCGCAGTTCGATCTAGAGGCACACCGGAGGGCGGCCGACACCCAGTTAGCTGTAGTTTGAGCAGGCGGCGCACCTGGAGAGCGCACTTCACCTGGCTGGCCACGGGATGATAGTGGCACTGTCACGCCCCTGGGAGGAGATCCAGCTGGAGCCACAACCGGATGCGTCGCACTAAGAAGGACTCACTACGTAGGGTCATGCATTCCACCAATCCAAAGGTTCGGTTGGAACGTTCGGGATACCGGGGGGGGGGGTGGGTGCCTCCCCCAGGTGCCAGCTAGGGCGTACCCCGCCACGGTGATCCACCCAGCCAAGTGGGTCGCCCCTTCACAGGAATGGCCGGACAATGGCCCAATGGTCCGGGCTCTCCATGGTCTAGGAAATCTGTGTCGGACACAGACCAGGTCGGGTTTGCCCAGGATGGGTCGGGCCTGGTCAGTCCGATTGGGTCC
The DNA here is from genome assembly GCA_963277665.1 of Viscum album. NCBI lineage: Eukaryota > Viridiplantae > Streptophyta > Magnoliopsida > Santalales > Viscaceae > Viscum > Viscum album. Next base: position 672,401,340 of record OY728133.1, read on the forward strand.
GATCGGACCCGGGCCCATCTGGACCCAGATACGCCTTTTTTTCCATATCTTGAGAACCAGGCATTCGTTTGACAAACCGTCTATAACACTGATATCCTTAGATCAAGATGGTCCTTTGTATGTACTGTAATTGAGTTTTGGATAATTTTTTAGTACAATAGGGTTTGATCAAACCCGAATCCAATAGGGCCCTCGAAACAGAGATGCTTATAACATATAGACTGAGTGTCTGATTGACGCGCCATCTATCGCGTTGTGTCCCTTATGACAGGAAGGACCATTGGGATACTTTATCATGGGACTTAGTGGAAGTTGAAGTGTGAACTGATTGATTGTGGAGAAGAACCTCCTGGAGTCAAGCAAGCTTAGTGTGGGAACCATGTGGCTGGTTGTACTTAAAAAATAATCAGATCCTATGTGGGTCAGCGCTCAGCGATCCTGTGTTGGTTAGCGCATACCAATCCTATGTGGGTCACCTCTCAGTGATATTGTGTGGGTCATCACATATCGATCCTGTGTTTTTCCTCTCCAAATCTTGTGTGGGTCATCTTCAGATGTTGTGTGGGTCAACAGAAGATCTTCTAGACAAATTATGATGATATACCAATATATCTAATCTTCTTTAAATCCGTATTTAAGTTATACCTTGAGTGATCTCAGTACTTAACTTTTTGGAACTTACCTTTGTGGTATTCTTCTATTTTGTGTTACCTTTGTGGTACTTAACTTTGTGGTATTCGTCTTTTTGAAATTACATTTGTGTGTAACAACCCAAACATTGGTTATTCAAAACCCCTCTAGATCTAATTAAATGCATTAATATGTGAAATCGTCCTACAAAGTATACAGTTATTTAGTCTTAGGTTTTTTGGTTTTAAAATACCAATATGAATTGTAACCACTTCTAATATATCCATTGAATATTGATCACATGATTAGTATAAATATGGGATTTTAACAATCTAACTTACTCAGACAATGGAATTGATGACCTCATCCATTAGAATTGATCCATACAAATCCCATTTGTCAGAGATCAGAAAAGAGGTAGTGTCATTGTGATTCGCTATTAACCAATCCCAAGCTGAGCTTCACCAGGTTAATGTCGAACGGAACCATCTATGGGAAATGTGGAAGTTGATAGAGATCACCATGCGTGCAATGTTATATGAGCCACCCCAAGAGTCTGTCACCATCGCGCACCATACCCTTAAGTCTTATGTGGCTGTTTTAAGGGGTTATGTAAAAAATCCCTAGTACTATGGTCAGGTACATTATTTTTGTACATAATAATGAATATACTTTCTTGTTATTATTGTTACTTTGTAAATGGGTTTTAATGAACAAATAGTGTTTTTAGTTAAAATTCATCTAAGAAATATATTTGGATAAATTAATGGATTTTAAATATAATAATATTTTAATAAAACATTATTATTATTATTAATAAATTAATTTTTTATATATATAAATTATCGTATAATTTTATGAATGCAATTCTAATTTTTATTGAGGTTCAAAAGCCATTTTTGTCAAAAACCGTGAATTTTCGATAAATTTCAGTTTTTATTTTAAAACTGAAAATTAACATATTTTGAAAATTATTTAGATAAAATAAATCTTATTTATATAATCATGATGTTGAAATTATCCAATGGTGAATTTTTCATAATTTTCTGAGACAGTCAAATTTTTGGGTAAAAATTAAATACCATTTAAATATAAAATGTGTTTGATGACATCCTAATGACCAAATAGTGATGTAATAAAATACTAAAAACATTATTTTCTTCCAATATATGTTTTACCATTAAAATAATGTGATTTTGGGCTTGTTTGACTTATTTTACAAAGCATTAATGGACCCTTCAAGACATTGTAAACATCTTGTCTTTTTAAATTGTTTTCCTTGGGAGTGTGACTCCCCTCCACATAAGAAACCCCATTATTATAAGAATTTAGAACATTGTCCTTATAAAATATTGTTTTCCACTTCCCTTTTACAGAAACCATGGGAAAAAACCATGGGATGGTTTGTGTTTTGGATTAATTTAATGTGAGGTTTCCCAAACCTAAATAATAAATAATTTCCTCACTTTTCCTATATAAACCCACCTAAGCTCCCACTTCCTCATCACTCAAGCCTTTGGAGTTCGTCCAACCTCTACCCAAAAACCTTACCTAGCTCTTATACCACATACAAGAGCATCTGGTCTCATGGAAATTCCAATCCTATCTTCCTTAAGGAGGATATCAAGAGTAGGATTTAAGAAGTAATTCCCATATCTCCCTCTTTCCTTTATATTCATTTTAATTTCTACTTCATTTCTTAATATCTCCCCACCTATCTTCATAAAAACGGTATTGTAAATCCAGTATTATAAATATAATGGAATTTTATGATGATAATAGAATATTATACATTCAAAACCCCATTCCCACATCCTTTAGGTTTTAAAATAAAATGTCATTCATGAGGTGTTAATTTATCACCTTCAAGTTAACCCAAATTAACCCAAACAATCATCATTTAATTATTATCTAATGATTCATCGACATGGTATATAATATAATTTATTAAAATATTATCTTAACTTATAGAATATCATTAATAAAATTGAGGATATGTTCGGGTTGTTTACCCATGTTCTACCTGAAGCATCAATTTAAGAATATAAGTGAACCACTCAAGAAAACCATAAAAACCAACATTCTCGATAAATGTTTATTAACTCTATAACTCACCCAAAGGAATATAAAATCACTTAATAATACCATAATGAACCATATTAATGTAGAAAATGTTTTTTATATCTAATTAATGAATATAATTTCATTATACAAGACATTAAATATAAGGAAGCGTTCAGATACAAGGTAAGGGTAAATTCTCAAACCCAATTTCATCCTTCGGGTTCTCCCTCCTTCAATCCATTTTTGATATGATTACACCATAAAATTAATATTTTCATCATTTTATTTCCAATTATAGGATATACATGTTTACCACTGGTGTTTATTTCAAACAAAATGTTTTCCAAAAGAAATCTTTTTTTAAGAACTCACTATTTTTTCTTCTCACTCAAAGTTTACGGTTCCTATAACATGTATGTTATTACATTATTCTTTTTGGGAACCCAATTTTTATGAATGTTTTCATATTATTTGAAACCAATTCCTTTTCATGGGTTAATTATGTTTTTTGTTGATATATGTTCAGTGTGGCAAGCATGATAATGATAATGTTAGGATTTGACGGGTGTGCCCAGAATTATATAGTGCAATATGATTGTTTCAATGTGATAGGTGCGCCCAGAATTATATAGCGCTCCAATTCATTGGGTAAAGTGATGAATATCATGAGTAAATGTGAAATGATGTGTTAACTAGATTATATCTTGGTCTAAAATTATTTTTCGTAGTTAACCACTCTGACATGATGTTTCATTTTTATGCATTACCACATTACAAGTCTTTTTGTTCTTCCTCTCATGTTCATGATCTTTTTCCTATGACAATATTATTCTCAACCCATGATATATTGTTCTTATCTATCCTCTTACTTTCATTTTAGATCAACCATTTTGATGTATATCTTCAGGTGGCTACATGTACTATGGAGAGTTCAAGTGCCAATAAGAAGCTAGAGAATACGAAATGAAATAAATGATTATGATTGATGATGTAATTGTTATGTATGGTCCTAGTTTTCCCAAGACACTAAACCTTTGGATACATTATGTGTAATAATATTATGTTTTTTACCTTTAAAATGATGTAATAGTATTTTAATAAAAGTTTGGGTCGCTATAGATGGTATCATAGGTAAGGTTTAATTAATTTGTGAATTAGGATTAGTGAAACCATGGGAAAAAACCCTCTAGCATGAGACTAAGTATATATATGCACAAAAGAATATTTACATTGTGATCCCATATGTTATTATTTTAGTACAAATGAATAATTTATTCATGACTTATTGACTTATGTTTTGTTCTAACATTTTCAATTTTAGAAAATGTTGGGAACTAGGAGAAACCACGCCAACAACTCGTGCGGGGGCCAATGCAATGATTGCCCAAATGATGTCCCCAATGATTTGGGAGGTGGAGTTTAGAAAATTTGGCAATCGAATGATTTATGCAGAAAAAACCTCTGATTTTTAGTGGATCTTTTGATCCACTAGTTGTAGAAAAGTGGGTCAACTCCATGGAGAGGATATTTTCTATTCTTCACTGTTTTAAGATAGAGAAGATGACACTATCCATTTATCATCTAGATAGAGAGGACGATCAATGGTGGGATATGATTAAGAACACCAAACAAAGGGAGGAAATTGAAGATATGGAATGGATATACTTTAAGATAATGTTTCTTAACAAGTATTACCCATGATCTCTTCGCCCGAAGATGGAGAGAGAATTTATAGAGCTCAAGAAAAAATAAGGACAATCTGTCACAACCTATGAGGTGAATTTCATATGGCTTGTAAGGTACTCTTCGGGTTTTGTTATCAACAATGATAGAAAAATTGATAGATTCTTTAGTGGATTAAAATCACACATTCAAAATTCTCGTGAAAATAAAGACTTTTGGAGTTATGAAGACGTTTTTTTTGCGCTCTCCAAGAGGAGATGCATTTTGGAGAATTATCCCATGGTTATGGTGATAAGAAATGAAAGATGAAGATTCAAGATGGTGGATTTATTGATATGGGTGGGAAGAAAACCCAACGACCCACATTCCAAAAATGTGGAAAGTTGCACTATGGGAACTGCTTTAAAGGGATAGGGAAATTCTTCAAGTGTAGGAAAGAGGGAAACCATTCTCAAGAGTGATGAAAATACACGAAAATGAAGGAGAATGTGGAGGAAGAAAGGAGAGAAACACCCATGGTTCAATGCTACAACTGTAGGGTGCTAGGGCACGATGCAAGCCAGTGCACCAAACCTAGATTTCTCAAGGGTAATCAGCGTCAGTAGCCACCAAATCCAAAGGAACAAGGGAAGGATTATTCCATAACTACAGTGGAAGTGGAGCAAGATAATTAATTCATAAAAGGTAAACATCATTTTCATTCAATAATGGAAAATTTCTTATTTTTTTCTAGTTCTATGAATTCATTTATATCTTGAATTTTTTCTAGAACTATTGAATCGAAGACCCAAAACCTTGAAGTAGAGATATCTCTAAAAACACCAAGTGGTGAAATCATTACAACCCAAGTGTTTGACTCTTCTCCTGTTGGTGAATGTGGGATGATTCTTCCATCGAATCTCGTAATACTTCCCTTGGTGGAATTTGACGCTATAATGGGAATGGATTGGCTCCCATTATATAGAGAACATATCAACTGTCAGGGAAAAGGAAATATATTTTCGTATTCTTAACCATCCCATGCTTCTATACAAGTTCAATGAAGACAATGAATCTCCTTTGAAAAATCCTTCAATGGTGTGGGTGATGATTCCATGTGAAGAAGCATACCTCTCCCAAATGGTTGAGTTGAAGGAATGTTCCAAGCTTGAGGAAATTACCATTGTGAGGGAATATAGTGATGTATTTTCGGAAAATTTTCCTAGAATTCCCCCGGATCATGAGGTGGAGTTCTCAATTGAACTCATACCTGGAGCTACTCCTATCATAGAGTGTCCCTATGGGATGACTCCTATCGAACTGGAGGAGTTAAAGAGGGAGCTGCAAGAGCATCTGATAAAGGGCTCATATGCCCTAGTGTGTCACCTTGGGTTGCGCCAGTGCTCTTTGTGAAGAAGAAGGATGGAAAAATGTGGTTGTGTATCGATTATCCATAACTCATCAAGATCACCATAAAGAACATGTATCCCCTTCCAAGGGTTGAAAAATTGTTTCATCAGTTAATAGGTTCTCAATACTTCTCAAAGGTGGATCTTTGTTATAGATATCATCAGGTAATGGTGAAGAAGGATGATATTCAGAAGACTACATTCTGAACAAGGTATGGGCACTATGAGTTTTTTGTGATGCCCTCCATACTTACTATTTCCCTTGAAATCTTCATGGATTTGATGAATAAAGTCTTTATACATTACCTCGAAAAAAATTTGGTAGTGTTTATTGATGATATTATCATCTAATCAAAGAGAAAGGAGGAACATGAAGAACATATATGTATTGTGTTGGAATCATTAAGAAAGGAGATGTTGTACGCCATGTTCAGAAAGTGTGAATTTGGGATGAACCAAGTCACGTTCTTGGGACATGTGTACACAAGTGAGGGAATTTATGTGGATCCATAAAAAACAAAGGCAATTGAGGAATGGACCTTTCCCTCTTTTGTCACAGCAATCCGTAGTTTTCTTGGATTTGTTGGGTACTTCCATCGTTTTGTGAGAAAATTCTCATGATTTTCAAGCCCACTGACTAAGATAACAAGGAAAGGTGTAAAGTATGTCTCGATGAAATAATGTGAGGTAAGCTTCAGGGAGCTAAAGAGAAGTCTGATCACTTCACCTTTAATCACACTACCGAAAAATGGAGAATGTTTTGTGATATACAGTGATTCTTCAAAGAAAGGCTTGGGTTGTGTACTAATTAAAAATAAAAATGTGAAAGACTACGCCTCACAACAGTTGAATATACATGAGAAAAACTACCCGACACATGATATAGAGTTAGAAGCATTTATTTTTCCTTGAAAATCTAGTAGCACTACCTTAATGGTGAGAAGTGTGACATATACACCGACTACAAGGTCCTAAAGTATATTTTCACACAAAAGGATCTCAACATGTGTTAAAGGAGATGGTTAGAGATAATCAAGTATTAGGATTTCTCTATTCACTATCATCCTAGAATGGAAAATAAGGTAGATGATGCTCGAAGAAGAAAATAATATGCTACTCTCTCCGGGACGCATATTGAGAATGACCCTATCTTTATAGAATTGAAGAGGATGGATTTATAAATCATAATGGAAGGGGATACATACTACAGTTCATAAATGATTGTGCAACCATCCTTCCAAGAGATAATTAAGGAAGCACAAATTGTTTATGTGGAGATAAAAAAGTGGGTGAAAGAAGTATAGGAAGGTAAGTTGTAGGAGTTCCATATCGATGATGAGGGTGTGATTTGGTTTGGAACGTAGCTTTATGTGCCTTCATTACCCAGGATAGAGAAGAAGCTATTGGAAAATGCAGATAGCTCAACATTCTCTATCCATCCCGGGAGTACCAAGATGTATTGTGATCTCCGAGAACACATTTGGTCAGATAACATGAAGAAGGAGTTTGAAAAATATATATCAAGGTGCTTGGTATGTTAAAAAGATAAAGTAGAGTGACAAAATTCCAAGGGGGTGATTCAACCATTGACTATACCCATGTGGAAATGGTATAATGTTACTATGGACATTGTCACGGTTCTCTCGAATATGTCGAAGGGAAATAATGGAATATGGGTTTTGGTTGACTGACTCACCTAGACATTCCATTTTATCGCTATTCGGAAATCCCTCAACTTGAAAAAATTAAAAAGATACATGTGAATGAGGTGGTGATACTTCATGGAGTTCCACTCTTGATTTTCACCGATAGTGATCTAAGGTTCACATCTAATTTATGGAGGAGCCTTCAATAATGTGTGAGTACAGAATTAAATTTAAGCATGGCCTATCACCCTCAAACAGATGGCCAATCTGAAAAAAGTATTCCGATGCTTGAAGATATGATATGAGCATTCTCTCTAGAATTCAAAGGTGGATGGGATCATCATCTCCCAATGGTTGAGTTCTCATACAAAAACAGATTCCACTCAAGTATTCAGATTGATCCATATGAATCTATGTATGGAAATAAATGTAGAACTCCAACCTGTTGGGATGAAGTTGGAGAAAGAAAGAAACTTGGACCAGATCTTGTGCAAGAAATGACAGACAAGGTTGAAGTCATCCAAAAACACATCAAAGCTGCTCAAATTCAGCAAAAGTGTTATGCGGACAACCGTCGAAGGGCCTTGGAGTTTGACGTTGGGGATAAAGTCTTCCTTCTAATATCACTATGGAAGAGAGTCATGCGATTTGGAATGGAAGGGAAGCTAAGACCATGGTTCATTGGGCCCTTTGAAATACTTGACCCCATAAGAGCTGTGGCCTATCAGCTATCAATTTCACAAAATATGGCTCAAGTTCATGATGTGATTCATGTATCACTCCTGATGAAGTATATACCAGATCTCTCACATGTAGTAAAATCTGAGGTGGTGCAACTGGAAGATGATCTTTCCTCTTTGGAACACACGGTAAATATTTTAGATCAGAGAGATAAGGTTCTACACAACAATGAAACCCTTCATGCCAATGTGTAGTGGAGAAACCATAAGTTTGAGGAAGAAACATGGGAACCAGAAGATGCAATGAAGCAGATGTACCCACACATGTTTGTGTAAATTTAAATTTCAAGGGCGAATTTTCATAAGGGGGTAAGATTGTAACGACCAAAACTTTTGTTAATGAAAACCCCTCTTGATCTAATTAAATGCCTTAATATGTAATATGTTCATACAATATATTCACTTCTTTTGTTTTATGTTTTTGGATTTTAAAATAGCATTAAGAATTGTTAATTTTGCTAATATTTTTGTTGAAGAGTGATCACAAGAATTGTATAAATATGGGCTTTAACAATCTAACTTTCTCAGACAAAGGAAGAAATGGACACATCCAGTAGAATTTCTCCATACGAAGCCCATTTGTCGGAGCTCATAAAGGAGGTGGAATAATTGGGATTTTCTCTTGACCCATCCCATTACAAACTTCACCAGCTTATGCTCGAACGGAACCGTCTACGGGAGAAGTGGAGGTTGATAGAGATCACCATGTGTGCAATGTTATCCGAGCCACCCTAATAGTCTGTCACCATCACACACCTTACCCTTAAGTCTTATGCGGCTATTTTAATGGGTTATGTAACAAATCCCTAGTACTATCGTCATGTAAATTTTTTTATATAATAATGAATATACTTTCTTGTTATTATTGTTACTTTATAAATAACTTTTAAAGCACAAATAGTGTTTTTAGTTAATATTCAACTAAGAAACCTATTTTGATAAATTAAAGGATTTTTTAATAAAATACAACTTTAATAAAATATTATTATTATTATTAATTTAATTTTTATTAAATATAAATAATCGTATAATTTTATGAATAAAATTGTAATTTTTATTAAGGTTCGAAATCCATTTTTGTCAAAACCCGTGAATTTTCGATAAATATCAGTTTTTATTTGAAAAGTGAAAATTAAAATATTTATAAAATTATTTAGATCAAATAAATAATATTTCTGGAATCAGGACATCGAAATTATCCAATGGGGATTTTTTCATAATTTTCTTAGACAATCAAATTTTTGTGAAAAAATTAAATACCGTTCAAATATATAATGTGTTTTATGACATCATAATAACCCAATAGTGATGTAATAAAATACTAAAAGCTTTATTTTTAGCCTATATAAGTTTTACCATTAAAATAATGCGATTTTTTGTTTTTATAACTAATTTTTCAAAGCATTAATGGACCCTTCAAGACTTATTAAACATCTTGTATTTTTAAATTGTTTTCCTTAAGAGTGTGACTCACCTCCACATAAGCAACACCATTATTTTAAGAAGTTAGGAATTTGGCCTTATAAAATATTATTTTCCACTTATTTTTTCCAAAAACCATGTGCAAAAACCATTGGCTGGTTTGTGGTTAGGATTAATTAAATGTGAGGTGTCCCAAACCTAAATAATAAAGAATCCCCTCACTTTTCTTATAAAAGCCCACCCAAGATCCCACTTCCTCCTAACTCAAGCCTTTGTAGTTCGTCCAAAATCTTACAAAAAACCTTCCATATCTCCTCACCCACGTCCAATAACTTCTGGTCTCATAAAAATACCAATCCTATTATCCTTAAAGAGGATCTCAAGAGGATTATTTAAGAGGTAATTCCCCTATATCACTCTTTCCTTTAAATTATTTTTAATTTCAAGTTCATTTCTTAATCTCTCCCCACCTATCATAATCAAAATGGTATTGTAAATACAATATTGTAAATATAATATAATTTTATGATTCTAATTTCATATTATACCTTCAAAACCCCATTCCCCCTTTATGTTATAAAAGAAAATATCGCTCATGAGGTGTTAATTTATCACCTACAAGAATGACATGTTTTATTTTTCCATTTCTACCTTCAGATCTGGTCATTAAACCATTTTTATGGTTTAACCAGAATATTTTATATGTATTATGAACTATTTTAAACTCTGGATCTTACTTTTGTATAAAGTACTAGGTGATTAAATAAAACATGTTCTTGGTGATCGAAAAACCACCCAAATTAACCCAAACAATCATCATTTAATTGTTATCTAATGATTCGTCCATATGGTATATAATATAATTAATTCTAAAATCATACCAACTTCTATAATATCATTAATAGCATATAATGTATGTTCTGGATGTTTACCCATATTCTACTAGATGCATCAATTTAAGAATACAAGTGAACCAATCAAGAAAACCATAAAAATAAACATTCTTGATCAATGATTTTAAACTCTATAACTCATCCAATGGAACATAACATCACTTAATAAAACCTTAATGAACAATATTAATGTACAAAAGGTTATTTTATTTCTAATTAATGAATATAATTTCATTATACAAGACATTATTGTGAAGGAAGCGTTCAGATAAAAGGTAAGGTGAAATTCTTGAACCCAATTTCATCCGTCGGGTTCTCCCTCCTTCACTCCATTTTTGATATGATTACTACTTTAAAATAATTTTTTCCTCATTTCATTTCCACTTATAGGATATACATGTTTACCACTTGCGTTTAGGTAAAACAAAATGTATTCCAAAAGAACTCTTCTTTTAAGAACACACTTTTTTTACTTCTCAATCAAAGTTGACAGTACTTGAAACAGGAATGCTATTCCCTATTTCATTTTGGGAACCCAATGCTTATGAATGTTTTTATATGAGTTGTAACCCATTACTTTTCATGGCTTACTTATGTTCTTTGTTGATATATGTTCGTTGTGGCCAGAATGATAATGATAATGTTATGATGTGATGGGTGCACCTCGAACTATATAGTGCATTATGGTTATTTCAATGTGATGGGTGCGCCCGGAATTATACAGTGCTCCAATGCATTAGGTAAAGTGAAGAATATCATGAGTAAATATGAAATGATTTTTGAACTAGATGATAGATTTTTTCACAAGTATGTGTGGTATTTAACCATTATGACATGATGTTTCATTTTTTTGGATTTCCACATTACAAGTGTTTATGTTTTTCCTCTCATGTACATGATCTTTTGCCTATGACATGATTATTCTCACCCCATGCTATATTGTTCCTATCTATCCTCTTACTTGGATTTTATCTCACAAATTTTGATGTATATCTTCATGTGGCTACATATACTAAGGAGTGGACATGTTCCAATAAGAAGTTAGAGAAGAATAAATTAAATAAATGTTTATACTTGATGTTTTAATTGTTATGTATGGTCCTAGTTTTCCAAAGACACTAAACCTTTGGATCCTCTATGTGTAATAATATTATGTTGTTTATCATTAAAATGAGGTAATATTAATGTAATAAAAGGCAGGGTCGCTATATTGTGGTACTTACCATCTTGGTGATACCTTTTTGGTATTATTTTGTGTGGATTTACCTTTCTAGTACAAACCTTTATTGTGTTACCTTTGTGGTATTATTTCCTCCATGGAACAGTTGAGCCTTTGGATCAAAGTTTTGAGCCATGTGTTTCCTCATGAATGAGATGGGTATACTTGATAACTTAGATATATGTATGATCATATACCTAAGTATGGTTGACTGTTGTTTCCATGATTTTTGGTTTATCGTTTTGGAATTTTGGGAGACCTTCAGGGGTCTGGGGGTCCCTACTAAATATTGATATACTCACACCTACATGGGCTACAACCACACCATGTTATCTCTTGTGCAGACGAGAGAAAACACAGACTGAGGACGAGGGTACCAGGACTAGAGGCTACTCGAAGATGGACATTAGATGAGGCATACCGCAAAGATGACCATTCAAGTGTTGTACCTATCCTTTAGGTTAGATCCTTGGTGGGTGTTCATAGGTGCTATCTTCAGGTTTACTTGTACTTCCCAGTTGGGCTTGTATTTTGGCCCCCTTTAATTACTATAAACACTATTTTTACTATAAAATTTACTTTGTGCTCATATCTTATTGTGTGATTGGTTGTGTGAGTTTATAGGTTATAAAGGAAATGCCTTCCCAGTTATAGGGATATGCCTTTCTAGTACTAGTCGTCAGCCCATGGCCTATGGATGGTTGTCTTGGGGTAGTCACATGATGAGCCCTCATGGATGGGTCGTGAAAAATTTGTATCAGGGGAGTCAGTTTTAATGAAGAACTAGGACGCTGATATTTTCTCTGTGTCAATAGTGTTATGTGTGATCAGTGTGGTTTTCTGTTTATGGAATCCATTATTGGTGTGACGACTGACTTATCCACACACTGGGACCCTAACATCTAATTTACGACTCTGTACCCAAAAACACCGATTGCGTATGTGTTTTTGAAAAGTTTTTTTATGATCTTTTTGAGTCATCTCACCAGGTATAACTTATTGATTGTGGCGCACCTGTTTCTGTTAGGATGCCTCCACACAAACAACCGGCTAGGGTTCCAGGTAGAGTACGCGATTAATGCCCATCGAGTGATGAGGCTTCGGTGTAGGGCCTCCTTATGGCAGTTGTACCATCGGGTGTTGTACCAGTAGCACCACTACCTATCGGGAAGACGATGACAAAATCCCCAGCAGTAGTGGGTGAATGACAACTAAGTGTGTTACATGAGTTCTAGCGCCAGAGGACACCGAGGTTCTCGGGATAGATGGATCCACAGGTAGCTAAGGACTTGCTGGAGGCCATGGTTAGAGTATTTCGTCTGGTATGGACACTAGCTGATATCATGGTGATCCTTACCACCAATATTTTTCACGAAGGAGTGGGAATATGGTAGAGCTTGATGAACTAGGTTCATGATGAGGTCACTCTCATCTGATTGGAAATTTAGAGCCTATTACGAGAAGAGTTAGTTAAAGTGAACTTACACTCAGTGTGTATGCAAGAGATTCTCCACTTGATGATGGGTATCATGATTGTGGCTCATTATTCAGCGAGGTTCACCGACCTCTCGTGCTACTCCACTAACAAGGTACGAGACCCTTTTTTCAAGGCCCGGACCTTCAAGGTGGGGCTCAGAAGGAAGATAAGAGCTTCAATGATTTCTCTTAGCATCCTGACACAGGTGGAGGTGTTAGAACAATCACTCTTAGTAGAGAGCTTCCTTTCTGAACAATCACCGACAACGAGACCCACCACCGGACGACACATTAAAGAGTAATCAGTAGATGGAAGCATATAGATGAAACATAGGTCCAAGAGGACCATACCTACAGGTGGATGACTGTAGGATATAGGGTCGGTTGTGTAGGGCTCTCGGGACAGAGCGGGATCGACGAGGACCAGATAGTGTTACTCATGCGGCGGGTAGGGTCACATAGCTGGAGATTGCCCGACCCGCCATACAGATGACCAGTAGATGGTCGGAGGACCTCCTGGGCAGAGGAGAATATTCGATCGAGGAGTTCTGTAGAAAGAAGGAGGATTTGGCAGATGATATAGTTGTGTAGTAAGCATTGGGTGACAATTCAAGTGTCTACCACCACCACCACCTGGTGGTCCACCCCGACCATAGGGAGTAGGTGGACAGAGACGATCTCAGCTGTAGGAAGCTGAGGGCTATTACCACGGAGCTCCATAGATGATACAAGGTATGATCTGTGTCTACTCTAGCCTATCTATAGTACTTATAGACACCATATCCATTCACTTAATTATTTCCACGACCCATGTTCGGAGCTCAGAGATTCTGGTGGAGTCGTTGGCTCGATACTTAATGCAAGAGACTCGTACGGGAGAAGATTCGATGATTACACACTGGTGCTGGAATTGTGAGCATACTCTAGGAGGTGATAGTTCTGGATGGGATCTTCTAGTAGCGGCGACTAGGCTTTATGACTTCATCTTGGGTGTGGACTGGTTATCTATAGTTCATGCTCAGATTGACTATATTAGGCACAATGTGTGGTGTGTCCACAGATGGGACCAGGTTTTCCTTCACCAGTGAGAAGGGAACATTTTCAGCACATGATGAAATTACCCGGAGGAGGGTACTGCCGATCACACATCAGTTGGATAGCCTTACCCATAGAGAGGTTTTTTTGAGAGTCCAAGCTATCCTGTAGTGGTGGACCGATCCCCTGATGTTTTCCTGGATGATGTTTTGGGTATACCTCCTCGCAGATAGGTGGAATTTTATATTGACTTGTACCCCGGGAAGACACCGATATCTACCCTAGCACATTGGATGGATCCCATGATATTTGAGAGCTGTGAGTATACCTAGAGGACTTGTAGATTAAGGGGTTATTTAGGCCCAGTGTTTATCCTTGGGCAGTCCCTATTTTGTTTTCCAAGAAGGCAGATTAGAGTTTGAGACACTATGTGGTTTATCGGCACCAAAACCAGGTGACCGCTAAGAACAGATACCCACTACAAAGGATTGATGATCTCTTTGATCAACTGAATGGAGCACGATGGTTTTCAAAGATAGTCCTCATATCAGACTATCACCAGCTCAGGGTACGTGATGAGGATGTGAAGAAGATGTCCTTCAGATGTCGGTATGGCCATTATGAGTTCTTGGTTCTTCCATTCGGTGTGACCAACACCCCAGTAGTGTTAATTTGACTCATGAATAGAATCATCAAACCATTACGCAATCGATTTTTTTTATTCTTCATCAATGACATCCTGATATACTCAGATATATAGGATGAGGACACCAATCATCTATACATAGTTCTCAACACACTCCGAGAGCACCAGGTTTATTGTAATCTATCGATGTGGCAGTTCTGGATCTCAGAGGTCCACATTCTTGGACATGTCATCTCAGAGGTTGGATTACGGTGGATCTAGCGAATATTGAGGTTTTTATTGCTTGGGAGCCACATAGAATTGTGAAGGAAGTGCGGAGTTTCCTCGGTTTGTTCGGTTAGTACTGAAGTTTTGTGCCTGAAATTTCCAGATTTTCGGCACTCGTATCAACATTGATAAAGAAGGGGAAACACATCGTGTGGTTGGAGAGATGCCAGAGGAGTTTCCATGAGCTGAGGTAGATACTGAAAAGCCCCCCCCCCCCATCATGAGGCTACCGGATGAAGGCATTGGGTACGTAGTCTTCTGTGACGCATCAGGGACCGGGCTTGGATGTGTCTGGATACAAGAGTTGGTATTGATCACCTATGGATCTTGAAAGATGAGACAACTTGAAAAAAAACTATTCTACCCATGACCTGGAGTTGGTAGTAGTGGTCTTAAACATGAAGATGTGGCAACATTACGTGATGGGAGAATGTTATACTGTCTTCTCTGTTCATAAGATTCTTAGGTATATATTCTCACAGAAGGACCTGAAACATAGACAACGATGTTGGCATTTGTTCCTCTAGGACTATGAATTCAAGGTAGTCTATACTCCTGGGAATGATAACATAGTAGCATATGCACTCCACAAGAGATCTGGTATACAGTTGATGAGTGAGGAAACAGAGCAGCAATCCACTTTTCGGATACCCTACCTGGATTGAGATGGTGAAGATTATCTTCAGTCTCTAACAATCACTCCCCCACTCCATTAGCGATTCAGGGAGGTGCAAATTGGGGACACTGAATTTGAGGCTCGATGTGCTCAAATATCAACATGACAGGCACCTGATAGATTTTCTAAATGTGGAGATCATGTCCTCCTTGTCATATATAATTTTATGGTACTAGTGTCTCTTAGGTATGAAGTGTTGATGGAGTTTCAAACGTCCCCTCTAAAAGTATATATATGAGTGGAGAATATGTACCAATACCTTCGGTGTTAGCAGTGGTGGCTGTGAATGAAAAAACCGTAGTAGAGTTTTTCTCTCAGTGACTCACTTGTCAGAAAGTGAAGGCATAGAATCAGGTTCCAGCAAGATTAGTTGAGCCAATAGAGGTTCCAAAGTATAATTGGGATGGAATTTACATGGACTTTATTATAGGACTTCCACACATGTCCATGGGTCATGATTCTATATGGTTGATCATTAAACGACTCACCAAGTTTTCCCACTTCATACCTATCCAAGAGTAGGGAACAATAGAGTGCATGGGACACCTCTACATACATGAGATTACGGCTTCATGGAGTTCCATTGATGATTTTCTCTCATCGTGATAAAAATTTTACTTCCCAGCTATGGAAGGGGTTGCAGGAGGCGTTTGGGGCTCAGCTTTGATTGAGCACTGCCTTTCATCCTCTGACGGATGGTCTAACAGAGCGGACCATTCAGACCATTGAGGACTTGTTGCGTGCTTGCATCCTTGTTTTCGGCCATATTTAGGAGCATCACATGCCTTTTGTGGAGTTCTCTTACAAAAACATTTTTCACTCCACAATCGGTATGGAATCGTTCAAGGAACTGTACGGACAACCTTGAAGATCCCCTATGTGCAACACTGACCCAGGGTAGTCTGCAATCATGAGATCATAGAAGGTACATGCTACTAGAGAGAAGGTGAATATCATCCAGGAGAGGATGAAGACTACACAGTGTAGACAAAAGTCTTATGCTGATAGGAGAGAGAGACCTATGGAGTTCGAGGATGGTGACCATTTTTTTCTTCGGGTCTCACCTCGACGAGGTTTGCAGAGATTTTTATGGGGTGTAAAGTTATCTCTGAGGTTCATTAGACCCATTTAGGTCCTAATTAGATTTGGCAAGGTGTCATACTACTTATCTCTTCCCCCTAAATTGTACCGAGTGCATGACAGTTTCCATGTATCCCAACTAAGGTGATACGTACATGATCATTCGCACATCATCGACCACGATGAGCTGGATATCAATGATGGGGAGACATTTTCAAAGGATCCAATAGAGATTGAGGATCGAAATGAGTAGTTCCTTTGTGGGAGGTCTATACCTCTAGTGAACATTCATTGGCCACATGGAATCCTCCAGGAGAGCACATGGGAGCCGGAGGCTCAGATTCGTGCTCAGTAACCCCACTTGTTTCCCTAGTTTGTGTTGTGGCTTTTGAGGATGCAAAGCACTGAGGTGGGGAGAATGTAAAGAAAAATATTTTTTCATTTATTTTTTAATATATGTAAATATTATGAGTCTTTAGAAATTGATGGCTCATGATTCTGAGGCCTAGAGTGCTCAGAATGATTTTGTGAACTTTTTGTAGGTACGTCCAGTAAACGTGCAAGTATTGTTTTTTAAAATTTTAAACGGTGCTTTGAATTGAAAAAATTAGAACATAATTGAACTCATAGTGCCAATATTTTCTTAAGGAATCCTTCACCTCAACCTAGTAGGTTGAGGATAGAAGTTAGTTTTTCAGATTTTTGTGGGAGAAGGAAAAAATAAAATAAATATCATTTTATTTTTCTTTTTGAATCTTTTTTTTGAATTGTGGTCATAGAGAGAACACGAGGGTGGTTGGACATTTAAGGATGAGCATTAAATGCTCGGTTAAACAAATTATTTAACCAATAATATATTTAATTAATTGGGTTCATTAAATCTAAATTAATGAAACAACTTGTTAATTAAGAGTTATTTTATTAACTCTTATTGAGATAATTGACGGTTGTTACTTTGTTGGAGAAAGGGAGAGGAGGACATTGAATGATGATCCTCCAACAATGAAGATCCTCCAATAGAGAACCAACCCCAACGAAGAATGAGGATGAAAATAGAGCCCAGATTGGAAGCATCTTGTAGGAGTGAAGAATTCCAATGTCACCATCATCATCTCCTTCCTCATGACACCTCCAACGGACGATCGCGGTAGGGGTTTTATTTTGATGTATGATGAAATATTTTTATTGATTATTTATATTCTTGATTCAAAATGACTATGTCCATTCAATCATAGCCATCGTTTTGAACATATACCATGACCCTTCTCTTTCTTTCTTTGCGCATTCTTCAAGCGTTCTTTGACTCCAAATAATTAAGCGCGTTGGAAACTCAAAGTTTCATTGAGCCCAATATATGGATGCAACGATCTGGACCCGAGGATCGTGAATATGTGAGCGTCATATGTTTCAGGCTGGGAAAAAAGATACAATGAGGAGTGGATGAAGGGAAGCGCGCATCCGCACCGCCGGTAGAGGAGGAGGCCACGACTGTCGATCCACGCTGGCATACCAGAGGGTGGTCAGCTCCCGGCCGGTCGCGGTTCGAGCAGGAGGCACACTAGAGGGCAGTCTACTCTTGTCCGACTGCGATTCGAGTAGGTGTTGCAGTAGAGGGCGGCCGACACCTCGCCGGCCATAGCAGGAACATGGTGTGAACCTAGTGGTAGTTCGAAACTCGGCAGACATAAGGCGGATAACAGTGGCGTCACACCTCTAGGAGGAGAGTCGGTCGGTTCCCCAGCTGGCCTCTTCACACCGAGAAGGACCCGCTCCGACGGGTCCAACATGCCACCCAACTGAATGGTCCATTGCACCGTTCGGGATACTTGGGTGGGGGGGCTCCTTCCCAAGGGTCGGCTAGGGAGGACCCTGCAATGATAGACCACCCAGCCGAGCGGGCTGGGCTGGGCAACCCACTTCACAGGCTGGGCTGGACCATGGCCCAGCGGGCTGGGCCTGCCACAGTCCAGGCCATCCGGGCCAGACCCGGACCTGGTCGGGTCGATCCAGGCTGGGTCGGACCAGACCCGGGCCCATCTAGACCCATATATTCCTTTTTTCCATATTGTGTGAACCGGGCGTCAGTTTGAAGAACCGTCAACAGAACCAGGATCCTTGGATCGAGATGGTTCTTTTAGTGTACTCCACTTGTGTTTTGGATAATGTTGGAAGACATCAGGGTTTGATCGAACCTGATCCCAACCAGGCCCTCAGAACAAAAATTCTTATAATTTACAGACCGGGCATCTGATTGATGTGTCATTTTTCGCGTTGGGTCCCTCGTGACATGATAAACCTTGGGGATACTTATTCATGGTAGTTTCTGGAATTTGAAGTATCGAATGATAGATTGATGGGTGGAACCTCCCGCAATCAATCATGCTTATTGCGGGAACCCTGTGGCAGGTTATAACTGAATAATCTCAAGATCTTGTGTGGGTTAGCGCTCAGTGATCCTATGTGGGTAAACACATACTGATCATGTATGGGTCAGCACTCAGTAATCCTGTATGGGTCAGCGTATACCGATCCTCTGTGGGTGATCTCCAGATCATATGTGGGTATTCTTCAGATCTCGTGTGGGTCAATAGCAGAGCTTCTCGACGAATAAAGATGATCTAAAAATATACCTAATCATTTATACTTCCATACATAAGTCATACTAGGTGTGAGTTGAGCCCTTATCTTTTTTGTACTTATGTTTTTTGTATTCTTCTGTATGGTGTTAACTTTGTGGTACTTACCTTTTTGGCATAATTCTGTGTGGAGTTACATTTTTTATATTTACCTTTGTAGTGATACCTTTATTGTATTCTTCTGCAAGAATTTACCTTTGTGGTAGTTACCTTTGTTGTGTTAACTTTGTGGTATTCTTTCCTCTATGGAACATTTGAGCCTTTGGCTAAAATATATGGGCCTTGAATTTCCTCATGAATGAGATGGGTATAGTTGATAAATTAGGTATATATGTGGGCATATACCTAATTAGGGTTGACTGTTTTTTCAATGATTTTTGGTTTATCCTTTGTAGATTTTGAGAGACCTTCAGGGGTCTCAGGGTTCCTACTGAGTATTGATATACTCACCCCTACGTGGACTATGCTCGCACCGTGTTGTTTATTGTGAAGATGATGGACAACGCTGATTGGGGATACAGGTAATAGGACTAGAGGCTGCTCGGAGGTGGACATTAGATGAGGAGTACCGGGTAGACGACCATTCGAGAGATGTACTTACCCTTCAGGTAAGAACCTTGGTGGCTGTTCATAGGAGTTGTTTTCAGTTTTACTTTTACTTTCCATTTGGTCTTGTATTCTGGCCCCCTTTACTTATTGTACAAACTCTTTTTACCATACTATTTAATTTGTGATCATATCTTGCTTTATGCTTGGTTGTGTGCGTTTATAGGTTATAAAGGCAATGCCTTGCCAATTTTAGGGATATGCTTTTCTAGTGCAAGTCTCCAGCCCCTGGCCTATGGAAGGAGGTCTTGGGGTAGTCAAAGCACGAGCCCTGGGGCACATGTCCTAACATGACATATGGGGGATGAAATTATATATGACCTTGATGCATAAATTGTTCTCATGAGACATATCAGTTATCCAAATTGAATGGGGTTTTTTGTATAACTAACCATAAATTAAATTTTCTTGGTTGAAGGTCTTGATGGTAATGATATCAGGATTTCTAAGACCACTATATAAAATTTTACCCATTTCCTTCATTTAGAATTCATATATTATTAAAAATGATAATTTTTCATTTATATTATATAGGGATACGTTTTATGATCATGTTATCGATAAAATGGAATGTGTTATTTCATTATTTCTTTCCATATTAACCATATATTATTTACCCATAATAGCATCCGCTGAACATAACCCCTATTGAGCATTTCAGTTCACCACTATTTTGTTTTCATTCCCCAATATATTAATATAATATCTTTTAATGGGTTTCAAGGAAGCTAAATTTTTTCTTTTGCTAAGGTTTATATTTTATTTCCAATGTAAAATGGGTATCATTAATGTATCTTATTCTTCTAATAATCTGAACTAATCGATACTTTGTGATGTGATCCATTTTATCTTATTCCAAAATAATAATTTAGATACTGGCTCTGAGTAAATTGTTTTAGGGTTGTTACAACCTATATTTTTATTCTTTTTATGGTATGTTGTTCATCAAATTTAATTTATATTTTCTACATTAAATAGGAAGAAATCATGTATAATAATGTTCTAAAATGTTTGAATTTTATTTATTATAGTCATAGGGGTATTAAATTAATGTTTTTTGGGTTTATAGGTGTGTATTTACTATAACAAAAAAAGTTAGTGGGTTTTTAGATCATATAAAATATTTTTTAAATTTGTTCGGTTATTTGAAAATATTTAAGATTAATTATTCATTGTTTTGTTTAATATGTGCCTTTTCATGGATAGATTTTCGAATTGTTTTTAATGTGGATGAATGTTCCTTGATTTGGAGAGTAACTTTATATTAGGTCGGTAGTATCCCTGGTACCTAACCATATATTATTACTATCAAATAAAGTATAAATTCATGTTGGTGTTTTTTTATACATGTGTTCCCTATGAATAGAGTATATGAGTATTCTGGAATATAAAAAAATGATATTGTGTTATTATGAATGAAAGTACTTTGTGTGAAATTGAGTGTGAACTAACCTTAACATTATTATTGTAATGGTATAAGGCTATATTAGTTGATTAATTTCTAATTAATTGAGTTTCCTAACCATTTTATAGTACCATAGGACATGGGAATAGATTTATGAGAATGTTTTATTACCAACTTCACTTGATAAGTGGTTTAGGCTAGGAAATAGATTGTTTAAATATGTAGATTATGGATTCACATTAAATGAACCATCAAGATATTTGTGTGTTTGGGAAAGGGTTTTCTATTGGGGACCCAGTAAGATTATATCTATGAAATGTTTCATAAAAACTTTTATAATTATGGAAGCATTGGAGTCATAAAGGGGAACTCAATAGGTTCTATAAATAAAAACTATAAAAAACTATTTGTTATGAAATCCTTCATTTTCTGGTTAATATGATTTGGTATTATGAGTGAAGGCCATGTTAGGTCTATTATTTTAGAGAATTTTATTCTTTTGAGTGAGGTTGGAATACTGTTCAGTTTCAATTATTTTGTCTTCTTTGATAGGACATGGGATGGATGGGTTGGCCAATGAGTATAGGTAACTAATGGGTTTTGATATTTATAATAGATTAATTTCATGGAAACCTATAACTAGAATATGATATAGACTTCAGATAATGTCACAACCATGACCATTTATAAAATTAATTATTCATTTAATATCCATTCCTGATTTTTTTTGGGGGTTTACCACTCATTCTTGTGAAAATGGTGGGTTTTGAAAATTTGGGCCAAACTGTGAGCCCAATTCCAGATTGAAAAACAAAATTAGATTCTTCAATAACTCCAACAATTTTTAATATTTTATACCCATTATACTTTCCAATTGGAATAACATGATATATTAAAATCCCCATATCCCTTTCGACAACATAGAAATCCGAAATCATGATGGATTTGGGTTTTGGATTAAGGTAATTGGTCAGCCCGTAAGCCCATTTCCTTCTTTAATTGTTTTTTTAAAATTTTATATGTCTCATTCATTTTTTATATTTTCCCATGATTTCACCTCCCTCTGAAATCCAATATCCCGAGGATCACCA
The DNA here is from genome assembly GCA_963277665.1 of Viscum album. Taxonomy (NCBI): domain Eukaryota; kingdom Viridiplantae; phylum Streptophyta; class Magnoliopsida; order Santalales; family Viscaceae; genus Viscum; species Viscum album. The sequence continues at coordinate 672,423,943 of OY728133.1, forward strand.
CCATTATCTTTTTCGTAATTTTGGAGCTCAGGTGAAACGCGAATTAGGGCGATCTGTCATACTCTTTCTCAAATCAAACAGATTTGACGAGGTAAAATGAATCTTTCCTAACTACTTCAATATTCAACCTTTGTCCCCCATTTCAGTCCACACATGACATAATATGACTCTTTCAAACAACCATGCCAGTTTTGGATACTAAGAGATTCATATTTTGGTGGATTTAGGGCAATCTCTTCAATATTATTGCATGTAATTATTTATCTATTTGATTTCTCCTCTTTTCATAGGGTTTAATCCCTCTTTCTTGGTGTTACAAAGTGTCCAAAACCTGGGATTCGTTCCTAGGGTTTATCCATGAGTCTTTTTTGTGATAGTTTTGGTCTAGGGTGGGATTTATCATACTTGTGGTGCCGGGTTGGTGCGGTTGATGTTTCACACCATGTTTTGAGGGATTAGACAATTTCGGTAGGTGATTCTATGGGTAACTATTTAATGATGAGTTAGATTGCTTGATTAAATAATTTTTCATGTTCCTTATATGGTGTGAATTATGCGAAAACCATTTTTGATAGAAATAGTAAAGCATTTGGTATTAATGTCACATTTTTGTTTGAAGTGTTTATTTTTCAAATGTATGTAATGTGTTATCTCTTGTGGTAGTTTTGTAAAATATGGAGGTGATTTATTAGTTATTGATAGGGGCTGACAATTTTTCTTGGGTAATGATATAGTGTCATGTGGGCCAAAAATGGGGGGTCTTTTAATGGGTTTTATATGTACAACCTTGTTATACTCCTTGAATGTGTTTTATGGATTTGTGTGTTCTCATTGATATCTCTTGTAATATTTTTCAATATGATTATATAACATTTGAAATTATATTATTACATGTTTCTTGGTCTTCCAATTCTGTTTTGGTAGGGGCTTGGTGTGCTTTTGTCTTAAAAAGTGGTTTTGAAATGGGTTTTATGTGCAAATCTTAGGTATACTCCTTATAATTGATTTATGAATGTTTTGAATGGTTTATTGAGTTGTGTAAGTGGTTAAACTATATCAGAAAACTATTTTGGATGGATTATATTTTCAAAACTTCCATTTCATTTTTGAAAAGGCTATTATGTCGTATGTATCATCATGGAATGATTTTATTAAATTGTTTGAAGGAGATATTGAGGTGTTAAAGTGATTTGAATGTGATGTGGACTGTTTTGTGTGAGTGTGATGTGAAAAATTGTAATTTTTATTATTAAAGGAGTGCTATGTGCCATGTGTGTCTGATGTTAAATGAGTTTCAAAATCTTATAATTTTTTTATAAATTTTTTTAATCTTTTTGTGGAAGTGTTGAAGAAATGTGAAATGTGTTGTGGGTAATTTTGGTGTGAGTCAGATTTCAAAACCATTTTGAATGAAAAATTGACTTTTTTGACTTGTGTGGTATACATATGGGCTTTTGGGTGAATTTGTGATGTGGAAATATTATTTTAATGATAAATGTTTTTTTCGTGATTTGTTGAACTTGTCTGAGAACAAGGGGAAAACCTGGGTATCTAGGTGGGTGGATGTGTGCTAGTTTGCTAGTGAATCTGTGGGGTTTGGCCTCAGTTTCACATAACAATATTGCCACATACAACTATAACTAAAACAAGATGATAATGATTGGGGAACACTAGGTTATGTGTATGTTCCCTACTAGTGGCTCGTGCACGAGAATGGATATTTGTGATGGTTACTCTCACCGAGATACGAGGTACCTGGGACCCACAACTAGCTAGTTCATAGGAGTTATTTCCTATTTCGTGTGCTCATTTGTTACATTATACTTACTTTTGGCATACAGTAAATTTTTCTGGAGGATTCATCAGCATTGTTGTTTATTTTAAAAGTGTCAATCCTCTAAAATATCCCACTAGAAAACGGTTCTTATTAAAAGTTGCATCTTTTAGAAATTGTAACTTTCTTTTCATGTTTTTGAAAACATGCATTATTTTCGTCTTTAAATGTTTATCATATTGAATATATTAGTGGTGGTATCCTACTGAGGTTTGTATCAATCTCTTCTTACACCATTGGGTGTATGTAGACATTCTTATTTTGTGTCACAGGTTTGGGAACATGTTTTAGGCCATTGGTTTGGGTTTTTAGCAGTCCATCGTGATGTTGTGTCATGGAGATGGCTTGAGGGTGGTGCCTCTTTCCATGAGAAGGTTATTAGGATGTCATTTAATGATTTTTTACCTTTTTAATGGTCTCAAACATTGTTTAAAATTTTGAAATTCAGTTCTGAATTTTACTAAAAGATGCTTTGGTTTGAAAATCCTGATTTGATTTCATTGATTCATTTGTTGTTTTAAGTATACAAACTCGGGTAAATCTTTCCTAGTTTTTAGTTTTTCATACCCAGGCACTTGTGACAGCCCATGGTGATCGGGAACGGCCTTTGGGACTTTCCCCGGGTCGGGTCGGGTGCCGGTTTTGGCGGCGAAAAGATTCGGTTCATTAAAAAATTGTATCAAAAAAGGTTCTCTCTATTTGAGTCAAGTTATTTGGGAAATAGTCGGGATAGTATGGATTTAATATATTCCAGACATGAAATTATGGTTATGGGTAGTGTTCTTGATCACCACACCTCATGTCGGGATTCAAGTCTCCAGGGGAAGTCGGGATTTATCTATGTCTTTTGGTTTTTTTGGTCTGATGATGATTATGGGAAATGAAAATAGAGTTGGGTTAATGGTCTCCGTGATCTCACAGGGTCTGGAAAGCCTTGTAGAGCAGGGGATATTCCATAGAACACTCTCTCTAATGGTGTAGTGATTAGAATATGACTTCCAACCATATGTCCTAGTCACCCACTGAAACTAGTTTCCTCTCGCATTGTTTTGTGCTTTATTTTTGAAATCGTGGAGCTTTGGTTTTAAAGTGACTTGGTTTTATGAATCGTAAAGTTTTTGTGAAATGATTTTCAGATAAATAGGGAATGTTTTGACTTATGAAATGGTGGAAATGAATTTTCATAATTTTTTTGAAATGTAATATAGTGTTCTTACACCTCTTTTGAAATCCAGAACCATATTGAAGTTGGTTTTAAAAAGTGTTTCCGACATAGTTTTCTAAAAATTTTAATGGGGTATTAATGGGATGAGATATTTTCAAATTAATGTGAATAACATGAAAGTGAGTTATCTTCTAAATGGTTGTGTCCTTATGAAATGTTTTGTAAGATGTGAATTGGTATTTTGATCTCATTGTTAGGAGTTTTAAGGAAAAGGATGGGTTGGTTGACTGTTTTGTTTTTGAAAAGTGGAAAAAAAATTCGTTTTAACATTTGGTATTTCCATGACAGACCACATGCATGGGTTTATATGGGATTATGGAAGGTTTATGGCATGGTTGGATGAGTGGTGGGATGAATATGAGGAGGGTACCCAGTGTGGCACAAAAACAAGCATGTGTGAGGCCGATGGGGTACCATTGGTGGATACGCTAACCGCTGAACCGTTGGTTTTCAAAGAAATGTTTTTAAAGAAAAACATTATGTCTTGATGAATTATTTGGTATGGTGTATATTTTGGGTTATTAAAAATTGTTGATGTTGTTGGATGTTTTGAGTGCAAGAACCCATCCAGTTCGAACTGAGTTTTTGGGTTTTTGTTTGTTCAGTAAGCTGGGTAGAAGGACCAGTTAGTAGTCTCCTATGAGATTTGTTTCTAGAAACCTTTACGGTGGTTCCATGAAGGTGTTTTGGATATGTTTTGTGGAATTTTTTTACCAATTGTCCAGCTTTGTTGGGTCCTTGGGTTATCATATTGGATAAGGTACGCCCCCATTAAGGGTTAGTGCACAACCGAAGTGCAACCCAGATTGTTTCGCTATTATAAAATCTTCTAGTTGATCAATGTAAGGAATATTTTATTGATCTTTATAGAATGAGTCTACACCATTTACATTATTGGTTTTTTTTCGGATCCTACTATTTCGGAAGAGTGCTCGTCAATGGTTGAAAGAGACCTTATTTTCTTAAGCTACCTGATTCATCGAAGGTGGAAGTTTTCAGGGGTTGTCAGTATGGATAGTGTCTTTGAGGGCCTCTATTTCCTTCATAGTATCTTCGAAGAATGGTTTATGTTAGACCACCAGTGTGGGAAATCTGGCCATGAGAGGTTGTTATGGACACTTTCGGGAATGTTGTGATATTTGGGGATGATGTTTAAGGACACCTACTTGTATTATTTCTATGTGTCTCTTTGTTCATGTTCGGTGACGCATTGTGATGTCGCGTGCTCATTTGATTTTAAAGGTGAAATTGTAAAATATTTTTTGAGTCTTGTTTTAGAAGTGTTTCTCATTTTGGGAGATCTCGACATCCTCTTTTTTTGAGGAAGGTGTTTATATGTGTCCTTTATTTTTTTTGTTTCTCACCCGAACAAACAATGTGTGATGTGAGTCCATCCTCTAAACCCTTATTTCAGTGAAATTCCATGTTAGGTTAAAATGAGTTCTGGAGTGTTTTTTGTCATGGTGAACCCATATGGGATTGCATTTAGTTGTTTGTAGCATCGAAAGAAGAAATTATATTCTGGGGTTTCCACATCCTAACTGTGAGGCCGAAGATGCATCAATCATTCCAGCTCCAGCCATTGGTCCCAAAGAGAATCTGGCACGTAGTCAGAGTAAATCCAGGTGTAGTTTTAAACCTTGTAAAAATTACTATTCTCGGTATGAGAGATGTGAATAGTTTAAACATTTGGTGTTTTCATCTTTCTTCTTTTGTTCCCGTTCAGTGGAAAGAGGTGGAGGGCCTCATCCCCTTGTTATCTCCCAATGACTTTCTTTTCCCCTTTGGTTTCCTTTGGGTTCAGGGGAAAGGTTTTAGATTAGTCTAGACGTGTTGAGTGAACATGTAGTAGTAACCATTCCCTAGAAAACCATGTAGGTATAAGGATCCACATGGGTTAGCACACAGTTTCCCAAACTGTGCGGGCTAACCGTGCGGTCGTCCCAACCCTTTATGTTTTGGGGTTTTTCTATGCCGGCTCATATTGGTCAGTTAATATTGTTGGTTATTAAGGTTGGGATACCCACTATGAGTCTCTTGTATATTATTTTGAAAATTCCTAATGAGATTCTACCCCTTTTACTGGGGAGTTTGTTCGGGGCACCCTTGTTAGTGTCTTGATTCTGTGTCGGAAAAACAATTGAAGTTGTCTCTTATGGTTGGGATCCCATTTTTTGTATCCTTGTACCAGTAACTCACTTTTGTACTTGGAAATTTCTTGGAAGTGGGTATTCTCATTCAGAGCTATATAACCACCTACATCTTCCTTGGGTAAATGTTGGGATTGTAGAGTTTCCAATGGTTTAATTATATCAAGGTAAGTATAACCTTCATCTATGTTCTGGTTTGTTTGGGTAAATTTCATGAGCCATGTTCAAATAGTGCTTGAGGTGTTTTATTTTAGAAAAAATCCTGAATGTGCATGATCATTTTAGTGAAGAGTTTTATGTTTTGTTTGTGATGTATTTCTTCCTTAATTGATCATGGGAGGTGTTTTGAGCTTTGGGGATGAAGTTTAGCAAAGGACTCCATTTCTTCCTTTCGGTTGGGTTAGGTTTTTTCTTTGTCCTTGATGGGGCATTCCGAGGGTGGAATGGATTATGGTGGGGATAATTTTCACACCCATTACCATTTTTTAAATTCATTATTCATTTAATTTTTATTCCTGGTTTGTTTTGGGGGTTTACCACTCATTTTGGTGAAAATTGTGGGTTTTGAAAATTTGGTCCAAACCTTGAGCCCAATTCCATATTTAAAGACAAATTTCGTTTCTTCTATAACTACTTAAAATTTTTACTATTTTATACCCCTTCCACATCAGAATTGGAATAACCTGATATATTAAAATCACCATATCCCTTTGGACCACATAGAAATCCAAAATCATGATGGATTTGGGTTTTTTATTAAGGTAATGGGCTTGCCTGTAAGTCCATTTCCTGCTTTAAATTATTTTTTAAAAATTTCTCATATCTTGTTAATTTTTTACTATTTTCTCATGATTCTTCCACCCTACCAAATAAAATATCCTGAGGCTCACCCCAATTATTGTTTTCGCAATTCTGGAGCTCATGTGCACCACAAAATAGGGAGATATCTCATACTCTTTCTCAAATCGACCATATTTGACGAGGTAAAATGATGCTTTCATAACTACCTAAATTTTCATCCTTTTTCTTCCATTTCAGTCCCCACATGACCTAATATGACGCTTTCTAACCTCCATACCAGTTTTGGGTTCTTGGAGATTCATATTCTGGTGTATTTAGGGTGATCACGTCAATATTTCTACAAGTATGTATTTCTCTATTTGATTTCTCCTCTTGCCTTATAGTTTCATCCCTCTTTCTTGATGTTCCAAAGTGTCCATAACCTAGGGTTTGTACCTAGGTTTTAACCATGAGTATTTTTGGTGAACATTTGTGGTCTACATCTGGATTTATCATCCTTGTGGTGTCGGGTTGGTGCGGTTGATGTTTCACACCATGTTTTGAGGGATTCGACAATTTCAGTAGGTGATTCTCTGGGTAACCATTTAATGATTAGTTAGTTTTCTTGATTAAATAATTTATCATGTTCTTTATATGCTGTGAATTATTCGAAAACCATTTTTGGTATCAATATTAAAGCATTTGGTATTAAAGTTACTTTTTTGTTTGAAGTGTGTATTTTTCAAATGTATTTCATGTGTTATCTCTTGTGGTAGTTATGTAAAATGTGGAAGTGTTTTATTATTTGTTGAAATGGGCCACAAATTTTTTTTGGGTAATGATATAGTTTCATGTGGGGCTAAAAAGGGGGGGTCGTCTAATGGGTTTTATGTGTATAACCTTGTTGTACTCCTTGAAAGTGTTTTATGGATTTGTGTTTTCTCATGGGTATCTTTTTGTGATATTGTTCAAGGTGATTATATAACATTTTAAAGTAGATTATTAAATGTTTATTGGGCTGCCAATTATGTTTTGTTAGGGTCTTGGTGTGCTTTTGGATTAAAAAGAGGTTTATAAAATGTGTTTTATGTGCAAAGCTTGGGTATACTCTTTATATTTGTTTTATGAATGTTTTGAATGATTTATTGAGTTGTGTAAGTGGTGAAACTATATCAGCAAACTGTTTTGGTAGGTGTATATTTTTAAAAGGTACATTTCATTTTTGAAAAGGTAGTTATGTCATATGTATCATCTTGGAAATATTTTATTAAATTGTTTGAAGGATATATTGAGGTGTTAAAGTGATGTGAATGTGATGTGGAATGTTTTGTATGAGTGTGATATGAAAAATTGAAATTTTTATTATGATATGAGTGTTATGTGCCATGTGTGTGGGTTGTTATAGGAGTTTCAATATCTTATAATTGTTTTATAAAAAATTTTAATTGTTTTGTGGAAGTGTTGATGAAATGGGAAATGTGTTGTGTGTTATTTTGGTGTGAGTAAGATTTCAGAATCATTTTGAATGAAAAATGGACTTTTGTGACTTGTGGGGTATACATATGTGATTTAGGGTGAATTTGGGATGTGGAAATGATATTTTCATGTTCAATGTATATTTATTGACTTGTTGACCTTGTTTGAGCACAAGGAGAAAACCAGGGTATCTAGGTGGGTGGATGTGTACAAGTATGCTAGTGAATCTGTGGGCATTGGCCACAGTTTCACTTAGCGAGATTGACGCTTAAAACTCTAAAAAAATTATGATGATTCTGATTGGGGACCACTACCTTATGGTTATGTTCACTAGTAGTGGCACGTGCACGAGAATGGATATTTGTGATGGTTACTCTCACAGAGATACAAGGTACCTGGGACCCACAGCTAGCTAGTGACTAGGGGTTATTTCCTACTTATTGTGCTCATTAGATACTTTATACTTACCATCAGCATATGGTAAATTTGGCTGGAAGATTCAGTATCTTTGTTGTTTATTTTTAAAGTATTAATTCTTTAAAATAGCCTACTTGAAAACTGTTCTTCTTCAAAGTTGCATCTTTTAGAAATTGTAACCAGTTTTTCATGTTTTTGAAAACATGCATGATTTTAGACTTTAAATGTTTAACATATGGAATATCTTAGTGGTGGTATCCTACTGGGATTTGGATCAATCCTTACTGACACCATTGGGTGTATGTAGACTTTCTTATTTTGGGTCACAGGTTTCTGTACATGTTTTATGCCATTGGTTCGGGTTTTTAGTAGTCCATCATGATGCAGTGTCATGGATATGGCTTGAGGGTGGTGCCTCTTTCCATGTGGAGGTTCTTGGGCAGTCATTTCATGAGTTTTTACCTTTGTAATGGTCTTCAAACATTGTTTAAAATTGTGTAATTCAGTTCTAAAATTTAGTAAAAGATGTTTTGGTTTGAAAAATCCAGATTTGATTTCATGGATTCATTTGTTGTTTTAAGTATAAAAACTCAGGTAAATCATTCCCAATTTTCCGTTTTTGATACACAGGCACGCATGCCAGCCCATGGGGATTGGGAACACCCTTCAGGACATGCCTCGAGTCGGGTCAGGTGCCGGTTTTGGCGGCGACCAGATTCGATTCGTGAAAAAATGGTATCAAGGGAGGTTCGCTCTATTTGAGTCATGTTATTTGGTAAATAGTCGAGATAGTATGGAGTTACTATTGTCAAGACATGAAATTCCAGTTATGGGTAGTGTGCTTGACCACCACACCTTATGTCGGGATTCAATTCGCCATGGGAATTCCGGATTTATCTATGTCTTATGGTTTTCTTGGTCTGACGATGATTAGGGGAAATGAAAAGAGAGTTGGGTTAATGGTCTCAGTGTGCTCGCAGGGTCTGGAAAGCTATGTGGAGCCCGATATATTCCCTAGAACACTCTCTGGGATTGTGAAGTGATTGGAATCTGGCTTCCAACCATATTTCCAAGTCACCCACTGAAACTAGTTTCCTATATCATTGTTTTGTACTTTAGTTTTGAAATCATGGAACTTTGGTTTTAAAGTGACTTGGTTTTACGAAGCGTAAAGTTATTGTGAAATTGTTTCAAAATTAAGAGGGAATGGTTGGATTTATGAAATGGTGGAATAGAATTTTCCAAATTTTTTTGAAATGGAAAATAGTGTGCTTACACCTCTTTTGAAATCCAGAACCATATTGAAGTTGGTTTTCAAAACTGTTTCCAATATAGTTTTATAAAAAATTAAATGTGGTTTAAATGGGATAAGATGTTTTCAAACTGATTTGAATAACTTTAAAGTGAGTTCTTTTCTAAAGGGTTGTGTCCTTATGTAAGGTTTTGTAAGATGTGAATTGGGATTTTGATCTCATTGTTAGGAGTTTTATGAAAAAGGATGGGTTGGTTGGCCGTTTTGTTTATGAAAAGTGGAAAGAATTGTCGTTTTAACCTTTGGAATTTCCATGAGAGACCACAAGCATGTGGTTATATGGTATTATGGATGGTTGATGGCATGACTGGATGAGTGCCGGGACAAATATGAGGAGGGTGCCCGGTGTGGTACAAAAACATGCATGTGTGAGGCCGATGGGGTACCATTGGTGGATACGCTAACCGCAAAACAATCAGTTTTTGAAGAAATGTTTTTAAAGAAAAACTTGATGTCTTGATGAATTGTTTGGGATGGTGTATATTGTGTGATTCTATAAAATGTTGATGTTGTGGGATGTTTTGAGTCCAAAAACCCCTCCTGTTCGAACTGTGTTTTGGGTTTGTGTTTGGTCGGTCAGCTGGGTAGAAAGGTCGGTTTGTAGTCTCCTATGAGATATGTTTTGAACACCTTTATGATGGTTCCATTAATGTGTTTGGATATGTTTTGTGGCATGATTTTACCAATGGACCAGCATGGTTGGGTCCTAGGGCTCTCTTATTGGATAAGGTACACCCCCATTAAGGGTCAGTGCACAACTGAAGTGCATCCCAGATTGTTTCTCCATTAGAAAATCCTATAGTTGATCAATGTAAGGAATCTTTTCTTGATCTTTGTAGAATGAGTCTACACCATTTACATTCTTGGATTTTTTCGAACCCTGTTGTTGCAGATGAGTGCTCATGGATGGTTGAAAGAGACCTTAGTTTCTTAAGCTACCTGATTCATCAAAGGTGGATGTTGTCTGGGGTTTTCAGTATGGATAGTTTATTAGAGGGCCTCTGAGTACTTTGTAGTCTCTTCGAAGATGGGGTTTATGTTAGACCACCAGTGTGGGAAATCTGGCCATGAGAGGTTATTATGGACACTTTCTGGAATGCTGTGATATTTGGGGTTGTTGTATAAGGCCCCCTCCTTGTTTTATTTTTATGAGTCGCTTTGGTCACATTCGGTGATGCATTGAGATGTCGGGTGCTCATTTTATTTTAAAGGTGAAATTGTACAATATATTGTGAGTATTTTTTTAGAAGTGTTTCTCCTTTTGGGAGATCACGACATCCTCTGTTTTTTAAGATTGTTTTTATATGTGTCCATTATTTCTGTTGTTTCTCACTCGAAGAAACATGTTGTGATGTGAGTGCATCCTCTAACCCTTATTTCAGTGAAATTCCATGCTAGGATAAAGTGAGTTCGGGAGTGTGTTTTTTCTTGGTGAAACCATCTGGGATTGTATGTTGTTTTTTGTAGCATCGAAAGAAGAAATTCTATTTAGGGGTTTCCAAATCATAACTGTGAGGTTGATGATGCTTCAATCATTCCAGCTCCAGCCTTTGGTCCCAGAGAGAAGTTGGCACATAGTCATAGGAAATCCCAGTGTAGTTTTTAGCCTTGTACAATGAACTATTCTCAGTATGAAATATGGGAATATTTTAAACATTTGGTATTGTCATCTTGCTTTTTTTTCTCGTTCGGTGGAAAGAGGTGGAGGGCCTTATCCCCATGTTATCTCACAATGACATTGTTTTCCCCTTTGGTTTCCTTCGGGTTCAGGGGAAAGGTTTTAGATTTTTCTAGACATGTTGAGTGAACATGTAGTAGTAACCATCCCCCTGAAAACCTTGTAAGTATAAGGATCCACATGGTTAGATAATTGTTTCCCAAACTGCGCGGGCTAACCGTGCGGCCGTCCCAACCCTTTATGTTTTGGGCGTTTTCTATACCGGCCCATATTGGCCAATTAAGATGGTTGGTTGTTATGGTGGGGAGACCCACTATGAGTCTCATGTATATTATTTTGAAAATTCATAATGGGATTCTACCCTATAAATTTGGGAGTTTGTTCAGGGCTCCCTTATTAGTGTCTTGATTCTGTCTCTGAAAAAAATTGATGTTGTCTCTTATGGTTGGGGAGCCCATTTGTGTATCCTTGTACCAGTAACTCACTTTTGTACTTTGTATTGACTTGGAATTGGGTAGTCTCATTCGGAGCTATATAACCACCTACATCTTCCTTTGGTAAATGTTGGGATTGGAGAGTTTCCAATGGATTAGTTATATCAAGGTAAGTGTAATCTTGTTCGATGTTCTTGGTTGTATGGGTAAATTGCTTGAGCCTTGTTTAGGTAGTGTTTGAGGAGTTTTATTTTAGGATAAATCATGAATGTTCTTGATCATTTCAGTAAAGAGGTTCAGGTTTTGGTTGTGAAGTATTACTTCTTTAATTGATCACTGGAAGTGTTTTGGCCTTTGGGGACAAAGTTTAGCAAAGCTGTCTATTTCTTCCATTCGGTTGGGTTTGGTTTTTCCTTTTCCCTTAATGTGACTATCTGAGGGCCGAAGGTTTTATGGTGTGGAGAATTGCCACACCCATGACCTTTTTTATATTATTTATTCATTTAATTTCCTTTCCTGATTTGTATTGGGGGTTTACCACTCATTTTGGTGAAAATGGTTGGTTTTGAAAATTTGGGCCAAACTGTGACCCCAATTCCAGATTTAAAAACAAATTTTGTTTCATCTATAACTCTTTCAATTTTTACTATTTTATACCCATTCCACATCCCGATTGGAATACCCTGACATATTAAAATCTCCATTTTCTTTTGGACCACATAGAAATCCAAAATCATGATGGATTTGGGTTTTTGATTAAGGTAATGAGCCTGCCCGTAAGACCATTTCCTACTTTAAATTATTTTTATTTAATTTTCCATATCACTTTCATTTTTTACTTTTTTTCCATGATTCCACCTCCCTATCAATCCAATATCCCGAGGAGCACCCCCAAAATCGTTTTCTCAATTTTGGAGCTTAGGTGCACTGAGAATTTGGGAGATCTCTCATAATGATTCTAAAGTCGACCAGATTTGATGAGGTAAAAAGAACCTTTCATAACTCCTTCAATTTTCTACAATTTTCCTCCAATTAAGTCTTCACATGACCTAATATGAGGCCTTCAAACCTCCATACCAGTTTCGGGTACTTGGAGATTCATATTTTGGTGGAATTTTGGCAATCTCTTCAATATATCTGCAAGTATGTATTTCTATATTTGATTTCTCCTCTTTTCTTAGGGTTTCATCCCTCTTTCCTGATGTTCCAAAGGTTCCAAAACCTAGGGTTCGTACATAGGGTTTATCCATGAGTCCTTTTGGTGAAAATTTGTAGACTAGGTCTGGATTTATCATCCTTGTGGTGTCGGGTTGGTGATGTTGATGTTTCTCACCATGTTTTGAGGGATTCAACAAATTCGATAGGTGAATCCATGTGTAACAATTTAATGATGACTTATTTTCCTGCTTAAATAATTTTTCATGTTCCTTATATTATTTTAATTATGAGAAAACCATTTATGGTAACAATAGTAAATAATTTGGTCTTAATGTTACATATTTTTTGAAATGTGTGTTTTTCAAATGTATTTCATGGGTTGTCTATTGTGGTAGTTTTGTAAAATATGAAAGTGATTTATTAGTTGTTGAAAGGGGCTACCTATTTTGGTTGGGTAATGATATAGTGTAATGTGGGGATAAAAAGTGGGGGTTTTTAATGAGTTTTATGTGTATAACCATGTTATACTCCTTGAAAGTGTTTTATGGATTTGTGTGTACTCATGGGTATCTTTTGTGATATTGTTCAAGGCCATTATATAACATTTGAAAGTAGATTATTACATGTTGATTGGGTTGACAATTATATTTTTTAGGGTCTTGGTGTGATTTTGGAATAAAAATAGGATTTTGAAATGGGTTTTATGTGCAAAGCTTGGGTATCCTGGTTATAAATCTTTTATGAATGTTTTGAATGGTTTACTGAGTTGTGTAAGTGTTGAAACTATATCATCAAACTGTTTTGGTAGGATTATATTTTTAAAAGGTCCATTTCATTTTTGAAAAGGCTTTTATTTCATATGTATCATCTTGGAAATATATTATTAAATTATTTAAAGGAGATATTGAGTTGTTAAAGTGACGTGAATGTGATGTTGACTGGTTTGTGTGAGTGTGATTTGAAAAATTGAAATTTTTATTATGAATGGAGTGTTATGTGCTATGTGTGTGGGCTGTTATACGAGTTTCAATATCTTATAATTGTTTTATAATTTTGTTTAATGGTTTTGTGGAAGTGTTGATGAAATGTGAAATGTGTTGTTGGTTATTTTGGTGTGAGTCGGATTTCAAAATTATTTTGAATGAAAAATGGACTTTTGTGACTTGTGTGGTATACATATGGGTTGTTGGGTGAATTTGTGATGTGGAAATGATATTTTCATGTTCAATGTATATTTCATGACTTCATGAAATTGTTTGAGCATAAGGGGAAATCCTGGATATCTAGGTGGGTGGACATGTACTAGTATGCTAGTGAATCCATGGGGTTTGGCCTTAGTTTCACTTAGCAAGATTGACGCTTACAACTATAACTAAACTGTGATGTTGTTGATTGGGGACCACTAGGTTATGGGTATGTTCCCTACTAGTGGCTCGTGCATGAGAATGGATATTTGTGATGGTTACTCTCACCGAGATACGAGGTACCTAGCACCCACAACTAGCTAGTGACTAGGGGTTATTTCCTATTGTTTGTGCTCATTAGTTACATTATAATTACCATCAGCATACGATACAATTGGCTACAAGATTCTATATATTTGGTGTTTATTTTAAAATGGTCAATACTTTAAAATATCCTACTTAAAAAATGTTCTTATTCAATGTGGCATATTTTAAAAATTGTTACTATCTTTTCATGTTTTTGAAAACTTGCATTCTTTTCATCTTTAAATGTTTATCATATGGAATCTCATAGCGGTGGTATCCTACTGGGATTTGGATCACACCCTAATTACACCATTGGGTGCATATAGACTTTCTTATTTTGTGTCACAGGTTTGGGAATAGGTTTTATGCCATTGGTTTGGGTTTTTAGGGGTCCATCATGATGCAGTGTCGTCGAGATTGCTTGAGGGTGGTGCCTCTTTCCATGTGGAGGTTCTTGGGCTGTCATTTCATGAGTTTTTAACATTGTAATTGTTTTAAAACATTTTTTAAAATTGTGTAATTCAGGTCATAATTTTAGTAAAAGATGTTTTGGTTTGAAAAATCCAGATTTTATTTCATGGATTCATTCGTTGTTTTAAGTAGAAAAACTCGGTTAAATCATTCCAAATTTTTAGTTACTGATACCCAGGTACATGTGCCAGCCTGTGGGGATCGGGAATGCCCTTTGGGACTTTCCACGGGTCGGTTCGGGTGCTAGTTTTGGCGGTGGCCAGATTCGGTGTGTGACAAAATGGTATCAAAGGAGGTTCGCTATATTTGATTCATGTTATTTGGGAAATAGTCAGGATAGTCTGGAGTTAACATTTTCAGGACTTGAAATTACAGTTATGGGTAGTGTTCTTTATCACCAAACCTTATGTCGGGATTCATGTCACTAGGGGAAGTTGGGATTTATCTATGCCTTTAGGTTTTCTTGGTCTGATGATGATTAGGTGAAATGAAAAGAGAGCTTGGTTAATGGTATCAGTGATCTCACAGGGTCTGGCAAGCCATGTAGAGCCAACGATATTCCCTAGAACACTCTCTATGATGTTGAAGTGATTTGAATATGGATTCCATCCATATTTCCAAGTCACCCTCTGAAACTAGTTTCCTCTCGCATTGTTTTGTGCTTTAGTTTCGAAATCATGGAACATTGGTTTTAAAGTGACTTGGTTTTATGAAGTGTAAAGTTTTTGTGAATGATTTTCAAATAAATAGGGAATGGTTTGATTTATGAAATGGTGGAATTGAATTTTCAGAATTTTTTTGAAATGGAAAATAGTGTTCTTACACCTCTTTTGAAATCCCGAACCATATTGATGTTGGTTTTTAAAAGTGTTTCCAATATAGTTTTCTAAAAAATTAAATGGGGTTTTAATGGGATGATATGTTTTCAAATTGATGTGAATAACATGAAAGTGAGTTCTTTTCTAAATGGTTGGGTCCTTATGAAATGTTTTTTAAGATGTGAATTGGTATTATGATCTCATTGTTAGGAGTTTTACGAAAAAGGATGGGTTGGTTGACCGTTTTGTTTTTGAAAAGTGGAATGATTTTTCATTTTGAACTTTGGTATTTCCATGAGAGACCACATGTATGGGGTTATATTGTATTATGGATGGTTGATGTCATTACAGGATGTGTGTTGGGATGAATATGAGGAGGGTTCCCGGTGTGGCAAAAAAACATGCATTTGTGAGGCCAATGAGGTACCATTGGTGGATATGCTAAATGCTGAACCATTGGTTTTCAAAGAAATTTTTTTAAAGAAAAACATGATGTCTTGATGAATTGTTTGGGATGGTGTATGTTGTGTGTTTTTGGAAAATGTTGATGTTGTGGGATGTTTTGAGTCCAAGAACCCATCTTGTTCGAACTATGTTTTGGGTTTCTATTTGGTCGGTAAGCTAGGTAGAAGGACCGGTTAGTAGTCTCCAATGAGATATGTTTCTGGACACCTTTACGGTGGTTCCATTAATGTGTTTGGATATGTTTTGTGACATGTTTTTACCAATTAAACAGGTTGATTGGGTCCTTGGGTTCTCTTGTTGGATAAGGTATGCCCCCATTAAGGGTTAGTGCACAACTGAAGTGAAACCCGAATTGTTTAGACATTAGAAAATACCTTAGTTGATCAATGTAAGGAATATTTTCTTGATCTTTCTAGAAATAGTTTACACCATTTATATTGTAGGTTTTTTTTCAGATCCTCGTGTTGCGGAAGAGTGCTCGTGGATGGTTGAAAGAGACCTTAGTTTCTTAAGTTACCTGATTTGTTGAAGGTGGAAGTTGTCTGGGGTTCTCAGTATGGATTGTGTCTAATAGGGCCTTTTAGTCCTTTATAGTCTCTTCGAAGAAGGGGTTTATGATAGACCACCCGTGTGGGAAATATGGCCCTGAGAGGCTGTTATGGACACTTTCTGGAATGCTATGATATTTGGGGATGTTTTATAAGGCCTCCTCCTTGTATTATTACTATGAGTCGCTTTGGTCATCTTCGGTGACGCGTTGTGATGTCGCGTGCTCATTTTATTTTAAAGGTGAAATTGTACAATATTTTGTGAGTCTATTTTTCAGAAGTGTTTCTCCTTTTGGGAGATCTCGACAACCTCTATTTTAGAGGAAGGTGTTTATATGTGTCCTTTTTTTCTGTTGTTTCTCACCCGAAGAAAAATGGTGTGATGTGAGTGCATCCTCTAAACCCTTATTTAAGTGAAACTACATGTTAGGTTAATGTGAGTTATGGAGTGTGTTTTTTCTTGGTTAACCCATCTGGGATTGCATGTAGTTTTTTGTATCATAGAAAGATGAAATTCTATTCAGGGGTTTCTAAATCCAAACTACAAGGCCGAAGATGCATCAATCATTCCAGCTCCAGTCATAGGTCCCTGAGAGAAGCTGGTGCATAGTCAGAGGAAATCCCAGTGTATTTTTTAGCCCGGTATGAGGAACTATTCTCAATATGAGATATAGTAATAGTTTAAACATTTGGTGTTGTCATCTTGCTTCTTTTGTTCCCATTTGGTGGAATGAGGTGGATGGACTCATCCCTATGTTATCTCCCAATGACATTCATTTCCCCTTTGGTTTCCATTGGGTTCGAGGGAAAGGTTTTAGATTTTTCAAGACATGTTGAGTGAACATTTAGTAGTAAAATTCCCCAGAAAACCATGTAGGTATAAGGATCCAGTTGGTTAGCACACAGTTTCCCAAACTGTGTGGGCTAACCATGCGGCCGTCCCAACTCTTTATGTTTTGGGGTTTTTTGGTGCCGACCCATATTGGTCAATTAAGATTGTTGGTTCTTATGGTAGGGATACCTACAATGAGTCTCATGTATATTAATTTTAAAATGCCTAATAGGATTATACCCCTTGTACTGGGTAGTTTGTTCGGGGCTCCCTTGTTAATGTCTTGATTCTGTCTCGGAAAAAAATTTAAGTTGTCTCTTATGGTTGGGGAGCCCATTTGTGTATCCTTGTACTAGTAACTCACTTTTTTACTTGGTCTTGGCTTGGAAGTGGGTAGTCTTGTTCAGAGCTATATTACCACCTACATCTTCCTTGGGTAAACATTGGGATTGGAGTGTTTCCAATGGTTTAATTATATCAAGGTAAGTGTAACCTTGTTCGATGTTCTTGTTTGTTTGGGTAAATTTCTTGAGCCTTGTTCAGATGGTGTTTGAGGAGTTTTATTTAAGGATAAATCGTGAATGTGCTTGACCATTTCAGTAAAGAGGTGTATGTTTTGGTTGTGAATTATTTCTAACTTAATTGATCACTGGAGGTGTTTTTGCCTTTGGGGACGAAATTAGCAAAGGAGTCCATTTCGGCCTTTCATTTGGGTTTGGTTTTTTCTTTGTGCTTGATGTGGCTTTCCGAGGGTAGGAAGTTTTAGGTGAAGATAATTGTCACACCCATGACCTTTTTTATATTCATTATTAATTTAATTTTCATTCCTGGTTTGTTTTTGGTGTTTACAACTCATTTTGGTGAAAATGGTGGTTTTTGAAAATTTGGGACAAACTGTGAGCCCAATTCCAGTTTTAAAAACAAAATTCGTTTCTCCTATAACTCCTTCAATTTTTTATATTTTATATCCATTCCACGTCCCAATTAAAATAACGTCATTTATTAAAATTACCATATCCCTTTGGACTACATAGAACTCCAAAATCATGATGGATTTGGGTTTTTGATTAAGGTAATGGGTCTGCCCGTATGCCCATTTCATTCTTTAAAATAATTTTTTTATATTTTCCATATATCATTAATTTTTACTATTTTTCTGTGATTCAACCTCCCCCTCCAATCCAATATCTCTAGGATCTCCCCCATTATCGTTTTCGCAATTTTGGAGCTTAGGTGAATCGATAATCAGGGCGATCTCTCGTACTCTTTCTCAAATCGACCAGATTTGATGAGGTAAAACGAATCTTTCTTATATCCTTCAATTTTCAGCTTTTTTCCTCCATTTCAGTCCCCAGATGACCTAATATGACTCCTTCAAACGTCCATTACAGTTTTGGGCACATGTAAATTCATCTTTCGGTGGATTTAGGGCAATCTATTCAATATTTCGACAAGTAAGTATTTCTCTATTTGATTTCTCCTCTTTTCATAGGGTTTCATCCCTCTTTCGTGATGTTCCAAAGTGTCCAGATCCTAGGGTTCGTACCTATGGTTTAAACATGAGTCTTCTTGGTGAAAATTTGTGGTCAAAGGATGGATCTATCATCCTTGTGTTGTCGGGGTGGTGCGGTTGATGTTTCACACCATGTTTTGAGGGATTCTACAATTTCGGTAGGTGATTCTGTGGGTAACCATTTAATGATGAGTTAGTTTGCTTGATTAAATAATTTTTATTGTTCCTTATATGCTGTTAATTATTCAAAAACCATTTTTGGTTGTAATAGTAAATCATTTGGTATTAAAGTTACACTTTTGTTTGAAGTGTGTATTTTTCAAATGTATTTCATGTGTTATCTCTTGTGGTAGTTTTGTAAAATGTGGAAGTTATTTATTAGTTGTTGAAAAGGGCTTCCAATTTTTGTTGGGTAATGATATAGTGTCATGTGGGCCGGAAAAGTGGGGTCTTTTTATTGTTTTTATGTTTATAACATTGTTATACTCTTTGAAAGTGTTTTATGGAATTGTGTGTTCTCATGGGTATCTTTTGTGATATTGTTCGAGGAGATTATATAACAATTGAAAGTAAATTGTTAGAAGTTTATTGGGCTGAAAAATATGTTTTGGTAGAGGCTTGGTGTGCTTTTGGCCTAAAAAGATGTTTTTGAAATGGGTTTTATGTGAAAATATTGGGTATACTTCTTATAATTGTTTTATGAATGTTTTGAATGGTTTATTGAGTTGTGTAAGCTGTGATACAATAAAAGAAAACTGTTTTGGTAGGAGTATATTTTTAAAATTCCCATTTCATTTTTTAAAAGGCTGTTATGTCATATGTATCATCTTGGAAATATATTATTAAATTTTTTGAAGGAGATATTGAGGTGTTAATGTGACGTGAATGTGATGTTGACTATTTTGTGTGAGTGTGATGTGAAAAATTGAAATTTTTATTATGATTGGAGTGTTATGTTCAATAAGTGTGGTTTTTTATATGAGTTTCAATATCTTATAATTGTTTATAAAATTGTTTAATGGTTTTGTGGAAGTGTTGATGAAATGTGAAATGTGTTGTGAGTTATTTTGGTGTGAGTCAGATTTCAAAATCATTTTGAATGAAAAATGGACTTTTGTGACTTGTGTGGTATACATTTGGGCTGTTGGGTGAATTTTTGATGTGGAAATGATATTTTCATGTTCAATTTATATTTATTGACTTTTTGAACTTGTTTGAGAACAAGGGGAAAGCCTTGGTATCTAGGTGGGTGGACCTGTACTAGTATGCTAGTGAATCCGTGGGGTTTGGCCTCTGTTTCACTTAGCAATATTGACACTTACATCTCCAACTAAACTATGATGATGATGATTGGGGACCACTAGGTTATGGGTATGTTCTCTACTAGTAGATCATGCACGAGAATGGATATTTGTGATGGTTACTCTCATAGAGATATGAGGTACCTGGTACCCACAGCTAGCTAGTGCCTTGGGGTTATTTCCTATTGCATGTGCTCATTAGTTACTTTATACTTACCATTATCATGCGGTACATTTGGCTGGAATATTCAATAGCTTTGGTGTTTATTTTAAAAGTGTTAATCCTTTAAAATAGACCACTTGAAAACTATTCTTATTCAAAGTGTCATCTTTTTGAATTTGTAACTAGCTTCTAATGTTATTGAAAACATGCATGCTTTTTGTATTTAAATCTTTATCATATGGAATCTCTTAGTGGTGGTATCCTACTAGGATTCGGCTCACACCCTAATTACACCATTGGGTGTAAGAAGACTTTATTATTTTGTGTCACTTGTTTGGGTACAAGTTTTATGCCATTTTTTGGGGTTTCCAGCGGTCCATTATGATGCAGTGTCGTGGAGATGGCTTGAGGGTGGTGTATCTTTCCATGTGGAGGTTCTTGGGCTGTCATTTCATTAGTTTGTACCTTTTTAATGGTCTTCAAACATTGTTTAAAATTATGTAATTCAGTTTTCAATTTTAGTAAAAGATGTTTTGGTTTGAAAAATCCAGATTTGATTTCTTGGATTCATTTTTTGTTTTATGTATACAAACTTGGGTCAATCATTCCCATTTTTTAGTTTTTGATACCCAGGAACTTGTGCCAGCCCGTGGGGATCGGGAACGCCCTTCGGGACTTGCCACGGGTCAGGTCGGGTGCCGGTTTTGGAGGCAACAAGATTCGGTCCATGACATGGAACATAGTATGTGTGGGTATCTATATGAAAGTTATTATATGGGGATTTTTTGACATGCTGTTATGGTTTACCCTTTCTATATTGATGATAGTATTTTGATGACGTTTGAATGGAAACATAATGACCAAGTTGTACAACTATACAACCAGAGTGATTATTTCCTTGAATAAATTCCTTTTTACCACATATGGATATAATTATTTAGGTCGAGAATTATATATGTCATTTTGTACACATGGAGGGACCAAAATAGATTTTGGGAGAAAATATATCATTTAGGGTCCATGTTCATACCAGAAGGGAGTCCAGGATAATCAGACCATGTTAGAGTAAATCAATATGTTTAGTGGATGAATCGATGGATTGAATAAAACAAATTATGTCTACAAATTATTTATTACAACTTTTTAGAGCATTATAGTATGAGAGTTAATGATACAATGATTATAGAATTAGTGATAAAGAATACACAAGACATAGGGGTGAATATAAAGAACAAAAACATTTTTTATATAGAGATAAATAGTTGATGTTTAATCATTGTGATCCCTATACACACATTCATATTTTATTATCAACATTAATAAGGAAAGGAAAATAATGATATCCCTAAATGCCCAAATATAGAAAAAGAACGCAAGTATTATCATGTCAATAAATTTATATATCCATCAACTCAAGTGTATCCTAAATTTATTTATAAATTATAACCATATTTTTGTCCAAAAATAGTAATAAAAACTTCATAGATAATCGTCATTCTATATGATTTGTTGAATAGATATGATTGAAATAAAAACTTCATCCTAATGATTGATGAACACCATAATGGTATACTATATGTCTCACAAAATTAACCCAATATCTCAATATATCAAACTTTATCCATGTAATAATTCCTTTTGAATGAAAATAGTACTAATGGTGCGAGCATTGTGACTCATCAATATAGTGAGACCCTAAAATGTCACAGTATGACAACTATGGAATAAATAATCCATTATTGGAAGGATTCAATCATTTACACTGTTATAATATTTATATCACAATCCCATCATATCTAATTTTCCATAGGCTAAGAATCACTATACAACTATTTCTAGAAAATACCTCATATAAATCCTTCATAGTGTATCATGTATGATGATAATTTGATAATCCTCTATATAAAATCCATTATAGTGAAACCAAACCAATCACAGATTGATGTCTTTTATTATATTGGAACTCTTCATTTGGTTATAAAACATCACAATGTTACAGTACCTTATGGGACATAATGTGATACATATATGATAAAAAAAATTCTATTTTATCTTCATTAAACTATAAAGACCCTCCAACTCATTAGAGAGTATGTTTTGAAAGAATAAAAAAACATAACTTCCAGAAAACATTACCAATTTTCCTCATGACACAAGTCTATCCATTATCCTAATGTGATGGTTATTCATACAATGTAATATATTATAAAACGATGATTGTGAGAGTTATACCGTGCCAGGTACAAAAAAATTCCAATTTTATGATGTCTTCATTGAGATCATATTATGTATTACCATTATCAGTTTAATTCATAAAGGTATTCTATAAACCCTAAATGTCGTCAAATCCCATCAATCATCAATTAATCTCCAATATTTTAGGGTACCTTCAATTTACATCTTTTATATTTGTTGGAAACATAGGAATCAATGAAAGAAAAATCTAAACATAAATTTCCATCATATAATTACGATCCAGTCACCACCATGGTCATCACATGAAAAAATAAATTAAATTCACTTACTCTTTGAAAGAATAGATCATTTTATATATTCAAAAATTGATAACTAAATTGTATTAAAAGTGGTAATGCTTCCAAGTGAACTTATAGGGATTTTAGGAGAGAATTATCTCTCAAAAAATTATCATGTCTCTAATCACATTAATGTTTATGGGATTTATAACAATATATAGAAAGATCTCCTTGGTTAAAACATACTCCCATAAAATCCCACAACTTTATATAATTTATTTTATTAAGTAGAACTTGATGTTATGTTCATTTTCCATTAATATTGTATTTGAATCTTTGAAATATATATTTTTCATTGATTGACACAAAAAATCATAAAATAACATTTTACATCATGATAAATGTGTTCATGATATTACTTCAACTATATAATTTATTTTATTTAATGATTTATTCAAACATAGCATTGTTTATGCTCAATGTGATATAATTTTGATAGGAACCTGGGACACCCTAAATGGGGGTGAATATGTTTTAATATAGAATTTAAATTTATCATTATGATTATTCTCTTTAAGATGTTGTTATCAAATTGAAAGCGACATAATTAAACCATTAATTAATTCCCATTCCAATTAATACAAAAAAAAGTAAAAAGGTTAATACATAGAACATATCGATTTTAATTGGTTCAACTATGAAATGGGCACCCCAAGGAGAACATACTAGTGATGTGTTGATGTGGAAGGATTGAAATAATAACTCACTGTTATATTAAAACTTTTAATAAATTCTCACTAATGAACCAAGGGTAACTCCCTACTGTTTTATAATGCACAAAATATTTTACAAACTAGATATAAAAATTTATGTACTTTGTTGGTCTTCTTCTCAATTTATGAAATATTGGTCATTCAAAGACTTTTTTGTTAAAATATTCTTATGGAATTATTGATTTTAATTCTCTAATTAATTCCAAAATTTTCATCATAAAAATCAATTTTTAATGTAATATTTTCTTTAATATATCATCATACTACAGTAATACTTCACAAAAAATAATTACAAGGATGGAATCTTATTCCTCTATTATTTCATAATTATACACAACACTTATTTTTGTTAAACCTAGTATTTAAAAATATTCATTGAAACCTCTAATATTTTTTTTGTATATTCAAAAAACACTCCTTATTAAATATTTAAATTCATTAAGAATTATTATAAATGAAACTTCTACCCTTTTAAAATAAAAATATATACAAAGGCACAGATTATTGGCCCCTGATCCACATATATAACACTAAGTTTCATATATTACCTTCATATCCCAAGGAATACTAAATTACTATTTTAATTTAATTATCATTTTGTTCTATATTTTTAAATTTTAAAACACATCAGATAATATATTGTTCAACATATTGTACAAATTTTAAATTTTAAATTCAAAAAAAGAGAAAATTATATAAATTTAATCTCACCCTTTGGAAGTCCCTTCATATATTCGTACCCATAGTAATCTGATTAAATAGTTAATTACATGTAGCAAATAAAACCTATTAAATTATAAGAAGGCCATCTATATTTCAATATTCATTCTATTTTCTAGTATAGAACCACGTCTTACGATGCCTAAGGACAGTTTCCAAAAATTATTTCGTATCCGTATGAAAATTAATGTGTATAAAAATATTTATCTTCTAATACCATACAAAAATATAGATCCATAATAATCATATGTAATATCCTTATAGTGAAAACATTTCCAGTGGAAACATAACCTTAAAATTTACCAAAAAAACCCAGAAAACAATTTTACATCATTTCAGGAACTACACTTAACATTGTTCTGTGGATAAAAATTTCAGTTCTCTCCTGATATTTGACCAATTTTTGATCGTGGAGTAGTGTTATTTTACACTATGGAGATACCTCAAACAGTTTAAATGTGATATCATCTTGTCTATACTCTATGATTTGAAGGCTAGATTGAAGTATAGAACAATACTTAAATAAAAAGTTTTTAAATCTTATATTATTATATTTTAATGTAAATAAATACGATGTGGAGTGATTTGATTTTATAAAACCAAAAAATTTTAATACAA
This sequence comes from Viscum album, assembly GCA_963277665.1. NCBI lineage: Eukaryota > Viridiplantae > Streptophyta > Magnoliopsida > Santalales > Viscaceae > Viscum > Viscum album. The sequence goes on from OY728133.1 coordinate 672,448,593, forward strand.
ACAATTTTTACAATGAATCTTGTAACTCATGCTGAAAAACTCTCTTGTGTGAAGTATGAGAACTTTTTGACTCACCTTTATGATGTGGTATAAACTCTATCGACATGGAGTGCCTCAAATGTTCTTAATTCTTTGATGGTTGTGATGAATACTTACTCATAATGTGTCATAGTGATCATTTCCTCACACAAATTGAACTATTTTATTGTGTAGTTTTTTTCATAATGTAGAAACCTATGGTCTAATAGAGTATAGATATCCGATTTAATTACCTCGATGAAATGGAATATAACCATTAGTTCAGATAATTTATTCCATTATTCATAGAGTTCAAACATTTACAGGGTTGTGGCATATAGCACAATAATGTTATCATTATATCCTAGAGCAATAGGACGAAGGATATGAACACAAATGGCATCGTGTCACTTCCATTCACTGATGTTCAAAAATATAAATTGTACCTTTATATTGATTTTTCCCAAATAAAATAGTCTCATAGATGGTAACTAATTAATAAATTTGATCATTCATTCAGTACACCAACTTATATCCACCATGACCGACCTATGTCATGTAAATTACCTCCAGGTTGAGTTATATATTTGAACACCCACTCATGGACACAATTTCTAACCCGCACACATGATTTAATAATATATGCACACCATCCACTTTGCTAGCCTTCGATGTTGGCCTCCAATTATCTCATCTATTGGAATTTTCCAATTTATAAACATCTACTATTATTTCAACAACATATGTATATATGTTGATGTAATCTCATTTTTATATATTATAGTTAGCATAAGGAAGTATATAATAGTAATTAGAAAATAAAGTACAAAACTAGAACTAAAATTTTATCCATTTACAATTTTCATTTCTTAAAATAATAAAAATAAATCGCCATTTGTGACATCCAATTCGGAAAATTCGTCAAAACATATTAAATAATTCTTTGATAACCTTAAATAAGTATATAGAAGAAATCTGTGTAATGCCTCGTCCCCAGTTACCCAGAGTCGGTGCATTATTTTAATACATTGGCATGATTACGAGGAATCATGTCCCGAAGGACCGATCAGTTTAGAAGTCTTGGAAAATATATTACATATATTAATGTTACATTACACTTCATAACATTCAAAAAAACATAAATAATCCTTCACAAACTCCATTTTTCACTTGGCTTAACCCTACATATCAATCACTATACACTTCTTGGAATCCTGAAAAAAAACAAAGAAAGGGGTGATCTCAGATGATTAGTAAGGATAATAATACAATGGATACATTCATAAATAATCACAAACATTTAAAGAAATGTATAACTAAAAAAGCCTTTTAAACATGAACTTCAACATAATATGGCAAAAATAAAATGAAGTAATTCTATTTACTTACTCACATGGATATTCTCCTAGTCTAATAATCACAAGCAATATCACTAACAACTTTCATAATGTTATAATGAATAATACTGAACTTTAATTTCTATATCAAGTCCTCGTTCCAAGACCTAAGGGATAACTGTTACCAGAACCCAACCCGGAGAGCCTCTGTAACCGGACTCCAACCCGGAGTGACTCTAATAAACGGACACCAACCCGGAGTGCCTCTAATAACCGGGCACTAAACCGGAGTGCCTCTAATAACTGGACACCAACCCGGAGGGTCTTCTGTAACCGGACCCCAACCTGGAGGGCTTACTTTTATCGGTCCCCAACCCGGAACATACTAGTCCAACACATTCATCTTAAAAATAGGATGAAATATAACATTAACATTCATATTACAAATAGCATAAGAAATTCCAAAACATTAATCATAAACCATTAATGGCATAAAGAAAACTCATCCATAGTCAGCATATCACAAAACCATAAATACAATATGGAAGATTTGTATCATAATAAATCACCTTCAAAAAAGTGTAAATTTTATCAAAGGATGTTGACATAGATGAAATCAAAACTATTTGAGAGAAATATATCATTTTCATGAAAACATTTAAATGTCACACAATTTGGAAAAAATTTCATTTAAAAACATTTTTTAATCAAATTTTTCCATACCACTTTGAAAAATTTTAAAGTAATTAACATTTTAAAAACATTCATGTCCATCTAAAAAATCCTTAAAACCATTTTGAAGAAATATACATTAATGAGAAAGATTTAGATGAATAAATATTTAAAAAGTTTTAAATGATGTTTTAGTAAACAGTCCCATAAAATAATCCCTTTGAAAACTCTTTCATAAAACATGGATATGGATAATAAATATTTCCCAGTAGATACTTTTGTAAAAACAACCTCGAATAATAAAGAGATTGTGAAATTAACCCTTACCAATTTGATAACTTACGAAATATAAATCCCCTAAAAGAGGTATCATACAATGAATATGTAAATACACATAAATTAAATTGTATTACACAAAGAATATAAACATGGGCAGTACATACACCACATAAATGTTAATAGTGGAAATATGGCATGAATCTCACGGGAATAAGGAGTGAGATAAAAACCCCTTACCTTGCACTTTCCTTTAGTCAAGGGTACGTTTAGACTCTTGTATGAAGAATTTAGTATGTTTTAAAATTATACCAGAACCATATTAATATTTATGATATCATACATTATTCATTTATGACTTTATACAACCCATTTAATAATAATTTCCATGTTATATTAATATTTCGGTTAATAATCACTTTCTTTATCGTACATGTTTTAACTTGTTACTCTTGATTGTATCACATAGATCATGATTTAAATACTTCAAAAATATAAAATATTTTTTATTTATCATATATATTTATAATATAAAATTTTATAATAGACGTATATATGCAATGAAAAACACCGCTTATGGAGACGGTAGTCCGTACGTACCCATAAACGTTGTTTCCATTTTTACATAGTATTGAATAAGATATAAGTAAGTACATAAATATTTATATTTATAAATATATATATTTCCAGTAGCATTATTATTTCATATATTACATACTTATTAGTAATATATATTTTTATAATTGTCGATGAATGGTGAACTTGGAAATGAATCTCATCACGTCGTGGAGACGATAATCCGTACATACACACGAGCGAAAATATCATTATTTTGATATTAATATAATTTATAATTGAATGATATATCATATATAAAGAATAAGTATCATGTTTTATTTATTATTTACATGAATTAAACATCATTATTATACCCATCCAAATAATAATATATTTTATAACAATTACACCACGACGTGGAGACTATAAGCCGTATGTACGGACGTACGGTAACATGTCATTCAAAGGATGGATAGAATACTGAATATGGTTGTACCATATTTATAATAATATCAAATTATATAGGAGATAGTTGATTTATTATTTTATAATGGGAAAAACAAAGAAAGAATAAGTTGAAGAAGATATGAACTTGAAAAAGGTTGGTCAAAACGTTACCTCTTCTTCGTGTTCTTCCTTTTGATTTGATCAAAATGCCTCCTTAGGCTGGCTTTGTTATCAAAATAATGCACATAGGATGTATTTAAGAAATTTTAGAGAGTATTTGGGGATGTTTTGGTCGAGCCAAAAGGCTTTGAAGGTGTGAATTAATGAGAATGGGGAGTGCCCTTTTATAAGAGGGGTGAGGGGCACCTTTGGAAAAGCTAGAAATATTACTTTATAATAAATTCAAAATCGGTTTCTAATAGCTAAAAAGTATATTATTTAAAATTTAATGTGGGTATAGGTAGAAAACCACTCATCCTATAGTATTTAGACCGGTTTGGGTTACTATATTAACCTTATCTTTAAGTATTAACTCTTAGTTAATTAGTTTCACTTTTACAATGTCTCTTTGTATTTTTGTATTATATGGTCAATAAACATACTATATACATCCAAGAGACACCCAAGAATACCATTAATGATACAAATATAATGATATAAGTCTCTTGGATTATCTTTAGATTCTTAGGAATTTAATATCAATTAATAATATAATATTTGTTTTAAAAACTATTTTTTGTCATTTTTAACACTATTCAATAATTTATATTTGTAAAAATTATAACAGAATGATTACTCCGAAAAAATTTAATTAAGTCAATCCTAACATGTCATATTATCCTATATAATTATTTTTATTTATATAAAGTCTCATATTACATTTATTTTTGTATTTATAATATCAATTATTCTAATTTTTAATTAATTAGGTAATTACTCTATCACCATTGTGTCACAAATAAATTTAATTATATAATGTCTAAAAATTATAAATAAAATACCATTATGTAGAAAATCCTTTTATCTTTCTAATTAATATTTATAGTCTAAAATTCAGCATATATAACCCTATGTAAAAATTGTTTTTCTAAAAGACATATGCTTGTGTCATTTTCATATTTATTTTAACTTCATTAAAATAATGTGTCCCTATCACCTACAAGTGGCTCCATGGGGTCCCAAAATCGTCCCAAAGATTCCCATGGTCGAACATGTATCCACCAATATGGTTAGGACACGTTTTTGCATAATTTAGTATTATTATAATATTATATTTTTAACCCTTATTTACCGGATTTACCCTTTAACAGTGGTAAATAAAATATTTGCCGAAATAATTATTCAAAATGACTAAAAATAAAAGTTACATATTTAAACAATTTTGAAATCATGATTCCAAATAAGGAATCCATTTTTCCAAATTCAAAACACAGAAGTGGAAGAAATTAATTTAAAATTAATTCCCGCTGTCAAAATAAAAATCCTGTTTTTGAGATATAATAATTACCAAAAGATTGATACTTGTTTATGTCCGGTTTAATTGTGAAATTATGTCCAATAAACAACATTATATTAAATTGTAAAACTATATTCTAAATATACTTTAAACCACTCAAATTCATAATTTATCACTATTAATCATTTCGATTAAAAAAAAATTTTTTAATTAAAATTTAGTAATTTTCACTATTCATCAAATATGAGAGTTATCCGAAAAGTACCAAAATTTCACCCTAGGCTAAATTAGATATTAAAAATACAAAAATGAAGTCCATTTTGAGAGATATAGATTATAAAATTTCAAAAAGTGGGTATTACTATTCATAAGGGCTGTTTTGATTGGTCGTGGTGTGTGTTAGAACTCGAAGTTGTGTACAACACACGCTACTATATTATTCATAGAGAAGTTTACTGTAGAAGCTTGGGGTGTTAAATTCTACCCTCATTCAATAAATTGCATCCTCACAATTTATACTCGGTATTGGAATGTTGGGGTTGACATTTCAAAATATCATAGTTGAAATCCCACATCGGAAAAATCGATTAATGAGGCCTCTATTGAAAATAAAGAATGGTAAGTATGGAGGTTACCGAAAATAACACATAGTAGGGTTCCGTGTAAGAAAATATGGATATGGAAGAGAAATATAACCATTAATATATGATGGATAGTGGTAGAGAACATGGCTATGAAAAGGCCAACAATCCCAAAGCCATAAATTTGTGAATATCTAAGGTATCATCCAGGACAACATTTTTATTCAATGTTCCTTTTCATAAGGATGGGGAATTTATTTATGAGATTGGATAAGATCATAAATAGATATAGTTACTTTATAATTAGAGTTTTATCCATTAATATTTTTCTACCACAAACTCATCATTCACTATAAAACATAAGACAACTCAAAAATACTGTATTTATCCTAATTGTATAGGGTTCCAAATATAATGAATGTATAATTCAAATATCAGACCCATTAAAAAACTAAATTATACAATCTAGATAATTCACGTAGTCCAGTGGTAGGCGATAAATCCCAATCGCACTATAGTTGTGGGTTCAATTCTCATAGCTTTTTCCGACGCGACGGGTTGTCACACGGTCTGCGTGTTGTCCTTTTATAAAAATCCAAAAAATAAACATTCAAACATATTCCATTCAAACCTATAGACTTATCCAAAATACTACTATCCAAACTCACTATTCAAAATTTATAAGGAAGTTAATCATAATGAAGATCCTTTTTTCCATGTAATTTCCAAAAAGTTTAACTCGCTGTAGAGTCACTTTTCTTGAAACTATAAAATCTCAAATCCTCAATGATATATTACTGTAGTACAATCCTTATTTATTTCCAGAACATCATTGATAAAACACTTAAATGAAATAATTCCAAAATAACAACATAAGAACACTAGTCATTCCTCTTCATTTGTGGTAGTATCATAACATTATTATTATCCAATAGCATCATTTACGGCATAGTTTGATGACTAGGACATTGGTTTGCGTAGTGTCCAAACTCCTTGCAGATGAAGCATTATACATTTGAAACCTTTTCCATACCCTTGTAGTCACGTACTTTGTGTCCTTTTTCATCACACCTATAACATACTCTCATTCCCTTCAAGCAGTTTCCAAGGTAATTCTTTCTATAGTTATCACACATGGGAAAATCCTTCTTTACCTTATTCCCTTTATCTGTTCTTATCTCAACCATCCTTTCCTTCTCTGGATTCCCTTCAAAGCCCTAGGACTCCGAGAATTCTTTACTTATCTTATCAACACATGATATTATTTCTTCATATTATGATAATACGTGGGAGACTATTTTCCGTCTAAATTCGGGCATAAGACCATGAATGATATGATCCTACTTACACTTTGGATCATGTGTATTGCTGGAGTTCTCATTCCTTCTACTGAGAACCATTTCTAAATAATGAAATTCACTAGATTAGTTTATGAATAGAAATAACTGATCCCGAACATGAAAGACACTTAACATAAATTAAGCAGTTTATGGATATAATCTATAATCATAAAAATTATTTCTTTGAGTAAGTATATACTCATAAGCCCTTCATAATGGTTTGTGAAAAAATGAGAATTATCCTATGCATATCCCCCGGGAGTGTCATATCGAAAAGTGCAGCAAGGACCGTTGTCATGAACTAGTTCTCGTTCAAGTCTACCTCAAATCAGTGTTTTCGGGTTTTACCCCTAGGTACATCTATGCCAGAGCCACCTCTACCTACTCGTATTAAGATAAAGATGTATTTCTTAGAAAACTCACAAAATATTTGCAATACCCAAACTCTAGGAAGTTATTCTATATTAATCCTCAAAGACTATCTTAGGGCTATGTGCTCTAATTAGAGTTTATCTAAATCTAGTTTCCAAGGTTATTACTAAACGTTCTCTGATACCAACTGTAATGCCCCGACCCCAGTTACCAGAGTCGGTGCATTATTTTAATACATTGGCATGATTACAAGGAATTATATCCCGAAGGACCAATCAGTTTAGCAGTGTTGGAAAATAGATTACATACATGAATGTTATATTACACTTCATAACGTACAAAACAACATAAATAATCCTTCACAAATTCCATTATTCCCTTGGCTTAACCCTACATATCAATCACTATACACTTCGTGGAATCCTGGGAAAAATAAAACACAGAAAAGGGTGATCTCAGACACTCAGTAAGGATAACAATACATCGAAAACATTCATAAATAAGCATAAACATTTAAGGAAATGTTTAAATAAAACAAAAGCCTTTTAAACATGAACTTCAGCATAATTTGTAAAAAATTAAATGAAGTAATTCCATTTACATATTCACATGGATATTCTACTAGTCTAACAATCACAAGAAATATCACTAAGAACTTTCATAATGTTATAACGCATAATGCCGAAAATTAATTTCTATGTCAAGGCCTCGTACCATGACCTAAGGGATAACTGTTACCGGAACCCAACTCAGAGAGCCTCTGTAACCGGACTCCAACCTGGAGTGCCTCTAATAACCGGACACTAACCCGGAGTGCCTCTAAAAACGGGACACCAACCCGGAGTGCCTCTAACAACCGAACTCCAACCTGGAGTGCCTCTAATAACCGGACATTAACTCGGTGGGTCTGCTGTAACTAGTTCCCAAGCCGGAGAGCTTACCTTAACCGGTCCCCAACCCGGAACATACTAGTCTAGCACATTCATCTTAAAAAGAGGATGAAATATAAAATAAACATTCGTATTAAAACTAGCATAAGAAATGCCAAAACATTAATCATAAAGCATTAATGGCATAAAGATAACTCATCCATAGTCAAACATATCACAAAACCTTAAATACAACATGGAAGATTTGGATCATAATAAATCAACTTCAAATAAGTGTAAAATTTATCAATGGATGTTGACAAAGATGAAATCAAAACTATTTGAGAGAAATATCTCTTTTTCATGAAAACATTTAAATGTCACAAAATTTGGAAAAGTATTCATTTAAAGGCATTTTTGTTTCAAATTGTCCCATAACACTTTGAAACTTTTTAAAGGAATTAACATTTTAAAAACATTCATGTCCTTATAAATAAATCCTTAAACACCATTTTGAAGACATGAACATTAATGGGAAAGATTTAGAAGAATAAATATTGAAAATGTTTGAAATGATGTTTTAGTAAAAAGTACCTTAAAAGAATCCCTTTTAAAACTCGTTCATAAAACATGGATATGGTTAATAAATATGTCTCGGTAGATACTTATGTAAAAACAACCTCATATAATAAAGAGATTATGAAATTAACCCTTACCAATTTGGTAACTTTCGAAACATACAAACCATGAAAGAGGTATCAAACAATGAATATTTAAATACACATAAATTAAAGTGTATTACACAAAGAATATAATTATGTGAAGTACATACACAACACAAAAGGTAATAGTGGAAATATGTCATGAATCAAACGAGAATAAGGAGTGAGATGAAAACCTCTTACCTTGCACTTTCCATTAGTCGATGGTACATTTTTCCTCCTGTATGAAGACTATAGTATGTTATTAAATTATAAAAGAACCATATTAATATTTATGATGTCATAAATTATTCATTAATGACTTTATACTAACCATTGATTAATAATTTCCATGTTATATTAATATTTCGGGTAATAATCACTTTCTTTATCGTACATGTTATAACTTGTTACTCGTGATTGTATCAGATAGATCATGATTTAAATACATCCAAAATATAAAACATGATTTATTTATCATATATATTTATAATATAAAATTTTATAATAGATGTATATATGAAATGGAAAACACCGCTTATGGAGACGGTATCCGTACGTACGAAAAAACGTTGTTTCCGTTTTTACATAGTATTGAATAAGATATAAGTAAGTACATAAATACTTATATATATAGATATATATATTTACAGTAGCATTATTATCTCTTATATTACATACTTATTAGTAATAAATATTTTTATAATCGTTGATGAATGGTGAACTTGGAAATGAATCTCATCGCGTCGTGGAGACGGTAATCCATACGTACTCACGAGCGAAAATATCATTCTTTTGATATTAATATAATATATAATTGGATGATATATCATATATAAAGAATAATTTTCATGTTATATTTATTATTTACATTAATTACACATCATTATTATACCCATCCAAATAATAATATGTTGAATAACAATTACACCACAATGTGGAGACGGTAAGCCGTACGTACGCACGTATGGTGACATGTCATTCAAAGGATGGATAGCATGCTGAATATGGTTGTACCATATTTATAATAATAGCACATTATATAGGAGATAGTCGATTTATTATTTTAGAATGGGAATAACAAAGAAATAAGATGTTGAAGAAGAAATGAACTTGAAAAAGGGTGGTCAAAAAATTACCTCTTCTTCGGGTTCTTCCTTTTGATTTGATCGAAAGGGCACCGTAGGTTGGATTTCTGATCAAACTGAGGCCTCTAGGTTATATTGAGGGATGTTGGGAGATTATTCAGGCAGGTTTTGGCCGAGCCAAAAGGCCATGAAGGTGTGAATTAATGAGAAGGGGGAGTGACCTTTTATAAGAGGTGTGAGGGGCACCATTGGAAAATCTAGAAATATTATTTTATAATAAATTCATAATTGGTTTCTAATGGCTCCAAAGTGGATTATTTAATGTTTAATGTAGGGATAGGTCTAAATTCACTCAACCAATAGGAGTTATATAGGTTTGAGTTACTATATTAACCTTTTCATTAAGTATTAACTGTTAGTTAATTAGTTTCACTTTTACAATGTCTCTTTGTATTTTTATATTATATGGTTAGTAAACATACTAAATAAATCCAATAGACCCCCAAGTGGTCATTTAATGATATATCTATCATGATATTAGTCTTATGGCCGAACCTTAGATTTTTAGTAATTTAATATCAATTAATAATATAATATTTATTTAAAAAACTCTTTTATGTCAATTTTGACACTATTCAATAATTGATTTTTGTATAAATTATAACAGAATGATTACTTCTAAAAAAGTTTATTAAATAAATCCTAACAGGTCATATTATCCTATAAAATTATTTTTATTTATAAAAAGTCTAAAATTACATTTATTTGTGTATTTATAATATCAATTATTCTAATTTTTCATTAATTAGGTAATTACTGTATCACCATTATGTCATAAATAAATTAAATTATATAATTTCTAAAAATTATAAATAAAATACCATTATGTAGGAATTTCTTTTATCTTTCTAATTAATATTTATAGTCGAAAATACAACATATATAACCCTATATAATTTTTGTTTCTAAATGATATATGCTCTTGTCATTTTTGTATTTATTTTAACTAAATTAAAATAAAGTGTCCCTACCACCTACACGTGGCTCCATGGGGTCCTAAAACCAACCCAATGATGCCCATGGTAAGACATGTATCCAAACACGTTTTAGGGTAATTTAGTATTATTATAATATTATTTTTTAACCCTTATTTACCAGATTTACCCTTTAACCATGTTAAATAAAATATTTACCGAAATAATTATTCAAATTGCCTAAAAATAAACGTTACCTATTTACAAAATTTGGACATACTGGTTCAAAATATGGAATCCATTTTTCAAAATTCAAAACACAGAAGTGGCAGAAATTAATTTAAAATTAATTCCCGCTGTCAAAATAAAAAGCATCTTTTTAAGATATAATAACTATCAAAAGATTGATACTAGTTTATGTCTGGTTTTATTGTAAACTTATGTCCAATGACCAAAATTGTATTAAATGGTAAAAATATATTCTAAATATACTTTAAAACCACTCAAATTCATAAATTATCATTATTAATAATTTCAATTAAAAAAGTTGTTTTTAATAAAAATTTAGTATTTTTCACTATTCATCAAAATATGAGAGTTTTCCGAAAAGTACCAAAATTTCTCCCTAGGCTAATTTCGATATTTCAAATCCAAAAATGAAGTCCATTTTGGGAGATAAAATTTATAATATTTCAAAAAGTGGTTATTACTGTTCATAACGTCTATTTTGATTGGTCGTGGTGTGTGTTAGAACTCGAAGTTGCGTACAACATACGATACTGTTTTATTCAAAGAGAAGTGTACCGTAAGAACTTTGGGGTGTTACAATCTGAACCACAACTAGAAAACCAGAACCATGTTTTCCACCATATTTAAACATCATTCAATCAAATAAAACAAATATTTATCAAATAATAAAATTTTATTTTTAAACAACATCACTATATGTTCCATTAATATAGAAGTAATATTTTCAATAAATTTAACCAAAACATCATGGTTTATAAAAAAAACATCTAAGATTTCAACTCAATACATATTCATACTATAAAGAATACACCTCTAGAAGTATAATTTTAATCTCTACCATCTCTAGATAAAAATTAATTAGAATAACTATAATGGAAAATTTATTTACTCTTGGTAAACCAAAATCTAAAATCAAGAATACCCTTGATTTAGAAAATTTTTTATTTCACCAGTAAAAAATTTAACTCTTTTAGATTTTATTGGAATCATCGACAACATGTATCTATAAATATGATGTTGAGTCCAGTTGTGATAATGTAATGTAATCCACTAATACAACTTTATAAATATGAATGATATACACCTTTTCCTTGTTCATTTGTTGGAAAATATATCTCGAGTGATGTTGAAGTGATACCAATCTTGATTCATCCATAAAAATATTTTTAATAACTTCTAAGAATACTTATATTGTGAGATATAGGTAGAACCTAATATATTTTTCAATTTTAAACGCAACATTAATTTTGTCTCTCCTATCATGGATATTTCAATGTGTCTCCTGATTTGGGTATCAATTTTTTTGAGATTATTGTTCTTTGATTTTATAAAAAAATATTACATTAACATACATATTTATTATAAGCAATTTTTGGACCCAACATTGATGTAATGATTATAATCTACCTTTACTTTCCAAAATTTCACATGGTTTATGACATATTATAGTATTTAATATTGTGTTCATGGATCTTATTTGATTCTATATATTCTTTTATTTATCAAACAAACTATACAACCTTAATTACCAAGGATAAATGCTTTTTGATCATTATAGAATACTTATTTATGTTCTACATTTTGAAATGATGGATTCAACTACTATTTGAAAACATTATTGTTTATATCAGAACATATCATATTAAATATTTGAATAAATTTAGGAATTGTGACTTGATTAAAAATCTCATCATTATAAATACCTTTAAATAAGAGAGTATCCTTTATATATATGACAAGCTCTATTAAGTGATACATCTCTTTTATCAATGTTCATGTTTATAAAAACCAATATATTTGAAATCATATTCTTTACATTAATATATGGATCTAACTCCCAAGTATAATTATTCTCAATTTGATATATATATATATATTCAATTAAAATGAACTAATCATCATGTTATAATAATTCTTCAAAACACATTGGTTCATATTGTGGAAAAAGCCGGTAAGATTCGAATTCCACATAATCCTCCATGTTTTAACTCATTAGATAATGTATCTAATGTTTTCATATGAATCAAAATTACTCATATAACTTTATATCTTTGTTCATACATTACAATGACATTCTTCATCTATGGATATTTTATTATCCTAAATATTATTTTTGAAATATTCTAGTGTAACCAGAATACCCCTTTTCTATCCATTGTTTTATCCATGGGATTCTATAATTTCATACATAGTATGTAGTGATCTTAGTTGTATTATTATTTTAAAAAAATTACATCAATGTGATCAATTATTTTCCTATGATTTTCATTGTGTCATTAGTAAATCCTTTCTCCATGTGTTTATCTATGAAATAACCATCATCATCACTCTAATCGATCATTCCTAAAAAGTTTCATTTAATTTTAACATATCACGGGTCACCAAAGACATTTATTCTTCTAAAGAATATATTTATTCCACACCATAACTCATATGTTTTGTTAAGAAAATTGGATTTAGTTAGGAACTAGTTTATATTATAGAGAGTCATGGTTAAAAATTATCCCTAAATGTAGTTAAAGTATCATTGTATGATAACATGGTAATTATAATATCTATAAATAATTGATTATCATTATAATTTGAATTACCTTTTTATACTTGTAGATGGAGTTATACTCAAGTCATATTCAATATTTATAAATATATTCCTCAAACTCTTTATTCTTGTATTTAGATCCTCCATCATCCCAAAATATTTTTATAGAACACCTTAATTTATTATTAGTAACACGATAATCTTAATTTAATCTTTTTAGAGAATGTTATTTACGTGAAAAAAATTAATAATAAGTTATACATGTAAATTAATAAAAAAATACATGATGTTCTTATCTCTAATGGTTGAATATAACCTCATTGAACCACACACGTCAGAGTTCACCAACATAAGAGGTTTCTTCATTTTGATCGTCATCACCTTATAAATAATTTTTTACCCTTTTTTCTTTGGGAAATTTACCACATGTTTTAATCCTTTCATGATGTAGATTAAGTAGATTTATCACAAAATTATTATTGTAATATTATATATTCTCTTTTTCCACAAATGGAAAAGTATCATATTCCATAATATATTTACCTACACCATAATCATGAAACATTTTAATTTATCATTATATGTTTTATATAGATTACTTTTTATATGATATACATTTATTAATAACATTTTATTCATTAGCTTCCAAGTGAAAAGTCCATCCATGTAAAACATACCATCATTCACATTATCATATTTCTAAGAAACACTAAACATAATTTTCTTCATCAAAATAATAAATATAACATATATAGATTTCCTCTTACCAACCATAGTTAATCTAAATGTGTGGAAAAAATACCTCAAGGTATCATTGAATCATTTTTGAGGTGATTATGTTTGTTCACAAAAGGGCATCCATGTTGTCTTTGTTGAAAATGAAGGCCATGATGTATGGATTTGCTGACAAAGGGGGTTTACATGGTGAGTTTTTGGGTTCAAGGTATGTTGTCAACAATACATGATTTATTGAAGAACCTCCACAATAGAATGGAAGATCTGGAGGTGGTAAAAAAAAGAGAAAATACATGGTGGTGCCGTTTTCTAGTGTTTTTCAAATTTTTGGGAAAAAAAAATAGGAAAATAGAGGATTTGAATTTTTCTCACAAGAGGTATTTTGAGATAAGAATCTCAATAATTATAAAAGGCATGAGGTGTGTAAAAAATTAGAGCGTTGAACAAAATATGGTGTTTCACGAAAGATGCGTTTTTAACGCTCAAAGTGGATTACGCGCAGAAGGAGGTTTTTTCACAAAAGGGTCTATTTTTCCTATAAATATGAAGTGAACATTTTAATTAGAAGTAGCTAAACACTTAGAGAGTATCCAAGATCTGGAATGCGAAATTGGAGTATGCAAAGTTATTTCTTGTAAACATCAATTTTGTGTGTATAAGAGGAATTTGCGTGAAAAGAAAAGGCTGCACATAAAGGAGAATGTTGTCTGTAAAAGAAGAGTTGTTTTGTAAAAGATGTGTTGCGCGAAAAGTGGATTTCGTGTAAAAGTTGGGAATTACTTGTTAGAACCAGTTAATGATTCATGTAAAAATATGAGTTTCCCAGTACAACCGGTGAAAATAGAGATTCATATATGGGAGAAAGTTGGACATTAACAGAGAATCTATCAATAGTTGATGATGCATGTATTCATGAAAATGAAGAGACCTATAGGTCTATAAACTGTGAGTGGATATTTTGAAGAAGTAGTGAGCACACTTCAGTTTAGAGTGAATCAAGATTTCAAATTTTTACTGGTTGTAAACCCAAAGGGAAAGTGACTCCGCTTTTAACATTGTAAATATCAGTGAACTTTAGTGGATTTGGTAAATTGAAACATCATCGGTGTATTCTTCTCAGATGTAGCCCAGTGAGGGTGAACCATGTAAAATTAAATATGTACTATGCATGATTTAGTGTCTATTTATACTTTTATATAGGAAAGGAGATATGATATTTTTTCCTTAACAGTGAAATAAGATCTTTTGGGTCTTTTTTTTAATCTCTCACACCCCGATTCTCACCCATATCAGGGTTTCTAACCTACTGGACATAAAAATTGGAATCAGTGGTAAATGGGAATACCAGAGGTTCTCTCTCAAATGGAGGTCACCAATCATAAAGGGATCTTGATCGTCAAAAAGAACAATTTTTATCTATGGAAGAATCAGATGCAACACGACATCCAATATTTGGAAATGGATGTGTTTACAACAACAATGAATGGTATAACAACTGATATTAATAGTGTTTCTTTATCCGATTATGATCGAAGTGAATTGGATGTTGACGCAAAGGGAATAAATGCATTAGGGGGATCGATATCCAATGTTATATATATATAAAGATGATTTCATGAAAAACATCACATTCCATGTGGGAAAAACGTTTGAACATATATGAAGGAGATACAAAGGTCAGAGAGGAGTGTCTGTAAGTTCATTGAAGAAAATATGGCTATCTGAGAATGAACCTAAATGAGTCTGTTAATTCATTATTTTACAGGGTAAATGTGATAGTGGAAGACTTGAGAGGTCTTTTTTAAGTAATTTAAGATACAATGATTGTGAATCGTATCCTAAGGAAACATCCACCTCGGTTCAATCTGAAAGATTTCGTTTTAGAAGATTAATACTCGAAGGAGATGAAGTTGGATAACTTGTATAGTACCCTTGTGGGATACGAAATGTGAAATGATGATAATGATGCTATGGAAAATGGGAAATCTAAAGTGGTGGAATTTAAGGCCATGAAGAGGCTCACTATTTTAGATACTCATGAATAAGAAGAGATAGAAGAGGTGATTTCATTCATTTCATCAAATCTGTATAGAGAAAAAAGAATGTTTAGAGGTAAACATCCACTAGAATTATTTAGATGTGGAATGGTGGGTCATCTTGTGGCATGGTTCCCCAAAAATTTTCAAGATAACGATAATGATGATGATGATGCTGAAATTCACAATAAGAAGTCTTTAGCATTTTTGAAAGGGACGAAACAAATAAAGTGAAATTTTTTCATGAAAAATAATATTCATTCACAAGAATGTGATAGTTCATATGACATTTAGGTCGAGGAAGTAGACGAGATTGAGAACGAAAAAGATCGTGGAGAAAATACTATGGTGAAATATATCGATAGTACATAGAAAAAGGAAGAAACTGACATTGATGTAGAAGAATAAGTTGAAGGAAGAGTTTATATGAATGATGAGTTAGAGTATGCTATTGAAGAGTTACATGTTTGGAGGGGTAAAAAAATAAAGAAAACAAATTAGTTCATTAGAAAAAACCCTATATGAAACTACAAGAAGAATAGAAGTATGATTTGATGGATGAAATTGAAATACTCAAGCCATCAACACCAGAGGACTCAGAATCGATTAGTAAGTATAAAATCAAGATTGAAGAAAAGAACAAGGAGATCAATGTCTTAAATAAAACAATGGAAGAAAAGATCATGTGTATCAATGAAATTAAAGGAGATGTTGTCGGTCAGTGAAAAATAATAAAAGAACAAGAAAATTTTTGATTCCCAGCATGTCATCGGGAAAGAAGATCATTAACAATACTGAAATGATTAAATATGTTTCTTGTACTTACATAGGAAAGAAGCAGCAACTGATATCCGATGTTAATGTTTATTCGAGGCTCGATTAGAAACAAAAAACATTGAGGGTCGAAGTGAGACCACAAGTACCTGATCTAAGAATGAAATTGATGTGTGTACAAATAAAAATTCGATAATTCATGGAACTAGAGAAGCTACTAGAAGTATATACGTGACACGCATGAATGTCCCTTTCATCAGGTATTATTGATGTGGAAATAAAAGACACTCACAAAATGTTTATTCTATTGCAAGAAGATACCGAAGGGAATAAGTATATAAGTGGCAGCTGAACAGAAATTGGTTCTCTAGAACATATTTCAAAGGACACTATTTCCAGTGAAGAGGATTTGGGAACATGGATAGATATTGTACATCGACCATATAGAGAAGTATTTCAAAAGAGAATCAAAATGTTTGCAAGGATAAAATCAATGGCCTAACAGGTGAGTAGAAAAATCAAAATAGATTTGATCCTCTACAAGGTGAAGCTGATCCATAATAGTCTAAGAAAGAATAGAAGTCTCAATCTATACTGAGTGTGAAGAAAAAAATATGGACCAAGAAGAAGAAAGTAGAGAAGGAAATGGTTTATGAAATTTCCCTTAAAGCATTAGACTGTTAGGTGTGTGGATCCTTAACAGTGGTTAAACATCTCACATAACAGGAAACAAGAATCTAGTTATAGGCATAAAATATGGCAAAAAAGTAGTTGTCAGGTTTGGAAATGATGATGTCCTGAAGATAATTGGATCGGGAAAGGAAATTTTTTGAGGGAAATGAAATAAGACATGCTGATGTTTTGGTTGTAGAAGGTCCCAGCCACAATTTGCTCAGTGTCACTCAACTGTGTGAATCAGGTTATTCTATAGGATTTCCCAAGAATACATGTGTCATCAAGAGACGAGATGGTACAGTGATACTATATGTAAAACAGAAAAAAGGGGAAACTCTACCTTCTATGTTGAAAAGAAGATATGTGCTTTTTATCCATAGAGGAAGAAAACAAATTGTTGTATAAATTACTTGGTCATCTTATGTCAACAATATCTGAATGATTTGGTAAAGTGTGAAGTAGCAAGGGACCTCTCTATGATATCATTTGATCGTACACATATGTGTGATTCTTGTCATCAAAGGAAGATCATTAGAAACACGTAAAAATCACTAGAAAATAAGTCAACAAGTGTGCTTGAATTGGTGCATGATTTTGTTTATAGACCTATCCCACCATGATCCATTGACATAAAAAGGTATTACACACTTTTCCTTGATACCTAAAGCAGAATGGAATGGGTATTCATCATTTCCCATAAGTCTAATGTGTTCAGTTTCCTAGAACAATATCGGAGGGAATCTGAAAGGATGATTAGGAAGATTGTTATGATGTTTCATACAGAAAATGGTTCAAAACTCAAAAATAGTCAGGTGGAAGACTATCTCGAGAAAAAAGGGATAAAGCACCATGTTTCTTCATTAATAACTCCCCAACAAAACGGATTGGTTGAAAGGAGAAACCATATCATCAACAACATGTCCAGAATAATGATCAAGGATAATGAACTACAAGAGAAATTTTAGAAGGAAGAAATATTTACATTGGACTACATTTATAATAGGGCGTTGGTGTGTCCAATTAAAGGAAAAACCTGTATGAGATGTGGTACATAAAGAAGCTTATAGTAATATAATTTTTAATATTTAAAAGTAAGTTCTTTATTCTCAAAAATGGAAAACACAGGAAATTTGAGTCAAGTAAATATTAGTGGATATTCATTATCTAATTAGGAAAATGAAAACCATACAAAATCTTTAACTAGAGGATGAGAAAATTAGTTAAGAGTAATGATGTCACTGTTGTGGAAAATTAAAAGAATAATCAATAAAAAAAAGAACAGTTTCATGATGAATGTAATGAAGTGGAATGTAACATAGGATATGTAGAAGTGGCCAATATTGAAATAGAAGAAGATACTTATGATGGGAATGAGGAAGTAAAATCCCTATTTTCACAAAATCCAAAGAGTCGGGCTAAAATTGACAGGCATAATATCATTGGTGATAAATCAGCTCCAGTTCAGAGAATAATAATGAAATCACTACAGCAGACATCCTTCCTATATTAGGTGGAGCCTAAATCCTTGCTGATATTGTTGAAGATTAAAACTGGTTTCATGCTTTGATTGAAGAGCTGGAACAAATTAAGAAGAATCAGACATGTGATATTGTTTGGATGCCAGCAGATAAGAGTGTCATCATGACTAAATGGTTCTATCACAACAAGATGAATGAATATACCATTGTTATTCAAAAAAAAAGAACTAATAGTGTGAAAATAATACTCCCAGATAAAGGGAAAAGATGTTGATGAGACATTTTCAGCAGTTTCAAGGATGGAGACAATGGAATTATTCCTAGGAACTGTAGTGCAACATAAGTTCAAAGTGTTCAAGATGGATGTAAAATATGCATTATTGAATGGTATATTGGAGGAAGAAGTATATGTCAAGAAGACAAATATTTTTCTAATTCGTGAGGATGTGAAGAATGTTTATTGGTTGAATAAATAATTATGTGGGCTGAAGTAAGAAGTAAGAGAATGGTACTCAATGCTTGATCAGTATTTGATAAAGCTCAGTTTCTAGCATGGTGGAGTTGATTAAAATATATATTTCAACAAAAACAGTAATAAAAGGATAATGGTTCTTGCATATATCAATGACATAATATTTGGTGGATCAGATGAAGATAAGTGCAGATAGTTTTCTGAATTCATGAAAAGTGAGTTCGAAGTGTCAATGATTGGGGAATTGATGTTTTTTTGGATTACATGTGACACAAGGAAGGAATGACACTTTCATTTATTAATCCAAATATTCCAAGGTGGTTCTGAGAAGATTTGTAATATAAAACTTAAATGTGATGAAGAATCTATTTTCTACCTAGATTTAATTATAGAAAGATGATAATGGTGAGGTAGTTAATATCACAGAATACATGAATATTATTGGTAGTTTACTGTATTTGACAGCGACGAGAACATATATTGTTTTTTCCACATTCCACCCAATGAGATATAAAAGTAATCACAAGGAAATCCACATGCTCGCAGTGAAATTAATACTTTGGTATATCAATGGAACTATGGATTTTGATTTGATGTATAATGAAAAATCTCAGCAAGAGATTTTTGGATATTCAGATACATATTGGGCTTGTTCAGCGGTTGACAGTAAGTCAACACCAGGAGGTTCTTTCTATCTTGGTGGATTATTTATTGCATGGATAATAAAGAAAAATTATTTAATTTCATTTAGCACTATACTGAGTAAATTGTGGCCACTCCAGAATGCATACAATTATTGTTGATAAAGAAGCAGCATGATGATATGGGATTTGAAGTCAAGTCTCCGATCGAAATCCAGTGTGATAACTCAAGTAAAATATGTCTTAGAAAAAATCGTGGCCATCATTCAAGGAAGAATCACATTGAGACAAAATATCACCTTTTCAAGGATAAGGATGAGCAGGGAATCCTAATATTGGATTATATTCCTAGAGAACTATAAGTTTCAAACATTCTGA
This sequence comes from Viscum album, assembly GCA_963277665.1. Taxonomy (NCBI): domain Eukaryota; kingdom Viridiplantae; phylum Streptophyta; class Magnoliopsida; order Santalales; family Viscaceae; genus Viscum; species Viscum album. Next base: position 672,469,259 of record OY728133.1, read on the forward strand.
AAAATGACTTCCCCAAGGAATATTTGGAGAGGGATTAACTAACTATGAGCGTTTATTCGACTCCCCAACTTGAAAAAGTTAGGATGTAGGACCCCCTCTCCCCGAGGTATGATTTTTTTTTACCTAATGTACTGATATGTGTTTTTACCAGGTTTCAGACTGTAATGAAGTGTCTTTTGGGTTCGTTGGAGAAGGGGGAGACAATAGTGATTGTTCTAGTCGGAGACAATGTGGCTATTTGAGAAACCATGAAAGATATTGGGATAAGCTGACAGGTGTAGTAGTAAGATATGGGGATAGAAATGAGATAGGGGGAGTATTTTTAAATATAACAATGCTAGAAGTGATCAATCAATGACTAGATATCACAACAGTTGAGAGTCATGATTGAAACAAACGAGTGGCATTGGAATAGGGGTATAAGATTTCCAATGATCAATAATTTGTATCATTTTAGAAATTGGTATCAGTTTGGTATCAATAATTGGTGTCAAAAATGAAGTGATTCAATGATAATCTATTCAGTTACTCTTGTTTCTCATTTCGAGCATTTCTCACGTTGGCTTAGAGTATTTGTTGAGTAAATCATTGATCGATATCAGAATCGAAGGTGGATAATACCATTACAGGATAGAAGAATCCTTAATGAGGTATCAAAGTGTAGAGAATTTTTATGTGAGGTGTTTTCAAAAAACCCAAAGGGGGAGATTGTTGTGAAAAAATGCCTCAATGTATCATTGAATAATATTTGAGGTGCTTGTGATTGTTGAAAAAAGGGGCCTCCATGTTGTGTTTGTTTACAAAGTAGACCAAGATGTATGAATTTTTTGAAAAAGGGGGTTTACATGGCGTGTTGTTGGGTTCAAGGGATGTTTTCAACAATCCATGATTTATTGAATAACCTCGACAATGTAATGGATGATATAGAGGAGATAATAAAAAGAAAAGATATATGGTGGCTCCGTTTTACAGTGTTTTCCAAATTTTTGGGGCTAAAAATTTTCAAAGAGAGGAATAGGGTTCTTCAAGAAAGTGGTATTTCAATAGAAAAAGCTCAAAAATTGGAAATGGCATGAGTTGTGTGAAAAATTATAGCATTGCACGAAATATGGTGGTGCGAGGAAGATGCATTTTTCATACTCAAAGTCGATTACATGCGAAAAGAGGGTTTTTCACACAGGGGTATATTTTTCTAATAAATATGAAGTGACCCCTTCATTATAAGTATCTCAACACTTAGAGAGTATATGATCTCTGGAACGTTAAATTGGAGAACACATAGTTGTTGTGCGTAAACCTCAAGTTTGTGCATAAAAGAAGTGTTTTCACGTAAAGAAAAGGCTATGTTTAAAAGAAGACTGTTGTGTGTAAAAGAAGAGTTTGAGAATAAAAGAGGTGTTGCACGAAAAGTGGATTTCATGCAAAATAAGGGAATTACGAGAAAGACCCAGTGAAGGATGCACATAAAAATTTGAGTTTCTTGGTACACCCGGTGTAAAGAGAGATTCATATGTGGGTGAAAGTTGGACTTTAACGGATCATTTATGAACAATTGATGATGCTTGTATTCATGAAAATAAAGAGAAATAAAGTTCTAGAAACTATGAGTGGATCTTGTGAAAATTAGTGGGCACCATTCAGTTGAGAGAGCACTAAGATTTCATATTATGAATGTTTGTAAACCACAAGGGACAATAACTCTTCTTCGAACTTTGTAAACAGTAGTGCACTTTTAGTGGATTTGGTACATTTGCACACCACCAGTGTATGCTCCATGGACGTATCACTGTGTGGGTGAACCAAGTAAAAGTCCCTATCTTATGTGCATGATTTAGTTAATGTTTATACTTTTATTGTAGAAAAGAGAGAGAAGAGTGTTTCTTTAACAACGAAACAAGATGAATATGAGAATTTTTTCTAATCTTTCATACGCTGATTCAGCCCCCCTCTTAGGGTATCTAACCTAGTGGACCTAAAAATTAAAATTAGAGGAAAAGGTTAATATCAGTGGTTCTCTCTCAAATGGAGGTCACTAATCATAAAGGGACTACGATTTTCAACATGAACAATTTTTATCTAGGGAAGAATTGAATGCGACACTACTTCTAATCATTGGGAATAGATGTGTTTATAGAAGAAATGAATGGTATAATAGAAAATATTAATAGTGCTGATTTATCGGACTCCGAATGAAGATAATCGAGTATTGAACCCAATGGAATGATTGTTTAGGTGGATCCCTATCCAATACTATATATACAAGTTTGATGTCATGCAAAACAACACATTCAATGTCGGAAAAACATTCGAACATATATGAAGGAGATTCAAAGTTCAAAGAGGTGAAGCTGCATGTTCTGTGGAAGAAATATAAAGATCTGATAATGAACCCGAAATAGTATTTTGATGCATTCTTGGATAGTGTAAATGTGTTAGTGTAAGACATTCGAGGTCTTGGTGATGTAATTGAAGATATAAATATAGTGATGTGCTTCCTGAGGAAACTTCCACCTCAGTAAAATCCGATAGATTCAGTTTTGGAAGATAAAGACCTGAAGGAGCTGACATTGGATAACCTGCATTGTACAATTATAGCATAAGAAATTCAAAATTATGATATTTATTCTATGGAAAAGGTTAAATCCAAACAGGTGGCATTCAAATCCATGAAGAATCTCACTATTGAAGATACTTAGGAAGAAGAAGATACAGATGAGGTGGTTTCATTCCTTATTCCAAATATTCAAAGAGGAAAGGAATTTTTAAAGGGAAACTTCCAAAAGAATGATTTAGATATGGAAGGGTTGGTCATCTTGCGGAAAGTTGCCCCAAAAAGATTCATGATTAAAATAATTATGATGACTATATTGAAATTCCCAACAAGAATTCTTTAGAATTTGTGAAAGGGAAGAAACGGTTCAAGATTAATTTCTTCAAGAAGAATAATATTCTTTCACAAGAATCTAATAGTTCATAGGAGTCTGAGGTTGAGGAAGATGAAGATACAGAGAACTACAAAGATCGTGGAGAAAATGATATGGTGGCCATAGTCGATAGTTCTGAGAAAAAGGAATAAACTGACATTGATGATGAAGAATAAGTTGAAGGAAGAGTTGATACGAAAGCATATTTTGAGTCTCCTATTTACGATATATATGTTTGGAGAACTAAAAAAATAATTCCAACAAAGTTGGTCGTGACGAAAAACACTCTATGCATCAGCTAGAAGAAGAGAAGTCCGAGTTGATGGAAGAAATTGAAAAACTCAAGTCATCAACACCTGAGGACTCAGAATTAGTTAGTGCGAATAAAATTCAGATTAAAGAACATGAAAGGGAGATTGATGGATTAAATAAAAAAATGGAAGATAAGATCAAGTTTATTGATTGACTTGAATGAGAAGTTATCAGTCTGCGATAGAAAAATATAGACCAGGAAAACATTTGGATTCCCATCACATCATCGGGAAAGAGGATCATTCACAAGATGTAAAATATAAAGGATGAGCGTAGTTGTTCAGTAGAAAAGAATAATCAACTGAGCTCAGATGTTAAGGATGATTTGGGGATCAATCAGAAATAAAATGTAGTCAGCGTTGAAGTCTGACCACAAACACCCACTCCAAGAATGAAAATTGATGCGTTTAAAATAATTAATTATAAAATTAATGGAACCAAAGAAAATAATGGTAGTATATAAGTGACACGTAGGAATGAGATTTTCATCAGTTTTTATTGCTATGGAAAGATGGGACACTCACATTATGTGTGTTCTATAACCATAGGATACCGAAGGGAACAAGAAAATAGGTGGTAGCTGAACAGATAATGGTTCTCTAGAACATATTATGAAGGAAAATATTTCAGGTTCGAAGTATTTGGGCACATGGCTAGATATTATACATTGGCCATACCTGGGGGTATGCCATAACAGAATCAAAATGATCACAAGAATAAAATCAATTAACCAACAGGTGAGTTGAAAATGAAAAATAGAAATGAAGATTATGAAGATGAAGTTGGTCCATCATAATCTGAGAAATGTCAGAAGTCATAACCTATACCGATTTTGAAGACAGAAATATAGACCAAGAATAAGAGAGTAGAGAAGGTAGTGGTTGCTGAAGTTTCCCATAAAGCATCAGACCATTCTGGTGTGTGTATCCTTGACAGTGGTTGTACGTCTCACATGACAGGAAACATGGATCTGATTACATGCATAATATATGACAAAGAAGAAATATAAAATTATGGATATTATGAAGGCCTGAAGATAATTGGATTGGAAAAGACCATGTTTTGGGGGAAAATAAATAAGACATTGTTATTTTTGGGTTATAGAAGGTCTTAGTAACTATTTTCTCAGTTTCAGTCAACTGTGTGACTCAGGGAATTCTATACGAGTTAAAAAGAAGACCTATTTCCGAAATGGTAGAGATGGTATAGTAATACTATAGGGAAAAAGAACAAAGGGGAATCTTCACCTTGTATATGGAAAAGAAGATATGTGATTTTTATTTATAGAGGATGAAGACAAATTATGGCATAAATGACTAGGTCATCTTATGTCAACCATATCTAGAAGATATGGTAAAATGTGATGTAACAGGAGACCTCCCTAAGCTATGACGTGATCGTACACATATGTGTGATGCTTTTCAACATGTTAAGAACATCAGAAAGATGTAAAAAGAGAAGGAAATTAAGTCAACAAGAGTTATTTAATTGGTGCATAGTGATGATTGTGGACCTATTTCACAAAGAGCCGTTGACAGAAAAAGGTATTACATTACTTTAATTTATGGATATTGTATAATACTATGGTTATTCATCATTTCCCATAATTCTGATCTGTTCAGTTGTATAAAATAATATCAGAGGGAATCTAAAATAATACTTGGGTAGGAAATTCTGAAGTTTTGTACTAACAATTGTACAAAATTCATAAATATTCTGGTGGAAGACTATCTCGAGAAACATGGGATAATGAATCAAGTTTCTTCAGTAAGAACTCCCTAATAGAATGGAGTGGTTGAAAGGAGAAATATGATCTTCAACAACATGGACAGAATAATGCTCATTTAAAAATACCTACCAGATAAATTTTAGAAGGAATCAGTTTTGCAATAGGTCTACATTTCTAATAAGGATATGTTGTTTCCGAGGGAAGGAAAAACTCTGTATGAGATTTTGTATGGAAAGAAGCCTACAATGGAGTACTTTTGAATCTTTGGAAGTAAGTGCTTAATTCTCAAAAACGTAAAACATGGGATATTTGAGTCACATGGAGATGAGGGGATATTCCGTGGCTACTTAGAATAAAGAAAAAAATACAAATTCTATAATAAGTGGTTGATAAAATTAATTAATGGGAATGATTTCCCTATTTTGGGAAATGAAGAGAATACTCAATAGCACGGTAAACTATTTCATGATGAACGCGATGAAGAGGAAAGTAACACCGAAGGAATAGAAGTGGCTGATGTTGATTTAGAAGAAGATACATATTATGAACATGAAGAAGTAAAATCTGTATCTGCATAGAAGAAAACGATTCGAGATGAAATTTAAATGTATTATATCATTGTTGATCAATCAGCTCCAGTTCAGACAATAAAAATGAAATCACTACAGAAGACATCCTTCTTATCTCAGGTGTATCCTAAATGCTTTGTTGATGCAGATGAAGTTGAAAACTAGGTTAACACTATTAATGTAGAGCAAGATTAAATTAAGAAGAACCAGAATTGTGATATTTTATTAGATACCAATAGATAAAAATGTCATCAGGACTAAATGGGTATATCGAAAAAAGATTAATGAAGACAACAAATGATTCGAAACAGAGAATGATTAATGTGAAAAGGATACTCCTAGATGGAGGGAATAGATGTTGAAGATAAATTTTCACCAGTTTCAAAGCCGGAGAGTATTAGATTATTCCTATACATTACAGTGAAACGGATGTTCAAAGTGTTCTTGATGGATGTCAAATCTACATTCTTGAATTTTATTCTGGAGGAATAAATATATGTTGACCAGGAATATGGGTTTCCCATTCATGTGGATGAGAACAATGTTTGTCAGTTAAATAAAGCAATATATAAGATTATGAAAGCACCAAGAGCATGGTACTCGAGGCTTGATCAGTATTTAAAGAAGCTTGGTTTCCAGCATGGTAGAGTTGATACAATCTATTTTTCTACAAAGACAGTAATAAAAGGATGATGGTTATGGTGTATGTCGATGACATAATATTTTGTGGATTGGATGAAGCTTAGTGCAGAAAGTTTTCTAAATTCATGAATAGTGAGATCAAAATGTCAATGATTGGGGAACTGGTGTTTTTCATTGGATTACAGGTGACACAAGGAAGGAATGTCACATTCATTTATCAATCCAAATATACCTAGTATGTTCTGAGAAGATTTGGAATGGAAAATTCAATGGGGATGAAGACTATGTTTGCTACCTGGATGAAATTATAGAAAGATGATAATGGCAAGGAAGTTAATATCTCAAAATACAGGCAGATTATAGGGAGTTTATTATACCTGACAACGATGAGACATGATATTTCTTTCCACATGCCAAGAAGTGAGATATCAAAGTAATCCCATTGAAATACACATGCATGAAGTGAAAATAATACTTCAGTATATCAAATGAACAGTGGATTTCAATTTGATGTATGATGAAAAATCTCTCCGAGTGCAGCTGGGATATACAGATACAGATTGGTCCGGTTCAGCGGATGATTGGAAATCAACGTCAAGAGGTCAATTATATCTTGGTTTATTGTGTATTTATTGGATAATAAAGAAGAAAGATTTCATTTCATTATGCATCGTAGAAACTAAGTATATTTCGACCACTTAAGAATGCACACAATTATTGTGGATGAAGTAGCAGCTTGATGATATGGGAGTTGAAGTGATGTCTCCGATCAGATTCCTCTGTGATAAATCAAGTGCTATTAATCTTATCAAAAATCCCACATATCATTAAAGGACAATGAAAATTGAGAAAATGTATCACATTACAATGGATAAGGTTGAGCAGGGAGTTTTGAAGTTGGAGTATGTGTCTACAGAACTACATGTTACAGACATTCTGACAAAGTCATTACCCAAAGAATCATTTGAGATGCATCAACTGACTCAGGGAGTTCAGTCGACTCCCCGGACTTGAATATGTGTGGATGTGGGACCCCTATCCTTAAGTTATGTTGTGTTTTCCCCTAATGTACTAATATGTGTTTGTACCCTTTTTCAGACCACAATGAAATGACCTTTGGGTTTGTTGACAAAGGGGGAGAAAATAGTGATTGTTCAAGGGGGAGAAAATGTGGCTATTTGAGAAATCATAAAAGATATGGGAAGAATGTGATAGGTGGAGGAGTAATATAGGGGGAGAGAAATGAGATAGGGTATGGTTTTTAAATTTGACGTTGGTAGAAGTGATCGATCAAAGGATAGATATCATGACAGCTGAGGATCGTTATAAAAGAAAAAAAGTGGCATTGGAATGGTGGTATAAGGTTTCCAGAAATAAACAATTGGTATCATTTTAGAAATTGGGATTAGTTTGGTATCAAAAAATGTTGTTAGAAATGAATTTATTCATCGATGAACTTTTCATTTACTTTTGTTTCTCATGCCGAACATTTCTTATATGGCCCCAGCCTTAAACCTTACTTTATCTTGTGTTACTTCAAGAATACATGTTGAGGATCTTTTTAGGTTTACAGTTTTAGAAAATTAGATCATAAAACATGCATTACATTACACATTTAAACAAAGTGGTTATATAAAAGATAGTACTCATTTTTCCCATCAATAGAAACATATTTAAAATAAAACATGTATTCTTTCTTGAAACTTCCTTGGCACTATCATCACATCATGTACCATTCCCTTGACCTGTGAAAAACATTTCAAAAACTTGGGATGAGCATAAAAAGCTCAGTAAGGGATATAAAAGTACGAAATGAAAACATTAGTCCATGCATGAAATCATACGTTACTCATAAAACATAATCACATACCTCATCAAATCATGAATAAATCATAGAAATCATAAGACATAAAGGTAACTTTAGGCATTCATAATATTCTTACGTAGGGAGTAACCCTCGTGGTTACGTTTGGAATACCCATCACAACATATTCCCTAAATCTCTTCGGAGAATCCTTAACGTTTAACTCCTTCTCATTACCCAATGCATTGGAGATCTATATCGGGCTCACCCGCCCTTTTTTTATCATGGAACCACTCATCTACATAACAATTCCCAAGAACCACAACATAATCATATCACATAAAATAAGCATAAAGGAAACATAACATTTCCAATTTTCAATCAAAATATAACAATTCAACACATTGATATAAAAACATTATGAAAACCATTTTCAATACCAAATTAAAAGAAAAGAAAAACATGGTATTTATTTTTCATTCCTAAAAAGTTATGGCTTGTAGAGAAAGTGGAAACTCAAATAATGGTCACGGCGGTGGAGGAGTCGTTGTCACCGCGTACGTTCGACAAAAAAACATTCCTTTGGTTGTTTAGTAAATGATTCATATAAAAAGATTCCTTTTGAATAAATGTAAACGTCAATGGGGTTTATACACCATATAAAATAAATTTGTGTATAAAACTTAAAATTACTCAATGAAAGGAGATTTAGATGAAGTCTCATACCATGATCATTTTGTAAATAAAATAGATCAATTATGTGTATTCACTATAAGTACACATAAAAAAGTATAAATAAAATATACGATATCAAAATTCATTTCTCACATAATCATATCATGAAATAAACAATAAGTACAAGATCAACCCAAAGAAAGAAATTTGGGTTATGAAGTTCCCTTAGAAAAACTTGACAGCCTAACGGCGTCACTTCAAAATTCAGAAAATGAGTTGATGAGATATAAAAAGGGTATATAATCACTTGGACATAAAATTGACATCAATAAGGATATAGAAGAACATATCCCAAAATTACAATATGTAAATTGAAATACCCAAAAAAATAAGTCTTTAAAAAGAGGAGGGTGAAAGGTTCCCTTACCGACTTGGGTATCATTCAAAAGATACACCCCATAAAAGAAGGAAAATACAACATTGATGTAAATAATTATAAACGAAATTATATTACACAAAGAGTAGAATAATGGGCAGTACATTTACCACTCAAAGGAAATGGTGGCAAATGTAGCATAAATCTCACGAGAATAAAAGTGAGACGAAAAATCCCTTACGAAAAGTCGGCAGCCTAACAGTGCCACTTAAAACATCCAAAAATGGATTGATGAGATTAAATAGGGTCTCTAATCATATTAAAATAAAATTTAAAGAATGAGGAATAAAAAATAACATCCCCCAACATAACAAATAGGAGCTTAAAAAAAGTGCCTTAAAGGAGAGTACTTAAAAAGAAAGAGAGAGGTTGAATCTCTTACGAATATTCGGCAGCCTAATGGCAACACTCAAAACTTCTAAAATTGATTTATGAGAGAAAATATGGTCTCTTAATCATTTGGAAATTAAAATTATAGTATGATTAATATAAAAGAACATCCCAATAATAAGATAGATAATCTTAAAAGGAATGACATAAAAGATTGTATTTAAAAAGAAAGAGAGGGGTAGGATCCCTTACCTCATATCCCACATGACTCGATCGTTCTTTAATCTCCTGAATAATAAATTTGAGTTAATTTATAATTTCTTAAGAACCTTTTTCAAGTTCATTATTCCATTTATATCACTTATTACCATGTCTTGAACACTATGTAATTATTAATGTTAATAACGATCGTTTTAATGATCATTGCTACTTGAGTCAAAAATAAACTCTTTATAATTACAAGTTTGTTCATGGGGTAAAATATAAATTATATCCATAATTATATTCATTATTTAGATATCATATATATCATATATTTACATTTTATACATGCATTTATAATATTATATAACATTTAGAGGTAAGAAATGAAATGCACCGTTCTTGGAGACGGTAAGTCGTACGTACGCATGAACGCTACTTCCATTTCTATTTCATATTTAATGGAATTTAAACATAATGATACATAATATTATTATAAGTCCATTATCTTATCATATATAATATCATTAAATATATCCTTTATATGTACCACATATGGTATTAATGAATCAAATCACTTTGAGGGGGCGGTAGTCCGCACTTCCTAAAATGATGATATCGTGTTTACCCATAATGGAAAACATAAAGGTATGACATAAATGAAAAATACAGAAGATTAAGGAAAAAATAAACATATTATATATCATATATAAATATAGTGAAATCTTAATTTCCACCTTTGAAGGTGTTAAAAGAATATTGAACAATCATCGTTTCGTGAGGCAGAAATTCACCATCCACAGAAACAATATGTTCTTTAACCATTAGATGTTGGTGTGTATAAGTGTAGCTCAAATCCTTCTTTTAAAAACATCCTAGTATATGGAAGATACTGTTTTGGTAACAAAATAAATTAATAAAAATAGTTTAGGGGGTTGGAGAAACAAAATAAAACAAAATAACACAAGTGAAGACATTACCTTAAAATCGGGTAACTCCCTTTGGTTTGAACCAAAAGGATTTCCTGAAGAGCTTCCTGCCTTAGTTATGTCTTCTAGGATGAGTAGAGGGATGTGAAGAGACAAAATGGTTAGATATTGTCTGAGCCAAAGGCTTGAGAGTTGTGGGTAAGGAGGTAGAGGTGGGGGCCTTTTATAAGAGGAGAGGAGGGGCACTCTTGGAAAGGTATAAAATGATACTTTATTTTCAAATGTCTTTCGGATTTTTATGGTCCCAAATTGATGTATTTTGATGATAAGGTGATAAGAGTTCTAGATACACCAATCCAATAAGTTTTTTACATTCTTTGGTCGTATATTTTTCATTATCTTTTCATTTTCTTTCAATCGTTAAATAATGAGGTAATCGCTGAATCATCATGATGTCAGGAATAATTTAATTAATTTAATGTCTTAAAATTATAAAAAAACTACCATGATGTAGGAAATATTTTTATCTTTCCAATTAATATATATTTTTAAAAGTCTTACTTGTGTATCTCCATGTAAAAATTGTTTTAGTAAAACAATACATGTTTGTGTCATTTTTAATTTTACTTTAAATAAAAGGCATAAATGTCATTATCTTACCCATGTGGCTCCATGGGGTCCCAAAACTCGACCCATGGGTTTTCTTGGTCGGACATTACTCATCCAATAGGGTTAGAACAAATGTAAAGTTATTTTAATTTTATTATAATATCATTTTTACCTTAAATCACACTAATTACCTTTAATCGCGATTAATAAAATTTAAAAGTTACTTTTCATCAAAAATTATTTTCATCCCATTGAAACAAATTTTACTTAATAATGAAAATAATTTATATTTTATTTTTGAAATTCAAATCACAGAAGTGGTAATGTTCAATTTAAATGAAAAACCAGTTTTTGTAACTACCACTTTGTGGTTTCACTATTCATCAAAAATTAAGGATTTTCAGAAAAATACCAAAAATTCCCCCAAAGATATATTTGATATTATAAATTCAAAAATGATTCCTTTTTTACCAAATTCATTACATAGAAGTTTCATTAATTAATTTTATAATTAAATTCTATTGTCAAATCAAATAGCGTGTTTTTTAAGAAACAATATCTATCAAAAGATTGACACTCGTTTATGTCCAATATCAAAGTGATATTAATTCCAATGACCACCATTGGATTAAATGGTAAAAATATTATATAATTTCACATTAAAACCAATTAAAAAGGTAATATAATAATTTAAATAAATTATATTAAAAAGAGGTTTTGAATTAAAATACAACATTTTTCAATATTCATTAAAAAATGAACTTTATTGGACAAATACCAAAAATTTACAAAAAGTAAATTTTTATGTCCCGATTCTAAAGAATAATTTTTTTTCCAAATATAACACATAAAATTTTCAAAAAGCGGATTTAAAATAGGTTCTCCATTAAAAGGCAGTTAATCTACCTTTTAAAGAATATTAGAATGTTTACGCATAAAATTGGATTCATTCACATTTTTAATCCTCTAAAATTTATTGTAAAAAGTAAAAATATTTGAAAAACATATATAATAATTTTTTAGTTAGTTCTTTTCATTCTCTTCATTACAATGGCTAGGTGTTAACTATCATTTTAAATAAAATTATTTTATTATTAGAGTGCAACATAAGATTTCAAAGGAACTCGTTGTTGCATATTGGGTAAGCAATCAAGCATAGCGTTCCCATTAAATTAATATTAACATTTTATTAAAAAATAGGGATAAATATTAAAATTTCATATTCATTATTTACATGGGGTGTTACATCTTTCCCCCCTTTTGGGAATTGTGTCCTCGTAATTTTAAAATTGGGCTCGAAAACATCATTGAAATTCCCACATCAGAACAAGAGTCGGTAAAACAATCACTTTAAAAGAAATGAAGAGAAGTACAGAGGTCACCTGAGTTAACCCAAACTAGGATTTCATCTAGGAAAACATGGATATGGAAGAAAAAGCAAAGGGTCATGTTTTGAGGGAGACTGATAGAAAACATTTTAAGGAGAAAGTTAACCACAAGAAAATCACAAACTTGTGGTTGGTTAAATGGTATTAGATTTCCCAGTAGGAAATGTTAATAGAAAAATTTTTTGTTTTAATTTACTTTTCATTGAGGAATTTATTTTTGATATTATGGAAAGATACTTACATGTCATGTTGACTTTCAACTTTTACTATATTTTTTACACAAACTCATACTTTCTCCAAAAGATGAGTATTTAGGAAGACTTGTTCGCATTAAGCATACTATAATCAATTTCTTGAGAATCACATAATCCAAAAAATAGAACTATATTTTTACCATGTCTTTATACTGTTACCAAAACCAAAATAGTTAGAAAAATATCAGATAAACCAGAAAAGGATAACCCTTTATAAAAAGAAAATCTACTCTTAATTTCCAAAATTTGTCCAACAAAACCCAAAGTTCAATGAGGTCCATTATATAAACAATTTGTCCATAAAATTCATCAATTTAATCCAAAATAAGATCGAAACCCAAATATTTGAAAGATTTAGTCACATAGTCTTCTAAGGTAAAAATTAACACTTATCTCCAATTAACATCAGTTGCTCTAAAAGTCTCATATTGAAAAGAAATAAACCTAATCACATATCCTCCATGATAGGTTAATAATTTACATAGATATACCTATAATCAACTTACTATTAATTCATTAAAACATCTAACTAGAAAGAATAAGTCATACTAACAAAGGACTTCATGTAGTCCAGTGGTAGGTGATAAATACAAGTCACACTTTTGTTGTGTGTTCGATTCCCACAGCTTTGTCTGACACGATGGGTTGTCACACGGTCTGCATGTTGTAATTTTTAAAAAACACCAAAAATAAACCTAACATGTTTTAACCTCAATAGTTTCCTTATACCTCTCATTTTCATCCAAATTCATTACGATCTCAACATCTTAATTCTTGAAGTCTTATTTCACCACTATAAAATAAAACGATTCCCAAAATGAATAACAGCATACCTTGATCATGGAGTCCACTCGGTTTCATCGTCATCTTGTTCATGTAGGTAGAAGTCCCATGCATTACAAAAATGATTTATCGATCCGTCAAAATCATTTTCTTCCTCCATCCAAATACACCTTGTACAACATGGGTCATATGGGTGTTCACAGAAAAATAGTTTTGGAAAATAATCATGTATGACATATAACTCCAAAACATCTTAAAAACCTGACTTCTATAAAATAGTCGGAAAAAATTGAGTTGAAACTTTCAATTATTGGTCCTTTTAAAATACCATAAGTATGTGATGAGAGACTTTATTTTAAATGAAAATATAAATAGTTTGCGTAAGGGTCTCCTTCCTCAGCACCATTTTTAAAATCATAATATTCTTCAAATTCTTGTGATAGGTAAAATATTTGAAAATACATTGATAATATTTACCTTTCATGAAAATATGAGAATATTGTGAAAATAGTATTTTTCTAAATAGAACCCATGATCCACGATGATAACAAGGTATAGTGGACGTGTTTGATATCTCAAACAACTGCTTGCAAGAGAGTTGTATGCTAGAAAAAGTATCACAATCATCCGAACATGACTTTGAAATAATTATTGCAAGCATGTCATCAGGAAGAGATATGAATGTGGTTTGAGATCCTCCTTCCATTCGTAACTGACGTTACATGACCTGAAAAAATTTATAAAACAAGGATTTAACTAAAATAATAGATATAGGGACTAACCATGTCTCTAACAAAAACTCATAATCCCTAAAGTTGTCTAAACCGACCTCTGATACCAACTATAAGGCCCCAACCATAAACCATACATAATCTTCAGTTACTTCAAGAATACACTTTGAGGATCAGTTCAGGTTTAGAGTTTTAGAAAAATTTATTATAAAACATGCATTACATTCCACATATAAACAAAGTGGTTACATAAAATATAGTACTCATTTTTCACATCAACAGAAAGATATTTAAAATAAAACATGGATTATTTCTTGACACTGCCTTGACACTATCATCACATCATGTACCTTTCCCTTGACCTGTGAAAAACATTTCAAAAACATGGGATGAACATAAAAAGCTCAGAAAAGGATATAAAAGTATGAAATGAAAACATTAGTCCATGCATGAAATCATACTTTACTCAAAAAACATAATCACATACCTCATCAAATCATGAGTAAATCATATAAATCATAAGACAAAAAGGTAACTTAAGGCATTAATAACATTCTTACGTAGGGAGTAACCCTCATGGTTACGTTTGGAATACCCATCACAGTATATTCCCTAAATCTCTTCGGTCAAACCTTAATGATTAACTCCTTCGCGTTACCCAATGCATTGGAGAGCTATATCGGGCTCACCCACCCTTAGTTTATCATGGAACCACCGTCTTCTTAACAATTCCCATGAACCCTAACATAATCGTATCATATAAAACATGCATAAAGGAAACATAACATTTCCACTTTTCAATCAGAAGATATCAATACAACACATTGATATAAAAACATTATGAAAACCATTTTCAAAACCAAAATAAAAGAAAATAAAAACATGGTATTTATTTTTCATTCAAAAAATGTTATGGCTTGTAGAGGAAGCCAAAACTCAAATAATGATTACAGCGGCGGAGAAGTCTTTGTCACCACATACGTACGAAAAAAACATTCCTTTTGTCATTTAGTAAACACTTCGTATAAAAAGATTCATTTTGAATAAACGTAAAAGTAAAAGGGGTTTATACACTGTGTAAATGAATGTTGTGTATAAAACAAAATATGACTCAATGAAAGGAGATTGAGACGAAGTCCCATACCAAGATCATTTTGTAAATAAAATAGATCAATTATGTGTATTCACTATAAGTACACATAAAAAAAGATTAAATAAAATATTGGATATAAAAATTAATTTCCCACATAATCATATTATGAAATAAAAAAGAAGTAGAAGATCATCCCAAAGAAAGCAATTTGGGTTAAGAAGTTCCCTTACAAAAATTTGACAGCCTAACGGTGCAACTTCAAAATTCATAAAATGAGTTGATGAGAGATAAAAACGGTATCTCATCACTTGGACATAAAATTTACATCAATAAGGATATAGAAGAAAATATCCCAACATTACAATATGTAAATTAAAAGATCCAACAAAATAAGTCTTTAAAAAGAGGAGGTTGAAAGGTTCCCTTAGCGACTTTGATATCTTTCGAAACATACACCCCATTAAGGAAGGACAATACAACATTTATGTAAATACTCATAAATGAAATTATATTATATAAATAGTCGAATAATGGGAAGTACATATACCACTCAAAGGAAATGGTGGAAAATGTAACTTAAATCTCATGGGAATAAAAGTGAGACGAAAAATCCCTTATGAAAACTCGGCAGCCTAACAGCGCAACTTAAAACATCCAAAAATGGATTGATGAAATAAAATAGGGTCTCTCATCATATTAACATAAAATTTACAGAACCATTAATATAAAACCACATCCCCCAACATAACAAAGATGAGCATAAAATAAGTGACATAAAACAGAGTACTTAAAAAGAGACAGAGAGGTTGGATCTCTTAAAAAATTCGGCAACCTAACGGTGCCACTCAAAACATCCAAATTGGATTGATGATAGAAAATAGGGTCTATCCATCATATGAAAATAAAAATTACAGTAATATGAATATAAAATATCATCCAAATCATAAGAAAGATGTTCTTAAAAGGAATGACATAAAATAGTGTACTTAAAAAGAAAGAGTGGGGTAGGATCCCTTACCTCATATTAGACTTGACTCGATCCTTCTTTAATATCCTGAATAATAAACTTTAGTTAATTTATAATTGCTTAAGAACCTTTTTCAAGTTCATTATTCCTTTTATATCACTTATTACTATCTCATTAACACTATTTAATTTTTTAAGTTATTAACGGTCGTTTTAACGATCATTGCTACTTGAGCCAGTACTAAACTATTTAAAATTACATGTTTGTTCATGGGATAAAATATCCATTATATTCAGAATTATATTCATTATTTAGATATCATATATATCATATATATCCATTTTATACATGAATTTATAATATTACATAACATTTAGAGGTATGAAATGAAATGCACCGTTCATGGAGACGGTAAGCCGTACGTACGCATGAACGCTACTTCCATTTATATTTCATATTTAATGGAATTAAATCATAATTATAAATAATAGTATTATAATTTCAGTACGGTATCATATATAATATCATTAAATTTATCCTTTATACGTACCACATATGGTATTAATGAATCAAATCACTTTGAGGGGGTGGAAGTCCGTACTTCCAAAAATGAAGATATCGCGTTTACCCATAATGGAAACCATAATGGTATGCCATAAATGAAAAATACAGAAGTTTAAGGAAAAAATTAACATATTATATATTATATATAAATATAGTGACATCTTAATTTCCAGCTTTGAAGGTGTTAAAAGAATATTGAACAATCATTGTTTCGTGAGGTAGAAATTCACCATCCATAGAAATATTATGTTCGTTATACATTAGATGTAGGTGTGTGTAAGTGTAGCTAGAATTATTCTTATAACAACATCATAGTATATGGAAGATACTGGTGTTTTTACAAAATAAATTAATAAAAAGAGTTTAGGATGTTGGGGAAACAAAATAAAACAAAATAACACAAGTGAAGACATTACCTTAAAATCGGGTAACTCCATTTGGTTTGAACCAAAATGATTTATTGAAGAGCTTCATGCCAAAGGTAAGGATTCTAGGATGAGGAGAGGGATGTGGAGAGACAAAATAATCAGAGTCTGGCCGAGGAAAAAGTTTTAGAGGTGTGTGTAAGGAGGTAGAGGTGGGGGCCTTTTATAAGAGGAGAGGAGGGGCACTATTGGAAATGTATAAAATGTTACATTATTTTCAAAAGTGTTTCGAATTTTAAAGGTCGCGCATTGATTTATTTCTAGGATACGGTGATAAGAGTTATAAATCCACCCATCCAATAGGTTTTTCACATGTTTAGGTCTTATATTTGACATTATATTTTCATTTTATTTAAATCGTTAAATAATGAGGTAATCACTTCATCATTATGATGTCATAAATAATTTAATTTATTTAATGCATAAAAATTATAAAAAAACTACTATAATGTAGGAATGATTATTATATTTCCAATTACTATTTATATTCAAAATTCTGACTTGTCTAACCCCATGTAAAAATAGTTTTAGTAAAACAATACATGTTTGTGTCATTTTTACTTTTACTTTAAATAAAAGGCATAAATGTAATTATCTTACTCACGTGGCTCCATGGGGTCACAAAACACGACCCATGGGTTTTTTTGGTCTTACATGACTCATCCAATAGGGTTAGGACAAGTGTCAATATTTTTTCATTTTATTATAATATCATTTTTACCTTAAATCACACCAATTACCTTTAATCGCGATTAATAAAACTTAAAAGTTACTTTTCATAAAAAATTATTTTCATCCCATTGAACCACATTTTACATAATAGAGAAAATAATTTATATTGGATTTTTTTAAATTCAAATCACAGAAGTGGTAAAGTTCCATTTAAACGAAAAATCAGTTTTTGTAACTACCACTTTGTGGTTTCACTATTCATCAAAAATTAAGGTTTTTCAGAAAAATACCAAAAATTCACCCTAAGATAAATTTGATATTCTAAATTAAAAAATTATGTCTATTTTACCAAATTCATAACATAGAAGCTGCATTAATTAATTTTATAATTAAATTCCGCTATCAAATCAAATAGCGTGTTTTTTAAGAAACAATATCTATCAAATGATTGACACTCGTTTATGTCCAATTTCAAAGTGATATTACTTCCAATGACCACCATTGGATTAAATGGTAAAAATATATTCTAATTTAACTTTAATACCAATTAAAAATATAATATAATCATATAAATAAATTATATTAAAAAGAGGTTTTGAATTAAAATACAGCATTTTTCACTATTCATTAAAAAATGAACCTAATCGGACAAATACCAAAACTTTACACAAAGTAAATTTTTATGCCTTGATACAAAAGGAGAACTTTATTTTGTCAGATACAAAACATAAAATTGTCAAAAAGTGGATTTAATAGAGGTTCTCCATCAAAAGGCGGTTAATCGTCCTTTTAAAGAATATTAAAATGATTACGCTTAAAATTTTATTCATTCACATTTTTAATCATCTAACATTTATTTTAAAAAGTAAAAATATTTGACAAACCTATATAATCATTTTTTAGTTAGTTCTGTTCATTCCCGTCATTAGAACATCTTGGTGTTAACTACCATTTAAAATAAAACTATTTTATTATTAGAGTGCAATGAAAGATTTCAATGGAACTCATTGTTGCGTATTATGTAAGCCATCGAGAATAGAATTCACATTAAATTAATAATAAAATTTTATTCACAAATATAGATAAATATAAAAATGACATATTCTTTATTTACCTAGGGTGTTACATTTCTCATGTCAGCTTAGAGTATATTATGAGTAAATCCTTAATTTCTATCTGAATCGCAAGAGGTGAATGGAGCAGGGGGTTGGAACAATATTTAATGTGGTATCAAAGTGAAAAGAATGTTTATGTGAAGAGTTGAAAACAAACCCAAATGGATTCATTTTTCAGTAAAAATCCCTCAAGCTATCATTGAATTATTTTTGAGGTGATTGTGTTTATTGATAAAGCGGGCCTCTATGTTGTGTTTTTTGACAAGGAAGACCACGATCTATGAATTTTTTGAAAAAGGGGGTTTACATGGTGAGTTTTCTGGTTCAAGGGACGTTTTCAATAGTCCATGATTGATTGAAGAACCTCGACAAAGGAAGTGATGATCTGGAGGAGGTACAAAAAGAGTACATACAAGGTGGTGACGTTTTCTAGCGTTTGCCAAAATTTTGGGCCTTAAAATTGGAAAATAAGGGAATGGAGTTTTTCGTGAAAGAGTTATTTTGTGATTAGAAGCTCGAAACATGGAAAAGACTTGAAGTGTGTGAAAAATTAGAGCATTACGTGAAATATGGTGTTGCATGGAAGATGTGTTTTTCGCACTCAAAGTGGATTACGCGCAGAAGGAGTGTTTTTCTCACATGGGTAAATTTTGAATATAAATATGAAGTGAACCACCTCATTGGATGTAGCATAAGACTTAGAGATTATCTGAGCTTTGGCGCATGATATTGGAGTATGCAATGTTGTTGCGCGTAAATGAAAAGTTTTCACGTAACAGAAGTTCTTGCACGTAAAGATATAATTGCGCGTAAAAAAGGCTTTATCACATAAATGAAGAGTTTTCCTATAAAAGGGGTGTTATGTGAAAAGTGAATTTTGTGAAAAAGTAAGTAATTACACACAATACCTAGTGAAGGATTCACGTAAAATTTGGAGTTTCCCGGTACACCCGGTGCAAAGAGAGATTCATCTGTGGGTGAAAGTGGGTCTTTAACAGAGCATATATCAACAGCTGGGGATGAATGTATTAATGAAAATGAAGAGATATATAGGTCTATAAACTGTGATTGGATCTTCGAAATTTGTAGTGATAAAAATTCTCTTAAAATAGTAGTGATCATTCATATTAAGAGTGGTTGTAAACCAGAAGGGATAGTGAGTCTACTTGAAACATTATAAACAACAGTGCACATTTAGTGGATTTGGTACTTTGGCACATCGCCAGTGTATGCTCCTTCGACGTAGCCCAGTGAGGGTGAACCAAGTAAAAATCATTGTGTCATGTGCATGATTTAGTTTCCGTTTATAATTTTCTATAAGAAAGTGAGAGAAGAGAGTTTTTCATAACAACAAAACAATATCAATATGGGCATTTGTTTTAATCTATCATACTGTGATTCACCCCCACTCAGGGTATCTAACCTAGTGGACCTAACACTAACTATATTAAAATTAACTAATCCATAAATTATGAATGCATCATTTCCCCTATCATGAATTTTAATATATTTCAAGAGGTAATTATTTTTCTTCACTTGTGATGAGTAACTACTATCAAGTATCCATTGATTACTTTGTAATAACACGAATATAGTAAATAATGGCCATTTATTACATTATTATATTGGTACAATATGTAAGAGGATATCACCACAGAGTTTCAATTAGTTTAACATTCTTGAAAAACTAGAAGCATACATGATTCCCATTGTTGAACCCTCTATATAATTAGTTGAACTCATATTTTGATAATCCCAATTATGCTCAATTATAGTTTAATAATTCCTATATTGATTAATGATTAATTAATTATTTCAGTATTTCTGTACACCATGCACATATTCATATATTATAATATTTAGATTGTCTTCAGATAATTTTCTTACTGGATGGATATATATTAACTTAACCCTTTCTGCCAATAGAATGCTTAAACAGACAAGTGGTCACTGTTACAGAACAAAGATACCGATTTGTGAAGTCCACCTTTACATGAAGGTCACCGATACATCAAGTCCACCTGTACAACAAGTATACCATTACGTGAAGGTAACCGTTATAGAAAAGTCATTGTTATTCAAGCCTACCGTTACAGACAAGTTACCTAAGGGAGTCTACCGATACACCAAGGAAGTCTACCGATACACTACGGAAGCTACCGGTACATAAAGGCTACCGTTACATGAAAGGTCGCCGATACATTAAGTCTACCACCACCAATCAAGTCTACTGATAAACATGATGTCTACTGATAGAAATTCTACCGTTACACAAGAAGCTACTGTGACACAAGGCTACCGATATCCAAAGCTACCGTTCCACAGAATCTGACGCGGCCTTAATTTCGTTATCTTTATTTAATATAACCAACGATCATATTAGGTATATTTTAAATGCTCTAACATTTATTTAATGAAGGTTGTTGGATGTCAGGGAACCGTACCTTGTACCTGCATGAATAAATCATTTCTTTTGCCGGAGCTCGTGCAATAAATATAAGAAGTCCTTGTTGCTGCTCATAGAATAGAGAAAAACACAAGTGAAAGAGAAGTGAAATGCAGAAGTGATCTACATGTGGCATACACAAGAAGTGATCATAGAGATATAAATGCACGAACAAGAAGAAATAGAAGCTCAAACACACTCAAGCTTACTCAAGAAGAGTTCTTTACATTCACAAGGATTTTGAAGAACTTCATCGACTACATTCTCACTGTATCTGAACCTGGATGTCTAGCAGACGACACTCTGTTTTGCAGACAAAAACCAGAAGAGGCCTCAGAACCATTTCTGATCAATCTAAAGGAGTCCAGAGCTACAATACAATCAGTAGATCCATTATAAACTCTATATCTTGATCATTGATTTATTTTTTTACAATATGAGTAGTGTGTGTCGTCAGTTTTAATTTAAACACACAATGTCTCATGAACCGTAACTCGAGGATCTGTAAATCCTCATTTAAACTCCTTAAATCTTTTATTTTCCACTGTGGATAGAGGTAGAGGTCATGTGTGACCTGGACAACTGTATTTGCTGTTGTTTTTGTTTCCCACATAGAAATATGGTAGAGGTCTTTGACCTGGATAGCTGTATTTGCTGTTGTTTTTTGTTTCCCACGTAGAACTGTGGTAGAGGTCATTGACCTGGACAGTTATAAACTGTTGTGAACCACGATCCAAGGTGTTGATAAAATTTATATAAATTGTTGAGAGGATTATGTCTCGGCTTGAGACTGAACCACTTGGTTATATCTACTGTGATTTGTTTAGTTTTATCTAAAACCTTTTATTCCACTTCCAAGTGCTTTTAAATTTAAACTTTTTTTCAAAGTTACTCTAATAATTTAATTAGAAAGTGTTTTCATTATTTGTAAATCATTAGGTTAGTTTCAAAAGCTAATTTGATCTTTTGATTAGATTAACTAGGAATTAATCAATCCCATGAGAACCTAACTAAATGTTTTCTTTATTTCAAATTCACTACAATTCAATTAGTATTTTAAATTGGGGGATTTTGGTAAGGGATTTTAAACAAAAATTTTAATTGGAACTCAATTCACCCCCTCTTGAGTGTCCACTCTAACCAACACCAATATTACATTGGTAATATAAAAACATATCATAATAAACATTATTTCATCCTTTATATCATTCATAATAAACTTCATCATATCTTTTGGAAGATAAAACAAATACTGGCTGAATATGGATTCTAATTAATGGTTATATATAGTTAAATTTATTATGTATAAAAAAAAGAATCAAAATGGATGAGTGGATAATAAAAAAACATTCCATTCAATTAAAAAATTGATTTAAATGTGAATTCATGACTAATATCAACATATAAAACCCATGGATATTAAAATTTGAATTCCCAATAAAGAAAATTCATAATTTTGGACCTTCATGATCATGTCCTCTCAACTAAGATATCACGAATCTTACCATTGTGTCCACTCAAGAAAGATATTATTCCAAATAAATGTGTAGGTGTAAAAAATAGCTATCTATTATAGAATGACCTCTATTTTGTCTCCTAAGACTTATAAATCATTTAGTAGATACCCTAAACCGGGACCCACCCATCACTTTCATAACTTATACATTCCTTATAATTTTAATGATTACTATAATTCATTCTGAAAATGCCTTATAAGTTAATTTTTTTTATGGAATCAAGAATGTGTATCATTGAAATTTCATCATTATAAACTATCTAAAGAAATAATAGTGATGGTATCATTTGATCATATACATGATGACATTAATGGATGTTGTTATGGATGAGAATAATATAAAAGTTAATTGGAGAATTTCTTGAGGAAAATTCCCTTTTAATTATGAAATCAGTTATTTATAATAAAAAAATTTATAAAATATTTGTAAAAAAATTAATATAAAAATAAACATGTATAATCTAAAAGTATGATTCAAATTAATGAGTATTCTTGACATTGGGAAATTTTTTTCATTTGATATACCTTATAAAAAATATATTTTCAAACTTTTGGTAAAAATTGCCTAATTTTTTACTATGACAAGAAGATTACTTTTCATCCTTCTAATAGAAATTTAAAAGGGATTAAAATGAATTTGATATGATTTTCTATAATTTAAAAAACACTATTTAAAATATATTAAAGAAAATATCAGAATGGTAGAAAATTATTTGGAAAAGAATATTCAAAATATGAATTTTTTAAATTCCCCTGCATGTAACATACTTATTTATTCATTATTCAACAAGAGAATAAATTAAAAATAAACATGTTAAATAAAATTATAACTAGAGTATAATAAAATAAATGGTTATTTGGATTTTATTATATTATAATTCTAAAAAAGTAAACCTATACATAAAAAATCATGAAATAAAATAAGATTGAAGAAGAAATACCTTACCTCAATTTTTAATTTCCTCCTAAGCGATTTTTACCTATGGTATAAAAATTATTATAAATCTATAATATATAGATATAAAAACTTATAATTTCATATAATTTAAACATATAACATTCCAACACCTTTATATTAATAATTCTTTATTTTAATCGATGTTTCGATGTTTTTACTACTTTGTTTTTTATGAATATTTTGTTTTAGTGGTTTCAGTACTTTTATGTTGTTCATGACTACATAATATCTATAATTTTAATAGTTAGATAAATATTATATATATTTATTATATACCTGTTTATAACAATTCATTAATGGTGGACATGAAAAAATGGATTCCATCGATTCGTGGAGGTGGAATTCCACATGTACACAAGAGCGATGTCATCATTCTTTATTGAAGGGAAGGGTAAAAAGTAAAATTATATATATTTTTATAGGACTATAAATAATTAAAAAATATAATATGTATTCATTAGTAATGTCTTTATAAACTTCCATGTATAATGGGGATGATGAACTTATTACACCTATATATTGATATGATAAGTCAAACATACGTACGAGTGGATTTTTTGATTTTAGTAGGATTAAAACTATGTGAAAAATAGTATTACTAGTTTAATAATATCATTATATTATATTTATTACGTTGGATTATTTAGTTTATAATGGGTAAAATAGAATTAGAGGAAGTACAAGAAGAAATAAATTGGAAAAAGTCATTAAAAATTATTTCCTATTCTATAGTGGACCTCCTTTAGATACATTCTTAAGGACCGTTGAAATTTTATTTTAAGAAGACCATAACCTATACATAATGGATAGGGAAATTTGGATTATTATGGGGAATATTTTGATTGAGTTAGGTTTCTCAATTCTGTGTAGAGAAGGGATAGAATTTGTGTCCTTTATAAGTGATTATAGGGACACAAGTTGCACCTGAGCCTCATCTCAGTTGGTGAGAGCTCATATGGTGAATCCAGAGACCTGATATCAAATCTGGTAGAAGGTATTTTCCTAGTTTAATGTAGCAGTACTGTAGTAGTTCACGTTTGGTGCTCTAGAAGATGGAACTACTCATCCATTTCACTTGTTTAGTACATGGATCCATTAAGGCCTTTAGTCCTCACAAGACTATTAGGCCTGTAAGGATTTTGGACCACATCAAGGACGTCTAGACACATGAAATGTAAATGAAACTAGGAAAATTTCTAAATAAAAAGACTTCCAATAAGGATTCAATGTAGTAACATTAACTAGATTAGAGATAAATGAAATGGGAAGAATGATAGGGTATTATATTAGCATATGTAACGGGTCTATTAATCTCTACACAACACAACATGCAAACCGTTCTTGTGAAGGTGGAGAGATGACATCAAGATTAATGCTAGGGAGGGGTAGTTCCATGTATTCTATTGGGGATGAATTCCTATAAGGAATTTAGGACATTTAATGTGTCACAAAGCCTATAGTATGTGTAAGAGTCCCCCCTTAACATTTAAAAAGGGTATTATCAAAATAAATAAAAAATGATGTCCTTTGGACCATTCAGATAGGCAGGGACGCACATTGACTTTCTAACAAATTAAAATATTATTAAGAAATTTTCATGGAAATTTGTCCCTTTAATAATAAAATATATAACAAAAGGTGATAAATTAAAAAATAAATTCATTTAATGATAAAAAATATGAAAAAAATGTGGCATTATCACTTTACTTTAACTTAGGTTAACTTGATTCAACCATATACTATGGCGATTTTTAATTGCTCTAACTATTCACTATGAAGAAAAATTAATTTGAACATATTAAATAATATTAATAGTGATTAATACAAATATTTAATACATTTTATAATATTCAATTTTTATAATTGGAAGAAATTCATTTTGAAATAGTCTCGCAAAACATGATGAAAAATGGTTTTTTGAATTAAACTTTTTGTGTATAAAAGTATTTTAATAGCAAGATCAAGTATTATATTTTTCCAAAAGGAATAAACTGAATTAGTTTTATGAAAAATAAATTAATGATGTTCTATAAACAATAAAATTAGGAATAGGTATATGAAAATACTAGAAAATAATTGGGTTTTTTCTTTAAAAATTTGTATTTACGTTTTTTACCTGAAATCAACTTTTTTAGAAAATCACCAAAAGTTAACCCTAAGATAATTATAATACTATTATTTATAAAAATATTTGTTTATAATAAAATTAAATTTCTATAAATGTGATAAATTAATTATAATATACAAGCAGAAAATTCAATAAAAACCATTATCAAATAAAAAATATTTTTGAAGCATAAATTGAATTTACTGAAAATAAAGAACTTAATTACTAATAAATAATAAATAAATTTGTAATCAATATAAAATTTATACATATTATTATTAATTGGGTCAATATTATTCATACGCATGAATAAAATGGATAAGAAATAACGATCATATTAAATGATGATATTTTAATAGTATACCATGGTTCAATAAAATTTGGTGTTTCATGTAAATAATTGTGTAAAGGAAATAAAATTTATTTTAATAGAAATATAAAATAAAATACCAGGGAGTTATATTAAGGAAATATTATATGATTTTCCACTAAAATGGTATCACCCTTATAAAAAAATTTGGGACACTCTATCCTTCTTTTATCCTCGAGATCCTATATAGATTCCTCAAACATATGTTTTATCCACAAAACATTGACAAGATGAGTGGTCTTATTTCATATTACATTATATCTATGATGTAGAATATCCACTAGATAATCGTTATAAGATATATTTTTCTCTAGTCGTACTACCTCTGTGTCCAATTCATATTAGTGATCAGGTATTTATGTCCTAATAGAGATACATGGAATGCATTATGAAATTGTTAGAGATTTAGTGAATGTTCTATTTGATAATATACCTTCCTAATAAAATAAAAAAATCAAGGGACTTTTATATCAAGATCCTAGATTTCCAATATTTTTAAATATCATGACCTTGTTCTAATGTTATATTCATAATAATACATTGTTTCCAACATCAAACTCTAGATATCACTGATGATTTTCATCGTAAGGTTTTTTCAAATAAGATATTACCTTATGTGTTTTTGAATGTACATAATCAACTCTTCTATTTAATAATCGACACCAAGTCCTAATATATTTATATCTCTAATTTCATCCTAACACATTGAAATTCTACGTATCCTATTATAGGTGGGATCATAACGTGAAATTTGAATGCTTGAGTGAAATCTATTGTTATAAGAAAATACTATGAAATGAAGAAGTTGAACCAAAAAAAAATTAATCCATTAAGTAATCTCTCAAAATAACTTATAAAATTGTAGTGGTCCTCACATAATAACCATCTATATAAGGATGATAAGTAGTATGATAACTAATCTCTATACCCATATCCTATTGAAGAATCTTCTAGAACATCAAGGTAATACTTTGATCCCAATCAAATATGATGGAGAGTTATACTCTATGTAATATAAAATATTCCTCAACGAAAAAATGAGTATGTTTATACAAAGATAAATATTCTATAATAGAAATATACTCACTGATTTCTTAAGTTGATCAGCTATAATCTAAATACAATTTAATCCCTTATATGTTTTAGCGATTTTGATAACAAAATCCAGCTAATGTTTTCCCATTTCAATTATAGTTTTTGTAATAGCATTAAAATCAAAAAAAAAATTATATCTCATTTAATTAACATTATTATGTTGTAGGAATTAGTATATATACACTAAAATATCGTTTTTCGGTTATCCTACCATAAATACTATTTTATATATATATACATATTTTTACTCCTGTGACGAATTAATAATGATGAGTTATTTTCTTCTTCCAACAACTCCTTCTTTAGGTATGATATAGAAAGAAGACATTATTAGTTCATAATTCATATAATTCTAATATTATCATGGTTTAACATAGGAATAATCATCATCTTATTCTATAATTCAACATCTTCATTCCACACTATATTAATTCTATCATTGTTTGATGGTGGAAATTTTATATGAAAAATATGGGATTTGTCCCATTTCTTCAAGATTTAAACATCAATCCTCTATAAATTAATAAATATTAGATATCTTTCTAACCATATCATATAATAACTAGCATTCTCAATCTAACTCAGAGCATCCAGAACCTTGTTCGGTTTCTTGGAGTGGTAATGTATTGAGTAGTCATAATCATTGACCTACTCCAACCATATTCTCCAATGTATATTAAAAAATTTTATGTGAATATTTATTTCAAGGTATTATGATGAATATAAATATCAAACTTTTTACCATATAAATACTTTCACACTATCTTTAATACAAAAAATACCACTACCTTCTCCATATCCTATGTCACGTAACTTTTCAATTGAATTCTATATTGGTGAAAAGAATAAGATATCATTATATAATTCTGCACAGGGTAACCTCATATGTAAAGCCCCGACCCCAGCTACCCAGAGTCAGTGCATTACTTCGTAACGTTGGCATGATCACAAAAGATCAAGTCTCGAAAGACCGATTAGTTTAGTAGCCTTAGAAACACTAGATACATTCGTAAACGTTACATTACATCATAAAGTGAAAAACTACAATAACAAAGTCTCCATAGTCCACAATCATATCCTCTTCTGAAAATCCCTGCAGTTCATTCATAAAATACTTCTTCACATCCTGGAAAATATTAAAACATTGAAAGGGGTGAGCTCAGATGCTCAGTAAGGATAACAATATTACGGAAGCTTTCATAAATAAACATTAACATTTAAGGCAATGTATAACTAAAAAAAGCCTTTTTAAACTTGAACATCAGCATAATATGGCAAAAATAAAATTAAATAATGTCACTTACTTACTCACATGGATATTCTACTACTCGAATAATCACATGCAATATCAATAAACACTTTCATAATGAGGGAATGTATAATGCCAGACATTCTGAAACATTTTGTCAAGGCCTCGGCCAAGACGTCTAAAATGATTAAGGCCTCGGCCAAAACCATAAATCAAATTGGGAATGGGCCTCGGCCAATTCCACGTCTAGTTGTCTCATGAGACCTACCGATGCATCTAGGAGCTATAGTGGGATCCACCCGTCACTTATTAAGTCCAATACATTCCTCATATGAATAGGTTTAAACATATCATAAACCATAAAATAATCGTATCACATAAAACATAAATAAAGGAAACATAACATTTCCGCATTTCAATCACAAGATATCAATACAACACATTGATATAATAAAAACGATTTCAAAACCATTTTCAATACCAAAATAAATGAAAGTTAAAACTTTGTATTTATTTTTCATTAAAAAAAAGATGGCTTGTATAGGAAGCCGAAACTCAAATAATGGTCACGGCGGTGGAGATGTAGTTGTCGCCGCATAAGTACGGAAAGAAAAACATTCCCTTTTTTCGTTTAGAAAAACGCTTCGTATAAAAAAGATTCCATTTGAATAAATTTAAAAGTCAAAGGGGTTTATACACCGTATAAAATAAAGTTGTGTATAAAACCAAATATGCCTCAATGAAAGGGGATTGAGAACAAGTCCTTAAAAGATCATTTTTAAAATAAAATAGATCTATTATGTGTATTCACTATAGGTACACATAAAGAAAGTAAAAATAAAAAATAGGACATAATAATATCATGACATAATTTGAAAGTAAAAGATTAACCCAAAGAATAGAAGTTGGGTTAAGAAATTCCCTTACCTCGTGTCTGAATTGACTCAACCGTTCTTTAACCTCCGGAATAATAAACTAGAGTTAATATATACCTTATTAAGAACCATTTTAAATTTCATTATCCTTATTATATCACTTATTACAATGATATGAACATTATGTAATTATTTAAGTTAATAACGGTCGTTTTGTCGATCTTTGGTACTTGAGTCAACAATAAACTTCTTATAATTACATGTTGTTTATGTGGTAGAATATCCATTATCTCCAGAATTATATTCATGATTTAGATGTCATATATATCTTATATATCCAGTATATACATTCATTTATAATATTACGTAACATTTAGATGTAAGAAATGAAATGCACCGTTCATGGAGACGGTAAGCCGTACGTACGCATGAACGCTACTTTCATTTCAATTTCATATTTAATGGAATTAAATAATAATTATATAAATGTATAATATAATTCCAGTATAATATAGTGTATAATACAATTTACTCCATCCTTTATACATCCCACATATGGCATTAATGATTCAAATCACTTTGAGGGGGCGGTAGTCCACACTTCCGAAAATGAAATTATCGCGTTTTACCCATAATGGAAATCATAAAGTATGCCATAAATGAGAAATACAGAAGCATAAGTAAAACATAAAAATATTATATATCATATATAAAAATAGTGACATCTTAATGACCACCTTTGAAGGTGTTATATGAGTGTTGAACAATCATCGTTTCGTGAGGCAGAAATTCGCCATCCACAGAAACCGTATGTTCTTTAACCATTAGATGTAGGTGTGTGTAATTGTAGCTCTAATACTTCTTATAACAACATCCTAGTATATTGAGGATACTGGTGTTGTTATAAAAGAAATGAATAAAGATTTTAGGGGGGTTGGAGAAGAAAAATAAAACAAAACAACATTAGAGAAGACATTACCTCAAAATCGGGTAACTCTTTTTGATTTGAGCCAAAGGCTTCCTTGGGAAGAGTTCTGCCCAAATTGAGGCTTCTAGGAGTAATAGGGGAATGTTGGGAGAGTATTTGGGCAGAGTTTGGACGAGCCAAATGGCTTGAAAGTGTAAATCAGGTGGGAGAGGTGGGGGCCTTTTATAAGTGGAGAGGAGGGGCACTCTTGGAAAGTAAAGAAAAGTCACTTTATTATAAAATGAGTTTAGGATTTTAGAGGTCCCACAGTTATATAATTCGAGGATAAGATGATAAGGGTTCTAAATATACTCATCCAATAGGTTTTTGACAAGTGTACACTTTGGATTTTACATTATCTTTCCATTTTATTTAAATCGTTAAATAATGAGGTCATCACTGCATCATCATGATGTCATAATTAATTTAATTTATTTAATGTCTAAAAATTAAAAAAAAAATACTATGACGTAGGAAATATTTTTATCTTTATAATGAATATTTATAATGAAAATTTGGACTTGTGTAACCCCACGTAAAAACTATTTTAGTAAAACAACTCATGTTTGTGTCATTTTAATTTTAACATTAAATATATATATATATTAATGTCATTTTCCAACCAAAGTGGATCCATGGGGTCCCCAAGTTGACACATGGGTTGTCTTGGTTGGCCATGACTCATCCAATAGGAGTAGGACAAGTGTCAAGCTCATCTCATATTATTAAAACATTATTTTTACCTTAAACTACACTAATTACCTCAAATCGCGATTAAGAACTTAAAAGTTACTATTCACCAAAAAATTATTTTGATCTCATTGAACCACATTTTACTACTTAATGACAACCATGTATGTCGGATTTTTGAAAATCAAATCACAGTAGTGGTAATATTTCATTTAAACTAAAAATCAGTTATTTAACTACCACTTAGTGGTTTCACTATTCATCAAAAATTGAAGTTTTTCAGAACAATGCCAAAATTTCACCCTAAGCTATAATTGATATTCCGAATTCAAAAATGATGTCTATTTTACAAAATTCCAAACATATAAGTTGCATTAATTAATTTTATAATTATTTCCCGCTGTTACAACAAATAGCATGTTTTTAAGAAATAATTTATATCAAAAGATTGGCAATTGTTTATGTCCAATTTCAATGTTAAATTAATTCTAATGACCACCTTTCGATAAAATGGTAAAAATATATTCTAATTATACTTTAAAACCACTAAATAGTATAATTTATCACTATAAATTATTTTGATTAAAAAAGTTGTTTTTAAGTATTTTTCACTATTCATAAAAAATAGAAGTTCTCAGAAAAATACCAAAAATTCTACATAGGCTAATTTCGATATTCCGAATCCAAAAATGAAGTCCATTTTGATAAATAAAATTGATAAAATTTCAAAAAGAAGGTATTACTATTCACAACGGCTAGTTTAATTCGTTGTGGTGTGTGTTAGAGCTCGAGGTTGCGTACAACACACGCTATTGCATTATTCGATGTGAAACGTACTGTGGAAGCTTGGGGTGTTACATCATAATCCAATATTTTATGCATTAATATATATCACAAATCATTTTCCACTATAGGGTAGTGTAATCATAAGTTCCATGAACAACTTTATCATATCATTTTTTAAATTATTCTCACATTCATCTACCCATAAGAACATGGATCTTTTCGTAATCAACTTAGTTAGTGGTTTTGATATCATGATAAGTTTCTAAAAAAAAATTGGTAGTTTCCTAAAAATCTATGAAAACTATATATATTAGTCACCATGGTTGTTCTAGGGAATTGTTCAATAACATCCATCTTTAAAGGACCAAATGATATATGCTCACATTATATTATATGACCAATGAATCAGAATTTTTGTAACCAAAATTCACATTGATTGAATTATTGATATAGCTTCACCATCTACATGGTCTTTAGAATAATCTTAAAAAATTCATGATCTTCCTTACTCTTTCAATATATTTTAATATCATATATAATGACTACCACAAATCTATTTGGGTATTCTATAAATACAATATTCATTAAATCCATGAATATTTGTAGGATAAATGTTATGTCCAAATACAATTACTATAAATTCTTAATGACCATACTTTATTTGGAATGTTTTCATATTTATATACCTCTTATTAACACTTAACTTATGAAATATAGATTGAATACCAATCGTGAAAAAATATTAAACACATAATTTTTAAAAAATAACTTCGATATAGTGAAGTGGGTACTTGTTATTTATAAGATATTCTTAAGGTCTCAATAATCAATGAAAAGATTCACTTATCTGTCTTTATTTTTAATGAAAAGAACAGTTGTTAGCACATGGTGAACAAATAGGCTGAATAAATCCATTATCTAGACTATCCTCCTGTTTCTTCTTTAATTACAACAACTCCATCTGGGACATTCTATTTGAAATCATTAAAATATTTATAGCACCAGGTATGAGTTCTATTTAAAACTCAACTTCATGTTTTATTGATAGACTATGAATGTACTTAGAAAATAAATCAACAAATTCCTAAATAGTAGGATAAATTTTAATTTTGAGTTTCTCCCAAACCATTTGATATAAATATCCATGAAGAATAGGTATTAAAACACATACAATGGATGTAATTTCCATTATTATTTTAGGATCATCCTCACCTAGATAGACAATTATAGGTTGATTAAAAATATTGAATCCTATTTCCATAAATTTAAAATTAATACTCTCTATATAATGATAGATCCAATAAATTCAAAAAATTACATCAAATTGATCTATCAAAATAATAAGAATATTTATTGGAATAATAATCTCAATAAACTATTACCAGAGATGTGCTATATACTTGATATGTGATCATCATACCATTAGGATTTTTCAAATCTAACTCAATTTCTAATCATTATGGTGGAGATGGGATACACTTATAATTTTTTTGATATAAAATGGTGGGTTAAAATAAAATCAAATAAAACATTTTCCCTTATGATGTGGAAGATAAGTGTAGCTTTCATTGAATGTCTTGGAACTTCGACATTATCTATAGTAATTTTATATGCTTTGATTTATCCACTTGGATAATTTTGTGGTAATTTGGCTTGATACATGGGAAATTTGTTTGAATAATGATCTATCTCTTCGTAATTGAATCCAGTGGACATTATTGGTTTATTTCTTTGATTCGATTTTAATATTCTTACAACCCATTTCCATGCACTTTTAACAGACTTATATTCCCATTAAGAAAGTTCTTGGGAATTTCATTCCATAATTATCACATGTTGGAAGCCCCATTCATCATTTCTTATTCGCTATTTTTTTGGTTCCATGTTTGAATATTATTTTCTTGACTTCTATTAAAGATATAATACCTACAAAATTACTCATTTTTCAGGAGGTCCGATGATAGTATATCACCGTCTGATTAGGAAATTTTGAGAAACTAGTTCACTTTGATGACTC
Source organism: Viscum album (assembly GCA_963277665.1). NCBI lineage: Eukaryota > Viridiplantae > Streptophyta > Magnoliopsida > Santalales > Viscaceae > Viscum > Viscum album. The sequence goes on from OY728133.1 coordinate 672,503,487, forward strand.
GGGTTAACCACATAAACGAAATGGTAAATCATTATTTCCAATTTTTTAATATATTCTACATCATTCCAAAATAATATTGTAATGTTAGCCTCATACTCTTCCACACCTTATTATTCTTTATACATTAAAGATAGAAACTTCCTCTCTGTTTCAGCTCATTATTCTTGGGGGAAGTTTTTATTAAAGAATACAAAATTAAAAGTTTTTGTTTCATGATATATATATTTTCATCTGATTTTGTGTTTTTGATTAAGGGCTGACATTGATTGGAATCTATCATTAGATAGTACATCTCTATAATGACCTTTCCACATTTATTACTTGTCAAATCATGGGATTTAATTTCCAGGGATAAACTCTATTATTTAAATACTAGTATATTAGTATTACAATAAAATATAGAGTCTTATATAAAATTAAGTGATCCAACATAGGTGAATAATGAAGTGAAACAATAGGGTTTTCCATAGGTCCATGTTTATTCATCATAATCAATGTCAGTTTCACTAATAATACTAGGATCTTCATAGTTCCAAAAACAAGTGTATTGTTTTTCTCATCATGGAAATAAAAAAATTAACTACATGTTTTTATTCCATTCCATTTATTATGTTCTATTACTAAATAATAGAACACAATGAGTTAGCTCATATTCATCCTGAATATCGATCTATAAAATTAAAATCCATAAAATGGAAAAAAATTATCATATTTTATAAGGGGGTATCATAATTATTAGGTTAGTTATGTTAATTTAATATCTAGTTCCCAAGGTCTCAAAAAAAATATCTCTAACACGTACTATAAAAAACTGAATCTATTAAATTAGATTTAATGATTAGTTTATTATATTGGTGGATGGTAAAATGGATATCACCATGAAGAATCGACCAGGTCCACAATCTTGTTAAACTAGGCTCATACAAGATTCCCATATTACATTGAAAATATAAAAACAAAACATAATAAAATTTTGGAATACTTTATATCATTCATTATATAATTCTTCCTATCATGGGGGAAGGGAAAAAATAAATGGTGATCGTATATTTTTGGTAAAGGTTACCTACTGTCGAAGCTATCACGAGTAAATAAGGCATAATAATAATGGAATGGTGGATAATTAAAACACATGTAATTAAATCAAAGGACGATTTCAATGAGAATACATGGCAAATATCCACATAGAAAACACATGGATAATTAAAATCAAATTCTTAATAATGTAAATATTTATTCTTTTATATTCATGATCAAATCCTATCATCCACGATATCATGAATCACACCTTCATTTATTTTTTAAAAAGAAACCACAATTAATAAATGGGTTTGTGCAAACCAAATACCCATATGATAAATAATGACTATTTTTTGTCTAGTGATACTTTTTGATGAATTTATGGTATTTTTATAATTGGGCCTCACTAATTACTTTCATTTCATATTCATTCCTTATGTTTTTAATAATCAATACAATTATTTAAAAAAATTTCTTATAAATCAACAATAATATATATTGAATCAAGAATATGGAAAATAAAATTTTCATCACTATAATCAATCTAGAATTTTTTTTATATTATCATTGTATATTATCCCTAGTTACATCAAAGGGTGTTTTCATAGATAAAAATACCTCTAAAATATCTCCTTGATTATTTGTTGTTGAAAATAACCTTTTCAGTTTGAAATAACTAATATAAAATGAAAAAATTATAGAATATTAGAAAAAAATTTAATTGAAAATAATCCCAGAAGCTTGTAAGGATTCCTAATCTCGTGATGTTTTCAAGATGATGTGAAAATTTATTACAATGGTGTACATTAAAACAATAAATTTGTTCAAATTTTGGTAAAAAGTACCTTAGTAAAAAATAAACAAGAATATTCCATTTAATCATTATATAGAAATTCATACATGGGTGAAAATGAATATAATAAATATATTTAGACTATTTAAAACTTTTTTGAATTCATTTTAAATATGATATGAATATGGTATAAAAATAATTGAATGAGGTATTCAAAATATAATTTTTAAAAGAAATTATGTTATCTGTAACATTACTATTGATTCTGGTTAAAAACAAATATGAAATGTAAAATAAAAATAAAAAATAAAAATATATCAAAATTATTGTAAAATATATATTTCCTTAATATACTTGGATAAGATAGCTTATCCAATGGAAACCTTATTATGAACAATCCCGAAATAAAATCACATTGTAAAAGAGGTCCCATAACCCATGTTTGAAATTACATTTATGTGATTTTAAAATTAACTATAATAAATTTATATTTATTATAACTCTATAATAAAACCATATATAGAAATATCACATTATATGTGATCCCCTTATAACATTCCAACACCCATTTTTCAATAGTTATTTCTTAATACCATCAGCTATGAGTGTTAATTATTTTGTTTTTCAAGTAGGTGATGGTTATGTGGATTCAGTCCATGTATCATTCTCAGGATTCAATAATATCAACAATTTAATTCATGATATATGTATCATATATATTCATTATACATATTTATAATAATCCATGAATGATGGACATGAAAAAATTGATCAAATTGCTTCGTGGAAGAGGTAGTACACATCTATACACGAGTGAATTTATCATTTTTTAATGAGTGGGAGGCTAAAAAGGAAAATGATATATTATATTTCAAGGAACATAATTTTCTCATAATTAAAATATATATTCATTAGATTAATTTTTACAACCATCCAATTAAAATGGCGATGGAAAATGATTCACACTGCTTTGTAGATATGGTTAACCATACATACACATGAGCGATATTTTTTCTTTCGGTAGGTTGTAAAATTAGTGTAAATGGTTTTATTATAATCATATAAACAAATTAATTTATTTATTATATTTTATTCATAATTTTTTTATGTGTACAAAAAAATTATAAGAAGTAGATAAATATGGATGAGTTGGTAAAAATGACTAAAACTTCTTCAGTAGGCCTCCTTTAGGTCCATTTTAAGGACCCATGGATGGGTATTTTAATGATAATAAACAAATTATTCATTTATATGTAATTTTATAAGATAATTTGGTAGTTTTTGGTCATGATTTGTGGCTCAATGAGGTGTAAATAAGAGAGATAAAGGGTGTCCTTCTATAAGCTGGGTCAGGACACAACATGAATTTTTAATGGTTTAAAATTTTATTAAGTCATTTTCATGAACATATGTCCCTTAAAAAATAAAAACTTGAACCTAAGGTGATTGTAGTCGAAATAAATTCTGAAAATTTTAATTAAAGTAAAATGTTCTAGCCTTATCAGTTACTTTAACTTGGGTTAGCACGATTTACACTTTTATAGTTGCGATGTTTTTTTCTTTTTTTACTATTCATTATTGAAAAAAATAATGCATACCTAATTAAAAAATATTAATAACTATTATTATAAATATATAATATATTTTTTAAGATTCAATTTCTATAAGAGTTATATATTCATTTTAAAAATAACACATAAAATGCAGTGGAAATTGATTTATGAAAGATTTTTTTATGTCTAAAAGTATTCTAATAATAGAATCATTAATATATTTATATAAAAGGTATAAATAGAATTATTTTTAACAAAAATAAACTAATTAAATATTAAAACTGATATATATATTAATATATATTTGAAAGTAGAAATTAAATGAGGGTTTTCTTTAAAACTCATTATTTACTCTATTCATCCAAAAATAATTTTTTTAAAACATTTCCAAATAAATCACTAACTTTATTTTTTATATTATGATTAAAAAACATATATAATATTTATAAAATTTATTATATATAAGTGTAAGAAACTAACTGTAATATATACAAATAAATACCAATAATGTTTTTTGGAGAAAACATTTTTTTTTTATTCTTAAAATCACATTATAGAAAATTGAGAACTTGTTTTCTAATAATTGATAAAATTATTTGTCTTAATTAAAAACATTATATATATTTTTTATAAGTTGGTTAATAAAATTAATACATTGAAATTGAATGGGTTTTTGATAACTATCACCTTAAATTACAATTTTTTAAAAGTATGTCATAGTTTATATAAACTCGGAGTTACATGTAATGAAATATATCAAGGAAATAAAACATATTTAGAGGGAATTATAACATAAAATATTAGGGTGTTCAATTTAACAATTTAGAAAATTATAATAAATCATAACAACAATTACACACTCTTGAATATTTATCATCTTAGAAGAATCGAAATGTTCCTTTTACTTAGGCTACTCTGGTAGCATTGGGAGACACTAGATAGTGCTGTGTCAAGGTTGGTAACACCCACCACAAATTTCCTTAAGAAAATCATATTCATGTTAAAATGAAATATTTTCTTTTGTATTTATATTTTTATTGACTTTAAGAACTTCAATTTATCTCCCCCTTAATTCATAAACATTATTTCATTTATTGAGTGACAAATTATCCCAGCACACCAATATGTTGTTCGTATAGAAAGAAAAAAACAATATCTATAATAAATGTAAAATTTACTTAGGTACTATATAGATTTATAAAAACTATATTTCTAGGTTTTTTTAAAATTTTAAATACATTATTTATTACTAATATTATTATATATAAAAGCATTCTCCTTCTGTTGGCCTTCCCTTTTACCCTATCCTCAATGTTCTTCATTCCAACAAAATATATATATTTTACTTTTTAGAATAATATTTTACATTAGTAATAACTATATTTTTATTATTTTTTTAAACAATAACATTATGTTTTTCTTTTATTCTTATTTACACTAATTTCATTGTAAGCTGCACTATCCTATCAAAGGAAATTCCCCATATTTCATGGGATAACTACCAACCTGATTCACAACATTAGAGCTTTGATGAGTTTCATTGACAAATTTTTTGAATACATGGTGAGTGATTTCATGTAATTTATAGTATAAACCAACATTATCTCAAGATATTTTACCTTTTCATTCATAATTATTATATTTATTATTGAAATATTTTGAATTTTATTCTTCATATCAAGTATTTGTTTGAAATATCTAATATATTTGTGATTTATAATTGAATGTCAGAAATATCTTCATGTTTTTTCTTATTTAGAGATTTATTCATTGAGCCATTGTTAAATTTGAAATATTTTCTTTCTCTATTAATATTTTTTATTTTATTCAATCATAATGAACAATTATATATAATTTAAACTCATTTACTTCTTCCTTGTCAATTATTTATTATTTTTCAGTACATCATTCTTATTATTCACTTAAGAGATCTTTGAGATAATTTTATTTATCCTTGAAGGTTTTTGGGAAATTATCATATATGTTCCCTTTCACTCATTCACAGTCCCCTTCATAGGTTAAAAATATTTCTATGATAAAAAATAATAATTTTATTCATTATGATAGCATTATTTTTACATCTAAATAATTTTCAAATTCTTCATCATAATACTAATTTGTTTCTTCATGTTGAATTTTGATATTCGTCACTATATTGATCTCCATATTCTTTAATAGGAAATTTTTCAGAAAATCGTACAATATTATTATAATTTTCGAAATTAAATGGATGTTTATATTAATATTTAAATTTATATCAATGCATGACTTTTGGAAAAGGGAATTTAGTTCATTGAAATCCACAAAATCATATATAATATTAGTTTCCTCATTATGAGACTTATTTTTATCAATATTATTTTTAAATATTATATTTTAATATCCATCTCAATCTTATATTTTCTTTTTCTCATTAATTATAACCCTCTTGTCATCTCATAATAAATCAATAAATTTTTATGTTTTTAAATTATTTATTAATCAGAATCATTACCCTATAGGGAAGAAATATTTTATTGAAATTTACTAAAATTTATTATAATTAATTTCCTCATCATGGCATAATCTTCTAGAAATTAATTATATCTTTTAACAAGGATAAATTTTTTTCGTGAATATAGAAGACAACCATAATTTAATCATTACCCATTTGAATATCATCCATTTGTTACCAAAATTATTGTAAATGTAACTGGATCACATTTTTTTAGTCCTCATGGATACCAGGGATCATCTTTCATATTCTATTCAGTATTTTATCCCAAAAACACATGTAAAATCCTTCTATGAGAGGTATTAGTGTAATGATTCTTTTACCTACCATCATTTTAGATTTTCATACTATCTAATAGAGTGTAGGTTATCCCATAATTAGGTAGATGAATATAATTCTGTGTCATTTTGTGAATTCCCAAGACTTGTTATTGAGGATATGAAAAATCATCTCTCTATAAATAGAATCCATTTTCATAAAACAATTGAACCCATATATTTTTGATGTTGTTAATTAAATCTATAGATATCATAGATCAAAGATATATACAGTTAAAAGAAAACCAAGATTCATAGGAATTATGAGGATAGTTCCTGAGAGATCTGATACCAACCGATCATCCTAATTGAGAGTAAATCACCGTAGAGATAGGGAATAATAAGTTATAATCTTAAGACACCTTCTCTATAACAATTATTTTATATTGTTGGTCACTCAGTATATATATCAAAGATGATGAAAAAATGAATATATAATGTGTGAGAAATAACAAAAACAATATAAGGGAAAATTTTTGTTTCTCTATGTCTTATTATCAAAAGGTTATTCCCCATCATATGTAAGATTAGTCATTCAGGATGTATTACGTATGACTATGGATGTGATATATTTCATATCAATTCATTGTATCATATCCAAACATACTATGGTGTGAGGCCCTTTATCATAGTGATCCTATTACTCCTACATTCCTTAATAAAATTTTCAAATCATACCTCTAATAAAATGGATATTTTCACACCACACAATAGTAGGGAATGATGATCAAATGTAAACTGACTCCTGTTTAAGAGAAATATCATTTTTACCTTGTAATTATTGAAATAAACTCATAACACCCATCTGTCTATTCACTTTATTTGTGGATTATTAAAAATATTACACTCATGAACTGACCCCAATAATATAATAATTTTAAATATAAGAAGGTACCTTTAATGGCTGTTTTAAATCATTTATAACCCATGGTTAGGTAAATAGAGTTTTTTAGATACCATATATAATTAATCAACCATCATTAAACTAACATAGAATTCCAATCATCACCTACAATTTACTACCCATGGTTAGATTTGTATATATTTAGAATTTCATCTAGAATATAACACTCATTTATCAGCCCTTAAAAATATGTGATACCTTCAATAATTTTCCTCCTAATGGTAAAACAGATCGAGTGCCTCAGACACCATCTGAAATTTAACTCTTATAGTTAATACATCATGATACAAGATTATATCTACAATTTAATATGAATGATAAAAAAAAGTTATTCAAGGATGTTATAAGATAAAATTTTGTCATTGGTGGTGTAATGGATATAGTTCACTAGACATGATAACCTATGTACTATAAGGTTCTTGGGTGGTTTAGTAACCACATGATAAACTAGTATGCATGCATATATAAAGTTTGTGCTAATGAATTATTTATATTATATTATATAAACTGGTATATAATGTTGTATATTAGGGGAACTGTTAGTGGTTCCAAATTAAGATATATTTTTCATCACCCCACCATTTCACTTTGGTGTTCCTATAGAAATTATGTTTGTTATTTAGGTCTGATCACATGTTTCATTGGGGATCTGTTTTGCGTAGCTCAATAGTATTTGAAGATAGGGTTAATTTTTGGATCAATGTTTATGTTGGATCCTTATAATTGTCTTATTTTATTTCATTCCATTTTATAGTCAGTAAAACTGTGACATGGTTTCTTTAAATTGTGACTAGTAACTTCTAAAACATTATTCATCAAAATCCAATAAACTATAATAAAAAATCATGGTATTTTTTTTATAAAAGAATTGTGTCATTATTTACACAATCATATGGTTTTATATTCTTGTTAGACACGATACATTACTAATATTTTAATATAACAACAACATAAACCATTCTTGTTGTCTATATTAATTATAATATTATAAATATAACCCAAATGTGGTTTATATTCTAATTGAATTCAAGTATTCTAGTAAAAATATTGATAAATCGTGTCTACTACCATGGGAATTAATTTATATATATTCAATTTTATTAATTATAATTATAAATCATGACGTGAAATAAATTAAAACACTCATTTTTCATTATATATGATATATTTCAATAAGAATGTATCATAACCATGATTTTTTCTTTCCCAACCACATCATGGTTCCTAAAACATTAATAATTAGTATTTTATTTTGGCCTAATCAGATCCACAAGAACTATAATTAATCATTAGGTATGTTAAAAATAAATAAAACATGAAAAATCATTTATAAATCATTATTGAATAGCTCATACAACCAAATTGTATTATGATTTTATTAATAGAGCAATGTAACAACCACAATAGAGTAATTTTTTTATTAAACTCCAATTAATAATATAAAAGATTAAAAGATTGACCCAATACCATTGATGGTTTCCTAATTTTCCACATTGTAAACATACTTCATAGGAGATCTTTATTCTACCTTTTTTTAACTTACTTCATGATGTATTTTCAACCAACCCATTGTATTTATCGGATATATATGTTTTTCTTAAAAATAAATCTGAGTTAACTAACCATATTGTATCCACATTAAGGGAACTTCCCCAAAAACTCTTATACCACCTTTTCAACTCTCTCATTGATAAGAAATACTAAACTATTACAATGATATTTCCCATATATTATCTACCTTTGTTAACTCATTAAAACTAGTGAAAGGGGGAATTAATTACATGTTCTCAAAATAATTTTAGGATATAATCACTTTAAAAATACAATCAAGTGTTATGATACATCATTTATAAATGGATTAATTAAGAAATATGAAACTTATTCTTTTGATTATATATATTCTAAGTTAATATGACCAAATTAATCATACTTTTTAGTTAATTTATAATTGATATCATTATATTTTGATCATTAATTGTTTACATGATCCTTTAACATGGAGGATTATATTTTGTTTTTAACCCAATGATTTGTGAAGATATGATTTTTTTATTATATATTTAGGTTGTGAATTTAGTTTCAAGTACCATGAATAAGGATATTAATTGTTATCTTAGTGTCATTTATTTATCTTATACATGATAGAAATATATTTTTCAATAATTAATCTGTCTTGTTATTTAATGTACACCTCCTCCTAAAGACATCCAATCAATAATGTTATCCTCACGGGTATTCTAAAAATTATTAAAGTTCATGGATAAGAATGTATATAAAAATGTAAGTAATTTTAATACGTGTGATAAGAGAAAACGTATCCTTGTAATCAATATCCTTAGTTGTAGAGTATAATTTTTAGACAACGAATGATTTTTTTCAATTCCACATTACATTTCTCATTGATTTTTTTAGAAAAAAATCATTCCATCCTTAGCATTTTATCCCAGCTGTGACATAACACTAATATCCATGTTTCATTATTCTAAAGTTGATTTAACAACACTTATATATCATTAATCCAATCCCTATTTTATGAATCCTATTTAACAATTTATAGTTCAACTTATAGATGTTGGATTTCTTGATTTAATTTTTCCTTGTTTCATAAATTCCAAAAACGTTTTTTATAGTCTTTAGTAAAATTTTTGTGCTTCATATATCTTAAAATTCATAAAAAACTATACGCTTATTAATCTAAGTAATTTTTAATCACTGGATTCATCTTAATGAAATTGTACATCATGTGATACAGTTATTATATCTAAATTCATACATTTAGTAATACATAACATCATGAGTTTCAAAAATAACATTATAGAATGTAAATGATATTATTGAAGTACTATGATGCTTAATAATATGAAAATAAATTTTTTTTATAAAATTTTCAATTTAATGTTTTAAAGGGATATATTTTTCTTCTAGATTCATAAATAAGAAAAATTGTTATATTAAATCATTTAATGTGTTTTCCCAAATGTATTCTTTTATATGTTCAATAACATGTATTATCAAATATAATTAATATAATTAATATAATTAAAAAAATTTACATCTTGAAATAAATCCCATAAGACATTTTTATAAAAAAAATTGAATAAAGATAGTAATTAAGAATATATATATTATTTTATATATGATAACAATATAAATTTTGGACTTACATACTCCTATAAGAATTTTTTACAATATTAAATGAAAAATAGTTCATATATTTGGATACTTATTTTTTAGGAATATATAAAGGACTATATTTAGGATATATATCATGATTTCCATAATATAATTTAATGTATCCATTTTTATAATTTGATTGAGTTCTGTGTCAAAATAACTTGATAAAATATGATAATTTTCTTTCCAAATCTCCACGATAAGATTTCAATATCCGAAAGACATTCATTTATATGAAATTAAATAATTATAATCTATATTATAAAAAGAATAAAAAATAATAAATGAATATTTATTCATGTAAGTTAATTTCATACACATTGGGCCACTTACATATATATATATATGTGTGTGTGTGTGTGTGTGTGTGTGTGTTCAATTAGAATCTTTAATTTTATCTCAACCAGTTTTTATATATTTTTCACCATCAATAATTTATAAAATGTATTCCAATAAATTATTATTTCATAAATAATTATTAAAATATTTTTTATAGATTAATATTTGAAAAGTATGCACATGTTATTTTAAATGATAAGAATTATTAAATTCCATATCCCATTATCTACATTTTTTCTCATGCCTCACGTATTTTTATTAGTACTAATTTGGTGCTAGTTTAAAATTATTTTTTATATACAAATTATTATTATTTAATCTTTTAATATTTTAATATCAAAACCATAAAATAAAAACATATACTATTTTAATTATATAAAAATTAAGAAATATTTCGTAAATAATATCTCAAACCATATAAAATGAGGAAATAATTTTTTTTGATTTTTTTATAGATTTGAGTTCATCCAATGAAATTGATATTTAATAAACTATCATTCCTATATGAAAAAACACCTCAATAATGTTTTTAACTTACCTTAAACGTATGTTTTTATAGTCTTGAGTGAGTAGAAACCATTATATAATATCAATGTGTTTTCATCCTTAAAATATTTATATGAAACCATAACTATAATTGATTACTCTTAGCCACTCTTATTTTAATGAGGAATGGATTATTTTTTTTAGGAACAATAATAATATTTTGAGATAATAATTGGAGATATTTATATGTTAATCATCACTAACCCAAGTATACATAGGTGTATCAAAGTTATTATTCACTTTGACATTAAATTTATACTATTGTTTTTATTTTTTATATACGTTTCAAATTACCAATATCTAAATGAAAAACACAAATATTGTTAATGTGAAATTATTTTTATAAAAAAAAACTTCTACCCATCCACTCTAAAACAATAAAATAATTCATAACAAATTCAATTACATATATACTCAAATTATAACCCAATAAAATTTTTTAATTTGTTTTTCATTATTTATGGACCTCTTTAGTTTTATCTACCTTTATCACTCTTAATTGATATTTCTATAAAAATATATTTTCTATCAGTATTATCCTTCAAATTATTATTCATAAACTAAAATCCATTGTTTCTATGATTTTCAGTAAAAAATTCAAAGTAAAAATTTGCATGTTACTTTCTCTAAGTGAAATTGATTATTTCATTCCCTTATTTTCATCATTTATTTTATTTTAATTTCAATGATCTTTAACCAATGTGATAATACACTACTTTTCAGGATATAAAATTTTTAATAGTCATTTAAAACTCTATTGAAATAAATATCCCTATATCAATTATTTAATATATTTATTGAAAGAAAACTAAATATTCCTCAAGGCACATTAATAATTATTAGACTTATTATTATATATGTTAACCTTATATTAAATTGTTATAAATGATTTAGTTATACAATTGATAATTTTATTATTTTCAAAAATAATTTCATTGAGATCATAAATCTTCCATATGAATAGAATTTAATATTCTTCACCCATTTAAAAATTTAATACGCCAAATGACTCCATTAGTAATTCCTTATTCTTATCTTGTTTTTTGATATTATTAAAACATATGATGATATTTACACGAAATTATAATTACATTCAAGTTCACATATATTTATATGTATAATATTGATTTTTTTCACTAGAGGATTCAGTATGCATTTATTTTTTCCCACAGAAACATAATCACCTTCATAATCCAAGTATTAATAATCCATATAATGGTTCACATCAGTATATGGATCCAATTTCATAGATATAAAATTTATATTTAAAAATAAATTATCCAAAACATTTCCCATAGTGACATTTATTCCACTATAAACATTTGTAACCCTATAATTCTATTTTGATGATAATATTGGTTTATCGCCTTTATTATATATGTAAATATTTTATAGAGAATTATTTGGAAAATTTAAATATTTATATAAATAGATAAAATAATAAAGAAACTACAATTATTATTAGATTTTTAAATATGAAATGATTTATTGAAAATGAAATAAAAATCATTCATATTGTTTCCATCATTATATTATGATTTTTGTTAAATGTCCTCCTTTATACATCAATTTTCATTCTATTTGAGGCATTAAATTCAATAACATTATTTGATATCCTTTTAATATTTATAAATATTACCATTTTAATTTCATAATAAATGATGACATTGTTTAGTATTTTAATTATAAACACATCCAAGGCTTGACCCTTAAGGGAATAAATAATTGAATCATTTATTATATTAAAAAACTCACTATGTTCATTACCATTGTTTCATATTAAATTGATTATCTATAACCATGAATTGAGAAAAAAATATTTTTATCTAATATAAATTACTTATCCACTAATTAATCCTCAACCATTAGTATAACTTTTAATTGAGCATGATATGTGTCAATTCATAAATATTTATCATTATTGTCCCCTATATAGATATTATACTATGTTTTCATTTAATATAATCTACTAAGAGAAAAATATTTACTATAGGTTCCTTATTAGAAGGAGGGAAATTATTTTCATTATCATATTTTATATAATCTTTAATATTGTTATTGTCGATTTGATTCAAGTCATATCCTTTATCATGTAGATATAATTAATTATTTGGGTAATTTATAATTTCTATTCATAATAAAATATGACAAAAATCCAAACCATCCTAAATATGTGAAATCCACTTCCACAAATCTTGTGAATACCATTATTATTGAATAAATTTAATATAGTAGACTATTTAATTGTATAGATATGTCAAATAGGGGAAAACTACAGATATATAAGTTTGAAAATCACTATGATATCAAATAATGTTCTCTATAAGAATGTGGGAAGTAATGAGAATTTATGAAAAATTAGAGTGAAAAAAGTGTCTCCTATAAAATCTGAGAAACTCTTCTACTCCTAAATATTTTAATTATAAAATAGGTATTGAAAGAATTTGTGATGTGATAGAAAGAGAGAGTGAGAGAGACAAATTGGAATATATTAATAATATATTTTTATAATATTATCAATGTTTTTTAATTTATAGATTATTTCATTGGTGTAAAATAGTTTCCATCCAATATTAATAATTTTTTATTAGAATGAAAATAAATATGATATAGTTGAAATTATTTAAATAATTTTATAGACCTACAAAATATAAAATATAATAGAATAATGATCAATGATGAATTTTATTAAACATGAATGATATTATTCAATCCTCCTCAAGAGACCCTAATCAATTATTTTAATATGATCCTTATTTTACATTATAAATATAAAACTATTTTAATGAAAAATATTAGATAAGATATAATTTGTTATCTCATAGTTTGGATAAGTAGTTTCAATTGAATAGTTCATATTATATAGAACCTTATAAACCATGATAAAGTTTATATTACAAAGACATGGATTCATCAACACAATTATATATCTAATGTAATGATGAATGTCATGAGATCCCTTAAGAGATATAGGAAATTTCAATATATTTATTTATATCTTTCATTGAAAACATAGAATAGATTATACTATACCTTGACATGGTTCAAAATTCAAACCTTATAATCACAAATACATGAATTATTTCCTTACATTATTTAATATAGTTAGTCATTAGAAATGGTGTGGTTCCTTGAACCATCATGTAGTTTTATCCTCATAGTAGATATGATATTGTACTCATTATTTTTAGAGACCACTGTATGGACCATTATTATATTTTTGTTGATCTATGACCAAATGGATATAATAGAGAAATCGTTTTCATCTATATAGAATCTATGGTTTCCTGAAAACATTATAGAAATCTTTTTTTCACCATATTTTTTTTCTATGGTTAATTATAATATTTTTTGTCCAAATATAAACCAAAACATGTTGAAAGTATCACAATGACATGGTTTTCAAATATTTAATATTAAATAAAAAATATATCAAAACATTGAAATTTTAAATCTTATATCATTCTACATATTCTAAAACCCTAAAACTCTTTATTAATTTTTTTTGTTTAACTAAATGACATTTTTACTCAATACATGTTCATATTGAAATTGAATAAAATAAAAAAATCACCATAAATTCTCATATTTAAAAACTTTAAAAACTTTTTTATATTGTATTTCTAATTTATGAGTAATTTATACATCATAATAGGGAAATTTTTATAAGAGCACACTAACTGTCAACGTGAAACATTAGTATATTAACATGGTCTAAATGAGGAATTATCAATTTTTCTTTTTATTAATATACATCATAAGGGCTCTTCAATCCTGAAGTTATCAAATTAAGTTAAGAGGGATCTATATAGTGTATTTTAGGAATGTGAGTTTTTCGTTAAAAAGTTATTAGCCTTATATAATACTCTTATAATCTCTTACTAGATAAGGATAAGAGGACATGAAATTTCAATGGAAATTTTCATAAAGATATTAAGTTTTAATTAAATGCCTTATACTTAATGAATTATACCAAGATACCCATTAAATTTTGGAGATTGAGAAGATATTACAATGGATGAACTGACTTCAAGAGGAATGTCATCAAAACATTATACATATTTGAGTTGAGAAGAGATGTTTTCATTTATCATGACAGTCAATTATTGATCTTATATAAAGTCTGAGTCATCCCTCCTATAAATTAACTAGATATTATATTTCTTGGACTTCTATGATGAACACAATCATTATATTCTATTTATTTGTTAAATGATGATATTGAAAGAATATATTCTAATTATTTATCACAAGATGGAGTATAGTTTGTAGTTTCATATTGTATAGTCCCAAATATTTATATATTACATTCTAATATACATATCCTCCTTAGCCTAATCAGAAGCAGGTTTATGAATCATTCAGAAAACTACTATGTCGAAGAGATGAGGTAATGTATCTTGGGAATACTCATTACTATAATAGGCCTCAAACTCAGAATGCATGCGATGATTATGAAAATAATAGGAAATGGGGTGGAGGAACATATTATTAAAAAATGTTGATAATTGAGATATCTTAACCAAGTAGACATAAGACTAATAAATGTATTATCTACCTACATTCTACTACGCGTTATATACTAGTGGATATATGATTTTCATATGACACTAAATAATATTTTATTGTTAGATAATTTTGACATATGGTGGGTAGAATTCATAGACCATTGATATTATGTACACTAACTACTGGTAAGTATAAATTGGTGGAGGCGTGTTAGGGGTGTGATCATGTGATATGGATATACATTTTGGTTGATGATATCATACTATTTCAAATATACCCACACAATAAAATCATGGTAAGTAATTGAATGTGAACTATAGAATAATTTATTGAATATTACTAATGGTGAGTGATATTAGTGATATGGAAGGTAAATTTGATGAATTTAATTAGGGGAATATATAATTATATAGATATTTGAATTAGGAAGCTTCATTAATCATTGTGGGAGATTTTGATCTAGTGTTTAGTAAAGATAAAAAAGATGGAGTTTCAATGATTTATGGATGTGTTCTGAGATTTATTTTTAAGGAGATTGTTGTAGTATACCCCTGATATGAGATTGAATTTTAGATAGAGTTACATCACCATTTTCAATTATTTTTAGGTTCCTTGATAGGAGAATTTATTTAGAAATTTGGTATTAGAGAATAAAAATTTATGATCTATTATAAGGGATTTAACCAAATCAGGTTTCCTCCTCAAAAAGATTGAGTGTTCTTTGTAAAGAATGTGGATGGTGGATTACATCATTCTATAGATTATCTGTTATAAAACGTGGAATTAGTGAATAAATATCATCCACTATCTAGTAATGATGAATATATTTATATATTAAAGTGGGATAGATGAATTGGAATGATTAACTTGTGATCAGAATATCATTAGTTGTTGGTGTAGGGGACATATGTGTTAACTACTATTTTCTGGTGTCATTGTAAGAATTTTGAATTTTTTGTGATGTCCCTGGAGACCAAAAACAAACTTAAATTATTCATGTTATTGATGGATTAATAATTATGATCCCCCATTGAAATTGAAGTTATATTTATTATGAATATGCAAGTATATTTTTTATAGAATATTATGATATTTTACATTAAATGGTTTTCATAGAGATACATCGAGTACATATGTTTTATAACAAGCATTCCAAGTGCATGTTTTAGTTGTTTTTTGACGTGAATTTTATATTTGGATGAAATGTTTCTGGGCATCTCATAATATATTTGAAAATGAAATTAATTTTTTACATTTTTTTATTTTATTGAAAAAAAATATTTTCTTGTTTTTAATTAATTTAAAAGTAAAATAATTTTTTTACTATTTCAATTTTTGTTAATTTTTAATATATATTAATATAATAGGGGTTTTAAAAGACTAAATTAATTAAAAATTAAGATCAATTTTTATATTTGATTCCTATTTTTGTAAGAGAGTTATGTTTTTAATTAATCAGATAGAATTTTTTTATCATTATTGTTTTTACAAAAAATGTCTTCGCACCTTTAATTATATTTAAATTAAATATGAATGATTTTTTAATATTTTTTCATTCCATGTTATCATTTTTCAAAAAAAATAATTATATTATATTCATTTTTATATTTCAATATTTTTTAGTTTTAATTTTTTTCAATAAGGGTGTTTTAATTTTTCATACAATAATTTAACTCAAAATAATGTAACTATTTAAATTTTATTCACTTTTTCATTTTATGAATGAATAATGATTTTTTGTATCTTTTAAATTTAATTGATAGAATAGAAATCTATATTTTGTTTTTTGTAATTTTTTATTTTATATGTATATATTTTTTGAGTTTCTTCCTTATTTTTTAATATAGAGTAGTTTTTTAAGATAATTTCAAAAAAATTATGTTAAAATGAACAATTTTAATATTTTTAGAATTTTAATATAATTTTATATTTTTCTCATTGAATTTTTTTTCTTTTAATTTTATTTTCATTGAATGAATTTTATTAATTTAATTTAATATTTATATAAAATTGAAATGAGAAATATTTGTTATTATTTTTTTGTTTTTTTCTCCTTTTAATTATATATATTTTTTAATTTTCATATTTATATTATTTTTTAATTGATATGTTCTTATCATTTTTTAATTAAATTTAATTTAATATAATTATTTTCAAGATAATAATTTTATTTTTAATAGAATAAAGATATTAATATTGTATTTAATTAATTTTAAAATAAATTTTATATTGTTTTCAATTATTTTATTAAACAAAAAATAATTTTCTGTATTTTTTAATATATTTAAAGATAGAAACTTTATATTGTTATTTTCTCACTTTTATTATCATTAATTCATTTTTGTGTTTTTATATTTTTATTTAAATTCTTTAATTTTATTTTTATAAAATTATTAAATGTTTAATTAAAATTTAATATTTTTTAAGGTAATAATTTTTTTTTTATTTTTTATACTCTATTTAATTTAATTAAATAGACATTTTCGTACAAAATTTTATTTATTTGAATGTAAAATATTTTTTCATGTTTTTTTCAATAAAGTAATATTATATTTGAATTTTTTTAAATTTTTTTAAATAAAATTCTTATGTTCATAATTTATATTTAATTTAAATTATTTTATATGATTTATTCTATAGAAGACAATATTTTATGAATATTTTAGTTAAATAGAATATAGATAATTTTATTTTATTTCTTGGATTTTAATGTTTTAGTTTATAATATCTTTTCTTATTATTTTTTTTCTCAAATTCATTTGAATCCGAATAAATTATTATTTTTTATTTTAACATAAAAATGTGTATTTCTAGATTATTTATTTTTAGTACATAAATTAAATATAATTTTTTTAGTTTTTTTATTTTATATCTCTTTAAGAGAAATATGTTTTTATTTATTTATAACATTATTTGGAGAAGGAAATATGTTTTTAATAATTTTCCATTTTTTATCTATAATACCATATATTATTAGAATAATTCAACTTTTTTAGTTTACTAGAAACGGTTATAATCATTATAGGAATCCAATCTAAAAACCACCGTAATTTTTGAATAATAAATTCTACCATAACTAAGCCACTAGTGAATAATTTCCATGAAATAAACACTATCAGACCCCCACAAAAAAACTAAATCACAAAGTGATTAGAGAAACCCACCATAAAAAATAACTACAGTACAACCATAAATTCACAAATAAGTTAATACATAGTATTCCCAAAGCGCATCGTTGACCACTAGAGAGTTTCTTATATAACAAAACATACCCCCCCACCATATTATGTTATCTACTATGGAGGTCGCTTCCCTAGGGAAATGTACCACCAAAATTGGTGAAGTCATACTCAGACAACCATACCTAATGGTTTTCTTAATCATAGATTAGAAGGATAGAATTGACGAAATTTAAGATATGCAACAAAGAGGAAGGTGTAGCAGCCCGAACTGTATGGTTGGAGACAAGAAAGGGGATAAGAAAAAAACATGATATAATAAGGATTTTATGAATTAAACAACCTTTATGAAAGGGATTCAATTGAAAAAAATAATCAATTTTTTTTCATTCCAGGACATTATAAAAATTTGGAATTTAGAATCATGGTGACTATATTTTCCCATCATTTTGGGGAGGTTTGATCCCACTATATAGAAACCTCAATGTTGTTTATCATTTGAAAACAGTTCTCTTTGTCTTTATCTTAATTCATCAAATTTAATTTGGATACTCAACAGATATATCAAAAACATATAATTTTTTTTAATTTTGGTTATTTGGAAGACTACCTATTAGAATCATCTCCCTTATATTTATTTAAATAAACATTCTTCAATAGTTTCTAGTGTACCCTAATTTAACAAAATTATAATTTTTTTCTCCATGTGAGGTAATACATGCATATTCCTCTTTCCAAATATGCGAGTCAACCCCATCTAAGAGTAGTTTATGTTCATTTTCACTATGTTTAACAATTTCCATAGTTTGAGTAGTCTTGTATATTGATATCAAAAAAATTATCTTTTTTGTGAAAAATATTTTTTATGAGGGTTTGGTTTCTTTACATTTGTGGTGAATCCATACTTCTCCAATAAATGATTCTTACCCTTATGAACTATAATAATTATAGATATATTTGAAATATATGGTACTAACTCTAGAATTAAACAAACATAAATAATTATGACATTCATCTAATGAGAAAATGGTCACACCTTATACAACTTCCCAGGTAATATATGAGTGTATTTTTAATAATATGTGAAAACTAAGTAATATCATGACTAACACCATCCATGTTTGACCAGTGAACCATAACACATCATAATAAATAACAAGAAATTCTTATATATCAATCATAGGATTTTGTTGGCATCTCCTGAACTAATTTTTTTTTAAAATCTATTGCTTATATGGGAGAATAAAGAAACCTTCTATATATCAATACATGTCTAACACAATGTGCCAATTTCAGTACCAACACACGTGTACGATGCTCTATAATAAAGAGTCATAGTGTCATTAGTTTAAATAATATAATATTCTATCACTTAGTACAATTTATTTTTATTTTTAAAACTTTTTTAATATTTAAAACTTTATTTAGACTATGAAAAATAAAAGTAATATAAAATTATTTGACTTTTTTGATCTTTAAGTGAATAGATTATTTATTGATTTTTATAATTATTAAAACCAAATATTTTTTTGAGTTATTTTTTATATTTATAAATATATATATTTTTTAAATTTTATATTTTTTACTCTAATAGAACCAAGTATTTATTATATTTTAAATATATTTATGTGAAATAATTTTAATTTATTAACCATTTTATATTTTTATTCTCAATTTAGAAAATTTTTTGACCGAAAGTTTCTAAAAATTTATTCACAACTAAAATACTTAATTTTATATTTTTTCATTTCCAAAAACATAAAATTAATATTAAGTATTGATTTATTTATTTGAATGTAAAATAATATTATTTTAAATATCGTAATTTATAACACAAATTTATATTTTTTTGAATTTATTAGAATATATTCTAATTGAATAATTTTTTTTAAAAAATTATTATTTTTATTCGATTTTAAAGGTTGATGTTTTCCATGAATATTTTATTTTTTTGAAATGAAATTATTATATATTTATATATTTTGTAAATATGAAACATTATTTTATTTTGATTTTTATTATCTTTTTAGTAGATATATGGTTTTTTAATTTGATATAATTCATTTTAATTTAGATTAATCATTAGATATTTTTCTTTTTTGATGGTTTTTCAAATGAGTAATATTTAAAAATATTTTCTCTAACTAACAAAAAACTATATTAATAATTTATTATTTATTTGTTCCTTTTATTTCTTTTATGATTTATAATTTTAAATTATTTTTTTATCAAAATAATTTTTTTATACATTTTAATTTATATTATTTAAAATTTAATTTTAATATATTTATTTATTTCAAATTCCACTTATATATATATATATATTTAATAGAAATGATTTCTTCTGTAATTTTATTACTTTTTTAAATTAAAAATATATTTTTTTTTCTAACACTATATAGATTTTCTAGGTTTTTTTAATATATTTGAAGTAAAATTAATTAATTTTTTCTTGTTTTTTATATTTATCATATTTTAGAAAAAAAATCATTTTCAGTTTTCTTTTTCCATAATTCATTTATTCTATAACAGTTTTATTATAATGGGTTTTTAAATTTTATTTTAAATTTATATTATAGTAAAAATTATATTTTAATTATTTTTCATTTCAATGTTTTAAAATATTACAAACAATTTGTTAATATTTATTTTAAATTAATATAATATATGTTTTTTTATATTTTTATATGTTTTTTTATTTATGTTATTTTTTTGAAGATAAATAAATATAATTGTTTTTTACTTTTTATATTTTTAGTTGATTTTTATTTGGAATTTACATATAATATTTTTATAAAAAAATAGTTTTCATCATTTTTAATTTTATTAAAATCAAAATAATATATCTTAGCTTTATTATCTCTAATATTAGGTAACTTTTATGAATTTAGATAATTTTTTATTCATTTTTCTTTATTTTCAAGTAAAATATTTTTTGGGTTTTGTTATTATTTTACTTATTATAACTATTATATTTTAAATTATTTTTAAATTGGTTGGGAGTTTTCATAATTTCATAAATTTATTTAAAATAAAAAATAATAATTTCATTTACTTTTTATACTAATGCTTTCAATTTTTTATCATATATTTCTATTTTTAATTGACTTATTTAATCTCATAAAAAAATAAAAAAAACAATTTACATCTACTTTTTGTTTTTAATTTAGATTATTTATTTTCAGAGAAAATTTCCTTTCCCCACACCCTCTAAGAACCCCTCATTAGTGGGTATAGAACCTTAGGATTAACCCTTGAATCCTTCCACTACTAGGCCATGAGTTGGCCAATACCACTGAGGGTCTAAAATGAATTAATGTGGGTTTTCCCATATATACCTAAGAAATAGTAAAGGGAAAACAACAGTCAACTCTGAAGAAATTCCATTCAATAAATAATTAAAAAAACCCAGAAATTTATGCACACATTTTATGAACCGAGATCTTCATTTTAGGTATAGATCCTTATTTTGGGTTGTTTTTGAAGAAAAATGTCCAAATATAAATTTTCAATGTACATGCCCTGTACATTTGAGCACACACCGCGTACCTGGTTGCCCTGTAGAGTTGTGTACTGGTTGTGTAACAGCTGAGTACATGGCCATATAGGTGACCTTGCAGACAGCCTAAAGGGGGCCAGTTGAGGCTAGTACACGGCAAGTACACTAAATGAACACTCAATGTACTATTATTTTTTTGATGATTTAGATCGGGGTCACTTCTCATCTCCAGAAAAATCTTCTTCCCCCCTTGGATTGTACAGGAGAGCAGCGGAACCCTGAAGATATTTGAGTTGCTCCCAGTTATCTGTCTAAGCTCCAATTGAGACGTCCCTGGGTACATTGGATTCCTAATGGTGAGTTCTCCCTCTCTCTAGAACCTCTCTTCAGGATTTCTATTATCTCATGGGTTATTCAAGGTTTGATGATTTTAACCATTTTTGTAGATCCACATCGTTCTAAGATGATTCAAGGGCCGACGTTCAAGAGTGTTCATCATACAACATCAAGGTAGGTGGTTTGTGAATTTATTTGATTGTATTTGGATTATATACGCTTACTGTGTTTAATACCCGTGTATGGGATATTGTGTGTTTTAAAATTTATCCCTGTTTAATGTCAACTATGGTTTTATTGTTTAATTAAGGGTTGTTTTCTATGCATTATACTGTATACACTTCTTATTGGACACTCTATGGGTGTGTTCCCTTGATTAGTTGTTTATGAATGTTTGGACTAGGATTCCTATGAGGAATATCCTATTTACATGCATTAAATTCTTTTGGATGGAGTTTATTGATTATAAGGATTTCATGTTTTGTGCTTGTGAAAGTTAGCCATGTAGTAGTTTTAGATTACATGTGTTTCTGTGATATGATATGTGTGCTGATCTTCTAATAGACTGTGAGATATTTGAACCAAGATAACTATGGGGGTTTCCATGTTTATTTAAACAGGACCATGAGAGCCATAATGTAGAAATTAAACCAGGAGTATTGGCTGTGAGAGCTACCCAGGAGGTCATTTATGATTATTTATTCTACAGTAACACATGGGGTATTAACCGTGAGAGCTACCCGGATGTCGTGTATAAATTAGTGATGCAATGTGGAACTAGGGATATTGACCATGAGAGCTATCTAGGTGGTTGTTTTCAATTAATTAGTGATATGTTAAACCAAAGGGGTTAGAGCATGAGAGATCTCACAAAGGTTTGTTATGAATTAATGATTGCTTGTATGTGAAGAGTTTTCTAAGAAAAATAATAATCCTGGACTCAGTCTTACTTGGTTTTTTTAGATGGTCTTATGAGACGTCTATTGTTACTATTTAATAGAGGGATACACATCTTCGGTTATATCATGACATTCATTATTCAAGGGTTTGAATATTTAATAAATGGAAATGAATGTAATTGAAAACCGTTGGATTGTTTAATTTTGAGAAATTTCCAGTTTATATCTTATTGTCCACATATTTCTAACTATATATATTCACTTATGGTTGGGCACATATCTTTTGGTGGTTTTATACTGGGATTCGTCGCACACCCGATTTGGGTCATGCTTTTCGACCCAAACTGGTTATATGGTTGCAGGTGTTGATAAGGGAAAGTTCCCTTCTTCATCAGGTTCTTGATTGTTGTTGGGGCTGAAGATCATGTGACCAATATAAGTGTTTTTATGCTGTTAGAGTTTATTAATTTTATGTAATATGGTTTTAGTATTTTATTTCTAGCAATGTGACTTCTTTTGATGCTTCTCGAGAATATTGTGACATGTATCATTTATATATACTATAGTTTTTTTAATACTTGAAGTCTTCTTATCTTTAGTTATTTTTATTGTATTAATGCTCCTATTTGGGTAAAGAAAATCTAATTCCATTGTCTATACTCTTCCAATGAGGGAATATTTTCACCATCATCACACCTTGGACCTCACTGCTAGTCCGCACCCTCTAGAATTTGTTGAAATGTGCATGAGGTCATTTGATCAAACAGGTTCACGGCACCATTGGGTGACACCTGAAACCGGGACGTTACAGAGTGGTATAAAAGGAGGTTTACTTTATCCATTGTCTTACTATTGGAGACTATAGACAGGTAATAAAACGAATAGGTAGTTAGTAATAAGCGGTGCCCGGGAGTATCTAACCAGTGTACAGGGAGAATCCAAATTACCTAGAATATTACAATTTTATAGTTTTTCAATTGTTACAGTTGATTTAATTTCACGGTTGGGTGATTCAATTGTTTTTTTCTATTATCGTTGATATTACTGATGTTCTATTTTTGTTTCAACCGGATGAGATGAGGGTATTCTATCTCATTCATTATATAGAAAATTGATAGATATAAAATTTCATGCATTCCTGTCATGCCAATTAGGGTTCATTATTTATTTCAAGATGTTGTGAACGATTTTGTGCAATATATGCATGATGTTGTGATAGATGTTGTGATATAATACCTGTTATTTTGATATGGTATCGGAATATGTATTGTTTTATTTGGATGGATTCCAAACATTGGTCCTTGAGGTGTTATGGAGCCCCTTGGATTAGAATTTGGGGGATCACGTATGGAATTTAATTAAATTTTATCAAGTTATGATGTGGAAAAGATTCCAAAATTTGATTCGGGGGAAGTATGGGCTTCCACAGGTCAGAATTTTTTATCCCATGGAAAAAAATTTAGGATTTTAAGGGCTCTGGAGGAGTTTGAGAGGCCAACAGTCCTGAAACCCAAGCAATACGATGTGTGGTGTTATGACCACATGCCCTATGTTCTTATGTAATGGAATAAACAACCTTTCATAATTATATGATGTGTACTTGAAGTACACGTCATGTAGTGCTTTACTGTGTGACTGACAGTGTGAGAAGAGACATGGGGTTGCGTAAATTTTGGTAGAACATACCGTGTTTGTATTATACACGTTGTGTTGTTAAGAACCTTATATTTGGTTGTGTGACGAACGACACATGTGGATGAAACTAACATTGTACACATCGCGTCCCATTTATGTATGTTGTGTAGATTTGACCATGTATCCGACCATGTGACTAATTGTATGGGCTATTAGAACGTAAGTAGTACATGTTGTGCCGAGGGTGAACACTCAGTGTAGTGTTACCTAGGAGAGAACCATGTAGTCCTATCCCTGTATATGTACTTGGTAAGGTTGGGATATTCAAGTACACACTGTGACATTGGAGGAACATGTCGTGTGTTGGGGTGTTACATGGATAGGTTTGGAAGAGGTACACGCCAAGTTAAAAGCTCAAGGGAACACACTATGTAGGGTTTATACATTTTTTGTAACACATTTTTCTGAAATATGAATGATTACTCTAATATTACTTTCATGAAAATCTAAGATGTTGTCCTTGATAATCTTGAACTAAGGTGTTCTCTTGAATTTGCAATGTCATGCCACCAAGACTTCATCTGGTTATATATCAGATATAAGGCAATGATTAGACTCCAGAAATGGTAGATTAGGGACTACTAGTAGATCCCCCCATCGTTCCCGTCTTGGCACTAGCTGTTATATTAGACACAAGTTTTGATGCATATTTCTAGGAAGGCTTTATGAGTATTGTGTAGACGTTTTAGGGAGCACCACACCCTTCCCCAACTATGGAAGAGTTGATGCAAGTGTTCCAGTAGCATCATCCTCCATCTTTTTCAGGGGGAGGAGGACCACAGGAAGTAAAGATATGTATGGAGGCCATGATTTCTATCCTTGATAATCTAGAGATGCCTCCAGATAGGATGGTGAATATCTCAACGTACATGCCACGTGATTCTGCAAAGAGATTGTGAGATGTTGTATCACAGGCAGGATGTTATTAGGATATTACTAGGGAATATATTCAAAGTACCTTCTATGAAAACTAAAACCTCATGATGTCGAGGGATGATCGAGCCTAAGAGTCCATGCATTTGGATTAGGGATCTCTTTCAGTGATGGATTAGACTTCATGTTTAAAAAATCTTCATCGCTCGCACATATTTTGGGAGGTGACAATATATCTTTGTCTAGGCGGTTTGAGGATGATATCAGGTATTAAATCCGATTCTAGGTTAATATCATTAGTCTGACTTCGGTGAATGCTGTAGTGAACTAGGATATGATTATAGAGTTCAAAGGTGAATTGATATATCATGATCTATATGACCACTAGGATGGGTAGGGGTAAATAATTAAACTTTTCATATTATGTTTTCCTACTTATTAAATAATGTATACACTAATTGGTGAGAAATGAACCTATATTAAAATAATAAACAAACACAACCACATGATAATAGGTATTAAAAAGGCTCACATAACTATTACAATAGATAGTCCTTGACAAGGTTTAGAAGTAATCCCATAACATTAAAACAACTACCCTATAATCCTTTTAGTTATTATATAAAATGGGAAATATTCTTTACTTTTGTATAACTATAATCCTTCTAATATTTTATGTGCTCCTTGAATATATAAAATTATGTAATAATGGTTTGTAAATAAAGTATGAACATTTATATATATCCCTAAGTACTTTATTATTAGGATGCTTAAACATTATTCACACATTAATTTATGGGAATTACCTATTATTAAATTTCAATTTATTAATGTATATCATAAAATTTAATCATTACGAATATTTGTACACAATTATAGTCTGATGGATTATTCATATGATATACTCAGTCTCATGAAAAATGGTCCAATTCCATGTTCATACGATCACATGTCTCACTTTTTTTCCCAAATATCTCTGTACACGGTTTATATAATACCAATTTATAGGAAACATTGTCTGGTATTATTCAGATCAATGAATCTATAAACTATTCATATTTTCATATCTTCACTTCATTATCACTTCACCTAGCTACCAAAATTTTTGACACACAAACTGAATTCAAATTATCCCCTTTACACAGGATGTGTTACTCTACAACTTAAGGAAGGAGAAAAATAAAAAAATTTAATTATCCTACCAAAATATTGAAAATCATACTCAATCTCACACAATTTGATAATATTTATATTTCTTAAAAGATGGGAACTTTCTTTATAAATCGATGTCAATTATCTCCTTAAAACCTTCTTAACGTCTCGGTGAGAATCACCATTTTTTCTTTTATGATTAATGTAATACTGAACAACTAGATAAACATAAACACATTAATGAGTGCACAAAAATAACATAATGAAATTTGAACATTCCATCTGGTAAAACATCATGAAACATCATATTTCTAGTGAATACTATGTATGATGTTCCATCGAAACATTATAGGATCATCTAAAAAACTTTTTCATAGATATTCTATTTGTTAAAGAATTAATTTGTAAATATTCATCATTTTCCTATACTTATAAACATATTTTTGAAAAAATATATTCACAAAAATCTAGATGATGAATTCATATAGAATCTTTTTTCTGATGGATCACATATTTATGTCCAACCATTATGACATTTCATCACATCACATATTTGAATTGGTGTTTATTATAGACTTTTTACATATGCAAACATTATTCTATCTAAAGAAAATATAATTTTGTCCCTTGAATTCATTTAATTTTCATTGATTATGATACTGATGACCTTTGGTATGTTTGAAGTATAATTATGAGTGAAAAACATCAATCCTCTACAGTTTATATGAATAAATTTCAATTATTCCTCTGTGTGATACTTACTTCAGATATCCTCATATCATTAGATATCATAAATTTTAGACCGATAAAACTTTATACCAATGTAACTCTTTATTAAAAAAACCTGAACCCTGAGTCATTTAACCTCATTACATCATGTATTGAAATTTTTATACCCACAACTTCATTAAATAACATTATTCCGACGTACATCATCAAACATTGAATCACGAGTCTTTGTATAGCTAAACCTCAATCTACCCCATTTTACCCATCATTAAATCATGAAAAAATTCAAAAATAATGATTTTGTAAATTTTTAAACAAAAACGCAAAACATGATTTACTTTGTATGAACATCATAGTCTGATGAAATGGTGGAAACATTTTGTTTCATCCTATAGTTGTTTTCCATAGAATTAATGACTTGGTCCATTATAATATAGATGATGGACTCGATCCAATGTGAACATTCTTTTGGATAGTTCATCTGATTAATTTTATTTGGAAGGGATAATTGTTAAGTGATTTATGATACATATAAAAATAAAAACATAAGAAAATTTTATTACATCTCAACCATATTCTTCTTAACACCTTCAACGTATTTTAAAAACCAAAAAAACATCATTAACATAACAATCCACCTTTTTATTTTTTTCAAAATCCAAGGAACATAAATAATTAGAACTTTGTATCTTAATAAATGAATAAATTATCCAATAATACTATGACAATGTGATCAAACATAATGTATGAATCAATAATAATTGGAAAACAATACCATGTTGTTCATAATGTAGTTATTTAAGAAATGTTTATTGAAAAATAAGATCTTTTACATTGACATTAAACATTTAACCTCTAAACAAATTATTTCATCCACATGAAAAAAATATTAAAATAATTGAATCATACTAATATTACATCTTACACATTTTAATAACTCCCTCTAAATAAATAATCTCCATCACAATGTAAAACACAAACTAGTGGATATACAATTATAACATCATTTCTCCCAATTTGACAACACTATCCAACGTAAATATGAGATATTGGATGCTTATCAATTAAAATATCTATAAATATAGTTGGGTGGTGAACCCATGATTTACAATAGTTTATTATATGTTTCCTTATAAATTGGTTTATTAAGTATACCATCAACTTGCTTTATTGTGGGAATAAACTTCAACGTTAGTACAAATAATTCTACATAAACATTGACAAATTTATATTAATATGAATGTTCTTAGATAAAGATTGGTTCAATAAATTATTAGTGATATTTATAGAAATTTGATTATCCCAACCTGATAAAATAGTAAAATGCACATCAAATGAAAAGTCTTTTTTCAATTTCTACATCCAGATTAGTCATGTTTCATTTTTAGGTGAATGTATATACTTAGAATTATTAGTACTGAGACATAATAATTTTTTCTACATTATATTCCAAATCACACATATTTATATGTAGAAAAAAACTCCTCCCAATGAATATCAATTATCATCAACACTGCATGTCCAATAAATATCTAAAAAATAAATAAATTTAATCATTCATGTGATATCATAATTTATTCTTAAATCCCTTGTACCTTTGATATATATGAGAAATTATTTTAGCCCTATCATAAGATTATTTTAGAAGACTTTGATACTAGGAACACAATATAAAATCTTTCACAATGAATGAACATGAATTTTTTGGATAAAACATGTTTCCAATCAATATGATATGTTATTTAATATCAATTACCTTTACCTTCCCATATTTCTTCAAAAATATTAACACTAAAATGGTTGTGGAAATAGGGTTTGAATGATCCATTATGAACTTCTTAAAAATTTACATAGTATACTTCTATTCATATAGGAATATTTAGATTTTATTCTAATTGTTTAGTATGATAACAAATTATTTCATTTATATTAGAATGGAGACTTCAAATTACTTGTCCATATATATAATTTTTTTACATATTTCCATATCATTTCCTTGGAATATTATATATGAAATATAAAAAATTTTAATGAGGGGAACCTCTGGATATTTTTATGTAGATGTTATTTCCAACTCGTCCGTTCATAAAATTCAACTTCCATAACAATGTATCCAATTTAGAATACTAAAAACTCAGATATTGCTTCAACCCATACAAATATTCTTCTAGTTTCACAGATCAAATTGATCTTTAAATAGCATAAAGACAAATGGTTGTTCAATATAAACCTCTTAATAAATCTCTCAATAAAGAAAACACAACAAAAATCTATCTATTGAATCATATATTTCCATTGTACAATGAAATCATGAAAGAATTTGATAATTTCAAGTCCTTATACAAGAGAAAATGTCTCATCAAAATCAATGCCTTCATTATATGAGTAAACCTGAAAATCCATCCCTTCCTTGTTTCTTATCACATCACCTTTTTCATCAAAATTGTTTCCTAAACACCGTTTTTTCATATCAAATTATTATTTTCTAGTTTGAGTTCAAGTTCATAAGTAAATTGTTTTTAATATGGATATGTTCTTCATTCATGGAATTAATACACTATGGATAATCCAAATACTCTATAACATGTCATAGATCAACCTATTAATATATGGAAGAATGAATAACAAACCACGATGATCATTAATTTGGAAATTATTTCCCTTGATTGCCATTGAAATTTTGTATATCCAATGTTTCCTCACCCTAGAATGATATGAACAAAGTTCTCCTACATCACTCTAAATTGTTGATTAAAATTAATAATCTTGCAGAGAATCTACATCATTACTTATATCTAATTTTTTTTACAATTGTTTAAAAATACATCATATTCACATTCTATTATATTTATAGCTATCTGTGAATACATTATATCAAAATATTCTTAAATGTTCATACGTGAAGAGTCAAAAATATTTCCATTTTTTTATTATCTAAAATATATTAACTTCCATTATGTGGGTATCCAAGAAATATTTCATCAAAAACACCTTGATCAAACCTCCAAATAATTCCACGTTTTATTTTGATAATTAAGGGACTTCCAAACACCCCTAGGTTTATCATGCTTTGGGATTCATTATAATATATCTCATAAGGTATTATATTAGATTTTGGCCTATAGAAATTGTGATTTTGAATGTGAATATATTCTATAATATCATTCCTTTAATATAATCACAAAGTACCATGTTCAATCAAAAAATTTCATGCCCTCCACACGAATCTTCAATTTATTTATTCAAAATATCTATTTTAATGTGGTATTTATACTACACTTAATTAATGATGACTGTTACTTTTTTAATAATAATCCCAAAACGTCACATTTTTATATTTTACAATATTATCAGTTAAAATATTCTTTACAAAATATATAAATTCATTTTAACACTTTTCTTGAAAATATTAAACATTTTTTAGTGAATTTTAATTTTTTTCGAAAACCTAATACATGTAACGTGATTAAAATAATTAATAAATTAAATAATGTGTTTATCTCTTGTTTTTTAATTTCATTATCATGGTATCACATTAATTATTTTTTATAAGTTTCAAGGGTTGATTTGAATATATCTTAATATTAAAATATGGTGAGTTAGAAATCATTCTTTCTTGCATAGAGAATAACACCAATATGTTCTTCTTTTTATGTTAGGGATATCATGAATAATATCTACCATTGTTAGCATGATAATATTACTATAGTAAATATGTTCCAACACCCTATGAGATATCATATTTCCATCCATCACACATAGATATTATAAACCACTCACATCACCAACTTGAAACAAGTTTCCATTAATATCATTCCCTATTTTAAAAACTTTCTAATCTTCAAGGATTTTGAAAACAAGGATATACCTTCTAAAAATAATATTATTTCCATCAAAACAGAGTTTTAAAACACTAAACAGGTTGTGTTTCAATCCATTATCAATTAATAATCAACTATATATTAAATTTTATTTTCCAATGATAAAAGATCAAAGACCATTGGTTTATAGGAACTCATCATTTCCAAATGTCACTACCTATAATGTGTAATATTGAACATTATCCAATTAAAATTTCTATGAATAAAAATAAAAATTCTTTTACTCTATCATAGGCACAAGGTAATATGTGAATAATTTATACAATATAGTATCCAAGGTCATGTCACTTTTGTATACTCATGGGAAATATTAAAAACATAGTCGTTTTACATTACTTTTTTTATTCTGTATAAGTATTTTGATATTTTATATATAAATTTATATTCTATTAAGATACAAATAAATAATCTAGAAATACTTATAGGATGATAACAACTTTACCAAAAATTTCCTTTTTTTGGAATCTATATTCAACAATCAAATTAAATTTCGTAGGTTTTATTCATTAATTAGGTTGACTCCCACTCAAAATCAATATATAGTTCCTCCTAGCTTAATTTTAGTATTTATTATTAAACTAACACATATTCATTGCATAACAAATCCTCTAACATACTAATAATGTCTATTGGCATAATATTTTCTTCAATAATTTAAATGTGTTTTATATTTATGTACCTATTTTACATCATATTTTTTTACCATCCACCGTGGAACTTTTTTTTCACAAATGTTTTGGTAATATCTATACATATATTTATATATAATATATTTTTTATTATACTTAATAATATCTATAGTATTAGTATATTTTTGTTCAGATGTTGAAACATTAGAAATTTAATTATTTGAAACTCCACTTGTTTTTGATATTTAAATTTTCATTTTTATGTTGATTATTCTTCTAAAACATTCAAAATTGTAATTAAACTATAGGGATTACATTTGTTGATACTTTTAATGTCTATATATTTTAGATCATTCACCAACTATTGAAAGTATTAATCAGAAGTTCATTTTTCGTCTCCTAATAACAATATGTTTTTATTTAATAATAAAAAATTCCTTCACCTTTTTCTTTAAATGTTCGTTAATTATAATGGTGATATTTTTTTATTCATGAAGGAACTTCTTCTGATCATCATTTTATTTTATAAAATTGAAATTTTCATTAATAACATTTTATTTTTTGTTGAATAATGTTGTTTTTTCGACAAAAATTACTTCTCTATTCCAATAATAGAAATTTTTGAGATACATTCTCTTAATTCTATTTTAATCATAAACTTTATCTAATTATATTATTCTTCTTCTTAATGAATACTTCTTTCATCACTCGGGTACATTTCGTCAATAATTTGTTCTATAAGTAATGTTTTATTTTCATCATCACTAGATTTTTTATCTCCCACGTTTCACTCATCATCATCCCCTCATTTAAAGAATTTTTTAGTTGTATAAATATTATTATACTTTACCTTTGAATGGGGATTTAGTTTTTATTACCTATTATTAAAATAGTAGCTTTAATTTACAACTTATTCATCAATTTCTTAATCTTCCTTCAACCATTGAATAATGTGAATGAAAATCATAATGGTTATAATGCCAAATAACTTCATAGTAAACATTAAATTGCACATACCAATGCCTATTTTAGTTGTTTTAGGAAATAAACAAATAGATATTTCAAAAAAAATATATACATCAACTTTGGATTCAATGTCTCTAACTTCATATTTGAATAATTTTTTAGATTTTCCATACATAGTATCAATGAAAAAAATTCTTAATTGATCTTTTATTTTTTCTTCATGACCCGGTTTATTATAATTTCATAAGTGATGATAATTCTATACAGATCACATAGAGAAAATGTTTTAGGATCTCTGTCATTTAAAGATGATACCTTGAAATAAAATTTATCTGGATTGTTTCATAGAATCTTTTTAACTGGATATGAATCTTAAAAATTTCATCAAAACATCATATAGTTCTTACAATTTTATTAAATATTATAATGAAGTAACTGATGAATTTTTCATAACCCATTTTAATATCATCATACATTACTCTTCATATATGTGACTTTAATTTATTTACATTGTATTTACATTGTAAATGTTTTTAAATTTATCCCATATGTCTTTAGTTGTTCAAATAACTATAACCCTAATAAATTCACTTTTGTAGAGGAAGTAAGTATATAATTCTTAGAATGACCATAATTCTACAAAATCATCTTATGAACAGCTGTTAAGGGAGTTATCTACAAATGTATATGGAAACCCTCTAATGTAGATTAAATAATTTTATAGAATATGGATATAAGATAAGGTAACCTTATCCCCTTATATATGAGGAAGATTTTCCCATAAAAGATAGGAATCCCCTTACAATTAGTAGTGTTTTTAACATCTATGTGACCCTTTTATTTAATTATACTATGTTTATGATTCATTGAAGGGATACATAACTCTAATAGATCTTGAAAAGGATAATTAGGATATGTTTGATGATTGAGTGGTGGAGGAGGGGGGGGGGGTGAATCAACAATCTTCTATATTTAGGTTTTCCAAATTAAGAAATTACCTTCACCTATAATTAGTGAAGAATGACCCAACTGAACAAAATCATTTATAATGATAGGAACAAAATTTGGCGATTTTAACTACTATATAAGAGTATCTAGACCATAGAATGGTTTGTAAGTAATCTAAGACTACAAAAAAATAAACAATAATAATTTTTTAATTTCATTAAGAAAATAGCATAATTTACATTCATATCACTATATTTTTTCTGACATTGAAGGATCGCATTACATATATAAAATTATATAATAATGTTTTATAACCAAAATTTTGACCTTCATTAATAGGATTAGATATATTATCATTGTGTTTAAAAACCATTATTTACACTTTCCATTCTATAATGTACATTTTTCTTATCATTATTTTATTACATAGTAGTGATAACGATCTTATTAATAGAATTTAAAAATAAATATTTCATCTAATGAATTAATTATCTGATATAATTAGTTTGATGAATCTTGGTCCAATTCCTTACTCATCAGATTGAATTTATAATTTGTACTTTGTATCATCTCAGCACACCCTTTGTATGATAATAAAAAATAATAATATTCGTATGGTGTCCATCAGAGTAATACTACTTCACACTATATTTCTGATAACCTCATCACTTTTGTAGCACATTTCTTTGCAACTAGAAATCATTGTATTCAAACTATATGCATTTTCACTCCTTTATATAGATGATCTTCCTCCATAACTTAAATATCATGTTCTACATTCAAATTCAAATATACCAACCAAACTATGAAAATCATTCTCAATCTTTCAATGTTTGACCATATTCAAATTTCATAAAAAATAAAAACCTTCTTTGTGACATAGAAACAATGTACTTCTTCAAACCTTCCATAGATCTTACTGATGATCAATATTTTTCATTTGTGATTAATGAATCGTTGAATGAATATCTCATCTTCATCACAATTATTACCTTATAAAAATTCATAAATATCAATAAATCATATTTCTAGTATAGCTTTATAAGAACTCTTCCATCTGGTGAAAACAATTTATAGGTTTCCATTACACATTCTTCAAAACATGTTAATACCATTCAAAAGCCTATTCGTTAGTTTGATGACTTTATTCTGAAATCTTATTATATTACATTTTCTTGACAAAATATATCTGAATATATTCATTCATAAACATTTACCCAATGAAATCATATGGTATCTTATATCACATGAATGCGATTTTTCTATGTGATAATTCTAAAAATGCTTCACTATTCAATTTTACATAATTATAAATAATATAATTAATACAAAAAAACATTATTATATATGATAACAATATAAAATATCATTTACTAGAATTCATAAAACTATCTGTGATTGATAAAATGATGAAATATTTTCTGTTTAGTAGACAAAATATAATATAAAAAATTTAACCAATGGAATCTATCCAATGAAATTTATTAGAGGCCTCACATTGAAACTTAATTAAAACATCATATAATCATAAAACCTTATCAATGTCAAATAGATAATAATTTGTATAAATAAAATTTATTTTATTTATAAACCTCAAACTGTAAGTTTGGAAACATCAATAATTTATGTCTTAAAATTTTCAAAGTCACACCTTTTACTAAAAAACATTTGTCTAAAACAACTCAAAGTGAATCTTTGTAAAAACCTAAACCTAATGTCCTCCTTCATACTCAATCTTAGATCATGTAAAATTTTTAAAATTAGTATATTTAATATTTTAAAAATAGAAATGCATCACCTAATGTAATTTGTATGAACATCTTAGGATAATGACATAGTGGAAACATTATGTTACATCCATTATACATCACCCTAGCCTACACAACACGATCTTTTATACATAATCCATTGGAATCTGTTTGGTGACCTCATTCCATTCAAAAAAATTTCTAATCACATTTTTTGTAAGTAATTAAAATTAATTTATTGATTCTACATAAATAAAATAAAATAGTCTAGAAAACCTATTTACATATCAATATTATATTTCATAACACCTTTATATTCATTCAAACACCTAACAAACACCTTAGACTCAATGGATGGAATAGATGGAAATATGAGGGGGTTCTTGATTTTACAATATACCTAGAAAATAAAAGGATCATGATGTGATGCAAAGGGTCATGATGCAATGGTGTCAAGTCAAATGAATATTCATAAATCATAATGTCATCTCCGTCTCTCTATCAATGAAGTATCATTATAAAACTACATTAAAAAGAAATATTAAATGAAGTACATGAAATGAATAAGGTGGAAATGTTGCATCAACTTAACACCAAAGGATGAAAAACCAATCCTCATACTTCTCTCCTCAAATATAGTGTTCCCAAAAAATAATAATGACATAATAAACACCCCCACACTATAATTGACCAATGATGAACAGAACTAAAGAAATCAATTAGCTATGCATCCATGATGAAATAAATAGTGTCAAATAAACTCAATTGTAATATTTAAAATTATAACCTATATGACTTTTATATAATAATTACACAAGGATCCCTATTTCACAACTAAACCCCATTACACTACAATAACATCATGGATGATTAGAAAATGCATTCTTTGAGACCTAAAAAATCACAACACTATATAACACACTATAATCATCCTCTCACTCATAAATAAATGGTAAAAAAATACCAACCCTAAAATCGTTCCCCACCAAACATCCCTTATACTAGATTAGTAACTCTCATAGTGAAGCCTAATAATCAATAGGATCTCTAAATTTCTAAGGAAAAAACTACACCATAATAAGTTCCTTGATGGAGAGATCATTCCTCTTACTAAATTTTATTCAAAATTATAACTCTCAATTAAAATTCACCTTTATGATAACTCTCGACATCCCCAAAAATCTAGAAAAATGAAAGTATATGAAGAAGCCGAATTTATGACAATGGATTGCTCTTAAATGATTCTCATCCATGATAATCAAATCCAGAGTAATATAAGGTGAAACCTAACCCTAGTCATGAAGGTGATATACCACTTAAACTAGAAAAAAAATAATACCAATACCCA
This sequence comes from Viscum album, assembly GCA_963277665.1. Lineage (NCBI taxonomy): Eukaryota > Viridiplantae > Streptophyta > Magnoliopsida > Santalales > Viscaceae > Viscum > Viscum album. Next base: position 672,541,018 of record OY728133.1, read on the forward strand.
AAAATAAATGGAATAACTACAAAAATAACTCTTCTCCTTTAATAAAAACACTCAGGAAACCTCCAAAACAAAAATTATATCTCTCAATATATACTATCACCATCATGGAAAACAAAACATAGAACTAAAATGATATAATAAAATCCAACTCCTCCCTAAATTATTATTTCCGCTAAACCATGTTATAAAATAAATACCCATATAAAAACGCTTTTTAAAAGGTAAAATAATATAATAAACAACACTGGTACATTTTCAATCAAAATTACGTCACATTAAATTATAAATCTCAATCCAAAAATATTTGAAAATAAATTCAAAAACCACCACATGGGTTTTGGTGAATGGAGTGGTATTACCATACTAGGACTTTCCAAATATCCAAGACACAACTAGCAACCCAATAATAACCTGTAAGCATTTTAAACCTTGGGGAAGTCCTACTGACAACTACATACTACATTAAAATAAAAATAAATCAATTTTTTATACATATAAAACCTAATTCTACTAAATTATAGGGATAAAAGCCGTTTATTATCTCTAGAATTTTTCAGCACTCCCATCTTCAACAGATCAATAGTCCCACTACATACAAAATTCATCTAAACCATCCAATCTACAAGGGAGTGGCCTTCATTAGTGCCTTAGACCAAGGGCATGCCTTTTGATATGATCTCTACTTGGTATCTTACCTCTATCATAGAATTTAACTGAAAATCTGTAATCGATCACAAAATATATTTCCTTAATGTAGGCCCATTGTATTGTGCTATTACTACCATTAATTCCAAAAAAATTGGGCGTTGAATAATCAGATGCAAAAAACAATTCTAAAATTTATATAAACTCCAATACCAAACAGAATCTCCTTAATATTATTTATAAATTAACCCAAAAACAATTGGGAAATAAAATATTTCCAAAATTATTTATCAAATTAATCTCATGATATCCAATCAAGGTTATTGTGCTTCATCTTCCACCATATTTAAACCAATTTACAAAATAAAAGAACCACTAAACAATCAATTAATTGATCTAGGGTTTTCACGAACAGAAATGAATCATCAATGACTTATATTCATTTCTTATTGTCTGGATAGATTCACCACTAAAGTACTTCTATACATCTGGACCCTGAAACATCAACAACTCATTATCCAATGAATACTCTTTACTTTTCACATACCCAACATCTCAACAACATTTTTATGAAATATCATCAATTTAATTTCAAATAATAATAAATTCATCATAAACCATAAAAATAACATCACGATCACATATGAAAACAATATTTCAAGGAAATAAATTGAGTTATAATGTATTTTCTTAAACCCACTCAACTTCAAAACATTTTATTTCACATAAAAACCACATCATCACATCCAACATCATCAATACTTAATCAATCTACTATAGGAAATATTCTTCTATAATACAAATCCCTCTCCTCCAACTATGTCTAGAAAATAATAAACATATTAATATATCACTATGGAATACCATCATTCATACTTCTTCAAAAATTATAACCAACTTCAAATAACCATATCAATACAACATACATATTTTGGGTATACATTGAACATATGTATACATTTTATTAGATTAATTATAGACTGTTAATTTATAGATTAAGAGAACAAGTTATCAACAAAACATATCAATAATTTAGGGAATTATTTGTAATTTAAAACATCAGGAATAAAAACCAAGTTTATTTCAATTACAATCCATGGTAATCGTTATTACTTAAACAATAATAATATCACATAAACAAGATTTTAAATGTTTAATGAAAAGGTACAGATACTAAAATCTCATTCCCTATAGAAGAAAAGATAAAAAAATTCATTAAAAACATATCACTAATAAATAAATATTCTATTTTATGGATGTGGTGAAATAATTTTAATTTCATATTTCAGGTGAAAAATGATCAATAGAAAACATTTTTGAGAAAACACATATCAATTGACCAAATTAAAAGGGGATTAAAATAAGATGTAAAATAATATCCAATAAGATTTAAAAATATTCCTAGAAAAATTCATTCAAATTTAGACATGATCACTTTAATAAAAAATATATAATTTACAATTTTCATGAAACATGATTATTCTAAAATTAAATTATTCAATTCCAAAATTTCTCAATAATGTTTTAGTAAAATACCCATGTCATGAAAAATTGATAAAATACTAAAATACTCTCAAAAATGGATTCTAAAACATTTCTTTATACATATCAACATGAAATTTATTATTAATAGAACACTTCTATTCATAAAGATCCTATATGTTTTCAATCATATAAAATAAGGGGCCTCTAAAACATTCCTTAATTACTATTACAATCAGCGTTGTTGTGGATTTACATGTTATACATTATAAAAGTGATATTAAAAGTAATTTTAAAGAGAAAACATATATTACAATTCATTGAAACAAAATATTCAATAATAAATTAGGATTAGATGGTAACATCCCGATCTGGGTGTTGTACATCACTACCACAAGTCAGACCACTACATGACCTCAGTTACGCCTCCACTTACATGAGAGGATGCCTTCGAGTAGTGAGGGACTAATATCAGTCATGGGGAGACTACACCCCCTTTAACAATGTAAAAAACCACTTGAAACAAATAAATAATATCCAGAAGATATAACCATAACCATAATAATAATAGTATCACATGGTGACCAAATAGAAAAAACAGTATCAAAACCGAACAACTGATATTCCATGCCATGGTAGGTTCAATGTGTCAATACGAAAACCCAAATGTAAATAGACTGAAAACCCCTCAAGTGGTTCCTAAACAATATCTAGTTCCCCCATCCATTCTCTAAACCAAATTAGTCATCTAACATAGGTCGTTTTCCCTTATCCTATTATCAAAACATGAAGTCTATTCAGATACTGAACAGGAATCCTGAGTAGGGTGTTAGTACAACACAGTTGGCCACCACCAATAGTGTAGAGACCCGAAGCCTGACATACATGGACATTAAATTACATTTGCAGAATAATTAGTACATAACAAAAACACACACTCAAGGATCGTAATAGTTTAGTGTCTTTGGAAACTCGGAATATAATCTTCTAATCCGGGTGAAAGATCTTCAACATCTCTCATAAAGATCTTTCTTTTTCTTATACCTAAAACCTTTATTTATATCCTGGGGAAAAGAAAACATAAAAGGGTGAGCTCAAATGCTCAGTAAGGGTAAACAAAAGAAATATCAATCACATCATATACATAATCACATAACTTTTGGAAATCATAACCTGTAAAAGAGATCATATTTTCATAACCTGGGATAACTCATGGCAGTGAAATGTAATCAAAATAATCATAAATTAAAACATTAAACTTTGTGGAATACACAAATAATCATAGATAATCATTTGTTGTTATTCAAGACTCATTGTCAAGACTATCTTAGTGGACAATGTCCCTTTCAGAACCGAGTCACCCTCGTTTCAGTCCTGTTTCACTGAATCGGTATAACCTACCATTCCTGCCATGTCTATCTCATGAGATATAAAATCTTTACCCAATGCATTGGAGGGAGATATAGGTCCCACCCATCTCATAATGATACCATTCTTATGTGTTCCACAAAATCATAAATCATACATCATTGCATAACCCATGTAGTAAAAATGGGATTCTTAAACAACATGACATCATAAAACAATTCATATAAGATAAATGAATTAATAAAAATATTTCCATCACAATATAATCAAATCCATGTAATAATATGGATAGAAACAGAACCCTTTATTATCTTATATGGAAAATAATTTTGATAAAACACTTTAACTCCATTCTTGAGGAAAATATCCTTTCTACTTCAAAAACATTTTTCCTTTCTTAACATTTCATACAATTATAAACTAAAAGAAGTTGATTAAAAATAAACTTGAAATCTTTTAAAGGAAGATTCTTGTAATTAATGGTTTAAAAATCTATTCATGTCGTATAAGTTAAAAAACATTCTTCGTACTTTTGTCAGAAAAGTCAAAAAGTACCTCGTACAAAAAACGACAAAAGATTACATTCATATCCTTTAATAAAAACTCACAGAAGGGTAAAATTGGATTTAAACAATTTTAGGTGGATTTAAATAATATTACATATTGAGGAAACATGGATGTGGATGATAAAATACACCCCAGTAAATTCCAGAGTATAAACAATCTCGGATAAAAATGAGATTGTGATATTTCCCTTACCTTAGGTCTGATTTGCTTTGTATGTGTCTGAAGCCCTTTTATAATGGTTTAAATAATGTTATTGACTTATTCCAAAATCATACATGTTTATATGATATCATATATGGTCACATTCTTAGCTTCTTATTAGTAATATTTCATTGTAACTTGTTACTCGGGTCTTTATTGCCTTTTGTTCTTATGCGTGTTTTTCCGAATAAATTATTATTCTTATTTTAAGGTTATAGATACCTTATATACAGAATTGTATTAGTGTAACATATATCATATTTATTCATTCAATTAATTTACATAATTACTATGTAATGATGATCATGTAGAACGAGTCGCATCACATCGTGGAGACGGTATTCCGTACGTAAGCACGAGCGATGATATTGTTCCCATGATCGTGGAATTATATTTAAGTGTATTTATACTATTTCAGTATCAATATCACTTTATAATAATCATATATAGTTACTCATTACACCATTATACCCACCTTGTAAGGTGATGGTGGAAAATAGATTACACCACGGCGTGGAGACGGTATTCCGTACGTACGCACGCGCGGTGATTTCATTTTTCCGTAGGATGGATAGAAGGTGAATTAGGGTATTTTCATATTTATAATAACATATCATTATGTAAGTAATACTGATGTTATTACTTTATCATGAACCAACTAAAGAAGAATAAGTTGAAGAAGAAAGAAATTGAAAAGATCGGTAATGGATATTACCTCTTCTTTGAAACGCCTCTTTGAATCCTCCACTTAGGGAACTAAGATTGGTCTTTGAAGAAGACCAAGTCCTCTAGGATTATTCTAGGGAAGTGGAGAAGGGATTTTGGTAGGGTTTGGCCGAGCTTGAGTGCTCAAATTGGTGTGAGGAGGAGGGGGAGGAGGTGCCCTTTTATAAGGGTGGAGAGGGGCACCTTAGGAATATCTCAAAATATTATTTTATATTAAAGTCGAAATCGGTTAATAATGGTTCCAAAGGGTCTTATTTAGAAGGTAAAGAGGGTATGGGTCAAAATAATATCAACCAATAGGATTTAGACAAGTTTAGGTTATTATTTTAACCTTATCAATTAGATTTAACTCTAAGTTAAATAATTTAACTTTTACCGTGACTTTTTGTTTTCTTACACTATATGGTTAATACACTTACTATAACATGCCAAACGAACTCCAAGTTGTTTATTATTAATATATATATCCTTATCTAAGTCATTTGGGCGAACCATATATTTTTAGGAATAAAATAACAATTAATAATATAATATTTGATTTAAAAACTATTTTGTGTAAATTTTGACACTATTTGATATATGATTTTTGTGAAAGTCATAACAGAGTTATATGTTCGAACCAAGTTTATTAAATCAACAATAATATATCATAGTAACCTATAAAATTAGTGTAATTCATAATAAGTTTCAATATACAATTATTTGAGCATTTATAACATCAATTATGTTAACATTTCATTAAAAGGGTAATTACTACATCATCGTTGTGTCATAAATAAATTAATTTATTTAATGTCTGAAAATTATAAATAAAATATCATTATGTAGGAAATCTTTTTATCTTTCTAATGAATATTTATAGTCGAATTTATCTTATGTATAACCCCATATTAAAAATGTTTTAGTTATTAAACTTTGATTTTAACTATTTTAACTATTCATTAAATAAAATAATATTAAATGTCATAATCAAATCCAAGTGGACCTAAATGGTCATATTATATTCATAAGGTTGTTTTTGGTCGAATTAATCTTATCCAATAAAATTAGGACATGTGTTAGGGTAATAGTAATATCATATTTACCCTTAGTTACCCTATTTACTATTAACCGCGGTAAACAAAAGTAAAAAGTTACTATTCAGTAAAAAATTATTTTTATCTCATTGAACTACATTTTACTTACTGATATCAACCGTATCTGTCGGATTTTGGAAATTCCATTCACAGAAGCGGTAAAATTATGTTTTATGCAAAATTCAGTTTTTAACCAACCACTTAGTGGTTTCAGTATTCATAAAAAATTTAATGTTTTCAGAAAAATACCAAAAATTAGGCCTAAGCTATATTAGATATTATGATCTCAAAAATGATTTCTATTTTACCAAATTCAAAACATATCAGTTTCATTAATTAATTTGAAAATTAATTCCCGTCATCAACACAAATAGCGTGTTCTTATGAAATAATAACTATCAAAAGATTGACACTTGTTTATGTCTGGTTTAAATGTGAAATTACATCCAATGACCAACATTGTATTAAATTGTAAAAAATATATTCTAAAAATATTTTAAAACCACTCAAATTAATAATTTATCTCTATTAATTATTTCTATTGAAAAAGTTGTTTTTAATTAAAATCTAGTAATTTTCACTATTCATCAAAATATGAAAGTTATCCGAAAATCACCAAAATTTCACCCTAAGCTAATTTCGATATTACGAATCCAAAAATGAATTCCATTTTGAAAAATAAAATTTACAAAATTTAAAAAAGTGTTTATTACTATTCATAATGGCTAGTTTTAATAATATTTTAATAGCATATTGTTGTTTAGTAAAACTCGTTATTGTGTACTACATATGCTATTGAGGAAGGTCGCGATTGCGTCTAATGCAAGGCAAGTCAAGGATGCATGTTGTGAAAGCTCCTTTTGGTGTAGCGTAAAACACAAGACATTAGTGAAATTAAAAAGAATATTTTTCATAGAATCTCGGGGTGTTACATTCAACCCCCCTTAAAATTAATTTCTCCCTCGAAATTTGTCAGGGTTATAAATGGTTTACTATTAGAAAGTTTATTTAATCGAAACCCACCTCATAAAAAGGAATACCAAAACCAATCTTTAAAAACAAAAGTATGAAATGTAATGGATACCCAAATAAACTAATCACTGGGTTTCCACATAGGTGAAAATATGGATATGGAAGAGAAATCTAACCATCATGTTCTGATGGAGAGTGGAAGAGAACATGACTATGAAAAAGCCAACAATCGCAAAGCCATAAATTTGTGATGATCTAGGGTACCATCCGATTCATCAGATATAAGATCACTAGGACAACATTTTTGGTTTTCAATATCATTTCACTAAAGTAGATGAAATTGGAATTAGAAGAAATACTTTCGTGATTTTGGTATAGTCTCACCGTTTGTCGTTCATTGGACAATTTCCACTTCATATCTTAAATAAATGAAGTTGAATTTGTAATTCGTGATGTGTTAGTAGATCAGGTGATAGAATGATGGGTCATTCCATCTATCTCAAACAAAATGTTAGAAAAGTTATCAAAAGAAAACATAAGTCCATCTATAATGAGATTCATCATATAGGGTTCCTAAAATGGACTTATAATTTATATATCATACTGCGTAATATAATAAAACTAGTTTCTACTAAACAGGGACTTCTTGTAGGTCAATGGTAGGCGATAAAGGCCAGTCTCACTTCGGTTGTGGGTTCGATTCCCACAGCCCTGTCCGACGCGATGGGCTGTCGCCCGTCCTACAGGTTTTCCTTTTTCTAAAACTATATTACTATAACATCCCATCAATAATATCGAAAAAACTTCTATCCATAAACAATACTAACTTATGTACAACATAATCCATTCCAATATTTAGGCTTATCCATAATACTTCAGTCCACTCTCATAATATATTGAAAATGACTACCAGAGATTTAATACCATCGTTGATCCCCATATATCATAAAATATGTCTTGTTGGTCACATTCCAAACATTCAAAGGCCATAATCATGTACTCTCTTGAATACCCATTGATTCTTAGTGAAAACATTAATGCAGTTAAAAGTTAACACTTTCCACATACCAAAATCCTCAAAATTCTATATACTCAAACCATGATATCACTTAGTCCTTATATCAATCATGTGCTCATGAATACTATTAAACATTTCATTTTCTCGTTTTCCCTTCATTATGCACATATCATCTTATTTCCAAAAATATCTCAATCACTTTGAATACCACATTAGACCAATACATAAATATTCCAATACTTTATAATACAACATTATTTTGGAATCCCAATACATAAACACTTAATCATTCCACCACATCGTTGTCATATTCAACATCTCCAATAGTGATCGCATGTGACTTCCCTTTGTCCTTTTCCTTAAGCGGTTGCTCATGTCGATCATCACTAACCCTTGGATTAGGGAATTTATTAGCATAATGCCCCATTTCCTTGCACTTAAAGCATTGAAGTGTTGGTGGTGCGTTCTCTGCAGTGTTTGCTTTATTCACATCATTAGAAACCCTTTTTTCCATTACTTCGACACTCAGCTGCTCGATGACCTTCTTTTCCACACTTAAAACATTTTCTAGTCCCTTTAAGACAATATCCACCATGCTTCTTTCCACACTTTGTGCATAAGGAAACATTCATCTTCTTTTCACCATTATTTTGAGATTTCTCCTTGAACTCCATCTTTCGTTTCTTTTCAAAACCATGAGATGGATATGTAACACCGACTTCCATTTCTACCTTCATAGCACAACGCCCAATTTCTTCATAGCTACTGAAGTCTCTTATAGGTAATTCCGTTCGAAGACTTGGTTTTATGCCACTGAAAAATCGATCAACTTTACTTTCAGGTTGGATGATAATGCCAGATGCATACCTTGCAAGTATTGTAAAATTCTCTTCGTATATACCAACAGATTCATCATCCTTCTGTTTCAGCTCAAGAAACTCCTTTTCCATCTTTGTTCTAAGAATACGAGGGATGTACTTACTGAAAAACAAGTTCTTGAACTCGTCCCATTCCATAGACTCAATTTCATCTCTTGGCCTCGTATTCTTGATAAGATTCCACCATTGATAAGCTTCACCTTCCAAACGATATACTGCTAAGATGACTTTAACATGCTCAGAACATTGAATCACTGAAAATATCTTTTCAGTGGTACTGATCCACGGTTCAGCAACAAGTGGATCAGAAGACCCACTGAAAGAAGGTGGACGTTGCCTCATGAAGGACTCAATAGAATATTGTTCCCTTCACTGCTCATTTGGAAGTCCAGAATGATTCATAGCTTGTGTAAGTATATCAATAAGATTTTTCACTCCATCTCCCATAACATTTGTTTGTTCAGGAGGACAATCATTTCATTGTCCATTGCATTGATCAACATGGTTCCTTCGGGTTCCATCCATCGTCTAAAACCCAAAAAGAATAGTGTGAGAGGAAAAAATCATGCTAAGGAAAACAACATAATAAAGGGGGAGTACCTTCAATATCTAACATCTTAGGTTTAATTCTATGATCGTTAGAGTAATTCTAGTATTATAACCTATATGTATACTTAACCTTAGGGACATCCCTAGACATACCTTAGAAATATCTCTAGGGATCTCACTAACGTTTTTGCATCCTAGTTTCCAAAGGTTGACTAAACCGTTACTCTGATACCAACTGTAGAGACCCGAAGCCTGACATACATGGACATTACATTATATTTGTGGAATACTTAGTACATAACAAAAACACACACACAAGTATTGTAATAGTTTAGTGTCTTTGGAAACTCGAAATATAATATTCTAATCCTGGTGAAAGATCGTCAACATCTCCCATAAAGATCTTTTTTTTTCTTATACCTAAAACCTTTCTTTATATCCTGGGGAAAAGAAAACATAAAAGGGTGAGCTCAAATTCTCAGTAAGGGTAAACAAATGATATATCAATCACATCATATACATAAGCACATAACTTTTGGAAATCATAACCTGTAAAAGAGATCATAATTTCATAACCTGGGATAACTCATGGTAGTGAAATGTAATCACAATAATCATAACTTAAAACATTAAACTTTGTGGCATACACACATAATCATAGAGAATCATTTATTGTTAGTCAAGACTCATTTCCAAGACTATCTTAGTAGACAAAGTCCCTTTCTGAACCGAGTCACCCTCGTTTCATTCTTGTTTCACTGAACCGGTATAACCTACCATTCCAGCCATGTCTATCTCATGAGATATAAAATCTTTACCCAATGAATTGGAGGGAGATATAGGTCCCACACATCTCATAATGATACCATTCTTTTGTGTGCCACAAAATCATAAATCATACATCATTGCATAACCCATTCAGTAAAAATGAGATTCATAAACAACATGACATCATAAAACAATTCATATAAGATAAAAGAATTCATAAAAATATTTCCATCACAACATAATCAAATCCATGTAATAATAGGGATATAAACAGATCCCTTTATTATCTTAGATGGAAAATAATTTTGATAAAACACTTTAACTCCATTCATGAGGGAAATATCCTATCTACTTCAAAAACTGTTTTCCTTTCTCAACATGTCATACAATTATATACAAAAAGAAGTTGATTAAAAATAAAATTGAAATCTTTTAAAAGATGATTCTTGGAATTAATGGTTTAAAAATATAATCATGTCGTATAAGTTAAAAAAACATTCTTCGTACTTTTGTCGGAAAAGTCAAAAAGTACCTCGTACGAAAAACGACAAAAGATTACTTTCATATCCTTTACTAAAAACTCACCGAAGGGTAAAATTGGATTTAAAAAATTATAGTTGGATGGAAATAATATTACATTTTGAGGAAACGTGGATGTGGATGATAAAAAACACCCCATTAAATGCCAAAGTATAAACAATCTCGGATAAAAATGATATTGTGATATTTCCCTTACCTTAGGTCCAATTTGCTTTGTACGTGTCCGAAGCTCCTGTATAATGGATTAAATAATGTTATTGACTTATTCAAGAATCATAAATATTGATATGATATCATATATGGTCACATTGTTAACTTCTTATTAGTAATATTTCATTGTTACTTGTTACTCAGGTCTTTATTGCCTTTTGTTCTTATGCGTGTTTTGCCGAATAAATTCTTATTATTCTTTTAAGGTTATAGATAACTTATATCCAGAATGGTATTAGTGTAACATATATCATATTTATTCATTCAATTCATTTATATAATTACTATGTGATGATGATCATGTAGAACGAGTCGCATCACATCGTGGAGACGGTATTCCGTACGTATGCACGAGCGATGATATTATTCCCATGATCGTGGAATTGTATTTAAGTGTATTTATACTATTTCAGTATCAATATCACTTTATAATAATCATATATAATTACTCATTACACCATTATACCCATCCTTGTAAGGTGATGGTGGAAAATAGATTACACCACAGCGTGGAGACGGTATTCCGTACCTACGCACGCGCGGTGATTTCATTTTTCCGTAGGATGGATATAAGGTGAATTAGGGTTGTTTAATATTTATAATAACATATCAGTATTTAAGTAATACTTATCTTATTACTTTATCATGAAACAACTAAAGAAGAAGAAGTTGAAGAAGAAAGAAATTGAAAAGATCGGTAATGGATATTACCTCTTCTTTGAAACGCCTCTTTGAATCCTCCACTTAGGGAACTAAGATTGGTCTTTGAAGAAGACCAGGACCTCTAGGAATATTCTAGGGAAGTGTAGAAGATATTTTTTCAGGGTTTTTCCTATCTTGAGTGCTCAAATTGGTGTGAGGAGGAGGGGGAGGAGGTGCCCTTTTATAAGGGAGGAGAGGGGCACCTTAGGAATATCTCAAAATATTATTTTATATTAAAGTCAAAATCGGTTTATAATGGTTCGAAAGGGTCTTATTTAGAAGTTAAAGTGGGTATGGGTAGAAATCCTATCAACCAATAGGATTTAGACAAGTTTAGGTTATTATTTTAACCTTATCAATGAGATTTAACTCTAAGTTAAATAATTTAACTTTTACCGTGACTTTTTGTTTTCTTACGCTATATGGTTAATACACTTACTATAAGGTGCCAAACGAACCCCAAGTTGTTTATTAATAATATATATATCCTTATCTAAGTCATTTTGCCGAACCATATATTTTTAGGAATAAAATAACAATTAATAATTTAATATTTGATTTAAAAACTATTTTGTGTCAATTTTGACACTATTTGATATATGATTTTTGTAAAAGTCATAATAGAGTTATATGTTCGAACCAAGTTGATTAAATCAACACTAATATATAATAGTAACCTAGAAAATTAGTGGAATTCATAAAAAGTCTCAATTTACATTTATTTGAGCATTTATAACATCAATTATGTTAACATTTCCTTAAAAGGGTAATTACTGCATCATCGTTGTGTCATAAATAAATTAATTTATTTAAAGTCTAAAAATTATAAATAAAATATAATTATGTAGGAAATATTTTTATCTTTCTAATGAATATTTATAGTCGAATATATCTTATGTATAACCCCATATTAAAAATGTTTTAGTTATTAAACTTTGATTTTAACTATTTTAACTATTCATTAAATAAAATAATATTAAATGTCACAATCTAATCCAAGTGGACCTAACTGGTCATATTATATTCATAAGGTTGTTTTTGGTCGAATTACACTTATGCAGTAGAATTAGGACATGTGTTAGGGTAATAGTATTATCATATTTACCCTTAGTTAACCTATTTACTATTAACCGTGGTAAAAAAAGTAAAAAGTTACTATTCACCAAAAAATTATTTTTATCTCATTGAACCACATTTTACTTACTGATATCAACCATGTCTGTCCTATTTTCGAAATTCCATTCACAGAAGCGGTAAAATTATGTTTTATGCAAAATTCAGTTTTTAACCTACCACTTAGTGGTTTCACTATTCATAAAAATTTTAATGTTTTCAGAAAAATACCAAAAATTAGGCCTAAGATAAATTAGATATTATGAACTAAAATATGATTTCTATTTTACCAAATTTAAAACATATGAGTTTCATTAATTAATTTAAAAATTAATTCCCATCGTCAACACAAATAGCGTGTTCTTAAGAAATAATAACTATCAAAAGACTGACACTTGTTTATGTCTGGTTTAAATGTGAAATTACATCCAATGACCAACATTGTATTAAATTGTAATAATATATTCTAAATATACTTTAAAACCACTCAAATTAATAATTTATCAATATTAATTATTTCGATTTAAAAAGATGTTTTTAAATAAAATTTAGTAATTTTCAATATTCATCAAAATATGAATGTTATCCGAAAATCACCAAAATTTCACCCTAAGATAATTTCGATATTACGAATCAAAAAATGAATTCCATTTTGAAAAATAAAATGTACAAAAGTTCAAAAAGTGGTTAGTACTATTCATAACGGCTAGTTTTAATAATATTTTAATAGAATATTGTTGTTTAGTGAAACTCGTTATTGCGTACTACACACGCTATCGAGGAAGGTCGTGATTGCGTGTAGAGCAAGGAAAGCCAAGGATGCGTGTTGTGCAAGCTCCTTTTGGTGTAGCGTACAACACAAGACAATAGTGAAATTAAATAGAATATTTTTCATAAAATCTCGGGGTGTTACAAATAGAATATGAAACAATATCCATTCAATAACATTGTATGTAGTTGTGTAAAGAAATAATTACAATTCAAAGATAAAATTTATCTCATTATAAACTATTGATCATTTAACCATATAAAACCCTAGGTTTCTGTGGACACTCAAACCTAAATACCTACATTAATGTATGTCGGAGTCTGAAAAATCCTTGATGGATATCATATAACAGAATTCCATTATAACCATTCATCATCTCAATACATATGAGAATTTCATTATTACCATTCATCTCAATTCATGTTTGAATCACATTTTTACCATTCATCTTCTCAATTTGTATCTGACTGAAATATTTACCATTAATCATCTCAATACATATAGGAATTCCATTATTACCATAAATTACCTCCATTGATTTATTAATTCAAAAATTAATTAATCATACGAATATAAATAATTAATTCCCCAACATATTAATTAACATATTCCTGTTAATTAATTCAATAATTAATTAATCATTTCAATCAATTTCATGATCACACCAAAATCTGTTAGTTAAAATGACAATTAATTAAATCTAATTTAATAATTTCGATACAAAAATAATTAAATAAACTATTATTTATTCCAACTCTAAAATTTAAATATAATAATCATTAATTTTTAAAATAATTATTCTAATTTATCTATCTCAATATCACTATAATTAATTCAAAATTTAATTAACCCAAAAAACTCTATTTCATAATCCCATCAATTCCAATAAATTAATTCAATAATTGATTAATAAAATCAGACAACATCAATATACCATAATTAATTATGTAATTATTTATCCAATTAACAATCCCAATATCCCATAATTAATTCCAGACATAATTATTCAATTCATAATCCAAATATTCTTAATTTCAAAACCCCTTAATTAATTAATTTACCAAAATAATTAATTCAATTTTGGAGAATTATTTGATAATCATATAATAGAAATTATACAATTAAATACATTTAATTAAAATAAAGACAATTGGATTTGAATAAAATGAAACCTACATTAATTGATTGGAAAATTCTCAATAATGGAAAATCTACAATTTGAGTAGAATAATAATGTAGAGAGAGACCTAGATCTGAACCCCTAATTCCACATCAAACAAAAAAGATTCCAAAATTTATGATCTACCAACCCTAGATCTAGATAAAAAAAGTTGATAATTTACCTCAATAAATGATGGAGAGAGAGCTAATAATAAAGAAACGACACAGGATACGTTCCTCTTACCGGGACGTGTGAAAATCATTGATTCAGACTTTGAATAATAATGAATGGAGGTCAGAAGGGAATAAAATCTATATGGGAGACTCCAAAATAATTAAAGTATTTAGAGGGTTTATCTATGGATTATTATGGGTTAAAATTGAGGGGAATGGGGTTCAAAAAATTTGAAACTAATTTTCAAGGTAAATTAAGACCCACACAAGATTTTCATGGCGGGGGCTAAAAAATTTCCAAATCGCAAGTGTTAATCACGTGCCTCTAATATTGATTGGGGGTGGATGGATTCTCATAGAAGGGTATATGGGTTGAAAAACCATGCACTAGATGTGAGAATCCCTTCAATATTTATTTTCATGGTTTTCTATGATGGGGCGTATGGTTTAGGAAAAACATGTTCCATCCTTTCACTTTCCCTCTTCCTTTCAAAATTCTCAATTTTCACCCAAATAACCCCCAATGTACAATCTAAAACAAGAACACTGAACACTAAGAAAAGGGGTACCAGTAAAGAATTATGAGACATCACCATAAAGAGTTTAGGATCATAAAATCACGCCACCTTATAATATATATCCCTTGATCCCTAATCCCATGTATCAATAAGATTCAATGTCATAAATGTTTGGAAACTGAGCCCACATATGTACTTCTCACTACCATGTTTCCTCCTACGCACATCCATATTACCGCAATACACGAACTATCAGAATAGTCTTTCCCCAAAAACAATTCTCACTAGAATTCAACAAAGGTATTAGATGATCAATAAGGGATGCAACAGTCTTAAGCTCAATATCATCCACATTGATCACATTACAAGGGACAGGGTGATACTACGGAACTTTTGAAACATTTAAGACGTCATTTATAACACTATATCACTATGTGAGATCCTATTGGTACACCACAAGATGGATTATCTCCACTACCACAAATAATCCAACATACTTCGCTACTAACTCATCCTATATCCATAACCTATAGTGACCCAATCTTGTAGACACATTAAGGAAAACATGATCACACTCTATAAAATATAAGGGTCATCGAAGACTATCAACACATGGATTCTGTCTAGTTTATGCCATATCCATACACTTCTGAATCAAATAATCTTTATTTTATGTCGCTTTCACAAGACCTAATATCAATAGCTCTGAATCACCAAACTCCATCCAACATAGAGGTGATCTACATGTCCTACCATAATGTTCCTTGTATGGTTCCATCTAAATAGTTTCCTGATAACTTTTGGTATAAAAACTCTACAAAAGATAGGTTCTTCTGATAAAAACCAAAAAAATTAAGGACACAGGCTCATAATATACCCTTAATCAAAAGTTTAGTATGCTCCAACATCCCATAGCTATGTGGGCGGAATGTTTTACTCTATAAAATTTATTTACCAAGAACCTTCATAAATCCCTACATGAAGTGTGAGGTAAAACTCAAGTCAAATTCTGAAACAAAAGTATGTGACACCATTTGAAGATAGACCACATATCAATCATATAACACTCTCAGCTGATCCACTGAGAAGGTCTCCTGTATAGTAAATAAAACAGAATCTGTTTGTTTAAAAATCCACAATAACCCAAATAGAATCATTATTTTGAGGAGTCAGCGGGAGATGCACTACAAAGTCCATGGTCGCATTGTCCCACATCCATTATGGCATAAAATTGACTAAAGTAAACCTCCACGATGTTGATGCTTAGCTGTCACGAACCAAACTGGGTCGACCCTGAACTGGTCACCCGAGCTGGTCCGTGGCAAGTCCCGAGTGGCGTTCCCGATCCCCACGGGCTATAAACTAGTGCTGGTCATCAAAATTAAACAGGTGGGAACGATTTGGCCAAAAAAAAATAAACTAAGCAGTAGAAAAATAAATATAACAGAAGAAAATAAATAATGAAACAAAATAGACAACACTAACATCAGAAATAAAAATACACAACAACCATACATCCACGTGAACCCGCGGTCACCACCCAACCAAACAACAGCGTCGCTCCATCACTGAGCGACTCAAACCAAGAAAAACTAAACACAAGGAACCTGCAACTGAAAAGGTAAAATTTAGGCGTGATCACAAGAGTACTCAGTAGGTGATCCAAACAAAAAATCCAAAAGCACTGCTAGTAAATAAATAATCTACAAATTCTGGGTTTGAACTACAATGTATAAAAGTATGCTTTTGATAATGTTTCACTTGAAAATAAAAACGCGAGACATTAACCTTATTATTTTCAAAAGTTGAATTCCTTTCATTGGTTCCAATTTCATTCTAAAAGGGAATGAAGTGTTACATTTTCAAATTTTACAGAAAGAGAATAATACATTTTCATTTGAAAACCATTTTCACAAAGTATAACAGTATAAGCTGTAAAGAACAACTGAAAGTAAACAAGCAAGGAAAAAAAGTAACCATGGGTGATCTTAATCATCCCTAGAAAACCCCTGGACGTACTCGGGTTTAGACTACCTACCGGCATGGTAATCCATAGTCAATAAAAAACTGGCCTGCCTACCATCCAACCAGTGGCATGCCCCACAAGGCCTTACCTACTAAGGGGGGACCAACCCGTCTAATCGGGGTTTGCCAGCAACCGTCACTCGATTATCTAAAAGATTCCTAGGAAACCACGGTGGTTTTAATAATATTGTGTAAGTGGGAGGCCCTCGCATGCGTGACTCACCTCACCACACTTTCCAACCCCTTACACAGACACATCAACATGACAACCCTCAAAGGGAAGTCCCCCTGTAGAGATGTCTCATAAGTATGTATATATATATTTATAACCACTCCATATTCCATAATGTTCCAAACAGGCCTCAGAAACCATGCAATAGAAAAAAATATCCAACAGACGGAACACACGCCATCATGTTGAAAACCAGTACACACATAGAACCTCATTTAAGAAACTCAAAACAACATTTTAGAAATGAAACACATTAGTGTCACAAGTAAAACCACTTTTCAATATCCTAATGCATGCCACTTTTTTCAGGAGCCAAATGGGCCTTTAATAATTTTTTTAAAGAACGTTGTTTCTGAAATGAAATCCAAAATTTTATTCATGCGTAAAATGAAAAAAAATTTCAACAACAAATTTTCCACACTGGAAGATTCCAAAAACATGTTTAATGGAAAAACGAGCATTTTATCTATTCAAGGATTTATGAGAACACAATTTTCCATAAACAATACACCTGCCATTTTACACACACCAAATCCATTTTCAATCGCACTTCAACATGTCTTGCACACATTAAAAAGAACTCATTTAGCTATATCACAAGAAAACCACTCAATTAAGTCCTAGAAAAATGCTTCCAGTGCAATGATATAATTAAACATATTTCATTTTCAGCAATTCATCACAATAATCAAAACTATTTAATACTACTTTAAATTTACTAAAATTCAATAAAAAGAGAAGGAATAAATAAATTCTAAAGTTAAAGGCAAGTTCATGGGGAGAAAACCTACCTCGAATTGCAGTCCAAACATGACGATGTGACCCGCTTCATGCTTTCGCACAAAAACCTGCAAGCTGACTACTCGGTGCGGACCAACGCAAACAATAAAAATTACCAGGGACTCAGAAACACAATAATGTATTGACCTAAAATTATACTAACAAATAAACAACAAAAACCTCACCTGGGTGCAGAGGTATTCTCAACCAGAAGGGTCTGAATGGGGTTCACCGGAGCGGCAGGACCCATAACGGGAGGCCAGGACAACACCCGCAAGGCGCGGGCTGGCCGGAACGACGCACGAAGGCCGCGCGCTGGCCAGAACAGCACCGACAGAGAGCGCGCAAGCCAAGACGACGTCGGCAGGGCGTGGGAAGTCTGGGACGACGCTGGTAGGGGTGGCACGACACCGGCAGGGGAGGCGCCGGAAAGCACGACGCCAGCAAGGGCGACGGCCGGCGACCGAGATCCATCGGGAGGAGCGGCGGAGTGCCGCTATAGGCGGGAAGAGGAGGCGGTTGGCTGGAATATGGCGGGAGGGCAGCGGTGCGGGGCGGCGTTGCACAACGAAGGGAGCATGCCGGGAGGGCGTCCGTGGAACTGGCGGTGGTGCATCGTCGGGGAGGCGACTGGGAGGGCGCGTGGCAGAGACACAGGAGTGGAGTAGTGTGGCGGTCGGGAGCGGGGTCTTCGCGGCGAGTCGAGGGCACCGGTGGTCCCCCGAGGCCAAGGGGAGCGGTGTAGGGCACTAGGAAGAGTGGGAGCCGGACGTGGGGTGCGGCAAGGCGGAGGGCCGGCGAGGAGGGCCGGCGAGGCAGTGGCCTGAAGGAGGGCAGGGCGGGCAGCTGGGTGGGGGAGAAGGAGAGGGGGACAGGGCCGCCGCACAGAAGAGAGAGGGTGGGGGGAAGCTAGGGTTTGGTTAAAAAATATATATATATACAATAACAACAGGATAATAATAATAATAATAATAGTAATAATGAGAATAAAAATATTAACAATAATAAGAATAAAAATAATAATAATCATAATAATAATAATAATAATAATAATAATAATAATAATTAGTTAATTTTAATAATAATTATTTTAATCAAAACATTTAGGATATTAAAATTACTTAAAAAAAATAAATGCACACACAGATATAAATATATATATATATATATCTATATATATATACGTATACTGACATATGTACCTATATCCAAACATATATAAAGATATATTTATATATATACATACACATATAAATGTATATACTTATATATATTCACATATAATCATATATATATATACATGTATATATATACACATATATAAACACGCATGCAGAGACACATACAATATGAATAACCTCAAAAATAATAACAATAATTTAATAATAATAAATTTCCTCTGTAAATATTTTAATATTTAAAACACCGGGTGAAAACAATGTCACCCGGGCCGAAGACACGGTCACCGCAGACGATGCGGTGACCGCACACCGGCGCTAAACTGCCAACACAATTAAACTTTGAAAATTTTAAACCAGGACCAAGAAAGAAGTAAAAATAAGGGAATCTACAAATGGGGTGTGACAATTCTCCCCACCACAGACACTTTCTGCCCCCAGAAAGTTATCAATCCAAATGTCGGTTACGATTCAAGTCCATAACCAAATGGAACAAAAGGAACCGAAAAGAACTGAAATCTCCGGATGACATTACTCTACACAGGTCACACCCAACCGATTCAAGAGAAAACTACGGTCTGAGGTTGAGTGGACAACATGAAGGGGTTCTCCCCACCATAAGAACTTAACTAGTTCGAAAATTTAACACCCAAAACATGCTACCACAAGGAGGCGGGTCCAGTGCGGGGACTCACAACTAATCAAAACTAACTCTTATAGCCCGATCAAAACAACTCCTCCGTCGAAACGTTGAACCCTCGACTAGAGTTAACAACCTTCAACACCAGGGAAACCCCATGAAGTAAACCCATCCATTCCGACAATGTCGTTTCTCACAAAGACGCTTACATCTCCAAACAAACACAGTCAAACTGAGGTCAACTCACGCAAGATCCAAACACACCTCTAAGAAAAACGCACGATTCAGATAATCACAATTTAGACAAAAAAACTATTTGGATTACAATCGAACACATTCACCCCAACTTAAAAACGAAAAAATGAACCTACAATAATGCCAAAATTTTAATAGTGGAAGAATGAGAATGAAAGAACTTCTAATTCTTTGATTCCAACACCGAACACAAAACCCGACCCAAGGATTCACACCCCCAGGAACTCCAGACTGTGCGCACGATTCACCCCGAGACCTGTGGCTGGGGCTCTGATGGCTGCAACATCTCTTGCCTCACTATAAGGCACTGACATTTTTCCAATCACAGCGTCCTCTCCATGTGACTCTCCCTGTAAAACATCTCTAGATGATCCAGACACCTGGAACGATGACATGTCATCGATGGGGTGTGACATGACGACATTGTATACCCTAAACGTCCATACTGATGGTACACCATTAGACGGTCTGACGAACTGAAAAACGGAGCCACTGTATAGGACTCTTTGGAAACAGATCCATCTGACACACTCTGCTCATCATATGGGAGACCTACACGAGCAACTGGATAAGGTGGATTTCCAACCATGTGTGCTCCAGAGACTAACTCAGCTAAAAACACCTTATGCACCAAATTCTCAAATTTGATGCCTGAAAAAGGGAGGGATCTCTCCATGATCTCTAGACAAAGACACCCATTAAAGGGAGGAGTTTTCATCAGATCTTGCGATGCTATCTCTGGAAAAGAGATACAAAATCCTTTAAATTGTCAATACATGCTTTCACATCTGTTGGCCATGTCGAACACACATGAGATCTTCCACCTTATTCATCTTCCTCTCTTCAAGTATAAACCTTCAGACGAAAATGACTTTAATGAAATCCCACATCATCACAGCTTTTAGTGATGGCGGGGAGAAAAACTCTCACTCATCCAACGATGGACCATAGAAAAAACTCAAAACACCATGCACTCAAACAGCGTCGAGTGTTCCCAATGTTCTAAAGATACACTCCACTTCTTCAAGCCATTCTACTACCTCTACCGGACCCGATCACTATGATGAACAGGTAATGTCCGAGAAGGACCAAAAATCGGGCATGAATTATCACAATCCTTAGGGACCTTTATGGGCAGCATTTCCTGAGAAACATATGAAACACAGATCCAAACCAATATCAAACTAAAGCACATCAATAACAGATCCTTCATCAAAAACAGTCAACAAAAATGACTAAAAAAATACAAACACAATCCAAAATAAAATCCCTCTTTTAAAATACCCATTTTATTTTATATTTTAAAACATCCTTTTTCTAGACCACTTTCCAAATACCAATCCACTTTCAAACCAAAATCACTTTCCAAAACCATTTCCCCTATTTAAAGGAAAATTTAGAAAATAAGACCAAGCCTTTAATTTCAAATAAACACCCAGGTAATCCCATGACCCATTGCACATGTCGTTATCCACATTCCATTCATACACGCACCAACACCCACTTTCCATGTATTCTCACACCTTTGAAAACGTTCATAAAGAGGACCCAATATTTCACCCCAAACCATTCTCAACCAATTCCAAGCAAACAATGGATTTCAAAATCAATATCTTTCAGTTTTAAAACAAATTTATTACATTTAAAGTCATTTAAAAGAACCCAGTCCCATTTTGAAAAACCCTTTCACATTTCCAACAATGCACTTACACCAACAAGAGTGAATACAACACTCAAATTGCTTCAAACACCGGATTGAGGGACTAGCGGTCACACTTAACATGGTGACATGGTAGTGGGTCATGCCCCAAGTAAGCGTCAACAACTAGGAGGAATTAAATCCAGGTACTCGGACTCCACATGTGTCACTACTCCATGTGAGATCCCGATGTAACATCGGTTTACCTTCGTTGTCATCCCTCAATCCAAAACAAACCAGAACAAAACAAAGGCTCAATTCTCGGACTATCCCTGGAGACTCAAGGTGCGGAACGGGCGAGGGTTCATGACTTCCTTCCCGAACCTACCTCTCAAGTCCTGACAATCCTATTCTCTATCTACCAGACCCCACAAATAACAAGGGCCTCCTCTGATACCATTTTGTCACAAACCAACTCGGGTCGACCCTGAACCGGTCACCCGAGCTGGTCCACGACAAGTCTCGAGAGGCGTTCTCGATCCCAATGATCTGGAAACTAGTTCCGGGCATCAAAATTTAATTGGTGGGAACAATTTGGCCCAAAAGAAAATAAACTATGCAGTGGAAAAATAAATAGAACAGAAGAAAATAAATAAATAAACAAAATAGACAACACTAAAAACAGAAATAAAACTACACAACAACCATACCTCCACGTGACCTCGTGGTCACCACCCAACCAAACACCAGCGTCGCTCCATCACTGAGAGACTCAAACCTAGAAAACGTGAACACAAGGAACCTGCAACTGAAAAGGTAAAATATAGGTGTGAGCACAAGAGTACTCATTAGGAAATCCCAATAACAAATCAGAAAGCACTTCCAGTAAATAAAGAATATACAAATTCCAGGTTTGAACTACAATGTATAAAAGTAATCTTTCATAATATTTCACTTGAAAATCAAAAAACGAGACATTACCCTTATTCTTTTTCAAAAGATGAATTCCTTTCATTGTTTCCAAATTCATTCTAAAAGGGAAATAAGTGTTTCATTTTCAAATTTTACACAATGATAATAACACATTTTCATTTGAAAACCATTTTCACAAAGTATACCAGTATAAGCTATAATGAACAACTAAAAGTAAACAAGCAAAGAAGAAAAGTAACCATGGGTGATCCTAAACATCCCTTGAAAACCCATGGGCGTACTCGGGTTCAGACTACCTACCGATATGGTACACTATAGTCAATAACCATCTTGCCTCCCTAATAGACAACCAGTGGCATGCCCCACAAGGCCTTACCTACCAAGTGGGAACCAACCCATCTAATCAGGGTTAGCCAGCAACCGTCAATCGATTCCCTAAAAGACGCCCAGGAACCCACAGTGGTTTTAATAATACTGTGTATGTGGGACGCCCTCGCACGCGTGACTCACCTCACCACACTTTCCAACCCCTTACACGGACATCGCTAAATAACAACCCTCAAAGGGAAGTCCCCACTACTGGAAAACTAACCTTTACCAAAGGTTTGGAACTGTTGGTATAGGCCTCCAAACCGTTGGTATAGACTATACCAACAGTTTGGAGAACCGTAGCCATGTAAGCCGTTGGGATAGGTCTATACCAACGGGTTTCCAAAAACTGTTGGTATAAACCTATACCAATGGTTTCAGAAACCGTTGGTATAGGTAATATGAAATCTATACCAACGGTAATGGAATTGTTGGTATATAAATTCCAAAAATAAAACATCCGCAGGGATTTGATCCCAGGACCCCTCGTTTATCATTGAACGACTCAACCACTAACCTAACATGACTTTTGTGATCATAATTACATAAATATATATATATGTATTCTCATAAATATTTTAAATTTTGATTTATATAATGTTCTCGGTATGAAGGTCTGATAAAAAATGAAAGTACCTATACCAACGGTTGTTAAAACCGTTGGTATACGTCTATACCAACGGTTTTAACAACCGTTGGTATAGGTATTTGGTTGTGATTTTCATTCTGAGGAGAATGTTGAATTTTTGGCCCACTTTTCCCAATGGTTTGGCCAAACCGTTGGGATAGGTCTACCTTTCCCAACGGTTTGGCCAAACCATTGGGATAAGTGGCCAATTTGGGGGGACTTTCCCAATGGTTTGGCCAAACTGTTGGGAAAGGGGACCTATACCAACGGTTTTTTCAAACCGTTGGTATAGAAGCGTTGGGAAAGATCTAATTTCCAGTAGTGCCCCCTGTAGAGATTCCTCATAAGTATATATATATATATATAATCACTCCACATTCCATAAAGTGCCAACCGGGCCTCAGAAACCATGTAATAGCAAAACATTTCCAACAGACGCAACACACGCCCTCACGTTGAAAACCAGTACATACTTAGAATCTCATTTAAGAACCTCAAAAAAATATTTTAGAACTGAAACACATTGGTGTCACATGTAATTTTTTTTTCCAATATCCTAATACATGCAAATTTTATCAATAGCCAAATGGGCCTTTAATCATTTTTTTGAAGGAACACTGTTTTTGAAATTAAATACAAAATTTTATTCATGCTTCAAAGGAAAAAAAAATTCAACAACAAATGATCCACAGTTGATGGTTCCAAAAACAATTTTAAATGAAAAACGATCATTTTCTCTATTCAAGGTTTTAAGAGAAAACAATTTTCCATAAACAATACACCTACCATTTTACACACACCAAAACCATTTTCAATCACACTTCAACATGTCTTGAACACTTCAAATAGAACTCATTTAGCCATATCACAAGAAAACCACTCAATTAAGTCCAAGAAAAATGCTTCCAGTGCAATGTAAGAATTAAACAGATTTCATTTTCAGCAAGTCACCGCACTAAGCTTAACTATTTAATACAACATTAAATTTATTGAAATTCAATAAAAATACAAGGAATACATAAATTATAAAATTAAAGGCAAGTGCAGTGGGAGAAAACCAACCTCGACTTGCAGTCCAAACATGACGATGTGACCCGCTTCACGCTTGAGCACAAAAACGTGAAAGCCGACGACTCAGTGCGGACCAACGCAAAACTTGAAAATAACCAGGGACTCAGATACACAATAAAGTATTGATCTAAAATTATACAAACAAATAAACAACGCAAAACACACCTCTGCGCAGAGGTATTATCAACACGAAGGGTCTGAGTGGGGTTCACTGGGACAGCGAGACTTGTAATGGGAGGCCGGGACAACACCGGTAAGGCACGGGCTGGCCGGAACAATGCCAGCAGGCCGCACACTACCCAGAACAGCATCGACAGGGCACGCACAAGCTGAGATAACGTCGGCAGGGTGCGGAATGTCCGGGACGACGCCAGTTGGGTCGGCGCGGCACCAGTAGGGGCGTCGCCAGAAAGCGCAGCTCCTGCAAGGGCGGCGGCCGGTGACCGAGATCCAACAGGAGGCAAGGCGGAGCGCCGCTGCAGGCGGGAAGCAGAAGCGGCGGGCTGGAATCCGGCGGGAGGGCAGCGGTGTGGGGCGGTGTTGCACGATGAAGGGAGCTGGCCGGGAGGGCGTCCGCGGAACCAGCGGCGGTGCGGCGTCAGGGAGGCGACATGGAGGGAATGGGGCAGAGACGCCAGAGTGGAGCAGGGTGGTGGTCGGTAGCGGGGTCGGCGTGGCGAGTCGCGGGTGCCTGTGGGTGCGCGAGGCCAGGGGGAGCGGTCGAGGGTGCCAAGTAGAGCGGGAGCCGGACAGGGGGTGCGGCGAGGCGGCGACATGAAGGAGGGCAGGGCCCGTGACTGGGTAGGGGAGAAGGAGATGGGGTGGGGGCCACCGCACAGAAGAGAGAGGGGGGGGGGGAGCTATGGTTTGGTTATATAATATATATATAATAAGAACAACATAATAATAATAATAATAATAATGAGAATAATAATAATAATAATAATAATAATAATAATAATAATAAGAATAATAATAAAAATAATTAGTTAATTTTAATAATAATTATTTTTAATCAAAACATTTAGGATATTGAAATAACTTAAAAAAATCAACGCACACACACATATAAATATATATATATATATATATATATATATATATATATACGTATACTGACATATTTACCTATATCTAAACATATATAAACATATATATATATATATACATACACATATAAACGTATATACTTATATATAAGCAAACATAAACATATATATATGTATATATATACACACATATATATATACACATATATAAACACGCAGGCAGACACACATACACTATTAATAACTTCAAAAATAATAACAATAATTTAATAATAATAAATTTCTGACATAAAATTTTTAGTATTTAAAACACAGGGTGAACACACGGTCACTCGGGCCGAACGCACGGTCACCGCTAACGATTCGGTGACCACGCACTGGCGCGAAACCGCCAACACAATTAAACATTGTATATTTTAAACCGGGACCAGGAAAGAAGTAAAAATAAAGGCATCTGCGGTCGGGGTGTGACATTAGCCTTCCCCTTTTGACAGGTGTAGCATCATTTCATGATATCTGGTAACTTTGTTTTCATGTTCAGCCACCTAACATTCAACTATGGTCACAACTATAAGAATTGCCCACATCAAAGCATGAAGTTAACTCATCATATCCTCTTATATACTTGTTAAAAGAACAACATTATTTCCCAGCTAGATGATAACATTCTCATCAATGCTCCACACTGAGTGTGACACCCCAACATCATGCCATTCCCTCAAGGTCAAAAATCCTGGATCCTTATACTGACTATCCCTTGTCTATATCAAAAGTATAGACTCTACTGAAACAGATCTGAGAGTCTTCTGCTCCTGACCCCCTTAACCACTACCTGCATCTAATCCCATAGATTCATCATATTATGCTCATCTCAATAATACAGAATAGCTGATGTTTGAGTTTTATTTATTAAAACACCAGCAACACTGTTTCCTTTCACAAGATCATTCATACTTTACTCACTTCTTCGACAAGCCTGAAAAAAGAACCTCAAATTGAAAAATTACTAAATGAACCTCCAATAATATCCATCTAACTCCATAAATATTTGGTTATCTAAAAAATTCAAGGGATTATCCTAAGAAACAACTACCAAAACCTTTTATGGGTCAAATGACACAACTTCCTCATAGATTGTGAGATTTATGAAGTGTACTCGACCAAACCAAATGTGATACTTAGATAGATTTGCGTAAAGAAAATTCTATCCAAGTTTACACATAATGATGTAAAGATATTGGGATTGATCATTATGAGTCTTGGAGTACACCAATATTTCATTCATATACATTAACACCAATAGATCCAAGTACAGATGGATGATTCATTTCATCAACACCATAAACATTTCTTGTTCATACTTCAACCCAAATAGAATTACGGAGAATTCATATAGGCCATACCCACTTCTCGATGCAGTCCATGGAAAATGAGAAGTTGAAACTCTCAACTGATGATACCCTAATCTCATGTCAATCTGAGAAAAAACACAAGATCTTCTTAACTTGTCAAATAGTCATAGAATATGATACTATATTTTCACTATCATCTGATTCAATATTTGGTAGTAAACAAAAAATCACAGTATCCTATCATTATTATTATTAAAAAAGAACATATAACCGCAAGGTGATATACTTAGGTGGATAAATACCTTATCCTAAAACTCCTCCAACTATGTCTTGTGCTCACGAAGCTCTACTGGTGCCATTCTGTATGGTTGAATAAAAATTGTCTTCTCCCCTAATACGAGGTCAATTATAAATTCCACATCTCTATTAGGTGGAATACCTGAGAAGTATTTATGAAATATATCCAGAAATCCTTACACAAAAAATTTAATAATATCTATGTTAAACCTCAATCATAAAGAATGAAACTAGAAACCATGGATGTATGATTACCCAGTTGCTGGTGAACTGGTCCTACACGAACCACCTTGATATCCCAATATTAATATTGAATATAGTCATCACCCTATGGAGATGTAAAATTCACCATCCTCTTCTTACAATCCATGTGGTATCAATATGATACTAGACATTACATACCCACAATTTGGTCTATGGTTGAAATTTCATGAATATAATGATCCCAAAGAAAACAAAACACCTCAATCTCTAGAGAACATTCCTTTCAGTAACATATTTCTCTAGAACGTACTCCCAATGTTGTATCTATGGTAAACACCTGGCTCATCAACTCCACTACCAAGCTCAAATCATAAAAAATTTGTTAAAAAATAATGGAAACAGAGGAACTACTATCAAAATAAAGAAGTAGCTATCATATGATATACAAGAATAGTACCTCTAAGCATTGTTGTCCCAACCTCACTATCCCAAAGTGTAGGATGAATAGATTTCAACTATCCTTACCCATTTTGATGTGATCAAGTCTATGTCTCGTGAGATACACCACTCTTTTGAAATGGGGACTCTTTCCTAGAAGCACCACATCTACTGACTCTACCCATGTTCCTAGTATAACTCCATCTTAAAACCTGATATGTTGTAAAAGGTCCCCTTCTAAAACCCTACTTTAGTCTAAATCCAACATCACATCCCAACTATTTCGGGTTCCTATAGAACATCTCCACATGCCCCATTCTGCTATCATATTGGTACTCTACTAGTGGCCAGAGGTAAAGTCTATGATAGTGGACCATCCTACCACATTGGTGGAAAAGAACATGGGTAAGATACTGAATAACTGATTATTCCCCCTAGCACCTCTTCTTGCAATCCCCCTAGACAACATAATCATAGTGAAACTTTATTCTCTCAAAATAAATTCCTCCGTATCATAAAAAAACATCCATCTATTCTACATCAGAAGCCACATTCAGGTTCCCCTGATATATAAGAGCTTGATCCTCCACCTCAACAGACTTCTTTGACAGAAATTGGTTAACTTGGGACTCAAAATCACATTTATGTTAATCATGTAAATAAATCACCATAGCCTTATTTCCCTCTTATAATTCTAAATCAAAGCATTGTAAATCTGTAAGGTGTCCAACATAGTACCTCAGAAATATACTAACCTGAGTCAACCACATGAATTCAGATGCTCTCTCCTACCTTGGTGTCTCTGGATAGAAGTTCTCTCCAAAGGTCTTTAAGATATATATCCATAACATACCATAATCCAATATAGTCCATGTCAGAACATCCCACCCACACTTCACTGTTCTTCTTAGAATATAAGAATCCAACTTGACCCTCTTAAAAGTAGGAGTCGTCATATTCTCAAGTATCATCTAGATGGACTCAATCTAGATCTCTACTACCTTGGTTCCTCCCATTCTGGTAAAATTTGGAGGGTGATGCAACATAAATTCTCACATCAACTTATACATACTTTTCATAACCCCAACTGGGTCCCCTTCCATAAATTGCATGAAGCGAGATATCTTCTCATAGATTTCCTCTCCGGCTTCCTAACATGGATCTATCAGTGTCTCAAGTTCCACTCTTGGTAGATCATCTCCATCCATAACCTCCTATCATCCATTAAATAATAATAATCATTTAAGAATATCTCTAAAATTAAAAAACCTGTCTCATGACACATATAAACACTTTTTCATTTTTTCATTATAGGTAAACACAATAAGACACAACATGTATTTTCACTAAATCGCTCGACATGGTCAAAACTGATGAACTATCTATATCCTTAAACATATAATATTAATGACATACTTAACTAAGGATAAGCCCATTCTCATATTCATGTTTCTCATTAGACACCCATTGTTCACATTTTGAAAATTTTTACAATTCTGTCATTCATATTAGGAACCATTTTTTATTCAATTTCACAATTAGGGATAAAAGTTCAAGTTCAAAAACATACCCAAAACCTGTTTTCTCATTCCTTCCTACAATGATGAATGCCAAAAAAATCCTGGCTTCTTAGAATGTTGCATGCATACCAATATCTCGTGTTTTATCATTCCATGAGTCAAATCTCATAAAATCTCAACATCTATAATAACATAACATAAAAAATTCATGACCAAAGTTGAAATAATATTCAACTGTAATATCAGATCTTATGAAAAATAATCCCACCCTGGGTACTAGGTTTTCCTCCATGCATAGGGTAGTTACTCTCTTGCACAATCTCATGACCAAGGACCAACTTTTCAAAGTCTCCTATATACCTTTCAAAAATAGTTTGGCAAATGGAACTAAATGAAAATTGTGCTATATTACCAATTTGAAACATCCCAGCCGAGGTTCCACACATTGATGCCTCAAGTCAGATTGCTACATGACCTCAGGCATGCCTCCACATACGATAGAGGCTTTTTACTAAAAGCAAGGGTCTAATGTCGATTATGGGGAGACTATACTCACTTTATCAGAGTAAAACACCAATGAAAATAAAGAAAAAATATCCAAAATATATAACCCTAACTATAATAATACTAGTATCAGTTGATGAAAAAATAAGAATAACAATGTCAATCCTGAATAGTAGATATTCCATGCCATGTTACATTTCATGTTTCAAAATTAAAACATAAAAGTAATGACATTAAAAATTACCCAGCATGTCTCAAACCATGTCTGGGTTTGAACCATGCTCCATCCCAAACTAATTATCTAATACATGGTCTTTGCCCTTATTATATCCTGAAAACATGACGTCAATTTGGGAATCGATCAGGAAGCCTGATAAGTGTGTGATTACAAGTCAATAGGCCACCAAAAATAATGTCTAAACCAATATATACTCCATAATAGTGTATTTTTATGTATAAAGAAATAAATACAATTCATAAGTAAACAACCATCACATTCTCTAATAATAATTGTTTAATAACATTAACTATCGGGTACCCATGAATAATTGGACCTCAATATCAGCTTTTTTCCATTCCAGATTATGAATAATACAAGAAGTATTTCATATAACTGAATTCCATTGCGACTATTCATCATCTCAACTAATATGTGAGTTCCATTATTACCATTCATCATATCAATTCAAATATTAATGGAATTTCTACCATTACTCATATCATTTCCTATAGGAATTCCATTATTACAATTCATCATCTAAATTATTTAATTAATTCAAAAATTAATTAATCATATAAATATAAATAATTAATTCAACAACCAATTTATTTCCACAACCACATTAATTAATTCAACCTTTATGTGTTCATTTCTATTAATTTCATTGTCTGAAAAATCTATGTTAATTAGTTCAATAATTAATTAAATCCAATTCAACAATTTTAATATAATAATAATAAATTCAAAAATTAATTGTTAAAATTCATCAATATCAATATAAAAATATTTAATTCAATTATTAATGATTCTAATTCATAAATCTTAGTATCTCTATAAATAATTTAAAAATTAATTATTCCCAACAAAGATATTTCATAATCCCAACCATTTAATTTAATTAACTAATTTCAACAATATCAATATCCCATAATTAATTCTACAATTAATTATCCAATTCACTATCCCAATGTCCCATAATTAATTACACAATTAATTATTCAATTCATAATCCCAATAAGTCTAATTTCACACTACGAAAATTAATTAATTGTGAAAATTAATTAATTAAACATAAGAAACTCAATTGTTAATTATCCAATATAAATTATACGGCTATATACATATAATTCAAATCAAGTCATTGGGATTTGAATACTAAATCACTAACTTCAATTCATTGACAAACTCTTGCCAATGTAAAATCCCCAATTTGATTAGAAAAATGTTCTTGAATGAGATTTGGATTTGAAACTGTAAATCAAAAGAGAAAAATATAGATCTCACAGTTACAGATCCAGATCTCATAATAGTAGATATATATCCAAAAATATAGATTATAACATACCTCCAAATATGAGTGAGAGATGAGAGAGAATAAATAAAACCACATAAGATAAGATCCTCTTACCGTGAGGGGGTAGATATTTAATATGGACATTGAATCATGAATAATGGGGGTCTATAAGGGCTTGGAATCTATCTCAGATCCTAAAAAATTGTGAAAGAATGTCTAGGGTCAAGGTAGGTCCAATTACAGGTTAAAATGGGGGGGTCGGTAATTTTAAAAATTAAATTATTGGTAATTTAAAACCCACACGTGATTTGTGGTCTAGGGGAACATGATTTTTCAAATAGTTTTCCATTATAAAGTGTCACTAATATGGGATGCACAGTTTCACCTAACAGGGTGCATAGTTTGAAATTTTTTTTGTCATCCAGGAAAGTCCCATCTGTGGGGGTTTACAAGATTTTCTGGGATGGGGTGCATGGTTTGGAAAACCATGTGCTAACTATGCACATTACATATTCATTCTAAAATTCTCAATTTTCACCTAAATTATCCCCAAGGTAGAATCCAAAATATAAGTAAAAAATCTAATAAAAAGTGTACCTATAAATAAGAGTGAGAAATCTCCATAAATGTTCAAGATCATACATTGACAAAAAAACCTCCAATGACAATGATAATTTATATTAAACATTTATTCTAGTTAGTACCACATTACATTACCTTTATAAAATTAAATAATTGTAAACAAGGGAAATTAAATTTTCAAAACCATTAGAATAAAAAATCATATAAAGAAATATATAAAATAAAAAATTTCAATATTCATACAACTAATATTAATTATGCATGTACCTCTTTAAGAATTCTTGCCTACAATGGTTACACTCTGACTTAAACATAGTATGGAATCAAGGTCCTATCATAATATTAGTGGTGGCCCCAAATTTTTTTTATGATCTGGCGTCCTTGACCCACAACAAATGTAAATTTTTTGTATCACCACTTCCCTACCAATTTCATCCAATCCTCACTTTTACATAACTTCATAAATTATAAAAAATGTCAAACGAAGGACTATTACCAATCTCTCATGACCCATCAACATTGGGATCCCCTTTTGGGATGAAATTGAAGGTTGAATATAATCTCCATAGTCTGTCTCACAAATTTTATTAGTTCGTGACTATCACAGAGGGTATAAAACACACAAATAAGAGGCATTTCCCTCATATACCAATCAAATAGTAGAATAAAAATACAAATAAAACATTAATAAATTACATTCAATAAATAATTTTTCCAACTCAAATATGTATTACCTATGGATGTATATAATCATTGTGAAAAATAACTCACGATTTTCTCTTATGAGTATAAATGATCTTTTTAACCCTCCCTCTCTAACCTAAACAATAACTCCAATATCCATAGGACTATGTTATAAAAAAATTAATAGTTTTAGAGGGAGAAGAACATGAGAGTAGTCAGTAGGATCAGTGTTATAAACAAATTCACATTCATATGAAATAATTATGCAAGAGTAGTAATGTGTAATGTAAATATAGATAAATATAAATGTCAAATAAATGTAGCATAATCATAAGAAACACAAATTACTTAACACCATGTTCCACCTAATTTAACAAAACATATTCCAGTTCATATGACTTACACAACCATTTATTAACCATGAATCTAATAAAATACCCAATGTGACTAAGAATTAAATATTTCACAAATAATATTTAATAATGGATACATATCACAAAACCCATTTATGTAAGAAACAAATATTTATAAATTCTCCCAAAAATTCATCACCATGTTTCCCTATCCATTTAGACATAATTATAACCCCCAACTAGTTAGTGAACCATAGTAGGACAACCCCTCATCAAATACAAAGGAATGATTTATTGAAATAACATCCACTTATCCACACATCAATCCAACCATTTCACCAAACATTACAATTACACATTATTCTCATCACTAAATATATCCATTACTAAATATGATAACACAACATGTACACTTATCATAACCATATAGTGATAAGAAAATTTAAATACATAGTGCATAAACCTTAAACCTCCCCCTTCCATTTATATCCCCTACCTATAACAATATATTTATTTAATTTTTATCATAAAAGGTATCAAAAAATGATTTAAATCGACTTTTTTCCCTCTTCCTACCATACACAACCCCCACAATGAATTCACACCATATCTGCAGAACTATGATAACAAGTATATATATATACCAAAAACGAAATCTATTATATCCTATATATATATCTTTCAAGATCCATCAAAATATCTTAATTATAACATTAATATCTTATATCCCATGAAATTACACCTTTTATCTTCATTCTCCATGTCATATTCCAAACAAAACATTCATAATATCAAAATAACAACACATTTATCAACACATTTCATAACCAAAAAATAACCATCAACATATTTAAACTAATAGAAATATAAATCCACACATCAAAAACAAGATATTTTTTCCAAATTATTTATAATCTCATTATTTACTATTTACATGGTAGATTATGTTATTTATACCATAAATAAAATTTTCCTTTAATTCAACATCATTCTTCCATTATTAGATTTTATTTTTTGTTACCACATGATATTTTTCATAATAGTAATAAAAAATTTATTATTCTTATTTATTTATTTGAACCCATTACATTTACCTTTAACATAACCCCTAAACCTAGTAAATAAATAGATAAGACACTTCACACATTTATTTCTATAACCACACACAGAGCACCACCCAATCCATATTCAAACACTGATAAATTTAGGAATAATAATGTTGAACCTTCACAACCCTTATCAATTTAACTCTTAACTTCTTAAATTTTAAAACATATAACAACCCATTAATGAAAAACTCCCATGTAGTTCCTCTTTATTTTTAGCATACACATGCCTCCCAACTCACAAAAACACATTATTATGCTTAGAAAATGAAGAATAAAAGGATAATACATAATAAATCTTCTCCCAATTAAACCATTTATAACACAAACCCAACTATACCAACTAGACTCCAATTAATACATCCCTAAAAATGATATAGCATCTAATAACTAAAAAATACCAATTGAATTAGAAAAAAATACATGACTCCATATAAAATGTATCACAATCTCATGAAGACTGAGACCACTACTTAGATCAAAATAAGAAGAAAATAACTTAAAAATACTATAAAAAGTGAAAAATTTATAATTAGAAATCTATATTCCATATTTAATTTATCATTTAAATAAAAAACCCTAAAAATAAATATTTCATTCTGATTATCATATTCACTTTAAT
This sequence comes from Viscum album, assembly GCA_963277665.1. Taxonomy (NCBI): domain Eukaryota; kingdom Viridiplantae; phylum Streptophyta; class Magnoliopsida; order Santalales; family Viscaceae; genus Viscum; species Viscum album. The sequence goes on from OY728133.1 coordinate 672,576,430, forward strand.
GTCATTAATCACGTAATCAATATCAATGAATAAGAGCTGAAAAAAATCCAGTTGGTGTTTTTTATGGTTTTTTTTTGTGTTTGATAATTTCATATAAAGGATGTTTGAATAGTTAAAAAATGGTGATGTTGGTTGGAATCTATCATATATATATTTTTCTGGAGACTATACACCGAGTCACAATACTATACTTTTTTACATGGAATTTAATGTTATGAGTTCTCTATCCACTATTTTAGGCTATCCATCTGCAAAACATTTGGTACCTCATGATTAAAGATTTATAAGTGTGATTACAAATACCATGAGGTGAAATGTTTTAACCTTCACAATATAGTAATGTAGGTAGTGTTCCGGATGTTTTATGGTAATTGAAAAATACAACCAGTCAATGCCAACTGCTAAAGCGGGTAAACACCGTTACAAGGTGGCGTCTGATGATAATAACCACTATATTAGTCTGTCATATGGGATAGTTTTTGTATAGGCCCATCATGGCTGAAAACTAATAATATGTAGGACCATGAAATAGGGTTTCAATAAGGATAAAATCATGGTATGAGGCACCATAGTGACTTACCTAGTATGCCAGCCATAAATGGTGGTTCATGAATCATTTTCATATATTGAGTAGAGACCTCTCATAGAAAATTATAGTGTAGTATACGTTTGATATGTCCCACACCACAAATGAAGGTTTCTTCAACATAGTAATAAAAGACAATATTCATTATTTATTTGTGACAAACATCGTTAGAAAGTGACAAGGATACAATAGTGACTAGTTTCATTTAAAATTAATTGATTTTTAGGGTTTTTGAAATTTGAAAAGTAGGTTTATACAAAATCATGTTGAATATAGTGAAATCAATGAGGTAGAATATTCATTCACTATAGAAGGTTTATTTATAGTAGACTAAAATAACTGAGTAATCATATAACTACAAATAACAACTTGGTAGAAAGAATAAACACAACACAATAGGAAAACTTATAATGAATATTATGCCACCACCTTCTGTACATTCTAGGAAAATTAATTGGGTGATATTTATTGACTTGGTCAAAGATTTGATGCCACACAATAGTATAGTTTCATACAAAAGAATATGGATTTTTTTATATAGTATAGACTATAATAGAATGAGTCATACCTTTTAGAATACGTAATGAAGGATTTCTATATTTTATGTACATAGACTACACCATGATCAATCCATTACCAAAAAGCATTTACATTTTATTGAAATTTAAAAGGTAGGTTTCGGACCTAAATTTAAGATTCTTTATGATACTTTAATGTCTCCCAATAACTAAATTATATTATAGATAGAATTTTTTTTTCTTATTAGGATCAGATAAATGAAAATTTTGATCTCAATACTTATATCAAAGTGGTTGGATGATTTCTCTATAATCATCACACAATAGTTCTTAATAATAAAGTATAGAAGAGTCACTATGTTTTTGAAGAAGAGAGAATCATTATGGATATTGATTAAGGATATATATCTATTTCATTTGAGAAAATAAAATAGAGAGATATAAGTTTATGAATGAGATGTTTAAATAGAAAGAAGAAGGATATTCATGTGGCCATACTTATAGGAAAATCATCTTTCTATATAGATGTGATACACCAGTCTAGATTAATTTCTAATTATACATTTTTATAGAATAATAAGATAATATATAACATAGTGAGATCCTATTTATTGATAAAAAAGTGATCTTTAAAAGGTTTTTTATAGATACTAAATGTGAAGTGTTAGTGAAAAAAATCTAATTTTTAATCATAAGTCAAGAAGTAATATTAATGTCTCATGTGGATAGGAACATTTACATGCATGATCCATGGATTATAATAGGTTGGTAAAGTTAAATTTCTTTTATTTTATTAGTTATTTATTTGTATAAAATCATATCGAGGGAGTGGAGCGTGTTTGTCAAAATAGATAATGTGAACTTGAAAAGTATAAATATTTAAACTGTAATTCCATAATTCAACCCCAACTGCTCCCCCTTAATGTAAACACCATGATTAGTGACCAAAAATTGGTTTTATAGTAAACCTTTTCTAGTGAATTATTTTATCTCTTGGAAGTATTGAATAATTGTAGTTGTTAATAAAAATGTCATTTCCATTTTACGGTAAGAATTTATAGTGGTGAAAAAAATAATACAACATTACTTCTGTTCATTAAGAATATGTAATATTAAGAATATTGTGAATGTAATCCCATATTGTATGGATATTGGATATTTATTTGAATGATATCACAAGGAGATAGATATTGATTCCAAGGTGATAAATGAAGTGGTGGGAGATTTCGAGAAACCCTATCTATACTAAGGTTATGTCATGAAAATCCTCACATGGTATGTTGGAAAAGAATGTAAATATATATTAAGGAGATTTTAATATTTAAAGGGTAAATTAAGGTGATTTGGAATATGTATAAGGATATTATAATGAGCGTTAATGAGGTGTTAGACGTATTTGTTGTCAAATATACATTCTCATTGAATATATTCATGGAAATTGAAAAAATAATAGTGATGTAAAATTTTTCAAAAGAAACATGAGATTACTACCTCCATGTTTCAATGTGAAGCTATTTATTTTCGATGATAAAATAAAAAATAAGGTAACATTGTATAGAATCTATATTAATATTATGATATATGATATGAGGAACACAAATAGTTTATCTATTATAATGTTGAACACTTAGGTGTTATATTTTAAGGATATGATGTATCTCATGAAGGATAAGTATCCTGAAGATGAATAGGTTGATGATATAATGTATTTTATTTTCACTTGTAATTAATGTGGTAAACTAATATCAGTTTAAATATTCCACTCTTTAATTTTATATTTGAAATAGTTAAGCGTCTTTAAATTTGGTGTCCCAAATTGTTTTAGTCTAGAAAAGGTGATACAATCCACATAATAAATTAAACCAATTATGTGAAAGGTAGGAGGAAATATAAATTACTCAAAAGAAGAAAAAACAGCCACCATAATATGAGTGATTGGAGGAAAATTAAGTAGCTAAGTTAGAGTATTGTTAAAATATTATACAAGATGTTATGATGGACGTTGTAGTCAAACTGCAAATTGATGATAATGATGATGATGATGTTAAAATAGATTGAAAATTACATATTGAATCCAAACTCATAGACACCCAAAAATAAATTAATATTTTTAGGGTTTAAATAAACAAGGATATTGTATTTTTATTTAATCCATGATTTATATGATGAAAAAGGAATATGATAAGTCCATGTTGAGGGTGGATACTAAAAAACTAAAATCTAGAAATTTTGGAAACTTAGAGAATAAAATTGAGACTAGGTTCAAATCTGAAGAGAAAGGATATATAATTGATGACCTATATAAATATATAAAATATAGATTAAAATAATTTCATAGATTTAAATATAATTCATAATGTGGAGACAAATGTATAATGTTCAAGAAGGACTCATTCCTCCCGGTGTGGCATAAAAACGATCAAGCACATTAGTGATTGAGGAATTCCATGGGGTATTCAATAATGAATTTTTATACTATTATATGAGTTAAAAATTTTATGTAAAGATAAATGAAATTTGGTTCATTATAAAAATAATAAATATGAATTAGATAATGAAAAAACAAAAACATCATCTCCCAAAGGAAGATTGATTTATTGAACTCATAGAAGACTCTTATTAGTGCTATGGGAGATGGAAAAAAAACACATAAAATATTATAGTTAATTTATGGAATCTTGACGAGTATCCAAATTATATTCCCCATTAAAAAAATTCATCCGAGTGATTAATAACATCAAAAAAAGGAATGTATAATTTCTTCATTTTCATATTATTTTATTGGTTGCATCATTTTTAGTAAAGGTTTCTTGAATAAATAAATGTATTTTAATTCATGGATGGAAATTTTGGTATTAGATGACTATAAAAATATGGAAGAGAACACATATAAAATTAATGAAACAACCTAAAACACAAAATATATTATTAGTAATATAATATTATAAGCAGTCTATAGAGTTGAAAAACAAGTAGTACAATCCACCATCGAAAAATCTGAACTATTGGCCCTTGGTAAAGACAATGAGGGAATTGAATTATAACATGTATAAAATTTTATTCAACGAAATCGAAAAGTATAAAAAATTTATTCTAGATATTGGGTGTAAATATTATATTATTGGAAATGAATTCCTAATCATCAGCATCAAATATGATAAATATAGTGTTTTTAATTTCTTTAATGAGGATAGAAGAAAAATTATTGGTTATGGAAATGAAAAAGTTAGTTGTAATGAATTAAAAATTGATGAATGTTATACATTTTTTAGTGCTTATACACAATTTAAAAAATGTATCAATTTTTTTTTTGATTCAGGATACACTATGTTATTCAATAAGAATACATGTAGCATAAATAGTGGAGAAGATTTGATTGTTTTTCTTGGTGGGGAAACAAAGGAGAATCATTACATTATTAGCGAAGAAAATATATCCATGTTGCTTATCGAAAAAAACCACATATGGAATATGTATCATGGATTTTTGAGACAAAATTCCTTCACGAAAATCGTGAATAATGAAGTTGATCAGTATCACACTAAAATCTTATATGATAATATTCACACAAGTTATTCTATGAAAAGATAAGATAATATATAACATATACAATAAAATGAATACAAGATCATCATGTTTTCTTGAGATTGTAAATATGAATGTATATTGGTAGATGGTACCCAAATCATTATATGGAAATAGTTACATTTTATTATTTATAAATGATTACAATTTAATGTTTTTATTATGGATATTACTAAAAAATTATAGGCATTTAAGTTTTTTAAAAGATTGAAATCGTAAGATGAAAAGATATTGGGATTAAAATTTTGAAAATTTAAAATATAAATGGTAATGAATTTATAAATAATAAATAAAGAAGTATCTTGAATATCATGGTGTTAAAAATTAATTATTTTTGGTGAGGTCTCCTCTAAAAGGTAGAGTCATTGAGAGGAGGAAACAAATTATAAATAACATCGGTTAGACTATGATTATTGATAATTTCCTTTTTAAGACTTATTGGAAGGAATATGTCCTCTTGGTGTTGTAAATATACCATAAGGCCAAACTATGTGAAATTAAGGATAACCACCCCAATGAAATTATTTATGTTCAGAATCCAGTACTAAAATACATTCAAGTGTTTGTATATAAGTTTTTCATTTAAGATTAAGAGAATAAACAAAAGATTTAAGATCACGGTGATAGAATAATTTTTATTACATATTAATATAATAGAAAAGTGTAATTGTGTAATAACATAAATCCCTGAATATTATTGAATACCAAGATTTTTTTAATGATAATATTTTAAAATTTGAAAATAAGAATACGATAACTTTTCGATAAATTGTCTCATAAAAACAGTGTATCTTCTAAAGAAGAAAGTGTAAAACCTGAAGGTAATTCTAATAAATTTAATAAAATGCATGGAATAATAAGTCTCTAAATTATGGAACTTTTATTATGTATATATTTTTAAACTTGTTTTTAAACATAATTTTCATCTTTTTTTATTTGAATTTCAAATAACAGACATCTACGATTGTGATGAGTGAGTTATTGGAGTATGATAGAACCAACTTGTTTTTTGGATAATAGTTATATAAATTTATTAATATTAATATAAAAATTATGAAGAGTAAATAATATTATTATTTTATTTTCTTAATATTATAAGATAATTAGATCTTGATTAATTTTTAGAAGGTGATATAAAATGAGTTATAGTTTTAAAATTGTTATTATTTGAAAAAAATTATGATTTTGTTAAAAATAAATTAATCATCTTTAGAAAATTATTTTGAAAAAATGTATTACATTTTTGAATTATAAACATCAGAAAATAGTTATGGTGAATTTTTTTTGGATTTTTCTGAAATTAATGAATTTTTGATTAATAGAAAAATACTGTAATAGACCGTATATATAAAGTTACAGTTAAATAAAATATTCCTAGAATAATGGAAGATGTAAGAACCCTTCGTTCTATCTCACACACACTTATTACTCTTTTGGATCACATAAATCAATACTATTCACACTCTTCAGAATAAATATTAACCTAATTATTAAAATAATGTAAAACCCCTCATCTCCTTCACTATAAATACCACCTTCACCCACCTCTTCCAATCACACCACTCAAGCCTTGAGCATTGTCTATGTTCTGAAAAATACTCTTCCCAAGAACCTATCCCATTTCCAATAACTATTGGTCTCACCACAAGGCCAAAACCAAGCACCTTAAAGAGGATCCCAAGGAGAAGAGATCAAGAGGATAAGATCCTATTTCATTTTCATGGGATATCATTTCAACTGTTTGAATTTCTAATATATTATTATCCACCCATTATACTAGAGGAATGAAATATTAATAATCTTATATACTCTGTATTTTATCATGTTTATTTAAAATTTACCATTTTTATTTATTCTCTACCCCGACTTATTCTAAAAATAAGAACACCATCCACGATTTTCTAATTAACCAAAACCGTGGACGCTGTATTTTCAATTTCATATACTTAATTCAAAGCTATTTTTAAACCCACTTAAATGGTTGGATCATATTTTAAATTCAATTATCTGAGATCTGTTTTGGTATTAACTTTTATTTATAAATCAATGTTATATGATAAATAAAGTTAATGGTAATTGAAGAACTGCCGAAATGATCTAAAGGAGCACCACTAATGACGTATCTAATGATTAATAATCACACCATATAACCAAAATTATTTATGGAATAATTTATTATTAAGAAAACATAGGAATACCATTTCATACAACACATTTGATTTCATTTTCACATGACAAGAAAAATCAAATACAAACAGACACAGATATCATGTAAAGAATACACCTGAAACAATGGAAGAAACAAAATACTAATAAGTATAGGGTGAAATGATGTTATGAAATGATCATATAACGTGTTATAAATATGATTATGTTTCTGTACGATATTAAAATCACTATTTTTATGATTATATAAGAGGGTTAAAAAGAATTTATGTAAGACGAACCTAAGGTAAGGTAATTTTTAACCCAATTTCTATTCATTGGGTTAACCTTCTATTTCATTAATTATGTGGTACTAAGACTATTTTTGTAAAAACAAATTCATTAATATTATGTTTTATTATGGTTATTTATAGTGTATACACTTCTTCCAATCATTATATCAAATTATAACGTTAATTATATAATATTTGTAAGGGACTTTTCTTTAAAAATTCTCTTTTAAAATTCTATTTTACATAATTAAAAAGAAATGTTTTTATAAAATTATCTTTGTTTTATGATTATGTTATGGTTATTGGGAATTGTTTATAATGAAGGGTGAGAATAATATCTACCTCTCATTCATTGGTTATGTGTATGTTGGAGGTGATCCGTATGGTTACTCCAAGTATAACTGCGGTCGTTACACAAAAGTTAGCCATGAGGGTTACATTGTAAGGTAGCCATGGGGGTTTTAAATTATAAGTTTGATGAGAGGGTTACATGATTATATAAGTAATTAAATAATATAACTTTATGATCTATTTTTTTTCTATATGTTTTGTTTAAATATTTTGGAAAAAGTATGTTTCACAACGTAAGTATATATGGGTGATAAGTATATATTTTTGAAAATGATGTCATATGTTTACAAGTATCAACATACTATTGTTTTATTTTTCTTATTTTCAAATCTCTTCCTAAGAATTTTGTGCTCATACCAAGTATTTAAATGATTTTAAAAAGTTATAAGGATCTGTATGATAAAGAATGAATCCATGTTAAATGTTATAATGATTTTTCAAAGAAAGATTTTTTTATTTAAAATGTTTTATATTTTGGGTGAAATGAATACTGCATTGTAGTATCCCCTCAGAATAAATGTTGAATGTTTTGTATGTATTATATCCCATTTATCTTATGTTATAATCTTGAATAGATCCTCAATGTGAATGGAAGATATTTCATGAAGAAAATTGAGGATTATGTAATGTAATAATCATGGGTCCTTATAGTTGGCATAAGAGGATAGTTTAGATAACATTAGGGGTCAAGAAGATGTTTGAAGATTAATATAAATTATTTCTAATTTATGGTTAATTTTAAAAGTTATAGAATTTAAATATTTACATTTTTCATTTATTAAGATATGTTTTTTAGAATATTTTTCTGCATAAGTAATAATGAAGCTAAAGTGGAAATGCATCGACATAATGATATCCTAATAAATATGCATCCTGGAATGGTCAAAATTGGAACTGATCTGTTTTTTATGGTAACATCTCATATAACATAGGAAATAAATAGTAGTTTCATCCATTCAAGATAAAAACTAGAGGTACTACAAGGTAACATGATTATAGAAGAAAATTTCATAAGGCAACACCCTCCTACTTTCAGTGGATCTTCTGACCTAGTAGTTTCTGAAGGACGGATTAAATCCCTTGAGAAGATATTTGATGTTATGGAATATTTAGATAATAAAAAATAAGTATTTATATTTATCATTTTTAAGGTGAAGCTGATTAGTGGTGGTCAATGGTCATGAACATCAGGGATAGAAAGGACATTTCTCCCTTTTGGTCGGATGAATTTAAAATATTTTCTTGAATTTTTTTCCTAAGGTCGTTCTATATATGATGGGAAATAAATTGCATGGATTGAATCAAATAGAGGAAGATTCAATTTCAATGTACGAATAGAACATCTCCCGACTAGTGAGGTATTCTTCAACTCATATTTCGGATCTTTATAGAAAAATAAAAAATTCTTACTCAGGATTAAAGGTAGGTATTGAAGGGAATTAGCCTCCGGTGAATTCAAATGTTATGAGAAACATGTCTGATGTGATGAGATGATAGAAATGGAGATTTCTGATGATCACAAGAACTTTGATAATATGGAGAATAAGTGGTCCATATGGAAAGTGATGAGTATGAATATATCAATGATATATGTTGGTAAGAAATTAAAGTTTATAGTTTGTGGAAAGTGTGGATAAAAGAACCTTGGGTAATGTCGTACCAAAACCGGGAAATGTTTTCGATGAGGAATGTTTGTACATATTCCCGAAGAATGTAATGAAAATGATCCTAAGAATAATCCTGATAAGAAAACTGGCATGTTTCATAAATGTGGTGAGATGGGTCATTATGAAAATGATTGTCCAACGAACAATATGAATGATGCAAAGAAGCCATACTATCAGCAGGAATGTGTAGTAAGATCCATTTTTACTACGTCAGCAGGTTTCGGGGAATTCAATAAATTATTATCTGGTACCTTCATCCTTTACTCAATGTTTTATAATGTTTTATTTCATACGGGGTCTACACATTCATTTATTTTTGATAAATTTTTTAGTAAATTGGAAATATCACCTCAAAAATGATACAAGAACTTATTGTTAAAACACAAGGTAGAAATACTATAAAAAAGAGGAATTATAAGAATATTTCTATTATGGTCCTTAGAAATACATTACCTACAAGCCTTGTTGTTTTTCCATTAGTAGTGTTTGATGTCATTTTGGGTAGGTATTGGCTTTCTGTTTATCACATTATGATAGATTGTAGAGATGGAACGTTTTTTTTTTCAAAATTATTTTCAGTTTATATTAAATAATGAACACAAATAATTGATATCATATCAATAATATGAGAAACTATTGAAATATGGAAATTAATATTATCTTCATCATATTATTGAAAAAAATAAACTATTCGGAATAATTATGTTCTAGTGGTAAATGAATATCATGATGTTTTTTCTGATGAGTTACACAATGATATACCTGATCGAGAAGCTCAATTCAAAATTGAATTAGTTTTTGATGCTATGAAAATGTCAAAATCTCCGTATCAAATGGATCTTATTGAATTGAAAAATCAGTTGTATGGGTTTCTTGATCAAGGATCCATTCATCCTAGAACTTCATAATGGGGTGATCTAGTTTTGTTCGTTAAAAATAATAATGGTTCCATGAGACTTTGTGATTATTATAAATCCTTGAATAACATAATTGTTTTTAAAAAGTAACCTTTTAATCATATTCATGACTTCTTATGATTATCTCCAGTGAGAAAACTATTTTTTGAAGGATTATCTAAGGTTAGTGTACAATCATTTGAAACCAATGGAATTAGACATCCCAATAAATGATTTACATACTATATATGGGCAAATTTAATTTGTTGTTATGTAGTTTGGGTTAACTAATGCACCTTATTTATTCATTGACCTTATAAATTGAATATTTAATGAGTTCTTGGATATGTTAGTAGTTGTTTTTATTGACTACAATTTGATATTTTATAAAATTAAATAGCAGTATGATAAACATTTAAGGGTTGTTTTGAAAAACATAAATGAAAATAAACTGCATTGAAAATTCAGAAAGTGTTATTTTTTTATGTAACTTACTTTGTTTCTTGGTATCATTGTAAATAAGGACGGAATAATAGTTTATCAAAAAAAAATTAGGCTATGAATACCCAAGACCAACAAATGTCTCCAAAATTCATAATATTCTTGGATTAGAAGGTTATTATCGATGGTTTGTAAAACAAATACCACGAATATCTAGCCTGTTAACTAACATAACACAAAATGGGGTTAACTTAATTTGGACTAAGGAATTTTTTTTAAGAACTTAATAATAGATTGGTTAATGCTCTAGTTTTAGATTTTCCTTCTAAAAATGGTGATTTTTTATCTAAAGGTTTTCTTAATTAAAGGGACATAGTTGGGTTCTAATGTAGAATGATCAAGTAATTGTTTATGCTTCATGAAAATTGAAACCTCATGAGTTAAATTATCCCACACATGATTTGGAATTATCAGCTATTGTTTTTTTCTATCAAAATTTGGTGGAATCATTTTTTCAGATCCAAATGTCAAATATATACTAACCAAAAAAACTGAAGTATATATTCAATCAGAAGGAATTAATCATGAGGAAGATAATATGTCATGAAATAATAAAATATTATTATTGAATGACCAATTACCTTCCAAGAAAATAAAACAATGTGGCGGATGCCTCGAGTCGATAACATCAATCATCCTTTACCATGTTACATTTGGAACATGATCACTTGATTAATGATTGGATGAATTTTGTATTGAAGTTATTGGGGAAAGAAATGACTTTTTTTTGTTTCTGGTTTTATTATAGTCATCATTATCATACATAAGTATTCCAATGTAAAAGGAAGACCATGTACTATAGAAAAACGTATATTTTATTAACATGGAATGTTTCCAGAATTTAACCATATAAATATATTGTTTTATGACATGTAAAATGATTGTGTGTGCCTTGAGATTTCATGTTGAGGAATGGTTTATTATGTGAAGCTCATAGTTCACTATTTTTAGTTCATCTTGGAAACACAAATATGTACATGGACCTTAAGGGGTATTATTTGTGGGATGGAATTAAAAGAGATATTGAAAAATTTACTATGAGATATTTAACATGTCAAGATGTTAAAGAAGAGTGGTAGATACCAGAGGGGATTCTATAGACATTACCAGTGAATGGGTGGAAATGAGAAAATATTTCCATGGAATTCCTTGTGGTACAACTCAAGACTTCTCGAGGTAAAAAAGAATTCTGGGTTATTATTTCCCGACTGACTAAATGTACACATTTCCTTCCAATTCAAGATAGAATGTATTTGGATCAACTTTCTTGATTGTACTACAAAGTGATTGTTAGGTTACATGTAGGGACCCTTTGAATTATAACTAATTGGGATTTCTGGTTCCCTTCAAATTTTTGGAAGGCCCTTCAAAAATTGTGGGGCACATAATTAAATTTTAGTACAACTTTTCATCCTCGATCCAATGGGAAGTCAGAATGAATGATTCAAACTTTAGAGGAAATGATTCGAGCTTGTTCAATGAAATACTTGGGATGTTGGGATCAACATCATTATTTAGTTGAGTTTTCTTATAATAATAGTTTTCATTCCAGTATAAATATGACACCTTTTGAGGAAATTTATGGGAAGGGGTGTCAAACACCATATTTTTTGAATGAAAACTATTATTATAAGATAACTCAAAAGTTGTCGTATGTATACTGGTGTTTGAAACACCTATTCTTTTATCTGAAAGTCATGAATTATTGATGCATAGTAAAATATGCTAATTTACTTAATATATATAATAACTATTAAATACACTATTTATAGAAACATTGATGACGTAAGAACACTTGGTTTGAAAACACATGAAATTATTACTATTTTCGGTCACATAAATCATTAATATTTAAGTTATTTATCAATAATACTAAACAAATGATTAAAATAATGTAAAACCCCTCCTCTCCTCCACAATAAATACAACCCCACCCCCTATTCATCTCACACCACGCAATCCACAAACATTATTGAGGTTATAAAAAATACATTTCCCAAGACCGTACCCAAAGTCCAAGTCGTACTGTTCTAAAAAAATACAAAACCATGGGCCTTAATGAAGATCTCACAGAGATGAGTTCATGAGGAAAATATCCTCTTTAATTTTCATGTGATTTCTTTACATTTATTTTCTTTTCATATAATATCTTCTCCTCTCCTTATCTAAGAGTCATGAAAGCTCCTGAATATTATATATTATGGATGTGATCACTTTTTTGTAAAATTCATTAATTTATAGATTCTTCTTCCTCCTTTTAATCTAAAAATATAAACACTGTATGTGATGTGATGATGTACGAAAATCATGGATGATGTATTTTCAATTTAAATTACTTCTTTTAATGTTGTTGGTAAAACGATTTTATTGGTTGAATCATATTTTAATTTGTTTGATATTACCTTTTTTATTTTCATTAATTAACTTATATGAATAATATTAATGGTATATTATGAACAAAACTCATGATAATCGAAGAACCGAAAAAATTATCTAAACAACTATCACTAACGATCTATCTAATTATTCATCATCATACAATATAACCAATATGATTTATGGAATAATTTTATATTCTGGATTCATTTTAATACCATTTTATTCCTCTTATTGAAATTTATTTCAATACTAGAAGAAAAATCAAATACAAACCATCCATGGAAATCTTGTAAACAACGCACCTGAATCATTGGAATAAAGAAAATACTAATAATTAAAGGGTGAAACGATGTCATGAAAAGAACATATAAGGTATTGTAAACATGAATACGTTTCTTTAAGATATTAATTTCACTATTTTAACCATTATATAAGAGTTTTAAAAATATTTTATGTAAGAAGAACCTGAGGTAAGGTAATTATGAACCTAGTTTCCATTCATTAGGTTAACCTTAAATTTCATTAATTATGTGGTACCATGATTATTTGTGTATTGAAGTTAACTTATATTATGTTTTATTATAGATATTTATAGTGTATATAAATATTCCATTCATTCTAAATATTCTTACTTCAATTATATGATATTTTTAAGGTTCTTATATTTAAACAATTTCATCCAAAATTCTATTTTACAATGATCAAATGTAATGTTTGTATGAAATTATTCAAATTTTATGATTATTTTTTGGTTTATGGTCATTGGTTATGATGAATGGTGGGTCTATTATTTGCCTCCAATTCATTGGGTATGTGTATGTTGGATGTCGGTCACATGGTTACTCCATGTGTAACTGCAATGGTTGTACAATAAGGTAGTCATGAGTGTTACATATTAAGGTACGCGTGAGGGTTACAAATTATATGGTGGATGATATGGTTACAAGAATATATACATAATTCCATAAGATAAATTTATGGCTCTATTTAAGTTAATTATGTTTTTTGAAAATCACATGGAAATATCATGTTTCACAATGTATGTATATATGGGTGACCATTATATATTTTTCAAAATGATCTCATATATTAACAGGTATCCACAAAATATTGTTTTATTTCTTTATTTTTATATCCCTTACTGAGAATTTTGTACTCATAATATGTTTCTAAATGGTTTTAAATGGTTATTAGGATGTGTAAGATAATTAAATAAACTGTGTTAAATGTTATAATTATTTTTCAAATAAAACATATTTAATTTTAAATGTTTTATATTTTGGGTGAAATGAATACTTCTTTGTGGCATCTTCTCAGAATAAATGTATAATGTTGTGTATTTAGTATATTCCAATTATCATAAAATCTAAACATTAATGGATACTCAATGTAAATGGAAGTTATTTCTTGACTAAAATTCAAGATTATGTAATGTAATAAGTTCAGGTCCTTATAGTTTTCATAAGAGGATGGATAGAATAAAATTTGGGGTTAAGATGATGTCAAATGAATAGTATAGATGATTTTTAATTTATGATTAATTTTAAATGATATAGAATTTTAATTTTGAAATGTTTCATTGATTAAGATATGTTTTTTAGAATAGTTTTCCACATAATAAACAAGGAAGATGAAGTTTAATGGAATCTACAGAATGATATCCTTATGAATATGCAACCTGTAATGGTAGGAATTGGAACTCATTAGTTTTTTATAGTAAATTATCATCTCAAAAGGAAATAAATGGCAGTGGCATACATTTAAGATAAAAACTAGATTTACCACAATGTAACATGATGATAGTATATCATTTCATGGGGAAACAACCTCCTACATTCAGTGGATCTACTTTCCCAGTAGCGGATGAATGATAGATTAAATCCCTTGAGAAGGTATTCAATGTCATAGGATATTTATATAATAAAAATTTAAGTCTTTCTATTTATCATTTTAAAGGTGAAGCTAATCAATGGTGGTCAATGGTCAAGAATATCAGGGATATAGAGGAGATTGATGCCTTTGGGTCAGCTGAATTTAAAAGACTTTTCCTTGAAAAAATATATTCCTAATGTGGTTAGACATATGACGGAGAAGAAATTATTGAATTGAATAAAAAGGAGGAAGATTCGGTGGCAATGTATGAAGAAAACTTCACCCGACTAGAAAGGTATGCTCTAAATATTATTCAGGATCTTTATAGGAAAATCAACAATTTTCTCACGATTAATGACAGATATTGAAGGGAATTAGCCTCCTGTAAATTAAACTCCTATGAGAAACATGTTCAATATGATGAGAGGTTAGAAATGGTGTTTTATGATTGCCACACGCACTTTGATAATAAGGAGGAGAAGCGGTCCATATGGAAAGTGATGTTTAACAATCAATCAAAAAATATGATGGTAAGAAATTCTAGATTTTATTTTCTGGAATGTGTGGAAAAACGAACCCTGTGGAATGTCGTACCAAAACAAGGAAGTTTTTTTTGGTGTGGTATGTTTGCACAGATGGAAAATGATTATAATGAAAATGATCCTATTACTAATACTTATAGGAAAACTGGTACGTTTCTAAAATGTGGTGAGATGGGTCATTATGAAAATGCCTACCCAAAAAATAATCTGATTGATACAATGAAGTGATACTATCAGGAGAAAGGTGTAGTGAGATTTTTTTTTTACTACATTAGTAGTATTTGGGCTATCCAATAATGTTTTATCAATTACTATAATTATTAACTCAATTTTATCTAATGTTTTGTTTCATACGGGGTCTAAGAATTCCTTTATTTCTAAGAAAGTTTCTAGTAAATTGAGAACATCACCTCAACAAAGGATAAAAGAACTTATTGTTAAAACACCAGGTGGACATATTATAGTAAAGATGAATTATAAGAATATTTATATTGTGTTCTGTATAAATTCATTACCTACAAGCCTTGTTGTTTTTCCATTAGTAGTTTTTTTATTTCATTATGGATAGGTTTTGTATTTTTGTTTATCATGCTATGATATATTGTAGAGATGAAGAAGTTTTTTTTCAGAAATATTTTCAGTTTGTATATAATAATGAACTCATACAATTGATAACATATCAGGAATCTCAAAAGCATATGAAAGATGGAATATAAAATTATCTTGATCATATTGTTGAAAACAAGGGAACTATTCAGATTAATGATGTGCTAGTTGTAAATTAATATCATGATATTTTTTCTGATGAGTTACCCAATGTTATACCTGATCGAGAAGTTCAATTAAAATTAACTTAGTTTCTGATGCTAAAAAAATTTCAAATCCACCTTATCAAATGGATCAAATGGATCATATATAATTGAGAAATCATTTGTAGGGGTTTCTTGATGAATGCTTCATTCATCCTAGCAGTTCACATTGGGGTGATATTTTTTTGTTCATTAAAAAGAAAGATGGTTCCATGAGACCTTGTGATTATTATAAATAAATGAATAACATCCCTGTTAAAAAAAGTATCCTTTTACTCATATTCATGACTTGTATGATTATTTCCATTTATAATAGTATTTTTTGAAGTTTTATCTGTGGTTGGTGTAACATCATTTGAAAGAAAAGGAATTAGAAATCTTGAAGACTATGTTCCTTAATATATATGGGCATTATGAATTTGTTGTTATGTCATTTGGGTTAACTAAATATCCTTCTATATTAATTCATCATATAAATATAATATTTTATGAGTTCTAGGAATATTTATTAGTAGTTTTTTATTGATGTAATTTTGGTATTCTATAAAATTAAATAGAAGCATTAAAAACATTTAATGGTTGTTTTGAAAACGAGAAAGTAAAATAAACTATATGGAAAAGTCAGAAAGTGTTATTTTTGGTTTTAACATATTTATTTTCTTGTGAACATAGTATATAAATATGTAATAACAATTTTTCCAATGAAAAAAGTAGTTGAATAATGTCCAAGACCTATAAATGTTACAAAAATTCATATTATGCTCGGATTATCATGTTATTACTAATGGTTTGTGAAAAACATAGAATGGTTATCTAGCATTATGACTATGTTAACACAAAATTGGGTTAAATTAATTTTAATATAAGAATTTGATGTTTTTTTATGAACTTAAGAATAGATTGGAGAATTCTCCAGTTTTGACTTTTCTTTAGAAAAAATGTGATATTCTTATCTGTAGGGTTTTATAATTTAAGGGACATGGTTGTGTTCTGATGCAGAATGATCAGGTAATTGTTTATGCTTCAATAAAACCAAAACCTCATGAGTTAAATTATCCCACACATGATTTGGAATTATTATCTATTGTTTTATTCTTTGAGATTTTGGTGGTATCACTTATACAGAGCTAAATTTCAAATATATGTTGACCATAAAAAGCTGAATTATATATTCATAGAGAAGGAATTAATCATGAGGAAGTGAAGATGGCTTGAACTAATAATGGATTATGATCTAATGATCAATTAACATCATGTAAAATAAAACATTTTGGCAGATTCCTTGAGTACATAACATCAAGAATCCATAACTATGCTAAATTTGGATCATTATCTCTTGATTAATTATTTGATGAATTTTTTATTAGAAGTTGTTTGGAAAGTAATTTTTTTTGTTTCCGGTTTTAGTGCTGTCATCATTATCATAAAAAGTAATCCAGTGTAGAAGGAGGACCATGAGCTAAAAAATGGTATAATTGATTAATATGGGTATGTTTCTAGAATTTACCCTTTATAAATAATGTGTGTTATGATTTGGAGAATGATTGTGTGTGCCTAGAGATTCCATGTTAAGGAATGATTTATTATGTAAAGCTCATAGTTCCCCATATTCAATTCATCCTCGAAACACAAATATGTATATGATCTTTCATGGATATTATTGGTGGGATGGAATCAAAAGAGATATTGCGGAATTTATAGTGATATGTAGGACATGAAAAGATGTTAAAGAACAGTGGATGTTACCAAAGGGGATACTTTATCATTAACCAATGAAAGAGTGGAAATTAAAAAATATATCCATGGAATTGATTGTGGTACTAACTAGAACTTCCCATGGTAAAAATGAAATCTGGGCTATTGTTGACCAACTGACTAAATCTGCACACTACCTTCATATTTGAGATACAATGTATTTGGATTGTCTTTCTCGATTGTACCAAAAATATATTTTCAGGTTGCAAGGTGTGACTCTTTCCATTGTATCTGATTGGAATCCCAGGTTCCCTGTTAGTTTTTGGAATTCCCTTCAAAAATTGTTGGGCACATAATTAAATTTCAGTACAACTTTTCATCCTCAATCAGATGGGAAGTCCGAATTAACGATTCATAAATTAGAAGAAATTCTTTGATCTTCTTAAATGAACTATCTATGAAGTTGGGATCAATATCTTTATTTAGTTGATTTTCCATATAATAATATTTTTCATTACAGAATACAGATGACACCATTTGAGGAAAATTATGGGAAGTGGTGACAAAATCCATATTTTTTGAATGAATTAGGGGAAATGATGTTTATGGGACCATAATCAGTAGTAAAAGTGTCAAAAAAATAGAAGATGATCCATAAAAACATGAGGACAAATCAGATTAGGTAGAAACGTTATTCATACAATAGGTGGAAGGATATTTCTTTTGAGGTAAGAGATCATATTTTTTATAAAATTTAACCATGGAAAAGTGTCATTCATTTTTCATGAAAATAAATCTAATTCCATGGATCATTGGAAGTTATGAAACCCTAGAGAAAGTTAGACAAGTAGATTAACGAGTATATTTGACTCTGATTTTATCTTAGGTACACAATGTTTTTATGTTACTATACTAAGATAATATATTCCTGATTTATCTCATGTCCTGAGCCCAAAAACAGTTCAGTTGGAAGAGAACCATTCTTATAAAGAGAAACATATTCATATTCTTTATCAAAGGGAGAAAGTATTGAAGAATATGATAATCCACTAGGTAATGGTTTTTTGTAGAAACCACATGGTTGAAAATCAAACATGGGAATATGGAAATTCTATGAGGGAAAGGTAACCTCATATATTAAAAAAGTAAATAAAAAATTTGTGAGAACACAATTTCCAGAAGGTTGAGAGAATGTAACACCCCATGGTTTTAAAAATAAATTTAATGAAATGAATGAAAAAATGAGTCTCTTCATAATTTAAATCTTATAGTATATAATTATAATGTTCCCATTAACCATGATTTTCTATCTTCTATGATTTGTATTTCAACAAATCGATATTTACGGTTGTGATAACTATATTATTTGGATTATGATAGAACTAACTTGTTTTTGGGTGAATAGTAAAAACCCTTATGAACAATAATATAAATAGTAATATGAACTTTATTAATAGTAAACCATATTTTTATTTTATTTTATTTAGGTAATAAGATAATGATATTTTGATATATTTTTCAAGGTGATATAAAATTAGTTATTGTTTTAAAATTGTTATTTTTTGAATAATTTATGATTTTATTTAAAAATTAAATTAATAATATTTAGAAAATTAGTTTAAATAAATTGTGTTCATTTTTAAATTCCACACAAAATTTTTTTTATGGTGAATATTTTTTATTTTTTTTGAAATTCATCAATTATTTATAAATAGTAAAATATTTTAATTTACCGTACATATAGAATAACTATTAAATACACTATTCCTAGAAACATGGAAGATGTATGCACACTTGGATTTAACTCACATGAAATTAATAAAATTTGTGTCACATGAATCAATAATATTCAAATTATTTATCAAAAATATTACACTAAGGATTAAAACAATGTAAAACCCCTCCTCTCCTCCCCTATAAATACAACCCTCACCCCATCTTACCCTCACACCACGTAAGCCTTTAACTTTATCTAGGTTATAAAAATAATTTTCCCGGGAACCTCACTTAATTCCAAGTACTAATGGTCTCAAAAAAAGTCTAAAACCAAGGTCCTTAAGGAGGATCTCATTGAGAATAGCTCAGGAGGTAAATATCCTTTTTCATTTTCTTGTGATTTCTTTTTTAATTCTTTTATTTTAATATAATATCTTATCCTCCCCTTATCCAAGAGGCATGAAAGATCTGAAAATGTATATATTCTCGATGTTATAATATTGATGGTAAATTTATTAATTTAAATAATCTCCTTCCCCTTGTTATTATAAAAATAAGAACACCATCCATGATATTCCAGTTTACCAAAATCTTGGATGATGTATTTTCAATTTCCTTTACATCCTTTAATGATGTTTGTAAAAAAAACTTAATGGTTGAATAATATTTTAATGTGTTTGATATTACCTATTTTATTTTCTTTAATTAACTTATATTTTATATTATTAAACGTATATGATGAAACAAACTCATGATAATCGATGAACTGCCAAAATGATCTAAAAGTGTATCAATAACGATGTATCTAATGATTCCTCATCAAACCATATAACCAAAAATATTTATGGAATAATTTGATATTCTGGAAAAAATTTAATAAAATTTCATTCCACTTACAGTATTTCATTTTAATATGACACGAAAAATCATATACAAACCGGCCATGGAAATCATGTAATGAACGCACCTGAAACATTGGAAGGAACAAAATACTAATAATTAAAGGGTGAAAAATTGTTATGAAATGATCATATAAGGTGTTATAAACAAGAAAAAGATTCTTTAAGATATTAATATCACTATTTTAACCATTATATAGGAGTGTTAAACATATTTTAAGTAATAAGAAACCGAGGTAAGGGAATTATTAACATAGTTTCCATTCATTGGGTTAACCATATCATTCATTAATTATGTCGTACCAAGATTCTTGGTGTAATGAATTTAATTCATATTATGTTTTATTATGTATATTAATAGTGTATAAAAATAGTCTATTAATTCTAAAAGTTATTACATAAATTATATGATATTTGTAAGGGTATTTTCTTTAAAAAATTTCTTTTAAAATAATATTTTACAAAGTTCAAAAGTAATGTTTTTATGAAATTTTTCACATTTTATGAATATATTCTAGTTCATGGTCATTGATAATGATGAATGGTGGGACCAATATCTCCCTCCAATTCATTGGGTATGTGTATGTTGGATGTCAGTCGTATGGTTACTCCATGTGTAACTGGAATGGTTGCACAATAAGGTATCCCTGAGTGTTACATTATAAGGATGGTGCAAGGTTTAAAAATTATAAGGAGGATGATATTGTTACAAGATTATGTAAGAAATTCCATAAGATAAATTTATGGTTCTATTTATGATCATTATGTTTTTTTAAATCACGTGGAAATATCATGTTTCACAAAGTAAGTATATATGGGTAAACAATATGAGTTTTTGAAAATCATCGTATATGTTTACAAGTATCCATGGCCTAAAATTTTATTTCCTTCTTTTTAAATCACTTATTATATTTTTTTCATCATACCATGTTTTTAAAATATTTTTACAGGATATAAGGATCTCTAAGACAAATAAATAATCCATGTTAAATGTTATAAAGATTTGTCAAAAACAACATGTTTTATTTGAAATGTATTAAATTTTTCGATGAAATGAATACAGTTTTGGTGGTAACTTCTCTGTATAAATGTGAAATTATGTGTATCTATTATATCTCTATTATATAAAACATTAAACATTAAATGATCCAAAATGTGAAAGGAATTGAGTACATAACTAAAAATCATGATTATGTTATGTAATAAGGATGGATCCTTGTAGAAAGTGACTATGAAGTTTTAAATTCTGAGGGATGAAAAGGGGAGGTAGATGACTCAAATAAAATATTAGATGATGGATAAATTGGATTAGATACTAATGAATCTAATAATATATTTATTATATAAAAATAATTTGATGAAAAAATTTTACTGACTAGATAGACTTTGATTAAAAAAAAGGATCCAGGCTCCGAAAAAAATTTATTTTCTATTTGTATTTGAACTGAAAAATCATTATAATGAATCTATAGATGATAATTGGATCATGTATATGAATATAAAACTTGACTATCTTAAGAATAATTATACATGGAATTTTTTTCTAAGGCCATAAAATAAAAAAGTGATCCAAATCTTGTGTGTTTTATAAAAATAACTTATTGAAGTTAGAAAGGAAACATAGAACAAAGAATTTTTAGTGTGCATGAAATATTTTCAAATTAATAGAATCCAAATATATGATAATTTTTCTCTTGTGGATATTATTGAATATATAATATTAAATTTTCATATGGATATGTAAATATGTTATAAAGTACATCCAATGGATATTAAATCATCATTCCATGATGTAGTTTTTAAGGAGGAGGTATATTTTAAATAAAACAGTGGGTTTCATATCAAGGGATATATAAACAAGTTCTTTTAGATAAATAAGTCTATATTAATCCAAAAATAAGAATCATAGACCATATACAATGGTGTAATAGGTACTTAAAAGATTCCTATATTTCCAAGATGCTGGATTGATCACAACCTATACATATTTAATAATAATGAGAAGTGTATGTTGGTTCTTATATATATATAATACATCATCCATTTTTACATGGATAGATCTAGATGTAATAATACCTCAGTACTCATGAGGTGAGCATTGAAGGTGTATCTGATTGGCCATTAATAATTTTTCCATGACTTTTAAGACTTTCAGATTAGATATGTGACATTAGTTTAATAATGAAAATATCTTAAGGTTGTGTTAAAAAGGTTTCAAATATATGAATCAAGGATAATTATAATTCCAACGTCCACCTAGATAAAATTTTCAGAGGATGAGGAAGGTAAGGTGTTTGATAAGATAATTTATAGTAATACCTTAGATTATTTATTATACACGATATCCTCTTTATTATAGATTTTATTTATCACATTTCAAGGTCCACATTACCAATGTTTTCTAAAACAATTTTGTACGTATATTGTGATATTAAATATTAGATATGTCATTAATGAAACAATCTTTTTGAAACTTTATTAGATAAAATAATTAGACAAATTCATGGTATTTACTAATATAGAACGAGTGTGATTAGTGGATAATTGAAAATCTATATCAGATGGTTAATTCTATCTTGGTACCACTTATATTTCCCAAAAAATCAAAAATAAATATTTTATTTATTTGAGCATGGGGGAGGATGAGTTTTTTGTATTCACTCATGCGTGTACCCACCTAATATGGATTGAACAAAAACAAAAATACTTTTATTTTATGTGTTTTATCAACCCTGACCCAATAATCCTAGAGCCTATGTCTCTATTATTACATTGGTATATGATACATTGAATCAAAACCGAAAGGACTAAATAGTTTTTTAATCATGGTAAACTGGATACATACGTTAATGTAACATTATATTTTTTTAAAAAAAATACACAAATAATTTTCTTTTATAATTCAATATTCCCCTTATCATATCCTTTCTTATTTTTTATCTAACACTTCCTCGTATCCATGATAAGATAAAACATATGAAAGGGGTGAGCTTAGATGATTAGAAAGTGTAAGCGTATAATGGAAGTTGTGAATAAATAATTCATAAGAAATATTTCATGGAAAATAAATAAAACACATTCTTTTTAATAAATAACATGATAAAAATATGGAAATAATAAGTTATGATCTAATAATTCCATATAAATATAAATATGAGCATGAAACATAACCAAGTATATTTTAACTAATCGAATAGTCACAAACAATGTCAATAACTGAATTCATACTGATAGGATTCATAAATATGGACATATATATTATAAAATCATTTTATTTTTCTAATACATATATGTACATAGGTATGGCTTTAGAAAACATCCAATATATCTTCTCTCATGATACCTACTGATATATCAAGGGGATACAATGGGGCTCTCCCACCACTTACTATGTCTAAATCATTCCTTATATGAAAGATGTGAAAAATAATAAATCTAAATATTTTTATTTAAAACTATCATAGAAAATGTTTACAATTACACCCAATAAATAAAAAAATCATAAACTATCTGTAGTAAAATGAATGGAATCACCATTGTACCTACCCAATTAAACTGATCATAAACCACCTGAAGAAATAAAAAGGATGGTATCATTGGATTATATCCCCATTAAAGAATAATTAAAATAAAATAATGCATTCATAGATATAAAATAATTTTAGAAGATAAATTGGAACATTTCATGAGGAAAATAAAATTTTTTTAAATCACCTTTTTATTTTAAAATGATAAAATTTAAAAAATATTGACGAAATAATTTTATTCAAAAATTACTTATAAAAAATAATAATTAATAGAAAAATATTGAAATAAAATTATTTAAAAATAATATTATGAATATGAAACATAAAATTGAATGAAATGAGGTTCATGATGGTGGATAATTCTGTGAATGCTGTATTATTCAAAAAAACATTCGTTTTGCACTGTAAATTTTTTAGATAAGTATCAAATTTAGAAAATGAAAGGAAGTTACCTTTTAAAAAAATTTGTAAAAAATAAAACATTGTTTATTTTATTAATATAAAATAGGAATATTGTTTTCTTTTTGATTTTTTAGAAATCGTGGTTTTGGGGAAAATGGATTTTCAAATGAAGGGATAAATAATGCGGAATTTTATTAAAAACATTTTCATAACCATTTTAGGTGCCATAGAGGGAGAAAATTGTAATATTACTTGAAATATTTCATTAATAACTATAATATATGAAAATATATTTATTTTTAGATATAAATATAAAATAAATCCTCCAAGGGATACATAATAAAAAAAATCCTTAATAATGATGAGATTGTGAAATAAACCCTTACTACTTGGTAACATTTGAATAATAAACCCCATGAAAGAAATAACATAAAATGAAACTTCAGATACACTGAAGTGAAACATATTTACAATATAATATATCAAAATGGGCTATAAATACACTACATGATGTAAATTGGTGGTGAATATGGAATAATATTTTGTAAAGTTAAAGTGATATGATAAATCCTTACCTTAGGTCCGACTTGTAAGATATGTTATTTATATTCCTAAATAATAAAATTATTTTACTTATATAATTTATTAAAAAAAATAAAAAAATTTATTATACCTATTAATTAAATTATCAATATGTTACATCGAATTACTTAATCAATTATGTTTAATGTTACATGTTTCGCAGATATTTGGTTTAAGTGTAAAAAATGACTGGTAGGATTACTATGGTAAAAGTGGTCAATATTTAAACATATAAATAATAATAATAATTAAATAAATATAATATTTGTACATAAATATTAATTTTAAAACCAATCATTAAATAAGATTATGAAAAATGAATTATGTTACAATCATGGAGACTATAGGGCATAAAAACACACGAGTAGAATTTCCGTTTTTCAATGATCATTATAATAATAAGTAGAGTTTTATTTTATATTTATATAATGATAATAATGTCATATATACCATATTATTTCCATCAATATAATTATATATCCTCAATGAAATTTCTTGATGAAAACAGACTGACATCACTTCGTGAAGGTGGTAGTCCACACGTACATGAACGACGTTATCATTTTTCGATATAAGAAATGAAAATTGAATTTATTATATATTATAAATGATAAATATGTAATTTATAAACTATTTATTTAATTTATATAAAATTTATTAATTAATTTTATCCTATTTCATTCCATCTTATGAGTTATTGAAAAATGAGTCGCACTGCTTCACAAGGAAGCAATTCCGTTTACACACAAATGATGTTATCTAATCCCCTACAGAATGAAAATTTAATGTTTTTATATGATATAATTAAATCATAAGTATAATTATTTTATTAGTATAATACTTATATATATATAATATCCATCATCATACCCAACCATAAAATGTGGTAATGGGAAAAACAAATGACACCAATTCGTGAGGCTATAGTCTGCCACATACACGAATTCTGATTTCGTAATCAATTTGATTGAAGTGGGTATGATTTTGGTCATAAATTTCAAATAAAAAATAATAATTATATGAAATATATTGATTTTATTATATCATAAATTTTTAATAATAATTTTAGAATATGGTGGATGAAATATAAAAAAAATTCTTGTTGAAGAACATTGCCTTTTTTATGTGTAACCTTTTTAGGTTTGAATGAATAACCTTCTTAGGTTGTATTTATTCCAAAAATAATGAATATAGGATGAGAGGAGGTAATTTTGGTAGTGAATATTAATGGTTTTTTCCAAAAAAATAATGGGTTTTATGATGTGAATAAGATATGAAATAGGGAGGCCTTTTATAAGTGAGGTGAGTGGCACACTAGTATCTTCTGAAAAGAGAAAGGTTTACCCACTTTTTTCACATCAAAAAAGGTTACAAAGTAGATTATTATATAGTATTAAACATTATGTGGTCAAAATATTTACATTAAATATATTCTAGACAATGTTTTAGTTCATTTTAACCCTTATCATTTCAGGTCATCTCCCTGTTAAACTTATTTTTTACATTGACCATGGTACCTAATTTTGAATGTTTTAAATATTCAATTTTGTGATTAATTAATGTTAACTTAATAAATCTTATAAAATTTTATTATTCCCAATATGGAACCCATTTTTCCAAATTCCATTCACAAAATTGGTAAAAGATAATGTAAAATTAATCCCACAGGCACTATGAGAATGAGTGCTTTCAAAGTGAAAATATTCAAATGTTTATAAACTATTTATAACAAAAATAAATTGTAAAATGATGGCAATTAAATAAATTTGATTAATTGATATATAATTTAGATAATTATAACTTAAAACCAATTAAATATGTCATTTAACATTATAAATAACTTTAGAAAATATTTAGTTTTCAATTTAAAATCATTATTTTCTATTTTTCATAAAGAAATGAAACGTTTTACGAAAATAAAAAAAATAAACTCTAATATAATTTTGATATTATTGAATCAAAAATTTATTTTTTTATTTCCAAAAAATGTCATAAGATTAGTAAAAATTAATTTTAAATAATGTGTGAAATGGAAGAAAAATTATCCTTTCATAAAAATACATTTATTCAGAAAAAACTTCTTTCTCTTTCAAATTTTCATTATATTATATATAATCAATAGATGAACATTAAATATATTTTATAAAAGTTTAAAACATAATATTTTCATAATTTATTTATTACCATTCATAGCCTTGAACTTAATAGCTATGTAATAGTGGTAATATCTAAATAATAACATTTTAATAGAGTGTATCATTTTGTTCCATCTCAATGTTTCATGCATTGAAACCTATTGAAGATATTGAATTTATTTTAAAATAAGAAATCAAAAATAATTTGGGTGTTACATTATCATCATATATTATTTCTGCAGGTTGTAAATAAAATTAAATAAGATGTTCTGCTTTTTAAAATCATGGGTTTTATAAGTTTCATCTCATATTCAAATCAAATGTGAAATATCATGTGTTATAAATAATATAAAAATAATATTCATCATTAAAAAATTAGATTGGGAATAGATATCAATTAATAAAAGAATATTTTGAAAAATTACTTTTCATATTGGAGAATCTTTCTACTCAAAATCAAGTAGATGCTATCATAACCAAGTAACTATTAAAGGTGGATTTTGAATAGAATCAATTTGATCTTTGATTTAAATAAAATATATCACACTATATGGTTTGGAGACAAAACAGCCCACTCATATATGTGATTTTTTAGAGAATGTAATCATTTCACTTAAAAATTCAATGTCTAAATTTTCAACATTATTTTTAGAACATTCAAGGATGTTAACATTGGGTACATCAATAATGGGGGAGAATGTATTTTTGTTCCTAGGGTAGAGATAGTGTGTATTTTATTTTGATAATGGGGTAAAACAATAAAGGAGGAGAGTTCTAACATGTTAAATTTCTGGGGTAATTATTAGATGTGATGATTAATGAGCATGGTGTTTAATGGAGTGTTATAATGAGGATTAATTTTTCTAAATCTTTTTTCCCTCACTGAAAATATATAATGTGAGCATGGAGTTTTTGATTAGTGAATCATCTGTGAAATAATTTATCGAAATAACTAAGTATATTTGGATTGGTTATATTTTAAAGTGTTTTATATGAAAATAAATGATGAATTTTCTTTAGAATTATGAATAAAAAAATGGAATATTGTTCGAAAAAATGAAATTAGAGTTTTCTATATATTATATTCATTTATAAGTCAATTTAAAGTATATTTTTTATGTTTTTAAAATGTATAATTAATTTTGGAAGTTGTTGGAGGCAGATCTGTTTGGAGGACGAGCACCACACCACTACACCATAAGTTGCGACATCATATATGATGTTAAAATTTATCTCTTCTACATTTATAGGGTGTCTATGCTACGTCACTTAGTATGTCCCATGAGTAAGGATGCACACAATTTGCTGAAAATATCATTACTTTTATTCATTTTTACTTCATGATTTGGTGATATATTATGTACAAAAGATGTGATAATGAAAATGAAAAATTAGGATAACTGAGGCCATGATCTAAAGATCCAGTCACCATTGATGGTTAGTGGATGATATTGAAATCTACTAGCATAAGTTTTCATAGGGATTGATTAAACACAATCCTAGTCTGATTCAAGACATTGATATATATTTAAAACTACATAATATGGTACCATGGATTAAAGATTCATGTAGGGAATCATGGTGACCCATCATGATGGTTGACACTAATGGATTTGAATGTCTGGTTATAGAGCATCTGCATATATAATATGGATCATATATAGTATCCATAGGAGGGAGGAGTTTTTAATGGGTGAAAAATTAAAGAATGTATCTATGAAATATAATTTATAATATAGTATTCATGATGAGTGGTTATCATATTTGTTATAGAAAGTTTTATCACATCATATATGCAACCAATCAATTTTTAGAGTCACCGGGGTTATGAGGGTTCCTCCACCATGAAGTGTAAGTCATACAAAAATCGTTTCAAGGATTGATATTTCAATTCAAGATAATTTTTTAACACTTTAGAGGGTTCATTTCTTATTGGGAATAAGAATAGTGAAATCTTGAACCATTCTAAGACCATGATGTGGAATGAGAGACCACATCACAATAGATGATTTTTTTGAATATGATTTTTTGATGACCTCATGAAGTAAATATAAATGTTATTTTTGTGATATTTATGGATTTATTAAAATAAAAGAGCCTAATATATATTAGTGTTTACCATTCCACAATTATTAATTTTTAACAAAGAATAAATAATGGGATAATGATCTATATTTTGTTGAAGATGTAAATTAAGCCAACTAAATTATAAGAGCACATAACATACCATCCTCAAGAAGTTTCCAAAAAACAAGAAGTTTTGATTGAAATTTTAAAGGTAATTTATGGCGCGAAATATAAGAAAAGTTATAAAAATTTAATGGTTATTCATTACTATGTTAAACTAAGGATGAAAACTGGATCAATATAATAATGTGAGAAATTAAATATTTGATCCCAACCCTATAATGGAAAAGGTTGGATTAATTAATAACAAAAAGTAATTTTTGTTTAATGATAATAAAGGATTAAATATTAATTATGTTTTTTTAGAATGGTATTAGTATCTCAGGGACATGTAAAGGCTATAGATTAATTTAGGTCTAAAACAAAAAGCGTGATATATTCATGCTCAGACAATAGAAGGTTGAATAAAACAATGAAGGAAACTATAGCGATTGTTCTCTTTGGAAGCTCATATATCAATGTAGAAGTGATTATTTATTTCCAATTTAACTTCTCATCATAAATTTTTTGGTGAAAAATAACACCATAAATTGATTAGGAAGAACCAATTTATGGATAAGAAAAATTATCTTTTCACAAATATTTGTTAATGGTGCATATAGAGGGTTTGTGTTACCACTCTATTTAATAATCACATATAAAGTGGTGATATTAGTTCCATAAGTGAATAGGAATAGTTATACAAATATTACATATAATATCCCATTTGGATAAACCAAGTTAAATTTTATTTTTCCCTCTACTACATCATTTTCTCAAAATTTATAGTGAGGGATAGAAAATATTTCGTTATAATACGGAACAAGATCAAGATCCAGGATAACGTTTGTAACAAAAATATAATAATTCACTGCCCTTTTGGTATATTAGATTACTATGTACAAAAAATAATCAATAATAATCATAAATTTTATTTATTAACTGGGAATAAATTGATACACAAAATTATTCTCTAACCAAAATAATATTAAACGACAAAAATTTCTAACAGAAATGTTATTTGTTTATACATGAATAGTATCTCATCATATTCCAAAACTCAAAACCACAAATTTTATTAATACCAATATGATATTATTTAATTAAAAATGTTAAAAGGTTTTTCCAAAGTTGTAGGCTATGATAATTAACTATGTAAAATAATACTTTATAATAGTAAACACATGTCATGAAAACTCGTCAAGAAAAAGAGACAATATCTCCCCTTGAAGTTCAATGTACACTATTAATTATATGATTTTAATTATTTATTAATTAATAGAATTCATTATAATTTTCTAATTAATAAAAAGTCATGAATATATAATGAATCTATAACAAAAAAATGCTCCAAAAAATATAACTTCATTAAGGGAAATCACTGCAAGCTATTTAATCTTATCATTCCATGAGAAATAATAGAGTTATGAAATATATTACCTCAATAATGATTTAGAAGAAGAATTATAAATGAATAATATAGAAGATAAAATATAAAAATGTATAATTTTATTCCTTTATAATTTATGGAAAAATCTCCCATTAAATAAATCATCCATTGGGAATTAATACCACAAAAAAACCACTTCCACATATTACTCAAAGAGGAAAATATGAAACAAAGTAAAATAGGTAAGAGAGGTGCATCGTAGGATGAAGATTAATCAATCACATAAATCCATTTTATAAGGGTCAAGCATTTGAATGTAGAACAATAATGAAATAAACCCAGGATCACCTATGGTTTAGTAAAGGTCAAACGAATTATAGGAAATCTAGGAGGATTCTATATTTATAATAAAACAGTAAAATATTAGAATATATTAGGAATAATGTATTTAAATGTGTAATGATTTGAGTCAAAAAATATATAAAAATAACACCGTTCTATCACCCTTAACCATCCATGAAAACAAAATAAACAAATTTATTAAAACTAATATTAATGGAATGTCCTTACATGAACAATGTGGTCACAATGTATTTCATGAACACCCAAGGATCATGGTGAAATACCCAGTTTCATGAAATAACCCCATTATGATCCCATAATAAAATTTAAATGGGGATTACGGTAACCCATGAGGCATAACTACTATAGTCCATATGTATGAGACTATCACCAATGGTATAAAACATATAAATTGATGGTATTACCCATAAAAATCCACGAATACAAAAATAAATGCCACTATATAAAAAAATAAAATTAAAAATAAAATTATAATTTATGAACAACTTCGTATGAGTACAAATCACAAATAAAATACCCATATAACTCATTTGCATTGACTCCGTAGAAAACCAAAGTTCCAAGAATGTATTATCCAATAAGGTCACCAACCTGACTATGTAAGCCTAAAAAATAGTATATATATATATATATGAGGTGATCTTATCGTATATACTTTTTAATATAATACCCAAGACACATGTTAAAATAATGTGATATTATACTATAGAATCATTGAATAAATAGAAAAACCAACAACCACTTACCATGTATACTATCACATAACCACACCAAGAACCACACTTCGAATATTGTAATCTAACATATTTGAATAATATCTTAAGAATGATAAAAAGTTATAAAACCTTGGAAATGTTAACAATAAATAAATTAAATTTCCTAATAATATTCAGGATTATATTTTATAAATTAATAATCATGATATTAATTGTAGGTAAATTTTCACTCAAAAGAAAAAAGAATTCTGTCTAAAAATTTATATCCTAGTTTTTTTTATTTTATAAGTTAAATTTATAAATTTTAGTATTTTATATTGATAAAATAGACTTCATTTTTTATATAAAAATATAAAAATTATCAGGGGGTGGATATTGTAATTTTCAGTAAAGATTGATTTTATGGTGACTAGTTAACAAGTGTGAATTTTTATAAAAACTGTCATATCTTTTTATGTATTTAAAAGTTATCAATATATATTGGATTATTTTTCAATTAATGTTTTTTCAATTTGACTAAAAATAATACAATTAATTCCTTATGAATAATTATTTAAATTTATTTTCTGAAATATTCATTTGTAGTCTTAAAACACATTTTTCCGAAAAATTGATATTCATTGTATTTTTCATTATTATATTAAAATTTATTTACTCCAATTTTAGAGATTTAGAATTAAAATATGAATTTAATTTTATTAATAATTATATATAAATTTATCAAGAAGTTAAATTTCATTTTTAGTCATAATGAATAGTAATCATGGTAAATGTTTATCTTCGCGGTTAATGGTAAAATAGGTTTTTTGGGTTTAAAACATTGTGATAAGGTAGAAAAATTTCATCTTAAAACCAATTTGATAAGATATTTTAAATAATTATAACATTATAATAATATTTAATTGATTTATATCCATTTTCATATAAGTAACATATCTATAATTTTTAAAAGCTAATAAAAAGTACAAGTGTGTCACTACCCTCACTAATAAAAGGACGCCTAAACAACTATATTATTATCATAACTAGATCCATTTATATAAACTAATAAGTACCTAAATATATTAAAAAATACCTCTCCATATTATATATGTCCTGGTATCAACAAAGTACCAATCCTAAATGGATTAATGTGTAAGCCAAATGAGGTTTCCCAAAGAAGATGCATAAATCATAACCGAGATTTTTTTAAATTTATTTCTTCATCTAACTCCATAAAATATTCTTTAAAAAATATTAAATAATAAAACAAATATCATAAATATACGAAAAGTTTATAATATTTATTGAGAACACCCTTTCGTTCGATTTTTCTGTCCTATCAAAATTAAAAACATTACTCATACGTATGTGTGGACTACCACCTCAATGAAGCAATACATTTTTTTTATCACTAACTCATATAAATAGTTCATATTATAGATAAAATTAATATATATGAAATTTAAGAAATAATTTTTTTTTAAATATAATATATTATTTTTTTTCAAAAACATTCCTATGTTTGAAAATGATATCGCCACTTATGCGTATTTGTGGACTACCACTTCCACGAAGTGATGTGAATTGTTTTTCATTACCGCCTCCCATATATAGTTATAATGATTGAAATTTATAATAAATACGACATTAATAACATATAAACTATTTTATAAAAGGAAAATATTTTTTAATTTTTTTTCACTCACTAAAAAAATTAAAATGTATTATATATGTATACAAGTGATACAATATCTATAAAATAAAGTGCTATATTTTTCATAGCTACCATACATGGATGGTTATAAAAGTAAATTTAATATTATAAAATGGTAATTATAAAATATTTAATATTATGTCGATTATGGAATAGTGAGCCCTTTGACCAAATACAATGTACTGATGTTATTTTGAGCTTACAAATTGAACAACCCCAAAATGACCAAGATGAACATAACCATTTTAATAACTAAATAATGCATGAAATTAAATTAAATAAAAGGAATAATGATAATTTAATTAATATAAATAATTTATAAATAAATTATATAAATAATGTTTTTGTATTTATAGAACGTATAATGCTAGAGAAATCCTAAGGTAAGGACTTTCTTGTCTCAATTTAATTTCCTTGTGACTCATTCCATTTTCAACAGAGTTTTTTGGTCTGGTTTATTAACAATAATATGAATTAATTTTATCATTAATTTAAAAAATATTAAGTGGTTTACATATTCTTCTAAATTTATCCGCTTAAATTTTACATTTCTTTAAAATTTATAATAGTGGTAGGTGATTTTACTTTAATCAATTATTTTGAAGTATTCTTTTCAAATATTTATCCTCCATATAGATGTTCTTAATAATGATCCTAAAATATTACTATATATATAAAATATTAATAAATTTAAATATCAATTACTTATGAAATTCTATAAAAATATTAAATGGAATCTTTTTAACATTTACTATACGGAACATTTTGACTTTTAATTTATAAATGTGGAAAAACAATTGATTGCCATATAATTAATGAACACTCATTCTATAAAATCATAACTATTAATAATTATAAATATTAATCTATTATTTAACATGGGGTTTTTAAATAATATCATATTCATTCTCTTCTAGGTTTAATTTTTATTTTTTATATTTTTTAAAAGTAAATGATTTTCTCTGCAATTTTATGTTAATATGGAACACAATTTATTTGATTAAAAAGAGTATTTACTTTTTTTATGATAAAATGTTAAGAATTATAAATTCATTCTTCGTTATATGGTATATGATAAATATATTTAATGGTAAGTGAGCCCTATATAACTTACGATGATGTGTGCGACTGATATAACACTCTAATTCATTTGCTTGTGATTATTCTTAGAATGAGAAAATTGATTGAGATAACTCTGTTGGTTAATCCAATAGAATTATTTGGGAATTAATT
Organism: Viscum album; assembly: GCA_963277665.1. NCBI lineage: Eukaryota > Viridiplantae > Streptophyta > Magnoliopsida > Santalales > Viscaceae > Viscum > Viscum album. The sequence goes on from OY728133.1 coordinate 672,611,094, forward strand.
ATTATAATACCCATTAATCATGAGTGGAAATAGGTTATGAATATGATTCTCCAGGATACTTATTCAAAGGCTTATAATGGTTGTTGTTGATTTTTTTTATTTTATAAGGAGACAAAAAATTATGAACTCTTAAAGGAGAACAGATTTTTTTTCGAGGAATGTTTTCATATAATCTCATACTCTTTATGTTTACATTAGTATTTTAATTATGCTAATTATTTTTAAATATTTTATGATATAAAAGGAATATTTTCCCCATTGGATATGTTTGATTTATATGGTTAATATTTTAAGGTGAAAAAGTTAAACATTTTCATGTGTTATCATGTTTAATCCAAGACTAACAATATTCTTTTTTATATCCATTTATAAACTTTGTTTTACTCATCCAAAATTTCCAAAAGTTTTTAAAATTTCCTAAGGATGTTTAAGAACTATATATGTGTTAATAATTCTAATATGGTGGCTCATCGTAAGAAAAATAAATTTGTTGAATGAAAAAGGTGTGTTTAATTAAAAAGAATTATTTTGGGAAAATGTATTCTATGTGGAATCATTCACAATGTTATGTAATGATGTTCCTAATTATTTTAAACACTAAACCTAAAAGAACATTTAATTGTAATATAGGTAAACCCTTATTGTAATTCATATAATTTTGAGAAGATAATCATACCTATATTTATATTTTGTATCAATAGAACATTTTAGATATATATAAAGGATATGGGGAAGTTATAATACATTTAAAATAGATTAAAATTTATCATTTTATTACGATGAGATAGATTTTAAGGATTAATATTTTTCTTAATCAAATCAATATATATTTAAAATGGATTACCGCATATGAAACAAAGCAGCTAATGTATGATGACATCAATTATATAATAACCATTTAAATTAGATACCATGAATGGTTAGAATATAAAAGTTTTTTGTAGTGCGGACTCAATTTACACAGTCTCCTAATGGTTTCATTAATAGGATGAGGAACTAAATTATCCATTGAGGGACATGACTATAGTGGATAAATTCATGAAATATCACCATCCATGTTTTGGAGGTTCATTATACAAAATGAAAGATTAATGATGGAAAAATGAAATAGAGAAGTTATTTAATGATTTAGGATATATAGGACATCAAATAGTAACTCTTTTTTTTATTTTGATGGTGAATTCGATTGATGGTGGTCATTGATTAATAATACTGGGATAAAAATATGAGATTCATGTCATAGAGTGTGTGGCAATTAAGGATATTTTTCTTGATAATTTCATTCCCAATGTTTTTATATGAAGAATGTAATGGTATTTTTCAATTGTTGAATCAAAATTATAATGAATTAGTGGCTACTAATGAAGAAAATTTTACTATAATATTTAATTATTAAGAAATTCATTCTAACCAGTGAGATTAAAATTGAAATAAGATACATTACTTTGAATCCAAATTAAGGAATAACATTAGCCGATCATGATTTTAAAAGATATAAGGAAATTATCCATCGTGATAAGAATGTTGCGATTGAATTTTCTAATAGTTTTTTACTTCATGAAACTGAGAGGAAATACTTTTCAAGGTAGTGTTAAATGATGAATATTTGAATAAATAGATTTATAAGTAATCCCCCAGAATGTTACAAATGTAGTAAAAATAATTTTAAATAATACTTCATAGGATTGGGTAGGTGTTACTGATGTCATAATATTGTTCATGTGGATCTTGAATATAAGGAAAAAGTTTGGATCAGACTAGTAATGGGAAAAATAGTTATTCAATGGGACATTTTTTTAATTAAATTTAATCGAGACATTATGCTAACATATATCTAATGTTAGTTATTGAAGGTGGTAATTGTCTTGAACTAAATAATAATGGTGTGGTAATGTATATTTCTACTACTATGGAATATCTTTGACCATAACATGATGTAATTTTAGGTAAGTGACTGGTTTTTTTAGATTATTATAATGACTTTTTTTCTTTGGGATCCAAATATATTATTATTATTTAAAAATTTTCAAGTGAATGGAAATACCAACATACAAAATTAATTCATAGATTTTGGTAAAAACTCTTAGGGGTAGTATTAAGGAAACCTGAGTTTTTAAGAATCATCTAGTGATTTTTAGAATTAAAAAATATGTTATAAGATATGTTTGATAAGGGTTTTGTTTATCCTATCACTTCACCTTATGGTGGTCCTTTATTAAATTAAAATAATAATGGTAACATGAATAATTACATTGATTATAGGGAACTCAATGACATTATTATTATAAACAAGTAAATTTTTTAATATAAAATACATTTTTGATCATATCCTTGGTGCTAATTATTTATTGAATATTGATATTAAGTATATGTATCAAAAAATAAATGTGATAGATGAAGATATTCTAAGGATAGTTTTTTCATCCTAGGTATAGACATAATGATTTATTGTTCATATATTTCCGGTTAAAAAATTCATACACTATCATTGTCGATCATACTAAAAGTTTTTCCATGAGTACATGGATAAATATTTGACATTTTTCATTAATGATATATCTAATTATTTTAAAAGATAATAGGTTCATGGAAAAAATCTAAGGAATCTTCTATAGTCTTTAAAATAAGATATTTAATATGGAAAATTTAGAAAATATGAATTTTAGATATAGAATATTTCATACCATGGGAATTTTATTTAGAATTATGGCATAAATAATGACTTAATACAAAATGGTTATGTAATTCCTTAACATCACTTCAATTAAAATTCAATTAGTAGAATATCCCTATGTATGATATTGATATTTTTGTGATGTTTTTTTAAAAACATTTAGGATTATTTTCTATGGGGTAAAATAAAAACACATATTAACCATAAATGTTTAAAGTACATATTCACTAAAAAAGTCAAATATGAGGTAGATTAGTTGGTTGGACCACATAAATTATTTTGATTGAATGATTCACTATAATATTTCTAAAAATTTAGTTGATTCTATGATACAAGAAGATAAATTATCATTAACCATGATAATTTTCAAACGTGATCCTTTGGGGAATTTTTTTAATGGTGTCCTAAAAGCAAGGCATATAGAAACTCCCTCACTTTTTAGGTGTTAGTGTAGTTATTTTTTTAGACAGAATTAAACATGATCTAACAGAATAACATGATTTGAAATAAATTGTATAATTGGTTAAGGTGACTTATTTTCTTGAATTTAACGATGAAAATTAAGGTGTTATGGGATTTGGAATGATTTTATGTGTGCAATGGGATTACCAGTTTACTAAGTAATTATTTAAAAAATCTCATAGCTCTCTACTTGTTTTCATCATGATAGTAAAATTATATAAAGGGAAATTTTTGAGTATTATATGGTTGTTGGAATAAAGAAAAATATCTCTAATTTTACCAAGAAAATTTTGATTTATAAATAGGTTAATATTGAATCGAAACTACTAAAGGAGATGCTTTAGAATTTTTTAGTGCCTGAATGGAAATTATAGAATATATCCATCGATTGTATCATGGGATTAACAAATATATCTTGAGATAATAATGATATTTTGGTTATTGTGGATCATTTGAATAAATATCGGAATTTTCTCCCTTTTTAGAGACTGTGTAATTGGATCACCATTCAAGACATTATCTTCTAATAGAAAATAATATTACATTTAGTTTCCCTATATAGTTCATTTGATAATTATCCCTGATTTACATTAATTTTTTAAAGAATACATCATATGACATTTGGTACTGAATTAAATTTAGGTATAATTTTTCATCCTCGGTCTGATGGATAGTTATAATGAAAAATTCACAATTTAGAAGATATGATTCATTGTTTATCATTTGATTATTATGGAATTTGGTATTAATATCATAGATTTGATTAATTTTCTTATAAAAATAATTTTAATTATAGTATATATATAAAACCATTTGAATCATTATATTGAAAGAGATTTCAAACTCTATCATGATGTTAGAATGTTGATGAAAGAGTTTTTTTGGGTCAGAAATTTTTAGAAGATATGGTTGAGAATGTATAGATGACTCTAATATATATGGTGATACCTTAGTGAAGGAAAAAATATATACAAATAACCGGAAGAAATAAATCACATTTGAGGTTAGGTATTGGGTTTTTATTAAGTGTCACCATAGATTAGTTTTATGTGTTTTGGATGGAATTGAGAATTAATTCTGTAGTACAATGAACTATATAAAATTATGGGAAAAGTGGGATTAGTTTATTTGTGAGTATACTTACCTATTTCTTTATCTCATGTATAATATGTTATCATGTCTCACTATTATGGAAATATATACATTATGTGTCTCATATTTTAATCCCTGTGGTGGTACAGTTGGAATATAATCATTCTTATGAATAAAATATGGAAAATATTTTTCATCATAGAGATTTGTTACTAAAAAATAAGGCTATTGTCTAGGTTGATGTTTCATTCAAGAAAAAAAATATAGAGGAACCAAAATTATAATCAAATAAATCTATAAGGGAAAATACCACACGTATTTATGTAATGAAATATGAAATGATGATACAATTTAATAAATCAATAAAAACGTTAAAAACTATGATATAATGTTGCACCCTTTCTCATTGGCCTGAAAATGTGGTGTAATATTACTTGTACATAATAACCACCCCCAATATACCAAAGTCAGGAATAAAATATAGAAGAGATTCAATAAATGTTGGGGATGATTTTCCCTATAAGAATAAAACATCGAACCAAACATTCCATAGCCAAATAAATTCTTTATAATGCATGAAAAAAATTAAAGATGACTAAATATTTAATTTTTAAAAATCAATCTAAAAACAAGCACCAAAAAAGAATAAATTAATATCAAATTACATATTATAAGACATAACTCAAACACTCTAACGATATAGCTCATCTATCATACTCTAACTCTATGCCACAGAATCAGGAAGTACCACTAGATAATTACAATGATTTACCTATAACGATGTCCTGATGAAAATCATATGCAAAAGCCCCATGTCTCCAAATCATGGGAGAGTAATGAAACATGGAATATTTTCTCTAATGAATTCCCTAGTCATGACACTATGATAGAATTGGTTTTAACATTTATGAAAAAAATTAATATCAAATAACATTAACAACTTTATCAAAAAAAACAAATTAATTAACCAAAATAGTTACCACACAAAAACCATTTTCCATGATAGAAATAACGGAATTTCTCAAAAACTATTCCATGTTTCCATTTTTGGAATATCCCATTACAATCCACATGCCCACATATCTAAACATGTATGATTTATTATGAAAGTTCCATATTTAAGAGTGAATTCTCATAAATATACCAATTAATCATAATGTAATTAAATCTAATGTGCCATTACACCTTTGGCACTTAGAATAAGGTTATATTTCAACCAAGCCATGTAATGAAATATAGACACACACCACCAAGTATGCCCAAAAACTATATCAATTCCAAAAATAATTTTACGCCCAAACCAATTCAATAAAGAGAACATTTTATTTTAAACCCTTATAATAAACAATCTTAATAATACCAAAATCTTATTGAAAAAAATTCTCTATAAATAAAAACCAACCAACCATTTCTAAAATCATTAATTTAAACCAATTTAACAAAGCATCTTGCACAATAATAAAAAAATGGCACAAAGTCTAAAAACCATCACAAAAGAAGGATTCTACCATGATTTGGAAACCAATTTCACAATCAATTTATATCAATATTATCAATTTTACCCTAATCCTTAATGTTATAAATAAATAAATCGAGAATGAACCCACCTACCTTAGGGTTGATAACAAAAAATGAAGAATGACATGAAAAAACATAGGAATACAGGTTAAATACTCATAAAACCGCCTTATATCTCATAAACTATAATACAAAAATAAAAATATATTAATATTTGGAATCAAATATCTTATATCTATCCATAGCAGAGATAGATCTATAAAAAATAGAGGGATAGAGAAGTAGACTTATAAAAATACAATATGAAATATCAAGAAAAAAGACATAACATGAGAATATGGATTCAAACCACTATTAGAATACTTCAGATTGCTTCAAAATTAATGGGGATAGGTTCTAAAACATTTTAGAGGGAAAAATACCGAGCTAGTGCTATATTAGGGAAAATTGAGGAATTAAAACACAAAGAATACCTAGATTCTATTTTATAGGATCTAGTTTTTTAACTTCTCATAGATGAGTCACATGGTTAAGAAAACCATGTGGTAACCATACACCAAACACTTCCTCAAGGATAAAATTTTCATGGTTTTCTCACATAGAGTGTAAATTGTGTATCAACCTTTCCAAATCCCACCATCTAACCTTGCATGTTTTCTCCGAGGATTCATTATGGTTTGGGAAAACTACAGGCTGCCTATACACCTTCCCTTTATCCCATGATTCATTGTCCATGGTTTACTCTAGGATGTTTATGGTTTTCTCAAACCATATACCAGCCTTGAACCTGTATAAAATCACCCAAAACAATCAAAAAGTTCTAAAAAATATCCCAATCATCACCCATAATCATTATATAATTAAAAATAATAAATAAAGGGTTATGGACTTGAAATTGAGAGTACTAAATTCTCCCACATTATATTTTATATCTCATGAATGTATAGAACCATCATCATGTTGAAATAGTTATGTCCATTTCTCATCTATTTATATCTCCCATCCCCTAGTCTCTTCATTAATGAACCCATATTACAACAAAACCCACATTAGAATGATTATTTTTCCATGAAAGACATTATCTTGCCTATCCACATCCTACACTGAGATATGGACCAATGAAGAATCCATATCTATTTCAACATGATCCCATCGAATCACACAGTTATGTTCTGGAGGATAATATTTAAACTGAGATGCATGGAACACATTATGGATAGCACTGAACCATGGTGGAAATACCAAATGATATTCCACATTAGAAACTCATTTCAATATCTCAAAAGGGCCTATGTATCGTGGATATAACATGACAGTATTCCTCAAAATCAATGTCCAATCCTTTGAAAAATATTTAATAACACATTATCACTCACCATTACTGAAAAAACCCACTGATGAATATCTGAATATGATTTATGAAAATTTTGTTCCATATAAATCCTTTTCCTTAATAATAAAATCTCTTTTGTGGTTTCACTGACAAGGATCATCATAAATATAGAAGTGTCAACTATTTCCACACAAAAAAGTGAAGAACATAAAGGATTCCCATACAATGCATCAAAAATATTCATTTGTATCATGTTCTTATAACTATTGTTATATGAGAACTCCCCAAATGGTACATGATCATCCTATAACCCACCAAAATCCATTAGAAAATACTGTAACATGTCTTCTATCATTTATATTTTTTTATTGGATTGTCCATCGATATGTGGATGATATTCGATAATCACAGTCAACTGAGCCCCAATGGATTTTTGAATGAATTTTTAGGAATAATATATAAACCTCACACTGTTGTTTGGCTTGATTGAAACATGTAAAACAATATAATTTACCACTTATATGATATAGATCATTGAAAAGTCCACCACAATATGAGATTTAGGAATAAGATTGAAATGGGTTGGATTCTTGAGACTATCCTTTATCACCAAATTGGAATCATCCTTCCAAACCATTCTTGGGAGGTTTTTAACAAAATCCATAGCCATATGCGCCCATTCCAAAATTGGAATCTATAAGGACTCCAACATATATTCTGTTCTCTAATGCTCTACCTTAATTTTATAACAAGTTAAGCATATGAAAACAAACATAGCCACTAAAATTTTCATACCACTCTACCAGAACTATGATTTCAATTCTATATAATAATTCCATATACTAGGAAGAACAACCCATATTGATTGTTGGTAAGCATGAAGAAGTTTTCCTAACAAGCAATAGTCATGACCATCCGATTTCTAAACTAAAAAACATAACTATTATCAAGTTTTTACCTGTCAAGGGTCTCCCCACCATTGATTTTTACCTAATCCCCACACATTTTGAGTAAAATTTCTATGACTCTTAAACCATCATTACCAAATCATGTACAAAAGATAAGGGAATGAAAACAACAACATCACCTTAGTCATCACATTTCAGGATTATTTATGATATCACTGACATCAAATACCACTGGTTTGAGGTTTATTTTTCTACCTCATCATATGAATTTCAACTTAACATATCTAACTATGAATTTCCCTTACTTGGTTTGTAAATCAAGATAAATTATAAATTATGGAAATACTCCATCCATTTTATTTTCCTCGAGATCAAATCCCATTGTGTGAAAATATTCTTCAAAATATTATGATCTGTTAACATGATAAATTTCTCACCAAAGATATAATGAAAACATGAATTCAAAACATGTAGTATGAATGATAAGTCCAAATAATGTGTTTTTTGGTTCTTCTAGTGAACCCAAAATTTTCAGGATCTATAAGAAACAACATGATCTCTCTATATAAAGATACATCCCAATCCAGATCGTGAAGCATCACAATACACCACATTACTTTTTCGTGATTATGGAAAAATCAATATTGGTGCTGATGTAAGTTGAACATTAATCTCTTTAAAAGATTCTTGTAATTCATTATCCCATTTTAATGTAATATTCTTCTTTGTCTAAGTGGTCAGAGGTGAGTATTGTCAGGAAAAATCATGAACAAATATTCAATAATGATCAGTTAGAGTAAGGAAACTCCATATCTCGAAGACATTATATTATGGTTTTCAAGAGATAACAACTTATATAATTTCTAGATCCATATAAATACCTATTTCTAAAGTTACATGGTTATGAATGTGAACCTCTTTTATCTGAAAATCAAACTTAAATAATTATCCATACAATAGATGATCTCTCAAGATTCCAGAAACATTCTAGAACTATTTTTCAATCCATAACATTGTCAATGAATGTACCAATATGTCATCCAAAAACACCACCTCAAAAGAGTCTAAATATCGATAAAATATTTCATTAATCAATTACATATATATTTCTGGTGAATTCATAATACCAAAAAGAATAAAACATAATCTTAATGTCCATACCTTCTTCTGAACGCTTTACTGTGAATATATTCTTTATGAACTCACAATTGATGATGTCATGATCACAAGTCAATCTTAGAGAACTACTGAGATCCTATAAATATATCAAATAGATCATAAATACAGGGATGTGAATACATATTATTTATCATAACATGGTTATGTTTTTTATAACCCATACATTGTCGAAGAGTTTCATCCACATTCATAACAAACATGACCAATGTTGCGCATAGGGATTTTCTAGGCGGATGAAACCATTTTCTTTCCATATAATCAATATGCACTTTCAATTTACATAAATATTTTTTTCATCTAGTATGATGAAATGAAAATAGTAATTGTTCTTAGAAGGATATTAATTAAAAAATACACTTCCCTCACACATGGTAAAGTTGTGAAATTTTCAAGAAACACATCTGGAAATTGATCCAACACTAATTGAAAAGATTTTATCCTGATATCATCTATTGATGTAAATGAAAACACTTACAACTATTGTGATATTGTTCCAACATCTGGTCCCACAATCCCATTGCACCCTCTATTAAATTTTGTCCCCTCAAAAGAGATACTCGACACAATATTCGGTTGTCAAACATACCCCTATGGTATAATAGTTGATGTGAGACTTGAACATTCTCAACCAATGCATATCCCAGGTTGTTACAAAGGAATCCATTTCAATCATAGATAAATCCCATAACAGCTCAACTAAATAAATGTTATAGAAGTTACTTTGTACATGGAGGATCTATATTTTCTTTGACCAAGAGGAGTTTGAAGTTTAAAAAAAGTAACCATCTTAACTTTTAAACTCAAAAAAATAAATAATTAGAGAAGAAATGAAGAAATGGGATGAACCCTTATTAAAAAACACCCATAAGGGATAAATTAAAAATAATAATACCTCTCAGGGTTGATGGTCTAGACTAATCATCTTCGATAACCTACCCAATCCATATAATTTCTTTATCGCTATAGTTTTTTACTTATTTCCTTGTTTATTTTTCCATTTACAAGGAGTCATGGTATTCATGTACTCTCCATGGATAGATTTTTTTTCTACTTATAAGTGTTATTATTCTTCCCTACTCATGTAAAAACATTCTACACCTATGACACCTTTGAATTTTCCCGAAAAAATAGATATCAGATCGCTGTGACAAAATCCATGAAGAATCACGTTTTTTGTTACAATTAAGGAATGCTATCATTGTTTCCAAACACACTCACTTCATGAGGTAAAATGAACCACATTTGAAACATACATCGTGAATCATTGGTCCTAGAGGAAGATTTAATGATCCATCCATTGGATTTTGATTTATGATGGAACCTTGGAAATAAATTTTTCTCTTTTGTTTTCTCCATATATTGGTGTTCCCACAATTTCCTATAGGTATCAACATAATTACTCCTCGCATATCTCATGAGATGTCCATTTCACCTACCGATAATATATTTACCATCTATATGTAATATTTAATACAAAGTACAACAATCTTTGAGCGAATCCCTTATCACATAACAGATTCAAAGATACATTCCTTCAAGGATGCAATAGTAGAAACCTTGGGTGAAAGTCTCACTAAATTCTTGATTTTAACCTTATACTCTATGACATAAATATTTTCATTCTTCTAGATAATTATGTTCATCATTATTTGACTTCAAAATTTATAGAGAGATATTTTTTTGTTGAACAGTTATTCAAAATCCTCCCATGCTAGGACATTGTCTAATTTACCCTGAATAGCTCAATCCCACTACTAGCGTGCAATATCATCTAGCATGTATATCGCTATCTTGAAATTCAACTATATTAGTGTGCCGGCAAATTAAATGATATGATTTATCATATTCATCCACACATCTTCCTTTTCATGTTTTGAATCATTCTAAAATATGGAAGGATTATACTTCTGGAATTGGACAGAATGATCCACTTTCATTGGATTATCCCTCTTGTTCACAGTAACCACGTCTTGAAAATCATGGAAGATACTCTGAACCAGCTGTTGGTTCACCTATGGCTCAGATTAAATGATATTCTCAGTAGCCTCTTCTTATTGGTTTCAACAATTATTATTTGGTTCCATTTTCAATACAGGCAACACCATAATTTTTTCTACCTATTAATTAAAGGCATAGAATTTCAAATTATACCATGTCAATACAATACGTTCCAAAATTATATTTTTTTCCATGTTTATCCATTTTTAAATCATTTCCCCTTATTTTAAAAATAATATAATTTTCAAAATATCAAATCATTATCTTTTTGACGGATTACATTTGAAAACAATTTCAACATTTTTCAAAAATAAATAGATTTCACCAAATCATTACTCAAAATGTATTATCAAATCCTAGTGGGAATTCATTCCCTTAATTGAGGTCTTGATCATCTCATTTTATAAACCCATGTTAATGAGATTTTAAATCCTATAAGTTTCTCCAAAACACTTATGTACCCAAACCCTTGATAACCTTAAGTTCATCATAAAAATAATAGTTGTGTATTTTTATACTATACATTTAAAGTCCTAAAAATCCTTTTAATTTCAATGATTCCAACCCAATGAATAGACCATACTGAATTCAACCCCTTAATTAAATACAAATACAAATTAAAAGACAAACCAACACTTAGACCACTTGTTACACAATGGAAGGACCAAACTGAAACCACTTATGTCAAATAGTCTTGAGACCAACCAAAACTAATACCACTTGGCTCAAACTGATTTTTTGGATTGAACAAAAATCATACCACTTGTAACATCCCGACCCTTATCATTGGCTTGAAAAGGATATGGAATTTTTCTCTTACTTAAGATACATATCCAAGATTGCAAGTGCTTGAAATAAATTCCGAACAACTTTAATACATACAGGGGATGATTTTTCCTTTAATAATTAAACAAGAAACAAATACACCATAACAAAATAAAATCAATATGATGCTGGATAAAATGAAATACAACTTAACAATTCATTTATTGAAATAAATATAATTCCAAATACCACATTGGAAGAGCATATTATAAAAGTAAACAATAAAAGAAACAACTCAAAGACTCCCATTATATAGATCCAAAATCCAAATCCAAATCCATACTGTAGAATCAAAATATACCAGTAGATAAGGGAAATGATTTACCTTTACTTATGTCCCATTAAACAACATCCAATAAAGAACCAATGTTCCAAATAAGGTGTGATTAATGAAACTCAATTGATTTTCCCCAATGACATCCCTACTCACTCCACTATGAAAAAATGGTTAGCACATTTTATAAAACCATTTACATAAAACAACTTTTATAAAAAAACATGGAAACAAATTCACAGGAACAAAATATTTTAGAAAAATGGGTTTACCAACATAAATTGTTTTCTAGGAAAGCAACCAAGCATGTTCTAAAAAACCATTCCATGTTTCCATTTTTGAAATTCCCCATTCTATTCGACATATCCACATGTCTACATAACTACACATGCATGCTTCATTATGAGAGTTCCGTACTCATGGGATGTTTCTTAATTATCTACTAAGTCTTCATAAGGAAATTAAATCCAATTTTCCATTGAAACATTAGAACAGAGAACAAGATCATATTTCAACAAAGGATCATAATGAATTATGACCACCAAGTATTTAGAAAAACCATTTCAATTCTGAAACTAATTCAATTCCTAAAAACATTTTAATAAAAAAACTATTTATTGAAAATCAATAAGGTAATCCTTGTTAATAAAACCAACCTTTTATAGAAAAAACATTATCATGATATCCAAACCAAACAAGAATTTTAAAAATCAAAATTTTAAAATCATTTAAAAAATCATCATTCGCAATAATTCACAATTCTAAAAAAATCCACAAAATATCACTAATAAAAGTTTATAACAGATTTTTAACACCAATTTTAGATTAAATTTCAATCAATTTAATTAATATGAAACTAATCCTTCATGTTCAAAATAGAGGAGTTGAGATTGAAGAAACCTACCTTAATTTTTATGATGAAAATAATGAATGGCAAGAATAAGCCCATGAAACCGGGTTAAATCACCATAAAACTGCCTTAGATATCTTCCCATATCCTAATAAAAATCCATATATATACATATTTCGCATCAAATTTCATAGATATATCCATATCATGCACAAATGTAAGAAAATGAGAGGGATAATTATGTAGATATAAGAAAAACCAACATGAACTACCATGAATGAAGAAATATAATGAGAATCCAGCTTCAAAACAATAATAAAGGACATATAGATTGCTTCATAATTTATGATAGAGGTTATAAAACTATTGAGAGGTAAAATTACTGAGATAGAAGTTTTTTGAAGGAAAACAAGGCATTAAAAAAAGAAGTCGACTTAGATCTAATTTTTTAGGATCAAGTTCAATAAACGCACATGGATTCGTCGAACAGTAATGAAAACCATGAGAAAACATTGTTATAGCCACTAAATCATCATTAAAACTCACTAATTTGTCACACATAGTTAGTAAAATGTGTGCCAACTATTCTAGATCCCACTATCCAACATATCACAGTTTCACAAAGGCTTCTGAAAATTTTGAGAATACCATGTGCCACCTATGCACCTTAACATTTTCCCATTCCCCATTTTTCTTGGATTCTTATAGGCGTTTCCCATGTTTTACACCAACTATGAACCTATATAAAATCCCTAAAAACCTAAAAATTTTCTACAAAATCTCCCAAAAATCGCCCATAAACAATACAAACTTAACAAACAGAAAGAAATGGTTACTTACATGAAAGTTGGGGTTATATATGGGTAATGTTAATAATAAATAAATCCAATCACTTAGTAATAATTATGATTAAATTTTATGGACTTTTATTCAATATATTAATTTTAATAATATTTTAGTCAAAAAAAGAAATAACTATTTTTAACCACTTTTTTTTGAATTATATGATTTTATATGAATGTAAAATTTATTAATTTAATGAAATTATATTTTTAAATTGTAATTAATTATTTATATAATCATATCAAACATAGAAGAGGGTGAATTTTTTGAATTGTTCTAAAAATACTTTTTTTGGATGAATAGTGAAAATATACCTGTTTTTAAAAAAATGTCATTTATTTTAAAAAATTTAAATATGAACAATATATTTTGAATTAATTTTAATTTAATTTTAGTGATATTTTACTAAAAATAATCCAATTAATTCTATAGTAATCCGTATTATACTTTATTTTGGTATAAAATTATTTTTAGTCTCAGAAACACATTTTCCTAAAAAACTGTGTTTCATTAAATTTTCTAATTCTTATTATAAATTTAATTTTTTTCACTTCAAAAGATTGAATCCTATAAAATGGATTACATATTTTTAATTAATATTTTCAAATGTATAATCAATAATATTAAATTTTTGTTTGTTATGAATGGTATCCTTGAAAAATTGATAACATAATGATAAAGGGTAAACCGACTTAATTATGGTTAAAATGTTATCTTAAGTTAATGAAATATAATCTTAAATATTAGTGTATGATGGTATTTTAACCATTATTTCCTTATATTGAATATTTTATTTATTTAGTTCCACTTTCCATTGAGTTAATAAGTTATAATATTTAATACTTATGAATAATGTCAAGAGTTCCACCACCCTCACTTATAAAAGGGAACCACCTAACTTATCTTATTCACTTGATTTGAGCCATTTAGAATAACTGATACCTTCCCAAATAACTTCCAAAATTACATACATATATATTAATGTTATTATTATCTCTTAAGTAAAAATACTATAAGAATTGGGTTACATACCAAAATAGGATTACCAATGCAGAGTTTTAACTCATACGAAGTGTTATGATTTTTATTTATAATTATACCTTATTCATTTAATATTTATATGAAATTATATAAATACATAAGTTTTATCAGTATACTGAATTGGTTTTATGTGTATGGATCAACCCTTTTATAAATATTATTACATCTAATGGTAAAATAAAACTAAACTCATGTGTACCCGTGGACTATCATCTACACAAAGAAATGAGTTGTGTTTTTCATCACTAACTCATATATATGGTTGAAATTAATAATAAAATGAATATATATAATACTTATAAAGTAAATAGTATTATTTAAAGCTAATTTTTTTACTTTTTATCCAACTCTTTCATCTGGTTGAAAGAGAAAACTCACTCATGCATACATGTGGAATATCCCCTCCACGGAGCGTTATGATTAATTTCTCATTACCACCTCACATGGATGATCATTAGGGAGTATATAATGAATAAATATGAAACTTATATAATATTTTATATTATATAAATTTAAATATTATATCACTTATTTATTTTCCAACCCATAAAAAAAGATAATTTTATTCATGTGTATGTACCAACTTCTATCTCCAGGAATCAATGTGATTAATTTATCATCAACACCATACATATATGTATGTAAATATATATTTAATGTGTAAATGTTTTAACTATAATATGGTTTTTAGTTAATAGGTGATAGAATAATGACCCCTTTGACTATGTTAAATACATTGATGTTATTTTGAGGTTATAAATTGAACAAAATGAAAAACATGAACTTAACCAATTAAGTAACTACATGGAACTTAGTAATAAATAAAATAAAATGAATAATTTTAATATAATGAACATGATAAGGGATCAAAATAATTTAAATAAATAATATAATTTTTTTATTATGGAATTATATAATAATCAAATCTAGATGATACTTAAGGTACGTGATTTATAATCTTAGTTTCATTTCATTGAGACTCAGGCCTGTTTCACAACATGTTTAATTTTTGTGGCATATAGACTTTCATATGGTCATATTTGATCATTCATTAGATGAAACTTAATTGATTTAAAAATCCATATCAATTTATCTACATTAAATTCATTTTTATTCAACACTTACCAAAGTTGTAAGTGATTTTCATTTTAAACATTATTTTAAAGTATTTCTTTCAAATTGTTCACTTCAATATTAATGTTCTTAAAAATATGAAAAATTATTATTATTTATATATAAAATAGATTTAATTTAAATTTTAAATAAATTTATAATATCTTTAAAAAAATTTATATTAGAAACTATTAGACCTTTAACATTAGGCCACTTTTAATTTTTCTTTACAAAATTGAGAAAGAATGAATTTTAATGTTTACTACGTGACAACCCTTTCCATCAATCATAGTAGATATTGATTATCACGTTTTCTATAAAATATAAAATATATTTTTTAAATAATACATATTCGCAATCTTCTAGGAACATTTTATTTATAATATTTTTTAAAAGTAATGTGTATGTCTCTGATATTTTTTAAGAAAATGGAATGTTTTTTTGCTTATGGACTCAATGATATTTTAAATGGGTTTTGATGAAATGTAAAATATAATATATTTTATATTTAAAATATGATAATTTATGATTATAAAAACCTTTAGTTTATTCTAATATATATCTTAATGATGGGTTATACTGGTATTGTTCTCCCATGCATTGGGTAATGATTAGTCTTTAAAGTGGAAAAGTGAAATATTTGACCTTATAGGTTTCTCATATTTAAAAAATTGGGAATCAGTTATTCCAACATGTGTTAGACACAATTGAACATAGTTTAGTAATATTATGCACCAAGATACTTATTTCTTACTTGATAAGAGTTGTTGTGAAAATATTTTTATTTCTCTAGGATTGAAAATTCTACTAACATTTAAGTGTGAATTATTGTTTTTACATGGATTTTTTTTATAAATCCTCATATTTGTAATATTACTTAAATTATTTTTATGATAATAAGGGGTTTTAATGTTTTTATTTAAAAAAAGGTTGATTTTATCATATGGAAATGTTAAATTTATGGTCTTGATATTTTATTTTAAAAAGGTAAACATTTAAAATTGTTTTCAATTTTTACACTAGTCTAATTGTATTAATTTATTTTTATATACCCCTATAATATTGTTTTTCTCATTCAATTTTAAAAAAAAATCATATGATATATGGATGTTTATGATATATATGAATGTCAATCTTGCCACTATAGTGACTCATATTAATACAAGAAGATGTGTCTTCAATTAAATAAGCTGGTAAATTTAAGAACCTATTTTTTGGAAAAAATGTATACTATGTGGATTTGTTTGTTATATAATATATTCTATTAATATATAAAACTATAAATGTAATGTATTTTCTAAATATAATAATGTAAAACCCTTGTAATAAATCATTTAATTATGGGCCATGTATGATATGGGTCATTATGAAAAGGCACCCTCCAGCCACTTCCATACTAGTATGTCATTCTCATGACCAAATTTCAATCATCTTATTCTAAATCCCTCTTGTAGAAGTTTTATAGCTCACTATATCTCATACCCAGAATATTATGGTGACTTAAACATGAAGTCAATCAACTACAATCCCTCCTCCTAAAATGCATGACCCCCATTATATAATATAATCTTATAAAATAACCCATAGGATTTAATATAACATCATATACCTTCTCATTAATACCTCATATGTTAGTCGTTAATACAATATCATCCAACCCATAAGTTCTACCAGTACATCATGTTCCACTTCATTAATACAGTAATGTGTCTTATGAAATAACCTCTCATATACCATATATGGTTTTCCCGTACAAAAAAATAAATTGACAATATGGTCATACCAAACATAATGTATTAAAAATATTTTGATCCATATAAGGGGGAGAAAGAAAGAGGGATAAGTCAACCACACAATCCCAATTCAAAATAGAGTTTTTGGGGAAACACCCAATACACAAACTGTGTTGGGTTTCAGTAGATCTATTTGATGCATGTGGGGTTTGTATAAAAATAAAAAGGAAAATAAATCATATATATAATCCACAATCAATGAAATCTGTAGTGTTCAACTCCAAGAACCATTACCCAAACCCAAAATACACTACATTACCACTTCTTTGTTCCAAAATTTCATCTAAATATGGAAAAATATAATTCCAAATTACCCACATAGTGCAATATGAAAATTTATTTATCCAGTCACATTTATCCACACCAATTCACCATTTCTATATTTTCCATTTCCATCCATGTTATGTTCATTAATCCAATCAATTACATATCTAATTAAATACCACATGTACTTAATTCACAAATTCATTCATGAATCATTATTTCATTTTCAACCCCTTATGTTGTCAATTCCACCCTACATTAATTTTCTACTTAATTATTAATATTAAATTCTGTTACTACTAGTAAAATTGAGAATGATCCCAATGTAAAACACAAAATGCAACACTCAAAATAATCCTCTCATCTTATATTTACAACAACAAGAAGGTAGTCTCAACCCTGCATTATGAACCATAAAAACAAATTAATCACCATTATGCCAACCATAACATCTGGCATGGTTCTCATTGCACAACATGATTCATAATATAATCCCATTATTCCACTTATTCCATCATACATAATGAAAAAACTTCACCCACAAATCCAAAAATTCATCTAGTCCCAAACTCAATTGTCATCTCATGAAAATAACACAACGTAGTCATACCTACATGATTCACCACAACACACAATAAAAATTTTATAATCAGTAGATATCAAAATAGTTTTATTAAAAATGATTTAATATCAGTTTTTCCTTCCACACAACATTAATTATCACAATGAAGTGATTTTCCATTATGAAACATAAATCCAAAACACATTCATCAAAATGAATCGGTATGGATACCCTAGTCTCCTGACACCAAATCCAGCATAGACATATCATGAATGGTGTCCTAGATACACACTTGTTGGATACTATAACTTATAAAGATAAAATAAAAAATACAGACCAATTTTCGACAAAAATAATTGATGAAATCGATACATATCATTATATTCGAATAAAAGTCCCTATGTTTACAATACTAGATGTCAAATAGGTGAAAACCCCCAAACAGTACATCCTCAATTTACTAGAAGAACAAGATAAATAAACCATGCCCCAATTGACCAAACAATAAATTTTTAAAGTATCAATGAAAAACACCACATCCAAGAAGAACATTACCTTTTCATGAACACGATAGAAAGAAATATAGAAATTCTACATGAAAAATGTATGATGTGAGATAAAATCTCAGTAGGGTATCACCAATTGTTCCACAATAAGATTTAATAATAGATAAACCATATCCTGATTTTAATTTAAAAAAATATATGTAGGGAAGTACTATTTCATATATAAAACAAACATTCTTTTTATTTTAATTGATGAAAATATTTGAAATTTTTTACTAATAAAAATTTGATTTTAAAATGATCATATAAATCTAAAAGAATGAGTAATGATGTTTCACAGACAATGGAATACATATCTATGTAATCTCAAAGAGAAATATTTCCATCTACCATAAGTTTGTATTGTTACAAGTTATGAGATCCTCACACATATTATATCAGTGATCAAGGAAATATGTGTACACATGTCCCTCAAACATAGTCCAAATAAGACTCATCAATATCCCATTAGGGACAAGATATTTAGATCTATATTTTTGATAGAGTAATAAAGGGATGATCCATTTCTAGGTTATTACCATCTTAGCGTGTTTATCCCAAATAAACCACTAATCACCAAATTTCAAATGTCCTCAATTAATAAATCAATAATGGGATGTTTATTTAAAAATTGTTTACAATATAATTAGAAAATTTAAAATTTCATTATTCTAATTTCACTTTAAAATCTGAATAATGAGTTTTTAATAATTTTATGGCTTTTAAATATAAAACCAGTCATAGGTTCTTATCAAATAAATATAATTTTTTTTATAAATATCAATTAATAACATATTTTTCACAAATTACATCAAATTTGAATCTCACCTCAATTTATAATTCCATTAAAACTAGAGATTCTTACACAAAATTCCACACCAACACCATTAAAATTACAATCCAGGTTATGATGGATTGTCATCAATTCAATTGAAATAAATTTAATTTAAAAGAAAAAAAATAACGGGTTTATAACATATGAAATCTACTATAACCACCTATAATTAACAAGATGATCACGTCTTAGAACACCCACAATTGGAAAAGTCAATGAAGAATGATGACAAAAAAGAACAAGGAATAAAACATAGATTCAAGATAAAAAGGGAAAGAATTTATATCCTTAAACAATGAGATGATGTAAGAAACCCTTTAGGGGAAAGAAGAAGATAGTGGGGGAGAAATAATGAGAGAATATATCATACTATAGAAGAATCAAACAACGTTTTCCAAGAATCAATCAGCTTTGAAATACGTTTGGATAATCCAAAATGGGATCTACATATCTCTAAATACAGAGTAGATCAATATGTTCTGATATTTGATCAATCAGGATGTTTTATGGGGGTTTGAGGATTTTTATAACAATTTTCAGATTTAAAGTAGTCTTCTTGCACAATTATCTTTGAAGGACTGCAAGGTTTTTCAAATATTGCTGCTGAACCATGAACACCTATGATGGGGTGAAATGTTTCTACTATGTGGGTGCATAGTTTTTGGAAACCATTATCAAACCATTAAAACCCCCATTGTTTGTGTTGGTACATTTTAACCTCGGTGGAATCATGGTTTGGAGAAAATGTGTGCTAACCATGCACAATAGAAGAGCCCAAAAAAATTATGAATTCCACTTGAAGAACCCCTAAATTAGTCCCAATCTAAAAAGAAAAACGAGGTTCGAGGAGTATATGAATACAGAAAATGAGGTTACAACCTACCCATCATAGAAGAATTATTACCATATAAATCCTTTCAGGAAGTCTCTATGTCATATATATATGAGGCCACTTATCTATAATTAGTGACTATATTTATCTACTTATTTGTCATGTATCATGAGTATTATAACCATACTTCTATATCAATCAACCCCATTGTATCATCCTACCATGAAGTACTGTGCTTGTAGAATCAATTATCCTAACTCAATGCTCATTCATGGATAAATCAGGCCCAATAAAATAAATCTAGCATTTCTGATCCCATGTAAACCTCACTCACTTTAGAATTATACCAATCATTAGAGAGTCCATCTTTGAGAAATAGTTTATGAACTGATGGTAATATCATTCTAAACACGATAAGCTGACAGTATTTATTATATTTAATGGTTTCCCCCATGTCATAATATCTCTCACATTCTCAGGATCAACTAAGATACTTGGTTCTGAAACCACTTGTATCAAGGAAATCACTCTTCAAATCCATATATTAAATTTGAACAGATTTTCTTAATGTTAGTGATTTCTCAACAATTCTATAACTTCTCTCAAATGATGCACAATATGCACCTCATATATAGAGTGAACAAGGATTTCATCCTCAAAGATTACCATGAATGTATATAGATACTCATGAAATGTCTTTTTAATCTAATCCATAAAAATATTGGGAGCATTAGTTAGACCGATTTTCATGAAAAGGTACTCATAATGGACATACATACTTTGTATGGTGGTTTCAAGAATTCTAGATTATTTTATTCTCAAAGTGTAATAAGAAAATTGAATATCAATCATAGAGAACCTCTTCACCACATTCATCTGGTTAAATAGATCATCAATTTTTGGAAACAAATACTTTTTATTTATCATATCTTGATTGATTTTTCATTAATCAACAAAACGGTTAATTGAATGATCATGTTTCATAGTAAATAGAACCTGCACTACCCAAGGATTCACACTCAGTCATATAAATCCTTTCACTAAATTTTTTCCCAAATGAGTCTTGAAGCCTTTCATTTTATATTATTCAATTCGGTAAGAAGGTATACACACTAGTTGAGTACCATCTAGTAAAACAATATAAAAATCATCATCATTTATTATTGGTAAAAGAGAGAATTATAATGAGAAACATTGGTAAAGTCGATGAAAACTAGACGGAGATCATTGCTCAAGGATTCCTTCTTTAGATCAAAATTGAACACATATATTACATTACCCAACTCCATAGAGGATGTATAGTTCTTATTGACCTAGGGTCCCATTCACCAAGAATGATATGATACACTCCATTAGTTGTAGTAATGGGGAAACATCAAAGATTGCTACTAATAAGGGATATATTATTAATGATCCAATCCATCCTAAAAATATTATCAGCATGATTTATGCAATGAAACAAAAAATTCTAGGTAAGCACGATATCTTATAATGAGAAGACACAAGCATGAAAATGAAGACCCTATTACCTATTCGTTTTAAGGGGTTTATTAATATCAATCACATAAGATAAAATCTCTATATAAAGATTTATCATATTCAAAATATGTTTCAAAAAGAACAAATTAGATTCATCACTGTCAAATAAATAAATCATTGAAGATGAATATATAGTTTTGGTACATCTCATAGTTGCGAGACTCGTATATAATTCCTTTGAAGACTCATTCAATTCGTAAATAATCTTTGTTTTAAATTATTATGGCGGAAATCCATTAGATATTCATGAATTTTATTTCACCTTGGTAATTTTTAGGCACTGATGATCCTATCCAACTACTTGGATCTTCATAGACATGATAGATCTTCTGAAAGTGTCTTGAGCATCTATCGAAACCACATATCTTGGGTTCCATTGTGAAAAATCCTTTTTGGGCATATTATTGCCACATTGGTAGAAAAACAAAGGGAACATTCCAATAAATATAGGAGTTCTTAAAGTACAATACTTTTTATAATCACTACTATAATCATTAAACATTATATTCTATTTGTGGGAACTCATAGAACTTCAATCAAGTGAAAAATGATCACTTTTAAATGATGATATAGTATACAGGTCAAACCCAACCATCAATGCATTATCCAACACATCAACATAATAATAGAGATTACAAAATAATATATTAGAATTAATATCATATCAAAGTACCATATCAAACCATCAAGAATTTATTTTCTCATTCTATAAAATATAAGGGGAAAACTTCACAAGAGCAGAAAAATGATTTACATACTCGCACATATTCCTATCAGCATACCTGAGTTTGAAAAATTATATATACTTAGAAAAAATATACTCGAGATATAATTGGTTCATTAAAATAACCTAAATATCCTTCCAATCAAAAACCTAATTCTAAATTTTCATCACCATCAGGTACCACTATATCAAACTAGGTCCTTCCAACATGAATGTGGTCCATTTCACCTGTAACGCCCTGTCCCCAGCTACCCAGAGTCGGTGCATTACTTCGTAACATTGGAATGATCACAAAAGATCAAGTCTCGAAAGACCGATTAGTTTAGTAGCCTTGGAAACACTAGATACATTCGTAAACGTTACATTACATCATAAAGTGAAAAACTACAATAACAAAGTCTCCATAGTCCACACTCATATCCTCTTCTGACTATCCCTGCAGGTCATTCATAAAATACTTCTTCACATCCTGGAAAATATTAAAACATTAAAAGGGGTGAGCTCTGATGCTCAGTAAGGATAACAATATTGCGAAATCTTTCATAAATAAACATAAACATTTAAGGAAATGTATATCTAAAACAAAAGCCTTTTAAACTTGATCTTCAACATAATATGGAAAAAGTAAAATGAGATAATGCCATTTACTTCTTCACATGGATATTCTACTGGTCAAATAATCACATGCAATATCAATAACCACTTTCATAATGATGGAATGCATAATGCCATACATTCTGAAACATTTTGTCAAGGCCTCGGCCAAGACGTCTAAAATGATTAAGGCCTCAGCCAAAACCATAAATAAAATTGGGAAAGGTCCTCGGCCAATTCCACGTCTAGTTGTCTCATGAGACCTACCGATGCATCGAGGAGCTGTAGCGGGCTCTACCCGTCACTTATTAAGTCCAATGCATTCCTCATATGAATAGGTTTAAACATATCATAAACCATAACTTAACCATATCACATAAAACATGCATAAAGGAAACATAACATTTCCACATTTCAATCACAAGATATCAATACAACACATTGATATAATAAAAATTCTTTCCTAACCATTTTCAATACCAAAATAGAAAGAAATGTATAACATGGTATTTATTTTTCATTAAAAAAAAGGTATGGCTTGTAGAGGAAGCTGAAACACAAATAGTGGCCACGACGGCAGAGAAGTGGTTGTCGCCGCATACGTACGACAAAAACATTCCCTTTTGTTGTTTAGTAAACTCTTCGTATAAAAAATATTCCTTTTGAATATATGTAAAAGTCAAAGGGGTTTATACACCGTATAAAATAATGTTGTGTGTAAAACCAAATATGCCTCAATGAAAGGAGATTGAGACGAAGTCCCATAAAAAGATCATTTTTTTAAAATAAAATAGATATATTATGTGTATTCACTATAGGTACACATAAAGAAAGTAAAAATACAAAATAAGACATAATAATATCATGACATAATTTGAAAGTAGGAGATTAACCCAAAGAATGGAAGTTGGGTTAAGAAGTTCACTTACCTCGTGTCTAACTTGACTCAACGGTTCTTTAACCTCATGAATAATAAACTAGAGTTAATTTATATTTACTTAAGAACCTTTTTCATGTTCATTATTCCATTTATATCACTTATTACCATGTTATGAACATTATTTAATTATTTAAGTTAATAACGGTCGTTTTGTCGATCTTTGGTACTTGAGTCAACAATAAATTTCTTATAATTACAAGTTGTTCATGTGGTGAAATATCCATTATATCAAGATTTATATTCATGATGTAGATATCATATATATAATATATATACAGTATATACATTCATTCATAATGTCACGTAACATTTTGAGGTAAGAAATGAAATGCACCGTTCATGGAGACGGTAAGCCGTACGTACGCATGAACGCTACTTTCATTTCTATTTCGTATTTAATGGAATGAAATCATAATGATATAAATTTATAATATAATTACAGTATAATATAGTGTATAATACCATTTAATCCATCCTTTATACATCCCACATATGTCATTAACGATTCAAATCACATTGAGGGGGCGGTAGTCCGCACTTCCTAAAATGAAATTATCGCGTTTTACCCATAATGGAAATCATAAAGTATTCCATAAATGAGAAATACAGAAGCATAAGTAAAATATAAACATATTTTATATCATATATAAATATAGTGACATCTTAATGGCCACCTTTGAAGGTGTTATATGAGTGTTGAACAATCATCGTTTCGTGAGGCAGAAATTCGCCATCCACAGAAACTGTATGTTCTTTAACCATTAGATGTAGGTGTGTGTAAGTGTAGCTAGAATAATTCTTATAACAACATACTAGTGTATTTAGGATACTGGTGTTGTTACAAAAGAAATTAATAAAAAGAGTTTAGGGGGTTGGAGAAGAAAAATAAAACAAAACAATATTAGAGAAGACATTACCTCAAAATCGGGTAACTCTTTTTTATTTGAGCCAAAGGCTTCCTTGAGAAGGGTTCTGCCCAAAGTGAGGATTCTAGGAGTAAGAGGGGGAAGTTGGGAGAGTATTTGTGTAGAGTTTGGTGGAGCCAAATGGCTTGAAGGTGTGAATAAGGTGGAAGAGGTGGGGGCCTTTTATAAGTGGAGAGGAGGGGATCTTTTGGAAAGATTGAAATGTTACATTATTACACAATGCTTTTCGGATTCTAAAGGTCCCACACTTATATAATTCGTGGATAAGGTGATAAGGGTTCGAAATCTACCCATAAAATAGTCTTTGGACAAGTGTATGACTTGTAGTTTACATTATCTTTTCATTTTATTAAAATCGTTAAATAATGAGGTCATCGCTGCATCATAATGATGTCATAAATAATTTAATTTATTTAATGTCTAAAAATTATAAAAACAAATACTATGATGTAGGAAATCGTTTTATCTTTCTAATGAATATTTATCGTCAAAATTTGGACTTCTGTAACCCCAATTAAAAACTGTTTTAGTAAAACAACTCATGTTTGTGTCAATTTAATTTTAACATTAAATAAATATATATTAATGTCATTTTCCAACTAAAGTGGCTCAATGGGGTCCTCAAGTTGACCCATGGGTTGTCTTGGTCGGCCATGACTCATCCAATAGGAGTAGGACAAGTTTCATTCTCATCTCATATTATTAAAACATTATTTTTACCTTAAACTACACTAATTACCTCTAATCGCGATTAAGAACTTAAAAGTTACTATTCACCAAAAAATTATTTTGATCTCATTGAACCACATTTTACTTCTTAATGGAAACCATGTATGTCGGATTTTTGAAAATCAAATCACAGAAGTGGTAATATTTCATTTAAACGAAAAATCAGTTATTTAACTACCACTAAGTGGTTTCACTATTCATCAAAAATTGATGTTTTTCAGAACAATGCCAAAATTTCAACCTAAGATATAATTGATATTCCTAATTCAAAAATTATTTTCATTTTAAAAAATTACAAACATATAAGTTTCATTAATTAATTTTATAATTAATTCCCGCTGTTACAACAAATAACGTGTTTTTAAGAAACAATTTATATCAAAAGATTGGCAATTGTTTATGTCCAATTTCAATGTTAAATTAATTCTAATGACCACCATTGGATAAAATGGTAAAAATATATTCTAATTATACTTTAAACCCACTAAATAGTATAATTTATCACAATAAATTATTTTGATTAAAAAAGTTGTTTTAAGTATTTTTCACAATTCATAAAAAATTGTAAGTTCTCAGAAAATTACAAAAAAAATCAACATTGGATAATTTCGATATTACGAATACAAAAATGAAGTCCATTTTGAAATATAAAATTTCTATAATTTTAAAAAGTGGTAATTACTATTCATAACAGCTACTTTGATTAGTCGCAGTGTTTTAGAACTCGAAGTTGCGTATAATGCAAGCTATTGCATTATTGAATGAGAAGCATATCATGGAAGCTCGGGGTGTTACATTCTCCCCACCTTCAATAAATTGCGTCCTCGCAATTTGAAATTTTTCATTGAAAATAAAAGGTTGAAAAGAGAAAATACCTATGAGTAAAACCCACATCGGAAATAAGGTTAATAAATATAAAACATTAAAAGAAAGCAAGATAAGTACAAAGGTCACCCTATATAGCCCATTCAAGGATTCTATGAAAATATGGATATGGAGGAGAAACAAACCATCAAGGTCTGATGGAGAGTTATAGAAAACAGGATTAGGAGAAAGTTTAACTACAAAAAAATCACAAACATGTGATTGGTTAAACGGTCATTGAATCCCCAGTTGGAAAAGATAACCGACAACATTTTTGTTTTAAGTTACCTTTTATAATGTTGAGGAATTTATTTAGGAGATTTACTAAGAACGTATGGGAATATACATACTTGTTATGTATACTTTCATTCGTTAATAAATTTTTACCACAAACCCAACTATTACTCCAAATGGTAACGGAACTCAAAAATATTCTATTTATCCTAATTATATAAGGTTCCAAATGTTAACACATACCATTTAGATTAGTAAAATTATTTTGTAATAACCAGGGACTTCATGTAGGCTAGTGGTAGGAAATAAAGGCCTGTCGCACTAGGATTGTGGGTTCGATTCCTGCAGCTTTGTCCGACGCGACGGGTTCTGCCCCACCCTACAGGTTGTCCTTTTCCTAAAAATATAGTACTATACTATTCCAAAAATAATCTTCATAAATGTTTTAACCTTAAACAATACTATACAAAGATCAACATAATCCATTCCAACCTTTATAGTTATCCAAAATACCTCTGTCCAGACTTTCTCTAAAAGGTCTCTTAATTCCAAAATCAATTTATCAGATTCCCCAAACAAAGAAAAGTTTCTCTTATTGTCACGTACTAAAAATATGATTACCTTAATCATATTGAAACCTTACTGAAATCAAAAAATACTACAGTACAATATATATATATCACATTATTCTTATAACCAGAATATAATCCTTGAGTCCAAAAGCACCAATACATTAATTATTCCCCTTCAACTTTAGTCACAGCATAAGATTGGCCTTGATCCCTTGGCCTTTTCTGAGGTAAGTTTCCTTGATGCTTAGGACATTCATTTGCATAATGCCCCATTTCCCTACAATTGTAGCATTCAACATTGATATCCTCTTTCTTTCCCTTGCAATCACGAGCCTGGTGACTCTTTTCTCCACATTTATAACAAACTCCCATTCCTTTTAGGCATGTACCAGGGTGATTCTTCCCACAATTATCACATAATGGAAAATCCTTCTTTCCCTTTATCCCTTTATCTGTCTCTTATTCCACCGTTCTCTGCTTCTCTTGCTTTACTTTGTTGTCATAAGACTTAGAGAATTCCTTTTCTGTCTTGATAGCACATTAGACAATATCTTCGTATGATGAGAAGGATTGTGATACTAAAGCTCTACGGAGAAATGGTTTTAACCCATCAAAGAAACGATCAATCTTACTCCTTGGGTTACGTATATAATCTGCAGCATACCTTGCTAACCTTGTAATGTTGGCCTCATACTTTGCGACATTCTCATCCTCCTTTTGTTTCAGACTCAGAAATTGCCTTTCCATATCTTCTCTATGGTCATGAGGAAAGTATTTTTCTAAGAAAAGATCTTTCAACTCCCTCCATTCCATATTCGATATGTCATCATCTTCCTTTGTGTTTTGAATCAGCGACCACCACTGATCGGCATCTCCAGTGAGGCGGTAAACTGCCATGACAACCTTCTCCCTTTCACTACTCCCCAAGGCATGGAATAATTTCTCTAAGGAATTTATCCATTGCTCAGCTACTATAGGATTTGTACTCCCATTGAAGGTTGGTGGTTGTTGCCTCATGAAGCGGTCTAACATTGATCCTCCACGTTGCGGATCAGGGTTCTCCATACGGGTAAGTTTATTATTCATAACCTGAGTGAGTTGTCCCAGTATGGTAATAAGTTGATCAGCACCAGTTGTATCACCAGATCCACAATAATTATCTTGAGCAGGAGGGAAATCCCTACACGTAGTGCGTGAATTGATACGGTTTCCATTCCTTCCACTAGGCGCCATTTCTAAACAATGGCATAAACTAGATTAGTTTATGAATCAAAATACATAATTCCATACTTGTAAGATACTTAACATAAATTGAACTATTTATGGATATAATCCATAATCATAAAAAGGTTTTATTTGAGGAAGTATATACTCATAACCGTTCATTGTGGTTTGTAAAGAAAATGGTAATTATCCTAAGCATATCCCCTGAGAGTGTCGTAACCAAGAGTGCAGAAAGGCCCGTTGTCGTGCACCAGTTCCCGTTCGAGTCTAGCTCAAAGTGGTGTTTTTGAGTTTTACCCCTAGGTACATCTGTGCCAGAGCCGCCTCTACCTGCTCGTATCCAGATAGGGATGTATTGCTCGGAAAACTCACAAAATCTATATAATACCAAAATTCTAGGAAGTTTTTCTATATTAATCCTCAAAGTCTATCTTCGGGCTATGTGCTCTAATCAGAGTTTATCTAAATCTAGCTTCCAAGGTTAGTACTAAACTGCCTCTGATACCAACTGTAACGCCCTGACCCCAGCTACCCAGAGTCGGTGCATTACTTCGTAACATTGGCATGATCACAAAAGATCAAGTCTCGAAAGACCGATTAGTTTAGTAGCCTTGGAAACACTAGATACATTTGTAAACGTTACATTACATCATAAAGTGAAAAACTAAAATAACAAAGTCTCCATAGTCCACACTCATATCCTCTTCTGACGATCCCTGCAGGTCATTAATAAAATACTTCTTCACATCCTGGAAAATATTAAAACATTAAAAGGGGTGAGCTCTGATGCTCAGTAAGGATAACAATATTGCGGAAGCTTTCATAAATAAACATAAACATTTAAGGCAATGTATAACTAAAACAATAGCCTTTTAAACTTGATCGTCAACATAATATGGAAAAAGTAAAATGAGATAATGCCATTTACTTCTTCACATGGATATTCTACTGGTTAAATAATCACATGCAATATCAATAACCACTTTCATAATGATGAAATGCATAATTCCAGACATTCTGAAACATTTTTTCAAGGCCTCGGCCAAAATGTCTAAAATGATTAAGGCCTCGGCCAAAACCATAAATCAAATTGGGAAAGGGCCTCGGCCAATTCCACGTCTAGTTGTCTCATGAGACCTACCAATGCATCGAGGAGCTTTAGCGGGCTCCACCCGTCACATATTAAGTCCAATGCATTCCTCATATGAATAGGTTTAAACATATCATAAACCATAACATTACCATATCAAATAAAACATGCATAAAGGAAACATAACATTTCCACATTTCAATCACAAGATATCAATACAACACATTGATATAATAAATATTCTTTCAAAACCATTTTCAATACCAAAATAAAAGAAAAGTATAACATGGTATTTATTTTTCATTAAAAAAAGGTATGGTTTGTAGAGGAAGCTGAAACTCAAATAGTGGTCACGGCGGCGGAGAAGTGGTTGTCGCTGCATACGTACGACAAAAAAATTCCCTTTTGTCATTTAGTAAATGCTTCATATAAAAAATATTCCTTTTGAATATATGTAATAATCAAAGGGGTTTATACACCATATAAAATAATGTTGTGTATAAAACCAAATATGCCTCAATGAAAGGAGATTGAGACGAAGTCCCATTCAAAGATCATTTTTTTAAAATAAAATAGATATATTATGTGTATTCACTATAGTTACACATTAATAAAGTAAAAATACAAAATAAGACATAATAATATCATGACATAATTTGAAAGTAGGAGATTTACCCAAAGAATGGAAGTTGGGTTAAGAAGTTCCCTTACCATGTGTCTGACTTGACTCAACCATTCTTTAACATCCTGAATAATAAACTATAGTTAATTTATATTTACTGAAGAAACTTTTTCATGTTCATTATTCCATTTATATCACTTATTACCATGTTATGAACAGTATTTAATTATTTAAGTTAATAACGGTCGTTTTGTCGATCTTTGGTACTTGAGTCAACATTAAATTTCTTATAATTACAAGTTGTTCATGTGGTAAAATATCCATTATATCCAGAATTATATTAATGATGTAGATATCATATATATAATATATATACAGTATATACATTCATTCATAATGTCACGTAACATTTTGAGGTAAGAAATGAAATGCACCGTTCATGGAGACAGTAAGCCGTACGTACACATGAACGCTACTTTCATTTCTATTTCGTATTTAATGGAATGAAATCATAATGATATAAATTTATAATATAATTACAGTATAATATAGTGTATAATACCATTTAATCCATCCTTTATACATCCCACATATGGCATTAACGATTCAAATCACTTTGAGGGGGCGGTAGTCCTCACTTCCTAAAATGAAATTATCGCGTTTTACCCATAATGGAAATCATAAAGTATGCCATAAATGAGAAATAAAAAAGCACAAGTAAAACATAAACATATTTTATATCATATATAAATATAGTGACATCTTAATGGCCACCTTTGAAGGTGTTATATGAGTGTTGAACAATCATCGTTTCGTGAGGCAGAAATTCGCAATCCACGGAAACCGTATGTTCTTTAACCATTAGATGTAGGTGTGTGTAAGTGTAGCTAGAATAATTCTTATAACAACATCCTAGTATATTTAGGATACTGGTGTTGTTACGAAAGAAATGAATAAAAAGAGTTTAGGTGGTTGGAGAAGAAAAATAAAACAAAACAATATTAGAGAAGACATTACCTCAAAATCGGGTAACTCTTTTTGATTTGAGCCAAAGGCTTCCTTGAGAAGAGTTCTGCCCAAAGTGAGGCTTCAAGGAGTAATAGGGGGAAGTTGGGAGAGTATTTGGGTAGAGTTTGGCCGAACCAAATTGCTTGAATGTGTGAATAAGGTGGAAGAGGTGGGGGCCTTTTATAAGTGGAGAGGAGGGGCTCTTTTGGAAAGATTGAAATGTTACATTATTACACAATGCTTTTCGGATTCTAAAGGTCCCAAACTTATATAATTCGTGGCTAAGGTGATAAGGGTTCTAAATATACCCATAAAATAGTCTTTGGACAAGTGTAAGCCTTGGATTTTACATTATCTTTTCATTTTATTAAAATCGTTAAATTATGAGGTCATCGCTGCATCATAATGATGTCATAAATAATTTAATTTATATAATGTCTAAAAATTATAAAAAAAAAATATGATGTAGGAAATCGTTTTATCTTTCTAATGAATATTTATCATCAAAATTTGGACTTGTGTAACCCCACTTAAAAACTGTTTTAGTAAAACAACTCATGTTTGTGTCAATTTAATTTTAAGATTAAATAAATATATATTAATGTCATTTTCCAACTAAAGTGGCTCGATGGGGTCCCCAAGTTGACCCATGGGTTGTCTTGGTCGGAAATGACTCATCCAATAGGAGTAGGACAAGTGTCATGCTCATCTCATATTATTAAAACATTATTTTTACCTTAAACTACACTAATTACCTCTAATCGCGATTAAGAACTTAAAAGTTACTATTCACCAAAAAATTATTTTGATCTCATTGAACCACATTTTACTTCTTAATGGCAACCATGTATGTCGGATTTTTGAAAATCAAATCACAAAAGTGGTAATATTTCATTTAAACGAAAAATCAGTTATTTAACTACCAATTAGTGGTTTCACTATTCATCAAGAATTGAAGTTTTTCAGAACAATGCCAAAATTTCACCCTAAGATATAATTGATATTCCGAATTCAAAAAAGATGTCTATTTTAATAAATTCCAAACATATAAGTTGCATTAATTAATTTTATATTTAATTCCCGCTGTTACAACAAATAGCGTGTTTTTAAGAAACAATTTATATCAAAAGATTGGAAATTGTTTATGTCCAATTTCAATGTTAAATTAATTCTAATGACCACCATTGGATAAAATGGTAAAAATATATTCTAATTATAATTTAAAACCACTAAATAGTATAATTTATCACAATAAATTATTTTGATTAAAAAAATTGTTTTATGTATTTTTCACAATTCATAAAAAATTGTAAGTTCTCAGAAAATTACAAAAAATCAACTTTGGATAATGTCGATATTAAGAATACAAAAATGAAGTACATTTTGAAATATAAAATTTCTATAATTTTAAAAAGTGGTAATTACTATTCATAACGGCTACTTTGATTAGTCGCACTGTTTTAGAACTCGAAGTTGCGTATAATGCAAGCTATTGCATTATTGAATGAGAAGTGTATCATGGAAGCTCGGGGTGTTACATCACCTTCATCATTTCAGGAATATACATGAACTCAAATTAAATATTAACCTTGATCAACCAATCCACAACATCAAGAATATTTTTAATGACATGGAATTCTATTGGATTCTGGTAAAGTTAATCCTAACCATGAATCCATAATTCATCCATAAGTGGTTCAACGACAGGAGATAGAATTTTAATGGGGGTAGGATCCTTTCCTAGAGTATGGACTACATGCATAATAACCTCCACTAGATTCAGATACACATGAGGATTTTCACATTGTGGATCATAAATAGATTACTCTATGATTTGATAGACACATATTTTTTAAGGAATGATTCAATACTACATCAGTAGACAACATTGAACACATTATAAGATTACTCATATCAACAATCAAATAAGAGAAATAGTGAAATTAATCCCACTAGATATGAAATAAATATTTGAGTATCTAACTCCCAAAAAATAAAGTAAGGAAAATATTAGAAACAATAATAATGATTCCTTTCCCCAAAATACCCATAGTGACTTAAGGCTCATTATAATGAGAGTTTTCTAGAAACTCACTCGTAACTACCATCTATTTCTCGAAAATATTCTAAACTGTATACTGAAATCAATGAAAAAAATTACAACATGATTCTTAGATACAAAGTTTTCATGAATATTCTTAGATACCTTGTTACCTTGACACATGATTCAACACTAACATAAGGATAAGGGTCTTCTCGATTGCCATGGGTTAGAGACTAGAACCTGGAAACATACATGATAAAAGATGAAATTATTTTTCCTAAGAAATAGAGGAAGAAAAAGATTCATATTAGCATGCTCAAAGAAAACTACCAATGGAAGAAATACCAGAAGTCCAATAGGTGAAAAAAATCCTAAAAAATACATAATCAGAGTACCAGAAGAACAAAATAAGCATCCCAGGTCCCAATGGATAGAACACTAAATAACCAATGGATCAACCACAATAACCATCTCTAAGTGGTTCTTTTCATTTTCTTGAGCATGAAAAATGTAAATCTATAAACTTGTAGAAAAATGGTAGGGTTTGAGAAAAAAACACCAGTATGGTCTCACCAAGTGATCCATAATATGATGACCTAGTAGATAAAATAATGAATTAATTAAGTTTTTTTAAAAAATAGGTATGGAAATATAATTCCATATCAAAAAATATATGATTTTCATTAAAATATATTGAAATATTTTAAAAAAATTACTTAACAAAAAATTTATATAATATGGTTTATATAAATAAATATGCATCAGTAAATTAGTTTAAAAAATTTGGAAATATATATCGACCTAATAACATCAAGAAACATTATCATCTCCCCCAAGGAATGATAGTTCCATGTTATGGGAAACTTACACAGATGATATTCAAGATCACATTAATATGGTTACACATGTCCCTTGGATAGTGTCCAAATCTGACTCATCAATATCCCATCAGTGATAAGATCTTCCAAACTATGTTTTTATATAGTTTTAAAGAATCCATATTTTGACAGGTAATTACCATCCTTATGTGTTTGTCCCAATAACCCACTAACGACCAAAGATCAAATGTTCTCAAAAAATCAATCAATAATGGGAAAATGATTAATAAATTGATTAAAATACAATCAATCCATTTCCAATTTCAATATTGTAATTTCACATTAAAAATAAAGAGTAGGGTTTTTAATAAATTCGTTAATTTTCAAGATAAAACCAGTCAAAAGTTCTAATCAAATATGACAAATACATTTTTCACAAAATCAATTCAGAAATAAATTTTTACAAATTCCATAAAATTCATATCGCACCCCAATTTCTAATTCCATTATAATTGGGGGTTTTCCCAAAAATTCCATACCAAGTCCATTCATATTCCAATCCACATCGATATGGGTTTTCATTAATTCAATTGAAATATATTTCGTTTAAATGGATAAAATAATGAGTTTATAACTTGGAAAATATCACAAAACCACCAAACATGAAATGAAGAACACACATCTCGACACCCGCAACGAGAAAAGCAAACTAAGAATAAAGAAAATGGATATCAAAGAGTCTAACATAGATTTGTGATAAAAAAGAGTTTAGATCCATCTACAATGAGATGATCTTAAAACCCTATGGAGAAAATAATAAAACAGTGGGAGATATGGAATATGAGAAGATCTCTTATGAAATAGGAATCAAATGATGTTAAGCAGGATTCAATCCGCTTCAAAATAGGTTGGTAGGAGCCAAAATGTGTTTTTATGAGCTCCAATGACCTAGAATGTCATAAAACCACATGTTACGGTCATTAAAGAGGTTATATAGGATTCAAGAAAATTTAAAACAATTTTATGGATTAAAAAATGTTTCTTTTCATGGTCAGCTGATTAGGGTCACAAGGTTTTTCAAATTGTGTTCCCTAACAATGTTCTGATCTAATGGGGTGCACATTTCAACTATGTGGTTGCATGGTCATTCAGATCATGGGCCAACAATGCAAACCCACACTGATTTGGATTTCATGGTTTACCCTGGGTGGGTTCATGGTTTGGGAAAACTATGCCCCAATTGTGCATAGTAGTAGGGCCCTCTTAATAATCATAATTCCACCAAAATCACCCTTAATAGAGATCCAACTAAATCATGAACAAAAAATTGTGTTGATGATTACTTGAATAAATTAATTGGATGTTATGTTCACAATATTAGTGTAAAATGATCAATATGAAATATGATTTTTAGAAATAATAGGGAGATATCACCATGTCTGGAATAAATATCCTAAAAGTAAATAACAATATGTAGAACACCCCCTTCCAATTTATTTAATCAGTGTAGTTTATTATAATTATTAGTCTAATATATACACTTTACCCAAGAATAAATAATATTACTAATCTTAAATAAACATATAATGGGAGAGTTCAAGAATCCCCTACCTTGAACAGATCTTTACAATCCACTACTCAAGGGAGAGAATGGAAAGGTAAATATCATGATCAAGATCAAAGAAATTAATCCCGTGAAAATTTAATGAAAAACTCTCTTGATCAACTAATCACCTCAATACTCATGATCTGACCATGTCTCATAGAATAACATTCTCCTTATGATAAATGAGGATAAAAATAGGAACCAAAGGGTTAGGAATCACCTTATATCACCAATAATAAATTTCAACTTACAAGCATCAAAGAAAATAATCATGGGATAAAAATAACTCATAAAAACACACATATGACCCCCATGAAGTAAGATAAACATAGGTGAATGAATGATGTCTTCAGGAGACTCGAATTTTGTACCGTGTTTAAAAAATAGGGACTCACAGTGTAAGGTTTATGTCCATCTAAAAGATTATTATTTTCCAACAAAAAAATTGATTCCACCTAAGAAAATGTGCCATAAAGGAACTTATACCAACCAACTTATGATTTCTATGATGTAGTCATTAGGAAGATCTTACATTTTCAGGTTAACACTATTGTGTAAACTAAGACATTGTCACAGTAACCTATTTAGAAGTTAGGACACGAAAATCTTAATCCTAGGCCTCCACGCCACAAGGTATACAACTATTTGATAAGAAATATCTACGGAATCACACCATTCCATAGTCCACAGAATATTCCACAGTCACTTCCACATTGAAAAATCCACAAAACTCCATCCACACAACACTATACACCTTAACATAGCTCCATGTTTAATCCATGATAAAATTATAATATAATCCAAAAAAAATCCTATGACCCTACACTATAAGTATTTAACAACATTATAATGGCCTCTAATACACCTCAACCTAGAGCTCCATTCCTCAATATCCTCTATAATTAAAAATTTATCTTAACTCTATTGAACTATCCCAAAACCTCCTCTTGGAAGCTCTATAAATCAAAATCTAAAAAGAAATTGGTAAATATATTTCAAACCATTACATTAGAAATCTATCCAACGAAACTAGCATTGAAGAAACCACATACACCACCAGGACCTCAAACAATACCCTTATAGATACATCTCATATTAGAAGATTCAACCACCAATTCATGAAACCACATGGGGATAAAACTAAAGAAAATATATATAGTAAAACATTTTGTTTAATTATAAAATTGTTTAAAATTATCATCAAATAAGTAGAAAAATGGATTAAAATATTATGGGATTATAAACACCCATATGAAACTACGGTTTCCATATATTATGCTTCATAATGAGATTCCTCCGCATAAATCAAACTAATGGACTAGATCACCCATGAAACATCTTCCACAAGGATATTGGATATGAACTAGGTGATTTATTAACATTACATCATACTCAATATCCAAGTCTCGCAAATAAATAAAATGAGAATATTCATGAAGATATCATCTGAGTAATAATACATAGATTCCTTCATGAACCCTATACAAATATGGGGGTATAATCAATTGATACACCACCTCAACAGTGTTCTAAAACACCTTGAATATATTTATTAATAAAAAATAAAAACTACTCCCTGACAAAATATCATATTCCCTTAACATGGGGAAGCCCATATAAATACATAATAACTAACCTTAAACTCCATAGGTCTTCTATGTTGGTATGCATAATACCTTTTATGATCTTTCTCTTCATTTATTCCTTTTGGATTATATGAATCTACTCCGTCATTCTATACAACACATTCAAACCATGTATTTCTGACTCCCCAATGTCAGTCATACCTTAATACCTATACCAAAACCACTAGATTTTATGTGGAGAGTCATATAATCTCAAGAAATTCCTGCTAATAAGTATAAGTATATTGACTAGAAATGATGGTCTTCAAACAATTAGTGGGGATATTATTCCCTCAATAAGACTTCATCTCTATACATAATAAATATAATGAAATATAATAAAATATAATAATTAGTATAACTTGTAGAAAAAATATATTAAAATACATACATGTTATATAGATAAATAAATAGGATCCAAAAGATTCAAGGAAAACTATATTATATGTTCAAATATGTAAATGAATAAATAATACCCTATGGAATCCTCATGAGTCTACCCCAATTTTTCGAACAACTCTATGGTCTATAAATTAGCTATATTTTATAGGACTCTTTCTATTGTTTGGATTCTTATACATGATTTTATCACATGCATTGATATGTGTGTTCAGGATGTGATTAATAAAACCTAGTAGGACACAATCAATGTTCCCTAAAAAATGTGATTATGTATAGTAAATATATAACATGATAAAAATAAATATTAAAAAAACATATAAATAATTTTTTCTATGCCTATATGATAACACTAAAAGAAAGATCCCTTCCCATGCCTACTTTGACTCCATGCTAGAAGGATAATCGTATGAATGTGGGAAGTGACCAAAACCATCCCCAAGGAATGTACACATGTTACATGGTATCCTCGGGGAATTGAGTCAAAATTTTACTCCACATCCACATGTAATTGGGTTCTATAACATTACTTAGTAACCTCACAAAATCTATTATTGGCTAGGCCACATGCTAGCATGTTCCCACCCAGTATAGGGTCCATCAACATCATCATCTCTCATCGATTGAACTCCTCCTCAAGATGAAATCATAAAAAATAAGACCACCTCTCATGAATACTAAGGAAAAATCACCAAAAAATTGAAACATCCATAATATGGTAAATTATACAAGGTTATGTATAATATAACATTATGAGAATATAGTAGTAATGTATAACAAAATGTGGTAATCATCAAGCATGATAAAAAATTACTCTAGAAGAAATCATTCAATCATGTTTCATAAATGGGCATCATGTTTACACACATAAATACAATAAAACACCATCATGCATGATGAAGAGTATATACCATCATAATATGAAATCAAGGTAATAAATGAATTCAAGGTTATAAAATTTTGAAGAACTTCCTACCACATGGTTAATTCGGAAGAACTCCATGAGTTGTTTAAAAATGAAGAACAAGTCACATTTTACACAAATGATGTGATAAATCACACATAAAGGATCCATAAATGATATTCTAATTTAATAAAGATGATTATAATGACACCCAAATAGATTCAATGTTCAGAAGTTTATTTTATAATCACATACATTATGGAGTCCATTAATGGAATCAATTATGAGTTATGGTGATGAAAGGGAAGATAATTCGCCTGATCCATTAACTATTGAAGATCATATTTTGAATTCATCATTGATACCAAAATTGATCATTTTTTATGGACACTGGACATCACCCCATCATAAATAAAGTAACATAAAATAGATTCCAGATGAGATTTGTGAAGGAGAATGTCTCATGATGATGGTTCTAGATGACTTACTGAAAAACTTGCACCATTCAACATAATTTTATTTCTATTAAATGGGTTTTTTCATTAAAATTTCATATCATCCACCAATATACCGAGGAAACATAAATATATAAAAAATAAATCATCAACCACGATGAATAATATGTTTTTGGGAGATTATTCATAAACATTTTCCAATTGGACATTCATTGTCATTGGTAGATATCGATCAGATCAAGAAATATAGTTAAATTTATAGATCCAAAAAATATCTCTCAAGACAGAAATAAAACATCATTTTATTTTCATGGAATTCACATATCGGTCATAGATCCATGAAAATCTCTCAATGAGGTAGAAGGATATGGAATGGATCTAAAAAAATAACTGATAAAGTATCAATGAACAATTTCAATGAACGAGATAAAATTGGATAATAATGGGACTGATAATATTAAATATATTAGGTTTAAAATTATTTATATGGAACTTAGAATTATATTTTTACAATTAATTGGGTTTAAAATAAATTTTATTAAAATCCTTTTCGGTGCATTAATTTCATCTTTAGAATAGGAAGATCAGTTGACCGATGTAACTGATAAAATGCTTGGCATTCTTATGTGTCCAACATCTGAACGGTGGCACACTAACCTTTATATGTTAGGGTCCTCTATATCCAAAATACTCAATGGAACACCACCAGATGGTTGATTCAATACACTGTCTACCCAGTGGAAATTTTCTAGCAACCATAAGGTTGATCCCTTCCTTAAGTCTACCACCCTCAATACCCAGACCCTTAGACACATCAAACCAACCTCAAACACTCCCTTAATAGAGATAAAAAATTATAGGAAAATAAAATTTCCTAATCATAAACATATAATACAAAAAAACAAGTGAGGTTTGTATATTCTCCCCCCCCCCCTTAATGACTTATTTTCCCTAATAAGTACAATCAAATGTTCTACTCAACCAAATATAATACTTAAATTCAAAATTATCCATTAACTCACCAGTACCGTACTAGATATGTCCAATATGTCATCGATTATTGACTGCTGGTACCATATTTCCTTAAAGGGAATTATTAACAAGGTCTACAATCAGCACCATGTATTTTATGTACTATGTATCTGGTTCTATCTCAATATCCTTTCAATCTATAGAAGGTGTATGAATGC
The DNA here is from genome assembly GCA_963277665.1 of Viscum album. NCBI lineage: Eukaryota > Viridiplantae > Streptophyta > Magnoliopsida > Santalales > Viscaceae > Viscum > Viscum album. The sequence goes on from OY728133.1 coordinate 672,652,142, forward strand.
ACATATGCCTTTAGAGTTGATACACATGAAGCACATCATTCATGCCTCATTAGTGATAAGAATGACCAATATGGTATGCTACTACCCCAACCCACCTGATGATATTAATGGGTCCAACCTACAATAGTTTTATCTTCCCTTTATTCCTCAAATATCAGTGTCCTAATCAATGAGTCACTATCAGAAAAACAGGATATCCTACAAAAAAATGTTTCATCCCAAGATTAGTATATGAATTCTTCCAGCTCTGAGCTATGGTTAGGCTCTTTTAAATTATTTTACCTCTTTTGAATATTTTTATACCCTACTGGGGACCATAACTATTTAATTTCCTACCATATAAATATAGAGTAGTGAATGGAATGGACTCCTATAAAGATCCTCATTTAGTACAAACTAAATATAATCTTCTTAAATATTTATTAGGTGAAATTAAATAAGTATAGGTTACAATAATATACTCCATTGAACTATTGGTAATAAGAACAATGTATATCCTCTAGTATGTGAATTTTCTACATGGATTATCATACTATCCAGGAATGCTATGTTGTGCTAAATCTCAAATGAATCTCCAAGGCCTTATACAATCTTAAAAAAACCAAGACATAAAATGTGTATCTATATGATATGTTGCTCAAGGGAAATTATTTTAAGAATACTATCATAGGGATTTATATCATTACCAACTCATCATCTAATTTAGTCTCATGGATTAGTAAGAAATTAGTAAATTTCATCAGCCAATCAAAAATCCTCTAGATAGTGTGATTACTCTTCGAGGATTGGGAAAATCCATAAAAAAGATTATTGTTACTTCTTAACATTATCATGAGGGAAAAATTGTATGGAGTAAACCATAAGGGTTTTGGTACTATACCTTTATTCTATAATTAGTAAGGAATCAAGAAACATCACTAGAAATGTCTGTATTCATCCTTGGCCACCATAACAATTACCTGATAACATGATACATTGTAGATACACAAATCTTGACGTACATAGGCATTACATTACTTTTGCGGAATACTTAATACATATCAAAAACAGAGGCCCGATAACCGTATTTGTTTAGTGTATTTGGAAACTTTGAACATAATCTCTTAATCCTAATGAAAGATCTTCAAAATCTCCCATTAATATCTTCCCCAATGGATTTATTACCTAAAACCTTTGTTTATATCCTTGGTAAAAGAATACATAAATAGTTTGAGCTCAAATTCTCAGTAATATAAGTCATGGAGAACATAAAACAATCCCTAAAAATTTTCATGTAAGAACAAGAACATAAAACATCAAAATCATGAGTCATGAAATAAATCTTGGTAGTGCATAAGGAATAGATCATAAAGAAACATTAACCATTTTAAAATATCATGGGAATAAAACATGTAATTGTGGAAGGCATTAATCACATGTTATAATTCCCATAGTAGCCAAGGCATTGCTTCCAAGACCATCATAGTAGATAAAGTCCATTACTGAATCGGGTTTACTTGCCGTTACAGCCCTGTATTACTGAACCAGATTCACTTGTCATTCTAGCCATGTCTATCTCATGAGATATAAATCATTACCCAATGCATAGTAGGTAGATATAGGTCCCACCCATCTCGTAATGAAACCATTATTATATGTTCCACATATTAATAAATCATACATCATAGCATAGCCCAAGTAATAAAAATGGGATTCATAAACATCATGTCGTCATAATATAATCCATAAAGGACATCATAAAGGTAATTAAACCATAAAAAAATCAAATCACTGTAATAATTGGGAAATAAATATAACCCTATATTATCATAGATAGAAAATAATTTTGATAAAACACTTGAACTCCATTCCTGAGGAAAATATTCTTTCTTCTTCAAAATATTTTTTCTTTCCTCAACAGGTCGTGAAATTTTAAAATAAAAGAAGCTAATTGAAAATAAACCTGAAAACTAGTAAGGTAATTTTCATGAAAATAATGTTCTATGAAATCATAAAAATCTATTCATGTCGTATAAGGTAAAAATAAACATTCTTCTCGTACTTTGGCTGGAAAAGTCAAAAAGTACCTCGTACTGAAAATGACAAAATATTCCATGCATATCATTTACTAAAAATATATCCAATAGGTAAAATTGGATTTAAAATATTGTAGGAGGATAATATTACATATTTAGGAAACATGGATATGGATGATAAATATGCCCCATTAAATACTAAAGTATAAATAATCTCGAATAAAAATGAGATTGCGAGATTTTCCCTTACCTTATGTCCAATTTCTTCCATCTGTGTCTGAGACTCCTGTATAGTGGGTTTAAACATATTATTAACTTTCAACATAAACATAATAATATTTATGGTATCATATATTATTCACTTATGACTTTATATTACCCGTTCATTTGTCGATTCCATGTTAAAGGTGTGTTTCGGGTAAAATCGTTTCATTTATCGTTCGTTTTATGACTTGTAATTATTCATATGATTACATAGATCATGATTAATTACTTCCAGAATATAAAAAATCATTTATATATAATATATATTAATAATATACATATATATATATATATAATAGATCTATAAATGGAAAGAAATACATTGTTCATGTAGACGGTAGGTCGTACGTACGCAAGAACACAATTTCCGTTTACTTATTAAATTTAATGGAAGTAAGTAAATAAAATATACATAAATCCAGTAACATTAATAAGTCATATATTTCATTATTACTTATTATATATACATTATAATCTTTCTTGTATGGTTAACATGGAGAATGAATCTCATCACGCCGTGGAGACGGTAATCCGTAGGTAAGCACAAGCGATGATATCACCACCATAATTATTTAATGGAATTAGAGTGGATGATAAAATATCTAAGAGTTAGTATCATGTTATAATAACAATATATAGTTATTATTTACACAATTATACCCTTCAATTTAATGTGGTGGTGGAAAATAGATTACACCACGGCGTGGAGACAGTATTCTGTACGTACGCACGCGTGGTGATTTCATTTTCCGTATTATGGGTAGAAGGTGAAATAGTTTTTATTTATATTTATAATAACATATCAGTATATGAGTGATACTGATGTTATTACTTTATTATGAAACCACAAAATAAGAGGAAGTAGAAGAAGAAAAGAATTTGAAAGAATCGGTAAAACATATTACCTCTTCTTTGACGCACCTCTTCTAAACCTCCTCTTAGGTAACTTGAGTTAGCCTTTATAGAATACCCAGACCACATGTGTGTTTCTAGGGAAGTGGAAAAGTGAAATTGGCAGGGGATGTCTGAGCTTGAATTCTAAAAATGGTGTGAGGAGGAGAGGTCAGAGGGGCCCTTTTATAAGGGAGGAGAGGGGCACCTTTGGAAACAATAGAAATATTAATTTATAATAAATTAAACCCCAATTAAAAACCACCAAAAATGACTCAAATCCTAATATTAGGTTAGATATGGTCTTAATATCATTAACCAATAAAATTTATACTTGTTGTAAATTTATTTTAATCCTTATAAACTTGATTTATCCTTATTTAATCTATTTAATTTTATTTTTGGTAATAATATTATAAATTTTAAATTGTTATAAATAATTACTTATGTGTTGTGAATTTTCTATAATTTGATACATTATGAAATTTTAAACCATTAAAATTTCATTAATTTTTAATTATTTTTGTTATTTTTAAACAATTTCATAATATGTTATTTTTATAAAATACCAATAGTGTCAATTTTGATACTATTCATTTTTTGTACTAAAATAAAATCCACACAGAGGATTTATTCAAACCAAAATATTTAATATATTCTTAACATGTCATATATTTCGATAAAATTCGTGGAGAACATTAAATAGTTCATATAATATTTATTTTATTATTTTTAAAACCATTTATTTGATATTTCAATTAATAAAATAATTTCAAAATCACTATTGTATCATCAATAATGATAAATTTTTATTCCCTAAAAATACTAAATAAATTAAAATGATGTAGATAATTTTATTATATTTCTGTAGACTATACATGTTTTATGTTTTATGAAGTTTATCACTAAATTAAAATTATTACACTTATAAGATTTAAGAGACTGACATGTTGTCACTTTCTTTGGTTTTGTTAATAACTATGTCATTTTCATGGTCAAAATTCCTTGAAATGAATCTATTCCAACCCTTATGTGATTTGGATCGAATTTTATTCATCCAATATAATTTTGGAAGGTGTTATAGTAATTTTATAATATTATATTAACCTTAATTACCTGATTTACCTTTAACTATGGTAAATAAGATTTACCATAGTTAATATTCATAGTGACCAAAAATAAAAAGTATCCTATTAACATAATTTGAACAAACTGATTCCAAATATTCAATCCATTTCTCCAAATTCAAATCACCGATGTTGCAGAAATTAATTTAAAATTAATCCCGTTGTTAGGAAAACTAGTTTTAAAAGTAAAAACATTGCAAAAGATTGAAATGATTTTACCTATGAATTCAGTGTAAAAAAAATGATAATGAAATACATTATATTGAATGGTAATAATATATTCTATTTATACTTTAAAACAATTAAACTTTATAATTTAACAATATAAATTATATCGATGAAAATAGTTGTTTTTAATTAAAATTTAGTATATTTTTACTATTCATCAAAATATGAAAATTATCAGAAGAGTATCAAAAATTTATCCAATGTAAATTTTTGTATCTTGATTCAAAATAAGAAGTTTATTTTTTAAAATTGAACTTATAAACATTTAAAAAATTATATTCCAAATTGGTGGGCCATCAAAACGCGGCAAAAATGCATTTTTTGAAAAATACTTATTTTACTGGAAAAATGTATTTTTTTCTCATACCATGTTCTAGAAAATATGTAAGATGAATAATCATGTTATAAAAATCAAAATGTAGTTAAAAGTATTCAAAATGTCTTGTTCATAATATCATTATAACAATATATCATTGTTTAGTGAAACCTGGTATTGCGTACTACACATGCTATCGAGGAAGGTCATGATTGAGTGTAATGCAAGACAGGAATAGTTTTGCATATACTGCAATATAATACACTGTTGCATATATTACAAGCTAATCTTGGGGTATCGTACAACATAAGACACTAAAAAAAATATTTCTCATAAAATCATGGGGTGTTAAATACATCTTTTATAAACCATACTGTTCTTCTCAAAATAGGTATATAATTATCCCATAATATAATCCATGATGTATGTAGGGGCTAAGAATCTCCCTTACTTAAGTATCACATCATCACTATCCAATGACCACATATGTATCATGTCTCCTCGGGGAACCTATTCCCACATCACAAAACACTCTAGATGAATCGACTATTTATATTTAGTTAGTATACTATAGAATATTTGACCACCAAAGGAGAACTCATCCTCAATCCTTGGTCATCAAAAAAATCCATCATCCACTCAACAAATAATCTCATTAGTCCCAATCATTCCCCAAAAGGCCACTAACTAATCCACCAATCTACCTTCATCTTATGGTTAAAATTTCCTGCAAATATATTTGTTTTTCCTAGTGTATATGTTTTGTAAAATTCAAGAATATTTATATAATCAACCAAATATATCATCCCCATGTTCATTTAACATTCTGTGAAGAAATAAGGAAGGATAATTTGATTTTTGTAAAAACTGAAACTCTTATTAAAGTGATAATGTCTTAGACACTTAAAAGTGTAGACCATGAGTGTCCTAAAAAATTCATGGATATGGTTGTCCCTATCTAGGGATCATAGATGACATGACCCATAAGTTACTACCTGCTCCATCTATATTAGTTATGATCCCAAACCAACACCTGATTCATTTTAGTATTTAACATAATTTATCCCTAGTTCAAGAAGTATCAACACATGAGTTTTTTTCAAACTCTAATTCATCTCACGAAATTCCTCTTCACATTCATATGACTACTATAAATTGACCATGTTATTCATCAATGCAATGATGGGTGATGATAAACAAGAAAATCCTTGGATAAAACATTGGTTGTGTCATGCTAATCCTAGAAATTTTCTAATCTCAAACAAATAATGGTTATTTTTCCAAGAAATACCCTCCTCCATTTTCTTTTGGTCATTTGATATACCTATCCCAAACAATATGTTACCCAATAATTTTACCACATAAGTTTAAAGGTTATACTTTAATATCCAATCATGAAAAAAAATTCTTGAATTATACTAAAGATTATCTCAATATGCCCACAATACTTTTCTAGGTTCGAAGTGTATATGAGGATTTCATTAGAAAATACCATGATAAATGAGTCGTGATATTTTGGGAATAACTTTTTCATGAGAAACATGAACACATATAATGAATTATTTAATCCAAAACGATTCACCATGTAATAATATTTCTCATACGTTCTCCAAAATTACATCTTAGATATATCCCCATCTATAACTGACAACTGGTGAAAACATGATCAAAGACCAATATTGTAGAACCACTACGATACTAATAATTAAAGGAAAAAAAATTGATATATGAAAACAGATATTTTTTCATCACATGCACTCGGTTGAACTTCCCATAATCTACACAGAGTAGAAGACTACCATCCACCTTCTTGGAGAACAAGACAAGTTCACTCCATGGTAGTGTACTCAGTATCACAAATCCCATATTCTATATGTCCGCAAGAGGAACCTTGAGTTATTTCAACTTGGTAGACACCATATGATAATAGGATATTGAAATGGGATTCACAACAGTTATGATATTTATCTCAAATTCAACTCCTTTATCAAGGGGTAACCTTGTGATGTTTTTTTTGGAAATACATCTTGATAGAGATCCATAACTCAATAAAAAATCATGGGGGATATGATTGGTTCATCTAAAAGACCAGATCTTATAATATGCTCTATGGATGTCTCGAGATTACTCAATTCTAGAAAAACACATCATATTCCTACTTACCATTATCATGTCATCATATACATCTCTAACTTGGGCGATATAAATGATAAACATCTCTGATTGCAGTAAAAGTTTGATTAGAATCTATTCTATTATTCCATTCTAATAATCACATTGACTCTCTTTATCTCCTGAGTCATTAATTCCCACATATGTCAATAATTTTAAATGACTATAGTATACTCTGGAAATTACTATAGATTGTCCAATTTAGTGCCCAATTGTATATAACAAGAATGTAATTTTTAAAGAAAAATTGACTGGTAAGTCAATTTATAAAAAATATAAAAATATGAATCAATGGGAATTACTAATATCAAACACAATAGTAAACAATTTTGAATAAATCAATACCATAACAAGAACAGTTGATGGTGCCTCACCAATGTTTGTTGCAGTTCGATCTACAATGTAATGATAGACTACAATAGATTCAAAACTGTATCCCTAATAAGAATGTATATTCTGATTCATAATCACTCAAACAAACTTCTGAGTACCCTAGTCAGATCCCTGGTTGATAGATCGTGTCTGTTCTAATCCACTATGAAAACTCACCCTCAAACACCTAGAAAAAAACTACAGAATATATATTATCTTTCTACACTATATACACTTTATCAGAGGTGTTTTTAAAAACATACAATAACAAATGACCATCCCAAATCAATTCATTTCTAGTTCCTGCTAATATAGGTGATTCTCACTATGGATGAAAAATGTCCACACACCAATATATTGAAGGTTTTTTAAAACAAAATACATGATCCGCCTCTAAAAAATTACTTGATTTTCAAGGTCCTACATTCAACATTCATGTATGTAGCTTGGAATAACTCTTATCCATACATATGAGGTGGAGATAATGGTCAATATCAATCTTCCTGGACTTTTTTGATTCACATATGGCCAAAATATCGATAAACTGATGTTACTTAGTGGCATGATTGGAGTTTGAAAATACCCTCCTAGATCCCTGTTATATCTCAATGAACTCCAATGTGTGATCCAGCTTTAGTGTACTAGGGATTAATTCCTTGAATAATATGTTCTATAAAGTCTCATAGATGAGACCCTTACACTGACCAACCTATCACATCATGATCCACCACCTATTGGTAGGTCCCTACAACATAAACACAACTAGCTTCACCTTCCATTCCTCATATGCCTTACTTATGTTGATGAAGACCTCAATGATTTTTATCTTTTCCTATGTATTCGATAGTCTAGAGCCTTAAAAAACTGATGGATGGTGGATTTAGAATTCTATAGTGTAGTCATATAGGGACCTCGATACCCCTCCATCCAAAATGGGGAAAAATAGTGGGGCTCTCGATTGAGTTGGGACCACTTTCTACACCACTATAATAGTTGTAGGAGAGTGCATTGGTGAAAATTCGTGCAGATCATATGATCCTCCCTTGTGTGAGAACCCCAACCCACATATACTAAAGTTATTGGTACCATCAATCTTCTAAGAGGAAACATCTTATATGACATAATGAAAAATATATATAAATTTTAATAAATATCAGAATTAGTGAATTAGATCACAAAATGGATTCCCTGGGAGTTTTTCCCCAACATTAGGTATATAAATCGTAGTACCAAGTTGGGTTCCTCATCCTTTAATGTTAGTCCCAAACATATATATATATATATATAATAGTTTTATTCTCAAGTACAACTAAATTACTCCATCATATATTTATCTATATAGTAAGTTAAATAGATATATCCCACAACATAGAATATAAGTTTATTCTTAATATATAGCATAATTCAAGGTAATAAATTAATGAACTAATATACACAACAAAAACAATTATATATATATATATGGATTGAGAATCTACACACCTAATAATGATTCATGAATTTACCAAATCCCTAATAAAAAAATAATATCAATCCCATCAATTGTAACTCATGATCCATTGCACATAACTACCCATGCACAGGGAAATTATGCTACCCAAGTCCCACAAAACCTCTCTTCTTTCAACAATTATATAGGTTATTCAAAAAACAAATTAAAATAAATAGTCCTAGAATTAAATTTTGTTACACATTAACCAGAAGCACCGGGTCTGAGTTGGAGAGTTATGCGACATCATGCGTGCTTCTCCATATGTAAGAGGCTTCAGACTAGTATCAATAGTATGAACGCCATAAATAGGGTGATTATACCATTAGTATAATTTCATCTATATATAAAATGATCATAATGAAATGTAATAATCAGAGTATCATGTGAAATAATAAATACCAAATGGAATGAATGTTACACAGAAAAATAAATGGGATCCCAAAATGGTATGACAAACAATTGTATATGTTCATGTAGGTATATAAATAAATAAAACTATATTGAGTCATTTGATATATATCTCGATTATTCCACCAGATATATGATCCATGAACCATCTATCTACGAATAGACCCTTTACCTTTGTTGGATACTGATACATCAAATCTATGTGTTCCTAGAGATACTCGTGTTGTTCTTAGTAATAAAACCTATTTGGAAACCACCAATTCATCCATAAAAAATATGATCATGTATAATATTTCTATCTCATGATAGAAATAAATTAACAAAAAATTATATCAATAATTATTTTAGTGCCCATGTGATCACCAAGAATCCAGAAGCCTTTTTCATAACTGCTTTCAGTTCAGGACAAAAGGATAAACATTTGGATATCAGAAGTGATAAAAATAGTCCCCAAGGATTTTCAACATGTCACTTATTGTGCTCATGGTATTGAGTCGACATGTTACTCAACATCTAACGGCATCATGGTTCAGACCATTACTCAGAATCCTCATTATAACGGGTTCAGATTTGGCCACAAGGCTAACATGTTCTTACCCAGTGTATGGTCAACTATCATCATCACTACCTATTGAGTTAATGCCCATTAAAGGGTTAACCATTACAAGATGTTCCAAAAGTCCTGAGTACCAAGGAAAATACTCTAAATAAATGTTATCTCACATAATAAGGTAATGCATAGAAGGTAAATCATAGAATATCATCATGAGAAAGTAGTATCAATGTATAATGACATGTGATAATCATCATTAATAGTAACACACTAGTCTATTAAGACTCGTTGATTCCTTTTTCATAAATGGGTCTCATGGTTATAAATATAACCCAAAGAAAACATCATCATGAAAAAAAATCATTAAAGAAAAAAACATGAAGGACTCAAATGTTAAGTAACATCCTACCTCATGGTTGTAGACAAAAAACATAGGATATCATTAAATAGTAATGATCAATAAACACTATACACCCACGAAGAACTATGTCACATGTCAAGGATTAATAACATGGATTTTAGTTCAATAAACATTTTTATAATGAGACCCAAAGAGATTCCATGTCAATAAGGTTATTCTAGAATCACTTTCCATATGGAGCTCATCAGTGGAATCAATTAAAATGTATGTCAGTGGAATGGTTTAAAATCCAAAATATTTATTTTCAATAATAGAATGAATTGTTAATTCATCATTTATTCAAGAAGATAGGTTCATTTATATCCAATTATCACTTATCTATCATCAGACTTTCAACAGAAAATATATTCTAGATGTATAAGGTCTCATGATGATTGTTTTAAATGATTTACCAAGAAATGTCCACTGTTGTTGACAGTTATATATTCAATAAAAGGGGTTTTTTATTGAAAATTATAATCCTCCACCAATCTACTCTGTAAATAAAAAAATTATGAATCCGGTTTCAACCCAAAATAAATATTTTTTTGGAAGATGATTGATAATCCCATACGCGGTGACCATTTGTTGTCGTTAGTAATTCTTAATCTAATCAAAAATATTTTTCAACACACTAGATCTACCACTTATCTATGATGAGAGTAAGAAAAAATCATTTTATATTAATGTAATTTTCATATATGACATAGAACCATGTACATCTATTTGTGAGGAAGAAATATTTGTCACAGATCTAATGGAAAATACATGATTCAGAATTATTTTATTTTTCCAAAGAAAAAATTCCTAAGGAAGAATAATTGAAGTTACATGATAAAATAAAGGATGATTAAGATTCAATTTATATCCATTGGGTTTGAATTATACAATTATGGATCTAAAAAATGAATGTGGATAAAATTATATAAGGTTATTTAGTTGAATCCTTGGACTGGGTGCACCAACAATCCTTTAATCTTCAACGTCTCTCCAGTTCACCTCTGGATAGCGAGTGAATGACCTGTAGTTGTATGTTGAGTTTTTTTGTATCTAGAAGACTCACCAAAACCCCACTGTATGGCTGGTCTATTCCACTAGAATACTGATGGTTTCTTCACATTCACCCCAAAACAGGACCTTCCCTAGGTCTTCCACATTCAATAACCAAACCCTTAGCCACTTAAAAATGCCCACTACCACTCCTATATTATAGATGAAACATCATAAGAAAATATAATTTCATGTGATTAAAAAACTAATATTAAAACAAAGTGAGGATATACCCCAACATAATAGAAAATGAAAGGGATTCCAATACAGCTTCTCAAATGGATCCATGTGAATGGAAGAGTGGAATATATTATTATAATAATACCTAGAAAGGATAAATTCTTCAACCATAACAGACTAAAATATATCTTCCATGCATGTAATGTTTCCACTATCACCTATATGGTCCTCTTGAGAGGTCCTATAAATATAAGGATGGAAATTTGTTCAAAGGACTAGATAATATCTAGAAGAATGTTGGAAGACTTTTCCATACTTTTTATGTAAAAAGTGAATCACAATTAGATATGATATCCCATGGTACCATTTCAAACCACACATCCTTCTCCATATATTTCCTCACCCAAACCTCCTAATAACCCAAATAACTAATGTATTATATGTGGAATCACATCTTTAACTAATATGTGACCACCCATATTTCATCAAATAATATGTATTCTCATGGTAGACTGTTGAAAAAATCTATTAAGATGTCATCGCATATCTACTCGATAACATCTAATGGGAACAATATATAACCCAGAATATATTAATCCACTTTAAATTTCTAATAGATCATGACCCATGAGACAAACTTTTATACCCTCCTAGATAATAAAGTCAACCACTCAAGGTGTAGTACATATTGTGAAAAAATGGATTCCCTACCACTACCAAGACATAAAAATCTTAAAGTATCTCTCCATTAACCACAGATGGAATATCAAAACATCCCTGCAACATCATTAAATTTTCATAATCAATTGTCCACCCACTATAACATCAACCGAGATAACAGAATATTTCATGACCTCTACCTCCACATCTCCCCACTATGAATCATTCACCCACTATATCACAGATGATTGCACCGTTATCTGAAACATGAATCCTAAATCTCATGTCACCTATGTATCAAAATGAATCAGCATAAAATCCTCATTCTATATCCAAACATATCTAGAATCCTAAATAATATCTCACAATGACTACTTACTGAGTACATCTATAACTATTTTCCCCTTCATAGGGGTATACATGATCTAAAACATAATAATCCTAGAGAAACACTATAAACATATATTATTTAAGATTTAGATCTCACTAAATTAAAACATACATCATGCATTACAGTTTTTTGAAGAACCAAAATCTCTGACAAATGAGGTAATTTTCATAATATTTTAGATAACACAATATCGCTACTAACTCAGGGCCATGTTTAACATTGTTATAATCATGGGGAGATAACTATCTAAGACGATAAGATACCACTAATAGTTTATTCATCCATAAGAAACCCAAACTAAAACATGAAATATTAAATAAAAAAATCAAACATCACTCCATCATTTAGTAGATGAAGGATGTGAACACTGATCATCCACCCTTTTAGGTAGTAGAACGATACCTAAAACTATTCATCCCATTATATGGTTTGGTCCTTCATTTTCATTGTTTTTAGTGGGTTTGGGACTGAACATATATTTGAAGAGAACCTTAAAAAATCTCCCATTACACTATGGAACCTATACACCTCTGCATCATTCTTGGATACTATAGAAAAAACAATCTTGAGGTTTTAGGGATTAACTTATGCTTGTTATAGGTTAGGGAAAAAGAAAATTTAATTTTCTTAATTCAAACCACAGACTAACCATGGTGATCATACATGGAGAGTTTCATAGCTTGTTCAATCACTAATTATCTTTCGTCTAATATAAATTTTTTTATTATATATTTTTGTAAAAAATTGAAATTTTTGGTTTTTGGGATTGTAAAAAATAAATTAAATATAAAAAAATCTAAATGAATGCATATGTAAAATTAAATTAATTTATAGAAATTTTTTTGGTCCAATGGTTGGCTATAAAATTTTATTTATTATTTTATTCAATTTAAAAATACATTACTATTCATACTAGGATTTATGTTTCCTATCCTGATTCAGATCTACTTCATGCCTATGAAATCTTTTCAAAAATAAAACCACCATACCCATGATAGAAAATAAAAAATTAACATGAGACCCAATCTATGGTGGGTTACCTATACATCCTTGAAATTACCTCTATCCCACCTCAAATTAAATTAAAATTGTTTGGATTAATGCACAATAACTAAGAACACTCTAAAACATCCCCCATAGCTGAAACTCTAGTTAGTCTCTTATCATTATAATGTGAAAAGAGATCAAAACAAATAGATGGAAAAGGGAGGGAATGCGATTTTTTTATAAGAGAAATAGGGATAGAACAAGATAGAAATACTTTAATTAAAATAGGAATGAATGTATTACATATGAAAAAAATAAAAAAAAATAAAAAGGAAAATAATTAAATCGTAATGAAGTAGAATCCCTACAATGCAGCATAATGAAGGATCCTTGAGAAATGATTCATTCTCCTATGTCCTGGGTGTTTATATATAAGTCTCAATAAACCCCATGTGTAATGAATGAAGTTATAAATGAATTGTGAAGTCATCATGGTTGGTATTTGAGTCATATAATTTTTCTCATCCTTTAATTATGTCAAATTTTTTCATATTCGTTTGGTGTTCATGAGTTACACGCCGTGTAATTATAGTATATGATGTGTAATGTGTGAGTTCATGAAAATTTCACCTGTTTCTTCACGGCCAACCTTGTGAACTACTTCATGACCAATTATACATCATTTATGTCACATAAATGATGTGTAATAATAGTTTCTAGCTGGTTTCACTAAATTAAAACTTGGTTCATCATTTTTAATATTCATAATTGGTTTTTCAGTTATCCTTTACATCAAAGAAGTATCAATAAACCTAAAAAAATCAGATGTCATGCCATACTGAGATACACTGTATTTGACTATTTTGGTTTATTTTTCATCAAACTATCTGAAATTCTACAAAACATAAAATCAATTAAAAAATATAAAGGCTAATCATTTAAACTGAGAAACCATTTTTATCCAAAAATACATGAAAAATACGACTCTATCTATTTTCCTTCCCCCATATATAATTTTAATTTCCTAAATAAATTAATCTCAAAAACATCTAAAGGGAATCTCTTTCTAACAATATATATATTTCAGAATAAACAAAATGATATTCCAGATAACAGAAAATAAACTATCAAATTTCACAAAAAATAATTTCTTCAAAACATTTTTATTAAAAGAAACAAGTCAATAATGTATTCTCATTTTTTAATTTCAAAACAAAATTTCTATTCCTCCCTTAATGTTCTATTTCTTAATACAATATTAATGTGAATTACACTTTCAATATACCTCAAATTGAACTATTTTTACTCATCCTTAAAGGTAAAAAAGAACATAAAATTGTGCTTATAACTCATGTATATGTTACTTACCATATGCATTCAAGATATATGGAATCCCCACCACATAAAGACATAAATCAAAATCAATCATAAGGGATTTATATTTATTATCAAATGAATATAAGGCTTCTGGTAGGTAGGTGTTTAATAAAAATAAGAACAAATAAGAGGTTTTATCTTTAGTATACTTTAGAATATCAAAAGACAAGCCTAAGGAAATTAATCTATCAAAAATAGTATCTCCCAACCCCCAAATCTCATAGTAAGAAATTGATAAAAATCAACATAATGATTGAATCAACCTCTAGTGATCTACATTTTTCATGATTATTTTAATTTCTCCTATTTTAATTCTATTTTTTAAAAAAAAATCAAACATTTTTCTTAAGGGAAATCTCACATCAACCACCTAACAAAACATGACACTAAGATTTTCAGTCTTGAAATGGTGATTTTTTATAATCAAAAGGCACATCCCATTAATTATTTTCTATCTCTATCTCTCTCTATTAGCAAATATATATGAATAATAAAGGGAAATGAATATATGGAATTCCCCAAAATAAAATTTAATCTAATAGAAATGTTAACTACATCCCCAATTACCATGGAAACCACTATCTCAGATGTAAAAATTTCAATATTCTACAATATACTATGAGTAGGGAGGGAATGAATATAATAGGCTTGTTGCAAGGATAATTTCCTATTAATGTTATTCATGAAATCTATGGGAAGAAGTAATGTTGATTTCAAGGTGGGCACAAAAATAGATGGATCAACAATAAAATTCTTAAATAATATTAAAACCATTTTTTACCAATCATAGATTTGATAAGGTTATAAGAGTGTTCTAGAAGAAAATATGCCTTTATCTCTCATGAAATATACGTTATAAATAAATTGGAAATATAGAATCAAAATTTTTCTCTCGAATGAGAAAATATAGTTTGGGAAAATTTGGAATTGAAATTCAGATTTATGATAATTTATTCTATATATATTTCATAAATTCAAAACATGAAAAATCAATGGGGAATTTCACTTAAAAAATAAAATAATTACCAAAATTAAGGATTTGTTCAATTTGTCTCCTCTTGGTAATCTTTAATCATTCATTTTACCATTTCAATTATTTTATCATGTGAATAAAAAAAATAAAAAAAATTATAATTATTATCTTAATAAACCTATGTCTCCTAGATTAACATTAGTGTACAAGGGTTCAATGTGGGGAATAAAAATTTCAATAAATCTTTAAAAAAATTAAATTAATATGAGTAAAAATCAATTTATGAATTAGAAAAAATAATATCATTTCATTAAATCTTAAGTTAGTTTTATGAGGCACTGTTCTATTTTACAGTAGTTCATGGAGTAAATCCTTTTCACATTTTTTTTTTCGTTTCATGACTCTCTTGTTACCTTATTTCATAATCATTCTAAAAAATAAAACAACTTATGTAAGAATAAGGTCTATTTCATGTTGTGATAAAAAAATATAGAGTTATATATCATTTTATATTAATCTAATCCTAAACCATTAATAGAAATTAAAAAATAATCCCATAATAATAAAATAAAAAGAAAAATATTGTTTGGATCCCCCAAATGGGACCTTGTTTTTTTACTACCTCCAAATGGGTTATACGGTATATTATCCATAATTTTATCATTATTGGTGATTTTTGACATCAAACACCACACCATATTCTTCATAAATTAGACTTAATCTTTTTTTATAAAGAGGGATCAATAGATAGAGTACAACAAGTCTTCCACCTTTTCAAAAGTGATACAACTTACATGGTGGGTGTAGGAAGATGTATGGAATATCCTCGTCTTTGGTTGGGACTTTTGAAACCTCATCCTTAATATCTGTTGGATTCTCAAGATGAGTATAACTTAAATAAGAATCAATGTTTGATTTGGAATTTAATTTAGTATGAACAAATTTATATTTGATGATTTAATTTTGAAATATTTCCTTTTAATGTCATTTGTGTGTGTATCTTATTTTTTTACAGAGCCATTGGGATCTATTCATATAACCCATTATGTAAATTGTCAATGTATTTTGGGTGATCTATGTTTTCCTTAATAGTTACATTCTCTTTTTCTTGTTCCTCCATAAAAAATTAAGTGTTGGTAAAATCTCCAACATCAAAACTGCAAAGAGTGATGTGTAATTCAGCTTCACTAAAATCAAATGATTTTGATTTTGAGAAGGGTTAAACTCAATAAGTAGGTTTATTTTTAAATTATTCTTTTCATTAAATTTCCTCTTAGAGTTAATTTTCTTTCGATATAGGAATGTAGTCAATCTCCTCTAGTCATTCTTCAATTTCCACCACTTGGGTGATTTCTAATTCTTCCAATGATAGAGTTATGTAGATTGGTGTTGATTTGTATTCTTTATGAACATGGAGATCGTGTTTCATTTAAATTTATTCCTAATTAATCTAAAATTAATTGAAATTTACTTGATCTTCCTTCAATTAATAAACAGAAAAGTATCATTCATTTTCCTACTATAGTAGTGGATGAGGGAGTTGAAATGGGTCTTCCAGTGTCTCCCCATTTATATCCTTGGGTTCTTCAATTTCAAAAATGAGTCGGGAAATCTCTTCCACCAATTTCTCAAAATCCTTCTCTTATTGAGTTTCATGTTTATTTATTTATACATGAAAATATATGAGCACATGTTCTTATTTTCTCACAAACTATTCTAGTTTTTCACTTTGTTCATACACCTGGTGTTTATTATATTCCACTTCTTTTTGTTGTTGTTGTTGTTATTTCTTCACATGTGAGTAATATACCCATGAATAATAATCTGAATTTATTTAATCATATAATGAGGATATTTATAGTTTATTTATTAATAAAACAAAGAAAAATATTTATATAAATGCGAATTTAGAAAATATGACAAAATAATTCTTATCTTGTAAATAATGGTGTCGATTTTGATGCATGTCTGCCATTGGGTGTGAAAAAAGAAAGTTTTATTTTCCTAATGAAAATCAAAGGATGACTAAGATTTCCTCACATGATGTGCATTGTAGTGGGTTTTAACAATAATTTTATTTCACCAAATATAATTATTATTTTTACAAATTTATGAAAACAATCAAATTTTTTGGTTTTGGGAATAAAAAAACTAATTTAATATAATTAAAACTAAATCCAGTCATAAAAAAATAAATATCAATTTAATATAGAAGTTTATTGTTCATACGGTTTGATACATAGTTTTATTAATTGTTTTATTCAATTTTATAACCCATTACATTCTATACATTGATTTATATACCCTACAATGAGTGTTATTTTCATCATGCCTTGTAATCCTCTTTGGAAATCAAATCGACCTACCCCTTGATAGAAAATAAAAAAGAACTCTAGATCCAAGCCATAGTGGGCTATAGTCTAACCTAGGAAAATATATTTCATCCACTATAAAATAAATTGAAATCATTTAGATTAAATCACAATAATTATGTACTCCAAGAAACCTCCCATACCCAAACATCAGGTTATCACTTCTTATTTCAAAGTAAAAAAAGAGATAATGAAAAAATTATTCAAGAGAGATCAAATGAGCGTAGGGTTGGAAGAGAAATTAGGTTGAATAATATGGAAAGAATTTAATTAAAATATAAATGAATTAATTACATGGGAAAATAAAAAAAGAACAGGGAATGAAATAAATCCTAATTTAGTAGCATCCCTACAATACAGTGCAACAGCGGATCCTCGGGAACTGATATATTTTCTTTTATCCTAGGCATTTATTTATAGGTCTAAAATGACCCTAGTTGTAATAAATGGATTCTGAAATCAATTAGAAATTCTTCCTCATGGGTCCTTGAGTCATAAATTTTGTCTTCTCACTTATTTACATAATGTTTTTCCATTCTCAGTCTATGATGAAGTGTTTAATGTAGTTTAATTGGTGTACATGATGTATAACATGTTTGTTCATGATCCTTTTATATATTTCTTCATATCCTACATCAAATCCTACTTCATAACCTGTTACACAACATTTATATAACTTACACAATAAATAATGACGGTTTACATCTATTTTTTTATCTATTTCATCCTGGTTCATCATTTTTTAGATTTGGAATTTGTTCATAACATATCATTAACCTTGTAGGAGTATATATATACCTAAAATGTTAGGTATCATGTCATCCATATTTCCCCAACCTCTGTATCCTCCCTCAAAAATATTAAATAATAACAATATTAATCATTTATAGCGTCAAAATAATGTGTTTTATATTAAGAAAAATACACCAAAATATGTCTCTTTTAGGGATCCACTATCACTACCTATTGAGAAAACATGTTAGAAACAAATTATACATCCCACATATAAACAAATGCACTATGAAATATCTCTATAACATTGGTGGTGTTGAAGTACCTCTAAAATAGCTCTATAGTTCTTGATATTCTATTCTGTTTACCTTTTTTATATGAGTATTTTTTCAATGAACATGAACAAAATCCAATCCAAGAACTCACATAAAATAGATTTAATGAGTTTTATGAACATATAAATGACATTTTTGAAAAAAGTCCACCATAACATGAACACATATTTCCCATACTGATACCCGATAATAGTCTTTGGGATATCACCCTCCATCAACCTCATAGGGTGATAGTTAGACCACATGCTATTGATCGAGAACCAACTAGCTACCTTTAACAAGAAAAATAGATCATCAACCCTTATGAATGGGTAATTATTCTTTACATTACCTAAATTCAACCATTAATAGTCTATACATAACCACAGACCAATTTCATTCTTTGAAAATAACATAGAAGCTGCATAGTGATACACATTATGAAATATAAAGAACTCATTAATGAGATAATAAATCTTAATACTGAACTCCCTTAACATGAAATGTTTCATTTGATAAAGATACATTGAATCCAAATTTTCATCTAGATATAACAGGATCCCAAACATGAAATTGGTTCAAGGGGATAAATATACAACCTATTTGGAAAAAAAAACATCGGTGAAAACCTCCACAACTCTTGGAAACTCTACTACATGCGCCTCTGATGATTCCAATAAAAAATATACTATCAATGAAACTAACAAATATGTGCTTCTATGATTTATATGATGCTCTTAGTCACCAAAAAACACTACATGTTATCCCTATTCATCATAGAACACCACTCTCCTCTAAAGGGAAGCGATGAACAAACATAGAGAATAAAATTAGAATATGAATAGAATGGAATCTATTATCGAATATAAAGTAAAAAGAGACCTGATAACTAATATATCAATGAAATTATTAAACAACGACAACAAAAATGAAGAATACTTGTTTAAACTCTAATTATCATAGTGAACAATAGGGGTGCTGGAAGACTATCTACTTTGAGTCTGAAGTCATGGGCCAAGTTGGATATAATAAATGAGAGAATTTAAAAAGAATAAAACATAGTATAAACCATGTTGGAATAAAATAAAAGTGTACCTTGTATTATCAATGAAACATCTAGCTCTAACACATTCATTGTATGATTCATTCCATGCTCGACTCCCCTACCTCACTACTAAAGAACACCCCATAATCATTCACATCCATATGTATTTGATGTTGGAGTAAATTATAGGGGTATCCTCTACCACCTTCATATGTACATGAAAATACATAACCACATTTCACCTATTGCTAATAAAACCTCCGTGAAAATTTCTAGTGTTGGATTTGAAACTAAAAATGGCCATATGCACTGCAATAATCCTTGAGGATGGTGGTTTACATAAACTATTTGTGACTATACCTCCCATAAGAAAATAACTTCTATCCAAATCACAAAATGGGTTCATGAGAACTGATGACCCAAGATAATTAAGAGATAAATTGATAAGGATAACTCCATTCTTGAAAAAACCTAGACGATCTGGATACTTGAGATCCACCACCAATAGCCTTTCTCTTCACAGATGACTGATGGTTCCCTTATTGAAATGAACCATATTAATAATGCATCAAAATAATCACATTAGTCTTAATTTTCACCTATATATTCATATAAAATATAAATATGGTAATTTCATATCAAATTATTGGGGGTAGTTCCACCTCCAAACACCGAGCCCTTGAATCATCAAAGAAAATTTCTGGAGAAAGAGGAATGATTTCATACGATATGATTCCATGATATTACATAATTTGTATCCTCAATTTAAGGGATAGAATATCCTACCTCTTGGGCACCCTCAAAATTGATAACAAAAACATTTTTTAAAGATTAATCTAAGAATTATAACATGGAACATTGTTCTCCTTCCTCTTCCCTGAATGTTGTATCCAACATTTCCATATTGCTCCCCTAATATGAATATCATATAGTCAACATCATTACCCAATCCTAGCTCAAATCAATCTGAATGAAATCATGATCTCCTCCTTCCAAATATTTGTCTCTAGATCAATGAAACTTCCTTAATACTTATCAATCCTATTATCTTGTAACACACATAGAGGGTTCCACCACATGACTTCCTCCAAGATTGAGTCAACCAACCAATGGTACCTTGATTCATCCTACTTATATAGAACATCAATTAACATACAATAACATTTAATAATTTTTTTCAAAATATTTAATAAATTGACCAAACATATGCCCAATGAATGTATTAGTTTAGTGTCTTTGGAAACTTGTAAATATAAACACATGTAAATAAGTGAGATGAATAATCTCCCACTAGGTTCTCCATGGCTACCCACATTTTTAGACATATCATACACAATACATATATTCATATCCCATGGATATGAGACATAATAAGGGGTGAGCTCAGATGTTCTGTATGGGTAAACAATGGAGATACATAACCATGATCATGATCATAAACATATGATTACATGGAAATAATATTTGAGGATCATAACCTTCATTTCAAAGATCATAACAATGAATCATGTCTTAAATATTGGTATATGATAAGACATGATTGACATTGGAATCAAGAGAAAAATCCATGAAAGAATAACATAGTAATAAGAAATGGAATTGTGGCATAAAAATAAACATATAGAATCCTATTTCATTGATACCTACCATGACCTTTATAACATGTAATGATTTGGCTAATAATCTTTTTAAATGCATCGGGTTTGGTACAACCTCATATGGACCCTCTTATTGCAGGATTGGGATTCCCTACTCTGCACCCTCTTGTTTCAACCATAGGATTCCCTCCAGTGTACCCTCCTATTTCATGCGTGGGATTACATCCTATGTTCCCTCTGGTTTAGTGATTTGGATTCCCTCCCATATATCCTCTTGTTTCAATTTTGGGATTCCATCCTGTGTACCGTCTTATTTTTGGTTTGGGATTCACTCAATTTTAACAACTTATTTCAGAAAAGTGATGACCTCTCATATACCATATTTCATTGGTATTAGGATGAACTATTATTTGGTCATGGGATTCCCTCATGTGTACCATTTCTGTTCATAAAAAATTTATTGTTTCTTAATAAATTGGAAGGAGATATAGGTCCCACATATCACATCATAAAGTCATACATTAATGTTATAATAGATAATAACACATTCATTGCGTCTTTACCCATGAAATTAAATGGGAATCAATAATGTTTCAAAACATCAAAACCTATGGAAAATATATAGATTTCATATTAATTTCATTAAAAAATAGCCCATGAAAATAAGTGGGCTTCGAAAGCATAAAACATGTTGAAGTGGAATGATTGTCATAAACATCATTCCATAAAAATTTAAACCATTCAAGAAACGTTACAATTGGTATGATTAGATCACATCCCTATAAAATCATAAACAATAACAAAGTGTGTAATCATATATATAGAAGTATTTTGAATGATTATATGGAACCATTATCAAGGAAACTATAATTTTAGGAAAAATCCTTTGCATAAAACTATCTCAAATGTCCTTTTTATATAAATAATGATTTATAATTTCGTTTATAACATTTATTATGGAAAATATATTTTTCAATTTGAAAAAAAAAATTCAAATATAATTCTGATTTTAAAACATTATTCTATTAAAATTTATTTGAAAACTTATAAATTAATTTTGAAAACATTTTTTAAAACCTATTTCCTAGAAAATAATTTGAAAACATAAAAATAAGGCTTAAAATATTGTTGAAAACCATTATCTAGAAACATTATAATAGAAGGTTAAAAATGTTTTGAAAAATGCTTTCCATGAAATCATATTAAATGGGATTTAAAAAAATGTAAAACACTATTTAAATGTAAAACATTTAGGAAAACCATTTATAGAAAACATGGTTTTGAAAGAACACAACTTTATGAACGAAGAGAGAGACAATGTCAAATTTTCTTAATTCACACTTTTATAATTATATTAAATATGAAAGAGTGAAAAAACATATACCAATAAATTTATATATTAGTAAAAATAGTGCTGAATAAAATTAATGTGTTTTCTTGACATACAGATAAAAAGATTTCATCAATGGAAGCATAATCGTAAATAATTTAGTAAATGAATTGTAAAAATAATCTATTACCACTATGATAACATTGAATCATAACATACAATAGATAAAATAAATAAATAAATTTTAAATTATAATTAAATAAGTAATTTCATGAAATAAAATTTCAAAGGTCAGTATTTACATCCCATATACAATTATAGGTGCATAACATCTCATGTATCTCAATGAAAAAAACTGGAGACAAAAATGAATTTAATAATATGGTAACTTTTGAAACATAAAACAAGTGAAATAAATATTATAAAATTGATATTTAAATAAAAATATATTTAAGTATAATAATCATATAAACATTATGTAGAATCATATGAACAACAAAAAATTATAAAGCGGTGTATAAGACGTGCATCTCACGGATATAAAAAGTGAGATGAGAAAACTCCTTATCTTATTACTTAACTATCACCATACTCATTCAAGAATACTGTATAGAAAATATAATTTTATTATAAAAATAAAACAGAACCATATAATTATATCTAATATAATATATGATTTTACTTACTAATTTATATTAACCTTTTATTAACAATCCCATTTTTAGGTTACGTTTTCGGTAATATCTGCTTTGTTTTTCACATGTGTATTAATTTTTTATATTTTTTTCCTCGTACATATATCACTATTATAGTAATTAAAACCATTATATAAATATAATATATACTAATTATATATTTATTTCTAATAATCTAGAAATGATATAAATTGAAAATGAAATACACAATTCATGGAGACGTAGGTTGTATGTAAGCATGAACGATGTTTCCATTTTCTTATTATAATGATAGAACTAAAGTAAATGAAATATATATATATATAATAATTAATGTAGAATTATTATTTCATATTTATCATATATTTTTACTAAACCCATCCTCAATATATTCTATGTAATGTGTGAACGTATCGCATCGCTTTGATGAGGTTTTCGTTTACATGTCCCCAAACAAAGTAATCATTTCTAAGGAAAATGGAAAGAATGATAGTATGTATTATATAATAATTAATAATTAATAAATAAATCCCAAATATCATATAAATATATAGTTTCTATCATAATTATCAACCATTATAGTTTGTAATGGAAAATAGACAAAATCGTTTTGTGTGGCAGTAGTACACCATATAGAAGCACGATATGTTTGTTACCCATTAGATGGATTTATGTATATGTTTAGGTATAAACCATATAATAAAAAAATAATGGAATATTTTTTAAACATAAATTATTATATATAATTTAATAATAATATTTTATGTGGTGGATAATGAAAATAAAACAACTGAGCATTTTAAGGGATGTTACATATTTTTTCGGTAAATTCACTTGGTTTGTACCAAAGGGATTCCTTGATTGGAATTCATCCCAAGGATGGGCCTCTTGGATGAATTTATAGAATTTTTGAATATATATTTTCATATTTATGATGATACAACAGGATCAATATGTGTGAATAAGTGTAAGGGTTATGTTCCTTTTATAGTGGAGAAGGCGTTACATTCTTGTAAATATTGGAAATGGGAATTTCACCAATGATTTTACCATATCAGGTGGAATAGATATTCATAAATGTCTATATAACGGGTGTATGGGGTCTAAATATTAACATCCGATGGATTATGGACTTGTTTCGTGGCCATTCTGGGCCTTAATTTTAAATTTATGTGCTTTGTTAAGATAATTTCATCTTAATTACTAAAATTAATTTTAATAACATTCACAAATAATATTTGTCAAAAAAATATTTTTAAATTATCATAATTTATAAATTATTATTCTATAAAATACTGGATCAATTTTTCAAAATTATAATCATGAAAGTGGTAGAAATTAATTTCAATTTAATCCCATTGATGGGATGTCAAATCTAGTTCTTAAAGTAAAAAATGTCTAAAAGATTGAAATTTTTTATATCCAATTTCAATTTTAAATTTGATAAAATGACCTAAATTTGTGAAATTTATATATAATTGATAAAATTTCACATTAAAATCAATTTAAAATTTAATTTATCTATAAAATATTTAGGCAACCAACTATTTTTGCATTAAATTTCAATGTTATTTAACTATTAATTAGAAAAATAAAATTATCTGAAAAATACAAAGGATTCAACTGAAGTGAATTTATATATTCCACTTAATAAATGTCGTTTATTTTTTAAAATATAAATTATTATAGTATTAAGATTTATATTTAAAATGGTTTTTCCATTAAAAGGGAAAAAATTGCGATTTTGAAAAATTCATCACTTCATTCATAAAATTAGATTTGTTCTTGCTATATTCTTATAACATAAATTTGATGAGTATCAAAAGTATTGAATGAATATATAATATTTAAATTTTATTAAAAACATTCATCAAATGTTTTTTGTTTAATGTGTCGAAATAAAATTTTCTTTTTACATAGAAAAATAATTTTCTTAGAAAATGAATTTCATTATTTTCAAATAGTTCATAATTTAATATCTAACTAATTGATAAAACAATGTTTCATTTTATATACATGTTTAAACCATAGTTTCATAAATTAGTCAATCTCATTCAAATGGTCCATTTTAATGACTGTGTTTTTTAAAAGTTTGTGCCTAAAGGCTCATTTTATTATTAAACCAATGAGCTCATTAGACTCGGTAGAGGGAGACCATTTTACATAGACTGAAGACCCAAGGTGAAGTTTCCTGAAGACTAGGCTTGAAAGAACATTTTTTCCCAAAGGGATCTTTTGTGAATAATGCTACTATAGTACCCAGGCTGTTATAGTACCTTATACAGTACCACCACTACTAAAGATCATACTACAGTGCCTCCACCATGATAGTGTCGTCGTCATTAAAGTTTTTTCCGCTTCTATATTACTATTATATTGAACTGTTACAGTCCTTCTACAGTTCATGGAAATTAGTCCCTGCCCAAATTTGATCTTAACTATTTTGGATGCCAAGCTGGATCCGGTAAAACAATCCGATCATATTTTTTTGTATACCAAATGATACTCTATGTGATTCATGTAGTGCATTCCATAATCGGTGTTTCATTCAATGTAAAAATAACTTTGTTCAATCATATGAAAAATATAAATTCAGAGTTTGTTAAAATGAAAAATATAAAAATTATTACATTACATTGAAATACATATTTTACAAAATATCATGGTGTTACATTCCACCCAAATTAAAATGAATTTCAACCTCAAAATTCATCTAGGTTATCAAATTTTTAATAATTAAATGTTCCCTTCATAGCAACCCACATCGTAAAAATAAGTATTAAAAAATGCATTAAAAAGGGATAGTTGGAACCATATTTTTTACCTAGAGTAACTCATACGTAGAAGAACATAAGAGTAATGTAAAAACATGGACATGGATTAAAAGTGTAAATAATATAAGTGATTAATAAAGGCCACTGATCATAAAAAAATTTATGATCCTAATAAATTTAACAATAGAAATCTATAAATAAAAGAAGTATAAATGAGGTCATTGATATCATCAAAAATTATGGATATATGACTACAATTTATTTCATGAACCTTTTCCTAATGAGGAAATACATAATTTATTTCATTAGATTCCTCATGTACAATCTCATGCAGTATTTTTTTATTGATCAATTCCTACTTATTCTCTTACTGTAGAGATCATAGGTGAATTATTTATTCCTAAAGAAATAAAATATCATCAGATCCAAAAATAGATTGACAAGTACTTCTATCAATATTTAGTTACCATCATTGAAACGAGATTTTGTATATTTTCCAATATGCATAAATCCTCACGTAGCGAGATAATACGTTAATATATAAAACCTTTCCTAGTGTTTAATATAAACCATTCCATAAATGGTTATCCTTATAACCCTCCCAGATAATGAAATTACAAAATTTTAATATAATGGTCGTTAAATGATTTTAAAATTGATCCCCAATATATCATAATGTATCTCTTAGTTTTCACATTACAAGCATCTGAATACCCTCATCATATATTCTCTTTGAACAAGTAAATAACCTAAATTATCATAAATTATTTTGGAAAACATACATGATCCATCATTAAATTATTTACAAGATATATTTCTTAAATAAAATACGTTGTAATCATCATAAATGATAACATAACCCACTTTTTCAACAAATCCATTATTAGTTTTTAGGTTATAAATACTATCAAATTTATTTTATCCAAATCATTATCTCTTTATCCTTAAAAATATCATTTTATCATTCCCAGGAACCTATTAAGGATTATCTTACATTAATTTATCCTTGAAATTAAATCATTTTTATTAGTCATCAATAACATTTAACACATTATTCAAAAAAATGAAAAGAAATTCTATAAACTATCCTTATATACTTCATGATTCATATAACATAATCTTTTAATTGAAAAACATATACACATAAAAATCAACAATTATAATATAACCCCTCCTTTTTAATAAATCCTTTATCATTTTTTAGGTTATAAATACTATCAAATTTATTTTATCCATATCATCATCTATTTATCCATAAAAAATATCATCTTATTAACCTCAGGAACCTATGCAAGAATATGTTACATTAATTTAACGTTGAAATGAAATCAATTTTATTGGTCATTAATAACATTTAACACATTCTTCAAAATAATGAATAAAAAATATATATAAACAGTTCTTATATACTTCATAATTCATATAACATAATCGTTGTTTTTAGAAATATATACAGATAAATCATTAAACATTATTTATAAACCATACATAGGATTCATACACTTTTTATTTAACCCATCTTTTATAGAATATGAAATATCATTCATTTCTTAGGGTTCCTCAACCTAAATATAATCATTCCTCTTACATTTAATTTAAATAATACTAGAATAATATCCCATGCCTTTAACATGTCAGTCACAGTATCTTAATATTTAATAGTATAACCAATAATCATACCATCTTCCTAATTATATACATGAAATTTCCACTCATAAAATTTATTTTCGTAAATCTCATACATTATACATTAAAAACATTAAATGTTAACACAGTTCCTTATAGTACCTTCCGTTGTATAAAATTGGAATGCATAGATTATGAAGTAGTTGTAATAGTGAGGAACCATATAATCATGAATAAACATTTATAGAATGTCTAAATTATCACTCATTTTTTAATTTTTAACACCATAAAATTATCCCAGGTTATTCATATATAACATAAATTTAAAATCCTTCATGATGGGTTATGTAGAATTTGTTCATTCCTAATTAATATCTCATGGGAGTGCCAAAACTTGATGTGTAGCAAGGCCAATCATCATGCACCAGTTCCCAATTGAGCATTTCTCAATAAAGTATTTTTGGGGTAGTTACCCATATCTACATTTTTGCCAGATCTACATCCACATTTAGTATCTTGACAGGGAAATATTTCATGGAAACCACTCCCTCTATCTTTTACCAAAATTCTAGGAAATATTCCTATAATTTTTATTATCCTTCAACTTATCCTTAGACATTTACTTAGGGTTATCACAATGGTTTTATATTATTAGTTTACAAATATTTACTATCCTTTGGTCTAATACCAAATATAGAGATCCTATCTTAATGAAAATTAAAATTAAATCCTTTTTTTAGAATAATTAATACAATAAGAAATTTATGACCAATAATCATATTAGTTTATTTCCTTTGGAACCCTAGAAACATAAACACGAGTACATAAGTTAACTAAATTATCACACCCCTAGTTCTCCATTACTAGCACCCTTCTTAGAAATATCACACACAATACATATATTCAAACCCTGTAAAAAGGTAATATAAAAAAGGGATACCTTAGATACTCTATAAGGATAAAAAGGGGAGAAACATAATCATAATAATGAACATAAGGTTATGAGTGCATGATAATAACATTATAATATCATAATTTTAATATGAATGATCATAAACATTAATCATGGATTAATGATTGGAAGAC
This sequence comes from Viscum album, assembly GCA_963277665.1. Taxonomy (NCBI): domain Eukaryota; kingdom Viridiplantae; phylum Streptophyta; class Magnoliopsida; order Santalales; family Viscaceae; genus Viscum; species Viscum album. The sequence continues at coordinate 672,681,549 of OY728133.1, forward strand.
CATGAGACATGATTCAAAAGGGAATCAATAGAATAAGACATGAATGCATGACATTGGAATAAGACATGAAATTGTGGTATAAACATAGGCATATAAAATCATATGTCAAGGGTACATACCAAGAAATTCATAAAATGTTAGTATTGGGATAAAAACCCTTGAATATGCTTTGGTCATGGTATTCCCTCTCATATACCCTCTTATTCTAGGCTTCAGATTCCCTCTCATGTACTAGCTTGTTCTGGGATTCAGATAGCCAATTGTGTATCCTATTATTATGTATCTTTGGATGACCTCCCGTGTACCCTCTTATGTTGGGATTGGGATTCCCTCCTATATATCATCTTATTTTTGGATTTTCATTCCCTCCTATGTACCCTATTGTTTCAGGATAAATATTCTCTCTTTTTTAGCTTTATATTCCCTCCTATGTTCCCTTTTACTTCAGGCATGTGATTCCCTCTAATTTACCCTCTTGTTTTGGGATGTGGATTCCCTTCCATGTGCACGATTATAGCAGGAATGGGATTATCTATCGTGTAACTTATTGTTCCAAGATTTGTATTTTGTCTTGTTTCGGGCATATGATTCCATATCATGTACCCTTTGAGATCATTAAACATTAATCATTACCCAATTAATTTGAGGGATATATTGGTCACACCAATCACAAAATGAATTCATACATTAATGTTCCTCCACATAAAATATCATTCATCGTAACATGAAAAATGAAATTAAATGTGTATCATAAAATTTTCATCACAAAATAACCTATCATAAAGAGATAGGATCCATAATTATTTCATTGGTGTATAAAATTTTAATGGGAGAAGGATTCAAAATCAAATAAGCCATGGAAGAGTAACAGGTTTTATAAACATCATTTAATCAAACCATAAACCTTTCATGAAATAATATTAATGGTATTATAGGATTATATCCCCAATAAATAAAAAATATAACAATGTATTCCATCTTATATGGATAATGATTTAGAAATATCAAATTTAACATTTCATACAAAAATATACTTTTATTTAAAATAAATTTCATAAACCATTTTTAAAAATACTTCTCAAAAAAATATTTATAATTTATTAAAAAATTTCATAATGAAAATATATTTTTCTCTCAGAAAAATTATTTTTAAAACATGGATAAATTTTAAAACCACTTTATTTAAAAAAACATTGAAAAAGTTAATATAAGGCATGAAATAATTTTAAAAAACAATTTCTATAAACCTAATAAAAGATGCCTGAAAATACTTTGAAATAAATTTTCCTTAAAAATAATTAAAATGGGATTTCAAAATTTAGAAATTCTTTTTAAATGTAATACATTTTTTAAAAACGTTTTTAGAAAACATGGTTTTGAACGAATACAAATTTCTGATCGAAGAGAGAGATAATATCAAAAAAAATTTAAAACACCTTCTTAAATATCTAATTTAAAAACGAGTGAAAAAATGGTAAAAAATAATGAATATATAGTTAATAAACAAAGGATGGTAAAAGTCAGGGGTGTTTTTTAAATATGTATCATAATATTTCATCAATGGAAGCATAATCATAAACAATATAAATAAAGGATAAGATTATAACTATAAACTATTACAACTTTGAATGCATTGAATCATACTATAAATGAGATAATTACATTAACTAAAAAATATCATGAAATAAGATATTTATGATATATAATTTCAAATGGATGTATATACACCCCATTGAATAATATTGGTGCATAATATTTCTTATATCTCATACAAGGAAAAATGAGACCCAAAAAAATTTATGGATTTGGTAATTTCTAACCACAAACCACATGAAAGAAAGATCAAAAAATGGATAATTAAATAGCAATAAATATAAATAAATTAATCATGTAATACATTCATGTTCTATATATACAAATCAATAAATTAATTAGTGGTGAATATGTTCTATATCTCATGGATAAAAATAGTGAGATAAGAAAAACCCTTACCTTAGGAATTGAATCGCATCATACTCTTTAATACATCATGTATTGTAAATTTAAGTTTATTATAAATAAATAAACCATATTATTATATATAATTCCATATATTATATTATTTATGAGGTTAAATTATGTTTATATTAATAATTCCATGTTAAGGTCACGTTTCAGGTAATATCTACATTTTTTTCACATGTTTATTAATTTGATGTATTTTTTGTCCTCATACTTATATAATGATTTCAAGAATTTAAATAATGATATTAATATCACATATATATTTATACAGTTTATATGTATTTATAATAATCTATAAAATATTTAAATAGAAAACAAAATACACTATTCATTGAGATGGTATGTCGTATGTACACATGAATGTTGTTTCCTCTTTTTTATAATATTGAATTAAATAAAGTAAATGAAATGTAAATATAAATATAAATGTAATATAATTATATTATAATTATTATTTCATATATATATATAATATTATTTCACTAAACCCATTTTAAATACATTCTATGTAAATTATGAATGAATCACATCGCTTCGAGTAGGCGATAATCCACGAGTCCACAAATAAAGTTATCATTTTTACAAGAAAATAGAAATAATAAAGGTTTGTTTTATATAATAGTTTAAAAAGTATAAATTAAAAACAAATATCGGGTATATTTTTTTAAAATAGATTGTACATCATAATTTCCAACCATTATTGGCGTTAAAATAAAAAATGAGCAACCTCATTCTGTGAGGCTGCAGTTCGTCGTACAGAAGAAATATTTGTTTGTTACTGATTAGATGGAAGTATGTATAAGTGTTTATATAAACATTATAATAAAATAATATATGTATATTTAAAACAATGATGTTTTTATATAATCACAAAATAAAAATATTTGAGGTGGTGGATACTGAATATAAAACAAAAGAGCTTGTGGAAGGACGTTACATCTTTATTGGGTAACTTCTCTTTGTTTGCACCAACGGGATTCTGTGATGGAATTTATTCCTAAATGAATCCATATAAGATTAATGTATGGTTTTTTGGATGATATTTAGGTATATATTTTTTTTTCTGAAACAAAGGTATTTATAGGTGTTAATAAGTGTTGGGGGTGAGTGCCTTTTAATTATGACTGAGGATTTGTATTCTTGTAAATTTTTTAAAAGTGAATTCCACATACGTTTTCCCCCTATAAGGTGTATTAAATAATGTTACATGTATGAGGAAAGGGATTATATGATCTATATATTTTCCAAAAATCACTTTTTAATGTTTCTAGGTAATTTTGTTCTTTAAGATTAAGGTTTAGTCCTTTATTATGCTAATTTTTCTCTTAATATTTGTAATTAATTTTAGTTACATACGATAATATTTTTTGTTAAAAACTAAGTTGAATTTATTAGAAATTATAAATTAGTATGATTCTAAATATGCGATCCATTTTTTCAAATTATAATCATATAATTGGTAAATATTAATTTAAATTAAATCATGAAGAATGGATGACAAGTTATTTTTTTAAAGTTAAAAATTACAAATGATTGAAATGTTTTTACATCAAATTTCAATGATAAATTAATTAAAATGACATAAAATTTATGAATTCATGTTATATTTATCTCATTAAACTTTTCTCCCAATTACAAATATAATATAACTATAAAATTAAACTACATGGAAAAGATTTTTTGAATTAATATTCAGCATTTTTAACTTTTCAATATAAAAAGAAACTTCTTTAAAAAATACAAAAAACTCACCTAATGTAAATTTTGATATTCAAATTACAAAAATGAAATTTATTTATTCGAATAAAAATAATAAAGTTATAAAAAATTAAATTTAAAATGGATATTCCATAATATGCGTTAAAATTACATTTTTCAGAAAATGATCATTTTTTTAATAAAATTTAATTATTCTTATTTTATGGCTATAATTTTTATTGGATTCGTATAAAAATTATTGGCTAAATACATCATATATATGTTTAATTTAAAATATTTAGAAAAATTGGTTTGTTTAATTTTTTTTAAATAATATGGTGTTTGTAGATAAAAATTTATTTTTCTTAGAAAATGATTTTATTTTTTCTCAAATAATTCTTTCTTTCATTCCCAACTAATTAAGAATGAAAGGATTAATTTTATAAACATGTTTCAACCAAAGTTTAATAGTTCATTCAATATCATTCATTTATTCCATTTTAAATGCGAGGTGATAATTATAATAACATTATAATAATATTAAATATTTGTTTGGTAAAATTAGTTCTTTCATTTAAAAAATGTCATTGAAGGGTCTCGAGGTTGTGTGAAACACAAGAAAAATATTGGTTTTTATATATTGGAAGAAACAATAAGTGTTTCATGTAGTTAAATATTAAGGTGGTGTTACATAAAAATCAAGAATTACATGGATTTCTTATATGAAATAAGATATATTAACTATTTTATAAATTGAAAAATATAAAAAAGATTAACTGAATTCAAATACAAATATTTCACAAAATATCAGAGAGTTGCATTGATGAACCTCGCCAACATGAACATTTCATTGAGAATTATTTTTTTGAAATATATGTAGATAGGGAACCAAAAAATTATTCATTATAGTTTTTAATTCATTTAATCATGTTCATTTAATTAGATTTATTTAATTCATCATATTCATCCCCAATATAGAATAATCACAAAGAATCATGATGTAAGTACCTACCATAGGTATCCACATTTTGTTTGAAACCATATAACATGTTCATTTAGTAAACTCTTGTCCCAATCATGGGATGTTAGGGGCACACAATCCTATTTAATGGTCATTATCCCTAGCCTATGTCAGACACTAAATAAAACTAATACCATATTCATACTAGCTCATACAATCCTCGTCCATATATATGTTCAACATCCATATAATATCAAAACCAAAAGTTCTAATACCAATCTATCACAAACCACCCCCACTATGAACCCATATTAGGGATATAATTGTGATGAGATTAACCGCCTAATGCCTACTATCAATAATCTATGGGTTGGAAACTAGCACCGAGGGTATAAAGCATACAAATGGGAAGCACAACCCTCATAAAATCCCAGAATACACTACTAATCTACACATAAATTTCGTGATATAAATAAACTATACTAAAAAATAATTAAATAATTAATAAATAATTTTATAAGAGTAAAAATATAAAATAATTAACTAATAAAAATCATTGGTAATTACACTACATCAAAACCGAAGTTCCAAGAAAGTGTTGTCCAAATTTTCACCAACCTCACCATGGAATCATGAAAAATAGTTTGTAAATATATATGATATTGTATAAAATGTATACTCAGTAGGATTATACTCATGATCTTTCGTGAAAATATTTAATGTGTATACAAATTAATTTTTGAACAAATAATAGAACCAAAAAACAACTATCCATTCAACAATCGTCCAATCAAACAAAAAATTACTCTCCAAACATCATAGTCAATAATATTAAATTAAAATTTTATAAATAATATATTGGTGCATCACAACCACTTCCACCTTGGTTTTTTATTATCCTACCCTAACATCAAACTTCATGTGCTTAATCCCTCATACAGCCATATCACAGCTCACCATATCTCATGTCCATTATATTAGGAAATCATTACTATGTAATGAGTCAACCATCTACACAATTTTCCCATGAAAAAACTCTACCATGTAATATCATATCATACAATACCCCCAAAATATACTAGTACATCATGTACCACCTCATCAATACCTTTTAGGGTCACCTGGAACAACATCTCATGCACTTTCAAGGGTCCACCAATATATCATGTACAAACTCAAAAATACCCCATAGGTTCTACTAGAAAAACCTCTCCTATAACTCTTTGGGTATATTAATACATTATATACAATCAATACATGATCAATACTAACTTTATCCCCCAGAAAACATGTTATGCCCTGAATGGATTTTAGTGAAGATAGAGGATTCACCCAATCACTCCATATCTAACATTGATGTTATGTCCAGATTGATTAACTAATTTTTTAATGTATGGTGGGGAAGGAAGGAGGGATAAAAGTAACCTATGTGTATTCCAAATTGTATTCCCTCTTTCCTTCATGATCATACAGTAATTTTTTTAATTGATTAGGAATACAAGATGTAATACACGTAGGTTTATTTTTTGGGTGTTAGTAGGGGGTATTTGACATTTGTAGTGTGTGTGCAGAAGTCACATAGAAAATACATCATATATATATAAACTGATGTCTATCCTCAAGAGTCCACACATAAAAAATACTATAAACCACAATATCACCACATTACCACGACCCTATTTCACCATGGATTTCATCAATGAGACTATAAAAACCCACTTCACCATACAATGTTATCTCAACAATCATTCACTTGTTACCATTAAGCAACACTAATACACAATTTCATTTTTTATTATATCAAACCAATTACTCATCTTTGAAAATTTTAATAAAATATATAAAAATTAATAAATTATAGCTTGTTGGTATATTCATTCATGCAACATCTTTTAATTTCCATCCCCTGGGTCAATTCTTACCCATATTTATTAACCACATCATTATGAAAATAATAATTTTTTTTATTGAGAAACAATATAATGATCCCCACATCAATTTCCAAAGAAAAAATCTTCAAAAAAGATCATATCATCATACTCAACATGGAAATGTAACATAATCCCCAATACAAGGACCAAAAACACAACTAGAACCCACTATGACACCCTTAGCATATGTCACACCACCAATTACACAAACCCTATATTTCAGTGATCCCACTATTCCAACCATCTGATCTAATATAGGTCCCTCATCAACTCCCTCATACCCATGAATGAATATGATGCCAACAATAATGACCAAAAAATGATAACAATAAAACATATCTATAATCAAAAGGTTCTCCAAAACAAACAAAAACTAAAATTTCAGTATCAAGAACTATCACACTATCTTCAATAACCATGATAACACATAAATTCCGATTTTTAGAAAAACAATTCAATATTTAAGATATTATCCATTTATGAAATTTGAATCCATAACAGAGTGAAAAAAATCATAGAATTCCCATCAAAAATATGATTCTCAAAAATAGTAAAAATCTATCTCTATATGATTATAAAATCATAATTTGAAATAACATTATGTAGAACACCTCCTTTAAAATAAATTATTCATCCCACTTCATTATCATTATTTGTTCAATGCATACTCATTAGGTAAAAATACAACAACATGTTAATCATGTAATTTACACTGATAAATAGAGAGTTATCAAATATCATTCCTCAATAAGAGCTTCAAAATCCCCAGAAAAATAATAATCGGGAAATGTGTGACCCAATTATAGAGACCACTCTCATAAATCCTTCAAAAACCTAAATCACAACACTAATCATTTTTTATTATCCCTAATTCACACCATCCGACCACATATTTATATCCCAACTATATTCAGATAATTAATAGAGATAAAACCAAGAAAGATTGTGGTAGGACTCACTTTAGATCCCAAACACTCAATCTCCCAAGAGAAGGATAAATGGAATGAAATAGAGGCTAAAAGGGTATTCTAAAAATATATCTAGGTCTCCCAAGGATTGAGAGGAAGATATATGAATAAATTAAGTTCATTAGACACTTTGATTTTTTACCCAATAAGAAAAAAGGGTTCATGATGTGTTTTTAGTGGAAACACAGTAGCTTCTAGGTCATTCTAGAACACCAAATATATCCTAAAGTTTTATATTATAAGTCACCTTTACTCAACTGACTTATTAGATTTACATTATGGTTATCATATATATCCTAAAACCCTACGTCTGAAACATGTAACAACCATTAAATACAATTTCTATTTTATTTTCAAAAAAAGAAACCACTTTTAATGGTTAGATGGTAATCCTATTAAAACTCACACCAAACCATCATAATCCATGAGAAAAAATACAGGGATAAGAAGGTCACCATCACCATGACTGGGGAACTAGAAAAATCTAATGGGAACCAAAATCTACTTCCAATATAGTTCACTAATGTCAGTTTTGGGATTTATCCTTATACAATCTTCAATATTGAATGAAATGAATTCCAAGAACAAATTAAAAATCATCATGGGAAACATATATTGATCCGAGAAAATCTAAAGTACACAATAGCTAAAATTTTTACCAGTTCAAGAGTTATGTATGAAGCCCCCATTGAAAACACTACTTATAAAATTTTTCCACATCCTCAGACGTCTTCCTAGATTTCACTCTTAACACTTTTATTCTAAATCAATTCCAAATATAACATATAATATTTTCATTATTCACAAGATTCATGGGGGTTAGTGATTTGTCCCATGAATTTTACATAGCTAGGTATCTTTTATTATCATAGAGACTTCACCTTGAACTAGAAATTCAAGATTCACCTCCTACATGGATATCATAGTCTCATGTTATTTTCTCATCAGATTAGGGTCTCCTCCCAAAAGGAATTGGTTTCTTCGCTTTTGTGAGGGGAATCTGAATACGCCTCTTCCTATAATCCCACAAACTATTTAGGATGGAAAATTTCTTGGACTCATGTTTCACTCTGATCTTTCTTACTTATGGCCTTGCTATTATCCACTATCTCCTAATTATTCTCAGAGAGACTCTATTTATCCATAGGATTATTCTCCTTGTTTATGAGTCTAATAACCTTGGAGTCCATATAATTCATCACAAATTTATTAACCTTAGGCTTTGAAAAATTGGATTAGTCTTTTCAGCAGTTACCCGCTTCCTTGAAATTATAGTTTAACAATTAGAAGCTGTGATTCTTTTCTTCCCATTTTTCTATTTCCTTGAAATATTATTCTACCTATCATTATTCCTTCTCAACTAATTAATATTGAGAGTCTAAATTTGAGTTTGTGACAAATTCTATGGATTTATAAGTAATATATCCCCCTGAATCATTGGTGGCATGGTAATCTATCTCCACTATATCCTGAATATTCTCATTTTCCCTGTAGTCGACATTTTTCCACCCCTCATCATCCTCTCCATGATTATACATCTGGATATGATAATTGTTTTGAGTTTCTGTATGGGATGGGGCCTTCAGTACTACATTCGGATCACCACCCTTCCCTTAAATAATGTCCTCTACTACTATTGTGCCGAGTTCTCAATGGAACAACCTCCTCTTCTAGGTAAAAATACAACTAAAGTCTAGTGAACTCTCCTAAAACATCCTCTGAGAATCTAATACTCCCAAAACTAAAAAAACAATGATCTAGAGTGTCTGCATCATTAAACCCAACCTCCTCTCTTGGAACCTTGCATGCTCCATGTAAGGGAATGGAATGAAAAAATCCACAGTACAATAGAAATAATACAAGTATAATCAAAGAAATCATTCACTAAGGTCTCCATGAATCAACATGGAGTCAAAGAAAATATCCCTCATATAATTTCACCTCAAGGTTCTTATGATAGAGTTAATTTTTAAAGTCATATATATTCTAATAACTCAAGGACCAGGACATCATAATTGAAACCCATTAAACCACAAAAAACTCTTGAACGATTAAATTGATAACTTGTAAGAACCAAATCTTCATTTCTTGTATGAGTCCTTATTTTGGGATTTTTTTAGGGAAAATGTATATTTGGAATTATTCTAAATACATGCCATGTACTCTTTAGAACATTCTATGTATAAATATTTCATGGATAACCATGTGTTGGATGTGTAACGGAAGAGTACATGGCCATGTCGGTGACCTGGAAGACCCCCTAATATGGGTTCCAGTTAAGGATAATATATGACATGTACATTAAATAAAAACGGAATTTACTTTTATTTTTATTTGATTAATCAGATAAGGGTCACATCTCATCTCTAGAAAATCATTTTTTCCCATGTCTCATACATGAGAGAAACGTACGGCCTAAAATCATCATGCACATCACGTTCCTCTGTCCGAGATCCTATTGAGATGTCTTCTGGTGTGTTGTATTCCCACCGGTGAGTTATCTCTTTCCCTTGTCTCTCTCTTCTTGATTTATCATCACATTCGAGTAATCTAGGGTTGATCATTTTGAACTTTTTGTAGACCTATGACATTCTACTCTGATTCATGGGCCTTTGTTCGAGGGTGTTCACCGTACCACATTGACAACGATGGTTGGTGAAATATTTCGATTGTCTTTAGATTATATATGCTTAAAGTGCAAAATAAACAATTTGGGTTACTATGTGTTTCTTATTTTGAACATGTTTATTACCTACTATGGATTGGTTGTTTGATTAAATTTTGTTTCATATGCATAAGATTGTATAAACTTGTTTATGGGACACCTCATGCATGTGTTTACCTAGTTAGACTATTTAGGGTCATTTGGACTAGGATTCCTATGAGGCATACCTTGTTTTCTATTCCTTTAGTTGTTTAGGATAGAGTTTTGGGTTATATGTGATTCTTATTTATGATTTGATAAAAATTGATCCATGTAATAGATTTAATTGCATGTAGATCCTTAAATGAATGTTGTTTGTGCACTGTTCTTCTAATGGACCATTAGAGTCTTAGACTTAGACAAATTCAGGGGTTTATATGTCCATTTACATAGGACCATGAGAGTCTTGGTTTAGATTTTGACCCTGGGGGTATTGACCATTAGATATACCCAGATTTTTTGTATGATTATTTATACTATGTTGACCTAGGGGGTATTGACCTTGAGAGCTGCCCATTAGCCATGTATAAATTTCATTGATTCCATGTGGACCCATGGGTATTAATTGGAAGAGTACCTAGGTTTTCATTGGAATTTGATTAGTTATATGATAAAACAATGTGGTTAGACCATGAGATCAATCCTAGAGGTTTGTTGAGAATAATTTAATGACTCTGAAAAGTTTTCCATGTCATAACACAATCATGGACTTAGTCTCAATTGTTTTTCTAGATGCTGTTCTGAGATATCTGTTGTTACTATCGTATAAGAAGATACATAGCTTAGGCTAGATCTTGATGTTACATTATTCAATTAAATTAATAATTAATAAATTTAAATGAATGTAAATTGAAATTGTAGGATTGTTTTCTTTTATGTAATTCCTAGTTTATTTCTTCATTTCACATATTTCTTTATATATATATATATATATTCATTGATAGTTAGGAACATATATATCAGTGGTTTCCTACTGAGATATGTCTCAAACTCTATTTGGGTCCTGATTTTGGATTCAAATATATTATATGTTTTCATGTATAGATAATGGAAATAACCCTTCCACATCGGGTACATGATTGTTGTTGGAGTTAGAGAGCAAGTGACCATGCTGAGGCTTACAATGATGTTGGAGTTTACGATTTCTCTAATTTTGTTTCAGTATTATATTTCCAACATTTTGACTTGTTTGTATGATTTTCTAGATTCTTGTGACAAGCATAATTATATAATTATATATATATGTATGCTCTAATTGATTGTATTATCAGTCATCCGATTTTTACATTGTTGTATGGTATTACTGCTTCCGCTTTTATTATTATTATTATATTGTGAATAATCTGCCAATGAGTGCATAGTTTCACCACAATCAGACCTTCTCCCTTGCTACTAGTTAGTAGCCTCTGGAATTTGGGGAAATGCGATTGATGTTATGTGAACTACCGGGTCCAGGCACTTCAGGTCATCACCCGTTACCAAGACGTAACAAAGTGGTATTAGAACAGGTTCTTTTCCACTTTGTCTTACAATTTGAAGCCAATAGATGGGGATATGATATAATGGGTAGTTATTAGTATGTTGTTCCATGGAGTAGTTGATCCGTGTACAAGGAAAATCCAATTAACCATGAATATTTTAATTTTTATGGGTTTTCAATTTTTACAGTTGATTTGATTTCACCAATGGGTGATTTACTTGTTTTGTGATGTTATTATTTATATCATTATGGATATATTTTTGTGGAAACCCGATGGTATGGGGTATTACATCTCAGGCATCATATAGGCACTTGATAGAGATCACATGTCACGTATTCATATCATGCCATTTAGGGACCATTGCTAATGCCATGCTGTTTTGACAAATATTTATGTAAAATATGCATGTTTTTGTGACATATTTCCTGATATAATACCTTATATTTGGATAGGTTATTGGAATATGTGATGTTTCATTTGGATGGATGGAAAAATTTGGTCCCTGAGGTGTTATGTTCCCTCTTAGATTGGAATTTGGTGGATCATGTCTGAACATTTATTAAATTTTTTCAATTGTTAATATGAATAAGGATGAAAAAAATTGATTTGTGTGTTTATGGGATCTAAAGGGTCATAATGATTCAATACATGGAAAAAATTTTATGTTTTTAGTGGTTCTGGAGAAGTTTTAGAGTCTTTTTGGTATGAAAACTCAGACAACACAATGTGTGGTGTTATCAATACACGCCATGGGCTCATCTATTATGGAAGAAAAAACAATTCTTAAGTATATGAAATGTACCTTATCTACACTGTGTGTAGTTGTTAACATTGTGAATGACTATGTGAGTAGAGACATAGGGTTGAGAATTATTTGGTAGAACACGCCGTGTATTGACTGTACATGTTGTGTTGTATGAACTGTCTATACGAATGTGTGACTAAAGAAATGGGTGGATGAAACTAAGTTGGTACACACTTCCCATTATTTCATACGGTGTAGTGTCAGTTTTGTCTCTAACCATGTGACAAACAACAACTTGTGGTTAGACCATAACCACTAAATGTCGTGTCTAGGTTGAACAGGCTATTTCTAGGTTGAACACACTGTGTAGTGTTACCCAGGGTAGATCCATGTGGTTGGAGGCATGTATATGTACATGAGATGGAGGGGATATTCAAGTACACACCATGTCTCATGAGTAGAATGCGTTGTGTAGGGGTGTTACATGACCATGTTTGGAAGTGGTACAAGGCCATGTTGAGACATAAGGGAACATGTTGTTTGGTGGGTATGCATACTATGTAATCATGTTTCGTAATGTAACATTCTTTCTCTTCAAAGTAATTGTCCTTAATAATATTTAACTAAGGTGTGTGCATGACCCTGCAGGTTCATGCCACCAAGAAATATTCGTACATTGCGCCGTGTGTAGGGTGATTACCAGACATTAGAAAGTATAGATTAGGGACAACCAACATATCCCCCATCATGCCCATTGGGAACTGGCTATTATACTGGACAAAGGTGCTGATGCTAAGTTTCGTGAGGGATATATGAAGATGATGCATACTTTTTTGGGTTAATCACATCCTTCCCTGATTATGGAATAACTGACTAGGGTGTTCTAATAGCAGCATCCTCAAACTTTTTCAAGGGATAGAGGACCACATGATGCATATTCATGGTTAAAGGAAATCCTCTCTATCTTTGAGAATCTAGAGATGCCTATTGAGAGGAGGAGGAATCTTGTGATGTACATGCTATGTGATTCTACTAAGAGATGTTGGGAGTTAATCACTTAAGAGGGACCTCATCGGGATATGGTTTGGGAAGAGTTTCAGAGGACCTTTTATGACTACTTCTACCCTGATACAATGAGGACTGATCGAGCATGAGAGTTCATGCATTTAGACCAAGGATCACTTTCAGTGATGGAATACACTTCTACTTTAACATATCTTTATCCCTTCACACCTTCTTTCGGTGGTGACGAGTTATCGCTTCCTAGGAGGTTTGGGGATGGGGTCATATTTGACATCTAATGATAGGTGAATGTATTTAGGATAAATTTGGGGACATCTATAGTGACCCAAACACTGATTAGTGAGTGAAATATGAGGGAGATGGGAGTTGTGAGCTAGGGCGGTTCATCATCCAGGGATGATACTCCTTATATTGATTATAGAAAGAAATAAAGAGAGCATTCGCATGGTGATTCCAGTAGTAGGGATATATTTTCAAATAGTCAAGTGAGGTGATACCATCACAAGAAGTAGGGGAACACGAGACCTCAATTCCCAGGATAACCAGTTAAGTGTCGATATTGTGGAAAGATGGGTCATCTTCATCATTTTTTTGGATGTCCCCACTAGCAGCATGTGATAGAGGTTTAGTTAGGACTCTATGTTCAGGATCAGGACCACCATTTTCTCCTCAGTAAGTGAACTGGAGTTTTTCAGGATGTTTAGGTTGATGAGGTGGTCATAGACATGGTATCCAGATGAATATATTTCAACAAAAATAGGGTAGATCAGATCAGGGTAGTAAGGCAGTGTCACTGGGTTATGGTATAGGTCAGACTTTTCCAGTGGAGTAGTCCCAGCTGGAGTAGGATCCCAGATCCTCTACAGTTAGATGTACAATTCTTGTTTCCACTGTTTTAGCTTATGTTATTTTTGATACAGGTGCTTCTCGTATATTTATATCTATTCCCATTTTGGATATCCTTAGGATGTATGTCATTACTTATGAGGATGTTATAGTGCTAGAATCTTCTTTGGGGATTAGTACGGCTATTGTACATCTAGGCAAGGATTTCCCACTTGAGTTTGGTGGGTGTCAATTCTTATGGGATCTCTATTTTCTAGAGATGATGGGATTAAATTTTATTCTTAGAATAGACTGGTTAATCTCTTTCCAGTACATTGTTGACTGCTATAATCATAGAGTGAGTTTCACATCACTAGAGGGTGGGTCTTTAATACAAAATGTAGAATGGGATGTCCAGAATAGAAGAGCCTGAACTTAGCATTAGGGGATGGGAGGAATTACAACTCAGATTGATAGTCTATATCTGGATGACCAGGGGACAACATAAATAGACTTTCTTCCGGTGGTCGATCATTTCAGGGATGTGTTTCTAGATGCCTTTTTAGGTTTAACTCGAGAGAGAGAGGTAGATTTCTTTATTGATATTATTCCAGGAGCAGCACCAGTGACTATTCTTGCTTACAAGATAGATACAACAGAGTTACAGGATCACATGAACCAATTAGAGGAGTTTTAGGCCAAGGGGATCATCAAAACTAGTACATCTCCTTGGGTTTTTTCTATCCTATTTTCGAAGAAGGAAGATGGTACCCTCTAAAATTGTGTGTATTATCAGAAGCTAAAACTATAGGTGGTCAAGAACTAGTACACATTTTCAAGGATTGATGATCTCTTTGATCATCTACAAGGATCCAGAGTGTTCTTGAAGATTTAATTGAGATCTAGTTAACACCAGTTGCTCATTAGATGACCAGATATACTTCTAATAGCCATTCTGAGTATCTATTGTCCATACGAGTATGTGGTTGTGCCAATAGATCTCACAAACATGCTGATAATTTTTATGGAATAAATAAACAAAATATTCAATCCTTACATGGATTCTTTTTGAATGTCTTCCTGGACTGTATCTTGGTGTAATCTCACACTCGAAAATACCATTCCATATATCTTGACATCATATTGAGTACACTATGTGGGAATCCGTTATATTCCAATCGCTCAAAATTCCACTTTTGGATGGAGTTTACTAACTTCTCAAGGAACGTTATCTTAGATAATTATGTATCAGTAGATCCAAAGAAAGTGTGGGATGTAGTTTCCTAGGAGCAGGTGAAGAATGACTTTGAGGTACGAAGTTTTCTACTACTGGATTTTCATTACAAGCACTTTATATAGACGTTTTTATGCATAGAAGCTCCACTGACAGTTCTGAATAATAACTGTGTGATGTACTTGTGGAAATAATCATATGATTCATCCTTTCAGTGGATGAAAGACAGATTTACTTCAGCAGTGATGCTTGTTTTTACAGATCCGAGTAAGAGTTACACTGTTCACTATGATGCATCAAGTATCTAGATAAGAGTAGTGCATTTGAAGGGGGGAGGAGTCTTTGCATATGGGTATCAGCATTTGAGGCCACATGAGATGAACTACCTGATGCATGATATCATGTTAGCAACAATCGTGAATTTTTTGTGCTGTTGGAGACATTAAATTTTGGGAGAGCATTATGTGAGCTTGGCATATAACCGATGATCTCTCAATGTACTCAACAAGATATCCAGATTGATGGCATAGTCGTGTCGAGTGTGAGAGTACACCAAGATATCATCAACAAATAATACCACAAAAGAACCATTCACAGAAGGAATACATGGTTCATTAGTTCCATAAAAATGGTTGGCACTTTTGTGATACTGAACGACATAACTATATACTCATATATAACATACCTTCTCTATAAGACTATAAGAGGTATATTTGATGGTCTAATGAAGCACTGGTGATTATTAGATCTCAATTCGATCTTAGAGAACAATCTGGATCCTCAAAGATGATCAAAGTGATCATCAGTCCTTGGCATGGGGTATCAATTCTTGACCGTCAACCAGTTAATCTTCTGATAATCAACTCAATGTCTGAGGGTACCATGTTACTACTTCGCAAATAGGACATGTGAACCCCAAAGAGAAGTACTCAGTCAGATGAAATAATTTTCCTAAAACTACCGTAAATACTTCATAACCTCCAGTAAATCTAGTGTATCCATACTATAAGGAGGAATAGACCCCAGTTTTTCTCTTGGAACAAGCTGAATAGAGAAATCTACCTCTCGCTCTAGAGGTAATCGTAAAAATTCATCTAGAAAGACAACCCTGAAACAATCCACCACTGGAAGAATGTCCATCTGTGAAGTCCCCTAGTCATCAAGAAATATTCTCTCAATGTTAGATGTGTAGAGACCCGAAGCCTGACTTACATGGACATTACATTACATTTGCGGAATACTTAGTACATAACAAAAACACACACACAAGGATCGTAATAGTTTAGTGTGTTTAGAAACTCAGAATATAATATTCTAATCCTGGTGAAAGATCTTCAACATCTCCCATAAATATATTTCTTTTTCTTATACCTAAAACCTTTCTTTATATCCTGGGGAAAAAGAAAACATAAAAGGGTGAGCTCAAATGCTCAGTAAGGGTAAACAAAAGAAATATCAATCACATCATATACATAAGCACATAACTTTTGGAAATCTTAACCTGTAAAAGAGATCATAATTTCATAACCTGGGATAACGCATGGCAGTGACATGTAATCACAATAATCATAACATAAAACATTAAAATTTGTGGGATACACACATAATCATAGAGAATCATTTCTTGTTAGTCAAGACACATTTCCAAGACTATCTTAGTGGACAAAGTCCCTTTCTGAACTGAGTCACCCGCATTTCAGTCCTGTTTCACTGAACTGGTATAACCTACCATTCCAGCCATGTCTATCTCATGAGATATAAAATCTTTACCCAATTCATTGGAGGGAGATATAGGTCCCACCCATATCATAATGATACCATTCTTATGTGTTCCACAAAATCATAAATCATACATCATTGCAAAACCCATGCAGTAAAAATGGGATTCTTAAACAACATGACATCATAAAATAATTCATATAAGATAAAGGAATTCATAAAAATATTTCCATAACAACATAATCAAATCCATGTAATAACAGGGATAGAAACATAACCCTTTATTATCTTAGATGGAAAATAATTTTGATAAAACACTTTAACTCCATTCTTGACGAAAATATCTTTTCTACTTCAAAAACAGTTTTCCTTTCTTAAAATGTCATTCAATTCTAAACTAAATGAAGTTGATTAAAAATAAACTTGAAATATTTTAAAGGAAGATTCTTGGAAGTAATGGTTTAAAAATCTATTCATGTCGTATAAGTTAAAAAAACATTCTTCTCGTACTTTTGTCGGAAAAGTCAAAAAAGTTCCTCGTACGAAAAACGACAAAAGATTCCTTTCATATCTTTTACTAAAAACTCACCGAAGGGTAAAATTGGATTTGAACAATTGTAGGTGGATGGAAATAATGTTACATATTGAGGAAACATGGATGTGGATGATAAAATACACCCCAGTAATTACCAAAGTATAAACAATCTCGGATAAAAATGAGATTGTGATATTTCCCTTACCTTAGGTCCAATTTGCTTTGTACGTGTCCAAAGCTCCTGTATAATGGTTTAAATAATGTTATTGACTTATTCTAGAATCATAAATATTTATATGATATCATATATGGTCACATTCTTAGCTTCTTATTAGTAATATTTCATTGTTACTTGTTACTCGGGTCTTTATTGCCTTTTGTTCTTATGCATGTTTTGCTGAATAAATTCTTATTCTTCTTTTAAGGTTATAGATACCTTATATCCATAATGGTATTAGTGTAACATATATCATATTTATTCATTCAATTCATTTATATAATTACTATGTAATGATGATCATGTAGAATGAGTCGAATCACATCGTGGAGACGGTATTCCGTACGTACGCACGAGAGATTATATTGTTCCCATGATCATGGAATTGTATTTAAGTGTATTTATACTATTTCAGTATCAATATAACTTTATAATAATCATATATAGTTACTAATTACACCATTATACCAATCCTTGTAAGGTGATGGTGGAAAATAGATTACACCACGGTGAGGAGACGGTATTCCGTACGTACGCACGCGCGGTGATTTCATTTTTCCGTAGGATGGATAGAAGGTGAATTAGGGTTGTTTCATATTTATAATAACATATCAGTATGTAAGTAATACTGATGTTATTACTTTATCATGAAAAAACTAAAGAAGAAGAAGTTGAAGAAGAAATAAATTGAAAAGATCGGTAATGGATATTACCTCTTCTTTGAAACGCCTCTTTGAATCCTCCACTTCGGGAACTAAGATTGGTCTTTGAAGAAGACCAGGACCTCTAGGAATATTCTAGGGAAGTGGAGAAGGTATTTTGGCAGGGGTTTTCCGAGCTTGAGTGCTCAAATTGGTGTGAGGAGGAGGGGGAGGAGGTTCCCTTTTATAAGGGAGGAGAGGGGCACCTTAGGAATATCTCAAGATATTATTTTATATTTAAGTCAAAATCGGTTTATAATGGTTCCAAAGGGTCTTATTTCTAAGGTAAAGTGGGTATGGGTCGAAATACGATCAACCAATAGGATTTAGACAAGTTTAGGTTATTATTTTAACCTTATCAATTAGATTTAACTCTAAGTTAAATAACTTAACTTTTACCGTGACTTTTTTTTTCTTACACTATATGGTTATTACACATACTATAGCATGCCAAACGAACCCCAAGTTGTTTATTATTAATATATATATCCTTATCTAAGTCATTTGGCTGAACCTTATATTTTTAGGAATAACATATCAATTAATAATATAATATTTGATTTAAAAACTATTTTTTGTCAATTTTGACACTATTTGATATATGATTTTTTTGAAAGTAATAACAGAGTTATATGTTCGAACCAAGTTGATTAAATCAATAATAATATATCATAGTAACCTATAAAATTAGTGGAATTCATAAAAAGTCTCAATTTACATTTATTTGAACATTTATAACAACAATTATGTTAACATTTCCTTAAAACAGTATTTATTACATCATCGTTCTGTCATAAATAAATTAATTTATTTAAAGTCTAAAAATTATAAATAAAATATCATTATTTAGGAAATCTTTTTATCTTTCTAATGAATATTTATAGTCGAATTTATCTTATGTATAACCCCATATTAAAAATGTTTTAGTTATTAAACATTGATTTTAACTATTTTAACTATTCATTAAATAAAATAATATTAAATGTCATAATCTAATCCAAGTGGACCTAAATGGTCATATTATATTCATAAGGTTGTTTTGGGTAGAATTACACTTATCCAATAGAATTAGGACATGTGTTAGGGTAATAGTAATATCATATTTACCCTTTGTTACCCTATTTACTATTAACCGCGGTAAAAAAAGTAAAAAGTTACTATTCAACAAAAAATTATTTTTATCTCATTGAACCAAATTTTACTTACTAGTATCAACCGTGTCTGTCGGATTTTCGAAATTCCATTCACAGAAGCGGTAAAATTATGTTTTATGCAAAATTCAGTTTTTAACCTACCACTTAGTGGTTTCACTATTCATCAAAAATTTAAAGTTTTCAGAAAAATACCAAAAATTAGGCCTAAGCTATATTATATATTATGAACTCAAAAATTATTTCTATTTTACCAAATTCAAAACATATCAGTTGCATTAATTAATTTAAAAATTAATTCTCGTCGTCAACACAAATAGCATGTTTTTAAGAAATAATACCTATTAAAAGATTGACACTTGTTTATGTTTGGTTTAAATGTAAAATTACATCCAATGACCAACATTGTATTAAATTGTTAAAATATACTTTAAAACCACTCAAATTAATAATTTATCACTATTAATTATTTCGATTGAAAAAGTTGTTTTTAATTAAAATTTAGTAATTTTCACTATTCATCAAAATATGAAAGTTATTCGAAAATCACCAAAATTTCACCCTAAGGTAATTTCGATATTACGAATCCAAAAATGAATTCCATTTTGAAAAATAAAATTTAAAAAATTACAAAAAGTGGTTATTACTATTCATAATGGCTAGTTTTAATATTATTTTAATAGCATATTGTTGTTTAGTGAAACTCGTTATTGCGTACTACACACGCTATCGAGGAAGGTCATGATTGCGTGTAATGCAAGGAAAGTCAAGGATGCGTGTTGTGCAATCACCTTTTGGTGTAGCATACAACACAAGACATTAGTGAAATTAAAAAGAATATTTTTCATAAAATCTCGGGGTGTTACATTCAACCCCCTTTAAACTGAATTTCGCCCTTGAAATTCGTCGGGGTTATAAATGGTTTACTATTCGAAAGTTTCTTTACTCGAAACCCACCTTGTAAAAAGGAATACCAAAACCAATCTTTAAAAACAAAACTATGAAACGTAACGGTTACCCAAATAAACTAATCACTGGGTTTCCACATAGGTGAAAATATGGATATGGAAGAGAAATCTAACCATCATGTTCTGATGGAGAGTGGAAGAGAACATGGCTATGAAAAAGCCAACAATCACAAAGCCATAAATTTGTGATGATCTAGGGTACCATCAGATTCATCAGATATAATATCACTAGGACAACATTTTTTGTTTTCAATATCATTTCCCTAATGTTGATGAAATTGGAATTAGAAGAAATATTTTCGTGATTTTGGTATAGTCTCACCGTTTGTCGTTCTTTGGACAATTTCCACTTCATCTCTTAAAGAAATGAATTTGAATTTTTCATTCGTGATGTGTTAGTAGATCATGTGATAGAATGATGGTTCATTCCATCTATCTCAAACAAAAGGTTAGAAAAGTTAAAAAAAAACATAAGTCCATCTATAGTGAGATTCATCATATAGGGTTCCTAAAATGGACTTATACTTCATATATCATACTGCATAATATAATAAAACTAGTTTCTACCAAACAGGGACTTCCTGTAGGTCAGTGGTAGGCGATAAAGGCCAGTCGCACTTCGGTTGTGGGTTCGATTCCCACAGCCTTTCCCGACGCGATGGGTTGTCGCCCGTCCTGTAGGTTGTCCTTTTTCTAAAACTATATTACTATAACATCCCATCAATAATATCGAAAAAACTTCTATCCTTAAACAATACTAAATTATGTCCAACATAATCCATTCCAATCTTTATTCTTATCCATAATACTTCAGTCCACTCTCATAATATAGTGAAAACGATTACCAGATATTTAATACCATTGTTGATCCCCATATATCATAAAATATTTCTTATTGGTCACATTCCAAACATTCAAAGGCCTTAATCATGTACTCTCTTGAATACCCATTGAACCTTAGTGAAAACATGAATGCAGTTAAATGTTAACACTTTCCACATACCAAAATCCTCAAAATTCTATATACTCAAACCATGATATCACTTAGTCCTTATATCAATCATAATCTCATTAATACTGTTAAACATTTCGTTTTCTCTTTTTCCCTTCATTATGCACATATCATCTTATTTCCAAAAATATCTCAATCACTTTGAATACCACATTAGACCAATACATAAATATTCCAATACATTATGATACAACATTATTTTAGAATCCCATTACATAAACACTTAATCATTCCACCACATCGTTGTCATATTCAACATCGCCAATAGTGATCGCATGTGACTTCCCTTTGTCCTTTTCCTTAAGCGGTTGCTCATGTCGATCATCATTAACCCTTGGATTAGGGAATTTATTAGCATAATGCCCCATTTCCTTGTACTGGAAGCATTGAAGTGTTGGTGGTGTGTTCTCTGCAGTGTTTGCATTATTCACATCATTAGAAACGCTTTTTCCATTACTTCGACACTCAGCAGCTCGATGACCTTCTTTTCCACACTTAAAACATTTTCTAGTCCCTTTAGGACAATCTCCACCATGCTTCTTTCCACACTTTGTGCATAAGGAAACATTCATCTTCTTTTCACCATTATTTTTAGATTTCTCCTTGAACTCCATCTTTCGTTTCTTTTCAAAACCATGAGATGGATATGTAACACCAACTTCCATTTCTACCTTCATAGCACAACGCACAATTTCTTCATAGATACTGAAGTCTCTTATAGCTAATTCCCTTCGAAGACTTGGTTTTAAGCCACTGAAAAATCGATCAACTTTACTTTCAGGTTGGATGATAATGCCAGATGCATACCTTGAAAGTCTTGTAAAATTCGCTTCGTATATACCAACAGATTCATCATCCTTCTGTTTCAGCTCAAGAAACTCCTTTTCCATCTTTGATCGAAGAATATGAGGGAAGTACTTACTGAAAAACAAGTTCTTGAACTCGTCCCATTCCATAGACTCAATTTCATCTCATGGCCTCGTATTCTTGATAAGATTTCACAATTGATCAGCTTCACCTTCCAAATGATATACTGCTAAGATGACTTTATCATGCTCAGAACATTGAAGAACTGAAAATATATTTTTAGTGGTACTGATCCATTGTTCAGCAACAAGTGGATCGGAAGACCCAATGAATGAAGGTAGACATTGCCTCATGAAGGACTCAATAGAATATTGTTCCCTTTTCTGCTCATTTGGATGTCCAGAATGATTTATAGCTTTTGTAAGTATAGAAATAATATTTTTCACTCCATCTCCCATAACATTTGTTTGTTTAGGAGGACAATCATTGAATTTTCCATTGCATTGATCAACATGGTTCCTTCGGGTTCCAGCCATCGTCTAAAACCCAAAAAGAATAGTGTGAGAGGCAAAAATCATGCTAGGGAAAACAACATAATAAAGGGGGAGTAACTTCAATATCTAACATCTTAGGCTTAATTCTATGATCGTTAGAGTAATTCTAGTACTATAACCTATACGTATACATAACCTTAGGGACATCCCTAGACATACCATAGAAATATCTCTAGGGATCTCACTAACGTTTTCGCATCCTAGTTTCCAAAGGTTGACTAAACCTTTCCTCTGATACCAACTGTAGAGACCCGAATCCTGACTTACATGGACATTACATTACATTTGCGGAATACTTAGTACATAACAAAAACACACACACAGGGATCGTAATAGTTTAGTGTCTTTGGAAACTTGGGATATAATCTTCTAATCATGGTGAAAGATCTTCAACATCTCCCATAAAGATCATTCTTTTTCTTA
This sequence comes from Viscum album, assembly GCA_963277665.1. NCBI lineage: Eukaryota > Viridiplantae > Streptophyta > Magnoliopsida > Santalales > Viscaceae > Viscum > Viscum album. The sequence continues at coordinate 672,705,210 of OY728133.1, forward strand.
TACCTAAAACCTTTTTTTATATCCTGGGGAAAAGAAAACATAAAAGGCTGAGCTCAAATTCTCAGTAAGGTTAAACAAAAGAAATATCAATCACATCATATACATAAGCACATAACTTTTGGAAATCTTAACCTGTAAAAGAGATCATATTTTCATAACATGGGATAACTCATGGCAGTGAAATGTAATCACAATAATCATAACATAAAACATTAAACTTTGTGGCATACACACATAATCAGAGAGAATCATTTCTTGTTAGTCAAGACTCATTGCCAAGACTATCTTAGTGGACAAAGTCCCTTTCTGAACCGAGTCACCCTCGTTTCAGTCCTGTTTCACTGAACCGGTATAACCTACCATTCCAGCCATGTCTATCTAATGAGATATAAAATCTTTACCCAATGCATTGGAGGGTGATATAGGTCTCACCCATCTCATAATGATACCATTCTTATGTGTGCCAAAAAATCATAAATCATAAATCACACATAATCATAAAGAAATTCATAAAAATATTTCCATCACAACATAATCAAATCCATGTAATTATAGGGATAGAAACAGAACCCTTTATTATCTTAGATTTAAAATAATTTTGATAAAACACTTTAACTCCATTCTTGAGGAAAATATCCTTTCTACTTCCAAAACAGTTTTCCTTTCTTAACATGTCATAAATTTTAAACTAAAATAAGTTGATTAAAAATAAACATGAAATATTTTAAAAGAATATTCTTGGAAGTAATGGTTTAAAAATATATTCATGTCGTATAAGTTAAAAAAAAATTCTTCTCGTACTTTTGTCGAAAAAGTCAAAAAAGTATCTCGTACGAAAAACGACAAAAGATTCCTTTCATATCTTTTACTAAAAACTCACGGAAGGGTAAAATTGGATTTGAACAATTGTAGGTGGATGTAAATAATAATAAATATTGAGGAAACATGGATGTGGATGATAAAATACACCCCAGTAAATACCAAAGGATAAACAATCTCGGATAAAAACGAGATTGTGATATTTCCCTTACCTTTGGTCCGATTTGCTTTGTACGTGTCCAAAGATCCTGTATAATGGTTTAAATAATGTTATTGAATTATTCCAGAATCATACACATTGATATGATATCATATATGGTCACATTCTTAGCTTCTTATTAGTAATATTTCATTGTTACTTGTTACTCGAGTCATTATTGCCTTTTGTTCTTATGTGTATTTTGCCGAATAAATTATTATTATTCATTTAAGGTTATAGATACCTTATATCCAGAATGGTATTACTGTAACATATATCATATTTATTCATTCAATTCATTTATATAATTACTATGTAATGGTGATCATGTAGAACGAGTCGCATCACATCGTGGAGACGGTATTCCGTACGTACGCACGAGCGATAATATTGTTCCCATGATCGTGGAATTGTATTTAAGTGTATTTATACTATTTCAGTATCAATATCACTTTATAATAATCATATATAGTTACTCATTACACCATTATACCCATCCTTGTAAGGTGATGGTGGAAAATAGATTACACCACGGCGTGGAGATGGTATTCCGTACGTATGCACGCGCGGTGATTTCATTTTTCCGTAGGATGGATAGAAGGTGAATTACGGTTGTTTCATATTTATAATAACATATCATTATTTAAGTAATACTGATGTTATTACTTTATCATGAAACAACTAAATAAGAAGAAGTTGAAGAAGAAAGAAATTGAAAAGATCGGTAATGGATATTACCTCTTCTTTGAAACGCCTCTTTGAATCCTTCACATAGGGAACTAAGATTGGTATTTGAATAAGACCAGGACCTCTAGGATTATTCTAGGGAAGTGGAGAAGGGATTTTGGCAGGGGTTGGCCGAGCTTGAGTGCTCAAATTGGTGTGAGGAGGTGGGGGAGGAGGTTCTCTTTTATAAGGGAGGAGAGGGGCACCTTAGGAATATCTGAAAATATTATTTTATATTAAAGTCAAAATCGGTTCATAATGGTTCCAAAGGGTCTTATTTTGAAGGTAAAGTGGGTATGGGTAGAAATAATATCAACCAATAGGATTTAGACAAGTTTAGGTTATTATTTTAACCTTATCAACTAGATTTAACACTAAGTTAACTAATTTAACTTTTACTGTGACTTTTTGTTTTCTTACACTATATGGTTAATACACTTACTATAACATGACAAACTAACCCCAAGTTGTTTATTATTAATATATATATCCTTATCTAAGTCATTTGGACGATCCTTAGATTTTTAGGAATAAAATAACAATTAATAATATAATATTTGATTTAAAAACTATTTTGTGTCAATTTTGACACTATTTGATATGTGATTTTTGTGAAAGTCATAACAGAGTTATATGTTCAAAAAAAGTTTATTAAATCAACACTAATATATCATAGTAACCTATAAAATTAGTGTAATTCATAAAAAGTCTCAATTTACATTTATTTGAACATTTATAACATCAATTATGTTAACATTTCCTTAAAAGGGTAATTACTACATCATCATTGTGTCATAAATAAATTACTATATTTAAAGTCTAAAAATTATAAATAAAATATAATTATGTAGGAAATCTTTTTAGCTTTCTAATTAATATTTATAGTCTAATTTATCTTATGTATAACCCCATATTAAAAATGTTTTAGTTATTAAACATTGATTTTAACTATTTTAACTATTCATTAAATAAAATAATATTAAATGTCATAATCTAATCCATGTGGACCTAAATGGTCATATTATATTCATAAGGTTGTTTTTGATAGAATTAAACTTATCCAATAGAATTAAGACATGTGTTAGGGTAATAGTAATATCATGTTTACCCTTAGTTACCCTATTTACTATTAACCGCGGAAAATAAAGTAAAAAGTTATTATTCACCTAAAAATTATTTTTATCTCATTGAACCACATTTTACTTACTGATATCAACCGTGTCTGTCGGATTTTCTAAATTCCATTCACAGATGCGGTAAAATTATGTTTTATGCAAAATTCAGTTTTTAACCTACCACTTAGTGGTTTCACTATTCATAAAAAATTTAATGTTTTCAGAAAAATACAAAAAATTATGCCTAAGCTATATTAGATATTATGAACCCAAATATGATTTCTATTTTACCATATTCAAAACATATCAGTTGCATTAATTAATTTAAAAATTAATTCCCGTCGTCAACACAAATAGTGTGTTCTTAAGAAATAATAACTATCAAAAGATTGACACTTGATTATGTCTGGTTTAAATGTGAAATTACATCCAATGACCAAAATTGTATTAAATTGTAAAAATAAACTTTAAAACCACTCAAATTAATAATTTATCACTATTAATTATTTCGATTGAAAAAGTTGTTTTAAATTAAAATTTAGTAATTTTCACTATTCATCAACATATGAAAGTTATTCGAAAATCACCAAAATATCACCCTAAGCTAATTTCGATATTACGAATCCAAAAATGAATTCCATTTTGAAAAATAAAATTTACAAATTTTCAAAAAGTTGTTATTACTATTCATAACGGCTAGTTTTAATAATATATTAATAGCATATTGTTTTTTAGTGAAACTCGTTATTGCGTACTACACACGCTATCGAGGAAAGTCGCAATTGCGTGTAATGCATGGAAAGTAAAGGATGCGTGTTGTGCAAGCTCCTTTTGGTGTGGCGTACAACAGAAGACATTAGTGAAATTAAAAAGAATATTTTTCATAAAATCTCGGGGTGTTACAAGATGTAATTCCTCCCATCCTAGGATCCTAGGGTATAGCTCTCCACTCTTGGACATCCCATTCACCCCTGTTTAGAAAAGAACCAATCCCTGGTGATTTGAAACTCACTCTATGGCGGTAGCTATCAACAAATGCCTATAAAGAAACTAACCAGTCTATTCCAAGAATAAAATAAAATATTGTCATCTCTAAGATATATAGATCCCATAAGAAGTGATACCCACCAACCTTAAGAGGTAACTCCTTGCACTAACATACACTAGTCATACTAATCCACAACAGAGTGTCCAACATCATAACATTATCATAATTAAAGCTACAGAGGCCAAGGCTCTCCAAAACAACAACATATATAATGTTATGGGAATCCCCTGTATCAAAAAGATAAGAAGATAAAACTAAGGCAACTAGAATTGTTACTCTAACCCTAGAGGTATCGAGATCCTGCTCCTCCTGAGTCCGCTCCACTTCAAAATTCTAAGCTGTACCATGACCCTATGACCCTTCCTAACTACCCTGAGCTGATCCACCATTCCTTCACTGAAATAAAACCATCTGGATACTATGGCCACAATCTCCTCCTTAGCATGAATGGCCTAACAAACTCTAGTTCCCAGACTGAGGAAAACTGGTGGTCCTGATCTTGAACATGGAGTCATAAGAGAACCCCTATCACCTATATTTGGTGAGGAAATTTGGAAAGAACACTTTAGATGATCCATATTGTCCCTAGATTGGAACTCAAGATGGTCTCTAGTGAGCTGGGGTCTTGTGCTCCAACTCGTCCTCCACTAGTAGCAGCTCACATGGATACCTATAGATACATACATGCTACATCAATAACAAAAAAATAATTAAGGATATCTTTACTCAGCATGATCTAAATTAGAGATAGTGATTTTTGGTTGAGTACCTTTAATCTATTGACCTTGATCTTTCCTACACTCATGGGAAAGGAATCTTAGTGGCTGATGTGTTGAGTAAAAGGACTCAGATACAAGTAGTTCCGGAGGCCAGTAGTGAGTGATAGATTATGGCTCCATTCCCTAGCATTCATTTGGAGGTTCATGACCGATAGGGGAATATATTTGATTCTTCTATGGTTGTTACCTTTACTCTTATAGATCAACTGAAAATGAGGGACAAATCATATTTTGAAGGCCTAGTCTTATGGGAGAGTGCGTCATGAGAGGACCCTACTCATAGGTGGACCATAGGAGATGATGAGATCATGAATTTTAATGGATGCATATGAGTTTATTCAGACATTCGTGAAGAGTTGATACATGATTTTCATTCCTCAGTTTTGGTAGTTCATCCTCGTGTCCCCAAGATGTATCAAAATCTATATCATCAGTATTGGTGGTCAGGTATGATGATGGATGTACCTAGTTTTTTTATGAGATGTTCTACCTCTCATCAGGTGAATGAAAAGCATCAGTGACCAGTAGGGACTTTATAGCAGTTACCCATTCTCGAGTACAAGTGGAATGATGATGCAATGGATTTCATGACAGTTTTAACGAGGTTTTTCTTGAAGTAATTATGCAATTTGATTTGTTTTTGAAATACTCATGAAGGTTTTACATTTCTTATTAATCAAGGAAACCTTCAGTGTTGATGATCTTGGAAGGTTGTACATCTGAGAGATTGTACGTCTACATATGGTTCTGTACTATATCATTTCAGATAGGGACACATGTGTTACTTCCCATCTATGGAAGAGACTATAGAGGGATTTGGGTACATAGGTAATTCAGAGTATAAATCACAATCCCTAGAAATATGTTCAGTCCAACATCAGAATTCATGTTTTGGAAGACATGCTACGAACATATGTCCCAGATTTTGGGGGGTCTTGGGAGAGACACAAACACCTAGTGTAGTTAGCCTAAAATAATAGTTTTAATGTAATTATTCATATTGAACTTTATGAGGCCTTGTATAGTAGGACATGCCAATCACCCCTATGTTTGTTGAAGGTAGGATAGGTAGCTATAATGGGACTTCGTCTTGTCTAGGAGACCACTGAGCATGTGGAGTTGATTGGGAAGATGATGGATACTACACATTCTTTCCAGAAATGTTATGCTGATCAGTGGAGATGGACTATGGAGTTCGAGGATGGAAATCATGTTTTATTTCATGTTTCTCTATGTTGGGAAATATGAGGATCAAGACACAAGGGAAGATTCCACTGAGATACATCAGTTCGTTTGAGGTTTTGAAGAGAGTTGTGCTGGATTCCTAATGATTGCGGTTACCACAGAGGTACAAGGCTATACATGACGTCTTCCACAATTATCATCTACGACATTACTTTTTAGACTCGTCTCACATTTTTGAACCCATGAAGGTTTAGTTGTAGGTGGATTAATCCTTTAAAGTGAACCCTATATGAATTGTGGATAACATCAAGAAGGTTCTTTGTGGCATATCTACTCCTCTGGTACGAGTGCTATGGAAACCCGAACGAGTACAGGTCGAGACATGGGAGAGGGAGGTCAATGTATGATTGTAGTTTCCAGAGTTCATTGATGTTTTTTCTTCTCCACTATAGGAAGGGAAATTCAGTGATGAATTTATTTAAGGGGCATGTTAGTAATAACACGAATCTTCATTTCGGGTATGGATATTTATTTCGGTTTTTTTTTATGAAAAATGAATATTTGGTATTTTTTTATGTACACATTGTATACTCTAGAGTACACATTGTGTACTCGGTTTCCACACATAATCGTGTTCTAGACATGTAATGGCCATGTACATGGCCATGTAGGTGACCTGAATGACTGCCTAAAGTAGGGGCCAATTGAGGCCAGTGCAGGGTGTGTCCATTAAATGAACATGATGTGTACTTTTATTTTTTATTTGATCAATAGTCTTAGGGTCCTGTCTCATATCTAGAATATCATTCTTCTCCCCGTGTCTCATATAGAAGAGTGATGAACGACCGAAAATCTTCAAGCTCTTCCCGTTCCTCCATCCAAGCTCCTATTGAGACATCGTCGGGTGCATTGGATTCCCAACGGTGAGTTATCTCTTTCCTTGGAGCCTCTCTTCCCGATTTCTTGTCTCACTTGAGTTATGGAGGGTTGATATTTCTGGACATTTTTTTAGATCTTTGACGTTCTAGAATGACTCAAGGGAGATAGTTTGATATTTTTCACCATACAACATCAAGGTAGGTGATTTGTTACTTTCTTATATTCTCTATGGATTATAAATTCTTCATGTGCTGAATACCCATGTTTAGTTGTTGCATGTTTCAGATTTTGACCATTTTTAATACCTTCTATGGTTTGGTTATTTGATTAATGGTTGTTTTATATGCATAATATTGTACACCATTTTTTATGGGACACCCCCTTGGTGTGTTTCCCTAGTTTGACTGTTTATGGATGTTTTTACTCAGTTACATATGATACATACCTTGGTTTCTATTCCTTAAGTTGTTTTGGATTGAGTTATTTGGTTATATGTGATGCATGTTTCTGCTTTGATCAATGTTGGGCCATGTAATAGTTTAAATTTCATGTTGATCCTTTATTGAATGTTGTATGTGCACTAAAATTCTTATGGTCCGTGAGAGCCTTGAACCAGGAAAAATGTGGGGGTTTCCATGTTTATATACACAAGACTGTGAGATCATTAGTGTAGATTTTGAAATATGGGGTATTAACTCTGTGAGATACCCATAGTTAATTTATTATTATTTATTCAATGTTTACCCAAGGGTTATTGGCCGTGAGAGATACCAATAGGCCATGTATAAATTTATTTGATGTCATGTGGATCTAGGGGTATATATCATGAGAGAAAACTAGGAGTTCATTTGAATTTGATTAGTACTATGTTAAACCATTGGGGTTAGATCGTGAGAGCTTTCCCAAAGGGTTTTTTTGAATAATTAAATGAATGTGATGAGTCTTGCAAGCCATAAGAGAAGCTTGGACTTTGTTTTACTTGTTTGTATACATGGTCTTCTCTGACGTCTGTTATTACTGTTGTATAGGGGATACAAAGCTTAGTCTATAACCAGAGGTTACATTAATAAATGAATTGAATAATTAATAAATGTAGATGAATGTAAATGGGAACTGTAAGATTGTTTACTTTTGTGTACTTTCTAGTTTATTGCTTCATTTTTTATTTTAACTGGTATATATATTCACTGACAGTTGGGAACATATATTTTGGTAGTTGACAACTGGGATTCATCTAATTCCCTGTTTGGGTCATGATTTTGGACCAAAAAAGATAATATGAAGGAAGTTATAGATAAGGGAAAGTGCCCTTCCACACCCGGTACTTGATTGACGTTGGAGATGGAGAACATGGGGCCAAGTTGTGGGTTGTGATACAGTTGGAGTATACTATTTTCATAACATTGGTTTTAGTATTTTATTTCCAACATTGTGAATTGTCTAGATTCTTTCCAAGATTCTTCTCACATGCATCATTATTTATATATATGATTCATTTTTTTAATCTATCATCTTTCCACATTTTTACCTTGTTGTAAGGTAAAACTGCTTCCTCTTTTGTTATTATTTGTATTCCACTATGTATACTATTCCAATTAGGGAATAGTTTCCCCACTATCAGATCATGGCCCTCGCTACAAGACTCTAGCCTCTAGAATTTGGGTAAATGCACTTGTGGTTATGTGACCAACTGAGTCTGAGGAACTTCATGGTGGCACTTGAAACTAGGAGTCAAAGAACTCATTGAGACCCAACAAACCATAACATGATAAACCATAATATAATCCCCCTCACACTTCTATACGACACAATATAACAATCTCTAGTTTCACAATGAATACCAAATTACATTACTCAAGCTATAAGATTATATGTTATAACATATACAATTTTTATTAAAGATTCCCCTTATTTATGAAATTGACCATGCCACATTGTATGTCTTCAAGGGGTCATACATTCTCTCAATTGAAAAATATTAAAAATAACACTTCTCATTTTCAATCACCACCTAACACCCAATTGACACCGTCAACACTATGAAATCACTATATAATGGTCCATGTAAACACTTCCCATTAAAAGAAAAAATCATTTCTTATTTTTTTAAGTTTATTTTTAATGTAAATATTTTATCAATATTAAATTATATTTATCAAATTAAATCAATTTTTATTTTTTACATGAGTGGTGTTTTTATTCATGTTTTAAATAATATAAATATAGAATCAAATTTCTCAATTTATTTTCCCATTTTTTATTTATTACATTTCTTCTTAATTAAAATATTATTATTTAAATGTGGTCGACTTTTTAAATATTATTTAATTTTCCATGAATATTTTAATTTTATATCAATATAAAATTTTATTTTATTTTTTTACATTATTATTTTACAAAAAGAATGAGTATATAAATAATTTGGTTTATTTATTTATTCTTATATTTTTTATTATTTGTTAATATTTTTTAATAATTCATAAATTTTTTGTAAATTTTTGTACTAGATATTTTTAGTGTTTTAGAAAAAATGAGTAAAAAATTAAATATTCTCAATTATTTTTTGTTCACTATGTCTCATTTTATTTTTTATTTTATTTTTTATTTCTCAAATAATTACTAAATTTTTTATAAAATATTTTTTTTCATAAAAATATTTAATTTATATTAAAAATATATATTTTTATATATTTTCATAATCAATAAATCATTATTAATTTAGTTCATTATCATTTTTTATTTATCATATTTTATCCTAAATTATTTCTATTTTTGTTAATTTTTCTTAAATTTATAGATAAATAATATTTTTTATTTGTGTTTGGAAGAAAATAATAAAATATTGAGACATTCCTTGTAAAATAATTTAGTATGTAGTGAAATATTTGCCCCGTTTTTTCATTTTTTTTAGTGAAACAAAAGTTTTCTAGATTACATATAATTCGTTTAATGTTAACATATTTTTTGATGTTTATCCTTTGTGTTCTAACTTCTCATTCTCTTAATTTTCATTCATTTTAATTATATACACATTTTTTAATTTTTTTAAAGAATGATGTTTTTCATTTATTTTATATATTTATTTTATGTCAATTTGTGTCATTTTATTGATTTATGAATTTTTTATATATATGTTATTTAAAAATTTAATGTCGTAGAGAATTCTTATCTTATTAATTTAGTAGAAAATAAATTAATGGTTATATATAAATATATCAAATCCCATCTTATACTTTTCTTATTGTTTTTTACATTTTTTATTTTATGCTTTTCCCAATTGTAATTTTAATTTTTTATTATATTTTTAACTCTCTGATGGTTTTCCTAAATTATTCAAAAATAATAATAATTGATTACATATTTAAATTATTATTATTTCTCACATTAATATTTCATTTTCATATTCATTTGTCTTTATATTTCATTAATTATATTAATTATTATTTAAATGAGTTTATCTTATTATAATTTCAATTTTTTTTAAATTTTCCATTCTAATTTAATAAAAATAGTTCTTGATTTTGTTTAATAATTTAAATATATAATTATATTTCTTGTTCTTTAATTCATTTTTCATGTTTTTTCTTATGTCATCCAATATAATATTATTATATGAAAATTATATTTTAATTGAATGTAAACTATATATTTAAAACATTTTCTTCATTTTTTTGTTGAATAAATTTTTTCATTTTTTATAATAATTTATTTAAAAATAAAAAAAGGATTATTTTTCATTATTTTTTTCTATAGTTATATTTTTCATTTTAATGAAAATATTATTCACATTATTAAAGAAATTTAAATTGAAAATATTCATTTTATAATTTTTCATTGTATTCATTTATAATTATAATCAAATAAATATTTTCTTCTGTTTTTTTATTTTATTAGGAATGAAGATATATATATATATATTGTTTTTATTTCATTTTTTTATTTTTTATTTTTAATATTACATTTTTTAGTATTTTCATTAGATGAATGTATTAGTTTATTATTATTAAAAATTAAAATAATTCATATTTTTACGGATTTTTTTTTTATTTTTTTGAACTTCATTACTTATAATAAATTTTTTTCATGATGATTATTTTCATAATATAATATTTATTTCGAAGAAGAATTAATTTTTTAAAATTTTAATGTATTTAATTTTTAGTAGAGAATAATTTTGTTTTTTTATTCGAACATAAATTAATTTTTTTAAAATATTTCTTTTTTTATAATTACTTTTATTTCTTCATAAATTTTTATTTTAGAATTTTTTAATTTTATAAAAAAATTTAATAATTTTTTAAATTTCATTAGTTTTTCAATTTAAAATATTTACAAAAGAAAAAATATTATTCTATAATTATAAATGAATTTTAAATTAATCTATGTATTTAAAAAATTTAACTTTTTTTGATTTTTTGAAATAAAAAATGTTATTTTAAATATTTTCTATTTAATAAAATTGTTACAATTTTTAAATACGTAAAATTATTTATTTTCATTTCCTAATAAAATAGGAATTGCCTTTCTTTTAGTATTAAATTTATATTAACATTGATATATATATTTTTTTAAAGAACATTTTTTCTTATTTTTGAAATTCACTTAAACCTAAAATATATTTTTTGAGTAGTTTATTTTTAAATAAAATAACATAATCTTTAACTCATTTATTTTTAAATATATAATTTTTTTTATTTCAAATTCAATATTTTAATAGTGAATCATATTATTCAATATTTTTTTAATTCGAAAGTGAAAAATTATATTTTTATATTTTTTAAATATTTTCCTATATTGATTTTATTTAATCATTTCTATTTATCGAATATGTGATTTATGTTTTTTATATAATTAGATATAAAATTTTTCATTTTTTTAAGTATTTTAAATTCATTTATTTTTATAAAATCTCTTTTTTATTAAAGTGTAGTTATTCAAATTTTTATTGTATTTAAATATATAAAAAGTAGAAATTTTTAATTATTTTAATTTTTCTCTTAATTTTCTTTTTTATCTGAATAAGGATTTCATTATTTTTATAAAATTTATTTAACATTAAATAGTAATATATGGTGTCTTAACTTAATATTTTATTTACATTATTTTAAAAATAAATATTTATATTTTAAATTTTTATAACATTTTTTATTAATACATTATGTGTGTTGCTATGAACTTCATTCATATTCAAAAAAGAAATAGATAGTAATAGGGTTAGAAGAGATTTATGAGATGTAGGAATCAAAATTTTAATTTATAAAGTGGCATGCTCTTTATTAAATTTATTTTAATAGTATTAAAATAAAAGAAGTCATTTTGATTTTTAATGTATCAATAGAGTTTTGTTTTATTTTATTACATTTAGATTTATATGAAAAGAAAATCAATTTTTATTCTATATTTATATTTTTTTCATTTTTTTAGGAAAAGGACTTTGTTTCTTAATTGATTTAATTTATATAAAATTAGAATAAAATTTTGAGATATCTATGTATCACTTTGTTATGAAATTTATTTAAAACAATTTATTTTTTGAAATGATTTTGATTTACATAAAACTAAAAATATAATTTTTTTTATTTTCAATAAAAAAAATATTTAAATTTCTTTTATTTTTAATTAAATTTTTATAAATTTTTAAAATATTTTTTATGTTTTTATATTTTTAATATTTTTTAATGTTTTCATAAAATCAATTTTTCAAGACATATCAATATGAATGTGAAATAAAACTTTTAGACTACATTTTCAAAAAAAATCTATATTATTTGATTTTATAATATTATATTTTTAATTTATTTAAATTATTTCTTATTAAAGGATAGAGTTTTTATGAATTTTTTAATTTTTTTAATATTAATTTTAAAACTTATATAATTTTATTTTATGTATGAAATATTTTGTTTCTAGTATTTGAATTTATTTTTAATTTTATAAAGTTATTTTTGACATTTGTTTTATTTTTTATCAATAATTTCTTAAAATATTTTTTAAATTTATTTTTAATAAACATGTTTTTCTAAATTTTTTCTTTTTATTTGTGTTCTAATAACTAAATAATATATCTTATGTTTTTTAAATTTACTGAAAACTAAAATAACTGTTTTATAATTTTTCCAATTTCCATGAATTTATACTCTTAATAGAATTATGTTTTTATAATTTTTATATATTTTATAATTTAAAGTAATTTTTTAGAAAAATTCTCTTTAACACATTATCATGTTTCCATTTATTCTATGTAATTTGATCATTTTTTCATAGTATTTATTTTATATTTTTTGGATTTAATTTATATTAAACTTATTTTAGATTTTTTTTATATGAAAAATGTAAATAGTGTTTTGTTTATTTGTTTACAGTTTTTTAGTAATATTTATAGTTCATATTTTTTTCATTTTTTCATAATATAACAATTTCTATAGTTTTGAAACTTATTAAAAATTAAGATGAATATAAATGATTTATATTTTATATTTTATGATTTTTAATATAATTGATGTTCTTTTCAGTTTCAAATATATTTTTACAAAAATATAATTATTGGATTATTTTTTATTTAATATTAATTTTTATATTTTAATATAATTATGTTTTCTCAAATTTTTATAATTTATTTTGAAAAATTAAACTAATAATATTTTTCTACATTTATATATTTTCTATTAAATTTTATTAATTTTATTTTCATATATTTATATTTAAATTTTCAGTGAAAATATTTTTCTCATTTCATTAACGTTTATTTGAATGTAAAACCAAATTTTAATATTTCTTTCCCTTCCTCTAATTGTTCCATTTCTAGTATATTTTATTTTCAAATATTTTTTAATATATAATTTTTAAAATAGTGTTATTATTTTAGAATTTTATATATATTTATTGGTAAAATTAAGTAAGGTTTCTTCATTATTTTTTATTTTTTTATGTTTAATATTTTAATTTCCTTTTTCTTTCGATTTTTTTAAATTACCTGAAGCCTTTCATTATTTTCAATAAATTGATTTAAAGAAATTTTTCTTTATTTCTAACAATATGACGTTTATCCATATTTTTTAATTCATTTAATTGTAACATAAAATTATTTATTTTTTTATATTTAATTTTTTACAGTTTTTTATCATTAATATATTATATTTAGAAATGTTCGTCCTGATTTATTAATTTGTTTTATTATATAATTATATTTTCCCTTTTTTAAAAATTACTATTTTTCCAACTAATTAGAAGAAAAATTCGATTCTGTGAATTTTTATATTTTTTTGTAAAATTAATTAAATTATTTACTTATTTTAATTATTTTAATTTTCATAAAATTGTTAATTTCTTTGAAAATTTAAAAAATTACAATTTTTAAAATTTTCTATTTAATTATATTATAGAATAAAATAAATTTTTCATTTCAAATTTATATAAATTCATAACTTATATTTTATTTTGAATTATTCATATTCATTTTTTATTATATTTTAATTTTATCCTTTTTTTCCAAAATAGTGTTTTCTTCTATTTTCTAATCTGAACTAATTTCATCCTTAACAATACATAGTTTGGCGTCATTGTAATTTTTTTTAATTGTAATTTATTTTTATTCTTTAACATTATTTTTTAAAAAAATTGTTTTAAAAATAATAATAAAATATGGAGAAAACGAGAATTAGAGAAAGAGAGGAAAATATTAGGAAGATATAAATTTATGAGATCATTGAGATGGGTTCAATATTTGTTTCTTATCAATCACATCACCAGTTATTGTATTCTACATTTATAAGTAGTGTAATGGTAGGTGGAAGGGAGATTGGTGGTGTTAAACAACCAACCCCCATTCAAAATCACACCCACATTCAACGGTTGATTAATATTCCCCCATGTGATGCACACCACAACCAATGGAATATGTGTTTTCAAGATGACTATTTAAAAATCGTATCCAAAAAAACACAGTGGGATTAGAAACATAATAATGAAAACAGTACATCTGCATAGGCTCCCTCTGAAAGTTACATTACAAAAATAAATTACAAATTATTCAATCTATACATCCATATTTCATGTAAAAGGTTTTTAAACATAAATTGTGGCAGTGCCTTTATAAATAAATTACCAACATTGTTGCATTTTCAAAAATATTTCATGATGATATATCTGTTCTTTATTAATTGTTGGTGAAGGGGAAAAATTTCGGTGGTATGTGTTTTGTCTGATTATTTTTTATAAATCCCTACTGTAATTTTGTGATATATGATAAATATTTTTGAATATTATTTTTGGGCTACAATCCATATGTAATCCAATTTCCACTCAAATTTGTTGAGTTGTAAACCGAAACAAAATTCATTCTGGACATGTATTGTGAAATGCTATTACTTCAATATGCTTTGAATATGTTGGAATGAGTGTCTGGTTTTCTAATCTCTAATATATGGAAGTTCCTCCAACTATGTTAATAGAACCAGTTTGTGATCATGCATTAAATAGATCTGATAAATAACCTGCATCTACAAACAATCCATTTTTTTGACATTTATTATAATTGAATAAACCCAAATAAATAACAACACAAAGATAAGGAAATATATATTTTTAGTTCCATTCCAATTTCTTTTTATAGGTTCTGACCGAAATATCTCAAATATATTATTAGAAAAAGATATAGAGGATGAGAATAATTAGGAAGATACATAAGTGATCCCATTTTATTGTTGTATGGTAATTTAGGCCAACCAAATATTCATTTTATGCATAAGGTTGAAAATAATCTTTCTTGATATTTGAATACATAACAAATATTATAGTATTAAATAATATTCTTTTTCCATATTAATGTTTTTTAGGACTTTTTATTGTAATTTTGATGATGAAAAAAATATACCCCTTGGTTTATTCCCAATATGTAATCTAAGATAACACTAGGTTTATCCCAGGTCATTCATTCAAAATCCATCCATTAGGTTTCTCATTACTATATTATCTGGTCAAGAGTTTTGATTATATTCAAATCATCTACACAAACAAAAATGATTTCATATATAGAGTTGTATTATTAATAGTGACACCTAGTAATACGGGATCATTTATATACCCTTTATTTTAAAAAATATTCTCTCAAATTATTATACCACATACACCCATATTTCATTAATCTATACATGTATTTATATAATTTAACATAATTGAGGTCTGTGGGTTTTGATTTCAATACGTCATGTATTATTAATCCTTCAGAGATTATCATATATATATATATATATTATCATGTATCACATACATAAATTTTGTAACAACATCCTTAAGACGAGAAATATCCTTTTCAGTTTTGATAAGGATGATTGTATATCAAAAACCAAAATCATCTCTTATAGAAAAATATGTCACTTCATAATTAATGCTCGGTATTTGAGAAAAACCTTGTGTGATAAGATGATATTTATATCTTACAATCACATTTTTCATTATTATGTTTACAAAAAAAACATTTTTATCTAGTAAGATTCATAGCTTCTGGAATTTTTATTATATAACCAAAGACCCTTCACCTACAATGTGAATTTAATTCAACTTGCATTGCGTCTTTCCATTTAGTCTAATCAGGTCATTTTTGAAATTTCATAACAAACCTCTATTCAGGATATTCATTTTTTATATCATGTGATATAGAAAATGAACATATTTCATCAATATTTTACACATCACTTATATTCCATATGTCACCTATTGTGGAATAATTATGATTTATTTTCATTATTTTAAAAACCATTATGGTTTACTATATTCTATGAATTATCTTCATGATTCTCATCATTTCCATCATTAAAAATAAATAATTTTCTTGTTTCTTCTCAAAAACATTCCTCCTAAATGGTATTTTCAATTATACTCTATGTTTTATTTTTGGAGAATTCTTATCTTTAGTGAAAATGCGTCTTCCATGCGTCAGGAATATTTGTGAGATTTCTGTAACATCATTGCGATGTTGTGTCTTTGAGACTTCAATTATAGTGTGTAAATTTACATGTGTTATGTGTTATTTACTCCCAACCATTGAATTGAAAAATAAAATTTTAAATTTATTTTCCACTCCTTTAAATGTAAAATATTTTTACTTCCATCTAATTCATCCAAATTGAAGGATCGAAAAATCATGACTTTCTCACATTAGACAAAATTTCCTCAAATTATTCCATTTCTCCCCTAATACATAGTATACATCTTCCATGAAGTGAAAAAAAAAATATTATACATTGAGAAATATCTTGTGGTTTATGATATTATAAGATGTATAAGGATTCATATCCAATATATATTCCCAACCTCTAGTAAGGTCCCATATTTGTAAATTGTAGGGAAAAAATTGGTACATATACTTCTTAATCAAAGATTTTTAAGTGGGAGATGTTATTATCATGAACAAATTCAAATTTTAGTGGAGATTATTTATGATATACACTAGTTCTGGTGTGAATTAATATAGAGGCATGAAATATTTTATGACCACAAACAGAGCTTAATAGTTTTGTTCTCATTACTAATTGTCTAGAAATAAGTTAGAGAAGTTTTACTATTAATTTAGAAAAACCATGTTGTGTTACAAATGGGTGACTGGATTCTCCACAGTAATCCAAATGTCCATACTGTAATCAATGAATGCTTGGGAGGTAAATTATAAAACATTTTTGAGTCTTTATTTCATGATAACATAATAAGATAATTGTGATTGTAATTTAATTTAATTTGATCTAGACATCATGAATATTTTATATTATGTGTTGAGATAAAATATGTTTTTGAAAATATTATATATGGATAAATAAATAAAATAAGATATTCAAATGGATTTTTTGATGTATGAATAAATCCAAAAATATACCACTGAATTAATTTAATAGAGGATTGAATTTTAGCCTTAATTTTAGCTGGAGATGGTATTACAATAAATTTTCCAAGAGAACTGGCCTCACATGGAATTTTTCTTAGGGGATTGATCTTATTGAACTTTATTGAATTTAAATGATAAATAATAATTATTTTTCATCATTCCTAACCCTGGATAACATAATTGGACATACCATAAATTTACCATTTTCACCCATTATTTATTACAACATGTGTTTTGGTTGCACATATATATGTATAATGAAATTCAAATGATAATTTTGATAGTTTTTTAAGAACATGAATTTCATCAAACTTTTTAATAGTAATCCAAATTCACTTTTCTTATTTATCAGATATTGGTTGTGTATCATACCGATACTAGTATATAGAATTGAAAATTAACAAGTTTCATTCATAATTTTGGTAAAAAAATCACTTATAAATAATTTTACACCATTACATAAAGAAAAACATGCTACTAATCCCATATATCAGATCTATAGGATGTAACGAGTATTCCTAATTGATAATATTGGTTTAAGATTAGAAAAATATTTTTTATATTTAAGAATTTTTTGCATTATTCCACTTTCAGGTATGAAAATTTCTATATCATTTATGAAATAAGTTCTATTTATTCAATGAAAGTACAAAAATATTTTAAGATGTTATTTATGAAAATCAAATAATACAACATAAAAAATAAAAAACAGACATGATAATGAATACATCACATATAATAACTGTATTAATTTTTCTTAGTTGTTTCCAGCTGTAATTTCATTAAATTCACATGTAAAATTACCCACTTCGATACATGAAATAATCATTGGATGGTTCATGATTCATAGTAAAATATACCATATTTTATATCCATTTATAGGCTCTATTAGGAAAATGTGATTTATTATTCTTTTCTTCAATAGATTATTTATATACCTTATAAATATTATATGGGGTTTAGAAAACTTGGGACGAGTGTCCCTTATAACCACTCATACAGTGTGAATCTTCATGATTCCATAGAGTGCCTGGGATTATATGAATTTGATTTTGATATTAATATCTATCTTTCCCACAATTATGATCACATCCTCATCAGTGCATACCACCAAAACCCTATCCACCATGAGAATTATATTCCCATCTTCCTCTATTATTATTTCAGGAAATATAACATTTTCTTCATGAAATGTTACTACTGAACTAGTAGGATGAGAAAATTGATTTTTAATCCAAATATCATTTTCATACTATAATACATGAAATTTTTATATATGATTTGAATATTGTTTTGACCCTTATAAGTGATATTGTTGTTCTAGGGTTATGTGAGATACCTAAAATGATATATATATATATATATATGTGTCTTTTTAGGTATATTGGCATCTATATTACCTGTGTCGATGTACCTATGATAAAATTATATACCTATAAAAATTCAAATCAATTACCCTTTTATATTATTGGAAGCGTAAATCATTCCAGTCATCACAAGTAATAGGAAATATAACATCATTTTTATGATCATACCTCTCTTCCAAAAACTAACAGAGATTACATGAATTTATTTGTGAGGTATTAACATTTCAATCACTCATCGAGACTTCTTCAAAAGAAGATCATCACCATTAATTTATTTTGGAGTGTAGGAATTTTTTTCATCATTCTTTTTAGTGAGATCCATGGATTTGAGAAGCATTTCAATATCCATCATACAAATCTTTTAATTACATTCGATAAAAAATAGAAGAGTGATTTTAAGATTCATTGGATTAGATATGATTATAATAAGTGGGGGATATGGGGGGGTGGATTTATTTCTATTTATAATAAGAATACAATTATTTTTTACCTTTGGCATAAACAAATACAACAAATAAAATTTTATCAAAAACGCTAAAAGTTGTTTAATATTATCATTTAATAATAAATATTTTATTATATCTCATACCATAATAAGTAAATAAATATATCACATGGGGGTTTTTAATAAAAAAATTATTACAAAAAATTCAATGTTTAAATCTTTCTAATGTGTATTGATTAATTGATTATATTATCCAACCAGGGAGTGTAAAATAAATAAATTAAAACCATTCTAAAAAATGGAAATCTAACCTTTATTGTGGTAACTAAAAAAATTACATTAACCATACAATCCGATGTTAAATAAAATATTTAAACAATCCAACTAAGTTTTGAGAATAAGGGATAAAATAGATAAAATAAGTAATTACAATCTTCTCACCTAGATGTGAGAATAATGTTTAAAATTAACACACTATTCTCCTTTTTGAGCATTTACCCTGATAAGATTTTTTAAAAATGAAGAATAAAATTGAAAAAAATTAAATTAGAGAAAAAATAGAAAATGGAAGAGAGATATAAATTTACCAAATCATTTCCATGGGTTCATCACTAATTACACAATTAATCACATAACCAGGGGGTCACACTATCTAATTATAGGGAACTGAAATGTTAGGTGGAATGGAGATTTGTGGGGGTGTATAACCCACCCTAATGAAAATAACATCCACTTTCAATGAATACTTTATAAAAATGGTGTTTTCCTGTTTTTTATTTATTTGATGAATTTGTGGAAGGGGTTCATGACTCATGATCCCAAGGTGATGAAAATAAGTGATATAATTAGAACATGGAGTTCCCATGGGATCATGAAACCGAATTTCATGCTAGGTTTCCACTTTTGATTTTGCTTCATTTTATTAACCCTTTGGCACAACATGATTTGACAAATTCTAATTTCATTGATTCATTTGAAGGGATGTGATTCTGTTTTCTTCATGGAATGTTGGATTTCAATATCGAATCATCAAATGAGGAACCATTATGTGTATTATTAGTAATAATGAGTAAATATATAATAGATTGTGTTTTTTAATATGAAATCATTGTGATAATTTCATTTCATATAGGTTTAATGTTTAATAAAATTGACGGTCCAGTTCATTGATGTTCATCCTTCTTTGGATTCATGGTATGAAAACCTGTTCCATTGGGAATGGTATTGTGTTATATGGGTTTTATAGTAGAGGAATAAAAGAGAAAATATTTTGGTTTGGGATCAGTTTCATTAAAACCATTGTTGCTCTGAATATAATAATTAGATTATCAATTCAATCTGTTTGATCTCAAGAACACTAGAGATCAATCATGGTTTGGGTCTTTAGATCTAATATGATCTTTTAGAACCATACAATAATATAATATTTTTATTTAACTACAATAATACCTATTAAACATGATTGATATGCAAAGTAGGTGATTTTTTTTATTTTACCAGGATTTGTGTGGAAGTTAATCTCAATTACAATTTAACATAGACATTTTTATCATCCAAAGATGAAGTAAATATTAATTTAAAGATCATATGTTATTATATATCAGATATTTTTTCCAATGAAAATATTTTTAACCCGTAAGGAATAACGATTGAGCAGTGTTACTTGTAACATATATTCGTAGAAGGTATATAATAAAAAAGTTATCAAAAGGTAAATATGAAGGAAAAGGATAATATAGAGAATTATACCAAAGAAGCCCTTGATAAAAATAAATTTTTTCAGAGAACTAATAATAATCTATCTATTTTTGGAAATTATATTTTAGATGGTTCTATGCTAGAATATTGTTTTCAAGGGTAAGATAATGGTGACACTATATATTTAAAGAGCCACATTATGCTTCTAGTGTGAATAGGTAAATACACACCATGTAGAAATCGAGGTAGCACGAAACCTTTCCTCTTTATTGCGGAATATCACTTAGTGGGTTGGTACTGAATTGGCCATTGGTTTTTTATATGGTACTAGGAATGTGCGTTATGGCATAGCTCAAGATGGAAGTACTAGGATATTTTAGGTTGACACATCTAGGGCTTCTATAGGTAGAAATACAAAAATATCATGGTCATGCTTCCTATTTAAAAACCCATGGAAAAATAGAAGGATATCACTATGGGTGAAAGTGAGTACACACTCCCCCACAATTATAAAAAGAATATCCATCCCAATTATCTCTCTTAAATATTTGGGGAATACTCCTTAAAAAATAATACACATGAATTGAATACAATTTTGAGTTGGGGATATGTGATAGAGGTGAAATAATTCTTATATAGGCCTTGATATATCCCTTCCTCAGGCCTCTATTATATTGGTGGTAGGGTTGGCCACCTACCACACAACAACACCACCTCCTTGAAAAATCATTGTGGAATCACCATCCAGTGATAAAAAATACCATAGAACCTCCCACATATAGATTGATTAGAAGATAATCACTTCTATACATATCATTTATATTTTCCAACATGATGCTAATATCTTAATAGGGGAACTCGAGGATCTATGTCATCTTAAATTATCAGGGTAAATCAGCATTATTAATTAATCTACCTGATTTTATTTAGTATTAATTTTTGAATATACACTCTTCATTGTCATAACGTATCTCGAAAAATTTAATATTGTACCACACTATGCATAATATTTTAAATGAAAAATGGATTAATTGTATTATAAATCATTCTACATATATCAAAAAATAATGAAATATTTTCTTTCTAATGCTTGAGATCCAATAATAACATTCTCATCAAAATTAACTCTTTGAATATATGTGTAGAAGCCCTATACTCAGCCTCTATAATGGATAAATCCAAACCTGACTGTAACATAGAAATCAAACTCATAGATCCTCCTACAAGAGTAAACACATAACCAGTAATGGATTTACTTTGGTTTGAATCTCATATAAAATCAGAATCAACATATCCTATAACAGTGAAATATGATCTCTCAAAACATAATTTAATATATGATTCTATCTTGATGTATTCTAGGATCCTATTCATTAAGATTCAATACTCCCATATTGGATTCTCCATTTTCCCACTAACATCTCCAGCTACATGTGCAATGTATTTACTCATACAAACCATAAGTAACATATGATTCCTTACTAGTAATGCATATATTACTTAGGACATCTCCATTCTCTATGAATCACATCTATGAGTCATTATACATGATAGATTCAAATAAATTAGAAGTGGGGTAGTGATTGGTTTTTATTCTTTATTTTTGAATCATATGATGAATTTTCGTAGATAATTCTATAGTTATAGTCAAATATTTCCCTTATTTATGTTTAGGTAAAATTTTATGAAAATAATATTTTTTTGGGTTCCAAGTCAATAATATCAAACTCCCTGGACAAATGTTCCTTAATTTCCACGATATAATCATTGTTGGGGCCTATAACCAATATTTTATCAAAATAAAATATTATAATGATGATATCATTACATCTAAACCCTTCAAATATACACATGAGTATGAACGATGTTTGTTTTATCCTAGTCTATTGATATAGTACAGATTGATTTCATCACCAAGATCACCATGGATGAAATATGTCTTCACATATAATTTCTCAAGATATAAATTGTATGTATCAAACATCCCTATAACTATCTGAATTTTCATTATTCTAACAATAATAGAATATATTTCATTAAATTATTTACTAACCATCTATGTGTATCCATTGACCACCAGTAATGTATGTTATCTTTAAACTTATTCCATTATATCCCCCTTGATATTAAAAACCTATTTTATTCAATAACCTTCATTGAATTTAGTAATGGATCATGATCTAAAGTCATGTTCATTTGAAGTCATTTATGTTCCTCTTATATTTCTTCCACCATGGAGGATAAATCCAGACTCTAGGTCTCCTCCATGAAATAAGATGGTTATCGATCTCTTGATAATCACATGTACATAATGTTTCTTTCATTGACGTATTCTTAGGGTTATACTAGTGCTCTTTTCACTTGAGTTGACTATCATGGTCTAGTCTCAACCAGTACTTGGTCATTGTGCTTTTTTAATTCCTTAGTGGAAACTGATTATTCCTTTTATTTTTCATCCACATTGACTATTGATGTTTATATATTCTCTTTTTCCATGTATCAATAAATTTTTTATTTTCATATTTTCTTCTATAAAAATGACATCTCTTTTGGTGATGTTTTTTGGGAAGTGGTGGACCATTTCAGATAAAAAGTTCACTCTATTTTAATCATTTAGGGTTCTATTTTCATGTTATGCGGAATTTTTGGTGTTTTTATAGAATCCTAGGATATTTTATACCATTAGGACCCATTTCATATGATAAGAATCTAGATTATGGTAGAAATATTTAAATGGGAACGTTTTTTATGCCATAAAATCCTTTACATCACACAACAATTTTGTGGTGTAAATATTTATTTTACATTGTCAATTATTCTCCTCGGTTTTATTTAACCACAATAGATATTTTTTCATTGTATATGATTCATGGTTGATATAGGCCATTTGAATGTTGTTTGGAATGTAAATCTAACATCCCTAGTAGGTTTTAATTGACCACTTTTAGAACTCCTCATCTCTCATTGTGAAACCATTCTCCCCCAAACCGTACATTGTTCTAAGTGAATTTGTTGTTTTTTATCCTTATAGGTTCCATTATTATTCATTCTATCTCTAGGGTGGTTGTGGTGCATCTTCTTCAGTAAGATTCCTTTTGGCTTCTTCAATGCTGTTGGTTGGGATAGCAGCCTTTGGAAAAATTAATGTGATCTATTGATCATGTGATGATTTCTTTGATCCATCTATATTTTTTGTTATATTATCTTTAGGAGTATAAACCTTTATTTGGATGTGGTGAAATGTGTTTCATTCTTAAGGTATCAATGACATAATCTCTTTTTCATTCATTTATGATATAGAATAAAATTATAAAGTGTTTTCATTTTTATAATGATTATCTTTTTATGTGTTCCTTCTAATTTAAGGGATGTCATCACGTTTGGTGATTTAACTGATTTGAGTTAGGTGTTTCTTTTTGTAGCCTATGTTGGATGAACCATGATTTCTTTTTTTTTTATAATAATTTTAAAAATGAATTATTGTGAATTATTTATTTAACTGTGTATAAAACGGGCCTTCAGAAAAGATGGGTTTCCCCTTACATTGGTAAACAAATTTATTTTTAAAAAATGACAAATGAATTTATTAAATGGTTTTCAAAACATGGTTTTTATAAAATGATTTTTTAAATGTAGTATATGGGAAAACATGGGTACTTTGGGGGAATGTGTAGCAATATGCCTCATCTATTGATAATTTTGGGGGTTTGTTTATGGGATATTCCTCTAATCCCATGTCTATGTGTCCTAGGGACTTGCTAGACACTACTGGGTGTTTCACGTTATGTGGTGTTCTGATTATCCCTAGTCTTGAAGAATATGTGTTGGAACATGATGTGTTTGATTATCTATTTTGTGGTATGATTGATCTACCTAGCCATACCTATAGTTATCCTTGACTAAATTACAAATGATTTTTATATATACTATTTATATTTGATTTCATACATTAATAAAGGTGATATTATTTGAAACTATTTTTCCTAGATTAATTAGCCATGTGGAATAAGGGGAAATGTTATAACACAATTTTTATATGAAAAATGTTTAACACACTATAATTACTTGTTTTATTAAATGATTATTAGTTTCATGTTATTGTATAGATACTTTATATGGAACACGTGGGTGAGATATTCCTAGAAAGATTATGCTCACAACCTACAAACCCCTTAAAAAGGTTGAACACCTTATATTGTCTTTTGATTTAATAAAATGAAAGGTTCTATAGTGAGGTTGTGAGGTTTATATCATCTATGTTTTGGAAGCTAGTGGTGAGAAAGTGGGGTATTCCCTATATATCACATGGATTATTGGTTGTTGGTTTAGTTGTTATTTCTTGATTTTAAGACTTATACCATGCGGTATTATTTGGATATCATGTTATATAACTATCAGTGATTCTATTTTCATATTGAATATATTTATTTTTGTTCAATTATTCTCTTTCTTTCTGCTATTTATATATGCCATGTATCTTATTTTAGGATGGATGAAATCATTCATTTTTGGTTTTTTTATTCCTGGGTTCTATTCATTAGCATGTGGCGATCATGAACACCCTTAAGGTATGTGATGGATTGATTTGAGCACCATTTCACGAGGGTATCCATGTATAGTTCATTATATATTGGTATCATAAGTGGTTATGTTCAATCTTGGGAAGCTATTATATAGTAGATATTATTTTAAGAACATGATAGGAATGTTGAGGTGAGTTCCTGTCTAGATATTTCTATAGTGAACATCAAGTTACCATGGGATATTTGGACATGTGTCTCTTATGTTGAGTATCAATCTTAATATCAGTTTCTACATATGGATTTTCTAGATGAAAATCAGATTATTCTGTTTGCTGATAATTTTTCATTGTATTTTTCATATACTAATATGACGTTGAGAAATACTCTTTGGGTTCCATAGGAGGGTTCAATGAGAGATTAGTCCTTAATGGAATACTCCCATCGATGAAATCCTTATAGAGGCTATCATGTGGGAATTTATTACCATGGACCAAAATGTTCCATGACTTCCAGGACCATCTATTGATGTGTAACCTGGAGTTAGAGGTGATAATCATTTGTCATTATAGTTCATATAAATGAATAACCCAATGTTTATGGGTAAAAGTGAATCCCTTGAGGGAGAGGAATGGTTCAAAAATATTAGTTATATCATTGAATTCAAAGACACAACTGAGTCTATCAAGGTGAAGTGTTAATATTTCTAGCTTGAGGGTCCCAACATGTGGTGGTGGGATTCCACGGTACAAGTGGATTGAAACATGAGATTATATTGGAAGGTTATCTTGAGCTAATTATTCCAATAATTCTACACAGAGTCTCTATTGATAGAGAAGTGTATAGAGTTCTCCTCCTTTTTATAGGGAGATAATTCTGTGTTGGAGTACACAAAATGATTACTAGAGATGGTTTTTTCTTCTATGGAAGTACTAAATAATGATCATTTTTGTTTTCAAAAGTACATGTAGGTATTGATACAAGATATCCATTATAGGATCATATAATGAATCATTCTACCTATGATTTCACGGTTGATAGGGATATAGTGGAAGATATAGATATGATGGGAGATATAGGTTGCAATGTCCATTCTCATCCTTATAGTGGTAGATTCATTGGTGCACTAATAAAATAGAAAATTTGGAAAGATAATTGCAGGAGAAGAGGTGGTGGTCCTCTGTAGCAGACCCTATATACACTAAACACTATAGTCAATCGTGTGCCCCAGAACTGCAACTAGTTTGGAAAGGTTGGTGTAAGAACCTGAATTTTATATGAAGTATGAAACTTTATGATTTCCATTATATCGTTTAAATTTATCCTAATGAGAGTATATTGTTTGGTCACAAAGTAAATAGTTAGCATACAAGGATTTTATGAATCCCAAAGCCTGAGAATTTGGAAGAAACAAACTTGCTACATAATTAGTTGAAACTATGCGAGGTAGTCAAATCCCCTATCCAGGGACACAATGTTTTATAAAACCATGAAATAGTGGTCACATTCCTATTCAAGTGCTATTGATTCGGAAACAGAGGTAAAATGCATGGTTAGCATAGAGTTTTTCTAATCGTGCTCCATAA
Organism: Viscum album; assembly: GCA_963277665.1. NCBI lineage: Eukaryota > Viridiplantae > Streptophyta > Magnoliopsida > Santalales > Viscaceae > Viscum > Viscum album. Next base: position 672,732,452 of record OY728133.1, read on the forward strand.
CCATGTGAGGGGGAACATTTAGAAGGGAAGGGTACACGGTTGGTGCATGGTTTTCCCAACCATATGACCAAACCATGCAACACATTATTTAATTGAAAATGACCATTTTACCATAATTAATTTAAATGTTATTTTCACATCCCCATTTCACATTTTCTCTAGTTTCTATTTCACTATTATCATGTTATAGAATTATTTATTCCTAAGATAGGAATTGGTTTCATTTCATCATCTGACCTCTACTTCAAATTTTGTTTATCTTTTTGGATAACCACTAGTGGGTTGTATATTCAATAGGATCATTTTTTATTTTTCAATTCTATCAAATACGCTATTTTGGTGTAGGCCATTTTGACATATTTTTAAGGTCTTCATGAGTTCTTCCATTTTATTTTAATCCAATAAAAATTGGAGACTAATACTGGATGAATGTTCTTCTACAAGATTATGGTAGGTGGTATATACCTTTTCCCTCAATATATGTTTTTATAGGTTATTTTTTTTTCTTAAAACATCGAACATTCCAAGAGATATTTCAAAAACTAATTAATTATTTATTTTAATGTTTGAATCATGTTTGGGAAAGAAAATGACACATTTATCTAAGGTTGGAGGTAGTTAACCTCAACCTAAACAACCTATGTAGTTTTTACTACCTTTTTATTTAGATTATGAAACCCATACAGTGTATTGAGCTAGTTTTTTATTAATATGAATTAAATATTGTAATTAAAATTATTATTAAATGTTTTAAGAACCTTGTATCACCATTTCATTTGTATATGAATTTATAAATTGGTTATAATTATAATGGGGGTTCACGATATAAAACCGACAACCTATTGGGATGTCTTGGACATTACTACTCCATAGATCCTATTTAATTATCTTTCTTGGATTTCATGGAAATTTCCACTCCTTCTACATAAATTACACGATTTACTTGAAATTATAGGATGACTTGTACATTTACACTCATTGGAACTTGGTTGCATAAATTATTTAGATTAACTAGTATTTTTTACCCCTTAGATTCTATCTTCTCAGATTAGTTGGATTCATTGGATATTTCTACTACAAAGCTTCAACATACATGGATTCCATGGATATTTATACTATAAGGATCTAGTTTAACTATTTTACAAGAAATTTTAGTATTCATTGGACATTTATACTCCTTTTTCTAACCCACTATTCATCCTCTCATACTTCTACTCCTTGGATTATATTTACTTGTTTTTACTTATACAGCTTGATTTCCTTAGAAATTTATATTAATTGGACCCTTTCACATGTATACCTGACACATGGTTACATGACGTTGTGTATTGATGTTTCTTCACATGATATATATATAAACCTTATGATTTAGTTACATAATCACATGAGTCTTGATTGATCGGATAATATCATTTATTCTCTTATTACATTTATCCCGGTTATATCTGAATGTCACTTACTCTTATATGCATAAAGTAGAATTATTATAGACATCGACAGTGACGGCCTACTGAGTGTTATCTCACCCCACATTTAGGATCTCCTTGGGTACCCAGATAGACTTCATGGATAGAGGTAGGGGTAGGGGAAATCACCCACTTGCTGGTGTTTGATTAATTAATATCTAGGGGTATGGATATACAGAACCAGGAGGATTTACCCTTTTGGTATTTTTATAATTTTGATACATGAATTTTACTGGGTACCAGTTTCCTCGAGTAACCAATATTCTTTTATATAATTAAATTATTATTATTTTTATATGAACATGTTGGGTGATATTACGTGGCTATTGTTTTGATAGTTTTTTATTCATCAGCCTCTTAGTTATTCAATATGATTCCCCCATTGATTAACATGGATATATCATTGTGCTACACTATGGTGATAAGGGTATCTTCACCCCATTGTTCATCCTTGGCCCTTTACTACAAGTCAAAAACCTCTGACATATGGGGTGGCATGCTTGATGCTATGTGGCCAACCATGTTCAGTTACTATTGAGTAAACTTGGTCTGAGACGTCACAAAGTAGTATCATAGTGTAACAACCCGTGATTTTATAATAAGTATTCTTTTTAATTTATTTGATGTCATGTGTTTTATGATACACCAAGATTATCCTGTGCTATAAACAACACCATATTAGCTTGCAGTATACGCAACACTATTCTTGGAATGTGTTACACAAAATTTCAAGTTCGTTTGATAGTAGTCATTCTACGAAACATTGAGAGTATATATATATATATATTCAATTTATAAATGAAATATGGTTGGATTCTGTTATACGAAACAACAAAAGAGTCTTTCACAACACGCAACCCTGACTTGGCATGCATTACACGTAATTGCGACCTTCCCCGAAAGAGTGTGTTGTACGGAATATCAAGTTTCACTAAACAATGATATATTGTTATAATATTATGGACAAGTCGTAATAAATATTATTAAGTACATTTTGAATTTTATAACATTATTATTCATCTTTTATATTTTCTAGAACATGGTATGAGAACAAAATAAATTTTTCAGATAAAAAATTTATTTTTACAAAAATGAAGTTTTTCCGCCTTTTGATGGCGTACCCACTTTGAAACTTGTTTTAATATGTCTATAAGTTCAATTTTTCAAAATAAAATTCTTCTTTGGAATCAGGAAATAAAAATTTACTTTTGATGAATTTTTCGTATTATTCTGATACTTTCATATTTTCATGAATAGTAAAAACACGCTATATTTTAATTAAAAACAACTTTTTTCATCACAATAATTTATATGGTTAGATTATGTTTTTAATTGGTTTTAAATAGTAATTAGAATATATTTTTACCATTTAATCCAATTTTGGTCAATGCAATTAATTTCACTTTGAAATTGGATATAAACAAGTATCAATCTTTTGATAGTTATTGTTTCTTAAAAACATGATATTTGTTTTGATAATGGGAATTAATTTTAAAATTAATTAATTCCACTTCTATTTTTTGAATTTGAAAAAATAGACATCAATTTTGAATTCGGAATATCATAAAATTCTTAGGCTGAATTTTTGGTATTTTTCTGAAAAACTTCAATTTTCGATGAATAGTGAAACCACTTAGTGGTAGATAAAAACTGACTTTTTCATTTAAATGAAATTTTCCCACTTCTGTGAAATGAATTATAAAAATCTGAGAGGCACGGTTAATATCATGGACTAAAATTTGGTCCAATGAGATGAAAATATTTTTTTTAATAGTAACTTTTTAATTTTATTTACCAAGGTTAAAAGTAAATAGGATAATTAAGGGTAAAAATGATATTATTATTACCCTAACACATGTACTAATTCTATTGGAAATGTGTAATTCGACCAAAAAAAACTTTAGGAATAATATATGACCATTTAGGTCCACTTGGATTAGATTAGGACATTTATTATTAATTTATTTAAATAAGTGTTACAATTGTTAAAATCAAAGTTTAATAACTAAATAATTTTTAATATAAGGTTATACATAATATACATTCGACAATAAATATTAATTAGAAATATAAAAATATTTCCTACCTAAATTTAGTTTATTTATAATTTTTAGACATTAAATAATTTATGTTATTTATGACACAATGGTGATGCAGAAATTACCCAAATAATGAAATATTAAAATAATTGATATTATAAATACCCAAATAAATGTAATTTGAGACTTTTTATGAATTCCACTAATTTTCTAAGTTAATATGACATGTTATTACTGACTTAATTAAATTTTTTCAAACTAATAATTCTGTTATTATTTTCAAAAAAATCAATTACCAAATAGTGTCAAAATTGACTTAAAATAGTTTTTAAAACAAAAATTATATTATTAAATGTTATTTTATTCCTAAAAATATAATGTTCGTCCAAATGACTTATATTAGGCTACATATATTAATAATAAACAACTTTGGGTTCATTCGGCTTGTTATAGTATGTTTATTAACCATATAGTTTAAGAAAACAAGTAGACACAGTAAAAGTAAATTTATTTAACTAAAAGATAAATCTAAATTATGAGGTTAAAATAGAAACCTAATCTTCTCTAAATTCTATTTTATGAGATTATTTCGACCCATCCCGAAATTATCTTCTAAATAAATCAATTTGGAGCTATTGAAAACCGAATATGACTTTATAATAAAATAATATTTTTAGTTTTTCCAAAGGTTCCCCTCTCCTCCCTTATAAAAGGGCCCCCTTCCCTCTTCTCTTCACACCATTATGAGCCTTTATTCTTGGCCAACCCCTGAAAATTTCTCTTCTCCACTTCCCTAGAAACATCCTAGAGGTCCTGGTCTTCTTCCAAGACCATCTTTAGTGCCTTAAGATGAGGTTAAGAAGAGGCTCTTCAAAGAAGAGGTAATGTCTTTTTCCGATTCTTTCAACTTTATTTCTTCTTCTACTTCTTCTTCTTTAGTTGTTTCATTATGAAGTAATACCATCAGTATTAGTCATATACTGATATTTTATTATAAGTATGAAACAACAATATTTCACCATCTATCCATCCTATGGAAAACGAAATCACTGCGTGTGCGTACGTACGAAATACCGTCTCCACGCCGTGGTGTAATCTATTTTCCACCACCACCTTACATGGATGGGTATAATGGTGTAAATAAATAACTGTAAATTATTATTGCAAATTGATATTTATTCATAAATATTAAACATACACTTCAATATAATTCCACGATCATGGTAATGATATCATCACTCGTGCGTACGTACGGATTACCGTCTCCACGACTCGATGAGATTCATTATCCATGTTAACCATTAATGAATGATTTTAAATTATATATAATAAGTAATCATAAAATATATGACATAATAATGATACTGGATTTATGTATATATAAGTATGTCATCTACTTAATTTTAGTCAATTCAATAAGGAAAAAAAACAACATTCATGCGTACGTACGACCTATTGTCTCCATGAATGGTGTATTTCATTCCATTTATCGATCTATCATATATATATGTATATTATGAATATATATTACATATAAATCATGTTTTAAACTTTTGAATTAAGTATATCAGGATACAAGTAATAATATCTAGAACAAAAAATCCAAACATGTATGATAAATAAAACGGTTTTACCCAAAACGCTGCTTTAACATGGAACTTACAAAAGAATGGGTAATATAAAGCCATAAGTAAACTATATATGATATCATAAAAATGAATATGATTATGTAATAAATCAATGTCATTATTTAAATCATTATACTGGAGTTTTAGATACATATGAAGCATATCATACCTAAGGTATGGGATAACTATTTTAATCTCGTTCTTATCCGAGATTGTTTATTCGTTAGTATTTATTGGGGTAATTGTTGTCATCCATGACAATGTTTCCTAAAAACGGTTTCATGTATGTTTAAATTCCTTTTTAACCATTTTTTACTTTTAATACATGGTATTTAAGCAATCTTTCTTTTTTTAACCATACAAGGTACTTTTTGACTTTTCCGACAAAAGTACAAGAAGAATGTTATTTTTACCATATACGGCATGAAAGGATTTTTATGGTTTTATAAAGCCTTATTTTCATGAATATTCCTCTAAAATATTTCATTAATATTTTCAAAAAATTAATTTTCTTTTAAAATTTCATGAAATTTTGTGAAAAGAAAATGATTTTGAAGAAGAATGGATATTTTCCTCAAGAATTCATTTCAAGTGTTTTGTGAAAACCATTTTTCATTTAAGGTGACATTATTTCATATGTTTATGTTTCAAGTATAATGTCTCTATGATTTACATGGTTTCACTCTTCTTATTATGAAATGATATCCATTTCTTTAATATGGATTATGTGATGATTTTATGATTTTTAAGAAACCCATTTTATTTATCGGGTTTTTATGAATGATGTATGTTTATTTTGTGGCACAAGTAAGAATGATTTCATTATGAGATGGGTGGTACCTATATCTCCCTCCAATGAATTGGGTAAACATTTATATCTCATGATATAGACATGGCTGGAACGGTAAGTCAATCCGGTTTAGTGTTGCAGGACTGAAACGATGAGTGAACTCGATTCAGAAAGGGACTTTGTCCATTAAGATGGACTTGGTAGCAAATCCTAGGCTACCATGGAAATAATATCATGTTCTTAATGTTTTTGAACAATTAAAAGTTTTATTCCCAAGATATTTTATCCTGATTGATGTTCTATTATGATCTATGCCTTATGTACTGCCATTTTTTATATCATTGCTCAAGATTTCGATGTTTAAAAATTATGTTCGTGTTTTAAAGTTCAAATATATGTGGTTTGTTTTATTTTCTCCATGCTTACCCTTACTGAGAATTTTAGCTCATCCTTTATATTTTTCTTTTCCCCCATGATTTAAAGAAAGAATTTAGGTAATGAAAGAAAAAGGGGAAGATCTTTAAGGGAGATGTTGAAGATCTTTCACCACAATTAGATGATTATGTTTCCGAGTTTCCAAAGAAACTAAACAATTACGGTCCTTGTGTGTCTATATTCGTTATGTATTAAGTATTCTGCAAAAGAAATGTAATGTACATGTACATCAAGCTTCATGTCTTTACACATAGGTAGTTATATTTCTTTTGTATTATAATTTTGGAATATTAGAAAGGAGATATAGAATTATTTGGGATATGGTTATAATCCCATACCTAGGATTATATAATCCAAATATAGTGAAAGGATGAAATTCCTAGGACGGGAAAGTTTTTTTTATTGTTCTGATTACAAATAGCTTGATTTTGTAATATTTACCCATGGAATGGTAAATAAAATTAATATTTAATAATGAATCATAGTAGGAACTTATTTATTTAAATGTCATGCAATATTCCATCACATTTTTATATTACATTGTGAATTTCTTGCACCATGATTTAGTTCGTTTATTGATATTTCAAAAGAAAATGTGATAACATTTCAATAAAAGACATGATAAATGAGTGGTTGTGACTAAATGGACGAAAATATTATTTTATAATGTGTCTGGGACCTTATAAATTTGATGTGTTGATCCATATGGTTTGACATTTTAAATTTAATTAAAATATAAACAAGAATAAATTTAAGTGAAATTGAATTCTATAATGAAATGATTTTTATTAAATACGGGATCTAATTTCTATTAAAAGGGGGTTTTCCTCTATAAACTATAATTTACACTCTGTATACCAGAACATTGGACTTATAGATGAGAACTTGTCCCTGAACCAACCATAATAGCTAGTAGTAGAAATCATCTCATGCATTTTTATGTATTTCATGACACCCAAGCTTGGATTTAATTGGAGGCAGAGGGGTGTGACTCATGTTTAGGGAGGATTATGCCTATCTTGTTCATTTTTCTATGATCCGGATGTTATCCAAACTTTTCTATAGTTATGCCATCTTGATGAAATCAAATTTTCATTAGAAGGGTGGAAATGACCATTCTCAAAAGGAGATGGGCCCCAGTTCATAAGTATAACCTCCAGTAGTGACACTTGTGGAACCACTTATTATAACAGATATTGGTTATGTGTACCAATTTCACTAGGGATTCCCAAATTTCATATCGACCATTTAGTGGGATGGGACACCGTGACCTGAGTTGACTGTGGTAGAGTTGGAACATGATTTTTAAAAACACAATCCACCCATATTTTTGTGGGATGGTAGAGAAGTGGTTAAAGAGTCACGGATATAGTCCATGAAATCAATTCTCAAACATCTCGAGACACCTCATGAGAGGTGAGTGAAGATCACTACATAAATACTTTAATATTATTCCATGATTTGGTGGGATGTGATTACGAAAACATATCGTCACTGGGAAATTTCATGTAGGGATTTCCATACAGCATTGTACGATTACTTTTACCTGATATGTTGAAGGAGAATAAAGCTAGAGAGGTTATTTATTTGAAGTATGTTTTCTTGAATTTCATGAATTATTCTTCCCCCATTAAAGTGATACATCATTTTTCAACTATTCCAAAATGTGATGAGTTATCCAACGATTCAAAATTTTAGAATCAAATATCTTATGAAATATAATTGGAGGAGATCGTCTTTCAACATAATATTGTATCCAAAATAATGAATTATGAACTAATTATTAAGTATAAAATTGTGTATGTTGGGGGAATAGATAAGAAAACCTCATCTCCTAAATCTACTAGGTTTGTTTTTGGGGGAAGAAATTCATATTTTTTAACCTCTCGTGAGGGGAATAAAATTATTAGTGTGGAAGATAAGAACGCATGACGATCTAGTGTGATAGAAACTGAATCAATTGTCGAAATTTTCATAGGATGGTATATCTATAATGGTTTTCAATGACCATTTCCCAAGAAACTAGTGAGTGAGGTTCTTCACCGACTCCTTGTTCAGGAGCATGGTCTGTAGATTCTGTTTGGACAGGGAGATGCAGTGTGACCGGAAAATAAGGCCAAGGTGGTGGTCATGGAGTGGGTATCCAAATACAAAAATCATATTGATGATATGGTGGATTTTATCATGGTTGTTTGGATAAATATTTGGTCCATGTTCTAGGATAATTTTATACTGTACATCTCATACATGAGGAGAATAGTATCAGACCTTCTATGGTAAGAGGTATAATTCATGTAGCTTTTAATTTATTTTTTGATCTTTTGAATATAGTTACTTCACGTAATTTTATATTTGTACCTATTGTGGGGAGAATTATGCTCGATATTCAGTATTCCTATGGCATGAGGACACTTGATACTTCATTGGTTGTACAATTAGAGAGTTTATTCTAGTGTGGAGAGTCAACCCATGGGGTTAGTGGGTGTCACCTCATATGGGACCACTTTTTCCTCAATATGATATAATTTACATCATTATCTGGATGGATTTTTTGGTTTAATATTTAGAGTATATTGACTAATATCACTGAATGGTAAATTTTACATCACCATTGGGAGAATATTTTATTTAAAAGGGTGAATGGGATGTCCAGGAATGGAAAGGTGGAACATTTAACATGGGATAGGTGGGGTGAAATCCCATATTTCAATATTATATCTAGATGATTAGGTAATGCATCAGGTACATTTCCATCCAGTAGTTATCCATTAGAAAATTTTTATCTAGGATCAGTTTTTTGAACAAACATCTAAAAGAGAAGTAGAATTTTCCTTTGATCATGTCCTTAGATCTGAATAAGTATCCCTTAATACAGTCATGATGGATAATACTGAGTTACAAAATCTCAAGAGGTGGTTATAGTAATTGGGATAATAGGGGTTTAATCAACCCAATACTACTCTATGGGGATTTCCAGTCCTTTTCTTCAAGAAGGAAAATGGAACCCTGTGGTGATGTGTGGATTACCCAAAATTGAATCATTTTATGGTTTAGAACTGGTATCCATTGACTCAAATATATGATCTCTTTGACTAGATCTTGGGATATTTGGTATTCTAGAAGATTGTTTAGAGAACTATTTATGTTACGATATGTGTTATATCTTAATACATATATTGTAATAATTATCATAATAGATATGGTATATATGTGTATTTGGTTATGTCATTCGGTCTCATGAGCATGCGAACATTTTACATGGCACTAATGAATCAGGTTTTACATCTATATCTGGATTTATTTGTGGTTACATTCATGGATGATATATTGGTGTATTATCACACTAAACAAAACCATACAAAATATATTGATATAATATTAGATACACTAAAGGTGAATATTAAATATTCTAAGATCCCAATGTGATTCTTTTGGATGGATAAAATTTACATTGTGGGTCACATTATCTCATTGATAGGAATATCCATTGAAACATGAAAGGTGTAAACTATAGGTCCCTAGGATCATACAAATAACATATTTGATATATGGAGTTGTTTGTAGATATATGGTTATTAAAGTAACTTCATACAAGAATTCTCAAACATATCATCACATTTTATATGGACTTGACTAATTATAGTGTGATGTTTATATGGTAATACACATATGATACATCCTTTTGAGGTTGAAAGGGACACTGAATTCATTATCATTCCTAATTTTCCCATAGTCGGGAAGAAGATATATATTATATTACAACACACAGGTATTAGGAAATGATATATTTTGATGCATGTGGATGATGTTTTTCATATAGGTATCAGTATATGAGTCTACATTAGAGGAGTTACCCGACATATGAGCTTGAGTATGTTGTTATTGTTCATGCATTTCATAGCAAGAGTAAATATTTACTAAGAGAGAATTCCATGGAGTAAAATGACCAAAAAAATCCCAAAGAATAACATTAAAAAATTGAGCTGAATTTTTTGAAATGAAGGTGGGTTGAATAAGTTCCTTATTTTGAATTCAGGATTTCTTATACACATGGTAAAAGAAATGTTGTTGTCGATGCTTTGATCCGTGGAACTCTGACGTAGGAGTTTGAGAATTATAGTAATGAGTTTATGATTATGGAGTTATTCTCAATGATTCACTTGTATGTGTATGATAATCACCAAAAGAATTTTCTATAATCTAAGGAAGTGGATTCCAATCTTTTAGATATGATGAGGATGAGAAATATATTATATTAACTAGGCTTATTCCTATAGGATAATGTGGATGGTGAGGACCCGCTAACTAGTTGGAACATTGTTGAGGATGAAATTATATTTGTACATGGGAATGAATAGGTCCTAGAAAACATATGGGAATAGTTAAAGTCGGAATTTAGTGCCTCAACATGGGCATTACATCCAGGAGTCACAAATATGTATCATAACATACATGATCAATATCGGTGCCCATGGATGAAGAAGGAGATTTCTAGAATCAGTACTCAGTGTGCCAGCAGGCAGTAGGTGAATAATGAACAGTTGTGAAAAATGGAGATTTTACATCCATTACCTCTTAATAAATGTAAACACGATGATTATATAATGGATTTTATGATAGGACATCCAATATAACCTCTAATTAGTGAGGTAGTATGGGTGATCATAGACAAGTGGACAATGGTCACCCATTTTCTACTTATTTGGGAGACTCTTATAATTGATTATCTTGGGATTATCTACATTAATGAGACCATACACCTCTATAGGGTTCCAAGTTATATCATATTGGATATAGATTCTTATTTCAGGTCATGGTTCTAGTAGGGGTTGTAGAGGGAATTGGGTTCACATGTACTACTAAGTACAACCTATCAATGATACACTGATGGTCAGTCCAAGAATACAATACATGTTTTAGCTGACATTATCTGAGCTTGAATCCTAGACTTCATAGGTTCTTGTGAGAAACACATACCTCTCAATGAGTTATCCTATAATAACTACATCTATTTTACCATACAAGTGACTACTCATGTGGCCCTATATAGTACATCATTTCATTCAACCATGTGAAGGTTAGAGGAGGGAGATGTTGTGCTACTGGGTTCCCATATCATTTATGATACATTGGGTTAGGTTGATCATATTAGGAAGTAGATGTTTATAGCTTAGTCTAGACAGAGTTTATATACTGATTTTTTTTGTTGAATACTATAGTTCTATGTGGGGAGTTAGGTATTCTTGTGGGTTCCTCATAGACTAGGGAATAGATAAATTCAGAAATAAGGTTATCTATTGCCTCATTTTATCAGGCCCTTTATGATTCTAGAGAGTGTCAGTCTAGTTGAATATCAGTTCAAGTTACCTTATAGGTACTGGATCATACAAAATTTCGTCCATGTATCTCAACTTTGCTGATATAGTTTTGATTTTTTGCATATTTTTTATCATTAAGAGGTTGAATTTTATGTATATGTGTCCTTTTAGATGAATCATATCATTATTTTTTATCACAACAAGACAGTTTTAAAAATCCTATTAGTTCCTCTAGTATGGGTGTTATGGCAGCCCAGCCATGTACATGATGAGACATGGGAGTGGGAGTCTGACATACATGTTTAGTGGTCAAATTTATTTTTATACGATGATTTAACACCTTTGGATGGTAATTAAAAGTATTAATTTACTAAATGTATATGATTATATGAACATGGAATTTCAATGAATAAAAAAATTAATTTCTATTATTTTATATATGATTTTTCACAAATGAAATGAGGAGGGTCTAGGGATTATTCAATGACCAGATCCTAAGATTTAAGAATTGATTAATTATCGAAAATGTTAGTATAAAATATTCCACCATGGCCACAAATTGTTTCATTACTATCTAGGTTTGTCCATTCTACAATCCATGGATGTGTGGTTTTGATGAAACCAAGAAAACGAGGCCACAATATCATCCATGTGTTGTATGTTTTGTAAAAGAGTGAAAATGAATGGTCAACATCCAATTTTTGTAATCATTTTCCAAGACTATGCAAGGGGGTCTCGAGGTAGTGAAGGGATCATGGTTGATGCATGTTTTTTCCAATCCTGCGACCAAACTGTGCGGCCAATTTTTATAATGGAAGTTAAATTATCCTTAAATAATATAAATGGTAAATCCTCCTCCTCTGTTCTAATTTTCTCCAGTGGCCAATCCCTTTTCTCATGTTGGACCCTTCTTGAAGCCTAATCTATGATATAGTTATACTTCATCATATGAAATATGATTTGACTTCATACACATCTCATTGGATTTCCACCGATGATTTCTTGGTTTCTTAAGCTTGTTTTTGTGTTACTTACTATCAATATAAGTATTTTGGTGCTAACTCTTATGCCCTATTCTCTGGGTGGTCATATATTTTTGTATTTTTTTTAATCTAGGTTAAAGAAGAGGATGAGACCAGACATGTTTCCTCCTATAGGCTTAAGTGGGGTGGTCTATACATTTCCCGTCAATGACTGGTTAGATATAACTTATTTACATTGTGTTCCACTCCACACATTCAAGGCGATGATTAATAAATTAATTACACCCTGATTTAAATTATTAAATAATTTTTGAGACGTTCCATGAAATATTTCGTTATGGTTTTAGGTATTTTAACTAAACTCAAAAATCCCATGGGGTGGTATCGACCATTTTACCAAGATTATGACACCCTAGGGGCTTATTAAACTAGATTTTTATTAATGGGAATTGAATATAGAAATGAAGATAATTATCTAAGGTTCTATAAACCTTGTATCACCTATAACGTTTTATATGAATGTTTTTAATTGGTTAAAATGATAATAGAGTGTTTGTGGTATGGGAACAATGGCCTATTAGGATTCCTTGGACATTTTTACTCCATGAATCCTTTTTATTTAGCTTCATTGGATACCATAGAGATTTATACTCCATGGATCATGATTAATTTATTTTCATTAAATGCTCAAATGAAACATACATGTTTTCTCCTTGGATATTGGTTAGATGGCTTATTTTGATTCCCTATACATTTCAATAAATTGCATCTTGTCTACTGATATTACATATATTCCTTGTAAATTTCTAATCAAAGGATCTGGAACACATGGGAGACATTCAAAATTTCTACTCTAATGGTTTAGTTTAACAATATTACTTGACATTTTAGTATTCACTGGATATATATACACCTTGAATACTACCCACTATGATTACTTGGACATTTCTCCCCCTTCGATCTTGTTTATTAGTTTTAATTAGATTACTCAGTCTCCTTGTACATTTCTACTCCTTGGACACTATACCATGTATGCATAACACATGATTACATGACACAGGATATGGATGTTTATTGAAATGATTTTAAGATAACCCTTATGATTTAGATTTTTGATCAGAGTGATTATTTATTAACTAGATAATATCACTTTTACTCTTGTTACATTTACTCTCGTAATATTTTTATTCCACTGCAACATATATTCAAACTATGGACTTGTTATAGACACTGTTTTTAGTGTCCTATTGAGTGTTATCACACAACATGTATGGGCCACTATTGTGTACACAAAAAAACAACATGAATATAGGTGGGGATAAGGGTAAGTTCTCTCTTGATGACTCTTGATTGATTGTTTCATTGGAGTAGGGAAGCATAAGACCAGGATATAGATCATGAAGCTTTCTGGGGACAGTTCCATTTTTTACTTTTTTTACTTTTGAAACATATATCCCACTAGATTCCTTTTTCAATGTATAACCTGTCATTTTTAAACCATACCATGATTATCATTTTAATATAAAATAATTTGATGAGATTAAATGGTTATTTGTATGATGGGTTTTTATTCATTAGATTATCAGTTAGATCATATCATTCCTCTACTTATTGATATGGTTATATAATTTTGCTACAATCTAACCTTGAGATTGTTGTCTCCGGACAGTTCCCATTAGACCCTCACTTCTAGTTGGTAGCCCCTAGTATATGTCGAGGTGAATTTGAATCCATATGGACAAAATGATTTATTTATTCTATGTGAACATTTTTCGGGATGTCGTAGTAAGTCACACAAAGTATACTTTTTTATCTCCCCTAAAAATTTTCAATGCTTGTGGAAGCTATGACCACATATATAGTTTCTATTGTGTTATGTCAAAGTCTCATTTGGGTTAGATATCATCACCTATAAATGCCTCATTTTTGTAGTCAAATACTTCAAATCCTATAGGGGTTCATCCACATTATTTAGTAGTGAATCACCTTCATGTAGTGGATGTGTGAAGAGCCACCTCCCGGAGTCATGAACCTTGTCATCTGACCCGATGGGTCTCTTATAATACCTTTTTTCCATCCCAACACACAATAGGATATTACTCACTAGGGTCTCTTATCATACTAATGATTGTCCCCACATGCTAATACACGTTCTTTCAGTGTGTTTTGTCCTTAGTCAGACACACCCTAGGAAACATCCCAGAAGGTCACCCATCCTGATTACAACTCATGGCCAATCATGCATAACTGTGGAGTTATAATCAGTTAGGATACCGAAAATAAAAGTGCACCTTGTTGACATGGCCAGTACCATTTATCCTTTTAAATATCACTTTTCCAGGGGTGTTACATTATCCACCCCTTTAAAGCACAACGCCCTAATTGTGGACCCCAAGCCTCAAACCCAGGTAGTGCCTAAGCACTTCTCGCTATGTATCGAATCTGATACCATTTCTCACGACCCACCTCCTCATGTCAGTAACATTGTCATCTGACCCAATTTGTATCCTGTAATACCTTTGTTGCCTTCCCAACACACCATAGTCTATTACTCACTATAATCACTTATCAGACTAATGACTTTCCCCATAGGCCAACACATGTTCTTTCAGTGGGTTTTGTCCTCACTCACACACACCCTGGGAAACCTCCCAGAAGGACACCCATCCATATTAATAATCTAGGCCAATCATACTTAACTGTGGAGTTCTAATCAGGTAGGCTCCTAAAAAAATGGTGCACCTTGTTGACATGGGTAGTAACATTTATCCTATTATGTGTCACTTTTCCAGGGGTGTTATAGGATGATTTTCCGGTGGAGGATGATGTGGTTACAGTGACTTTAAGAGGTATAATATTTGATTCAACCTCTATGGAAACAATTTTATTTGATAAAAGTGTCTCACACTCTTTAAATATTCCCATAATTATTTATTCCCATAAAATTACAATAGATATCATGTGTTTTTTTATGAATTATTCTACAACTTATGGAAACAAGAATGATCATTTTTTAGTGTCTATATTATTCCCCATCAATACCTGATACATAGCTTATATGATATTTTTTGGTTCTCAGTCTAGATATATTCTATTCCATCATCAGAATGGAATGGAAAAATTATTAACATGATGATATTGATTGTATCCATTGACACATTTTATTATTTTATATTAATGGGAGATATAGGGTGTTTCAGTGTGACTGTTATGTGAGGTTGGATCATGTGAGACCTACTTACCTATAGTTTGAGAGTTTGTTTTCTTCCATTTTAGTTGAGCCTGATAGCATTATTTTTTATGGTGAAATAACCCTATTTATTTGGTACATTTTTGTTTTCTTACCAAATGAATTTTTCTATCTTCCTCTAGAGAGGGTGGTAGAGTTAATGATTAATTTAGTTTTGTGTTCCCAAACAATCTTGATACCCTCTTTTTATATGAAACCTACTGAGATAAAGGAGCTAAAGATCTATTTGGGAGACCTAATATATAACATGTTTGTTACCCCTAGTGATTTATCATGGTAATCCCTTGTGCTATTATACAAGAATATTTATGGTTCACTTCCTTTTTTTGCTGAACTATTGGATGATAATCATGTTATGTTTATGAAAAAATATCATTTTCCCAAAATGTATTACGTTTTTATCAATTAAATTGGATATGGTGGTTTTCAAAAATAGATTTTAGGTTGGTATATAACCCTATTAGAGTTCATAAGTATGTTATTACGATGATATATTTTATGATTATGTATTGCCACTATGAATATTTTATGATGCATTTTTTTATAATGAATTATCCGGTAATTTTTATGGGTTTTATGAATTTGATATCACATTAGTATCAGGTTACCTTAGTTGTCTTGTTTTTAGGTTTCATATTGGTTTATTCAAGATCTAATCATGAGCTTGCGTTGCATATAAATATGTTATTTGATATTCCGAGGATCAACCAGCTTTATGGAAATCATTTGGAATGCATTTTTTGGATCCAAGAAGTGATGTTCATGATGAAATGTGATTCCTAATCAAGGACTCATAGTTGATCCTGACATGGTGAAGGATTATTTTTTATGTGAGGAGCCACATAACATCCTCATGATACCGATTTTCGTTAATCATTCTAGATTCAATCGATGTTTAGCCAAATATTTCTAAAATATGGGATAACCATTTACCAAAATTACTAAGAAGGGGATAATGTTCACATGGGATGAAAATTGGAAGAATGAGTTTTTTCATGTTTAAATGGATTATGAAATTAGCTCCTATTATGATCTTACCTAATCCTGGTTATGGGAATACAATATATTGTGATTGTTCAAGGGCTGGTATGGGTTGTGTGCTAATGAAATATGAAGATGATGTGGTCTATAGTTGTCATTTACATTATCCATAAACGAATAATTACCCCATTCACAATTTTTTTCTTGCTACAGTCATGCATGAACACATGTGTTAGAAAAAATGTCCTTTAAGGGATTGGTTCAAAGACTTTTCTCATCATAAGAGTTTGAGTTATATCTTTTCTAATATTGACCAAAATTTCAGATATATGGTTGGTGGAATACTACCATACATTTGAATTTGACATCACCAATACCCTAGGGAATGGTAATTTCATTACTGACACCCTTAGTATAAAATTTATACTATAGTTTTTTTTGGAATCAAAGGAAGAGTAAAAATTAGAGGGGATTTCCAATCACTTTCATATGGATGCATTGGAGAATTATTCTGGCATAGTTCTAGTCAGTTTTCATTTATCATTATCTCTCTTAGAGTATATTATCCAAGGTCAATATAATGATAATGTGTTTAATGTAATAAGGGGAACCTTATACGGTGGATAAACCATATTTGGTTTGTATCTCCCATATTATAGAGATTATCATTGGTTTACTGTACCAACACCTGTAAGAACTTAATATTACATGATTTTTATATTTCTTAATGGGGTTATCATCTGGGAACCATGAAGGTGTATTATAACTAGAGAAGTCATCTCTTGTGTCTAGATTTGTGGCATGACATTTCTTCATTTGTGTCCCACCATTACAACTACTAGTAGACAATGAAGATAATATAAATTCTTATGGTCGACTCCAAACGCTTCTCATGATAATTTGGAAATGGGATGAGTTTTCCATTTACATTTTTTATATTACCACAATTTCACCAAGGTAATAATATTATTTGGGTGGTGTTTGATAAGTTGATGAAATATTCTCATTTCATTGGAATCATGGAAACACTAAAGTCTAATATTTTGGTAATCTATATGTGTAGGAGACTATGTGGTTTCATTTTGTCCCTTAATAAATTTTTATAGATAAGTATCATGGGATTACTTCCATATTTTTTAAGATTTATTAAGAGGTGATGGGGACTTCATTTAGGCAGAGTAAAACATTCCATCCAAAGAAATATGGTTAGATAGAGTGTGTTATTTAGGTTATGGATAATATGCTATGTGCATATTCCTTGTATTTGGGTGGACTGTGGGATAGCTATCTAGTACTAATTTTTCTTTCCTATAACAATAGTTATATCATTTTATCATAATGATTCCCTTTGAGTCTTTTTATTGTCACCTATGTATTTCACCTATATAATGACCCAATATTGACATACATTTACAACATATAACTTTTATGGAATACTTAAAACATTACACAAATAGATTTTTGAAGATCATACTAGTTTAATACATTTGGATAAATGGAAACATACACACAATTATAGAAATGAGATACGTTAACTCCCACTAGGTTATTCTTGACTAGAAACCTTCTTAGACCCATCAAAAAACAATACATATCATCATAATCATGGGAAGGAAACATAGAAAGGGGCGAGATAAAATGCTCAGTAAGGGTAAAAAGGGATTCATGTAAGAAAAATCATAACCATAAGAGTCTGAGATCATGACCATGAAAAGAAAATCTAATACCATGAATATCAAATATCATATACATGAACCATTGAATAAATCTTCGAGGTTCATGTATATGATATTTAATGGCATGAACCACGAAATAAAAAATCCATTTAGAGAAATAATAAAAATGAATAAATAATTTTTGTTTTATGGACTATCTATGGATATCCACTAGGTTTTAGACAAGTGGATAGGAAATATGGTCCCCTAATTTAAATTTTTATTCCCTAATAATGATTAATTTTTCCTTAACTGATATGATTAATTTTAATTACTTTTAATTTTTTTTTCAAATATTAAATTTGTATTCTTATAATCCAAATACTATAATGAATACAATTTTGTATTTCAGTTTTTATAAATTAAAATCATAGAATAGGTAAAATTATGATTAATGGTAATCCTACATACATGGCGAAGTAATGGTGTTTTAACCTAGAAAAGTGTTTGAATGTTTGTTAATATTTTATATTAAATTTATAATTAAAATTGATTCCAGTGAAGAAAATTTTATTAATGGAGTTAATATTTATCTAATTATACCTTAAAACAAATTTATAATTTCATTTTACATTAATAATTAATTAAACAAACGGGATATTTAAACGTCAAATTTGAATTATTCACTATTAATCAAAAAATAATGTTTCTCATAAACATCCCAAAAATTCACCATAAACAACCCAAAAGATTATTATATAAAATTAAAATTTTAAAATAGTATAAACATATTTTTATTAATTAAACATTTTTCATTCGATAAAATGATATTTTAAAACATAAAAAGACTTTATCAAAAATCATATATTTCATTATCAATATGTTTTATTTATATAAAATAATTAAAAAAATATTTGGAAAGTATTTATTACTATTCATATTATTATGTTTAAAAACTATGCTATAATTATTTCCTTTAAATAATAATATCATTAAAATGTTGTTTTGTAGAATCTTCGTGTTGTGTGTGATGTATGCTAAATCAGTGTTATGTGTATCGTATGATAAGTCAGTTCCATATTAAAGGAATGTTTGACTCATTTCATTTCAATATAAAAATGAATATTTAATTTATTAAAAAGAGGTCCATAAAAACAGGGGGTGTTACAACCTCTTTGTTCGGATGATTAGGGTGAAGCCTCTATTGTGGGACTGAGTCTCATTAAGGATACATTGGTGATGATTCAGGATATACATTAGTGTTTGGTTTTATTGTAAAGTTAGTAGAAATGATATGCAGATTTTTTATTTCATCATTTGAAGATTTCTATAGGTGCTCAATTATTCTTGATTGTTTATCCTTAGTAGGGTCACCATCACCTTGGAAAATATTTAAAGATGACATTGACATATAGTGGACCATTTTAGGTCACTGGTAAATATAGGAAGGTTGGATATTAGTTTTCATTTTATTGGCTCTATTGAGTGCTGTACATGATGTTTTAAAAATATCTGAGATCAGGATGTAACATTATTATCGCTATAGTGTTTTGAGTTGGGTGACGTTTGAGTTAGATCTAAATGTTTCAATTGTGGATAAACTCGTGGAGATCATTCATACCAAGGTGAGAGTCTAGAATGGGAATTAAATTTCACTATTAATATATTCATAGAGACATGTATTACATTTTCATGAGAAATTGGACCATAAATCATTCGTGAGGGACCAATAACCTCATCTCATTGTAGATAACCCTTCAGGCACATGACTTCCCGAGAACCGAAAGCCTGGTGGTTGGAATATTTTCAAATCATAGATAAAAGTTACACTTTCTTTTAATATTTGATGTTTTTTTTTGTTAAAAGTTTTTCTAGGTGTTTTTATTGAATTTTAGGATGTGTCCCGCCAAATGGACACTTTTTACATTATTAGGCTGTAGCTAATTGCATAAAATTGTCGATGGAGACCTATTTTAATCAATAAAATCTTTTAAGACATAAATTATTTTTATTAAATAAAATTGTTATTTATATTTTAAATATGTCACTCAAGTTTTATTTTAACTAAATTGATGTGTTTTAATTTTACATGATTCATGGGGGACTTACGGAATAAGACTACTGTTTACGACATAAATCCAATGTGGCCAGCATGTTTTAACTCCACACTCACATAACTCCTATCCCATTATGAAACCTATAACCCATGTCCGTCAGGTTTTTCCTACCGAGTTGGGTGACTTTAACTACTTCTAGGTTCCTAATTTTGGATCTTTATCATTGTGGTCATTAGACTGCACTTCTCTCATTAATATGCCTTTAATCTTGTTCATTTTCATTGGTTTTGGCACCAAAATTGTGATGTGTTTGTGGGATCTATAAATTAGGTTATGACACTTTTTTGATCCTTTTATATCTATTGTGTGATTTTATTCTATAGGATAACCCTTAATTTGGGTTTTTGTGTGTGATGTGAGGTTCTTAATGAATGTTTCACATAAAATCTATACCAACCTTTGATGTTATGTAATATGATTCTAATGTGTGATAATCATTTATAGGACCTCTGTTTTTTGTTTTTTATTACATATAGTGGTTGTGGATCCCATCGGTTTTGGTGTGCGACTTGAGTGGAGGTAGGTGGTTTTGTATCTCGCCTATGTTGGATGAACCTTGAATGCCCTAGTTTTATAATTTGTTTTATAAAAGAATCATTATGATTTATTGATTTTTTTCTATTTAAATGGGGATTTAAGAAATAATAGTTTACCATTATTTTGAAAAATAGAAGTTATTTTCAAATAATTTTTAAATGGATTTAAGAAATTATTTTCAAATCATTGAATTGATGAAATGATTTTGTAAATGTAGCACATTGAAAGCCTTGGGTTATTTGGTGAATGTGCAGCAATATGACTCATCCATTGATGCTACCATGGGGTTTATTCATTTAGTGTTCCTCTACTCCCTAGGCGAAGTGTCCATGGGATTTTCTAGACATCTATTTTGGGTTTCCCTTTTTGGGATTTTCCTCTTCCCCCAAGACTCAATGCATATATCTAGGGACTTGATGTGCTTGATTGTTTATTTTGGGTACGAGTTGTCTACCTATAATGAACTATAGTGCTCCATGTTGTGATTTACCCATTGTTTTTTTACTATATGGATTTGTTTACTAGCTTTGATTTATGTGATATGATTGGAATCTATTTTTACTTGATTTTTTAGAACTATGGAAAAAGGAGAAACAGTTTCACAATATATTGATATTAAAATCATTTAAATGATTATCATGCCTTTTTTATTTATATTTGAGTAAATTCATATTATTGTATAGTGACTTTATATGGAAAACCTGGGTGGGATCCTACTGATCCTATTTAGCTAACACCCTAGACACCAGTTCGGTGGCATGTAGGGCATGGCTTTTCTTTTGAGTCAGGAAAATGAAGGGATCCACATTGAGTTGGTTCGGTTCATGTTAGATGGGGTTGGGTATCTAGTGCTGAGATAGTGGGGTGTTTCCCATATATGACATGGAGTAGTGGTCCTTGGGTTTTATTTGTCCCTCTATATTTTTCTGATATTTACCATTGATTTTTATCTGGACATTGAGTTCTATCACTATATCTATTTATGTTTGGTGACGGAAGATATTCCTTTTAGTTATCTTCCACAATTACATTCTAGAGTGTATATATTCCATGTCTCTTTTTTAGGTTGTGTGAAATACATCCCTCTGGTTTGTTTCTGATTCATGGGTGCTAGTCAAAATCATATAGGGATTGGGAGATCCCTTTATGTATATGTTTTATCAGATCATGTTCTAGTTTTCGAGGGTATCTATTGTCATCTAGTTACAAGTGGGGTCCAGAAAATGATACCCCTTCACAGAAACACCATATCCTAATAATATTTATTACCTATATCTCAAGTCAATCATTGATAATTCTTGTTCATTAAAAAATTTGTATAAAAAAATTTCAAAAGTAGATAACCATTAATAGACAATGAGTTTACTATTCGACATATATACTAGTGTCTTCAGATAAATTACTAATGAATTAGAAAAGTTTATCACATAAGAGTTGGTATTAACTACTTCTTCCCAAAATGAGTTGTCAATTCATGTAGTATTCAACACTATCCACATTCTATCCAATATTTATATGTTCATCCATTCTTCCACTCCATAATTTTGAGGAGTGGGTGCCACTATGAACTATCAGTTGATGAGTTCAAATTGATAAATGAATCAATATCATCACTTTTATATCCTCCATTCTTCACAACCCCAAAACGCATGATCTAATTTTTAGATTCATACTCCATCCACATATTGAATGTTTTTATGAAATAAAAACACATACCTTCCTCTTCGTTGGGTACACCCAAATTCTCTTTGAACAACAAATGATACAACGTAACTTTATCCTCCTATGTAAATAAATTATTCCTTCCAAATTTGAGAATAGAATAACTCTATGATATTTTTCTTCTTATTTTTAACATCCCAAGTGGTAACCTATATTTCATGATTAAAAAAAGTACAAAAATATGTCAATGATGACATTTCATGATCATAAAAAACCTATGATTTTAAAAAAATCTGCAGGACTCATTTGTTAATTGGACTTGTCTTCTTATTCTATGACCTTTTCAAAACAATAGTCAAGGTATTCGAGGAAAGAACTATCTCTGCCTCCTTTAACACTGTTCCCATAAACATATACTAGTTCCTCAAGATATTCTCCACATTAATCACCATCAACATTCTCTTCTCAATTCTAAACATTCCATTATTGGCGTGAACCTAACATTTTATATCATCAAAGTTTCCCAAAGACAATATGTTTTTCTTCAGACCATTTATATGGTATAATTATTGGATGATTCAAACAATATGAAAATTAATATTCAATTTTATGGTGTTGAATAGAATAATATTCATGTTGTGATTGTTCCCCATGTACACAATTCCATTCAAGATATATTATTACTAATCAAAAAATTCATGTAGATACTTCTTGTTTTATTGTGTTCCTAAGTCAATTATTCATAAGTATTTGAGAAGTTTTATACTTCTAATAGTCTTTTTCAATTCATTGACTAGAATGCATCTACTTCGAAAAGTACTCACCATATTTCCATCAATGTCATGATTTTGGATCAACTTGAAACATGCTTCATCGTCACACTTATTGGACATTATCCAATTATCTATATGAAATTATCCATCCACATCACTATCCACATCATAATTTTCCATAAAAGAAAATTATTCCTATTGAGTTTCTTGATCTCGAATATCACTTCCATATAGACACAAAATTAGTCAATAACATCCACAATTTCACAATGGTGTATTCAATTATCTCAATAAATTTTTTATGACGTGAAAGATAAATCTTAGCCACAATTACAATGAATACTCAAATTAATGAGAATTATTAATAGCTTAAAAATTGAACAATGCAGGTATAGAACATACATCTGATACTGAGGAGACCATAACAAAAGGATTTTCTCATATGTATCACTGTGTTGTATATGGATAATTATGTTCTTTAGGAAAATAAATTTGAGAATAACGTAGAAGATTATGTTTACCACTAGATAGTGATGGAGAATAATATTTATCCCCATGTGATTGCAATGTAAAAAAGGAAACCTACAGTTGAATTATTTTTTCTTGCAAATCAGAGGAGTGTTTCTATTGTGTCTAGGGTAGGTTCTACCACTTCTACTTTTTTAAAGAAATAGGATTTGGTTGTATCTAACATTGAAGTCATATATTACCATTCCAAGAATTTTGAATTGGGTTACATGGGGAATGTGTTTTCCTCTATCCTTACTGTTATTGCAGTTGTAGGTCAAAAATAATATTCTCAAAAGGTAGATTCTATATAGATTCATCATAGTTCTCTTGAGACCATTGAAGTTGTTTCTAAATATAAGGGTTTAAATTATAAGTTTGGTACTTTACCAATGGATTATATAGATTATGAATAGAGGTGGCAGATAATATTTTTCTCACACTTCTACAATATTATGAAATCTATTTTTAGAAACTTTTCTGGGTCGTGGTTGTAGATTATGTAAAGAGAACAGATTAAATCTAAAACCAAGATCTTAATTGAGACGTTTGAGGTAGAGCGGCCTCATTAATGACAAAATAAGCACTTAGTGGAGTGGTTTGACATTCTAGTCAAAGTTGTATTCAAAAAATTAGTCCATGGTTCTTTCATCATACATGACTGTTTTGTAGTCTTAGAGTTCATATCTATCACACCCAACCCAATAGGGCTCATGTTGAAAATACCATAAGACCAAATCCATATTACAGGGGCTCCATAAAATCATTAAATGGAATAACTAAATATCGTATGCCTTTTATTAAGTATCGGTACAATGATATCCATGAAGAAGTTAACATGATTAAATAAAATCCAGTAACATCTAGATCGAAACTATACATGTAACAACCAATAGGAAAAACTAGAGTATGAAACTATAATCTAAAAAATAAAATTGAGTAAAATACATTTATTACAATAAATATGTCCCAAATTTAAAATAATTGTAATGTAAATGCAGAGAGAACCCAGCTTTGAATCTCTATGATCCAACCACTATATGTAGTCAAATGCCACATGGGTATCCATATGATCCTCGATAATCACTAGAGACATGTTTTTCATCTTCATAGGGCATGAAACATTTAATAAAATCCCATTCACGTTTGTGTATATACATACCATGTTTAATTCCTCTAATGCTAATGGGAAAATAATGGGATACACAATGAAAGTAAACAAATCCACTCATTGTAAGAGTGTAATAAAATCCAACAATAAGGATAAATATAAATATGATCATAAAATAAAACTCCACGGGAGAGAAAGGTTGTATCCATATCATAACCTAGACAAAGAGAAGTTTATTCCAATATTAGAATGTGTTACATCAATAATTCCCTACATCTTTCACTTCTTTCTGAAGAAGAATCATGTTAAGACACACCTAACCACTAATAAAAAATGTTGAGGGGAGAACATATCTAGGGATATTCATACCCTAGTGAAATAAAATAATTAAAATCAATAGATAGAGGACCCATGCCCTGTTCTAGTAAGATGGTCTCACTCAATGGATAAATTACATATAACCTAAGAATGAAGGAGGGTTCACTTTGTGGATAACTAGAGGTCCCACACGCATGTATTTTAGTGGGGTTCCTCTCTGTTGGAAGAGGACCAATTCCCTATCCTAATAGTCGGGTTCCATTATGTAGATAGATAGAGGACCCATTCCATATCCCTAATGGGGAGTTTCATAATAAGGGTAATGGATCCTTGACCTTTCCCAGTAGTAGGGTTACCTTATGTGGATAGATAGAGGATCCATTCCCTATTCCATTTGGTGGGTTCCACACTATGGGTAGAGAACCCATAACTTGTCCCATTAAGAGGGTTCCAAAATTAAGATCCTATCTAATCACTATCATCATTGTCTGTTTACTAAAAAAAAATTGTACCAAGAATAAATCCTATCACATATCAAAATACACTATGGATTCCACGGTCATGTTCAATAGAGAAAAAACATAAGAAAATATATTCATAGGCCAAAATATAAGTCCAAACAAGGAGATAAGATAGGTATAAGTTCCCTAAAAAGGAGGTAAATTAAATGTAAGGGGACCACATAATGTGTGGCCCAACTCCTCTTCCTATTATTGCCCGTAACAATATACAAATCACTATCCATGAGGCCATAGAGATCATGTATGGGGATGAAACAACACATCTCAGCCACCCAAGGCATAGTTGTGTTATCTTAGTCATTCCCCTGATGGTGTACACTGGTAATGTTCCTAGTCATTCATATGTTCATGTAATTCCATAGTACCTATTGGGTTACCATCAACATGTCACACGACTTGTGTGGTGACCCACATGGCATGTGATGTATTTTATTCCCTAAAACCATAGCATCTACAGTCCTGGTTCTACATGATGTGTGTTCTTCAGTCGACATGAAGTGTAGTCATGTTTTTCTTAAAAACTCCATTTATTAATAATTTTCATTTACCTGACTCCTTATATATTAATACCATCACTTGACCACAAAAAATATTGGAAACCTCCTCCATCCATGGATTCCAGCCCTTTAGTGGTTGGAAATCAGATTCAGATCTATCACTCATAATCTATACGCACCACCGTTAGTCGCGATTCCTTTGACTACCAAACTCGATATCCAAATACATATTGGAATCAAAAATATCTCACAAATCATTATGATCCATCCTCATATCATAAAACCATCTATCTCATGTTAATCTACCATGAATTTAGGGATCTGATGGCAAAATATCCCGCCCAACGATGTTACACCTTGGTACCCATTGACAGACAATGAATATTTAGATAAACGATGAGATGAAATCCGTAGAAAAAAGGTGAAAATATTTATGTAGAATAATTATTATCCTAAAATTAAAATTGGGGATTGGTGGAATTAGAGAAATGGAACAACAGGGTAAATCCAATTATTTATTAAATCTGAAACGTGGGAAAATGAAAAGGCCCAAAAAAAATCATATCAAATAAATATACTTTATTGTGATTAATATATTAATCAAAAACACGTAAATATAAAATTGAAGAGTCCTAACTTGATTCTGATTAATCATTGGTGAAGAATGCTTCTCCAAACAAAAGAGGTTGATTAGTTGCATTGGATGTACCTCAATTTGCCTGGATCCTGAAGCTCATCATCATCCGATCTCAACTCATCAACAGTCAATAGTGGAATAATCCTATCAATGGTCTTAGGGTAATAAGGATAACATTGTTGATCTACCATAATGATGAATTTAAATAGGGAATTAAGTTTTAGTCCATTAATTAATTAATTAACCCACAGAGTGCACCTTCCATCTACCACATTATATGAAATTCCTATTCTGAGAAACTTCAGGTCATTACAATGGTTAGCCTCACATTTTAGATCCAACCTTACTCTCAAATTTCCATTTTTAGAATCTTGTGAAGATATATTATATTATTTATAAAATATTGCGTGTAGGTGACATAAAATATATTTAAAAATTTATAAAATTTACAACCCCCAAACTGGGCCTCAAAACAAGACATCATCATAGATCATAGATATAAAAATATTTCTCAACATATTTCAAAGCCTTACAAGGAAAAATTAGGGTCTCATCATTATTCCAACCTTTAATATTTTAATTCCCAAAACAAAAAAAAAACAAAAAACCAGGGTTACTGATTCTTCAAATAGCTTTACATTTTACATGAGATCTCCTGCATTCACCCATGCTACCATAGAACACAAACTAAAGTAATGGTACATCCTCCTAAGATCCACATGTACGGATCCTTGATCTCCTCTATTTTCAAAGAAAAAGTGGGTCCATCCTCAATGTCTAGATCTCCCTAGTCAATAGCATGTTTGTACTCAGCTAAGACACATGTAATTTTTCATGAACCTACCCCAACAATAGGGGTATGTCAAAGAAATTGGAAGCATTTTCATACCTCAACAATATCCCGAGTGGCCCATTGAACCTTAGGGATAACTTGTATCCCCGGCCAAATATTCAAAATCCTTATTGTGGGTGGGAATCTCTAAAAAATTGTTCTCTTTTATCTAACTCAATGGGAATATGATGTATATATTCTAAATATTTCTGCTTTCTTTAATCTATATTCACCCACTTATAGATGACTTCGATCTTCTATGTCATTTCCTACACCAACTCTGGGTCAATAGGAGACGCCACACTCATATTATTCTAGTATATGTATGACTTGCAAGGTATCCGATATAGGGACTCAAAAGGCATTATTTTTATAGTATAGTGGTCGCTATGATTTTATGGAAACTATACTAAGGGTAAGTTATCCTATAATCTCTAGTCAAAGTCTAAAATAAAATACCCTAGAATTACTCTTTCACAAGGATGGCTTGATCGGTCTTCCCATATTTCTTGGGGTCAAAATTCATTTTCATCCAAAATCAAGCCTCGAATACCTCCTAAAATCACTAATAAAACCATGAAATAAAATATGCATCATAGTTGAAGATATTCATCAAGGTTACCCTATGAATGTGGAAGTTATCCCGCCTATACAATGACCCCATAATCACCACCAAAATATACGACATGATAGAATTGAAGTGTGTCGATTTAATAAGTTGGATAGCTATCACCCAGATGGTTTCATGACATCTCACTATTTCTAGAATCTCCGTCCAAATGTCCATTGTTATGTCATCCCATCTACAATATAGAATCTTGATATGATGAAACAAACCTATTGTAACAAGGTGATCAGCCTTCACCTACTGATATATGAGGCACTAAGAGATGATCACAGCCACGATTCAACTCATCACATCCCACTAAATTTACATTTCTCGGTACATATTCCCCACACTGGGAATTACATAAAAAGAAGATTCATGAGGATCTCTCATCACCTCCTACCATATCATTATGGGAACCACCATCTATCCTTGGAAAATGATGATGTGGTTCCTCTTTCAAAAAATCCATCTTGTCGATATCCCAAGCATTTATTATTATGTAGGAATGCATAGTAAATATCTTTCAACTATTCCCCTCTCACATGCTAGATAATGAGAGCATTCAACAGCATCGACCGAAGAAATGATGCATCCTTCGGCTAAACTAGGGTGAGCTTTAAATAAGCCAACTAATTTGACACCTCCTTCACCAAACGAGCTTGGGAGATCCTAATATGTTCATATATCACTAAATTTCCCTTCCCATGAGTGTAGACTATCATAAATTTGTTGTACTACATAAACTCCAACCATCACCTCTGTCATAGGATTAGGTCACTCTACATGATGACATACCTAAGAATATGATGGTCTAAGTAAACAAAAAAGTGTTGTCTAAGAAGATAGTATATCAATATTCTATGAGTGAAGACTAGAAATACCAACTCCATGATGGGAGTATTGTAAATTTTCCCACGGGGTCTCAACTGCCCGAACCCATTTATGATCATTTACTTTCCTAGAATCAACACTCATCGGATCCTAGCTAAAGTGGAATCAGAACATAAAACATACTATATACCCTCCTCTGGTGGTCTCAAAACATGTTCAATCATATTCCTCATCCTAAACACCATAAATGATCTCTATAACTACTCGGTTTAGGTAAAGAACATCCATTTCCACATCAAGGTGGTGAAAGGGGATGAAATCCTATAGAAGTATTCTAAAAGCACATCATATTCGCCTGTCAAGCTAAGAAAAATCTTCACCTTTAAAACACTCTTAGGTGGATCCTAAAACTGAATTTAATCAAAAAAAATTAGGTCCACAACTAGTCCATGATCAAAAATTAAATGCCTCAAAAATTGACCCTCATGGATCCAGAGAAAGAACTTCAAGAGAATTCCATAAATATGGTTCTATTGAAGCATGTTTAGGACCATCCTCAAGTAATATTTATTATCCTCATAGAGTATATGAATATGTAATCATCAAAGTGAACAAAAGATATGTCCATGTATTGATGTAATATCAATTTAATCAGATCCATTAACACATTAAGACCATTCGTTACCTCTAAGGGCATCACTATAAACTCATATTATATATAACAACATTGGAATACCGTCTATGGATTAAATTCCTAAAAAACACTAAACAAGTGCTAGTTGGACCTATAATATATTTTTGAGAACCATGTAGATCCAAAAAGTTGAGAAAATTGGTTGACAATTCAGGGAAAGGGGTAATTTTTCTTTATCATATCCCGGTTAAGGAAATGATAGTCTACAAAAAACTATGATTTCTTTTCTACCTTTTTCACAAAAAGAAACAGAGCAACCTAGGGGGAGACACTGGGTCTGAATAACCCATCTCTCAGAAGTCCGAAAAATGAAACTGTATCTTAGAAATCTTGGTAGGGGACATATGATCTTCCAAAAAGACAGAAAATATGTACAAGGATGAAATCTAATGAAAAAATGCATCTTTTGTTTCAGAGGAAGTCCACTAATGTCTATGGGGAAATATTCAATATAATACTCCATGACTGAAAGAATCCTGATGCATGAAGTGAAAAACCACCAAGGGATATACTAAATACCTAAGGGGTGATGGGTTTCAACCTCCTTCTCACAATTCGCACTCCTTCAACCATTAGATATATCTCTTACCCATAATGGAAAATCACATCCCATTATGGTAAAGGAATCTGAATTATCTGTGGTGATAGTCAATATGGTCTTAGGCTGGGGATAAATAGTCCATACAAAAGATGAAGTTGTGAGATGTCATCATGATGAATAACAGGTACCAATATAAGCTCTCTCTATTAGGAGATAACTCACACTACCATTAGATTGAATACAAATAAAAAGCATTCCATGTAGGAACCAAAAGGAAATGATACTGGTCTAAAGCCTCAATTGAGAACCCCACATCTCAAATAATGAGTAAAAAGATGAATGAATCACTCAAACCATTGACTACGAGTACTTAATAAATTTTATAATAAACACATATCATACATATTAAAATCTCATTAGTCCCCAGGTCATATGACTTCATATCCTATAGCTTCCAATGACCTCGACTGCCAACACTCTAAGCCTGACATGGGACACCTTTTATTGGTGGTTTAAGAAGCTCATAACATCATCCACAAGACACATATCTTCTTCCTAGATTCCCACCTAGTAATATTCTAGCTCATTCTCCTTGGCGGCCACCCTTACCTCACTTGGGAGATTCCGGATCATGGTGTTTCCTCTATTGTGGATGTCCGTCTGCTATTTGTATACCCTATTAAACATGTTGGGTTGGGAAATCATGTTTCATGTGACCTCACTTATCACATTCATAACACCTCCCCCTCTCTAATATTTCATTTTTTTACTATGTATTCCTTATGCTGAAAGACCATGTGGCTGATTCTGGTCATGATACATTCTCCACCACTGAGATCCTACCGAATGGAACCTGCTATCTACTGTATATTACTCTACCCAATAAGACCCACTACCAGCACAAGATGTATAGTATTCCTTTGGTCGGATGACCTCCCTAACCAGAACCTACCCTAACACTCATATATATGTAGGAATAAGAAGAGGCAGCACACTAGAATGTATGTCTCTATAGTGACATTGTTCAAACATTGACACCGTGAAGTAGGCATCAAAAATTATGACATGGGAGTATTTACAAAAGTCATTAAACCACACAAAATATTTTGTAATCGTCATCCCTCCTTACTGTAGCTCCAAAATCTCCTAAATCTTAACTGAGCATAAGCATGAGGGTAAATACACCTCAAGAAATTACTGAAGTATGTTAGATAGTGAGAGTGTTTGATCCTCATTCATTTCCACAACATGGATCCAGCAACACCTAGATAATCCGTAAGTAAGGTTGAATATTAGCAAAACTTCCTAAATATCCAGTCCTCAAATAAGCCTACAAACTCAGATCACTAACTCAAGCCAATATGTCCTTGCATATGGATCTCGGTCACCACAAAACCATTTTGGACATTGATTCTGGAACTCACTGAGTGTGCTAATCCTACACATATCCTCATCATTCACTGATGGTATAATATTCTTCTTGATAGGATGGGGTTCTACTATATGTCCTCAGAGTGGAATGATCCCATGTGAGGTCCACATAACAACATCTTTGTCACTAATTTGATCATATTCAAGATCATGAGTCGACAAAATGGTCGGATATCTTCTAGAAGGAATACAAAATTTTTTATCAAGATGTACCATTATCATATTATCATATTTATATGTGGGGATGAATCGAGAAAAATATTCCAAATAATAAATACTATATGATGTATATACCATTGATCCCTGTATCCAATGTCTTAGTATTCCAAGTTGGAAAATATGTAGTACGAAACCTGGTAAATGAATATATATTCCACCTCACTGACCCTACTTTCCCTAGACTAAATTCCACACTTTAAAAACATTTACAACATTTCCCTTATCCCAAACCATATCTTCATATGGTGGAAAACTCCAAAAAAAATCCCAATGAATGAAATCTTTTAATACTAATATATCGGAACCTGACCCAGTGGGGAACACACCAAAAATATCCCAACCCATCCTCCCTAGAAAATGGGGTGGATACAATCTTCAAAAGGAATAACTAATATCATAGGACTTTAAAAATGTACGAGAATAATAATCTCCAAGAAAAATTATAGATGAATAATGATATGATAGTAATATCTACAGTGAAAATTATGATTTTGAAAACCTATAGGGAAAAAAGAGTGTAAAAGTATAATATGGGATGGAAAAATGTATAAAATACACACCCCACGTGAAATATGTCCCATTTAAAAAATAAAAAGAAGGAAAATTATTAGAGAGTCCAGCTTCGAATCTCTAATCTCTGACCATCGTATATGGTCAAATTTACTTTGGTATCCCTTTTCTCTTTATAAATCATTGCATGGGGAAATTTGTTCCCACTATTCCCCTTTCGTTCCCTCTTTTACCAAATTGAAGAGGGATACCTAAGGAGTTTTGATGGACTTGGCTGAAGGGGCTACACGACCAAATCATCAAGAAGTCTTCAGATTTTCGAATTGTAAAAATAAAGATCTTTGGGGGACTATTTATTGGAAAATAGGAAACCTTGGTAAAAATCTATTTCCTACATAGGTCCATGGTACGATTTCCTAGGGTAGTTATACCGTATAGGGGTGGCCTATATTTTTGTTCCATGCAGGGGGTTTTTGTAGGTGGTATGCATAAGTGACTCACACAGGGGTGGTTGTTCCTTCATGGCTGCACAAGATGGGTTTGTTCTAGATTCCTAGAGAATAGGGATTTGGCTTGTAGGACCACTAGTATAGATCTCCTGGGTGAACACACTACCCTATACTATAGGGGTTATGCCCCCATCACCATACACAAGATATGTGGTGGCCTACAGTCCTGACCCATCAAGATTCTCCCTTGGCTAGAGTCACTGACCCCATAAAAATCACAAAGTCACGCCATGAACCTTATGGGTTTCTTTGAGGATGATTTTAGTCATGAAACATGGAAATCCAATCTGATCATTCTTCCAACATAAAGACATATGTCTACGTGAACTCGTTATATAGTGTCTAAGGGACGATCACAACATGAATTCAGTAGTGAAGCGCATGAAACATGGTTAAAAGTATCAATAATAGAATCTCCTTATAATTAGATTCATTAAGAATGAGAAGAATCTAATTCTATGGTAAATACTATGAAATTTGAAACATTTCAACATCTGATGGTTGGATTTGGAGGTATCTAAACTATCAAAAGATGGAATAAATTTTTTAAAATCCAGGGGTCTTAGTGAGTGTATTTCGACTTTTTATAAGGTTACATGGAAAACCATACAAACTTTCTATCTTTTTAGATCATTTACCTAGATTTCTCCTAAGAAGAATATATAGAAGACATAGGTTTGAGGCTCAGATTTTTCTTAGGATTCCCTTTGTGTGGTTGTACCCAAAAACTTTTTTCACCTTTTAATAATTTCAATGATCAATAATTATCTAAACTATGAAGAGCATGCGTTTAGTGCGATAATTGGAAGCTTTTTTAGGGTTCTCTTTATAGGTTTTAAACTTAAAAAGTATTTTGTCTCTATTTATGGGTAGTTTAATGTCTTCCATAGTTGAGTAATTATATATATTGTTAGGTTAAACATATTTGACCAAAATTTTTGAAATGATGACCCAAATAAATTTTGTGGGAAAATAATGTTATGTAATTATTAAGATATTTGAATTAGAAATATGATTCATGATTTTAATATTTTTGAATGTAAAACATGATACATTTGAATAGTGGAGGTCTCTTCAAGGAAGAAGTTACCACTGGTTGGAAAACTTATTTGTTGGATAATTTATTAAAACACAATTTTGGAATGTTATTGTTTAATAAAATTTTTCATCCTTTAACAGATAGGCTCTAAAACATTGTGGGTTACAAATGAAAATACAACTAGGGTGTGTTGCAACATATTCATGAAAAAGTGTCTGTTATGAATTCCAACATTCTGCTATTGATGGCCGAAGGATGTTTATAAAGATTCAGATTTATCAAGACCATGATGGGTGGTATTACCTTGGTATATGTCTTAGAATGAATATAAAATCATTATGGGAATTTCTTATGAATGAGATACTTTCCTACAGGAATTTGTATAGTGGAATGAGGGTAAATTTTGTTATAAAACTAATGTGAGAGGGGAAATACCCCTTCCAAGAAGGGTTGATTTGTCATGGTATTTAATACCATTTTTCTAGGATATTGAATGTGCAGTTTAATCTCTCACAAAAATAATTATATTCTACATTATAACAACTTTTTACTAAGGCATTATGCCTTTACGTTTAATTTCATATATCAAGGAAATGATTCATACATAGTTCGATGTCATATAATAAGCACATTGGGGGACTATAATGTAAGGTGTTTAGCTTTGACCAAATTGGTGATAAATATTCCCTTTCATGGTAATCTATTTGGGAATTCTCCATCAGTTTTATGAATGAAGAGGTTATATTTTAATAAATAATATGGGGGTCTCTAGATCTGACTGGTGTTACAGGGGAAAAGATCATATAGTGATAGAGGAGGTATATCCTGATAATGTTGTTACCACTAGTTGAAAACCCCATTTGAGGGATAAATTATGAAAATACAATAGGTATGTCTTTAAACATTGTTAATAAGTGAAATACTTGAGATGATATTCCCTTTATCATTGTGGGAGTCTTATTCGAAGGTTACTGGAGTCTGTTACACAATACATAGGAAAAGGATATCTAAATAATTCAGAAATTATACTTCCAATGGAATAAATAAGCATATAAAGATTCAAATTTCCCTAGCCATAGTGTTTTTTGTGTGGATAGAATGTATGTTAATATGGGTTGTGCATTCCATGTTAGGGTTAATTAACAATAGGGGGATAGTTTTCAAAAGCAGGTTTGACTCAAACATGGGATTCATGGTGTATATAATTATTGGTCATATGACTAGGGAAAAAAATTATGGAAATGATTGATGATATGTGATCTACTCTACCATGGTTATTCTTAAATATTTCACACACAACGATGGAAATTGTAAACAATGGTCTTGGGATTTCTCATATTGTGTGAAAGAATATGGGTCAAATATGTGAGGATTTTCCACTGAATGATTTGAATAGAGGGTTACAACATATTGTTAATATATCTTACAAGGATAGAATATGATTATCTAGAGGGTGAAGTTACCACTAGTTGGAAAACTCAATTTATGGGATAATTTATGAAAATCCAAAATGGTGTGTCACTAAAAAATCAAAAAGTGACATTATATATCTAAAACAATCATTTTTGGGTGACTTATACCAGGATAAATTGGGTGTGTTAAAAGATAGTCAAACAAAGGAAGCCTTAGGTGTCATAATTTTTTTATCCAAAAGCTTTAGAAAGATTATAAGATTCCTTATGTGTCTAAGATTAGGTGTATAATGTGTGGAAGTTATATGTCGAAGAATAAAGGAATAATTTGGACCGATTTTTTCATGATGTGTAGGGTCCATTACATAGATTTTAATCATATATAGGATGGTTACATATCTGTTTCCATGATGGAACCCCTAATGGGGGGACCCAAATTAGGATCTCTTTCATAGAACTTTTCTTGTACACAAGAGACGTGAAACTTTTATTTTCCCAAACATCGGGATAATGAAATGAGGCTTAGGTGTCACTATGAATGTCACAAGAATTATAATCACAACACATATTGTATTTGAGATACCATGCAGTTTAAATTCATGTCTATGGGATATTATTCATTCAGTTTAACATCATATGGTAAGGAAAACTATGTCTTGATGTGAAAACAATAGAATATTATGGTCGGACTAGGGTATAGGACCTGAACATCAACACATATCTTTTCGGATCAGGAATCAATCCACACATAGTTATGAAAAGCCCCCCAAATATATTTATTTCATTTGTGAAAAATGGGTTTCTTATTATGTGATCACACCTTTAGAGAGATTCCATATTGATTCCACTTATGTATATCTGAGTTATACATAGGAGAGTTGGATAATTTTTCTTAGTGTGTTGTATTTGGTCCTGTTATTGACTAACCAGACATCAAAACGTATCATAATCGAATGTGAATCAAGATGCACATAGTTCGTTAGGAATTCATGTATTTTAAATTCATGTAGAAAATACACATGGTGCTTCTTTTATGGTCTTTTATCTAAGAAAAAGATAAGTGCGACATGACTGGATATGCCTTAATCATGAAAGGATCTTCTTTACAAAAAATCATAAGAACACGCGAGCTATGATCAGTGTGATGAAAAAATGAGTGGAAAAGGTCTCTACCACCACACAAAGGAAATAAAAGGGAAGGAATGTTCAATTTATATTTATTAGTGAATGGGTTAGGATGCGATATCTGAGCATTATTGTGTATCCCATCAGAATGACAATCAATACTTCTATAGTTATGCAATGCCACATAGCATATAATCATGCAGTGATTATGAAGATGAACAAACGTGATAGTGAGGAAATGTTGACGCTGGGCCCATGTATGGAAATTTGATATTCCCTACATATCCAATGATTTTAGTAATCAATACCCAACAAAAGTATGGGAAGGTACCCTATGAATCTCTTAATTGTTCTCTAAATGTGGGTATTTTTATAACGTGATTGGATATTGGGGGTTCATTCATCACTATGTATCTTATAGGAATGATAATAAATCCAAAGACAGTTCTAGAATGATCATGAATTTTTTCATCATGAAACGAGGAAATTATCAATGAATCTTAACATCTTCAAGTATGGATGTGGGAAACCTGATGTGGAAATGAATATTGCATCTGGACTAGTGTATTTGAACCAAGAATCAGTACATATCATGTTGGAGCAGGAATCATTCCACTTGTAGTCCTTGAATTAATTTATCCCAACATCAATCAGGTTTTAAAACAGGGAAAATGGGGGAATTGATATTATTAATAGTATGGGATGGGACCAATTGAAGAGGTCTAGTAATTAATATGTATCCTAGTTGAATGATATTTAATCGATATATATGTTTTGAAAGGTTCCCTCTGTAGGTCTATTTCGTACACGGTGGAAAATGGGTATTTTATTATCATCACTAGAGCTAGGATAAGAGGTCTTAAAATCAATATTCATATCATTTTAATGAGAATAAATCCATTTGTAGTTCATTAATAATGGTGTGGTAGTGGTACAAACATCGAATATGATGATCCAATCAAATACGAATTGAAATGTTGTGTAGTTTTACATCATGAAAAAAGGACATGAACTATGTAGTTTTATGTCATGTGGTATAGATGTGATAATAGTGATGATTATACAGATTAAGGGGTCCTGAGTGCATCTATAGAGGGGTAATGATGTGATTTTGGAATGAAAATGGGATCTTTACATCCTTTCTTCCTCATGTATGGACAAGAGGTCATCTCAAACCATTGAGGGATTAATGGAATTGTTTTAGGACATAGACAAGAGATAGAGGCCAATTGTTTTCGGACCATGAAGACTATCATAGATCATGGTATTTTGGGGGGGTTTTAACGTCAAATAAGAGGGGTGTCAACCATGTGGTTTAATGTCATGTGGTAAGGATGAATGAAATCATGCAGTTATGGGTTATATGACATTGACCACATGTCCTGCAGTTTATCATCATTTGACAAAGATAACCATAAAACATAGTTTAATGTCATGAATCATGGATGTATGTCACATGATTGAACAAAATATTTCTTCATGAACCTTATATATTTTGGGCTTTTAATGATCCTTCCATCTATTGATATCATGGAAGAATCTTTACAATAGTTCATATTTTGTATGGAGTAAGGTCCCTCTCAGATTGGTTCAAGATTTTTAGTCTTCTTTCTTACTATAATTGGTCACTTAATTAACAATAATCTATCTACTTTGAGGAATGAATGGAAGAATACTTTCTTGTTAAAGGATCAGAATAACTTATTTCAATATACCTCCAAGTAATGCAATGTGTGAATTATTATCTAATCAAGTCAGTCCAAATGATCCATCTATTTCCCAGATTACTCATACATGGATAGTAAGTCACAAATATAAATAAATGGAGGTGAAATTTGGAACTTAATGGGATTTACTACTTATTTCCCATATAATAGTAAATATAAGGTCGATCGTGCAATAATATGGGTTGTTGTTCAGTAGGCACAGAATTCATCCTAGTGTTTTTCAGGATATGAATTCTTATCCTTACTCATAATATTTTTAAGTATGTTTGGAAGGGACTTGACAAAGGAATATATCTATCTATTATCCACTTCATGATGAAATTATGAATGGTTGGATTCAATATTGTACTCTAGACACAAAGTTTCCACTTTGGATGTATAGAGATTGGTTTTATATTCCATCATTATTGAATGAGTTAAAACAAACATTGTAATGAGGTTGGACATCATGAATATGACTATGATTTTGTCCACAAATTCTATGAGGTGTATTAAATCAATCCATTTGGATAATAATTTTTTATCGGTTAATATGTATTTAAACCATATGGCATTAGTTAGAGGGTATGGCACCACAATATTTATTCCCCAAAAGGAAAATCGACAGGAGTACTTGGCTATATGTACCAACTCTTATGATTGATGGATGATGTTGACATTCACATGGAAGGAATGAAATTTAATGATGAATGTTTGTTATGATACCTCATTTAAGCCCAGAGGTATTCAAGAATTCATATTTAGTGGTACATTGTGATCCCTTACTTGTAGGTACCCCAGGAACTGGTGTTAAATTCATTCATGATAACATCAGTTTCTTCTCCATCGATACATCTGAATAGGACTCCATTAAACCATCTTTCATATACTATGTTTTTGTTCTTTGTGTTTTCATTAATACTAAAGGAAGCTGCTCACCATAAAATTTTTTATTTCCCATCTATATTTGATGGGAGTACTCTATCATGGAAGTGGTTCACAATGGGAATCATCCACCAAGTGGTGGGACCATGTGGAATAGGGATTAGACAAACTTCATTAATATCGTTCAATTTGACCTAAAAAAAGGTGAGACCATTCCATAATGAAATTTTTTTATGACGGTTTCATCTCGACTTTGATCTTCTAATGTTGTAGCTATATTTTCTAGTGCCTCTTCCTGGGAATTATGAGATTGTGATAAATGAGTCAATAGTGGCTCTAAGGGGAAATATACCACTACCCTTGAACATAGCCAAGAATGGGTATTGTATCTTATTTTATGATGGCATAATCCCCATTTCAATGTTTGATTAATGACTATGAATCACCATTCATATCTATGTGGTCCAATAGCATTTAGATTTCTAGTTCAAGGTCGGCAATGGGGAAATGATATTTTCCACTTTTTTAGCACTACATTCTTATAACATGAATGGGTATGGTAAACCTGCCTTCACTATGGAAATGAGCATGATCCTTAACCTAAATTTTGTTTCGATTAGGCATATCCATTCTCTTAAATATTGGGATCCTGCATGTACCATCAATATACTTCTCCCACATTTGGTGGCCTCCATGAATAAATAATATATCATAAACTAACAATTCAATATTTAATGATGTTTATTCTACAAATGAATGTTCTAAATTTAAAATTTCCAAGGCCTAGGATTTCAATGATTTATTAGGCATGAATTGTATCTCAAAATGGTGCAGAATAAAT
The DNA here is from genome assembly GCA_963277665.1 of Viscum album. Classification (NCBI taxonomy): domain Eukaryota; kingdom Viridiplantae; phylum Streptophyta; class Magnoliopsida; order Santalales; family Viscaceae; genus Viscum; species Viscum album. Next base: position 672,772,862 of record OY728133.1, read on the forward strand.
ACCCCCCCATGCAAGACATATATTCAACATTTTATGGATGACGATGTATTTGAGTGGGTTTTTTTGAGATTCAAAATGGACTCCAAGCTACTGCAAGTAGTTCCTTAGTTTTTAAAATGAAAGGATTAACACAAGGAAGCTCTTCTCAATATCTGACTAATGAGTCTAAGCATCAAGTATGATTTTATTGAGAAAATATAGACTTTTTTCATTCACATCATCATTATTTTGTGCATGGAACATGTCCAGTGAACTCTCCTAGGAGATCACATATAAATGAGTGGATTTTATAAATTGGTGGTATTAATAATGGTGGGATCAAGAGTTATTTTTTTAGTTTTTTAAATTATTCATGATAGTAACTAGTCCACTAATATCTATCCCTCTTAAAAATTATTTTGGTAATGGGAAAATAATTTTCAGCATGGATGGCTATGAATTGTTGGATATAGGCCATGTGTCCATGAATTCCTCTCATCTTTTTAAAGATTCTATGAGGTGAAATTATAAGGATATATTTAGTTTTCTCTACGTCAATTCTGATTTTTTGATGAATTATGAAGAAGCTAAGAAACATCCATGAGGTAGCCATAAAATTACATTTTATGGGGTTCAAATTTATTTATTATTTTCATAGATTTTTTAGGATGATCTCGATGTCAAATAGGTGGTAAAAATTCTCCAGAACATTACAATTAGTTCAAAAATTTAACATTTAAAGATCATCCATTAGATTGTTATTAAGATGCAGTACATGTTACATTGGTAGATGGAACCATCATTTATCTATCAAAAGGTAATTACAAGACAGAAGAATACTCTTTGGGGGGCTTGACGGAACTTTACTATTCATTTTTGGGGTCCATTTGAAATAATTTTTACCATAAATAGCCATCCATTAAGGTTAAGGCTTGATAACCATCAATTTCCTCAATTCGGAGTTCTGTTATTGAAACTGGGATGTCATCTTCTAGAAAGATCTGGTTGAGATCTCATAAGTCAATAAAAACTAGTCTTTGTATGTGCTTCTTCATCATAGGTTTATTTTTATCTAGCCATTTTAGATATTTTTATTCCTAAATAAAATCATATATGATGATATTGTCCATTTCAACCACAATTATGGAATCATGAGTAGGGTGTGTCTGTCTGGTTACCTATTTGTATCCCCAATGATTTTCTGGAAATCCCATTTTGTGGGTGGACACATTGAGATTGAGTACTACATTAACCTGGTAAATCTATGAAGATAGACCCAAATGTTGATTCAAGGAGGAATCATAAACTTTACACTCTTTTTAGTTCATGGTTTCCATGATCAAATTTGGCCTTTGATCCTCATTAACACCCAGATTTATTTCTCTGAGTTCATCAACAGTGGTGGAGCCACCTTCCTCAAATACTGAAGGAGCATCCCCAAGGTCTTTCTCCTTTTCAAATTTCTCATTCTCTTCCTCTTCCTACTCTTCCTAAGAAGTAGGTGATAAATAATGGTTCTCATATTTAGTGGAAGAGTCCAAATTTGGACTTCTAGAAGATAAATAAACCATTTCTTTCTCAATTGATAAAGAGAGGATTTTTTTATGTTCTAATGGGGAGAATAGTTCTTAAGAATTAGAATCATCATTTTCTCCAAATTTCATGACAAATTTTCCTACCTAGATGAATGTATAATAATTTTTAAGGCATGAGTGTTGGAAGGAATAAATATTAATCGAGGATTTTATTATTGCTCAGAGAGTTGAAAATTTATCCAATTCTTCCAGGTTCCATTATTACGATTGTTATCCTGGAAGTTGCTAGATGAGTGATAAAATTTAGAACCACCTCTTTAATTTGGGTGATGGGTAAAAAATAACCTACACTGTGTTGGCTAAATATGTTTTCTATAATAATATCCGGACCATTTGGGGCACTGATTCGAGTGACATCCCCAGTCACATACCATTAACCCTCTATTTGGTAGAATCCTAAATAAATATATTGTGACTCACAACACATGAATGGGTATTTTTCACCATGAAATGTCCCAAATTGTCTATTTACACAAAACCTAATGCATTATTGGTTTGACTAGGGGATGAACACATGATTATATTGGAATGTTCTTCCCTATAGAGTGTGGAAGACTGTATCCTACTAAACAATAATGATTTATGGTTCATACATGAGATCCTTGAAATGAGTATTGAGTATGATTTCACCAAGATGATTTTTCTATTTATTTTTACATCCCAATAACATTTGAGTGGTTTGGGTACATGTGAGATTATTTTAAATCCATTCAATGAAATTTTCAGATTGGAATGAGTTGAATCCTAGTACTTTTTCAATAAATCCTCATCAAATTTCAATTTCATTTATCATTAATGATATATAAAGGATTATAATGTGTCCATGTATGATAGAATCCACATACTGGTTTGTGAAAGACACTATCATTTGGAATTATAAATTATTATTCTCTTCATGATGAAATTATACTATATAAACCTTAACTTCAAATTTATAAGGGCTCAACAAGGCCTCTATGAGTGCTTCTTAGAGGCCTTTTGATATTATCAGAGCATCCATGAAAGACATCATGGCTAGAAATAGGGTATTTTTTTTTCAAAACACTATGTTTTTAGTCCAAAGGACTATGATTCCCAATATGGGGATGCTCTTGAGTATGTTATTTATGAACTATTTTACTTGCTGTGGATGGTTGAGAAAATGGGGTTGGTGCTGACGGTACTTATTCTCCAAGTGGATGGGGTTGACGGGGTATGCCTGCACACTGAGGTTGATTAGGCAATGACATATCTTATATCTTATCATCTAGGATTATATTATTAGGAAGAACTCTGACATGTTTGGGGGAACATTCTTTCTCCTTTTATGATCACTGGAGAGATCTCCGATGAGTTTTTTCCACAAAGACGATTCGAGAATGGGTACAGTTTGGGTAGTGACTCCTGGAACGATTGTGTCCTCTCCTATATCCTCGACTCTCAAGACCTCTTCCCCCATATCCATAATCAAATATTCATAAATCATGTTCATTTTTATTCTCATCATCTATAAAGGTATCCATTATTTTGAAAATATTATTGTAATTGAATATCAAATCCTCGTCTGATGGTGATTCTTTTTACAAGTTTGACCCTTATTTTACCATTTGGTGGGGAAGTTCCCATGATTTTTGGATTACAACTGTGATGAAATACCTACATAAAGAAAACTTTTTCCCTGGAACAAGATCATATTCATCTGTTTTATTTTTTAGTCTTCTGGACATATGGATTTTTTAAGGACTAGATTTCATAGGACATAGTTATTGATTGAGTCAACTGTATTGTATAAAAATTACATTAAGGAATAATTGGTTGTTTCACTTGTGATTTTAGGATATCATGATTTTTAATGATTGTATTTCTAACCTTCTAGATAATGATCATTTATGTACAATTTATGTAAACTTGATACCATTCACTATCATCTATATCGTAGTGTGAGACACATGAACCATCAAAAGGAAGATCTCCCAACATCACATTCTCGAATTCCACCATCTTTTGCAGTACTTATTTGAATAAACACTCTTGGATGTTGTGAAAAATAATAATTTATTGATGAAGAAATAATTTTGGAGATATTCACCACCATCTATTCTAGGCTTCCTAGGCTTTGGAAACGTGATCATGTTATTATCTAATTATAAGATGAGGTGTCCACAGACTTATTCACTTTAAAACTATTATACCTTGTTGTTAATCTCCTCAAAATATTGTCATCACTTATCTCTTTGATCATATTGGAGTTGTAGTTGTTGTTTTTGATGCTTATGAGGAAGGACCACATGATATGGTTTGGGATTTGGATCATGAGTGAGTACATGGTCTTGATTTAGTGTAACAGTGATGGTATCTTCTTTCCGTATTATCTTTACATGAGATTATGGAAATACTAATAAAATTGCTCCGGTCACTATGATAGAGTCTTCCACTATTTGAACTATTGTAGAATGGACTTGAAACCCTCATGAATATTTTATAGGGACAAGTAGCTTGCATAACTCGTCACATAAATTCACTATAGATAAGGGAAAAAATTATTCTTAGGGAGTGGTAGGTGTAAGGATTCTTTCTATCCATTCCACCATGTAATAAAATTTGATAGCCTTTCAATATCTCACTTTTTTTATTTTGAATGGTCGAGTATAATTATCTTATGTAATGTCTAGCTAAACTAGAAGGGAATATTTTGATAGAGGTCTTCCATCCCCATAATTAACTGACCCTTCAAGCTACTGTACCATAAAATGCAGGTTCTTACAGTGATTTCACAAACCAACTGATAATCAGTACCTATTATTTTTTAGGGGTCCCCTTCATGAATCACAATGAGAGATGAAACATTTCAAATGGTGCTCCGATTCTCCTAATCCATAAAAAATTATAAATTATGGTTTTCTAATGTTTGGAAGGGTAAGTGTTAGATCTAACAATTAAAGTTAATTCTTATAAAGAAGATTTATTAGCACGTTTTGTTTCACCATGTCTTCTAATATGTCTATTAGTGACTGAATATTGTTAATAAGCCCTCAGGGAATGACTGGATAAGATGACGCCTGAACATGTGAAACGGCTAGTAGGGATATCTATGGTGGAACTGTTGGCATCTTCCATGGGAGGTCTGTAAGGGAAGGATTCTATGAATTCTCTTTATCCCATTCTAGTTTTCACCCCATCGAGGTGACTTCTGTTCTTCTACCGAGAGATACATGTATATTGGTGGTTGGTACCTTGCATTGAGAGGATGTTCCAAATCTATTTTAGTTACTGTGGAAAACCCAATTTGTGGAGGTATCCCAATAGAGAGTATGAGATGAGGAACCTATTATACAACATATCGAGTAGGAATTCTACATTAGTTTAGTTTTTCATTGAGTCTAAAAAATTATTTCATCTCTTCCTCATACAGGGAAAATATTTCTTCAAGTGAAAGGGGATCAACTTCTCCATGAAGTTGGTGAGGAATAGCATTATTGTTACCATTTTCTTTGTTGGATTAATTTCTACGAGGTAATGTTATAGTTATTGGGAGATTCCCATATTTAGGTCAAGCCTCTGGTTCCATTTATGGAAACCTCTATCAATCATTTTAGTGTGTAGAATATTTTTTAAAGAAAATCCTCAAATAAATCTTCCTCTAAATTGGAATCCAATTCAGTAGGATCTATGGGGGTAGTGTTAATGAAATTCACTGATCTGTAATTCATTTCATGAATTATATTAATATATTTGTGAGACATCCATTTTCTTTTCCCTCTATGAGGACTTGTCGTCTCCTTTTCTTATTATTAGGGATCTATTTGATCGAAAGTAATCCGAAGGGAATCTCTAGAGAGTTCATTCATGAACATTACTATCAAGGGAACTAGATAATGGGAAGGTATCTACTAGAAGTATATATTCTAAATAATTTAGCCTAATTGGGAGAAGACTAATATCCATTGAGAAGGATATTGTGGAATTCAAAAATCCCCATCCTTGAAGGATGGGTATGTTACTGTTTCACTTTCCTAACACTTGGAGCTCGGTTTTCTAACCTCAAAAGGTGTGTTAAAAACATACCTTAAACTACAGGATGGGGTTTCTCCTAAAATATCATGGATACCACAAAATTGTTTTTCCTTCTGATTATTTATATATATTTCTTAACATGATCTAGGTGTATCTTTTAGTATGCACTAAAATCACCAACTTTTGAATATTGTTTCCCTATATCAAAAATTTATAAAATTTGATGATATACTTCCACCATGAAGTATGATTTCAAGATATTCTCACATTTTTGACTCAAAAATATCCCAATATATTTGTCCCCCTTACCTTGACATCAGTGAGAGTATTCAAGGGCCAATTCTTGTTGATCATATTTTTGGTTTTGAATAGATTCTATTTGTTAGATCTGACAAGAAACATTGAAAATACATGATACCACTTATTATGTGATTTTATCATTGGGGTAAATTGTGAAATGTAACACTCCATGATCACCCCATCCATTGATATGAAAACTATATTGGGAATGGGCAATCAACTACCGCAATATTTATAATTCACTAAGTCATACATATTAATGAGATCCTAACAGTTTCTAAAACAATGGATATTGAGCATCTAACAGAGCCTCAAAGTCACTTTGTCATTTCATCCCTTATATTATATTGACATGAATTCTATACTTTTTGTAGGGTAAAAATTTTTCTTTGAAGTGATGAATAGTTTTCCAAATATTTAAGAGAATTTCATGAACACAATCTTCCATCAATACTTTTTGATTGTTGTTTTTTGGGGTGGATAAAGGCCAAAATATCACTAGTATCTCATCATTAGCCAAATATTTCCTTATTTTTATAATTCCATATTTAGTATTTTCTAGATGTTCAGTATTTCATTATGAAAATATTGGAAATTTCCCCTCTAATTTATAAAAAACAACATGATTGGTATGGATTTCATCTATCATATTAGAATGAATGTGATCCTAGGGGGTATATATTATGACCATTTCCTTGGGTTATCATTTGGTTGAGAAAGAATTTAACATGTCGACATCATGTAATTAGACATGAATATCCCTATTTTCCTAGGTGTATAATGGATGGAGGGCTTTATCCTATATACATCACCTAGAGGAGGAAAATTCTGACAAAGTGAAACACTATTATATAGATAACTTTTTTAGATAATGCCTTCATGTAGAGAATACCATGGTGGATTATAGAAAGGGAATGAAACTTTTTCTATTTAATATTCTAGATACATTTCATGTTTTGGTGTCTCTAATTGGTAGATAGGCTCTCAGTATTGATCAGATTATGGTCATTAAGAATTAATTTATGTTTATGTTTCAAACAAAAACCTTTGGAATAACTCCTACTACTCATATAATATGATAATGTGAGAGTAGGATCTTGAGTTGTTATTTCAATGTTTCTGAAGGATTTACAAACTCTAGAAATAAGTAGAGAGGGACCATAGTTTGTCTCTCATTTTTCTAGTTGTCTATTACGAGGTTTCACTGTGGATTCATTATTTTGAGTGATTGGGTTTGCTATCTAGGTGAAGTGGTTTTCAAGTATGAAATCTTACTTGACGAGATCCCGTGTTTATTTCAGAATTTTATGAGAGGCTCCTTGAAATTTTAAGGGTTATTTCCTTCTATAGAGTGACCATTGGAATTGGATAGTTACCCCTATTTAATTAGGTGTATATTCATGATATTGTTTTTATATATCATTCAAGAGTACACCCCATGACCCTCTTAGATGGGAGAAGTGATGTGTGTCTGCTCTAGGGTGACATACTAATGAGACACTAAATTTTTTGTGACATTTTCACATTTCAATATCTCTATAACTACTTTTTTCATTATGATTCCATAAATGGTCTGTAGGATTTAAGAAGACATTTATTTCTACCATGTCACCATTGTTAGGAAATTCGAGGTGTCTTTAGTGACATGAACTATGACATATGCTCATTAAGTGTCTGGATTAGTAGTTTACACGTGCTTATATGCTCCCATTCATAGTAGTGGATACTAACAGAACTCATGTGTGGTGGAAAATTTTTCTGTCTTCCCCATATTTACCATCAATACTTTCCAACTGACTTATCTAGGTGTTATCAGATGAATATTCAGGTAGGCTTGAGGAATGTACGTAAGTGTTTGATCCTACTAGTGGGTTTACTGTAATCTTAGTTTACATGATTTTTTAGTGATTCTAGATTATTCTACTTGGAGGATTGATTATTTCATGTAGGCATGTATTCCTACTCCCAGTTTTCCACTACATTTTAATTTCAGGATTCCTTGGCTGCTTCTAGGTGAGTCTGCTAGCTACTGAATTAGGGTGAGAGGGTTTATTTTCCTTCTCTATATTTTCCACAAAATAATATTGCTAGGAATATCCTGAGGGGTAAGAGTAGTATTATTGAACCCGGTTGACTAGTTGAATCCCCATGTTGGAAATCATTCATTCCCAGGTCTAGATGTCTAGGTTCGGACTAGTGAGTATAGAACACTCATCTTGTTAATGGCTCACTGTCGCATGACATTAGAAATTTAATCTTTTGTAATGATTCTACAAGAAGGAACCATGTGTCTTCTGAATGAGGCTATCCATGAATTCTTGATACACCTCTCTGTGATAAGGGATATACTAGTAACCATGTTGTCTGGGTAATCTCCAAAAATAGTTTAAGATGGTGGTTCATTCCATCTGTTTCCAAACCCCCAATCCTAGCTAACCGGACGATCGATGGGGCATTTCAAGTTATAGGGCCCATCAGGAAACCTACAGGGTTAGAATAGCATTGTTCTGGTGATACTCTTATACCAGTTCCTTCGACGCCCTGCGTTGAAGATGAAGGGTTTGAGAAGACGTCCCATTATTGAATGAATACCAGACATGAACAATGGCCACATGATATGTTTTCAAAATTTAGAAGGATTCCCTTTTTTTGAAGGGAGTATTAATAAAATGTTCTTGAAAATAGGTAAAAAACCAATTCGATGTAGTATATCATTTATATGAACACATTAATGATTGATTTTATTATTTGTCCATATATCATTTTAGAGATAAAAAGGCTTAATTGGTTGGTGACAATATCTTATCATGCAAGGATCTAAATTGGGTTCGCCATTATTTTATATGGAAATCATTTCGTTGGATGTTTAATTGCATGTGGTTTACTCTTTTATAATAAATCATGTTGGTTTCACTATTTTTGAATGGGTTACAATGGGTTTATTAATGTATCGAAAACACAAAACATTTCTATATCCATGGGGCAACTTCTTTCTATTAGAAGAGGCTCATTATATAGACCAGAAAATGATACATATGAATTCCCATTGGTTGATAGGATGGGAGGTTGGTATCATCAAACCATTTTATTGGGAATTGTTTCACAACACAAGAACCTCTTAAAGATTTACAATATGTTCGTGAATCCTTCATACATTACCATGTGTTATTTTAGTTACTCTTGACTTAACAATCCATTATTAGCATGTAACGAATTTTGAATCATCTCTATGTATCTGATGTTCTTCATCAATGAAAATATCTGCATGTATCTTAGGTTCTCAATCATTGGTATCCTCTTATGTTTTTCTTATAGATTCTTCTGTTCTTATTATGAAAATGTTGGTTTTTGGCAACATTGTGGGGAAAATTAGAGTGCATTGTTATCTAGGGATGTGGAAGGTTTATCTAATGTTGGTATTAGACCCATGTATTGGCTTCCTATATATCGTTATTAATTGAATCAAAACCCATGTAGTTATTTGTAACTTAATGGGGCACATCTTACCTTTTATGATCATGTTACATGGATAAAACCACATAGTTTATCATTATGTTTAATGGACAACAAGGAGGGTGGTTATAAGAAAATTTTGTTGTGGGACTTATGCCAATGAAACCTAGTTAACATGGAAGTGATACTAATTTTAAATTTGTATTTGAATCTATGCGGAGTGTGACCCGAAGAGAATTATTATTGATTTGGGGTGATTTATTTACACCTAATGGTAGCTTCATATGTATCCCATGTGGTTGGGAATCAAAGTCCACATAGTTCAATTGTGTGGACCCATTACTATGGAAGGCCTCACTTTTGTCTCATTGTGAGGTATTTCCCTTTGAGAGGATTATGTTAGGGTTTATTCACAAAAAGTATTCCCTTGTTTTTTTTGATTGAATTGGGTTTCTCCTCATAAGTATTCTTTGGTGAATGATTATTGTGACATAGTAGGGGATTATATGGAATAGGAGGTCCATATATTGAGTTGTGAATTACACAAGGAATGATTCTCATTTCAGATATGTTGGGGCTTACACCATGTAGGTTTCCCATAATGTTTGGTAGGTATATACACATATAATGATTCCTTTTTGTGTGGTTTTGGGGGTTATACCAAGTAAGAGTCCCATAAGATTAGGTTTGGAATTGCAGTTATTATAATTCAATGAAGCTTTAGGATCATGTGGATGTCAAGATCACCCAATATTTCTAAGCCCATGTGAGTCATGCTCGATGAGAGAGAAAAGATGAAGTAGAATATCTAGGAAATCACATGAGATTATTTTACGTAAGGCTATATAAATGGCCGTAAAGACACATGCCTATTGAGGTACACTAATGGATGGTGAGATAAATATCCAAGAAAATATTCTCTCTGAAATTATAAAACATGATATGTGGATATTTTTATCCTGGACAACCTCTAATCCAACATGATTGATGCTTGAATGTGAGAAAGAAGAAGCTGAAGATCTAAAAAACCACACGACCATCCTTCCACTGGTGGAAGTGGACGGGGAGACACCATATCCCTCCAACATTATACCCTAGACTGAAAGGGAGAGATATGGGGATTTAAATGCCCATATCCCCTCTTATTTTGGAAACTGAGATAGTAAAATTTTGTGATTTATACAGCTATGACCCATGGTTATGGAAGAGGATGGAATGAGTCTAGAGAGGTCCCTCCATATAGGATAGGGGACTACCCAAAATTGGTTCTCAGGGATGAGATGATGATCACATTCCTTTTCTCCTCACCTAGATGTGGGTCTCCTTTTTCTTAGAGAAGACTAGGGTGGTACATGTTTCTATCCCTATTATATGAGACCAGGATTTCCCTGCCACTGCCCCCAGTGTCAGGGACCTGTTGATCGAGGGAATTCATACTCAAATTCACCCGGAGGACCCTACCCATTTGATAGGAATATTATAGGATGACTATGACTGTTGGAATGAATTTCTAAATGGGTGTCATGCTGGCATGCTTCTACCCATGATTTTTCAAGTCTAAAGGCTTGAGTTTATGTTTCAATTTGGCCTGCCTTTAAATGAGGGTGCCAAAGAGATAGGATCCCTGCCCCTAGTTGATTTGCAGATGACATAATTGTGGGGGGGGGGGGGGCTCATGCTTGTCCTAGATTAGATGGAAATGGGGCGCCAAGCAGTGACTGGGAGGAAATGAAGGTGCTTCATGTAATATGTATAAGACGTTATGAGCTGGATATTCCTTGGTCAATAGACCTCCTTGAAAATAACACATTGGGGAGGCTTTAGCTTCGGCACCATGAGTCTCCTCCAGTGTCCATGGATGTGGCTCTCAGGAGTCCCTGGTTAGGGAAGGGGCCTCACATGGGTTTTTTTTACTATGGTATTATAGTATCCTCATGCAGGTGTATTCTATTTCATAAAATAGAGATAAATTGACCTAATTATCCCCTTCAATTCCCTCTTTTCTCAATTTGTAGAGGTCTTTCTGAGCGGTTTTAGAGGACATGGGAAAAGGGGATGTGTGGTCAGAGTAGCAAGGTTTATTCAACCATTTTAATTGTAAAAATTAGGAGCCTCGTGTTCCTATTTATAGGAAAATATTGAAATCTAGTCAATAGAGCTTTTCCACATAGGTATATGGTGTGGGTTATGAGTGTAGGTACCCCCAGTAGAGGAGACCTACCTTTTACTGCTGCATAGGGGTGGTGAACAGGTGTTTTGTGGAGTTTCATCATTCAAGGGTGGTTGCATCCCCTAAGCTAATCTGGTAGGTCTTCTTCTATTATTAGGGTGAACAGGGATGGTGCACACAGGAAAACCTTTGTAGATATCCTAGGAAAACACGTATATCTATACCAAGGAGGTTGTGACCCCACACCCATACATAGGATCAATGCTGGGTTGCGTTCCTTGCCCTTCAGTGTGGTCACTTCGCTACCGTCACCGACCATTATAAAAATATAGAGTTTCAACATGTACACATTAGGATAGATTGAGGATGTTTTTGGTTATGAGACATGGAAATACAATATACTCTTCTGCCGGCATAATGATATATTTTTACTCAAACTCAACATTTGGTGTCTATGTGAGGATAACATAATGAATTTAAAAGAGAAGTGAATGGAATATGTTCCATGTTTTTAACAAAATCCACCCTTATAATTATATTCATTTTAAATGAGAAGAATATTGTTCTATGAAAAATGTAGGTAACTTTGATGCATTCCATCATATGTTGGTGAAATTTTGGTCTTACTCAACTTTGTATTAATGCTATAATTTTTTTCATAATCCATGTGTCCTAGTGAGAATTGTTATACTATTGATATTTTTATATGGAAATCCATATAAACATTATTTATTTTTGTGTCAGTTCCCTAAATTGTGAATAATCTCAATACAAATAATACATAATGTGTGATACATGGATTTTTATTATGCTTCCCTTTATCATTTTTAAGTGTAATAAATTTTCTATATTTATAATTTAATTACATGATTCCTTACTAAACCATTTAGGGTGTAAGTTTAGTAATCTAGGACCCAACTTTTCCCTAGAGTGCCCACTATGGGTTGTCAACCTGCCGAGTAAATTTCCTACTCCATAGTGTTTATGACTACATTTGTTTCTAGTTTTTGTGAAAGTCGCACCTTGTTAATAAAATATATTCCTTTATGTGTGTTATAATTTATCTCAATTTTATTTTTAAAGTTCAAAACATACTCCTTATGTTTTTGGGTGATGCTCTATAAGAAATTTGAAAACATGGAATTTTATCCATTTTAATGATAAACACATATTCTTCTATGAGATTTGTTCTTGTATTAACAAGGATAAATATATGGCTTATGAAATCTATATAGGTGATTATAATAATTGTCTAAATCCCATAATAAAATCTCATGTGCTTTATTTTTCTTATAACCTAATTAAACTAGTTTTTTATAACTATATCAGATAGATTCTTCTAATTTCTCAATGGATTAAGTTGAATGTTTATGGTGATTATTTTGGGACCCATGGTCATGATGGTTGTGGAAGAGTTTTTAGAAATTCACAGTCCTTTGTAAAGTTATCATTACCTTATTTCATGGGTACTCACATTGTGCTTGAGGTTGAAATTTGGGTAATCATTTAGGCAATGATGTGTGTCTGGAAATATAATTGGAACACTCTCTTGATTGAAAGTGACTCATTAATTGTTGTCAACCTATTAAAACATAGATCAATCAGTGTAACATAGAATATTATTTCTTCATGGATGATTTTTTTGATTGTATGGGGAATAGTTTCTTCATTATACCCCATAAATGGCATTCTAGAAAATTCTTCATCTATATTAACCCTTGAAATAAATTCAACTAAAAATTCACATTTTATAAATATTCAATCTTGTAATTTATCTATAAAACATATCAATTTTATATTTATTTCATTATTCCATTTATCTTGAACCGATTTATATATACATATAATTTCTTTCCCCAATGATCCAGGTCAATTAGAAATGGTTGTCTTAATTTTAGTATCATTCGAAAACATCAGTTTCGTTCAATAATTCAGATCAGAATAACACCATTAAACATGTGGGTTTGAAAAAATGTGTGTTATTATGAACATGAACTCTCCCTTTTTTTATCAGATAATCAATATTTCTTCCATGAGACACATAATTTCATCAACAAAAATTCATTAATTTTCAACACAAGTCTCTTTATAATAGGTTGGTTTCAATAACCCATTAGATTAATCAATGTGATAACTTTTCAATTGAATTGATATGAAATCATAACTGTTGAAACGACATGATGAGTTTTCTATTGTATTTTCATGACATATTTTCTTTGAATTATCCTTACAACATATCTATTGAATCATCTTGAAAATTTTTGTTCCGAATGCATTTGAGTACTTCTCATTTTTATGATCCACATCTAGAAAACCTATGACATAATAACTACAAAATTTTTCCTCATTAAACAACTTATATCTTGAGATTTGTGATGATATTGATAACATTAATACCAGGAAAGCATCACATGACTAGTTCTTAGATGTTCTACAACATCGCCTCACTAACATTAGAAACAATTTTAACATTTTTCATTTCAAAAACATCTGACTCATCAAATTATTTTTTTGAATGGAATTCATTGGATCATTCAATAAACTAACATTGTAAAAACACATTTAATATTCATAATTTAAACAAATTCTCACCAAACAAGTTATAAGATATCATCAACACATATTTCATTGAATAACAAAAACATTCTTTTGAAAAAAAAAGATAATTTTCAACCAAATCAAAATATCGATAAAAATAATGACATCACAATGGATATTAAATCTACCAATTGTATTTTATTACAAATCTCATTATAGTCATTAAAAAATTTATTTTTTTAACTGCTATTTTTTTCATTGTCAAAAATATATCTTTTATTAAAATAGAGTTTCCCCAAATTACACTACTATATAAAGTAATGGTTTTTAATGTATTAAATCCATCAGTGATAAGAATCAATTCACTATGTGAAGATAAAATCCACCTTAATTTTTATCTTTTCTTATTACTTTATCTTTTCTACCCAATTTTATGATCACAATAGCATCCTATTTAATTAAGTAAGAAAACTACATCATTACCCATTATAAGATTATGTTTTCCAAAATATCCCCATTTGTAAACATAATCCAATGCATGGTGGTGGACTTAATTAAGGTGTTTAGTAATTAAATGGTGGATGTTGAACAAGAATTTGTAGCTTCAATTCCAAAAAAGATTTTTATGGTCATTGTTCTTGTGAAAATGTCAGCAATTTGATATTACCTTGAAACATATTCCAGGAAAACATATCCACGAGAAAAATTTTCCATTAAAAAATGGAACTTTAAATAAATATTTATTAATTATGATTTTTGTGAATTATTTCAACAATGATAAATTTCAATATTATTATCATAATTTATCATTAATGGTTTGAAAACATGAACGTTCAAATATTCCAACTGAAACTTAATAAATAATTTTTGAGTATGCTCTATTATAGAAGACACATATTTTGATTCCAAGATTCTCAATGTTAATGAACTATATTTATTACTATTCCAACTCACTCAACATTATCCCATATAAATTGTTCTTTCTAAACTCAATTTTATATCATTTATATCCCCAAACAAATCGACATCATTATAATAATGAAAGTTCATTTCATAACATCTTTTGTATAAAATCTCATGTGATTTTGTTTATCTAAAATATTTCATATTCTATTTTATACCAATATATGAGACCCTTTCAGATTACCCTTATATAAGACACAAAAATTTACATTGTAAATAATATTAGGTCTTATGGTTTTGATATAAAAAATCATGTAACGAGATTTATGTTTTTTTATCTGATTCACACATATTCTGGTTTCATCATTACTGAAATTAAAACTCATTGAAATGGGAATATTAACTTATTTAGATTTCACCATTATAAACTTTTGTAATAGTTACATGGAAAAATTTTCATGAGATTAGAAAAAATATTTTTTGTTTGGATTTGAGTTTCAACACCATGAAGAATGTTCATTCTCCATACATTTAAATCATGTAATTCATAATAATTTCATTAGAAAATTATTTACAATCATTTTCATAATCCCCAACAAAAATTATTCATCCAAATAAAAAATTACAATTAGGATGATATATTTAATATATTAAACATATAATTTATCATCATCTTTTCCTTTAGAAAAATTCATCATTCTCCATAAAAATAAAATTTTAAATAGCAAGAATATGGGTATTATTTTAACACTTAAAAATATTTATTATATATAAAAAGATTTAATATATTCATTATTATGTAGAAACCAAAATTTTTTATCAACATATAATTCGTATTCAATATCAGAATTTAGAAAAGATGACTTTACATCCATCTAGTAATATTTTTTATTTCAATGATCATTCACTTTTAGAAACGTTGTCATAGTGTCTATTGTTGTAAATAAGGAAAAGGCTTTGTTAAAATCAACACCTTCAACCTATTCATGGATTTTGAAAACAAGCCTTTTTTATTTCATAAATCTTATCTATGTTTATTTAATTTGTTTATAAAAACCCATTTCATTCCCATAAAATTTCATTCCTAGACGTGGAAAAAGTTACCAAGTATTTTTTTCACAATCTAATCTATCTCTTTTATTCATTTCACCAACCCACTCTTTGTGTTAACCATCATTTAAAACTAATTCTGCTTCAACTTGAGAAATGAGTGATATATGATTTTATAATATCAATCTCATTCTATTCTGAACAATAAAATTTTACTCTAAATAAAATTTTTAGTCTCAACATGTTTCTATAATGTCGGAAATTTCAATGTTTCTGTTCTAGAAAAACTTTACTCATCTAATTATTCTTATGATTCTTAATAGGTTTGTTTGTACTCACTTCTACATTCATTGGAAATAATGACTTTTTATTCCTCAAAATTTTCAAAATTATTTATTAAGGAATACATATTTTTGATGACATTCACATAATATGAATCCATGAAATTTTTCAACAGATAGTTCTAACATCAATAAATTCTTCAATTCACTGAATATCTCATGGTAATTACTTTCATCTTTCTCATCAATTTTTACAATAACAAAATTTTATATTTTTAGTAAACATGGAATTATAAAAACATTGAATTACATAGATGGAGTTTTTTTAACTCCTCGACCCCAATTACCCGGAAACAATGAATTATTACATAAAAATGAAATTATTACAAGGAATCATGTCCTGAATGACCGATCAGTTTTTTAGCATAGAAAGTACTCGATACATACATATGGCTTACCACACATTATGAAAATAAAAGTAACACTGTGTCTCCTTTCAACACACTCATATCCTTTAGCCTAACCCTATAGGTATGTTAATATATACTTCTACGCATATTGGAAAAAATTAAACATAAGAAAGGGGTGAGCTCCGATGCTCATTAAGGATAATAATAAAGTGTAAAATATCATAAATAAGGATAAAAATTTAGACTAATGTATAAATCAAATGCACAATGAATTTAAACATATACTTATGCATAATATCGCAATGATAAATCATGTAATTCCATTTACTTATTCACATTGATATTATAGTTGTCGAATAATCACATTTAATATCAATAGCTAATCTCATAATGATGGAATTCATAATTCCGGTCATTATAACCATAATTTCAAGGCCTCGTTCCAAGACCCTAAATATAAATTTTGTCCAGGCCTTGTGCCAAGACACTAGATTGTTTCATGAGACCTACCGATGCATTGAGGGGCTAGAGTGGGTCCCTCTCATCACTTAATAATTCCATTTCACTCCTCATTTGAAAAGGGTGAAACATAATCTAAATATTTTTATTAAAACTACCATATGACACTTCAATACATTAACCATAAACAATGAATGGTACAAAAATAGAAAATCATCGAAAAACATAACTTGATCAATAAAATATGGAAGATTTTATAATAATAAATCAACCATAATCAATAATAAAACACAATGAAGGATATTGACATATAAGAAAATAATCAATAAAACTATTTGAGAGAAATATCCTGTTTTTCTAGAAAACATTTAAAAGTCCCACTATTTATCAAAGAAGCCATTTAAAAAAGATTTTTGAATCAAAGTGTCTTCTACCACATTAATTATTTTGAAAGGAATTTTAATTTTAAAAAATCCATTTCTATATAAATAAATCCTTAAAACCGTTTTTAAAACATATTCATTAATGGCAAATATTTAGAAGAATAAATAATTAAAATATTTAAAAGAAAATTTTAGTTAAAGAGTTCCTAAACAAATGAAAGATGATTGAATAAAAATAATTTAGAAGTATCATTAATAAAAACGTTATAATATCACTAGAATAAACGGATTAATTATATAGTGTGTCAATGGATATTATATAAACCATATAAAAGGGAATTAGTGCATAACATCAAAGATGTCTCAATGGAATGTAAATTTGAGACAAAATTTGTTAAAAAGACCGTATCCTCAGATTAAGGATAAATAAATGATGTAATTTTGTATGAAAAGTATAAATACACTCAATATTATTGGATATTTACTGTAAATCAATCATAGTAAATTCACATATATTCTCTTATTAACAAATCCAATGACCTGGATATTTTACTCAGTGAATGGAAATTGAGTTAAGATTACCCTTACCAAGATCATATGAATGCATTGACAATTTACCAGTGAAGTGATTATGTGTATCAAAATTATATCAACACAAAGGGGTGTTTAAATAAATAAATAAGTAAATAAAGTGTGATTTCACACATAATCTTGGAGTAAAATAATCAATATAGTGTGCATAAAACCCAATGAGTGGAAATTGAAATTAGAAAATCCCTTATCGAAATGGAAACCTACGAAACATTACCCCATGAATGAAGTATCATATAATTAAGATTTAAATTCCCTTATATTAAGGTATATTTTACAAATAATACAATCATGAGTAGTACATACACCACACAATATAAATAGTGGAAAATATAGCATGAATTTCACAATGGAAAAAGTGAGATGAAACCCCTTACTTTATACTTTTCCTTAGTAGAGGGGATGTTATCATACTGAAAATGGTTAAATAACTATTATTAAATTATACAAGAACCACATTAATAAATATGATATCATATATGATCCTATAATATTTCTTGTTAATAATATTTTAGTAGTATCATTATTTCTGGTGTTAACTGATTCTTTTTACATTATATGTTTTTTACCTCAATCATGATTGTTATGGATGGGATATATTTGATTAGTATCCAGAATTATATTATGCTATTAAATTTTTTCAATCATCTAATGAATATTATTCTTGAATGGTTATGATGGGGGATGAAATACCATCGCGTTGTGGAGATGGTAATCCATGCGTACGCACGAGTGAAAATATCATTCTATATATGGTGAAATAATATTTAATTGGATGGAATATTATATATAAAGAATCATTAGAATTTTATATTTATTATTTACATCAATTATACTCATTATTATACCCATCCAAATAATGAAGTGTTTAATAACAAAATACAACCGGACGTGGAGACGGTAAGCCTTGTGTACGCACGTATAGTCACTTTGTCAATCATATGATGTATAAAATAATGAATATGGTGGTACAATATTTATAATAAAATTTATATACTTATAAGGAATGGGAGATATTATTTTAGTATGTAAAATGAAATGAAATAGGATTCAGAAGAAGAAATGAACATAGAAATAGGTAATGAAATAATTACCTCTTCTTCAGGTGCTTCCTTGTGATTTGAAAAAAAGGGCTCCATAGGTTGGATAAATATTCCAATTAAAAATTCTAGGTTTAATTGAGGGTAGTTGTTGGAGATTTGAGAAGGGGTGTGCCAGACCAAATGGATTTGGAGGTCTGAATTTGAGAGAATGGAAAGTACACTTTTATAAGAGAGGTGGGTGTCACTTTAGGAAGAGCTTGAAATATTAATTTTATTATAAAAATAATTTTTGTTTCAAACAGTTCTAAATTATTTTATTTCGATGCTAAGGTGAGGATTGGTCGAATGTTTCTCAACCAATTGGTTTTAGACAAGTTTAGTTCAACATATTAACCTTATCTTTTATATTTAACTCATAGTAAAATAATTAACATTTACTATGTCATCTTGTATTATTATATTACATGGTTAATAAACAAACTAAAAAATTCCTGGAGAACATAAAGTGGTTAATTATTTATATATCTAACCTTATCTAGGTTTTTTATCTAAATATTTGATTTTTAGGATATTATATCATTTAATACTATAGTATTGGTTTTAAAAAACTCATTTATGTCAATTTTGATCTTATTGAGAATTTGGTTTTTGGGAAAGTCATAACAACTTAATTACTTTAAAAAAAATTTGAATCAACTCTAACATGTCATTTTCACTTATAAAATTATAGGATGGAATAAAAATTTCCTATTTAAATTTATTTTCATATTTATATCATTAATTATTTTATTATTTCTTTAATAAGGTAATTATTGCATCATTATTATGTCATAAATAAATTTAATTATTTAATGTATAACAATTATAAATTAAAAACTAAAATATAGGAAATATTTTCGATCTCTAATGAATATTTATAGTCAAATTTATCTTCAGTATTTCCCTATATTAAAAATGGTTTATTTATTAAAATTCAAATTTAACACAATTAACTCTTCTTTAAATAAAATATAATCAATGTCCTAATCGAACCCAAATGGATCAAAAATAAATTTTTTTTTCTAAGGTATAATTTGGTTGAAAAAACGTTATCCAATAGAATTAGTACATGTGATGGGTAATTATAACAGTAATTTTACCTTTAATTACCATATTTACTTTTAACCATGGTAAATAAAATAAAAAATTTACTAGTCACCCAAAATTATTTTCATCATATTGAACCACGTTTTACTTAATGGTGTCAACCGTGTCTCATGGATTTTTTAAATTCCGTTCACATAAACTATAAAATTACATTCTATGCAAATTTGATAATGTGTCTAGAAGGTTGGTAAAAGACATTAAAACAATCAATAAATTTTTATATATCTGTAATTATTATAAAATGACTCCAATGAATTAAATTAGAATAATATAGGTATTATTTATCTAGTTTTACATTAATATAAATTTAAATAAAACTAATTATTATTTAAATAAAATGTCGGCTTAAAATAATAATAGAGTGTTGTTCACTATTTATCAAAAAATTTATTTCTTTCATAAAAATACTAATAACTCATCCTAATCTGATTTTGATAATATGAATACAAAAATGAAGTATATTTTGAAAAATAAAATTTAAATGAACTCAAAAGTTGGTTATTAATAATCATAACTGCATCTTAAATGGCTAGTTTGAATGGTCATGGTGTGATAGAACTCGAAGTTGCGTACATCTCAAGCTACTATATTATTAAAAGAGGAGCATACCGTGGAACATAGGGTGTTAAATTTTGGTTATATAGAAATTCATAACAATTCATATTGGATTTCATCTTAAAAACATCTGTTTTGATGATATAAACAAGTACTTACAGCTTCTCTCAAGTAGAACATTGAAAGATGGTATTATGATAACATACCTCTTCAGATTTCCATCAAACTTCTATTTCTCCTTTCATATACCCATTTGTTTTTAGAGTGTAGGGAGAACTATAACAATTTTGAATCTATGGTTTCTCAGATATGATTAAAAATCATTGCATTGGAATTTTGTACCATTATATGTTATCAATGTCTTTATATAAACCCCATTTCACTCTCGATATATTTTATAATGAATTTGAACATCTATATAGCCTCTCACTTGTGATTCGTTAGTAGGATGTTGGTAATTTGAGTAAAATAATCAATAAATTTGATAAAGAACAAATTTCAATTTTTTATTGACGTGTTATTGGCCTACATAAATTGGAATGAATAAGTTCAAGATTTCCGCTCGAATGAATCGGAAATTTTCTATTAATTTTATTAGTCATTTTACATTTATGATGAGTTATACAAACATATTAATCTCTTCACTTATATTTTAGAAAAGTTACATCAAAATCATCTTTAGAATGTTAATTTGATTCTTTTTTTCTCATGTTGCACTAGGCTACGATGTGACATCTTATTCTCATCTTCATTATATAGATTAACTGATTCATCAAGTTCTTTAATTTAAAAATTATTTCTGAAAAATATTTATCCTCATGTAAAATTGTTTACATCTTCTAAAATTATGATGAAATGAGAATCTCTTCTGAAAATCCCTTCTTTTCAATCATTACAATGTTTAATTACACTATGTATGTTATTATTTAACCCATAAAATTGATAATAACTTGATTTAAACTTTTCTACTTAAATCCCTATAATACTAAGTACATTGATTTTTAGTGAACTATCATTCCTGAAGGTAACAACTCCCCCATCATGATTTTCAAAACATTTTTATATTTTCAAACAATTTATCATGATTGATAAAAAACCACTATAATCATCCATGTTTTTTTCTTGTTTACTTTCTTTCAATGCTATATCAATAATAAATATCTTTACTCAACTATATTATTTCAAAATTATTTTTATTTTAAAATATAAGAAACTTGTTCAGGAAGTAGTGTTATATATTTTTCCACAGAATTTACCAACTTCATCATATCTTCTACAATATACCTCTAGATAGTCAAACTGATTTTTCGTTTGAAGGTTTATAAAGTCTTTCTATTTTACATTTCTTAATTATTGTGACATGTGAAAGTTGATCATTATATATCCACAATTTATTCCACTCTATTCAAACCTTTTCCTGGTAAATAAATGTTATTAAAATTGTTCTAATATATGTTCCCAGAAATACCCCAACACTAGTAGAACCCATAAAATCAA
The DNA here is from genome assembly GCA_963277665.1 of Viscum album. NCBI lineage: Eukaryota > Viridiplantae > Streptophyta > Magnoliopsida > Santalales > Viscaceae > Viscum > Viscum album. Next base: position 672,795,208 of record OY728133.1, read on the forward strand.
TTTTTTCAATATAATACTGATATTTCCCTATAATTTGACTTCCATGTTTAAAAACATCTTCTATCTTCAATAATTGCTGGTTGTGTAAAATATTTAATTTGGGAGTAATATTTGACATGTTTTTATGTTCTAGGTTTTTCACTTCCCTTCGCATCCCAAGATTTACTAAGACACGTATTCACTCCTAAAATGGTATAAAAATCAGACAAGCATTTTACTTTAGTGGGTTACGATTTCACATGATCATTAAAGATAGATTTTTTGAAGCTTTAGTTGATTCATATTTTACTTCTGAATCCATTCTGAAATTAAAATTCAATGTTTTTAAAGAATTTTTTCTCTCATGAATTTATGATTGAGACTTATTAATTTCCACTTCATTAGATGAGAAAATCTTACTGAGTTCTTCAAACTCCATTACCTATTTAACAATTCTATATTTTAAACATAAGATCTCCATGATGGATTCATTTTCATTCATAACATTATATTTTCCTCCTTTAAAAAAATTTCTAAGATTCTTTTTAATCATTATGATTTATTTCTTAAGAGTTATATTTTTATCAATACATAAATCAAATTTTTATCTGATCTGATACTCTCTCTAAGATTTATCACCTCTTTATTCATCTTATTGACTCTATGAGGAGTCTTTTGTTTTTCTATCATTTTGGAATTAATCATTTGATCATTTATGAACTATCAACTTTTAGATAGTTTTTTTCAGTTGGGTGGCACTCAACATTCTTACTCAACATACATATGTTATTTCCAGTAATCCAATTCTTGTAATTTTTTGATGAATTTTCTTCTTTATAAGTTTTATTCCACTTTTTCTATTGAGGGTTTTAATCATAATAATCGTTATAATCTCCAATGATATACTTGGGGAAATTCATTGTAAAGTTCCCAACTTCACGACACATAAGTAATTTGGGAGGAATTTTTCCTCTATACTTTCCACTTATACTTCTATAGTTCTTATAGATCGGATATATTATTTCACCATCCATTTCATCATCCTCATTATCTTCATAATCACAATGATCAACATTTTCAAAATACTGAATTTTTATCTTTCCTATATCATAAAAATAAATTTCATCATTAATATTATTTTTAAAAATTATACCTTTTACCCTTTCATAAGAAACAAAAATGTTATGCAGTTCTTCAAGAGATAAATCAAAATTATCTCAGAACGAATTAAATTTTGAATCAAAAATATCTGGAAAGTTTCTCATGAGTTTCTTCACTATTTTAGAATCTCCACGACATCAAAAAAGCCTATGATGTTTCAAAAAATCAACATTTAATTTTATGATGTGCTCATCAATAATATATTCATCTCTCATTATTATTACCTAATCATTGAAATTCAATATTTATAAAAAAATTTCTTTCACATTAGAACTCCATTTAGAAATAATACAATGATTTTCCCAAATGATCTTCGATTATTTGAGTCACATAAATTTCAAATAAAAATTTAATTATAAGGAAATAAGAATAAGAAATACTGAATTTCCATTAACATTAATGTTGTAAGAAACTGGTTATTATTTTTGAGGTACGGGCTTCTTCTTTTCCTTTTCCTTAAATGATTTTTGAGAGAATATGGAAAAATTGCAGAAATCCAAAATTTTAAAACTACACACCGTGTACTTTTCCCACACACCGTGTACTTTTGGCCGTGTTGGAATAAGTACATAGGGCGTGTAGCCTCGCCGGCCAAAAAGGGTGTAGGAATCAACTACACGCCGTGTAGTGGTCCTTTACACGATGTGTAGTCAATCGACAGGTTAAAAGTAAGGCGGTGGAGTCGCCGCCAGATGGGCGGTAGTACATTCCATGTACTCAGGAGTACATGCCGTGTACTCTTGTAGGTAGTTGAATAATTCCAGTGCTGCCAAATAAAAAGTTAATTGAAAGGAGTACATGCCTTCTAATCAGAAGTACACGCTGTGTACTTTGTTTTTTCAGATTAAAACAGGTAGTAGCCTCCTCATTTGGCAGAGGAGGCATTTGAGCCATTTTGAAGCCAAAGGAGGAGGCCAGATCTTTGAAGATCCATTGGGAGTTCGTCTGGAATCCGTTTCGGCTTCGGATGATTTCATTGGAACCGCACGGGTGAGCCCTCTCCCATCCTGGTACCGTTCCTTCCAATTCTTCTCCCAACGTAAGTTATTTACCATTGAATGGGTTTTTTTCTTCGTCAGATCTACGCTGTTTTTGGGCATTTCTGGAGCTGGAGTCCAGGTATAGTGTTCGTTGGCACATAAGGTAGGTGTCTTGGTGTTTAGTTTCCAACTTTCGTGCGTTTTTGTGCGTTTTCGTGCCACAAACCCATGTAGGGGTGTCGTGTGGATGAGGCCATTGCGATATTTAATACCTAAAATTGATTAGGTATTTAATTGTGATAATAAAATACTGTTTGGGATCGTTGCTTGTATCCAGGACCACCCTGAGGGGTGTGTTCCTCTGTTTAGCTGTTTGGCCAGGATACCCGAGGGTATGCCTTAAATGTAGTAACTGTAGAATTTCTTTTAGAGAAATTGCTTGTTTACTACATTATGATATGTTGGGCATGGCCCGGTTACCTGTTTTTCCGGAGGGCGTTGTTGTGATTAGCCTGATGGCACTGCACTATTTAGCCCGAGGGGTGTAGTATTTCCCCTGAGGGAAACCTTTCGTGCCTGAGGTCTTGACTTCTATGCCTGAGGGCGACACTTCCTATGCCTGAGGGCAATTTCTGTTACGCGTGAGGGCTATACCTAAGGGTTGGATTCTGCTTACCTGAGGGTAAGGTTTTGTTTGTCTGAGGACGTGGACTGTTTACATAGAAATGCACTATAGTGGTTTTTAATATTTAAATGGATTAAATGGAAAATAAAATGGAAATATAACTGGTAATTAGTTACTTTTGAGTACTACTTACTTTATTGCATTTTACTACTACACACTGTTGTAGCATGCATACACACAGATGGGCACGAGCCTTTGGTGGGTGCCTACTGAGATATATTTCTCACACCCTGTTTGGGTCATGCTTTTCGGCCCAAACAGATTTCGTTATTGTAGGTGTGGATAGGGGAAAGAGTCCCTATACAGGTACTTGACTGTTGTTGTGGAGTATGAGGGCCTGGGACCGACCCTAGGCTCGCGATGCCGCTGCTAGCTGTTTTTCTTGTTTGCTGTACTTTGTTTTCTGTTGTAATGTATTGATGTATAACATGTTCTAGATGTTTTCATAGAACATGAAACATGTAGCATCATCACTTATATACTGGTGGTTATATCCACTGCTGTAGTTATTTTAGTTGTGTATGTTTACTGCTTCCACTGTTGTTGTATGTTGATTGTGGTATTCCGTTGCGCTACACTTTGATAAATGAGGGCATAGTTTCCCCACTATCAAACCTAGGCCCTCACTGCTTGTCGGCAGCCTCTGGTGTTTGGGGAAATGCGCTTGAGGTCATGTGGCGAACCGGGCTCGGGGCACCCGTTGCATGCACCCGGGTCCAGGACGTTACAAAGTAGTATCAGAGGGGTTTCATTTCTTTGACTTACTATTTGGAGCCGTAGTCAGGGATAAGACAGAAAGGTAGTTGGTAATAAGCTGTGCCCAGGCGTAGCTAACCCGTGTACAGGGAAAAGCCAATCTACCTCGTATTTTTCATAATTTGATTTGCAATTTTATGATTGATATGTTTTCACCGTTTGGTGATGCAATAGATTGTGCTGTTATATTTTATCTATGGGTTCTATTTAGTTGCAACCTGATGAGATGAGGGTATGCCATCTCATGCATCATATAGGCACATGCTAGATATCACATGCCATGCATTGTTTCCATGCCATGTAGGTGCATTAGAATTTGCATGTTGTTGTGATAGTTGTTGTGTTAGTAGAGCATGCTGCTGTGATAGCTGCTTGATAAATACCTGCCTTGTGATATGGTATTATTTTTTGAGCTTGTTTATAGAATGGACGCCAAACTTTGGTCTTTGGGGAGTATGGGCCCCCATTGACCGTAATTTGGAATATCATTGACTGGTTATTAGTTATAACACAAATAAGATGTCAATATTTGATTCGTGGGTTGTATGGGCCCCCACGGGTCGGAATATGACACTTAAGTGTTGTTTTTTAGTATTTTTTGCCTTATGGAGAAGTTTCTGAGGAATACTGTCTGTAAACCTAGTATACACGCCGTGTAGTATTTTTATACATGCAATGTATGTTCTTCTGTTCGCGAAGAAAAATGAACTTTTTGAGTACACGCTGTGTACCAGATCACACACGATGTAGTCTCTTCCCGTGTCACAAATCGTGTGGGCGGCGACATGGGGTAAGGATGGCCTTGGTTAAGACCCGCCGTGTAGTTTTTTACTTGTCGTGTAGTGTTGACCCAGAGTTCGGCCCTGGAACTAACAACACGGGTCAGTGAACTCTTAGACAGAACACGCCGTATCAATTATAGACACACCATGTAGTGAGACCATGGGACTCGGCCATGTAACTAACAACACAGGCCGGTGTCACCTCTTTCAGAACACGCTGTGTACCTTTGGGACACGCCATGTAGTCTTGTCCGAGGACAGACCGTGTGGAGTTATTCGTGTGGCTGGGAAACGGGGTGGTGTACATGCCGTGTACGGGTGTAACATGCCATGTGTGGTAAAGCCGAGTAGTCAGCCGTGTCACAGACGACACGAGAAGTTGGAAAATAACGACGTACATGTCGTGTAGATATTATACAAGCCGTGTAGTTTTTGCGGAATGGAAGCCGTGTGGAATAGCCTTGTAGAAAGACCCGGGCAGGGGAAAGGAAGACAAGTACATGTCGTGTAGTCAGTGTACATTTCGTGTAGTCTTGTTTTTCAAATTTTGAAATGCCTTCTTCCTCTTGTTCCTTTGTGGTTCCTTCGTTTTATTCTTGATAATCTTGAATCTGAGGCGTGCTTTTGACATTTTAGTATCATGCCGCCAAGACGACTGCGAGTTGTTCGCCAGGAGAGCGGCGATGATTATACTCCGGAGATGGTGGGCCATGGGATACCAGTTGATCCACTAGCAGAGCCACATGAGGCAACAGCTGTTATACCGGACATAGGTGCGGAGGCACAGTTCTATGAAGGCTTATTGCAGTTCATGCAGACCTTTCAGGGAGCACCGCAGGCTGCCACATCTATGGCCCAGATGACATGTATCTTCCAACAGCAGCATCTGCCTACGTTTTTAGGGGATGGCGGACCATAGGCTGCAGATTCCTGGCTAGGATCGATGCAGACTATTTTTGAGCATTTAGAGACGCCTCCAGGGCGGAGGGTCAAGCTTGTGACTTTCATGCTGTGTGATTCTGCCAGGAGTTGGTGGGATGTTACCACCCAGTCAGAGCATCACAGGGACATGGCGTGGAAAGATTATCAGGCAGTCTTCTATGAATTCTTCATTCCCGGGAAATTGAGAGCAGATAGAGCTCAAGAGTTCATGAATATGCAGCAGGGCGCTATGTCGGTGATGGACTACTCTGCTCGTTTTACAGAGCATCAGCGCTTTGAACCTGTGCAAGTGGGTGATGACATGCTAAGAGCCAGACATTTTGAGGATGGTCTTCGGTATGACATTCGAGCGCTGGTGAATGTTTTCAGGTTACATATTGTACACACGATTGTGAACCAGGCATTGATTATAGAGAGGAACCTGAATGAATCTAGTGGTGTGGGCCAGGGCGGTTCAGCACCAATTACTATTACTATTTCTACTGGTAAGAGGAAGAGACAGATGGACTTCTCTTAGGGAGGCAGTACCAACCAGGCAGCTTCTTCAGGTGGACCAGTTAGGTGCTACTAGTGTGGCAGAGAGTGGCATAAGAGGCCTCAGTGTCCACGGGACCCAGTGGAGTGCCGAGCCTGTGGCAAGATGGGTCATCTACAGCTCTTTTTCAGGGCGTTTCTACCGGTGGATAGTGAGAGGGGATCTGTGAAGACTCTGCGTGCGGGAGCAGGACCAGTGGCTTCTTACCAGTCAGGGAACTGGAATACGTTAGGGCGTGCTGGCAGAGATGGTGGTCGTGGCCATGGTAGCCAGACACCAAGATCGCAGAGGCAGCAGGGCAGGATATCTCAGGGTAGCCAGGCTATGTCGCAGGGCCGCGGCACTAGGCAGGCATATGCAGTGCAACAGACCCAGAAGGAGTAGGATCCCAGACCTTCGACAGTCAGAGGTACTATTCTAGTAGCTTCTGTCTTGTCTTTAGTACTTTTTGATATGGGTGCTACACATAGATTTATATTTGTACCCGTTGTGGAGAGCCTTGGGCTCGGTGTTTCTACTTCTTCTGATATCTTGATGCTAGACACTCCGTTGGGGACTAGGACGGTTGGTGTGCGTCAGTGCAAGGAGTTCCCCCTTGAGGTTGGTGGGTGTCACTTCCTTTGGAACCTCTATGTTCTGGAGATGACAAGCTATGACATCATTCTCAGGATGGACTGGTTGCTTCCCTTCCAAGCATTTGTAGACTGCTATTGTCACAGGGTGCATTTCACGTCACCAGAGGGTGGGGAGTTTCTATACAAAGGCGAGTGGGATGTTCAGGGAAGTCGAGCTAGACCAGAGCATCATGGGTGAGGTGGAGTCACAGCCCAGATTGCGAGCTTATATCTGGATGACCAGGGGACTTGTCAGACGGTTTTCCCTCCAATTGTCAATCATTTCAGGGATGTCTTCCCGGACGACTTTTCAGGTCTATATCTGGTGCGTGAGGTGGATTTCTCTATCGATCTTGTGCTAGGACCAGCACCGGTGTCCAATCCTCCTTATAGGATGGCCACACCTGAGTTGCAGGAGCTCAAGAGGCAGTTAGAGGAGATACAAGAAAAGGGTTTTATCTGACCCAGTATTTCTCTTTGTGGTTCTCTGGTCCTTTTTGCGAAAAAGGCGGATGATACCCTTAGTCTTTGTGTGGATTATCGGAAGCTGAACTAGTTGACGGTTAAGAACCGATATCCCTTGCCGAGGATAGATGATCTGTTTGATCAGCTTCATGGAGAACGAGAGTTCTCAAAGATTGACTTGAGATCCGGATATCATCAACTACACGTTAGACCATCTAATATACATCTCACAGCTTTTAGGAGAAGGTATAGACTATATGAGTATTCGATTATGCCATTTGGGATCACGAACGCGCCAGCAGTTTTCATGGCTCTGATGAATTATCTGTTCCATCCGTATCTTGACCGATTTGTGGTAGTATTCGTGGACGACATCTTGGTGTACTCTCACACTCGACACGACCATGCCACCCATCTTGAGATCGTATTGAGTACACTGAGAGAGAATCGCCTATATACTAAGCTCTCGAAGTGCCACTTTTGGATGGACCAGATTCACTTCCTGGGGCATATCATCTCAGAGGCTGGAGTTTCAGTAGACCCATAGAAGGTGAGAGTAGTAGTTTCCTAGTATCATCCTAAGAACGTGTTTGAGATACGGAGTTTCTTTGGGCTTGCGGGTTACTACAGACGTTTCATACATGACTTCTCCCACTTAGCAGCACTGTTGATAGGTCTGACTAAGAAGGGTGTGAAGTTCGTTTGGTCTGAAGCTTGTGAGACAGCTTTTCAGGACCTGAAGGGAAGGCTGACATCAGTACCGATCCTGATACTCCTAGAGCAGGGGAGGAGCTATACAGTTTACTTTGATGCTTCTGGGATTGGGTTGGGAGCCATTTTGATGTAGGGCGACCGAGTTGTGGCGTACGGGTCTCGGTAGTTGAGTCCACATGAGAGGAATTACCCGACGCACAATCTCGAGTTGGCTGCAGTTGTGCATGCGTTGAGCTGTTGGAGACATTACCTGTTGGGAGAGAATTTTGTGGTTTTCACCATCCACAAAAGCCTCAAGTATATCTTTACTCATCATGACCTAAATCTGAGGCAGAGAAGGTGGGTCGAGTACCTACATTCCTTCGATTTTGATCTTGCCTATACACCTGGTAAAGGTAATGCAGTAGCCGATGCACTGAGCAAGAGGACATAGATACAGGTAGTGCAGGAGGCTAGTGGTGAATGGCAGCTTATGGCCTTGTTCTCTGAGATGCATCTGAAGGTGCATGGAAGTTAGGGACAGACTTATCTTTCCTCGTTTGCTATGACATCTACCCTCCTGGACAGAGTGAGGATGAGGCAGGTATCTATTTCAGAAGGCCTAGTTCTACAGGATTTGGTGGCAAGTGAGGACCCTCCTTCCGGTTGGACGATAGGCGATGACGAGGTTTTGCGTTTCCATGGACGTGTATGGGTTCCAGGGGATATGTGCGGGGAGATGATGAGGGAGTTTCATGCTTCAACTTGGGCAGTTCATCCCGGGGTTACCAAGATGTACCGAGACTTGAGACATCAGTACTAGTGGCCGGGTATGAAGAGAGAGATAGCTGGTTTTGTTACGAGGTGTTTCACCTGTCAGCAGGTGAAGGCAGAGCATCAGAGACCAGCTTTGCTGTTACAGCAGTTGCCCATTCTAGAGTGGAAATGGGATTATGTCGTGATGGATTTCGTGACTGGATTTCCAATGTCACCTCGAGGCAATGACGCTGTATGGGTTGTTGTGGACAGACATACAAAGGTAGATCACTTCTTTCCAATCAAGGATACCATTGGTGTGGACGAGCTCAGAAGGCTGTATATCTGAGAGATCTAACGTCATCATGGGGTCCCACGTTCTATCATTTATAATAGGGAATCCCTCTTTATGTATTGTTTCTGGAAGAGTTTTCCGAGGGCACTGGGTACAGAGGAGCTTCTGAGCATAGCATACCACCCTTAGACTGATGGCCAGTCAGAGCAGACGATACAGGTGCTAGAGGACATGTTGCGCGCATGTGTCCTAGACTTTGGGCTCTCTTGGGAGAAGTATATACCCTTAGTCTAGTTTTCCTATAACAATAGTTTTCAGGCAACTTTTTAGATGGCTCCATAAGAGGCTTTATATGGTAGTCCATGTCGATCATATTTGTGATGGTTAGAGGCAGGTGAGGCAGCTTTACTGGGACCATAGCTCGTGCAGGAGACATCTGAGTTGGTCCAGTTAATTCAGAAGTGGATGGCTACCGCGCAGTCTCGTCAGAAGTCTTATGCTGATCGCCGCAGATGACCTTTGGAGTTCGTGGTTGGGGATCATGTTTTCTTGCGTATTTCACCGAGGCACAGACACAAACGGATAAAGAGACAGGGTAATCATTCTCCGATGTATGTGGGGCCATTTGAGATTCTAGAGAGAGTCGGTTTGGTTGCCTATCAGTTACAGTTACCGCAGTGGTGTCGAGCCATGCACGACGTCTTCCACGTGTCTCCGTTTTGTCACTACCATTCAAACCGTCTCACACCTTTCAACCTAAGGAGGTTGAGCTGCAGCATGATGTGTCCTTTGAGGACCATCTGATCCGTATCGTTGACGGGAGCATGATGTTTTTCCGAGGCCATTCAGTTCCTCTCGTATGGGTGCTATGGAAGCATGGACGAGTGCAGGACGAGACCTGGGAGCGAGAGGCCAATGTACGTGCTCAGTGGCCAGAGCTGTTCTGATCTTTATCTTCGCCACCCTTGGAAGGGGAATTCGGGGACGAATTACTATAAGGGGGGAAGTTTGTAAGAACCCCGTTCTTATTATTGAGGTACGAGCTTCTACTTTTCCTTTTCCATAAGTGATATTTGAGAGAATATGGAAAAATAGGAAAATCCAAAATTTTGAAACTACACACCGTGTACTTTTCCCACACGCAGTGTACTTTTGGCCGTGTTGGAACAAGTACACATGGCGTGTAGCGTTGCCGACCACAAAGGGTGTAGGAACCGACTACATGTCATGCAGTGGTCCTTTACACGTTGTGTTGTCAGTCGGCAGGTTAAAAGTAAGGCGGTGGAGTCACCGCCAGCTGGGCGGTAGTACACGTCTTGTACTCGAGAGTACATGTCGTGTACTCTTGTCGGCAGGTGAACAGTGCAGGTGTCGCCAAATGAACAGTTAAATGAAAGGAGTACACGCCGTGTACTCATATGTACACACCGTGTACTTTGTTTTTTCGACTTAAAATAGGCAGTAGCCTCCTCATTTGGAAGAGGAGGCGTTTGCGCCATTTTGAATCCAAAGGAGGAGGCCCGATCTTTTAAGATCCACTGGGCGTTCGTCTGGAATGCATTTCGGCTTCAGACGATCTTGTTGGAACCACACGGGTGAGCCCTCTCCCATCCTGGTACCGTTCTAGCCAATTCTTCTCCCAACGTATGTTATTTACATTTGAATTGGTTGTGTTCTTTGTCATATCTACACCGTTCTTGGGCGTTTCTAGATCTGGTGTTTGGGTATACTGTTTGTTGGCACATAAGGTAGGTGTCTTGGTGTTTATTTTCCAACTATCATGCGTTTTTGTACGTTTTTGTGACATGAACCCATGTTGGGGTGTCGTGTGGCTGAGGCCGTTGCTATATTTAATACCTAAAATTGATTAGGTATTTAATTGTGAAAATAAATACTGTTTGGGATCGTTTCTTGGATCTAGGACCACCCTGAGGGGTGTGTTCCTCTGTTTAGCCGTTTGGCCAAGATACCCAAGGGTATTCCTTAAATGTAGTAACTGTAGAATTTCCTTGAGAGGAATTGCTTGTTTACTGCATTTTGATATGTTGGGCATGGCCCGGTTACCTGTTTTTACTGAGGGAGTTGTTGTGATTAGCCTGAGGGCACTGCACTATTTAGCCCGAGTGCTATAGTATTTCTCCTGAGGGAATCCTTTCGTGCTTGAGGTCTTGACTTATATGCCTGAGGGCGACACTTCCTACGCCTAAGGGAAATTTCTGTTATACCTGAGGGTTATAACTGCGGGTTGGATTCTGCTTACCTGAGGGTAAGGTTTTGTTTTTCTGATGACGTGGACTGTTTAATTAGAAATGCACTGTGGTGGTTTCTAATATTTAAATGGATTAAATGGATAATAAAATGGCAATATAACTGGTAATTAGTTACTTTTAAGAACTGCTTACTTTATTTCATTTTACTACTACACACTGTTGTTGCATGCTTACACACAGATGGGTACATGCCTTTTGTGGGTGCCTACTGAGATATATTTCTCACACCCTGTTTCGGTCACGCTTTTCGGCCCAAACAGATTTCGTTGTTGTAGGTGTGGATAGGGGCATGAATACCTATACAGGTACTTAACTGTTGTTATGGAGTAGGAGGGCATGGGGCCGAGCCTAGGCTCGCGATGCCACTGCTAGCTGTTTTGCTTGTTTGCTGTACTTTTTTTTCTGCTGTACTATATTGATGTATAACATGTTTTGGCTGTTTTCATAGAACATGAAACATGTACCATCATCACTTATATATTGTTGGTTATATCCACTAGTGTAGTTATTTCAGTTGTGTATGTTTACTGCTTCCGCTATTGTTGAATGTTTATTGTGTTATTCTACTGCGATACACTTTGATAAATGAGGGCATAGTTTCCCCACTATCTGATCTGGGCCCTTGCTGCTAGTTGGTAGCCTCTGGCGTTTGGGGAAATGCGCTTGAGGTCATGTGGTGAACCGAGCTCGGGGCACCTGTTGCGTGGCACTCAGGTCTGGGTCGTTACAAATGTCTCTACTATCATAAAAATTCATAGGAGCCTCTTTTTGAATGGTTGAAAACCCAATTATAATAGAATCAAAAACATATGGGACAAGATATTAAATATATATAGAATCATCTTGTTTTTTTATAAAATAATAATTTTCCAATTAAATGTATTAATTCCTATACTATTGATAGAATTTATTTTTTCTATGAGGGTAAATCAAAAAGTGAACATCCATTTAATATCAATTGAAGATCTAATTTTTTTAGAATAAGTGAGAGGTGGTGGGGGAGAATTATTTTTTAGCTTTCTAGAAAATCAAAATTTAGGAACCAGGACCCCTAAAACTAGTTAGATATCCTTCCTTATCAAATTCTAGTAAACTCAAATGCATGAAGAAATAGAAATGTAATCTTGCCTCACATGATATATAAGTTTTGTTCTTTTTTGGGGAACCTACAACCTTACCATAGATACTCCATTGGTTCAATGAAAATTCACTCTAATGAAGAGGTAAATAAAATTTGTATCAACTCTCATTAGACACATTTTATATCCTATAAGGAATGGTTATACTCACACCCATCGGTTTGAAAAATATTTCATACTATATTTTGTTCCATAAAAATTGAAACATTGAAGCTTTCATCCCCATGAGGAATCATTATAAAACTCAATTAGATGACACCTAGTATGATGGCCCTTAGTCCAATGAACCGCTTTTGAATGTGTAACTATATATGAAGTAATTTTCTCAAACAACCTCTAAAAACTCAAACTGATACCCTCAATCAAAATCCCTCTATCCTGTAAACTAAACACTCCTAATTCCAATATTATAATTAGAATACTCTTTTTGGCATCTATTCTTCAACTCAAAACAACATCCGTTGGAAACCTCACTTATGAAACAATTTTTTTAGAGTAATATATTTTATACATGTGTGATCAATGATAATTGCTATTTTACTTTTGATCATCTATTTATAATTACTCCATATTTTTTAAAGGTGTGAGACTGAAATGTGTTTCACACTATCCCAAATTCCAAAACAATAAATTTCACTAACATTTGAACATTATATTGTTCATGTTTAAATATTACCAATTCTTCTCAAGTCATCACAAAACTTCATGAATATTTACAAATTTTCTTAAATTACAAACCATCACCCCACAAATTTTAAACCAAAAAACTCTTCTTTTATCAGACCCTATTGAAGTAAATTCAACTAAGAATTCAAAATTTATAAATGATATTTTTATATATTCAATAACCAAAACAAATTAGTTTATAATTAAGTTATTTATTTTTTTTATCCTGAATGAATTGAAAAATATATATAATTTCTCACTCAAATTCCCCGGTTTAACTAAAAATTGTCAACAACTTTATCATAACATCTAAGGACATTAACTGCCATAAAATATTTGAATATATAAAGAATTAATCAGTTTTTGGTCTGAAAAAATGAGTATGCTGGAATTCATGAACTCCCTATTTGTATTTTATAATTTAATAATGATTGATTTCATGAGACACCACATTTCTTCATCTAAAAATATTAAATTTTCAAAAAAAATAATCATGTAATGGATCAGTGTCAAAATCTCAATTGATGAATCAACATCATAAATTATCTATTGAATTGAACAGATAAATTACATGATGAATATATATGAAAATATATCTATTTAATCAGTATGAAAATATATATACTTAATCAAAATGAAAATTTATCTATTGAATTGACATGGAAACTTATATATTTTTTTCATTTGTTAAAAAATATCTTTTAAATCTTAAAAATTTTCCTCAAGTCTCATATTTTTTTCCAATTTAAAACACAAATTATGTCATTATATGACTATATTATTGGTTAAAAAACTTATAATATCATCATATTCAATCTTACAATCATTAGAAAACTTCTACATTCTATTCATCTAGAGCTGATGATCTACATTAAAAAAACCTATGACTAAAGAAATACAATTTCTCCCATTATTCAATACCTTATATCATTAAATTTATCTTGATGTTGAAAAACATTAGATCAGAAAATAAATTTATAACTAGATTTTGAATGTTCCATTTAATTAACAAATTTTAAAGAAACATCTATCAATTTCCTTTTCAAATACTTTTGATTCAACAACTTATTTTTCCAATGAACAGAATTTGGTGGATTCTCTGATTGAGTAACTTTGTGAAACAACATTATTCACCAGGACATTCGATAAATTATTTGAAAAAAATTATAAACATTATGTAAAACATCTTTATCCTTAATTCTAAAAATAAACATTTGAGAAAAATTTAATATTCAAAAAAATACATTACATTCTTAAAAAACAAAAAATCACAAAGGATCTTCATTAACATGAAAAGATATAATAATTTATCTAATTAATGTTTTAAACATCAAATTGAATAGATTATTCTTATCTAAACTAATGATAACACCACAATTAACCATTTATACCATGTTTGAGTCATAAAACACTGGTTCTGTGGCATGAAATGTTAGATGATTGGATTAACTAAATTATAATTTTAATTTATTAATTACATACTTCAATAAATTGGGTATAGTTTTTCATTTATTCAAATAATTTTATATGACCTATTATATCTTGATACTGGGTGTATGGTCCAGGTCATAGTTACATGACATTCCAATTCTAATTTATATAGAATATGACTTTTATGATGATACATCATAGTAGACCATGACATTTCTATATAATGAGTATCAACAGAAATGGATATAAACATGCAAACAAAATAAATACAATTAAATGAGGATTCCAACTGAAAATTAAATGGTGTTTTCTTAATAAAATTGAAAGGTAAATCTATATAACCTAACCATATTCTTGTGATATGAGAGCTAATCTGAATTCATGGACTTAGTTGTGGGGGGTTGGGAGTGTCTATAACGATCATTTTGTCCTGTAATGGTTTCCTTTTTAAACCTAGAACATCTTGTAGGAGTATTTATGGTGGGTTTAGGATAAAATATAAAGGCTTTTACTTGTTCTAATCACCTATATGTGATATTTTAAATTGTTAAATTCTCCTATGAAGAATACATTTGGAATTTTATAATCATGAAACCACAATGACCTTGTTTCAAATGCTATGATGGCAGTGAAGACCATGCTCCAAAGGTGATGGGTCCAGATCCAGTTATATTACCTCCCAATACACAGCCTACGATAGCACCAGCTATTCCTAATGTGGGTATAAATGCCAAGAATCAAGAATATATATTCATTTAATGTAGTTTATTCATGGAGTTACTTGACCTTCCATGACATTGGTAATGCTGATGTGGAAATTCAATCAGCAACACCCAACTACGTTTTCATGTGGTTATGGCCCTACGGCTACTCGGAATATTTTTAGGCCATTTTTTCTATATTTGAGGATATAGAGACAACTATATAGATAATGGAAAATATCATAACTTATTTTGTGTGTGGTTTTTCCAACTGATTGTGGGATGTAATTACCCAGGATGAATGAAATTTGGATATGATATGGTGGGATTTATAGAATGTCTTCTATGATTATTTATTTCCAAAAACATTGAGGGATGACCTAGATAGAATGTCTAGTAACATAAAACATGGAGGTTTTTATATAATGGATAATTATACCCAATTTTGTATATGTTAGCGATTCAAAAAAACCCTAGCTCGTGATGAGCTTATGATGGAGAAGTGATTTGAGGTGGGCTTGGGCCTGTATACACCATCTGTTTATAGGATAATATTCTATGGTTGACTACTATTATGGATATATTTAACCAATCCATCATAATTTAGTTTAATCTTATGTAAGTAGAAGGAGTGAGCCAATGTGGTTCATCACCATGACTTGGTAGTAGTTCGTATAGTAGAAGGAATCATCACTTTGAGGATTCTCATTTGGGTAGTGGTAGTTATACCATTCATATAGATGGTTTTTTTATAAGTCACTAGTGTTTGATGTCAGGGAACCTAAAACCACAATGCATGAGATATCTATTTGAGTGCAAGGGGTATAGAGGGACGTGTCATATTCATCACTTCTGTAGGAACTGTCCAATATTTCTTATGGAGAGAGAGATGAACAACACAGATTCCACATTATAGATAATGGACAGTACTACCTCAATAGGAAAGAACATGGAGTACAATCAGCCACTCTGGGTGAGGTGGTGGACAATGAATAGGGAACACAACTAAGTATTAATAGCACGGGAAGAGTATTCCTACTCAGGATGGTTAGGTTGTGACACATGGCTTCAGTATGGACTACATACATGTAATTAATCATGTGCTAGAGGATTTGAGTGATAGGACTACTACAATTTGAGTTATTATTCTAGTACACTCTACTTAAATGTCCACATTATTTTACATAAGTTCATTACACTCTTTTATATATGTTGATATTTTAGATATTATATTCTTTGATATAGATTACGTTCTTGTTTTGATGACACTCGATATCTCATTGGGTATTTGACCAATGAGTTCTCACCGATATAAGGAATGTCCCCTTGAGATTAGAGGTTTTCTATTCGTTTGGAATATTTTTTCATCTACATGAAAGGGGTTAATTTTATTCTTTGGATAGAAAAGTTAGTTCCCTATCAATACCATATGTGATGATATCATTGGAATGTGATGTTTACATCACCATAGGATGGTGGAAATATTTACAAGGGTACTAAGATGTCTTTGTGAATCAAGATGGACCTAAGAATCATGTGCATAGTAGATTCATAGCATTGATCTCAAGTATTTTTATATATTATCAGTGAATTTTTCCTACAATTTTCTCTCATATGGTTTATCCTTTTAAAGATGACTTCCCTAAAGTATTTTTTGGGATACCTCATGTGAGAGAGGTGGAATTTATAGTTGATCTAGTTTCTGGAGCGGTACTAGTTTCCATTAATCCTTATAGGATGGAACCTATAGTGAATATAGAAGTCATTAAGAGTTTGTAATAATTATAAAAAAAATGATTAATCCAACCTATTACCTCTCCATGGATTTCACCATTCCTTTTTTTCCAAAAGGCTGATGGTACTGTCATGCTTTCCATGGATTACCAATGGATGAACCATGTCATAGTAACAAATTGGTATACCATACATCATATAAGTTATCTCGTTGATAAATATTTTATTATAAAGGGTGTCCCCAAATATTGATTTGAGGATGATATACCATCAGCTGTGTGTTAAGACATTAAACATACCTCATATCGATTTTCAAAGAAAGAATAATATTTATAAGTACCTGGTAATTCCATTTAGTCTCATGAAAAAGCAATCCATTTCCATTGACTAGATAAATCATGTTTTTCAAATATATTTGTACTCATCTGTGTTAGTCATTATGGATGGAATATTGGTTTACTCTCTCACTCAACATGACCGTGCCCAACATATTGAGATCATGGTGAATACACATGTATAGAGAAAAATTAATTAAAATCACTCTAAATTCATCTTTTGGATTGAAAAAATCTATTTATATAGTAATATCATATAAATTTTGTGAGTATCAGTACACCATGAGATGGTGATATGTGTAGTTTCATAGGAGAATCCTAGTAACATATTGGATATATAGAGTCTATTATGGCAATCCAAGTATTACGGATGCTTCATCTATTATTTTTCATGAATAGATGTACCTCTTAAGGTCTTAACTAAGAATGGTGTCAAAATTTTATGTTCATAATCCTATAAAAAAATACATTCGTGATTTGAAAGGTAGGATGGATTCATTGTTCATCATGATTCTTCTATAGTATGTAAAGAGATATATAGTTTATTATTATGCATCAGGCATCGGGCTGGGAGTATCCCTAATGCCAAATTAGTGAGTTGTAGCATACGAGTCTCCTTATTTAAGGGATAATGACTGGACATACCTGATACATTCCCTTCATTTGGTAGTAATGGTGCAATATTTACACTGTTGGAGGAATTAATTTATAGGAGAATGATTTTTGGTGTTCAAAGTTCAAAAAAGAATCATGTATATATTTAAATATTGTGAATTACTTTTTAGGTAGTAAAAGTTGGTTGAATACCTATAGTACCTCAATTTAGAGATTTATTATATTACTAGTAAATAAAATGCAGTAATTGATGCTCTAATATGGAATACATTGACATAAGTAGTTTGGGAATCCAATGGTGTGTGAGAATTTATAGACTTTTTTCAGAGATTCATATTGAGGTTCAATAGAATAATGGGTGGATAGTCCACAAAATTTATAAATCTTTTATACCATTCGGAAATGGTAATAAATGATGAGAATATAAGATTGTAGGGGCCTAGTCCAAAGGGAGAGTGTTTCAAATGAGTATTCATCGCCTGGTTTGTCAATGGATGAGGATGTGACCTTATGTAACACCCCAGGTAAATAAATAATACGAAATTTTCATATTTATCCATATTTTTAAATAAAATATTAATATTACTTTAAGGTAGTGTCCTCTCATGGGTTCTTATGTTTTATTTTTCTTCTCCAACACTCTAAACTCTTTTTATTACTTTATTTTGTAAAAAAACAGTATCTCCAATATACTAGGATGTTTTTATGTGAAGGATTCGTGCTACACATACACACACCTTCATCCAATGGTTAATGAACATGCTGTTTTTCTGGATGGCGAATTACTGCCTCACGAAACGATGATTGTTCAATATTCTTTTAACACTTCAAAGGTGGAAATTTAGATGTCACTATATTTATATATGATATATAATATTTTTATGTTTTCCTTAATCTTCTTTATTTTTCATTTATGGAATACCTTTATGATTTCCATTATGGGTAAATGCGATATCTTCATTTTAGGAAGTGCGGACTACCGCCCCCTAAAAATGATTTGATTCGTTATTGCCATATGTGGGACGTATAAAGGGTAGAATTAATGTTATTACATATGATATCCTACTGTAATTATAATATAACTTTAAATCATTGTTATTTCATTGCCATTAATACAAAAAATAATAATTAACAATAGCGATCATGCATACGTACGGCTTACCGTCTCCATGAACGGTACATTTCATTTCTTATTTCCAAATGTTATGTACTATTATAAGTACATATATATATTGGATATATATGTAATATATTACATATAAATGATGGATATCATTCTGTAATTATAATATATATATCTCTCATTTTGTTTTAATTCCATTAATATGACAAAAAAAGAAAGTAGCGTTCATGCGTACGTACGGCCTACCGTCTCCATGAACGGTGATTTTAATTTTTTATCTCCAAATGTTATGGAATAGTATAAAATGAATATATACGGGATATATATGATATTTAAACCATCAATACTATTCTGGATATGATGTACCTATAACTACTTGGAAAATTCTTTTCCAACAAGTTCAATTTTTACTCATGTACCGAACATCGACAAAAACGTATGATATGAACTCACTTTATTAACCAATTATTATAAAATTATAATATGTGATATGAACTGAATAATAATCTTTAAAAGAGTTCCTTAAGAAATTATAAATTGACCAAATTTTATTATTCTGGAAATTAACGAACGATCGAGTCATGTCGGACACGAGGTAATGGATCTTACCCCTCCCTTTCTTTTTACTAACTCTCCTTTATGTCACTTCTTTTAATCTCCTCTTCGTTATGCTGGGGTATGTTATTTTATATTAATATTTCTGTAAATTTTATTTTAATATCGTGAGAGACCCTATTTTATCTCATCAATCCATTTTTTGAAGTTTTAAGTGGCACCGTTAGGCTGCCGAGTTTTCGTAAGGGATTTTTCATCTCACTTTTATTCTCGTGAGATTTATGCTACATTTGCCACCATTTCCTTTGAGTGGTGTATGTAAATACCATTATTATACTCATTATGTAATATAATTTCATTTATGGGTATTTACATATTCATTTTATTACACTTCTTCAATGGGGTGTATGTTTCGAAAGTTACCCAAGTCGGTAAGGGAACCTTTCACCCTCCTCTTTTTAAAAGACATCTTTTGTTATGTATTTTAATTTGCAGACTATTATGTTGGGATATGTTCTTCAATATCCTTATTGATGTAAATTTTATGTCCAAGTTATGAGATACCCTTTTTATCTCTCATCAACTCATTTTCTGAATTTTGAAGTGACGCTGTTAGGCTGTCGAATTTTACCAAGGGAACTTTTTAACCCAATTTCGATTTCTTTGGGTTCAACATGTAGTTATTGAATATGTCATCCTATGAATATGTGTGAATGAAATTTTATTGTATTACACTTAATGTCTACTTGTATTGGGTGTATTTATATTTGTCACGCATAATTTTGAGATTGATTTATCATTAATTTTAAGGATACATTTTTTATAAGTGATTTCATCACATTTTACATTTCTCTTGAGACTTCATTGTTGTTATGAACCAATTCACTCATATATGGTGAATATAATATCCTTCGGAATATTATATCATGAATCCATTTATTCTCATGATATTATATATTTCTGACTAAAAGTTATTCCTCAATTATTGTATTCAAGTGTCTCTAATTTTGGTAAAAACCCTTTTACCAAAATATCGCTTTAAATGTTTTAATGATTTGTTCTCATTAATATCCATGATTTCAAAAATGTTTTTAAGGATTTATTTATATGGATATTAATGGTTTAAAATGTTAAAAGCTTCAAGGTGGTATGGGATACTTTGATTCAAAATTCCTTTTATTAAATGTTTTAAATGGTTTTGAAAATGGTTTTTTTGAATGAAATCATTATTTCAATATCCTAAAATATTATATTGATATTGAAATGTGTAAATGTTATATTTTATTTATGCATGATTTATGTGATACGTTTATGTTATGGTTCTTGGGAATTTTTATGAAAACAGGTTGTTACGTGAGAAACTAAGGGTGGGTGAGCCCGATATAGCTCTCCAATGCATTGGGTAATGCGAAGGGGTTAAACTTTATGGTTTCCTCAAAGAGATTTAGGGAATATACTGTGATGGGTATTCCAAACCTAACCAAGAGGGTTCTCTCTACATAAGAATGTTATGAATGCCTCAAGTTACCTCTATGCCTTATGATTTCAATGTTTTATTCGTGATTTGATGCGGTATGTTAAAGTTCTTATGTTTTAGGAGTAAAATATGATTTCATTGATTCTTATGTATACATGTACTCATGTTTCCTTTCCATATTTTTATATCCCTTACTGATATTTTTATGCTCATCACATTTTTTTTGAAATTTTTTACACAGGACTTAAAGATGAATAGGGTCAAGGATGGGATCAAGGAAAGACATGCTCTCAAAAACATGGAACTAGGCATGTTTCTTTGAAGTGTTTTTTTATGGAAACATAGTAGAAGTGTCTACTTTGTAATATTTTGAGATGTAATAGTTATGTACTAATTCTCGTAACTCTAAACCTTAAAATATCCTCAATGTGAATTATTAATTTAATTCAATATTAAATAAGGTGTAAGGTCGGGGCCTTGTAGTTTGTATCAGAGGTCAGTTTAGATAACTTTAGAGGTTAGGGTATTCTCTAGGCATATGTGACATTACCATAATGGTTAGGATTTAAGAAAGAGTCATAGTTTATGATAAAGTGAATGAGTAAGTATATCTTAGTGTTTATCTTACTAATTAGTACATGATGGTTTTGTTGATATACTCACACGGAAATTTCTGTTTTTAGTGAATGGATGGATCTATCAGGCACCAAAGTGAAAATAGGTTTGAAGGAAACTATGATGGATCTCTGATTTAGAGACTGGATGAAATGGGGGATTCAATGAGGAAACTCATGGTTGTTCTAAACCAACTATCAAGGAGTCATGATCAACCCCTTGTACCTTGGTATGTTCTGTAATGCATCATGTATGAGATGACCAATCGATGTGGAAGTTCAGGTAAAAATTATAAAGGTAACCATTAGGGTTTATATGATCCTTACAATTGACGTAATTATGGGTTATTATATATTATGATGGAAAATGAATGGAATGAGATAAACGTGATGTTAAAATATGTTATGATTATTTTTTAAGATTTTATCTCATTTTGGGGAATGTTTTAATAATTATATAGTTTTGGAAAAAGGAAAACACGTAGACCGTGTGACAACCCATCGAGTCGGACAAAGCTGCGGGAATCGAACCCACAACCAAAGTGTGATTGGTATTTATCACCTACCACTGGACTACGTGAAGTCCATGGTTAGTTTGACTAATTATTTTTAGTTAGATGATTTGAGGAATCAAGAGTAAGTTTATTTTGGGTTATCTATGGAAATGATTAACCTATCATCGAGGATATGTGATTAGGTTAATTACTTTTTAATATGAGAATTTAAGAGAAACTGATGTTATTTGGAGATAAAAGTTAATTTGTACCTTGGAAGACTATGTGATTAATTCCTTAAAATATTTGGGTTTCAATCTTAGTTTGGATTACTTTGAAGAATTTTATGGACAATTGTTTATCGAATGTTCTTCTTTTAACATTGGGTTTTTTTGGACATATTTTGGAGATTAAGAGTAGATTTTGTTTTTATAAAGGATTATACTTTTGTGGATAATCTGATCTCATACTAACAATTTTGGTTTTGGAGTTTGTCTAAAGACATGGGAAATATATAGTTCTCTTTTGTGGATTAGGTGATTCTCAAGAAGTTGATTATAGTACTCTTAATGCAAACAAGTCTTCCTAAATACTCATCTTTTATATAAAATATGAATTTGAATAATGAATCTAGTAAAAGATGAAAGTCTACGTGAAAAATAAGTATGTTTCATTATGATTTAGATAAGCTCAAAAATAAATTCCTCAATGAAGAGTAACTTAAAACAAAAATGTTGTCTGTTAACTTTTCCTACTGGGGAATCGAATACTGTTTAACCCATCACAAGTTTGGGATTTTCTTATAGTTAACTTTCTCCTAGACATGTTTACTATCACTATCCCTCAGAACATGACCCTTTTTTCCTCCATATCCATGTTTTACAAAATAGAATCCTAGTATGGGTTAACTTAGGATACCTTTTTAATTCTCTTTATTTATTTTAAAGTGATAGTTTTATTGACTCTTGTTCCGATGTGGAATTTTCAATGATGTTTCCAAGCCTAATTTTAAAAATTGCGAGGACAGAATTCCAAAAAGGGAGGAAGGATGTAACACCATAGGTAAATAAAGAATATGACATTTTCATATTTATCCATATTTGTGAATAAAATATTAATATTTCTTGAAAGGGGATGATATGCTCGATGGCGTACCCAATACGCAACAACAAGTGTCTTGGGAATCTTGGGTTGTACTCTAATAATAAAATCATACTATTTTAAATGGTAGTTATCGCCTAGCCGTTATAATGGCGGGAATGAACGAAACAAACTACAAAATGATTATATATGTTTGTCAAATATTTTTACTTTTATCAAATAAATGTTAGAGGCTTAAAATGTGAATGAATCCAATTTTAAGCGTAAGTATTCTAATATTCTTTAAAAGGTCGATTATCCACATTTTGATGGTGAAAGATTTTTAAATCCACTTTTTGAAATTTTCATATCTTATATTGGACCAAATAAAATTCTTTTTTAGAATTGAGACATCAAAATTTACATTCTGTAAATATTTGGTATCTTTTCAATAAAGTTCATTTTTTAATGAATAGTGAAAAATGTTGTATTTTAATTCAAAAACTCTTTTTAATCTAATTTATTTATATGATTAGATTATCTGTTTAATTGGTTTTAAAGTCCAATTATAATATATTTATACAATTTCATCCAATAGTGGTCATTGAAATTAATTTCACTTGGAAATTGGACTTAAACTAGTGTCAATCTTTTAATAGATATTGTTTCTTATAAACATGCTATTTGTTTTAATAGCGGGAATTAATTATTAAATTAATTAATGAAACATATATGTTTTTAATTTTTTAAAATTGACATCATATTTTAATTCGGAATGTCAAATATATCTTAGGGTGAATTTTTTGTATTTTTCTGAAAAACATCAATTTTTGATGAATAGTGAAACCACTAAATGGTAGTTAAAAAAACTGATTTTTCGTTTAAATGAAACTTTGCCACTTCTGTGATTTGATTTTCAAATATCTGACAAACATGGTTTTCATTAGGAATTAAAATGTGGTTCAATGATATTAAAATAATTTTTTGGTGAATAGTAATTATTATGTTTTATTAATCTTCATTAAAGGTAATTAGTGTAATTTAAGGTAAAAATAATGTTTTAATATAATGAAATGACCTAGACACATGTCCTACCATCATTGGATGTGTCATGGACAACCAAGACAATCCATGGGTCAACATGGGGACACCATGGAGCCACTTTTCTAGGAAAATGACATAAATGTCTATTTATTTAAAGTGAAAATTAATATGTCACAAACATGTGTTGTTTTACAAAAAAAAATTTAGATGGGGATATACAAGTCATATTTTTTAAAATAAATATTAACTAGAAATATAAAAATATTGCCTACATCATGATATTTTTTTTATAATTTCTAGACACTAAATAAATTAAATTATTTATGGCACCATGATGATACAGCGATTGCCTCATTATTTAACTATTTAAATAAAATGAAAAGATAATGTAAAATATAAGACCTAAACTTCTCACAAACCTATTGTATGGGTGGATTTAGAAACCTTATCACCTTATCCTTGAACTATATCCTTTTGGGACCTTGAAAATCCGAAAAGAAATATATAATAAAGTAATATTTTATAACCTTCCAAGAGTGCCCCTCCTCTCCTATTATAAAGGGCCGCCACCTCTACCACCTTACCCACACCTCTAGAGGCATTGGTTCAACCAAACCCTTCCCATTTCATCTCTCCAAATCCCTATCTTAATAATTGGCGCCTCACTTTGGGCAGAATCCTTTCCAAGTAATCCATTGAACTCAAATCAAAGAGAGTTACCCGATTTAAAGGTAGTGTCCTCTCTTGTGTTCTTATGTTTTATTTTTCTTCTCCAACCCTCTAAAATCTTTTTATTCCCTTATTTTGTCAAAAAAAACATATCTTCAATATACTATGATGTTTTTATGTGATGTATTCGAGCTACACTTACACACACCTTCATCTAATGGTTAAAGAACATAATGTTTTTGTGGATGGTGAATTACTGCCTCACGAAACGATGATTGTTCAATATTCTTTTAACACCTTCAAAGGTGGCCATTAAGATGTCACTATATTTATATATGATATAAAATATTATTATTTTTTACTTAAGTTTCTTTATTTTTCATTTATGTCATACCTTTATGGTTTCCATTATGGGTAAATGTGATATCTTCATTTTAGGAAGTGCGGACTACCGCCCCCTCAAAGTTATTTGATTCGTTAATGCCATATATGGGATGTATAAAGGATGGAATTAATGGTATTACATATGATATCCTACTTTAATTATAATATACCTTTATATCATTATTATTTCATTCCATTTAATAAAAAAAAGAAATAAAATTAGCGTTCATGCGTACGTACGGCTTACCGTCTCCATGAACGGTACATTTCATTTCTTATCACCAAATGTTATGTAATATTATAAGTACATATATAAAATGGATATATATGTAATATATTACATCTAAATTATGGATATAATTATGGTATTATAATATATATATCTCTCATTTTGTTTTAATTCCATTAATTTGACAAAAAATGAAATTAGCGTCAATGCGTACGTATGGCCTACCGTCTCCATGAACGGTGATTTTAATTTTTTATATCCAAATGTCATGAAATAGTATAAAATGAATATATACGGTTTATATATGATATTTAAAACATAAATATTATTCTGGATATGAAGTACCTATAACTACATTGAATATTATTTTCCAACAAGTTCAATTTTTACTCATGTACCGAACATCGACAAAAACGTTTGATATGAACTCACTTTATTAACCAATTATTATATCATTATAATATTTGATATGAACTGAAAAATAATATTTAAAGGAGTTCCTTATGAAATTTTAATTTGACCAAATTTTATTATTTAGGAGATTAAAGAACGATCGAGTCATGTTGGACACGAGGTAAGGGATCTTACCCCTCCCGTTCTTTTTAAGTACTCTCCTTTACGTCACTTCGTTTAAGCACCTATTTGTTATGTTGGGGTAAGTTATTTTATATTAATCTTGCTTTAAATTTTATTTTAATATGTTGAGAGACCCTATTTGATATCATAAATCCATTTTTGGATGTCTTAAGTGGCGTCGTTAGGCTTCCTAGTTTTCGTAAGGGATTTTTCATCTCACTTTTATTCCCATGAGATTTATGCTACATTTGTCACCATTTCCTTTGAGTGGTGTATTTAATACACATTATTGTACTCCTTTTGTAATATAATTCAATTTATGGGTATTTACATATTCATTGTATGATACTTATTCAATGGGGTGTACGTTTCGAATGTTACCTAAGTAGGTAAGGGAACCTTTCACCCTCCTCTTTTTAAAGGACTTATTTTGTTATGTATTTTAATTCACATACTATTATGTTGGGATATGTTCTTCTATATCCTTATTGATGTAAATTTTATTTCCAAGTGATGAGATACCTTTTTTATCTCCCATCAACTCATTTTCGGAATTTTGAAGTGACTCTGTTAGGCTGTCGAATTTTAACAAGGGAACTTTTTAACCCAATTTCGATTTCTTTGGGTTCAACATGTAGTTATTGAATATGTCATCCTTTGAATATGTTCGAATGAACAGTTAATATTTTACAATTAATACCCACTTATATTTGGTGTATTTATATTTGTCACAAATAAATTTGAGATTGATTTGTCCTTAATTTAAGGAAACATTCTTTATAAGGGATTTCATCACATTTTACATTTCTATTGATACTTCATTGTTTTCATGCACCAATTCACTCTTATATAGTGTATATACTGTCCTTTGTAATATTATATCATGAATCCATTTATTCTCATGATATTATAAAGTTATGACTAAATGTTATACCTCAATTATTGTATTTAAGTGTCTCTAATTTTAGTAAAAAACCTTTAACCAAAATATTGCATTAAATGTTTTAATGATTTGTTGTTATTAATATCAATGTTTTCAAAATAGTTTTAAGGATTTATTTGTATGGATATTAATGGTTTAAAATTTTAAAGGATTCAAGGTGGTATGGGACACTTTGATTCAGTGATCTCTTTATTAAATGTTTTAAATGGTTTTGAAAATGGTTGTTTTTGAATGGATTCACTATTTCAATATCTTAAAATGATATATTGTGATTGAAATGTTTATATGTTATGTTTCCTTTATGCATGTTTTATGTGATACGTTTATGTTATGGTTCTTGGGAATTGTTATGAAAACAGGTGGTTCCGTGATAATTTAGGGGCGGGTGAGCCCGATATAGCTCTCCAATGCATTGGTTAACGGGAAGGGGTTAAACGTTAAGGTTTATCCGAAGAGATTTAGGGAATATACTATTATGGATATTCCAAACGTAAACAAGAGGGTTACTCTCTAAATAAGAATGTTATGAATGCCTCAAGTTACCTTTATGCCTTATGATTTCTATGTCTTATTCATGATTTGATGAGGTATGTTAAAGTGATTATGTTTTATGGGTAAAGTATGATTTCATTGATTTTTATGTATACATGTACTCATGTTTCCTTTACATATTTTTATATCCCTTACTGAGATTTTTATGCTCATCCCAAGTTTTTGATATGTTTTACATAGGGTTTAAAGATGAATAGCGTCAAGGATGGGATCAAGGAAAGACTTGCTATCTAAAACATGGTACTAGACATGTTTTTTTAAGAGTTTTTTTTTGGAAACTTAATAGAAGTGTCTACATTGTAATATTTTGAGATGTAATAGTTATGTCCTAATTCTATAAAACTCTAAACCTAAAACGATCCTTAATGTGAATTATTCATTTAATTCAATATTAAGTAAGGTTTAAGGCCGGGGCCTTATACCTTATGCATGAATGACTATGTCTACATTCCAACAGATATCTGAGAGGAGTTGGTATTTTAATTTCCTTCTTTGGTATGGGTAGTGCATCCAAACATAACCAAAATATGTCAACACTTAAATTATCATTATTGGTGTCTTGGTACAAAATTCAAGATGTATGGAATTATTATTAAATGTTCCACCTATAAGATGATGAAGTTAGAACATCAACAATCAATGATAATTTTATATCCATTTTCAATTCTCAAGTATAAGTGGGATAATTTTACCATGGAATTAATAACAAGATTTCATAGATTTCATCGAGTCAATAATGTAGTATGGGTTATCATTGATCAGTTGATGAAGGTCACCACATCCTGTATAATTGGTAGAAATTAGCAGTTCAAGATATAGGGAGGTTACAAACTAAACTCATCATGCCCCTTCATGGAGCTTTATGTTGTATCATATCAAATAGGGATTCTCATTTAATGTCATAGTTATTGAAGGGGTTTCTAAAGGCCTTATCTATGCAGATATTTCTAAGCATAAACAATCACCCCAAACCGATGATCAAATAGAGAAATTGATTTAGGTGTTATAGGATATGCTCTATGCATGCATCCTTTACTTTAGAAGATTTTTTTCTAGAAACACATACCCCTAGTTAAGTTCACATATAATTATAGATTTCAATATACCATCCATATGGATCCGTATGAGGCCTTGTATGGTAGGCCACAATGATTCCTCTATGTTAGGTTGTAGGTAGGGTAGGAAACATTTATTGGACCACGTCTCATTTAAGATAATTTAAAATATGTTGGACTACTTAGGAAGCCATTATAAAAGCTCAATCAAGGACGAAATTATTATCAAACAATTATCAATGAAATATTGAGTTTGAGTTTGGGGATTGACTTTTCTTTCTTGTTTCTATAACTCTAGCACAGTGAATAATTTTGGGGTAGGGTAAAACAGATTATAGATTTGTCAAATCCTTTAGGGATATTAGAGAGAATCAGATGAAAGTGTTACATCATATAACATCCTCAAAGATATCAGTCTATTCACATAATTATTAATATGTCTTATATTTTTAGTGTTATCCAGGAACATCAAATATTTTGCAGCCTAAGGAGGTTGACATAGATGTGGACACTTATTTTGAGGACTACCCAATGTGTATCCTAGATCAGAGCATGATGTATCTCTGAGATATGTTAATTCATCTAGTTCGAGTGCTATTGTTGTAAGATCGAGTATAGGATGAGATCATGGAGAGAAAATTTTATGTATGTGTTTAGTGTCTAAATATATTGTCTAGTTATTATTTACTTCCCTTTTAATGATAACTCAGTAATGAGTTTCTTTAATTAGGGAAGGTTATAATGACCCTTATTTTTATGAAGGTACGTATGATTTGTATTAAAATTTAAGCCATTTTTTTATCAAAGAAAATGATCCCTTTTCTCTAAGGAATGTCTCAGGAGCATCTGACATTTGTTCTGAGCATGAAGCATTCAGGTATGGAGGAAAAGCATTGGTGCACAATGTGTCCAAAATGTGAAACTGAGACCACATGGTTTCGAAAAACAATGTTGTCTATTAAAGAGGTATATGGAGAATGTGCATAGGATGATAATTGTTTATATAACCAAACACGTAACCCACTAACGGGGTTCTGTTGGAAAATATGTAGCACAAAGGGTGTCCATGGTTTTTCAAACCATGTGCATGAACCATGTGAGGGGGTTTCCCCTATATAGTTCCAACCAAATGGCTATCCCTTTATTTTTCCTATCATGTGGACAAACCCTATATCTCTTTAAAATTGGAAAAATGACATTTTCAACCTCTTTCCCTTAAATAACAGTCATCTTTTTATCCCTCCTCCATGTGTAGTATCCCCTTAGATGCTCAAGACACCCCTCCTCATTAAAGTGTGTCATCAAGAATGCGCTTCCATTCAACCTCTATTTTGAGTACCTTCGTTCATATAAGATTATAACTAGTAAGATATTTAATCCTATTCATTCCATCATTCATTTATATCTCTATATTTGGTGATATTTCTATGTGAGCTAATATGCCTTGTTTTCATGGAATTTTTCTATTCATCAATTTTCCCCCTTATGCTTAATATTAAACACCCATATGAAATGGGGAGTCATCCAAGAGACTAAGGTAGGTGTTCTAGTAATTTTCTATAATGGTTCAGGTGTTTTTTGTAGAACACTCTATTATTCCAAACACCATACTCTTCTGTGTGATTCGTATAAATGTGTTTCCATTTGAAAATTAATTGAACTATATCATGATACCACAGTATCCCATGTTAAATAATTAAATGACGTCTACCTCGTAATGTTACACCCCTTTCTGTGTGTTGAATTATATTAAATCAATGATTTAAATTATTAATTAAATAAAAAACATCCTAAATGTATTGGAATGAAATTAAATTGGATTTTACTTGTTGTATAAAGTAAATGGTTTAATTAAATTAAATTAAAGTGAGTAGAAATTCCAGGTCATTTGCTATAAATTGAAAATTAATTGTGTAAATTGTAGAAACATTGATATTTTGGGTTATATGAATGTAAATTCATAATGATTAATTCACATTAATTATTATAATTATATCATCGATACTGGTTGATGGACAATGGTTAAGGGAATTTTTGAGCATGGATTTTCATGATTCCTTGTGTTGGGTGTTGGGAATGGAGTGTCACACCATTTTACTTAGATTATGGAAATCATGTTTCATGTTATAAATCATTGGGTGTTTGTAAAGTTTACTCATAGAACTACCTCAAGTTATAGGCATGGCATCTCACATTTTCATGAGATTTCGGGCTAGTACCCCTGTTGGAGACTATAACTCATTTGACTTTACTTGGATGAGTTATGCTTCAGGTCCTTCTAGAACATAATATATATGTATAATACCATATACTTCCTCATATATATAGTGTATATACACATATACATAATATGTATAATTAATTTTCAATCAATGTAGATGGTAAACTATGGTCAGTGTTATTCCAGCCTATTTTGAAGCTAACAGTGTCAACTAGGTGTCCCCTATGAATTTGAATTAACTATTTTATGGATTTAAACAAAATTAATTATTTTATATACCTACACAATTCTATTTTATAAAAAAATTATTGGATTATTCATGACACCATTGGTGGTGTCCTTCTGAGTTTATCCCACACCCTATTCAGGACATTGATTGGTAACCAGAAAGACTTAATGGATACATACAGGGATAAGGGAAAGTGGTTGGACATGGATGATTTATCTAATTTTAAAATATCATAGTAACATGGCACTAGAGTGTCAAACATAATTTTTAAATTCTAGTGGATATTTCCTTTCCTTATATTTAATTTTTTTTGGAATTTTAATATGACTATTTTTTGTATCAACTTTATCTTTCATTTTTTACTTCAGCATGACATGAAATTATTTATTATATGACATAGCCTATGGAATTATTATTATTACTATTGTTTAGATATTTATCATTTGATATTGATTACATCATTTTCTTATGTTGTACTATCAGATATGGTATGCCCCCTATGTTGTTGTTTATTTATTACTATCATTATGCTACTATGACAACATAGGGTATAGTCTCCCCATAGTACCACCGTAGACCCTCAATACTAATTGAAGCATCTGGCATATAGGTAGGCACACATAATTACATGTTACCCACTATCATGGGAGTTGTTTAGTACCTCCTAGGTTATGATATTACACCATGTCTACATCCAATTCGTCGTAGAACTAGATCCACATATCACATATAGTCAAATTCTATTTCCCATGGACATATACGTTACCTAAATAAAATATTTTCATTGAAACCACTAAATCCCAATACCCATATATTACATAGAGTATAATTTACCATTATAGAATATATCTAAGAATTTATAAATATATTTTATTATTATTATTACTTACTAATAATGTCTCCCCACTATATGGGGATATAACCATACCTATAACCATGATTATGGTTGATCATGGATTTATCCCACAATAGCCACGGTCTGGGAAAACATTGGTTATAGCCTTGACGTTGAAACCTATAGGCATGGTCATGGTTATATCCACTGACATAGCATGTTACTCCCACAACCTATATACATGTTTTACCCTAATCATGTCCATTTTAATAGGCCACACAATCTATAGCCACCATCGAAGGAAGATCACGGTTATAGTCTATTTCTCACATAAAACATATTTAACCATGATAATGTGGTTAATGATATATACATGGTTAATAGCCAACCATGAAAATCTATGACATATAGACACCATCATGGACTTTTTATTGCTATAAGTGACCAATAGTTACTACTAAGCCTAACTGAGGATAAGGAAAAAATGTTATTTCCAACACTGTAATTTTTTATAAAATAATGTTTTCATGGTTATTTATTTTTTATTTTAGACTAAAAACATCAATTTTTCATTTCCATTTTAGTTATTATTAACAACATGTGATGTTATTTTATATTTTAAAATTTATAAGAAAAATATTTTTTTAGGAATTTTATATTCTTTTATAACTTTCTATGAGTATTATGCTCATTAAATTTTTTAATTTATTTAAATGAAAAATTGGTATGATAGACATTTTTTATTTTATCAGTAAAATAAATATTTATTTTTGAAAACAACTATCTCGATTAGAATGTTTTTTAAATTTTTACATTTTTTTGTATATTACGATTATTACTTTTTAATCTATTTACTAGAATAGAATATTTATATATTTTTGTAAAAGGTTTACATAAATTAAACTAACATTTTATATAATTTCCCTTATTTATTTTTAAATAAAGAAAATATTTGTTTTACTTTTTAATTAATTTTTAGTAAAATTAAAATTATTTTTATGTTTCATTTTTATTTTTTATTCTTGAAACTTTCTGTTATAGTTCAAGGAGTTTCAAAGGACATTAAAATGATTAATCACCAGTTTTGTTGTCCTTCTGATGATCCATGTATTTTTTGATCTATTGTAGGGGATTCAATCCATCGATGGGGTATCTCAATAAGTTTAAAAAAGTTGTGACCACAATTTATTTATCAACTATAAAGGTATTTTTGGAGAATCATGGGATTTGTAAATGGGTTTCCAATAGTAAATCATTATGGGGGATGTTTAATTCTCCCAATCAGGATCCTTATCAGGTCCCTATGGTTAAAAAATATATGTTTGGTCCCGTTTCAGATACGGTGGATCTAGGGGACCTACAACATAGACTTGATTTATGTATTTTTTCTCTATATGAACACATTATCATTTCAAAGGGTGATAAGAGAATGAATAACATGGATCTTAATGAATATTGGATCACTATTGAGTCATAAATACTTGGAGATTAATCCCTATTCATAGGTGTTATTATTATATCATCCTAAATAGTAAGGAGGATTAAATACTGGTTTGGATGATTATGAGTTTGTTGTTGAAACATTTTATTCATTGGTTATCTGAATACAATCCAAATTTAAATCCAAACAAACAGAATTAGTCTAATAATAAAATTTATATTAAACTCCATAGTATATGTTAGGTGTTTTGGAATCCAAGTATCCTCAATGATATTTTCTATTTTTTAGGTATTCACTTGAAGATGGATCAATATACTTTTGAGATTGAGTTTGGATAAATTTCTCACATCATTTTGTATATCAATTTGGATACCAAGATTTATGATACCACCACATCCATTATGAATTATTATAAACTAAACATTAGACATTAGTATGAATATATTCCTTCCTTTTTTATTAATACATAATTAATAGATAATCTTTTCCAATTGAGAAATTATATAGAAGATGGCTGAACCTTCATACGGTAATGCTAAGTCATGGAGGGAGGTGCATAAATATTGAATGTCTAGGAGTGACATATTTGAGAATGGTGAAATCTCTAAAAAATAGTAATGGAAATTAGATGAATCAACAGATATCTAAATTTAAGTAGCTTAAGGTGCCATGGGATGGACATGATGAAGAGAATGGAAATATGGGAGCTTTTAAAAAATATGATGTTCATGTTATAGGTGAATAAACTTCACTTTTGTGTCATAAATATTTCATTGTGGGAGGATACCTGAACACTAATAGTGGGGTGAAGGTTATGAATTTAGAATCTTTGAAGGTGGGTTCTTATCTTAAGTAGACTAATGAAACATATTGTGTCTCCACTAAGCAATCCTTGGCTACGAAGGGCAATATAGTTGTTGACCTGGATAAAGACCCCTCTGATGAAGTCTTTATAGTAAATGTTGATGATAATTCAAATGGGATCATATATAGTGAATTAATTAGAATCATACTGTTGTCCCCATAGAAACATTGAAATATTTTTTCTACGGAACATTCTATAAAAGTTAAATATAAGGAGAAGTGATAGATGATGTAAATTGAAGGTGAATGTTCTGATTATATAAACATGATATCTAATGTTGGTAATGATAGTTCTCCCTTTTAAATTATGAAGAATTTAAATTCTGTATCCACTACCCTATATATAGATGGCTCCTCTAGGAATACATCATCATCTAATGTGGAAAGAGAGGATTTTAATGAAAAATTATCATAATGAATTCAAATAATATTAAGCCCTATTAATATAGAAACTAGTTAAAGAAGAGGACTAGGAAGTTCCATGGGATATTATAAGAATATGTAGTCAGGGAGAAATAAAGTAATCTGTAATAGAGAGAATTTAAACATACCACCATCGGAAATATTATTATATTTTGGAATTCAATAGTGTTAAACAACCATGGTACCTCTTCATTAACATGAAACTTCATAAGGAATAATCATCCAAATATTGCTGGTCTTATTGAGGATATGGTTATATATGAATGTTTTAGTATTTTTTCTAGTACTTTAATCGATATCAGTCAATTTCCTATAATGATCGACATGCTACTATTAAACAATTGTGGAATTTTTAAAGGGCTGCACTAAAATTCCATTTATTTATGTATTTTGAGTATAAGATTACCTTTATATATGCGAAATTTTGATATAATTTCATATCCTCTTTGATCATTAACAAATACTTATACACTCGATGTATAGTCCTTTTTGATGACATTTCTTCTATTTTATTATAAGATATCTTGTATCTAGATTCTATTTTGTGAATTTTAAAAATTTATTAATACTAATGGGGAGAAAGGGTCTAATTTTAATATTAATTCTTCTCATGATTTTCATAAAAGTATTTCCGAACACTTTCTTTTGAGATCCTATTAAAGGGTTCATAATTCACTTAAACTAGGTGTACTATCAATGGGAGGCAGTCTAATAAAATTGAAAACACCTTTGTTTCATTGATGTAGGAGGATTAAGATCACTCATTTACATTCCTTTATCTAAAAAAAGTATACTCAAATCATACACATTTAATGCTTAACAAAGATAGAACCGTTCGAACTCATCCTTTTACATTAAATTCAAAAATGTATTCCTCAATTTTGATGAATGAAAGTCCATTTTGATTACATAATTATCCAATTTTTTTTCTTGTTACAATTTCATGTTAATTAAAATTATGGAAATGATAGTAATGTTATACCCGAGACGTTGGTCTAGATCTTAAGTTTCTAATATTAAATTGGTGATATAAAAAAAATAAAGATGATTTAAAACCCTTAAAATCTAAAAAAATTCTATTGGACACTCAATCTAATGTAGAGTAAAATATCCAATATAAAGTAGATGATCTTATCAAAACTATTAATTTAATACAGAAAGCAAAAATTAATCTATGATTGATTCAATAGATTTATAGAAAAAAATTCCTTTAACTCAGGTTTAAATAGCGAAAATTCATGAACAGATTTATTCCATGGTAGTCAATGGGGAAACTATTCTTGATGACTTTCACATTCTAGATGCTAATGTACATGATTGGATATTCAATTAAACTATACGATCCTTTATTATGATATTCCAAGCCTTATATATTTCATTCTTAGAATCATCTCTAACCTGAATAATTGTTTTCTTTCAGCCTATACATCCACTATGAATATAACGGATTCCATCATATCCTATAATGGAGATATTTCACTTCAAATTGATGGATTCACTAATAGGATATTTTTATAACTATGGAATGGTATCTAAACTGATATGATAATGGATGCTCATGAATTCTTCAGATAAAAGTTTCTCCTAGTTGCTTCCAATTACCAATTCATACATATAATCGAAAAAATGATCATGCATTATATATTTCTTGGTACATACGTATTTTTTGGTAATTACTTAATAATGGTCATTAGTGAGGTCATTTATACTAGGAATGGATATATTTCCAACTATATTATTGCACACAATTAGTTTAGTATTTTGTTTAGGGTAAGATAATATAAAATTTTCTCTTCACTATATCAGAGCATGTTAATATCCTTCGATGATTTTATAATATAGAGATTGTTACCTTAATGTTTAATTCTCCACATATTTTCACACCCTTAAGTGGGATAACCATTTCGATGTCTGTTGAAATTATGGATTTTCATCAATGTTTATTAGACTCGTCGTTGTTCTTCATAAGAAATCAAGACTCCATGTTATTATTAATGTCTCTACAAGAGGATACATTGGTAGTATGAGAGGTGTTCAATAATGGGATGCCCAATATACTATTCTATTTAGAATTTTAGATTATTAACTTAGTATATTCTTTTAAAAGGATGTATATTTAGGTATACTATCTCTTATGAAGTGTATTGTGATCTTAATGTATCATACACATATCTTATATACTAATGAAATAACCCTTTTGGGAAGTATATGAAAAATATACTGAATTTATGAAGGTTATTTTCCATTGTTATGAATCTTTTTCTGAGTAAGCCATTAGTAGGAACATTTATTATATTCATAGTGGGAAAACACTGAATAATTAAGGATAAGAAATCTTTCTATATCTCTTGGATTCAAAAATTGGTACATCCCATTTTCGTTATCACATTATTCCTCATTTTCATAAAATCTTAAAAAATATTATTTAGAGGGAATGAATCAAAAAATCACCAAGAATATTTCCAACTAGAAGGAGAAATATCTCTCTCACATTATGTATATTTTCTTTGTGAAAATGTTTATTTCCTATAATTTTCTTTATTCATTTGATATTTATAAATGGTCATGTGATATTGAAAAGATGATTGAGAAAAAAATATCAAAATTTATATAGATAAAATATATATCTGAAATGAATATGGTCATTATGGCTTGGAAAAAATATGTGCAACTCAATAATTATTGTGGTTTGGGGCATAATTAACCCAGTGTTTTTAAACTACTCTCTCACTGCAATCATTTTTTGTTGACCTTCTAAAGTCAAAGTCATGGATTATAGCTTCCTGAAATAAAGAAAACCCAATAGGTTTATTGAATAGAATCATACTAAATATCAATCCAAAAGTTGTTCTATAGTTAGAGGTTGTTTCTAAAATATTTATCCATAGATCAAATGGCCCCCTATTTAGAATTTCTCTATAAATTTCTAGGATTCCAACTAGCTTGCTTCTCTTATTTGAATGACATACAATGTCCCCCATAATCAGGAAAACATATTGACCATGTATATTTTTATCCATGTCACACATAACATTTAGTGGATTACTACTAATATAATTAGCTATATTCTTTCCTTTTAGTTTGGTAAAACTGATCACTACATATTGAAACCTATGATAATGATTTCTTTTATTGATCGAATTCACGATGGTTTACTTTAATGTAACTCAAATTAAATTCTTAAATGGGTGAGAAAATTAAATAAATAATTATATTTCCATCCCTATGCATCCACCTAATTAAAATATTATAAATATGTTTTCACATAGATTATAGACTTTATACCTCAAGTGTGGAACTCTGCAGTATTTGTGTACTTTATACAATAGGTCTAGACAACATTTATCACCTATATATGTATGTCAACTTTTCTAATAAAGTATTAAAATTTATTTCCAATAAATTTTATTTAAATTGGATCCTCACTATATGATCTCCAATATCAAAGTGTCCATTTTTTATCTCAACCTTATCACATATATGAAAAACATTCTTCCTGTTGTTCTGGTAGTGTACTTATTTTATTTATGTAAGGATATGAATTTCATATGGTTAGACGGTCATCACAATTATCACAATGGGATTTATAATCATAGTTTTAGATATATTCATATGATATCTAAAATCCAAAATTTTGTTTTGAATAACTATTTTAATGACATTATTATATCCATGCTTCTTTTTGTTTCCTTTTATCCTAAGAAACAAAGTCAATTAAAAGAAATTTTAGGTGCTCACCAAAAATTCCAACTTATAAAAAATTGAAAATGGATGATATTGAAATGGATTCTCTTAAACAGGCTGACTATAAATGAATTTTTCTAAAGCAATGATGTTTTAATAAGGTAAATTTTTAATACATTCCTGGTTCTCACATTGTATGTGAGTATGAAATATTGGATATTATCAATAGGGTCAAGCACACATAAAAACTAAAATGTTATAAAATTTGGATGAAAAGTGATTCTAAAATCATTTTCAAACTTACCAGGCAATGATATTGTATTATTTAATGGTAGGATCAATCCTCTTTGAATACCTTAATTGACAAAATTTCCTATATGCATGTCATTTCCATGCACATTCACATAGATGGTAACATGATTTCTGGTGGTATTGTGAAGGAAACAGTTAATACCTATAACTCCCATTAGGAATACCCTCTATGAAATTAATGTTTATTTATTCATCTCTAAAAATTGTATGAATTCATCAATTTTTTCTATAAAACCTTGATATTTTAATGAACTATTTTTTTATAAGAATTTTGAATTTTTTATAACTCGTGTTACACACAATAATGAATTTAGATGAACTTCATAACAATATTAAAATATTATGTATCCATTATCACCTAATCATGGGACACAAGGGTATAAATAGTGAAAAATAAATTATAAAAAATCTACAGTATGTTTATTTAAATAATTAAATAAATAGTTATCAAATTATAAGAATAAAAAAAGATATTTTGAAATGAATGTGACTTTTTTAAAAAAATGTTTTCAGGCATGTAATATATATTAATAATAAGGAATTAAATTAATCACTATTTTTGATTAATTTGAAGGAATAATATGTAATATTTAATTAATAAAATGTTTTAATCCTTAAAAAAATATTTTTCTGGTCATAATATTTGTATAAATCCGATTGTATGCTTAAAAATAAATTTGTATCTAAAAATAAATTTTCGTAATATTTTTTCACATAGATTATAATTAATTTATTCTATTTATAGGTATTTAATATGATAAAATTAATTACATATTTAGAATCGGGAGGTTCAAATTTGTTAAATCGTTCCCTTTTAGTTTTGGTGAATTTTTATAGTAACCGTGGTAAAATTTATCACCATGGTAAAGGCTAAACCACGACCATCAAGATGAAAAATAAAATGAAAATATAAAAGTTTTCATGGTGATTTTTACTGGATGAAAATAATTAATTCGTATTATTAAATTATGATTGGAATTTATTTTTTTAATGGATAATTTTCCCTGAAAATGACCTATAAATTTGTAAATGAGTGAAAGTTACAAAAGACCACTATATTTGTTTTTACTATATCTTGTCAGTTGAAATAGGGAAATAACTAGTTATGAATGAATATTAATTTTAATTTTTTGATTAATGAAATTATATTCATAGTATTAATTAATTTCTTATTTTTATGTATTGTATAATTACATTAAATTATTAACCAATGCCAAAATATTATTTATTCAATTAATGAAAAAAATTATTTTAAAAATATATAATGTGATAAAATTTGACAATGATTTAGTGTTCATTTTATTTTTAATGTGAAAATGTCATATTATTTTTTAAAAGTATTTCATTATAATTATAGATTTTTATTTATGTATTTTATGAAAAGTTAAATCATTAGTGTCAAAATTGAAAATAATCATATATTATCAAAATAATATTTTAAAAAATAATTTATAAAACATGAAATGAATGAAATAAGACAAGTTGTTTATTATATGGTTTAAAATCCCTTAAATGATCCATTTACGGGCTAATTATCACCTTATATATAAAAATTACATCACTTAAATATTGAAAAAGTTGTTACTATAGTTAAAATTAAAATTCGTTAACTATGGGTTAATCAAAATTATAAGGTTTAAAATGATTATAAAACTCATATAAATTCTAATGGATGGAATAATTACAATCCTATACTACCCTATATTCTAATCCCTATCCATTTTGAATCATTTTTCTAGATAATGAAGTTATTATAATTTAATCATTTTAGAATTGAAAAAACCCCCTCACTGCAATTATAAAAGGGAAACTTCTCCCTCCCGCAAATAAAACACAATTATCCTTTTAGGTCTATAAAACATTAACCATTTCCCTTATGAACATCGCTAGAAACATTATATTGGTCTTTTTTATCCTTTAAGACCAACCCTTTATTCCATTAAAGGGGATCTAATGGAATTGTTTGGAAGAAGTGGTATCCTCCATAACCAACAACTTTTTTTATACTATTATTTACCTACTATAAGTTTAACTAATTTATCATATAATAATTAATTTTTTATAATAAATATTCTTAAATTTTATTATTATTATGAAAATTACATTTCAAGTCCCCTTTTACATTAAACATTATGTGAATTTTTCACTTATTCGTACATACGACTTATCTTCTCTACAAAGCGATTCAATTTAATTTTTATCACCAATTTTTATGGATTGATATTATTATGGTTTTATTTTTTATATGATATTTAAGACATAATTATACATCTAGGATTATAATATCACATTTCTGTACATACTATCCAATCCTTAGGGAAATTATAATGTCGTTTATGCATATATGTGGACTATAACTTCAAAAAAATGATGTCATTTGTTTTTCATTTATATTTTTCATTGATGGTAATGAGGAATAATTTAATGAATATATATGATATAATGATGATCCTATAAATTTTCATTCATATTTTCCTTTCTTTCCTAACATCCTTTGAAAACATTAAAACGACATTCATGCGTATGGACGACCTACCATCCCAATGAACAATGTAATTCATTTTTATCTATCTAAATTTAATGGATGACTCTAAAAATGAATATAATGAACATATTTAATATTTTTATCATGATTTATATTCTATATATAATGGAACCATGACAACTTTAAAAGCACCATAACTACTAAATAAAAAAACTCATAATAGAAAAAACAGTTAACACTAAAAAATAAAGATTTTAGTCAAGAAATATTGATAAAATATGTTGCAGAAATGTTATAAAGGGTTAATATATGATATTATAAGTATTATAATTACTATATTGAATAATTATGATAAATTTGTATTTATTATATAAAATCATATCACACTTCTGATTAATAATATATATCAAATTTTTTAAAGGAGAGAATAGCATTTTGTTGATTCGTTGATGAGGAAATGTTAACCATCTTTTGGTGGTTCCACTGATCCACTAGAAACAATTAAATTTATTCATACCATTGAAAATATAATTTATTATCCTAAGTGTTTAGAGTATGATAATGTTATTATGGATATTTATCAATTGGATTGTGACACAAATATGTGGTGTACTCTTATCATTAAATGATGATAACAAAAAGAAATGTAGTCTAAGAGGTGGGGTGAATTGAAAATATTATGTTTTCAATAATTATATTCCTTTTATTAATTATATGAAAATAGATAAATAATTCCTTGAGATAAAGTATGTGTATGAGGAATTACTTGTCACTTATGAGGACTATCTCAAAATACATGAGAGGTATTCTTCTGGTATTTTCATCCAACTTGAAAGTAAGGTTTATCGATTATTCACTAGCATAAAATAAAGTATTTTGAGTGTGTTAGATATAACAAGCTTCAGTAGTGATATGTAAATCATTCAATTTACTATCAAGGGTGAGAATCAGATTGGAGTTACCCATCAATCTAATTGTTTTGATAAGAAAAAATTGGAAAAAAAGGGTAATTCAAAAAACTATAGAGAGAATAATATTAGTTTTCCTTTATTCTTAATGTGTAGAAGGAAATATAGTGGAATTTTATTTATGGGAACTGGTAAATGATTCTGGTTTGAAATGAATGGTCATTGAGAAATTGAAATCCAATGTGAAGGGGAAAAGTTATCTAATGATATGAATATAGATAATGATATATTGAATTCTCCACCCACACTCATGTGTTTTAAATGGATGGAGTATGTGAATTATGATAACCAGTAAGAAATTCAAATGTTAATGATGCAAAAAAATGTTAATAACCTATTAATCCCAGATACCAAGGGAAATATCGAAAGTTCACTATTTTGGATTAGGGGTATGATAATACTAGGGTGAATGGTGCACTTACTAGTCACTCTCCTAATGTATTATATTATTTTTTATCTACCCAATATTTTCTATCTAATAAATTTATATGGGTATCAAAATACCACTTAAAAATTTAGATTTTGGTTTCGTAGTAGAAACCCCTAATGGTATGATGATCACACCCCAAGTTTATGATTATTTTCATGTTGAGGTTTCTAGAAATTTGTTTCCTATAAATATTGTCATTATTCCTCTAGTTGAATTTAATGTTATTTTGGGAATGGATTGGATTTGTTTTATATAATTCCTATATAAATTTATGATTAAGGGAAGTTAACTTTTATAAATGAACATCCTTTGGAAATTACATAAATCATATGGGTCATGGTTCCTGTTAAAATAATGTTTTTATCTTTGATAATTGGGGATAAAATCAACATTGAAGATATTCCTTTTTTTAGTAGTTTAATGATGTATTTTGAGAATAGTTTACTAATATTATATCGAATCATGATGATGAGTGTGAAAAAGAACTCAAAATTTTTCTACACCTATTTCCAAGACACTATATATAATGACCTTATTTAGTTACAAAAATTGAGGACAAAAATCCGGGAGAACTTTTAAAAATAATTTATTTATCCAATTACATCAACTTGTGGTTAAACAATTCTATTTGACAAGAAGAAATATAGATCAATGTGAATATACATTTATTATTGATAACATAACAATATTAGTATCAATAAAAATTATCCTTTAACATGTATTTATTTCTTGTTTGATCAACTATGTATAGATCCCAAATTTTACCAGATTGATCTATATTTTGGATATCATCAATAAACAGTGATGAAGTAGGATGTACCCATGATAGTTATATGAAAAAGGTATGGACACTATGAATTTATAATGATTACATTTGACATACTAATACCTCCACTATATTATACACTTATACTAAGATTGGTAGTTTTCTTGGTTTGGATGGATATTATCATTTTTTAGAGATTTTACCTCACCTATTGAATCCACTCAACATATTAAATCAGAAGGTAATGAATTTTATTTGGATGAATGAATGTGGTGAATGTTTTAAGGCCCTAAAGTTAGTTTTAGTTGGTTAAACTATGTTCAATGTAACCTATAGTATACATGTGTTTATAATCAATAGTGATGAATCAATGGAAGTATTGGGATGTTTTATCATATAGAATGAAATGGTTATATTTTATACCTCATGAATATTGCTGATCCTTGAGGAATATTACCCAACTAGTGATTTGGAGTTAGCTTCAATATTTTTTTCATTAAATATATGAATTAATATTCTATTTGGAGATAGGTGTGACATATATAATGATTAAAAAACATAAATAATATTTTCACTCAAAATTTACTAAACATGAAATAAATAATATGGTTTAAGGTGATTAATGATTATGACCTATAAATAAATTACCACACTAGGAATGTAATAAGGGTGGAAAATGATCGGAGTTAAAAGGAATATGCTATATTATTTATGAAATGGTTCTAAAGAGATACAATATTTAAGGAATTTAAAATTATGGATCATAAAATATAGAAGGAGGGGAGAAAAATTATCTCACTAAAATGTGTTTTCAGCTATCTATCTAAAGGAATATTACAGATGTGTAGAATGCATATGTATAGATAAAATATAATGTGACAAATTTTCATGATTGAAAACATGGTTGGGATTGGATAATAATGATGGGGATATTTTTATGTGTCCCTTTAGTAACATAATTGCAGAAAAAGATACTGGATTAGTTTCATAGTTCTTCATTGACTATTCATCTTTAAATAAAAAATGAACAGATATTTGAAAGTGTACTTTTGGTGGGATGTCATGAAGAGAGATATTTAAGAGTAATTTTCCTAGAGCATGGTATGATAACAAACTATGTCTTAGATATAGAATTCAGAGGAGTGGTTACTTCCAATACGGATATGATAATTTAAATGGGAAAACAACCTCATGTATTTTTTTCATCATACATCCCAAAAAATATAAATGGTATAATGGTATATGGTTGTAGTTGATCTCCATATCAAGTCATCAAACATTACTACAATAATATAGACTTTTATCTATAAAACAAATAGTGAGTTACACAATAAGAAATTTGTAATACTTCATGGTGTATCACTATCAATTGTATGTAATTAGGATCTTAGGTTTACCATGAATTTTTTTTGTATAAATAATTACTAGGATATAGATACAGATATATTTTTTAGAACAAATTATCATAATCAGATAGATGATTATTATATTCATACCATATAAAATATTGTATGATTTTTGAGGGATTTATATATGGATTTTAAAGGTGGAAAGATTAGGAAATTGAAATGAATGTTAAAACCATTCAACAACACATAAGATAATCTCATTGTCGACCAGAAATTTCAGCT
Source organism: Viscum album (assembly GCA_963277665.1). Classification (NCBI taxonomy): domain Eukaryota; kingdom Viridiplantae; phylum Streptophyta; class Magnoliopsida; order Santalales; family Viscaceae; genus Viscum; species Viscum album. Next base: position 672,839,826 of record OY728133.1, read on the forward strand.
CTCAATCATCAGAAATATATTGAGTTTTATGTTCATTAAAATATATTCCTATAAATATCTACCTAGAATATGGTGATGTTATTTATAAATAATATAAAACTATGCCCTATGTATATCAGTACTTTTGATATTATTGATCCTTTCGGGATAATATATTATCGAATGGGGATCCCACTCAATCTCTCTCATCATTAGGATGTATTAAATATATATCTCCTCTAGAAGTGAATTCATGATCCTTTACTTATATTGAAAAAATATGTCACACCAATAGAGAAATGTATTTCCTATGAAGAATATCTAGAATAGAGTTTGGAAAATAGAGATAAATTGCTACAAAAAAATACCACACACCTAGTCAATTTTGTGTGTGGAAAACCACGAATTTGAGGAAGTTATGTTGTGTCCTGATGATTTATAAAGCACAAGTATCCACATTTTTTGCATCAATGGGAATTTTTTTTGGGATAAATTCATTTTAAGGGGGTAGAATTTAACAACATGAGATTTTTATGAAATATTTCTCTTTAAATAATTTAATTTTTTTAATCTATTTCGTTACACATAGCAAAAAGTTTAGAAAAAATAACATTATTAAAAATTTCAGAGATATTATGTTAATGAATATGAATATTAATAAGTATATTTTGAAAAATATATTGTCTAAACATTGAAAAAATTAATTAATTAGTTTCCAATTTATTATATTTAGAAAATTAGAAATAACATTTTTTTCTTTAATAAAATAAATTTTATGTGTGTAATGTATTTTTATATTAATAAATAAAATTAAGTACTAATATAGAAATATTTGTATTCAATTTAAATATTATATACATGATAAATTGTTTTAAACATTAAAAAAATATTTTTCTAGGAATATTATAAGAATAAATCATTTTTCATGCATATGCGTTATTTTTTATTATAAAAAGATGTTTATGTTGCATTATTTCAAATTACATTAAAAATATTAAAATTATGTATTTAATTATTTAAAATTAATCATATATTTTGAATCAAGAGATTCATTTTTTGTAAACTTACCCATTTTATTTTTGGTCCATATGAATATTAAGTGTGGAAAAATTTAACACCTCGAAAAAGGGTAAATCATGGTAATAAAGATTCAAAATAAGTGATAAGGACAATTTTTCATCATAATTTTTATATGATGAATTAAATTATACCATTATTATCTCATCCTCTAAATTTTATAGTTTAATGGTCACATGTCCATGAAAATTAAATATATAAAATTTAAATTAATAAAGGTTACAAAATATCACTCTCTTAATTGTTAATATATCTTATGTGTTCACAAAGATGAAACAAATGTATGAATTAATATTATTATTAAATTATTATATAATTAAATTATATTCATCATAGTAATGTTTTTCAACATATTACCTTAATATCTTTAGAAATGCTATAATAATATTTATCTGATTAATAAAAAAATAAAACAGATGAGTTTGAAAATATTAAAAGTCATATAATTTGAGTAATTTTCATTTTTATGTGAATTTTTTTATTTATTATGACATATTAGTGTTGTTATAAAATATTATTTTCTAATTACAACTTTTTATATATGTTTTTAAGGTCAAATTAAATGAATAGTGTCAAAATTCACAATAGTGAAATTTTATCGAAATAATATAATATTAAATGAATTAATAAAAAAAATCTTGAAATAGTACAGGATATATATTGTGTCATCTTAAAATTGATAAAATGAACCTTTTTAGTTAAATTTTATCCATATGAGTATAAATTACAACTCTTTAATATTGAAAAAGATGTTACCATAGTTAAAATTAAAATTCGTTAACTAAGAGTTAATTATAATTATATAGTTTAAAATTACACATTATCATTTATAAATTATATTGATTTATGGTATTGTAACTCTAAATAACTTATCATATAATACATGATCATTTGAATGTATTTGGATTGAGAATCAGTTTATTTCAATTTATTCTTTTGGGAAATTCCAAAGGTTCCCCTCACCCAAATTGTTAAACGGCATCCCCTCCCTCACCTATTTACAACACATTGAGCCTTATTGATCATCCCAAGTCTTCTATATCACCGTATAATCATACGTGTATGACATATAAAGGTTATGGTGTTTCTAATAGACCAACCCAGGAGCCGTTTAGAGGATATTTCAAAAAAGAGTTAATCAACTTAACTGATCACTTTGTTTTCTAGTCTTATTTACAACCTATAAATCTATGGAATTTATCATCAAATAATAAATTATATATCAGTACTTAGTGTTTTTTATTATTATTAAAACATAATTTTACACACTTTTCCACCAAATGAGAAGTGAATGTATTTCTTGTGTGTAAGTATTACTTACCATCTCACCATAACGATAGAATTAATTTTTCATCACCCTATTTTATGAATATATTTAATGTGATGGGTTTAATATTTATATATGATACTTATGAAATTAAATTAATTATATAATTATAATATCACATATACCTACTAAAAATCTATTCTATTAATAAAGAATAACGTTGTTCGCGTGTATTATTCGATCACCACCACCATGAAGCGATGCAATTATTTTATTCTTTTGAATTATATTGGGATCATTATTAAAAATAACATGATAAATATTTATGATATATATGATATAATAATGAGCCTATAATGTTGAAAAAACATATAACTTTCTTCTATATAATCTTTCAAAAATTGAAAATAACCTTCATCCATACATATAACCTTCTATCTCAATGAATAGTTCAATTCATTTTCCTATCTCTAATTTTTATAGATGAATATAAATATGTATATAGTTAGTATTTATGATATTTATATCATGAATGATATTATATATATTATGTAACCCATATAAATATTCAAGTACCATAACAACTGAATTGAAATACTTATAATAAATTAACCAATCAACACAAGAAAATGAGTATTTATTATGAAATTATTATTAAGAGGTGGGCTTGAGATGTTATAAAGGGAACATATATGATATTATAATAATAAAAATGTATTTTTTATAGAATTATAATAAATTTAAATTTATTATAAAGGAGGTTATTGTGCTTTCAATGCTTCTAGATCTCCAGGAAAGGTATTTTATGTTATACTCTCTTTTTTTATTAGGAATTTTTAAGATTAAGTTACGATGAAGAAATATCATGATATTTATATCAAGATAATAATTTTTTTATTGTACTATGGTAATTTTTTGAAAATACATTTTTAATTTTATTTTCACCTTCAATTAAACTAAATATACTAAATATATGTTTTTAAAGAAAATTTTCTTCCTTTATGTCTACGATCAAAAAACAATTTTCTTCATTACCCATGTTTTATAAAAATGTTTTAAAGAAGGTTTAAACTATTATGATATGATTTTTAATTCCATTTCTAGAATTGAATGATTTTTTTTAAAAAATGTCTTGAAAGGAATTGACTTTTTTCCAAACAAGTTAATTTGTGACTTTTCATGGAAAAGTATATAAGGATGGTATTATTATCCTAATTGGAATGAACTCCATTTCCCTCCCTAATGAATAATTTTTTATTTGAATATTACATTATGAATTTACATTGTCATTTTTAGAGAAAATTATTTCTTTTATATTTAGGAAATTATTTCAAAAACTGGCATCAAAATGATTAGGCTATTTTCATTGAGAATGTTTTAATGATATCTTAATGATATGTCTATTAATTAATTACTATAACCCTAGATTTCACTTGTTATTTACTTGTGGGATGACCCAAGGATGATGTTATTATTCATTCTGTAGATGGATTATGAATATTATGACATGTTTATTATGACTCCCTTTTCTTTTCAAGAGTTATGCTGTGATAAAATGATGAAATGTTTATAAAGCATATTTATTTTCCACAGTTCATGTAATGATGAAATTTTTATGAGACACATTTATTTTCATGGGATCAGATATGATGAATTATTGATGATTTTGTGGCACACATATGTATGATATTCATTATTTTGTTTGGGGGGAAAATATCTCCTTCCAATTATTTTGTTAAAGAATTATATCCCATTGGATAAATAAGGCTAAAATGGGGAGTTATCAGAGTGCAGTTAGGGACAATGTACACTTTTATAGAATCATAAGTCAACCTTGACTACTAAGATGGTTTATGGATTTCTAGAATTGCAATATGATTGCCTTGGAAATAATCCTTGATAACTAAAAAAATTATTTTATATGTTTTTGTTTATGCCATAAATCAATGTCTTATGCCTTTGTTAAGTTTTCATGGTTCATGTTATTTGATTGTAGTATGATTCCTGCCTTATGAAATTCCACGATTTATGGAATGATAGTTATTATGATATTTGATATCCAAGGAATTGTTTTCAAATATCAAGATATTGTTCTTATACCCTTATTATTATGTTATGTTAATGTGATAATTGCTATCAGTCATTTCTATCCTTATTGAAAATTTGATCTCACCCCTTTTTTTATTTCCATTCCCCATATCTTGAAAAAAAGTATTAAGTATTAAATGTCTATGAATGGTGATAGTTAGGAATAAATATGTGGGAGATGATAAATATATTTTATTAACAGGTTTTTTTATATTCCCATGCCTCCAAAGATACTAGACATAAACAATTATGGAACATATCATAATTTTATATAATCAATATTCAAGTATTAAGATATAATATCTAGGTATGAAAAGAATGGGTTGTTATTGTTTCATTCAATATCTCTCCTATGTTTTCTGTTCTCTTTTCATTTATTGAATGAGACTGGTTACTGTGATAATGTATAGGGGAATTTCTATTATTTTAATACTTTATTATATATATCTATTTCTTATTTTATATTTATAATTTTTATACAAAGAAGTAGGAATTTATTTAATTTATTTAAAAGTAAAATATAACATTTCTATTATTTATTTTTAAATGTACGTTATATTTTAATAATTTAATAAAATTTTTTTAAATTTTTATAGAGTGGATATGTTTATAATTTAATACTATTTGATATAAAAATTTATGATTTTTTTTCCAAAATTTTCTCAAAATTCATGATTTTTTATCATAATGAATTTATCATAATATTTATAATTTATTTTAGATAATAAATATTTTTTATATTTTTTTTCTTATTTCATGTTTTTTGTAATTTTTAACATATCACTAATTGTATTTTTTAAAATAAAATAAAATAAATATATATTTTGGATTTTTTTCATTAATATTTTATTATTTTCTTGATTTTTTACATTTATTATGTAGTTTAACAATATTATTTATTATTTTTGTATTTAATTTTTTTTTCAATATTTTTTTAGTAGAATAATGATTTCTAGTATTAGTTTAATTTTTTTTGAATTAAAAAAAATATTAATTTCTTTTATTTTAAATTTTATTTTATATTTTTGTATGATAATATTCATTTTATATAATTTATATATTATTTTAAAAGATTTATTCTTTTAAATTTTTCTTTTAAAAAATAGGGAATTTTTCATTTAAAATATATGTTAAATTAAAATAAATATTTTATATTTTTAAATATATTCTATTATTTTTATTTGGTAAATTATAAGGTTATCGTTGATATTTTATTTTTTATTAAATGTGTGTTTTAATGTTATTGTAAATTTATTTAATAATAACAAAATTTAGATTATGATTATTTATATTATTTATTTAAGTGAGAACCAATGATGGTAGATACCTCGAATGAAGATTAAATTAAATGTTTTTGTAAACCAGTTGACATGAATAATAAAATTGTATAATCAATGATCACAGATCAAAATACATATATGATCATACTCATATCCACAAACCATTAGATGATTCCATTTCATGTATTCAAACCACACCCCATTTGGGTATCCATATCGAGAAATCAATCTACACTCTAATAGGGTAGCCCACATTGGGTAACGAGTTTACACCCCCTTAGAGGAGCCCATATTATCCAAACATTCTACAGCACATTAGGTGAGACCATATCATTCAATAAATATATATACAATTAGGGAGGCCATTATGGGTATTCAAATATCCAATCAATCATCATAAAATAAAACATTTCCAATTAGTTCAAAATAAAATTTCCAAATTTTAGTTTTAAACATCCTTCTTAATTTCAAAATGACGGAACGATATTTAGAAAATTCTTGAGATTTTAAATAATCATTAAATTTTATCCATTTTCTTAGAGGATTATCATCAAATCATTTTTCAAATAAATCCACCATTTTTTAAATTCTCCCAACAATCTCAATTTCATTGAATTGGATGTTTTTCAAAAATTCCATGCCAATATTAGCATAAAACATCAACAATATCAAATAAGAGTTTTTAAAATCATTATAAAACTCATTTAAATTTAATAAAAGATTTCAATGTTTCAATTAATTTGTATTGTTTTATGGAACCATCTACTTTTAATCATATAATTGGATCAACACAACACTCACAGTGGGATATGGAAATGAAGAAATAAGTCCTATGAGATCAAGACACACACAAAAAAATCAGGATACATAAAAACATAGATTATAAACAACATTATCATTTTGATATATCTATCTATAAGAAGAAGAAACTAGGATATCATAATAATGTCACATGAGAGAGGATTTACTCACTGAGAAGTGATCGAAAGTGACCAATTGTTATTTGATCTTCCATGATAGGGGTTTTGGGGGTCCAAACCACTTCATGGGAGCCATAATGTCCCAAAAAATTGGTTTAGGGTTAAGAGGGGTCGATTAGGGGTTCAGCTGGGGGTCTCAGTATTTTAAAATTAGTTTTCTTGGGATTATAAACTCATGCATAGGGTTTGTTGGATAGACTTCATGGTTAATTGTAAATATAAACCCTCCATGGGAGTCTCTTTTAGACTCATAGTTTGGTTACATATACAAAAATCATTAAAGATTCCACTATTTGAAGCTAAAGAATTTGAGGGAGAGTTCATATGGATTAGAAAACTATGAAACCCCTTCCAATTGCACACCCTTGATCATATGGTTTACTTGGCCAAACCACATGGTTTTCTATAAATTTGTTCCAACTATTCACAACTCCATAAAGGACTATATTTTCAAATGTTACAAAAAAACTAAAATAAACCCCAACTAATGTAAAACTAAAACATGGTTCGATAAGTTCCTATAAGAGGGTAATGATATGAAACATCATCCCCACTATAAAAACTTTATATATCTAGATATCATATCAAGATGACACCCTATTAAAGAAGTGTGGTCAATAATCTTCCACCAGTGCCTCATGTTGAAATTTTTTCAGGCTAATCAGAACCATGATTCGATAGCACATAGACCAAATGTATAATTCCCCCATGAAGTATATTTGTCTCATAATCAATAATCCTATTCACGAATATATCAGGATCAACATCAAGGTCCTCCTAGATAAAAACATGAGAAGGGTTATAATGATAATTTCAATGTTGTGATACATGAAACATGTTTTCGATCAATGTCAACTATGGTGGATGTTTTAAATGGTAAGTCATATTCCCCACCTTTTCCAAAATCTCTAAATTACCCACAAACCAAGATTAAAGTTTCCCTATTTCACAAATCATCAATTACCCAAACAAAGTGAAACTCTCTTGAAGAACATATCGTAAACTAAAACCTCAAATGATCACTAATGATGATCAACATATGACATATATTGAAACTATACTAGAACCAATCAGTTAAGAATAAATTTAATACACTTTATCTTCTCTTTGAAAAAACATAGTCCATCCATGGAAGCTTCATTAATCTTTGAACAAAATAATAGATATTTACATGGCCTTCCATACAAAGCCTCAATATAATCCACCTAAATGGAATACTATAGACTGTTAGTACATGAAAATTAAATTGGTCCCAAATAGATGTCCCAAGAAACACCAAAATCTTCAAAAAAATTGAAGCATGTTATCAAGAATATATATAGCTTGTTCTATATCTCCAATCATATACATATGATATGCCATGCATAAATGCACCTAACATCCCATTGCCTCCTAAATAGCCCTCTAAAAGTGAGTCGTAATGTGGGGATCCCTGCTGGAGGCCATATCGGATTGAACACCATCACACATGATAATATCATACACATAGTGATTTTTAATATCCTCAACATTGGTTATATCTCAAATGGGCATAAAGTGAGACAACTTGTTCAATATATCGAATAGAATACAAATTTCATTATTTCACTGAGGGTGTCATGAAACCCAACCAAAAGTACATTGAGATCTCATCCCACTTACAATTTAGAATTATAAGTTGCTGAAGTAAACCAGATGGTATTTAGTACTGATTTTTGATCTTCTAGTAGGTATAATAATGAGAAACAGTGTCAGTTACATATCATATCATCCCATTCCACCATAATCTCTATCTAATATGATAAAAAATATTCATGGTTCCATGTTTCACTGCCCATTCAGAATTATGAAAATCCTGTATAAATTCATTTATTTAATGTAAAGGGAATATAACAATTTTCAAAAACATATGATACCATAAAATTATATCATACATTCATCTATGGAATCCCCAACATAAATAGAGTCCCTAATACTGTAGAATTTTCCATCAAGCTAATTTTCCAAAAAAATCATCAAAAAATATCATAGTTCAACTGAATACATTGAAATGAAACCTAGACCACTTCCACCTTATAACAAAACAGTTCTTATTTGAGGTATGAATCATGATTTTTCCATCAATTCATTGTATAAATTCTTATTTATGGCCTAATATGTGTTCCAATTGAGTATATGAAAGGATCATTGGTGTCCAAAAATCTTTAGAAGCCTAGAAACCCTCTCATAGAGAGATTTGGTCCTACTGAATGTTTAGGAGAAATAGTGTTGGGTTGTCCAGAAGGATAATCTAGGCATGCGAGAGGAGGGTGTAGCTTTTGAACAGTTTCTAAAAATAGTGTGATTGTAGTTGAACGACCTTGGTAAAGTTGGTAAAAAGTTTCAGAACATGACTGAGGGTAGTGCACGGTTAGACATATCAGGAAGTGTAACTATGAGATCCCCCTGGTCTCTCATAGTAACTATATGAAATGGTGTGTTGTTACTTAAGCTGTATGAATTTAATGTGTAGCCCTTCATGTGTGGGATACCCCTTCGGAATATATCCTTCCTTTTGAGGTTTATGCTCTGTCGAATCTCTGTTTCCACCATCTTTTATCTCTATGGATTTATATCATATTCAATTCTTATAGATACTGATTTCACTATTTGGATTTAGGCTTATATGCCTTAATATACCAATATTCATCCATTCCTCATATTCCTCATAAGCTAGGGGAAATTAGAGCTTGATACTGGATGAGAAATTTACCACGAGTCTAAGGTATGTGGTCATGTGTTTTTCACTGAATTTTAAGCTTTTTATATAATTATAAGTGCTACACACCCATTTTGCGGTGTTTCCTTATTTAATAAATTGTACATATTTTTACCTATCATTAGTTATATAATTAATTAGTTTTTTCAAAGAATTTATTCAGTTTCATTCTTGAAATAATGGACATACCATGGGTGAGTTCCCTTGGATTATCTTTTATGGTTGTTTTGCCTATGATACCTATAAGGCATGTCTTGTTTCCCATTATTGTGATTTTAAAATTTTCTTGATTATTAAATATAATTTTAATAGTGTTGAATTGTAATTTATTTGATTATGGGTGTGGGATTGTTAACTTTCACCTTGACCCATTTGAATTTATATGTATGTTTAAGATTTTTTTGAATATTTTTCTCCGATTGTGAACCTACCCAGGTGAGTTAGGTTATGCTATGGACTTGAAATGGTTTAGATTATAACATAGGATTTTTATATAAAATAAAATCATGTTAGTAGTGATAGGATAGGACATATTTATTGGACCTAGATTGAGCCACCATTATAGGATATTTCTATATGAGATGCCATTGGGGTTGACCATAGAATGGTTAATGGATGGAAATTTTTAACCTTTTTTGGTTAAATGGTAAATATCATTGGTAGAATCATTAATTCTATTAGAATTACATGGATGGTTTTATATTTTTTATCTTAACTTTGACACTTGAGTAAACCACGGATTACATTAGAATTCTTTTGATAGGCTCAATGGGATTGTTTATAATTGTAATGTCGTGAGTTAACCATGGAATACATGGTTGGTCTCATAGAGGCTATGAACTAAATACCGAGTGAATTGTGGATCCTTATAAGATTCCATGGATAGGCTCAAGAGGCATAGATATGTCCTGAGTAATACTTGGGGATCCCTATTGGACATTCAAGGATGGGATTAGTTGACATGTAAATACCACAGCTAGAGTGATACCATTCCCCTATGAGGTTCAATGGGACGTGATTATATGGCGTTTGTGGATTCACACCAGGATTGAAAATTGAATTCCAACTTAGTAATTGTATGGAAAGTCTATGGTTATGTTGTATAATGAAATGGTTCATGATGTGTCTTCCAGAACAAAGAAGAATCTTGGATTCATTCATTACTTACTCTTTCTTAGATGTTCTTGTGAGGCATCTGTTGTGCTTACTCCTATGTGTGGAATACAGAGATTAGGCTGAATCTCAAAAAAATAACATTCATAGTAATTGAACAATTAATTAATTGAGATTAACAAGAAATAGAGACCTATTCCTGTAGTACTTTTTACTATTGAGTGCTTCATAGCTTACTACTTTAATTATTATAATCTTCATATATATATATACATATTTACTAAAATATTGGCATAGACTGTGGGTGGTTGCAGACTAGGATTTAATCTCACACATTGTTTGGGTCATACATTGGGACCAAATAGATTATATGATTTTATGTGTTGATAAGGGAAAGTTCCCTCATATAGGTACATGATATGATTTTAGGAACATGATATAATGGGACTAAGATGAGTCTTGTGATGCTGTTGGGATACTTGTTCTTCATTTTGAACTTTTGTTTATTTATTGTGTCTCATAGCCCTTTGGAATGTCAGGATTATTTATAAAACATGTGACATGAATCTTTATCATTAGTAAGAAGTGATTCTAAATTAATTATACTATTTTTCTTCTGTTTTTTACTCCTATTTTAAGTTATTCTGTTTTGTTACACACTAATAATGTGGGAATAGTCTCCCCATTACAAATCTAGGCCCTCGCTATTAGTTGGAAGCCTCTACTATTTGAGGATATGTTCTTGAGGCCATACGGACAACAGAGCTTAGAAAACTGTTATGTGGCTTCTAGGTTCAAGATGTTACAAAGTGGTATTAGTGGTATTTTCTAGTTAAACTTAATATTTAGAGATGATATATTTAGATAGGAATGAAATCAGATTTGTTAATATATTCTTCCTTGGAGTAGCTACCCTGCGTATAGCGAAAAGTCATATATCCTCAAATTGAATTATGTTTTATATGTTTTGATTTGTTATAGTTTATTAAATTTTACCATTGTGGGATGAACTTATATTTTTCTATTATAATTATTATGATTATCGTTCTGTTTATGTTTCAACCCAATTATATGTGGTTATTTCATCTCATGCATCATATTGTTACTTGTGAATAATCGCATGGTATGCATTCCTTCCATTCCATTTAGGAGCATTACTGATTACATGCTGCTGTGATAGATAAGATGATATATATTCCTTCTATCATAATAAGTGTATTGGTATATATGATGGTGAGAATTGGATGGACTCTAAGAATTGTTTCTTGAGGTGTATGGTCCCTCGTTGATCAAAATATTATGGATCATGTTTTGGATTTATATTGAATTGTGTTACTATGGGCTACATATTGATTCAAGTATTTGATTAGTGGGGAGTATTTGTCCAAACAGATTTTAATTCATCCTACCCTTTGGGATACCCATAGAGAAGGAAATGTGATAAATTTCAAATGAGTATCAATTCTAGATGTGAATGTTAACTTAGTTTTAAAAAAGAAATGAATGTGAGAAGAAAGTATACTAAAATTCATTTTGGAAGAGATCATGGCTAGACCCGACCATGATAGTTTCATTTTGTTAGCATATGTGTGACACCTATACAAGACCCATGGTGGAGGAAGACAGGTGATTTCATATTGAATGGTTTCTACCTATCCTATTTTGATATCTGTGCTTTTGATCTATGAGTTTTGTTGGTCTCTAGAGACCCTTGATGAAATGTAAGGATTGATGTGTTTTGAATGGGTTTTTGGGAAATCTATGAAAATTATTATTTGAAATCAATTAGTTGGTTGTCAAATTCTCAACTGGACCTATGTAGCTCTATTGTGTCTTGTTTGATGAAATGATTTATTATGGGTGTCTATGATTTCGGTTATTAAACAACTACTATTGTGTTGCCTTTTTGAAGGATTGAGGTTGGTTTGCTGGTAACCTCATTTTTCTCCTTGTTTTTTAAAGGTAACATATATAATAAATTTCCTTTCTGATGAGATGAAATGTTTTTAAATGTTTAAGAATGATGTTGAACTGAATTTACTATTTTATCTAGAGATGTAAGATATAGTGGTTTCAAATTTCATTGTTTTGTAGAAAGATGCATGAAGTTTTTATTAAAATTACGTCAAATGTTATGGTTGAAATGAACCATTCAAATGGATATAAATGGGAACCAAAATTGTCATCCTTTACATATAGCCTCATATTCAATATTATTAAACTATTTAAGAGATATTTCTTTCATCAGAGAAGCGAGCCATCATCCATAGGTTGTTTCTTCATAGAATTGGATATAATGTAAAAAATGACTTATGAGCCTAGTGAAATATTTTTTTCATGTCCTAGTGATGGGGGTCAATTCTTATTATTTTTATGGATCTATGCCATTGAAGGTAGTTACCTTAGATCTTTTTTTAATTCTTCTCATTGTGTGCTTTACTAGGTTGTTATTGTTGTATCTAGTGGGACACTTGGTTTTTAAATATGAAATCATTGATCGGAAGGGAGATCATTGTATATTTACCTTTGATATGTTAGTGAGCATTGAGTAATTTCAGGTTCAACAAGTTAGAAGTTCCTTGGTCATGGTCAGCTACATAGGAGTTCATATAAACCACTCCGTCCTTATGTGATGAGCGACTTGTTATGTCATCATCTGAGTAAATTATTGTTTATATGATGTTCTTTTGAGTCAGATTTTGTATGATCCAACTGGTACAAGTATGAATAGTGTGGAAAGCCTATTAATAGTACATATAATTATACATTTTATCTTGTAACCATGGAGTAGTATATGTTGAAATACATGATACAAGTTGAGTGTTAATTTTTAAAATGTGTCGTCGAGAAGTTAATGATTGAACAAACCAGTTGAGTTGGTTTAATCATTGAGATTAAATATTCTATATATATTCATAGGTTATTTATAGTGTATAGTGACATCAGATTTATGAAAACAAGGTCATCCTACTTATCTGGAGAACTTTCTGGGACAAGGTTGTTTTGACATGCTGATCGATTTAATTTCATCTTTCATGCCATGTGATATGACATGGTTATCATGGTTCATAGAATGACACTCGTGAATTAATGTTTGTTTTAAGCTAGTGTGTTTAATAGATGATAGTCCTTATTTTCATCATTTAGGGATCACCTAGGGTGGGGTGTCATATCAGTTCTATTTAAATATGTCCTTCTAGATAAAAGCATCATAATCAAGGACCATTTGGAAATGGTTGAGATTTCATGAATAACATTGAGGCTAAAGATTATTATATTATGTTGATTCTTAATTAGTAGAATGATGTTTTTGTGGAAGGATGTATACATAAACCCTACGATACACCAATGATCATGGATGGACCTCAGTGTTTATGAGTGATTGATCCCAGAAATGATTCGGGATAAAGGCATTAGGTTTTGTTTTTGACGCGTCGGCAGGTGAGCCATGTTTCTTTCCAGAGGTCAACAAATACTGGTTCGAATGTTCTTTTATATTATTCCTTTATATCCTCTTATTATTATATTCCTTAGAAGATGTGAATGTATCCTATATTTTTGTCATCCTAGATGCACTATGATATCATTGGTTTTAACCCACACTGTAGTTGACAGTCGTTGGGAAATTAATTGATCTGTTTTTGTGTTGGGAATTTAATGTGTGGTTTTAGATGAGGTTTGGTTAATCCCGCATGATACTTGGGTTCCCATGTAGGAATGAATTGGATAGAATCATGTATGCTTGTCACCCACTTTGATGTTACTACTAGGTGGATGCCTCTATGGGTTCATTCAGTGGTCTTATCTGGACATTTTGTCCTTGAACCAACATCTCACTTATAATAGAGATTATGGACTACCATGGTGTGTTCCATGGGTACCATTATGATGAATGTTGGGTTATTATAGATTTATAGTTTGGCTCATATGTGATTCATAATAGGGATGATGATTCTAGAGTGATGGATTTGGATTACGCTGCTTCTTGTATTGTGGCAGGACATTTTAAATTATAATGGGATGGTTTGACCTAGGAGCATCATCAAAAGTATGATAAAGGCTTCAGTGAATGTTATCATTTTGGAAAAAAGGTGACATTAGAGAATGCATAATGTTTTAATTGTAATACGTTGACCTTCTAAGGTAGGAAATTATAAGATAAGTCATTCTTGAATGGTTTTAGTAGTTATCCTTTTTTTGTTTATGTCTTGAGTGATCTATTTTCAAAAATCCTAATGTTTAAGGTGTGTGTTGTGTGGAAATCGACAGTGTATTTTGAGGGAATCATATGGGACTAGTTTTAATCAAATCAAATGGGGTTTGGCTATTATTTTTATTGAGGTCATTGATATGACATCATTTGTGTTTGTGTTATTCCATTTAAAGAAAAAAAGTTAGGTACTATCATTGGGGTTCTCAAGGACATGATTTTTGGGGTTTTTAATGGTGATGGTGTCATGGTAATGATTCCATGTGAGTTTTTTTCAACAGGATTACAGAGGTTGTACATTTCATTCTGATCAAGGAAACCTTTAGGGTTGATGAGATTGGATGTCTATACATCCCTGAGATTATAAGGTTACACGGGGTCCCACATTCTATCGTTTTAGATAGGGATTCCCAGTTTACATATCACTTTTGACAAGGGATAAAGATGTCACTGGGTTCATAGGTGATTCTGAGCACAAAATACAACCCTAAAAATGGTGGGCAATCAGAGTGCATGAATCAGGTTCCAAAGGACATGCTTTGGACATGATTCTTGGATTTCAGGGGTTCTTGGGAGAATCACATTCTCATGGTGCAGGTTACTTATAATAATAACTTTCATCCAACTATATTAATGGGGGCCATTGAGGGATTTTATGGAACTCCATGCCGATCACCCCTATGTTGGTTGGAGGAAGGAGTGGAAGCTATGCTGGGACCTTGTATTTTCTAGGAGACCACTAACCGGGTTTAGTTGATTCGAAAGTGGATAGTTTCTACACAGTCTCATAAGAAATTGTACACCAATCACCACAAATTACCACTAAATTTTGTGGATGGGGATCAGGGTTAACTTTTTATTTCACTAAGGTTGGGACACAATTATATTGGGAGACATGGTATGGTTTCAAAGAGATACATTGGGCCATTTGATATTATCGGGAGAGTTGGTCCAGTTTCCTCTCAATTGAATTTACCTCAATGATACCAGTATATGCTTGACGTCTTCCATGTTTCCCAGTTGAAAAATTATTATTCATACCCTTCTCAAGAACTTCATCCCAAAGAGGTAGAGTTAAAGAAATATACATCCTTTTAAGAGCATCCTATACAAATTGATGATTGTAGTACGAATGTTATCTATGGGTGGTCCATTCCTTTAGAAAAAATGTTATTAAAGCAAGAAAGGGTACATGACGAGACATGGGAGGGTGATGTTAATTTTTGATCGTAGTGTCCATAGTTGTTATTATATATTTCATTAGCACCCTTGGACGGTAAATTCTGGGATAAATTACATTAAGGGGGGATGTTTGTAAGAACTTGATTCTTCTTTAAGGTATAGATCATGAGTTCTCTATAAATTCCTTATATAAATTATGATTCATCACCTAATGTTGGAGCATGTTGAGATAATGGAAGGATATATGGCGTCCATAGATCATTGGAATCCCAAAAAAACATCTCTTGGAGTGTTGTTCTGGCCACACAGTTAAATGAAATAGTGTGGGGAAGGCGGCATGGTTAATCTATCCATGTGGTAGTGGTCTCATAGTCATAAAGAATATCTGTAAAATTTTGAGAACATTATAGAGGGTACCAAATTCTTACCACATATTTATAAATACCGTGAGGTGTATCCATGCAATCCCTCTAACCTCTTACAGTAACCATATGAAATGATGCACAGTTAGGCAAACCCCACACAATAACTATGCAACCTAGTTTAATGTGGTAAAATTATTTTTCTACCCTGAAATATTTACATAAAATGAGGTATTATCTTCTCCCTTAAATAGAATACCCTCATGAATTGGGGACCCCTTAGGCTCTTTTCCTACCTTTCTAGTCTTCCACTCTATTCGTTCATTGTTTTGACCATATTTCATCTCCATGGATCTGTATCAGTAAGTCCTATATTCTTTTTTAACCATATTAGATTCTTTTTTATATTATATGTGCTATTTGTATTTAGGCTCATATTACCTAATATCCCCTTCTTTATCTGTTCTTTATATTTCTAGAAAACTAGGGTGAATCAATGACTGATACTGGATTAGATATCTAGCACGAGCCTAAGGTAGGTGGTAATGTTTTTTCGCTGAATGCTATGCTATTTATATGTGATGGGGTGCTGCACACCCATTTCTGGGGTGCCACATTGATTAATAAACCATACCTATTATTTATTCTCATCCTTAAGGATATTCATTAGATGTTTAAAAGAATGTAGTAGGGTGTGTACCTTGAATAAGGTCCACTAGATGGGTGAGTTCCATTAGATGACCTTCAATGGCTGTTTTTCCAAGCATGCCTATATGAAATGCCATGTTTCCTATTCCTTGGTTGTTTAAAATGGTTCTATTATTAAATTTAATTTCAATGGTGTTGAATATTAATTAAATTGATTATGGTTATGGGTTTTTTTAATTCCCCTTAACCCATGTGAATGCATATGGCTATGTAATCATGTTTGGAATGTTATGATCTGATTGTAAAACTTTCCAAGTGAGTTAAGTTATGTTATAGCCTTATAATGGTTTAAATTACATCATATTCTTGTTATATAATATGTTCCCATGTTATTAGATAATGACCAACCCTTAAATATTGGTATTATCTTGAGACACCCTTAGTGGTGATATGTATATGATATTCTTGGGTGTTGACACTATCATGGCTAATGAATTGTTATTTTGAACATGTAATGGTAAAATGGTAAACAGAATTGGGTGAATCTTGGATTCTTTGGGAATTACTTGGAAATAATTATATTTATATCTTACATTGATCCCATGATTGAATATTTTATTCCTTTAGAATTCCTTGGTTGGGCCCAATGGGATTGTTTATAATTGTAATGTCATGAGTGAACCACGGAAGCAATGGATGGGCTCATAGAGGTTATGAACTAAATGTTGAGTGAATCATGGATTCATATAATATTACATGGATAAGATAAAGTGTCATGGATATGTCATGAGATATACCTGCAGCTCCATATAGGACTTTTAAGAACATGCTCAGTAGACATGGACTTATCATACCCAGAGTGATATCGAGCTCCGATGTAGATTAGTGGGATGATGTTGTATAGTGTTGGTGGATTTGTACATGGAGTGATATTTGAATTTAACCTTAGTAATGTCCAGTATATTCTCGAGTTATATTTTATATTTAAATGGTTTATGAAACATCTACCAAGAAAAATAAAAATATTCAATTTATTCATTACATCATCTTTCTTAGATGGCCTTATATTGAATATATTGTTCCTAATGCTATACGAGGGATGTCAGTCTTTGGCCGGATCTAGAAACATATATCAATTCATTTTATTTATCTATTTATTAATAGAGAATAAATGGAAATTAAAACTATTTCATGTAAGTATATTTAATTTTGAGTTCTTACTATCGTACAACTTTCATTATTATAAACTTCCTATAATTATATTCACTGACATATTACCACAGACAATGGGTGGTTGCCTACTGGGATTTAGTCTCACACCCTATTTGTGTCATGCTTTGGGCCTAAACAAATTATATGAATGGAGGTATAGATAAGGGAAATAACCCTTCTAAAAATACATGATATTTTGTTATGGGAATGAGATAATTGGACCAAGCTGAGGCTTATGATGCTGTTGGGATACTTTTTGTCCATTTTTTACTTTTTTTTAATTTTATCTCACAGCCTAGTGGCTTGTATGGGTGTTTTCAAAAACTCGTGACGTGTATCATCTATAATTGTGTGAAATGATTGAGGATTAATTATACTATTATGGTACGATTGTTTAGTCCATTTGTAATTTATTATGTGGTGTTACACTTGGCTAATGATGGAATAGTCATCCCACTATCAATCCTAGGCCCTAGTTGCTGGTCAGAAGCCTGTAAAAATTAGTGATATGTTCTTGAGTCCATGTGGCCAATCGAGATCAGAGCACTATTGTGTGGCTACCTCATTCAGGATGTTACACACCTGAATTACCAAGTAAAATTGAGGAATGAGATCCACATGATTCTACTCTTTTGATCATTCTTCCAGTACATGGCTCAAAAGATTCCAACTAAAGCATCATCACTGAAATTACGATTTCTTGGTTTGTTGAAATGTTTATCATCAGAAGAGTATAGGTACTCTAAAACATAGCTCTGTCGTAGGTTAAAATCTTCTTTGATTGAAGATATAACTCAAGATTTGGTGGTCAGAACACATGATTAAATATTTATTAAAAATATAATGCAAAAAACACTTAAAATAATGAATCACAATTGTTTGTTCTATATAAAGAGATGGGTAATTCTTATTATATGGACTATGATGTCTGAAGCCATAGGCTACCAAAAGACCACCCTATATAAGAAAACAACCCAAACATGATCCTAAGACATCATAGAGGACCATATATCCCTAAAAATTATATAGAAGTTTCAATACATGTGAAAATGTCGAAATAAATTTCAACTCATTATAAGAACCCTCGATGTTTTCGTTCCATAAGAACATCACTCCGTTTTAGAGAGGGGGAGTTCATTGGAGAAGCCAACATCGAGAAATCATTTACAAAACTGTGGTAATAGTCTAGAAATCCAAAGAACCTCTTTATATCAAAAACATTATGTGGTTTATCCCATTTCATAATAAGAATTTTCCATATTTGTATCAACAAATATTCCATGTTCTGAGACCACATGTTCCAAGAACGTCACTTTAGAAATCCCTAAATTGTACTATAAATCTTATACATAAATTTTTTTTATATCTCATGATCTCTATAACTTCACTTAGAAAATTCACGCCCTTTTCATCATTTTTCCAGTAAACCAAAATATTATCCACAAATACCACCCTGAGTGAATCATGTTAGTCATGGAATAGACTACGGAATAAAACAATAAAGACTATAGGAATATTGGTCGGGTCGAAGATAAAAATAAGATAATCAATGTGACTGTACCTATTCTTAAAGGTAGTCAATGGAATGTAAGATTCGTTAATTCATAACAGGTGATAACTCAACAAAAGAGCAATCAATAAGAACAAGTTTTCCTCTTTAAAATATTCCAAAAAATAACCAATAAATGTTTAAAGATACATTGAATTTACCCTAACTCGAATGAGCAGTCATTTTAAAAAATCAACACAAAGGCTAAGTGTTCTATATATTTTTTAAAAGATAATTGGTGTCAACCAAGGTGCACACTCAAGATTATGAAGCCATTCTATAACAGATCATCTAAATGATTATTTAAATCATTCAACTATTCTCGTTCCAAATAGTATGAAGGGATAAATACCAGCTATGTACTAGCAACTAAATCAATAGACATATATAATTTTCTTACCTATAGATTAAAAGAGAAATAAAAGGAAACAAGTTAGAATCACAAAGATTACTAGAGGAAGATTATTACTCATTGATTCTCTTTCTAATTCTAATGAAAACTTTTATTTTACGTTCCATAGCTACCAAAAATATTGTTTGAATCTACCAAACCATGTGACCCATTATCCCTAAAATAAATAGAACACCCCAACGAGTGTAGTAAATCATTACCATTCAAGATAATTTTTAATTCATTACTTATTAGAAATTAGCCAATCTGTCATGAGGAAAACACTATGAAGATTAATTTATTGAACCAGAAAACAACAAGTAAGTTAAAATCTTGATAACAAGAAAACACAATAATGAAATTGATGAACCCACTATCTCTACATTGTAAGGGGTGTAGTAATATCAGTCACACATAATAAAGGATCTATATTAATAATTATCATGTTCACAACATTAGTTGACATAAACGAGTGAGAAGCACCCGTATCAAGTAAAAATTTCACAAATGTTAAAGTTATAATGATGATACCTACCATGATCATTGAAGAAAAATATGGTTGATCTGGAGACTCTTACACTATGTGAAGTAGCTTCATTTTGAATTCCTATTTCTCGATCCCCTTAGATCATAACCATCTGATTTCACAACTGTAATTTTAAAATTTGATGATCCAATTCCACTATGTGGAGAATAAATGATATGACATGACATCTATATGTTTTTTGAGGTGCTTCACAAGCTACAGTTCTTGGGTGTCTTAGTGAAAATTCAATTTGAATGCCTGACCTTTACAGAGTAGAAAAAAGTCATATGGACTATCCCTATCACTATGAGAGTTATAAAAAACTCATGTTTTCTTGATCCACCATTTAGATCATCTTGCTTTCTATTTACCTAAAAGTAACCCAATGAACTACTAATGGGACAAAATTTAACTCCCTTCAACCCTAACTTACCGAGGAGACCAGGAACAACCATCAATGATCTATCTAGTAAATCATCAAAAAAAGTGAGCTTCAATATGAATACATGAGATCAAATGTTATTATGAAGACTCATAAAAACTATTCGGGCCTTATAATAACAAAATATTTTGTGAGTTTTGTTTCAAATAACAATTTTTTTTTGATATTTTCCATTACATATGCAACCGAGTTTAGCTTTATTTACATGTAATACTATACTAATCTTGTGATACAGAAAACATTGAGTTTAATTGATATATGGCATAATTTTAAAATATTAATATGATTGTTATTTCCTATTAGTCGGAATGGTAGGTTTGAATAAGAATAACAAAATTCAAAAAATATATTGTTTACAACAATATATAAAATTAATAATTAGGTTACTGATTAATTATAAAGTAAAATAAAAACAATTTTATAATAATTGAATCTATTTTATAAAAAAATATTTTTATTCACAAAAATAAATATAACATTAACAAATTAAATAAAATACTTTTGGTAAATTATTTTATTGATATTTTTATATATTTTAAAATGAGTAATTTTTTTAAAAAAATTCAGATTATTTTTTTCAAGGAATTATATTGGAATAATGAAAATTTTATGCATAAAAATTGTCTTTTTTTAATATATAGTTGTATAAAATTTTTCAAACCTAAATTTTAAAAATAATCAATTTTTTCAAATTATAGAATTTTTTTTGAAAAAATTAAAATCTTTTTTAAAATAATTATTTAATAATTATCTAATGCTAATTTTTTTATAATTTTTGGAGAAGATAAAATTTTCAACGAATAGTGATAAATACTGGTTTTAATTATTAATTGTTATTTCATTTAAGTCATATATAAACAATAAATTATTTTAATATTTTTTTAAAATTATATTATTTAAATTATATATTTATTAACAGAGTATAGGTTAGTGGAATAAATTTCATAATGAATTTATATATTAAAACGTTATCTACTAATGGAAATTTTCTCTTTGAAAAACTGATTTTTCATCATATCTACAGAATAAATATTATATAAAAATTTCTTAATTTTAAGAATAGACTTTTTTGAAGTCGATTCAATATTTGAAATCATAATTATTAATATTATATAATATGTAAAAATAATTTTTTGGTGATCATGAATTGTAAAAATAATAAAAATTAATTACTGCGATTAACATTAAAACGTGTTTACCAAGAGGTTAAAGTAAGATGTTATGGGGTAGAATGTCATATAAACATGTCCATGAAAAATTGGATATCCATATTTATACCTTATAACCACTTATTTTTAATAATAACTTATTTTTTATCCTTTTGGAATGTGAAAAACAAGGGTACACATTTTTATTTTCAAAAATCCATGTATGTCTTTTCCACCACTTATAAAATGTATATTCCCTCTTATCCACATCAAACAACCAAAACGAATTGGTTCAGATAAATATTTCCTATACAACTTCCTTAAATAACTAAAATGATCTTATAATTCATGTCTTTATCATAACATAAACTATAATGGTTTTTGGGGAAAACCTAAATATGTTGTCTGAAGAATATGGAACATTGTAAACAGAGAATTTTTTTTATTTATCCTTCCACATAATTCAAATATTATTAAATAATGATAATATAATAAAAATATCATCATAAATATAATTATATGTTTTTTATGATTAGTAAATGAACTACAACCATCTCTTCCTCTGTCAAATGGGAAACAAAACTATTAATCCTATGTACGACGGACTACTTCCTTGCAAATAGATGAAATTCATTTTCCATCACCAATTATTAAAATTTCATATAATGTTATATATTATGATTATAAATTTTATATTTTTATATAATTATACTTTTATAATTATAACATAACATATAGATTGAAACATCCATTCCATAGGGAATACGATAACAACGCTCATGTGTACGAGAGACTACTTGCTCATGAAGCGATGTGATTCATTTTTTACATATTAATTTCATGTATCTTTATAATGATTTATTTTAGTTTGATATAAAATATTAATTATGTAATAGTAACTATTTAACTTAAATATATCATATAAATTTTTACCTTACAGTCCATTGAATAAATGATAATGCTATTGTGTGTATGGTAGACTACAGCCTTGCGAAGTGATGTGAATCATTTTAAACTAATGATTTTAAATGGAGGGTAATAAAGGAAAAAATTTAATCAATATATTTAATATATATTAAATATTATTTTTTCTATAACGGTGAAATATTATTTTCCGTTCTTTCTTTTAATCCATCACGAAATCAGAAGAAACATTAATGTGTACACATGACAGACCGCCTCCATGAATGGTGAAACTCATTTTCAATATGTAAATTTATTTTATTAATTTAAATAATCATTCAATGAATATATATGATATTTATTTCATGGTTCAACATCTGGATATTATGGAACCATGATCGAAATTAAAGGAAAAATGATTCCAATCTGAAACATATATGAAAAAAAAGTAGTTATTACCCAAAACCAGATTTTAATAAGGAATTGTTAAAAATTGGTAAAAAAGGTCATATGTAAATCATAAGTTCCATGATTCAAATAATTATAGTTCTATAATATATTTATTATAAACCTATATTTATTATAAAAGATGTTCAAATGTGTATGAATAAAGTTGATACATAATGTAATTAATTTTTGTATCAATTTGTATTCTTTGGGGAATACATTATATTATACACCTATATTATTTTATGAGATGTATATATAGACCATTTAACATGTAATATCAGAAATTTATTTATTATCATGATTTTTAGGTTTTATTTATTGTTATTATTTCATGTGGATTACTATTCATTCTTACTAAAGTGGTAATTCGTTATAATATATTCTCATTGTTTATAATGATTCTTTATGTTTATTATTTGAAGGGTGAAATATTATGACTTATCCGTCAATAAAACCATGAATTTTCTTGTCATATTATTATTTCATGAAACAAAATTTCCATTAGTTTTCCTCAGTTTCTATACTCAATATCTCAAAAAAATTAAGGAAAAATCGACAATATTTTTCTATTCGCATGAAAACCCTTTTCCTTCCATATCCATTTAAATATTTTTTTAATAAAGGTTTTTAATACATTAAAATTAATTTTTAATGTTATATTTACTAATTATTTACTTTTAAAGAAAACATAAAAGGAATAATCTTTTCATTTCCCTAACATGGCCCATTTTGACATTTAATTTCTTTTAAAGGATTCATGATTTAATATGTAGAGCATGAACACAATTTTCATACATCATGACCATACAATGTTTTAAATAATCCTTTATATGATTAAATGGTTGTCTTCAAAGAAAATTATTTTTAAAATGTTTTAGGTTTATAATAATGGTCTCAAAATGGAAATTATATCTTCCTCGTGAAATGTTTTAAATTCTCATTACAGCATGATTTATAAGATACCATAGTTATTTTAAAAGAGAAAGATTTTTTAAAGTATTTAAGTTATAGTCAGTGTTTTTTTAAAATTGGAAATGATACTTCACTTATGAAATGTCTCTTATGATGATTCAGACTCATTTTTTTTTGAATTCAATTTATTTTCTTTAGTTTTAATATGATGAATTTTTAATGATGTTGTGGAATACATATGTACGATTTTAATTATTTTATTGGTGGAACCTATATCTCCATCAAATTGATTGAGTAAATATTAATATATAATGAGATAAATAGGACTAGAATGGGCAGTGAACCTAGTTCGGTAAGTTAATTGTTTCACTATGATAGTCTTGGGAATGACCTTTGACATCAACGTTAGTTTTGGGAGTAAACCCATTATACTACGACATCATTGGTAATTATCCACGAATAGTGAGTATTTATGCTTATGAGTTTGAAAAAATTCCATGTATTATATCAAAGTTATGATCTCATGGCTAAGGTTATTTTATTTATATACGATTCATGTCTTATGAACTGCTAATATTTATTCCATGAATAAATATTCTTATAAATTTTATGTTTTTTAGTTATCAAATTCTATTCTCATGTTCTCATACCATTAAGATCATATTATGATTATGTATTCCATTTTATTACACTTACTTTTTATATGAACTCAACCTTTATCATGTTTCCTTTATACTAGTTATAATGATAGGTATTACATGCAACATGTCAAAGCGGTGTGCTAGTAATGGGGAACTAAGTTGGGTATGATGTAGAATTATTATGATCTAGATTATTATGTTTCCAAATTTTACAAAGGAATTATACCTTTATAATATGTATTAATGTGTTTTTATAATTTAATGATTATTCATCTTGAAAGATGTAATATTTATGTAAGAAAATCTAGGTTCGTTATAGGACATATCATAGAAAAAATTTATATAACATTGGGAAATAAGGGTTTAAAAACATAATTGATATCACCAAGTATATTTCTACTGATATGTATTGTGATATTCTTATATTTATACCTAATTATTATTTATTGTATAGTAAAATCTCCTAGAATTTTTATAAATTATTTAGCAAGTAGTTTCCATGAAATTTCATCCATTTTTGGATACAAAAGTAGATTTTGCAATATCTCAGAGGTGCATAGGGGTAATAACAATTAAAAGGGTTCATTTAGATTAAATTGATCATCACATGGGTCTTGACAATGGGAAGTCATGCACAAAAGGAGTAACACTACTGGGGGATATGATTTGGAAACTCAAAAAAGATTTACCAACTATCATTAGGGATTTGGATAGATGATGACCATGGTTGACCTAGGAAAAAAATAATTCATCATAGATAGAAAAATTAATTTTCGAAATTATCAATACATTATTTTTTTTCATGATTTTGTGTGTTTCTAGTATGAATATTGTTTCACACACAATGATTTTTTGTTTTAGTCAATGGTGGGGACCATAATGAACTGGGGTTATTGTTAAATGTGATGGAAAATGTGTGAATGAGAAACCAAATTAGATAATTATTGGACTTAAAGATATTTTTATCATGATAATAAGATATCATGATATATGATTAACTTCTTACACCTTAGAAAAATCTCAGAGTCACCAAAGAATATATGACTATAATTTGATGAGATTTCATGTTGTTAAGACCATATAGGAAAAATGATTTAGTTTTATATATTTCTATAATATAGAAGGAAGAAATAATTAGAATGCATCAAAAAAATATGAAGATTTTTCATGTGTAGAGAATAAGGGAAAAAAGAAATTAATTAATGGTAAAAAATCAGCTAAAACAATGAATGAGAATAATGGTGTCCCAAATGCATCATCAATGATTTAATGTTATAATTGTGGAAAGTATAATCATTATATAAATTTATTTCCGAGGGGGAAATCTCAGGAATAATATAATAATGGAGTTATAAGTAAATGTTTTTCTATTAATGATTATCAGTTTCAAAATAACGTATGTAAGGAAGGATGGATTATGGAATAAGATGATAAAGCTCAGTTAATAGTTTCTGAATGAAGTGGAATTATTAATGAGTTTATGTATTGGAGTATAAGAATTATAAAATATATAGGGATTTTTCTACAGAATATTTTCATTATGTATTTCTAGAATATATTGAATCATACTAATTACCTATAATGTTTTTTAATTGGAAGGGGATATTTTATGGAATACACATGAATATGGGAAAGATAACCATTAATATGTTCTTGATTTTAAGATAATTGTGTTTAGATTAGATAAATATATGATTGATATAGAGAAAGTAATTTCTAATGTATTACTTTCCTTTGGACTGATTATCTATTCAATGAAAATGCGGGTCATATTATACATAATGGAGTTTATAACATTTTTGGATTTATCGAATATATTCAATAATAAGGAGATTTATTTTTTGAAATTGGAATAATTTATTTTTAGTTGGGATATTATGGTTATTATTATTATTTCCATGTATAGGGACAACACATGCCCAAATTATTCAGATATTTTTATATGAAATGTAAGATATACATTGTGATATATTTTGGGAATAATTATTAATTGTTATATGAAATTTAGTAACCACCATTTTAATTTTTTTATTTAATTTTTTGTAAAACATATAGGAGCCTTATGGTTTAGTATTCATGGACTGGATTAAGTTAAAATTTTCTTTTCATTGGATAAAATTTCTTAATTTTTTTGGTTTTTTAAATATTTAGTGGTTTCATGAATGAATTATTGATCATAATATTATTTTAGTACTTTAGGAATGAAAACAATTCATCATGAATATCCACTACATAGATGAAGAGGAAATTGATCAAAGTATAACCAAGGGATGAAATAGTACTTATTATTTAAAGGATTGTTGAACCCTAGTTATTTGGGACACTTTTAAATTCACCATCATATAAGGAAAGTAACTTAGTGTTTTACACTTCCACTAAATCTCTCTTATTCTCACATTATGTTCAATGTATTTATCCTCATAAAGCATATACCTGATTTTATATATATACTGAACTAGGAAGTCATAACACTAGATGTTGATCATTTTTATGATTAAAAACGAGTAGAGATTATGGATTATAGTGAAACAATTATATAAATCAATACCTCTCACCTAGTAAATGAATTTTTGTTAAAACACCAACATTAGGAAGCTACGTTCTAACCTGCAGTTGTAATGAGGATTAGGTATCCTGAGTTTTTTCAGAGGAGATGGAATTTCACGGATGGAATTCATTTTAAGGGTGGTATAATGTAAAAAACTAAGATTTATGATTTTTTAAAAAAAATTAATGTTTTCAATAGCATGTGTCATAACAAAACCAATTTTATCTTTCCTTAAAAGGGATATTGAGTTTAGAATCTGTTACACTCAATTCTAAGTTTAAACACAACATGACATACTGTTAAAATTTTATTATGATAGTTATAACATAGATATTAGATTTTTTTTAATATTATTAACTAAATTATTAAAATATATCTTATACACTAATATATAAAACAATTTATTGTTCTACAAAATAATTAGAATTGAAAATAAATGTCATTTGAATATAAAGAAAATCATTTTTTAAAAAACAATTTTTTTGAATAGAAATGAGTCATATGTAAATAAATTATTTAAATAAATGTTGGTTAAATATTTTAATGAAAATAATATATTATATATTCTATAATTTCATTAATATTCATCTCTTGTGTTTTACATTCATGGGATTAGAATAAATCCAATTTTACATTTAAAAAAAATATTTTCTAAAAACACTTATAAAATTTCATTCAATTATTTTATTAATATTAATGTTTTTTCGATTTTATAAAATTTAATTAAAAAAGTTAAAATCATGTGTGGAATTTTAATTTCTAAATTATCATACGATGAATTTTTTATAATTTTGTGAGAAGATCTATTTTTCAATGACGAGTGAAAGAATTGGATTTCATTAACAAATATCATTTATTTTAATGACTTTAAAAATGTAAAAATTATTTTAATATGTATTTAAAAGTAAAATTAATTCACTTATAGATTTATTAAACTATTTTAAGTTATTTTAATAAAATTAATATTGAATTGTTTTTAAAAAATAACATACTTGGGAAAAGTTTCTTTTTCGAAAACCAATTTTTATTCTGTTTACAAGTTCAATTTTATGTAAACAATTTCAAAATTATGTGAATGGAATTATGAAAAATATATTACATATTAGGAAAAATTATAATTTAAATCATATAATAATTTCAATTTAATTTGTTACAAAATAATATGTAAAAATAGTAATAATCAATTATCTTTGTTAAGGTTAAAATGGGTTTAATGGGGGTTAAACAATATGGGAAATGACATAGAAACATGACCAAAACCTATTTTATTGAAGAATTTAGATCTAATATAATCTAATGTTTATTAATAACTAATTTTTTATCATTTTTTAAATTAAAAAAACATGGTTACACATTATTATTTTAAAAAATTCCATATGAGTGTCTTCCGGACTTATAAAAGGCCACCCATCTCCTCTCATATTGAAAGGTCCAAAACTCATTGGTACATAAATTTCCCAAATAAATATCATTATTCATTACATAATATCATAAAATAATTATTTTTTTATCATAAATTGATCCTCGAAAGGAATTTGGTGAAAACCAAAAGAAGTTGTCAAATGAATAGGTAACATCCTAAATAATGCATATTATTAAATTCCTACTCAAAACTCCATTTAACATTATTAGACCATGGTGATATAATTTTCTCAGATAAATATATATACTTATATGTTTTTAGGTTAAATTCATGATCTAGAACCTTCACCCCCCCCCCCCTCATATGGGATACAAAACCATTGATGGTGTGTACAATAGAGTACCACTTCACGAACTGACATAATTATCTTTCCATCACCATTTATTACATATATAAATAATTATATATATAATAATTATGTATTATATTTTTGAAACAATTATACTTATTTAATAATATCACATACACCTTATTATTTTACAATTCCAAAGGAAAATGGTAGCATCGCTTGTGTGTATGGCGGACTCCTGCATCATGGAGTAATGTGATTTTTTTTCAATTACGCTTTACATGGATGGTGATAAGGATTAATTTTATGTTTATATATTATATATGTGATTTATTAAAAATTATGGAAAATAATTATATAATATAATTTATTACTGTATCATCCATTTAATAAATGATAACGATGTTATGTATATGGTGGACTACCGACTCAAAAAGTGATGTAATACATTTTTCCTGAAAAATTTAAATTGTATGTAATAATTGATTATATGTGATATATATGAAATCATTATTTCTATATATATGTGATTTATTATCTAATTTTATTTATTTAGAACCATTGTGAAAATAGAAAAAAATTTATGTGTACGTAGGACTTGCCATATCCATGAATGGTGTAACTCGTTTTATATATCTATATTGTCCGGATTTAATAAAAAATTATATAAGAAATATATATAATATTTATAAATTTTATAAAATATATTACGTTAAATAACCATGATCAATATTAATGGATTTAAGATATCAAACCAAAATAAATATAAAAAATGCAGTTGTTATTAACTGTAAGGTGGTTTTAATAAAGAATTGCTTATAAATGGGAGATAAATAGTCATAAGTAAATAATATATGGTATGATACACATTATAATGATTCTAATATATATATATATATATAATAAATACTTATTATACAGTAGTATTGAGCATGTTTAATGGAATTTGAGACATAAAGTAAGATATTTTTGTCTTAATTTGGCGGCATTTGGACATAAATTATGTTATGAACCAATATTATTTTATGAGGTTTATATAAAGAACCATTTAAATGTAATATTTTGAATTTATTGATTCTCATTATTTTTCAAATTTCATTTAATTGTATTCTTTCATGGGGCTTATGATTCAATGTTACCAATGTGGTAAGGGTTTTATGATATCACCACACTGTTTATCGAGATTGTTTATGTTTATTCTTTTCATGATGATATATTAGAAACTATCACTGAATAAAAACATGAATTTTCATATTATAAAGGTATTTCATGATAAAACAGGGTCTATATTAATTTATCTCTAATTATGTACTCAAGAGTTGTAAAGAATGTTTTCAAGAAAAATCTACATTATTTAAATATCCAATCTAAAAAACTTTTTCTTACATATTCTTTATTAAAATAAATTTTATATAATGTTTTTAAAACTATTATGATTAATTAATGATATTTTTACCCATTATTTAATTTTATGCAAATTATTTAAAAGTGATACTTATATCATTTTGCAAACATGGTCAATTTGGATTTTAACGAAAATGTGAATAGAACATTTGTTTTAACAAGTATGACATGAATAAATATTTCCACCCCTATGAACACCCTAATTTTTGAAGAATTAATTATATGTTTAAATGGTTATTTTAAATGAAAAGGATTTTTAAAATTTATTATGATTAAATAATGATTTTTTTGTGGAGACGGTATTTTCAAAAGGAAACTTTTTGAATGATCTTTGTGTATTAATTTAAATGATTTCAGGGTTATTTTCAATGAGAAGTATTATGAACGTGTTTTATATTTTTAAAAATATTTTTTAATATGGAAATTACATTTTACTTAAGATGTTTTCTATGTGATATTTTAATATCATTTTCCATTTAATATGACATCCTTTAATGTAACATAGGATATTATGAGGATATAATCAAATAATAACATCATTATTATTTCTTTACATGTATTATATTTATAAAGATATTTATGAAACCTATCTATATTCCATGGGTTATAACAAGATAAAATTATTATGAAACAAATATCTTTTTCAATAGGTTATTCTATGACAAAATGATGAAATTATTATGAAAATTTGTTCTTTTCCACAGGTTATGTTATGATGATATTCTTATAAAACCCATTTAATTTCATGTGTTATGATATGATGAATATGTTTTGAGATTTTTGAACAAATATATAAAAAATTCATTATACTATGGGTGATACATATATATCCCTCTAAAGATATCTTTAAATATTGATATCTCATGATATTTATATGATATGAATTGGGAGTGAACCCAGTTCAATAAGGGAAATTTTTGAAACTAATAGTATTTGGATCAAACATTGATTATAATGATGGTTTGGGGAGTGGACCCATTCTACTATGATAGCCTTATAAATGATCCTTGAGTACTTTGGAAATGAATTTTTATTCTCATATGTATTCCACAATTCCATGACTTATGTCAATGTTATGCTCTCATGGTTCATGTTCATTGATTTCATTATGATTCATGTCTTATAAACATTAAATAATAATTCCTTGACTCAATATTGTGATATTTGATATCTATTGTATGATTTTCATATTCTTTGATCATGTTATCAAACCCTTACGATTATTTTATTTTTATGTATTTTACTAGTTTACCCTTACTGAGTATCAAATATCAACCTTTCTTATGTATCATTTCCTGAGGTTATGTTGTTAATTATTATATAAGATATGTATAATAAGGAATTTAGTTATGGGGAACATAATGGGAGAAGATGTAGAACTCTTATGATCTAATTGTTTATGTTTTCATGTTTCCAATGGTATTATACCATTCTAACCCTCTGATATGTGTTTATGTATTGTAATAAATATTAATATAAATAGATGTAATATATATGTATTAGAATACTTGGTTTTTAAAATCCTTCATTCTTTTATTTATCACCAACTTAGGAGTAAATTGATTGATCTTAAAAAAATTTAATATACGATATCACGATCTTTTCACCACACTAAATGTAATGAAACTCCATTAAATTTACGATGAACATCAATTATAGAACTGATCAGTGAAAAGATATATAAATACTTTGCATTCCATTACCTCATGCTTCTTCCCTATCAAAATAAAATCCCAACATCTATTATTAACCCCTCAAAATTGAACATAGAAAACATTACCATAATCAAATAAATACATTCTATGAACTAAAAAAGAAGCTAAATTATTTTCAACCAATCATCATCCTCTTAAGGAATAGTATGTCCATATAATCTATGTGTCTTATGGTGAAGAAACTATTGGGAATGATTTTGAGATTTGTCCCTTTGAGGTTCCACAACTGAAACCTTAACTGGAAATGGCGTCACTACCTATTTGAGTGATTATATTAAACAATCAAATATATCAATAAGATTTTGGCCCACTTGAGTATTTGATCACACTGGTTAACCAGACGCCATTTTCCTATGGCATATTCAAATATCTTCTAATAAGCATGATTATTGATAATATAATCAAAGGCCACTAAAAGAATCAAAAATATTCTATAGATCAAGGGTATATAGATCACAAATACATGAATATCAATTCCATAAAAAAATTTCAATATTTGGTTTTCAGAAAACTCAAAAAAAGGTAGGGATAAGAATAGAGTCAAATTATAACATTCCTCAAGGTCCTTTTCCAAAGTACACACAGTGAGTTATGTGCTGTTACAATGAGAACAAGCTAGAAGCTCTCACAAAACTACCTCCAATGTCCCAAAATACTACCTCCACTATAAAAGTACATCCTAACTTCATATCAACATTAATGAACTATTAAAAACCAAAAAACATTAATAACATTTTTCCAAGAACATTATTGGATACCCTAGAACCATGCTACTTGAGACGAAATTATCATTTCTATAAGGGAATTACTGATCACCATGGGTTGGAGATTAGTACCTGGCATTATACACGAAAAATAATGGAATGATTTTCCACATAAAATTAGAAGATGAAAAATACAAGATGGTATGGTCAACAATCCTCAATGAGAACATTCTAGAAACAAACTTGTAAAATGAAACCCAAGATAATACATCATTAATTTTCTACAATATACTAATATAAAATCTCATAAAACTCCATGAATCAAGTGGAAAATAACTCCAATGGTCACTTATATCCCTCTGGGTCCCAAGGATATAGAATATCTAACAACTCTAAGTGGAAATTTCCAATAAAATATTACAATTAAAGGATCATATATAAATTACCAAAGGAAAAGGTAGGGTTTTAGCTATAAAACCCAATAATATATAACCAATTATTCAACAACTATATGATAATAATAAACCATTTATACTATCAATTTAAATAAATACAATAATGTAAAATCTTTTAAATATTTTTAGCAAAACATGTTTTCAAAACAAATGATGCCAAGTATCTCAAAAGGGGTATTAATTAATAGTTTATATAAAATATTTGGAATGGATTAAAAAATTCTTCAATCAATGATTTCGTCTCAAAACACATATAAATGCATACTCATGTGAACACCCCATTAGGGGAGAGTATATTAGTAAATAAATTTACAACCCACTAGGGGATCCCAAATCTGGAAATAAATACACACCCCATTAAGGGAATCCATACCTGGTATTAGATCTACACCAAATTAGGGGAGCTCGTTACAAGTAGTAATACTACCAATCAAACCTTTAAAATATATTCAAAATACAATTCCACAATTTTAGTTTTCATATATACATTTTTATTTAAAAAAATCAAACTTTTCATAAAATTCATAACCTTTCATGTCATCATTCCATTTTATCCATTTTCCTCAAGAATCAATATTAAATATATTTCTTCAAACATGTTTTCAAATTAAGCCATAAATTTTCTCAAATTCAGGTAGTAATTTATAGTTCACTAAAATAGGTGTTTTTTCATTAATTACACATTAATATAAATATAAAATGGAAAAACTCATAATTACATGTTTTTAAAATCATTATAAAATGAATTTCAATTACATAAATCAACTCAAGGATTCAATTCAAGAAAAAATCTTTATGAAATTTCCTACCGTTAATCATATAATCGAATCAACACATCAATTTTTGCAGGATCTACTAATGAAGAAGAAATTCATGGGAGATTATTAAACACACCATAAAAATAGTCCCAATAGAACAAATATTAGATCTATAAATATCATGATGATATATCAATATCTAAGGGGGTTAGAAGAGAATATCAGAAGTAAACCACATGGGATAAGATCTACTTATTCCATGGAGATCAAACAAGATCAACTGTGTTTCGACCACCAATAGAATGGTTTTGTTAAGACAATACCCCTTATTGAAACCCTATAAAACCATGGAAATTAATTTTGAGCAGAGAGGGGTTTATATGGGGTTAAAAAAAGGTTCTCCTTGTTTTAAAATTATTCTTTGGGGATTAAAATCCAGAGTACATGTTATCTTGTATGGGCCACATGGTTAGTAGTAACCATGAACTCTAACTATGAATTATCAATGTGATTCTATTTTGGGTGAACGATTTAGATGCATAGTTATAGTAATTATTATCCAACCATGAAAAATCCTACTATTTAAAGCTATACAGTTCGAAGGAGAGGTATCATTGTTCGAACAAACAGTGCTTCAATTTTTGGCGTCATATCCTTGGCTGTATGGTTTCCTAAGAAAACCATATGGATTTCATTAACCATGAAATAGCCATTCATAATCCCTTAAATATTTTTTTTTCAAGTTTAATCCAATTTAAACCAAAATTGACCCCCCAAATAAAGCACAATAATAACATGGGTCGTGAAGTAAATATAATAAGGTGACATGATTTTATAGGTTCATAAGTCATAGGTTTGTGAGGGAGACTAATTCATCTGGTTAAGTAGATAAATGATAAATTTCAAAGATATTTTTTCATGATTATTTCATTATGATATTTTTATGTGGATTATGAATAGTGATCCTTGGTGAGGATGGGAAATTATCTAACCTAATATATGTAATGAGTTTTATTCCCTAATTAGTCATAAAAGAATTAACATACTTATTTCACATTTGAATTAGATTTTTTTTGGAGGAACATAATTTTTATTCTTCATTCTTCACCCTTACACACACTAATATATATATATATATATCTCTATTTTCAATATTAATGTATATGTTTGGTGAATATGTACGAAATTTCTAGGTCTTAGTGGTTATTGGTTTTAGTGAATATTTATAGAGACTTAACATTGAATATTTAGTTAATCTATTTCTTCATATTGGTTATATTTCAGTATTTAATTAATGGTATTAAATTATTGTGTTTCATATTATTATACAATATCAATATATTGTTTTTTCATTATTTCTTGGGTTCTCTCAATTTAATTCCGCTCTTATGTTTGTTTTCATAATCATAATTCTAATTGCTACCTTATTTCCTGTTGAAGTGATGTTTTGGTGGTCAAAATTTTATTAACCATTATAATATAAATGATTATATTGATGTTGGAGCATAAAAAATGTTTTATTATATATTTTTTCTAAGTGATAAGATAGTGATTAAAGTTATATAAAACTGATGATTCCATGGGTTTGGTAGGGAAGAAATATTACTCAACATTAATAAATTATATTAATATGGGAGACTACATAGAACAGTGTGATTTGGGTTCCATGGGATTCAATTAAAGGACCCAATTTATATAAAAAAATGTTTGATACAAAATTGATAATGGGATAGAGACTTATCCATGGTACACGTATTATACATTTGTTCACTAGTGTTTGAATTCATAAAAATATTTTGGAGTTAAAATTAATCTAAATTAATGGTATTAATAAATTTTATAATCATGGCCTTATAATTCCATTATTTTCTGATATAAAAAGATAATTACTAGGTATACTCGTGTGGTTTTTGTTGATGATTCAATATATGGAAATCTGGTAGATCATTGGAGAGTTTATATTAATGATGATTATTCACAAAGGAAGACATTGTATTAGTTCAAACATCCTAGAATGTAAAAGTATGAGGGTTATATTTATGAATCGGTGACCAATTATATGGTAAGGGAGACAAATAAAACTCTATTATTGATTCATTATATGAAGTATCCTTGTATTATTTTTCTATTAGCTTATTGATAATATATTATCATGAGTGGTTGGTATTCTTTAATAATGATATTAATGAGTCATTAATATCTTAAAATAGGTACTTTAGTTAGATTTAGGTTGAGTGTTTGAAATACACAAAGTTCACATTTATTATACACCTTAATATTTTGTATTATATGGTTTATTTGTGAGTTTTAGGTTAGAAATTTTAGTTTTAGAATAAAATTTCGGCACATGTGGTTCGCAAATAGTTCACCAAACTATAAATAAATTTATAGGTGAACAATATATGATTCAATTTTCAGTTCTCTTAGATTATTCATGATTTGTTCATTGTTAGATTAAATATGAATCCTAATCATTCATATAAATTTATGAATTATTGATTCCTATTTATGGTTGGATCAAATTTGGATAAACTTTTGAACAAAAAGCTTGCAACTATTTCAAAAATGACAATGTATTTTATTTATCCTAATAATACATAGATAATTATAATTTTGTCCCATTATTTAATTTTACTATAAGAGTTGAAATCTTCCTAGCATTCCTTTCATTTGTATTTTCAATAGAAAATATTCTATATTTGAGGATGGTTCATTATGGTGAGTCCCTAAAGTTCATGTCATATCTTATTATTGTCCTTTCTCCAATATTATTCTTACCCTAATATGTTCATGGTAACCTATGAATTAGTGTTTCATAAGTTTATTTATTTGTTTAAATGTTTCAGGGATAGAAAATTTAATCAAAGTGTTTCTCTTTCCCCTTTTGTGTCGATTAACTTAATCATGCACTATTTTCAATGGATTAAATGATTTAACATAGATTTTTCCATGAATTTTCTTTTAAAAATAAAAACTTGATTCCATAAAGTTTTATAATCTATTTTTGGATGTCATAAAATTTATATAAAATATATCCCTCAAATATTCATTTTCTTATATTTTATTTTTAACATGGATCAATGAAGAGTCATATTCTTAATTGTTAATAGTATGTTTTCATATAAAATATATAAAAAATGTTGGATTAAAATCCAGTCATATAGTTTTAAATATTAATCCTTTTTTCTTTGATAAACTTATTTATTTAAATAATAATAATTTAATATCACGTTTTTATGTATTTTTTTATTTTTTGATCACATATTAGACTATTTCAGAATTTACATACCCATTTATAGAAACCACTTTGTTGTAAAATATTATCATGATTTGGTAGGGATTTGGATGTTAGTTTAAGGTAATACTTTCATTTTATTTTTTCATTACTTTGTAGCGCAGTTACATATAATTTATATTTAAAATATATGTCGATGTGCATTATTTTGTTCCATTGAAGTGATCCACTTTAGATTTTTTATGATTAAATTAATGTGTAATAGAAAATATGAGGTTAATGGGTTTGTTGAAGACTCTAGTGGTAGCAATTTCATTAAATATAATACATTATGGGGGAACATATATAAATGTAAAATTGGGGTGACAGTGATTTTTACTTTTCATTATTAAATCATTATCTTACAATATTATTATATGGGTAATTTATTATTTAACAGTCTTAATATATAATTTTAATCCGTCAGTATTTTTGGGGAAAACATAGATATTAGTATAAAAATCATTTATGATTATTCTTTGGATAGTGGCCCAATGTTTAGAGTATTATCTTTTTATATTATTTCATCTCTTTGTTAGACTA
The DNA here is from genome assembly GCA_963277665.1 of Viscum album. Classification (NCBI taxonomy): domain Eukaryota; kingdom Viridiplantae; phylum Streptophyta; class Magnoliopsida; order Santalales; family Viscaceae; genus Viscum; species Viscum album. The sequence goes on from OY728133.1 coordinate 672,878,036, forward strand.
GGAAAGGTACAATATACTTATGTATTTGAATAAAATATGGAATTTATTGTACCATCCCATGGTTTTTTAAAAGCAAAATTAAATCCATGAAATAGTTTAGATATTTATAACTATCCATTGAACATAACTTTTTCCACTTCTATGTTTTGAATTTCAAGAAATAGTCAACAATAATTGTAATCAGTATGTTATTTGGTGTCTAATGGAACCAACTTGATTTTTTTTGTGAATAGTAACATACCTTATGAATAGTAATATGTACCTATTAAATATTAATTATTTTTATTATTTTATTTTCTTAAGGATTTAAGATAATTACATTTTTTTTAATTTCTTAATTTGATATAAAAATAGTTATAGTTTTAAAATTGTTAATTTTTTAAAAATGTTTTAGTTTATTTAAAAATTAAATTAATAATATTTAGAATATTAATTTCTAAAAATTGTGTTAGGTTTTGAATTTTAAACATATAAAATTGTTAAGGTTGAAATTTTTGGATTTTTCTGAAGGTCATGAATTTTTTATGAATAGTGAAATACGGTAAAATACCTTACATTCAAATCATCAGTTAAATACACTATTTATGACCTCACAAGTGATATAATACCCCTGGGTTATAATTCACATGAAATTATTACTAATTTTGGTCACATTAATTAATAAGTTTCATAGTCTTGAATGGAAATATAATAATAATGATTAGAAAAATGAAAAATACCTCCTCTCAGGCACAATAAATACCACCCTTATTAGCCTCTTCCTCCCACACATATAATGCCTTGAGCCTTACCTATGTTCTACCTAATACTCCTCCTAATACTCTCTCCCAAGATATAGAGATGTTAGTATAACCAAAAGGCTAAATCCCAATGCCTTATGGAGGATCTCAAGGTGAAGAGGTCAAGAGGTAAACATTCTATTTTTTTCATTATTTTCCTTTGATTTTCTTTTCTATTCTTATTATTTACTCACCTACACTAACCCAAAATGAATAAATGATCTAGTATATTAAATATTCTTGATTTCATCATGTTTTTTGAAGACTCATCATTATAATTCTTCTCCTCTCCTACTTATTCAACAAAGTAAAACATCGTCTCTAATGTGTAGATTTACCAGTATCGTGGATGATGTGATTACAATTTCTGTTACATCCTTAAATAGTGGTCATGAAAACTTATTTATGGTAGAACTAGATTATAATTTATATATTATATAATAAATAAGGTTCTGTAATTATTTTATAAACAATTTATTAATTTATGAAACAAAATGAGTTCTTTACGATCGAAGAATCCCCAAAATGACCTAAAAAATATCTATAATATTTTAACTCTTGAATCATCGTCATGAAATAATTTAAAATGATAAGTTTTATAATTTATAGTTATGGAAATATTTAATTACCATGAAATTCCAATTCTGTAATTTCACTACCAATCAAAAAGTATATCCATCATGAACCGATCATGGGAACCATGTAAAGAACGCACCAAAAACAATGTGACGAACGAAATTATAACAATTAATGGGTGAAATGATGTGATTAAATGATAATATAAGATATTATAAATATAAATAAGTTTCTTTAAGATATTAATAACTCTCTATTAACCATTAAACAAGGGGTCTAAAATAGTTTGATGTAAAATATACTTGAGGTAAGGGAATTGTTATCCTGATTTCTATTCTTTGGGTTAAACTCATACTTTGTTATTGATATAGTACTAATGTTTTTTGTGTGATGGTTTTTTATATAATATTTAATTATGTTTATGTATATTGTTTATACATATTCCAGCCACTTTATAAAGTCTTTAATCAATTATATTATTTATGTAAATATTTTTCATTTTAAAATTTTCTTTTAAAATTCTGTTTTACAAATTTCAAAAGCATTGTTTTTATGCAATTATTCATGTTGGATGATTTTGTTATGGTTTTTTGGGAATTATTTATGATGATTTTAGGGACCTATATATCCATCCAATGCATTAGATATGTTAATGTGGTAATTTGATCGTATATTTACTCCAAGTGTTACAGCGATGGTGACACAAATTGTATGGTAATTGTTAGGGTTACAAATTATACGGTAGATGAGTGGGTAACAAGATTATATATATAATTCCACAAGATGAATTAATATTTAAATTTTTTTCCTTATGTATTTTTGTAATCTTGTGGAAATATCATGTTTCAAAAATAATGTATATATATGTGATAAGTGTTTCTTTTGAAAATTATTACATACATTAGATGTATTCATGGACTAATGAGTTCATCCTTATTTTTATATCGCTTACTGATCTTTTTGTTCTCATAACATTTTTTAAATGATTTTCATAAGTTATATGTATGTCTATGAAAATGAAGGAATCCATGTTTAATGTTATGACAATTTTTCCAGTAGTGATGTTTTAATTGAAAATTTAAAATTTTTGGAAGAAATGAATACTTTTTTATGGTTACCACTCGATTATAATGTGTAATGTTATGAATGTATTATGCCTCAATTCTCTAAATATATAAAACAGAAATGATCCCCAATATGAAAGGCATTGAGTTCTTGATTAATTTCATGATTATGTAATGTAATAAGGTTGAGTCCTTATAGATTTTATCAAATGATGGTTTAAAAAAATTGGGGTTAGGATGATGTTAATAAAATACCATAAATTATTTTCACACTATGATTAATTTTAAATGTTATAGTATTTATGGATTACCATGGTTATTCTACTCAGACATGTTTGTTCAGAATGGTTTTTTGCAAAAAAGAAATAGGGACGGAGAAGAGGAGTTGTAGCGACATAACGACATCATTCCAAATCTGCTACCCATAATGGTAAGGATTGGAACTGAGTAGCTTGTGACCATAATGGATCAAATAACTGGGGAAAGAAATGGTGGTGGTATCCATGAGAGAAAAAAAGTTCCCAAAATATAACATGAAAATAATAGAACATTTAATGATACAATTCCCACCTTTCAATGGATCTTCTGACAAAGTCGCGATAGAAATATGGATTAATGCCCTTGAAAAGATATTCGATGTTATGGGATTTTCATATAATCAAAATATAAGTCTTTATATTTATCATTTTGAATGTGAAATTGATAAGTGGTGGTCAGAGGTAAATAATAGCAGGGATAGAGAGAATATTTATGCCTTAGAGTGGGATTAATTTAAAAGTATTTTCCATGAAAAATACTTTCCTAAGGTGGTGCAACATAGGATGGAGATTCAATTCAATGAATTGAAGCAAAAGGATGATGATTTAGTGTCTTTTATGAAGACAAATTCATCTGACTAGAATGTTATGCCCCAAATCATATTTTGGATCTTGATATCAAAATCAACATATTTTACACAGGATTTAATCCATGGTTTTGATGGGTGTTGGTTTCCCATGAATTCCAAAGTTATAAAAATATTTTCTGATGTGATAAGAGGGTATATATAGAGTTTTTTGATGATCACATCCACTTCGAATATAAGTAGAAGAAGAGATATAGATGGAAAGTGATGGGTAATAATCAACCAATGAAATCAAATGGTATGAAAATCCAGTTTCTAGTTTGTGAAAAGTGTGTAATAATGCACCCTAGGAAATGCCTTACCAAAAGTGGGAAGCATTTTCAATGTGTTAAGTTTAGACATATGAACCTAGATTGCAATGAAAATGATCATAAGACTAATACATATAAGAAAACTATAATATTTTTAAAATGTGGTGAGATGGGTCATTATGAAAATGAATTTCCAATGAGTTAACTAAAATGATGCAAAGAAACTATACTATATAAAAAAGTTTAGTGAGATCCTTTGAAACTACATCATCATATTCTAGGCCATCCAATGAAGTTGTATCAGGTACTTTGTTTGTTTACTCATGCTTTTCTAATTTTTTGTTTGATACAGGGTATACACATTCCTTTATTTTTGAGCAATTTAATTGTAAATTTGAAATATCACCTCACAAAATGAGACTGTAACTTAATGTTAAAACACTATGGAGAAATATTATATCAATTTGGAATTGTAGTAATTTGTCTATTCGGTTCATTAGATAGACTTTACCTACTACCCTTATTGTTTTTCCCTAGTATAGTTTGATGTCTTCTTGGTAATGGACTGGCTTTGTGTATATCATACTAAGATTGAATGTAGAGCTAAAGAAGTTGTTTTTAGAAAGAGTTTAAGATTGTAAATAAGAATGAACCCATACAATTTATAACAAATCATGAATATAATAAACTATTGAAAGATGGAGATTAATTTTATCATGATCACATTGTTGAAAATAAGGGAACTATTCAGATTAATGATGTTACAATGGTAAATGAATACCATGATATTTTTTCTGATGAGTTACCTGGTGTCATACCTGATCAAGATGTCAAATTCAAAATTGAATTATTTCCTGATGAAAATCCAATTTTGAAACCCCATATCGTATGGCTCAAATAAAACTTCTTGAATTAAAAAATCAGTTGCACGATTATCTTGATAAAGGCTTCATTCATCTTAGCACTTCACCATAGGGTGATCCTATTTTATTTGTCAAAAATAAAGAGGATTCCATTAGACTTTGAATTTATTTTGGAGTGTTGAATAACATCATAGTTATAAACAAGTATCATTTACCTCATATCAATTACTTGTTTGATCATCTTTTGGTAGCTCACTAATTTTCCAATATTGGCTACAAATACAGATATCATCTGCTAAAGGTGAAGGAGAATGAAATCATGAAAATAACCATTCATACTATATATTGGAATTATGAATTTGTTATTATACTGTTTGGGTTGACTAATTCACATATTGTATTCATGGATCTTATTAATAGAATATTTCAGGAGTTATTTGATAAGTTTTTGGTTGTTTTAATTGAATACATTCTAGTATTTTCTTACAGTAATGAAGAGAATTAAGAACATATAAGGGTTATTTTGGAAACCATTAATGAAATGAAATAGTATGGAAGATTCAGAATGTGTGTTTTTTGGTTACAAAAAATTTATTTTCTTGGGAACATTGTGAATAAGGTTGGAAGAACAGTTTATCCTTCCAAAAAAAAAGTGGTTGATGATGGGCCAAGACCCAAAAATGTTATGAATATTCATAGTTTTATTGGATTAAAATGGTATTACCGACAGTTTGTTAAAATGTTTTCATGGGTATATATCATTCCAACTAAGTTAACAAGAAAAAGGGTTAAATTTATTTGGAAAGAAGAATGTGATGTTTTTTGGACCTAAATAATAGATTGGTGAATGCTCCAATTTTGCAATTGCCTTTACTAAATGGTGATTTTTTTCATCTATAATGATACTTAATTGGTGGGAATTGTTTATGTTCTGAAGAAAAATTATAAGGTAATTTCTTATGCTTCAAGAAAACTAAAAAACCATTAGTTATATTATCCCTAACATGATTTGGAATTGGAAGAAAAGGTTTTTCATTTGAAAATTTTGAGGAATTACTTATACGGAGGAAAATATAAAATATATACTGACCATAAATATATGAAGTATATATTAACTCAGAAGGAATTTATCATGAGGCAGAAAAGATATCTTAAACTGGTAAAGGATTATCATTCCATGATCAATTTCCATCTTAGGAAATCCAAAAAAATGGAAGATACCTTGAGTAAAAAACATCATGCATCTTTAACCATGTTATTTTTGGGACATGATCCCTTGATTAACGATTTGATGAATTTGGGATTATAAGTTGTTGGTGCAGGAAATAAAACTTTATTGTTTTAGGTTTTAGTGTATTCATCATTATTATAAAGAATTACCAAAGTTCAAAAGGGATACCATGAGATACTAAAAATGGTAGAGTTAGTTACAAAGGGAATGTTTCCAGAATTTATCCTTGAAAAAGATTGTGTTATATGATTTGGTAAAAGTGTGGATGTGCATTGTGATTTCTAGTTGAAGAATGATTTGTTGTCTGAATCTCATATATCTCTATTTTCAGTTCATCATAGAAGTACTAATATGTACAAAGTACTTCAGGATTATTATTGGTGAGATGGAATAAAAAGAGAAAGTGTAGATTTTACTATGAAATGTTTGACATATATATAGGTTATATTAGAGCAGAAATTTCCGATGTGTATGCTTTATCATTTTCCAGTTTTTGAGTGGAAATGGGAGAATTTATCCACAGATATTGTGGTTGGACTACCTAAGACCTATCATGGTAACAATATGTTTTGGATTATTATTCAGCAACTGAAAAAATATGTACACTTTCATTCTATTAGAGATACAATGTATTTAGATCAGCTTTCCTGAATGTACCTAAAAGAGATTTTCATGTTACACGGAGTTCCACTTTTCATTTTATCTGAAAAGGATCCCAGGTTGACTTTTATCTTTTTTAAGGTCCTTCAGATGTTTTCTAGAATAGAATTAAATTTCAGTATAGATTTTCATCCTCAATGAGATGGGAAGTCATAAAAAACGAGTCTGACATTGGAGGATATGCTTCAAACTTGTTCAATGGAATACAAGGGAAGTTTGGATCAACAAATTTCATTAGTTGAGTTTTATTATAATAATAGTTTTCATTATAGCATACAAATGTCAGCATTTGAGGCATTTTATGGGAAGCAGTGTCAGCCTCCAGTGGTTTGGGATGAAGTTGGTGAAAGAACGTTGATGGTTCTAGAATTAGTAGAGGAAGTGGATGAGAGAGTAAATATGATCCATCAACACATGAGGATAGCTCAAAGTAGACAAAAAAGGTATGAATAAAATAAAAGTAAAGAATTCTCACTCGAGGTAAGATAACATGTTTTCCTTAAAATCCCTCACTAGAAAAGTGTGATGCGTTTTGTATGAATGGAAAGCTAAGTCCATGGTTCATCAGTCCTTTTGAAAATCAAGAGAATGTTGGAACATTTTCATACTATGTATATTTGCCTCTGAGTTTATCACATGTACATAATGTTTTTCAAGTTTTTATGTTGAGGACATATGTTCTAAATATAACTCATGTTTAGTGCGCAGAAGTTGTTTAGCTGGAAGAGAAACTATTTCATGAAGAGAAACATGTTCATATTCTTGATCGAAGGGAATAGGTATTGTGGAATAAGGTAATACACCTGGTAATTTTTTTTGGAGAAACCATGTTTTTGATTAAGAAATATGTGAGTCTGAAAATTCTATAAGGGAAATGTACAGTCACTTGTTTAATAATTAAATAAAACCGCGAGGAAACAATTTCCAAAAGGTGGGGATAATGTATCACCCCATGGGTTTCTAAAAATAAATTTAAATTCATGAAACATTTTATATATTTATAACAAGCATATATACATAATTTTTCGAATTCTATGATTTGAATTTATATAAACAGTCTACTATAATTGTGATCAGTATGTTATTTAGTGTCTAATGGAACCAACATGATAATTGGTGAAAAGTAACATACCCTTATGGATAGTAATATGAATAGTAATATGACCCTAATGTATTGTAATTTGAATTATTAATTTATTTTCTTAATTCCTTAAGATATTGACATTTTGGATAATTTTTCATTGTGATATAAAAGCAATTAAGGTTTGAAATTGATAAATTTCGAATAAAGTATGAATTAATTTCAAAATAAAAATTAATAGTATTTAAAAAAATTTCAAAATGATTGTGTTCATTTTCGAATTCTAGACATAAAAAATGGTAAGGATGAATCTTTGGGATTTTTCTAAAAGTCTTGAATTTTTTATGAATAGTGATATATGGATAAATACCATAAATTAAAATTATTAGTTAAATACCCTATTTATGAAATAATAAGTGATTTAAGGACACTAATTTTGAACTCACATTCCATTATTACTATTTTGGGTCACATTAATTAAGACTATTCATTGTCTGGAGAAAAAGTATTATAATAATGATTATAATTATGAAAAATACCTACTCTCCTCCACTATAATTCCCATCATCATTCTCCTCTTCCTCCCACAACTCTCAATCCATGAGCCCTACCTAAGTTCTTATCAATATTACTCCCAAGTCTCTACCCAACTTCATATATATTCTGAACTCACCAAAATTCCAAAACCAAAGGCCTTAAAGAGGATTACAAGGATAAGAGATCAATAGGTAAACAGTCTCTTTTGTTTTCATTCTTTTCTTTTCAATTCATTTTCTATTCTTCTTCTTCTTTCCTCACATCCCCTTATTCAAAAGGAATTAATGATAATGTATCATACATATTCTGTATTTCATTAGGTTTTTGGAATATTCTCCATTATACTTGTTCTCCTCTCCAACTAATTCAAGAAATTAAAACATCTACCACGATGTGTCGATTTACCGACATCGTGGATGATGGGATTTCAATTTCTTTTACATCCTTCAAGACTATTCATGAAAAAAATTTATGGTTTAAACATGTTATAATTTATCTATTATATCTTAAATAAGGTTATATAATCATTTTATACACAAGTTATTAGTTTTTGAAACAAAATGTGTTCTTTACGATCGAAGAATTGAAAAAATGACCTAAAACATTATCCGTAATGTTTTAACTCATTAATCATTCTCATGACAAAATTAAAATTGATAAATTGAATAATTTATTGTTGTGGAAATATTTAAATACCCTTCCATTCAATATCATCAATTTCACTTCCAATATAAATGAATATCTATCATGAACCGATCATGGTAACCATGTAAAAAACGCACAAAAAACAATGAAATGAACAAAACACTAACAATTAAAGGGTGAAACAATGTAATTAAATGAGAATTTGAGGTATTATAAACATTAATAAGTTTATTTAGGATTTCTATAACACTATTTTAACCATTATGAAAGAATTTTAATGTAGAGACCCGAAACATGACGTACATGGACATTACATTACTTTAGCGGAATACTTAGTACATAACAAAAACACACACACAAGGACCGTAATAGTTTAGTGTCTTTGGAAACTCGTAATATAATCTTCTAATCGTGGTGAAAGATATTCAAAATCTCCCATAAAGATCATATTTTTTTATACCTAAAACCATTCTTTATATCCTGGGGAAAATAAAACATAAAAGGGTGAGATCAAATGCACAGTAAGGGTAAACAAAAGAAATATCAATCACATAATATACATAAGCACATATCTTTTGGAAATCTTAACCTGCAAAAGAGATCATAATTTCATAACATGGGATAAATCATGGTAGTGAAATGTAATCACAATAATCATAACTTAAAACAAAAAACTTTGTGGCATACACACATAATCATAGAGAATCATTTCATGTTAGTCAAGACTCATTTCCAAGACTATCTTAATGGACAAAGTCCCTTTCTAAACTGAGTCACCCTCGTTCCAGTCCTGTTTCACTGAACCGGTATAACCTACCGTTCCTGCCATGTCTATCTCATGAGATATAAAATCTTTACCCAATGCATTGGAGGGAGATATAGGTCCCACCCATCTCATAATGATACCATTCTTATGTGTGCCACAAAATCATAAACCATACATCATAGCATAACCCATGTAATAAAAATGGGATTCTTAAACATCATGCCCTCATTATCCATAAACAATTGATATCATTTATCATAAGAAAATTGAAACCATTTAAATCATAGAGACATTTTACTTGAAACATACATATCAAATAACGTCATCTTAGATGGAAAATAGTTTTTAAAAAACACTTGAAATGAATTCTTGAGGAAAATATCCTTTCTTCTTTAAATTTTTTTTTCCTTTCTTAACATGTCATAAAACATTAAACTAAAAGAAGTTGATTAAAAATAAACGTGAAAACTTGTAAAGGAAGCTTCTTGGAAATAATTTTTTAAAAATCCATGCATTCCGTATAAGTTAAAAAAAAACATTCTTCGTACTTTTGTCGGAAAAGTCAAAAAGTACCTCGTACGAAAAACAACAAAAGATTCCTTTCTTATCTTTTACTAAAAACTCATCGAAGGGTAAAATTGTATTTAAACAATTTTAGGTGGATGGAAATAATATTAAAAATTGAGGAAACATGGATTTGTTTGATAAAATACACCCCGGTAAATACAAAAGTATAAACAATCTCGGATAAAAATGAGATTGTGATATTTCCCTTACCTTAGGTCTGATTTGCTTCATAAGTGTCTGAACCTCATCTTTTTGACGCACCTTCACTTAACCTCCACTTAAAGAACTAAGGATGGTCTTTGAAGAAGACCAGGAACTCTAGGATGATACTAGGGATGTGGAGAAGAGATTTTGGCAGGGTTTGGCCGAGCTTTAATGCTCAAATTGGTGTGAGGAGGAGAGGGAGGAGGTGCCCTTTTATAAGGGAGGAGAGGGGCATCTTTGGAAAATCTCAAAATATTATTTTATATTAAGGTCAAATTCGGTTTATAATGGTTCCAAATGGTCTTATTTCGAATATAAAGTGGGGATGGGTCGAAATCCTCTCATCCAATAGGATTTAGACAAGTTTAGGTTACTATTTTAACCTTATCAATTAGATTTCACTCTAAGTTAAATAATTTAACTTTTGTCGTGTCTTTTTTCTCATACACTATATGGTTAATAAACATACAATATCAAGCCAAACGAACCCCAAGTTGTTTATTATTAATATATATATCCTTATCTAAGTCATTTGGCCGAGCCTTATATTTTTAGGAATTAAATAACAATTAATAATATAACATTTGTTTTAAAAACTAATTTATGTCAATTTTGACACTATTTGGTACATGATTTTTATGAAATTTTTAACATAATTATAAGTTCCAAAAAAGTTACTTAAATCAACAATATCATGTCATATTAAACTATAAAATTAGTGTAAGTCATAAAAAGACTCAAATTACATTTATTTGGGCATTTATAACATCAATTATGTTAATATTTTCTTAAAAAGGTAATTACTGCATCATCGTTGTGTCATAAATAAATTATATTATTTAAAGTATAAAAATTCCAAATAAAATACCATTCTTTAGAAAATATTTTTAGCTTTCTAATGAATATTTATAGTCGAAATTATATTATGTATAACCCTATATTAAAAATGTCTTAGTAAATAAACCTTGATTTTAACTCTTTTAACTCTTCTTTGAATTAAATAATAATAAATGTTCTAATCTAATCCAAGTTGGCCTAAATGATAATATTTTACACTTAAGGTAGTTTTTGGTCGATATAAACTTGTCCAATAGGATTAGGACATGTTTTAGGGTATTATTAATATCATTTTTACCCTTAATTACCCTATTTACTTTTAACCGTGGTAAATAAAAGTAAAAAGTTATTATTCACCAAAAATTATTTTCATCTCATTGAACCACATTTTACTTACTGATATCAATCATGTCTCTCGGATTTTTGAAATTCCATTCACAGAAGCGTTAAAATTAAGATTTATGAAAAAATTAATTTTTTTAACTACCACTTAGTAGTTTCACTATTCATCAAAAATTGAAGTTTTTCAGAAAAATTCCATAATTTCACCCTAAGCTATAATTGATATTCAGAATTAAAAAATTATTTCTATTTTACAAAATTCCCAAAATATTAGTTGGAATTAATTAATTTTATAATTAATTTCCGCTGTCACAACAAATACCGTGTTTTTAAGAGATTATAACTATCAAAAGATTAACACTTGTTTATGTCTGGTGTAAATGTGAAATTACATTCAATAACCAACATTGTATTGAATTGTGAAAATATATTCTAAATATACTTTAAAACCACTCAAATTAATAATTTATCACTATTAATTATTTCGATTAAAAAATTTGTTTTTAATTAAAATTTAGTAATTTTCACTATTCATCAGAAAATGAAAGTTATCCGAAAAGTACCAAAATTTCACCCTAAGCTAATTTCGATATTACGAATCCAAAAATATAGTCCATTCTGAAAAATAAAATTTAAAAATTTCAAAAAGTGGTTATTACTATTAATAACGGCTAGTTTTAATAATATTTTAATAGCATATTGCTGTTTAGTGAAACTCGTTATTGCGTACTACACACGCTATCGAGGAAGGTCGCGATTGTGTGTAATGGAAGGAAAGTCAAAGATGCATGTTGTGAAAGCTTCTTTTGGTGTAGCATACAACACATGACATTAATGAAATTAAAAAGAATATTTTTCATAACATTTTGGGGTGTTACATTTAAAGTATTTTTAAGTGATTCAATCTAGAGGTATAGGAATTTTTAATCCAATTTTCTTTCTTTAAGTTAAACTCATACATTGTTATTTATATGGTATTAATTTTTTTTGATGGGTTTTGTTTATATTATGTTAAATTAGGATTATTTACTGTGTAAATACACATTCCATCCACTCTATTAATTCTCACTTCAATTATATGATTTATGTAAGGGATATTTCTTTTAAAATCCTCTTTAAAAATTCTGTTTTACAAAATTCAAAAGTTATGTTTTTTTACAATTATTCATGTTTTATGATTATGTTATGGTTATTTGAAATAATTTATGATTATTTGTGGGACCTATATCTCCCTCCAATTTATTGGGTATTTTTATGTTGGATTTCGGCCGTATGGTTACTCAATGGGTAGCTGTGATGGTTACGCAAATTTAATGGTAGCCATGAGGGATAAAAATAATGTGGTATCTGAGAGGGTTATAAGATTATGTTTGTAATGACCAAAAATAAATTTATAGATCTATATATGTTCTTATGTATTGTGATAATCTTTTGTAAATATAATGTTTCCCAAAGTAATTATATATGGGTTATGTGTGTGTCTTTTGAAAAGGATTACATACGTTACATGTATTTATGGAATAATGTGTACTTTCCGTATTTTTATATCAATTAATAAGCTTATTTTTCTCATCCCGAGATTTTAAATAATTTTCATAGTTTATAAGGATGTGTATGATAATGAGGGAATCCATGTTAAAATTTTCAAATACTTTTCAAGGAATCGTGTTTTATTTGAAATGTTTTATATTTTAGGAAGAAATGAACACTATTTTTATATTATCCAGTCTATATTAATGTGTACTATTATTAATTTATTATGCTCAAAATGCCTAATTCTATAAACATGAAAAAATTCTGAATATATAAGTAAGTTATTCCTTGAATAAATTCATGATAATGTAATGTAATAAGGCAGTGTCATTATATGTAAGTCAGATGGATTTCATTTAGGTGTTTTATAAGATTTCATATAAGTATATTATGTGTTCCCATGATATTGTGAATTTATCATTCTTATGAATGTATATAATGGTTAAATTATGATGTTTTTTACTATTATTCTAGTTATTATTCTTTGTTATGTTAGATTTATTATCATAAAAACCTAAAAATATTCATTCTTTTCATTATGGAGAATGATTTCCTTCAAGATGGTAATAGTTATTCTCAATTTTTTTATAATTTCAAAATTTAAAATAATGAATCTTTTTTATTAATAAATTCATAAACTAATATCATTTATATTTTCATCATTAAAATGTAATGGATTCTACAGTTTTGGTTCATTTTACTTCTTTTACAACATTATTTATATTGTATTGTTTAAAATTGATTTTATTTAACTGAATTCCATTTTTTATAAATGATTTGAGGTATGTTTTATGTTTAAATGGTCAAACTCTATATGTTTGGAAATAATGGATTTTTAGTAATGGATTATATTGATGTATTTTACCCACAATAAAATCATATGTTTATATATTTATTATAGAATAACATGAATTAGATTTACCCATAATGTCTATGAATTGAATTTACGGAGGATACATACTTGTATTTATTTCTCACATCTTCTATACATTATAGGATTGGTCCATGTACCAGTTGAATGTGTCATTTGATTTGGATTTCCATTATTGTATTCTGGAAGTAGAAAATGATGGTCATTCAACTGACATATAGAGATGGATAGTTGGGGATATCATTTCGGATTTTTTTCAATTTTTTTTATCCCATATTGTGTGTTATACAACCATGATTCCCTATTATTTTAGATATCATTAGTCAATATTAATGAACATGAATTAGTTCTTATTTTAATGTTTAACTATAGTGATAGTCGATTTTTTTGGAGTGTTTTTATATGTTTTTAATATTTTAGATGATTTTTTTATATTTCTATTCCATGGTTATTTTTTTACATTATGAATAATTATTATATTATATTCAAGTGTCTTTAATTTCTAGATATGTCATATTGAATGTTTGGGTGGTATTTTTTACTTATTATCATTTTATGATGTTGAACATGTCTTAATGTTGTATGTATTGATTCGTTGATAATATTTTCCCATATATGGTGATCATGAATATTTCTTGGGAATTGTGATTATCCACTTCAAATGATGTGATTGGTTAACCTGTTTCGGTTTGTGAAAACTAGTAATAAGGACTAGTTTTAATTCATATTAGATGGGGATTTATGGTATTTTTGAGGTAAAACCACTTGTTTTTTAGATTAGGTACAATTAAGTTTATTAAAAACACATCTCAATTGAATTTTGCGTTACTGAGGGTTTTGAGACATTTATTTTAGGAATTCGTTCGTATTTTTGACTATTCTCAATGTGTTTAGTATTTATTTGTTTATTTGTGTTTAATATTTAATCTTATGGATTATTATTGGTAAACTCCATTTATTACATTGGAAATGGGATAAATCTCCGGGTTTCATGGTAATTCTACAAAATCTGGAAATATCTTTATAAACTGTGGAATTTTTTTAAAAAAAACATATAATAGGATATAGAGATTTAGAACATGGTATTCATGAATTTAATCACAAATCAGAGCAGCTAGGAATTTTTCAAAATAATATTTTTTCTTTATTTGTGATTATAAAATTTTCTTATTAATTTATATTATTTATTTAAGATGAATTAAGTTTATTTATTTGGGTTATTCATGTTATTTATATTGGTTTAATATGTTATTTCATATTGTTATCCTTGGTAATAATATTTTAATATTTTCAATTTCATAATTTTATAGGTGTTACCAAATGTGAAAAATTCAAAGGAAAATTTTGTATTGTAAATATTTTGAAATAGTGAGAAATAGTGGTTGTGTGAAATGTTTTTTGGGTTTTTTATTTGGGTCTCATAAATACTCCATGAAATTTTTAATGGATCTTTACTATAAAATATCTCAAGTATTTTTTTTAAAAGAAATTTATGTATTATAAGGATGTTGATCTACCTATAGTGATTTCATTCAAAACGAGTTTCCCTAAAATTTTATAATTTAAAATTTTAGATATTAAAAAAAATAGTTTTTAAAAATGACATAAAACATTTCCAAAAGGTTCTAGATTATTTCATTTGATTAAAATTAGTAATTCCATATATTTTATTTTTTAATAAGTGGTTTAATGGTACTAGTGCGGTTTATTTGACTTTTTCATGTTATTTTAAAAAATTACTTTTTTTATTTGTTTTCTGTGTTTTGAGTTTTGAGAAAACACCCCTTGGAAATTAATTACGTTTTTTCCAAGACAGAACCATAGCTGAATTATTATAAGTGAAAACTCTAATAGATAAAATATTATCAAAGTTAGCTATTATGACAACTTAATATTTGTAGAATAGTATTCATCTATGCTGAGATCAATATAATTACTATGTACAATAATTTCAGAACATGAATCCTCAGATCTTCTATGGGAAGTATTGTTAAAAATAATGTTGTGGTGTAGTTAGAGAATATTTATAATATCATCACCCATATAAATCATGCATATCTTCTTATTGTCATGTTTTTGAAATTTACTCTTGATGATCCAAGTTATAAGTGGAATAGTTTATTCATTTAGACTATTAATATATAAATATATTCATGGGAAGTTTTTATGGAATGTTTCATACGACAAAATTATCATGGATGAAAAAATTCATGAATAGAAATGGAATTGTACTACATATAGAAAAATAACCATTCGATAGAAAAGTGTGCTCATCACTTCATGGATTAAACACTACACTTACCAGATCTATTATTTAATGAAAATTTTAATTTTAAGAGTTTGGAAATGGGTTTTCATCTCGGTCTTCAAGAAAAGGTTAACTTATTCATTATAGACTCTCATATATGGGTAGTAATGTTGGATATTGGAGTCATGGTTATTATGGATGTTGTTCTTATGGTTCCTGATATTTAATCCATACCCATATTTAATGAAAAGAATTATAATAGTTAAAATATATGTGATATTGAATTTATACATATGGTTACACACAATATGATACCATCATATCTCATACCTTCTTCTTCTAACCATGAAAAATAATATTTGTTCCATTATAATAAAAATTTCAGTAAAAAAATAATTTATGTCAGTATTATCCATACACCTTTCACAGTTGTTACCATTTATGAAATATATTATACTTAAATATATAGTAATCAAAAAAGAAAACTAATTTTTTTCAACCTTATATATTTATTTTTTGGGTTAACATAAAGTAGCATTGATGATGGATGGAGAGCACGAAATTGCCTAACCTAAAATTGGTGTGTAAGTTGTTTATTTGAAAACCCAATAAATCTTAATAATAAATCAATTTCATGTCTTATTTATATTAATGAATAATTTTTATGCATTCACATTCAAAAAAATAATTTTATATGATTTTTCAAATTGTTGAAAAAATAGTATTGTTCTAAATAATTTGTTTTCCTTGTATTATCAAAGTTTATTTAAAAACTAAAAATTTAAAATTTTAAAATTAAATTTTATAAAATGGAAAAAAAAATTTATATCATAATATTTCTTATATATTTGGTTTTTTATATATTTCAAAAAATATATATTTTTTGGTGAGTAGTAAAAAATAACATTTTAAAAAACTCTTATTTCTTTTAAATATTTCACAATGTAATATGATTTTATACATTGATTTTAAATTAAAATAAGTTCTTTTTACTAAACATGATCCAATAAAATCCATATATATCATTATTATGCTTTATTTTGGTATAAATTCATTTTTATAATTAAAAACACATTTTTTGAAATAACTGTTTTCATAGTGTTTTATGAACACACATTACGAGTAATTTACACCACTGTTGGGATATTGAAATTAAAAAATTATTTAATTTTTTGGAATTATGAGGTGATAATTTTTTAATGATTTCATTTTAAGTTTTTATTATAATTAATAGTAACCATGTAAAAAGTCGTCACCACAGTAAAGGGTAAAAAAAAGCTAATTATGGTTTAAACTAATTGGTATGATAATAATATCTCAACATAAATATTAATGGATAATATTATTTTGACTATTAAAAGATTATATTTAGAAAAATATATAATTTTTCACACATTCCCCAAAAAACCATCATATTTTTTGAAAACATTGAAAAATTTTATATAGTGTTACTCCCATCACCTAAAAATGGGTATTTATTATCCGCTATTATTCACAAAATTTCATCCATTTATTTCTTCCACGATATAACCTAATAACTGAATGACATCCATACCCATGTCTCATAGTTTCTAATTTCACCAAAAAAACATCTTATAATGCTTAATGTGTAATCCAATTGAGGGTTTCTAGAGAAGTGGTATGACACTTAAGAAAGTTTTTACAATTTTATTTCATATTTCACCTCCTTAAAATAATCTATAACTATGATAATATTATAACATAATTATATAAAATATTTTTAAATTTAATTATTTCAATTTAATAATAGTTTTACGTATAATTTTCTATCATATCGGAAATGAAGATGTCGCACATGTGTACATGTGGGATGCCACCACCATAAGGTGATGTGTTTAATTTTTCATCACCACATCAAGAGGCTATTTATTATGATAATATTTATGATTTTATATTATATTTATTATATAATTTGGCCCTTTTAATTAT
Source organism: Viscum album (assembly GCA_963277665.1). Classification (NCBI taxonomy): domain Eukaryota; kingdom Viridiplantae; phylum Streptophyta; class Magnoliopsida; order Santalales; family Viscaceae; genus Viscum; species Viscum album. The sequence goes on from OY728133.1 coordinate 672,895,945, forward strand.
AATATATTATTTACCTTCTTACACTTCCATCCGTCGGATAATGATATCATCACTCATGATTATGTGTGGACTACCCCCTCATTGAAGTGTTTTGATTTATTTTTTATGTCCACCATCAATGGATTATTATAAAATTGTATTTAAAGTAAAATAATTATTATTATTTCATTATTATTAGTATTTAGAAGGTGTAACTTAGAAAACATTGACCATTACCAACATACTAATGTTATTTTAGGATTACAAACTGAACGTCCACAAACCATTTGATATGAACTTAATAAATTTTGTAACAATATAATTCATGTTAATGAGTGAAATAAAAATTAGTCTGGTAATGTAAAAACCATAAAAATTTTATTTTACATAATTTATGTGGAATTTTATACTCTACTTCAGGTATTTTTTGTTAAAACATTGTTTTTTATGTTTTAAAATAATTTTCACTTATAAAAATATTGTTAAAAAATCAATAATATTATTCTATATAATTTATTGTTTTGTTAAATTTATTTTAGACTGTCTCTGAATATATAGAAATGTTTTTTAAAAGGGAATATATTTATCAATTTTCATACACTCCACTTTCAACTCCTTTTTCCATGGTGCAAATGAATGTTTTCAAGAGATATAAAGAGTGAATGTTTTTTCCCATTTTAGGAAAAATATTTTGTAAAATTAATTCCCTATAATGTTGTATTTTTTTCAAATAATTTTATATTTAATATTATTTTAGGAATTTTTATTTTAAGAGTCCTCAATGGAAAATGGTATTTTTGTTATCATTTTATCACAAAATCATAATGTTATTCTAGTTGTGTTTTACATAATATATTTTAATACTTTAATATTTAAATTAAATATAATTTTTTTATAATATTTTATAATTCCAATAAATTTTTAATGATGACGGGTGATAGAGATATAACTCTCCATTTCATTGTGTAATGATTTTGTTCCTCATATAGTTATTCTAGAATTAAATGAGTAGGTAATTCCATTTTAAATTATTATTTCAAGGGATATATTAAGATAATTTCAAAAGTCACCAATAAAGATTTTATAAAATTATAAAATTGGTTTTTTTGATATATTTTTATTTTACATAGTAATAAAATAACTTTATTTTATAATAATTTTTATGACACTTTTTTTGGTGAAATTTGTTTTCTAGGAAATATATTATCATGGGATCTCATTTTTCTATGTAACCCTCAGGATCTTTATTTTTTCATTACTATATCTTATGAAATGTTTTCTAAAATCATTTGTGGAATAAATCTTATTTCATGAGTAATTAAATTTACATTTGAGCTATATGTTTATAATAAAAGGGAAACTTTTATTATGGGTTTCATATTTATTAAAAAAATAAAATTAATTCATTACATTTTTATATTCTATACTTTCACATGCGTTTTTCTGGGTTATAGATTAGTGAGAACTATATCAAGGATTATAATTTTATTATTGGGATTTGTCTTTAAAATATGTTTTTGAAAAAAAAACATGACTTTAAACTTAAGAATCCTATTTTATTAAAACTAATATGTATTTACTAGAAATTTCCACAATTTTTTGTATGGGTATGATTTGTAATAATTTTCCTATTTCTCTAATAATATAAACCAAAAAAATAATGGTAATGTAAGAAAATTCAATCCTTACTTTTAAACTGAAAATTACAGGTCATTAAGGTTTTGGACTATTATGGATCAATTTGTTATTTTATTTTATAATGGCTTATTATTTTATGTCATGTATTTTATAGAATATATTCTCTTAGAATAAATCCATGCAATTTAATAGATTCCATCCATAAATGAAATTCCAACCATGAAACATTTCTAAATTTCTGAATCATATTCATGTTTAGTGCTTCATCACGTAAAATTATTTTCATGATTTGAGCCCTCAAGAAGCTATTTCATTAGAGTAATAAATAATATAGTTGGGGACCATGATGGATTATATTATATTAATAGTTGCGAAATATATTAGATATAATCATTCATTTTTATTGAGGGAAGCAATGTAAGATGACCAAGAAGAAGTATTTATTCCCCAACCAGCCCAACCCAATTCAACCCTATGAATTACTGAGGTTCATTATATTCAATTCATCTTATGTAATTTGATAAAATTCCCCATATGGTTATCTATAAAAACATAGTATTGTTTTTTTAACTATATGTTTATATCAATGATAATTTTTAGGATTTTGTGATATCCCCACAAAATTTTACATTATTAATTATAATGTGTCATCTAAGAATATCATAATTCACCATGTCTAATGGGGTAAATTACTATTTTATGTAATTTTTTGAAAATTAAAGATGGAAATCACATGATTATTTAGAAAATATTACACCAGTATATTATAGGGAACAAGGTATCACAGTTTAATGAATTGTGACATACCTAAAAGTAACTTTTTTCATATATCATTATATTTTTTTATTTTATTCTCTATATTAGATTTTTGGTTTAAAATTTTATATTTTAGAATAAAATTATAGGCAACATGGTATACCAAACCATGATACCCTTTCCAAGTGAACGTTAAATATTTTAATTTTGGGTTGTGGTGGTCTCTTCACAATTGGAACATGATTATGGAAAACATGGTACCTAACTATGACTGTTGATTTGTTAACTCCAAAGGATTGTACATAGTTTCCAAAAATTTAAGTTCTCTTAGATTTTCTTATGTAATACAGGAATATTATATGTGACCTTAATGATTAGGTTTCTTTTTATCGCATGAGCATTGGGACACAAATAGTTAGGGAACCCTAATGTTTAAGATATTGGAGGAAAGGATGTGGGATAATTCATTTGGTGGATTTGGGTCCAGAGTATCCCACTTAACGATCCAAGATTCATATTTATTAATAATCTCATCATTATTTTGTATATATATTCATATCATATATTAAAATATTAGCTAGTAATATCATGATGAAATATGAATATTGTCCCACTAATAGATATAATGTAAAATTAAAAAGGGGTTTTAATTTTATTGGGTTAATAATAAATAAATTTTCTTATTATATGATAATGAAACATGGTAATCATATGATAATAAATTTCATTATATATAAAATTATGTCAACCTCATAAAAAATTACTATAATATGAATTCTAAAAATAGAGCATCTTAACAGAAGAAAATTCCTAAACTATTATAGGAACGTGATAATGGTTATTTTTAATCCCTGCATCTAGTAAGCCAATTATGGTTGTTATTTTATTACAATGTAAAATAAAGACATATATCATAATACATAAGAACCAATTGTTTATTTTTTTTAAGAATCACTATACATAAATGAACATTATATTAGATGGGAACGTCAAAATACATCACATGAATACATAAAATAAGTAAAATAAATCCATGGGTAACAAATAAATGGAAATAAGTATTCAATAGGAAAATTATAATGGAATCTTATTGGTGGAAGGCATAATTTTTATCATCATGACCATATTTTCAAGGCCTCAACAAAGATATCATTCATAAATGGGTAAGTGTACAAAAAATTCCCAATCTTGTTTATCTATTCAGATCTATTGATTTATTAATGGGATGTATACTTTTGAGCCCCACCCCTCACATTATAGTTCAAAAACATCTATCATATATAAATAATGTCCAAACATACATATACTAATCCTACTTATGGAATATATTATGTAATAAAGGGTAAAATTTCAAATATCTAACCACATATAAATAGTGGATAAATGAAATAACAATATTTCATTATTTAATGTAATAATAAATAAATCTATGTGAATATCTATTAATCGACATAAAAAATATTAGTTATTCACAATGTAATGAAATGTACCCTTATCAAAGTTATGATAATTAAATAATAGTGTTTTGTACATTCATGGAATAATGTTATTAATAAGAAATAATCAATGAATAAAATATTTTTCATTGGTAGGAATCTAAATAAATTATATAAAAGTACCACCTAAAAATAAGTAGCATGCATTACATATATTTTATATGAATTATGGACATGAAATTTTTATAAGGAATACCTCTTGGTCTACAGACATTTATGGGAAAGGTAAACATGCTTTGTAATTGAGTATATTCCACTTGGGGCCTAAAATAGGCTCTTACATCTACATTGATTCCATATTTACATAGATGAAGACAGCCATTTAGAAATAGTAAACCCATTATAACATAAAATCTTGTAACTATTAGGGACTTGGTTTATAGTGTAAGATATCACATCATAAAAATGTGTAAATTCTATATGAAATATAAATATTCATTTTTTGGATGCCTCAAATTTTGAATCAAAACATTAAATATAATTTATAGAGTTAAACTACCTAATGGTATTATTTTGATATTAGAAATGATGTTTGGGATGTATAATGGCTATTTGGATGAGCCTCGGAGGCTTCATGTAAGGTTTCAAGATTTTTGGGTAATTCTCATTAGGGTTCTTGTTTTGGTGTGCATGGTTTAATAGAAACCATGAGACACTTTGATGCTCATGAAGGATTCAATTAATTTTGAACAAAGCACGATTGTGTCACATAGCTACCCAAAAGATACAAATAAATTATGTGAGCTTCAAGGGGAAATTGTTTGAGGATGAGAATGGAATAGATATGGTGCATGACTAGTGAATGATTACAGACAAAATTTGAAACATATTATTGTGAGATGTGGAATGATTGGAACGTGGTTTTGTGGACCATTCAACCAAACATTGCATGTATGATGGATTGGATAATAAAAACTACATGTTTTGTGAATTATTTATAAAAACTTGCATCATAATCATAAGGCTACCAAAAATATTGTTAAAATAGTGATTTTACCATTTTAAACTCTAATATTTTATCATCCTATCCCATTTTTCCCCCACGTGCATGCAAAAAGTAGATGATATATGGTGGTCTCTTACTCCCTTCTTCATGAATCATCATGGAGGTGTTATTGATAATTTTTTTCAGTGTTTATGTTATGAATTAACCTATAGTTAATTCCATCATTTTCAAACTCTAGTCAAATTTTGGAGTTCTTTGTTTTAGGTTTTGTAGAGGATTCAATTAGATCATGCTGAAATCAAGGATTCACATGGGGATTTCGGTTGGGTTGTGTATAGGATATTCTAATATGTATTATACATGATATACTATGAATTTTTTTTATTGTATGTGTTCATAGTGAATTTTATTTTGATTTTCCATTGGATTAATTTAGTTAACAATTGAAATGTTATCACCTCATTGTGATTTTCACAAGAATGGTGTCATGAGTCCATTGTGGACCTATCTTGGCTGTTTCATGGTGTTTTGATAAGATGTGTTCACATGATGATTTGTCTAGATGTATTCCATGTTGGGGTTTAATTCATTAATTAATTATAATTTTTATAATTAATTAATTATTGATTCATAGCTTGTGGTTAGAGGATGGGCCATAGTGACAAGACTAGTTGGATTCAAAATAAATTGTATGGGATTTTTATGATCATTGTTAAAGAACCCATGCTTTAGTTACATTTTGGAAAGATTTTTTAATGATTTAGGTTGTCCAAGAGATTTACCAGTAGTCATATTAATTTAATTACATGTTTTATTGGTATTTTCATTAGATCTCATGTGCGGTGTGTTTGATTCCTCCATTTAGGTAAATTATTTTAAGCATTAAATTGGTACTTTAGACCCACCAAAGATCCCATAAAATATGTTTTCATTTGTATGAACAAACCTATTACCTCCCATGGGCTGTTCCATTATGTGAAAATGGTATGTTGGGGTATGATGAGTAAAGTAGGTGGGTTATAATATTTACCAGACTTAGCTCATTTGTTAGATTAAATACATGGTTAAAGATATGGTAGGTGGAACATTATAGTAAATGTGCTTATTTCAGGTGTAATGGATTTATAAAATTATTATAAGGCCCTTGAAATGGTTTTCACCAAGTTCATTGGGTTTTGACCCAGTCTTAGGTGACAAAGGGGGAAAGCTATGTTTTGAAACGATACAATTTTTAAAATAATCCATTAACCATTATGTGGTTTCATAAAAAGGGGTGTATAAATGGGTTTAAATTTTGATTTGAAATAGGTGTGTGGGGTCCCCCTTTAGGGATATCCTTGGAGGGATATGTTTGTAAATATAAACATAATATTGGGTTAGATATTTTTTAGTATTAATGTATAAGAGGGACCTCGATAAATGATATTGGTTTAAAATGGATTTTTTTCAAATTTTAATGTTATTAGTGTCAATATATTGGCTCATTGTATTATGATTGAAGATGAAATGGTTTCGGTGTTCTGTTAATGCTCCAAGAACATGTACTATACTATATGGAATAGGTTTTGAACTGAGGATGTAAAGACCCAGAGATTTCAAGGAAAATGTTTTCTTAATTTTCTTGGGGATTTTACGAGTACGTAGTTTCTGACGGCGCCTAATTCTGAGGCCCGATGTGCCCGGAATCATTTTCCGAAGTTTAGCTCGGGTACGTTCAGTGAACGAAAGAGCGGTTTTTCCTAACTTTGATATCGGAGCTCAGAATCGAATTCTGAGGGCACCGATGGATTTTCAGCCCCGATAATTTCTTAGGAACACTTTATCCAGGGTTGCGTTTACTCGGGAGGTGTTATTAAAAATTGTGGAAGTTATGAAAATAATTTAGCTACAAATTTTATTTTTCATTCTAATTGGTAGTCCTTTGAGTGTAAGTTCGGAAACAACCCAACCTCCCATGAGTGGTTATGAGGGCGGTGGGGCGCACACGAACCACACCCCTTCATTTCCCTAAAATCCCATAACCCTCCTATTAATTGACCTTGTGTTAATTAATTAAGTAGTTTAATTCTTTATTTGAATGTTTGATATTAAAACTTATGACATGGGTAATAAAATAAGAGAGACACTTATTTTATTAGGGGGTTAGATTGTTGAGAGGATTTTGGAAAAAGATAAGGGGCTTGAAGTTCTTCTTCTTCATCGAAGAACACGAAGAGCACAAAGAACGCGAAGAATGCACCGATCTCTGACGAAGAACGACGAATCCTTTGAGAACGACTACGCAACGTCGTCTACCGTGACACCAACAACCCTCTCCTTCCACGACGCCTTCTTCCGCGACAATAAATTCCGTGATGAACCTTCGCTCAATGAATTTGACAAGGTAGGGGATTTTGTTGTTGTTGTTATTTGTGAATTCTTTGTTCATCGATCCCCATTTCATTTGGACCACTTGCTATCGATTAACGGGTGGGGTCCGGACGACACAAACACAGCCGACCGTCCTCCCTTGTTTGTTGTGTTGTTGCGGTTCGAGGGAAAGCGGCGCGGTGCAACGACACCGCGCGGGATCATACGGAAAGGGTGTGTGGTGTCATTGAAGTAAAACAAAGGCGTGGCGCCGTTGCGCCATGCTATAGAATCACGAAAACACCGCGGATGGAGTGGGGCCACGGTGGAGGGGCGCGGCGCCATCGCGCCGCGCCGGTCTGACCAAATCCACGGCGGAGCAGGGACCGGTGGGCAATTTCTGGCCGCCGGCGTCGGAGTAGGGGGACCGGCCCGTGCCTATAAGGCCCCAGCCTTAAACCTTACTTAATCTTGAGTTATTACATTATTACACATTGAGGATCTTTTCGGGTTTAGAGTTTTAGAGAATTAGATCATAAAACTTGCATTACATTCCACATATAAACAAAGTGGTTTCATAAAGATAGTATTCTTCATTCCCATCAATGGAAACACATTTAAAATAAAACATGGATTATTTCTTGACACATCCTTGACTCTATCATCTTATCATGTACCTTTCCCTTGACCTGTGAAAAACATTTCAAAAACTTGGGATGAGCATAAAAACTCAGTATGGGTTATAAGAACATGGAAAGGAAACATGAGTTCATATATACATAAGAATGAAATCATACTTTACCCATAAAACATAGGCACTTTAACATACCTCATAAAATCATGAATAAATCGTAGAAATCATAAGACATAAAGGTAACTTGAGGCATTCATAACATTATTACGTAGGGAGTAACCCTCTTGGTTATGTTTGGAATACCCATCACAGTATATTCCCTAAAATATCTTCGGAGAAACCTTAACGTTTCACTCCTTCGTGTTATCCAATGCATTGGAGAGCTATAACGGGCTCACCCGCCCTTAGTTTATCACGGAACCACCCGTCTTCATAATAATGCCCAAGAACCATAACATAATCATATCACATAAAACATGCATAAAGGAAACATAAAATTTCCACATTTCAATCACGAGATATAAATAAAAAACATTGATATAAAAACATTATGAAAACCATTTTCAATACCAAATTAAAAGAAAAGTAAAACATGATATATATTTTTCTTTTAAAAAGAAGGCATGGCTTGTAGAGGAAGCCGAAACTCAAATAACGGTTGTGACGGCGGAGAAGTCATTGTCGCCGCATACATACGACAAAAACATTCCCTTTTTTCTTTAGTAAACGCTTCGTATAAAAAATATTCCTTTTGAATAAACGTAAAAGTCAAAGTGGTTTATACATCATATAAAAGAAAGTTGTGTATAAAATAAAATATGCCTCAACGAAAGGAGATTGAGACGAAGTCCCATACCTCGTATCCGACTTGACCTGACCGTTCTTTAATCTCCTGAATAATAAACTTGAGTTAATCTCTACTTTCTTAAGAACCTTTTTCAAGTTCATTATTCCTTTTATACCATGTTATGAACATCATGTATTCATTTAAGTTAATAATGATCATTTTGTCGGTATTTGGTTCTTAAGTCAAAAATAGACTTCTTACACTTACATGTTGTTAATTTGGTCTAAGGTTCATTATATCCAGAATGATATTAATGATTTGGATAACATATATATCATATATATTCATCATATACATGTATTTATAATATTACATCACATTTAGAGGTAAGAAATGAAATGCACCGTTCATGGAGACGGTAAGCCGTACGTACGCATGAACGCTACTTCCATTTCTATTTCATATTTTCTGGAATGGAATCATAATTATATAAGATTATATTATAATTCCAGTATAATAACATATATAATATCATTAACCTTATCCTCTACACATCCCACATATGGTATTAACGAATCAAATCACTTTCAGGGGGCGGTAGTCCGCACTTCCTAAAATGAAGATATCGTGTTTACCCATAATGGGAACCATAAAGGTATGCCCAAAATGAAAAAAACAGAAGCTTAAGGAAAACATAAACATATTATATATCATATATAAAAATAGTGACATCATAATGGCCACCATTGAAGGTGTTAAATGAGTATTGAACAATCATCGTTTCGGGAGGCAGAATTTCGCCATCCACGGAAACTGTATGTTCTTTAACAATTTTATGTAGTTTTGTGAGAGTGTTGCTCAAATAAATATTATAACAACATCCTATTATATTTATGATACTGTTGTTGTTACAAAATAAGTAAATAAAAAGAGTTTAGGGGGTTGGAGAAGCAAAATAAAAAATAATGAACATGAGAGAATGAATTACCTTTAAAAGTGTAACTCCTTTTGATTTGAGCCTAAAGGCTTCCTTTGAAAGGATTCATCCCAAAGGGAATCCTCTAGGATGAGGAGAGGGATGTGGAGAGAGTAAATGGGCATGGTTTGGCCGATCTAAAGGCTTGAGGAGTGTGTGAAATGAGGTAGAGGTGGGGGCCTTTTATAAGAGGAGAGGAGGGGCACTTTTGGAAAGTAAAGAAATATTACTTTATTTGAAAATGTGTTTCGGTTTCAAAAGGTCCCACATTGATATAATTCGTGGATAAGGTGATAAGTCTTCTAAATACACTCATCCAATAAGTTTTGGACATGTGTAGTTCATAGATTTTACATTATCTTTCCATTTTATTTAAATCATCAAATAATGATGTCATCGCTGCATCATTATTATGTCATAAATAATTTAATTTATTTAATGTCTAAAAATATTAATAAAAATACTATGATGTAGGATATCTTTTTAGCTTTCCAATGACTATTTATAATCAAATATCTGATCTTTATAACCCCATTTAAAAATTGTTTTCGTAAAACATCTCTTGTTTGTGTCATTTTTTCTTTAACATTTAATAAAGAGTTATTTATGTCAATTCCAAACCAATGTGTCTCCATGGGGTCCCCAAGTTGACCCATGGCTTTTCTTGGTCGTCCATGACACAACCAATAAGGTTGTAACATGAGTCTAGGTCATTTTTTATTATTAAAGCATTATTTATACCTTAAACTACCCTAATTACCACTAATCGTGATTAAGAACTTAATAAGTTACTATTCACCAAAAAATTATTATAATCTCATTGAACCAAATTTTACTTCTTAATGACAACCATGTATGTCGGATTTTCAAAATTCAATACACATTAGTGGTAAACATTCATTTAACTGAAAAATCAGTTTGCTTGATTACCACTTAGTGGTTTCACTATTCATCAAAAATTGATGTTTTTCAGAAAATTACCAAAAATTCACCCTAAGCTATATTTGATATTATGAATTCAAAAATTAAGTATATTTTACAAAATTCAAATCATATAAGTCACATTAATTAATTTAATAAATAATTCCCGCTGCCAGAGCAAAAAGCGTGTTTTTACAAAACAATAAGTATTAAAAGATTGACACCAGTTTAAGTGTAATTTCAAAGTGAAATTGATTCCAATGACCACCATTGGATAAAATAGTAAAAATATATTCTAATTTCACTTCAAAACCAATTCAAAACATAACCTAATCAAATAAATAAATTAGATTAAAAAGCAGTTTTGATGTAAAATGCAGTATTTTTCACTATTCATTAAAAAATGAACATTGTCAGAAAAATACCAAAAATTCACACAAGGTAATGTTTGATGTCCCAATCATAAAGAATAAGTTTATTTTGACAAACATAGTTTATTAAATTGTCAAAATATAGATTCAAAAATGGTTTGCCATCAAAAGGCACTAAAACAATCTTTTAAGAATATTAGTGTATTCCATGCATAAGATTGTATTTATTTTAATTTTAAGCCTCTATAACACTATCTTAATCATTAATAGAAATAGATAAAAATATCCATTATTCGTTACTTACTTGAGATGTTATATCCTTCCCCCCTTTAGAAAATTGCGTCCCCGTAATTTATTTACTTATCGAATAAATGGGGGTACTTATCCCTCATTGCATTTTCAGATTCCCATGTTGCCTCTTCAATCATGTGGTTTTTCCACAAAACCTTTACCTGCTTAATCACCTTATTCTGTAACACTTGCTCCATATGGTAAATAATCTGGACTGGTTGTTCCTCATAAGATAGGTTCTCTTCCAGCTGAACTACCTCTGGGCTCAAAACATGAGATGGATCTGGCATATACTTTCTCAACATCGAAACGTGAAAAACATTGTGTACCTGAGATAAACTCGGAGGTAAAGCCACTCAATATACAACTGATCCAACTCTTTCTAGAATTTCGTATGGTCCAACGAACCTTGGAATCAACTTTCCTTTCTTACCAAATCTCATCACACTTTTCCAAGGAGAAACCTTGAGAAAAACATGATCACCTACCTCTAAAGATAGATCCTTCCTCCGGTTATCCGCTTAACTCTTCTGCTTGCTCTGTGCTGTCCTCATGTGTTTCTGAATCAGTTGAACTTTTTCTGCCATCTCTTCTACCAATTCTGGTCCCATCAACTTCCATTCACCCACTTCATCCCAGAAAGCTAGAGTTCGACACCGCTTCCCATATAATGCCTGAAATGGTGCCATCTGTATACTGGAATGAAAACTGTTATTATATGAAAATTCAACCAAAGAAAGATGTTGGTCCCAACTTCCCTGATAATCCATAGAACAAGCTTGTAGAATATCCTCCAATGTCTGAATTGTTCATTCTGACTTCCCATCTGATTGAGGATGAAAAGCTATACTAAAATTTAATTCAGTACCCAACGACTTCTGAAGGCCTTTCCAAAAGTTAGAAGTAAACCTGGGATCACAATCTGATACAATGGAGAGAGGAACTCCATGTAACCTGATTATCACTTTAAGATAAAAACCGGAAAGTTGATCAAGAGAGAAAGTATCTCGTATAGCAAGGAAATGAGCAGATTTGGTCAAGCGATCAACAATAACCCAGATTACATTATTAACTCGAGATGTCTTCGGTAATCCAACAACAAAGTCCATGGATATATTTTCCCATTTCCACTATGGCACTAGTAAAGGCTGAAGCATCCCTTTCGGTAACTGCCGCTCTGCTTTAACCTGCTGACAAGTCAAACACTTCACAGTAAAATCAGCAATATCTCTTTTCATTCCATCCCACCAGTAATACTCCCACAGATCTCTATACATCTTAGTACTGCCTGGATGAACTGAAAACGGAGAACTATGAGCTTCACATAACAACTCTCTCTTCAACTGTGAATCACAAGGCACACACAATCTCTTCCCAAATCTCAAAACACAATCATTATCAATGTTGAATTCAGGCAACTTACCTTTCTGAACCACCTCTACCTTTTTCTGCAACTCACTATCTTGCTTCTGTGCTTGCTTGATTCTATCTGATAGAGATGATCTCACTGATACCTGAAACAAAACAGAGGGAATTCATGCACCAACAACTTCTATGCCAAAGTTCATCAAATCCTTAACCAAAGGATCACGTTCAAAACACATCATTGTTAATGAAGCATTACTTTTTCGACTCAAAGCATCAGCCACTTTATTTTCTTTTCCCGGATGGTAATGAATTGTACAATCATAATCCTTGATTAATTCCAGCCATCTCCTTTGTCTCATGTTTAACTCTTCTTGAGTGAATATATACTTTAAACTTTTGTGATCGGTATATATTTCACACTTTACTCCATACAGATGATGCCTCCAAATTTTTAAAGCAAAAACAACAGCAGCTAATTCAAAATCATGTGTAGGGTAATTTACCTCATGAGTTTTCAACTGTAGTGAAGCATAAGCAATTACCTGATCATTCTGCATTAGGACACAACCAAGTCCTTTCAATGAAGCATCACTGTAGATAACAAACTCACCATTCCTGGAAGGTAGTGCCAAAACTGGAGCATTCACCAATCTTCTTTTCAATTCCTGAAAACAATCATCACATTATTTTGTCCAGATAAACTTGACACCCTTCCGAGTTAGCTTAGTCATTGGACTAGATAACCGCGAAAAATTTCTAACAAACCTTCGTTAATAGCCCGCCAAACCAAGGAAGCTACGAATCTCGGTTACATTTGTGGGTCTTGGACATTCTTCCACAACTTTTGTTTTTGCAGGATCAACAGTTATTCCATCTTTAGAAACAATGTGACCAAGGAAAGAAATTTGTTGCAACCAAAACTCACACTTGCTGAATTTCCCATACAGTTTCATTTCTTTTAAGGTTTTCAAGATAACCCTTAAATGTCTTTCATGCTCCTCTTTACTTTTAGAAAACACCAAAATATCATCAATGAAAACCCCCACAAACTTATCCAAGAACTCATGGAAAATTCTATTCATTAATTCCATGAATACAGCAGGAGCATTGGTTAGCCCAAAAGGCATTACTAGAAATTCATAATGGCCATATCTCGTACGGAACGCGGTCTTCGGAATATCTGCCTCTTTTACCTTCAGCTGATGGTACCCCGATCTCAAGTCAATCTTTGAAAAAAACTGAGCTCCCTGGAGCTGATCAAACAAATCATCGATATGAGGAAAATGATATTTGTTCTTAATAGTGATATTATTCAAGGCTCTATAATCAATGCAAAGTATCATAGAACCATCTTTCTTTTTAACAAATAAAATAGGAGCACCCCATGGTGATGTGATAGGTCTAATGAAACCTTTCTCTAATAAATCTTGCAATTGCTCCTTTAACTCTAAAAGTTCAATTTGTGCCATTCGATAAGGGGGTTTTGAAATTGGATTAGCATCAGGAACTAAGTCAACAGTAAACTCAACTTCCCGATCTGGTATTATTCCAGGCAACTCATCAGGAAAAACATCAGGATACTCATTTACCACTGGCACATCATTAATCTGAACAGTTCCTTTATTTTCAACGACGTGTGCAAGGTAACATTCATTTCCATCTTTTACAAGTTTCTCGGCCTCTTGATATGTTATCAAAAGTAAGGGTTCATTCTTGTAAACAAACTGAAATTCTTTCTGAAAAGAAACTTCTTTAGCTCTACAGTCAATCTTAGCATGGTAAATAGAGAGCCAATCTATACCCAGGATAACATCAAACACTACTAGAGGTAGAACAATAAGGTTTTCAAGTTGGTTCTTTCCACAGATAAGGATAGGAAGATTCTTATAAATTATTTTTGCCTCGACACTTCCCCCAGGTGTTTTTACCAAAAGTTCAGGAGTCATTTCTTGAGATGGTATTCCCATTTTACTAGAAAAGGTTTCAGAGATAAAGAATGTGTAGACCCCGAATCAAACAACACACTGGCATAATCTGAAAAAACAAACAAAGTACCTGATACAACTTCATTTGATGGCCCGACATCTACTGAAGTAGTTGCAAAGGATTTCACCACCCCTTTCTGCTTGTAGTCTAACTGCTTCCCATCACTCAAGCTCCTTGTCGGACACTCGTTTTCATAGTGACCCATCTCATTGCACTTATTACATTTCACTAACTGTAAATCAAATTTGTTCTTAACTTCACCTTGATCCTTTTCAGTGCAATCACGAGCCTTATGTCCCATCTTACCACATCGGTAGCACTTCCCAGAATTCAGAAGACATTCCCCAGCATGCCTTTTGCCACATTTATCACAAACTAGAAACTTAGTTCTCTTACCATCAGACATTTTTAAAGAATTCTTACCTTTCTCCTGCCACCTCGGTCTCTTCTTCTGCTGGTTGTTATAGAAAACTTGGTCATCAGCAAACTCGATTTCCAGCTTCTCAGCACATCGAACAAGCTTTTCATAACTTTTAGACTCACGAGAAGCTAATGCCCTTCGATACTTTGGCTTTAATCCTGAGTAGAAACGATTGATTTTACTATCAAGGTCCCGGATAAAATTTGGAGCATAGCTTGCCAATCGAGTGAACCTTTCTTCATAGGCAGCCACTGAGTCTTCTTCTTTCCTTAATTCCAAAAATTTCTTTTCCATCCTATGTCGAACAGCCTTAGGAAAATACTTCTCAAGAAACATACCTTTGAATTCATCCCAGTCTAGAGAATCAATCTCATCGGTGTCCCTGATATTTTTAACCATAGACCACCACTGATCTGCTTCACCCTCCAAACGATAAATAGCAAGAATAACCTTTTGATTGTCTGAACACCCCATGACATCAAAAATCTTCTCCAGTTCTTTAATCCACCCTTCAGCTAGCACAGGGTCAGATGATCCTCTGAATGATGGTGGATGTTGCCTCATGAAATTTTCCACCACTGACATGTTCCTCTACGATTGGTCTGGCTGATCTCGTGTATGGATACCACCGCCTTTTATCGCTTGAGTCAACTGCGCCATTACTGCAACAAACTGTTCAGTTCTGATTCCGACCATTTCTAGATGCTGAATCGGAAGGTTATTTCCTTCTGTATGCCTTCCTAGCACTGCTTCCCTGTTTCCTCTGCGGAAAACCATTCTGAATAAACATGTTTTAGATGAAGCAACATGGTAATCTTTAAATGCTATATCATTTCAAAAAAAAATATTTTTGGATAATCACTTAATAGAATTCTAACTCCTAAATTTATCTAAACCGACCTTTGATACCAACTATAAGGCCCCGGCCTTAAACCTTACTTAATCTTGAGTTATTACAAGATTACACATTGAGGATCTTTTCGGGTTTAGAGTTTTAGAGAATTAGATCATAAAACTTGCATTACATTCCACATATAAACAAAGTGGTTACATAAAGATAGTATTATTCATTCCCATCAATGGAAACACATTTACAATAAAACATGGATTATTTCTTGACACATCCTTGACTCTATCATCTTATCATGTACTTTTCCCTTGACCTGTGAAAAACATTTCAAAAACTTGGGATGAGCATACAAACTCAGTATGGGTTATAAGAACATGGAAAGGAAACATGAGTTCATATATACATAAGAATGAAATCATTCTTTACCCATAAAACATAGGCACTTTAACATACCTCATAATATCATGAATAAATCATAGAAATCATAAGACATAAATGTATCTTGAGGCATTCATAACATTCTTACGTAGGGAGTAACCCTCTTGGTTACGTTTGGATTACCCATCACAGTATATTCCCTAAAATCTCTTCGGAGAAACCTTAACGTTTCACTCCTTCGCGTTACCCAATGCATTGGAGAGCTATAACGGGCTCACCCGCCCTTAGTTTATCACGAAACCACCCGTCTTCATAATAATACCCAAGAACCATAACATAATCATATCACATAAAACATGCATAAAGGAAACATAAAATTTCCACATTTCAATCATGAGATATCAATACAAAACATTGATATAAAAACATTATGAAAACCATTTTCAATACCAAAATAAAAGAAAAGTAAAACATGGTATTTATTTTTCTTTTAAAAAGAAGGTATGGCTTGTAGAGGAAGCCGAATCTCAAATAATGGTTATGACGGCGGAGAAGTCGTTGTCGCCGCATACGTACGAAAAAAACATTCCCTTTTTTCATTTAGTAAACGCTTCGTATAAAAAATATTCCTTTTGAATAAACGTAAAAGTCAAAGTGGTTTATACATCGTATAAAAGAAAGTTGTGTATAAAATAAAATATGCCACAACGAAAGGATATGGAGACGAAGTCCCATACCTCGTATCCGACTTGACCCGACCGTTCTTTAATCTCCTGAATAATAAACTTGAGTTAATCTCTACTTGCTTAATAACATTTTTCAAGTTCATTATTCCTTTTATACCATGTTATGAACATCATGTATTCATTTAAGTTAATAATGATCATTTTGTCGGTATTTGGTTCTTAAGTCAAAAATAGACTTCTTACACTTACATGTTGTTAATTTGGTAAAAGGTTCATTATATCCAGAATGATATTAATGATTTGGATAACATATATATCATATATATTCATCATATACATGTATTTATAATATTACATCACTTTTAGAGGTAAGAAATGAAATGCACCGTTCATGGAGACGGTAAGCCGTACGTACGCATGAACGCTACTTCCATTTCTATTTCATATTTTTTGGAATGGAATAATAATGATATAAGATTATATTATAATTCCAGTATAATAAAATATATAATACCATTAACTTTATCCTTTACACATCCCACATATGGTATTAACGAATCAAATCACTTTCAGGGGGCGGTTGTCCGCACTTCCTAAAATGAAGATATCGTGTTTACCCATAATGGGAACCATAAAGTTATGCCCAAAATGAAAAAAAACAGAAGCTTAAGGAAAACATAAACATATTATATATCATATATAAAAATAGTGACATCATAATGGCCACCTTTGAAGGTGTTAAATGAGTATTGAACAATCATCGTTTCGGGAGGCAGAATTTCACCATCCACGGAAACCGTATGTTCTTTAACCATTTGATGTAGTTGTGTGAGAGTGTAGCTCAAATAAATATTATAACAACATCATAGTATATTGATGATACTTTTTTTGTTACAAAATAAGTAAATAAAAAGAGTTTAGGGGGTTGGAGAAGCAAAATAAAACAAATGAACATGAGAGAATGAATTACCTTTAAAAGTGTAACTCCTTTTGATTTGAGCCTAAAGGATTCCTTTTAAAGGATTATGCCCAAAGGGAATCCTCTAGGATGAGGAGAGGGATGTGGAGAGAGTAAATGGGAATGGTTTGGCCGATCCAAAGGCTTGAGGAGTGTGTGAAATGAGGTAGAGGTGGGGTCCTTTTATAAGAGGAGAGGAGGGACACTTTTGGAAAGTAAAGAAATATTACTTTATTTGAAAATGTGTTTCGGTTTCTAAAGGTCCCACATTGATATAATTCGTGGATAAGGTGATAATTCTTTGAAATACACTCATCCAATAAGTTTTGGACATGTGTAGTTCATAGATTTTACATTATCTTTCCATTTTATTTAAATCGTCAAATAATGATGGCATCGCTGCATCATTATTATGTCATAAATAATTTAATTTTTTTAATGTCTAAAAATAATAAAAAAAATACTATGATGTGGAAAAGCTTTTTAGCTTTCCAATGACTATTTATAATCAAATATCGGATCTTTATAACCCCATGTAAAAATTGTTTTCGTAAAACATCTCTTGTTTGTGTCATTTTTACTTTAACATTTAATAAAAAGTTATTTATGTAATTGCCAAACCAAAGTGTCTCCATGGGGTCCCCAAGTTGACCCATGGCTTGTCTTGGTCGGCCATGACACAACAAATAAGGTTGGCACATGTGTCTAGGTCATTTCCTATTATTAAAGCATTATTTATACCTTAAACTACCCTAATTACCACTAATCGCGATTAAGAACTTAATAAGTTACTATTCACCAAAAAATTATTATAATCTCATTGAACCACATTTTACTTCTTAATGACAACCATTTATGTCGTATTTTCAAAATTCAATACACATTAGTGGTAAACTTTCATTTAACTGAAAAATCAGTTTGCTTGATTACCACTTAGTGGTTTCACTATTCATCAAAAATTGAAGTTTTTCAGAAAATTACCAATAATTCTCCCTAAGCTATATTTGATATTCTGAATTCAAAAATGAAGTATATTTTACAAAATTCAAATCATATAAGTCACATTAATTAATTTAATAATTAATTCCCGCTGCCAGAGAAAAAAAGCGTTTTTTTACAAAACAATAAGTATCAAAAGATTGACACCAATTTAAGTGTAATTTCAAAGTGAAATTGATTCCAATGACCACCATTGGATAAAATGGTAAAAATATATTCTAATTTCACTTAAAAACCAATTCAAAACATAATCTAATCACATAAATAAATTAGATTAAAAAGCGGTTTTGATGTAAAATGCAGTATTTTTAACTATTCATTAAAAAATGAACATTGTCAGAAAAATACCAAAATTTCACACAAGGTAAAGTTTGATTTCCCAATCATAAAGAATAAGTTTATTTTGACAAACATAGTTTATAAAATTGTCAAAATATAGATTCAAAAATGGTTTGCCATCAAAAGGCACTAAAACAATCTTTTAAGAATATTAG
Organism: Viscum album; assembly: GCA_963277665.1. Taxonomy (NCBI): domain Eukaryota; kingdom Viridiplantae; phylum Streptophyta; class Magnoliopsida; order Santalales; family Viscaceae; genus Viscum; species Viscum album. Next base: position 672,915,229 of record OY728133.1, read on the forward strand.
TGTATTCCATGCATAAGATTGTATTTATTTTAATTTTAAGCCTCTATAACGCTATCTTAATCATTAATAGACATAGATAAAAATATCCATTATTCATTACATACTTGGGATGTTATAGTGACGGTCCCGTGTTGCAGCAGTCGGCCGGCCGGAGCAGGGCAGCCGGTCAAGGGGAGAACCGGGGGTTCGAAACCCCCGACTGGAGGCAGGAGCAGCCCCCACGTGGGGGCCGCGTTAATTTAGACAAGGGGCAGCGCCCCCCACCCCCCCTGACCGCCAGCTCGGTGTAACCGAGATGGCCAGCGAACCGCCAGCGCACCAGGTCGGGCCGCGCCCAAGCGGGCCGGACCCGGACCCAGTTCGGGTCGTCCCGGTTCGTGCCGACCCAGGGGGTATCGGTACGGGTCGGTCCGGGCCCGAAACCCCCATTTCCGGACCTCTTTTGGTCTTCTGCCCATATCCTAGGCTATAGACCTCTGATCGACGCGCCGTTAGTTGCTATGCGATCTTTGGATCGAGGTGGTCATTTTAGTAAATTACACTCAAGGTTTTGGAGAACTTTGAGTACGGCCGGGTTGGTTCGGATACGAAACCAACCAGGCCCTCGGAGCAGAAACACTTATATCTTGAGCTCCAAATGTCTGATTGATGTGCCGTAGACTTTGTTGGATTCCTATTGATTATATGGAACATTTGGCATACTTCACCTGAGTTTTGTTTTTAGTTGGATAGTGGCCGGGATGGATTGTACCTGAAATCCAACTGGGCCTTTGGAACGGAAAAGTCGATAACATTAAGACCAGACGTCCGTTTGACGAACCGTCAGCGGCGTTGGTGATCACGTTGAGAAACGTTCCCTATGAGCATACCATATGAGAGTTTGGGGTATAGTGGAGATATGGCCGGGTTGGTTCGCACACGAATCCAACTGGGCCCCTGGGACGAAAAGGATAGTAACTCACAGACCGGGCGTCCGACTGACGCGTCGTCTGTTGCGTTGAGACCCCTATGAAGAGGCGGTTCTTTGAGATACTTCTTCGTGGAACTGTGTGATACTTATAGTATCAACTAGTAGCTCGTGGAGCGGACTCTCCCAGTGACGAGCTATCAAAGTTCAGAGACCTAGTAGCTGGATGAGACTTGACGACTACTGATCTATCGTCTCGATAAGTTTCAAATAGCCAAGTGGGGAGCGCATGGTTATAGTGGAAGACCCACGGCAGAGGAGTTCATGGTTGTAGCGGAAGACCCCCGGTACTCAACAGAAGGAGTACCTCTAGAGGCTATGAGTGAGAGCACATAGTTTTAGTAGAAGACCCATGGCTGAGGAGCCCTTGGTTGTAGCGGCAGACCCGCGGTACTCAAAAGAATGAGTACCTCTGGAGCCTATGAGGGAGAGCGCTTGGTTGTAGCGGTAGAACCATGGTGGGAAGCACTTGGTTGTAGCAGCAGGCCCAAAGTACTCGATAGGTGGAGTACTACAGCAGTCCAAGGTTAGTGGGGTGTGCTTGCTTGTAGCGGCAGACCCACGGTACTCGACAGAGGATGAGTTCTCTAGTAGCCGTGGTTTTGACATCATGAATAAAATTCTGGTTGAGCTGAGTCTATGAACTTTGTTTTTACCTCATTATTGAGATGGGTCACTTGATAAATTAGGTATATTTATGGGCATATACCTGGGTAGTGGATATCCGTTGATTTCATAATCTTTGTGTTTCCTCATGATTGAGATAAGTTACTTGATAACTTTGGTATATGTATGGGAATATACCTAAGTAGAGGTTATATGTTGAGATCTTATTTGTGGTTATCCTTGTAGGATTTAGTGAGACCTTAAGGGTCTCAGGGTCCCTACAGATTATCGTTTTACTCACCTCTGCACGGGCTATGCCCGCACCAAGTTGTGTTGGTTGCAGACGACGGGCAGCGCAGATAGAGGACGAGTGTTGGAGGACTGGACGGTACCTGGAGGTGGACCTCAGGACGAGATAGTATCTAGTGGTGGACTTCACGACGAGGAGACACTCAGAGGAGGTTGATGGGCGAGAGTGTTTTGGAGGCTATCTGTACCTACCATTCTGGTAGGATCTATGGTGGACAATCCAGGAGCTGTGCTATCTGTACCTACCCTTCAGGTATGATCCTTGGTGCACGATCCATGAGCTACTTGTCACCTTCCGACTGTTTTATCTTTTTCCTTGTACTTTACAGTTGTGCTTGTATTTCCGGCCCCATTACTTTTAGCACAGTTTGTTTCAGTTTTACTTATTGTTTTACTTCATCTTGTACTCTGTGGTGTTTTGTTTACATTTATAAAGGCAATACCTTCCCAGTTATCGGGATTTATGCCTTTGGTGCTAGTTTCCATCCCCTGGCCTATGGAAGGTGGGCTTGGGGTAGTCATGGCACGGGCCCCGATGACGGGTCGTGACAAATTGATATCAGAGGAGTTCAGTTCTACCACAGAACTCAGGACTCTGATCCTTCTTCTCTGTGAAGCAATAGTGTTAAGGGTATTGAGTGTGGTTATCAGTCCAGGGAGTCCAGTGTTGGTGCGACGGTAGACGTATCCTTACACCAGGACCCTGACTTCTAATTTCTGACTCAATACATGAAAACATTCATTGCATGTGTGTTTTAAATGTTTTCATAGTGATTACATTGTGTCAGCTCACCAGGTATAATGTATTAACCTTGGCGCACCTGTTTCATTTCAAGATGGTCCCACGACGGCAGCAAGCTAGGGTTCCGAGCGTTGTGTAGGACGACAACCCACCAAGCGACGAGGCCTCGGTACATGGCCCTTTGACAGCAGAGGCACCGACAGTACCTCTTCCCGCCGAACCATCGATGCTACCAGCCCCAGCTACTAAATTTGCACGTCACCTTAGTGCACTGCATGAGTTTAAGCATCAGCGTCCGCCCAGGTTCTCGGGGGAGACGGACCCTCAGGCAGCCGAGGATTGGCTGGAGGCAGTTTTACGAGTTTTCCATTTGGTAGGGACACCAGCTGACCTTATGGTGGTCCTTGCATCGAGCCTCCTGCACACGGAAGCAGTCAGATGGTGTAGGATGATTCTCCAGGTGCCCGACGAGGCATATCTCTTTTGGATGGACTTTGAGAGACTTTTCTGCTCAGTGTTCATCCCAGCCACCCTCCTTGTGGTGCGCAACTAGGAGCTACTACAGCTGTGGCATGGCATTATGACAGTAGCCTCGTACGTGGAGAGGTTTACTGATCTCTTGCGCTTTTCCACTGACATGGTACGGGACCCATTATTCAGGGCCCGAACCTTCGAGCTGGGGCTTAGGCAAGAGATTAGATCTTTAGTTGTTTCTCACAGCATTGCGACACAGACAGGGGTGTTGGAGCGAGCCCTCTTAGTGGCGAGTTTCTTTGCTGAGTAGTCTCCAGCAACAGGACCCACCACTAGCCGGCATGTGGCAGAGTCTTCTGCATCAGGCAGTATACACATGACGCAGAGGTCCAAGAGGACTAGACCTACAGGTGGTCGACCGCATGATACAAGATCGTTTGTGTGAGGCACCCAGGGTAGACAATGACTTACCATGAGCAGATAGTGTTACTCATGCGTCGGGGTTGGTCACATGGCTCGGGACTATCCGACCTGCCATACAGAGGACCAACAGATGAAAGAAGGACCTCCCAGGCAGAGGTAGAGGTTCGATCGAGGCGGACCGCATGGAGCAGGATACTATGGTAGGGAAGTTGGCCGTGCAGTTAGAGGTGGACGATGCTTCGAAGTGTTTCCACCACCACCACCAGGAGGTCCACCCCAACCACAAGGAATAGTTGGATATACGAGATCTCAGCTTCAAGCAGCTGAGGAATACGATCATGGAACTCCGGGAGCAGATGGACAGGAGGGGGACTAGCTCCAGACTGGGAGACTTTTGTCCATTTTGCTTCTAGCTTTGTTGATGTCTGTTTTTAGATGCTTTGTGTCTTTATACATTGAGATGCAGTGATAAAAGACACCTTTCTTGTGGATTTTACCTTCATGTCATCTCTTTATGTTGTTATTAAGAGGTTATTGTTTAAAAATCATTGACTTGACCCTCACTTTGAGATACCTACTAGAGGAGACCCAGTGACCACACACTAATGCCGACAGTTTGACTCATCCCTTAGAGGTGAGAGTAATGGTTGGATCTCTTGGTAGTAGCATCGAGGTCTTACGACATCATCCTTGGTATAGATTAGTATCATCCATGTTGGGATTGACTGTATTAGGCGAAGAACGTGGTTTATCCAGGGGATGAGACCAGATTTCCCTTATCGGCAAAGAAGAAATCTTAGCAGCTCTTGTAGGACCAGAAAGGTCCAAGTCATCAAAGAGAGGATGAGGATAACTCAGAGCCGGAAAAATTATTGTGCTAATAGGAGGCGGAGACCACTAGAGTTCGAGGATGGCGACCATGTTTCCCTACGGGTCTCACCTCGACAAGAGTTACAGAGATGTGGCTGAGGTGACAAGTTATCTTCGAGGTTCAACGGACCTTTCTAGGTCCTCAGCAGGGTATGCGAGGTGGATTACCGCTTGACCCACCCACCTCAGTTGCACCAGGTGCAGGATGACTTCCATGTATCTCAACTAAGGAGATACGAGCTCGACCCTTCGCATTTCATCGACCATGAGGAGCTGGACTTGGGCGATGGGGTGACCCTCACAGAGGTTCTAGTGGGGATCGAGGAATGACAGAAACACATCCTACGAGGACGGTCAATTCCTCAGGTGTGCTTTCACTGGTAGTACGGGAACCTCCAGGTGAGCACATGGGAGTGGAAGGCTCAGATTCATGCTTAGTACCGCTTTTATATCCCTAGTTTGTGTTAATGCTTTACGGGGACGTAAATCCTTGAGGTGGGAGTAATGTAAAGACCCGGAAATTTCGAGGAAATTTTATTCTTAATTTTCTTTGGGATTTTACGAGTACACAGTTTCTGACGGAGCTTGATTCCAAGGCTCGGTGTGCCCGGAATCATTTTCAGAATTTTAGCTCGGGTAAGTTCAGTGAACGAATGAGTGGGTTTTCCTAACTCTGAAACCGGTGCTCGGAATCGAATTCTGAGGGCACCGATGGATTCGTAGCGCCGGTAATTGCTTAGGAACACCTTTTATGGAGTTGCGTTTACTCGAGAGGTGTTGTTAAAAATTATGGAAGTTAAAAATACAATTTAGCTACAAATTTTATTTTTCTTTGTAAGTGGTAGTCCTTTGAGTGGAAGTTGGGAAACCACCCAACTTCCCATGACAAGTTATGAGGGGGCCCACACGAACCCCACCCCTTCATTTCCTTAAACTCCAATAACCCTCCTATTAATTGACATTGGGATAATTAATTAAGTGGTTTAATTTTTTATTTGAATGTTTGAAATTCAAACTTAAGACATGGGTAATAAAATAATAGAGAAACTAATTTTATTAGGGCGTTAGCTTGTTGAGAGGATTTTGAAAAATACTAAGGTGCTTGAAATTCTTCTTCTTCATCAAAGAACGAGAAGAACGTGAATAACGCGAAGAATATACCGATCTCCGATGAAGAACGCTGAATCCTCACAGATCGACTACGCAACGATGTGTACCACGACGCCAATGACCCTCTCCTTCTGCGACGCCTTCTTCCGCGACGATAAATTCTGCGATGAACCTTCGCTCAATGAATTCGATGAGGTAGGGGATTTTATTGTTGTTGTTATTTGTAAATTCTTCCTTCATCGTTCCTCATTTCATTTGGACCGCTTTCTATCGATTAACGGGATGGGGCCGGACCACACAAACACGGCCGACCCTCCACCCTTGTATGTTGTGTTGTTGTTGTTCGATGGAAAGCGGCGTGGTGCAACGGCACCACACGGGATCGTACGGAATGGGTGCGCGGTGACGTTGAAGTCTAAAAAATGTGCGGCGCCGTTGCACCGCGCCAGAGAATCACGAAAACACTGCGGCCATAGCAGGGCCGCGACGGAGGGGCGCAGCGCCGTCACGCCGAGCCGGTCGGAACAAAGCCGCGGCTGAGGCCGCGGCGAGTAGGGATCGGTGGCCAATTTTCGGCCGTTGGCGTCGGAGCAGGGGGACCAGCCCGCATTGGTCCTGTGGTGGAGCAGCCGGCCGGCCGGAGTGGGCCGGCCAGTCAGGGGGAGAACCCGGGGTTTGAAACCCCCGGCTGGAGGCAGGAGCGACCCCTATGTGGTGGTCGCGTTAATTGAGACAGGGGGGCAGCACGCCCCCCCTTGACCGCCAGCTCGGTGTAACCGAGCTGGCCAGCGAACCACCATCGCGTCGGGCCAGGCTGCCCAGGCCGGTCCGGGCTACGACCGAGCGGGCCGGACCCGGACCCAGTTCGGGCCGACCAAGGGGGTCTCGGGCCGGGTCGGTCTGGGCCGGAAACCCCCATTTCCGGACCTCTTACAGTCTTTTGCCCATATCATGGGCTATAGACCTTAGATTAACGCACTGTCAGCTGAAATGCGATCTTTGAATCGAGACGGTCGTTTTGGTATATTACATTCAAGGTTTCGGAGAACTTTGAGTATGGCCGGGTTGGTTCGGATACGAAACCAACCGGGCCCTTGGAGCAGAAACGCTTATATCATAAGCTCCAGACATCCAATTGACATGCCGTCGACTTTGTTAGATTCCTCTTGATGAGACGGAACATTGGGAATACTTTTTCAGAGTTTTGGTTGTTGTTGGATATTGGCCGGGTTGGAATGTACCCGAAATCCAATCGGGTCCCTAGAATGTTAAAGCCGATAACTTTCAGACCAGACGTCCGTTTGACGAACCGTCAGCGGCGTTGGTGATCACGTTGGGAAACAGTCCCTATGAAAATACCCTATGAGATTTTGGGGTACAGTGGAGATACGTCCAGGTTGGTTTGCACACGAAACCAACCGGGCCCCTGGGACAAAAAGTCCAGTAACTCACAGACCGGGCGTCCGACGGACGCGCCGTTTGTTGCGTTGAGACCCTTATGACGAGGAGGTCCGTTGAGATACTTCATCGTGGAACTTTGTGATACTTGGAGTATCAACTAGTAGCTCGTGGAGTGGACCCTCCTGGTGATGAGCGATCAGAGTGCAAAGACCTAGTAGCTGGCTCAGACTTGACGACTACTGATCTATAGTCTTGGTGAGTTTCAGATTTCCCAGTGGGGAGCGCTTAGTTGTAGCAGTAGACCCACGGTGGATGAGCGCTTGGTAGTAGAGGCAAACCCACAGTACTCATCAAAAGGAGTACCTTAGGAGGCTATGAGGGGGAGAGCTTGGTTGTAGCAGTAGACCCACGGTGGAGGAGTGCTTGGTTGTAGCGGCAGACCCATGGTGGGAAGCACTTGGTAGTAGCAGCTGGCCCACAGTACTTGATAGGTGTAGTACTACAGCAGTCCAAGGTTAGGGGGGTGCACTTGGTTATAGAAGCAGACCCACTGTAATCGACAGAGGAGGAGTTTTCCAACATCTGTGGTTTTGACATCATGAATAAAATCCTGGTTGAGCTAAGTATATGACCGTTGTGTTTACCTCATGATTGAGATGGGTCACATGATAACTTAGGTATATTTATGGGCATATACATGGGTAGTGGTTATCTGTTGATTTCATAATATTTGTGTTTCCTCATGATTGAGATGAGTTACATGATAGCTTTGGTATATGTATTATCATATACCTAAGTAGAGGTTATCTGTTTAGATCTTCATTGTGGTTATCCTTGTTGGATTAAGTGAGACTTTGAGGGTCTCGAGGTAACTAATGAGTATTGTTATAATCACCCCTGCACGGGATATGCTCACACCTCGTTGTGTTGGTTGCAGACGACGGGCAGCGCAGACAGAGGCCGAGTGTTCGAGGACTGGACGGTACCTGGAGGAGGACCTCACGACGAGACAGTATCTGGTGGTGGACTTCACGACGAGGCGACACTCGGAGGAGGTTGATGGGAGAGAGCATTGTGGAGTGTATCTGTAGCTACCCTTTATGTAGGATCTATGGTGGACGATCCAGGAGCTGTGAAATCTATACCTACCCTTCAGGTAGGATCCTTAGTGGACGTTCCATGAGCTGCTTGTCACCTTCCGGCTGTTTTATCTTTTTCCTTGTACTTTACAGTTGGGCTTGTATTTCCATCCCCTTTACATTCAGCACATTTTCTTTCAGTTTTACTTGGTGTTTTACTTCCACTTGTACTCTGTGGTATTTTGTTTACATTTATAAAGGAAATGCCTTCCCAGTTATCAAGATTTACGCCTTTGGTGCAAGTCGCCAGCCCCTGTCCTATGGAAGGCGGGCTTGGGGTAGTCACGACATGGGCCCCGAGCACGGGTCGTGACAGAGGATCAAGGAACATATATTATACTCTATGATTTAATATGATGAATAAGGATATAGGAAACGTGTTATCCCAAATTAAAATGAATTGTGATCTAATTCTATGTATCCATGGATTAAAAGTGATGGAATGATGATCTATGCATTATTAATGAATTTATGATTTGTTTCTATAATGAATATCTAGGATCTACTTTTTGAAGTATGTTTAGAATGAAGGACCAGATGCTCCATATCCATGCAGATAGTTTGAAGTATAAAATGGGTGTGGGACAGAGGTTCTCGACAATGTTGACCATGATGTTCATGCTTCTCAATGATAAATGGTAAATGAAACTCCACCTTTTTTATTATTCATGATATGTATAATACTATTTTTTGTGACTTAGGTGACTGAATTTGGATAGTTCCATTCTAGTTGGATTGGGTGACATCTTAAAACCCAAGGGCTTGTGGGTACTAGATAAACTATTTTATTCTTTATAATTTATCATCATTTATGTGATGTTTTTTAATAAACTATAAATATATATACTATGGTGATCTGACTAAAATTTTCATTAAACATCATTGGTCTTGGCCAACTATGTTTTACTCATACCCTTCATGGGAGGCCACTTCACATGGCTACCAGAGAAACTCTCATAAATTTATTATGTACATAGGTATGTTGTTAGGCATGTTTTGAGTGATTCATGATCTGGAATGATAGATCAGCTGGTGTCATTTTATAGGAGACCAGGAATATTATGTGGAATAGAGTTTACAATAGAGCATGATGTCTTTATTTTTAGCTTATCATTTTTATATATTGGATTGACCTAGTAGGATAAAAGTGTTATATATATATAATGTCTATTCAATCAATTAATGAATTTCATTTTATTACACTATGAACTTTTTTGTAAATTTATTTTTTCCATATACATTGATCGCTATAGTGTTTGTCCATTTACAACCAGTTGTGAACTATGATACTGGGGGGTATAGTCTCCTCAAAGTCCCATGTTAGATCTAAAATTCTAGTTGGTAGTCTCTAGTGTATGAATATTATATCTTGAGATATTTTTGTGAATTGGGTCAGAGAATTAGTTTAGTGACATCTTTTCTTGGACATTATAAATTTTTATCAGAGAAGTTAATTTCCAATTTACTATTTCGGATTTTTTCGCCTATAAATATATGAATGTGCTTGATCTAGTGTGGATATTTGGATAATGCACCTAAAATTATTCTTTCAATAGAAATTCTAGGAAACTAGGGATGTGATTATTTTACTATTATTTGTTCATTTAGTTGTATTTAATTTTCTATTTTGAATACAAACATGTTCTTTTGATTTCATGGTTCATGATAGATTTCTTGATCTTGGATAGTTGGAAAGGGGCTAATAATTTAGTTGTGACTCTAGGCCTATAGAGGTAGGTGGAATCTCAAACATAATGGTGGGTATTTTAGGATCCATAGGTTATAGACATGGAAGTGTTCCATTTTATGGATTTTTTTCTAATGTCATTTTCTTCGGATATATGTTGAGATGCTCGATGATGAGGAATCTATTGTGGTCCTAAAGAATAGATGTTTCAGTGAGCCTCTAGGGACAGTACTGTATGAATATTTGAATTTTAAACTAATTGTAGTTTCTTTAGAATGGTGGTTGTGTGTCTTAGTCCTCCACGGAGTGGACTGATGTATAAATTATTAGAGTGTATGGGTTACCTGGTTTTGGGATATTGGTTTTGTTTGTGAAAAAATTTATATATTAGACCCTATAGTTGGGTTTTTTACATGTTTGTGTTGAGTGTGTTGGTGGAATGATTATGAAAAACCATACTATATTGTTTTTATTATGGTTAAAATATAATTAGAGTATAAACCGAATGCACTTGGGTAAGGAAAACAACCATGAGTAGGTTTAGTAAAAATGTGGGTGTGAATGGATGCTTGTGGGTAGGGAGGCCAGAGGCCTCTGAATGGTTTTCATATAACCATATTTTTAGTGATGAAATCCGAAATTGATGAGTTGTTTTGGTATTAATCTACTATATCTTATTTTATACTTATTTTAGATATGATCATGTTTAATAACTTTACATCGTCATGAGTACTTTTGATGAGATATTTATATATTATTTTAATGACTAATTTCATTTATGATTTAATCGGGGTCCTCCATGGAGGTGGGTATCACAAAGTTATGAAAATTGGTCTTTATGGTTGGTTTTCACTAACAACTACTTATGAGTGGGTCGTTTTATTTTATAGGAATTTGTTGAATACCATATGAACTATTATAGGGTGTTAGGGATGAGTGAGAATTGATATTTTTTTTAATATAGTAAGAATGAAATAACAAAATAAAATTATTATTATTATAGAAAATGGAATTTGGGTGATGGTGTTGGAGTATACAGGGTGAGAAGATTACAATGACACTCCTATAGCAGGGAGTGACATCTTAACTATGGTGAATTGATCATTATGCAGGACGGGACATAGGTTTTTAGTTTTAACAATGGATCATTCGAAGTAGAACTGTGATTCCAATCAAGGATCATTGAGGTGAATTATTATATTTTACAGGGAATGAAAATAAAAAACCAATCATTGTGGGTTATAGATCCAAGTGTTTCCCTAGGCTCATGGAGGATTTTAGTTGTAATCAAAGATTCATTTGTCAGAGATGTATCAATGGGTGCGGTATTGAACAATGATGATTTTGATTTAGTGGTTGATATAACTATGGAACCTCAATGGTGGATATGTATGAACTCCAGTGATAATATTTTTGTGATTTTGGAATACCTTTTCGAGTGAATGCATTGTGATCCAGTAAGATGATTTCTGACGGATAGTTGGAAAAATAATTTTTGGGGAAAATTTGTCGACGGTAGTCTATTTTTTGTTATCACACTATTTTTACAAAAGTTTGCATGCCATGTCCGGATTCTTATATTGGAAATAATCAGTGTGTTATTGGTTTCAATTTTTCTTTGAAGTAAATAATTTTTTCTCATAGATCTTTGATGACTGATAGGTACACATCTTCTTCAATTAGTTTGGTGATGGGGGTAGGTGTCGATGATGAATGGAGTTCTTATAGGTATTAGAGTACAGTGTGTTAGTAACTATTCCATGCATTTTCTGGAAAAGTGTTTTTGATTTATTTGTGATTATTTTATGAAAGAGGAACCAAGAATTGGATTATTGTGGTTATAAGATAAATCTTATAGTGGGGAGAACCATATCTCAATGAGTGATATTATAATCAATATTTCAAATCTATATGCTCAAGTAAGCACCATTTTGGTGTTTTAATTTTGAAAAATGTGTTGTTTCATATTTTTCCTAATTGATTCCCTTTAGTTATAGGTTTTTCTATGGTAATGTTTTAGTTATTTAGTAATTAAATGAGGTTGTTGTTTATAATGACTGGCTTACATAAGTTAGTAGATGCAAATTAATGGACACTGAGACATCTCATGGATAAGATGTTTTTCGGTGGGGATGTTGTATGATTATGCATCTAAATGTGTTTGAAATTAAAAAGGGAATTTGAATTTTCATTTTATGGACATGTCAAAATTTTCAATCAAGACTTGGAAATTAATTTTGATTGTTTTTATCCCTAAAAATGTTGTATTGAGTCTGGGATTCATGTTTGGGATATATCTCAGGTCCTCTTATGAGCCTTAGTGGCTTTAGGTTATGTTTAATGATTTATTGGTAATTGTATTGAAGGTATATGGTTTATGTGCATGTTTTCAGAGACATAACAAGACCCCTTGGTGCTGATTTGGGTTTCAGTTCATTTTGAACTGAACATGGTTGTGTTGAGTGGTTACCACATGGTAAAGGACAATCCATGTTAGGTTCCTGGTGAAACTGTTCAAGGATGTGGAGGGACTTGAAATGGTGCATGAAATAAGAATGGTTATACAAAAACAATGAAACTTATTAATTTGGCGTGTGGTATGTTTGGTGCATAGTTTGTCTAACCATGTGACTAAAAAATTAGGGTTTTTTTTTGTTTTCGATAGTTACAACCACATGATTTGTGCATGGTTTGGAAAACCATGAAAAAAATCAATTTTACGTACTAGTATCACATTAAAATAGTTATTTTATGATTTCCCCATCTAATATTTTAGCTTAACTGTACCCTTTATCTTGTACTTTCATAAAAAACAAGAGTAGAGATTCTCTTCACTTACTCTCATCTCCAAGACATAATAAGGAGGTTATATCAGTGGATTTATTTAATATTTTGATGTATGAAGTGAGATCTAGTTACTTTCCTTCCACCAGTTCTTGGTCCACATTAATTTTCATGATCATTGGTTTAGTTTATTAGTGATTCCACTAAATAATATATTAATCATCCATTTCTCATGTGGATTCTAGTTTTTTCTTCACAGATGATTACTCGAAATGGATTCTACAAAACTATTAATGTTGATTCATTATGGTATGTGTTTGTGGATAATTTTCATGGATTTTTATTAAATGGATTAATTTAATTAATCGTTGAAATATTATATCCTCTTAGGTATTTCTAGGGAATTGTTTTTTGAGTATTTTATAAACCACCCATGGCAGTCTTTTATAGTTTAGATAAGAGGTGAGTTCCCAATGTGTTTTTTGGAATAATGAAAAATTGGCCTTTAATTCATTAATTAATCATAATTGTTTTAGTTAATTATTTATTTTTTCTTGGAATGAGGTTAAACATGGGGTTGTTTTTTCTATCTCAGTTTTATGTTGAAGATATTTAATGGGTCTTGGAAGGACCTTGGTATATTCATTGTACATTGGAAACATTTTGGAGAGCCTCATTAATGATGTTGGTAGTCTAAGAGATTTACCCATAGTCTTGTTAATTTACATATATGAGTATGTGTTATATACTTTAAAGTGAAATGTGTCATGTGTTTTGTTTCTTAGTTTATGTAAATTATTTTTATCTAAAAATAGGTTCCTTATACCTTCCATGGAAAATTTCTAATATTTTTTTCTTTAAAATCAAACATAAGACTACTCATGGGGTATGTTGTTCCTTGGAAAATGGTATTTTCAGATTTCATGTTTTATGTAGGTGGGTTATTAGAAAATCTATTTTATCTCATTATTTGGATTAATTAAATATTAAACGATATTAATGGGTATTATATGGTTATAAATGACTTATTATATTTTTTTAATCTTGTTAATAAAGCCAATGAGTCCCTTGAAATGTTTTCATCAGTGTGCATTGGGTATTGACTCGATATTGTGTTTCATAGCGGAGAAAATATATTTTAAAATGATTATTTTTTTTATTTGAGTTATTTAACTCATTGTTGTTTCTTAAAATGGGTTAATAAATGAGTTTCAATATTGTTTTCAAATGGGTGTATGGTTCCCCCTGTCCGGAGATACGTTGATGGATATTTTTAAATATTTGATGAAAAGGGATGTTTCAAACCAGTTTTAATGTTAAAAGATAAGATGGATCTTAGAAAATTATTATTTTTAGAAAATGGTTTATTAACTTTTATAATGTGTTTAGTGTCAATATTATAACACATAATATTTTGAGAAATAATGACATGGTGTAGGTGTCAGACTAATGCTCATGGAACAAGTCGTAAACTATGTGGAAAGATTGATGGATTGATGGTCAAAGAATAAATTTTATATTATATGGTTTCTATTCTAGACTAACAGAAAAATAACAATAGTATACTCGTTGGAATTTGATTATGGACTGATGGTCTGCATCCATGGTTTGAATGTGTTGGACTAATGCTCCATTCCCTGTTATTGAATGTATGAGTAGGTTCTGGATTGAGGCTCCAAGAACTAATGTTATGATATTTTATTAGACTGATTGAACTATTCCTCTATATAGGAACTGATAGTTTCAAGAATGGTTTGGATGTGGGAATGAGGATCCCAACACTACTTACATTGATGTTTATGATTCCTAGTGATACATAGTAAATAAAAATCCCCCTTCTTATTTTTCAACGTATAACTCACCATATTTAATGTTTTTTAGATTACCCGAAAAGGTAGATACCATTATGGATATCCCAGGCATAACCTTATAACATATGGTAAAATGGTTATTGGATGAGATGTTTTCATATTTTGAATGTTTCTTTTTTTCTATTATGTTTAATTGTTTCACTTTTTATATTCCTACAATTATTATTGGAATGGTATTGTATATATACACAATTCTCTTTGGCCTAAGGAATTTTAATGACACTATTATTCATCTTACACTAACCATGGCTACATAAGAAACATTGTTATTCTTATTGATGTCATTGTTTTGGGATTAGGCCCTTGTTTAGTGTTTCATGATAAAACAAGACTGCTTGGATGTTTTCACAATACTAGTGACTATGTATATTTCATTTCACAATATTGGTAGTAGAGATTGATATGTTTATTTTAGAGTATCTAATTTTTTTGTATAGGATCTGACCAGTGGGTGAACCATGTTATATGTATGAAATACCTATTTGGGACCTTAATACATTTCATTTTCTTACAACATCGTACTATATCAGTTAATTTATTATTCATATAGAATCTAATGGTTATTATGTTTGTTTATTTACTTATATATATTCACTCCAATTGAATGTAAAATATCTTTATAGTCAAATTTTTTACCCCCACTGATATTTAGAAGCCACTAGAATAGGAGGTGGTGTGTTTGAGTTTGTTTAGTGAATAGGTTGGGAGCACTAGTTTAGTGTCATCCAGAGTAGAATGTTACAAATTGAGTTTAAGAAGTTTGTAATGTTTAATAATTATAGTGGAATATTTAGGTGATATAATTCTGGAGATTAGTTTTTTCTCATTGATAATAAAATAATAATTTTATAAAAAGTTTGATTAATAAAATTTCACATTCAAATAAAATAGAATTTAAATGGAGTACATAAATAAATTAAGATAATAGATTTGAAACCCATTCCTTGAAAAGAATCTTCTTAAATCCGGGCAAAAAACCCTAAAAATTTAATAAATCTATAAATGGACACTCATGATGGAAAATTAGAAGAGGGAACTGATAAATATTTTTTTTTTGTAAAGAGGAATGGGAGGTCGAATAGATATTTACATGTAATGAGTATGAATATTATATTAATTTAGTATGTCAGGTAGTGGAAGTCATTTTTTGTTAATAATTAAAAACCATATGATTATCCATAATTTTAAACCATGGTTCATGAAACTTATGTAATGGATTTATAAATTTATAAATTTTAGAATATAGCTCTATTATTTTTTACCCCTTCCGTTTAAAAATGGATTTATTAAAAAGTAATTTTTTTAAAACATCAATTTCAATTTTATACTTTGGAAATTTAATTTCATGTTTAATATATGATTTTAATTTTATAAAATACACTATTATATTAAATTAACACAGTTTTGGAAAATGAGTCACATATATTAATTATAAAATAATTTTTAAATACTAATGATGTAATTATTTTTATTGTATGTTCATGAAATAATATAATATTTAATAGAAAATTAGAATCTCATGAAAATATGTAAAAATTATATAATTGGAAAATTTCAATGTGAAAATTCTAAAGTATATTTCATTTTTTTGATAATAATTTACTATATTTTAGAAATTAATTTATTTAATAGAACTCATGTTATATTTTAAAATCCAACCTTTGATGTAATGAATTGAAAAACCCGTTTGTAATAAATATTATGTTGATCATAATATATAATGGTGTAATCATGTTAATATTTATTCAATAAAATATAATTTATTAATAATAAATAATTATTATTTCCCAAAATTATTATATTTATTTTATAGACCGTTGAATTTAGAAACATTATATTACTATTCATACAATCTAATTCATAGCATCATGATTCCAACAGTCACCTTACCCTTCCAAAGATTATATCTCCTCTTATATATAATCTTTATTTGAACATATAAAATCATTAATATACTTGTCAATGTTACTCTACCATGAATATTTTATTTATTATTTTTTCTTCATAGTAAAAATCTATCATATATATATATATATATTCCTCATATTTTGAGTATGGTCCACTAATGTTCATGGTTATGGTGTTACCCAATATCATTATGCGTCTAGTAACAGTAGTTGCAAACATTACAATTATTGAAATATTTTACTTTTAATTTCATGTACATTGTAACAATATTTTATTTATTATAGTAATTAATATTTTCATAAATCCCCACGCGAATAATTTGATCTTCAAATCTTATGTATTCATAAATATTTGAAATTTTTTTTATTATTCTTCATTTATTCTTAAAAATCCCATGTGCCTTCCTCCAGCATATGATTCCTCCAAATTAGATTCACTATCTTGCTTTTATGATTCTGCAAAACATTCTATTGAGTTTAATGAATTTAGATTAGACCACAAAAAAGGATAGGTTGGGATTAATATCTATTTACCCAATGGTGAGTATCTTAATTGGTTCTGGAATGTACATTATCAATAGTGATAAAATTATGACATCATGCACTTTAATGGTGGTGGTTAGAAATTCCAGTCAATAAGAAAATACATTAATCTTCCCTAAAATTTATAAAATCCATAAGTAAATATAAACTCTAATTATCGAAAAATCATATAACACCCTTTCATGGTGATAAATTCAAGAAAGAATGACTCTCTACATGAAATTATATTTTCTTCATCTGATTATCAGTATATATCTCCTACATATATTGATCTGTCTTGATGTGATTCTAGATAACATGTGTTGTCTCAGTTATTTTTGAAACATGTTAAAGAACTACTAGATTCTTTCTCCAAACTTCATACGAAGAAGTTAGTTTATGAAATATTTTCCTATATAAAATCATTCATTTGATTCCATTTGTATATTTTAATGAAACCATTTGTTTATTGAGAATTCTAATAGAGGTAAATACTAGTCTCATGTTTATTATATGTTGAGAAAAAAGGACACAATAATATCCTATAAAATTGAAATAGTTATTTACAACTACCCATATGTTTTATAATATTAAGAAGTTCTCAAATATTTCACAGTGTTAATAACCTTATGATAAGTCCTCCAAAATTAATATATAAAATGGGGAATATTATTAAATAAAATTATTGTAGGTACACTATGTAGTCTCATAATATATATTCAGGGAAGATTATTAATGGGTAGATCCTCACTTATTTATATGAAATTTTAAGCCTTAGTAAAATTATCCCCAATGAAATTTTTTTAATCAGCCCTAGTATATATATAATGGATCCTTGAAAAAAACAATTATAACATTTTCCAACTTCCACATTTTCATAGAGAGAGGTTTCATGACCCCATATAGAATATAATAATCATCCATTTCATGTTATAATAGCCATTATCAATGCACATAGTCATAAATTTTATGATAAATAATATCCCAACTTCAATTTTATCTCAAATAGCTATAAAATATGTTTCTACCAGGCTATATTTATAAATTTGAGTTGTGGGAATCAACTAGTAATTCCCTCTTTACCTAAGGAAAATATGTTATGTATATTATCATTCCAAACATCAAAACCTTGTATTCTTAGATGAAAGCTTTTGGTCTTCCATATTTTAAGTATTAAACATCATTTTGTAAACACTATTATTATTATTGGGACATATTTTGCTTCTATAGTATATATGGTTAGTCAATTACATGGAAGAATAATGTTCTTTGTCCTTCCATAATAATTTCCATTTCCAATTTTACAAAATTGGTGAAAATTAGATCCTTTCCCAACGTAATTATAGACAAACTCCATGATCATTCTTACTCAATGTGAATTAATACTTTTTTAATCCCAAGGATGTTATGTATTAAACAATAATAGACGTTGAGTAGCTCAAATTATCCCATTTTTATCATCTTGTTCTCTTTCTTTGGGATAATATAATTAAAACACTTATGATATATATGTAGATCACATAATTAACCATAAAGATAGTTTCATAATAAATTCAAATCAATTATTATATATTCCTTCACAAGATCATTATTGGTAGATTTTTATTAATTTGGTTTATCTTTCATGATTCATGATAAACAACACAATAGTTTTTCAGTAGGATGCAATCATTACTTTCTTTGATGCATAATCATATATCACAAACCCCACATCACATGATAGTAAATTAATATGGATAAATTGATCAATGTATTCAATTTATCTTCAAATATTTATTCACATTATTTTGGGCATGTGATATTAACCCATTTATATTTCAACAAGGTGTATAGATAAATATATAGGAAAAAACATTAGCAAATTGATGACTACAACTAGCTAAGATAAGGAGATTATGTCTCCACATTATATTCATTTGTTTTGGAGAATCATTAATCACATTTATCATAACATGTTAAATAAATATTTTATCTATTTAGTCAATAAGTACATGAAAGATAATTTTTTAAATCCAAAAGTCACACTTACTTGATTTCTTATATAGATCCTTCTCTCATAGTAATTTAGGGAAAATACATTAATAGTTCTCATGATAGTCACGGATCATAGAGTATATCAATATATGATAAAAAATTTCACAAAATATTTATCAATATAATACTTTAACACACTATTAATATAATTTATAAATCCAGAGGGTGAAATTGTTATCCAAAAAGGAAATATTGTGGCCTTTTAATGTCTATAGATTTTTTCAAATGTTGAATTTGGTTTTTCATCCTTCAATAATTTTATATGATTAAATCCAAAATGAATATCAATGATGGAGTAGAATTAATACCCATAAATTTAATAAAATATATAATCAATAAAAGGTAATGAATATTTTTTCATAATAGTAATGTCATTAATTTTTGTAATTGATATTGCATAACCTCATAGACCCATCATCCTTATTTATAAATAAAACATGTTCAAAACTAGGAAAAAAATGTGACCTGTGAATCCAATGTAATAAAACCCTTGTAGTGTCTTCATCAATTACATTATTTCTAAAATATATATTATATATTGACACATAGATATAGGTTTTTAATTTGGTTTAAAATTAATAGAGAACTTAGATTGTTAATCTGATGGATATCCTAACAATTACACATCAAAGGAATTAATATAATCATGAACAATAGAGACACAATCTACCCGTAGGATAACCCTTTTATTTATTACTTTATATTATCCAAGTATTTCATTTGGTTGATACATTGATGTTGGTTTTATATACATCTCATGAAATTAATTCTCACTTCCCAATAGGTAAAATATTATGAATTAAATAATTTTAATATATTTATCCTATTACTGAATTCAAACAATATAATTTTACGTCTAATCCATCCAAATAATTATATCAAAATATATCATTGGTATAACAATTAGTTTTGAAACCAAAGAACCTCCATGAATTTTAAAACACACAATTGAATAAAATTTCATTGATATATGATTTATACTAGGATTTTTAATTGAAAACTACCTCTTTAATGCATTAGCATATGATTCAATGTTATCAGAAAAAATTCAATGTAAAAAAGTTTTTATATCTACAATTATATGATGTATTATCCAAAATTGAGTTTATAATAAAAGTATATATTATGAAAATATATGGGACCTCAAATCATTCTATTGTAATTTTATATTCCAAGCCCCACTCCCATGGACTCTTAAGGGGAAAATTCCAATGATAGTTGGGGTAATGACCCAAAGATTTTCAATGGAAATTCCCTTCTTATAAATATATCATAAATTAACATGAAATCAGAACATAATGAACTAATAAGTGATAAGTGACCATTAAATATAATTTGGTCACTTCTGTGTTAGGAATTTTGAAAATTCTACATACACGGTTATGTCAAGATGATTTTTAGAGTCTAATGAAACAAAAATATTTTTTGGTGAATAGTAACACACCCTTAGGAATAGTAACATACCCTTATGAATAGTTATATGACCCTTATGAATATTAAAGCATCCATCATAAGAGTAACTTTACCTATGAATAATAAAATAAAATTTAGACATCTTAAAAAGTGACAATTTGACCTCAGTAAACGTTTTGGTATTTTTTAAGTCATAAATAATTAATTATAATTAATTAATTAATTTAAAAGAAATTTTATTCCCTAAAAGGTATTAAAAAATTATTGAATCAATGTCTTATTGTTTTTGAAAATTTTATAAGACCCTACGTAATTTTTGAAAGCACTATAACATCATTTTTAACTTTTAAAAATTGTTTTATTAAGTAAATTATGATTTCAATTAAATATTAAATTAATAATATTTAGAAAATTATTTTTGAAAAATAGAAATCATTTTTGGATTATACACCTCGAAAAATGGTATGAGTAAATTTTTGGGTTTATTCTGAATTACATCAATTTCCGGATAAATAATAAAAAATACAGTTTTCGCATAATCGGTGTATACTAAATTGCATCATTAATGATGTAATGATGACATAAACATTATAGAACTTTAGTTTCGGCCAAATTATATTGAATATCATAAATGGTTCCTTAAAATAAAATAAATCCAATTCTCACACCTAAAAAGAACATTCCAAAGCCTAAAGTCAAAAGGTGATTTATTAAAGTGTTTTTTCTCCTTCTTTCACATTCTTTTTAATAAATTAATGAATTGGGATTATAAAGAAGAATTAAATACTAAAACGAATTATATTATATTAATATATGATTTAGGATTTCAAAAAAACAACTATTACTAGTCTAACTCTTGATATATTATTTTGTTTAATATTTTATCCCAAAATCACCTCCCTCCTCATGTATAAATAAGCACTCCCCCTCCTCTTGCCAAACCACACCTCTCAAGCTTCAAGAATTTCTTAATCTCTACTAAAAAACCTTCTGTAGCCCCTATCCCACGTCTAGGTGCTCTTGGTATCATCAAAAGACCAAGCATAGGCCCTTAAGGAGGTTCTCAAGAGAAGGATTTAAGAGGTAATTTCCCTCCCTCTTCTCCATTAATTTCCTTTCAAGTTCAAGTTCCATTTTTGATCTCTCCCCACATATATTGATCCAAATTGTTTTGTAACTCTATTATTATAAATATAATTTAATTTTATGATTCTAATTGGATATTATATAACCCCACACCCTTTCACTCTTCATTTTATTTTATTAAAGAGAACGTTGTTCATGAGGTGTTAATTTATCACCTTCAAAAACGACATGCTCTCTTCTTCCATTTCTACCTTCAGATCTAGTCAAGAAACCATTTTTATGGTGGAAACAGAATATGTTATATGTATAATGTTCTATTTAAAGTTCTGGAAATAACATATGGCCATATTACTAAGTGAAAAGTTAAAACAAGTTCGTTGTGATCCAAAAACCGCTCAAATTAACCCAAAAAATCATCACTTAATTCTTATCTAATGATTCATCCACATGGATCTAATATAATTAATTATAAGATCATTAAAACTCCTATAATATCAATAATACCATTTAATATCATTTCTGGATGTTTGCTCATTTTCTACCCAAACACCAATTTAAGAATACAAGTGAACCACCCAAGAAAAACCACAAAAATGAACATCCCCGAACAATGTTTTTAACCTATATAAGTCATCCAAAGGAACAGAATATGACATAATGAAACCAGAATTAACCCTATTAACGTACACATTTATATGTATTTTTAATTAATGAATATAATGTAACACCCTGAGCTTCCACGATACGCTTCTCATTAAATAATGCAACAGATTGCATTATACGCAACTTCGAGTTCTAACACACCGCAACCAATCAAATTAGCTATTATGAATAGTAATACCCACTTTTTGAAATTATATAAATTTTATATTTCAAAATTGACTTCATTTTTGGATTCTTAATACCAAAATTATCCTATGATTAATTTTTGGTATTTTTCTGAGAACTTCCAATTTTTTATGAATAGTGAAAAATAATTAAAAACAACTTTTTTAATCAAAATAATTTATTGAGATAAATTATACTATTGAGTGATTTTAAAGTATAATTAGAATATATTTTTACCATTTTATCCAATAGTGGTCATTATAATTAATTTCACTTTGAAATTGGACATAAACAATTGTCAATCTTTTGATATATATTGTTTCTAAAAAACACGCTATTTGTTGTGACAGCGTGAATTAATTATGAAATTAATTAATTCAACTTATATGTTTGGAATTTTTTAAAATATACATCAGTTTTGAATTCGGAATATCAATTATAGCTTAGGGTGAAATTTTGGCATTGTTCTGAAAAACGTCAATTTTTGATGAATAGTGAAACCACTAAGTGGTAGATAAAAAACTGATTTTTTGTTTAAATGAAACATTAACACATCTGTGTTTTTATTTTCAAAAATCCGACATACATGGTTTTCATTAAGAAGTCAAATTTTGTTCAATGGGATTAAAATAATTTTTTGGTGAATAGTAACTTTTAAGTTTAATTAATTGCGATTAAAGGTAATTAGTGAAATTTAAGGTAAAAATGATATTATACAAATATGAAAATACATTTACACTTGTCCTATCCCTATTTTATGATTCTTGGAGGATCACGACAATCCATGGGTCAACATGGGGACCCCATGGAGCCACTTTGGTAGGAAAATGATATTTAAAACTTTTTATTTAATGTTAAAATAAAAATGTAACAAACAAGAATTTTTTTACTAAAAAAAAATTTAAATGGGGTTATAGAAGTCATATTTTTGACTATTAATATTCATTAGAAATATAAGCCGATTTCCTACATCATGATATTTTTTTTATAATTTTTAGACATTAAATAAATTAAATTATTTATGACACCATGATGAGGCAGCGATTACCTCATTAATTAATGAGTTAAATAATGTGAAAATATAATATAAAATCTACGACTTACACTTGTCAAAAACCTATTTGATGAGTATATTTCGAACCCTAATCACCTTATCCTCTAAATATATATGTTTGGGTCCTTTAGAATCCGAAAAATCATTTCATAATAAAGTAACATTTCAATCATTCCAAGAGTGCCCCTTCTCTCCTCTTATAAAAGGCCCCCACCACTACCACCTTACTCACACCATAAAATCCTTTTGGCTCGGCCAACTTATGCCCAAATACTCTCTCAACTTCACTCACTTACTCCTAGAAGCCTCACTTTTGGCAGAAGTCTTCCCAAGGAAGCCTTTGGCCCAAATCAAGAAGAGTTACCCGATTTTAAGGTAATGTCTTCTCTAATGTTGTTTTGTTTTATTTTTCTTCTCCAACACCTTAAACATTTTTTATTACTTTATTTTGTAAAAACACCCATATCTAAAATATACTATTATGTTTTTATGATATGTATTTGGTTTAAACTTACACACACCTTCGTCTAATGGTTAAAGAACATACTGTTTCTGTGGGTGGTGAAATACTGCCTCACGAACTGATTATTGTACAATATTCTTTTAACACCTCTATTGGTGGCCATTTTGATGACACAATTTTCATATATGATATATATATTATGTTTATTTTTTCCTTATGCTTCTTTATTTCTCATTTGTGGCATACTTTATGATTTCCATTATGGGTAAATGCGATAATTTAATTTTAGGAAGTGCGGACTACTGCCCCCTCAAAATGATTTGAATCGTTAATGCCATATGTGGGATGTATTAAGGATGGAGTAAATGGTATTATACATAATATTATACTGGAATTATATTATACCTTTATATAATTATAACTTTATTCCATTAAATATGAAAAAAATGAAAGTAGTGTCCATGCGTACGTACGCCTTACCGTCTCATGAACAGTGCATTTCATTTCTTACCTCTAAATGTTATGTAATATTATAAATGAATGTATATAATGAATATATATGATGTATATGATATAGAAATAATTAATATAATTATGGATATAATGGATATATTACCACATGAACAAAGTGTAATTATAAGAAGTTTATTTTTTACTCAAGTACCTAAGATCGTCAAAACGAACGTTATGAACATAAATAATTACATAATGTTCATAACATGGTAATAAGTGATATAAAATGAATAATAAACTTGAAAAATGTTCTTAAGAAATTATAAATTAACTCTAGTTTATTATTCAAGAGATCAAAGAACGGTCGAGTGAATTCGGACACGAGGTAAGGGAATTTCTTAACCCAATTTCTATTCTTTGGGTTAATCTCCTAATTTCAAATTATGTCATGATATTATTATGTCCTATCTTGTATTTTTACTGTATTTATGTGTACTTATAGTGAATAAACATAATATATCTACTTTATTTAAAACAAATTATCTTTGTAAGGGTCTTCGTCTCAATCTTCATTCATTGAGGCATATTTTTTTTTATACACAACTTTCTTTTATATGGGGTATAAACCCCTTTGAATTTTACTTTTATTAAAAAAGGATTCTTTTTTTAAAAAGTGTGTTACTAAACAAAAAAAAGGAATGTTTTTGTCTTACATATGCGACGACAACGACTTCTCCGCCGCCGTGACCATTATTTGTGTTTCGGCTTCTTCTACAAGCCAGAAGTTTTTTTAATGAAAAATAAATACAAACATTTAACTTTATTTTATTTTGGTATTGAAAATGGTTTTGAAAGTGTTTTTATTATATCAATGTGTTGTATTGATATCTTTTGATTGAAATGTGGAAATGTTATGTTTCCTTTATGCATGTTTTATGTGATATGATTATGTTATGGTTTATGATATGTTTAAACCTATTAATATGAGGAATGCATTGGACTTAATAAGTGATGGGTGGAGCCCGCTACAGCTCCTCGAGGCATCGATTGGTCTCATGATACAAACTAGTGTCTTGGCATGAGGCCTTGACAAAATCGTATTTGTGGTCTTGGCACGAGGCCTTGGCTACGTGGTTATGATAGTCTGGCATTATGCATTCCATCATTATGAAAGTGGTTATTGATATTGCTTGTGATTATTCGACCAGTAGAATATCCATTTGAAGAAGTAAATGGAATTATATTATTATAATTTTTCCATATTATGTTGATGTTCAAGTTTAAAAGGCTTTTGTTTTAGTTATACATTGCCTTAAATGTATATGTTTATTGATGAAAGCTTCTGCTATATTGTTATCCTTACTGAGCATCTGAGCTCAACCCATTCAATGTTTTAATATTTTCCAGTATGTGAAGAAGTATTTTATGAATGACCTACAGGGATAGTCAGAAGAGGATATGAGTGTGGACTATGGAGACTTTGTTATTTTATTTTTTCACTTTATGATGTAATGTAACATTTATGAATGTATCTAGTGTTTCTAAGGGTACTAAACTAATCGGTCTTTCGAGACTTGATCTTTTGTGATCATTCCAATGTTACGCAATAATTCACCGACTCTAGGTAACTGGGGTTGGTTCATTACATATAATGTCATTATACATGACATTAAAGAGAGGGAAGCATTCGGGTACATGGTAAGGGGAAATCTCGAACCTAATTTTCTTCATTCGGGTTCTCCCTCTTTCCCTCCATTATTGATATGGTTACTCATCAAAGATCATTTTTTCATCATTGACATTAAATTTCTGGGATATTCATGTTTTTCATTGGTTTTTATGTCCAACAAAATGTTTTCCAAAAGAACTCTTCATTTAAGAATGACCCTTTTACTTCTAACTCAAAGTGGACGGTTCTAGTAACATGTGTGTTATTCCCTATTTCTTTTGGGAACCCAAATCTTATAAATGTGTTAATATGAGATGAGACCCATTCCTTTTCATGGGTTCATTGTGTTGATTTAT
Source organism: Viscum album (assembly GCA_963277665.1). Taxonomy (NCBI): domain Eukaryota; kingdom Viridiplantae; phylum Streptophyta; class Magnoliopsida; order Santalales; family Viscaceae; genus Viscum; species Viscum album. The sequence continues at coordinate 672,941,397 of OY728133.1, forward strand.
GTTATAAATTCATTGTTTCATGCATGATAAATGATATGGTTATGATGAGATGGGTGCGCCCGAAATTATATAGCGTAATATGACTTTTTAAATGTGACAGGTGCGCCCAGAATTATATAGCACTCCAATGCATTGGGAAAAGTGATGAATATCATGAGTAAATGTGAAATGATGTGTGAAAAAAATTCTATCATGGTTTACAAGTATGTGTTGTAGTTAACCACTATGACATGATGTTTCATTTTTATGCATTTCCACATTTCCACTCTATTATTTATGCTCCTCTCATGTTCATGATCTTTTTCCTATGTTATGATTATGATCACCCCATGATATATTGTTCATATCTATCCTATTACTGGGCTTTTATCTCACCCCTTTTTATGTATATCCTCAGGTGGCTACATATACAAAGGAGAGGACAAGTTCCAATAAAAAGCTATAGAAGAAGAAAATAAATGAATTTTTATTCTTGATGTTGTATTTGTTATGTGTGGTCCTAGTTTTCCCAAGACACTAAACCTTTGGATCCTATATGTGTAATACTATTATGTTTTTTATATTTTAAATGATGTAATAGTAATGTATGAAAAGTCCAGGATGCTATAGTTGGTATCACAGGAAAGGTTCAGTTAATTTGGGAATTAGGATTAGTGAACCCTAGAGAAAACCTCTAGTATGAGACGAAGTAAAAATATGCACACAAGAATATTCACCTAGGGATCCCATATGTTATGTTTTTGGTATAAATTGTTTAAATAAATAAGTTATTCATAGCTTGTTTACTTATGTTTTGTTCTATCCTTTTATATTATTGAAAATGGTGGGAACTGGGAGAAATCAGGCGAACAACTCATGTGAGGTCCAATGCAACGATTGATTGAATGACATCCCTAATAATTTGGTAGGTGGAGTTAAAAACATCATTGAGATGCTTACCAAATTATCTCATGTTATGAATAACAACCATAAAAATGGGTAACATCCTCCTTCTTCAAAGAGGTAGAAACTGGATATTGAATGTTTTATTTGGCAACGACCACTGAAGTTTTGTGGATCTTCTGATCCACTAGTTATGGAACAGTGGGTCAAATCCATGGAGAAGATATTTTTTGTGATTCACTATTCCGAGATGGAGAAGGTGACTCTAGATGTCTATCTTCTAGATGGAGAAGCTGGTCAATGGTGGTATTTTATTAAGAACACCTAGCCATGGGTGGAAATTGAAGAGATTGAATGGGAAGAATTTAAGATTGTGTTTCTTAATATGTACTTCCCACTAAGACTTTGCACAAAGGTGGAGTGAGAATTTATAGAGCTCAATCAAAAAGAAGAAGAATCTGGGACAACCTATGAAGCGAATTTTACAAGGCTTTCAAGGTACGCTTCGGGTTTTGTTATCAACAATGATATATAAATTGATTGATTCTTTAGTGGATTAAAAACACACCTTCTAAAGGCTCATTCAATTCGAGACTTTGGGAGTTATGGAGAAATTTTTCTGTTTGATCTTAAAGTGGATATGGATTTTGGAGAATGGTCCCATTGATATGGGGATAAGAGACAAAAGATAGAGTTTCAAGCTAGTGGATCTAGTGACAAAGGTGTGAGGAAAAATCAACGACCCACATGCTAAAAATGTGGGAAGTTGCACCATGGGAACTGCCTCAAAGGGATGGGGAAATGATTCCAGTTTGGGAAAGAAGGACACCATGCTCAAGAGTGTCGAAAAGACATGAAAAGGAATGATTATGTAGCCTATGAAAGGAGAGAACCACTCATGGTTCAATGCTACAACTATAAGGTGCTAGGGAACTATGCAAACTAGTGCACTAAACCTCGAGTTCTCGAGGGTATTCAATTTCAGCAACCACAAAATGCAAAAGAATAGGAGAAGGCCTATGCCATCACTACTACGGAGGTGGAGCATGATAATGAAGTCGTACAGGGTACACTTCCTATTCACTCAAGAATGTAAAAACCCTAATTTGATTCTGGTTCTACGCATTCCTTTATATCTTGAAAGTTTTCTAGAACTACAAAATCGAAGCCCCAAAACCTTGAAGTAGAAATATCGGTAAAAACACCAAGTGGTGCAATCATTGCTACCCAAGTGTTTGAGTCTTCTCTTGTTGACATTTGTGGGAAGATTCTTCCTGAAAATCTCGTAATACTCCCCTTGGTGGAAGTTGATGCTGTAATGGGAATGGATTGGATCTCGTTATTTAGAGCACATATCAACTGTCCGGAAAAGGAAATATCATTTCATATTCCGAAACATCCCATTCTCCTCTACAAATGCAAGGAAGATCATGAATATCATTTGGAAAATCCTTCAATGATGTGGGTGTTGATTCCTTATGAAGAATAATAACTCACCGAAATGGTTGAGTCAACCGAAAGTTCCAACCTTGAGGAAATACCCATCAAGAGGGAATAAGACGATGTATTTCTCGAATAGTTACCCGGAATTCCCCCAGATCTTGAAGTAGAGTTCTCAATTGAACTCATACCCAGAGCTACTCCTATCTCGAAGTTACCCAATAGGATGGCTCCTATTGAACTGGTGGAGTTAATGATGCAGCTGCAAGAGCATTTGGACAAAGGGTTCATACGCCCTAGTGCATCACCTTGGGGTGCACCCATGCTCTTTGTAAAGAAGAAGGATGGAACAATGAGGCTGTGTATCGATTATCAGGAACTCAACAAGATCACCATAATGAACAAGTATCATCTCCCAAGGATTGATGACTTGTTCAACCAGTTAATAGGAGCTCAATACTTCTCAAAGGTGGATATTCATTCTAGATATCATTAGGTAAAGGTGAAGAAGAAAGATATTCAGAAGACTGCCTTCCATACTAGGTATGAGCACTATGAGTTTTTGGTGATGCCCTTCGGACTTACTAATGCCCCTACAATCTTCATGGATTTGATGAATAGATTCTTTAAACATTACCTCGACAAATTTTTGGTAGTGTTTATCCATGATATTCTCATCTAATCCAAGAGCAAGGAGGAACATGAAGAAGATCTAAGACTTGTTTTGGAGACATTGATAAAGGAGAAGTTGTACACAAAGTTTAGAAAGTTTGACTTATGGATGAATCAAGTAACGTTACTGGGACATGTGATCACAAGTGAGGGAATTTATGTGGATCCTTCAAAGAAAAATGGGATTGAGGAATGGCTCGGTCCCTCTATTATCACAGAAATCCGTTGTTTCCTTGGATTAGCTGGGTACTACCTACGTTTTTTGAGAAACTTCTCATGATTGTCAAGACTGCTAAAAATGTTAACCAGGAAAGGGGTAAAGTATTTCTGGATGGAAGAATGTAAGGGAAGCTTCAAAGAGCTAAAGAGAAGGCTGATCACTGCACCTGTACTAAAACTACCGAAAATTGAAGAATTTTTTTTGATATACAGTTATGCTTCCAAGAAAGGCTTGGGTTGTGTAATCATGAAAAATGATAATGTGATAGCCTAAGCCTCATGACAGTTGAAGGTCGATGAGAAGAACTACCCAACATATGATCTAGAGCTGGCAGCCGTGATTTTTTCATTGAAAATCTGGCGGCACTACCTTTATATCAAGAAGTGTGACATATACACCGACCACAAGAGCCTAAAGTATATATTCACACAAAAAGAGATCAACATGGGTCTAAGGAGATGGTTAGAGGTAATCAAGGATTACAATTGCTCTATTCACTATCATCTTGGAAAGGCAAACAAGGTAGCTGATGATCTAAGAAGAAAATAACCTGCTACTCTATCCATGTTGCTGATTGGGAAAGACCCTATCTTCTTGGATATGCAATGAATGGATTTATAAATCATAAGCACGGGGAATATATCCTACCTTTCCCAAATGATTGCGCAACCATCCATATAAGATAAGATTAAGGAATCACAAAGGGATGATGTGGAGATACAAAAGAGGGTGAATGCTGTAAAGGAAGGGATGTTGCAAGAGTTCCGTATCGACGATGATGGTGTGATTTAGTTTGGAACGCGGCTTTGTGTGCCTTCATCAAATGGGATAATGAAGGAGATGTTGGATAATGTACATAGATCAACTTTTTCTATCCATCATGGGAGTACCCAGATGTATCGTGATCTCCGAGAACACTTCTGGTGGGATAAAATGAAGAAAGAGATTGTTGAATATATATCAAGGTTCTTGGTATGTCAGCAAGTTAAAGCTGAGTGACAAAAGTCCAAAAGTATGATGCAGCCATTTCCTATACCCATGTGGAAATGGGAAAATGTTAATATGTACATTTTCACATGCCTCCCGAATACATCAAAGGGAAATAATGAGATAGGGTTTGTGGTTGACCGACTCACCAAGACTTCCCATTTTATCCCTATTCAGGAAGACCTCTTTCTTGAACAACATGCAAGGATATATGTGAAGGAAGTGGTGAGACTGCACGTTGTTCCACTCTCCATTGTCTCTAACCGTGATCCAAGGTTCACATATAAATTCTGGAGCATCCTTCTACCTGCTTTGAGTACTGAATTAAATTTCAGCATGACCTATCACCCCCAAACAGATGGCTAGTCTGAAAGTAATATTCAGATGCATGAAGATATGCTAAGAGCCTGCTCTCTAGAATTCAAAGGTGGATGGGATCAGAATCTCCCATTGGTTGAGTTCTCATACAATAATAGCTTCCACTCAAGTATTCAGATGGCTCCGTATGAAGTTCTTAATGGGAAGCGATGTATAACTCCAACCTATTGGGATGAAGTTGGAGAAAGAAAGCTACATGGACCGGATCTTGTTCAGGAGATGATAGAGTAGGTTCAAGTCATCCAGGAACACATCAAAGCTGCTCAAATTCAGCAAAAGAGCTATGTTGACAAACGTCGAAGGGACTTAGAGTTCTACATTGGAGATAAAGTCTTCCTTCGAATATCTCTATGGAAGAGAGTCATGCGATTTGGGAAGAAATGGAAGCTAAGCCTATGTTATATTGGCCCCTTTGAGATGCTTGACTGCATAAGAGTCGTGGCCTATCGTCTAGCACTTACACCGAATATGTCTCAGGTTCATGATGTGTTTCATGTATCACTACTGAGGAAGTACATACCAGACACCTCACATGTACTAAATTCAGAGGTGGTGAAGCTGGAAAATGATCTCTCCTATGAGGAGCAGCCAGTAAAGATTTTGGACTGAAGTGATAAGGTTCTACGCAAAAAGGCAACCCACCTTGTCAATGTGTTCTCGAGGAACCATATGTTTGAGGAAGCAACTTGGGAACCAGAAGATGCAATGAAGGAGAATTACCCTCACCTGTTTCTGTAAAGTGAATTTTCAGGGGCGAAAATTCTTAAGGGGGGAAGAATGTAATGACACAATGATTTTCATTGGAAATTACCTTCTTATAAATATATCATAAATTAACATGAAATCACAACATAATGAACTACTAATAGATAAGTGACCATTAAATATAAGTTGGTCACTTCTGTGTTAGGAATTTTGTAAATTCGACAAACATGGTTCTTTTCTAGATGATTTTTGGAGTCTAATGAAACCAAAATAATTTTTGGTGAATAGTAACATACCCTTAGTAATAGTAACATAACCTTATGAATAGTTATATGACCCTTATAAATAGTAAATCATCCTACATAAGTGTAACATTACCTATGATTAATAAAATAAAATTTAGACATCTTAGAAAGTGACAATTTGACTTTAGTAAATGTTTTGGTATTTTGTAAGTCGTAAACAAATAATTATAATTAATTAATTAATATAAAACTATATTTATTCCCTAAAATGTATTCCTAAATTATTGAATCAATGTCTTATTGTTTTTGATAATTTTATTTTACCCTACGTAATTTTTGAAAGCACAATAAACTCATTTTTAACTTTTAAAAACTATTTTATTTTGAAAATTATGATTTTAATTAAATATTAACTTAATAAAATTTAAAATTTTATTTTTAAAAAATAGAAATCATTTTTGGATTCTACTCATCGATAAATGGTAAGGGTAAATATTTGGGTTTATTCTGAAATACTTCAATTTTGGGATGAATAGTAAAAAAGACAGTTTTTCGCATAATCGGTGAATACTAAATTGCATCATTAATGATGTAATGATGACATAAACATTATAGAACATTAGTTTCTTCCAAATATATTAAATATCATAAATGGTTTCTTAAAATACAATAAATCTAATTCTCAAACCTAAAAAGAACTTTTCAATGCCAAAAGTCAAAAGGTGATTTCTTAGTGTTTTTTTCTCTTTCTTTTAGATACCTTTTAATAAATTAATGAATTCAGATTATAGAGAAGAATTAAAGCCCAAACAGAATTATATTATATTAATATATGATTTATTATGTCAAAAAAACTACTATTACAAGTCTAACTCTTGATATATTATTTTATTTAATATTTTATACCAAAAACACCTCCCTCCTCATGTATAAATAAGCCCTCCCCCTCCTCTTGCCAAACCTCACATCTAAAGCTTCATGAATTTCCTAAGCTCTACCCAAACACCTTACCTAGACCCTCCCCCACGTCCAAGAGCTTCTTGTCTCATCATAAGACCACTCATAGGCCCTTAAGGAGGTTCTCAAGAGAAGGATTTAAGAGGTAATTTCCCTCCTCTTCTCCTTTAATTTCCTTTCTTGTTCAAGTTCCTTTCTTGATATCCCCCCACATATTCATCCAAATTGTTTTTTAACTCCATTATTTTACAAATACTGTAATTTTATGATTCTAATGGGATATTATATCACCCCACACCCTTTCCCTCTTCCAATTATTTTATTAAATAGAACGTTGTTCAGGAGGTGTTAATTTATCATCTTCAAAAATGACATGCTCTCTTCTTCCATTTCATCCTTTAAATCTGGTAATGAAACCATTTTTGTGGTTGAAAAAGAATATTTTATATGTATTATTCTCTATTTAATGTTCTGTAAATAACCTAGGGCCATATTACTAAGTTAAAAGTTAAAACAAGTTCGTTGTGATCAAAAAACCGCTCAAATTAACCCAATTAATCATCACTTAATTATTATGTAATGATTCATCCACATGGATGTAATATAAGTCATTATAAGATCACTAAAACTCCTGTAATATCATTAATAACATGTAATATCATTTCATTATGTTTACTCATGTTCTACCCAAACATCAATTTAAGAATAAAATTTAACCACCCATGAAAAACCATAAAAACGAACATCCCTGAACAATGTTTTAAACTATATAAGTCATCCAATGGAACAAAATATGACCTAATTAAACCACAATGAACCCTATTAATGTAAAAATGGTTTTGTATTTCTAATTAATGAGTATAATGTCATTATACGGGACATTAAAGAGAAGGAAGCATTCGGGTACAAGGTAAGGGGAAATCTTGAACCCAATTTTCTTCCATCAGGTTCTCCCTCTTTCACTCCATTTTTGATATGGTTACACCTCAAAGATCACATTTTCATCATTGAATTTACATTTATGGGATATAAATGTTTTTCATTGGTTTTTATGTCCAACAAAATGTTTTCCAAAAGAACTATTCTTTTAAGAACGCCCCTTTTACTTCTCACTCAAAGTGGACGGTTCTTGTAACATGTGTGTTATTCCCACATTCTTTTGGGAACCCAAAGCTTATTAATGTGTTATTATGAGATGAAACACATTTATTTTCATGGGTTCATTATTTTTATTTATGTTATATATTCATTGTGTAATTCATGATAAATGATAATGTTATGATGTGACTGGTGCACCCAGAACTATATAGCGCAATAAGAATGTTTAAATGTGACAGGTGCTCCAAGAATTATATAGTGCTCCAATTCATTGGGTAATGAGATGAATCTCATGATTAAATGTGAAAATATGTGTGAAGAAGATTCTATCTTGGTTCACAAGTATGTGTGGTAGTGAACCACTAAGACACGATGTTTCATTTTTACGCATTGCCACATTTCAAGTCTATTATTTATGCTCCTCTCATGTTCATGATATATTGAATATGTTATGATTATGCTCACCCCATGATATATTGTTCTTATCTATCCTATTAATTGGATTTTATCTCACCTCTTTTGTTTTATATCCTCAGGTGGCTACATGTACTAAGGAGAGGACAAGTGCCAATAAGAAGCTATAGAAGAAGAAATTAAATGAATTTTATGCTCGATGTTGTATTTGTAATGTGTGGTCCGAGTTTTCCCTAGACACTAAACCTTTGGATCCTCTATGTGTAACACTATTATGTTTTTTATCTTTGAAATGATGTAATATTAATGTATGAAAAGGTCGGGATGCTATAGTTGTGGAACTGAAGTATATAGATTCGCATCACATAACAATTAAATCATTAAGAGTTAAAAAAACTTCTATATTGAATTTTTACTTGTGAGATTGATTCCATTGATCTCCACACTTAATGAAAACATGAAATAAATTAATTTATTCCTCAAGGTAGTTCTTTTCAAATATATAAAATGGGGGAATTTATACCTCAAACTTCTCTTAAAATCCCATATTTCTCTCTATATAACGGTTAACAATAATTTTCATATATTTAATACCTTTTAAAAGATTGGTCTTAGAAAAATAATGTTTTACCTTCATATATATTTGAACAATATCCTCATTAGTTAATTTTCTTGAGAGACTAATTCAATACCAAAACATTTATTTAATACATAAAAAAGATATATATATTTATTTCATGGTTGTGTATATAATTTTCAACATGTATTTTTAACCTTGTAAAGTTAGATTCATACTCTGTAACAGTATCCTCTTACTTCCAACATAATGTTTTTGTATTTTTTCATTTTCAATGTTTTCCCATGAGGAAAATATTTCTTTAAAAAATTATATTTAAAATAATTCAAGTCCATGATTTCAATCCATATATCATTTAAGGTGTTATTAATAAAAACCCACCATTGATCAAATACTTCCATTGGATGATATAAACCATGATAAAATTCCCTCTTCCATGACATATCAATGTAAATAATATATTCTATAAAGTCTTTATCTGATGCTCTACCTCTAATAGATTTCTGGTTCAATTGAAAACTTGATTATGTTTCCTACTAAAATTAATTAACAGCATCACAATTATTTTATGCGGATATACTTTCATCCATACAAAAGGGCTTATTTATAATAAGATTTGTTAACATCCCAAATATATTTTTAATCTAATAAACATTAGAACAAGAATCATTAGATTTATTATGAGGGAAATACCTATATTGGTTAGGGGAGTTGATATATTTTTCAACCTTCTACTCCGAAAAATTTTTAATCAATGGCATATAATTGATAGGTTTGACAATAACACAATGAATTATGAATTTTGTCATATAATTATTATGTATTCATTAAAAATGTAATTAAATTGTTCTATCTATTCTAGAAAAACATTAAAATTCCTTGTAGGAATTTTGATATGGTTGTATTCTATAAATATATTCTTCTAAATATAGCTCCAAAGTATTCTACTAAACTCACTCTGATACAAACTATAAAAATTTTACACTATTAACCTAGAGAAAATGGTTATATTATTATAAGGATACAAAATGTATGGATCATAATAAACATGGTATATCATTTTAATAGACTTAGAAAACGAGATAAATAAATTAATATTGTATTATATGGGAATGTTATAATACATCATACAAATAGATGAAAACATAATTAAATATTCCTTGTTAATATTATGTCACACATAGTAATAATTATAGTTTTGGGGGGGAAATAGGAAACTATAGAAAGGGGTTACCTCTGATGGTCAGTAAGGGATAATAAAAAACATAAGGGAGGATGACATAAATGTATGTCTAGAATAATTAATCAAATGATTCCCCAATAAATTATAACATGAGAATATTACATCCATGAGTATCATACAAATGGAAACAAATAATCACATGAAAAATGTTATGTAAATAATTTTGATGTATTACATAAGATCAGACATCATAAACATATCATCAAGGCCCCAACCAAGATGTCATATATAAATGGGAATATTTACAAAAAACATCGAAGCTAATTTTGGTCATGAGGTTACTGATTCATTAGTATATATATAATTATAGGGCCCACCCATTGCAAAATAAGTCCAATGTATCTATCATATGAAATGAATGATCCAACCACACATATCTAAATATTCCCTAAGCAACCTTATACATAATCAAGGATAAGTAATCATATAGTTACCCACATAGAAATAATGGATATTTGGAATGTAAGTGTTCCCCATTAAATAAAACAATATGTATATCTAAGTTAATATCTATTAATTATCATAAAAATTATAAGATATTCAAAATTCAATGGAAATTCACATATATAAGGAATGATAATGTAGTGATAGTGCTTGATACATTCATAGTATATATAAATAAAATAAGAAATATTAATTGAATACAATAGACTAAAATGGTATTAGAATAATTAAATGATAAAATACTTATAATGATTTCTAGTAAGTGTCACAAATATTTGATATGTATTGAAAATACAAATTTCCATTATTAAAAAAAATCATTGTGGGTATGTATTGATGATTAAGGACTTATTTTTTCTAAAATTGTATTTATTCCACATGGGATAAGATAGAGGCTCCACATACTACATAACTGTTATCATTTTTTCAAAATTACCATCTCATTGAAACAATAATTATATAATACTATAAATTCCTGACATATGATGGGATTTTTAGAAATAGTGTTTTTGAATTTTTATTTTTTTAGGCCTTATAATGGATTATAAGGTTATAAAATGTTAGGAAATAGTTACATATCAACAATAATAATATTGTTAATTTTTGTAAATAAATAATAATAAAATCTCACATTTAAATTTAAATTAATTATAATGGATTACAGAAATAATCTAAGACACGAGATTAGAAACCATTACCTTGGATTCTAGCTTAAAAAATATTAACAAATAACTCTTTAAAATATTAATAATTAATTGGGGTGAATCTTTTAGTTGTAATTTGACAGAATCACAATTATCTATAAATTTGGGATGAACATTCTTTTGAGGATGAGTGGGAATGTATTTTAATATAGAGGTAATTTTTATAATAATTGATGGATTTTATGCCTTAGAAATCTAGCTTGTGGGAAACATAAAACCATTAGCTCTTCTATAGTTTTAAAAAATTGTTTTTCACATTTAAGGAATTTTTTATGAATTTTTTATTCTTCAGAATCTAAATCCACTATTTTACATTAATTCGTTTGGAAAATTATTTTATTCTAAATTAATTTTTCCTAAACCATAATATGAATTTTAAACATTGGATAGTTCATTATAAGTTTGTAAATTTATTTTAAATAAATTAGATTGTTTTTTACTAAATTAAAAATAAAATTCTTTTATTCAATTATATTTTTTATTATTTCATTTTAAAATCATAATAAACTCGTAATTTTTATTATATATTCAAGAAATATTTTAATATTTCGATAAAAATTAGAATACCTCAGAAAATTATGAAAAATTCATAATTTTTTATATTAAACATGATGATTACAAATACATAATTCATTTAAATGAAACAATTTTAAATATATGAAAAATACATGTATTGAATAAAATTCATGGTTTATTTTATAGTGTTTTTTATATTACCACATATTTGAAAACAAATTTATAAAAAAAATTATTTTTATAAATAAATTCTTATTTATATTAATATATATTGTTAAAAATAAATTATTAAATTTTATTATTACCAATTAATATTATATATTTTATTATAAACTTGTATATATATTAATTATATTACTATTACACTAATAAAATTTAAATTATCACCATACCCATCAAATGGTTATATTTCCCCATACATAAAAACTACACTCTAATATCTAAAATCATTTATATCCTTCTCCTTCCTAATTTTAAAGTTATATTTCATTTATTTTTTCCATTATAATGACAATATATCTAATATATGTATTCTTTTTTAGGGAATGATCCTCCAAATTACAAGATTATCTTGTTGCTTCATGTCATTATGTGTTCAATAACACAAGTTTCATTTTTTATAATGAATGTAATTTTCTAATTTTATGTATTGTTATACGATGATATAATATAATTACATTTTTAATATAATAAAAATTATAATATGAAAGATAATTTTTATATCCATGTATTAGGTCTTACAATTATCATGTAAGAAGTAAAAATGTGTTAAATAACCACCTTCATACGTAACAAAAAAGTGAATTTGTTTAACAAATGGATTTATATTCTCATGAGAAGTATAATATTGATAAAATTTATGGTTTAAAAATAATTATATTTATAGAATCTTAATGAAGGAACATCAGTATTTTATCACCCACTGTATATGATTGAGTATATTAACAAACATGAGAGTCTGAGGTCTATATTAAAGATTATATATATATACTTATTTTTATAATCATTTTCACAAAAGATCTGATAATTAATTATATATAACAATGTCAATTGTTTCGTTACTTTTTTTACTTTATATACTAAAATATATTAAGGATATATTAGTAAAAAATTAGAAATCCATTTCCTCGTATAATTTTTACATTATAAAAGTATAAATTTTATGTCAACCAATGAACATTAGAGAGTCCAATATTTTTCCTATTCCATTGAAGCCTAAATGTAATTTCATGATAAGAGAGTAAAAATTATTTATTTCCTAAATTTTTAGGGATATGATCACACCCGATATATTCCATATTTTAAATAACTAAATCATTTTTCACAATATTTATCAAATAACATATAATATAATATAAGTCTTACATGTTAATAGTTCAGTTATTACCATAAAATAATTTAGTATCATTTCATAACATGAATAAATTTATAAAATAGAAATATATGTAGAAGAAAATATACTTTCAAATATGATGGGTAGAGTTTGTTTGAAATTTTATATATTGAAAATGAAACAAATTGATGATTAAATTTTTCTTAATTCATAAAAGAAGTCATATTAGATCATAAAAGAGTTTTGGTTAAATTTTTAAATAATGATTTTAATTTATTTTGTTACCTTATAATTATTTACTAAATGATCATAAATAATATTTTTAAAGAAACTGTTCAAAATAGTACCATTATGATGAAATTAGAATTATTTTAAATTAATATTTTTATAGGAATTTTTAACATTGTTACATTTTAAATTTCGTAAACCAGGTAATCATTCATACAACTCTATTTTGATCACTATATACCATAGTCTTGCCTTCAGTACACCAAATGATTCCAACTAGAAAAAGGGTAAAATAATATTTCATCAGATGACTATATCCTTCATATCATCAAATAAAATAACAAATAATTAATATAAAAAACCAAAAAATGGGAATGAACATTAAAATTATAGAATCAACGTGTAAGGTATACCATAAAATTCCAACACTATGTAATAACTAATAATCCTTGTCATGAAATATAATTATATGTCACAAGGATCAACAAATATTATTATAGTGCATAAAATAAATGTATATAAGGGAAAAATAAAAAATGTGATATTCCACTACTATTTTTTCCTTTCCTAAAAAAATCTCCTCATACCATATAGGCTCCTCAAACCCACAAATCCATACTAGGTTCTATTCCCCATAATGAATAATAAGTATACAATCATCATATCTATCGAGGTTCATAAAAGAATAGTGAGCATAAACCTCATTAGAAACCCACCAATGGGTACTCCAATAATAACACACACATATATATATATACATTAATTCATATAATTTATTAAATCTACATGATTAATAATTATATCAATAAAATGTATCATTTATTTGGGTACTAGAGAATCCGTTGAGATGGTTGAATCATACATGCACAAGCTGATGAAATAATTTTTGATGGATTTTAACACTATTTATTCTATATAGATAATAGTATTTTCAATTAGTTCCTAAAATTACCTTAATTAATATTGGGTGACATATTTATATCCCAAAGACATAAATAAGTATTGGTGGACTCACATCTAACTCGTAAAACAAATAGACATCAAGTTGATATTCTATCGAACAAACATACTCATAAATATTGGGTAATATATGTCAATCCCATCCAGTATCATAGGAATAATATTATTTATATCCATATCATGATCACTCTTTTGAATCAATTTGACTGCATCCATCCTATTGGATATCATACGTGTCAAGTGACCTATATCCGCCCTATGTACTAACATAACGATCATGAGGATTATCTCTAAACTATATAATTAATAAAATCATTTGGTAACTTCCATTTATGTTTAAAAATACTCATCCCATACCTAACCATTAAAATTTTTCATACACCTCAATATATAATTTTCTTTTCATATGAATATTATTTCAACCTCTAACTCATCCATCCATTTGATTTAATCGATAATTCCCCACTCATGGTTGGAGGGTGGTAGGAAAACATCAAACTGACCATAATCTCAGAGGAATTGTGAATCCATTTTCAATCTCATCTCACTTATAAAAGTCCCAATAGAATACATAAATACACTAGAAACATCCTCATTATCACACAATTATATAAGTCTCATGTCTTCTGGTGATCACCAAAACAATAAGATGGAACTCTATCGATCCATTGTGTTATTAAATTCATTAAAAATGGGAATATAATATAAAACATAATGAGGATTATTGTTTTTCTGAAATCATAGTATATAATTATTATCAATCTCAAATTATATATAAAAGATACTAAAATCTCTATCTATTACCCCTTTCAATCAGTAATAATTCCACCATGCATGTGATGAAAACCAATAAACATGATGGGTCATGACTATTCTATGGTAATCCCATCATTGAATGATAACATGTTTGTTATGATGTTAGATCATAACCATTAATATATAATCAGAATTTTCCTAGGATTTTATGTAGTACCTCATTAGATAACTACATAATACTCTACCATTTATTTCGGAGTTCTCGTAATAATCCTAGACCACTGTTATGAAATTCATCAGTCAATAACTATATCACAAATACGTATCATCCTGTGACTAATCAATAAGGATCATCAATCACTCATACCATAAATTATCCACCATGAAAAACATTTTATTGGGTGGTTATTTCATTTATGTACCTCTAACAAATATGTTTTTATAGATATATCAGTTATCTCTTAGCTTATTTTTTTACTGAAGGTTTCCCTCCTTGGATATATTTAAACTCATATAATTATATATGAAATAACACCTGATACTCACCCATAGCCCATTTCTCTAGGTTAATTTTATCCTTAATCACATAGGACATCCATATGTCATTATTTTCCTCTCTAATTTTTTTACAACCTTTATGGGTACTAATTAATATTCAATTATATTGTATAATTGAAGAGACATCTCTTTGTGACTAAAATTATGTGAAAACACATGAATGATCACCACTATAACCCCATTAGGTAATCCCTAATATCCCATGACCATCCCTATCCCTGAGCTCTCACTTGGGTTGGTCAAAACTACTTACCCATGGTCACACCTCCTGCAACAACATCATTTGAATGTGAAGTGGTAGAATTAAGGACCACATACATTACAAATAGTAATTCCCTTTATTCAAATCATTTCCATACCATAAAATATTTCACCAATGGTCAACCATGCTCCATATCCCTAGTCACATCCAAAATATAAATAATGTTTTTATAAATAATCCAAGTTAATATAATTTTGATACATTACGTGAATCATCAAATCTTTTTCATTATCAAATTTATTGATATGACGATTATATGAAGATTAATCTTTGTCATACTATGAGTAAAATTTATAATTATTACAACCCAATTTCTAATAAAATTCATGAAATATTTCAAAATTTCATAAATCAATTTACCCATTTCCTTATGTCTATAAAAGGTGTGAACCAACTCACTTTTCAAAATTCCCCAAATTGCATTAAATGCACAATTTTATTCATTTTCATATAAAATTTTTCTATATACAAAAATTGTTGTGCACTTAAATAATCTATATTCACCTACAAAAGGATGATATCTTGGTTACCATGACATTCATATCATAACCAATCATTAATTACATACATAATTTTCAGCATTGTTAGTCTTAATTGAAACACATCCACTCATAGTTATTCAAATTATTCAATTAGTAATTCAAATCAATCCCCCAACCAAAAAACAATCTTTCATGTGAAGCCACGTTCGGTATAATTTATCATCATACTCACCTATAATTACAACCATATTCTATCCTGATAATATTACATGATAGTTTTATAATATATTCAAAAATTATTTATTGAATATATAAATATAATTGACGTGTTTCTGATCAAGAATTTTTCCACACCCATTTTTAGTAAATTTATAATTCAAATCATTAATTAGTGTGCACCAACTGATAAGATTTCCTTAATTCTTAGTAATTAATTACTTACATACTTTATTCCATTATCATCCATCAATGATTGGTCACAAGCCACATAAATTTCATTCAAGTTGAATTCTACTATGAGAATCTCAATAGGGTCTGTGAAAATCATAGTACTCCACATCACAACTACGAATTTTATTAGTAATCTTTCACCGTAAAATTTTCATTCTAATAGATATAAGTTTAGATATTTGAAATTATTATTTTCTATGATAATTTCTAATTTTAAGATATATTGGAATCTATAATGTCTCATTTGATATATTACAATTCCACTGGTGCCTAACTCACAATAGATGAAACAATCTCTAGTTTCCCAGATAATCATTCCAATCCAATTTACCCATCCTAATTAAGATAAAACAAATTTTCACCTCATTATATGAAGAATATATCATGTTCTTTTACCTCATTACCCATAGAGTCCCACTACCTCTACTAAACAATGTCCCTCATAACTGCTTTCCTATAACATTACTACACTATCAACATATCATCCATCATGCTAACTATAAATCTATACATCGATTATTACAAGTCAATCAATATCTATGTATTATTAGTGAAGATCCAACAAAAACTACCATATAATGTAGGATTGAACATATAATTCCTTTATCCTTTCCATGATCATCATAAGATTTGTTACACCATCCTATAGACATACCATACCAAATTATTTTGTAAATGTGATCATCAATAATATTTCCATCGAATTATAATACTTATGTCCAATAGTAAAGAAATTATAAAGATTACTCAAATAAATATTTATATAAATTATCATGATATTTCTACTCATCAACTTATCATCATGTCTCCCATGGTATACAAGATTGATTATACCAAATTGATCACAAATATCACCATTACAATGATATAAATATGTTTTACCCTCATTCATGTGACTATGTTTCAAAATTCAACTTTCTTGTCCCCGTGTAAAAAAGTTTCCATAATAATAACTTTTACAATGGTTCCTAACAACTATAATATTCAATTGAAACCAATTTAGACAAATGAATATCTTTTATAGAACCGTAATATGCATCTATAAGTTTTCCATCCCAAATAACATCCCAAAAATCCTAAGTCCACACCCATTATCATATATTCATGTATCACAGAATATATTAAATACATATTATAAATGAAATGTTTCATGTCATTTCATACCTAATACATACCAATTAAATACTCATTCAGGAACCCGTTACTCAGTCACACATCTCTGATGATTTATTTATATCATATAATTCATCTATCCATTATAAAATTATATAGGAATATATGTTTCATAGTTAACCCATCTTGGTTGTGTAATCATAAAAACATACCCACATAACAATATTTTCATAATACTAGATCATACATAACATTTCAATTATTGGGAATTAAAAGATATAATTTAATTTTTTAGTGAAACACAATGGTTGAAGAAGATAATCTTACTTGACGAGCCTTCGGTCGATTACACAATAATTCTAATTCACATAATCAACCTTTAATGGTTGTATATTTTTTAGGTATATACTATAATTTTGGGATATATATTTTGAATAAAAATATAAATCTATCTTTAAATAAAAATGAAAAATAGATTAAATCCAGAAATAAAGGACTTGGTCCCAGGGTCTGGTTATGTGGATTCTTTCATTATTCCTTTTACTCATTTAAATTCATTTTTAAAGTTCAATTATGAAACCTCATTCATGAAATATTATTCATCATTTTAGTGGGTTTTTTTAATATTCCTATTAAATCTTTTCGGAACACCAAATCAAAACTCCTCTAATTGTCAAGTAGCATAAACTCCTCTATTGAGATGATTAATATGAGTTCATTTGAGAATGATATATCTTGTATTGATTTTTTTTCAAAATTGGTAGCCTTGGTTATGGAATGTTATTGTTTTTAATGGGTTTTCACACGTAGAATTAGAGTATTATAAGTAAGGGATCTATAATAATAAATGTTATTTTATCATCCATCTCATAATAAAGAAAACTGTTATTCAGTTCTAAAAGGATGAGAGAATTTAGTTTCAAAATAAGACATGTGAGATAATAATCCCAAATTATTTCCTTTTTATTTCACATCAATATGAGTATAAATGGAAGAAAACATATTAACCTAAAAATATTCATTGTGGTATTGATAATAAATCCAAAATTGGATATTAAAGTGACCATTGAATTAATTTTTTTTAACATGAGAAGGCTTAATGATTTATGATAATGTAAATATTGGTTGAGATTTCTGGTGAAGTTGATGGATGTGCATATAAGTTATATGAAAAAATAATTGTGAGACCGCAACATGATTCCATCATTTATATGTATTCATGAAATCAATGATAGAGAAGTATTTTACATGGGGATATTGATGTGAAACTCATTAAGTTAAAACATAGTATAAATGCTTACTGTAAGTACTATAATATTATAATGTTGTAACCTAATACTTGGTTGAATTTAATAAAAATGACTAACATTCCATATTGTATGATTATCTACTACTACCATGTCTCAAACTCTTTAGTAAGGACATTTTGTGTTCTAGGGGGAAACACACACCTACTCGATTATAAGGACCCAAACATAAACAACCCATAAAATTTATTCTTTGGATAATATTTAATTTTATTTCATTCTTGAATATATTTTAAATTTATATTTTTCTAGAATTAATTCCTCACCCATACATAAATAAATATTACATCAAAAATTGTAAAATTTACTCTATAACCATTTTCACCACAATACGAAACTATTAAGATATAACACATTTTATTTTCATATCATATATTTAAAATTTTCATCTTGGCCTAAACCTAATATATACACATCCCCAAAAACTCATGAAAAGTTTTAAGCATGGGATGAGTACAAAATATATATAATGTAAACATAATAAAAGAAACTAATTAGCCAATGGAAACTCATAAAAATTTTATTTTAAAAAAATAATTTCTTAGCTAAAACAAATATTTTCATTCCCATGAAATAAAATCCATTTCAAAAATATTTTCAGAAAAAAATTTCAATATAAATTTTGAAGGAGAAAAGAAAATTGATAAAGGTTTCTTAGAAATAATGAATAACTCAAGAAAATGGTTTCCCAAATTTACAAATTTCATCCATAAGAATCCACATATACCTTCCTTTAACCATAATCTCATTATCCTACCTTGGGAAATAAGATTTTTTAAATAAAATATATATTAATAATAGTTATTTCCTAAATGTAACTCAATACATCATATTAAAATTACTCTTAAAAAACACTTACAAATAGAATAACCCACCTAGTAAATTCCAATAAACTCTTAGTAGAAACCTAACTAGTTGAATCCATATCTTTAATCATTGAATTATAGATCTATATTGGTATCACCCATAATCATGAGCCATATCTGGATCACCCATCACAATAAAATATATCAAGATCACCCTTAATAAAAAACAATTCATAAGAACTATAACATATCAATAATACATGAAATATTTTACATTCATTATCATACTTTTAAAAATATTATTTACACATATAAGAAAAAAATTTCATGTATTGAAATATCCATTCCTTTTAAAACCATTTTTGAAAATAACATAATAAAGGGAAAGATGATTTTTCTTTTAGGAAAACCCAAAATAATGTATTGGAATCTAGACATTATATAATAGTATTTATGATAAGAAACATTATTCTTTCTATATATATTAAATTAGAACATTCCATTTTCCATTTTATTAGAATTCACTCTATAAAATATATAAAAATATTACTTTTATAATCCATTAAAATAATGTGAAACATTACATAATTAATATTTTATAATAAAAAATTTCCATATAAAAAATCCATAAAATATATTTAAGAATTTTGACATGGAATAGAAATATTTTGAAAATAAATATTTAAAAAATATAAATAAATGATTAATGGAATAGTTTCAATTAAATCATGTCTGACTCATCATGTATGATATTTATATAATTTTAAAACATAATTATTATAATTTTTTACTTCTTCCAAAAAAACATTGCACATTTATTATTCCTTTTATTTTTTTTAACATTTTATATATAATTAATTAATCAATAAAGTTCACATCAGATATTTTGATGATATTCACCTCATATGTTCAAAATTAATTCAATAAGTTTGTTACGGGAAAGTAGATAAATATTCTATTAAATCTAGAATTATTAATATTAAATAATGATCATTTATATATACTAATTTTACTTTTTATATGGAAGCATGAAAATTATTTTGAAAAATAATTTTTTTTTACGATCATAGAGATGATTGGTCGTACATACACGTGAGTAATGTTTGAATATTTCAATGAACATTATGACAAAAGAAAAGAAAGAATTTAAGCTAATAAATTTATTATTAAATCATAAATATCATAATATATCTTCAAATACTGGTATTTATAACCTCAATATGATGTTTTTTTGGAAAAATATAACATCTATTCATGGAGGTGGTGATCAACATGTACGTACCAATGACATTATAATATTTCAATTGATATATAGGTAATAAAATAGATGATATATTATTCCTGTAGAATGATAAATATGACATTAATAATATATATATATTAAATCCATAATTATAACAAGACATGATATGAAATGATGTAAAACTAATTAAATCAGTTCATGATGAAGTTTCCCGCTGTACACACAAACAATGGTTTTGTTTCCCATGTAACGCCCCGACCCCAGCTACCCAGAGTCGGTGCATTATTACATAACATTGGCATGATCACAAGAAAGATCAAATCTCGAAAGACCGATTGGTTTAGTAGCCTTGGAAACACTAGATATATTCATAAAGTTTTACATTACATTTCAAAGTGAAAAACTACTACAACAACTAAGTCTTCATATCCACACTATTAACCCCTCATAATATCCCTGCAAGTCAATCATAATTTACTTCTTCACTACCTGGGAAAAATAAAACATAGAAAAGGGGTGAGCTCAAATGCCCAGTAAGGATAACAATATAGCGGAAACTTTCATAAATAAGAATAAACATTTAAGGAAATGTATAACTAAAACAAAAGCCTTTTAAATATGAACTTTCAACATGGTATGGCATAAATAAAATGAAATAATGCCATTTACTTATTCACATGGATATTCTACTAATCGAATAATCACATGCAAAAATCAATAACCACTTTCATAATGTTGGAATGCATAATGCTAAACTTTAATTACTTTTCAAGGCCTCGTCCCAAGACCTTGGGGATAACTGTAACCGGAACCCAACCCGGAGTGCCTCTAATAACCGGACACCAACCCGGAGTGCCTCTAATAACCGTACACCAACCCGAAGTGCCTCTAATAACCGGACACCAACCCGGAGGGCCTACTTTTACCAGTCCCTAACCTGGAGGGCTTACTTTTACTAGTCCCCAACCTGGAGGGCTTACTTTTACCAGTCCCCAACCTGGAGGGCTTACTTTAACCAGTCCCCAACCTGGAAAATACTTGTCCAACACATTCATATGAAGTAAAGATTGAAATATAACATAAACATTCTTATTGGAACTAGCATACGAAATGTCAATACTTTCACCATAAACTATGAATGGTATAAAAATAGCACATCCACAGTCAAACATATCACAAAACCTTCAAAACAATATAGAAGTTTTGTATCATAATAAATCAACTTCAAATAATCTTAAAACCCATCAAAGGATGTTGACATAGATGAAATCAAAATTCTTTTTAAAGAAATATCTCCTTTTATTTTGTAATCATTTAAGATCCATATAAAATCAAACATTTTCATTGAAAATAATCTTATAAGCTTTTAAGGGAAGCTTTGACGATTTTATAACGGCGGAAAATAACCGCACCCGCCGTATAAGTTAAAAAAACATTCTTACCTCAATTCTGTCGAAAAGGTTAAAAAGGACCTTGTTTTGAAAACGACGGACAGATTCCTTTATAAACCTCTTATAAAAAGTCAAACAAGGGTATAAATGACTTAAACCCATATTCTTATAAATAGTAAAAATGTTTTGAAATTCATTTTTAAGAAACATGGATGTGGATGATAAAGAGATCCCAGTAGATTATTACGTATAAACAACCTCGGATAATGAAGAGATTGTGAAATAACCCTTAACTTGTACTTTTCCTTGGTTGGGGTAGGTTAACCTCCTGTATAATAGTGAAATAATTGTTACTAAATTATTCAAGAATCATATACATTAATATGATATCATATATGATCTTTTAATATTGATTTGATAATAATATCTTAGTATTATCGTCGTTTCGGGTGTTAACTTACTCATTTTCTTTATATGTTTTGTTACATAAGTCATGTTTGTTGTATCTTATTCATATCCAGAATGCTATCAAGTCCTTAAACATCATTTTTAAATCATTAAATGATAATTATACTTGAATGGATACGATGGAGAATGAATCTCATCGCGTTCGTGGAGACGGTAGTCCGTACGTACGCACGAACGTTATTTCCATTTAATTTTTATTTTAAAAGAATCGAATCCAAATGATACATAGGTATATTACTATTCCAGTATAATATAATATTTTATATATGTTACTTAAGTTCATTAACACCATCCTTTATACGTTCCATGTGTGGTATGAACGAGTCATATCATTTTAAGGGGGCGGTAGTCCGCACTTCCTCAAATGAAATTATCGTATGTATATACAACATGAAATGAATAATGGTATGAAATAAAATGGAATTACAGAAGCTTATATATAAAATATATATCATTAACATCATATTTAATTACAGTTCCATCATAATGGCCACCATGAGAGGCGGTAAGATGTATTTGAACAAGCATCGTTTCGTGAGGCGTTAGTTTGCCATCCACAGAAACATTATGTTCATCATCCATTAGATGGAGTTGTGTGCATGTGTAGTTTGAATCCTTCTTATAACAACATCATAGTATATTGAGGATACTGGTGTTGTTACAAAAGAAAGGAAATAAAAAGAGTTTGGGAGTTGAAGAAGCAAAATAAATGAAAATAATTTAAGAGAAATCGTTACCTTTAATTTAGGTAACTCACTTTGGTTGGAACCAAAGGACTTGTTGAAATGCTTTCTGCCTAAGGGGAAGCTTCAAGGAGGAGGAGAGTGATGTGGGGAGATTAGTTGGGCAGAGTTTGGACGAGCCAAGTGGCTTGAGAGGTGTGAGGAATGAGTATAAGTGGTCTCCTTTTATAAGGGAGAGGAGGGGCTCTTTAGGAAAGAGTGAAAGTATTACTTTATAATATAATTATATTCGGTTTATAATGGTCCAAAAATCATTGAGGTCGAAGATAAGATGACTCATATTCTAAATAACATCAACCAATAAGAATTGGACAGGTTTTAGATAATATTTTAATCATTATAATCTTATTTATTTAAATGATTTATTAATGAGGTAAACATTGCATCATTATTGTGTCATTAATAATTTAAATTATTTGATGTCTAAAAATTATAAATAAAATATCATCATGTAGGAAATCTTTTTATCTTTATAATGAATATTTATAATCGAAAATCCAACATGTATAACCGATTGTAAAAATTGTTCTTCTAAAAGATGTAAGCTTATGCCATTTTTATTTTTATTTTAACTTTATTAATATAATGTGTCCCTACCACATACAAGTGGCTCCAAGGGGTCCCCAAATTGACCCAAGGATGCCCATGGTCGGGTATGTGTCCACCAATAAGGTTAGGACACGTTTTAGGGTAATTTTGTATTATTATAATATTATTTTTTAACCCTTATTTACCGGATTTACCCTTTAACCATGGTAAATAAAATATTTACCACAGTAACTATTCAAAATGTCTAAAAATAAAAGTTACCTATTTACACAATTTGAACATCCTGATTCCAAATATGGAATCCATTTTCCTAAATTCAAAACACAGAAGTGGCAGAAATTAATTTAAAATTAATTCCCGCTGTCAAAACAAAAAGCGTGTTTTTAAGAGATAATAACTATAAAAAGATTGACACTTGTTTATGTTCGGTTTAATTGTAAAATTATGTCCAATGACCAACATTATATTAAATGGTAAAAATATATTCTAAATATATTTTAAAACCACTCAAATTCATAATTTATCACTATTAATTATTTTGATTAAAAAAGTTGTTTTTAATTAAAATTTAGTAATTTTCACTATTCATCAAAATATGAAAGTTATCCGAAAAGTACCAAAATTTCACCTTAGGATAAATTCGAAATTCCGAATCCAAAAATGAAGTCCATTTTGAAATATAAAATATATATATTTTCAAAAAGTAGGTATTACTATTTATAACGGCTAGTTTGATTGGTTATGGTGTGTTAGAACTCGGTGTTGCGTACAACACACGCTATCACATTATTCAAAGGGAAACGTACCGTGGAAGCTTGGGGTGTTTCATTTTAAAATTTTTGATGTCCCCATTTAGTCAAAAAGTTTAAAATATTGTATTTAAAAAGGTTTCACTATTAGAAGTTGATAAAAGTGAAATACTGAAAATTAATCTGTTCTTGCATTATGACTAAGAAACTCATAATAGGGATTCTAAAATTATAAGGATTATATAAAGTTCAAAATGTAGTTAATACTATTCATGACCTCTTTTAATGGTGTGATTGAACTCGGTGTTGCGTGTAGTGCATGTTATTGAATTATTTTTAAGAAATAACACACTCTGAAATCCTGGGGTGTTACATTCTCCCCTCCTTCAATAAATTGCGTCCTCGCAATTTTAAATTGTTCTTCGAAAATACAAGGTTGAAAGTAGAAAATATATTTGTGGGAAAACCCACATTGGAAATTGGGTTACTAAAATTTAGTCTTAATATGAGGATAAGAGAAATTAAAGGGTCACCACCAAATTATGATCTCGATTAGGAGAACATTGGTGGCAATTAGAGACATATAATTGGAGGAAAAACGTAAATATTTATAGGTAGTGATTGAGGTCATCAATCACAAACAAGTATAAAATTGAGGTCCTTAAACTCATCAATCCATGATGATTTGAAGTACCATCGGTTCAAAAAAATATATGGTATTGGGACAACACATTTTTGACATTTCAAAATATCTTAGTTGAAATCCCACATCGAAAAATGAATTAATGAGGCCTCTATTTAAAATAAAGAGTGGAAAGTATGAAGATTACTGAAAATAACACATACTAGGGTTCCATGTAGGAAAATATGGATATGGAAGAGAAATATAACCATCAATTATCTGATGGAGAGTGGTAGAGAACATGGCTATGAAAAGGCCAACAATCCCAAAGCCATAAATTTGTGATGATTTAAGGTACCATCTAGGACAACATTTTTGTTCTATGTTTCTATTATTAATGTTGAGGAATTTATTTATGAGATTGGATAAGATAATAAGGAGATATACTTACTTTATAATTAGAATTTTATCCATTAATAAATTTCTACCACAAACTCATCTTTCATTCTAAAAGATAAAAGAACGTAAATTTTTATTTTCTATTTATACTATTCGTACAGGGTTCCAAAATAAATGAATTATAATTCATCTACCAGATCTTTTAAAAAAAACTACATTATTTAATTCAGGACATCTCGTGGGACAGTGGTAGGTGATACACCCTTGTCGCCCTTCGGTTGCGGGTTCAAGTCTCGCAGCCTTGCCGGACGCGACGGGTTGCCGCCCGACCTCCGGGTTGTCCTTTTATGGCAATCCAAAATAATCCAAACTAGAACTATCCAAAATAATTATGTCTAAACTCACAGTCCAACATTTATAAGGAAGGTAAACATAATATAGATCCTTTTTACCCCGTAATAGAATATGAATACCTTCATCATGTATTACCATATTCCTTATTGATTACATTCATGCTCCCCTATTCCATATAGAATGCTGGATATACTTCATTAATCCAAAAATGTTTTAAACCCCAACAATGATGGAATATAAAAATCATTAATTAGTTCCAAGGTAGTCAAGAATATCCAATATAATTTATCCAAAACAATCACATATTATTCCAAAATCACTACCTCAGTATCAGAACTATATTATGATTTATCATTCTCTCAACCATATATTTTCCAAAAATTTATCCTGCTATTGAGTCACTTTTCTTTGTTCCACATAATCTCAAGTCCTTAATGAAATAGTACTGCAGTACAATCCTTATATACTCCATGATTATTGTAACAAGTACATTGTTGATACAACACTCAATTGACATAATCAACATAAGAACTCTAATCATCACTCTTCATCTGTGGTAGTATCATAACATGATTATTATCCAATAACATCATTTGCGGCATAGTCTGATGACTGGGACATAGGTTCGCGTAGTGTCCAAACTCCTTGCAAATGAAGCATTGTACATTTGAAACCATTTTCTTTCCCTTGCAGTCACGTACTTTGTGCCCTTTTCCTCCACACTTATAACAAACTCCCATTCCTTTCAGGCAATTTCCAGGGTGTTTCTTTCCATAGTTACCACATATGGGAAAATTATTCTTTTCCCTCTTCCCTTTATCTATCTTTCTCTCTTCCATCCTTTTCATCTCTTGCTTCCCTTCAAAGCCATAGGACTCAGTAAACTCTTTACATATCTTATCAACACATGATATTATTTCTTCATATGATGATAATATATGGGAGACTATTTATCTTATAAATTCTAGCTTAAGACCATGAAATATATTATCCTTCCTTCTCTTTGAATCATGTGTATTTCTGGAGTTCTCATTCCTTCTACTGGGCGCCATTTCTATACCATGGCATAAACTAGATCAGTTTATGAATCAAAACACATAATCCCATACTTATAAAACACTTAACATAAATTGAACTATTTATGGATATAATCCATAATCATAAAAATGTTTTCATTGAGAAAGTATATACTCATAATCCCTTCAAAATGATTTGTAATGAAAATGAGAGTTATCCTAAGCATATCCCCCGGGAGTGTCGTAACCAAGAGTGCAGCAAGGCCCGTTGTCGTGCACCAGTTCCCGTTCGAGTCTAGCTCAAAGCGGTGTTTTCGGGTTTTACCCCTAGGTACATCTGTGCCAGAGCCGCCTCTACCTGCTCGTATCCAGACAGGGATGTATTGCTCGGAAAACTCACAAAATCTCTACAATACCAAAATTCTAGGAAGTTCTTCTATACTAATCCTCAAAGTTAATCTTAGGTCTACGTGCTCTAATCAGAGTTTATCTAAATCTAGCTTCCAAGGTTTGTACTAAACTTCCTCTGATACCAACTGTAACGCCCCGACCCCAGCTACCCAGAGTCGGTGCATTACTTCGTAACATTGGCATGATCACAAGAAAGATCAAATCTCGAAAGACCGATTGGTTTAGTAGCCTTGGAAACACTAGATATATTCATAAAGTTTTACATTACATTTCAAAGTGAAAAACTACTACAACAACTAAGTCTTCATATCCACACTATTAACCCCTCATAATATCCCTGCAAGTCAATCATAATTTACTTCTTCACTACCTGGGAAAAATAAAACATAGAAAAGGGGTGAGCTCAAATGCCCAGTAAGGATAACAATATAGCGGAAACTTTCATAAATAAGAATAAACATTTAAGGAAATGTATAACTAAAACAAAAGCCTTTTAAATATGAACTTTCAACATGGTATGGCATAAATAAAATGAAATAATGCCATTTACTTATTCACATGGATATTCTACTAATCGAATAATCACATGCAAAAATCAATAACCACTTTCATAATGTTGGAATGCATAATGCTAAACTTTAATTACTTTTCAAGGCCTCGTCCCAAGACCTTGGGGCTAACTGTAACCGGAACCCAACCCGGAGTGCCTCTAATAACCGGACACCAACCCGGAGTGCCTCTAATAACCGAACACCAACCCGGAGTGCCTCTAATAACCGGACACCAACCCGAAGGGCTTACTTTTACCAGTCCCTAACCTGGAGGGCTTACTTTTACCAGTCCCCAACCTGGAGGGCTTACTTTTACCAGTCCCCAACCTGGAGGGCTTACTTTAACCAGTCCCCAACCTGGAAAATACTTGTCCAACACATTCATATGAAGTAAAGATTGAAATATAACATAAACATTCTTATTGGAACTAGCATACGAAATGTCAATACTTTCACCATAAACTATGAATGGTATAAAAATAGCACATCCACAGTCAAACATATCACAAAACCTTCAAAACAATATAGAAGTTTTGTATCATAATAAATCAACTTCAAATAATCTTAAAACCCATCAAAGGATGTTGACATAGATGAAATCAAAATTCTTTTTAAAGAAATATCTCCTTTTATTTTGAAATCATTTAAGATCCATATAAAATCAAACATTTTCTTTGAAAATAATCTTATAAGCTTTTAAGGGAAGCTTTGACGATTTTATAACGGCGGAAAATAACCGCACCCGCCGTATAAGTTAAAAAAAACATTCTTACATCAATTCTGTCGAAAAGGTTAAAAAGGACCTTGTTTTGAAAACGACGGACAGATTCCTTTATAAACCTCTTATAAAAAGTCAAAAAAGGGTATAAATGACTTAAACCCATATTCTTATAAATAGTAAAAATGTTTTGAAATACATTTTTAAGAAACATGGATGTGGATGATAAAGAGATCCCAGTAGATTATTACGTATAAACAACCTCGGATAATGAAGAGATTGTGAAATAACCCTTACCTTGTACTTTTCCTTGGTTGGGGTAGGTTAACCTCCTGTATAATAGTGAAATAATTGTTACTAAATTATTCAAGAATCATATACATTAATATGATATCATATATGATCTTTTAATATTGATTTGATAATAATATCTTAGTATTATCGTCGTTTCGGGTGTTAACTTACTCATTTTCTTTATATGTTTTGTTACATAAGTCATGTTTGTTGTATCTTATTCATATCCAGAATGATATCAAGTCCTTAAAAATCATTTTTAAATCATTAAATGATAATTATACTTGAATGGATACGATGGAGAATGAATCTCATCGCGTTCGTGGAGACGGTAGTCCGTACGTACGCACGAACGTTATTTCCATTTAATTTTTATTTTAAAAGAATCGAATCCAAATGATACATAGGTATATTACTATTCCAGTATAATATAATATTTTATATATGTTACTTAAGTTCATTAACACCATCCTTTATACGTTCCATGTGTGGTATGAACGAGTCATATCATTTTAAGGGGGCAGTAGTCCGCACTTCCTCAAATGAAATTATCGTATGTATATACAACATGAAACGAATAATGGTATGAAATAAAATGGAATTACAGAAGCTTATATATAAAATATATATCATTAACATCATATTTAATTACAGTGCCATCATAATGGCCACCATGAGAGGCGGTAAGATGTATTTGAACAATCATCGTTTCGTGAGGCGTTAGTTTTCCATCCACAGAAACATTATGTTCATCATCCATTAGATGGAGTTGTGTGCATGTGTATTTTGAATCCTTCTTATAAAAACATCCTAGTATATTGAGGATACTGGTGTTGTTACAAAAGAAAGGAAATAAAAAGAGTTTGGGGGTTGAAGAAGCAAAATAAATGAAAATAATTTAAGAGAAATCGTTACCTTTAATTTAGGTAACTCACTTTGGTTGGAACCAAAGGACTTGTTGAAATGCTTTCTGCCTAAGGGGAAGCTTCACGGAGGAGGAGAGGGATGTGGGGAGCTTAGTTGGGCAGAGTTTGGACGAGCCAAGTGGCTTGAGAGGTGTGAGGAATGAGTAGAAGTGGTCTCCTTTTATAAGGGAGAGGAGGGGCTCTTTAGGAAAGAGTGAAAGTATTACATTATAATATAATTATATTCGGTTTATAATGGTCCAAAAATCATTGAGGTCGAAGATAAGATGACTCATATTATAAATAACATCAACCAATAAGAATTGGACAGGTTTTAGATAATATTTTAATCATTATAATCTTATTTATTTAAATGATTTATTAATGAGGTAAACATTGCATCATTATTGTGTCATTAATAATTTAAATTATTTGATGTCTAAAAATTATAAATAAAATATCAACATGTAGGAAATCTTTTTATCTTTATAATGAATATTTATAATCGAAAATACAACATGTATAACCCTTTGTAAAAATTGTTCTTCTAAAAGATGTAAGCTTATGCCATTTTTATTTTTATTTTAACTTTATTAATATAATGTGTCCCTACCACATACAAGTGGCTCCAAGGGGTCCCCAAATTGACCCAAGGATGCCCATGGTCGGGTATGTGTCCACCAATAAGGTTAGGACACGTTTTAGGGTAATTTTGTATTATTATAATATTATTTTTTAACCCTTATTTACCGGATTTACCCTTTAACCATGGTAAATAAAATATTTACCACAGTAACTATTCAAAATGTCTAAAAATAAAAGTTACCTATTTACACAATTTGAACATCCTGATTCCAAATATGGAATCCATTTTCCTAAATTCAAAACACATAAGTGGCAGAAATTAATTTAAAATTAATTCCCGCTGTCAAAACAAAAAGCGTGTTTTTAAGAGATAATAACTATAAAAAGATTGACACTTGTTTATGTTCGGTTTAATTGTAAAATTATGTCCAATGACCAACATTATATTAAATGGTAAAAATATATTCTAAATATATTTTAAAACCACTCAAATTCATAATTTATCACTATTAATTATTTTGATTAAAAAAGTTGTTTTTAATTAAAATTTAGTAATTTTCACTATTCATCAAAATATGAAAGTTATCCGAAAAGTACCAAAATTTCACCTTAGGATAAATTCGAAATTCCGAATCCAAAAATGAAGTCCATTTTGAAATATAAAATATATATATTTTCAAAAAGTATGTATTACTATTTATAACGGCTAGTTTGATTGGTTATGGTGTGTTAGAACTCGGTGTTGCGTACAACACACGCTATCACATTATTCAAAGGGAAACATACCGTGGAAGCTTGGGGTGTTTCATTTTAAATTTTTGATGTCCCCATTTAGTCAAAAAGTTTAAAATATTGTATTTAAAAAGGTTTCACTATTAGAAGTTGATAAAAGTGAAATACTGAAAATTAATCTGTTCTTGCATTATGACTAAGAAACTCATAATAGGGATTCTAAAATTATGAGGATTATATAAAGTTCAAAATGTAGTTAATACTATTCATGACCTCTTTTAATGGTGTGATTGAACTCGGTGTTGTGTGTAGTGCAAGTTATTGAATTATTTTTAAGAAATAACACACTCTGAAATCCTGGGGTGTTACATCCCATGTGATAGAAGAGGATATGGATAGAGGATTTACATTATAATAATAATATATAATTATATATATGATAAATATTTTATTATTTCATTATGTTGGAATAATATATTATGGAGGTAGAAAAATAAATAAATAAAATGATCAGTTTTGAACTACACCTCTTATATGGACAACCTCTTTTTGGTTAATATGTAAAGCCTTCCACAGATGGTTTTATAACAAAAAAATTAACCCGAGAAAATGTATGTGGATTTAGAAAGGTTTTATGCCATTGATTATATGATCCAAAATGATTTTAATTTGTGGAAAAATAGGAGTGGGGGTTTTTATAATAATCATGGGAGTGCATACAATTGGAATTTTGAAAAATATTAACATATATTAACATATTACCAAATATTAATGGATCTAAAATGGAGCATTAACAAATATGAAGATTTATAGGGTAAATAAATGGGAATTAAATTGGATTTATATAGTCTTTTTGTTTATTTCTACCGTTATAACTTCAGTTTAACCTCCGATTACCATTTTTAACCATAACTATTGTAATAGTTTTTTTTATGATTTTTACAATTCATTATATCATATAATTAAATTAATCTTATTAACTAATATTAATTATCATTATTCAAATAAGATAATGCATTTTATCAAATTCAATTCATATAAGTTATATAATATAAATTAAAATTAGTCCCTCAAAATATAATGAAAATAGTTATTCATTAAAATTTATTTTAAAGATTAAAAATCATTTTATACCAAATTAAATTATAATGTCGATTCCTATAACATATAGTGGATCTATTATAATA
The DNA here is from genome assembly GCA_963277665.1 of Viscum album. Classification (NCBI taxonomy): domain Eukaryota; kingdom Viridiplantae; phylum Streptophyta; class Magnoliopsida; order Santalales; family Viscaceae; genus Viscum; species Viscum album. Next base: position 672,974,051 of record OY728133.1, read on the forward strand.
AAATTAAACTAATGAAATTTTAAAAAATATACAAAATAGAACGTGACATTGGGAATACTTGAAATAAAAATAGTTTTTTCAACCAAAATCCGTATTTATTCTATTCACATAAAAACCAAACTTTTCAAGAAAATTATTAAAAATTTATCCTAAGATAATTTTAGAATTAGGTATTAAAAAATGAAGTTAATTTATTCTAATTAATATTATATAATTTGGAAATAAATCTTTATAATAAATCATACACAGCATGAAACCCCATTTTGGTTAGAATTAAATCACATCCATTTGATTAGAAAATTACAATGTATTCTTATAATGAATCTGACACAATAAATATTAATATTGAATACTAAAAAAAGATAAATATGATTTATCTTAACATTTATTAGGTTTTTAAATTCATCCCCTTTTTTAAATTTCACCCTCACGATTTTATTCATTACATGAACAAGTTGGGATATTTTTCCTTCATAGAGTTTTCTAATCCGCATGTTTCTTCATCAATCAAATGGTTTTTACATAAAACCTTAACAAGCTAAATCACTTTATTATGAAACACTTTCACTATGTGGTGAAAAATACATACTTTATATTCGTTATATGAATGGTTTCATTCTGAATAACCTACTTTTAGGATCAGAACATGATTTTTATGAGATACATATTTTATCAACTACGAAAGATAAAATACCCCATTCACATGAGATAAACCTAAAGGAATGGCCATTTTATAGAAACCAGATCCAAAATAATCCATGATTTCACATTTTCTAATGAACAATTGACTTAACATTCCATTTTTACCAAAACATATAGCTCTTTTCCATGAAAATACATTAAGAGAAACATGATCACATACCTCGAAAGAATTATATTTCCTTTAGTTATATATATTCCTTTTAAAATCTCTATGATATTTCTTCTTATAATACGGAATCATCATAACCATATCAACCATTTATTCAACCAATTATTATCCAAAATTTTTTAATTACCCTAATTCATCCCAACAAAATATAATTTGAAACCACTTTCCGATTAATGTCTCAAATGGTTTCATATGTATATGGAAATGGAAACTGTTATTGTAAGAAAAAATAAAATGAAGTTAGATGTTGACCCAAACATTCCCATAAATCCATTGAACTATATCAAAGAACATCCTCTATCTTTAGAATTTATTTCTCATAATGTATTTATTTTTTAGGATGAATATATGTACTATAATTTAATTCAATACCCAATGACATATGATGAATTTTAAAAAAATTAAAGGTGAATATAGGATAATGATACGATATAATGGAACTAAGTAATATATGCAATCTAATAATATCATTAAAATATATTCTATAATGAAAATTTAATTCTATATTACCTAAAATGGGTTGAAAATTAGAATATTTAGTTAATTGATAAATAATTACCAAAAAAATTATTTTCAAAAAAATTATTTTTTAATCATATCACAAAATCCTTGGTTATATTAAATAATTTTCTTTTTGGAACAGGAAAAGTCTAAATCATCACCTATATTAATTTTCATCAGACTTTAATCTATAGAAATTAAAAAATTTCATAAAAAAATCAATACTATATATCTTCATTCATTCCCACCAAAAATATTCTTAGTGGTCTCTATACATTTTTATACTTTTAGGATGATGAGAAAACTGAGAATAATGAGCTTCACTATATAGTTATTTATTCAACTAGGGGTTACATGATACACAAGAACTATTTATAAATATAAAAATGCTTTATCATAAAACATTAAATTAGGTAAACTTACCTTTCTTAACCAATTTTACCTTTTCCTATTAAGAAATTTCTACCTTATATATTTCATAATCCTGTTCAAAAAATATGATTGTACTAATACCAAAAATAAAATATAGGATGTTTCATGGAAAAATGCCAATGATAATATTCATCAAATCACTGACAAATAGATCATGATATATATGAATAATATATAAATATAAATTATATTTCTAATATAAAGCATCTTCTACTATGTTTTCCATTCATGGATGGTGAATAAGTATGAATCCTTAATCATTTATCAATTCTAACCATCTCCTTAGTCTCATGTTAAACTCTTTCTAAGTGAATAGTTACTTAAAACATTAATTATTTTCAAATATTCCATACATTTATCTACAAAAATTGTTTCTCAAAATTTTTAAGAAAACACAAAAAATGAATCTTCATGGTTAGGTGTAGGGAAATTTTGACCATAAGGTTGTAATTGATGGGAATTAAAAGAAATAACATGATAATTATCCATTAAAACATAAATTAGTCCCTTCAATGAATCGTTTATGTTGTTAATAAGGTCACTATTTCTAGATGTTCTGTCCAAAACATGAGAATTAATCAATCTTAAGTTTAATTCCAAGAAATATTCCTCACATTCTTTTATACACATGAACCTAACTACTTTTCATATTAATATAGTTTTTGGGAAAGATAACTATGCAATTATTTTAGTGAACAAACAGTAATAGCATACCAATCAGAGAAAACTTCAAATCTCAGCAACATTTATAGTCATATTCTGTAGATTAAATATTTAGTTTTTTTAGATCAATAGTGATGACTTAATTTTTTATGACATATAAAAGCAATAAATCCTAGTATGAATATCTATATTAGGGAATTCATCCTCCATCGCCAATTGTTGATGGTACATAGAATGTAGATTTACCAATGAAAAATATTTTTCTCCATCGAGTTGATCAGGAACGTAATCAATATGATCCAGTAGATACCAAGTCCAAATTGAATTTTTATTTTTCTCTCTATAAACATTGAAAAGCCTCATGGGACCATCTTTCTTTTTAGAAAATAATTTATGAGAAAACATGGTGAAGTACTAAGATGAATGAAACATTTATAATGAAACTCCTAAAAATAATTTTTGAATTCTAATTGTTCTACTTGATCCATTCAATACGATGGTGTTTAAATTGTATTAGAATCACACCGTAATTCACTAGTAAACTCATGTTCTTGACCATGTATAATACTTGTTAAATCCTAAAGAAAAAATCCAGATACTATTTTATTATCGACATATTAGTAATCTAAATAGTTAAATTATTTTCAAAAATATCAACATGCTAAAATTAATTTCCATCTCTTAAATGTTTCTTATAATTATCATATGTTTTGAAAGGTATTAATTAATTATTAAATATAAATGTAAACTCATTTCAGAAAATAACATCATTGTTTTTGAAATAATTTTTATCTTGATAAACAGAAAGCCGATCCAGAAGAATAATAATATCCAATTCTATAATGGGAATGAAAAATGGTTTTCATGGAACAATCATCCACATATGATAAAGGGAATACATTTGTAAATTATTGTTTCCATAATGCTACCCTTTGGTGTTTTTATTAAAATTCATAACATAGTTTATTAGTGAAATTTCTTTTTACCTGAATCCTTATCATAAATGAAAAAATATTTTGACCGAAAATAAAACAAAAGATAAGAATAATCCTAATAAAAAAGTAATCTACATGTTACCACTTCATTTTATGCCCATGATAATCAAAACTTCTCATGAAGGGTTTCACCACAACCTTTATCTTATGGTCTTACTACATCACATTATTCTCTCACTTCTTCAGTAAAATATTAATATAATGACTCATTCATTATATTTAAAACTCCTTACTACCTACTTATAAAAATTGGTCCAACCACATCCATTATATATTCCTTTTCAATCATGATACACATTCCCATGCATTACAAATTGTAAGAACATTATAGATTTTATAAGACATTCATTGTGGATATTTTTCCAACACCTATCAGAACATAAAAATTATTTCCTTGTGATCATAATTAATTAATGGATTATTGTATTTTTTTCTTATGATATAAACAAATTTTCTTTATTTTTTAGAACAAATCATCATTAAAATACTCCATTTATATCTTCTTATCAAAATAAAAAGTTTTAAATAACTTTAAATTTCATAAGTGGCTAAAACCCTATGTTATTTTCAAATTAATCTAGACTAAAACTGATTAATTTTACTATTAATAACCCAGATGTAATTTATAATGTACCATAACAATTATGTAAAGATTAATTCATATGAGGACATTTAACCTTAATAAATTTTCCTTTATTCCATGATTTTATTTTCCATCTCAATTAGAATAACCTTGTAAAAATTTTTATCAATGAAAATATTCTAAATGAATCTCTTTCCATAATGTCAACATATTATATTTATCTATTAGTATTAAACATTTACCCCTATTGATCAAATTCACCTAAATATAGTAAATAGAAATACATACATTTTTGTAATTTGGATAAACAATGAATTTTTATAAATTTTCTCTAGAATTATTCAATCCCATAGCTAAAAATGAGTTTGAATAAGCCTAAAATTTTGAAGGGTGTTGTCTCATAAAATGTTTCACTATACCCAATTTGGTAGATCTAGTTTACCTCTATCAGGCATTCCACATGCATTCATAACGTATGTTAAATAACTGATCATATATGAAAATTTATAAATTCTAATTCCTACCATTCCAGGTTACAAATTTGGTAGGATATTATCCTCTTAAAACCATATTACTTCATATTCACGATTTATTTTTTGAAAAAATATTCAGAATAATCATGATTTAGATGATTAATGATGTTAAAATTCAAAAACAATATCATGATAACCATAAACTGTAATATCTTAATGGGTTTTAAATATAGTACCCTATGCTCTAATATAATATCAACCTTCTATTGATACTAACTATAATAACACCACCAGATTTATTATAATTTTTTTAATTTAGAAAAAAAATAATTTTCTTTTATTCCTAGATAACTTATTTAATTGTATTTTTAGAGAATTATTTCATCATTTTTAAATAAATAAATATTTCATCAATTATTTCACATAAACTCAATATCTATTTTGTATACAATAAAAAACATATAAGATATATCAAGTTTTGATTTCATGGAATATTTTCAAAAAAATTTACATGACCTTATCCATATCCCTAATCATTCTTAAAACCCTATGTAATAAAATTTAAAAAGTGGAATGGCCACACAAATCTCATCAAGGGACATATAGAAATAATGAAATAATCTCTCTAGCTCAAGAATAATCTTTAAATTTTACGTTTTTAAAAATAAAATTTAACACAAATTAAACTTTTTTTTACCAACAAATCAACCTCTTTCTACATTTATTTTAATAAAAAATCATAAGAAATATTAATGAAAAAACAGAAAACAGAAATTATTATTTAAAAGCATCAAAACACAATTCAAAACATTCTATAAAATTTATAACTTTCACCCTTGATAAGTTTAATATACTTAAATTAAATGAAAATTCATTATCTTAGCATAAAAATTCATAAAATTTATATAAAAACCATTAGAAAGAAAAGACAAATCATTTAGGTATCATGGTAAATTTTCTCATATCACTCTTACAATAATACACACAAATGGAATAACCTACATAGTAAATCCAAATAATCTATTAGGAATAAAAAAACTGGTAAACTCCATCCCTTTACCCAATGCATTGAATGGATATATGATGATCAATCATCACTGTGAGATATATTGGGCTCACCCATCATCATGACCTATATGAGGATCACTCATCATCATGACCTATATTGAGATCAAACATCATCCCAAAAACTCTCAAGAACCATATAATAATAGTAATACATTAAATATCATAAACCATATTCATGCTCATAAAAACATTCATTTCACCCATAAGAAATAATTTCTAGATTTTGAAATAACCATTCTATTTAAAACCGTTATTGAAAATAACACAAAAATAGGAATGAGGATTTTTATTTGATGACAATATAAAAAATTATAATGAAATTTGAACATCATGAATATGTTATTATGTTGTAAAAAATTTGTTCCACCGTATATGTTGAAATAAAACATTCATTTTACCTTTTTCAAATTAGATCCATATAAAATAAGTATAAAAAATTCTTTTAAAAACGTTTTTAAAAAATGTAAAAAGTGACATAAAATTTTATTTATAATTCCATTATCTCCTAATAAACACATCAATATATTTAATTTATGAATATGTTCATGGAAGAAAATAAATTAGAAAACGATATTTTAAAACATTAAAAGAAGGTTTTTATAGTAATGTTTCGCTTACCTGGAGTTGGTATCATCGTATAAGTTATCTATATTAAAAAATAATAAGCTTACTCTAATTATTTACATTCACAAGAACATTTTTACAAATATTATTCATTTTATTTTAATTATTAACATGTTATATAGAATTACGTACTTAATTTATTTGACATCATATGTTTTGATGATATTCATCTCATAAGTCTGAAATGACCTTGGGAGGCTGACTATAGTCATGGAGGAAAATATTACATTATATTTGTAACAACAATCACGAAAAAATTATGAATTTAATAAAATAATTATAATATTTCAAATTATCAAATAAATATGATTATGAAAATGAATTACATTATATCGTGGAGACGGTAGGTCGTACATATGCATGAGTAATGTTTGATCTTTTCAATGAATGTGATGGAATGAATGTAAGTATTAGTTTATATTTGAAAATTTATTAATATATAATTAATATAATTTTTTTATTAAAATAAAATTATAGATTTCATTCATATGATGGGGTCATGAAAAATTAATCACATCCCTTTGGGGAGGTGGAAATCCCAAAGTACACATGAATTATTTTATTATTTTTAAATATATGGAAATTCAAGATATTAGTTGAAATATTAGCCTGATATAATTATATATATTTCATAAATATAATATATATAAAAATTAAATCCTTAATTATAACTATATACAAGAGGCGGTGATGGAAAACGAGTTTCATTTATTAGCGAGGCAGTAGACCGCTACACATTGGAAGGATGGTTTTGTTTCCCATTTGATGGATTATGATATAGATACAGGTTATTAATTTAATATAATAACAATTAATATATATAATATACTAATTTTACTAATTTTACATGTTTTAATAATGTTTTAAATAGTTTTAAAAATAAATAAAACAAAAATTCATAGTTAATAACTATACTTATTCATTAGAGAACCTATTTATATTTATACCTAAAGCCTTCATAAATTGGTTTTATAAAACAAAGGGACTGTAGGAAATTGAAATAATTTCTATTAAGGATTTTTGGATGTTATTTAATATTAACAATTAATATTTATGTTTGTAGAAAAGCAAAGAATGTGTGTCTTTTTATAGCGGGGAAGAGGAAGCACATGGAAATTTTTAAAATATAAAAATATATTAATGACATAGTCAAGAAAAATGGATCTAAAATGGATAATTTAAAGACATGAGATTACATAGGGTTGAAATATTTCCATACTATAATATTTATACAATTTTTAGTGCATTTTAACCCTTATCATTTGAGTTTTACTCTAGGTAAACATTTTATAACCATATCTATAGTAACATATTTTAACTGTATTTATTATTCATTATGACCAAATACTAATTTGAGTTTATCATAAAACATTAAATACTAAAAATAGAAATTTATATTCCATTTTAATTTAATACATGGAAAGAATTTGTATAGTTTAACTTTAAAATAAACCTAAAAATGTGATGTAAATAGGTTTTTAGAAAAATTAATTTTAAGTATAAAAATTTTTTCATAATGAATTAATGTATAATTTTTATTCCAATATTTAATTATATTATTTAAATTAATAATAACTAATTAGAATTTAAAATAATAAAAATATGATGTTTCTTCCTAAATACTTGAAAACTAAATAGTTTTTTTTAAATAAAAATCATTATTTTCCCTATTCAACAAAAAACCAAAATTTCCATAAAATTATAAATAATTTTCCCTAAGATAATTTATAAATGATAAATTCAAATATAATGTTTTTTTGAAAATGAATATTCTATTTATTTTAAACCGATATTTTCTATAAATCCATATTATCCATGAAAATACAATTTTGTTATAAATAATGTTTTCCCTAATGACTAAGAAATTTAATAATATTATTATAATGAATATAACTATATATAATATAATTAATTAATATTAATAATTTATTTAGATAATTTATCTCAAAATTACCTTTGTTGTAGACTTAGGGGTGTAGGGTATGAAGTTTCTCAACCTAAATATTGTGAGCATAGTCGGAACGCTGACTCAATTTAGAAATCAGTATCAATGAAACCAATTGATTACTATAGTAGTGTGTAATCAGACATGGTATTATTTTATTTTGTGACTAGAGACACTAATAGGTTATTGTAGCTATGTGCAGTTGTGATCACTAGTTACTCTAGCATAGTGGACCTACTCTATGGTTTGTGGAAAACTTATACTACATACTTTATAATGGAATTAACAATAGGGGTTTGATATGTATAAAGATCCAATATTAACTCTATAATTTTAATAATAAATGTAGTGAAAATTTTTACCTATTTATAGACATTTTAATCATTCTCATACAACATATATATCTATGTTTCTCAATCTTCTTCTTGTTCTTTTTTTTACTTGTTACTCTTTTTTCAACCTTCTATTGTTTTAGTGAACTTATTAGATTCATAAAAATAAGAATCAATGGTTGAAATAAGAATATCACATCCTATTTTCTCAAATTAATTGTTAGATATATAATATTTAATGATTAATAATAACCATTTTTATAGTAATTAAATTAATTACAATAGGATGAAAATCAACGACTATCTATATTAGAAAAAAAAATTCACTTTTTAATTATGGTAAGAAGCATATAAAAGTTGAAAATATTGAGTGGGAGACATTATTTTTGAAATGTTTTATGTGTATTATACTGTATATTGGAAATAAATGTTTTATTCAATGTTAGAGATTAAAAGAGGATGATTGGTTTGATAAAATATCTCACAAAAATGTATATGAATACGTCTATGTGAGATAAAGTGTAATGTTCTAATGATTATTCAACATTAATATGGATGATTGTAATATCTTCACAATAATTTTGATGAATTCAACTCCATTATAAGATTTTTTAATAAGGTTTAATTAACCTATACGATTTGGTAAGTGAACTAGTTTTATTTTGTTCATTAGTTGATAGTTGGGAAGAAACATTAATATCCCTAATTAGTTCATAATTGAATAATAATTTGGTTCTGAAAGATTAAAAAACCTAATCCATAGTGGGGATATTTAATGAATAAAATGAAGTAGACTAGATTTTTCTTCTTTGAAAATGGATGTAAGAGGTGTATACATGCAATGATATGATCATAGAGGATGTGAAAATCAAGAGAAATGATTTGATCCAAGAAAAGGGGGTTTGGTCCATCCCACTGGACTTATGAGAATAAAGGAAACGTCAGGAAGTGTTTTAGAGAAAATTAAAAGGCAATTGAAACCAATATAAATAAAATTGTATTTTAAGGAACTAATGAGGTGTTTTAGATGATCATATCTAACCATACAGGTTGTTGTATTTTAGACTTTCTGGTGTATTTATATCCCACATCAGAGAAGATTTTATAAAACAAGCTTGTCTCTATAAATTTTGGAATCTCCCCATATATATAATGATGAACCATTTCAGATATTGGGGAAGGGAGATGTTAGAATGGAAACTTCTAGTTAAAATTTTATGGTCTTCGAGAATGAGTGTAGGGAAATGTGAAAGACCCATGAACCCAAGTGAAAAAACATAAAATTTGAAGGAAAAAACAGAATGTGTTTCTACTGAACATGGAGAACTCGATGGGGTAGTGGATTTGAGACACATGGTAATGTATATATTCTAATTTAGAAATGGTTTCCAAAAAATATTATTGTTCTATAAATTTGGGCACGGTACATCTTACTGACGATGAACCCTTTAGAATTGTATAGAAGCGAGATGCATGGATGAACACAACCATCAAATATTTTATCACTCTGAAAAATGTGAGGTATATAAATAGATTGTGAAGAAAACTAATTTATATCAAGAAGCTTCTTGATTTTTTTGTATAAATATATTAACTAGTGTTTCATGAAATATTACTATATAAATATGGTTATATCTCGTGTAATAATCAATGGAAACCTACAAAATAAGATAAAACAATTCATGGATATACTTGTAACACTATATTCTATATAGGTTTCACGAATATAAAATTATTAGTTAGGGTAAACAAGTGATTAGTGAATAATGGTGTTGGAAATGTCATGACCAAACCCTACACGGGCTCGAGCCGCAACTACCCCAAGCCCGCCTCCTTAGGCCAGGGGCTGGTGATAAGCACCGAAGGCTAAACAAATTGGGGAGGCCTTCGCCTAAGTATATGAACACGCACACGTATCCCACTCAATGCCAAAGAGCAGAGTAAAAATGAAATGTAAATTACCAACTGCTATAAATAAACCAGAAATGTGCATCGACCTCTAAATAGTACAAATTATATGTTGAAGGTAAACTGAAAAGAAAAAGGGAAAAACACATGCCCAACGAGAAAAGTTCCACAACTCGTCATCAGGTAAACAAAAGTACAACTACTGGGAGGGTCCCCCACCAGGAACCCGACTATGACCACCGTACGCGGCCTAAGCTCCTGAACTCCTAATCTCTTCTAATGTCACGATTGACCTGTCTGTCATCTACAAGGGCACACTAATTGCGGGAAAATCCCAAGCACAGGTGAGTATATAAATAAACTCAGTAGGATGCCCCAAAGGATCGAGGGAGAAGCAAAGGAGGTGTGGAATAGGTGAACAGTAGATCGAACATGGAATAGTAAACGAGTACAGTAGAGTGTGCAGTAAAGAGTAAAATAGAGTATTAGCACAACCCAATAAGAGAAATGAAGTATAGTCGTCCAAAACACAAGGAGCTTGGAATGGTGAGAATATGGACTTATCGTCAAGTCTTTTCTACCTATAGTAGGAGAGTAGGCTCATCCAACCACGGGAAGCTAGACACGGAAAGAAGGTGGCATACCACATGCGTCTTCGCCTCTCTTGGAAGGAGAGTAACCAAAAACCAAGAAGTGGGTGCTGGAGAAAGGTATATACATATCCATATACTCAAAAAGAAACCCAAAAAATATTTTAATAGTATCTCTATCCCATAGCTCAGACCAAGAAAGTGAGTCGCCAACAGCCCCGAAGTAAACACCATCGATTCCCAGCATCCCGCACGTCTGCCCTGAACTGCTAGTCAAGGGGCTCAAATCATCTCACCAGGACACTATCCACGTTGCGCGGCACTGACTCGCCCGCATGGTTTATGGTCGCGTCACAGGGACACGTACAGTGGGGAAACTGCATCTCTTACTTGAGAGTTCAAGGGAAATTCAAACCATACCTAATCACTAACACATAGTTGAGAGGTCCTCAATGTCATAGCTGTCACATCACTGACCCGTACAACTGAGGGTCCTGCTCCGGTAATCATGGAGAAAATCCACAGACTAGCCTAGTAGCAAGGACTGTGTCTGAGAGATTTCATCGGGTAACACACTATCCAGTCTCTGCTGGAGGGTAAAACCCTTAGAGGTCGTCGGGTAACCAACTGACCTGTCTCTCCTAGAGGGTAGAACCCTAAGAGGTTGTTGGGTAACCCACTGCCCAGCCTCTGCTAGAGGGTAGAACCCTAATAGGTCAACGGGTAACCCACTAACCAGTCTCTGCTGAAGGGTTGAACCCTATGAGGTCATCGGGTAACCCACTGCCTAGTCTCGACTGGAGGGTAGAACCCTAAGAGGTTGTGGGGTAACCCACTGCCCAGCCACTGGAAGAGGGGAGAACCCTAACAGGTCATCGAGTAACCCACTGCCCAGTCTCTGCTGGAGGGTACAACCCTAAGAGGTCTTAAATTAACCCACTACCTAGTATCTTCTAGAGGGTAGAACCCAAAGAGGTCATCAGGTAACCCACTGTCAAGTCTCTTCTAGAGGGTAGAACACTAAGAGGTCGTCGGGTAACCCACTTTCGAGTCTCTGCTGGAGGGTAGAACCCTAGGAGGTCGTTAGGTAACCCACTTCCCAGTCTTTACTGGAGGGTAAAAACCAAGAGGTTGTAAAGTAGAACACGAAGCACATATGGTGACCACACAACGTGTGGCCCTGTCTCATATCCAAACAATGTACACAAACATTATCGGGTACAAACTAGAACATTTACCTCCATGAATCCCTGTATACTCCCAAAGTATACCACATCTCTACCCCAAAGGCTATCATACACACGACTCCCAACGACTGTACGAAGGGTGAAAACTTAATTTCACCAACCTTCTTCCTCCACGGCCATAGCACGACCAACCACATCTATTTATGAAATTACTTTACTCTCCCAAGAGTGGACGTGATCACCCGCCAAGGGTTCTTTACAAACACTGCAGGAAGGACCACCACTAGAGCACCTTTCATGCTTCCACATTTATTGTTGTCTTGAACAAGGATCCACATTCCAAAACAGATCACACTGTTGCAATCCTCGAAGAAAAACTCGCGAGACAGACCATTTAATCACCTGAAACGGTCAACCAGTGAATATGGTACTGTTCACTATAGCCAGCCTATGTGGGGCCCACTCTAAGATCCTGAAACTGAACAAACAGATCAAACCACTGTGATCCCATCGAAAAAACACACTAGATTGACTACTCAATCACCCAAAACGGTCACCCGGTGAAAAAGGTAATATCCACTTTAACCAGCCCGGGTGGGACCCACACCACGATCCCAAGAACGTTTTGGCGAACCGCGCCATCACGATGCTTTCAGGAAAACACATCAAATTTACTTCTCACTTTCATGGAACAAATGTCCGGATAAGAAGACGCATTTCTCCAAACCGCACACGAGCGGTGCTATATAGGACCCGCATCCTGGTCCCATAGCACAACGAACAGATCGTACTGTTTCGATTCTCTCGAAAAACTACAAAATATTGACTATCCACATGTTTGAAACGGACACTCGGTGATAAAGATAGAAATCACCCCAAACTTCCAAAATGGCCATCGTGGGGCCCGCACCATCATGCATAATTAAATCGGGTGGATTGAACCATTGTAATACCCTCAGAAAAACAACCGAAATAGAGTTCTCGCACGCCCCGAATGGACATCCGATGAAAACGTTGCTAAATGCTGCTCGCAGCTTAAAAGACGGCCCATAGGGCCCAAGTCTCAACTCTGATTTCAATGCCCAAAAAATACTTGGAAATCTACGCCTCGACGCCAGGGTCTCAACGTCGTAGACAGCGCTCAAATCGGACACCGGATGTGTCGGCTCCCTCCAAAACAAAAACTCCCGTAAAAATGCCAATCCACTTATCGTACACTTCATGCCACTGAGCCCCTCATCTCAGGAATTAAAAAAACCCCGAGACCATCTCAAAAGCATAGTCACTATTTAAGGGACATTTCTCCGTAGACATCATCCAAAACGGACACCCATAGTGGTAATTACGAGCATTCGAAGTCAAGGGGAAAAATCCCCTTTGGCTGGACAAGCCTGGGACGGCCCACGCCGGCCGGCCCGGCTCATTGCGTCGGCCAGTGTCTCAGCCACATGGGCCAGCTGTGGACCTGCGGTCCACCCACATACCGACCCTTGTGGGCGGTCGGTGCCCTACGTGCAGACCCGCGGAACGGGGGTCATGTTTCCCCCGCGGGGTCGTGGCGCGCGACCCCGGTCCACCTGTGTCGTCACCTAAAGCCCGCCGCTCGGAGGAGTCGTCGTCGGCTCGCCCTTCTACCGAATCCTGACCTCCCTTCTACTGAACTGCTGAGGACCGCTTGGCCAACCGCGCTTCGTCCTGGACCCCTTCCACCACTACCGCCTTAGCAAGGGCTGCCATCGCCATAGCCCACGTCGCCGCTGTCTCAGACTGTCAGAACCTTACCGGAAAATACGAAAACCAACCAAAACTTCGTCAGACAACTGCAGACGCATCGGAGTTCGGAATTCAATTCCGAAATATGCATTGGAAATATCAAAACATAAACTATTCAAATTTTGGCTTCTCTCGATAAAATATCGGAAATTCGATGAATATATATATATATATATATATATATATTCAAAGAAGGTTCGGAAGTTTAAAACGAAAAACACATGATCCTACCATAATGGGCGTTTCCCGACGCTTCACCGATGATATGCTAGAGATGTCGCGCCTCACTGGAGAGGTGGAGTAGAGGAGTTCTTCCTTCCTTGGGAGGGTTTGTGCCAGGTGGAAACAAACAAGGGGGTGGGGGAGGGAAGTCTTTAAATACAAAACACTTAAACCCCCCACCTATAGGCCCCGTACCAGAACCCTCAGCAGGGTCGTGGTTAAGCCTCCCCTAATGTAAACTCCACGTTCTGAGCCCAAAGGTGGTCTCAGAATTTTAATTTCAGTCCCCGTTCAAATGTTATAAAACTCAACGCCTAATGCCACTAAATTATGAAAATGACACTGGGGAAATTTTTCACATAAGGCCCTCGCCCAAGAAAATTTACACCCCTCATAGGGTAAATGGAACATTCTGGACTCAACGGTGCCTTCACTTTTCCCATCCGATGAACCGTTTAAGTGATATATGAGTAAAACGATTAAAGGAATAAATTAATGATTTTATTTATCTGTTTAATGTTCTAGTAACAGGCGAGGGGTCCCAATGTCCCGTGCCGACATGTTTTATGTCGTTCCTAGGGTAAAAGACCCATTTAGACCCAATCATACCCTCATATTTATAATATAGATCTCTGTTTTAGATTTATCCAATTTATTTGGCATGCCTAATGTGAACGCACTAAAAATTTAATTCTGGCCACACCAGGGCTTGGAATCACACGTTGTTTGAAGGCGCTTCTCTAGAATAACATTAATAATATTCCAAAGTAGTTTATAGTAAAAACCAATTTCTTAAATCACTCAATCCTTCAAACTTTTTTCCTCAAAATGAAAAACTAGTGAACAACTCAAGTTACTAAGCCCACACCTGGCTCTCCGGTACCTAGAATAACTCTTGAACAGTCCCACGCCACCAAACACAGATCAAAGGATTTGATCTATTCATGTGATTTCTGCCCTTGCTGATGACGTGCATAGGAACATGGACACATCATCTCAGGTAAGCCACGTTGGAGACTTCGTGAACCCACTCCTGACCTTGAGGATAGGGAAAGGCGGTAGTGAACCTCGCCATCCCATCAAACAGTCTCAAATGGCCCAAAGTCCCTCATGGGTAGCTCACATCCTCAGCTGAACCCCTACGTTGTACGCCGTGACTGGAATCACCATTTGGACCTGGGACAAAGCCCTGTGATTCCCTCCTTCAGAATATCCATATGGTGAAACAACTAAGGATATATGGTCACGTAACGTTTCAAATACAATGTCCCACAAACAAGAAACTCTTACATGCTTGAAGAGCGAAAGAGTCAACACTATAGACTAAATAAAAAGGTCCCCCGCCTTATACCTTTCCGACATAGGGTTACACCAACACCCCGCGTCACCCTGGAAAAAACTCAAGAAAGAAGTAGAGTGAAACAAATTTTACATACAGAGTCTAACAATTCTACTGAAAAAAGTAGAAGAGATGTAGAGAATACATCGTATCACATAATGCTCTTTAGTATCATAGACATCCAAAGGTCACGACATTCCATTGTCCCAACTGTCAGCTCTCAGTGCCTGATGTGGACCTCCTGGTGGTGATGGGATGACCTCGTAATATTGTTCCCCACTTCCATCTCCCCCTTCTCCTCTACTAACACTACCTCTCAGGGAACTACTCCCATCACGGTGCTGCCTCTACCATGGTGGTGCACCTGCTACCTGCCTAATATTCCCAAGTTGCCTGGTCAGGCAGTCCCATGCCCAGTGACCTCACCCATCACAAGAATAAAACCGACTCTCTCCAGGCTGTATTGGTGCCCTCTGGTTCCACTGAGGTGTAATACCATGCCCATGAGTATATTTATCTAAATGACGCATGCGTCGAGGTTCTGTCAGCTGACGCCCACTAACTGCGGCAGACGTCTCAGTTCTATTGAGACTACTGCCACCACCAACTGTAGAACGCGACAGGAAGCTCTCTGTCACCCGCACCTTATCTAGCACCATGGAATAAGTGGAAATTCCCAAGGGTACAATGAGAGCACGAACCTCTTTATGGAGACCCTTCTCAAACTTTCTCACTTGGTGGTTGTCGTCATGGTCCATGTCCGGGTAAAAACGTGCATGGTCCGCGAACCTAGTCGCATACTCAGTCACTGTCATCCCTCCTTGCTGAAAATGTAGGAGATCCAGGATCTGAACGGAGCATAAGTTGGTGGGGTAAAACTCATCCTAAAACAGCAGCTGGAAGACGTCCCACAAAAGTGATGACACATCGTGAAACAGA
This sequence comes from Viscum album, assembly GCA_963277665.1. Classification (NCBI taxonomy): domain Eukaryota; kingdom Viridiplantae; phylum Streptophyta; class Magnoliopsida; order Santalales; family Viscaceae; genus Viscum; species Viscum album. The sequence continues at coordinate 672,990,496 of OY728133.1, forward strand.
GTCACTAGACTCCACCAACGCCCAGTTGCTATGTGGAAAAGGGGGTTCCCATGGACATCATCAGATTTGATGGTGTCTGCGAAAGCCTGAAAAGGTGAACCTCTGTCCCATGACAAACCTCTACTTCCTGATGGTCTGGCTCACCACTCAACCTCAGCGGTCTCTGATGCTGGGACTCACGGAGCACGCTCAAGCTACGCTCAAGCTTAGTCAGCTCTACTGAAGCTGTATGCTGCTCACCAGGTGGGGGTGCTGCTACTATCCCACCCGGAGAAAGGGACTTGCATTATGGGTCTTGGACTGAGGCCTCGTAGCTCACAGGGTCGTCGTCACGAACCAAAGTGGATATCCCGGCTGTCTGTCTTTGCGGAGAAATCCTGAATGTTATCAAGGAGTTTCACGATCAAATGAGTATATATGTATATAATAGTAACAACACTGGGGAGAAGAAATAGGAAGGACAATAAAGACTCAACCCTATGTGATGAACAAAACAATTTTCCCTACAACAATTGTCTCAGCATGGATACTCGACAAGCGGGTTATTGGGGTCCTGGTGAATGGATACGTCAGCCGCCACACCATCAATGGCCTCCCTAGCCTGATAGCCGCTCTCGAGACACATTGAAATTGGGGCCCTAGATCCCAACCAATATCTTTTTAGGTACGTTCGAACAACATCCCAAGGAACGAACCACCTATGATACCACTTTTTCACGACCCGACCTGACCTAGGCTCGAGCCACAACTACCCGAATCCCACCTCCATAGGCCAGGGGCTGGCAACAAGTGCCGAAGGGTAAACAACTAGGTGAGGCCTTTTCCTAAGTACCTGTACACACAAATGCATCCCACTCAATGAAAAAGTACAGAGTAAAAAAGAAATGTAAAGTGAAAAATGCTATAAATAGACCAAAAATGTGTTTCAACCTCTAAAAAGTACAATGTAAAAGCTGAAGTTAAACAAAAAAGAAAACGTGAAAAACACGTACCCAACCATAAAAGTGAAAAAAAACCTGGCATCAGGTAAACAAAAGTACAACAGCTGAGAGGGTCCCCCACCCGGAACTCAACTAACACCACCGTACGCGGTCCAAGATCTCAAGCCCCTAAGCTTCCTTGACATCACGATCTACCAATCCATCGTCTGCAATGGCACACAAAGTTCGGGCAAAGCCCAAGCAGGGGTGAGTATAAAAATACACAGTAGGATGCCTCGAAGGCTCTAGGGAGTAGCAAAGAAGGTACTGAAGAGGTGAGCAGTAGATCGAACACGGAATTGTAAATGACTACAATAGAGCATGAAATAAAGAGTAGAATAGATTATCTACTCAACCCAACAAGAGAAAGTATGTAGACTCTACCAAAGCACAAGGAGCTATGAATGGTGAGAATATGGACTTCTCGTAGAGTCTTAGCTAACTATTGCATGAGAGTAGGCCCGTCCAACTAGGATAATCTAGACATGGAAAGAACATGTCATACCCCGCGCATCTTTGCCTCTCTAGGAATGACGGAAACAAAAACACAAGAAGTGGGTACTGGAGAAAGGAATATACATATTCATATGCTCAACAAGAAACTCTAACATGATCGTAAGGGGATCTGTACCCCATTGTTCTGCCCATGAATGTGAGTCGCCAATAGTCCTTGAAGTAAACACCATCCATGCCCATCATCCCACACGTCTACCCCAAACTGCTAGTCAAGGGGCTCATATTACCTCACCATGACACTATCCGCTTTGGGCGCCACTAACTCGCCCGCACAGTTTTAGGTCGCGTCACAAGGACGTGTCTTGGTAGGGAAATCACCCCTCATACTTGAGAGTTATGGGGAAAGTCAAACCATACCTCTTCATTGTCACACAGTCGAGAGGTCCTCATGGTCAAAGATGTCACATCACTGACCTGTACAACCAAGGGTCCCGCTCCGGAAGTCACAGAGAAAAGCCACATACTAGCCTAGTAGTAAGGACTGAGTCTGAGAGAAGTAGTCGGGTAACCCACTACCTAGTCTCTGCCAGAGGGTAAAACCCTATGACGACGTTGGTTAACCCACTGCCCAGTCTCTGCTGGAGGGTAGAACTCTAAGAGGTCATTGGGTAACCCACTACCGAGTCTCTGCTGGAGGGTAGAACCCTAAGAGGTTGTTGGGTTACCCAAGGACCAGTCTCTGCTGGAGGGTAGAACCTTATGAGGCCATCGAGTAACCCACTATCCAATCTCTTCTAGAGGGTTGGACCCTAAGATGTCGTCGGTTAACACACTGTCCAGTCTCTGTAGGAGGGTAGAACCTAGGAGGTCATTGGGTAACCTGCTGCCCAGTCTTTTCTTGAGGATAAAACCCTAAGAGGTCGTTGGGTAACCCACTGCCAAGTCTCTGCTAGAGGTTAGAACCCTAAGAGGTCGTCAGGTAACTCACTGCCCAGTCTCTGCTGGAGGGAAGAACCCAAAGAGTTAATCAGGTAACCCACTGCCCAGTCTCAGCTAGAGGGTAGAACCCTTGGAGGTTGTCCGGTAACCCACTCCCCAGTCTCTACTAGAGGGTAGAACACAAGAGGACGTAAAGTATAACAAGGTGCGCATATGGGGCCCACATGACGTGTGGCCCTGTCTCATCTCCAAACCAAGTACAAAAACATTATCGGGTACAATCTACAACATGTACCTCTAAGAATCCCCGTATACTCCTAGAGTATACCACATATCTATCCCAAAGGATATCATGCACATGACTCCCAACAATAGTGCGAAGGTAGAAAACGTAATTTCACCAACCTGCTTCCTCCATAGCCCTAGCACAGCCAACCACAACTCTTTAAGAAATTAATTCACTCTCCCAAGAGTGGAAGTGATCACCCACCAAGGGGTCTCGACAGACATTGCTGGATGAACCGCCACTGGAGCACCTTTCATGCTTCAACATTTAATGAGGTCTCGAATGAGGCTCCACATGCCCAAACAGATCATAGCGTCGCAATCCTCATGTAAAAACTCGTGAGATAGACCATTTACTATCTCGAAACAGTAAAATGGTAAATATGGTACTATTCACTGTAGCCAGCCCATGTGGTTCCCACACCAAGATCCCAGAACTGAACAAACATATCACACCACTACGATCCCCTCGAAAAAACACACGAGATTGACTACCCAATCGCCCAAAACGGACACCCGGTGAAAAGGTAATATCCACCGTAACCAGCCTAGGTGAGACCCAAACCACGATGAATTTCACCGCACCACACACGAGAGGTGCTACATGGGAGCCGCATCCCGGTCTTGATGTGAAATGAACATATCACACCATTGTGATTATCTCAGAAAAATACACAAGATTGACTATCAACTTTTCTGAAATAGACACCCGGTGATAAAGATAGAAATCACTACCAACTCCCAAAACGACCATCGCGGGTCCCACACCATCATGTAGAATTAAAATGGGTGGATTGCGCAATTGCAATGCCCTTGTAAAAACACCTAGAATCAACTGATCGCACGCCCCGAACGAACGTCCGATGAAAAATTTGCAAAACGCTGCTCGCAGATTAAAAGATGGCCCCATTGGGCCCACGTCTCAGCTCTGGTTTCAATGCCCCAAAACCCCTTGGAAATTTCCACCTCGATGCTAGGGTCTCAACTCCATAGACAATGCTCAAATCAGACACTAGATGTGTCTGCTCCATCCAAAACATGAACTCCAGGAAAAACACCAATCCACTTAACGTACGTGTCGTGCCACCGAGCCCCTTGTCTCAGGAATTAAAAATCCCCGAGACCATCTCAAAAGCATTGTATCTATATAAGGGACGTGTTTCTACATAATGCATGCAAAATAGACACCCATAGTTGTAATTAACAGTGTCCGAAGTTGACGGGACAAATCCCTTTGGGCTAGACCGGCCTGGGCCGTCCCGCCTCGCCCGGCCTGGCTCGTAGCGCTGGCTCGCGGATCAGCCACACGTGCCGGATGTGGACCCACGGTCCACCCACTGATCGGCCCTCATGGAATTTCGGCACCCCGTGTGTAGACCCGTGGGATGCGGGTCATGTTTCCCTCGCGGGGTCGCGCGCTGAGACCCCTTTCCACCCATGTCGTCGCCTGGAGCCCGCCGCGCGGAGGAGTCGCCGCTGCCTCGCCCTCCTGCAGAAGCCCGACCGCCCTACTGCCAAACCATTGACGACCGCTCGGCCGATCGTTCCTCTGCTAGGACTCGCTCTGCCACCACCCTAGCCCACGCCGCCGCCGCCTCGAACCGCCGAAACCTCACCAGAAAACCCCCAAACCACCTGAAACTTCGTCGCATAGCTGCGGACGCCTCAGAGCTCGGAATTCAAATCCAAAATATGCGTTGGAAAGATAATATCATAAAATAATTAAATATGGGATTAACGTGAAAATATAATGGCAATTCGAAACATATATATATATATATTCAAAGAGGGTTCAGAAGTTTATAACAAAAAACGGATGATCCAACCTTAATGGTCATTGCCTGACGCTTCACCGATGATCTGCTGGAGTTGTCGCGCCTTACTAGAGAGGTGGATGAGAGGAGGTGTTCCTGTTACCTTGGGAGGGTTTGCGCTAAGGGGAAACAAAGAAGGGGGAGAGAAGTGTTTAAATAGAAAACAATTAAACACCCCCGCCCGTAGTCCCCGTACTCGAACCCTCAGCGGGGTCAAGGTTAAGTCTCCCCTAGGGTAAAATACACATTCTGAGCCCAAACGTGGTCTCGGAATTTTAATCTGATCCCTCCTTAAAAAGTTATTAAACTAAACACCCGATGCCACTAAATTAAAAAAAGGCCCCATTGCCTATTTTTCACAGAAGGCCCGTGCCCGCGAAAATTTACACCCCTCATAGGGTAAACGGAACGTTCCGGACTCAATGGTGCCGCTAGTGTTCCTATCTTAGGAACGGTTTATGATATACTTGTATTTAAACATTAAATGAATAAATTAATTATTTTATTTATCTTTTTAACATTCCAGTAACGGGCGAGGGTTACCAATGTCCCGTGCCGACATGTTTTATGTTGTTCCTCGGGTAAACACACCATTTCAGACACACTCATACGCTCAGATTTCTGACTCGGATCTTTGTTTAGGAGATACCCTATTTATTTGGTGATCCCAGTGTGAACGCACTGAAAATTTATTTCCGGCCACACTGGGGCTTGGAATCAAACGTCTTCTAAATGTGCTTCTCTAGAATAAAATGAAGAATATTCCAAAGTCATTTATGAAAAAAAGGTTCTTAATAGAAACAATAGGAATGATATGTGAGTAGAAGATAATTAAAATAGTCTTATGTGGAGATTTTAACTTTAGAAATAATAATAATGTATAATTTTCGAAAGAACATAGAGAACCAGTGGTTGGGAAGCAAGGAATTGTACACTCTGGTGTTTGGTGGCCTACATAATTTAAATCTAATATCTGGAAACTATACTACGGTACATTTATCAATGATTACACTTTGAATTTATGGGTTTACTTTATAAAAAACAGGATCATGTTTCATAAGTGGATGTCCATGGTTGTGAATGATTCTGTGACTAAAATGAAATAATTGAGGCCTGAAGGTGGAGGAGTGTATAGAATTTAGTATTTTTGGCAATTATAATCTAATAAAAAAATTGGGATAAGACTCTTTCAGGTACACCACAACAAAATGTTTTAAATGGAAAGATAATTATGAAGTTTAATGTATGTTCCCATAGTATGAGTACAGCATTATGTTTTTCTATAATCTTATAAGTAGAGGTTGTGAATATGGTCTTATTTTACCTAAATAATAGTCCATTTATACCAATGGATGGTTGTATAAATGAGAATATATTGCTAGTAAAAGAGGCAAGATTATATTATTTAAGAGTCTCTATTTGTTTTTGAAATGTATATATAAATACTAATGTAAGGAAGAAGATTATTTTTATATCGAAATAATATTTATTTATTGGATACAGTGTCAACGATGTTGGTTACTAGTTATTTTAACATAAAAAATTATGATCATAAAAACTGAATGTGATATATAATTAATGTTTCCTTTACAATAATACTAATAAAGTTAAAATTAGTGGATGAAATAATGGATTGGAGCACCATGATAAATTGGATATTAAAGGTGTACCTAAGTATGTAACACCAAAAATAGTGGATCCTACCTATCAATTGGAATTAAGGATATCAAAAAGGTGATAAAAAATAGACAATAGAATTTTTCATTGTGAAACTATTTTTTTATTGACTAATGAGGAAGATCCTAGAATATTTTAAGAGGCAATGTAATTAAATGAGTCATAAAATTTGGAGTTGGTAATGAAAGAGTAAATTTATTTATATCATGATAAATATGATTGAGAGATAACACCATTTCTATAATGGAAAAAATAATTATATAATAAATGGGATTGTTAGGTGGTGAATAAACATGATGGTAAGAGGAGGTACAATAAAGGCCAATTGTGAAAGGTTTTCATGTGAAGAAAGGTACATACTTCACTGAAATGTATTCACTTGTAGTTAAGTATTCCACCACATAAGTGGTTCTTAGTATTTTTGTGTAATAGGTCTTATATCGTGTGTATCTTTATATAAATACTAAATTATATCAATGAGATATATTAGATGATATTTTTATGAAAATGTAATAGGTATATAATGAATTTGGAATGTAATACATAGTGTGAAGAATCTATAAGAGATTATATGTTTGAATGGAGGAACTCATGATGTGGGACAAGAAGCTCAATGTTGTGTCGGGATATAATTCCTAAAATTAATATTGTTAAGATCAATGATGAAATTTTAAGTATTTTAAGGAATAATACATTATATTTATTTGGTTATTGGATTTCATGATCATTGTCGGATCTTTTATATAGAGGATTGATGAGATTAAGGGGAAGTTCTATAAGAGGATTGATATGAATGATCTTGGTGTAGCAAGGATGATGTTGGGGATAAATATAAAGAGATATCAAAGATCTAGAGAAAATATTTTATGATTGAATTACTACTTTTGAATTTTTTTAGTAAATTTTGAATACTAGAAGTATTGGAAGTGTATATTCCCCAAGATTTTAATATACATTTTTAATATTGTGGTAACCAAATAAAAAAAGGGTTTGAGTACAAGGAAATGGTTCCCCAAAAATTAACTATTGGAATCATAATGTATTCCTTGTATTATACTCAACCATATATTTCTCATGTAGGGGGATTTGTAAGAAGGAATATGGAAAAACCATTAAGGAAAAATTTGGAAACAATGAAGTGGATATTGAGGTATCTATAAAATAGAAAGGAATTATTTCTATGGTTTGGGATAGGAAATTAATTACATGGATATTAGAATGTTTCCCCTAGTGGTTATTTGGACTGTAAGAGGAGTACTAATGGTTATGTTTTTACCTATAGGAGAACTATAAGGATCCAAATATTTTAGATACTAAATAATGTGGTACTATCTACCATAATGATAGAATATATTTTTAAAACTGATGTAAATAAGGAGATGATTTTGGGGGAGAACATATTGGAGGATTTGGATATAAATAAACAGGACAATGTATTTTATTATGATATACAGAGTATTATACATATTTAAAATTACCCAATTTTTAATTCATAGAGCAAGGATATTCTGTTTAAGTACCATTTCACCATAGGTGTAATATAGGATGGACCATTGGAATTGTAATTTTTTTTGGAACCAATAATTTAAAATATATATTGAAAGAGATAATGGTGATTGAAATGTTAAATCCCTGCATTACCACTTCTAGTCATTATTAATGTATAGATGATGAGATGAATAATATTAAAGAACATAGTGAAGATATATAAGGGAATACAAAAAATATTTAAAGAATATTTACTTGAAAATGACACTTTGATGGTAATGTTCCCATTATAATGTTAACAGATATGAACATTGGAAGAAGAATGTTTTCTATTGCTAGAACCATGAAAGGATATATGTTTTATGGGTCAAACTCATAATGAGAGTATTTAGGAATAGTATGACCAAATCCAAGGATGATAGTGGAAAAACTTATTAGTGTGAAATGCTATAAAAAGGACCAAAACTGTTGTGGATTGACCTCTATAATGAGTTTTCTAGGGGTTATAGGTGAAAAACACCCTCAGTAAATGGTTTGAAGGATGGAGGCCCCTAACCCATAGATTATTTGAATTACAAAAACTGTAACTAAATTTTGAAAAGTGGATCTATGAAAATGACATTTATGTATAGATTTGTGTACTTTGAGATGGTATTGTAGCATCATGTGACAAGAAACACTAACATGTCATAGTAGCTTTGTGCACTTCCAGACACCGGTCACTATAACATTGTGAACTCACTGGGTAGTGGGTAGAATTTATTCATAACATAATTCATTATCTTATTCAATAGAGGGATACATTTTTTTTAAAATCCATGGTATTCTACCTATAATTATACTCATCAATATAGTGAAATATATTCCACTCCATCGATGTACGGATTATTCATGAGCCATATAATTATTTATTTGGCTTTATCTTATTCTGTTTTTTTTATTTTTTTCTACCAATTACTATTCTTTTACAATATTATTTAATTTAATAATTTCTACAAGATTTGAATCATGTGGAATAAAACTTTTATTTGGGAGTGCCAAGTTTGGATTTATACAATTTAATATTTCATATTGAAGATGGAATGTTAAAGATCAACAGTTTTGACAAAAGTGACATCACTTATTGGGTGATAAACATAGAAGGCAATATTTATAGAAAAAGATTAAATTTTCTATTTTAGGTGAAAAAACTAATGGATATTTAGAGAAAATATAGGGTGATACTTTATAAACAAGTTATGTGACTTGTATACCTTTTGAATTATAAAAAAATTCAATTCGACATTAGATATGAGAAGACGATGGGTTGTTTGAAAAAATAACTAATGAATATATATACATGAGAATCCTTCTACATTTAACAAATTGTAATAAAATAAATGACAATTAAATATTAATATTATCGAAGGTAATATTGATTATAATCATTCTAAAAATAGTAACACCATAAAAATTCTATTCTTATTACTGGGAATTGACCTAGGTAACCAGGTATGAGAATTGGTTTTATTTTCATCATTAGATAATAGATGGAAAGAAACTGTAAAACTTTTGAGTACTTATTTGGAGAAGAGAATATTACTTCTGAAAGAAGTGTGAGACCCAATCCCCAATATGTAAATTTCAAGAATTGAATTAGGAATATTCTCAGGTTCCTCTCTAAACATGCAAAGAAAATGCATATGTGTACAATGAGATAATTACCTAGGATGATAAAAATAAATAGAAAAGAGTCAAGAAAAGATAATGGTTTATGGTCATACATATAATAATTGTAAGAAAAAAATGACACATCATGAAGGAGTGAAGATAAAAGTTTAATTGTTAACTACTGATGTTGTTGATACAAGGTAAATTCTAATGTAATTGTAATCATGGTTTTTAGTGGATGGGTCTTTATTTAAACCATGCTTCGGAACATAATTCCACATTTTGGAACACATTAATATTTTTTTTAGACATTGGTAAAGGCTAGAAGGATCCATCTGGTGTATTGATGTTTTTCAAGTGAACTAAGACCTGAAAATCACAATTTTGGGGGTCTTAATAGGGAACATAAATTTTCTAAAACATTGTGGTCCCAACAGAAAATCGTGCGGCCTGAACTCTTGGTTTCGTATTTTTCACATGAGATGTGCATTGTTTACCCAAATTGTTTTCCCATTCTATATAGTTAGTGCCCATTAGGTAATAACTAAGCACTATCCACTACATAGTTGACACACTATTAGGAAAATTGTTCATTACAACCATGCGAGGTGGGTTTCATAAGATGTTGGTGCCGCACAATATACATCCGGTTTGGAAAACCATGCGTTCAAACTGTACAACATAGTTTTTAAATGTGAAATTAATATTTTTAGATTTATTAGTTATAAAATTAATTTTATTCTTTATTCTTCTCCTAGAAGCTGCATGCAGTACCTCCCTTCCCACGTTGGGCTATCCTCCTCTCAAACCATGGTACGAATATATCTCATTCATTTGAAGTCCAAATTGAACACTGTATGTTTTTATATATTTTTATCGGTTAACTACTAGTAGTGATGGTTTCACGATATAATAGTTGGTTTAATATAAACTCATTATAGAGTGTCAGAAAAGAATAAAAAAATAACAAAAAAACATTGAAGCAGTAAAAATTGAAATAAAGAGTAGTTGAATAAGAACCTTCTAAATGAATATATTTACCCAATTAGGTCTATTGGGGCTTATTTTTAAGGACCCCAGAACTCACTAATAAGAGAAGGGTGAATGAGAGATTCAAATTTTTATTTTAAAGTAAATAATCTGTTTCCCATGTTGGTTGTAACCTATTAAACCCATCTGATGGTAATATGATTTAATTTAAACAATCACATGAAATGAGACTAAACAATAGTGTAATTTGGTTCAGAACTAAGGGATAGTCAATGGATCATAAGATGAAATTGTGTTGTTCATACCAAAATACACCAATCTTCAGTAGTTGTGGAATACAAAAGATCATAGATAGTCACACTATTCTTGGGACACCTCATTTATATTATTTTAGGGAAATCACTCTACGTCCCTTAGAACACTTATGTCGACCCCCTATCTTACTAACTTGGGTGAATTCTTACATAGTTTGTTGATTTGAAGTTCAATTCCATATATTGGCATTACAATATTTTTCCCAGTCTAACATGAGTCTCTACATGAACCCTATAATAATATTTCTGCACTCTAAAATCACTATTCCCTTAAACATGATGTTTATAATTGATCTTTGTGGAGTTACTTTGAAGATATCACGGCCGTACTGATGCAAACTAACTTCATAGAAAAAACTACCTTCATGAATCTCACTATATCATTGTGGAAAACCCCATCATTATGAATCAATCATTACATAGAATCATTGAAATCATTCAATACCTAACTTTACTTTTCATGATTCTCATGATTGCATACAAAACCATATTCCTGAATCTCCTCATCCTTCATCAAATTAGAGAGATTATAACTTTTCACTGATTATTTTTTATAACAAATGAAAATTATTTAGGCTCATATTTATTGGCTTGAACATTCATGAGGCTCCATCACATTTTTTAGATTTTTTTGATCTATAAAAAACATCTTCACAAATCTCTTACTTTGAAGAATCTCTCGTGGGATATTTCTCAGTCATGTAGATCATCGTCAATGCATTGTAAATTCATGATTCTCCATTTCTCATAGTCATGAAGAACACCATCAACCCAACACAAAATCATAAATATCACCTCTAAAAAACCATTTCATTGTGAAACCCATGCCTTTACCATATTTATGAAAATTTTATTATAGAAAACAACCATTCATGGTGTGAGCCCCTTTCTCAATTTTTTGATCCCAAAATTCTGGAAAACATTGAGAAATGACCCCACCTTCAACTATATAGTCATATTTCGTTATAAGATCACATTCCATGTAACGTCACTGGTCATCCAAGTATTTATTGAAAAAAACACAATCTTATCTCTATTTATAGTAAAAAAAATCTTAAGGTTCCACATGATTCATATAAGATAACTCATTGGTGGATGTGTTAAGTTGTTAAATATTAGGAAAGTACATTTGGGTTTTATTTTGATGAACTCATGTTTTTTCTTAGGAATCTCATTGTTATCCATATATGTTATAATATAAAATGGAATTAAATTCATAAAAATATTAATTATGATGGGATTTTAATAAGTGGTTATTTTTTTAAAAGGATGACTTATAAGACTTGACTATATAACATGGTATTTTGGTTTAAATAGTTTAAATGTTTAAAGATTTAATTTTGATCAATGTAATGGTTTAAAATGGAACCTCAATTGGTTTAAATCATTTAAAGGATCGTGTATGGGTATTTTAATCGTTTCCTTTGATTTTCCTTAGAACAGAAAAGAGATCAACTTCTATAAGCCTTTTTATTTTAAGAAATATCTTAAATGATAAGTGATGGACATAGTGAAATCTATTTTGTGTTACCAAGTTACGTGGTTAGTGCTTATGATTTCGTAAGGGGATATCATGTTGTAGGTAACACCCTTAGATATTAAATGTCTTTCCAAATTCATGGAACTGTCAGATATAAAGTGACATTCGGGTGTTTTTTTCCCAAGTAGGACTATTATTTTTTAAATGACACCCTTTTTGGATTGTAGGACATGGTATTCCTCACCTTTTTTATGGGAGTGATCCTCGAGTAATAATTGGTTTCAAAAGATTTGATATTACTAGGGTAGGGTATTCTGCATCATAGGTTGAATGACCCTTTCTTCTTCTTCAATTGTAGAAAACTTGGTTTGTCATCATCTACATTAATGGTCGAATGATGAAATATATCTCTTGGTTATATCTCTTGTATAGACCTCTTGATACTAATATTTATATGTAGAAATCCTATGGATAATATAAATTGCGTTTTTTCTTTCTTTTGAAACCTCATGTTGTGTGAATTCATATATGATGTACCCATTGGGTTATAAAATTGTTTCATGAACTAGCTGTGTTTGGTAGAATCTGTTTCCTAGTGTTGTTGAGTATGTTATTGTGTCATATATATATTAGAGTGATTTTTGAGTTAAAGTAATGAATTCATCCAAATTCTCAGGATGATGTTCCAGGAGGATTGAGTGTTTTGATACATCAATCGGGTTGGTTTTGGTGATTCTTTCAAATTAATTAACCTTTGTGAGCACGAATTGGGTAAGTATCATGATTTAATTAAGGTGGATCTAATCTAGAACACTTATGAGCAACAAGTATATCAATTATTTTGAGGTCAAGAAAAATCCTATGGTGGGGAATTCCATGTTAGTTCTATTGTATGTCTCAATGCTTTGTCAAAATCATGTCGATGATGTGGTTGGATATGTATGCACCCCCAAAGAAACCCCATTGGTTTTGGATGTTCATTATTGGTAAAACATGAGAAATCACAGGAGGTCGACTATTAGTGGATGAATTTTTATTCTTTTGATTTGTATGTTTTTCTCTTAGTGTAATATTATTTCATGGATGAGTATGTCCCCAAGATTGATGTTATCCTTGATGAACTAAGTGAGGATTAGTCTTGTGTCGTGATAATGTTTTAAAAGAGGTGTGCTAGGTTTTTTAATCTCTATCATACTTTCACAATGGATGTTTGCAAATTTTAAAAGAAATTTTAGTCATGATTAATACCTGGATTCTTTGAAGGAAGTCCTTTGGTGGAATCCTGGACACAAACCATTTCACATTGACATGACATCGAGAGATTTGCGGCTATGGGTTCTATCAAATATCGGATGTGGATATCATGGCCTTATGTGAACATGTCACTTGTAAAAATGGAGTATTTACTACCTAGGGTTAGTTCCTTTGACTCCAATTGGATGAATCCACAGTATTTTGTGACTTTTTGAGATTGGAGGTGTTTTATAATGGATAATGATTCTAGTGGTATTCACATATGTTCATGATGAAATATGATAGTTTTATGTGATAAGGTGATTGTTAGACTAGGGGACATCACCAAAAGTTAGTTATGGACTTTGGTGAAAATACTTGTTGTAAACATGATATTCCTCATGACAAGGCATTACAGTTAAGTCTATAATACTTTTTCCATCTATGCTGGTAAATTTTTAAAAATGTAGGCTTTGGTGGAACAATTTTTTTATTCTTGTTTGATTTTTATGATTTAAAGGATCCTTTTTAGCACATCACTAGGTTAAGGTTTGATAGTGAATTGGTGGGTTGAGACTTTCATGGAGTTTTTTTGTGACTAGTTTCAGTTTGTCGATCGAGATTCAAACATTTCATTATTATTAGGTTACTGATATTTCCTCGAAAGCAATCTTCTTATCCATTTTATTAAAACTACACCAATTTTTTTCTAGAACACTTATAGGTGTGCATTCAAGGGAATTATAGTGGTGGAGGTATGGTGGTTTTTAATTTTCCTCTAATTGTGTAAAAACCCATAGTGGGGAGCACATTATGTCATATGTTTAAACAAATCATTACAAAAGTGTGAATGGGGATAAATGAGATTGGGAATGCAACATTTTAGTGTTTCCATTTGGAAATGAGAATTGGCACTAATTTTTGTGTCTTAAGTGTCATATGATTGAAAATATTTTTGACATAAATTTTAAATTTGGAAACGTAATGCAACCATTTGATCAAAACATCACAATCCTCATAGGCCATGTTAGGTGTAATGCCCCGACCCCAATTTCTGTGAGTCGGTGCATTATTACATAACATTGGCATGATTTCAAGGAATCATGTCCTGAAATACCTATCATTTTAGTCTCCTTGGATGTACTAGATAAATAAATATGTTTTACATTACATTATGAAATGAAAAAAGCAATATTGTGTCTCCTTTCAACACACTCATATCCCTTAGCCAGACCCTTCAGGTATGTCAATATATACTTATGTGCATCCAGGGAAAATTTAAACATAAGAAAGGGGTGATCTCAGATCATCAATAAGGATAACAATATAATAGAAACTATCATAAATAATAATAAACATTTAATCAAATTTATAATACTAAAAAACAAGCCGTTTAAACATAAACTTCAACATAATATGGAAAATATAAATCAAATAATGAAATTTACTAATTCGCATGCATATTCTACTAGTCAAATAATCACATGTGATATCAATATATAATCTAATAATGATGTAAATTCATAATTCTAGACATCATATTCACAAATTCAAGGCCTCATGCTAAGACCATAAATATAAATTTTTTTCAAGGCCTTGAGCAAAGACAGTAGTTTGTCTAATGAGACCTACCGATGCATCAAGGGTATATAATAGGACCCATCCATCACTTACTAAGTATAATTCATTTCGCATAAGAAATGGGTGAAAAATAATCTAAACATTGTTATTAAAACTAGCATACGAAATGTTGATACATTGACCACAAACCATGAATGATATAAAAATAGCACATCCATAGTCAAACATAACTCATTCAATAAAATATGGAAGATTGTATTATAATAAATAAACCTCAATCCAGAATAAAATACAATGAAGGATATTGACGTATATTAATATAATCATTAAAACGATTCGAGATAAATATCCCCTTCTTATGGAAAAAAATTAAAAGTCTCACTATTTATCAAAGAATTACTTTAGAATAGATTTTTTAATCAATGTGTACCTTACCACTTTGAATCTTTTGAAAGAAATTTGAATTTTAAAACATTATTTTCCATATAAATAAATCCTTAAAACCATTTTTAAAACATATACCATAATGATAATGATTTAGAAGAATAAATATTTAAAATAATGTAATTGATATTTTTGTTAAAGAGTTCCTAACTAAATGAAAGTTGCTTGAATACAAATAATTGAGGAATAAAATTAATCAAAACGTTATAATAGCATTATAAAAAATATATTCATTGTAAAATATGTCAATGTATAGTATATACACCATATAAAAATTGAATTGGCACATAACAAAAAATAAGATTCAATGAAATGAAAATTGAGACGAAATACCTTATAAAGACCATATCATTAGTTTAAGGATAAAAAAATGACATAATTATGTGTAAAAAATATAAATACAATAAATATTATTTGACATTTAGTGTAAATAAATAAGATGTAATTCACAAATATTATTGGGAAAACAAAACCAATGACTTGGATGTTTAAATAAATGAACAGAAAATGAGTTAACATTACCCCCATAAAGTTCATATCAATTACATGAGAATATACGAATTAAGTCAGTTTAAAACCAAATGAGTGGAAATTGAAATTAAAAATTCCCTTACCAATTTGGTAACATACTAAACATACACCACATTAAAGAAGGATCATACAATGAATATGTAAATTACCATATGTTAAATTATATTACACAAATAATACAATCATGGGTAGTACAGACAATACACAAAAGGAAATAGTGGAAAATATAGCATGAATCTCACGAGAATAAAAATTGAGCTGAAAACCCCTTACCATGTAATTTTCATTAGTGAAGGGTACTTTATCCTCCTGTATAAGGATTAAATAAATATTATTTAATTATTCAATAACCATATATATAAATATTATATCATATACGATCCTCTAATATTGGTTGCTAATAATATTTAAGTAGTATCATTGTTTTGGGTGTTAATTGATTTATTTTCCTTTATATGTTCTGTTACATAAGTCATGATTGTTATGAATATGATATATTTTAATCAAATAAATAATTATATTATGTTCAAAAATATTAGTTTTTAAATCATATAATGAAAATTATTCTTGAATGGTTACGATGGGGAATGAAATCTCATCACGTCATGGAGACGGTAAGTAGTACGAATGAACTAGCGACAATATCATTATATTTTTATTGAAATAATATGTAATTGGTTTTAATATTATATATATAGAATCATTAAAATGTTATATTTATTAGTTACATAAATTATACTCATTATTATTCCAATCTAAATAATGATGCGTTGAATAAGAAATTACCCCACAACGTGGAGACGGTAAGTTGTACATACGCACGTATGGTGACTTTGTCATTCATAGGGTGAATAGAATAATTAATATGGTTGTAAAATATTTATAATAACATATCAGTATGTATAAGATACTGAATTTATTTTTTCAGTATGTAAAAAACAATGAGATTGGAAGTGGAAGAAGAAAAGAACATTGAAAGAGGTGATTAAATAATTATCTCTTATTCTGGTGCTTCCATTTTATTTGAATAAATGGAATCCTTAGGATGGATTTCAGATCAATGTAATGATTATAATCTAAATTGATGGTAGTTGGTAGGATATTTGAGTAGGTTTTGGCCACGAAAAATGGCGTTGGAGGTGTGAATTTGAGAGAAGGGGATGTACCCTTTAATGAGAGAGGTGAGGGGCACTTTAGGAAGAGCTTGAAATATTAATTTACTATAAATATTATTTTTGGTTTCTAATATATCCAAATGGATTTATTTTGAGGATAAGGTGGATATGGGTCGATATTTTCTTAAAAAATAGCAATTAGACATGTTTAGATCACTATATTAACCTTATCTTTTGTATTTAACTCCTAGTTAAATAGTTTATGATTTACCATGTCTTCTTGTATTTATATATGAAATGGTTAATAAATTAAATAAAAAATGACAAGAGATCCTCAAGTTGTTAATTAATTACATATCTAATGTTATCAATGTACTTTGAATGTAACATATATTTTTAGGATATTATATCATTTAATAAAATATTATTTGTTTTAAAAACTCATTTATGTCAATATTGAATTTATTTAGAATTTGGTTTTTTTTAAAGTCATATAAACTTCATAACATCGAAAAAAATACATTGAATCAACCCAAACATGTAAAAATATCCTATTAAATTCGTGTATGGCATCAAAAATATCAATTTAAATATATTTTAATAATTATAAAATCAATTATTTTAATCATTTGTTAATAAGGTAATTATTTCATCATCATTGTGTCATAAATAATTTTAATTATTTAATATATGAAAAATATAAATAAAATAATATATTTTAGGAAATATTTTTATATTTTTAATGAATACTTATAGTAGAATTTGTATTAAGTATAACCATATATTAAATATGTTTCAATTATTAAAATTTGAATTTAACACTTTTAAAACTTTAAGTAAAATATAATAAATGCCCTAATCTAAACCAAATGGTTAAAAAGATCTAATTTTCGTCCAAAAGATTATTTTTGTCGAAAAACACATATCCAACAGAATTGGGAAATGTGTTGGTGGTAATTATAATATTAATTTTACCTTTAATAACCTTATTTACTTATAAGAATTGTAAATAAAAATGAAAATATAGCATTAACCATAAATTGTTTTCATCCAATTGAACCACATTTTAGTAACTGATGTCAACCGTGTATCTTAAATTTTTAAATTCAATTTAGAAAAGTGGTAAAATTACTTAGTTTTCAAATTTTCAAATGTTCCTGGAAGGTGGGTAAAAGACGTTAAGAAGTTCAACAAAATTTTAAATATATAATCTTATAATAAAATGACTCCGATTAATTACATTGAACTAATATAGGTATTATGTGTCAATTTTTTATTTAAATTAAATAAAAATAAAAATAAAATTTATTTAAATAAAATGTCGATTTAAAATAATATAGAGTTCTTCACTATTCATCAAAAAAACTTAATGTTTTTAATAAAATACAAAAAATTCACCCTCAGATAATTTTTATATTATGAATCAAAAAATGAAGTATATTTTGGAAAAATTAAATTTATAAAATACCAACACTTGGGTATTAAAATTCATAAGTAATTTTAAAATGGATCATTAGATTAGTCGTGGTGGCTAGAACTCAAAGTTGCGTACAAATAGAGCTATTGTATTATTCAAATAGAAGTGTACCGTGTAGTCTTGGGGATTTATATTCTACCCTCCTTCAATAAATTTCATCCTCTCAATTTAATCTCAGTATTGAAATCTAGGTATTTGACATTTAAAAATATCTTAGTTGAGATCCGAAATCGAAAAATGGAATAATGGGGCCTCTATTTTAAAATAATGAATTGTAATTATGAAATTTACCTGAAATAACACATATTAGGGTTCTATGATGGAAAACATGTATATGAAAAAAAACTAACCATATAGTTCTGATGGAGAGTGATAGAGAATATTATGAGAATAAGGATAACAATATGAAATCTATCAAGTTGTGATGGGTTAAATGGTTTTCGATTACCTAGTAGGAAGTATAAAAAGGAAACATTTTTGTTTTAAGTTACTTTTCATAATGTTGAGGAATTATTTTATGATATTTACTAATAACATAAGGAGATATAGTTACATTATAGGTATAGTTTCATCCTTTAATAAATTTTGACCACAAACTCAACTTTTATTCAAACGATTAGTATTCAAGATGAATAAATAACACCAAAAGTTCTAGAATCAACTTATTAAGAATCACATAATACAAAAAATTTGACCTATATATTTCTCTTGTCTTTGGACATTAGCCAAAACCGAAATGGTTAGTACAAGATCAGATGATACCCACAAATGATATTCATTTATAGAAAGAAATACTTTTCTTAATCTCCAAAATTAAACAAAAAATACCAAATGTTCAAAAGGATTTTATTACATAGTCTTCCCTGATAAGTCTTCACGTTTACCATCAAATAAAATCAGCTACTCATAAAGTAAGATACTTAAAATTAATTAACCTAATCACATATTCTAAGTGATAGGTTAATCATTTCCATAAATTAACCAAATATCTATAATTGATTAATGAAAACATAGATTCTTCCAAAATAAAATTCCACTATTACTCCTTAAATGAAATAACATGGTATTCAATTTTCCTTAGGAATATAGTGCTCCCAAAAGAGTGAAATTCTTCCAAAATAAATTTTTTCACATAATCAAAAAATCATTTTCCTATACTAAGGATATCCATTTGCTAAATCATATGTTGCCAAAAATGAACTTATTCTTGATCCCTAAAATATTTTTAGTAAAAAAAATTAGTCATAATACCCACAGACATCACGTAGTCCACTAGTAGGTGTTAAATCCCAATCGCACTGTGGTTGTGGGTTTAATTCTCACACCATTATCTGACACAAGTAGTGTTCACTAGGGTCTGCATTTTGTCCTTTTTCAATAACTATATAATTATATAACATTCTTAAAAATGAGGTAAATTCCTAAAAAATAACCATAACATATTTTAACTTTATATGTTATCGCATACCGTACATTTTCACCTAGAAAACTAATAACCATAATTGCCTCAAATTCAAGTATCATAAAAACCCAAATGTTTCTTTATAAATATATCCAAAAATGAAAAGATAAATCTTAATTAAATAGAATTTTACATAAAAAAACTGTAGGGTTACACATAAAAGAGAAAATTATTCCAAAGTAATCCCATCAAAAAAGATAATTAATAGTTTTCAAAATTTCATCATCCACTTATTTCAACATAGGTTCTTCCTTGATCTGGAGGGTATCCTATAGTGAAGGGAAGTGAATCGGGTAATTCCCAGGTCCCAAATATTTACAAAAAATGTCTGTAAATGTATTTTTAGGATCATTATTATTTTCTTCCATAATACTCTTCATTTTTTCCTAGTAATTATTTACATTATGTCCTTCTTTCCCACACATAATGAATTTCTTTGATCCATTGATACACTTTAATTGGTGTCTCCTTCCACATTTACTACGTGATGGAAATTTATCATTCTGTTCTCCATGGTCTATACTTGTAGAGACCCTAAGCTTATCGTACATGGACATTACATTACTTTTGCGGAATACTTAGTACATAACAAAAACACACACACAAGGATCGTAATAGTTTAGTGTCTTTGGAAACTCGGAACGTAATCTTCTAATCGTGGTGGAAGATCTTCAATATCTCCCATAAAGATCTTCCCTTTTTTTTACCTAAAAACCTTTCTTTATAACCTGGGGAAATGAAAACATAAAAGGGTTAGCTCAAATGCTCAGTAAGGGTAAACAAAAGAAATATCAATCACATCATATACATAAGAACATAGCTTTTGGAAATCTTAACCTGCAAAAGAGCTCATAATATCATAACATGGGATAAATCATAGAAGTGAAAATGAGATCCCCATAATCATAACATAAAACTTGAAACATTGTGGCATGCACACATAATCATGGAAAATCATTTCTTGTTAGTCAAGACTCATTGCCAAGACTATCTTAGTGGACAAAGTCCCTTTCTGAATCGAGTAACCCTTGTTTCAGTCCTGTTTCACTGAACCGGTATAACCTACCGTTCCAGCCCTGTCTATCTCATGAGATATAAAATCTTTACCCAATGCATTGGAGGGAGATATAGGTCCCACCCATCTTATAATGAATCCTTTCTTATGTGTGCCACATAATCATAATACATACATCATAGAGTAACCCATGTAATAAAAATGGGATTCTTAAACAACATGACATCATAAAACAATTCATATAAGATAAAGTAATTCATAAAAATGTTTCCATCACAACATAATCAAATCCATGTAATAATAGGGATAAAAAAAGAACCCTTTTATTATCTTAGATGGAAAATAATTTTGATAAAATACTTGAACTTCATTCTTGAGGAAAATATCCTTTCTACTTCAAAAACATTTTTCCTTTCATAACATGTCATACAACTTTAAAATAAAAGAATTTGATTAAAAATAAACTTGAAAACTTGTAAAGGAAGCTTCTTGGAAATAATGTTTTAAAAATCCATTCATGCCGTATAAGTTAAAAAGAAACATTCTTCGTACTTTTGTCGGAAAAGTCAAAAAGTACCTC
Organism: Viscum album; assembly: GCA_963277665.1. NCBI lineage: Eukaryota > Viridiplantae > Streptophyta > Magnoliopsida > Santalales > Viscaceae > Viscum > Viscum album. Next base: position 673,012,007 of record OY728133.1, read on the forward strand.
GTACGAAAAAAAACGACAAAAGATTCCTTTCATATTCTTTACTAAAAACTCACCGAAGGGTAAAATTGGATTTAAACTAGTGTAAGTGGATGGAAACAATATTACATATTGACGTAACTTGGATGTGGATGATAAAATACACCCCAATAAATACTTACGAATAAACAATCTCGGATAAAAATGAGATTGTGATATTTCCCTTACCTTATGTCCGACTTGCTTTGTAAGTGTCCAAACCTCCTGTATAATGATTTATATCATGTTATTGACTTATTCCAGAATCATATTCATTGTTATGATATCATATATGGTTCACTTATGACGTTATATTACCCGTTCTTTTGTAAATTCCATGTTGAAGAAGCGTTTTGGGTAAAATCGTTTCATTTATCTTAGGTGTTTTGACTTGTTGTTCTTGACATCATTATTACTTATATCATGATTTACTTACTTCCAGAATATAAAATATGATTTATATACCATATATATTCAGTATATATATATATATAATAGATAGATAAATAAAATGAAAAACACCGTTCATGGAGACGGTAGTCCGTACGTACGCATGAACGCTGTTTTACTTTCCTTATTGTCTTGAAATGGAAGTAAGTAGATGACATACACATATATATACATAAATCCAGTAGCTTTATAATGTCATATATTTCATTATTATTTCTTATATATACTTTATAATCATTCTTAAATGGTTAACATGGAGAATGAATCTCATCGCGTCGTGGAGACGGTAGTCCGTACGTACGCACGAGCGATGATATCATTTCCATAAATATTGAACTGAATTGGATTGGATTATACAATATATCAGAATCAATATGATGTTGTAATAACTATGTATAGTTATTCTTTACACCATTATACCCATCCATTTAAGGTGGTGGTGGAAAATAGATTACACCACGGCGTGGAGACGGTATTCCGTACGTACGCACGCGCGGTGATTTCTTTTTCCGTAGGATGGATAGATGGTGAAATAGGGCTGTTTCATACTTATAATAACATATCAGTATATGAGTGATACTGATGTTATTACTTCATAATGAAACAACCTAATAAGAAGAAGTGGAAGAAGAAATAAAGATGAAAGAATTGGTAACAGTAATTACCTCTTCTTTGAAGCGCCTCTTTGAGACCTCCTCTTAGGGCACTAAAATTGGTCTTTGAGGAAGACCAGAACCTCTAGGATGTTGCTAGGGAAGTGGATAAGAGATTTTGGCAGGGGTTGGCCGAGCTTGAGTGCTCAAATTGGTGTGAGGAGGAGGGGAAGGAGGTTCCCTTTTATAAGGGAGGAGAGGGGCACCTTAGGAATATCTCAAAATATTATTTTATATTAAAGTCAAAATCGGTTTATAATGGTTCCAAAGGGACTTATTTCGAAGCTAAAGTGGGGATGGGTCAAAATACTATCAACCAATAGGATTTAGACAAGTTTAGGTTATTATTTAACCTTATCTATTAGATTTAACTCTAAGTTAAATAATTTAACTTTTACCGTGTCTTTTTGTTTTCTTTCACTATATGGTTAATACACTTACTATAACATGCCAAACGAACCCCAAATTTTTTATTATTAATATATATATCCTTATCTAAGTCATTTGGCCGAACCTTAGATTTTTAGGAATAAAATTAAAATTAATAATATAATATTTTATTTAAAAACTATTTTGTGTCAATTTTGACACTATTTGATATATGATTTTTGTGAAAGTCATAACAGAATTATATGTTCAAAACAAGTTGATTAAATCAACACTAATATATCATAGTAACCTAAAAAATTAGTGGAATTCATAAAAAGTCTTAAATTACATTTATTTGGGTATTTATATTATCAATTATGTCAATATTTCATTAATAAGATAATTACTGCATCATCTTTGTGTCATAAATAAATTATATTATTTGATGTCTAAAAATTACAAATAAAATACCATCATGTAGGAAATCTTTTTATCTTTCTAATGAATATTTACAATCTAATTTATCTTATGTATAACCCCATATTAAAAATGATTTACTTATTAAACATTGATTTTAACTATTTTAATCCTTCTTTAAATAAATTAATAATAAATGTCCTAATCTAATCCAAGTGGGCCTAAATGGTCATATTTTATTCCTAAGTTTGTTTTTGGTCGAATTACACTTGTCCAATAGGATTAGGACATGTGTTAGGGTATTATTAATATCATTTTTACCCTTAATTACCCTATTTACTATTAACCGCGGTAAAAAAAAGTAAAAAGTTACTATTCACCAAAAATTATTTTCATCTCATTGAACCACATTTTACTTACTGACATCAACCGTGTCTCTCGGATTTTTGAAATTCCATTCACATAAGCGGTAAAATTAAGTTTTATGAAAAATTCAGTTTTTTAACTACCACTTAGTAGTTTCATTATTCATCAAAAAATGATGTTTTTCAGAACAGTGCCAAAATTTCATCCCAAGCTATATTTCATATTCCGAATTCAAAAATGAAGTCTATTTTACCAAATTCATTACATCAAAGTTGCATTAATTAATTTTATAATTAAATCCCGCTGTTAAAACAAATAGCGTGTTTTTAAGAAACAATATCTATCAAAAGATTGACACTTGTTTATGTCTAGTTTAAATGTGAAATTACATCCAATGACCAACATTGTATTAAATTGTAAAAATATATTCTAAATATACTTTAAAACCACTCAAATTAATGATTTATCACTATTAATTATTTCGATTAAAAAAGTTGTTTTTAATTATAATTTAGTAATTTTCACTATTCATCAGAATATGAAAGTTATCCGAAAAGTACCAAAATTTCACCTTTGGCTAAATTCGATACTCCGAATCCAAAAATGAAGTCCATTTTAAAATTTCTAAAATTTAAAAAGTGGTTATTACTATTCATAACGGCTAGTTTTAATAATATTTTAATAGCATATCATTGTTTTGTGAAACTCAGTATTACATACCACACACGCTATCGAGGAAGGTTGCGATTGTATGTAATGCAAGGCAAGTCAAGGATGCGTGTTGTGCAAGCTCCTTTTGGTGTAGCGTACAACACAAGACATTAGTGAAATAAAAAAGAATATTTTTCATAAAATCTCGGGCTGTTACATTCTACCCCCCTTAAAATGAATTTCGCCCTCGAAATTCGTCGGGGTTATAAATGGTTTACTATTCGAAAGTTTCTTTAATAGAAACCCACATCGTAAAAAAGGAATACCAAAACTTGGCTTTAAAAACTAAAGTATGAAATGTAACGATTACCCAAATAAACTAATCACTGGGTTTCCACATAGGTGAAAATATGGATATGGAAGAGAAATCTAACCATCATGTTCTGATGGAGAGTGGTAGAGAACATGGCTATGGAAAAGCCAGTAATCACAAATCCATAAATTTGTGACGATCTAAGGTACCATCTGATTCATCAGGTATAAGATCACTAGGACAACATTTTTGGTTTTCAAGATCATTTCCCAAAAGTTGAAAATTTGAATTAGAAGAAATACTTACTTGATTTTGGTACAATCTCACTGTTGTTCGTGAATTGAACAATTTCCACTTCATCCCTTAAATAAATGAAGTTGAATTTGTTATTCGTGATGTGTTAGCAGATCATGTGATAGAATGATGGGTCATTCCATCTGTCTCAAACAAAAGATTAGCAAAAATTATATACATAAGTCGATCTATAGTGAGATTAATCATATATTGTTCCTAAAATGGACTTATACTTCATATATCATACTGCTTAATATAATAAAACTAGTTTCTACTAAGCAGGGACTTCCTGTAGCCCAGTGGTAGGCGATAAAGGCCAGTCACACTTCGGTTGTGGGTTCGATTCCCATAGCCTTGTCCAAAGCGATGGGCTGTCGCCCGTCCTGCAGGTTGTCCTTTTTCTAAAACTACATTACTATAACATCCCATCAATAATATCGAAAAAAAAGAACTTCTATCCTTAAACAATACTATTTTATGTCCAACATAATCCATTCTAGTCTTTAGGCTTATCCATAATACTGCAGTCCACTTTCATAACATAGTGAAAACGATTACCGGAGATTTAATACCATCGTTGAACCCCATATATCATAAGATATGTTTTGTTATTCAAAGTCCTTAATCATGTATTCTCTTGAATACCCATTGAACCTTAGTGAAAACTTGAATGCAGTTAAAAGTTAATACTTTCCACATACCAAAATCCTCAAAATTCTATATACTCAAACCATGATATCACTTAGTCCTTATATCAATCATGAGCTCATGCATACAATCAAACATCTCATTATCGTCTTATCCCTTCATTATGCGCATATCATCTACTTTCCAAAAATACCGGTACCATTCATCACATACTTTCAAAACTTAAGGAAAGACAACAATGTAACAATCCTTAGATGTCTCTTTATCCCATAGTACCATGAGATTACTTATACAACATTACACTTGATAAACATGTAATCATTCCACTACATTCTTAAACCATTGACCGAGCTTCAACAATTCTTTCATCTCACATATCATTTGTAGTCTCATCATCATCATCAACATAAATACTACCCATACGACCATACTGATTCTCTTCATGAGACTTTCCCTTAGGGAATTGGTTTGCATAATGCCCGTACATTCCACATTTAAAACATTTAACCATTGTTGATGTCATAGCAATACCATTATCCTCATCCCTGGTATTAACTGAACCTTTTCCTTTGCACTTACTGGCTTTGTGTCCTTCTTTTCCACACCCAAAGAATCTTCCAGTTCCTTTGAATCATTCTCCTTGATGCCTCTTCCCACATGATTTACATAGGGGAAATTGAACTTTCTTTCCTCTATGATCATCATGAAACTCCATCTTTCTCTTATTAGCCGAGTCAGGAAACTTACCAAATTTTACTTTATTGATCATATTATGAGATTGCTTATTCGGCATAATAATGATGTTTGGACTTCCAAATCCCATTTCATTTGGTTGCTCATGAAGAATATCATTCCATTGTCCATCATATCCTCCATTATCGTGAATCACCTTGTTTCCAGCCATTTTCTAAAACCCAAAAAGAATAGTGTGAGCGGCAAAAATCATAATAAAGGGGGAGTAACTTAAATATCTAACATCTTTGGTTTAATCTAATATCGTTACCATGGTTCTATGACTATATCCTATACGTATACTTATCCTTAGGGGCATCCCTAGACATACCTTAGAAATATCTCTAGGGATCTCACTAACGTTTTCGCATCCTAGTTTCCAAAGGTTGACTAAACCTTTCCTCTGATACCAACTGTAGAGACCCTAAGCTTATTGTACATGGACATTACATTACTTTTGCGGAATACTTAGTACATAACAAAAACACACACACAAGGATCGTAATAGTTTAGTGTCTTTGGAAACTCGGAACGTAATCTTCTAATCGTGGTGAAAGATCTTCAATATCTCCCATAAAGATCTTCCCTTTTTTTTTACCTAAAAACCTTTCTTTATAACCTGGGGAAAAGAAAACATAAAAGGGTGAGCTCAAATGCTCAGTAAGGGTAAACAAAAGAAATATCAATCACATCATATACATAAGAACATAGCTTTTGGAAATCTTAACCTGCAAAAGAGCTCATAATATCATAACATGGGATAAATCATAGAAGTGAAAATGAGATCCCCATAATCATAACATAAAACTTGAAACTTTGTGGCATGCACACATAATCATGGAAAATCATTTCTTGTTAGTCAAGACTCATTGCCAAGACTATCTTAGTGGACAAAGTCCCTTTCTGAATCGAGTAACCCTCGTTTCAGTCCTGTTTCACTGAACCGGTATAACCTACCATTCCAGCCCTGTCTATCTCATGAGATATAAAATCTTTACCCAATGCATTGGAGGGAGATATAGGTCCCACCCATCTTATAATGAATCCTTTCTTATGTGTGCCACATAATCATAATACATACATCATAGAGTAACCCATGTAATAAAAATGGGATTCTTAAACAACATGACATCATAAAACAATTCATATAAGATAAAGTAATTCATAAAAATGTTTCCATCACAACATAATCAAATCCATGTAATAATAGGGATAAAAACAGAACCCTTTTATTATCTTAGATGGAAAATAATTTTGATAAAATACTTGAACTTCATTCTTGAGGAAAATATCCTTTCTACTTCAAAAACATTTTTCCTTTCATAACATGTCATACAACTTTAAAATAAAAGAATTTGATTAAAAATAAACGTGAAAACTTTTAAAGGAAGCTTCTTGGAAATAATGTTTTAAAAATCCATTCATGCCGTATAAGATAAAAAGAAACATTCTTCGTACTTTTGTCGGAAAAGTCAAAAAGTACCTCGTACGAAAAAAAAACGACAAAAGATTCCTTTCATATTATTTACTAAAAACTCACCGAAGGGTAAAATTGGATTTAAACTAGTGTAAGTGGATGGAAACAATATTACATATTGACGTAACATGGATGTGGATGATAAAATACACCCCAATAAATACTTACGAATAAACAATCTCGGATAAAAATGAGATTGTGATATTTCCCTTACCTTATGACCGACTTGCTTTGTAAGTGTCCAAACCTCCTGTATAATGATTTAAATCATGTTATTGACTTATTCCAGAATCATATTCATTGTTATGATATCATATATGGTTCACTTATGACATTATATTACCCGTTCTTTTGTAAATTCCATGTTAAAGAAGCGTTTTGGGTAAAATCGTTTCATTTATCTTAGGTGTTTTGACTTGTTGTTCTTGACATTATTATTACTTATATCATGATTTACTTACTTACAGAATATAAAATATGATTTATATACCATATATATTCAGTATATATATATATATAATAGATAGATAAATAAAATGAAAAACACCGTTCATGGAGACGGTAGTCCGTACGTACGCATGAACGCTGTTTTACTTTCCTTATTGTCTTGAAATGGAAGTAAGTAGATGACATACATATATATATACATAAATCCAGTAGCTTTATAATGTAATATATTTCATTATTATTTTTTATATATACTTTATAATCATTCTTAAATGGTTAACATGGAGAATGAATCTCATCGCGTCGTAGAGACGGTAGTCCGTACGTACGCACGAGCGATGATATCATTTCCATAAATATTGAACTGAATTGGAGTGGATTATAAAATATATCAGAATAAATATGATGTTGTAATAACTATGTATAGTTATTCTTTACACCATTATACCCATCCATGTAAGGTGGTGGTGGAAAATAGATTACACCACGGCGTGGAGACGGTATTCCGTACGTACGCACGCGCGGTGATTTCTTTTTCCGTAGGATGGATAGATGGTGAAATAGGGTTGTTTCATACTTATAATAACATATCCGTATATGAGTGATACTGATGTTATTACTTCATAATGAAACAACCTAAGAAGAAGAAGTGGAAGAAGAAATAAAGATGAAAGAATTGGTAACGGTAATTACCTCTTCTTTGAAGCGCCTCTTTGAGACCTCCTCTTAGGGCACTAAAATTGGTCTTTGAGGAATACCATAACCTCTAGGATGTTTCTAGGGAAGTGGAGAAGAGATTTTGGCAGGGGTTGGCCGAGCTTGAGTGCTCAAATTGGTGTGAGGAGGAGGGGAATGAGGTGCCCTTTTATAAGGGAGGAGAGGGGCACCTTAGGAATATCTCAAAATATTATTTTATATTAAAGTCAAAATCGGTTTATAATGGTTCCAAAGGGTCTTATTTCGAAGCTAAAGTGGGGATGGGTCGAAATCCTATCAAACAATAGGATTTAGACAAGTTTAGTTTATTATTTTAACCTTATCTATTAGATTTAACTCTAAGTTAAATAATTTAACTTTTACCGTGTCTTTTTGTTTTCTTTCACTATATGGTTAATAAACTTACTATAACATGCCAAACGAACCCCAAATTGTTTATTATTAATATATATATCCTTATCTAAGTCATTTGGCCGAACCTTAGATTTTTAGGAATAAAATAACAATTAATAATATAATATTTTATTTAAAAACTATTTTGTGTCAATTTTGACACTATATGATATATGATTTTTGTGAAAGTCATAACAGAATTATATGTTCAAACCAAGTAAATTAAATCAAAAATAATATATCATAGTAACCTAGAAAATTATTGGAATTCATAAAAAGTCTTAAATTACATTTATTTTGGTATTTATATTATCAATTATGTCAATATTTCATTAATAAGATAGTTACTGCATCATCTTTGTGTCATAAATAAATTATATTATTTGATGTCTAAAAATTACAAATAAAATACCATCATGTAGGAAATCTTTTTAGCTTTCTAATGAATATTTACAATCTAATTTATCTTATTTATAACCCCATATTAAAAATGATTTACTTATTAAACATTGATTTTAACTATTTTAACCCTTCTTTAAATAAATTAATAATAAATGTCCTAATCTAATCCAAGTGGGCCTAAATGGTCATATTTTATTCCTAAGTTTGTTTTTGGTCGAATTACACTTGTCCAATAGAATTAGGACATGTGTTAGGGTAATATTAACATCCTATTTACCCTTAGTTACCCTATTTACTATTAACCGCAGTAAAAAAAAGTAAAAAGTTACTATTCACCAAAAATTATTTTCATCTCATTGAACCACATTTTACTTACTGACATCAACCGTGTCTCTCGGATTTTTGAAATTCCATTCACAGAAGCGGTAAAATTAAGTTTTATGAAAAATTCAGTTTTTTAACTACCACTTAGTAGTTTCACTATTCATCAAAAATTGATGTTTTTCAGAACAGTGCCAAAATTTCATCCCAAGCTATATTTCATATTCCGAATTCAAAAATGACGTCTATTTTACCAAATTCATTACATAAAAGTTGCATTAATTAATTTTATAATTAAATCCTGCTGTTAAAACAAATAGCGTGTTTTTAAGAAACAATATCTATCAAAAGATTGACACTTGTTTATGTCTAGTTTAAATTTGAAATTACATCCAATGACCAACATTGTATTAAATTGTAAAAATATATTCTAAATATACTTTAAAACCACTCAAATTAATGATTTATCACTATTAATTATTTCGATTAAAAAAGTTGTTTTTAATTATAATTTAGTAATTTTCACTATTCATCAGAATATGAAAGTTATCCGAAAAGTACCAAAATTTCACCTAAGACTAAATTCGATACTCCGAATCCAAAAATGAAGTCCATTTTAAAATTTCTAAATTTTAAAAAGTGGTTATTACTATTCATAACGGCTAGTTTTAATAATATTTTAATAGCATATCATTGTTTCGTGAAACTCAGTATTACGTACCACACACGCTATCGAGGAAGGTTGCGATTGCATGTAATGCAAGGCAAGTCAAGGATGCGTGCTGTGCAAGCTCCTTTTGGTGTAGCGTACAACAAAAGACATTAGTGAAATAAAAAAGAATATTTTTCATAAAATCTCGGGCTGTTACAATACTGGTGGAGATCTTATCATTATTCTCCTTTCAATTCTGTGTTGTGTTTGGGAGTATGTTAATGTATATGCTGTTGATCATATTTTTTGAAAACTGATTCACATTGAACATGATATCTTTCACGATAATAAAAATTCCATTTCACATCTAATTTCCACCACCATTCACACCTTGTACATCATGTTCAATGATACAATGACTTCTTGGGAATCCAGCCATTAACTGAAACAAGAAAGAATAGTGTACGTAACAATATTAAAAAAATAATTTAGAGAATATCATCAAAGTTTATTTTAAATCTATAACACCTTAGAATTTAACCATGGTTATTTATTATAATATCAATACTAAAAATTTTGGCTATAGGAAAGGTTTGAAACTGTAGCTATAAGACCAAAAATAGTGTCTATAGGTTATATCCACTGTTCAATGAACTGTGGCTGGTATTGGCATGGCTATAGGACAAGTCCTATAACCATGCTTTAAAACCCTGGCTATAACCTTATATCCTCAATATAAACATTGGCTAAATCCCTATAGCCATGGTTTAAAACCGTGGCTAAAGCATTATAGCCACGTATTGAAACCGGGGTAGAAGGTAAAACAAAAACAGGCCTTATAGCCGCAGTTAAAAACTATGGCTATAGATTCATGTTCAATAATAACACAGTAGGCCTGCATGCATGCCTTCCACCCCCTTCCCCTCCTAGTCCCCCTACCTTCCAACCACATGATAGTCCCCCTGCCACCCCCACCCTTCACGTCTCCCCATATTATCCATTCGGATCTGCCCCTGCAAGTCCCCTTACATGTTTTCCCCTGGTTCCCCACCTCCTGCTAGTCCCCCTGTCTTTCACCCCCTATTTTCCTTCTCGCACTACCCTCTGCCAGTCCCCCTATCTATTTTCCCCTTGTTCCTCACGCCCTACCAGTCCCCTAAGGTATGTCACCCCCCATGGACACACCCCCATCACCCTCCCCTACAAGGAAACCCCCCACCCAGGACAGACACCCCCCTACACAGAGAGACAACCCTGGACACCCCCCTCCCCAGGACAGACCCCCCGGACATACACCCTCCCTGTACAGACAACCCTGGACAGACAACCCTGGACAAAGAACCCAGGACACCCCCATCCCCTGGACAGACCCCGCCCCCCCGGACAAACATCCCCCCACCCTGGACAGACACCCCCTGGACAGAAATCCATGGACACCCCCATCCCCTAGACAGACCCCCCAGACAGACACCCCTGGACACCCCTGGACAGACACCGCCTCCCCCGAGCAGACAACCCCCTCCCCTGGACAGACACCCCCTTCGATAGAACACCCCCCGTCCCTATACATACACCCCCTAGACACCCCCCCCCCCCACTCCTAGACTGACACCCCCTAGAGACTCCCCTCCCTATTGGACATCCCCCACTCCCCTGGAACGACACCCCTGGACCCCCCTGGACACTCCCCTCCCACCTCCCTCCTGGACACCCCCACCCCTGGACAGACACCCCCTAGAATGCTAATATAGTTGGCCATGAAATTTGAAATCAACAAAAAAAAAACTAAAATAGATCACATTACAAACCCCCCCCCCCCCCCCCCCCGCTCCTAGACACCCCTCCCTCTGCAAATCCCAGGACACCCACCCAAAACTAGACATATACCCCACTAGATTTCTAATAAAGTACCCCATGCAATTTCAAATCGAAGAAAAAAACTAAAAGCGAACACATTGAAACCCCCCCAGATAGACACCCACTAGAATGCTAGTATAGGTGGCCATGGAATTTGAAATCAAATACAAAAAACTAAAATAGAACGCATTGCAACCCCCCCCCCCCTATGTTACTCATTAGATCATTTTTAAGGATACAATATTTTTAACGGGTTCATCATTCCCTGAAGATGGTACCCAATGATACTCATCCTCTATATTTTGAAGTATAATGAATTCATCTCAATTTCATCAATTTTTTTCGGTAGTTTTATTTCAAGACCATCGTGTTAGACTACACTAGGATGGTCATGATCTTTGTCTCACATGCCTTATTTTTTAAGGCAATCAGCATGTCACCACAAGAGTGATGATGATGGAACCTTTCATTGAAATGGGAGGATGTGAGTTTAAAAAATATCATTATGATTTTCATTTCCAAGTCCATATTTCTTTTGAGGAATCTTCCTGAGGCGCAATGATAGAAAGAAGAAATGAAAGAGGAATACCAAAAGAAAATAGAAACAGGACACAGAAATTTATGTGGTTCGGGAATAATCCTACGTCTACGGAGAGACAAAACTTCACTGATTCAGGTGCACAAATTACGGATGTTTTTTTAGTGGTAACCCTATCCCAAAAATGGGCTATCAAAATGGACAGGACGATCACTATTTCATATAATAAGTTCATGTCGCTACAGTGAACAGAGAGCACCTTTTTTCAAAAGTGCTACAGTGGTTGCTGGCTGAATTCAAAAGTGCTACAGTAATGTTGACTCCAAATTCTGCACTGCTACAATACCATTGACTCCGAAGACCCCTTGAAAAAACAACCCCGAACACCCCCCTCAACACACAACATCTTCAGGACACAAGAATTCAGACCAACTGGATCGGTTAAAAACCAATCCAATATTTTATCTTATATAATTAACACATTCCCATGAATCTTGTTCTTGATTCCATCAACATGTGGACATCGGTTAATAATTACACATTATTCCTTATCACGGGGACAACCTAATGATCAAAGATGACTATAATTTCAATTACATTGTATTTTTAGACAATCACATAAATATCTTACTCATTTCTGGAAGTGAGGGAATCTTATAATTTCCACATATAAGTAAAATATGGATCTTCAGTTATGATCTTGGTAGGAAGGTTGTTATATCAACTTTTGCCAATCCAAATAGACATATTAGGAATACGCAGTCAGTGGACTAATTTGGAAGCTTTTTGTGAGTACCAGGTCAAGGAGAGAGACAACTGTGAGACCTTTGTTTGCTGTTGGACAACAATAGAACAACTGCAACGCGATCGCATCTGGAAAAAGCGAGCGCTGGAAGATAGTTCATGAATTATTTATGACAATTTCGACAATGTTCTTTTCATTTCCAATACCCATGATCATAAACAAAGTCATTCTCCCATTTCATTAAAAAACATCCACCCCTAGGGAGAAACCCCCCCCCCCCCCCCACACACACACACACACGCACAAACATCCCTTTCACCCATTTCACACCCCTTTCCCCCTGTTGGACCCCCTTGGAGAGAATCCCCCCTATGCTATACCCCCTGGACAGCAGCCCCTCCCCCTGCTGGACCCCCTTGGACAACAGTAGCCCCTGCTGGACCACCCAGGACAGCATCCCCCCTGCTGGACACACATTCACCACCGCTGCTAGAAAAAATTGTCATTATTCAGTCTCAACATTGAACAAAAGCCTCATGGAATAGAATACCTACGAACCACCGTAGGGTTTCATCCTGGAGAAAGGAAAAATCATAGAAATATAGTGGCGTGACCACGGTGTGAACGTGGAGTGACCACGTAATGTTGGCCTGGTCCAGTGAAATCTATGAGGTAGAATCTCCCGGACAGGAGAGAAGGGAGCGGGAGGAGGAGGGGAAAAATTTCAGTCATCTCCCCACCGACAGAAATTGTGGTTAGTCAGTCTTGACATTGATCACAAGGCTCATGGAATTATATCACTGTGAAATGATACTAGGTGTCCTCCTGGAGTAGGTCCAAATCAGGGCATGACTGCGGCCTGACCATGGCGTGACCGCGGCGTGACCGCGATATGTTGGCCTGATCCAGCGACATCAGCAGGGCAGCATCGTCCGGCAAGGAGTGAAGGGAGCTGGAGGAGGCATGGCACCATTATGTTCATTGCCCCATTAGCAGAAATTGTGGTTAATCAGTTTCAAAACTGGTGACAAGACTAATGGAATACTATCACTGCAAAACACCACGGGGAGTCATCTTGGAGTTGGCCCTGGTCCAGTGACATCTTTGGGGCAGTATAATCCGACTACGAGTAAAGGGAGCGGGGGTAGGTGGGGAAACATTCCTATCATCGCCCCGCCTACAGAATTTGTGATTAGTCAGTCTCAACATTGATCACAAGACTCATGGAAAAAAATCTATGCGAAACGCCACGGGGTGTCGTCCTGGAGTAGGGCCAAATCACTAAATGACTGCGGCGTGACCACGGTATTACTGTGGTGTGTAGGCCCCATCCAGTGACATCTGCGAGGCAACATCTTCCAGCCAAGAGCTAAGGGAGCGGGAGGAGGTGGGGAAACATTCCATTCATCACCCCGCAGACAAAAATTGTGATTAGTTAGTCTCAACATTGATCACAAAAATAATGGAATACTATCCCTGTGAAACACCACAGGGTGTCATCCAGGAGAAGGAGAAAACCACGACATGACTGCGACGTGACTGCGGCATGACCGCGGCTTGACCGCTTCATATTGGCTCGGTCTAGTGACATCCACGGGGCACCATCTTCCGGCCAGGAGTGAAGGGAGCAGGAGGAGGCGGGGCAACATTCCTGTCATCGCCCCACCGACAGAAATTGTGATTAGTCAGTCTCAACTTTGATCACAAGACTCATGGAATACTATCAGTACGAAGTGCCATGGGGTGTCATCCTGGAGTAGGGCCAAATCACGACATGACCGCAGCGTGACAGCGGCCTGACCACGGCGTGACAGTGTCGTGACCACAACACTTTGGCCCGGTCTAGCGACATCTTCAGGGCATTATCTTCCGGCCAGGAGTGAAAGGAGAGGGAGGGGTGGGTCAACATTCTCGTCATCGTCCCACCAGTAGAAATTGTTATTAGATAGTCTCAATGTTGATCACAATAATCATGGAATACTATCACTGCGAAATCCCATGTGGTGTCATCCTGGAGCAAGGTCAAATCACACCATGAACATGGCGTGACTGCGGCGTGACTGTGGAGTGACCGCAGTGTGACGGCGGCAGGACCGCAGCGTGATTGCGGCTTGACCGCAGCATGATCATGGCGTGTTCGCCCTTTCCAGCGACATCCACGGGGTAGCATCTTCCGAACAAGAGAAAATGGAGAGGGAGGAGGTGGGGAAACAGTCCAACCGTCTCCCCACCGGTAGATGATAGAACAGATCAACTATGTAATATTCTATAACAAGGTATCGCCAGAGAAGGTTTTAGCGATTGGCACAATGAAACAACGTCTAAAGGGAAAAAATGATGGAAAAGAATTATACACCCTACACAAACCATTTACAAATTCATTCACTTTCCCTAAACATAGAAATATTATTTATAATATTCAAAACATGAAATGGAAAGTGTCATTGTCAAGGAATATGACTACTCCGGCAATGTCATTTGATTTTAATGAGTATGATAAGTCAATTTATATTATTCAAAGAAAAAAAAAATGAACTAGCCACAAAAAAACACCTTGAATAGGCATATGAAAGACTGAAACCAAATCTAAACATGATACAAATAACTATCACTACAATTTGTTTAGAAGATAGAGTACCTCCATTAGAGGGGTTTTATTATAAAATCATGGCATTGCTTTATCACACAATTCATTTAATTATATTTAACATTTATTCTAAAACTCATTCATCACAAATCAAATGCAATAATTTAAGAAACTAGATCAACATGACTATCACAATTAGTTTTCAGAGATAGCACACCTCCATTAGAGGGGTTTTATTAGAAAAACATGACTTTATATATCAAATGAAACAATTATATTAAAGAACACTTATTCAAGATATACAATTCATTATAATTAAGCATAATTAAGAAAGAATCTAAATTGATTTTAAATCATTCTTGAATTAAAGAGGCTAGAAAAGGGATCCTACCTCAAGGTGGAACCAAATAGTCCACTTTAGCTCTTGGAGCATTCTAAATAAAAGATTGTACTCCCCCACTGGGTATAGGCAGCTTCACACACATTCAAGAGTTCCAATAAGTGGAAGCATGAATGAATTGTTCTAAACAAATAAAAACCAAATTATGTACTCACCTGTAATTATATTATGTAGTTTTCTTATTTTTAATGAGCCAACCACCCTCTTATATTTTTCACTCATGCTGGATATTTTCAATGAAGTACCTAAATAGAAACAAAATCAACATCAGATTCCCATTACTCTATTCCTCATTAGATAACATTAAATAATCAGAAATGACACTGTAAATTACTGAATTTCAATGGGCATATTCAAGAAGGTACCCCTCCTTCCTAGACCTACCCCACCCACCAACCCCCTCCCGGTACAGACCTCCCCTGCACACAACCCCGGATAGACCCCACCCACTGGACAGACCCCCCCTTATTGATAGACCCCCTGCCCTCCCCCTCATGATAGCCCCCCGTCCCTCCTGGACCCCCCTGTAGGCCACCCAATCCATTGTACATCCCTCATCCTCCTGGGACAACCCCCCCTCTTTTTTGGTCAAACCCCCACCCCTCCTTGACACCCCTCTTCTCCTTCCTGGATAGACCCCCCTCCATGATAGACCCCCCTTGGAAAGCCCCACATGGCTCCTGGACACCCCCTAGATAGAAAAAGGCATCATTCGAATTGATCAAATTCCTAGTGTCTTTTACAATTTTTTTACAATCCTCCATAGTGTTCCAGGCATTATTGAATCTAAAAAGATGAATGTGACTGTTGTCTCTAGTCTTGAGGATCACCAAAATTGTATGATAATCAGAATTAATCCTAGGTAAAGTAATACTAGAGATAGTATTCCAATTATCGAGAGCATTGATGTTTATGAATGCTCTGTCATGTTTACTTGCTAAAATTCAATTGTGTTTCCTTCTATACCTGGTATACTTAGCCCCAACCAAATTAATATCAACAAGGTTATTATCATCAATACAGTTATTAAAATATTTAATGTATGTGTTTGAGTGAAAGGGCCCTATATTTTCACTAGTTCCAAGGATAACATTGAAATTACCGATAATGACCCAGGTCACTTTAATAGTGTTGTTAAGGGAGGATATATTATGCCACAAGGTTCTTCTATCTTGATATTTATTGTAGGAAAAAAAAAAGGACAGTAGAGAGTATTATCATGCAAGTTTATTTCACATGTCAATGACTATGAATCATCATTAACAATTTGAATTTTATCTATAGAGATATGTGAAAAGACCCACACAGAATCACGATTGTTAATAATGGATGTTTCTCCTAGAAAAGTATAACTATATTTTTCAATACTATTAAATCCATAAGTAAAAGTGACTTTAGGTTCATAGATAGCAAAAATAATCGTTTTATGAGTAAAATGAGAATTTTTTAATGTTTTGATAGTGTCATGGTTAGCAATACCTTGACAGTTCCAATATAAAATATTCATTTATACTTATGTTTGGGGATAGGCCCCTTGTTTTTGTTACCTCCTGAAATCATTCTATGATTGGATTTTCATAATTTCATGGTAGAATTTTCATTAGGTGTTGCTGCCTTTTTCCCTTCAAAGTCTTTGAAGGGTTAGGGGATATATGATTATTTTTCATACCTATGAATACTACTTATTGGTGCATTTGTTTGTTCTCAGTTTCCTTTTTTACCACTATCCATTCTGTTTCTGGGTTTATGTGATCAGATTCCCCAAATTGTTCACCAAGTTTCTGGGTGGTGAATTCAGCCCTAGCAGGGGTTGCTGGTTGTATGTGTCTATTGTAGTTCTATGCCTTAATCATCATCTTTAATGTTTTGTGTTTTTCAAATATCATCCTTCTACATATTGGAAAATAGATTTTGAACTGCTTTTTTTTCCAGCATCTCATCAATGTGTGAAGGTGAGGAGAGTTGATACTATTTTGCACTGTCAGTAGTCGCAGCAAAGTTTTCTTGCAGACCCCCTGCAGATCACCCTCTTGCCCTGCATACCTCCCCACTCCACCCTGCCCCCTCCCCATTCCCCTTGCCCTACAGACATCCCCCCTTCCCCCTGCCGCCCTCTACCCTACACCATGCCCCTACCCCCTGCCCCCTCCACCCACCCCATTCCCCCTGCCCCCTCCCCCTGCACCCTACCCCCTACCCCTACCCCTACCCCCCTTCCCCCTTCCACCCTTCCCCCTTCTGATTTTGGACCTCTACCACCTATTAAGATGAGTGGACCCAATATGAAATGAAAAAAAAAAATGAAATATAACCAAAAAATATTTTTATATTTTTCAATACTATCACTTACCCGTTTCTAAAACTAGTAATACATACCCTAGTTATAGATTATACATTATATTATTTTTATTAATTATAATGCCTTATGAATCAATAGGTTATACCCCCATTAGTTATTACTCCATTTGATATTAATTATACCCCCAGTGATTCAACTCTTTTGCCTCCTTTTGATAGACCCAAAACATTTGAATGGTTATAACCCCCAGTGTTGATCCTCTTCAATAACTGGTCCCCCCATTCATAAGGTCATTCTTCTTGTCTTGATCAATTATATGATGATTTCATGATCATACTCAATGGGATTTCTATATTTGATTTCCTAATATACAATGTCAAAAACATTCAACTGAAACACGCCTTTTATGAAGTCTTTTCTAACTAATTTTAATCACTTATGTATGATCAATTAGGTAACAGAATCAATGATCAGGAAAATATTATTTCATCTCCTAATGTTTTTGCCTCACATAATCACTAAATTATCATGTGTGAAATCATCTGAAACTACTCTCAGATTAGTCTCACAAAACTACAGAATATTTATGAAAAAAATATGTCACATGGTCTTTTCTCAAACTACATTAATGTAAGAAACAATGAACCCCCCTCAATTTAATACATTCAGATACAAAAATTAACAATATACTCACTTTTAATGAATAATATAAACTCATTTCCATTAAAACAAACTCATTCATGCATATTATGTTATGTTTTTTATTTCTTGTACTCTTCACCTAATTAATTTTCTTAACAATGACGTCAATATTTTTATCCACCCTGAAAACTCAAGAATTTATTCTGTTACATTTAATGTGATCAATTTATTTTAACATTCTTGTATGTAATAATAGAATACATGATGTCTCTTCCTTCACCCTCTCACACAACTAAGATCACACTTATATACCTCAGGTAATAGATGCATATGTGGTAACTACTTCATGTCCCTCCTGAAATATAGTTTGGATCATACACAAGATTGTGTAATAAAACCATGATAATGAAAACATGAATGTGTAGAAATAATCGGTATGAATTCATAGAAACGATACAAAAATATTGACCTATCTTGTTTTCCCTATTTCACTCTCAGCACTTCCAAATTATCTCGTGGATATTCTTACTATTTTTACCCAAGAAACGATCACGTTGGGGTATTAGTGGAAAATACTATACCAAATTATCCCCACCACATATGTGCACCGCCTATAATATATATGAATCCCTCTAATTAAAGCTTTTTAATTGCGAAAGACACTATATTTGTAAAACAAATATCACTACCACCATTTTCTATTAACTGTTTATAATAATAAAATACACCACTAACTTCACTTTATTAATTTGTGGAATCTTACAACCATATTCATCCCCTCATAGGATTTGACGAGATGAATTTGATCACTACTCTTTTTGACAAGAAGAACTATGTATTGAATCATCACCGATGAATCTTAAGGAAGAATACAACTTCTTAGCTTGACCAGATATCTCAAATTAGACATATCAAATATATGGAGTTATATTTGGAACATTTTAAGCAGATGAAAAGTTTTCCACATAGAACATTTCCAAAATAAAAAATATGCTCAGACTGCTACTCTTTAGTAATACATAGGTGTGTCTCCCTACATTCGAGCTGGAATTGGGGATGACACATTGATACACTTTCACACACTATGGGCTTTATATGATCATTCCTCTCTATGTTATACCACAAACCCACTCCACATATGTGATCAAACCAAAGAACATCCATGCTGGAACTATGAATTCCATAATCCTTAGGCACTCTATTTGAGTGTTATAAACTCTCACTGGATACAATGGGCTAGGTGATTAAACATTCATTCTTTCCTAAGATGTGGTCATCCTAGGTTGGGCTATGGTTGGCCCCATTTAATAATAAAGGATCAATAGTTTTTTTACATCATATTCTAAATATTGAATACAATCTCAATCCATTTTTCACCATCAAATAAAAAACAAAAAAAATATGATCATCTATAATATTAATATTTCATTTTAATATGTTGTAAACAATGCTAACTTTTTCTAGTGTAATTTGATAATGACATTGACATAATAAATATTTCAAATATAATCATAATTAGAAATCCCGAAATTTCATTGAATAAAATTATTAATATAAAATTAAAATTCAATAAATAAATTGGGTTCTTCAATCTCCCACTTATTATTTGTTTTCAATACCTATTTCATTTCAAAATTAAATGTTTCCATATAACTGTTATTGCTAATAAAACCACTAATCTAAATATGGGAATGAATTATGATCTCTACTATTAAAAATTTGAGATCTTCTTGTCCTCTTATAAAACAATATATTATGATTTACTCCAAATAGGGATGGAATGAAAACAATCATATAAATGAAGAGTCTTGATAAAAGATGAAATATATTAATATCTATTAATATTAGTCTCTAATAATTATAATGAAGTCAAAATATTATAATTTATGTGGTATACGATGTCCTCCTATTTTGTTATCTGAGTGGTCAAATCATCAATATGGGCATGAATATGATAGATCAACTAATGTATCTATTCAATAACCTTTGGAGATTCCCTTATTAATTCGGCCAGGGGAGTCCCGTCATCAAAACTATGAATTTCCCCATCATTTTAACCAATTTTTGTAGGGTTAGGAAAAAATTTCTCTTGATATCATACAACGGTTGGTAATCAAATCCACCTAACCCCATATCATGAAAAGGGGGCGTAGGTGTTTCTATTGAACAAATAATTCCTCCAAGGGAGTATCAGTAATCAAGGAATGGATTTTATTCCATATATTATTTCATGATACATGGGTTTCTATAACCACTTGGGTGGGTATACCAAAAGTATGAATGATTTTATGAGAAGATGAAGAAGGAAGAGAATAAGTATTATGTTCTCTCTTCACAATTGACACAGCTTCCATCACTGATATTAAGGGACCATCCCCCTCAAAAAATGTTTTCCACTAATTGGATGTTCATAAATATGATGGTAACCCTTCCTTGTTGGCTCACCTAAGTCCCGAGTAAACTCCATTGATACTAAAGATAAGGGGTTTAGTGAAGCACAATTATTGTCTACCTAACGGATCGGTCAATTCAATAAACCACCTAGATAATATTCCAGCCAAACTTAGGAAATGTCATAAGACATGAAGATAGGTTAATCGACTAGTGGAAGAATAATATCAACATTTTTGTCTTCACATTCCAATATAAGACGAATTTGGTTGATATGTCCAGGATATTTCTCGACTTTCATGGCATCTTAAGAGAGAGGAGAAACTATTTGAATGAAAAAAAAACTTGATAGAAAAATGATAGGGGGGTATTAATTTTATATAGTTGTCTATTATAGGGATCCATAAGAACCTCGTCCTATAGATAAATATTTTACGACCTCTCATCCAAAGATCCCCTTCCATTGTCGAAAATTATTCTAGATGGTGCAGGATAGGGCATGAAGTTGAAATGATAATATTGTATCAACATTCCAATAACCTCATAAGGACCTAGTGGTATCACCCCAACCCTTGATACATTCAACATCTGAAAATAGATCAAATCATCAAGGATTCCTTTAGTTTTATGATAATTGTAACACCATAAATTCTCTCATATTTATCCAAATAAGAACTGGAAGGGTCCTCTAATCCAGTAAGGGATGTTTCCTTACATAATATGAATTTGGTGTTGATAACGGTGTCCAATATTCATCATTACTAGATTAATAATCCACCCATATCCCAATAGTACTACCATCACCAATATGATTACATGAATTAACAATAATGTGTCCCTATGTAGGAAAATCCATCTATTCAAAAACATGGTTATAAACACCTCAAGTAGAAGGCTTGGGGATACCTCTAGTCTTAGTTATTAGCCCCATGTGGTATACTCCCTAGCTTCAAGGATGACGCAATAAAATCATGTTCTATCGTGAACCTATTAGGAAGATCATCGATGAGGGTGTATTGCAGTTGGTCGAGACCTATTGTGGCAGTGAAATATATTAATCCAATCCTTAAATGAAACAAGTGAATGTAGGTTCAGATCCTTCCTTAACATTTCCTTAATAATGATGAGAAAATACCTTTCCAAAATCAAATATCGTGTGGTGTCATCCCAAAAATCATTAACTGAATATTTTCTTCATAAATATCCCTTCATTTCTATGGGATAAAAGGAAGAAATCAGTTCTAGAAACCCAATTGATAATTAGATCCTTAATTTTTTATTGATGATACATGATGAAATGAGAACTCCATACTACCTCATTAAGATAGATAACAAGTAACTGGTTAGAGAATTATGATCATCTCTTCTTAACCTAAATAGGTCATCACATTCATCGGAGAAGTTACATCTAGGTCATAAGTCAAACATAGAGATCCAACCACTTGTAAGATAATTCAAGGATGAGATGAGTGTGCTCAAATAAATTTGATCAATTTGTTGGTGGAAAATATTTAAACCTTCTTGTTCTCGAGGGTAGTTTACCAACATGTAGGATAACCCATGGAGGAGTGGTACAAAAAATTGAGTGTCTTTAGAAATCATTGTTTGAATAATATCAAGGGGATATTCCAGTGAGTAAGAGGAAAGATTATAACCATGTGAAGGACTATAAACATCATCCACTATACCGAATCCATTCAAAAAAATTCAGTGTAATAGAGGATATCTCTTCTGTTCATGAGGTATAATCCATTTAAAATCCTTGTTGGTAGAGAACACATCATAATGATGGTCGAAATTTCATTCCCAGTAATCACATTACTATGTATGGTTATGTCGAAAGATTTATATGAACTGGAATCCATCTATATGAACACAAGAAACACATATATTTTGTTATCAATAATTCTTGTATAACCATCACTGTGTATGGTTCCGTTATATTTCCATAATCATCACATCAGTATGCCTTCAATTTCAACTCACAGTATACCCATTTCTTCTATAAATACAAGAGTAAGGGAGATCAAAATAACCATCACATGAAATTAAAATCACAGTATAACCTTAAAATGATAATATTGATGAAATAATATGGTATAAAATACATGTTTGTATTGGATGCCCGGAGGAGGGCGCCGCGGTGACAGGTCGTCGGAGAGTAGGGTACCATTGTGAAAGAGGTATTTGGGGAGAATGGTTTCGCTGTGAGAGAGTTCATCGGGAGGGGGGCGCCGCAGTGAGAGAGTTTGTTGGAGAGGATGGTTCCGCAGTGAGGAGAGGACGAGGAGGAGTAGTCGGGATGGGGAAGTCGTTGGGGAAGAGGGCACCACGGTGAGGAGAAAACATCAGGGAGGAGAAGTCATCAGGGGAGTAGGGAGTCGTGGTCAGGTGAGGCTGGGGAGGATGGTGACACGATTAGGTGAGGTTAGTGAGGAGAAATCATCGGGAGGAGAAGAAGTCGGGAGGAGAAGAAGTTAGAGAACCATGAGAGTTGCGAATCGGGGGACCCCGATACCAAATAGGAAAACACACGACATAGCCACGATTATTAAATTAAAATGTGGAAATTTGGAAGATATAGCCATGAGCCAATAAAACTGTGGCTATAAGTCCGTGGGTATAGCATTACATTCTAGTAGTGTTTTATAATAAAATCCTTCAAATCAGTTTGTAATGAAAATGTGAATTATCCTAATCATATCACTAGGGAGTGTCAAACCACATGTGATGTAAGGCCCATTGTAATGCACCAAGATACCCTGGGTGAAGATCAAATCCATTGATGGAGTTTCACTCCTAGGTAGACCTATTCTAGATCCAAGTCCACTTGTAATATGAATATAGGGATGAATTTCTTAGAAATCTCAAAAATATTTACTTGACCAAAATTCTATGATGTTCTTCTATACTATTCCTCAAATTCTATCTTAGGGTAACGTTCTCTAATCAGAGTTATTCGAAATATAGTTTCAACTATTTGTACAATAATTCTTCTGATACCTACTATAACGCCCCGACCCTAGTTACCCATAGTTGGTGCATTATTACATAACATTGGCATGATTATAAGGAATCATGTCATGAAAGACTAATCAATTTAGTATCTTTGTAAGTAATTGATAAATACATAAGATTTACATTTCATTATGAAATTAAAAAGCAACATTTTTTATCCTATGAACAAACTCATATCCCTTTGCCTCAACATGTAGGACATTCAATATATACTTCTATATATCCTAGGAAAAAATAAACATAAAAAGGGGTGATCTCATATGCTCAGTAAGGATAAAAATATTGAAGAAACTATCATAAATAAGCATAAAAATTTATGTTAATGTATAAATTAAAATACAATAATTTAAAACATAATATTCATCTACATATGGAAATGATAAATCAAATTTCCCATTTACTTATTTACATGGATTTTCTACATGTCGAATATTCACATGTAATATCAACAGCTAATCCCATAATGATGGAATGCATAATGCTGAACATCATAACCAAAAATACAATGCCTCGTGCCAAGACCCTAAATATAAATTTTGTCATGTCCTTGTGCCAAGACACTAGTCTGTCTCATTTGACATACCTATGAATCAAGGGGCTATTGCAGGCACTTCCCATCACTTACTAATTCCAACGCATTCCTCATATGAAAAGGGTGAATCATAATCTAAATACTCGAATTAAAACTAGTATATGAAATGTTAATAATTTAACCATAAACCATGAATGGTTTAGAAATAACACATCCATAGTCACACATAACTCATTAAATTCAATTTAAAAGGTTGTATTATAATAAATAACCCTAAATCAAGAATAAAATACAATCAAGGATATTGACATAGATTAAAATAATCCGTAAAACTATATGAGGGAAATATCACCTTTTTCTTGAAACCATTTAAGAGTCACACTATTTATCAAAGAAGTCATTTAGAATAGTTTTTTGAATCAAAGTTTCCCATACTGTTGTGAAAATTTGGAATGGAATATTAATTTTAAAAACATTCATGTCCATATAAATAAATCGTTAAAACCATTTTTAAAATATGGGAATTGATGAGAATGATTTAGAAGGAAAAATCATAAAACTTTTAAAATGATATTTTAGTTTAAGAGTGCCTAACCAAATGAGAGATGCTTGAATAAAAATAATTGACGAATAAAAGTAATAAAAATTCTATAATATCATGAGAATAAATGTATTCATGATATAATAGGTCGAAGGACAGTACAAACACCATATAAAAGTGAATTGGTGCATAACAACAAAAAAGTATCAATGGAATGTACAATGAAATGAAATCCCTTTTAAAGACAATATCCACAGATTAAGGATAAATCAATTACATAATTTTGTGTGAAAAATATAAATACACTCAATATGATTGGATATTATCTGTAAATAAATCGTAGGACATTTAGAAATATTCTTGTAAAAATAGAACCAACGACTTGGATGTTTAACTCAATGAATGGAAGTTGAGTTAAGATTACCCATATCAAGTTCATATCGATGAAATGATAATTTAGTAATGGAGTAATTATGTGTATAAAAATTATATCCACACAAAGTGTAGTGGAAATTACTAAATAAATAAAATAATAGTGATTTCAAACATAATCTTGGTGTAAAATAATCATTGAAGTGTGCTTAAAACCCAATGAGTTGAAATTGAAATTAGAAATTCCTATACAGATTTGGTAACTTACAAAACATACATGACATGAAATAAGGATCAATATATGAAGATTTAAATTCCCATAAATAAAATTATATCACACAAATAATAAAATCATGGGCAGTACATACACTAAACAAAAAGAAATAGTGGAAAATATAGCATGAATCTCAGGGGAATAAAAATTGAGATGAAAACCCCTTAGCATTTAAATTTCATTAGCAGAGGGTATGTTAACCTCATTTATAATAGATAAATAATTGTTTTTAATTTTTTTAAAAACCACATATATAAATATGATATCATATGTGATCCTATAATATTTCTTGTTAATAATATTTTATTAGTATCACTGTTTTGGGTGTTAACTGATTTTTTTTCCTTTAGATGGAAGGTTACGTAAGTCATGATTTTTATTTATAATAAGTATGTTATTCATATCCAGAATTATATTAAGATTATAAAAATTATTTTTTAAATCTTCCAAATAAAATTATTCTATAATGTTTACGATGGGGAAGAAATCTCATCGCGTTGTGGAGGTGATAAGCCGTATGTACGCACGACCGACAATATCATTCTATTGCGGGTGAAATTATATGTAATTGGAAGATATATTATATATTAAGAATCATAAATATGTTATATATATAATTTATATCAATTATACTCATTATTATACCGGTCCAAAAAATGAAGTGTTGAATAACAAATTATACCACGACGTGGAGACGGTAAGCCATACGTACACACTTATAGTGACTTTTTCATACATATGATGGATAGAATTATTAAAATATTTGTACCATATTTATAATAACATATAAGTATGTAGAAGGTACTGTAGTTATTATTTTAGCATTGAAACAAAAACTAAATGGGAAGTGGAAGATGAACAGAACATTGAATGAGTTGATTAAATAATTACCTATCCTTCTGGTGATTCCATTTGATTTGAACAAAAGGGATCCATAGGTTGGATCTTTGATCATAGTATGCCTTCTAGGTTAAAGTGAGGGTAGTTGGGATGAAATTTGAGCATGGGATGGGAGATCCAAATGTATTTTGAGGTGTCAATTTTAGAGAAGGGGAGGTACCTTTTTATAAGAGAGGTGAGGGGAACTTTAGGAAGATCTTGAAATATTAATTTCTTATAAAAATCATTTCTAGTTTCAAATAGCTCCAAATGGATTTATTTCGACGCTAAGGAGGGTCAGGTCGAAAGTTTCTCAACCAATAGGATTTAGACAAGAATAGGTTACCATATTAACCTTTTCTCTTAGATTTAACTCTTACGTAAATACTTTATCATTTACCATGTCTTCTTGTATTTTTATATAACATGGTTAATAAACATACTAGAAAAATACAAGAGAACCTAAAGTGGTTCTTAATGACATATCTAACCTTATTTAAGAGCTTTTTGATTAAAATTAGATATTTAGGATATTATATTATATAAATAAATGGAATATTTTTTAAAAACTCATTTATGAAAATTTTGACATTATTTAGCAATTGGTTTTTCTAAAAGTCATAAAAACTTTACTAAATATAAAAAAATTGAATCAAACCTACCATGTAATATTCACCTATAAAATTCAGGGATGGAATCCAAAGTTTCAATTTAAATTTATTTTAATATTTATATCATTAGTTATTTTTATGTTTCATTAATATGGTAATTATTCCATCATCATTGTGTCATAAATAAATTAAAATTTTTAATGTCTAAAATTTAAAAGTAAAATGCATCGATGTAGGAAATCATTTTATATTTCTAGTGATTACATATATTTTATTTTATCTTAAGTATAACCCTATATTAAAAATTTTTTAGTTATTAATATTTGAATTTATAACATTTAAATATTCTTTAAATAAAATATAATAAATGTTGTAATAAAACCCATATAGATCAAAAATGATCTTATTTTTTTCATAAGTTTTATTTTTGGTAAAAAAAACATATCCAATAGAATTAGTACATGTTTTGGGTAATTATTGCATTAATTTTAACTTTAATTTCCTTATTTACTTTTAATCATGGTAAATAAAATTAATAAATTATTATTCCCAAAAATTTATTTTCATCATATTGAACAAAATTTTACTTATTAATGCCAATTTTGTCTCTTGAATTTGTGAAATTCAATTCAAAGAAGCGGTAAAATTATGTTTTATGCAAATTTGAAAATGTGCAAAGATGGTGGGTAAAAGATGTTAAAAAATTCAATAAAATTTTATATCTCTAATCTTATTATAAAATGAATCCATTAAATTAAATAGTACTAATATAGGTATTGTGTTTCTATTTTGACTTTAAATTAAATTTAAATAAAAATATTACTTATTTGAATAAAAAGTTGGATTTAAATAATAATTTAGTGGTTTTCACTATTCATTAATAAATTTAAATTATTCAGAGAAATACCGAAAATTCACCCTAATCTTATTGTGATATGCTGAATTCAAAAAATGAAAAATATATTAAAAACTATAAATTTATAAAATTTCCAAAAGAAGGTATTATTATTCATAACGTCTTTTTCAATGGATAATTTGATTGGTTGTGGTGTACTTGAACTCCAAGTTGCGTTCAACACATGCTTTTGTATTATTCAAAGGGAAGCGTACCTTGGATGGTTGGGGTGCTATATTATATAATTTTTTTACAAAGGATTCTTGGGGATGTGAAGTTATACGGTGGGGAGTTTGTAACAACCCGTGTATTTTAGCCATGGAAAATTCTAAGGGAATTTATGTTTTGGTTGTTAGTGGATGGACCATTCATTGAACCAAATTAAAAACATTATAACTAGAGAAGGAACACATAAAAGTTTGTTTTTTAGAAATTCATAAAGGATCAAGGGTTCCCTCGGGTGTCTCATTGATTTTCGAGAGCACTAGGGCCTAAAAATTACAAGCTTGGGTGGTCCAAATAGGGTGAAAGGTTTCTCTAAAATCGTGTGGTCCACACTAGAGAACTATGTGGAATGAAGGAAGAGTCCAGAGGCATCACATGAGATATTAATTGTTTAACAAAACCATACACCTATCCTACATTGATTTTTTGACTTAGGAAGTACCTAATAACTATCCATCATATGGTTGGTGCATGATTAAGAAAATTTCATAGAATAACTGTGCAAGGTGGGGTTTTTAAAAAGTGGGTGCCATATTATTGGTACATAGTGTAGAAAAATATCTAGGAAAACCTTGGAACACTATTTTTGAAGGTAAAATTATGATTTTTTTCTCATAAATATTTTATTAAACTCATTTCCTTATTTCTTATCCTCCTAGTAGTTGTGTGCAATACCTCCCTTCCCACGGTGGGCAATCCTCTTCTTCAACCTAGGGAGGAAGATATCTCCTCTGTATGAAGTCTGAATCAAATATTGTTAGTATTAATTGATATTCATTGATAATCACTTAATTCCAATTATTTATTATCTAAGTTTCTCTTTCTATCTAGTGTGATGTTTTGGTGTGAGATAATTTTCCTAATTTTTAGGTCAAATGTCTATTTTTCCAATTTCTTCCACATCGGATCGATTCAAACCTCGGCCATGGATGAATGAAGCATACCTAGAATGAATATGTGGTATATTCACTTTTAATAAATCTTCGTTCATTTTAGAAACATTTTTATTATGCGACACGCCATCCTTTCCATGAATTTCCCCGAAATTGAGTTTTGCATTTCAAATTGTTATATACACCTAGTATCACTCCCATTGATCATTATTTAGTATGTTGAAGCAGTCAACCTCGATCAATGACATACCATGTGTGTTCCATATTATATTTCCCCTATATAATTAAATTATTAAATACTAGAAACGCATTTTATGCATTCTTCTCTGATTTTAAATGAAATTTCCCATTTTAGTAAATTTCAAAAATAATGATAGCATCTTCTGAATTTGATGTTAAACCATTATGAATTGAATTTCATTGTTTTTTAGTTTATATAAAATTATTATTTAATATGAATTTTTTTCATACTATTTAGTGATGATTTATTTTCCATTAATGTATTTTTGATACAAAATATCTTATTTTTATAATAAAACCCCTCAGACTAGGTGTGTTGTCTTCAAATTTACAAAGTAATGATTCATAGTTTAAATGTAATTATCCTATATTTAGTTAGACCTAATTTTTTATAAATGTTTATTTTAAACAATTATGATTATATGTTCATGGCATGGTAAACTCCATTCTAGTTTAATAATGAACAAATAACCTCCAAAGTACTTGACATTCTTCATAAACAGATTTTCCCTAGTGGGTTAATGAAAAAATTACGTTATTACCTTCTAAGTTACTTCATGAGTCTTGTAAAATTATTTTCCATGTTTTGATAGATTAAATGATAGGGGTTAAATAGAATGGATTTCTCATGACTGTTTTCCTTCCATGAATGATTTATATGGTTTAAATTGAAATGAAATTGAAATGGGTGGTACAACCATTCCTTTTGTTATAATTTAATAAGAATGAATTATATTAATGTTAGTAATTGAAATGACTTGATTATAATGAATTAATTGATTCATGATGGTTTTAGTGCCTTGAATGAATTAAATGGTAAAATGGATATGTATTGTAAAGGGTGGAAATTCAACTCTGAACTTTTCATACTTAGTACATGCTATAATTAATGTCTGGATCCTTTCATATTAATTGGTCTTAATAAATATTAACCATGATTGGTAATGCCTCATGGATTGACATATTATAATGAATATATAATGACATGATATAGCATGCAGAATGATGGTAAGGTTTATCTTGAGAATGGTGGATAGCACACTCCCTAACATCGGGTTATGGTTCATGATGTCACACACCATTGACATTATGGGGAAGGTGGAAATTTTGTGTGTTGTCCCCTACTGGGATTTTTCATGATGGAATAATAAAACATTCACATGTTTATAGGATTTTAAAATCCCCAAATCAAGTAATAGAAATTAAATTTCTAACAAATTATGATATATATAGGTAATTTAGCCTTTTTTAGATCTTATTTTATCATTTGGACTGGTTATATATGGCTTAGTTATGCCCTGGTCCAGTTAGAACCTAGTATTCTATGTATATGTCCACATTAATCCAAACATACTTGGTCAATATAGGTTAATGAAATATATAACTATACAATGTATATAATATTACTATATATTTATGGTTACTATTCAGACATTCATTCCAGC
Organism: Viscum album; assembly: GCA_963277665.1. NCBI lineage: Eukaryota > Viridiplantae > Streptophyta > Magnoliopsida > Santalales > Viscaceae > Viscum > Viscum album. The sequence goes on from OY728133.1 coordinate 673,042,708, forward strand.
CACGAGAAAATGCTGGTAGAGTCAGACGACTGTCCTATTAGAACCTGAGCTGATGAAAGTTTATTTATTTATTTAGTTATATTTATTTTTCATATTACCTACACTCTTCTTTATATTCATTGAATGGTTATGAATTTAGACACTGTGGGTGGAAAGCTAATCATATTTATACCTCACACACTTCTCATGCCACCATTGCACTGGGATACCTGAGTAGATATTATGTTCGTATGACCATGGATGATTTCTTGTGTTATTTTGATTATACCATTATTATTGGACCATTGAAGTGAGATAAATCTTTTGATGCTCATGGAGACCACCCTTGGAGATTTTTTTTCCTTAATTATTTTTTAATACTTTATCTTGTTGCCTTTTGTATGTATACTATTATAGATTATGTATCATCATCCAAACAGTCATGCATCTAAAGTATATTAGAATTATCCATCATTTATAATCAGTTTATTATTATTATTCCACATATCCATCGTTCATTTATTAATAATTATAATATAAATTTTATTTCAATTATGCACGTGTGATTATTTTATTTTATGGTATAGTTTCCCCACTATGACCTCCTAAAACCCTCACTACTAGTCAGCACCCATTTGTGTATAGGGTGGTGTTCTTGATTCCATGTGACCCACCGGTATGGTTACAATATTAGTGGATAGTCGGGCATGAATGTTATATAAGGAACCTAAAACAAATACATATAACACAATAGTCAAGTAGCTGTTAATGTGTTTCTACTAATTATTGAAAACTCTATAGGTTATTTAATTTTATAAATAGATCATTTTTTCCATTAAATTTTAGAATAATTGTTCTTCAACAAATAATTTTCTAACAATTTAATAATTTTACATCATGCTAATGATGATCCCATACATATTTTTGTGAAGGGAGAAGAAAAAATAAAGACCTATGGTTCAAAATGTTTCATTCCATTGAATGTGAAATACAACTTTTGATTGAGAAGAAATATTTATATTTTTGGGTAGCATGATGATGAAGGATTTAGAACAACATTAATTGGTGGATCATGGATGATTTTGAGGGGAGACATGGTTATATCTTATGTAGTAAATAATGGAACCCTATAGAATATAAAAGAAAATTTAACAAAAATTATTTCAATAATAGATTCAGGGGTGGTTCAAAATAATTCCATTAATGGTTTGGACACATGAGTTAGAAGGGGATGGATTTGTTTGAAATAAAAGAAATATTTCAAGAGTTAAATTTAATGGATATTGACAATTTTAAATATTTAATATTTGGAAATAATATGTAGGTATAATTTGAGAACATGGGAAAAACATTGATTGTTGGGAAGATAGAGCTAATTTTAAATAATGAATGGGGGTTTACATTAGTACATTCTCTTAGAAAGTATCAATAATATTTCAAAAATATCGATGAATAAACCTATAAGATCTTTATTTTCTTTTTGAAATCAAAATATAATATGTTTCACATGTTTTATAAGTGAAAGTCCATGGTAGAGAATGTGTTTCGTCCAAAATTGAAATAATTGATGTCTACTAATAAAGGAAGAGTTTGGAAATCACAGGTTTATTGATTTTTTGTTAATAATAGAATTTTGTGGGAGAAGAATCTTCTAGATACAACATAATAGAATTACATCTCTTAAAGAATGATTGAGGTATTTGTTGATGCCGAAAAAATCCTGTAACTCTGGGAGGAAGTTTCGAAATGATGAAGCGAAGTCATATTTGGAATCAGAGGCCCGATCCGGAGGCCCAGAAAGTGGTGTGCGAAATAAAGGAGGATCCGCGCGAAAAAATGTTCTGCGCACGATGTACTCCTAGGATTCACGGAATCGCACTGGTGAGGTGCGCAATAATTGCGCACCCCGGTTCTCTGCAGCAAGATATTGGGTGCAAGCGGTTCCTGGCGCGGAAGATTTCATGCGCCGCCTGGATTTCGTGCCGGCCGTCACCTATAAATAGAAGGTGACCCTGAACGGTTTGGGGGTTGAGGAATCCGAAGCGAGTCTCGTGCGCGCAATTCGGCTCCCCCCTGTGCAAAAGATGACATCTAAGTAGTCCCTCATTTCGCGCAACCTTGCCCCGGAGTTCGCCTTTGCGTGAAACTCCACTGGCTTAAGTGAATTTTCCCCTCCCCCAGGTTCCAGCCTTGCACAAAATCCGTGGTCCGTGCATGCAATCCCTGCCTTGCGTGCAAAACCTTGCGCGTAATTCTCTCTTCACGGGAATTCCATTGTTCCAATTGCACGTCGTCCCGGTGTTTTGCGCGCAAATCGTCCCTTTTTCGTGCATAGCGCAGGACCTCTCACCTTGATGCCCCTTGGCTACCCCCTGCACTGGCACCTGATGTCTCCCCTGCCGGGCATGCACGCCATGCGTTGTTTTCCGGCACGGACTTCCAGGCTCGTGCGAAGTAACCTCAAGGTCCCTTGGGCCGTGTTTCCCATTGCACTGCTTTGCCATATGCTTCTCTGCATAGGCACACTAACGGCTATTGCTTCTTTGCATAGCCACGCTAACGTGGACCCCCTGGTGGTTTTCCCTACATCCCCCCATCACTATGGCCTTGCCGATGCCTTCCCTCCCACAAGGGGTAGAGGGCGTTGGGCATGTAATCCCTAGGGGTGTGGAGCAAACCCACCCCGTCCAAGCTGCAGGATGTTAAACTGCTAAGCACCTAGTTCTTAACACAATACATTAAACTGTGGTCCGACCATGTGCCTCGCACGCAGGGTCCCCCCAGCTCGGACATTCTTTACACCACTCATCTCCACGGGAATGGACTCTTCCTCACATGGAATGAGATCCTCCTTGTTGGTGTGATGTTTGTCCGCGGGGGAAGGGCTGCCTCAGAGCGTAAGCCCCTAGTCTTTCTTTCAGATGACTGCACCCATGCATCTCCATACTTCCCCCCTTCCAAGGCCAGTGGAGTCCTTTTCCCACTGCGCTTTGTCGCACCCGGGCCTCCACCCTGGAGTAAGCCCCGGCACCAAGGGCCGCTAACCACGCGTAAGCCCCCTGTTTCCTCTTTGGGCCGCTCAATGCGTAATCCCCATTTTGCTTCTCACAGACGCACCCTTCATTAAGTGATCGTCTGGTTCCTGTTGCCTCTTGTTTCCCAACCGAGCATGACTCACGTGGGCTTAGAGCGCGCACCGACCATGACATCCTCTTATGGGCCTTCCCAGAGCGTAAGCCCCATCCCAGCGAACTACGTGGTCTTTGATCCATGTTAAGGCATGGTACTTAGGAAAATTCCTGGGGTTCATGCCCAACAATCATAGGCCCAAACCGTCTTCTTGTCTGTGTGCCAAGCCCCCATTTTCCCCCAAACAACGAGGACTTTGATCCATGTCAAGGCATAGTACGTAGGAATCCTCCACGAGGATCAAGCCCACCACCCGGTCATCCCGACCTATCCATGTCGGTTCCCTGGCCACCTTGGGACGCCTCAGAGCGTAAGCCCCAAACCCCTCATCCTGCATGACATTAAACTGTATCTTGTCCCGCATGACGTTAAACTGTATCCCATCCCACATGACGTTAAACTGTATCCCGTCCTGCATGACGTTAAACTGTATCCCGTCTTTTGGGACGTCTCAAAACGGAAGCCCCACGTCTCACTCCACCATCCATCCTAATCCTTACCTGGGCCGCCACATCCCGGTGAGATCATGCCACCCCACCCCACTTCATAGCATCCGGGAAGCCTTCCACGTGCTGGCCCCAACATCGGTGTTCCCCCCTAGGGGCCCTTCAACCCGATCCGTCTCCGCAAGAAGTTAAACTCGCAGAATGCCCCGTTTTACACATGGGAAGCTGAGGAAAACCTCAGATGGTACACATTCCCCGCGTTCGAAGTGGGATGCCTCAGGCTTCCGTGCCCTCGAGAAGCCCTGTAATGAGGGACCAATGATAGACATGCCGACGACGCCCCAACGTGACCATTCTACTCACCGAAGGTTGCTGCCCCGACAAGACCCCTTGGAGCTTCCTGACGGAAGCAACGTAATTAACTGGCGTCCATGTAGATATGGAATCGGGAATGAGCTTCACGAACCTTTCTTAAATCTATGAGGGAGCCCCGGACTTGGTAATGAGCTCCGAGGAGGAATCCACGGAAGGAAGAACCGACATCCCATCATCCCGATTTCGATCAAGGAGTAGACGTCCCTGAACAAGGAATCGATGCCTCCAACCTTTGGAAAGCGGGAATGCGTTGCAACATAGCAGCGCGTCCTCCAATGATGGAGGTGCGCGCCCCGGCGAAAGCCTCGGAAACAAAAATGGTGAACCCGATGTGAAGCTCTTCTCCTCAACACGGGGAATGGTAGCCATCGGGGCGTCGGGTCACACAAAAATGGTGATCCCGATGTGAAGCTCTTCTCCTCAACACGGGGAATGGTAGCCATCAGGGTGTCGGAAGAATAGCATGTCACCAGGTCCGAGTGACCCTCACCGGGATGTGAACCCACCAAGGGTCGAGGCCGTCAGGACGTTGACTTCTCCGTTCTGCGACGTCGTCAGCGTGGATCCCTCTTTCCGACCATGGAAGACGGAATGACGCTGGGCTTTGTTTGTTGATCTCCTTTCCTGTCGATGCAAATGGGTTCATCTCCCTTCTTCCATGAATCAGATCACTGCATTCGGAACTTGACCGCTACCTTCCCAATGGCGTAGGGGCAGGGGCAGCACCGACACGGCTACCCCGCGCGGTCCCGCCCATTTCACGGCCGCTTCGACTTCGACCGCTGTAGTAGCCTAGCGCTTGCGCCCCCTCTCCCCGTCGGAAATCATCCAGCAGAGGGTGATCAATGACCTGGTTCGTAGGTATGAAGAGGAAGGGGTCATCCCCACTAGGGGCATGGACCGTTTGGATCTAGAGGTGGTTGCACCTCACTACCATCGTCTCCCTCGAGGGCCACGCAGGGAGCCGCCGCTCCCCACTCTGACGTTCAACCGCTTCGGGAGCCTATCCCCGGAGCGCCTTGACACGTCCATCCCCTATGCCAATGAGGTGGGGGTTGTCCGGGTCCACCCGATCGGTGATCCAACCCAGGTGTTAGCAGCAAAACCCCCACCAGGCGGCGTTTACGCCATCGCCCGACTCCCTGAGCCGAGGAGCAGGCAATCTTCAAGCCCGCACCTCTAGTTCCGGCCCATCTGACTCGACGCCATCGTCAGGCGCGAGTGGGAGAGAATGCCCGTCCTGGGGCATCAACATCAGCAACCACTGTGGCCCAAGCCACTGGTAACTCCTGTTACCAGATCCCCACACACGTTGAGAAGGGGAAGCCATGTGCCAGACTGGGATCGAAACCCTGACCGCCCTGCAGGCAAGTTGGGTCAAATCTCTCGGTCGCAAACACTGGCAATGGCCACTGCGGACCAATCCGTGGTAGGGCCGCTCACCATGAAGGCTCATTCCATGCCGCCAATCTGGAATGCCGAAAGCATCTTCACAGCGTCTATGCTCCGGGTATGACTCTATCCAGCGCCCGTTGCATGGGGTATCAGGTCACTCCCCCTACTGCCGGCCGCGAGCATGGAGCCATTGTGTATCCAGTCGCCCGCTCACATGGAGGTCCTCCCCATGACCCTTTCGACATCTGTCCCGGTGCTTCTCGCACCTCAGCCCTCGGTCCCCTCTACCCCAGCTCTATTGTGGCTGGGGGACCCTATGACGGAAATCGTCCTTACCCTGAGGAGCTACCCAAGGGTAGGATGGTCGGGCGTCGTCACCATGGGAGGAATATCAGGGGAGTCCAGACGGAAATTAGACCCGTCCTTTTCTCGGATTCTAAGGTAGAGTACGACTTGACGATGGAACCTTCCCCCCAACCCTTTGAGTTGAGGGCAGGGATGGGGACGCAGTGCGTCAGTCTCGTACTCCCCGAATGCAAGATCCATATGATTCACTCATGCCTTCGAAGGTATGTCCAGGAGGATGAGGACTTGGCGTACTACCGTGGGTCAAGCCCACAGTTGCCACTGGCCTCCCCGGAAGCCCCTCAAGCCCCTATTAGGGAGGGTGAGGATCTTATCTAGGGACAGACAGAAGAATCGCGAGGCAATACACCCTTGGCGAGCACAGACGCTGTGACAGGAGGCCCATTCGCCGGCCCATCCTATCACGACGTGGAAGCCAGGGCACTGCAACCCTTGGAGGATGACTCAGGGATTGGAGGCCAATCGGCCTGTTCACCATATTCCCCGCCGACCAGCCCACTGCCCCGGTGGCCTGCCTCGATTCCATTTCCAATTCCCCGACATTCCTCAGTGGACAAGAAAGGGCAGCAGGTTCAAGACCCCGAACCGGAGCCATGGAGTTTCTGGACTGTTCTTGCAGCGGGCCACTTCCCTGAGAGCTTTTGGACGGTCGCAAAGTCAGATTTTGATGTGCCGGAGTCACTCACCTCGGGAGAGTTTGAATGCTTCCGCCAGATTCTTCGGGTGACCCACTCCCACCTCCACCATCAGCTAGCGCCTTATCCTGGGAGCCAAGCGCATCTTGAGGAGATCTGTGAGCAGTGTCGTCGGGTCGACCTAGCAGCCATCCCCATGTTCTTGCACCCCGAGGTGCTGGACCACCACGAGGCAATCCAGAAACAATGCGTCCAGAGTTTTCATGTACTCTGAAGAGTTATCGAGGAATCCACCCCCCAAGCGCACATCCGTGGATGGGGGCAGTACGCTGCTCTCCTCATCTGTGCGATCCGCCGACAGCCCGATCCACTGAGCGGCCCTGAGGGAACGTTGCCAAGGGTAGTCACGATCAACATGGATGACCTTTCAGATGAGGGAAACATTGTGGAGCCCCTCGACGGGGAATCACCCCCCCCCCCCCCCCCCCGAGGACAGGCCGCTACTGGACCCATCTTGGAGGATTACTCCCCAACAAAGGAGCCTCCTAGGTCTTCATGTACCCACGGAGGCACTGACACTAGGCCAAAATATCGGCAAGGTTAAAGAGCCCGATGGGTCTGTCAAACTCACCGATCCATCTGCCTCAGTGCAAGAAGGTAGAGGAAGATCCCGAGAAGGCCATGCTGCGCCAGTAGCTAGCTGAGCAAAAGAGGCTGGTTGATGAGCTCTTGGATGAATGCATTGTAGAGAGACGGCCTGACTACGATGCTCTTATACCCGGACAGCAGGGGTAGGAGCATCTACCCCTTGTTGAGATTCCCCTGGGCAACCGTGACCGTGTCATTTTCGCCGATAGGGGAGATACTGGAACCCACAACAAGAAGGGACGATATGTTTTTCTGAACCCTCCCGAACGGCGAGACCACCTGGGGACCCTGCTCGGTTTACTCCCGCCGCTCCGAGAGTCGCTCTGCCAGCTACCCTGCGAGCTGCTGAGGGAAAATACCGTATCGAAGAGTCTGGAAACACGCCTGTTGTTAGAGATCCCCGTCAGGACAGGAATCTGCATCTGGATGATCTGATGGAAGTACTCATCGCCCGCTTGGAGGCCCTGGGAAACCAATAGGTGGTGATCCTGCCAGATGGCAAGCCGTACCCAGCGTGGGTGGATGACATTCCGGCTCCGCCAGGATTCGAGAACCCCACTTTTTCCCCCTTTAATGGGACCGAAGACCCACCACAACACTTGGACCACTTCAACTCGAGGTGCGGGCCTATGTTAGGGACTCAGGCGCAGCAGGAGGCTGCCAAGCTCTAGTGCTTCATTCAGACACTGGAAGGACCGGCATTCGTCTAGTACAGCCAGCTCCCTGTTGGATCTGTGACTAGCTGGGAGGGCCTTCGCCGAAAATTCCTCTACCAGTTCAGTTCCATAACACGGAAGACGAACATTGCATACCTTTTCAGGTGCAAGAAAAGGCCTGAAGAGCGAGTCACAGACTTCGTTGCCCGGTGGAAGGGGCTCACGTACTCCCTTGACAATCCGATGACTAATGAGAAATTACTAACAATGTGTTTAGGGAACATCAAGGCGGATTTGGTTCCTTCTCTGATCACACAGAATTCCCCTGGAGGGTTGCAGGACTTCTCAGACAAGGCTCAGTGCCTCGAAGAATCCCTACAACAGGTCGGTCAGGCACGCCCGCTGCCTCCTGTAATCTCTACAAGAAGATTTTCCAGAGCCGAGCCTGCTGCTGTGGCCCAGATAAAGGTCCCCAGAGAGCTAGGGTTGCAGCCCGTGAGGCTAGCTTAGTAGGCTCATAGGGTTCCACCTATACAGCCTCCGGTCCATCTGTGACTGCCTCAAAATTTTCAGGCGCCTCTTCGTAACGCACCGCCACCACCTAGGCGAGGTAATCTGGCTCCGCCTCCTCGGCCTGCTCCTCCGGCCCCTAGCCATGGTCAGCCCCCAAGAGTCCCCTTTACATACAGAAGGAATCAGGCTTTCTCATTTGGCGAGGCCCAGATCCCTGGTTATTTCCGTAGCGCCTTGGAGAAAAGGATCGTGCGGCTGCCTGAGTGCCGGAAGCCAGAAGAGGCGTGTCTCACTGATCACCCTAACTACTTCCCTTATCACCGGATCCTAGGACACAACATCCAGCAATTCTATGTGTTCAAGGACTGCCTCCATGACCAGATTGACAACAACATAGTCAGGTTGTGCCCAGCCCCGACACAAGTGGCAGGTGTCTTCGTGGGATCAGATGGCAGCAGTGACGATGGGTATGGGTGGGAACAGGTTTCCGACCGGGGGTCCCGGAAGTATAATGACTGGATGGCCCGCAGGACGGTTGCCCATGCCCATGGAATCATTCGTGCCCGCCTGAGTCAGCCAGTTTTTTCGGGGTATGCTTCGGTTAACACCTTAGAGTTGGTAAATCCCTTTTTGTCTCCCGACGACGAGGAGCGCCAGGTGGACCCCCCCAATGTCCCTAGCTGTCGCCAACGTCAATGGAGTCGTCGCTAGGTGAATCGCCGGGGCCCAGTGGTCGTCACCTCTAGTCAGGTTGTGCACGCTATCGAGACCAGGAAGCAGGCCCGGTACAGAGAGCAGCACTCGCTGCTCCCTCACACGGTGACAACAGGTTCGCTTCCACCACCATTTGTGTTGCTGGATCAGGTGGAACTTCCTTGCCCGCGTCGCAACCAGCCAAGGCCTGCCACTGGCCGACTACGGCCTTCCAATCATGACGTGACAGTCACCTCCCGAGCTTCATCTAGTAAACAACAGGACATGCCTAGTACCAGTCAGTCATCGGTCCCGCCAGTAGGGCCCGGCATGCCCCCAATCACAGAGCAACCTCTTGTAAGAGGAAGTTCGCATTTGGCACGAAAGTATGATGTCCTGAAGCACCTGGCTGGAATTCCGGAAAGGCTTTCCATCCTTGAGACCCTTCTCCTGTCATCTGAAATGCGTGAGTTGCTTGCTGAGGCTCTATAGAGCCCCCTCCTAATTGAAACGGAGGTAGCGGCCGCAGAAGCCTTCCACACCGAGGTGACTGGGGATGCCGAATGTCAGGTGGTTATCTCATTTTCCGGTGAAGATGAAGACCTCCCCATACAGGATCACATCCGCCCGTTGTACATCACCGGCCAGTTCAATGGTGTGGAAGTCTGTCGCTGTCTTGTTGACACGGGTTCTGGGATTAACATGATCCCAACTCGGAAACTGCGAAAACTGGGGTTGTCTGAGGATGATTTAACTCCCTTCGACCTCAGAATCCAGGGGTATGATAGGACCGAGCAAACTCCACTCAGCAAGATTCATCTGAAGACCCAGTTTGGAGGCTTAATTAACAATACTGAATTCATGGTTGTCTCTCAGGACACTGCCTACAACGCATTGATGGGTAGGCTATGGCTCCATCTTCACGCAGCGGTTCCCTCATCATACCACCAGTGCCTCAAATACTCCCTTAAGGGTCGAGTGGGTGTGATCCAAGGAGATGCATCTTCATTTTCCTCTTGTGAAGCCCATTACCTGGACGCTGACTATTACAAGAGCAAGGAAAAGAAAATCCTGGCAGGTGAGGTTGAGCCTGCCTCCATCGCAAGTGATCCTTGTGAAGGTTTGGATGACGCATATGTCTTCCCAATCCATCGGTTGGAGGCCACGACTCCTGAAATGGGAGAGTGCTTTGTTGTATTGGGTACTAGAGGAAGGAATATTTCTGGGTCTAAGTGACGATGGGAAATCACCTCGTACTCTTATACCAACCAGGATCAGGTGATCCCCCAGCCTCCTACCCCTATACGATATTGGGACGTTGGGCTCATGGCAACGACAGTACCACATACGTGTCTATTTCGCCATGCCAGAATCGACCGTCTCAAGCCAATGCGTCAATACTGATTTGATGCCATAAAGCGTGGCCCCTTGGGCCGAAGGCCGTATGGGATTGGATCGAACTCCTTCATTTCCATGATCTTCGCGGTGCATGAGTCTCCCGTTGTGACGACCTCCGCCGCCCAAGCCGATGCCAGCTCCCTATCAAGGTCGAGTAGCCCCGAAACGGATCCCCCCATGGATGATCCTTCCTCAAGTAGAGAAGAAGACGTGGAAGATGCTCCTCTGGCATTTGAGTTGGGCGTCTCCACCACGGTCGACGAGCTAGTACAGGTGAACCTCGGTAGTGAGGTGGACCTGAGACCCACATTGGTCAGCACCGCTATGCCTCCCGAGGAACGACAACTGTACATAGACTTCCCCAGACAGCACCACGATGTGTTTTCTTGGAGTTATGACAAGATGCCGGGACTAGATCCCCAGGTATCCGTCCTCCGCCTTGGCCTCCCAGCAAACAATCGCGGGTTCAAGAAACCTCCCAGGAAAATGCACCCTTTTCATGGTGCCATGGTTGAGGCCGAAGTTGATAAGCTCATTAAGGCCAACTTCGTCAAGGAAGTCCAGTAACCCAGGTGGCTACCCAACATTGTTCCCGTCAGGAAGAGGAACAGGAAGATTAGGGTTTACATCGACTTTCGCAATCTTAATCGCCACTGTCCGAAGGATGACTTTCCCCTACCCGTGAAAGAACTATTGATTGATGCGACGGCCGGGTTCCAATCCCTCTCCTTCATGGATGGGTACTCCTGGTACAACCAGATCCGGATGGCCCCCGAGGATGAAGAGTTCACTGCCTTCAGGGCCCCCGAGGGCACTTTCTGCTATAGGGTTATGCCCTTCGGCCTGAAGAATGCGGGTGCCACCTATCAACAGGCTAAGCACCGCATATTCAAGCCGATCCTCGGGACACTTATGGAATGCGACGTAGATGACCTAGTGGATAAATCTCGCCAGCACCAGGACCATCTCAAAGACCTTGAGAAAGTGTTCGGTTTCCTTCGTTCTTGCCACTTGAAGATGAACCCGTGGAAGTGTGCCTTCGGGGTCACCTCCTAAAAGTTTCTTGGCTTTATTGTGTGGTATCGAGGTATCGAGATCGATGCCGAGAAGATCAAGGACGTCAGTCAGATGCCTCCCCCGAGTAATATTCGGGAGCTTCGATGCCTCCAAGGCCACATATATTACAAACGCCGATTCATTGCAAATCTGGCCGGCAAGTGTAATCCCTTCTCTCGACTCATGAATAAAGGCGCCGCCTATGGGTGGGACAAAGAGTGTCAGACCGCTTTTGAGGAAATCAAGCAGTATCTGCTTCAACCTCCGGTCCTGATGCCACCCATTCCCGGAGGGCCGTTGGTCCTTTACGTGACTGCCCTGGAGCGATTCCTCACCGCCCTTCTCACCCAGAAGAACAACGATGTAATGGAGAATAGCCTCTACTACCTCAGCTGCATGCTCCTCGATGCAGAAATTAGATATTCTCCCATCGAAAAGAGATTCCTGGCGCTTGTATTCTCCGTACAGAAATTGTGGCACTACATGCAGCACCATGAGGTACAGCTGGTCTCTCGGGTAGACCCGTTGAAATACATCCGGAGCCGGCCTATGTTGACCGGCCGATTGGCACGCTGGGCGGTGATCCTCCAGCAATTCGACATTTGGTTCGTACCTCAGAAGGCCGTCAATGGGTAGGCGATGACAGACTTCTTCGCCGCCCACCCAACCTCTGCAGACCAGGCACTAGATTTGGGCTTTCCTGATGAGGCAATCCTCTCAGTCAATCACGCCCCTCCATGCTGGCAGATGCACTTTGACGGAGCCTCCTGAAGCCCTACCGGTAGAAGGCTCAATGATCCTTGGCTTAACTAAGTGGGAATGAGTATCGTCTTCATCACCCCAGAGCAAGTCGTTCTGCCATATTCTTTCTTATTGTCAGAAGGCTGCACCAACAATGAGGCAGAATATCATGCCCTCATCACTGGCCTCGAGTTGGCTCTGGAGGTTAACGTGCCCCATCTGTGTGTGAAAGGGGGCTCTGAGCTGGTCATCAAGAAGGTTAACGGTGACTATGCTGTCAGGAAGCCGGAACTCATGACATTCCTGGAGTGCACCCTCCATCTAATGGCTAATTTCCTCTCCCAACTAGATGTCGTTCACGTTCCCCGGTCGCAGAAAAGTCAAACAGATGCATTGGCCAGCTTGGCCGCATCACTCGCGGAGCCCGAACTGGATGACCTAATCATCCATGTGGTGCACCGGAGAGTCATTGCTCCTGTTATCCCAGAGGGCGATCGCGGCCCGCGAGTGAACCATCTCAACATTGGTGCCCCTGCGTCAGGACCCCTCGGGGTTTCAGGCGTGGTGATCAAGACAGTTCCTGACTGGAGGACACCTCTGGTTGAATATCTCCAGCACAGAAATCTTCCGGTGAATCGAGCAGAGCGAGAACGAATATGGCGCCGCACGCCTCAGTTCACCCATCAAAGCGGTCCCATCCGTGAGCATCTCCTTTACAGGCATGGGTTTGACGATGTTATCCTTCGTTGTCTTCAAGGAGTTGATATCCCACAGGTCATGGAGGAAGTTCACGGTGGTTCTTGTGGCACCCACCAGGCCGGGTCGAAGTTGTCCCACCAGATTTGGAGGCTGGGATACTTCTGGCCTTCCAGGATCCACGACTGCATCGAGTACGCCAAGTGGTGTCACATGTGCCAAATCATGCTAACTTTGTGCATCGGCCACTGGACCCTCTCCATACTACTAAGTATTCTTGGCCCTTTCCAGTCTGGGGGTTGGATGTCATAGGGCCTTACCCGGCGGTGACGGCCCGCCAGTGTCGGTTCATCTAGACCGCTATAGATTTCTTCTCAAAGTGGGAAGAGGCAGCCCCACTCAGGGAAGTAAAGGCTGGTTCTATCGCCGACTTCGTGAGCTCCAATATGATCCACCAGTTTAGAATACCTCGCACTATCCTCACAGATAACAGAACCAACTTCCGAGCGGTCGAGCTGAAAAGATTGTACACCAAGTACATCATTCACACTAACCACACCTCCTGCTATCATGCGCAGGAGAATGGATAGATTGTGGCGTTTAACAAAACCCTCTCTAACATTTTGCATAAAATGGTTGGTTGGAACAAGAAAAGTTGTCCGGACAAGCACCCCAATGCCCTATGGGATTATAGGACGACGACTTGCAATTCTACACAGGTGACTCCGTATTCCCTGGTATACGAAGCTAAGGCCGTCCTACCCATCGAGGTTCAGCTGCCCTCATTGCGCACGATGGTCTACAACCAGCAAGCGCCAGATAGAGTTGTCGAAATCTGTCTAGCCGAGTTGGAGGCGCTGGACGGAAGTAGGCTTCGCGCTTTACATAACATGGAAAGGCATCAGAGCATGATGGCTCGAGCTTTCGATAAGAAGGTTCGCCTCCGCTCCTTCCTACAATGTGACATGGTACTGGATCTCAGAGTGCCAATGATTCCCGGTAGAAAACCACCGAAGTTGGAACCCAAGTGGGAGGGGCCTTTTATTGTCCACAAGGTATATCCCAATGGCGTGTATTACCTGGTAACTATGGATGGTGAGCGTATCACTCCTCTAACCAATTCCAGGTTCCTCAAGAAGTACTTTGCCTAGGCTCTACGGTCCAGCATGGCCTTAAACTGCATTTTTCCATACATTTGGGCTCTACGGTCCAGCATGACCTTAAACTGCATTTTTCCCTACATTTGGGCTCTACGGTCCTACATGACCTTAAACTGCATTTTTTCCCTACATCTGGGATCTACGGTCCAACATGAACTTAAACTGCATTTTTCCCTACATTTGGGATCTATGGTCCTACATGACCTTAAACTGTGTGGTCCCACATGACCCTAAACTACGCCTTGGTCTGAGTTCTAAGACCAAAAACTAAGATCACCTTGGTCCGAGATCTAAGACCTAAAACTAAGATCCATATTCCATCCAACATGACGTTAAACTGTATTCCCAAAACTACATCTCGCATGATTCCCATCCTAATGGGATACGTAGGAACGCCCAGACCTTTCTTCATTGGGTCCAGCTTGAGGTCCACTGTCATGTCTGTCTCGCCTTCAGGACATTAACAACAGGATCACATGGTGTGGGGTGAGATCATGTCCTCATTCACATCGGGTTTGCAATAGCTGCACCACGAGCACCCTATCCTCATGATTTTTCCCTCCTATGTCCAATGGAATTTAAAGACGCCATCCAGAATTATGTATGGCTTGATTGCCATCCTTATGGGATACGTAGGACAGCATGAACACATAGATGTCAGGTCTAGCCCCATCTCTTAGGAGATCCCATGTTCTCCCGGTTCTTAGGGTGTTTGGAATTACTCCCCCTCTTTTGCCCAGGGATCTGCCATCTTTTGGCCGGTCTCAGACTGAGCCCTCTAACCCTTTCCGGTGGTCTGCTGATGTGCTTAGGGTACACGGGTGTAGGGATTGGAGTGCCAGATTCGAATTAGGCAAGTTCCATCCACTTTCCAAGCTTCGTGTACCCCTTCATTCGGGCCCCCGTCATCCTTCACACTCGGAAGGACCCCCAAGAACGCCCTGGATACAACTCCCAAGGGCTCTCCTACCATCATGGGCCAACGCCCCCAAGGGTTTCATACAAAAAATTGATACAAATCCCATGTTGCGAACATGGTCAGCGGTTGATGCTCATTTTTTTTCCCCGTGGCTAACACGACAGGATGCTGCGTTGCGAATATGGTCAGCAGTAATCCTCAGTCGTTACGCCGGCTTCCCCAGGCCCTGAATGTTGGTGGCATGGTTCATGTCATGTTCCACCCCACTTTGTGAAGGTGGAATCTCGACACTCCTTGTACAAACCCTCAGTACACCCCCACGCATCAGACAGACTGAGCTATGTAACGGTGTCTCTCGGGGCTCCTATGATCTGAGCGCTGGAGTATGTGCTTGGGTCTCTTCTTTACGGGTTGCGTGCAGCTTGACCCTCACCCCCATGGGAAACGAGGAGTTTCCCGGACATTGCGTTTCGGCCCAACACATCTCGGAGCTAGCATCTTCTGCCCCTCCCTGATTGTTGAATCCTCATTGGCCCCTTTGGCCCGAGGCTCCTCTCTCGGTTGGTCCAAACCATACGACCTTAAACTGTGTTGTTGGTCCAAACCATACGACCTTAAACTCTGTTGTTGGTCCAAACCATATGGCCATAAACTATGTTGCTGGTCCTATCACACGACTCTAATCTATGACATTATCATCCTGGCAGCAAGAAGAAAAAACGGCACTGCATTGTGATGACCTTGTTGTAGAGGAAATCACACTGGGTATTGGTCACGTGCCATGCCATTTGTCAACGCCTATCATGGATTGATTCTTGTGGTGACACCATGACCTACTCCTCTAGAGCTGTCGCTTCACAAAAAAACCCTCATTCACCTTAAAGGAAAAGTAAGATTTATCAAATTCTTCCTCTTTCAGTGCAAGGGCCACGCCCGCACTCCCCTTTTCCCTGGCACTGGTATCTTGCCATGTCACATTCCAGAACTATGTATGGCTTGATTCTAATCCTTATGAGATATGTAGGAGTGCCTGGGGAACTTCCCCGCGGGCCCAGCCAGCCTACCCTTGTGTTTGGTCCCTCGACTCGAGCATTTCCCCGGATAACACATGGTAAGTAGGGTATAGGACCTCATTCACGTCGGGTTTTGTAAACCACCTTTCCATGTGTCCATTTCTCCCCCTTCCCGTTCACAGTCCGATCTCTAAGACCTAAAACTAAGATCCATATTTCGTCCCGCATGATGTTAAACTGTACTTCATCCCGCATGACGTTAAACTGTATGTTGTCCCGCATGACGTTAAACTGTATGTCATCCCGCATGATGTTAAACTGTATGTCATCATGCATGACGTTAAACTGTATTTCATCCCACATGACGTTAAACTGTATTCCGTCCCGCATGACGTTAAACTGTATTCCATCCTGCATGACGTTAAAATATAGTTCGTCCAACATGACATTAAACTGTGCTTCAAGAACTATGTGTGGCTTGATTCTCATCCTAATGAGATACGTAGGACCGCCAGGACATTTCGTCTTGGGTCTAGCCCCAGGGATTGCTGAACCATGTCCTTCCATATTGTCGGCCCCTCGGCCCGACTTCATGAGAAGTGGTGTAATCGGGACATATACCCTGAGCAGGTTCGGGATGCCCCATGGTTATAATAGAAAGCAGCGGTTCTCTCTCTAAAGAGGTCCTACCTGGAAATTGGGATGACCTTTGATCGGGTCGGTATGTCCGCATAATGTGCCTTCGCCCTGGTGGTGCAATATCGAGAGTGTTGGACTCTGTTCGAACAAGCCACCACTCCACCTCCCACGCTTTGTGTTCCCCTTATTCGGATCCTCATTTCCATTCATGTTTGACGGGACCCCCTAATAGTATGGATGCTCGACCTATGGTCCGCCTACTGTCCTGGGTCAATGCTCAGGAGGACTGGTCATTTTTGATGGGACCCCCTAATAGTATGGATGACAGACCTATGGTCCGCCTATTTTCCTGGGCCAACGTTCCGGAAGACTAACCGACGATATTTGAGTTAAGCCCCGCGTTGAGAACATGGTCAACTGTCAACCCTCATTTATTGTCCCCATTCCAGGCCAAAATGATATGGATGATGTGATTCTGCCACGGTTGACAGTTATCCTCCATGGTTGCGCCCCGTTGGGTTCCGAACATGGGCAGCGTGATGCACCATTTCTCCCCATCCCTCTGTGTTCGGATGGATTTCAATGCCCCTGGCATTTCCCCGCTCGTTTTTGAAAGCACATTGAGAAGTCGACACATCAATCGGCCTGGGGTCTCCTCAGAAGTCCATGGCCGATTTTGGATGCCTAAAGCTTGGTCAATGCCCCACAATTGAACGAAATGATGGTACACACATCTCTTTCTTCTCGCGTTGGGCACGTCCCACAGGAGCCTAGGTGTGCGTTGTTATTCGTTTCAAAACTATGGTTGACCGTATTAAACCAAGGGTACAAATTAGTGGATTTGGCCATATATTGGATTGAGATGATGAGAAGTTCAAGAAAAAACATCATGAGATAGAAAAAACAAATCCCTTAGGGATCAGCATGATGAAGTGATCTTTCCAGCGCTGCTACCCTCTAGCTGGTAGACTCCAGGGCCGTTTTTCGCTCTTTGAAGACTCTCTCCTCATCGGCCACCACGGAGCGCAGCTTGCCAGCCCTACCTTGTTCCTGCGCCCACTCGCTTCGAAGCACGGTCATTTGGTGACTCGCCTCCACCAGCTATTACTGGGCGTCAGCCAGCTGGGCCATCAGACTCTCCATAAGCTCAGAGCATGTTGCGATGAAGACCTCCTTATTTCCCCCTGCCCTTCGAGGTTCCAGACTTCGTACTCCACCCTCAGCAGCGCTTGAGCGCCCGCCAATCCTTCCCGACACTGGGAAATGTCGGTGTGCCGGCTACTCTCGCGTATCTTCTCGGCCATGTAATCATAGACCGTCAGATAAAGACGCTGAGCGTCAGCCCCTCCAGCGCACAGGAAGCGCAGCCAGGTCTGAGGTGATCCCATCTGCCTCAGCGAATCGGACAGGGGCTGCCTGAGAAAGCGCTGGATACACTTCCACCCCTTTTGCCATGTCATCCGGTTCTCCTCGGATGCCTCTGAGTCTGAGTCGTCTATCTCCTCAGGGTCAGCAGGTCGGTATATAGTGAAGGTCTCCATTAGATCGGCAGCAGGATCCGACCCAGGGATGTCTTCATGACAGGTAGAATCCTCGACATCCGGGCGACCTTCTTCTCTTTCCCCAGCAACAATGATGCCTCCACCAGCTTCTAACCTCGTCTCAGGAATAGCGTCGCTGATATCCGCCGCCCCCTATTCATAAATTTTCGGGGCCGACTCAGTGCAGAGAGCATGTCCGGAACAAGGTGTTATGTCCGCCGCAGGTCCACTCACGGACGGCCTGGGCTCCACAGCCTGACGTGCCTCCAGTGTTGAGATCACTGCACAAGGCATACGGTGGTTAGATGGGATATTTTGCCACCAAGAACCAGTAGTGAAGCGTGAGACTTACATGGGTCCAGAGCACCGGTCCCCAGTGTTTCGGCCGCCGCAGGAGCCGCCATGATGGGAGACCCCTCTGCGCTTGTTAGTTCAATGATGGGTGTCGGATCCCCATCAGGTCTCACCGGTTCCTCTCCTCCCTCCTCTGGCGGGGATGCTCGTCCAATGCTCAACTACTATTGAGTACGATGGGGATGTGAGTCAGATGTTGGAAATGAGAATGGATGAATAAGGGAAATAAATGAAGAAAGAGACAAACCTCGAGAATCTCGGTTAGGTCAAGATCAGAGTTGGCAATCTCAATGCTCTCTCGAAGACACCCTTGGTAGGTCGCCCCTTGTGATCCCTCACCTTCGGGCTCTTCTTCTTCGTCTTCTCCCTCACCTTCATCCTCTCCAGTTTCCTCCTCCCCCTCTGGCTCCTCGTCACTATCTCCTTCTCCCGGCGGCATGGCTTCCAGATCATGCTCCTGGCCGAGCATCACTTTCACTTGGAAAGTTGGCTCTGCACTCCGCCCCCTCTGGCATGTGTATGTGTCCATGGCTGTCAGATAAGCATGCCACCGATGGAAATTTACTCGGTCGGTAATTCGAACGAGCCCGACCTCTGGCAGTTGGATCCCGTTTTGCATTATCTTCTGTCAGAAGGCTTCGAAACTCAGCGATTACCGCAGGGTCATCCAGGCCGACCACAGTGTCCGGAGAATTGAGTCTTGAGAAGGTTTGAGCAGATATTTTATCTGTTTCTTGGGCAGTTCCCTGACCGCCTCATGTGACCCCCCCTGTGGGTAACGAGGACGTGGTGGCACCATGTGATGTCCCGGCTGCCGAAGACCCGACCTACGCAGGCCTCGCTGCATGACGCGCCCTTGGTTACCCCCATCCGACGGCACCATGCCTTCTTTCCCATCACCCGGTTTCCATGCGAGTGACCTCGAGTTTCCAGACGTGCTTGCGTAATATCCCCTCAGGGTACGCAATGGTCCAGTGTTCGGCATATTCAGTTGCTAGGCCGGCATCGACCCCGATGGGGGGAAGAGTGACGACATCGCCAGAGCCAAAGGTGGTAAACATTAACCACATCTGGCGTAGGACACATGGATTTTTGTCCTGCCAGATAGCAGTGAATACCTTCTTCGACATTCGTTGGAGGCACCCAAACTGCCTGGAAAATCGGGATGGCACGTACGACTCGCAGATCACCTTCTTGTCGATCCAATCCACGAGCACCCCACCTCGAATGATCTGGAAGTATTCTTGGTGTTTCAGAGAGCCTCGACCATTGTCCACCAGCTGGCCGACTAGGGTGGGGAACAGGCTGAAGTTGAATTTGGCATGGTTTCCAATGCGGATCCTCACGCCCTCCTCATTGAGCGTCATTGGTAGCACCCATGCGATATTTAGCAAGGACGGTCGCAGGCCGTTTCCCGGAGGACGGACGGCATTTGGGAAAGTATACCCGCCAAGATGTGCCGCCACCCATCCATGGAAGATTTGGAAGGGACCACAAACTCTCTGAGGCGACCCCCCTCGTGAGATGTGCCCTAGAATGGTATACAGCTTGGCCAGTACGGGGACGCCCAATTTGAACCGTTTGTTGGCGGCCATGGAGCCCTCTTTCACCAATGCTGCAGGACAGATGCCCATCCTCGCGTCACGCACCGGTAGGCGCCACCCGCTCAGGAAGGCGGCAAGGAACCCGGCATACCGGATGTTCAGGTCCCGGTCCTCAATGACGTGGTAGCCCCATGATTGGTATTTCCCCGCCTCCAGGGTCGTCAAGTATGACCCATCCCTGCTCCTCTGAGTCACGGTTGGGCATCGTTTTCCCCGTCCCGGCATCTTGACGGCCGGATCCTTCTCAAGGAACAGGCTGAACTAGCCCTTGAAGGCTACGTTCTTCAGGAAGTCCTTGACCCCCATTCTCTCTTTGGCCAGCTCCAATAGGTGCCACATCATCATAGGTGTCTGTGTCCTGTCTCCCCAGGTGTTCTTTGGAGGAACTAACTCTTCGTATTGGTAAACCGCCAGTGGGATACCGCAGATGCAGTGCACGTCCGAGAGACTGATGCCCACTTCCCCATGATGAAGGTGGAATGTGTTGGTGTCAGGATACCACCGGGTGAATAGCTCCGGTCCGAGTTCAAGATGGAGGTGGAAATGGAACTGTGATGTCCATACCGCCTCGAACAGGCCGATATACCACATTTTGTCCCCGATCTGGTCACAGGTATGGCAGACCCAGAATGCCCAGGCCCATTCTCTGGTTAAGTTTCCCCCGGACCGCAGGTCCAAATCCTTCAGCCAGCCCTTCGTGTCATCCGTGATTCTCTGACGGAACGTGCTCGCGTAGAGGGCCGGATAATCCTCTACCACAGGCTCGTCCCCAGTAATGGTCATAGTCCTCGGGTTCAGGACATATACATCCATATGTCTAGTTTCCCTCGCAGGATGGCCGTTTTTGGTGATGTTGTAGCGAAAAAGTTTGTCCTCCCGAGTCCCCCAAGACTGTTGCGTGTCCACTTCGAAGCCCGGAAGTGGAACCTCCTCCAGGATGCCTAAATTCCAGAGCGGGAGGTTGTCAGACAGGGGATACATCTTCTGGGCCGGAGTCAACAGATTGAACAAGGTCAGATTGTTGGAGGCAATCACCTGGGCACCATAAACCTCCTTGTTCGACGCCATTTCTGTCCTACGGGCAGCGACTTCCCCCTCGTCGACACGGTTTGCAGCCATCTCGAATTTTTCGGGAGTTGGGCAGAATCAGGATGCACTGCGCGGAATCAGGGAGTTTGGCGCGAAATCTGAAGGAGTTGCGCGGAATCTTGGAGATTGGAGCACAATCGGCACGCGAAGCGCGGAAAATCCCGGTCTGGCGCGAAATCACGGCCAAATTTCAGAAGGAATTCCGCGCTGCCAGGGCATTTTACGTGCAGCCGCGGAAGCGATTACGCGCATGAGAGTGATGAGCTTATCGCGCGGAAAAAGAGGAAGTACTCATTTGGGACCCAGTTCCCCTTTTTATAGGCAGGGACAGGGTTCCACACCACGCAGAAAGAGGATTCCGCGCCCGTTCTTAGGTTTTTGCGCTCCCCATCGAAATTTTGTGCGCAACTTGACCAGGGGACGCTGCGTTTCAGTGTTTCGGCGTTTCCCTGGGAATCCGATCGTTGAGACCTTTCGACGATCTAATTCTAGGGGCATTTTTTGACGCCAAAAAAAGCCCGTAACTGTCGGAGGAAGTTTCGATATGATGAAGCAAAGTCATATTTGGAATCATAGGCCCAATACAGAGGCTCGGGAAGTGGTGCGTGAAATAAAGGAGGATCCATGCTAAAAAATGTTCTGTGCGCAAAGTACTCTTGGTATTCGCGGAATCGCGCCGGTGAGGTGCGCAATAATTGCGCGCCACGGTTCTCCGCAGGGAGATATTGCGCGCAAGCGGTTCCTGGCATGGAAGATTTCGCGCGCCGCCTGGATTTCGCGCCGGCCATCGCCTATAAATAGAAGGTGACCCCGAACGGTTTGAGGGTTAAGGAATCTGAAGTGACTCTCGTGCGTCAAATTCGGCTCCCCTACACGAAAGATGACATCTAGGTAATCCCTCATTTCACGCAACCTTGCCCCGGAGTTCGCCTTTGCACGCAACTCCACCGTCTTAAGTGAATTTTCCCCTCCCCAAGGTACCAGACTTGCGCGCAATCCGTGTTCAGTGCGCATAATACCCTACCTTACGTGCAAAACCATGCGCATAATTCCCTCTTCGAGCGCAATTCCATTGTTCCAATTGTGCGTCGTCCCAGTGTTTTGTCCGCAAATCGTCCCTTTTGCGCGCATAGCCTAGGACCTCTCACCATGACGCCTCTTGGCTACCCCTTGCACTGTTACCTGATGTCTCCCCTGCCGGGCATGCGCGCCATGCGTTGTTTTCCCACATGGCCTTCCAGGCTTGTGCGAAGTAACCTCAAGGACCCTTGGTCCGTGTTTCCCGTTTCATTTCTTTTCCTTATGCTTCTCCTCATAGGCACGCTAACGGCTATTTCTTCTTCGCATAGCCATGCTAACGTGGACCCCCGGTGGTTTGCCCAGCGGCCCCCCTTCACTACGGCTTTGTTGATGCCTTCCCTCCCACAAGGGGTAGAGGGAGTTGGGCATTTATGCCCTAGGGGTGTGAAGAAAACCCACCCCATCCAAGCTGCAGGACATTAAACTACTAATCACCTTGTCCTTAACACAAGACGTTAAACTGTGGTCCGACCCTGTGCCTCGCACGCAGGGTCCCCCCAGCTCGGACATTCTTTACACCACTCATCTCCACAGGAATGGACTCTTACTCACATGGAATGAGATCATCCTTGTCGGAGCGGCGTTTTTCCATGGGGGAAGGGATGCCTCAAAGCGTAAGCCCCTAGTCTTTCTTGCAGATGACTGCACTCGTGCATCTCCGAACATCCCCCCTTCCAAGGCCAGTGGAGTCCTTTTCCCACTACGCTTTGTCGCACCACGGGCCTCCACCCTGGAGTAAGCCTTGGCACCAAGGGCCGCTAAACACGCATAAGCCCCCTGTTTCCTCTTTGGGCCGCTCAATGTGTAATCTCCATTTTGCATCTCACGGATGCACCCTTCACGACGTGATCGTATGGTCCCTGCTGCCTCTTGTTTCCCACACCGAGCATGACTCACATGTGCTTAGAGCGCGCACCGACCATGACATCCTCTTATGGGCCGCCCCAGAGCGTAAGCCACATCCCAGCGAACTATGTGGACTTTGATCCATGTTAAGGCATGGTACGTAGGAAGCCTCCCTGTGGTTCAAGCCCAACAATCATCGGCCCAAACCGTCTCCTTTTTGGTGTGCCAAGCCCCCATTTTCCCCCGAACTACAGGGACTTTGATCCATGTCAAGGCATGGTACATAGGAAGCCTCCAAGAGGTTAAAGCCCACCACCCGGTCATCCCGACGTCTCCATGTCAGTTCCCTGACCACCTTGGGCCACCTTAGAGTGTAAGCCCCGAACCCCTCGTCCCGCATGACGTTAAACTGTATCTCGTCCCGCATGACGTTAAACTGTATCTCGTCCCGCATGATGTTAAACTTTATCCCGTCTCTTGGGCCGTCTCAGAACGTAAGCCCCACGTCTCACTCCACCGTCCATCCTGATCCTTACCCGGGCCGCCACATCCCAATGAGATCATGCCACCCCACCCCACTCTATAGCATCCGGGAAGACGTCCACGTGCTGGCCCCAACATTGGTGTTCTCCACTTGGGGCCCTTCAACCCGATTTGTCTACTCAAGACGTTAAACTTGCGGCGTGCCCCGTGTTAATCATGGGAAGCTGAGGAAAACCTCAGATAGTACACATTCCCCACGTTCGATGTGGGATGCCTCGGGCTTCCGCGCCCTCGAGAAGCCCTTTAATGAGGGACCAAAGACAGACATGCTGACGACGCCCCAACGTGACCATTCTCTTCACCAAAGGTTGCTGCCCCGACAAGAACCCTTGGAGCATCTTGACGGAAGTAGCATAATTATCCGATGTCCATGTAGATATGGCACTGGGAATGAGCTTCACGAACCCGTCTTAAATCTATGAGGGAGACCCAAACTAGGTAATGAGCTCCGAGGATGAATCCACAGAAGGAAGAACTGACATGCCATCATCCCGATTTCGTTCAAGGAGCAGACGTCCCTAAACAAGGAACGGATGCCGCCCGCCTTTGGAAAGCGGGAATGCGGGGCAACATAGCAGTTCGTCTTCCACAGATGGATGCATGCGCCCCGACGAATGAATCAGAAACAGTATTGAATTATTGTTCATAAAATATGTGGGTACACTCAAAGTTACTCAAGACGGTCAAGGTAGTGGAAATGAATATAAAAATATATCTAATAAAAAAAGACCATATGTACCAGCTGGATAATGTCTATATAGAGAGTTGAAATCATTGGAGAAAGTATGATTCATTCATATATTTTTATTTAGTTTTTTATCATATGTACAAAAAGATTCTAGTTCAATGGAAAATCCTGATTCTACTTTAAAATAATGTCTCTTTATTTTCTATGGTATTGAAAAATTGGGTTATCAGTGCAATGACCCGTAAATATCAAGGAATATTTTTTCATAAATTATTTGGGATTTTACAAGTACGCAGTTTTTGAAAGCACCTGATTCCGAGGCCTGGTGTGCCCAGAATCCATTTCTGAAGTTTAGCTCGGGTACGTTCGGTGAACGAACGAGCGGGTATTTCAAACATTTTAACCGGTGCTCGGAATCGAAATCTGAGGGCACCAATGAAACAACATCGTCAGTAATTTCTTAAGAAGACTTTTACTAGAGCTGCGTTTTCTCGGGAGGTGTTGTTTAAAAATGTGGATTAATTGACGAGTCAAATAAAATATGTGTTAAAAATTTTATTTCTCTTCTAAGTGGTTTAATTCCATGTGTGGGAGCTGGGGTGGGACCAACTTGATCCCAACATCACTTGTTAGGATATTTTTGAGGTGGGTCCCACACTAGCCCCACCCCTTCAAAATTATTAACCCCTCTAAACCCATCATAAGTCATGTTATCTCCCCTTTAATGTGAGACCACTCACCTCCTTCTCTCTCACTCTTAAACATTTCCAACCCAATTAAGTTAATGTTTTAATCACTTAAATTAATTTGAATAATTGTAATTTTCAACAGTGTGGAATGTGTTAATAAAATAAGGGAAGTGTTATTTTATTTGTCTTGGCTCATTGTGTGGAGACATTGGAGAAGAGATTTCTAACTCTGGAGGAACTTCATCTTCTCCGGTGAAGAACATACCTACTTCGATGAAGAACGTTGTCACACCGATCAATCTTCTCTCCGCGTCAAATAAAGGGAGACACTGCTTCCTCCTCTAATGTTCTCCATCGACGTTTTCAGAGCCTCACCCCATGATGCCATTTTCCCTGACGCTAGCTTCCGCGAAATTCTTTGAGGTAGGGGTTTAGTTCTAATTTTATCAATTCAATTTGTGATTTATCTATCGTTTTTGAATGTCGTATTTATTGGCTGCTTGTTATCAATATAGGGGGAGGAGGTCGGACCACACAAATATGGCCGATCCTACTCCCCTTTTTGTTGATTGATCTTCATCGTGGCTTGAAACAGAGGCGACGTTGTGCCGTTGCACCACGCGGGAACAAGAGAACCGCGGCTGGAGCGGGCCATGATGAAGGAGCGCGGAGCCGTTGCACCGAGCATGTGATTCCAAAGGAGGTTGTGGCCAAGAGTGGGTCGCAGCGGAGGGGCATGGTGCCGTCACGCCAAGTCGGAGCACCATGGAGAGCCGCGGACAGGGCAGGCCGCAGTAGAGGGGCGCGGTGCCAGCGTGACGGGCTGGAAGGGCAAGAGTCGCGGCCAATGGTCGCGGGTGTTCGGCAAGGCAGCGGCCGGACTCCGCCGGCCAAGGCGAATCAGGAGGCAGGACCCACGGGGGTCCCGCAGAAGCTCACCGGCAGGCCAAAACGGCCGGCCGTTCCAAAGAAGACTGGGGGTTTGAAACCCTCGGGAGCCAACTAGGGCAGACCCCACTAGTCTTCCATTTCAGGAAAACAGGGAGGCAGTGCCCCCCCCCATCCGCGTCCACTTAGCGCATGGGCGCCAGCACCGGGCCAGTACTCCCGCTCCGCGCCGTACCACCCGCATCATGTCGGGTCGCCTGTGTCGGGTCGGGCCGCCCGCACCGGGCCGGACCCCCGCACTGGGCCGGGCCACGCCGGTTGGGCCAGGCCACGCCACCCAGGTCGGGCCACGCCACGCCACCCAGGTCGGGCCGTGGCCAAATGTGCCAGTCCCGAACCCGGGTCGGGTCAACCCAGTCGGGGCCGCCACAAGGGGTATTGGGCCGGGTTGGACCGGGTCCGAACCCCCTGTTTTCGGACAGATCCATTCAAATACTCATAACATGGGTTACAGACCTCCAATCGACGCATCATCTGTTGCGATTAGATCCTTGAATTGAGACAGTCGTTTTGGTATATTACACTCATGGTTTCAGCGAACTTTGTGTATAGCCGGGTTGGTTTGAACATGAAACCAACCGGGCCCTTGGATCCGAAAAGCTTATAACATGAGCTCCGGACGTCCGATTGACCTGCAGTAGACTTTGTTGGATTCCTATTAGTGAGACAGTTCTTTCCACTTACTCCGATCGAGGTTCGGACATAGATGAAGTACGTTCGGGTTGATTTTAGCTTAAAAACCAACCGGCCCCCTCGGACGAAAAAGTCAATAACTCTCAGACCAGGCATCCAATTGACGCGCCGTCTGTCGTGTTGAGTTCCTATTGACGAGATATAACATTATGATACATCAAATATGGACTTTGTGATAGTTGATGTATCGACACCCTTGGCTAGTGGAGCGGACCCTCCTGGAATCGAGTGTGCTGTGTGTGGGAACTGTAGAGCTAGTTGTGACTGCGACGACGAGGACAACTGTAATTTGATCCTACGTGGGATCGGCAGCGAGGAAGACTATACTTGGATCCTAACTAGGTTTGGCATCGAGGATGACTATACTTTGATCCTTTGTGGGTTCGGCAGTGATGACGACTGTACTTGGATCCTACGTGGGTTCGGCAGCGACAATTACTGTACTTGGATCCTATGTGGGTTCGGCAGCGACGAAATCTGTACTTGGATCCTATGTGGGTTCGGCAGAGGAGATGATTTAGAGCTTACAACAATCATCTCCACCCCTCTTCATGATTAGTATACCTGGGTGAGATAAGTCTTGAATTTCAATCATTATCTTCGATATGATTGACTTGCTTTCCTGTGTGGATTGGGACGTACTTTCCTGTGTGGATTGTGTTATACTTTCCTGTATGGACTGGGTTGTACATGAGCTCATGAGTTAGAGCGGAACTGGAATTTATGACTAAGGTATATGTATGGGCACATGCCTAAGTATTGTTGGATGATACTTGTGTTTGTATCCTTCCTTTGTGGTTTATCCATTGTGGCTTCTAAGAGACCTACGAGAGTCTCGGGGTCCCTACTGAGTATCTTATACTCACCCCTATACGGGCTATGCCCGAACTACATTGTGTTGGATACAGACGACGGAAATCGCTGATCGTGGTTGAGGCTTGAGGAGCGGGATGGTACCCGGAGGTGGTCTATCAGGTGGGACGTACACGTAGAGGATGGATGGACTCAAGGATCCGACGAGACTGTCTGTACTCACCCATCAGGTGGGAGTTCTGGAGGACGACATGTTGGTTGATTCATACTTTTTAGTTGTTTTACATTCTTTTCATTTGTACTGCACTTTCAGTTGGGTTTGTATACTGGCCCATTATTTCCAGCACATACTTCTTTTTTTAGTTTAATTAGTATTTATTTCAGTTTGCGTACTCGGTGGTGTTTGTTTTCTTTATAAAGGAAATGCCTTCCCATTTATCGGGATTCACCACATTGGTGCTAGTTTCCAGCCCCTGGCCTAAGGGAGGTGGGCTTGGGGTAGTCACGACACAGGTCCCGAGGATGGGTCGTGACAAATTGGTATCAGAGGAGTTCGGATCTACCACAGAACTTAGGACAATGATCTCTCTTCTATGTGAAGCAATAGTGTTTTGGGTATTGGTTGTGGTTATCAGTCCAGGGAGTCCAGTTTTGGTGCGGCGACCGACGTATATATACAATAGGACCCTGATTTCTGATTTCGGACTCAGTGCACGAAAACATTGATTGCATGTGTGTTTCATAGTTTTCATTGTGATTACTTTGTGTCAGCTCACCAGGTATACTGTATTGACAGTGGAGCACCCTTTTCTTTTCAGGATGGCCCCATGACAGCAGCCAACTAGGGATGCGATCTTTGTGCAAGATGGAAGCCCACTGAGCGATGAGGCCTTGGTGCAGGGCCCCATTACAGCGAAGGCACCAGTGGTATCTCTACCCGCCGAACCACCGATGCCACCATCCCCAACAACTGAGAGTGCACGTCGCCTTAGTGCACTTCACGAGTTTCAAAATCAGATACCACCTAGTTTCCGTAGGTAGATGGACCCTCAGGGAGCCAAGGATTGGCTGGAGGCTGTTTTTCGAGTCTTCAGATTGGTAGGGACATCAGCAGATCTCATGGTGATCTTTTCGGCGAGTCTCCTGCACGCATCAGCCGGTAGATGGTGGAGCCTGATCCTCTAGGTGCATGACAAGGAATTTATACATTTGATGGACGTAGAGATCCTCTTTCGCTTGGAGTTCGTTCCAACCACCCTTTGTGCGTTGCATATCCTGGAGTTACTACAGCTGCGGTAGGGCAGCAGGTCAGTAGCCCAGTACGAGGAATGATTTATTGATCTCTCGCGTTATTCCACGAACATGGTACATGACCCATTCTTCCGGGCCCGGACCTTCGGGTAGGGACTGAGGCATGATATCAGGGCTTTGATGATATCCCTCAGTATTCCGACACATGTAAGAGTACTAGAGCATGCCCTTAATGTTGATAACATTCTTGCTGAGCCTATGGAAGCAGTGAGGCCTACCGCATGGTGACACGTAGCAGAGTCTTCTACATCCGGCAGTAGACATATATCACAGAGGTCCAAGCTGACCATGCCATCAGGTGTGCGACCTTAGGATACTAGTTCGGATGTGTGGGAAACACGCAGTAGATTCAGTCATAAGAGAGACAGGCAGTGCTATACATGCGGCGGGAAGGGCCATATGGCTCGTGACTGCCTAACCCGCCCTGCAGAGGAGCAGCAGACCGTAGAGGGACCTCCCAGGCAGTGGCAGGGGTTCAACCGTGGGGGTCCACTGGGAGCAGGCAAATGTGGAAGAGCAGCTGGCCAAGTAGCGAGTGGTGGACGATGTTTCGAGGCTCTTCCACCACCTTCAACAGGAGGTCCACCCCGACCATAGGGAACATGTGGATAGGGGAGAGCACAACTTTAGGCAGCTGAATCTTACTATCATGGAGCTCCGAAAGTTGGTGGACAACAGAGGGACTAGATCCATGAGTGGATGCCTTTGTCTATAATGTATGTAGTATCGTTGACATCATTGTTGGTGTTTCTTTGTGTCTTTTACGTCGAGTTTCAGTAATAAAAGACACTTGCAATAGTGACGCTCACTTTTTTGTCTTTTGAATAATAATACTAAGAGGATCCGGTTAAAAACTGTTGACTTGACCCCCACATATGAGATTCCTACTGGAGGAGACACAGTGACTACACATTGATGCCGACAGTGTGACTCAACCCTTAGAGGTGAGAGTAACATTTGGATATCTTGGTAGCAGCGTCAAATCCTTACGACGTCATCCATGGCATGAATTAAAATTTTTCATGTTAGGATTGATGTATTAGGCAAGGAACGTGGTTCATCCAGGGGATGAGACTGGATTTTCCTTCTTGAAAAAGAAGAAATCTTTTCAGCTTTTTATAACATTAACAAAGAAGGGGAAACACTTCATATGGCCAGAAAGATGTCAGCAGAGCTTCCAGGAGCTGAGACAGAGATTGAGCAGTGTGCCCATTTTGAGGCTACCAGAGGAGGGATTAGGGTTTGTAGTATACTACGATGCATTAGGGACCAGACTCGAGTGTGTCCTAATGTAGGATCAGATAGTGATCGAATATGGATCACGATAGTTGAGGCAGAACGAGCAGAACTATGCTACCCATGACCGGGAGTTAACAGCAGTGGTCCTCTCCATGAAGATGTGGCGGCACTATCTGATGGGTGAGTGCATTAAAGTCTACTCTAACCACAAGAGTCTCAGGTAAATCTTCTCATAGAAGGTCCAGAACCTGGGAAAGCGGCGATGCCTCAAGTTTCTCTAGGACTATGACCTTGAGATAGTCTAAACTGATGGGAAGGGGAATGCAGTAACCGATTCTCTCAGTAGGAGGACAGGCATTTAGCGACATGGTGAGGCGACAGAGTAGTTAGCCGCTTTTCAGATATCTTTTATCGATAGTTATGGAGTAGCCTTTCTTAAGTCACTTACAGTCACACCTCCACTTCTTCAGCGGGTCAGAGAGGCACAACTTAGGGACGTTGACTGTGAGACACATCGTGCACATATTTCTACAATACAGACACCTGATGGATTTTATGTAGGAGGATAGAATGTTATCCTTTTCAGAGGACGTACCACGATACCTGCTGCATTACAAGAGGAGGTACTGAGAGTGTTTTACACTTCTCCTTTAGCAGTATCTCCAAGAGTATCGAAGATGTAGCAGGATATCAGATGACATCACTAGTGGGAAGGTATGAAGAAGGCCGTGGCATAGTTTGTTTCATGATGCCTCACCTTCCAGTAGGTGAAGGTGGAGCACCTGGTACCATCTGGCTTGGTACAACCCTTGGATGTCCTAGAGTGGAAGTGGGATGGGATATCTTTGGATTTCGTGACTGGACTTCCATGTACTCCCAGATGACACTACTCCATTTGGGTAATCATCGACCGACTCACCAAATCATACCACTTCTTACCCATTAGAGAGCAGGGATCAGTGGAGAGCATGGGACGCCTCTACATTTAGGACATTGTATGGCTTTATGGTGTGTCATCATCTATCATCTTTGATCGAGGTGCTCGCTTTACTTCCCAGCTTTGTAAGGGGGTGTAAGAGGCATTTGGGATGCAGCTACGCCTAATACCATCGTTCACGCTCAGATGGATGGTAAGATGGAGAGGACCATTCAGACTCTCGAGAACATGATCCGTGCATGTGTCCTCCACTTTTTTCGTATCTGGGAGGATCACCTACCCATGGTGGAGTTTGCGTATAACAACAATTACCACTCCACCATCGGGATGGCACCAAATGAGGCATTGTACGGCCGACTGTGGAGATGACCTCTGTCTTGGACAGATCCTGGGGAGTCAGCACTAGTATGACTAGAGATGGTCTAGGCCATGACAGAGAAGGTTCAGGTCATCCCAAGAGCAGATGATGACAGCTCAGATCTGACAGAAGTCTTATGCTGATGGGAGGGAGAGAACACTAGAGTTCGTGGATGGCGACATTGTTTTCTTGTGGGTTACACCTCGATGAGGATTACGAAGATTTTTCCATCGTGGAAAGTGATCTCCACAATTCATTGGACCATTTCAGGTATCCAATAGGATAGGAGAGGGGGCTTATCGCCTAGATCTTCCAACACAATTTCATCGGGTGCACGACATCTTCCATGTATCTCAGCTGAGGAGATACATGCACGACCCGGCGCATCTCATAGGCCATGGGGAGCTGGACATCGATGACGAGGTGACTTTTGCGGAGGTCCTGGTGTAGATCTAGGATCAATAGGAGTGGTTCCTACGTGGGTGGTCTATTCCTCTAGTGCGCATCAGGTGTCAGCACGGGAACCTCGCTGATAGAACTTGGGAACCGGAGGCTCAGATGCGTGCACAGTACCCTCTTTTGTTACACTAGTTCGTGATGTATCTTTACCAGGATGTAAATTCATGATGTGGGGTTAATTTAATGACCTTTAAATTTCAAGGAAAATTTATTTATTAAATTCTTTGGGATTTTACGAGTACGCAGTTTCTGACGGCACCTGATTCTGAGGCCTGGTGTGGCTGGAATCAATTTCTTAAGATTAGCTCGGGTATGTTCAGTGAACAAACGAGCGAGTTTTTCTATCTTTTGAACTGGTGATCGGAATCTAAATCTGAGGGCACTAATTTAACCGAAGAACCGATAATTTCTTAAGAAGACTTTTACTGGAGTTGCATTTTCTTGGGATGTTTTATTAAAAAATGTGGTTTAAATGAATAGTTAAATAAAATATGTGTTACAAATCATGGCATGTTTTAATAAAATAAGGGAAGTCTTATTTTATTTGGCTTGGATCATTGTGTGGAGACTTTGCAGAAGAGAGTTATAACTCTTGAGGAACTTCATCTTCTCCGGCGAAGAACATCCCTACTTCGATGAAGAATGTCATCACTCCGATCCATCTTCTCTCCACGTCATAGAAAGGGAGATGTCGCTTCATCCTCGGATTTTCTTCGTCAACATTTACAGAGCCTCACCCTGCTATGCCATTTTCCACGACGCTAGCTTCCGAGAACTTCTTTGAGGTAGGGGTTATGTTCAAATTTAATCAATTAAATTTTTGCTTTGTTTATCGTTGAGCATGTCATATTTATTGGCCGCTTGATATCAACATAATGGGAGGAGGTCAGACCGCACAAACACGGCCAATCCTCCTCCCCTTTTTGTTGATTGATCTTATTCATGTCTTGAAACAGAGGCGATGTGTTGCCGTTGCACCGCGCGGGAACAAGAGAGCCGCGGTCGGAGGGGGCTGCGACGAAGGAGTGTGGCGCCGTTGCGCCGTGATGGTGAACCCAAAGGAGGCTGCTGCTATGAGCGGGCCACGATGGAGGGGTGCAACACCTTTTCACCGCGTCGAAGAACCATGGGGAGCTGCGCCCGGGGCAGGCTGTGGCGGAGGGGCGCGGCGCCGTCGCGCCACGCTGGATGGGTAAGAGCCGCGCCCTTTGGCCGTAGCGGTTCGGCAAGGGGGTGGCCGGACACCGCCGGCTGCCGGCGCATTGGGAGGTGGGACCCGTGGGGGTCCTGTGTCAGTACGCCAGCTGGCCAAAATGGCCGGCGGTTCCAAAGAAGACAAGGGGTTTGAATCCTCTGACCGTCAACTAGGGCGGACCCCATGGGTCCGTCGTTTCGGGAAAACCGGGGGGCGGTGCCCCGCCCCCCTTCCGCATCCACTCAGTGCACGGGCGCCCACACCGGGTCGGTTCGCCCACACCGGGCCGGACCGCCTGTGCTGGGCCGGGCCACTCCCAAACGGGCCGAACCCGGTCCCGGTACGTGTCGACTCGGTCTGGGCAACCCAGGGGGGTATTGTTCCGGGTAGGACCGGGCCCAAATCCCCTATTTTCGGAAAGATCCGTTCAAACACCCATAACATGGGATATGGACCTCCGATCGATGCAGCATCAGTTGTGATTGGATCCTTGGATAGAGACGGTCATTTCGATATATTACACTCATGGTTTCAGAGTACATTGGGTATGGCCGGTTTGGTTCGAACACGAAACCAACCGGGCCCTCAGAACGGAAACACTTCCTACTTGAGCTCCAGACGTCAGATTGATGTTCTGTCAACATTGTCGGATTCTTGTTAGTGCGATGGTTCATTTGACATACTCCAATCAGGTGTTGGATACAGCTGGATTATGGTCGGGTTGGTTTTAGCATAAAAACCAATAGGGCCCCTAGCACGAAAAAGCCAATTACTCTCAGACCGGGCGTCCAATTGACGCGCCCTATGTCGCGTTGAGTTCATATTGACGACACAGAACATTGTGATACATCAACTCTAGACTTCTTGATAGTTTATGTATCGACCCCCTGGCTTGTGGAGAAGAGCCTCCTGTAATCGAGCGTGCTATGTGCGGGAACCCTAGAGCTAGCTGTGACTGCGACGACGAGGATGACTGTACTTGGATCCTACGTGGGTTCAGCAGGGAGGAGGACTGTACTTGGATCCTACATGGGTTCGGTAGTGAGGACTACTATACTTGGATCCTCCGTGGGTTTGGCAGCGATGACGACTGTACATGGATCGTACGTGGGTTCGGCATCGCCGGTTACCATACTTGGATCATACGTGGGTTCGGTAGTGATGACATACATACGTGGATCCTACGTGGGTTCAGAAGAGGAGATGATTCAGAGGATACATCAATCATCACCACCCCTCTTCGTGATTAATTTACCTGTGTGATCTGAGTCTTGAATTCCAATCATTATCTTTGATATGATTGAATTGCTTTCATATGTGGATTGGGAAGTAATTTCTTATGTGGATTGTGTTATAATTTCCGGTGTGGAATGGGTTGTACTTCAGCTCGTGATTTGGAGAAGAAATGGAATTGATGACTTAGGTATATATATGGGCATATAACTAAGTAGTGTTGGAGGATACATGTGTTCGTATCTTTCCTTTGTGGTTTAACCTTTTTGGATTCTGGGAGAACTACGGGAGTCTCGGGGTCCCTACTGAGTATCGTAAACTCACCCCTGTATTGGCTACGCCCACACTACATTGTGTTGGATGCAAACGACAGACAATGCTGATCGTGGATGAGGGTTGAGGAGCGGGATGGAACTCAGAGGTTGTCTATCAGGTGGGACGTACACGGAGAGGATGACCAGACTTGAGGAGCCGAATAGATTATCTATACTCACTCTTCAGGTTGGAGATTCAGAGGACGACTTGGTGGTTGCCTCTTACTTTTCAGTTGTACTACACTTTCAGTTGGGTTTGTATACTGGACCATTACTTTCTAGAACATACTTTTATTTTCAGTTTACTTCTGTTTGTGTACTCTTTGTTGTTTGTTTTCTTTATAAAAGTAATGCCTTCCCTTTTATCGGGATTCACGTCGTTGGTGCTAGTCGCCAGCCCCTAGCCTAAGGGAGGCGGACTTGGGGTAGTCACGACATGGGTCCCGAGGATGGGTCATGTCAATCCATTCTAGGAAAATAAGAAAAGATGAACATCATAATTAAAAAACGTGATGTTTAATGAAGATTTCATTCATAATAATTATCATGTAGATGAAACTAATGATGGGAATAAAGAATTAGAGTTTGAGGATTAAGTGTATCCTAAAGGTGCACCTTAGAATGTGAAACTAGACCAGTGGATCATACTTCTCAAGTGGAATTGAGGAGATAAAAAATGGTGAGAAGGGATATGCAGAGGTTTTCATCATTCTTACATTATTTTTTATTCATTAATGGTGGATATCTATAATTGTTTTAAATTAAATGAAATTAAACAAGTTGTATAAGTAGGAGTTTGATATGAAGAAGGATATTTATTCATTATATCATAATAATATATTGGATCAACACCCTTGGCACTTGAAAAGAAGTCATTATAGAAAAAATAAGTTTATCAAGTCAAGGATAATGGGGATTGTTTTCCAATTGACTGAAGGGGTGGAATACATTGGGAATTTTTCAATTGTAGTGAATCTTTCCACAACTAGAGTGCTTCAATGTATTGTTGTATAAGTGGATTTCCATCATAAATTGCTTGATATAAATATTTATTTTCTTTATGGAGATCTAGAGGATAATATTTATATACTGTATTTGGAGGTAAATGTTGAATCAACAAAAGAATACCTGGTGATCAAAATCTAGAGGATATATTATGGTTTAAATCAGGATTCCATGATATGGATAAATAATTTATATTCATTCATGAGAGAAATGGATACAAATGATGCGGTAAATATCAATTCTTATACATGAATAATTTTAATGATGGATACAAAATATTAAATTTTTATTTGGAATTACTGATAATTTTATGATAATGTATAAAAATGAATGATGAATTGAAGTGATATATAGATGAGGATTTCTATATGAATGATATTGGAGTAGCTAACAAGATTTTAGGGAGAAGATCAAATGATTAAATGATGTTGGAACTATGATTTTATTATAATAAGAATACATTGTTAGAATTTTGAGAGAATTGACTATGTTTTAAGAAAAGTGAATATCTAGTCTCTAGTAAATTCACATAAAATTATCAAAGGATAAGGTTCCAATGAAAACTAAAGAGGTTCAGTACATAGGAAAAGTTACGTAAAGATTACCTATATGAATCTAAATGTAGGTTAGGGTTTTTACTCGACCTGGTATTTCTCATGTAGTGTGACTTGGGAAAAGGTGCATGGATAACTCTTGAAATCATCACATGGATGTTGTGATGTGGATATTACGGTATCTAAAGGGAAGAAAGGTAGTACCTCTATGATTTTGGAATGAAATCTCACTATAGTGGGATGTGGGATGCTAAACTTGGAGGTAATGTCAATAGTAGGATGTGTAACATAGGTTATGTATTTACATATTGTGGATATATAGTGATATCGATATATATGTTATAAAAGGTAGTGGTGATATCTACCATAGTGGAAAAATACATTACTCTAACAAAATTATAGAAGGAGATGGTTTGACTGATGAACTTCAAGGAGGATCCAGATAGAAATGGAGGGGAAATGTGTTTCACTATGATATCAATAGTGATATAAATATTTTAATGAACCAATTATTTCATTCATAGATGACTCATATTTAGTTGATTTATGATTTAATCATTGGATTAATGTAATATGGAATGTTAACATTTAAAACATTTCCTAGGAAAAATAAATTATGAAAAATATATTGATCATTGAGATGTTAATGAACTATAGTTCATCTGTTGTTCTTAATTGATTAATAGGGGATGAGATGTAGAATAATAAAGAATAATGTGTCATCATGGAAATAAAAAAATCCTATATTTTATGAATCATAAGTATGTACTTGATGATTTGGGTGGGAACATCCCATATCAGATTGAAGGATTGGAGGAGCACAAATTATGTATGTTTTCTATAGTTGGAACTATAAATGAGTTCTAGTTTTTCTATATTAAGATCTATGCGGGAAGTTTTTTGAATGGTTTTCCCAATCCATGGATTAAATTTGATTAATTTACAAGCAGACCATATTATACACCATACCGGAAGAGTTATAATTCGACATATGTGGCGTGGTTTTTGGGGATTGGATGGGGAAGCACTACCCTACAAAGGGGTCTGGGTAATGAAGGCCCTGAGCCTAAATATTATGGGTACCATGAAAACCCAGATTCACTATAGTAAATATAATAGAAAACTTTAACTAGTCACTTTATCATTGTGGACATTGAAAATTATTTGTAGAAGGATGTGACTAGTGACATCGAATGGTCATTGTAACACTTTGAACTTCTAGCCAGTAGTTACATTATTGTAGTGGATTATTTTTAATGTTTGTATCAAATTTGTAACACCTTCTTTATTCAATAATTTCAGATATTAAATGTGTGTTTTTTAGAACCAAATATTCACTTTATAATTCTACTCTTTATTATATTAAAATTTCAACCTCTACATAGACCCAAGGATTATTCATAAACATAATAAATATATGTGTTTCTCGATGTTCTTCTTGTTATTTTATTTTTTCCCATACACTCTTTTTTTTAATTTTTGTCCTTTTTGTGTCTTTGGATAATATTTGGGAAACAAATGTGTTGAATGAGTGTGGAAGAATCTATCTAATGGGTTAGTTATAATTGGATATCATGATTGATTATATAACAGTTAATGAATGTGAAGAAATCCATCTAGTGAAAAATGTTATTTGGATGATGTTTTTCTTATTTTCATAAACAACATCGTGTATGTTGGGGTTGTATAAGTAACCTATTCATAGACTTCAGTCACTATAAAAATCATGTCAGGCACTGGGTAAGCATCATATACCTACCTGATAGTCTATATAAGTGTAGTGTACCCAATGCACAAGTCACATCCTCGAGTTTTCTTAAACATAATTTGTGATATTTTTTAACCATATTTTTTGGAATGATTTGGTTATGGATACGGTACATAGTTCAATTATGAGAAAACTTCATAATTATGTTCATATTCTAATGAAAAATTAAATAAAATTTAAGGAATATTCAGAATATTTATTTTCAATAAAATAGTCTAAAAATAAATTGTTATTTGAAATCATCTTTAGAGAGAAAATATAATTATTAATTAAGTGGAATGTGATTCAAGGTGATATTTATTGATAATCATCCAAGGGGATGATAGTTCTGAGAGGAGTTCCTCAAATGAGTAGAAAATCCACATCACCAATGCTTGAATCCATGCACATAGGGAAGGGGAATTATAATGCCTTAAAACAAAAACTTTTGGGTGAATTAAAAGACCATGATTTTCAAATATCATCATATGGAATTAATCACGAGTCTTTTGGTAATTTAAACATAATATTTTGTTAAAAGTTTTAATGATAAATAAACTAGATAATCTATATAAAACATTACTTTTCATTGATAATATCATTACCTAAGATTAATGGGATTTCTTATTTTAATTTTAGACACTAAAATTATTCATGATATTATTATTAATATATATGTTTTGGAAATAATAGGTGAATATATATTGAATAAATATTGAGATAAATTAAAAATACTAATGGAATGACTTTTTAACAAACAAGAGAACAATATATCGTAGTATAAAAGCGGAATGAAAAGATAAAATATATAGAAATTCAAAGAGGGATGTACATATGTGGTAGAGTATTATTGAATTATGACATGACTTTGACCATCATTGATTTTAAGTGAGGTTCATGACTAAATTTTTTTTACCCCCATTGATAGAAATTTATGTTCTTTAAGAACTATATTCTTGTGCTTTAGTTGATCCATATTTTACATAGAGGAATATTTATATCATGTGTTGTATAAGAAACTAGGATCTAGAGTAGATATTTATACCAATAGTTCTTAAACTTATATTAGGTAGTGAGGTGTTTCATATTCTATTGTGTGACATAGGAGTTGAAACATGGTGTGACTGTAGATTGATAGGACAAGAATTTTCCTTAATGTTATAACCACATGGTTATATAGTGAATAAATTGTGATTGGGGTAATTAAAAAACAAATATATGTAGTATGATTTTACACTAAACCTTATAAAAAATTATTTCCTACTCTCTATTTACACACACTAAATATAAGGTGAGGTTGTGAGAATATAGTGAGAGGATTGTGTCTATAAAAAGTACAATACGTATAGTAAAAATGGAAAAATTTATAACGGAATATCATTGATTGTCCCCCATATTGTTGTTTTATCCATTCTTGAGAGTCATGGTTCTCTATGTAGAACACATAGATAAGATAACCTATAATAATAATAGATTTTGTTTTTTTGAAGTAATATAATATTTTTGATGTTTTTCATTTCATGCAACACTAAATATAGCATGTGTTATATGAAAACAATAAGTTTTTATTTCTCTTCATGTAAAACCAAGTTATTATCAGACTATACAGAACACATATATTATATTCCAGTACACATAACACTATTTTTGTATTTTGTTATAGAATATATTGTCTACCTTTGATATCTTATGTTACACAGAAGTCCGAGGATTACCAAAAAAAATATTATTAAAATTATTATTAAAGTAAAATTATAACAACCACATAGATGTTGGAATTGACCTAAAAAGGAAAAAATTGTGAAAATATGATTTAAACACATATATAAAATTATTAATTTGGTTATCAATTCGTAGACTTAAATGTAATAACTATTTTAAAATAATGAAATTAATTTTCTAAGAAAACTATTTTTCTATGTACAAAAACAATATTATATAAATAAATTAGAAAGCCAAATTTTGATTACATTTTTCAATAAAATTTATATATTTTATTTTAAATAAAATTTTTATACACATCCAATAGATTTTATAGGTAGAAGATAATAATAAATCGATTTTTTTGAATAAAAATATTAATTTTTTTAAAAGGAAAATTTACCATGTTCTAATGGTGAACCCATTTTAAATATGATTTCGGAAACTTTTATAAATTTTCATTGAAAAAATAAACCTCATTTTTTAAAGTATAATATAAAAATTTACTTTAGATGAATTTTTGGTGTTTTTCAATGAAGTTCCATGTTTTGATGAATAGTTAAAAGAACTAAATTTAAATTTAAAAAAACTTTTTATATAATATAGGTAAATTGTATATTAGTATGATTTTAATGTTCAATTATATAAATTTTATATTAATTAATAAAATTGATTTCATTGTCATTATTTTTTCATTGAAATTGGATATAAAAACATTTCAGACTTTTTAAACATTTTCTCTTAAAACCCCACTTTTGTGACATGTCTATAGGCTTAATATTAACTTAATTTATTCATATTATGTGATTTTATTTTTAAAAAAAGGATTCCATATTTGGGAAAATTATAATTAATAATTAATAATTGATTTAAATAACTTTTTGACTAATATTGTTAGTCAATGTTGTTAAAATTATTTTCAATTATTAAGAGAAAAAATAGAATAAAAAGAACCAGACGATTGTCTTATGTTCCAAAATCACCAAGAAACTTATCCATAAGACATTTTATGGACATATTTTAACCCTATACTAATATTTTCCTAATTTTTAACATTATTGGATCATATGTACATGGTAAAAACGTTGGTGGGATTCCCTTTTAATAAATTTACAAAAACACCACTCATCAATTATAAAAGCTAGTCACCCCTCCCACTTATTCAAACCTCTCAAGCCCTTTGTCTTGGCCAAATTTATAAAACATGTACTCCCAAATACCATCCATGCATCCTAAAATTCTCACTTTATACCAAAATCCAATCAAGGAAGCCCTTTGGTGTCAACAAAGAGGAGTAACCCAAATAAGAGTTAACATGCTTCTTCATGATCCTTGGTTTTTTATTATCCACCCCCCAAAATATTAACATATCCATGTTAATATAATTTAATAAATATAAAAAGTGTAATTATCTGTTTATATTTTATTTTTTCTATCTGAACCTAAAAGAACATCCATAAAATTTGTGTTGAACTTTTTATTCTTGTCTATGAATAAATACCACCTCATGAAATGATGTTCTTTGGTTTTTTTACCACCTCTAATGGATGAGAATTTTGAAAGGAAATATATTTTATATGATATATATATATATGATAATTTTTATTTATTTATTTTTCTGAAATTATTACAACACACATACCATAGTTATTTCTGTTTTTTCTTAACACGGTATATTTGTTTGTGGATGTGTTGACTACGACATTTAAAAGCTATGTGAAATTATCAAAATCTAAATAAAATATATCAAAATTTAGTTTAGGAAAATTATATGATATATATTAAATAATAATTATACTTTAAATAATATATATATATATTTAATTTACTTACTTTCTTTTTATATGATAATAAAATGTAAGCAACATTTATGCATACATGTGACCTATCATCTTCATGAACGATGTATTCCATTTAATATTATTATACAATATGGAATGTTATAAATATTTATATAATGAGTAATATTATATTTAAATCATGTCTTATATTAATAAAATAAATAAATCATGATCCTTGTAAGAAGATCAAGAATACTAAGTCAAGATATATACAAAAAATATTGTAGATATTATCTTAAACGTAACATTAACATGAAATTGTAATTAAATCGGTAATATAATGTCATAATTAAATCATATGTGGTATGATATATAATAATCTAGTTATATGGTGGAATTATAATAATATAATACTTATTATATAAGAGGGTTGAAAATGTAAAAATGAAATCATAAAATAAGGTAAGGGGATTTCTGGTCTCACTTATTTTTCTTCAAGATTTTTTCCTTATTCACTACTAATTTATTTATTAGGTGTATATATTTCACATGATTTTATTATATCATTACTAATCACACATTTATGTTTACTTACATATCCTTTAAATAAAATCTAATTTTGGGGTTTATTTTTAATATTTACCAAATGTGTAAATTAATTTTGTCTCAATTTTACTTCTTTGAGGAACATGTCAGGTTATGAACCTATATTTTTCTATGAGGTATATATAATAACCATTATCATTATATATAACTAATATATTTCGTTTAATTCCATTCCAATCTTCATTTAATGCTATTATATCATGGTAATTATGATATAATGATACCAATGTTGTAACAGTATATTATAACATACTCATTGTTTATCGAGATTATTTATGATTATTATTCCATTCATTTAATTAAACGAACCATCTCTCAAAAACTGTAATGAAATTTATTATCCTACATATATTAATTATATCCTCATGTATGGTAAAAAAAATTCACACTTTAGAACATAGGAAAATTAATAATGTTATTTTAATAAAATAAGACAATATTTCTCCCTTGAGTTGAAAATTAGTTTTATTCCCAGAATAATGTTTTCGTAAATGCATTAATTTTATTTCCATATTATGTTTAAAATAAATTATAACCCATTTTTTCATTTTTTTTTAATTAAAAAGTGTTTCAGAAGGAGTATCATTATCATTTTCCAATCGAGTCATTTTTCTAAAATTGTATGGGGAAAAAGGAATATTTGATATGTACGTATTTACCACTATCATGAGAGTCATTTACATTAATATTATATGGACTATTTACTTTATAAATTTTTAAATAATATTTTCCCTCGTGATCATTAAATTATTTGTTTTAAATTTAGCTTTAAATAAAATATTTTTTCAAAAAATGGGTAAAATATGATTTAAATGATTTTCAAAATCATCAATTCTAAATTTCCAATGTTATTTTCAAAGGAGGAGGTTTTCAAAATTTATTATGACATTAAAAGTATTTATTATGATGAAATTATATTTTATCAAGAGATATTTGAAATTATTTTTAAGTATTAAATTATATTTATTCAAGTAGATTTTCAAAGAAAAGGGTTTTGAAAAGGATTAATGTATTGAAAAATTATTTTCAAGGAAATTATATTTTCTATAAGAAATTATCAATGTTATAATTAAAATTAATTATCCATATAATATGTCAAGAATTGTTATAGTTTATTATTTACCAAGTTTATCAAAAAATAATACCATTCATATAAATTTTTGAATAGTTTATGTTTCGATCAAATGTTGTTTATGATACCCAATTATCTTCCATGTGTTATATTCTATTGAAACCCACTTCTCATCATGGGTTATGTAGTGATGAAATGGTTATGAGACCTATATCTTTTACATATATAATTATATGATGAAATATTTATGATACACATTTCATTCTAGGGGTAATGATATGATTATTTTTTCTAATCTTGAGGTACATGCATGTTTGATTTTATAATGTGATGGGTGGGACCTATATCTCCATCCAATGCATTGGATAATGATGGTTTAATCATGAGTTTATATAT
The DNA here is from genome assembly GCA_963277665.1 of Viscum album. Taxonomy (NCBI): domain Eukaryota; kingdom Viridiplantae; phylum Streptophyta; class Magnoliopsida; order Santalales; family Viscaceae; genus Viscum; species Viscum album. The sequence continues at coordinate 673,086,021 of OY728133.1, forward strand.
TATGAGTTATCCTGATTACACATTCACAATGTTATGTGTGAATGTAATTAAATGTTCACAATGGTTTTCAAGAACCTTATTACAATTTCACAATGTTATGCATGGACCTGGTTGTATGTCCATACGTTTTTCCGTGTAAACCTGCTTACATGTTCAAAATGTAATGAGTGAACATTATTATTTGTTCCAAATTTTATATTTGAACCTAATTACATTTTAATAATTATATGAATTAACCGGGTTTTATGTCCATATTTTTATTCAGGAACCTGATTACATTTTCATAATGTTATGAGTGAACCTTATTACCTGTTCACAATGTTATGTGTGAACCCAATTACATGTTAATAATTTTATGAAATGCCACGGTTTCTTGTCCATAAGTGTATTCATGAACCTAATTACATATTCAAAAAGATATTATTGGAATCGTTGTCATGAAAATAATTTTATTTGATGGCTTGATTTCATGTTCATAACATAATGGGTGATGTTATTTTTATAAATACATGTTCACAATGTTATAAGATGATGTGTATTCCACAATCCCATTTCATATTCTTATGTTATTTTTTAATTATGTATGATCTGAATAACATTATGATTCATGTTTAATGAATTGCCAATATATATTCCATGAATAATTTATATGTCCTTTGATATGTTGGGTATAACATTTAAATGTTTATTTCACTTTCTCATACCCTTAAATTCATGATTATTCTTACGTATATCCATTATTTACTCTTACTAAGAATATTATATAAAAATTTTCATATATTTTATTCTACTAATGTTTTAATGAATGTTTTTAGGATAGGGTAAAAAATGGGATGATGTTTTTGGGAAAAATTAATGATCTTTCACCAGACTAGATGTTTTTGTTCTATGTTTCTAGAGTAAATAAATTAATATGGTTTGAATGATTTTATTTTTGTAATGTATTAAGTTTTTAGAAAAAATTATGTTAAATCCATGTGTGTTAATCCTATTTCGTGATAGTTTGTATCATAGAAACTGTTTAGTCGACCTATGAAAACTAGGATTGAAGAATTTTAGTGATATCCAATGGGATATTTCTAAGGATATGTATAGGGTTGTGTCTATGAATATGAATAAGGATGTGTCAAAGTATAGAAAACTGTCCTTGAGTTTTTGTAGTGGATTGGGATAATGGTTTCTAAGAAATTACATACCTATATGGATACTAGACATTTATGTGGATTTGGAACAAATTTACATAAGGGTAATAACACTAAAAAACACTTATTGAGCAAGACTTGATCGAGAATTGGTGCAAGAAAATGGGCCTTGCTGCACACATGGTTTGACCCTACAGATGGATGTTATTTTAAATTAAAAAACTCTTTATGAATTATCTTGATAGATTTAAAAAACATACAAATATAAATATACTAGGATAAACATAAAGTGTCATATATTAAATCAGGTGCCGTTATTTAAACATCACATAAGTAATTTTACTTGATTATGTTTTTTGCACCACGATATATATTGCTCACACTATGATTTATGGTTTTATTCATTGTTAGGGGATTGATGAATTTGGGTGAACATTGAATGTTTCAGATTTAGAAAGTATAAAATTTATAAAAGTTGATTTCTTAAGTAGAAATATCATGATTAGATTTAGGAATATGGTATTATTATAGGATGTACTACTTAATATATGGAGACTGTGAATGATAATTGAATGGTATTGGATGTTATTCATTTATTATTTTCATTAAATGTATGAATAATTCATAGATTGTGTTTGTGGAACCTTAATACATGATTCATACATCATATTATAGGAAATAGTAATTAATGAATAAGTTAATGAAGTATGAGTAATAATTTAAGAATAATGTTGGATGAATGAAGTGTTTATGTTTTGGAATTTGAGGATTATGTTATATAAATCATTAATAATATAAGGATTATTTATATATGTTTTTATTTTAATATTTTCTTATAATTTTTTAAATGATACTGATGACATAGAAAATTGATTTAAAGCCAACTTTACATTAAGGGAATGTAACCCTTAACATGTTCCTAAGGATGATATAATATTATTTTATATAAAGAGATAATAACACGCATTAAGTTAATTGGATAGTATTTATGAACTCAATATGGATGATGAATTTTTTGAAATAGTGGGTTGTATTACCATGGACAATGTTGTAAAATCCTTGTATTTACGAATGATATCCATTAATATTTTTAAATACAAATCATTCGTGTTTTCCAAATGGATTGTTGAAATATTTGGTTATTAACATGTATCAAAATAAAATAGGAAAATAGTATTCACATTTTTGAATTGTGACAACCAAGAGCTATATTATGATTTATTAGGGATCAATGTTACTAAAATTAAGTGACCTTCATTATAATGTTTCAAATTTCCAGGACGTGGAATAGTCACAAGGTTAAAAATTTGAGGAATGTTTTATGTTAAACATTAGATGATGTTTTAGGTATTATTGTTTTATCTATCCACAAGAGGATTTATGAAATTTGGATAACATATGCTATCTATTTTTCTGTAATGTTAACTGAAGACTGTTGTGATGACTTATAATTAAATTGATGGATCTCATGAACTTTTGGTTATTCAATCATTACAAATTCACCTTTATTAAATGTAGTAAGATATTAAGTTGGAATTGATGAGGGAAAAACTAAATGTTGATATTTTATAAGGAATATAATGAAAAATTATAAGTATAAATTCTCAAGACAAATCTTGAAATTTTTTAAAATCGGTCTTGAAATAAAATTTCTTCATGTTATAATAATTTTTTATGATATTGATTACCTTTTTCAACAACATTTAGGTAATGGATGTGTGATTATTAACGTTCACTTGACCATATACTATTTCACTCCACATTAAAACCTGATACGGAGACTTATCATCTATTTCCATGTTTTCACTTTACATCAATGTTATATTAGGAGGAAACTATATTATGAGTTTTTTTGGGTAACCATTATGCTTCCAAATTTCATTTTTAAGAATGTTTTAGTACTCATTTTTATGAAGTGGGTTCCTTTGGAAATAAAATTTATGTTTTAATCATTTGATAAACTAGAGGAATTTAGATGGAAAAATTAAATTTAAGATGGTTATAATGTAACACCTTGAAACTTTTAGAACAAATATTAAAATTTATTAAATCATTTTGATATTTTTTATTTCATGCAACCTTGAATATAGCTTGTATTATATGATAGCACTATTTTTTTATTTTGTTTCATGGAACACAATGTTATATTTCACTATACACAATAATGAGATTATATTGGGGTACAAATAACACTATTTTTGTGTTGTGTTACAAAAAATTATCATTTACTTCACTATCATGCATTACACGCAAAGATGAGTGTTATTGAACTACAATATACTATTAATGTTGTTATTATTAAAATGTTTTTATAGCTACAACCTACCCATTGGGATAAATCATATGAATATGATTCAATAAGTTTTGGAAATATTATTTTCACATGTATAAAAAATTATTATTATTTTCATAAATTATAAAAATTTAATGCTAGAACTATTTGAAAATTAAGAATTTACTTTTCTAAGAAAAATATTTTTTGATATAAAAACTCAATTTTATCTCAATAACTTAAAAAACCACTTATTATTAACGTTTTGAATAATATATATATATATATATATATAATATTCAATAATTATTTTTTACTATTTATAATAGATTTTATATGTATAATATATTATTAAATCAATACACATAAATAAAAATATGTATTCTCTAAAAGGAAAATTTACTGCCATTTAATGGAGATCCCATTTTAACTCTAATTTTTGATTCTTTTGTAAATTTAATTCGAAAAATAAACTTTATTCCTGGAAATGGAATGTTGATATTAATGATTCTTGAATTTTTCGTATTTTTTGGAGATGTTTTCTTTTTTAAGGAACAATGAAAAACACTGAATTTTAATCAACAACTTCTTTTTCATCTAATTTACTTATAAAGTTAATTTAAATTTATTTTGGTTTTATCATTTAATTTTCCTATTTTAAATCATCTATTAGAATTTAATTTATTTGAATCAATTTCACATTTAACTAGGATATAAAAGTATTTCAGACATTAATAATATTTCACTCAAAAACCTACTTTCATGACACATCTTCAGGAATACTTTTAAATTGTTTTCTTCTAATACTGTGATTATAATTTTTATAAATTAATTCCATATTGGGAATTTTTATATTTTATAATTTCTAAAAATTTACAGTTTGTTTTTGAAAAAAATATTAGTGAAAGTGATAAAAATAAATTACAAGATGAAGAGAAAAATTAGTTTAACAATTGACTAAACATTAAACATTAGCCTATAATGACCTAGAAACATGTCTAAAATCTATTTCATTGACATATTTAGAGCTTATTCTCCATTTTATATAAAATGAACCACATCATTATCAACTATAGAAGGTAATATTTTTGTTATAATTATTATTTCAAAAAATTAAATAATTTCACTCCTCTACTCTAAAAAGTCACTCACCCATCATACATACTCATACAAATCAAGATCATTGTATTTGAAAAAAAATCTAAAATATTTTCCTTCTAAATCTCGTACCTTCATCCATTAATCCTCTAAATTTTTATAAATCAATATAATTCATCCCTTTGGTGGAAACCAAGAAGAGTTACCCAAAGAAGCAGTAACATCCTTCCACATGTTCCTTTTTATTATTTTCACTATAAACCCCTATAATATAATTAACCCATGTTTATATAATAAATTATGAATTCTAAATATACTTATTTTTTATTCTAATTCGTTGAAAAAAAACTTCACACGTGTCCATAAAATGGGTAACAAACTTATCGTTCTTGTATATGGTGAACTATCGCCACACATAACGATGTAGTTTATTTATCCATTACCACCTATCATGGTTGGTAATTATAATGGAAACTAAATTTGTATATTATAAATATTATATTTATGATTTATTTAAACCTATTTAATTATTATATTACACATACCTTAATTATTTCCATTTTCTGTAACTATGATAACTACGTTTGTTGATGCGTGGACTACAAACTCCACAAAGGGATGAGATTCCTTCAAACACAAAATGGATATGATATATATGAAAAATTAATTTTATTTTAATTAGTGTATTTATATTCAATTATTTCATTTAATTTCATTCTATAAATATTTAAATAAAATGGAAACAACTTTCATGTGTATGGACGACCCTCGATCTCCGTGAATGATGTATTCCAATTCATATTCATATCCTTTATGGATCATTAAAACTATTTATATAATTATTATGTATGAAATTTAAAAAAAAAATTACATTCATCAAATATTTATATCATGAAATAAGAGAGATAATAATGATTAATAAGTAAAAATATATTTCAAAAAAGAGGATATTATATGAAAAGTAACATTTACATGAATTTAATATTTAATGTTACATATAATGTAATAATAATAATTATGATATGATATATAATAATATAATTCTATGGTGGATTTTTAATAATCATATACATATTATACAAGAGTTTTGAATGTGTGAAAAAAAATTCATGACTTATGGTATTGGTATTTCTAGTCTCACTTTTATTTTTGCGACACATTTGCCTTATTCACCAATCATTTATTTTTTGTGCTGTATTTATTTCCCATAAATGTAATATAATATTATTATAGTTAAATTTATGTGTATTTAGAAATAAATTTTATGATCTATATTTCATGGGGTTTATGGTTCAAATGTTTCTAAATCGGTAAAGTAATTTTGTCTCAATTTTACTTCTTTGAGATACATGTCAGGTAATGCACCGATATTATTATATTAGGTGTATATACCGTCAATTGAAAATTTATTTAATGAGTATAATTCATTTAATAATATTTCAAGCTTCATGAAATGTTATTATTTAATGGTAATTATGATTCAGTGTTACTAAATTGGAAACAATTTATTGTTATAATCTAATCGTTTATCAAGATTATTTATGGTTATGCTTCGATTGATTAAATATTATGACACATATCTCAAATACACTCATATATTTTATTATCCTATATTTAGTCATGATGTCTTCATGTAATGGTTCCATTTTTTCATGCTTTGGTAATTGTTATAATTAAGAATTTATTTTTCAAAAAATCACACTATATTTGTCTCTTTATTCAGAAATTTATATTATTTAGAAAAAAATATTTAAAAATGTTCCATAACTATTTTACTATGATGTGTAAGAAAAATTTTTACCCATGTTTTACCTTTTTAATAAAAAAATTGTATAAAAGTAATCTCCTTGTATTTTTTAAATCAAGGCACTTTTCTAAATATATTTCGGTGGATAGGAATTATAAGTATGTACGTATTTACCCGCCAATATGTTAGCCATTTCCTCAAAGCTTGATTTAAAAATTTATAAGGTAACTTTTTAAATAAATTATTTTTCCTAATATTATTTATTTCTTTAAGTGGGTTTTAATTAAAATTCTTTTCAAAATATTTATTATTAAAATGGGTTTTAAATTAATTTTAATTATTAAGTTATGTGTGTTTAATGTTAGTTTAAATGATGAAGGTTTTCTATTTGATTTATGAGATAAAAAGCGTTTTTAAGAGGAAATGATATTCCTTTAAGAATAATTTTAAATGATTTATATTTCTTAAATTATATATTATCTTCAATGAAAAGGATATGAAAAATATTTTTTGTTTTAAAATGCGATTTTCAAAAAAAGGATATTTCCCCTAATAAATGATCAATGATATATTTCAAAATCAGTCCCTATATAAGATGATACCTTGGTATAAACTATGATTTATTATGGATGTGATCCAATAATACTATTCATATTATTTATTTAATGGTTTATATTTTGAATGGATGACGTTTTTGACACCCATATCACTTCCACATGTTATATAATTTGGAAACATTGTTTTTTAAAATGATATGATGAAATTATTATGATACCTTTTTATTTATCATAGGTAATGATATTATGAATTGTTTATGATACCCATTTCATTTCATGTTTTATGATATGATGATTGTTTATAATCTTGTGGCACGTGTATGTATGATTTTATTATGTGATGCGTAATATATATATCTCCCTCCAATACAGTGGTTAATGTTGGATGAATCATGCGTATATATGGTATGAAAAACCAAATTACATGTTTATAAATTTATTCATGAACATAATTAAAAGATCGTAGTGGTATGTCTGAACATGATTACGTGTTCACAATGTTATGCATGGCCCATGTTTTATGTCCATAATCTTATGTGTGAACCTAATTGCATGTTCACAATGTTATGAATGAACCTTATTGTGTGTCTACAATGTTAAGTGTGAACCTGATTACATGTTCACAGTGGTATGCATGTACCTTGTTTCATGTCCATAATTTTATGGTTAAACCGAATTACATTTTCACAATGTTATGAGTGAATGTTAGTATGAGTTCAAAATATTATGTGTAAATCTTATTAAATGTTCATCCTGTTATGAATGGACTAAGTTTCATGTCTATCTGTTTAGGCCTAAACCTGATTATATTTTCTAAATTTTATACATAGACCTGGATTCATTTCTATAAGTTTATGATACCAACTAATTTCATTTCCATAACTAAAAGATTGATCTTGTTTCTAATTATATATGTTCCCAATGTTATGAGTTGAGGTGTATGCAAAAATTACATGTCTTAGACATGTGTTATTCTATCATGAATTATGTTCTTGATTATGTTATGATTCATATCATATGAAATACTAATATTTATTCTTGGACTCATCTATATTATCTTTGATATTTATGGTATATACTTTTAATGTTTTTTTCAAGTACAAATACCCTTCTTTTCATGATTTCGAATATGAACCAACCTTTATTATCATTATTGAGCATCTAAGCTCACCCTTTTATTCGGTTTTCTTTTAACATGGATTCACAGAGTGTTCATAGAAAGGGTTTCTAAAGGAGATGTTCATTGTGGTAAACATTTAAGATATTTCAAGAAGACACAATGTTTGTATTCTATGTTTTAAAATGAACTAAACTAATACCATTTTTGGCAATCTGTATGTTGAAAGTATTAAGTATTCTGAAAAATGATATAATATCCATTTATGTAAATCTAGGGTCACTATAGAACCAAATAAAATTTAGTTACAAGGGGATTTAAGTATATTATTTCAATATTATTGATTTGATAATATATCATCTACAAAAATATTTATGATTAATAAGTGATATGATTGGGATGATCCCCCAATTTATCATCTAAATGATGCGAAAACGCTATAGAAAACAAAATGACTCTAGTTGATTATGTTATGTATATATGGATTCTCTTATGGTTTCAGTGGAATTATATGTAAAATTTTCTTAGGACTTAGATTCCTTATCAATATATTCTAAAGAGTTTAGTATGTTAATTACATGGTTAGGTCAAAGGATTACATTATGTATTGATTTATTTTTTAAATTCATTCAACAATAATCATTGTAAAGATCTTAAAAATGTAAATGGGATGAATAAATGTTTTCCCAATTTTCTAAAAGTTAATAGGATATATGAACTGGGATTTATATGTTTGTTTTTTGGTACTTTTTTTAATACAAAAGTGGGTGAATGTTAACAATGAAAAAATAAAAGATAGTTACAAAGTTTTAAAATGTTTCTTCTAATATATTATAATGTTTATTGAAACCTATAGTTATCATGAATATGGAGGAATGTTTACATATGTGTAATTATTTATGATACCCAAAGGGGTTTGTGAAACCCCATGGAAATTAGTTGTTAGGTATCTATGTTATACCAATAAATTATTTATTTTTGAAGGTTATTTGATACAAAATATATAATGTAATTTTTCTGTAAATTTACTAGAGTTAAACTCAAAGGAAATATTTTATGGAACTGATATTATTCATTAAAATAATGAAACTAGTTTTTTCAATCATAGAGTCATGTGTAATGGAATTTATCAATCTCAGTTCAATCATAATAATGGATGTGTATAGTTATTTCATTTCTATTATGTGAGAATTGGAATTATTTATTAATAAAGTTTTTATAAATATAATGAGAGAAATAAAACAATTTTATAATTTATCATGTTATACAATATTTTCTGAGAAAACATAGAAATGTAAACAAAATTTATCCAGGAAAGAAGAGTTTATTAGTATATTTTTTAAGTATATAGATATGATATTACCCCAAAATCAGTGGAACAATGTATAGAATAAAATATTATTTTTAGAAGTACTCCAAAAACATAAAATTTAATTTGAATTTTCTGTATAATAGTTTTTAAAAAAAATTACCACTAGAAGAAATAACTATCATTTCCCAATAACAATAGTGTTTATTTACCATATAATGATATTCAAGGATGAATATTATATATAAGAGACTAATTTTAGTGTATTGATCTATGGGATGTTTACTATGATAAAAAGAATATAACATAAAAAATATATTTTTAATGTCATTGTATCTTAAAATATATAATAATATATTGGCTATGTAATAACATTAATAGTTATATTATTTAGAAAAAAAAATTCGCAGAATTATGTTTGGAATTTTTTTCAAATGTGATGATGAAGATGAAGGTTGAAATAGTTCTCTATATATAACATATGTAATGAACATCAAAACAGATGATGTTCTGATGCAAAGGGGTGTGAATAACCATTCATGTTTCTTAACACTGGGAATATGATTCCTAAGTCTTTCAATGGTTCAGATTATATTTCATCATAGATAATATGTAATAAAATATTTACTAGGATATTTTTATTAGGTGTTTAATATAAATGTGGCTAGAGTTACATTGTCATCCAATGATTTTAACAATATCATAAATCTTCCACAATCAAAAGTATGGTAGAAAATTTTATCACTTGTAATGCGATTAGATGTGCGATTAATTATTATTTTGATTAAATTATCAAAAGAGTGTGAATTTTAAGGTATCATGCCATTATAAAAATAAATATCCTCTTTATTATTATTTCATGTTGGATACATATATACATATATACACATATATATATTACATGAAATGAAATGATAATTGACCTCTCAATGTAGGGATTTGAGTTATTTAAGTCAAAGTTTATTCATGAATCATTAATGGTTTTTATGAAATTTAAGTCTATCAAGAGTAGGAATATTTTATTGGGATATAGAATGTGTTCATGTGGAAAAAAAGGTTTTATGTGATGGATGACCGATGATGTATACAACATAGACAATCATACTTTTTTCCTTTGGTATACTACAGTTTCATGCTATAAATTTAGATTTACCCATACATGGGGAAGGGGATACAACTAGCATTAGAACCTTTATACATTGATAACATTGAAATACAATATAGTGACCCATTATTCTTACAAAAATCATAACATAATTTTTAATATAGATATCATATAATTAATACTCTAAAATAGTTATTCCTATATTCATTGGAAGATTAGGTACATGAATGATCAATATAGAAATAAAAAATATTTTTATTAATCTCAGTAATAATATAATAATCAATTTGAGATTCTAAGTCTACATCAAATAACATATGGAATAAATTAGGTAATGTGGTTATATAAACATCTAAATATGGGAATAAACATGATAATGACGTAAATAATATTATTCAAATTTAAAAAATTATATCATAAATGATAGGTATCATGAATAATCAAAAGAAACAGTAGCATAAATGAATGGGAAACAAAGTATCGCGAAAAAAATAAGAATGTGGTAATAACATGATGCAATATATAATCATAAATCAAGGGTATGATCTAAAAAAAACATCACATGGTAAATAGAGTCCCATCATGGATTATGTTGACCCCCTAATCACATAAATATCATCTAAAGGGACATAAATATTACCCAATCCATTGGAGTTCTATCTAGGGACACCCATTATAACATGTAAATAGTTATGTGTGCCACAAATGGAAATAAAATGTAATCTAAAAACCTGATAATAACCTTTGTAAAATGTGTATTACATAATCCTACATCATATTAAATAAAATTATATTTATTACTAATTACAATGGGAAGAATGAATTAAATATATTGAAAGTTTATTTCTGAATAAAGAATCATTGGGATCAAATGTTTTTTAATTTTTAAAAAAATCATGATAAAGGGTAGATAATTCGGTATATAAACGAACAATCAAATGGTCTTTTAAGTAATCAATTTAATATGTTTGAAAAAAATTATGAATGTGGGGTTTTCTTTGGATACCAAAGGTCAACCATATTGGTTAACCCTAAAATGTGAAAATATTTATTGAAATCATAAATCAAAATAAATACATGAAAATATTTTCACATTAAAATAGTAATGGCGAGGAATGTTCCCCTTAATCGGGTTTTATTTTAGAGAAGGCATGTGAGAATTGAACTTATGGAAAGTATAAATTCATTAGTATAAGGGGAATAATATAGTTATACATGTAATAGACATATGTAAATAATTTAAAATCATTACATCAAATCAAATAGAGATATATAACGTCTATTAGAGAGAAAAAGGTCATGACCTAAAGAAAAAATGATGGTTTGGAGATATCCCCTAACTTATATCCATAATCATTCTTCAAATGAATTTTATTTCCTAAATAACCAAATTAGATTAAATAAATAATTATTTTAGGATATTTAAAATATATATTTATGAAATATAATAATATTATAATCTTTTATAAACAGTTAAATGAGATATAAATTTTATTTTATTTTTGTTTCATGGGTGTTTGTTTAATAGTTCCATATTAATATCACAAGTAGATATTTACTCATGTTCTTCTCAAATGGGAATATAACTACATATGTAAAATGAAATAATACTTATTTATTTCCAAAAACTAAAATGGTACCCAATATCTATATGTGTTTTGATATGGGGATGATTCATTATGTATTGACTTTTCCATTATACAGTAAGTTCATTTATGTAGTTTTACCAAACATCATGTAATAGAATTGTTTTATTTATTTCAGTGGTTATTAATGAATTATATAATCATGAAATAAGTTATAATATATTTACTATTATCATATTTAACAATAGTAATGTTTATATAACCAAATGTGATGTACATGGAGACAAATTGTGTATTTTGTTTTTGGATGTTGGGAACCATCCAAATTATGAACAACAAATTTTCTTTTTTTGAAAAAAAAGGGAGGGTAAAAGATTGATACCAAAATAATAATAACATATAAGTATATTTATAATACTAATATTAATATTTCTATGTGGATTTAAAACATATAGGGTGGTGATTTTTGGTATATATATTGTGAGGTGAGAGTTTTGTTGAATATTATAATCATTAGTTTACCTGTTTGGATAAATAACACAAATCGTGATGAATTTTTTTACCATACATAGTTAATGCTTCAGTTTATTTTGAATTAATCAGTTCTTAAGTTATATATTACTCAAAATTTCATAATTTATCATATGTTAATAAATATCATATATTGACGTATGTCACTCCTCACCAAGAGTTATAATATTTTTGAAAAAATAACCCTAATGATTTTTCATTATATATATTAAAAAAACAAATCCATTTTTTCAAAATATTTTTCTACACGTGATAAATTTAATTTTTAAATAAATATTTATTTGAATAACACAAATTTTATAATCATGATCAATTTCTTACACCTTTGTAAAATTACTCATTGTATCATAAAATTATAATATAATTGAAATGAAATATAATATTATTTTTAATTCCATTTTATGATTGTAAAATTTAATTCAAATAATTATAATTTTTTTATCAAAATGAACATAAAATGTGTATTTTTTTTAAAATATAAAAACACTTATTTTACCATTTTTAATACATTTATTTAAATGTATCATGATAAAAATATTTCATATTTTCATTTTATAGGAAAATTGGATAAAAAACTACTCTAACTGCAATGTTACTATTCGTAATGTCCATATTATTATTCCAACTATCTATTTAAAATTCCATCTATCATATGTAAAATGTTAATATTATTTCCCAATATTTTATAAATACCTCATATTTCATTCATTATTAATTCACATATATTTTATCTCAAGGTTACATATATTTTTCTTTTCGATATGAATATTTAATTACTAATATTATACTCCATTTTTACAATGTTGTTCTGGAGTATGATTATTATGGGAGATTGAGAAAATAAAAAATTTTATATCTTAGTTTTCATATTTTCTAAAAAAATTCCAAATGTAATATTTTTAATTCTTATATATATATATTTATTCTCTAAATATAATTAAAATAACTATAAAGTAAAATGTTATTGGTTTTTTCTTGTGGTTCATGTTATTTATATAACAAAACATTACTAAATACAAAACATTAATATAATAATGGAAATTCCATTGATAAATTTATGGGTTATTACATTAATTTCCAAATAATAGTTTTGATCCTCAAAATTTCATTTTATATAAAAATGTGTAAAAGGGAGAGGATATTTATGCTTCATTTCTTCCTCCAATCTGCATTATGAATTCTTTGGATTTTGGAGGACAAAATTCACTATTCATTTGAATTTTTCAATCAGTTTTGATGATATTATTTGTATTGTTGGTCGAAACTCAATTATAATAGTCATATCTTATTTATATGGTGTTTTTGTGTTTTTCTAGAGGTGTGTAGAGTACATCCGGTGTTTTCATTTTTTCCCAGAAACATCATAGAACAAATGTTATGTTTTGGGTTGCAGGAAAAAGGTGCATGATTTAGGTTAATAACATGTGGCCCATTCCAGGAAAATGTGAGACCCCGTTTTGACCTGATGCATGGTGCGGGGAAACTGTGTGATGGAGGCACATGACTTTGTGCAGGTTTCTACATTAATTAAAGATTCTTCCCTACTATTTTTGCACTGTTGGAGAAAACTGTGTGGAATGTCAGATGGGTACTGCCAATTAGGCAGTACCTATGCACTGTAGCTCGCACCATTTGTGCCTGGATTATAAAATTGTGTGAGTAAACTGTGCATCATGTAAGGGGTGTTTTTTTATGTTTACATTTCTAGTTTTTCTTATTTCTTTATCCTTCTTCTCCCTTGTCATGTGAATATTAGAGGGTTGTCTCTACTTTCTTCCACTAGTGGAAATTGATCCATATCCCACTTATTTGGTGTTATTTTTTATCATTCAGTTGTGTTGGAGTCATAGTGGTAAGGCTAACCTCACCCACCCCACTTTTTTGTTTTTATTTTTCCATTGGAAACACTATTTCCATCTGATCCAATTGTCATATTTTTTATGGAAACTCATATCTACGCCAACCCGCATTGAATTAGCGCTCGATACCAAATTACCATACTCATATGGGTCAAAGGTAGGTGGTTAATATATTTATTTGTTTTTTATGTACAATTAGGGAGTTATCATTATTACAAATCATTAGGTTTTGAGTGAGACCATGTTATTCAATATTAAATTTATCTTTAGACCACATGGTATGGCTCTAAGAATGCCATGTCATTTTTCATAAGAGTGAGGCCAGGTTAGAGGCCATCAACCACATTGGGTGTTAGTCAGTGATGTGTTTTTTCTAAATTGAATTTTTTTCATTTATATTTTTTTAAATTTAATTGAAGTTAAATATATTTGATTGAAATGTTGGAATTGAACAACTATGTTTCATTGATTATTTCAATTTTTCTACGTTGGTAAATTCAATAATTTTATGTTGAATTATGTATTTGAGTTACCATATATATATTTGATGTGCCTTCGATTATTTTCATGTAGAGAGACCCAAGGAGCTTTATGATCCTAGCCTGAGATGATAATGGGATGACATGAACTTTAGGATTGATGTGATGTGATTGTCTCGTTGTGCTTGACCCAGTTTAAAATTAATTCTATAGACCACAATATTTGGCAACTCGGAGGTCAATTTGAGGAAGAAAGAGCATCAAGACGAGCATTAACCATGATATTGGGAAGGAAAGGCCATCATATTTTAGAGACATGGCTTGAGGGGCATGAGTTATTAGTTGATGTGGCTTAGGATCATTATTGATGATTTTATCTCACATGTGATGGCCATTTCACTGAATTGAGTCATGTGAACCACAGATGACTCCATTAATCAGGTGGTCTTGACCAATCGATTTGGTAGACTCTTGGTTGTTGTAGATTAATTGATTATGGTTTTGAGGTTCTTTCAGTAGAAATCCCCATAAATGATGAAGAGCCTTTGTATATCATCATTGACGATAACGATTGAATGTGAGGCTCACCGTGATTGAGGCTATGGGTCAAGATGTTTATTTGATGATATATCTCACTATACCTCCAGTTATTGTTATTTGAACTACTGTGTGAATTCAAGTAGTGGACTGAGGGACCAAACATTATTAATTGTGTGTTCCTTCATAACATCAGTTCTATATTGAGACACGATGTTTCAGGAGGCATGAGGTGATGGGTTACAAGATTGATGGGGAAATACCTAATTCTATCATGAGATTCCGATGTTTTCCAAGTTAGGTGATGGTTTCTTGGTAGCTTTTGAGCACCAGGAAAACATTGTTTTTCATTCTATTGAGTTGTTTACATTTATTTATAAAGAATGCCTTATTAAAAAATTATTCTTGGTATGAACCACTGGGTTTTATAGTACTGAGATTAATGTCACCCCATGTATGGGTGCATCAGGACTTATGATGAAATTATGAATTTATGTTTAGGTAAAGGATCTGGATGATGAGACAGATCATATAAGTTTCTTGTATAGAGATTTTCATCAGGCCTTCAGGTTAGGCCTCGTTATAGATTTCATTTTGTTTATATTTTCAATCACTGTCAACATTCTTTAGGTATATGAATATAACTAATGTGGTTTACCATGGAAAAATCATCTCTAATGATATTGTACTATACGACTTATATTTGTATGAATTCATTTTCAGTTGTAGATATAAGTGGTGTGTTTGGCAGGCTAATCTATTGATTTATCTTCCACTAATTTTTTTCAATATTTATCGACAATTGACTATGCTTCTACCATTCGCAGGTCTAGTTTCAGTCTATTGTGTGATTTTTTCTATTGCATGATATATATTACAACTCGTACAATTGTTATTTAATTTCCATTAGGGTATATTCTTCCCAATGTGCAAATTTACAACCTCACTACTAGTAGAAAACCTTTGGAATTTGGGGTGGCATTTTTATATCTAATGGAACCCATCTAGATTTCAATGTCCAGGGGTCTATTCTATCTGGGGATTCTACAAGTTGTATCTGTTGAGGGTGGGTTAGGAGGCCATGTGCTTGGGATGACAAGTGAAATGGTTGGTTTCTTTCCATGTTGATGGTATTCATTAGGTCCCATATAGATGGATCGATAGAGCGTTAGGATGGAATAAAAATAGTCCCATTAGATAATGATCGGTTTCAGACACCAATGGTTCACCCATTGCATGTACAACTTCGAGTATATGATAAAGGATTGGAATAGGTTCCTTTGAAGGTGGTGAAACTTCCAGACTTTACAACATTCGGGTCATGGATTGATGGGCATCATTGGTTGAGCCTGGTATGTATTTTCTAGGTTATTTTTTGGGGTTCTCTGGGAGTAGAGCCATTTATGGTGTACCAGACTTGGAAGATTCCATCATGGAGCATGCCGCTTTTTCAGGTTATGGGTGGTCCACAAGTGTTTTAGAACTAGATCTATCAGGTCAACTGATTTAGGTGACTTCAATTATGTTTTATCTGTTTATAATATGTGTGATAGAGATGTGTTTTAATAGATATATCTATCTAACGAATCACATAGACCCCCTAGTAGTGGATATTAAATGGTTTTCTTCTACTGTGGGTAGAGGTTAATACTATGGACTCTATATAAGAATCTTCTAAATGAGTGTTGGGAATGTGGGTATGTTGGGAATCTCAAGCTATTCTGTAGGAGGCCTTCTTGTACACCTTAAAGTTAGGTTCATGGGTATACTTAGGGTTCTTGTGTCGGTTCAAGATCGACACCTGGTAAGGGTATTTTTGGTTTTACTACACAAGGAGTTTAGGGATGATATAGTGGGATCCCACAATGGGGTTAGTGGCTAGTTTTTGGATTACCTCTGTAGGGCGGTCTGGTTTTTGTTAGTCATGATTATATTCCAGTTCATGCTTTGGAGATTATAGCGGCTGAGTGGGCTGGTGAGCTGATGATAGTAATATGTAAGAATTGGGTGTGTCTATGATTGGATTATTTTTTTTATTTTCATGACATTTTGAGGAATGTCCTTTTTGGTGAAAGAGGTGAACAATCTATGTATATAGACTGAACAGGTGTTGGTCAGTAGGTTGGAATCAAATCAGATGCATGATATATATATATATATGTTAGGTGTGAGGAACCGAGAAATGAAATAGGGAATTTATGGATGTATGATTATGAGATGATTTGAATCATGACCTTCAATAGATGTGAGTTTCTAAGGTGAATTTTCATCATGGTATCAATGGATGTGGGTTACATGAGTTGTGAGGTATCTAGGAACCATGAAAGTGTGGTACTTTATTGAGGTGAGATTCACTGGTACTTATTCGAGCATATGTGTTATTGAGGGACCTCATAGGTCCATCTATAACATGGGATTGAGGAGGACCCTGGTGCGATGTAGGAAATGAATGGGTGTCGAGAGTGGCATGTGATCACCTAGTGAATTGCAGAGTGATGAAGCATCAAATAAGGTTCATGGGTTTTGGAAATATGCCAATTGAACTTTGAATTCATGTAGGTTTTGGGTTGGATGAGATTGGGTTAGGAAAATTTTATGAAAGGGATACCCCTTGAGGTATGTTGACTGATCTCTGGAGACCAGGGTAGTCCATGTTCAATTCTAACATGATTGGTTTTTTTTGTTACCATCTCCATATATCAATTTATATCTCATGTATAAGATATGTAAAGGTTGTAATATTTTCATGTCCTGGGTTTATGAGTAAGGTCAAAATTCACTCTCGACATGAGCTTCTCAATTAGTCGATATGATACTATTTATTTCATTGATTGGAACTGAATTACAAGGGTTCCATTAGAATTGTATTTTTTTTTGGTTGTTATAGAGGATATGAGAGTGCCTTGGGTGGTTTGATTTGGTTTCAGAATCATCTAAGGCCACAACAGACTATTTTGGGTTGTAGGTAAAAGGCGTATTATTTAGGATATACCTATGTGGCCCCTTCCAGGTAATAGTGTGACTCAATTTGGAATTTTGCACATGGTTTTGGTAAACCATGTGAGAGAGGTGCATGATTGTGTCAGTGATTCATTAATAATGCATAGTGTTCCACACATTTTGTGTATGGTTAAAGAAAATCGTGTCGAATTCCACATGGGTACTTCAATAAAGGTAGTACCTATGAACTATAGATCACTCATATTTTTCACAGTTTGGAAAATCATGCCAGTAAACCATGTGTCTAGTATAGGTCGATTTTTAAAAAAAATTATTTTTGTTTTTTCCCCCACCTTCTTCTCCCTTTTCATACGAAAAACATAAGTTTCACCAACCTTTGGATTCTCTGGTGGAAATTGATCCATCTCAATAATCATAGATCTGATTTATGATATTTCAGGTTTGTTAGAGTCATAGTGGTATGGATAACCACACCCACCACTATTCTTTGTTTTTCATTCACTTCATTCACGATTATTTCCATCTATGATGATTATATTGGGTTTATGGAAACATAGATCTACCCCAATCCACTTCTAATTTGAGGTAAATACCATATGTTCATATGTATATGGGTCTAAGTTAGGTGGTCCATATCTTGATTTGTGTTTTCAAAAACAATTTTGGGGTTCATATTTTTAGCGCATTTTTGGGTTTTGACCAAGACCATATTATTTTATATTAAATTGATATTTCAACCATATAGTATGCCTTTTGGAATGCCCTAGATTTTTTCATATGTTCTTGGTCGATTATGAGGCCATCGACCACTTTGGGTCTTCGGCCGGGATGTGTTTATATCTAAAGTGAATTGTTTTATTTTAAAATGAATTATTTTAAATTAATTGAATTAAATTATATATGGTTTGAATTTTGGAATTGAAAAATTAAATTTCATTGAATAGTTATTTTTTCACTTTTTCCAATTCAATCAATTTATGTAGAATTTTCTGTTAGAGTTTCATTATATATATTTGAAATTCTGTTAATTCTTGGAATGAAGTGAGACCTAAAGGTTTAGTATGGGCTTGACCCTATATGATAATGGGATGACAGTACCATGAGGATTAGGGTTATGAGAGTTTCTGTTTGGAATTGAACCTATTTTACTTGAATGGTATTGACCACATGATTGGGCATCGTGGATGCATGTTTGAGGTTTAGTAGCCATAAATCTGGGAATGGCCTTTGATATTCGGATTGAAAGGCCATCAAATTTGAGAGACATGGTCACCAGGGAACGAGGTTCCATTTGATATGGATTACAGACTTTATTGTTTATTATCACTCACTTATGATGGCCAAAGATCCTAACTGAGTCATGTGAAAAAAAAATTGACTATGTTGATGAGGTGGTCCGGTTCACTTGAGTGGGTAGAGGCCATCAATAGTTTCAGATTAAGTGATTATGGTTTGGGGTTACTGGCCATAGAAAACTACAAGGAATGTGAAGAGCATAGAGATGATAGTTTTGAGGCTGATGATTGGGGGATGAGTCTCATAGTGATTGATTTCAGGGGTCTGGATATTTATTTGAGGGATAATATCCTTGTGCCTCTGGTTTTCAGGAATTGAGCCGATGTGTTCTTTCGAGTAGGGTTCCAAGGGGCTAGATTATATTGTTTATGTGTGCCTTCAAGTCATTGGAACTATATAGAGACATGAGGTGTCAGGATTTATGAGGTGTTAGGTTACTTAATTGAGGTGGAACATGAGGGTACACCTAGTCCATATAACATAAGAGGCTCCTTGGTCCATGGTCCAATGAATTTAATCTATTTTTATATTTTGGTGTTGTTTGA
Source organism: Viscum album (assembly GCA_963277665.1). Classification (NCBI taxonomy): domain Eukaryota; kingdom Viridiplantae; phylum Streptophyta; class Magnoliopsida; order Santalales; family Viscaceae; genus Viscum; species Viscum album. The sequence continues at coordinate 673,106,162 of OY728133.1, forward strand.
GGTAGGTGATCATTTACTTGTGGTTTTTGAGAACCAAGGAAAACATGTTTAATATTTCATTTGTCGCTTACTTTTTTTTATTATGGATGCCATGTTTAACACGTATTCTTGGTATAAACCACTAGGTTTTATTTTACTATGATTATTGTCACACCTTCCATGTGTCCGTAGAGATGCATGAAAACTTTAGGAATTGACATTCAGGTAATGAATCATAATGAGAATCTTGATATTAGTATCTAAATTCATGGATATTGGCACGGGACCTAGTGGTTGATCATATTTGGAGTTTTCTTTTTCTTTATCTTTTCTTTCAATTTCATCTTTATGATTTTATATGAATGTAACTACTATGGTTTTCCATGAGAGACCCCACTGTATTGTTATTGTGTTCTATAACCTATATTTTATGCATGATTTTTAGTAGTTTCTACAAGTGCTGTGTTTTTCATACTGATTTATTGATTTATCTTCTTTTGTATTTCTTTATTTATTACTTCCACTATTTATCTGCAATTGATTGTGCTTCTTCCAATAGCTAGCCTAGTTTCAATCTATTGTGTTATTTATTTATACTTCATTCTATATGTAACATCCCAAGTAAGTAATGAATAATAGATATTTTTATCTATGTCTATTAATGAACTAGATAGTGTTTTAGAGGCTTAAAATGAAAATAAATACAATCTTAAGCATGGAATACACTAATATTTTTAAAAGATTGTTTTATTGCCTTTTTGATGGAAAACCATTTTTGAATCTATCTTTTGACAATTTTATAAACTATGTTTGTCAAAATAAACTTATTCTTTATGATTGGGACATCAAAATTTACCTTGTGTGAATTTTTGGTATTTTTCTGACAATGTTCATTTTTTAATGAATAGTGAAAAATACTGCATTTTACATCGAAAGTGCTTTTTAATATAATTTATTTATATGATTAAATTATATTTTGAATTGGTTTTGAAGTGAAATTAGAATATATTTTTACCATTTAATCCAATGGTGGTCATTGGAATCAATTTTACTTTGAAATTGGACTTAAACTGGTGTCAATCTTTTGATACTTATTGTTTCATAAAAACACGCTATTTGCTCTGACAACAGAAATTAATTATTAACTTAATTAATGTTACTTATATGTTTTGAATTTTGTAAAATAGGCTTCATTTTTGAATTCAGAATATCAAATATAGCTTAGGGTGAAGTTTTGGTATTTTTCTGAAAAACATCAATTTTTGATGAATAGTGAAATCACTAAGTGGTAGTTAAAGAAATTGATTTTTCAATTAAATGAAATTTTTCCACCTTTGTGTTTTGAATTTCAAAAATCCAACATACATGGTTGTCATTAAGAAGTAAAATGTGGTTCAATGAGATTAAAATAATTTTTTGGTGAATAGTAACTTATTAAGTTTTTAATCGCGATTATTGGTAATTAGTGTAGTTTAAGGTAAAAATAATGCTTTAATAATATTAAATGACCTAGTAACATGTCCTAACCTTATTGGATGTGTCATGGACGACCAAGAAAATCCATGGGTCAACTTAGGGACCCCATGGAGCCACTTTGGTTGGGAAATGACATAAATAACTTTTTATTTAATGTAAAAGTAAAAATGACACAAACCTAATATGTTTTACAAAAACATTTTTTACATGGGGATATAAAAATTGTATTTTTTATTATAAATAGTCATTAGAAAGAAAAAATGATTTCCTACATCATAGTATATTTTTTTATAATTTTTAGACTTTAAATATATTAAATTATTTATGACATCATGATGATGTAGCGATTACCTCATTAATAAAGGATTTAAATAAAATGAAAAGATAATGTAAAATCTATGACCTACACATGTCCAAAACCTATTGTATGGGTGAATTTGGAACCCTTATCACCTTATCCTAGAATTATATCAATGTGGGACCATTTAAAGCTGAAACACATTTTCAAATAAAGTAATATTTCTTTACATTCCAAGAGTGCCCATCCCCTCCTCTTATAAAAGGCCCCCACCTCTACCTCCTTACCCACACTCCCAAAGCATTCGGATCAGCCAAAACCTGCTCATTTTGTCTCTCCACTTCCCTCTCTTACTCCTTGAAGCCTCACATTGGGAACAAATCATCCCAAGGAAGCCTTTGAGCTCAAACCAAAGGGAGTTACCCGATTTTAAGGTAATGTCTTCACTTGAGTCCGTTTGTTTTATTTTGCTTATCCAACCCCCTAAACTCTTTTTATTCTTTTCTTTTGTAACAACTCCAGTATACTAAATATACTAGGATGTTTTTATTTTATGTATTTGAGATACACTTACACACACCTACATCTAATGGTTAACGAACATATTGTTTCCGTGGATGGTGAATTTATGCCTCCCGAAACGATGATTGTTCAACATTATTTTAACACCATCAAAGGTGGACATTAAGATGTAACTATATTTATATATGATATATAATATTTTTATGTTTTCCTTAAGCTTCTGTATTTTTCTTTTTGGTCATACCTTTATGGTTTCCATTATGGGTAAACGTGATATCTTCACTTAAGGAAGTGCGGACTACCGCACCCTCAAAGTGATTTGATTCGTTAAATACCATATGTGGGACGTATAAAGGATGGAGCTATGATATTATATATGATATTATACTGGAATTATAATATACCTTTATATAATTATTATTACATTCTATAAAATACGAAATAGAAATGAAAGTAGCGTTCATGCGTACGTACGGCTTACCGTCTCCATGAACGGTGCATTTAATTTCTTACCTCTAAATGATTATGTAATATTATAAATGCATGAATATACTAGATATATATGACATATATAATATCTACATCATGAATACCATTCTAAATATAAAGGATACGTGAACAACTTGAAATTATAAAGGGATTATTTTTGACTCAAGTACCAACGATCACTAAAACGACCGTTATTAACTTAAATAATTACATAGTGTTCATGACATGGCAATAAGTGATATAAAAGGAATAATGAACTTGAAAAAGGTTCTTAAACAAGTATAAATTAACTCAAGTTTATTATTCATGATATTAATGAATGACCGAGTCAAGTCGGACCCGAGGTACGGGACTTCGTCTCAATCTCCTTTCGTTGAGGCATATTTTATTGTATACACAACTTTCTTTTATATGGTGTTTAAACCCCTTGGACTTTTAAGTTTATCCAAAAGGAATCTTTTTTATACGAAGCATTTTACAAAATTACAAAAGGGAATGTTTTTTTCGTATGTTTGCGGCGACAACGACTTCTCCGCCGCCGTGACCATTATTTGAGTTTCGGCATCCTCTACAGGCCATAACTTCTTTTTAAAAGAAAAATAAATACCATGTTTTACTTTTATTTTATTTTTATATTGAAAATGGTTTTCATAATGATTTTATATCAATGTGTTGTATTGATATCTTGTGATTGAAAGGTGGAAATGTTATGTTCCCTTTATGCATGTTTTATGTGATATGATTATGTTGAGGTTATTGGGCATTATTATGAAGACGGGTAGTTCCGTGATAAACTAAGGGTGGGTGAGCCCGATATAGCTCTCCAATGCATTGGTTAACGCGAAGGAGTGAAACGTTAAGGTTTATCCGAAGTGATTTAGGGAATATACTGTGATGGGTATTCCAAACGTAACCAAGAGGGTTACTCCCTACGTAAGAATGTTATCAATGCCCCAAGTTACCTTTATGTCTTATGATTTCTATGATTTATTCATGATTTGATGAGGTATGTTAAAGTGATTATGTTTTATGGGTAAAGTATGATCTCATTCTTATGTATATATGTACCCATGTTTCCTTTCAATATTTTTATATCCCTTACTGAGCTTTTTATGCTCATCCCAAGTTTTTTGAAATGTTTTTCACAGGTCAAGGGAAAGGTACATGATATGATGATAGTGTCAAGGAAGTGTCAAGAAAGAATCCTTGTTTTATTTTAAATATTTTTCCATTGATGGGAATAAAGAATACTATCTTTATGTAACCAATTTGTTTATATATGGAATGTAATGCATGTTTTATGATCTAATTCTCTAAAACTCTAAACCCGAAAAGATCCTCAATGTGTAATCTTGTAATAACTCAAGATTAAGTAAGGTTTAAGGTTGGGGCCTTATAGTTGGTATCAGAGGTCAGTTTAGATAACATTAGGAGTTATAATTATATTAAATGATTATCCAAAAATATTTTTTTATGGTCAAATTGAAGTGATATAGTATTTGATGATTACCATGTTGCTTCATATAAGACATATTTGTTCAGAATGGTTTTCCGTAGAGGAAATAGGGAAGAAGTGCTAGGAAGGCATGCAGAAGGAAATAACCTTACGAATCAGCATCCTGAGATGGTCGGAATTGGAACTGAACAGTTTGTTGTAATAATGGCACAATTGACTCAGGCTATAAATGGTGGTGGTATCCATGCACGAGATCAGCCAGATCAACCATAGAGGAACATGTCAGCGGTGGAAAATTTCATGAGGAAACATCCCCCATCATTCTGAGGATCATCTGAACATGTGTTTGCTGAAGGGTGGATTAAAGAACTGGAGAAGATTTTTGATGTCCTGGGGTGTTCAGAAAATCAAAAGGTTAGTCTTGCTATTTACTGTCTGGAGGGTGGGGCAGATCAGTGGTGGTCGATGGTTAAAAATATCCGGGACGCTGATGAGATTGATGCTCTCGACTGGGATGAATTCAAAGGTATGTTTCATGAGAAGTATTTTCCTAAGGTTGTTCGACTTAGGATAGAAAATCAATTCCTGGAATTGTGGCAAGAGGAAGACTCAGTGGCTACCAATGAAGAAAGGTTCAGTCGATTGCCAATGTAACACCCGAGGATTTCATAGTGTGTTATTTCTTAAAAATAATTCAATAACTTTCACTACACGCAACACCGAGTTCAATCACACCATGACGTACAAAAAAAACCATTAAAAGAGGTCATCAATAGTATTAACAACATTTTGAACTTTATATAATCCTTATAATTTTAGAATCCCTATTATGAGTTTCTTAGTCATAATGCAAGAACAGATTCATTTTCAGTATTGCACTTTTATCAACTTTAATAGTGAAACCTTTTTAAATAAAATATTTTAAACTATCTGAATAAATTGGGACATCAAAAAAAAATTTAAAAATGAAACATCCCAAGCTTCTACGGTACGCTTTCCTTTGAATAAAATAGTAGCGTGTGTTGTACGCAACCTTGAGTTTTAACACACGCCACAACCAATCAAACTAGCCGTTATGAATAGTAATACCTAAATTTTTAAATTATATATATTTTATATTTTAAAATGGATTTCAATTTTTGATTCGGAATATCGAATTCAGCCTAAGGTGAAATTTTGGTACTTTTCGGATAACTTTCATATTTTGATGAATAGTGAAAATTACTAAATTTTAATTAAAAACAACTTTTTTAATCAAAATAATTAATAGTGATAAATTATGAATTTTAGTAGTTTTAAAGTATATTTAGAATATATTTTTACCATTTAATATAATGTTGGTCATTGTACATAATTTTACAATTAAACCAAACATAAACAAGTGTCAATCTTTTGATAGTTATTACCTCTTAAAAACACGCTTTTTGTTTTGACAGCGGGAAATAATTTTAAATTAATTTCTGCCACTTCTGTGTTTTGAATTTAGAAAAATGGATTCCATATTTGGAATCAGGATTTCCAAATTGTGTAAATAGGTAACTTTTATTTTTAGACATTTTGAATAATTACTGTGGTAAATATTTTATTTACCATGGTTAAGGGTAAATCCGGTAAATAAGGGTTACAAAATAATATTATAATAATACAAAATTAACCTAAAACGTGTCCTGACCTTATTGGTGGACACATACCCGACCATGAGCATCCTTGGGTCAATTTGGGGACCCCTTGGATCCACTTGTATGTGGTAGGGACACTTTATATTAATAAAGTTAAAATAAAAATAAAAATGGCATAAGCTTACATCTTTTAGAAGAACAATTTTTACATAGGGTTATACATGTTGGATTTTCGATTATAAATATTAATTAAAAAGCTAAAAAGATTTCCTACATAATGATAGTTTATTTATAATTTTTAGACATCATATAATTTAAATTATTAATGACACAATAATGATGCAATGTTTACCTCATTAATAAATCATTTAAATAAATAAGATTATAATGATTAAAATATTATCTAAAACCTATCCAATTCTTATTGGTTGATGTTATTTAGAATATGAGTCATCTTATCTTCGACCTCAATGATTTTTGGACCATTATAAACCGAATATAATTATATTATAAAGTAATAATTTCTCTCTTTCCTAAAGAGCCCCTCTTCTCCCTTATAAAAGGGGACCACTTCTACTCATTCCTCACACCTCTCAAGGCACTTGGCTCGTCCAAACTCTGCCCAACTAAGCTCCCCACATCCCTCGCCTCCTCCTTGAAGCTTCCCCTTAGGCAGAAATCATTTCAAGAAGTCCTTTGGTTCCAACCAAAGTGAGTTACCTAAATTAAAGGTAACGATTTCTCTTAAATTATTTTCATTTATTTTGCTTCTCCAACCCCCAAAATCTTTTTATTTCCTTTCTTTTGTAACAACACCAGTATCCTCAATATACTAGGATGTTGTTATAAGAAGGATTCAAACTACACATACACACAACACCATCTAATGGATGATGAACATAATGTTTCTGTGGATGGAAAACTAACGCCTCACGAAACGATGATTGTTCAAATACATCTTACCGCCTCTCATGGTGGCCATTATGATGGCACTATAATTAAATATGATATTAATGATATATATTTTATATATAAGCTTCTGTAATTCCATTTTATTTCATACCATTATTCGTTTCATGTTGTATATACATACGATAATTTCATTTGAGGAAGTGCGGACTACCGCCCCCTTAAAATGATATGACTCGTTCATACCACACATGGAACGTATAAAGGATGGTGTTAATGAACTTAAGTAACATATATAAAATATTATATTATACAGGAATAGTAATATACCTATTTATCATTTGGATTAAATTCTTTTAAAATAAAAATTAAATGGAAGTAGCGTTCGTGCGTACGTACGAACTACCGTCTCCACGAACGCGGTGAGATCCATCCTCCATCGTATCCATTAAAGTCTTATTCTCATTTTAGGGTTAAAAATAATGTTAATATCATTCTTATTATGAATAAGATATAATCTATCCATTACAAACATGTCTTACGTAACCAAACATTTAAGAAGAACGAATCGATTATCACCCGAAACGACGATAATACTAAGATATTATTAATAAAGCAATGTTTAAAGAACATATATGATATCATATTAATGTATATGATTCTTGTATAATTTAATAACAATTATTTCACCATTATACAGGAGGTTAACCTACCCCAACTAAGGAAAAGTACAAGGTAAGGGATTTTCTTATCTCACTTTCAATTCCGTGAGATTTCCATTGTTCGCCACTAAATTGTTGAAAGTGGTGTATTGTGTACTGCCATTTGATATATATTATAATGATTCTATTTATATTCATGTTATTCTGTAAATCATTTGGTGGTTATTAACTTTTGGCCATACGACTCAGTTGATTAACGTGGTAAGGGGTTTTCATCTCACTCCTTATTCCCGTGAGATTCATGCCATATTGCCACCATTACCTTTTGTGTGGTGTATGTACTGCCCATAATTATATTCTTTGTGTAATACACTCTAATTTATGTGTACTTACATATTCATTGTATGATACCTCTTTCATGGGTTGTATGTTTCATAAGTTACCAAACTGGTAAGGGTTATTTCACAATCTCTTCATTATCCGAGGTTGTTTATACGTAATAATCTATTGGGATCTCGTTATCATCCACATCTATGTTTCTTCAAAATGTATTTCAAAACATTTTTAATATTTAAAAGAATATGGGTTAAAGTCATTTATACCCTTGTTTGACTTTTTATAAGAGGTTTATAAGGGAATCTTTCCGTTGTTTTCCAAACAAGGTGCTTTTTAACCTTTTCGACAGAATTAAGATAAGAATGTTTTTTTAACTTATACGGCGGGTGCGGTTATTTTACGCCGTTATAAAATCGTCAAAGCTTCCCTTAAAAGCTTATAAGATTATTTTCAAAGAAAATGTTTGATTTTATATGGATCTTAAATGATTTCAAAATAAAAGGAGATATTTTTTTAAAAAGAATTTTGATTTCATCTATGTCAACATCCTTTGATGGGTTTTAAGATTATTTGAAGTTGATTTATTATGATACAAAACTTCTATATTTTTTTCACGGTTTTGTGATATGTTTGACTGTGGATGTGCTATTTTTATACCATTCATAGTTTATGGTGAAAGTATTGACATTTCGTATGCTAGTTCCAATAAGAATGTTTATGTTATATTTCAATATTTACTTCATATGAATGTGTTGGACAAGTATGTTCCAGGTTGGGGACTGGTTAAAGTAAGCCCTCCAGGTTAGGGACTGGTAAAAGTAAGCCCTCCGGGTTGGTGTCCGGTTATTAGAGGCACTCCGGGTTGGTGTCCGGTTATTAGAGGCACTCCGGGTTGGTGTCCGGTTATTAGAGGCACTCCGGGTTGGTGTCTGGTTATTAGAGGCACTTCGGGTTGGTGTCCGGTTATTAGAGGCACTCCAGGTTGGTGTCCGGTTATTAGAGGCACTCCGGGTTGGGTTCCGGTTACAGTTAGCCCCAAGGTCTTGGGACGAGGCCTTGAAAAGTAATTAAAGTTTAGCATTATGCATTCCAACATTATGAAAGTGGTTATTTATTTTTCATGTGATTATTCTATTAGTAGAATATCCATGTGAATAAGTAAATGGCATTATCTAATTTTATTTATGCCATACTATGTTAAAAGTTCAAGTTTAAAAGGCTTTTGTTTTAGTTATACATTGCCTTAAATGTTTATTCTTATTTATGAAAGTTTCCGCTATATTGTTATCCTTACTGGGCATTTGAGCTCACCCCTTTTCTATGTTTTATTTTTCCCAGGAAGTGAAGAAGTAAATTATGAATGACCTGCAGGGATATTATGAGGGGATTATAGTGTGGACTGTGGAAACATTATGTTGTTGTAGTAGTTTTTCATTTTATGATGTAATGTAAAACTTATGAATATATCTAGTGTTTCCAAGGCTACTAAACCAATCGGTCTTTCGAGATTTGATCTTTCTTGTGATCATGCCAATGTTATGTGTAACGCCCCGACCCCAGTTACCCAGAGTCGGTGCATTATTACATAACATTGGCATGATCACAAGAAAGATCAAATCTCGAAAGACCGATTGGTTTAGTAGCCTTGGAAACACTAGATATATTCATAGGTTTTACATTACATCATAAAATGAAAAACTACTACAACAACATAATGTCTCCATAATCCACACTCATATCCCAACATAATATCCCTACAGGTCATTCATAATTTACTTCTTCACATCCTGGGAAAAATAAAACATATAAAAGGGGTGAGCTCAAATGCCCAGTAAGGATAACAAAATAGCGGAAACTTTCATAAATAAGAATAAACTTTTAAGGCAATGTATAAATAAAAAAAAAGCCTTTCAAACATGAAATTTCAACATGGTATGGAATAAATAAAATGAAATAATGCCATTACTTATTCACATGGATATTCTACTAATCGAATAATCACATGCAAAAATCAATAACCACTTTCATAATGTTGTAATGCATAATGCCAGACTATCATAACCACATAGCCAAGGCCTCGTGCCAAGACCACAAATAAGATTTTGTCAAGGCCTTGTGCCAAGACACTAGTTTGTCTCATGAGACCTACCGATGCATCGAGGAGCTATAGCGGGCTCCACCCGTCACTTATTAAGTCCAATGCATTCCCATATGAAAAGGTTTAAACATAACATAAACATTCGTATTAAAACTAGCATACGAAATGTCAATAATTTCACCATAAACTATGAATGGTATAAAAATAGAACATCCATAGTCAAACACATCACAAAAACTTCAATACAATATAGAAGTTTTGTATCATAATAAATCAACTTCAAATAATCTTAAAATCCATCAAAGGATGTTGACGTAGATGAAATCAAAATTCTTTTTAAAGAAATATCTCCTTTTATTTTGAAATCATTTAAGATCCATATAAAATAAAACATTTTCTTTGAAAATATTCTTATAAGCTTGTAAGGAAAGCTTTGAAGATTTTATAACGGCGTAAAATAACCGCACCCGCTGTATAAGTTAAAAAAAACATTCTTACCTCAATTCTGTCGAAAAGGTTAAAAATGACCTTGTTTTGAAAACGACGGAAAGATTTCTTTATAAACCTCTTATAAAAAGTCAAACAAGGGTATAAATGACTTTAACCCATATTCTTGTAAATAGTAAAAATGTTTTGAAATACATTTTTAAGAAACATGGATGGGGATGATAAAGATATCCCAGTAGATTATTACGTATAAACAACCTCAGATAATGAAGAGATTGTGAAATAACCCTTACCTTGTAATTTTCCTTTGTTGGGGTCGGTTAACCTCCTGTATAATGGTGAAATAATTTTTATTAAATTATAAAAGAATCATATACATTAATATGATATCATATATGATCTTTTAACATTGCTTTATTAATAATATCTTAGTATTATCGTCGTTTCAGGTGATAAACGATTCGTTCTTCTTAAATGTTTGGTTACGTAAGACATGTTTGTAATGGATAGATTAAATATTATTCATAATCAGAATGATATTAACACTATTTTTAACCCTAAAATGAGAATAAGACTTGAATGGATACAATGGAGGATGGATCTCACCGCGTTCGTGGAGACGGTTGTCCGTACGTACGCACGAACGCTACTTCAATTTAATTTTTATTTTAAAAGAATTGAATCCAAATGATACATAGGTATATTACTATTCCAGTATAATATTTTATATATGTTACTTAAGTTCATTAACACCATCCTTTATACGTTCCATGTGTGGTATGAACGATTCATATCATTTTAAGGGGGCGGTAGTCCGCACTTCCTCAAATGAAATTATCGTATGTATATACAACATGAAACAATTAATGGTATGAAATAAAATGGAATTACAGAAGCTTATATATAAAATATATATCATTAATATCATATTTAATTACAGTGCCATCATAATGGCCACCATGAGAGGCGGTAAGATGTATTTGAACAATCATCGTTTCGTGAGGCGTTAGTTTGCCATCCACAGAAACGTTATGTTCATCATCCATTAGATGGAGTTGTGTGTATGTGTAGTTTGAATACTTCTTATAACAACATCCTAGTATATTGAGGATACTGGTGTTGTTACAAAAGAAAGGAAATAAAAATATTTTGGGGGTTGGAGAAGCAAAATAAAGGAAAATAATTTAAGAGAAATTGTTACCTTTAATTTAGGTAACTCACTTTGGTTGGAACCAAAGGACTTCTTGAAATGATTTCTGCCTAAGGGGGAGCTTCAAGGAGGAGGAGAGGGATGTGGGGAGATTATTTGGGCAGAGTTTGGACGAGCCAAGTGGCTTGAGAGGTGTGAGGAATGAGTAGAAGTGGTCTCCTTTTATAAGGGAGAAGAGGGGCTCTTTAGGAAAGAGTGAAAGTATTACTTTATAATATAATTATATTCGGTTTATAATGGTCCAAAAATCATTGAGGTCGAAGATAAGATGACTAATATTCTAAATAACATCAACCAATAAGAATTGTACAGGTTTTAGATAATATTTTAATCATTATAATCTTATTTATTTAAATGATTTATTAATGAGGTAAACATTGCATCATTATTGTGTCATTAATAATTTAAATTATTTGATGTCTAAAAATTATAAATAAAATACCATTATGTAGGAACTCTTTTTATCTTTCTAATGAATATTTATAATCGAAAATCCAACATGTATAACCCTATTTAAAAATTGTTCTTCTAAAAGATGTAAGCTTATGCCATTTTTATTTTTATTTTAACTTTATTAATATAAAGTGTCCCTACCACATACAAGTGGCTCCAAGGGGTCCCCAAATTGACCCAAGGATGCTCATGGTCGGGTATGTGTCCAAAAATAAGGTTAGGACACGTTTTAGGGTAATTTTTTATTATTATAATATTATTTTTTTTATCCTTATTTACCGGATTTACCCTTAACCATGGTAAATAAAATATTTACCACAGTAATTATTCAAAATGTCTAAAAATAAAAGTTACCTATTTAAACAATTTGGACATCCTGATTCCAAATATGGAATCCATTTTTCTAAATTCAAAACACAGAAGTGGTAGAAATTAATTTAAAATTAATTCCCGCTGTCAAAACAAAAAGCGTGTTTTTAAGAGGTAATAACTATCAAAAGATTGACACTTGTTTATGTTCGGTTTAATTGTAAAATTATGTCCAATGACCAACATTATATTAAATAGTACAAATATATTCTAAATATACTTTAAAACCACTCAAATTCATAATTTATTACTATTAATTATTTTGATTAAAAAAGTTGTTTTTAATTAAAATTTAGTAATTTTCAATATTCATCAAAATATGAAAGTTATCCGAAAAGTACCAAAATTTCACCTTAGGCTAAATTTGATATTCCGAATCCAAAAATGAAGTCCATTTTAAAATATAAAATATATATAACTTCAAAAAGTAGGTATTACTATTTATAACAGCTAGTTTGATTGGTTACGGTGTGTTAGAACTCGAAGTTGCGTACAACACACGCTATCACATTATTCAAAGAGAAGCGTACCGTAGAAGCTTGGGGGGTTACATTCTCCCCTCCTTCAAATAATTGCGTCCTCGCAATTTCTAGGGTATTACGGGATAAAAAGACTCGGGTGGTTCTTCATCATAAGTTCCTCGGGTTCCCACGTTGCCTCTTCCATCTTATGGTTTCTCCACAAAACTTTTACCAGACGCGTCGTCCGGTTTCTCAGCACTTGTTCTCTCATATCAAGAATCTTGACGGGCTCTTCGCAATAAGACAGATCAGGTTCCAGTTCTAATTCCTCATAGGTGAGTACATGCGTCGGATCAGGCATGTATTTCCTCAATAGAGATACGTGTAACACATCGTGAACTTTGTAGAGACTTGGCGGCATTGCCAATCGGTAAGCTACAACCCCAATTCGTTCTAGAATTTCGAAAGGTCCGATGTACATGGGACTCAATTTACATTTCTTTCCAAAACGTATGACTCCCTTCCATGGAGATACCTTTAGGAAAACATGATTACCGACTTGAAATTCCAAATCCTTCCTTCGATTTTCGGCATAGCTCTTCTGCCTACTTTGAGCTGCTTTGATGTGATTTTGGATTACTTTCACCTTTTCCACCGTTTCCTCCACCAGCTCTGGGCCTACAAGTTTTCTTTCACCAACGTCATCCCAACAGGTTGGTGTACGACATCTCTTTCCGTATAACGCTTCATATGGTGCCATCTGTATACTCGAATGGAAGCTATTGTTATAGAAAAATTCTACCAGTGGTAAATATTGATCCCACATACCCTGAAAATCAAGTGAGCAAGATCTCAACATGTCTTCTAAGGTTTGAATAGTCTGTTCTGATTGTCCGTCTGTCTGAGGGTGGTAAGCAGTGCTCAAATGAAGTTCAGTATCCACGGATTTCTGAAGACTTTTCCAAAATCTTGAAGTAAAACGGGGATCACGATCAGAAACAATCGATAGGGGTACTCCATGAAGTCTCACAACTTCATTAATGTATAGTCTTGCTAGGCGTTCTAGGGGTAGATCTTCTCTTATAGCAAGAAAATGTGCTGTCTTGGTAAGACGATCAACAATAACCCATATTGCATCGTTCCTTCTAGGAGTCTTCGGTAGCCCCATGACAATGTCCATCGTAATATTGTCCCATTTCCACTCCGGTATAGGAAGAGGTTGCATGACTCCTCCAGGCTGTTGCCTTCCAGCTTTCACTTGTTGACAAACCATACATCTTGACACAAAATCAGCAATCTCCCTCTTCATATTGTCCCACCAAAAATGTTCTTTCAAATATCTATACATTTTGGTACTCCTAGGGTGTATAGAGAAATTGGAACTATGAGAATCATCCAGCAATTCCCTTTTTAGATCAGGTATATTGGGAACACAAAGTCTCTTCCCGAATTTCAAAATTCCATCTTCATACACAAAGTCTCTCAATCTCCCATCATTCACAGCTTTAATCTTCTTCTGAAATTCTTCATCATCGTTCTGAGAACTATTAATCCTTTCTAGTAAAGATGGTTTGGAAACCATTTGAAAAAGCATTGATGTTTCACCTTCCCTGGTTATTCCCATGTCCATCTTCACTAGATCCATGAAAATTGGATCCCTTTCAATTATCATCATGTTCAGAACTCCATGGTCTTTTCTGCTCAAAGCATCTGCTACTTTGTTTGCTTTCCCCGGGTGGTAGTGTATCATACAATCATAATCCTTGAGTAATTCAAGCCATCTCCTTTGCCTCATGTTGAGTTCTTTTTGTGAGAAAATATACTTCAAACTCTTGTGATCAGTATAAATCTCACATTTTTCACCATAGAGGTAGTTCCTCCATATCTTCAAAGAAAAGATCACTGCTGCTAACTCGAGATCATGAGTAGGATAGTTTTGTTCATGAATTTTCAACTGTCGTGATGCATAGGGAATAACTCTATCATTCTGCATAAGGACACAGCCAAGTCCTTTCTTCGATGCATCACTATAAATAACGAACCCATCATTCCCCGATGGTAGAGTCAATATAGGAGCATTGACTAATCTTCTCTTCAGTTCTTCGAAACATTCTTCACACTCTTTTGTCCAAACAAATTTAACCCCTTTACGTGTGAGCTTCGTTAATGGGTTAGCCAATCGGGAAAAATTCTGGACGAAACGTCGATAATAACCTGCCAAGCCAATAAAACTACGTACCTCAGTTATACTCGTAGGTGCTGGCCATTCTTGGATTGCCTTGGTCTTAGAAGGATCAACAGAGATTCCATCTTTAGAGACAATATGGCCAAGAAAAGAAATCTCCTGAAGCCAGAATTCACACTTGCTAAACTTCCCATATAATTCATGCCTCCTCAGAGTCTTCAAGATAATGCGCAAGTGATTTTCATGATCTTCATAGGTTTTGGAGTATACCAAGATATCCTCAATAAATACCACCACAAATTCATCAAGATACTCCTTGAAAACTCTATTCATTAGATCCATGAATACAGAGGGTGCATTAGTCAATCCAAACGGCATTACAGTAAACTCGTAATGCCCGTACCTGGTTCGAAATGCTGTTTTCAGAATGTCTTCCTTCTTCACACACAACTGATGGTATCCAGATCGAAGGTCAATCTTTAAAAAGTATTGAGCTCCTTGCAGTTGGTCAAATAAATCATCAATACGAGGTAGGGGATACTTGTTCTTTATCGTTATAGCATTGATCTCCCTGTAGTCGATACATAACCTCATAGATCCATCTTTCTTTTTAACAAAAAGAACAGGGGCTCCCCATGGAGAAACACTAGGGAGAATAAATCCCTTCAAAATGATTTGTAAAGAAAATGAGAGTTATCCTAAGCATATCCCCCGGGAGTGTCGTAACCAAGAGTGCAGCAAGGCCCGTTGTCGTGCACCAGTTCCCATTCGAGTCTAGCTCAAAGCGGTGTTTTCGGGTTTTACCCCTAGGTACATCTGTGCCAGAGCCGCCTCTACCTGCTCGTATCCAGACAGGGATGTATTGCTCGGAAAACTCACAAAATCTCTACAATACCAAAATTATAGGAAGTTCTTCTATACTAATCCTCAAAGTTAATCTTAGGTCTATGTGCTCTAATCAGAGTTTATCTAAATCTAGCTTCCAAGGTTTGTACTAAACTTCCTCTGATACCAACTGTAACGCCCCGACCCCAGTTACCCAGAGTCGGTGCATTATTACATAACATTGGCATGATCACAAGAAAGATCAAATCTCGAAAGACCGATTGGTTTAGTAGCCTTGGAAACACTAGATATATTCATAGGTTTTACATTACATCATAAAATGAACAACTACTACAACAACATAATGTCTCCATAATCCACACTCATATCCCCACATAATATCCCTGCAGGTCATTCATAATTTACTTCTTCACTTCCTGGGAAAAATAAAACATATAAAAGGGGTGAGCTCAAATGCCCAGTAAGGATAACAAAATAGCGGAAACTTTCATAAATAAGAATAAACTTTTAAGGCAATGTATAAATAAAACAAAATCCTTTCAAACATGAACTTTCAACATGGTATGGCATAAATAGAATGAAATAATGCCATTTACTTATTCACATGGATATTCTACTAATCGAATAATCACATGCAAAAATCAATAACCACTTTCATAATGGTGGAATGCATAATGCCAGACTATCATAACCACATAGCCAAGGCCTCGTGCCAAGACTACAAATAAGATTTTGTCAAGGCCTTGTGCCAAGACACTAGTTTGTCTCATGAGACCTACCGATGCATCGAGGAGCTATAGCGGGCTCCACCCGTCACTTATTAAGTCCAATGCATTCCCATATGAAAAGGTTTAAACATAACATAAACATTCGTATTAAAACTAGCATACGAAATGTCAATAATTTCACCATAAACTATGAATGGTATAAAAATAGAACATCCATAGTCAAACATATCACAAAACCTTCAATACAATATAGAAGTTTTGTATCATAATAAATCAACTTCAAATAATCTTAAAATCCATCAAAGGATGTTGACGTAGACGAAATCAAAATTCTTTTTAATGAAATATCTCCTTTTATTTTGAAATCATTTAAGATCCATATAAAATAAAACATTTTCTTTGAAAATATTCTTATAAGCTTGTAAGGAAAGCTTTGAAGATTTTATAATGGCGTAAAATAACCGCACCCGCCGTATAAGTTAAAAAAAACATTCTTACCTCAATTCTGTCAAAAAGGTTAAAAAGGACCTTGTTTTGAAAACGACGGAAAGATTCCTTTATAAACCTCTTATAAAAAGTCAAACAAGGGTATAAATGACTTTAACCCATATTCTTGTAAATAGTAAAAATGTTTTGAAATACATTTTTAAGAAACATTGATGTGGATGATAATGATATCCCAGTAGATTATTACGTATAAACAACCTCGGATAATGAAGAGATTGTGAAATAACCCTTACCTTGTACTTTTCCTTTGTTGGGGTCGGTTAACCTCCTGTATAATGGTGAAATAATTTTTATTAAATTATAAAAGAATCATATACATTAATATGATATCATATATGATCTTTTAACATTGCTTTATTAATAATATCTTAGTATTATCGTCGTTTCAGGTGATAAACAATTCGTTCTTCTTAAATGTTTGGTTATGTAAGACATGTTTGTAATGGATAGATTAAATCTTATTCATAATCAGAATGATATTAACATTATTTTTAACCCTAAAATGAGAATAAGACTTGAATGGATACAATGGAGGATGGATCTCACCGCGTTCGTGGAGACGGTAGTCCGTACGTACGCACGAACGCTACTTCCATTTAATTTTTATTTTAAAAGAATTGAATCCAAATGATACATAGGTATATTACTATTCCAGTATAATATTTTATATATGTTACTTAAGTTCATTAACACCATCCTTTATACGTTCCATGTGTGGTATGAACGAGTCATATCATTTTAAGGGGGCGGTAGTCCGCACTTCCTCAAATGAAATTATCGTATGTATATACAACATGAAACGAATAATGGTATGAAATAAAATGGAATTACAGAAGCTTATATATAAAATATATATCATTAATATCATATTTAATTACAGTGCCATCATAATGGACACCATGAGAGGCGGTAAGATGTATTTGAACAATCATCGTTTCGTGAGGCGTTAGTTTGCCATCCACAGAAACATTATGTTCATCATCCATTAGATGGAGTTGTGTGTATGTGCAGTTTGAATCCTTCTTATAACAACATCCTAGTATATTGAGGATACTGGTGTTGTTACAAAAGAAAGGAAATAAAAAGATTTTGGGGGTTGGAGAAGCAAAATAAAGGAAAATAATTTAAGAGAAATCGTTACCTTTAATTTAGGTAACTCACTTTGGTTGGAACCAAAGGACTTCTTGAAATGATTTCTGCCTAAGGGGGAGCTTCAAGGAGGAGGAGAGGGATGTGGGGAGCTTAGTTGGGCAGAGTTTGGACGAGCCAAGTGGCTTGAGAGGTGTGAGGAATGAGTAGAAGTGGTCTCCTTTTATAAGGGAGAAGAGGGGCTCTTTAGGAAAGAGTGAAAGTATTACTTTATAATATAATTATATTCGGTTTATAATGGTCCAAAAATCATTGGGGTCGAAGATAAGATGACTAATATTCTAAATAACATCAACCAATAAGAATTTTACAGGTTTTAGATAATATTTTAATCATTATAATCTTATTTATTTAAATGATTTATTAATGAGGTAAACATTGCATCATTATTGTGTCATTAATAATTTAAATTATTTGATGTCTAAAAATTATAAATAAAATACCATTATGTAGGAAATCGTTTTATCTTTCTAATGAATATTTATAATCGAAAATCCAACATGTATAACCCTATGTAAAAATTGTTCTTCTAAAAGATGTAAGCTTATGCCATTTTTATTTATATTTTAACTTTATTAATATAAAGTGTCCCTACCACATACAAGTGGCTCCAAGGGGTCCCCAAATTGACCCAAGGATGCTCATGGTCGGGTATGTGTCCACCAATAAGGTTAGGACACGTTTTAGGGTAATTTTGTATTATTATAATATTATTTTTTTAATCCTTATTTACCGGATTTACCCTTAACCATGGTAAATAAAATATTTACCACAGTAATTATTCAAAATGTCTAAAAATAAAAGTTACCTATTTACACAATTTGGACATCCTAATTCCAAATATGGAATCCATTTTTCTAAATTCAAAACACAGAAGTGGCAGAAATTAATTTAAAATTAATTCCCGCTGTCAAAACAAAAAGCGTGTTTTTAAGAGTTAATAACTATCAAAAGATTGACACTTGTTTATGTTCGGTTTAATTGTAAAATTATGTCCAATGACCAACATTATATTAAATAGTAAAAATATATTCTAAATATACTTTAAAACCACTCAAATTCATAATTTATTACTATTAATTATTTTGATTAAAAAAGTTGTTTTTAATTAAAATTTAGTAATTTTCACTATTCATCAAAATATGAAAGTTATCCGAAAAGTACCAAAATTTCACCTTAGGCTAAATTTGATATTCCGAATCCAAAAATGAAGTCCATTTTAAAATATAAAATATATATAACTTCAAAAAGTAGGTATTACTATTCATAACAGCTAGTTTGATTGGTTACGGTGTGTTAAAACTCGAAATTGCGTACAACACACGCTATCACATTATTCAAAGAGAAGCGTACCGTAGAAGCTTGGAGGGTTACATTATGTAATAATACACCGACTCTAGGCAACTAGGGTCGGGGCGTTACAGTTGGTATCAGAGGAAGTTTAGTACAAACCTTGGAAGCTAGATTTAGATAAACTCTGATTAGAGCACGTAGACCTAAGATGAACATTGAGGATTAGTATAGAAGAACTTCCTAGAATTTTGGTATTGTAGAGATTTTGTGAGTTTTCCGAGCAATACATCCCTGTCTGGATACAAGCAGGTAGAGGCGGCTCTGGCACAGATGTACCTAGAGGTAAAACCCTAAAACACCGCTTTGAGCTAGACTCGAACAGGAACTGGTGCACGACAACGGGCCTTGCTGCACTCTTGGTTACGACACTCCCGGGGGATATGCTTAGGATAAATCTCATTTTCTTTACAAATCATTATGAAGGGTTTATGAGTATATACTTCCTCAAAGAAAACATTTTTATGATTATGGATTATATCCATAAATAGTTCAATTTATGTTAAGTGTTTTATAAGTATGGGATTATGTATTTTGATTCATAAACTGATCTAGTTTATGCCATTGTTTAGAAATGGCGCCCAGTAGAAGGAATGAGAACTCCAGAAATACACATGATTCAAAGAGAAGGAAGGATCATATCTTTCATGGTCTTAAGCAAGAATTTATAAGAGAAATAGTCTCCCATGTATTATCATCATATGAAGAAATAATATCATGTGTTGATAAGATAAGTAAAGAGTATACTGAGTCCTATGGATTTGAAGGGAATCAAGAGATGAAAAGGATGGAAGAGAGAAAGATGGATAAAGGGAAAAGGGAAAAGAAGAATTTTCCCATATGTGGTAACTGTGGAAAGAAACACCCTGGAACTTGCCTGAAAGGAATGGGAGTTTGTTATAAGTGTGGAGGAAAAGGGAACAAAGTACGTGACTGCAAGGGTAAGAAAATGGTTTTAAATGTAAAATGCTTCATTTGCAAGGAGTTTGGACACTACGCGAACCTATGTCCCAATCATCAGACTATGCCGCAAATGATGTTATTGGATAATAATCAAGTTATGATACTACCACAGAAGAAGAGGAATGATTAGAGTTCTTATGTTGATTATGTCAATTGAGTGTTGTATCAACAATGTATTTGTTACAATAATCATGGAGTATATAAGGATTTTACTGCAGTACTATTTCATTAAGGACTTGAGATTGTGTGGAACAAAGAAAAGTGACTCAATAGCAGGATAAATTTTTGGAAAATATATGGTTGAGAGAATGATAAATCATAATATAGTTCTGATACTGAGGTAGTGATTTTGGAATAATATGTGATTGTTTTGAATAAATTATATTGGACATTCTTGACTACCCTGGAACTGATTAATGATTTGTATATTCCATCATTGTTGGGGTTTAAAACATTTTTGGATTAATGAAGTATATCCAGCATTCTATATGGAATAAGGGAGCATGAATGTAATCAATAAGGAATATGGTAATACATGATGAAGGTATTCATATGCTATTACGGGGTAAAAAGGATCTATATTATGTTTACCTTCCTTATAAATGTTAGACTGTGAGTTTGGACAGAAGTATTTTGGATAGTTCTAGTTTGGATTATTTTGGATTGCCATAAAAGGACAACCCGGAGGTCGGGCGGCAACCCGTCGCGTCCGGCAAGGCTGCGAGACTTTAACCTGCAACCGAAGGGCGACAAGGGTGTATCACCTACCACTGGCCCATGATATGTCCTAGATTAAATAATGTATTTTTTATTAAAAGATCATGTAGATGAATTATAAATTCGTTTATTTTGGAACCCTATACGAATAGTGTAAATAGAATTTTTTTTACATTCTATTATCTTTTAGAGTGAAAGATGAGTTTGTGGTAGAAATTTATTAATGGATAAAACACTAATTATAAAGTAAGTATATCACCTTATGATCTTAGCCAATCTCATAAATAAATTCCTCAACATTAAGAAAAGAAACTTATAACAAAAATGTTTTCCTAGATGATACCTTAAATCATCACTAAATAATGGCTTTGGGATTGTTGGCCTTTTCATAGCCATGTTCTCTACCATCAGATAATTGATGGTTATATTTTTCTTCCATATCCATATTTTCCTACATGGAACCCTAGTATGTGTTATTTTCGGTAATCTTCATACGTTCGACTCTTTATTTTAAATAGAGGCCTCATTAATTCATTTTTTCGATGTGGGATTTCAACTAAGATATTTTGAAACGTCAAAAATGTGTTATCCTAATACCCTATGTTTTGTTGAACCGATGGTATTTCAAATCATCATAGATTGATGAATTTAAGGACCTCAATTATACACTTGTTTGTGATTGATGATCTCAATCACTACCTATAAATATTTATGTTTTTCCTCCAATTATATGTCTCTAATTGCCACCAATGTTCTCCTAATCGAGATCATAATTTGGTGGTGACTCTTTCATTTCTCTTTTCCTCATATTAAGACTAAATTTTAGTAACCTAATTTCCGATGTGGGTTTTCCCACAAAGATATTTTATATTTTCAACCTTTTATTTTCGAAGAACAATTTCAAATTGCGAGGACGCAATTTATTGAAGGAGGGGAGAATGTAACACCCCAGGATTTCATAGTGTGTTATTTCTTAAAAATAATTCAATAACTTGCACTACACGCAACACCGAGTTCAATCACACCATGACGTACAAAAAAAACCATTAAAAGAGGTCATGAATAGTATTAACAACATTTTGAACTTTATATAATCCTTATAATATTAGAATCCCTATTATGAGTTTCTTAGTCATATTGCAAGAACAGATTCATTTTCAGTATTGCACTTTTATCAACTTTAACAGTGAAACCTTTTTAAATAAAATATTTAAAACTTTCTGAATAAATTGGGACATCAAAAAAAAATTTAAAAATGAAACATCCCAAGCTTCTACGGTACGCTTTCCTTTGAATAAAATAGTAGCGTGTGTTGTACGCAACCTTGAGTTTTAACACACGCCACAACCAATCAAACTAGCCGTTATGAATAGTAATACCTAAATTTTGAAATTATATATATTTTATATTTTAAAATGGATTTTATTTTTGGATTCGTAATATCGAATTCAGCCTAAGGTGAAATTTTAGTACTTTTCGGATAACTTTCATATTTTTATGAATAGTGAAAATTACTAAATTTTAATTAAAAACAACTTTTTTAATCAAAATAATTAATAGTGATAAATTATGAATTTTAGTAGTTTTAAAGTATATTTACAATATATTTTTACCATTTAATATAATGTTGGTCATTGTACATAATTTTACAATTAAACCAAACATAAACAAGTGTCAATCTTTTGATAGTTATCACCTCTTAAAAACACGCTTTTTGTTTTGACAGCGGGAATTAATTTTAAATTAATTTCTGCCACTTCTATGTTTTGAATTTAGAAAAATGGATTCCATATTTGGAATCAGGATGTCCAAATTGTGTAAATAGGTAACTTTTATTTTTAGACATTTTGAATAATTACTGTGGTAAATATTTTATTTACCATGGTTAAGGGTAAATCCGGTAAATAAGGGTTAAAAAATAATATTATAATAATAGAAAATTAACCTAAAACGTGTCCTAACCTTATTGGTGGACACATACCCGACCATGAGCATCCTTGGGTCAATTTGGGGACCCCTTGGATCCACTTGTATGTGGTAGGGACACTTTATATTAATAAAGTTAAAATAAAAATAAAAATGGCATAAGCTTACATCTTTTAGAAGAACAATTTTTACATAGGGTTATACATGTTGGATTTTTGATTATAAATATTAATTATAAATATAAAAAGATTTCCTACATAATGCTATTTTATTTATAATTTTTAGACATCAAATAATTTAAATTATTAATGACACAATAATGATGCAATGTTTACCTCATTAATAAATCATTTAAATAAATAAGATTATAATGATTAAAATATTATCTAAAACCTGTCCAATTCTTATTGGTTGATGTTATTTAGAATATGAGTCATCTTATCTTCGACCTCAATGATTTTTGGACCATTATAAACCGAATATAATTATATTATAAAGTAATACTTTCACTCTTTCCTAAAGAGCCCCTCTTCTCCCTTATAAAAGGAGACCACTTCTACTCATTCCTCACACCTCTCAAGCCACTTGGATCGTCCAAACTCTGCCCAACTAAGCTCCCCACATCCCTCTCCTCCTCCTTTAAGCTTCCCCTTAGGCAGAAATCATTTCAAGAAGTCCTTTGGTTCCAACCAAAGTGAGTTACCTAAATTAAAGGTAACGATTTCTCTTAAATTATTTTCATTTATTTTGCTTCTCCAACCCCCAAACTCTTTTTATTTCCTTTCTTTTGTAACAACAAAAGTATCCTCAATATACTAGGATGTTGTTATAAGAAGGATTCAAACTGCACATACACACAACTCCATCTAATGGATGATGAACATAATGTTTCTGTGGATGGAAAACTAACGCCTCACGAAACGATGATTGTTCAAATACATCTTACCGCCTCTCATGGTGGCCATTATGATGGAAATATAAGTAAATATGATATTAATGATATATATTTTATATATAAGCTTCTGTAATTCCATTTTATTTCATACCATTATTCATTTCATGTTGTATATACATACGATAATTTCATTTGAGGAAGTGCGGACTACCGCCCCCTTAAAATGATATGACTCGTTCATACCACACATGGAACGTATAAAGGATGGTGTTAATGAACTTAAGTAACATATATAAAATATTATATTATACTGGAATAGTAATATACCTATGTATCATTTGGATTCAATTCTTTTAAAATAAAAATTAAATGGAAGTAGCGTTCGTGCGTACGTACGGACTACCGTCTCCACGAACGCGGTGAGATCCATCCTCCATCGTATCCATTCAAGTCTTATTATCATTTTAGGGTTAAAAATAATGTTAATATCATTCTTATTATGAATAAGATATAATCTATCCATTACAAACATGTCTTACGTAACCAAACATTTAAGAAGAACGAATCGATTATCACCCGAAACGACGATAATACTAAGATATTATTAATAAAGCAATGTTAAAAGAACATATATGATATAATATTAATGTATATTATTCTTGTATAATTTAATAACAATTATTTCACCATTATACAGGAGGTTAACCTACCCCAACCAAGGAAAAGTACAAGGTAAGGGATTTTCTTATCTCACTTTCAATTCCGTGAGATTTCCATTGTTCGCCACTAAATTATTGAAAGTGGTGTATTGTGTACATCCATTTGATATATATTATAATGATTCTATTTATATTCATGTTATTCTGTAAATCATTTGGTGGTTATTAACTTTTGGCCATACGACTCAGTTGATTAACGTGGTAAGGGGTTTTCATCTCACTCCTTATTCCCGTGAGATTCATGCCATATTGCCACCATTACCTTTTGTGTGGTGTATGTACTGCCCATAATTATATTCTTTGTGTAATAAACTCTAATTTATGTGTACTTACATATTCATTGTATGATACCTCTTTCATGGGTTGTATGTTTCATAAGTTACCAAACTGGTAAGGGTTATTTCACAATCTCTTCATTATCCGAGGTTGTTTATACGTAATAATCTACTGTGATCTCGTTATCATCCACATCTATGTTTCTTCAAAATGTATTTCAAAAATTTTTTAATATTTAAAAGAATATGGGTTAAAGTCATTTATACCCTTGTTTGACTTTTTATAAGAGGTTTATAAGGGAATCTTTCCGTCGTTTTCCAAACAAGGTGCTTTTTAACCTTTTCGACAGAATTAAGATAAGAATATTTTTTAACTTATACGGCGGGTGCGGTTATTTTCCGCCGTTATAAAATCGTCAAAGCTTCCCTTAAAAGCTTATAAGATCATTTTCAAAGAAAATGTTTGATTTTATATGGATCTTAAATTATTTCAAAATAAAAGGAGATATTTCTTTAAAAAGAATTTTGATTTCATCTATGTCAACGTCCTTTGATGGGTTTTAAGATTATTTGAAGTTGATTTATTATGATACAAAACTTCTATATTTTTTTCAAGGTTTTGTGATATGTTTGACTGTGGATGTGCTATTTTTATACCATTTATAGTTTATGGTGAAAGTATTGACATTTCGTATTCTAGTTCCAATAAGAATGTTTATGTTATATTTCAATCTTTACTTCATATGAATGTGTTGGACAAGTATGTTCCAGGTTGGGGACTGGTTAAAGTAAGCCCTCCAGGATAGGGAATGGTAAAAGTAAGCCCTCCGGGTTGGTGTCCGGTTATTAGAGGCACTCCGGGTTGGTTTCCGGTTATTAGAGGCACTCCGGGTTGGTGTCCGGTTATTAGAGGCACTCCGGGTTGGTGTCCGGTTATTAGAGGCACTCCGGGTTGGTGTCCGGTTATTAGAGGCACTCCGGGTTGGTGTCCGGTTATTAGAGGAACTCCGGGTTGGTGTCTGGTTATTAGAGGCACTCCGGGTTGGGTTCCGGTTACAGTTAGCCCCAAGGTCTTGGGACGAGGCCTTGAAAAGTAATTAAAGTTTAGCATTATGCATTCCAACATTATGAAAGTGGTTATTTATTTTGCATGTGATTATTCGATTAGTAGAATATCCATGTGAATAAGTAAATGACATTATCTAATTTTATTTATGCCATACTATGTTAAAAGTTCAAGTTTAAAAGGCTTTTGTTTTAGTTATACATTGCCTTAAATGTTTATTCTTATTTATGAAAGTTTCCGCTATATTGTTATCCTTACTGGGCATTTGAGCTCACCCCTTTTCTATGTTTTATTTTTCCCAGGATGTGAAGAAGTAAATTATGAATGACCTGCAGGGATATTATGAGGGGATTATAGTGTGGACTGTGGAAACATTATGTTGTTGTAGTAGTTTTTTATTTTATGATGTAATGTAAAACTTATGAATATATCTAGTGTTTCCAAGGCTACTAAACCAATCGGTCTTTCGAGACTTGATCTTTCTTGTGATCATGCCAATGTTATGTAATAATACACCGACTCTAGGCAACTAGGGTCGGGGCGTTACAGCCAAGGTATGCTCCGAATTTTATCTGAGACCTTGATAGTAAAATCAATCGTTTTTACTCAGGATTAAAGCCAAAATATCGAAGGGCATTAGCTTCTCGTGAGTTTAAAAGTTATGAAAAGCTTGTTCGATGTGCTGAGAAGGTGGAAATGGAGTTTTTCAATGATCAAGTGTTCTATAACAACCAACAGAAGGAGAGACCGAGGTGGCAGGGGAAAGGTAAAAATTCTTCAAAAAAGCCTGATGGTAAGAAAACTAAGTTTCCAGTTTGTGATAAATGTGGCAAAAGGCATACTGGGGAATGTCTTCTGAATTCTAGAAAGTGCTACTGATGTGGTAAGATGGGACATAAGGTTCGTGATTTCACTAAAAAGGATCAAGGTTAAGGTAAGACCAAATTTGATTTACAGTTAGTGAAATGTTATAAGAGCAATGAGATGGGTCACTATGCAAACGAGTGTCTGACAAAGAGCTTGAGAGATGGGAAGTAGTTATACTACAAGCAAAAAAGGGGTGGTGAAATCTTTTGCAACTACTTCGGCAGACTTCATGCCATCAAATGAAGTTGTATCAGCTCCATTGAGGTCAGTTTTTTTCAAAGATTGACTTGAGATCGGGGTACCATCAGCTGAAGGTAAAGAAAGAAGATGTTTTGAAGACCATTTTCCTTACATGATATGGACATTATGAATTTTTAGTAATTAATTTTGGGAAAACAAATTCACCTGCTGTATTCATGGACTTAATGAATAGAATTTTCCATGAGTTCTTGGATAAGTTTGTGGTGGTTTTCCTTGATGATATTTTGGTGTTTTCTAAAAGTAAAGAGGAGCATGAAAGACATTTAAGGGTTATCTTGCAAACCTTAAAAGAAAAGAAACTGTATGGAAAATTCAGAAAGTGTGAGTTTTGGTTGCAACAAATTTCTTTCCTTGGTCATATTGTTTCTAAAGATGGAATAACTGTTGATCCTGCAAAAAAAAGTTGTGGAAGAATGGCCAACACCCACAAATGTAACTGAGATTTGTAGCTTCATTGGTTTGGAAGGCTATTACCGAAGGTTTGTTAGAAATTTTTCACGATTATCTAGTCCAATGACTAAGCTAACTCGGAAGGGTGTTAAGTTTATCTGGACAAAAGATTGTGATGATTGTTTTCAGGAATTGAAAAGAAGATTGGTGAATGCTCCAGTTTTGGCACTACCTTCCAGGAATGGTGAGTTTGTTATATACAGTGATGCTTCATTGAAAGGACTTGGTTGCGTCATAATGAAGAATGATCAGGTAATTGCTTATGCTTCACAACGGTTGAAAACTCATGAGGTAAATTACCCTACACATGATTTGGAATTAGCTGCTGTTGTTTTTGCTTTAAAAATTTGGAGGCATCATTTGTATGGAGTAAAATGTGAAATATATACTGATCACAAAAGTTTAAAGTATATATTCACTCAAAAAGAGTTAAACATGAGACAGAGGAGATGGATGGAATTAATCAAGGATTATGATTGTATAATTCATTACCATCTGGGAAAAGCAAATAAAGTGGATGATGCTTTGAGTCGAAAAAGTAATGCTTCATTAGCAATGTTGCGTTTGGAACGTGATAATTTGGTTATGGATTTGATGAAATTTGTCATAGAAGTTGTTGGTGCAGGATGTTATTCTGTTTTGTTTTAGGTATCAATGAGATCAACTCTATCAGGTAGAATCAAGAAAGCACAGAAGCAGGACAGTGAGTTGCAGAAAAAGGTAGAGCTCGTTCAGAAAGGTAAGTTACCTGAATTCAACATTGATAATGATTGTGTTTTGATATTTTGGAAGAGATTGTGTGTGCCTTGTGATTCACAGTTGAAGAGAGATTTGTTATGTGAAGATCATAGTTCTCCGTTTTCAGTTCATCCAGGTAGTACTAAGATGTATAGAGATCTGCGGGAGTATTACTGGTGGGATGGAATGAAAAGAGATATTGCTGATTTTACTGTGAAGTGTTTGACTTGTAAACAGGTTAAAGCAGAGTGAAAGTTACCGAAAGGGATGCTTCAGCCTCTACCAGTGCAAGACTGGAAATGGGAGAATATATCCATGGACTTCGTTGTGGGATTACCGAAGACATCTCGAGGTAATAATGCAATCTGAGTTATTGTTGATCGCTTGACCAAGTCTTCTCATTTCCTTGCAATATGAGATACTTTTCCCGGGATCAACTTTCCCATTTGTATCATAAAGAGATAGTCAGGTTACATGGAGTTCCTCTCTCCATTGTATCTGATCATGATCCCATGTTCACTTCTAACTTTTGGAAAGGCCTTCAGAAGTCGTTGGGTACTGAATTAAATTTTAGTACATCTTTTCATCCTCAATCAGATGGGCAGACATAATGAAAAATTCAATCCTTGGAGGATATGCTACGATCTTGTTCGAGGGATTATCAGGGAAGTTGGGACCAACATCTTTCTTTGGATGAATTTTCATATAATAACAGTTTTCATTCCAGTATACAGATGGCACCATTTCAAGCGTTATATGGGAAGTAGTGTCGAACTCCAGCTTTCTGGGATGAAGTGGGTGAAAGGAAGTTGATGGGACTAGAATTGGTAGAAGAGTTGGCAGAAAAAGTTCATATGATACAGAAACACATGAGAACAGCTCAGAGTAGGCAGAAGAGTTATGCAGACAACAGGAGGAAGGATCTCTCTTTTGAGGTAGGTGATCATGTTTTTTTCAAAGTATCACCATGGAAAAGTGTGATGCTATTTGGTAAGAAAGGAAAGTTGAGTCCAAGGTCTATTGGACCATATGAAATTCTAGAGAGATTTGGATCAGTTGCTTACTGAGTGACTTTACCTCCGAGTTTATCTCAGGTACACAATGATTTTCATGTTTCGATGTTGAGAAAGTACATGCCAGATCCATCTCATGTTTTGAGTCCAGAGGTAGTTTAGCTGGAAGAGAACTTATCTTATGAGGAACAACCGGTCCATATTCTTGACCACATGGAGAAAGTGTTATGGAATAAGGTGATTCACCAGGTAAAGGTTTTGTGGAAAAACCACATGATTGAAGAGGCAACATGGGAATCTGAAAATGCAATAAGGGATAACTACCCCCATTTATTCGATAAGTAAATAAATTGCGGGGACACAATTTTTTAAAGGGGGGAAGGATGTAACATCCCAAGTACGTACTGAATAATAGATATTTTTATCTATGTCTATTAATGAACTATATAATGTTTTAGAGGCTTAAAATGAGAATAAGTCCAATCTTAATCATAGAATACACTAATATTTTTAAAAGATTATTTTAATGACTTTTGATGGCAAACCATTTTTGAATATATCTTTTGAAAATTTTATAAACTATGTTTGTCAAAATAAACTTATTCTTTATGATTGGGACATCAAAATTTACATTGTGTGAATTTTTGGTATTTTTCGGACAATGTTCATTTTTTAATGAATAGTGAAAAATACTGCATTTTACATCAAAACTTCTTTTTAATCTAATTTATTTATTTGATTAGATTATATTTTGAATTGTTTTTGAAGTGAAATTAGAATATATTTTTACCATTTAATCCAATGGTGGTCATTGGAATCAATTTCACTTTGAAATTGGACTTAAACTGGTGTTAATCTTTTGATACTTATTGTTTCATAAAAACACGCTATTTGCCCTGACAGCGGGAATTAATTATTAAATTAATTAATGTGACTTATATGTTTTGAATTTTGAAAAATAGACTTCATTTTTGAATTCATAATATCAAATATATCTTAGGGTGATGTTTTGGTATTTTTCTAGAAAACATCAATTTTTGATGAAAAGTGAAATCACTAAGTTGTAGTTAATGAAATTGATTTTTTGTTTAAATGAAATTTTGCCACCTTTGTGTTTTTAATTTCAAAAATCTGACATACATGGTTTTCATTAAGAAGTAAAATGTGGTTCAATGATATTAAAATAATTTTTTGGTGAATAGTAACTTATTAAGTTTTTAATCGCGATTAGTGGTAATTAGTGTAGTTTAAGGTAAAAATAATGCTTTAATAATATTAAATGACCTAGAAACATGTCCTAACCTTATTTTATGTGTTATGGCCGACCAATAAAAGCCATGGGTCCACTTGGGGACCCCATGGAGCCACTTTGGTTGGGAAATGACATAAATAACTTTTTATTTAATGTAAAAGTAAAAATGACACAAACATAATATGTTTTATGAAAACAATTTTTACATGGGGTTATAAAGATCATATTTTTTATTATAAATAGTCATCGGAACGATCAAAGGATTTCCCACATCATAGTATTTTTTTTAATTTTTATACTTTAAATAAATTAAATTAGTTATGACATTATGATGATGTAGCGATTACCTCATTAATAAAGGATTTAAATAAAATGAAAAGATAATGTAACATCTATGACCTACACATGTCCAAAACCTATTTGATGGGTGTATTTATAACCCTTATCACCTTATCCTATAATTATATCAATTTGGGGCCATTTAAATCTGAAACGCATTTTCAAATAAAGTAATATTTCTTTACTTTCCAAGAGTGCCCCTCCTCTCCTCTTATAAAAGGCCCCCACCTCTACCTCCTTACCCACACTCCCAAAGCATTTGGCTCGGACAAACCCTGCTCATTTTGTCTCTCCTGTTCCCTCTATTACTCCTTGAAGCCTCACTTTGGGCAGAAGGCTTCCCAGGGAAGCCTTTGAGCTCAAACCAAAGGGAGTTACTCGATTTTAAGGTAAAGTCTTCACTTGAGTCCATTTGTTTTATTTTGCTTCTCCAACCCCCTAAAATCATTTTATTCTCTTATTTTGTAACAAATCCAGTATCCTCAATATACTAGGATGTTGTTACAAAAAGGATTCGAGCTACACTTTCACACACCTACATCTAATGGTTAACGAACATACTGTTTCCGTGGATGGTGAATTTACACCTCCTGAAACGATGATTGTTCAAAATTCTTTAACACCTTCCAAGGTGGCCATTAAGATGTCACTATATTTATATATGATATATAATATTTTTATGTTTTCCTTAAGCTTCTGTATTTTTCTTTTTGGTCATACCATTATGGTGTCCATTATGGGTAAACGCGATATCTTTATTTAAGGAAGTGCGGACTACCGCCCCCTCAAAGTGATTTGATTTGTTAAATACCATATGTGGGACGTATAAAAGATGGATCTATGATATTATATATGATATTTTACTGGAATTATAATATACCTTTATATAATTATGATTCCATTCTATAAAATACGAAATAGAAATGAAAGTAGCGTTCATGCGTACGTACGGCTTACCGTCTCCATGAACGGTGCATTTCATTTCTTACCTCTAAATGATTATGTAATATTATAAATGCATGCATGTACTGGCTATATATGACCTATATAATATCTACATCATGAATACCATTCTGGATATAATTTATACATGAACAATTTGAAATTATAAAGGGCTTATTTTTTACTCAAGTACCAATGATCGTTAAAACGACCGTTATTAACTTAAATAATTACATAGTGTTCATGACATGGAAATAAGTGATATAAAATGAATAATTAACTTGAAAAAGGTTCTTAAACAAGTATAAATTAACTCAAGTTTATTATTTTGGAGATTAAAGAACGACCGAGTCAAGTCGGACCCGAGGTATGGGACTTCGTCTCAATCTTCTTTCATTGAGGCATATTTTATTTTATACACAACTTTCTTTTATATGGTGTATAAACCCCTTTGACTATTACGTTTATACAAAAGGAATATTTTTTATACGAATCGTTTTACAAAACGACAAAAGGGAACGTTTTTGTCGTACGTATGCGGCGACAACGACTTCTCCGCCGCCATGACCATTATTTGAGTTTCAGCTTCCTCTACAAGCCATACCTTCTTTTTAAAAGAAAAATAAATACCATGTTTTACTTTTCTTTTATTTTTGTATTGAAAATAGTTTTCATAATGATTTTATATCAATGTGTTGTATTGATATCTTGTGATTGAAAGGTGGAAATGTTATGTTTCCTTTATGCATGTTTTATGTGATACGATTATGTTGTGGTTCTTGTGCATTATTATGAATACGGGTTGTTCTGTGATAAACTAAGGGAGGGTGAGCCCGATATAGCTCTTCAATGCATTGGGTAACGCGAAGGAGTGAAACGTTAAGGTTTCTCCAAAGATATTTAGGGAATATACTGTGATGGGTATTCCAAATGTAACCATGAGGGTTACACCCTACGTAAGAATGTTATGAATGCCTCAAGTTACCTTTATGTCTTATGATTTCTACGATTTATTCATGATTTGATGAGGTATGTTAAAGTGCTAATGTTTTATGGGTAAAGTATGATCTCATTCTTATGTATATATGTACCCATGTTTCCTTTCCATATTTTTATATCCCTTACTGAGCTTTTTATGCTCATCCCATGTTTTTTGAAATGTTTTTCACAGGTCAAGGGAAAGGTACATGATATTATGATAGTGTCAAGGAAGTGTCAAGAAAGAATCCATGTTTTATTTTAAATACGTTTCCATTGATGGGAGTGAAGAATACTATCTTTATGCAACCACTTTGTTTATATGTGGAATATAATGAATTTTCTATGATCTAATTCTCTAAAACTCTAAACCCAAAAAGATCCTCAATGTGTAATCTTGTAATAACTCAATATTAAGTAAGGTTTAAGGCTGGGGCCTTTTACTATATATTACTAATCAGACCATTGTTATATTGTTTCCAGGAGGGTATGGTCTCCACAATGTATACATTAACACCCTCACTACTAGTCATCAGCATTTGGCTTTCGGGGAGGTAAGCATAAGGCTATTGGCACCAAACCTGATTTCACTATAGGAGTGGCTATCCATGTTATCTATGCTAAACCCATGTATCCTCCTTATACTTATGGATCCTTTATAGTACATTAACAATGTTATTGATGTTGTTTCACCAAAGTTTTACACTGTAGTACAATATATTCACTAGTTCTTCATAATAAGAGAGATAATTTTTATGATGTACCTCTTCAAAATTTATTTGATGTGTGGTATTTGGTATGACATTTCTCAATATTCATACATATAACATGTCCTTTACTTTATACAGGGTTGGGGAGAGTTTAGTAGATAGGCCACAACTTTGATGAGACCAAGAATCTCAAAAAGACTAATTTACACTATAATTAGCTTTCCAATCTACCTGAATCTCATGAATCTATTCTATGGATATAAATGTAGAAACAAATTATCTATATACTCAAACTGTAGGTCTATTTGAGGGTTATTAGTATATCCCATTATTCTACATTGAGAATCAATATTGTACTACTGAATGTTTTTTACCATTTATACCATTTCATCGACCCATTTATGTCCCATTAGATTATGTTCAATAAATTCATCCCATTACACATGTATTTTATTCTATTACTATCAGTGGATTTTTATATATCTATTTGGATGATTATGTGTAATATATTATTAAATGATAACTCGACCAGATGATGATAATGATCTCATCCTCTATTAATTTCTATATAGCGGTCCCTCAACATGTCCTCAATTGTTTGGATAAACTACTCTGATTGGCCATTATTTTATAAGATTTAATTAACACTAAAGTTGAACAATGTCATTATATCATGCTGGAATCATTTCCAAAAAAGTTGATATTTCTAGGATCCTAGTGAAATACTATTGATTATGGTCTTCTGAATTTCCTCTCCACTTCATTGATGTATATACTTAAATGTTTTCAAATTGAGAAGTCCAATTGAATAAAAATTAAGTGAGTTTTATTTGAAATATAATCCACAACAAATCATATATCAATATTTTCATTTGATTTCTATAGTATACCTATGATAAAATACATGGTGATGTTCTCCCATTTCCATATGGGGATGGGTAATGGTACATCATCCCATTGTACTATCTCCTTTCATCTTTAACATGATTTTATAATATGAAATTTGTTATATATTTTTTTATATAAATAATATTATCCCCCCAATATTTCTATTAGATATCTTGAGTAGAGATAAAAATACTTTTTCATACATAAATATTACATTTCAAGATGATTATTCAATACATTTAACAAATACATGCAAAATAAATATAAATGTTTAGTTCCATTTGAAACTAGATACAAAATATTATTATTTCAAGAAATATCATCCTATTCTCCCAAAAATATCTTCCAATTTAGTACTCTTTATAGAAATATTATAGTTAAACCTTTCATCATAACCTGGTGAAATGAAACTTAAGAAAGTGTGTTATCAGATGCTCAGTAATGGTAAAAATGAGAGATATCAATCAATGATCTCATGAATGAATAGTAGATCTAGAAGCAATATATGTTTTTTATTGGATCAATAACATAAATATTTTTCCCATAATAGATCAAACACTCTAACTTTCTTCCTATAGTCGATCAAGAACATCTACTTCTTTCCCATAATTATCTCATGAGATATAATATTTTAACAAATTTAATTACGTGTATATAAAAATCAAGAATCACTCATCACATGATAAAAACTATTCCAATTTGTTCCACAAGAGAATGAAACAGTCATTATAACATCTTATAATAACCCATCCAATGAAGACGAGTTTCATAAAAATTTTATAAATTCATTATAACAAAACTCGTGTAATATAAACATTTTTCTTTGAAATATAGTTATAATATTAATAAACCATATAGTTATATGATAAATATCGTTTCGTTTGATCATATACCTATAAAATAATAAATAACACCATTGATGTAATAATATGAAAAATTATTTTAAAATATCACAAAAAATATATCTCGATAAAAACACCATTTTTATTTTGAAATCCATTATTTTCAATAAAAAATCTAAAAATTTACCAAATATTAAAAAAAATTGTTAGAAACATTAACCATTTATAATTTAATCTTCATGTTATTGAAAAATTTGGATGGTAGGAAATTCTTTTCATGTCGTACAAGTTCAAAAAAATTATTTCTACATTTTTTTAAAAAGTCAAAAAGTATCTCATTCAGAAAAAAGAAGACTGATTTTCGAACAACTTTGGAAAAAATAAAATCATGTGTAAGATATTAATTATAAAAATAATTATATAATATTAAATAAATTCTTGTAATCATTTTATGAAAACATTAATATAGAAGAAACATTATTTTTGAACCATGATAAAAATATAGAATGATTTTTATTAAAAAAATTCATTAAATATCATTAGTACATAATGTAATGATATTTAAATAAAAACATGTGTTATTTAGAAATAACCATTTGAGAATAAATTTTAAGGGATTTATTACATAATAATATCATGTCCTTCTTAATATAAATTCTTGCATAAAAAATTCCTATTAAAATAGGATTGAAATAATCACCCCTACCTTAAGTCTCATATTTCATCATAATAATTATAAACACATGTTTAATAAATATAGAATATTTATGCATGTATTATACAAATTTAAATAATATATAATTCCTTGTATGAATTACATATAACATATTATCTCCTATTTATTAAAATCATGTTTTTAAAATAACTCTTCCAGATGATAAGAGTTTGGTTTTTCATTCAGGTTTTGGTTCATAAGTCTTGTTTCATATACTTTTATCAAGGTTAAATAATATTTATCATTTTTGTAATTAAATAAATATAGTATAAATTAAATATATATATATTATTTATCCATAAAATGTAGATATTGAAAAATTAAATACACTCTTCATAGAGAGATTAGGTTGTACGTACACATGGATATTGTATCAAGTTTTTCAGTAAATCAAAAAAATACAGGTAAAAACTAATTCACCCATATATAATAATTATTATACTATATATATAATATAAATTTATAATATCTATCCTTATTACCATCTATGTAAAATGGATATTTAAAATAAACACATCACTTCATGGATGTAGTATTCCACACATACACACGAGCAATGTTATCATTTTCAACAAGATGGGAGGAAAGATGGTAGATGTGATATTATAATTTGAAAGTAATAATTATGTTATAAATATAATAAATAATTATTATACACATCATAAAAATCATACATGAAATATGGTTATGAAAAATTAATTGTATTGCTACATGGAGACTGTAAGCTGTACGCACAAATGCACATTACATGAACAAAGTATTTGATGCGATAGAATATTGATAACCATTTTTTTCAAAAAAACTATTAAATATTTAGATATTTGGGATACTTAATTTATTATTTTATAATTAATACTATAAATTTTGTGAAGGAAGAAAATTTTCAAAAAATATAAAGTGATCGATTAAAATGGTTACCCATTCTCTAAAAGAACTCAATAAGATCTCCTCATAAGAACCATAGGGTTGGTCTTTTGGGAGACAAAAACCCCAAAAACATTTCTAGGGATTTTTATAATATAATACTATTTAGTTTTTTTGATGTAGAAGAATTAATGTCTTTTATATAAGAGACAGGATGTGTGAGATTTTATAATAGAGAGAGTGGGAGAAGAAACACTTAGAGTTTCATAAAAATTTAAAATAGAATAATGTTTTTCTCAATAAAAATTATTCAAAATGGCCATTTATTTGAAAAAATATTGGATAGATTCAATGAAAATTCATAAAATAAAATTTAGTTAGGATTTGGTGTCATTTTAAGCAAAATATTATATATTCAACCATTCGTTAATCATTTTTTACAATGTCCACAATATCGAATATTTCTAACTTAATGTTTTAAGAATATTACCTGAAATGGAAAAATAACTCATAAAGAGACAATGGATTATATTTTAATCCATATTCCATTCACGTGGTAGAAGATAAAATTTTTATTAGCATTAAATAATTTAATAAAATATTATTTATTCTAATATATTATAAATGATATAATTTTATTTTATTGTAATGATTCCATGACATGGATGGAATTAGAATATAATATTTTCACACATACCTAATACATCATATGTATTTATTTTTTGAAACACTATAAATCACACAAATTATAGTTTCATTAATATTTAAAAACTCATTGATATTATTTTTTCTTTAATTGAATAAATATTTTTTCAACGTAGTGTAAGAATTTAAGGTAATTATATAACTAAAAAAATTATAAATAAATAACCATCATGAAATAAATTCCATTATAATAAAAATAGAAAATAATATTCTTCCACATAATTATTATTTCTCTATATGAACACATAAGATATATTTAAAAGCATTAGAGTGATATTTTTAATTTTTCTTTTCATCAACTATTATATATGTCATATTCAATGAAATTTTGATCTACTTGGCCTTGCATTATAGAATTGGATGTAATTTGATGAATGGAGACATAAAATAGGATAATGGAATGTTTTTGAAAAAATTTAAAACTTTATCCGAATGATTTATCTATATTTTAACCATATACACTTACCATGTGGACACAAGTTTACCACGCCTAATATTCTAATTGACCAAAAATAAAAAATAACTTTTTAAAAAATAACTATTATAATTATAAACATTTAAAATATTTTTAAAGCTATATTTTATATAAGTGAAATAAATTAATTTTAAAACATGTTAACAAAACATAAGGAAAATTTTTTTTAACAGAAATACATTTTTAAGAAGAATTCTGGATTTGTTATTATCCAAGACATAAAAAAAATTAGAAAAATGTAATATTTTTATTAAATATATAATATATAGACTTCATTAATATAATTGACCAAAAATAATCAATTTAAATTAGTAATGTAGTTATAAATAACCCATATAAATTTTGTCTTAGAAAAAAATCCTATTTATTTTCAAATATTTATTATTTTCATTTCTAATTAATTGATAAAAAAAATTTATTTTATAAATGTGTAAAACAAAAATTTCCATAATTAATTTATTTCTATTTTTACCATAAAATATAAGGTATAGTTAATAACTATCTAATTGATTTATAATGTTTTAATAGTATATCATGGTTTATTTATACTCACATTTTCTTATAATGTATGTTATTGAAAGAATTAAATATTTCCAAAAAAATTCCTAAAATATAATTGTGGTACATTATAACCCTCCTAAAAATAATTTTACTCGTGGTATTTTATTATTTTTTTTATGTTATTAAATACGGTATCCTTATGAAATAACCATTTCTTTATGTTTTGAAAATCAAAAAACACTTTAGAATAAGGAAAAATATATTTCTGAAGGATTTTTTTTTCAATGAAAATTTCCCTTCTTTAAGGAAATTTTTATCCTTATCTTTATTTTCAATATCAAATTTTATAATCTCTCTAACTCAAAATATTTTTACATCTAATTATAAAATTAGTATTAATATCTATAACCTCAGAATCTCATAATTCCAAAGATATAGATTTTTTTTTTCAGGTTCCAAATTCTCTGAAATTCAGATTCCGAATTCTTTGAAATTTAGATTCCTAATTCTCTAAAAATAACATTATGAATTCTATGAGTTTCAGATTCCAAAATTTCTAAATTTTATATTCATAATTCTATGAAATTTAGATTCTAAATTCTCTGAAAATCATACTACAAATTCCCTAAAATTAAGACTCAGAATTCTATATAATTCCAACTCTGAATTCCATATAATTTGTACTCATAATTCCTTAGAATTCAAACTCCGAATTACTTTGAATTCATACTCTAAATTCCTCAGAATTTATACTACAAATTCCTCATAATTCAAAAACTGTAATATATAGAATTATGATTCCGAATTCTTTGTAAAAAAGAATCTGAATGTACTTTTTTATAGACTATGAATTCAATTTTTCCTTAGACTCTGAAAAATAAATTTGTTTAAGTATCTTAGTTTTCTATATTCATACTATTATAATGAAATGATTTCATTCAATGTGTTTCTAACTATCCATTTTTATAGTGACACATGTATTGGTCCCTCTGATATTCAAGAAATAACATGACCATGTGAGGAGGGACCCAACCGTTGGAGATCTGTATATAAATAGGATCTCATTTGAATGATCTCACAACTATTCCATCAATATAGATATTACATTCTAAGAAATGATTTATATATAGAGAGACTCTCGTGACATTTGTGTTTTGAACATTTTGTTCATCATTCTTTGTGCAACTCAGATTTTTTCTAAGCACAATCGAGAGATTCTGAGGATAGGAAGACATAGGAGCCGACTACCTTAAAATTCAAGAGATTTCAGGGATAGAAAGCTAGAAATATTTTACGCCTACCTTAAAGATCAAGGTCTTGCATGGATAACAAGACATGTTCTGATATTTTAATCAGGGAAATATCCTGGTATGGGTAAAATAGACATTCATGAAACTATAAATCATGGGACTTTTATCCAAGGTTTCTGGATACCATACACTTTGGGTTAAAAAATATCATACTTGTTACTTGTATTTGTTTCATGTTAATTTTTTCATAATTTTGATAAAGGAAGAAAGTATAAAATTTTTATACTTTCTTGTACTTTTTTATACTCGGATAAGTATGATTCTATATTAATTAAGGTAGAATATATTCCTTGTAAACATTCCATATGTTTCATTTCTAGAGACATATTTCCGAAACTTAAGGAATTCTGTCTTATATAACTTTTTGAGGGTTTGTGAATTTTCCTTGTTTATATTTGTAAATCATATTTTCACTTAATGTTAAAAATGAATGTTTTTAAACTTACAATTCACCCCCTCTTATAATTGAGAATATACATAAAAAATTTCTATCCTACAGTTGGTATCATAGGTGGTCTATGAAATACTTATACACACATATAATTTTTCATGCTCTTATTTTTCCATGCTCTAAATTTTATTTCATATCATTTTTTGTTTAAGTTCAACTTAATGATTTTAATCTTTGTTTACAAACATTTTCTATTAACATGTTTTGGGGAAAATATATATTTTTATAATGGTAGGAATAAAAGTCAGTTCCATTGACAATTAAATCCTACCAGAATACCTGTTTTTCATGGTAATGATTATGAGTACTCTTGAGATAGAATGATGACCTTTTTCATTAACACTAGAGTACAAAAATTTTTCATGCTAACTGTAGATTAAAAAATTATTGACAAGGAAGAAAAAACATTGACCAATCAAGAAAAATCATTATATCAACAAAATTGCATGGTATGCAATACTTTGTTATGTTCTATGACCATGAATATATATAATAAAATTTCTTCTTGTGAAGTTTCCAACTGCATCTAGAAGAAACATGAGATTACTAATTTTGGAACATCAAAAGTAATAGATAAAAAAATAGCTATTTTTAGAGATGAATATCATCGATTTATATTTCCTTATGGAGAGACTCTTTGAAACATATAACAAAGACTTATTACCATCGTCAACAACATTCAATCTGTGGGAGAGAATGTTCATGATGATAATTATCTTTTGGACAAGATTTTGAAATTATTGCTAATGAGTGGGAATCTAAGAGAACATCTAATGATGAGAATTGAAAAGTATCTCAAATAACTATTGATGATCTTTTTGGAAATCTTCTACAAAATTAAACCATAATGAAGAGAGATGATGATATGAATAATAAGAATAATGTAAATGGATGTGTAGCCTTTACTACTATTAAATCAAAGACTCTTGAAAGTGATAAATGATCTAAGTCTATGAAATTCACTATTCTATATGAATATACTGAAAGATAACATTATAAAATTGTGCTAGCTAATGATTCATAGAGGATGAAAAAGATAGTGGGGAGGAATGTTTATTAGTATAATTATAATAAGAAAGAGAGAAAGGATAAGAATGATTCAGATGTCACTTGTTATGAATGTACAAGAGATGGAAATATCAGGCCAAAAATGTTATATGCATAAGAGAAAGGATAGGAAAGAAAATATTTCTAAGATAAACAGGAAGAAATATTACAAGACTAAGGATAATAACTTTTATAAATCTATTGACACCTAGCGTTCCTGTGATGGTGACTCATAATTTGAATTTTCAAATTATGAATCTTATAGTGAGAAGAATATTGGTCTTATATCTATAGTACAAACTGAAATTATTTGATTTTGAAATTTATTGTAAATACAATGAGGAAGTAAATTCTAAAAAGAATTTACATTCTAAGGATCTTGAAAATTTTATTTCTAAGAAAAATATTTTAGAGGCTAGGTATAGTTATAAAAATAAAAACTTGGAGGATGAAAATGTGGTTATTAAACTAATGTCAGAAATATATTCCTTATGGAAATGTCTGTTTAAATTTACCTTTGGTACGAAAAACATTGACAATATTTATTCCCAAATTCAGCCTTTATGGAATATTTCAGGATTTGGTTATACTAATTCAAAAAAATTAGTAATAAACATTTTCTCCCTAAAGTGCTCTATTTTGAACTAAATTTCAGTGTGGTAGACATAGAGAGAAAAACTATTCATTAAACAAAACTCAATCTTTAGGTTTTAATAAATATTCTTTTTCTATGAAAATGTGGATTCCTAAAATATTACTTTATTAAATTTCCGGATCATTGAATTCTTAGATTCCGAATGTCTAACTCTTTTGTTTTCAAGAAAATAGAGAAAATAGCAATAAAAATACATGGTACATGGAAAATGGATGTTCCCGAAATTTGAATTGTAACAAAAAGATCATTGAAAAGATTATGAATATGAAGGGAGTAAAAGTAACATTCACAGATAATTCTTAAAGAAAAAATTGTTGGTATATGTGTCATTTTTATTCTTAAAAAACATTAATTTCAATTTTTTTATTAGTTATGGGTATTTAGAAAAAATTAATTAACATAATACAATCATGTGATGTAGGTTACCTTTAATATTTTAGGAATTAC
Organism: Viscum album; assembly: GCA_963277665.1. Taxonomy (NCBI): domain Eukaryota; kingdom Viridiplantae; phylum Streptophyta; class Magnoliopsida; order Santalales; family Viscaceae; genus Viscum; species Viscum album. Next base: position 673,148,722 of record OY728133.1, read on the forward strand.
AAATAAAAGGTACATAATATAGATATTATTCTTCAATTTGTCGGAACGTAAGATCAACATGCTGATATTTTTACAAACTCTTTACCCTCTGATATATTTGAATACATTAGACAAAAAATTTCAATGATAACCATAAGGTAATATTTCATATTAGCTTTATATTGAATCCTAAAACCTTTTATTAAGAAACTCATTTTCATGGGGGGTATGTTTACATGAATAACCATATTTTTCATAATAAAAAATTTCTGTAATAAATTTGTTTTTAATCAAAATTTGTTGTAATAAAATTTTTTCATAATAACCTATTCATTAATAAAATTTTTTCTTTCTTTTGAAACCCAAAATTTTGGAATAAAAAATTTTCCTTCTTTAAGAAAATATTTAAGAATCTAAAATTTGTCAAGATGAATTTTCTTCATTATTGATTTTTTTTTAGAAATTCGGATGTTATATCTACATATATAAATTTTTGTAATTGAATATGTTACTTGTAGGTATTTTTATTTTTTTATGAAAAATTTTCATATTCACCTTCCTAAAATTCTTATTTTTATCATAAAAACCTCCAAAAGATCGAAACACACAAAATAATTATTCATATTTCAACTTTACCATCCCATCAAATTGTGCACGTTTCAATTGTTGAATATTTTTGGGAAAATGAATTTTTTCTTCAACGCCTATATAACGGCCCCATATTATTTGTCCCACATCGATTTTCAAGAGTCTTCCTGCTGAAGCTCTACCTCTTTTCCTAAGGGTCATTCTGTATTTCTGATTTTCTTACCTCTAAATGTCTTTAAAATAATCTAATAAGAAGAAAATGTCATCAGTTAAGGAAATTCTTGAATTGATGATTTACTTAGAAGGGTTAGTAGATCCAAAGTTTATTTCCAAGTACGATTCTCTCATTAAGAAAAATATCAAGCTAAATTTATGGGAATGTCTATGCATAGCCAAACAGAAAGAACATGATCTGATTTATCTAGAGTTCCTTGAATAATTTTATGATCCAGTAAGTTTTTTTAATGAAGGTGGGAGCGATTAATTCTCAATCAAATGTTATGGGAAAAAATATTCCATTTCTTTTAACATGGTAGCTAATATCTTTCAAATTCCATATGAAGGTGAAGTTGTTTTATGTACCTATAAATTTCCTGATAAATCACGTTGTTTACAAAAGGTGAAGTACCTAAAGTTAATTTGTATTATAGAAGTGAATACACCAAAAATAAATCATCTCTTTACAAATATCAGGATCTTATAATTATGGGTTTTGGGGATTCTCATTCCGAGAAAAGCTGATAAGGACAAATTGAAGGAAATTGATATCTATATTATGTATTTCCTAGTGAACTTGAAGAAGATAAATTTGGTACATTATATCTTGCTGAATGTTATCAACATCATGAACGAGGCCCCAAAATCTCAAATTATCATGTTTCCGACATTTCTTCCCAAAATCATCTTCGTTTTCCTAGATTCCTTCAAAATACATTAAGGTTAAAAGTAAATAAATTTCAAGGTTTTCTTGCGGAGTGATGATAACATGAGGAGGATAAATGTTGGCATTAATATAAATTCCATATAATTATATGACTTATCAGAAAGTGAAATAGAAGCCTTATCTATGAAATTGTACGTAGAAAATACTTCTATGAAGAGTGGAAATAAAAGAAATAAGCAGGAACAAGATGTCAAAAGAAAAACTCTTATAGTTCCGGAAACTCAATCAGCACCCTCATCGTTGAAGAAGAAAAAATCCTACCCTGATGAAGTGGTCTTTATGTGAAGAGAGGAGAAGAAGAATATGAACGATATCCTAGCATGGTATTAAATCCTGCTGACACAAAAGATTTAAGATTATGTCTACTGTGGAATATGAGAAGAAAGAAAAGAAAAAGAAGAGAAATAAGAACATGTTTGAGGATGAAATAGTTCATGATCTTCTCAAAGATACTGATAATGATTCCAAATAAATCTAGGTACCAGAATCCATTCTACTTGAATCAATACCCGTGACTCTGGGAAAGAGTGTAGTAAGTACAAAACCCGAAGAAGAGGAAGATATTTTTTTAGAAGAGTATGTGTAAGATGAATAAGAGGAATTAATTGACGATATTGATGACTTGATAAGGAAAGTTGAAGAATATCATGAAAAGTAAAGACATGTGGATAAGTTATTGATATGGACTTCTCAAGCCAAATCAACAAAACATGCTTCCCCAGGAAAAGGTAATGAAGGTTAGGAAGAAGTAAATAAACCATCAGATGATGAAATTAGTTATCATGATCTTGTTCAACTAGATGATCTTGTTCTAGATGATGAGAAGGAAAAGGTTGATGGGAACAAAATCATTCAAGTATCATACAGTGAATATGAATCCCAAAAAGATGTGGCGATTATTTTTAAAGATGATAAATGAAAAAAAGTGATAGTTGATACACCTTAAAAAACTGTAGTATTTAAGAATGATGTTGTTGATTTATAAAAAACAATGGGTTTTTAGGTAGTGATCGAATCCTCACTAATGAGGGAATCAGATTCAGAATCATCCTTGGTGGGTTAGGACTTTGTGAATCAATCCCTGATGAAAATAGATGATAGAATTCCCTTGATTCAAAGTATTGACTTGAGGTGTTAGATGCATCATCAATCATTCAATCAAACAATTGGATTATTTTAGCATGATTATGGATAAATTCATCAATCATGATAATGAATTTAAAACTTCATATATCTAGTTTGATGCTCACATATGTTCTTGTATGGAAATCGATATGTGGTCAAAGAAGACGATTGAAGATAAGGTAATTTTTATGACATTCAAGTCTCTATGAATGATTCTTTTTAATAAATAGATAAGAGGATGAAGGAGATTATAAATTTTTTTTCAGAAAAGATAAACCTTTAACAATAACCACGTATATAAGAAGTCAATGATCATAATGGGATGATCAATTATTTGACTTTGAATTTAAAGAGGGAAAGAGATCTCAGAATCGAGTTTGAGTCTAAGTTCATCAATCAAGAATAGATTTTAATGTCTCAAAAAGAAATCGTAATGTCTCAAGATTGAAAAATCAACACACTAGAGAATAAAAATGAGGATCATGAATAGCTACTCATGAACTTTGAAAGAATATAACACGGAGTGTAAGAAGCTAAAGAACATCATTAAGAAGATAATTCTGAATGAAAAAATAAGGATAAATATTCTTCCTTAGTTTTGGTATTTTTTTACAGTCCTTGTTCTAATTTTTCCAACCTTAATAGAAAAATATAGTTTTTCTTCATTTGTTTTGTTTTTTGTAGTTCTAATCATTCAGGTACCAAAATTGTTTTTTGTTCCCTTTATTCATTTTTGAAAATCACAAATGGGGAGAAAGGAACTATAAAAAAGAATATTAAGTAAAGAATATAATTATCCAAGGGGGAGCCTATTTAAGGGAAGAGTTTACTCAAAGAATATATCCTTATACAAGAAAAACAAAAATATCAATAAGGAAGTCTTGAATACACTCTTTAATGATTTAAAATCCTATGGGGGAGTTATTTTTATTTTCCATGATTCATATGTAAAAGGAGATAAGTTTTAATTTTATATTCATAAAGATCAATTCACAGTCCTTATATGATTTTTTCGTAAGGATGTTTGTGACTTCTAAAAAGGGGGATATTGTTGAGTAAATAAGGTTTAAATATGAATTTTCCATTCCTCTATGTTTTGAAAATCACAAAAACTTTTTTTATGGAAAATGATTTTTTCCAAATGATTTTTTATCAGGAAAAATTTCCCTTCTCTAAGAAATGTTTTATCCTTATCCCTATTTTCATTATCTGATTTTATAATCTCTTTAAATCAAACTATTTTCATTTCTAATTCTAAAATTCATATTCATATTTGTGTCCTCAAAGTCTAATAATTCCATGGTTATAGATTATTCTCTTTTTAGGTTCCAAATTCTCTGAAATTAAAATTCTGAATTCAACGATATTCATATTCTGAATTCTCTGAAATTTAGATACCGAATTCTCTGAAATTCGGATTCTGAATTAAATGAAATTCAGATTCCAAATTCTCTGAAATTCAGATTCTGAATTCTCTAAAATTCAGACTTCGAATTCTCTGAAATTCAGACTCTGAATTCTCTGAAGTTCATGTTCCAAATTCCTTATAAACTATACTCTGAATTCATCAGTATTCAGAATCTGAATTTATTTAATTCATATTCTGAATTCCACAGAATTCGGACTTCGAATTCCTTATAATTATACCTCCAAATTCCTCAGAATTCCCATACTTAATTCCTCAAAATTCAGAATTCGAAATCTATAGAATACCGATACCAAATTCATTGTAAAATTTAACTGAATATCTATTCCTTATAGAATGTAAATTCTATTATTCCTTTGAATCCAGAAAATAATTTTGGTTATGTAACTTAATTTTCCTTACTCATACACATTGTTGGGAAATATATTTCTAACTAACTGTTTTTTGAGTGACACGTGTATAGTTTCCTCCAAATTTAAATGACAATATTACTGTTGGAGGAGGGAATCGATTGTTGGTGGTGTTCCTATAAATAAGAGCTCAATTGAATGAGCTCATAACCTTTATATAATTTTAGAGATTACATATTGTGATGTGATTTCTAGAGAGATACTCTCATGCCTTATGCATTCTGAACACCTTGTTCAGCTTGCTTCGTGCAACTACGATTGTTTCTGACTACAATCTAGGGCTTCTCAGGATAAGAGTAGAGAGGTTCTCACTACCTTAAAGTTCGAGCGATTGTGGGGATAGGAAAACAGACAAAGGTTCTGACTACCTAAATGATCGTGGTCTAGCGGGGATATAAAGATAGATATTGATACATTTATTGAGGGTTCTCCCAGGTAGGTTAGTAATAGACATTCTTGAATCTGTTAATAAATGTACCTTTATCCAATGTTGTTGGATACCATACTCTTTGGGTTAAAATATTTCATACTTGTTACATGTGTTTATTTCAAATTTATTTCCACTTCATTTTGATGAAGGTAGAAAGTATAAAATTCTTACAAATTCTTGTACGTTTGTACAATATGATATGTAATATTCTATACGCTTTACTGTAGAATATTTTCCTTGTAAACATTACTTATGTTTTATTTCTTGAACCATATTTCTGGAACCTATGTAGGTCCATCTTATAGAAATTTTATTAGGTTTGTTAATTTAACTTGTTTTACATTGTTGAACGTATTTTAACTTAAGGTTCAAACAAAATGTTTTTAAACATACAATTCCCCCACCCTTATAATTGAGAATCTATATACTCCATTTTTATTACACACTTCAAATTAAATAAGGATATCTTTATTTCATTAAAACATTTTGTTCCCATGTGACTTTTTTGAATTTCTAATTCTTCTAGAGAACATTAACTTGATGGGTAGTATTGTTATGCAGAAATTTGTCTCTATGATCAATGATTTTTATTGGGTTCTATTTATAATAAATAAAATTATCTAGTGGTATGACCTCTATGTTCATTATATATTATGGATTAGTTATGAAATTCCTTATGAGTGTTATATAGGTCATGTTATAAACTTAAGAGAGGTCCAGTAGAGGAACTAATATATAAGATACCATCCCTACTAAATCAATAATCTAGAAGGGGAAATATACCAAGTGATCATCATTCCTTTAATTACAAACTGTATAACCATCTTCGATTGACAATTTTGAAAAAAATTCATTTTAACCAACTTCGAACTCGATATATCACCAATGATTTCCATCATAACTTTCCAATCGAAACTAGGATATTATAATGTAATCCTAAATATATATGGAATTCTCTTACATTTACTTAGCTAGATCAGGTCACAATATCATTATTTCTCTAACTTAATCCCATAACATTAATGATCTTCAATTCAGACCATAGAGGGCCATGTAAGAACCCATCTTAATTCTCATGTGATATATATTGTTATATAAAAACATGAGTGATAGAAGGTTTTAATCACAATAACATTTGAATTCTTGAAAAGAGAGATATCAAAATAGCCTCTAGGGTTTTAATGGATCCCTCACAATAACCACCCATATAAGTATGGTAATGAATATTGAAATTAAACTCCATATATAGAGCCTACTAAATATTATTCGAGAACATCGATGTAAACATCAGATCCTGATCAAATATAATATAATTTGGTACACTTTTATACCATGACACATATTCAATGAATATTATGGAATGCTAATCAAAATTGAAATATTAATTTATAGTGTTGAAGTGTGAAGACTTTTTATGGTGATCAAATATAACCCAAAAAAGCATTATGGCCTTTAGAAATTTTGGAGAGTCCAGTGAAAAGTTCCATGGTGATGTTTTCCAATTTATATTCTGGTATGGGAAATGGTTATAACATCCCCATAAAATTGTATCTATCATCCTTAACATTATGGCATGAAAATAATAGAGATACATATTCTACAATATCCCTTTTCATGTTGCCTCACCAAAAATACACTTTCATATATGTATACATATTAATAAATCAACGATGTACAGAGAATTATGAGATAAATGCCTCAAAAAATATCCTTCTAATATGTTATGGATGAGACACATACATGGTTCCAAAACCATATCATTCTATCATTATTATAGTTTAACTCATAACCATTCATTATCTTAATTTTACGCTAAAAATCCTCCTTCCGCACCTTGTTAATCCATACATGGATAGATGGTTGAAAATAAATTTTTAAAGGATATTATTTCTCCCATACCATCAATATTTCTAGATATATTCTTCAAAACTATATAAATAATATATATTTTGTGATCCTCATCATATATAAGCTAGAATGATCCTTTGGACTTAGAGTATCTACCACCTTGTTCACCATCAAAAGGTGGTAATTTATTGGACAATAATAATTGTTAATTAGAATAATCCATATTCAAAAGTTCATATAGAGATCTTTCTAAGTGAATATGTACATTTATATTTTGTGATTAGTATATATATCAAATATTTTAGCATAAATATAATCCCACAATCACTTTAATAAAAAAATTACTACAACTAACTCTAAATCATGGGTGAGGTAACTGAGTTCTAAACATTCAATTTTATAAGGGAATAATCTATAACCATATAACTCTTGATGAGAAAACATAACATCCCATTATTTTATTAATCAATAATGATTACAAACCCTTCTCTATTACATATTATTGTAATAAAAAGTTCCCTAACTAAAATTATCTTAAATTCCTCAAAATGTTCCATACATCTGTATGTCCAAAGGAACTTAACCCCTTTCTTTGTTATCATGGTGAGTGGATTAAAAATGCATGATAAATTATCCATTGAAAATATATAATATTAAGAAACACCACGAAAACTACGGATCTCAGTAATGGTGGTTGATCTGGTTCGTTTCTCAATAACTTATATCATTGAAGGATCCACAAAAATACTATATAAAGAGATTATATAACCCAAGAATAATAATATTTTACAAAATATTTCAAATTTGGTAAATTTTTCAAAAAAACTCTCCATCTTTCAGGACTTTGGTACAATTCGCAAGTGAACATCATGCTATTACATACACATATAATATATAATTATATCATCCACATTTACCACCAACAATTGATCAAGGTAATCTCAAAAGTCACAATTCATTATGTACATGAATGTAATAGGGTAAATTTTAACTCCACATGAAGTCATTGTAAATTCATATTGTCCATACCACATAATGAAGGTTGTATTTGGTATGTATTAAATTTTGATCCTCAAATTGAATTACCCAAATAAAATATAAAACATAAAAATATACATAGCACCTAGAAATTAATCAAGAAATCAATGATATATGGTAATGGATACATGTTCTTCATATATATCATGTTATGTTCTTAAAAAAAATGAAAAGTCTCATCGATCCATATTTTATTTTTTCAAAAAGAGTTTGTTCACCCCAAGGTGATGCACATGGCTAAATAAAGTCCTTATAAAAATTCTCCTGTATCTTCTTCTTCAATTACTGAAACTCAATAGGGGTCATCTAATAAGGAGTATTTCAAATTTTTGTATTATTAAGTAAGAGTTCTATTGAATACTCAACAAAAAAAACTATAGGAACACAAGGAAATTATTCAAAAAATACATCAAAAAACTTATCGAACACCAGGAATATATTTGATATTTATTTTCTCCCAAACTATTTCGGACCAATAGCTTTTTTTGATATGAATTAAGACCCAAAAGATAGAAGTAATTTCATATTGGGGTAGGTATTCATTCTTGTACTAATAAATGATCATCAGTTAATTCAAAATATGAAATGTGACTTCCCTTCAGAAGAAATTTATATTGGATCCTTATAATGAAAACCAATACATTCCTGAAATCATATAAAATATAAATAAATGGGAATTCAAAATATTTTTTGATGCACTTTCATATAAAAATCAATCGAAGAGGAAATATATCAATGAGATGTGACCATATTACCATTATGATTTTTTATTACTAACATGATATCTAATATTTTATCTAGTAAATTTAAACTGATTGAAAATAAATTATATTTAAAAGATTGGTTAGATCCGTAATAATATAATAAATTAGTTATTCTTGAGTTGATGCTAAGTGTTCCATTTAACAAATCATTCTCTAAATACATAGTGGTAGTTGTGATCTCATTAAATTTCCAATTTCCGTTGAACATTGGAGGATTTTAAAACTGATCATCACCCAAAACCTTTAGAGTCAATTACATTTTGGAATTATATGCATATTTGTTTAATTTATGATTTTCTGCGAGGGTGGTTCATTATTTGTAATACTCTTATATTCCATTGAATAAACCTTTGCGTACATCATCTTTTAATATTAATGAGACTTATGACCTACACTTCCATTTTTAAATCACCTCCCCATTTCATTCATGTAATTAAATTAAGGTTTCTTTCGAAATTATTTTCATGTACATGGTTGGAATTTTATTACACCATGTGATTAATTCAAGTGTTTATGAGACTCAATCTCCATTTTATTAACAAAACTATTATAATTATGTGAATCTAAAATTTAAATTTCTTCCTCCAATGGACGTAAAACAATTTCTTTACATCTAATAAAGTTCCATATCCCTAATTCCATTCATAGAATAGGTTTTAGACCAACAATGTATCTATTTATATAACTTTCTATACTAATGGTAAAATAAGAATGATACAGTTAAAGTCATAGAATATTTATTAAAATAATTGATGGATACTTCCTCCTTTTACATAAGCACAAGGAATTACTTCACTTTATTTGTAAATAAAATGAAAAGGGGAACTTAATAAAAAATATACACTTAAAATAATCACACATTTTTGTCATGTATATGGTTGTAATGTAATTCCACCATGTGATTAATTAAATTTTTCATGAGAATCAATATCCATTTTCATAAAAAAACTATTAGAATGTTTGGAATCTACAATTACCATTTCGACCTTGAGTGGGCATCAATAATTTTTTTTCAGATCTACTAAAGTCCCTTATAGATAATTCCATTCATAGAATTGGTTTTAGACTAACAAGGAATCAATTGATTTTACTTTTGAGGATAATTGTGAAATCAAAATAAAAAATTTAATGTATTTTAACATGATAATTATAATTGTTGATGGATTATTCCTCCTTTTTCATAAACTCAATGAATTCCATTCATGATTCTATAAATATACATAAAAGGGGGTACTTAATATAAAAATATCCTCTTAAACTCATCCCATTCCATGAAGTCAATTTCTTTCTATTGTCTTATAATCTATTTACGGTTACAATATTGATCTTATTCCCCTTCCAAATTATAAATTTCTAGGAAAACATTTTTCATGTTATTAGAACTGGATTACATAAGACATATTATCAATGGTATTGATCCATTTCTCATCATATGATGGATCAAAAGATCAACTAACATAATTGTTATGTTGCATCATGGAAGACTCTACTATTAATTATTCCCTCAATTGATCATTTGGAAGATCATAAGGATCCAGTGATAAAGAAACATGCATGATCATAAAAAAATATTCTACATTCCAACTCCAATAACATTTGGTTTCACAATTGGAAAAAAATATCATTTTCCATCACATTCAATCTCAGTTTGATGTACAGTAGTTAATCCATTGTCTACGAAAAAATTAAAAAGTATGAAAAAAATAATAATTATGGGAAACCACATAATCATAAAAAATGACATATAATATGTCTACATCCTGACAATTTTTTTATCCTATTACACCTTAGTATTAACCTACGTCATCCATGAATATTATTTATTAAAATAATTCATAATGATTTTTAAATAAATTGGGAATTAACTAATTAAATCGATCACGATCTAACCCACCCAGGATCGATTGGTCGATAGTAAGCCATGTGTGACCTTCTAAGTCCACCTATAATAGGAAAGGAACTTGTGACCAGCCCATGGTGTCATATCATATACATGTGAGGCCCTAGCCTATTGTATCTATACACAAAAACACATATCAAAATACCCATACAATCCAGAAAGGTATTTAAAATCGATACCATAGTACATCAATAACATATATCCCATATTAGAGTATAAAAAATATACTAGAAATCATATTATGAAAAATAAAATTCCACCAAATACTTTGAAAGATTCTAACCTACTAAAAATATGTCTACTATCAAATTCAACACATGGTACAAACTATTGTTTTTTAAACCTAACTACTCTTGGCCCGCTCTTCTTCCTCTAATGAATCTATCAAAAAGAATTTGAACTACATAAGATTAAATTTTTGTTGGAATATCCCATTTAGGGGTGAGTATAATAATACCGAAATGGACACCCATATATTCCCAAAAAATAAGGCATCAAGAGAGTTTTAAACTCAACATCATGAGTATATGTAAATCAAAATATAATCCACTAGAACATTACTCTGATATACTTATAATATAATCCATTTATCAAGAGGTTTCAACCATATTATTAGCCACATGATTCTCCTTGAGGCTTCATGGAAATTCTTATCCAAGACAACTCACTCCATGATCCATGTTTTCGCTAATGGTACTCATCTGATTGGTCGATCTTATTGGGACATTCAAAAAATAATTACATTATATGAATTCAAATATCATGACTTATTTAATGGTTATCTGACCTTGGGCATATGTTGTAACACCCCAGGTAAATATATAATATGACATCTTTATATTTATCCCTATTTTTGAATAAAATATCAATATTAATTTAAAGGGAACGCTATGCTCGATGGCTTACCCAGTACCCAACAACGAGTTCCTCTGAAATCATACGGTGCACTCTAATAATAAAGTAATATTATTTTAAATGGTAGTTAACACATAGGTGTTGTATTGTCAGTAATGAATAGAAATAACTAAAATATGATTATATAGTTTTTATAAATGTTTTTACTTTTATCCAATAAATTTTAGAGGCTTAAAATACAAATTAATCCCATCTTAAGCATTGAATACACTAGTATTTTTAAAAGATTGTTTTACTACCCTTTTGATGGAAAACCATTTTTAAATAAAACTTTTGAAAATTTTATGAGCTCTATTTTTCAAAATAAATATATTATTTATTATTGGGACATTGAAATTTACATTTGGTTAATTTTTGTTATTTTTCTCATAATGTTGATTTTTCAATGAATAGTGAAAAATACTGCATTTTACATCAAAACTGCTTTTTCATATAATTTAATTATATGGTTAAATTATCTTCTTAATTTTTTTTAAACTGTAATTAGAATATATTTTTACCATTTAATCCAATGATGGTCATTGGGTTTAATTTCACTTTTTAATTGGGTATAAACAAGTGCAAAACTTTTTATAATTTTTTTTTCTAAAAACCCCGCTATTTGTTTAGACAATGGAAAGTTTTTTTTAAAATAATTATTGCAAATTATGTGTTTGGAATTTGGTAAAATGGATTACATATTTGGAATCAGAAGGTCCAAATTATGTAATTAAGACTCTTTTTTTTGGACATTATGAATAGTAACGACGGTAATTGTCTTTAATTAGCTTGATTAATGAGTAATCGGGTAGTTAAAGATAATAAGATGATATCATAATAATACAAAATGACCACAACATGTGTCCTAAGGCAACGTGTTGTCTCATGACCGACCATGGGATGCCTTGTGCCAAACTTGGGGGCCCCATGGAATTACTTTTGTGAGAAAGTGGCTTTTTATCTTTTTACTTTTAAAGAATGTTAAATGTAACAAAGAATGTATCACCTAAGTAAAATATTTTTTATTTTTGTCTACAAAAATGATATTTTGGACTATAAATATTTATTACAAATATAATAATATTTCATACATCATGATATTTTTTGTAAAATTTTTAGACATTAAATTTATTAAATTTTTTATGACATCATGATAATGCATCGATTACCTCATTAATAAAGGATTTAAATAAAATGGAAATATAACGTAAAATATAAGACCTAAACATGTCCAAAACCTATTTTATGGGTGGATTTTGAACCCTTACCACCTTATCCTCAAAACACATCAATGTGGGACCATTAAATCAGAAACTCATTTGAAAATAAAGATACATTTTATACCTTTTCAAGAGTGCCACTCATCTCATCTTATAAAAGGCCCCCAGCTCTACCTCCTTACCCACACTTCATAAGCCATTGGATCTGCCAAACCCTGCCCATTTTGTCTCTCCACATCCCTCTCTTACTCCTTGAAGCCTCACTTTGGGCAGATGTCTTCCCAAGGAAGCCTTTGAGCTCAAATCTAAGAGAGTTACCTGATTTTAAGGTAATGTCTTCACTTGAGTCCTTTTCTTTTATTTTTTCTTCTCCAACCCCCAAAAATCTTTTTATTAATTTCTTTTGTAACAACTACAGTATCTTTAATATACTAGGATTTTGTTATAAGAAGTATTAGAGCTACACTTACACACACCTAAATCTAATGGTTAAAGAACATATTGTTTCCGTGGATGTCGAATTTCTGCCTCCCGAAACGATGATTGTTAAACATTTTTTTAACACCTTAAAAGGTGGCCATTAAGATGACACTATACTTATATATGATATATAATATGTTTATGTTTCACTTAAGCTTATGTATTTTTCATTTATGTCATACCTTTATGGTTTCCATTATGGGTAAACACGATATCTTCATTTAAGCAAGTGCGAACTACTGCCCCCTCAAAGTGATGGGATTCGTTAATGCCATATGTGGGACGTATAAAGGATGGATTTAAAGTTATTATATATGATTTTATACTATAATTATAATATACATTTATATCATTATTATTTTCTTTCCATTAAAGTATGAGATAGAAATGAAAGTAGCGTTCATGCGTACGTACGGCTTACCATCTCCATGAACGGTGCATTTCATTTCTTATCCCCAAATGTAATGTATTATTATGAGTACATATATATAATGGATATATATGATGTATGTTACATATAAATGATTAATATATTCTGTATTTAAAATATGAATACCTCTCATATAGTTTTAATTCCATTAATATGACATAGAAATGAAAGTAGCGTTCATGCGTACGTACGACTTACCGTCTCCATGAATGGTGCATTTCATTTCTTTACTCTAAATGATTATGTGATATTATAAATACATGTATATGCTGGATATATATGATATATATGATATCCAAATCAGGAATGTGATTTTGGATATAAAGAACCTTTGACCCCACGAACAACATGTAATTGTAAGAAATCCACTTTCGACTTAAGAACCAAATATCGACAAAACAAACATTATTAACTTAATGATTACATAATTTTTATAACATGGAAATAAGTGATATAAAAGGAATAATGAACTTGAAAAATGGTTCTTAAGGAAGTATAAATTAACTCAAGTTTATTATTCAGGAGATTAAATAACGATCGAGTCAAGTCAGACATGAGGTAAGGGATCCTACTCCACTCTTTCTTTTTAAGTACACTCTTTTATGTCATTCCTTTTAAAGCTCATATTTCTTGTTATTGGGATATTATTTTATATTACTCTTACTGTAATTTTTATGTTCATGTGATGAGAGACCCTATTCTCTCTCATCAATACATTTTGAAGTTTTGAGTGGTGCCGTTAGGCTGCCGAATTTTCGTAAGAGAACTAACCTCTCTCTTTCTTTTTAAGTACTCTCCTTTATGTCACTTATTTTAAGCTCATATTTGTTATTTTGGGCGATGTTATTTTATATTCCTCTTTCTATAAACTTTATGTTAATATGATGAGATACCATATTTGAACTCATCAATCTTTTTTTGTAAGCTTTATGTGGTGTCGTTAGGCTACCGAGTTTTCGTAAGGGATTTTTCATCTCAATTTTATTCCCGTGAGATTTATGATACATTTTCCATAATTTCCTTTGAGTGGTGTATGTAATGACCATTATTTTACTCATTGTGTAATATACTTTCTTTTATGAGTATTTAAATCAATGTTGTATTGTCATTCTTTCACGAGGTGTATGTTTCGAAAGATACCCAAGTCGGTAAGGGAACCTTTCACCTTCCTCTTTTTAAAAGACATCTTTTGTTGGGTATTTTAATTTACATATTGGGATATGTTATCATATATCCTTATTGATGTAAATTTTAGGTCCAAGTGATGAGATACACTTTTTATCTATCATCAACTCATTTTTATGTGGTGTCGTTAGGCTGTCAAGGGAACTTCTTAACCCAATTTCGATTTCTTTGGGTTCAACATGTAGTTATTGAATATGTCATCCTTTGAATATGTGTGAATGACCTTTGATTATTTTAAACTTAATATCCACTTATATTTGGTGTATTCATTTGGCACACATAATTATGTAATTGATTTATCCTTAAACCAAGGATACCATCTTTTTATGGGACTTCGTCTCAATCTCCTTTCATTGAGGCATATTTTATTTTATACACAACCTTATATTATACGGTGTATAAACCCCTTTTACTTTTACATTTATCCAAAAGGAATCTTTCTTTATACGAAGCGTTTTACTAAACGAAAAAAAGGGAATGTTTTTTGTCATACGTATGCGGCGACAACGGATTCTCTTCCGTCGTGACCATTATTTGAATTTCGGCTTCCTCTAAAAGCCATACCTTTTTTTAAAAGAAAAATAAAAACCATGTTTTACTTTTCTTTTATTTTGGTATTGAAAATGTTTTTCATAATGTTTTTATATAATTGTGTTGTATCGATATCTTGTGATTGAAAGTTTGAAATGTTATGTTTCCTTTATGCATGTTTTATGTGATACGATTATGTTGAGGTTCTTGGGAATTATTATGAAGACGGGTGGTTCCGTGATAAACTAATGGAGGGTGAGCCCGATATAGATCTCCAATGCATTGGGTAACGCGAAGGAGTGAAATGTTATGGTTTCTCCGAAGAGATTTAGGGAATATACTGTGGTGGGTATTCCAAACGTAACCAAGAGGGTTACTCCCTATGTAAGAATGTTATTAATGCCTCAAGTTACCTTTTATGTCTTATGATTTATATGATTTATTCATGATTTGATGAGGAATGTTAATGTGCCTATGTTTAATGGGTAAAGTATGATTTCATTCTTATGTATATATTAACTCATGTTTCCTTTACATATTTTTATAACCATTACTGAGCTTTTTATGCTCATCCCAAGTTTTTGAAATGTTTTTCACAGGTCAAGGAAATGGTACATGATGTGATGACAGATTCAAGGATGTGTTAAGAAAGAATCTATGTTTTATTTTAAATATGTTTCCGTTGATGGGAAGAATGAATACTGTCTTTTATGCAACCACTTTGTTTAAATATGGAATGTAATGCAAGTTTCATGATCTAATTCTCTAAAACTATAATCCGGAAAAGATCCGAAATGTATAATTTTTTAATAACTCAAGATTAAGTAAGGTTTAATGCTAGGGCCTTATAGTTGGTATCAAAGGTCAGTTTAGATAACTTTAGAGGTTAGGGTATTCTTTAAGCATAAGTGACATTACCATAATGGTTAAGATTTAAGAAAGAGTCCTAATTTTAGATAAAGTGAATGAGTAAGTATATATTAGTGTTTATCTTCCTCACTAGTACAAGATGGTTTTGTTGATATACTCACACTGACCTTTTTGGTTTTAGTAAATGGCTGGATCTAGCAGGCACCAAAGTAACAGTGGATGTGAATGAAACTATGACAGTTTTTTGAGCAAGCAACTGAATGATATGGGATCTGCAATGAGAACTCTTGTGATTATCCTCAAACAACTATCTGGAGTCATGATTGACCACCTAAACCTTGGTTATTTCTCTAAGGCATCATATATGCGAGAAACAAATCCCTACAGAACTACATTTAATAATCATAAAGGCAATTGTGTTCAAAAACCTATGTGTCAAAGATGTGGGAAGAAACACCTAGGAAAATGTTTCAAAGGGATAGAAATATGATATAGATGTGGAAATGAAGGTCATAATTCAAGAACTTTCCATGGAAAAAGGAAGCATCCAGTTGACTCGAGGAAAGGGAAAGAAGTTCTTTCCGAGGGATCAATTGAATGTTTTAAATGTGGTGTGCATGATCATTATGCAAACACGTGTCCTATGAAGAAGTTTCGTGAATGGGATCACCAAGATCATACAAATGTTCGTTTACGAATACCTAATGCCATTCCGATTGAGGATGAAGAAACTGAAAATGACCAATCAAAGGTATGTATTATTTCATAACTATTTTTTTCCTATTTTGGAATCTTAGGATATGATTCATGATTTTGTTTTTAGGAAATATGTAATTCAGAATAAGTTGGAAAGGAATGGTTAATGGGTCATGAAGAATATTGAATGAGTAAGATGTCAACATATAAGGGCTTCAAGAGTTATGGTGAAATTATTAAGAGTATTAAGTCTCTTTTGATGATGGGGTAACATTAGAAGACTTTTTATAGTATGTGTAACCCTGATGTTTAATATATGAAAATTTTATTCAAGGAATAGTTATCTGTTCTTTTGTGGACATAGTTATAAGGAACCGTTTGGTTTTATATGATCCTTACTTTTGAGGTAATTATGGGTTACTATATGTTATGATGGAAGTTAAAGTCTTGAGATAAAATTGAGGTTAAATTATGTTACGGTTATTTTTGATGATTTTATCTCTTTTTGGGGAATGATTTTAGAATTATATAGTTTTGGAAAAAGGACAACATGCAGACCGTGTGACAACCCATCGCGTCGGACAAAGCTGCGGGAATCGAACCCACAACCAAAGTGCAACTGGTATTTATCACCTACCACTGGACTACGTGAAGTCCCTGGTTAGTTTGACTGATTCTTTTTATTTAGATGATTTTATGAATTAAGAGTAAGTTGATTTTGGGTTATCTATGGATATTTATAAACCTATCATGGAGGATATGTGATTAGGATAATTACTTTTCAATACGATACATTATGAGCAACTGATGTTGTTTGGAGATAAATGTCACGATTTAACTTGGAAGACTATGTGAATAAATCCTTCAAATGATTAGTTTTAAATCTTAGTTTGGTTTGCATTGAAGAATTTTATGGACAAATTTATTATAGAATGATCCTCATTGACCTTTGGGTTTTGTTGAACAAATTTTGGAGATTAAGAATAGATTTTCTTTTTATAAAGGGTTATCATTTTTTAGATTATCTGATCCTGTACTAACCTTTTTGGTTTTGGTTTTGGTTAAAGTCTAAAGACATGGGAAGTATATAGTTCTATTTTGTGGATTAGGTGATTCTCTAGATGTTTATTATAGTACTCTTAATATGAACATTTCTTCCTAAATACTCATCTTTTGGAGAAAATATGAGTTTGAGTAAGGAATCCAATAAAAGTTGAAAGTCAACATGATAAGTGATTATGTTTCCTTATGAATAAATTCCTCAATAAAAAGTAACTTAAATCAAAAATGTTGTCTATTAACTTTTCCTACTGGGGAATCAAATACCGCTTAACCCATCACAAGTTTGTGATTTTCTTGTGGTTAACTTTATCCTAAACATGTTTTCTATCACTCTCCATCAGAACATGACCCTTTTTTTCCTCCATGTACATATTTTCATACATGGAATCCTATTGTGGGTTAACTCGGGTGACCACTGTACTTATCTTCCTTTATTTTAAAGTGATTGTTTTACATACTCTTGTTCCGATGTGGGACATTCAAGGATGTTTCCAAGCTCAATTTTAAAATTGTGAGGATGCAATTCTCAAAAGGGGGGAAGGATGTAACACCCCAGGTAAATAAAAATATGACATCTTTATATTTATCCCCATTTGTGAATAAAATGTAAATATTAATTTAAAGGGAACGCTATGCTTGATGGCTTACCCAATACCCAACAACGAGTTCCTTTGAATTTATACAGTGCACTCTAATAATAAAGTAATATTATTTTAAATGGTAGTTAACACATAGCTGTTGTATTGTCAGTAATGAATAGAAATAACTAAAATATGATTATATATGTTTTATAAATGATTTTTCTTTTATCCAATAAATTTTCGTGGCTTAAAATACAAATGAATCCCATTTTAAGCATTGAATACACTAGTATTTTTAAATGATTGTTTTACCACCCTTTTGATGGAAAACCATTTTTAAATAAAACTACTGACAATTTAAGGAGCTCTATTTTTCAAAATAAATATATTACTTATTATTGGGACATTGAAATTTACATTGGGTTAATTTTTGGTATTTTTCAAACAATGTTCATTTTTCGATGAATAGTGAAAAATACTGCATTTTACCTCAAAATTGCTTTTTCATATAATTTAATTATATGGTTACATTATATTTTTAATTTATTTTAAAGTGTAATTAGAATATATTATTACCATGTAATACAATTATGGTCATTGGGATTAATTTCACTTTTTAATTTGGCATAAACAAGTGCAAAACTTTTCATAAATAATGTTTCTAAAAAACATGCTATTTGTTTTGACAACAGGAAGTTTTTTTAAATTAATTATTCAAAAATATGTGTCAGGAATTTGGAAAAATGGATTACGTATTTGGAATCAGAAGGTCAAAATTATGTAATTAAGAGTCTTTTGTTTTTGGACATTATGAATAGTAACGACGGTAATTATCTTTAATTATCTTGATTAATGAGTAATCTGGTAGTAAAAGATAATAAGATAATATAATAATAAAAAAAATGACCACAAAATGTGTCCTAAGGCTACTGGTTTTCTCATGGACGACCATGGGATGCCTTGTGCCAAACATGGGGGCCCCATGGAATCACTTTTATGAGAAAGTGACTTTTTATCTTTTTATTTTTAAAGAATGTTAAATGTAAAAAAGAATGTATCACCTAAGTCAAATATTTAAAATTTTTTTCTACATAAATGATATTTTTGACTATAAATATTAATTATAAATCTAAAAATATTTCCTACATCATGATTTTTTTTTTATAATTTTTAGACATTAAATTTATTAAATTATTTATGACATCATGATGATGCAGGGATTACCTCATTAATAAAGGATTTAAATAAAATGGAAAGATAATGTAAAATATAAGACCTACACATGTCCAAAACATATTGGATGGGTGTATTTAGAACCCTTATCACCTTATACTTGAAACACATAAATGTGGGACCATTAAAATCCGAAACGCATTTGAAAATAAAGTTACATTTTATACCTTTCCAATAGTTCCCCTCCTCTCCTCTTATAAAAGGCCCCCACCTCTACCTCCTTACCCACACTTCATAAGACATTGTCTTGGCCAAAACCTTCCCATTTTGTCTCTCCCCATCCCTCTATTACTCCTTGAAGCCTCAATTTGGGCAGAAGTCTTCCCAAGGAAGCCTTTGAGCTCAAATCTAAGAGAGTTACCCGATTTTAAGGTAATGTCTTCACTTGAGTCCTTTTGTTTTATTTTGCTTCTCCAACCCCATAAACTCTTTTTATTCATTTTGTTTGTAACATCTCAAGTATCTTCAATATACTAGTATGTTGTTATAAGTATTATTCGAGCTACACATACACACACCTACATCTAATGGTTAAAGAACATACTGTTTCCATGGATGGCGAATTTCTGCCTCCCGAAACGATGATTGTTCAACATTCTTTTAACACCTTAAAAGGCATCCATTAAGATGACACTATACTTATATATGATATATAATATGTTTATGTTTTACTTAAGCTTCTGTATTTTTCATTTATGGCATACCTTTATGGTTTCCATTATGGGTAAACGCGATATCTTCATTTAAGCAAGTGCGGACTACCGCCCCCTCAAAGTGATGTGATTCGTTAATGCCATATGTGGGATGTATAAAGGTTGGATTTACAGTTATTATATATTATGTTATACTATAATTATAATATACCTTTATATCATTATTATTTTCTTTCCCTTAAAGTATGAGATAAAAATGAAAGTAGCATTCATGCGTACGTACGGCTTACCGTCTCCATGAACGGTGCATTTGATTTCTTATCCCCAAATGTAATGTATTATTATGAGTACGTATATTTAATGGATATATATGATGTATTTTAAATCTAAATGATTAATATAATTCTGGAATTAAAATATACGTACCTCTCATATAGTTTTAATTCCTTTAATATAACATAGAAATGAAAGTAGCGTTCATGCGTACGTACGGCTTACCGTCTCCATGAATGGTGCATTTCATTTCTTTCCTCTAAATGATTATGTGATATTATAAATACATGTATATGCTGGATATATATGATATATATGATATCCAATTCAGGAATGTGATTCTGGATATAAAGAAGCTTTGACCCCACAAACAACATGTAATTGTAAGAAGTCCACTTCAGACTTAAGAACCAAATATCGACAAAATAAACATTATTAACATAATGATTAAATAATGTTTATAACATGGTAATAAGTGATATAAAAGGAATAATTAACTTCAAAAATGGTTCTTAAGTAAGTAGAAATTAACTGAAGTTTATTATTCAGGAGATTAAAGAACGATCGAGTCAAGTCGGACTTGAGGTAAGGGATCCTACTCCACTCTTTCTTTTTAAGTACACTCTTTTATGTCATTCCTTTTAAATCTCATCTTTATTGTTATTGGGATATTATTTTAAATTAATATTACTGTAATTTTTATGTTCATGTGATGAGAGACTCTATTCTCTCTCATCAATTCATTTTGGATGTTTTGAGTGGCGCCGTTAGGCTGTCGAATTTTCGTAAGAGATCTAACCTCTATCTTTCTTTTTAAGTACTCTACTTTATGTCACTTCTTTTAAGCTCCTCTTTGTTATGTTGGGGATGTTATTTTATATTACTCTTTCTATAAACATTAATTTTATATAATGAGATATCCTATTTTATCTCATCAATTCATTTTTGTATGTTTTATGTGGCGTCGTTAAGCTGCTGAGTTTTCGTAAGGGATTTTTCATCTCACTTTTATTACCGTGAGATTTTTGCTACATATTCCATAATTTCCTTTGAGTGGTGTATGTACTGCCCATTATTTTAATCATTGTGTAATATACTTTCTTTTATGAGTATTTACATCAATGTTGTATTGTCCTTCTTTCACGAGGTGTATGCTTCGAAAGATACCCAAGTCGGTAAGAGAACCTTTCACCTTCCTCTTTTTCAAAGACTTTTTTTGTTGGGTCTTTTAATTTACATATTGGGATATGTTCTCATATATCCTTATTGATGTAAATTTTATGTCCAAGTGATGAGATACACTTTTTATCTCTCATCAAATCATTTTAATGTGGCGCTGTTAGGCTGTCAAGGGAACTTCTTAACCCAATTTCGATTTCTTTGGGTTCAACATGTAGTTATTGAATATGTCATCCATTGAATATTAGTGAATGACCTTTTATTATTTTACACTTAATATCCACTTATAGTTAGTGTATTCATTTGTCACACATAATTATGTAATTGATTTATCCTTAAACCAAGGATATTGTCTTTGTATGGGACTTTTTCTTAATCTCCTTTCATTCAGGCATATTTTATTTTATTCAAAACCTTCTTTTATACGGTGTATAAACACCATTGACTTTTACATTTATCCAAAAGGAATCTTTCGTTATATGAAGCGTTTTACTAAACGACAAAAGGGAATGTTTTTTGTCATACGTATGCGGCGACAACGACTTCTCCGCCGTCGTGACCATTATTTGAATTTCGGCTTCCTCTTCAAGATATACCTTTTTTTAAATGAAAAATAAAAACCATGTTTTACTTTTCTTTTATTTTGGTATTGGAAATGGTTTTCATAATGTTTTTATATCAATGTGTTGTATTGATATCTTTTGATTGAAAGGTGGAAATTATATGTTTCCTTTATGCATGTTTTATGTGATACGATTATGTTGAGGTTCTTGGGCATTATTATAAAGACGGGTGGTTCCGTGATAAACTCAGGGCGGGTGAGCCCGATATAGCTCTCCAATGCATTGGGTAACATGAAGGAGTGAAATGCTATGGTTTCTCCAAAGGGATTTTGGAAATATACTGTGGTGGGTATTCCAAAAGTAACAAAGAGGGTTACTCCCTACGTAAGAATGTTATGAATGACTCAAGTCACCTTTTATGTCTTATGATTTCTATGATTTATTCATGATTTGATGAGGAATATTAAAGTTCATATGTTTTATGGGTAAATTATGATTTCATTCTTATGTATATATGAACTCATGTTTCCTTTCCATATTTTTATAACCCTTACTGAGCTTTTTATGCTCATCCCATTTTTTTGAAATGTTTTTCACAGGTCAAGGAAAAGGTACATGATGTGATGATAGTGTCAAGGATGTGTCAAAAATGAATCCATGTTTTATTTTAAATATGTTTCCATTGATGGGAAGAATGAATACTGTCTTTTATGTAACCACTTTGTTTAAATGTGGAATCTAATGCAAGTTTCATGATCTAATTCTCTAGAACTCTAAACATAAAAAGATCCTCAATGTATAATTTTGTAATAACTCAAGATTATGTAAGGTTTAAGGCTGGGGCCTTATATATGTGGTCTTTTATTCTCCATATATATTATCGTTCTAATTAGGGGATCATCTTCCCATGTATGTTGCTCATGGTGATTCCTCAAAAATAACTTATAGAAGATGAATAAAAGACAGATTATCTCACCTCAAGTCACATTGAGGGATTCATGAACTCCATATGAGAGTAATCCCATAGAGTGGTTCACAATACTATGGACAAGAATTAATACCTCATTATAACCTCATATGGATAGACCAAGGGGACACACCAAACATATACGGGTGCACATTATTGGTATAATGGGACACAACCTACATATAAAAATTACGTGTTGCATATTGTGACTATACAAAATGTATCATATTCCTCGGATCATCCCATGTACTTCATCCAATGCCTGTGTACTCATGGATAGTTCTATATACTATTCTCATGATTGTGAATCTAATCATGTATGGGTACTCATTTCGTGTCTATGTATCGTGGCATGCCCCTGTACTCTATCCATGTGTTTGTTCCTAGCCATTTCAATACCCATGTTCCCGCATGGTACATGATGACCTCCTAGAACTAGGTCACATAGATTATGATAGGTTTCACATGATGTGTGATATTTTTTTCCTTTTTTAAATCCTATTAAAGGAAACTAAGACTAAAGGGAGTGTGTTTTTCCATAGTACACATTTTGTAGAAAATATTTTTCAATAATATGAAATATATTCTACACATCATCCACCCACAGTAATTCTCCTTCCAAATCCAAAATGACACTCACCAGTAATCATCGATCACATTCTATCCAATCCCTTCTATCACTGGTGGATTAAATATATCCATCAATCTACTCATGTATTATCTCCCACAAAACCACTATCGAATGATTAAAAAATCTAGATCATTTGATATCCATATATAACTCCATAATCATCAATTTTTTACACACACCATGATCAAATCACTAATTCCAAATCCAACATCATATAAATGATTCATTGTGCTAATTATCAAACACACGATGATCTCTTTCATGTTATTCATCACACCACTAGCCAAAAGTTATTTTGACGGCTAATATGCATAGAATGGGGAGTTTAAAACATAAAATAGAAATATGAGGAATAGACCTTGTCCAATGTTCAGGTTGGACTCAATTCATTATTTTAGGGAGAAAAATGAATGGAAAATAATTAAAGACATATGAATTCATAAATCATGGATGATAATTTCACCATCTAAAAATCAATCGTCGACCCATGAATAAAAAATTTAGATTAATTTATTTGAGTTAGAAATTGTATTATAAAAAATAGGATAATTCTATAAAATATCATACAACCTTATCTTTGGATCAATAGGAAATAAAGAATGGTATGATTTCATATTTATTGGTAAGATCCACTACGTCTATTAGGATAGATCACATTGGTAGTACTGATCCATTGGATTATGATCCATCATCCTCATGGATTTCTCCTCAATATCTCCTCCCTAATTATGTAGGGTTATGTAGATAACTCTAATATTTTCCCATAAATGGGTTTAAATAGGATGTATGTATGTCATGCTTATAAAATAAAAAATTTAATTAATTTATTTATTAATCTACCCACAACCACTCTTTAAAAAATTATCTAATGCCTATAAGTGTTATGACATATGTGTGAATAAACATAAATTTTATATTTAATGAGAATATAATATTTCTAATTTTAGAATCATTTTTCGATTTACTGAATTATTTTCAAATAACTTCCATAAATTATTTAATATTTTTAATAATTTTATTATAAAAATACTAAGCCTCCTAGGGATCAGATTCTAGATCTAACTCAGTTCTTGTCTCCCAAATTACTATATAATATATTTTATATGTCTTACAAGAAAAAATTGAGTTGTCACTTTCTCCAAAATTTTGATATTTTCATCCTAAAAAGAAGAATTCACACTCATAAGGATTGTGGTCCTAAATATGAATATGGTTATCGCTCATCGAAGTTCTGTCCTAAAGATTCACATGCTGCCACTAGACACACAACATGGGAATCACTCACCCACGAAGAATAATATCATATAATTCCTTGATCTCCACCCAGTACTCATAAAAGGTATCGTCATCCTTTGTGTCTATATCATCCATGATGAAAACATGTGATGGGTTATACACAAACTTCTTTATTTATGAAACATGAGAGAAATTACATACTCAGTCTAACTATGGTGGTTGTTCCAATAGAAACTCCACCTCAATGGCTGAACATAGTATCTAAAATGGTCCAATTAAACTAATTGATTACATTCCTCTATGACCTGATCATTATAATCCACATCAAGGGTAATACTTCTGGAAGAAATGGTTTCCTTCCATAAACTCAAATGAGATCTATTTTCATTCTACATAATACATTTGATCGCTCTGAGAAGTCTTTATCTACTCCTGGATGATACAAAACTTCTCATTCATCACTCACACCGACTCTAGGCCCATGAGTGTAATCTATCCCAGATCAATCCATCATAGTGGTAACCAACATTTTCACACATAAAAGTCCTCAAAATGTGATATACAGATGGTGGGATGAAATTTTTTATTGGTTCAAACTCTAAAAGGGTATGTGATCCTACCAACTATGGCTAAATTGTAACTCGTAATTCTGATGGAAAAAGAACATAACCTGAATGGCCTTTTGTGTATGTACATTTGTTATGGGATGGAACACTATGATTAAATGATGACAAGTCCTAAAGGCCACCTAACATCATCTACATAATCATGAAGTAAAATGTGTGTCAGGGTCTAACAATATCTCCAATGTAACTATGTAATTTCACTCCATATTCTTCATGTAAAGGGATCCCAATATCTCTACTAGAATCTACTCTCAGATAGCTAGGAAATAGGATAGCTTGTTGAGTCCTTATTTGATTACAAAAACAGAATCGTGACATATATATTATCATGGAAGTACCCTCACTAAGACTATATATATACCATCCCAATTCAACTATGGAACCTTTATGGGTTCAACAAAACTGATTGAAACAGGGTTCTCAGCCGTCACATAAAGACAAGTGTGACATGAAGAGACAGATTGGGCTATACTCCTCATTAAACATGACCACTAATACTTGAGTTAAAAGTACTAGTACATCATTACCACACCTATATTTACCACTAAGGTTGAATTATGAACATCAATCAACCCTTTATCAAACATCATCACTAGTACCTTCATCTATCATCTGAAATGGATTAAATGCTTCCCACCATTAGAAAATCCATCAGAAATTTTTCTAGTAGATGTCATTTTAAAAAATGTCTCACAGTTTTTATCTTCTTATTGAACCTCCATAACACACATTTCAAGAATAAGGTTAAAAACAATCTACAATATGAAGGTTTTATAATAATCATATACTAAGGATAACTACAATAACATTAATGGATCTGATGCCTTGATTAGAAACTGCAAACAAGATCTTTTACTGGGATATTCTGAGACCACATTACCCATTCTAAGAGTATATAATATCTTGGATTTATAATCCTATAGTAACTATATAAAATTAATTTTTATCTATTAAGAAACATTCTATAACAATATATAATTAGTACTCATGTGGTCAGAATAGATGATGAACAACTCATCCATAAGGTTGTGTCACCACATCTTCATGGTGAATAAAACTACTTCCATATTTGGATCTTGGGTTTTATATTTATTATCATGAGTTCTTAGTTTTTGGTACCCATAAGAAATCACTACCTAACTCTATATCAAACACATCCATTACTAATCCTAGAAGCATCACATAACACTAAATAATCAACACCCTCAACTAGTAGTCATAAGATGGAGGTTCTCTTCAAACTCCACCACATCTCCCCAAAAAACAATTGGCATATAGGAATTAATGAAAAAGTAAACCCCTTAAAAGTAAATGTTTTTGATATCCTATAGTATCCAACCAACCAATGGAACTTCCACACCTCTGATACACTATTGGGTGTCTCCCATGGTAATATTGGCTCAACTATGGTCGGGTTTACTACTAGTCTCTCTCTATTTCAACGAAATATCCTAGGATATGGAACATTGGAATCCAAAACTAAAAATTCATTACCATACTATAAATCTAGTTTTAATAAATTATTTATAAGGAAAACCTCAATTATCTCATGTACTCCTCCTGATATGTGGAGTACACTATGATATCAATATTGATTACAACTACAAAGAGGACAATGAAAGGGTGAAATATTTAGTATATGAATCCCATGAACATTAATAGGTTGTTCATCTCACTGAATTACATTTCCTTATTATCATAATGACCACATAGATAGAAAAATATTTTCTTCAAAATATCATCATCTCAAAAAAAGAGGTAGGGAAAACCTAATCATAGGTCAATCATTGATAACCCTATCACTCCAGTAAACTAGTCGTAGTAATCATCATTCATGGGTAGTGGTTACATCTCTTCACCATCACATGGTTTTTGGAAATAAAATTCACACATAAACTCAGGATACTATTATCATTCTTGGAGAAAAACACTTGGGATTCCCATCAGGACAAATTATGTCTCAAAAATCTCACTATTTACAAATATTCCAATGACACATTCACCTCATGAAGCTCTGTGGGAGCCATCCAATATACTGGTGAGAATATCAAGATTCTCCCTGGGTTGAAGAATACATAGATGTATATCCCTTAGTGGGGAGGTAAGACTAAAACATCCTTAAGAAATGCATCATCATACTCATACACCACCATAGGAAACTGAAATCACATAAATTATGATTCTATGAGGGTTATACTAGTCAATCATTGAGTAATAAACTATATCCACCTTTGTATCTGTCTTTCCACCTTTATTAGGTTTCCTTCTCACCCATTATGGAATAAATCCTCCCATAATTATGGAAACAATGTATAATCATCCAAGAATAGTCTATATGATAATGAATTTTTGATAACCAATCCATACGTAAGATTTCATCAAAATGAATCATCGCTACTACGAATAAATACGATAAGAAAATTTATCCTCAAATATTTACATCATAGTGATGATAGAAGTGTGTTACCACTGAGTATCATCTGGAATATTCTCTAAGTTCCATGTTATAGTAAATGGATCAATATGAATCACTAAGTATTAAAACCGAGAAGTCGATTGAAAAGGAAGGATCATATCCATTTCTATCTGAACAAAAACTAAATTAGGGAAAAATTCCATTATACCACTTTTAAATCCTGGGGACTCATAATCATAGGCCTCCTCTAACTGTATTTTTCCTTGTATCTTCCAAAATGTTCCCTCAGTCTTGAACAGACCACTATGGGTTGTGGTATAAATAGGTTGAATCGTCTACCATCTATTACTACTCTTCTTAATACTATTCCATTTATGTCACCCTATATACCTCCATTCTCATTATAAAATATTTTCCTGGGTCTTTCATTGCCCAAATCTATGTCAACTATATGATGGGTCAGAAAATACAATGTGAGATGTCCTTATCCATCACATGATAAACAACACCTCTCTATTAGATGATTATAACTATCCTGATAGACATAAAAATTAGATCATATATCCTATGACTATCTTCTAAATCATACTACATGCTTGGATCCTGGTCAATATCATCAGTTTCATGATTTCAAGGTCTCAATGCATGTGATCCCACTACATGCACCAACTGTTAGTGTTTACTCTACCTGAAACCTCTCCACCACCAGAATCTCATAATCACTCCATCATATGTATAAATGAAAGTATATATCACTATAACCCAAATAAAATGATATAATATGCACTTAATGGACCATTATTGGATGAATTAATCTCAAATCATATCCATACAGAATCTCTAGAGGTTAGTGACCATAGATGATAACTGTTCCATGGAAAAGCTACCCTACTAAAGATTTAGAAGCTCTTAGATGGACACCACTCCCAACGTGGCTGGATATAATTCTTCATTTAATATTATCATGAATATTATCCAAGAGTGTTTTATCAAATAAATTTTCTAAATAACCAGACTCCACCATTTCCTTATGGATCCCACAAGAAGACTCACCTTAAAGACCACCATTTGACCTAGAGGTGTCCATACAAGATGAATAACATGGGTAACTACATATAACTACCCCCAAAATTCAGGGGGGTCTAGATTTCCCTAAAACAAAGGATTTCAACAACTATGAAACCCAGATATTTCAATCATCTTATAAACATCCTCAACCAGTACTGCCATAAGAACCTATTACTCAATGCGTGGGGATAAGACTGGAAACCTACAGGAGGTTCCATCTCCAATGAAATACTCTTAGCCAAAGCCTAATCCCTAGTTTTATCATCATTTCATTATCGTTATGTAATATGGGATGAAAATCGCCAGGGAAGAGTCCTGAAATAGGAAATATTTTCCATGATTAATGAGTATAACAGGGGAGTTGACTCATAATGACATGAAAACCAAAACCCATTACTTTATGATGTATATACTAATTTTTTAAATATAATTAGTCCATACATATACTAAGTTTAATATAATTCTATCAGTGTCCTAGTGAATGGATAAATCATCCACTTCACTAACATTGGAGTCTCTCTCCTGTGATCTGGTCTCAAAAGCACACTATCATTGTTTCCCTAGTACCCATTCTAAAACTCACATCTAACCAATCTCGAAAATAAAGTCCTAAGATGGACACTAGCTCTAATACAAATATTTTATGACTTTATCAACTATTAACTACATGGAAAGTGATATACCAACTGTAACACCTCAATTTCACCTCCAATAAGCCAGGGGATAGTAACAAGTGTGAAGTAGGTATATCACACACATGGGTGGCCTTATTCTAAGACACCTTTACACATTCATGTATATTAAAATATCTATTTAATAGGAATTTTTTACTAAAACTAATACCAAATATAAATAATAAGATATATATAACATTAGATTGGGAAAAAGGCACTGGAAAACATAATTGGACCAATAAAATCCCATAAAAAATAAAATAATAAAAACTAGTAAAGATGTGAAAACATTCGAATGCAACAACCTGTAAAACCCATGGAATTTATCACCGAATATAAACTTATCCAACTCTTGATCCTCCCGAGAATCCTTGAAAAATAAATTTATCATCATAAGACATTAATTATGTGGGATGATCCCATATAAGAGTGAGTATTACAATACCCAATATGACACCCTTAAATCATGAAACAAAATGCATCAAGGTTGTATTTTTCTCATCATCATAAGGATACGTCTATTAGAATATGATTCATAATAATATAAACTAGATATGATCATGATAAATACCATGTATCAAGTGGTCTCAATCATATTTCCATCTATAGGATTTTAGTTGAGGGTTCTTGAAAATGCTAATTCAAGAGAACTTAGTCCATGATCTATGTTTACATTGATTGTTCTCACCTGAGAGACTATGCTCATCAGACCTATCCAACCATAATTACTAACTAGGACACTATAGATAATGTTTCAATGATAATGGATCAGATATATGTCCTCTGGGTATATCAGACACCACTTGGAAACCACTGTTATGTGTTGGATTGTATGCATGTGTCTGTATATTAGAGAGATTCCCCAAAAATCACATATGGATAAAGAAGGAATGATAGAAGATCACAACCCTAGTTACTCAGAGGGATTATCAAACTCTTTTAGAATACTCCCATATACGAGACAAAAATCCGTTGTTCGTGATGAATGACTCACCATACCATTGTAGGGATTGTCTTAGAGGACACACCCAACCTATATACGTACACAATGAAGAGATGAAAGGAATAACACTATTCGGTAAGAAGTAAAAGTTGTGTGTTGGGAGTAAATGTTGTATCTTCACTATATAATATCATATCATTTATTTCACCCCATGATTGTGTACTTGAGAATCTTATTATGTACTCTATCCATACCTATATAACTATCTTTGTTTGACTACTCTGACCATTTATAAGTACCAGGACATGCCTATGTACTCTATCCATACCCATGATCCTAGCCAATTCCATGCCTATTTACCCCTATGGTACAAACCTATCTATTAGCACAAGGTCGTGCGACATGTCTTAGGGACCACACGATATGTGATATTTTTCAATATCGATAAATCCTTGAACCATATAATGTGAATTATTCTATAGTATAGGCCATTTTGAGATGAATGGATCCAAAACTAGGTATCTTCTAATGAAACTCTAAATCCTCATAATCACTAGACACCTCAATCATATCACTAATCCGAAATAAAGACACCAGGAAAAGATATATTCCACCAAAAATAAAATGTACAAATTTTAGTTTCTTTGGTATTCAATAAACCACATGACAAACGAAATGTTAATGATGAATATGCATGTAATAGAGAGAGAAACCATAAAAAATGAACTTCTAGAGTAATCCTATGACATTTTTCATGATTTTTTTTTCATAGTGTGATGAATGATGTGGAAAAAATCATATCAATATCAATTCCTAAATATGAAAAGATAAATTTATAAATTGTAAATCACCAGCTGAACCACAAAAAAAACTGTTAGAAGAACTGATATTCATTTTAAAATAGACAAAAAAATGGAATAAATAAATAAAAATCCTAAATTTCGTCTGTATCCACATTTTATGAATAAGTTTTATACATTATAGTCATTGGAAGGATCCTCTTACATCGTTGTAATTGATAACCCTAGTGGTATAGAGTTTTTAGACCATGATCTGTCATCACCACAAAGATATCCCCTACAACACTGCCTCAGTCTTTAGGATTATGCTGATAAGCATAGGATATTACCTTAACCATGTTTAAATTTTTGGTATATGGGTAATACCTATTTAATTAATTAATTAATTTACTAATTATCCCTTAACCACTTTCTGAACAAACAACTTAAACCAATAAAAGGTTATGTCCTACATATGATAAAACATACATTTTATAGCATGTGATGTTCATTACTGTAGTAGCTGGAACTATTAACCCGTTTCGGATTTCGGACCACCGGTTTGGCCCTCAAGTACTTCAAGGACATCATGATAGACAAGAACATTGGGCCAGTAAAGATTATGAGACACCTCAAGGACTTCAGGTGATATGAAATTTTTCTTAATGGACTAGTAATACTATGTAGGCAGTACACTCTAGGTGATGATTTAGAGAGGATGTATTCACTCAAGTAGAAGATAATGGATGCAGAAGAGAGAAAGGGTATGACATTTCCATCAGGACCAGCATGTGCATGCATAAGAAGCATAGTTGAATAGCCATGTGAAGGCAGAGAGTTGATATCACAATGCAGATGCTAGGGAGGAGATTTTCCTTGTGATTATAATATGGATATTACCTCTAACACTTACAGGTCTTGTAATCATTAATCCTACGAGCCTTGTAAGGGTTCCCCCTCAACCATTTAATGGTGGGTTATAAAAAATAAATAAAAAAGGCCTTTTGTATATTTAAACAAATTAACATCTAGATCAAAAAAAATTCCTCAAAATATTTTAATTTCTTATAAAAAAATAACTACAATAATTACAATATCAAAATGGAGTGAAAACATACGTGTGTAGTAAGGGAACACTCACTGTGAATTGTAATGTTGGACAAGATATACGTGACCAACTCTTTTTTGGGGTTATTACCCACAGACACATCTGTTTCAATTCCATGACCACTTCTATTATATATAAATGGATTTACTATGACAAAAACATAAAATTATTATCCTAACAAAATATTTAGTATTTGAACCCATATATAGACGTATCGACATGGTTTACACCGATCTTATCTTACTGTATTCTGTAAATATTTACTAACCCTTTCAATATGTTACCGAATATATCGATCCATAAATTTCATACATAAATATTAAATCTTTTTATATTAATATTCAATTCATTTTACAAATTCATGCTCAAGGGCCATAATGGTTTTCTGTCTATGAAGACTAGATACACAATCTTCTTATATAATAAATTATCTTCATTTTATCCAACAATGAACCTCCTATTTTGTAATATTTATGGAAATAACCTAAATATTCATTTAATAATAACATGGGGACAAGAATCATAAGGAATTGTGATATTATATGCTTATTAATGGTTAACACGGGGGATATCAATCGATTATCATACGAAAGAATATGATAGTAATATTTATGACGCTTTAGTCCGGGTGCACATCCTCATTTGGAGGATGTGCTGTATGTTGACTCTCATTCCATCCTTCCAAAGTCAGGAGACACCCATACATTAGTCATGGATGGTGTCTCCTTGATCGAAACGGGATTACATGATGTCAATTCCACATTTTGTGGATTTCTCCTCAAAATTCTTCACCTTGTCTGAGTCTCCCATAATGATTAAGAAATTATTCAAAAAACTATTCATAGTGCCATATATTTGTGGACATTAGTTAATTAAATAATTCTACTAGAATATTCAAAGGGGTCATGTCAGGGTAGAAACCTTTGGTTAGGGGAGTAGTCAAGTTGGATATCACTGGCGTTTTGGGTTGCGGAAACACTAGTGTGTCTACGTTTATTCCCTTTATTTCAGGTATTCCGGAGGGAATGGAAGCCTGAGACATACCACGTAGAGTTTGGGTAATTATATGACATAGGTATGTACCCGAGCCTTTCCTTATCTTCCCATGTTTAACATATGGTATTACATAAGTTTATCATATTGTGGAGATAGACCAAAATGATTAGAACACTGACACGAGTCCAACAGATGGGTTCACCCCTTAGAGGGAGCACATGAGATTTCTACTATGTGGGAAGATCAAGGAATATAATGAAGATGGATTTGAGGATTCTTGGGTCCCTATAATGGGGACACCATGGTTTTCCATTAGCTGGGATTTAACCATCATATGGTTTCCTACGTACCTTGTCATGGGAGATAGGGATCCATAACTGCGTAGTTTTGAGGTGTGACGAATAGGATCGAGGTGTTTATGGAGGACAAAAACATAGATATAATTCTAGAAAATATGTGTGGTTATCATACCATCTCAAGAGGGACATTCTTTGTTGGATGGTTATGGATTTTGTGGGTCTTATTCATGGTTAGCTTCCTGGGTGGTTCAAGGAGAAGTGACGGGATGGATGACATCATCTCACTGGGATGTGGTGGCTCAGGTAAGTGTTAGGATGTATGGTGGATGGTTTAGTGGTGTTGATGGGGAAATGGAATGGAATCAACAAGAAGATGATGGTGATGTTGGGATTGAACCTCAAGGAGGATTCCTACGTATTCCTTTAGCGAGAAATCAAAGACCAAATAATTCATTGGGGTGATGGGACACCTGAGGAGGCGGCCCGTGAGGATGGATGCTTGGATGGGAGATGAAGGTAGTAGAACATCCAGTTTGGGGATTGAACTTTTTGAAACATAAAGGATTGATGGAGAGACCAGGATGGGTCATGGGAGATGGGATTGAAACTCAGTGAGGCCTCCTACGTATCCACATGGCAGGGATCCAATCTCCATGTAGTTCATGATGGGGTATGAAATCATGTTTCATGCATAGGACAATGACCTAAAAACATACTGGGGATGAAGCATGGTTAGAAGCCTGAGATTCAGTTTTATTCCTCTATGGGACATACCAAGTATGTGGTTCCCAACTAAGGGGACACCAATTTTAACATGTGTTTGGGGTTGATTCTTCGGGAGGCTTCTTACGTAACCTACCTTGGAGACAAGGATCAAAACCCACCTAGTTTGAATAGGTTTACCAGTATTTGGGGTTTCACCTCAGGGAGGATTCCTACATAACCTATCTAATATATAGGGATCAAAACCCACAGGGTTTAGGATGAGTAATAGTATCAGGGTGTGTGAAAGAGATAGTGACATGAAGATGATGTTGGGGATTATGCATGATTAGTGGCCCAAATGTTTATGTGACGTCAAGGGGGCAGACTAGATAAATTAACCCCAACAAAGGGGAATACAATGGTTTACTGTATATTGTGATTGAACATCAGGGAGAATTATTATGTACCCTATCTAGGAGACACTAATCAGACCTGCATAGTTCGTATTCATACAACATATTGTCATGCAAGATGAAAAGGTGGCATACAGTTTAACATCTTGTGGGCCGGGGGTGATCCGATGTGATGTGGTCAGGACCGATTGGTGATGGGATTGAAAAGTATGGAGGCATCCAACATACCATGATTGGAAATGGAAATAATCAAAGTAGACAACGTTCAAAATAGGTGTTTGGGGTTTACGTTCTAAGGAAGCCCAAGAATAATTTCATGGTCGATGCTTAATCTATGATCGTGTGAGTAATGCTCATTGTGAGAAACAAGGGGAAAAAATACCTGAAGATCGCATCAGAAAAGGTGGATCTGTGAGGAACAAAATGGAGTGTACGTGTGTTTAGTGGCGATAAGAGGAAACATGGGATTATGCGTAGTTTGTGGCCCAGGGAGATGGATATTGGGATATATTCCATTATAGAGGCCTGGTGGAGACAAAAACCAAAGAGAGAGGGATAGGTAAACGAATGTCCCTGTGTCCATCCCTCCTATATTCTTTGGGAAGAGAAGAAGATAGGAGGATTATGAATTATACCTCATACATGAATGGATATGAGCTTTCACTAGGATGGTTTCCCTTCCCCATGGATAGAAGCCACTCAAGCAAAGAGGATCTCATTCCTTGTGAGGAAGATCTCTCTCCCGTGGAGACCATTGGGAATGTAGAATGTTATATATGGGAACCTTGTGTATATTTCATTAGGATAAGTGATAGTTTAACTTCATGTGCTAAGGAAGATGGTTCTTGGAAGTTTAAAATATTAATTCTTGGTCTAGGCGGGGTTACTCCACACCCCTAGGACTTACATAATGGATAACCACCCACCCATGGGGAAGGGAAGGCATTAGAAATGCCATCATGTTTGAGGTTTCACCTGAGGAAGGACTCCTACATACTCTATCTAAGAGACAGAGATCAAAACCCACATTGTTCAAGAAGAGGCATAAGATCAGGGTGTCCATATGGGACAACGACTTGAAGATGATGTTTGGGGTTACACATGGTAAGTGGCACAAAATTTAGTCTAACACCCCGGGGTGCGAGCCATAAAAATTTATCCCAACAAAGGGGAATACAATGGCTTACCATATATTAGGATTGAACCTCATATAGTCTTCCTACATCCCATGTCTAGGAGATATGGATCAAACACGCGTAGTTTGAATACACAGAGATTAACTTCTTGCAAATGAAAAAGGGGAATAAAGTTTAATGTCATGCAAGATAGGGTGAACTGTCGTGAAGTGGTCAGGACCGATGGTTTATTGGCTTGAACCTAAAGAACTATTCCTACCTACTTTTCATGGAAAGGGTAAGGATGAATTTCCATGTATTTCGGAATGGGTATTTGGTGTTTACGCACTAAGGTTTCACAGGAAGGATGTCATGATCGATGCTTACTCTAAGCCCCCATGATTCATTCTCAGTTTGAGAATCAAGAGGTAGAAAGAACCAGATGATCACATCATGAAAGTTGAATCCATGAGGAAGAGAACAATGATTACTCATAAAAATTAGATTAAAAAATAAATATTGTATTATGTGTGGTTAGCGGTCCAGGGATACTGAGATTTGGACATACTCTAGGATGGAGGCTCAGTGGAGACAAATCCCAGAGGGAGAGGGACATGTCAATAAAGGTCTCTATGCCCATATATTCTTCTGTATTGGGAATGGATGAAGGGAGGGGGATAAGGGATACTAACTCCCATATGAAATTATAGGGGCTTACTCTAGGATGGTTTCCCTTCCCTGTGAATTGATGACACTCCAGCATAGAGGAAGTCATTCCATGTGATGAACATCACAATCCCCTAAAGACCAGTGGCCATAGAGAATGTTAGAGATGAGTAAACCTATGTATATTTCATGGGGTTATGTCACAATTTAACATCATGTGTTGAGGATGATAATTAATTATAGTTTAATTTCATGCATCTCGGATGAGGCGGGTCGACTACACACACCTAGGATGTACATAACTGATAACCACCAACCATTAGGGTAGGGAAGGCATCATAAATGACATGGTGAGGTGGTGTTATGGAGTTATCCATTGAGGGGATCATGTTAGTGTGGCTATGAGAAGAATAAATAGTTGTTTTTGTTCCTATGAGAATAAGCATGAGGCTATGCAACACAATGTGATGAACAAGAAAAGTGACATTGAAATCACATCGTACGAAATTGGAGGGTTGTATGGGAGAAGGGTTTGTGAAGGAAATGGGTTCACAGTAAAGGAATGTATGAAGCTCTATTCCTCCATGGAGTGGAAAGACTCTGTGACGGGGTATGATTCTAGAAGTGAAGTAGCCTAGACAAGTCATGGAGAATATATTAATATAAAGGGTGCTTAAGAAAGTATAATGGTGTTTTTCGAGTAGGAAATTATGGATCATGGGTTCCGTACACATCATAGCACTATAAAGAAGTGATCTTCACAAAGCATAGTGACCCTTCCTTAATATGTGCTCACATGTGCATGGGAGGTACTTCGTGAAGCATGAGTGCTATGCGAAGACCTGAGTTCCCCTAGAGATATCCTTCCATTTTGATGACCCATGATCTTCGCGAAGGGAATCCTCACTTAAAGAAGTGTTGTATTTGTTCAAAGGGAATGGTATTTTGCAATTCTCAAGTACCTTGAAGAAATTATTTTTATCAATGATTCGCATAGCAGAATTTTCATCGCAATTTGAGAGCTAAGAAGTAGAAAGGAAGGGGTATTCATCCTTTGGGTCTGAGTTAAGCCTAGTAATTATTGCCTAGAAGCGGCATAGATAACTGGCATCTTGTTGTAGAACCATGTGCCTCTTTATGATCCAATGTGTCTTGCATCATGTTTTTTGTAATCGTGGAGCCATCATCCCTTCTTCAGTGCAGAGGCCTCCTTAATTCCATCTGTGGTGCTCGCAAAGGCTTCAATCAATATCCTAGGTATCAAAGAGTCTATCTGGTTCCCTCCATGATGTGGATAATTGTGTCAATTTTGTCGTAACCATGGAGCCTCCCACCTCTTTTACACTGCGGCGATCGTAGAGGGGGCATCAGCTTTCTACCAGACACGATGCTAAGGGTCTCCACAAATGAGCATCGTGAAGGATCCCCAATCACATTGTTTTTATCGTTTTATATTTCCCAATTCCCATATTTTGGAACCAAAAAATTCCCCCCTATAATTGGATACTATGAGAATACAAGGGTCCAAGGATGAGGGTAGGTCTCCAAAATGTTTTGGGAACTCTCAAAGTTAGATCATTAAGTAGGGTCGTGATATTGTATTGCAAGGTGTGGGTTGAAAATTTCATGATGCTCAATGCGGCTAGGTGCTCCCCGAATCTCGAAGGTCTTCTACTATAAATTGGGGAGGCTTACATATCTATTTTCCCATTCTTATCTCCGCTTCATCTTTCAATGGAACTCAATTCGCAATGCTATTCACGCCCTGCGACTTCTCTTTGTGAATCAGTCCTTCATTTCTATGTGGAACTATGTGAGTCTTATTACTCCATGATTAAGTGATTTGTCGCTTATGCATGCAAGGTCTGTGGTAGAGCTCTGTTTCCTACCTTTGAAACCAATCTATGTGAACGAGCTATGAAAATGTGCTCCGTGAACCAATTTTTTTTAATCTTTTATGACACAATGGCTCATCACGGATCTGCCAGGGGTCATTGAGGATGATACCCAGAGGGATGATCTAGATGATAACTTAGGCATTGGGGAGTATTTTTGGAGCCGTTAGGACCACGAGTCCATTGTGGAGCTACTGTCAGAATGTCCGAAGAACTTCCATCTGTGAAAGTGGATTCCTCTATATGTATTTGGTCTAAGGGATGATGTTTTCATTCCTAAAGCGATCAGGGATGAGCCAGCCTATTAGAACATTATTATTCCATGATAGCTCTAGTGATTCAGGGTGGTCAACGGTCCAAATTGGTTGGATTATACACCTCTTAAAGATGAATACATGTACAACCATTAGAACAACATTGATGAGAAGGCGTTATTGCCAGAGGTATCTCCCCCGATGTAAAACAACATTCTGAAGGCATCCTTGGGGAACCCTGAGAAGGGGTGGACCGAGGAGTGGGATCTGTGGTAGTGAAGAAACATTATAAATGACTAGGCCTACAATTATTGGGTCTCTGCCACCTGCAACGAGTCTGGGGAGGATCTGAGGCGAGTGATACTATATGAGGTGTCAAGGGATTCCTAGTTCCACATTTACTAGACGATGTAACTGATGCCGGAGTTGCTGAGTTTGTGGTCGTTGAGGAAAAAAACCTTCTATTTTCACCTTGGGGAGGTTGGTATGACCCTCTAGGACTTGCCAAAAAACTCGATGATCCTGATATAGGTGTAAATTTATAATCAGTTCATCCCCGTTGAGAATAAATGGAAGGAACCTGAGAAGATACCACCACCGGAAACCGCATTGATAGACCTAATTCCAGGAGAGGACAAACAATCAGAGATTGAAATCCATTTTATGCAGTGGTTCTGTCTATTGCTAAATTCCTGAGTAGATATGATCTTTCTAGTGAGACCTCCAACCTCCATAAAGGGGGCCCATCACATAAAGTATCACTCCTACAAGCGACTCTTGGAGGATAGT
Source organism: Viscum album (assembly GCA_963277665.1). NCBI lineage: Eukaryota > Viridiplantae > Streptophyta > Magnoliopsida > Santalales > Viscaceae > Viscum > Viscum album. The sequence continues at coordinate 673,188,603 of OY728133.1, forward strand.
TATTTGAAGACATGGAGGGTTAGTATCAGCACTGAGTATAAACTCGTTGTTTGGTTGGATGCGTTAATTTTGGAGCTCATCTGAGACTGTATTCTTCTAGTAAGGGACACGAAATTGGGTGTGTGGATGATCACTTTTATCAGGGAGTCCATGTTGGTGATGGGGGAGCGGGTCAATCTCGGGATCCTAATGCTGGATAATATATAAAAATGATGTGTAATATTAGCGAGGGGAAGACGTAACATAGGGTGTGTAACACCCCGAGCTTCCATGATACACTTCTCATTCAATAATGCAATAGCTTGCATTGTACGCAACTTCGAGCTCTAAAACACCGTGACTAATCAAAGTAGCAGTTATGAATAGTAATAACCACTTTTTAAAATTATAGAAATTTTATATTTCAAAATGGACTTCATTCTTGTATTCGTAATATCGAAATTATCCAAATTTGAATTTTTTATAATTTTCTGAGAACTTCCAATTTTTTATGAATAGTGAAAAATACTTAAAAACAACTTTTTTAAACAAAATAATTTATAGTAATAAATTATACTATTAAGTGGTTTTAAAGTATAATTAGAATATATTTTTACCATTTTGTCCAATGGTGGTCAATAGAATTAATTTAACATTGAAATTGGACATAAACAATTGCCAATCTTTTGATATAAATTGTTTCTTAAAAACACGCTATTTGTTGTGACAGCGGGAATTAATTATAAAATTAAATAATTCAACTTATATGTTTGGAATTTTGTAAAATAGAAATCATTTTTGAATTAGGAATATCAATTATAGCTTAGGGTGAAATTTTGGCATTGTTCTGAAAAATTTCAATTTTTGATGAATAGTAAAACCACTAAGTGGTAGTTAAATAACTGATTTTTCATTTAAATAAAATATTACCACTTCTGTGATTTGATTTTCAAAAATACTACATACATGGTTGTCATTAAGAAGTAAAATGTGGTTCAATGAGATTAAAATAATTTTTTGGTGAATAGTAACTTTTAAGTTCTTAATCGTGATTAGAGGTAATTAGTGTAGTTTAAGGTAAAAACAATGTTTTAATAATATGATATGAGCTTGACACTTGTCCTACTCCTATTGGATGAGTCATGGAAGACCGAGACAACCCATGGGTCATATTGGGGACCCCATGGAGCCACTTTGATTGGAAAATGACATTAATATATATTTATTTAATGTTAAAATTAAATTGACACAAACATGAGTTGTTTTACTAAAACAGTTTTTAAGTGGGGTTACACAAGTCCAAATTTTGACTATAAATATTAATTAGAAAGATAATAATATTTCCTACATCATAGTATTTTTTTTATAATTTTTAGACATTATATAAATTAAATTATTTATGACATAATTATGATGCAGCGATGACCTCATTATTTAACGATTTAAATAAAATGAGAAGATAATGCAAAATCCAAGGCATACACTTGTCCAAAGCCTATTGGATGAATATATTTCGAACCCTTATCACCTTATCCACGAATTATATTAGTGTGGGACCTTTAGAATCCGAAAAGCATTGTATAATAATGTAACATTTCAATCTTTCCAAAAGAGCCCCTCCTCTCCTCTTATAAAAGGCCCCCTCCTCTCCCACCATATTCACACCATCAAGCCATTTGGCTCGGAAAACCTCTGCCCAAATACTCTCCCAACTTCCCCCTCTTACTCCTAGAAGCATCAATTTGGGCAGAACTCTTCCCAAGGAAGCCTTTTGCTCAAATCAAAAAGAGTTACCCGATTTTGAGGTAATGTCTTCTCTAATGTTGTTTTGTTTTATTTTTCTTCTCCAACCCCCTAAAATCTTTTTATTCATTTCTTTTGTAACAACACCAGTATCCTAAATATACTAGGATGTTGTTATAAGAAGGATTCTAGCTACACTTACACACACCTACATCTAATGGATAAAGAACATACAGTTTCTGTGGATGGAGAATTTCTGCCTCACGAAACGATGATTGTTCAACACTCATATAACACCTTAAAAGGTGGCCATTAAGATGTCACTATATTTATATATGATAAATAATGTGTTTTTGTTTTACTTATGCTTCTGTATTTCTCATTTATGGCATACTTTATGATTTCCATTATGGGTAAAATGCGATAATTTCATTTTAGGAAGTGCGGACTACTGCCCCCTCAAAGTGATTTGAGTCGTTAATGCCATATGTAGGATGTATAAAGGATGGATTAAATGGTATTATAGACTATAGTATACTTTAATTATATTATAAATTTATATCATTATGATTTCATTCCATTAAATACGAAATAGAAATGAAAGTAGCGTCCATGCGTACGTACGGCTTACCGTCTCCATGAACGGTGCATTTAATTTCTTACCTCTAAATGTTACGTGACATTATTAATGAATGTATATAATGTATATATATGATATATATGATATCTACATCATGAATATAATTCTGGATATAATGGATATTTCACCACATGAACAACTTGTAATTATAAGAAGTTTATTTTTTACTCAAGTACCAAAGATCGACAAAACGACCGTTATTAACTTAAATAATCAAATAGTGTTCATAACATGGTAATAAAGGATATAAATGGAATAATGAAAATGAAAAAGTTTCTTAATTAAATTTAAATTAACTCTAGTTTATTATTCAGGAGGTCAAAGAACGGTCGAGTCAGGACAGGACGCAAGGTAAGGGAATTTTTGAACCCAATTTCCATTCTTTGGGTTAATCTCCTACTTTCAAATTATGTCATTATATTATTATGTCATACCTTGTATTTGTAATTTATTTATATGTAATTATAGTGAATACACATAGTATATCTATTTTATTTTAAAAATTATCTTTGTATGGGACTTCGTCTCAATCTCCTTTCATTGAGGCATATTTTATTTTATACACAACTTTCTTTTATACGGTGTATAAACCCCTTTGAATTTTACATTTTTTCAAAAAGAATCTTTTTTATACGAAGAATTTTACTAAACGACAAAAAGGGAATGTTTTCATTTCCGTACTTATGCGGCGACAACGACTTCTCCACCGCTGTGACCATTATTTGAGTTTCGGCTTCCTCTACAAGCCATCACCTTTTTTTAATGAAAAATAAATAAAAAGTTTTAACCTGCTTTTATTTTGGAATTGAAAATGGTTTTGAAAGCGTTTTTATTATATCAATGTGTTGTATTGACAATCTTGTGATTGAAATGTGGAAATTTTATGTTTCCTTTACGCATGTTTTATGTGATACGATTATGTTATGGTTTATGATATGTTTAAACCTATTCATATGAGGAATGCATTGGACTTAATAAGTGACGGGTGGAGCCCGCTATAGCTCCTCGATGCATCGGCAGGTCTCATGAGACAAACTAGTGTCTTGGCACGAGGCCTTGACAAAATCTTATTTGTGGTCTTGGCACGAGGCCTTGACTATGTGGTTATGATAGTCTGGCATTATGCATTCCATCATTATGAAAGTGGTTATTGATATTGCATGTGATTATTCGACCAGTAGAATATCCATGTGAAGAAGTAAATGGCATTATCTCATTTTACTTTTTCCATATTATGTTGAAGTTCAAGTTTAAAAGGCTTTTGTTTTAGTTATACATTGCCTTAAATGTTAATGTTTATTTATGAAAGCTTCCGCTATATTGTTAACCTTACTGAGCATCTGAGCTCACCCCTTTCAATGTTTTAATATTTTCCAGGATGTGAAGAAGTATTTTATGAATGACCTGCAGGGATTGTCAGAAGAGGATATGAGTGTGGACTATGGGGACTTTGTTATTGTAGTTTTTCACTTTATGATGTAATGTAACGTTTACGAATGTATCTAGTGTTTCCAAGGCTACTAAACTAATCGGTATTTCGAGACTTGATCTTTTGTGATCATGCCAATGTTATGAAGTAATGCACCGACTCGGGGTAGCTGGGGTCGGGGCGTTACAGTTGGTATCAGAGAATGTTTAGTACAAACCTTGGAAGCTAGATTTAGATAAACTCTGATTAAAGCACGTAGACCTAAGATGAACTTCGAGGATTAGTATAGAAGAACTTCCTAGAATTATGGTATTGTAGAGATTTTGTGAGTTTTACGAGCAATACATCCCTGTCTGGATACGAGAAGGTAGAGGCGGCTCTGGCATAGATGTACCTAGGGGTAAAACTTGAAAACACCACTTTGAGCTAGACTCGAACGAGAACTGGTGCACAACAACGGGCCTTGCAGCACTCTTGGTTACGATACTCCCGGGGGATATGCTTAGGATAACTCTAATTTTCTTTACAAATAATTATGAAGGGTTTATGAGTATATACTTCCTCAAAGAAAACATTTTTATGATTATGGATTATATCCATAAATAGTTCAATTTTTGTTAAGTGTTTTATAAGTATGGGATTATGTATTTTGATTCATAAACTGATCTAGTTTATGAAATTGTTTCGAAATGGCGCCTAGTGGAAGAAATGGAAACTGTATCAATGCACGATCTCCGTGTAGGGATTGCTGTCCTTCTCAAGATAATTATTGTGGATCTGGAGATACAACTGGTGCTGATCAACTTAATACCATACTGGGAAAACTCACTCAGTTTATGAATTATAACCTTACTCGTATGGAGAAACCTGATCCACATCATGGAGGATCAATGTTAGATCGATTCATGAGGCAACAACCACCAACGTTCAATGGGAGTACAAATCCCTTAGTAGCCGAGCAATGGATAAATTCCCTAGAGAAAATATTTCAGGCTTTGGGGAGCAGTGAAAGGGAAAAAGTTATCATGGCAGTTTACTGCCTCACTAGAGATACTGATCAATGGTGTTCATTGATTCAAAACATGAAGGAAGATGATGAAGTATAAAATATGTAATGGAGGGAGTTCAAAGATCTGTTTTTAGAAAAATACTTTCCTCGCGACCATCGAGAAGATATGGAAAGGCAATTTCTGAGTTTGAGGAAGAAGGAGAATGAGAATGTCGCAAAGTATGAGGCTAACTTTACAAGGTTAGCGAGGCATGCTGCCGATTATATACGTAACCCAAGGAGTAAGATTGATCGTTTCTTTGATGGGTTAAAACCATTTCTCCGTCGAGCTTTAGTATCAAAATCCTTCTCATCATACGAAGATATTGTCTCGTGTGCTATCAAGACAGAAAAGGAATTCTCTAAGTCTTATGACAACAAAGTAAAGCAAGAGAAGAAGAGAACGGGGGAACAAGAGACAGATAAAGGGAAAAAGGGAAAGACGTATTTTCCATTATGTGATAATTGTGGGAAGAATCACCCTGGTACATGCCTAAAAGGAATGAGAGTTTTTTATAAATGTGGAGAAAATGGTCACCAGGCTCGTGATTGCAAGGGAAAGAAATAGGCTGTCAAAGTTGAATGCTACAATTGTAGGGAAATGGGGCATTATTCAAATGAATGTCCTAAGCATCAAGCAAACATACCTCAGAAAAGGCCAAGGGAACAAGGCCAATCTTATGCTATGACTACAGTTGAAGCGGAATAATTAATGTATTGGTGCTTTTGGACTCAAGGATTATATTCTGGTTATAAGAATAATGTGATATATATAAAGATTGTACTGCAGTACTTTTTGATTAAGGTAATATGAATAAGGTAATCATATTTTTAGTATGTGACAATAAGAGAAACTTTTCTTTTTTTGGGGAATCTGATGTTACAATTGATTTTGGTATTTAGAGACCTTTTAGAGAAAGTCTGGACGGAGGTATTTTGGATAACTATTAAGGTTGGAATTGATTAAGTTGAACCATGGATAGTATTGTTTAAGGTTAAAGAATTTATGAAGATTATTTTTCGAATATTATGATACTATAGGTTTAGAAAAGGACAACCTGCAGGGTGGGTCATAACCCGTTGCGTCGGACAAAGCTGCAGGAATCGAACCCACAATCATTGTGCGACAGGCCTTTATTTCCTACCACTAGCCTACAGGAAGTCCCTGGTTAATAAAAAATAATTTTACTAATCTAAATGGTACGTGTTAACATTTGGAACCTTATATAATTAGTTTAAGTATAATATTTTTGAGTTCTATTATCTTTTTGAGTGAAAGATGAGTTGAAGGTTGAAACTCTAATTGTCAAGAATAAATATATATATACCTATCTCTTATTCAATGAATAAATTAATTCTTAAACTTTAGTAAAGGGATATTGAAACAAAAAAATGTGTTATCCTAATACCTTATGTCTTGTTGAACTGATGATATTTTAAATCAACATAGATTGAAGGCTTTGAGGCCCTCAATTTGACAGTTGATTGTGATTGATGACCTCAATCACTCCCTACAAATATTTACGTTTTTCCTCTAATTATATGTCGTTAATTTCCACCAATGTTCTCCTAATCGAGATCATAATTGGGTGGTGACTTTTTCATTTCCCCTTCCCTCTTATTAAGGCTAAATTTTATTAATCATATTTCGGATGTGGGTTTTCCTCAAAGGTATTTTCTCTTTTCAACCTTTTATTTTCAAAGAAAAATTTCAAATTGCGAGGACTCAATTCATTGAAGGAGGGGAGAATGTAACACCCCGAGCTTCCATGATACACTTCTCATTCAATAATGCAATAGCTTTCATTGTACGCAACTTCGAGCTCTAAAACACCGCGACTAATCATAGTAGCCATTATGAATAGTAATAACCACTTTTTAAAATTATAGAAATTTTATATTTCAAAATGGACTTCATTTTTGTATTCGTAATATCGAAATTATCCAAATTTAAATTTTTTGTAATTTTCTGAGAACTTCCAATTTTTTATGAATAGTGAAAAATACTTAAAAACAACTTTTTTAAACAAAATAATTTATAGTGATAAATTATAATATTTAGTGGTTTTAATGTATAATTAGAATATATTTTTACTATTTTGTCCAATGGTGGTCATTAGAATTAATTTAACATTGAAATTGGACATAAACAATTGCCAATCTTTTGATATAAATTGTTTCTTAAAAACACGCTATTTGTTGTGACAGTGGGAATTAATTATAAAATTAATTAATGCAACTTATATGTTTGGAATTTTGTAAAATAGACATCATTTTTGAATTCGGAATATCAATTATATCTTAGGGTGAAATTTTGGTATTGTTCTGAAAAACATCAATTTTTGATGAATAGTGAAACCATTAAGTGGTAGTTAAATAACTGAATTTTCGTTTAAATGAAATATTACCACTTCTGTGATTTTATTTTCAAAAATCCGACATACATGGTTGTCATTATGAAGTAAAATGTGGTTCAATGAGATTAAAATAATTTTTTGGTGAATAGTAACTTTTATGTTCCTAATCCCGATTAGAGGTAATTAGTGTAGTTTAAGGTAAAAACAATGTTTCAATAATATGATATGAGATTGAAACTTGTCCTAATCCTATTGGATGAGTCATGGACGACCAATACAACCCATGGGTCAACTTGGGGACTTCATGGAGCCAATTTGGTTGGAAAATGACATTAATATATATTTATTTAATGTTAAAATTAAATTGACACAAACATGAGTTGTTTTACTAAAACAGTTTTTAAGTGGGGTTACACAAGTCCAAATTATGACTATAAATATTAATTATAAAGATAAAAATCTTTCATACATCATAGTATTTTTTTTTTAATTTTTAGACATTATATAAATTAAATTATTTATGACATAATTATGATGCAGCGATGACCTCATTATTTAACGATTTAAATAAAATGAGAAGATAATGCAAAATCAAAGGCATACACTTTTCCAAAGCCTATTGTATGAATATATTTCGAACCCTTATCACCTTATCCACGAATTATATAAGTTTGGGACCTTTAGAATCCGAAAAGCATTGTATAATAATGTAACATTTCAATCTTTCCAAAAGAGCCCCTCCTCTCCTCTTATAAAAGGCCCCCACCTCTCCCACCTTATTCACACCTTCGAGACATTTGGCTCGGCCAACATCTTCCCAAATACTCTCCCAACTTCCCCCTATTACTCCTAGAAGCCTCACTTTGGGCAGAACTCTTCCCAAGGAAGCCTTTGGCTCAAATCAAAAAGAGTTACCCGATTTTGAGGTAATGTCTTCTCTAATGTTGTTTTGTTTTATTTTTCTTCTCCAACCCCCTAAACTCTTTTTATTCATTTCATTTGTAACAAAACCAGTATCCTAAATATACTAGGATGTTGTTATAATAATTATTCGAGCTACACTTACACACACCTACATCTAATGGTTAAAGAACATACGGTTTCTGTGGATGGCGAATTTCTGCCTCACGAAACAATGATTGTTAAACACTCATATAACACCTTAAAAGGTGGCCATTAAGATGTCACAATATTTATATATGATATATAATGTGTTTATGTTTTACTTATGCTTCTGTATTTTTCATTTATGGCATACTTTATGATTTCCAATATGGGTAAAATGCGATAATTTCATTTTAGGAAGTGCGGACTACCGCCCCCTCAAAGTGATTTGAATCGTTAATGCCATATGTGGGATGTATAAAGGATGGATTAAATGGTATTATACACTATATTATACTGTAATTATATTATAAATTTATATCATTATGATTTCATTCCATTAAATACGAAATAGAAATGAAAGTAGCGTTCATGCGTACGTACGGCTTACCGTCTCCATGAACGGTGCATTTCATTTCTTACCTCTAAATGTTACGTGACATTATTAATGAATGTATATACTATATATATATGATATATATGATATCTAAATCATGAATATAATTCTGGATATAATGGATATTTCACCACATGAACAACTTGTAATTATAAGAAGTTTATTTTTCACTCAAGTACCAAAGATCGATAAAACGACCGTTATTAACTTAAATAATTAAATAGTGTTCATAACATGGTAATAAGGAATATAAAAGGAATAATGAACATGAAAAAGGTTCTTAAGTAAATATAAATTAACTCTAGTTTATTATTCTGGAGGTTAAAGAACGGTCGAGTCAGGACATGACGCAAGGTAAGGGAATTTCTTAACCCAATTTCCATTCTTTGGGTTAATCTCCTACTTTCAAATTATGTCATTATTTTATTATGTCATACCTTGTATTTGTACTTTATTTATGTGTACTTATAGTGAATACACATAGTATATCTATTTTATTTTAAAAATTATCTTTGTATGGGACTTCATCTTAATCTGCTTTCATTGAGGCATATTTTATTTTATACACAACTTTCTTTTATACGGTGTATAAACCCCTTTGACTTTTACATTTATTCAAAAGGAATCTTTTTTATACGAAGCATTTTACTAAACGACAAAAAGGGAATGTTTTCCTTTCCGTACATATGCAGCGACAATGACTTCTCCGCCACCGTGACCATTATTTGAGTTTCGGCTTCCTCTACAAGCCATCACCTTTTTTTAATGAAAAATAAATAAAAAGTTTTAACCTGCTTTTATTTTGGTATTGAAAATGGTTTTGAAAGCATTTTTATTATATCAATGTGTTGTATTGACAATCTTGTGATTGAAATGTGGAAATTTTATGTTTCCTTTACGCATGTTTTATGTGATACGATTATGTAATGGTTTATGATATGTTTAAACCTATTCATATGAGGAATGCATTGGACTTAATAAGTGATGGGTGGAGCCCGCTATAGATCCTCGATGCATCGGCAGGTCTCATGAGACAAAATAGTGTCTTGTCACGAGGCCTTGCCAAAATCTTATTTGTGGTCTTGTCACGAGGCCTTGACTACGTGGTTATGATAGTCTGGCATTATGCATTCCATCATTATGAAAGTGGCTATTGATATTGCATGTGATTATTCGACCAGTAGAATATCCATGTGGAGAAGTAAATGGCATTATCTCATTTTACATTTTCCATATTATGTTGAAGTTCATGTTTAAAAGGATTTTGTTTTAGTTATACATTGCCTTAAATGTTAATGTTTATTTATGAAATCATCCGCTATATTGTTAACCATACTGAGCATCTGAGCTCACCCCTTTCAATGTTTTAATATTTTCCAGTATGTGAAGAAGTATTTTATGAATGACCTGTAAGGATTGTCAGAAGAGGATATGAGTGTGGACTCTGGAGACCTTGTTATTGTAGTTTTTCACTTTATGATGTAATGTAACGTTTATGAATGTATCTAGTGTTTCCAAGGCTACTAAACTAATCGGTCTTTCGAGACTTGATCTTTTGTGATCATGCCAATGTTACGATGTAATGCACCGACACTGGGTAGCTGGGGTCGGGGCGTTACAGGGTGTGCGGAGTACTCCATCCTCTGTACTGGTGGAATGTGGCGCATATGGGAACCTATGAATATTCAAACCCCATTTCCCTTATAGTGTTGGACATCCGATCAGCTATTAGGAACACGGTGGTGAGTTTTTTGACCAAGATGACCTCACCATTGGTGTTGAACGAAGTCCAGAAGGCTAACGAGTTCAACTTAAATCCAATCCCATTTCAAATAGGTGTGTTCCCTGATGACGGAAATGGAATATAAGAACATCATTCCAACCTCCTTGCCTTCATGAATGGTGTTCTTGTGGTACATGATTTTCACGAGCCTCATTGTGATACGTAAACCCTGCACCATTTTGTGAGGTAGTTCCATTGCGTGAACTGTCTCACCAAATGAGTCTACTTGTGATTACTCCATAAGTACCATCCATTTGTGCTGAGGTAGATTTTGATCATTTTCACACGGGAAGATGGAAAGATGTGGAATGAGATACCTCCTCCCACTACTGTATATGAGATTGTGAATGTGTACATCTAGAGTTTGGATTAAGCCTACCAAAGGGAAATACTGATGTGGCAGACTATCTGTTCTAGTGATGGGGACCCCCCATAACCTCGAGGTTGGGGCCGGAAGGCAGAAAGGAAATCCCATGGTGGTGGGGATGCAATAGTGGAAAGGCCTACGCCGATTGAAAGGTAGGTGGTAGCGGCGACCTAGAGGTCCCTGATGAACAAAGTTGTCTGGAGTAGAGGCCACCCAACAGGTTTCATAGGATACCAACGTAGGCTCTGGGGATGTGGATTCACCACATTGATATTCCTAAGGATTATTTCTTCCAAGAGTATTGGGAACTATGGGAAATCATCCAAATATTACTCAACCCTTCCCAGATGTGGAACCATTTGAACTATCATGGGATGGATTTTGTGGGGATTGGTCATGCTAGTGTCTTATTTTCAGTATTTCAAGTAGAGGGGGATGGGTACATTGTCGATGTGAAGGACCTTGTGAACTCTTGGGGTGATCTGCATCCAAGGATGGATTACGAAAATGTGTTTCTCAATAAAACAATCCCTCTACCGTTGTCTACTGCCGAATATAGGGGACACTTTCCCCTATCGGAAGAATCAAAAGAGTCCTCCTGGGGGGAAGAGGATGGCTGGGGGAGCCCTCTGAAAGATGGTGAGGTCGGCAATTCAGACCAGGAGCCAAAAATATTTTCAAGGACTCTTTAGGTAAAACCAAAATCATTTTCATGTGGTCCTTGTTCAAGTAACTTAGGCCTTCTCAACTAATATTTTACCCATGAAAGATGGCCTCATGTAAAACAATCACCCCATTAAATAGTAGATGCAGCTACAAGAACATCAGGATCTACACCTATGACAATATCCTTTACCACGCCATGAAGGGAAATGACACCCAGGTTTTTCCCCCTGATTCATTGGATTTTTTTATCATATACGGAGGGACACATCTCGGGGTCTTGACAACAACAGGTCATGAGAGATACAAGCTATTTTACCTCGGTAAGTATCATTCATAGTATATGTAACAGTCTTCTATTGTATAGAGTCAACTAATGTCTATACACTCTCACACGCACAATTCTTCAAATGGAATGGGCCATATTGGCAGGGATGATTGGGGACCTTGGTGCTTCTTTTCCCAAGGGAATGTTGGTGCTCATGGAAGCATATGTCCATACTGACCAAGCCGCAACACTCCTGATCCTAGTTGAGACTATTAGCAGGACGAATCATGAAGTCATTGAGGTGTAATTTGACAATGGGGATCAATCAGATGGTGTGGTTCCTGACCTACCTGACCAGACACCTGATGAAGATCTTACTGACGAGTTCCTGGAGGCGTTCCCCTCATATGAACCTGCCAACCCTAAGGAGCAGGATGAGAAAACTTTTGATGAAGAAGATAGAAAGGTCATTTGTCAGCGATCATGGAAGATGATCAAGCGCTTAATCAGGGAAACCCCACAAGAACAATGGATAGACTAGATGGCGAGGCTTAGTTCACATTTGTGAAAACTATGCACTGAAAGAGTGGATGCCAAACATCCTAAAACTCTCATCCTAGATTTCATGGATGAGAATATATAGGAGCATTACCAAGACATCGATTTTGGATGGAAGTGGAGGATGTATGTGATCATCAAGAGGCTCAAGGAGACCGAAAATGAGATCCAACTGCTAAGGGAATGAGCAGATGACTATTCCTCTTTTATTGATATGAAATCAGAGCTCAGATAGGAGTTGAAGTCCTAGCTAGCAAAGGACGAAGATCAAATGAGGCAAGCCTCTAAGGATATCTCCACCATCTAAGTAGGAAAGTATTGGGCCCGGACTGGGGCTAATGAATTAAACCCCATCGCCACTGAGGAATAAGAGGAACTTAACCAGAAACAAAAGATCATAGATGCTACCAGCCATAGAGGTTTGGAGCTAGGATGCTCCATTGAAGAGGTCTACCCATTAATAGGAGGGGCCAATCCTTGGGTACCATAATTTTCATGAACACATTAACCTATTTTATGTTTGTTGTGCCCTTAAGTGTTATTATTTATATTGGTTTTCTACCTTTCAATAACTTTCGCGAAATATCCAATGATCAGTCCATATGCTCACATGATTTATGCTCAGTGTGAGAAACAAGGGGTGCCCGCATTTTTATTCTAATTGAATAAGAGAGTGCCAACCAGGCTCATGAAATCTAGGTTCTGAACAACGAATCCGAAATTATTAGAAGAAAGAGAGAGTTCTGAATGTAGAATGTTGTTTTCAGAATAGTCAAATTTCCATTTTCCCAATGTGCTCTCATGCACGAGTGAGGTAACACCATGGGTGTTAGAATCAATCCGAATATAGGGGAACGTAAAGTGTAAATAAATATAACCAAAATTCAGAACACTTCATGGATGGAATGACAATAATGGATAGATTTTGATCGTGTTCGAAACATAGTATACCTATTGTGATATCCTAAAATGGGGATAACAAATGAGTGCTGACCACTCACCATGTTCTAAACACAAATCTTGACTCGAACTTTCATCCAAAATCTTATAGAATGTTGTCCCCAGATAGTAGGTGATCCATAGGCTAAGCATTTTTACTTTTAGGGGGTTACTTTAGGCATAAAATAGGACATGGGACTAAATAAAGATCATAGAAATCATGGAGGGTTGAGTAATAGTTTTTCTAATCGAGTAAAATACTCATGAAATTATGCCACCAAGAAGAATGATCATTAGGTGAGAACATCAGTCTGATCACGGACCATACTCATTTCCAAGAAGAATATATCTGGAGAGAACCTAGAGTGGCTCATAGTTTTACGTCATGCTGATGAAGGTGATAGAAACATAGTTTCACATTGTACGATGAGTATGATGCACATATTTATAAGGACATACTTCTTGAACCAAGGATAATAGTTTAAATTAATGATGAAAGGACTGTAGGATCCTAGTTTATGGTCATAGAGACTGGACCATGATTTGCGATGAGGGGCCAGAAGAGTTAATGACATTGGGTCTGTAACTGTAGAAAATTTTTCCGGCCATTCTTATGTATCCCATAATGATTATAATCAACACAAATATAGTTATTTACCACAATGTGGTAAGAGAACAATGATTGGGGGGGGGGGGTAATCCTCTATCGTGAGGAATAAAACGCATACCATGATTATCATGGGGCATCCTGAACTTGTTCACGTTAGGAATACAGTCTAAATTTAGGAATTTATGACATTGTTATCTAGAAAGGAAACACGATGAGTGGTAAAAATCCAGATGTGAATGAGGACCATAAGAGTACACACTTCAACACATGTTCCCAATGGAATTATTTAGTCTATATAAAAGAGGTGGGATGACTTGGGGTTGTACCTAAAGGGAAATGCATGTGTGTTCCTACATATCCTATGGGGATTGGAGTCAATCCATTGATAATTCTAAGATGATAGTTTAATTTCATGTGGGATGGAAGGCATGTGTGGTTCAGTTACACCAGTAAACGTCCTACCAAAACTACTAATCCCATGCGAGTCATGCTCAAAGTGGGAAAAATGAGTAATGATGGGATTTTACCGATATGAGTTGGAAAAAATTAGGGTTAATTGAATTTTAGGTGAATGGAATCCCACTATTTATGAATTTCCTACACAATGAACATACATCTGTGGAGGGGAAAACTGAGAGTGATGGACTTCCACTAGAACATAATGGGTTGGAAATATTTGAATCATGGTGCCTGAGATCTTGATCATAGTGATGGTGGTGTGAAGATATAGGATAAAAATTAACCAAGTTCGAAACACACCATCTATTTTCTGTTAGCCTGGAATGGGGAAAGACAAATGAGGGTCGACGGATGACCCCATTCAAAGCGTGGGACCTGTCAGAAAATGTCGTCCGAGGTCATTCTGTGCTTTTTCCCAGGATGGTTGGTAAGCCAATGTTTCATGAGACTAGGTAGTAAAGGTGGTACCTTCCTACATAGAAGTGATTGGAGATCCAAATAAATTGATCGTGAGGGGTGGACATGAAATGAGGTAATGTCCATATGAAATTACACATTTTTTGCTCTTCACAAAACATTTGATTACACCAATGAGACGTGTCATATATTGGTATTTGAATACATTTCCAAGGATAAGGGTGATGGGGATCAAAACTCATAGTTTAAGATTAGACTTGTATAAAACCCAACATGAATGATGTCATATGGAGTCCGCACAACACCACATGCCTCTGAAAAAGTTCAGGAAAAGGGGGTTGAAAAAGAAGGTAGGATTTAAGTTCCCTAGGGATGGACCAGTAGATTAAATTTCTAGACATTCTTTTGTATCCCATGAGGAAGGGAATCAATCCATACATAGTTCTGGAAAATATCATGCAGTTTAATGACACGTGACCAGGAC
The DNA here is from genome assembly GCA_963277665.1 of Viscum album. Taxonomy (NCBI): domain Eukaryota; kingdom Viridiplantae; phylum Streptophyta; class Magnoliopsida; order Santalales; family Viscaceae; genus Viscum; species Viscum album. The sequence continues at coordinate 673,203,848 of OY728133.1, forward strand.
ATGGTTGGATCTTAGTTTTATGCTCATAGAACTCAAACCATAATGGAAACGACTAAGGGAGACACAAGGTGTAACTATTCCATAACCTGACAGGAACAAGGAAATAAATAGTTTGTAACACACCATCTGCCCCAAGGGATGATTTTTAGGTCAAGTGGCCAAAATTGAAAGTTGGGTTGGGCCTGGGTTAATGTACTCGGGCGTTCCTACATACCCCATTATGATGGGTATCAATCAGTGAATAGTTCTAGACGTTGCCTAGTAGGGTACCAATGGAAGGGACAATACTATCATGCGGGTCTGGACCACACACCAAAAGAAGAGACATTTGATAGATCTCATTTCTTCTTTAAGAGGTTAGTTTTTTATATAAATTCCCTAGGACGGAGAATCCAGGTGTCACTATTCGAATTAAGGAATATGTTGGGCTTGACCAATGGAATGGTGGATGACCGATGCCAAATATTATATCCCCTCAAGTGATAACATCACACTACTGTGCTATTTTTCGCCATGCTTCCAAGACGATAATGTCATACATTAAGGTCATATGATAAGACTAGACTACATATTTTAACACTACATTGGAATGACATAATAGTTTATAGTCATGTGGGACTAGGATGCATACAATAAAGTTATATGGTTTGGACACATATATAAGAACGAGGTTTTAAATTGAATTTATAGGGTGTGATAAATCATACTCGACATGAATGGAGACATGGTACACACTATACCACATGAAACCCCATCAGAGAAAAAAAATTCCAAGTGGAAGGAAAAGATCAAAGGATATAGGGCTGGACCCGAATATTAAATTTCTGGGTTATCCTAAGTATTATATAAGGAATAGAATCAATCCATTCATAGTTATGAGAGTGCAGTTTAACATCATGTGGGACAAGAGGTAGGAGAGTCAATCTTCTAAAAGGGGAGTACATGATGCAGATTTTTCAGTCCTAATGTAAATGAGGACATAATCCCACGTACTCTACACCGTGAAATCCTATAAAATTTAGGACCAAAAGTCCATATAGAAGAGATAATTATTGGAAATGAGTTGGAATGGAAGAAGAAATTCACAGGTGTTTTTATGTATCCCAAAAATATGGGAATCATTCCATATGTAGTTTTTGAGGATGTTAGGTAGTTTAAAGTCACAGGACAAGCATCTGGTTGATCTTATATTATGGTCATAGATCTCAGACCATAGAATTGAGACTCTTCCAAGATGGAGTAAGCCTTTACCAAATCTCTAGCCCCACATGATCCATTCTTGATGAAAAAAAATGGTGGATAAGATTTTTTCAACACATGCAATACAGTGGAAGGGGAAATGACATGGATCCCCGAATGACACCACACTGTGGATTCGAATTCTTAATACGCTCACACGAAATGAAGAATAATACTACGTGTTTTGAAATTCTACTTGGACATGGCAGAGTGTAAGTGGAGAATCCTGAACCCAATATTTACATCTTAATGGTTGGTGGTGTAATAAAGGAGGTTAACTATCGACTATGTTCAAAACACAACATCCATATCATGTGAACAGAAAATTGAACAAAAAACTAATCATCGACCGCTGACCAGATTCTCTATGTGGTACTTGTGTCAAATTTCCATTCAAAAAATATCATGGACATTGGCCGAGACATTATGAGAGCCTTGGGTCCTAGCATCCATGTCATTGGGGGTCCTTTCTAATGTGAATGATGATGAAATCCCAAATCAAGGGGAACATGAAGCATCAAAATGATTGAAAACATGTCTTTTTAGAATCCAAAACATAAGGACATGAACTAGAGTGCTCTTAGGGAAAATGGTGAGTTACCAAAGGGAGTCTAGGGGATGAATATCTCTCAAGAGAGAGGTACACGACGTGGCTATTGCAAACCCAATGTGAAAGAGGGCATAGGCCCAGACCAAACCACATAAGACCCTCCGGAAGGACTCAGTACAGCGGGCCAGAAAGATGGGAACATTCTTATGAAACTGTGTAGGACCTAAAGTGGAAATGTATTTCCATTACTACATATCTCAAGAGGATGAGAATCCTGCCACACGTTGTTCAGGAAGATTTTATACATTTTAACATCATGTAAAAAGGACTTGGTATATCTTAGTTTGTGGCCATAGAGATCAAACCATAGATTCATAGTTTAATTCCATGTGTGTGGGAAAAAGAAGTGGAGATATCCAATGGGGATACATGGTGTGGTTGCGAAAAACCTAATGTAAATGGATGCGAGAAAGACCAGCACCACACCTTGTGTTTTGAGAGGCATCCTGGATAAATGGCTAGACCCAGTTGGGGATCCTAGTGTTTGGGTATAGGCCTATAGATGAAATGTCTATAAATTACTATGTACCCCATTAGTATGGCAATCAATCCACATGTAGTTATAAAAGGACCATGTTGTTTAACATCATGTGGTGAGGACGTGGGATGAAAGAAGAACGAGAGGCCCACATGTTGAGATCATCACAGACCTGGTATCTAAAAACAATCTAAATTATACTGTGTGAAATAATTCAAGGGAACTATACCTAGGGTGTATTCAAAGAATATAATTTTGTGGTATAATCCAAGAAAAACATCAGAGCATTATTATGTATCCCATGAGGATGTGAATCAAGCCATACATATTTTTGAGACGTTGTGCAGTTTAACATCACGTGAGATGAGAACACGGTGAGATATTAGTTAAAGGTCATAGAGCTCAGACCATTTTGTAGTTTATCATCGTGAGAGATGAGTAATAGATAGTTTTATTTCCTTCAACCTAAAAGGATCTCTAATTTTAATGTCATGTTGAAAATATGGAATTGTTTAAGGTCATGCGATACCACAACTGGTCACTCAAGAAAAGTTCTACTTGATGAAATTTGTTATTTGTGGGAGGAGTGATCTGCTCACCATCCAAGGTAACCGGGGAGTATGTGAAATTGGTGTAAAACTTTTGAATGATGTGAGGTCCTTCACACTTGGTCTCCAACATTTGTTGTCTCCTGTTGGGTATCATCGGCATTCTCTGAGCCAACACCATGTCAACTTGTAAGAATGATAGGAAGAAAAATTTATTGTTGAAAGCTCTAGATATCTTATTCTAATGCCTCTCCAAATTGTGCAGGGAAAAAATCATGTTCTCATCCAGTGCTTTTAGTTCATCCATATGGATTTTGGATACCTTATCTAGTGTTTTTTATCGTAGATAGCTGTTCATAATTAAGGAAATTGAATATCGATGAGTAGGACTGCCTCTGCTCCATACACCAGAGAATATATTGTCACTTGAGTGAAATTTTGAGTCATTGTACAATAAAACCTAGAGAGATTTGGGGAGTTTATTTTTAAAAATAATCATTTTTTGACCATAAATATACTACAGAATGTTAGAATGGGTTTTGTTGAATTTCTAGATCTTCCCAATTTCTTGTGCATAATAACAGGAGGTATGGTTAAAACAGGTGTTGCACTTGGAAAACATGTTTTGTATTTCATCTACTCATAATTTTGTTTTATTATCGCTTAGGATAGCATAAGGGACTCTAAATTTGTAGATGTTATTAGAGATGAAAAATTCAATGATAGAACCTGCCTTGACTTCCTTGAGCGGAACTGTCTCTTCCCACATGGAAAAAAATGCATAGCAGTCTGGAGGAACCTGTGCTGCCGGGATATCGCAATTGGATTGGATACCAAGACATCGAGTCCCCAAACCGTGAAGGTTCAGGAGTACAAGGTAGTGTGGAGAGGTTCTTGTCGTTGATTCACAAAATTAGTGTGGATTTATCATGCATATTGGAAAACTCGATACAGTCACAAATCATGGCATGGAAAAATACCACAATCTTTGGATTTGGTGAGAGAGATTCATCATTGTCTGATGAGCCCCACTAGCACTAGCATCAAACTCCTACATGTAATATTAAATCCCACCTCCTTAAATGCAAAATGAGGAGAAACCCAAAAAACCCAAATTTATAGAGGATCTTTTCAATACATGGACCATTCAGGATGGGAAAATAAAATGTGCGGCATTATATTCTCTCACGATCGTCTTGAGATTCCAGGAGATTTTTGTGTTAGAGATACTCAATAAAAGGGGTCCTCCAGTCATAATTCACTTACAAAAATGTGACAGGGGGACCAGGGGGCCCTAAAATGGAGTCACTGGTTGTATTGTAGCTTACCTGTGGGCTATCACTGTTGTCCAGAGTGACAGGAGCAATGACTCTCTGGTGATCCACATGAATAATCAAATCATCAGGGTCAGGTTAGTCAAGAGATGCATCCATGTTGTACAATGAGTTGGCTTGACTGTTCTTGGATTGAGGGACATGAGTACGTTCCATCCAAGATGGGAACCATGCCTTCAGCTGGTGAGTACATTCTAAAAGTGGTATGAGTTTCATCTTACATATGACATAGTCACTTTTAATCTATTTGATGACATGTTTGGAGTCCCCTTTCACATGTAAATGCGGAAATTCAATATTGATCACTAGCTCGAGAACAGTAATGAGATCTTGATACTCTTCCTCATTGTGGGTATATCATTCTAGAAATAGAATTTCATACGGAAGAATAGATTGTGTTGGTGTGACGAAGGCGATACACATGCCCACACTATTGAGTCTGGGGTCATTGAGTCTTCTGCTTGTAGGGCTTCAGAAAGCGCCACAAAAGTTCACTTCCCAACTCGGAATGGCTTGGTCTACATAGAGTATTGCTTCATTTGGAAAAATTAATATCTAGAGACTTGTCAATAGGAGATGGATGGGTGGTGAAAAAGTATTTCAATGCATGTAACTTAATATCCATCTATGGGAAAACCTGATGGAAGACTGTTAGAGGATCACTGGCCATTGAGCTGGATTTCCTTTCAACATGGGGTGTTTCATAATTTACTTCAGAGGATCAACTCGAGAAACTTTCTATATCTCATTATACTACAAGTGGGGTCACAATTTCTACACGGTGAATACCGGCCCAAGGAGTCTTTTCTTGATACAGGAATTTATGCTCTCTATATCGTGGAGCATTCAGATGAGATAGTATAAATTGTTCATCATCCCCTCATTCGTCTTCTGGGCAAGAAGGGTGCCAAGAGATCATTCAATAGTAGTTACGTAAAGGACCAGTGACTTTCTAGAATAGGGTGGAATCGGGTCCTTAGGCTGTAATTAGTACTACATGATTTCATTGAATGTAGTAAGACACTCCTCATTCCACTGATAATTGACACCATTATTTATGAGCTAGGAAAATGGGTTACTTTTTCTGGAAAAATTCATGATGAATAAGAATATATAGGCTATGTGGCCTTGAAAACCTAACAGCACCTAAATGATGTATGGGGGTGACATCTTACTGATGTCCTTGATCTTCACCGGATCAATCTCAATTCCTACTTATCTATCATTAAAGCTGAGAAAAAATCCTGAGTACATCCCAAAAGGCACACTAAAAGGGGTTCATGATCAAATGGAAAGATCCAAGGAAGCCGAAAACATTGTTGAGATCTTTGATATGTTCCTAGTTCTTGTGAGATTTGATATCCAGATCGTCCACATAGAATTCCACTAATTTCATATGGATAGAAATAAATATACAATACATTTCACACTGATATGTGGAACCTAGATTCTTTAGACCACAGGGAATTACCTTGTAGAATAATGTTCCTTGTAGTCCCCTAAAGGCTATCGAATCTTCATAATCAAGGGCCATTGAAATTTGGTTATACCCAGAATACCCATTCTTGAAGGTGAGATCCTGGAACACAGCGGTGGCTTTAATCAAATATTTTTTCATGGGAAGGGAAAAACTATCCTTCAAACATTGACTGTTGAGATCCAAGAATTCAATGAAGACTTGGAATGACTTTTTATTTTTCATGATAAGAACAATGTTGGATAACCATCTGGGGTACACGAATTTCTTGATGAAGCTGGATCTAATGAGATTATCATCCTTGGCCTCGACCATGGTACCATGATAAGGACACATCTTTCTAGTAGGTTGTTAGAACCCATGATGATTTGATGGAAGATGGAGTTTTTGGATGGAGACATAAGGATATAGTCTTGGGATTTCATCGTTATTTCAAGAAAATACATCATGATTCTAGTTCGGGATGTCCAAATATTAATTTTTCTCTTCGATAGGAATAGTGGCACTGATCAATAGGGGTTTCAGATCTGTTTTTTTACAGAGGTTCACCTGTACCAATTCATTCTCCATGGGGGATAATCCTTCTCTGAATGAAGGAGGAGTATCCTAAAAATCATCTCCTTCATTCAAATAGGTCGTATCCCTAGAAGGAGGTGATTATTCAACGTCAACCAACCCTAATAGGACACATGTTCTAGCTAAAGAGATGGTGGAAACCGCATTGGGGAGTTCTGGTACTGCCGAAATCCTAGCGATGAAATCCATCCAAACGATCCCCTCGGGCCTTCGACCCAAGTGGAAACACATGATGATATCAACGCATTAGCGGCACATTGTCTTGATTCGGTTTATCCCATCTCGAAAAAAGATGTATTACATATTTTCGTTTCCATGGTGCTGACATCCAGTTTCCATATGTGAGTTGGAGGCTCTTGGATCACTCGATCTTGATTTGTATTGGAATATGATGCGATCTTCTAGAGTCCCTTATACATTGGAATGTGCTTCCCCCTCATTCTATAGGGGAAAAGCATTGCCAAAAATCTGTGGTTGTGGCCTCCAATCAGTGGATCTGAAAAATGGATGCATCATCCATGTCTATCCACGGGTCGATTAGAGCTGTAGTGTGTTTAACCACGTTGGAATAAATCTACTTGTCTTTATTAATGTAATAGTCAGCATCCTGGTAGAGTTCTTCACAATAGTTGAAGGGGGAGGAATCATCTTGGAGTACTCCCACTCAAATATTATGGGAGTACTAAATCCATTGGTGATACAAATAATGGACCATCGGTTGAAGGTGAACAACATCCTACCCATCAATGTGTTGTAGTCGGTGTCCTGTGAGAAAACCGTGAACTTGGTACTGTCCACTAGGTCAACGAACTAGGACTTCAGGGGTATCTTTTTATTACATTCTATTTCATCTTATCATAACCTTGAATTTTTTTATCAGAGGGACTCATATCATCCTCAGACATTTCCATTTTTCATAGTGTCTAAGTCAAGATAAGGTTGATCCCCAACCCTGTGTTGACAAGAATTCAGCGAACCACCACGTCATTGAAATGGATTATGATGTACAATCGGATAATGCTCCCATGTATGGGAGAACCTACATATTCCCTATAAAAAGAGATAATGGACTAACAATTTTTGTGCATTCCTACCTCACCATGGAAGTCGTCTGTGGATACTTCATCCATCTCAAATTAATGATGAATTTTGAAATCCTCATCAAGGGATTCACGCATATTTGTAAATAAGAAAAGTGGATTGAGGATAGAGAGCCTCATATGAATGATTTAATGATGTTTAAGGATATAATACTTTTATACCATGTTTGAACTTCAACTGACAGGAATTCGTTCTGTGATAAGAGGTACGACATGCCCTTCTAGTTGAACTGGTGGCTGACTAGTGATGGGAATGTCCCGATGCTCACTAATTGAAACTCTTAGAGATACTACTAAATGAGTTCTAGATGAATAATGTCAGACTATAACAAAACATGGGTGATCTCGTCATGGTCATGGTGGTTCCGCCTGATCATGTAGCACAAACAGATGCAAACGTGGACCTGATTAAACCAGATGAGAAGGTTTCACATGTTGATCTGTATGTTCGGCCTATTTTGTTGGTTTAGTGGCATGCACCGCCTAGATTGAATTATTGACAGATAAATTCTAGAAACTCACATAACCACATCTACATTGGGGTTGTTGACAGTGTGGGGTGTTGGGAGGATACGTCTGGTTCTCCTCGTCGTTAGGAATCATGTCTTGGTTTACCAGCTCCAAGGTATTAACCAAAGTGTACCCGTTATCATCAGCTAATGAATTCTCCACCACTGGGGGGACCCTAGGTGTAATTTCCATATCAAGGGGAATGAATCCGCTGAGAGTGTGGGATGATGATAGAATCAGTGTGTGGATTTTTTTTCCCTTGCACTTCCAATGCTTGACCTTCTGAGAAGAGGATGGCTGGGAAGATGACGCATAAGTAGTGGATGTGGGTGACACAATCACTTCTGGAGTCTTGGGTCGATTCAAATGTTCATGGATAATACCATGGGCACATATGACTGTCTTATTAATCATCCAATCATCATAATTTTGAGATCATTGGTTATGAACCTGTTTCCACTCACCTTCGTTGTCACTGTCATTGTCCAGCTGTAAGAATACACATTCCACATGTTCCAATGTTACGCCTAACCTAAATATGTTGTTATAAACCTAGTCTTGGAGACCATATTTAAACAAATATATCTACATGAGGGTGTTTCCCATGATCTAGTGAAAGTTGTTGTAATTGGGTAAATCAGTGAGATTTGGCTCTTCGGTTTTCCTTCCATCCAACAACTATAGAATTCCCTAATACAATGAACTTCATAAATAATAAGGTGCCTGAGATTAATTAAATTAGTAGGTCAATTTACTTATATATAGGAATGTGAATATGGGATTCTATCCCTGGTGAATGTCCAACGAATCCTGTAGAGGAGGTGGAACCCGATTATCTCTCCTAGGAAGCGGCAACACATTATGTAGGGGCGCCTATCGATTCATAGGTGGGAACTACTAGAACAGAGACTATGGAGGCAGATCCACATATAACAAATAAAACTTCATGGGGGACTCTATTTGGGATATTGTGTTGGTCTTTGCCTTATAGGCCCTTCTCACGAGAACTATACGAGGAAATAGATGTTAATGTTTGGCATACTACAAGGATTTCTCATGATGTTGGGACTTATCAAAAAAATCTTGTAATCCTAGAATCCCCCATGGAAATTCTGGGTGATTAGAGAGGGGTCTAGTTCTGTTTTGGAAGTCCCCAAAAACATTTTTAGTAGTTGTTCATTATTCAATGAAATATCAGGGGAGTAGGTGAGGCCTTTCCACAGAACGAAAAAAAATGTGACACACTCATCAGGCATGTGCATGCACTTAAAGTGGTATACAATACTCTTCTTCCTACTAACAAAGATGAATTTGTAAAAAACTACCTATGAAGTTCTTTCAAGCCGGCTACTGACCCAATGGGTAGTTGGCTGTACCAGGAAAATTCAGGATGTTTCAATGTTTATATGAAACACTAATATTTGGCATCCTCTTGTTGCGCCAGAGTTACCAATAAGTGTCCATAACATGAGATGAAGTAATATAGATGTTTCAGTGAGACTCTTATCCCATTAAAGGGAAAAAATATAGGGTTTCTAAAAGTAGGGATTCTTGAATATCACCCACCCATGAATGATATGACTTTCCCTCAATCAGAATTTCCACCTGTTGAGTTTCAAAATCCTTGAGGAAGGAAATGTGAACTGCCATTGGATCATTTGGATGGAGATTCATATCTTTTCAAGGGTCCCTAACAACTACAATCATTGGTTCTTTATCATGATAAATATTCTCAGTGGCTTGTGGATTAGCTGGTGGGATGACCTGCTTGACTATTGGGGGAATGACCGGTGGAGCGGCTGGGGGAGCCTGAGCTGGGTCCCGAAGATTCTCACAACACTCTAGTGGATTTTGTGATACATACCACACCATGTTTCCATATTCTATATCTTATTAAATTTTTATGTGGTAGGATGGTAAGGTCCACCTAGAGGAAACTCTATAGTGGGTAGTTGTACCTCACCCTAATTCCCTGGTCAAGGATCACCATAGTCTGCTCGCCATTCCATAGCACGTTCAACAAGAAGGACAAAAACCATCGTGGTATGCTCCGTGAGTTTTTTATGTAACATGACCTTTTCGAGATCATCCTCCATCTTCTGTACTGAGCATGACAGGTCAGTGGGTATGACATTCTCATGTTTCAATTTTCCCTTACTGGGATTTCGATCATTGGATAATGATTCATTAGGACTAGGAATACACAGTAAATTTATTTCTGGGAGTGGAATCCTAGCAAATGGATCAAATAGGTGTGGAACTCCCTCAGAGGGTAAGTTCTCTTCAAGGAGGTGTAGATCGTTCTCTCCCTCATATTGGTCCACCATTTAACTACGACTACACTTGATGGTATATCCTCAATATCACCCAATGTGTTGGGTTGGTCGAGATAGAACTGAAATTAAGGGAAGCGTAATACCCCCCAACCATTGACCTGAACATGGGGGAAAATCCTTCTTGAAAACCCTATAGAGCAATTTAATGATCTAAAGGAACCACTACTAGAGGTTCCAATGGAGATAGGGTGACTTAGGACGTAGGTCCAGGGGGAGCACAACCTAGTCAACAATACGACATTGGTGGCCAATATCATCAATGTGTGTCTAACTCTTGGGGTAACCCACTAACTAATAATAGTGATATAATTACATCACCTATAGATTTTTGAGAAAACATACAACTTCCTATTGGGTTAGTGATTCTGACGCACTGATGCTCGAGGTTGAAACTAGATAGAACATCTCTAGGAAATTGTCTGCTATAAGGTTGTCCCAGAAGCTACTTGGTCGAGACTCGGGATCAATCCCTTAGTTTCCCCATTCATCAAATTAGGGTGTATGAGGGACAAGTAATGACAATGAAGAGAACTGTTGAGATGTTAGACTGGCCAGTGGTGAATACAACGAGCGAGTTGACAGGCTGACACATCTTGGTTTGTCTTACAAAGAATGAAACAGCTTCACCACCATATCATGATAATATGGTTTAGGAACTATAGAATCATGTATAGAGGATTTGGTTAATGATGGTGGGTTATGCTACTATTCATCCACTATCAGTCCCTAGTATAATTTTCCTTGATCTCTTATTGTGGTAGAGAATTATCCTACTAACGATGTGTGGGATTTCATTACTAGGCCCTAAAAGAGGACAAATCTTCCTCCTTGTCGATGTATCTTTGGAGGGAGGTTAGAATCCAATGGACCACACATTCTGGGAGGATGAGGCTTATATTCCACCTTCCTACCCCAGAACAAGGCATGGAAGGCTAGGAAATGGTTACATTATTGGATTGCATTACACATAAGAATCTAAGAAGAAGACATGTTTAATCACTGTCTAAAATGTCCCATTATTCTTCTTTTGGTTGCGGTGAGCCTCACTCCTTCCTCGGGATGGTTCTTAAAGACAGGGTAGGTTTTCAACTCGAGGAGGAACTTCAGTAGAAATAAATCTAGGGTGGAGAAGACTTCTACTGGGGTGAGATAGGGTGAGAGGAGGACCTAGAAAAATGTCAAAGGGAACACAGGGGGAACTCTGTGTCCAATGGATGGCGCATTGAGATAATCTAAAAAAGTTATTTTGGAGCAAGTAGTACCTCCTCTTAAGCTGGTGGGAGCAAGGGAAATACCCCCCATGTGTCTTTCCCTTAGTATCGACTTTGCGAAGAGGGCCTTCGTACTGGTCAAACTAAACATAGGGAAGACATCCAATCTAGATGAAAATGAAGCGTGGAAGACCTATGTATCATTGATTTTTAGGATGCGGAGGACCTATGTCAGTTGTTGTAAGAACCTTGGGATGAACCCCATGCTTATGGTTGACCAAGAAGATGGGGATCTTAACATTGGAAACATGTGATAGGAGAAACAAATCCATTCCAGGGGTGATGGGTGTGGGAGAAACGTTCATGTGGGGTGTCATTACGTTAGATATGACCTTCACATGGACTGATGGTGGTATAGTAAGGACCTCCACATCGAGTTTGGGAGTGGGTAGAACGTGTGATAACATTTATGGTGGCACGAGGAGGACCTCTGTACTAGATATCATCACTGTGGGTCATCCCGCGAAGTACACCACTTTTGTCAACTACTAGGAGAGTCATCTCAATAATCCCATGGGGTGGTTAGGGCCATGATCTGGGATAGGCGTATGAGTGACCATGTTGAGTATAAACCAGACATCGAGGGTAAGTGTCGGGAGTGGCATGTGCTACTATATCCATATATGATGATGTCCCCAAGTGGGTGTCCTCCTCATCATATAATCGATGTTAGATTCCGGATAACTAGACCGAGGCTGGTGGTGAAGGTGTATAACTTATCTGCTCCTTGGCCTATGAGGCTGGGTGGGGGCGTTGAAGTGTCCTGCTGAAATCCCTTCTTGGGGCCCTCAGGACAAGATTATTTCTGGGATGGACCAAACATGCCTCACCTCATAAGTAGATGGGAGGGAATCCTAAAAGCACTATTAAGAGAGGTTATAGAAACGATAATAGGACAGAGTGTTGAAGACTGGCTCCCTATTCAGTCGTTGTGTTTGGAAATGATGATGAGGTGCAGAAGCCTCTAGTTTTTTTCGGGAAAAATACTGGGTTGGGATAATAACTTCAACCATGTATCGTTGAATGTGGCCCTTAATAAACCTCCTATGAACCTTTTTGGGTGGTGAAATTGGGTGTGGATTGACAACATATGTAGATGTGTAAACCATTCTATAATAGGTGTAACCGCATGGGATTACAGTGTTGAAGTTTTCCGGGCCCCTGCTTCGGTAGGTGGGGGTGATTGGTTTCTTGTTATGAAAACATGGATATTAAAAAGTAGGAAGATTTAACCATTGATGTTGAAATAAATAAAGTGACGTATAGTGGCCTAGCCTTATTCTATCTTCCATATTTGGTAAAGAAGGATCCACTCGGATGAAGTCGCATACTGGGATGTCCAATGTTCATCAACCCCAATCTCGGTTGAGTTTCATTCCATGACCACTATTTTCTTAGTGGGATGTGGTAACAGATCATTGGATCCGGTGACATGCTTATCCACTGATGTCTAAAAAGCATATAATATACACATTGAGGAGATAAAATTCATGTTGGGTTCACCATTTATTTTTATGATGCATTAACTAGGGAACACATCCTTTATTGGACGACATACTATTTCTTTCCCCACATTCCTTATTTTCAATGGTGGACGACATCTGTCACTTATTCAGGGACATTTTCTCATTGATCGAAATGGGATGATGGGATGTAGGTTCCTCCTTCTATGTATTCCTCCGAAAAATTCATCACCTAGTCCAGGTCTCCATTAAAGATTAAGTTTTCTTTTTGAAACTCTTCCTGGTGCCATATCTTTGTTGACACCAGCTAATTACACTGCTTCTCTTATGAAATTCCAATGGGTCATGTCAAGGAGGAATCCTTTGGTTGGGGGAGTAGTCATGTTGGACATCTCTGGAATTTATAGACGCAGAAATACCGGTGCATCTAGGTTACATCCCATTATGATAGGGCTTCTCAATGGCATGGAATCCCAAGGAATCCCACGTTGAGTGCGGAGAATTATATTCCATATTCATGTATGAGTTTTTTCCCAGATTCTTATGTTTAACAGAGGGTATTCCATGAGTTTAACGACTTTTGGAGATAAAAAAAACTAATAAAAACATATATAAGAGTTGATCAGATGGGTTCATCCCCAATAGGGAACACCTGAGTGTCGTACTAGATGGGGAGATCAATATGTCCAATGAATATAGAGCTGAGGATTCTTGGGTCCCTATAGAGTAGACAACATGGTTTTCTATTAGCTTGGACTGAAACATAGGAAGGCTTCCTATGTAACCTGTCCGGAGATATTGGGATCAAAACCCGCATAGATAAGAAGGGTGAATAATATGGTTGGGGTTTCCTCATAGGATATAGGAATGATGATGATGTTGGGGCCTACTTGTGGTTAGCATCCCGTTGTAAGAGGGTCACTCTTGTTTGGATGGTTATGGATTGTTTTTGGATTATGAATGGTTAGATACCCGGGTGCATTAGGCAGCAGTGATGGGATGTATGACACAATCTCACTGGGATGTAGTGTCCTTGGTAAGAATCAGGTTATATGATTGTTGATTGAGTGATGTGGATATGGAAATGGGTTAGAATCGGCCGAAAGATGAAGATGATGTTGGGATTGAACATGAAAGAGGATTCCTACGTCTTCTCGTGGTTGGAAGTCAAAGTCCACGTAGTTCGGTGGGGTGATGGGTCACATGAAGAGGCATCCCGTGAGGATGGATGCATGGATGGAACTTGAATGAAGTAGAACATCCAGGTTGGGGCATGAACTTCCCGAAACAATGTTGCTTGGGGGAGCGACGAGGAAGGAACATGGGTGATGGGCTTGATCCTTAGAGAGTCTTCTTTTGAATCAACATGGTAGGAAATCAATTCCCACATAGTTTAGGATGGGGATTGGAATCAGGGTGTATAAATAGGACATCATAACCACAAAATATTGGGGATGACACATGGTTAGCAGCCTAATAATTGGAACAATGCCACTAAGGGACATGCCAAGGAAGTGATTCCCAGTAAAGAGGACACCGATGCTTAACTGTGTTTGGGGTCGAACCTCATGGAGGCCTCCTACGTACCCTGCCTAGGAGATAAGGATAAAAACCCACATAGCTCTAATAGGATTACCAGTGTTTGTGGTTTAACCTTAAGGAGGATCCATACATACCATATCTAAGAGACAGAGATCAAAACCCACATAGTTCAGGATGAGGCATAGAATCATGGTGTACACAAGGGAAAATGTCAGAAAGATGATGTTAGGGATTACGCATGGTTAGCGGCACAAAAGTTGGTCTGATGCCCGGGGGAAAGAATAGAGAAATGGATCACAACAAAGGGGAATACAATGGATTACAATAGATTGGTATTAATCCTTAGTAAGTCATCCTATGTACCACATCTATGAAACAGGGACCAAACTCGCATAATTATTATACATACAGTTTAACATCATGTGGTATAAAACGGTCCCATAAAATTTAACATCATGCGGGAGGGGGTGAACCGACATGATGTGGTTGGGACTGATGTGTTATGGGATTGAAGCTCAATGAGGATTACTATGTACCTTTCTTAGAAAAGGTAACTATAAAAATCGACATAGTTCGGAATGGGTTTTTTGGGATTACATGCAATGAATGCCTAAGAACGATGTCATGGTCAATGATTACTCTAATACCCTATGAGTCATGCTCGGAGTGAGAAAAAAAGAGGTAGAAAAATAATGATGATCACATTGTGAAAGGTTAGATTTCAAGGAATAGAATGAGGCTTACGCGTGGATAGTAGCCAAATGTAGAAAGAATGGTTTATGCGTGGTTAGACGACCCGTGGGATGTAGATTGTGACATAATCAACGATGGAGTCCCAGTGGATAAAAAGTCTATATGGATAGGGATGGGGAAATGAAGGTCTCTGTTCTTATCTCTACTCTAGTATTTTGGAACAAAAGAAGGGAGGTGGGTAAGGGATGCTAAATCCTATATGAAAGGGTAGTAGGTGACACCAGGAAGGTTTACCTTTATCATAGGCATGGGCCACTCTAGCAATGTGAATCCCCTTCCATGTGAGGATGATCTCGCTACCATGGTGACCAGTGGGCATAGAGAATGTCTGAGATGGGTCACCCTATGTATATTTCACGGGGAATGGTAAATGTTTAACGTCATGTGCTGAGGATGATGATTCTTATCCATTTAACATCTTTTAGCTCAGACAAGGTGGTTTCACTCTTCACCCCATGGAAGTACATAACTGATACCCACCCACCCGTTCGGATGGGAAGGCATCAGTAATTCCATTATGTTTGGGGTTTCACCTCACGGTGGACTACTAGATACCCTGTAAAAAATAAAGAGATCAAAAATAAAATATTTCTGGATAAGGCATCGGATTGGGGTGTTCTTGGGGGAAATCATCTCAGAGATGATGTTGGATATTATGCATGGTTAGCATCCCAAAAGATGGACTGACACCCAAGGGTAGACCAGAGAAATGGATCAAAAAAAGGGCAAAAAAATGGTTTACTGTAGATTGTTATTGAAGCTCGGAGAGGCTTCCTACATACCAAATCAAGGAGAAAACGATCAAACCCAAGTAATTCATATACATAATGTTTAAAATCGTGGAGGACGAAAAGGGGGAATATAGTTTAATATCATATAGGACAATGGTAAACCGACCAGAAGTGGTCGGGACTGATTGGTGATGGGACTGAACCTCAGGGAGTATTCCTACGCACCATTCTTGGAAAGAGAAATGATTACTATACAAGTAGTTTTAGAATGGGTGTTTTCGGAATATGGGCTAATGTATGACAAAAAGGATCAATTGGTCAATTCTTACTCTAAGACCATGTGATTCATTCTTGGATTGAGAAACAAGATGCAATAAAGACATAGAGATCACATCACGAATGTTTCTTCCATGAGGAATAGAACATGGCTTACATGTGGCTAGTGGCCCAAAGGGGAAACATGGGCTTACGTGTGGTTATCAACTCGGTGATATGGATATTGGTACATACATCAGGATGGAGGACTAGTGGTGGAAACTCCTAGATGGAGATGGATGGGGAAACAAAGGTCTTTGTGCTAGTATCTCCTCTAGTATTTGGGCATGAAAGAAGAGGGGAGGAGCATGGATGCTACCACATGAAAGAAAGGATTGGGGCTTAAACAAGGATGGTTTCCCTCACCTGGGGATAGATTCCACTATGAAAAAGGGGATCTCATTACAAGTGAGATATATCTTGCTGCCATAGAGACCCGTGGGCATGTAGAATGTCCATGATTGGGCACCCTATGTATATTTCATGGGGATATGTCACAATTTAACATCATGTGATTAGGACGATGGTTCTTAGAAGTTTAACATCTTGTAACTTAGACAAGGAGAGTTCACTCCTCACCCCAAGGACCTACATAACAGATAACCACCCACCCTTATGTACGGGAAAACATCAGCACTACCATGGTGTGGCCGTTTCATGGAGTGGTCCATTGAGTGGATCATGTTAGTGTGGCTATGAGAAGAAGTAATATACACTAGCGTGCCTATGAAACGATGCACGAGGTTAGGAAACACAATGTGAAGCCCTGAATAAGGGACCATCAAATAACTTCATACAAACATGGAGGGTCATATAGGAAAAGGATTTGCGAAGTAAAATGGTTCACAAGAATGGAATTTGCAAAGGTATGATCCTCCAAAATTTAGAAAGAATCTGGGAAGGGGTATGCTTCATGAAGTGGAGTGTCCTAGACGAAGCATTGAGTATAGATTCATATGAAGGTTTCTTCATGAAGTATAAAGGATTTCATGGATTACGATTTCATGGAGCATGGGTTCTTTGTAAAACGTATCACAATAATGAAACGTTCTTCAAGAAGCATTGTGACCTTGACTTAGAATGTGGATCACATGTATATTGAAGGTACTACACTATGAATGAGTTCCCTGTGAAGATCCGAGTCCCCCTAGGGACCTCCTTCTATTTCGATGGACCATGGGCTTTGTGAAGTGAATCCTCTATTGAATAGGTGTTCAAATTGAGCTAAGGTAAAGGAATATTTCAATTCACAAGTACCATGAGAAGCTCATTTTTATAAATGATTCACAGAGAAGATGATTCTTTACGATTAGAGAGATAAGAATGAATAAGGATGGGATATCCATCCATTGGGATTGAGGCAACCCTGGTATTTATAAGTAAGATGCATCACAATGCTCTGATATCTCATTGTGGAGCGATGTGGTGCTTCACAATTGGAAGTAGAGTGCATCATGTTTGTTGTAATACAGAGTCGACTGACATCCCATCCTTTGTGTAAATTTCTCAATAAATCCCTTTATGGCACTAGAGGATGATTCCTTAAATTTCCCAGTGATCATAGAGTCGGTCTAATTCCCTCTGTGGAATGCATATTTTCATCAATTGAATCATAACTGTGGATCCTCTTGCCTATTTTACTCTCCGTTGATCAAATAGGGGGGTTTGGCTTTGCGATGGACATGGGGTGGATGAGCTCTATGAATGATCTTCATGAAGAAGCCCATTTGGAATCGGTTTCCTATTTTCATATTTCCCAAGGCCCATATTTTGGAACCGACAAATAATAAGTGTATTAGATCATTAATACATTTTAAAATGTTCATAACAAATCTTTCACTGATCATAAACATGTCACATGGAATAAAACATTATAAATTCAATGAAAATGTATCATAAAAATGAGAAATAATCATAAATCAACCATTAGATCATGTCACAAAATTGTAGCATGATTATAAGTATAGAAACAATTACATATTTCATGGATGACTATGTATAGTAAATTTTCATAATGGATTATATATCAACTACTATTTCCCATATTAGATCATGCACTTTGAGTCTTTCCCATTACTGATCAAGCATGTCAACTTTTTACGTATAATGGATCAAACACATTGACTTGTATCACATATTAATCTCATGATATATAATACATTACCCTAGGGATTGAAGGTAAATATAAACCCAACCCTAGTAATTACATGATGAAAATCATACATATTATTTCCATAATTCCTTAACACATTGATCATATCATCATATAATAATAATGCAAAGAAGGCGAGATTTATTAAAATTTCAAAAATTCATAATGGAATAACACAATAAAAATACACATGTTTTGTGAAAATATCATCATCTCTATCAAAATCCATAAATAAATAGAATAAGGATAGATTAATTGGATCATGTCACTTGTAAATCATAATTAACGTTAAGGTTTTTATCATAGGTGAAAATTCTTGTAAAATATCACTGGAATATTTCTTAAAAAAATAGAGTTCTAATTTTGAAGTCACTTATTTTAAATATAAAAATATCCCAAATACTATGGAAAAAAATCCATTGAATTAAACCTCAAAACAATAGAATGGGGGATTCAAATAATTAACTAATCATTATTGTGGCTAATTTCATTCTTTTTTGTATAAGTTAAATAAATTCTATTTTCACTTTTGTAAAAAGAAAAAAAGTATATCTTTGAGAAAAAAATAAAATTACATATAAAAAAATATTCTAAAAAATAAAATAATTGTAAAAAAATACATTAAATAATAAATGTTGAATATTAAAAACATTATTTTTTTCATATAAAATATATATATGGAAGAAACTTTTTTAACTAAAGATATAAAAAATGTATGTTATTTCTAAAAAAATAATTTCATTTTCATGAGTTCATAAACTGAATAAAATTAATGGAAAAAATTATATTTACAGAAATAAATACATTATAATAAAATTTAATGAATTTATAAAATAAGGATCATATATCTTAATCATGTGGAATTCATGAACAAACAATCCTGATTAAAATAGGATTAAAACTAAAATCCCTTACCTCAAGTCACATCATTCTACAAAAAAATCAAGAATCCTGTATAATTAAATAGATTTATTATACATGTATTATATAACAGTAATTAATCTACCATACCATGTTATATTTATTTATAAAATCTTATTATGTGTCTATTAATAATTTGTTATTAAAATCATTATTTTGGGTGACAGCTGGATTGTTTTTCATGCACGTCTTTGTTCGAAAGTATTGCTCCTAAAGAGTTTGAATGTGGTTCCATAATTTATAGAATTTTAATCATTAAATAAATTTCATATATATTGATTATTATATTTTTTAGTCATATAGATACAAAAAATGAATTATGTTGTTCATGGTGATGGAAAGTCGTGTGCAAGCATGAACATTGTTTCAATTTTCAACGGATATAAGTAAATATAGTTAAATAATAATTCCCCCTTAATGAATTATTATTATATCATATATGTTATATAAATTAATTAAATATAAACTTATTTAAATCTATGTAAAATAAAATGAAGAAAAAATTACATCACTTTGTGAAGGTGGTGTACCTTACGTATACACGTTCAACATTGTCATTTTACAATAGGTTTGAATGTGAGAAGGTAAATGTGATATTATAATTCCAGTAGTATAATTACTTCATGAATTTTATATATTAACATTTTAACTATCATACTTACAATCCTTAAAACATGGTGATGAAAAATGAATTGTATAACTACATGGAGATCGTAAGCCATATACATGAATGACTGATACATCCACATCCAATTCGATGGAAAATATGGTGTATAATGGTGTTTTAATAGTCATAATAAAATTTTAGAATATTTAGGATACTTAATTATTAATTTATAAAAAATTTATAGATTTAATGTATTTAATATGAGAGTTAAAAAACAAAATTTATTGGTTATGTTGATTAAATCTTCTCTGAAAGAACTCATTTGGATATCCTCTTAAACACCCAATGATTTGTACTTCAGGGACACCAGAGCCTATATAATGCTTCTAGAGTACATTGGATGTAAATTTTCTGGTTTTTTTCAAATCAATAAATCTCAATGTGGTGTAAATAATAGAAATTAGGGGTTTCTTTTTTAAGGGAGGGAGGGGACACACTTAGAATTCCTTGAACGGATAAAATGTAATTAATTAATTCTTACGTAAAATGAATATAATGGCCATGAATTCGAAAAAAGGGTCTTGGGTCAAAATAAAATTTTGAAATGGAATTTATACAGGTTTTTATATGATTTAAAACCATAATTTTTTCTCAATCCCATTGTAAGTCATTTTTTGACCTCATCTATAGTAAAAACTATTTCAATCTAATGTATTAAGAATGTTAACATGATATAAAATGAATCATAACTGGATCATGTATGAATCTTTAAACCATATTAAATTCAATTGGTTGTAGTGGATATGAATTTTATGAATTTTAATCCATTTAATAATATATTATTTATTATATAATATCATTAATGTAAATTTTTGAAATATTAATTGAATTTGATTTTATTCACAAAAAAGTGGATTGGAATGTAATATTTTTAAACATTTATAATATTTCATATGTATCTAAAAACATCATGGAGAACTAAAAATAACTTAAATTATATTCCTTTAAATATTTTAAACAACATTTTTTTAATAAATTGAAGAAAAATTGTGTTGGAATTATTCAAAACATTAAGGTAAATATATAATTACTAAATGTTAGAAATAAATTACCATCATGAATATAATTTCATTATGATAAAAAAATTTAAAATCATTCACATTATTCTTTTTTTCACAATGTTAACACATAATAGATATTTAAATGTAAGATAGTTATATTTAGTATTTTTTATTTCTTAAATTAAAAAAATGTCATATTCCAATCAATATTACACCTTCTGGCCATATATTATAGAATTTGATGGAAATTATTGATTAAGAAACCATTATATAGGAAAAAAACACATTTTAGATAAATTTTATGCCTTATCCCAATGTTTTAACCCTATTTTACCTTTTTTACCCATACTGAGGTGACAAAAATTTAATATTCTCACCTTTCACATTGACTAACTTAAAATGGGACTATTTAAAAAAAATTTACACTCCTTGTTCGAAATATGTATTTTGTTTTTAATTATTCAATATTTTTAATTCATAGATATTCATTTTTATATAACTGTGTAAAACGAAAAGAAAACTACTTTTTAGTAAGAATTTATTTTTAAGCATTACAATATTTTTTTTCTCATCCCATGCCTAAAAAAATATTTAATTCAAGTAAAAAATGGGTTGAATATATGATATATAAACTCATTAACATCATTAATAAATAATTTTCAATTTAATTAATTAAAATATACAATAAATGCGCTAAAAAATATATCTTCTCAGAATATAATCCCCTTTATTTTCAAATGATTATTATTGTATTTTTTAATTTATTGATAACTAATGAATTCATTTTATTCATGTGTAAACCATAATTTTTCATAATTTATTTTGTCATTTGCATACACTCCAATCCAATATCTTGGAAATAAATATCAAATTAAATAATAATATTTTAATCATATATTGTGTATCGTTCAAACATGGTGTATCTTGTTATTGAAGCTATTAATGAAATTAAATTTATTTGAATAAAATTTCATAATATCTCAGGATATTATATCGATACATCGTTATGTTCTTTGGGTGGAGGAAGAATTTTGGACTATTTAAATCATTCAAAAACTCCATTATCACGAGATATGATTGTAGACATAGTTGTGTGAAAAAACTTACAACTCCGTCATTTATTATGATCTTTATGAATATAAATTTTCATATAAATTTCACCTTCTTCGATATTTCTTCATCTTCTCTTTTGGAATTCATTATATTATATATAATGTTTGGTTGATAAATAATTTGGGAAATAAATGATTATTTTCATTCCTTTATGAAATCCATTTGAGTCCATTACATTTCTAATTCGATCTAATCCTTCCCAATTTTCACCATAGATATGGATGTACAATCTTTCATATATAGATCATGTCATTAATTATTCAAATTTTTTAGATGGAAGTGGATTAAGACGAAATAGTCATTGATCAGTTCAAACAATCATTGGTGGATCATATTATATTGCTTTAATGGCAATAAATATTTTGTAGTCCGTTAATCCATACTGATTTCACAATTCTCTCCACAGACACAGTGCTGCCAAATTTTCAATGCTGATATTATTGAAACCAACTCTATATCTAGTGTTGGTTTTTTCTTTTCATGTACATTACACTACATTATTTATTTAGCTATCATTTTATCATTTTTTATCAATATACATCCCAATACCCTCTTTCAAGAATCTGTGTATACAAAAAAAGATCCACATATGAGGTTAGTGTGAGTATCTATTTAGTGATAAGTCTAATTTTAAATTACACGAATATATCTTCTCACTCATTAGTATAGAAAAATATAAATAACTTTTTAATCATCTTGGTTACCAATTTTTACCCTCATAAAAATATTCATACAAATATTCAGTAATACACAAATAGTATAATGAAACTATGGATATCAGTTATACATTCTTGTCCATGACACTCATTAATTACCTTTTTCTTAAAATGGACTATTGATATGCCTTTTATTTTGATAACATTCCCGAATAATGATACATCCATTATCCATAACTAACATTTACTATACATTTCATATAGTTTCTCCTTTCCCCAATTCATTATAACTATATTAAAATACTCTTCATGGTCCTATTTAATTTTGGATTATATCAGAAAATCATCAATAAATACTACTAGAAAATTTTAATGGTAATATCTAACTATTGTATTCATTATGTCTATAAATATTTATATTGAACATATATGGTCAAATGGTCTCACTATGAACTCATAGTGTCATAACATATTCGAAAGGTTGTCTTGGTAATATAATCATTAAATACTATTAATTAGTGATATCCTGACTAAAGGTCTACCTTAGTAAAATATTTGGCACCAAGTTGTACAATGATTTTTTAATATATATTATGGGATAATATTTCTTTATCATGATTTCTTTAGTTTAAGAAAATAAATTAAATGTTTTGTGGAGCCATCTTTCTTTTTGAAAAATAGGACTGAAACACCACATGGTGAAACACCCGGTTGAATAAAAGCCTTATTAAATTACTCTTATAACTAAATCATCATTTGTTATAACTCGGTGGTCAATATTCTATAATGATTTTTGGATATGGGAAGTGGTCTATTTATATGTTCAATTTAGAACTCATCCTCTTAGTCATGATGATGACCAGCAAAATCATCAGGAAATACAACAATGCAGTCCCTCACAATAAGCATGTATTCAAGAAGGGTTCTCTAGTTTTTATCAACCTTTTATTATAGATATGATTTACCATACTGAAATAATATTCATTATTGATATGAGTAATCTAAAATAGATTAATTATTTTCCCTATAGTTATATACAATCGTAGAATGAGACATAATGGAAAGAGTGATCACCCGATCTCCATAGTTAGTGATGTATTTTTATAAGTACATCTACTCCATGAAAAATATAGAATAAATTTATATAATATTGTGTATGAAAATATTTTATTGTATATTTATTCCCAAACATTGATCGAGGATGGGTTATATACATGAGAGGTCATAATTTCCCCATTTTCTGTTCTCATAAATAACTCAACCTCCATGTTTTGAGGTATTACATAAATAGTTCCATTAAAATTTAATGATATGAAATAATATGTAATACCCTAATCAATTATGATATATGAAGCTAAATAATAGATAATGTGCACACATTTCACTTTCTTATTCTATCTCTAGTAATTTACTATATCCAAAAAAAACATGGGGATATGAATATATAAATCAATAATAATATGAAAAGGAACACTATGAAAATGATGTAATAACTCATAAATGAAACATATATACAAATATATGAGTATGTATGTCTAAATATAGTTTATCTAGACAATATTTACTATTATTTTTTCTAACATAATAATCTATTCAATTACTTTATAATGGTTCATAAATAGTTTTTGAATTATCTTAAACATATCCCTCGATATTGTTAAACCAGGTGTGCATCAAGGCCTATTTAACCTTCACAAATTATAGGATGATATAATAGTAAATAATCCCTTATTAGGATATTAGGACTACTTAAATCCATTATATAACAATGTAAACATGTAATATCTAGATGAGGATGTATTTTTTGAAAAACTAATCACTCTCAACTTTTCTAAAATTTCAGGATATTTTTAGCTATGTAGACTTATCCTTCAGTTTATCACTCATGTATTATATCCCTAATCACTAAAAATAACCATACCATTTGTTATAACGACTATAGCTAAATGATCCTATTAAAAACATCGTTACTTAATTTTTAACCTTATTATATAATAATCACAAACCCAATATTGAGAGGTTTAGTTCCTTCAGATGAAATGGTATATAAAACATCAAGTTGAAAATAAAACATCTTTATTTTAATTTCTATAATGAGATAATAAATCCATTCGATCTGATAAAAATATATTGTATAACCTAGTAAATACATAAATAAATGGGTTAAGCTAAAATATAATATTAAGAGAATACACAAGATAAAAAATAGTATCATATGAGTACAAAGGAATAACATGATATGATAAATGATATTTTTTGTGAAAAATCTTATGAGAGCATAAAATAAAGAACATGGAATAATAATATCATTGAATAATAATAATCTTGAAGTAAAATTAAACCTAAAAAATCATAAGACATGGAAAACATCCATGATAACATGAAATAGTGGAGATATTCCCAACATGGATGAGGTTTACTCTCCAATCCCATACACATTTTCTCGTGAGACATAAAAATTACCCCATACATTGGATCTCTTTCATTTTGCACCCATAATAACATTAACATGCTTATGTTTTCCATAAATGAAAATGTAATGTATGGTATAAACAAAGGAATTATTCATTTAGTGAAATGGGTTGCATAATATTTCCTCATTTCACAATCAATGGATATAATAAAGATTCCGAAGTGAATAAGGGATTAAATATTTTTTAATTTTAATATCTGAATAAATAAGAATAATTATTAATTTTTTTCATTTAAAAAACATCATGATAAATGTTTGATAATTGGTTATAGAAATTTTGTTTTATAATGGGTTTTTAAGGAAACAATTTATGAATTTTGAATAAATAAGGAAAGTTGAGTTTTCCATGAATACTATATGTAAAATAGAATGGTTATCTTTTAATATTAACTTTTAATGAAATAATTAATGTTAGTAAATACATTGAAATAATATTATATAAAAGTATTGATGGATAGAAATTATCCCATTAATCATTTTTGTTTTTAATGATTGAATATTATAAATGTACTTGAGATACGTATAAACCCATCAAAGGAATGTATAATAAGACAAGTATACATTTAATAGAAATATATATGTAATATATAATAATTCAAAAACATAAAATATATATAAGGAGATATGAATTGAGTTAATAATAAAAATATGATAACCAAAATAAAGTTGGATGGTTTAGAGAGATCCATTACATTTTTTCGAGAATCATTAGGTACTTTAAATTATAATCCTAAATAGTCATATTGGATTAATTAATTACTTAATTAAGAATATATTAAATCATTATTTAATTTATTATTATAATATTAGGTTCATTCACAACAATTTCAAAGATATATAATGTTTAATTTTGTTTTTCCATGTACATTCTTTTCATGATTCAATGTTTGGATCACTTGTGGAAAATTAGTTCTGTTTTTTTATTCCAAAGAGACTATAACACTAAATGTGAAATGAAATGATATTCATGACCTTAAAACATTTAAATTTTACCAAATTTATATATGGGTTATTACATGGGTATGATTCATTTATGGGTGTTTTTTGAGCAATAAAGCTTAATGTGGATTAATAAATAGAAATTAGGGGTGTCCTTTTTAAGGGAGGGAGATGAACGACATAGAATTCCTTAAAAGGTTAAAACAAAATAAATTAATTCCTATGTAAATTGAATTAAATTGACATGAATTAAAAAATGGTTCTTCTGTCAAAATAAAATTTTGATATGAAATTAATGCAGGTTTTTGTTGTAATTTTAAATATTTATTTTTTATTAAACCCAATGTTAATCATTTCTGAACTCAGTCGCAGTAACAAATATTTCAATCATAATGAATTAAGAAAGTTACCATGATGGAAAATGAATCATAAATTGACCATGAATGATAATCTAAACAATATTCATTTCAATTTTTAGTAGATTATGTGAATTTTACGAATTTTAAACCATTTAATAAAATATTATTTATTATAAAATATCATTAATATAAATTTTGGAAATATTAATTTAATTTGAGTTTATACACACTAATAAAAATATTATATTGGAATACAATATTTTTATACATTCATAATATTTTACATGTATGTAGAAACATCATGGAACACTAAAAATCACTTAAATAATATTACTTTTTATATGTTAAAAAGCATCTATTTTGTTTTTTTAATTAAATGAAGATATACTATCTCAATATTACATAATTTTTTTGGTAAATATATAATTATGAAATGTTATAAATAAATTACCCTCCTGAATATAAATTCCTTATTATTAAAACCAAAATGTAGACTCATTCACTGGATACTTTTTTTCTCTATGTGAACACATAATATATATTTAATTGTTAGAGGGTTATATTAGGTATTTTTCATTTATTAAATTAATAAAAAGGTCATATTCAATGAAATATGACACCTTGTGGATAGATATTATAGAATTAGATGGAAATTTATTTATGAAAAACTTATCATATATTACAATAGAAAATTTTAGATAAATTTTAATCCCTATCCCGATGTTTTAACCCAATTTTAATTATTTTACCCTTGCTGAGTTGAGAAATTTTAATACGGTCACCTTTCACATTAACAAAAATAAAATGGGACTATATAAAATATTTTAACCTCCTGATTCCAAATATGTGTCATATTTGTTAATATCCAATTTCGGAAAGTCATATAAATTCATTGTTTTATAAATGTGAAAAAAACGAAAAATACTATTTAGAAAAAAAAATATTTTTATGCATTACTGTATATTTATTAGTATCCTGTGCTTATAAAAATATTTGATGAAGGTTAAATCAATGTGTTGAATATATAATATATATACTCATTAACATCATTTATAAAAATTGTTCAATTTAATTTACAAAGATAAACAATTATTTCTTACATAAAAATAGATTCTCAAAATATAATCCCTTTTATTTTCAACTAATTCTTATTATATTTTTTAATTAATTGATAACCAATGAATTCATTTTAGACATGTGTAAACCATAATTTTTCATTAATTACTTAGTAATATTCATTCTCTCCAATCCAATAGCTTGTAACTAAAAATCAAATTAAATAATAATATTTTAATCGTATATTGAGTTTTATTCAAACATAGAGTGTCTTGTTATAGAAGATATTAATGAAATTACTTTTTTTAATAATATTTCATAATATCTCAGGAAGTTACATCAATACATATTTGTCCTCTATGGGTGGTTGAATAATTTTGGGCTATGTACATCATTCAACAACTCCTTTATCACATGATTATATTGTACACATAGTTGTGAGCAACATTTTACAACAACTTATTCATTTATTTTAATCTATGAGCATTTAAATCATCTTATAAATTCTAACTTATTCTATATTTTATCATCATCTCTTATGTAATACTTTATCTTATCTACAATATTTTGTTGAAAAATATTTTGATAATGAAATGATTATGTTCCTTCCTTTATGACATCCATGTGTGTACTTTACTTTTATAATATGATCAGATCCTTATCAGTTATTACAATCGATATGGATATATACTCCCTTCTACTTCACTCATCTGAAACATTATTCTCATTTGTTGGATGGTTTTGGACTGAATCCATGAAAAGATCAAACCATATTTGATGGATAATGTTAGTATCTTTATATGGTAGTATATATCTGAGACTCCTTTGATCCCTATATACTTCACAATTCTATACATAGATATTGTGTCGCCAAATTATCAAAGAAATGATTATTGAAACCAACTCTAGATCTAGTGTTGGTTTTTCCATCTCATGAAAATTAAACTACCTTGTTTATTTGGCTACAATTTTAGCATTTTTAATCCATACATAGGCCAAGACCATCTTTGAAGTATTAATTTTTACACACAAAAGATCCCCACTTTAGGTTAGTGTGAGTATTGTTTTGGTGATAAGTCCATTTTTCAATTCCATAAATATTACTTTTCACTCATTAGTATATGAAAACATAACTAAATTTTTATTCATTTTCGTTACTAGTTTTTTCAATCGTGAAAAGTTTCTTAAAAATATTCACCAATACCATGCTAGTCCAATGAAACTATAGATCTCCATTATAGATTCTATTCTAGGAAATTCCTTAATTTTCATTTTATTTAAAAAAATTTATAGATATTTCATTTATGGTGATAACATGCCACATGAATGATACTTACTCTATTCATAACACACATTTTATATTCTTTCCTTATATTTTCTCATTTAAAAAATTAATTATAACTATATTCAAATAATATTCATTCTCCTCCTTAATTTTTCATTATATCAGAATATCATCACTATATACTAGCATAAAATTTTCAAGGTAATATATAACTATTGTATTAATTATGTCTATGAATATTTATAGTGAATCTGTGTGTTCAAAGGGAATTATTATTAACTTATAGAGACATAACATATTCTAAAGGTAGTCTTTGTAATATCATCCTTACATACCATCAATTAATGAAATCCCGACTGAAGGCCTACCATATATAAATATTTCACACCATGTAGTTAATTGAATGTTTTTTAATAAATATGATGGGGTAATTTTTCTTTATCATGATATTTTTTAATTTATTATAATCAATTAAAAGTATCATGTACCCATATTTCTTTTTGACCAATAGGACAGAAACACCCCATGGTGAAACAATCGGGTGTATAAAACCATTATTAAAATAATCTTATAATTATTCTTTTCCAATAACCCTATGGTAAATATACTCTAATGATTATTGGATATGGGAATGTATCCATTTATAAGCTCAATTTATATTTCAACCACTTAGTTATGACGATGACCAAACAAATCATCATTGAATACAATTGTATAGTCCCTCACAATGAGGATTTATTTTATCGTGGTTCACTATTTTGTATCAACCATTTATGTAAGATATTATTTCTCTTCCAGAAATAAAATCCATTATTGAGAAGAGTAATCTAATGGATATTCATTCTTTTCCTATCAAATATATAGAATTTGAGAATGAGTTAGAATATAATGAGTGGTCACCCTCTCTCAATAGTTAATTTTTAGTATTTATAAGTAAATATAACACATGAATAATATAGAATAAAATTATATTATATGCTGTATCAAAATATTTTATGGTAGATTTAATCCAAAACATTGATTGATGAAGAGTTATATACTTGGAAGGTAATAATTTCCCCATTTATTGTCCCCCTAAATAACTCGACCTTGATGTTTTTAGGTGTAACCTAAATAGTTCCATTATAATTTAATGATATGAAATAATGTGTAAAACCATAATCATTTATGATATTTTAAGTGAAAAAAGATAATGAGAACACCTTTCATTATTTTATTTGGCATCTAAACATTTATTATACCCAAAATATACACGGGGATAAGAATAATTAAAATAATAAGAATATGAATATACACACTATGAAAATGAAGTAATAACTTAAAAATAACAAATATATCCAAACATATTGAGTCGTTATGTTTTAATATAGGTTATCACTATAATATTTCATTTTAGTATTTCTAACATAATAATCTATTCAATTCTTTCATAATGGTTCATAAAGATTTCGTGAATTTCACAAAGCATATCCCTTGGTATTGTTAAACCTAGTGTGTATCAAGGCATATTTAACAAGAACAAATTAAAGGATGATATAATACACAATAAGTAATTTTTTTGGTTATTAATCCTTGGTTAATCTATGATAGATCCATGTTAACATGTCGTATATAGAAAATGATGAAATTTATTAAAACCCACTAACTCTAAACATTAAAAAAATTTCAAGATATTTTCCTCTACATAGACTTATCATTGGTTTTATCACAAATGTATTCTATCCATCATCCGTAAAATTAACCATACCTTTTTATTGTTCCAACTATAGAGACTTGATCATTTTACACATATCTTTACATGGGTTTTATCCTAAATATGTAATAAATAGAAACCCAATATTTAGAGGCTTAGCGCCTTCATAAGAATAGGTATATAAAAACTCTAGAAGAAAATTAAAATTCCTTATTTTAATATAAATAAGGATATAATAAATCCCTTTGAGCTCATAAAACTATAGTGGATAACCTAGAGAAAACATAAATAAGATGGGTGAGCAAAAAATCCTAGTAAGAGAATAAACATTATAACAAAGAATATCATACGAGTACAAAGTCCTAACATGTTATGATAAATGAGAAGTTTCATGAATAATAATATGAGAGAATAAAATAACGAACATGGAATAAAAATATCATTAAAAAATATTAATGTTGAAAAAACATGAAACATAACAAATGAATAACACATGGCTAATATCCAATACATCTACAAATGGTGGAGAGAGTTCGAAAAATGATTAGGTTTACTCTCCAATCCCATACACATTTTCTCATTAGAAATAAAAAATACCAAGTGCGTTGGATCTCTATCATTGTGAACCCATAATAACATTAATATTATTATGTTTTCTATGAATGGAAATTGAATTTATGGTGTAAATATATGCATTATTAATTTATGGAAATGGGTTTTATAATTATTCCTCATTTCACAATCAATAGTTATAATAAATATTATGAAGGGAATAAGGAATTAAATTTTTTTATTTTTTATATCTGAATAAATAATCATAGGTATTAAATTTTATGTCCATTTAACAAAAATAATGATAAATGTTATATAATTGGGTATATATATGACTTTTGAAGATAGTGTTTTAAGGAATAAGTTTATGACTTTTTATGAAATATTGATTGTAGAGTTTTCATTGAATACTGTAGGAAAAATAAAATGGTTATCCATAAAATATTATATTTTTTCATGAAATAAATAATTTTAGTAAATAAATTAAATAATTTTTACATAAAATGACTAATGGATTGAAATGATCCCATTAATAATATTTGATTACAATGAAGTAATTTTATAACTGAACTTGAGTCTTGTATAACCCCATTAAAGGAAGGGATAATAAGATAGGTAAACATTTAATAGAAAAATATATGTAATATAGAATAATTTAGTTACAAAAAATAGATATAAGTTTAAATGAAGTGAGTTATAAATAGAAATACCATAACACAAATAAAATATTATGGTTTGGAGAGATACATTACATTATTTCCAGAATCGTTAGGAACTTTCAATTAGCATTCTAAATATTCATATGCGTTTAATTAATTAAATAATCATGAATATATGAAATCATTATTTTATTTATTATAATTATATTATATTTATTAAAAACCATTTCAATGAGATATAATGTATAATTCTGATTTTCAAAGCGTATTCTTTTCATGTTTCCATTTTGGGAACACATGTGTATAATTATTGAAGTAGTTTTATCCAAAAGGGACTATAACTATAAAATTGAAATGTGTGGTGATATTCATGTCCATAAAAAATTTATATTTTACCAAATATCCATATGGGATCAGACATGGGGATGATTGAATTTGAATAAATGTTTTCGTTATATGATTGGTTTATTTAAAATGTTTTAGCAAAAATCATTAACATGATTTGTTTTGTTTAATTAAATGATTTTTAATACATTAATGAATTATGAAAAATGTTAAAATATAATTATCGTTATCATTATCATCCCCTTATAAAATAATCAATAATGTTTCTATATCTTGGTGGATGGAAGATATATGTTGGTGGTAGAAGAAGAAATGAATTTAAAAGAGAAAGATTGATAATATTTCCTCTTAAATTCCATCCCATGAAAGTCACCTTTAAGAAAATAGGTTTTTCATTTTGCTGATACCAAAACAATATAGAATTTGGGGAGATGGTTGGAAAGAGAACTATATTGAAATTTTTAATGATCTAAGGATTAAAATGTGTAAGGAGAATGTGCTGTATTTATAAGGGGAGGAGATGAATCTTTATAATATTATTATCAGTATATCATTATTCTGTATCAATACTACCAATAGTGATGCATATTGAGTATTTGTAAATAAAAGTTTTCATGTGAGTTATAAATAATGGTTAATTAAATTATCCATGGCTCATAAATTCATCTATATATATTATAATGTTAAATATAATATTTTTATGTATTTCACTATTCCCAAATTTCAATTATTTGAGAAAAATAAAAAAAGTCACCTAAACCAATTCCAGATCTGTACGTTCAAAAAATGAAATCCATTTTTTGGAAGTTGTTTTTATTAATATGTATATTGAGTTTAAATATAAAATTCATAGTTATTTTAAAAATACTAAAATTAATATTTTTATCAATTTTCAGACCTTTGAAAAATTATAATGGCATTAAAAAATTATATTATCATTATAATATAACATAATATAAATTTATAAGACTATATTATTATATTTTATTTTATTTAAAGTCATCATATTTTTCATAAAAATACAAACAAAACAGAAATTCTTGTGAAAAATAAAAAATCATTTTTAATCATTTTTAAAACATCTATCTACATGTATCGTGATTTAATTTTTTCATTTTTTTCATTTGCTGAGATAAAAAATTATGTAACACTCCCAATGGCCTGGATACTATTCTAACAGTAACATTACTAGTTAAAACGGTCAGATTTCTATTCTAAGGGTCAAAATACTATTCCAATTTTTTGATTTTTAATGGTCATATGGGTTCCATACATTATATAAATAAATTATATTTCATTCATTCTTCATTAAATTATACTTTATATCATAGTTATATATATTTAAGTTTCTATGATCAATATTGCATTACTAATATTATGCTATATTTTTATATTATTTTCCATAAGTGTTATTATTATGGGGTTTGAGTAAATCAAAACTTTAATATTTAAGCTATTTTATTTTTTATTTTTTATAAAATTTTAATAATTTCAATTATTATTGATATATTTATTCTTTAAATTGAATTTCCAAATTCATATAATATATTTTTTATTTTATCATGTTGTTTATGAACATTATATAACACTACATTACTAAAGGAAAAAAATTACATTAGAAGGTAAATTCCATTGGTTACATTATAGGTCATTATATACTATCTATTGTTCTTATATTATCATTGGGTTGTTGGGTATTTTATTTATCATTTCTTGAGTTTGATCATAACTAACATTGGATTTTTCCTATCATATAATATGTATGAAAAATGAGACCTCAGAAAGGACAAAATGAGGAAGTGTATAAATATAACTAGATGATTTATATGATGTTGTTATATTTTGGGTTTAGGGGAATGATGTGATCTCAGGTATAAAGGTGAATTAAATGTTATGTATTCATCAACATTGATTTTATTTACTCAATGAATAATGACTATATTATTTTTTTTATGTGGTATTGAAAAAATATATGTCCCATGATATATATATGTATAGAGAAAAAAATATCATATGAAAATGAATGCCTACATATGATATAAATAGTGGAAACATGTATAAAAATATATGTTTTTTATGGTGATCAATAAAAATACATTTAGATATTGATTAGAACCGATGATTTTATACATTCTTCTCTTAAATATAATTTATGGAATCTAGGGTTCAATTTTTTTAAGCATTATGAATGTTGATGCGCTCATAGTTTATGGCTCAATTAACAAGTATTTAGTTTTAATTTGAGAGATACTCTATAAATTTTTTATATTTTTTTCAAAATTGATTTTTGGAATGTAATTCATTAAGTATTATATACGATTTAATATATAGTGATGTTGATGATAAATATCTAAAACTATTTTGGAAATATCTAAAAGAGTTTTTTGTATGGTTTAAAAAGTTATTTCAAATGATGAAATATAATGTGAAATGGTACTATTTATATGAGACTGTATATCAACAAAGAGGTTCATGGGAATATGACTTAATACCCCATTCATATGATATATATGGGAAATACTATATTATACAATATAATTTTGTTCTATGAAATTGAATGCATGATAGTCCTTTGCATATTTTATATGGCACTCATGTGATATTGTATGTCCTTCAACCCAATTGGTTTGGTAGTGTAACATTAATGTGTAATGTTTAAATATCCATATATCTGCTACAATTAAACAAAATTTTCGTATGATGAGACACATAGGGGTCAATGCTTTATTTTGAATTATATATAAAATAACCTAAAATTTAACACAAACATCATAAACATAGCTATTAATTCATACAAGGTCAATAATGTATCAAGGATTTTATAAGGAGGAAACACATTTAATATGGGTCTATATTCATTAATTTCCTCCTATATGGTTCAACATTTATACAAATGCTAAATTATCCTTCCCTCATCTTCAACTGTATGAAATACTACCATATATTGGATTAGATAAGATACCATTCCATAAGATTAGTGATTCATTTCATCTCATAGGTACTCCATGGATGAGTAATTCCTTTATATGTGTCTTTGTGATATTTCTGATGAATATGTTTTCGAAGGAGATGAGGAACCTTTCTAGTGTGAGGTACACATCATAAATGTTCTTAATTAATATATATACATGATTTTTTTTTCACATACTTGGTGATATAGTTTGTTTTGGTTTTCTAATTACTTACACAACCTTGATTAATTGGATATTGACCCTGAAAAACTAATCAAGGGTATTAAATAATTTCAATGTTATTTTATTATTTATGTCATGTTAAAAATGAAGAAATATATAATCATAATTCATGTTATGATATTTATTGTAGGTTGTGAAATATTTTTCTATTAAAATATGGTTATTTTAATTTGTATAATCAAATATGTTTTCCATGGAAGAAATTATGTTATATGATAACACAGTATTCATTTGGTTTACAATGTATCATATGTTGTAATATACATAGTGACATAGATAAAATCCATTAATATTGGATATTCATAGAACACTACATTAGGAGGTCATATGGGAGACTTGTTCCACTCATTGATTTTGAAATAGAGAATCATATAATAAATGTAATATATTTGATATCATATGATGTTAAATCCTAGTTCCCAATTTTTATAATTCTAAATAGAAAAAATATCACATGTCATGATAGCAAAGAAAACTAAAGTAATCATTCATAGAGGTTTTTCGATGAATAATATTTCCATGCACATGATTATCAATTGTAAAGTATGATTGATATCCCTATGTTGTTTTGTATGACTTCTTCTATTTATTAATGATTGTGATATGGTTATCTGCTAAAATAAGATATTTATACTAAATATATTTTTCTAAAATTTCGATAAATATATGATTTAAATTGGTTTTAAATTTTATAGAAAACAAGAAAAAATGGATTTTGGGATATATATTTAATAAAATAATTACAATTAAATTAGTTATAGAATTTTAATAATTATGTAATTTTTTATTTTTTTAATATTATTAAAGTAGATATTCCATAATATTAATTATTAATACCAAAATACATTTTTTAAAGAATATGGGATGAGTTATAATTCAGATATAAACTATTTACATGTAAATTATAATGATTGATTTATAAAGTGTTAATAATTTTAAAAATAGTGCAATATATAAAGTAGTTTATATTTAATATTATAGATTAAATATTATAAATTTTATGCTTTCAAATTTATGGAATAATTACTGAAATATTTTAAGTCATAACAAAATGATTTTTTATGATTGATTATTTATGGAGTTGGCCATAAACAATTAATAATATTTATTTTGTATGGAAATAATTGATTTTATTAAATATAAGGATCATTCTAGTTTAGAGCTTAGTCGAATTAGGCCATCAACATTTCATAAATAAATATTACATCAAAATTATCTAACTTACACTTAGTATCCATTTTTCCACAAAACAAAACATTTATGATCTTACATGTTTTCCTTCCTTGTCAAATCATTATAATTTTCATATGAACTCATCCATTTACCTCCATATCCATAAGACCCCTTGATTTTTTTAATTTAGCATGAAAAACAAATCTATTTAATATACATATAAAATGAATGAAAGACACTTATTAATTCATGGATACTTATACACAATTTTTCTTTTTCAAAATTAATTAGTGGGCTCAAAATAAAAAAACATTTCTCAAGAAGTCAACTTTTTTTCTTAATATTTTTATAACACATTTCATATGATGTATTATAGGAAAGAATAAAAATGATAATGGTTCTTTTTTAACAACAAAAAAATTTTAAAAATTAAAAAAAGTTCTACATTTTACACTTTCTATGTAACATATACTTTCATAAAAATACAAGAACACGAGTAATTACATAAAATCATTACATAAATAACATATTATCATCCGATAATTGATATTAATATTTTTCTAAGAATAAAATGTATTATATAAGAATATTTTAAGGCTAATATCCATGAAAAATTCACATGGTGCATATAGTCTCATAGAGAATTAGGTTTACTCCATAATTTCTAACATAGCATCTCATGAGATAAATGATTTAGCCAATTAATTGGAGAGATATCTCAGAGAACTCATCATAAAATGTCCATAATTATGTGTTCCAAAAAAGTAATAAATCATAAGGAAAAATAATAATTACATGTGGAATGAAAGTGGTTACCTTATATAGTTTTATATCATAATCAAAATAAATTTCCTAAAGAATGAATTTGAGAAATGAGAAAAAGGAAGGTTTTAACAAGTTACAGTAGAGGAGAATAAGATAAATATAATTTTGGGGGAAATATATATAGAATTTAGATTAATTATAAAACATTTATGAGATATATAATGTGGGTTTGGGACAGAAAGGTATTAACCCATTGAAAAAGTATGGTTATGAAAAATCCATTAAATCAATAAGGAAAATGTTTCAAATAAGAAAATAATCATTAAATTTATAATTATTTATTAAAATAATAAGAGAAAAAGGTAGAGTGATGTTTTACTTGAAGAAAAAAAGAAATATTAAAATAGAATCAAAATATCAAATAGAGGTATTGGAGGTGGGGAAGGTTGTTGATGCCTAATATTTAACAACAAAACATTCATTTCACATTTATAAATAAATTCAAAACATTTCATTTAAATGTAATAAAATTACATTTATTTAAAACATTTGAATGAAATTAAAAAAAGATAAATAAAATTCCCATTATAATTCATTCATTTCCTCATTAATTCATCAGTAAAATAATTTTATTTATTTGGAAAATAGAAAAAATATTTAGAAAATAATTCATCAAAACATTAAAAATAAGTTTCATAAATTATATTTTCCCTTACAGAAAACCATAAAACTATTTCTATTTAAAATAATAGTAAATAATCTAAATTATTGTCAAACATATTCTTCAGAATCCATTAAAGCATAAATAAATATTTTCTTAAAACATTTATAAGAACATGGACGTAGAAGAAAAATCACTAGAAAGAATTTTTAAAAAAAATTAAATAAAGTACCTTACCAAGAGTTCAACAATAACTTCTTGATATTTACAAGACACACTATGTTAGATAGTGTAAAAAATATGACACATCGATCTTAATGAAACAACTAAATATTTTTATTTAATTTAAAAGTTAAAACCATGTCATTTGAATTGTCGGTATGAATAAGATTAACTAAATTATAAAAATGTTATTTACACATGTATATATAAATAATTTTTTTGAGACCAATTAATTATTCAATAAAAAAATTCTTTTTAATATTTAATGAAATATTTTTCTGAAAAAAACTATTTAAATGTGCACAGGTGTTTTTCATATAAATAAAATAAACAAAGGAATCATGTTCGATTATATTAATTAAAAATATTTAATTTTATATATAATGATTA
Organism: Viscum album; assembly: GCA_963277665.1. NCBI lineage: Eukaryota > Viridiplantae > Streptophyta > Magnoliopsida > Santalales > Viscaceae > Viscum > Viscum album. Next base: position 673,242,407 of record OY728133.1, read on the forward strand.
ATATATATCTTATTTATTTAATGATATGTATATAAATATAATTTTACACATAAATAGATGAATATTACTAAATGATTTCTTTTCAACTTTTGATAGTGCACTTGATTTAAAAATAAATTATCATAATTTTTTAAATTTTATTTGGAAACAAACATCATTTTTTAAATAGTAATATCAACATTTAATTTGGTTTATTTTTATTCATTTTCTCTAACATTATAATTTTTCATGAATATTGAAAAATACATCATTTTAATTGAAAACTTAATTTTCATCAAAATAATTTATAATGTTGATTTGTATTGTAAAATGTTTTTAATGTAAAATTAGATTAATTATACATATATGAATCCCATTTAGTATGTCGAGATCCTTTTCATATTGATTGTGGATATAAAATTATTTCAATCATATGAACATTTTTACTTTAATAATTCTCTTTCTCACATAGTCTATAAGATTAATTTTAAATTAATTTTATCCACTTATGCGTTTTAAATTTTGAATAATTGGAAAAATGTTTAGAAATATATGTAAAATATTTATGAAATAGGTTGCCATTATTTTTTTGATAATATAAATATTAAACTCAGTAATTTTTAATAGAATGGTTATGGGTAAATATTGTAATTAATGGTAAAAATAATCCTAAGAATGGTTAAAAAGTTAACCTAAAACATGTTAATATTTTATTCTATCATTTTTTTATTAAAATTATTTTTTGGTATAATTTAAGACATGTTGTAGCCAATTAGATGACTTCATGACCCTTATAGTATTATATATTTAAGAAAAGTCAAACTTGTCACATTAATTTTTTTATTATGTATAATATTTCTAATATAGGGTCATTCAAAATATATCTTTGACTATAAATACTAATTTTGGAAAAATATATACCTTCATCATTATTATTTTTTATTTTTTAGTGAAGAAATAATTTCTACAATGGATTTCTAAACAATGATGCATTAATTGTTTAAATAATGGAAATATGAGATGAATGATCTTAATGATATTAAAATAAATATAATTTGAGATAAATAATTTTAATGCCCAAAAATTATAGACTAATTTAAAATTTTCTTTAATGTATAAGAGTTTTTTTTTCTAATTTTATGAGTGTTTTTTTAAAAATCAGTAAAGAATATTGTTATAATTGACATTATTGATATTTTAAAATATATAATATATTTTTAAATGATATAAAATTCATAAAAATAAGAAATATAATAAAATTATTGGGATAAGGATTAAAATTTCATATGTTAAACATTTATTGTTATTTTTTCTTTTTATAGAATCTATATTAACCATTAAGGACTAAAAATACCTGTTATTACAATATAAATTTATGATGATAAATAATGGTCAAAACAAAATGAAAAGAACTAAAAATAGTAGAAACATGCCTAATTTTTATTATATGAATTTATTTAAATTATTAATTATCCTATTTTTAAAATAAATAATTTTGGTTCAATTTGGAAAATAAAATGAATTTATATTTATTTAATTGTTTGATAAATTACCAAAGTGCCCCACCGATCTCCAATAAAAAGGAACCTCTTATTTTTTTTTGACACATAAAAACTATTTTGGTTCAGTAAATATATAACAAATAACTTCATAGATAACCTTAACACACTATAGAAGACTTATTTTAGACATAACACACACCTTATAGGTGTTAAGGTTAAAATCAAAGGAGGTTGTCCGAAGAAGAGGTTTATTTTTCATGTAAATGTTTTAGTTTTGTATCTTATTCCAAATCATTAAAATCATATTAAAACAAGATAATATAATAAATAAATTATCCTCCATATATCTATATTTTGTTATGTTTGTGTAATGACAAATACCCATAACCCCTTCTATCAAATGGGAAATTAATTTATCATTCGTGTGTTTAGCAGATTACCCCTTGTGAAGAGATGTAATTCATTTTCCAACACGGTGTGTCAAGATTCGTTTAAATAATGAAATTAAAAATTATATATAATATTTTTTAAATATTTATCATTTTGAAAATATTATAAATCATTTCATTTATTACCTTTCCATGTACATAAAAATGGTAACATCATTCGTGCGTACAAGTGAATTATCACATCTATGAAGCGATGTGATTTGTTTTTCATCGACGAATCACATGATTGATTTATATAATTTTATTAAAATAAAAATACGTGTATTAATTATATTATTATCATTATATAATGATAAAAAAGTACTTACCTTTGTTCCTTAATGATAATTTAATAATAAAAACATTACAAATGCGCATATAAAACATTTTATCTCGCTGGCTGTAACATAGTTCATTTTTCATATTCGTATTTAATGGATATATTTAAAATATTAATTTATGTATAATTTGTTTTAATATTTCATGAATATTATTCTTTAGATTATGGACTAATGACAAATATTTCTATAGACACCATACAAAATTAATTTGGGACTCAAGTACCAGATATCATCAACACACCTAATATAAACTAAAATAATAATGAACTTGTTATAACATGAATGTAAGTTTTATTAAAGAAATAATAAACATGATAAATTTTCTCATGAAGTTCAATAATTAAATAAATTTTATTATTCAAGAATACATTTCACATAGGTGAAAATTCATACTATAGGTAAGGGAATTATTATCTCAATTTACTTTCTTTGAGTTAAACATCTACTTCATTGGTTATGCCATGATATGATGATGTTTGAAATGAATTATGATTATATTATGTTTTTAATAAAATCCTTCATTTGTATTTATAGTTAATACTCTCAATCGATTAATTTTATTAAATATCCGTTCAATGATTTGATCTTTTCAAGTAAATTTTATTTGAAAAAAATCATTTAATGTTTTTATTAATGTAAATAAAAAAATATTTATTAACTTATACAGAATCAGAGGATTTTCACATAGTCATTACAATTTAATGATAGAGTTCTGACTTTATAACATTTTATGTATATTTTTCATGAAAATTTAATCATTATAATGTGTGTAGTGGTTTGATTTTAAATTTATTTTTAATAGGATAATGTATTTTGATATCCAAAAGTGTTTTTTATGAGTTTAAAATATCTTTATTGGAATTATATATAATAATAAAAATTAAGCATAAAATATTTTATTTTTTATATGGTCCTTTTGTATAAAAAATGAGGTGTCCTAGATAACATCAAGAAATCCCATTATAACATAACAAGGAATGGCCCATATAGCATCAGGAAGTCTAGTTGTAGCTTAACATGGGGTGTCCAATATAGCACTATGAAGTCTAGTTACACCTTAACATGGGGTGGCCCAAATAGTTGTAGATGATCAAATTAAAAATTGACACATATTGACCTTGATAGTACCAGGTAAGAACATTGTATAATAATAAGGTGTGTCTCATATAGCATCAGGTAATCCAGTAATAGAATAATTGGGTAATTAAAATTTTTGAAGTGGACCATAAGGTTTTTCTAATGAAATTGTTATTGAATTGGATTTAGTAAAATGATGTTATAATTCACCAAAATAGGATTTAATTTCGTGAGATGGGTTTCAATGACTTTATTTGAAAATTATATATGTTTTTTTCATGGGGAATGTTTTTATTTCATATGCTCAACAAACATGGATTATAATGGTAAATGTTATACAAGTTTTTTGTTTTCACTAGAATAATATTTTTTATTTCTTTAACATCCCTTACTAATATTTTAGTGATCATAAAATCTTTTTAAATAATATTCACATGATTTTTAAGGAAATAGATGAATTCATGTTGGTTGTTATGTAAATTTCTCATAAAATAAATAATATTTTTTATGAGTTTTATGGGGTGGAAATAATTGATATAGAGTATAAGTGTCCCTTTATATTTTATGAGTTTATTATGTAATTGTTTTCCCCAATTGTATAAAATTATAATAGATTATTACCCTCAAATGTGAATTCTTGTTCAAAAACACGAGTATATGTAATGCTTAAGGGTGGGTCCTTACAAATCATATAAAATGATGATTTATATATTTATAATGGTTAGGATAATGTCAATAAATTTACATGAAGTATTTTAACACGGGATAATATAAAATAAAATATCATTTAATGATTACCGTGTTACTTCATCTATGAAATTTATATTCCGAATGTTTTCCATTCATGAAAATTGGAAACTGTAATAGGAAGGAACTAAGATGAATTTATCCATTCAAATCATCATAATGAGATGGTTGGAGTTAGAACAAAATAGATTGTTTCATTGATTAATCATCTCACATAAGCTATTAATGGTGGGGGTATCACTACAAGTGAGGATCCTGATCTACCACGAAGGGATATGTTAATAGTGGACAATTAAATGAGTAAAAATCTCCCATAACTCTGTGGATCATCTGACACCATAGTAGTAGAAGTATGGAACAATTCCCTAAAGAGGGAATTTGTAGTAATGTGGTGTTTATAACATCAAAAGGTAAATCTAATTGTCTATTATTTTGAAGATGAAACCAAATGATGGTGGTATTAGGTTATAAATACAATATAGAAAATTGTTATTGATTCCATATAATGATATACATTTACGAATATAATCCATCAAAAATATTTGCATTAGATTGATAAAGATAGGATGGAGAAAAAAATATTGGAATTAAAGAAAAATTATAAAGGTTCAGTGGCCACATTTAAAGAAAACTTAATTATATTGGAATACTGTGTTAAGAATTTTATTAATGAAATTGGTAGTAATATTAATAGATTTTACACAGAATTGAAATAAATTCTATAGAGATATTCTTATTCATGAGAAATTAAATGTTATGAGAAATTTTTTTTGTGTTTAAAAAGTTGATAAGGAGTTTTACAAAAAATATGTTCCCCGAGATCACAAGAGTAAAAAACAAACAAGATGGCAGGAAATAGAGAATAATTAAATTAATATATTTTGAGGTAAATATTGAAAATTTTCATAGTGTGGAAAATTACATTTCAAATAATGTTTTATATGATATGAGAATCTTTTTTGGAAGTAATAATGTTATCTGCTTAAATTTAATAATGTCCTTTTATCATAGAAAAAACCTACTGTTTTGTGATGGTCAACATTATGATGACAATTTTCTATGACAATATATATTAATACATGAGGGTTATTTTTATCTTCATTGTAAGTGTTTTGATAAATAGAAACATATTATGTGTTATCTCTTGTGACCTTCATACTTCAATTTATTTTTCTCAAGTGGATGTTTCATTGATAATTTTTCAGATGTGGGTTTTCTAGAAAGGCATTTCATATTCAAACCCTAGTTACCATGACCATGTTTAAATAGGAGGAAAAAATTTTTTAAATTATGAATGAATGTAAAATAAATATATTTTATGATGGACAGACTATGTTAGATGTCATACCAAATATTCCACATCGAGCTTAAACAATCACCTAAATATTTCTATTTATAACGGTTGTTATAACACAGTCATTAGAATGGTGGGTATGAACTATATTAAATGAAATATTAAAATATTATTTACATATTTACATATATTGAATTCTTGGGTGACCAATTAATTATAAATGATTGTATTACCCTTAAAAAATTAATGTTTTCTGAAAAACTATTTAAATTCACATAAGTTTTCATTATACCAATAAAATAAAATAATAATCCTTGTTGAATTATATTAATAATATAAAAATAAATATTATATTAAATCTAATTTTTAACATTATTCCTATTTTATATATATAAGAAATAAATAGAAAATAAATTTTACACGTGAAATAGTTGAATTTTACTAAAGGTAGTTTTCCATCCTATTGATAGCTCACTAGTTTTCAAACTACATTTTGACACATTTTAGAATATTATTTGACAAAATAATATCTTTTTGGAAATTTTTATATCAAAAATTTACTTTTGCTAATTTGTTTTGGTATTTTTATCTTATGTTTCATTTTGTAAGAATAGTGAAAAATAATACATTTTAATTGAAAACTGTATTTTCATCCAAATAATTTATGATGATAAATATTATTTTTAAATTATTTTTATATTAAAATTAGATCAATTATACATATATTAATCCATTGTGGTTATTTTAATCTTATTTATATTAAATCTAGATAAAAATCATTTCATTATTTTGACCTTTTTCACTTTAGGAACCATCTTTCTCGTTGCATCTATGAGTTTAATTTTAAATTATTCTTATCAATTTTGGTTTTTGATTATTTAGAATTGTATTCCATATTTTTATTCATTTATTCAATATTTATTAAATAGTTAACTTTTCTTCTTTTCAAATTTGATTAATAAACATTGTAATTTTTATTAACATTGTTTTGGGTAAATCAAGTAATTATGGGAATATATAATTATTATAAGGATAAACAATTGAACCTAAAACATATTGTAATTTTATTTTATGAGTAATTTTAGTATAAAATAATCAATGGGTCAAATTTATAACCTATTTTATCCTCTTGAATTACATTAGGCTCATTATAGTGTTTTATTTTTAAGAAAAGTCAAACTTTCCACATTAATTTTGTTAATAAGTATAGCGTTTATAATATAGTGTTAAAAAGAATAAATATTTTACTTTAATTAGGAATATGAAAACTAAAAAAATTATATTCATCAAAAAGATTTATTTATAATATTTCGTGAGCAACTAAATACCGTGAAGGATTTCCCAAGGGATTTTTTTATATTGTTTATTTAATGAAAATATCAAATAAATGATATTCCAAATATTAAGAAAAATATAATTTTAAATAATTATTGTCATGTCATATTTTAAAATTTTTCATTTCAATTTTCACTGATTTTTTAAATGAATAAAATCTAATTATAATATTTATCATGATTTTCTTAAAATTAGAAGTAAAAATAGTGTGAAATTTTTAATTAACGATATTTTAAAGCAGATAATATTTTACTAAATGATAAAATAAAAAATTATTAAATTTTGAAAAATTATTGGGATAACTATTTAAATGACATAATTGGTCTCTTTATTTGTATTATGGATTTTTATATTAACTTTATTAACATTCAAATACTAAAAACATATGTTGTCATAGTAAGAATTAAAGAGGTTAAATATGGGTTAAAAAAAGATAAAGACTAAATTAATAATTACAACTTATATAATTTACACCAGGTTAATTAATTTCGACCCATTATCCTAATAAATTCTAAATAAATTATTTATGAGCCATTTTAAATATTAAATTAATTTATATTAATTTAATAATTTGAGAAATCCCAAGAGTTCCCCTTTCATATCTTATAAAAGGGAACATCTTCTTCTTTTTTATTCAAAAATAAAACCTATTTGGTTCTACAAATATATACACAAATTCTATACTAGAATAACTATCCACATTATCAGATAAAATATTATAGGAATAACACTCAACGTATAGGTTTTAATATGTTAATAAAATAATATTTTATAAAGAAGAGGTATAGTTTTCATCTACATGTTTAAGTTTTATTTCCTATTCCACTTCATCAAAATAATAATAAAACATGATAAGATATTAAATTTATAATCCTCTACATACATATTTATTATTATTAGTTTTTCATGACCATTTTCCATATATTTTTCTATTAAATTGTAAAATATTTCATCATCCATGTGTATGGCATACAATTGTCTAACGAACCGATGTAAATCTTCTTCTGTCACAATTTATCATGTATGTTTTTAATGATGTAATTAATGTTTATATAAGATATTCATGAAAAATTTAACATTATTATATGTTAATATGTCATTTTTTTACCTTTCCTTTCATAGAAAATGATTACATCATTCATGCATACGTGTGAATTATCACCTCCATGAAGCGATGTGATTATTTCTTCAACACCACATCAATTGAATGATTTATATAATAATATATAAATTATTTATATTATATTAATGATATTATGATCATTATATAATTAAAAAATTATACTTACATTATTTATGTACTGATCATTGAAAAATAAAACCAATAATCATGTGTATGTATGGATTACCATCCACATGATTGTAACATAATTCAATTTTCATATACCTATTTAATGTATGGATTTAAAAGTATAATTTTTGAGTAGAAGTTATTATTAATTCATGTATATTAGTTTATATATTATTTATTATTGTACACATTGTCTATAGATGTCATACCGATGCAATTTGTAACTAAAGTACTAAATATCATCAAAACATCCAATGTAATCATAAAAAATTAAATATTTTTTATATCATGGTAATAATTTGTATAAAAAGAATAATAAAAATCGGAAATGTAAAAAAATTAAATTATTAACATATTTTAATTATTAAGTATATATAGAAAGGACATACGTGAAAAATAAGACTCAATGTAAGGGAATTCTTAACCCAACAATATTTTTTTACTCAACATATTCTTCACTAGTTATATCATGATAATATTATGTGTGAAGTAAATCTTTATTATCTACAATTTTTTCTCCACTTAATTTATATGGTTTTATTTTTAATACAGATAAATATTTATTTTTTAAAATAATCAATATAATAATATGATATTTTAATGGGAGGTTGTTTTGAGAATTAATATTTTAAAGATTCTTTATTAAAAATAAAAAATAATGTTTTTAGCTTATACAACAGGATATTAATTTCCCATAGTCATGAAATATTTTTTATATGATATGTATTTTACTTGTATTCATAGTTATTTTAAACAATTATTTATTTATGATGTGAAGAATTTTTTTATTTTAAAATTCATTTTTACAATAGAAAGGAAATTTTTATAACAAAAACTAATTTTCTTATGAGTTTAAAAATGTTTTAAAAATTATTTATGATAAAAAATTGTTTTTATAAAAAAAATATTTTATGTATGGTACATGTGTATTAATCCTGTGGTGGCACAAATAGCCTAATGAAATCACATTACATCTTGACATGGTGTGGCCCAGATAGTACTTGGATAACCCATTACATCATAACATGTGATGGCCCAAATTTCAATGGGTACGAAAATTATAGCTTAACAAGGGGTGTCCTAGATAGCTCTACGTAAGCCCATAATAGTTTTATTAGGTAATTGTTTTTTAAATTCAGACATAACACTATTAGAACTAAAACGTTTATAAAAGTAGTGAATGTATATGATTCTCTAATTCACTAAAAGAGAAATTAATTGATAACTATTGGTTTTGATAATTTTATTTAGAATGATGAATTTTTGTTTTTCAAGTTGAAGTGTTTTATTTCATATTCCAAAATAATATTTAAGAGAAAGGTAAAAATTATATGAGTTATAATGTTTTCACTGGATTAAATGATTCCATTATCTTATATCACTTACTGATATTTTTGTGTGCATCCCACAATTTTATATTTTTTTCACGGTATGTGTAAGTTAAATTATGAAGTCATGATGATACACGTGATGAGTTTTCATGAAATAAATATTTTTTTTGTTTTTATGTGATTTATTTCACAAAATTTTGATACTGATTGTATGTTTCTTCTTTTAATATATGGTTTCACTATGTAATATTTTGGCCTAATTTCTAAAACTCTAAACCGAATATATCCTCAAATGCGAATTCTAATACACAAACACTAGATTATATTATACTGAAGTTTAGATCCTTACATCAAAAAGTTATTTAAATTATTTATCATCCTAAAAAATGAAATGATTTTTATTATTTACTTCATTGAGACCCATTTTTAAGTTTATGATCTGTTTAATTTTATTTATTATTATTTTATTTAATATTACTTAATTATTTATGTTGACATTAGACGTTTTGATGATATTCATCACTTAAACACAAAATGAATTCGACGTGTTGAAAAAAGTCAATATGTTCATTATTTAATAATATATAGAATTATAATAACTAAATATTTTCTATTTTTATACATCAATTATACATTTAAAACATATAATGAAATATAGTTTTGAAAATTTATCTATGTTGCAATCATGGAGACAATATTTCATATGTAAGGCAGATAAGAGTTTCCATTTTTAAATGATCATGATGGAAAGAATGTATGCATTATTTTACCAAGAATTAATTTTCATTATATCATATGTTTCATATTATTTCATTAAATAATCTTTTTTATACCATCAATGTAATGTATTAATAAAAACGAATCACATCACTTATTAGACAAACAATGTTATCATATTCTAAAGAATAGAAATATGAGAAAATATATGATATATTACATTCAAAAAATGAAAAATATGACATTAATATCACATATATATAAAAGGGTATATAGATCGTCGTAAACTTGAACGGCGGTTTAGTTTCCCAATAAAATGGAAGAAAATATGAATGAAGGCCATGTAATTAAAAAATTAAATTATTATTATTTGGGATATACTAATTTTATTATATCATCATTGTTTAATAATATTTGAAATAGGTGTATTGGGAAATAAAAAAATGATTAGTTAAGAACGATAACTATTCTTCAAACAACCTCTTTAGGTTTACTCCAAAACCCATTATTGGATGGTTTATAATCATCAAAATGACATTATAACACTGGAAATTATATTAGTAATGGATTTGGGAGATATTGGTTGGTCCAAAAGGATGTTTATTTGTGATGAAAAGAGGAGGGGATGTACCCTTTTATATGTATGAGTAGAATATCTTTTTGATTTTCATAATAGATTAAATTAATATAAATTAATTTAAAAAGACTGATCTAAAATGATAGTATTATAATATTTTTGGTTCATGTGTAAAAATAATATTATCCAATAAATTTTTAATTGTTTAGCCAGTGTTTTTACCCTAATCTTTTTATTTTAGCATCCATTAACCCTTTTTTTAAATACTATACTAACACTTTTTGCACTCTTTTGGGGTCAATATAATTAATATGAAATAAAAATTACCTATTCAATGGAACATGATTAATATTTTATACCATATCCAAAAAAACTGTCATAATATTGTATTTTTATAATTTTTAAATCATTTAATAAAATATTATTTATTATAAAATATCATTAATGTTATTTAAAAAACTATTGATTTAATTTGAAGTTGAAAAAAATGACAACAGTGGAATTATAAAAAATTGCATTTACACATAAATATCTGTGTATATTTATCTAAAAATTAATTTAATACAATATTTCATTCCATATATAATACTTTGAAAATATTTATAATCATTTATTTATTTATTTTTTATTAATTAAATAAATATTGTGTCATTATTGCATAGGCATTTAACACAACTACATCACTACTAAAATACATAAATAAATCACCATGATGAAAATAAATCATGTATATTTCATAGAAGGTTTTATATTATAACATAAGTGGTTTTTATCCCCCTCAAAAAATATTATTGTAATTAATATAACAAAAGTGACATTTTTTTATTTATTTTTATTGAAATATTATAATGGTCAATATGAAATATATATGGTAACAAATGATAATATATTTTAGAATTTGATTTAAATTATAGAAATAATCTCATAAAATTGGATAAATAAATATTTTACTGTCAATTTTTAGTCACTATCATAGTATTTTCAACAATAATTACTTGATTTACCCTTATTGTGGTAATAAATATTTATTGTAGTTAATATTAATAATGAATTGAAATTATTTATAAATTATTAAAAATAATAATAGTAATAATTATTCCAAATATGAATCCATTTTATCAAATTAAATACATATAATTTTCATAATTTAATATAAAAATAAACCTACAAATACGATGAAAAGTGGTTTTCCAAAGAAAATGTTTCAATAATTATAAAATAAATTATATGAAAATTCAAATTAAAATGAAATCCAATGAAATAATTTGGATTAATTATAATATAAATTAAATAAATATAAATTTTCAACAATTTAAATTAAAATTGAACTATTCAAATACTTTAAATGAAAATATACTTTTTTATAAATTATGTACTTATCATTAATGATTAAAAAATTAATGTTTCAAAAAATTATCAAAAGTTTAACTCTATGATATTCTTTACTATTGTAGTTAAAAACTTAATATTTTATAAATAAATTTTATAAAATTTGATAAAAGTATTTTCAAAATTATATTTTAGAATGCAACATAATCCGTTTTTAGAAAAAATATATTTTTTCCCAAAAATTTGATTTATTATTATCCCCTGACTAAAAACATATTAGATAAATTAGAAAACATTTTAGGTTTATTTATTATTTAAATTTCATTAAAATAATTTAACAATAGTTATTTATTTAATTTATTATGATAAAAACACATTCTATGTATAAAATAGTATTTCAAAAAACATTTATTTTAATTTTTAAATGATTTAGTTTTGATTTTAAAAAATTTGATAAACAATGAATTTATTTTATACTTGTATAAAATATACACATTAATATATATATTTAATTTTATTAAAAACAAAAAAAAATTCTTAGTTATAATGTTCGTATTTAAGTATTAAATTTTGTGGTTCTTTTGGGATTTTTGTTGTGTGTCATATACGCTGTCGAACATAGTTTTTTTCAAAAAAAATCAGGATGTTATATTACATCCCACCCCAATTAATAAGCTGAGTCATATAATTTTATCAGGTTCTTGGTATAAAAAGGATTGATATATGAAAATACGTTTTTTGAAACCCTGCATCATAAAAAGTGTCAAATAAATTTCCACTAGACAAGTGGGAGAAAATATGAAGGCCACACATTATTTGGTTTCCAAATTAGATAACATTAGTTGGAAGTTATAATATAGAAATGGATAAAAAAAATTTAGTGTGAAAATAATTATGAGGACTGATATATATCATTGATAAAAATAAATAAAATGATCTATATAAAGTTAATGACAAATAAACTAGAAACAGATGATGTTTGAGAATGACCATGGATTAATAAAAAATGACGGTAATAAGATATCCTTGTTGTTTCAATATCCATTTATTAAATTTTTAGAATTAATTTTCTATTTAGTTGAATAACATAAGGAAATTTACTTACTTGATGTTTATAATTTCATCCTTTAACCAATTTCTACTATAATATAATCTTTTTCTCTAAATAATGAAAATTTAAGGAGGATTTTTTATGACTGAGGAACTAAAATAAACTTTTATTGGACCACATTATTCAAAAATAATACATAGAACTTTATCAAAGATTTTTTCATTAACCAACTTAAAAATGGGTAAACCCAGATAATTCTAAAAATTTATAATCCATGATATGATGAAATTCATATTTAATCACCAAATACTCAATAATAACACCAAAAAATAAAATCAAATCATTAGAAAAATAAAAAAACATTAAATTCATTATAATATTCATGTTTATTATTGAATCCAAAATATTAGAATGATTTGATCAATCATTATTAGAAGATATATATATAAATTACCTCCAAACAACATCAATAAATATTAAAAACTCAAACAAAAAATGTATATTCCCTTATCATATGACCTCCAAGATATGATAATAATTTGACATTATAATAATATATGATTAAAAAGGGAAATAAATTATTATAATATTATCCTTAACTTATACATAGAATGTTCCCCAAAAATTAAGTTATTTGTATTTGAAATAACATTAATCACTTAATCACCACATCAATTTTCAATACAATGGTGATAAAACACGTGTTCCCAAATAACCCATAATTATATCAACATAAAATATTATATATCCTCTAAATATTATCCATACAATTAGCCACATTTCTATAGAATAAAAATAAAATTTACCCATATTACTTTTTTCACTAGATAAAATATTAATCCCAAGGGTAATATTACCATAACTATTTCATAAAATTCTCTTAAACAACTTAGACATAAATCACATAAAACCTAAAAATGGTGTCTATACCTTTTTTACTTATGTTTAGTCGTAAAAATATAACCCAATAATGGTATCCATAACAATTAAGTAAAAATGAAATGAAAAACCTAATCTAAATTATTATATAAACATATCCTATGATAGTAATTATAAGGATCCAACATTAAACTTTACATAGTCATGATTTTTAGTTCAATAATTATTTTTATTACAATTTATTAAAAATAAGTTTATATTTTTATATAATTAGGATATAAAACTTAAATAAATAAATATAACTTTAAAATGTGGACACTTCTATTTAGTATGCACTTTTCCCATAGGAAAACTATTATGATATAAGAAGTTTTCTTTTCATTAAATACATCACAATTCTAATATTCACCTATGAATTTTCCATACTCATCCTTAATACACAATGAAATAAAAATAAAAATGTGGAATGAGCCAAAAAATCACAATAAAGGACATATAAAAAGAATAAACAAAACAAGGTAGTTAATGAATACATATACTATAGTTCTATTTAAAAAAATATTGAGATCAAAATAAACATTTTGTTTCCCAATAAGTAAACTTTACTTCTGAAATATTGTCATAAAAAATTCATATTAAATCTTAATGGAAAAAATAAAACACGAAAATGTTCTCTTTAGTCTTAAAAGACCTCTGAAATAATTTTTTAAAAAATATATATATTTAAACATTTCAATGAACAATATACTTTCCTAGAAACAAATGATATGTGTAATCACATTGAAGAGTAAAATACAGTACATAGTATTATAATGTAATAGAAACATAAGATGTTTGGGAGATATACAAAACATGACATAATCATAAATCAAGAATAACCTCAAAGACGTCACATGGTGGAGAGTCTCATAGTAACTAAATTGCTTTAATAATATTTCCCCATATCATAATCAAGAGAAAATTTCACAAATATTGAATTCAAGAAATGAACATAAGTCATAAATTATCCCATAAAATAGGTTGAGAATAATCTTGTTATATAAGTGATAAACATCTATATAAAATTTAGAATCATAACATAAATCTTAAGAGAGATATAAAGTGAGTTAGAGAGGTAATGGTCCTAACCAAAAGAAAAAGGGTGGTTTAGAAAGAAAACATTCACCCATAATCATATCTTATCCATATATCAAAAAATCATTTCTATTAAAAATAATTTCTAAAATATTTTGAATAATGTTAAATATGGTTTTTATAAAATGAAAATAAGGAATCATATAATAGAATCTGAAAATAAAAAAATGGTTTCAACGGAGTTAATTAAAAATGGCTTCATATATATTAAAATAAAACATTTTAATTGTCATATAAATAATGTAAAAAATTTCAATATAAAATATATAAAAGGATTCCTTTTGAGAACCTATGAAATAATGTTAAAAGATTCGTTAAATTTTTTTATAAATAATTTAGTTCCATAAAATTTCATTAACAAATGTATTTTAAGAATATGTACATTGAATATAAGGATTTATAATATATATTTTTTAAACATTTTATATTTTGTTTTTAATGTAATGTGTACCTTGGGTCGACCCTAAAAAATATCCCTTTTTAATTTCATTTTAATTAAATTAAAATTTGGTAAATATAAACCATATCGTATATTGAAAAGTAAATAAAAATAATCTTGATTCATTTAGAAGAACATGGTCATGGAAGTAATATAGTTGGAAGGGAAACATTAAAAGATGATTTTTAAAGAGAAAGTATCATATAATGTATTAAAATCATAAAGATTGATCTTTATCTTACTATATAATAAAATTGTATTAATTATATTAATTTATTAAATAAATTTTCTTATTAAATTATTACATTTATTTTCATCAATTTTATTTACAAATAATAAATCACTTAACTTCACTTTGGACATTTTGATGATAGTCTACTCATAAGTCCAAAATGACTTAGGTAGGTTCACTATGTTTAATGTGTTAATTATTTTATCATATCCATAATTATAATAATTCCATAATTGGAATTTTTATACATCTATTTTACCTTAAAAACAATCATGAAATATTGGTGTTAAAAAATCACTACTTAATAATCATGATGATGGTAGACCATTCATACGCATAAGTAACATTTCCATTTTTCCATGATCATTATGGGACAATGTTTTTTTATTTAATAAGTATTTAAAGATAATTATAAAGTTAATATATAATTTTTTCTATAATTAAACTTACATGTATCAACCATTTGATGCAATAATGAAACCCAAATCACATGGCTTTGTTGAAGTGGCTATCGACATTAACTCAGAAATGATGTTTCATATTTCAATGAATGTAATGGTGAGAATAAATATAAAATATCACATATATATATAATTAATAATTTAATTAATATATTATACATTAATAATAATTCCATCATCATAAATACCAATGACTGGCGATAAAAGAAAATGAATTACTTTATTTCGCAGGTCTGTATTCATCTATACATACGAATGATGGTTTATTTTCCTATTTGATTGAAGGTGAGTTATTTTTAAGATATTAAATTAATGTAATAAAATATAAGTATATGGGATATAATTATGTTATTATATCATCATGGATGAATATTATTTGGAAGAGGTGGAATAAGAAATAAAAAAAATGATCAGTTAAGAACAATACCTCTTCTTTGGAAAACCTCTTTAGGTTTACAACCAAATCCTTACTATGAGGTTTTTTAATAAAAAAACCCTCTTGTACATGGTAAATTTATTAATTAAGGGTTTTAGTTTGTTATTGGATGAATCAAAAGGATTTTTATTTGTAAAAAAGAGGATAACATGCTCCCTTTCATAATTGAGGGGAGGGACACATTTGGAATTTCTTAAAATTTTATATATAAATTAATTAATTTCAATGGAAAAACATTAAAAATGACATAATTAGAAATTATATTGATTATGAGTCGGAATAATATAATAAAATAATATTTAGAAAAGTTTAGTAATTTTATCTTACCACTTTGCTTTAACTTACGTTTACCGATTTTGACAATTATTACGGTTACATAGTTTTTTCTATTTTAGTGTCAGTATAATTACTATAAAAGAGAAATTTGAAAATAAATAGAAAATGGTTTATATTTTCAACCATATACCAATAAAATGTTTGAATATATTATTTTTATGAATATTAAATAATTTATTAAAATAATATTTTTTAAATTTAATATTAGTTTCATCTTCTGAACTATTCATTTAATTTAATTAAGAAAACTACTTTAAAAATTGTAATTCTAATATATTAAACTCACACATCACTGTAATTTTATATTTCTACAAAATGATGGGAACATAATAATTCATTAAATTTATATAACTTTTAAAAATTTTCAAAATATTTATGTTTTTTTACTTTAATAAAAAATTGTTTTGATTTTGTGTAAGGATTTAAAGTAATTGTATCATTGATAAAAAATTAAATTAAATTTAGATATAAAACTTTCTTGTATCTTTCAAATTACTATTTAGGACTAAAAATATATAATTTTCATCCCTATGACAAAATATTATTATTTTTAAAAGCAATGAAGTAATAATTTTTTTTATCTTTTAATTAAGTAGAATAAAGATAAAAATAGAATAAATATGGAAGTATATGGAATAATATTTTATAATTTTTTAATGGTTTAACTCCACTCATTAAATATGACAATGATAGTTTTTATGGTCGATTTCTGGTCATTATCATATTTTTTTCTCTAATTATTTGATTTACCCTTATAGTGTTACGGAATATTTATTAATGTTAAAATTCTAAAAGACTAATTTTATTTTTAACATATTAAAAATGTTAATATTTATGAATAAAAATATATATTATATTTTATCAAATTATATTCACAAAAGTGGTAGACATTATATTAAAATTAAACCCTTAAACCTGATGAAATGTGGTTTTCCCAAGAAAAAGCATCTTTGTGTAAAAAATAATTTATATATAAAATAAATATGAAAGTAATTGCAATGATCTAAATTAGATTAATTATTATATAATTGAAATAATATTACTTTTAAAATATTTTGAAACAAAATTAATGTTTTTAAATTCTAAAAAAATTCATTTTTTGATAAAGATCTGTATTTTTCACTATATTGAAAAATCAATTTTTTAGAAAATTTATTTAAAATTAATAAAATATAATTTAATAATGTTTCATGTGTATATTAATTTAATTCTTTATGAAATAGATTTTCAAAAAGTGAAATAAAATTAATGTAAATGCACAAAATGTGCAAAATCTATTGTTTGAAATATATATATATATATATACCAACCAAAAAATTGGAATTATTCTTATACCACGCAAAAAATCATATTATATCTTCGATAAAAAATTTCATTAGATATGAAACATATAAATTTAATCAAAATAATTCATCAATAATGACTAATTTAATTTATCGGGAAAAAATATATTACACACATAAATTTTTTTTAGAAAAACATTTCTTTTACACTCAAATCAAATTTATATTCATTTATAATAAATTGATTATCGTTGGGTTTATTAAAATCATGTGTAAAAAATATAATTTAGATAATCTATATAATAATATCCATAACATCTAATTTAATGGCTAGTTTATAATTATTATATTTAAATATCAACATTTCATGGTTCATTTAATTATAATTTTTTGTTTCATATATGATATCAAATATATTTTTACTTTTCAAAAGTTATCAAGAAAATATAGATTTTATCAATGATTATTTAAATTTTTTTATTTTATATTTAGATTATGAATATTATTTATGGAATAAAATTTGTATAAAAATTTATTATATTTCATATGTTATCTTTTCTCTAAAGTAAATTCTATATAATAAATATTATGAGGGATTTAATATTGAAATTAAATATAAATTTTTCATATTTATGTAATTATAAAATTTTCATAATTAATAAATAAATTAAAAAGTGTTTATTTTTATAGTAATGTTTTAATTGTTCTTATATATATATATATATATATTAAATTTAAGATTTATTATTTAATTGAGTTTATTCCATTTTTTATTGATGATCCTTCTGAATTATGATGATTCATTATTTTTAAACAAGTTTTCAATATAGGATGGTGGGTCAATGAAAATCAAAATATATAAAGGGGAAATTTCCTATATCAATTTTAATTGATTGACGTTTATCGAAAGGAATCAAAAACTGAATGTGATGATTGTTGAGAATATCATTAGTTTGACTCATTAGCAATTATTGAAGGTTAATAAAAGCACTAACAAATACAAATTCATGGAGAATAATAAAATTATTCATCAATTCCACCCTGTAGTTAATTTTAAATATTTATCGTTAAAATATTTATTTTATTTGTAGAATGAGTTTTATCCAAAAAATAAAAGTTTATCCTAAAAAAATATTAGTAGGAACCATGAAATTGAAGTGAATCTTGATCACATGTTTAGAAAAATATTAACTCATGGAAGGTAAAATATTAAATTATAAGTTATCTAGAAGATATACTACTAGAAGATGTGTAATGGATGCAGTCTATATGCAACTGGTCGAAAAGTTAAGAAATTAACAATGAAATTGTTCAAAATATATGTTTGAATGTTTGATTAATTTAAGTATATGATATAAAATAAGAATATACCTTTTGATATTTAAGAGTAAATATCTATTAAATAATTTTCATCAGTTCAATATATGAGGTTCATGAATTATTTTTAGAAGATACGTTTTTGATTTTGAATTCAAAAAATGTTTTGTTGATCATTAAAATCCAAAAAACTACATGATTACTCAAATAAATATGTGAATAATGATGATCATGTGACCACTATCTTTTTGATTTTTTCTTATTGAAATTGTTATGATCCTATTATTCAAGGATATATAACAGGGGGTAGTAATGATAGATGATATTTGGTTCAGAAATAAAGAAGGTGAGTTGAGTAGAAGAACATTGAAATTTTTATGTTCTTGATGCATGAGAAGTGTGAAAGTATATATCTATGTTGGATATGGGATATCTCATTATTATAAGTAAATTAAATTCAATGTGATTAGTAATGAAAAATATTAGTTTTAATAAATAAAATTTCATGTTGATGAAAATGAAAATGTATAAAATCTTATAAGATTATATTTTCAAAATATGAGCCATGAGGATGAGTTACATGAAGGTCAAAGTGAGATGAGTGAAGGTATGATGACATTGAAGTTTGTGAAACTAATCGAAGTAAAAATAGATAGTTAGAGTCCCATGTAGGATTGATGATGTATAATATTCTTCTAAGGGTATTCACACATGTTTTTTCAGCCCTGCATATGTCCAACAACCAACAAAATATGGGTACAAGAATCTTTAAATTTCATGGAATTTATGTTCTGTTGATATTAATGCTGTTAAATATTATGTTATGAGATACTATTTATGTTCATGAATGTATATTCCATTAATATTAGAGGGATGTTTAGTTACATAATCTATATCTGGTTCCTATAACTAACTCATAACCTTCTCACTGGACTTGTGATTAAAATACAATAGAATATTGAGGAGATATGTTTTCATGAAATTTATTTGTAAACATATTCCACTTTATTAAATAAAAAATAATAATTAACAGAAAGGAATTGACATGAAATATATATTTTTTGAAGACAACGTATGTGATATATTTTCTGGAAAATGTTTATGAGATAATAGTTGAAGGATATATTAGAACATAACTGTAATTTCTAAACTCTTTTAGTGTTGAATAACTGAAGGAAAAAACAAGAATTTATAATGTATGAGTTGAGGAACCATGAATTATATTTATAGATATTATTGAACCTAAATATATAGATTGAATCCAAATATACCTACCGTACATTAGGATTACATGTTTTTATTCTGGGAATAAATTGATTATAAATATAAGTTACTTATTTGGATTTCATAGAGGGATGAATCAAAAGTTATATCATTTAAATATTTAATTTGTTTTGCGAGATAACGTGTAAATAATTGAACTTATTTAATTTTTTGTATTCCAATCCATAAAATATATGAAAAATATCATTTATTCGGATGGAAAGATATTAATAAAATTAATAAAGGTATTATTTGGATAGATGACCAATGAGTACTAGTGGGAGAATTTTTTGAAAAGCAGTCAAAAATTAAAGAACTATTCCGAGGTAGTTGATTATCCTAGGAAATGGATTGTCAAAAACACACTATGGTTTTATCAAGTGTAAAATAGAATATTTAATGATATATATCATGTTTTTTCTTTTATCATCAAATATTAATCACATTTATACAATTGTGATAAATTTTTTGTCATAGAACAGACCCAAACATAACAGGGATATAGTCACCCACAATGGGGGTGTCGATTATAAAAATACAATGTTTTGTGTTTCATTTAATTATTGATTTGTATGTGGTGTTAATTAGTTTTATTATATACTATATTCATTCATCATATTAGGTGTAGTAATTCAAATAATAATGGTGGTAAAAATTATAATAGAAAAAAATTATCCAAACAAGTCTACACTAATTCACAACACTCAATTTAATAGTATGATACATTTTGAATGTTAACTAGTTCTAAAATGAAGGTTATTCCTATAATTGACCATATATTTGTTTTCTTATTTTTTCAAATTTAGTTAAATGAAATACATAGTTTAATTCATTCAATGTTTCCTTAGAAAATATTTTTACCATTCCATATCAGCACAAATACAGAGGATTCATGTAAAAAATTGAAAAATAGATTGAAGAAATACTCTTAGAAGTTATGATAATATTCAAAGGAAAAAATTCTACATATATAAAACTAAAGTTATTTGGGTTGGTAGTTCAAATTTGGTATCTATTAATCATTATACTTTAAAATAATCATATTCATGCTGAGAAGAGCATAAGGAGAATGAGTCTATTAAATCACTTGAATAAATATAATATGAGGTTGAGGATTACATGAAGAAACATCATACTAATATTTTCACTCAAAAATTTATTTTATCAATGATCTATGTAGTGGGAAAACAAATATGATTGTAGATGGAGTAGCTATGCATAAATAATTAGAACCATAGTTAGAGAAGTGGGACACTCTCAATGAAGAAGTTAATAATCAAAGAGAAACATTAATGCGTAGTTATAAAAAATTCATTATAGATGAATATTTATTAAAATATAACATTATTGAGAAATAATAAACGATTAGGGACCATGAATTTATTATTTACGCTATTAATGAAATTAAAAAATATTCTATGAATGTAATGGATTCCAGATTGGAAATCAAATCCAAAAGAATTAAAGACTTGATTAATTCATTAAAACAAATTATATCAAATTATGATGATTATATTGAGATAATTAAAAGAGAATGTTAGAAAATATTAAATTTACTTTAGGATAAAAATACCACCCTCAATATAATTTTAATAAAGATGGAAGTAAAACCACAAAATATGGATATGAAAAATGAAGAGACATCCGAAGCTACTGAGAAAACAAGAGTAGCCACCATGAATACATTTAGTAATATTATTGATTTAAAATCACACATCCTTGTTAGATAAATAGTTTCATGTTATATTATGATAAATATAACATAATAATATTTGAGAAGAAAACCCTCATTCCAATAAAATTATATTAATACTAATATGTGTTTTATAACTATTTAATGTTTTAAAAATGAATATTAATCAAATTTTAGTGACGAAAAATTCTATGAAATCATACACATAAAATAATATAGATTCATAGATGATAAATAATTTTATATTATTATGATAGATAAAAATATTATAATCCATTTCAAAATACAATATAGTGTAAAAGCAATATTATCTACATCTAAAGGAAATATAACAAGGTATATTATAATGTTTTGTACATTGGAATGTATGGAATAATGTTTATTGAATCCTTTAATAATTATTCAATAAAAAGAAGGTAATGGAGGATTTTACTAAGGATAAGGAGTACTATAGTGAATAGAGATCTTAAATAAAAAATAAATTTTCCTAAAAAATATGAAATTTGTCTCTTAAGAGTATATTTGATTATCCTATAATGTTCTGTCGATATTTTTAATTGTGTATTCATTGTTACAATGAGCACTAGTATAAACCTACACTACAAAATTCATACAATTATGAGAATATGTTAATAGAAAATTAGAAGACGTAGAGAAATGGATATGGGACTATCGTAGGGATTATTCAAGTGAAGAAATTTACTGATCTAGATAATCCTAAAAAGGAAGATGAAAAGGATGTTATACTGATGAAGTGTAAAATTTACCATTGAATAAAAGGGCACATCATGAAAATACTCAAATAGTAAAACATATTAATATTAAAGGAATAACAATGAAATTATAGAAAGAATCAATCTAATGATGAAATAAGGGGATTTTTTGTGTATAAATTCTAGAAGAGTTTATAGATATATTTTCAATTAATGGTAACTTCAGGGCCACTGTTAAATTTTGAGTTTATGAGTAGATAAATAATGCTTATCTTATTTTAATTTTCATGTTTGGTTTATTGGATAAGTATCTAATTGATCATTTCAGCATTATTATGACAGTTTGATTGACCCAAGGCCTTGATTTAGATAGATTTTATGTCCTGGAAAGTGCCTAGTGGATTCATGTGAGTTTCAGGTTTGTCGGGGAATGGAAACATGGTTTTGAAATCTGAATACAAAGAATCAGGGTTTTTAAATCCATTTGATAGAATAGGATAATTCGTGCTTCCTACCTAAAGCATTTAAAAAATTTGAAAAACTATGCGGGAAGGGGAGACTATCTGTGCGAGTAACACTATATCTTTTACTAGAGGGGATTAAAATGGTTTGTGCAAGGTTTTTTCAAACTGTGTGAATGACCACGTGAGGTGGTTCCTTGGACATTGGAATCTATATGAAATAAAAATGGTTTGGTGAACCATGTGCCTAGCAATGTAATTTTTGATACCTCTTGGATAGTGATTCTACATGATTTTCACACTATTATCAAACCTGTGTGAGGTAATTGTGCACCACATTTAAGAGTGTGAAATTAGAAATTTACTACTCTTTATATACAACTATTTTCTTCCTAATTCTCCCATTCAAATATATATTAAGGGAGATCTACAATTTTTATCTCACCTAGGATATTATACAATGACTTCGTCTAAGCTCTAATCCTTTATCCATTGGTGGTTATGGATTTATCTTATCAAGATATTCCATAGGGTATCTTATTTTCTTCCTTTATATCACCACATGGAATGCTATATCCACATGACCCATTTCCCCTATTTTCAGGGAATTAATATAAAATTGTTTTTTCATTTGGTTCAAATCAATTTAGTAGATGAAATTATTTGAGTGTATTCTATGAGTATGAGGTAGGTGGTTCATAGATTTATTCTTATTTTTACAAGTGTTTTAGGGGAGTTATCTATATGTGCCATGTGTGTTTACCGAGCGTGGTCCAAAATAATTAACTTCTTGTTTTAAATTTTTTATATTAATAATGTAATATATTTATAGGAATGATACTTCTACAATATTAATCTTCAGATAGGTAATGTTCATTGACCCACATGGGAATTCTAGGTTGGGCGCATGATCGAAACTAAATTTTATTATGCTATATTAATTTCATGGTTCCATTGGAATGTGATGTCCATACCTTGAGGATTAAGGTGATGTCGATCACCTGAGATGAGGCATTATAATTCTTTAGGTTAGTTGAGACCCATGATATATGGGTGATGTTGATCATATAATGAGGAGTATTGGTTATTTGATTTTGGAAATATAGTCCTCATGATGAGTGCATTGCTCAGGTAACTTATGGCGGTGTTGACCATCAATATATAATGACATTAATGTATGGTAATAAGGATATGGATGATATATATTAAGTGTGTTTGGTGATTTCATTTCAATATTTTTTCTAACATGCCATTTTTTTCATGTTCACATAAACATGACTCATATTAATGTGGTGTTGACCACTCGTTTGGGTGGATTCCCCCATATTTTATAAATTTTAGGTGATGGTGTTGAACAATGGATATTCTAGGGACAATAATCTTAGAATGTCATGTGAATGTAGATGGGTCATCAGTTGATGGTGATGAGATTATAGGATGGTGCATAAGGATCACCAGTTTTCTTGAATCTATTAGTTTTGGATATTTAGAGGACATGTATATTAATTCTATGGGATATTAGTTGTAAGGAAAATTATGATTATTTTTTTAGGGAATAAATCATTGTACCTCATGAAACCGAGATTTTGGATGATATGGTTTCTAAAGCTAAGGTTCATTGGTCTAGGTACTTATCAATTGGGTGTTCATTATGGACACTAATTATGATATTGAAGTCATGAGGTGTCTGGTTATGTATTTGTTGGAACAACCTATGTTTTTATATAGTATGCGATTTTCCTGGAAATTCCTTGTGATTTGTACCATGGATCCTCAAAACTACGGTTTTATAATTAGGTAGGTGTTGTATTATATATATAAATGGGGGAAAGTATTTATAGATTATTATCAATGACTAAATCTGGTATAATTTTATTCTTTTTCTTTGAGAACATGGGAATAATGTAATTTAATTATGTGAATGTTATATTTTTATATATATTTAGATACACCTTATATAACCATTTATAGTCTAATTTGGATTACTTTCTAAAAATGGTATCATATGAATTTTCTTCTCTAGGATTTAGTAGCCACTTTAAACCAACTACAAATGGTATGAAATGATTTTCTTTTATATATTTGGTTGTATTGTTGGTTATATGGTAGATCAGATACAAGGATGTAGTTAGAACCGGGTACAGATCTCGTGTTTGTGTTCTTGCATCCCCATATATAGGGAAAAGAGAAGTTTATAGGTGTGGGAAAATTAGGTTCTATATTTATATATTTAAATTTATTATATTTCTCCCTCAATTTGTGAACTTTAATTTGATATTTATCCCTTAAATCTGATTTTTACCAACGACAAGTATGGAAAAAGAGGTTTCATTATCTACCTTAATAAGAACATATTATCATATGACTTATGTTTTCTTTTGAATTCTATTGGGAACCATGATGTCTTATGATGTTTTGAACTATTTCAAGTGTCAAAAAAGAATTTAAATAATTTTTTTCATGCTAAGACATTCTTTAGTTGAATTTTACTCAACCATCAAAGGCATGTGGTTTAAATGACATATGTATGTGATGCTATGTGGTTACTTATGCATGTGATATATGGGAATAGCTCAATTAAAATTTGGAAGGGATGATGATAGGGGTGATTTTTGTAATGTTTCAATAAATAAGATTAATAGTGTTTTATTGTATAGACTCATTCATGGAATTCAACTCAGCTACCCCACAATGAAATGTATAAGATGTGATTCCTGACTCTGATGTGGGTTGGAAAGGGGCTATGATGCCATGTTTTGTTTGATTCTTGAATCTTTTGGGGGAATATAGTGTTCCATGAGGCTGGATGATATTTTATATCTTATATTGATGTGGTTAGATAAGGTCCCTTAAAGATGGATTTCTTAAGAAAGGGTGCGATGGGGTAGTGTATGTGTGGTGAGATTGTGTTTTCTATTACATATTTCTCCATCTGCAATATTGTATTCATATAATATTATGGATGTTTGACTAATGTAATCGTATTTATATGTACTCCACCTAGAAAGCCTCTAGAAGAGTTTCTGGTGGGCAGTGATATGGTTCGACATGAGAATAAAACAAATAATTCCTTGTTGGGTCATAATGACCATGAACCATAGGTATATGAATAAATATACGCTCACATAGAAGCATGGAATCCATATGATATGGAATATTGGACTATGTTTTAATGATCATCATAGGAGATGTTTGGTTCGAGATATCCATGGGAATGATAAGGTAGAATAGGGAGCTAATCCATTGATGGTATACATGAACCAAGTGTTATAAACTCAAAAAAAAAAAAATTATTTTAGGGTGAGGGTTCACTAAATGATGAAGAGAAATAGATCGAGTCCTTATAGACCATCTTTGACTAGATAGAGACACCCCCATGTCAGAAGAAGAAGTTTGAGACATACATTATTATAGGATTGAAAAAGCTTTGGTGAGATGTAAAAGTACATGTAGGATGACATGAGAGGCTGACTTGGAAATATTTTTGAAACCAGGTCCATCAAGTACTTTTTTCTATAGATCCTGATGGAGGACTGGTCTCACAAGACCATGAACCTCCAATATAGGGACACTTCTATCATGGACCACGAAACTAGATTCATAGACTTGACATGATTTTTCCTTATATGGTGGATGATGGAATATCTAGAGGATTTATTTGAGGATGCCTAGTGGTATACCATCAATGATTAAGAGAACATCTTCAAGCCAGTATCCACTTCTGAGGTGGTGAATCAAGAACATAGAGGTGTGGGAAATCAGACATACAATATTCATTGTAGATGAGTATTGGAATCATGTTAGATGAGTGATGGTTATTCTGTTATTAAGAAGGTGTTCCATGAGTATTCCTAGCATGCAGTTCAATATTGTGACTCTCGAAGACCATCGAGGAGTGGGACTTTAGTGTTGTACATACAATGTTGAAAGCTGTGACATGTCGAGACTTAGAGCGAGCTACCTTTAAAGGAGTTCTCTCAAAAAAGACATATTGGGAATCTCGAGGAGTTCTATAGGAATCCTTATTGGGTTTTTATAATCCATGGGCCAGTGTAGACTCGGGGATTTGAGGTCATATCAGGAGTAGTACCATGAGATGTTATCTAGGATTCAGCTGCATGTGGAGGTTGTCATATAGATAATTGGACCCATCAGTGGGTTCAGTAACCGATGGATGGTATAAATATATAGGGAGGCCATGCCTTAGGTAGTTTGGATTTAGTCCAAGTGCATGTAGTTTTTCTACTACATGTACAGTGGGTCAGGGAGTAGATAATGATTATATGTACACCATGTGAATGACCAAATATCTTATTAATATTTATTTTTCGGATATGGTGCACAAGGTGATCAAATGTAATTTTTTAGACTAAACAGGTGTTAGTTAATAAGTTGGAATATGATATGATGAAGGATATATTTAAATATATATATTGTGTGTGTGTGTTAGGTACTATCAAGACGTGTCCAGATGGGGCATGTGTCGTTACTCCCCAATCGTGCCTCAAATAGGCCAAATGTTAGCGACTAGTACTGAGTAGGAAGGTCACTAAAACGAGAGGCCTTAACCTATTCACATACACACACATACACATATACATTCACATAAAATTAAGTAATGTATAAAAATTCAATAACCATGCAATCATAAATCTAAAACACACAACCAGAGTATTCTAAGAAGTAAAGGAATGTAAACATGGTGAAATAAAATCCACTACAAAGATTAAAGAAATAATTGTAACATGAAAGTCAAATGGGGGCTAATATCAAGATATAGTATGAATAAACCACAGTCTATTCGACCTCAATTAACACAATTTAGTCCTGGTCCCTTAGAGACTCTGTCAAAAGGATGTTCGTCTGCAAAAGACATGACACATGTGTGAAAATTCCATACAGGAGTAGTTATAAAAATACCCAACATGATACCTAGAATCCAAAAAGCATTCAAAGAAAGTATAAAAGTTATTTCTATATTTTTATATGTGTACAATACATATTATGATAATATCTAGATATACACAACAAAGACACATAGTCTCAAAAGTAAATTCACAACCATAATACCATACTAGGATTCTAGATTAATTATTACACATAGAACTCTTCCAAGAGAATTCACTATATGATTCCAATAGCCATGATGAAAACCATCAAATAGGTAATGCTCATTGGTTCTCTTCAAACTGATTTTATCCTAATGTGGGAATATATATAATAAAAAATGGGGATAACTCCCATGTCTATGGAGTATAAATAATAATCAATTTGGAATAACCTTCTTATTAGAGGATTAGATACCATGCAGTGTTGGTCATGATGATAATAAGAACTACAGATAGGGAAACAAGATAATAGATGTTCTCAATCTGGGACTCATACAAGTATTCCAAAATCTCTATCCAAGAATTCATACTAATGGGATCAATGACCTATGAGTAGTAGGTGAAACCATAATAACTATTAGGAAATTGATATACGGAAAACACCCTAATGAAACATGTATAAGATACATAAGAAAATGGTTTAATGATATAATTTAATTAGTACTCAGTGTGTAGTAGGATTACACATGATATAACTTTGACCTTGGGTCCACCCATGTAAATGGCCCATGTATATGTCTGTGTAAGAGTACACCATGTGTTGCTATGCATGTGCTCCACCTATGTACCGATAAAAATATTTTCCCATTTATGCATGGCCTAGCCATGTCAGTGTAGGAGTACACAATGTGATCATGCATTTGTACTCCATCTCATGCCCATGTACCCTCTATTTACACACCATTCCATTATGGAGGGGTCACATACCGTGTGACTCAATAACACACTGTGTGATACTCATATTTCTCTTGAAACACTAGCTGCAAATAAGGGGGGTCCCACAATATATTTACCTTCATGTTATATGTTATCTTATGTGGAAAATAACCTAACTATATATCTGAATTTTTGTGTATTCATTAATGTCTTCAGCCACCTCTCTGACAGCACCCCATTCCAAAATCAAATAGTATAACTAGTCGGGACCTTCCATTAGTGAATCATCAAAATTTGGATGTGACATCTATTAGGAAAACACTATTGAACTTCATTCTTCATTTCAAACTGAATAATATAAAATCAGGTATCTAAACCATCTGGTCTACTTTATCTTACATGGTTGGACCACCGTCACATCATCCTGATACTTGATCCAGGATATCAAACCTTTTTTCCATGAAACAAGTGTGAAAAGTTCAATTCATTATAGTTCATCAAACCATCACCCAAAGAGAACACCTGTTTTGAATGGGTAATTGGATTAAAAATAGAAATATAATCAATGAGTAACAAACCTTATTTTATCATTCTATCAATACAAGATTAATGTAATTAGAATGATAAATAAATAGATAAAAAATGATCACAATGGTTTTATCACAATTTAAAAATAAAACTAAGCCATCCCACAATATTCATGATCCACTAATCATGCTATTTATTGATGGTTCCATGTTCATTGTAGAAATAGAAAAAATGTTAAGAATCCAAATAAATAACTGCACTACCTTGATTCAGATCAATAATTTAAGAATAATGGAGGTACTCCATGATCGTTAGTTGTATCCTCTAGTTTTTTCTCACACAGGTCATTGATATTTGATCTGATCATCATCTACCAATAGAATCTCCACCAACATATCTTCAATGTCTCTCTATATCTCTAGATTTTTTTAGACAAACCTAAGAATTAAACATTAAATTATACTTATAGTAAAATCCATGTTGTTTTGTTAAAGAGTTATTTAAATAATTTCAATATATTTTTTTCTTTATTTTTATGTCCATGTTGAGTTTTCTAAAAACACCCCACATAAAAAATGGTTATTTCACAGATAGGGTAAAGATCCTATTATAAACTCAAGAGATACCTTATATTTTTTATCTGGGATCCCATATAGATGTTTTTCCACCTTTTGAGGATAAATATTTACATGTTATATTTATTATATTTAATATATTTGAAACATCTATTATTGGAACAACATTCCTAGGAATCTCATGCCATTGTTTCATCTGGTTTTTAAAATAATCCATAAAAAATCCAAAAAATAATAAATCAAGAATTTTGAATCATTTTTTTCTCCCCACCCTCATGTGTTAAGCAATGATATTCCAAAAAAATTGCTACACAATGTTTTTTTGGGTAATGAAATTGAATCTAGACCTCTCACTCCCTCGTTCCCTCATGAATATTCATGTTCTTTTACCACACACAATCTAAAAGAATTTACCACCCATGAAGGATCCCCTCCTTAAAATCCTGAATCTCTATTACATAATCAGAAAACGTAGCTCCATACTTGATATCTATATCTCCCCAATCTATGACTTGTAATAGGTCATAAATGTACCTCCTGAGTTGTGACATATATATAACCTCGCATACCCGATCTAACTATAATTGTAGAGATATTTGGAACATAACCTCATCAAATCAATGAAATATAATGAAATATCCGTTTAATATCATAGATAACTTGTCTATGTGTCCAAATATCTATAATCCACATCACATATAATCATATAGGAACACATAGTCTCCCTCATTAAAAACCAATGGCCTCTGTAGACTATCTTCATATAATTTTTTGACACTAAGGAGTCCTCATCCACTCCTACATAATATGAACCATATCACTGGTATCTCCTACCCACTCTAGGAAAATATATGTTGACTCACTTGAGTCTATCCAAAAAAAATGATGATATCAACGGTCAACAAAACAAATCCATGAATGGGGACATACAGATGGTTAAATGATAGCTCTTTTTATACAAAAACTCCTACAAAGTTATGTGATCCTCCCAAGTAAATGAATAATTAAACATGAAAGATGACAATATTTCCAATTAGAACTGAATGGGTTACTCATTCTAGCCATCTTTCTGAGGGTGAAATGTTGTGCTCAAGCAAATCGGACCCCTAAACAACTCCTACAATACCTTACGTAACCAAGATATTAAGTTAGTATCACTTTTTTAAATGATCATAAATGCATCTCAATGTATACATACTTTCTATTACATGTAAGTTCATACTGAGATATCCACTAAACTCTCCTCTCAAATAGATAAGAAGTGGGATTACTTGGTTAGTTAATACACAGTCACCCATATGGCATCAGGGCCCCTAGAAGTATGTGGAAACCCTATCATGATATCCATAGATATCCCATCCCACCTCCACTCATTCCACTATATCGGTTGAGATAGAATCTTTGTAACATGGTGCTCACCCTTCACTTGATGAACAAGAAGTTATCGAGAGATAAACTCTGAAACTCCCTTCATTATCCCAATCCTCAAAAAATGACATTGGAGGTCTTGGTATTTCATTTCCAAATAATATGTACCACTAAAAGAGATATATTAAAAACTCTATGAACCTCCTACCGCAATTTCCTTGGTACCTTAACTCATATTCTCAAACAAATTATATGATCAATTCATTCAAAAAACCATTTGGATCATTTTTAATGGATATATGAGTATGTAGGATCTCAAAGATGGTATCCCCAAGTTGTGACTCCCTGAACCACCACAAAAGCTGAGGGGTAGAAACCATTGAGTGGATGTATGATTCTCTATCTCTATCAATAAAGGATAACTGAAATTAGGTCTATTACTCTAACATCTTATTCAGTAACTACAAAAAAGATCTCCTACTAAGTTAAACTACTACCACTTTCCTCTTCCTAGGAGTATAGATGATCTGAAAGTCATAGTACTATTTAAAATCTAGTTATCTCCTCTTTCTCATGTTAAGATTACTTTGTGGTATGTTTTACTTGAGAATCATGTGGTCATAATATGTGATAAACTGCTCTTTCATCAGGTAGTGTCGCCACAAATTTAGTGTGAATATTGTCACTACTAACTCAATAACATGGGTTGTGTAGTAATGATCATGTGGTCTCAACTAACATTAACCATAGTCAATCACATTCTACCAATGTATTAGAACAGAAACTTATGTGGTCATTGATTCACCATAGAACACTACTTACTTGAAACCTCCCTCTAGAAGTATTAAGTTGGGATCACTCTTAAATATTTACCTCAGCATCTAAGAAGCCTATTGTAACCTCCCATGACACACAAAAATAAACCCCATTAGGATAAAATCATTCATTATTGATGATACCCTATAGAAATCAGGTATGAATCATTGGTCATAAAATTGCAACCTAAGGAAGCTATGAACCTCTATTACGCTCTTTGGTGGATCCCTATAAAACCCTATATCGACCATTTAAATGTCTAAAACCACTCCATCTATTGAGATAAAATTTCCTAGAATTATTAACTCTATTATACAGAACTGGAACTTCAAGTGATTCTCGTAAACCAAGTTCTATTAGAGTACATCTAGAACCATTCTCATGTGTCTCACGAGATCCTCCTCATATACAAAATACAAAATGATATTATCAATGAATACTAACATTAACTGGTATATAAATGGTTGAATGATATGGTTCGCGACTCCCATGACCATTTTTTGGGTGTTCATTAGGCCAAAAAGCATCACTATGTACTCATAATGAACAAAAAAACATTTGAATGTTGTCTTTTGAACATCTTCATTCTATAATCACAGTAGGAGATAGCATAATCTGAGGTCAATATTGATGATCTATAATGACACTCCCAATTGATTAAGTAGGTCTCCAATCCACATTACTATATTTTTGTTCTTAATGGTCACCTTTTTTATGTTTTGGAAGTCAAAAAATAACTTCATCCTCTATTCATCCTTCTGGGTAACAAAGCTGCAGCTTCTCATGGGGAATCATTAAGTCTAACATAGACCTTTTTCTGTATGTCCTCTAACTACCACCTCATCTCGCAATGATCTTTAGGATATATCTGATATTGTGGAACAAATACTACTGATATCCCTGGGTATAGATCAATGCATATGTATATCTATTGGATAGTAGTTAAGCCTTGATTATCCTCAGGGAAGATCTCCTCATACTTTATCACCACTATATGAAACAAGAAACTCATAACATCGGCTACACGAAGAGTCATTCTATCCAACTGTTGTCTAATCGACTACACCCTCCTATGAATGTTTCAATACCATGTTACCCGGGATTCATTTTTACTAAAATGAAAAAAACTATTCCCATCACATAAGACCCACATCATGCTCTTCCTAAAATATTCAACATGGGATTGAACTGTCGATAACCACCCCAAAACTAATATGATTTCATAAATATCCATCACCACTAAAAATATATCTCAAAAAAAATCTCACTATAAATAGGTAAGACACTCTTTTAGAACATGTGTGTGATCAGTGAGTCATCTATAATATGAGTTTCCAAGTGCAAAGGTCAAAAGAATGGCTCAACCATAATATCCAATTTTCAAATAATATTAGTGGAAATAAAGTAATTACTATAACCATTGTATTATATTACTAAATATAATGTTGAAATGAAATATATCATACATTTTATCAATCACAGAGCCTTTGGGTCATCACCATCAACTGTGTGAATTCTACCCCACCCATGTCCTCTAGCTCCCTGTGTTTGGTGTGGACCACCTGAGGGTGCTGGTTAAGACAAGTAAAATCATTGATGATTTACATCTACTCTCCCAGATCCTCTATCGTATAATCCTCCATAAGGACGTATCATATTGTTCAAAAACCCCTACCTTGGCGGACCATCAATGATCTCTTTGCTGGTCATACGGTGAGTGATAAAATATTGTGCAAGAGTTCCACTCCCTTTAGAATAGTTGAACCACCTATCCATATGATAACTGGATTAATCCGTTGATCCCAGAACCACAAAACCTATGAAATGGGAATTCCAATTGAAACCACTTGAATGTATACTTCGCTATTACTTATGTCATCTCCCACCTGCTGAGGTCTCTTCCCTTTTTCGCCAACTAACATCAACCACTGTCTATATCTGCTCGGCTAGGAATCATCCAACGACCATATATCTATCTAGAACCCCAGTATAGGTAGTAATTCATAGAGGTATGAAATTGGATTAGATGCCTCTATGAATTTTTCATTTTATGTTCTAATCCCTAAAGAACTGGTGTTGAACCATATACATCAATTCCTCAGAGAGGATTTCAAACCTCAATGAATACATAACTACTGTCATGATTCCCCAATAGAGTTGAAAATTCTCATTTATACATACATCCCTTATCATAGCTGTGGAAAAATAATCTATTAAAATTCGATCATACTCAAACAATAATAATGTCTCATCACCATAAGGTTGGTTTACAAACCCCCACCATTATCCTATTGTACCATGGATAAGGCTTTCAACAAGACCAACATCTAATCTTATGTTGTACTAATTAGACGTAACACTAGAGTTAACACCTCAAGATAGTACTCAACTTTATGTGGGTCGAGTTCACCTCGGAACCTAAGGGGTCTCTATTAGTGAAACATATGAAGTATTCATAGTATATACACATCAAACACTAGTTATGCGGGTACTATCTATTTCTCTATAGGCGGTGGTACATATGGTAAAACAGTAGGTGGTAACATTTATACAACTGGTCATTTAATTGATGCCTCATCACTAAGGGGTTCATCCTTATGATTTTGATTCTGAATAATAGATTTCATATATCATAAATAATTCATTAAATAAACAAGATGTACCATGATTAGTGTGTATATATAGATAGATTATTCGATAAGCACATGGAAACCATAAATAATTCATATGGGATGATTGTACCATTGTTCTCAATGCAACCAATTTTCTCATGAAACAATTTAAAAAGAAGGTGATAATAGTCCTAATATATGGATATGTCAGCCGTTGCACAAAAAATGGAGTCCCTAACATGAATGGTGAACTCAAATCATGTCACACTATTTCACTAAATCAATCTCACAGACTCTGGTCTTAATATAGAACTGACTACACTAATACAAATCAATCAAGACTATCCTAACAATGGTTGTGTGATGTATCCCCAATACATCCATTATTAGACTAGGGTCTTGCGACTATCCCTGAGTAATCATATCACTAAAATGGGAGGCTCTATACTATGTGCATATATTCATTCTAACATCTACAATACCATACAATGATAAAATATAAAAACAACTAAACATTCTTACATGCATACATTTAAAACCCATAGCTAGAGTATGATAGGAAGGAATGTAAAGTAAAAGTGTCCAAATAAAATCCAATTGAATTGATTCAAAAAACATGTCCATCCAGATAGAAAACTAAGAACTACTATAAAGATACCATGGGGATAGTCCTCTGTCTTTCTTGTCATAATAATCAATTTCTAATCCTTATCGTTTGGGTAATCTGTCAAAATTTTGATTGTATTCAAATGAAATGACATGTGTGGGAAATGTACCTGAATGTTTGTGTATAAAAATACCCAATAGGACACCTTGAAACCCAAAAACATAGAAATCAATATTAACCACAAAATCTTCATTGGTATAAATATACAGAAAATAATACTAGAATATGAAAATATACTAAACTAGGACACCGCGTCTCAAATTTAATGTCACAATAGTAATTCCATCCTTAGATGTTAGCTTGAAGATTCTATATAGAACTCATGTAGGAGAACACAAACCATTTTTTTGGAATGCACAAATGATGCCTATATGAGAGGTATTGCTCATCAGGTCTCATCATAGAGAGTATATTATTATATATGAAGTGATAAAACACACAATTGAAGAAAACTCCCATGGCCCTGGGAAACAATGAAAACTCAATCTTAAATAACAGCCTAAGTAGAGGATTAATGCTCGCATAGTGAATTTCGTGATAATACCAATAAATCCACATAGGGAAATAATATGATAAAGGATATCACTTTGAACCTCATGTAAGGATTCAAATAATAATGTCCCACAATTCCTACTAAAGGGATATTGATCTTATGTGATGGTTTAGATTCTGTACTATCCCTCATAGAATGGTTATAGGGAAAGAAAAAAAACCTATCTATGATATAGATTAAAAATGATCCAAAGAAGCATCTAATGAGTACACAATGTGTAGTATGAGTAAACACTATATTCCTTGGACTTTGGAAACTACCCGTATAAACGACCTATGTTAGTGTCTACATAGTAGTGCACGTTGTATTGTTGCTGGTGTTCTCTACTCATGTACCGGTAGAAAATTTGCCCATGTAATTCTAGACATACCAGGTCTGTGTGGTTTTAAACCTATTTCTTATCCCAGTGTACTCTATCTCACATCCTTGTAGCATTCAAAGTACACACCAATCCATCAGGGAGGGGTCACACACTGAGTGACCTGGTCACACGTCGTGTCATACTTATATTTCTCCTTAAACACTATCTACCGCTATGGGGGTCCCACATGTTGTGTATCTACACGTTACATGTCATCTGCTATGTAAATTTTTTGAACGAAATATCTTTTATAGTGCATCTTCTATTGCAACTACAACCATATCTCTAGCCATGCCCCATGAGTTAAATAAGGAGTATCGATGGACGTGATTTTCCATTAACGAATCATCGAAAAACAGTACCCAAATCTATTTATAAAACATTTGTTGAAATTATTTCATCATTTATTAACATAGAACACAAAATTAGTTATCTAAATTGTTCACTCTATTCTTCTTCCATCATCACACCACTTCCATGTTCTTATGAGCCTGAATCAATGATATTGAATCATTATTCCAATAACTGGGTGCTCAATGTTCAATTATTTAGATTTCATCGAACCACATGATAAGAAAACCTTGCACGATTAATGAGAAAGTGGAAGTAATTCCCAATCTACATATATGAGAAATAATCTTTGTCTGATGTTCATGTAGTCCTAGAATCATTATTGTTCGAATGAAAAGTGAAGAGATAAAAAATAATCAAAAATAATTTCCCCTATTTCCAAAAAGAAACTAATTGATCCCACAATACACACGATCCATAGAACAATTTTTTGATTGATTGATCCGTCTTCATCATAGAAATAAAAAACCAGGTAATAATCCAAAAAAAAATTACCCTAACCAGATTTGATCAATTGTTAATGAAGAATAAGGTTTCACCATGATCATTTTAGAGATACTCAAATTTCATCTCACACCATTTGTTGGACATCGATCTGGTCATCAAATACCAACATAAACTATTCTAATATATCATTAATGATTACTTAGATCCCAAGGATTTAAAATATAATTATAATAATTCATCATAAATGAATATTTATTGTATTGATATGTCAATGCAAAAATGATTCAATAAAAAAATTTCATTTAACTAATTTATTTTTTTATATGCTGCTGAATAATTTTACAAAAACACCCCATGCCGATAAAGGTTGTGTCATGACTAAGTTAAAAAATAGATTTTGAACTTTACAGTCACCTAAAATATATGATCTAGGCCACAATATAAATGTAATTTTAACTTTTCATGAAAATAAGGCACACAGTACTTAATATATTTTATATATTTAAAACATTAATTTGAGGTAAAATGGGCCTTAGATTCACATTTCCTCTTATCACCTGGTCTAAAAAATAATACACACAATATCTATATATTATACATCAAAAAAATGTGTCATTAAAGATGAATTCAAACTGGGGATTACTATGGGAATCAATTCGATTTGGGATTTATGTAATACGTATTTGGGTACGAGAATTGATTAAAAGTAGGATATGTATGAGGTGATATGACATTATGATTTTTATGGGAATTCATATTTATATAGGATTTAGGATTCTAGGGTCTTCTAATGAGATGTGAGCTTTTGTGAGTGTCATGTATGGTACAATTGTGACATATTAATACGATGAGATTCAAATGATGATGGGTTTTAAATATGGCATGGGCATGACTAGTGTACCTGATGATGAATAGTGATGGAGTTGAAAAATGGGAGGAATTTTGATTCTTGAGATGGTTGGTGGACCGTTATAATTGTTTGATTTTTGACAATATGTGACTGGATATGTAACTCCTAAGGTGGGGAGTACCTTGATCAGAGTTGACATGTGACTTGATGAGCAGGGAAGACTGGGTTGATTTTAATGATAAGGGTATTTTCAGTACCATCTATAGGTAGGGAATTTTAGAATAGGTATGATCTATGTTAATGTGGGGATATTATAACATCTAGATTTTTTGAGTGGGTTTAATGTCCTCAACCTATTTGAATTTTCATGTTTAGTGAGAGGAAACACTCTCTTTTTAATCATTAAAACTGAATTCTAAATGGTTTTTTCGCCTAAGGACTTTTTACATGGTTATTATGGTCTTTCATAAGCCTTGGGGTTTCTGGTGTGTCTTGGGTTCATCCGTGCCTTGAAAATTAGTTTCAAGAATTTCCAAACATAGTTTCAAGGATTAGAGAAACCATGCAACCTACATGGAAAAACCGTATGACCTACCCACAATACTATCATAGTTGAATAACTATTTGGGTAGTGTTTCATATTTGTGTGAGAACCTATGTAGTTTTTTGAAGAGAGAAATTTCATGGTGTGTGCATGATTTTTCAAATAGTACGTATAACTATGAGAGGTAGTTCCATGTGAAATGGTTTCTGTACATGATTCACATGGGTTTGTAAACAATATACCTAGACATGTGAGGGGTCATCATTCTTAGACAGTGATCATGTAAGGTTAATGTACAATAATCCAAACTACCTATGCTAATTGAGTGCCTCATTTAGAAGTGTGAAATTACAAATTTCCAACCGCACATGTACTAATTTTCTCTATCCTTATTACCCCATTCACACAAAAATTAGTGTAGATCATCTATTATTATCTTTCCTAGGATTTCATAATATTTATAAATACAAGAAATGACCCTCAATCCATTGGTGGATGTGGATTTAATTTATTATAAACTTCAATTCTCTATATGTTTCATGTCGGTTGATTGAGCGAGACACTAAATAATTAACTTCTTGTTTTTTAGTTTTTAAATTTATGTTTTGAGATTTATTTATGCATTATCCTACCACAATGTTGATGGTCAATCCAGGTAAGGGTCTTGGACCAGCATGATAACTATAGGTCGTGCATTGGTTTATTCTAAATTAAACTTTGTTATATTAATTTCTTGTTTCTATGAGAGTGTGATGGTAATGTCCTGGGGATTGAGGTGATATCGATCAACATTATTTAGGTGGTGTGATTAATTTTGTCTGGTAATCCCAAAGACACATATGTGATTTTTATCATAGGATGAGGTGACATTGTGTTTAGATTTCAGTGATGAGACCTTCAGGATAAGGGCATGGTCCAGGTGACATGAGTTGGTGTTGATCATTGAGATATTATGTCATGGTTATAGGGGTGCATTGTGTTATATGGTGTGGGTTAAGTATGTTTGGTGATTTACACTCACTACATTTAAGATGAAATTTTTTTGGAGTCATGTTCACATATTTGGGAATCAGTTGGAGGTGGTGTTGAAAACTCATGTTGTTGGAGGTCCTCATAGTTTATACGGCTTAGGTGGGGTGTTCTACATTTGATGTGTTGGGAGTTTTCGACATAGAAGTCAATATGGATAGTGATGGACCATTGGTTAGTGGTTATGAGATCATTTGAAGGTGGTGATGAGACCATTGGATGAGATATGAGGATCTCTAGTAAATTTGAGGTCGTTGGTCTTGGATATTTGAAAGAAAATATCATTGTTCCATAAGAAATCAGTTGTAGAGACAACAATTCTTATTATTAAAGTATGTACATCGTTGTGCCTCAGGAAGTTTGTCTTCCAGACCATTGGGTTTATTAACAATTTTCTGAGGCACCATGTAAATATTGATTGGTCGTGATATATGGATACCATTTATGAGAATGACAAAATACGGAGTTCTATTTTGTATTTATAGTTAGAACCTGAGTGTTCTCCTAGTATGATATTTTTCATGGGATGGCATGGTAATTATGCCACAGATCCACACCCCTATAGTTATATATATATATGTTCTATTTATTATATATATAAGGTTATATATTCATTGATTACTTCCAGTGTCTAATTTAGGTAGATCTACTCCTCATGGTTGTTGTGCACAAACGAAGTAGGCGTTATATTGAAGGTTCATGGGATTCCTTTTCATTTTAATAGTAAACACCTTTATTATGATGGATATATTATTGAAATGAATTGGTGGTGGACTATTAATATTTAATCTCAAACCTTATATAATCCATTCGGGACATCTGAATACATTATGACTATGATATTTTGTAAGGGAACAAGCTCCGAAAATAGACCATTATGGTCATGTTGGACCTTTAATATGGGATGGATGATAAGGGATCTTGGAAGTTACTACATCAGCTAGAGTTTCCTTTTTTTATCAGTCAAATTTATATATGTATATAGTGATGGTTATCCATGGGTGACCTTGATTGTTTTCTCTATTGTATAATATGACATGTTATCGCACTTTTTGGACATATGTTATTTTGAGTAT
This sequence comes from Viscum album, assembly GCA_963277665.1. Classification (NCBI taxonomy): domain Eukaryota; kingdom Viridiplantae; phylum Streptophyta; class Magnoliopsida; order Santalales; family Viscaceae; genus Viscum; species Viscum album. The sequence goes on from OY728133.1 coordinate 673,283,595, forward strand.
TATAATTATGGTCTTAATGCTTATATCAGATTCCAATGATTTTTTTGGTTTTATCTATTGATTTTTTATGGGTTTTCTTACTCTTTTATATTTATAGAGCATTATTGTTATCACACAATGATGTTATAGTCTCCACCCAATCACCTATTTACAGCCTCACTTCTAATTGGTAGCCTTTGGAATATGGGAATGCACACTTAAGGCCCAACGGTCAACTTGACCAGAGCATCATTTAACGTCGATTCTAGGTCGGGGTAGTATAACCACAAATAAGATTATTATATGGGGATTTTTCATAGAAATACATATGAAAAATATATAAAATGGATTTTTAGAGAATGGTAATTATTGAAAAATAAACAAAAATCACTTATGACTCTATGTTCTAAGCCATTTGTAGTGAAAATAAGTCCTGATATAAGAAGGATGTCGTCAATGTTCCTAAATAATGGGAAATCTTATGGAAATATAGGTTATAATGGGAAAGGAAATGAGACTAAGAATAAAATAATGAATGTAGTATTTTTTTTTGAAGAAACAAATATTATTTAAACTAATAAAAATATTTAAATTTCAATGAAATCCATATTTCCCATAGAATATATGATTGGATAATAAAGGGATAAACTAGTATAATTATTATAACACAACATGGAGTTAGAAGGAAAATATTTCTTATTTGAGAAGTATATATATACATTATGTTTTGAATCAAGGGGCTATAAATATCCAAATTATTCCAATACCTACTATTTTTTTATCATCTGTAGTGAATTATAGGAGAGACATTTAATTAGATATGTTTATGGATGCTATAAAAATATTAAAAATGAAAGACATATCCATCCTAATGATGTTTAAAAATATAATGATCCCCTATAATAACATTTAATGTGTTATTAAATGGGTATTCTTACTGTTTTCTTCAATAGGTATCTACGATGATGAAGATATGCTATAGTGAATCCCTTGAGGGGGACCTAATAGTGGTGAATAATCTAGATAATACCATTATTTTAGTTGAAATTGAAATATCTAAATAATAATCGAAGGGGATTGAAGTATGAAAATAAAATTTCCTTTAAATATTTTATCTGAAACAAAGAAATATTATAATAAGGGGGTGCATGTCATGATAAAATATTTTATAAAATAGAATAAATTTATTTAGGTTTGAATGTTTTAATTTTATTATTGAGACAGATAAAGTCAAAATGTTAAATGAAAAGTCATATAAACAACCCCAAGAAGAATATGTTTGATTGGGTATAACAATATCATCATTTTATAGATATATTTAATGTCTAGGTTAATAAATCATTATTTAAACACCATTATAGTAAAATAAATCATAAAGTAGATTAGTTTACAACTCTTTGATTAGTGGAATGAAATTTCACCCTTCTCTCACGTGGATCAAAATTTCAAAGGATAATAAGACAAAAATTCATCAATATATATTATTTATGTGATTTTTCATTACTCAATAACTATAAAAATATCGATACAAAGGGGTATTTTTTTATTTATTTTCAATAAGGGGGAGTTTAAAAGACATACATATTATCATAAGAAATATGTGATAATGTTTAAAAAAATTTACGGGGAGAAGAAATGTAAGTATTTTGATGATTTTTTGTTATGTATTAAGGACGTAGTCAATATGTATTGGTTATGAAAGAATAGCTCAATTCCTCAAGAGGATGTTAACATTGGAAATGGATTAGGATTATATTTTCTTAGAGGAAATTACCAACTACCATTAATCCATTTTAATATTTATTCTAAAAACCACATTGAGGTTTAGTGGGAACCATACAATCTGGATTCAAATTAACTTACAAATGATGAACCAAAGGAAAGATTCAATAATGAAAACAAATATCATTATATTCATTGATTAAAAAATGAGAAATCAACTCAATCCAAGCACCACCAACAAAGAGTTACCATCGATCCTATGTTAAGTTCTGAAACACAAATTCACAATTCCAGCAACCATATCATCGCCATTAAAAAACATCATCATCATCATCACAATATCATCAACAAAAATGAAGATGGATGCAACTACCACATTCTATGTCCACATTTTAAAAACACCAAAGCCAAAAATCGAAACAAATGATGGTTCCTTAAACATAACAATCATCCTGCTGCAACCATGGGCATTAAGAGACCACACCATCATCAAGACCACACACATTTTTAATTATATACCACTGTAACGAATAACCAATATTCTAGAAGGAAAAATAATAAAGGGCAAAACCCTACGGAGGTAAAGTATCTATAGAACCCTTTTCATACATGAAGAGCGTATACCAAAACATCATGACCCCACCACACAATACTTAATTGGAGAGGAGTTGAGTGTGCTAAATCCAGTGTATATTTGGGGGTGGATAGAACCATAATAAAACCACAACATTTATAGGACTACTGAAAATACCATGATCATCCCCAAACCATGAACGAGATATAACAAACAGGGATCACCACATATCAGAATGAACCCAATGAATGGACCATATCATAGAATCATCATCGACTAATTAAATTGAACATCCCAAATCTTCTAGGAATCCACATCAGGAAACTTATTGAGAGAGAAACGAAGGAATATGAAGAAAAAGAAGTGATTCCAATGGACTAGAGAAATAATAGATAAAATAAAGCATTACTATGCCATAGAACCAAATTCGATAATCGATTCCAATTGAATGAAAACATAAAACATTAACAAAGAAACATAGTCTAACAAGAAAGATACCACAAAATAAGGATTGGAATGAATTCATGTCATGTTAGTGGGAAATCAATGAAATTTTACTAGAATAATCTAAATCCCCCTGTGAATGCTAATTCACAGTAATGAATGGGGTCAGAAACACAACCATCTGAAGGGAATAGTAGAGGTATAGATGATAATGGAATTAATAGTAATTAAAGACCTCAAAATGAATGTGACTTAGAGGAGAAAATGGGAAAAAAGATCATGCAAAGATTATAAATGGGTGAAAATTGAGGGGAAATATAAGGAAGGAGGAAAAGGGGGAGATTATATCGAAGAAGTGGCATGATGTCCTCCGCCCTCCATTGGATTCTGTAGTTATTTTACATGAACTGTCTAGGGAATATTGATATTATTTAGTAGAGGAGTTTTTTTTCAAAATGTACAAGATGAACATCTAAAATAAAAGTAAGTGATATGAAATTGAATGGATTAAAGGGGATGAATTTTATAGAATATTAACTCATGGTAGACATAATTTGAAATATTTGATAGATAGTAGGTTCACTTCAGATGATGAATAAGATATGTAGTCAATGTGAATTTGGAAGAAGAATACTTAATCTAAAGCATGAATTTTTTTGGTTGATATGCATAGAAGATAATATTTGATGTGTGTGAAAAAAATATAATATCCTAATTTGAGTATTTTTGAAATTTTAAAGCTGATTTAAATGAATTACCTCAAAAAATATTTGTTCAAGACATTTGAGAAGTGAAAAGGGATGATATTTCCCAAAATCTAAAGTGTTCAGGAGTATAATTAATGTATATGGGATTTACTAAAGTGAATGATTTGTTTTCATAGAAATAATTTAAATTTGATAAAAATATAGATTTCTAGATTTTTGGAACATTATAAGACTATAATATAATAATTGGAAAATTATTCACATGCTTATTAAAAAGATGTAAAAGATGTTCCAACAACATGGAATGTTTGGGAAAGTAAATAGAACTCATGAAAGTCATCCAAAGTATATCATAAATATTATGATATATAAATTTGGATAAGGATGGAAATCCATATAGGTATGTAAATCCCAGTAAAATTTCAATGCTATAAAACTCCTGGATACACGAATTTTCGAATCACACAATTGTTATGTTCTATATTATTTAAACACCATAGAAGTTGTTAAAATTCAGGAATATAAATTCCATTATTCTAAAAAGTGTAAAAAATTGAATTAATATTTAGTGTTTTATATAAATACCCCTAAACCATTTCATTTTATGTGCGATTAAAAATATGAATAAGACTGAGTGATTTCATTTCACATATGGATTTTTAAAAATTATTTCTTACAATTATATATTACTACATCAATTTTTTAATGTATCATTCATAATAATTACTTACATGAAGCTAACTTATGTGATCGAGTTTCTTGAATATATATACGAGTTTATAGTTTTGTGAAAGAAAAGTATATGTTATATGTTGTAAATAATTTTGAGGTTGAATAACATAAATACCTGAAACATATGTTTTTAATTATCAGATTCTGAACCAAAAATTTATAAAATGGAAATTAGGATTTTAAAATTTAATTAAATAGAATTTCTTGTATAGGAAAAACTATCTATATCCTGAATAATATTTTATTGCTATAATACATGGATGAAATTGATTGGAATTATAAGTTGCATCTTAAAATTACTAAGAGGGGTAAATTAAAAGTAACATATATTTAATATTCCAAATTAGATATCATTATTGATTAAAATATTATATATGTCTAATGAGTGGAATTATTGTACCTACTGATGAGGAAGAATTTATTTTATAGGGAAGAAAAGAAATTTTAATTATTATTGATAATCATATTTGTATATTGTAATAGAGAATATTGGCGGGAGAAAGTATTTGGGACCATTTTAGATAATATGAAAATTTTATTGAAATATAATTACTCTAAGGGAGTTGATATCAAACCTAACATAAGGTTTGTTATGATTAAAATTAATACTATTCATGTGTCTAGTTAAGAATATTTCATTCTCACCCAATTCTAATCAGTTTTATACAGTAGTTAGGAAATCTAAATGTCAAACTAGAACAAAAAACTGTAATTATTTTGTCTCCCACACATGGAGATAATATAGTAAAAATATCATGCCTTATGTTGCAATGTCTTTCAAACAATCATGTGGATTGAGAAAATAAAATCACTACCCATTATAACAAAGGATGATATTGGACTAAAAATAAAATAATAAATAAAAAAGATATTAATTCTATAAAGAGTTTCTACTTTGTTACAGCTTCTAGTTTAATTTCATGATCCATCAAGAACATAATTTATTATTCATATATTTAAATTTTATATATTATAATATGATTTAGAGCATAGTTTGATATGTTATATAAAATCTATAAATTTTTAAGCATGCATATAAGGAATATATAAGATATGATGTTGTTATTTTATTTACATTGAAAATACCAATTGTTAAATTCCTTCCATGGTGAGAATTTATTAACACTTCAGTTTTCCAACCAGGAAAGTCCTTTAAAAGCTAGGTTCCACTAGTTTCTGTTATGAAAATAAGGAAAATAATCAGATAACTTAAGATTAGGTGAATATTAAATTCATTTTCATTAGATTCTTCTAATATGGGATTCCATAATAGTAGTACATAAGACGCGGAAATGTTTTCATTTAATCCATATGATGGATTAGATATTGTACTTTTTTACATAACTAACAAAGAGTCATATATGAAATAATTGGAGTGATTCCATACCTGAATATAATTTTATGGGATAAATTTTGAATTGAACCCATTATTATTGAAATATGGATCATGGATCAATAATATATATGCCAATTTTAAAAGGAGTTCATCATTTTAGTGATATTGAATTTAATGAAATTTTTTATTATGTATTTTCAAAATATGGTGCTAATCTAATAAAATTTCCCATCGTAGAAAAATAGTATCATAATCATCCAAATATTTGCTGATATCAATGTTTTAATATTGAAGTATAATTTAATATATATAAAAATTTGTATAACATAATAAAATCTTTTTTGATTATAAATTTTATGTTTTAGAAGAATTTTTTATCGAGTAACCAATATTTGAAGTTGTCCAACACATGGAATATAAATAATCCAAATAATCGTAGATGGAACCACCTATGTCTTCAAATAAATTAGTTGAAAAATGAAAAAAATATATTATTCAATCATATATTAAATAGTATTTAGTATGTTAATTACTTAGTGTGACTAGATATTTATGTTATGCATAGATTTTGTTATTGAATTAATTTTAGAAATATTATTGAAGATATTATGATAATTTGAATTAGTTTAATAAATTTTCCCACATTTTATAAAAGTTTAACAGATATATAAAATTGCAGTGATATATATTTTTTCTTGTACGATTTATATATTAGTTATGGGTAATACTTCATATAGAAAGAATAAAAGTTAGTAGGAAAGTCTATTAATATTTCATTTGGTATGTAGTTAAGGTAATCAAACCCATGAGTTATTAGGAAGGAGGAGTAATTTTTATAAATAATGGAATTATATAGAATATGTGAAGGGGTATTAAAAACTCAATGGAATATCCATGTAAAGTATAAATAATGTGGAAATAAATTTTTTTTTCATTTGAATTGTATATTATAAAAAATTTATAGTTTAAAAATATTTTAAATATACATGAGTTAAAAATACATGGAAGTGGTTATAAAAATTTTATTTTTCATTCAAATGAGGAATCAAAGGGTAATTTAATGAAATATTATATTTTAGATAAATATATAAATATTAGTTGATTCTATTTAAAGGATGTGTATAGTTATATAATTTAATTTATGTAATAAGAGGGGTTTTTTAATTGATAAAGATTTTATATGCCCAATAATAGATTTGTACAATATTCTTATCATTAATCAAAATATATTATATTATTTTAAAATAAGATGATGTTATAAATGTTTTATATATGATAAAAGAGTCTATAAAAATGTTTTTTAAAACATAAGGTTATGAGAATTCACCACCATTAGTGAAATATGTTAAAGAATAAAATATTATTATAAAAAAACTCCAAAAACATGGAATCCCATATAAGATATGGATATAATGTTTTATTTTTCAACTATTCACACTAATGGAAATAATTTTTTTTTCAAATATTAAATAATATAAGAACCTTAGTATCATATTATAATATTAATATAGTATCTAAATACTAAAGAGAGTACATTCCTCTGTGATATGTTCAAAGTTAAAAAAAGGTATTATAATTACAAAAATAAAAAATGACTATCACAATATCCTAAAGAATAGTAGTATATTTTCATGAAGTAATAAAGTAAACAGAAAAATTATTTAGAAAAATATTTCAAGGAGAAATTTAATGGAACATGTAAAATTAATTACGACGATGATGAACATAAAATGATTTATATGTAGGAAACTTAAATTATTATCATCATAGAATATTATTTTTATGTTTTTGTACCTATTAAAAGAGTTTAACAGTAGGAAAATGATTCATATATCTCAACATTTTTAATAAATAAATTCATAGTTTTTCTACTAATTGGTTTTCGGGACACTATTATAATGTGGTTACGTAAATATGTCTTAATAATTACAAAGAGATGTATTGTGTTTAATAAAGCCGTAAAAGTGAAGAAAATATAAAAACCATTTGTAAGACCGTCTAATTTTATGTGATTAGACATGTTTTAATGTGTTTTTATTTTAATGTTATTAAACAAAATAATTTATTTAAAGGTAACATGATATAATAAAAGGAAATCTTTAATTTATCATTCTTTTATATTAGATGGACATACACAGACACAACCAAATATATATATATATATATATATATATATATTTCATGAAGTGAAATGGTAGTTCACTTGTCAAAGAATAAGTTTGTGTATTCCAAAATAGATGTTCATCATAGAGTATTATAGGATGTAAAAAAAGTTAATGTTACTATTTGTAGAATTCTTGTATCAAAATATAAAAAATGATCTTGAGGAGAAAAACGTGTTCTACATACTAGATCACCCATGAAGGATACCACATGGTGGGTCATACACTATGACTTTGGTATAGTAGGTGTTCATAATTCATATTTGAATATCTTATTACCTAAGGATGGATAGATACCTATAGTGAGAACCTTTAGACATTGATACCTTTCATATTTGAGCTGTGAGGCTTATCAAATCAAGGGGTGTTTAGATATGTTAATGATTATGTCTCAAATTGGAACATAACCATTATAGGATATTTCCTCATATATAATTATTATGAAATATTGTTATTTTATTAAAAATTAATCATATTTTTAATATTTATAAATATATTTAATATAGGACATTATAATCTATTTGGGTATTGGGAATATGATATTCTAATCTATAATGTTTAATGACATGTGATATATTAATTGATATGGACAGTCTATACTAATAGAATTTAGAATTTACTAGTTTGAAATATTGGATTGATAGACTTCATGTACCATGGTCACTATATATCATTGGAAAATGGATCATGTTGAAATTCAATCTTATATATGATGAATGTAGTTGATACTACTTCAATATGACTCTTTTTTGATAGCTATCATGCCAGATCCCTTTGTAGCATGAATTGAATTGATTATTTAATGAAGTGTGATATGTGAATACATTTTTTGTATTTAGTAATTCATATATTTTCCATTATTACAACGTCCCATGATGTTACACATTGTGTTTGACTGAATGGGGATTTTGTTTTACTAATAGAGGTTATATAATAAATTATTTATTGATTATCAAAAATGAGTTTTTGATTGATATTAATGTAATATTTAAGATGATGTGATACATAATGATGTTGAAGATAACATTCCAAATTATTTATGGAAATATCCAATCTATTGTATTGGTATAGTTTCATAACTTATTGTATATGATAAAATATATGGTTAAATAATGCTAAGTCTATGAGAAATTTGTTTTTTGGGATATTGAGAGGGATATTCCCTATTTAGATATAAATATGAAGATTATGGGCTATATCATATTGTAGTAAATGAGCTTGGTGTATATCGTGAAATGCACTAAAATGAGATGAAAATTGTGTGCCTTATTCAGGGTATATGATAAGGATTTACACTTCCTTTTTATGGTTGTGGAATGTTAATGGTTAACATTTGAATATCCTAGGACTAAATATCATAAATGGGATGTTTTATAATATGAAACACATGGGGTTAAATGTATTTATTTGATAAATTCATAAAAGGTCTATGAATTAGAACATATATTATTAATATATGTATTAATTCTTGAGTGAATCAAGAATATCATGATTCCAATATATGTTGGAAACATCATCAATGTCAATATTTTTTCTTGGTTTATCTTCTATAAAATTATCCCTTTATCTTAATGATATATTCTATTTATCCAATATGTACCTCTATGAGGTAATAGTATATCTTATATGATATAAATAACTCTAACATATTATGGGTGATTTATTTTATTTAATGGATTCTCCATGATAGAAGGAGTCCTTTTTCTACCTATTAGAGATATTCATCTTGCCCATACATTAGATAAACATGTTGTATAATATAAATAGTTGGTATACATCACTATAGATATTCATTTTTTATACATATGTTTATAGGATTTAGGAATGGGGATGGTGGTTTATTAGTTTACTATTGACATTATTTTCATTAATTTAATGATAGAAAACTCTTATATGTCCATAATAATTAACAACAAATCCATAAAATAAAACAAATAAATACAATAATAATTTAGTAGAATTTGATTTCACACTGAAAAATAACACCATTAATGTAAATACCCAAAAGAAACAAATATCATCATAACCACTCCACCTATAAATTAAAACATTTACTAGATATGTCTAACCATTCTCAAAAGTTTCCAATTTTTAATTTTAAAAAATTATAAAGAAGTTAGAGTGAACATAATATTTAGTCTATATGTTTCCTTATGAATTTTCCATTTTTTTTGTTTTCTAAATCACAGACACATTTTCTTAGGTAAAATTATATTTCTATATGAAATATTTTCTTAAGAAAAGTTGAAATTCCCTAAAAACGTTTCTCACCTAACCCTAGGTTTTCATTGTTTTATCTAGTGATTCCCAAAACAAAGTATAACCATCTTTTTCCTAAGTCAAAAAATCAGATCCTTACATAACCACAAATCTTACAGTTGTTTAGAATTTGATTTCCCAAGAATTGAGACACTAATTTCCTTTGAAATCTGACTCTCATTTCTCTAGATATGATACTCCGATATCTCCAGAAATCATACTACAATTTCTTCTAAAATTATACTCCGATTTCTATAGAAATTAGACTACGATTTCATCTGAAATTAGACTTTGATCTCTCTATAAATCATACACTAATTTCTCTGGGAATTAGACACCTATTTCTTCTAAAATTAGACTCCAATTTATTCTAATACTAGATTCTTAATTCTATGGAAATCATATTACTATTTTATCAAAAATCAGATTCCAAATTCAAAATAATTCAATCTATAATTCAATATTATTTCAAAAAATGTTTATCTATATTTTTTGAATCAGATTATTCATATTTTTAAATTATGATTTTCATTCTTAAAATATCATTCCATTTTTATCAAATCCAATTAAATTTTTTTATAAAACTTGTAAATATTTATTAAGAATGATAATGTTTCTCATGATTTTATAGATGAAATGATGATGTAAAATCTATTTTTAACTATCTATTGGCTGAGTGAAACATGTTTGTGTACTTCAATGATCTAAGGAAATATATGACCATTTCAGGAGGTAACCGACCATTATATCCATTACCTATAAATACCACATCTATTTGACGAGTTTGATATATGATAAGAAGTGATGGATTTTCCGAATTCTAGAAATAGAATTTATGCAATGAGATCTCTTCTCAAACCTACCTTGTGAAAATACTATGACCAAATTGATCAGCCTATAAACAACTTGTTCAAGCTGTAAACAAATCGTTAAGCCATCCTAGTGTGATTTTTATTGTTTCTATTCAATCAGGAGATTTTGTGGATAGGAAGACCAATGTTCTGATCTACTTAGAGATCGAGGAATTCCAGGGATAGAAGGAGAGATTCGAATATTCTTATCGAGGAATACCCTGGTGGGGGTAAGATAGAATTTCTTGAATGTATAAATGAAAGGTCCTTTATCCACTATTTTTGGATAACCTTATCACCGGGTTAAAAAAATTTCTATGTGTTTACTTGTTTTGTTACATGTTCTTATTTCAGACGATTTTTGTTAAATAAAGAAAGTATAACATTCTTATACATTATTATACTTCTATACTCAGATAAAAATAAGATTCTATACTATTTATGGTAGAATATTTCCCTAAGTAATCTTTTATTTTTTTTTTATAGGATTCATTATTCATATCTAAAGAATGTTAGTTTCTTAGTTTTGAACTAAAAAGGTTTTAAAAATACATCATTTTTAACATTGGTAAACGATGATTTTCCTAAGGATAAAACAAAAAAGTTTCTAAACCTACAATTCAAAACCCCCTATTCTAATTGAAAAAATTCATATACTTTTAGATCCTACACATTTGAGAATACTTCAATGGTTTTCCCTAGAAACTCTCTTATAAATTATGAATATATATAGTTAACCCTCAATGAATAACCCAAAAAAGGTTTTTTTTTCTATCACAGGTCAACTACAACACATGTCATAAAGGATCACTCATCAAATATATAAAAAACATACAGATGTAGTGAATCAGAAAAATATAGCATGAAGGACCTCTATACGCACATCCCCACTGATCTTGTTAGCATCATATTCCCAAAAACAATTCTAGAATTTCAATTCCTTCTCAAGTCAAAATAGAACACATCACATCTTTATACCATATCCACATGCAACAACTTCATTCTATGACCATATACAACATCCACATCCACATACCATATACATATAATAAATATATAGACCATATCCTCTTACCACACTATCTTACCAAAACAAATTTTACCATATAACACTATCACTACACATAACAACACTATGAAAGGAATAAATAGTTATTTATTTGTAATATTTAACAATCTATATAATTAAAATTATATATACTATCAGTTCAATCAGTATCTAAAACCCCATATATAAATTTAGTAGGTTAAATGAATTAGGTAGGGATGCATAAGGAAAAACAACAAGTATAATGATATATAGATACACATTATCTTAACCTAGGTTTCTCTTCATATCAAACCAACTATAATAAATATTTCATAATCATATTTTTAACATCATATTACAAAACAATTATGACCTCTAAACAAAAAACCTACCAATGCCACTACCACACAAGAAACCATATAAACATCTTTATTTAAAAAAAATTCATTACCATAAGCATTATATAAACATCAATAGCTTGATTTTTCAGATACCATAATTTGAATAATCCCACCATAACAGCTATAAAATTTTAAACATATTTCATCATTAATATATATTTTACTAGCTTACATTCCAATATATTAATTCTGGTTATTATACACTTTATTAATTCATGAAAATGTCATTCTCATTCCATATTTACATATTCATTCAATTTTATCATCATGATTCAATATTTGTGGAAATTGAAAGATTCTAACCAAACTATCCTAACAATACAACAACACCAAAACCTCATACACTACATATTACACATGATTATGATTATACCACAAATTATTCAACTACATATTTATATCAAAATTAAAATCAATTGAATTAATATTTTTTTATAACTTCATTGTCACATTAAAACAATAATTTCCACTTCTTCACAAGTTCATGATAGTTAAATTTAAATAAAATTCATATTACATAATAGTAAACAATGAAATAACACCAGAGAAACACAAATTCATAAATAAAACCTACAACTTACACCACTCCTTATTTTTCAATTGAATGATTCTTTAATTAGTCCTATTCAATCTACTAACCCAACTATAACCTAAATAATTCCAAAAAAACAACCCAATAATAGTTCAAATAATGAAATAATTGAAATGATGTTCCTCATATAAAAGCATAAATAATTTCATCAATAAATAGAATGATTTTTTTATAAAATACATAGGTTCCCATAATGATTAACCAGTATACATATAATGCATCATCCTTGTATAGACCCCCACCCTAGTAGTGTAGAGAAAGTGGTTACACTATCATATATGAAATATATTCACAGAATCATATACCAAATGGAAAAACAGTTTAGATGTGTTGGATATATATATATATATATCTAAATGTCATATTACATTTTAAATCATAGAATACTAATCATAGTAGAAATAAATGTTCTATATCCTTGAAATCATTCAAATATTCGATCTTTACATATGTTTCAAAGGAAAAATTATAAGGATGAGCTTGGACTATTATTAAGGGTCATGTACTACATAATATTTCACGAGTAAATATATAATTATCAATATTGAATGGTAAATAACTGAAATAAATCCATTTTATCAACAAATTGATCAGGGAGAATAATACAGAAGGAGTAAATGATGAGCGAATGATGTTATATAAATAATCATAGGATTTTGAAATTAATCCAAGGATAATATTTAAAACAATTACATGGAAATTAATAACTGTTATCATAATTATGGAATGAATATTCCAGATATATAAAACATACCCTCAAGGTCATGTTCTACTATGGTTGAATATATGGGTAAGTATAAACCAAAAAGCCCATTTAATAAGGCTAGCAAAATAGTTTTATTCACGAGAACTTCTAGTAAATAAAAGAGAAATGTAATTAAAATCTAAAAAAATTAATTAATAAATCCAATAAATTCATAATATGAATAAATATTATGTCTTAATCAATATTCCTTATATTCAATAACTATTCACATTTGAAGAACTAAAATTTGTAAGGTCATTAATTTCCTAGTTAAACATAACATAAATAATTTTAAAAAAAAATAAGGGTGGTATCATTACAACATATCTTACGTGGAGAATAATTCAAATAATGTGTTTTATTAATTTATGTATAATAATATGACAAAATGATTATTAAAAAAATTCATGGGGAAAAATCCCCTTTTAATTTAAAAATAAATTTTAAAAATTATACTTTTTAAAAATATTAGTAAATAAATATTCTTTTAAATGAATCAGGGAAATGATAAAATTAATATTTAATGGCTCTATTATTCATGATAGCAGGAAATTTAATTATTTCATGTATATTAATTTAATGTTTCCATTCACATTTTTTGGTAAAAAGTAAAAATTATCTCATTCAGAAAATGAAAAGAATACTGCCTTAGATCCATTTATTAAAATGTAAAACATGACTAAAAATTTCCTTTATAAATAATTATAATATATTGAAAATATTGTTTATAACATTCAAATTAAAAAAAATATGGAATTAAAATAACCCTGACTGAATAAAAAACAAGTTCAATTTTCTTTAAAAATATTATTTCAACCTTTTGAGTACATAATAAGTGATAATGAAAAGAAATATTGTAATCTATATAAATAAATTTATTATAATAAAATATATTGGGGTTATTATAGATAATTCAAATATACCCCCATTTGATACTTAAAGATAAATAATCCATAATAATGATGAGTTTAGGAAATAAAACCCTTACCGTTGAGATAATATTTGAAGGATAACCCACATGAAAGACATAATATTGAATAATTATTTAAATATAATAAATGTAAATATATTAATGAAATAACATATAATGTTGGTAGTATATAAGCCACAAAATATAATTAAGTAGATAATATGGCATATTCCTCATAGATGTAAAAGTGAAACAAGAAACACTTATAACGATAATATTATTAAATTGAGAATTACTAAATTTATTGATTTTGCGTAATTAATGTAAAAAAATTGAATGAAAAATATTACAATAATAAGAAATTCCACACATAATCATGGTGTATTATATTCTATAAAGTATAAGATTTATTCAATTAATGGAAATTGAGTTATGAAACCCCAAACCACTTAGTAAATATCATGCCAATTCTCCATGGATTAAAAAAAATAATATAAACTAAAAATAAAAAGATTTACAAAGTATTAATGATATAACATGTATAATTATTAGTATAAAAATCAATTAAAAGAAACTAGGTGTATAAAATTAAAAAATTGCTTCAAGGAAAAGAAATTAAAATAGAGTCCCCTACCTCTGATTTGAGTCATCATTTACATTATTTATTTTCTTGAATAATATAAATATATTTATTGTACAATTTCTCATGAAACTTTTTCATATTTTTTATAGTTTTAATTTTATTTATTAACATGTTTTATTTATTAATTTTCTCAATTATGTTTACATTAGACGTTCTGATGATATTTGGTTTTATGTACATAATAACTTTGGTAAGTTAACAATGGTCAAAGAAGACATTATATAATAATATATGGAATAATAATTATTAAATAATTATATTTTTTAAGCATCCTTCATACTTTTAAAATCAACCATGAAATGTGGTCCTGGAAAATCAGATACTTCCAAATCATGGATCCTGTATGTTCTACGTATTCATAATTAATGACCCAATTGTTCTACGATTATGAAGGAATGCTGATAAGTTTTATTTTACCCTTAAATAATTTAAATTATATCATAATTATAATTTAATTTCTTTAATTACACTTATATATACAATCTGCGTGATATAGTAATGAAAATGGATCACATCGCTTCTGGGAGGTGGTATTCCACACGTACGCTTCAACTACATTATCATTTTTCAGTTGATGTAGTTAAATAATGTTGATGATGTATTAAATTTAAATAATTATTTGTATGTCATGAATATCATATATAAATATTAATCCCATGATTAAAACTAATCATTATATGTAGTGACGGAAAACGAATTACATCGATTCATGGTGTGGTAATTTGCTGTACACATGAATAACAATTTAATTTCCCATTTTATGGAAGAGAAGATAAATATATGGATCATTATTGGAATAAAAAAAATAAGTGTATGTAATATATTGGAGGTTTTATTTCATATTGTTTTGATAATATTAAAAAGATTTAGAAGAATAAAGAAATCTAAATCATTCTGTTGAATGTTATACAACTTATTTAAGAAACCTTTATTGTTTTAAACCTTAAGCCCTCAATAGTAGATATTACGAAAATAATAATACCAATGGAATATGTGAAGGGGTTTTAGTAAGGGTTTTATTATTGAGTTTTTCATCCAAAATGATATTCAACTATGAATAAAGGTGGAGATGAGGTTCCCTTTTATAAGTGAGGGGTGGGGATCTTTTGAAATTTTATTGAATATTTAATTAATATAAATTATTTTACATGGAAAAAAGGCTCCAAATAGATATATTTAGAATTTATTATGAGTATGGTTCAACATAATATCATAAAAAAAAACAGAATACTTTATATTAGGTTTTAACCCTTATCTCATTATCTTAAATCACATTAACACTTCATGAAAATTATTATGAAAAATAGATTTTTACTATTTAGGGGTCAGGAGAGTTACTATTAAAAGAACATTGGTATATAAATTTAAAATAGTTATTATTTTTAACCATATAGTAATCTATTTGAAATGTATATGGTTTTTGGTATTTTTAATGCTTTTAAAAAATATTATTTATCATAAAATATCATTAATGAATTTTTTTGGAACTATGCATTTAATTTTATTTTGAAAATAACATGAAACCAAAGTGATTGGATTATAATACTTATAAAATTCAATAAAATTATATTTATATCTAAAAAATTCGTGGAACAAAATAATTCAGTCATGTTATATTTCATTTAATATTTTTAAAATAATTTATTTTTTCTATTTATAGAAAAAATACCATGTGAGCATTGTATAAGAATTTAAGGTAATTATTATATTGAAAAAATTAAAAACAATTACACTGGGATAAAATTAATTTCCATTCACATAAATATTTATAACTGAATATGTGTTATTTTTATTCCTATCAAAATATAATATAGTTATTAAAATAATGGCATGGATATTTTTATCAGTATATTTCACTTAAATATTATAAGAGTAAAAATAAAATAAATATGGAACCATGAAATCATATAGTTCATACATTGATGGGGATTGATGTACTACCCTCATAAAAATGATAATGTTGAGTTTTGGAGTAAATTATTAGTATGTATCATATTATTTTTTAACATTAATTACATGATTTATCCATATTATATTGAAATTTATTTATTATACTTAGAATTACTAATGAATAAATCATTAATAGGAATGTTTAAATAATTTTTTCCTATTTACTACAAATATTTATTTCATTGTTATATATTTAATTCATAAAATTTTTTGGATATAATTTAAAATTAAACCTGTGATATGTGTCGAAAATCAGTTTTTCATTAAAAATTTATTTTTTTTTTGACAGGATTATACATTGGAAAGAAATCCAATAATTTTTTTTAAAATAATAAAGAATTATAAAATTTATATGGTTTTAATTTTATTTATATCTTTTTTATAAAAATTATATAAATTGGTATGACGTTTTTTCGACTATGTGATGTCATCGTTAACTCCTCTTTCCACTAGACCATCTTTCATAGAGATTTATTCTTGATACACATTGGTTAAAATATGGTTGATTTAAAAAAAGAGTGAAAAAATCCATCCATAGAGTGGAAAGTGGCCATGACAGATGCATCATACAATTCTATAATGCATTCACAATGGTGGGTGAATGCGTTTCTATCCAAATATTGTCGCATCCTTTTTCCTTGAAAAAAAACTGTACTAATAACACTAAACATTTTATCCTCTAAAGAAGATGAAATATTGTAGGAACCATAAAAATCCAATAATATTACAATTGTGGTCCCCATAAACCACTCCACAACTCAAGGGGCTTGGATTTATCATTGAGGATCCATCTACATTAATTTTAATAAAATATTTATTTGGGCTATCCAAAATACTTCAAAACTACCCTTAGTATATATATATTCTTTCAATTCCCAGTATTTGAATGACATGTAATTCCATAATGATGTTATGGAAAAGTCCATATTGAATCGTCAATGCCATATTGATAGTATCATGTATCCTCACTCTATCAACATGAATATTTAATGACTTACTATGATGTAAAAAATCATTTCTATTAAACTAGATCATGTGCAGAAATTCAGATAGTCTAGTAATGAAGAGGTGTTTAGTCTGTGGAGAGGTGTCTATAGTAGTATATCATTAAACATAAGGCCCAACAGTGTCCATATTCAACCACCTAAATTCTAATAGATTATATATTTACTTCTATAATGTAGAAGTAGTAGCACAATATAACAGAAGGTTATCATTATCTTCTCTATGCTAATTGCACAGAAAATATTTGGATCAAAATTGAACACAAAAATATTAAAGACAAGTACAATTGAGTATTTAGTTATGTGTAATCACCCAAACAAGAGTAAATCAAGAAGGCCTAGTCAATTGTTTTTCAATGTTTTTTAGCCAATAAAATTCATGATTTGTTGGAAAGAAACTATGATTATAGAAACTTTTATAGTCCAGAATATCATTATTAGTATATTCTTATTGTAAAAAAAATCATTATTAGTAAATGAGTAATTATTGATTATACTGTTAATATTATCAGTAAAATACAAATATAAAGAGTTCAAGAGTGAATTTATTGAAATACTAGAAAGAAAATATGATTTCAGAGGATATACCATAGATATGAGAGGAGATCCAGTCTAATTATTAGGAAAATATTTCAGAGAAGACTCCCAATTAACCATCAATCTAGAGTGATTCATCATGTTGGGAAAATAATATTTTATGGATGGCCAAATATAGGTTTTATATAAATCATGTTTTCCTTTTTCAATTTTTTATTTAACTTACTTCTTATGAAATTAAAAATCCTTAAAATTATAATTCTGGAGTTTCCAAGCGGTCCTAGCTTGTAAAGCACCATTAAATAATTAGATTTTCATAATTTCATGTTGAGAATTACAACTATTATAACATGATTTAATCTATGTAATATTAATTTCATTTCATTTAAGAGTGTTTCCACTCTAAATAATTGATGGATCCATTAATCTTTATAAAAAATCTAATATAAAATTGAAGAATATGAAAGAACTAACCATTTTCGAAACAATGGTGTACGTTAAAGTTAAAATTCATAAATCCAAAGATAATTATCTCCTATTTTAAGAGGGAAAAATATTTTTAATTTGATCAAATATTTTTGAAAAATAAATACTTTTAAGCATTGCCCATAAAAAGAACCAAAATATTGTTAAATGGGAAAGTCCCATCTATGATACTAAATTAATTTATGATATAGATTTTTACAGAAACTAGAAATATTTTTCCAATGAAAATAAATGATTTACTCCATTTTATAGGCTATCTAGAAATAACTTCAAAATGTGATAGAGCGATTTTGATATTTTTTATATTTCTTTTTCTCACTTTTAAAAATAAAATAATGTTATATTCATAAAAGTGGTGATAAAGGACAACCAAGTTCCTTGAACAATGAATGTGATTAAGTTTACCTTGACTCACCAAATGAGTGAAAAGTCTATTTTAGTAGTCCTCCTATGTCAGAAATAAGATAAAATATATGGGTAACCTATCTGACGCCTTTAATGAATTTAAAATAGCCCTTAGAAGAACCATTAACAATAGTAGAAATGTTAATAGAGTTAAAAAAAATGTTTTTATTATATTAATAAATTGATCATTGAAACCAAATGATTTTAGATCCATTTATATTAAACTCAATTCCATGGAATCAAAGGCCTTTATAATGTATAGTTCGATAGTAATGATTATTCCACTATTTGGTTTTTAAGAGGTTGGTACATTAAGAGGCAAATAATATGAAATATTTAATAGTTCTACCCTTAGTAAAACTAAACAAATTATAAGATATATTCTTCATCAATTTATGTGATTCAATATTCAATAATCATGGAGATGATTTTTTTGAATGTGTTAATGAGGGATATTAACCAAAAGTGGTAAATATTAGATGTATTTTCCACTTTTCATGTTTAATAGAGGAAATGGGCATTAATATCATGAGGAAGAGTTCCATTAGAATTTATTTATTTAAAAAATTTAAATACATTTTTGTTGAATGATACCCCAATAATGGTGAAAAAAATAAATTTTTTTTACACTATCATTCCCAGTAGAACTCCATGGTTTTCGAATAAAAACATCATCTTTGACCTCAAAATCAAGGGGGAAACATGTAAGTATAGTGTGTTCTATTGTTACTAAAAATTTCTTGAATGATATTATGATGAATAACCTCATTTAGATCTAGTCTATTCAATAATATTTCTAAAATCAGAAACAATATTATCAACAAGTAATACCTCATTATCAATTATATTTTCTACATATTTTAGAATGGAAAGAGGTCTAGAAATTTTTTTATATCTTTTTAGAGTTTCTTAGAACTTTGTTTTCATATAGCGATATGAAATCCATATAATTAAATAGATATTTTTTTAAGATTATCTTTAATATAAATGAAGGAATAATGTTTGGTAGTAATTTTTATTTCTTATTAAGGATCAATAGAAAAGTCATAGGTAGCAGATGAAACATGTAGTTGATTATTATTGTATTTCAATGAGTCTATATAATTATCAATTTGTCTTGAATTTACTTGAAAACATATTATTATCTTCTATTTCAAAATTTTTAGTATTATGAAACAAGAGAAAGAATCATTACAATAATTCATATAATTCCAAATCTATTTAACAATAACACCAGATTAAATAACTAAATTCAATGAATTATTAAATATAAAAGGAATTATAGGTTTTGATATTCTAAGATACAGAATGAACAAAAATTAATGGTAGTCTAAATTTAATCTAGAAATGGTAATTTTTGAGATAGTATATCATTTATCAATGGTTTTCTCATTATAAATAGTTTTTTGAAGATTACTTATTAAACTCTATTGTAATGACTTCTATACCATGTATAATATGATCAAATTAAGTTGATTTTAGTTAAATTATTATTCTTATTGTAGGATTTAAACTCCCTTGAAGAGATTTTGGAGGGTTGAAGGACCATTTTTCACTTAGGAAAAAAGATACCATTAAAGTAACCAATAATGATCCACTGATCGTTTGTTCTTATATTTACAAATTAATGATTATTAAAAAGACATTTCAAATCTTTTTACCTATTCTTATCCTAAATAAATGAAAATAATATGGTAGTTCTGAGAAACTGTATCACAAGTGAAGACTTTTTCAATAATATAATAACCTAAATAATTTATCGAATATGTTTATGAAAAGAACCAAATAGATTCAACAAAAAAAATTATTAAAGAAAAAAAATAAAATTATATCAAATATATTCCAAATAATAAAATATAAGGGAGAATCTAAATTTATTCTCATAAATAGAAAAACATTTTGGTTTAAGTTCCAAAAAAGGATTTCTAGTGAAATTGTTGTGTTAGGGATTCTTATACAATGAATTTCCCAAAATGAATATTAATTTGATATTGTGTTTGGGGTTCGAATCCCCCATATTTTTAACTTTATATCCCTTAATATTTGAGAATTTCCTATTATTTTTTGTATTTTATCACTTGTAAAAAAAGGGTATTAATCCTATAAGAGAACAAGAGAATCTAGATAAACAGTAGTGTTATATTTAGTTACCTTTTTCACTGAGGGGGTATTTTAATCATCACACATGATATTATTATAAAACAAAAGAAGTGGGATAATATTAAATCATTTTTGGGTCGTTTCA
This sequence comes from Viscum album, assembly GCA_963277665.1. Lineage (NCBI taxonomy): Eukaryota > Viridiplantae > Streptophyta > Magnoliopsida > Santalales > Viscaceae > Viscum > Viscum album. The sequence goes on from OY728133.1 coordinate 673,305,309, forward strand.
TTATATTTTCTCATTTATTTTGAAAGGTCATTATGGAACTGAGAATAAAAATTATGGTAGCCAAACAATCACATACACTTCCATGAACCCAAAAGTGGAAGTGGAGAAATTATTTATTCTAGTTTTCCATGGTAAATAATGTATCAATTTTATAGGTATTTCGATATTGAATTTAGTATCACAAGGGAACTGTCCATGAAATTGAAGTATTCATTCAGGTACATCCTCTTGTATTTTTTCCTTATTTGGAATCAAATTCAAAATATGAACCCTTGATGATTTTCTATGGCTACATACAACTACTTCATTTCTAAATTTGAATGAGTTACTTTTCCCAAAGTTTGGTTTACTGATTTACAAATATATATTCTTTTTATCAAATAAAAAATCCAAAAGTTCCATAATTTTTTATTAAATTTCCTAATGAAAAACAAATAAAATTTAGTTTTGATGATTTTTTTTGGAATAAAATTCATTAAATAAAAATTGAGTAATAATTTTCAATTAATTTATCAATACATTTGTATTAAGTATTATATTCAAAAATATATTCAATAAAAATGTTCATTTTATTCATAACTTTCAATTTTAATGCAATGTTATCATGGGAATATTTAAATAATAATATTTCATGGTTTATTTAGGCTCGATTTTGTTTGATATATAATCTATCAATCATGGTTATCTTTGAAAAAAATCACAATGTTACAATCCTCATGTTAAACATGTATCATATCCTCACATCTACTACTATAATTGGTTGGTAATATTTTTAAGCAATGTAATAGAGATGGGGGAATAGGAAATATAGTATCTTAAATAATTAAAACATATTCTCATGAGAATAGGGACTCATGATATTCCAAAAAAAAGAAAAAAATATTAAACATATATTGTTTTTTAATAAAGATGATTGAATCAAATGATGGAATTTGAGAACATAAATTTATATTTAAAATTTTGGTATAATAAACATTCAAATTAAAAGGAATAGTTGATGTCGTGGTTTAGTTTGATTAATTTTACATGGATATAAAAGGTGATAAAAAATATTGGGTCTTTTAAATTTATTTTATCATATTTCATCAAAAGAAGAAATTTTACCAAACCATGATATTGTTGATAAAAAAAATTTCTTCCAATTTTCTTCGTTATTGAGACAAAACGTAACCACACAAATTTAAAACCTTGATGAAGAGCACAATTATTTTTCATCCTCCTATTGAAACAAAAAGGATCCATAAAACTATTACTCCACATGAATACATAAAAATGACTACTCTTAATAAACCACATTAGTGTTTATTAAACACAACATTTCTATTTTGAAAAATGGTCATCCTCAATTATTTAGACCTGTAACCAACACGCTGTGAGGAACTGGTGACCAATGAAAATACCAGAAAAACCATGTTGTGGTGGGAACATAAGAACAATGAGTTTCACTACAATGTAAATAATATGTTATATTAACCCAAAATACACATTTAAATTCACATTTTTTACTTCTAAAACAATAAATCATAGATTATAATCCCATAAAAAATCATGTTTTAATAATTGAATTTTTTTCTGGTTTAAATCCAAATATATTTTCAATAAATTTAAATATTAATATTTTATGTTAGATATAATCATATTTTTGATAAAAAATATATAAAAACATTTTCATTTTTTATTAATCATATGGAAATTCTGAAAGATAATAAGGTGTGGAATGTTTATTAAGTAGAAAATGCATAATCATTAAGTTGGAGAACTATTTCAATGGGAGAAAAAATAATTTAATGGTTATAAGATATAATAAATAGTAATATAGTTGTTATGTTAGGATAAATAATATTAATTAATTAAATATGTAATAAATTTCAGTAGTCATAGATAAGTTAAATAAATATTTCATTTATCTTGTTTAATAATAAAGAAAAAATCAAAGTCTCATGATAAACAGGGATAATGATTATCATCAAATAAACAAGAAATTTCTTTATATTCAATTAATTTAAAAAATATGTTATGATTGTCTATGGGAAAAACGTTGTGACCTTTATTCTAAAACTATAAGCTATAAATCTTTAATAAATATTATAATAATTTAGTATAATCCATAAAATCTAAAATTTGTGTGGAAATAATTTTGACATCATGATATTAATAGAACCAATGGATTTCTGACTTGAATTAGGGAGGTTTGATGATATAAGACTATGTGAGAAATCATTATATTGTTTTTATTTAATATAGTATTATATTATATATTTATTTTATAGATTGTTTATTAAAAAAACTATTTCAATCCACGGTTTCCTCAAAATGTGTATATGTGTATATTAGTTACTCTATTCATTAATGGGAAGATTATATAAATATTTTGTCACACTATTCAATAATAGTTGACCTATTCATTTATTTACCAATTTTAGATACATTTCGGCATACAAATTATCATATGATGTGAGTCTTCAGTTTCTCTTTACGAGGGATATGTAATGGTTATTGAACCCATGGACTACGTGGGATAAATTATATTTGTTAGGCTGTCTAAAAAAATAAATATTTATCATCCTTTTTAATGAGTAAAGACTTTTTTGGAGTTTTTTGAACATTAGAATACCATCTAGAACTTATGTAGTTGGACCCATTGTAATATGTGTTTTGTTATGAATGATTTTTTTTGATTTATGTGATCTTTATCTATAGTAATTTAAATTATATTATGGTTATATATATCGATATTAAAAAAATATTATGTTTCATATGTCTTAAAATTTTATTTTTAACATTTAATTTTAATAGTATGTAAATATGTAAGACAACCCATATGTCAGTATATTTAATGTGTAAATTGGACTTTAGTAACATTTTTATTCTAACATAAATTCTATTCTGAAAAATCATGGTTGTTTGGTTTGATCTAGAGTAATATGATATTAATTTATACCATATGCAAATTCTTTCATTTGTTAATAAATTATTGGTTTAAATAATATAACATCATCGAAATAATTAGGAACTAAATAAAAAACTGGGGTTTTATTATATAAATCACATCTACGATTTTGATAATATAAACCAAGGTGTATTGAATGACACAATAATACGATTTTATGCATGGTAGTGCTTTTTTCATGATAATTCACATGGATTGATCATTCCTTAAAATATGATAGCATGATCTGTTATAACATAAATGAATAATGTTTCAAAATAGTATAATTATAGAAAAATAGAAGATTAAAGAGTTTCAAATTTCATCTTTATTATTTAAATCATATAAATGGTTTATAACAAGTTTCATTATTAAAAAATTATAAAGTTTGGAATGATGAAAAAAATAATGTTTATTAAACATCCAAAATTCAAGTTAAATAATTGAATCTTATAAATTAAAGATAATAAAATGGTATTGTTTTACATCATTTTTTCAATATAGGCTCTTTTATTAAAAATACTCATTTCTCTTCATCCTTTAATACCAATGTTCTAGAAGACCTTGGATCCAAAATATTCCTTCCCAATCATTGTGATATATCTATATCTCATGGAATACCCTTAGGGTAGGGATACTTTTAACTCTATGGGATCTTTATCAAACTCATGTAATAATATCAGTAACATATTCAGTTAATTTGAGAGAATTTATGTTCTTAAATTATATTTATTCAATTTAATAATATAGTCAGATCTTATGGGAAATAGGTTTTGGTTATAATATTTAATTGAATTTAGGATAATTTTTTCTTCTCTAAAAACCATTACAGTTGTATAATAAAATTTATGGTTATTTAGGTGGATGTATATGATATATAACGAATAAAAAAATATGATAATCAAATTATATTCTCTGAAAAAATTGTCTTCCATATAAATTTTTTCACAAACCATGACGTTGCTAAGAAAAACCATGCCTTATTATCTATAAAAACATATGAACTCCCTACCTAAAATAAACTTTTCAATTAAACAAACACAAGGATCCCTCGAAAAATGTTATCAGTTGAAGAAATATTTATTATAATTTATATCTCATGTAGTCATGGTTTTTTTAATGCGAAAAATTAATTCTTAAAATTCTCAAAATACTCCTCTGTCATAGGCACTAATGTAAATAATATTTGTTATAAGAAAATTTAGATTATTTATTGACATACGAAATGTTTATAAAATATTAAATAAGTCTAAATATTAAATATATTATGTAAAAATGAAATGTTCATACTCGAATTCCTTATTTGTAAATTTATTTAAATCCTACCAGAAGTTGTTTTGGTTAATCTGATAAAGGCTAAAATAAAATATCATCTGTGGTATTTGGTTTTAATTATTTCATTATAAAAAATTCATAATTTGTATATGATTAGAAAAGTATTAAAAATTTTCATATAATTTTAAATATGAGGGGACTCGTATTTAATACAATGAAAAATGATAATACGTTATGTGAATGAGTTTTATTTATATTCCTAAATTGATATATATATATATGTTTGTATGCATATATGTATGTATATATGTAATTGTATTTTATATTGGTTTTGAAATAAAAATATTAATGGAATTCCTAAGATAAGATGGTCAAAATTTAATAACCACAAAAATAATAAGTGATAATTCATTACAAAATGTTACGCCCTGACCACCGTAACCTCAAGTCAGTGCATTATAACATAAAATTTGGATGATCACTAGGAAATCATGTCCCAAAATACCGATTTGTTCTTTATTATTGGAAACACTATTCATACACAAGTTCACCTTTAACACTTGAAAAGAAATACAACACAAATTTATTCCATTAGAAACATCCAAAACTCCTAGTTTATGTATGCATGTCACTCATAACTAAAATATTCATATCTTGGGAAAATGACACATAACAAAGGGGTGATCATAAATGCTCATGAAGGGTAATCAATACAGTGAAAGATAATATGAATATTAAGAATGGTTAATAATTGGAAACATATTCCTTTACAAATAATAAACATGAAAACTATTATGGAATTAATATGAGTATAGTAAATAATGCCATAATACACCATAATAATGGGTATTCTACTAGTCGAACGACAACATGAGCCATCAATATTATTTTCATAAGGAGGGAATGTATAATTCATGACATTCTGAAACATTTGGTCAAGGCTTCGTCCAAAACATCTATAAATGATTTAGGACTCAGCCAAAACCGTATATCAAATTTGGAAAGGCCTCATCCAATTCCACATCTAGTACTCTTATGAGACCAATCGATTCATTGAGGAGCTATATCGGGCTCCACCCGTCACTTAATAAGTCCAATACATTCCTCATATGAATGGGTTGAAATATAACATAATCATTCATATTAATTCTATCATACGAAATTTTGATACATTAACTATAAACTATGAATGGTTTAAAAATAACACATCCATAGTAAAACATATCACAAAACATTTAATATAATATGCAATATTTGTATCATAATAGATCAACATCAAAATAGTTTAAAATCCATCATAGGATGTTGACATATATTAAAGGAAAATTTTTTAATAGGAATATGTCTTTCTATTTTGAAATAATTTAAAATTCATGTAATTATAAAAGAAAACATTAATCTTGAAAACACTCTTATAATCTTGTAAGGGATGTTTCTACGTTGTTATAATGGTGGAAAATTGTATCTCCCGCTGTATATGTTAAAAAAACATTTTTACCTTAATTTTTCGAAGAGGTCATAATGTACCTTGTTTGGAAAACTACGGAAATATTTATTCCAAAACATATAAGTTCATATAAGGGTATAAATGACATTAAACCATTTTCTAGTAAATAGTAAAAATGTTTTCAAATACATTTTCAAGAAACTTTTATGTGGATTATAAAGAGGTCCTAATAGATACTTACGTAAAAACAACCTCAGATAATAAAGAGATTGAGAAATTAACCCTTACCTTGTATTTTTCCCTAGCTAAGGGAACGTTATCCTCCTGTATAATAGTTATAATATTTTTATTAAATTATAGGAAAACCGTATATATTAATAGGACATCATATATGATATTCTAATGTTGCTTTGTTAGTAATATTTTAGTATTATCGTCGTTTCAGGTGTTAACTGATTCATTGTCCTTTCTGTGCCTGGTTACGTAAGCCATGTTTGTTATGAATATGATATATTTTATTTATATACAGAATGATATTATGTCTTTAAACATTTATTTTATCCATCAAATGAAAATTATTCTTTAATGGATACAATGTGGAATGAATCTCATCGTGTTCATTGAGACGATAATCCATACGTATGCACGAGCGACAATATCATTATTTTGATTTTAAAATTGTAAATAATTGGACGGTATATCATATATACAGAATAATTTTCATGTTATATTTAATATTTTCATAATTTATACTCATTACTATACCCATCACAATGATGAAGTGTTTGAATATCAAACTACACCACGATGTGGAGACGGTAATCCATAAGTACGCACGTATGGTGACATTGTCATTTATATGATAGATAGAATAATGACTAGGGTTGTACCATTTTTATAATAACATCATAGTATATAAATGATACTTGATTTATTAATTTTTAATGGAAACAACAATAAAATAGTATGTCGAAGAAGAAAAGAACTTGAATGATGGTGGTGAAAGTATTACCTATTTTTTGGGTTCTTCAATTTGATTTGATAAAAAGGGATCCATAGGTTGTATTTATGACTAAAGGAAGGCCTTTAGGATAAAGTTAATGTAGTTGGGAGGATATTAGGGCAGGGTGTGGCTGAGTCAAATGGCTTTGGAGGTGTGAATTTTAGAGAAGGGAAATCGGTTAATTCTCGTTGGGAAGGTCCTATTATTGTTTCTCATATCTACCCATTTGGTGCAGTTCAATTCCAAGACCCATATTCCAAAAGGACCTTAACGGTTAATGGAAATCGGTAATATCATCACCGTGAAAGGACACACATCCCATGAACCACCTCGACTTCCATCAGATCCGCAATTTCTAAAGTTGACCCAATACTAGATGGAGATGGAAACCCACCAAATCTAAACCAGGGGAACCTTTTTCCCTTTATCTCTTTCCCCTTCTATATATATATATATATATATATTATTCACCTATGTTTCATTTTTTGACCACATTCCTCATCATAGTTTGTATTTACTCTTTATCTTTTTTGAGGTTGTGTCTTTATAAAAAAAACTAAACAACTTTAAAAACTAAAAAAACAAAAAACTCGTTTTAAAAAAATATGAAAAATCAAGGGTCATATTTAATAACCTTCCAATTTTAAAATTTTGTCCAACCATTTTGTGGAGTCAAAATACATGATTTCAACTCAAAAATTTTGTGGTTTCTTCATATATATGGATAATGAATTTAGTGTCAAACCCAAAAAAAATTTAATGCGCAATTTTTTATTTGGAAACTGATTTTCCCCACCCGTGAGGAACAACATTTGATTTCATGCCAAGGCCACCTATGGAAATCTTTTAAAAATTTGTGTTCTTCACCCCCATTTTTGAGTCTTGAGTCTATAGTCCTTCGAGCTGAATTTCGTACTTTAGTGTGCATTAATATGATGGAGGAATTTTATGAACCACATGAGAATAATAATAGAAAAATAGCCTCCCATTTCCCATATATTTACCCTTCTTTTAAAAGCCCCTCCAAGCCTATGAAACCCTTTTCATTGATAGCCACATTACAAGACCAATATCATTTCCCACACAATAATAACATGGTTTTTCATTGCATTGTATTTTTAAATTTATGTGCGGGGGGATGGAATTCATTTTGGTTACCCATTATTGATTTCAACACATTATCATATGCTTGATGGAAAGAATCCATTTCATTGTGGGGGAGAGGTTTTCATTTAGCGTGGTTTGGGAATGTATATATGCTTATGGTATATTGTTCAAATTTTATTGGAATGTGTTCAAGATATATATTTTAAAAGAAATGGGGAAAAAATTGGGTTGTTTCTTGTGTATGTCAAAAATCACTCTTCCCAAACCTTTGATATTGTTATAACTATTACAATTATTTCATGTGGAGATCAATAATGGGTTGGTATATGAGTGTGAGATCTATTTCAAGTTCAACTTTCGAAAAAAAAGAAAAAAAGAACACTTGCATTATATTATCATGGAATTGGGAGAAGTATTGTGGTTTGTAAATATTTCATCTTCTCATCCCATTCAAATTTTATTCTACTATTGTGTCTTTATTCATAGAATAATTCCCTTGTAAATATGTGTTTTCATTTCCTTTCATGTTTTACTTAAAAAAATGTGCACTGTTTTTTCTATGTTGGTATTTTATCCCCTTTTCCAATCTTTTGGATATCATTTTCTTATCGTCCCATAGCCACTGAAGAACCCTTAAAAAGAACTCTTTATTTTTGAGCACTTTGGATAGGGAGTGGAATCTGAGAGCTTTTACAAACTCTAAGATTTTCACTCTTGGTTGGTGAATGAATGAAGCTCCACATATTAATTTTATCATCTTGAGAAGAGTATGTTTTGTGTGCCACCATTTTCCATTTCTAAATTTGATCAAGAAAATTTGAATTACTTTTGGAATGTTGTTTCTGTAACAATTTTTGGTGGAATTCAATATTTATGATTGATATTGTCTAAACCTCCCCTTATTAGGGAAAGAAATTTAAATATTTGTTCGTGAGTGAAAATGATTCTGTCATGTGTTTACATTTGTTGCACATGAGGAAATGCACAAGACTAAGTGTTGGGGTTTTGATGTTAACAATATTTTAATGACTTATTATATACTCCCTTTACTGATTTTATATGAAATGTTCATAATTTTTGTGAAATATTAAAGTTTTAATACTAATTATAATTTTTGAGCATTTTGAGAAGTAGTCCAATTGAGTTAGTTTAATATTTTATTTATAAATATCACCCTACTGATTAAAATTGAGTGTTTCTTTTTTTAGGATTCCTAATTCAAAATCCAATATTTCATTAGAAGGGATCATGTGTCAATTCTTATATTTGAAGGTATATATGGACCACACAAGAGGGATTACAGAATCTATAAGGAAACTGGAACAGCCATGAATATTGACTAATTGGGATAAATATATAAGATAAAATTCCTTAATTATCATAAATGGTTCGGGGGACAATGTAATGAGTCGTGGATAAAAATTTCAAGGCCCATCTCCAATTACAAGGGGCCATACTATTTCATTTCATCTCAGCCCACCATTGTGTCCGGTAATTAAAATCAGTACAATATTTATTAAATGTTTCCTGATATATTCATGAAATCCATCTGATATTTTTATATGTGTAATATGAGATATAGGCAGCCGGATTTTTTGAAGACAGTATTCATATTTGAAGGCATCTTCTTATTGATAAACTCATTCACATTTCGATCTTCTAAAAAGTCTGGATTGAAATGGGCAGTTAAACATTGTTTAATAAACCGTCCATATCTTTGGCTCCTTAAGTATAATGGCCGCCAAAAATTCAGATTATACATAATATATATTTATCTACAACTTTTAAGAATATCATATCTTGAGATTTGGCTTTCTGAAATTTCAAAATGGCGATGTAATTGGATGGACAAATTGGGATTGCAAACAGTCCACTTCCATGGGCTATAAATACATCCCCCTCATCTATTTGCAAAGGGTTTGAATTTCAAATGAGTAGAGATCATATTGGAATGACCAAAGAAATTAAAAAGGCTTTATAGGGCCTTTCATACTTAATTTTTCACTTCATAGTCCTTTCCACTTCGGTTTGTTTTCATTTACTTTTGTGTTCTTCTTTGTCGAAATCTTATATGACATTGTTTTTGTAATTATATTTTAATGAATGTTTCTTATTCAATATCTCTTATTCAAATCCACCATTGTAGTTTAACAATAATTTTATTAAAATATTATAAATATAGTTTAATCTCCTTCCCTTATTTTTCTTCCCCATTCAATCGAAATTATATTTTTAATTATCATCATCGTTTGTGTGTGTGTTCAACGCACCACTCTTTTATTATCCCTTTGTTTTTCTTATCTTCTTAATTTCTCACCATAATAATTATAACCAGATTACTAATCATATAAATGGATGATAATATCCTTCATTGGGATGAGTTATAATTTAGGTATGTTGACTGATTGAGATCTTTTGCTCGATGAGTATTCTTTGAATTAACATTTTGTATATTGAACTTTATATGTCATGGATTAATGACATGTTTTGTTTTATATGTGGATTTCATGGATCATTGGAACCAAAATACCCTTATATAAATAATTAATGGTAATTATTAGAACCGTGAGTTAATTTAAGGCTTGGATTAAAGCCTTAACACTTAGGAATTCCAATCAACGTCAAATTGTGACATGGGTGTTAATTTAATGCAATACAAAGCAAAGCTCAAGGAAATCACAAGCCTAACTCTCTAATGATGAACTCAACCAAATATTTATAAATTTTTTAAATAAATCTTAATCAATCAATAATTTTATAAGCCCTGCAAACAAACCCCATAATCAAAATACAATCATCAAAAAACAAATGACTATTAAAAAGTTTCATCAACGAGGATTCGACCCGAGTGCAGCTATACACATTAGCAGAGCATCAGAACTTTTACCGGTCGATAGGGAACACTCAGTCGTGAGTTTCACTACTCCATCCACCATAGGATCTAGAATAACTCCCATGATTTATTACCACTTCTAGATACTCATGATCCTTCAATGGGGAAACATGCCCCCTCCATTGACCATAACCTCTCATGGAACTCTAGATACTTTCCTACTAAGGGGTAGTTGAGTCTTTCCAAGACTCTTGTACCTCAAATAATCTCCTGACACTACTCTACTATTGTATACCCCTATAAAACCTATTTAGGTGACCCAATATAATAAAATAAAAACACTCCGATGTGGATAAATTTCATGAGATGGAATATCATTTCTCTAAGTGCACTAACCACTGCTTCCCTTCTGAAAACTGTCATAACCATGATTCTTTCCTCTATAAGAAGTGTTCAATGTTTTCCTTACTAAATATTTCTTTCAATTATTCAGGTATTTTATTATATTACATTTTTGGATGAGTTCCAAATTCATCACATCTATGGAACGACATAGATATAACATGTTCACATGAGACCTGGTCTCATAAAAAAGACCATCATGGAATCATCTCACCCGAAAGATCTTACCAGCTTCCAAATATGGCGCAAATCACTACAGGATAGTGAAATTTTCAACATAGTCTAGTACTATTAAGACCTAATGCATCATGTTCATTATCTGATGGTCCTTCTCATCCCTTAATGTCATAATATATAAATTGCTCATGATCTTCAACTCAGATTAATTTTAGGATTACACTTTTAAATGACCTAAGTACTCCAGAATGTCCCACCAATGCATGGCTGGTCCATGATGAATATGTGTGACATGATTCACCCTTATATTTATGTTTTTATGAATCTGTTTAAAGATCAACTAGATGGAATCAATCAAGAACTCATTTACCTTGATTCCTCCCTTCCAAGTTAACATAGGTGGATAATGTAGTTGAAACACTCTTGTAAGCTCAATCATGAAAGGAATAGTGAGAATAGTCTCTCATTCCCAAGACCTCATGACACTCAAGTAACATCCATGAAATTTAACATCCATTATTTCATCAGAAATTACAAGAAATTCTCATTCAAATGCATTATATTTTTTCTGATTTACACTCTCTTAATGCTCAATTCGAAGACGATCAGGAGAAATTTTCCCACAAATATAAACACACTTCTTATTAAACTAGCTATAACAAAGTAATCCTAAATATGTGATAGAAATAGATAATCAGTGAATCTTTATGTCTTTATCATGGATTACCTGTGTTTTAACATGAAATAACAGTTTATTTATTTCATTTATATTGTATAACTGAAATATAATGTCATTGTTCAACGAGAATGTCTATATAAAATGAAATTAAATATAACCCAATAATGAACAATTAAAGATAATGTATATCCCTATATTTTTATTATGATTCTAATAATATCCATATCATTTAATACCATTCCATGAGTATAAATCTCAAATATCAATAATATTATACCACGATTACACCACACAACATGTGAATCACCCAAGATGAAATATTGTGATAAGTAATATGAGAACAACATAAACAACAATATTATACTTGGGTACTCTGATTTATCATCATTCATGGGTTGATTATGCCAGTGAATAATCTCATTACCATTCCTGAATAAATCCAAGTATCCATTCTACCTTTCTCAAATAGTAATTAAAATGATAAGAAACCACTTTTGAAACCACTTCATAACATCCCCAATCTAGAACTGTCTCACGTGGCTAGAAAATGATAGTCATAAGACATCAATAATTACTCTTTGTATGCCAAATTCTACCAACTATATGTTTGGATGTGATAAGTATAACAGGGAGACTATACCGCCTCAATTTAACATTTTCAAAACAATCGAAAATAAATATAAATAACTGAATATAAATCACTTTTAAAAAAATGGAAACAAAATAATAATAAAATCCAATAGATGAATCAAATTAATTACAAAGGAATAATGTAAATATGTACAGGAAATTAAAAAAATTCATTTTATAAGTATTAAAAATTATAGGTATTGTAGACTCAACAAAAGACACAAGAGTCCACAGTACCAAACCCGATATCGGTCCCATCAATAAACTAAAACCCATCTAGACAGAAAAAATACACAAACAGTTCTACTTCCCTTTTTCAATCATATATCCATATAATATACATGGGTTTGAAAAAGTAACCCAAATAACCCATGTGTATAACTCAGCATGTCGGAAACATGATGTTTAAACAAACCAGTCTGATTACAAGTGTATGAAATAATACAATATAAGAATGTATTAATTAATTATTTAATAAAATTAATACCAAATAAACCTTCTTCGGTGTCGTTCAATAATGTATCTAATAATTTCTCACAACCATACCAACCATTACCATATCACCACCACAAAACATAACCATCATTTGTACCATGCTAGAATCACTTTAAGAATTTCTTTAAACCATTCCAACCATAATCTTATAACCATGGTATAAATATCATAAATCTGGTTGAACCCCACAATATTAGAATTTAAGAAAGTAAACTAGGAATAACTCTCTATATAATAATTTCGGCATGTGTCACTTGGTCAAGGAAGATATATAATCATTTCAATATGATTCACCAGGAAAATCCCACAATATAAGCATTATAGCATGAGTCGATGGTCAATGATTTCCATGTAAGAATTATATCTTGAGTCTCTCGAGATAGCCCATTGTATAATAATTTCAAAATTTAATCATAACCTATGTCATAGAAACAAGGATATCACAATATCACATCTTATAAACTAATGATTACATATTTATGCAAATTACAATTTAAATTTCAATTATAGATTTCAAATATAAATTTCTCATAACTAATAACATGTTAGTTATCTCAATAAATAATCCAATAAAAGGTGAATATATTTCATGAAAACACCACAAATCCTTGTCATTATAAACACATTTTTAAACCATTTAAAAAATTCAATTAATAATCAATGGTTTTCTCACCCGAATGGTATCCACAAGCTAGGTCATGAACAATTTGGATCCAAAGGGACTCCAAAGAATAATTCAATTCATTATTTAATCAATTTAGGATCACATATGTAGGTTTATATACAATATATCATATACTTGACATCTATGAACACATAGGGTTTAAATTTTGACCCACTACCTTTAGTTTTTGATAAAAAAACACTTATAATGGGGACCATACATATGGAGGAATGTGTTGATTATTATAAATTGGATTCTATATCAAAATCGATAACGATAAAAATTAAAATGAATATAGTCAGTGTATTACACCACAATGGTTTGTGGTATAATGAATAGAATTAGAAACCAATGAAAAACCACTTAAATGAAGATCAATTGAATAAAAGGATGTCTATAACTGATGGAGACACTCTATAATACCATGAAATTTGGACTAGGGTTTATCGAATGATTCTATATATGCATTAATGAGAAATTTAGCATCCCAACACATTTTTAAACTGAAGGTTAATAAATTACACACTTTGTAATATAGTCACACATTGTGAAATTATTCTTAATGGGATACATGGAAAAATACATTACCTCAATCTATTATTCATTTTAATTAAATATTACACAACATGTATTATTTTCATTTAGTTATTTTTTTCACGACCAGTAAGAATTCACGACATGTGTTTCGAATAAATTACACGATGTATATTGTTGTTACATTATGTGCACATATTCTACAAAAAGTTTTCCATCCCATTTCCTTATAAAACCCAAACCCCAGATAATTATTATCAACTTATCAAGAACCTATTGTCACATATGACCCATTTATACCTTTTCTCATACTATTCAAACATACTTACATCCAAGGAATTTGTGTCATTTTCTCTAAAAAATGTTTTTTCATATCTAAACAAGACAAGAAAACTATTTAATAAATAAAAAATCAATTTAGATATACCAAGAAAGATACAGGATATTATATTGATAGCCCTAGATATTTATGATTAATTTTTCATGCTATACAAACATATAAAAACCTCTATTTTTCATTTTTACTTCTCTTGGACTACAATGATGATAATTTTCTTCTATAGAAAGAAATTCATTTTTTTGGGGTAGAAGTTACCTCAGAATGGACATCAAACAAAGAAGCTCTATTAGAGATCTACATAAATTCTACGTTAATATAGGATTACTCCATGGGTTCTATTCTTAATTCCACAGCTAGAAAATCCATTATATCTAAATATTTACATGACTCCTTGAATGTGAACTCAATGTCATATATATATTCCTTTTCATCACTTTGGTACAATTATCATCCTTGTATCTCTTGAATTCAATATATATTATCTTTATGATCATTAATTTGATTTAAAATATATATTACTTGGATTGAAAAATATCTTTCTTATTCATGTTAATATGTCCCCTACCATAACAACTATGAATACCAAGAATAATTAGAAAACAAAATAAATAAATAAAAGAATACTCTTAAATATTTAAAGACAATAATATATGAAGACACTTTGTATAAACAACTAAATTATAGATATCTTACTATATTATACAAGAAAATGGTGATAAAAATATTATACCAATTATACAAATAATTATTTCTTATCTATATTTCAAATTTATAAATTTATAAATCAGAACACAGTAAACACTAAAAAAATAAATTTTATAGGTATGGTGAATATAAAGTCGATCCCAAGCGGGTGACGAAGAGAATAATTTTAATGAATTTAAATTTTTCAAAATTAGTTATGATGGAAATCAAATATAATTTAAAATAAATGAAAAAATTATGGTAATTTTTGAAGTTCCATAAAAAGGAAAAAATACTATGTAATTTAAAATTTGGGTTCTAGAATAATCAAGAATTAAATAATTAAATGCAAACCGTGAGATCCATAATCAAGTCCCATTGATTTCAATTATCATTGTAAAAATTATCTAATCACCAAATTATCACATAATAATTGCTTATGATACTATAGTTCTTTTGGTGATTAGGTTACATGAAATAATTTTTAAACGTAGTAAAAAAAATGAACCCCATATCCATGGCGACTAATATGTACTTCACAATGGATTAAATTTTTACTCCCTCAACATTAATAAAATTGCCATGTATGATTAAAAAATAATATAATTTTAGAAATATAAAATATAGAATATACCCAATATCAATTTCATTAAAACATAATATTCCTCAATTTATAAAATTCCTCATATTGTTATTCACTTAACAAAAATCCTACCATCTCATTAATGCAATGAGGGGGTAGGAAAATTAAAATAATAAATTCAACATCAGACTGGGGAAAAAATCATTTCATCATGTGTGATCCCTCATTATTTCTTCAATGAAGTGGTTAACACCCTTAATTTGTAGGTAAGGAAACCCTTGTGTTTTCCTTCACATCTTCAAAATAATCCCCTTTGGCATCGCGATGACATAGGGTCAGCCATCTTCAATTCACCATGAAATTTCACATGTTTTAATTTTTATTTCCATTAAATATAACTCTTTCAAAATATTCATCATGTATATATTTCTTCATTGAAACACCTGATATCACATATATAAATTTCCTTTTTTAGCCCTTTGAATATTATAAAATCATCACATGTAATAGTTTGTAGTGGCACGTCCTTACCTTCATATCTATTTGTATAAATCCCAAAATCGATATAAATAGATTACAATGTTTGAAATTAACACCCTAAACATGATCTCTTCCTTCATAATTAAATGTTCATAATGGTGGAAGACATTTCATTCATCATTTGTCTTCATCACCTCCATTAAAAATGCAATATGAAAAACAATACCCAAAGCGTAGGGAGTTTATTATTCATTAAGACATGTAGTGGGCCCCAACAATGGAATTTAATATTTTTTATTCCTTTTTATATACTCTAGATTATTCTTTATAATCTCAATATCATTCTAGTGGTTATTTATTTATTTTATCTTCCATACCCAAAATGACCATGATTCCTATAGTGTAGAAAGTATCATTTAATTCAGTATTTTTTGCAATGGGTTATTCTTATTGTTCTTATAATTATTTAAAATAAGATTATATGAGATAACACGATATTTATTAAATAATCTATACCAATCCTAGGGTTCCTAGGAATTCATTGTCTTGGAACCAATATTTTAGGAATCAATAATGCAAGTTCTTAGTGATTACACCGGTTATGTGGTGAGCATCGAGCAGTGGAGGTGGAATAATTGAAATGATTTCTTAGGGGGATCCAAAAACATGACTGGGATGGAATTATAATTATTAGGTACAATTTTTCTAATTTATTCTTGATTCCCATATCATTTTCAATATAGAGAGGACTCATCTTAATCAGACTTGGTGTGGGTTGAGTGTCTTAAACAACCAACTATATACCACCCCATGTGAAACGTACTACAACGCATGATGACCCACACATGACCGTTTCCTACCTACCTTAGTCATTATCCTACACCTTTCTCTTGAATATATTAATTCACATGTGGGATCCTCTAGCATCAGCCATGTGTGATTGGTAATTTTCATTTGATAATTTAAATGGACATGTTTTTTCGCTGAATATAAAAAGTAACTTAGTCTAATTTCATTATTTGAAATATTTTTAAAAAAAATATTCATTCAAAAAATTTATATAAATTTCTTCCTTCAATATTAAAATATATTTTAATTTTTAATACAAAATAATTATTAAAACAATTAAAAATTAGTAAAAATTATGAATTTAATTAATATATTATTTAAATTAAATTCCAAATTATATAAGCATCAATTATACCTTTCTTAAACCCATTACCATAATTCTATTGTGCAATAATGATCTCATATTGTGTATCATCAATACAATTATCCATCATTTCTCACTATATAATCTAAATCAGTATATTTCTAGAATATATCTAATTCAGACTAGTATATGACATAACATTGAAGGGAAATTCCCATATCATTTCCATAGCCATTTTTTTTTTATTTATTCAATTCTAATACAACAAAATAACCAATTTTTTCCAAAATGTGATCCTATAAAATGTTCCACTAGAATTATATAAATTTTGTAAAAAAAAATTGAAAGTCAAAATAATTGACAACTTTAGCCTAATCTCACATCCAATGATATTCATTAACATATAGATATTAGTATCTCTCATATTCTATCCAAGGTGGATTATAACTAACTGATCACTAAAATCATTATCACAAGGATGACAATATGTTATATCGTTAGTCATTTCACTAATAAATTGTTGAAATATAACTCTTTTTCTGTATGGGAAGTGTGTACTCAATAACACTATCACATTGTTGGGTGACAATAACAATATTCTATCAAGAATCTTTCAAATATATGGATATTCTATCATACCATCCTAATAATCTATCCAATACATTCCTTGTAAAACTTAATTACATTAATCCTAAGAACCCACTCCTGGTTAGTTGTTCATGTATCCCCAATCAGGTTAAAAACATCCCTCAAATGAAGTACCACATGTTCTCTCATAACCATTACATTCACATGGTAAACATAATTACAAAACCCTTCATTCAATAACACATTTTGCATAATTAATTATTATAACATGGATCATCAACCCATGATTCTATAATAAATAAATATATATGTCACAACTAGACTCTCCCACTTGATACACCTTCATAGAGAAAGTTGTATCATAGTATAATGGTAATACTGGATCTTAATATTTTCCCAACCATTACCCTACCATCATACTGAACTCACCACCATAAAGAGTTATATTCCATTAACAATAGGCACTACTTCTTGGTAAGCATATCATATAAACATTTAGTCCATATATCATGATGGAACATCTATGCATCCATCTCACAAAAGTCTAATTTATTTTTCATCTCCCCCACTTCAGGAATCTCATCCTCATTTGGTATCCCCATACCAAAAAATACCACTCTAGGTTCTTCATTACATCACGTTGTATATTAAATAAGTCACTAAATAGTGATGTGTATCTCACAAGTCATCATGATTAGGTTTTGTTAATTTAATCACCCAAATACATTATTTGGGAGAAAAACTAATACATTTTTTATATTTTAAATGACTAAATTATCTTTCTTTATTTGGGAATAAATCACTAATAAAATAATATAATTCACATATATCGTGATATGAAGTTACATATATGTAGTATGAATACATATTTCCTTACACCCCTAACTAATAAAAAAATAATGACTAATAGAATAACAACATACATTTTCTATAACCTTCTATAAAGTAATACTGGAATATAGTAACAATAATCCTATCTCCATAGAAACATAAATTTCATCCCATATTAATTATATATAAAAATATATACATCATTAATCCCAATATAAAACTATCCATATTTACATATACAATTTTACAAATTATAAAAAAAAGAAAATAATTATTTGATACCATTTTATAATAATCCAACCTAGGTAATAATCCATATGACATAATTTAGAGTGATAACAACCAAAAATAAATTTCTCCATCCGTAATAGGTTGAGGAGTGGTGTGGAGGATCGTTTAAAATATCATAATAATACAACATTTTCATTATCTTATAATATAATAACGGATAATAAATATAAATATCAACAAAATTTGAATCAAAATCCATAATATTGAATCATAAAAAAAGGAATACTATAAACACCCACACCGTATACAAAAAAAATGATCCTAATAAAATAATATAATAATAAATTATATGTATCATTAAATGATTAAATATTACATATCTCATATTCAAAATATAATTAAATATATTAATGGTGTCCCACAACTAGTCCATGACCCCACTTCAAAACTATCACTACATCCATGTTGTATTCCTTTTGATCATTTTCCAAAACAAGACCATTTCTATAGTCATCATTGGAAACAAAATGTTTATGTGTATATCTAGTTTCATGTGTAGGGTTAGATTATTATACTTTTTGATCCACCACCAAAGATACCCCTAATAATAACTAGTCTATAAGTTCAATCATGTATTTTATAAAATGAAACTGTTAAACAATCACTAGTAAAACACCCATTATATTGTTAGTTACTATATACTCAACCCTAATTGTTCACTAATGTATACATTGGATAGTTATATAATATAGGATGTTTTTTAATATAATATTTACATTTTGGATAAATATTTTTGGATATAGTTTCAAATATTCCTCTAAAATGTATCTGGTGGTCCACATCCATCCTCACAATAATAATAAGGATTAGTAATATTACATCTCATTTGTTTGATTAATAATAATTATGTGATATACCTATTCCATAAATGATTATAAGTATACTACACACATCTCATAAAATATAAGAACAATTTCATAGCTAGAATACCTAATGTACTCTCTTATGGGGATTAGGTGACCTGCATCCATCCTATCTGATCTTATATCCACAAAGTAGCCCACATCACATTAAATGAATCTTTTTATTAAAGTTACACCATTTTGAATATATAATTGATTAAGGATGTCTAAATTAATGATGAAAATGTGTGTGATACCTCTATAGATTTTGACAATCAGTTGGAAGAGAACCAATATTAGAGAACACATTAAAAACCTATTGTTCCCAAACAACCAAAGTGACATCATAAACTAGTAATCTCCCCAAAAATCATAGTGTTGAATTTTTTTGGGGACATCCTTTTTAGTTATTCAATTAATAATAGTATATATTACATATTAAAATGTTTAATCTATGGAATTAAGAGATTATATGCCAATTAAATTATCCAACTAAATAAATATAGGAATTAATCCCATTTCCATAAAAATGGTATCCTAATGTGATCCATAAAAACATACATAAAAAAGATGATAAAAAAATGTAGAGGAAAAATTTTTAATCATTAAAACCATGGAGGAAAAACCATTCAATGCCCTATAATATTCCATCCATATCAATTATATACCACCAAAATCCTCATATGGGTTCCACATTATCTTTTGGGTAAAATAATTTCTTTTAATTTGATATAATATACCTAGATTCTTAGACATTAAGAGATTTGAAATGCTTTTCTTGTACACATAGTTTCAATTGAAGAGGAAATAGGTCAATAATGAACATCATTAAAAAAATACATAAGACCAATATATGAGTTTTAATAAAATTATCCCATATAAATTAAATATTAATAGAATAATATTCATTACAAAAAATTTAACTCCATTCTATAATTGTTTAGGTCTGGTATCATTGGATACATAAAAACCTAAACAATTGGTTCATAAAATATCTAAATCATCTCCCACTTATTTATTCATAATTAGAATCCTTATTAAACATATCATACTAAATAACTTTCTTCATAACCTATGGAAAAAAATTAAAAATGGGCGAGCTTAGATTCTCAGTAAGGGTAAATAATGGATATATTAATGATCGCATAATCATCACATGAAAATATAGTTATAACACATAACCTTAATATTTGAAAACCATACCATATATATATAATCACATAATATTAATTAATAGAATAAATATTTTTAGTTCATAATACATTAAGAATACTAGTATCAATGATCAAAAACCATGTCTAGTTAACATAAACACATGAAATTGATTTGTGTCACACACATAAGGATAGAAAATAAATTACTTAGTAGAAAAGTCTCATTTCCATGACTATAATATTGGAATGGGTTCACTCTGGAGACAACTGTAGAAGTAAATTTTCATTCCTAAGACTATCACAATAGACATTCTCTCTTATTTAATTTGGTTCACACCACATTTCGGTCTGTTTTATATCATGAGATATATATATTTACTCAATACATTGGAGTGAGATATAGGTCCTACCCTTTATATAAGGAGAATGGTAAATTTTTCTAAAAAAATATCATATACCACTAGTCATAATAGAACCCATGGAAAAAATGGGATTCATAAATATTATATTATAACATATCCCATGGAAAAAAATATGTATCATTAACATTTTATTATTTCATCACAGCATAACACATGGGAAATTCATGGGTTTTATTATCATTGAATCCTCATATTCAGAAATAAAATAAGGATAGATTAAAGATGTTATCATTGGATCATAACCCCAGTTAGAAAAATGTAAAATAAAGGGTTTTTTCTTCTATGAATAGAAATACCACTAAAAGATCATTAATTTTTTAGGAAAATAAACATTCATTTTTAAGTCACTTATCAATAAAATGTGAAATTATAGAAGATAATTTCTTTTGATATTAACCATCTATAATTATAAATTTTTATTCAAATAAAATATCATAAATGTTGTTGGGAATGTCCATTCATGGTGTATTAGTTAAAAAAATTATTTTCATACAATTTTTTGGAAAAGTCCCAAAATACGTTCTTTGGAAAACAATAGTAATATTACGTTCAAAGAATTTTGAAAAAAGTAAAAAATGGTTAAAATGAAATTATGAATTCATAGTAGAATCGTAAAAAAAAAATTCAAATTTTTTAGAAAACATGAAGTTGTAATGAATGAAACAATTTATCGAAGAGAGAAATAATGTAATTTTTATTAAAAACATATTTTTGGTCTATTTATAAAATTAATTTATGAAATTGAATGGAAAAAATATATTTGAAATAAATAGAAATTCTAGAAGAAAATTCAGAAGATTATTTATTTTTATTTAATATGATTCCATTATCCGAATATGATTATATATAATCCCGATAAATAATGAATTTATAACAAAAAAACCCTTACGTGTAGTTCAATTTTCATAAAAAGCACCATTAAATCCAGTATAATAATTTTATATTTATGGAAATTCATTAAATCATTAAATTTAATAGTTATAATTCCATATATAATAGCTTTATAACATTTCATCACCCAATTTATCATTAATTACACATTAAAATTATCATTTTTGGGTGTTAAATATTTTGTATGTTATGTGTATTTCGTTTAGTAGTTTACATAATTTTACATTTATCTAGGTTCCATAATTTTCAAACTATTAATAATGATATATATATAATATATATTATTTATATACATCTTTATATTCATCTACAGATGTTATATATATAAGAAATTAAGTACATTGTTTATAGAACTAGGAGAGATGGCTCCATTCTCCCCCGGTCGTCTCCCCTGAGCGGTTTCCTCCCCCCCTAAGGTTTCTTCCTCCCGCGACGGAGCACCGCCTCTTGGCCCCTACTTCTTTCTAATTTTCCCTTGTGTGTCATTTCTATCATCGGTTCATCCTCACACCAGTTCTCTCGGGTTTATCTATCTCATTCAGCGTCCATGGCTTGGGGAACACTTCTTCGACGGTGAGTGGTTGATAGCGTGTTGGCTCTTCCTAAGCTACCTATTCTGTTTATTCCTGTTTTCCCTAGGGTTCTGTCCCCAATTCTATGTTGTATTTTATTCCATGCTTTGATGCGTCCTTTAGTCATTTTGGATTTTTTTGTTTTTTCAATGGGTTTGGTCCAATTTTCTACTGGTTTTTCATTACTGATGTGGTTCATAGGCCTCTTGGCTTTGGTTCGTGTTTCTCGAGCGGCTCACCGGTTCTGGAATTTGTTCTATGGTGGGGTGGGTTCTGGTGGTGTCTCAGATGGCACAAGAGTTATTTGGTTTGTTATGATGGGAATGGCACATCATGATGTGCCTCGTGTGGCTCTTGTTTGAAGTCTGATGGTTGTTGACAATGGTGGTGCATTTTCTCCTCCAGCGCAATTGTTGTTTTGAGGATGAATGTGATGGCGGCGATAGTGTTGGATTTCTTCTGTGTCGATGGTCCATGGCTTCTTACTGTTGTTTTGGCCTTCAATCGCCCATTTCATTCTCTGCTCTGGATCTAGAATTCCCCTGCCCTCTTCGAGGTGGAGCAGCATAGAATAGTTAAAGGTTTTTTGAGATGTGAGTTTGAGTGGGTGGCTTTAGGAAAAAGATGGGGATGACAACTTGTTTCTCGACGGTGTGGATTTGTTCTGCTCCAGTTTTGATGATTTTGGTCATTGTTAGTGTGTGACTGATGGTAAATGCGAGACGCAGGTTGGATCGTTGTCCAATTATGGTGTTGTATTATCGGTTTTAATTTTTAGTTATGGTATGTTTATCTCCTTCGAAATTTGAATTTGCAGTGGGTATCTTGTAGTGGTTGGATTTTTAATGTTTGGACTTTCTTTGGTTCACAATTATTCCATAAAGTGTCTTCTGAAATTAAAAATATGTATTGTGGTTAAAGTATATTTTTTATGGAGACAGTAGGACATACATATTCATGAAATTTGTTTTCATTTTTGATGGATGTGAAAAATGAAATATAAATATTAATTCTCCATTATATGATAATTATTATAAAATATATATAGTATATAGTAACAAAATTCATCCTCATGACCATATTTGTAAAATATATATGAAAATGAAATCACATCACATTGTGAAGATGATTTTCCACACATATATATAAACAAAATTATCATTTTAAAAAGGAATGTATGGGAAGTTTGTGGATGTGATATTAACATTATTTAAGAATAATTATATAAAAAATATAACACATAAAAATTTTACCAATCATAATACCCATCTGTAAAGTATGATGATGTAAATTTAATTGTATCGGTAAGTGGATATGGTAAGTCATATGTTCAAACATGCAATACTTTCACTTATAATTTGATGGTATAGATGGTGAATAATTGAATATTAATAATAATAATATATTTTCATAATATTTATTATAATTAATTTAATTTTTTATGATAAATACAAGTAATTTATAGGAGGTAAAGATGTGTATAGAAGAAAGTGAGAAGGTAAACTAATTTCCTCTTCTTAGAAATGACTCCTTTAGATATCCTCTAAGGGACTACAAGGTTTGTATTTTGGGAAGAAAAAAACCTATAGAATATGTTTAGGGAATTTTAGAAGTGAAATTTGTATATTTTATTCAATATATAATGCTCAATGTGCGGTCAATAATTGAGGGAGGAGGTTTCCTTTTACAATCGAGGTGGGATGGTCTTTTGGAATTTCTCAAATGATTAAATTATATTAATTTAATTATCGATATAAATATTTATATATGGCTTTTTATTCAAATATAATGTAGGATAGTGATGAAATACCGTTCAAAAAAACATTTTACACATGTTTTTTTTAATTTTAAATATTATCATTTTGATAGACCTTTACTTAAAAAATTTATATTTTAACTACGTCAATAATGTTTTATATATTAACGGGATGTAATTTTTTTATATAATGGGGAAATTGGAACATAAATAAAAATTTATGAATTTTTAGAAAACATAATATCCAACATGTGTTATTTAAATATGCGTATAATTTTAAAATATATTACTAATATATTATTTTTATAAAATATCATTGTTCTCATTTTTGACTCTATTCATTTAATATAGCCTAAAAGACATAATGAAAAAGTTTTAATTATAATATAATAATTTAAACCAATAATAAATTTTCATATTATCCTATAAATTTTTTAAGGCTATAAAATACTCAAATTATATCACTTTTAATATTTTTAAAATCATTTTTTATATTTTTATATTAATTGAATAAATATTAGTTTGGCATTGTGTAATAATTTAGTATAATTATATAATACCTAAAAATTATATATACACTTCCATAATTAATATAATTTCAATTTTAAACAATAAATATTAATATTTATCCAAAACAAATTTTTTCCATATGCGTTCACATAAATGATTTTTAAAACTAAAAGGTTGACATTTTGTAACTATATTTGATTGAAATAATATATATTATTTTCATGGAAAAGTGGTCATTAACATAATAAATTTATATCATAAGGTGTTAAGGTTCGAAATAAATTCATCAAATAAAAACGAGGGAGAAAAAAATATTACCTTGTAAATTATTAGAAATATGGATTTACCAGATTGACCCTTTGCCAATGAGATAAATTTTACCATAGTTACTATACACAGTGAGAAAAAAAGGAATGGTTAAATTTATCAAATTTAAACAAAATTATTATGATTATTTAATATATTTTAACTAATTTAAAACATATAAATTCTATAAATTAATTTTAGATTCTGTGTGCAAAATTCGACAAAAAATATTTTTTCAAAAAATCCCTTTTAAGAATAAAAATTGATTTCATTATATAAAATGACTGGAATAATATTTATTGAATGATAAAAATATGATCAATTATATATTATATAAATTTCATTATAATAATTCAATATATGTTATTATGTTAATTTAATGATATTAATATACCTTATTCCTATAAATAAAATTAGAAAAAAACATCACTTTTATTTCCAATTATTATTTAACTATTAAATTCTATTTGTTTGATAACATTTGAATTTTATTATAAATTTATATAATGTATATGTTTAATAATTTAGTTATTATTGTTTACTATTTTTGACCAAACATATAGAAAATAATAGAAAAATAATATTTTAATACTGTTATGTGGTTCGTCTGTACATGCTATTCTTTGTAATACAAGCTATTTAAGAAATCAAATTATTTAATGATTAATATTTCATAAAAATCACACATTGATACATTATACAACCCTTAATATTAACTTCATCGAACAATTCACCACTCTGATACAAATAGATGAAAATACATGTGAATCATCACGTCCATAGGATACTACGTAGTTTCCAAATTTTTTTTGTTTCACCATAAAACATTGACCAGAGTATTGATTCATAAAAAATTATCTATATGATCCCAAATATCTATTACTGTCTATTAATATGAGACATCTCACTCCCATGGTTCCACCTCTTTGTTTAGTATATGTGAATGACTAGGTATGTACTTTCTCAAAAGTGTTCATAGAATACATTAAAAACATTAGAGAGATTTGATGGGAGTGCCAATCAATATTCTACCAACCTGATATGATCACAAATTTACAAATTACTACTATACCTAGGTCATATCATTTCCTTATTTATAAATATCATCACTCTCTTCATAGGATATATTAATAGAAATACCTATCACCAATTTTGATCTCTAAATATTCGAATCGATTATCAACAAAACTTTTTTATCACTTTGACCAGATCTTTTGTGCTAATAAATGGTTTTATGAGCCTATGTCATTTCTATAGCTAGATCAAGTCCCAATATTTGTATTTATATAATTACAATATATCTTGTTTGAGGTCTACACTTCCATCCAAATAGGGATTCGTAGGGATCTATCTGAATGTCTTACAGAAAGTAATTATTTTAATAAAATTACACCAGATGAATTCGCTGATCCCAACCTCCTTTTAAATCCATAGAGATATATCTCAACATGTCTTCTTGAGTAAAAATATTTCCCTTGGACTGTTCATGTATCTGAGTATTATAAGAAGTAATTGAATATAACTCAGTATCTTTATCTTTCTGATGACTTCTCTAATGCTTTATATTAAACCTCACATCCTGAACATATACAATTGATTATGGTACAAAGTGATATATTACCAAATTCTAAATGTATAACCATTTATGTCAACCAAGGGATACCTATTATCTAACTGAAATGATGTATGATGTCTTGATAATTAATCAACATAAACCCATATATAAATAAACCCTTTAGAAATTTTCGTAGTAGGATAAGAAAATATATAGTGTTATTTTCCCATTTCTATTCTATTAGGTGTAGTGGTTGTAACAATTTTTTTGCTTTTATATCTTGGACATGAATTACTGACATACTAATAACCTTAATATATACCCCTATATGTCCTCTCTTAATTCAATCCCTCCAAGAATAACATTCACATATTTATACATATTTGTACATATGAGATGAATTGTTAAGGATGAACTATGAGATTCATCTAAAAAATCATTCAAATATGGTATTTAAGGGAAACACATTGGGTTATTTGATCTTATTACTCTATCACAATAAATTTTGTTCTTAGGATCATTTATCACCTTCTTTTTTAGCTTACACCTTCCTTCTATGCAAATTTATTATTAAGTCAGAATGATTGTTGAACAATCATTTGTGAAAGATTTGATTATTTCCCATTGATTAATATTTCAATATCCATGTTTTTTAAATATAAAAATATTGTATTTTTAATCCTCGTTAATGATAGTCTTGCATGATCCTTTCTACTCAAAGTATCGGCCACCAGGTTCACTTTCCCAATCATATCCTTTGGTGAATGTTCAATTATTTGTCATTGATAATATACTTTAATCATTTTTGGTCATTTATATGACAAACCATTATCTATAGTGATAATGCATCAATATATTTAATTAGAATTTACTTCAACTATGGTTTTTATAGTCCACACATACGCATGAACAAAATTATTGTTTAATAATGAATGGGATTTTATGTTGGTAGATATGATATAATAACTAATTTAGAATGAGTATTTCATTTATATCTTATATAAATATTACATCAATCATAATATCCTTCCATAAATGACGATGAAGAAAAATGAATTGTATCTGTATGTGGAGACGAAATGTCAAACATACACATAAGTGATACATTAACTTCTTATTTTCAATTAATTAGTGTGTATAATGGTATTTTAATAATAAAAAAGAAATTTCAAAATATTTATTATACAACATTTATTTTTCTATTATATATTAAATAAAATTATAGGTGGTAAAATGAATATAAAAGAAAGGGACCAGGTAAGGCGATTACCTCAAATTTGAAATGAATCTTTTATATATTATTTAAAATAATCATGGGTTGCTATTTATGGAATAAAATATCATATAGGATATGTATAGGTGTGTTTTTAGGATAAATTATTTGAGTTTTGTAGATGTATAATTCTCATAGTGGGTAAATTATTTATGGAGGAGGATCCCTTTTATAAATGAGGTGTGCATCACTATTGGAATTTTTCAAGAGATTAAATATTATTAAATTAATTCTAATAAATCAACATAAAAATGGATATGTATTTTAATATAATTTAGATATGGTTCCAACAACATAATCCATTAAAATATGTACATGTTTTGGGGAAATTTTAAACCTTATATGTTTGATTAACCCTCAGTTAACCAATTTTAAATTTTATTACGATAACAACTATTTCAATATAAAAGGTTATTAATTTTACTTATAAGGTGGAAATATTCCAATAAATTGAAAATTAAATACATTTTAGATCATATAATATCAAACTTGTATTATATAAATATTTTAGATATTTTGATATAATTTAATAAAACATTGTTTCGATAAAATATCATTATTTTTCATATTGAAACTAATAATTTTATTTTTCATAAAACACATACACTAAAACTTTTAACAAGAATAAAGTATTTTAACAAAACAGTAATATGTCATATTCACCTATAAATTTTTTTTATAGCTTAAAAAAATAAATTACTTCTCTTTTAATATTTGAAAAATAATTCATTTTATTTTTCCATTAATTTAAGAAGTATTGGTTTGGTATTATGTAATAATTTAAGGTAATAATATAATACCTAAATATTTAAAATAATATGAAAACATAAATATAATTTCAATATGAATGAAATTAATATTAACACTCCTTCGTAAATATATTTTCCCATATATGAACACCAAAATTATATTAATAACTATGAGAGTGATATTTCATATATTTCATTGATTTAAATAATATAAAAATATTTTTCATGGGTAGGTTTCCTTTAAAATATTAAATTTCAAGCCTAATATGATAAGAATAAAATTAAATTCATCCAAAAAAATTATAGTGGAAAATTATTTCGTTGTAATATATTTTTAATATAGAATAACCCAATTAACCCTTTTAGCGAGGTGATAAATCTTACAACAGTTACTTTTAATATTGAGAAAAAATAAAATTGGATGATTTAGAAACTTTAAAACACCTAATTATAAATATTTAATTCATTTTATATAATTCCAAACCTATAATAGGATTAAATAAATTTTAATGTTCATAAAATGAGACAAAAACATCATTTTAAGAAATATTCATATTTATGTATAAACTCATATTTATTCTTATCCTTTATGTAAATAAATATAATATGATTTCATAAAAAGTTTGATAAATTAAATAATATATAAATTAATTTATAATATTTAAAATATATTAAATAATTTCATTAATTATTATATAATAACATTATTTTTGAAAAAAAATTTAAAACAACACTTATTTCCAAGTAATTATTAGATTTTAATTATAAAATTTGATTAACAAATAATTATTTTCATAAATGAGTAGAAAATATATTTTTCATAATTTATTTATTATTATTAATAAAAAAAATTGTAGGGCTAGGCAATAATAGACACATAACATTTTTATAATTTAACATGGTTTTTCAAAACTCTTTATTGTCTTAAAAAAAATATTTTGAAGAAATCAAATTATTTGAAGAGAAAAATTTCATAAAATCATGGGGTTTTATAGACCTAAATAATAGAATTTTTAGAACCAAATTGGATTCCATTGAACTATGATAATATTATTTTCACAAAGTAATACATGTTCCAATGAATATCATATCAATCACTGAAGTGATTTCATAGAGTAGTAACACCCATCCCTTTTAGGAATATTTGACCAAGTAAACCCAGTTACTAAGAGATATAGAACAAATGATTAAATTTAAATGAAACAATAAACCAATATAAATTTAATTATATGAAATATTATTTATATAGAACCTCTTTACCAAAAAACCCATTATATTTGATATAAATCAGTCCTAAAATTCTATGATACATTACGGTAGAAAGATGGAATTATATTTCCATTAATGATATTCCACGAATGAAAAAATTCTATTGGATATTCTAGTAATATCTAGATAGATATTAACCTAAAAAAGAGAAATGTCTCACAGAAATGTTTTTTAGAGTTTTCATAAACAACCTTAATCAGGGGTTTTAATCACCATGATGGCTATAAATACTGTCTAGTTATATGAAAAAATAAATAAAATTGAGGATTCAAGAAAATTATTATTCCATAAAATGTAATGAATATTTCCTCAATAATCCACCTTGAACTCTCAATAAAAAAAATTAATGGTTGGATGATTCTCATATAAAGATAAAATGACATGGTGCTAATTTTTCAAGTAAAATTGAATGAATACCCATTTCTAATTCACATAATTTGAAATAAACACAATATTATAACCAATAGTTCTTATTCATTATTTTCTTGAGCTGTATGCATTGTATCTAATTGGATAGTAAGGCTCAAACCACCTTTTTCTATTGGTGGTGAGGTTCTTCAAATTGGATGACTAAAGGTAATGATCATCATACGAGCCCTATAAAAAGATGAAAAAAATAATCTCAATAGATTTCATAATTGATATTTTCAATTTAATCGTCCATAAAACAGAAATTTTTTTTTGATGAATGAGTGATATTGATTAAGGAGTTAGTCAAATAAAATGAATGAAATTCGTTTTCACATTTAAAAATATTAGAATAAATATTATCAATATATAATTTTAAGTGATTAATTAGAACTCATCTATGAGATAAAGGATAATTATGATAGGAGAAATTTATTCTATCTATGATAATTCTGGGATAACTCTCTATATACTCCTTCAATTTTTGGGTCATGCAACTTGAAACAAAGATACATATTTTATAAGTGCTCATAAAAAAAATTCACCAACCTCTAAAATCAATCAACATTTTCCTTAAATTAAATGTGAAGGACTGGTTACCTTTAAGAAATATGATCCAATAAAATTTAAAAAATGTGTCAAATGATAGGATATTTAGGATATCTAAAGAAATTATCCACCTAAATAACTGACATTAGGTGGTTCATCTTTCTTCAAAGAACATCATGTTCATGTATGAAAAGTTCAGGAGAGAGGGTATTTCCATACAGAAGGATGTGTGTACATTTTAAAAATCCAAAAATCATAACAATACTATTAATATTGTACTAAGGGGAAAAATTACATTAGGGAATGTTTTCATGATAATATTATAGAAATAAAATGTTTATTCAAACAGGCACGATGAGAACCCATTCCATTCTATAAAATTATTTATCTTATTTTATTTTTTTCAAAATGTTGAATAATATTTTGATATCTAAGAATTGAAATCTATGTGGTGGAAAAATAGTTATTTGGATATTTTATCGATGAAAAATACTATGTTGTTCATTTATAATTCGATAGGGGAGTAAATACATGAGACCGTTAATGAAAACATAAATCGAAATATTGAATGAAATATTTCATAAGTTAATATGTCTTAAATTCTTAAACTATGTTGGGTTATTCATCTTTTTTAGTTCTATAGTGATGATAGAAGAGATATATATTTGAATCTCTCCACTACCAAAGAAATATATAATATCCCGAATCACAAAAGACTTGATGATATCCTAATCCAATGTAATAAATGAAATTGGGAATCCATCAAGAACTAGTGAGCTATATATATCCATGTTCTTGACCACACTGAAGATTTCATCTCCTTCCTTCAATTATAATAGAAAATGACTTTGATTGACTGAAAATAGGAAAATTATATTCTTTTAGAATTCATTTTTTCAATCTTCCATAAATATAGACCTCATAAGAGAATAAATTCCAACCTATACACTCAGTTTAATATATTGTTATCAATTTATAACTCGTTTGGTCACTAATACCCCATGCAAATTCTCATCCAATTATTTATATAGTTTATCAGTTTCTATCCTATCTAGTATCAAACACTCTAAAATATATACCTGACATGGTATGTGAATAATTATCCCACATTCATTTTATCATTCTCATTAGTCTCATTATTAATTCTCCACTATTAGAATGAGAATGATCAACAAGTGTTCCACACACCCTACCCTTTACATAATTGGGTAACCCACATCTATCACATGCCTATCTTAATAGGTTTGATAGTAACCTCACATATATTATATAAATCCTATTAATAATGGTTTCATGAACATATCTTATCCATTGGTAATCACCAATATAGTAGTTTTAACATCTATTTTCCCATGTAGTCAAATGATATAAAACATCAACACATGTTCCAGTATAATGACAGGAAAAATAATGTTTGATTACATATTTTTATATTATCCCATGTATATAACCCATAAAACCTCATACATAACATATCCAAACCAATATATCTCTAAACTCATGGATATCACTACTTATATACTACCTTTATCCTGGGGATTACTATACTCATTATGAATTGATCATTGTAATCTAATCCCATCACTAATAATAAACACTTCTCTAATGATTAAATCCCTTGGTAATTAACACATATTATTCATGTATCTTGATTAAAGAGTTGAATATATTTTGATATCCACAAAATACTGCAACCTAGGTAGGGGTTTTCTCCAAGTTTTCTGATATCACTGTTGATTTATGACATTTTCCCATTATTATCTCATAGGTCACCTATTTACTAGTTATTGTGATATTAATGTAATAAATAATTCATTCTATATTATAACACCTTAATATAGTATTTCCATTGGATCACTATTATACCCTTGCAAGACCTCATTGTATTGTTATAAAAGGCCTCTTAGGGACTATATCAACAGTTATAGTTCATACACAAACATTACCCATCTTTGAAAACCATAATCACTTAATTATAGTTTCCTCCAAAATATTACTCATCTATCATGCTCAGACATTTCCCATAGATCTATGTGAGAATCATATATTATAACATTGTACCCCTACATGTTTCTAGATTCATCTACAATGTTTAAAAATCCACATGGGTTCCATTCACAATTTATACCATTTTATTTCCATACCAATGTTTGTAAGAATGTATTGGTCTCAGTGAAATCAATCGGGATTAATGTCACAGCCCTATGTGGTCATTCCTCTTTTATAGTTAGTAAATTATCCCCAGTTATTGTCACATAAATTTTTCTAATATTCTTATCCATTCATATACCTTAAAAAATTGATGAATTTATTCATGAAGTGGGAAACAGAAGGAACGACTAATTTATAATGTTTTTAACCCCTTTGGTCAAATAGAATTTATTCAATCCATACTCACCCTAGCCATAGCCAATTATACTTATCCCCTATCTCATCCAAGAAAATAAATTATCAAAATTATGAAGAATTTATAATTAATTTGAAGTAGTCATAATATAAATAATTTAAATAAACTCACTAAATTAAACAACCATACTAAAATCGTATACAATAATATAAATATACCCATGGATGAATGCAGGTTCATTTGTCAGAAAAAATACACATTATTATTACTCAATAACTATTAAAATTATATGAATTGGTATAAATTTAGTAAATGCATTCACTAAGTGACATAGATTTTTCAAAAATTAACTCAACCAATTTCATTCTCACATACTTGATAACCTATAGACATCACCCATGAATTTACCATCACTGTATTTCTATTTGTCCACAATCATCTAGAACTAAAAATGAAACACACAAGCTAGCTATACCAAATTAATAGTGGATTTATAAGTATAATAGAGGGATAATAAAGGGAATAAACGAACTATATTTTATGAAAAAAACATTTTAAAACTCCAAGAATCAAGATAAATGAAGTGGAAGTAGATGAAGTGATATATATGGTTCCATAGGTCCAAATACCAAAAAATGAGGATCTATGATTTGGATATTTATTTTAAAAGGGGAAATCCCCATTTTCCATTCAAAAAATTTCCAAACCAGTTACTCGATATCTATCCAAGGGGTTTTCCTCCCCACTGGTCCCAATATCAGGTATCTATTACACCACTTTATGGTATTATGTTGTGTCAAAGGTAATTTCTATATAAACACTCTACATATGTACTACAGTGTAAACCCCCTTTGGGTTCCCCCTACTATGTATTCCGCATGGTAAAATAACACCCATTTTATATCATTGTATGTATCCATTAAAAATCATTTAATCCTCTATGTGTGTCTAAAAAAATATTTCAGTTGATACCAATCATCCCTATATCCTGTAAAATACTAAAAAATAAAATCACATATTACATTAATTCCACTAATTTCATGCTTTCATAATTTCCAAAACCCAAAGTCACAGGTTGTTTCAACATTGAATTTTATGATTTAAATAAGTTTAAATATTATGTTCATTGATTTAAACATTATTCATAAAAATAATAATACTAATATTATTTTGATATTAATTTTTCATATTTTTTAACCCATTCAATGAGTTTCAATGGTATTATTTATGAGATTGTCATAAAGAGACATGGAAGTAATACCTAGATATTTAATGTGTGTAGAAAAATAATAATATTAAAAACATGTGGCCCTTGGGGTGGTGTTTACTTAGGGATATTGTTATAATATATCTTATATATGGATGTTAAATAATGTGATTGTAGTTTATGAATACATATTTATGATGTTTCATGTTATATAAAATAAAATTTCTCACATCCTGACCTGGGGTCTACATAACTCATGCCCTGAGCTGGTAGGTCACATAGCCTCAAGAATGACTCCCCATATGCAAGAGACTACCCAATTCCAGAGAGGGAGTTAATATCATATTGTGGGGAGACTATACCCTCTCAAAAAGTGGCATAATGGATGTTTTCATAAACAAACAACAACATAATTATATAGGAACATACTGAATAAAAATGTAGAATATGAATGAACAACTGAACAACTGAAAAAAAGTATCAAATTTTTGTTTGTTAGTGTCAATATATAGAAGTTTGGCATTAAAATATTAAAAAAGTGTACATGATATCAGGCTCTAATCATTCAATACAAAAAGAAAAATGAAAAAAGGTGATCCACTAGAATCTTTAGTGCATGCTTAGTCATATGCTCTTATGCCCTATCTATTGGTAATCATTTCAACAACCTATAACAGGTCCCATTACCTTATCAATACCTATAGAAAATAATCTTATCATGTACTAGAGGACTATCCAATGAGATAAAAATATTATTATACAGGCACTTATGGTTTCTAGAATGTATCTTTGAAATGTTCATGACTAAACAATGTGCACATATGAATAATTAATTACAAATTCTTAACAATGAAATTATTTCACACTAATGTTTCTAAAGGACACCTATCAGGTTTACCTTTTTTGACTAATGGCTTGTAAGGAATGTACAATCAGTCGGTTTATGTTTTTTTTATGTGTATTTAGTAATAATTTATATAGTATATTTATATATTTCATACACCTATATGAACCATGTATATACCGATGTGAGTGGCCATATACCTGGAATACTTGTGGTTGTCTGGACTGGGGAATAAATCATTGATCCCTGACCATTCTATCAATCCTATATGGTTATGTAGTAGGGTAAAATCCCTATATCCTAATAAGAGTATGAGAATTCATGCATGAAACCCGTGATGGTTAGTGATCAATCATGTCTTCACTAGGACAAAGGAATGTGGCGTTCCAAGGCCAACGTCCAACTAGATTCGATGGTTTGAGGTGTCATGCTCAACACTCTATGGGTGGGATCATGATACCATCATACTCAACTATACCCTAACCATTGTATCACAGTCTCTATCAATTCATAATTCATATTTACAAATAATGGCATGAGTAATTACCTCTCATGCATCTTAATTAAAATTATCAAAATAATGAGAAATATCTATTCATTTAATTAAATTAAAGTATAATTAAAAAGGTATGGGATTCACTACCTTTTTATTCAATCCATCTAATTCATAAAATCCATTTTATGCTGGGAACCCATCATGTATAAGACACATTATACAATTTCAACACATCCAGTTAACTAAATTAAACAAATTCCATTTATTAGGCCAAATTTTTCATTACAATGTTAGTATGTTCAATCAGGAAATGACATATGAGGGAAATAAAATATATAGGTTGATCCGAATATCTAATATTTTCTGTTTTTCCTATAATATATATATATATAATGAAACTCCATTTTAAGTATAATATAAAAGAAAAAAATGTGTTCTAGGAAATTTATCAATTAGCTATATGTTCTAATTCAATGTGGCATAGAAAAGGGGTGTTCATTAGTGTGACAAACACAATTTGATCTAATATGAAAGGATTAATGGACATGAATCATGTGGAGAT
The DNA here is from genome assembly GCA_963277665.1 of Viscum album. NCBI lineage: Eukaryota > Viridiplantae > Streptophyta > Magnoliopsida > Santalales > Viscaceae > Viscum > Viscum album. Next base: position 673,342,146 of record OY728133.1, read on the forward strand.
GATTAATTTGATAGGATAAAACCATGTAAAAGGGGTTTCTCATCAAAATCAAGCATGAGACACAATGGGAAAGATAAGAGATGAAACAATCATGAGAAAATTGATGATACCACCAATATCAAAGTCATAGATGAATGCTCACTCGATATTGGCCTTATAATTAAAGCAGATTAGAAGATATATGTGAAACAATCCAATGCCCTAAAAATAGGGAAAATGAGTTAGATGGTAAATAGAACAATGGATCCAAAAAAATGAACTTGATTCGAAGTTAAGAGGAAGGAATATCAAATATTTATCTATCAAATGCTTCCATCAGAATGGATTTAGATGTAGCAAGATAGAGATATATGAGATCCCATGTTGATGGAGAATAAAACACATAGGAGGATTAGGGGTTTCCCAACAATGAAAATTGTATAGGGGGGAAATTAACATTAGGGTAATATATAAAATGAGGGAAATTTTTTTATTTCACATCAAAACATTAGGGTGCATGCTTTGGCTACATGGTTGGCCAAACTCTACACCAACAGTGTTCTATTTTACTACTAATTAGGGGTATATCAAATGTTTTGTTGTACAGTTTGTCTAACCCTGCACCAAGCTTGCAAAATGATCTGTCTCAAACCTACAATAGGCCGCACATCTATACACCTAGGGTCCCATAGTTTTAGAAAAATTGTGTGTCCTCTAATTCCCTACTATCTAAAATTTCACGATTTCAAAAAAAACTGTGTGGGTTGGGGGGCATGGTTTTCGATAACCATGTGGCCAAGTACTTTTCATCCTATATCAGGAAATTGGGATCAGAATGATCCCTAAACACACATTTTAGCTACATCACATTATTATAAATCATTAACACGGTTGTTTAAAGTAAATTTACATAGAAAAGAAATTATTCATACCTTAATGGAAAGGCAAATCATTACTTCCTCCCCTGCTTATGAAACTCACCTTCTAGTTGGCCTTCTGAGCGTAAGGAGGTATCTTTAACAAAGAGATCTGAACACTAATCCCATATATCACCATCAAATACTAATGTCTCTCCATGTTCTTGATCGTACGGACATGGAACCCATAACAATGGAACAATACCTCCTCATATTTCATCACAATCTGATCGAGAATATAAATGGAATAATCCTCATTGGAAGAATATATTTCGAACTTGACTTTATTAGGAAGAAAAACATGTGATAAGTCAGGAAAATATTTGAAAAGTTGAAGCAAGTGAAAGATGTCATTAATGAACCTGTATCTATGAGGAATATCCAACAAGTAGGCCACTATTCTAATTAGTTTCACAACCATGTAGAGTCTAACAAACCTCTATGATATCATACCTTAAATATAAATACATATATGCCCCATATTAGGTGAGAATATCTAGAAAAACCAGTCTCCAACCTCACACTCAAGAGGTTGTTGGAATATGTTGGTATATTAATATTTTTTGGAATAATCTGTTAGCATGTGATTTATAATAATATAGACATGCTCTATAGTATCATATAGAATACATGGCCCAAGAATAATAACTTTCCCCACCTCTATAAACCACATAGGAGAGTTGAAATGAATAAAATATAAGACTTCATAAGGATCCATCTTGATGGTAGCTTGATGTCATTTATTCTAAGATAACTCGATAAGAGGATCATTTTTCTCCCATGAACCCCCACTGCCTAGGACACATTCCTAGAGATTTTCATCTTGAACATGAATATTATATTTCATATGTTAATTTTTTTATGGGTGATAGCTCATTCTTAGAAGCATTTTTATTCCCAAGGACATCTGCAGCCCCAGAAGAAATCATGACATAAAGAGAGATTGCATTCTGAAATAATAGAACAAAGAGTTTCATGATGATTTATAGCCTCCCTGGAATATATCTTTCCTAGATCATCTACTCATAATGTCTCTCGCACAGGTATGAAGTGTATGACCATCATCAAAATATCAACAACAAAACACACTATATAGTTTCAACCTGGTGATCTAGGGAGACTATTCGTAAAATACAATGAAGCATCATCCCATTTCTTCTCAAGAATAGAAAACCACTATAGAAGTACTTCCAGAAGAAAATGATTTTCCTTCACCTATTGAAAGGTTCAACACTAGGTGATGGAGATGGAAATTTCACATTTCATAACATGCCACCAATAATGGAATCGTAGACCCCGATACATTTGGGTTACACCATAGTAGACAGACTATGGTGATGCATGAAATTACCACATCATATCCTTTATGACATATTCTCAAACCCATTTACTTCAACAGAACAATATAGTGTCATACCCATCCACAGTCTAACTTAAAGATGTGTAATCACCCGAGATGATTCCCCTTAGGTAAAGGCCATTAGGATCATCTGGTTTCCTCACTCCTACCCGTTCTAGATTGGTTTAAGTAAAAGCGATGTGCAATATGATTGTTTGTATATGGATTTATTGAACATCAATGTGAATCTATGAGAATATGTCCATGATCTTCTATTCACCACTTGACTCCTGAACCGTTTGTGTCTAGGTCTTCCAGCTCAGAGCAACAGCCACAAAATTTCTCCTTCTAGTATGTTAGGTTTTCTCTAAATCAAATGAATATAGTTTATCAACCAACATATTCTACTTGGTATTAATATCATTCTATGTAAATACGTACTTAAGAATATTGTGATTTTTAATACCCCAAACTGTTATCTATAAAGATAATGTATCCAATAGAATAAGTCATGATAAATAGTATTGATCTCAAGGTTGTGCATCGAGTGATTCTACTCATGTGGACTCAACTAAAGTCACACATACCTGACAAATCTCTTATTCTACATCTGAAAAGCTCCAATATTGATACATGATGCATCAAAGTATATAGTGTATCTCCTTCCTAGATCTTGTAGAATTAGTATCGATGATGATGTTAAATACCTCTTCAACTACTAAAAAGATGCTTCATAGGCTTCTAACCATATAAATTTCAATCCCTTCCTCATCAAGTCCGTAAGCGGCACTCAAAAGTGTGAGAAAGAGTAGAATAATCATCTATAATACATTGAAATCCAAAAGAAACATTGAATGTAAAATACATTATTTATTTTCTAAATGGAATCTAAAGATCTCAGTTTCCCTATGTCTACTAAATCTCTTGATTTCGATATGATATGACCTAGGATATTTAATATTATAGTCTAAAAGATTTATTTATCGATCATAGATTAGAGATGATACTATATCATTGTATTCAACATGATATCAAGAAGGTTTTCTTGGTCATTTCTGGAGCATTAAGACAACAATTTATCATTAATTAATACTACTAAGAATTAATCTAAATACTAGTGAAGACTCAATTCATAACTAACTTAATTATTGTAGGTGTATTGAAGAGTCGAAATTGTTTGACCAGGAACACATTAGGCCATACATTATCCTGAAAATTGTGAAAGGTATCTATGAATTCATAAAATGAACCTGGGGATATCCAGAAAAGTGGATATATCATTGATAACACTTTCTCTCCTTGTATATGATTAAATAAGTTATATATTCTTGGTACTGGATACCGATTCTCTGTAGTGAGATGGTTAGATCAATGGTAATCTACACAGGTCTTAAGGGTAACCTCTTCCTTCTTGGAAAAATAACTGGTGAACCCCATGGAGAAGTACTAGGGAATATGGATTCTCTAACCTCATAATCCTCCAATTTCTTCTTGATCTTCATAAGAATCTAATGTCCCATATTATATGGAGGAATGGTCATTGGTGATACTCTTAGAACAGGAAGAATGATGAAATATAAATCTCCCACCAAAGGTAAAAATGAGAATTAACATGAAAATATATCCCAAAAATAGTCCACTACAAGAGGAAAAACCACAGGTTATATCCCTTGGTCATCAAGTAATGTTCACTTGATCTGAGTTGTCACACTACCCAACAGTTATTTCTAGGGTCCCGACCACATAGCTTGCACATCCAATTCACCTTTATGCATGTTATTACTATTATAAGGTGATGTAAATGTCACCATCCAATGATTTCAGTCAATATGGAAATATTAGGAAACTAAAAAATCCAACCTTATGATTACATTAAAGCCCATCATGTCAATGATGAAAATATTCCATCCAAAGAGATATCATCCTATCTCTAGGGGTAGTATTTACAATGGTTTACGACATCTGATCAGATACCTAACGTAGTATGTAGAATCATAACACCATGAATGTTTTCGATATGTAGGTTCATACATCACATAATAGTATCATAAATAATTGATTAAGACTCACAAGGGTCCAATAATGTAGGCAATAATGTGGAGGAAACTAGAATAGTACCTAGAATAGCAGAGGATTTGAAACTCTACTCCTCTAGAATAGTCTGGACTACAAATAGCTAGCCATTATCATAGGATTAAGTCACTTCTTGACTTCCCTATGTAATCCCACTCTACTAAAATAGAGAATAATAAACCTAAATACCTCTACCCATATTTCCACCTAATCCTGATCATCCAGTGGTATTCCAACTGACTACCTGACATGATCCTACTTTTCCCACTCCTAAATGTGGGGTATGAGTATATCCTCAATCACCAAGAACAAGATGGAATGTCTCAAAGAAACATTATATATGACCCATCCAACAACAACCTCTGCACACTATTGGATCATGCATGAATTGAGGCTTCATGAGTCTTGGCTTCCCATATTAGTGAAAAATATTATATCTTTCTGCATGAAGAGCCTGACATTTTTAACTATATGAGTATCCTAATAAACTATAATTATTCTAGAAGATGAAGCACTATTAGATCTAGGTGTTTACCTCCCTAACACACATTTTCATCTTCCCTCATGTGTCACTCTATGATTTGTTTAGGGTTGATAATTTCAAAAATGATGGTCAACCAGATCACACTGATCTACGATAAGATGTCATATACAAACCAATCCTCATATATTATTGCATTCATAAGATATTTAGCTAATATATTATTATAGAACTGATTTAGTTATGTGATATGTGAAGAGTATTCAATGACTGGAAATCTCCCCTACTGTAGGTTTATAAATTCCCTAGATTTGTCATACATCAGAGTCTGGGAGAAAAATTAGTCATTGGAGATAGTATGAATGTCTTCCCAAAATATATCACGATGATGTTCTACATGGGTCATAACCACCCACCACAGCTTAATGAAACCACATATCATATACATATCTAGTTTTACCCTCTTTTCTAGAGGCATATCCAGATGCTCAAATATGGATCGAATTAATTCGAACCATGAATCTGCTTGTGTGGTCTTCCATCCCAAAAATTATGAGAGGACTACACTAATAGAAGTTTGGATTCATAAAATCCATGATTGGGGAAGGATGAAAAACTCCATGCATAGACTAATGCATTTGAGGAAACCCTTCTCGAAATAGAGCGACAGTTTCCACATCATGAAATGGAAGAGGCACCACAGGTGGAACTATAGGAGGATTATATGGCATCTTATGGACCTCCACATTATGTGCAAACTCATCACAACCATTAGGGAATGATAATAGATTAAATCATGGTGTTATAATTATAAAATGGAAATATATCACCTCATAATGCATTTAGTAAACTAAAGTGACAGTAAATAGAAAATTGGGATTGGAATAAATCCATCTAAAATAAAAGATCATGTATCTCTACCTACCCAAAATCTATGTCTATGTGGTTGAATGGACCATGATGGCTAGAGGGACGCAAGAGATACCCACTACCCACTAATAAGGATTATTTTAGATCAATTTTTCTATATTATATTTATTTAAGTTGGCCATTTCAATTTAAAAATCATTTTCATTAAAATTTTGTGTTCATTTAAAAAAATAAATGTCATATAATGGTTGAGTTTAGTGGACTACCATTCCCAATCCATAAGGGATCATACCTCTTATGAACGAAAATAAAGAATAGAATTAACCAACACTATAACACATTCTAGATCATGCTTCTAATGGTCTATAGGTCAATGTGCATTAATTGGATTATTATTGTTTCTGCATTAAATTATTTAGTAAAAACTATTAGTTTAAACTTTTCAATTAAATAATCAATTATGTTTTCTGATATCTTAAATAACATTAACCATAATTCAATACATTTTCAAGGAACTAACAACATCTAAAAAAAATGAACGCTAAAATTAGACGTGACATGGCATGATGTGTGGAATATTAGTTCCATCGTGCCTAATAAGACTGAATTAATGCTCTCATCTCATCAAATCAATAAAAATAAATCATCATTTCAACAATACCAATACCAATAAAATCATTATATAAATGTGTCAGCCAACTATGATGTTAAATCAACTATAAATAGAATAATCAATAATTAAAAATTTCCTATCCCCAGTAATTTGGGTTTCCAATATATGTGGGTCTACTACATCCAAGAACATGGTAAATTCAAAATTCCTTTAACACATCGTCTCATTTATAATACCCTAGAAATGAGAAAAAGGAAAAAAGGATTTGATACCACTTTTTAACACCCCAAACTTGGACCCACTTAACTCGTACCCATATCTGTTGGGTCACATGGCCTCATGCGCACCTCCATGTACACTGGAGGATTCCGAATAGAATAGTGGGTAAGAAGTTTTTATGATTGGGACACTATAACCTCTAATATGAGTGTAACATTTTATGAAATTATAAACATAGAACAATGGTAGAATATATGATCATGATGAATAATAAGGTAGTGAATGAATGAACAATTGAATAATTGAATAACAATATGAAAATCCTCTACATTAGTGTTAATACATGAACACATGGAATCATAACATAAAAAATGTAACAATGGACCATAAATAATATCGAGCTATACAAAAATTACAAAACATCAAAAAAATGTGCTCTGTTATCATCTTGACTGTATGCTTGGTCCTATTCTCCTATGATCCACCTATTGGTAAGCATATCAATAGCCTATAACTGGAATCATTCCCTTATCAGTACCTGGTGTCATATAGTATCATCAGGTACGAAGTAATCATGTGTTGGGTGTGAGAAATAAATCTGAGTAGGTCATCACCGACGGGTTTTATAATTAATCTGATTAGTTCTCATAACTAAATAGTGTTCAGGTATGAATAATTAAATAACAATTCTGAAAAATAAATTACCACACTATCATGTTCTTAATGGACCCATGGAGGGTCTAACTTCTTCGACTAATGAAAAAAATGGAATTTATCATCATTCAATATATATATATGTTTTTATTTAAATAATATATATAGTATAGTTTTATATTTAATCCACCTAAAAAACAAAATACAAGAACACTTAAGTGGACATATACATAGAATACTAGTCTCTGTCTGGATCAGGTTGTAACTCATAAATACATGACCAATCTAACAAGACTATAGAGTCATGAAATAGGGTACATTAGCTACATTTCAATAAGTGTGTTTGTTGTATTATATGACACTCAAGATGGTGACTGGTCCATCACGGTGTCACTTTATCAATGGATTGAGGGGTGTCAAACACAAAATCCAATGAGTTTCTATAGTGTGATATGTCATGATCAAAAACCCAATGTATGGGATCATGATACCATAATTTTTAAATGGACACTTCACATTATATCATAGCCTATATCAAGGTGTAAGTCATATTTACAAATATAGGCATGATACCACACCACCCATAAATCTCATTTATAAATTCTAATATAAGAAGGATTCTCAATTCATTTGAATATATTTAATTAATAGAATAAAATGTGTGTGATTTCCAACTGTAGATGTAATTCCACTTAATTCATGAAAAACATTTTAAGGAGGGAAACCATCTTGTATAATACATATTATATAATTTCATCCCATTCAGTTTACTAATATACAGAAATTTCATGTACATGGAGCAATGGGTCATTTTCAATGTTACATGGTAAATAATGTAATTACATATAAGTTAAATTTAAACTATTTGATCATGAAAATACCTAAAAGGATCTTTGGGTGAAATATAAATTTATATAAATTAAATTAAACAAAATTTTAATTCTAATATGAAATAAAAAAGGTGCTTCGGGAAATTTATCAATAGATAAAAGGTCTAATTCAAAGTAACACACACAAGGGGGGTCAATAACTGTGATAAACATACAATAAGCTACATAATAAGTATCAAGTCATGTGTATCACTGTGAGATGATCAGATTTATATAAATATACCAAATTAAAGGGGAATCTCTATGAAAGATAACATTCATCATAATTCTATAGCTACGACGTGACAAAACTCAGTGGAAGAAAAGAAAAGACTACATACATCATGTTTGAAGATGACTCCTTATTCAATATTAACCTCAAATATAAAGTCGGTTGGAAGAGATATGAGAAATGGTCTAACACCATAAAAATAGTGAAAATTATATTACCCTGAAATAAAAAAATTGATCTGAAGATGAACTTGATTTGAAGGGTAGGGTAAGGGAGAGAAAACATTAACCAATTTAATACATCCTTCAGATCTTGATTCAGACATCAGATGAGATAGATATATGATACCACTAGTTGAGGGAGAAAAAAACACACGGGAGGAGGAGGGGATGGCCACCATAATAAGTTGGATAAAGGAGGAAGGAAAATTGAGCTTTAAACACACTTGGGACATAATTTATGTAATTATGATTCATTAATAGGACTATTTAAAAAAATTAAACTAAAAAACAAATGAGTTGTGCCTTCCAAAAAATCCAAGTTATTAACCACTATCTGTTTTATCATTATTTTTTATTTGCTAAACTATTATTATAAGTGAAAAAAATATTGACCTTTCAAATAATGACATTTATTTATTCTATCAATGTTCGTCATGGTTTATGATAGGATATGATGGAAAATTCATATTATTGTGTGTTGGAATTTTTATAAAGATGACGAATTCAATCCGGATGAAAAAACGAGTTTTTTGGGTTGAATGACCCACTACGTATACCACATGGTGTTTCATACACTATATATTTGTAAAAAATAGTTTATAGTTTCCTAATGAATCCCCATTACCTTAGGTTCAAAATATAATTAGCATGCCTCTATACATTAATACCTTTCTAACATCATCCTGGATATTGTTATAATCCAGAAATGGAATGGTATGTTGTTGATCAATTCATTAGCTAAGGTTCAATTAATATGTTATTTTTCCTCTTGTATATTTATTATTACATATGGTCTCTCAATTGAGATAAAATAAGGTATTTTATAGACTTTTGTAGATATGTAAAATGTTATGTACATATGTATGTATATGATAGTCCTATGAGGTTTTAATCCTTCTTTATAAATGATATGTGATGTTTCCAGCCTTCTATTCTGTCTATAATTGGTGAATTATGAATATTTAAGTTAAATATATTGGATTTGTATGACTTATCTCTCAAGGAATCACTATTACTTATAAATATATACTATATGATTATACACATTTTATATAATACTACTAGTGTATTTGAGAATGAAAATATCTATATTGGATATATATCTTTTTAAATCATTTTTTAATGAAACAAATATTTTTTTTGATGTTTCCCTTTAATTATAATTATGAATTAGAAAATCTATTGTTATTTTAATACTATGATGTATCAATTCGTAAAACTGTTGGTGGTAAAAATGATAATCATTTCTCTAACGAAGTGTGATAAATATAAATATGAAAACACTAGAATGGTATTTTTAGTAAATATAAATAAGGGTTTGAATAAATTTGTTAAATTTACAATATATTATTTAAATTTTGTTGATGAAGATTGATAGATTAACCGAAAAATTATTTTAGGAATATATATAAATGGAGATTTAGATATAGTTTCACATATTGTTATATTTTTTGTGGCATTAGAATAATGTACACTCAATTCATGAGGCTTCATTACTAGTGTGATAAAGAAAGAAATATGAAATAATGCTAAAACCACAACATGGTCTTATAAACCATGTAATTATTTGTGATTCTATTAACCATGAATAAGTGTAGTATACTACATAGTGGTTTTATGCAATAAATTTTATTTATTTTTGTAATGGGATTTATTATATGATCTATTCTCAACACACAAAAAATATAGTATTTGATGGATCATTTTCAGGTTTTCCATGACATGAATTCCATGATAATGAAATTTATAACCTTATATTGAATCAAACTCCCTCCATAACCATGATTCAATATTTTCGTATTAACCTTGTAACTAATTTAATTAAATAGGAATAAGTATTACCTCAATCTTGATATATTTATTTATTTTAGATATTGATCTTTGGAAACTATTTTTTGAAAAATTTCATTAGTATTATTTGATTCATGTTTATATCTTTCTTGAGGTGATCCATGCATGATCTTATGATATCTCAATGAGACTAATGAAAAACCAGGTGCTACGGAAGTCAATTGACCATCTATCATTTTTCATCTTGACCAAATCACATTTTTTCAATATTGAATAAATTTTCATGAGATTATCATTATTTAGAAGATGTTAGATGAAAGAGGGATATACTATAGGGAAATCCATTATAAAAAATGATTATGAACTAACATCTCTTAGAATGTTTTGGTGGTCAATTTATTATAAGGTCTCATGCTTAAAACTTATATAAGCTAGTGTATTTAGACTATATTTTAATTTTTTACATTCCTAATGATCTTTCAGGAATATATCTTTATAAAATTAGGTAATATCTATTTGATACACTACAATGATATAAAATCCTCTCCATAACCATTTTTAACTAATACAAAACTTTTAGAATTAAATATATATTATTTTCCTAAAAAATATTCATGGCAATAATATTTAATTTAATTTATTTTTATTCATCCTAAACCCCTATTAAAAATAAATAACGAATTTGATTAAGGACAAAAACATTTACAAGGGATATAAAAATTATGATTTTTTTAGTCTAATAAGAAACATTAAAACCAATAAAATGGTTACCTTTGTCACAATATTCATTGAGATTGTGAAGTAAGTTATATCCATATAAAAACAAAAACATTTTTATCAATAAAAACTATTAAAACCCCAAAGAAATTAAATAGAAATCTTTTTTAGATACATTGATCATTATATTAATATCATATGTCAGAAATAACAATAACCTAGTTAAACCCATAAAATAAATATTTATAATTATCTATCTCTGTCATTCCATTCAATTCAATGAAGAATAGCTATTACATTTTAGATTTACATTGGGATCACCAATTTTATAATTTATATTCCGATCACCACTCGTATAATCAATATTTGGATCATAATTTTGAATAAGTTGTATTATGTCCACCCATCACATAAGATATATTTAGCCATACCATAATCACCAATAATTATAAACTACTATTTATTGAATAAAATATGTTTTTTAACTTCTATCCTAAAACCCTAGAAAATCTCATTTGGATCTATATGAAAAATATTTTTAGATATTATAATACCCTTTACATTAAAAAAATCTATTTTCAGAATGTAGATAACCATAAAAATGTAACAATGGTTTTTATTTTAAGAAATCATAGAATATTTTAAATTAATAAAAATATAAGATAATAGTAATGGTAAAGGGAGTATTCATTTACATATTATATGTTTAAATAGAACATTCCTTTTTTCGTTTTTTAATGAAAATGGAAACATTTCGTATTAAAAATGAAAATAAATCCTTTTGTAAAAAATCATAAAACATGAAATGATACTTACAATATATTTTATAATAAATTTATTTCCATATGAATACATAGGAGAAATAATTTTACAAATATATTCTTGTAAAAAAATATTTACAAAATAAATTTATAAAACATTTAAAAAAAAATTATGTTAAATTGTCTATTACCTCAACTCTGGATCATCACGTATTTTTATATCTTCCTGGATAATAAAATTATTCTAGTTGATTACATAATTCAAAACCTTTTTCATGTTTAATTAAATTTAATTTTATTTATTTCCAAGTCATATTTTATAAAAATAATAAACTAATTTCAAAATGGATGTTTTGATGATATTAATATCCTATGTCCAAAAATGTATTGTGATACATGATTATATTAAAGTATGTCATATTCCATAATCAATAGAATAATAATAAATTTAAAATTTTAATTTTTATATATCAATTTTATTTTTAAAACAATCCATAAAATATGGTATTCAAAAACGAAGTATATTTCAATTAGGGAGACATTATGATATATGTATGCCTAGGTAATGCATCCATTTTTCAGTAGCCATGATAAAGAATTTAATTATTCTTTTAACATTAAATAATTACTATTATATCATACATACCACATTATTTCATTAAATACATACATATATATATATATATATATATATATATTTGATGGGATGTGGTGAAAAATCGAATCACATCGCTTCTTATAGGTGATAATATTAATTTATGCAAGAACAATGTTATCATTTTTAAATTGATTGAATAATAAAGAAAATAGATATAATATTGTATTTTAAGAAATATATATTTCATTAATATTATATATATGTATTATATCCATCATTTAAACCATCCATGTCATGCAGTTATAGAAAGTGAAATACATTGGTTCGTGGATCTGGAAGTCCCCTAATATGAACGAATGATGTTTTATTTCCATGAAGTATGGGAAAATGATTAGATGGATTATTTATTAATAATAGAGAAATGATATAAATATAGATAATATACTTATGTTATTATATCATCTTGTTTTATGTATATTTGACAGATGTTGAAGAAGAAGTGAAAAAAATTCACAATTGGAAGTCATACATATTCATCGAAAAACCACATTTGGATTACCCATTAATCCTTCTAGGATAGAAATTTAGAAAAACTATATCCAATTGGTTGTGTTTTGGAATTTTTGGTAGAGACATGGGTAGGTATTTGGTGAAATAAAGTGGTAAAATGTAAGAGTAATACAGGATAGGAGGCTCCCTTTTGATCTATTGCCCACACTGTTCCTGGTAAAATTTATATTATAAATTAATGTTCAAGAATAAATTGTTAGGAATTTATATAATATGAATATAATATGATTATTCATAAAAATATTCTCATTGTATAAAATTTATATGTGTTTATAAAAGTTTTTTTACCTTTATCACTATATTTAATCCCTCATTAACCCCTTTAGCAATTACAGCCATATTAATGATTGTTACTCTCTAGGGGTTAAGAAAGATAATAAAAAGGGTAATGGATTCATAATGGGAAATGGTTTTTATTTTAATTCATATCTCTTTTATGTCAATGATCAATTTATTTTCATTAATTATTAAATAAATTAATAAAATATTTTTTTCTAATATTTCATTATTTTTGGTTTTTGAAAATCATGAAATATTATAATATAATATGTGTATGAATAATGTAAAATGGTCATAAAATGAAATTAATTATAATTTAATGAGGATATTATCTTCATATAATTATCTAATCATATTTTTATATTTTTTTATATCATTTTAAACCTTATCTTTTGGAATAACCCTTGGATATACATATTTTATCCATAACAGTGGTGATGAATTTTTTAATATTAAAGGCTTATAATTCTACATATAAGTTGAAAATTACTTAATTAATGGACATGGAATGAAATTTTAATCCATATATCATCCTAACTATCCTCTTTCATTATTTTTATTATTTTAAAATAATTTAATTAAATAATAATTAACTTAAAATTTCATTAATATCATTTTTAAAAATCTTAATATATATTTACGTTAAAGTCATAAATATTTTAATTTATTTAGAATATAAACCTTTAAAAAATCTCTAATAATATATACTGATGTATGAAATTTGTGGAACACTAAAAATCACCAAAACAGTATTAATTTTTCATTTTTTAATATAATTTACATGATTTTTCTAATCCATGAAAATACACTATATCGTCATTGGGTATGATTATAAGGTTATTATATCATCACTAAAAATAAAAAATAAATTAAAATAATGAAAATTAATTATTTCAAATAAATACAAACGTTTACATTCTTTAAATATGTATTTTTAATCATATATATTATTTTCCAACTAATTTAGTATTTTATTTTTACTTTTCTAGCCCAGCACAAGCTTTTGGATTAGTCACTTATTATATAAATCCATGAGAAAATAAAAAATAATTAATATTTATTAAATAATTCAATAAAATATTTATAACTACTCAATTATTATCTTTAATACACTAAATACTTCTTTTTCATTCAAGCTCTAGCCATGTGTTAGAAATGATATGATTTTCATATTTATCAAGAAATAAATTGTGATATATATATATTTTTTGAATTTTTTAATTTGATATTAGTATAAAATTAACTTAATTTATTAATTACATATGTTTTAAAATTTTATTTCATATTTAATCAATTGATATATCACAAATGAACAATATTTCATAAAAATATTATCATTTTATTATTCACCAAAAACACACTTCCTCAGAAAAATGTCTAAAATTAATAACAAGATAAATTTGTTTTTATGAATAAAAAATGATTTAACATTCATAATATTAAAATCATATAATATAAATAATTTAAATTTAAATTTAAATTTTTAAAAAATAATGAAAATAATTATTTAATAAAAATGCGTTTTAAGGCTCAATAATAAAATTATACAAAACTCATGTTTATAGATGAATCATATATAATTAATTACAATACTTTAATATAATTTACAATAATATTAATTTAATATAAATTTAAAATTAAATTAAGTGTTCTTAATAAAAAATAATTTACTTTTTTATAAAGAAATAATGTTTTTCACTATTAACTAAATATTCAATATTTTTTGAAATATACAGAAATTCCACCCAATGAAATTTTTGATATACAAAATTAAAAAATGATACCATTAATTTCAATTTAAATTTTTATAAATTAAGAAAGATAATTTTTTATATTCTATCAGAATAAGAAATAAAAAGAATCTTTTAATAGAAAATATTTTTTTATCATAAAATGAATTTAATGAAAAAGTAAGCATTTAATTTTATAGAATTTATCAATACATTTTTATTAAGTGTGGAATTTATATATATGTCACAATTTATTTAATTAAATTCATTCCCACCAATTTAATGGATATGATATAACTATAACATTTAAATGTCAATATTTTAAGGTTCATTTAAGATTAATGTTTTATGTTTTACACGCTATCAAATTTAGTACTCTCTTAAAATATAATTATATGACATCCACACACCTGTACACCCCATAAAAAGATTCCCTTATATTTTGAACATGTTATTGTTAATTTGGGATTCAATTTTAAAATATCATTATCAAAACCCAACAAGGTAAAAATGGATAATAAAAAAACCTCTTGAAAAGAGGGAAAAAGAAATATGAAGTGAATTTGGAATAACTGACAATAAGGTTATATATAAGAATGATTATTGAGATGTGATAATTTGGAAATAAAGGAAAATTTAATTTCCAGATGATAAAAAAGTGAACAACACTTTGGTTATGTAAAACTTAATTAAGACAAAACCATAAATCAATAAACGATAAAGAAGACAAAAAATTCATTAAACATTTTAATAAAAAATAATTATTTCAAGATGTATTATCCTATTGTTGAGAAATTCCTTTACTATCTATGATATGAACATAAATAAATATACATAATTGACATGTATAGATCATCCTTTAATAAGATTCCACCATAATATCATCTATTTCTCTAAATGATGAATATTGAAAATGAATTTTTCATCCTCGAACCACTAAAATAATGTTACAGAAGATAATATAATCTATAAAAAGGTAAAAATAAATTCACTATATAATTTTATATTTACCAAATATTAAATGGTAACTAAATTTTATGTTACTATGTAAAATTTATAAACCGTTATGTGAAGAAATAATACATTAATCTCTAAAATTCAATACTAACAAAAAGGTTTCAACATAAAACATTCCATAAATAAAGAACCCTAGGTCCCAATTAACCATAGTAATTTTAAAATTAACAATGTTTTAACCCAATAGGATGTCTCATACATTTTTTATAACATATTCAAAAATTTAATATCATTTTTCCCAAATAAAAAATCACATTGATCATATATTAAACTCTAAGGTTAAATATAACTCACCACAACTAAACATCACAGAAAATATCATTAATCACCCTGATAAATCAATAAATACTTGTATAATATAGTTAACTTATACAAAATATCATGAATAAAAACCTAGATATAAACTTAAATAGTAATCATTATCATTAATATAAATACATTTAAAATTATTACCTTTTCAAGGAATCACCTTTCAACCATCATTATAATATTTATACCACTATCCAATAGAATAAAATTATTTAAATATCAAATAACATATATAAGAAAAGTTTTCGTTAATCATAAATGGAGTATTCTTCATAAAACCTAGTAAAAGTGTCATATCACCTCATGGTATAATCACTAATAGCCTTAAAGTGAGAATTTCCTACATTGAACATATGATCAATCTTAAAATTAAAAATCCATCATGCTATCCAAAACTTATAAGTAGACCTTATAATAAAACATAATAATCTCCAAAGTTATCTAAACCCATGTTCGATAAAAAAAATCAAGGAACCAACCTCAAACATTACATAATCCATTATCTTCTGACTAAACATCACATTTTATGTCCTAAACATCATTTTTTTAAATTTTCACATAATTAAATAAAAAATTAATACATAATAAACTCATATGCTACAATGTTGAACCATCTTCTCAGTATCCATTTTTCAAAAAATGTAAATTTTTTAAAATAAATCATTTTTTTTAATGATAATTCATCAAGACTTTTAACATGACTACTTTATGGTTCTTTATCTTCATTAAACACTATAAAAATCTATGAAAATCATTGTATAAGAATAAAAATCATAGATTAGGATATAAATATAATAAATTTTTTAGTACATTGAAAATAAACCCGTAAATTGTTTACCGTTATCACAATATTTTGTTATTTTATTAAATAAACTATATGTATATTACAAAAAGTTTCTCAATAAAAACCATTAAACACTGTATAAATAAAAATAAAAACCTTTCAGGAAATGTAGAAAATTATTTTCATAACTCAATTCCGATATTGCTAGTGCCTAGTTTAATCAATAGGATAAACCCACCTAGCTAAATAAATCATTGTTTAATTTTAATACAAGGATAATTACCTTAGGTATGGGATAGATATACTAGGCTCTCCAATCCTATAAGTTTTATCGGGCATACACATCATATAATTTGTATTGGGATTACATGTTCATATAAGAACTATTGGGATCACCCATTTTATGTTTTTATTGGGATTAAACATAATCTTATAAAATGATCAGGAATAATTTTTTGAATAGTTTTTTAAAATATTTCATATTTTCATTAGAAAACACATGAATTTTTAACCCATATGAATAAAATTTTCTGATATCTAAATACCCATTACTTTTTTAAAACCCATTTTTAATATTAAAATATCTATAATAAAGGAAATAAGGGATTATATTTGAAGGAATATAGGAATATTTTAAATTAATAAATACATCAAACAATTATTGTGGTCCTCAGAATCATCTTTGGCACGGTATAAATTAAAATTTAATATTCCTTCTACATGTTGTAAAGAATGTCCAAATGATATGTATAAAATACATCAAACAATTCCTTTTGAAATAATTTATACAAAAATATAATGATACAAACAATTTTATTTAGGGTTAATTTATATAAATAGAAGTACATACATATAATACTTTTATTAATATATAAAAGAAAGAAAACTATTTAGAAAATATATATTTAATACCTTTAAAATTTAGTTTTACATTAAAGTGTCCCTCACCTTGAGTTTTAGTCATAAAATATATTCTATATCATCATGAATAATAAAATAATTTTAATTAATTACATTTTGATAATCTTTTTAAATTTTATTATTCCTTTTATTTTAATTACTACCATTATATATTTAATTTCATAATCAAGTAATTTCATGTTCGATGTTTGGACAATATTTGGATCATATTTCCAAAATGAAATTGATATGTTTACTGTGTTCAAAGTATTATTTATCATATAATATGAATAATAATAATCAAGATATAATTATAATTTTCATACATCAATTATATTTTTATTACCAACCATTATATTTGGTTTTGAAAAATGAAGTATGTTACAAACATGGAGACGATATGTCGTATGCACGCAAGAATACAATTTCTATTTACTAACGGTCATGATGGAAAGAAGGAAAGTATTATTTTATCATTCAGTAATTATTATTATATCATAAATATTATATTAGTTATTTAAGAAAACATATATATACTATCAATCAGATGTGGTGATGTTAATTGAATAACATCACTTTATGGAGGTGGCATTCCACATGTACACACGAATGACATTACCAATTTTTATTTGAGTAAAATATAATAAAATAGAAAATATATTATCATTAAAATATTATAAATTGGTAATTATTATCATATATATATATAATATGTAAATCATTATAAACCTCCATGAGAGGCCGTGATGGAAAATGAAAAACATCACTTCGGGGAGGCAGTAGACTACACATACACACAAATTAAGTTTCCATTATTCATATGATGGAAACAGAAATTAAGAAGGGTTGAAAACCAATATTAATAACATATTATTATATGTTAGAAACATATTATATTATATGTACATGGTTTAATAATATTTTAATGATATTTAAGAAGACGTAAATTTAAAACAGACAATTAAGAGTAATACCTCTTCATCAAGAAATCAACTATGTCTTACACATTAAGCCTTCTAGGATGGTATTTTGACAATAAAAATTCATACATGAAGTGAAATTAAATTTTATTGAGATAATTATGTAGTTATAGGGTGAACTGTGGTGGTAAAAATTTGTGAGGAAGACAAAAAAGGACGATCTATTTTATAATTCAGGGGAGGGACATATTTTTGATTTTTTTCAAAGATTAATTTATTATAAAGTCCCATTCATGTCCATTTGGTAAAAAAGTTCTATAATAATATTATAAATTGGGTATATATCTAAATCTTATTAAAAAATAAAATTTTTACTTGTTTGTGTAGATTTTTCACCATTATCTATTTGTTTTAACCCCCGTTAATCCTTTGGATAATTACATCGATATAAATGATTTTACTATTTAAGGGACACAAATTTAGCTATAAAAGATAAATTGACCAAAAAAATTACCATGGTTTATATTTCCAATTATATCCAATTATCTTCTCAAAATATAGGATTCTAGTTAATTTTTAATTATTTAATAAAATTTTGTTCATTATAAAATATCAGTAATGTCATTTGTGATAATAGAAGAAATAATATAATATAATTTGTGTCTATGTAGTTTAAAATTTTTCTATAATGAAATATATTCTATTATTATAAATATATGACATTTATATACATACTAAATCAAGTTATTAATGGCTTCTATATCAATTTAACCATTAACATTTGTATTAATCAATAGTTAACTGATTTTTACCTTAATTATATTAATGAATTTATCAATATTAATGGAAAATAATTATATTTATAAGTTGAAAATTGGATCATAAATGGAGAGAAAAGAAATTATAAACAAATTAAAATCATATATATCATTTTTAAATATTTTAATGATTTTTAAACAGTATAATAAAATATAATCTAAGATAAAATATCTATAATGTAATTTTGGACAGTACTCATTTAATTTCAGTTTAAAGAATAAATATAGTAATTTAATAAAAATATAACATTTAAATACATCCCAAATATTCTATACTGGTATATTAAATTTATGGTATACTATAACTCACACAAAAAATATCACCTTTAGAATTGTTAATGAAATCAACCTTATTTTTCTCCTGCTCGCATAAGAACCATGTCAGTGTTTCATAATAATGTAAGATAAATATATCATAACTGAAAAGGAAAATTAAATTAACATAATAAATATATATTTACTAGTTTTAAAATATCATTTTATCTTACCTACTCACATATTTTTCATGAAAACTTATTAAATATATTATTTTTACTTTTCTTGTATTACACAAGCCATTGGATTTATAACATCAAAATTAAAATATATTCATATATATATTCAATAATAATTAACATATATTAAAATATTGATTAAAATACTTATTAATTGAAAAATATAATCTTTAGTGCACCAAATCGGTCTTTTTTAATGATATGAAAGCACTACATCAGAACGTGAAATTATTTTCATATTTTTTATGAACTAAATTGTACTTAATATTTTAATAATTAATTTTGTGTGATATATGTACTTTATTTTCATAAAAAATTACTTACATACTATTAATAAAATTTTTATATCATATTTTCTCCTTGGATATATATTAAAAGAGAATGTATTTCCGAAAAATTTTATTTTTAAATAAATAACAAAAAAATATTTTTCATTTGAAAAATATCTCATATTAGTATTATGATAAAATAGATTTAATGAAAAAAATTATTTAAATTTGATTAAAATCAATCATTATAATCTGAATACATTATTTTGGATATAAATTTAAATAATTCAATGAAAAATAGTTTTATAGACAATTGTGTTTTAAACCAAATGTGAAATTATAACAAATTCAAGTATAAATATAATTACTAAATAATTAATGAAATTTTTTATAAATAAATTATTATTATCTCAATTTATGAACATTATTAAAGAAGAATGATATTTTATAATGATAATAAATGATAATTACACAAAAATTTAAAATTTTACTATTCAGTTTAAAATAAATATTCTCATAAATATACCGAAACATCAACCTAAATAATTTTTGGAATGCTAATGTGAAAAATCATATCTTATTTATCAGATGAAATTTTAGAAATTTCTATAAATTATATATAATATTAACTAAAACCCATTTTTTTAATAAGACTTATTTTTTATGATTAAAATGACTTTACTGAAAAATTGAATTCTTATTTCCCATGGATTTATCAATAAATTTTTATTTAGTAGGCCCTTTAAATATATTTCGCAATGTATTCAATAAAATGCATAACTTCCCATATAATTTTGAGTTTATAACTTAAACATTGAAATATTAATATTTTAGTGTGGATTTATGATTACTGTTTCATGATATATACAGTATCTAAAATAGTTCCCTTTTAAAATCACATGATATTATGTTTATACACATAAGGTTTGTAATTTTAATTTAATTAATTAAATAATATCCATTAATAAAAATTTTAGACCATGTCTCACCCCGTGTTGTTTATTAAAAATCATAATATATTATTATTTTTCATGTCATGCACTAATTGGTGCAAGGATAATTATGATTTTACCAACATGAAAATTAATATTAATCCCCCAAAAAATCCTACTCTTATCTTCCTTTTTTGAATTTATCTATTACTTGAATAAATATTTAATTAATTATGTAATAAAAACATAATATGTTATTCCCGATCTGGAGAATAAATATGAATTAAATATTCAGATAATAATAAAATATTATAGGCCAACATAAATTTTCAATTACCTTCATAATATATATTTTTTAGTTTATGAGATCATTAATTCTGATAAATAAAATCATTTCCCTCAAGAATAATATTTATTATAATATTTAAAAATAAAAAAAAAAATTAATTGAGATTAAAAAACACAGATAGTGTGTGGACATCTCAAATTCATTATCATTGGCATTTGGGGATCTAAAAATGTGGCAACGTATACGAGAGAAATAAGTTAACGCTTCATTGCTGATAACAACATATTAACACTCCTTATGTAATATAATCCCTTTAATACATTATTTTATCAAGAAGGATGCACAATTGGGTCATCATCATATATGTATGATAGATCTTTGTGTTTTTACTATATTGAATAAAATCATTATTAAACCATGGCCACATAATTTAATGTTACAATTGTTATTTCAATAAAATTGGATGTTATATTTACTTCCATTATTATATAGGTGAAAAATCCTTTCTTCACTTTTTCATTATGAAAATTTCATTCGTGACACACCCGACAAACCCTACTTACTATGAACATATGGTGTCCTAGTTTTAGATAGAAAATCTATGTTTTCAAGTCATAAAATACATTAAAAATAATATAAAATTGTAACGAACATTACATACACTCACAATAAATAATATCAGATGACACATAAACATGAAAAATTCCTTTTTCAGGGTATGTTATAACTATATCCCATATTAATGATTACGAATTGTGAAATTAACTAGACAAGGTATGATAATTGTATGATTACTCCCACATAACAGTATACATACAGTATACATATAGTATGCACCATCATAGAATGGTATCTGAATGTAGAAATATGTTTAATAATAATGCTATAGAGTTTCATGGTTCTCATCATAGTAGGGAATTATTATACACTTTTCATTGTGATAGATACTCTAAGACATTATAATATTAATTTCATGTACAAAATCAAAGATTATGCAACAGAATTATTAATTTATTTTCACTTATTTTAATATACATGTAATCCAAATTAAAAACAGTTGGTTCTAGAAAAAAAACTCCATCCAAATCTCATTTTTACTATAACAACAAACAATGACTTTTAATCTGTTATATCTCACAATAAAATTAGTTTTCTATTGAGTTATGGATTTTGTCATGGTCTATTCGACATTGTATTTTTTCGAGACTCTTCTCATTTCAACTTCACCTCTCATAGATAAATCTATCAAGATATGATACTTAAAAAGTATTTTTTTCATCTGTTGATGTGACTGTTGATCTTCTGTGAGCTCTACTACTGTAGTTTTATCATAATGGAGTGTCATAGTGTAAAAACATAATATTTTATGAAAAATAATTCTATAAATAAATATAATTTCTTTAATATAATGAGATTCACGAAACCCCATGTTATAATGAATCATAATACAATATACCAATTTAACCTAACAGATAAATTTGTGTAGTAAACATGAATTACTAATTTTTTAAAAAATAATTTGTATAATTGTTTTCAAAAAATAAAATATATATAGAAATAAATATTCAATTTTTTAGTAAAGTCATTATATGCTTTAAAATTACTTTTTCCTAAAAATTGATTTTTATTGATTTTAATTAGAAAATAATAAAAATTAGTTAAATAAACATTAATAAAGATCACATTAGAAAATAAAAATTATTTTTGAAATAAAAATTTTATAATTTAATTATGGTGATTTTTTATGAATTTTTTCTAAAAAATATTGTTCTTCAATGAACATTGAGAAATAAAAATTTTCAAATCTTTCATTTTTTATCATTTAATAAAATAATTTTAATGTACTACTATATTTTCAGATTTTTTATTAATGTTAAATATGATAAATTTGATTTATAATAATATAATTTATTATAATTGAATCAAAAAGATTCATGACTCGTTATAAGTTATTTTTAATTCTTAAAAACATATATTTCTTGATAATTGTTTTTCTTTGCATATTACACATTTATATTAATTTCTACCACTTCCAGGGATTTAATCATGAATAATTGATAGTATATTTGTAATATAAAGTTCAAATTTGGTGAATAATACCCTTTAATTTTGAGTATCTGTTAATAAAAACTATGGTAAATATTTTGAACCACGATAACAGTAAAATAGGTATAAGTGGGTAAAAAACAATAAAAAAGATCTAAAAAACCCCACAATATTGCATTAATTCCCTTTATGGAATAAATTCAAACATTAAAATACTTAATTATAATATATGACAGTTTGGATCCTTTTTCCTTAAAAATGACATTTATATTATATTAGGCATTTAATATTCTGAAAATGTCACTCTATTGAATGTAATATCTCCATATTATTTACATAATGATAAAAGGATGATATGTTCAATTTTAATTTTTATTTAAAATATTAATTATTATTTATCTTGGTAATTTATTTTTAATTTTTAGTGATAACAAATTACATTACAATCTTACATAGTGCTGCCACTATGCTTTTGAAAGTGGTAGAAAAATCATATAAATTATTTTAAAACCACAATAAGTTAAATTAATTTTGTGTTTTTAGTGAATTTCTTTAATTAATTAATATTAAATATTAATTATGTATTATAGGTTTATATTTAAATTTTACTACTATATATATGTCTTTAATGTTCAATTAAATCAATAGTATCAAAATTACATTAATGATACTTTATGGGAAGAAAATATTTATTTTTAAATAATTAAAATAAATAAATATTTTGATATAAGTACATTGGTATAATATGTGGTCTATAATTTCATCCATTCTCCATTTATCAACAAATTTTTACCTTAAAAGTAAAATTCTAACCCTTTTCAGATTGAAATAGTTGTTGACATGGTTATGGTTAATAATGGTTAATGAAGGGGTTAATGAAATATATAAGGTTTAAAATGATATAGAAACCAATCAATATTTTATTTATGAATGATAAACATAAAATAAACATTTGATATATATATTCAGGGAATTTTTGGAAGAATTATAGTTGATAAAAACATTAATTATATTTATATCTTTTAAGAATTCAAAGAGTTTCCTTTCACTAACTAATAAAAGAACACCCCTTATCTCTTATATTTTCACCATATTTAGCCATATATGTCAACAAAAAATTATAAAAATTTTTTATAAAAGACAATATACTGAAATTATTTGTTATATTCCTCTTAAAATACCATTACAGGGGACTCTATGAAATGATCTAATGGGGGTCTCCCGAAGAAGATGTAATCATCATAACCAACATGTTCCAATTTATTTTTTATTATAACCCATATAAATATATATTAATGATCATTAAATACTAAATAATTTATAATTAACATATTTTAATTTTATTTATTATCATTAAGAAACAGCTATCCACAATTTTACATCATATTGTTAGTGAATGTATCACTCATATGTACATGTGTTTTAACACCTCAACGTAGATATATAATTAATTTTCAGTAACCATATTTCATGGATGATTATTATGATGGGTAAATTATTATGAATTATTTTTATAATATTATTATGATTATAAAATTATAATATAATATCTATCCTTTTACCATTCAATACACTAGAAAATTATAATGTCTCTCATGCGTACTTATGGACTACCAACTCCAACATGTGATGAAATTTTTTGTTTCATCTTAACACAGATGGTAATAATAATAAAATTAATAAATATATATGATTAAAAAATTTTCTATAATTTTTAATTATTATATTCTTTTATTTCATTCCATCTATCAATAATTGAAAATAACTTTCATGCGTACGTATAGCCTACTGCCTCTATGAAAATTGTAATTCATTTTACCTCCATAAACATTGTAGATGTTTATAAATATGTATATGAGGAATATAAATTATATTTATAACATAAATAAATTTTTTCATATGATGGAACCATGATCAAACTACAAGGACATAAACTATCAAACAAAAATTCTCATGAAAAGTGAAATAGTTGACACACGAAAATTATGAGTCTTATAAAGAGTTATTAATAATTATGTGTTAAAATGATTTAAGTGGTTTATTTAAGACATTATAGGTATGTAAATAAATAATATATATATATAATAAATTATAATTTATTATATAGTTTTTTAGTTTCTTTTAAATAAGTCATACATGGTGTAATAGATTTATGCTTTAGTCTTATTTTAATCTAGACTACTAATTCATAAATTTCTGTTAAAGAAAATTATATGAACCTATACTGATAAATTAATTTACTTTTAATTTTCCCTTTTTAGTTCATATAAATACATGTTTTCCTTTCATTTTCCCCATATTAAGTAAACATGTTACCAATATAATATTTTAAATGTAAAAAAATATTATTTCATTCGTCGATTATAAATAAATTTTCTTCTATATCAATATTTTATAAAATATAATACCATTTTTTTTTCTATTTAGTATATAATGTTTTAATGTAATTTTTACACATTATATAATATTTTAAATGTTAAAAAAAATAATAGTGTAGTCTTTTTCTAAATGAGGTACTTTTTACTTTTTATCGAATATGTAAAAGGGTAATTTGTTTTAACATGCGTGATGTAAAAGTAATTTCCCACCATCAAGACTGGTCAATGTGTTTATTTTTAATTTATATGTTTCCATGTATCTTTGAAAATAAAATTTTTCCTTAACAATTGAGAAATATTTTGATTTAAAATATATGATTTAAAATTCAAAAGAGTATTTTCCTCAAGAAATATTCCAGTGACCTTTAAAAGTAAATTTACATCAATGAAAACATTATATTAAGTAACCTATTACTTTATCAATATATTACCCAATTATTACATCGTTATTAAATCTCTATATGGCTTTTAGTTATGAATATGAAATATCGAATAATCTGATTTTCATTTCCATGGGATAAATTATGATGAATTTTTTTAGGATCTTGTGGAATATATATGATTGTATTTTTGATTATATGATTTGTGGGCACAGACTTGTATAATACACCAATGAATTTAAAAAATATTAATGTGATATGAGCTCAAAAGGTGTATGTGAGGTTATCCTAAACTTGAATGAGGGTACACATGAGATTATCCCTTACTTAAACTACGTACAGGTTTGGTTATCCCATGAAATAGATGTTTCCAATGTAATAGTGGGTAACCATAACATAGAATTTCTATAGTTCTGATTATAATATATTTTATACCACTATTTTATGATATGAACTGATTCCAATATTATGTTCTCAGGGATTGTATTCTTTAATCCCTATTGGAATCATATTTGATGTAATGCCAAGATTTATTCCATGACTCATTTTTATATCATTGTAAAATTTTTGTATGTTTTTCAAAGGGTAATATCATGATCCCATGTACCTTTAGGATCTTGTTCTTTTCAATCAATCATTGATTTATTCCCTTTTTACCCTTAATTAGAATCATATATCACATTTTATAAGGTATTATTCCCCACCCCCTATATAAGTAAATTTTTTAAGTATGAAGTTTTTATTAAGGGCACTAGTTATGAAAAACTAAGTGGAAGATTATGTAGATATTTTGTAAACAATTTATTTATGAATCCATGTATTCAAAAACTGTATTTTTTCATTTCTCGCATTGGATCATAATGTTTTTAAGAATATTCATTTAATAAGATGTAATATTTATTGATAAAAATTATGGGTCGCTTTAGTTTTTATTAGATCAAGGCCTGGATAGTTATTGAATCTAGGATGAAAAAAAATTATTGAGAACCCTAAGGATAATCCTATATCTAATAGAATATTCAATGTTAAGGTAAATAAAATAGTGTTTTTCTAGTTAAAACATTCTAATTTGGATAATCAATGTGTATGTTGTTTTTTTAAAAGATTAATCTGGTGGTAATAAAACAAAAAATATTTCGTTGAGTATATCTCATCCATCATTCTAGTGCCTAGTGAGTGTTACCTTACTGTGCACTTATTTTTACACTCCAACGAGATATATATGGGTTAATTTGAAATTATTTATGAACTATCTGAAGTATTTGAATAGTATATGATCACAGATGAACATGGTTAAACCTAAGGTGTTATATATTGAAAATAAAGTGCCATGACATAGACACTCAATAAATTATTTTTCCTGAAAAATGTGATTTCTCACAATTCTTATTACTAATAATAATATTTATTTTGAATTTTATTACTGGATTGAACCTGAAGGAATACTATTAATGATGAATGTTAGGGAAAATTCAGTGATATTTATCCTACGAACCGAAATGTTATGTGATTTTGAATGCAAGAACTTTGTTTAATTATTATGTAAATTTTTCAATCCATGAATCATATTAATCTTTCAAACGAGAAAAAGAAGGAACAACATTTTGGTGAGTCCTTCATGAGGAAACATCCACCATGATGAGTGGGTATATTGATCCATTGGGTTGTGAGCTATGGATTAATTCATTTAAAAAATATATATATATATTCTATTGTGATTAAATCATGAATAAATGTATTTTTATTATCCATAATTTGGAAGGAAATGTTGATCAATGGTGGAATCTAATCGAGAACACAAGGAAATTGGAAAAAATTAAATATATAGGGTGTAATGAGTTTATAATGTTATATTTAAATACGTACATTACTAGTATAATACATATGAAAATGGAGAAGGAATTATTTGAGATAAAGAAGAAGGATAATGTGTCTATTATTACATATATGGTCAATTTTACAAGATATATAAGGTATGGTTATGGTATTATCATCTAACCTAAACGCAAGAATGATCGATTATTGAATGGATTAAAACATTTCCTCTAAAGGGTTTTAGCCATAATATATTTCATTAGCTATAAAGATATAGTTTGAAATTATAACAAGGTCGAGATAGACATTAGAGTTACCCATTAATTACATGGTTTTTATAATAAAGGAAAGATGCAATTCAATGGAAATTCTAATAATTACCACCATGAAAGAAAAAATTTGATCCTTACATTATTATCAATGTTTTGAAGGATACATGATGTACATAGTCTTAATCGGATTATTAAATACATTATGTGCACAACTAATTATCACAGAGTAGTTGAATATTTTAATTAATTAGAGGAAATAGATAGAAATGGAGAAAATAATCCATAGAATTCACCACCCACACTCTTATGATTGAAATGGAAGGAGTACATGAATTATGCCAACCTATATTCAAACTATAATATTGATGAAGATGCTTTATGTCAAAACCCACATAATCCTAATGAAAAATGGAAATCTCACATGATAACCATTTTCAATGTAGTAATTTATGGAATGATACACCTAAAATATAGTCTGAAAGAGCTAATTTCTTATTTTTCTAAGGATAAATCTACTCTTTTATAACTAAATAATTTTATAATGATATAATAGTACCATAAGAATTTTTAGATGATGAATTATCCAGGAAACCCCTAAAGGTATGATTATCACATTCGTAGTCTACAATTATTCTTTGATTAACGTTTCAGGAGAATATACAACCTAAAAATATCATTTTCCCTCTCTTGTGGGAATAAATTTGAATAATTTATATGAATCCAATATCAATTTTCAAGTAAGGGAAGCTAAATTTTATATTTTAAAAAATCCCATGATTGTATATTTGTGTGATGATAAATATAAACTCTAATAGATTATTCATTTATTATTTAGGTCTTCATTCCTATAAAAATTGTTGTTTGTCTCATATGGTTTGGGGGAATCTCAATATCAATGATATTCATATTTTATAAGAGTCTGTTAATTTATTTCTATAATATTTTATATTTATTCCTTTGATTCATCATGGTTATTGTTCAATTTAACTCATACCTGGGGCTAAACTTATTTTGAAAACCAAGTATAGAATGTCTATGATTGAATAACATAAATTAAATAATAAACTCTATGATAATCATTATAATGGATTAATTCGTCTCGTAGAATCACTATGGGGTATATATATTGTTTTTTAAAAGGAATTATTGATTTATGAGACCCTACATTTATTATTGGGAATTTAACAATATAAAAATCAAGAAATAATATCATCTACCCATATTTATTGATTTTTTGATCAACTACACAGATCTATATACATTCATATTATTAAATTTCATCCCTGATGTAACAAGTCGAGGGTTAAGAAGAAGAATATACCAATGAATACATTCAATATAGGGTATAGAAATTATGAATTCATAGTTATTTTAATTGAACTTACTAATTCCCCTTAATATATTGTTGAATAGATTCCTTAGATATTACCTTAATCAGTTTTCTTTAGTCTCTAAAAATTAAATTCCTGTATATTCCAAGATTAAGTAATACCATTAATATCAAATTATGGTTGAACTCAATACCTGAATAAAAGAAAATATCCATTCAATATTTTCTATGTCTGTTTTTTGGAAACAATTTTTTTGGGGCATGTAATCTCAAGTAAGGGTATATCGGTTGATACATCAATGATGGAAATTATTAACCATTAGAGCAGTCCACCCATAATGACTAAGAACTATTGGTTTCCTGGTTTTTCAAGATATTTTTGACACTTTCTGAAAAATATATTATGTATATCTAATCCACTAACAATGTTACTCATAAGGTATCCATGTTCTTATGGACTGATAATTGTGATAAACAATTTCAAGGATCTAAAGAGAATGTTAGTCATCACACCAACGTTTACACTACCTTTTAGTTGATACTGTTTTTTGATCTTTTGTGATGATTACAATAAGGGACCATATTGAATCATTATGTAGAATTATGTGGTGAATACTTATGCCTCTTAATAATTCATGGTTTTCGATAGAAATTACGAAACTCATTACTCGGTGTTATCTTTGGTAACTTTTGGATAAATGAAATAGGTTAGTTATCTTTAAGATGAAAGTTGGGACTACATCACAAATATTTATTGCTTAATTTTATATTTTGTCAGAAACAATTGAATATGCATCATAGAATATGGTTGGAGTTGATTAATTATTATGTATTATCGATACAATACCCCATGAGATTGTTATGAAGGTGTCTGATTGTTTGATTAGATAGGATCATGTAAGATATTTTTTATTAGGATAAAATGATCAAATATTTATTTATTTGAATGGATTGATCTAGAGATATTTATTTATGGGAATGTATTTTATATTGGAAAATTTTAAGTTCGACAATCAATATAAGTGAGGATTAAAGAGTCGTATAATATTGATTTAGAGCTGCAAAGAAACATATTAAATGTTAAAAAGTTAAACCTTGATTATGATTGAATGGTACGATTCAAGAACTGTGCCATTCTTTTGTTGATTCCCTATTTTACGGTTTTTTTATTAATCTCAAAGTTCATCATTATAAATTCATCCTAGAAGTGTTTAGATATACATATATATATATATATATATTACAGTTTTATAAATAATAAAGAGATATATTAATAATTATGTCTCTTAGGTCTTTGTATATTATAATTTTATATGTAAGAGATAAATGAATAATGTTATATAACAACCACTACAAATACCCGAATTGGAATGAGAAAGCATCACTATTTATTTTTTTTAAGAATATTCCAAATAACTAAAATCTATAACTCTATTTGGGTAATAGTTGAACATTTTATGAATTCAGTACACTTTATTTCTATGAGATTATATTTTTATCTCAATCATCTTCAAATATTATACACTAAATAATTTTTAGAGTTTTATAGTGTAAAACGTTCAATTTTATATAATTAGGATTTATGGTTTGTATTGATATTCAGGTAAAGTATTTATCAAAAATTTAATTTAGAGTAATGTTTCATTACTCCATATCATCCTTAGATAAATGTAAAATATAAGAGAACCATTCAGACCCATTACGATATATTAATATATTATTCTATAAATTTGAATTGGGTTTGTGAACAACACCTTCAAATAGTTTAGTATTTTAATATAACATCTTTCACTTGATCACTCAAATGGATCCTTATGAACCCCTATATAGATATATTTTTATAAATCAAACATGATATGTTGAAGTTTGAGAAAGAAAGATATTAATACTTGAGATAGCTGAGTAAAATTCAAAAAAAGTCAGAGCCATTTAGCTTCACATAAAGGTAGTAATGAGTTGAAATATTAGCCCAATTTAGATTCTTGATTGAGTATGGATAATATATATCTCATGGGGCTTCCATCAAACCACTCTCACGTTCACAATGAGTTCCTTATATCTATCCTGAAAGAACATATTCCAGATCCATACGATGTAGTGAAGTAATGATTTTTTACCACTATAGAATGATCTTTACTATGAAGAACAACCATTATAAATCTTGAACCGAAGAGATAAAGTTCTCAGTAACAAGAATACTGACACGATTAATTTTAACGAGAGAAATAAAAATTTTCAATAAGTCTCATAGGAACCCATTAATGTGATGAAATAGAGACACCCCAAACTTTTGTATCATATTGATAGGAATTTGAGGGTAGAATTAATTTTAAAGGTGGGGTTGAATATAACACCAGGATATTTTATGACATATTTATCTTTAAATAAATATAATTTCTTCAAAAGATTATTATACTTGAAACCCTGAGTCTAAATGAACCATAATATAGTATATTGTTCTATCCTACCTACTAAATTATTTTTGTCAATATGAATTACCATATTTTGAATTAAAATATTTTATATAGGTTTTACATGAATAAAATAAATTGATAAAAAATATGCAATTTTTAATAAAGTCATTATATAGTATAAAAATATGTATTCTATAAAATTAATTTTTTTTATTCGCATGATAAAATATTTTTTTTTATTTTTTTATAAATTTAGAAAAAATTTTTTATAAAATTAAATTTATTTTCCAAATAATCATATAAAAATTAACTTCTGCTGAAATTTTTGGAATTTTAAAAAAATGAATGATTTCTCATTAAATAGTAAAAAATACAGATTTCTCAAATACAATCATTTATTTTAATTGAATAAATTAATTTATATTTAACATTATAATTTGTATTTATTATTACATTAAATTATTATCCATTTCATTTAATATAATTTAATTAATTCCATTTTAATTAGTAATATTCTTGATTTTGATATAAGACAATTTTTTATGCTTAAAAAAAATTTTTTAAAAAAAGTTTTCATTACATTTCTAATAGTTGGACTAATTTATAAAACATATAGAAATTGGATCATTAAAAATTGATACAATATTTTCAATCATTCAGTACATCATTTTTATGTATTCACATTGCTTATTTTGACATTATAAATAGTAACTGTGGCAAATATTTGCCCCACCGATAAGGATAAAATATTTAAAATAGGGTATAAACCATGATTTAAGGTCTCCAAATTAACCCCAAAAATTGCATAATTTAATTCAATGGAATAAATTCAACTATTTTTATATGAAATATTAATATATGGTATTTTGGATCCATTTTACCTTAATAATGGAATTTATATTATATTAAGTGATGAAAATCCAAAAATGTAACTCAAATGAGTATAATGCCGATTTTTTTTACATAAGTTTAAAAAGAGTATTAGTTTAATTATAAATTTTTATTTTAAATAAAAATTAATTTTATTTCAATTTTAAATAGTTTTTAATTTTTAGTGAGAAAATAATTACATAAAATTCTTACAAAATGTCAACAAATTTCTTGTAAAAATAGTATAAATATCTAGTATATGATTTTAAAAAAACTCTAAAAGTTTGTTTTTTTGGTTAATTACAATTACCAATGAATTTTATAGATAAATATTACGTTTTTGTGTTTTCTAAAATATTTTTATTGGAATTACATTACTATCTTTATTTCAATAACGTCCAATTAAATGCATTGTATCAAAAAAGACATTTATGATATATTATGAAAAAATATATTTTATAAAATTTTAAAAAAAACAAATAAATATATTTATATTCTTCAATTATGATATGATATTATTTATAAATGTAACCCTTTTCCATTTATGATTCAATTTCATAAATGTAACATTATAACCCTTTATGATGGAAATGGTTATTTCCATAGTTATGGTAAAAAATATGTAAATAAGGGGTTAATAAATTCAATATAAGGTTTAAATTGAATAGAAAACAAATAAAAATTTCATTATTTGATTATATTTCTATTATATCCTATTTTTCATACCATATATGGCAAATTTAAGAATTATATTTGAGAAAAGAATAAATTGTATTTAAATATTTTATGTAATTACAATTGTGTCATTTCCCTCCCTTATAAATGGACACTTATTCTATATTTTATATAGACCACATTGAGTCATATAGCTAAATAAAACTCATAAATATACCTTATAAACATACCTAGAAAAAAACTAGAGGTTTCTTTATTCTTAAATAACCATTCAAAGTGTCCATAATAATGGATCAAAATGTAGTCTCTTAAATGAATGGTAATCATCTTACTCGAAACATTTCAATTAGTTTCTTCTTATACCTTCCCTAAATCAATGTTATTCATAATAAAATAGTAACATCAATATCCACATAATAAATAAATTTTATCATAGTCTTGAAATTATCATTATCAACCCTGATTTCCGTCAAATGTGATGTGAAAGTATCTCTCGTGCGTACGTGTGGACTACCAACTCTATATAGAGATATAATTAATTATCTATTTCAATGTTTTCAAGATGATTGATAGTATGTTAATAATATTTATATATTAAAATTATAATTTAATTATTCTTTGAGAATTATAAAATAGTATCTACCATTTTACTTTCACATCTATTATAAAATGATAACATTGCTCGTCCCTGTGTGTGAACTACTACCTCCAAATTGAAATGTGATTAATTTTTTATTTCCACATTACACTGATGATAAAAATAATTTATTTAATAAATATATAATATATATGGTATAATAATTATTACAGGGATTTGAATTAATATTTACCATTATATATTTTCATTTTTTGAAATGTGAAAGCAATGTTCCTGCATATATAAGGCATATCATCTCCATGAATGGTGTGATTCATTTTACTATATATATCATTTATGGATATTAAAAAATATGTATATAAGGAATACATATTTTATTTATATTATAAATTAAATTATTTATATTATGGAACCATGATCGAAGTACACTGACCTAAACTACTGAATAAAAATCTTTATGAAAAATGTAATAGTTAACATCAAAAAAATTCAATTTTTATAAGGAATTATTAATAATTTGTTGATTAATTTTTATAAGCGGATCATATATGATATTATAAGTATTTACCTGAAAATGATATTGAATTATAATATATATAAATTTATTATAAAATATTTTAGCATTCCTTTTAAATAATTTATACATGATGTAGGGTATTTTTGTTTTAATATAATTTTAATATGGGTTTTAGATGATGTAATTTCAATTGAAGGATGTTAGAGGAAAATTTTGTGATTAATCCCTTTAATTTATTTAACTTATTTTTGTTTCATTATAAGTCAATATTTTTCTCATTTTTATGAAATTATGTACTCAATACATAAAATTAACGTTTTTAAGTAAAAATCCATTTATTTATTACTTTGTTGGAAAATCCATTTCATTCAATATACAAATTTTGTAAAAAATTATAAAAAATTTATATTCCAGTTTTATTATTAAATTAAACATTATTTATTTTTAATTTTATTTTTGAAAATTAATCTTCTTGTCGTATTATAAATGAGCTACTTTTGACTTTTAACCAAAAATGTGAATGGAATTTTTGTTTTAACAGACCCAACATAAATCGAATTCTCAATCATCTTGATCGATCAATGAATTTAATATTCCATTAAAATTTTCCAACATTATTTTTAAATCAATTTTTATACTTAATATTTAGGAGATTTGTATTTTGGAAATAAGTGATTTTAAAAGGAAAAGGGTATTTTCACAAAAATATTATAGTTATCATTTATAAAACCATATATGATGACATTATTTAATGTTAACCATGATCTACATTGGATATGATCCAATGATATTATATTTATTTTTACCTTTATAGATTATGTTAATAATGATGACATTTCTATGAAACGCATTTTCATTTCCATTGGATAAGTACTGTTAATTTCTTTTATGATATTATGGAATACATATGATTGGATTTTTGATTATGTGATGGGTGATTCAAGAATTATATATAAATATAATGAATTGGGTAAATATTAATGTGTAATGAGATACAATGGTGAACTTGAGGTATCCAAAGACTGAAATAGGATATATGAGAGTTTATCCCACGTCTGATGCAGGTACATGGGTGGTCATCCCAATCATAACTTGTTATGAATGTCTTGATGGGAATCCTTGAAAAAAAATTCTATGACTATGATTATGACACATATTATTATATTATTTTATGATAAGATCTTATTTAATTTCTATGTTATAAGGGCTCAATTTCGTTGATCACATTATGATTCATGTCTTATGAACTACCAAATACTTATTCCATGACTCATGTTTATGATATAATAATTGATGGATATGACATTCAATGGTTAAGATCCTATTATAATACTCCTTTAAACTCATGTAATATTTAAATGATCATTGTTATATCCCATTATTTACCTTACTAATCTTTTGAGCAATCCCATTATTATATATTCTTTTCCTTGGGATATAATGAAATGATTCAACTGTTATGTGTGTAATAAGGGTGTTTGTTATGAAATGCTAAGTGGATGATGATGAATACCTTTAATTAACCAGTTTTTTAATGTATCTATGTTTATAAATACAGTAATATTTTATATTTATTTCAAGGATTGTAATTTTATATAATGAATATTCATTTAATTGGATGTTATATATATGTTTGAAATTAATCTAGTTCTATAGATATGCTCACTGTTTCTAGGTACCGCATAAAACCCTTGGATGAATTTTTTAATCAAAATTGATAATTTATCTTCTTAATAATCCATAATAAACTGAAAAATCATCTGAAAAGTCCACATCCATTTCATACATTGAGCTATTCCATCTAATAACTCCTCCATTGAGGATAAAGACGTATCCTGACATTGATTTCAGATCACCTTGGTAACTTCTGAAAATACTATCTATATATCTTATGATTACTAGTTTCTCATCCCCTCCATAGAATAAAAACATATACTTATTTTATATCATAATATTAAGGATAATCTTAACTACAATCCAAATGTAGTATTCATACTGCACTAATGTCATATGTTACACGTAGCCCATTACATAGCATTAAATACATGACTAGACCAGTTTCAAATTTTTATGATATCCTTGAAATATTATTTCATTACTCATGTTTTCAATGAATCATTTTATTGGAATGAAAATTTCCATGTGACACTGAAAAAAATCCCTTCTTGGATTTTTCTTTAAAAAATTTCTAATGTATCATTCCAATATATGTACTTTGACTTAGACCACGTAGTCTCTCATATCTTTCACGATAGATCTTGATCCTAAGAATTTTTGATTATTCAACTAAGTCAATAATATATAGGAATGTTTTTAAGCATTCTTTAACATACTACAATGATGTTATTTCATTTACAATAAGTAATACATCATCAATATAAACTATTAAGAAAACAACTACACTCCCACTAAAACACTTATAACCAGAAGGATCACATTCACTCTTTATGAAACCAAAAATATACTATTGTATTTTTTCTCAAAAATTCAGTGAACTATATACATTCATTAATACATAGATGCATCTTTTTATTTTAAATTCCTTTTTGTAATCCTTTGGAGACAAAACCGTTTCAGGATAGGTCATATAGACATCTTTCAAAAGGTTCACTTTATGGAATGTTTTTTTCCATCCATTTTACAAATATTATATCCATTGTAAACCTAAATTATAAGTATAATTATAATGGACTTGAGTATTTAAACTTTTGAAAATTATTCATCATCTTCAAATCCTTAATGTTTTTAGAACCCTTTTAAAACCATTCATGCCTTATAAGTACTTACTTGTAAATAAATTTTCAGTGTTTTCTGGAATACCCATTTGTAACCAATGGGATTTACATCCACTATAGGATCTACCAAAATCGAAAAATAGTTTTGGTAAATGTAATTTGTTTCATAATTCATATCTTCTTTCCACTTATAAACATATATTTAACTTACTGGTTACTTATAATAAATAAGATCATTGTTATCATCTGATAATGAGTCACTATCCCAAGTGACTAGAAAATATTTTCATTTTCGTTCTATGGCCTCCCAATAAATTATACACAATGAAAGTTTATATGGAATGTTTTCTTCTATGGGATACTGTTTAATCTATTATTATGATCACACTTTGGTAACATGATATTATACATTACAAAATTATATGTCTCTCCCAGTATCTATTTTTCAGATGATCTCGTGTGTGTTAATTAAATCCCATTTTATTTGAGGGATTATATAAGTAATATCTCCTGGTTTTCGTAGGGTATACTATAATGGAATTTTTTCCATCAAGTTCATGTTTTATATATGAATAATCGATAACAAACTCATCATGATCCCACACATGTAATTTCAAAAATATGGATTTCCATACACACCAAATGTTTTATTTAATTCAATTTGTCCCATAATTTATGAATAGGTTTAGTATATGTGCTTCTCTCTAAAATGTGTATCCCTAAAAGGATAATGAATTAATCACTTTAATCATCATTTTTTTCTACATGTCTAATAAGTTTCAATTCCTTTTTTTACTTACACCATTCCATTGTGGTGTATAAGGAGGAGTGAGTTGGGATATAATCCAAAAAATCTATAAATAATAAGTGAGGGTTTGATTAAGAAATTCTCCTCCATGATCTAGTGATGTTTCTTATGATAATTATAGAGAAGGTTCTCAACTTCATTATTCCATCCATTGAATGTATATCAATAATATGACCTATACCTAATTATGTAGACATATCTAAATCTACTAAATTCATAAACAAATGTTATGAAGTTTGATCACCATTCTCTTTGTTAAATTGGAAATGAACTACTGAAATCACTATGAAGTATTTCAATAATCACTATGGCACTTTGAATTTATCCACCAAGTGGATAATTGGTTATGTTTACTCATATACTCGAATGACATACACCATGTGGTTTTATCGCAAAATAATAAAAATATCCATCTTGGTGAAATATTTTGAAACACATTCTTTACATAACCTAACAGGTGATGTCTTAGATGGGTGTGGTGTTAGGCATGCGAACTAGTTTCATTATCGATTTCCATTACATTATTCATATATTCCAATACATAAAACCGTTATTTAAATATACCTTTCCATATCATATTTTTTTATTAATGATGCAACATTTATTTCCAAATTTTAATACATATCCATTATTATTATGTATGGATATACATATAATATTTTTTTTTACCGATGGCCCATAATAGTAATATTTCAAAACTAAGATCATTTCTATATGGAATGAGGGAATATAGTCCCCAATAGACACAACATCAAGTCTTGATTAATTTTTTACTTATAGATGTACCTCCACAGGGAAATTTTTTAGGAATATAGTAATTTTCTCTATTTTAATACATATGTGAGTACAAAAAGTTATATCTTATAACCAATTAGTAGAAATATATAAATTATACAAGATAAAAAAACCTAAATCATCCCCTTACTTGTTTTTATGGCTAGTTTTTTTTTCTAGGGTCACTTAATGTCACATGAGAAATATATAACATCATGATCCCATTCATTCTATTTGATATGTCCCTTATTGAATGGGTGTTTCAAGGATATTTATAATTATAACTATTCACATAGCCATTCAATTTAATCACCAATAAAATTTATTTATTTTCCTGATTCATATATTAATCAACATAGTAATGTAATGTGAAATGTTATAGGATAGAATTACTTAAGTTATTAATATTAAAATTAATAATAAATCGGGAAAATACGTTAGGATATAATGTAATGATGAGATCGGTGTGAAGTTCATTAGGTAATTTAGACACTAGAACACTTAGGTGCTCAATGTAGCCAATGATTTGGACTACGTGATGCCAAAATTTTACACATTATCCATTATTACTCTGAAATAATGCCTTGGACATCTCAAATCATACTTATCTATATCTCTCATGAATTAAACCATTGATATGGTATATCATTATATATGAATCTATTTCTTCATTTTAATTCATGTGTCCCTTAAAAAGGGGTGAAAAAATTAAACGTTAATAATCTAACATGACGCTAATATTTTTATCATTGGAAGTAATATCCTAATAACTCACCTAATTTTCAATTAGATCGGGCATTGAGGATTCTAGCATGTAATATTTTCATCCATGTTGAATCATTTCCAATTAGTATATGGAAACATATTGAAAGATTCTATAAATAAAGAGATGGTCGTTCTTAAAAATTGATCATAGGGATAACATGTTTGAAAAAACATTCAATATTTTATTATTATAATAAAGATTATTATTACTAAAACACTTAATTAAAATTAATGAGATAAATAATGAATTTAATTTCATTTTGTCTCCAATTATTTGATCATATCACAACAACCAACACCATTGGACTCAAAGTATTAAATTTCTCATAATTGTTTTGGGAAGGGACCCATTTTCCCATTCTCATAAGCCACGAAATGGACCATTTAACTACTTGATGTTATTTATGTTGGAAGGTATCATAAAATATTTATTTTTTTTGTTCCATTAACCTTTTACTGGAATCTCCAATCCCAAAATACTAACCCAGATTTCGACAACCCCTGCCTCAAAGTTACACCATTTCTAGATAAGTCTACTCCTCTTGATGTAAGTCAATTAATTAACCTAAAACACATATATGAACACTCCAAGTAAATGTAACTGTTCCAATAATTTTTTAGAAAATACTTAGTTATATTTCTTTAATTCCAAATCAAGTATTTAAAGGCCTTAGATGAATTAATATTAAGTTGGTGTATTTTAAATATTTGTTGTAAAATATTATTTTATGATTTACATATCTTATTACTATAATGTGAATTCTACTTTAGGGATTAACCATATTCTTTATTAGGTCATTTAATTATGTAACATTTTATATTAATAAAATAAATCATTCATGTGACATAAATAAAATAAATAAATAAATGGCATGATGATGAAATTATATAAGGGATGATTTATTGATAAGTAAACAATTAAACCAATGAACATAGGGATAAACACCTGACGTTTTTCGTCCCATGTGTTGTATCATCCCACATGTACACCTATGTATCTCCCTTGTTAGTATTATCTCAGTTCCCTCTTGAACCGCATTTCACTAATCATTATCCGACTACATGTACCTTGAAAAAAAAATTAATTACAAATATTTTATTACTCATATTTAAGTGAGAGTAAATAAAGGATGAGTTAATGATAATTAAAAAAAACAACATTGGATATATAGGACCAACATAATTAAATTGGGAGATATGACTCACATTCCATAATATCTAATTTAATAATAAGTATATGAAAAACCATGAAATAGAACTAAATTAAATAAAACCAACATATACATAGGTCAGCTCAGTGTTCACGATTGGCTATATACATGAAACAACTATGAATTTTATACAAAAATATAGTACTTGTTTCAATTTTTTCATTAATATGATAAAACACACTTTCATTAAGACAATTAATTATATTATTATTCAATAAATATAAGTTATCTTCTTCCATAAAATAATATAGAAATTAAAATATGTTGTTATTTTAGATAAAATAAAATATTTTATTTTAATTAAGACTCAATAAATCTAAACACATATTTTTACTTTGAATTAAATCATTGGGTACCTATCCAAATAATTTAGTATGGTTTTAATTTGGAACAATGCACTTATATGACATACTGTGTACATGGAATGTTCCATACTTTCATGGAATGTATTAACAGTTTAATGTCACCCAAAACACAAGGAAATTTAATATCATATATAACTAAATGTGTTGAGTCATTATTTGTACAATTACCATAAATGATTCATATTTTTGAATATTGTATGAAATTAATTAAAAATTTAATATAATATAATAATTAATGTCTGTTGTGTATTATCTGGTTAATCAACCAATAATCTCTTGTCGGTGAGGATTAATAGAGAAATTGATTAAATTAATTATTTCCATTTAAATCGGTAAAATGTATGGTGTGTGAATTCCATCCACATGGAATGTACTTATCTTCATATGATATATACATTACATACATTTGGAATCAATGTGTATTTCTCATTGTCTTTTACGATGTACATGTTGTGTATAAAGGTTGAATGGTTCTTACTTCAAGTTACATGACTTCTATTATATGTGTGTCTTATATGAAATACATGTGGAATATTTATTACATTATATTGTTTGACCCCATGATTTCCACCTTGAATGAACATGGACTACACAACATATAGGCAACAAACACGATGAGTACATTTGAAAAGTAATGTTTTACCCTTGATGTTAAATAAATGGTTGATTAATTTCACATAGATTATATTAATTACATGATGACCTATAATCCACAGAGTAATCCTTGTGAAATGAACAATAATACATTTAATATAACAATGGAGAACAATTAATGTGGTCTTTTTTTATGTAGTCAAAATTCTTGGATCCTCCAGATGGGTTCTTTAGATGTGATGTTCATTAATTATAAACCTATCTTGTTAACACAAAATGATAAAGCCTTAGAATATATTTTCATGATGTATCATTAACTAATTAAAACATGAAATTAATTTAAGCATAAAATGTATAATGATCAATAATAAAATAAATAATTACAAATTTAAATTTTACCTCTCGGATACCACTTGTTGGTTTTAAGAATATCAGATGTGTTTTTCAGGGCTATTACCAACTATATAATCAATGATATGATAGATCATTAAAATATTGTAGAAGATGTGAAATGTCAAAAATAATGAAAAATTTCCATCTAAATAATAACATGACAGGTAACCTGAACCAAGAGGAGATATTTTCATGTCAAATTTATAAATAATTAAAATTAATAATAATAAATATTTCAATATTCTAAATATATTTCATTACAGTATATGATGACCATCAGAAACTCTTTTTAGTAAAATGTCTATTTTCTAGTAGCATCTAATTATAGAATCACTATAGCAGAGTCCTCATATGCTTCTATGATCTTCGATTTACACCAATGAATCATCAAGTAATAGTATGATTTATTGGTCATATTTTGTTTTTTGTCTTAATTGCTTTATTTTTCATCAGTCATGAATTAATATTCTCGATCATCTCATTCAAGAGAGTTTTGGAGAATGAAGTAAAATATTCTAGAGATCAATCCATCATGCACAGTGATTCTGAATTAAATATTCATATAATATAGTAGAAATATATTTATGGTTATAAGGATAGGGTTTTTAATTTAATTAAATGTGATAGTTCCTTTAATAAATTGATATTCCCATGTTTGACTGATTTCCTGTATTAAAAATTAAACAATAGTATTTTTGTTCCATTGTGAGTGCTATCTAGTGAAATGATAAATATTAATTTAGTATCTAGATAATTAATATTTATTACATTATAAAATCATTTTCATTTCATCATCATCATCATTTATCAAATATATATATATAGTTAAATTTTTTTCATAAAATAAATAATATATTAATTATATACTGAATAAATATTTATTAAATATTCAAAAATAAATAAATGTTATACATCTGTGTAATTTAACAATTACCTTACAAATATCTATTTACTTATTTTATATGATCATATAATATGAATAAAAATATTCTTTTTTCTTGAGAGTAATATTTCTTCCAATAAATTTTTTCTAACAGAATTTAGTTGAGATTAATGAAAACATTTAGTGTGTGACACCATAGTCTTTTTTCTTATTGGAATTAGGTGATCTTACCTAAAGTCCAAGATTAGTATCTTGAAATGGGTCAAGGAACCCAAATAAAATAGGTTAGTGAATCAAAATCAACAACCATATATGTTTTCTCACTGTTTAAAATAATATTACTATCACAATATCTCATCAAGAAGGCTTCACACGTCTTTCATCAACCAAAATGCTTGATATTTCATTCATTGAATACATACAATAAAATCAGTATGACTCTATGGACATATAGTTTAATAAAACAGTTCTATTTCTATCAAATGTTAAGTTATCATGTTTAATAAATATGTATCATAAAAACACTTTATCAACATAACCATTAATAACATGTCGTTTGTGATGATCTTAATGAACCATACATTCATATGACAAAAAGAGTCATGGATTAGGTCTGTAAATATATGTGAGTGTGTCCTAATATACAGTCATAATAATGTTGAGGTCTAAGGACCCTAACAAGCACAAAATTATAGAAATATCTAATGAACCATAAACATTCAAAA
Organism: Viscum album; assembly: GCA_963277665.1. Taxonomy (NCBI): domain Eukaryota; kingdom Viridiplantae; phylum Streptophyta; class Magnoliopsida; order Santalales; family Viscaceae; genus Viscum; species Viscum album. Next base: position 673,386,339 of record OY728133.1, read on the forward strand.
TACTTAGAAGTTGGTATGTTCTCATAGTCTCTTATATAAGTGATTACCAAGTGTGAATTTCATGAGATGAATTATCATCTTCTTATGAGTACTCTACCTAATAGTCCACATATTATATTCCCCATCATAGAATATTATCTGACCATAGAAATAGGGTTATGAATATCACCATGGCATTTGAAGGTTCTCTTCATAGCGAGGAACTAATATTCCCTTTTTAATGTAAAAGATACTATTGTACATGATTACATTAAATACATGAAAAACAAAGAATATTATATATTAATATTTTTAATTAATATTCACTTCTATGAATATACATGTAATTCAATATACAAGTAATTGGTTATATATAAATATATTAAATAAATTGTTCTTGTGTTATATGATAATGCATGTCTATTGATAATTCTACAATATAAGTTATCATGTTATTTTTTAAAAATAATTGATAACATTTAGAGTGGTTTTATGGAAATAATTTGAAACATTTAATAATTTCAAATTTTTATCATTATTGGTTAAATGATTTAATTTACATGTAACTTGTTTTATAGTTTAAACATTTTTATTTTTATATTTGAAAAATATTTAGTGTTTGTGAAATTACTATGTTAAAGGAAAATTATTAAATCCTATATAATAAGTTTTAGACCATGATATTATTATACACTATTATTACATTATAATCTCCTTTTTTTAATCATTTCATTGTGAGTTATTATGAAAATACTCATTTAAAATATAAATGTTACAACTTTAGAACATATAAGATGGGACAAATTACCAGAATAAACCAATGAACTCAATCCGCCAAAATATAGATGGTAGAGACACCTACGTCGCAGAAATAAATCACCAACCTCCGAATAAACCATACAAGAACATAATAAATGAAATTATTAAATTAAATTAAGGTAAAATAATAACGAAATCATTTTACTGGGTTCTAGAAAGAGACATAATCCAAAGGGAAATAATTTCAATACTTATATTAAAAAATCATTATTGTGTTACAATTACTGTCAATACTATATATCACATGTGTTTACACAAAAAAAAGTTTAAGTCCAGAAAAAGTAACTAGTCTCCACCATCATTTGATCATTAGAGGGAGAAGTAAACCATAATATGATCTCTAAAATCATTCATACTCCTAGTCATGGAAAACCACAATCTCAAATAATTCATGTATATAGTGATGACATAAAGAAACTTCCTAATATCATTCCTACATATCTCTCAGAATACTCTTATATAATCAAATTCCAGAATATATTAGTGGAAAAAAATCAGAATGACTATCATATATTGAAGACTTAAATTCATGAATGTTATTTATTCCACCAAATTTTTTCCATTATCGTCATTAGGGGTAATTTTTTATTATTCATCATTAATCATTCATCATACTATATGACAACATTCACCCTTCATATATCTTCACTTAAGATTATTAGTAATTCTAATCCCCTATCTTTATCCATCCTGAGAAGTCTTACTAACAAATTCAAAAAATTTATTATATCTATAAAATGTCCTAAATTTTGTCTTCACAGATCACGATTCTAACAATATCTTAATTGAGATTCAATTTTATGATTCACTACAACATAATCCACAAACATCAACTGTCAACTTTTTATTCCACGGACATCCTTACATCCATGTGTTTCCCCCACCATGTTATCATTTATCCCATTATAGTTTAGAGATAACATCAAATCCCCACATATCATAATTCTACATTTTGAATTATCCAATTACTTGTTCTATAATAAAAAATAGGTTATGTATTTCATTTAATCAATATCCATATTATTATAATGAAAAAATTTATTTTTGTTCAAGTGTATTGTACGCTATGAATCACAGAATAGAATCCCATCTTATTTTTATTATTTTGAGATATTCAATTAATGGATTCAACCATAATCACTCCATCACATCTTCTATTAAACAAATATTCTATACATACATTATTGAAATTGAATATACCTATTAAATTATTGAAAACCATATTAAATTTGTACCTCCCAAAGGGAACATAGATCCCATATTTATCGTCCATGTTTTTTAATCTCTACTAAATTATATGTCTATATTATTGGGATTTCAATTATAGTTTAAATTCATTAGTATATCATTCACCAAAAATCCCATTTATTATAATTGTGTGTATCATATGTTTCTTATATTGATGTTAAGTATGAATTAGTGAATTCTCTCTAAGAAGTAGTGAGACCATTAAAACATTGTATCTTCCAATTATTTGAAGGAGTTGAAAAAGATTTAGTGAATTGGAAAAATTAATATAATCAATTTTTTATTAATTATAATAAAGTTATTTTGTCAAATTTAAAAGGTTATTAGAGAAAAATAGTTCCAATTTGAAATAGAGGATTTTTTATGATAGTTGGAAGGTGGTGAATCTTGGAAATCTTGATAAGGATTCATATAAAATGTGGTGTCGATTTTCAATATACGGAATCCCAATAAAGAATAGTCTAACAGTGAATAGTATAGTGCATCAATGAATTGTAAAGTGTTAATCCACAATAAAGAATTATTATTTATGATTAATCGGTTTTATGAAATTATTATTCTATTAGTGAATGGGATGTGAGCAATACACATTCTCCATTCCTACATAACAACTCATCTAAACCACATTAATCCTTTTTATTCCTTCATTATGTACTTATTTATATGTATTTTCTTTTACTTTGAATATTTGTGATTATTTATAGAATTTTGTTTTATAGTGATTATGTTCTATAATCATCTTACAATTGGTATACATAATCGATGGTGTAAGTTCTGGAGGATTTTATTCTACAATGTAGAGTATCCAAAATGAAAATTTTAGTAAATTAAAGATCCTACATATGGGGATCATAGAGATCATAATCCCAAAAATATGTATCATTTTTATTATTCTTATTTTAGCTGTGAAAGGTGCATTGGTCGCTCAGGACACTGGAAGAATCCTGGGTCTCTCTCTCAATTTACGTTCAAATACTTTCATTTCTAGTAGAATTTTTATATAAAAATAATTCATTATATTAAATTAAGGTATGTTATACATATATATATTTATATTTATATATATGTGATTTATGGTGTGTGATTTAGATTCCAAATAATCTTGAAGAAGGATCATATGTTTCATAAATTCTTGTATGGTTCACTTATTGTTTTTTATATAGAAAAAATAGATACGAAGGAATGGGTATGGATGGATATAAATGTTCTTGGAATGGATCATATTTATTTTGTTATATGTGTATTTTGTAAAATTTAGAAAATGAATGAAATATTATAACTCTTGAAATCCCAGGGTGATATGATTTAAACACCAAGGGAACATAATTAAGTGTTCAATCTATTTTGATTGTAAAACATTTAGTTATTGATTGGAATGATTTTATAAGTTAATGTGATTGATTTGAATATGATTTTAGGGAAGATCAAATAGAATAATATGAAATTCATGGATGATGAATAAGGTTTTCTTAAACTATCGTCACTTTTAGATAGATAGGATGTGATAGTAATTAAAAGGACTATGTCTTATGAAAGTATATACATAGTATTTATGGATTTCTATATCATAATACTATATTAATAAATTCAATGTAAGGAATTATAATTACCACCTATAATTTCTCAAATTGTTGAGGGATTAAGATTATTTTATAAGCGGATAAATTGGAAGAAATCATTTAATGATAAGTCCAAAGAAATCAATCTATACTAGGAACTACATGAGGTTGTTTTTATATGATTGAGAATATCAAGATGAAATAAAAAATTCGAATATAGAACACTATAATGGATTTATATATCGATATGATAATCTTTAATTATTACTATAGAAGGTGGAAACATCGTTTTCTAAATCTGAAAAATCCAATGGAATCATGGGTGGTGGAATTTGATGTATCTGTTATTTCAATGGAACAATGTGGATGAATTATGAATTTTTTATTTAAATGTTTTAATTAGTTTTTTTAGTGTAAAATGAATACTTAGATATAATTTAAAAATCTTTAGTGATTATCTAGAAAGTTAACTATGGGATATTGAAATTTAATGGAATCAAAAACATTCCATGGAAATTGAAACATCTTTTTTCCATTTTATATATTAAATAGTATGGTAATGGAATAAGTTTTTAAAGTGTATTATTTAAAGTGACTCTAAGACTAATGGTGGTTGTAATATATGTAGTGGATGAGATTTTTTATTTTACTAAAATCATAAATTGGATTTAAATGGACGAAACCACATCATTAAAAGATCTATATCTTTGGAATTGTTTGACCAATAATATAAATGAGAATAATATTAAAGATATAACATAGAATGTAGTAAAAAAACTGATCACATGGAAATTAGAGAGTTAAAAATATGTGTGATGTGGAAATAGAGAATGCATGACAAAAATTTAAGAGGATATAATCTCGTATATATGACGTTAGGAACATCTCATTTGGAAATTTGGGGAACAACCCCAGTCCAATCTCATTATGGATCTTGTTACATTGTAACCTTCAATGATGATGCTACTAGAAAAATATGAATTTTTCTCTTAAAAAAATTTAATTTTTTCATTGTTTTTATTCAATGGAATTAAATGGAAAAAATATAATGTGGGTGGAGGTTTATTTTCATCTATTTTACATAGTATATGGGAGTTCATTAAATAAACCATATTAATTTTCTATAAAAAGAAGGTGATAAGCCATGAGAAAAATGTTATTTGTATACCATAGAAAAATGGATTGGATGAAAAATATATGGTTCCTAGAAGGATATGTATCATATCAGGAGGTTTAACTAAGGAATAAAAAATAAAATTTGGGTGGATGCATTGAACACAACATCTTACCTTGTTAATATGTGTCCAATATCTATAGATCCGAAGGAACTTTTATAGGAACTATGTTTCTAAAAATATCCTATGTAGGTTATCATAAGGTCATTTTAAGAATAGTTTACAGTTGTATTGAAATAATCATTTGATAAAATATATAGAAAAAATTCAAAATTTAATTTCTTATTCAATTTGGAGATAATAAATTTGGATTTTTGTAGTGGGACAATTATAGGAAAAAACATATGTTACTGAGATGTCATGATCATAAAAAACATTACATGGAAGGAATGAAACATGGTAGATATATGACCTGAGTGAAAATAGAAACTATTTTATTAAAAGTGTTACAAATTCATAAATGATATTTTTCCAGATAAATTAAATGAAAACATAGGAATCTTAGACGATAATGTCGGAAGAAGATATGACATAATATTAATGTGAAACCGACCCTAAAGTTGGAGTAGAAAAAATTATTCATTTTAATGATAATGTAATACCATGTCGCTTGGGGACACTAATTTAGTTAACGAGAAAAACTATAATTAGGATATCACGTTATAGGTTTGGGGATGACATGATTATTCTCTTTTTAATTGATGTAGTAGATCCAAAACTCATAGATGAATTAGTGAAAATCAATGACATAATGCAGTGGAAGTTGGAAATTTCTAAATATATGTCTCCATTGAAATAAAAGTTAATATTTAATCATGTTGAATTTCCCTATTAGAAAATAGAACAGGCCAATATGAGAGTTTACCAGTTGATGCAAGTGGCTAGTTTAATGATACGATTCAGTGTGAGGATGGTGGCCAATGGATTTTAGAAAACATTAAGAGATGATATCAATGATATATTCTTTGGAATAGTTAATCATGAAACTATCCATTCAATGCTATGAATGATGGAATCAAATTGTTTTCATATGTTATAAATGGATATAATTATTTAATTCTTTCATGGAGTGTTAACAAATTAAATTTATATTAAGAAACAAATTGGTTTCAGTGAATATGGGAAATATAATTTTGTTTTTATATTCTTGAAAAATATATGGAATAATCAAGTATCAAGATAATGTGATCAAAATTATGGATATTTTATTTTGGAATAAGGATTTCAAAGGTAAGATACATATCATTTTTTTACCATAACTAGTGTAACTATTAGAAAATCATTATAATAATCTTTTATTTCATTGATATGTTACCGGTGTTTTGGTGGTTTCATATATTAAAGAGATAAACTTTTTGTTTACAAAAATATATTAAATAACATATCTTGTACATGTTAATAAAATATTTTTGGTACGGGGATTATATGGGATATGAAAGTCGAATTCTTTCTAATATCGGATAAGTACTACATATAAAATATCATTGTAGAATTTACAATATATATATTTAATACTATCTCAAATAAACATTTCAAACACATTATATTGGATGTTTCCATGAATCCAAAAACATAAGAATATAGCTGATAGATTGAGGATGTTTAGTTCACATCAGTGGTAGGAATAATAATATAGGTAATGACGTTTACATGGACATATATTAATTTTTTGTGGGGGTTTTAATTATATTATTACTGAAACCATGAAGGGAACACTATGAAAACTTTTTTGGATAATTTGTTATGTAAATAGAATGAAATATGTTGCTATGTGTTTGGGGGAGGAAGATTAATTATACGGTTTTGAGGCTGTGGAATTCACATGAGATTCGAACACATAAAAGAGAATTAATGGATTATTTTTTACTTACTGAGTGATAATAATAATTTGAATGCAATGGTTTTGGATTATTTATACTTCTAATTATAAAGGAGTAAGAGTATGTGTCAACCGTGCCTGTAGGGATGAAATTGGATTGTTTGATGAATTTTTTATAGAACATGAAATAAGTATGGAAGAATTAATATCATTATTTGATAATCAAAGATAAATTATCTTTTCATAGAATAACTTTATGAATGCATGGATGAATCATATCAACTTAAAGTATCACATCATAAAAAATATGCTAGAGTTCAAAGTATTTGATTATTAAAAGATAGTTTGAAGTCATTATATGGTGGAAAATTTAACTAATATGCTATTAAAGAAATTATAATGTAATATAACACCACTTTGGTACCTAGGTGAATGGGAGGATATTAGAGAACACTACATGATGTGTAAGAGGATATAAGGAAATATTTATGTTGTGATAGGATGTAGCAAAGTTTTTCCATACTGCAAAGCAGAAATTGGTTGATTTTTTTGTATTGGAAATATGGTTTCTATTCATAAAAAGTTAATTCATAGAAATTAAATTTAGTAGAATTTATGGAATCATGTATTGGTCAATTGAATGTGAAAAAATGACACAACATACTAAATAGTGGGAAATGGAACCATGCAAATTTTTTATCTTCTCATGGTGTCATGAATGCATATATAGAATGTTGAATAGAATTCATTTCAATAATTATTTTTTTGAAAACATTTACATATTAAGGAAGAGAAATTCAAATGTTTAATAGAGATCGGTAGTTTCCTATAAAATTTTATGCATCTATATTGAAATTTTATTTTTTAAAAACATGGATGAGAAATTTAACAATATTATAAAAGTGACATTGTACCTTATGCATAGTAAAACAGAACTAGAATAGTATAATAGTGAAGAGTATAGTGCGTAATTTATTTATATATAGGTAATCCTATGTATTTTATTACTAATAATTGTTTTTAAGTTTTATTTATTTCATCTTCATATGGTGAATAAAAATTAAGTAACATTACTTCCACCATGCACCAGGAAAACATAAAAAAATGTTAATATCTTTTTTCATTATTCCTATTTTTTCCTTAAATGAGTCTTCGTATTTATTGAGCTATGTGCGAGGTTTGACATTATATAGTGAGGAGGGTATATTAAAATTCCTACTATAGATTTACACAGTTGAGTGAGGATTTCCCAAATGATTTTTATTCCATGTTTCAGTTCCTCTATTGTGTGATGTTCCTTGGAACAATGGTATCAAATATTGTGATTCCAAAATTCAACTCACTAAATAAAATACCATTAAATGGTTCATTATGTTTAAGGTAGATTATGACTTCTAGAACCATTTAAATATTAGAGGATTCTCTTTACACATTCTTGAATCATTATTATAAAATTCCCCATGAATATGATAATAAAACATACTACATGAGAAATGTTCAATCATGTACAAATCATAGAATACATCACTCTTATGAAATTAAATTCATAGATAACATTTTCCATATACTCGACCTCATCTTTTGTACATGTTTCCTTCTCCATACCCAACATGAATATTAGGGTAAGTGATGTAGTCCATGTTTTTCCTTCACTGTTTCTAAAAAATTACACCCCTATTTGGATGTTTGTAGAATATTTAAGAAACAGTTTCCTTTTTAATACCCTTACAATCAATATCCCTATTATCAAATTATCTAGATAAATATCCTTCATCAAGAATATTCCAAATAGTTCATCTTTTAGCTTATTTATCCTCTCCTTCACCAAATCGATGATAAGAATTTCATCGATATATTTAAAGAATAAATATGAATGTTAAATCATCAAAAAAATTATAGTAATAGAAATAATTTTCATTTTTCTAAATGATATTATTTATATCTATATGTGCATTGAAATTTTGTTTCTACTATAGTGGATCTTATATAAATCTATAAAGGCTCCTCATTATCTTACATAAAATATTTCAGTTCTATTTCCTTAAAAACACTTCAGGTTTTTTCATGTAATTTTATTTATCTATGTCCCTTGAAAGAAACTAATACTTAATTTATAACTATTCTAGATGACTTCCTTCAATTAAAACTATATTAAGAACTATATAAATAGCCATGAGATCAATAATAATATAAAATATCTCATACAAATCCAAACTATAATTTTTTAAACTCTTTACTAACTAGAAATTCTTTTTACTATGATCCACTACAAAATATCTCCTTCATCAAAAAACACTTTTATTCAGAATAAATTTATTTCATGAATGAATTTCCAATTGCATCCATGTTTTGAACACATATAAAGAATTAATATAATGCCTTATAAATATATCCCACTAATTTGAGACCTTATAATTTTAAACAATAATGGGATATTCAATTCTCAATCATACTTTAGTATAAAATATTTCGAGATACTTCTGTATATTTTAAAATTGTGCCTAATCCTAGCAGACCTCAGTACCATAATCTATGTCTAATGTTTTTCCAAAAATAACACATCTATAACTACACCTTATGGATCTATCACAAAATATTTCATATTATCTAGGTGATTTTATACCTTTTCCCATGAAAATTCCATAAAAATTTGACTAATATTTTGAACTACACATGGATAGTCTTGTGTTTTTAGTACTATCATACTCTCTGAATTCTCGAAAAAATCTAAGACATTCAAACATACATTCAGTCAGACATTAACAATAGGGAAAATATTATGATTTTCCTGACTTGTAAATTAAATTTTAATATTCAATAAATATTATATTTTAGGGGTGGTTAACAGATTTGTAGGTTTTCGTAATGATTTTTGATTAATTAAGAAAATGGATTGATTTTTCTATTTTAAGTATTTTTTATTAGTTTTTAATTTTGACCAAAATAATTTCTTCAGTATTCTAGATTTTCAAATTACATTTTTTAGGTTACATAATTTACTGGTTATATTCTAAATGATTGGATCAAAAGATGAATCAAATCATCAGTGGCCCAAAAAAATCTCCCAACTCTGGACGTGAAATCTATGAATAGATTTAGTGACATTAAAATATTGGCCCATATCACTATATATAAATAACTAGTGGAGATAATATTTTACATCGATACAGAGAGAATATAAATAAATAAATAATTATATAGATTCTACATTTTATTGTACCTGTTGGGTGTTAATTAATGAATAGGAGACATGAAATTTGAAATTTGAATAGTCTCTATGATATAATTAATTAATCAATAATTTGGTCATAACATTGGATAAGATAATCAAAAGAATAAGAAATTTGGATGGAACATGAGTGAGACTAAGAGGGAAAACATTAACGAATAACACATTCCAATATTCAATAATTTAATTTCATAAAAATTTACCAAATTTCAAAGTAATAATTTAGTTGAAAAAAGATTTAACTCATTATTATGAATATATATTTCCATATATTTTGAAAGATAAAGTCACTAAATTTAATATATGATTGTCTTTTCTCTCTATATTTTTTTGTTTAATTTTCACTCTATAATTTCTCTAGAAATTTTAATGAATTATATATTTATTTCTATCTGATTATCTCTCTATATATCTCTCTTATTTTCTCCCATGTTCTTATTTATTGTGATATTTTTCTCTCATTATTATGAGTAACATTCCCTAGAAATATACAAAGGGATAAATCCATTATTGAACCTAATAATTCATGATTCATTATTATTGTTTCATATATACTTAATTTTATACTAAAGGGGGTTTTAGTGGGAAATTTACTTGTGTATATTCACATGCCACCTGACGTTTTACATATTCTTTTTGAAATATTCTCTCTTGGTGAAAGGGGTGAATATGCAGTGCATTTAATGATTTCTAGGTTCTCTGTATGCTTAAAATATGAAAAGAATATTTAGTTCACATATACAATAGTTTGTATTTATCAGGTATTATAGAGTTAATTTGAATAAAATTATGGTTTTCTCTTAATGATTTCCCACGAGAACATTTTTCTCTCTATAACCAAATTTCATTCTATTTTCATATTATTTTTATATATAATTTTGTTTCCATTATATAAATAAATTACCTAATATTCTATTTCATTGATAATATAAAAAATGATATAATAATTATTTAATTTGAAATAATGAGTGTTTGACCCAAAAAACTCCTAAAGTGATATAACCTTATTAATCCACTAGGTTACAATAAGAAACAAAATTATAGGTTTTGTATAACCCAACAATAGGTTGAAAAAATTCGCATCATTTGTAGGGATCCATTTGGTCTTTCACTATCAAATTTTTCACCTTCCTAAAAATTAATTCTTTTTTCATATATATATAATTTCATTTATGTATTAAAAGTATGTAATTTTTCTTTTTATTGATTACGCAAATGTCAAACAAAATGAATATTCATGAAATGATGGATAAAACCAATTGCAATGAATTAAAGAAGATATAGATAATATAAAGATAAAAATAGAATTCATAACTAAATTCTTTTATACATCAAAGATTAAAAACTAGGAAAGAACCTAATGTAGTGTACAGATATATATCCCCATTAATTTTTTAATTTAAATACTTGGGGGAGATTAACGAGTTTATGAAAATTTATTATCATCAATCCTCATACAGTCTTGGACAGAGGATATATTTGAGGAACACATGAATAAAAATACACATATTAGAGATCCATTTTTTTAATTAATCCTTTAATCACATTTTATATGGTAACTCTCAACATGAAATTTTCATATTAGAATAATGGAATTTAGGGCCTCTACACATTTCCCTCTCTATATCAGAAGAAACATTTAAATGGGTATAATTTTAAGATAATATGTATGAGAGAGATTATCATCATATATACATTAAAAATATTATCCAAGGTAAACTATGAAATATAGAATAATTTTATTTTTAGAAAAATCAAGGATTCATTAATTTTATGAAGTCATTTTTTTTTGATTTAGTGAAACTGATTTGAGAATTAACTTAAATAATTTAAAATTTTCAGATTCTTAAAATGTATAGTTTTCCATAAAGGATATTTATTGAAAATATTATGCACATTATGAGGAATTGAATATGATCTAAAAACCTATTAAGAAAATAATCTAGGGTGTAACCGAAGAAATTCCATCTGATTTTCATTATGATGATGTTTTAGAAATTTATAGCATTAGAGGGGAATATTTTGATATTAATCATACATGATTTAATTTTGTTTAAATAATATTATTTATTGAATTTTCATTTAATAACTGTTTTTATGCAGTACATTATGAAAATTATTTGGAAGTTCAGGAGTTGGATTTATATGTAATAGTCGAAAAGGAGGAGGAACAATTATTTATCTTACCAAAACCATGGATGTTATACTTAATAGCTTTAGGGGTGAATATGTTGCACTATATTCATAGAGAAAATAAATAGTAGTGAATTATAAATCATAATGGAAGGGAATTTTGGTAATGTTTTATCACACTTTAACCCATCCCATTATCTAATATTAGATAACAAATATAACTTCCAATAGGAGTTAGTCAAAAAAACAAGTACCCACATCGTGGGAACAACCATGTTCTATTCTATTTTATATCCTGATCGGACCTAACGGGCTCAAACCGAAACTACCGAAAGCCTACCACTATAGGTTGTGGATGAAGATAATAGATAAAATTAATAACTAGAATGTGAGGACTTTTCCTAATGTACCTATATTCCCAAGTCCAACCATATCAATACATAAGTGCGTAGTAATAAATGAAAAATGTGAAACACCAAGAGTAATAACCAAACATCAAAAAACTCTAGGGAAAATAAGGAGTTTGATTTTGTAAACTATTATCTAAATGGGAAAAATACATTCCCACCTATAATGCTTTCCCAACATGACATACTATTAAAGAAAAATAAATAGAGATCCCAGCTCTGAATCTAAATGATTGAATAATTGTATACGGACAAATAAATATAGTATCACTAAGATTATATTTAATCTCTATATACATATCAAATGTTAGCATAAGACATGAAATGTCTTGTAAAATCCCATGCATGGGTGAGTATATACATACCCAGTATGATTCTTCTATATCTAAGGGTGACCAGTATGATATACGATTGGAAGAGACATCTCAACCCAAATTAGTTGAGTAACAAAATTGAACTCCATAAATATATATATATTCAATAAATTAAGTGAAAAATAATGTGAAATGTGATATATATATCATTTCATAGACCCATACAGAGTTTTAATAGTTTATAGAGTGCATCAATGATTACAAAAATCACACTCATATTTATGATGAAACATCCATGTCAAGACACACCTTTTCACTATGCTGTAAAATAAAGGGACTTAATATCTAGTTAGAGGAACCATGCCCTCCTATAACAAGAGGGTTTCACTCAATATTCATATAACACATACACTAACTCTATAAGAGGTTTCCACTGAGTAGATAACTAGATGAATAATGCCATATCCCGACGTGAGGGTTCCACTCTGATGGTTAAGAACCCACACCATGACTCCACTATAGGGTAAAACTAACTAGTCGACAGATTACACAGGCCTATCCCAGAAATAATGTGCCACTCTAGTACCCATTATAGGACCCATTCCCCACTCAAAATAAGGGTTCCACATTAGTGGTTTGAGGACTAATGCCTAGATATTATAGATGGGGGACACTCAAATAGTAGATAGTCGACCCATTCCCTTTCATGTAGGATGGTGGAACTCTAGTTGTATATGGAGGACCCTTAACCTACATATAAAAAGGGTTACACAATAATGTTCAATCACGGATTTATTCTTCGTCTATGTAAAGGGTTCTGCTCATATGGTAGATAGAGGACCCATGCCTTTCGACCAGGGAGGGTTCTACTGTGATCTCTCTTGGGATCATTCTCGGTCACTTATATTGTCTAACATCAACTATAGAATAATTACACTCAAGGTAACTTTAATTTTATATCAAAATACAATACAAATGGGAAAATGAAATTCTATGTGAAAAAAACTCAAATAGACTACTCACGGGCCAAAATTTATATCCATACAAACGAGATAAAAGAAGTAAAGTATTCCTCAAAAATGAATAAGGGGTACATCATATGTAAGGGGACACAAATGGAATGTTTTTATACTCCACTTCCTTGTCATGCCCCATATGGTATGTTTTTAACCACCTATTTATACCTACGTAGATTTAATGGTTACTACACGAAATGACTCAACCTCTCTGGCTCCTTCCCATTATTTTGTTCATGTCCATGTAATACTGCTTATGTACATGTACTATGTTACATGGTTTTTCCTCCCACATGGTGTTCCACCTGTGTCCTTCTGGCCATTTTTTTATACCCGAGTTGTTCCTTGTACATGGAATGTGTCTAGCAATGCCCATGAATGTGTACTCCGGGAGTGCACTTCGGGTTTCCACAACATATTTCATGAAGTGTTTCGGGGTCTCAGATGAAATGTGAGAACTTTCTCACCTGAAAACAGAGTTGGAATAAGAAAGTCCCTACATGGTGTGTTTTCATCGTAATACACACCGTATAGTCATGATTTTCTTAAAAACCCATATGCATTCTATGGATCCTAGATTTTACCTCACCACATTTAGTCACACCATTTGACCACCCAAAAATGGTTGATATCACCTCCAACCAATGATTAAGTCAATTTTGGGGGTGTGAATATAGATTTTCGTCCATCCATATGAAGTCCACATGGAACCTTCTCATGTAATTGTGACTCCATCCATCTCTCATCACCTCTAAATTATTTAGTCAATTATTGTAATAACTTTCATCCCAAAAATACATTGAATATATCCCTAATTCACTAATACAATCATTGGTCATGAATTTCAGCGAATTTCAAGGTCTAATCAGGCTAGATTCTACCGAGCAAAGTCAAACAAGGACACCATAGTACAATCAATGAAGAACATAAAAAATGAATACGATAAAGGAAAAATAAAATATTTTTACCAATATTTTATCAATTGTAATTGGCCAATGAATATAAATCTGGATTCTTACATTGAGAAACACTGAATAAACAATTTAAATTCATTTCATTAGACCAGAATCCAAAAAATTAACTTTTTCAACTTCAATTGGATCATTTTTTGATGAAGAACAAACTCAAAAATTAAAAATAGTTTTTTTTCATTCACTCACATCGATTCTCCTAGATTTAGAGTTTCATCATTGTCCAATTATTATTTGCCAATGGGGTTGGAATAATACTCCTCTCAACGGTCCTAGGGTTATCTGAATAACATTAGAAATCCATCCAAATATATTTTATAAGTGTGGGATTAAGTTTATATGGTTTTAAATACAGTAAAAAATTTAATTATTTATTTATCTAAATCAACCTGACAATGGCTGTTTTTATCAGAACAATTGGGGCTGACCTATTTTCAGTTGCATCGTGGTAAACATAACATTCCACATTAAACCTTAACAACATATTATTTATATAAGATTCAAATTAAGAGTAATACCATTTTAATTAATAAATCATGGAAACCTGATATAAAATATATTTAATATTTTTTATAAAATAAGATCTATGTACACCTGATCATAGAATTAGACTTCATCTCAGCACCTAACTCTGAAAATATTTATAGATAAATTTAAAAGTCATATGAAGAAAATATAAGGTCTTAACATAATTACATTCACCAATATTTTCATACTTGAAATGATTAAAATAATAAATAAATCATAGATTACAGAGCTCTCATATTGATCTCCCTCTCCCAAGATCTCTTTTGCACGGTTTCATTCTTCGACGACACACAGACCAATGGAATGAACTATCTACATAGGTTCCTCTCTTATCGATCCTCAATCGATATAGGGTGCTATGAATAAGTTGTTCTATCCTCAATGTCTATAATTACCCAATCAATAATATGTGTGTGGTCGTTCATGTATCCCCTCTACTGCTACAAAATTAAGATTTTGTGAACCCGCTATAATTTTGTGGGTAGGAAGAGGTGGTAAGAATCTTGGTCAGCCCTTTGAATGATATCAAATGACCTTATGAACCTCGGGGGTAAATTGCCTCCCCACCTGAATCCCCATGACCCTCATCATTGAGAAACTCTTAGGAAAACACGATATCCCTATTGAATCTCCAAGGGCCTATGATGTCTATCTATATATTATTCTTCCTACACTAAGCTATTCTACTCTTCTCACAAATGATCGAGACCTTATCCATCATATCTTACACCATCATCGACCCAAAAATAGTTTCCTAACTAATCTTAGTCAAAAGTATGGGTGATCTACATGTTATCTCATGCATTTTCTTGAATGGATCCATGATAATAGTAGAGTAATTGCTGTTACTGTACAAATACAGTACCAATGGAAAGTGATCCTCCCTCCTCTAAATGAAGTATTGAATACAATCCCTAAGAATATCCTCTAACACTTGGATTGTTTTCTCGGTCTGCCCATATTTATGTGGTGAAATATTCTACTCACCCTCATATGGGTCTTAAATTCCTCTTAACGGACTCTCCATAACTGTGATGTGAACCACACATCATTATTAGAGACCATAGTTAGGGATTCCCATGAAGGATAATGATCTCTTATATATTAAATTCCTTAAAATGTCTACCAAAATCTACTCCCTGATAGAAAAGAAGTCCACTAGTTTAATGAGTTGGTCATCAATCCCCCAAATGGAATTGTGGCCTCTTGTTATCTACAAAATCCCCATCACAATATCCACAGTTATCTCATACCATTTACACTCTATAATATCATGCTGATGCAACATACCTTCCATAAAATTTTTCTCAACCATAAGTGAGGCACCATGAGATGAAAACAACCTTGTTTTCCCTTATATTATCCCACCAAAACTACCTCTAAATGTCTCTGTACGTCTTATGAACACTGAGATGTATATCCAAAAGAGATGGGTGAAAATCTCTCATCACCACCTCTCACATTGTGATTGGTACCATCATCCATCCTAGAAAAATGAGGACGTGATTAAATTATAATGAAATTTTATATACTGAATATTCTAAAGGCTATATAGTCCTGAAAGGCAAAAATATCCAGGTATCTCAATTGGGAAACTCTCACATTCTGGATGAGAAGAGGATTCAAACACGTCGACTGGAGAAAAGCTACCCCATCCTTCCCAACATGGTTCATCTGTAAGGAGGTGAACTGCTCTGCCTCCTCCAGCACTAAATGAGCATGGGACTTCATGTTAAGGGAATAATCTAATGATACTACATTCCCCATAGTACAAACTATCTCAAAGTCACATTCCAATAGAAACTCCAACTATCACCTATGCCTCGGGATTAATTCTCTCTTCTTAAATACAAAACTAAGACATTGACAGTCATATTAATTGAAAAATTTCTCTTCGTGGAGGTAGTACCTCCTCATATTTAGAGAGAATACTTAGAATACCATAACTAGGATATGATTTATTTAGTTCTTCTAGTAGGGGTATCAAAATACTTGACTCATATATGATAATTTTCTATCTCTACGTTAATACACAGTCGATCCCGATGCTTAAGGAATCATAATTAACTATTTACTCTATGATATCCTCTAGTAGTCTAAAAATAGGATAACTCATTAGACTCATCCAAAACACCTTGAAGACCCTTTGAAAATACCCAGTCTAGGTAAATTAATTCCCCTCCAACGTTAGGGTAGTTAAAGGGACTTTAATCCTTAATAATTCATCCTCATACATCATGTAGTATCCTTCCAAGGAAAGAAAACTATTATCCTCTGACATTATTAAGGGTTACTCTCAAAAAATGTACATTAGTATTCACCAGGTCCATATATAAACTATAATCAGAAATGAAATTCCCTAGAAATTGAATCTCATGGATCTAGAACTAAAAATTTGAGATCTTAACAAAAATATAGTTCTCCTAATGAAATATAGGATAATCATAAATTTCTCAGCATTCTCTTCCTCTAAAACGTAGTATATTGGTATTTCCTCAATTATGACAAAAAAATTTGCTCCATGTATTGATAGATGACATGGTTCATCATATATAAACATTTCAGAGAATTTTCCACACCAAAAGGCATCAATGGGAACTCATATATTCCTTGCAAACAACTGATTTCCTACTTTAGAACATCACCCTCATGAAATCTCAATTTGTGGTAGATATACTAGATTTAGATCATCACGAACCATCACACACCTTGAAAATAGTCAAGGAGGTCATCAATCCCCGCCAATGGGTACTTTTTATTTATCATGGCCTGGTTTAGGAAATGATAATCAACAAAAATTCATAAGTTCACATCCACATTTTCACAAACAACCCCAGATTTTCCTGGGGGAACACACAAGGTCTGATAATACCGTTTTCTTGAAGGTCATCCAACTGTTATCGTAGCTCACATTTCTCAGTAGTGGCCATATGATATTCCATTTAATATGTTAATGTAGTCTTGGGGTGATATTTTATACTATACTCCATCTCCAACCTCAGAGTTAGTCTCAAAATGTCCCAAGGGAAAACATCTATAACATCCTTCATGACTAAAGGAAAAAAAATTACTAAATATACTATTTCACCAAGGGCTACAGTAACCAATAGATGGATAATGGGATATATCCTCCAACACACAAAAACATCTCATTCCTCTATGATATCTCTCCCAATAATAATGGAGAGACTCATACCATCAGTGTGAAAGAATCTGACTCGTCTGTGGTGATATTCAATCTATATTTGGACCACAGACATCCAATCCATACCCGTTATGATTTCATAGTGTTTAATCCTAATGGAAAATATTTACTATGAGATCCTCTATCCACTAGGAAATAAATTTATCTTCTAGTTGATAAAATATATAGAAGATTCATTTTCGATAGTAACCTCAAGACAAATATTATGGGAAAATACATAAATTGGGATCTCCACCTATAACCCTATGAGAAAAGAGATGATGAAATGACTTTAAAATATGTCTACTAGTACAAAAAAATATTACAGTAAACAAACATTGTACCTCTAAAAATCTCATGAACCCCTGGGCCATTTGCATCCATAGCCTATAGATTTCCATAGTCCCAACAACTATCTTCCTATACCCAATGTGGGATACCTATTGGTAGTGGGATAATTATTTAATAGTTTCATAAACCAAACAAAAAACATATTCCTATATCCCCACCTACTCCTATTCTAGCTCCTTCTCCCTGGGAGACACCATTCTCTCACCTAGTAAATCCATGATCATGGCGACGCCATTACTATTGGGGAATATCTTCTATATTCATGAACTCCATAGCATGTCGGGTCATGATATTATCAACCATGTGACCTCAACCATCAAATACATTCACAAGAAATCTCTAGGATTCTCTCGTTCTTTGTGCTTCCCCGGACGACAAGCATGATCCAGATACTGGAAAGATCTCTTATGTTGGGATCATTTACATTGGTGCATGTCAGCTACAGTCGAAAATGATAATCTATAAAATCCAATACCAACTCAAAATATATGGAATATTTATGACAAGAAACACTAGGTCACAATCTCCCACTCCAACACCCTAGCATAGGTGGAAATAAAAAATTTTACAACACAAGAATTTATATCTCTAGAGAGGACCTTCTCAAACATAAGAGGTAGAAAGTATCTAACCTGGATCATGTCAAGGGAGTACCACCTAAGACATATAAAAATCATGGTAGACACTAAATATATCATCTCTCCCCACTCTATCTATATAGGATTATAAATTCAAACATACCATTATAATGATGGTATTACTCCTCATGAAAAACTACTAGAAGTGGGTCTATGAGAGTTTAAACATATTGTGCATCATATAACTAGACTACACCATCACCATTTTTTTTTTGAAAAATCTTCCTTCCAGTGAAATAGAAGATCAGTTTATTCCCAGATAATCCTAAATACATGGATCTGTAACTCTTTTCAATCCTCCACCACATGGGGATTAGGGGTTACATAGAATATCAGTGGCCTCTAGCACTACCATTCACCATGTTCACTAAGAAGCATCACAACTTCAGCTAAATATTCTGGTGTGATCTACTTCTCAATATATAGGGGAACTACTAATTGTCTAGCTAATGGGATAATCCAATGGGATGAAACATAAACATGGGTCTCATCATTCATTATATAGTTCTCATGATCCAAAATAGGGAACATGTATGGCTGTCATCATGGAACCATCTTGAAAAAATAATAAGGACATACCATAGATAGATGAGTATATATATATATATATAATGAGGATTTGAATAAACGAATGTTAAGAGACTCAATCCTATATAGTTCATGTAACATTGATCCCTACAACCAATGTCTTGGTAAGTATATTTTTCAAGAAGGTATTGTGGGTCCTGGTGAGTTGATACATCACACATCGTACCAACACTAGGTTACATAGCCTGAAATCTGTACTCATGAACCATATCAATGTTGGAATATATCCAAACCAAAGGCTCATAAGTGGACTACTATAATTACTGTCTCAAGGAATCAATCACCTATGATACCAATCTAGCGAGACTTTCCCAATAGGGTTCATTTAGAAACTACTATAATCCCACCTCCATAGGATAGGGTCTAGTTACATGCATCAAAAGGAATAACTAGTATAGGATGCCTTTTCTTAATGTGCCTATATTCACATAACTTACCACCTCAATAAAAAATTGTACATGAATAAAATAGTAATATCAAACATATAATGTGATAACTATACATGATAAATCACTACGTAATATAATGGGTACAATAGTGATAATTAAAATGTAAATAAAAAATATATACGCCGATAAAAAATGATGTCACAACCTGAAAAAATAAAAAAGTAAAAGTTTGATCAAGCCCTACTCTGAATCTCCATGATCTGACAATCATATGTGTCTATATGCACTATGTGTCCCTATGATCCTCTATAACCACCATCGACGTGCACTTCATATGTATATTACATGACATGTACAGGAAAATCCCATGTAGGGGTGAGTATCCAAATATGTTTTAGCACACCTTGAAAGCTTAGGGTGATGAGTAATAGACACAATAGGAATGGAAAACTCAACCCATAGTAAGAGTGTTAAAAAATACAATGACATGTACACAGATATATGTTTTTGTGTGTGATTAATAATATAATCCCAAATGAGAGAGAAATGGGATCTCTGTCTCATAGTCTGCATAGGAAAGAGTTCTGAATGTTCCATGAGTCCATCAATGATGCCCAAATATCCCATTTATATTCAAATAAACATCCATTTGAATTGATAACTCATCAATGTGTCACATGGTTGAGGGTATAAATCACTTCATAGAGGATCCATTACTTAGTAAAATATGTGGGTTACCCTCCATAGATAGAGGATACATACCCTAACTCCTTAAGAGGTTTAAACTCATCAGATAGATAAATGACCCATTCCCCATCTCAGTTGGATGGTACCACTCCAATGGTTGATGATGCATGCCAGGACTCCATATGAAGGTGCCACTAAAATATTTATAGAGGACTCGTACCCAATCTAGTAGGAGGGTGCTACGCTAACAATCGATAGAGGAACCATTACCTAATACCATAGGGGAGTTCTACTTTGATTGTATATATGTGACCAATTACCTTCACAATAGGAGAGTTCGACTCTTGTAATTTATATAAGACCCATTATCTACTTAATAGGGGGTTCCAATCAAATTGAGATTGAGGAGTCATGTGCTTCCAAGCATGAGGGTTCCACTTAGTGGATAGTTAGAGGACCCATTTCCTATCCTCTAAGAGGGTTCTTCTCTAATGGTAGATAGAGGGCCCATGCTATACCCTGTAGGAGGGTTTCACTATGATCTCTTAGGTCAGTATCCAAATCCAGAAAATGATATATGAGAGGTAGATGGTTCCTCAAAAAAAAGAATATGGGGTACATGGTGTATAAGGGGACCTACATGACATATTATCCCACTCCTCCACCTAACTATATACCTACTGATAAACAGATTACTACCCATGTAGCCCTAGAAAATAGTATGGAGACTATATGACATGCCTCAAACACCATGATTCTTACCCGTGATCCTGACCATGTTTCTGTAAACCATCTCATGTCCATGTACTCTGGTAGATGGCGTGTCCTCCAAAATAAGGTTCTGTAAGTGTTTGTTGGCCATGTCTGTGTACCCTATCCATGTTCTAGTACACAAAATGTAACCATTAATTCCCATGATTGTGAACTCATAGAGTATATGTTAACATTCCATCACATGGGTCACATGGGGCATGGGGGTCCCAGATAGTGTGGGATACTTTTGTCACTCAGAACCCTATCCGCCATATCCAAGGCCTTATATGAAGCCTTTTTATCCTAGTACATGATGTATAGTCTGTATTCTCATAGAAACTCATACCCATTATGTAGTTCCCACATCAGCAATGAATCATGTAATTTCTGCAACAGAAAATGATGGATATCACCTTCACTCATCATATTTGGTTATCTGTTGCATAGAAAATGGATTTTTGTTTATTCGTACGTTACTTGATTGAGGTCAACTCTAACTATTGTGCCTCCATCCATATCTCATCACATCATTGATATTATAGTAACCTTTATTATCACATACATCCATCAAATTCTATGAAACCAACCTTGATTATCTAATCTATTTGTCACATACGAATCTTCCAGGGATCCGGGTGTCCAATCTAGGTTGGTTCCACCTAGAAAAATTGAAATGAGACCTCATAGGAAAATAAGTGAATAACAAGAAGAAAAATTTAGAGAAATTCACAATAACAATGGTGTAATAAAAAATGACCATGATTTATTGGAAAACGAATACAAATTGGAATTCCTTGGGTGATAAACACTGAATAAACAACTTAGAACAGGTTCATGGGCCAATGTAAGGGATCATTTTCAATGAAAATCATTGAACCAATATGACCATGATCAATCTATTTAATCGGTTGGGTTAGAATTCCAAAACTGACAATTTATACATAAATTGTATAATCTACCAATAAATTACACACTCACCCCCATATGATAGATGTCATTTCATTTGTTATGCCTTGATTCTCCAGGATCCATAGTTTCCTCATCGTCTTATTTTTATTCACCAATTGAGGTGGAAGAACGCTTCTCAAAATAGTATCAGGGCCATGCTTATATCCCTATAAATCAGTCGCCTGATATTTTATAATGTTGTTATTATACTTTTAGGGGTTTTTTTGAAACAAATTATTTAATTATTATTTTAAAATACTCACCCACAAATGAATTCTTTTAAAAAAACATCACTTACCGTCCCATTTTTGGTTTCCACTAGGGAAAACCTCATATTCATGATTCAACTATGGCCTCTTATTTATTATCTGATACTTCATTTAAGAGTTATTAATTTTTCAGTAAAAATAATGCACACACGTATAAAAAAATTAATACATTTTAAAAACTTATACAAGGAAGAATGGGCCTTGGAATCACATGTTGTCTTAGTGAATGGTTTTGAAAATATTTCTATATATATTTCAATTTCTTATAAAGAAAAAATATGGTCTCTAAATTTTACCTCTCTCTTTATTTTTTTATGTTATTTCTATTTTTCTCTTTTTCTATTTAAGATAATTTATTAGTGGTTGGGTTATTAAGTAATGGATATCCCTAGAAAATAATTTCTATATGTATCTTTTGTTCCCTTTTTTATACCATAATCCTTCAAAATTATGTATTTGTTTAAAATTAAGTGTAGTAAAATAATAATTTTTGTGGGATGTTAACAATATCTTTGGAATTTTTTTATTTTTTCCCTTTTTATGATATATTAATTTTTCATTTTTTTCTCTTTTTAATTTTTTGATTTACTTCTAAGGTTGGAAAATTTGTCTTCAAATGTTGTCCTACCTAGAAAAAATTTAATTCTATTTTTTAATATTTAACTGAATTTTATTTTTTCATCTTCTTTTATTGTTGATAAACTGTTTTTCTATGTTCATGGATTTTTATATGGAAAATGGTTTTTCATTGGAATAAAATTATTTAAAATTTGAATTACAACATAAGGAAAATTGAATTTTTAACTTTATCATAGGTGAATTTCGAATTGATAAAAATAATAGAAATGGGATAAAAAATATGAAATCATATTTTTCCTTTTAAATTTGATAAAAATGTAAAATTTGGATCCTCATAATTTTTTTAGACATGTTGGCAGTGAAATAAGTCACAAATTATAAAAAACCAAATAAAAATTAAGTGACTGAATGTCACAAATGAATGGATTTTTTTAACATGAATAGTGACCACCTGAGTAATATTGAATCAAATGAAGTATATGAGATCATTAATATGAAGACATAGTTGGAACTCAATATTTTATATCATTCAAGATCATTACTTCATGGGAAACCATTACATGGAAAATAAAGTAGTCTCCTAGATAAAAATCATCAATTAAATTATCAATAAAGTTTTCTAAAATAGTCCAAAAAATATTAAATATAGATGGAGAATGATAAATACATAGATAGACAACATTAGAGAAAATTATATTCCAAGATTTTTCAATTTACTAGTATGAACAGTTACTAACATTAAGTGTAATATTATTGACCAAAAATGTCCCTCCCATTTTTTAAGTATTTTAAGTATTTATCTACATATCATTTGAAAGGCATCGAACACTATTGTAATTATCTGGAACAAGTTGTATATTTTTTTATTCAATTTTTCATTCTATAATTTCACATCATATTTTAATAAAAGTGTTCATTTTCTATCTCATATCCTGGCTCTCTCTCATTTTTCTCCACATTCATCATTATTATGATCGTTTATACTCATTAGTATAACTAAATAACTAGAAGAAATTCCCATTGGAGAAATCCATCATTGAACCCAAGTCATTATTATTGAATACTAATTTTTATTATTAACTAATAAGATGAATAAACTTGATCTTATTGGGTAAGGTTTCTCTATGTCTCAACCTACCACTCATAATTTATATTCATTATTCTATAATATTCTCCCTTAATGGTGGAAGAGAGTATGTGGTGCACTTGGTGATCTTCATGTGCACCATATGATCAAAATCTAAGAAGAATAGGATGTTCATGAATATGATGGATTATTTATATTTTGTATTATATATTTTATATAAGGACATTGTATGTTCACTCTAAATCAATTTTTGATAGAATCTACTTTCTCTCTCTAACATGAATCCATTTTATTTTTATTTTTATTTTATAATTATTTTTAATTTTTATAAAACAAAAAAAAAACATAAAATTTCATTACATTTATAAAATATAAAGACACATAAACATAGAGTGAATTTATAAATAATGAATTATTAATCAAAAAATCATATCATGGGAGATGACAATGTTAAGGAAAAATTCCTCATTAGGAGAATAAATTAAATCCTTTATGCTACCCTATGATAAGATTGTCACTCATCCTATCATAGTACCTTCAAATCATAATTTGTATATTCAAGGATCAAACCATTCCATAAGATCTCCCCACGAAATATTATAATTTGAATTTAGAAGTCCTTATATGTGTTTTTAAATAGAAGTTCAAACTAATATCCTTTTTAATAGAACCTATTGAGTAACACACTTATTCAATGGATTCTCGATTATTCATTTGACTTTTAATCGATTTGTACATAATAGCGTACACTAAATACATGGATATGGGAAAGTAATATTAAATATTGTTCCCTAGAACCAACTACATTATAATTTGTATTGGTTGTATATTCATGAATTTGAATATATAAATACGAAATATCACATATTAATTTTTCCTCAAATTAATAAATATGTAATAATGTCCTTGAGGATCTATCACAACAACATAAGTTTTATATGTACCCTAATATGATGATAACCATGATTTTTTATGATTTTTTCTCTTAAAAATAAGTTATATAGTCTAGCTCAAATCTATAACAGGGATCATAGTTCGTTGACTATTAGGTGTGGGTTATCAAAAGAGAATGGGGCTTCATCTCATGAAGTTCTCACTTGGGGATCTCCATGGTGGGATATTTTGAGGGTAAGACCAAAGATATGAATTTATCATGATTGAATGTCATCTAATATTCATATCAACGAGTTTGTATAATGTATATTAGACATTATGATTATTATTAATACATGTGGTGATTTGTATACATAAATTTACTAAGAAAACCCATGATGCACTATGTTCACATTAAGTAGGATATGATGGTTATTTAAGGATCGGTATTTTATTAATGAATATGTTGATGATCTATTTTAACATTTTATTTGTGGAAGTTAATATCATGGACCATTTATTTGAAAGGAACCATTGAAATAAATTTCATGGACCTAATGATGTAAAAATGTTCGATGTAGATAATCAATGAATGATATATCAAGAATTAAATTTGATGAAAAAAATATGAATCCTTATTAATGATATATTTAGGGAAGGTGATTATATTACATGGTCTATTCTCATATGTGGTTCTCGACATTGCGACATTACCTTCATCATCTTTAGTTCCTTGACCTGTTGCTAGATAATAATAATGGACCATAGGAAACCATTCTTAGTTCCAATGAAGAATAACCCTTAATGGATATACATCATGTTTTTATATTTTTGTCAATTACATAATTTTTTAATTTATTTAATTGAATAAATATTATCATCATGTCTAATGAATAATTTTATTTAGGATTTATCGATTACATATATAATCTAAATATTCACAAAGTAATTATTGTATTGCATAGAAATATAATATTATTTCTTTATTTATGATTAAAGATCTAATTAAAAATTTGTTCAAGTATTGAATAAATAATATTTATTGGACGAAATAGATGTGGTCCAATGATAAATATTAATTTTCCTTATATTAAAAAATATAATCCATTTTACTTGTCCGCGCTCATGATAATATAATTAATAATAATATTTTTACAAGGAATGATATTATTTAATGTTATGATATATTATTAATGTATTATGTTTTATTAAATAATATATACCACCAACTGAGAAAATTTTAGATATACTACTATTTAAATTTTTATAAATATAAAAATTTGAATTAGAATAATTTCTATGTATAGTGAAACCTACAGAACTATTTATTTCTTATGATTCATGAACTCTTTACTGTTTATTATCTCAAGACAAAGATACTGTCCTACATACTCTATATTATAAATAAAAATAGTTCAATCCTTAATTAATCTTTAATATTATCATGGAAAACACCATAAGATGATAAATCTTCCACTCTTGCACCCGGTAATCCATCGACGTTGTGCAGAGATCAAAGAAGCATGCGTGAATCACCTCAAAAGGAGTTATACACATTAATCCTATAAAATAAATTATGGTAAAACACTAGGGTTTTATACGATCAACATCTTCATCCTAGAATCTACTCATGGTTAAGGTAAAATATTTCCTATATAATTATATTAACTTTAAATTTAACAGAAAGTATATTATTGATTATTGAGTGTGTATCAAATTTAGTATAAAAATTTTCATTGGTTATGGATCCAAAATCATCTAATTTTAATTAATATCCATTGAATCTGATAATTTTTTAGTTGGTCGCATCCTCTACGAGAACATGAACTATTCATGGAACTTTCTAGTGTATCAATGTGCATCATTTTCAAATTTATAATTATTTAATTGATTGTTGACCATTATGAATTTAAAAGTTAATTTTTAATGTTATCTATTAATTAATTCTAAATATTTTGGAGATATCTCATTTTCCTCATATTTATTTATCATTTATATGTCAAATATTGGATAATAATAAATGAATAATGCATTCTAAGAACCATTCTAGAGTTTCTAATAACTTTGATGTGATAACACAGGGTTATAAGGAATTTACATATCCGTCACAATCCAGGAAACCCTATTCATTAAACATTAAAACCTATGTAATCATTTTTTATTCATATAATAGAAACACATCACATGGATTAAATTCAACACTTGTAGAAAATTTAGGGTGTCATAACACTTTTCTAGACTACACACCAAGTAAATTTCTTAATGTCATGATATCCATCTATTCTCAGTATATAAATATAAAAAACAATGTATTTTATTTAACATCTTCCATAATTTTTTATATAAGTTTATTTATAATAAAATTTCATAAGATTCATTGTCCTAGTTTTTTTTATAATTTATACATTACTAATTATCTTGTAACAGGGATTCAAAAATATTTCTAAAAATCCATAACATTAATTTAATACCTACTTGTCTTCTAAACCAATATAGTATGACCTAGGGATGTTAAAAATAAAGGGTTATGTTATAAATACCAATAATGGAATAACCAAATTATAACATGATGAATGTAACAAATGTGGTCTCAGAGGCATATCAATGTGGGAAAAGGGTATGGGAATCATAAACATGAACATCAATGAAACATATTGATATATAAACCACATAAGACCTAACATCATACAGATAAGTAAAGTATAATCATCGGTACATCAAAACAGTGTTCTTAGGATAACCTCCCATGAACAATAAATTGTATATTAGTAGATTAAAACATTACCCAATTAATTGTGAGGCTATATAATTGGGATTCCACTTGTCACATTCATAACTTGTGCATAAATTTTTGGGCCACATAGAACATCCAATATAGGTATTTGTATCATATATTTTATACAATAAATTAAGGAGTTTGGCATAGAAAATCACGAGATAAAACCATAGGAAAATCATATTCCAACATGCACAATTGAAAACCAAGATTCATTATTCAAAAAGCTTCAGTAGAAAAGAGGAGGAGTAAGATAATACATTACAATGAAATGATTTTTCTAAAAGAATTGAAGGAGATTCCTTAGATCTTGGAAAAACAATAGGAACGATTTATTGATGGATAATGGTATGGAAATATTTATAAATGGGATTTGAGTGATGAAAATTGATAGGTTTTGTGAGTACTAATATAAAAATTGAGGGGAATTATTTATAAATTTCTAAACTAAGGTTTTAGACTCTATATAATAAAACATTCAAAAACCACAAATCATTTCATGCTTTTTTCACATTATTTTCATAAAATTGGAGTTATTTTAAATATTTTATAATCCTAGGATCCAACAATATTAATATAATACCATTGTTGATGTCGAAGTGAGTCATGATGGTAAATATTTTATTTTTTAAAAATAAAATTTAATATTGGTTTTTGAGTATTTATTAAAGGATTATAAAATTAAAAAAATAACTATAAAATTGATTATTTTAAAGGGTATATATATATGTTTTTTTTTCTTTTTATATAAATTTTTTCATAGTTTATTTGTTATTATGATGTCATAATACAGATTTTATTTTTATAAATATATTTTGTTTTTATCCAAAAATTCCAATATCTCTGAAAAATATGAAAATTAATGTATTCGGTAATATTGACATTATCATTTAAAAAATACTATTTATTTAACCAAAATAAAGTTTAAAATATGAGATTATTCACTTTGAAATGATTAAACATATTCACTAGAGTATTTACAACTCTAAAAACTTTTTGAACCTTATAAAAATTTCATTTGAAATCATTAAATTTTATTATCATTTTTATCTAAATAATTATTTTTTAATGATAAAATACTATTAAAATAACATTTATTTAAATATATTGTATTTATCAAAAAAATTAATTGAAACTATATATTTTCTAGAAATATAATTTTAGTTTCATCGTATCAAAATGAATTTTGTTTCAATATTTAAATAACAATTTATTATGTAATAATAAAAAGGGATAAATATAAAATAAATTACATAAAATAAAATATACAAATTTAAACTACATGGTTCTTGATAAATAACCCGTTAATATATAATAATCATAATCATTGTGTTATCAATGGTTATGATTCTTAATAACCTTTTAATTATGATTGACTATATTTTATAACAGACCAAAATAAGCAAAATGGCGCATGTATTTTATATAAATAAATAATTTAATAGTAAATTTATTAAAAATTTAATTATATATATATAATTTTTGGTTGTTGCAGTCTTCCCCAATTTATAAATATCTCCTTAAAATTTACTTTTTACACTGGAACAGATGAGGGTATTTTTGTTTTTTCACTTCATCTAATTCTCATTTTTCATTCTCAAACTTGTGGTTCGACCAAAAATATTTTACTGGGTTATTTATCATGTTTCATAGAACATTTTTTCTATGATATGATATATTCATCTGCTTATCATCAAATTAATGATCGTACTCCAAAGAAACATCCATTGTATTCTGTATAAGAGAGGGGGATGGTGTGTATATTCTTATGAGCGATACATGGAAGACATAATGTTGTTGTACTTGGTAAGGTGGGAGATCTAGTTTATAGTCTATAGATCCAATAAAATCAAGAATCTCAAATGGGTTGACATATCATGGACTAATATTTTCCTTCTTCCCAAACCTCATGTATGTATTCAACGGTGATATTAATGGACACCTTATATTTGACCTCAAACTCCATGTCTCCTTAAGGATTTTTGATATAAAATTTATATCAAAAGTTTGTGTATTTAAAATAATGTTTAATGAATTAAACATATTATATTATGTCATTAATATAATCAAGTACCATATGCTTACCCTCTCCAACATCATCCCACCATGTTGGAGTCTAAACCGTCTTCCCATACAATCCCTAATAAGGTTCCATTTGACTTATAGAATGTTAATTTTTTATTATATAATAAATATACTAGGGGAATATGTTGATCAAAATATCAATTTAAATACATTTACTATTATCTCATCACACCCTATAAGATCAAAATATATTCTTTAATCTGACCATTCTTCTGAGGCTGATATGAATTACTAAAAATCAACTATACATCTAGTGTATATTAAAGGCCTCTACAAAACCAGGAGGTAAACGCTTGATCTCAATCATATACAATGGAGATTTTTACTAAATGTATTATTACATCTTTATTTATGTATATATTAATTATTTTTTCAAGTGATAAATATTCCTTGATAGTATTGAAATGAAATGATTTTATAAGGTGATTTACTATAACTGAGGTGGTGTTACTACCTTTAGATATCCAAATGAGTCCTACGACGAAATCAATGTTCATGATTTCACATTTTCATACTAGGTTGGTAAATGGATACATCTTACCCTCATAAATATTTCATTCATCCTAACTTTTTGGAATCCAATGTATGAATATACAAATTTTACTATCACCCCATTAAGGTTATCGATCAATATGTTTTGCTTTATATAACTATACATCATAGTGCATCCATGATAAATTGAGACAGATAATATATAAAAAAAATATAGAATTTATCTATTCAACTCATGTTTTTATGGGAAATATATCTGAGTTGCAACCCTTCTATCTCCATTTATTAAAGGTGAACATTAGAATATTTTCAATTCTTCTCTATAGATCCACATCATCTTTTTTGGACATTATTGGTCTTCAAAAAAATTTATCAATCGAAAATTATTTGATAATGGTAATATGAAGATCCATTTATTATTCAATTTTATATCCCTTCCATGTCCCTGATGATTGTATCCCTTTAAATACTCATCATGCATAGGGTTGTAGAATCATTTCAACTCAAAGAATCGGTATGTTTTTTCACCTTCCATATATTGTACTGGATTGAAAAATAACAATCTTTGAACAGATCTAACCACCTTAACTGGTTCATAATAAACTCAATTTTTTTAATATATTTATTTGGATAATATAATCCTTGTATTTGTCATAATTATCCCCATGGAAATAATTCCATCCAATATTTAATCTGAAGATCATTACAAAAAATTCTATATCATGGTTTGGGTATTTATTCTAAAGGATATTTAGTTTGTAGAAGGAATATGATATCAATTTTTCATATTCAATACATACATAACCCAATCCATTTTGAATAGAATCATTTTAGATAAAAATCCTTCCCCAATGGTGAGTAGTGTGTTCACAGGTCTAGTGATTTTCCTCTTCATTAAGTCTGTAATTCTCTCCTCATGTTCATAAGTCCATGAATACATAAATAACTTATGAGTTATCTTTTATAGTGGGATTGAAAATCATGATATGTTTTTAATCAATATACAATGGTAACTATATAATCAATGAAAACTAAGGATACCTATTCTAAATGTTGGCTTAGAACATCCTTTAATTTACATTCATTTCAATGATTCCATAGATATCTATTTATTGGTGATAAAATGTCCTTGGAATATTACATTCACCATCAAAAACAAGAATTCAATATTATATTAATATAAATTTACCTTTTAAAGGCAATCTATTGAACATTAAAAATATCCTAACAATCCACCTTGACATTTGAGCAGATAATAGTGATTTCCATAAATATTACCACTAATCGTTCAAGAAAATATTTAAAATACATTATTGATTACATCCATAAATATGCCTTAAAAAATAGTGATAAAAATGGAATCACTATGAAATCATACTGTCAAAATCGTGAATAAAAATTAGTCATGGGGATATCCTACTTATTCACTTTTACATGATAATATCCTTTCTGAATTTCCACTTTAAATAAGTACTAGGATCCATGTAGCTAGTCAAAAAAGAAATAAATCTACGGTTGATATTTATTGTACTATAATTTGATCTTATTGATCATATGATTATCAATTTAGGGGAAAATTTCCACATCATTTTTATTGATGCATATGATTCGTTCACCCTATAGTGAATAACATGGGTATATAATCCATTTATTATGATTCCAATAAGGTTTCTTATTCATCTGACCAACTTCAATAGTATTCCTTATTAATATAGTCTTGTATAGTCTTCAACTTCACCCTTTTATGAACTAATGTTGAGTTTTATATATATCGTGGTTCATTCATGGTGTTATCGGATAATGTGGCTTAAACTGGGATCTTTTGAGGAGAATGAAAAGGGTGCATAGTTAGTGTACAGTTCGTCTATCTATGTGTCTAACCATGAGAGGGGTTCTATGGATTTCATCAATGTGGTTTTCAATGTTTTATAATAGAATTTCAAACCATTATAAACCTCAATGGAAAAATTGCAGTCTATTTTGGGGGGAAAGTGGAACCTACATGGTTGGCTCACAGATTTCCTAACAGTGATTCCAAACCATGTATCCCTATCTAGATCATTAGAAAGTGTATTTTTTTCATTTTCCATATCAATTTATAGTTTTTTTGAAATTATTTCTTCAAATACATAATGAAAATACCACTCCATAGAGATTCTTCTCTCTCCATTGGTTTGGGTTTCCCTCCGGGTTCAAGGTTTCATGGAATGTGCTATGTTAGTTTCTACATGACATCTTATCCCCCCCCCCTCATGACTTTTTAATTTTTTTTCATAGATATGTGGAACCCTAGTGGGGGTTGTATTTTTAATTAGTGTGTATTAGATGTCTAAAGATCTGCTGCTCTACCTCCATATGTTCATCATCAAGGGAAATAATCTTTAGAGAAAATATAAGGAAGGTGTATCAATTTATGGAAGTCTTCCAATTCAAAACATTGAACTTCTTATATTGTTTTGTTTTTTGATTAAAATTCAATTTAAATGATTAATTCTTAGTGTGTATTCTTTAATGGATGTTTTTTATATTTTTTGTGTAATTTTTATCTTTAATGTGGGTTTTTGAAATGGGTGTGTCTTGTATTCCCAAGAAGTGTTTGATAAAATAGATCAATGATGATATATTTATTATAAGTAGATTTCTGGTGGTATGAAATGGTTTTACCTTATAAAGGTTCTTTTGTATAAAATTGGAAATGTTGTTTTTATAAAATAACATATTTTATAGCTTTATTCATTTGTGAACATGTTTTTAGATGTGTTGGAATCGTATAACACATTGGGTAACCTAGCTATGAGTGTGGGGTTTGTTTGAGGGTTTGTGTGAGCCTTTAGAGGGATAGCCATGATATATTACATTTTGGGTTGTCTAAGTTGGCATGTGATCCATTTGAGGGATAACCATGTTGGTATAAAATTTTATTTCCAAGGGAGTGTTACATCCATTTGGAAGGATGAATTTTAAAGCCTCCGTGATAGTCTTGGGGAAGACCGTGGAGTGTTCTATTGATTTTATAGCTGTCAAACTTTCTCAATCACTCAGGATAGGACTGATAGTCATATCCCTAGAAATATATTAATCATTAAATTTTTTTTATATTCCTTTTGATTTTATTAGCTGAATTTTGATTTGTTGATATATATTATTCCCATTTCTAATTATTATTATTATTACATTTAGTTGATGTTATTCTCACAATTAAATATTCTTTAGATAATATATTGTGA
Source organism: Viscum album (assembly GCA_963277665.1). NCBI lineage: Eukaryota > Viridiplantae > Streptophyta > Magnoliopsida > Santalales > Viscaceae > Viscum > Viscum album. The sequence goes on from OY728133.1 coordinate 673,420,462, forward strand.
ATGTTGACCATTGTGGCTATGTATATCTATAGGATTATTGTTGGAAATTTCATTGGAAAAATGGTTTTTTAAATGAAAAGTCTAAAGAAATTTCTACGATTTATTTGAAATGGTATATTTTCAATGTGTTATTGTTTTGAATTTTTTTCAAACATGATAATTGGTTTTCATGGGTAATGGAATTAAATATATTCAGTGTGGTATCCTAATAGGCTTTGTGCCTCACACCATACTTGGGCCTCTGGTAATTTGAAAATTTCATTATGTAGGGAATATGTAAAGGTAAGATAACCATCTTCCAGAGTGTATTTTCATGATTATTATTGTCAATTGTTTTGTGGTGGGGATGTGGTCTTGATGGTATGAACTTATGTGGAGTTGTATTTGGTATTTTGAACCTTCTAGGTTGCACATGGGACTTGTTTAGAATTATTCCCCTTTATTTTGATATTTGTGTTCATTTTGAAATGCACTGTTTGTATATGTCTTATTAATTCATGTTTTTTTGTGATGTATTTCATTTTTAAGGTATATCAATGTATTATATTATTGTATCTAATGATGTGGATTGGAAACTATATTTTATGGATGGATCATGCCAATTAACTATAGCTAAATCATTCCAATGAGAATTTTATTTATCCCTAGTGATTTTCGTTAGCTCGTATAGACTGAGAATGCACTTCGGGTCGTGTGGTGGGATTTCCAAGGAGATGAGTTGGTTCAACCAGAGTTGGTTGGTTATAAAATGGCTTCATAGAATGTTTTTTGGGAGTCAATGGTAGTTTGGATCTAGTACGGACATGAATCAAGAGGTATGGATGAGGGAGTGTCTAATTATGTCATCATTATTTCAATACATTAGTTTAAATCGGTGACATGTGAATTGTTTTATGTTTTGAACCAAATTATTGGTTTTTTATTATTTTATCACTCCATATTCATTGATGTATCTTGCGATTCCTATATTGTGGGTTTAATTTTGGTTTTTTAAGGGTTAATGTTAGATTGTGCTTGATGCATCTTATAATTTAAGTCTTGTAGGAAAAAATGTATAATGACCTCATCCAGGCATAGAGTGGGTGACATAGATATTTCCCCATTGGTGAACCCTCATATTAGTCTAGATTCTTTGGATTTATTTATTCATATGATATAAACCAGGGGTCCAATTGTAACTCATGAGCATACATGTATTTTAGACCATGCTCGTGAGTTTTCAATGAAAAATCCATTGATTTTCCCTGTAGAAAAGTGAAACCATGTGTTTGAGGAGTATCTAGAATAAATTGAGTTAATATATGAGTTATTCAAGACCCATGAGACATATAATGTTTTGTTTTACACTGGTTTACATAAATTACACAATATAAAGTGTTGGGAATTGATGGTTCGCTCAGGGAAGCCTGAGAATATCACATGTACCACATTCATGGTTGATTTAAAATGTTTTTGACCCATAAAACATGAGAGTGGTGAAGTCCAATAAGTTTCAAGATTGCGCATATTCCCCTAAATGGAAATGTGATCACTAATTGTTTTTGTAGGAGGCATCCAGTGAAATAGTATTATTAGTAAACAGATGAGTGGTGTATGATGACATTGTTCAAGAATCCAAAATTGGGCATCCAAGAGGATAAGAGGAATATATTCATTTACAATGTTAGATTTTCATCCTCCCTCATAGATCATCTAACAATTGAGTAGGAATATAAGCTCTTGTTGTAGTATATTAGCAGTTCCTTAATTTGTGGGGAGTACTCCGGTTATTGGTCTTAGTATCCTGATGGTTCTCTTAACTTGTAGAACTGGATGTTTATTCATTTAATCCTAAGCTCTGAGGTGATGAAAAAGGCTCATCATTCTATATAGCTCACTCACCCCAGGGTGACTAAGATCTTATATAACCTTAGCGGCCAATATTGGTAGTCTTGGATGAGTCATGTAGGGGAATACAATGTATCTTGGTTCGTGAACCGCTAAAGCATCAAAAGTGTGAATCACAGACTAATAAAGTTGTTGAAGCCACTTCTCCTTACTTTGTGGATGTGGGATAATATCTATACAATTTTTGTGATTAGATTGCATCATAATATTAGTGGGGTAATATTCTATATCTGTAATTATTGATCTCTTGATGAGATTATCGTACTTTCATACCATTATAAAGTCGAGGAGGGTAGAGGAACTTAGACTCCTATATGTATGAGAGGTTGTGTGGATATCTGGAGTTCTCTTAGTGATAGTTTTAGACCATGATTCGAGATTCCCATCTCATTTATTGATAAGAAATCAACTAGATTTGGGAACCCATATAAATTTATTCATATCATATCACTAACATACAGACGATAAATCTGAGTGGGACACACAAATGATCAGGGATATTTCAGGGGAATTTGTGTTTGATTTTAGTTAGTTGTGGGAAATGAATCTATTATTGGTAGAGATTTATTAAAAAAACTGATATTATTCCATGATCAACATAACATTGATTGAGTTTTTATTAAAGCTTCCATAGTAATCCCCTTGGTTTTGGGTTTAAGATGGTATGCGTTTATTTATTGGGATAAGCCTCGGCAAAAGGAAACTAAGATAATGTGGGTAATTAAAAAATTGTTAATATGAGCTCATAGTTTCCAGAAAATGTATTCTGTCCATCATCATCAACTATAGGAGTTTCATGTTGGTGATTAGGTGTTACTCAAGGTATTAATTTCGGGTTTTCATCATAATTTGCGATTGAAAAGGAAATTGGTACCACATTATGTTGGGTCATTTCATTTAATAGAGTTTGTTTTGGGAAGGTAGCCTATCAGTTAGAGCATACACCATTATTTACATTTTTCCATGAAATATTTAATGTTTCTCAGCTAAAGAGATACCTTCCAGTCCCATCTCACATGAACATGTTTAATAGTTTGGAGGTGAAGCATAATGTTATCCTTGTGGAGTACCCAGTCCACATCATGGATGTTTAGAATATGTTGCTACATGGTTTTTTTCTCCCTATGGTCCATGTTTTAGGAAACATAGAGGTAGTAACCCTGAGATTTCTGGTTGGGAATGTTGTTAGAGGGAGAAGTGCCCTCACTTGTTTCTTTTAGAGAAGCCTATGGAATTTATTGCAGGATTAGGTGGCAGAGTGGGTAGTTTTTGAGACCTAATGGTCACCGATATGTATAATACATAGTTTTATTTATATATTATTTCGTTCCAAGAGATCCTATGTGTTTGTGTGGAAATCAAGTGCTCTTGGGAGACAAAAAAGGAAATATGGTTACAACATAGTTTATCTAACCATGTATATAACCTTCTGAGGGGGATATAATTTTTATTAGTGGTGTTTTTCATGGTTTGAGAATGGATAATAAAACTTTACATCACCCCAGGAGAATCCATTTGGCCTATTTGCGTATACAATGTCACTATCATTGTTGGCGCACGGTTTTCCTCACCACAGTTCAAACGATGAATCCCAATTCAACTCATTTAGAAGTATATTTTTATCCTTTTCTCCGATAAAGTTTTATTGTTTTTACCCATATTTCCCTCCTATATTATGTGTATCCCTCTACCTTATATTATAGTCATTCACTCTACTTTGGTGTTGATTTTCCATAGATATCAGGGTGTATTGGTATGAGGTAAGTGTATTTGTTAATGGTTTCTTCTTATTTTACCCCTCTGAAGCCTTATTCATCAATTTTCATAGTGTTATTGAACATTGTGAAGGAGTTAGATGGATATAGTAATTATAAGGGGGTTTTGGATTGATTTATACTAGACTAGTGTATGAGGCCTGGTTATTCCTCTACTTGGTGGTCATCATCAAGGGAGATTAGCTTTAGAGAGAATCTTTTGTAGGTGTCTACATTTAATGAAATTTCCTAAAATGTCTTATAAAATTTATAATAAACTATAGTTATTTTTATTTTTATTTTTATTTAAATTATTTATGCTTGCTATGTATTCTATTATTTTTCTATTTCATAGATTGACTGGAATATTTTGGTGTTTAAAGGGGGTTTCCATAATGGGTGTGGATTTTTTTCCCACCAAGTGATTGATACGATGTATCAAATAGCTTTTGTGACTCTAAATGGGGTTTTAAAGATCTTTAGAGATGATTTGAACATATAAAAATGTGTTTTGGATGAAATTGGGAATGCTTTTTAGGAAATTTTTTATATTCTAACTTTATTAATATGGACACTTGCTTACAGATGTGTTGGAATGTAGTAGCACATGGATTGATTAGGGTTTGAAATAGGGGATTTTTTGTGGGATCATGGTATCCTTTTATGGGAAGACAATGTGAGGTTTCATATTGGTTTGTCTTGGTAGCCATGTGAGCCCTCAGAGATAGGAACGTGCAAGCCTCCAATTTGATTTCTATGGGACAGTAAGATCCTTTGGGTAGGAATACCATGAGAGATTCATCATTAGGATCATACAAGGCTATGAAAACATCTATTACAAATCTAGATATCATATTTGTTTACTGGCAGATGATATTCTTGATGGTTAGAGAACTAGGATCATATTAATCATTCGATATTGGTTTATATCCTTTATTCATTCATTACTGAAATTTTTATCTGATATGATATAATATTCCCAATATCCATTATTATGTGTATGCATTGTTCATGTTATGATAAACCTTGATTATTCATTGGTTATTATATTTATCACGTTTAGCCTTCTTATTTTGTTTAACTATATGATCTATATTGGATATTTCGTTGGAAACCCATTGTTTTATAATGTAAAAACCAAATGGATTACAAATGTTTTTTAAAAAAATTATATGCTTTCAAAGTGGTTTATTTTTTAAAATATTCTCAATCAATTATATTGGTTTTGATGGGTAAAATTTTTATATCAATTCATTATGGTATCATAATGGGCATCATGCCTCATTCCCTTCTTAGGACATTTTTTGTTTGCAGACATCTTTTTACAAGATACAGGTAAAGGAAAGAAAACCATGTTCAATGGAAGCTATTATTGATTATTTCCATCTAGTGTTTTATGATAGGGATGTGGTCTGACATGTATGGAATTATGTGGACTCATTTATGTAATTTTGTACTTGTTGGGTTTTACATGGTAATTTTTTGGTATTATTTCTCCTTATTTTGATTGTTGGGGTTTTTTTGAGATACCATGTATGTATATAACAACTTATGTAATGTTTTTTTTGATGTTTTTAGTTACTTATGTTATGAATATGTATTATGTTGTTGACTATAACAATAATGGTGGAAAATTCAGTTTTATGTACAGTTCATCATCAGGTCATGAGTTGGATTGACCTAGTTTGGTTTGTTGTCGTAAATTATCGAGTATAGGTTTTACTAAGAACTAAACCTCTTTGTTATGAGGATGATCATATAATTATACAGAAATAACACGAGTATATTCTTTTAAAATATTCATGTCATAAAATATTATATTTTCCATAATCACAGTCATTTGTTCAGGATACGCTAACTCATAACATAATAACATCCATTATTGAGATGATTAATCTAAAGAGACCCATATTCCTCCTACCTCATGTTTTGAATCCTTAGGATGTTCTTGATATATAGGGTAGTTTCCTTATACTAAAATGTTATGTTGGCCCTATACAAGGAAATTCATTTCAAACCTATAATTTCGTCAAAATTTGATAAATTGAGTAGGACAAGGTTTTTAGGGAAATAAATCCAGAATATATGCAAAGGGGAAATGATATATACATTGGATGAAATAGTTTCCACTATTATAATTTTCTCTAATAACTCCACATCCATTTTTAGAGGTGGTATTTTAATTGTTTTACTAATATTTGAGGATATAAAAGAATGTGTACAAAAAAATTATATAGTACATTTTATGTTCATAAATGGATGATAATCCTTAATTTCACTAATTGATTTTTGTTCTAATAATTTACATTATAAAAAATATAATTAATGATGAGAAGTTTCAATCAATTATGAAAATAAATTGAATATATAAACCTATAAGGGATAAATTAGAACAAATAATTATTTCATATCCTATAAATTTATGAGTTTCAATCTATGATATGAACAAAATAGTTCCTAACATAATATTTCATTAGAATTTTTGTCCCCTTCATAACTGTTTATGAACCACATATGAAATTACCATGTAATATCCACACAAAGTATCAAAAAAATTTGTGGGTAATGATATTTTTTCATGCACAAGGTGATGATCAAGTTAATACCAACTATTAATTTTTTGTGTAATTACCCCTACTTAAAACTATTCTAGATCCATATCCAATTATAGCATATAGGCATGATTTTTTTTATTTTAAACCACTTACTCTATGTTTTAAAAACATTTATGGATGTTTTCCACTTTTTAGTTTTATCTTAAAGTATTTCAATATGGTTTTCTAATCCTAAAAACAAAAAATAATTTTTCATTTCTCAGATACTAACTATGAAAAATATAATCATTTATATACCATATTGCATGATATATTCTATAAATAAACACATAATACAATCCCAAGAGATTAATAGGCCAAGTATATTTTGGAAATTAGATACACATCAAATTAATATAAAATTGATATACAAAGACATTATTTAAACCATAACGTTATCTTATAATTATATTTATCTTATAATACTTTTGGGGATAACCCAGGGAAGTACATGATAATGGGGTGATATATAAAGACTCATAAGGTAGTAAGAAATAATAACATGGTTAATGTAATATATTTGAGTCAATAGGAAAATAAATGTAGAGAAAAGAGTATTACCATAATAAATATAAACCTCAAAGAAATATATGAATGTGGAGAAAACATAAAATATTATATCCCGAGAATAATTCATGGATAACTAATGGTACATCATAAAATTGGTTTCACAGAATAACCACAAAAGCATAAAATATGGTATCTCATAAGATAAAAAATTTCCCAATGAATTATAGAGATATATAATTTTGAGCCCACCCATTACATTCACATTTTTTACGTGAATTTGTGTTCCACTTTTTTCATGACTCCCTCCATCCAAATTTAACCATCCTGGGATGAAAATGAGTTATGGGAGATAATGAGCTCTCGAGATTGACCTCCAATAGTCCTTGATTTGGAAACAATCACCAATTTTTTAAAAATAATCTCATATATCGGATACATTTCCCTATATAAAATAGTATCAGTAGATAGTACATAAATGATCAATACGTTCCCTAGAATAAAAAATAAATGGAAACCAAAATTTTCCCACAATTCCTGTATAAACAATGTTGATACCAATAAATGGATCTAAATTTAAATGAAAAAAAAGAAAATATAAGGAAATGAAATACAAATTGTCTCCAGGTACTATCTAACAATGTATATCATGGTCCATGTAATCCTCCTAGAAACCTGAAAATTGGTTAATATACATAGGGTTAAAATAAAAATATACAATGTGATAACAAGCCAAGGTATCTCATGAACATGTAAAAAAGGATTACTAACTCTCCTATGCGAAAACATCAGAACAAACAACACCTAAATAGGTCATTTATCTAACCCAAACTCCCTAATGAACACTCACCAAAGAATGGAATCCTAGTATAAAAACATAGTATGAATTATATCATTATAAAATCTCTCTTATACCACGTTCCCATTGATTTTCCACACTCACTCCCATATATCATGTGTCATTGTTCTACCATATATTTTATATACCACATCACATATTGCTACCCCACAACATCGACCCAACACATCAAATCTCACTACCCCATAGTATGAACATGACACATCTTTCCAATTGACACCTAGATCATCATATCTCATCCACAACCATAACCATAGTAATAGGGAATCATGAACATTAAGCAAATAAACCTTAAACCCACCTAATACGAAGAAAACACCCTAAAACAAACCATCTCATCATATCATACCACATCCCACCAATCTAAACATGGTCCATTTCATCCCATGTCAACCAAGGACACTTGGTCTATCACACCTCACCTCACCTGAAGACACCTGGTCCATCACCGATTTCACTATCTAACCTATGTCCATGAAAAACAATGAATATATAATTTTCCTAGAAGTAGACTGCGGAATACTACGTAGCTATCCATTAATCCTCAACACTTGGATGTCAGAGAAAAAATACCAAATATAAAAATCTAGATGAAACCACACGGTACCAAACATGATTGGGGTCTGTATAAAAAATCATATGGTATATACATGATATATATTGATACACACAAGACAAGCTGAGGGGTTCACAAAATATTACAAGAAATCACAATATCCCCACTTCCACTACCATCATTTAATTCAAATCACCACCAACAATCCAAAATCCACATTTCACATTTCATTAACAAATCCTATTGAAAATTGTTTCTATATTTTTATTTTCATCTAATTAAATTTAAAATTCTAATTCATTTTATATTTATATCCTACTTATTTCACATTAAATATCAATTTTTTTAAGATTTAACAACCACCACATTTTATCCACACAACCCACATTAATTCATTAATTCATTAACCTTTTAACCCAATCTAATTCAGTTCATTATAAACGAAACACTTTCCCATTACTTTTTAATTCAACATTTCAATGTTATTTTCATTAAATTATAGGAATATTCAATAAAAAACACCACATAAACAAAAACATCATCCTCATTAAGATAACCATCCCTATTCAATACTATCGACAAATCACTACCCCACAACATGTTCACACCACACTACATCACCCAAAAAAAATGTTTCATATTTAGTAAAGTGTATTTTCATCAATTATAAATCTTTATTTAAGGGGAATAATTGTAAAAATAATAATCCTATGGAAACCATTTTATTATAAAAAAAGTGATAAACCAATTCAATTTAGGATGATATCACAAACATCATGAAAAGATATATCCACACAACATATCAATCTTTTGAAAAAAGGCTCCCAATATCCATGATTTTTAGTTGGTAATTTAGCTTATATAGTTTTCAATATCAATCACAATATGAAAGGGTAAAATATTTGAGTTTATCCCCACCCCCTTAAATTCAATTAAATTGATTAATTTATATATTTTATGTTATATATAACCATCGTTCAGTGAGATAAAAATATTACACCAATCATGCATGTTACAATATGTTAGAAATGAATGAATTCCCCATTTAAAACAAGGATTTCTAATTCATTGTGAAAGGTTGAAACATGGATAAGACCCCCATTAACCACCAAAATGATGTAATATTCCTTTTTCGCCATGAAAACCACACCAAACAATATCCTCTTAGTAGAAACACATCTAACCAAATGACTAACAATAGTAACACCATTTGTAGGTGATGAAAACTTGGATAATGTAGTGAAGAAAGAGGAAGTAACCCACCTCAGCCACCACTATTAATAATCTATGTAATGTGGACATAATAATCAAAATGTGCTTGAAATTTCCTCCTTAGGACGCACCTATGTCACCTAAAAAACAAAGACAGTATGTAAATGTTAAAATGTTTGGAAAAGTTTAAAAATTTAAATATGGTATTTCAAAAAATAACATGGTGAATCCTTAAGACCACATCATATAATTCATCAAAACAAGTAGGACCATGGATAATCACTCCACACTATTCCATAGCATGCCCAATCGAAGGACCCTCTTTGAAATATGCTTATATCCTAATCACATATTCCATAAAAGGGACAGGACACCATGGCCCAACCAAATCCACAATGTTATAAACCCCTAACAACCAGAAGGAGGATTTGTTGCAATCTCAACTCCATGTTGCAGTTATTCTAGAATTTATAGTTGCATAAAACTCTACATGAACCTCCCTACGTGTCTCATCCTTGTATCCACACCAAAACTATCATTAACCAAGTGGGTTACACCATATATATGGCTATGTAGTGTAACTACACCATAAAATGGACATATTTATAAATTCACCTCCAAATGATCGTTATGTCAAAGTCGTCCCTCCTACGGCATAAGGACCACGTTATAGTATAGTCTTTAGGGTCCACATCATAACCCTTCCAAAATAGGTAGTGGAACTCTAGTTCTCATATTTAACACATCTAAATAAATTAATAATCCTCATAAACTAATAACACTAGAATTCTCAAAATGTATCGGGTTAGAAGGTATCTATTGATGAATTAGATACCTCATATTCAATTTTCCCCCTGCAAATCCATACTATCCCAATGAATAAAATGGAATATGGGTTTATAAAAAATCTTCCCATGGGATTCCACATTAGAATCGTATTATAACTAAAACACCACAACCAACTATGGAAAATATCCACCAGAAATTCCTTACAATCACATAACCACACCACCTTAATATTCACCCCTACAACCACAACATCACACCATAAAATCATGCCACCATCTCAATATTCACAAAACAAAAAACAATAATCAATACTACCATCACACAACCAAGGTCCCAAGCACAAAAACAAAATATTCTCATCTTCCATATGAGGATAATATTTTCTTTGGGGTGAAATGAATCACCCATATAGTTTTAATGATGTCAATTTATATCATGTCTTGATTAGGAATGAATCTGTCCTCTCTATAGGTGTTGGATTCTTTAAAACATTAATTAAACCATTATGGAATAAGATCATCTCATATAATAGAAAGGTTTAAACCTCACATCATCAGAAAAAACAATGTAAGACAAACCTAAAAACCTAAAAATCACTTTAGAAACTATGAATTAATCTGTATATTATTATCTCAAGTAGTCTAATACATGCTATCATGCCTCCACATCATAGGTTCCGATGAAATGGCCCATCCATAAATCACCATCCCTCGATGAACATTGATCTCCACTAGAAGATCCATGAATTGTTTTTCAGCCTTGATATGTAACTCTATTTAGTAAATGACACAGTGGTAATCAGGAAGATACCAATGCTGCTGGGAGACATGGATGATTTCATGAATCTGGTCTAGTTGTGAAAAAAGTGAAAACTGAGAATCGACTTTGGAAATATACCCTAACACCTCAAAAGTTACCACGAATTGGATTGAGAGATTACTCCCCCAACTAAACCACCACTTCCCACATCAATCTGAAACCTCCATGAACACATGGCCTCCAAACTCAATATACAAGTACCATCTCCCTATGTTCAAATAATACTGCTAACAATACTACACTACATTCATCCTTTAACTTAATTCTTCAGACCTCTATATCATTCTCTATAACACATTATGACCAATATCTACTAACCCCCAACCTCAATCTGGAACAGTGGTGAATGACTTGTATTCTAACACAAATACTCAAATTGGGATTTGTCAATGAATGAGTGATATCTTTTTTTATAAGAGAACTCAACTAGTGGAAATTTCTTTTCCCAATATCCGCCAAATTCTATGATTCATTCCCACAATATGCAATCTAGTGCCTGGATTTTCTACTCCATCATCCCATATGTTGGAGGGTAAAATGAGGTGTTAAGGGGAATGTGAGTGCAAAAATCAAGTCCCAATCCTCACTAGAATAGTTCAATAAAATTTGAATACTAATCCAAGAAAATGGACATCATAACTCTATGAAATTTCACCAATTCCTTGACATAACTCCTCTCAAAAGAATCCACCACTACTAAGTCCTTAATAACATGGAATTAGTCCAATTTCATAATAAATTCCATGATTACCAAGATATCATCACATTACCTATGATATTGGGGAAACTCCAAGACTAATTATGTTTAGAATTTATACTATTTCCACACTGAAAGATCGTGGGGATGAAAAAAACTATCAGTTACAAAATGCTCATCATTTTCCTACTAGAAAACCAAACCAAAATCCACAAACTCTACCACTGACCACTTCACTCAGGGAAACGAAAAATGTTTCCTCAAGAAAAATTACTTAATTAACACTAATTATTGTACCTATAATTCCCCAACCCCAGTTACCTAGAGCTGGTGAATTAGTTTAATAAATTTTCATGATTACAAGGAATCAAGTCCTGATTGACAAATCAGTTTAACAGAGATGGATAATGGATTACATAATACAAAAACATAAATCATATTACATATTATAACATAAAACACATAATAAGTAATACTTTCATAACTAAATTACTCCCAAAATTAACCCTTCATTTTTATCATAATACACTTCATGGGATCCTGGTAAAATAAAACATAAGAAAGGGGTGAGCTCAGATGCTTAGTAAGGGAAAATAATTCAACGGAATCTATAAACTTTTAAGAAAGATGTATAATAAAAACCAAAACCTATTCAAACATAATCGTGAAAAAAATATGGAAAATATAATTCAATAATTACCATATAATCATTCACATGGATATTCTACTAGTCGAATAATCACATGTCATAACTAATTTCATAATAAGGGAATGCATAATTCCAGACATAATAACTACTATGTTAAGGCCTTGTTCCAAAAACATTCACAAATATTCGGTCAAGGTATTCTTCCAAGAAACTATTTTTTCCAAGAGACCTACCGATGCATCGAGTAACCATAGAGGGCCATGCCCGTCACTTACTATTTCCAATGCATTCCTTATATGAAAAGGGTGAAGCATAACAGAAACATTCGTATTAAATCCTACATACAAACTATTAATACTTTAACCATAAACCATGTATGTTATAAAAAATATCACATACATAGTCAAACATGTCATAACTCATCCAATAAAATATCGATGATTTTATTTTATTAAATCAACCATAATAATAAATGCAATATAATAATGGAGGTAGAAATTGTTGAAAATGATCAGTAAAAATCTTTGAGAGAAATATCAAATTTTCATGAAATAATTTAAAAGTAACACAATATATAAAGGAATTAATTTTTAAGATATTTTTTAATCAAAGTCCCCCATACAAAATTGGAACTTTTGAATGTAATTAACTGTATAAAACAATCATGTCCATATAAATAAATCTATAAAATCATTTTGAATACAGAGACACTAATTAAATAGATTTAGAAAAGTAAGTCATTAAAAGAATTAAGGTGGTGGTATAGGTAAAGATAACCTATCATAAAACCATAATAGATACCTTTTGAAAAAAAATTTATGAATCATGGAAATGGATAATAAATATGTCCCAATAAATACTTAAACATAATAAAATCTTCGATAGTAATGAGATTGAGGAATTAACCCTCCCCTTAGATATGACACTCTTCGTACGTGTCCGAAACTCCTGTATAATGTTTTTGAACATAATATTAACTTATATCAGAATCATAATAATATTTATTATATCATATATTATTATTTTATAAAATTATATTATCCATTTATTAACAATTCTAAATCAATGCAACATTTCTGGTAATATCGCTTTGTTTAACGTAAGTATTTTAAAGTGTAATTCATTATCATATTACGTAGATCGTGATTAACTTACTTCCAAAATATATAATCTTATTTATATATAATATATATTAATAATATAACTATATATAATAAATATGTATATAAAATGGAATACATTATTCATGGGGATGGTGGGTCGTATAAACGCCTGAACGTTGTTTTTATTTTCTTATCATATTGAATGGAAGTAAGTGAATGAAAAATATGTAAATTAATATATATATATATATATAATTATACTATATACTAATTAATTCATATTTATCATAATTATGAGTAATATATTTTTTATATTTATTTTTTGATGGTTAAAGTGGATAATGAATAACATCGCGTCATGGAGAAGAAGGTCGTACGTACACATGAGCAACAATATCATTTCCTTAATAGTAATATGGTATTTAATTGGATGGAATATGAATTTTTCAAATGAAATATCATGTTATATGTATTATTTACATCCATTATATTCATCGTTATACCTATATAAATACGGTGTACAAGAATGGAAATTTACACCACGACGTGGAGAAAATAAGTCGTACGTATGCACACATGGTCGTATTTTTTTCCATAGGATGGATTAAAACTGTAATATGGTTTTCCTATAATCATAAAAAATCATAGTGGATAGTATATTCTGGATTTATTATTATAGTATGATAACAACATAGTAATAGGTTGTAGATTAATAAAGGAACATTAAATTAAGGGATAAAAAATTACCTCATCATTGGGTATTTCCATTTTATTTGAAAGAAAAAGTTCTTTTAGGATGGCTCTATTCCAATATTCAGGCACATATAATGAAGTGAGAGAGGATGGGAGTAGAAATGGGAAGGTTTTGGCTGAACTAAAAGGTTTAATTCGTGTGTGTTAAAGTTAATGTATTTTCCCTTTTAAAAGAGTGATGAGGGGAACTATAGAAAAAATAATGAAAAAAAAATTTATTGTAAATATATTTTCACTTTATAATTGCTCTAAATTGATTTACTTCTAGGATAATATGAGGATGGGTCTTAATCATATATGTTTTAGACATTTTCAGGACATAAAATTAACCATATCATATAGATTTAACACTTTGTAAAATATGTTAGCTCTTACCATGTCCTATTGTACATTATTGATATATTTACTAAAAAATACCAAGAGAACCTAAATTGGATAATTTATTGAATTTTAATCACTATCCATGTTATATGGAAAAAATTTATATTTGTAGAATTTATATATCATTTAGTAATATAGTCATTGTTTTAAAAACTCAGTTATGTCAATTTTGACACTATTAGGAATTTTTTATTTCATAACAACTTGATTACTTTGAAAAAAAGAATTATATAATCCCTAATATGTCAATCACATCTAGATAATTCATGGATGGCATCAAAATGTTCAAATTACATTTGTTTTAATATTTAAAAATTCATTTGTTTGAAAAATTCATTAATAAGGTAATCACAGTATCATCACTATGTAATAAATAAAAGTATTTATCTACTGTATAAAAATTATAAATAAATTATCATAATGTAAGAAATGTATTTTTATTTCTAATGAATATTAATAGTCTAAAAGTTCAACTATAAAACCCCATATAAATGTTTTTTTATAGAAAGATACATGTCCTTGTATTAATTTTGAATACTTTACATTAATTTTTATAAAATGACATTTTCACACCAATGTGGCTCTATTGGGTCCCAAAATCGACCCAAAGAAGCCCATGGTCGGACATATATCATACAATAGGTCTATGAAATGTGTTAGGATACAATTATATTAATATTTCATTATTTTTTTTACCCTTATTTAAAATATTTACCCTTTATTCATGGTAAATAAAATAATTACTGAAGTTACTATTCATAATGTAAAAAATAAAAGGTACATATTAAAAAAATTTGGACATTCTGACTAAAAATTTAAAATCCATTTTTTTAAATTAAAACACAGATTTAGAAGACTAGGGGTTTGACATTTTAAAATATCTTAGTTGAAATCACACATCAACAAATGGATTAATGTGGCCTCTCTTTAAAAAAAGGTAAGTATAAAGGTTACTAGAAATAACACATGGTAGGGTTGCATTTATGATAACATGGATGTGGAAGGGAAAAAATCCACCATGTTATGAGGGAGAGTTTTATAGAATATTATTAGGAGAATATTAAAATCTTGAAATCTATAAATTTGTGATGATCTAAGGGATGATTTGATTCATCGAAAATGAAAGTACGAGAATAAAATTATTGTTTTTATTATCATTTCCCTAGTGTTGTAAAATTAATTTAATTCATAGACTAAAAACATAAAGAATCATACTTAATTTACATGTATATTTCAATCCTTAAATAATTCCTTCCAGAAACTCATATTTCTCTTCAAAAGTTAGAACTAAAAAGTATTCTATTTATCTCAACCATATAAGGATCAAAATATAAATATATAACATTAAAATGATGAAATATATTTTATAATAAATAGGGACTTTCTGTAGGCTAGTGGAAGGAGATACAACCATGTATTACTTTGGTTGTATGTTTGATTCCCACAACTTTGTCTAAAGTGACAGGTTATCACCCGACCTATAAGATTTCCTTTTTCTAAAACTATTGTATTACAATATTCCGAAAATATTCATAAGAAATTTTTTAACTACGAACAGTACTATCAAAAGTTTAAATTAATCCATTCCTACCTTTAAAGTTATCCAAAATACTTTTATTCAATCTATATCTAAGAGGACTCTAAATTTACAAAATCAATTCTAACATCTGATTCCCTAAACAATGTAATGTTTCTATTTTTATCATATAATGAATTTATGACTACCTTCGTCATATTTAAACCGTAATGAAAATAAAAAGTGTTAGATTAAAATCTTTATATATATCATATTCATTTTATAAAAATAATATAATTCATGAATCCAAAAACACAAATACATTAATTATTCCACTTCAACAGTAGTAACATCATAATATTTACCTTGATTTAGTTTCTTTTTTCGAGATATATTTCTTTGAATCATTAAAAAACCATTCTCATAATGTCCAATTTCATTGAAATTGTAGCATTGAACATTGGCATCCTCTTTTTTCCCCTTTCAATCACGAGTTTAGTGGCCTTCTTCTCAAGATTTGTAACAAAATCTCATTCCATTTTGGCAATTACCAAATATTTTCTTCCCAAATTTTTCACATAAGGGAAAATCATTTATTTCCTTTTCCCAATTATCTAGATCATTCTCTATTGTGTTATTATTCTCTTACTTTATTTTAATGTCATAAGACATAGATAATTTATTTTCCATCATGATAGAACATGATACTATATTTTTGTACGATGAGAAGGATTGTGAGGCCAATGCCTTTCGGAGGAAAGGTTTTAACCCATCAAAATATCGATTAATCTTACTTCTTGGGTTACATATGTAGTCTTAAGCATTTCATGATAATAAAGTGAAGTTAGCCTCATAATTTACAACTTTCTCATCACCTTTTTTTCTCATACTCCGAAATTTTCTATCCTTATTTGCTCATTGTTCATAAGGAAATTAATTTTCTATGAAAAGTTTATTAAACACCATCTATTCAAAATTTCCCACTTCTTCATCCTCATTTGTGTTTTTAATTAATGGCCATCATTCAATTTAATCTCTATAGAGATGAAAAACAACCATGAAAACCTTTTCCCTTTTGTTACTTCCCAATGTAAAAAATATTTTCTCAAAGGTACATATCCACTGCTAAGCTACAAATAGATTTTTTGTCACATTGAATGTTGGGGTTTTTGTTCCATGAAGCAATATAACATTGATCCTCCACATTTTGGATTAGGATTCTCCATAGCAGTATGATATTATTCATAAACAGAGTCACATGTTCGAGTTTTCATATACACAATTCAGTTCCAGTTGTGTCACCAGCTCAACTATCATTATCTTTTATAGGTGGGAAATTTCTACATGGATTTCATGCGTTGATATGATATCCATTTATTCCACTACGAGACATTTCTACAAAATGGAATATAATAGATTAGGTTATGAATCATAATGTATATTTCCAAACTAGTAAAGTACATATCATAAATTGAAAAATTTATGCATATCTAATCCATAATCATAAAAATGGTCCATTTTAGGTAATAATTATTAATAAATCATTAATAATGGTTTTTAAATAAAATTTGATATATCATAATCATATCCCCTGAGACTAAGAAACCAGGTGTGTAGTAAGGCCCATTGTCTTGTACTAGTTTACCCCAAGTCAAGCTCGGAACACCTTGTTAAAGTTTTCACCCCAAGTTAAATCTATTCCAAAACCACATCCACATGTAGTATCCAGAAAAGGATATACTTATTAGAATATCCATGTAATCCCTGCTTTACAAAAATTCTAGGGGGTTCTATTATACATTTCCTCAAAGTCTGTCTTAGGTTAATGATCCCAAAACTATATTTTCTAAATATATTCCCATTTTTTTCCTAAATATCCTATGATACAAACTATAACGCCCAGACACTATTTACATAGAGTCGGTGCATTGTTTTGATACATTGGTATGATTAAAGGAATCATGTCCCGAAGGACCTATATGCTTTGCAGTATTAAAAAATAAATTAAATACATAAACGATACATTAAACATTATAATATAAAACACTTCATAAATAATATGTTTAAAATTCAATTATTCCCCTAGTTTAACACTACATATGAATCATAATACATTTCCTGGAATCCTATGAAAACAAAACATAAGAAAGGGGTGATCTCAGATGATTAATAAGGGTTAATAATTCATTGGAAGCTATAAAATTTTAGAGAAATATGTATAATAATAACAAAATATTTTAAAAACATAATATTTAACATATTATGGAAAAAATAATTCAATAATTAAAATATAAAAATGAAAAGGTTTATTCTTTTAGTAAAATAATCACATATAATAACTGATTTCATAATTATGGAATACATAATACCAGACATAATAACTACCATGTCATGGACTTGTGCCAAAACCATCAAAAAATATTATGTCAAGGCCTTGGACCAAGATAGTAGTTTGTCTCGTGGAACCTACTTATGCATCTAGGGGTAATAGTGGGCCCCACTAGTAACTTACTAATTCCAATGCATTACACATATGAAAAAGGTAAAACATAACATAAACATTCATATTAAACTATCATATGTAATGATTATACACTAACCAAAACCCATGAGGGGTATAAAAATAACACATCCATAGTCAAACATATCATAACTCATTAAATACAATATAGATGATTGTATTATAATAAATAAACCTCAACCATGAATAATATACAATTATGGATATTTACATTGTTGAAAATGATCAGTAAAAGTCTTTGAGAGAAATTTCCAAATTTTCATGAAATCATTTAAAAGTCAAAAAATTTATATATTAATTCATTTAAAAGTGATCTTTTAATAAATTTTTCCCATTCAACATTGAAACTATTGAATAGAATTATCAGTTAAAAACAATAATGTCAAAATAAATATATCCAAATCATAATTTTGAAAACATGGGCATTAATTAAATATATTTACAACATTTAATAATTAAAACATTTAAAATGATTATATATTTAAATATAAACTTCTATAGAACCGTGAAACATTCCTTATGAATACATTTTTATGGAACATGGACAGGGATGATAAATTTATCCCAATAATTCTTACACAAAAACAATATCAGATAATAATGATATTGAGGAATAAACCCTTAGATAAGATGCTATACTCTCCAAATGTGTCTGAATCTCATGTAAAATGTCATTGAACATTTTATTAACTTATATAAGAATCATAATATTTTTTATGATATCGTATATGATTCTTTGATGACTTTATATTAACCATTTATTATCAATTTCATGTTAATTAAGTATTTCAACTAATATCAGTTTGTTTATCGTAAGTGTTTTGACTTTTTATTCTAGAACATATTAATTAGGTCATGATTTAATTAATTCCAGAATGTATAATATAATTTATATATCATATATATTTATAAAATAAATACATGTAATATATATGTTTATAAAATGTAATACACCATTCATGAAGACAGTAGGATATAGGTATGCATGAACGTTGTATATGTTTTCTGATCTTATTTAATGGATATAAGTCAACGAAATATATTTACATTAATATATATATATATATTAATATATATCATTACATTAGACTTATTTGGTCATATATTTCATAATAATTAATAATATAGTTTTTATAGTTATTCTTGGATGGTTAATGTGGGGAATAAATCTTATCGCATCACGGAGACGGTGAGCCGTACGAACGCACGAGCGAGGATATCATTTCATTAATGGTATAATTTTGTGAAATTGGATAGAATAAAAATTTTAAAGAATAAATATCATGTTATATTTATTATCTAAATCCATTATATTCTTCGTTATACCCATATAAATAAGGTGTACATGAAAAAGGATTTGCACCACAGTGTGAAGATGGTAAGTCATACGTACGCATGCATAGTGGTATTTTTTTCATAGGATGGGAGAAAATAGGTATATGGTTGTCCCATAATCTTAACAAAATATAATCATATAATTTTCTCTGGAGTTATTATTTCAGTATGTTAACAACATAGTAAGAGGAAGTAGAATAATAAATGTACTTTGAAATAAAGGGATAAAAAAGTCATATCTTCTTCATGTATATACATTTTATTTGAAAAAAAGGTCTACATTTGATGGCTATATTCAAAAATTAAGGCCTCTATGATGCATTTAAGGAGGTTGGGAGGAGAAATGTAGTGTTTTTTTTCAAGAAAAAAGCTTTATAGGTCTAAGTTAAATAGAAAGACAGGTTCCCTTTTTTAAGAGAGGTGATGGGCACTTTAAGAAAAAACATGAAATATTAATTTATTAAAAAATTCGGTTATTAATAGCTACATATTGATTTATTTTAGTAAAATCTAAGGATGAGTATTAATACTCTCAAAGAATAGGTTTTAGAAATTTTTGGCTCATAAAATTAACCTTATCTTTTTTATCAAACCATTTGTAAAATAAGTTATCTCTTACCATGTCCTCTTTTAGATGGTGAATATCATTACAATAAAATTCCAAGAGAACCTAATGTGGATCATTTATTAAATTTAAATCCCTATCCAATATATATGGAAATTTTTTAGATTTTTTGAATTTTTATATCACAAAATTATATTTTATTTGTTTTAAAAACAAATTTCTTTCAATTTTGACACTATTTAGTAATTTTTTTAAATACATCAAAAAATTATTACATAGAACCAAATGAACTAGATCATCCCTAATATATCAATTTAATCACTAATGTTCATGTATGGAATAAAAATCTTCAAATTACATACATTTTAATATTTACAAATACCATTATTTGAAATAATCATTAATAAGGTAATCACAGCATCGTCATTGTATCATTAATAAATATATTTATCTAAAGTATAAAATTTATAAATAAAATATAATTATTTAGTAAGTATTTTTATCATTAAAGTTAATATTTATATTTTAAAATATAAATTATAAAACCCCATATTAAAATTGATTTACTAAAAGATAAATGTTTATGTTAAAATTTCATATAAATTAAATTAATTCTTATAAAATGTCATTTTGACACGCATGTGGCTCCATTGTGTCCCACAATAGACCCAATGAATCCCATGGTCATACATATAACATCAAATAGTATTAGGACATGTGTTAGGGTAGTTTAAAACTATAATATTATCAATTTTACCCTTATTTACCAGAGTTACCCTCTAACCATTATAAATAAAATAATTACTGGAGTTACTATTCATATCGTAAAAAAAGAAAAGGTACCTCATTATAACAACTGGTCCTTATAATTTCAAATATGGATTCCATTTTTTCAAATTCAAAAAATATAGTTAGGAGAAACTAATTTAAAATTAATACTTGTTGTTGAAATTAGAAAGTGAGTTTTTGAGATGTAAAAACTTTAAAAAGATTTGAATGTGTCTGTAACGGCCCGACCCCAATTACCCAGAGTCGGTGCATTATTACGTATCATTGGCATGGTCACAAGGGATCAAATCCTGAAAGACTTATCATTTTAGTATCCTTGGAACCACTAGATATATTCATAAGTCTTACATTACATCATAAATTGAAAAACTACGACAACATAATTTCTTAATATCCCCTCATACTATCTATATAGATCATTCATAAAATATTTCGTCAAATCCTGGGAAAAATAAAACTTTTAAAGGGGTGAGATCAGATGCTCAGTATGGATAACAATATAATGGACACTTGCATAAATAAACATAAATATTTAAGGAAATGTATAATTAAAACCAAAGCCTTTTAAACTTGGACTTCAACATAATATTAAATAGATAAAATGAAGTTATTCCATTTAATTATTCACATGGATATTCTACTAATAGAATAATCACATCCAATATCTATAACAACTTTCTTAATAAGGGAATGAATAATGCCAAACTATCATAACCACATAGTCAAGGCCTTGTGCCAAGACAACAAAAATTATTTTGTCAAAGCCTTGTTCCAAGACACTAGTTTGTCTCATAAGACCTACTAATGCATCGAGGACCTATAAAGGACTCCATCTATCACTTACTAAGTCCAATGCATTCCTCACATGAAAATGTTTAAACATAACATAAACATTTATATTAAAACTATCATTCGAAATGTCAATACATTATCCATAAACAATGAATGGTATAAAAATAACACATCCACAGTCAAACATAGCACAAAAGCTTCAATACAATATGGATGTTTTGTATCAAAATAAATCCCTTCAAATAAGTTTAAATTCTATGAAAGATTTTGAAATAGATGAAAATGATTAGTAAAACTTTTTTAGAGAAATATCGCTTTTCATAAAAACACTTAAAAGTCACATAATTTAAAAATGAACACATTTAATGACATTTTTCAATAAAAGTGTCCCATACCACTTTGAAACTTTTGAAAGGAATTAACATTTTAAAAACATTCATGTACATATAAATAAATTCATCAAACCATTTTAAAACATGGACATTAATGAAAATTATTTAGGAGAATAAATATATAAAACATTTATAATGATGTTTTAATAAAATATTCCCTTAAAATAATCCCTTTGAAAACTCTTTCATGAAACATGGACATGAATAATGAATATGTCCCAGTAGATACTTACGTGGAAACAACCTCGGATAATAATGAGATTGTGAAATTAACCCTTACCTAGTAATTTTCCTTGGTCGAGGGTAGGTTAACCTCCTGTATAATGGTGAAATAATTGTTATTAAATTATAAAAAATCATATACATTAATATGATATCATATATTGTCTTTTAACATTGTTTTGTTAATAATATCTTAGTATTATCATTGTTTTGGGTGTTAACTAATTTGTTTTCCTTTATATGCTTTGTTATGTAAGCTGTGTTTGTTATGGATAGGTTGTATGTTATTAATATAGAAAATTATATCAAGTACTTAAACATAATTTTTATTAATAAAATTAAAATTATTCTTGAATGGATAAGATGGGGAATGAATCTCATCACGTTCGTGGAGACGGTATTCTGTACGCACGTACGGGTGAAAATATCATTATTTTGATATTAAAATTGTATATAATTGGATGGTATATCATAAATAAATAATAATTATCATGTTATATTTATTATTTACATAAGTTATACTCATTATTATACATATCCAAATAATAATGTATTGAATAACAATTACACCACAACGTGGAGAAGGTAAGTCATACGTACACACATATGGTGACATGTCATTCAAAGGATGGATAGAATAATGAATATGGTTGTAACATATTTATAATAACATAATAGTATATAGAAGATATTGGAGTTATTATTTTAGAATGGAAATAACAATTAAAGTAGAAGTGGAAGAATAAAGGGACTTGAAAGAGGGTGGTGAAAACATTTCCTCTTCTTTAGGTTCTTTCTTTTTATTTGATCAAAAGGGATCCTTAGGATGTATTTCAGATCAAACTAATGAATACATGACGAATTGAAGGAAGTTTATAGGATATTTGGGTAGGGTTTGACCGAGCCAAATGGATTTGAAGGTCTGAAATTGGGAAAAGGGGGAGTGTCCTTCTATAAGAGGGGTGAGGGGAACCTTTGGAAAAGAGTGAAATAATATTTTATAATAAAATCAATTTATGTTTCCAATCTCTCAAAAATGATATATTTAGATTATATTTTAGGTATGGGTCTAAAAACACTAAACAAATTGGTTTTATACTGGTTTGGGACACTATATTAACCTTATCTTTCAGTTTTATCTCTTAGTCAATTAGTTTTACATTTACCATGTCTCTTTGTATTTTTAAATTATATGTTTCATAAAATTTACTATATACATCCAACAGAACCAAAATTGGTTCATTAATGTGAAAAGTATCATTATATAAGTCTTTTTTTCGATCCTCGGATTTTTAGGAAAAGAATATCAATTAATAATATAATATTTGTTTTAAATACTGTTTTATGTAAATTTTGACCCTATTTGGTATTTTGTTTTTGATAAAATCATAACAGCTTTATTAATTATAAATAAATTCATTTAATGAACCCTAAAATGTCATAGTAACATATAAAATTATTGTAATTAATTTAAAGTCTAAAATTATATTTATTTGGGTATTATTATATCAATTATTTTAATATTTCATTATTAAGGTAATTATTTTATCATTATTGTTTCAAAAATAAATTAATATATATGGTTTCTAAAAATTATGAGAAAAATACCATGATGTATTAAATATTTTTCCCTTTCCAATTAATATTTATAGTCTAAAATATAGCTTATATAAACACATGTCAAAATTATTTTTCTAGAAGATATTGGTTTATTTCATTTTATCCTTTAGTTTATGTTAATTAAAATAAAGTGTCATTATCCATCTTAAGTAGCTCCATGGGGCCCCAAAATCGACCCAAATATGCCCATGGTATTCCATGACTAATCCAATAAGGTTAGAACAAGTGTTACACTAATTTTAAATATTATCATAATCTTTTACCCTTAAACATCCTTATTTAACTTTAACCGATGTAAATAAAAGTCAAAAGTTAATGTTCACTAAAAATTATTTTCATATTATTGAACCAAATCTTACATAATAATAACACCCATGTATGTAGGATTTTTGAAATTATATTCACTGAAGTGGTAAAATTTCATTTTAATGAAAAAGTCAGTTTTTAAACTACTATATAGTGGTTTCACTATTCATCAAAAATTAATGTTTTTCAGAAAAATAAAAAAAATTATGTATAAGCTATATTTGATATTATGAATTAAAAAAATGGTTTTTATTTTAAAAAATTCAAAATATATAAGTTGCGTTAATTAATTTAAAATTAATTCTCGTTGTCAGAACAAATAGCGGGTTTTTAAGAAATAATATCTCTCAAAAGATAGACACTTATTTATGCCCAATTTCAAAGTGAAATTTATTCCAATGACCATAATTGATTTAAATGGTAAAAATAAAATCTAATTACACTTTCATACAATTTAAAAATATAATATGACCATATAAATAAATTAGATTAAAACGGATTTTTGAATTAAAATACAGTATTTCTCACTATTCTTTAAAAAATGAATTTTCTCAGAAAAATACCAAAATTTTACCCAAAGTAAATTTTGATGTCACGAATCTAAATAAGAATTTTATTTTTTCAATTTGAATATACAAAAGTTTCAAATATTGGATTTAAAAATATTTCTCCATTAAAAGGCGGTAAATTTTCATTTTTTTGAAAAATACTTCTGTTATCTGAAAAAAATGAATTTGTTCTTATATTGTGCCTAAAAACTCATAATATGGATTATAAATTATAAGGATTATATGAAATTCAAAATATTTTTAATACTATAAATAAATTATTTTGAACAGTTATTTTGGTATGTCGTGATGCACTTGAACTCAATGTTGCGTGTAGTGCAAGTTATTTCATTACTTTAAGGAAATAATATACTATGAAATTTTGGTGTGTTACAGTTTTTATGTCCAATTTAAATATAAAAATACATTTAATAACCTAAATTATATTAAATAATAAAAATATAATCCATTTATACTTTAAAATCACAAATATGTAAAATTTAACACAATAAATTAATTTGATTAAAAAATTTGTTTTCAATTATAATTTATACATTTTCACTGTTAATAAAAATATTAAAGTTATCAAAAAAGTAAAATTAATTTTCCAAACTAAATTTTTATTTCCCAATTATAAATAAGAAATAATTTTAGTAAAATTTAATATATAAATGTGTCAATTATTTTATATAAAAATGGATCTCCATTTAAAGTTGGAAAAACTGTATTTTTTTTAAAATACTTCTTTTATCTGAAAAATTGTATGTATACATGTATTATTTCTATAAAAAATAATTTTAAATTAATGTGTTTTATATAAAATTCAAAATATTTTGCATGTTATTCATAACTACTTTTAAATGTATAGATTGATAAGTCATGGTGCACTTGAACTCAGGGTTGTGTACATCAAACGCTATTAAATTATTTAAAAAGGAATCGTACAGTGGAAGCTTGGGGTGCTATAGTACCTCCAATTGTAATATATGAAAATATGTAGTAATTACTCATGCATCACTAATAGATCAAAAAAACATCACTTGAAATAGAATTTGGTTATATCCATCATCTGAACGTCCCTGTAGAGAATCACTATGGCAAACACGATCACACATCACATCTTCCTCTGAGAATCCCCATTGAGACTCCATAAACCGCTACATCTTAGATGACTCCACTGAAGTTTAAAATTTAAAACCTCCAGCACTACTCTCCCCTTGTTTAGATTCACTACTACAAGCTCCTCCTTTCCTCTTCAAGCATTTACAACTTCTCATGACACATACTTCTATGAATTATAACTCAAAAAATCATCAAAAAATTTCCTTTTCCAGAGTTGTATCGTTTCGTGAAATAATAATCCTAATGAAATACCATCCACCTACACTATTAGGTATTTATTTATCTTACGGAAAATATATTCTTCCACTCTTAGGTAATTCCACCATAACATCATCACAAATATCAATTATGTTAGCTACAGATCATGATTTGAATAATTATGATAATGGGGTCATAAATACATAAAACCATAAGATTTCATTGTACATTATTGCATCCACACACATCCAAATCCCTAGTGGATATAATCATAGAAAATATTTTACATCATCCATTCCAATGGAAACCAAATCACTATATCATTAACATACTTCCATTTAATGTAGTTAAACATTTTCTTCCACTGATCAGTTTAGATAGAATTCTTGTCCCTCCAAGTCATTGATTTTTATGTGACTATAATCCATGTGTAATTAGTTATGAAACATCAGTAATATCCCATATGAAAAAGGATTATACATATCCCTTCTACATTCATTATTGATACTAGAGAAATTACTACCTTGACATTCGATGGGTCCACTTCTTCATCCTGCTGATACAAAATATGCCCAATGAAGTGAACCTCCTATGTTTAGAATATACACATTGAAAACATTCTATTGATTTGCTGTAATTGAAGAACATAGAAGAAAACTTTGAGATGGTAAGAGTGATCCACCTATGACATTGAGTATATTTTCATCTGATTGATAAACACAACTAAGAATGGGTCCATAAAATCATGGAACATAGAGTTCATGTTTCCCATGAACACAAATGTTGTTTTGGATCATAGAACAAAATTACATGAACATTAAATTCCTATACCATCATATAAAGGTATTATTTGGGATATAACACTAATTTACCATCAAATAGTGATATATAGGCTGGATATTGGTTTTATAGAACCAAATAGCATGCCTTACAAGTCGATAAGATAATATACTTCTTTTATGGGGGTAACAATTCTTGATAATCAGCTAATTCAACATCTAGTTGTCCATAAGAAAACACAAAACACCATCTAAATTCTTGTAGAATAACATTAGGGCATCCTATTTGGACTCACTGGGCCAAATGAATCCTTCTACATCAAATAATATACATGAATCCTCAATTATGACAATTCAAATGGTTTCACATAATGAGAATACATCGAAATTGTAGAATCTCTAGGAAACAGATTTATCCCATACATGAAATCATGATGAGGGGTATTGTTACAAACTCCATTGTGAAAACATATATAAATTCCCCCAATAACTCTAGGAACATGTTTTATCACACCCCATAATGATTCAATGAAAACTCATCCATCAATGAGCGAAGGGTATTCCCAAGTCTACTACCCAACTGAAAACCTCACTTACCAATGAAAACCACATGATATCCCTACAAATATAAGAACATTACTCTCCGTCGAATGAATTTGATAACAACATTAAAAAACTACAACCATCTTGTGTTGATAATTACATAATATGGATACACCTTAATAAATAATAGATCCATGTGTTACTGATATGATCCCCGTATCATTATACCGCCATATCACACATCAAGAAATCAATTTCTTCTTTCAACTAGTATCATTAACAACATTGGAATGGGAATCCACTCTATTTCTTATTCCTTTGCATGGACTATAGCTGGTGTAACAAAGGAGTGTCAATATCCATAATCAAAAAAAGAGTAAAAAGGGATGAGGAATATCTAGTTATACCTAGAATGATATTTTACCCTCTAGAACCTCCACATCCACTACATTCAGCTATCCAAACCTAAACCCTCTTCCTCTCTGTTGATATCCACAACCATGTCCACACATAGATAGAGGACCCTGAGAATGAGGAGCATCCTATATTTAGCATATTCCTTCCCCATATCCTCTTAGGATAGTGTATTCTGGTTTCTCTACTAATTAATTTTCATCACTAACATATATGGTTAAAATTGATGTTTATACTAACCAACATTATTAAAATAATATTAAATAACCACTAGTTAGTGATTATGATGATCGGTTTGAACTCCATACAAAAAACAACTAGACTAGGGGATCATGAAACTCCTAGAAACCAATGTCTATAGAAGGGAGTATAGTGAGGTCGAGTGCCTATTAGTAAAAACCTTGAATACCCCAGCACAATATAACTACATATTTTGACTTTACTCCTCAAGGAACCTTGTTGGATTCCCTACCATAGTTAACTTCCTCATGAATATATCTGAGAAATAACCACTGCATTATTTTGTACCTCCAGATTCAATGGAAATATGAAATCAGTAATTATGTACAGTATAGAAGGATAGAGTGACTCCTTAAGATATCTCACATGATACAGATTATCTAGAAAAATATTTAGGAAAATAAAAAAGTTTTTTGAACAATATTACCTACTCCCACACTAACATAACGACCTACTAAATAGAGAGAATATCATATCTCTTCAATTAATTCATTGTCAAAATAAGTAACTCTACATTAAAATCATTATGAATTTTAATCTAGGAAAAATTGGCATCCTTCCGCACCTCCAGTCATTGCATCCACCACTAACATTAAACTCCTCAATTATGAATGATTACCAATTGGACCCTGTAATTAAATGTGTCATGAATCAATCTAAAAAAATTATTGTACATCTCCACAAATCCCTTTGATTCTAGATTTAACAAGATTACCCTATACAACACCAAGTCATGTCTGGAAATAATGAAAAATTCAATCTACCAAGACATATCTTCCTACGTAGGATCAAACCTTCGGTGATAAAATGAGTCAACCTATTGAACTGCCACAGCCTGAACCGAAAATGGATGATGACCAAGATCCATAGATTAAAAAAATAGTGATTCCCTAATCAATGGTAGTATGAAATTTTATAAAACTTTATTTTATTCTTTTTAATTCACATCATATTTCAAAAAAAAAACCAATTATAATAAGACAAAAAATTAAATTGTGGTGTATGCACCACTCCTATGTCTCTACCCAACAAGAATCACCGCCTAATTTTGTTATTCCCTAGGCTGAAATTCCTTGAATTAGATCAATGGAGAATAAAATCAAATGTTCTATATGGTCTTCTTTGACCTATTTCATTCCAAAATATCAAGTGATATTGTTACCCTACCTAACCATGCAATCATTTATATTCCTAACTATGAACACTATCATATTCCTCAACCAACTCCTCTTATAAAACTCTATTATTACCCATTCCCTCCAACGATACTCCTCTTTGTTTGTAAATGATGAAAGGGATATAATGAACCTCGTGTTCAACCTTCAGTAGGCCCCAGGATGGTGACTAGTATAGAGGGAGTACAAACAATTTCAATGACGGGATATATTACCCTCTGTATAATAGGATTAAGAGATGGGATATAAATGATAATTGAACTCCATGTAATAACATAAAAAGGAATCCAGAACCATCACTTTTTTAATTATAAAATGAAATTGATATAGATCCAATCCATCAATGAATGTACCCAAAAGGAAAGTTTTGTTACTGACACTACAATTGTACCATGGTTTGAGAAACTAATTTATCGCATGGTCCACATAGTCCTCTTGTAAATATAGAAATAAATTTATATACATAGGGTTAGAATAAAATTATACACTATAAAGACATTTTATGTATCTCAAGAACATGTAATAACGACATAAAAATACACCCTTTCGGAGATAGAAGAACCAACAACACCTATATAGGTAATCTATCTAACCCAAGCTAACTACCGTGTACTCAATAAATAATGAAATCTAATTATAGTAACATAATATTGATCATATCATTAAAAAGGGTACCATGTAGAAATTTTTCAATAATTTCCCACCCTCTAACTTCAAATTTTTACATCCTGGAGATCCCATATCTTCCATATACCACATCACATCTCACTAACCACAACTTGAAAAACAAAATATCACATCTATATGCTACATAGCATGACCACATTACATCTCTATTTTCGAAACCGAGGACATCATATCATATCCACAACCACAAAAAATTTGTAGGATATCATGAAAATAAAGGATATCAAATGTTTTCCCTCCTCCGATCCTGATCTAAACACACCCCAAACCATCTCACCACAGCATTACACATCTTGTTGGTAGAAATATGGTCTATCACATCCAATATCGCCAAAAGAAACCTAGACTATAAACTCTCAACTCAACTAAAGACACTTATTCCACTCATTAGTGCACAATATGACCTTAAAACATTAGGGAATGTTCATGTCTAACATGCATAAATGAGAGAGAAGGGAAGAGAGAGTATCCATCCATCAATCCTAACCACCTAGATGGAAAAAAACACCAATAGATATCAATATGGGTTTTAGCACAAGGTTCTTGACATGG
Source organism: Viscum album (assembly GCA_963277665.1). Lineage (NCBI taxonomy): Eukaryota > Viridiplantae > Streptophyta > Magnoliopsida > Santalales > Viscaceae > Viscum > Viscum album. The sequence continues at coordinate 673,451,338 of OY728133.1, forward strand.
GTGGTATCTGTATAAAAAATCACAGAGAACGTACATGATATTTATACACATACACATGATCATAACCTATGGGTTCGCAATAAATTACCATCAAACTCATAACATCATCACTTTCTCTACCACTACATGAATGCACAACACTGCCCAAAAATTTATAATCCACATATCACTTTTCATTACCCTTTCCTATCAAAACCATTATATAGAATAATATTCTCATCCAACATAATCCAAATTTAACATCCCTTTGTTTCACATTTAATAGAAACCAAATTTTAACCACACATCCCATAATTGTTCATTCACACATTATCCTTTTAAACCAACCCATTAAATTTTCTTATTAACAAAATTACATCTGATGACAAATTAATTTAATAGTTACAAGTTAATACCATTAATAACCTAGAAACTACCACCAAACAACATCACATAAATAGATCAACCATCTTCATCAATCCAACCAGCCCTAATTCACTATTGTGAATAGATAACTACCCCACAATATAGTCACACCACACCAGATCACACAAACATAAATTTTTCATAATTTTTAGGGAGTCTTTTCATCAATTACACTTGATTATGTAAGGGGAATTATAATATATTCCATAATAAAGGACAAATAATTATGATAAAAAAAATATAAGTGATTAATAAATTCCATTTAGTGTGGTATCTCAGCCATCATAACAACTACATCCACAACACATATCTACCTATTACTAAAAAATTATTAATAAATACATGTTTTAGTGGGGAATTTATCCCATAAAATATACAATATATAAAATAATACCAATATGGTAAAACATGTGACTTCATCGCCACTCTTCAATTAAATTAAAAAGAATAATTAATATTATTGTGATTGATGCGACTATATTCTCGTGAGATAACAAGAGTGTACCTATTATTCATGTTACCTTTAGGGACAAATGAGGTATTTCCCAACATCAAATAAGTATTTTTGACCTAATTTTTAAGGTTAAACCAAAAGGAAGACCAACACTATTCACCACAAAAGAGGACACCTTGGTCACCCTAAACACAACATCCAACAAAACCGTCTTATAAAAACCACATAAAAACAACACTAAAAACAATTATATCCAATGGACGCAACATTCCAGTGAATAAAACTAGTAGAAACTAGTGACAAAAAATAATGGAACTCACCTAAACAAAAAATGGTGGACCTCCAAGGACTTCCATCAAAAAAAAATTAAAGGAGGTCAGAATAACACGTTGGAATGAATCTAATTTTCCCAAGAAATGAGATAAATATAGAAAAGTGATGGTGTTAAAGGGGCATTCAGAATTTAAAAGGGTTTCTATAGATCAAAATACTAGACTAGAACCTTATAACCATGATGTAGAATTTATAAAAATGGGGAGTACCAAGGTGAATCACTCTCCACTATGAAATTGCCTAGCTGATCCAAGGACCTTATAATAATAATGTCTATATATACACCAAAACTATTTTAAAAGGGGGACGATACCATGGTAGAACGAAAACAAATATGTCAAAGAACCCAACAACTAGATAGAGGATGTGTCACAATGTCATCCCCATGACATAGATATCCTAGAATTTTTAGTAGAATCATAATATACCCAATCACCCCCTATGCCATAGACTCCACTCCATACTTTAGACATCACATTACAGGGAGGGGTTGTTCCACAACCAAGTATCAATGATTAATATACCCCCCCACAATGGTTGTATCTCCAAATGTACGTCCAACTTCCCATTACACCACAATCATCCCTCCAATGCTATAGTAGCCATCTTATTGTGTGGCATCCTGGATTTACATTGTCTCCCTACCAAAATAGGTAGCTTCACTCCCCTTCTTATCTTGAACACCTCTAAAAAACTCAATACCTCCCTAAAAAACTCTCAACCATATTTCACAAAAAATAGTAGGTCGTATGGTGAGGGCCATTACAATATATGTCATACATTAAAAGAATTTAATTCATAACTTTTAATCCCACAATTAAATAGTTTGGTTACATTCGTGGGGTTCCTAAATAAATGAATGATATTTACATGTAGGTGAATACACATGAGTTGAAATGTGGATGGGTATACACAACATAAATGTTCATATAGAAAATCATAGGATAATTTTTACCGCATAGCAAGTGTACATAATGGTCCGTATAAGGGTTTAATGAAAGTGAAATGTGGTATCTATTTAATTTGGAATTGTAAATATAATAAATTGATGTTCAACATCAATTCCAACAATAATAATTGGAAATTAAACTAATTATACTGAAATGTACTTGTAAAAATATGTAGAGTAAGATAATCCCTTACCTTGAGAGGAAAATTAATAATGATTTAGATGAGATTATTTAGTGATTGGTAACACCTTTGGAGGGATTTTAATTGGAATAGGGACCTGATATTTGTGCTCAGTGGGTTTTGAGTAATGAGGATTGTGTGGCTGGGTTGGTATTTACAGAAAAAAGGGGCGAGTTGTTTATTAATTTATAACTATAGGTTTTTGAATATATATAATTAAATAATAATAAAAAATATTCCTTCACATGGCAGTTTACCATGGTTTCTAAAAAAGAATATTGGTTTACAATATTTTTATTATCCAAATAACAGAACATATTAAAAAAATTCCATTGCTGATGTGGAAGTGAGGCTTGTTAAAAAATAATTGATTTTAAAAAAATAAAATATTATAATGTTTTTAGGGGAATGATTTTGTGGGTATAAAATTAAACAAATTATAAAATAAACACATATTTCTAAAGGTGAGATATTAATTTATTTAATGTATTCCTTGAATTTAATCTATTACATCGCTTTTGAACTATTATATTGTCAGAATGCAGACTGTAATTATTAAATATTTAATTTTTCACTAAAAATAGGGAAATCTCAGGAAATTATGAAAAAGTACCATTAGCTAATTTCTAGGTGCAGATTCTAAAAATAATATTTATTTTTAATTTTTTTTTATTAATATGGGAATTTTTACATTTACGTGAAAAATATTATTTATTGGAATTTATTAGTTTTTACAAAAATAACAACTTTCTAACAATTATAAAATTTACATTTTATTTCATTAAATAATATTATCATTAATATTTTAAAATAGATTATTTAATAATAATTTTTTTAAAAATAAATGATCTCATAAAAATATTGTATTTATAAATAGAGTGTTTTAATTGGATATATATATTTCCAAAAAATACAATTTTAGTTTCTTGGTATCAAAATAATATTTTTATAAAACTATTTTTAAAAAAATTAATAATGTAATAGAAAAATATAAAATAAAATTATAATTTTATTTAATATAAAATTTTAAAGTTCATACTATTATGGATTAGATATGGAATCTGTCCTTACAAATTTATCATAACGGTCACCGTACAGCGACTATATTTGCAATGGTTATTATTTGTAATGGCCTTTTAAATATGAAATGAAATATATTATAATGGTCCAAAATAACAAAGGAATCCCCTTATTTTAGATCAAAATAAATTTAATAATGAATATATTCAAAAATTAATTTTATTTATAAATAATTTAGTTTTGTACATGAAAGACCGAGGTCAAGACATGTCTTGATATTAACACACCGAGTGTATTTTAGACAGAATGCATAGAGGACAGTAATTATTAAACTTCATGTACATACAATGTATCCTTCAAACACATCATGTTCCTAATTTTTTATGTAATGTACATGTTTATTCCCTATGATTGTACATAGAACATATAGTGAAGTAAAATACAAATTTGTTTCCCAACATGTGCACGTCGTGTTCCTTACCTATTTATGTATATGTATTATGTGTTTTCTGTGACATTAATTTGACTCAAACACACTTTAAGATAGATTTTAATCTATATTTAATGATTAATTGAATTTTTTTCATGAAATATGAGTGGCATAATATATAAATTATCCATACATTCACTACTCTATGAACATTTAAGGCATTACACACTACATTATTTAACAAGGGTTATGTGTGAAATTTAATATATGCATACATTCCACGTAATTATAAGATAAAATGAGTATGCTAAATTATACATGTGTAGATTGATTACAATTTCAATACATATAGAGTAGTTCAAATTGGTTATCACTATGTTTTTACTATGTTAAAATCTATGTACAATTTTATTACATATGAAATAAAATAAATTTATAAATTTATTTAAAATAAAAATGGATGGTAATTTCAAGGAAAATTTAATTGAATAATATAAAATGAATTAATTTATTAATAATATAATTAATTGGATTAATTTTTTTTATCCTATCAATGATAAAAATGAAATAAAAGATAGATGATTATTTTAAATGTGTATTTTTTATGAGTAAGACCAATATTGAGCTTTGACCAAACCGATGTATGTATTGTTTTCTAAATTTCTTTAATGGAATGCCTTTTAAATTATTTGTTATTAATTTTAATATGATATTATCTATTTCATCCATCTATATTTTATTCATAAGGACCCATGTGTTGAACTTTATTTTATATAATTCCCCTTAACCAATAGTTTATTTCCCCTCACTTGTGTGTGAGTTCTAAAACATACGTAATTAAAGTATTATCTTAAGATGCACGAATTCGATTTAAGGTGAATCCTAGGTGGAGGTTTTTTAATATGAAACTAATGAAAATCAAACCCTAACTATTCATATGTGGGGTAGTGGATACTACAATAAATGTTGACACTAACAGGAGTTATTTTCCTCAAGGTTCATAGGTTGATTTATTTTTCACCGAGTAAATCAACCAGTAGATTAAAATAATTATCATGACATGTATTTATATATTTTTTTTCTATTTCATTATTTTTTATTTGAATTCAAGAACATAATTAGATTAATAAATAGACTAACATACAAATATAGAATTAATGTAAATGGAATTTACATAAATATTTCATCAGAACATGGTTATCATTTATCTAAAATCTACATAATATTAAACAAACATATGATTCATAGTACAATAAAAAATTCCCCACCACAAAAATTTTGATCCACTAAGTCTTCCATTAATTATTTTACATTGAAACCATATAAATAAGTCTTCATATAAAACACTTTGAAAAATATAATTTTATCAGCGAGTTTATATATATATATATTTTGTTGAATTAACCAATTTAATTAAGGAGATGAAGTCATTTCAAGGTTTTATGTATCTTGGAGGCATGTTTTGAGGAAACCATATTGAGGGTTTCTGGACTGGGGGGGTCCACTCAAGGACTTATGTAATTTCAGAAAATAATTTTAAAATACTTTTATTTATAAATACCTTTTAATAATTGATTGATCCCTTTCTTGGGTTATGATTAGGGGAATATGGAACCTCTCCACTTGAATGTATAAGAAAATAGATGTTCTGAGTCTAATGATGGGGTTTTTTGGGACTTGAAATTATATTGGGGGTCTTTATAAAATTTAAATTTTTATATCTTATAATGTTTGTAAAAAAGATAAAAATAAAATATAAAATTTTTTATTCCAGGTAGAATGGATAGAAAAACCAAAAAAATGTTTCCATATTCCATAACATGGATATTTCATTATAAATACAAATTTTTGAATATGATAAAATATTTCATGAAATTCATTATTATAGGAAAATTTTTTTTATGTATTTGAACCTCCTAATCATTTTATGTCACCATAGTAGGTGAGAATTGGTGAAAAAGATTTATACTTGATATATGTTGAGGATTATTCCTATTTCCACTATATTATATTATCAGCAATGTCTATAGATTTAATGATACAACATAAAGAAAATGTATTCTTACACCATGATATATGATCTTATGATTCCATTGAAGTTTATGGAAAAGATTAATATAAATAAAATTTACAACATACTATATCAATGTATAATAGATGAATATAATCTAGCTACTAATCATGTTTTCAAAATGATCAGGTATATTAATAAAATTGTGAAATTAAAATAACACTTGGATAATAAATTATCCATTAACATTATATTATAATTTGTTCTACCATGTTTATTCTTATTCATAAAAGAATGGATAAAAAATGGATAAGTTTCTCAAGAAACTATTTCACATACTCCCCAACTAGATAAGGATTTTTCGAAATACATTTTTTCACCCCTTATGTTATGGATTTTGAGAGATAAGTCTAAATATTCCAAAAAAATATAAATCCATTATATTCATTCAATACTGAATTAAATCATGTAAAATCTATTTGGATCTACTGCTATAGGCCATAAAAACATTTGTATAACATATACTAATGGTTTGGAGGGTCTTTAGTTATTTATCCATTAGTATAGACCTATATCAATGGTTTTGGAAAAAACATTGGTATATGATTTATAAAACAATGGTTTCCAAACCATGGGTATAGGTCATTTGAAATACCTCTAAAAATTATTTTGAAGAAATGTTGTTATAGGTAATATAAAAAACATGATGACTTTTGAACCTAGTGCATCCCAGTAATATTTTAGTGACATAAAAAATAAGATAAATTGGATATGTAAAATATAATTTAAAAAATATTTATATTTTTATTTAAATTTAATTTATTTGTTATGATGTTAATGTTACATGAAAAAATAATTCACAAACAATAGAGTACTTATACCAATCGTTTCCAAAACTGTTCGTATAGGTACCCCAATATTTTACTACCTATAGAAACAGTTTTGGAAAAATCTTGGTATAAGTTATCCATATAAAACCTATACCTATGGTTCTCCAAATAAAATTGTTATAGGTGAAACATATAGTAATGTTTTTTACAAAACTATTTTTATATAGAAAATATATAGTATTAGTACCAATGATTTTAGAAATTTTTTGGTATATGTCACACGGTATAGATCCAATTTATTGTATTGTTTATATCATTCCTTAATGATATAAATGGTTTAGAAGAATTATTATCAACATGAGGATATTTAATTCTTATGTGTAATGAATGGAAATTAGAAAATAAATTTCATTGATTTTAATAAAAAAATATTTTCATCCTCTTCAGGTATAATCATCATGTTTCTATTCACAACTTACATATTATAATTTAATATTCTTACAACATAAATTGAATTTTATAATGGTATATTCTTATGTCATCCAAGGTGAATTCAATACTTTTGATTTGAGAAATTAATTATTTCATGTTTCCATTGAATTTTACCAAAATATTTATCATATATTCTAGCTTGAAACAATTAGACATTATTTAAAAGTTAGAATTAATGTTTTTATGGAACATCATACTATACTAATGGTTTAGTAACTACTTAATCAATTATATCCATGGAAATTAATTATAAATATAAATTATAATACTCTTACTCTCTTGGGGAAAGGTAATTCGTCCTTAAATGAAAATATATTTATTCAACTTGTTTATACCAATAAAAGTGTTTTAGTCCCTATTGAGATAATATAAGAGGTATAATAATAAAATGTGTGTTATATTTTATATAAATAATCCTTTATAAATAAATTTACGCCAAAAATATTTTAGAGTTACTTCAATAAGGAAAAATGATTTATTCTAAAGATATAGGAAAACTTATATACTTCCTGATATTTTTTTAAAATTCAAAAATGATCTATAAATTTATAGAGTTCACATGGTTGGGATAGTGGAACATGTTGTATAGGATTTCATGGAACATCTTATCCATGTAATAAATGATCAAAAATATATATTAAAGGTATTAACAAACTCTTATTTCTTTATATACATCAATATAGTGATAGAAGTAAAAGGATGATCAATGATGAGTCCAATATATATTGAAACCATTAAATGTTTTTTTAAAAGAAATTATTTTCAAATATAAATTTGAAAACTAATAATATTAAAACTATATTTTCAAATAGATATAATATTAGTCCTGATGTGATAAAAATATTTTAGGATATGAGCACAACTGTTTATTTAATATTGTTTGTAAAATTTTATTTTTCTTCACACAAACATCATACACTACCATAATCATAGTTAAAAATCCTATTCCCATAATTAATATTAACATATAAAAAATACCATCTTTATTTCCACAAAGTAAACATATCTATTTAATGATAATGGTAGAAAACCTAACAGCTATGGGTTAAATCTCTATATTCACATGATTTGGAATAAGAATTCTAGACTCGAAAAAAAAATGGTTTATTAGTTTTAGAGACACATCCTATATAGGAATTCATAAGAATATATGTGGTATGTATTCACTGCGGTGGGTGATACATATATTTTTAATTATTAACATATATTCATAAAATTAATTATTATATTAAAACATTTTAAGGTTGAAATATATGTATAAATTAAAACAATGGACTCCGTGTATTAGGACTTGAGGAATATAGAATTTTAATTTTACTATGTTTTCATACAACTAGTGACTATTCAAGGGAAAGAAGACATGGATGGCATGAGCCTGTACCAATAAAGAATGGTTGACTTTTGCGAGGGATAGTATTTGAAAATCCTATTCATTAATCATTATAACAAAAATCCTTATTAATTCGACTTTTCAAATAATATTTATATGAACATAATATTGGGATATTTGTTTTCAAGGCCTCCTAATTTGGATAAAATTTCATGGAATATATCTATATAATTCAACCATGAAGGATACCCTATGGTATAGTTCTATAGGGAATAACTAGAATGATTGGGTGGAATCAATACTTGCCTATAAGAAATGAATATTACATAAATTAATTTATTGATACATTTTACATAGTTATCATATAATATTAATTTAGAAACAAATTAATGACATGTTTCTCAAGATGTTTATTGGGAGGACCGTAAATTTTCAAGATGGATATGTTAATAAAATATCAAAAAATGTAACATATTATGATCTTATTAAGACAAAGGAATGGGCATATCTATGAATTACTTAATGTATCAACAATATTCAAGTAAAAAATATATACAAAAATATCAAAGGATTTTATAAAAACATTCATTATATATATATAATATTATAAAATAAAATTTAAAAAATTCAAGCTTGAATTTTTTTTGGAATAAAATCATTCTTGTTTAACATTCATGGACATAAGAAGTTATTATTGTCATAAAATAATTTTACTTTCTTATGTTCTATGAATTTATCTCATATACCATGATATCTACTAACAATTTATATTATTAATTCATGATTCATAGTTTTTCAATATTAAATAGATCCAACATAGGTGCACTAAAATACTATTATAACTATCCGACCATAGTAGGATAAATTTAACTGAGAACATTTATAGGGTTTGGGGATGTGATTATAACAGTGATAAAGGAAATTAAAAACGTTTATTCATTCATTTTAATTGATCTATTTTCATATAATAGATCATGTAAGGTTATAAAAACTTATTATGGAAAGTGTATTCCATATCTATAATATTTGATTATGTTGTGGCTTATGATGTAGCTTAATAACCAGTTGAGCAATGTCTTGTTATTATTTTGAGTTATACCAAAAGTAAAAGTTTTTAACATTATTATGATACGATTTGAATATGGAATTAACCAATATATCTAGTTTCATAGAAGGTAATGAGAAGTTAATAATTGTAAATATCACCACATGATTGATTTTTTAAGGTATATATGTTTCATAAAACAGATTCATCACATAGATGACCTACCCTAGTCGCAAAAATGTGTTAATACCAATAGTTGTATCAATACTCAGAAGATGTTTGTTTAACCTATGAGACTAACCATTCATTATCATTTTTGAATAGACAATTTTGGATTCTTTTATAGTTTGTTCCTGATAACTAACTATTTTATACTTCATATTTTCTATATATTCATGAATTTGAATATTAATAAATACCTGGTAACATATTGATAGATCTTATAAATAACAATAATGTTATGATGCCATAGGGTATATATCATATATAAATATTTCATTTAATTTCCCTTATATGATGATATCTTTGAGTTTCTATGATGATTTCTCTGAAATAACAGTAGTGTGGTTAGGATAAAAAATTCTGATGTGGAACATAGTTCATCAACATTTAGGTGGGAATTCTCAAAAGTGGATGAGATAACATCTCTTTAATTTCAGACTAAGTTATATATAACATAATAGATAATAAGGAAAACCCTACTAATATAAATTCGTCATGTTTGTATGTCATCAAATATTCTTATCTACAAGAATGTATAATGGACCACAGAATTTATGATTATTATTACTACATATAATTGCTGACATAAATAGATGTATTAAGAAACATGTGACACACTATGTTCATGTTATGTAGGATATATTGGGTGCTTCATGATTGCTATTCTATTAAGGAATATGTTGGGGAATGATTTGTCACTTTCATTTATTGAAGACAAGATCCTTACTTGTTGATTGGAATGAATCCATTTAAATAAATTCTATAGACATGGTGATATAGATATGTTTATTCTAGATAATCAAAAAAACATATATTAAGCATTATGGTTGATGGAACAATAATTCAACATTTTTTATGAGATATCTAGACATATGGGTTATATTACATAATCCATGCTTGTATGTGGTTGTCGATATTATGAAATTAAATTATTCTTATTAGGTTCCTTGACCCATTTCTAGGAAATAATATTAGACTTTTAGGAATCCCATTTAATTCCAATAAGAACGAATCGTATATGGTAACATAGTAAGAGTTTCCATTGATCAAGATTAAATTTTATTTGAATTTAATTATTTGAATAAATATTACTCTCAAGAATCTGAAAGAATTTTATTCACAGATTATTAACCTAATATATTAAATAAATATTCCGAAAATAATTATTTAATTACATTTCTATAGAATATTCATTTTTTTATTGAATGAATAAATATGTAATTAAATATTTATTTTCGTATTAAATAAATTCCAAAGAGGAAAAATGAACCAATAGAAGGTTCGATAGTAAATATTAATTTCTGAAATGATGAAATAATATTTACCATTGCTCTCATTTATAGAGTCCTTTAATAAGGTAATATTATTATTATTTTATGGCATGGGGACATCTAATGGTGTAACATATTATTAAGGGCCCATAACATTTAAATAATATTTGACATTAACATTGAATTCTATAAATATATTTTTATGACTTTTTTTAATTAAAAGAAATTAAATTAAAATAATTAATGTATATAATGAATCCTATATCTCTATCTCTCTTGAATAAAAAATTATATAAATTTTATTCTCTCATACTCAAGATATTATCATCCATCATCCTTCTTCTCAAGGAAGAGAGTGAAAGGAAAATTTCTCAAGCCTAATGAAATCATAATAGTGATCAAGAAAAACACAAAAAGCTGATTGATATGTTGTTCAAGAACATGAAAATTCAGCATCATTATCAAAAATCAAAAGAGGAAATCTGGATCTCCACTAGAAGAATTTTCTACTTGGGCCCAATATGCACAATGATGGTAGGGAAAAAGTGTTACAAAATTTTAACATCATTATCATATAAAAATCTAAAAATGACTTAAAAACACCCTATATAATTAAATTAACTATAGGATTAATTGGAACGATCATATTTGTTCAAGAGTGACTGTAAAATTTCAAGAGAGAATGTTCATTGTTCTTGGCTCCCATGTCATATAATTTCATGGAATATCCATTGAATCCAATATTTTTTAATGTGACGCCCATACCCTATAATAACCATTATGTTTAAGAGTTATTTTGTTCAAAAATCATTCTTATGTTCCTATTAGAATGGAGATGATAGACTCATGTTCACCAAGTAAGATAATAAATTCACCACTTCCTCACAAATCATTATTAGGAATATTGTGTGAATTTTCATTATTTTTAACTTCCCTATAGGAGTTTGATTTATAATCCTGGTGACTCTTATATGTTATGGAATAAATGGAATGGTTTTCTCATGCCAGAGTCCCAGATGATCACAAAACCTCTAGAACTCATAAATATTGTACTATAGAGCTTTGTAAGATAGGAAAAAAAAATTAATCTGGTATCTTTTTCCACCATGGATATCTATCAATTGAGGGTTATTAATACCATATAAATTTTCTTGAGAAATAACACCCACACCTTCCATGTTTCCTCACCAGTGAAGATAACATAATACAAAGATCCTCTATGAGAATGAACCTGATTAGGACATCATACATATATATAAACCGACTCTAACTTTTGGTTATTTGGTGTCTTATCTTCCAATTATAAAGACATTGTCCACTTGTTAAGAAATTAGTAATCAGACAATTTTTTTAATCAATTATTTTTATTTTAATCACTCCCTTTTCAGTGAGTACATTCATCCCTTTCTCACATAAGTGACCTAAAAGGCCATGTCATAAAATTTGGGAGTTATCTTCCTAAAATTCATTTCACATTCAATAACTCCATTAAATATAGTATTCCTTATTTTATTCATTTATCCACCACCATTTTTCTATGGGTACTCTTACAAACTCTATCCAAAAACATTTTCAGAAAATCTAAATCCTATAGCTTCCCAATTTGATATTAATTTCGTACATTACCGTAGTAGGTGTCATAAGCCTTTCATACCTATAAAACATCCATTAATTGTATAGATAGTAAAATTTACCTTTACCATAATCAAAAACTCTTTATTATTTTCAATATGTATCATTCTAAATATTTTAAATATGTAGTTCAACATACTTCCTCTCTCGGATGATGAGTAATATACGGCTTGAAAGTGTATAATATAAGACTCAAGTGTGATGTAATAACATAGTAGATCATATATAATATCCTTTTTACGTATTTTGATAATTTAATTCCAGAAGATAATCATTTGGAATTACCCTTTACTCATTTTAATATTTCATTGGGTGAAATTTATTCCAACAATTTCAACACATGGGAGCACCTCCTTCAATGCCACATTGATCTAACTTATTCTCCCTTTTCTTTTATTGTGACTCTTATGGGAAAATGATCATCTCATTTCTTATACTCTATATATTTTTATAAGATACTCAGATATCCTTAATATTAATTTAATCCTTAAAAATTGGGTAACTAATGTCCATAAACAATAATTATATATTTCTTTATGAGTTAATTACAATGGTCACCACCCCATACAATGATTTTAAGACTTATGAATGTAACTTACATTCACACAGCATATCTCTAAAGATCAAATTCATAAATTATATCTGACTTTATATAATTTTGAAATCTCTAATATGATTCACGAATATCATTCCCTCTAATATATAATAGTCAAATAATATAAAAATGGAAAAAATAATTTACTTTAGTTTGATTCTCATACATGTAAATTAGAGAAATCAATATTTTCAATGAATTATTCACCTCAAGGATGTTATAATCAACTTCCCATGTAATGTCCAGACCAGGGTTCCATTATTCATGTTTTCTGAGATAGTTTACAATAGGGATTTAAACACACATTTATATTCTCCATTGACTACCAACTATTAGAAATGGTGTAATGGTGGTATTGTGGGGATACCCTACCCTCATAAAATAGTCTGAAAATATTAATAATAACTAAAAATCATCCATAAATTTAATAATCAATGTGTAATTGAAATGAATGAACTTAAATAAAGGAACGTTTTAATAATAAATATAATTCAGTTAATGCATGAACCTACATGCCATAAATACAACCCGGGTCTCCGACTGGGTTGACCACATATATAGGGGTACAAAAAAGAAACATAAATAAAAGTAAAATACTCTACTACTAACTCTAATACAATCCTCACACCATGTCTCCGTAACACTTCATAGCTACAATATCCCAATAATAAAAATCCACATGAGTTCTTCAACTCAATCATGAAACTGTAGCCACTATCCCTAACCATCGAACATATTTGATAAACATAAAATTAGACAAGAGGTCTACATGAATTCTGATGTTTACATATAGGTGTTAAAAAATAAATCTTAGTATGACAACCTAAATAGTGAACATATAATACGATTTCAAAATTACATGCTCATGAAATATTATCAAACTTGATTATACAAAACAAAATTTAATCAATAATGTGAAAACATAGTCAAACCTTGGGTATATGATCTTGATAAAATGGAGATCTTATGAATTATTCTTTCGGCTAGATGTAATAACACTCAAGACATGTATATTTATGTATATCCTTTGGTCTCTAATCCTGAATGACAATACGAGCTTTGGCTAGCACCAGAAATATGTTTATGAAAGATATGTCACTATAGGGGAACATGTGTCCTAGAAATGGATTTTCCTGTACATAACACCATTCTCTATAATAAAATATTCTTGGTAATAACAAAATATCATATAAATATGAAACTGAGATAGATTTCATACCTATCATTCTATGTTAATTCAGATTATTGTATTATCCCTAGGTTCTAGTCTATGGGTGGTCATGAAATCAATACTCAGTTAATCCATAAGAGAGATGACCCGTAGGTGATCTATATGTAATTATATCTAGACCCATGCACAAGATCAATATCCATTCATCAATTAGATTTAAAATTCACTCCCAGACATGTCAAGGGAGTATAGTAATTGTGTGTCCACCTTGATTGATGGAACATCTTAGGAATCACTCCAATAGATGATAATCATACTTGAGAGAATATGATATGGGGTTTTAATAGATCTAAAAAAATGAATCTGTAACCATTATTAGTGTGGAATCAAAGTGATATTGGGACTTCCTAATAATGTAAAAGATTACCATGTACCATACATAATACAAACCACAGGAATTAATTCTGGGAATCACAGTAAACAAATGGGACTAAAATCTGGATCCTTTGAAGTATTTTTGGGCATCCCATGTCATAAAAAATGCTCAATAGATGGATCTCAAGAAGTATTTATGAGAATCCAAATAATAATGTAGCCCCATAATCCAGATCCTAGGAAACAAATATAGAAATTCTAATAAACAAATATGATTAACAGATCGATCATAAGAAGTACGTCTTTGAATCCAAAATTATATTGGTAACCACATCAAGCCCAATTGACAAGTTCCAGGAAGTACCTCTAGAAATGATACCTACATCAATAGTAATTAAGTGAAATCATGATAAAATATTGTGGGTTGAAAAATTCCTAATCCCACTAAAACTTCTATAGCCTATTTTGATATTAATTTTTGTTGGAGTTCTAATGTTTCACCCACCACCATATATACCCAAACCCATAGAATGCTAGCTCATGGTTGGTAAAATCCTATGCCACACACTAGGTCACTTACATAAAAACATTGGAGATACATACTACATGGGATGAAAAATTTCCAAACATAAGAAAATTAATCCCTCCTGGGATTATCTAAGTTAGAGTTTGTCATTAGAGGCATCCTATATGGGATCCTCGATCACAACAAGCCTCTAGTGGTGACACCCAAATGGAAACATTTCCTCTGGGGAAAGAATAAAAAATCAATAGTATAGGGAGGCAGATCACTGAAAATTTGAGGTCAGAGTATCACTCTCATGGGACAACTAAAACTATTTAAAAGAGGTTTAAAAAATCCATTATATCTCAATTTCTCCAGAATTCTACTTAGGATCCACAAATCATCAAAAGGGTTCCACCTTCAAAATAAATGCTGGAAAAAAATTAAAATTGAACTAATAATATGTCCAACTAATACAATATGATGTCAGAATAAGAAAACCCAACAAAAGGATTACATGGGAGAAGTAAATAATATTTATATATAGGTTCGATGTCTATACCCTCAAAGCCCTACAAGGGTGTGTACACCCAATTAAATGGTTTGTAAGTCATGTACACAATATGTACCAAATATGGGGTACATATGTATGTACCTAATATGGTTCATCCATGTGTATTAGCCTTGTCTCATACTTCTACATATTTTGTATCCCACATGGGTTCTACTCGTGTACCCTACATTTCCATCTTCTTCTTAATGGGCTATCTGGCCACGTACTCAACTACATTGAAATGTACCACTACATGATGTATATCTCCAATACATGCATTTTACTTATGAAATACCATATTACTAAAATATGAAGAACACCTGGGATTTGTTTCTAAACTACAAATCTTGTGATTGGGATTTCCGAATAGAAACCCCCTGCAATCAGCCCGAAAGCACACATTTTCTCAACTATAGCTATATATAGAACCTCTTGTGGTCCCAAGAATTAAAATAGTTTCATATAACTATAAAGAGATAAATTTATTTTTAATAAATTCATAAACCTAATGATGGATTTTCATTGAGAAGTATGTGTTGAATCATCACTTTATACATGATCCACCATCACCGCATAATGATCCTACTCTTCCTGAGCTCGGTGGTGTCACCTCCCTTTATCCCCATATATCTTCCTTTTTCTACCACTTTCACATAAAAGGGAATCTTATAGGCACTTATGTGATATGCATAAGAAGGGGGACAAGTAGATGTGGAAAAATAAAAGGAAGGAATGAAAAAAGGGGCACATGCCAAGCCCCAATTCAAGACAAGAGTTTATGGCTCAACTAGGAAAATTACCCCTTTACATACAAAAAAATGGAGATGCAAAAACAATATAACTATTCATTCAAATAAAATTTTAGAACGAATGTGTGCGGAAAAGTTAATATTTATTTAATTCAATTGTGTTTATAAACTAGTCTATGAACATTCCAATATCTTTAAGTTCCACCAAGCACATGTCCAATAGTAAACACACTATCTCGGGACTAATGGTGTGATCATAAAAATTATATGAGATAATATTATGGGGAAAATTTATCATTTTACTCATCATAATCACTAAAAAAGGCAAAATTAAAATTTATATTGAATTTGAATGTCCAAAAATACATGGTTCTTTGAAACATCCCCAACATATACCTTCTCATCCCTAGGAAGCCTTACTATTCAAAAAATAGACATATTGCCATCCTAGAATTGTCACAGCTATGCTACCTTGATTATCTAATGCACAGTGTCATACTATCCAAAATTCTCCCATCATTAAAGAAACTTAACCATGACTAATATTATACTCCTCTCCATATGGGTATATATTTCATCACCTCACAACCTATCTCTATGTTCCATAGACCATGTTATAAACATCACCTAGAATCATGACCAACAAGACCCAAAATGCTCAGATTAAAATTCCAATCTACAACATCAAATAATCACATGTTCCCCCTTTCTAGGAATGCTTTCTCACAACAAATAAAGAATTTATACTCATAATGAGGTTCAACACCCTCAAACGGCCAATGATATACACCCCAACATATGAATTACCATATAAAACTACTCCATCAGAACTCACAAGTTGTTCAATCATCAACAATGAAATTCATTTAAAAATAAACGACACTCGATGTATAGCCAATGCTCTCTAAGTATATATAGGATGTTTCCATGATATTAACCATGATAATATAATGATTATGAGTACTATAAGATTCCATCGATATGTTTTATTACATCTATTTAAGCCATTCTGACAACAATTAGTCTATACATTCCATTAACTTGCTTCTAACACCATGTATCACATCAATGTTTTTCTAAGAACACCCACAGTTCAACTACAAAACGACACATAATTTATTCTTGATTTCACCTACACCACGTTGGGGAATTCCTTGTTTTATCATTAATCTCAAGCATCCATGGAAAAATAAATTATTAGAACCTATTTTCCTCATCTTGAACACAACCACTCGCCAATTTATTAATTAAATGTTTCCAAGTGAAATGTGTGCTTACCATTATCTCCCATGTCACGCTCTAGTGATTCATGCTTCATAAATTTATGTTAACCATGATACATAGAATATAATTATCCAATTAAAATGTTATTATAAATTGGTATCCTCACATTTTCCATGAGTTATTCCATATAAATCTTCCTCACGATGTTATTTTTATAATTAAAGAATAAATTTTACAACCACTTGTCCATATGGCCATCTACCAAAAAAATAAAGCCAATGAAATCCTGTTTTTAAATCTTAATCCCCACCATAGGGGTGTCCTTGAAATAACATCAATACCTAATTTCATGTTCCATGGACAATGATATACCCATTACTAAATGTCCCAATTAGCATGACCAAAACTGCTCATAAAAAAATCCAATTCGCGTCATCAAATAATCCCTTTCCCCATCTTTCAAAAAATGGCTTCTCACAAAAGATGAAAAATTTACACTAAGAATTAATATCCCCACCCTCAACTAGCCAATGGTTTACTCCACACCATATGACATACCTTATACTAATCCTTAACCACAAATCCAAAGGAGTTCATTCATAAACTATGAACGATATTTAAAAATAAAATAACACTCGAGGTATAGACAACACTCTCTTAGAACACCCAGGGAATTTCAAAATATTGAGCATGATAATATCATGTATATGAATACTATATAAATCCATGAATATGTTTTAATTTTTCTTCAAAAACCATGCTCTCATCAAATAGTCTATAATTTTCTTTAACCAGCTTCTAACACCATGTATCCCAGAAATGTGTGTCCTGGTCCAGCCACAATTGGACTGCCTCACAACACCTGATTTATTCTTGATGTGTACTGTTGTTCCCAAGTGATTTCATTGTTGCCAATAACAAGTCAATGACTGTCAACTGACGAAGTAGATCTTGAAGAATGATGGTTGAAGATGCATCATCAATTCAGACGATTGTAGAGATGATCACAAGTTCAATGAACATGTATCAAGAAGATAAAATGTCACAACATTGTTAGACATCAATGAAATGTCATTACAATGCATGAGGAGATAAAGATGAACCATCTGCAGCTACTAAGTGGATGAAGTGGTTTCAAGAAGATCATGCACTATCACTTAGTGCATGAGGATTTGAAGATGTGTTCTATGCGGAATCTATGTTTGGATCAAAGAAGAAGAAGAGATGTTGAAGAAGATATATGGAGTTATTTAGAAGATTAAGAGGAGAAGAAGTATGGTTTGGAATTTTTTTACTTGGTTACTTTGCTTTTATACAAAGTACCAGAAATGTACTTTAAACAAAAAGAATCCAACCAAGGAGGCCAGCCGAGGTCCCTCAACTCAAGCATATGCGGGACCCGAGGGTCAACCGCGCTCAAGGGACGTCCTCAAGGCCAAGGCCTCCCCAAGGCATGGTACGGGCTGTGTGTAATCCCATGAGTTCCACACGGTGATGAACCCGTGCAACATGGGTGCTAGCTGCATTCCCGGAGGAGCATAGTGGGCGCTAGAGCGCGCCCACAGAGAACTGGTGCGGGGCGGCACTGGAGGGGGGAGAGGAGTATTCTGGGATAGTAGAGGCAGAGCTTGTTTGTTAAACTGCGCAACAAACTAGGAAAGTTTCGATGTGGGACGAGTTTCTTGAGACGCGGAGCTGATCTGGGCCGTCCATTTGATCCGCGCGTAATCACGGCCGCTCATCTAATTCTACGGCGCCACGATATAATCCCAGCTATCTGAGATCATTTAACGAGGATCCAATGGCTGAGGAGAGGCATTGAGGTTTTCTTCAACCTCTGGGCACCTGAGCTCCACCCGATGTGAACCAGCTCACTGGTCGCCACTGTCGATCCACCGTGGTTCAATCCTGACCAATGTTGAAGCTCGAAAGCAACTGCATGGTAATCGTCTAATCAAACCGAGACCATGCATGCAATCTATGACTTTCATGAATGAGATATCTTGAGGAAAATGGTTCAGCCGAGGCAAACGGAGTTGCCGAGGCCACATGGATCCATACGAGATTCATTCATGAGAATCAGGTATATGATATTGAATCCATACACGATTATTGGATCCCACGTTTGGAAAAAGGAAACACTCGAGGTACGTGGATATCTTTAAACATGGGTTGAATGTTTTTAACGAACCGAATATCTCGGTTATTCAAAGGAGTGATTCTCGGGAATTCAAGGTTTTGGACCCCGCAGCTTCAATTGATCTCCTTGCCTATAAAAAGAGGAGCATGTGTGTGAGAAGGGTTGCTGCCATCATTGAGAGAGATGTTCTGTTTCTCTAAAGAAACAGAGCAACAAAAAATCCCTCTGGTTCGCGAAGGGCAGAGGTGTCCATGCAGTCTTACGCGTGAAGAAGAAGTGTATCGTGCATCCCTTACGTGAAGGAGTATCGCGTAGGTCTTGTGCGAAAGGGTGGGGAGAACCCTTTGGTTTGTGGAAGAGGCCGTGCATCCCTTGCGTGAAGAGAAGAAGTGCGAACCCCCTTGGTTTGCGAACAGGGTGATACACACCCTCTGTGCGAATCATTCCACAAGCACGTGACATGTTCTTTAAACCCCCTCCATGTCTTTATAAGGAGTAGCCCGCGGAAAAAACAACCGGTGTGTTTACACCCTTGTATTTCTCCTGCGAATACAGAATCACAAAAATCTTAGGTTTTTTGAACAAGTTTTTATCTCACACCAATCACAAAGGAGGATAACTTGTGCCCTCTAGTTTTTTGCACGAAGAAGAAGAACCGTGCATTCTTGTTTTTCACAAATAAGGAGAACCCAAGGCCTAGTGTTGTCACATAGAGGAACACATTCTTGAGGCCGATGCCTTGATAAGATTTTCAGAAGAAACCCTCACACATATACTATTCACATACCCATTCGAGTTGTGTGTGATTTACATGAAGGAGGGTGCTTGCATGGTGGAGTACATGTGCATGCAAACATAAGAACAAAGTGTGTGAGCACATGTGAAGGAATAGAAAAATTAATTGATAAAGGAAGAAGGATTGTACATGAGATATATTCATGAAATCATGTAGGTACATGCATATTGAACAAAAGTATTGGTGAGAAAGACCAACAAGTTCTCTTGGAGTTTATTGAAGCTACTTGAAGAATTGAACAATACCTTTGAAGAAGAGAAGTGGAGCTGCGAAGAAGAAGTTGTTGTGAAGTTGGGGGGTTTAACCAACTTGTAATTGGGGGGTATAACAAATTACTATGTAAACATCTTCAGGAATGGTGAATAATCCATGTTGGGTAGTGCAAACAACACGACAAAGAGTATGTCTTTGTACCGAACCTTGTAAATCTTTGTGTTCTGTGCTTTCATTATCACTGCACCAACAAAAGAGTAGATCTGGGCCTTAACCAGCCACAGTGGTTGAATTGATCATTCAAAGGGAACAATTCTTAAAAAGAAAAAGTTATCAGTGATTCACCCCTCCCCTCTCAGTGATCACAACTGATCCAGGGATTTAATGTACAATACCATAGAGGGAAATTCCTTATTTAATCCTGACTATCAGGCATCCAAGCCTACAATATTTCATTGTAAATAATTTTCCTCAATCTAAAACAAACCGCTCACCAATTTATGATTTAAAGAGAACTATCTGAAACGACTACATACCATTATCACCTAACTCACTCTCTAGTGAGTCATCCATCATAATTATAAGATAACCATACTACATAGAATATAATTATACAATTTTAATCATATTATAAATTTTGAACCGCAACTATTTGATGATTTATTCGATAGACATCTTCCACACGATGTCGTTTTCCTAAATTAATGCATCAATGGTACAATGACTAGTCAACAGGGCTAGGCCCCTAGACCATACAACCCATGATATCCAGTTTTGATCTAGTACTCCCTTCCATAGGTTTATCCTTATCATCATCTCACAACATAAATCAAAGTCACATGGACCATGTTATAACTATCACCTAACGTCATGATCTGTGTGGGAAAAACTTCTCTGATTAAAATTCCAATATACAACATCAATGAATCACATTTTCCATCATTCTGAGAATGTTTTCTAAAAAAATGCACAATTTAAACTAAAATTGATGGTCAACACCATACAATTTTGTCAATGGTATACTCCCCACCATATGAAATACCTTATACAAATCCTCATGCACAACTCCCATGAAGATCATTCATCAATGATGAAATATATTTAAAAATAAATGACATTCTCTGTATATAGAACACTATCTCATCATAATTAGTACATTGTACTCATATTGAGCATGATCATTTCATGTGTATGCCTACTATAATGTTCCATTTATATGTTTTACTAGATCTCCCCATACCACGATCACATCAAAAAATTTAGTATTTTGTTTAACCATCTTCTTACATAATGTATCCCAGTATTGTGTGTCCTGAACTAGCCATGGATAAACTACCTCACAAATAATGATTTATTATCGATGTCTTATATACCATGAAGGTTAATTACTCATTTTATACTGACTCTCATGATTCTATTCCCAAAAAAAATTATATCCAACAGACCCCATCTTAATCCCGACCACTCACCAATTTATGATTTAAACAGTACCATGTGAAATGAGTGCCTACCATTAACACCCAACCAAAATTCTATTGATTCATCTATAATAATTATATGATAAACATTCTACATATAATATCATTATTGAATTGACATCATATTTCAAATTCTGAACCTCATATGTTTCATGATTTATTTCATAGACATCTTCCACACAGTGTCATTTTCTTAAATTAAAGCATCAATTGTACAACAACTTGGAAACATGGTGTGGAACGCAAACAATACGGCTCCTGAAGTACAATTTTTTTTTCCAATAACCATAGTGTCTTTCTAAAAAAACAAAATTTATCATATTTTCTTTATATGATAACCTGATTACCTATCGTGAATCGGTCTCAAAACAAGTATATATCCATGCCCGATGCATTAAAATAAATCTATAAGAACCTTGAAAAATACCTCGCCCATATTTCCCATGATCAAACTAAATATCACCTAACAAGGTTATGAGTCAAAAGTATTGTAATCTAGGTCTCCCACATATCAATAAGAATCAATTCTTGTAACACAGTAACTAGGTACATCCACCTACCCAAAATGATCAAATATCTATAAGGGATGTAAATATAAGATCTACCTATAATGTTCAAAACCTATCAACATTATTTCAAACATAAATGTTTTCAATCCCCAATTTATATATAAATACATTCTACTAGTTGTAATTGAAAACCCATTTAATTGAGACCCATCAACAACCACTAACATTAGGAAGAACTCTACTGAAATCCCATGCTAATCGATGGACAACTATGTCCCCAATCCTCTATGAGAATCCTCTTGATGATATTTTCTAGGGATATTCATTATATGAAAAAAATAAAGATAAGAACTAACCATCCCTTACATTCCTTTTATGGTAATACACCCTCATAGAATCATCTCACTATAGAATTTACAAACATATAATCATCACACTAGAGGATATGAATAGATAACCATTAATAATGTTCTCTAGATTAAAATTTCGTATAAAGCTAGATGTCGTAAATCCATACAGGATGAAAAAAATTTTAGTTAACACACCTAAAAATGACACACTAAAAATGGTATATTTAAATTTTAATCAACTGACAATGATAACCAACAAAGGCCGTTTCACCTCATATTTATAGTGAATGATTCATCATCCTAATGGTTGAACATCACAAAATATGAGAACCATATTTTACATATTTGATACATGAATCATGTTGTATTTTCTATCCAAGATTCAAAATAAATCATTAGCCTCACTATAATGGTCATAGAGCAATAAATATATAATAAATAGTTAAATTCACAAAACATGTCCATTTATAAATTTAGAAAACAAATAGATCTATAACATTACAGATTAAGGATTGGAATCCCACAATCCTGATAAACCAGGACTTATTACCATAACAAGTGTTCTTGATGCACTACTTTGATATCCATTATGACCACCGAAACATTCCAAACACTCTTATCTGTTATAACCCAAATTTGAATACTATAAGAAAATAAACAACTCTTATATAACTCTGTAACATTTTGTCCTAGGTGACTCTAATCTAGTTCCCTCTTCTAGTTTTCCACAAGGCATCAGGAACACATCCACGCATGCATGAGTTTTATGGCTAGAAGTTACAAACTTAATGAGGTGTAGTTCGGAGATTATACCCTCATATAGAAGTAATAAAATTGTGGATATAAATAAATTTCTTATATAGTGGTAATAATCAGATTGAGGAAGCAATAACTAATTATAAATAAAAGTATGGTGTAATAATAAATGGAATGCGGTAATGGAATGGATGAACATATCATATATAGAACACATATAATCAATGAGGTTGGTCTCATATACCAGAGTAAATAAACTAAATAGAAAAAAATTACAATTATCTATGACTAATTATACTCAAAACCAGATACCCAGTCTCCATAACACTACTGAGGTGACCCAGACTAATCATAAAATTCAACATGATTGGATCTACTCAATCATGCAACCTTGGGACTCATCCCTAATCATAAAACATATATCTTTATCCTAAAATAATACATATGTTTTGAACACACACTATGTTTCATGTGCTGGGAGTGATAAAAAAATCTCAATAATCCATCCCTGGTGGTGAACCTATAATATGTTATGATAAGTTCATTCTCATGAAATATGAATAGCCTAACCAACTGACAACTGAATAAAATAAATAAACTAAAAATACAGTTAATCCATGGGTTTGTGATCCTGATCGACTTGACATCCTATAAATAAGGCATTGATATGTATGTCATACGAATGATTCCATTCATAATTATGTTGATATGTGGGTGTATGATTCTTAATCACAAGACCTACTTCAGTAAATGATGAAAATATCTATGATCGAGCTATTTAACCATAAGGGGATATATTTTTAGTCTTGTGTTCACCGATACTATACACAAATAAAAAAATAAATGATTCAATGTAATTATTAGGAAGCCTATAAATATGGAACTGATATGGTGGTCATTCCACTCATTCATTTATATCTAGCTGATATATGGTCCCTATTTCTCAGTCCATAGGTGGTCATGACATCATTGCCTTGATAATCCTTTAGTGGAATTAACATAGGTGATCTTTAAATAATTATCTCTAGATCAAGGTGAAATATAAATAACCATTTAATAAACATATAACGAGATCACTCCCATGTATTTTATGTGATTGTAGAAATAGTGCATCCACCTAACCCAAGGGATAATCCTTGGCATTTCATGATGAGAGTGTAATCATTATTTATGTCTCTAAAAAATGGGTATAATATATCCTCATCAACCTACCATTATAACCCTAAGAGGGGAGGAATCCTATTGAAAAATGGGAATTCCTATAATGGTTACATCTAACCATGTAACACCCATAATCTAAATCCTATATAAATTTATTAATCCCAATATACAAGAAGTCTTAACAAATTATTATTGGGAAGCATGAATGATAATCCCAATAAACAATTTATCACATAAACAGAATCACAGGATGTACGTTTGAGCATCGTAGTAAACAAGTAGGCTAAATATTCATATTCTTGAATGTTAATTCGGGAATCCCAATCATTTAACACATTACATTGGGTCCAATAGCCATGTACCTGATAATAGATCTGGAAATTAATTTTTTATTAACAATAGTCATTTTAATATATAATTAAATAGTGATGGTGGATGGACACCGAAATTTACCACTACATCCATATCCTCTCAGGATCACAAGATTGATATGGGTTCAAACTTGACACCTTCTACCATCTATACCTAAATCCATTACAAAGTAGCTCAATATCTGTTAGACACATCGGAACCAAGTGGGTCTGTAATGTCAAAAAACTAAACTGTAATCCTACAATGAATCCTTATGTTCTAAACATAAGTTATGGTATACCTCTTTATATCCTCTAATTCAATGTAATTCAACAGAGGCATCCAACATAGGATCCCCTGTCACAACTAGGCACATTGGGTAACACCCAGATAGACACATTACCTTAGGGGAAGGTATATTCAATCATTTTTCTTGAGATATGTGTTTTATATTATATGAATTAAAGGTATTGATCTTAGGATATATCTAAAATAATTTAGTAGAGGAATCAACACTTCATTATATATTGTTTTTCCAAAAAATGCATCGTTTGGAGTCCTTAAATCACCATAAGGGTTCCCACATTGCGATATAAATGGAAAAGGAAAAATTGATTAATCATAAATACAATTCAATATCATGTTCATTACAACATGAAACAAACTCAAAATGATGGAAAGGGGGAATTACATGGCTTGTATAATTGAGTACATGGAATGTATCCTCAGTACCCCATATGGGTATGTCCCCATCTGTACATGGAATGTAAAACCCATGTATATGGAGTATATTTAATATAAAAAACATATACCCCATATGGGGTACCTTCCCATGTACCTCACATGGATTTTCCATTTTTCTTATCCTGGTCATGTACTTCTGCAGAGCATGTAACCCACACATGGTTTGGTTGTATAGCCTATATGACCACGTGCTCCTACACGGTCTCTGTGGACTTGTAATTGGATACATCACTGAGTATCACTACATGGCATTTATAACCAATACACGGTGTCTAGTTCAAAATTATCATATTCTCCTAATAGTATGAACACATTACTTGTGTTCTTGAACTACACTCTATGTGATTGGGATTTTTGAATGGAAAACCCATGTATTAGCCCAAAACCGCATTTTATCTCCATAATAGATATATATAGGGAATTAAGGGGCGATAATAAATTATTATAGGGACTTATAATTAATAATTATTAAAAATATATGGATTTTTGGTATAAAAATGACCTACCAATGGGAATAATCTGCCAAATCGCATCCTATATATGTGTTCCATCATTGTCGTACGATGATTATTATCCTCATAAGATTCATGGATACAAAACCCTTACTACCCCTATCTCCCTCCAATTTAAAATCTAGGTCACATGGAGGGGAGTCCCATATGGGTATCCATGAGATTATAGGATGGGGAAGAACGAAAAGAGGAAAATTAGAAAGAAGGAAAAGAAAAGAAAGGAAAAAATAAATGGTGGCTCGTTCCTTGTCCCTGATATTAGTTTATCCATAGTTTTGAAAAACCATTTATTCATTAATTAATAGAGAGGGATAAAGCTCAATATACTTACCTATTCAAAACATATCACTGAAATAAATCATTTGAATAAATTAATATTTATTTAATTAATTATTAATTATTAATTATTCCTTGAAAATTTTAATGGCTTGGAATTACAAAAAACACATTTCCTAGGGTAAAACCACCATTATAACACTAAAAGAGTGGCCAAAAAATCTATTTAAATTTAATGTATAAAAAGTCTTTTTTAAACATCATGAGAATTTAATGTCAAATGTTAAAATTTATGTTAAATTTATCAATCTTGAAACACACGGGTTATTACATCCCTAGAAAATGAAATTATGTTAAGCATTGATTCTTTCTTATATATCCTCTTTCATTCTTCATTGTTCATAACTTCCAACATAGTACCTATCAATCAAATATCCTGATTGTTAGGAATTTTATTATACTCTATTTAGAACCTATGAAACCGAAAATTTATTTTTTCTTACTTGTCCACTGAGAACATACCATTATCCAAAGCCATTACATTCCGATAGAGTTAACTCCCACAATATTTCATATCTTATAAGAGGTATTACAAAATAATTATATGCTTCTACAACGTGGTAAAGGGTAGAATGGTTATACTAAACTGAACTCATAATCACCTTCATCATGGTCTTGGTCACCTAATGATCTATAACCAAAGCTTTAATACAATTTTTTTGTTATAACATAACTATTAAATAAAACTATCAAACTCTCTCCTATCAAATTGAAAATGACAAGAAAAGTATTTTAATTAACTCATGAACTAAATTCCACAAAAAATAGAATAAGACAACATGGTCAATATCATAGGTGTGATTACTTACTTCAATATAAATCTAGATTAAAATTTAAAACAAAAACTACACATCACTAAAAATACCTACAAGTAATATAGATATAAAGATATTTAGGTCAACCCCATGGGGAAAAGGAAGTATAAAAACCATTATATAAGAATTTTTCATAAAATATTAAACTAAAATAATGTGATATAGAATAGTTAATTAGATTTAATAGACATGTTATTTGATTTGAAAAATGAAAACAATAGGAAAAAATATATATGGATAGTTTCTTTTTAATAATGAAAATTCATCCTAACTGTTGAAATTAATAAAACCCTAAACCTCGACACTTATAAGGGTATCGAGCCCTACCCCTTATAGAAAATTAAAATTGTCTATTTTTGATGATCTGTTTAGTATATATAATATATAAAAATCCTAGATGAATTAAAATAAATATCCATGTGAAATTGATAGTTAACATGGCTCTCGCTCCCCTACTCTTATTTATCATATTGGGTTTCTTCCCCTAATCACCCTCACTCGTTATTATATACTAAATAATGAGTTATTGATTTATTACAATACAATACATAAAAATAATAAAATTTAAAATATTTAAAATATTTTATACTCATCTTATAAATCAATGCCACTCTCTCCTATAACACTTAGACACTCATGACCGATTACCAATAATTTGATAACATAATAAGAATCCTTGATAGGGAATATATCAGTCAGAACATAAAAAAGTGTTGAATAAAAATTGAAGACACACTAGTATTTATATTCAAAAACATGCAGGAATAAAACTATTACAAACTAAAAAGAAGAAAAAAACCTAAACTACATAGATACTCGGGTGGCTGACATAGATACTCCTCATTACACTCTCACAATCAACATTGGAATTCATGCTTCCCCTAGTTTTCGATCCCTTCAAATTGTGAACAAATCTACATATTTATATGAACTATCCAATCTAGAAATTTTCTTGTTAATTTTAAAATATCTTTTATATGTCATATCTTAAATGAAATCAACATTTATCTCTAGAAATATCTATTTTTAATAATCTCCATCTTATGTCTTCCTCCATTTATCCCCTTGTTAATATTAACCATGTAATTATCCTTAAGGGATTTAATTGTATGAAATTGTATCTCTGCATACATTTCATACATTTACATGATATATATTCAATATTCTCCTTCATATTTTTTATCTCATTAAAATATCATTATATATCAAGAAAATAGATGTATAACACAATCCTCCCTTAAAAATTCCCCCCATCATCCTTGAAACACATTAATGGAGAATGTATTGATCAAATAATATATCTGAATAGATATACATCTAAATTATAGAAATTGGTCATATGTATGAAACCAAATCACTCACTCTAGCTCCACTACATGTACGAGAATTATATGGAACTCCAGTGATAATGAAAATATAGATCATTTTCATTCCCTCTTTAAAATATCTGTCACTGGAGCATGATTTGTGATATAAGAGAACCCTATAGTGCAAAATCATCTCCTAAACTCTAGGATTTGATGTAATGGTTGAAATACTACATTGTTAATGTATTATGAAAATCCATAGTTCCTTCTTTATTATCAAATGAATCATGGAAATATACCATTCCATAGACTTTTTTATGAATCCATCAAGGTCCTTTCATCTCAAGGTTCTCTACAATATTGAATGAGACATTATGGAAAAAAATTATGTTGTATTCTGTAAAAGACATCAGTGGAATAAATCTATCATTTTCTAATATTATACAAAATGTAGTGAGGATCCATACCTCCCATAATTGGCTATAGTGTACTTTTATAAAAATATATTCAGTTCAGACATAGTGAAATGCGTGAAGACGATGTAACATCCATGATTTAATATAGTGACATTTCGGAAAAGATAAATATTACATAGGAGAAATTTTATATTACAATAGAAAAAAGAGTGAATAAGTTATCCTTAATAAATGGGACCACTATTCCAATGTGACTGTGAAGTATTCAAGGGTTCTGGTTTTCACTATCTCAATCTCTTGTTAGCCTATAGGTGATAGTAAAAACACCATCATATTGTGTGCTTACACATCTACTCCTTTCTTGACCTATGCTCCATAGTTCATGCTCCAAATGTTGCCTTTTCCATGTGTGTTATCTTCTATAGGGTAACATGAATAATAGTTAAAATTGAGATATTTTTCCCTAAAAAACAATATTTTATTTTGATAAAATTTTCTTTAGTAATAATAAATAAACATTTCATTTTCATTTATCTTTCCAAAATTTCATTTAAAAAATTAATTAACAAAAAATACATATTTAAAAAAAGTTTTTCATGAAAAAACAGACAAATTAAATGAAAAAATTAGGAAAACATTATTTAAAAACCATGAATAAAATATGATAATGAAATTACCCGAAACATAAAATCATTCTTGTCCTAAATAATGAAATATAAACCCAATTTTCAAATGTAACCCATGCTACCATGATTCAAATTTCAATAACACCAAAATTGAAAAATTGTTAGTGGATAGAATGATCTTTAATGTTTCAAAAAAATAAATCAACCTATTTTAATTATAATGAAACTAGTCAATTTTGCATATTAATTTCCCATTTTTAAAAGTAATGAAGTTTCTGCAAACATCCATTAATGTATCTAAATTGTTCATTACTAAGCATTCCACATTGTGATTTATCTATATATAATTTTTTTTCAATCATCACTCAAGGAAATAGTTTAAATAAATTTATTCTCAATCCATATTTATATCATCCGTAATATAATCTTTTATTTAATATCAAATATTTAACATATTAAGGCAAATATCAATAAAAATTATAAGGTCTCTAGAATTAAGAACATATGATTTTTTGGATTAAGGTGGGTATGTAATGATGTGAATAACAATTAAGTTATAAAAGGATATTTAAAATAATAATAATATTTCAAGATATAAAAATGTAAAATAATTCAAAATAATGTTTTACAATAATATCTTCCCAAAAAACAAACTCTAAATATAAATCCCACAAACTCTATTAATGCATAATAAATGATCTCTATCTTGTTTTTTTCTCAATTATTTTCCTTTTTTATAGATTGACTTAAGAAAAGTCTCATATCCATCATTAATCACCAATTATTCTCCTTAATAATATAATTTCAAATTTTATAACATGATCATTGGTCATGTAATAGTTATTTTTTTACCTACCTAGGATACAAACCATTTTTTCATAAAAGTTAAAAAACCAAAAAAATCATTTTACATTATTTTTTTCTATTTTCTTTCCAAGATGTATGAACAATAAATCATAATGAAATAATAATAGTGGGAATTATTTAGAACCATTGAAAAACCAATGAATGTTTACAATATTTAATTAAAACCTAGTTATATATGAAAAACTACTCCCTGTACTTATTTAATTGAATATCATATAAAATAAATAGAGTCTGATAGAAAGGATAATATCAATATGTAATGTGGTTCTTCCCAAAAAATTTTATTAATGGATTCCACTGTTTAAAATAAATAAAAAGATATCATGGAAGGCCTAATGTATAATTAATAACAATAAAAACTTATCAATCATATTAATTTTTTTTTTGAATCTTAACTTTTAAAAGATATGAATACAAGTTATTGAAGGATGACATTCCCTATGTATGTCTCTATAAATAGGCCATGAAATGATATAGAAAATTGGGTCAGAATACTCTAAATAAATGAAGAAATATAATATAAATTCAATCTCTATTGAAATAACTAATAATAAAAAACCAATTGACTCGAATTTCATTAATTCAGTTCTTGAAAAATGAATTGAAAATTTCATTTATAATAATAAACTAGCATCCTCAAATCATGATTCATCAAATTATTTACCCTATTCATATCTATAACAATTAATTTCATCAAAAACAAAATTTAAAACATGGAATCATGGATTTACCAAGAAATACAGGTATTTTAAATCAATATATAACATAGTTCTATGATATGTGCATTAATTTTTCATATTAATCTATAAATTATAAATAAATAAATATGTTGGGAAACCAAAATAGAACAAAAATTAAAGGAATATAATCTTTATATCTTGATGTTGTCTCACCAATTTTCTACTTTTTACATTTTCCATACGAGACCTATAAATAAAGAAACTATGTGATGGTAAAAGGAAAATGCATTTATGATCAAAAAATGGGATAGACACTACATAGTAACAGATATTCATAAAATGAAGAGTAAATTTCAAGAATTAAATAATGAAAAATAGTCATGTTTTCTCCCAAAAATATATTTTGTTAAAGTCATTATGAAAAATATTACCTTTTTTGGATCACATAATAAGAGTATGAAGTAAATTTAACAATCTAGTATTTATTCATTTCTACCTTTATTGTGCATTCAGATTTATTAATTTCCACCACCTCTTTAAAATATTTTTAAATTTTCAAGGACCAAACCTTGTAATGGGATGATTTAAATTTTGAATATGGAAGTCATAGTCATTCCAAAATTGATGTAACTCCCCCTTTTCCTCTTATTTTAGCTACACTACATATAAATATTCAATATGTGTTTCAGAAGCTATTACGTCAACTTTTTATTCTTTATATAATGAGGCTAATTCATATTTTTCATACACAGTCAAACATGAAATGATGAGGTAATATATTAATTTACTATATTTATATTTATCATTGATTCTCACTTCATATTCAACATTAGACCCAACATCACACTCAGATGTCTTCTCAACTACTTCATCAAGACTGGATTCAATAATTTATTCCAACTCTGAATCCTCAATTTCTTTAAAATTATTTTAAAAATAATTATATGATATTTAAATGAAAATTATAGGTCATGGATTCATGTATCATATTAACCAAAGTTTGGTTTTTAGATCCTTCATATTCATAGTGGATTCATTTATGTTCCTCAATTTGGTATGAAAGGACAATATTATGTATCATAAATTTTTACTTCTCAGTGAATATGCATTGAACTCCTACTATCACAACAAAAAATACCAAGCACCTAAAATAAATACCAAAAGATAAAAAACTTCTTTAAAAAAATAAAAGAGGAATGAAAAAATATTGTATTGAATATTTGTTTAAGGTTATAATATAGTCCCTAAAAATGGTTCCCAAAGATTGACTGATCTCAATGGATTTTTTACATCCAATTTTATCAAGTAATTTTAGAACAAGAAACAAAAATCCAAAAATCACTAAAACTAAAAAAATAATTTAGGATAATAATTTCAAAAGGTTAAACACATGAAGAAAATAATAAATTAAAAAATTGATAATACATTTAAAAAAATATATTAAAATTAACCAAACTATAATAATGAATTTGATTGAGTGGACAAGTTAGATGACAAGTAAAAGGATGAATATTGGGAAATAAATTTGGAAGATTATTTCTCATTAATAAATACCATTCAACTCTACATTATAAATTAATCAAAGCATTAGTCGTGAGAAATATTATTTTATCTTTTCCTACCTCTAATCACAAACTAAAACTATCTAGGAACAATGAACACTATTATAGAGGAGATCTATAACCAACCATGATGGACTAAATAAAACCTCTATGTGACTGTAAGAGTTAATTCATATCTTACACACCCAATCCACATTACCATATTGGTTTTCAACAACATATAACCCTCACTCCCAAGATTTAACTGAGAAAAAATATATAAATTAATGAAAAGCTATTGATATACGATAAGAAAATATCACGATAACTAAAATATTAAAAACACGGTTCACTCATTTTATTCTTCAGTTCCCACATCCACTATAATAATTAAACACCAATGATCAATTTCTAATCAAAAAATAATAGAATAATAAAATCAGAAAATTAAATATATCAGTTAGAATAAAAAATGGAATACAAATAGATTACTTTAATTTATTTTGAAAACCATTCAAAAAATTTACTATTACACAACTTGAAACGAAATTAAAAAAACACAAAATAATAAACTAATCATGTGGATTATGTTGAATATATTCAATCCAATATTTGTTATGGTGTTGGAACACCATATTCATGTACGTTTTGATCACTTCCTAGTTTTTACACCACTTCTAATTTATTGGTAATACCCTCAAAAAAATTGTTTTTAATATTTCCATATCCCTTATATCTATTTTCTTATTGATATAAAATTATATCTATATAAATATTTCTCTTCAAATCAACCTCATATCATCTAATATTCTATTTATTTCATTGTTAATATTAACTATCAGATTATCCCGGAAAATTTTACATTGTTGAAACTGAATATCATTACATCTTACCTATATCTGTAAGTGGTATCTTCAATCTTATCCCTCCTTTATTATATAAAAACCATTCATCCATTGATATACTGAAAATAATGTGTGGAATTATAATTTCTTAATTATACCACACATAAAATCTATAATTCATACATGGATGAGGTACAATTGAAATAATATATCGGAATAGATATATATCGATGGTATAGATAGTGGTTTTTTGTGAAAAACCTCACCCTTCACTCGAGTACCTCTACATGTAAATTCAATTTTTTTTCCAATAGTGATTATTCCAAATCATCCTCCTACGGATACATAATGTGATTATTTGAAAAAATTAATAAAATAAAAAATAAATATTGAGATTAGGGGAGGTATGGAATTCCTTTATAGAAGATAGTTTTAAGAGGATTTTACATGTCTGAAACATTTTATATGTTTATATATATAAATTATTGGTTTTCTATGTGTGTCACATCTATACAAGTATATGATTTCTATATTGTGATCATATTTGATCAATTATCATTTTTCCTTTTTATTGGGTATTTTAAGCACTCGTATATTCAGTTAGTGATCTTTAGCTCTGTACAACCAAATTTATATTCTACAATTTTTCTCTAATGATGATATTTGTTAGATCTGATATTTTCACTCTCATTTATGTTGATATTTCTTATGAAATATTGTGATGTCATAATTTTGATATCCTTTTCATTTTTGGGAACCTTTACGATTTAATCACTCATTTTAGTGGACCATCTTTCTGTAATTGGCCTCAATGTTTTTTCCCTCATTGGGCATTCCATGTAAAAATTTTCAAGTGATTTATTGTATTTTTTTAATCAAAATTTTTTACACATTATATAATTTCATTATATAGGCTTTTTTTAAGGCAAATAAATTATTTTTCCCACTATTCGTTTTCATTTTTTTTTCATTTCTACATTCACTTCATACCTTATTTCCAAAAATCATGTATCATAGGGTTAGGTTTTTTTCCAATAAATTATTGAATCAAATTATAGATGGATGATATTTTATGTGGCATGAAATAAAATATGTATCGATTTAAAATTAAGGATATTATTTATTTCAAGTGAATACACCTACTAGTGTTTAGTAGTCAGAAGACAAAAATATTATGAAATAAAAATATGATTTTGTGCATTAAATGGTTTATAGTTTCATTCATCAGTTGGATGAAGACAATGTGATAAAACATATTTTCAAAATATCTCATTCTATAATATTTTAGTAGAATCTTCAGTCTACCTAAGATTCAATGATTGGAAATAATAAATTTTTGATCATTAAACAAATGATGAATTTGAAGTACAAATAATTTACAACAATTTTTGACTATTTGAGTTAATATCAGGAATTTGTTGATCGATTTTATGGTATGTTGATATATTTAAACATCACATTTTAGCACTTTAGTGTCATAATAACTTACATTATTCTTCAAAATATTTACATGTTATTCTAACTAGTTCATTTTTTAATTGTGTTGTGACATTCATTTTCATCGTGTCTTGTGTTTGAATGACATATTTGAGATCGAACATAGGATTAATTTTCTTAAAATCATTTAGTCAAATAGAATAGGTGGTGAAATCAAGAAAATAATCAAGCATAGGGAAATCAACTCAATAAAAAATTTAGACAAAAATATTTGTTGAAGTTGAGGGAGTTGAATTTAATAATTTTTTGAAAGAAATAAATTATTAAGACATTTTTTTATTGAATGAAAAGAGAAGAAAGGAATGTCAGCAGAAAAATAATGGGAATGGAGGTGATCATATGATTGTCACTTCAGTGGATGATATTTTTGATGTTTAGGAATATATTAATATTGATTCTGATAATTATTGTGGGATTGTTGACAATGATTCCAATTTTCACATGACATTAAGGATGGAGTTCTATACATCTTAAAACCCGTGTAATTTTGGGATTTTGAAGATGTGTAATATTGTTTATGTTAATGTTGTAGGTATTAATATTTTTTTAG
Source organism: Viscum album (assembly GCA_963277665.1). Classification (NCBI taxonomy): domain Eukaryota; kingdom Viridiplantae; phylum Streptophyta; class Magnoliopsida; order Santalales; family Viscaceae; genus Viscum; species Viscum album. The sequence continues at coordinate 673,487,606 of OY728133.1, forward strand.
ATACTAGTAGAGAATCTATGCTAATTTTGAGGAATTTTTGATAGACACATGTGGTTTCTCTAATATTATTTCAATATGTGTTCTTAATTGAGATGGTTTTTTCAGTACTTTTGGTGCTGGCCATGGAAATAGTTCCATGGATTCTATGATTGTTTATAGAATAAATAATTAGTCATGTTTGTACTGGAATAGTGGTTATATTTATTTTGATTTTAAAAGCATTATTCAATGTATCATGTCTTGTAAGTTATAGATTATGATTCTTAACCACATTAATGAGTATGTTCATGATTGTCTGGGTGAGATGAATTTACATCCAAGTTTTAAAGGATTTAAATTGGACACATGAAATCACTACAGGGTGTGAAAACATAGTAGAGTGAGATTCATCCATTATATATTTCACAAAAAGTCACATGTATATGAGTATATTCACTCTAATGGTTGTGTTCCTTTGAATAATAAGAGTTTTAGGGGTGGTATTTTTTTGTGATGTGTATTGATGAATACTCACAGAAGATTTAGGTTTATGTTTTAAATGCTAAATGATTGTTTCATGATGTTTTTATGTAATTTTAGGATTTAGATAAGAGGTAATCTTTTCAGATGTTGAAATGTATTCTCACTAAAAATGGGTGTTATTATTGTGGTCATTTTGATTAGTATTACATGCAAAAAGGTATTGAACATTCGAAGACACCACCTATGATACCTCAAGTAAATTGTGTAGCTGAGTAGATTAAATGTACTATATAGTAAATATGTTGACATTTTATATTTCAAGTAATTTTCCCTTAGATATTTAGGGGTGGGAAATTATTTATTGCAACATATATCATCATGTTAACACCTTTGGTTACACTGAAGACAAAAAATCATGGCAGTTTTTTTATTGAAAAGAGATGAATTATGATCATTCGAGTTTTTTAGAATGTAATGATATTTTCATATTCCAATATATGAGAGATATTTTCTAGATGGTAAATCATGAATATATTTTTTTTATTTTCTATATAAACAATGAGTTTTGATACATTTTTTATGACCCTATTTTTAAGAATGTTTTCAGAATCCATGATGTTGTTTTTATATAGGATAAAAATATGATATATTGGTCAGGTAGAATGGTCTACTTCCCTAAATTATAATGAAATTTTTAATCATTATCCAATTTCTAAATCACATTTACCTTATATTGTATATTATTATGATTGTATTTATTTTTTGATTGATGTTCATATTGAAAAGGTTATAGTTGATGTTATTGAGTCAAATGTTTTTATAAAGATCCTCTTATATGGGTTATTAATGAACCTATAGTTTAACTCCAAAGGTTATATTGGCATCACACCATTTTTACTCGGTAATCACCTAATGAGTATGTGGTCTTCACTAATGGGAAGAAACGAAAATCATTTGATGATGTAATGGAAATTTACCAAAAGGATATATGGGTTGAGACAATGGATGATGAGGTTTGATAATTTAATGACAATGATACTTTTGAGATTGTAAATTTAACTATTGGTAATAGATCATTGATGAATTGGATGATTATTCTGATTAAAAATGATGAATCATGTTCAGTTCCACAATAAATATCAAGGTCAGTCATTAATGGATTTTATCAGAAAACTTTTATTGATTTGGATGATATTTTCTCACAAGTTCTAAAAATACCTTCAATTTGTTTAATTATTGAATTAGATACTTGTTTGGAACTGAAAATTGAACAGATATGTGTAAAGATATCATTCCTCCATGTAGATTGAGAGGAGGATACTTATATGGAGAATATTAAGGGTTCTATTGAAAACGTTAAAGAAAATTATGAATGTAGGTCAAATAAGTGTTTTATTTATTTCAATCATGATCTGGGGAAGTTTTATAAGATGTTTTATTCATCATTGTTTTGATTAGGTTTCTAGATGGAATCTTTTGATCATTAAGGTTATTTTCTGATATTTAATGATGATTATTTTATTATATTTATTCATTATATTGACGATATAATTATTATTGTCCATGCTTTTTATAGAATTCACAGATTGAAGATTATTATTTTTTAGTCTTTAATGATGATAGACTTTAGACCATCAAAAAATATTCTTCGTGTGTTTATTATAAATGAAAATAAGGCTAATAATTTATAGTTATCTCATGAGAAATTTTTTGAGAAGCGTATTCTTATATTATATATGGATAGATAAAATGTGGTTATTACTCTTATTTCATTAAATTTTGATCTGAATTCAAGTCAGTCACCTTCTACCGATGAAGAGAAAAATGATAAGTAGAACATACCATAATCAACTTTTTTTGGTTTTTTTCTGTATGTGATAGTATGTACTATACCGGATGTTTCTCTTACAATTGGTCTGGTCAGTCGTTTTCTGTATAATCTTGTTAGACAGTAGTAGCGTGAAGTTAAGTATATATTATTTTTTATATTCATGCTACTTTTTCTCTGAGACTGTGAATTTGAAATGGCGAACCTATGATTTTTTGACTTCATAAAATTATATATGGTAGAAGATATGGTTTTTTGGAAGTATACTTCATGATATTTAATCACTTATTAAAGAGGACATGTATCTTACTGGTCTATGTTAAAGAGATGTATAGATTTATCTACTGCTGAGTTTGAATTCACTAAAGCTACAGATGCATGAAAAGAATTATAGTTGATAACTTTTTTTAAAGATATCAATTTTAATCAAGCTTGGTATGATTTATTTTTGTTATAGTCAGAGTGCAATTTTATTGGTAAATAATATCACCATTCATGGATGGTCGAAACATATTTTTTCTATATAACTGAATCCATAATATCCTTGATTAGAGATAGTTGGATCATGAGAAGATCCAAACTGATGACAATGTCTTAGAAGTTGTAAGAACACGGATCTTCGTTTCAGGTATGCCTTTCCTATTTCGGGAGTTTTTGAGAAAAATAAAGTTTCTAAAAAATTTTATGTACACATCTTGTACTCTTTTCAGGCTCAAAGTCATGTACTGGTCATGTCTGGGCCACACACATGTTGTGTAGGGGTGACAAGGAGGCCGATTTTGGCGAAGTATGGAAAGACCTTGTAAACACCGTGTACTTTCTTTTTTTCATTAAACGGACTGGGGTCACGCCTGATGCACCAAAACATCTTCTTCTAGGTTCAGTTCGTCTGAGCGCGCCGAGGATCTGCGAATCTTCGACAGGCCCATGCCTCTCCGTCCATTCTTTGATTCGAGCACCGTTGATTATGTTTGAATAGCAGCGATGATATCTCCCTTCTTCTTGATCCTTCTTTTCCAATTCCTCCTCCTTCTCAAGTTATCGTGGTTTATGTGTTTCATACTTTTTCTCAGATCTACAATTATATAAGGAGAATCGGTCTTCTTTGTTCACGTATATCAGTATCCTAGAATCGAGGTAGGTGGTTTATTCCTTTCTATAGAATTTATTGGAGTATTTTGTGAAAATTCCACCAATACCCTTGAAGGGGATATCGTGTGTTACCTGTTTTCCCTATTTTTCATGCTTTTCATGATTGTTTGAGTAGAGGTAAATGCTTGTAAATTTGGATAATATATATTGTGTTCATGTTCTTTGCCATTCATGTTATTCTTATTACGCATTTTTCAAGATTCCATAACTAGTTTTAGGATAGTGGAATTGTTATACTGTTATGCTATTGTGCCTTAGAATCATAGCCAAATATTTCATCAGGTTTACTTGGGCGGTACACACGCGCTGAGCATGTTATTTTCACACAGGACTATGAGAACCTAGTGTAGTAGACCATAGGGAGAATGGACGTAAGGGCTTATCTAGAGTGCCTTTTAATAAGACGCGAGACCACAATGGGAATTGACGATGAATGATTCCCCAGAGAGTCTGTAGTTCCACAACATGGGCCACAGGGGGGAATTAGACATTGATTGCTTCCCCAGAGATCCATTAGAAGCATACGAGACTATAGGGGGAATTGACGGTGAGTGCTTCCTCAGAAAGTATACTCTTAGCTGAACCAGAGGGGTTAGAATTTGTGTGCCTCCTAGAGGGTTGCTAGTACTTGTAGGTTGAACCATAGGGGTTAGGCTATGAGATCTCCATAGAGGGTTAAATATTTTACTCATGTTGTTGGTTGTTTACTTGTGTACTTTATATGCTAGAACTGTGGTTTGTAGCTGATATGTGCTTTTCTGTTTACTGCGTCCTGCAGTCTTACTTTCCTTGTATTCATTGACTGTTAGGCAGAAATCTTTGGGTGATTTCCTACGGGGATTGTATATCACACCCTGTTTGGGTCATGCTTTAGGGCCCAATAATACTATTTTGATGCAGGTATAGATAAGGGAAAGCACACTTCTACATTAGGTGTTTGACTTGCAGTGGAAATGGAGAGCATGGGACCAAGCTACGACTTGCGATGCTGCTGGAGTTTATTTTTCTTTAGTAATTTCTGTGTAGTTGTATTTCATCACATTGTGGTGTTTTCTGTTTTCCTTAATTACCTATACCTACTGAACCATTACTATCATTACTATATATTTATTCTTCCACTATTTGGTTACGGTCATGTATGTTGTTACCACTTCCGCTATTGACTGTTGTTTTCCTTACCTTGTATACCTTACCAAATGAGGGCATAGTTTCCCCAATAACTTACCATGGCCCTCAATGCTAGTCGGCAGCCTCTAGCATTTGGGGAAATGTGTTTGAGGTCATGTGGTGAACCGGGTACAGGGAACTTGTGGAGGGGCTCCAGATTCGAGTCCTTACAAAGTGGTATCAGAGGGAGTTTCTTTTCCGTTGCATTACTGTTTGGAGACTTTAGCCAGGGATAGGACGGATTCTGTACTTGGTATTAAGCTGTGCTCAGGAGTAGCTAACCCGTGTACATGAAAAATCCAAACTACCTTGTTAATTTTAGTTTTCTAGATTTTATATTTTACAGTTGATATGATTTCACATAGAGTGATTCACATGCTTTGTGTTATTATTTTCTAGATGATTGTGGTTCTATTTCTGTCCCAAACTCGATGAGATAAGGGTATGCCATCTCATGCATCATATAGGCACTTGTAGAAATCACATACCATGCATTCTTTCCATGCCATCTAGGGTGCATTATCAATTGCATGCTGTTGTGATAGACTTTGTGAAGATTATGCATGATGTTGTGATAGATTCTTGATAGAATCTCTACTTCCATTGTTAGAGGATTGTTTGTTTCCTACAGTGCTTAAATGAACGAAAAATTTTGATTCTTGAGGTGTTATGAGACCTCTTGAATCGGAAATTGGTGGATCATGATCCTGTTTTCTATTGTCCGTGACTATAGGAGATGCAATGCTTTGATTCGCAGGGAGCATGGGACCTCACGAATCGGAAGATGGCACCTCATTGCCTTGTTTTCTGTGTTTTCTGGGCTTATGTGTAGTTTCTGAGCTACTGCCGGGAAAAACCAAGAATACATGGATTGTACTTTATTAATACATGTCCTGTAGTTTTTAGACTATGTCACTGACCATGTGAGCAAGGAAACGCTGTTGAGGAAATAACTTCAGGAATAAGCTGCGTACGGTTGTTACACGCCGTGTAGTTTGGAGCTGTGTAAACAGTCGTTTCACTGACAACACAGGTCGGGGATGCTCGTGTAGAACTGGCTATGTTGTAAAGGAACATGTTGTGTATTCTTGTCAAGGAACTCGGCTGTGTCACGAACAACATGGTTCAGCATCACCTTCTCTTAGACACGCTTCGTTGTTTTTGGAACACACTGTGTAGTCTTGTCCAGGTACCCGGGCGTGTCACGAACAACACAGGACGGTGTCGCCTTCACCTATACACACCGTGTTTGTTTGGAACATTCCATGTAAGGTTGAGCCATGTAAACAGCCTTTTATTTAACAACACGGGTGGGAGAAGCCTGGTCTAGTACACGCTGTGTTCATTCGGAACACGCCGTGTAGTCTCAGCCGTGTAGCCGGCCGTGTAACTGAAAACATGGGTCATTGACACCATGTCTACTACAGGCTATGTCCACAGGGAAAACTCTGTGTAGCTCAGTTTAAGAAGACCGTTTTGGTTATCCATGCAAGGAGACACGGGCAATGGTGTGGAGTTAAGTACATGTCGTGTACAGTTTATACACGCCATGTAGTCATGTTTTGTAAATCTAGTGTGTTTCTTTCACCTATGTATGTTATTTACTCCTTGGTTCTCTATCCTTGTTTTTAATAATCTAAGGAATGCATTTGATCTTTCAGAGCTATGCATATGAGATGTCCTCTAGTTGTACGTCAGTTGTCAGGTAGTGATCAGACGCCAGATATGGCTGATCAGGGACTTCCTGCCGATCCACCAGTCGGGCCAGCCTTGGCACCGACGGTCATACCACTTGCAGGCATTGATACAAAGTTCATGGAAGGTTTTATGAGGTTGATGCAGACCTTTCAGAGTGAACCTCATCCTACCATGACTATGGAAGACTTGACGCAGGTTTTCCAGTAGCAGCATCCTTCTACTTTTTTGGGGGAAGGAGGACATCATCCTACAGAGTCACGGCTAGAATCCATGCTGACTATATTCGAGCATCTGAAGACGCCTCCAGAGATGCGGGTCAATCTTGACACCAACATGCTCCGAGAATCCTCCACGAGGTGGTGGGATGTGATCTCACAGGCGGGTCATCAGCAGGTTATGTCTTGGGAGGAGTTTCAGCGCGTCTTTTATGACTACTTCTACCCAGATACCATGATGGCCGACCGAGCCCAGGAGTTCATGAGCGTAGAGCAGGGTACTCTTTCTGTCATGGAGTATTCTTCTCGTTTTACCGAGCTGCAGCATTTCACACACTTCCAGGATGGGAGAGGGGTGTTCTTATAAAGGAAGTTTGATGATGGTCTCGGGATATCTACTCGCAGGTGAATCTCTTCCAGTTGACTTCCATAACATCTATCAACAACCAGGTACTAATTGTCGAGCGCAATCTGAGAGACTCCGGAGCTACGAGCCAGGGAGGTTATGCATCCAGATCTAATTTTCCTACAGATGACAACAAGAAGTGTTGTAGGGAGTCTACATGTGGTGATCCAAGGAAGAGAAATGCATCGTCAGGAAGCAAGGTAGTATACTACCAGTGTGGCCGGTCAGGGAACACGAGGCTGCAATACCAGAGAGACCTAGTTGAGTGACGATCTTGTGGCAAGATGGGTCACCATCAGCATTTCTGCCAGGTTTTCTAACCAGCAGCTGGTGACCAGGGTTCTTCTATGACTCCTCATTCAAGAGCAGCACCACTAGTTTCTCACTAGTTAGGGAACTGGTGTTCTTCCGGCCATTCGGGATGAGGTGGAGGTCGAGGTCGTGGCATTCAGCCAATAGTCCCTAAGATCCACCAAGGTGGATCATCTCAGAGAGGTCAGCCAGGGGCACATGGCTGTGGTACGTGATAGTATTTCTCAGTGGAGCTGAAATATCTTGAGCAGGATCCCGACCCTTCTACAGTTCGTGGTACGATTTTAGAAACCTTAGTTTTATCTTCATCTCCTTTTGATACTGGTGCTATGCATAATATTATCTCGTTTGCTTTCACGGAGAGACTTGGGCTCTATATCATTTCTTCTGTAGACTCATTGACACTAGACACACCTTTGGGGATGAGGAAAGCTATTGTATGTCAGTGTAGAGAGTTCCCTCTATAGGTGGTAGGGTATCATTTCGTATGGGATCTCTATGTCTTAGATATGACAAGCTATGATTTCATTCTTGGGATAGACTGGTTGGTTCCCTTTTAGGCAGTCGTCGACTATTATCACCGCAGGTTGAGTATCGTTTCACCATAGGGTGAATCTTTTATTCGTAGAGGCAAATGGGTTGTTCAGGCGAGTCGAGCCGGACTAGAGCATCATGGGATGGGAAGGGTGATAACCCAGATTACTAGTCTTTATCAGGATGATCAAGGGACTCACAGTTGTACTTTCCTCTATTGGTGCATCGTTTTAGGGATGTCTTTCTAGAGGACTTTTTGGGTTTGCTTATGGAGCGTGAGGTAGACTTTTCAATTGAGCTCATTCCAGGAGCAGCACTGGTGTCCATAACTTCTTATAGGATGGCTACACTAGAGTTTTAGGAGCTCAAGAAGTAGTTGGAGGAGTTACTGGAAAAGGGGTTCATCCAACCCAGTACTTCTCCTTGGGGTTCACCTATCAGCTTTGCCAAAAAGGCATATGGTACCCTTCGACTTTGTGTGGATTATCAGAAGCTGATCCAGTTGAAAGTCAATAATGATATCCCTTTCTGAGGATCGATGATCTCTTTGATCAGCTTCGAAGAGCCCGAGTGTTCTCAAAGATTGACTTCAGTTCCTGCTATCATCAGTTGCACGTTAGACCATCAGATATACCTCTCATAGCCTTCAGGAGCATGTACGGTGTCTACGAGTATACGGTCATGCCATTTGGTCTAACGAATGAGCGTACAGTCTTCATGGCACTGATGAACTGAGTGATCCATCCTTAGTTGGACTCCTTCATCGTGGTCTTCATGGACGATATCTTGATGTACTCTCATACTCAACACGACCATGCTACCTATGTTGAGATCCTTCTGAGTACACTGAGAGAGCATCAGATTTATGCTAAACTCTAGAAGTACCACATATGGATGGATCAGATTCACTTCTTGGGTCATGTCATCTCAGAGGCAGAGGTATCTATGGACCCAGAGAAAGTGAGATCTGTAGTTTCCCAAGAGAAAACGAAGAAAGTTTTTGAGGTATAGAGTTTTCTAGGGCTGTCTGGATACTAAAGAGGATTCATTAAAGACTTTTCATGCCTACAAACACCTTTGACAGGTCTGACCACGAAGGGGGCGAAGTTCTTATGGTCAGATTCCTGCGATTCAGCTGTTCAAGAGCTGAAGGGAAGGATGATGTCAGCACCAATACTATTCTTTCCAGATCCAGGAAAGAGCTACACTGTTTATTGTGATGCTTCATGTATCATACTAGGCTATGTACTTAGGTAGAATGGTTGTGTCGTTGCATATGGATCTAGACAGTTGAGGCCACATGGGAGGAACTACCCTATGCATGATTTGGAGTTGGCATCTGTTGTTCACGCCATACGTTGTTGGAGACATTATCTTTTGGGAGAGCACTTTGTGGTCTTCACTGACCATAAGAGTCTAAAGTACATCTTCAATATGCATGATCTGAATCTGAGACAACATAGGTGGGTCGAGTATCTTCAGTATTTTGATTTTGATCTTGCCTATACACTGGGAAAGGGAAAAACAATGACAGATGCGTTGAGCAGGAGAACTCAGATTCAGATAGTTCTGGAGGCCAGTAGTGAGTGGCAGCTGATGGATCTGTTCTCTGAGATGAATCTGGAGGTCCACAACAGACAGGGATAGACTTACCTTTCTTTTGTAGCTATTACCTCTATGCTTCTTGAGCGGGTACGGATGAGGCAGCTATCAGACTCAGAAGTCTTAGTCCTGTGGGAGAGCGTATTAGGAGAGGAACGTCTTCCTAGATGGACAGTGGGAAAGGATGAGATCTTGTGATTATAAGGACGCGTATGGGTGCCAGTAGACATACACGAGGAGAAGATGTAGGATTTTCATTCCTCAGTTTGGGCAATTCATCCTGGCATCACCAAGATGTATCAGGATCTTCATCGCTAGTATTGGTAGCCAGGAATGAAGATAGATGTTGTTAGTTGTGTCATGAGACGTTCTACTTGTCAGTAGGTGAAGGTAGAGCATCAACGACCAGTAGGCATTTTACATCAGTTACCCATTCCAGAGTGGAAGTGGAATGATGTTGCAATGGACTTCGTGATAAGTTTTCCAAAGTCTCCCTGAGGTAAAGATGTTGTTCTGGTTGTCGTTGACAGGCTTATGAAGGTTTCACACTTCTTTCCAATCAAGGAGAACTTCAGTGTTGATGATCTGGGAAGACTTTACATCCAGGAGATTGTACGTCTGCATGGAGTTCCACAATTTATTGTTTCAGACAGGGATGTGTTCCTTAACTCTATGTTCTTGTAGGGACATCAAAAGGCCTTGGGTACACATGTACTTTTGAGTACAACATACAATCCCCAGACAGATGGCCAGTCCAAGAGTATGATCCAGGTGCTTGAGGTTATGCGCCAAGCATGCATCCTAGAATTTTGTTGTTCTTGGGAGAAGCATATCCCTCTTGTGGATTTTTCCTACAACAACTGTTTCCAGGAGACTATTTAGATGTCACCTTATGAGGCCTTGTATGGTAGGCCATGACGATCACCCTTATGTTGGCTGGAGGCATGAGTGGAAGCTTTGCTCAGACCTCGTCTTCTTTAGGAGATCTCAGAGCAGATAGAGTTGATTCGGAAGAGGATGGCTACAACACATTCTCAGCAGAAGTCTTATACTGATTAGCGGTGACGACCCCTACTGTTTGAGGTCGAGGACCGGGTTTTCCTATGTGTCACACTGAGGTTGTGACACATGAGGATTCAGAGGTAGGGTAATCTTTCACCGCGTTATGTTGGGTTGTTTGAGGTTTTGGAGAGAGTTGGGCAGGTCGCCGATAGGTTGCAGGTACCCCAGAGGTACCAGGCCATGAACGACGTCTTCCATGTCTCTCAACTCTGACATTACTTTTTAGACCCGTCTCATGTCATTCAGCCCGAGGAGGTTGTGCTCGATGTTGATGCGTCGTTTGGGGAGAATCCCATCTGGATTGTTGATCGATGTACAAAGGTTCTCCATCGGTTGACTATCCCTCTTGTACGGGTGCTGTGGTATCATGGGCCAGTATAGGACGAGACCTTGGAGAGGGAGGCCAATGTACTATCGCAGTGGCCGGAGTTGTTCGGGGTTTTTTCTTCTACGCCTTTCTAGATAAATTCAGGGACAAATTTCTATTAAGGGGGATGTTTTTAAGAACCAAGATATTAATTTCATGTAAGACTATTATTTTTCTGGAGTTTTTGAGAGAAATAATGTTTCTAGAAATTTTGGAAGTACATGTCGTGTACTTTCTGAGTACACGTCGTGTAATCTTTTCCCTCTCAAAGCTATGTACTAGCATGTTCGGGCCACACACATTTTGTGTAGGCGTGATGTGGTGGCCGATTTTGGGGGAGTCTGGAATGATGTAACGCCCCGACCCCAGCTACCCAGAGTCGGTGCATTAATTCGTAACATTGGCATGATCACAAGAAAGATCAAATCTCGAAAGACCGATTGGTTTAGTAGCCTTGGAAACACTGGATATATTCATAAGTTTTACATTACATCATAAAATTAAAAACTACTACAACAACATAATGTCTCCATAATCCACACTCATATCCCCACATAATATCCCTGCAGGTCATTCATAATTTACTTCTTCACTTCCTGGGAAAAATAAAACATAGAAAAGGGGTGAGCTCAAATGCCCAGTAAGGATAACAATATAGCGGAAACCTTCATAAATAAGAATAAACATTTAAGGCAATGCATTACTAAAACAAAAGCCTTTTAAACTTGAACTTCAACATAGTATGGCAAAAGTAAAATGAAATAATGCCATTTACTTATTCACATGGATATTCTACTAATCGAATAATCACATGCAAAAATCAATAACCACTTTCATAATGTTGGAATGCATAATGCTAAACGTTAATTTCTTTGTCTAGGCCTCATCCCAAGACCTAGGGGTTACTTCTAACCGGAACCCAACCCGGAGTGCCTCTAATAACCGGACACCAACCCGGAGTGCCTCTAATAACCGGACACCAACCCGGAGTGCCTCTAATAACCGGACACCAACCCGGAGGGCATACTTTTACCAGTCCCTAACCTGGAGGGCTTACTTTAACCAGTCCCCAACCTGGAGGGCTTACTTTAACCAGTCCCCAAACTGGAGGGCTTACTTTTACCAGTCCCCAACCCGGTACATACTTGTTTAGCACATTCATCTGAAGAAAAGTTTGAAATATAACATAAACATTCAGATTAAAACTAGCATACGAAATGTCAATAGTTTCACCATAAACTATGAATGGTATAAAATAGCACATCCACAGTCAAACATATCACAAAACCTTCAATACAATATAGAAGTTTTGTATTATAATAAATCAACTTCAAATAAGCGTAAAATCTATTAAAGGATGTTGACATAGATGAAATCAAAACACTTTTTAGAGAAATATCTCTTTCTATTTTTGAAATCATTTAAGAGCCATATAAAATAAAACATTTTCTTGAAAATATTCTTGTAAGCTTGTAAGGAAAGCTTTGACGATTTTATAACGGCGGAAAATAACCGCACCCGCCGTATAAGTTAAAAAAACATTCTTACCTCAATTCTGTCGAAAAGGTTAAAAAGGACCTTGTTTTGAAAACGACTGAAAGATTCCTTTATAAAACTCTTATAAAAAGTCAAACACGGGTATAAATTACTTTAACCCATATTCTTGTAAATAGTAAAAAAATGTTTTGAAATACATTTCGAAGAAACATGGATGTGGATGATAAAGAGATCCCAGTAGATTATTACGTATAATACAACCTCGGATAATGAAGAGATTGTGAAATAACCCTTACCTTGTACTTTTCCTTGGATGGGGTAGGTTAACCTCCTGTATAATGATGAAATAGTTGTGATTAAATTATACAAGAATCATATATAATTATATGATATCATATATGATCTTTTAACATTGATTTGTTAATAATATCTTAGAATTATCGTCGTTTCGGGAGTTAACTTACTCATTTTCTTTTATATGTTTTGTTACATAAGCCATGGTTTTTGTATCGTATTCATATCCAGAATGATATATAGTCCTTAAACATCATTTTTAAAACATCAAATGATAATTATATTTGAATGGATACGATGGAGAATGAATCTCATCGCGTTCGTGGAGACGGTAGTCCGTACGTACGCACGAGTGACAATATCATTCTTTTGATATTAAAATAATATATAAATGGATGGTATATCATATATACAGAATCATTAACATGTTATATTTATTATTTACATGAGTTACACATCATTATTATACCCATCCAAATAATATTATATTGAATAACAATTACACCACGATGTGGAGACGGTAAGCCGTACGTACGCACGTATGGTGACATGTTATTCAAAGGGTGGATAGAATACTGAATATGATTGTACCATATTTATAATAACATCAGAGTATATGTGAGATACTGGAGTTATTATTTTAGAATGGTAAGAACAAAGGAAGAAGAAGTGGATGAAGAAATGAACTTGGAGAAGGGTGGTGAAATCATTACCTCTTCTTCGGGTTCTTCCTTTTGATTTGATCAAAAGGGCTCCTTAGGTTGGATTTCTGATAAAACTAAGGCCTCTAGGTTGTAGTGAGGGATGTTGGGAGAGTATTTGGGCAGAGTTTGGCCGAACCAAAAGGCTTTGAAGGTGTGAAGAAATGATAAGGAGGAGTGCCCTTTTATAAGAGGGGTGAGGGGCACCTTTGGAAAAGCTAGAAATATTAATTTATAATAAAGTCATATTCGGTTTACAATGGCTCCAAAGTTGACTATTCAAAGGCTAAGGTGGGGATAGGTCGAAAACCACTCAACCAATAGAATTTAGACAGGTTTGGGTACTTATATTAACCTTATCTTTAAGTATTAACTCTAAGTTAATTAGTTTCACTTTTACAATGTCTCTTTGTATTTTTATATAATATGGTTAATAAACTTACTATATACATCCAAGAAACCCCCAAGTTGTACATTAATGATGAACCTTTCATGATATAAGTCTCTTGGCCGATCCTTAGATTTTTAGGAATTTAATATCAATTAATAATATAATATTTGTTTTAAGAACTCTTTTATGTCAATTTTGACACTATTCAATAGTTGATTTTTGTGAAACTCATAACAGATTGATTACTTCGAAAAAAGTCAATTAAATAAATCCTAATATATCATATTATCCTAGAAAATTAGTTTAATTCATTAAAAGTTTCATATTATATTTATTTGGGTATTTATAATATCAATTATTTTAATTTTTCACTATTATAGTAATTACTGCATCAGTATTGTGTCATAAATAAAATAAATTATTTAATGTCTAAAAATTATAAATAAAATGTCATTATGTAGAAATCTTTTTAGCTTTCTAATTAATATTTATAATCTAAAATACAACATATATAACCCTATGTAACAATTGTTTTTCTAAAAGATATATGCTTGTGTCATTTTTGTATTCATTTTAACTTAATTAAAATAAAGTGTCATTATCACTTACAAGTGGATCCATGGGGTCCAAAAATAGACCCAAAGATTCCCATGGTCGACCATGTATCAACCAATAGGGTTAAGACACGTTTTAGGGTAATTTAGTATTATTATAATATTATTTTTTAACCCTTATTTACCGGATTTACCCTTAACCATGATAAATAAAATATTTACCGTAGTAATTATTCAAAATGTCTAAAAATAAAAGTTACCTATTTACACAATTTGAAAATCCTGATTCCAAATATGGAATCCATTTTCCTAAATTCAAAACACAGAAGTGGCAGAAATTAATTTAAAATTAATTCCCGCTGTCAAAACAAAAAGCGTGTTTTTAAGAGATAATAACTATCAAAAGATTGACACTTGTTTATGTTCGGTTTAATTGTAAAATTATGTCCAATGACCAAAATTATATTAAATAATAAAAATATATTCTAAATATATTTTAAAACCACTCAAATTCATAATTTATCACTATTAATTATTTTGATTAAAAAAGTTGTTTTTAATTAAAATTTAGTAATTTTCACTATTCATCAAAATATAAAAGTTATCCGAAAAGTACCAAAATTTCACCTTAGGCTAAATTTGATATTCCGAATCCAAAAATGAAGTCCATTTTAAAATATAATATATATATAACTTCAAAAATTAGGTATTACTATTCATAACAGCTAGTTTGATTGGTTACGGTGTGTTAGAACTCGAAGTTGCGTACAACACACGCTACTGTTTTATTCAAAGGAAAGCGTACCGTGGAAGCTTGGGATGTTTCATTTTAAATTTTTTGATGTCTCCATTTAGTCAAAAAGTTTAAAATATTTTATTTAAAAAGGTTTCACTATCAAAAGTTGATAAAAGTGTAATACTGAAAATGAATCTGTTCTTGCATTATGACTAAGAAACTCATAATATGGATTCTAAAATTATAAGGATTATATAAAGTTTAAAATTTAGTTAATACTATTCATGACCTCTTTTAATGGATTTTTTTTGGTAAGTCATGGTGAAATTGAACTCAGTGTTGCGTGTAGTGCAAGTTATTGAATAACACACTATGAAATCTTGGGGTGTTACATTCTCCCCTCCTTCAATAAATTGCGTCCTCGCAATTTGAAATTGTTCTTCAAAAATAAAAGGTTGAAAGTAGAAAATATATTTGTGGGAATACCCACATCGGAAATTGGGTTACTAAAATTTAGTCTTAATATGAGGAAAAGAGAAATCAAAGGGTCATCACCAAATTATGATCTTGATTAGGAGAACATTGGTGGCAATTAGAGACATATAATTGGAGGAAAAACGTAAATATTTATAGGTAGTGATTGAGGTCATCATTCACAAAAAAGTATAAAATTTAGGTCCTTAAACTCATCAATCTATGATGATTTGAAGTACCATCGGTTCAACAAAATATAGGGTATTGGGATAACACATTTTTGACGTTTAAAAATATCTTAGTTGAAATCCCACATCGAAAAATGAATTAACGAGGCCTCTATTTAAAATAAAGAGTCGAAAGTATGAAGATTACCGAAAATAACACATACTAGGGTTCCATGTAGGAAAATATGGATATGGAAGAAAAATCTAACCATCAATTATCTGATGGAGAGTGGTAGAGAACATGGCTATAAAAAGGCCAACAATCCCAAAGCCATAAATTAGTGATGATTTAAGGTACCATCTAGGAAAACATTTTTGTTCAAAGTTGCTTTTCTTAATATTGAGGAATTCATTTATGTGATTGGCTAAGATCATAAGGAGATATACTTACTTTATAATTAGAGTTTTATCCATTAATAAATTTCTACCACAAACTCATCTTTCACTCTAAAATATAATAGAATGTAAAAAAATTCTATTTACACTATTCGTATAGGGTTCCAAAATAAATGAATTTATAATTCATCAACAAGATCTTTTAATAAAAACTACATTATTTAATCCAGGACATCTCGTGGGCCAGTGGTAGGTGATACACCCTTGTCACCCTTCGGTTGCGGGTTCAAGTCTTGCAGCCTTGCCGGACGCGATGGGTTGCCGCCCGACCTCCGGGTTGTCCTTTTATGGTAATCCAAAATAATCCAAACTAGAACTATCCAAAATACTTCTGTCCAAACTCACAGTCCAACATTTATAAGGAAGGTAAACATAATATAGATCCTTTTTACCCCGCAATAGCATATGAATACCTTCATCTTGTATTCTTTTAATAAATTGAAACATCTTGAATTACCATATTCCTTATTGATTACATTCATGCTCCCTTATTCCATATAGAATGCTGGATATACTTCATCAATCCAAAAATGTTTTAAACCCCAACAATGATGGAATATACAAATCATTAATCAGTTCCAAGGTAGTCAATAATATCCAATATATTTTTTCCAAAATAATCATGTATTATTCTAAAATCACTACCTCGGTATCAGAACTATATTATGGTTTATCATTCTCTCAACCATATATTTTCCAAAAATTTATCCTGCTATTGAGTCACTTTTCTTTGTTCCACACAATCTCAAGTCCTTAATGAAATAGTACTGCAGTACAATCCTTATATACTCCATAATTATTATAACAAGTACATTGTTGATACAACACTCAATTGACATAATCAACATAAGAACTCTAATCATTCCTCTTCATCTTTGGTAGTATCATAACTTGATTATTATCCAATAGCATCATTTGCGTCATAGTCTGATGACTGGGACATAGGTTCACGTAGTGTCCAAACTCCTTGCAAATGAATCATTGTACATTTGAAACCATTTTATTACCCTTGCAGTCACGTACTTTTTCCCCTTTTCCTCCACACTTATAACAAACTCCCATTCCTTTCAGGCAAGTTCTAGGGTGTTTCTTTCCACAGTTACCACATATGGGAAAATTCTTCTTTTCCCTCTTCCCTTTATCCATCTTTCTCTCTTCTATCCTTTTCTTCTATTTCTTCCCTTCAAAGCCATAGGACTCAGTAATCTCTTTACTTATCTTATCAATACATGATATTATTTCTTCATATGATGATAATACATGGGAGACTATTTCTCTTATAAATTCTAGCTTAAGACCATGAAAGATATGATCCTTCCTTCTCTTTGGATCATGTGCATTTCTGGAGTTCTCATTCCTTCTACTGGGCGCCATTTCTAAACAATGGCATAAACTAGATCAGTTTATGAATCAAAATACATAATCCCATACTTATAAAACACTTAACATAAATTGAACTATTTATGGATATAATCCATAATCATAAGAATGTTTTCTTTGAGGAAGTATATACTCATAATCCCTTCAAAATGATTTGTAAAGAAAATGAGAGTTATCCTAAGCATATCCCCCGGGAGTGTCGTAACCAAGAGTGCAGCAAGGCCCGTTGTCGTGCACCAGTTCCCGTTCGAGTCTAGCTCAAAGAGGTGTTTTCGGGTTTTACCCCTAGGTACATCTGTGCCAGAGCCGCCTCTACCTGCTCGTATCCAGACAGGGATGTATTGCTTGGAAAACTCAAAAAATCTCTACAATACCAAAATTCTAGGAAGTTCATCTATACTAATCCTCAAAGTTCATCTTAGGTCTACGTGCTCTAATCAGAGTTTATCTAAATCTAGCTTCCAAGGTTTGTACTAAACTTCCTCTGATACCAACTGTAACGCCCCGACCCCAGCTACCCAGAGTCGGTGCATTAATTCGTAACATTGGCATGATCACAAGAAAGATCAAATCTCGAAAGACCGATTGGTTTAGTAGCCTTGGATACACTGGATATATTCATAAGTTTTACATTACATCATAAAATGAAAAACTACTACAACAACATAATGTCTCCATAATCCACACTCATATCCCCACATAATATCCCTGTAGGTCATTCATAATTTACTTCTTCACTTCCTGGGAAAAATAAAACATAGAAAAGGGGTGAGCTCAAATGCCCAGTAAGGATAACAATATAGCGGAAACTTTCATAAATAAGAATAAACATTTAAGGCAATGCATTACTAAAACAAAAGCCTTTTAAACTTGAACTTCAACATAGTATGGAAAAAGTAAAATGAAATAATGCCATTTACTTATTCACATGGATATTCTACTAATCGAATAATCACATGCAAAAATAAATAACCACTTTCATAATGTTGGAATGCATAATTCTAAACGTTAATTTCTTTGTCTAGGCCTCATCCCAAGACCTAGGGGTTACTTCTAACCGGAACCCAACCCGGAGTGCCTCTAATAACCGGACACCAACCCGGAGTGCCTCTAATAACCGGACACCAACCCGGAGTGCCTCTAATAACCGGACACCAACCCGGAGGGCATACTTTTACCAGTCCCTAACCTGGAGGGCTTACTTTAACCAGTCCCCAACCTGGAGGGCTTACTTTAACCAGTCCCCAACCTGGAGGGCTTACTTTTACCGGTCCCCAACCCGGTACATACTTGTTTAGCACATTCATCTGAAGAAAAGTTTGAAATATAACATAAACATTCAGATTAAAACTAGCATACGAAATGTCAATAGTTTCACCATAAACTATGAATGGTATAAAATAGCACATCCACAGTCAAACATATCACAAAACCTTCAATACAATATAGAAGTTTTGTATTATAATAAATCAACTTCAAATAAGCGTAAAATCTATTAAAGGATGTTGACATAGATGAAATCAAAACACTTTTTAGAGAAATATCTCTTTCTATTTTTGAAATCATTTAAGAGCCATATAAAATAAAACATTTTCTTGAAAATATTCTTGTAAGCTTGTAAGGAAAGCTTTGACGATTTTATAACGGCGGAAAATAACCGCACCCGCCGTATAAGTTAAAAAAAACATTCTTACCTCAATTCTGTCGAAAAGGTTAAAAAGGACCTTGTTTTGAAAACGACGGAAAGATTCCTTTATAAACCTCTTATAAAAAGTCAAACACGGGTATAAATTACTTTAACCCATATTCTTGTAAATAGTAAAAAAATGTTTTGAAATACATTTCGAAGAAACATGGATGTGGATGATAAAGAGATCCCAGTAGATTATTACGTATAATACAACCTCGGATAATGAAGAGATTGTGAAATAACCCTTACCTTGTACTTTTCCTTGGATGGGGTAGGTTAACCTCCTATATAATGGTGAAATAGTTGTTATTAAATTATACAAGAATCATATATAATTATATGATATCATATATGATCTTTTAACATTGATTTGTTAATAATATCTTAGAATTATCGTCGTTTCGGGAGTTAACTTACTCATTTTCTTTTATATGTTTTGTTACATAAGCCATGGTTTTTGTATCTTATTCATATCCAGAATGATATCTAGTCCTTAAACATCATTTTTAAATCATCAAATGATAATTATACTTGAATGGATACGATGGAGAATGAATCTCATCGCGTTCGTGGAGACGGTAGTCCGTACGTACGCACGAGCGACAATATCATTCTTTTGATATTAAAATAATATATAAATGGATGGTATATCATATATACAGAATCATTAACATGTTATATTTATTATTTACATGAGTTACACATCATTATTATACCCATCCAAATAATATTATATTGAATAACAATTACACCACGACGTGGAGACGGTAAGCCGTACGTACGCACGTATGGTGACATGTTATTCAAAGGGTGGATAGAATACTGAATATGATTGTACCATATTTATAATAACATCAGAGTATATGTGAGATACTGGAGTTATTATTTTAGAATGGTAAGAACAAAGGAAGAAGAAGTGGAAGAAGAAATGAACTTGGAGAAGGGTGGTGAAATCATTACCTCTTCTTCGGGTTCTTCCTTTTGATTTGATCAAAAGGGCTCCTTAGGTTGGCTTTCTGATCAAACTAAGGCCTCTAGGTTGTAGTGAGGGATGTTGGGAGAGTATTTGGGCAGATTTTGGCCGAACCAAAAGGCTTTGAAGGTGTGAAGAAATGATAAGGAGGAGTGCCCTTTTATAAGAGGGGTGAGGGGCACCTTTGGAAAAGCTAGAAATATTAATTTATAATAAAGTCATATTCGGTTTACAATGGCTCCAAAGTTGACTATTCAAAGGCTAAGGTGGGGATAGGTCGAAAACCACTCAACCAATAGAATTTAGACAGGTTTGGGTACTTATATTAACCTTATCTTTAAGTATTAACTCTAAGTTAATTAGTTTCACTTTTACAATGTCTCTTTGTATTTTTATATAATATGGTTAATAAACTTACTATATACATCGAAGAAACCCCCAAGTGGTACATTAATGATGAACCTATCATTATATATGTCTCTTGGCCGATCCTTAGATTTTTAGGAATTTAATATCAATTAATAATATAATATTTGTTTTAAGAACTCTTTTATGTCAATTTTGACACTATTCAATAGTTGATTTTTGTGAAACTCATAACAGATTGATTACTTCGAAAAAAGTCAATTAAATAAATCCTAATATATCATATTATCCTAGAAAATTAGTTTAATTCATTAAAAGTTTCATATTATATTTATTTGGGTATTTATAATATCAATTATTTTAATTTTTCACTATTATAGTAATTACTGCATCATCATTGTGTCATAAATAAAATAAATTATTTAATGTCTAAAAATTATAAATAAAATGTCATTATGTAGGAAATCTTTTTATCTTTCTAATTAATATTTATAATCTAAAATACAACATTTATAACCCTATGTAACAATTGTTTTTCTAAAAGATATATGCTTGTGTCATTTTTGTATTCATTTTAACTTAATTAAAATAAAGTGTCATTATCACTTACAAGTGGATCCATGGGGTCCCAAAATAGACCTAAAGATTCCCATGGTCGACCATGTATCAACCAATAGGGTTAAGACACGTTTTAGGGTAATTTAGTATTATTATAATATTATTTTTTAACCCTTATTTACCGGATTTACCCTTAACCATGGTAAATAAAATATTTACCGTAGTAATTATTCAAAATGTTTAAAAATAAAAGTTACCTATTTACACAATTTGAAAATCCTGATTCCAAATATGGAATCCATTTTCCTAAATTCAAAACACAGAAGTGGCAGAAATTAATTTAAAATTAATTCCCGCTGTCAAAACAATAAAGCGTGTTTTTAAGAGATAATAACTATCAAAAGATTGACACTTGTTTATGTTCGGTTTAATTGTAAAATTATGTCCAATGACCAACATTATATTAAATAGTAAAAATATATTCTAAATATATTTTAAAACCACTCAAATTCATAATTTATCACTATTAATTATTTTGATTAAAAAAGTTGTTTTTAATTAAAATTTAGTAATTTTCACTATTCATCAAAATATAAAAGTTATCCGAAAAGTACCAAAATTTCACCTTAGGCTAAATTTGATATTCCGAATCCAAAAATGAAGTCCATTTTAAAATATAATATATATATAACTTCAAAAAGTAGGTATTACTATTCATAACAGCTAGTTTGATTGGTTACGGTGTGTTAGAACTCGAAGTTGCGTACAACACACGCTACTGTTTTATTCAAAGGAAAGCGTACCGTGGAAGCTTGGGATGTTTCATTTTAAATTTTTTGATGTCTCCATTTAGTCAAAAAGTTTAAAATATTTTATTTAAAAAGGTTTCACTATCAAAAGTTGATAAAAGTGTAATACTGAAAATGAATCTGTTCTTGCATTATGACTAAGAAACTCATAATATGGATTCTAAAATTATAAGGATTATATAAAGTTTAAAATTTAGTTAATACTATTCATGACCTCTTTTAATGGATTTTTTTTGGTAAGTCATGGTGCAATTGAACTCAGTGTTGCGTGTAGTGCAAGTTATTGAATAACACACTATGAAATCTTGGGGTGTTACAAATGACCTAGTACACGCCGTGTAATTTTTTTCATTTAATGGACCAGGGTCGCGCCCAACGCACAGAAACATCTTCTTCTATGTTTCATTCGTCTGAGAGCTCCGAGGATCCGCGAATCGTCGATGAGCCCCCACCACTCCATCCATTTTCTAATTCGAGCACCGTTGATTGCATTGGAATCATAGCAGTGATTTATCCCTTCTTCCTGAGCCTTGTTTTCTAATTTCTCCCCCTTCTCAGGTTATCATGGCTTATGTGTTTTAGACATTTTCTCAGATCTACGACATTCTAAGGAGAATCTTTCGTCGTTGTTCATGTATATTGATCTCCTAGAGTCGAGGAAGGTGGTTTGTGCTTTACTGCAGAATGTCATTGAGTATTTTGTGTAAATTCCACCAATACCCTTGAACGGGGTATTACGCGTTTCCTGTTTTGCACTTTTTTTCCTTCATTGCTTGATTTCTTGAGTATAGGTAAATTCATGTAAATATGGATAATTTATACTGTGTTCATGTGATTTTCCAGGCATGCTTGGCTTATTAAGAATTTTTACAGTAGTAATGCCTAGTTGTAGGATATTGGAACTGTTATACTGTTATGCTACTGTTCCATAGAATGATAGCCATGTAGTTCTTGAGGTTTACTTAGGTGATACACGTGCGCTGAGCATGTTAATTTCACACAGGACTGTGAGTACCTAGTGATGTAAACTATAGGGAGAATGGACGTAAGGGCTTCTCCAGAGTGTCTTTTACTATGATGTGAGACCACAGGGGGAATTTCCGATAAGTGCTTCCCCAGAGAGCCTTTAGCATGATAGGAGACTATTATGGGGATTGACGGTGAGTGCTTCCTCAGAAACTATACTCTTAGCTGAACTAGAGGGGTGAGATTTTGTGTGCCTCATAATGGGTTGCTAGTACTTGTATACTAAACCATAGGGGATAGTCTATGAGAGCTTCCGAGAGGGTTACCTTTTTTGTTCTTGTTGTTGGTTGTTTACTTGTGCACTTTATATGCTAGAACTGTGGATTGTAGTTGTTATGTACTTTTCTATTTTCTGCATCCTGCACTCTTACTTTCCATGTATTCATTGACTGTTAGGCACAAATATTTGGGTGATTGCCTTCTGGGATTGTATCTCACAGCCTGTTTGGGCCATGCTTTTGGACCCAAGCATACTATATTGTTGCAGGTATAGATATGGTCAAGAGCCCTTCTACTTCAGGTGTTTGACTTGCTGTGGAGCTAGAGAGCATGGGACCAAGCTACGGCTTGTAATGCTGATGGAGTTGTTATTGCTTTAGTACTTTGTGTTCAGTTGTATTTCATCACGTTGTTGTGTTTCCTATTCTCCATAGATATGTGTACCTGCTGCTTCATTATCATCATTTCTATATATTTATTCTTCCGCTGTTTGGTTACAATCATGTATGTTGTTACGGCTTCCGCTATTGACTTTTTTTTTCTTACCATGTATAACTTACCAAATGAGGGCATAGTTTCCCCAATAACTTACCATGGCCCTGGCTGCTAGACGACATCGTCTGGGATTTTGGGAAATGTGCTTGAGGTCATGTCGCGAACTGGGTACGGGGCACTAGTGGAGGGTCTCTAGATTCGTGTCGTTACAGAAGTGTTGACTACTTTTTTACCCATAAAAAAATTTGATACTTTTCAACTAATAACAGTATTGGTGGTGATCCTCAGTTTACCTGTAGAGGGAGTTTTTTTCTATCCTTATCATATTGAGATCTCATGTACATCATTAAAATAATAATGAAAAAACAAAAAAGGGATATGTTTTAATGTAGGGGGTTATGGACTTCCTTTGTGGAAGATAGTTTTTATAGGCTTTTGTGGGTGTGTCACAATTAATATAAGACTCTATCTAGCGATTAGGTTTTTGTGGTGTAAAATATCCATAAGAGTAATTTCATTGATATTGTGGTCATAATTGATCGATGATTGATTTCATACTGATCATGGTTATTTTCTAGTACAGGATATTAATTTAATTGTCTTTATATCCATTCCATTGGATTTATTATTTTGTATTCTTTTTTGAAGGTTGTTATTTTTATATATGATTTATTCCCTCTCTTTTTCTCTAGTATTTCATATGTTGTATTCATGATAAAAACTTTTAGCATCCCATTTATTTAGAATAGTCTCTATATTGTACTCACTAATTCTATTTGATATACATTCTAGACTAGGTCTTGTTTTTTTCAATCATTGGGTTTTCCAAATTAAAATTTTGGTTCCCATAATTTAATTTTCATTCATATATTTTTGGTTGTAGTGCATCCACATTAATTTATTATTCTTATTTGAAGGTAAATAAAATATTTTTTAATTTTTTTCACATCATTGTTCATTTCTGTATTCATTACATAACATATTTCACAACAATTATCACCATGGAAAATATAATTTTAAATCCCCCTTTATATAATCTTCATATTCAACTCAGACCCTCATGCATGAGAACTCTATAGTGAAACACCATCACCTAAACCCTAAGATACATTGAAATGGATGAACAAAATATTAGGTAAACTCTTCATAAAATCCACATTTCCTTACATCCTCTCTAATGATGTGAGACTATATTCCATGTCTCGACCATTTTCATTTAATAAATGAGCTCCTACCATATCAAGGTTATCCAAAGACATGTCGATAGCTCATGATATAGTCAAAAATATATTTTTACCTTTAAGAACTCACTACGGTGAAAGAAAAATCTTATGGTGTTCTCTTATACCAAGAGGATGTATGTCTAGAGGTCTCCCAATACTAGATAAATAGGACTTATGGTGTAAACCGAATATATAAGGTGTTGTGAAATGTATGATGATGGTGACGTAGCCCTGATGAAATATGATCACACTTCAAAAATAATGTTCAAAACCAAGTGAAATTTTGTCCAACTTCAAAACTATGAGAAGATTATCACTCCATAAAATATTGTAGTGCTTACTTAATTTTCCAATGAACTCCTTATGTGTGCGGATAGTCTCTCATTCCCTCTCATTCCTCCCTAAACATGAGAGGATAAGAAGCGACCTAATTTGTGTCTACATATATGCTTAATTTTTGACATATCCCCACATGCATGCTTTCTGTATTGGATTGAATCTATATGTGATTTTCTCTTTTGAGCCTCCACGAGTGAGTAAAATACAATATTTGAACATTGATAAACAAAATTTTTCATTTGTAAAATTTAATATAAATATCATAAAAACATTTTTTTCATGAATTACAAATTAATCTATAATTGACCAAAAATATAATATAATAATAAGAACATGGGAAAATTTCCAATTAAATTTATTTTTTTTGAAAAAAAATGTTCATCACCACACTGTAGTCACTTCATTGAACCATTTTCCACTAAAAACTCATTAATATACTCCTAAAAGGAATTGATTGAAAAAAAATCAAAAAAAATAACATAATGTTATTACATGGTTTGTGTATGAGCCCTAATCCATGGACGGATAATGATATAATTTTATTCAAGAATAGAATGATGGATACAAGGACCATCAATACCATACATCATAATTTAATTCCCCCAAAAAATATATCACAATATTTATAATTTGTTTTTTTGTATAAAAAATAGTAATTATGAGTTTTCAAAAAAATTAATTTTAAATTCACACTCAATATCTATAACTATAGATGAAAAAAATAAATTTCAATATAAATTAACATATATGGTTCAAGACTTATTCATATTAATGAAAGGATTTATTATTTCATAACATATTGTAATAATGATTTCATTAGAAAATAATATATTAGATCAATGATTTTGAGTAGAAAAAATAATAATAATAGTGATATGTATGTATGTAATTATAATATATATATTTATGAATATACTTTAATAAATGTATATATATATATATATATATATGTTTTTATAGATGTATTTTTTTTTGAATGGGTAATAACATAAGTAATGCATATATATTTATTTATATATATTTACATTTTTTGTACATAATTATGTAAGAATACAATACCCACACACACACATATTGGTTGATTTATAAATTTTAGATATATTTATTTATATGTTAGTATAGGAAATTTAATTTCTACATAAAATATATAAAAAATACATTATAAATCATATAAAACATTTTTTATAATTATAAAGATGTTTACATAGATATAAATAGGTTAATGTGAAATATGTATGTAAGTTTGCATCTATTTGTATTTATATATACATATAAATAATTATAATTGTTGATAATTTTTTTCTGTATGTGTGTGTGCATGTGCATACATATATTTTTATGTACTCATAGATAGTAATATTCGTAAATAATTATAGAAATATTCATGTATGTAATTATAAATATATATACTTATATATATATATATATATAATTGAATAAATTTATATATATGCACATATATTATTAATTTTATGGAATATTCATCTATATTTAATTTTTTAGTTATGATTTTTTTTATAAAAAAACAACTACTAATAGCTTTGAAAATAATTTTAATTATTAAACTTTTAATGAATTTCCATACCTGTATATGTAATAATCAAAATTATGAAAAAAATCTATAATATATGGTTCCAGAATTAATTATATTGATGTAATGATTTCCCTAGTTCAAAGGGATTTATATTATGATACAATTTTTGAGTAAAATATTAGAGAAAATATTTTTGGAAGAAAAAAATTTTTAATGATGAGAGAGAATTTCATTTTTCTCATTAAGATATGGTCATATCGTCATTGGCGATTTTTTGGTAATTAATTTTATTTTCATTTAAAAAAGGTATAATAACAGTGGTCTAGCCATGTCCCTCTTGTCCATGATTCATTATCTGAAGCCTTAGATTTATCGACCATTTTATGTACGAAAATGAGATAATACTAATCCCTTTATTAGGGTAGGAAGCACATGGATTTGGGGAAGGTTCGTATGTGGATGATGTTTCAAAAAATTGTAATGTTGGTGTGATCTTGAATTGAAATATTTTAATTGATTCTCATGATATATTAATTAATAAAAGTGTAAATTCATTTGGGTAGAGGGTGAATCTTTGTTCATTTGTGGATATTAATTCCTTCAAGCGAGTCTTTACCCATAGAAATAAGGTGATGTCATTTTGGGAGGTTCTAAATAGGCTTTTTATTGGCGATTTCACTACTAGATAAAATGTGGAGCCCAATGTGAGTAGATTAGAAGATGTCAATTTTATTGTGTTGTTGGACCATTTTTCCTCAAGTAATGGTTAGATTTTTTTATGTTTTATCTAATAGATCATACTATATTTTCTAAAGTAGGTAAACATGGGTGTAACTATTTGCAGATGGAGATTCCAATAGCCTTAGACCTATTTTTAATAAGTCATTAGTTTCCTTTGATGTCTGGTCTTCTTCTCTGTAAGGGTTCTCACTATACCCTTAAAAGTGTTAGAAAATAAAAAATCCATGTTGGAGGATAATAAACCAGGGAGTACCAATGAATTAATGAGAGAGATTATATATATATATGGAATCGGTCATTATAAAATCATTACAATTGGGAATGTTTACATTCTTATAGTTCTTCATAATCATAAATCAAACAGTGTGGTTGGGAAGGATGGGAACATAAATATCAAACCAAGAAGTTTTAGGCTCTTTTAAAGGGATTTAAATTCTAATTTTTTTCAAAATTTAAAATTAATTTCCAAGTATGGATTATATTTCATGGATTGATATGGGTTTCTGGAATTCTTATATCTTTACTAATTTGTCTGATCATGATGTTAAGGGTGATCATGTTTATTGTGTCTGAACATTGATGGATGTCAATATTGATTCTAATCACCTTATAAATGTTTTTTTCAATAGTAATTGTTATAAATTTGAGGTACACATTCAATATTAATAAATAATTCCTTTTTGATATTTCTTCATTATTTTAGGGTATATGATCTTAGAAAGTTGAGTAGTGCAGATGTAAATTACGACTCCGAAAGAAGATGCAATTTTTTATAATGAAGTGGACATAAAGGGTTAAAAAATTACCCTGTGAAAAGTTATACATTTTTGGATATAGGGTGGGGGATAAATATAATGTAGACATTGATAATTTATTGAAATTAAACCATGATATTTGAAAGATTTTCTAGGAAACAGATCATTCCAAGAACGTTATTTCTGATCTAGGAGATGGTGCTCCATGTTCTGTGGATATTTTTAATTGAATAAAATCAATTATATTGGTTAATTTAGTAATTCAAGGGACCTAATAGTTTAGGATGTAGATAAAATTCATGTTTATTATATGACTGGGTAAAATTAGAACCTGGATTGTCTGTTTGGGTTTGTCATTGCATGTAGTTGAAGGGATTGAGGTAAAGAAGGGTTGTGGGTAGCATGGTCTCATGGATATAGATGGAGAAAACATAGATGACAAGTAAAGAACAATGGTTCAATATCAATTAGTTGAGGTGGTTGAATAATAGATAGAATATAAAAGAAATAGTAACATGATTAAATTTTTCCCCTCTGCTGATAGTGAGAAGGGAAGTGGCATGAGTTAACCTAATTTGGTTGGGGTGTATGATAAGAAGATTGACCCTTCTCAAAAATAATTATCATAGAAATATTATCTCCTCTATTTGTTGTGTACCTTATAATATTTCTATTATTTTAATATTCGATTGGATCATAGATAGGGGTAGGGGTTAATCGGTGGTCTCTTATCTTTTATGAGTTATTCCCTTTTAAACCAAACCACTTTAACTGGTTAATGTTCTAGATCTACTCATGGTAATATCCTATAATCACCTGCTTGTATAGTAATATAAATTAACAAATAAGGATAAAGTATTATAAAGTATTATCGTTAATGCCTTCTATTTCTATATTGGTTATTCAAACCTACATGGATTGTACACTATCTCTAATCATCATTAAATAACACATAGTTCACTGTATGCACCTACTGCATAATCAGGTTTGTTATAACCCCAAATTCAAATGCTTAATCCCCCCAGTTAATCCTTGAAAAAATTGGTGTTGATACATAATTAGAAAGATCTACCTCTTCTCTTTGGTTTATTATGAACAAATTAAGAAGTACAATGTCTCTCCCCAAGCCCATAGGATCATGTTACCTCATGTAATCTTTCATGAACTATGGTAGTAGTGTTGGTCATAAGAGTTATCCTAGAATAGTGGTTCCCAACCTCATCTCCTTTATTCTCCATGATATTGTTGTGTATTTTTTTTAAAACACTCATGCACAGTGTTTGAAAGTTTTCTCAATATTTTTTAATTTTCCATTTTCATTGATTATTATCATGATTATAAATAGAAATATTTATCATAATTAGTTTAAATTTATATTGTTAAACTCCTTTATTTTCTATAGAGGATATATTATTCCATTTAAATTAGTTAATAGATTCCAAAATATGTTCCTCCATGGAATTATTATTTTAATCATATTTTAAACTCTCGAAAAGACAATAAGTTTATTAATTCAATTAATATTTAAATATTAATTAAATATTAAATTCCTAAAATATCATTTCATCATAAATAATTTTAGATCTCAATGTGTATGTCCTAATTCATCTCTACCACATGGATCCAAAAAATTTCCTAATTTTAGTTTCTGACAATATTTTCCATCATATTAGTATATAATCACATAAATTTTCATCTTATGTATACAGAAATACCATAAAATTATTTGAATTCCCAATGTTGTTTACATAATTTATGTAACTCAATTCCCTTATATATATCACCTAAGTTATGAAGATATATTAACCCATTTTAGTCTTGAATATGTATATGTAGCCGCATTCAGATACGCTGATTTTCCTATGTCATGTAATATCATAAGTGAGAATTAAACTAATTTTCAAAATCTAATATAATATAAATTCATTAACATTGATAAATAATCTATTCTAGAAATTAGGTAAATTCTAAAAATATATTACTTTGAAAATTTGGATACAGAATTTTTCATATGTTCTTAAAGTATCATATGGTAATTTTCATAATTAATGAATTAACTCAAAAAGTATCTACTCATTTTTAACTATCTTTTAGTAATTATGAATTAATTAAATACATCTAAAAAATTTATAGAAATTTATGATTCTTACATCAATACGTGTCTTCAATTTATTTCAACATCTACCCAAAAATATTCATAATTAGTTTTCACATTAACATGAACTTCTCAACTTGATTTTCTCAATCTATACCCACACGAATCCCTTTACATAAATCGTAGTCTTACCACATCAGTATTATGGACTTACATGGATTCTATTTCGAGCATGACATCCAATTACCTTACATGAACCCATAACAATCCTTAGAGCACCATCATCACGATAGTAAATCATGACATTCCACACCTTGAAATGAATCTATAACAATCTTATAAGCATCATCACCACTACACTAAATTCAAATTGAACCTAATCAAAACAAAAAATAATACTCACTTGGAAATGATAATATAATCTATTTATTTATTTTAAATACCATAATTTGACTATATCTATATATTTTCTTGGATGAATTCATTTTTATCCCCATAATTGAAATTAAAATGGAATGGCTAGTCTAATAGTATCCCAAACTATTCTTATTCATATTTAGGCACTCTCATTCCCTTACCCCTTTTTCAAATTTGGACGTATGATAAAACCACATGGTTCTCATTTCCAAGATTATTCTTTATACTCTATGTCTTCCTGGGATAGCCAAGTGTAGAAAATAAGAGAGATATAAGAATGTGTGCATATGTTTTCCATACAAAACCATGCATGTTATATCATGATAAAATATTAACATTCCAAAAAATAGGGTATTTATAATGTATATTATTTTAAAATTAACATATATCCAACACATATCTCAAAAAACTATAAATAATGTTATATACAATTCATGTTACTCCCTGATTTTCTAGTGATACAATAACCAACAATTTCCTCTAATATGTTCAATTAATAAAATCTTAACTGTCTGATGTAAAAATGATTGTCACCCCTCATCTATTAGGATTAGAATGTTTTCCAAAAATTCATGGTTTTTTAGAAATAAAATTATGAATGTTCCTTTCTCAGTTTTTCACCACCTAAATAGATGAACTCATCTTTTCGCCATAGTAGTCATGAAACACTATGAGAAATCACTTTTCATAAATTTATATAAGTGACAACCCCAAGTATCTCTTTCAATTTATTGTATATTTGTTTTAAACATACAAAATAATATGGGACAAAGAGTGACCTTGTTGTGTACCAGTGAAAACATTCATGATGAGGGATTATTCAAAACCTAGCCCATTATTTTCTTCTAATCTATAAACAGGAATATATATTGGGGATATTATTTTTGTCTCGAGATGTTATTGTTTAATTATATTCTTCCATCCAATGAACTTCATTTGTTATTCGAGGAATATATTTTTCACCATCAAACTTTTGAACCATCAAGTTACTATTTTTTGATAACTTCTAATAAATTGTATCATCATATTTTAAATGCACATGATTTCATTTATCATCAATAAGTTTTTCATATTCCGATAATGTTTTACCCATTTTCAATTAATTTTTTCAAAAAAATACGCACTATTTTTTATAATTCTAGGTCCTCTCAAAAAATTTACATGGATGACCACTATTTTATTTTGAAATACCTTCAATTATAGATTATAGTGGACCTCTAATTCCAAAATTATCATGTATACATCGTACTTATGACCTTCCAAACATTATCTAACTCATATTTCATTCATAATCTGTAAACAAAAATTATAGCTAACACTTTTTCAGATCTAGTCATTTGTTTTCTCCATTAATGTTTTATCTTCCAATTCTCATAAAAATCACCATGGGTTTTTTACTCTTTCCTATTAAGGACATATTGAACCACAAATAATTAGTTTTTTTACATTATTACCTCATGTGCAGAAAGCCACATGAAATTTTGTTCTTTACGATGGGTTCTATATTTATAGATGAAAAATCATTTTGTTGATTTATTGATCTTCCTCAACGTAATAATCATCATATTTAACAACCTATTTTTGTTTTATTTTCTTTTTCTAATTTATTTAAAATACATTTCATATTTATCCTTTTTTAATAAAATAGATTTTCTAATATCATAATATATGAGTATGTTGTGTATCTGATCAATTTCCTAAACTTCTCTTTATTGTAGGGATGATATTTTTTAATCAATACAATCTGAAAAATTCATTGTTAGTATTTTTAGAATTATTGAATACTATATATTCCAACAAAACCCCTTAATTTTTCATACGATCTCATTTATGTTTGTTAAATAACCATCAATATACACAAAATATTCCATCTAAATGATTCCAAATTATCTATCCTAGACTTGGAGTTTGGATTCTTTGACATTGACTATAACATTGTTGTTGCATCTCAATTTTTCCAGTAACTATTTAGGGGATTTGTTACCTATGAACATTTTGTAGAATCATTCTGATATAGACATGAAAATTGAATTTTAATCATTCCCATCCTACTCCATGTTTCTATAATCATCTTAGATCAGAAAATATTCTTCATCAATGGGTGGGAATCAAATTATTGCAGTGTATATCACTTCCATCCCTTGTGATAATAGATAGGTTTGAATCCTATTCCATCCAGATATGATAATAATTCTACCAATTAAATGGGTGAAAACATTAGATTTAAAAAAACTAGACTTTTCCAAACTCAAAAAATCTATAAGATATTTAGATGGAACCCCCTTTGATAGAAATTGGTAATATCAGATCTGAATGGATCACTAGGATCGAGAGGGAGTGAATCATTGGTCTATTTTCTTCTACGAGTAATTCCATTTTAATCCTCAACATATGGACCTGTTAATGTTCTTTATCCACACATGATAATCTCACAACATCACCTTCCAATATATTATTTGAATTTAATAAATTATCATATAGTATTTAAATGGTTTAGCCAGAAATATTACTCCCTTCCATGTTGGTCATGCCCCCAAACATGGATTCTCTATTATCTTTAATCATCATCTTACAACATATAATCCACTATTGACGTACACAACAACCTCTTGTTGGTTATACCACAAACCTTGATGGGTTTTACCCACAATGACTCTTTAGATTCAACGGTGTTAATCAATAATAGAAAATTCCTACCTCTTATATTTGGTGTCTTCTTCACCATTTGGATGTATGATTTATCTCTATGATCCCAAAAATTTAGGTTTACACATGTACTCCATCAGTAAATTCAGAAATAATGTTGGTCTTATGGATAACTATAGATAAGTAGTGATTCGGATCTTCCCTAATTTCATAAATACGTAGCTGCATAGAATAAATCTTTATTATTCAATGGTGCTCGACTTATTCTCATTATACCTTCCTCATACATATATTTATTGGGTTCTCATGACTCTCTTTCATTATGTAGGAATGTTTTGTCAATATTTTTTCATTTTTCATCCACTTCACATACCTATATATTTATACATAGAAATATTTCTCAAACTAATGTTTTATTCACATTTCTAAACTCCTTGATATTGGTACTAATGATAATCTTCAATTAAAATCAGTTAACATATTTCATGATTTATTATTCATTTCTCATTTGAATATTTTTCTAATTCCTCCCAATGAATTATTCTTTATTACATCACATGATATTTAAATATCACTATCTTCTTCAATTCCTTAATTCACGCTTATCCTAAAACCATATAAAATCTACACATAAATTTCCCCAAGCATATCAACCACCTAGATCACCCAATTTTTATAATTTCATATTCTGAAAATTTCACTCAATATGTAAGTGTATAACGCCTATTGTTATTCTCATGTGTCTATATAAACTCCATAAATGGTCTGAGTTTCCTATGTGGTTTAGTTAGGCTATGTGGATAAATTCCCTTATTGGGATCACTTGGTCTACAAAACATATTTCTATATGTGAGTTCTAATTATTCATATATATTGGTATTCAGATACATATATTTTCATACCCACAATATCGATGATGCTAAAATTCAGTAATATTTTAAAATCATACATGAGAGAAATTCGAATACATGAATTTTTTTATTTGATGTATCCTTCTTACATGAAAATATATAATTCTGAAAAACACTTAAAATGTTTCATATTCACATTAAATGACATCAAATACTGCTCAATCACCTCTATAATGCACAAAAAAATACAGATAACTGTTTTTCATCCATCAACACTTTTTTGTGATTCTTTTGAATATCAACAAAATAATCTGTTGGAGTTGGTTCCCAAGGAAAAAAAGTTAATAATTCAATTAAATTTAAATTTTAGGTATTGAATATCAATAAAACTTTTTATTTCAAATTTTTCATTATCCCTCATGGCACTATACTAATAATTTCCAAGAGTATATGTCCCATTGATAAGGTTATAGAAGTTCCTCGCTATGATTGTAACATTGAAGTATTGTGATGTTATTCTTAAATAATGTTCTATAGTTGGATAACAAGCTATGATGGGACACATAGATAATAGATTGTGATTTGTGAGTACTCTTAAGATGATGATGCTTCTTCTATTGATGTTTCCTCTTAGTAAACAAAAATATGGTGAATGTGAGAAAACACACTCTAGTAGAAATTCCACATAATTTGGTTTCATCAGATATTCCTTTTTGAAATATTGTGTAATGGTACATAGGATATAATATTATCATTAAGGTTTTTAATGACTCATGCACTACGATTTTCAAAAAAAATGGCGACAACATATGTTCACCGAGAGGTAGGGTACGTTGTGTACATCATTATTGACATCTCCTTAATTGATAAGTCAAAAAATGGATTTTCCCCTTCCAATTTTATGGATGTTAATATCTAATCCATTTTATTGGAATAGAAACACAACATTTAATATTATGTTCATAATATTAAGATGTGAATATTTTAGATAATAAAATAAAGACAAGTTGAGAAAATAGTTTGTTGACACAAATGTGGAACCTACTTAATGGGGTATTCTGACAAAGGGATTATGTTACATAGTGATATTTATAATTTAGTTGTCCTCATTGTGAAATTAAGTTATTTCTATTGGGTTAGTTGACCGATTTCTATATTGTAGTCGTGTACTATATGAAAGACATCCTAATCCCATTGATAAATTATCATATAGGTTCACACACTAAGTGTTATGGATTATCATGATTAAATTAAATTTGGATTATTTAATTGAATACATATTATTCCCAATACAGTTGGATAATGTTACTCATGTTTTACTAATCAAAAATAATGATTTATGCATGAAAATTTAAAATTAAATATTTATTATAGTATTCAATAACTGATAATGGAGTTACAGAAGTCCAAGACTGTGTTTGGTGAAAAAATATCTAATAACAAGAATATGAAATTATATTTTTTAGTGTGAAAGTTGATGCTGACAAAAAATAATAATAATATCACTCTTTATAATATGTTTTTTTAAGTTCAATATATAATTAAGGTTTTACATGGAATTAAATATTTATATTTAACTAAACCCGATATCTATAAAATGATGGTTGTTCCTATAGTTTATTGAGCTAAGAAAGATATTGGGGTAGTCAAAATAGATAATTTATATGCACAAAAAATTACATCTCAACTCCTCATACTATATACCTCAAATGAACAAGAATTTCAAGAGAGATTTATTTAGGAATAAAGGATGAGGGATCATCACCAAAATTGCAACACAATCAATACACTATGCTTACATCTAGAGACTGATTGTTGTTGCAGTAAGATCAAATAAGAATGTGTGGATCACAATTATATAGATTCTATCCTTAGATCCTCATAGTTAAATGTTGTTAAACCAAATGTTTATTTTTGTACAATCATCATTCACATCGAAGAAATCTCAAAAGACCAAGAATTACGTTCTAATGATATTAAGTAAATTATTTTTAAATTTGAGATAAATATTCCTCTAGCATGGATTTGGGTATGTAAATATTAAATAAAATTTTAATATATCACACACCATCACATGTTTTTGTTATTTCGAAAACCGTCAAGTTATATCAGAGAGAGTTTATATATAAATTTATAATTATTTATTTGATTGTTGATCTCTTTGTAATAGTGGTTACATTTTAATTTCCTGTTAACCATTCTCTAATATAATTTTAATTAACATGATTTTATATATTAATCATGTCCGTTCAATGTTAAATTTTCATTATTGTATAATAATTGATAAATAATGAGGGGATATTTCATTGGGAACTTCCATATTTTTTTGGAAAGACTAGATTACACAGTGTGTTCTCAGAAGTACATGATGTGTACGTATGTATGCTATACCTGTCTATGAAATGTGATACCTGTAATTCCATGTAGTAATTACATGTAATGTATGTTGTGTGGTGGTAGTACGAACTAGAACACAGTTTTCAGTATACATTGTATTTATATTGAATTCATACAGTTTCGAATACATTGATTAACATCATAAATATTACAATTTTTGTGGTCTTGGTACATGGTTAAACAACATGACACTGAAAACCTATAAAATTTGTGATATAAATGGTGTGTATGTGGTGTAAACGATTTCTAGTTTATCCATTATTTAATCTGAGATACATATCGTGTTATCATGATTAATGAAATTACATATTCATGAAATATATCTAGATTTCAAATGTCATATAATATCTTGGCCGAGAACACGTAGATAATTTCAATGGGTTACATGGGCATGAAGAATTTGGAACAAATGGAATGTAGTTATAATTTCACACTCTTTTATACAATGAAATTAATTCAAAATACACATGAGGGTATCTCATGGACTTGAAAAGTGTATACACGAAGAGGAGTTAGCCTGTACACACTGTGTAGTCTAGCTGACTCAACATGCTGAAGCTCCAATTGTGTGACCCAAATAAATGGAAACAAAGTTACATATAATGTAACAAGATAATACATTTCATGTAATCACTCATTTAAGGAAATAATTTTAAAATTCATTTAATTGGAAAATTCTAGAATTAAAAACGTATTTTATTGATAGGGACACCATCTTCTATTTGATAATTTAATAATGGTTAAAAATATTTTAAAATGATCCATTAATTTATTGTAATAAATGTGTAATTATTTGTTCTATAATTAATTTCCTATGAAATCCATAATTATGTGTATCTTTAATTAACATTGAATGATCATTATGATAAAAGGGACTAAAGTAGTTAATTAATTAATTAATTAAAGTGTGTTTATCATAATAATAAAGAAATAATAAATAAATGAGTTCTATTCGATTACTATTTTATATTCAACGCATGTATGACTGATCATCCCCTCAACCATGACCTATGTATGTATTTCCATTTATTTAAATAATTTTTTTTATGGTTTATCAATTAATTAATATTAAATTAAAATGATGGCTTGTGACTCATCCTGCCATCAATAATTATGTTGGGCCTCTATGTTCAGGGTTATTTATTTAATTCCTTTTAACCAATCCTTTGGATCCCTTCACCTATATGTGAGTTATAAATATATATAATTAAGGGAGTATCTAAATGACCGTATATGAGGATAAAAACAGAACTATTATGTGTGTATATGTTTTATCTGACATGATTAATTAATTATGTAACGTCCATATAATGTTATCAATGAATTTAAAGGATGGAACAATATAAAATTTAAGAATTGTTAATATAAAACAATATACCTAAGGTTATGTTAGAATAATCATTCCTTTACTTGATTTGGAAGGAAACCCTAGAACTATGTGTAGTATGGCCAATGTATGGACACATAAATTGATTGGGGAGTTATCATGAGTGGTTTCAATTGATTTAACCTAACATTATTGATTTTAATGTCCAAATTATATTCATTAAAAATTTGGAGGTAGGTGTTGAGGAAATAAAAGTCAGGATTTTAGGATATTGGAATCTACTCAACGGATCCAGGAGCTATAAGGTGGAAATTGGAAAGACATCCATCCTAATTACTTTCTTATTGTTTTCATGGTGAAATTATGGATCGTTAAAAAGATAATATATATCATCAACAATATAAAATCATAGAAAATATATATTATGATTTCAATGATGAGGGATATTAATCCTTTATAAAATATTATAAAAGTAATAAAATGAATTAATTTATTATTTATCACATAATTTTTAATCAAGAGAAGTACTAATAATATTAACTTTTTAAGTGTAGAATATAATGGAATTCTTGTTATCCAAACTATAATATGAAATATATTATAGAAATACAACCTCATAATTATAAGTAAATTCTATGAATGGTTTAGACACCTTCGGGGTTTTCTACACAATGAATGGAAATATTATGTGTAATAATATTCATTGTCTGATCCACCTACCAATGATAAGTGTGATGAAGTGTTACTTGTCTATTAAAAACAAATGAATGATGTGGTTAATGTTCAATTTTTTATGCTTTCATATATGTCTAGTAAACTCATCATGTATAAAAAAAATGAGAAGCATATAGATTGCTTGAGAACCTCTATGGTCTTTACCATGATGGAGATATATAAGACTAGTTTCAAAAAATCAAGGGGATATTTCAAAGAAATAATGTATAGGGTTCCCCATAGAGGCCTGATATAGTTAATCAAATTGGACACATTTAGTATCTATAGGTTCTATGGTTTAAACTCCCTAAATAACTAGGCACTGGTCTAATTCTGGCATCACCCCCTTTGATATTCTGTAATAATTGTGAATTTTAGTATGTAAAAAATTGAGAAGTATCAATAAAATATTCTAACTCTTCTTTTACAAGTGGATAAGGAGATTATGTGTGATAAACCATTGTTCCTTATTCTAAACAATAGTGAAGGCCCTAAAAAATAACAAGTCTGTGTATTTTTTTTTTGCAATGCCCTTCCAAGATGATGAACATTAATCAGATAGCATGGGAATGTGATGTTGTTTGTTTTTCATGTGGAATAATGTGTCACTGGAAGATAGTTTTCACCCATTTTATTAAAGGAGAATCATTAGGTACACTTTTATTGATTAAAATTTATTTTTTCTAAAAATTGGGAATCAAATAGAGATTTTTTTGCTCATATATATATATATATATCCAAATTTAGGAACCAAGTTGATTCAGATGAATTAACCAATGAGAGGTAGATCTATAAAAATCCACTATAACTAAACCTGTTTTTTTAGAAATTATTGACTAAAAATAATTTTTCCAACAGGAAGGATCATCGTTTTAAAAAGTTTTCGTTATCTTCCTTAAATTAATAAAAAGATTATTTCTATATCTTGTTTATATATAGATGATTTTATTCTCAATTTTTTGAAATAAATGTAGTTAAATTTATTAATATATCATATTTTATGGTATGAAATAAATAAATAATAGTATTTATGTGTTTGATTACATAATCCATGTAGTGGAAATCAACAATGAAACATCTTTACATGAATCACACCACAACAAACAATGTAATCACACACTGGGTTATGTAACTGAAATGTTATTGACCAAATTACACTATGATTGATATTTAGATTCTTTTGAACTAAAACCAATTTGTTTATGTCTTGCATATTTAAAAGAAAAATGAATAAATCCCCATTTTTTGGAAAATTGAAATTGTCTAATTTCATTATATAATTAGTTCATACTAACATGTGTGGACCATTTACTATAGATGTAAGGGTCGGTTACTCATACTGTATAAATTTTATTGATGAATTTAGTTGTTATGGATATATCTATTGAGTGAGGATTATGTCATATTCTTTTAAAAAAATTGGAATAGAATAATAATGTTGAGATCCAACTTGCTAAGAATATTAAAAATGTAAAATCAGGCTATGGTAAGGAATATATAAATTTAGACTTCATTTTTTCCATACATGGGATTTTTATATTTTCTCAACTCAATACTTTTTAAAAAACTCAATGGAATAATGTACATGAAATGAGGAACCACACAATGTTAAAAATGGTGAGATCAATAAGGAGTCATTTTGGTCATAAATTATCCATTTTGGGATACTAATGACAAATTGTAGCATAATTAATTAACTGAGTTTCATCAAAATTGAATAATGGTATACCATACCAATTTTGGAATGGGAAGAAACTAATGTTGTCATAATTACAAGTGTAGGGTTGAGAAGAATTGGTTATGGTTAGATAAAGTAACAATATTTCAGCATTAAGAATAAAGTGTATCCTAATAGGATATCACAATGAAACAATAGGATATTACCTATGCTCATCTTTTGATTAAAAGGTTATCATTAACAGACATTCCACATTTCAAGAGAGAGATATTTTCACTAAAAAATATTTCGGGACATGGATATACTTTGAAAAATTACAGGATCATGATATATTAGAGTATTCACAGGAAAGAAATTCCAAAAAATCCCAGTGGAATAAGATGTTGATCTAGAGACACATGTACTGTGTAAGAGTATTAGAGAGGATAGATAACCAAATAATAATATTTTTCTATTAACCAATAACAGAAACTCATTATTAGTTGATAATAAGAATAATTTAACCTAAATGGAAATATTATGTGTCACAAATGTTTCCAAGTAGAAATATCCCATGAATTATGAAATGGATTCCAAGTAACAAAACCAAGTCTAGATTTTAATAAATCCTAAAATGGATGAAAATATTTTAGGTTCCAAGTGAGAATTATATATGAATAAAAAAATGGAAACACATGTCAGTAATCATAAAGTCTAACTTGTTTCAAAATAGATTAAAAAATATCATGACATTGATTGTGATGATACCGTTTCACCATTTCCAATGATGAAATCCATCAAAATTCTACTTTTCATAGTGGTGTTCTACGACAATGTGATTTGGAAAGTGGACATCAAAATATCAGTCCTTAAAGAGAACCTAAAGGAATATTTCTACATCACACAACCCAAATGTTTTGTGACTCTAAAGTATTTCCACAAGATATAAAAATTTAATAAATACATTTATGGATTAAATAAATCATTTAGGTCATGGAAAAAATTTCGGATGAATCCATAGCAGAATATGGTTTCAAAAATGATGAGTGTGACACTATTTTATACAAATGGTTTACTAGGATTGAATTCAAACACGTAATAGTATATATTGATGAAATATTACTCATTGGAAATGAAATAACAGCCTTATAATCTGTTAATGCATGGTTGAATAAATGATTATATCTGAAGGACATGGTCGATTCAACATATATTCAAGGGATTAAGAACTATCATGGAATATCCAATAGTTTTTGTCACCTAATTCAACGTACATACATTAAATTGATATTGAATATAATTAGTAAGGAAAATCATATAAGGTAATGTTTTTAGCATCTCATGGAATTCATCATTCATTAAAAATATTTCCTCAAACACATGAAGATGGAAATTGCACAGAATGGATCATAGTGGATATGAAAAACTAAACACCATATGATTTGAATATGATAGTTTAAAATATATTAAATATGAAATAAAGACTTAAACATTATATATATTCACTTTTAATGGAGGGGTAATGAGCTATAATAACTCAAATTAGGTTTTCTTCACAAATTATACAGAAGAGTCCGAGTATATTTCATGTTCTGATTAAAATAATGAAATATTATAGATGTGAAAATTCATCAAATATAAAGACTTGGTACATAATAGAAAAGATATTGGCACACAATATTGTGACATTACAGTAGTGGTGGATTTTACACAAGATCCATGGTAAAATCAATGGATGAAGCACATTCTTCAGATGTATCATTTCTTAATGAATTATTCATAGAGATGCATGGTTTATGTGTTAAATATTTATTTGGAAGAAAACATATATGACCCCTTTTAATAAACCATAGACTCAATATAAAAATGGTTATCAACTGATGTAGAAAAAAAGTATTAGGTAGATGGATCTACTCTATGTGGGAATTTTTGGGGATTTCTATCCAATGACAAACTATTTAGAATTTGATTAAATGTATATTTGATTTATTTATTATTATTAAATCTTGTTATTATATATTTTTAATTGTTATTCATGACACTAATTTAATAATTTATTAGAGTATAAATCACATTTATAAGGACATAGTAGTGACCCGCTAAGTTGAAAACCATGAAGTGATATGATGATATTTATAAATAATGATCTATGGTCAGATAACATAATATGAATGTAAATATAGTAAATATACAATCTTATGTGAGTACTCTTAAGTGTATTAAGCATCTTCTCATTATGTACGAACATGGAAATCTCTAAGATAGGATATTCAGAGGAGATACTCGCTAGTTAGAATTATGTGTGTTTCAGTGTCATCAGATATTCCAATCTATGACAGTGTGTAATGGTCATTAGACATTATGATTATTATTAAGTCATGTCATGAACTAACCACATATATTTTAATATAAAAACTTGGACAATGTACTTTTGTGAATAGGTAGGGTATGTTGGGTGGGACATGATTGACATGTCATTAAAAGATTACTCGAGGAATGATTTTTCCCTTACAGTTTAATGAATATGATATTTTGGCCCTTAGATTGGAATACAAACATCGTATTAACTCCCTGTACATGCTGTAATGTTATGTTTATTTAGTATATTCAAATAATGATGTGTCATACAAATATTTTGGTGACACATATGTGAGACCATCATGATGATATATTGCAAGAAATAGATTATATTAAATAGTGGGGTTTTATATAAATTTCTTGTCATTGTGACATTAAGATATTTCTCTTGGATTATTTCACCCATTTTGTGAGAGTACTTTTAGAAAATGAGAAATACATCCTAATTCTAGTGATAAACAATCCTATAGGATTACTCACCAACTCTTACTGATGATCTCAATTAAATTCAATTTGAATAAAATTAAT
Source organism: Viscum album (assembly GCA_963277665.1). Classification (NCBI taxonomy): domain Eukaryota; kingdom Viridiplantae; phylum Streptophyta; class Magnoliopsida; order Santalales; family Viscaceae; genus Viscum; species Viscum album. Next base: position 673,530,779 of record OY728133.1, read on the forward strand.
TGAATAAATATTATCCTAAAGAATGAGAGGTAATTTTATTCATGTTTTGTTGATAAAAAATATAAATTGATGAAAATAATAATTATATTATATATTTATTTGGGTTCTAACTAAATTATCTAGGAGATATAAATAACCAAGATCGTAATGGCTTGAAAAAAATAAGTAATATGATAGTAAAATAATATTCCTCACTGTTGATGTTGGTACGAACCAAACAATTATTATGATTAATATTATTTCTATTATTATTATTGGTAATTGGGTGTATTTATAAAAATTATATTATTTAAGGGATAGAAAGATATTAAATAATTATTTTATCTTAATTCCTATCCCTAAAAGTAGAAGATCATATTTATTTTGTAGTGAGTGAAAAAAATAAATTTATGTAATAAAAATAGTGAATTGTTTCACATAATATATTCTATATTGTCTCCACCAATATACCTTTAAATAATGAAAAATTAATGAGAGAATACCTCAAGACTGATGTTTGATCAACCAACACAATCAATTAAAGAAAATTGATTTTCCCTGATAGCATCTGAAGAATGATTGGCTTTTCATAGAGGTCAATGGGGCATGTGTGGATCCCCACTAGAGGGATTCTATCCGTGAATCCTCATAAAATAATGAAGGTAATATGGAAGGGTCAATTTAAATTATCAACATTCACATCAATGAAAGATCTTATGATATGGTATTCATTTATTTTGGTGTTAAATAAATTAAATAAAAATTTGACACACAAGATCCTCTACCAGGGTTGTAGGTATTGAAATATTAACTAATCTTATATCATTACATGATTCCATTATTCTCAGATACATCATAATCACCAAAATTATTTTTTCACATATTCTGAAACATCTATACTCATGTTTTTAAAGTTGGGTAATCATTATTCCTTAACTTTTAATCATTAAAGTACGTCAAACATCTTATGGAAATACCTAGATTATTTAAAAAACATGACATATAATGACTTGATGTGATTCAATAATAGTACTCTAAGATTCATTATCTCCATAATCAGGCATTATACCCAATTCCTTAACATGAATCCCTAAAAACACAACATGAATCATCATCACCACACAAAACAAATATTAATCATATTGACAGAAAATGGAATACTCACATCAAAAAACAAATTCTATAGAAATTTTATCCTTTTAAGATGATAATACTACATATAATGATGAATCAAACAAGGAGCATGGTGAGCATCAAGTTAATGGGTATTTTAATTTTCATGGGGTGCTTCATATTAAAGGGGTTATAATTATCATGACCTGAATCAGAAGAAGTATATATATTAATATAATTTATACACTTCAATAGTGATATACCCTAACAACCAAATCAAAACATAACATTATTTTACAACATTTATATAAGACAAAAATTACAATTCATGAATTATCTCACAATACCATGAGTTAATGTTTTAGTGACATTGAGGGATACCTATATAAGAAATTTATTCTACATCAATTGTAAAAATTCTTACATAATTAATCAAATATAGATTCCATTTTAGACTTCTCATATGTTATTATCATATTTATAATATGTGAATGGAATCATAAGTAATGGTTGAGCTCTTATTCTCAATAAGGGAAAAAATTATCAATATTTTATTGTTGTTAAAATCATAAACATAAGATAAAACATGTTCAGGGGAGAAACATTTTATTTAAAGAATACAGAACCATAATATTTTCCATAAATCATGAAAAAATCACATTCAATATCGAATGATCAAACATATATCATGGATAAAGAGTACATAATCATTTGATAATAATTATGATCCATGAAGCATAATCATACAGATATGGAATGGAAATGTAACATTCCCTTGATTCATATCATAATAATAAACATTGGTATAACCATAGGAACAAGGTATCATCATATTGTTATAATATTCATGAACTCTCATCCTTTATGTTGTGATAATAATCCAAAAAGGATCACCTTTAATTTGTGATCATATCCAATAAGACTGACACTACATTATCTCATGATAAATAAAACATTAACCAATTCATTAGAGGGAGATATAGGACCCCACCCATCATCATCCATGCATATGTGTTATATAAGATACCAATAATTTATGAAATCATTAAATTCATGAGAATAAAATTGGTTTCATATTATTTTCAAATGGTATCCCATAACATGAAAACAAAATAAAATCAGTTAATCGAAAATTTTCAATAAACTGAAAGGATTACATCATAAAATAATTTACAAGGTGTTTAATGAGACATAAATCTATCAGAAATAGATATTTAAATAAGAAAGTTAATGTGAATCTATGAAAATGATCTTTTAGAAACCAATTCATAATAGTTTTTATATATATAGAATTATGAATCACTTTCAAAAATAATTTTAAAGAAGGTAACGTGAAAAAGATTTTAAAATAAAACTTTACTATAAATCCCAATAATGGAGTATTTAAAAATATATAAATATTTTTTATATGAAAATTGGAGGGGAAGATAAAAACTTAAACATGAATAGAAAAATAATTTTAACAATTTGATATTACATTTATTAAAACCCATATCATAAATATAATGATATATAAATCGTTTTAATATTTTAAAAAATCAATTTAAAATCAAACAAAATTGAATTATACATGGATTTCAAAATAGTAATAATATAAAATTAATAGGGAGGCTAAGGATTGATTTAAAAAAAATAGATTCATTTGAAAGGAATGATAGTTATTCTTAAAATCATAAACCCTTATGAATAATGAAGTCAATGAACATAATTCCACTAAAAAGGAGTAATGTTATTAAAGTATAATCATAGATAATAAGAGAAACATATTTTAAAAACCATGATTTATAGGGAATTTTTATTACTCAATAAAATAAGTTGAGTCACAAAAACAACATAAAAACATGGTATCTGTTGAATCTAATTCAATTTAATGAAATAAATGGTATATATTTCAAACACCATGAATTAAAATAATTTTATAAAAATTTATTAACATTGAATTAATAACACAATATTAAAATTTCAAGGTGCACAAAATGAGATATTCCTAATAAATTAATTCTCAAACAAAGAACCTCTTACCTTAATTCAAGACATCCTTTAATGTTCTTGAATATCCGATATAAAAAAATAACTATCTTAATAACCTGTATTATATCCTTATTAAAATATATTCTCTTTTATAAATTCCATTTCTATTTACTCACTACGTATATATTAGTTTGTTATTATCTATTTTCAATATCAGGTGTGGGTAATCTTGATAATCATAAACTAGTTTTCCAATAGCATTATTGTCCGGAATTTTCCTCCAATATTTCAACATTGAAAGATCTTATAAGTCATTATAAATTATTCTTAATAGGTATTTATATTTTTATAATCTCATTATATGGATTTTTTAGTTACGTTATTTAATGATGAAATCATTGATGAGAATGTTTTAATAATCTTTAATGAACATACATTTGTATCTAAATTAATGAGTTTAATGTCAATGTAACTGTTACAAAACCAAAATAAAATAATTATTTACTTATTTATATAATTTTTTATCATTAATTTTATATCATACACATATATTATAATATTTTATATATTTGTTAAAGAAGGTGGTTGTACCAACCCAGACAAGAGTATTCTATAATTAATTGATGATTATGGTAATTAAACTGGTTTATTTTGAGATAATATAATTATTAATTTAGAATAATGATATTATATATACATATTAATCATTTTAATATATATTTTAAGTAGTTTTATTAAATAATAATGAAAAAAAATTAAAATTGATATTTTTACTTTGTAGAGGTGATGTCTCACACAAATGCATGACTGAATTTTTTTCTTGATGGAAAATAGGATAGATAGTTAATGATTAAAAGAATAGAATAATAACATTAATTTAATGAAAAATATTAATGAGATTAAATAATGATGATAAAATTAGGCTTCTAATTGTATGTTTTAATGGAATAAATGATGTAAATATTAATACACGCTTTGAGAAGATGAGTTTTTCAGTGGATTACTCTTCGGAAATGGAGGAGATGGGAAAAAATATTGTGAAAAGAATATAAATTATATATAAAATGGTTACAATGTTAGTAAATAAATTCATATATTTATCTGTAAGCCTAACATTGGAGTGTTCATGAAGGGATGGTGTAAAACATCTTTTATAAGTGGGGAGAATGACATTTTTTATATTATATTCTTTTAATATAAATAGTTCTCATGTTTCACATGTCAAGAAGACTAAAAAATTAGAAATAATAATATTTTAAATGTTTTTGTCATGAAACCCCTAAAAACTCATTTAGAATCATTTTTTAAAATATTTTATGCATTTTGGTTGTTTGGTTAACTCATGTTACCCTATTGGCATTGAGCGAGGTAACTGTTTTTATATATTATAATTCAATTTTGATACCTAAAAAAATTATCTGTATTATATTAAATGATCACTATAATTCCAAATTTTTAATCCATTTTATTATATTCACTTTCTAAAATTTATAATAATTATTTCTAAAATAACAGTTGTATAATGTATTAAATACTATTTTAGAGAATAATGTAACTTAAGTTATAAAATAACAAAAATATAGTTATAAACTAAAATAAATGATTTTAATTTTGAAATATATATTATAAAATAAATATTATATATATAAGTTATTTATAAATTTATATGTCAAAATAATATACTGATAATACCAAAAAATCCATGTTTTTTTTATAAAAAAAGTAATTTCACTATTCACTTAAAAAATAATTTCAGTGCAATTGGGGTGGTATCCAATTTTTTGAAAACCCATGTAATCCTAAATTAATCCTAAGAAGAAATCATAACATGTGAACATTTTCAAATTTACTATAGAAATATTGTACAAATTATTGTAGCAATACTGTAGTGAGGTAACTATTCATTGGATTTTGAATTTTGGGCCAGTTTTTTGGTCCTAACGGCCACATGGCCTTCATTCCATATAAGGAAGTATGTCCATATAGCCTGATAGATATATAGGTACATTTTTATTATGACTAGTGGGATGAAAGGATGAGTGATAGTGACTAGAAAACAAGCATGGAACAATAGGAAGGTAGTGTGGGAAGGCCATTCCTAATTGGTATCCTCGATATGTTGAGGCTTATTATTCAGCCTTATGTACCCATTAAACCGATATGGTATCGACATTTTCTCATCCACATGAAAATATATTCTGTGTATTGATTTGAATATTTATAACAATAGGTAGGTATGAAATCGAGGGATGCACATGAATCACCGGGTTGGCGGGTCGAAAGAGAGATAAATGTGCTAACAGTATCATCCATTCCACATCCCACATCATGCATGATGGGATTAACTTAAATATTGTTTTAGATTTTATGGTGAAATGGTTCATTGAAATTGGGGGTGATGAATCTTTCAAACTGAGATCAAGGTGCAATGATTACTAGTAAGGGAGTGGTGTGATGTTTTACTGCTAACATGGAATTATGTAGACTACTTACTCAGGGCATGAAAGAACCATAATGGGGAATTCAAGATATTATACATTTAACCCAGCATATAATTATGGTTTTTTCAGCCAATGGGCCTTCGGGTGAGGTATAGGGTTTCAACTCAGCATAGTTGACAAAGAGAGATATATTTAATTAATAATAGTGGGTGTTTCTCCTACATGTTCTATTTATTTTAATAAAAATACCAAAATTATATTATAAAATATTTTTTTTATAAATCCAAAAATGATGTCAATTTTTTCAAATTAAAATTAAAAAACTTTATAATATATATTTTAAACACATATATAATAAAAACTATTTTGTATGAATATATATTTTTAAATTTTTATTTATACTTATTGATATTTCCTTAAAATTATTAATTATATATATTTCAATACATTATAAATATAAAAATATATAAATTATCTTTTATATATTTATTTTTTGAAACCAAACTACTTAAAAATTCCATTTTACAAAAAAATCATTTTTAAGCGTAAAATGATCTAGATAATTTTATCAATGCATTAGTAAATAATAATTCATCTTATTTATAAGTAAAAATGTGAAATCAATAAATTAAATTTGATAGATAACTTATTTGTATAATTATTTAATTTTTATTTGATCATAATTTATCTTTACATAACCACAATGGATCTCTTAATAATATCTATGAATTTGGTAAGATATTATCAAAGTAGATAGTGGGTATTCCACCAGCATGGATCTTTATTCATTTTCCACGAGTTAGAAATATTATCTCCTTATCTTTTATCGTAAAATAATTATTAGATTTCATATTTATCTTTGTATAGAGAATAAACTAGTGGATCTACATAATTTATTTTCTCATACAAATGAACTTCATATGGGTGACATTTATTATCTAATATCATTAATTTACTTATACATAATTTATTTCATAATATGGTAATTTTATATTATACCCATCAGTTTAATGGATATATTATGATGGTAAAATTTTATTCTAACAAAACACAGTTTCATTTTTTTTGGTAAAGTGAACATCTAGGTCATTGCACAAACTTTAATATGGAGACCTAGGCGACCAACTCAGTTACTAGTAGTCCTTCTACACCAAAGGGTTTAGTTAAAAAGAAAAGTTGTTATGCTGTAAATAAAGGTAAATCCACTTATAAATTAATATCTTATATAATAATTTTAAATGTCAATTAAAAATGGACACTACGACATCTATTAGAAGAAATATATATATATAATTAATCTAATGATGTATTGAATCAGTAAACACATGATTAATATTAATAATAGACTATGTGGTTATTTTTAAAGAATCATCAATATTTTTCTTCGTATAAATAATTAAATTTTTGTTCTAGAAATATTATGGGTGTTTTCTCACAGGTCCTTATAGAATATTGTTTCTTTTAGTATCATGGGACGGATTATTAAAAATCTTCTTGATCTCTAATGGATGAAAACTCACTTATACTTTGTTACGACTTTATTAAACATGGAAATGAGATCTTAATGGGGTGATATTTCTATATTTACTCCAACTACTAATGGGGACTAAATTATATTTACATAGTTTAATGTAACCATAAATACTAATGAAATTAATGGTTCTTATTATACATAAATTTATAGAAAATGAGTCTAAGGAATGTTTTAATTATAATATATAGTTTTATTTTAATATTAATAGATCCAAAAATACATTGTATAAAAGTAATGCTGAGATATTTGAGGTATGTAAGATGGATAATTCCTTTTTTAATGACCATTCTCTCAAATTTTGGGAATCTTTTAATTATTAATCTCCTTCAATAATCAACTCTAATCATAATCAAATATTAAACTCTTTTAGAAATATGTTGGATAAGAATCGTATTCCATTACATTTTCATAAATCCATGTCTAATAATGAGGACTACTAATTAATTATCAAGGGGGTTAGGGATTCTACGCATTGCCGTTTTGATGATTTTGATTGCGCCATGTACATTAAAAGATTAGAATGAAGATTGATGGGATAGAGCAAGGAATAGATTAGAAATATGAATCAGACAATAAGATATTCAAAAACCAGTTTGATTTAGGTTCAGATTGATAACGGTTGCAAGAGATTCATATATTATGGCTTCAAGAGAGATCTTGATAGAACATTCAAGATAAATTTTGTCCTATGATCAAAATAGGATTCACTTAAAGTATCCATTATGGTTATGTATCTGTGAATGGAGGGTATGAAAACTTAAATTTATTTAATTAGCTTCAAAATTATGGGAAATTCCATAGACTAATAGATCAAAATAATCAAGAATATTATATTTTTCCTAAAATTTAGGTCATGATGAAGAATATTGTTGATTACAATTAATGGTTTTTTTGGTACAACACTCTTATAAAATATATATTACAAAAAATTATCCCCTATATTATATCTACTAAGGGAACATATGTTTACATGGTCTACCCAGGTCCATGGGGATTAGAGTTGTAGTATTTAGGCTTATAAACTATGATAGTAATATATTATTAGATGGATTCTCTAGTTTTTTCTTTTTGGAATTTTGGAATATTTTTGACAGGATGAGGAAAATATTATAATGGGTTTTTTTCAAAATAGTCACCTTCAAAGAGCTATTAACAATTAATTTCTATTTTTAATTTCTATGTTATAGAATGTAAATGGGAATCATCATTATAGGCCCATTTCCATGGATAACCCTATTTTAATGTATCTTAGTAAGATTATAACCATTGTAATATGTTATCATACTAATAAATTAGTGTATTTATAGTAGTATATTTTCTCAAAAGAAATAATATACAAGACTATCTCATTACAGCCTCAGAATTTGTTATCCACTTTTAAAAAAAATACATGGGATGCTAATATTTCATTCAATCTGGATGTTACAAAAGATTTTAATTCTAGGATATAGGATTTATTCTTCAATTATCCCTCTTAGATTTCCTCTGATAATATTTTTAAATGTTATAGACTTTTAAGATTAGTTAATATCCATGTTCTGGATAATTAAAATCCTTCATTATTATATTCATGTTCTTGTAGAGTGAGGTGTGGTGTTCATCTCTTGACTTTTATTTTTATTATTATTAAATACCACTAGTTAAATATAATTATGAATCTGGTTGAAAAAGTAATGATTAGATTCATGTAGGTTGTAAGATTCTTTTCTTCCTCATCTCACCTACTTTATATTTATTATCTTATTTTATATAAAGGATGAAAAGGTAGCATAATGTTATTGAATTTTTTCTTTTTAATTTAAAATTTTCCTAGAAAAAATTATTAATTAGGATAAATATTATATTTATTTTACAATGGGATTCAAAAATTCCAAAAGAATGTATATCACCATTCTTTGAGTATTAAATAGTGGTCTTATTCTTTTTCATACATGGGGGTACCCTCTTCTAGGAATGGCATAATATTGAATAATTTAATGAGATTGATGGTCAAATCATGTTGTATCTTGCTACATTGAAAGGAAAGTAACTCTTGATTGGTAAAATACTGGTTTTTGTTAAGGCTGTTATTATATTTAATCTTTTTTATCCATTCATATCTTTTAATTATACCTTGAACCTCATCAAATAGTTTAATTTATTGATTATATTTTTTTCGTGGAGTGGTAGTATCATAGAGATAAATATAGATATTATTCATTTGAAGCTATTTTTAAAACCAAATCATGCGAGTAGATGGTGTATTAGGAGTATCAAGGTATTAAATTATGTTTTATATGAGTAATTTTCATAGAATATTATAATTGATATGTTAGACAGTCTTAATTATAAATGGAATATTAAAAAATGAGGCTTATTGTAGATAACATTCCTTATATTGACTCAACTGTTTATTATTATCTAAAGGATTATTTTTATAATATCATGACCCAATCAGAATGGATTATTTTTCTAGAACATCTATAATATTATTTTTTAAAAATTAGGAAGGTTCTACTATTACATTTTCATAATTAATAAATGATTTTAATATTTATTTTCTATTTCAATTTGAGACTAGATAGCTATAATTGAAAAATTTCCCACTAATATGAGTGATTTCATAATCAATATCATTGTTTTCCTAGTGATGATGTCTTTTTCATGGATACAATGAGCTGGGACATCCATATTATCAAACCCTTTTATTTCTTAAACCTGGGTAGGTAATCCTATAATATTCATTGGATGGAGAAATTATAAAATAAATGGATCATGTATTCAATATCTTCGATTATTTTTATGGTCTCTTATAAAAAATTCATGTGGAAATCTAGTTGTGGTATATTGGTTTGAGCCTTTATTCTATCTGTGTGGTTTTTAAAAATAGAAATGAGGATGCCTATTATGTTTTATTCCGTTTTTATGATACTCTCTATAATGAAGTATTTTATCAATTTTAAGTACAAAAAATCTCATCTAAATGTATTAGGGAGACGAATGAGGGATATACAGTTCTTACCATTTCGAATAAATTAAAGAACTTTCTTACTAAATAATATGTTGAGATACTCTATTTTTTCTAGATATATAGAAATAATGTGTTCTATAATGGAATAACCCCTACTATCAAAAGAAAAAATACCTATTTTCTGATATAAAAAAAGATATATTAATTATATTGAAACTGGTTATGATGATAACTATTGTGACCTAGTTAGATGGAAGTTTATTATTTAATACTAAATGGATGAAATATGTTTCTAGATTTAGTAAAAAGTGTTAATCTATTTTCATTTCCTAAATTTTTCATTAAAATAAATAACTTTGATTTTAAATTTTTGGTGATCAGACAAAGAATAACCAACCTCAACAGATTAGATGAAAATATTTTAATAAAGTCTATAAATTTATGTTTTCAATTTAGAATATTTTATCTCAGTGAACATGATTTTTAGAGTCACATGTTTTATGTAGTGACTTTTTCAAAATGGAATGAGTTTGTATTAAAGTTCAATAATTAATTAAAATAAATTTTCCATAATTTCTAGAATTGATTTTTTATAATTAATGTTCTCAACAGCAGGAAGACATTTTTGACACCACAAAATGTGTTTTGTTAAATTTTTTGTGGAATTAATGGTTGTATTTCCATTTTATGTGAGAATTATCCATAACGAGGGATAGTTGGAAAGACCCACTGTCTATGATTAAGCATTGTATTTCCATGATCGATGAAAAAAGGTGTCGATGTAGAAAAATTTGATTTAAATATTCAATCTGATAATACTTGGTGTATTATCCATCTAAATATGTGTATAGAACTTCAACAGCTTCTGCATGACAGGTCAAGGAGCCTAAATAGACTTACATATATCAATACTTGTGTCACTCGAAAGATAGATAAATTTTATAATGGTATTTTCCACACCTATTCTTTGGATATGGCCTAAGAACCTATCCTAAATGAATTTTACAATGGAAAAGTCCTAAGGAGCTCTCCTAAGGAACATTCCTTAATACCTGGCCTAATGCCTGAGCCTATGGACATGGCCTAAGGAGAAATCCTAAGGACCTTCCCTAAGGACAGGGCCTGAGGATATAGCCTATGGACCTAGCCTATGGAGTCAGCCAAAGGATTTGTCCTAAAGACATTTCCTAAGGGGATGTCCTAAGGAGCTTGTCTAAGGACCTACGCAGAGGACCTACATGAAGGAACAACATGGACGACCTATGAGGATTACCTACGTAGAGAAACTTCCTTTACTGGGTTTCATTATATTACTATAAATAGGACCCTTGGGCTACCCATTTCATAGGATTAAATATCGAAAGAATCCCAAGAGTAATCATTGTGTATATCACCGTTTCTATGGTCCTTATTAACTATCAAGTAACTCTTAGAAACATGGGTAAAGAGATAATTAAAGAGTAAAAGTTGCATCATAGTCTCATAAGGGTCTATAACACGACACATGAGCCATGGACATGATCCAAGGACCTGGAATGAGGACCTACACAAAGGACCTAGACTAAGGACCTGGGCTTAAGACATGGCCTGAGGACCTGCTTGGAGGACCTGACCTAAGGACCCACGTGGAGGACCAGGCCGAAGGACCAGCAAAGAGGACCTGGCCTAGGGACCTATATGGAGTACCTGGGCAAAGGACCTAGCTTAAGGACCTAGGATCAAAAACTACCATATGGACCTGGAATGAGGAAAATAATGGAGGACTTAGCCTAACGACCTACACAAAGGACCTGACCTAAGGACATGGCCTAAGGACATCACCTAATGACATAGCCTAAGGACCTATGCGAAAGACCTGTCATAAGGACTAGTGTGGAGGACCTGAACTAATGATATGGCCTCTGGATTGGGCCTAAAAACATGCCTTGGGGCATACCACTAAAACATGGGCTCAATTGGGAATCCCCCATAGTAGTAGGCCCCAACAAAACCTCAATTCTCTATAGGTGTAATCTTGAGGAAAACCTCAAATGGGAATCCTCTATAGTATTAAGACCCAACCAAAACCCAAAGGTCACTCACATTGAGGTATGTCCTCAATCATCATAGTGTCGAGCCACATGACCTCCAATTTCATCCCCCATTGAATGACTCATTTCTTCTCACCCTCTTCCCTGGTCGACCTGGCGTTTTCCACCCTAACGTCCGTAGGATCATCCTCTTCAAAATGTCGGTACGAAAAAAATGTGTGTGTTCCTTTGTTCAATCATTGAAATCATTTTATTTCTCACACCGAGCAAGAATCACGCGGGATTATAGATTTGTTATGATCGAAACATTTTCAGAGACATCCCACCATGGTGAAATATGAGAACTCTAATTCCCACCATAACAGGGATACATAGGAATCCTTCCTAATTCCCAATATCCATCTCATTTCATCCATAAAAGGAATACATTTAAGGATGTAAGACCAAACCCATTTCTCTCAACGAAATACACTATACCATGAGATTCACTAAATTAAGTGGTATTTGATTCCCATTTAATAGGATACGTAGGAATTAATTTTGAGTTTTATACCCCACATTCCAAAACAACACTGATCATCCTATACCATATTCCCCAAATGGTCTAATCCAACCTGTACACCCATATTCTCTCCAAGTTCCATGGGATTCGTAGGAATAATTCCCGCACCAATATTTGACTAATCACCATATGCATCGATGTCCATACCACATGACATTATACAATAAGGCTAGGTCCTTATCCAATGATCTTAAATGGTATGATATGATCCATTAAGCCTCACCAAACTGTGATGTTTCTGGTTACTCTAAAAAGGATACATAAGTATCCCATATATGGTTACAATTCCAACATTAAAACAATATTTTGTCTCCCTGGATGAAAAAAAATTAATGATTTCCCCCACTAAGTTGCATAAAAAACACTATCATCATGACATTTTCTAAATTAATGTCTAAATACTATATGAGAGGATACCATTGACAGAGAACCTCAAATAAATTCAAATGTCTGCTTTAATTAAGAACCTCGAATACAAATCGTTGATTCTAAATTTCACACATGATAATAATTAATTGAAAATTTATAAGGAAACCTATGTTATACTTGGTAAATTAATAAATATTTCTGAAAATATCTCATGTCTATAAGAAAGTCCCAGAGTAGGAAATAATCCCCCCCCCCAAATGGTGTGATGAGTCAAACCATCCATCCTCTCAACCGATGAATGTTCTTATGTAGAATAGGATCAAATCCAATGAAAACATTCCATTGGAATGAAGATCCTTTCTGATAAATAACTGTTATATGTTTCCATTACCATACATAAATCCAACAAAAACTTCCCAAAAGTAGTTATTCCTAGTCATAACATATGTTCTAAAAGAAGCTAAAAAAATGGTGAACCCGACGTGAAACCTTAACCAAGTTGATAGTGTTACCCATATTTCAGGCCCCTAAAAACTGATAAATGACGGCCAAGAAAAAAATCAATAACTCAAATTCCCCTCTAATTTTTTTTTAATAATATTCAATGTTTTTTATTTTTATCAATACTCAATTAACTCCAAATAGATTCCTTCATATTTCACTCATGAATTTCCCAATAGCTGCTGAAGACGGTCCCTCATCCACTGGAAGGATGCCATAACCAAATTAGTATCTTCAACACTGTGTCTCAAATGTACTGGTATGGGTATTCCATCAAAATGGTACAATCCCAATTCTGGAGGCTGCCTCACAGGATATCTAGGTTAAAAACCCTTGATCATCTGGTCAGCGATGACCAGTGGTCGAGAAGTAGATAATACTAACCACCATCTTCAAAGGTTTTGGTTCATTATCCTTGAAACGGAACAACAATACCCTCCAATACTATAGGGAGGTGGATAAAGAGGTTACTCATAGCCTCTAATTAATGATGATGGGGTCCTTCCAAGGGATGCCACAAATAATCTCCACCAGCATAATCATGCAGAGGTGAACCCCCAACATTATGATGGTGTTTTCTTTAGTTTTTTGTCCTAGGTCCCTCAGACCAGGGCACCTAAGATAAACTTCTGAGGAAAAAGTCTATCCAATAGGGAGCTGGTTCTTAATTCTCCCCCCTCCGGAGAGGTCCATCAACCTAACTTATTGAAAACAACAAATGTTCTCATACACTAATCCACCCTAATTCGACCTTCCAGTAGATTCATCTTGCGGTGTCCAACCAATCCTGAAATTTATCTATGTTGGAGTACCTATAGAAAACACATACATATTATTATAAACTATCAAACCATCATTAGGCTCATTTGACTACATTCAATGAAACTCTAGAATTAAATATGGCGTCAACTGGTAAGTAGGAACCTACACCTTCCTACAAAAACCAATTATTCCAACAGTATCATTTTTTGCTTTAAAATAAGTACATTGAACATGCTTTGCATAAAACAACTAGCAGCGACATACACATGTCATCATTCGTCATACCTTCCAATAGTCTTGTTTGGTAGCACCCAGATAAGGCAGTCGAATAGCTCCGATGAGAATCCTAGAGAATACTCAACTCTACCCCATACATGATTACTATAATTATCCACTTATAGTAAAGGGAGGAGAGGAGGAGAAATATAGACCTAATCTATAAATGGAATGGGAATATATTTTCATTCCAACCTCTGAAGTATCCAAACACATTTTAATGATGTTTAAATGGAAGACACAAATTCATGACCATATTATAGAATAAGTCCATAATATCATAACAACAACTTAAGTAATATAAGAGAAATATGGACATATTTCTATCTCCACACATGGGATGACTCATTAGTATTCCATCCCAGAGCAGTTACACACCTATGTTTCTATCCAGGTGGTTTATGGGGCATACTCCCACATATCAGATGGAAAATTGTATCGAGATCATACACCCTTTACAATTGGAGATAATCGTCCAATTCTAACTACCATTCTAAGGAAGACACATACACCTACCCGTGATAACCATTTATTACATCATGTGGCCCTAACTATTGGTAAAAGAGCTTCTATGAAGAAGCCTCTCCAAACACAGTTGGAAAATTAATATCCAAACTACGATGTGGCTCCTCTTAATGTTGGATGTCTTGAATCCCTATGATATTTTTCTATTGAAACTAAAGATCCTACCATCCAATTAGCAAATTATGGGATTAGTATAAGTATTTATCATGTTCCATATAAGAAAATTCTTCATGAAGTCTATGTTCATGAAAATTTAGTCATTATAGGGAGTATATGGCTAGATCAGAGCCACAAAAACCCTATTTGTGTCTAGATAACCAAGTAGAAAAAAGATTTATCACGTTTTTTAATCCACCATTGTGGTCACCCCCATGATTTTATTCTCTAAAAAGGTTTTTTCATAAGTAGTGTTTCTCAATGTTTGAGATAATTCTCTAATTTACATTCTAGTAATGATAATTCCCTCTTACCTCGAAGTACATGCCAATATATTCCAATAATTTTTGTTGAATCTTCACAAATATTTGAAATAACATATCAATCAAAATATATCCTGTAGAGACCCATATCTTGTCGTACATAGACATTACATTACTTTTTCAGAATACTTAATACATAAAAAAAACAGACAGCAATGGACCGTAATAGTTTAGTGTCTTTGGGAACTTGGAACATGATCTTATAATCTTGGTGAATGGTCTTCATCATCTCCCATAAAGATCTTCCGCTATTGTTTTCATACCTAAAACTATTATTTAAATCCTGGGGAAATTAAAACATAAAAAGGGTGATCTCAAATGCTCAGTAAGGGTAAAAATAGCGAATATAAAAAAAACCATATACATTTTAACTTCAAAACATGAACATAATATTTAAACATCAAAATCTTGAGCCATGACATAAAACATGGTAGTACGTAAGGAATAGATCATAATGGATCATCAATAATTATAAAATAGAATTGATATAAAATGTGTAATTGTGGAAAACCATTAATAACATTATATGATTTCCATAGAAGCCAAGGAATTGCTGCCAAAACGATCTTAGTGGACAAAGTCCCTTTCTTAATCGAGTTCATTCCTCATTCCAGTCATGGATCACTAAACCGTATTACCATGCCATTCCAGACATGTCTATCTCATGAGATATAAATCATTACCCAATGCATTGGGGGGGTATATAGGTCCCACACATCTAATAATGAAATCCTTCATTCGTGTGCCACAAAATGAACACAAATCATTCATTCTAACCCAATAAATAAAATGGGTTTCATAAAAAACATCCCATCATTACATAATCCATATAAAACAATCGATATCATTTAATCATAATCAAAATAAAACCATGTAAATAATCAAAACATTATACTTTAAACATAACCATATTATTGTATCTAATCTTAGATAGAAAATATTTTTGAATAAACACTTGAAATGAATTTTTGAGGAAAATATCCTTTCTTCTTCAAAATCATTTTATTTTCACAAAATTCCATGCAATTATAAATGAAAGGATTTTGTTGAAAATAATCATGAAATATTGTGGAGTAATATTCATAAAAATAGGTCATTATTATACCATAAAGATCCATTCATTCCTAACAAGTTAAAAAAACATTCTTCTCGTACTTTTGCTGTAAAAGTCAAAAAGTACCTCATCTGGTAAAAAAAAAGGATGATTCCTTACCTGAATTGTATTAAAAGTCAAAAATAGGTTAAATGGACATTAAACATACATGAAAACATTTTTATAAAACATGTACATGGATGATAAATATAACCCCAAAAAATACATTCGAATAAACAATCTCGGATAAAAAACGAGATAGGAAAAGTTATCCCTTACATTTGGTCTGATATGCTTCATACGTATCTTATCCTCCTGTATAATGATTTAAATAATGTCATTGACTTATTATAGAATCATATTCATTGTTATGATATCATATATGGTTCACTTATGACTTTATATTACTCTTTCTTTTGTAAATTCTATGTTAAATCAGTGTTTTGGGTAAAATCGTTTTATTTATCGTATGTGTTTGGAATTATTGTACATGATATTATTATTACTTATATCATGATTTAACGACTTCAAGAATGTAAATAATGATATATATATCATATATATTCTGTATATATAAATATATTATATGGAAAAATGAAATGAAATACACCGTTCATGGGGACAGTAGGTTGTACGTACGCATGAACCCTGTTTTCCTTTCCTTATTGACATGAATGGAAGTAATTATATGAGATATATATATATATATATATATATATAAGTCCAGTATATTTATCATGTCATATATTTCATTATTATTCATTATATATACTTTATAATCATTCTTGAGTTGTTAACATGGAGAATGAATATCATCGTGTTGTGGAGACGGTAATCCGTACGTACGCACGAGCGATGATATCATTCCCGTAATTATTGAATTGAATTTGATTGGATGATATAATATCACAGAATAATTATCATGTTATAATAACTATATATATTTATTATTTTCACCATTATACACATCCAAGTAAGGAGGTGCTGGAAAAATAGACTACACCACGGCGTGGAGACGGTATTCCGTACGCACAGACGCACGATGATTTTGCTTTATATAGTATGGATAGAAGGTGAAATGTGGTTGTTTAATATTTATAATAACATATAATTATATTAGTGATACATATGTTATTACTTTATAATGAAACAACTAAATAAGAAGAAGTTGAAGAAGAATGAAACTTGAAGAAATCGGTAGAAGAGATTACCTCTTCTTCGACACACCTCTTTTATGCTTCCTCTTAAGGAACTAGAGTTGAACTTATGAGGAGACCAGAACCACTATATAGTTTATAGGGAATTTGGGAAGGGAGATGGTCAGGGTTTGGCCGATCTGGAATGCCAAAAGTTGTGTAAAGAGAAGAGGGAGGAGGTTCCCTTTTATAAGGGAGGAGAGGGGCACCTTAGAAAAAACTTAAAGTATTATTATATAATAAAGTAATATTAGTTTTATAATAGCTCCAAATTGATTTATTTCGACGATAAAGTGGGGATGGGTCTAAATATGCTCAACTAATAGGTTTTATACAAGTTTAGGTTACTATTTTAACCTTATCCGTTAGATTTAACTATAAGTTAAATAATTTAACTTTTACCGTGTCTTCTTGTTTTCTTACACTATATGGTTAATAAACATACTATAAACAGCCAAAAGAACCCCAAGTCTTTCACTATTAATAAATATAACCTTATATAAGTCATTTGGACGATCCTTAGTTTTTTAGGAATCGAAAAACAATTAATAATATAATATTTGTTTTATAAACTATTTTATGTCAATTTTCTCACTATTCGGTAATTTATTATTGTGAAAATCATAACAGCAATATTATTCCGAAAAAAGTAAGTTAAATAAATAATAACATTTCATATTAACCTATAAAATTATTATAATTTATAAAAAGTCTCATATTACATTATTTTGGGTATTTGTAATATCAATTATGTTAATATTCCATTAATAATGTAATTACTACATCATCATTGTGCCATAAATAACATACATTATTTAATGTCTAAAAATTTATAAATAAAATATAATTATGTAGGAAATATTATTATATATCTAATGAATATTTATAGTCGAATTTATCTTATGAATAACCCTATATTAAAAATGTTTCAGTTATTAAACATTGATTTTAACTTTTTTAACTCTTTTTTAAATAAAATAATAATAAGTGTCCTAATCTAATCTAAGTGGACCTATAGGGTAATATTTTATTCCTATGGTTGTTTTTGGTCGAATTGAACTTATCCAATAGAAATAGGACATGTGTTGGGGTAATAATAATATCATCTTTACCCTTAATTACCCTATTTATTTTTAACAGTGGTAAATAAAAGTAAAAAGCTACTATTCCCCAAAAATTATTTTTATCTTATTTAACCACATTATACTCCTTTATATTAACCGTGTCTCTCGGATTTTTGAAATTCCACTCATAGAAGCGCTAAAATTATGTTTTTTGTAAATTTTCAAATTCTCCTAGGATGTGGGTAAAAGACGGTGAAATGTTCAATAAAATTTTTATATATCTAAAATTACTATAAAATAACTCCAATGAATTACATTGATCTTATATAGGTATTATGTTTCAATTTTAATCTGAAATAAATTTAAATAAAATAAATAATTATTTTAATAAAAAGTCGGGTTTTAAATAGTAACACAGTATTTTCACTATTCATCACAAATTGAAAGTTTTCAGAAAAAAAAATCACCCTAGGATAATTTCAAAATTCTGAATCCAGAAATGAAGTCAATTATGAAAGATAAAATAAAATTTTAAAATGTGGTTATTACTATTCATAAAGGCTAGTTCATAATAATATTATAATAATATCTCATTTAGTGAAACTCATTATTGCGTACTATACACGCTATCGAAGAAGGTCTTGATTGCGTGTAATGCAAGCCATGTCAGGGATGTGTGTAGTGAAAGCTCCATTTGGTGTTGCACATAACATAATCAACCCTTATGTCATTTATACATTAAACAGAATCTATACTTAATGTTGCATAGTATAATTTCAACAAAACGAACTTGAAATTGTGTGTAACACGTTCCAAGAATAGTGTTTTGTATACTAAAAACTAATACGGTGTTACGTATATTTCAAGATAATCATGATGTACCATACAACACAAGACATCAAATAAATTAAAAATAATATATCTCATAAAATCTCGGGGTGTTACATTCTACCCTCCTTTAAATGAATTTCTCGCTCAAAATTCGTCGGGGTTATAAATGGATTACTATTTGAATGTTTCTTTCATTGATACCCACATCGTAAAAAGGATTACTAAAACGTAATTTTAAAAATTGAAGTATGAAACATAGTGGTTACCCATATTAACACATCACTAGGTTTCCTCATAAGAAAGCCTAGGTAAAAATATAGATATGGAAGGGAATGCTAACCATCTAGTTATGATGGAGTGTGGTAGAGAACCAGGCTATAAAAAAGCCAACAATCACAAAGCCATAAATTTGTGATGATTTAAGGTACCTTCTGATTCATCGGATATAAGGACACAAGGAAAACATTTTTTTGTTTTCAAGATCATTTCCCTAAAGTTGAAAATTGTTGAATTAAAATAAATACTTACTTGATTTTGGTACAATCTCACCGTTATTCGTGCTATGAACTATTTATACTTCATCTAGTAATGAAATGAAGTTGAATTTTTCATTCGGGAAGAGTTAGAAGATCATGTGATTGAATGGTGGGTCATTCTATCTATCTCAAATAAATGGTTAGAAAAATTTATAAAATATACATAAGTTCATCTCTGGGGAGATTAATCATGTATGGTTTCAAAAATGGACTTATACTTCATCCATCACACTGCTTAATAAAATAAAACTAGTTTCTACTAAGCAGGGACTTCCTGTAAGCCAGAGGTAGGTGATAAAGGCATGTTTCACATCGGTTGTGGGTTCGATTCCCGAAACCTTGTCTGACGCGATGGGTTGTCACCAGTCTTGCATGTTGCCCCTTTTTCTAATGCTACATTATTATAACATTCCTACAACAATATCGAAAAAATTTCTAGCCTTAAACCATACTATCTTTTGTCTAACTTAATTCATTCCATTCATTAGGCTTATCGAAAATATATCTGTCCAATCTCATAGTGTAATGAAAATGATTAATTGAAAGGTCACATAACAAGCACGTGAATACCATCATTTATCCCAATATATCAGAAGATATATCTTTTTGGTCACATTCCAAACATTTGAATACCATAATCATATATTCTTTTGAAACATTAATTACCATAGAACCTTAGTGAAAACACGAGTGCTGTCAAAAATTAACTATTTTTACATACTAAAATCGCAAAATTTCTATATACTCAAACCCTAATATAACTCTGTCCTTATATCAAACTTTTCATTTTCTCCTCATCCCTTCATTAGGTGCTTATCATATCCATTCCAAAATATTTGAATAACCTTTCTTGGTTACTGGTACCATTCATCATATACTTTTAAAAACTCAAAGAAATATAACATGTAACAATCCTTAGATTTTTCTTTATTCCATTGTACCATACATTATTCATGATAAACTTACAATCATTCCACTACCTTCTTAAACCACTGACTGAGCTTCATTATTTCTTTTATCTCATATATCATTTGTAGTATCTTCATCATCATCCACATCAATACTACCCATATGACCATGCTGATTCTATTCATGATATTTTCCCTTAGCTAATTGGTTTTCATAATGCACATACATTCTACATTAAAAACTTTTAACCATTGTTGATGTTTTAGAAATACCATTATCCTTGTCTATGGCATTAACTGATCCTTTTCCATTATAATTATTTGCTTTGTGTCCTTATTTTCCACACCCAAAGCATCTTCCAGTTACTTTGAATCATTCTCCTTGATTCCTCTTCCCACATGATTTACATGAGGGAAATTGAACTTTCTTTCCTCTATGATCATCATGAAACTCCATCTTTCTCTTATTAGCCGAGTAAAGAAAAATACCAAAGTTGATATTATTGATCATATTATGAGATTTATGATTAGGAATAATAACATTGTTTGGACCTCCAAATCCCATTTCATTTGGTTGCTCATGAAGAATATCATTCCATTGTCTATCCTATTCTACATTAACATGAATCCTCCTGTTTCCTTCCATTTCTTAAAACGCAAAAAGAATATTATGAGAGGTAAAACTCATACTAGACAACCAAAATAATCAAGAGTGAGTACATTCAATCTATAACATCATAGGTTTAATTCTATGATCGTTATCGTAATTCTAGGACTATAACCTATACTTAAACTTAACTTTAGGGATATCCCAATACATTCCATAGTAATATCTCTAGGGATTTCAATAATGTTTTCGCACCTTATTTTCAAAAGGATAACTAAACCTTTTCTATGATACCAACTGTAGAGACCCATATATTGACTTACATAGACTTTACATTACTTTTTCGAAATACTTAATACATAACAACAAGAGACACCAAAGGACCGTAATAGTTTAGTGTCTTTGGAAACGTGGAACATGATCTTCTAATCTTTGTGAAAGATCTCTAACATCTCCCATAAAGATCTTCCACTTTTATTTCCTACCTAAAATAGTTCTATAAATCCTGGGGAAAAGAAAACATAAAAAGGGTGAGCTCAAATGCTCAGTAAGGGTAAACATATAGAAAATAAAACAAACCATATACATTTGATCTTTAAAACATGAAAATATTATTTAAACATCAAAATCTTGAGAAATGAAATAAAACATGGTAGAATGTAAGGAAAAGATCATAATTTATCATCAATCATGATAAAATTCCCTTGAAATAAAACATGTAATTGTAGAAAACCTTTAAGCACATGATATTATTACCATAGTAGCAAGGCATTTCTACCAAGACCATCATAGTGGAAAAATTCCCTTTCTGAATCGAGTTCACTCCTCCTTCAAGTCATGTATCACTGAACTTGATTAAATTGTCATTACATCCATGTCTATCTCATGATATATAACTCTTTACCCAATGTATTCAAGGGAGATATAGGTCCCACCCATCTCATAATGAAATCATTCATTCATGTGCCACAAAATAAACATAAATCATTCATTCTAACCCATTAAATAAAATGGGTTTAATAAAGATCATCCCATCATAACATAATCCATATAAAACAATAGATATAATTTCATCATAAAAAAAATAAAACCGTGTAAATAATTAGAACATTATACTTGCAACATAACCATATTAAAGAATGTAATCATAGATAGAAAATAGTTTTGAATAAACACTTGAAATGAATTCTTGAGGAAAATATCCTTTCTTCTTCAAAATCATATTCTTGTAACAAAATTCCATGAAATTTTAAAAGAATGGATTTTGCTGAAAATAATCATTAAATATTGTGGAGGAAGCTTCATGAAAATAGGGATTTATGAAACTGTAAAAATCCGTTCATTTTGTATAAGTTAAAAAAACATTCTTCTCGTACTTTTGCCCGAAAAGTAAAAAAGTGCCTCATCTGGTAAACAAAAGGAAGATTCTTTACATTCCTTGTAGTAAAATTCAAAAATGGGTAAAAAGGACTTTAAACATACATGAATCCATTTTTAGAAAATAGGTACATGGATGATAAATATAATCCCAGTAAATACTTATGAATAAACAATCTCACATAAAAAACGATATTGGAAAAGTTATCCCTTACCTTAGGTCTGATATGATTCGTACATATCTGATCCTCCTATATAATTATTTAAATAATTTCATTGACTTATTACCAAATCATATTCATCATTATGATATCATATATGGTTCATTTATGACTTTATATTACTCGTTCTTTTGTAAATTCCATGTTTAAGTAGTGTTTTAGGTAAAATCGTTTTATTTATCGTACGCGTTTGGAATAATTGTTCTTGAAATTATTATTAATTATATAATTATTT
Organism: Viscum album; assembly: GCA_963277665.1. NCBI lineage: Eukaryota > Viridiplantae > Streptophyta > Magnoliopsida > Santalales > Viscaceae > Viscum > Viscum album. The sequence goes on from OY728133.1 coordinate 673,554,339, forward strand.
AATTACATCAAGAATGGAAATAATTATTTATATATCATATATATTCAGTATATATATATATATAAGATATAAATAAATGAAATGAAATACACCGTTCATGGAGATGGTAAGTCGTACGTACGCATGAATGTTGTTTTCCTTTCCTTATTGTCTTGAATGGAAATAAGTAGATTACACACCAACATATATATAGACATAAATACAGAAGCTTTATCATTTCATATATTTCATTATTATTCATTATATATACTTTATATTCATTCTTGAGTGGTTAACATGGATAATTAAACTCATCGCTTCGTGTAGACGGTAATCTGTAAGTACGCACGAGCGATGATATCATTCCCAAAATTATTGAATTGAATTGGTGTGGATGATATAATATCTCAGAATCATTATGAAATTATAATAACTATATATAGTTATTCTTTACACTATTATACCCATCCAAGTAAGGTGGTGGTGGAAAAACAGACTACACCACCGCATGGATACGGTATTCCGTACTTATTCACGCGCGGTGATTTTGTTTTCCATAGGATGGATAAAAGGTGAAATGGAGATTTTTCATATTTATAATAAAATATCAATATATTAGTGATATTGATGTTATTACTTTATAATTATACAACTAAAGAAGAATAAGTTGATGAAGACAGAAACATGAAAGAATCGGTAGAAGAGATTACCTCTTCTTCGACGCATCTCTTTTAAGATTCCTCTTAAGTCACTAGAGATGGTCTTTTGAGGAGACCATAACCTCTATAATGTTTTAGGGAAGTTAAGAAGGGAAATGGGAAGGTTTTGGCCGATCTAGAATGCCCAATGTTGTGTAAAGAGAAGAGGGAGGAGGTTCCCTTTTATAAGGGTGGAGATGGGCACCTTAGGAAAAACATAAAATATTATTCTATAATGAAGTCATATTCAGTTTATAATACCTCCAAATTGATTTATTTCGAAGATAAAGTGGGGATTGGTCGAAATCCGCTCACCCAATAGGTTTTAGACAAGTTTATGTTACTATTTTAACCTTATCATTTATATTTAACTCAATATTAAATAATTTATCTTTTATCGTGTCTTCTTGTTTACGTACACTATATGGTTAATAAACATACTATAACAAGGCAAAAGAACCCCAATTGGTTCACTATTAATATATATAACCATATCTATGTAATTTGTCTGAGCCCTAGATTTTTAGGAATATAATAACAATTAATAATATGATATTTGTTTTAAAAACTATTTTATGTCAATTTTCCCACTATTTGGTAATTTATTTTTTTGAAAATCATAACAGCATGATTACTTCAAAAAAAGTTAGTTAAATCAATAATACCATGTCATATTAACATAGAAAATTATTTTAATTCATATAAAGTCTAAAATTACAATTTTTTGGGTATTTATAATATCAATTATGTTAATATTTCGTTAATAAGGTAATTACTGCATCATCATTGTTCCATAAATAACATAAATTATTTAATTTATAAAAAATTATAAATAAAATATCAGTATGTAGGAAATATTTTTAGATTTTGAAATAATATTTAAAGTTGAATTTATCTTATGTATATCCCAATATTAAAAATGATTTAGTTATTAAACATTTATTTTAACTCTTTTAACTCTTTTTTAAATAAAATAATAATAAGTGTCCAAATCTAATCCAAGTGGACCTAAAGTGTAATATTATATTCCTAGGGTTGTTTTTGGTCAAATTACATTTATCCAATAGAAATAGGACATGTGTTAGAGTAATAATAATATCATTTTTATCCTTAATTACCCTATTTATTTTTAACCATGGTTAATTAAAGTAAAAAGTTTTTATTCACAAAAAATTAATTTTATCTTATTGAACCACATTTTACACCTTGATATTAACCTTGTCTCTCAAATTTTCAAAATTCATCTCAAATAAGTGGTAAAATTATGTTTTATGGAAATTTTCAAATTCTCCTTGGAGGTGGGTAAAAGACGGTGAAAAGTTCAATAAAGGTTTTATATATCTAAAATTATTATAAAATGACTCCAATTAATTTCATTGAAAATATATAGGTATTATGTATCAATTTTTACCTAAAATAAATTTAACCAAAATAAATAATTATTTAAATAAAAAGTCGGTTTTCAAATAGTAACCCACTGTTTTCACTATTCATCGAAAATTGAAAGTTTTCAGTAAAATACCAAAGATTCACCCTAGACTTATTTTGATATTACGAATCCATAAATGAAGCCCATTTTGAATGAAAAAATTTATAAAATTTCAAAAAGTGGGTATTACTATTCATAACTGCTAGTTCATAATAATATTTTAATAATATCTTGTTCAGTGAAACTCAGTATCGCGTACTACACATGCTATCAAAGGACTTAATTGTGTTTAATGAAATCCAAGTCAGGGATATGTGTAGTGAAAGCTCTGTTTGGTGTTGCGTATAACATAATCGAAACTTATTTCATTTATATATAAACAAAATCTATATTTAATGTTGCGTAGAATAATTTCCACAAAATGAAGTTGAAATTGTGTGTAACACGAGCCAAGAATAGTGTTGCATATACTACAAGCTAATACAGTGTTATGTATATTGAATGATATTCTTGGTGTAGCATTCAACACAATACATCAAATAAATTAAAAAGAATACTACTCATAATATCTCAGGATGTTACATATCCCAAGGCGACGGTAATTCTATGAACCTCCCATGGGCCATTTTTCTTATAATATAGTAAGGTGCAAAGCAATTTATTCTATTATATGATATAAAATAATCTACAATCATCCAATCTAGTCAGAACAAGTTGAGAAAAATATAGCAAAGGATTATGAAGATATGTAGAATATGAATAACAAATTTCCTAAGTTTGAAATTATAGTCATTTTTCGGCCTTTGGAAACCTCTCAATTTAACAATCCAGAATTGATGATAGCAGATTGCATTCATGATATTTTCCAAAATATATGAAAAACTATTCATTATCTGAATGAAAAATTATTTTCATTTGATGTATTTAAATGTCATTTAATGGCACACCCCAAAATTCATATAATTACATAGCCTGACAAATTTTCATAAGTGATAAATTAATTTATCATCCCATAAAAAATGTGTATCCATATGTATTAATTACTTCTATGAGAATAAAAAAATTCACCAGTTGTATCCCACATCAATTTTATATCATCAATCAATGGATCTAAATAGACATCAATATCATTACAAGTTTTTTTTAGTCCATATATAATTAGATAAAACCTAATGTATTTTTACATCATTCATAACCATGATGGAAAGATATAATTTACTAACCTAACTATCCATATACAATGTGTACTACTCTATACACTAAAAGGATTTATTCTATTTGTAGATTATTCAAGACATATGTTTCATGGATAATTTCCAAAATCAAGATACTCATAATCAATTTTCGTCAACTACGGATAATCAGTGGGGTGATGTAGTTTCCTATATTATATTCTTGTATCTTTGATCCATATAAATTTCATCACAGTTTCTCGACATCCATATAGTTATATAAGTCTTATTTTGATAGGAATGTACAAAACAACTTTCAATGTAATTGATACATCATTATTTTATAGATTCATTCCTCAGATAGATAATTTCATAAGAGATTCATGGTCCTTGAAAAAAAATATGAAAGCATTTGGATATTCATATATATTTTTAGAGATCATTACCATTGAATTTAGAATTTTTTTAACATCATATCCTCATCTTGGAAGCTCATTTTCTTCTGGTTGCATATCTTTCTAGACACCAAGAAGCTCTGTAAAATTGTTGTGACTCCATCCGCTGGTATATTTCAAATTATTTAACTTTTATACGACTGAAAATATCTTATATTTAGTAAAATAAGTATACAATGGTGTCATAGAAGAATTAATTAAATTATCCAATAACATTTTACAAGCATTTACACTGGAATTTATATAAAATGATCCACAAATAAAAGGGTAATCTGAATCAATTTGTATATTAAGTTTCTATCCATGTTTATTCAAATATTTACATCAATAATTAATTTTTTGAGAAATCAAATATTCTTCCAACTCTTATGGAAGAATTTGTTGTGAATTTCAATTAAAAAAACACAAAAAAAAAAGATTTATGAAGGATCGTATGAATTCTATATTATAAACATGATGATCTCTTTAACTACATCTTTATACTCTTTTGTCATACAATTATTTTTCATCCATTTTTGTTACAAATTCATACTAGAAGGTTTAATAGTATTAACTATGTACAAAATATAAATAAATAATTATAAGGTATGCATATAATGTATATATACATTGATATTTAAACAATGTATCAGAACATGAGTATATGAATGATCTATTTTGGGAATGTTGACATACCTTGATCATATTCCCCATCGATATTATCTTAACCCGTCCCCTAGGGATCATGCCAATACTACCCAAGTCCCACCTTCCATAGGCCAGGGGCTGGTGAATAGAACCAAAAAAACCTATCCCAAAAAATGGAAGACATTACCTTTAATCCTGTACACACACACACCCAACCACATCCCAAAACACTGAATGGGGGAAAAAGAATTCCATTAAAACAAGGATCCGTGAATGTACAAGTGAAATTATGTGGGCCATAATACAAACCCAACTACGAAATGAAAAAATTAAAGTACAAAAAGGAAACTCTAATGGTGATATATGGAAAACCACACCTGATCGTGAGAGTAGTGAATCTAGTGGGAGAAGAATTAGTGTTTCCTACCCACTTGGTCCTATTTGGGAAAACTTGGTCCTTGGACACCAATTACACCATTTAAACATTTTCCAGTCCCTTACCCCTCATCACCTCTATCAAAACGTTGATATTTTGTACTAGACACAAGATGTCTGGGTGTAGCCCATTCAGGTGTGAGTATAACAATACTCAGTAGGGACCCTATGACCTCTGAAGGTCTCTCAATAATCCAAAAAAAACCACAAAAAACCACATTGAAAATACCACCAAGAAAAATCTCAACCACATATCATAATGTAAAAGATTCAAATCACTCTAGGTATAACTTATGTAAATAAATAAATATGATTAATCATAAAGCTCAATCAACTTATTCAGTCGAGAGGCTCTGTAGCTGACCTGCATAGGGTCACTAGGTGCTAACTGATAGAGTATCCCTAGATGTTAACCAAAGGGGATCCCTAGGTTTTGACCTATATAGGATCTATTGGTTCTGACCCACAGAAGATTGCTACGTGCTGACCCATAGAGGATCATTATTCTTTCTTTATGCCACAACTAGCCATGGTATTCCCACAATTAGACCTCTAAATTGTCAAAGGATCCACTCATCAATATTTATTCTGTACGTTAATTTACATGAAGTACAACATAGAGTAACTCAATGTACCATCTCTTAATATGGGATCCAAATCAACAGACGGTGCGTCGTTCGGATGGCGTGTTTATAAGTAATTAGTAATTCAGTAAAAAATGTTCTGATCAGATTCAATTCCGATCGAACTTGGCTGTACTCAAAATTCCTCAAAAACACATGTAAATTATACCATAAGGACTTCTCCATCTCAAGGGTTCCTGCATCATAGACTGTGTGTCAATCAGACGCCTGTTTTGAGAGATACATGCATTTTAGTAAACAGAGGGCAGTTGAGTTATGCCCCATCTGACTTGGTCGGACTGACCCGACCAACATAGCATGGTGGTCCCATATACCCCGGTTTAATTAGTCATAGTTGACCTGACATAGTTCTGGTCGAGGTAGGTTTTTTCCAACAGGGCCACTACGCCAGGCCCAATGGGCCTCGCTAGACGCAGCCCGATTTGGCTAAGGGTGAAACCCAATTTGATTGAGGGTGCAAGCTGCTCGGTCGCCCGACTACCCAGTATTATCCGGCCCATCCCACTGGCACGTTTCCAGCTCGATTGGCGCGGGTTAGGCCTGCCGGTGCGAGGATGATCTGTCGTTGTGGGTCTGTACTATCATTGTGGGTCCAACCCACTAGTGCATATCTGGACTGCTGGTGCGGGCCCTGTCTTCCGGTGCGGTTCTGGACCGTCGGTGCCGTTCTGGCCCACAGGTGCTAGTCTAGACCGCCAGTGCCATTATGGCCAACCGGTGCGGGTCCGGCCTACCGGTGCATGTCTGGCCAGCCGTTGCTGGTCCAGTCAAGGGTGGGCTGCAGCCCACCAGTAGAAGACTGGCCACGCGGTACGGTCGTTGGCCTGCTCATGGGTTGTAGCATCAAGCTGCATCCATTCTCTATTAGACATACGCACAAGGGCCTCCTCCAACCGTGGTAGATGGGGCTTGGCTCGCCAGCTTCCCGGACGATGAAAATTTAGGCCATCCCACCGTGCAGTTCCCTCCTCACGCCGCAACTCCTGTCATCGTGGACGGATGGCCACATCCTCCTACATTAATGGTGCACCAACGGACCTGCCTCCCCCCTCCGCTCATTGTCATCACCAGTGCTTGTCCACCAACAGATTTCTCAGTGGACCATTGGATGTGCTCCAGTGGTAGGTTCTTCGCTCTGCATATAAGAAAAGCCTCTAGAAAATGTCCTTTTCAACGCGAAGGTCCTGAAATCATCTTTTCAGAACTTTACACAATTCATTCACCAATAGAGAACATGTGTAGGGGGCAGGGCCTTTGTTCATGTCGGCTCCTTCACACTGAGTTAGAATATTTAAATCCTAGGAGGCTCGAGGGAGATGTTAAATCATATCATGTTATATTGAAACCAAGATATAGAAATTGAAAACTATATTTACCCTCCCACAAAAACTCATGAATCACGAGTCAACATTTTCATAGTTGGATCCACGTTCATCGTTTCTAGAAAATAATAAGGAAGAGCCTAAAATTTAAAAAATCACAACATCATTAACATTTGATATAGAAGGGTTCATCCATGTTGTTCCAAGATGTCAACGTCATTCGTCACTTTCGGCTCCTTTCATCGAGACACAGTGAAGATGAAGAATTCTCGCTATTGTTCAAAGTTCTTCATTAGGTAGGATGTTCATTGGGGGTTAATAATAGGATCGTGGTCATTTAATCCTCATCCTATCAACACATCAAACATTTAAAAGTAATACATGTCACAACATTTTAATTACACTGCGAGGCCGTGGCCATATTCTATTTCATCAATGAATCAACATCATTGTTACGTTTCCTTTCTTGCATAGTTACAATACTTGATACATGCCATTAATGAGCTTCATTAATGTCAATCATCACCATGTGGTTGCTCCACATAGTGTCACCGTCCACAACCAAATATTGGGTAAATAAATAAAATAATTCCTTTAAAACATTTTATTATTTTTCTCAAAATTCCAAAAAAATAACATTTCTGGTCGACCCTTTCCGGATGAAATTTAGTCATTTCTAGGAGAATCAAAATTTTTCAAATTCTACAGTTCCATTGGATTTTTGATCTTAGAATTATTTCAAAATACATATAAACCCGCACACATGTTTATTGAATGTAACATCAAAAAAAGTTTCAAACTTCTGTTTCGGGGTCTATGGGGCATGGAATCACATTCCATTATAGCGTTCGGTCTCAAAAAAATTCCAAATTTTTAAAAAAAAATTATCACAGAATTTTTGTGAAATTACAATCTCCCCATATTAGGGATTTATATCCCTGAAATCCAAAACAAGGGAAACCAAAATAAGTGGGGGTACTAAACAAAAATATGACCTTCTCACTCCCATGTTATATCCTATAAATTCTCATGCTTCCACAAAACGCACACTAGAGGAATCCACTGCCCATATAAGACCCACTATTTTTTATCCTTTTCCTCTACTGAGAAATCTTCAAATGTCAACTCATCGTCATTGCACAGCTCTCTATAGTGGATGATGTTTGATTTATCATGAATGTATCTACCTTCTATGTGTAGTCCTCATCTGCTCCTGGATGATCTGCACCATCTCGGTGGTAGCCTGTACCTACCGTGAACTCATTAGTGGTTACTCGCCTAGGTCTGTCCAACATAGTGATGATCATCAAGGTCACAAGTGCAAGGCCTTAAATAGTGTAATTCCAATGGTGGATTGATATCTTTTGTTGAATGAAAAATCCACCAGTGGAAGGTGGTCCTCCAAAATGCGACCAAATTGTAGGACACAAGCATTAAGAATGTCCTCCAATGTCTGTATGGTCTTCTCCTTCTGACCATCCATCTGGGGATGAAATGGTGTTCTCAAATTCACCAGATTCCCAAACTCCTCTTTCATCCCCTTCCACAACCGATATGTAAATAATTCATCACAGTCTGATATAATCGTCGAAGCCATCCATTTGAGCCACACTAACTCTTGGAAAAAGAGGCATCACAAGCCCTCTACTGGTCCTTGCTCCAAGATGGGTAAAAAGTGATCTAAGTTGGTGATTTTTTCAACGATCACCAAGATGGAATCATGGACCCTGGATCTAAATGTTAACCTCATAAAAATTTCCATCATGATACCATCCAATTTCTACTATGGAACCTCAAGTGACTGGGCCATTACTGTTGGAACCTGATGTTCGGCCTTCACTTGCTGACATTTTAGTCATTGAGAAATGATCTCTACCACAGCTTTCTTCATTCCCGGCCTCCAGTACTGACGACGAAGGACTGGGTGCAATTGCACCACTCTAGGATGTATCACAAAGGGGGATGTATGGAACTCCCTCAACATCTCCTCCCGCGACATCACTGGTACTATAGTGCGACCTCTGAAAACGACGACCTTCTCCCCACCTTTTGAAAATCCATCATGATCCATTCCAATGGACAACTGATCATGTTAGGTCTCTTTATCCCCATCCACCAGATGTGCCTCATTGAATCTCTATAAGAGAATGGGAGTAACAGTCATAGACTAATGGTCAGCTGCTTGATCACTATCAATGAAGGATATATGCATCTTGGCTAGTTTCCCAGTCGCCTCACTCAACAGATGCAAACCAGTCCTCCTACCAAGTGTGTCCTCCACCACGTTCCCCTTCCTAAGAGTATAGTCTACCTCAAAGTCATCGTCCAAGAGAAAATATATACATCGATGATGTAGTATTTTTAGGTCCTTCTATGAGAAGATATACCTAATAATCTTCTATTCATAGTATAAGATAAATTTTTCACCCATCAAGTAGTTCTGCCATAATCTTTAAGGAAAATACCACTATTGATAACTCCAAGTCATGGGTAGTGTTTTTCTTCTCATGTTGCCTCAAATTTTTTGAGTCATTGGAGATCACAAGTACATCCTTCATTAATACACTACCGATTCCGGTCTCGGATGCATCATAGTAAACCAAATACCCAATTCCCTCCTATGGCAGTCTCAAATTGGGGGAACTAGTCCGTCTCTACCTCAACCCTTGGAAACTCTGCTGGAATTTCTCCATCCACAAGAAGCTATTTCCCATTCATATCCAAGCTGATAAAGCGGATGATTTTTTGGAAAAGTCAGTTACAAAGCTCTAGTAGTTCCTAGCCATCCCAAGGAAGATCTCCACCTTTGTCGCACTCTAGGATGGGTCCTAAAAAATCATTGCCTCTATATTTGTTAGAATGACTAAAACTCTAGCATCCGATATAACATTTCCCAGAATGTGGACCTCCCTAATCCTATATAAGTACTTTAAGAGCTTACGATAAATCTTGTTCTCTTAGGGAACATCTAGGAAAATCCACAGTTGTGTAGCGTTCTACTCCTCTAATTGAGAGTACATAAAGATAACATTAATGAAGACCACAAAAAACTTTTCATTGTAGGGCTGGAATATCCGGTTCATGAGTCCCATTAACACTGAAAGGGAGTTGGTCAAACCCAAGGGCATCACCATGAACTCATAGTGGCCATAACCACAACTGAAGGCTATATTCTGTACATCCTCATCTCGTACCTGAAGCTGGTGATAGCCTGATATGAGGTCTATCTTTAAGAACAACCTTGCTCCCTTTATTTGGTCAAATTGGACATGAATCATTGGCATTGGATACATTTTTTTCACATTCAACTGGCTCAGGAACTGGAAGTCGAGGCACAACCTCAAAATATTGTCATCCTTCTAGAAAAAAAGCACCAGGGCTTCCCATGGTGAACCTCTGGGGCATAATAACCCATTGTCATGAATGACCTTTAACCATACCATCTCCTTGCAAAACTCCATAGGAGGCATCTAATATGCCAGTGTAGATATCAGTGTCTTCCCTAGGTACATGCTGATGAAAATTTCACCCTCCCTATGAGGAGGTAGTGGCAGAACATCCTCACAAAAAACATCCTCGTACTCATCCACCAATACAGGAAATCATGGAATCCTCTCATCCACTACACCGAGGGTGAGGTTATCTAACTAGGGAGTGACTGGCTTTACCCTCCTCTGAGAATGTCCATCCAATGATGCAAAGTTTCCCTTCTCACTATTCAAGGAACATCTAGTCCCATTCTCGCAGACACACTATACTATATGCCTATAATAGTCTATATGAGAATGGACGGTGGATAACTACTCCATACCCAATATGACGTCATAAATCATCAACATTGCTAATAGGATATCCCAGCCAATAATCTCACTTCTTAGAGTAATCTCACACTACTGAAGCATGTTTTTGATAATAGAATACCCTCCTGTAAGAGTCTCCAATAATAAAGATCGATCCAATGGCACCATGGGAATATTCAAGCTCTAAACGAGAGATATGGAAATAAAATAGGGACTAACACCTATCTCTATAAGAACTGCAGCTAATGTGGAGTAGATACAGATCGTACCCTTAATCATCTCTTTAGAATTTTTTCATGGCCCTCCATCGCCTCAATCTTGCCACACCCATGTCCACCTTCTCTTGGAGGTCATGGTAAACCTCATGTGGGTGGTGGTGGTAGTACCTAAAACCTCCATCCACCATCCTCTGCTTTGCCTTCTCCCCTGCCACATCTTCCACTTGGAAGACATCCTCGCTCAAACCTCTCTCCCTACATCAGTGGTCCCTCAACCACCTGTTGGTCATCTGTGTAGTGAGTCATACAGTTTCAATCCATGTTCCCATAACTACCATAATAGTAACAAACTCTAGTCTTTATATGGATTCATATTCCATGTGATCTCTGCACCTCTAACCCTACATCCTGAGGTTTTCCTCTAGAAGGTCTGGACCATTTGGGCCTCTGCCTTGCCTGCCTACTACCTACTATAGATGAATCAGCCACCTGTCATCTTGTAGAGGCTCTCAATATCAGTTCATGCTCAACTATTAAGGTCTCCACCAGAAGGGCTCGATCTAGCACTCCATCCTATGAAAGGATACTAAGCGAAATCATCGACACTCGGATCTCCTGCCAGAGTACCTACTCAAATATATGATCCCTGAAGAAAGGCTCACGTACGATGTCAGTTGAGTAGTAGGAGAGGACGGTAATCCTCGATGAGTATTGGGTCATATTCATGCCACCCTACTGTTGGTACAATACCTCCTTAATATGCACTGAGCGTAGTGTCACTGGTTTGAACTCAAACCTAAAGAGGATCTCGAAGTATTTCCAAACAACGGTCACCTCCTCGTGTGTCTAGAGTGTCAATCTCCACCACCTCCCTGACGTTCCCTGAATAATTATGCGGCTAGAACTACATTCTAGTCTTTTAGTGTCTCTACTAGTGGAAAAACCGGAGTAACTTCCTCTAGTCAATCCCTATCTCCCTGAGGATTTATCTCACCTCAAAACCTCTGAGGCCTCTATCTCGAGAACTTGTGCAGCATGCTCAGTCAGTGTGAACTATTATCTGGTGGGGTTGGTAGAAACTGCTGCTCTCCATTTGGTGGTTCTGCTGGTAAAACACTCTACTATTCTAGTGCTTATTGGGGTCCCTACACCGATTCATCATTTGTCGGTGGACAATCATCATGATATCTCACTGGAATCTTGGATTTTTGTCTTCATTATGGAATCTTATTGAGAAACAAATGCAACATAGTAAATATGTTATTCACGATGAACTGACATAAAAAATATCAAAAGAAAAAATTCCCAAAACCCATGCGACTACTGTTTTCATTTACTGAGTTGGAAAATAGAATTCAGGATCCGGGTGTATTGATACATCAGCCTCTACACCAACACTGAACTCCCAGTCCTAAAATCTGAACTCAAAACACTTAACACTATTTCCTCATAAAAACATAGACTCTTAGTTCTTCTAGTAGAGCCGACCACCATCTAATGCCACATTTTCATGACCCGTCCCCAGGGGCTAGTGTCTTGACTACCTCAAGATAGCCTACCATAGGCCAGGGGCAGGTGTCAAGCCATATAAATGCATATCCGAAAAAGGTAAGGAGTTTTCTTTAATCATGTACACACACATGCCCAACCACATCAGAACACACAGGAAGGGGGAACACATATACCACTAAAAAGGCTGAGTGAATGTACAAGTGAATATAAGTGAGGCATTATAAAAACCCAATAAGGAATTGAAAACAGTATAGTACAAAAAAGTAACTCTGATGGACATTTGTGGAAAACCCCACCTAAGCATGAGAGTAGTGAAGCTACTGGAAGCTGATATAGTATGTCCTTCCCGCACAGTTCTATTGGTTAACACTTGGTACAAAGACACCATTTCAACTATCATAGTGTCTTTCAGTCCCATCCCACTGAACACCTCTATCGAAAAGGCAATCATATACACCAAACACAACACCCGAGGGCAAAGCCCATGTAGGGGTTAGTATAACAATAGTCAGTAAAGACCCCGAGACCCCCAAAGGTCTCTGAGTAATCCAAGAAGGAAAAAAACGACAAAGAATAAACCATAGAGTTAATACAAACAAGAATGACCTCAACCCATAGCAAAATGTAAAAGACATAGGTCACAATAGGTATAACTGATGTATAGAAATAAAGATGATTAGTCATAAATCTAGATCATCTTATTCAATCGTGAGGCTCTGGTGTTGATATGTATAGTTTCTCTAGGTTCTAACCCACAGATAATCAATAGGTTGAGACCCATAGAGGATCACAACATGTTGACCTATAGAGGATCGATAGGTGTTGACCAAAGGAGGATCGCTATTCTTTCTTCACATCATAGCCAACCATTGGATTCCTACACTTAGCATGATTGATTTCTGGGGGATCCTCTCCTCAAGGAATAATCCATACCTCAACTACCATGAATTTCTACATAGATTAACCCAAATTACTATCTCATCAATAGGGTTACAATGGAATGGACGACACATCATTCAGACCCCTGGTATGTATGTTATACGCTTTTCAGTAAAAAAACACAATATTGGATTTGATTACCATCAAACCTGGATATAATCCAACTTTATACTAAACACAATTGAAGTAAACATGAAGGACCACTCCACCTTAAGGGTCCCAACCCCATGGATTACATTTTAATCAGACACCCAGTCTGCGAGATATGGGCATTTTAGTAAACATGGGTAGGTTGTTTTTAGGCCCGGACCGACCTAGTCAGACCAACCTGACCATATCGGCATGGGGGTCCCACATACCTCGGTTTAATTTGATGGACTCGACCTGACCTATTTTGGGTCGGTTTCAGTCTCTTATGGCATAGGTAGTGGTCCAAGATTAATGCGACTCACTGGACTCGGCCTGGTTTGGTCGAAGGTCTAGCCTGTCGGGTCGGCCAGCAACCCGATCTAATCTGACCTATCCCACCGATGTGGGTCTATCATGATTGGTATGGGCCTAGCATTCTTGGTGTACCCTAGCCTAGTGGGTGTGGTTCCGGCCCATCAACGTGGGTCTAGCCCAGCTATCGGCTGGGGCATGGCCCACCATCTCATTACCAGTTCCGTGGTGCGAGTGGTGGGGTGCTCCTAGTAAACAAGGTGTCCTCTAGCCATGGTCGGTGATTCATGGCTTGATAGCTATCCAAACAACCCAGATATGGGCCATCCATTCATGTCGTTCCCTCCTAGTGCTACATCTCCTGTCATTACAGTGTCTTGGTCTCGGCGTCCAACCACTACGTTGCACCGACAGGCATGGCGACGATTCTAGCACTTCGACAAATTTCATGGCAGACCACTAGACGTGCTCTGGTGGTCTGTTCTTCATGCCAACTGTGACAACAACCTCAGAGAAATTACCTCCTCACTTCAAAGTTCCAAAATACATGATGCTTCCACATCAGATAATCCATTCACAATGAGAACAATTGCAAAGGTGTGTGGGCCTTCCGCACCACAAATGTTAGAAGATTTAAATCTATGGAGGCTTGGGGGATATGTTCAATAAAATAATGAAATGTTGAAACCCAAATAGAGAAATAAAAAAATTATGTTACTATCTTGTATAAATGAACGAATTTTGGATCAACCTATTCGTGGGTTGATCTGCGTTCATTGATTCTAGAAAATAAAATGGAATCACATTAAAAATAAATAACACATTCATCGTTGATGTTCGATGCAGAAGTGTTCTTCCTTGAAGTTTCAATATGTCGATTTCATTCATCGCTTCTCGATCCTTTATTCAAGACAAGTTGAAGATGATAAAGTTTGATCATCATTTTGAATTCTTAATTAGGGATGATGTTCTTTGGAGGTTCATCATATGATCCTCACTGATTAATCCTTGTTCGGCTGATGCATCAAATAGTTAAAAAAGAAAACGAATCACATCATTTTAGTTACATTGAGACACCGAGTCATTATGATTACCTTATTTAATCATTAAATTACATGATAGGGGCCATTAATGATCTTCATTAATGTTCCGGGTCACTATCATCCAACCAATAATGATTAATAAAATAAAATAATTTCATTAAATTAAATTATTGTTATTCTCAAAATATACAAAAAAAACATTTCCGCTTGACCCTTACTGGCCTTAGATAATTATTTTCTATGATAATATCTACATTAAAAATACAACGGTACCCTATGATGTTCAATCCATGCACTGGTTCAAAAGATAGAAAACCCTGCTCGCACATTTACTAAATTTTCCTTTAAAAAACACCAAAATTCTGTTTTGATATCTCAAGTCCTCGGAATCGTGTTCCATTAGAGCGTGCAGTCTAAGAATAATTCAATATAACTTAAAATTTTTTTTACATATTTATGATACATTATAGATATATTATAGTGTTTTAAATAAATTTTAATCTAGTGGGTAAAGAAGATTTTAATTTTACTACATCAAAAGTTAAGAGTCAAGAAAAATTAAAATCTCTTGAGGTTGCAGGGAAAATTCGAGTATAGTATATTTTAAACCATAATATAATTTCATGTATAATTTAAGGGTATAGATTTTTATGTTGATGAAAACTCTAAAATATTCAATTGTTAACTAATGATTTGACAGTTCTCAAATATTTCTATTTTTTGAACCGAATTAATTATATATATGATATTAATAAAACCATAACCCAAAAATGGAATAATTAAATTTTTTATTAAATAAATGATATAAAACCTCTAAAACTTTTTATCCAACCCATATGGAAATTCATTAGGAAAAAATAATTAATCAATTATAGGAATATTACAACCTAAAATTATAGGACTTCTGTTTCATAAAAAAATAATGTGTTCGATCGGATCATTTTCTTCTATTCTCCAAAGAATATATGTTTACACATTATCACAAAAATTGAATTAAAATATTGTAGTATTAATTTAAACTTATATTTTTCAAGTGTGTTGGTCATTTTATTTAAAAAAATGATCAATTAAATTGAAAATGCATAAGATTTGTTTTATGAATAAAAATAGAAAAAATGATTACATATGAGATATAACTATGTAATACAATATGTATAGTAAAAATTATTAATACTTATGTAATATAATTCATAACACATGATTTAAAATGAATGCATAAAAATTATGATATTTAACCATCCAAATATCATACGATAACAATATGCTTTTTGTTGATAATGTCTAAAGAACCAATATAAAAAACACTCTAAACAATATAGTCCATTTAATCAAGCATTTATCTTATTAATTGGCACGAACCACCTTCACCCTGATGAGGGAAGGGATAGAATATTTCCAGACCCTTCCTTCTTCATTTTAAAGAAGATATAATGACCCCCATGACCCACCTTCAATAGGCCCCGTTGTGGCGACTAGCACCAAGGGTATAAAATCACAAACCAAATGGAAGGAATTATCCTTTTTTATTTAGTAGGATCGGGATATAAGATAGTAAATCCCCACAAACATCAAGACTAGAGGTAAAAGTAAATAAAAATTAATCTGTTATAATATGCATGTCCAAAATTAGACGCTACAAATGTACAAGAAAACCCTAAAGGAAGTACCAATGAAAAGAAAAAAACAACAAAAACTACCCCAAGTCTAAACTAGTAGTGTCTAACATAGTCCTGAAATCATCCTGGAAACCTGAAATTAGTTTTATATACATAGGGTGAGTATATAGGTATACTCTACAGGGAAAACCAAAACCTTTTATGCACAAGTGGGGAATAATTGTAATTCCCATCAAGGAAACTATCCATCCAACCTCACCAAGCCACACTCCCCAAATAATGAATGTCATGTAATATAATAGTAATAACACATCAATTTTTGGGTACCCCATGCCACTTTCCCACTAGTTATTGAAGGAATCCTACATGTCCGACCACTCCCACCATTATCATCGTAGTCCCACTACCATAACCTACCTGCACACACCTGGGTTATCATAACCACACATCCCACGAGTAAACACCTAGGTTATCAGACCACACATCCCGCCCACAGACACCTAGGCCACAACCACTACTACCACACCTAAAGACACCTAGGCCTCATCCCGAAGACACATGGGAAACAAAATTCCCACACACACCTAGGACAGCCACCACCATGTACCCTACCCGAAGAATCTTGGGATATAACAGACCTTAGGCCATCACAGCATGCTCGAAGAATTTTGGGATACATGAGAAACGGATTAGAAAAGGATATAATAACCTGCCACTCATAGGTGTGTTGGGAAAAAAACCCTCCCCAGGAATGGTGGTGTTCGGTTCAATGTACTCAAATTGGGTGGAGCACAAATAAGAAACATAAGAACTAAATAATACATATAGGTAATAAGCACTCAACCTAACCAAGGGGTTCCAAGACCAGCCCATGAACAAACACCCTCGTTACTATTCATTCATATGAAGCACCACACCCAAAACAATGTCACAGCTAATTCTTGAAACCACTTTCACAGTGAACTATTATTGTTTTCATATTCAAGTGATTCCATTTAAGTAATTATTCATTAATGGTTAACTAACTGGAATATCCACAATCCAAGGACAGAGAATACAACCAAACATCAATTTAAGTATTCACATCCGGCCTTCTTGTAATGTTACAACAACAAAAGGGATTTGTGATATCCCTCAATGTACCAGAACTAAACCAAGCCCCAACATATGGCCCCACATGACCTCATATCCACAATCCAACAACTGCACCCCAACAAGGGATCCCATACCCCTCCATGTTACCCCACAAGGAACAAGAAGAACAACCACACATATTGACAAGGCAAAGAAAGGGAGTTTCCAGATTCTATCACATCATTCATTAAGTTTCTTTTTTATTTAGGTTAATCGGGGTGATCACACAAGGATTCTTATTCACTAGACATTCATTTAATCAACTGAGATTTCATAAATAACCAATTCCCACTTTAGATCGGCTCAAAAATATAATTTACCATAAAAAAGAGGATCATTATTGCACAAGGAAGACCATAAACGACCACGATTTTCTATGGATATAAGCCCATAAAATCTGCAACATATAATCATGGATAAAAGAGTACAATAGAAATCATAAACACATCCCTTTACTCCTTATAACTACTTTTATTATCTTTTTTAAGGTTTGGTTTCATCCATTCCCGAAAAAACCATTATTTTACCTTCCCCTCATGATACAAAGTAAGGAGAGACAAAGGGTGATCCCTACCTGGATGATCAACGATCAAAGATTTCTCTCTACATTCCACAAACTGGGGATGTGCAACATACATGGGAGAAACTCTGAGGACTCCAGGAGTGATCCGAAAAGCTCCAGCAAAGGGGAACAACTTTCCTCAAGAAAGGGGACTCCAAATGCACCACGGAGATTAAGGAAATTAGACCTTCCTTGAAGGAAATAATTACCGTGCGATAAAAAAAGTGAGATAATGGAGTTACGGGATATCAAAATATTGAATGTATTAAATGGAATATCATGGTTTCACCACGCGGTTGGGTGGATACACATGATTGTATTATTTTTTATTTAATAATTCACATCAGTGAGGAGTCTGTAATAGCTGTGCAATAAACGGTTTCCTTTAATCATAATAAAATGTGCAATAGATGCGGAACTGGAATGTATGGGGAAAGGTTTTGATACCGAGGAAAAGCCACATGTTTTTGTAAGTTAAGTTTTTTCCAACTCTTGGGGTATTTTAGATATCATTTATGGGATTTTAAATTTATTTAAAAGGGGTATTAAAACACTTTTGAATCAAATATATGTTTTTAGAGCGTAAAAAGTCAGAAACTGGAAAAAAACGAGGGGTGGGACACAATTCAGTGAGACACCGTAACGGTTCCATATTCATGGTTCCAACGTATGTGGTGATGCCATTTTGGTGTGCTACCATCACGGTATCACCATCACGGTGCGATCGTCCTGGTGGCAACATCACGGTGTTACCTTAACGTTACCACCTTATGTGGTGCCACTGTTTAGGTGTCCTACAGTCACGGTGTCACTGTCACGGTGCGACCATCATGGTGTCACCATAATGGAGCCACCAGTTTGTTGGAACATCAATAGTGGTGCAACCGTAAGAGGTGACACCATCACGGTTCCACCATTTCAGCGTGCTATCTTGACCGGTGCCACCGTTCCAGTGTGCGAATGTAACCGTTTCAACCGTTATGATGGATCCATTTGATAGAACTGTGTTCATGGAAATGTATTGGATGAGTAGGGTCCAATACATTACATCAGATACCTCTCAAAGAATTCTCACCCCCGAGAATTAAAATCCGTGCTGAAAAAAAGAGAGGGGTCTGAACAACCACCGCACAAGATACCTATCAGGAAAAAACCCCATCGATATCTAGGAACATGTCTATATCAATAAACCACACCACATGTAAAGTTTCACTGTCTAGACATATGGATTACAAAGTTCCTTCCTCAATGTCAATATACAATCCACTTTGGGTGGTAGTTCCTCGCCCTCACAGGTTTAACCACATCCACTTTAATACCTCTTGATTAATAATCATATGCTCCCCTCTCCATAGTCAGGACGCTCTACACACATGAAAATAGCAAGGAAAATAGCCAATTTAATTTCTAATTGGGTCAAGAACTCCATCACAAAAAAGTAAAAAACAAAAACAAAACTCAAAATAGATCTAGGTACTAGGTGCGAATAGGTGATTCTTGTTCCCATGTACTCCTCGAGGCCACCATGCCTCCATAACCCACGAACCAAGGGAATAGTTCTCCATACGCACCTTCTCATCATGACCTTCGATCATCACAGGTCTCTCCATGAACATCACATCTTCTACGATATCTAGTTTTCCTTAGTCAATGACATTAGAGTCATCGTGTATAAATATAAGAAGATGGGGGACTTGAAAAACATCGTGGATCCTTTACAACTGTGGTGGGAATGCCAGCTGATTTGCCACCTCACCGACTCACCCCAATACTTTGAAAGGACTGATGAACCTAGGAGAGAGCTTTATCCCCTTGTCGAACCTTTTCAGCCAATGTTGAGGGGAAACCTTCAAGAACACATGTTCCCTGACATCAAACGCTAAGGTTCTCCTCTTATTGTCTCTATATAACTTCTGCCGGTCCTGAGCTACCTTCATACTCTTTTATACAAGCTGAACCTTCTCTGTCGTGTTCTGCACCACTTCTAGGCCAAGAACACCTACATCCCCCAACTATTTCTATAACATGGGTGAGAGACACTGCCTCCTCTACAAGGCTTCTAATGAAGCCATGCCAATGGTAGAGTGATAGATATTGTTGTATGCAAACTCCACCAAGGACATTTGTGGCACCCACGATCCACTAACGTCCAAGAAAAATGCATGTACCATATCCTCTATCGTTTAGATGGCGCGATCAGTCTACCCATCTGTTTGGGGATGTAAAGTAGTGATGAGGCATATATGGGTTCCAAAAGCATGTTTTAGTCCTTTCTAGACATATGGGTTAAACCGGGTGTCTCAATTGGAGTCTATGAAACTTCATCACCTTTTTAACGTACCGCTGTGTTGGGTCATCCACTGCACTCGACTCCTTGATCGCCAAGAAGTGAGCTGATTTTTTCAACCGGTCCACCACTACCCAGATAGAATCAGAGCCTCCTTGAACCTTGGGTAGTCCCATGGCGAAATCCATTGACATGTCATCCCACATCCACTCAGGGACATCTAAAGGTTGCAATAGACATCCTGAGATGTGGTGTTCATCCATCTCCTACTGACACATGAGGAAATTTCTACAAACTCTTCTACTATTTGCTTTACCTCGGGCTAGAAAAACCAAACCCTCATGCCCTGGTATATCTTGGAAACTCCTTAATGTACCACCAGGGGTGAGTTCTGGAACTCACCTAGAACTCTCATGTGCATTCCCATCGGGATGAAAAAAAATTCTTTAAACGACATCTGAATCTTTCCATCTTCAGAATATCCTTCTGAAGCATTTCCCTGGCTAATGTGATCAATCATTACTTCAGTCTCTAAGTCTACCCACTAAGACTCCAATACTTGGTACAACAGAGAGGACTACACTATCATTTGAAATAGTCAACCTCTACCACTATCCATCTATGCATCCAGGTGTTGGAAAGCCACCTCTTCCATTTCCTTCCCTGAAACTGCCAATTATCGATCCACGTCCTTCTATGACATCCTGCTTAAGGAATTGGCCACCACATTCCCCTTTCCTATGGTGTAGGATATTTCAAAGATGTAGTCCTGAATGATTTCCATCCACCTCCACTACCACAGGTTCATTTGTCACTGGGAGAATATATACCTCCAGATCTTGTGATCTATGAAAACCACAAAGCGCTACCCGATGAGTTAATACCACCACATGTTTAGTGCGAACAAGACCGCTGGAATCTCCAGATCTGGGGTGGAATAGTTGCACTCATGGGGACATAACTTCCTAGACCCAGAAGAGATAACCACCTATTTTTGAATCACCACACACCCAAGGCCTTGGGCTGAAGCATCACAGAACACCTCAAAACGTCACCCCATATTCTAGAAACCTTAGCAACGGGGTACTAACCAGCCTCCCCTTAAGATAACTAAAGGCTTCCTCGCACATCCCATTCCACACGAAATCCTGGTCTTTCTTTTTCAAAGATTTCAATGTTCCTGCAACACGGGATAAGTTGGGAGTGATCCTCTGGTAGTAACATGCTATACCTAGAAAACTATGAACCTCTTCCACATTCCTGGAAGTTTCCAAAAAAATAACCGCCTCAACCTTTTAGGGGTCCACTGTTATTCCCTGCTCGGACACCATGTGTCCAAGTAGGTACACTTCTCATCTCAAGAATTTTCATGTGGACAATTTCCCATAGAGCTGGTGTAGTCGAAGGAACACTAAAATCATTCTCAAATGCTCAGCGTGATCCTTCTATGATCTTGAGTATGTATAGATGTCTTCAATAAACACGACTATGAACCAGTCTAGATATTTCAGGAAGACAGAGTTCATGAGACCCATGAACACAGCTAGTGTGTTTATAACGTGAAACGACATTACTACAAAGTTAAAGTTCCCATATATGCACCTAAAGGAATTCTTCAAGACGTCAGCCTATTTCACCCTCAACTTGTGATATACTGAACCCATGTCGATCTTGATGAACCATTCTACCCCTTTTAACTGGTCGAAAAGTTATTCTATCCTCGAGAGAGGGTAACAGTTCTTGACTATTACCTAGTTCAGTCTCTGATAGTCTATGCACAACCTAATACCATCATCTTCGTTCTTTGAGAATTTCATAGATCACCCCATGGTGACACACTTGGTCGAAAAAAACCCTTCTTCATTATATCATCAATCTGAATCCATAACTCCTGCAACCCAAAAAGTTTCATTTGATGGGGAGCCATCGAAATCGGATGGGCACGAGGTTACAAGTCTCTCCCGAACTCAACGTCACGTCGAGGGGGTAGTGTAACTACATCCATAGAGAAGACGTCCATGAACTCATTATCCATACCTGAGACATCCACCATATCTACATCCACCGACACCACAAATAACTCATCTACCAAGGAAAAGAGGGGATCCACTCGCCGACAGCCTTCCTGACAACCCCTCTCACCGACGAAGGTCACCCTTTGTCCACCAACATCTGAAAACAGGATCCTTCTTTGGAAGCAGTTGATAATGGAACCCTTGAAGAATAGCCAGTCGATTCCTAGAATGAAATCTTATGGCTGCATCCGTAGAAAAAGGAGGTCCTCCCTAGGCTGGTGTGGCCCCAACATCAGTCTACATACTCGAAAAATAAGAGAGAACCAGCCCTAAAATCCGACTGGCGTACTCAAAACTAGGGATACGGGATGTCTTTCTACGTCTAGACCCAATGAATGGGATACAATGGGTGTAACAAAGAAGTGAGAATATCTTGAATCAAACGAGGCACAATGAAGAGTATTAAACAGGCTAATCTTACCTCGATCAAATTCCAGCCCTGCTGGAACTATTTCATCTAAAGTGTAACACTTTCGACCCCCATCTCCTCTACCCATCGGCTGACAGTTGTCTCCACAACTGCACCCTATTTGAGTTCCTTGAAGATTTCCATGTGGTTGGCCACCTCCCGCAACGTCTGTTCTTTGTGGCGTGGGAGCCCGATATCCCTAGTTCGGCTGCAGAAAGGGCTTGGCTGGAAACTACTACTTCTGAGGTGGGCGTTGAACTGGCCCACCCACACTATACTGCACTCGGACTGGGAACTAATTATGAAGGTTCCCACTGCTACCACAGATGAAGCATCTCAGTCCTGGGCCTGAAAGGGAAGGTAGATGACCAGGTGTTTGAAACTGAAACTGTTGGGGCCTGATCCCCACTTGTTGAAACCCAGAAGGCCATGATGCTGGAGGCATGCTACTGACAGCCTTCTCCTTTGATGATCCCAACTGGATTAAATCTCACTATACACCTCCAAGAGTGTGCATCCTTTCCCCCAATTCAGCCATCTTCTGGACCTCTAAGTATGTCGGTCGGGTAAAGGGAGTAACAACATACTTAATAGAAGTTCGGATTGTCTCTTCTAGAACTCTCCCCCATAGAAACCTCATCCAAAAAGTGGTCTAGATAAAAGCTAAGGTGATCATTTAACTTTATCCCCAACTCTCTCAATGACATTCCCCCCTGTTGGAGGTAGAGTAACTCTTGCCTTTTCTCATCCTTCATCGTGGAAGAGAGGAATTACATCCTGAAATCTCCCTCAAAGTAATCCCATGTGACCTATGCATCCCTCTCCCCCCCCAAGGTAGAGAATACACCACTAACACGCTGATCCACATATCTAGCTCACAGCCAGAGGAACCAAGTACTCTGTCGGTGCCTGAATCAATTAGAAATAAATCACCATCTCCTCGAGCCTGCTCTTGGTATCCATGTATGAGGTGTATCCATCATACATTATGAGGGTATGCCACTGAACGGAACGAAGTGACTTCTGCCACTGGTCATACTCCTCCTCTCTGTCAGCCCTTTGCTGACGAGCCAAATCAGCCTCCTGGTCCTCGATCGCCCGCACTACTCGTGGTCGTCATTCGGGTGCCATAGCAGCAAAGTAAATAAGGAATTCTTGAGCTCAAGTAGTGTAGAAGATTGCTTTTAATATTTTCCTAATCTTTATATTCATTTTAATTATCAAACCACCCATAACACACAATAACACAAGTCATTATAATGTATGTACCATTCCTAGGGTATGTACCCTACAATCAATGTATCCTCACTTGGTTGTTTGGTAGGTCCTGAGTCCTTGCATCAGATCATCAGGGGATCTAAAATACCATGTCCTAGCCAGTATTCCCTCACCTATTTCACGCACCAAAATTTCCTAACACTATCTCCCTACCATCCCCTATAGTCCTCATTGTGCCTAACCCCGAGCACCATCCTATCTCTCAACCCTCGCCTTTGATACCATTCTGTCATGACCCACCTTCACCAAGAAGAAGGAAGGGTCTGGGAATATGTTGTCCCCTCCCTCATATTGGTGAAGGTGGGTCCTGACAAGAATATATATAAATATAGTAAATATATTAATCAGAATATATATTTCATCACAAAAAATAAAAAAATAAGAATAGAAACATATGGTATATACAAATTTAAGAAAATAAATAAATATTAAAAATAGAATTTTGACTAATCAACAATAGAAAAGAACAAATATTCAAATTAAAAATAAATTTTATAGACACTGAAAATAATAAATACTAATTAAAAAAAGGGTGACTATATGCCAGGAAAAAAAATAAACAAATAATAATGGAAATTTGATATATTTTTATAAATCCTTATATTGAGTTGAAAATCAAAACATTTTCCATTGAGAATAATCAAAACAAAATCAATTCATTAATAAATGATACCACTTCACAAAAATAAAATAATAAAATTATTATTTTTAATTGGTAGGAATTTATTAAAAATAAATTGGTTATACCGTAACCTAAAAGGATTTCTATGATTGAAAGTGGGTCAATCCCATTATCATAAATGTGTGTGTGAAAGTATTCTAATATATTTCTTGAAAAAATCAACAATACAAGTCTTTTAATGACTCTTTTGGTAAAAAATTACAAGTGACTATATGATAGCTAAAAAAATATTAGTGTAAAGACTATAATGTCGTTTCATGGAGTAAATGTTTTTATAAGTGGAAATTTTTTTTATGGATAAACCCAAAAATATGATTATATGAATGAAACTACAATGATAAACAATCAAAACAAAAATCTATTCGAACTAGAAATAAAAGGTTGACCGAAAATCCATGAAAATATTTTTGAAGGTGGGGAGAATGTGGTGCATTCGTTAAGTGGGTCCTAAGACTCTTTGAGTTCCGTGGATAAAAAAACACACCCATAAACATTGTAAAATTCAAATAGAAAAAAATAATATCTAAAAATGTTGAAATAATTCAATATCTACTGAAAATTAGTAGAAATAATCACCTAAAATGCTTTTTTTAAAGTGGTGATTTGTCCGAGAATTTTGAGGGGGAGAGATGAAAAAGAATCACTTCCAATAGAGCATGAATAATGAAAGTAGCGAGGATCTATATTAGGGGTCTATTTAAAATATCAGTAGGGTTTTATCAGAAATTTTCAGACAGTGTTTATAAAAACTGTATTAAATAAATAACAAATCTTTTAAATGAATATATGATAATTATGAATAAATGGTAAAAAAAGTTGTAATTAATTACAATTTAAATGAATAAATAATCTTAAATGTATGAATGTCATAAATGGGTGGAATTTACAAACTAAAAATCAATATAATTAAAAAATATTTAAAAAATAATATTTTTTATTAGTTCTATAAATTATTACAACAATAAAATAAATATGAAATCATTTTAAAAATTTACATTATAAAAACATGAAAAAAATTAAAAGTTTTATGAATAATTATGTATAAAGATATTAAAAATAAATAAATTTAACAAAAATTAATTATCTAATAGAAAAAATAATTAATATAAAGTATATTTAAAAAATAATTTACATTAATAGTGAAAAAATAATACAATATAATGTTACAATAGTGGTTGGGTCCGTAATTGAACTCCCCGACCCTAGTTACTTAGAGTCATTTCATTATTACATAACATTGTCATCAATACGAGGAATCCAGTCCTGAATGACCGATCAGTTTAGTATCCTTGTACATCCTAGATACACACATAAGTTTTACAATATGTTTTGAAATAAAAAATCAACATTGTGTTTCACTTGAACAATCTCATATACCTTTTCCTAACCCTTCAGGTCATTCAATATATACTTTTTTGCATCCTGGGAAAAATTAAACATAAGAAAGGGGTGAGCACAAATGATCAGTAAGGATAAAAATAAACTGGAAACTATCATAAATAAGAATAAAAATTTAACCAAATGTATAAGACTAAAACCCAAGACTCTTAAAGATAAAATTCAGCATAATATTGAAAAGATAAATCAAATAATACCATTTATATAATTATATAGTTATTTTACTAGTCATATAATAATAGATAATAATAATAGATAATATCATAATGATGGAATGCATAATATCAGACATCATAACCACAAAGTCTTGGCCTCATTCCAAGAATCTAAATATAAATTTTGTCAAGGAATTGTGCCTAGACATTAGTTTTTATCAAGAGAAATACCGATTCATAGAGGGTCTATAGTGGGCCCCACTAATCCCTTTCTAATTCCTACAAATTCTCTTATGAAAATGATGAAACATAATCAAATTTTTTTATGAAAACTAGAATACAAAATTTGATTGAGTTTACTATAGAGAAATACAGGTTCTATATATGTTCAACAAGAATTATTATGTTTTTCATCATTTTATGTAGGGATATAGGGGATTTGAAGCAGATTTTAGTCGCACAATGTCTTACTACCTCTATATGTGTTAAACTGCATTACTCTCTTCATACCTCTATGTGTGTTCAACTGCATTTTCATGATTTTTTATGATTCTCTAAACATGCACCCAAAGAAATATGATGATTCAATAAACATACACCCTGAGTATGGCACTAATAGAAACATATATATAGACATATGAGTTTTTTTTAATGACCGGTATACCTAATGATTTGTATATATATTAATATATTTGTTTTGTTTTGCAGGTAATCTGGTGGTTCAAATAATTTGAGGTATGATATGTATATTATTTAAATTATCAATTGTACATATGA
Source organism: Viscum album (assembly GCA_963277665.1). NCBI lineage: Eukaryota > Viridiplantae > Streptophyta > Magnoliopsida > Santalales > Viscaceae > Viscum > Viscum album. The sequence goes on from OY728133.1 coordinate 673,581,426, forward strand.
ATATAGTTCTGAGCCATCCTTTTAATATAAAATGTTTTTGATCAGTGGACCATTTTTTGAAGTAGTATATCTTGTATTTTAATTCATTAGTGGCTCATGTTTTCTATTTCAGTAGTGAATCATTTTTTAGAGAAGTGGAACATGTTTTTTCATTGAGCATGAGGGTCATGAATTTTTTTTGGTAGTCGATCATATAATTAATTAGAGCAGTGGACCATTTATTTTATTAGATCAGTGGACCATGTGATTTGTTATATAAATTGATCATTTTTAAGAGTAGTAGATCATGTATTTTAGAGTAGGGGATCATGTACTCTCTTTGAGATATTAAGGAAATTCTTCCTTTAATTTGAGCTATGATATGTGTATTCTATATATTATCAACTGTTTGTATGAATTTAGTTTTTAGTTATCCATTTTTTATTGTATCATTCATTTGGGAGTTAGAGGCACCAGTATATTCCCATTCTTGTCTCCATTTATTAATGACTCAAATGGGGGGTGTTCATATTCTGAAATGCATATTAATTGTGTATCATTTTACTGTAGGGAAATACTGGTTTCATGTGTTAAAAAAGCATTAATGTCTTCCAGTTTCTTTTCATGTAGGGACTAGGCGGTTTTGAAGCATATTTCAGTTGCACAATTCCTTAGTACCTGTAAATGTATTTTAGAGCAGGGTATTATCAACTGTACGTATGAGTAGTGGAACATGTTTTTTCATTGGTCATGTTGGTCATGAATTTTGTTTTGGTAGTGGATCATGTAATTTATTAGAGAAGTGGACCATTTGTTTTATTAGATCTGTGGACTATGTTTGTTGTTATATGAATTGATCATTTTTAAAAGTCGAATATCATGTATTTTAGAGAAAGGGATCATGTAATCTCTTTGATATATTTAGGTAATGTTGCATTTAATTTGAACTATAATATTTGTATTCTTTATATTATCAACTATACATATGAATGTAGTTCTGATTTATCCTTTTTTTATTGTATCATTCATTTGAGAGTTAGAGGCACTAGTATATTCCCTTTCATGTATTCATTTATTAAAGACTCGAATGGGTGGTGTTTATCTTCTCAACTGCATATTATTTTCCTTTGAGTTTACTGTAGTGAAATTATGGTTTTATATGTGTTAAAAAAGAATTATTTTTTACCAGTTTATTTTCATGTAGGGATCTGAAGGTTTTGAACCATATTTCAGTTTCACCCTTCCTTAGTGCATATATATGCATTTTAGAGTAGGGGATCATGTACTCTATTTGAGATATTCAGGTAATGTTTCATTTAATTTGAAGTATGACATGTGTATTCTTTATATTTTCAATCGTACGTATAAATGTAGTTCCGAGTTATCCTTTTCTTATTGTATCATTCATTTGGGAGTTAGAGGAACCAGTATATTCCCTTTCATATATCAATTTATTAAAGACTCAAATGGGGGTTGTTCATCTTCTCTACTGCATATTATTTTTCTATGGGGGGTGTTCATTTGAAAACATGGTGCATGCAACCAAACAGAATTTTTATTATTTGATCATCTTTCAAAAAAAAATTATTTATTTTAGCTTCTCTCTCTATTTTTATTCACTAATATAACTGTGGTCAATGTTATGATCTTAATTATTTCCAATATTTTATCAAAAATTGCTATAAATAAATGTTTATTCTATATTTTAATTTTTTTTAAACATTACTTTCAATCTACACCTGTATACTGTTAAATAATAGTTAACTATTAAAGCATTGATATGGGTTTTGAGGATTTCAGTTGCTTCATATTCTAACTTCAAATCTTCTAACAGTATTTTATGTGTAAAAAAATCTTTCATGTGATTTTGATAATGAGGATGATCTTCAAGATTTTGTCCAAATATTTTCATAAAATTAGGCTACAACGAGGCAACAATGAGTCAATATACTAAATTAAACAGTAGAAAGAAGGGTAATGTAAATAGGAAAACTGAATAAACATATTGAAATGTGATACTGCAAAGATATGGTAAACATACATGTTTACTGTCTAATTTTTTTCATTACTATTTTATGAGTTCCTATTTGCAGTTAAATTATTATTACAATTCTTACTGTAGAGAAACATTAATTGAAATTTAGGTTGTTCAATAGAAAACATTCATCCATTTCATTATCCTATTATTTATGTGCTCAATCTACATTTCATAAAATTTTATACTGCACGAAAACGACATGGTTGTTTCTTTCTTTCAATTCAATTTCCTATTTTCATACTGTAAAAAACACCATCATGGTATGTAATATATAAACACCAGATTACTAACTATTTTGGTATGTAATCCTCTGTAATGATGACTATAAAAAATAGTCAGTATTATTAGACTATGATGGTGTTCATTGTTCATCTACTCGTTCAATGTTCTGTCAAATTGTTTGGATGTATCAAATAATATGCAACTGTCATGTGAAAATGATATGTTTCATTGATAGGATGTATTAAATTGATGACATTTATATTACATGTTTACTACCTCATCATTTTGTAGTACCTATTTATTCAATAGTGTACAAAAACACCATGTGTTATACCGATTTTCATTATTGTTTCCTGTTTTTATACTTTACAAACAATCCATCTTTATATACTGTTGAAAAACTCCATGCTTTACAATATCATGTTGGATTTTTTTAGAGTTTTTTACTATACAGTATATTTTTCATTTGATGAATAGTAATTATTATTACTATTACATTGTTCTGTTTAATTATTACATTTGATTTTCATATTTAAATATTCATTACTAATTAATCTATATAATTTTATTTTCATCTACAGAATGCGTTTTCTGGACAATGATGCAGAAGACATATTAAAACAACCCTTTGGTCCTTGCATGCTTCACAAAAATCTATTATCTCAAAAACATCTACAAACATGCAGTTCATGGACTATTTTGAAATTAAAGATTGGGTTCTGAAATTTTTTATTCAATTCAGTCCTCTTCTCATAATGGAAGAGAAGCACGATATGAATGCTTTTGTAAATTATTTTGAAGCATCAACCAAAAACAAAAAATATTTTTCCTGCATCCCTTCTATGATCAAATATTGTTTTGATGTCTCTAGATTTTATACCCTTCAATTCCATTTATATGTACCAATACTATATGATTACAAATTAATAAACATAACAATTATAATGTAACTTATATAAATAATAGTATTTTTTGAAAGAAAAATCATTAATTCAATATGTCGTCCATACGCAGGGGTGAGTACTAGTAATGACATAAAAATTCTTTTTTAAAGTAGTGATTCGTCCGAGAATTTTGAGGGGGAGTGATGAAAAATAATCATTTGCAAAAATTCATGAATAACGCAAGTAGTGAGGATCTATATTAGGAATCTATTTAAAATATCGGTAGGGTTTTATCAGATATTTTCAGACAGTGTTTATAAAAACAGTACAAAATAAATAAAGAAAATATTAAAAGAATATATGATAAATATGAATAAATTGTAAAAAAAGTGGTAATTCATTACAATTTAATTGAATAAATAATCATAAATGTATAAATGTCATAAATGTGTGAAATTTACAAACTAAAAATCAATATACTTAAAAAATATTTAAAACATAATATGTTATATTAGTTCTATAAATTATTACAATAATAAAATAAATACGAAATCATTTTAAAAATGTACATTATAAAAACATGAAAAAATTCAAATTTTTATCAATAATTATATATAATGATATTTATAATAAATAAATTTTAAAAAAATAATTATCTAATAATAAAAATAATTAATAAAAGGTATATGTAAAAAATAATTTACATTAATAGTGATCAAATAATACAAAATAATGTTACAATGGTGGTTGGGTCCGTAATGTAACTCCCCGACCCTAGTTACTCAGAGTTAGTGCATTATTACATAACATTGACATCAATACAAGGAATCCAGTCCTAAATAACCGATCAGTTTAGTATCCTTGTACGTCCTAGATTCATACATAAGTTTTACAATATATTTTGAAATAAAAAATCAACATTGTGTTTCATTTGAACACACTCATATACCTTTTCCTAACCATTCAGGTCAGTCAATATATACTTTTTTTCATCCTAGGAAAAATTAAACATAAGAATGGGGTGAGCACAGATGATCAGTCCAGATAAAAATGAACTGGAAACTATTATAAATAGGAATAATAATTTAAGCACATATATAAGACTAAAACCCAAGACTTTTAAACATAAAATTCAGCATAATATGGAAAAGATAAATCAAATAAAATCATTTAAAAATTCATATGGATATTTTACTTGTCGAATAATAATATATAATAATAATATATAATCTCATAATGATGGAATGCATATTATCAGACATCATAACCACAAAGTCTTGGCCTCATACCAAGAATCTAAATATAAATTTTGTCAAGGAATTGTGCCAAGACATTAGATTTTCTCAGGAGAAATACCGATGCATAGAGGGTCTATAGTGGGCCCCACCAATCCGTTTCTAAGTCCACAAAATTCACTTATGAAGAGGATGAAACATAATCTGAATATTTTTATGAAAACTATCATTCGAAATGTTAGTATTTTAACAAAAAACCATGAATGGTATAAAAACAAAACATCCACAATCAATCATAACTCATTCAATACAATATGAAATATTGTATAATATTAAATTAACCTAAATCAGGAATAAAATACAATTAAGGATATTTTCATAGATAAAAATAATCAGTAAAACTATTTGAGAGAAATATTCCCTTTTTCTTAAAATCATTTAAAAGTCAATCTACTTATCAATGAAGTCATTTAGAAAATATTATTTATAACAGTTTATAATACAACTATTAAGAATTTGAAATGAATTTTAATTTTTAAACATTAATGTCCATATAAATAAATCCTTACAATCATTTTTAAAACATGGACATTAATTATAAATATTTAGATGAATAAATGTTTATAAAATTTAAAATAATATTTTAGTTAATGTGTTCCTAACAAAATGAATGATTCTTGAATACAAATAATTGAGGAATAACATTATTCAAAACGTTATAATATCATGAGAATAAATGGATTCATGATATAATATATCAATGGACAGTATATACACCATATAAAAGTTAATTGGTGCATTACAACAAAGAAGTCTCAATGGAATGAAAATTGAGACAAAATCTCTTATAAGGACAATATAATTAGATTAATTATAAATAAATGACATAATTATGACTGAAAAACATAAATACACTCAATATGATGGGATATTCAGTGTAAATCATTCATAGGACAGTCACACATACTCTTGTAAAAACAAAACCACTCTTTTGGATGTCTGACTTAATGATTGGAAATTAAGTTAAGATTACCCTACTCAAGTTCATATTAATTACGTGATAATATACCAATAGAGTGATTCGGTGTATCAAAAGTATATCCACAAAATTATTTGTCAAAATTAATTATGTTATAAATAATTAGTGATTTAACACATAATATTATTTAAAATTTATAAATGAAGTGTGTGTTAAACCTAATGAGTGGAAATTGAAATTAGAAATTCCCTAACAGATTTGGTAACTTACGAAACAAAAAACCCATGATAGAAGGATCATACAATGAAGATTTAAATTTCCATAAATTAATTTATATCACACAAATAATAAAATCATGGTTATTACATACACCACACAATATAAAATAGTGGTAAAAATAGTATCTATATCACATAAATAAAAAGTTAGATGAAAACCCCAAACCTTGTACTTATCCTTAGTTGCTGATGATTTAACCTCTTGAATAATCTATAAATCGTTGTTATTAAATTATGAAGGTACCAAATATATAAATATTTTATCATACATGATACTTTAATATTTCTTGTTAACAATGTTTCAGTAGTTTCATTGTTTCAAGTGTTAACTGATTCATTTTACATTATATGTTTTTTAAGGTATGTCATGATTATTATGGATATGATGTATTTGATTCATATCCAGAATGATATGATGTTCTTAAAATTTATTATTTTAATCATCCAATGAATATTATTCTTGGATGGTTACGATGGGGAAAAAAATCTTATAGTGTCGTGGAGACGGTAAGCAATACGTATGCACGAGCGACAATATCATTTTATTTATGGTGAAATAGTATGTAATTGAATGTTATATTATATATAAAGAAACATTAACATGTTATATTTATTATTTAAATCAATTATACTCATTATTATATTCATCAAAACAATGAGTTTATCAATAGAAAAATACACCACGACGTTCAGACGGTAAGTCGTATGTATGTATGTATGGTGACTTTGTCACTCATTGGATGGATATAATAATGAATATGGTTCTATAAGATTTATAATAAAATCTCAATATTTATATGATATAGGAGTTTATTATTTTAGTATGGAAACAACAATGAATGATGAAGTGGAAGAAGAAATGAACATTAAAATAGGTTATGAAATAATTATCTATTCTTCGAGTGCTTCCATTTAATTTGAACATATGGGAAAATTAAGATGGGTTTTTGATCATATTAATGCATCTAGGATGATTTTAGGGAAGTTGGGATGATATTGTAGTATGGTTTTTCTATGAAAAATGGATTTGTATTTGTTAATTTGAGAGAATGCGAAATACCCTTTTATAAGAGAGGTGCGGGGCACTTTAGGAATAGAATGAAATATTAATTTATTATAAAAATCATTTTCGTTTCTTAACAGCTCAAAATGGATTTATTTAGAGTCTAAAATAGTTATGGGTCTAAATTTTCAAAACTAATAGGTTTTAGAAAATTTTAGGTCACCATTTTATCCTTATCTTTTAGATTTATGTCTTAGTTAAATAGTTTAACATTTGTCATGCATTTTTTTATTTTTAAATTAAATAGTAAATAAATATAATCATAAATGATTTTCAAAAAAAGTGTTTAATTAATGATATATATAACCATATATGAGTCCTTTTTCGGAATCATATATTTTTAGGATATTATATCATTTAATGAAATAATTTTATTTAAAAAAAACTCATTTATTTCAGTTTTGACATTATTTAGCATTCGGTATTTGTGAAAGTCATAAAAATTTTATTACTTCAAAATAAATATATTTAATCAACCCTAACATGTCATATTCACCATGAAAATTAGTGTGTGGCATAAAAAGTTTCAAATTTAATTTAATTTAATATTTATAGCATCAATAATTTTAGTCTTTCATTGATTATTTAATTATTGCATCATAATTGTGGCAATAAATAATTTAATTATTTAATGTATAATTATTATAAGTTAAATAATATCACCTATGAAATATTTTTATATTTATAAATAATATTTATAGTTTAATTAATCTTATGTATAACCTTATATTGAAATTGATTTAGTTATTTATATTTGAATTTAAACCTTTTAACACTTATTTAAATAAAATATAATAAATGTTATAATCTGACCCAAATGGATCAAAAAGGATATAATATTTCTCCTAAGGTTGTTTTTGGTGGAAAAAAATTATCCAAAAGAATTAGGTCATGTTTTGGGGTAATTATAACATAAATTTTACCGTTAATTTCCCTATTTATTTTTAACTGTGGTAAATAAAATTCAAAAGTTTCTATTTACCAAAAATAATTATCATCATATTGAAGCACTTTTTACATAATAATGTCAACCGTGTATCTCGAATTTATACAATTTAATTCACAGAAGTTGTAAAATTATTTTTTATACAAATTTTCAAATTTCCCTAAAAGGTGGGTAAAAGACGTTAAAAAGTTCATTAAAATTTTATATATCTAATCTTATTGTTGAATGATTTTAATGAATTAAAATAGAATAGTATAATTTTTATGTATCTATTTCTAATGTCAAATAAATTAAAATAAAAATTTTTATTATTTAAATAAAATTTCATTTTTAAATAATAATGCAGTGCTTTTCATTATTCATTAAGAAATGAATGTTTTCATAAAAATACAAAAAAACTCCCACTAACCTAATTTTGATATTTCGAATCCAAAAATGAATTCCATTTTGAAAATTAAAATTTATAAAATATAAAAAAGTATGTATTACTATTCATAACTTCGTTTTAAATGGCTAGTTTTATTGGTCATGGTGTGCTAGAACTCAAAGTTGCATACATTGCGAGCTATTCAATTATTCAATGTGAAGAATATTGTGGAGGAATGTGGTGTTATGTTATACCCTACATCATTAAATTGCATCCTCACAATTTAAACTCGGGATTAAAAACTAGGGAGTTGACATTAAAAAATTATCTTAGTTTAAATCCCACATTGAAAAATGGATTAATGATGCCTATATATTAATATAAAGAAAGGTAAGTATTATGGTTACTAGAAATAACACAAACTAGGGGTCCATGTTGTAAAACATCGAAATGGAAGAGAAAAATAACCATCATATTATTATGGAGTGTGATAGATAATATTATTAGGAGAAAGTTAACAATCTGAAATTCTTAATCTTTTAAGGGCTTAAACAGTCTTTGATTTACCATTAGGAAGAGTAAATATACAACATTTCTGTTTTAGATACTTTTCATAATTTTGATGAATTTATTTCTTTGATTGACAGAGAACATCAGGTGATATAAATACCTCATAGGTAGACATTCATCCTTTAATAAATTTCTACCACAAACTCATATTTTCTTCAATCGAAGAGTATTCATGATGCCTTGGTCAGACCCGATGTGCTAGAATAATCTTATAGAGAATCACAAAATCCGAAAAATATGAACAATATATTTCCCATGTCATTTGACATTAACAGAAACCAAAATGGTTATTACAAGTTCAGATGATCCCCAAAAAGGATAATCCTTTAGAGAAACAAATACAATTCTTAATCTGCAAAATTAAAAAAACAATAACCAATGTTTATAATCATTTGATTATATAGTATTCCATGATAAATTGTTAAATTTATTTCCAAATAACATATAATACTCTTAATGTCACATACATAAAATTAATTAACATAATCACATATTCTCTAAGATAGGTTAATAATTTCCATAAATAACCCTAATCACTGTATGTCAACAATAAAAACATAGATTATTCCAAAATAGAAGTCCACGATTACTCCTCAAATGAAATCCCATATAATTTTATTTTCCACAGTCATATAGTTCTCCCAAAAGAGCTAATGTCTTCCAAAATAACATTCATCACTTAATCACCAAATCATTTTCCAAACTATGGATATCAATTTGAAAAATTATAAGTTACAAAAATCTACAAATTCCTGATCCATAATATCATTTAACTATAAAGAATTTTTTATAAAAAGATGGGACTTCACGTAGTCCAGTGGTATGCAATAAAATCCCAGTCGCATGTTGATTTTTGGTTAAATTACCATTGCATTGTCCGTCGTGACTCGTTGTCATATATTCATAATTTTACCCTTTTTCAAAAACTATATTATTTTATAAAATTCTAAAAAATAAGATAAATTCATCAAAAATAACCCTAATATATTTAACAATAACATTTATCTCATACCTTGCATTTTTTCCCAAAATTTAATAACCTATATTTTCCTCAAATTCAAGGATAATATAAACCCAAATTGTTATTTGTAGTTATATCCATAATAGAAAAAACACTTCTTCAAAAAATAGTATTTTCACATAAAAAACTACACTGTTTCAAATACAAGAGAAAAGTATTTGAATGTAATCCCATCAACAAAGACCATTATTTATTTTAAACATTTCACCATACATTTATTTCCTCATAGGTTCTTCCATGAACAAGAGGTTATCATATAGAATAGGGCATTGAATAATGTAATAACTCTATCCCTTGCATATACAGAAAATGACCATAAATGGATTTATAGGATCATTTTTATTTTATTCAATGGTACTTTTCATTTTTACTCTACAATTCTTTATTTATGTCCTTATTTCCATCACATAATTCATGTATTTTTTATATTGTGAAAAATTCTTGGGTGTCTCCTTCCAAATTTCTAATATGATGAAAGTTGAGATTTATTTTCTCTATGGTCTCCACTACTGGAGCTCTTCTCATTATCCAACTTTTTCTTCTTTGTTAACATCAGATGATTTTTAATGTATAATTTTTATCATATTATTGGAAAACTAATTCGGTAAGAACATGATATCTTTTACACTTATCAAAATTAAATTTTCTTGCTCATTTCCACCATCGTTCCCACCTTATACGTCATGTTCAATTTTATTATGACTTCTTTGGAATCCATCCATTGACTAATACCAGAAATCATAGTGTGAGTAACAATAGTCATAAATTCATTTAGAGATTATCATGACCCCTTATTTCCAATCTAAAATACCATAGGATTTAACCAATGTTATTAATTTTAATTTTATATTAAAATCCTTCAAATAAATTTGTAATGAAAATGTGAAATATCCTAAGAATATCCCTTGTGACAGTCAATCCAGGGGATCAGTAAGGCTTATTGTCAGGTACTATGATACCTTGGGTCATGCCCAAAACTCATTTTCATAGTTTTAAATCCTAGGTACATCTATCCCAGAACAGTGGCCACTTGTAGTACCCAGACAAGGAACCTGTTCCTTACCAATATTTTAGGAAGTTATTCTATACAAATCCTCTATGTGTATATTAGGGAAATGTTCTCTAATCATAATTTTTTAAAAAAAGTTTCCTTGGTTTTTAAGTTCTATGATACAAACTTTAACGCCCTTAACCAAGTTACCAAGATTTACTGCATTATTAAATAACATTTTCATGATTAAATCAAATCTAGTCTTTAAAGACCAATCAGTTTAGTAGCCTTGTATGTACATGATACATATGTAAGTTACACATTATTTCATGTAATGAAAAAGAAACATTCTGACTCTTTTTAACACACTCATATCCCTTAGACAAACCCAAAAAGTTAGTCAATATGTTCTTATGCGCATCTTGGAAAAAATTAAACATAAAAAATGGGCGAGCTTAAATTCTCAATAAGGATAAAAATATATCATAAAATATCATAAATTAGCATAAACATTTATTCCAATTTATAAGACTGAAAAATCTTTTTAAACATAAACATCCGTATAATATGGAAAAGATCAATCAAATAATACTATTTACATATTCACATTGATATTATACTAGTTGAATAATCACATGTAATAATAATATGTAATCTTATAATGATTTAATGCATAATTTCAAACATCATAACCCCAATTTAAAGTCCTCATTCCAATACCACAAATATAAGTGTTGTTAAGGACTTTTTCAAAGACACTCATTTATCTCATGAAACCTAATAATGTATTGAGGGGATACAATGGAACCCGACCATCACATACTAAGTCCAATTCATTCCACATATGAAAATGTTAAAAGATACAATAAATATTTCTATTAAAACAATCATACTATATGTCAATACATTAACCACAGAGCATGAATGTTATAATAATAGCACATCCATAGTCAAACATATCCAATTAAATACAATATTGATTATTTTATTATAATAAATCAACCTCAATAAATAATAAAATACAATGAATGATATTGACATAGATGAAAATAATCATTAATACTATTTGAGAGAAATATCACATTTTTTCTTTAAAACATTTAAAATTCGCACTATTTATCATAGAAGTCATTTAGAAAAAAAAATTGAATAAATTATTTACATACCACTATGAAACTTTTGAATGTAATTTAAATTTTAAAACATTTATGTCCATATAGATAAATTCTTAAAATAATTTTTTAAACATAAACATTAATGAGAACGATTTAGAAGATTAAATCTTTAAAACATTTAAAATAATATTTTAGTTAAAGAGTTATTAACCAAATAAAAGTTGCTTGAATAAAAATAATTGAAGAATAAAATTAATAAAAACTATATAATATAATGAGAATAAATGGATTTATGAAATAATTTTTCAAAGAATAGTATATATAGTATATAAAAGCGAATTGCTGCATAACAACAAATAAGTCTCAATGGATTGTAAATTGAGACGAAATCCCTTATAAAGACTGTATTCTTAAATTAATATAAAATGAATAACATAATTATGTGGTAAAAATATAAATGCAGTCAAGGTGACTGAATATTCAGTGTAAATCAATCATAGTACCCTCACAGATTTTCTTATCAAAACAAAACCAATGACTTGGATGTTCAATTCAATGAATGGAAATTGAGTTTAGATTACCTTTATCATGTTCATATCAATGACATGAGAATTTAACTATTGAGTGATTGTTTGTATAAAAAGTATATCAACACAATGGGGAGTTGAAATTACTAAATAAATAGATAGATAGTGATTTTACACATTATCTTGGGGTAAAATAATCATTGAAGTGTTCGTAAAACCCAATTAGTGGAAATTAAAATTATAAATTCCTTTACCGATTTGGTAACATGTGAAACATACATCCCATGAAATAAGGATCATACAATGAAGTTTTAAATTATAATAAATTAAATTATATTTCACAAATAATACTATCATAGGTAGTACATACACCATACAATAGGAAAAAATGTAAAATATAGCTTGAATCTCACGGGAATAAAAAGTTTTATGAAAAGCCATTACCTTATAATTTTCCTTAGTCGATGACATGTTAAACTTATTTATAATGGTTGAATAATTGTTATTAAATAATACAATAACCCAAAATATAAATAGTATATCATATATGATCATCTAATATTTCATGTTAATAATATTTTAGTAGTATCATTGTTTAATGTGTTACCTGATTGATTTTCCATTATATGTTTTTTATGTAATTCATGATTGTTATGGATAGGTTTTATTTGATAAGTATCTAGAATTATATTATTTTCTTAAAAATTATTTTATTAATCATCCAACAAAAATTGATCTTGAATGGTTACGATGGGGAATTAAATCTCATCGTGTCGTGGAGACGGTATGTCGTACGTATGCATGAGAGATAATATCATTCTATTGATGTTGAAATAGTAGTTTATTTGTTGTTATATTATATATTAAGAATCATTAACACATTATATTTGTTATTTAAATCAATTCTACCAATTATTATACCTATCCAAAAAAATAGTTGTTGAATAACAAATTACACCACGACATTGATACGGTAAGCCGTACGTACACATGTACGGTGACTTTGTCATTAATCAGATTGATAGAATAAAGAACATGGTTGTACAATGTTTATAATAACATATATGTATGTATAAAATAATTGAGTTGTTATTTTTTATGGAAACAACAAAGAAAGAGGAAGTGGATGAGGAAAGATTAGTGAATGTGGTGATTAAATAATTACCTCTTCAGCTGGTGCTTCCATTTGATTTGAAAAAAGGGCTCCATAGGATGACTTTTTAATCATAGTAAGGATTTTAGGTTGATGTGAGGGTAGTTTAGAAGATATTTTAGAAGGGCTAGGAAGATAAAAATTTCCTTTGAGGTGTGAATTTGAGATAAGGGGAATTAACCTTTTATAATAGAGTTAGTGGAACTTTAGGAAGAGCTGGAAATATAAATTTATTAAAAAAATAATTTCTGGGTTCTAATATCTCCAAATGGATTTATTTTTATGCGAATGTGGGGAGGGGTCTAATTTTTCTCATCCAATAAGGTTTTAGACATGTTTAGGTCACCATAGTAACCTTATCTTTTAGATTTAACTCTTTGTTAAATAGTTTAATATTTACCATCACTTCATTTATTTTTATCTTACATGGCTAATAAACATACAATAAAATCAAAAAAGAACCTAAGGTGTTCATTAATGACATATATGAACTTATATATGTCCTTTGGCCCAATAATAGATTTTTAGGATATCATATTGTTTAATAAAATATTATTTGTTTTAAAAACTCATATTTGTCAATTTTAACATTATTTAGAATTTTGTTTTTGTGAAATTCATAAAAAATTTATTACATTGAAAAAATACATTAAATCAACCCAAAAATATCATATCCACCAAAAAAATTAGTGTATGGCTTCAAAATATTAAATTAAAATTTATTTTAATTTTGATAACAACAATTATGTTAATATTTCATTAAACAGATAATAATTTTATCATCATTTTTTTGTAAATAAATTTAATTATTTTATGTCTAAAAATTATAAATTAAATACTATGATTTAGGAAATATTTTTAGATTTCCAAATAACATCTATAGTCAAATTTATCGTATGTATAACCCTATAATAAAAATGGTTTAGTTATTAAAAATTTAATTTAACACTATTGAATCTTCTTAAATAAAATATAATAAATGTCCTAATCTAACCCAAATGGATAAAAATGATCATATTTTTTCATAAGGATGATTTTGGAAGAAAAAATGGATCCTATAGAAATGGGACATTTATTGTGGAAATTTTAATATTAATTTTACCGTTAATTACCCTCTTAACTTTTAGTCGTGGTAAATAAAATTGAAAAGTTACTATTCACCAAAATTTACATTCATCCTATTGAACCACATTATAATTACTAATGACAACCTTGTCTCTCAGATTTTTGAAATTCAATTAACATAAGTGGTAAAATTACATTTTATGCAAATTTGCAAATGTTCCAATAAGGTGGGTAAAAGAAATTAAAAATTTCAATAAAATTTTGTAAATCTAATCTTATTATGAACCCAGTAAATTAAAATGGATAAATATTGGTATTATGTATTTATTTTACAAATTAAAATAAATTTAAATAAAAATGATAATTATTTCAATAAAAAGTTTGTTTTAAATAATAATGTAGTGTTTTTCACTATTCATGAAAGAAAATTGAATGTTGTTATAAAAATGAAAAAAAATCATTATAAGATCATTTTGATATTCCAAATCAAAAAATGAATTTATTTTTGAAAATAAAATTCATATAATTTCAAGAAGTATGTATTACTATTCATAAATTCTTTTTTAAATGGCTAGTTTGATTTGTCTTGGTGTGATAGAACTTGATGGTATGTACAACACAAGCTATTGTATTATTCAAAAAAATTGTACCATGGAAGCAAGATGTATTTAATGTAGGAATGGATGTAGGAAATATTATGGTATAGAACTCACTTGAGTTGGAGGGGGTGATATGGGATGGCCTTCGGGCCGGTGGGATGACAACATAGTTCATCTAGCACTGACCAACACACTGGGTGGACAATGAAGACCTAATGCTGATATTGTTGTCTTACGAAGAGGACATATGGGCATGAGACCCCCTCGAGAAGGATAATCCTTTAGTTCGATACCATGTCAATGAGGCTTTCAGAGCAGGTTGATCTCAGGTGAAGGGCTCCCAAGAAGTGGTATGTTTAACTTAGGAGGGGGATTTATTGGGCGTGTTGTCGACAGGGAATTATACGGGTTTCTACTGACATGGGGTGTTTCAATATTAGTGGTTTTCGGGATTCTTCAGTAGGCTACTTCCACAACCATTGGGTTTTTTTGTTTCTGGGATTTTCATCGAAGTAATGGGTTCCCACCTAGGTCAAGGTGGCAGCATCACCATCTTGTGTGTCTTTGAATTCCCTTATTCTTATATTTTACTCTTCTAATAAATATTGGGGATGTGTATTGGGTCACCAACTCGCACTAAACCCTTTTCAAATTAAAAATAACTAATTTATAAACATGTATAAATAAATTTTAAAAATGGATAAAATTATAAAAATATTAAGAAATAAAAATTTTAAAATGAAAAAATTATATTTTTTTAAATATAACTAAGATTATCAATGAATAAATAATATTAAAAACTAATTTTTTTTAAAAAAATAAACATATAAAAAAATTATATATTGAATATAAATATAAAAATTGAATACAATTTACCAAATAAAAACATAATATTTTCTAAGTATATTTTGTTAGGAAATAAAATTCATCGATGAGTGTTAAAAATTTAATAAATTATTGAAATGTTGTGTGTTTTTATTTGTGTGTTTTTCTATATAATATTTCTTTAATTATATATATGTGTGTTAAATTAAATTAACAAACGTTCAATATATGTTAATGTGAATGAAATAATAGACATTTTATTATATATATATATTACTCAATAGTAATTATTCAATATTTCTAATCAATATTATTTGTTATTTATAAACCATTTTTTATTTACAACATGACTTATATAATATAAATAAATATTTTTTATTTTATATATAATACTTAAAGAAATATTATATGTATTGATATATATATGCACGAATATGGTAAAAATATTACATATATTAACAAATAATTATGTATAAGAATAATTTAAAATGAATTAATTAGACAAATAAACCCAATAAATATTTAAAATTTATAAATTATAAAAAAAAATTTAAAAACTTAAACATTATAAATTTATAAATAATTTTAAATGGGATACTTTTAAAAATGAGATAAATTTAGTTTAAAGATTAATTAATTTAAATATTATTAAAAATCGTTTTACAGTTTTTAATTATATAAATTTTAAAAACATAAAAAATCCATATATGTTTAAATGAAAATTAATTCAAAATATAATTATGTAAATTAAAAATGAATTAAAAAAATATTAAATTTCAATAAATAAATATAAATAAATATTAGAAAAGATTAAAATTAGAAAAATTTCAAACAAATAATAATTAAAAATGAGTTAATTAAATAAATAGAAATATATATATAATAATAATTAAAAAGTAATTAATAGTATATTTTTAATATAATTATAAAAAATGAATAAATTTTTTTAACTTAAAACATAACATATTAATTATTAATTATTTGATAATAAAATTTCAAATGATAATATCACCAATGTATTATTTCTGTATATGATTGTATCTAAAAAGATGAATTAATCTAATATTTGTACTTTTGAAATTATTATATGACATATTATGTGAAAAAAATTTAGACAAATTTTTAATTAATAAGTAAATATTTACTATTTGATTTATATATGTGTCAAATCAATAAAAGAAATAAAATTGAAAAAACAAATGTTCATAAATAACTATTAATCTTAATGATTTAAAATTTTAAATTAATATTTATTTATAATTAAATTATAAACCACTTTCAGTTAAATATATTAAACATAAATATGATTTATAATACATTTTTTTTTCATAAATTACTAAAATTTAAAAAATTATACACAGATATATCAATATATAAAAATTAAATGATATTTTTAATAATATATAATTTTATATTTTATATTTCATTTTTATCACAAATATTATATATCAAGTGTAAATATATATTTAGTCTTATATTATTCATATTTAATAAAAAATATTATATTTTTATCAATATTTATTATTATTTATATATGATTTGAATGATATTTATTAAAAAAATATATCTTTTATCAATTCATTAGCCCTGATAAATGCATATAAATATAATTATTATGAAAAATGTTAATAAATGATACATTTATAGTCATTTCTAGGTAGCATTGATAAATGATATCACATTTTATCATGGTTTATTTAGTTGTGACATTGGTAAACCATGAGATGTGGATATGAGGGACCAAATTCTATGGAAGGAGGAAATAGATAAAGAACAACTCAAACCTGTGGGAGTGATTTGGATCCATCTTCAACTATGTATGTATCTTCATTTGAATTCGGAAACTCTATCATAATTGTCAGTGCCTTTATGAATACTCAATCCATATATATTTAATTTTTTTAGATGAGTATATTTATATATATATATAAACAGTAATATTTTTAATTTTTATATTTATTATAATAATTAAATAAATTTATATAAATAATTTTAAATGAACTTTATAAATATGTTTATATATATTAACTTATAATTGTATATTTTAATATAAATTTTTTAATTTATTAATATTTATTTATTATAAATATGTTTATATGATATATTAATTTAATATATTTAAATTTTTTTATCTTATATACCTTTTTATACATTAATATAACATGTTTAATGAAAATGATATATTTATTGTAAATAAATTTTTATGATGTATTTATAAAATTTTGATACACATACCCATGTATGCAAGAAAACACACACATATTTAAATTTCTCACATACATGCAGACATATTTATATTTCATTCGCACATACACATGCACATATGTATATATATATACACACACACTACATACACATACTTATATATTTATATATTTATCTATACAATCCATATGACTATATTTTATAATATATATTTATATATATTTATGTGAAGCTATAATATAATATCAAAAATAAATATATATTTTCTTTATGAAAAATATTTTTTTATTTTCATATAAACTATAATTTATAATATTTAAATATGTATATATAAAATATACATGCATAGTACCCTTTTTGTGTGTGTATTTATTTACGTATATTCGAATACACATATTAATATATATATTTTGTTGAAAAATATATTTACATATAAATGTTGTTAATATGATTGTATTGGTGATTATATATATTAATACATTTTTATTCTATAAATAAAATGGGAAATTTTTTAATTTAAATAATATGAATACAAAATATTTATTACCATGTGGTTTATATATCTAAAAGTACATTTTTTTATAAACATATTTAAATATTTATTTATATGTTTAATTTATATATTTATATATATGAAAATATGTATATAGAAAATTATAAATAGTAGTACTATATGAAAAAGATAAAATTTTAACCCCATAATATCTATAAGAATGTAAGTCATGGTGATAAAATCACTCTTCATCATAAAAAGAAAAGGAAATCCCCTTAAATGATACTAAAATTCCATCGAAAGAAAAAAATTCAGGACATCCGAAAATAAGGTAGTTTTAGAGGCCTTTTGGTTGTCTTATAACCTTGAAAAAAACAAGCTAGAGTTCTTCCAATCACAACATCATATATATTATTCATAATATTTGATTTGATCTGTGATATAGTCCCAAAGGACACCCAGATCAAAAGTTAGGATGGTTTAAAGTCTATGTCATGTTTTCAACTTATCATATACCAATCATTAAATTATCAATGTTTTATGTAATACAATTATTAATAAACGACTATTAATATATAATAAATGGAAAATACTTAATTAATATTAATATTTAATTATTTAATAATTGTTTTCTCTAAAAAAATTATAGGATGTGTAAGAGAAAATTTATTTTTATGTAAATCATATTCAATGAAATATTTTATATTTATATCAATATAAATACTTTTAAATATTAATATATTATTTTTAATGAAATATATAATTTTATAAAATAGTTATTTTACCACTACTAAAATAGCGTACATAAAACCTACCCATTAATAGTGCTATAATTACTGAAAGAAGTGACTATTATCAATTCTATAATATTACTAAAAATGGTAGGTGTTATTTTCGCTTGTAACTAGTACTGATAAAGACACCCCCATTATAAATTATTTTTTTAATAATAATAAATTCTATTGCTTAATATCTCCTGTTTTTAGTAGTGACTGTTGTAAAAGTTTCTTCTCTTCCAATTAGACATAAGATTATACTATTTCCTTCTAAAAACAACTTTAGAGTAGATTAAAAAAAGAGGGGGGGACAGAAATCTCATACAAGAAGCCCCCTATAAAATTTTAAAACGAAAATTTTTTTTCCCATAATTCTAATAAATAACTAAGTTGAGGACTTTAATTGAAATAGGAGGTATCATCCATCATTGGAGAGACCAAAACGACTTATAATGATAATGATGATTCTTTACTCCACGATTTCATATCCTTTATCCATATCCACATTGACCAATATTTTCACCCTATAGTGTCTATGGTTGATGTCCATCATCATTTCCTAAGTGAGTTAAATAACCCCATTGATAAGATGAAATGTGAAAGAAAAATGTTTGTCCAATGAGATCAAAAAATGAAAATGTAACACATGTAAGTAATTTTAATGTTTGACCACAATTTTTTGGCAAAATTACATAAACTGATGGACCTTCTTTGATTGAACAATGAGGGACATCCATCATTGGGGGTGATCACAATTGTATCTGAAATAATGGATCTCAGAATGTCACTATAGCATAGTAAATAAATCAAAACACTCATGAAATATTCCTTAATGATGCCCTATTTCAAACCATAATGATTTCTAGGAATACCGTCTAGGAAAAGGTTATCTAGTACCCTTGGTTATTGAAATATATAATTTACCTTTTAGGGGAACCCAAGTATTGGATTTTGGTATCCATGAAATCTTGGAACTCTTAAATAACCCTTATGGAGATATTAATACCTCTATTATTGTACAATTTTTTTTAATTATATTATAATAAACCTCCCAAAATCAACAAAACATGCCCAAAATTTAATCCAGTTAGTTACATTCATTGTTCTAGGTTTAGAATCCCATTATAACTATGATAAAAAAGAATAAATAGTATAATAAATCACCATATCTGATTTTATTAGTAATATAATAGAAAAAGGAATTGATTATGTACAACATAACCTACCCTTTCAATCAAATAAAATTGTTTGTATTCAATAGAGTCATATGTATCAAGTATGAGAATCAAGATCTGTAAACTCTGGAATTGGTCAGTGGTTAACATAATATTTAATCAAATTTTTTATATTAATTTTTATATCTATTTCTTTGTTTTCATATTTTTTTGAACAAAAAATGATAACTTAGATATTATTTATAAATTTTATAATATGATTTCATTTTTGAACATTTTGTATATGAAAACCATCTTTCTATGAATTTTAAATTGGGTCTGATCCTGACACCATAACAGAATTAGTCACAAAATGAATAAAATTCTCCCAAAAGTCATTTTATCTACCAATGGAATTTCTGACATCTGAAGGAATTTTTCACAACACAATCAAATTCATTTTTATATAAACCCATGGACATACTATTTTGATATACCATTTATTATGACAATTGTGACACACTACTTGATCTCCACAACTAAGAATATTTTTGATATACAGAACAATTGTACTCTATCATCACACACCATATTTTATTCCTTCAATCATTATATTCAACACGCCATCCTTGATGGCATTACTATCTTCACATTGTTCTCATCAACATATATTCACACTAGATACCAAAAATGTGGAAACCCATTAATGATTCTATCTTATCGAATGCAAAATGTCATCCCCTTTCTCTTCCCTCTTTCACTAAAAATACTATGGTGATAAGTTAAAATATCACTTATATCCCTATTGGAATAATTTTTTATTCAATCACATGGAATTTATAGAAGAAAATAATCACTTTTTCATATGCATTTCCCACTATTCCTTCATTTCATAACATTTTCAGTTTTCCACAATCTTGTATCTGTTGCAATATCCCAAAAACTTCACACCATCCATTCAAATTAATATTCCCCAATATTAAATTTTTCAACGACCACAAAAAGCTCATCCTTAATTTAAAATTGAAAACACTAACCTTATGTCCAACATCATTAACTACATGATCTCTAACATTACCGTAATGAACTCTTCCATAATATGCCTTATCATATTCAACCCCACATTAAATGAATATACATTTCTATGAAACTCCATTTTTTCATCATGGACACTATAGTTCCATGATCATTACCTCTATTACTAGTATTTGGGTCGACACCAGATGCAGCAAAGAACCAGTCACAAAAGGTATAAAATTTACCCAAAGACATTTTATCAATCGAAGGATTTTCTAAAACCCAAAGTGGTTTTTAAAAACACACCCAATGGATGTTTTACAGACACCCATGAACATATAAATTTTATGTACTAATAATCATAAAAACTAAGATATGCCTCATAATCTCTAGAACCTATAAGACTTTTGATACATTGCATCGTCATCCTCTGTCATCACACACCCTCTTTTATGCTTTAAATAATTTAATCTAAAACAGTATTTTTGATGTAATAATGGAATTTTCTTCATTCCCATTATCATTCAATCAGACCAATTTCCAAAAATGGGACTACCCCTTCTCAGATCCATCTCACAACTATCCTTAATTTACAGCTCATTGGCTTCCCCAGCGGCCCTATTTGATCTATCTCAAGGAATTTATAAGAGACAAAATACTTTTTTGGGGTGTGTGGTCCACCATTCTTGTATTTCATTACTTTTACACTTTTTATCAATCATGGCCACCTATTGTGATCTCATACCAATTCCATATCATCTATTCTATTTCTTACACCCCCAATATTCAATTATTCATTTAATATTTTAAATAATCCCCACACTATATTTAGAACATTATTTTGAGTAGTGTGTTTTACAACACAGAAATGATGATTTTTATGTTCTTTTGATTGTTTTGAAAATCATTATTGATATTATCATGAAATGAGGAATAATGAGGGGGTATATCCAATTATTGGAAGCAAATACATAATCATGTGTGACCATAATTATCAAAAAGTCTCCTCCCCATCTCAAAATCATTGTGGGGTGGGGGAGATTCCAGAATATAATATATAAACTAAATAAATATCATGATCCCCAACCCTTCTTTCACCATCTAATCCATAACTCCTCAAATTCATCTACCCATTGTTCTTCTTTACAATCTTCTTAATTGATATTGAGATTGATATCAAATTTCCACACTATCATAATTTTCACCTTGAATGAATGACCACACAACTAGGTCTTATATCAAATGATAATACACATGATTTTAATTATCTTTCACATGAACCAACATTTATCTATTCACTGGGAAATGTCATCTACCCACTATTATCTGGATGACCTTTAATACAGGGTACCACCTTGATTACAAATGCTCCAAACTAAGCAATCATTATAATTTTAAAATATGTTTGGGGCTATCCACATCATAGCTGAGCTACAACAAGCCTCTAATACCTATTTTTGGGGAAGAATTAGATTGTATATATAATAAAATCTTAGTAGAAGAAAAACTATTGATATAATCTCAAATGAAAATGAATAACAAAACCAAATTGTAGAAAAAAATGAAGAAAATTATAACACAGAAAACCCATAAAATATGAAGGATTATAAATACACAGGGAAACACTGAGAAAATTCAATAATAATGAGAGAGTAGACATAAATCCAAATTAATACCAAAATATTAATTCTACATATAGCATCAAAAAAATGTGTGAAAATATATAACTCGATAAACCTTCATCACCTCACCGATGATCATACATGAAAAAACATCACCCCTCAGAGATCAATCTCAAACACACTATGTCGTAGGGGAAACTCAAAAACTATTTCACCTACTGCACATTGTAGGCCATTGCATAGTTCTTCCCACATCTGCAAAGGATTTCCACAATACTTCTGTGCTCCGTAACATCCTAGTTCCTTTACGTCACTAAATCAATTTCACACATCCATCTTTTATAGGTCGTATCTTCCCCACATATCATTCAGATAAAATCCAGATAAAAATATCCAATAATATTGGTGTAAAGATATAATGAATAAGGCTTGACTTTTGAATTATTAAAATAATATCTTCAAAAAACTATTTGGTATTAACCATATCAATATTCCCCTTCAACCCATCAAAGAACCAGATTAAAATTCCACTGATGTCAGATGAATTATTAGTTGGTTGGTATTGAACCAACTCTCATCCTCTGCAGATAATGTGACATACCTCATTTTAATCTATAATTGAAACTTTTATGTTACCCTATAAAATAAATCTAATTATGATGAATTTATCATACATGTGTCTAAACTTTCAAAATTATAATCATTAATACATTTCTTACTCAAATTTTTGATCACCACATAATCTTGAGAACCTATAGGAATTAATTTCTCCCTTTTCTCAACATCATTCAAGTTGTCTAATACTATAAATCCACCCCCTCAATATTTGAGTTGAATTATTCACTAGTGGAACCCTATAAATAAAAATAAGTAGGTGTATGAAATGAAACACTTAACCCGACATGCTTCAGATACAAAATATTCTTCATCATAGTTGATGGGTTTCATCTCCTGCATAATGATCACCGGTACTACAAAAATGAAAATGTACACTTCACAACTGCATTTGTAACATCACCACAAAAAATTATATCTATCCTATAAATTGTATCATTTATTCTGCCATGTGCATAAACCATCAATCCTATAGGTAATTTCCATCTTCAATTTCCAATGGAACTCTAAAATCCATCAACAACGAGTGTACAAGAAGAGAAAAACTTATTGCGTATACCCAGTATATGTCGTATATCCCTCAATGTCGTCATACACCTAGTATTATAGGTTAGAAAAATATCAAAAACACCAATGTACCCATTATAATATATATTTCAATAATCAACCTACAAAAGTCATATTCTTTTTATGAATAATATAGATCCCTCTTTGGTGTAATATGGTATGATGGTGCTGAATGAACCACCCATTAATTCCATAAACATGACATATTACTATCAAAATAAACTAAATGTAAATCATTGTATTTATATATAAGACTTATGTTGGTATCCTCCTAATCGGTGTGATGATACTTTTTTCATCCTTATGATTTTTAAATCCATAGAAGTTTCTCTGCATATGATCCTCTTTCACGCAAAAAAAAGAACATGATCTTTTTTCTTATCATTTACCAATCACTCTAATTACCAAGTACATATTTTATAGAGAGAATAAAAATATTACACGAATATTTATCATCATTGGTCTTTATTTGAGTCTCTTTCATCAACAATAAATAAATCACATCATCCAAAATCAGTATTTTTCCCTCAATAGAAATGTTTTGACGATATTATCATATGAATCAAGAAATGAACCTAAGAGAAGAAAAATTATGTTTAATTATTCTATACCAACAGGTACCATATTACCATTATCATCAGTCTTGATTGCCTCAAAAGATAGAGTCATCAACTATTTAGTAAACTCATCCAAATTGTTACCTCAATTTTTATTCTATAATATTCAGAAACAATTTAGTTATTTTTTCAAATCTAAATGATTTTTAGGGATTTTCATTTATATCTTCTTTTAATCATCACCAAGATCTCCTATGGATCTATCAAAATCATCATTTCCTATAGAGTTTTATTTTCCAAATAAATTTAAATTAATCTTGTCTTTAACTGTATTTATTCTTACCAATCACCAACACTCATCGTCCATAGATTCTCTGACATTCTCTTCAATACCTTAATTAAATTATCATAGACCAAAATATTTTTATCTCGTAGTTTAAAAATATTAAAATAATTTAACCCATTAAAAATATCTATATGTGAAGAAATCTCATGGCATGAATGACCCATATCCAATAAAAAACAATCATTGATAAACCCACCTAATATTAGTTTTGGGATTGATTTCCTTCATCAATTTTCCTTCTAGTCCCAACACAAAATCCCTTCTGGGGTTCCATACTAAAACTTATAAGTTCTAGGTAAAATCATGAATATGATCCATTTTATTTTTAGGAAACCAATGTGGGATTTGGTTTCCACAAAAGAGGATTTCTAAATATCACTTCCATTGAAATCCATGGAACTATTATCAACCATTCTCATTGGTTGTGTATGATTTTTTATCAAGGGGTACCAATATGAAATTATAGTTCCCCAAACCGCACCTCAACACAACAATGGTTTCCATCACAAAACTAGTATAGGAATCGATTCCTATATATCAATACATTTAAGAACCTTTCAATTACATATGGACCCCTATCAATAGAACCTTACACAAAAAAAATACATGGCCCTACTCAACACCATCCAGTACTCGAAAACATGATGAAGACTACCCAATATATGGTAATGTTCGAATAAAACCTCAAAACCAATCAAAAATACATGAAGACCCATCAAATTCTCAAGTATATCAAGAAAATTTGCAAGTTTGAGCATTTCCTTTAGAATATCTCATGCATGCTTAGGATCCACCACTTTCTCAGGGTCCCGCAAAATTTTTTTATTTGAACCTCCAATCCCATAATAATTTCCAAATTTCCAAATGTGGAACCCTCACTACAGGTGATGAAATAAAATTCTAATGAAGATGTATCTAAAAATAAATAAAACTAGATCTTGTGGTCATGAATCAACATACAGTTCTCTATGTTCTAGTAATGGGAAACAAGTTATAGAGAATTCGAAGTGTAAATAGGTCATTCATGGATGAACAAATAGTAACTAAAATTTAACCATCTATTTTTAGAACATCCTTTAATAAATTAGAAAGGAAAAGATATCTTACAAATGTAAATATCCTAGTGAATTAGGAAAATTTGAAGGGAAACTAAAACTAACCAAATTCTAGTGGAATCCTGAAACTGGTGAGCATGGAATTAACTCCATACTTCGTATTCACCCATAACTAATCCTTTATTCAATTATTATCTTATGGATAGATTTTAAAAATTCAACCATATAACTATACCTGTCCCTTAAAAAATATGAATAAATCTAATTCCATCATTTTTTTCTATCTACCATGGGCAACGAGGAAAAATTCTTGGTTACTGAGAAGTGAATCAATCTATTCTACACATATGTGGGAGAACATATATTTATGTTTATGTTACTCAATATTATATATGAAATTTGTGATTTCACTTCTATATAAAATCATTTTCATTTTATTTTTCCATTTATCTATTTATAACAATGATTTTATAATTATATGTGTATGGTTTTATGAATAATTTATCTTTTAATATCTAGGTTGTTTTCCTTTAAAATATTTTCTCTTGAGCTCTTTATTAGGACTTATAACATATCCTATGTGTGCTAGAATATTCAATTTCTCCTACTACAAGACCATTCTCTGCTACTCATCCTTCCACCTTCACAATCCTTATATTATTTCTAGGGATCATATGGAATTTTGAGAGCCATTTTTATCTATTTCATCCCAAACATTAACCAGTGTATTAATTATTTCATGGGTTATTTGGCTATTCTATGTGGTATTTTCTGTTTCAACATTCTCTTTTCTCTTCCTACTCCTTGTTATGGGAATTAGTCTCATTCGAATGTCATGTATTTGATTATATATAAATTCTATTTGGCTCCCCAATTTTTTCTCTCATCTGGTTTGGTGTTCACTTAATAATTTATAATGATAAATATGTATGGGAGTTTAAAGAAGAAGGTACACATCCTCATGAGATTCTTGTGCTCCTCATAGTTTATTTTTTTATGAAATTCCATCCCATTTGAAAGGGTTCTTGTACCCTGATGTAGAATAATGATGGAGAACTATGTGATGCTCATTACCGATGCATGATTCCTGATCCAAGATCTTGTTCTATGCCCATTAATCTTTCATGAAGAACAAAAAATAGGGGTAAGTTGTCTAGGTCTGTAAAGGTTTCTTATTAATATATTCTCTCAAAGTTTATATTTCAGCATTATTCTATTCTTAATCCATGTTTCCATTTTTTTAAAAAAAAATTTAGGATTATTAAATTCTATTAGAGATTGGTGCCTTTACCATGAAAGGAGGTCCCAAATGAATCTAAATCACCTAAATAAATATTTTATTTCCACTTTCATGATACTTTTTTTAAGTTTCAATTTTTTATTTCATTTCCATCAATATCATCTTAATATGCCAAGATTTTAAAATTTTCATCTTTGTTCAATCACTTCAATTTCTATGAAACAATCAAATTTGAAATTAATGATTTATTCAGCATCCTAGACCATACATGTGTGTCCTTTCATAACATTTCCCATAAAAATATCAGTATTAGAGCTCTTAGAATAAATGATGGAACCTCTTAGGCATTATATATATATATATATATATCTATATATATATATTATGGAGATAACAAACTTAATCTCTATAACATCATGATGATACTGGTTACAAAAATGCATAATAAGTAGAGATATTGAATTAAATGAAAATATTTCTCATAAGTATAAGTCTGTTACTGATGATATTGATCACACACCTCAAATTGAGAGTGGTTATATCGATACTCCATTCTATTTTGTGGCTTCTCCTAAGTATTCTCCACCAAAGATTCAATCTGAAATAAAACCATAATCCAACTTCTATACCGATCCTCATAATGAGTTATCCAATACTCCAAGTGACTACCAACTAATAAGAGGTTGAGAAAGGAGGGTTTTCATTCCTCCTTCTCAACATAACAAATATTATATAGCCTAATTTTCTTTTCATCTTTCTCATGATATTGAATCTAATGATCTCGTGTCCTTTAAGAATGTTATTAAAGACATATATTCCATGCATTGGATCTCTATAATAGATGCATGTTAAATTGATTAAATAAAAATCCCATATAGACCATTGTAAATATTCAACCGAATTCCAATGTAATTGGATGTAAATGAATGCTAAAAATTAAAGAAGATAAAATTGGTGAAAATATAATTAACTTCAAAACTAAACCAGTGGTTAATGGTTTCCTCCAATGAGATGGAATTTACTACTCTAATATCTTTTCACCTGTTTTAAAATATTCATCTATACAAAAATTTATTTCTTTTACTAAATACAATGTCATTAATATTGAGAATAATAATGGGTAAACCACTTTTTTTAATAATGAAATTGATGTGAAACTCTATATGAATCCTCCATAATATTATATTAATGTGTTAAAAAAATTGGTATTCCTTTTAAATAAATATTTTTATGATTAAAAAAATGTGTCTCAATGGTAGTAAAGAAATTTTTACTCATTA
The DNA here is from genome assembly GCA_963277665.1 of Viscum album. Classification (NCBI taxonomy): domain Eukaryota; kingdom Viridiplantae; phylum Streptophyta; class Magnoliopsida; order Santalales; family Viscaceae; genus Viscum; species Viscum album. Next base: position 673,610,210 of record OY728133.1, read on the forward strand.
ATGATTGATAGTATATTTAATATAATTAAATATTATGAATTTATATATTTTGTATCTATTATGAATTCCATGAATTATTTAAAGTACTATTATGATGACAATATGATTATATGAAAATATATGAATCTCATATTTTCTGTTAATTTAGAACTGAAGAATTATTTTGAAATGAATGATCAAGGTGAAACTATGTAAATTATAGAAACAAGAATTATTAGAGATATGAGTAAGGAATTATTTTTCATGTCCCAACATTCATAAATGTTTGAATCCCATAATAGATATATGCTTGAGTCTCTTAAGCCTACTAGTGTGACTTTTGAAGAACACTTTTATATTTTATTGTCCTAAGGATATCTTATTCATGCTGATGTATAATATGTGTCTAAAATTTCCTATGTCAAAATTGTTGAATGATTGATGTCTATCATGAGAAAAAATGGACCTTGTGTGACCTTTTCAATATTCACTCGTATAAGATTAATGGAAAACTAGGTCATGACCCACCAGAATGAATTTAAATGGAATTTTATATACATGTATAATTCACCTACATTATCCTCATACTTTTTAAGAAATATTCATGATTATGAGCTTGTTACTAAGTTCATAAAAATTTAATAAGGGTAGAATTTTAACACTATAAAATCCATCAGAGACTTTGAATTTTCTATCCATCGAATACCAATTTTATGGAAATATAACATGAAATTTATGTTGGTTATATCTACCATAAAGGATAAAAATATTAACATAACTAATACTGTTAAGAAATATAAATAGATTAATGGGTTACATTCTTAATTAAAATTTAAATAAAATTACAACTTTGTACTGTGATAACAAGTCATATTTACATTTATCCCAAAATTTATTTTTCCATGGTATATATATATTTACATTGATGTTAGATTACATTTTATTATTGATTTTATCGAGTTTTGAACTTTTTGTTTCAATAAGATGCCAATTAACTACAATCTCACTGATAATTTAACTAAGGGTGTGACATTATCTAAATTCAATTATTTTTAAATATACTAAATTTGGGACTAATTAAATAATAATAGGTGTAATAACATCACTAATATAATATGAAAATTGTTTGTATTAGTGATTTTATTTCCATATATAATTTTTTCCATTAATTTTTACATTTATCTATTTATAATAATACATGAAAAATTAAATGTTTTGTTGGTACTGATGATTATTTACCTCTATTGGGTTTATATTTGGGATCTTTATTGGGGATTATAGCATAAAACATGTGGGTGGGAAGATTATCCCAATCAATATTATGACCTCTAATCTATTGTTCATCATGCCACCAATGTGGTCTTTGTTTTGTCTCTGGTGTTCACATGATTCATTGATGAATATTTTCATATTTTTTATATGAGGTTTACACATATGTTATTATTATCACCTATATTTTTATCCATCCAACTTTAAATATTAATTTTTTTTGAGTTTATATCACCACATACATATTTTCAAGGGGACTAATCACCCAAATAGACCACCACTTTGATGTTTGATGCATTTCATTTACCACCTTAACATTTTCTATAATTTTTTTGTGAACCCTTTGTGATTTTGGGTGAAAAATACTTTATTGAGATCATAAAATGTATAAATACTCTTGAGATTCTTATGATCTTTTTAGTGGAGTTTTAAACAATGTTCCTTCCAACATGAGATTTATAGTGTATCTTTATCCATAAGTCTAATGGAGAACCATGTGATAGGAACTTTTTGTATTTAATTCTGGATCTATGAGCTTATTCCATAGCCATTAAATCCTATATGATGAACCTATAAACAATGGTATGTTTTTCTTGTTTATAATAATTCATTCTATCATTTTTTTTCATTGATGTTTAGTTATTAAGGTTCTTTTATTCTTGATCTTTATTTCATGTTGGGTTATGTTGTTTATTTTGTTATTCATTAATAAATTGTTCGATTATGTGGTTTTCTTTCTATGTAAGTAGGTCCCAAATGGATAATAAATACATAAATAACAATGTAATTTCATCTTTATTGTTTAATGTTTTTATCCTTCTATTTTGAGTTATCACATTTCCTTCGAGCTCATCACTACAAAAAATAGTGACATTTAATAACCAAAAATTACCGTCAGAAAATATATATGTTGGTAATAATGATTAATTCTAAATGATATTAAATTATGTTGCTATTTAATATAGGTACCAACTGTTTTTTACAAACAGATATATCTGTTAATATTAGTAGTTCAACAACAATAAATTTTTTACCAACATTTAAATCTGTTGTCCAATCATAATAATACCAATAATTCATTTACCAATAAATGAATATGTTATTATTAATTATTATTACCAACAAATATTTTACTATTATAATTTTTTATAATGAATTATTCAATAATATCAAATATTTCACCAAAAAATTAATGTATATATATATTACCTATTAAAAACATATCAAAATGTGATTAATTAAAATATCTATAATTAAATAATATTTATTAATAATATATATATATATAACGAAGAAAGCTATGAATTTATACATATATAATATTTATGTTTATAGACACACACACAAACCCATATATGAAAAAAAAAATGTTATGAATTTTTATATATATATAAACACAAACCCATATATGAAAAAAAATGATGAATTTATATATATATATAAACAAAAATCCATATATTAAAAAAATAGTTATGAATATATATATAGACCCCATATATTAAAAAAAATGTAAAAAACCTACCCCTATATATACAACGACCCCATATATGCAAAAAAAACCAAAAAAATGTAAAACAATCCCAATCCCGTTCCACGCGACCCCACCCTCCCCAACCCTAAGATTATGTTCCCCTCCCCATTACCCTCACCGCCCGTCCTATTCCTCACAACCCCCCATCACTGAACCTACGACCCTCTTCCCCGCCCCTGCTCCCCCCATATCCCTCACCACCTCCGAACCTCCCTGATCGACAGCCTCCCCCAACAAAGGCTTAGCCTCTCCTACCTCCCCCACCACGGATCCGCCTCCGCACCTCCCCTATCGGTTGCCTCCCCCACCACCGTTCAGCCCCATCGGTATCCTCCCCCACCACCGCTCAGCCTTCATTCCTCCCTGATTGACCACCCTTCTCCCCATATGCTATTGTTGCTACTAGATTCTCTCCAATATCAACCTCTGCTTCCCTAGCTCAATGATCGTCGCTTCATGTCCTGACATGGTTCTATATGAACTATACATTTTGAAGCAATAATACTAGGTATGCATTCATCTATGTTATTCAAATTGTTTCTCTAGATTTCTCTTTTCCCACAACATATGGCGTGATAGTTGGTTTCATTTACCAAACACTCACACATACAACATAAATAGAACCAATCAATTCAATTTGAATCGGATAACTGGGGTTGAATTGTGTCTCTTTCTTTCCGATAAACAATGTATGTCAAGAATTAATATGGAAGCATGTGGAAATCACATGGATTTCAGCTTGTGATCTTCTAGCCTTTCTATGTTTTTTCTTTTAAATCCTCACTCCTTGTCAAAGATAGTCATCAACAACTCTAATTTGAGGTAACACTCTTTAGATTTTTGTATTTTAGATAATTGTAATAATGATGGTCTAGAGAAGATTTTCCCAATGTCAATGAACATACATGTTTCTTTAGTCTAGTTCTCTCATGGTTTTCTAGTTGATATAGTGGCTGCTAAATTTTGGAGTTTTCAGATGCTTCTATTGATGCTTGGATCTGAAATCACCAATGCATCTGTTTTTTCCATTGCTTCAAGCTATAAATTTTTATAATTTCATGATATTTGTGAGTCTAGAATCAGTGACAATAGTATTGGTGTGATCTAAAACATGTTCTTTGAGATGCTTTCCAGAACCTTCCATTCTCTCTGCCCTAAAATAACATCGAATGATCTTCAATTTTCCACTTCTATATTGCTGTTTTTTATCACATGATTCGTCTATTGTCCATATATGGTTCCAATTCCCAAACCCCAACCTCTAAAAAATTTTATTTAACAAGTAAATGAAACTACCACTAGAAAAAGTCATGTTATTTATCTGAAGCTAATAATAAAATATTGCAGGTTGAAAAAGATGAGTATGCTTGGCTGTTTTGGTTTAGATGTGAGTTTTTTCTATCATGTGATTGGTTCATTGTTCAACCCCTATTCAAATACTGAACATCTGAATCTCTTTTAAATGATCTATTTAAACTTTTCAGTACTCATATTTGAATTTACTTATGAATTTTTATCCAGGATTTCTATGTATTCCCCCTATAGACAAAGAAATGACTCATTAAAACATTTTAACATTATTAATGACATTGATTTTGATTCATAATAGCAACCATTACTTTTTTCTTCATAGTGATATTGTTTCTCCAGTTTCTAAATATAAAAATTGTTGCCAAGTCAGGTCGATAACCTCAATATGAAGCCAAGTAGGTATTGTGTGTTATTTTCTTTATAGGGTCGATTCCATTAATAGTAGTGAGTCATAGAATTATGATTTATGATCACTCCTAATTAGCAAGAATTATGATAACTGTACATTAATTATCGTTTCAGACCAGCTTTCCATTATTGATGAGGATCAAGATCTTCTTATGGATGTATTTTATTTGAGATAAGATATTTTTTTACCCAATTACTCTTCCCTATACTTTTAATTGATCCTCTTTAGAATTATGGTCATTAGAAACCATATGCTGAATATGTTAACCAAAAATCCCTTAAAATGATCTTATCTTCAATTTTTTGAAACATTTGGATCATATTGCTATCTCGAATGACGTCTTTGGATGGATGCACCAACAACATCAAAAGGGGGAAATCACATTGAATTCATTTCCAAATTCACCAAAAAAAATGATAATGAAAAATTTTATGACATGGTAAAAATTGATTGTTTTATTAAAAATCTTTTCAATTTTCCCTGTAATGATAATAATATAAGAATGATGTCGTTTTTTACTTGTTTTTTTACATAGAGATTCTTCTACCTCTTGTGGATGAAAATAATAATGTTTTCGGAGTTGTTGATATGGACATGTTGTATTCTTTTGATTCCTTGATAATGTGTATTATGAAGATCTGAAAGGTTTTACATCATCCATAGTTGGTCATGGAGTGTGGGGAGCAGTCGGGACCACATGTTTAAGGTAATATATTGATGCCTCACTGTTGTTGTAGTTTTCTCAATAACATCTTAATTCCCCTCACCTCTTTATAATGCCTTGGATTTAAATATGGAATCTGTTTTACTGTTCTCACTAACAATATATTTATTCCTCATTCATTTATTCAATCTATGCCTCATCCATGTGTGTAATCGAAGTAGAAACTAGGTGTGTTTCTTAGTGAGGGTAAAATCAAAATCTATGTACTATTTGTGAAATCTGTAATTTTCATTGGATGGAGAGGGTGTGCATTGAAAGCCAGAACATGTGTAGAATCTTTGTACTATTTGTGAAATCTGGAATTTTAATTATTGGGAGAGCATGAGCATTGATGGCTAGACCCATATGGTATGCCCTATGGCGCAACATTACCAGCTTTGGAAGGGGAGTTATGAGGCCACGAACAAGAGACTGGATGTCCTACCCATAGGATGATACACATTGAACATGTTCCTTCACGTTTTATTAGATGGATGAATCAATATTGGACAACATTTTTCAACTAGCAGGTAATGGGAAAAGCTTCCCAAGAAAAAAAGGTACATTCACCTCTCATCAACGTAATTAATCAATTACCCTGCTATATAGAACCATTGAAAAGCATAAACGTGCAATAGAAAAATATGATGATAGTGATTAGAATGTATACTGCAATTATTGGGTAGAGGGAATATTTCTAGACCTATTCATATTTTTATTTGGTATAAATACAATGTGAATTGATGTCTATGCAATCTATCCCCTCACCTATTTTTCATTTGATTTTCTTAGTGTTCCACTTTGCAAACAAAGTCTGCCTTTTAATTATATTGCACCCATGGATTTTGTGTCCAATCTGGAATCTAGAATCTATTTTAGAGTTATCATTTCATTCTCTTTGGAATTTGGTATCTATTTTAGTGTTCTCATCATCATTGCTGATAGGGGATGTGAATAAGATAGTGATGTGTACCAGAGTGGGTGTTCATATTAAAGTTCTAGTTTATGGGATCTTCTAGGTTCGTGCACTAATGAGTGATGTGACCCCTCATTTTATGTCTTCTTGTCTTTTCTATGATTTTCAGGTTCTTTTCTGGCATTCCAGTGGCATGTCTTACTGGTACTTATCATTTTATTTGAGGGCTGGTATCCCATGTCTCTTGTAGAATCTAACCGGTAAGTTGTATTCTCCTGAACCCATGAAATTTTAATTTTTTTGAATGTCCTTAATTGTTTTATGGATGTTGAATGGGTTCATGGTTTGATATTATGATGTGTTTTTCATACTGTTAATTTATTGGAAGTTTGGGTGTAGTCACATCTTTGTGCACATTTCTTTAAAATTCATTAACTAGTTTATTTTAATCATTAATCAATTTGTATTATGGAATTATCATGTAAATTAAAAGAATATAAATCAATAGGATAGAATGAAATTGAATAAGTAAAACAAATTTGATAATAATAGGATTTAGTAGAACAACATAGCTGCAGAGAAAGGTCATTCTTGGGGGTATACAAGATGATGTTCATTATAAATATAATAGAGGAGGATTAAATTTACATCCTTATATAGGGTGGAAACATCCAGTATCGTCCCTTGAAACATCTTATACAATTTTATTTATAGGGATTTATGTAAATTGTGCTCTGGAGTATGAATGGGATGGAAAGTTATACAAATTTTGTGTCATGTTCTTGAAGATGATTACTAGAAGGCGGGTTATCGATATTTTTAGGTCCACTGACTAGAAAAATATGATATCCTGTGTACTTTTCATGTTATTATTTCAATCCTAATGCCAATTAAATATTTTTTAAAAATAAAAGGTTTTCTATGAATGTTTATTTCGTTTTACAGGTACTAACTTTGTTGAATGTAAAAAGGATGTTAAACACAAATGCAGGAAGTTCAACACAAACGAATATTCCTTATTATGTAGATGATACCTTTATCCCTATCATGTAAGAGTATTTCTGTCACTTGTCTGTATACCTCTCTCAATTCCATTTTATTTCTTTGCTTGTCTGTTTGTGCAGAGACAAGAGAACCCCATGAGGGGCATTGACTAGAGCGGGCATGGATGAGATGGAGTTGGATCTATCATGGATGGGGCTAGATTTGGATGAGATGGCATAGACTGGAGCTGGCATAGACTGGAGCTGGAATAGACTGGAGCTGTCATAGATGAGGCTAGAGATTGCATGGATGGGTGAGTCTGGAGTTGACATGGATGAGCTGGAGCTGCTGGAGCTGCTGGTGTTGGAGTCACTAATGATGATGGGTTGGAGTTGATGTGGTGCTGGTGATGGAGTTGCTAACGATGATGGGTTGGAGTTGCTGTGGTGGTTGATCCTGTTTGGGGGGATGTGTGTGTGTGGGGGGGGGGGGGGGTAGGGTTGTCGAGAATTGTGGAACAATCTTGGTGGGGATCCAAAAGGTTGTGTTTGTAATGAATTTAATTATTAATATAATTAATTATTTAATAATTTTTAGAATGTGTTAAAATCGTTTTAGGTAAATAATTAAAACATATATATTATATATAATAAATTAATAAATGTAATATGAAATTTTATAGGCAATAAAAATTTATAATTTTTATTTAAATGTAATTTATAAAAAAAATATTATATATTGCTAATATTATTACCAAAAAATAATTTTGTTACAAGAACTTGTTGTTAATAATTTAACCAACATATATATTATCTGTTGCTATTATTATAATTCCAATAGAACTATTTTATCTGTCGCAAACACATTTAGCGACATAGTTTTTACCAACAGTTTAGTGACAGGGATACATATGTTGGTAAAATGTTTTACCAACAGAAAATGAACTTTTTCCAACAGATATGTCCATGTTGTAAAAAGTGAAATATTTTTTAGTGTATATTGATATGCCAAGAATAAAGATTTCCAATCAATTTTTTTATCACAGAAGATTTTATAAAAAAACCAACTAAAAAATTCTAATATTTGGGATACTAGGATATTCATGAGGACATGAAATATAAAGTATAACCGTTAAGTAATGAAATAATATAATCAACCATATAAATGAGTGTTCAGTTGAAATTTAGTCAAGTTAATCATAGAAAATATAATATAAACACTAAATATAACTGGAATGAAAACCCCTTTGGGGAATCCTGAACAGAAATGTACACACTATTCTAAAATGACAGTGAATTTTTAATGATCGGAGATATTTATAATGAATTTACAATTGATAATTCAACTATCATATAAATCAAGAAATATTAAAAACCTAAATCCCATACAATCACAAAATTAAAGCACAACTCATTGTTATTGTTGGTTATTTATTCTCACTAATAACTATATGCACAAATCCATACATTAAATCTGGAAATTCAAAAAATAACATTGATTCATGAATTTATCACCCTAAAAATACGTTAAATGTTAGTTTTGGATTTATTATTGATAAATAAATCAGTGACTCAATCAATCACACCCCCATAGAGACAACCTGAAACTAACCATTATTTGTGCTCACTTTTTATGAAACCAATAATTATTATTTTTAAGGTTTTGTACGAAAAATTCATCAATTTACATTAATTTTTTACATAATATTTCCGAATTAATATATATATATATATATATTATTTATAAAATATAATCCTTATAGACCTTTTTAATATATTCATATTAATTGTGTTTTCAATGACATAAGTAAAATTTCATGGACTACAGGAGACATCAAAAAGCATTATATCATCAAATATGGATCTATGAATTGATTAACTAAAATAAAATATCCATTAGTTCTTGATTAATGAATAGAAATTCATGAAAAGTGATGGAAATAGATGTGTATTATATATTGAAAAAAAGGACAATATTTACACATACTGAACATGAATAAATTCAACCATATTTGATTAACAATCAAAGATCATGAGAAACCCAAAGTATGGGGAAGGTATCCAGTAATCAATATTTGATCATATTAATGTTTTAAATCAAACACTACCATGATGATTTTATACAGAATATTTATGTTTTCATAGATAGTATGCTTACATGATCATATAATAATTCATTATAATAGTGAATCCATTACAAGTTAAGAGATTAATAGAGGAAAATATAAACCTAAAATTATTGACCTATTTCATATGGGTGATTATTTTAAATGTATAAATCAATAAGAAGATAATGAATTTTATACTTGCGAGGAAATATTTTATTTATTCTTGATGAGATACTTCTTAGTCCAAAGAAAGATGGAGTTGAGGATAAGAATCACCATCTCTCTTAAAGGGGATGAAGTGTACATTCATGATGCTCTGAGAGAATCTATGGATATTTCAAAAAATATCCAACCCACCTAATACCTATATAATTAACATTTTAATAATTTTGTGATGAATTAACTTGTGAAAGACTTGATTTAGAGGAAAATGTTACTGGGGGATATTTTTGAAAAAAGAGTGGCAAAGAGATCAGTAGAATTTTCAATAATATTCTGTAAATATCACATAAAATACCAATGGATAAGAGAAATATATCATTCTAGATGGAAATTCCACAAAATATTTCCAGTCACATAGTAATTATTTTCAATAATAATTCGAAAAATCATTGTTAAAAAAACCAGAGAATAAGGAGGTGTGTCATAAAATTGGAATGAAAGGGAATAATTTGAATTTTATTGGTATTATATAATTAAAATACCTAATTAACCATTTAAAATGGAATAAATACCAATTAAAATACTGATATCTTATCCATTGAAGAGTGATAAACACTCAAATTTGTTTTATCAAATATGGAGGGTCTATTTTGACTCCAAATTCAGGGATCAAATGTAATTCCTACGACCATAAATTTCTCGAAATACAAGAATTAATTATGAAGAGAAAGAAATTTTTAAATATTTTAGCTATTTGAATATGATTAACTAATTAATCATTTCATATAGGTATGAATAATGCATTAGAATATCTAGAAACTATGTAATTTAGTGGAAAATAATGGTTGAATATTAAAAAAAACATCAAAAAATTTATATTATCTGTATTTCTACAACCCAAATATTAATAAATGATGTGACATACCTATTAGAAACCATGAATGTTTATAGAAAGTAATTATGTATAGAAATTAGTGACATTTATAGACCACTTTTCAATGTATTAGTGACAAAAAAAACACTTCACCTTAGCATTAATGAATAGAGAACAGAAATAATCTTGATGTGATTCTATGGGATTTAATCCATGATGTAAATAGTAAATACATTTTTTAAATAGTAATCCTTACCACCCAATATCACATCCAAGGAACAAAATTTAATTTATCAAGTTAGGTGAATGAATTAATAAGTTTTCATAAAATACTGAATACTAACTCAAAAATTTTGGATCTCTGGAGGATATGCTAGTTTAAATAAGTAATTAGACGAATCAATAATTTATTCTAACCAAAGAAAAGTGCATTCAATAGAGTGATCCACGGAAACCACCTCATGTCATGGAAGGTATTTTGAGAAGATCAGTCAACAAAAAAAATATGATGAGCTACCAACTATGGAAAAACTCTTTATAACTCCATATTTAATGAAATATTTCTGTAAATACTTAAATTATGAAGATAAAACTAAAAATATATATTTTAAAAAACACCCAAAATTTAAAATTAAATTCTAAGAGGAGTAAAAATCCATGGGGAAATGATCTTCGTTAAAGAAGATATCATTAGGAATGAGTTCATACATTTTATACCCATTCATCATACACATGAATGGATCTTAGATGTTTATAAGAATGATCGCACAATAATTATATAGAATATTATAGATTTAAATAAATATAATATTGTTGTAAAATTTGGTTAATTGAATCCCTAATAAGAGGAAGATAATGAGGTCAAATGTATCAGTAATGAGGGGAAAAATAAAATGATCAAGGATCATTGTATTAAATATTTAATAACATAATAAACTTACAAGAGACATCCAAAAATCTTCAAGGGATTGCTATGCAATCAAGATGTTTTCATTGAGTGTGGGAATAATGAGGATAAAATATTCCTACATAAAATGGATACATTGTTAAAAAGATTCAAAGATGTTATAAATTACATAGAAGTTATGAATATCAAGGATAAATTAGTGATTGAGGTACCTCATGAGATCACATATATAAAAAACCATCATCCATAGGATCATAGATGATCTTATATAGAATAATATAGGATTACAATTTAAAACAATAACTTTATAGAATGAAACCCCAACCTAGAATTATTTTTTACCTCTAAATAGTTTCTTTATTTTGTTAAAATAAATTAAACTATAGTAATTTTGTTACATGAAATTTTAATGTTGCTTAATATAAAATAATGGAATTAATCATTTTATAAAATAACAACCAATCAATATTCCGTAGAAAATATGTTATAATGGAAGGGGATTATTAAATATTCCATATTATATCATTTATTCCTTGTTTAAATTCATTAAATTAATTAATAATGGTATATTTATACATGTGAATTCATTGGTATCACATTAAAAGAAAGTATGTCTGGGGAGATGATAAAACTGGTATTTTTAATGTGATTAAGAATAAACACATTGATTCAATTATATTTATCATTAATGAAGGAGATAAAATCACATTTAGAACATTGATTCTATTAATTGATGGAGTTAATCATTTATGGATATTAAATATATGACTTTGGTTGAATAAAATTTTGCCTACTTACATTTCCAATATGAACATGAACAAGAATCATTATTCTTTTTAATGTGTTAGTGTCACTTAAATGGTTCACCCTCAACAAAAACAAAATAAATAATTTTTATTCGAGGAATTTGTAAAAATATGATCTAAATTTGATTATCATGAAATGGCTTGGAACATCAGAGTTCATGTAAAAATAAAAAACAATCAAATAAGAGTAATCATATACATAATTCGAAAATGGTGTTGCCTTTATTTTGTTCCTTAACTATTAAAATTTTTATTGGGGGAGGCATATAGTAAGGCATTTATTACTTATAGGGGTTATAATAAATGAATTAGTTAATTACACATTTCATGTCTAAAAAATATGTAAAATGTGAAAATATTTTCAATGTGATGAAAAGAATGATGATTTTTGAACTCATATAAATGAGAGTGAAATTGAATTATCTTATTGGTACATAGGATGAACCATTTATTAATTTAAATTGTGAGATGATATGATGAAATTGTGTGAATGGAAATACAAAGTTTTTTTTTCATGTTCACATTTAGATATAAATAAAATTTTTTAAAATAAATTCCAATGATTTTTTTATTTAAATTGAGAGAATATTAATTATTAGTGGGATTATTATTGAGGTAACTTACTTTAGAACTTGAAATGTGTCACCCTAGACCCTCAAACCAGAATCTGGAGATAAAATTTTATTTTTTTCATATTGATACTTGTTGAAGTTACCCAAACATAAAAATTTATAATTAAAAAATAAATAACAAATATTTGTTCACAAACATACATAATATATTTTAGGTTTACTGTTTTGTAGATTTATTGAAATACATTAACTATAAAAACCAATATTATTCTCATAAAATTTATGTTTTTTCTACCAAAACAAGGATTCTTTATATAAAAGTAAGTTTTCAACATCTCTAAAAAACATATTCCCATATGATACCCATCTAAACATATCATTATTAATAATTTCCTTCATAAAATAATGATAATGAGTAAATGAAAAGGGTGAACACAAAGGCTTAGTAAGGGGTAGCTTAAAAAACGTATTATCAAACAAACAAGAGAAGGGAAATATTAAAAGAATAAATAATAATTAAATAATGTCATATAACTGATAACATGAACATGTAATATAACCTTTAATAAGTTAATAATAAAATTAATCACATTGATAATAATAACTGATTTAATAGTGTTTGAATTCATAATGACATACATCATTAACATACTAGCAAAGCCTCATGCTAAGTCATAATACATAAACAGGCATGGTTTACACAAAATACCCTATCTAGTATGTATCTTGAGGCTTATAGATGCATCTAGGGCCATATAATTTTATTCTCCAACTGACACTAATTAATTAAAATTCATCAATAAAATGAATTAATGAATAATAATAAATATACATAACAAACATTCCTTATTAAAAAATAAACATTCATATTGAAATAAAAAGCATAAAAATTATCAACATTTTTCTGGCCAATAAATGAAATAAAATTCCTTACAGTCACCATTCAAAATTACAAAATATAGAGTAATGGGTATATGGATAATCAATATTTTAAAACAAAATATTGAAATATGATACATGAAGGAGAAAACTAAATCCACGAGAAAAATATGTATAGTCTTAAAGAATGTGGACATGAAGGAGAAAAATAATGCCATGAGATCGATACAAAGTAATAGAGAACATAATCTTTTTGAAAGAGGTAAGGTATGAAACATATATTCATAAGATATTTTAGAGGGTAATACATGAATCATAACTCTAAAGATATAGTTATTTTATAGTTTCTGAATAAAATGAATGTGAAATTATAAATAGAATATTTATAATGCTATTCTGATATGGTGTTAAAAATAATATTCTTGGTAACATTAAAAAAAATTAAAGGGTGAGAATAAGACATTGAAAACCATTATTTTAAAACATTTACAAATATTTATTCCATGAAAATTAATTAATTTAAATTTATTAAATTTTTACAGGAAGATGAAAATATATATATTGAATGAAATCCCCTTTTTAATCTTTTAAAACATTATATTTTTCATTTTTTTTAAACTCATTGAAAAAATAGATTAATTATTTCAATGAAAATCCATACAAACATGTAATGGAAGGTTGATAATGAATAATGAATATAAAAAAGAGAAAATTTACTAATATGGAAAATAATAAAATACGAATCTTTTCACATGTTTATAAAGGAAGTACAAAACATAACATGTGTAAAAAATGATAAAAATGGTCTATTTATATGTTTTCTAAACTATTTAAATGATTTTATTAAATGATTTTCTTCACTTTTTTATTTATATAGAATAACAGTATTGAAACAATATAAGGAATATGGACATAGAGGAAAAATATTCTTTGGCATAAATAAGAGATAAGGCTGAGTCCACATACAAGAAATCATTTGGTTTAATTGTGAACCAAAGGGAGGTAAAATGTCAAGAAGACTTATCAACCATAGATATTATGAGGAAATAAAATAAAATATAATAACAGGGGGTATAAAATATTTCATATAATGATGACGTTATCGAATAATTTTTATAACTTGATGAATAATAATTAAGGTAATAACATCTTTAAAGACATTAGAAATGTATGATTTGAAGGAAAAAATAAAAGGGGGTTCTTAAATGAAGGTTCAAATTACATTATTTAAAAATTATTTATTAAAAAATAATTCAATAAAGTGATATTTATAGCATATAAATATAAATTTGTTCATAAAAAAGAAAGGTGTGTCAAGGGAATGAAACTATGACCTACAACCCTTACCTCAAACCCTGATTAACTTTTTATGTGTTTCTAACCTCTCTAATTACCAAATTATTTTTATTGAATACATAATTTATAAAAACTTTCTTGAATATTCATTTCTTTAGGTTCATTTATTTTCTTATTTTCATAATTTACTCTACAGTAATGTTCCATATTGTCCATCTGTGATTGTTCATTCAATTTCTATAAAACTACGATGGTAAGTTAAACATAGTGAATAGAGTTATACAATATTTTCATCATCTATATAATTGAATAGATATATTCTATTTATCATTTTGTTAGAACAAAATTTCGTGATTAAATAGGTTTTAAGAAAAATATTATAATTATGAAAAGTTTCTTGGAAATATCATTCAAGATGGTTAAATTTATAATTTCCATTTATGTGAATATTATTTATAGAATTCATAATTTATATTTCCAAAATTTTAATAATTATATAAATATTATATTTATTCCATAAATTCATTTTTAGATCCATCTTTGTAGGATATTATAGGAATTAAAATATCTAGTTCAAATAGGCATTAATCCAACCATACCATGAGAAATATTTTAATTTTAATATCGATATAAGAAAGGTACATAATAGTTATTAAATAAAAAAATAAAAATTTTTATATGATTTTTTATGTCATTATATAATGATGGTTATTATAGAATATGAGGTGTTTTATATTGAAATAAATGTAAAAGAAGTTTGTTAAAACAATTAACTCTTTATTTGATATACTTCATTAGACCTATCCTTAATCCTTATTTGATTCGTCTTTTGGGGATACTAAAAACAATATGTTGTGTGAAATATTTTTGGAGAGGTTTTCTAGTAGAAATTGGTTGAGCTAAATAAATTTAAATCCCCAAAGAATGACGTACATGAACATTACATTACTTTTAAAGAATACTAAATACATGAAAAAAACACACACTCCCAAAGACCGTATTAGTTTAGTGTCATTGGAAACTCGGATCAAAATCGTCTACTCATGGTGAAAGATCTTATACATATCCCATAAAGATCTTCCCCTTTTTTTCTTACCATAAATATGTCTTTATATCCTAGGGAAAATAAAACATAAAAATGGTGAGCTCAAATGCTTAGTAATGGTAATCTGGGAGAACATAAAACAATCCATAAACCATTGATCGTAAAAACATGAACATGACATAAATCTTAGGAGTACATAAGGTATAGATCATTAAGGGACATTAGTCATGATAAAATATCATGGTAATAAAACATCAAATTGTGGAAAACCATTAAGAACATGATATGATTACCATAGTATCCAAGGCATTACTGCCAAGACCATCATTGAGGACAAAGTTCATTACTGAACAAGGTTAACTTGCCATTCTAGCCCTGTATTATGGAATTAGAATTTCTTACCATTCCTGAAATATCTATCTCAGGAGATATAAATATTTACCCAATTAATTGGAGAGATATATAGGTCCTAACCATCTCATAATGAAATCATTCTTACATGTTCCACAAACTAAACATAAATCATACATCATATCCCAAAGAATAAAATGGTTTTCATAAACATCATTCCATCATAACATAATCCATATAAAAAATGTATATCCTTTTATCATTAAGAAAATAAAAAAATGCAAATAATATGGACATTATACTTTAAAAATTACCATGTTAAATAAAGTCATCGTAGATGGAAAATAGTCTTGAAAAAACACTTGAAATGATTTCTTGAGGAAAATATCATTTTATCTTCAAAATCATTTTCATTTCTCAAAATGATGTGAAATTTTAAAAGAATTAATTTTTGATGAAAATTATCATGAAATCTTGTAGAGTAATATTCATGTAAATAAGGAGTTATTAACCTTAAAAATCCATTCACGCCGTATAAGTTAAAAACATTCTCCTCGTACTTTTGCAAAAAAAAAGTACCTCGTATAGTAATCAAAAGAAAGAATCCTTTCATACATTGTGGTAAAAGTCAAAAATGGGTAAAAATGACATTAAACATACATTGAAGAATAGTATACATTTTATGAGAACATTTTTAGAATAAATGGACATGTATGATAATCATAACCCCAGTAAATACTTATGAATAAACAATCTTGGTTAAGAACGGATTGGAATAAGTATCCCTTAGCTTTTGTCCAATTTCTTATGTATGTGTCCGAGACTCCTATATAGTGGTTTTAAACATATTATTAACTTATAATATAACCATAATAATATTTATGATATCATATATGATTCAATTAAGTCTTTATATTAACTGTTCATTTGTCAATTTCGTGTTAAAGTAGCATTTTGGGTAAAATCGTTTTATTTATCGTACATGTTTTGACTTGTAATTATTCACATGATTAAATAGATAATTATTACATAATTGAAGAATTTAAAACATTATTTATATATAATATATATTCTTAATATTTATATATAATAGATTGATAAATGGAATTAAATATACCATTCATGGAGATGGTAGGCCATACATACACTTGAACGTTGTTTTCATTTCCTCATTAAATTGAATGAAAGTAAATAAAATATACATAAACATAAATTTAGTAGAATTATTATGTAATATATTTAATTATTACATATTATATATACTGTATAATAATTCTTGAATGGTTAACATAGAGAATGAATCTCATCGCGTCGTGGAGACGGTAATCTGTACATACAAACGAGCGAGGATATCATTTCTATAATTACTGACATGAATTTGAGTGGATGATATAATATCTAATTATTAGTATCATGTTACAATAATCATATATCGTTATTCTTTACACCATTATACCATTCCAAGTAAGGTGTTGGCAGAAAACAGATTACACCACGACGTGGAGAAGATATTTTGTACTTACATATGCTCGATGATTTTATTTTCCGTAGGATGGATAGAAGGTGAAACATGGTTGTTTAATATTTATAATAACATATTAGTATATAATTAAAATTTATATTATTACTTTATAATGAAACAACTAAATAAGATGAGGTAGAAGAAGAAAGAAACTTGAATGAAACAGTAGAAGGGATTACCTTTTCCACGACGGGCCTCTTTTAAACATCCTCTTAGGGCACTAGAGGTGGTCTTTTGAGAAGACCAGAACATCTATTATATAAATAGAGAGGTTTATAAGAGTAATTGGTAGGTTTTGGCCGGTCATGAAAGCTCAAAATGTTGTGACGAGATGAGGGAGGAGGTTCCCTTTTATTAGAGAGGAGAGGGGCACCTTTGGAATCCTCAAAAATATTAATTTAATATTAATTCAATCACCAATTAAAAAACTCCAAAAATGACTCAATTCAAATTTGAGATGAGATAGGGTTTTAATCTCATCAACCAATAAAATTTATATATGTTTATGTTTATTTTAAACCTTATAACTTTCATTTATTCTAATTTAATTTATTTAATTTAATTTGTGGAAATAGTATTCCAAATATTAATTTGTTATAAATACATACTTATTTGTTGTGACTTTTCCATAATTAGATAAATAATTACATTTTAGACTATATAAGTTTAAATTTTTTAAATATTTAATTATTTATGATTTTTAAACAATTTATTAATATGTTATTTTTATAAAATAACAATAGGGTTTATTTTGACACTATTCAATTATTTGAACATAAATAACAACCGCACAAAAGATATATTCGAACCAAAAAATTTAATATATTCCTAACAAGTCATATTCATCTAAAAATTTCATGGATCAAGTTAATTAATTCATTTAATATTTATTTTAATATTTTTAAAACCCTTTATTTGATATTTCTCTTAATAAAATAATCACTACTAAATTTTCGTATAATTATTTAATATACTTATTTGTTTCATAAAAATAAAAAGATAAAATACTACGATGATGATAAATCCAATATATTTGATAATAATACTTTTACTCGAATTTATCATCTTTAAATAAAAACATTTAAATTGTTATATTTATTAAGTTATGAAGGTGACAACTTTAACAATATTAAAAATAAAATAATATAAATGTAATAATCTCTTCTATATAGCTCCAAATGGACCAAAAGTCAACACATGCATGATTATGGTGTAGATTTATGCGACCAATAAATTTTACTCTCGTGTTTGGTTCTTTTATTATATATTATTATTTTAACAAATACTATATTATTGATTTTTCACTAAGTAAATAATTTTTTCATCCTTAATGTATAAGCTTTTAATGTAATTAAATATTTCTTTAAAATTACAAATAAATTACCATGGTAAAGAAAAAAAATTATTATTTCAAATGAGTATTTATAATTTAATTTATATTCTATATATCCTTATATTAATAATACATTAATTATTAATGTTTGAGTGAGACATATTTATCTTTCCTTTAAATAAAATAAACTAAAGTTCTTAATCACATCAAAGTGGGTTCCAATAGATTCTATTTCAACCCAAGTATGTTTTAGGAAAAAATATAATAATCCAATTATATTAAGACAGGTGTCAGGGTAATTTTATAATATTATATTTACCATTAATTACCTTATTTACCATTTACTATGGTAAATAATTTTTTCCCTAGTTACTATTCATAATGCCCAAAAATAAAAAGTAGCTTATTAACATAATTTATACCCACTAATTCAAAATCAGGAATCCATTTTTCCAAATTCAATATATAGAAGTTTTCGAAATTGAATAAAAATTAATCATGTTGTCGAAAGAAAACTGGTTTTTGTTTAAAACATTGCAAAAAATTGAAATGTTTTTACCTATAAATTCAATGTAAAATGAATGGTAATAAAATGAATTATATTAAATGGTAAAAATATATTCTATTTATAATTTAAAAACACTCAATAATATATTTTAACCATATAAATTATTTGGAAGAAAAAAGTTATTTCTAAGTAAAATTTAGCATGTTTTTACTATTTATCAAAAGAAGAACGTTGTCAAAAAATATAAAAAATTTATCGAATGTAAATATTTATAACATGATTCAGAAGAAGTTTATTTTTTCAAATTGAACTCATACACTTTTCAATAATTATATTTAAAATTAGAGTGCCATCAAAAGGTTGCAAAACTGCATTTTTGAAAAAATATTTATTTTACCCGAAATTTTTTTTTCTCATACCATGTTCTAAAAAATGTATTAGATAAATTATAATGTAATAAAATTCAATATTAGGTTAATACTATTCATAATTTCATGATCATAATAATATTATAATAAACCAATTTCTATAATTTCTAGTTCAAAAAACAATTCTTTTATTTAAAAAAATCAATTATTTTCTTCTAATTCAAAACATGATGTCTCATTGTGCTTATAATAAACCAATTTCTATAAACCAATTTCTATAATGTCTAGCTCATAATGTCTAGTTCAAACCATGATGTCTCATTGTCCTTATAATAGACCAATTTCTATATACTCAAACCATGATGTATCATTGTCATTATATCAGTAATGATCTCATTAATACTATTAAACATATTATTTTCTTCTTATCCATTAATTATGCTCATATCATCTGCTTTACAAAAAATATTTCAATCACTTTTCATGGTTACCGATACCATTTTCTTATGGAAAACCACAATGGACCAATACATAGATATTCCAATATACCATAAAAGTACCTCAAAAACATTATTATTTAATTCCAATACATAAACACTTCAATCCATCATCTTCAATGATTGGCATTGAATAGGTCCTTCCTCGATTTAGAAGTAACCTCTTAGGAAATTGCATTGATTTTGGTAATTCTCATGTTCTCCACCGATAAGATAGTGTACTCCAATAGAGTTTGTCACTCTATGACCCTTTTTCCCCACACAGATTACATCATCCCCTCCATTTGATGTATTCATCAAGGTTCTTCTACCCTTCTTTAGAAATCTCAATCTTCTTTTCTCTATGATCCTAACCATGCGAACATGTATAAAAGTACATCTTCATCTTATTTGATGAATTCAGAATACAACAAAAGATTACCTTGTTAATCCTATATCGTGATGAAAGATTCGACATAATCAAAATTTTATTCTTTCTAGGAATTTTTAAATTTCATTACTCATAGTCACCAATTTGTCCATTGGATTCAATGTTAACCGAATTCCTTCTGGTTCACTCCATTGACTAAAAAAAATTCTGGGAGAGGAAAAAAACATACTAGGAAAATAATATAATCAATGGAGATTACCTTCAATATATAACATCATAGGATTAATTCTATGATCATTACTGTAATTCTAGGACTATATCCTATACTTATACTTAACCTAAATGACATCCTTAGACATACCATAGAAATATCTCTAGGGATCTCACTAAAGTTTTCACATCATAGTTTCTAATGTTTAACTAAACCATCACTCTGATACCAAATGTAATGACCCAAAGCATGACGTACATTGATATTACATTACTTTTGTAGAAAACTTAAAACATGACAAAAACAAACGCCCAAATACATTATTAGTTTAGTGACTTTAGAAAATCGGAACAAAATATTTTAATCATGGTGAATGATCTTCAACATCTCCCATAAATATCTTCCCCATTTTCTTCTTAACTAAAACATTACTTTATATCCCGAGGAAAATAAAACATAAAAAGGGTGAGCTCAAATTCTCAATAAGGGTATGCATGGAGAACATAAAACAATCCATAAACATTTGAACATAAAAACATGAACATGACATAAATCTCAGTAGTATATAAGGCATAAGTCATTAAGGATCATTAATCATGATAAAATAGCATGGTAATAAAACATGGAATTGTGGAAAACCATTAAACACATGATATGATTTCCATAGTAGCCAGCTAAATACTACCAAGACCATCATTGTGGACAATTTCCATTGTTGAACTGGGTTAACTTGTCATTCCAGTCCTGTATTACTGAACTGGATTTACTTATCGTTCCATCCATGTATATATCATGAGATATAAATCATTACCCAATGCATTGGAGTGAGATATAGGCCCCGCCCATCTCATAATGAAATCATTATTACATGATCCACAAAAGAAACGTAAATCATACATAATAACCCAAAGAATAAAATTGGTTTCATAAACATTATCCCATTATAACATAATCCATATAAAAAATGGATATCATTTTATCATAAAAAAATTAAAACAATGTAAATTATAGGGACATTAAACTTTAAACATGACAATGTTAATGAATATCTTCTTATATAGGAATTAGTCTTGATAAAACACTTGAAATGAATTCTTTAGGAAAATATCCTTTCATCTTAAAAATAATTTACTTTACTCCAAATGTCATGAAATTTTAAAAGAAATGATTTTTGTTGATAAATATCTTGAAATATTTTAGATTAATCTCCATGTAAATAAGGCGTTATAAATCGTAAAAATCCATTCACACCGTATAAGTTAAAAAAACATTCTTCTCATACTTTTGCAAAAAAAATAAAAAAGTACCTCGTATGTTAAAAAATGAAAGATTCCTTCCATACCATTTGGTAAAATTAAAAAATGGTTTAAATGACTTTAAACGTATATGGAAGAATATTAAACATTTTATGATAACATTTTGTGAAAACATGGATAGGGATGGAAAATATAACCCTAGTAAATACTTATGAATAAACAATCTCGGATAAGAATGAGATTGGAATAATTATCTCTTACCTTGTGTACAATTTCTTCTGTATGTGTCTGAGACTCCTGTATAGTGTGTTTAAACATATTATTAACTTATATCAGAACTACAATAATATTTATGATATCATATATGATTCAATTATGGCTTTATATTACCCGTTCATTTGTCAATTCCATGTTAATGAAGCGTTTTGAGTAAAATCGTTTCATTTATCATAACTGTTTTGACATGTAATTATTCATATGATTACATAGATCATGATTACTTAATTACAGAATGTAAAACTATATTTATATATAATATATATTCAGAATATATATATATAACAGATTGATAAATGGAATGAAATATATCATTTATAGAGACAGAAGAGCGTACGTACGCATCAGTGTTGTTTTTTTCACTTATGTAATTGAATGGATGTAAATGAAATATACATATACATAAATCCAATATAATTATTATGTCAAATATTTCATTATTAATTATTATATATATTGTATAATCATTCTTGATTGGTTAACATGGAGAATGAATCGCATCGCATCGTGGAGACGGTAATCCGTACGTACGCACGAGCGATGATGTCATTCCCAACCTTACTGAATGGAATTGTAGTGGATGATATAATATCTCAACATTAGTATCATGTTATAATAATCATTATGTTACTCTTTTCACCATTATTTCCATCCAAGTAAGGTGGTGTTGGAAAACAGATTACACCACAGTGTGGAGATGGTATTCCATACGTACGCATGAGCGATGATTTTGTTTTCCGTAGGATGAATAAAAGGTGAAATAGGGTTGTTTCATATTTATAATAACAAACCAGTATATAATTAATACTGATGTTATTACTTTATAATGAAAAAACTAAATAAGAGGAGGTATAAGAAGGAGAAACTTGAAAAAATGGTTGAAGGGATTACCTCTTCCTCAACATGCCTCTTTTAAACTTCCACTTTGGGCACTAGATTTGGTCTTTTGAGAAGACCAAAAACTCTATGATATAAATAGAGATGTTGAGAAGTGTATTTTTTAGGGTTTGGCCGAGCTTGAAGTCTCAAAATGGTGTGAAGAGAAGAGGGAGGAGGTTCCCTTTTATAAGGGAGGAGAGGGGCACCTTTGGAATCCTCAAAAATATTAATTTAATGTAAATTCTAACCCCACAAAAAAACCTCAAAAAATGACTCCATTAGAAGATGAGAAGATATAGGGTTTTAATATCTTCATCAAATAAAATTTTGACATCTTTTATGTTTATTTTAAAACTTATCAATTTGATTTATCCTACTTTAGTTTATTTAATTTTAATTGTGTAAATAATATTCTAATTATTAAATTTCTGTAAATACATAATTATATGTTGTGACTTTTCCATAATTAGATACATTATTACATTTTAGACCATATAATTTTCAATTTTTAATTTTAAAATATTTTTATGATTTTTAAAAAATTTATTAATATGTTATTTTTATTAAATAACAATAGTGTCAATTTTAACAATATTCAATTATTTTTACATAAATAACATCCACACATAAGATATATTCAAATAAAAATATTTAATAGATTCTTAACAAGTCATATTCATCTAAAAAATTCATGGAGCCCATTAATTACTTCATTAAATATTTTTTTCAATATTTTTAACACCATTTATTTTATATTTATCTTAATAAAAGAATTACTACATCATTTTCATATAATTATTTAATATACTTATTTGTTGCATAAAAATAAAAAATGAATTACTAAGATGAATATAAATATAATATATTGCATAATAATACTTTTACTCGAATTTTTCATCTTAATATCACATCATTTAAATTTTTATATTTATTAAGTTATGATGGTGTCAACTTTGACATTATTAGAAATAATATAATATAAATGTCATAATCTATTTTATACAGCTCCAAATTGTCCACAAGTTGACACTTGGATGCTTATATTGTAGATATACTCGACCAATATGTTTTTCTCAAGTATTTCTGTCTTTTATTGTGTATTATTATTATAATAAAAACTATGTTATTGATTTTTAACTAAGTAAATAATTTCCACATCATTAATGTATAAGCTATTAAGGCACTTAAACATTTCTTCAAAATTACAAATAAATTACCATGTTAAAAAAAAAATTAGCTCTAAAATGAGTATTTATAATTGAATCTATATTCTATATATCCTTATCTTAAAAATACTTTAATTAATAATGTTTGATTGAGACATATTTCACATTCCTTTAAATAAAATAAACTCAAGGTCTTAATCACATCCAAGTGGGTTCGAATAGATTTTATTTCGACCCAAGTATGTTATAGGAAGAAATATAATCATCCAATTATATTAAGACAAGTGTAAGTGTAATTTTATAATATTAAATTTACATTTAAGTACCTGATTTACCTTTAACAATAGCCAATAAAATTAACCGTACTTATTATTCATAATCCCATATATATATTTTTACCTATGAATTCAATGTAAAATTAATTTTAATAACATACATTATATTTAATTTTAATAATGTATTCTATTTAAAAATTAAAACCATTCAATAATATATTTTAACCATATAAATTGTTTTGATGAAAAAAGTTGTTTTTAAGTAAAATTTAGCATGTTTTTTCTATTCATCAAAATAAGAACATTGTCAGAGAATATTGAAATTTTTTCCAAAGTTAAAATTTTTATCCTGATTCAAAAGAAGATGTTTATTTTTTGAAAATGAACTCATTAACATTTCAAAAATTAGATGTAAAATGTGTGCACCATCAAAAGGCGACAAAACTGCATTTTCTTAAAAATACTTATTTTACCTAAAAAATTTATTTTTTTCTCATACCATGTTCTAGAATATGTGTAAGATTCATTATAATGTTATAAAATTAAATAATATTCATAACATCTAGTTCCTAATAATATTATAATAATATATCATTGTTTAGTAAAACTCACTATCGCGTTCAACAAAAGCTACCAAAGAAGGTCGCTCTTGCGGGTAACGCAACAATAGTTAGTGTTGCGTGTAGTGATATTTCCATTGGTTTTTCATATAACATAATCAAAAACAATTTCATTTATACATTGAACAAAATCTACACTCAATGTTGTGTAGAATAATTTCTAGCAAATGATATTGAAATTGTGTGTAACATGAGCCAAGAATAGTGTTGTGTATACAGCAAGCTAATACAATGTTGCGTATAGTGAAAGCTAATCATGGTGTAGCGTACAACACAAGACATCAATGAAATTAAAAATAATTTTTCTCGTAAAATCTCAGGGTGTTACAAAAAATTGTGTGGGTGGTGATGTAGGGTTGAGAAATGATTCTTTTATAGGTTAGAGAGGTGACATTTTTTATAAATATTAATTTTTTAATATAATAAAATATGAATTATTCAGGTAAAAATATTAAATAACTGGTAATTATAGATGAAAATATAGGATATGGTCTAAAAATACCTCATCCATATATTTAGATATTATATGTTGTGTCATTTTGAGGCATTACATCTGACTTTGAAAATTATACCAAATTCTAACATTCACAGCGGTGACTGACATTTACCTTGGTAACTATTTTTATGCACTAATATGATATTGATCTTATTATATAATTTATATATTCAAATTTGAATTATTAAATCCATATTTAATGGATCTATTTTTAAATTTGAAAAATATTAACTTCAGTATAAGTTCACGTTAAGCAATAATAAAATTATAGAAAGGCATATATTTAAATATACAAATACTTATTTTGAATAGTTATCATGAATAAAAATAATACCATTGATTCAAATATAAGAATTTTATTTGGATTTTATAACAAGGAAAAAAGCTAATATCATCTATGTTGAGTCAATAAGGTTTCTTTATGAATTCTCTATTACTTCATGTTTTGAAAATCACAAGTACTCTATCTTAATGGAAATTTCTTTTCTATTATGTTTTATCCTAATAAGGAAAACATTACTTCTCCAAGGAAAATTTTTCCATACCATATTTTCATTGTTCATATTTTAATCAAACTCATTTTATTTATAATTGTAAAGTTCAGTTTCATATTTCAAAACATTGGAATCCTTAAAATACTTGGATATTGGGAATTCTATTTTAGGATCTGAATCTAGGTTTTGAATTCTATGAATTCAGACTCTGAGTTTTCTAATTTCAGAATCTGAATTCTACTGAATTCAGACTCCAAACACAATGAATTCAGACTCTGAATTCTACTGAATTCATACACCGATCTCTTTGAATTCAGACTCCGAACTCCCTGAATTCATACCCCGAATTCTAATTATTTTAGACTCCAAATTCTATATAATTCAGGTTATTAATTTCATGGGAAATCGAATCCTAATATCCATGTGTTATAGACACCGAATGTTATTTTTCATAGACTCTGAAATTTTATTTTCCTTAGACGACAAAAAATGGATTTGTTCAAGAAACCATATTTTTCTTATCCTTGTTATAGTTTTGAAACGATGTCGTACATTCCGTTTTAAACTAACCGTTGTTTGAGTGACATGTGTACATTTCCCTATGAAAATCAAGGAAAAATATGATCGTTAGTGGAGGGAGTCGATCATTGGAGAAGTTCATATAAATAGGATCTCATTTGAACGATCTCAATGCAACACACTACTTGCTGAGAACTCTAGAGACCACATGATGTTGAAGTGATATCTAGAGAGAGATAATATCATTCTTTGTTCGTACAGAATATCATATTCAGATTTCTTTTTTTGACTCCTACTGTTTCTGAGTACATTCATGGGCTTCTAGGGATAGGAAGACAGAGGTGACGACTACTTTAATGTTCGAGGACTTCCTTGGTGAGGAAGGCAATGGTTCTGACTACTTTAATGTTCGAGGGAATTCGGTGATAGCAAGACAGACTTCGATATTCCAATCAAGGGCTTACCCTGGTGTGGGTAATATAAAATTTCATTAATGTATAAATCAATGGACTTTTTTTCAAGGTTGTTGGATACCCTAGTCTTTGGGTTAAATGATTTTATACTTGTTACATGTATTGTTTCAAGTTTATTTTCCACTAAATTTTGATTAATAAGGAAACTATAACTATCTTATAATTTCTTATATTTGTATACTATGATTAGTAAGATTCTATACTCATTAAGGTAGAATATTATACTTGTAAACATTTCTTAATTTTCATTTTTGGAAACATATTTTCGGAACCTATAAAGTTTATAAAATCAGGAGTTCTTCTGAATTTTCATTGCATATCTTTGTTAATCACAGTTTTTCTAAAGGATAAAAACGAATGTTTTTTATACTAACTTTATAGGTTCCAAAGATATTATTAAAATATACAATTCACCCCACTCTTGTATATTGATCATATAATTTCTTATTTTTATCCTATAATTGGTATCAGAGTGGGTATATGAAATACATATATTCACAAATATTTTTTCTTGCTCAGTTTTCATTGTTCATAATATTTTCCTTCTATAGGAATATTTTCCTTGTTTAAAAACTTTTTCTATTAACAAGTGTTTGTGGAAATGTTTTTTCTATTGAGATAACATGAATGCATGTGGGTTCTATTGACCAATTAAATCTTAATAGATCACTTATTTCTTATGGTAATGATTGATAATATTGGAGAGATCGTATGAAGACTTTTGTTATCAACACTAGAGTAGATAACTTTAATGGTAACTGTAGGATATAAAATCCATGGTAAGGAAGTCAGTACTTTTACTAACCATGAATAACATTAGTATCAACTAAATTATAAGGTATGTAATACTTTTATTTGATCCATTAAAAGATATATATATATATATAGCCATATTTCATCTTTCAAAGAATCAAAATGTATTTGGAAGAAGCTTTAAGTAACTCACATTAGAAATTCAAAAGTTATTGAAACTAGAAGATCCTTGATCAGAGCTGAATATCATGGTTTCTTCTTTTGTTATGGAGAACTCATATGTAAGGTACAAATAAGATTCATGACTATTGTAAACCATTTACAATGTATGGTTGAGAAATGATTAGATGGTGAATCTCTTGTGGAAATGATCATATACATCATTCCCAACTATTGGAAATCTAAGAGGAATGCTATAGATAAAAATAGAAAAGATACCAAGATTTTTCTTGATGAATTATTTAGAACTCTTCTTCAACATGAAACTAGAATGTAGAGAAATTATGATAATATGAAAAACAAAAATAGAAATTTTAGTGTTCCTTTTATAATAACATCAAGTCATATTAATGTCTGGACTCTTGAGAGGGTTACAAAACCAAATCTAAGAAGGTTGTTATTCAGTCCGAATCTTGTGGAAGTGAATCTTCAAAAAACAAGTTATCCATTCTTGCTCAATGAATGAACAAAATTTTTGGACCGCTGATATTTCAATCTAAATACCAGATAAAAGAAAGGGAAGACAAGAAATACTAGGAAGTCACCAGTTACGAATGTAAAAGTGTAGGTAATATAATACCTGATTGTCCTATGAGTAAGAAGTAGGATATAAATAAAAAGCATTCTGAGTGGAATATAATGAAGTAATAAAAGGCTATGGATATGAAATTTTGAAAGCTAATGTCACATGGATTGCCAGTGGGGGAGACTCCTTAGATGAATCCATAGAATATTAATCTTCTAGATAGAATAATCCTGCTCTAATAGCCAAACATCCTATTGAGAATCATTATCTTATAGATAAGGTACCCAATTCTAAATATATAACTAATGTATCTTTGATGGAAAATTAGAGTGATAATAAATATTATGATTCTTCTGATTAAGAATCTTCTTCTGATGAAGATAATACTTTACCTACTAATGAAGATGTTTCGGGATTTTCTAAATATCATGAAATTTATAATTCTAAACTCAAGAAAAAACATGATATGGAAAATAATTGAAAAACTATTCTTACAAAGGAAATATCTGATAATTCTAAATATCTTGATAATAAAATTTTTTATTTTGAAATTATTTCCAAATACCTTGAGGAAGTTAATTTGGAGAAGGATACACTATCTAAGGATCTAGAAATCATATTTTCTATGAAAAATATTTTTTAGACTAACTCTAGTTCTCAAAGTAATGTTGTTGGTGATAAAAATTTGGTTGTTAACCTAAATTCAGAAATTTTTTCCGTGAGGAAGTGGTTTTCAAACATTACCATAGGGAAGGAAAACATTGATAAAATATATTCTCAAATTCGACCTCTAATGAATTGTTATGGTTTTGGTTATACCAGTTCAAAACCAGTTTTTAATAATAACTATTTTGTTCCTAAAAGTGCTCCATTCTGAACTAAATGTCAGTGTGGTGGACATTCAGAAGAAAGATTTTCAATTAAAAAACTCGTTCTTTAGGTTTTTATAAAGCATTTTTTTTAAGAAAAAGTTGATACCTACTATTTTTCATTCTGACATTTATGTATCCAAGAATGTTTGGATTTCGAAAGTCTAACACTCTTATTTTCTTGTAAATAATGAAAGTACCAACATAAATACTTGGTACGTGGATAGTTGAAGTTCCTGGCATATGACTAGTAACAAAAACTTCTTTGAAAAACTAATCAATATGAAAGGTGGAAATGTAACTTTCAGAGATAATTATCCGGGATAAATTATTGGTATTGGTAACATTTTTCTTCTTGGAAATACATTGATTTAAAAAAATTTATTTGTCCAAGGTCATAGACCCATCCTCATAAGAAAAATTCAATTATGTGCTAAATGTTACATTGGGAATTTTAAGAATGATAAATGCTTAGTATACAATTCAATGGAAGAGTTTATTCATTCTTCCCATAGGCAAGAGAATGTATATAAACTAAATTTAGAAGACATTATGAGCCAAGAACGACCTTGTATTAGTGCAATAGAGGATAATTCTTGGTTATGGAATGAAAGGTTAAATCATTGTATCTTTAGGAACCTATGAAAACTCTCTAAGAAAAGGCTAGTTAAGGATCTAACAGAGGTTTTATTTGTTTCTTCAAAAGTCTGTGATCCTTGTCAATATGTCAATCAACATTAATCAAGTTTAAAATCAATCGTTTAAGTCTCAACTACTGATGCATTATATTTGGTGCATATGGATTTTTTTTGGACCAACATAAACAAGAAGCATTGGAGTCAAATATTATGTATTTTTCCTAGTTAATTATTACACTATATTTAGATGAGTCTATTTTATCGAAAAGAAATATGAATAATTTTCATATTTCAAAAGGTTAGATCACAAGTTAAAAACAAGATAATCCTTCCATTGATAACTATTCATAGTAATCATTGTGGAGAATTTAAAAATTCTGATTTTAAATCTTTTTGTAGTCGAATTGGTATTATTCATAACGTCTTAGTTCCATGAACTCTGCAATAGAATGGTGTTGTTGAATGAGGAAATAGAATTCTTCATGAGATAACTAAAACCATGTTGAGTTAATATTCTGTAGAAAAACATTTTTGGACTAAAGCTATAAGTACGGCTTGTTATAATATAAATTGAGTTTTTATTACACTTTTACTAACAAAACCTTTTCTGGGTTATGGAATGGTAGAAAAACTAGACTTTCATACTTGATTTTTTTTGGTTGCAAAGTATTCATTATGAATACTAAAGATAATTTACATAAATTCACACAAAAATCTGATGAAGGAATTTTCATAGGCTACTCCACAACTTCTAAAGCCTATAGAGTTTTCAACAAAAACACTTATACTATTGAAGAAACAATACATGTTAAATTTGATGAAACTTCTCTTTTTGTTTTTAAACAAATCAAACCCACATCCTCCGATGTGTTTTGAAAAACCGGTTTTCAAAAATTGATAGAAGATTCTTATGAAAAAGAAAATGCTCAAGAAAATGTTTCTGAGACATTTACCCTAGAATATATCCTAACATATATTTATGAGCATGTTTTAAAAAACCAAAATCAATTGTTAATGAATAATCATTCTAGTGATAGTATGATCGGTGATATAAATCAACCTATAAGAACTATAAGTTCTTTAATTAATGAAGTAGAACATCTATAATTCATTTCCGAATTAAAAACAAAGAGCAATAATGAATCATTAGGTGATGATGATTGGATTAAATCCATCAAAGATTAAATAAATGAATTCAAAAGGAATAAAGTCTGGACATTGGTTGAAAGACATAAGGAAACTTTTTTTATTGGAGTAAAATGGGGTTTTAGGAAAAAATGTGATTAAATTGGAATCATTGTAAGGAATAAAGCTCAATTAGTTTTGAAAGTCTATAATTAAAAAGAAAAAATAGGCTATGAAGAAACCTATGCTCTGGTAGCATGAATTTAATATATTCATATTCTACTTGCCTTTGCATCATTCATCAATTTTAAACATTTTCAAATGGATGTTAAATGTGATTTCCTTAATGGTTATGTTCAAGAGGATGTTTTTGTTGAACAACCTACAAGTTTTGATGGTAAAAAAACATTCTAAAAATGTTTTCAAACATAATAAATAATTGAATGGAATTAAGAAATCCTCTAGATCATGGTATGACAGACTTACTAGATTTTTGCTTCAAATTAATTATGTTAAGGGAAATGCTAATCCAACCCTTTTTATAATAAAATATAAGAAAAATGTTTTGATTTTTCCAATAATGATGAAGAAATTATATTTTGTTCAACTCATCGATATTTAACTAATTTCTTTGCAGATATAATGAAATCGGAGTTTGAAATTAGTATGATGGGTGAGTTAACATTTTTCCTAGGTTTTGAAATTTCTCAAAAACTAGAAGGAACTTACATATCTCAACATAAGTTTATTAATTATATTCTTAAAAGTTATGGATATGAAACAAATGAGTATATGTACTCCCATTGGTACCTCATATTGACTTCGTCTTGATAAAGCCGGGAAACTAAGAGATAAATCATCTTTTAGAGGTATGACAGGAAGTTTACTACTCTCGAAAGCTAGTTGTCTAAACATATTTTTTCGGTGTTCTTATATGAAAGATATCAATAAAATCTTAAAGAATCACATTTAAAGGAAGTGGAATGTATATTTCACTACTTAAAAGGAACCATGGATTTAGGAATCTTTTATACTTTGGGAAATTATTTTTTTTAAAAAAAATTCAGATGCTGGCATCGGTGGATGCGGAATGGATAGAAAAAGTACATTCAGAACTTGTAATTTTTAGGAGATTCATTATTTATTGGTAATTAAAAATCAACACTCATTATAACATTCCATTTCTAAAGCTGAATATGTAGCTGCTAGAAGTTTTTGTGATCAATTATTGTGGATGCGACAGACACTCAGAGACTATGGTAAGAGTTTTACCAAAACAAAAAATTTGTGTGATCACAATACTACCATTTACCTATGTAAAAACCTTTCACATCAATCTCATTCAAAACATATAGATATTAGGCATCACTTTCTTTCGGATCACACATTAAACAGAGACATCATTCATCAATTTATAGGAACACAAGACCAACATGCTGATATTTTCACAAAATCGTTACCATCCGATAGATTTGAATACATTAAAAAGTAGTTAGGAATGATAACCATAAGGTAATATTTGTTGTTAACATCTTTTTGAAACCTTTCTACTTATATTAAAAAACAAATTTTTATAGGAGGAGTACATTTTTTGTTATATTTTCAAAATTCTCTTAGTCTAGAAATTTTTCATTTTAAAAATATTCGTTGTCTAGACATTTTTCCTTTTCAAAATTTTCGTAATCATAAAATTTTTTCATATTCAAAACTATCATACCCAGATTTTATAAATTTTTTGTAATGAAGAATTTATAAAATTTTCTTAATAACAATTTCCGTACTCTAAATTCTTATAATGAATATTTTTGTACTCAAAATTTTTGTAAAGAATATTTTCTTACTCAAAATTTTTTTAATGAAGATTTTGAAACTCAAAGTATTCATAATGAAGATTTTTGAACTCAAAATTCTTGTAATGAATATTTTCGTAATCAAAATTTTTATAATGAAAATTTTCAATGTTAGATTTTTCGTAATGAAATTTTCATAGTTTAAATTTTTCATTGAAAAAAGTTTTCATAATCAAATTTTCAAAATCAAATGTTCTTTAAGAAGAATTTTCCTCATTATGAATAATTATCCTAGAAATCCAAATGTTATGTTTCCTTTTATAAATTTTCGTAATCATCTTTTACTTACTGGTATTTTCTTTTGGTTTTAAACTTTTCGGAGTTACTTTTCCTTAAATATGAATGTTTTTCTTAAAAACATAAATAGATCAAATTCTAAAAAGATTTCTTTATAGTCATCATCTCAACTGCTAGTTCAGATCATAAGGATTATAAACCATTGGATTGAGTATAAGAGTTGAAATGTCACCTAAAAATCATATATAGAGCCTCTTGGATTCTTATCCCACATCGAACTCCAATATCTTGCATTCTGAGGCTTTTCCCTTCCCACATAAGATCATTCCAAACATCTCAGATCTTCCACAGTTCCGAATGTCTTCCGAAGTCTTTTTGTAGAAATAAATGTCAACTATAAATCCAATTCTTGAATGGAATATTTATATAGAAACGCAAAAGATCTAGTGTATCCAAACTTCTTGGTTGAGTTCAACGTGTCAGTAATATTTTTCAAGGAATAAGGTAGAAACAAGTTTTTTATGTTCTATGGGAAGACATATTCTCTTTAATATACCAAGGATGATAGTTTGAATGGAATAACATATGATGGTGAAGCTGATTTCTGTACTCACTAGCCACCTAATGTTCTAGGAAAGTTTGATAAGGAGAAGGCCATGGTATTCCATGGTCTATCAGAGGTGAAGACTATGAAAATAGTTCATTTATCAACAGACCATCGGATTATTGAATTATGGGTTCAATGGTTTGTCATTATAAGAAATGGAGACAAGGATACATTAATGATAAGTGATATGTATATTGCATATATCTTTGTGACCTTACGAAAGATAAATTTGGTGAAGTACATTCTTGTTACGATTGAGAATATCAAAAATGGGAATTTGAAATCTCCAATTATTATGTAACCATCCATTATATCAGAGTTGATTTTTTATTGTTTATAATCCATAAAAATTCATTACAGATCTATATCAAGGAATTGAAAAGTTATGTTTTTGAGTGATGACACTTTGATAAGGATGAAAGTTGGTTTTTCCATTGAATCTGAAGAATTATTTGATTTTCCAGAAGAGGAAGTTAAATATCATT
Source organism: Viscum album (assembly GCA_963277665.1). Lineage (NCBI taxonomy): Eukaryota > Viridiplantae > Streptophyta > Magnoliopsida > Santalales > Viscaceae > Viscum > Viscum album. Next base: position 673,644,883 of record OY728133.1, read on the forward strand.
CAATGAAACAAGATATGGCCAAAACATCTAAAAATTGTTGATTGAAAAGGAAGGTGAAGGAAGTGGAAAAGAAGGAAAAACCCCAGTGGCCAAGGAAACTCAATCTGCACCCCCAAATCCCAAGAAGAGAAAAGACAATCCTGATGAGGTTGTGCTTAAATGGAGGGAGGATAAGAAAAATCATAATGAAGGGGAGCCTAAGTGTGTCTTGGACCCTAAAAATAAAAAAGTGTTGAAGGAAAAGGTAGTTGAAGAGCATGAGAAGAAAGAGAAAGGGAATAACTAGAATAAAAATATTTCTGAGGATGAGATAGGTCAATCCCTTTTTAAGGATGCTAAAAAAGAATCTGAGAAATTTTCAACACCAGAATCCTTCATGATAATAACATCACCAGAGGCTCCAGGAATGAAATTTGTGACTCTAGAAAAATTTCAAGAAAATGTAATGGAAGAATAAGAATAAATAGGCAGTGTTGATACCGAAGACCTGATAAAGCAAGTTGAGTATTATTTATGAGAAAGAAATTATTTCTATGAATCTATCAATACAATCATCTGAAGCCAATTCTTCAAAGCTTTCTACCCCAGATAAAGATGTGATGGGTGAACAAGAAGTGAATAAGTTATCTGAAGAATAAATATCTAATCATGATTTCATACAACTGGAGGATGTTGTGGCAGGAAATGAGAAGTAAGAAATTGATGAAGACCAAATTGTTTAACTATCTGATAGTGAACACGAATCAACCAATCAAGAAGAAGTCATTATGAAAGATGATAATGGAAAATAGTTGGTGGTTGATACACATAGAAATGTAGTTGTGATGAAGAAATAGGTTGGTACTTAATCGAATAGGAAAGTAGTTGGATTAGAGAAAGATTCCTCACTCGGATATAGATTCATCTTATCGTGGCCATGAATTTTTTGTTCAATATTTCAAGAATATAGTTGATTCAATTCCTCTATTCCCAAGTATATATTCAAGGTGTTAGATGATTCAGCATACCTTAAATCAAAAATCAGATTCAATATCCATGGTGATGGATAAGTCTATCAAACTGGATGCTGAATCCAAAACCATTTTCATAAACTAAAAAGCATATAAATGATCGTTCAAGAAGATTACTAGTTGGTAAAATAAAACTGTCAAAGATCTGTGGATTCTTGATGATTTTCAAGACAATGTCAAGGATATTTTTGAAACTAAATTGTTTATGTTCAAATATCTCACCTAATATTTTAAGGAAAGGATATCTCTGGAGGAAAATATTCGGATAAAATAAGTGAAAGATCTGAAGGGTAATTTATATTCAGTTTCTCAGTGTTGGAAGAGGAAAATAGATATCAGAATTGAGATTGAAGAGAAGATTGATAAGAAAGAACAAATTCTGAAGTCTCAGTTAGAGAATCTTAAGGCTCAAGAAGAAAAAATAAAGGCTTTAGAAAAGAAAAGTGAAGATCAGGATCATCTTATCAAGCGTGTAGAGGAAGATCATAAGGAGCTCAAGAAGTTGAAAACCATATTAATGAAGCTCATTCCAATAGAAAAGGAAGGATATTATTTTCCAAATTCGATCATTTTTTGTAATTTCCTTTTTGTAATTAATCTTCCAATATTTATGAAATTCTAAGGATGTTCTCTATTTTTTTGGTTGTTTATTACAAATATTTAAGGTACCATATTTTCCATTCTATACCCTTTAATCATTTTGGAAAATCACAAAGGAGGAGAAAAGAATTTCAAAACTAATACTATGTAAAGAATAAATTTTCCTAAGTAAGGAGGATTTCATATTAGGGGGATTTCTCATCATGAATATTTTCGAATGCTATATAATGAAAATTATTATTTTGGAAATCAATAATATGATCCTTAGGGATTCCAATTTCTATGGGGTAGTAAGTCGTATTCACTATGAGGCATAATTAAAGGTATATAAGTATTTTTACATGTTCATTAAATATTCTAATTCCTTATATTCTTTTTCTAAGGATTTTTGTACTTTCCAAAAAGGGGGATATTGTTGATTCAATATGGTTTCCTTATAAATTTTACAATACTTCATGTTTTGAAAATAAAAAACACTATATCTTAAGACAAATTTTTCCCCTATGATTTATCCTATTAAGGAAAACGTTTATCCAAGGAAAATTTATCCTTAAAATGTATTCAATGTTCATATTTTAATCTAACTCATTTTATATATAAGTGTAAAATTCAGTTTCATATTGAAAAACCATAGAATCTTATAAATACATGGATACAGAGCATTCTATTCTAGGATCCAAATTCATGTTCCGAAATCTCAAAATTCAGACTTCGAGTTCTCTGAATTCAGACTCCAATTTCTTCTGAATTTTGATTCCGAACTCTTTGAATTTAGACCCCAAATTCTACTGATTTAAAACTCAAAATTATATAGAATTCAGCTTATGAATTCCATGGAAAATAAAATCCAAATTTCAATTTGTTATAAACACTGAATGTTATTTTTAATAGACTCTGAACATTTATTTTCCTTAGTCTTAGAAAAATGGATTTGTTCATGAAACCATATTTTTCTTATCCTTGTTATAGTTATGAAATGATGTCATACATTAAGTTTCAAACTAATCTTTGTTTGAGTGACACATGTACATGTCCCTCTGAAAATAAAGGAAAAATATTACTGTTTGAAGAGGGAGCCAACCATTGGAGAAGTGCCTATAAATAGGATATCATTTGAACAAGGTCAATACAACACACTACTTGTTGATAACTATTGAGACCAAATGCTTTTGAAGTGATTTCTATAGAGAGATACTCTCAAGCTTTATTCTTACTAAACCTCTTGTTCAGATTGTTTTGTGTGACTCTAAATGTTTCTGAGTACATTTGAGGTCTTCTTAGGATATGAAGACAGAGGTTCCTACTGCTATAAAGTTCGAGGACTTCCTTGGTGAGGAATAAAGAGGTGCAGACTACCTTAATGTTCGAGGTCTTGTATGGATAGAAAGACAGACTCCGATATTACTATGATGGTCTTACAATGTTGTGGATTTGATAGAATTTTATTATATTATAAATCAAGGTATCTTTATCCATGTTTTTTGAATACCCAACTCTTTCGGTTAAAAGATTTCATACTTGTTACTTGTATTGTTTCATGTTTATTTTCCACTGCATTTTGATTAGTCAGGAATGTATAACTATCTTATAATTTCTTGTATTTTTATACTCTGATTAGTAATATTATATATTCTTTATGGTAAAATAATTTAATTTTAAACTTTTCTGAAGTTTCATTTTTGAAATCATATTTCCGGAACCTAGCATGTTTGTAGAATTAAGAGGTCTTGTGAATTTACCTTGTTTAACTTTGTTAAACACATTTTTTTCTTAAGGATAGAAATGAAAGTTTTTATACTAACATTAAATGTACCAAAGGAAATATTAAAGTATAAAATTCACCCCCTCTTTCTTGTATATTGAGCATATACATTCTTATTTCAAACCTAAAATCCAATGAATACTTAATTGAAAGAAATAGACCAAAATATTTTTTTATTAAAAAAATATATACTGGGTTCCACAAAGTCGATCAATGGTTTTTAAATTCATTATATAATTTATAGATATATAATATTTATATATAAATAATTATTTTTTCAATAAAATGGATTTATCAAATTTTAAGTAAATTTTATATCATAATGTTGTCATAAAATTGTCGGCTTTTGTGAAACATTATTCTTTACTATCCACTAAAAATTAAATCTTTTTAAAAAATCCAATAAACATTACCCTACAGTAATATTGGTGTATTGATTCAAAAACATTATAGTTATTTTAATATATAAAAATATACTATTTAATAATTTAATTCTTAAATGAAAATAAAAAATGTATTAAAAAATATTTTTAAAAAAATTAATTTTTAAACATTAACTGTTATTAATCATATTCCAATCAATCACAAATTAAATTAGAGTTAATATGTGTTTTTATATTGAAATTTTTTATTAGAATAACCCTTTAAAAATTTTAAATTTAATTTATTAATATAAATATATCAAAATTCATTTTATTTTCAAAATAGACGTTTTTAACGAAAAATGTTTTTATTCTCATCCCATTAGTTATTTAACTTATATCCATTAATCATTATTCAATTCATTATTATTATAAGACATCACAATATTCCTTAAAATATTAATAATATATATGGAATTAAAATTATTTAATTGAATTGAATTTTTAACTACTTTAGGTTTTACTCTTATTATTACATTATTATGGATATTTTACATTTTATTCTCATAATATATTGATGTTTCCATTATATTGTAAAATAGGGAATGTTTTATTATAAATAAGTTTTCATTATGATACAATTTATTGAAAATAATATTTTTAATGTAAAACACTTACTAAAATCATGGCACATTATATCCTACAACCAATAAATATATTGCATCCCTACAATTTTTATTTCACTAACTGATGAAAATAGATTTGGTTATTTTTAATATATTCATGACCCATGAGTTAAAAATTAAATTCAAGCCACCATACTAGTTTTTAAAGATCATTTGAATCATCCAAATCATATCACCTAGTAGTGTCATGGTAGGTGTGAAGTTAGGTTAATTTGTTTTGCACTTAGTGAAAATCGAGTGAATACCCAACCATCTTTTTTCGGGTAATTACACCTAGGTGAATATGAGATAGGAAATTCAACCATGTATTATTATTCTGAAATTTATTTATTATTAGGAAACCACATTCTCTATATTTTAACAAAATTTAATGGTTTTTTCTTAAATTTAGTCTTACTCGTAGGGTTTTCACTAAGGAATTCTAGTTTCAATTATCAGTAATAATTAAATAATAGTACATTTCAATGTATCATAAACCCAAAATTCAGGAAAAAAACATCAAAAGAAATTATATATTAAAAATACTCCCCAAAATATATTAATCGCATTCCAATAAATATATACCTTAATCATATATACTCCTAAAAATATATTAATATATTCTGAAAAATAAATTTAATTTCCTTGAAATAAAATTACATACCAACCATTTAAGATACATATACCTCTATAGTATACTCTCCCTAAAAACAAATAAATTTCTCCAAACATATAATTAATCACCTCAAAATATAAATAAATATGATCTCAAAAGGGATAAATATTCATATAAACGTATGACTAACCTTAATCTATTAAAAAATGATGTTATCCACATATAATAAAATTCTAACTTATAATGTTATCTAAACCCTACTATAATACCATCTATGACACCCTAAACCACACTACTAGATCGTATACTAAAAAATATTCTTTTCTTACCAGGTTGAGACCAACTGATGTGACCCAAAAATAACCATCCATAATTATATTTTAAATAATAGATATTAGGTTATGCACATTCCTAAAATAATTTATGTTTACTATTTATGAGTGTTAAGAAAATTATTTAACTAAAAACCATATCTTCCCTATATAATGGGTGGGAATTTTTCCCCTAATTCAAGGATTTCTAATTTTATATTAAATATACAAAATATGAAAAAATGTTCACCTAACATGATATCCATCTAGATAATTCATGATTAGTACTCTTCTTCATAGATTATTGAGAGTAAAAAAAGATGGGTCATGTTAAAATAATAATAATGGGTAGATTATTATAGAAAAGAGAGATGAAATGTCATAAAACCGTTTAAATACCAGAAATTTTTTTTCGAAATAAAATATAATACAATCATTGTGTGTAATAAACAAAACATGGAAGGATTAAGTAATGGAATAAATGATATAACTAAATAAAAATAATTATGTTAACATAAACTCCTAAAAATTATGTAATGAATGAGTCGAATGAAATGAAAAATGAGAGGTTAAATTAATTTTTATCTAATTATTGAAGACATTAAAAGTAAATATGAATATATATAAACCATAAATAATTAAATTTTTTATTAATAAAAATCATACATCATGGAATTGTAATTAAGAAACAAAACACTTTCCTTAAGTCTAGACATTCTTGGGTTGTGCATCTAACATCATGAATAATATAATTTAGTTTATTAAATAAATTATTTACAATTGTTTTTTGTATAAATTTAATTTTATTTCCCATTTATTATCATATTTAATTCATTTATTATATATTTTTCCCTATCATCGACCAATTGGGATTGTTCAGTAAATTTCAATACAAATTATTTAGTATGTTGAATGTGGTCAATGATGTTATAAAATATTTTCATAATTTACACAATTTTGTAGATCCTGTTATTTATACTTCTGGTATACCCAAATGTTTTTCATATCATTTTGTTATCAAAAATATATTCAAATAAAGAATTTTCTATCAATATTCTCTTTTTAGTAAGTTGAATTTATAATAATAATTAATTATTAATATTATTATTATAATTTATAATTTTTCATAACATAATAATATTCATGTAATGAACCTCATATTTATTCATTAAATAAATTTTTAGGTCGATTAATTAAAGGTGGTATGAGAAATGAATTATGTTATTCATTGATATAGTAATATAACCACAATATGAGTGACATATTAGTATTCTAACTCATGAATAGAAGTTATGTAATGTGTATTCCATAAAAATAATATATTTTTGTATAACATTGATAATTTTTCAATGATATTACTAAGGGTATAATAGATTTTAATGTGGTTGAACAAGGAAAAAACTTGAATGAACCCATTAAAAAAATTACATCTTCCATTAATATCCTCCTTTATACAACTCCTTAAGAAATATTACATTGGAATTTTAGGGATAAAAAAATATATTCGACATATTATTATTTTTTGAGTAGGTCATTATGAGGATTTTTGTTGAGATATGAAAATTTGTTTGTAGAGAGAAGTGGGGTATTCAAGGGGTCATTTTATATGTGTTAGGGGTTACATTTTTGTAAATGTTAATTTATTAATATAAAAAGGGATAAATTATTAAATCCATCTGGATCAAAAATTAATTATTAGAGACTAATGGAATTTTAAAGGTTAATAAATCCCCCATCCACCCATTATATGTTTGAATTTGTTATTTTTTGAGTCATTGCCTCTTTATTTATTATTCTTTCCTCAATTTGTCCCACACCATATATATTAATTTTTTCCACGTTAAAATGTTTTCCACCTTAAAATAAAATTGAAATTCTTTCATAATATGGAAATTATGATAAAAAATACGAAATAAATTTTTATTTATTCAAATTCTATAAGTGATAAAAAACTTTCTTCAAAATAATTGTGCATAATGCTATAAAATCAAATTTAGAAAAAAAAATCATGAAAAAATTATTTATTTAGAAAAAATGTTATGATTAAAATTAATAATCATGATATTTATTGGGTTATTATTAAATAAATTAGGCTTATTTTTTAATACCAATAAAAAATTGAATTATATTTTGGGAATGCTTAATTAAGGGAAACAACCAAAATAATTATTTATTAGAGTAACATATAACATAGGTTATACAATGTCAATCATAGGTTTATATTTTCATAATTTTATATTTAATTGAATTATTCTACTAAGCCAAATTTTATGTTAAAAAAATATTCATAAATTTTAATTTCATAATGATACCATAAATTTTGAGGTATTTTTAAAACTATATTTTTACTCCACCAAAAAAATAAACCATTTTCTAAAATCCAAAAAAAGCATCTTAATATTTTTTTACTGGATAATACAAAAAAAATCATTTTATCAAAATAAATTTCCAATAATTAGTAATATAAATCTAAAATTAAAATATAGAATACAATGAAAAAATGTTTTTCTAGAAAAATAACTATTTTAATTTCAAGTGTTATTAAATTATTTCAATTAAATTACCAATTAAATGATATTTAATCGACTTATATTTTCAGTGAATATTTTTATACAAGTAATCCTTTAGAAATATCCAATTTAATTTATTAATGTAAAAATAGTTAAATAAATTTTTTTTAAAAATATGTCTTCAAAACTAAATGAATTTAATTACATTCCAATTATTATATATCATCTAAACATTAAATTTTATTCAATTATTTTTTTTAAAACATATAAATTTATTCATTAAAACAATAATAATAATATTTTGTTAATTAAAATAAGTTATTTTTATTAAATTTTTATTTACATTAGGTTTCAAACTTGTAAATTTCATACTGATATTTAACATTTGTTTCTTATAATGAATATGTTTATATTTTATTGTAATATATATCAGAGTTCATTTTAGTTTGATATTGTTTTTCATAAAATATAAATTACACAATATTTATTTAAAGGGAGAAAACATATAAAAATATCAAGGTGTTACAGGTAAGCATCAAGTGTGGGGGAATATGGGTAGCTTAATCATTCAGTAATTTTCAATAATCATGTGTGTATACCTACAATTATTTATATTTTGTGTATACAAATATTAAATTTAGTAATTTTATGAATTTTATAATAATTATTTTTTATATCAAATTTTATACATGAAAAACATTTTCATATGAACTATATTGAAAATATTAATTTTAGGAATAATTTTGCAACCCTAAAATATTTAAATTGATGTCAGTTCCAACATTTAAAAATAATAAATGATGGTTTTATATAATAAAATAGATATATAAAAAATAGAATGTAATTGAATATGATTTTCAATATTTATTATTTGAATCTAACTAGTGATATAATCTCATATATTACCATATGGAGGGGTGAGTCAATATCGACCCAGGACTGGCCTTGGTGAATAAGAGGAGGCCCATAGGCATATACATTGTCCTCCATAACAATGGTGGAATAGGGACCCTTAAATGTGTGGGATATCAGGTATGTGAGAATAGTTTAGGGAAACACTTCTGTACAATGAACTCAATCTATTGTCTAAAATTCTTATGATTATCTTAGATTCCCTCTCCTCATCTCGAAATTGATGTTGACATGGGAGAATCGAGAACAAAATCAATAATCCTAAGAAGCCTTGAAACTCCTATCCTTTTCCTCACTAACTGATCTAAATACCAAAATATAGAATCTTCAACTCTATTGACATCCAATAATCCCTATAAATTCCCCTAATGATATATAATTCCACCACCTCAAGAACCTGATCCATGACCAGTACTTCCATTTTATCTTATTGCTTTATCATCAAACATTGACATTACTTATTCCGTATTTTTGATCAAGGGGTATAAAAATTCAACTACAGCTGCATGAACTCTACCTCATCTCACTAAGGGTTGTTATCACTAAACTAGTATAGTAAGAGAAGACATATGTTTAGACCATTCATGTATATAATAAGGGAATATAAACCCCTCTCCATGGAATATTTCGTTCTAATAGTTTTTTTTCTTTCTCAAAGAATTATTATGATATAACACATGCTCGATCCTTCCCAGCATATTCTCATATGAAAATGGTATCTCGAGGCCTACCAAAGGTACTTAAAGACATAAGGACATCTCATTCACCTATAATTAATTCTAAATCTTGACCGTGTCCTCGAGATTTTCCTACGATAATTAAAATTTAAATTCATTTTAGGATTGATATATTTTAATTAGATATAAACATCCTAACACATATTCAATGAAAATTATTGAATGATACACCTTCATCATAATATATGTGGAATAATTCTGATTAGGGTAATTATCAAACTCATTCTAAACCTTAATCTAATCTATAATGAATGTGGTAAATATATAGTGGAATGAAATAAACATAAAAATATCAACATTCCCACATTTGGTAAGTTGTTAGAGATAATTAAACATGGAATAAATTTATTAAAAGAAGAATAAAATGTTACTTACTTTTATCACATTAAATTAAGATGTCAATTGGATAATTTCACAAGATACATAGATCTCAACTTGCAGAATCATCATATTGCACATGTAAAATTTTGGAGGAAACTAGAATTCAACTATTATAGCGGGATCATTAAAGTGAATAAGGGAAATTGACTCCAAAATAAATATCCAAAAATACCCAATCCTTAATTATTCTATATTGGGATCTATCCCCACCATCTGACTATATCACTCCATACCACCTTACAAAATATTCATCCATCCAATCCTATAATCTTATCTACCTAGGATAACTAGTGATGTATAGTATGTAGGCATCATTGAGAGGAGAAGGAAGAGCTACTCATTTGGGGAAGATATTCTATTTATCTCTACACTATAAAATATTTAATAATCTATTGAAAAAAATCAATAGTCGATGAAGGGTTTGTGGATATTTTCATATTATATTCAATTTGAAAGATAATTTTTTTTATATTTAAGAATTTATTATTTATAACTCTAGTTGATTTTTAATATTTTTTATTATCATCAATTAGTGGTGAGAAAATTCAATTTTAATCCTAAACCATTCACTAGTTAAATGATCCTTAAAACGTAGTGAGTGGGAGTTCAACAGATATTAATATAATGTAATCATAGAAAATGTAACTTATAAACTTCTAATTAGGGACAGGTAAAACCTTATAGGATCTCTTGAAATTATTAATGATGACAAAAAACCATGGGATTACTATTTTATGGATTGGGGACGTTTCAAATTCATTTCATTTTATTAATTCAATTTTCTATCAAAACAAAAACGTTTAGTAACCGAAATCTCCCAAAATCCAAAAATTGAATCATAAATCCTTATTTATTTTTTTCTTCCTATCACTTATATAATTAATTTCCCTACACGAATCACTATCAGAATAGTAACTAGACTGCTTCTTCACAAAACCTCAGGAGCACTTACCTAAACCACATGTGCTAATGAATATAAATGGGAGTCTAGGGATATGTCATGGGTAAGATATACCCAAAATATTATTGTGAAAAATTACATGTAATAAAAAAATAACATACATCATAAATGAGAAGCATAGAACAAAGGATAAAATAAACATCCAAAACAAAAATAATATTCCATGTTGAAAAAGAAAAATCATAGAAAGATGACCACCGACCAGTATGATAATATATAAAAATAAGATTGAATAAAATAAAATTACTAGAGGATATACTATGAAACTGAGCCTCTCATAAATCCAAGACTCTAGTCTTGCACATGTTTCTTAGCATTATCATCAATATAATATCAGGTATCTACCAATGTTATTTCCATAGTATGTTATAGGTCTTTTGGGTACCCAATTTATATGGCTGGTCAAGTATGGGGTTAGTATGAAAATCATTTAAGCACCACCAACAAGGTACTATACATAATAAAAAATAGAGAGATATTTTCATGTGTCATGCTCAGATAAAAAATAAATAATAATAGAAAATGAATAAATAAATAACCTTCATTGATCCTTAGTTCTGTGAATAGTATTGTTCTTACCTTTTTCACCTAGTGTATGGGTGCCTCTAAATGCACGATAATGACCATTCTAACCTAGTAACACTGGGGTTCCAAATCCACAAAATATCCTACCTTATACTATTGACTTAGGGGAACCATTTCATGGCAGTCAAAACATCCATGATTCAAATATTGGGAAGCTCCAAAACTAAGAACTAAATCAATGGTAGCTCCAATATTATCCTAACTACTCTAGTGACATAACCCCTGATAGTCCAACATTCAAGCTCCAAATCCATGGATGGTCAAGAATCAAGGTCCAAATAAATGGAGTTTCCATCAATAAACTAGCATTATATCCATGGAATCCTAACTGTATCCTCATGAATTTGGAATCCCATCCAATAATAGTCAATCATTTTATCTCTAAATCCATCGAAACTCCAGGTCACGACCCGTCCTCTGGGCCCGTGTCGTGACTACACCAAACCCGCCTTCCAAAGGCCAGGGGATGGCAACTATAACCAAAGAAGTAAATCCCAATAAAATGGAAGGCATTGCCTTTATAAAAGTAAACAACAAAACTTAGTAAGAAAAAGATGTAAGCACAGGTAACACAAAAAACAAAGTATGTGATGAAAGGTAAGTGGGACAGAATAAAAACCCAACTGACAAGTACAATACAACTGAAATACTGGTACAACAACTGTAAAGTAAAGTAGCAACTCTGAGTTGTCCTCCGGAAATCACACCTGAATGGTGGGTATAGATAGTCTCCTCAGCACCTCAGGTTCGTCTATCTGCTCTGTGTACGTCATTCCAAGTGTTCCACCCCTAGTACTGTCCATCTCTACAAACCTCAACCACGATCAGTGTGGTCCGTTGTCTGCAACCAACACAACGAGGTGTAGGCATAGCCCGTGCATGGGTGAGTATAACGATACTCAGTAGGGACCCCAAGACCCCTGAAGGTCTCCCAGAATCCACAAAGGATAAACAAAAATAAATTATACAATAACGATGTATAAACCAACACTAATTAGGTATATTCCCATACATATTCCTAAGTCATCAATCTAGTCTGGCTCCAACTCACGAGCAAAAACACAACCCAGTCCACACAGGAAAGAAGTCAATCACATAGAAGATAATTATTGAAATTCAAGACTATGATCACACTGGTATACATCTTTCATAAAGTGATAAAGATGATTAGATGTAGTCGTTGATGCATCTAATATGTCGGACCCCTGTATTATACTAGACCAGCTAAGCTGTTGGACCAACGTAGGATTGTAGACTAGCTACTCTATCGGACCCATGTAGGATACTGGAACAGAAGTCAAATAGTCGGACCCAATGATGATTCAAGTACGGTAGTCATCACTGTTAAACCCATTGAGGATTTTAGTACAGTTTTTGTCGTCTTCGATCCCACAGAGGATTCCAGTACGGTAGTCGTTGCAGTCACAACCAGCTCTAGGATTCCCGCACACAGCACGCTCGATTTCATGAGGGTTTGTTCCCTAGAGACAAGGATTCGATACATAAATTGTAACGATGTCCATGTTTGTTTTATCCCTAAGTTTCGTATCGTCAAAAGGAACCCAACGTGATAGAAAGCGCGTCAATTAGAGGCCCATTCTGAGAGTTATTAGCATTTTTCCTTCGGGGCCCAGTTGGAAATATGCTCGTTTCAATCCCTGCCATTCTCTAAAGTGGTTCAAAACTAACTTAGAGTATCCCAAAAGGATTTCCACTTAATGAGGGTCCCAGTTCCACAGACGGCGTGCTGATCGGACGCGCGGTCTTCAAGATAATCACACATAAGTGAAAATGGGTCGGGCCCGTTAAGCCCTATGGGATGGCGGGTTGGGTCAACCTAGATTTTGGCAGGTCTGACCCGGAATGGGGGTCGGACCTACCCGATGAAATGCGCGGCTCGGCCTGAGTAGTTTGGCCCAGCCGGAAGAGGTGCGGCTCAGCCCGAGGGGGAGCAGCCAGGGCCGGCGGCGCACGGCTCGGCACTGCGGGGCACAGCTCGGCCCGAGGGGGCCGAGCGGTCCGAGGCGGGGGGGGGGGGGGGTGTGGACACCTGGCTGCCCGATCTGGTGTCGCCAAGAAGCGTCTCCCTCCCTAACCAGCCGGTCGAAGATGTTTGGCCTTCTCGGCGCTAGTGGCCCGCTCGGGAGGGCCGCAGTTCGTCCGGTGCGGCACCCCGGGGTGTCGCGACCTTCCTCCGCACGACCGACTAACGAGTTGGATGGCTCTTCCGACGAATCGGTCTGCCCTGTGCAGGCTGCGATTCTCTGCAGCATGGTTCCATGGGGCTCCGCGGTTATTTTCATCAACGACCACTTCCTTTTATCGCCACCTTCTTATCATGATCTCCATCGCAATCAAAGAGACTACAGAGGGTCATCAGGCCGTGTGTGTTTGGCCCGCAGCCTCCATTTTAGGTGGTAGTAGTTATCAGAAATAAACAATGATTTCCAACGAAGAACAGGGTACTAAATTAATCACATCAAAATGAACAATCCCCTACCTTGAAATATGGTTCGCGGTAGTCGAGCGTTATGGAAAACAACATCACAGGAAGATGATGTGAATTCGTTGACATCGGGGAAGAAGGGCCGAGGATGACACATCACTGGCATTCCTTATTGGTGGCTCCTTCTCCTTTGGGTTTTCAGAAGGTCGAAGGTGATGTTTGATGTTCCTTGGCGGTTCTTCGTTGGAAAGGTGGTTTTCTTCATTGATAGAAGAACACTCTTCTTTCTTTCTCCAAGTCTCTCACACAAATCCTTTCAACACAACGAATTACCCAAAAACAAAATAATAGCTAAGGCTATTATTTTTCATTCAAACATGTAATTCGTAATTCAAACCCTTTAATTAATTAATTTAAAAGTTTGAATTCATTAATTAACATGTGTTGGCAAATATTAAAGAGGGAGAGAGGGAGAGGAGGAGTTCTCATCCAATAAGGGGGAGTTAAATGGGGGGTTATGGGAGGTTATGGGGATATGAAAGGCTGAGCGCATGTGGGCCCCACCACAAAAATATCCACACATGGTATGCTATGTGGGTGTGGGCCCCATCAACAACTTCCCCATGTAGGATTAAACTACCAAGCTGAATAAAAATTTTTTTAACAATTTTATTTATCATTTTAATTAAATCCCAATTTTTAACATTCAACCAGCATAAAACGCAACTACGGTAAAGGTCCCCTTAAGAGAATACCAGTGATGTGAGTTCATCAGTGTCCTAGGATTTTAATTCTGACTACCGATTCAATAGATATAAAACCCCACATGTAAGTTTACAGGACGTACCCGAAAAAAACATCAGTTATTTATTCTGGGCACACCGGGCCTCGTAATCAAGTGTCGTCAGAAGCCATAGACTCATAAAATTATAAAGAATTAAGAAAAACAATTTCCTTGAAAATTATGGATTTTTACATTACTCCCACCTCAGGGCTTTACATCCCTATAAAGATACAACACACACTTGGAAAACAAATTGGGATATTGAGCTCGCATCTGTGCCTCCCGCTCCCAAGTGCTATCCTGGAGGTTCCCGTGCTTCCAGTGAATGTGCACCAGAGGAATCGATCATCCATGTAGGACATGCTCCTATGGATCCTTAATCTCCACTGGGACCTCTGAAAACTTCGCCCCGTCATCGATGTCCTACTCCCCATGATCGATTATGTGGGTTAGGTCATGCACATATCTCCTCAGCTAAGATACGTGGAAGGCATCATGCACCCGGTGCAACTGAGGTGGAAGGGCCAGGAGGTAAGCCACCTCACCTACCCTACTGAGAACCTGGATAGTTCTGATGAATATTGGAGATAACTTTCCACCCCGACCAAATCTCCATAGACCTCGTCGAGGTGAGACCAGTAAAAAATGTGGTCGCTATCCCCGAACAGCAGTGGTCTCCGTCTCCTATCAGTATATGACTTCTGTCAACGTTGTGCAGTCTTCATGCGCTCCAGGAAGAACTACACCTTCTTCATCATAGCCTGAACTATTTCTGGTCCTACAAGTGGTGACTCCCTAGGGTAATTCTATCATAGAGTTGATCTACATGATCGGTTGTACAGTGCGTCATATGGTGCCATCCAGATGGTGGATTGGTAACTATTGTTGTACGCAAACTCCACCAAGTGTAGGTGATCCTCCCACCTACGACCAAAGTCAAGGACACATGCACGGAGCATGTCCTTGAGTGTTTGTATGGTCCTCTCAGTCTATCCATCCTTTTGAGGATGGAAGGTGGTTCTCATACGTGGCTACATCCCAAAATCCCCCTATAACCCCTTTAATACACGGGATGTAAAATGAGCATATTGATCGGAAACGATAGTCGATGGCACACCGTGAAGCTGTAAAATCTCCTAAATATATAGGCATCCCAAGCTCTCTACTGATCCCAGCTCTCTTATTGGTAGGAAATGGGTCGACATGGTGAGTCATTCTACGATCACCCAAATAGAGTTGTGTCCCCTAGATATACGTTGTAGCCCCATCATCAAATCCATGGATATCCCATCACACTTCCACTCTGGGATATCCAAGGACTGAACCAAGCCAGCTGGTACCTGATGCTCCGCCTTCACTTGCTGACAAGTGAGGCATCATGAAATGAACTCCACTACAGCCTTCTTCATACATGGACACAAGTGTTGTTGTCTGAGGTCCTGGTACATCATTTCCACTCTTGGATGTACCTCTAGAGGGGAAGTGTGAAACTCCCCCACCATTTCCTCCTTTAGTGGATCTGGTAAAATAGTACGCCCCCTGAAGAGGATGAAATGCTCTCCTCCTTTAGAAAATCCATCAGGCACCCGCCCTATGGATATCTGAGCACGTTGCGTCTCACAATCAACATCCCCCTGTTGATCCTCACTGACGCACTGAAGAAGTGGAGGAGTGACAATGAGTGACTGTATAAAGCCTGCTCCATCTCTATCCACAAAGGATATCTACAACGCGACTAGTTACTATGTCGCCTCTGCTAGTATCTTAATGCCCGATCTTCTACTGAGAGCATCAGCTACAACTTTCCTCTTCCCACGAGTATATACTATCTCAAAGTCATAGTCCGGTAGGAACTCGTTCCATCGCCTTTTTCTAAGTTCATTCCCTTCTACGAGAAGATGTACCAGAGACTCTGGTCATCAGAATAGACTGTAAAGCACTCGCCAATCAGATAGTGTCACCACATCTTCAAGGCGAAGACCCCTGCTGCTAATTCTAGGTCATGGGTAGTGTAGTTCTACTTCTGTTGTCTCATCTTCTGTGACCATAAACGATGACTACTCACTCCTGCATTAGGACACACCTGAGTCTGTTTCCTAATGTGTTGCATTAAACTACGAACCCTACTCCCTCCTCTGGTAGCCTCAATATGGGTGCACTGTTCAATCTCTGCCTCAGCCCCAGAAAGCTCTGCTGACATCTATCTGACCACATGAAGGGTTTCCCTTTCTTTATCAATGATGCAAGATGTGCTGTAACTCTGGAGAAGTCTGACCCAAATCTCCAATAGTATCCAACTATACCTAGGAAACTCTGCACCTCTATCACGCTCCTGGGTGGCTCCCAAGCAAGTACTGCCTTGATCTTTGCAAGATCAACTACAACTCTCACCTCTGATATGACATGTCCCACGAAGTGTACCTCTCGTATCCAGAACATACACTCCAAGAGCATTATTCTAAGATCTCGAAGTGTATCCAGTACAACCCACAATTGGTAGGCATACTCCTCCTCATTAGTCAAGTATATCAGTACGTCACCGATGAGGACTACAACAAAACGATCGAGGTAAGGATGGAAGATCAAGTTCATGAGACTCAAGAACACTAATAGAGTGTGGGTTACACCGAAAGTCATAACCAAGAACTCGTAGTATCCATATCGACACCTGAAGGGCGTCTTCTGCACATCCTCATCTTGAACTCTGAGCTGGTGATAACCTGCCCTGAGGTTTGTCTTCGATAACCATCTTGCTCCCTTGAGCTGATCAAAGAGGTCATCAATCCTTGGGAGTGGGTAATTGCTCTTAACGGTCACCTGATTCTGGTGACGGTAGCCGACACACAGTCAAATGCTCCCATCCGCCTTCATGGTGAATTGAAGCAGTGAAGCCCATGGTGAAACACTGGTTCGGATAAATCCCTTTCCCTGTAAGTCCTCCATCTGTACCCACAGATCATGAAGCTCAGCGGGAGCCATCCAATATGTTGGAGTTGATATCAGTGCTGTCCCGGGGTACATGTCAACGTAGAATTATACCTCTCTTTGAGGAGGTAGTCCTGGAACGTCGTCGGGAGAAATGTCCGCATACTGATCCACCACAATAGGAATACTCAGACTCCACACATCAACCGCTCTGAGGATGAGACTAGCAAACTGGTGTGTGATTTGATGCCCTATCCTCTGCGCAAATCCATCCTACGCTACTAAGGCTCCCTTCTCCCTGGTGAAGGTGAACTTGCTCCCATCTGTGAGGATATACCACACTTTTTGCCTAATGCAGTCAATCTGATCATGGACTGTAGACAACTTTTCCATTCCCAAGATGACGTCGTAAGGACTCGACGCCGCTACAGGAAGATCCCAGCAGATGCTCTCGCCTCCTAGAGTAAGCTCACACTACCGGCACCAGTGTGTAATTGTCAAGACTGCTCTCGTAGGAGTATCTAATCATAAGGATCGAGCCAGTGGCTCCTTTGGAATTTCTGAGCTCCGAACAAGGGCAACGGTAATAAAAGAATGACTCGCACTTGGGTCTAGAAGTACTGCATCAAGGGTGGAGTAGAAACAGATAGTACCTAAAATCATCTCAGGTGTGCTATGGTCATAAGTCTCTTCTTCCTGGAGCTGAGCCGGCCTCTGTCTACCATTTCCCTGTGGTCGGGGTGGACCTTCTGGTGGTGGTTGTGGTAGAGCCTCAAAACGTCATCCACCTCCCACGGCTTGGCCAGATCCTCTACCTCATCCACCTTCTCCCTGTGGACCACCACGGTCATACCTCTGCCCCTTCCTGGGAGGTCCCTCCACTGTCTTCTGCTTGTCTTCACATCAGGTCGTGTAGTCTCGAGCCATGTGACCCTGCCCACCGCATGTATACCACTTCTTGATCCTCGTATAGCTGGATCTATTTCAGGTTCCCCGCACAACCAAACTTGTATCCTTGGGTCGCTCTCCTAATGGCATGGTTTTCTTTGACCTCTACGACATCTGTCTACTGCCGGATGCATAAGACTCTACTACGTGTCGCCCTGCGGTGGGTCTCGCTACTGGTGTCAGCTCGGCGAGAAATCTCTCCACAAGAATGGATCGCTTCAGCACTCCTGGATGTGTTAGAAAGCTGAGGGTGATCATCGAAGCCCTGATCTCATGCATGAGTCCCTGCTAAATGGTCCGAGCCTGAATTAATGGGTCCTGTAAACCTCACTGAGTACTGAGCTACTGTCATGATGCCCTGCCATAGATAAAGTAACTCATGGATTCACACCGCACTGTGTGTGGCTGGAACAAAATCCTAGCAGAAGAGACTCTCGAAGTCTACCCAAAGTAGATATTCCTCTTCGTGTAACTGGAGAATCAAAATCCACCATCTACCTAGTGCTGCGTACATGAGACTCACAACAAAGATCGCCATAAGATCAGCATGTGTCCCTACTAATCTGAAAACTATAATGATAGCCTCCAGCCAATCCTCAGCTTCCTGAGGGTCCATCTCTCCATAGAACCTGGGCGGCCTCTATCGCTAAAAATCGGGAAACGCACTCAGGCGGCCGGCGTGCACTCTCTTATGGTAGGGCTGGTGGCATCTGTGGATCAGCGGGTAGTGGTACCGCTGGTGCCCCCACTGTGATGGGGTCCTACACCATGGCCTCATTTCTCGGTGGGCTACCATCTGGCACATAACTCATAACCCTAGAGGGCTGCCTTCATGGGGCCATCCATGATATGGAACATGTGCGCTATGGTCAAACAGTATACCTGTTGTGCTGACCCAAAGAGACCACAAAGGAAACTCTTGGAACACACACTCAGTCAGTGTTTTCATGCACCGAGATGGATATCAGATGTCAGGGTCCTTGTGTATGTATACGTCGGTCGCCGTAACAACACTGGACTCCCTGGACTTATAACCACACTCAATACTCTTAACACTATTTCTTCATAGAAAAGAATGTTTAGAGTCCTGAGTTCTGCAGTAGAACCTCCTTATGGTACCAATTTGTCACGATCCATCCTCGGGGCCTGTGCCATGACTACCCCAAGCCCGCCTTCCATAGGCCAAGGGCTGGTGACTAGCACCAAAGGCGTAAATCCCAATAAAATATAAGTAATTGGCTTTATAAAAACAAAATAACACAATAGTGTACACAAAATAAGTAAGAAAAAGTAATACTAAAAACAATGTAAGTGCTGAATGGTGAGTGGACCAGAATACAAACCCTACTGACAAGTACAATACAACTGAAAGACTGGTATAACAATGGTAAAGTAATGCGGTAAATCAAAGTCATCGTCCGGAAATCCCACCCGAAGGGTGGGTACAAGTAGTCTCTTCAGCACTTCGGGTACGTCTACCGGCTCCGTGTAAGTCTCACCAAGTGTTCCACCCCCAAGTATCATCCTACTCTACAAGCCTCAACCACGATTAGTAATGTCCGTTGTCTGCCACCAACACAATGAAGTTCGGGCATAACCCATGCATGGGTGAGTATAACGATATATAGTATGGACCCCGAGACCCCCTAAGGACTCCAGAATCCACAAAGGATATACCAAAAAGAAAGATACAATCCTAATGTATCAACCAACACTACTGACGTTATATTCCAATACATATTCCTAAGTCATCAATCCAGTTCGGCTCCAACTCACATGCCTAAGCACAACCCAGTCCACACAAGAAAGAAGTCAATCAGATCGAAGATAAAGATTGAAAGTCAATATTTTTCTCATGAAGTTATAAATCTTTCATAATTTGATAAAGATGATCAGATTTAGTCACTAATTCATCTAAGATGTCAGACCCATGTAAGATAGTAGACCACCTAAGCTGTCTGACCTATGTAGGATTCTAATCCATCTACTTTTTCAAACCCACATAGGATACTAGAACAGAAGTCAAACCGTCAGACCCATTGAGGATTCAAGTACGGTAGTCATCACTGTCTCACCCCCAGAGGATTCCAGTACATTTTTCGTCAACATCAAACCCACGGAGGATTCTAGTACGGTATTCGTTGTAGTCGTAGCCAGCTTTAGTGTTCTCGCACACAACACGCTCGATTCTGGGAGAGTCCTCTCCTCAAGCCAAGGGGTCGATACATCATCTGTCACGAAGTCCATTGTTGATGTATCTCGATGTTCTGTCTCATCCAATGGAACCCAATGCGATAGACGTCGCTTCAATCAGACAATCGGTCTGAGAGTTATCAGCATTTTTTCTTTGGGGGCCAGGTTGGAAATACGCTCGTTCCAATCCCGTCCATTTTCTAATGTTGTACAAAACACACTTAGCATATTGAAAAAGGACCACCAATTCATTAGGGTCCCAGTTCTGTAGTCGGCATGTTGATTGGAAGCGTGGCCTTCAAGATATTCACCCTTTTGTGAAAATGGGCCTGGCCCGATAAACCCAGTGGGCTGGCGGGTCAGATCAATTTAGCTATTGGCTGGTCCAACCCGAGAGGGGGGTTGGACCAGCCCGAAGGTGTGGGGCCCGGTGCGGCACGGCCCGGCGTGGCGCGTCCTGGCACGGCGCATCTCGGCGCGACCCGGCCGGCTGGCCGAGCCACTCGGCCCGAGGGGGCCGAGCGGTCTACAGAGGAGGGAACGACCCCCCGGCTACCCTAACTGGAAGCTCCAAGCGGCGCTGCCCTCCCTAACCGGTTGGCCTGAGCCTGCCGACCTTCTCGGTGCATGCAGGCCGCTCGGGCGGGCCGTGGTTTGTCAAGCGCAGGACCCCAGGGTGCCGCGGCCTTCCTCCGCCCGACCAGTCGATGAAACCACATGTAAATAGAATGTACAATGTCAATATCATTAAATATAAGTTTTATATGAATCATTAATTTCAAATCACATAACCTGATTCAGTTTCATGTTCATGGGAGTTAAACAACTAACTATACTACATGGCATGCCATCCTTGCCTAACAAGAAGTACTGTGATCACTCCTCAAAATCAGTCAATACATAAGTGTCATTTTCTACCCAATGGTTTCCAATATTTTTAAATCCATCCAAAAATCATCAACACCCATCCAGGGTCCACCACACTACTAAAGGCACATTCAAACGAACATCAGGGCATACATCACCCTAGTAATGCCCTCAAAACCTAACATCAATTCACAAGGAACCAATAATCAATGGGATCATCACTACAGAACCACAATGTATCACCAGTATCATTCCAAATACATAGGAGAACTTCAAGTGCACTGATCTTAGCTCGATGCATCTACCCATTCCTTTAAATTTCTATAGAATCCATAAGTTCAGATATCCTCTATCACCGATCAACTTTGGACACATTTAAGTACTAACTCCATGAACCCTAAGTGGTATCTCGATGGATAACTAGGTCCACCATCATGTCTCAAATGTATATCATTGTAAGGGTTACAAGTCACAAGGAATCATCCACACACTCATCTCAAACACCCAAAAACATCCCACATGCCAAGACACCCACTCAAGGGTCTTACACAACAAAACAAT
Source organism: Viscum album (assembly GCA_963277665.1). Lineage (NCBI taxonomy): Eukaryota > Viridiplantae > Streptophyta > Magnoliopsida > Santalales > Viscaceae > Viscum > Viscum album. Next base: position 673,667,019 of record OY728133.1, read on the forward strand.
ATTTCATGCTAAGATAGAATCTACTAGACACTGAATCTAATTAATCATCCATACATTGGAATACTCCCTTGAATATCACAACTTGATCTGACTCCCCTAAGACATTGTACATGAAAATTCACATCCAAGGATGAAGGTCGATAGATTCAGTTTGGTAGAAGGTAATTATAAGCTATATAGGTAAACACTATATAGGTTTTTACCTAAATTTTAATTAACCATGCCTAAATAATAATCATAATCATGGGGTGTTACTATAATTGATTATATCTATATATTAACTCACCATGGTCATTGTAATTCCACCAAGATCCATGTCTGAAAAAATACGGGTCACTACACCTCCTATGCATGTAGAATACTCCATCATCATCAAAAATATCAATAAAGATCCATAAAAATGCAATTAGAAGGATACACAATAATAATTTGATCTAGTTGAATATAATTTAACCAAATAATTTTATGAGAAATATTTGTATATGCCATTGCTGACACATTAAACAATATTGCCTTTATCGCCACTGAAAATAATCACACTAAATGGCCAATATGTTATGCAAACCCTATTTTCCAATATGATGCTTGAGATGCATCTTGAATCTATATGTGAAGATGAAAAATCTAATCCCCATCCTATTTTCAAATGTAAATGATCTAAAAATAACAATATACCAAGAAAATCAAACATCCATGTTATTCACTCAATCTTAAAGTCATATAAAATCAAAACATTGAACACCAAGAACAAAAATTCCTACCCTTCGTAACATGTACATCCTATAAGAATTGTTTTTCTGATACACCATACTGATATCCATCACAAGATATTATAAATTCTAAATTATCCTTGATACCACATACCAAATAGTAAGTTAAAAAAAGTAATGTTGCTCTTATACCACTTTGTAAGTTTTGGTATTATCTCACTCTATGAAAAATAACCAGATCGGGTCCACACATGACCTCAGGAATGTCTTCCGAAATTCCAGAGGCTTCCTACAAGCAACATGGTTCTAGGGAAGAATCATAGTGAAGATATAACTATTATATTAGTGAGAACAATAATTATTAATAAAGAAATAACATATATAAGAAATAAAAATAAAAGTACACAAGTTAAATAAAACATTCAAATAATAATTATACTCCATGAAGAAGTAGTATAGTCATTCAAAGATGTCCTCCCACTAGTGAAATAACATATAAAAATAATATAGAATAAAAAAAGTATATGAGGATTTACTAAGACTCCATGACTCCCATAAATATTAGTATCAAATCCTTCTATTTTTTTCATCAAATTCATTATCATCATATTGAGAATCTACCCATCCAATGACCACAATATGTTAATGTTCTTCCTGGTTAATGAAGTTCCATGTCTACTTGAGTAGGGTGTGAGTTCGTAACTCTGTTGGGAACCACCAACATTGTGACATACATAACTAAGAATGAAATAATATGTAAATTTAATATTACCATCATGAAATAATACATATCCATTGAAAATAAATAAATAAAATAAATAAAAATTATTATCCTCATATTCTTGACCTCATTCAAGCATACATAATTCAGCTAGTGCCAGAGTGTTTATGAGCAAATCACGATGACCATGCCAACCATATACCATGTGAACTCCAGATACATGGAATCCTTACCCATATCATCATGTATTTGGAAAACCATCCCATGATAGCCTGCCTGAATGGCCCGAAGGCCTTCATTTTTTATTAATTTTTATAACCCCCCTTTCAAGGGATGAGGGGGAACCCTTACAAGGACCATAGGCTCAGAGATTACATAGCCCATAGGCTTAGGAGATTACATTACTCGAAGACCTTAGTGAATTCAACCAGACTATCTACAAATAACTTCCCCTCTGCAGCATCTACATCTGGATAGTAGCTCTCCACAATTGCATGACCGTCTGGCTAGGATTCCCGCGCAAGTACAGGCTGGTACCTATGGCATAGTCATACCCTCTCATTATAACAATCCTATTTGGCTCTTCTCTGGTGAGTGCAGCTGCTCTAAATCCTATTTTGGGGCTACTCCTTTTTTGTAGTGTGTCTGGGGCCTGCAATCATGTGGCTCGAAGGCCTTGGGGTGTACCTAAGGCCTTAAGGTGTCCCGAAGGCCTTGATAATCAACTAGCCCGAAGGTCATGGGTGGCCCTAATTCCTTGCAAGACTCGAGGACGAAACCAGGGTCCCGGAGGCCCAGATGGATGAATAGTCCCGGCTAATACCGTACCGAACAGTACCTGCTACAGTAATGCTACAGTACCCTTGAAATATGCCTCCACCCAGATTTGATCTCATGTCTCTTGGATTAACCTAGCCTGTCCTCACCAACTGGGCTGAGGCTCTTGTGAAACCATCCAATGATAGTACAATCATATGATCTCCAAATATATGATAGGTCTGTCACCGATCTCCATGTATATGATAGCGACAACAATATCCTCATGATTCTAGTGAAATAACCCATGTACGTTTGACATCTAATCTCAAAATCAATCGGTGCTCCAACATTGAGTTTAATGTCCATGTAATTCTAATAGTGTATTAACTCCAAATCCATTGTAGTCCAACCATATCCTAATGACTCTGGGGTTCCATACCATAAACGTAAAACCTCTAATCAATAAATCAATAGAATATATAACAAAATACCACATGAGTCTTAATGTACTGATCCCATGAAGTACTACATGGCCTCACCAACGAAACTATCACACCTCCTGAGGCCTATATTATAGATCCTATGATGTATGTCTAGGTCCCTATAGCTGCAATAAATGAAAATAGGAGAAATATTAAAATAAAATTTAGGGTTCAACCAAATTCATAAACCAATCATCACTACATATATCCCCTTATTCTAATATTATCAACAAAATTTCTATGGTGAAACCCACTACCATATCTACTCATTCTTATGTTAACCCCCTCACAAAGGTCACAAGTCATAGGGGCACCTATAAGGGTACCTTGGTTCTTCACAAGGTCTATCATTCTTCTTAGGAAAGTCACACTATGGAGATGGACTTAAGCCATCCCATTTCCTTGGAATCCTGTATTGGCCCAAAGGACTAACCATTACACCCATATCCACATGGTCTAACTACTCATGTTATCATATCCTAGTGGGTTAGGAACAGTCACCCCTTGGTGATCTTATTGAATTTGATAGATCTAGGGTATATCTCATTCTTGACAACTTAAATAGGCATCACGAGTCATCAATATTCTCTACATAGTGGACACTAGGTCACCTATCATGGGGGACACAACCCCCAATCCATTTTTAATTAGTTATCGCATACAACTCATGTGGATCAAGTATTCCAAATCACATAAAAATATATATATAGAACGAAATTGATATTCGGTACGACCACTTAATACATGAGGGTCCATCTAGGCCCCCAGTGTCATTATCAATTCAATCATAGGATCCCATTTTCAAAAAATGTCAATATAAACGAGACTAAATCCTATAGTGTGGAAAAACATAGTCTAAAAAATAATTGCACAATAATATAGGTTATATGCATAATTATAACTTTCCTTATACTCATGTAGACCATATTTTTAATGTATTCCCAAAACACTCGCTAAGGAAAACTAAGACCATACAACCATATTCTGAAACATCGAGGGCCTATATAAAAACCAAATAACCAAATTAATTAATTATAATAAAATTATAATTAACTAATATTTTACAAATAGTTTTAAACAAATTTTAATTTTAATTTTAATAGGAATTAATTCCTAGAAGCTCAAATATTGACATCATCATATTATAACCACGACTTAACACTCACCAACAACCCATTGAGATCCCACATCATCATTCCCTGAAAAATCCAAACCAAATTTTGAAAAAAGATCATTGACATAATTTAACAAAATTTCAAAAGATTATATGAATCTATTTAGTTATATACCTCAATGAAACATCTGGAGTTAATGTGAAGACATTTTCTTGAGATGAACTCTTCATAATAGTCATGAAATCCCTTTAACGGTTGAACGATTAAACCATGTTTTGTTGGAATAGGAATAAAATACCTAGCTAGACGATAACAAAAAAAAGTTTATTATGAGATTAATTAGAGTTTATGAAGAGAATTAAATACCATAAATCACTAAAGTGTATCTTTAAATACATCCATTGATTAAAGGAGTGGTGGAATCCAAAGTGAGGGATTGGATATCTTGTATGCAAAAAATTAAGAGAGAAAAAGTTACAAGTCTCTTAAAAACATATGGGGGATTAATGATAATTCTTACCCCATAAAATACCCTACTGACTAGAAGAGGTGTGCTACTGGAAATAGAGCATCTAGCCTGTGGCTTCTTATATTTTATGCAATAGCCTAGTCACCCCCTAAACTATTCCCATTGCTCTCCCTAGCCTTATCTAGCACCATTTATACCCTATAAAATGTCTAATACCACATTTTAGGTGATATTGTAATAGTATTCAATTTTGACTCCCAATTATAAATTTATCAATCCAATATACGAAAATTAAAAATTCTCCAACATTTCTATACCAAACCAAACCATGACATCACAGATACCACTATACCGATACATATTAAATTTAAAAAGGAATACTAAAAACACATTGATTCATATATATATATCATATAAAAACACCATCATTTTTAGTTTTCAAATATTTTATTATAAAATGATTAATTAATAAATCTAATATATCCTTATAGTGATGACATGGTATTAACCAGTATATGTTCTCACATTTTTCATAATTTTTCAACACTATATTTGGGGTCCGAAAGCATTGTGATGGATTATTTTTCAATGTATCCAAATCATGGAGACATTTATTTTTAATATGGTCACAAAATATTATAATATTTTACATTAGGGATGAAATTATGAAGAGTAGAATAATTTAGAAGAAACATTATATAAAAAACCTGCACCCTATGAACTGACCTCATTTTCCTCCATGGTAGATTGTTTGTAAGTAACTAACCTGGTTAACTTCTTATCAATGTTCTAGGAAAGTGAAACCTCCAAGAAATGACACATATATTTGATCTTATAGAATGATGATAGAGATAAAGAAATAATCAACATTCACCTACCAGGAATAATGTCTAAAATGGTTATCCATATTATCCTTTAAATAGGAAGTATCATTCTGAACATCATCAATATAGTCAACCAATTCAATTATGTGTGGGTCTTGAACAATAATTAGGATAGTATTTTTAATGTATTGAGGAATTGGATACATGAAATTTTTCTCCAGTGAAGTTAAATATTAATATAATATATAACCATAATAATATGTCTTCTCGTTTGTGGGGTTTTTATTTTACATTGCAAGGGTGAGGCAATCAATTGGAGGGATGTGAGTCTCAGGTTGGATACAACATCCCTATGTATAGTGACCATTATAAAATTAGTAATTTTTTATAATGGTTTATAATACATAAAACACATGATCTAATTGTTCAATAGTGACATGAATCATGATACAAACATGATCAATTCATTACATTGTATATTAAAATTATGTTATAAGAATACATCATCAATTATTATTTATCCTTTTTTTTCCTTAAGTAACATGTTTTAATATTTATGGTTTCATAGAAAAAATGGGGAAGCAGTGTAATGTTGTGAGTTTAGACACTCAATATGGGAATATAGTATAGTATAAACTATCATGAAATAGATAATGTATACATAATTGGGAATGAATATCAATTAAATAATATTATATAATTGATAACATTAGAATAATGTTTCCTTAGATAATATAAAAAATTGAAAAAGTAAATTACCTAGATGAAAACAGCTAATATCATAGTGTTGGAATGAATATCTCTAGAAATTATAATAACATTGTCAAGGCATTGGACAATATATCATTGATAAATGGGTAAGAACACTCCAAATACCCATGATTTTTTATCTCATGATACCTACTGAGGTGTTAAAGGAAAATATAATTTTTAGCCGAAAAAATAACATAAAAAGTCAACTACATAAATAATATGAGGAGAATAAATAAGAAATGCATATCAAAATATTGTCTAAGGAACCTCATATAGAAAAATATAAAATTAATAATTTATTTTTTGTATAGAAATAATGGATATGTCAAATATTAATATTTCTCCATTTATTGGAATCATTTGGATATGTTGGATAATATGGAAAAATCAACTTATAAACTATTGTATACCCATAAACATTGTAATATACCCTTATCAAACTATTGATAATGAATAAATAGTGTATTTTACATTCATGGTATAAGGATATCAATAATAAATATTCACTAAATTAAATAGTTTGAAATGATTGGAGAAAATTTTAATGATATAAGATACCCTCAAAATATAAGCATTATAATTAAAAAATATAGATAGACATTGGGGATATAGAATTTATTTAATGAAAGACTTTTGAGTTGACATGAATTAATGTAAAAGGTGAAAATGTTCCAAAATCAATTTTAATCAAATTGGGACCTGATAGAGGCTCTACAATCTATGTCATCATGAAACTTCTACAGGAAAGGACCACCAATTAGAAATAGTATATTCATAATACTATCTATACATGAAATATACATAATTAGATCATGAATAACACTATAAAATTAATATTATAGCATATAATTACTATTTTTTCAGAAATTAGTATTGGTGATATATCTATTACATAAAAAATTAAAATTTTGTAAGGGTTTTTTAATTGTGTTTTCTTCTCTAACCATTTTCATCAAAATATGGTTCTTAATGTTTTTACTAAACTAGAACGTATACAAAATATAACATCCCGACACTTAGTAACCAAAATCTAGTAGTTACTTTTTTAAATGATGTAGAATATATAGATTATAGGATCGAATGGTGATATAGTATGAGGAAGCTAGTTACATACATGATGAGTACATTACATTGGAAATTTAGAATATATTATGGAAACACATAATACATTACTATTTTTTATTTTTTATTATTAATCCATATATAATAATGTTCATGGGTTTCTAAAAAACTCTAATTAAGGTGGTATCATAGAGAGAATGATCTAATGAAATAAATAATGCATATATAATATAGAATCAATAAATAAAAATAATAATTTTATATAACTAACAAAATGAGCATATCATATATGTTAAAATTTTAAAAATGAAGAATAAATAATCAAATTTACAATAATAACTAATCTCATCATGTAGAAATTCATAATTTATAACATTATAACCATACAATTAAAGGGAATATACAAGAAATTACAAATAAATGGGTATATATACACAAAATACCCACTATAGTTTTTTCCATATAACCTATCAATCCATTGAGGGGCTATATACTATTCCACTACCAATTCTAAAATAAGATCAATGCATCCATAATATGAGGAGAATGGATAAATAAAAAATTTATTAATGTTCACTATGGTACCTCAAACAAAATCATAGCTAAGTAGTCAATCAATGTTTATAATAAAATAATGGATATAAGGAATATAAATTTTCACCATTTAAATGTTATAATGTGGTTATGTATGAAATATTATAGTGGAATTTACCCATATCAAAGGAATGGAAATGAAGTAATAGACTGGGGTACTTTCATGGTATAATGATATCAATGAGAAAAAGTAAATAAATAATCTATTTTTAAATGTAGGAGGTTAATAAATTGGAAAATAAATACAATAAAATTATTTTTATTTAGTTTTGTACATATCTGAAATGTATTAGGGATATATAAATTCCTTATAGATAGACATCCAGGTTCACATGCATTCCTGGAAAAGTTGAAATTGTGCGAAAAATCAATTTTAGTCCACTTGGGACTGAATAGAGGATTCATTATCCATATATTAATCACCATATATTATATAAATCCAACTTATTAGTAATAATAAATTCCTAACACCACAAATACATTGCATACATAGGGATTTGGATGTTCGAGTTTATGGATATGGGAATATTTATGAATTATAATGGAATACAAAGATGGTAGAATAAGAGGGAATACAAATACAATAATGGGTTTCTAATAAATAATCATTCCAATATTGGATATAGAAATGTAGAAAAATTAAAAGGATTAAAATGAGAAATAATGAAAGATGGTTACGAACCATTAGCTTTAAAATATTCATATTAAATCTTGAAAATGACTACCTTATAATATTAAGAAGTATTTATATGGTCTCTTTAGTGGGAAAATGATAGGAGAACTCTACTAATTAATTTTTATGCAAACATGAATGTATATATGGGTGAATATTTATATAAAATGAGGGGATTTGTTTATTAAATTACGATTTTATGACATAGTATTTTAGTCGAGGAGAATGATTTTTTTGGCTTGACCATTGTTTTATACCATAATTATTTACATTTAAGTAATTATTTGGAATATTCTTTTCTTGAAAACCAAAAAATCATTATTTTAAATTATTTTGTCCATGGAAAATACTTTTTTCCTCAATAATTATGTTTAAAACCTTAATATCAAGTTTAGACATTTGAATGATAATTTTGTGTCTGTAAATTGATTTGATGATATAAAATACACTATTTTATTAAATTTCTACCTTTTTTATATGATTTTATTATATTTATTATTGAATAATTATTTAAAAAATATTTATTTCATAATTCATACCATGCATTCATATCACATTTTCATATTTACGTAAAAAATTTGTCTCAGAAAATGATGAAAAATTAACCATTGGATAATTTCTATGTGTTTATTATGATTTTAATATTTTTCTTATAAAATTAGTTCTCTATATTTGATAAATTTATTTATTAAATAAAACCATTGGTGTTTTTTAAATTAAATAGTTTTGCACCAAAAACATTAAAATAATATTTTTCGTATTTTTCATATTTATTATTTTCATTCAAAGACGTATGTGTGTGATTTTAATAATATTTAATGATTAATAAAATTATTAATAATTTTTAGATATTTTATTACCAAATTATTTTATTTAATTTATTTCATACTTTTATTTATATTGGATACATTAATATTTCAATAGTCTAATACCCAATGGTTGGATTTCAATGATCACATTACCCTTCTAAAATTCAAATTACCCCTTCTGTATACACATATCTATGTAAACTAAAGTAATTAATATCATTCTATTCATTATTTTATCATTCATATTTATTTTTAAACATTTTTATTCTTAATAAAAACATATATTATATATTTTTCATTTTTGATAGAGTACAATCATTTTATGATCAAGATTATGGTGATTCCATATATTTTTATGTGTTCAATATAAATATTTTGGACCATTTTAACTAGTGTGACATAACATAATAATAGAACCATTATAATGAATGTAATTTTATAGTATTATATATTTTATTATGTCTATGTAATGAAATAGCTTGTGTTATATAATTATAATAACATGTTTTTTTTATTAAACTCATGTCTCATGTAAAACTATGGAGTTAAGGTGACTCATTCAATAGGTTGGAACTATAAATTAAACCATTTTTAAATCAGTCACTAATTTATAAACATCACATATAAACTAGTTCCATTTTATCCATGAATAATTTGGACCCAAACGTGTGATAAAGGGAAATTTTGTGACCATTGAGGTGGTAAGACGGTCATAAACAATTATGGGAATCCTATAGAAAATTATTCCTTGATTTTTACTCCAAATTTAAATAGAATTTTCTTGTAAGATACATGGAAAATTCTATCTCAACAAATATGTGTGGATACATAAGATTGTTAAAGGTATTATTTTTATTATATCATCTAAATAACTGACTAAGAGAGTCACTGATTCCATAAAGGAATGCAATATTTTAAATATTATGTGCGATCATAGGTAGGAAGATCCATAAACCTATAGAGGATACATCCCTGCCACGATGATAATCCAAAGCATTGAAAAGGATTAATCTTACTTAATCACAAGATCAGGTTTCTAAGGACTATGTTTTCATTATGTATTTATCAATTGCAAGAAATATTATGATATGTTGAGGATGATGAACTTGAAAAACTATCAATGGGATGATATCACTACCATATATATGTCCTTTAATTACACATTAAAGGAATTTAAAAACTCTAAAAATGAACTATTTTCATCACATCCAATAATATGGAGTGCGCTTTATCAACTCTTCCACTAGATATAATAAAGTTAGTCATTTATCCATTAATGAAATTGAACTAATAAACTCCATACTATTAGATTGTACTATTTAAACAACAACACATTAAAAAAATATGCCTGCATTAATATTCAAAAAATAATTAAAATAAAATGTACATCCTAAATACTACAGTAACACTATAATATATACATTTAAACAAAAAATTTATTATTACATTTTCAATTTCTATCCATAATCATTTAAAAATGTCAATGCTTAATTATATTTTCCACATACGACCCACGCATAAAATAACCTGATCCTTGTGTCAGTTTCTAAACAAACCACCGCAACCGGAGGAAATGGGTCCTGTTATATATAAAAATAATTATTCTATTACTAACACTATCAATTAATAAATAAATTAAATATAAATATAAAATAATACAGTTTTAAAATGTCAATTTAAAATATAATGACACAGATGGGATTATACTAGACACATCGTGTATTGGATTTCGGTTTTGTTGACTCCCATACATCATAAATGACTTATGGATCATTGTCCTAAAGTATTAAAACAACCCAAATACATTTTTCACATTTTGAATATTTCACTTTTATTTATTTAAAAACATGTCATTTGAAACTGAAAACACAAACATTGATCCATACTAGTCACGTTGTGTGTCAGTCTGACGCATACTAGTTTGTACACATCAAAAATTTCTTATGAATCGTTTTCCGAATGTATCAAGACAATTTGAGTGTATTTTCATAGTTTTTAGTCAGTGAAACACTATTTGAACTAAAATTTTAATTTTAGAATGATAATACATACTTTTTTTCATAATAGGTACACCATGTATTTGATCGAGGTATAGATCATTCCTACATATCATAAATTACATATAGATCATTTATCTAATGTATGAAAAAATATGAATGAATTTACTCATTTTTCATTTTGTCACTTTTTTTTACAAAACTGTTGATTCTAAATAAAGAGACACATGTGGAGTCATATATGTCGCAATATGCGTCAAATTCAGGTGTGGTTGATTCTTTCACATGTAAAATGACTTATGGTTTATTTCGTAATGTATCAATATAATTAGAATAAATTTTATGATTTTTGAGTATGTCACTAGGATTTACTAAAATTTCATTTGAAAGTAAAAACATGTACATTTTTTATACCAATCACATAATGCATCGTTTTGACTTGAGGATAATTGTTACACATAAAGAATTACTTATGGATTATTATCCTAACTTTCCTAGACAATTTGAGTGTGTTTTTTTGGATTTCAATGAGTGACAAAATTCTTAACCTAAAATATTAATTTTAAACTAATAACGGACACAACAATTCATACTGGCCACATGGTTTATAAGATTGAGGTGATGCTGATTCTTTTGCATTAAAATATGACTCATGGTTCATTTTCATAAAATTTGTAAAAATTACGAATGTGCTTTATCTTCCTTGAGTGTGTCTCCTTTCCTTTTTACTAAAATTAAAGTCATTTTAAAGTAAAAATATAAAAAAAAGTCATACATAACATAACATGCGTTATATTGAGGATTAGTTGATTCATAAACATGGAAAATGACTTATGAATCATTTTCCTAAAGTATCAAAATAATGTGAATATATTTTATCAGTTTTGAGTATGTCAGATGTCTTATATATGAAAAATAATGTCAATTTTAAATACAAATACGCTCTTAGAGTCATACTGGTCAAATCGTGCATCAGGTTGAGGTGAGGTTTATTCCAACACATCAAAATTGACGCATGGTTTATTTTCACAATGTATCAAATCAATATGACCTTGTTTTCCTGTTTTTGTGTATCTCACCTGTATTTTTACCAAAATTTCATTTGAAATAGTAAACATGCACTTTGGGTTATATTGGTCACATCATATATCAGTTTTATGTAAGACCCATTCAAACACACAAAAAAATTAATTTATTAATAATTTCCCAAAATTATCATGATAATTATATCACTTTTTCTAGGTTTTTTTTTGAGTGAAACACTTTTTGAACTAAAATGTCAGTTTTAAACTAATAACAAACACATTGCTTCATAATAAAAAAATGGTATATTATATTGAGGTGTGGATGATTAGTATATATCAGAAAATAAATTATGGATCATTTTCCTAAATTATCAAAACAATCTAAATGATTTTTATCAATATTAGGTATGTCACTTGTCCTTTTAACTAAAATTAATGCCAATTTGATATTCTAGTCACATAGTGAATTATATTAATGTGTAGTTGATTCTAAAACATCAAAAATCATATATTAATTATTTTCCAAAAGTTTCAAAACAATATGAATTTGTTTGCTCAGTTTTGATTATGAATCTTTTCCTTTTTTCTAAAATTATTTTTAATTTTAAATAAAAGACACACTTGGACTCATACCGGTCACACCATAAATAGGATTGATGTTATGTTGATTCATAAATGACAAAAATGTGTTGTGTATAATTTTACTAAATTATCAAAATAATCCTAATGTTTTTATATCAGTTTTGAGTATATCCCTTGTGTTTTTAATAAATTCTCATTTCAATATGGAAACATGCTTTTTGAGTCATACTGGTCACATTGTTTTTCAGTAAGATTTGATACTATTCCCTCTACATCAAAATAAATTTCGAATTTTTTAATAAACTATCAAGAAAGATAGATATTTATTTATTGTTTTTAGAGAGTAACACACTTTCTGAACTAAAATTTCAATTTTAAAATAATAATAGGCACGTTGAGTTATATTTGGAACACTATGTATTAGATTGATATATCGATGATTTTTACACATAAAAAATTCATTATATATCATTTTATTAATGTATCAAAATAATATAAATCTATTTTTTGTTTGGGGTATGACATTTTTCATTTTTACTAAAATAAATGTTATTTTTAAATAAAAGGACACACTTGGATTCTTATCGGTCACAGTGTGTATCATATTGAGGTGAGACAGATTTATACACATCAATAATCAATTATTTATTATTTCTCCTAATGTATAAAAACAATATGAATTAATTTTATTGGTTATGAGTATGTCAGTATTCCTTTTTACTATGATTAATGTCAATTTAAAATTAAAAGAAACACTTGTAGTCGCACCTGTCACACAGTGCATTAGATTGAGTTGGGGTTGATTTTTTTACATTAAAAATTATTTATGGTTCATTATAATAGTTAATTAAAACACTCAAAATTCATTATCAAGGTTTTTTGTATGTTACTTGTCCATTTTAATAAAATTAATGTCAATTTTTATAGAATGACACACTAGGAGTCATATAGGTCACATTGTGTAACGTATTAAGGATATACTAATTCATTTTTGTAAGAAATTATTTATGGATCATTTTTATAAAGTATCAAAACTATATTAATGGGTTTTCTAAGTATTGAGTTTCTCAATTTTCCTTTTTACAAAAATTAATATCATTTTTCAATAAAAAGAATAACTTGGATTTATATCAGTCAAAACTTGTGTCTGTTATAGATTTTTCTTATACTTACACATAAATAACGACATATAGATCATTGTTACATGGTATCAAAATAATCCAAATTATCTTGCTTATTTTTGAGTTAGTCATTTTTCCTTTATACTAAAATTAATTCCAATTTAATATAAAAAGACATACTTGGGGTCATACCATGCATTATATTGAGGTGAAGTTTATTCCTACAAACAAAAAATGACTTCTGAATCATTATTTTCATGAAAAAATACAACACAAATAAATTTTATTAGATTTTATTTTGTCAATTTTGTTTTCTTTCTTAATTTTCATTTCGAACTGGAAACACTCACTTTGTGCCATATTTGTCACATTATGGGATATTTGGCCATTATATTGATTCCTAAACAAAAAAATGAAATATTTATCATTTTAATAAATTATAGATATTATAAAATGTTTTTTTTTTCATTTCCCAATGAGTGACATTCTTTTTAAACTAAAATTCTTATTTTAAACATATAACTAACAGCTGGAGTTATATGGGGAACATCACGTATCAAATTGAGGTGAAAATAATTCCTACATGTTCAAAATGATATATGGAAAATTCGGCCAACATTTCAAAACAATATGAGTGTTTTTTCATAGTTTTGAGTATATAACTTATATTTTTAATAAAATAAATTTTGTTTTTATATAAAAGGATAAAAATTGAGTTATACGGGGAAAACTATGTATCTGATTAAAATTTTGATGAATTTTACACTTCCAAAGGACATATATATCATTTTAAAAAAGTGTTATTACAGTATGATTTTGTTTTCTCAATTTTTAGTATCTCAATTTTCATTTTTAATAAAAAATAATGTTCATTTTTATTAAAAAAAACACGGAGTTATACAGGTAACAACGTAAATAATATTTAGTTTAGGATGATTATTTCACATCAAAAATGAGGGAGGATTTTATTTTCTATTTTATAAAAAAATGTATTCATTTTTATATTTTTTTATTACCTCACATATGTATTTATAAAATATAAGGTCTATTTTTAAAGAAAAAGTACACACTTGGATTTATATCAGTCCCATTGTGTCCTATTGAGTTGTATACAATTTCTACATGTCACAAATCACTTATGGATCATTTTACTATAGTATCAAAACAATCTGAATGTAGTTTATCATTTTTTAGTTTGTTATGTTTGTTTTGAACTAATATGTAAATTATAAACTAAAAAAATATAGTTCGGGTTATATCTAGAAAAATTTGTATCTGATTGATGTATAAGTGATTGGGAATGTGATGTGTGTTTTTATTTAAACTTTCTACACCAATCCATAAAATAAATAACTATTTAATTTGGATTTAAGAGGAAACCCTTTTTTCCTAAAATGCCTCATCCAAAAAGAACATGTTTTGTCTTTTGTGGATTTCTATAAATAGATAAATGAAAAATATGACTTTATAAAATATTCCGCCTCTATAAGAATTTTTTATTTCTTTTTATTGATAATATAATGAAATATATTAAAGTTAAATATGAAATAAAAAACTAATAAAATTTCAATTTTAAACCAAAACCTCACAATTTGAGTGAAACAAAGTACATAATGTCTCAAATTGGGGAATGGTTAATTCCACCATGTATTCTTATACATTATGTCATGATCATACTACATAAGTGAATCATACTTATTTATGAATTAATTTCATCATCATATCTATAAAAATTAATAAAATAACTTTTAGATACAAATGATTAAGAAATTAACTAAAAAAAATTAAATATAATGTTTAGAAAATCAACTAAATAAATATTAATGAGTAACATCTTCATGATATATGAGTAAATTCAGACACCATGTATGCATCCCAGTTGTTCTTAAAAAATTAATTTCATCTTGTGAATGCAATGTGTTTCTATAATCATGTTCCTACTAGAAAAATATTAATATACAAAGATTTAATAATTATGTTAAGTGAAATAGTAATTTTCATCAAAAATGCGTCTTTGTGGATTCTAGTTTTTTGATGGTATATGATATGTATCATTAATTTGAAAGCATAATAACCATAATAAGGTAGATTTGTTTATTTTAGATTTTGAATAGTCGTTTCAAAAAATAATGAAATTTTTTATATATGTGTTTTTATAGTTAAATATTATTATATATACTGTAATAAATAACCACTTACAGAAGTCGATACTCATGATGTACACCTTGATTGTCATTATGCCATGATTTTCATGATATTTAAAAACTACCATATCATAATATAATTCCCATTAAAATTTAATATAAAATAAATAAATTTTTGTGTAGTCATAAATCTTTTAATGTGGTTTATTAAAAATTGACCAACTTCAACACATGTGGTCTATTTTTTGGGTATCTTTGCATTAAATGTAGAAAATAAATATTTCGAGTATCTAAATGGACTACAATGAGTATCTAATGTTTCCTAAAAAGGAATAAGTAAATAATGGAATGAAAATGTATTTTATATGATTAAATTTATGTGTTTTAAACCTACAATATTGGTAATAAGAAGATTATTTCATTAGTATGTTTTCATTCAAATGCTACGACATGTTTTCTCACTCTTGTATCAATTTTAAATCAATCCAATGAGGTCATTTTTGTAGAACTAATGTGGGGACTAATGTGTCCACATTTATGTTCATATGTTTTCCTATTTAAATAGTATTATTAAAGATGCCCAAATCTATTTCTAAATTATATTTAGATATAATTAACATGGTAGATCAGTTATTGAAAAAAAAATCATTAAAACACACCTCATGTATAAATTTACAACTTAGAATCCTAGAAAGTCATATGTTAGTATTTAATTTCAATTTTCCATAGAAATTTACTTGGTAATGGCTTATCTATACATTTATTATTCAAAATCAACTATATAATTACTAGAATTATGTATCTGTTTATCTTCTAGAACCATTAATGTTAATAAATGAGGATATTTAATGGGTGAGTTAAAGGTTATTTGTGAATATATTTTCAATTGGTCATTCGACCCTTTAGATCAATTTTATTCAACCTTTAATCGCACCTCTTCCCTTGGTTTATATTTAATAACATTCACCAGTTCATATCAGTTTTCATTAATTTCTAATGATTTTTCATGAAAAATAAATTGGAAATGAAAACCTCCCCATCAACATGTTTTTAAAATAATTTATGTCTATGATTTGAATTTTATAATAGCTTCCTTGATCATATTAATATTTTCATCATGAATAAGACTATGTATCGTGACACTCGGTGCATGTACAATGGTAATCCCCACTCTTATGTGACCTATTAGAAGTTGTATTTTGTGTATAGAATATTCTTGGATATTGAACACGATATCCCTTGAAACAATTTGATGGGTGGGTGTTGATATATATTAATCACAATCATTTTCACACTAAATAATCAAAGTATATGATTGGTTGAAGTGTATTCTGGATTCACATTTCTTAAAAAAATTATTAGAATTTTGATTATCTCATTTAATAAGTCTGTTTGAAGGTAATGGATTGTTTAAAAGGTAGTGGGGCTGGGGGATCATCACATATTAGTTGTTAATGAGTTATTTATTCATTTATCTTCCCCAAAAAAATTAATAGAAGACCAGATTGAAAAAAGTAAATAACTTAATGTCAATCTATGGATTCCTAGATATATTCCTTTTTTTATCATTATCAACATATTATTATATTTTCTCATGATACGTTTGGTGTTTCACCAAAAACCATACACCTTTGACATAGTCATACTATTTTGGTCATGTCAAGCCACTAATAGTAGATGTTTATGTAGTACAACTGGTGATGATTTCATTGTCTAATTTAGTTAAAAAAATATATTAAACAAGTAATCATAGTTATATAATATCAATTTAAAGGGAAAAAATTATTTCATACTTACACATGTTTCCCACACTTATTGTGTCCTTTAATTTATTAGTATCTCAAATTTATTTATAGTATCCTCCTTCAATATCACATGACATGGGATAGAATTGGATTTAGATATGGATTCATCAATCTACCTAGAAATAGATGAACATAATTATGATTTTGTTTTATATAACATTATTGTATTATGGTATGTTAATAATACATACCAATTTATTTAATATGGAGAATACAACATCCATGTTTTACAGTAGGGGTGTGTTAGTTTTTTTACTCATTGTTTATTTTTAGGACATAGTTGTTCTACTATAAATTCACAAATATTAATCAATTTCATTAATAAATATATTGTAAAATAGTATATTACTAGACAAAATGTACCTTAAAAAATGTCTAATCAAGATGCCTCATAAAATAATCCAAAACTTCATGGATTATAATGTGTGAATTCATATGTAGTGGTTTTATATTTTCCTTTGCTATCTTTGAGATGAAACTTCATTAGAATTTTGAGAAAGCCTCTATGATCCATTCCAAAATGTATTGAAACAAATTTATTTTAGGATTAATCAATTATAAATGAACTTTGAGATAGATAGTGAAGAGTAATTAAATGTTTCATTATTTTTTCAGTAAAATATAGAAAGAATATCATAATGTTACCATAATACATTCCCATATAAGTTTATTAATCCTGGAAAAGATATGGAACCACAAATCTTCATCAATCGGCATGAGCTTCGGAGTAGTGAGACCAATGAAAAAAATAATGTTGGCTTTTGGGGGTTAACAAGAAGGCCACGTTCATTCCATCCAACCAATATTTTGATGCATATAATTTTTTACTTAATAGTTTTTTCTAACCAAATTATTATAGGACACTCCTTTTTTTTCTCATCCATTAATTCTTTTCCATCAACTATTTCATCGTGTTTAACATCTTCTATATGTTGTTCCTCTATATTTGGACCATAATCATGTGCATTAGTTTGTTCTTCCTCAGCATTCGAAGAACCTGTAGTTTGAGATACCTATTCTTCATTAGGATAGGGAACATTAGAACAAGAATAAGTAATTATGAATAGAATTTGATCATCATTCAGTTTAAATTATATAAATTTTTTAGTGAACAAATAATGATACGAGGTAACACAATATATATTACAAAAAATAAATAACCTTATTATTTAATTTTTTTTAAGGTTGATGGTATTTTACCCCTATATTAGGTCCCCAAATACATTTATTGTTGTGTCCTCGTATATATGATACCCAATATACATTAGGGCCACTGTGAAATGATTATGACACCCCAATGAATGGGTCATCATTAGGTAATATTTTATTTAGTCCTATAGTGTTTTTGGTCAATAATAGAATAATTGAACACATTCGGTTGGTAGGATCTGGAACAAAAAATATATACACTGCCTATGATTCCATTGTAAAGCGTTTTACTTTGTACTCTTCCTTAATAAAATCATCTTTCATGAATCTAAATTCATCTATTTTAAAATATCCCCATATTATAAACTCAGTTTTAACGATAAATAAGAACCTATAATGTTTTATAATATGTCTCTAATATTTTTTATATTATTCTGATGTTCGAAAAAATTGCATTAATTTGAATTCTTTCCCTGAAACAAGGAATGATTCCTCTATATAAACTATTCCTTATCATTCACTTATAGTTAAATAGGATACATAAAGGGGGAAACCTGATGATAAATAAAAAAATGAATATCCCCCTAGAAATTATATGCGCTGGCCTCCTCATCCTAGAAAATATGGCTAGAATATTAGAGAGGGTCATCGAATCAAATCTCATGATCCTACACCATTGTTCCCCTATGGAATAGAAATAAAGTCCTACCACTTCTCCTCTTTCACCACAGTAGAAGAAAACTCTTTTTGTAACTTATTACAAAAATCAATTCATTAAATATTTGGATCCTTATGTTCCTCAAGGAATCCAACCCACTATGGATGTGGAAACCTCGCACCTAACAAACAGAAAATGAGATTAAAAATACTTCATAGAATAGATCTTACTAAAGGTGGTCTCAAGATCATCCAATTAGTGCTCCATCACCTAATCAATGACAACCTCTCTTAGTTACCCAATTTCTGATAAAGAATCTCATGAAATATATTCCTCTATGACTTTTCTTCCTATATTGGGTTTACCATACCATGTTCAACTGGATCAACTTATATGTAATGCTAGAAACATTATAAGACATATCTATATGAAAGGAAATAAAACTAATTATCTTCAGAATATGGAATTAAATCAAGATCATTAATTTGCATAATATTCGAAGCCCCACAACATGGTTTCTACCCTATAATCAAAGTCATTCTACCAAGTATGTCCAATAAGGTCTTGGTCCTTACATCAGATCAAATGAGGATCCATTCTACTATGTCCAACATGGTGTTCCTTGCAAATACAAGTGATAATTTTGATTAACGTTATTTCCCAAACAAATAAATGGAGTCTCTTGGAGTTCCTAACTCTGTTGTCCACCCTATCATTCATCCATGGCTCTAAAAATAATTTTTATGAATATCCCCCAACTGGTATCCCCACTTCGGTTTATATTGATGATATATATGACCCCCGAATATTTCCTCCAATAGGCCCAAGGTTGGTGACAAGAACATAGAGTATAATCAACAATAAATGAATTTCATTACACGTAATATCCTAGGAATATTGATAAAACACCAATGAACATTATATGATAAAAAAATACTAATACCCCTAAAATATACATTTTATACATAAAAATGTCTCAATAATAAAATATATAAAGAAATAATAAATGGTAGTAAATTTAACATTAATTACAATCCTCAAGAAACTAATATATAGGTTTTTCCCAAATACATTTAGTGAAACCTATAAAACCTATCACAGAAATGTTGAGGAAGGAAATAAATGACTAAGAGATTAAAAAACAAATCTTACATGAACCTATACTAGGTCAACTATCATGAATTCTCAATAAGGCTCACTGGTTTAATATCATATCCATGAACATTAAGATAACATAAAAAGATTGTTTTTAATAAGGTACCCTAAATTTTCATTCCCATAGATCTAGTTACTCTCAATCCCCAATAACATGCATATTATTCTTCCATCCCTTCAATATTCACACATACACATAACTATATAACATAACACAACTATAAGCACAAATCTATTTCCACAATATATATCACTAAATAATAACAGCATATAAAATTATCATCATAATAAAATATCATAAAAATGAAAGATATTTTACATGTTTCATCCTCCTTTCATGTATTAACACTACCATATATCCCCATCATAATCACAAACCACATCAAAAAGGATATACATACCCCAAACACTAAAAATTACAACCTATATATATTCTTAGATAGATCAATCATATCCAGTTCCATGTTTGATGTGAGAGAGAGGAGAGTGAATAATTATCTACATAATCCATTTATATCTTAGAGGTTGAGGAAAACACCTGAAACCCATTTCTTCGTACAGAAAGTGGTCATATTACCCATCTCAAGTCGTGGTACATATGAAATAACAAGAAGATACTATGAATATTATATATCCACATATTCCCACACCAAACGGTCTTTGCAAAACCAACACAACTATAACCCATGATAGACACCACCTCAATAAAAAAACATTCTCACAATTTTTACAATCACTACAATGTAATAAAACAATAAAAAATCATAGAAAACCATCAAAAAAATGCCATTAACATTCCATTTCTACAATCATTCAGGACAGACATTTATTCCATAATTTTTTAAAATATGTTTTTATAAACCACTATGTTATCAATTCAAAATTTACCATAACGATCCTCATTATATCAATTATGAAAATAATTAGATATATTTGAATTCAAACCATATGTAAATAATTATAAAATTACTACTGCCATTATTTTCTTATTTGAACACTTATATTTCATGTAACATTAGCATTTACCACTTTCACTAAATTATTACTTCAATTATTAACTTCATTCCCCAAAACCCATAATTCCAACTCATTGTATAATTTATTTCAGAAATAAATCATGTTGCTAGAAAACTAAAACACAACCATATGATAATCAAATGGTCCACTATATAAAACACTACACAAGAGAAGCCAATATCCACCATAATAAAACCAAAACTATTTTATTTCCACAGAACATGCCATGTCACCACTACTATAATGGTAAAACAAACCATCAATCATTAGTGGATATAATAAAATAAAAAATCTCCTTAAGAAACTATAATAATAATAAATAACCCTTTTAATATTGGAAAAAGTTATCTGTATATATTAGAAAGTCATAAAAACCCTAGTTGTAATTCACCTTAAATATTTTTTTTAAATGTCACATCGTATTTATATATAATCTCAAGTTCCAACACAAATAATTAAACTCTATATTTCCATTCATCCATTTACTACCGTATTTAACTGATTATACCTTTATTAAAGGGGATTAAAACAAATCAATAGAATAAAATAATGTATTTCAAATCAACACACATAACTATCTTACTAGTAATAATGGAAAACTCATCAATGTATAATAAATATCATCGAATACCATAAATTACATGTGAATCACACTCTTCCCTTATATTTTTTATAGTATATATAATTATATTATTAGGAAAATACATTACATAAACCAAAAGAAATAAGAAACATGTCAATGATATGATTTTCATATGTCTATGAAGAAGAACTCTAGAATCACCAACCTCAAACAAAGATTCAAAAAATAGCATACCAGAATAAAAAGATGAATCAAATTGACCACCTACAAACACAAGAAGATAATCAATATAGTACATTCATGACAATTCTCTATCAAAACCTCAATTCAACAACGAAAAAATAGTTCCACTATTATATCCTCTCCCATTGTAAAGAAATATAAGATAATTAAGAAGAAGTGAAGATAAATTTAGTAGGGATCATATGTGTAAGATTTCTTAAATCCAGGCTCTAAAAATAAATAAAGGATTGAAAAATTTATACTAAGATAATATAATGGTAAAATTGTTTTTGAGGGATGTTTGGTAAAAAGGAAAATTCAAAAAAATCATGATTTGGTAAACACTAGAAAAAATTAAACAATAACAATATAATAAGGGTCACCACACATCAGAAAAAATCCAACATGAAAACCATATTGCATCCCCATACCAAATAATGGAGTCAACATGAATTTAAAATGATATTAATAACAAGGGTTATAAAACAACCCAAATAAATATTTCATGAAACACAAATATCGATGAATCATAACATGATCCACGACTCATTCCTCCAAATCTAACAAACCCCAATCCAAATCATAATATACAGTAAAGCCATGTGGTGCAATAAAACTCACATAAATTAAGCCGAGAAATAAAACACATAGGAATTAATGCTATAAAGGGAATCTTCATATTTAAATCTCACAAATGGATTATTGAACCATGACTTTATGGAAGATTAAATAATAGATTCCTTGTACCACAACCGATCCACATAAGATAAACTTCAAACAGTTAAAAAAACCATACTGCAACACTAATCCTTCTACAGAAACCATGATCGTATAGGATAACCATGATACACCTCATGTAAAAATCACATGGATACTCTATATATTTAAAATTAAATTTGATCCTCCATGATGTAACCAACCAACTTCATGTTTCAACTAGACTTGAACCATGAAATTGGGTGTCGCTGAAATCTCATGTCTTCTCCCAAGCATTGCTAAACTCAATCCATTCTATAATTGAATACATTATAACATGAAACACCTTCCTCTAGAATTACAATATCTATCAACCAAATGTCCACTACATAGTAAGTTGAACCATTCTAAAATAAATCAAACCAACTATAATTTTAACTCTAACCCCATCCACTTCACTTTAGCCTCCCCAACACCTTCAACACCGATAACACATAACGTTATATTCTAAGATAATCTGATATATTACATTTTAAATTTATTTCAATGTAAAATATGATTTCTTATTTTTCCTTTTCCTTTTTAATTATTTATTAATAATTATTTTTATTTATTTTTTTATTTTACTTTGTTCATTTTATTTTATTTTTTATATAATTTTTAAAAATTAAAAATAGTTTTACACAAGTTTTAAAA
The DNA here is from genome assembly GCA_963277665.1 of Viscum album. Classification (NCBI taxonomy): domain Eukaryota; kingdom Viridiplantae; phylum Streptophyta; class Magnoliopsida; order Santalales; family Viscaceae; genus Viscum; species Viscum album. Next base: position 673,690,840 of record OY728133.1, read on the forward strand.
TGTAATAATTAAAAAAAAATTATTATTTTTGTATCTTTACATATTTTAAAAAAACAAATTTTTTCATTTATAATTTATATTAATTGAATTAAAATTTTAGGATTTTATAGTTTTTTTTCAAAATATATTTATTATTACTTTTTTCAAATTTAAATAGAAATAAAATAACAAATTGAATTACTTCCTTAAATTCATATATTTATATTATTTTTTATTATAGAAAAATTTTTATTTATTTTATTATTATATTCAAAATTGAAATCAGTAATTTATTTTTATTTAAATATTATTTTTGAATGTTTTTTTATAAATAAATTCTTCGTTAATTTATTAAATAATTTGAGTTCATTGTTTTTTCATTTTTAGGGTCTTTATGCATTCAATTTTAAAGTAATATTTTTAATTAATTTGAAAATAAATATTTTTCTATTTTTTCTATTTTATTTACCTTATTTTTTTAGTCCATAAATTAAATGTGGGTTTTTTATTTTTTATTGATATATGGTATTTCTTTATTTTTAAATTCAATTATAATTTAGAATTAAATGTTTGGATTTCAATTTTTTTAGTATTATTTTTAATTATTAATTTAATTTATTATTATTATTATTAATTTTTTTTAATTATCAATATTTATTTTTAAATTTAGAATAAAAATTTTCTCATGTTTTTAAAATTATATAATTATATATCTAATCTTATTATTTATTTCTGTATTTTTTAAATTAATATTTTATTTTATCAGACCATAGTCATTCTGGCTTCCTCTATTTATTGAAAACTAAAATAATATATTATAAAAATCTTATTTCCCCATATTCATTTTCCTTTATTTTTATTTTTATCATCTCTATTTACTATTATATCATTTATGCTTTTTTACTATTAAATAAGAAAATGTTCATATGTTTTTCAAATTTATTTGATTTTAGAGTAATATTTATGTTTTTGTTTAAAATTTTACTTCTTTTTAAGAAATTTTATTTATTTTTAAGAAATTTTATTTTAAGTATTTTAAATTTAAATTTTTATAATATATATATATATTACATTTTAAATTATTTTGATAACATTCTCCTTTTAACAGAAAGGGTGAATCTTGATTTTTTGAATTTTTTTAAAATTAAATCTTTTTTGATTAGTTTAAATATTTATAATTATTTTTCTATATATATTTAATTATTTTATTTATTTTTTTATATTACTATATTTATTATATTTTTTAAATTATTTATTAAAAAACGTTTTCAATATTTCTTTAAAATTTGTTTAAAATAAATTTTTTTTAGACTTCATGTTTATTATATTATGTTTACTATTTATTTTACATTTCAATGTAAATGATGATTTTCTTCATTTATGAAATATGATTAAATTGGGAAATAATTTTATGATTTTTTTAAATTTTAACAAAAATAAATAAATTTCATGTTTCTTAAATTTTCGTGGATATCAAAAAAAAATTCATTTTTGGGCATATTATTATATTTATTATTTTTTAACCGATTTTTTATAGGAATGATGTTACCCATTATTTTTTAAGTTATAAGAATATAAATTTAAATTAATTATTTACTATTTTTCTATATTTTAAATTTTTCTTTTATTAATTTTTAATAAAAAAGTGTTATAAATGGTTTCTTGAAATTTTTCAAATTAATCAAAATCAAAATTATTCATTTTTCATTTTTTATGTTGTTTATTTATATTTTTCAGTTTTACAATTAATGATGTCTTTATTTTTTCTTTTTTATATATTTATTGAAAATAATAATTCTTCTTCGTGGATATTTAATTTACATGAATATAAAAAAATATATGAGAATCTTTTCTTAATTTCCATTTTCAATTATTAATATCATTATTAATAAATTAATAATTTTCAATACATTCTAAAACTATTTATAGAATAAACATGTTTTTTTTATTTCTCAACATTTAAATTTTTAAGTGGTTTTCTTTCGCTAAAAATTACTGGTTCTCCTCATTTATTTTAATTTATACAGAAGTAAAATATATTTATATTTTTTATAAAATAAATTAAATACATTTCTATGTTATTATTAATTTTATTTTTTATATATTTTTTAATAGAATAATGTTTAACATAAATTTTTATTAATTTTATATTATAAAATAATATATTTTACAATATTACCATTATTATTTCAATTTTAGTCTTATTTGATTTTATTTTTAATTATTAGTTTTTTTATTCCTTTTTAGTTAAATTATATTTTTTATTTTTTTATATTTTTTTCATAATAATGTTTTTATCATTTTATTATCTTATTTGAAAGAAAATAATTTTCTTTTATTTATATTGTTAATTAATTATTTCATAATAATGTTATCTTTTATAATTTTAAATTTTTTGAATGAATTTTTTTTATATCTACATATTTTACCTTTTTTTCCTTTTTTTGAATTTCATAACTGGCTGGTTTTTTATATATTTTTTAAATTTCATTTTTTTATTTTTACATTTTTTATAGAATGAATATATTCTGTAATAGTTTTCATTGGAAAATAAAAAAAATTTGTAATTTTTTTTTTTTTCTAATTTATTTTTAATTATAATTTTTTTTTCATAGTTTTATATATTTTTTTTTAATTTTAATTAAAATAAAATTTCAGTTAAATTGGTTAGATTCCCACATAAATTATGTAGGATCGTACAACAGGAAAAGGTAATTCTCTCTCAAAAAACTAATTGTATTTGCAATATTAATTTTTTTATCACCATTATGCTTAATTCTTTCATCCATATCTATAACTTAACTAGGTACCTTGTCAAAATATTTGATAATCCTAATTTTAAGGTCATTTAGACTAATAGAATCTATGGAAAGATAATTTCCATAGTTGATTGAGGTAAATGTATGGAACCCTTTGATTTTGTTGGCATTGGAATGAAGTTACAAAGATTCTTCAATGAATCACTCATTTTTAGCTTTCATTAGTATCACATGTAGAATGATTTTTCTTCCTCATACCTGAAATAATGTTTCATTATTGGCCTATTAATGGAATTGTTTTCTTTATGAACTAATCAATTTGGCATGCACTTAGGGGACTCTACTGGTCTAGTAAATCACTGCTTAAGTGGCTACCATATAGACAGTAACCCATGAACATTTGAGACACTAATCAGTTGTATGATCCAGTTGGAGATTCATGTGCAATCCCACCAAAACTATATGACATATGTATTAATGGTGTTATCAACTCACTATATCAAATTGTGGAATATATACTAGTTTCCTTTGATGAAAAGTATTTTTGTTACTCCTTTCATACTAACTACCACTATGCAAGTATGTCAGTGTGGTTTGGGAATATTAATCAAATAATTTATTATGAAAACCTATATGGTATTTATTATTCGTCTCTTAAAAGGTTTGGTTTGTTTAAAATTTGGTCATTCATCATAGTATATATATTCTCTTTTGGAAGATATTTCACATCAAACTACCCACAGTTAATCTCTTAGTCATCACTGGTCCATATATTACATTGGTCTACCAATTTTCTATATAGACTACTAATAAATATGATCTTATTTTCCTCCCAATTGGTCTTGCAAAATCGGTCTTTAAATTTTATGTTAGTTGGTTTCTCTATGATAATCTTCTTTTAGAAATCCTTAGATCATTAATGGTTCTTTCATGGACCTCAGATTGAGCTTGAAAATGTAAAATCACATTCTTAATATCAATTTATCCAAATTATTTGATTTTTATGTGATTTTAAGCGATCTATGTACATATAAATAGATAAATCCATATTTCCTCTAAAATTTATAATGGTACAGTGAATAAATGCCTGGATGATTTCTTTATTACACACTTTCTTTGTGTTATTTTTTTTACTTATGGAACCATATAAAAACAAATTTATTTAATGGATACCATCACTCCCACCTTATAGTAAGGTAAATATGGATAGTCCTACCTTGGGGCCCTAATAATTTCTAGTAATGGTGGAATATGTAGAAATAGTTTCAGATTTATTAAAGGATCATTTTCTTATTTTGTTGACAATGACCTGGATTTTGAGGTTGAGACACAGGTAGGGAACCATGATATAAAGAAAGTCTGATATTATAACTAGAGCCATCTATAGATTAGTATTAACTGTAGGAATGTTTGAAATTTGGAGAAACACAAGTCTTTAAATGTATTATGGAAACTCTATTTGTTATGGGATTATTACCTCACATTGATTGATAAGGTGAATATTCATTTTTTCGTATATATTGGGAAGTTAAGATGGTTGCGGATAAAATCCTAAATAAGGCTGTGTAGGATAACGAATTTTTTTCCTTTAGATATGGGTAACCTGCATTTTCTTTTCCATTTTTAAAATGTAGCATGGGATGTCTACACTCATATTACCTAGTTTTCATATGTTTCACACTACTCATTTTGTTTATTTTGTTGATTAGGAATGGTTCTCCCTATATCACCACCCACAGTACTTATTATTAACATAATAATTTTATTCTTTCTTTTTAAATCTATTTTGAATAAATGTATTATTTAAATTTTGATTATTATGTTATTAGAGTAATTTTTTCATGTTTTCTTTTAATTTCATTGAAATTAGAAAAAATAAATTTTTTATTCTCTAATGGATTGAATTTTATTCATTTTTAATTTACTTTATTTGATATTAATATTTTTATATTATTTAATATTTTTTAATAGGTTGTAGTTTTTATTTATTGAATTAAATGTATAATCATATTTCTTTTGTTACTTCATCGTTTTATATTTTAAACAAATAATCAAATGATTTTTAGTTTTATATAAATCAATTCAAAATAAAATGATAATGATAGTTTTTTTATGTTTTTTTCTTTTTTTCATCTATGGCTTTTTTAATAAGTTAATACACTTAATTATTTTTTTAAATTTTTATAAAAGATAAATGATATTATTATTTTATTATTATTATTTTCATTTTTAATACAAAAAAATAAATATTCATTTTTTATATTATTATAATTTTTTAATAGTTTTTTTTGTGAATTTTTTATTTTATTATTATTCTTTTATTTAAATATTTATGGTAAAACAATTTAATATTAGATCAAATAATTATCCATAGAAACATTAATATTCATAGAAGGAATACTTGGATTTGATTATAAAGATTCATATCATTATAACACACATCGATAAAAAAGGTTACATGGCTGCTGATGAGCTATCAAAGAAAGAGATGAAGTCTCGAGAATCTATGTGGCCTTTTTATTATTCTGATGGTATATTTCCCCTATATTTCTCAAATATAATGGGATATGGTTATAGAATAATATCTTAATTCTCTCCTATTTTCATACTTTATTATCATTTTTTGTGTGGGAATGGTATTCCTACCCATGTATCATAGAATTTATATTTAATATTTTCATATAATTTTTTTTATTTTTATTGTTTTTATTTTGTTAATGAAGTTAGGATTTTCATTTTTTAAAATTATTTATAATTTAAAATATATTTGTAGATAATTTAAAAAAATTACTTAGTTTTTCATTTCATTATTATTATTTTTCCGTGAAAGACTAATGTTTTTCTATTTCTTATCTTCATTAAAATGAATATTTTTTTATTGGAAATAATATTTTTAATATGAATAAATTTTATAAATTTATATAAATTATACTAAATAGAATATAATGAATTGTGAGTAATAATTTTTTTTAATTTACTAATTTTAAATTTATTATTTTTTATATTTATTAGAATACATTATTTTCTTATATAATTTTTATTTTATATTTAAAAGAATAATATTTTGATATTGTGGATTTTTTATATTATAAAATACTTAATTTTTTAAATTTCATTTATATAATAATTTTCTATATTTTTAGTTGTCAATAGAATGAATTATTTTACCGAGTTTTATTTTCTATTTAAATGTAAATTATATTTTTATCATTTTAAATAGGAAAATTTTTTTCTTGATTTTTTATTTATTTTATATGTAATAACCTTATACATTGAAAATTTTCATCTTGGTTGTCTCAAGAATTGGTATGATAAGAAGAGATTATATGAAGAGAGGTAGAGGCTGGGTTGTGATTCCATCAAGGGATTAGGAGGTCATGACATGGGAGTATGGGTCATGACGTGAAGAGTTCACCATAGTAGAGTGGTCGATTTACTATTGATGTGTTGTGACATGGAGGAGGTGTCGTGAACCTAAATCATTGGGTGCATGAGTTAGTCTTAATTTTGGGATATTGGTCATAACATGATGGAAAATATTGTAATGTGAAGGGTTTTAAGGGAAATTGGTCAATAATTCACACTTACAATTTTTCGTGAATGACACTGATAATGTTTTATTAATAAAATAATTTTACCCTTTACCGATTCATTGTTTGAGATATAATTTGTTGGTTTCGATAAGAGGTGTTATTAGAGTTCTGTTAGACTTTCCATGGATGGTATTCATGACTTTTTTGAAGAAGATGTGGTGTGGGGCATGGGAGGATTGTTTTAGATGTCATTCTAGTTTGTTTATCATGATACATCTTCTTTTATCACATCATTTGGATATGGAGGTCATGATTTAGGGGTTTTGTTTTGGGTGGAATCACATTATGATTCTTTGGTCATAAGAAAACCTTCCATAATGATATCGATAGAAGTATGGTTGGTCGATATTAAGAGATAAGAGATATAGGGGATACATGGTGTGGTTTTCTAATGAAAATTCGAGACAACCTCTTCATGGTGTGGAAGTTGTATTCTATGCCATTATTTTTTTTATTATATGTATAAATCTATCACCTTATCAAAATTACCTTCTTTCTGTACTGTTTCTACCAATCATAGGAGACCATAAGTGTATTTCGAGGATACGATTCAATTTTTTTTTTCTTATCCTTGATCCTTATCGTCTAGTGATCCCTTGATTGTGATCAATAGTGAGCTAATTCCTTATTATTATTGGTTCCCTTTCCATTTTTCCCTCAATGAGTGGGTTTTTATTGGATATTTTTGGGTTTGGTAATGAATCTTTGTAATTTAGGTTTATTATGGATCATATCATGTGGTTTGGGTACTGTGTCCAACATCTTTTTATTCATGATTTCATAGTGGGAATTAAATCATTCGATGAGGTTAGGAATATATGAATTCATCTTCTATCTTATGGAATAAATTACAAGAATATACTTCTATAATTTAATCCAAGGGACCACTCTAATTCTTTCCCTACAAGTTTTTTTGTTCCAATTTAATTTATCATTTTTATTAGGAAGGGATTCATTTAGGGAAAACACATTTATGAAAAAATGGAATTAAATAAAGATGAAAATTTCGGTAACAAATTTATAAGGGGAGGAGTTGAATAAATGTGCTTATAGTTTTATTTCAATTTTTTTATGTGTTAGTTTTCTTTTTGAGCAGTATTTACCACTAAAATTACCATGTTGTAAATCCTTTACACAATCATAATTATACATGTAATTAAATATGTTAATGAAATAATATATTATGAAATCTAGAATCTATGATGTAGTTTTTGTTAATTATTTTAATCATGGATCTTATAGTTTCTGTCGTATAAATTTTTTTAGATTGATATTAATCATAGTTTGGATTACATGGTAGGTTTTAAAGTGATATTTTGTGTGATTTTTTATTTTACCCATCTTCAATCATTTATAATATGTTTTATGTGATAAAGGAATAATATAGAAACCAATAAAGCTAGTATTACTAAAATTAATGATGGATTATAAAATTGATTATAAAATAAATAAATGTAAAATTCAATATGAATATGATAACGAAATGGGTAAGACCTACTATTGGATGAAATGAAATAAGAATTTCTTTTTTAATAACTGTTTATGATTGAAATATGTGAACATGGATATAATGAATGTGATAACTCATGAATGAATTTATTCAAATGGGATGTGATCTGAAGAATTGTTTGACATGGAAAAATGAATAAAATAATTAACTTAATAAGTCTGCTAAATGATAAATTGTGATAACGGAAATAATATGGAAAATTTCAAGTAGTTATTATAAATTATTCTTTTATTATATATTTAGTTATTCAAATGTTGGTGATTTTTATAGGAAGTAGTGTCTCCGTACGTGGCTTCTATGTTGTTATTTTTATATGGTGTAAGTTGTTATGGGGTTTTAGTGTATAGAAGAATGAAGATATAACACCTCATTTCACTATATCAATGATTATATTAACAATTTTCAATTTATTTTGGGGTAATTTTAATTTTTAGGTTTTTTGACTATGAATTTCAATTTTTCATAAATATTGTATCTACAAATTGTTCTCACACATTCATGCCATAGTTTGTTATACTGTATTGGTAAAACATATAAAGGTGACTTAGTTTTCAAAGTGACCTATACATATATTTTTACTCTATAAATAGTTTAGGGAAAAACATGTGGTTACCTTTACGCAGGGACCTTATCTAGTTTATGTTGTTCTACAAAGGATTGACCATCACAAGTAGTAAATGATTTTGATTAAACCATGTGAGTCCCAAGATGATCCTTGTGATCATTCTATGAAAAAGGGTATTTCAAGATTATTTATGTATTCTTTGTAGAAACCATTATACACAACCAACGCTAATTGTGGAACATAAATTGTTTTAGCTGTACAATTAGCATACAGTTTACAAAACTCTATGTCTAACCATGTGACCTAACCTGTTTACTAAAAATATGGTTTTTTAGATTTCCCCCTATTATATTAAGGTGTTTTCTAATCCCCTTTATTATATTTGGGTTGAATGGCCCCATTCACATAAAGATAGAGGTCTCCCTCTTTCCTCCCTTGTTTTTGGATCTTATTTTCCCATTTAGTAGTGGAATTCTGTATTTTGGCCTCTATTTCATATTATATCTCTTATCATTATTCCCACATGTCTTTCAATTCGTGTTTATGTTCCGCCAATGAACCCTAGGGGATTCTATGGTCAGTTTAGGGTTTATTGTGACCATATTCTTGGTGTATTTTTGTTACGCCTTGTAGGGGTACAATAATGATATTCTGTATTTATTTAATTTTGTATACCTTTTTATGACTTAAATTATTTAATTTAATATATAGTACATATATATATATTGAATAAATTCGTATTATTAATTTTTTGGAATTGATCTACACATTGGTAAAATGGGTGTTAAATAGTTTTGTTGTTTTAAAAAGAAAAATTTGGCATTCAAGTGTTTTGGAAAATCATTAAATTTTGTATTCAAAATTAAATTAGTGTTTTGGATATGTATTTTACAACATTTTTGTGACAACATGTTTTAAGGGGGATTTTTCTAAAATTTATTAAAATTGAATATTTTTTACCACTTTTTATTGATTTAAATGGATGATTTGAATGTTTTAAAATGTGGTTTATTCTTGATGTATAATGATTTTTTAGAGAAGAATTTGAAATTAATTTCAATATGTAGAACCTAAAATGTTATTTGAAAGGGAATTTCATGTCACTAAAAATTGACTTTCATTCAGATTCTATTTTAATTAAGGTTTGTCTGGAAATGTTGAATAACAATTTAAATGATATGGGTGTATGATACCCTCTTGATCCACATTTGATTATGATTTTCATGCATTATTGATGAAAGGGGAGTGATTAATATTATACTTGATGTGTACATCTACTCAATGTGGTTTCCTATGAGGGAGATATCATTGAGGTGATATTTGTTTATTTTTTATTATTATTCATTAAAAGAATCATTTTTCTGATCACCTAATATTATTTACCATCACGTGTTCACATGAATCAAGAAAAGTATCAATATTTACGCTATAATAGATCGTCTTACACTACTAGTGCCCCATGTTTTGTTCTAGGACTAGTGGGGAGTTCCCCTGATACTATACACAATTCTGTCTAGTTGGGTGACATGTATTATAGAAGCAACATAGGCCACAATGTAGTCCATGTTCGGTAAATTAAATCATTTTATAACATTATGACCTAATTTTCTTCCCATGATACTAAATTACCCCATAGGAAAACATCATTTTTGTTATCAATCAGGATTGAAATCTTTTGAACCATGTCTTCTATTAACATATTTTATTTTATTTTTGATTTGTTACTTCTTTTTTTTATCTATGTTACGCCTACTTCTATATTTTTTCATTAAAGTGTATAAAATTGTCTTAAAATGTGGAATTTTCAAATGGTTTTTTGAAATTATAATTCATAATGGTTTTTCAAAAAATGGGAAATATTCCTAGAAATGTTTATCATGAATGTTTTTCAATTTATGTAATAAATTAATATTCTGAAAAATTATAATGGGTGTGATATTAGATTTTATATACCTATGTTTGAAGAAAGAAATCTATATTCTAATTTTATTTCAAACTAGAATAACTAAAATTCCATTTGTAATAAACCATAAAAACTAGTTGGAGCAATTATATTATGCATGGTTTCACTCACACCCTTAATAGATTATTCAATTCAAGAAACTCCTATGGTTTCTTTTTTGGTTTCCATTGAATTATCCTTCTAATGTTGGGTGTTTTGGTTGTTCAATTATACATAGTTTGAGATATGATGAATGACTATGGGCTACATGTAGAGTTTATAAGTTTGTTTTTTATTTTGTTTCATAATAATATTCTAATATATATATATATATATACACAATCCATGACAGTCAATATCATTTTGGTCTATTAATATGGTGTTTCTTATTTGTTTTTTAGGTTTATTGGAATTTTTTTACATATCTGATTTTCTCTATTTTAATGTTTCATTATTATAATATTTATTATTTCTTAAGTGTTAAATAATATCTTGTATTTATTTTATAGGTCACTGGAACTATTTTCCTACCTGGAGAGATCCAGAATGAAACTCAGGTATATCACGGTCCGACATAGGTAATGGATCTAGGGGAAGACTAGTTTATATTATTAAATATATGATCACCCTTTGGAAAATGTTTTATAGGTAATATTTATATTTGGAATGTAATTTGGTTTTAGGTGTTGAGTGTAAGAATGTAATTGGATATCTCTTATTCTCTCTGGACATTGATTTTCCATGGGTATTCACTACTTGAGTCTTGATTTTGAAGCTCATTTTTTGACATTGTTGATGGATTTTGATATGATATGATAATAATTTAGACAATTATGAGAGGAGAGAAAATTTTAGAGGTGATATTGAGTTTCATATGTGAATAGGGGGAATGAAACTTGGATGCATATTTATCCTACATATACTATTAAATAGTGTGGAGCCCCTAAAGAATGGGTTTACAACCATTAGAGAGCCTAGTTCATGGTAGCCTCGTTGTTGACATGGTCTTGTATACAAACCAGCATTGTTCTATTTATACTCTTTAAATGTTGAATTCTTCCATTTCTTCTCATATTGAACCCTAATGTTTTTTTACCATTTTTGATAGGGTTATTTTGGAAGATTTATTGTATAATTGATGTGATTTTTGTTGATATTATGATTTATTTGTTTGTTTGTCCTTTAACGGAACAATTTTTTTTGGAAAGATGATTAGTTAGATAGAATGAGTGTTTAGTAAAATCTTTTTAAACTTTTTTGACCTTCAGGGGAGTTTTTAAGATTTCCCAATTATAGTTTTATCAAAATAATCATATTTTAAAATGCAATTTTGAAATTATTTTAGGATTAAAATGAATTTCATAGGGAGGTCTATTATTGTGTGGTGTAATTTTATTAATAGGTAATGGATGTATTGAGTATTTATTTTATGTTAGTTATTGTATTTTCCCCAATAGATCTTGATAAAAAATATCATGTTTATCTTAAGGAATATTCATTATATGGTTTCATCCCTTTCATAGAATAAACCTTTTCTTTTTCATGATTATACACAAACACAAAGTGGAGTGGTGGATCCGAGACTCTTTTTCAACTTAAAAATTCTTATATTAGTCCCTTAACACTTTCTATGGAGAATACTTGATGAATTAATAGAGTTTCCTTTGGTGAGTTTGTATTGAATTTGACATTTAGCAGTTTGAATGTTGGGTTTTTTCTTGGGGCATGTATATTTTCCTTATGTGGTTGTTTCTTTATGTAGACCTCTTTTGGTGTACATCAAGGATTTGTGTGGGTTTCTATTATGAATGATGATAGATTATTTACTAGTGTGTTCCCTATTTATTAAGATGAATATTGGTCTGGGGATGACTTGAGGTTAGATTCATGATAGGTTGACCATCGATGACCTTATATTTGTACATGACTAACTAGGATGACTATCGCCATCTGGATATACAAAACATAGTAGTTCTTGTTTAATTTTGTTCGGTTTACCATTAGAATGTGTTCAATACTTGAATTCTTAGTCTACACATTGAGTAAAATGATATATTTCTAGAGCCTATATTGTTTCTTTTATAGGCTTGTTTATGTGTTTTTCCTTTGGTGTTTTGTGGTTTAGATACCTTGTGGATCACTTTTTTAGTTTTCATTTATATATGATGGATTACTTTTGGGGTCTTTATTTATTTATGAATTAGAACCAACTCCTTTGGTAAATTATCATCAATGATAGAATTGATAATTTATTTAGTTATTATTATAGATTCATTCTCATTAGTGTTTTTTTGTCTCGTGGTGTCTTCCTCCCCTTATTTTACCATGTTAGTGAAATTATAAATGTTGGGGGGTATTCTTGATCTTTCTTCCACTTAAGATTTTTATATGTGATTATTTTTTATTATTTTTATAAATGGTCAAGAATATTGATGATTTATTCATTGTATATAAGAGATTTATCAAGGTTTTTTGGTTCCCTCCCGTAGGGTTCATTTTTGTTCTTTCTTCCCCAACCCACCTATTTTATTGTGGTTTTATTACAGATTTTTTATTGATATCGATGAATTATTTTGTATTTTTAGTGGGTATAAAAATACATAATGAGGATATTATAATACCCTATTTCATTGTATCTATGATTATATTGATTAAATTTATTTAATTTTGGGAAATTTATATTTTTAATCATATTGGATTTCATTTTCAATTTTTGCGGAATATTATTTTTTTAAATGGTTTCTATATAGTCACCATTATGGTTTTTAAACCGTGTTGGTGCCCTTATAGGGGGGAATCACTTGACTAGGAAACCTTTGCATATATAATTCATACATGCATGGTTAGAATGCTCGGCTCAGGGGACATCATGTAGTTACCATTATATATGCGCCTTGCCAAGTTCATTTTGTTCTCAAATGGTTTTTATTACATGGGTAATGCATGATTTGGATTAAACTATGAAATTCACCACATGAGTTGTGTTATCCTATTATGTATAAGGGTATTTCCCCATTGACTGTTCATTGTTTTTAGAAACCATGCAAGAGAATAGGGCATCGTGTGTTGTACTTAGTTTGTTCCATATCTATGGTTAGTGTAAGGTTTATCAAACCATGTATATTAACCATTATATGTTATTTCTTTATTAAAAATATGGTCTACCAGATATTCTTCTATATAATTAAGAGGGATTTCCCACCACGTTTCTCTAGTTTTTTTGGAGAATACAACTCAATATGGGGATGGATTTAGCTTCTAACAAAACATTTTATTTAAAATAATATAAAAATAAAATCCCTTACTTTATAAAAACAGCCCAATTAAATAAAAGAGTATAAATATATAATTGAAATACACTGAAGGATTTCACAAATACTTGATCAAAAATTTTCTAAAATAATTTAAAATATACATTTATTTTAAAGGAATCTAAAAACTTTTAGTGGATTATATAAAACAATATTTAAAGCTAACTATGAACGTATTGTCTTCCTAATAATGTTTTGAAAACAAAAACTAGTGTTTTATAACAAGGTAAATAATTCAAATAATCACATAGTATAGTAAAATATGGGTTCCATATCATGTTGAGACCAAGTCTTATCCACATTGAAGTCACACTGTACAATTATTTTAATTAAATAATAAACATGATCTATAACATGGATCTGGTTTTTACAAAAACCTTCACATAGATATTACTTGTTATACACAACCAAATAAGTAGTTATTCATGGTATAAAAAGTGGTAAAGAATAAATGAAATAATATTTAGTTCTATTCAATATTACGAAGGATCATGTGCTAATGAATATATATAGTAATGAAAAAATAGCTCAATAAGTAAGCTAAAATAGAGATGGGTAAACATAGGAAGATAGAATTTCTGAAGTAGCTCAATATTATTATATTCTCGTGACCAATTTTTATTAAATATGTTATTAAAAATATTCACATGTGTTTTCTTCTAAGAGGTTAGAAACCATATTTTCATGAAAGCATATAGTGAAGTAGTGTATATAGAAAGTCCTTAATATCTACATATTAGTATATCTAACCTATTTCTTTTTCCCATGACTATATATTCTTTATAAAGTGGATAAATTCTCTAATTATATATTGTTGTACATTCATAAAATAATCTTTTTACTCATAATTCTTATCTTGTAACTTTAAATTATCTGAATTTTCAATAAATTATCCAAAATAAATTCACTATTAATTTAATTTTACTTTATAGATTAAATTAGAGCCAATCACTTATTCTTCACTTAATCATAGTCACATTGTCTTTTGTACACCTTCTTATATTTAATTTACCTTTTCATCACAATCTAAAGTCAATTAAATTTGAAGTTACATTCCCTAATCACTTTGTTAATTAATTTAATGACTTATTTTCATCACGATGTTAATTTTTTTATTCATGTAGTTAGTTATTTTCTTCATCTAGAAAAATCTTTTCATCATGAAATTTGTTCTTTTCTTCATTCAATTAGTTATTTTCATCATGTAGTTAGTTCCATTCATTATGTGTTCACTTTTATTCTTCATGCATATTGTTCCTTTTTTTATATTGTATCTTCATTTATTCATGTGGTATATTGACTCCATTGTATGGTAACATGACCTTAAACATACTATTAGTACTAGAATTGGTAAACGATACCTCATATGACATATGGTTACTTATTTTATCATTATATTGCATGAAAATCAACATAGAAACACTTATATGCAGTTACATCCCATTATAATCAGTTTAACTTCTTCTTACAAGATCTGGATACTGTAACTTCCTAAGATTTACATTTTCATGGTTTTTTTAGAAAAAAATATACTATAGAAAACATTATATTATTTAATAATGTAAGAAACATGATTTAATTATTTAAAATGAGGGGTTTATAGATTAATGAAACAATATCCCCCATATTGATGATCACAAATTATGAAAAATATTGGAATAGAATTGAAACATCATAAACCCCCATTGGGATTAAGAATAATTATACATTATTAAATATTACAAAATGATAATGAAAAAATTCATAAAATAATTCCGTTCTATGAAGGACATGAATCAAAACGCATTTTTTAATTTCTGATTAAATAGGATTATAAAAAAGACCCTATGAGGTACTCCAATAAAAATTATAATTAGACACATCACTAACATAAGAAGGGAGATTAATATAATTTCATTTAGATATATAAGCTAATTATATAGGGTTTGGTTGTGGTAAATATGTTTAAGTGTGTTCCTGAATAAACACACACCAAGAAACTGGGAAAAGTTGATGACCAACTTGTCTATAATACAACCCAAAAGTATTTGTAGAATAAATTATATGAGTGGATGAAGAAATGAGCCAGGTAGAGGCAAGATGATAGTATTGAATGTGTAAATGTATGGATTAAGTAATTTAATGAAGTCTTTCAAAACTATTGAACCATGATACATTACTGAAAAAGCATCCTCAATCTATAAAAAGGATTCAACAACTAAAGTAATAACCATTAATTTATACAATAGATATTTAAATTCCTACATAAACAGACGCATTATAAGATCATTGGCCAAAGAATTGAAAATGGTTTTTAGATCAAATTTGGTGAGGATCTCACTAAGATAAAAATAAATAGTCTTTTGGATTAAGTCTCTATATCTATAAACATTATTTACATCATTTCTATCCAGCACCAATGTCTTTGCATATGTGTTTGAAAACCATGAAACACCATATATATGGTTTTCAAGAACTCATCCATGATTAATTTAAATTCAAAGTATATATATCTTTGGTTTGGTATTTAAGAAAAAAACTTCTTATGGGAGAAATATTTGTAATATTAGATGATGAATGAGGATTACTAGAAGCTGAATGAAAAAAATGAATTCATAAATCAACGATCTCACTGAAAAATAATATCCTAATGATATACCTGTTGATCCCTAACACATTACCTAAAATCCTAAATCTTATTCTTCATAAGATCCATTTTAAGATGATGTTTAGTTTGAATATGATATATGATAAGAGTAATTATCATGGATATGTCCTTTTCTCTAATTGGATCCATCATGATTCTAAATGAAATACATAACTCATTCAAGAACCAAAAAAATATCATTTGAAATCATTAAAATATTATTTTTTAATAGGGTATATAGAAAGAGATGAAAATGGTATAGGAGTTTATGGGTTAGAAAAATACTAACAACCATCTATATCACCTTCATTTTACAATGGATATAGTCTCAAAGACTGGACATCTAGATTAATTTCATATTATTCATCAACATCAATATGATCTATATAAAGATATCCAATATAAGATAGAATATTTAAATCCACTAGATTCTATATATATTTAGTAGTTATAATAAAAATTTCTTCATGAAGTTGGTCAGTTGATTTCCAAATATGAGATACATCATGTCTTTCTTGAGAATAAATCTTTGACCTAATGTTAGATTTTTATTTTAAAATAATTTTTTGGAAAACATGTGGGACCTCCAAGTTCCAAACATAAATATTAAACACTATATAAGATAAAAAAATTATGGAAAAACTAATTGAACCTATTAGACATAATCACCCTATATAATTTTTATAAAAGAACATTTACCTTTTTATATGGTTTATAATTGATAATGTATTTGAATTGGTGGTCCAATTTGTCTCAAGCTTGGAGGAGCTCCTTGATTATTATCTTCTTATAGTTCAAGACTCTTGATAGAATTATATTTTTAATGTTTATCCAATCACTATGATCCTTGTTTTCTTTTCACTTTAATTGGTAACACATTCAAAAATTTCACATCTTTATTAAAATCATGAATAATCAAGACCGTAACAATCATCTCTTCATCAATGTGATGAAGAAGATCTCAAATGTTTTTCTGTATCCACCACATATGTTTCCCGCTATGAGCCAACCATGTTCTTTATTGATGCATTGACAATATCATCCACCATTCATAATTGACAAAGAGATATATATGGAATCATAAAAATCAATAAAAGCCTCTTTATATATGAGGGGGTATTCAACCATATCACATTTCTCAATATCTTGATCCTTAGAGAAACCAACATCGACTATATTAATTCAACTCACCATATTCATGAAGAATTTATTCACTTACTCATTCTTAGATGATCATCATTTGTTTCCTTGGTCCCAACAGTTTTCCCAACCTTTTCTCCATTTTTTATAGATGTTTGATTAAAATTTATTCCCTTTGGATATCTTCCTTTTTCTCACAATGACATTATATGTATCCCTCTTCTCTGTTGATCCCTTTATCTTTCTTGGGTTGTGAAGACCTCAATGGGTTCCTCCATTTCTACTGTATTCTTGAATTATCCATAACTCCAACCTAACTCTAACCCTGAGTAGAACCCTGAATCATTTGGATTGTGTCCATGAGTATCAATTCCCAAATAATAAAAATTATTATTAATTTTAATAGAGGAAAATATCCTTTGCCGGTTTTTTATTCATACAACATTTACCCAACTCCCTAGATCATCTGACATTTCCTGAAATTTTAAATTTATTTTCCTTGGTGAGAACTACTCTAGTACCCCTAGTTTAAGGTATTCATACTTTTTATGAATTTTTATGTCATTAATGTTCTTGGGATTAGTTGGGAAGAGGTTGTGTGAGTTTAGATTGGTTTCTAATAAACAATGAGGCATTTTTAAAGCATCACGATTTGTGAATGGTTAGAGGAAGCTGTGAGAGATGAAACTATGTGGGTAGTGGGGTTACGCGTGGATTCAACACGATTTTTCTAAACATTTTATAAGGTCATGAAAGATTACCCTTTTTGGTAAATAAGTTTCACAGTTAGCACATAGTTTGTCGAACTGTCCAAACTATCTGTGTTGCCTGAAAAAATGTGGTTTTCTTCAAAATATAGGCTTAGTCGGTACTTTCCTAATTACTCGAAAATTTCTCCCACTGATGACTAACCCTATATTTCATCTTCTCAACAGTTAAGAGTGATATCCCACTCTACTTGGAAGAGATTTTAAGGGGTTTCTTGGCGGTTTGATGGAGGTTCATCTCAGGTCACTCTTCTCTATTTGTTGGTTTTTGGTCTTCTCTAGATCTACCCTTCCCTCTCTCTCGGTTTTCTAGATCTACATATTTTATTTTTAGATATATATTTTTTTCCTTAAATGGTGATATAAGGTATATTTTATGACATGTAATGGAATCTATAGTTCTTTTGGTGGAACTTTTCCCGGATTTGTGATGCGGTGGCTTATTGGTTGATTTCACTAGAACCTAAAGGCAACTGGATTCTCTCTTATCTCGACATTGTTATAAATAGATGTGAACTACCAATTTATTTGGTTTTCCTAAATTAATTTGTTATTTTGAAATGAATAATTTTTTAGAAATCCCTTTGGTAATGTTTTTGGTAATTTTTGGGAAAAGGGGTTTTGTTGTGAAATCTTCTTATTGTAGGATTTTAAGAGGTTGATTTTAAAATCGGTAACTTGGGATGTTTTATATAAATAGTTTGAAAATATGGATTTTAAATAAAGTGGTTTTTTTATAGAAATGTAATATGACATGGATGTTTCTTCATTGGATTTTTTGTTTATGAAATGGTTATTATCATGTTTTTGTGGCCTTGGTGTGTTTGTGTT
Organism: Viscum album; assembly: GCA_963277665.1. NCBI lineage: Eukaryota > Viridiplantae > Streptophyta > Magnoliopsida > Santalales > Viscaceae > Viscum > Viscum album. Next base: position 673,709,863 of record OY728133.1, read on the forward strand.
TGGTTAATGGCATGTGAATGTTATGTTTGTGGTTGGAATGATGCGAATTCGGTGGGGAGTACCACTATAACAGGTAGATGGAGAGAGGATAGATGGTCCGACATCAAGGATAGGTTTATGGGATTAACCACTTGATTTTGAAAGTAGTAAATGGGTTGGGACAAGAATTTACACCATGTTTATTACATTGTTGTGTTCTTCTATGTAAGATAAAAATTGCTATGATAATGTGGATGTGTGGAATGGCTTGTGGCATGTTGTTCCAGATTCCAATGTGTTGGGTGTAGTTGGGTGAAAATGGATTGTTAATGGTTTTTTTGTCTTGTTGTACATTGTTTCAGTATTTTATTTTTTTGTAAACAATTTTATATAAATGTGTTAATGGATTTATCATAGTGGCATGTATAGGGAAGTCCTTTGGGAAAAACCTACAATGTATTTTCACTTACCCACTTTTTTTTCACTTGGGTGATTTTTTAGACGTTATGTGTCAGGATATAAGTAAGATCAAATCATCTCATCTTTCTAGAGGTTCGACATGATGTTTTGGTGATGTTGTGGTTCATAGAGAATGGAGCTAAGTGTGAATCTATTGACGATGTCTTAGTTATTTGGAGTGTTGTTCGGTATAATTCTACTGGGTACTTTGATATTTGGAATGGTTGTATTTTTCATGTGGGTGTATTTTGGAATAGTATGGTTATCTTTTTATAATGTATCAGTTTGGTTTTTTTGTTGACTTGCATCTTGTAGTTTGTTGATCGTTGATTAGTTGGGTTTGTTGGTTTTATCTCATGGGATAATTGTTCCCCAATTTATTCTTGAATCCCCATACATTTATTTCCATCCATTGGTCCATTGGGAATGCCTATTAAGGACAAGTAGTATTCATCCTCCCTCTCAAGGCAATGGGATGGGTCGAGATGTTACAAGTCTTATCAGTTTGTTCAATTATTGGCTTTCAAGTGAGAGATGGTGTACAGTCCTTTAGTGTTGACATTCATTCTTGATATATTCCATTAGTAAGGATGGTAGCAAGGCATAGTATTTTCAGAACATGTAATGTATATAATAAAACTAGATAGCTACCCCATTAATTCTAAACTTCATTATAACAACCCATACTTTAGATACATGGTTATTACTTTATAATTGAAGCATACTTTTTAAACATATAAAAAAAACATGGTAGAACCGTATATGTATAGTGTCTTTAGAAACTGGGAAACATAAAAAACTTGTTCATAAATCATCTAAATTGTCTCCCTCTTATTTCATCATAACTAGAGTCCCTTTTTGGAATATCCAACTTAATAATCTTCTCCCCGACCCGGGGAAAAGAAAACATACAAAAGGGTGAGCTCAAATGCTCAATAAGTGTAAAAAAAATAAATATCAATCATGTCATATTCATAAGAACACAACATTTTGAATATCCTAACCCGCAAAAGAGATCATAATATCATAACAAGGGATAAATCATAATAGTGAAATGTAATCCCAATAATCATAAGATAAAACATGAAAATCTATGGCACACACTCATAATAATAGAAAATCATTTCATTTTATTCATGAATCATTTCCAACACGAACATAGCAGACAAAGTCAATTATTGAACCAAATTCACTCCTCGTTCCAGTCCTATATCACTAAACCAGATTAACTTGCCATTCTAGCCATGTCAATCTCATGAGATATAAATTGTTACCTAATGCATTGGAGGGAGATATAGGTCCCACCCATATCATCATGAAACCATTCTTATGTGTGCCACAAAATCATAATTCATACATTATAGCATAACCCATGTAATAAAAATGGGATTCTTAAACATCATGACATCATAAAACAGTTCATATAAGATAAATGAATTCATAAAATTAATTCCATCACAACATAATCAAATAAATTTAATAATAGGGATAGAAATAGATCCCTATATTATCTTATATGGGAAATAATTTTTATAAAACACTTGAACTCCATTCTTGAAGAAAACATCCTTTCTACTTCAAAAACATTTTTCCTTTCTTAACATGTCATAAAAAATTATTCTAAAAGAAGTTAATTAAAAATAAACATGAAAATTTGTAAAGGAAGAATCATGGAAATAATTCTCTATAGAATCATAAAAATCCATTCATTCCATATAAGTTAAAAAAACATTCTTCTCGTACTTTGGCTGAAAAAGTCAAAAAGTATCTTGTATTGAAAATGAAAAAAGATTCCTTTCATATCTTTTAATAATAATTCCACAATATGTAAAATTGGATTTAAACAATTTTTGGAGGATATAAATAATATTACATATTGAGGAAACATGTATGTGGATGATAAATATTCCCAAGTAAATTCTAAAGTATAAACAATCTCTGATAAAAATGAGATTGCGAGATTTTCCCTTACCTTAGGTCTGATATGCTTCGTACGTATCTGAACCTCCTGTGTAATTATTTAAATAATTTCATTGACTTATTTAAGAATCATATTAATTGTTATTATATCATACATGGTCATATTGTAATCTTTTTATTAGTAATATTCCACTTCTAATTGTTATTCGGGTGTTCATTGCTTTATGTTCATACGCATGTCTTGTCGAATAAATTCTTATTCCTCTTTTTAGGTTATATATACCTTATTTACAGAATGGTATTAGTGTAATATATATCATATTTATTCATTAAATTCATTTATATAATCATTATTCAATGAAGATCATGTATAACGAGTCACATCACATCATGGAGATGGTTGGTCGTACGTACGCACGAGTGATGATAACATTCCCATAACTATTGAATGGTATTGTAGTGGAAGATGGAATGTCTCAGAATTTGTATCATTTTATAATAATCATATATAGTTATTTTTTACACCATTATACCGATCCATTAAGATGGTGGTGGAAAACAGATTACACAACAGCATGGAGACAGTATTCTGTACGTACACACACGCAATGATTTCATTTTCCGTAGGATGGATAAGAGGTGAAATATGGTTGTATCATTTTTATAATAACATATAAGTATATTATTGATACTGATGTTATTAATTTATGATGAAAAAAATAAATAATATGAAGTAGAAGAAGAAATAAAATGGAAATAATCGGTAAACGATATTACCTCTTCTTTGACGTGCCTTTTCTTAACCTCCTCTTAGTGCTCTAAAGTTGGTCTTTGAAGATGACCAGGACCTCTAGTATGTTTCTAGGGAAGTGGAGAAGAGAAATTGTTATGGTTTGGCTGATCATTGAATTCTCAAAGTTGTTTAAAGATGATATAGGGTTGTAATCTCATCAACCAATAAAATATAGATAAGTTGGAATTTATTTTAAACATTATCAACTTGATTTACCCTTATATAATCTATTTAATTTTAATTGTGGTAATAATATTCTAAATTTTATATCAATATAAATAATAACTTATATGTTGTAAATTTTCTATAATTGTATAATTTTTTACATTGTCGACCATAGAAATTTTATGTTTTAATTTTTAAAATTTTTTTAATCAATTTTATAATATGTAGTTTTTATAAAATAACAATAGTGTCAATTTGAAAACAATTCATTTATTTGAATTTAAATAAAATATAAACAGAAGATATGTTCAAAGTAAATGATTTAATAGATTCATAACATTTTATATTTATCTATAAAATTAGTGGAGCACATTAAATAGTTCATATAATATTTATTTTAATAATTTTAAAATAATTTATTTGATAATTCAGTCAACTAAACAATTTCAACATCACTATTGTGTAATAATTAATGACAATTATTTAATCCCTAAAAATTATAAAAAAATTCACATGATGTATAAAATTTTATTATATTTATGGAGGCTATTAATGTTCGATGTTTCATGAAGTTTATCACTAAATTAAAATTATTATACTTATAAGATTTAAGAGTGTGACATGTTGTCGCTTTCTTTAGTTTTAATAATAATTAAATTATTCTAATGCTCAACAGACCATAAAATGAATTTATTCTGACCCTTAGATGATAAGGGTCTACTTTTAGTCATCCAATAGAATTTTGGTAGGTGTTAGTGTAATTTTATAATCTTATTTTAACCCTTAATTACCCGATTTACCTTTAACTACCGTAATTAAAAATTACCATTGTCACTATTCATAATATCAAAAAAATTAAAAGTAAACTATTAACATAATTTGGACCAACTGAATCCAAATATTGAATCCATTTTTCATAATTATAAACACAAAAGTTGTAGTAATTAATTTAAAATTAATCCCTTTGTTAATAAAACGTTTTTTAAAAGTTAAAACATTGCCAAAGATTGAAATATTTTTACATATGAATTCAATGTAAAATTAATGGTAATGACATAGATTATATTAAATGGTAAAAATATATTCTATTTATACTTTAAAAACATTCAATATTATAATTTAACAATATAAATTCTTGCGATGTCAAATTTTTTTAATTAAAATATTGCGTGTTTTTACTAATCATTAAAATAAGGAAGTTATCAGAATAATATGAAAAATTTATCCAACATAATTTTTGTAAACTGATTCTAGAGAAGAATTTTATTTTTTCAAATTGAACCTATAAATATGTCAAAACTAGATTAAAATTTTTTGCGCCATCAAAAGGTGGAAAAATTGCATTTTTTTAAAAAATAATTATTTTACCTGAAAAATGTATTTTGATCACATAACATGTTTTAGAAAATGTGTAAGATGAAAAATAATGTTATAAAATTAAAAATTTCATTAATATTATTCATAAAGGCTAGTCCATAATAATATTATAACAATATATCGTTGTTTAGTGAAACTCGATATTGCGTACAACACACGCTATCGAGGAAGGTTTCGCTTTCGTAAAATGCAGGTCAGGCTAGTGTTGTGTGTAGTGAAAGATTCCTTTGATGTTGAATATAACATAAGACATAAAAAATAATATATCTTATAAAATATCAAGGCGTTACATTCTACCCCCCTTAAAAAGAATTTCGCCCTCGAAATTCGCAACATCGTAACAAACAGATGAGGATTCCTCTCCCTAATCATATCCTCAAGCTCCCGTGTAGCTTATTTTAATTGGTGCTTCCTCCATAAAAATTTCACCAAGTGAGTGGTCCTGTTCCATAGATCTTTTTCACTACGATCCATAATCTTTATAGGTTGTTCATCATAAGAAAGATCTTTCTCCAGCGGTACAACTTCTGATCTCAGTACTTGTGAAGGATCGTGTATGTACTTTCTCGGGATAGATACATGGAACACATCATGAAATTTAGAGAGATTCAGTGGAAGCCCAAATCGGTAAGCTACCTTCCCAACATGATCTAGTATTTCAAAAGGACTAATATACCTAGGTCTCTACTTTCCCTTCATTCCAAATCCCATTACTCTCTTATAAGGAGATATTCGTAAGAACCCATTATCACCCACTTCAAACTCTAGGTCTTTTCTTCGGTTGTCAGCATAACTTTTTTGTCGACTCTGAGCTTCTATTATGTGTTGTTGAATAGATCTGACCATTTCTGAAATCTCATCTACATGATCTGGTCCTAATAGCTTTATTTCCCTAAATTCATCTCAACAAGTTGGAGTTCTTCATTTCTTTCCCTAGAGATTTTTATAAGGAGCCAACTCAATACTGGAGTGAATGATATTATTATAAGAAAATTCCACCAAAGGTAGGTGTTGATCCCAACCACCATTGAAATCCATAGAGAAAGCTATTAACATGTCTTCTAGAGTTTGAACTATTCTCTTAGACATACCGTCTATTTGATGATGATATGCAGTGCTGAAACTCAACTCTGTATCTAGATTATGCTGAAGACTTTTCCAAAACTTCGAGGTAAACATCGGATCCCGATTAGATATAACGGAAAGTGGAACTCCATGCAATCTTACAACTTCCTTTACATATATCCTGGCATAATGATCCAGAGAGAAATATTCTCTAATTTAAATGAGGTGTGGTGACTTCGTAAGACGATCAAATATGACCCAGATAGCATTTTTTCTTTGTATATTTTAGGAAGTCCGGTGACAATGTCCATAGTGACGTTTTCCCATTTCCATTCGAGTATGGGTAATGGTTGTAACATCCCCTTACACTTTTGTCTCTCATCTTTAACTTGCTGAAAAACCAAGCATCGAGAGACATATTCGACAACATCTATTTTCATGCCATTCCATCAAAAGTACTCTTTTAGGTCCCTATACATCTTCGTGCTTCCATAATGAATAGAGAATGAAGAACTATGAGCATCATCCAGCAGATCCTTCTTTAATTATGGGATGGGAGGAACACAAAACCGATTCTTGAACTTTATTATTTCATCACAATCAATGTAAAATTCACAAACATTTCCCAACTTCATTTGTAATTCTACATCTTCTTTCTGTGACTCATTAATCTTCATATGTATATATGGTTGAACATTCATTTTAGAAAGATATTATTTTTCCCCTACCATTATAATTACAACATCCATCCTTTGTAAATCCATAAATATTGGATCTTTTTTTATCCTCATCATGGATAAGCTAGCATGGTCTTGTCGACATAATGCATCTGCCACCTTGTTTTCTTTCCCAGGGTGAAAATGAATTGAGTATTCATAATCCAAAATCAAATCCAACCTTATAGATAGCAAGGGAATTAATAAGACAAAATGGAATCACTATAAATTCATAGTGTCTATACCTTGTACGGAAATCCATCGTTGGTATATCATCCCTTTTGACCCTTAATTGATGATACCCTGAATGAATATTACTCTTGGAAAAGTATTGAGCTTTGCATAGTTGGTCAAATAAGTCATCAATGCATTGGAGAGGGTATTTTTTCTTGATAATGATCTTGTTTAGTTCTGGATAATCAATGCAGAGTCTCATTGATCCATCATTCTTCTTAACAAATAAAATAGGTGCTCGCCAAGGTGACACACTAGGGCATATGAATCCTTTATCATGATTCTCTTGGAGTTGCTTCATCAATACCTGCAACTCAATTGGGGCCATTCTATAAGGTGTCTTTGAAATATGCATAGCACCTAGTATGAGTTCTATTGAAAAAACAACTTAACGATTTGGTGGAAGACCTGGAAATTCCTCCGGAAAGACATCATCCAACTATCATACAATGGGAATATTCTTAATCATGATTTTCTCTCCAGCCATTTGAGATAAATAACTTATATTTAGTGGAATCAAGACCCAAAAGAAGGATGAAATTTCCAATGGAAGTTTATGGTCATCCTTGCATCGATAGATGGTCATGTAGGATCGAAATAGTGATGTAGATGCTCAATATACAAGAGGGGGGTGAATTGTATACTTTAAAAATTCCTTTGGAACTTTTAAAGTTAGTTACGAATAACTATGTTTTCCTTAAGCAAAGGAATGGTCTATGTTTAACAAAGTTAAACTAAGAAAATTCACAACACCTCTAACACCGAATGCAAACTTGGAAAGAGATTCCGAAAGTAGGTTCTGGAAATATGGTTCCAGAAATTGAAACTTAACAAAAGATTACAATATGAGATTCTTCCTTAAAGCGTATAGAATCTAAATGAAACAGAGTACAAGTAAGGAAGTATAAGAAAGTTATACTTTCCTTATAATACAAAATTCAGTGGAATATAAACATGTAGTAGAACTACAAGTAACAAGATATAAGTCTTTTAACACAAAGAGAAGGGTATCCAACAACCTTGGATAAAGATCACTTGATTTATACTTTCAAGAAAGTATGTCTTACCTACACCAAGGTAAGCCCTCAATACGAAGATCGGAGTCTCTGTATTGCTATCCCCGCAAGCCCTCAACTTCAAGGTAGTTGGCAACCTATGTCTTCCTCAGCAAGGAAGCCCTCGAACATCAAGGTAGCCGGCACCTCTGTCTTCCTATCCCCGGAAGCCCTCGAATGTAATCACTAAAATTCGGAGTTTCACGAAGATTTGAGAGTTAATAAGAGACTCTCTCTCTAGAAATCACTTCAAGAAGATTAGTCAGCCTTTTTGTAGCACTTTTTTCAGCACTGAGCTCTTTCAAATGAGCTCTTATTTATAGTCAAATTTCCAACGGTCGGCTCCTTCTTCCAAAGATCATATTTTCCATGAAATTCGGAAGGACCTGTATAAGTGTAACTCAACCAATGGTTAATAAGAAAAAGAATAGATGACATCATTTTATAACAAACTTTGTATAACTGAATGTACGACATCGTTTTGGAATGAAACAAAATGTAAGTAAAGACAAATTAATAGTTCGGAGTGTTAATCGAGTCAAATGTTCAGATTCTAATCATAATGAATTTCAGAGTCTATGTTAAGAAATGTTCGGATTCTATTTTATAAGAAATCAGAGTCTGGTTTCATCAGAGATCAGATTCTAAATCTATAGAGTTCGGATTCGAACTGCTTAAAAGTTTGGAGTCAAACTTCTTAAGAGTTTGGAGTTGAACTTCTTAAGAGTTCGGAGTCGAACTTCTTAAGAGTTCAGAGTCGAACTTCTTAAAATTTCGAAGTCAAATTTTTAAGAGTTCGGATTCTAACTTCTTAAGATTTCAGAGTCGATCTTTTTAAGAGTTCGGAGTCGAACTTCTTAAGAGTTCGGAGTCGAACTTCTTAAGAGTTAGAATTAGAACTGCTTTAGAGTTTGGAGTCCAGAAGTCGGATTAAAACTATATTTCAGATCACATCCATGATTCGGATCCTAAAAACAAAATGCTCCAACTATTCATTATAAGGCTCCAAATATTTGGTTGCGATTCCGGTTTTTGATTTTAATGGAAAAAGTAGCTATGGATAAGAAAATCTATGTTAAGGTAAATTTCTTTAAGAAAGTAAATTTTCCTTATTTGTGTAATAATATTATTTTCTTAAGTATAAGGTGTTTGTGATTTTCAAAACAAGAAGGAATGGAAAAGTCATAAGGAAAACCGTATTGACTTAACAATCTCCCCCTTTTTGGAAAGCACAAACATCCTTTTGAAAAACTATATAAGGATGAAAAGAAAAATTTCATTATACTATTTAAAACTTATCTCCCTTCGTTCATGAATAGAAGTGAATACAACTAACTCTCCCTTAGGCATTGAAACTCTAATGATTATATTCTGGGTTTCCGGAGTAGAGTATTCATTATTGTAAGAATGAAACAAAACGTAGTGGGAAACTCCCCCTTTCCTTAAGGATATTTATCTCAGAAATTTTTCTTTTCTCCTCCTTAGGAATAGTTCTTTTTCTTTCTCCCCCTTTCTGATTTTCAAAAATAATTGAAGGGAATGGAAAACAAATTATGCTACCTGAAACATTAGTATACAATAGGAGACAAACCAAACAGATAATCATTTCATTAGAGTTGTGGGAAAAAAATTACAAGGAAAGACAACTACAACAAAAGATCGAAGTGGGTTCATTTGTCTTCCTTTTCATTTGGAATAATCTGCTTCAACCAGGCTTTGAGTTTCTTCATGTCTCTTTAGTCTTCCTCTCGTTGCCTCTCCAAGGCTTTTATCTTTTCTTCTTGAGCTTTTAACAGCTGTTCTTGAGCCTCGAAGGCATATTTTTGTAAATTCAACAACTCATCCTGCTTCTCCATCCTCTGGTGAAACTCAATCTGGAAATCTCTTTCAAATTTCCAATTCTGAGATACTGAGTTAAGCTTTCCATTCAGATCCCTGACTTGTTGATTTCAGACATTTTCTTCCTGGGTCAACTTTTCAGAAATTTCAGTAACCTTTTTATCCTCCATTCCAAAATCACTTTGAACATCAGCCTGAAAATTTTCAATGTGTACTAAATCTTCGTCCACTCTCTTAGACCACTTGGTTACTTTACTACAAGATTTCCTATGCATGTCATAATCGATCAGAAAACTTTTCTGTTTAGCTTCCAACTTCACAAACTTATCTATTACCATGTATAAGGAATCCGATTTTTGATTCATAGATTGTTGCAGCAACTGGCATCTAGAATCTATAGTTGGAAGAATCAGTATTGTGTCCACCAGCTTTCTCAGAGATTGTACCACAAAATCAAGCCCGTGGGATGATGATTCTGAATCCGAGACTTCTTTCTGAGATTCCTCTTCTTCAACTGGCATCATCTTCCTTCTAGAGGTACCACCAACCTCTTTCTTTCTAATGATATCCTTAATAGGTGTCTCCATTAAAGTTTTCTTTCCTTTATCGGATTTCGGAATGGATTGCAAATTTGGAGAAACTTCCTCAGATTCAGAAACTTGAACAATCTGATCTTCATCTGGTTGTTGTCTTTCTTTTCCTTCTTCAAGATATTTCCTTTGATAGGATTCTTCTTCATCAAACAGCTCATTTTCTTCTTCTTCCTCTTGTTGTCGCTTGCCGGCTTCCTCATCTCCCTTCCCTGGAGATACTATTTTTCCGGATTTAGCCTTATAATCCTGAAACTGTTTGATCAAGGTATCTAGATCTTCACTCTCCTCCTCTTCTTCTTCTTCTTCCTCTACTTGTTCTACTTCTTACTCAACAGCTTTAGAACCTTCTTTCACAGATTCTACTGCAAGTTCTTTACCCTTTCTCTTTTCCAGAGTGAAAAAATTTTTTTCTGATGTTTCTGGTAAAGAAGTTTCGACTCTGAAAGTTTCTGGAACTGGAAGCCTTTCAGAGGCCAACTCTTTACCTTTTAGCAACGATTGTACTAGTTCAACTTCAGTCATCTTCTTCCTCAACTTCTTTTCCTTCGTTTGTCTTTCCATCTCCTTAGCAGCTTTTTATTTTAAAGCCTTAGCCTCAGCAGGGTCGAGTCTGAATTGAGGATCCCCTTCCTTACTCATTTCCTTATCTTTCCTCCATTTTTCTGCTACTTCATCTGTATAGATTTTCTACTTCTTCGGTTTGGGTGCTGCAGATTCAGTTTCCTTCGGCTGAAGAAATTCTTCATCAGTAACTACTTCCTTAGACTTTCTCTTCTTCTTTTTCTTTTTTAAAGGTTCTGGAGATTGTGTTTCTTTTTCGGCTGCTTCAAATTCTTCCACAGATAGGGGGTAAAATTCACGGGATTCACTAGAAAATCCCATCTTCATTCTATTAAGCATATCATCACTGAAAAGCATGAGCTTGCAATTCTGGATCGTTGCTTTGCAGGAAACTTTGAAAGATTCTAAGAATCGAAAAATCAACTTAGATAATACAGCTGGATACATTATAATCTGAGCTCTCGGATTCCCTTCTTTGATATTCTTGATCGTAACCAAGACATGCCTTATCAGATTTATATTTCTTAGATTTACCAAAAAATCTAAGACATAGATATCACTCTTCTTCAGATTGTCTTTATCTCCTCTTCTCGGAACCAGAAAACCTTGCACCCATACTTGCAGTATTCTATTATTCGGAGTGAGCCGATCAATCTTAGTAGTTGAATCATCCTTGATCACAAGACACTGCAGCGATTTTTCATAAACGAAACTTCCTTGCACATCTGGAAGTTTGTGAGAGAAAAATTCAGCTTCTCCCTCATATGCTATACCAACCAGGCTAGCTGCCTTAGTGTAAACAAGTATATAAGTCTTTCCATAAGACTTAAAAGAAAATTTTTCTCTACCATCTTCCACTAGGAAGGAAACAGACTCATAAAATTCTATCAACAAGTCAGTGTAAACCGGATCCTGTTTATCTGACTTGGCTATGCAGACGTCTTCCCATCCATTTAGTCTAATATTTTTCGAAATAATAGAGTCAAGCTTATAAAAATACGGATGGAATAACCTTTCTCTGTAAACTAACCACATTGAAATTGGTTTCGTAGTTGACATATCTTGTGAAGTTCTTCAATAGACATTCAGAGTGAAGTAGATTGTAGAATTCGGATCAGCTTCACAAGGTTCGGAAACGGCCTTAAGAGGAGCAGTAGGGCTTCGAAACGAAAAAGCTTGAAAACCGATGTGGGACAAGTCTCGGGACCGCCTTTTATAGGCAAAGAAAATGACCATTGGTCTTCCAATGATCATCCAATGGTTGAAAATACTTTGATCTGATCTGACGGTTGAGAATAACCCCGAAAAAAAGGACTCCGATCTTTTGAGGTTTTTTTTTTAAATAAAATATTCGGAATTGAGGCTAAACTAGAATCCTAACTAAACAATGAAGATATCAGTAAGCAACAATTCGATTACAAATCTATATGTAGGGAAATCATAACTTTCGGATTGACAAGAAATATTATTTGAAGTTGGTAATATTCTTCTTAAAAAACATTATTATGAAAAGTCTAGTAAAAAAAATCGTTACGAAATGCCCAGTCCGAAAATTTTTGTTCTGAAAATTGTCAGTACTTGAGTTCCATTCCAGAAGATTTCGAAAGAAAAAAAATCCGGAAAATTTCAGTTCTGAAAATTTCCATTCCGGAAGTCTTAGTTCTGAAAAGTTTGAAATCAAATTTTTTTTTTAAAAAAAATTTATTCTAACAAACAAATGTACTCCCCCTCTGAAAAGGAGTTTATTACTATAAGGAGACTTTTTCAACAGAATTTTAATTAAGAAGGATTACCTTACGGTTATCATCCCTAACTTCTGTTTAATGTATTCAAATCTATCAGAAGGCAAAGATTTTGTGAAAATATCAGCAAGTTGATCTGGTGTTCCGATAAATTGAAGAATGATATTTCTTTTAAGTGTGTGATCCCAAAGAAAGTGATGCCTAATATCTATGTGTTTTGAACGGGAGTGATGTGCAGGGTTCTTGCTGAGGGCAATGGCACTTGTGTTATCACACAAAATTTGAGTTTTAGTAAAACTCAAGCCATAGTCTGTGAGTGTGTGTTTCATCCACAACACTTGAGCACAACAACTTCCAGCTACTACATATTCAGCTTCAGCAGTGGAAAGTGCTACAGAATGTTGTTTCTTGCAGGACCAAGAAACGAATGAATCTCCTAAGAAATGACATGTTCCGGATGCACTCTATCTATCCATTCTACATCTACCAAAGTCAGCATCAGAAAATCTTTTTAGAACAAAATCATTTCCATAAGTATAAAATAATCCTAGAACCATGGTTCCCTTAAGGTAGAGAAAAATTATTTTTACCGCCTTTAAGTGAGATTCCTTAGGATTGGATTGATATCTTGCACATAAGCTTACTGAAAACATTATGTCTGGTTGACTAGCTATTAAGTATTGTAGACATCCTATCATACCTATAAAAGATGTTTGATCTACTGGTTTCCCAGCTTCATCAAAATCTAAAGAGTTTGAGGTACCAATGGGAGTACTTATACTCTTGGTGTTGTCATAACCATACTTTTTAAGAAGATATTTAATATACTTATGTTGAGATATGTAGGTTCCTTCTGGTTTTTTAGAAATTTGAAATCCAAGGAAAAATGTTAACTCACCCATCATAATCATTTCAAACTCAGATTTCATTAGACTAGCAAAAGAGTCGGTCAAAGATTGCTGAGTTGAACCAAATATGATGTCATCAACATAAATTTGAACAATCAAAACTTTTTTATTATCTTTATTTATAAAAAGAGTTGGATCTGCAATTCCCTTAACATAGTTATTTTGATGAAAAAATCCAGTGAGTCTATCATACCATGCTCGTGGGGCTTGATTAAGGCCATACAAAGCTTTGGTAAGTCTAAAAACATGATCAGGATGTTTTGTATCTTCAAATCCTGGAGGTTGTTCAACAAAGACTTCCTCTTGAACATAACCGTTAAGAAAAGAAACTTTTACATCCATTTGGAAAAGTTTGAAATTAAATAATGCTGCAAAGGCAAGTAGAATACGGATAGATTCAAGTCTAACTACTGGAGCATAGGTTTCTTCATAGTCTATTCCCTCTTGCTGATTATAGCCTTTAGCAACAATTCTAGCTTTATTTCTTACTATGACTCCATTTTCATCACATTTATTTCTGAAAACCTATTTTACTCCAGTAACAGAAGTTTCCTTAGGTCTTTCAACCAAGGTCCAGACTTTATTCCTTTCGAATTCATTTAGATCATATTGCATTGCTTTGATCCAATCATCATCACATAAAGCTTCATCAGTGATTTTTGGTTCTAATTAGGAAAGAAATGCTAGATGTTCTACTTCATTTCATAAGGAACTTCTAGTCCTTACAAGTTGATTTACATCACCAATGATACTATCACTGGGATGATTCTTATGAAACCCCTGATTTGGGTTTTGTAAAACCTGTTCATCAACATAGGGTAGAAAGTCTTCTGGGGTAAATATTTCAGAAGTATCTTCTAAAAAATCATCCTTATCAGAAGGTTCTTCTATCATAGGTTGATAATCAGTTTTTGAAAACACATCTGAAGATGTAAGTTGAGGTGGTTTAAAAACAAAAGGATCTGACTCATCAAATTTCACATGTACTGTTTCTTCAACAGTATAAGTATATTTATTTAAAACTCTATAAGCCTTAGAGGTTGTGGAATATCTTAAGAAGATTCCTTCATCATATTTTGGTGCAAATTTATGTAAGTTATCTTTAGTATTCAAAATAAATACTTTGCAACCAAAAACAGTGAAGTATGAAAGTCTTGGTTTTCTACCATTCCATAACTCATAAGGGGTTTTATTAAGAAAAGGTCTAATTAGAACTCGATTTATAGTATGGAAAGCAGTACTTACAGCTTCAGCCCAGAAATGTCTAGAAATAGAATATTCACTCAACATGGTTCTAGTTATTTCTTGAAGGATTATATTTCTTTTTTCAACTAAATCATTTTTTTGAGGAGTTCTAGGTGCTGAAAAATTGTGAGTGATACCTTTCTTAGTACAAAAAGTTTCAAAATCAGAATTTTGAAATTCTCCTCCATGATCATTATAAATAGTTTTCAATGGAAGGTTTTTCTCATTTTTAACTTGAGCTCTAAAAGATTTGAAATATGAAAAATCTTCACATTTCTATGCTAGAAAATATACCCAAGTAAACCTAGTGTAATCATCAACTAGAACAAACACATAGTATTTTCCACAAATACTTCTAGTTTGTGTTGGACCAAAAAGATCCATCTACACTAACTGTAATGCATCAGTTGTAGAGACTTCACGGATTGACTTAAAACTAGATTTATGTTTCTTGCCATATTGAAAAGGATCACAATCTTTAGAAGAATCAAATATAAGCTCCGGTAGATCCTTAACTACTTTCTTCTTAGAGAGTTTACATAGGTTCCTAAGATTACAGTGACCTAGTCTTCTATGCCATAACCAAGAATGATTTTCCATTGCACTTAGGCAAGGTAAATCTTGGTTTCAGTGGTCTTCTAAGTTTAGAGTGTAAACATTCTCTTGCCTATTGGATGAGAGAATAAATTCTTCCTTGGAATTGTGAACTAAGCACTTATCATTCCTAAAATTCACAAGGTAACCTTCATCACATAACAGACTTATGCTAATGAGGTTGTGCTTAAGAACATTAACAAAAAGAACATTTGAAATCATGGTTTTACCAAGAAGAAAAATATTACCAATACCAACAATCTCTCCCTTAGCATTATCTCCGAAAGTTACCTTTCCTCCTTTCGTTTTGATAATCTTTTCAAAATAGCTTTTATTACCAATCATGTGTCGGGAACATCCACCATCCATGTACCATGTATTGTTGCTGGTACTTTCTTTATTTCCCTGAAATCAAGAAGAAAATTAGACTTTCGGAATCCAAACTTGTTTAGATCTGAGATTTCTAGATAATAACATTTTAGGAACCCACATCTTCTTAGAAAAGTAAGCTTTTTGAAATCCTAAAGATTGGGTTTTGTTTAAGGAACAATTCTTTGCCCAGTGACCACCACATTGACACTTGGTAAAAAATGGGGCACTTTGAGGAACAAAATAATTGCTACTGAAAATTGGTTTTGCATGGGTATAACCAAATCCGGATTTATTTCTTAACGGTCGTATTTGGGAATACATTTTATCAAAATTTTCCTTACCATGGGTAAAGTTTGATAAAAAATTCTTTAAGGAAAAAATTTCAGACTTGAGTTTTACAACCAAGTTTTTATCCTCAAAATCATTAGTTTTAGAACTAGATCTAGGCTCAAAATCATTTTTATTAGAAATTACTTTTTCTAATTCTTTAAAAAGTTTGTTCTTCTCAGAACATACATCCTCAATATTTTTGAAAAGACTTTCAAAATCACCATTTTTCCTATCAAGATCTTTAGAAAGATCTAATATCTCTTTTGTAAGAATAGAATTCCTAGAGTTTGCCATATCAGGATTTTAATTGATTTTGTAATTCTCAATTTCAAGAAGTTCAGCAAACCTAGAGACTTCTTCATAAGTAGGTAAAGTATTTTCTTCATCAGAAGAAGATTCTTAATCAGAAGAGTTATAATACTTACTATCATTAGAATTTAAATAAACATTGGTCAATGATTCAGCATTTCTTACCTTATCCATAAAACAATGATTATCAATAGGTTGTCTGGCTAAAAGACTAAGATTCTTCTATCCTGAATATTCATAATCAGAAGATTCATCTGAAGAGTCACCACCACTGGCACTCTTGGTGTCATTATCTTTCAAAACTTTCTTAGCATTGGCTTTATAATATTTCTTTCTTTTCCTTTCTGAATGCCTTTCCTTCCTTTCTTTATTTTTGAGCATAGGGAAATCTGGTCTAATATGTCCAGCTCTTTTTCATTCATAACAAGTAACTTCTCCATATTTCTTATCTTTCCTGTCCATTTTCTTATACTTGGATTGAAAATTCCTTTGGCCAGCTATCTTTTTCATCCTTCGAGCAAGATTTTCTAGTTCATTTTCCGAGACTTCACTCTCACTAGATTCGGATTGGAAAATAACTTTCTTAGACTTGGATCTGGTTACTCTCTCAGGAGTATTAGCTTTCATCTGATTTGAGGTTGTAGTAAAAGCAATAGTACCATTTCCATTCTTCTTCTTGATGTTGTCTACATCTCTCTTCATCATGGTTTCATGTTGTAGAAGAGTTCCAAAAAGCTCATTAGGAGAGATCTGAGTAACCTTCATGTTTTCATCTATAGTTGTTCTCTTGGATTCCCACTCATTGGGCATAATATCAATTATTTTATCCACAAGAGCTTCATCATCTAAACCTTTTTCTCCCATAGATTGTAGACTGTTGACTATAGTCATTAATCTCTGTTGAACTTTAGAGATTGGTTCTCTATAAGGAAAATTGAATCCATGATATTCATCTCTAAGAACAGTTCTTCTAGTCTCAATCACTTTAGAAGTCCCAAAGTGTGTAACCTCTAACTTCTCCCAGATACAGTTAGCTGCTTCACAAGAAAAAATTTGGCTATATATATTTCTAGTCATTGAACATAGTAGTGTATTTTGTACCTTATAATTAAGTTGATATTCTTTCTTTTCCGTGTTAGTAAAAGTTCTAACTTCCTTGTCAGGAATTTTATAATCACCAGTAAGCATAAAAAAGTTGTCTACTCCAATATTGATAACAAAAGTCTTCATTTGATCTCTCCAGCACTCATAGTCATTACCATCAAATATAGGTGGTCTTGTAGGATTTAGATTATCAATCGAACCAACATTAATTCCTTCCATACTAAAAATAACCTTCGGCACACAAACTTGTTAGTAGAAAAAGTTTGTAATGAGAATGTTCAGAATGGTAAAGTTCGGAATGGAAAAGTGAGCAAGAAAAACTTATTCGTAAGTATAAGTATTTCAGAAACCTACTCTGATACCAATTGTAGGATCGAAATAGTGATGTAGATGCTCAATATACAAGAGGGGGGTGAATTGTATACTTTAGAAATTCCTTTGGAACTTTTAAAGTTAGTTACGAATAACTATCTTTTCATTAAGAAAAGGAAAGGGCTAAGTTTAACAATGTTAAACTAAGCAAATTCACAACACCTCTAACACCGAATGCAAAATTGGAAAGAGATTCCGAAATTTGGATCCAGAAATATGGTTCCAGAAATTGAAACTTAACAAAAGATTACAATATGAGATTCTACCTTAAATCATATAGAATCTAAATGAAACAGAGTACAAGTAAGGAAGTATAAGAAAGTTATACTTTCCTTATAATACAAAATTCAGCGGAATATAAACACGTAGTAGAACTACAAGTAACAAGATATAAGTCTTTTAACCCAAAGAGAAGGGTATCCAACAACCTTGGATAAAGGTCCCTTGATTTATACTTTCAAGAAAGTTTGTCTTACCCACACCAGGGTAAGCCCTCAATACGAAGATCGGAGTCTCTGTCTTGCTATCCCCACAAGCCCTCAACTTCAAGGTAGTTGGCAACCTATGTCTTCCTCAGCATGGAATCCCTCTAACTTCAAGGTAGTCAGCACCTCTGTCTTCATATCCCCGGAAGCCCTCAAATGTAATCACCAAAATACGGAGTCGCACGAAGCTTTGAGATTTAATAAGAGCCTCTCTCTCTCTAGAAATCACTTCAAGTATATTTGTCAGCCTTTTGCAGCACTTTTTTTAGCACTGAGCTCTTTCAAATGAGCTCCTATTTATAGGCAAATTTCCAACGGTCGGATCCTTCTTCCAACAGTGTTATTTTCCATGAAATTTGGAAGGACCTGTACACGTGTAACTCAACCAACGGTTAATAAGAAATAGAATAGACGACATCATTTTATAACAAACTTTGTATACCTGAATGTACGACATCGTTTTGGAATGAAACAAAATGTAAGTAAAGACTAATTAATAGATCGGAGTGTTAAAAAAGTCAAAGGGTCGGAGTCTAATCAAATTGAATTTCAGAGTCTATGTTAAGAAATGTTTGGATTCTATTTTATAGGAAATCAGAGTCTGGTTTCATCAGAGATCGGATTCTAAATCTGTAGAGTTCGGAGTCGAACTTCTTAAAAGTTCGGAGTCAAACTTCTTAAGAGTTCGGAGTTGAACTTCTTAAGAGTTTGGATTCGAACTTCTTAAGAGTTCGGAGTCAAACTTCTTAAAAGTTCAGAGTCAAACTTCTTAAGAGTTTGGAGTCGAACTTCTTAAGAGTTCGGAGTCGAAATTTTTAAGAGTTCGGAGTCGAACTTCTAAAGAGTTCGGAGTCGAACTTCTTAAGAGTTCGAAATAGAACTGCTTCAGAGTTTGGAGTCCAGAAGTCGGATTAAAACTATATTATAGATCACATCCATGATTCAGATCCTAAAAATAGAATGCTCCAACTTTTCATTATAAGGCTCCGAAAATTTGGTTGTGATTCCGGTTTTTGATTTTAAGGGAAAAAGTAGCTATGTATAAGAAAATCTATGTTAAGGTAAATTTCATTAAGAAAGTAAATTTTCCTTATTTGTGTAATAATATTATTTTCTTAATTATAAGGTGTTTGTGATTTTCAAAACAAGAAGGAATGGAAAAGTCATAGGGAAAACCTTATTGACTTAACAGGTCATAGATTGATCAGAAATATTAAATGTGATTTCCCATCTTTGGAAATTGATACGATCTCTGTGTAAAGAGAGCCAATCCATGCCATGAATCACATCAAATTCCATTATAGGAAGGATACAAAGATTTGCAGGAAGCACTTTCCCATAAACTTGAATCGGAAAAGAATTTTAATCTTTGGATGTGATCGTTGTTCCATTATGAGTTCTCACAACAAACACAACATCTAATTTTTGTGGTAATATGGTGATACCATTAGAAAATTCTTCAGAAATAAATGAGTGGGTGGATCCATAATCAATAAAACATTTTCTACTTTAGAGTGGATGGAATGTGTACCTTTAACCTCTTCATTATCATACTCCACATCGCCGATTGTAATTTCATGTGACTTTCCTTTATATTTAGCCTTAAGAGTTTGTTGATGTCGATCGACATCAACAACCATTTGATTTTGGCATTAATTGGCATAATGCCCAATATCCTTGTACATGAATCATTGAATTGTTGGAGGTGCATTCTGTGTATCCCATTCTTTGTTCGCATCATTATATATATTCTTCCAATTATGTCAAAATTCAATTGACTAATGACCATCTTTTCCACACGTAAAACATTTGTGTGTCCCATTAAGACAATTCCCTCTATGTTTCATTCCACAATTTGAGCATAAAGGAAAACTCATCTTCTTTTCATTATGGTCTTTAGATTTTCCTATGAATTCTATTTTCCTCTTCTTATCAAACCCATATGATTGATGGGTTACTCCAATATCAATCTCAACCTTGACATCACTTCAGACAATTTCCTCGTTGCTAATAAAGTCCCTTATGGCTAACGCCCTTCGAAGACTTGGTTTTAAGCCACAAAAGAATCGACTGATCCTACTCTCAAGTTGGATAATAACTCCAAAAGCGTACCTTGAAAGTCATGTAAAATTTTCTTCATATGTACCAACCTACTCATCATCCTTTTTCTTTAGTTCAAGAAACTCCTTCTCCATCTTTTTTCAATGAATATGAAGGAAGTACTTATTGAAAAATAAATTCTTGAACACGTTCCATTCCATGGACTCAATTTCATCCCTTTGAGTCATATTCTTGATAGGATTCCACAATTGATCAGATTACCCTTCCAAAAAATACACTGATAAGATGACTATGTCATGTTTAGAACATTGAAGAACTGTAAATATCTTTTCAGTGGTACTGATCCATTGTTCATCCACTAATGGATCAGAAGACCCATTGAATGAAGGTGGATGCTGCCTTATAAAGGATTCAACAAACTTTTTCTCCTTCCTTTGACCGTTTGGAAGTCCTGTATGATTCATAGCTTGAGAAAGTTGTGTGAGCATGGATACGGTATTTTGCATTCCTTCTCCTATAATGTTTGGTTGCTCAAGGGGACAATCATTTCATTGTCCATCGCATTCAGCATTAACACAATTCCTTTGGTTTCTAGCCATTGAATTAAACCAAGAAACATAGTGTGAGAAACACTAATTACAATAGTAAAACCACATAATCAGTAATAAAATTTCACACTTTATGCCTTATCATAGGTTATTCATGGCCATTTCTAAAATACTAAGATTATGTTCTATTGTTAGACATATCCTTAGGGTTCTTACTAAGGCTTTCACATCATAGTTTCTAAAGGATGACTGTACCTTTCCTCTAATACCAACTATAATGACCCATAATTTAGATACATGGTTATTACTTCAGAATTGATGTATACTAATTAAAACATATAAAAAAATCATGGTAGGAAAGTATAGTTATAGTTTCTTTAGAAACTGGGAAACATAAACAACTGGTTCATAAATCATATACATTTTCTCCCGCTTATTTCATCATAACCAGAGTCCCTTTTTGGCATATCCTACTAAATACCCTTCTTCCTGACCTGGGGAAACCAAAAAATACAAAAAGGTGAGCTCAAATTCTCAATAATGGCAATCAAAAGAAATAACAATCATATCATATTCATAATGAACATAACATTTTTAATTTCTTAAATTGGAAAAGATATCATAATATAATAAAATGGGATAAAACATAGCAGTGAAATGTAATCCCAATAATCATAACTTAAAACATGAAACTTTTTGGAATTCACACATAATCATAGAAAATAATTTAATTTTAGTCAAGACTCATTTCCAAGACTATCATAGTGGACAAAGTCCATTACTGAACTGAGTTCACTCCTCATTCTAGTCATGTATCACTAAACTAGATTAACATGCATTTCTATCCATGTCTATATCATGGGATATAAATCTTTAACCAAGGAATTAGAGGGAGATATAGGTCCCACTCAACTCATAATGAAACCATTCTTATGTGTTCCACAAAATCATAAATCAAACATCATATCATATCCCATGTAATAAAAATGGGATTATTAAACATCATGATGTCATAAAACAATTCATATAAGATAAAGGACTTCATAAAAATAATTCCATCACAACATAATCAACTAAATGTAATAATAGGGATAAAAACAGAATCTTATATTATCTTAGATGGAAATAATTTGGATAAAACACTTGAACCACATTCTTGAGGAAAATTTACTTTCTTCTCCAAAAACATTTTTCCTTTCTTAACATTTCTTAACATTTTAAACTAAAAGAAGTTAATTAAAATAATGTTTAAAATGTGTAAAGGATGCTTCAAGGAAATAATGTTCTATGGAATTGTAAAAATACATTCATGCCGTATAAGTTAAAAAAACATTCTTCTCGTACTTTGGCCAAAAAAGTCAAAAAGTATCTCGTACTGAAAATGAAAAAAGATTCCTTTCATATTTTATTCTGAAAATTTACCAATAGGTAAAATTGGATATAAAAAATTGTAGTAGGATAGAAATAATATTACATATTGCAGAAACATGGATGTGGATGATAAATATTCCCCTGTAAATTCTAAATTATAAACAATCTCGGATAAAAATGATATTGCGAGATTTTCCCTTACATTAGGTCTGATATGCTTCGTACATATCCAATCCTCATGTATAATGATTTAAATAATGTAATTTAGTTATTAAATAATCATATTCATTGTTATGATGTCATACATGGTCATATTCTTATCTTATTATTAATAATATTTCATTTCTACTTGTTATTCGGGTTTTTATTACTTTATGTTCTTACGCATGTCTTGTCGAATAAA
Organism: Viscum album; assembly: GCA_963277665.1. NCBI lineage: Eukaryota > Viridiplantae > Streptophyta > Magnoliopsida > Santalales > Viscaceae > Viscum > Viscum album. Next base: position 673,732,463 of record OY728133.1, read on the forward strand.
TTCTTATTACTATTTTTAGGTTATAGATAAATTATTTAAAGAATGGTATTATTGTAATATATATCATATGTATTCATTAAATTCATTTATATAATAATCATTTAGTGAATATCATGTAGAACGAGTCGCATCACATCGTGGAGACAGTAGGCCATACGTACACACGAGCGATGATATCATTCCCATAAATATTGAATGGTGTTGGAGTGGAAGCTGGAATGTCTCAGAATTAGTCTAATGTTATAATAATCTTATATACTTATTCTTTACACCATTATATCCATACATGTAATGTGGTGGTGGAAAACAAATTACACCACGGCGTGGAGATGTTATTCCGTACGTACGCACGTACAGTAATTTCATTTTCTATAGGGTGGATAAAAGGTGAAATAGGGGTGTTTAATATTTATAATAACATATCACTATATGATTGATACTGATTTTATTATTTTATGATGAAACAAATAAAGAAAAAGAAGTAGAGGATGAAATATAATGGAAAGAATCATTAAAGGATATTACATCTTCTTTGATGGCCCTCTTCTTAACCTCCTCTTCGGTCACTAAAATTGGTCTTTGAAGAAGAACAAGACCTCTAGTATGATTCTAGGTAAGATGATAAGAGAAATTGGAAGGGTTTTTCCGAGCATGAAGGCTCAAAGTTGTGTAAAGAGGAGAGGGAGGAGGTGCCCTTTTATAAGGGAGGAGAGGGGAACCTTTGGAATAATATGAAATATTAATTTATAATAAATTACAAACCCACATAAAAAACACCAAAAATGAATCAAATCCTAATTTTAAATGAGATAGGGTCGTAATATAATCAAACAATAAAATTTAGACAATATGGGAATTTTTTTTAAAACATTATCAACTTGATTTATCCTTATATAATCTATTTTATTTTATTTGTTGTAATAATATTCTAAATTTTAAATCATTATAAATAATTACTTATATGTTGTGAATTTTCCATAATTGTATACTTTATTAAATTTTAGACCAGATAAAGATTAATTTATAATTTTTGAATAATTTTTTGATTTTTGAACAATTTTGTAATATGTGATTTTTATAAAATAACAATAGTGTCAATTTTGACACTATTAATTTATTTGAATTTAAATAAAATATACATAAAAGATTTGATCTAACTAAAATATTTTATAGATTTAACATATAATATTTTTCTATAAAATTAGTGGAGCACATTAAATAGTTCATATAATATTTATTTTAATACATTTAAAATAATTTATTTGATAATTTAATCAATAAAATAATTTAAACATCACTATTTTGTCATAATTATTGATAATTATTTAATCCCTAAAAATTATAAATAAATTCACATGATGTATATAATTTTAATATCATTTCGTTGAATATTCATGATCGATGTTTCATTAAGTTTATCACTAAATTAATATTATTATACTTATAATATTTAAGAGAGTGACATGTTGTCACATTCTTTGGTTTTAATAATAATTAAATTTTTTTTAATTGTCAAAAGTCCATAAAATGAATGTATTCCGACCCTTAGGTGATTAGGGTCGATTTTTAGTCATCCAATTGAATTTTATTATGTGTTATATTAATTTTATAATCTTATTTTTATCCTTAATTACCTGATTTACCTTTAACTACAGTAAATAAATATTATCGTAGTTACTATTCATAATACCAAAAATAAATAAGTAAACTATTAAAATAATTTGGACCAACTGAATCCAATTATGGAATCCATTTTTCGAAATTCAAAACACAAAATTTGTAGTAATCAATTTAAAACTAATCCTATTGTTAAGAAAACATGATTTAAAAGTTAAAATATTGCCAAAGATTGAAATTTTTTTACCTATGAATTCAATTTAAAATTAATTGTAATGACATATATTATATTAATTGTAAAAAATAAATTCTATTTATATTTTAAACCCATTAAATTTTATAATTTTACCATATAAATTATTTCATTGAAAAAAGTTGTTTTTAATTAAAATATATTGTGTTTTTACTAACCAATAAAATATAGAAGTTATTCGAATAATATGAAAAAATTACCCGAAGTAAATTTTTGTAACCTGATTCCAAATAAGAATTTTATTTTGTCAAATTGAACTTATAAACATGTTTAAAACTAGATTTAATGTTTGTGTTCCATCAAAAGATGGCAAAACTAATTTTTTTTAAAAAATACTTATTTTACCAGAAAATTGTATTTTGTTCACATACCATGTTTTAGAAAATGTGTAGGAAGAATAATAATGTTATAAAATTCAAAATTTTGTTAATAATATTCATAACGTCTAGTCCATAATAATATTAAATCAATACATCGTTGTTTAGTGAAACACGATATTGCGTACAACACTAGCTATCGAAGAAGGTTTCTCTTGCGTATAACGCAAGACAAGTTAGTGTTGTGTGTAGTGAAAAATTCCTTTGATGTTGCGTATAAATAATACATAAAAAAATATTTCTCATAAAATATTAGGGTTTTACATTAATGATACTAGTGAGTTGTGTACATAAGTGTTTGGACACACTTATAGGCAATGAGAATCTCATTTTCATGGGTGTAGCCAATGATATAAGCATGACATGCATGGTAGAAATGACTTCCCAAAACGATTCTTTTTCATTGGGGTATAACAATTTATGATCTAATATTAATGTATGGATTTTTTATAATCTAAATTGGGTATGAATACGAAATGATTTGGAACATGGAAACTCTTGGTCTTTTCAAAATGGGTTGATTTTGAAAACATGGTATATTTTTCAGAATATATCATTATGAGAAATGTGAATGTGTGGAAATCCTGGTTGTGATAGCCATTATGTAAATGAATTTGAAAATTTTATACCCTTTCTTTTTGATGTAGTGGGACTTATGGTTGTTTTGGGTTTTTAGGAATGTCACTGGGTAGGCGTCGTATAGACCTTATGGAGGAAGCTGCTAAACATGTGGTTGCACCTGAGCCTCATGTGAACCATTAGCTAGTGCTGAGTATAGTGAAATCTTTCTAGTATTTTGAAAGTGGGAATAATGAAAATGATATAATTCATGTGTATTATGATGTTCAATTTCAATGGCAGAATCCACCCACGTTTAGGGGTGATTTCATGGTAGAAAGTGCTGAAGTGTGGATGAACAGAATGAATAGTATATTTGACTTCATGGGAACACTTACATAGGTTAAAGTTAATTTTTCCACAGATATGGTATATGATCTTTCCCATATGTGGGGGAGTTTTCATTCAAAACTAGGATGGAAAAAAGTATGACATGGGAGGGTTTTGAAGAATTGATTAACAAATAATTCTACACTCATACGTTTAGAGTTCAGCATACAAAAAATTTCATCAGTATGAATCAAGGTAACATGGATGTAATAGAATATGAAAATAATTTTATGAACATACTGTGGTTTTCTCTCTATGTGGTGTGTAGTACATCGTTGAAGGAATAAATTTTTGAATATGGGTTGAGGCAGGAAATTTTGGCCAAGATAGCAGTGTTGTGAATAAATGATTACTCTAAAATGGTGGATAATGATATGGTGACCGAAAAATTCCTTTTACGGCCTAAACATATGGTATGTATGATGGTGCCCATGGGGAATAGTGGTAACTCGAACACTGGGTTACAGATAAATAGGGTCACTTATTTCCATGGTGGGGGTATGACTCAGAATCCAATGGCAGGATCAGTGAATCTACCTTTGAATCCTCATAGTAAGATGGGATATTTTCTGTGTTGCACTACGAGCCACCTCAAGAAAGATTGTATGGTACAACCTCGAGCATGTAATAATTCTATGATGATGGGGAATCAATAATGTTATTGTTGGAATGTTGTGATGCCTTTTAGGGGTATTAAAAAGAAGAGTGTGGTAGGCATGTAGTTTTTTGTAGCTGAACATGCAGTGATGGATGATATGTCGGGACCATCCATTGTGTGAAGTAATGTTATTCTAAATTCCAAATTGATGAAATATTTATTTGATACATGTATTTACCATTATTTTCTTTCTTTTCTCATCATTGATTTGTTGGGATGTCATGTGGAAATGATTCTTTCTATTTAAAACTAAGAATTCATCTAGGTCAAAGAGAGTTTCGAGACATCATCTATAGATCATGTTGAATAGTTTTGGATGACATTTAATGGATGTGTGATTTCACAGTTCTTGAGATGGATGATTATGACATAATCATGTGGAGGGATTGGTTGGCAATGTTAAAGCCAACATCGATTTCTATGTGTTAACAATTTGTTTTATGATAGAGAATGGCATTGAACATATCTTTAGAGGTGAGAATAATGAAAATATGGGTGAAAAATATTTGTTACCATTAGGTATTGGAACAATGTTGTATAAATTAATATTTTTTTCATTTTAATTAGTGGAAGATGTTGATAAAAGTGGTATTCTTGATGTTGTGGATGAGTTTATCGATTTCCTTCCGAAAGAATTAATAGGGTTTCCACCTGTAAGAGAAGAGGAGTTTAGGATTGTTCTATTTCTGGGGACCAGTACTATATCACATCCATCTTACCATATATAACCATCATAATAGTGATAATTAAAGTTGTTGTGGGAAGTGTTTGAGAAACAGTGTTCATCAAAACTAGCATGTCATTGTGGGAAGAACCTGTATTGATTGTTAAAAAGGCAGATGGAACTTATCTACTCTGTCTAGATTATTGTAAACTTAATTAGGTGACAATAAATAACTAATACCCACTTCCATGCATTCAAGATTTTTTTTTCTAATGGAGGGGAACTCAGTGGTTCTCCATGATTTTATTGCCCTTAGGATATCATCAATTACTGGTATGGAAGGAGGATATTCCGAAAACATATTTTAGAAGTAGATATGGCCATTATGAGTATGTTGTTGTTCCCTTTGGTCTAATAAATAAACCAGTAGTGTTTAAGGCAATGATGAATTGTATATTTTCCAGATATATAGATTATTTTGTGGTGGTATTTATTGATGATATACTGGTGTATTCAAGGACAAGGGTAGGTCATGAGTAGAACATTGTGATAGTGTTGGAGATCATTAGGGATCATCAGTTGTATGATAAATTTTCAAGATTTGACTTTTGGATATGAGAGGATCACTTCCTTGGCCATGTAATTTCAAAGAGGGGTTTTTAGTTGATTGAGAAAATATATAGGTTTTTATCTCCTAGAGACCACCAATGAAAATTTTCAAACTATGGATCTTCCTTGGTCCCACCGGTTATTGTTGACATTTTGTTCGTGATTTCTCATAATTGGATTCTCCGATGATAACTTTGACGAGGAAGAATGTCCCATTTCAATGCGATAAGCACTGTCGGGAAATTAATTTAAGAGCTAAACGGTCACCTTACAAAAGCGCCAATCTTGGTTTGTCTATAAAAAGGGAAAGGGTAGGGATCAGGGTTGGGGTTTGTTATCATGCAGGGGTATCATGTGGTTGTGTATGGCTCATTATAGTTTTTCTTTCATGAGATGAACTACCCAAATTTTTTCCGAGTTGGTAGTAGTGGATAATGTTTTAAAAATTTCGATTCCCTATCTCATCATTGAAAAATTCATAGTGTTTACAGATCACAAGAGTGTAAAGAATATTTTATCACAGATAGATTTGAACATGAACAAAGTATGTGGATGGAATCTCTCCAAATTTTTGATTTTGACTTAATGTACACACCGAGTAAGGAAAATTCAGTGGATGATGAATTAAGTAAGAAATAATATTCTAAGGTAGTGAAACAAGAATCAGATCAGTGGAAGTTTATGTTGGTCATAGTACACATGAAATTTTATTGTGAGTACCATGGTGGAAGAGCATTATTATTTCTGGTTTCATTGTTTCTTGACTTTTCTTGTTTGGCTAAATAGGCACAAACAACTGGTTCCTAATGTGTGGCAATGAGTTCAAAAAAAAGTGGGGAGGAGACCATTGTGAGCTAGAAACTGAATTGGAATTTAATCTTGTGCTTTCAGAATCAGATGCTAGTACTAGTGGATTTTCAGGAAGAACATCTCAAGGATTATCATCATTCCATCTAAAATTTCCTTCATCTAATTCGGTGGATGTATATGAAGTTGAAAGCACGGTTTGGGTGGGATGATATGAAAAAGGATGTGGGTGAGTTTGTTTCGAGATGCTTGACTTGACATCATTTCAAGGCATACCATCAGTGTACATTATGAATGTTATAGTCATTACCTATCCAATTGTGTAAATGGGAGAAAATTTTAGTGGATTTAGTGATGGGTCTCCCAAGAATGGTCTGAATGAATAGTGTCATATGGGTGATTGCGGATCGGATCACAATGTCAGCCCATTGCGTCCCAATTCTTGAATCTCATATGGTGGATGATCTATCCAAAATCTATATCCTTGAAGGGGTAAAGAGGAATGGTGTTCTTGTTTCAATTATATTTTATCGAGACCCAAGGTTCACGTCTCATTTTTCAAAATCCTTACAGAAATACTTTGGGACACATTTAGTGATGAGCACAATGTATCATCCTTAGACAAATGGTCAGTCCAAGAGGAAGATAGAGACATTGGAAGATATGTCAAGTTCTTATGTAATGGATTTTTTTGGTTCATGGGTAGATCTCTTACAATTTATAGTGTCCTCCTATAATAACAGTTATTAGGCTTCAATAATATGGATCTGTTTGAGTCATTCTATGGGCATCTATGCGGTTCTCCACTATGCTTGGTGGAAACTAGTGTGACATTGATGAATGGACTGAGCCTTGTTCGAGAGACTATAGATAAAACCAATATGATCAGAAAGAGAATTGAGATGGATAATAGTTGTCATTAATCATATGTAGACCATCTATGACAACCGTTGTCCTTTGATGTGGGTGATCATGTGATTTTGAGAATCTCTCCTAGGTTGGGACATTTTCGTTTTTGGGATGTTGAGTAAGTTCTCTCCATGATATATGGGGCCTTTTGAGATAATTGAGGTGATTTAATATTTGTAATATCATTTGGATTTTCCACCACGATTTAGTGCGATGCACAATGTGTTTCTTGCATCACAGTTTGAAATGTATCGTTCAAAACATGATCATGTGATTAATTGGGATCATAATAACCTATAACCCGATGCTTCATTGGTGAACATTCTAGTGTGGATTTAGGATATAAAGTAGAATTTATTTCATGGTAAAATCATTGGTTTTGTTCAGGTTTTATTTGAAGCATGGTCAGATTCAGGAGGAGAATTGGGACCGGGAGAAAGAGATGGCCAAACAATGGTCGGATCTCCTTCGAAACCAAGATGGGTCTCTAATTTCATAGGATTGAATGTCCAATGGTGGGGAGAATATAGAACCCCTGGTTTTAGGTATGTAGACATTGTTTTATTCCTTTTTATGTTTTTAAAGATATTGGGTTGATTTGGGAAGATGTTGAGATAGTTTGGATTGGTTTTGAATATGTTTTGTGACTTTTTTAAGGTATAACGGGTTAAACACTACTAGAGAAAACCGTGAGATATGAAATAGTTCATATAGTGGGGTTACAAACGGATCTCACACAATTTTTCTAACTATGAGAAAAGGTCATGAAATATTCCCCTTTAAGGCAGAAGCTATAACACAATAAGCGCATGGTTTTTCTTACCGTGCGAGCTAACCATGAAGTCTGTAAAGAATTGGGTTTTTAAAATCATGGATTATTTGGGATTTCCCTAAATACACAAACAATTCTCTCATTCATTCCTCACTTTTTATTTTCCCTTATCAAGGGATAGGGGTGTTATCCAACTATATTTGGAAGTAAATTGAAGGGGTTTCTTTGTGGTTTGAAGGCAGTTCATCTTTAGAATGTCCTCTATTTCTGTTGTTTTACTATTTTATCGATATCTACTCTACCTTATCTCTCTGTTTTCTAGATCTGAATCCTTTTTTCTTAGATATAGGGTTTTTTATAAACCATGAAATTAATGATTTTTTATGTTGTGGATGAGAATATACAGTGGTTTTGGTGGGGCTTTTTTCGGACTTGTGGTGTGGTGGCTTGGGGGTCTATTTCACTAGAAACCTAAAGGTATGTAGATTATATCTTGACACCACTTTGTTAGAAATAAAATGATTCTACCAACTAATTGGGTTTTCTTGATTTAATTTGTGATTTTGATGTGCGAAATTCGTTATAAATCCCTTCGTTAATTTTTTGGGATTTTTGGGGAAAATGGGGTTTTGTGGTGAAATGTTCATGTTGTTTGATTTTAAAATTTTCACATTAAAAATTAGTAACTATAGTTTTTTTATGTAAATGAGTTGGGAATATAAATTTAAAATTAAATGGTTTTTTTTACATGTGATATGAAATGGATAATGCTTCAAGGGATTTTTTTGATAATGAAATGGTTATAGGCATGTTGGTGTGGCATTGGTGTGTATGTTCTTTGTAACTGGATTTTTCATGTTATGTTTTTGGTTAGAATGATGGGATGTGGGAAGTGAGAACCACTATAAAAATAGCATGAAGAGTGGTTGGAAGGGATGCCATCACTGATAGGTGGGCAGGAAGTACCACTTGATTTGGAAAGTAGTAATCTTGTATGGATGTGAAGTTCCACAATGTATTTTTCCTTGTGGGATGTTATATAAGATGAAAATTGTTGTGATAATGTGGTAGGATGGAGTGGATTGTCTAATGTTGTTTTGATTTACTATGTGTTGTAGTAATTTGGGTGAAAATTTCTTGGTAATGGATTGTTTATCTTATTGTAATTTGTTTCACTCTGTAATGTTTTATATAAAAAGTTTTATATAAATGTCCTAACGGTTTTATCCTAGTGGCGTGTGCAGGGAAGTCACTTTCGAAAATCCTACTATGTATTTATACTAAACCATTTCATTGGAACTTGGGTTCTTTTGCAGATGTTGTATTCCTATACATAGGTAAGGGTAAAAAATCTCATTTTTCTAGAAGTTCGACGTGATTCATTGTTGATTTTTTGGTGCTTCGCGCATGGAGCATGGTGTGGAGCTATGGATTTTTTCCCAATTAATTGGGGTCTTGTTGTGTTGACTTTCGCTTGGTACTACGATATTATTCTTGGTTATAGTTGGTATATGGGATTGTTGTACAATATTTTAGTCGTAGTTTGTAAATTTATGTCTTTGGTTGTTGTATTAAAATGCATCACGTAGTTTTTCGATAGTTGATTAGTTTGGTTAAATGGTTTCATACCAAGTATAAATCATTCACCAATTTATTCATGAAGCCCTTGGCATTTATTGCATGCCTTTGGTTCCTTGGGAACCTCGCTTAAGGTCATGTAACATTTCTCCTCCCTCTCAAGAAAATGGGATGGGGGATGTTAAAACTACCTTGAGTGGGGATCCGTTTCCATGTTGGGAATAATCTATGAATGAATGATCACTTGTACAAATGGAATCAGGTTTAATATGATCAGATACACTAAAATCCTTCATCCTCGGTAGACCCTGCATAGCTGGATTACAATCAGACAAATCATTTCAAAACCTGTACAATATGTTCACCACATTGAAGTGTGAATTATTTGGAATTTCCTCCTTCTTAATGGGAACAATACATGAAACATCATTTTTTCTCAAGTGATCATTTGAGAGGACACCAATGGAAATAGGCCCAAGAGATGTTCTAGCATATGGATCAATCACTCTATGTCAGTCCCAAAGAATATGATAGAAAAAGTTAAATGAGTGACCTAGGTGCTTACAAACAATGTAAAAATTATTCCATGATTCTAAGACCACCTCCTATTTACATCAAAATTCTTACCCAACAACGATAAGAATTCACTTCAATAATAGTCTTGATACATCAAATCCAATGCATATATATAGTGAAATAGGTTGAAAAAAACACCACTCCTACCATCAAACCATAAACATCATCCTAAGAGGTTCCCAATCATGCATAAAATATAGGGTTTTATGAAGGGAAGTATATATTTTTGAATCCTTACCCACAACATTTTCGTAACTGTATCACGATTCATATGAAAATCATTAGACCAGTGAAATATATAAAAGGGACTCCCATTGAAAACTCTCTGAACTCTAGTGTAGGAAATAATCAAATCATCATTTGATGAAAATTGATCCATCATGTGACATATTTCGATAAGTACAACCACCACACAGTCTTGAAGGCCCTAGGATTTGAATACAATCCTATCAAAGGAATGGACTAGGGTTGGTTCTTGTCGAATCAATCCACCAATGTAAGATTAAGGAGACAAAACTCATCATAAACACTAAAGTCAAGAGCACTAACAAACAATAACTATTATAGAGATCTAAAAAATTCATGATGAGTGTGATAGTTGGGAATGATGGAAGGAAATACATGTTAGAGAAGGGAAGAAAATGATGTAGTCGATTAGGGAAAGAGAGTGGTTGTAGATCTTCCCCCTGATCCAAAGGATGATGGGGGAAGGTAGATCCACATCCATCCCTAACATAGGCATCCTGAAAAAGAAGATTGGTATGGTTCATCGAGTGGTGGCGATGATAATCAATATCTACAATCGATAATACTTCAAGTAGTATCTGAATAGATATTGATATAAAGTCCACCATGATCTGGTGGACTATCCCCATGATCGAAATCATCAAATTACCCCCCTAATGAGGTTATTACCTTACACTTTTCTTAGTAATACTTCTCATCACATGGCTCAAAATTAATGACTGTTTAGAATATTCTTCACGTTGTTCAGCCTCACCAGATTCACTCTCCTCCCATGCAATTTCTTCAAAAAAAATACTTATTGAAACATTAGTGTCATAATGGTCTTCATATTCCAAATCTAATAATCTATAGGTTAGAATTAAGGGAAACACAGGAGATCTGAATAACGCTGCAAAATAGGGGTCCTTGGCATTTTCAATTGATGACCTAGAATCGTCAATGAAGATAGCTACCTCAATTTCCTCTTCTTCAATTATTTATTAAGAAAATTTATTCTCATTATAAGATAATAATCTATTTCATCAGACTCTATAATAAAATCCACATGATATATTAGTATAAATATATTATTAATTGAGACAAACAATTCATAAATCATTTCATTATCCACTACCTATTTATTTTACTAATGGATCATGTTCACTTTCATATGCCTAAATATTTTATTATAAATCCAAAAGCATTCAGTGAAAATTCCCATTTACTCTCCTGGAAGAAATAAAAAATTAAATTCATATAGGGATGTGATAAATATAGGATTAGGAAGGGAATTAATTTTTAAGGATTACTTTCAATGTTTGGTTATATGAATCGTGAAATATCTTTTTAGTATTATCTGAGTAACATTCCTCATCAAAATAAAGAAATAAAAAATCATGGTGACATTGGATGCCAATATTAAATTTCTTAAGACTAAATATATTTGAATAATCTTCACTAATAATCTATATTATCTACTTAATTCTAGTATATTTGGTCTTAGGGGAGTTTTATACTAATTTAACTCCACAAGAGAACTCATTAAATCAAAATGAACATGATTCATCATATATTTTATTCGATAATATTACTACTCTCATATATGATGCATACTAAATAGTTTAGCCTAGAGTTTTGAAGATGAAACTAAACTCTATCCATTTATAACTTTTATTATGTAATCCCTTGAATCACTAGAAACAACTTCTATATTGGTATCAAAATCCATAACCAACTAAGGATAAAATGGATTTATATTATCCGTAAAACAATTAGTCCATACATTCATCAGAATTAACTTCATTACTAAGGATTTACATGATTGAATCCAATCATAATACAATTAATTTTATACTTAAATTTGTTGATCTTGAAAATTATGATTGCATGGCTAGAAAATAGCACTAGATATGCCTTGGACGTTTTTTGAACTATATGAAATAGGAGAACCAATGGGTTATGGGACATTATGATTTTTTTTCCACTATACCTTTATTAACACTACAATTTAAATCATAGGAGGTTTCGGTTTGATTTAGATTGAGAAAGTGGTTTTAAAAAGAGGGATTTGAGAATGTGAGAGAAATTAGATCATTAAAAAAGTGAATTGGATCTTAATAGAGAGTCATGTGATGAATAATAATCTAATTTGTATTCTATTAATTCATTGGAGGATTAAAATAATAGTAAAATAAAGGAAATCCTTCAAAAACTTGTAATTAAAATTTCAAACTATACTAGTCATAGTTGGTTAACTAGATGTTAACTTATGGTAACATAAAAGGATCAAGGTATGTATACTTACTGCATGACCAATTGGTATTTGTTAGTTAATTCAATATACAAAAAAAATATAACAGTTAATTTACTTTCTATCTTATATAAATCTCATAGTCACTTAACAGACCATGTAAAAAATAAATCAAGGACCCAAAACTAATTTTTTATACTAGGAATCACGATTACTTAACAATAAGATAAAAAATAACATTAGATGAAAACATAAATTAAAAAATTATTAATACCTAAAGATGATAAAAACTAATAATATAATCAAGGAAAATAATTAAAGGGGCTCAAGAGTTATAAAACTGAATTGCTGTATTTGTCAATAATTAGTCGTTCATAACTCATGGTAAATATAATTTAATCTCTCTCTATACAAAGTATTTATAATGATATCATCGATTTGATTTTCATTTCCAAAGAAATAGGGAGTAGTATCTGAATTTTGATAATGGTATCTCAAAAATTAATGTTTTATATCAATATTTTTTCCTATACAGATACATTCTATTCGTAGAAATATTAATAACACTTTTATTGTCACAATTTATAGGGAAATTTAATAATAGATAAATTGGGTCTATTAAAGTATGATTCAATAATAAAATTTTTGAACCACAAAACCTATAGTTATATACTCATATTTAATAGTATATTATATAGTAGAGTTATAATTATTACTACACCATGAAACTAAAAGATTACCAAAAATATGGAAGGTTCTAGAGGTTCTTTTCACATATAACTTTTAACCACTAAAACAGACTATGTAATAACTAACTAATTTAATTTCTTGACATCTAGATTATAATAGTCAAAAAATTCATTGTATTTTTTAGGTATTTGAAATTTTTTTATAATATTCCCAAGATACTCCTTTAGGTTTTATTGAAAACAATGACACATATAAAACAAAAATAATATTATTTAATGTATTATTTAAATACAGTATATTTCCAATAATACCTTTAAAAGTGCATTTTCAGGTAACATTATAGTTCCATGTAGATCCATCTTGGATATTGTACTCATGAAAGTATCAGTAAAATTTGTTCTATCCATAATATAAAATTTTAAAATATCCTTTGTTTAGTTCTTTATTTTAAAAAAATTCCATATTTTAATAAAATCATGACCCAAAATGAATTTTATTTCAATCATTAAAGTCATTTCAAAATAATATTAAATCCTTTCCGAAAACTAAAAAATGAGGAGATTTTGAATGATCCAAAAAATAATATCATTAATATAAATTCAATCTACTAAAATGTAATTCGAAATCATTTTTATAAAAAAGGATGAATCATCTATACTTTTAAAAAACATTTATAAAAAAAATTAGTTGGTCATATTATACTATGCTCTTGGTGATTTTTTTAAACAATAAATATCATTAGATAGTTTTAAAACATAATTTAGAAAATGTGACTTTTGAAATCTGGTATTTTGTTCATTAAAATAATCATTATAAATATAACCATTTAGAAAAGAACTCTTGAAAACCATTTGATATAGTATGAAATTAAAATTTTCTATATAGGTAAGATGAATTATAAAATCCTAAAGTTCTTCTACCAGTGTAATGGTTTCTTAATAGTCAGTACCTTATTCTTGAATATATCCTTTTTCAACCAGTCTGTATTTATTTCTTATTTTTATCCCAAACTCTACTACATTTTTAGAAATACCCATTTAGTTCCAATGGTAAGAAATTATTTATATATTTGCACTAGTTCCCATAAATGGTTTCTATAAGACTAATTCATCTATTCATTAATTTACATTAACAAAAATTCATCATCTATAACATCAGTGATGTTTTTATTTTAATATTATAAAAATACGGTTTGCAAATTAAACTTTATTCTAAGAGAATATACAATCCATGTATCTCTATCTGGGTCTAAAAAATAACATCTAAAGCATGGTCTATAAGATTTATAATGACTCCACAAATATAAGTACTTAGTACATCATTTTTATTCTTTTTGTTCTTATTCAAAAAATAATGTTGGGCATAGGGACTTTAATATATTACATTATAAATACAAATAACTAGCGTTCGTTGATGTATTGATATTCAAGAAAGAATGATCATATTAAAATATTTCTATAGAAGTTTTTGCATATGTGGATATATCTCACAAAATTTTAGTTGTATAACTTCTTCTTAAAGTATGGTTTTTTCATTGAACACCCTGTATGATTTATTATATCTTGAATAACCAAGGAAAATTCCTTTATCAATTTTGGATGGTTATTTATCTAAACATTCCTTTCTGTTGAGAATGAAGACCTTGCAACAAAAAACATCTCTAGTAATTAACCATCTTTTTCCATTCATTCCAAAAATCATATGTATTATTATTTAAAATTGGTCTAATAAGAAACATATTAATAATATAGAAGGTTTTATTGAGTGACTCTTCACAAAATTAGTCATCTAGGACATATTAATTGAGCATATTTCAAAGAATCTCTTGAAGATTCATATTCCCTCTTTCTATAACACAATTCTATTGTGGAGTCCTATGAGTTGAATTTTTTTTAGTCTATACATATTGTGAGTATAAAATTTCAATGAATTTATTTTCAAACGTATTACCATGATCACACCATATATTCATAATATTCTATTCCATAATATTTTCTACTATGTTTTAATATTTTCAAAAAAAAGTAATCACCATCAATTTTGTGAGATAAAAAGTGTACCCAAGTATATATACAATAATAATCTAATAAAAGATAATAATAATTACACCCATTTAAGAAAGAAACTCTATAATGTCTAAAAACGTCCATGTGAACCTTGTCTAGAGGCTAAGAAAGTTCAAAATTATTTCTTTTTTTAAAACAAACCATATGTAGTTTCTCTTTTTGAAATGGGTTGCGTACATTTTCCTTTGGGAATTATATCATCAGAATATCCTTAACTAAACCATTCCTATTTTTATTTTTAAGAGTGTGAAGGTTATAATAGACTATTCTCCATTTCCATAACCATGATTCTTTTTGAATTTCACTTAAGTAAATCAGAATTGAGAAAATAAATAATACAAATCAACTACTTGAATATTTTTATTATGTAAAGAAGTAAACACAAAGGTATTCAAATAATCATATTTTTTTCATGAATTTATTTTCAATCATAGAATAGTAACCATCATTAAATAATTATGATATTATAAGAATATTATACTCTAAACCATCAAAAAATTATTCTTTGGTATTTAAAACAAGATTAGAGTTACCGATTTGACCAAATCCATTTTCTTCCTTTGATGTTGTCACCAAAAGTGACATTTACATCATCCATCATTATTATGATCTTAAATCCTGGGTAGTATGTAATAATTTTTCTAGAAAATAAACTATCTAGATACAAAAAATTCTTATTGGTTCTCTTCAATATTATTTCTTATAACAAATATAAAAAAGAAACTATTTTGTCACCAACACTATATTGGGATGATAAAAATTAGAAATAAGATGTTTGGGACTCAAATGTAGTTTAATAGGTTAACTATAAGTGGAAATTAAACATTTATAAATAAAAATCATTTTATGGTCCACAATAATATGAAAAATTTTCAAAAATAGGTATATTTATATCTAAATATAATATTATTTTTCTATGTCTCATTTGATTGGGCAGGTATCCAATCCTCGTTATGTAATTGGATGTGGTACACTTAATAAGAATAATGGTCAAGGTTTATTTTACATATATAAATCATTCAAGATCCATTTTATGTTTCCCATTTTACATTTTAATTTCATTGTTCTACTTTAATAATTCAATTTTTTTAATTTTTTGTGGATAGATATTTTTTATCAGTGCCACATTAAACATGTGACCTTTTAATATTTTTTGAATTTAACTTCCAATTAGTTCATGGTGTCTTCTATCAATGAACCATATTACTATATTCAAATATAATTCAAAAATTATTTTATATGTATATAATTAAATGAAATATAATATGATACCTTCAATATTCATTCCATAAAGAATATTTTTTCCTTTTAATATTTTTCTACTCTACATGAACAAGACTCAGAATAACTATCCTCATTGGTTCTCTAGGTCACACTCAAATATTTATTTTATCTTTTTCCTTTGTACTCATAATTTTTTGTATAATTTTATTTTTATTTTTTTATTTTATTTTTTATTTCATCTTGAATTCAATGAAATTCACTCCTTCTAATTGATTTTTCATTCTCATATTTCACATTCCTTCCTACATTCCTCCATAGTTTTATTTCGTGAATAATTTCATATTCTAAATTAACACCATAAATATCCTTTCAAGATTATCAATCCCAACATCAATATCTAGTGGTGAATTTTCCTAAAGTTAACTATCTTCTTTTATTTTATCTTTCATCATTGACTGAAAATATTTGAATGAAAATAATTTTCTTTTTGGATCATAATATTCTTTGTTTACTTTCAACTCAACCTCATACATCATAGGATTAACAGTCATATCCATCACATGTAGTTTTCTTATATTGCATGATTCTTAAATATGGAGAATATTTCCTCTCCATAGATCAAGTATTCACCAAAGAAGTCACATTAGTTGATCCTTCTATTCAATTTTGTTTCCAAGAGTATGCATAATATTGAATATTGTTTTGATCCTGAGATACATGTTATGAATTGATTCATTGGGTTTCATTTTAAAAATATCATATTTAATATTATTGGGGTTTACACACAATTTTTATATATTTTATGTTCATTTATGAGACTCATATAGTGTATACCATATTTCATATGGTGTTAAAAATGATAAAATAATATTGAATTAATCTTTTAATGAACAGCATAAGGAATTAATGGATTTGAAATTATAATCATTTGCGGCCTAATTGTGGTCACTTTAATGATCCCTTGAAAGTATAATTAGATTATATTTTTCCTCGATTATTTTATGAATATCAAATCCCATGATCTCAAAATGTATTTTAATATTAATATTCCATTTTTCATAATTTGTACCATTAATTTAAGGTGGTCTGTTAGTGTCAGTCCCTTCAATTATTTTGTCATCTATAATCAAATAAAAATTAAATAAATATAAATCATTCACTATAGGAAAAATATTTATCACTATAAAATGATATATAAAAATAAATAACACATCCCTATGAAATAAACTAATTGTCATATTTGAAAACTATTGAGGTGGGGAATTGAGTTTCTAATATATTTTTCTTTTAAAAATAATTTAAAACCAAATTCCACATATTTATAATAATACACTTATTAACTAGATTAATATAAAAATATAATTTAAATATTTTGATGTATTTCTCAAAATCTCGATCAAAACAGAGTTATAAAATTTTTAATATTAATTCCACTTTTTAAATGATTCTAATAACCTTAAACATTGTTTCTTAAACTCTTACTAAAGGAAACTATAAAATTACTATTTAGAAAAACAAGTTTCTAAACCAAAACCAAACATATTTTTAATATATGGTTAAAAAAGAATCACATAGAAGAATAAAAAAAGATGTTCAGTATCAAGATGATACATAGACATATCCACATGGAAATCACTCTCTTATAATAAGTGTATTAAACAATAAAATTTATCAACCGCCTATATCGGGTATTTACGAAGAAAAAATATAAACTGGTGTTACATCATACACACAACCTCTTCTATAGTTATACATTGGATGATATGTGTAAAATAATATTGTAAATAGTATCTAGTACACTTCCATATAGTGAAAGGTCATGTGATTTAAATATATAGAGTAATGAAAATAGATATAAAAAATTATGATAAATAGAGAGATAAATAAATGAGAAGTTAAAATAACTGAATCAGATCAATCTGAACGTCATTGGTTGATAAATTATCTTTTAATATATCCTTGTAAATGATTTTTCCAACTGATTCATTAAGAGTTTCTGAAACAAGAATATTTTATTTTTATAGTGAAGTATTATATAAGAGTACATCTTTAGTTTCATTATGTTAGTATACCAAACATCTTTAGTTTTATCCATGTGTGGATCATCGTAATATATAGGGATCCATGTCTAGTTATCAATAGGACAATATTCATATATTAATCCTTGAAATAATTTTTATGATCTGTAAAAATTAAAATCCATGACTCTTAAATTAATTATTTATAATATATCTATCATATAGTTACATATTACATGCTTCTTAGGTTAGACAAAGTAACTTATTATTCACTTAAGCACAATCATGTTGGATTGTGGACACATTATTTTAGACACCTGACCTTAATGGACTAGAAAATAGATGATATCATTTCATTAGTGGTAATATTATTTTTTTCAAATGTGGATACCTTGGATATTTTCTTGCTCCTCTACTAGTAATGATTTTTTTCAACACAAAAAAACAATTGATTACATGTGATGAAGATCTCTACAATGACCATATGGTTTTCAATTTAATATATTCCAAGAGATTATAATAATATAGATGAATACTTTCGAGGATAATGAAACCATAAATTCGAGAATCCATGATCCATGGATTTTCATTGGGGATTATAATGAGATTTTGTGTTCTAGTGAAGGTTTGGGTGCAGAACATTCATAAATATGCTCAACAAACATTAAGAAGTTTAATGGATAAAAACATGATGACTGAAATAAATAATTTTGGAGCCAAACATACCTTTTACTTAATGAAAATTCCTAGTTTTGTGTCTAGAATTCTTGATCGAGAATTCTCCAATGAGGAAGCTCCTGATGAAAGGGATACAATTTCAAGTATGACCCTAACAAGGATCAACTATAACCATCGCCCAATTTTTATTAGCCATATTATCAAATCTTCCCAGCCTATCCTCACTTTAATATTTAATAATTCATTGTATTTATGCACGTATTATGGAAATAATGTTAAGTATTTTTTGAGTTTTGTCTATTGTATTAATGATGTATTTTCCTATGTCAAGAAGATAATGATTTTGAAATACAAATAAGGGGTTGGTTTATAGAAACATATAAGTAGATTGAATAGAAAAGTTTATTTTTTGAAGGAATATTATACCATATACAATGTGAAGCTAATAATATTTATTTTGATGGGGATATTCATAGATAAATAAAGATCACTTCTAAAAATAATTCACTTCTTTCCCTGAAAAAATATTCATAATGAAACCTTCATGCTAATGTTTTTGAGTGATATGGATAGAAATAATATGTTCCACAAATCTATTCAAAGATAAATTGAACCTTGAAATCCCCTCACAAACCTTAATGATGGTGACAATATTCTTGATAATGAGGAACTTATCTAAGAGAAACTTGTCTCATATTACATAATCCTTTTTAATGGGGTTGTTGTCAACAATGATCTGGAAGAAGATATCATTTGAAACGTTATTAGTAATGAGTAAAACACATGGCTTACCATAAATCATATATATTTTGAAATAAGTAAAAAAAAATTTAGTCTAATGACTAAAACTACCCAGGTCCTGGAAGGTTTTACCAGTTAATTTTTTCTAAATGGTTAAGATGTTATCCACTCGGATATGTATGGATTGGTTAAATAATTTTTCTCCATAGGTTCCCCTCTATATGTAATCAATGATATTTATATCACTCTAATAGACAAAGTGGTAAATGATAATGAGATACACAACTTTTATCCTATTTCTCTTATTGACAAAAACTATAAAATAATTACCAAACTTCATTCTAACATACATACTCCCATCATTGATAAAATTTTCTAGTTGAATCGGGTTGTCTTTATAAAAGGTATAACCAACCATGATTTTATTATAATGGAATATAATTGTGTCAACATTATTAAGAAATTTAAAATACGTGGTTGATGTTCACTATAGATTAACATCAGGAATGCTTTTGTCAATGTGGATTAAAAAGTCATTTATAATGTTCTCCAAATTTTTGGTTGTAATGAACCTTTCAAAAAATGGTTTGAAGTTATCTTTAAGTATTATCATGATTCAGATCTCATAAATGGTTACCCTAAGGGATATTTCAAATGTTTAATGGGAGTTACACAACGAGATAACTTATCGGTTATCATTTTCTACATTTCTGAATATTATTTGAGTAAGATACTCACATAAAATGTTGAACAAGGAAAGGTAAAAATTATATGGGCTTCATTAAATCTGGTAATTCCATCCCAAGTTTTCAGTGAATCTTACATTATTAGTTTTCTATATGGTGGAAAAATAAATATTAAAACCCATAAGAGTATCATCTCACATCATTATTATGGTTCATGGAAAGAAATCAATTTGGGTATGTCCTTCATATATTTTGGGAATATAATATATTCTTATAGAATAAATCATATTTTATTGGACCTTCATGTTCAAGGATGTTTATATCCCATTACATACCATGTAATTCCATTATTTTGGGGGAAAAAATTATAGGAACTTTTTATGATTCATGATTTAATTAAAATTTACCTTTAAAATTATAAATTTTAGTATCCTTTAATGTTTGAAAGGTTTTACCTAGTCAAAACTACCATTGTTTCCAAAACAGTTCCTTCCTTTATGATTTATAAGTGGCCCTCTGTTATAATTAGTCATATCAATGTTTGTATTAAGAATTTTTTATGATTGGAAACTTTATTTAAAAGAAAATGATCAATATTCCCATGAATAATTTTTTTAATCCTCCTGAAAATGGTTGTTTTAGAATTAAAATCATCGGGATTTTAAATGATTCTCTCCAAGATTGATTTACTTCAAAATTTATAAATATTCACACAAATTCTCTTCACATGATTATTTCCATATTTATTAAAAAAATGAAAATGTTAAGTTGGAACTATATTCCCTCATCAATTTGGTCATATATCATGTATTACATTCTTAACAATATATCACATCTATGATAGATTTATTGTAAGGATTCCTCACCTAAAATTTTTCATGAAACCTAGACTAAAACTCATCTCTTCTATTTTAATAATTCTCAAAAAAAATTCATCAATACTCAAGTCTCCATTAATCATTTTATAGCCTCCACATCATGTATCTATTATAAGACTATCAAAACCTTATAAATAATTATGTTTTGTCTGTTAATGGTGACACATTGATTTAATAACTATCTCAAACCATCATTCTAAATTCTAATACTTTCAATTGAGATAAATATTTTTGGATATTTCGATGATTTATCTTGGATTAAAATTATAATAAACATCTGATCAGGCACTAGCACATGACCATGCTTTGGAGACTTCATCATAATACAATTTAAACTGATTACTATATAAAATATTTTGGTATCCCCCATTAATACTTTTTTCATATTTGAAATCAATATACGGAGGTCACCAACCATTTCTTCCTCTTATGTGCCACTGCCTCAACTCAATGTACGGATGTACAAGATCTGTTTAAGGTAATTTTTCTAGCACCCTTTACTCTTGCTGATATAATAAACCGTGACACATCTATTAAAATTTCTCCTCATCTTTTCATCTTTATCGTATTTTTGTTTTATATAGTTCAACATTTTTTATTTGACATTCGGAATTACTTAAAACACAGTTCCTCCACATTCTATTTTCATGATGCTCTGGTGAAAACATTCACCCAAACCTATGAGGTTAGCTCTCTCCAAGCTAGAAATTTCTAAAACATTTTCCATGAATTCAGGGTTTGAAGGTTGTTAGAAATTTTTGGAATACAAGGATTGCTTTTTATTATTTGATGTTATCTCAATAATATCTCTTTTTGGATGAATTAAAATATATCTAGATGGTTTATCAAAAGATAATCTAGGTATGGCAGGTTGGGGTTATATTTTTCATGATTACACTTGATGGATTATTGGATTCTTCTTTGGTACTTTTGGAATCATGTATTCTCTATATGTTTAAATGATATGTGTTATCAATGAAGACTTCATTACAAGGAAGAAATCATATAAATACATGGCTTTAATGTAAATGGACTACTATTGTTCACGTTGTTTGTAATGCCATGAAAAATATTTTATGCTAACCCACTGCTAGGTGGATGGATTTTTGATGTTTCTCTCTTGCTAAAAACACATTATAAAACATGTATTCCAGGAATCAAATGTAGTGGGATATGTGATTTAAAAAAATATGTTAATAATTATATCATCCAGTTGTTTGAATTATCATCAAGACATTTCATTTTTTGAGAATGTTCATAATAAAATCCCTTATTTCAACTTATGTAACCTTTTATTTTATCAACAAATGAGTCTCGGCACTTCGGTCACCTTAAAAAATAAAAATGTTACTATCACGTGTTTTTTAAAATTATTCCAAGATTTATTCCAAATGGAATAGGTATTTTGGAATAGTTTTTTACCATATTGGGTCATCCAATATGATGTTGTTGATTTTTATAAAATTGATTAAAATTGAAGATATTTTTTATCCCCTTTAAGTCACTTAAATCGGTAGTTTTAATGTGTTAGAAATTCATTTTATTGTATGTCCTAATGATTTTATAAAATAAATTAGATGGTAATTTAAATGGGTTTATCATAAATAGTCATTTGAAATTGAATTTCAAATGACAGGAAATGGTTAGGTATTGTAAGTTCATTTTAATGAAGTCCCATTTTGAAAATTTGATTGTTTTTTAAATGATGTGGGTGTGTGAGACCCTCTTGATCCTTGTCAGATTATGATTGAAATATATTATGTCTATATGATTATTTCTTTATATTATGTTTCATGTAAGCATGTGATTGGGGTTATTTTTATTGAGGGAGTTATAGGAGATGTGAGATTTATTTTTTAAAATATATAATACATTACATGACTCATCTGATTAATCACCTATAATTTTTTACATTCATGTATTCACTGGGAGATGAGTGAGAGGAACAAATTTATGATATAATAGATAGCCACACACTAATATTTTACCCTTGTTCTGTGATAGGGCTAGTAAAGAGTTCCCCAGAATCAATGATAATTGTAGGATAGTCGGGTGGCTTGTGTTGTAGAGTCAATATAAGCTGACACTTGGTCCTTATTTTTTAATTTATAGGACTATCTCTTATTAGGACATAAATGATTTCCCCTAATACAATATTTCTCCATAGAGGACATTCAACTAGGTTATCTAGATCGATTGAAATATATGGAACCATGTCATATAGTTAATTGTTTTGTTTTATTGCTGATTTGGTGCTTTAGAACATTAATATGTTTCTCTAGATTCATTAATATTTCATTAAATTGTTCCTAATTTTTCTTAAATGGGGGTTTATAATATCGTTTTTTATGTGGATATAAAAAGTATATTCTAATAAAGGGTAATATACTTATATATTATTTTCATGTGACATTTTTTTCGTTTAATGAAAAGATGTTGAAGATTTATAAAATGACCATTACTATAATATGTTATATATAGACCTCTGTGTGAGGATTATAAAACATATTTTATATTATTTATTAAAACATACCTAAATTAAATTTAATTTGTATGGTATTTCATAGACTATTTGGTGAAATCCTAGTGCTATAGGTTTTAATCACACCCAAAATACATAATTCAGTGAATGAAGATATTAAAAATATAGGTATCCTATATTGATCATACTAATGATGAGTTTTTTTGGAAATTTAATTATGGATGGTCCAGATTTGGACAACGATTGTGGGTCACCTGAAAATGGTAGTAATTTAGTTTTTAATTTTATTTTATAGAAAAATTATTGAGTTTCATCCTTAATGACATGGATTGAGTTGGATTATTTATATGATGATTATTATTGCTTTTTGATTTATTGGATGTATTTATTTAAATAATGAATTTTCCATATGTTAATGATTATATTTTTTTCATTTTTTCTTGTTTTCACTGTCATTGTCATTATGAAAAGGAGATTCACATACTCATTGGAAAAAGGATTAGAGTTTCTACTGCATAATGATCTGGCTAGATTTGGTTGTGTAGTAGCCAATATGTGATGATTTATAACCTTTTATTATTGACCATGGAATGTAATCATGTGACTTAAAGCATAAAGCATATTTTACTAAACATGAATGAATATTTAGAGTTAATGAGAAGATAGTGATTTTTTCGTTATTGAAAAAATAATATTTGAGATATTATTAGGATGACTAAAAAATAATAAATGGTTACAGATAAAAAGAATATTTGATGAAGAATAGTAGAAGTGTCTATGAATTCTTCCAATTTTGAGTGTCCATGGAATTTTTTATATTTTACATTGTACTTTACTTTTATATGTCGAGAATATTAAAAATATAGGTTGGTCAATCATAATTGTCCTCCCAATAAACATGAGACATTACCGTGATAAGATTTATGGTTTACATATAATTATAACTATCAAGAAAATCCTTGTGGAGGAGTTTTGTTATGGTGGATATAAGGAAGATAACATGAACACAACATTCTTAGTACACATTGAACATGTTTGGTGCATGCACAATAAAAATAGGGTGCACGTGGGGTAGCACACACTATGGGTAGTGTGTGTCAGTGTGTTGGTAGACGACACCAGAGCCATGGATGAACATTGTATCTAGGGTAGAGGGTTATTAGGATTGAAATAATAATATTCTTTCTAATGTGGGATCAGTTAATTTTAATATAAAGTATTACTCCACGTGGGATAAAAGTATGTCACATGAAACAGAGGATATTATATGGAGTGATATCATCAGTCACACATATATTTTCTTCAACCTATTGCAACCCTAACTATTCAGAACCAAACAAAAGTGATTCCCAATCAATTATGAGCCTTAAACTGACCTTGTGGACCTAACATAAGTCCATCATGACTATGTTCCTTTTTGATTTTATGACCTACCATGTTGTACCGAATCTGAGATAAGGTACTAATGAACCACCCACAGCATATGACTGACAATTAGCATCAAATAGTAGTATGACCAAAAGAGGACATTAATTTACCCTGAGATGAAAAATTGTAGACACTATAATGATAAAGATTCCACTTGAGAAAATGAGGACCTATATGGAGTGTCTTGATGGTAGATGGAATGAACATTAAAAATGATTAGTAGTGACCAAAATGAACATTTATTAAAATTGGGCATTTAGTGTATTATGGTGGAAATAAGAAGTGAATTTCCATAAGAATCATTACAAAGATAACAAAATTTATAACACAAGCAATCATTGAAGAGTTAAATTTTTTAAATATCGATTCAAACAAAGAAATATTATTTAATATAATTATGTTATATCTTTATTTTACTGAGTCAACACATTGGAATAATGTTATAGGTATCATAATTTGATTATATGATTAAATTGAATATAAAAATGACTTAATAAACATAACCAATTCCATTGATTTTAAAATAATACTGATATAACTATGGTATATCAATTTATTTTTATTAATTAATTTTGAAAATAAAATAATATATATTTATAAAAAGGATAAATTTATATTTGATAATGTAATTTAGAAATAGCTTAGTGTGAAACCCTATGGATCCCCACATGTGGATGATTGGTTTTTTGTGTTTTCATCGTGATTATAATTGATATAGAGTAACCAATTCATACCATGAATTTTGGTGGATATGGAATTAAATTGGACTCCCTTATATTAATGTTTGTAGGTAACAATTATTGAGGATTCCATAAATTACTCTTTCAGGCACCCTTCCCCCTTAATTTTACAGTTGTAGAAAAAACCCTATTATAGGAGATGATTGAATGAATATAGATCTGATTAGTGTAAACCCATTACAAATCCACTTCTATACCTATAAATAAATAACAACAAAATTTATAGTTTGGATGTAATGTTAATGGAGAAGAGACCGTAAGATATTGATATTTGAGAAAGGATAATGAGGGGTCATCGATTGTGTGGGAGCTCATGAGGTTGATTCATCAATGGTTTGTTCAAATTTTTTTAGTCCATCAGTGTTGTACATTCCACCACGGTCTTCTTTTTATAACCTCCAAAAGATCTAAGGATATTGTGGAATCCACATTATTTGTTAAACATCATCCAATACTGATTAAGATTTCTGGGGTCCATCAAAATAAATAACATTGACATGATATTCGAATGTCATTGGATACCCACTAAAATCTATTATACAACTAGTGGGATCCCTGGAGTTCACTTGTTTTTCCTAGATTACACTGATTGGCCTGGGGGTTGTATTAGTTACCATTTGTGCCCCTTGATGGTGTGGTGATTTTATCCTCTTAGCACCAGTTAATAGGTACTTCATGCTCTTTTCGAACCATATCCATGGACTTCTAAACTTAATTCATGTCCTTTAATATTATTGGGAACATCACTTCACATAACAAAAAAATAATTTTAAGCATCAATATATGACAATAATTAGCCTCTAGTGAAATTTTTATTCCTTAAACATTAACCCTTAATTTCTTAAGAAAACCATCACTTGGTACACAAAAAAATTACTTGGTATGGAATTATTAAAATTGATTAATAACGTAAATTAAATAATTAGATAAAAATTTTTGGGTTTTTGAAAATGAAAACAATATGTGACGGTGGTAGGTTAAAAATATACCCCTTTTTTATGATGACAAACATTTAATATAAAATATATATCAATTCTAAATCTAGAGTGAGTCATATAAAAATATATTCAAGAAAGTTCCAAAATTATTTCAAATATGATCAACAAATAAACATAATAGAAATAAACCATAAATATATCTCGTTTTTAAAACCAAATAAATTATATATATATAACTTATCTTGAATTGTAATATGTATTCAATAACTTCTCCCCCTTTGATTCTTGAAAAACATTTCCCCTATTTAAATTTTGAAAATAAGATAATTGAGTGGAAAACGAACATTGTTGGAATATTAATAAAGGTTATTAAAATTAAAAGACAATAATTTCTGAAAAAATTTAATGGTAAAATCATATTTAAACACAAGATTAAAAATAAAAAATTAATAAATGAATGTTTCGAAATTAAACTCAAGTGGGAATTCAAAAATGTTTTTAAATCAAAATGGAAATTGAGTAAATTTAAATATTTATAAAATCAACATCCCACACATTAAATAATATGAAAAAAATATGAGATATATATGAGAGGATAAATATAAAAAAGAGAGGAAATATTATTTGAAATACAAAATTTCAAAAAAAATATTTTTCAATGAGATGAATGTTATTTGTCCCAAATTAACAGAGAACTGATAAACTAGTCTCCCCCTAAATTAGTGAATTTAAAATAGAAAACAAAAATTTTCTATGACTGGAAAATATGGGGTTAAATAAATTATCAAATAATTTAAGAGTAAAAATTTAAATATATATTGATAATTATAATAAGACTAATACCCCTATATATAATATTTAGAGTAAATAAATATTGAAATTAAACTCTTTCATTTATTATGGAGTATAAATTCATGATTGATAATTCATTTTTATGGGGAATCTACCATATGATATGAAAATAAGGTATAGTTTCATAGTTCATCAAAATAACAAATGTGAATTCCTTTTGTACCCAAATTTTGGGTCCGAAAATGTTAGATTAAAGATAATTAAGTACATAAACATATTTAGCATGGGATATTATATTAAAAATATTCCTAGAAATATGAATAGAATTAGGTCTTCAATATATTATATTTTTCAATCACACTCATAAATATGATGACCAAATTTCTGAAAATAATTATATAATTGATTTTGGATCATCCCATTACAATGAATGTTATTTAAGAAAAAATAATTAAATTTGAGAAACCAATTTACAGAATATTTTTATAAAAATATTCAAAAACTGAAATCACACACACACACATAGAAACATATATATAAATATACCAATTTTATCACAATGGGTTAATTTAGATTGAGTACTTGTGATCTATATTAATTTATATTATAGATTCATCAAATTTTTTTATTCATGTAATTTTAAAATTAAAACATCTTTTTATTCAGAAACATTATCATTTTCATTAAGAGATTACTTAAATCTTATTTATAGTTCATGATATATAGTATATATTCTGAAAAAATATAATTCAATTTTATCACTAAATCGTTTTTTCATTCATAATTTAGATGAATTGATGAAAAAGTAGAAGAAGTTGAAAAATAATTAGTTAGACGCTTTACCTCATCATTTACCTCAATAAGTTTGATAATGAATTAAGAACCATCCCCTCTTAATGAGTTATAGGAAATCGCGTCGATTGAGTCATCATTGGAACTACATGTTGAAACTTTAAGAGCTTTCTAACATTTTTTTATTATTTTTCATCTTCTTTTTTTACCAGACATTTTAGTGTGATGTGTCCCTTCTTGTTTCATTTATAACATGTTAATTTCAGTCCACTTTTCATTTATTTATGGGCATGATGGGTTGATTTCCTCTTATTCATGGATTTATATAATTTAATTTTAAGATATTCAATATCAAATTCACTTTTAGATGAATATACATCATCAACATCTTTAAAATTAATATTCTTTTTGAAATAACTATCTTTCATGGAAACCTTATTTTATTTATTGGATTTTTTCATCATGGTTATTTAATACTTCAAAAGAGATTCGACAATATACTTGACCACCATTTTAATTATGTCTTTATAATATTTGGTATCCATCACCATGGGTTTCATGATCTAGATAAGACATAAAGAATCCTCTTCATTGTATTTTCAATATAAAAAATATCACCAAGATATTTTAGACAGTTGATATTTTTAGTAAAAAAAGAAAAAATATGATTAATATATTCATTTTTATGCAAAGAAAAGATTGTAAATTAATTGATAAATATATCAAGTCTAGTATCTTTAATGTTATTCAGGACTTATTCTGTGAATTCTAATATCTTCTTGATTTCATTAACAATTTTACATGATGAAATATGATTTAATTAATTTTGTTCAAACCCATAATAATGAGTGTTCATGGATTTTAGATTGAGGTAAAATTATAAAATATTTTCTGGAGTCCATTTATATTCTTATAGTTTTGTAGGGATGAAGTCATGCATAACCATTTTCTACACAAAGTAAATTATACTACTATGAAATGTAGACATGTAGTTTTTCAACAAGGGTAATTTTTTCCATTAAAAAAAGAGAATGTTCCAAGGAGATTCCATAAAAATTTTATTTGAAATACGAATAAGCTTGGATCATACTTAATCCTTATTTGAATCATGTTACATTTTAGTTCAAAAACTCCTTTGATTCCTAACTATTGGTGAGGTAGGATAGATTTTTGGGATGAGAAATTCCTTAGAAACTAAATAAATATAATAATAATAATAACATGAGTAAATATAAAAAAATTTATAAGATTAAATATTGATTCAAACAAAGATATACTAATTAACAGAATAAGTTGATATAATGATTTTTTTCAATAAAAATTTAAAAAAATTATTGTTATCAAAATTTCATTAATTAAGTGAATATAAGATAAAAAATTTAATCAAATTTATCCAATTAATTGACATTTAATATTGTGAAGTCATCAAGATGTCAAAAATTTGTCTCAAAGTAATTTTATTGAATAAATTCAATATAAAATAATATATGTTGAAATAAAAATGACAAATATATATTTTATAATGGAGTTCAACAATAGAACAATATGTTCTCCTTTTTTCCATCCCCTATGGTTGAGAGGTTTTGGGTATTTATACCATTATATTAATGGAGATCAATTAAATACTTTTTAAATTGAAATTATAAATTTTGGGAAATAAACACAAATCTGTTAATTTAGTTGTTTTATGCACTGATTGGAGAAGATCCCTCTCTTTTCTGTCATAAGAAGCTATTACCCTTTCTTTTTATTATTTTTAACAAGAATCCCATTATAGAAAAATATGAGATGAATATATAAATTATAGGTGAAAATACATTACGAACCAACACTCTTATCTCTAATTATGGATATGAAAAAATTAGTGGATAGGTAGAGAGGTGATGGAACTGATATCCTAGGAGATTGAGAATTAGTATTGGATTTAGGGAGGAATTTATGACTAGTGTAGATGATCACTTTGATAAATAGATGGCACATTACAATTTTTTTTTTAAATCTTCCATTATTTAATAAACATCTAAGGTCCTATATTTGTATCCTCCAAAAGACCTAATAGTATTTTAGAATCCATGAGATTAATTAAGCATCATCAAACTCTAATCAAGAGTTATGAGGCCCACCAAAATAAAAGACCATTATAAGATGTTATAATGAAACCGACTACCTAGTAAGATATACTATCTTGTCTGTGCACTACCTATAGTTCACTACCTCTTCCGATATTCCACTGGTTTTCTAGTGGGTAGTACTAGATACACATTGGTCCTTCGGAAGGAATGTTAATTCTGACCACATTGCATGAGTAGACCGAAACTACCTTCATTGGTACAATATTCACTAGGTCCTTTTAAACATCATTCAAGTCATTCCACTGAAAAATGATCATCACTCCGTAAGATTAAAATTTCCATCGAAAATTCAATATAGAACTTTAATGATATTATAATGGCAAAATGATTCCTTGATCAGTGGACCCTCATTTCCTTTGAAATCAATAACCATGTCTATGAAAAACATGTGTTAGTATGAAATTATAAGAACTAAAAATCACATAAATTAAAACATTAGATACAAATTTTAGTTTCATTATTCATGGAAACATTAAAATATAGATAGAGATATAGAGGTAAAACACTAGAGAGAGTCATGAACAATGTTCTGAATAATTTATTATGTTTGTGAGGTGATGACTAAGTGTCAAACAAGTAGTATAATGATGATAATTCTATATAAAACCATGCGGTGAATTCAAAAAATTGATACATGTTGTAATTTCCTTGAATCCAACAACTCATATATGGGGTTCACTTTATTACGTTGTTATATGATATAATGGATCAAAGTACAAATGACTGATTATTTTAAGAGTCATGGGAGATAAGTTATGTACAAAATTTTCATATTATATTAGAAAATTAAAAATTATACTGAAACACATTATTGTATCATAAAAATTATTCAAATATATATTCTTTATATACTGGTAAATGAAAAAAATATTTGGTGATCTCAGATGCCCAGAAATAGAAACAATACAAAAAATATATATCCTAATAATACAAGACAAAAAATACTTGGAATAGTTAATAATCAATATATATTACAATTAATCAATAACATTATCTAAAAAATATATTAAATAAAATATCAAGAAAACAATAAACTAGAAAATAAAAAATAAAATTTTAATAAAGGAAATTCATAATACCAAAATTCATTAATATTCAATAAAGGCCTCCTACTAAGCTATCTTAATCCTTACCCCCAGGGCCATGTGCCAACACACAATGAACATTACCATTAGGGATTTTTTACAATAAATTTCAATTAATGTGTATATATACACCAAAAACCCAAAAAAAATGGACAATTGTTTATATCATGATGCCTATCAATTAATCATGGGGCTATCTATAATTGGGCCCCAACTATAAAATTTTATGATTTTCTACCATTAACTTGCATATTTACAATTATATCCTCACATATTTAATAAACAATTTAATACATCATTTATATGACTTATGAGTTTATAAATATCAGTATTGAATCAAGATTATAGAAAATCAATATTTACTAATTAAATAAAATTACTTTATCAAAATGTTTTCATTAGTATATATTGAAATGATATATATAATAGATAGTATCCATATAATAGAAATGATATTGAATATATCAAGGATACTAAAAATACAGTAATTAAGGGTGAATATAGTGTCCAGTGATTAATGGATAATGGTAGATAACATGATCTAATGAAAGTGTCTGATCATAAAAAATGGAATAATATATAAATTAGTAATAGATTACAGAAGACCATAATTCATCAAAAAATAGTTTTGGAAATAATGCAAATTATTTTGATAATTAGTGAGGAAAATGTAAGTTAAACATTAAAAAAAGATTTCTAGAAATAATTTTAACCTTTTAGTTCTAAAAAATAATTTATAATTCATTTCATAAATTCATTTCAACCTTTTAGAAAATAATAAATTTTAATTTTAATAAAAAAAATAATTCACTAAATAATGGAAATATATTTCCATTGAAAATATTTACAAAATTATAGATAAAACAAAGTAGTTTATAATTTTCATGGATATATGGAAATATTTTTATATTTTACATATTAAAAAGAATATTCCTTTTACTCTTTTATAAATATTAAAAAACAACTTGTTAATTAAATTTGAAAATTTTCCATTTTATTTCATTAAGTAAGTTCAACGGTAGTAGAAAAATACGATTTAAAATCATTTTAAAGTAGATAAAAACATCTTTAAAACAATAATAAGAATATGGATATTAAGGTGATTGATTTCCTATGAAAAAGGAAACTGAGGTCAGTTTTTTCTTAAGACATTACTTTTTTCTTTGAGAAAAAAAGTGGGGAGATATTAAATAAAACATCTATAAAATGAATATATAACTATAGAACAAGAAACTAAATGTGTTTAAAAAATTAAATAACATATAATTATTCCAATTTAAATTTAATCAGAAAAAATTTTTAATATGTGTGATATTTTAAAATAAACCATAACAACATTAATAACTATTAAATCAAACCATCATAAAATATAAAAATTGAATTGAAACATTAATTAAGATTATTAGTTAGTAATTAATGATATAATATGTCAACGTTGAAGTATATGCACTATGTATATGAAATTGTGTGGATAATATAAAATATGTCTCATTAGAGTGGAATGATAATAAAAAACCCTTACCTAGGATTACTCCTTCGAAATAAGAATTATATCATAATAAATAATAAATTTAAATTTATTATTTATATTATTATTTATATTTTTCTTCTATATTCAATTTTTTGAGGTCTTGTCACAAACCCAATCCGGTCTCCACTAAAATTGGCACCAAAATCAGCTAGTGAAAAGGACTGAAGGGGATTCTGGATCCCAACAGGCTGACACAAGTACCATAATATAATAAAATGAGAAATTATAACTATTTACCTGAGGTTATAAACATAAAACAAAAAATGAATCCCATAAAACAAATCTATATTTGTCATACCAAATAATATTTTACAAAAAAACTGAAAATCAATTACATAGTTTAAAGAAACTCACCAGGACAATAAAAATGAACAAAAAAAAATTAAACATCCCAATAACCCTCATGAAAAGGGGAACCTCCCTCAATCCATCTCCACAAGACTTCACCACCAAGGACTTTCTAGAAACCCAAACCAAAGGCACAAAACAAAATGAACCTAGCATGCGACAACAAAAATAACAAAGTCTACGTACCTCAAACGGTTTAACTAGGGGGGTGAGAAAATTCCCTATAGGATACCCCCACTATGATATTCCATGTGTTAATAATTCAAATACGAAAATATTATCAATTTTCATAAACAGGAAGTTCTATTTGAAAATTTTAAAGATGCAACTTAAAAATTAAAACAGTTTTCAAGTGGGTTGTCATTAAGAATCAACACTTTTAAAAATAATTTCAATACTATTGAATTTTCAAGCCAACCATACCTTATGTCTACGATAAGAATTAAATAACTAATTAGAACAAGCAATAGGAAATAAGCCCTAGGAACTAGCTAGTTGTGGGTCCCAGGTACCTCGTATCTCGGTGAGTGTAACCTTCAAAATATTGTTTCTCATGCACAAGACACTAGTACAGAACATACCCATAATTGAGTGGTCCCAAATCATCATAATCATAGTTTAGTTATAGTTTTAGGTTTCAATATTTCTAAGTGAAACTGAGGCCAAACCCCACTGATTCACTAGCATACTAGTACATGTCCAGCCACCTAGATACCCGGGTTTTCCCCTTGTTCTCTGAAAAGTTTAAGAAGTCAATAAATACACAGTGCACATGAAAATATCATTTTCACATCACAAATTCACCAAAAATCACACATGTATACCACCCAAGTTTAAAAATCCACTTTTTCATTCAAATGAAATTTTAAATAATACTCACACCAAAAATAGCCCACAACACATTTTTCACATTTTTCACAATTCAAATAATATGTTAACAATTTTATAAAATATTTCCATAGATTCTAAACATCACATAAAATCAAACTCAAATGTTATATAATACCCTTTTCATAATCAAAGCCCATTTTTCACATCACACTCACACAAAACAGCCTGAAAACATGTTTCACACCTACATCAAAATTTCATAAATCACCTCGAAATATTACAAAACATTACTAAATTTTTTTTACAACATAACGGACCAATTTATGTTTACAAAACTCATTTTAGGAACATTCTATCACCAAAATAAAACATAAGAAACCATTTCACATATTTTTTAACTCGTTAAATCTTTTAAAATTTTCATAAAACAAACCTAAAAGGTAAAACCATGGATTGGATACAAAACTCATATCAAAACCCTCATTCAGGACAAAAACCATACCAATAAAAATCCAAAATAGAATTGGCATCCATAAAAACATTTATTAAACCACCCCCAAGTTTTATAAAAATGCCTCAAATAATACCAAAAAAGGTACACATGAAAAACACATGTTTTCAGAAATCACATTCAAGATGTACAACATGGTTTCACACATTAAAACCATTCGAAAAAACCATTAAAAGTCCCACATGACATTAATGCACTAACAAAATAGAATTTTAATCCCATTTCAACACTAATGAATCTCTTTTATATGTTATAAAATACTCACAAACATTTCCCCAATAGCCTCACATGAAAAGCACCCAATTCCAAGAAAAAATGAAACTACAAAATTAAATACTTAACAAAATCCATCAAAAATAGTTTTCTCACCACATAAAACAGATTTGCAACATAATAAATTAATAAACCATGAAAGAAAACTCATCATAAAATGGTTATAAATCAAATCACCAACCATTTGAGTCAAAACCATTTTAATATTGGTGTGAAACCGCAAATGCACCTCCACCGCACAAGGATGTGTAAACAAACCCTAAACCATAATATTTCACCAAAAATACCCCAAATAAAACACTAGGTATGTGCCATAACTTATAGAAACTCTATAAATTCATTAAAGTTGGAGGAAACCCTAAGGACAATGAAGGAATTGAAGAGAGAAACACATACCCAAACCAATCTGGAAGAATACGACCCAAAATCCACCAGTATACGAATTTTACAACATGGAAAAATTTAGGTAGGTTTGAACAAGGATGATGAGATCATGTAGGAACTGGAATGGGGGAAAATATTAAAAATATAAAGAATTATAAAAGGATCAATTTACCTCTTCAAATATGAAATATTTTTGAAATCTAGAGATATTTCGCCCAATTTTAGGATTCTATTCAACTCCAAATTGGAGGAGGAGATAATGGATTTTTGAATTAGGTAAGTTGGGTCGGGTGAGAGTGGGAATCACTGAAAAACGTAAATATTTAATGAGTTATTAAAGAATAAAAAAATGTTTTTAAGGCAACAAATAGGCTTTTGGGAAGGCCCAACACCTTAAATAAAAACTCAAATCCACTATGATTATTGATTCCAAAATTTTCCAAATTAATTTTTTGATGTTCATAGGGCTGGGTATTCCATGTAGGAATTGAAATGGATGAAAAATATTGATAAATTAAGTAGTTATAAAGGAATCAAAATTTATTTTTAAATCTGTAATTGGGTTCACGGTTTGGCCCAAATCATGAAAACTCACCCATTCCTCAAAAAATGCATGGGAAACCCCCAAAACAAAGAAATAATGGAAATTAAATTAAAAAACATTAAAATAATTTATGTATGTTACAATTCTACCCACCATGAAAACTTTATACCCTCAAAAGTCACAGAAAGGCCAAACCAAAAACCGAAACCATTTTAAAAACCAAGAGGTACCCCTTCACCAGGTTTCACCCCCAATGGACAAAACACCTCTAGTGATCAATTAAGGAAGGAATAACCTCATAAACTAAACATACACCACATTCCTAAAACAATCAAGAACATTCATACTTTATCCCAAAAGAAAAATCCTCAAAAAAATCTGAACAAGACTCAATCATTTTACCCAAACAAACAACAACATCAAACAAGGTTACACTTATCTTATTATAACTAAACCATTGGGCACTCTCTAATGTCAAAGTTTACACAAGGAAGATGTAGTTATCTTGATAGATATGAACTAGATGACCTACCTCCAATCCAATTCCATGGATAAATTTGAGTTACTGGTATGGGGAAAAAATAGGCTCCCCACCATAAGAGAGAACCTATATGTTTCTCGAGATAGAATCAGAACACTTACAGGGGGAGGCCTGAATGGACTCCCAAGTACAAAGTGTTTATTTACATCAGAACTTTACAAAAGAACTTATATAAGACTAATAGTGGGTCTTCCAACCATAAGAACCACCCATCAAAACTGACTAGAATGGGCCGGTACAGAAAGACCCCAAAATTTAATGAGTTGGGATGACCACATGGTTAGTCAGCACGGTTTGGGAAACCATGCACAAATAGTGGGGATACTTCTATCCACATTGTTTTCTGGGGCATGGTAACTACAAACCAAGTTCAAACCGTGTGTCAACCTGTCTATCCAAACTTCAAACCTATCCCTGAAGGTTCAATAGAAACCAAAGGGGGAGGGAATAACATTGGGTGATGACATGGGTACAAGTCCCTCCACCTATTTCCACCGAACAGGACCAACGGACGATGGAAGATGACACCATCAGTTTAAAATCGTCCTATCACTCATAATAAGGATATGATTTTCTACAAGGGTTTAAAAGACCCTGGGATTTCCCCTTACTATGAGCCATCTTCTCTCTGAGACTTATGGCTGGAGCTCAATTGATTGAAGCATCTTTGGCCTCGCAGTTAGGCTTTGGAAACCCCTTGAATGAGAATTCTTTATTCTGTTAATCCAACAACTAAACTGCAATCCCTTAAAAATTTTCCAAGACATAACACCTTCCAAAATCACTTTACCCTAACCTGATATTTCACTAAAACAATGGATTAGAAGACTCAAACACAACAACCCTTGTTTGTTCGGGAGAGAAACAATATAATTAAAGAACAAATATACTCACCTTCCTCTAAAATGCAATATTTTTTTCATTTTCAAGGGAGATATTCTCCCAGTATAACAGTTACTCAAATATGTTTGCATGAATTTCAAATTTCTGGTCAATTGAGCACATGACATCATAAGGTGTCACTGAACATGACCATTGTGACTGATATAAAAAATCCATGTAGAGGGAACTTATACAATATCCCAAAACAACACAAAATTCTAGAAAGTGGAAACAATATCCTATCATGACCATATTTCCCACACTAGTGGTTTAACATGAACTCATGCTTCAAAGAAACTGTGCAGAACCCAAAGGCCCTCTCAGACACCATAGAGGAACTCATCCACACTAACAAATGTAGACAACATCCACCATCGACGAATCAGGAAACCTAAGAAACTCATGTCTCTTTCAACAATCCAAGAGAACTATACTACTAAAATAAGATTTAAAAAACAAGGAAAGGAATGGGTATATAATCTTTCTACAGAGCTCGAGAAAAAAATTATTTATATTGATCAACTGGAGGATTTTCTAATGGAGAAAAAATTTGGGTTTCACTTCAATTATGCATTAACCCATAATGGGGGCATACCTTATCTAATGAGAGAACCCACGGACCCAACCAAGCTAGTACATTGGTCAAAAGGTGACCCAAAATAAATCCAAACACATGAAGGGAACCACCATAAGTTTTTCCCAAAACATATCTTAGAGGAGACTACTAACTCGTCCTTTTACCCAGATTACCGACCAAACACAAACCAAAAACATTGTTCGAACAGGAGGGGTTCTTGGACTCAAATCATCCCAAAACATCATCATTTTAAAAAACAAATAATAAAAACCATCCCAATAAATTCATGAAGACATCATTTTTTTATTTAAAAAGAATTATTTTAAAACAAATGGTTCAATGATTACCACATCCACCAATGGTACCCCATGGGCCTTACACATGCATGTTTCTGTGCCACACCGGGCACCCTCCTCATATCCATACCGACACTCATAAAATCATTCCATAAACCATACATGATCCTAAATAACCCCATGCATGTGGTTGCTCACGAAAATACCAATGGTTAAAGCACAAATTTTTTCCACTTTTCAAAAGAAAAATTTTCAACCAACACATCCTTTTTCTCAAAACCGCTAACCACGAGATCAAAATCCCAACTCACATCTTAAAAAACATTTCATAAATAAAACAACCATTTATAAAAGAACCCAATTTAAAGATATTCACATCAATTTCAAAACATTTCATCCCATAAAAACACCATTTGATAATTTAGAAAACTCTAATGGAAAAACATTTCAAAATGAACTTCAATATAGTTCATGCTTTCAAAAGAGGTGTAAGCACACCATTTTCCATTTCCAAAAAAATTAGACAATTTAGTTCCACCATTTCATTAGCCAATATATTCCCTCATTATTTGAAAAACATTTCACAAAAACTTTATGCTCCATAAAACTATGTCACTTTAATACCAAAGTCACATGATTTCAATACTAAAACACAAAACAATGCGATTGGAATCTAGATTCAATGGGTGACTTGGACATATGGTTGGAGGCCATATTCCAATCAATTCACCATCACAGAGAGTGTTATAAGGAATATTTCTGGCTCCAAATGTTTTTCCAGGCCCTACGAGCTCACTGAGACCATTAACCCAACTCTCGTTTTCATTTCCCCTAATCATCATCCAACCAAGAAAACCGAAGGACATAGATAAATCGAGACTTCTCCTAGAAACATAAATCCCATCATGAAGTGTGGTGATCAGGAACACTACCCATAACAGGAATACCATGTCCTGAAAATACTAACTCCAGACTATCCTGACTCTTCCCAAATAACATGACCCAAATTGTTAACCTGATCCTCCTCTGATACCATTTTGTCACGAACCAAATCTGTTCGGCACTGAAACGGGAAAGAAAATCATCCTATGACAAGGATTAAAGAGCATTCATGATCCCCATGGGCTAGAACAAATGCCTGGGTATTATAAAATAAGAAATGGTAATGATTTACCTGAGTTCATAATCATTAAACAACAAATGAATCCCATAAAACATATCCATATTTTTCAAACCAAAAAAATCATTTAAAAATTTTCAGAACTCAATTAAATAGTTTCAAGTAACTCACCAAGACAATAAAAATGGTACAAAACTGAAAGAAAAAATCCCAATAAAACACATGTAAAGGGGAACCACCCTCAATCTATCTCCACAAGACATCACCACCATAAACCTACTAGAAACCCGAACCACTAGCATAAAAAAAATTGTACCCAACCGGCGACAACAAAAATAACCAAGTCTACTAACACCCAAGGGTGTAAGTAGGGTGTGAGATAATTCCCAGTAGGATACGACCACTAATAGATTAATTTTGATAAACATTAAATGAAAAAATTCTTGCATTTTTTCATAATCTAGAAATTCTAGTTAAAATTTCAAAAAGATGTAACTGAAAATTTAAAACATTTTTCAAGTAGGATATCATTACGAATCAACACTTTTAAAAATAATGTCAACAATAATAAATTTTCCCTTAAACCATATTGTATTCCGATGGTAAGCACAATGTAACTATTGATCATAAGTAGTAGGAAATAACCAGTAGGAACTAGCTCATTGTGGGTCCCAAGTTCCTCGTATCTCGGTGAGAGTAACCATCAAAATATTTGTTCTCGTGCACGATCCACTAGTAGGTAATATACCCATAACCTATTGGTCCCTAATAATCATTAACATAGTTTAGTTACAGTTTTAAGCCTCAATATTTATAAGTGAAATTGCTTCCAAACCCCACAGATACACTAGAATACAAGTACAAGTCCAACCACCTAGATACCTTAGTTTTCCCCTTGTCCTAATACAAATTCCATAAGTCAATAATTATAATTTTCACATGGAAATATCATTTTTACATAAAAAATTCCCCAAAAAGCCTACATGTATACCACACAAGTCTAAAAAACCACTTTTTCATTCAAATTAATTTTTAAATCATACTCACAACAAAAATAGCCTACTACACATTTTTCACATCTTTTACAATTCAACAAATCTGTTAAAATTTTTATAAAATCATTCCCAAGATGCTGAACATCACATAACAGTCCAATAACATGTTATATACTACCATTTTCATAATCAAAGTCCATTTTTTGAAATCACACTCACACAAAACATCCCGAAAACATGTTTCACACCCTCATAACAATTTTATAAATCCCCTTGAAAAATTACAAAACATTACCAAAATATTTTATAACATAACTGACCACTTTATGTTTATAAAACGAATTTTAGAAACATACTATCACCAAAATAGTACATAAGAAACCATTTCCCAATTTTTGTAACTCATTAAACCATTTACCAATTTCATAAAACTAACCCAATAGGTACAACCATTGTTTGCATATAAAACCCATTTCAAAACCCTCATTCAAGACCAAAACCATTCCAATAAAAATTAAAAACAGAATTGGAATCCCTAAAAACAATTATTAAACCACCCCCATGCATTATACAAACACCTCAAATAATACCACAAAAGGTACATATGAACAACACATGTTTTCACAAATCACGTTCAATAAGTACAACATGGTTTCAATCATTAAAACCATTAAAACCCCCATTACTAGTCCCACATGTCATTAAGGAATTAACAAAAAAGAATTTTCATCCCCCTTAAAAACTCATAAATCAATTTCATATGTTATAAAATACACCCAAACATTTTCCTAAGAGCCGCGCATGAAAAGCACCCAATTCCTCAAAAAATGCAAGTTGAAAATTAAACACTTACCAAATCCTTAAAAAATAGTTTTCGCACCACACACAACATATTTTAAATATATTAAATTAAATAACCAAGAAAACTAACTCGTAATATAATTTTTATAAATGGAATCACCTACCTTTAGAGTCAAAACGCTTTGAATATTGGTGTGAAACCTCAACCACACCTCCGCTGCACCACAAGGAAGTTAAAACGAACCCTAAACCATAATATTTCATCAAAAATACCCCAAATAAAACCCAAGGTATGAGAACTAACTTCTAGATACTCGATAAATTCATGGAAGAGGGAGGAAACCCTATGGGGAAGGAATGAATTGATGAGAGAAACAATTGGCCAAAATAATCTTGAAGAGTAATACCCAAAATCCACCAGTATTTGAATTTTAAAATGGATAAAAATTTAAGTTACGTTCGAAAAAATATGATGAGAAAATATAGCAACTAGGATGGGGGGAAATAGTAAAAATAGAAGAAGTTATGAAAGGATCAATTAACCTCTTCTAATATGGGCTATTTTTTAAATCCAGAGATGTTTTTCCAAATTTAGTGATTCTATTGAGCTACAAATTGGGGGAAGAGAGAATTGGGGTGTTCCATGGGTAAGTGGTCTTAGTTGATAGTTGGAATCACCGAAAAAACGTAAACATTTAAAGAGTTATTAAATAATTAAAAATTCTTTTTAATATAGGAAATGGGCTTTTAGGAATGCCCAATCCCTTAAATAAAAACTCAAATCAACCATGATTATAGATTTATAAATTGTCCAAATTAGTTTTTTTGGTGTTTATAGGTCAGGGTGTTCCACGTAAGAATTTGAAAGGATGAAAAATGTTAAAAAATTAATGAGTTATAAAGAAATGAAAATTTATTTTTAAATCATGAATTGAGATCACGGTTTGGCCCAAATCAAGAAAACTCACCCATTCCTCCAAAAATGAATGGGAAACCCCCAAAAAAATAATGGAAATTAAATTAAAAATAAATTTAGAATAATTTATATATATGAATGGTCTCTTTATAATCAATTTGAATTTATTCATTAAACAATACTTACTTAAATTGATCGCTTAAGGTTGTTTGGAGAATTTCTATAAAATAACTTTTGTATATTGATCATGGTAAGAGTTGTTATTAAATGGTTAAATCAAATAAATAATATTAATAAAGAGATGAATAAAATTTATATTCATTATATATAATTATGAAATTATCAAGTAAATGTAATAGTTGAAAAATTATTCATATTTTTTTATGGAGGCGGTAGTCCACACATCCGCATTAGATGTTATCTTTTTTCAATGGATTTAATAATAAGAGGGTAGATGATGTATTATATTTACAAAAACATAATTATGTCATAAATATCATATTAATTAAATAAATAAATATTTATAAAAATAATAGTGAATCAATGATGAAAAAAAATTACACTACAATGTGTATATGGTTGTCTATAAATTAAAACGAGTGATGATTTCGTCTTCCATATGATGAAAAAATGTGGAAAAATATTGTTTCATAATAATATTTTTTTATCATAAAAAATGTAAATATTTTGTTATGTTATAATAGATATAATAGATTTATAATAAACTGTAAGAATATATAAATTTAATGGAGTCGGTTGGGATGATTACCCTTTCTTTTGGAAGCCTATGTTGGCTTACACCATAGGACTTTTTATTGTGCTTTTTTGGGAAAAAATAAACTCTAAGATTTGATTAAGTATATTGGGAAGATATTTGGTAGATATTGGTTTATATAAATGGCTCTATAAGTGTTTATAATAAAGGGATGTAGGTTCTATTATATAAGTGAGGTGAGTGGAAAACTTATAAATATTTGAAACTATATTATATAATATATGTCATGCTCCAGTCAAGTGGCTCAAAATATTCATATTTTATAATAATAACAGTTTAATTTCTATATAAAAACCCAAATTATATATAATCAAGTGTTTTGAGTTATCTTAAATCCCTCCCACTTTATTTTCACTATTTTAACCCACTTTATCTTTAACCACAATGACAAATTTTAACCTAGTTTACTATACGTTAAGACTAAACATGAAATAAAAATTATTGAAAATTTAGAATGTTTTTATCCAAAATATGGATTAAATTTTAAATGAATAATTTTTTATAATTAGAAAAATTTAATTTTATTACATGTTCGTAAAATTTAATGAAAACAGTTTTTATAAAAATGTATTTTTTTATGAATTAAAATGATTTCCAACCACAATAAATTATTACCATCATAATCATATATTTTTTTAATTTATTTTAAATTAAATGAGACATATTTGATTAAAAAAAACTAAATCTAAAAGGAACCTATTTAATTCATTATGAAAAGAGAAGAATCAAAAATTATTTTTATTTGAATTCAAATGTTACTTAGATCTTCAACATTTCAACATAGATTTATATGTTCAAAATAATATTTTAAAAGAAATTATATTAATTATTAAATATATAATTTTAATACGAACATTATTTCATAAAAATTAATTAATTATTATGTCAATATATTTTCATAAAAGTGATAGAGTCTGTAAAATCAGTTTTTTACTATTCACCCAAAAAATAAACAATTTCTAAAAAATCCCTAAAATTCACCCTCATATATTTTATGTATTATGAAATAAAAAATGAGTTAAAATTTTTCAAATAGTATTTCTAAAATTGATAATATATAACATTA
Source organism: Viscum album (assembly GCA_963277665.1). Classification (NCBI taxonomy): domain Eukaryota; kingdom Viridiplantae; phylum Streptophyta; class Magnoliopsida; order Santalales; family Viscaceae; genus Viscum; species Viscum album. The sequence goes on from OY728133.1 coordinate 673,776,468, forward strand.
ATATCCATGCACAAACTCATAAAAGACATTTTTAGAAAAAAGTATATTGTAAGCACAAAATGAATTTATTCCCATTCCATTACTGGTAAAAGTCATTGAATGATAGTTATGTTATATTAATGTATATTTTATTAATGATTTTGCTTGGAAAAATTTTCAATATTTATTTCAAAATCAAACATTTTTAATTAAGAAATACTTTCCATCTAAGATTGAATAATTTTGTCTTTCACTATTTTGAGTTTAAAGAATTATATGAAAATATACATAATTATATTCCTTCCATGATTGTTCTTTCATTAGTTGTTTACCTTTGATTTATCTCATTTTCAAAATAGTGACTATGAAGATTAATTATTCTTTATCAATGTAATAGAATCAACAAATAATGGATCGTGATAACTTTTAAAGGATATTATTCTTCATTATAAGAAATATTTTTGATGCATTGATTCAAATTGGTTCTAGACATTTATAAAAATAAAAAATGGTTTGACTATTTAAAAATAATAATCGATAATTTTAACCATAAACTGACGGAGTAGTATCTCTAAAACTTTAATTATAACTCCTAATGTTAATAAATAATCAAATAAATCCTAAAACACTTAAGAAAATCCTCAACCAATTTAAAATTAAACATAATCGTATGTTTAGTAAAATTTAGTATAATTATCCTCTCTCAAAACCACATAGAAAATTTAATTTTTTTATTATGTTTTGAATACATGCCTTATCATAGAAATATAATCAAATATTCCATACATAGAGATAATATTTTTCAGAGGAAACATTCCAAAGACATAATTCACTCATTCTAAATTTTTTAATTAAATCCTCTCATTTGGGATTCTTATTAATGACTCACAATTCATTATCATGCAATTAATCCTTTTTCGAATACCAATATGATCATAATAAACTACCTTATGAAATTATCAATATAATTCTTGATTTTTTTCTGAATTTTTTTAAATAGTTCTCCATATTATTACAAATAAATCTCTCAATATTGGTGTATTCATCTTTCCATTAAATTCACGAGACTTATGTACTTTATCTCCAATCATTATACAAACTCCCAACTCATTTATATATTTACCAAGATGTTTATATCCATAAGTTTCATATGTTGGATGTTCCAATCATCCCTTCTCATTCTTTGTTACATCACACTTTTCATATTTCACAGTCATCTGATTCTTCAATATATTTTCATTTAAAATATAATACATAAAGAATTATTTTTTCCATATTGCTTCTTGATAACATATCATCATATGATGAACATTTTTTTGAAAAAAATCTTTTTGAAGGATCCACTTAATCCCATCAAAAAAAATTTCAATTTTACTTTTGAAATAACATATATAGATTATAATGTGGCATTCTAATTTGATAAATTTAACCTCACACATAAAAACACATTAATCATCTTTATAATTTAAATTCAAGTAATTTTTTTCCATATCATATCATTTTTCTCAGTAAATATATTTCTAAAGAATATATTCTCAAAATCAATCCATTGCACACTTTAAATATCTTTATACTCTTTAGTATTCTAAATAAATGACCATTGTTGATCTATATCTCCATTTAAATAAAATACTTCCAAATTAACCTTTTTCATTTCATTGCTTCTCAAAATTATGAATTACATTTTCAATGCAGTTTATCCATTAATAATCTACAGATAATTTATTATCTCTACTAAACAATGGGGTATTCTTCTTCACGGAGCAATCCAAAATCATTCTAATATGTTGAGAAGCATCCCAATGTTTCATATGTGCATGTTTATTTCTCATAACCTCTAAAAATTCCCAAATATAGTCCTAATTTATTCATCAACGACACCTTCCATATTTAATTTATTTGGTGGGAAATCGTTTCATTTACCATGGGTGTTCATATTATTTCACATCATTTATATATGAGATATACTTATATAAGGGAGCATGTATATTCAAATAAAATTCATCATGAATATTGAGTTAAGGAATTAAAATACCTATGAAAGTTAAATTTCTTAAATATTATAGAGGATAATCACAATGACCATACTAGAGATGTTTTTTATAAAATTTTGTTCCAAAGGGTCCCACTACACTTCCATTGATACCAATTAGATTGAATATGACTAGAGTAACCTAGATAAAAATTTTAATTTATTAAATTGGTACATGATACAAAGAATTATAACATGAAGGACAGATTAGTTTTGAATTATTGAGAGACTAGATAAATATATGATTACTATATTACATTGGAAAAATAAAACACATCATGAAAATTATTCATTCATCCTGGAAAATAATTCAAATATTATTCTTAATATCATAGAGAAGAGAAAAAAAATGGTGACCTCATATTCTCATTTAATAAATTTATATAGTGGAACCTATCATTTATTGATAGGACATAAATAATCGGATAGAGAAAATAATCAATATATATACCATTTATTAAATTTTTTCATATTCAAAATATGTTAATGATAAATATCGAAAAAAATAATCACATGGATAACAATGACATGAATTTTAAGATTGAAAATATATAATTCAAAACATCATTATCTTATTATTAAATCCTTAGGTCAGGAAATCCCGAACCTCACCATCAGCACCATGTTCCAAGACATCGTGGACCTTAACCACATATCATTATTCCATGAAATTTCAATAAATGTGTAGGTGTACACCAAATACCAAAATAATTTGGAAAAAGAGTTTTCTCATGAGACCCATCAATGCATTCATGGGGTATCTATAACTAGTCCCCACTCATCACTTTCATATTTCCAATGAATTATTCTTATATTGAATTAATAATAAAATATATAATTAATATTACATATCGATTAATAAGTATCTGTATTGAATCAAAAACACATAGAATTAATATTTTCAAAGTAAATAAAATATATTTTTTAAGAATATTCCATTAACTAACTCCAAATATTGAAATTTTGTATGGTTAAAAGATGATAAAAAACTAGAAATTATATTGGATATATACATTTGATTGAAAATATAGTCATGATTGAGAAAAATATTTTCCAATGATTGTTCCTGATATAATATATAATCCCTAAAATAGTAAAAAATTTAATGTTCTATCAATTCCTTCAAAATGAATATTTGACATAATGTAAATTATTTTTAGTATTTGAAATAAAAATTTAATCAAAACATTAAAAATAGAATTCCTTAAAATTCTTGTATCTTTATTTAAAAAACTACTTTATAAATCCTTTCAAAAAAATGTGAGCATTATAGAGAATAATTAATTTTTATTTTAATAAAAAATAATTAATTCATATGATAACTGAAAATTATTTTATTTTAAAAACCACAGAAACTGTTACTGGAAGATAAATAGAGAATAATGTTGATGAAGGTTGGAAAATCCATTCATATATTTTACATTAAAAACAATATTCCATACACTCTTTTGTAATAATTCTACACCTGATTTTTCAGAAAAAAAAATCATTTCAGATATATTTATGGATGTTAAAAGGCAGTATTGAAATTAATATAAAAATAATTTAATAGTATATAAAATATTCCATAAAATGTATTTATGAATGTTGATATGGAAGTGAAATATGTCTAACTAAATAAATGAAATAATTTTGGTTTTGATTTATAGAATTGATTTAATATTCGAGTACCAATGAGAGGAAAATTTGTAATAATAACATGGAAGCTCCATTAATATTCGTATAATAATAAAATAGTTTATGATTATGAAAGAAATAATATATAATTCTTCTATTACAAATTTAAATATAAACCATCCCGAATAAGAGGGATATTGTAAAATATAACCTTATAACATTAATAAATTTTCAATCAAAAACCCATGTATGATATAAAAATATTATAAAAATTAAATACCATTATTAAATTTGAATTAATGATAAAATATTTCAATGAATAATTACATCACATTTTGGATGCAGTTTACCATATTTATACACGAGTGTTGTTTTCATTTTCAATAGAATGAAAAAGAGGTGGAAAAATGTAGTCCATAATCATAATAAAATTTTAGTATTGTAAATATACTGATTTGAGTATGTTATAATGGATAGAATAGATTTATCTGAAGGTAGAATAAGAAATAAATTTAATGGAGTGGGGTAATGTGGTCACCTCTTCTTTAAGAAACCACCATTCACTTATAAATTAATAATCATTGAAGTGATATTTAGATAAGAAATGAAACTCTATAATACATCTAAGGATTTTATTCAATCTATTTTTATTGGTATTTTTTGAGTTATGAGGTTCAATAATTATAAATAGGTTATGGAAAAATGTGCTATGTTATAAGTCATGTGAGTGGGAAAATTTTAAATACTAGAAAATAGATTATATAATACATGTCTTAATAAATTCAATTGGGAAAAAATTTTAATAGTTTCTATGAAAATGTTGGTGAGGTTGAGAAAAATCATCCAATGATATTTAAGAATGTTTTTTGCGGTATATTGAAGCCTTATCCATCAAATTTCACCATTTTCTCCCATTTTACCAACAACTGTAGTGATAAATTTTTTCCATGGTTATTATTCATTATTACAAAAATTTAAATTTAAATTATCACAAAATTTTAATTTTCTGGTCCAAAATCTCTAATCCATTTTATAAGATTCATTTTCCAATATTGTTAAAAATTATTTTTATTAGAAGATATCAAAACTCAATGAAATCTATTTTTTGAAAAATACATTTTTAGGCATTAATATGATTTGACACCAAAATCAAGTATAATTTTTATTCCCATGGGAAAATGGGATTTTTTATATCAAAGGATACAGATTTGAATTTCAAGCCAAACGAATACTTAATAAAAAATAGTGACACGAGAAGATTGATTTTGGCATGACTCTATAATGTTTTTTTTGGGATAAAAAGTGGGCCTTTGGGACATGTAATGGTCTTCATTACCATTAGTGACTTAGTACATTAAAAACTATTTTGGGATATCTTGTATGTGGTCCCATCATTGGGGGATGGGTGAGGTCTGATACCTTTTAGCTTGATGGGTGAGTGTGTTTGCTTCCATTGCTTGTAAAACCAAATATATTAAATTAATTAATTATTAAATATATATTTACAATAGGAAACATGTTTCCAAAAAATTAAATTCACTCTTATGTACTGCAAATTTCATAAAAGTGAAAGTATTTTTAAATTCAGTATTTTTCACTATTCACCCAAAATGAACGATTTCTAAAAAGTTTTAGGAATCCACCCTATGAAAATTTTGATATAATAAAATCCAAAATGATTTTAATTTTTTCAAATAAAAATTATTAATGTAGAAGGACAAAATTCTAATATCCATGTAGAAACAAGTAAAATACATTAAAAATGATTTCTTGATGAAAAAAGTGATTTATTTAAAATATTTTCCTTGTAAAAACAATTAGATGATTTTTATATTATTTGGTTGAATAAATTATCAATAAATTGGTTTTATGAAAACTTTTCAACATGTATGTCATAATTATATTATTGAAATTCATACCCACTAATATAATGTCTATGTTGTAGTATTGTAATTTAAATAATAATATTTATAGAGTATATCATGGGGTTTTATATTATGTTGTTGTGTGTATCATAAGATATCATACACAGAATTAATAAATAAAAAACATTGGTTCTTACAAAAGAATTAATTTCACCTCACATTCATGTAAATTGATTAAAAATAAGAAAAATGTGGCATATTGGTTCATGAAAAATAGTGTTGTCAAGCCAATTAACCATGATTATAGTGTACATAAGTATAATATGAGAATACATGATGCATGAAATATTCATTAATTCTTAAATGTATGATTAAGGATATTGAGGAACATTCAGGTTCAGTTTTAGTACATATTTGATAAACAAGAACGAAGTTGAGTGGTATTACACTACATAGTGTTCCATAATATATAAAGATAGAGAGAAATATTTTCATATATGATATGATTGAAAGATATATTGGGATTATTTTAAATCCATGAGAATGATGTATTTGAATGAGTTCAATGTAAGATAAATATTTTAATATAATGACAAAATACTTGAGTTTTTATAAAAATTTAGAATTTATATGTTTCAGGAGAAGGAATAGAATAAAGGATGTCTTGGGCATATTTAATAGTTTAGAATAATATTGAATAATAATTTTTTATGAGATATATTTCATAAATAATATAAATTAGAAAATTAAAGGCACTCTTATAAATTCCTATGAGAAATATTTTTGAGGAAAAGGTAATAATCTGAACTATAGGAACATCCCTCATATAAAATGGGTGAGACATTAAATGAGATTGTGGGGATTTATTTTTTTGATGATATATTATAGTATAACATAGAAAATAAAATTTTTAATACAGATATATAAAAATTATAAAATGATGAGACAATATAAATAGAAATTTGAGCTTTTTGGAGTTATTTTTCAATTAGACATTTTGAAGAACACTCAGTTGGGTATGAATGTAAAATGAAGAAAAAGAGGTTCAGTGGCATATATAGTTAAAAAATATTAAAATGAAGAAAATTCTGAGAGTAAAACCTACAGTTTTTCATTTCATTTATTAGTGTGGAAACATATCAATAATTACGAAAATCTATTGGGGTTAAATATCACATGAACTTATTAAGTGGGACAACTATATGAATTGATTTCTTAGAATCAAGATCTGTTTATCTATTATAGTGACCAAGTTTCAAATATTATTATTGGGATAAGATATAATTCAATGTATCATATATGAATTGAAGGAGATAAATTATATTAATGTTGAATCATCCTATACAAAATCATATATGTATATCCAATAACAATATCAAAGAAACACTTTCATATATTTTGTGGGACTCTATAGAAAATATGAGTAGTAGGGTATGCTGGGAGATCAAAGTGGGACTCGGTGAACATAGTGTGAATCTATATAAGGAATTCCTATATGAGATAGGTATTTTTAATATTAGTGATGTAGTTGTAGTGAAACTGTGATAGACACCCCCCAATGTAATAAACATCATATTATAGTGTAGAATGTATAATTTTGTTAAATAAAAATAATGGTAAGGTTTTTGTCTTTATACGATAACCTATACAGTATAGTGTGCCTATTTATTTATTTAATTTCATTAATTAAGTTAATTTTATCTAGGTAAATAATTAATAGATCCATTTTCACCGACCAAAAATATAGGGTTGATTACCTATGGGGCTTAATGATTCCGAGAATAATTTTTTTTAATTTGTAAAAATTCACAAAAACTAGATTAATCTTCTTATCATGTCTCTGCACCATTTGTTAGGGAAATATCATGTAGTATCAGAGAAAATTTTCCATTTTAATTGCATCTAGATTTTATTTTTCATGGTATTATTGTTAGAATCTGATTATGTATGGATTTCATGATATGTTTGAAATTTTTCCTTATATGGTATAAACAATATTAATCATGATGCTTGAAATTTTGAAATTTCATTCAACATATTGAAAAATAGGGAAAAAGGAAGTAAATAAATAAAATAATAATGTGGATAAAAAAAGAGATCATCCACTAATTTAATGAGAAAATGTTGTGTGTTCTTAGATGGTGAATATCTTGATAGATATCCTTTTTCTAGCTATAAACTAATATATGAGGAGCATGATGATAATAAAATCAAAAAAGGATTTTATTCTCTTTTCAATGGTCATCTAAATAATATTCATAGTGAGTTAGTTTCATAAATAATTGGTTCATATCATGGAACAATTTCATAAAAAATATAATCATGTAGAAGAAACAAATGCAATAGAATCTGAATTGAATCAATATGTTAAAATATTTAACATCATCACTTTTTTGAAAGCTATAGAAAAATTAACTACGCATTGAAATGATAAAAAATTGATGATTGATGAAATATTTTAAATGATCATTGTTAAAAAATTAGTGTTTATGTTTTCTTTCACTGAGGAATTCCATGAATTGAAACATTTGTATTGGATTTCCATGTATTTCAAAAACACCTAACTATATTATAAATATAAGATAATTAAATAATTTGTAAATTAATTGGTGGATGAAAGAAATATACATGATGGTAATATAGTCAGAAAGTGGATGAATAGTCTGAGCATAGTTGTTACTAAAAATAAATATGTTTATTTAAGGCGATTTTAACTAGAAATTGAACTGAATAATCTATAAATTTTTAAACATAAATCATCCCACTTTTCTATGAATATAAGTATAACTTCACATAGATTTTAATATTAATATTCACGAGTTTAATAGTAAGAATTGAATTTTATTACAATATCATGATAATTTGGGTTATATTTGTAGATAATTTGGAAAAAACTCTTACATATAAAACCCATATATTATGAAGTGGCCACTCCCAGTAAATGATTATTTTTTCATAAAAATAATATTCTTTAATTTAAAATTCTATTTCATTCATGAAACATGTTATTCATTTAGAAATGAATCTCCATAATATAAATTTAGACCATTATATGGTGTAAGTTTACAATTATACTTTGTGATTTTTATTAAAACATTGGCTGATCATAAGAAGCTCAGTAAGGGAATTTAAAATTTTACACATTAGTCCATTTTGAAAATAATTGAATCCCAAAAACAATATTTTAAAATTATTATAATTAAGATAAAATAATAGTTTAATTAATCAATAAATTAACTTGAATTCACTTGATCATTCATAAAACATAACACAAACAACCTAAGACGAAAAATAATAATCATGTGGGTTTCTCGTAAAATTTGAGTACTCATAAAAACATTTCATGAAAAAATATTGTTCACCTGTAAAAGGGTGATAAACCTTACTTTAAACATGATATTTTTAGCATAACATAAAAAATTAAATTAAATAAATAATAAATCATTTTAAAATACATAAAATTCATGTATGTACCTTGTATCATCATCTTCATATCACATTTAAAATCACTCTAATAGAAACTATTATAAATGGAATAACCTTCCTAGTTAATTTCAACATATTTACCCATAGTGAAAAATCATTAACAAAAAAAATTAGAATGAAAAATAAGAATCTTACATAGTCACTAAATAGTTAAATGGACTAAAACATATATAAAACACATAGAATCATTCCTTTTCATCAATAAAGTATTATAAAATATTTTTTTAACACATATACAGAAGTACATTTAGAATTCCAGTAAAAATAAAGATAAAAATTATTTTTTGAAAACAATTAAAATTAATATTTCTTAAATAATTATAAATATCATGTAGATACCCAAGCATTAAGTACATGGAAATTACATTAAATTTGTGGAAAAATTAATACATGACACAAAAAGGTGCCCAAAGACCGTGTTAGTTTAGTGTCTTTGGAAACTATGAACAAAATATTCTAATCATGGTGAAAGACCATAAATATCTCACATAAAGATCTTCCCATATTGTTTTCTTACCAAAAAACATTATTTATATCCTTGTGAAAAGAAAACATATAAAGGATGAGCTCAAATTCTACATAAGGCTAATCATTGAGAACATAAAAACAATCCATAAACATTTGAACATAAAAACATGAACATAAAATACAAAATCATTAGCTATGACATTCATCTTGACAGTACATAAGAAATAGATCATAAATGAACATTAATAATGATAAAATGGCATAGTAATAAAACATGGAATTGTAGAGAACCATTAATCACATGATATTATTTCCATTGTTTCCAAGGCATTGCTGCCAAGAATATCATAGTGGACAAAGTCCATTACTAAACTGAGTTTACATTCTGTTCCATCCCTGTATTACTAAACCGAATTCACTTTCCGTTCCTGCCATGTCTATATCATGAGATATAAATATTTACCCAATGAATTAGATGGATCTATAGGTACCATCCCTCTCATAATGAAAACATTATTACGTGTGCCAAAAAATAAACATAAACCATTCATCATAACCCAAAGAATAAAATGGGTTTCCTAAGAATCATCTCATTATAACATAATACGTATTAAATAAATAGATATCATTTCATCCTAAGAAAAATGAAAACATGTAAATAATATTGACATTATACTTGAATCATAAACATATTAAATAATTTCATCATAGTTGGAAAAATATTTTGATAAAACACTTGAAATATATTCTTGAGGAAAATATCCTTTCTTCATCAATATAAATTTTTTTCTCTAAATGCCATGAAATTTTAAAAGAAAAGAATTTTGTTGAAAATAATCATGAAATATTGTACAGTAATATTCATGTAAATAAGGTGTTATGAAACTGTAAAAAAATTCATTCATGCCGTATAAGTTAAACAAAAACATTTCGCTTGTACTTTTTCCAGAAAAATCAAAAAGTACCTTGTATGGTAATCAAAATAAATATTCCATAAATATCATTTAGTAAAATTAAAAAATGGGTACAAATTAATTTAAACATACATGAAAACATTTTTATAAAATATGGACATTGATGATAAATATAACCACAGTAAATACTTACGAATAAACAATGTCGGTTATGAATGAGATTGGAATAATTATCACTTAACTTAGGTCCAATTTCTTCCGTATTTGTTCAAAAATTTTGTATAGTTGGTTTAAACAAATTATTAACATTTAAAAGAACCATAATAATATTTATTATATCATATATGATTCACATAAGTCTTTATATTATTCGTTCATTTGTCAATTACATGTTCAAGCAACGTTTTGGGTAATAATCGTTTCATTTATAGTACATGTTTGGACTTTTTGTTCTTGATATTATTACTTATATCATGATCTACTTACTTCTAGAATGTAAAAACTTATTTATATATCATATATTTTAATTATATATATATAATAGGTAGATAAATGAAATGAAATACACTGTTCATGGAGACGGTAGGCTGTACGTACGCATGAATGTTGTTTTCCTTTCCTTATTGAATTGAATGGAAGTAAGTAAATGACACAAATAAATATATATAAATATAAAGAAGAATTATTATGTCCTATATTTTATTATTATTCGTTATATATACATTATAATCATTTTTGAATGGTTAACAAGGAGAATGAATCTCATCGCGTCGTGGAGACAGTAATCCGTACGTACGCACGAGTGATGATATCATTCCCATAATTATTGAATGGAATTGGAGTGGATGATATAATATTTCATAATTAGTATCATGTTATAATAATCATATATTCTTATTATTTCCACCATTATACCCATCCATGTAATGCGGTGTTGGAAAAATATATTACAGCACAGCATGGAGACAGTAAGTCGTACGTACGCACACACGATGATTTATTTTTTCATAGGATGGATATAAGGTGAAATGAGTTATTTTAAAAAATTTAATAACATATTATTATATGATTGATACTGATATTATTACTTTATAATGACACAAATAAATAATTATAAGTAGAAGAACAAAAAAATTTGAAAGAATCAGTAAATGATACTGCCTCTTCTTCGACACTCCTCTTCTTAATATCCCCTTTGGACACTAAAGTTGTTCTTTAAAGAAGACCAATACCTATAGTAGGATTCTAGGGATGTGTATAAGAGAAATTTATAGGGTTCTACTGATCGTAAAGGCTAAACATATTTCGAATATGAGAGGGCGGTGGTGCCCTTTTTATAAGGGGGGAGAGGGGCACTTTTGGAAACCTCTAAAATATTAATTTATAAGAAACTCAAACCCCACATAAAAACCCCAGAAAATTACTCTATTCGAAGATGAGATGATATAGGGTTGTAATCTCATCAACCGAAAAAATTATAAATGTTTCAAGTTTATTTTAAACATTGTCATTTTGATTTATCCTTATTAAATCTATTTAATTTTATTTGTGGTAATAATATTCTAATAATTAAATTGTTATAAATACTAACTTAATTGTAGTGAATTTTCAATAATTAGATAAATAATTATATTTAAGAGCATATAATAATAAATTTGTAATTTGTAAATATTTTAGGGATTTTTAAACAATTTAATAGTATGTCATTTTTACAAAATAACAGTAGTTTAAATTTTGACACTATTTATTTATTTGAATTTAAATAAAATCCACACAGAGGATATATTAGAACCAAAATATTCAATAGTTTCATAACATGTCATATTTATCTATAAAATTCATGTATGACATTAAATAGTGTATATAATATTTATTTTAATATTTTAAAAAAAATTATTGGAGATTTAAATTAATAAAATAATTTATATAACAATATGTTTTCATAATTAATCATAATAATTTAATCCCTAAAAATTCTAAATAAATTCACATGATATAGATAATATTATTGGGTTTTTGGAGACTTTTAATTTTATATGTTTTATGAAGTTTATCACAAAATTAAAATTATTACATTTATAAGATATAAGAGAGTTACATGTTTCCACTTTCTTTGGTTTTCATAATAATTACATAATTTTCATTGTCAATAGCCAATGAAATGAATCTATTCATACTCTTCAGTTATATTGTTCTACTTTTATTCATCCAATATAATTTTGGAAAGTGTTAGGATAATTTTATAATATTATTGTTACCCTTAATTTCCTGATTTACCTTTAACTGTGGTAAATAAAATTTACCGTAGTTACTATTCGTAATGCCCAAAAATAAAAAATATCCTATTAACATAATTTTCATCTACTGATTCCAAATATGGAATCCATTTCTTCAAATTCAAGACACATAAGATTCAGAAATTAATTTGACATTAATCCAGTTGTCTGGAAAAACAGATTTTTATTTAAAACATTGCAAAAGATTGAAATGTTTTTACCTATGAATTCAATGTAAAATTAATGATATTGAAATATATTATATTAAATGGTAGAAATCTATTCTATTTATAAATTATAACTATTCAATATTATAATTTAACCATATAAATTATCTTGATAAAAAAAATTGTTTTTAATTAAAATTCATCGTATTTTTACTATTCATCAAAATATGAACATTATTAGAAAATTATCAAAACAGTATCCAACGTAAATTTTTATGTCATGATTCACAAGAAGAATTTTATTTTGTACTATTTAACTTATAAAATTGTAAAAAATATTATTTAAAATGGGTGCACTATCACAAGGTGGAAAAACTACATATTTTGAAAAATACATATTTTACCCAAAAAAATTTTTTTCTCATACCATGATCTAGAAACTAGGTAAGATGATAAATAAGGTTATACAATTCAAACTTTAGTTAATACTATTTATAACGGCTAGTTCATAATAATATTATAATAATATCTTATTTAGTGAAACTCAGTATTGGGCACAACACACGATATTGAGGAAGGTCACATTTTCATGTAATTCAAGGCAATTTAGGGTTGTGTGTAGGGAAAACATCCTTTGGTGTTTCTTATAACATAAGAAAAATATAGTTCAGTTATAAATTGATCAAAATCTATTCTTGGTGTTGTGTAAAAAGAATTTTCTTCATAATAACTTGAAATTGTGTGCATCACAACCAGATAATAGTGTTGCGTATACTAAAAGATAATATGGTTTTGTGTATAGCGCAAGATAATCATGGTGAAGCATACAAAAAAATAGATAAAAGAAATTAAAAAATAATACTTCTCATAAAATATCAGGGTGTTACATATTAAACCCCTTAAAATGAATTTCTCCCTCAAAATTTGTCAGGGTTATAAATGGTTTTCTACTTGAAAGTTTCTTTCATAGAAACCCACATCGTAAAAAGGAATACTAAAACATTATTTTAAAAAGGAATCTTCGAAACATAATGGTCACCCAAAGTAACTTATCACTCAGTTTCCACAATGGAGAATATCAGTGAAAATATAGATATAGAGGAGAAATCTAACCATCATTTTCTGATAAAGAGTAGTAGAGCACATGGCTATGAAAACTCCAAAAATCACAAAGCCATAAATTTGTGATGTTCTAATGCACCATATGATTCATCAGATGTGAGGGAACTAGGATAAAATTTTTGGTTTTCAAGATCATTTCTATAATGTTGATGAATTAATAGAAATACTAACTTGATTTTGGTACAATGTCACCATTGTTCATGCCCTGATCAATTTCCACACCATCTCTTAAAGAAATGAAGTTGAATTTTTCATTCGTGAAGTTTTAGAAGATCATGCGATAGAATGATAGGTCATTCCATATGTCTCAAACTTAAGTTTATAAAAATTTATTAAATATACATAAGTCCATCTATGGTGAGATTAATCGTATATGGTCTCAAAAATGGGCTTATACATTAAAAATATTACCGCATAATAAAAGAAAACTAGTTTCTACTAACCAGAGGCTTCCTGACGCTAATGGTAGGCGATAAAGGCCTATCACACTTCGGTTGTGTGTTCGATTCCCACAACCTTTTCTGATGCGACGAGTTGTCACTCATCCTGTAGGTTGTCCTTTTTTTAAACTACACTATTATAACATTTCAGAAATAATATCGAAAAAGGTTCTAGACTTAAATAATACTATCTGAAATTCAACTTAATCCATTCCAATCTTTAGGATTATCCAAAATACTTCTATCCAATATCATAGTATAAAAAAAGATTACTAGAGAGGTCATTTACCAAGCATGTGAATACCATCATTTATCCCCGATATATCATAAGATATATATTCTTGATCGCACTCCAAATAAGTGAATACTATACTCTTGTATTCTCTTGCAACATGAATTACCATAGATCCTAACTGAGAACATGAATGATTTCAATAGTTAACTCTTTCCACATACCAAAATCCCTAAATATCATTATACTCAAACCATGATATCACATTTTCCTTATATCCATCATGAACTCATTAATACTATCAAACATATAATTTACTTCTTATCCCTTCATTATGCGTATATCATCTTCTTTCCAAAAATACATCAATCAGTTTTCATGGTTACCGGTAAAAAAAATTATTGAATAACACAATAAACCAATACATTGATATTCCAATTTTCCCCAATATGGTAAATGATATTCCACAACATTATATTGGAATCTGGTTACAAGAACACTAAATCATTCCACCACTTCATTGTCATATTCAACATCGCCAATAGTGATCACATGTGACTTCCCTTTCTCCTTTGCCTTAAGTGGTTTTTTATGTCAATCATCATTAACCCTTGGATTAGGTCATTGGATAGCATACTTCCCCATTTCAATGCACCTGTATCATTGAAGTGTTGGTGGTGTGCTCTCTGTTGTTTTTTCTCTATTAACATCATTAGCTACCTTTTTTCCATTATTTCGACCCTCAGCTACTCAATAACATTGTTCTCCATGCTTTAAAAAATTTCTAGTCCCTTTAATAAAATCTCCACCATGCTTCACCATCTAAATAGTAAACAACCAGAATGAATTTTTCATGTTATGAAAAGCAAAGTATGGAAAATATCTTTTCAATGGTACTGATCCATTTTTCAAAAATTAGTAGATCAGAAGACCCATTGAAAGAAGGTGGATGTTTCTTCATGAAGGGCTCAATAGAGTATTGTTCCATTATCTGCTCATTTGTAAATACAGAATGATTCAATGCTTTTTTAAGTATTGCAATAATATTTTTCACTCCATATCCCAAAACATTTTTTTGTTCAGGAGGACAATCATTCCATTATCCATTACATTGATCAACTCGGTTCCTTCAGGTTCCATCCATCGTCTAAAAGACAAAAATAATTGTGTGAGAGGCAAAAAAATATAGTAAGAAAAAAACATAATAAATGGGGATTGACATCAACATCTAACATCTTACGTTTAATTATATGATCATTAGCATAATTCTAGGACTATAACCTATACTTATACTTATCCTTAGAGACATCCCTAGACAAACCTTTTTAAATATATCTAGGGTTCTCACTATAGTTTTCGCATCTTATTTTCAAAAGTTTAACTAAACCTTAAATCTAATACCAAATATTGAGACCCATTCTTGATGTACATTGGAATTACATTACTTTTGCGGAAAACATAATACATGAAAAAAAAAGATTCCCAAATACCGTGTTAGTTTAGTGTCTTTGGAAACTCACAACAAAATATTTTAATCATGGTGAAAGATCATCATCATCTCCCATTAAGATATTCCCCTTTTGTTTTCTTACCTAAAACCATTCTTTATATCCTAGGGAAAAGAAAAAATAAAAAGTATGAGCTCAAATCTTAGTAAGGGTAAATATTGAGAACATAAAAACAATCCATAAGCTTTTGAACGTAAAAACATGAACATAAGACATCAAAATCATGATCAATGACATAAATTTTTGAGCTACATAAGGCATTGATCATAATGGAATTTTAATAACGATAAAATGGCATGGTAATAAAACATGGAATTGTGGAAAACAATTAAAAACATGATATGATTTCCATAGTATCCAAGGCATTGCTGCCAATACCATCATAGTGGACAAAGTCCTTTACCGAACGGGGTTTACTTTCTGTTCCAGCCCTGTATTACTGAACTGGATTAAATTTCCATTCCAGCCATGTCTATCTAATGATATATAAATATTTCCCCAATGCATTGGAGGGAGATATAGGTCCCACCCATCTCATAATGAAATCACTCTTAAGTGTGATAAAAATAGACATAAATCATTCATCATAATTGAAAGAAAAAAATGGGTTTCAAAAACATCATCCCATCATAACATAATCCATATAAAACAAATGGATATCTTTTCATCACTAGAAAAATCAAACCATTTAAATAATAGATACATTATACTTGAAACATTAACATATTAAATAATCTCATCTTAGTTGGTAAATAGTTTTGATAAAACACTTGAAATGAATTCTTGAGGAAAATATCATTTCTTCTTAAAAATAATTTTCTTTTCTCAAAACGCAATGCAATTTTAAAAGAAAATAATTTTGTTGAAAATAATCATGGAATATTGTAGAATAAGATTCATATAAATAAGGCGTTATGAAACTGTAATATAATTCATTCATGCCGTATAAGTTAACCAAAAATATTTCCTCGTATTTTTGTCGGAAATGTCAAAAAGTACCTCGTCTGGTAAACAACAGAAATTTTCCTTACATAGCATGTAGTAAAAGTAGAAAATGGGTAAAAAGGACTTTAAACATATAATTTTTTCTAGATAACATGGACATGGATGATAAATATAACCAAAGTAAATACTTAAGAAGAAACGATCTCGATTAAGAACGAGATTGGAATAATTATCCCTTGCCTAAGCTCCAATTTCTTCCGTATGTGTCCAAAACTCATGTATAGTGGGTTTAAAAATATAATTATCTTGTAACATAACCATAAAAATATTTTTTATGTAATATATTATTCACTTAAGTCTTTATATTATTCATTCATTTGTCAATTCCATGTTAAAGAAACGTTTTGGGTAATGATCGTTTCATTTATCGTACATGTTTGGACTTCTTGTTCTTGATATTATTACTAATATCATGATTTACTTAATGAATGTAAAACATGATTTATATATCATATAAATTCATTATATATATAATTGATAGATAAATGAAGTGAAATACACCGTTCATTTAGACGGTATAACGTATGTACGCATGAACGATGATTTCCATTCCTTATTGAATTGAATAGAAGTGAGTAAATGACATATATATATACACATAAATATAGTATCATTATTAGGTCATATATTTCATTATTATTAATTATATATTCTTTATACTCATTTTTGATTGGTTAACATGGAAAATGAATCTAATCGCATCGTAGAGACGGTAATCTGTACGTACGCACGAGCGATGATATAGTTCCCATAATTATTGAATTAAATTTTAGTGGATGATATTATATATCATAGTTATTATAATGTTATAATAATCATATATTGTTATTATTTCCACCATTATACCCATCCAACTAAGGTTGTGTTGGAAAAACAGATTACAACACGGCGTAGAGACGGCAAGCCGTACGTACGCATACACGGTGATTTTGTTTTTCGTAGGATGGATAGAAGATGAAATATGGTTGTTTCATATTTATAATAACATATCAGTATATGAGTGATACTGATATTATTACATTATAATTAAAAAATAATAATAATAAGTAGAAGAGGAAATAAATTTGAAAGAATCGGTAAAAGATATTACCAATTATTCGACGCGCCCCTTCTTAACCTCCTCTTAGGGCACTAATGATGGTATTAGAATAATACAAGGACCACTATTAGGTTTATAGGGAAGTGGAGAAGAATAATTTATAGGTTTTGGCCAATCTTGAAGGCTCAAAATGCTGTGAAGAGGAGAGGGAGGTGGTTCCCTTTTTACAAGGGAGGAGAGGGGAACTTTTGGAATCCACTAAAATATTAATTTATAATAAACTCAAACCACACTTAAAAACATCAAAAAATGACTCAATTTGAAGATTAGATGATATAGGGTCGTAATCTCATAAAAAATAAAATTTATACATGTTTTATGTTTATTTTAAACCTTATCATTTTGATTTATCCTTATTTAATCTATTTGATTTTATTTCTGGTAATAATATTCTAATATTTAAATTGTTATAAGTACTTTTTTATTTGTTGTGAATATTCCATAATTAGATAAATTATTTTATTTTAGACCATATAATTTTCAATATGTGATTTATAAATATTTCTTTGATTTTTGAACAATTTAATAATATGTCATTTTTATAAAATAACAATAGGGTCAATTTTTACACTATTAATTTATTTGAATTTAAATAAAATCCACACATAAAATATATTCAAAAAAATATTTAATAAGTTCATAACATGTAATATTTATATAAAAAATTATTTTAGAACATCAAATAGTTAATAGAATATATATTTTAATATTTTTAAAACCATTTATTTGATATTCCAATCAATAAAAAAAATTCTACATCACTATTTTGTAATCATTAATGATAATTATTTAATACCTAGAAATTATAAATAAATTAAAATGATTTATATAATTTTATTTTATTTATGGATACTATTTATTTTCAATGTTTTATTATGTTTATCACCAAATTAAAATTATATCACTTATAACACAAAAGATAGTGACATGTTGTCACTTTCTTTGGTTTTAATAATAATTACGTCATTTTTAGGGTCCAAAGTCCATTAAATGAATCTATTCTAACCCTTAGGTGATATGGGTCTACTTTTATTAATCCAATAAAAAATTTTCAAGTCTATGGGTAATTTTATAATATTATTGTTACCCTTAATTTTTTGATTTACCTTTAACTATGGTAAATAAAATTTACCATAGTTACTATTTATAATGCCCAAAAATAAAAATTATCATATTAACATAATTTTGACCTAATTATTCAAAATATTGAATCAATTTTTCAAAATTAAAGAAACAAAATATTCAGTAATTAATTTAAAATTAATCCCGTTGTCGTAAAAAATGGGTTTTTATTTAAAACCTTGTAAAAGATTGAAATTTTTTTATCTATGAATTCAATGTAAAATTATTGATAATCACTTAAATTATATTAAATGGTAAAAAATATATTCCATTTATAATTTAAAACCATTAAATATGATAATTTAACCATATAATGTATCTTGATGAAAAAAGTTGTTTTTAATTAATATTTAGCGTATTTTTACTATTCACCAAAATATGAACATTATCAGTAAAATATCAAAAATTTATCCAACATAAATTTTAATATACCTAATCACAAGAAAAATATTATTTTGTAAAATTGATCTTATAAATTTGTTAAAAATTAGATTTAAAATTGATGTGCCATCAAAAGGTGGCAAAACTGCATTTTTCTAAAAATACATATTTTACCCAAAAAAAATAATTTTGTTCTCATACCATGATCTAAAAAATGTGTAAGATGAAAAAAATTGTTATAAAATTAAAAATCTAGTAAATACTATTCATATTGTATAGTTCATAATAATATTATTATAATATATCATTTAGTGAAACTTGGTATTTTGTACAACACACGCTATTGGGGAAGGTCTCTCTTGTACGTAATGCAAGGGAAGTAAGGCTTGCTAGTAGAGAAAACTTCCTTTGGTGTTTCTTATTAAATAATAAAAATATTGTTCAGTTGTACATTGATAAAAATATATACTTCATGTTTTTTAAAATGAATGTTATTCGAAAGAACTTGAAAATGTGGGAAACACAAGACAAGAATTTTGTTGCGTATACTACAAGTTAATACGGTGTTATGTATAACACAACATAATCTTGGTGAATCGTACAATACAAGACATCAAAGAAATTAAACAGAATACTTCTCATAAAATCTCATGGTGTTACATATTATTGGTTTAAAAAACCCATGAAAATTTTTAGAGTGATACTCTTACTCAATAATGTTCATGATATCCTGAAACCATATTCATTCCATGTACATAAAAAAAGACCCCTTTACCAAATTTTTCAAAATTAACCCATATAGAAAATTATATAAAGATAAATTTTTAAAACACTGAATGTTATGTAAAATATTGTTTAAAATTAATTCAAATAAACATTTGAATATAATAAAAATATTCCAGAAACATTTTAGGAATCATGTATTACAAGGAAAAAGTTTTGAAAAGAAAATTTTAAAACACTTTAAACAATGTTTTAATGAAAATCCATTACATCTAGTCCATCATTCTATGTACATTATTTAAATATTATGTAACAACAATATATTTTGTTATTGTTTAACACACCTTTCGAGGTTTACTCCCTTATCATAATCTTTATTTCACACATTACTATGTGTTACATAATTACTAAATTGATTATAGTCACATCGGATGTTTTGAATATGTTCAATTCCTAATCCCAAAAAAGCTTTTGAAGTTTGACCATTATAAAAGTGGTTATTGTTGTTAGAGTGGGTACCAAAGGACCAAATTCATTGAACAATATGATAAAAAGTTATTTATTGTTTTTAATATTATTTAAATACTTATCACATCTTGATTGTTCTTCTGCATGACCTAGTAAGTGATAATGTTCTAACAATTGTCGCCACAATAAAAGGTCATAGGAGTCCCCCTCTATAATGATATCCTGGAAGTGTTATGACACTAATCTTGAATATATGTTCTATAGTCAGGTTATATCATTTGAGAGACAAAAATTACATAGGCTATTTGGGGTGGATAATATTAAGAGTTTTAGGAACCTTCTCATGGTGTACACCTTTGGTAATATCGAATAAGATATTATAAGAATAATACCCTACAGTAGAAAATCCACATTTCCAGGTGTCAATGGATGTTCCTATCTATGGATATTATTATTGGTCCATTGAATTTTTTATTTTTATTAATTAGTATTATGATTCATGCAATTAGATGTATTGAAAGAAACTATGATAATAGATGTTCACAGAGATATAGGATATGTTGAGTGTGTCATGAATTATATAGAATTTATGAATAAGGCATGAATGGATATATCCCTTTGGTTATTTACTGAAAGTCAGTATGTCATGACATTTTTTGGAAACGATATCACCTAAATAAATCCATGACCATGGTGGTCAATAGGCATGTTCTATTTTCATATAGTCAAAGAACAATATATCAATCTTATAGGTTGATGTCACTAGCATAAAAACTACTCGGTTTGAGATATTTTGATAAAGGTATTATATGACATGTTAAGAGTTCATATGACATGACATTTCATTAAGGAATTAACATATTTCACTATTTCGCCTAATGCTACTGAGAAAGAGGCCTAGAGGGTCACACACTATGTGTATCCAGAATCTCAATTAAATAATATATTCTTAATTATTAATTTAAAAAATTAATAATTTTTAACCCCAGACATGATTTAAAAATTATTCATGTATAATTGATTGTATTTATTCAATCACCAGTTATTTGATAGAATGTATTGTGAGTTGAATATATAATAAATATTTATTTTCTATTTGGGGCATATAATATTAAAATATTTCATGGAGGATAATGCAGTGATATTTATGTAATAGAGAAATATACATTATTAAAGTCCTGGAAATTATTTTGGAAGAATGAATGACTAATTTTAATGGTCAAGTGAGAAATTAATAAATATTGTATATTATTTAATAAAATAATATTTAATTATAATGAGAAATTTATGTGCATGTCGGGAAATAATAATATTACTATTATTATTTGACATGGATTAATTCTAGGATTAAAAAAATTATTAAGGATACTTATACAATTATTTTATTTTTACCATTGAAATATAAATACCCAATTATGTTATTTTCTCAAAAGTAGATTCATATTTTTTGGTTGTGCACAATGGATTTATAGAATATTCTCAATCCTAGAGATATCCTTTCTCCATGAACACTCAAAGAATTGAGATAATTTATATAAGGACCTTACATAAAACATTACATAATCTTGAATTAAATGAATAATTCACATCATGGATCTTTTTAGTTTTAGAGATTTTGAGAATTAGGCCATAACATATACATAAAATTTTGAATATTACATGTAGAAACATCTACTCAGTATCCATTTTTTCATAAAATAAAATCTCTTGAAAAAAGTGTTTGATATATATCAATATTTTAGACATCATTTCATTTCCATGATCCCATCCTTGATCGTATTCATCATTATTTCTTGCGAAAAACATTTCAAAAAACATGGGATGAGTATAAAAAGCTCATTAAAGGATACAAAAATATGGAAAAATGTTATTTTTTCAAAACAACAAGTAAACCATGCATGTTTTATCATAAGTAATAATTATCACATGTATGAACTAGTAAATACTGTTCATTAAATAAAATATCATTACATACCATTTCATAACCAAATGATTACCATTAAACACATAGAAATCAAAAATAACATATATAGGTAACTTGGGACATAAACATACATATATGGAATATCCAAACAGTCAAATTCCACACATATCATTAAATGGAATAGCCATACAACTGAATTACATACCCAATGCATTGGAGGTTATAACCAAACCACCCATCCTGGTTTATCACAGCACCAACCGTCATTTGGTTTAACATGTAACCACTCGTAAAATGTCCAAGTACCAATATAAAATTATAACATATAAAATATTTAAAATATAAACGTTTCTCTAATAACAATTCATTTGCATTCACAAGAAATATTTTCAAGATATTGAAATAATCAGTCCTTTTCAAAAACCATTTTCAATACCAAAACACCCAAAATAATAATAAGGTATTTATTTTCCTTTAAAAAACATTAAGTCTTATGGAGGAATCCAACAAACGATTACGGCAATAGAGAGGTCATTGTCACCACAAACGTTAAAAACATTCCTTTTTTCATTTACTAAAACACATCATAGAGAAAATATTCTGTTTGATGAAATGAAAATTCAATTTTGTTTATAAACCATATTAAAAAGTCATGTATAAAGAAAAATATGACTCAACGAAAGGATATTGAGACAAAGTCCCATACTTAATTTACAACATGACCCATTCCTTCATTAATTTCATGATTAAAAAACATAAGTTAATTTGTACATGCTTAATAAAATTTTTAATGTTTTTATTACTTTTATATCACTTAATACATTTCTAAAACAATTAGTTATTTATTTGAGTTCTTATCGAACATTTTGTCGATGTTTAGAACTTGAGTTGAAATTGAACTTTATATAATTACAAGTTGTTTCTTATGGTCAAAATTCCATTATATAAAGAATGATATTCATGATTTATATATCATATAAATCATATATATCCAGTATATATATGTATTTATAATAGAATATAACATTTGGATATAAGAAATAAAATGCACCGTTCATGGAGATGGTCTGTCGTACGTACACATGAACACTATTTTCATTTCTATATCATATTTTAATGGAATGAAAAATAATTATACATTGGTATATTATATTTACAGTATAATATCATATATAATTTCATTAAATCCTTCCTTTATATGTCCCACATATGGAATGAACGAGTCATATCACATTGAGTGGGCGGTAGTCCACACTTTCTCGAATGAAATTATCACTTTTACCCATTATTTATACCATAAAAGAATGAAATAAATGAAAATTAAATAAGTAAAGAGACAATATAAATATAATATATATCACATATAAATATAGTTCCATCATTATGATCACTGTGAGAGGCAGTTGGAGATATTTGAACAATCATCGTTTCATGAGGCTGTAGTTCGTCATCCATAGAAACAGTATGTTCATATACATTAGATGGAGTTTTGTGGAAGTTTAGTTCAAATAATTCTCATAAAAAACATTCTATATTGATTATACTGGTGTTTCTATAAATGAAATTAATAAATAGAGTTAAGGGGGTTCGATAACTAAAATAAAAGAAAAAAACTTAAGAGAGCATGTTACTATTAAATCGGATAACTCCCATTGGATTGAACAAAAAGGTTTACAAGAATTTCATCCTACCTAGGAGAAGGATTATAGAAGGAATAGTGGGATTTAAGGAGGTTAATTTGGAAAAATTTGGATGATCCAAGGGGCATGAGAGGTGTGAGGAATGGGTTATAAGTGATGTCCTTTTATAAGGGGGGATGGGCTCTTTATGAAAGTTTGAAAATATTATTTTATTATATAATGATTTTTGGATTATATAGGTCAAAAACTCATTAAAGTAAAATATATGATGAGTCTTGTTTGAAATAAAATCATCCAATAAAAATTGGACATGTTTTGGATATTGTTTTCATCTTTATAATCTTGTTTATTTAAATCATTCACTAATGTGGTAAACACTGTATCATTATTGTGTCATAAGTAATTTTATTTATATGATGTATAAAAATTATATAAAAAAATTCCATGGTGTATGAAATATTTTTTTATTTCAATTGAATATTTATAGTCTAACAGATAACTTATATAACCCCATGTAAAAATTGATTTATTAAAAACATATATGTTTTTGTCATTTTTTCCATTACTTAAAATTAGTTAATATAAAGTGTCAATATAACTCTTATGTGGCCCCATGTGGTCCCACAATAGTCCCAAGGATGTCAATGGACGAAAATGTATCAACCAATAGGATTAAGACACATGTTAGGGTAATTTAATATTATTATAAATTTATTTTTTCGTTGAATTACCCTATTTACGTTTAACTACGGTAAATAAAAGTCCAAAGTTACTATTCACCAAAAAATATTTTCATAATTTTTAACAACATTTTACTTACTAATAACAACCATGTATGTAAGATTTTTTTAATTCAATTCATTGAAGCATTGAAATTTCATTTAAATGAAAAAGTCTATTTTTTAACTACTACTCTGTGGTTTCACTATTCATCAAAAATTGGTGTTTATCATAAAAATACCAAAAAATAAGCCTAAGATATATTTGACATTCCGAATTCAAAAATAATGTCTATTTTACCAAATTTAAAACATGTAATTTTCATTAATTATTTTAAAATTAATTCCTGCAATCAAAACAAAAAGCATGTTTTTAAGAAATAATAACTATCAAATGATTGACAAACTTTTATGTCCAAATTCGTTGTGAAATTACTTCCAATGACCCCAAATTGATTAAATGTTTGAAATATAATATAATTACACTTTAAAACCAATTAAAAATATAATCTATCATTAAAAATAAATTATATTAAAAGGCGATTTTGAATTACAATACAGTATTTTTCATTATTCATGAAAATAAACATTATTAGAAAAATACCAAAATTTTATCCAAAGAAAATTTTGATGTCCTGATTCTATAGAAGAATATTATTTGGTAAAATATTACATATAAAAGTGAAAAAATAAATATTTAAAAATTGTTCTCCATCAAAAGGCAGGAAATTGACCCTTTATATAATATTATAGTATATATGCATAAAATTGGATTCTTTCTTATTGTTATCCTCTAAAAGGTGTTGGATAATTGTTAAAATATTTTAAAAACATGTATAATCATATTTTACATAGTTCTTTTCATTCTCTCCATTTCAACAGCTAATCTTTAACTACCATTTAAAATTATATTATTATTTAATTTAATTTTTCGGTATAACCCCATGTTGTGTGAAATGTAAGATTGCAAAGTAACACATTTTTGCGTATTGGGTAAGCCATCAAACATAGTATCCCCTTGAATTAAAATTAATATTTGATTCACAAATATTAATCAATTTGAAAATGTGTTATTCTCTTTTTACCTGTGATGTTATATCCTTCCCCTTTTTTGAAATTGAGTCCTTGTATTTTTTATTCACATATCAAATAAGTGGCGGTATTTATCCATAATAGAATATTCAGATTCCCATGTTACCTCTTCAACCATATGGTTTTTCAACAAAACTATTACCCGATGAACTAAATAATTATGTAACAGTTTCCCCCTTCGGTCACTAATCTGGAATGTTTTGTCCTCATAAGAGAGATTCTCCTCAAACTGAACTATCTCTAGGCTCAAAACATGAGATGAATCCATCATATACATTCTCAACATTGAAACATTAAAATAATTGTGTACATGGGATAAACATTGAGTTAAATCCACTCAATAGAAAACTGATCCAACTTTCTCTATGATTTCATTGGGTCTAATGAACCTCTGACTCAACCTTCACTTCTTTACAAAAGGAATCACACTTTTCCATGGAGAAACGTTGAGAATGATATGATCACCAACCTCGAAATAAAGATCGTTCCTCCAGTTATCCTTATAACTTTTCTGTATACTCTGAGCTATCCTCAAGTTCTTATGAATCAACTGCACTTTTTATTCCATATCTTCTACCAATTCGGGTCCCACCAGCTTCCTTTCACCTACATCATCCCGAAAAGATGGAGTTCCACAATGTTTCCCATATAATGCCTCAAACGGAGACATCTATATACTATAATGGAAACTTTTAATTTAAAAAAAATTCAACCAATGAAAGATTTTGGTTCCAGCTTCCATGGTAATCTTGTGAACAAGCACATAGCATATCCTCCATGGTCTGAATTTTTTGTTCTGACTACCCATCTGATTGAGGCTGAAAAGTTGTACTAAAATTTAATTCTTTATCCAATGACTTTTGAAGGCCTCTCCAAATTTTAGACACAAACCTGGCATCATGATCAGATACAATGGAGAGGGGAACTATATGAAACCCAACTATCTATTTAACAAAAAACCAAGAAAGTTTATCCGGATACAATGTATCTCGAATAGGATGTAAATGAGCTGATTTTTTCAATCGATCAATAATAACCGTGATTTCATGATTTCCTTGAGATGTATTTGGTAATCCCAGAACGAAGTATATAGATATATTTTCCCATTTCCACTCTGGAACCAGTAAAGACTGGAGCATCCCTTTCAGTAACTGATTCTTTTTTTAACCTTCTGAAAATTCGAACACTTCACAGTAAAATTAGTAATATCTAATTTTATTCCATCCCACATGTAATACTCTTGAAGATCTCTATATGTATTTGTACTACTAGGATGAACTGGAAAAGAAGAACTTTGAGCTTCACATAATATATCATTCTTCAACATTGAATGAAAATGCACACATAATATCTTCCCAAACCCCAAAATACAATTATTATAGATGTTATTTTCAGGAAACCTACCCTTCTGAACCAACTCTAAATTTTTCTGTAACTCATTGTCTTCCTTCGACGCATGCTTAATCTTATTTAATAGAGATGATTTCACTGACACCTAAAAAAATATATGAATTTTCTTCACCAACAACTTATATGACAATTCTCATCAAGTCTTTAATCAAAGGATCTTGTTCAAAACGTAACCTGGTAAATGAAGAATTACTCATTCAACTCAATGAATCGTCCACATTATTTTCATTTCATGGATGGAAATGAATAATGAATTAAACATTATTGGTTAATTATAGTCACCTCCTCTATCTCATTTTCAATTATTTCTGAGTGATTATATATTTCAAACTTTCATGGTCAGTATATATTTAACATTTTACACCATACAGACGATGCCTCCAAAAATTTTAAGCAAAACAGGAGAAGCTGATTTCCAAATCATGTGTTGGGTAATTTGACTCATGAGGTTTCAACTAATGTGAAGCATAAGAAATTACCTGATTATTTTTAGTAAGGACACATCAATGTCCATTCAACAAAGCATCACTATAGGTAAAAAATTCACCACCTCTGGACTGTAGTTCCAAAACTGAAGCATTCACAAGTCTTCTATTCCATTCCTAAAAAAAATTAAATTCTATTGTAAAAATGAACTTAACACATTATTGAGTTAACTTAGTCATTGTGATAGATAACCAAGAAAAATTCTCAACAAACATCTTATAATAACTATCTAAACTAAGAAAACTACGGATCTTAGTTATATTTCTGGGTCTTTTCGATTTTTCAACAAATTTTATTTTAGGAGGATCTACAATTATTCCATCTTTAATAACAATGTGACCAAGGAAAGAAACATGTTTTAACCAAAACTCATACTTTCTAAATTTTCCAAACAATTTCTTTTCATTTAAGGTTTGAAATAAAACTCTTATATTATATTTATACTCCTCTTTACTTTTAGAATATACCAAAATTTTATCAATAAACACAAATACCATTTATCACCTAACTCAAAAGATCCATCACTGAAACAAACTATTCAATTCTGATTCCAACAATCTCAGGATTCTGATTTGGAAGGTTATTTCCCGTTGTATGCAGTCCAGTTATAGATGCACTATTTCCTCTATGATAAACCGTTCTCAAAACTGAAATATCATAGGAAACAAAACATGGTAATCTATAAATGCTATAGAATTTCAATATTATCATAAATTAAATTATAGATTTTAATTTAACAATATCCTAAATCATAATGTTGTCTAAACTAACGTCTGATACCAATTGTAAGGACCAGGCCTTAAAACATTACAAACACTAAATTAAATGAATAATTCACGTCAAGGTTAATTTCATGTTTATAGATTTAGTGAATTAGGCCATAACGTATACAAAACAATTTGAATACTACATTTAGACAGTTTTACTCAGTATTCATTTTTTTAATAAAATAAAAACTCTTGAAAATAGTGAGTCAGGTCTTGATCCATATTTTCGACATCATGACTTTACCTTGATCCCAACCTTCACCCTATTAATCTTATAGTCCAGTTAAAAAAAAAATTCAAAAAACATTGGATGGGCATAAAATGATCAGTAAGGGATACACAAAGAAAGAAACCTTTTACTTTTTTAAAACAGCAAGAAAACCATGAATATTTTATCATATGTAATACATTTCCCCAATATGAAGTATTAAATTCTCTTTAATGAATAAAAGTTCATTGCTTTAAATTTTGTAACCAAAATAATATCATAAAGCCAATAGAAAACACACATAACATATATAGGTAACTTGTGACATAAACATACTGAAATGGAATAAACATACAGTCGACTTCCACACAAATCACAAAATTGAATAGCTATACGACCGACTTCCATACCCAATTCATTGGAGGTTATAACGTAATCACCCATCTTGGTTTATCTTGGAACCGCCCATCATTTGGTTTATCACATAACAACCCGTCAAATGTTCAAGTATAATTAAAAAATCATAACACATAATATATTGCAAATATAAAAATTTCACTAATAGCATTTCATTTGCATTCACAATAAATCATTTCAAGAATTTGAAATCATCAATCCATTTCCAAAACCATTTTCAGTAACAAAACACCCCAAAATATAATAAGTTATTTCTTTTCCTTTAAAAAAACATTAATTCTTATAGAGAAAGCCAACTAACGATCTGGTTGGCAGAGAGGTCATTGTCGCCTCAAATGTTAACAAAATTATTTTGGTCATTTAGTAAAAATATTTTTATTAAAAATATTCCCTATGAATTAAATGAAAGGTCAAATTTTTTTATACACCATATAAATTAAAGTCGTGTATAATGAATAATATGCCTCAATGAAAAGAGATTGAGACAAAGTACCTTACCTCGTGTCCGACTTGACCCATTCGTTCTTTAATTTCTGGAACAATAAAAATAAGTTAATTTTTACTTGATTAAGAACATTTATCATGTTTATTATTACTTTGATATAAATTATTACCTTTCTATAACAATTAGTTTCTTATTTGATTTCATATCGAACATTTTTTTGACGTCTAGAACATGAGTTAGAAATGAACTTTTTATAATTATAAGTTGTTCATGTGGTCCAAAGTCCATTATATCCATAATTATATTCATGATTAAGATAGAATATATATCATATATATCCATTATATATTTTTATTTATAATATTACATAATATTGGGGGATTACAAAGAAAATACACCGTTCATGGAGACGGTAAGCCGTATGTACACATGAATTCTACTTTCATTTCTATTTTTTTTATTAATGGGATAAAATAATAATTATAAATAGGTATATTAAAATTCAATTATAATATCATATATAATTTCATTAACTCCATCATTTTACATCCCACATATGGAATTAACGGTCATATCACTTTTAGAGGGTAGTAGTTCGCACTTCCTAAAATTAAATTATCACTTTTACCCATTATGGTAACCAAAAAGGTATACTATAAATGAAAAATAAAAAAGTAAAGAGACAATATATATATTATAGATATAACATATATAAATATTTCCATCATAATGGTCACCATGACAGGAGATTGGAGATATTTGACCAATCATCGTTTCGTGAGGGAGTAGTTCGCAGTCCATAGAAATTTTATGTTCATATCCATTAGACAGAGTTCTGTAGATGCTTAGTTCAAATAATTATCATAAACAAATCCTAGTATATTTATTATACTGGTGTTGATATAAAATAATTGAATAAAGGGAGTTTAGGTTGTTGGAGAAGTAAAATAATAGAAAGGAACTTAAGAGAAGATGTTACCTTTAAATCCGATAACACCATTCGGGTTTGAACCAAAAGTTTTACTTCAATTACCATATTCCTAGGGGTATTCATCTAGTAGGAAAGAGGAATGTAGGGATAATAATTTTAAAGATTTTGTACAATACAAGGGGCTTGAGAGGCATGAGATATGGGTTATAAGTGATGTCCTTTTATAAGGGGGATGAGGGGCTATTTAGGAATGTTTGAAAATATTTTTTTATTAAATAATGATTTTCATTTCTAAAAGTCCAAAAATCCTTAAATACGAAGACAAGACAACTCTTGATTGAAATAAAATCATACAATATTAATTTTAAAGGTTATTGATAATGTATTAATCATTATAATCATATTTATTTAAATCATTCACTATGGAGGTAAACACTGCATCATTATTGTGTCACAAATATTTTGAATTTTTTGAACTCTAAAAATTATAAAAAAATACCATGATATAGGAAATAATTTTTTGATATTAATTAATATTTATAGTCAAAGATATAACTTATATAACCCCATATAAAATTATATTTACTAAAAGATATATGTTTGGGTCATTTTTTAATTACATTAAATTAAGTAATATAAAGTGTCATTATCACACATAAATGGCTCCATGGGGCCCCAAAATAAACCCATGGATGCCCATGGTCTGAAATATATCATCCAACAGGATTATGACACATGTTAGCTTAATTTAATATTATTATAATATTATTTTTACCCTGAATTACCCTATTTACCTTTAACTGGAGTAAATAAAAGTCAAAATTTACTATTCAACACAAATTATTTTAATCTTATTGAACCAAGTTTTATTTACTATTAACAACCATGTATTTAGGATTTCTGAAATTCATTTCACAGAAGTGGTAAAATTTCATTTCAATGAAAAGGTAGGTTTTTTTAACTACTACTATGTGGTTTCACTATTCATAAAAAATAGTTGTTTTTTAGAAAAATAAAAAAAAATTCATCATAAGATATATTTGAGATTATGAATTCAAAAATTAAGTCTATTTTACCAAATTTAAAACATATATTTTTCATTAATTAATTTAAAATTAATTTCCTCTGTCAAAACAAAAAAATGCGTGATTTTAAGAAATAATAAATATCAAAAGATTGGCACTTGTTTATAACCAAATTCAAAGTTAAATTACTTCCAATTAACAAAATGGGATTAAATAGTAAAAATATAATCTAAATAAACTTTAAATTAATTTTAAAATATAATCTATCCATATAAATAAATTATATTAAAAGGAAATTTGGAATTAAAATACAATATTTTTCAACATTAAAAAATGAACATTGTATAAAAAAATACATATATTTAATCCAAAGTAAATTTTGATTTCTCGATTCTAAATAGGAATATTATTTTTTCAAATAGAACAAATAAAATTGAAAAAAAAGATTTAAAAACAGTTCTCCATCAAAAGGTGGTAAATTAACCCTTTAAAGAATATTAGAGTATTTATGATTAAAATTGTATTCTTTCTTATTTTAAGCCTTTAAAAGTTATTGGATAAATGAAAAATATTTAAAAAATATGTATTATCATATTGTAATTAGTTATGTTCATTCTATCCAATACAATGTCTAATAGATAACTACCAATTAAAATAATATTATTTTGTTATTTTATTTTTCATTATAACTTCACGTTGTGTGCAACGTAAGATTTTAAAGAAACTCATTATTGCGTATCAGGTAAGCCATTAAACATTGAATCCACTTTAAATTAAAATTAATATTTAATTCAAAACTATTATTTAAAATGAAAACGTATTATTCTTTATTTACCGTGGATGTTTCAATTCTTCATCCACTTGGTCAAGAATAATGCCTTGAAGAGGTTATCGAGGTGATCAATAACGGACGATGCCAACACAAGGATCTTATGTGCTAGCAGCTGGAGACACTTTTGGAGATTTCTAGAAATTCTTGAAACACGTGTGGATCACCACTAAAAGAAATCAACAGATGATTTATACATTGTAATGACGGTTCACAATAGATTTTTCACCGCAATCATCAATAAATAATGAATTCATTAGAGGTAATTATTTACCTAATTAAATTAATTATAAACAATATGTGTTGATAACCTATATGTCATATTCCCATGTTATTAATTTTGTTCATATTTTATTCAATTCTAGTGAACATTTTGATTAATTATCCTATAGATCTTGGATTGATCATCAATTATGACAAAAATCAATGTTCAGCACCACACATCTCCCACTTCTGCTGCACCCGGATCCGACAAATTCTATCAAAGGGGGAACATAATTTTTTATGGTTATTAACAAATTTTTCCACATTTATGATTTTATTATGTTTATTCAATTCATGTTTAATCATTATTTTATTCTAAATTTTGAGATATTATTTTTGTTTATTTGTTACATGTAGATCTGATGGACATGGTGATTTCTTTTTATTAAAATAAAATTTAAGAACTAATCTGGAGGAGATAGATATTCTTCCTAGATAATATAGGCTTACACATTATATAACTAGAGTAAAATAACATGTAGTTTTGTTCAACAAACCAAATATTAATTCTATATTTACTCAACCTGTGTCTATTAATGAAACATAGTGTAGTTAATTCTTACATTTCATGTTGACCGGGACATATAGGCACATGGACTACTAGAGAATACATCTTGTGGCCAATTAACATAGCGTGTAGTACCTTTAAGTAAATGATAGGCTATATATTAAATTCATGGACTACCTGATTGGTGAGTGTGTAACAAAAAGTCAACATGGTATGTGTCCCATTGTACATTTCATGCACAACAATTTTTCTGAGCCACATACTACACCCTGAGTCCCTAGGGGTGTTTCATGGAAATACAGTGAGAGGTGTACATGTCATGTATATATACCATGTTACATAGATGTAAAAATTATTTATTTTACTATGAAAACCTTGAGAGATGTACTTTTTTGTGGTCATAAAGATAGGATGCGCCATGTGATAGGATTCAATATACACAAATATGAAATTTTTAATTCATATCTAAAAAATTTTCCAATTTGCATATCATGTATGAGTTTAATTTCTAGTTTTACTCTAAATTCAATTAATTATAACATGTGACCCAAAAATCCTGTAATTTATGTAATCTTCATGAAGTACACTTTGTGGAAGTACACGATAAGTCGGGTATGACATATTTCACAAGATTAAAATAGTATACAACTATAATACATGTTGGGAAGTATTAGACATGTATTCAAAGTGTGGCCTCCAAGGAACATTTATATACAAAATTAATTTTTAATTAATGTATATAATTTGTTTAAAATAATCATGAGTGATAATATCCATTATATTTTTATAACTATTAAGATAAAATTATTTAATAATTAAAGACAATATTTAATTTATTTGAGCCAGATTTAAATTAAATAATAATGATTATGTGTTGAATACAAGTTTTATTAAATGTAAAATCTATCTCATTCATGGGGTTGATCATGAGATAGACTATAACTTTTTTATTCAATTTTTTATTTAATTTTTTATTAAATTTAATTGTTAGCCTTTTTTCCTTCTCTCCCCATTATTATGTAGGGAAAGCATGCACATGGTTTGTTTTCATTAAAACCACTTTTCCCCTCACCTACTTCTGGGTAAAATGTGGATATGTGGAAAAAAAATTAACATGAACCCTAATTGGTTCATGGTGATTCTCTCCTAGGTCAATGGTTAGTTTATCCACATCTAGATAAAGTAAACATTATTATAAGATCATGATCATTCCCTTTATTATATTTTTGTAAATTTCATTGTTATTTCATTATGGATGTACTGTATCTATCACATAATTAATGAATTAACAAGCATGAAAGATTGAACTAAAATAAACTGGCTTATTTTTAAATATTATCTATGACATGGTTAATCACCTAAATAATCCCACATAATATTAATAAGAAAGTGATATGGATAAATATTTAAAATTTACTTCTAAAATGATAAGATCCCTCGATAAAATAATAAGTCTCTGTAGTCTTAAATTACTGTTGTTATAAACAAAACATAGTTCAAAATTCTTGAACTTCCAAAGTTTGGGTGCATTAAATTATCAGGGAATTCTAACATGAGGTTTGGGGTTGAATTAATATGGTTCACATCCTGGGTTGACTTTTAGAGTAGGTAATGGTCTAATTTAAAGGAAAGGGATGATAAAATAAATAAATAATTATTTTAAGATAGGGGTTTCCAATCATCATATCAATGATCTGTGAGTTAGTGTAGTTGGAATTTGGAATGCCTACCTAAAACCATTCATATTGCTTTACCGACCGTTGTTTGGGTAATAAAAAGTGTAATATGCATCATTTCTAGTATAATATTCAAAAAATAGTATATTAAAAAGAAAATGGTGAGGGATATAGGGGTTCTATAAAATATTGGATAACTAATAAATATAATATTTATATATTTATCTAAATATTTTTAGATAATGTTGTACAACTATTTTTATCCTAATCTTTAGAAATTGCATTAAAATTAAATCAATCATATTATTGATATCCATACATGATAAGAAAAAACATATCACCAACAAAAATTTCCAAGAGTGAAAATGGATCCTACATTTCATCCTTTACAATGAAAAGAATTTGTATCTTCTCGATGAACCTTTACCAATTCTGACTGCAAATGAGGTATGTGATGAAGAACTATATCTTTATGAGAAACACATGAATTATGATACATATTTTCAGTACTTTATGATATCATCCATTTCCAATTATATTTTTAAGAAACATATGGATATACATGCCTATTGCGTGATGTCTCATCTATGAGATCCATATCAAGAGAATAAGAAACAAAATTGGTATGAGACCTCCAATTGTTTGTTCACAACTGATCATGGAGAGTCTATGAAAAGATGAGATTCATGTATTACATCTTATCTACTGTATTGAATGACTAGATACCTTATTAATTAAATTCGTAGATGAGTTTCATACAAGTCTCATACTTTCATCACTCAAAAATACATTCAACATGTTTATTTTGAATTATAATATGAGTAATAATAATAATATTCAAACAGAACATCTAACCTTGATTATCCAAGTGGATAAAGACATGGGGTATAACAAACCCATATTGTTTATGGTGAAAAATAAAATTATGTAAAGGTAAAAGGGTCCAAGAATTATAAATTATCTAAAGGTATCGACCACCATCCTACCAAGTAGATGAAGATCTAGAAGAAATGCAGGGAAAATGTGGTGAATTGTTTTTCATGTGGAAAGTTAGACCACTAAAATAGGAACTACACCATGAGGGAAGGGGGTACTACAAATTGTTTGATTAGTTATTGATATCATTATATTTATACACATTGGGTCTTAGATACATCTTGTGGTGTTCACATATGTATCCAAATGTAGTAACCATGTAGATTTCAAAATATTTCTAGAGGAGAGGTTGATTTCAGAGATACCAATGGAAGGAGGTTGTCTTCTCTATCCATTGGTGACTACCACATTTCATTACTGAATTTTGTATTAAGAGATTTTTATTAGGTACATATATTTACTAGGATCATGATTTCTCTATCATACCTATATACAGATGGGATTATTTTCAAATTTTGAAGGAAAAATTGTTTCTTTTTTAAGGATAAACTATCATATGGTATGGTGCATTTAAATAATTGTTTTTAGGCATAAAATAATGAAAGGAAAAGTGTTGGAAATCGATAACGAAGCATTTTCACACAACTCATATACCACCCAATTGTGGAATTGTCATCTAGGTCATGTAAACAAGGATAAATTGATAAAATAATCGTCAATATGGTAATTTAGAAACTTATGAGATAAAACAACTTGAAAAATGTCATGATTTTTTAGATGAAAAAAATTACCAACCCACTATTCCTTGTAGAGGGTGAAATGGTCACAAATCATTTAGTATTCGTATACACTTATGTGAATGGGAAAATTATAGTAGAATCTAGAGGTAGATATTCTTATTTCATAATTTTTACTTATGAAATGAGTAGAAAGGTTTATGTCTACTTAATTAGTTATAAGTATGATTACTTTAACAAATTCATGTAATTTAGTATTTATGTAGAGAATCCACTTAGTAAGAAGATAAAGAAGACTCGATTGGATCAAGGTGGTGAATATCATAACCATGAGTTCATCATCTTTCTATAAGATTTTGGGATTCTATCTCAACTGACTCAACCTTATACACCATAGCATTATAGTGTTTGTGAAAGGAATAATAATACCTTATTATACATGGTAAAGTCATTGTGGAGTCATAAATATCATCCATTATCCTTTAGTGGTATTCATTAAAAACTATGACACAAAAATTAAACAGAGTACCAACTAAATTGTCAAATGGAATTACCTTCAATATATTTACTGTAACGAAACCCATTTTATCAAATATATGTGTATAAGGTTGTATGGTGTTTGTTAAAGCTTTTTCAGGAAAAAAAACTAGCTCCTCAGGGAACGAAGTGTGTCTTTATATGGTATTGAAAGGAATCATAAGGATACTACCTGTAAAACCCTCAGATAAGACTGTGATTATTTCTAGATAATATATCGTTATTCAGAGGGAGAGCATCCAAAAAAAGTGTAGTATTATTAAGATTTACATTGATGAAGTTGATGCTCATGATACATAATATATGGTACAAGAATAGGTTCCATAGATCCCCATAGAATAATTAGATCCTGAAACATTAGTTTTTCCTAGGATCTCAAGATTGGTAAGAGAATGAGAGAAATATGTTTTTCTAGTCACAGTGGATGGTGCCTCATTATTGGTTAACAATGATGAAAATATATCCTAGAAGGACCTAATAGAAAGCTTAGAAGCTACATCATGGTAACAAGCTATGAATAATGAGATGGATTCCTTGTATGTGAACCATGTTAGGGTTCGGTTAGAGGTGCCAGTTGATGAAAATAAAACTAGATACAAATGGGAATTTAATAAGAAACTTGACATTGAGGGTAATGTAAGTACCTATAAAGAATTTTATGTTGCTATAAGGATAAAAAAATTTCATGGAATTGGATATGATGAAACATTTTGACAAGTATTTCAGTTTAAATCAATCATAATCGAACATTCTATAGCATCTTAGAATGACTATGATATTAGGAAGACGGATTTCAAAACTACATTCCATAATGGGATCCTTTAATAAGATTTTTATATGACACATCCAGAAGGGATTGTGACTTCTGGTGATTCCAAATGGATATACAAGTGTCAAAGATACATTGATAGATTGACGAAATTGTCCAGTTCATGGATCATTTGATTCGATGAATCCGTAAAATAATTTTTTTAATTAATAATGACTGTGATCCACATATTTAAAAAAATTAATGTGAATGTGGTCATTATCTTATTACTGTGTGTAGATGACATATTACTTATTGGACATGACATACCAGTCTTACAGTATGTTAAGAACAGGTTAAAAATTTACTTCTCAATGAAGGACATAGGTGAAGCATCATATAATCTAGGGAGTAAGATAATTTTTTATAGATACAAGATGATTCTTGGACTATGTCAATGTATATATATTTACAAGATACTAAATATATTTATTATTAAACCTTCCAATAGTGGATTTGTTCTATTATAACATTGTTATCATTATTAAATGAAAATGTTCCCCTAGACACAAAAAGAAGAAGAGATATTGAGTAAGATCTCAAAAGATATAGTGATAGGATCTATCATTTATTTCATGCAATGTACAAAACATGATATTGACTATTAAATGAGCATGATAGGGAGATAACAATTACATCCAGAAGAAAATAATTTAACCACTTTTAAGGCTATCCATATGTATTTGAGAAGATCAAAGGATATATTCCTGGTGTATGGAGGAGATGAGGAGATGGTAATCAAGGGTTATAATGTTTCTTGGATTTTAGATATATCAGAATAATCTAGTGTTGCAATCTGTATATGTTCTCTATCTCAATGTAGGAGTCATGAGCTAGAAGAGTTCCATGTATCTTGTTTTAAATGATTATACAATGGATTCTGAGTATATATCATCTTCATATATTTCCAATGAAACTATTTTTAATTGGATAGTTATCTATGAAAATAATGTGGTAACTAGAACTAATGACACTATTACATTGTATTGTAATTATACTACAATGGAGTATCATGAAAAATATCACAGGTTATACTAAAAGACAAAGCATATACTCTGGAAGTATCACATCTTGATGGATTTCTATTAGACGGGTGAATTTTCAATGAGTTGATTACCCACAGAATAGAATGTGGAGAACACATTGACTAAATAACTATCTCATCATAAGAATTAATATCATGTTAGAGATAGCAGACCAAATGATTTTAGAAGTTGTCTCTAGTGAATGTGGGAGTCTGTTGGAGTTGGTTCCCTTGAGAAAAAATTATTTTTACATGATTATAAAAATGTATTCATTGTTTTTAATATTAATAAACTACTCATGAAATCATGATTGTTCTTATCCATGACGTTTTATGTGATAATTTTAAAATAGAAGTTGTCTCACTAAAAGGTTAGAGTAGTTTCCTGATATGATGAGAACCCATAAGTGCTATAAAAAAATTCATGAATATATGTTCTATATCGAACTGATATAATTAAAATTGGAAAAATTATTCAATTTATCTGGGATGGACACTCATAATACTTTGAGGAACCTTCTTATGGAGTATTCCTTTAGTAATATCTTGTAGGAAATTATGGGAAAGAGACCTTCCAGAAGGAAATTCACATTTCTATGTGTCATTGATTTTCCTATCTGCGAATGTGTGTATTGGAACATAGAATTTAATATTATCATTAATGAGTATTATGAGTCTTTAACATATATGTATTGACGAAAATGATGATAACTAATGTTTACGGTGAGGTATGATATGTTGGGTGTGCCACGAGTAATATTTCATTATTGAACAACGCGGGAAAGGATTGGTCACATATATTATTCAATAGAAGATAATATCTCACGCCCATTGTTGGAAATGATATTGTCACGACCCGTCCCCCGAGGCCCACATCATGAATACCCTAAACCCGCCTTATATAGGCTACAGGATGGCGACTAGCACCAATGGTGTAAATCTCTAGAACTGTAAAGGCATTGCATTTATAAAATGTAAAAACACACACAACCAGAGAACATGAAGAAGAAAAAACTAAGTAAAGAAGTATAACAAGTGTGCTGAAAGTACAAAAGGGCTATAAACACAAGCCCAATAGAAAGTTATAGCTACAACTGAAAGGAAGTACAACTAAAAAGACAAACAGCTAGAAGATAGAAGCATCTCGTTAATCGTCCTCTGGGGTTCCTACCTGAAGGGTAGGTACAGATGGCCTCCTCAGCACTCCATGTCCGTCATACTCCTCTGCATACCGATACATTGTCAGATCCTCCTCTGGGTACCATCCAGTCATGGCACTCTTGCATTCGTCAGTGTTGCCCGTCGTCTGAATCCAACACAATGAGGTGCGGGTGTATCCCGTGCTGGGGTGAGTATAACAATACTCAGTACGGATCTCGAGACACTCAAGGTCTCACAAAATCCAACAAGGATAAACCAAAAAGTATTATTTCAATGGATAACCATTACTTATGTATATTAACATACACAGACCTAAGTTATCATGTAACCCATCTCAATCATTAGGAAAAACACAAAGGTAATCAACTCTGCTCAAACTAGTATTTTTATTCACAATGTTGACACCATGGCTAATGGAGAACTCCTCCTATATCGAGTACAGTGGGCCTGCCACTACAATTGATCACTTCCCACTAACCTTGGACTGCTGAAGTACTCCACCTGTCGAGTACTATGGGTTAGCTGCTACAACCAAGCGCTTCCCACCATGGCTCTGCCGCAACCACAAGCGCTCCACCTCATTGCCTACATAGGTACTCCTTCTGTCAAGTACCGCGAGTCTGCCGCTACAACCAAGAGATCCTCCACCGTGGGTCTGCTGCTACAACCATGCGCTCCCCACTGGTCCATCCAAATCACTCTGAGTCGATCGATCAGTAGTCGTCAAGTCTTAGCCAGCTACTAGGTCTCTGCAATCTGCTCGCTCCTCACCGGGAGGGTTCGCTCCACATGCCACAAGCCGATAATCAATGTGTCACGATGTCTCATGTTTATGTATCTCAACAGACTTCCACGTCATAAGGGTCTCAATGCAACAGAGAGCGCGTCAATCGGATGCACGGTCTGTGAGTTATTAGAATTATAGTCTCAGGGGCCCGATTGGTTTCGTGTACGGACCAACCCAACCGTATCTCAACTGTACCCCAAACTTCCATGGGGTATACTCAAAGGGACTGTTTCTCAATGTGAATACCAGCTCCATAGACGGTTCGTCAAACGAACGTTCGGCCTGAGAGTTCTTGCCTTTTTCATGCCAGGGCCCTCGTTGGATTTTAAGCTAAAACCAACCCAACCATACTCCAAAAACGTCCAAACCTCAAGTAGAGTAAGCCAAAATAACCGTCTCATCAAAAATGTATCCAACATAGTTGAAAGTACGTCAATCGGTCATCTGATCCCTAAGTTATAAGCAATTCCGCTCCGAGGGCCCCATTGGTTATGGGCTCGAACCAACCTCACCGTTCTTCAAAGTCATCCAAATGTCACATAGATTATCTCAAAAGAACCACCTATTTGTGAGAATCCCAGTGCCGAAGACTGTGCGTCGATTGGATGCACGGTCGTGATGTTATTCTAATTTAAGGGAAAAGGGCCAGGCCTGTTAATCCCAGGGGGCTTCCGGGTCGGGTCAACCCGGTTTTGGAAGGTCTGACCCGGTGAATCGTGTGGACCGGCCCTGCATGAGGGGGCGCGGCTCGGATGGGCACGGTGTGGTCCGACTAGGCGCGGCACGTCCCAGACCGATGCGGTGCAGCCCGACCCAGTAGGGTGCAGCCCGTCTGGCATCGACTCAGCTGGCAGCGGCTTGGCCGGCTGGCCAAGCAGCTCTGTCCGGGAGGGTGTGGCCCGGCTGGCCGCGGCTCAGCCGACTGGGCTAGCCGCTCGGCCCAGGTGGCCAAGCGGTCTGAGGGGGGTTGTGGCCCCCCGCATTCCAGAACCGGCGGCCCCGAGCTGTGCCTCCCTACAATATGGCGGGCCGAAGCCGGCTGACTTCTCTAGTGTGAGCGGCTCAGCTGCTGTCTTCTGCACACGATGGTGAGGCCTCCTGAAACCCAAATGGCCGACGAGCTAGCCGGTTCTCCCATCGAAGTGGCCCGCGGGATGCAGGACATGGTTCTTCGCAGCACAACGCCCTCATGGCGCCACAGTTCCTTCGGCCCATCTATCTTTGTCCGGCCGGTTCTTCCTTGGCTGTCCAGCACACGGTTGCGGGCCGCGGTTCTTCCGCACGCGGCAGGCATGCAGCCACATCCTTCACTCGTCTCCACCTTCCCAACATGGTTTCCATCGGAAATAAAATAATGTACGGAGAGTAATCTATCTGTGTGTATTCGGCCCGCGCCCTCCGCATTAGACGGAATCAATTATATGATGTCAATTTAGAAAATTCAATAAAGCATGGTGTAAAAATTATTCACATAAAATTTCACAAAACTGTACCTCAAAATAAGTTTCGCGGTAGTCGGGCATTAAGGAAGACGACAATGTTGGGAGACGGCGTCAACTCGTTGACTTCATGGAAGAAGGATCCGAGGATGGCGCGTCATCGGCATTACTTGCGGGTGGATCCTTCTCCTTTGTCTTGTACAAAGATTGAAGGAGATGATCATCGTTCTTCGGTGGTTCTTCATTGGAATGACGAAGCACTTCTAATTCTCCAGATGGTCCCACACCAACAATATTTTCTATGCAAATATTAAAATAGACTCCCCAAAGTTAAAGAAATGCCAACCAATTCAAGTTAATTCTAAAAGAATTATTGACACCCAAGTTAATTAAAGTAGATTAACTTTTGGGGTTGGCTCATTTTATGAGAGGAGGTGGCCTCATAAATGATTGGGGGTGGAGAGGATCTACCTTAATGAGGGGAAGAGTTAAAGGGGTGTTAAGGGAAGATGAAAAGGATAGGTCTAGTGTGGGCTCCATCTCACAAATATCCTCTCCTGGGAGGTTATGTGGTTATGGGCCCCACCCTTACCCCCCTTGGGAGGAAATAACCAACATCCATAAATTAAATGGTGTTCTACAAATTTTATTTATTGTATTCTAAATCCTCAAAAATTAACTCTCAACTCGCATAACAACCAACTTCATTAAATGTCCCCTTAAGCGAATATTGTCGCTGTGAGTTCATCGGTGTTCTCAGATTTCAATTCTGAGCACCGATTCAAATGAACAAAAAACCCAAACCTACATTTACTTAACGTACCCAAACAAAACATAAAAAATTGTTTTCGAGCACACCATGCCTCGGAATCCGGTGCCGTCAAAAACCAAAGACTCGTAAAATTCCAATGAATCCTAAAAAGAAATTTCCATGAAATTTATGGGTCTTTACATTACTCCCATCTCAGGGATTTACATCCCCTTAAAGCTACAAAACACACTAGGGAATGAAATGGGGGTACTGAGCTCGAATCTGAGCCCCCCGCTCCCAAGTGTTCCTCTATAGGCTCCCATGTTGCTAGCGAATGTGCACCGGAGGAATCGACCATCCACGTAGGACCCACTCCTGTTGATCCTCGATATCCACTGGGACCTCCACAAAATTCTCCATGTCATCGATGTCCATCTCTCTGTGATCGATGATGTGGGTCGGGTCATGCATGTATCTTCTCATCTAAGATAAGTGAAAGATGTCATGCACCTGGTGCAACTGAGGTTGAAGGGCAAGGCGGTAGGCCACCTCGCCTACTCTTCTGAGGACCTAGAAAGGTCCAATGAAATGCGTAGACAACATTCCGCCCCAGACAAATATTCATAGACCTCATAGTGGTGTGACCCATAGAAAGACGTGGTCTCCATCCATGAACTCCAGTGGTCTCCATCTCCTATCGGCATAGGACTTCTGTCTGCTCTGTGTTGTCTTTATCTATTCCTGGATGATCTGAACCTTCTCTGTTGTAGCCTGAACCATCTCTGGTCCTACAAGTGTGGACTCACCAGGGTCAGTCCAGCACAGAGGTGATTCTCAAGGTCGGTTGTACAGTGCCTCGTATGGTGCCATCCCGATGGTGGAGTGGTAACTGTTGTTGTACGCAAACACCACCAAGGGTATGTGATCCTCCCAGCTGCGAACAAATTCAATGAAACATGAAAAAAGTATGTCCTTGAGAGTCTGTATGGTCCTCTCAATATGACTGTCTGTCTGAGGATGAAAGGCTATGCTTAGACGTAGTTGCATCCCAAAAGACTCCCGTAATCACTTCCAAACTGAGAAGTTAATCGAGCATCCAGATCGGAAATGATAGATGATGGAACACCATGAAACCATACGTTCCCTTTAATGTAGAGGAGTCCCAAGAGCTCTACTGAGCCATGCTTTCTGATCGGTAGGAAGTGGGCCAACTAGGTGAGTCTGTCTACGATCACCCAGATATAGTCATGTCCAATGGATGTAC
This sequence comes from Viscum album, assembly GCA_963277665.1. Lineage (NCBI taxonomy): Eukaryota > Viridiplantae > Streptophyta > Magnoliopsida > Santalales > Viscaceae > Viscum > Viscum album. The sequence continues at coordinate 673,821,097 of OY728133.1, forward strand.
ATGGAATCCCCATCACGAATTACATGGATATCCCATCCCACATCTACTTTGTGTCCTCTAAGGGATGTACCAAGCCTATTGGTACCTAGTTCTTCTCCTTCACTTGCTGACAAGTGAGGCATCATGAAATTAACTCTCCTACAGCCTTCTTCATCCCTAGCCACCAGTGTTGTCATCGAAGGTCTTGGTACATCTTTTCCACTCATATATGTACCGCTAGAGGGGAAGTGTGAAACTCCCTCAACACATCCTCTTGAAGTGAAACTAGTACCATAGTATGTCCTAAAAGAGCTATAAAGATTTCTCCTTTGCTGAAATGAGAAATCTGGTCTCATCCCCTGGATGAACCACCCCTATTACCTAATACAGTCAATCTTGACATGAATGGTGATAATTAATTACATGGATGATGTCGTAAGACTTTCACTATACTACTAATAGATCCAACTATTATACTATCCTCCAAGGTTTGGGTCACAGTTTCGGCATCAGAGTGTGGTCAATGGGTCTCCTACAGTAGGAATCTCAAATGTGATGGTCAAGTCGACAATTTTAACATGAAACTCTCAGTATATATCACACAAAAAGGCAGGAAAGAAAACATCAAAGAGACAAGTGTCTTTAATTAATGCAGCTCAATGTACAAAGACACAACGAATCCACAAACAACGACAATAGTGAAGCTAAAAGAATCATAAAAAGGCCTCTATGTCTAGAGATAGTCCCGATGTTGTCCGCTAGTTGCTCGAACAGATCCTATTCAACGTCCTCCTACTCCCAGAGGACCTCCATGGTCGAACCACTGCCTCTTCATGGAAGGTCCTTCTACTACATGCTGCTTAATTTCAGCATGGTTCGGGAAGTCTCGAGCCATGTGACCATGCCCACCACATGCATAGCACTTCCTACTTCTCATATAGCTTGCTTTTTTTCGTGTGCCTCGCACAACCGAACCTATACTCTGAGGTCACCCACCTGTTGTCCTTGTACTTTTGGACTTTTGTGTCATCTTTCTAATTCCAGCTACAGAAGACTCCGGTATGGTCGGAAATCCCTGCTGGAAGATAAGTAGCTCTTGGGCCTGCACAGAGTGTAGAGTTACAGGTAAAAAATACTCCATGAAAATACCATCGAATTCTCCCTAGGTGAGGGTCGCCTCATTAGAAAACTGGAGAATTAGGCTCCACCACCTCCAAGCTGCTTGCTGAAAGAGATTAACATCTAGGTATACCGTCAGGTAAGTGGGTGTCCCATCTGTGTGGAAAACCTGTGCTACAACATCTAACCAGCATTCGGTCATCTGCAAATCTGTCTCACCTCAAAACCTTGGATTCCTCTGTCGCAGGAACCCATGCAATGCACTCAGGCAGTGTGCACCCTTTACTGTTGGGGATGGGGGCAACGGTAGCCCAGCAGTTAGTGGTACCGCCGGTGCCTCTGCTATGATGTGGCCCTGCATCGTGGCCTCGCTGCTCGTTGGGTTATCATCACGCTCTCCACTCGAAACTCACGCTATCTGACTAGGTGAAGACATCCTTAAAGAGAAACAGGTTTTCCACGATCAATAGATTTTACCAGGTGAGTTGACTTGGTTTGATCTGACTTAAAAGAAAACATTTGATACACACACTCAATCAGTGATTCCGTGCACTCTGTCGGAAATCAGTAGTCAAGGTCCTAGTGTATGGATACGTCGACCGCCGCACCAAAATTGGACTCCTTGAACTGAAAACTACACTCATTAATCTTAACACTATTGCTTCACAAATAGAAAATATCAGAGTCCTAAGTTCTGCGATAGAACCGTCTCCTCTGATACCAATTTTTCACGACCCGTCCCCCGGGGCCCTAATCGTGACTACCCCAAGACCACCTTCCATAATCAAGGAGATGGTGACTAGAACCAAAGGCGTAATTCCCTAGAACTGGGAAGGAATTTCCTTTATACCCCAGTGTTGCAGACAGTGCATCGACCGGACACACGGTCGTGAAGTTATTCACATATACGCTAAACGGGCCCGGCCCGTTAGGCCCCGTGGGATGGCAGGTCCGGTCAAACCGGTTTTGGTAGGTTTGACCTAGAAAAGGGTTGGATCGGCCAGGTGGGGCGCAGACCTGACCGGATGGGTGCGGCTCAGCACAAGGGGACACGGCCCGGCCCGGTGGGGCACGACCCGGCTCGGCCCAGCACAGCGTGGACCGACCTGGCTGGGTGTGGCCCGGCTGGACGGGACTCGACTGGCTGGTCGAGCGGCTCGGCCAAAGAGGGTGTGGCCCGACAGGCCACATCTCGACCCGGGTGGTCGAGCAGTCGGAGGGGGGGTAGTGGGGGGCGGCCCCTCGCTTTCCCGAACCGGCGGCACCGCCCTCCAATCCGGCCGACCGAAGCCGACCGGTTTCTCTAGCATGAGCATCCCACTTAGGCAGGTAGTTGTCTTTCGCACGAGGTGCCCGGAGCGCCCCGACCTCATCTATCCTGACCGGCTGACGAGTCAGCCGGTTGTCCAACCAAAGCGGCCTGCGGGATACGGGCCACCGTCCTCCGCAGCGCGGCGCCCTCGTGGTGCCACGGTTCCTTCATCCTGGCTGGCTATGGCCGGCCTGTTCTTCCTTGGTCGTGCGGCCCACGATTATAGGTTATGGTTCATCCACATGCTGTTGGCACATGGTCGTCGCCTTCACTCATCGCCACCTTCCCAACAAGGTCTCCATCGCAAATAAAAGAAACTACAGAGAGTCGTCGGGCCATGTGTGTTCGGCTCGCACCCTCCGTGTTAGATAGAATCAATTGACTAATTCAATTTAGAAAACACAACAAGGAATAGGGTACAAATTATTCACTTAAAATTGTACAAACCCCTACCTCGAAATATGGTTCGCGGTAGTCGATCATCATGGAAGATGGTGTCATGGAGAGATAGCGTCAACTAGTTGATGGAGGAGAATAAAGAGCCGATGATTGGGCGTCTTCGACATTCCTTGCGGGTGGCTCCTTCTCCTTGGGCTTGGCCGGAAATCGAAGGATATTATCATCATTCTTCGGCGGTTCTTCTTTGGAAGGACAGAGCTCTTCAAATTCTCCAGAGGTTCCCCCACCAAATAAAATTTCTATTTAAATATTAAAATAGACTTCCCAACGTTAAGGAAATTCCAACAAATTCAAAATAATTCAAAAAGAATTATTTACTCCCAAGTTAATTAAAGTAGATTAACTATTTGGGTTGGCACAATTAATGAGAGGAGGTGGCCTCATAAATGCTTGGGAGGTGGAGAGGTTCCACCATAATGAGGGTAGGAGTTAAAGGGGGTTAAGGGAAGATGAAAATGTTAGGGATTTTGTTGGTCCCACCTCACAAATATCCTCTCATGGGAGGTTATGTGGGTGTGGTCCCCACCTCTAACTCCCCTTGGGAAGAAATAACCAACATCCATAAATAAAATTGTGTTCTATATATTTTATTTATTTTATTCTAAATCGCAAAATATTAACTCTCAAACCGCATAAAACGCAACTGCGGTAAAGGTCCCCTTATGTGAATACTAGCGATATGAGTTCAACAGTGTCCTCATATTTCAATTCCGAGAATCAGTTCAAAAGATATAAAAACCCGCACGTACGTTTACTGAACGTACCCGAACTAAACTTCAGAAATTGATTCTGGGTACACCGGGCCTCGGAATCAGGTCCCGTCAGAATCCACCGACTCGTAAAATTCCAAAGAATTAAGAAAAAATCCTTGAAATTTCTAGGTCTTTATAGATATAGCCTTAATAAATATGTTCTCATGGTGACCAATAGGTAAAATATATTTCCCAAATTTCATAGAAAGAGATATTTATCATATAGGTTGATGAAACTATCACACAACCTATTTGATTTGAGATATTTAGATTACAAAGTTATATTACATGGTTAGCATTCATATGAGGTGATATTTTCATTGAGTCGTTACCTTATTTCTCTATGGTTTTATTTTCATGTAGCTAAACACAAACCTTGGAATTTAGGAAGCTTTTTCTAATTCCATTAAAAATGTTTCCTAGAGGGTCACACACTAAGTGAATCCAGAATCTTTGTTACAAATTATATTATTATATATTATTTCATAGGATGAATAAATATTATTACCACACTTGGTTTAATAATTATTCTTATATGTTTGACCTCATTTATTTCATCACATGTTATTCAACAGAATGTATTTTGAGCAGAATATTTAATAAATATTTAATTTTTATTTAGGTATTATAATATTATTTATTTAATAAGGAATAATGTAGTTATATTTATTTGGAAAACATATATTCTTTAGTCATGGCCTGATAAATATTTTGGAGGAATGGTGGACGGAATCTAATGGTCTAATGAGAAATAATAAATATGTAATATTATTAAGTTGAAAAACATTTAATTATAATTTTCTTGTTATGATCTTGTCATGAAATGATAATATTACTATTATTATTTTCCATGGGGGTTTTCTAATATTAAATAAATAATTAATGGAACTTACAAAAGTCATTTATTTTTACCCAATCAATATAAATACCTAATTATGTTATTTTATCATAAACCAATTCATTTTACTTGGTTTTGGAAAACAGATATGGATAATCTGTTCAATCCTATAGAGTTTCATTATCAAAGAATGCTCTTAAGAATAAAGTGTAATCATCCTCGACCTGATCAAGGAGGACACATTAGATGAACTTCTTGAGGTGATCCAAGGTGAATGAAAAAGCACAAGGATCTTCCATTCTAGTACCTAAAGATTCCATTGGCAATTTTTTTAGATTCTTGAAACACATGAGGATCACTGCTAATGGAAATAAATTGTTGGTTTCTATAGAACAATGATGGCACACCAAAGATCTATCATCAGATTCATTAATGAAGATAGAATTCCATGAATTTAATTATTTATCAAATTAAAATAATTATAAATAATACGTGTTGATATCCACTCTATGGTTCAAAAATGATTAATTCTTTATTTATTTGATTCAATTATATTGATCACAGTGATTAAACATCTTATAGATCATTAATTGATCAATAATCATGACAAAAAGAAATGTTGGGCACCGTTCATTTCAAGATTCTGCTATAATTGTAACAGAAAATTGCTCCATAATATAAATAAATTTAATCATTACATAATTATTATGTTTATAAATTAAATAAAATTTTATAACTATACATAATTGATTGAAATGGAAAACAAATCACATCGCTTTGTGGATGTGGTAGTCAACATATACACATTAGCGAAATTATCATTTTCCAATAGATAAAAGGGAAAAAAGGTACACAATAGATTATATTTAATGAACCCTAACTATATTATAAATATCACAATATATATTAAATCTTTCATAATAACCATCCATGCGAGGTAGTTATGGAAAACAAAAGACATCGCTTAATGGTGGTGGTATTTCGCATGTGCGCACGGGAATTGTTTTTATTTCTCATTAGACGAAAAAGGAGATGACATTTTTTTATTCCATAATGATAGTTACATTAAATTATATTGGATATAATTATTTCATTATTTCATTATTGTTAATATTGTTTTATAGGAGTTATAAAAAGATAAAAACATAAAGTAAATCATTTAGGGCTTATACATCCTCTTTTGATATCCTCCTTCAGATTGAGCCTAAGGCATTTGAAGGAGTTATTTATGGTCACTCTAGGGGATTATGAAAGGATTAATAGAAATTAGGAGCTGAATTTGGATATAGTTTTTAGATAAAAATAACTCATATATTACATTGGAAATCATAGATGATGTTCTATTCTATAGTAAATAGTGGATATCATTTTGGAAATTTTTCAGACTTTAAGGGATATGAAATTTATTTTAAAATTAAAACTATACATAAATGAACCATTAATTATAGTATAATAATTTTGACTTATAATTATGTTATTATAATATTTAATGATTTTATAATTATTCAACATTAATTTCTTATCATTAAATACCATTTAAGGTTATTTTTATGACTATTCACAAAATTTGATTTTAAAAAAATCCCTAGAACAAAATAATTCGAATTAAAAAACATGAATCATCACTTATTCGCAATAATAATATATAATAATAATGTAATAACCTAAAAAATATGAACAAAATCACTTTTAATATCTTAAAAATTACTAATCGAATTTGTCTCTTTTTATTAATGTTGCATTAACCCAGAATAAACAATTTTAGAAATTATACTAGTTTTATAATTTGAAAATAAATTATAAACATGAATAAAATTTATAATAATTATTATAGTAATATGTTTTTATTAAGATTTTATGATCACTCTTATCCATACCATGAAAACATATTTATGTTATTAAATGAGAAAAGAAATTGTTTTGTAAATATAATTTTATTTATATAAAATAATGAAGTCATAATCAAGTAATGTGGATCCAAAATGGATAAAAAATTACATGGGATATGGGAGTGTGTGATTATGACCAATCTCAATATTTAGATAATATATATTATGATATTATCATTTAATTTTTACCATAATTATCTGGTTTCACTCTTTACCATGGTGAATAATTTTTACCACAGTTACAATTACTTATAAATAAAAAAAGAACTTATTATAGTATTCGATCCTACTGATTAAAATCATAAACTCCATTTTTCAATATTAATTATCTATAAGGGATCGAGATATATTTTAATTTATATTTGTAAAATAATTGATGAAAAATATTTAGAAAAAACCCATTTTCAAGTAGAAAAATGATTTTACAAAAAAATCAAGTATAAAATTGATTAAAATATATTTATTTGAATCATTATTAAAAAATTTAACTTTTTATACATTAAAACCAAATTATAAACATCCCATTAAATTTAAATTGGTTTATTGAAATAAATGAAATAACATTATTTAAAACAACAATAGTCTTCACTATTCTGTTAAATATAAAATTTCTAAGAAAAATAACAAAAATATATCAAAATATTAATTTTAAATTATTAATTAAAAATTTATGTTCATTTTATCAATAAAAAATTATAAATGTGGTAAAATTAATTATAATATCAATACAAAAAATGGGTAAAAACAATTAAAAAATGTTATGTCTAAGCATATGATGAATTTATTCTCATTCCCTAATTACTAAAAACCAATAAATATATTTTAATTTATTTTATTTAATTTTTAATAACATAATATCATTAAAATATTTTATCAATAGTGATTAATTTAAATTATTATAGGCAAAATACATTACAAATGGAAAATTAGTCTTCTTAAAAATATTTCTTGAAAATTCAAATGATTTAAAATACATTAATAAAAAATTAATATTCAATATATGGATGATTACTAATTTTATTAAGGGAATAAATTCTATATATATAGTTTTTATTTTTCTACTTCAATTCAAACCAACTAATTCAAAAACTATCCTTTAAAAGTGATATTTAAGTGATAATATTTTAATTTTATATCACATTTCATTTTAAGCTCTACATTGTGTGTGGTCACACAATTGAACATGATATTATTTTCAAAGTAATATAAACTAATATATTATTGTGTTACATTCTACCCCTTAAACATGTTGTTTTCCTTTAATTCATTCTTCTATTCAATAAAAAATATTAACATCAATTTCATAATCAATTCCATGGTGTAAAAGATAAATATAAATAATTTTAAAGAAAAGAATTTTTAATATAAATTAATAAAATATTGTTTTAAATTGGAGATTAGTTTATAGGTGTTTACTAGGAATATCATCATTTTCTCTGTATTTCTAAAACTATGCATTTATTATAATGAGACTCGTTCTAGTGAATTTTTTTCCAAAACCATACCTTTATGGAAGATTGATCTTTTCCCTATAAGAAACTTTAGATTTTTATTCCTTTTATTATTTGGACGAATTATTTTATCATAAATATGTATAATAATACAAAAATATACTTACTATACTTCATCTGAAACCATACGCAAAATTTAATTTTTTTTTCTTTATAGAAGTTTCACTCCACAACTTCATATTATATTTAAAGTGATAAATAACTAGGATGAGTTATTCATTCCTAAATTACTAAATTTAAAATTAAATGGATAATATGTTCCATAAAAGGTTATAAATTTATTTATCTTATTTCTATCCATTATCCAAAATAAAAATGTCCAACACAAGATAAGAAAATGTACGAAATCTATATATATTTGTATCAGGAATTACTATATTATTGTCCAAATATTCAATGGTAACACCAAATGATAAACATTTAATATTCCATAAATATCTAACCTTAATGATGTTCAAAATATTCCAACACAAATTGAAATCCCAATAATCAAAAATATTTTACCACATATTATTATGGGATCAATATAACATTTATCATAAAACAATAACAACCCATTAGAAAGTGACATACCAAAAATATATAGGACCTAATTATAAAATCAAAATAATATAGAAATATTCTCCATAATAAAATCATATATTATTCAAAAATATTAATCAAACTTTATTTCTAAAATAAATTCACATACTAGAAATAATTTTCCATTCACCTTAATCAAATAATGTTCCCAAAAATATGTTAACCCATTATCCCAATTAATAAAAATTTCCTCAACATTGATTAATGTACTAACCTAAATTGATATCTATTCATTTTTATCCAAAGATAATAACTTTCTTCCCAACTATGATTCATATTAAATCACACGATGAACCTAAGGATTACAAATACATCAATAATGTATTATTCCTAAAACTAAATAAATGTCACCCAAAAATATCCCTAACATTCTTATACTCCCATCACATAAAATATCAAAAGGGTATCTCAGATTTTTTACTCTTGATCAACCTTAAACTTATTAACCCATAATGGTATCTAAAAAAATTCTTATATGAACAATCTAAAGCTATAACGTTTTCTAAAAATATTACATATCAAACCCATACATTACAATGTGGACACTTCCACTCATTGAATATTTTTTAAAAAAATTAATATTCTTAAATTTAAAAATTTACATCATTCAAGTATTATTTTATTCATTTAAAAATGTTCCACAACAACTAATATATAGAAATTTATAAATTAAATAATTATCCTTGGGCCCTATTGAAAATAGTTCAAAACATGGTATGAATATAAAAATCATATTAAGGGATATAAAAAAATAAACCCATTGGTATTTTTTAAAAATCATGAAATACCTTCCAAAATATACCTTTTTTAAAATTATCATTGTGAACATAATAATCATTTAATAATAGTAGAAATAATATTCCCTTATTATATATATTCAAAAAAATCCCATAAGAGGTATTAATATAAAAAATCTTAATATCGAAGGATTTTTTTAAAAAATGAGTACCCATAAAAACATTTTTATGAATAAAAATATTTTCATCCTTAAAGCTGTATAAACATTACTTTTTAGATAATCTCATTAGATGTTTTTATAGGATAAATATATATATATATATGGAAAAAAATTTAAAATCATAGAAAACCCATTTATGATCCTTGGGAAATCATCTTCATATCACTCTTACACTCAATTTTACATGAACACTTTGAAGTAGAATAACTCACCTGGTTATTTTTAATATTTTTCGGAGAAAAAAAATAATTACCCAATGAATTAGAGAGATAAATCTAGATAAAAAATCATCATACAAAATTTAAATGGACCAAATCATAAATATAACTCATATAATTTTTTATTTACATCAAAAAAACTCATAAAATAGGTTGTTTAACACATATTTAGATGAAATTTCAGGCCCTATGTAAAAACAAGAATAAAATTCTTATTAATATAAAAAATATTAAAATGAAATTTAATATAATAAAATAAATAATATGTTTTTAAAAAAATTAAAAATAATATATTAATATTATTTAATAATAAATTTCATGATTATGGAAAATTCTATCCACGTAACATATGTTAAAAAATATTCCAATCACAAATTTTAAAAAATAACCTATAAAAAATGTTAAAAAATATCTTTTTAAACCACTAAATGAAATTTCAAATATAGTTTAAAATGAATTTTAAAAAATTATTATATTAATAATATTCTTGAAATATTTTAATAAAAATGGATATGGAGGAAAAAAATTTCGAAAGAATAATTAAATCATTTTAAACAATGTTTTAAAAAAATCACTCACCTCAATTCAAAATAACCACGTATGTTCTTTTAATGATATATAATAAAAGAATATTAGTTATTTACTTGACTAAGAATCATTTTCACGGTTTTTAAAAAATATTATTCCCTTTTATTTCATTTATTATATTATTTATGTATTTCCTAAACTAGTTAAGTTCATGTTATTTGTTTTGAGGAAAATCAGTTAATAATCTCTCAAAAATCATTAGGTTAACCATAGTAAAATATTTTATTATTCACTAAACCCCAAAATAATAATCATTAAATAAATATCATTTTTATAAATTACATACAATTTTAGAACCAATCATGAATGGAGGAAATGAAAAATGAATCACATCGCCTTTTAGAGGAGGTAGTACACATGCACGAGTGACACTATCATTTTTTAACAGATAAGAAAATAATATTGTAAGTAATATAATATATTGATAGAATCATAATAATCATATAACTATCATAGTATTAATTAATTACATCCTAATAAATGTAACATACCACCCCTACCCATTGGTTTGAAAGGGAGGTAGGAAATTAATTTTCCTTGGGTGATATACCCAAGATACTAATGGCTCAATGTAAATGTCAAGGGCTTCATAAAAAGTTAAGAGATGTTATTACCAATGAAAGTAAAACAAAAAAATAAAAATAAAATAAATAAAACTAATATATTATTACTGAAAAAATATAATACCACTTAAATTATAAAATACCAAAACAAACTATATCAGAGTACAAATAGAAAACAAATAACAATATCATATTATAAAGTAGAAGATAAGACAATCAATGCTCAATGACTCTGAAACACACAAACTTATAAAATAAAAAAAAATATCAAAGATCCCACTCCACAATCCATGCACAAGGTATCATGATAAATCACCAATGAAATAAGAATCCTTGCCTCTATTTGGTTCATGAAAAACAAAATATGAAAACCCAAAAATGTGACCAAGAATGGTTTGAGAATAAAATTATGTAGAATTTCCCCAAAGGATATATGTACTCACACCATTATGATAGAAAATTTTATCACATTTACATTAATCAATTTATATAAAACATTTAAATAGTATAAAAATTAATTCCATTTTGCAACCAAAAAAATTTATAAATTGAAACCATTTTCCATGGAATGAAACCAAAAAAATTATTCAAACCATTTTGAAAATCCATTTTCTATATCCCATTCTATTACACATATAATCATGTACACATATGAATTAAACCATTTACCTCCCTATACTAAAGTGTTCAGATTCATCCTCTCACCATGTTTTCACATGGTGAACCAATTTTATGGGGGAATGTTCAATCCCTTATCAATCCCACTTTTTAAGGGGTGAAACTTCAAAACCCAATCAATCCCATGTAAAAAAAACAAACTATAATAGTTTATTCCAAAACCATGCCAACCAATTTTTCCAAATGATTTAAATAAAATATATATTCTTTTTAAAAAAATTATATCTAACAATTTCAATGAATTAAAACGAATCCATATTTTGACATCGTCATTTTAAAACTATGACCAAATAAATTTTCACAAAAACAATTTCTATAGTTTATGAAAACATCACTAAAGAGGGTTTGAAAAAAAAATTCACATCTATTTAATAATTAATTTCAAGAAATTAAAACAATTTGAAACCATGATTTCAAGTTTAAATAGTAGTAGTTTTGAGTGATTCCACCTTCCTCGCAAATTTTTTCAAAAACAAATAAGGGCACAAATTCATCAGAAAACCAGGGTGAAACATCAATTACCAATCATAGATATTGTTCCCAATAATCCATGAAATAATATCTCAACATTATTAAAATCAAACAACATATATCTATCCCCAATGAATTAGAGCAGTGAATCTAATAGAGGTAATAAGAAGAAACTAAGGAGAAACAATTAAGAATGATTACTTATGAATGAATCCCGGCTCAAATTCACAAAGAGCACCCAATGAATTACTCCAAAATAAAGGATAAGGTGTTCAATATCAATCTAGTGAAGAGGAAATGGTATTACGGTCATTTCAGGGAAAAAAAATCCATTATGGGTAAAATCTGAACTTCATCCACATTTTATGGAGGGCCACATGTATGTCACACTATTAAGACACGTAGTTTGGAAAACTGTGATGAAAAAATCCGAGTGATACTAACTTATTCTATAACTTGCATAGTTGTCTCACATGGTTAGATAAACCAATAACCGTCGTAATTTTTAGCAATATCCAAAACATGCAATGATTCACCAACGTGACAACATGGTTTTCCCTAACAATACACTAACTGATATTTTTCCTTGTCCCCATTATTTCCCTTGCACAATATTTTAGGCCATGCATGGTTTATTATAATATTTCTCAAATCATGGACCTCTAGAAAATCTTAAATGAAATTACAAAACTACTCCGAACCTAAACAATATTAAACCAATTTCTTTATATATCTAAAATATATAAATTGAGGGTTATTTACCTAAAATCACGGGTTCTACATTCTACCCACTATTATTTCTTTCACAAATGTAGTAAAACACTATTTTCTTATAAGAGTTAAGCTATTGATCATCCATTTCCTTTTATCATTTCCTGTTTCTTCATGAATTTGATGATGTTACCAAAAAACAAAAACTATACTTATTCTTTTCACATGCTAGAGTTTCTCTTTCCTATCTTCAATTTTTACTAGCACATTAATCAATTAAGAATCTATATTTATGTAGACATGATTCAATCTAATCACATCATAAAAATCAGGCTAATACTAATTTAATTAGTATACATGAAACACATTATGAAAAAAATTGAACCTTGGTGAAAAACTCAATCGATATTCCATATCACCAACTTATTAAAGTATCACTAAAGATACTATCTATCTATGAGATAACCATACCTACTTAAAAACAAGTAGATTCCTAAGTATTTTAGAGATTCCCTAGAACACTTGATCACTCACCTTAAAAAATAGTTTTCAGATATGATACAAATATGATTTATGATGACTATGAGAAATCTCCATCCCCTTTATAATCAACTAAATCTTCTCAATTTTCTCTAAGATGACGCAAGGTCAAACTAGTGATTTCACTAATATTTCTACACAAAATTATGGAGAATTAAAAGGATTCACATACAATGATTCTAAATGATTTACTTGTATCGGGTTTGTATAACTGTTGTTGTGTGATAACTCAACTAATGTAATTGGATCCTCACATGATACAAAAAAATAGAAAATATTATCCTAAATTATGTCTCCCAATGTTTGTATCACCTTTTTAGATTTTCCATATGACTGAGGATGATACACCATGATCATTGTCATCTGAGTCCTAAAGAATTTCTATAAGTATTTTCGAAAATGAGACTGAAACCTCAGATACTAATCTGATACTATCAAAACCATTTATCCATGCCTCTTTACTACTTCTTGGATATATATTTTTTAATATTAATCCACTATATATAATTCACGAATATGGATGAAATAAGCCAAAATTGTGAACTGGTCTACTACTACTGATATATAATCATGTTTTTGAACTATCCTTGGAAGAACTTCCACAAAATCTATTGACATCTACTCAAATTTCCAAATATGAAAATGTTAAGACTGCAACATACACGTCGATCGCTTGTGAACTTCCTTATCCTACTAACTATTGATTCAATTTGAAACAAATTTTTAAACATTTATTTTCATTCCAATGCAAAAAAAAATTCTTTCAGTGCCTTATAAATATTTTTTGTTCTAGTATGATCAACACATCATGAGTGGTTGAAAGCAAGAATAAGTTTTTCTTGAAAATCCATAGGTATAAACATCTAATAATGAAATCACAACAATGAAATCCCATCCATATTTCATCCCTCAATGGTCTTAATTCCATTATATTTGGACTTTATAGTAATAAATTGGGTATGAGATGTATATTCCTCTTTATTTATCACAACCAAAGAGGGAAAAAATAATCTAGAAAAAATTGAAACACCATAAGATTATTAACAATCTATGTGCATGTAGGCTATCACAGACATCTTCTTCCATTGATCTGAAGACATTTTTAAATATAGACTATATGAATTCCTGATTAATTTATACCCCACCAATATTTCTTTTACCCAATTTATTAATAAATTCAATATAAAAAATTTATAAACTCCATCCAACAACTTTTTCTTAGATTCAATTACCTTTGTGAGAAAATGTCTTTTAAGGACTTATTATCCATAAACACCAAAAATTTCTCAACAATGTGGTAATGAAGACATCTATTAAAATCATGGACTATAGATGATACATACAAAATGTGTATTGGGTATTTAATCACATCAAAACCATAACCACCACAATCTATAAGAAACAATATGACCTCCTTGCATGAGAAAACATCCCAACCCATATCTCAAAGCATCAAAATACCCCAAATATATCCTTTTCCTAATTCAAGAAATATCTTGATTAGTACAAATGTAAGTAAAACATTTTGCACATGAAAATAAATCTCACATTCCATATTCTATTAGAATGAAACAACTTTTCTTATCAAATATATCATTTTTGATTCTATTTTTTAGAATCACAAACAAAACGTCGATAATAACTAGACAGACCAAGGAAAATGTGTATCTCGAAGAAAATATTCGGCGGTCTCCAAGATATCACAACCTATATGGTTATTTGGATAAAAACACCCTTTTTAGAGACCGCATGTCCGTGAAATGTACCTATTTTATCTAAAAATCACACTTTGATAATTTTCCATACAAATAATGATCCTACCACGATACTCGAAACATTCGCCACATGTTGCTCAAGCATAGACCGTGTAATTGAATACACCAATACGTCATCCACAAACACTATTAAAAAATAGTCCAAATACCATTGAAATATCTCTTTCCTAAATTCCATAAATACGATTGGAGAATCCATATTTCCTAAAAACTAAACCACAAACTATTAATAGACATATATACTAATGAAAGTTGTCATTGTAATATCCTCCTTATGAACCCGTAATTGAAGATATCAGAGTCACGAGTCAATTTTTTAGAACTATTGGGATTACCTTAATTAATTGAAAATGTCATCAATTTGATAAAGTGGATACTGATGCTTTATCATAATATTTATATAATTATTATAATCCAGATAAATTTTAATATTCCCATTCATCATTTCCACGAACATGATTGGTGTTTCCCACCGAGATGTACTCATCCAAATGAATCATTTACTTCCATATTTTCCAAACACAAAATCACTTCCATTAATTCTATTGGTTCCATCCGATAATATGGAATTGAGATAAGATTGGTCTAAGGGAAGAGATCAATCCTAAATTCCAATTCACTTGTAGCTGAAAACCATGAGAAAGTATCATTAATACATATTGAAACTAATCAAAAATTGATAAAAAAACTACTATCATTAATTTTATCCACCAATTCCATGTTCAATTATACCAACTGGTATGAGATTTTTCCAACTGTTGATGCTAACAAGTTTTCTACACATTCCTTTATAATCTGGTCTCCACTAAAGAGATAATCTATATCTTCATATATTATAAAACAAACTATTTTGGGTATAAGATCCTATGTGATATTTGAATGTTTTAAACCAATCCATATCTATTATTATTCCATGGTCATACATTTCAGGAATAGAGAAATTCCAACAAAATTCAACTAAATAAATTTTTAGTGAAAATTCTATTCACATAAAGTATAGAAATTCACTTTATCCTCGAGGTGATTTATGTTTTAAAATAGAATGAATCATTTCAACATGTTAATACGGATGTTCAATAACATGAGAAGTAATAAAAAAAACTATGATTCATCTATATAAACCAAATCATCCATAATGGAAGAATGTAAAAGAATAATAACTATATTCATCAAAGGTCTAGATTGATTTCCCATAATCATTTTCATAACTCCATAAAATTTCCTACTAACATCACTTAGTTCATTTTTACCATATTGAGATTGTACAAAAATGGTGTCTGGGTATTTCTAGAGTCACCATGGATATCTCATTTCATTTATTAAGATTTTTTCTGCTTCCCTCATCAAGAATAATAATATGACATCTATGAATCCTAAAATGTGTCTCGATAACACAAACATGTAACACTACAAAAATAGAATTATGGATGTCCCATATGGTAGTAATTGTACAATGTTGTAGGTGATCCTCTAAAATATCTATTTGTGTGACCAAATGAACCACATTGAAAAACATACCAGCATAATATTGGGACTTGGAGGAAGATTCAATGATCTAATTTTTTTATTTAGAGTCATTCCAATACCTTGGAAATAGTTTTCCCTATTTTAATTATTCCTAGAAATAGTGTTCCCACCATTTTCCGTATGTATCAAAATTAATCCTCTAAGCATAGTTCTTGAGATGTATCTTTCTACTATCATCTATATATTGGCCATGTTTGTATAACCTATTATAAAAATCACATCAACCATTGAGTGAATATATTTCCTTAACCATTATTAAAATATTTTTGACTTCAATGTTGGACATCCAAAAATATCAGGATAAAATCAAACTAAATTCATGAATTTATCTACGTAATCTTCCACTTTAAGATTATCCAACATCAAAAAGAACAATTATATTACTCTAGAAATCCAAAACATGTGATGATATAATTTTTTGTTGAATAATTAGTCAAAATACTATCATACAATGCCTTTGTCTAATTTATCCTTAACTGATAAATCCCACCATAGGCATGCTAGATCCTCCACTATGTATGTTTCCATCATGAATATCAACTATATTGTCATTATACGAAAAGGAATATTAGATTCATCCTATTCAACAACACCCCTACATTCTTTGTTTCGAATCACCATAATACATGATAGGATTTTTCATCAAGAATTGAAAATAATGAGTCACATTCATTTGATTATCCCTTTTGTTCCCTATATCCAAAGATTTAAAAGTCTACAAAATACTACGAACCTTTTATTGGTTCACCTAGGGCTACGGTACAACCATATTCTATGTAGCTTCATCTAGTTGGTTTCAATGTTGTCTATCGAGTTCCATTTTATATAACTAAAATAAATTTCATTTGTTATTTCTCTCTAGAAACTAAAGGATAATAAAGTTCAAATTCATTATATAATTTTCTAGTTTCAAACCACTTTTTAAAAACCCATCATTCTTTTAAAAAAAATATTATCAAAATATCACTACCATACCATTTCAAAATCTATCATTTGAAAAACAATTTATTCAATTTTAAAAAAGTCAACTCTTTTACATGAAATCAAAAAACATTAGTCAAAATTAAATATGCACTCATTATGGGATTTCATTTCTATCAATTCATGGTATTCACTTTTAATCAGGTAAACCAATAATGATTAGGTTACAACACCTATAAGTTTATCAAAATATGTATGTATCTAACTCCATGGTAAAATGAAGTTCAGTATAAATAGGTTAGATATTCCATTTTATGCTCTGCATTTCAAGGTCCGATGATACTTTTACTTACTAAAAATCTTACTAAATGAAAAAAATATTAAATATTTTCCAATACTAAGACCAAAAACCTAATGACATTTTCCTATAATAAAATATAGACTAGATGAGACTGAAACAATTCGTAACATATTTCCCCTTAACATTAGCTTGGAAATGTGGTAAGACAATACTAAGCCTTAGGTGAAATCCCCAACACAATAAAGGCTATAAATAAATGTTAATGGAATCATAAATAGTAGTGGTACCAATTTCACATTGAAATTAAGACAACAAAACCAATAATACAATAACAATTCAACAACTATATGATGATTGAGAATAATATAATAAAACTCATTATACAATAATACAAACAAAAAAATATTAGAAGTAAAATTGGAATTCCAGAGAAATATCCGAGTATAAAGAAGAATTTAAGACCAAAAAATCTCAAAGACTCCCAAAAAAGAAATACAACAACACCAAATATTCCTTAAGTTCTAACTCCATAATATATGCCCAACTTATCATGATGCATCACTAGTAAAATGGAATCCCTTTCTTTTACCTTCGTTTTGATAAATAATATATGAATACACATTAATATGACCAAACATGGGGTGAGTATAAACATATTTGATTCCCAAAATGACTTCCCTACTCACACAACTAGGCTAAAACATGTTAGAAAATTTATATAAAAAAATTTCTATTAAATAATTTAAAAGAAAATTATATCAAAACAAAAACGATTTTGTAACAAAAATAGTTTTCAAAACTAAAACCATTTTCCATGTAAATAAATAAAACAATTTATTCAGTCCATTTCTCAAATCCACATGTTATAACCCATTCAATTCAACATATTCACAAATCCACACATTCCTACAACCATGGAACACCATACAATTGCGAGTAGAGATTTATCCTTTCACCAAGATGTCACATAGTGAACTGTTTTTTGGGGAAATTTTATACCCTTATTTATACTACATGTAATGGGGGAAGAATCAACCCATTATAAATCCCATATTCAAATGAACACACTCTAATCATTTCTTCCAAAATAATTCCCACCATGTATTCCAAACTATTTAAATAAAAAAATATTTATTATACAAATTTCTATCAATACATTTCCATGAATCAAAATAAAGACATATTTTAAAATAATAATTTTAAAACTATGAACACAGAACTTTGATCAACAACGAATTTCCATAATTTAAAAAACCATCACTAAAGGGGGATTCTACCAAGAAGTTCACATCATTTTATAAATAAATTTCAATTAGTTCAATAAACATGAAACCTATCTATAATATTATAATAAAAATTGTCAAGAGTGATGTCACCAACCTCAAAAATTTATGAGAAAAAGAATATTGACAAACATTATTCAATAAATTGTGTTGAAACCCCAAAACCATAACTTAGATCGTATTCCCTATCAACTAAATAATCATATGTAAACCTGAATGAATCAACCAACAATGATCTATCCCCATTAGATGAGATATATGAATCCAATAGAGGGAAGAAAAATAAATTAATGGGTAATCACTATAAACGAATACTTACTAAGGAATTAGTGCCACCAACGCATAAATAATCGCAAAAATATTACTAAAAAATCAAGGTATAGGATATCCAAAACATTTAGGATGAGACTATATTATATAGGGCCTGTTTATGGGAAAACTTTCCATTAAGGGAACATTATAAACCAGACCCACAATTTATGTAGGGCCACATGTATATCTCATGGTTAGGCTGCACGGTTTGGAAAATTGTGTTCCAACCTTGAATATACTACATTATTAAACCACCCCCGACATTGTTGTCTAACATGGATATACAAAATGTTCACAAAACCATCATTTTCCCATATCCAGAATATACAAGATTTTCCCTTGGGGATAACGTAGTTTGGAAAAACATAATTCCATTCGTGTTTCTACCCAGTTCCAATTATTTTCCTTGGACGGTTTCCTGGACATCTTGTATAGAATCTACTAGATGTTCTCAAACATTGGACCTCCATAAAATTACCAATGTATTCTAAAACTCCTTCATACCTTAATAAACATAATCTAATTACATTATACAGTAAAAATAAATAATTAAAAGTTTAATTATGTGAAACATGGGGTTCAACAATAACCATCCATGTAAGGTTATGGTAAAAATGAAGCACATCACATTGTGGAGGTTATATTCTGCATGTACATATGAGCGATATTTTCATTTCCCATAGGATGCAGAAGTAAATTAAAAAGGGTTTTAAAATAAGAGCAATAAAGTTTAAATATCTTTTATAAACTGATTTTATCATGTCATCATGTTTTTATATAAGTTTAAATGAGTTATATTAATAAATAAACATAAAATTAATTGGTCATGAAATATACATCGTCTTTTCATATTCCCTATTAGGTTTAGAATAAATCAATTAAAGTATTGGCTTATAGTCTTCCAAGGGGATTTCGGATGTGTTATGGTGGATTTGGAGAGGAAATTGGGATGGGATTTGAGAAAACTAACATTTTCCTTTGGAATACAATGATTGTAACCTTTTTATAGGAATAAATGAATTGAATTTTCTAAATTTTTCATTCTTCAAAGGAATCAATGTCATTTTAAAAAATTTTAAGTTACATGTACAAGAAACATTAATTCGAGGATCAATATTTACCTTACAACATATTCATGATAGTTTTTTTTATTTTATAATTATTTGAAAATAATTTTAAAATATTAAATAACATATATGATTTTTTTCAGTACTATTCACAATTGTTGACATTTAGCAAATCAAGACAATGACATAATGAAAATACAAACACATAAATCAGAAATTATACTTTAAAATAATATATAAAAATCACTTACAACAATAAATGAACATAATATTATCACTTTTAATATACATAAAATAATTTTTTACCATTTTTTATAAACATTACGTTAATGTATTTTATATTTTTTAAATAATTATGCTATTTTTAAAATTATAAAATAAAATTAAAACATGAATGAACTTTCATAAACACAATTATTATAATCTACGTTTATTATTTTATATTTACTATTATCCTTACTGTGAAAACTTATATAATATATTAACTGATAGAAAGTGATATTTTTATAAATATAATATTATTAATATAACAGGGATGTTATAATCTATTCAATTTGATCAAAATATTAATAAATGTTTAAAAAGGATAAGGGAGTGATGAATAAATACTAATAAACTCATTTTGACATATTATTTTTGGATATTATAACACAATTTTAACCATAATTATCATGTTTTACCCTTTATTAATGTGACTAATTTTCACCATGATTATGGTTCATTTTAACTAAATATATAACTTAACTTATTAAAAAATTTAAACATGATATTTATAAATATTAATTCCATTTTTCATTATTACATTCCTATAATCTATAGAAATTAATTTTAATATAACTATTAAAAATCCACAATAGTAGATGTAGATGAGAATTAATTGAATGAATGGATACATTATGTAGTAACCATGTAATGAAAGATACCCATATTGATACTCCCAAGAATAAAGTGATGATTTATAAGCATTATGTCAATCCTAAAGGAAAAATATTCCTATACATTGAATATAAGGGTCAGAACGTGATATTTTATAATGAATCCGTTGAGTGAAATACCAAAAGGATCAATCTAGAGGCAAACAACAAGTCAATCAAATTGATAAAAAAATGACAGACATGGGGAAAGAAGTAATTGATGATTATATTTAAAGATTTACCAAGATTAGTAAGACAAAAATAGGTTAAATAGATTATAGAGGGTGTAAAAAAGGATGGATATGTACTAAACTAATATAATACATGATTACATGTTCAAAACTATTTTTGAAGTAACAAAGAGAATGAACTGGAAGGTTTTAGTTCCAAACTAGATATCAAAAATAAGATATGAACATAGAATATATGTTAATATTATGAACCTAACAATGTTTTGAATAAATTGAATAATTATCTTTAATAAGTAAGGAAGTAATAGTGAGAATCAAAAGGAGAAACTATTTTTCTAGCTCAAGATAATAATGTTTTTACAAATAATAAGAAATTTCAAAATGTAAAAAAGTCCATGTTTCCAACTAAAATGAAAATATATAAATTAATGAAATATTCATGTATAAAAATGGATGAAATTTTAAAATAATAAATAAAAATATTTCTAGGTTGAGAAATAGATCTCGACCACAGCGCTACACTTGAGGTGGTAATAAATCCCACGTTATTCCTAAATCAACATTGATTTTATTCCAATACATGTCATTGAATGTTATATTTAAAAAATAGTTATGAGTCTTATAAATAAAAGAAAATAGAATCTCAATAATTTTAAATTTAAATTTTTATCAAGTAAGTAATTGGTTCCTTAACTAATTTGATTTTCATTCTTACACAAAAACACACATGGTTATAAAAAATGGGATAGAACTGGAGGGACATCTGAATTTGAAGTATGTTCTCAAATTTATTTCTATATTTTTTGGGTCTTCAATGTTTTATGAGATTATTTGACTCTAAGATTGAAAATCAGTTCTATAACTAAAATCTAGGAACTAATGAATTCACTAACTGAGGGATAATAACTAAAGAAGTCATGGTTGTAATAAATTTCTTATTTTAAGAACAATTGAAACTAGATAGCCCCTAAAAATATAGATTTATGAGGTATAATACCAACTATAATAGTACATTTATGAATTTTTCATATTATAAAAATCAAAGAGGAATGTTATTTTGATAAAAAAATATCATAAATTTATATGAATTTTATTATTTTTATCTTTTTGTTAAGATGAGTTTCATTTTATTTACAATTTTGAAAATCTTACAAATAATACCTATAAGAAATAATTTTTTTAGTTGGCACTACATTGATAAATTTAATGGATAACTTTGGTTTCTTGATTATTAACTTTTTTTCTATTTTTTTATTCCAAAGTACATATAGAGGGATTAATTAATGGCTCGTTGTCAATAATTCTATGCTTCTTACCTTCTATAAGAATTAAAAAATGATACATTCATGTCACAGGGTAGAAAAAAGCTTATTTATTACATTAATTCAGAATAGAGGGTTACTAGGGTCATCTCAATTTTAGAGTATTGTTGTTGATTCAATAAATAATTATTAATTCATCTAATGCATTTCGTTTTGGTATTTTATTATTTTTTATGAAAATGATATTTTTTTCTTTTTGTCAATAAATAAATGGAATATAATGTAATGAAAAACTCAAATTAATACATATAGGAAATTTTGAATGAATTTAAAAGAATTTTATTGGTCCTAGGGTTTTGTTATGTGGGTTCTCTAATTATTAAATTCAATTTTAAAATCCATCCCACTGTACGTGGATTAAGATTCCCTACTATGAGTGGCATTTCTTGCATGCCTAGGAAACTACATTGGCACATTAAATTTCACATCCTCTATGTAGTAAATATTAATCAATTTGAGATCCAATATATAGTATAAATTCACTACACCCATTTACATACCTCGAATCCACCATAAATTAAAATAAAACATTCAAATAATTAATGTGAAGAAATTTTAGAATGTCGTCAAACCTCTTCCAAGGACATTCATAAGGTTAGTCAATTATCATCGCTTTATTAAAGGGATTCTGGAGGAGTTATGAGTGGGATAGAGAGATAGAATGATGTTGGGATAAAAATTATAAATGGAAAAAAATAATTAAAATGTTCAATGTGATTACATAGAATGAAAAGAAATATAAAAAAACAAAAAAGATGAAGATTTATTATTCAACAGTGCAGTTCCAGATCCTTAAGAGTTGATTAATTTTATAATCCACCTATCCTCTTTTATGTATGCCGAATTGGTGCTTAGGATATCATAAATGGACTCCATAAATTCATAAAAATGTTAGTACTAGTCAATATGTGTAGTTTCTAGGCCTTTAAATCATGTTCTCACCATAAATTAATTATAAATAATCATTTCTGGTTTCCAACAATGTTTTTCACCACAAATAATGATTTACAGTGTCAATATTTCAGAATAATAACATTAGGAATGATTTTCAGCCTAATATTAAGACCATAATAATGTTAGGGTGTAGGTAATGGTGTTAAAAATATGGTTCACTCCATGACACATGTGTTCATGCTCCATATTAAAATTTTCTATCACATCTTACATCCTCCTTCATTAATTGAATTATTTTAAATTTTAAATGAATAATTTATAATGTATCATAAATTTATAGTAGTATTTTCTCTAATTTTACATGGATATTAAAATTTTTGGGCTATGAGCATGGTCCTTGAATTATAATTTATCACTGATTATCATTATCATCATAAATTCATTGAGTTTAAGATAATTTCATATCATTTCCTATATCATACCATAGATTAAAAAATTAAATACATTCAAAATTAATCATTTGATTTGTAAAATATATATATATTATTTCAAAAGAATTATAATAAATATGGATCTGTCAATTCCCATATACATAGATCATACTTATCATCAATTATGGATCCTCTCCAACATTAAAAAAAATACATCTTACTAGTATTTATATTTATAAATCAACACGATAAATTAATTAATAATGGAAAATAAACATTCTATTTTAACTCAAATGAATTAAACTAACTACTCACTTTTCAAAGAAATAATTCCTATCATGAATTTTCTTTCCCTTTTTCAAAAAAATAATTCTCTTCTTTCCATAAATTTTTATTTCGTAATTCATCATTAATTTTCATGCCACTTTAAATTTACCTCACATTGAATTATTTTTTACTTATCTATTAAGGTAATAAATACAATAGAGTTGTGATAAAACCTCAAGTACATGTTAATAACCAGTATCTTTCGAGAAATATATTATCTCAACCATATAAATACAATAATCAAACATAATCATTAGGGATTTTCATTAATATTTAAATGTATTTTAGGATAAGAATTTTTGGTAATGAAAAAAATCTAAAAAATTATGTTTGAAACTTAATAATTCTATATGCTATCTTAATATAAGATTAATACAATACTCCATTATTGATTCCATCTCCCCAACCTAATGCTCAATGTAGGCACAATATACAAGTAAGCATAATGAATGAATATCCATCTCTCTCTTTTTTATACTTTTTCATTATTTTTTCCAAACATTGTGCTTATGAAAAATCCCATATCCACCACCTAGCCATAAATTATCAAAACATCATTAGACTAAAAAATGGTGATTTATTATCCTCCATAGGAATAACCAGTTTATGTTAATTTTTTTCAGAATCACATGTGAATAGTAATGTACAGTGAAAACATGAACTCACCCAAAATCTCATGAAACATTATCAGAAAAATTAATTACATACTCATATATAATGGAGAACCTCTAACCCAAACTAATTAATTTAAATATCATGAAACCTTCCAAGATTAATGTAGGAATGGATAAAAAATTTTTCTAATGTGGCGTAATATCTATTAAATTCATTCAAGAATTCTATGCGAAAAACAAGGATTGATGTCATGGGGGTCCATGGATAAATACATAAAAAATGAATCCTCAATCACATTAGAAATTACACTATTGGGTCTTAGCATGGGTAACATTCCAAAATAAATATGGATGTAAAACATGCTCGAATCTCTCAAGAAATATACTATTTAAATAAATCGGAAATATTGGTTTATGAAATTATCATAGAGATGATAATATATGATTTCGAACCATTATTCATGAAAATTAACCAAAATAATAATCCAATTCATATCAATTTCACAAAATTAAAACATACCAAATTTAATAATAATTTCATTTTGAAAAGTCAAATCATCTAAAAAATAAGGATTTAACATAATCATCTCCTTATGCGAAACATTACATATTCATTTATTCATTTCCCTCATCAAACAATGTCATCATTGAAAAATAAAACATTGAATAATTGTTATCATACAAAGCTTATGTCTCCTATATCGACAGTAGATTTCAAGGGTTCTATTGGGGAATTAAATTTTCATTCTATGATAAAAAAATTAAAATTTTGGGTGTAAAATATATAAATTAATTGAAACTCATAATCCACATTAAAATGAATCTTCACATTGGGTTTTGAAGGTTCTATTATCAAAATTATATTCCATTATTTTTATGATGATAATTCTCCTATTACCATGTATGATCCATTTTTTTAGTGTGAAAATTAAACATCTTATTCGTGTTTCATTATTACACCATCATCATGAACCTATAAAAATAAAACCACATTTGAATATAAAATCATTCTTTCAATTTAATATAAAAAATAAAGTGGAATATAATTTCATCCTAATTAAATCATGAAACAATTTTAAAAAAAATTATAGAAAGAAAATATATGATGTTTATTTTTTTGGTTTGATCACCCAATTGGGCCTTGAGTTTTGACTCCATACATATAGGAAATACCTAATATTATATGTAGTCTATTAGTGGGTGAGGTTATTTTTTACACGAACCCCCACATGTTGTTGTTCCCATGTTTTTATTTTTTTCTATTTTTTAGAGGACTCCATGGATAGATTAAAACATACCACCCCCTTTGCTAAATGTTGAAACTTTTATAGAGGGCCCTGGATGATGTGTGGGACTTCCACTTGGTTGGATACTACTTGTGCAACCTTATATTCAATATCATTTTTATTCTCAAAGTATAAATTATGAATGGAATTATAAAATGGATACTCAGTAGTTATTTAAATTTTAGAAACATTAAAAACATAATAATTTATACAAAAAAATAACCTTCTTTTAAAAATATTGTGTATGTGGTTCTTCATACATAACAAATTTGATCTATTTAGGGGGTTCCTCTAATTAATTCTCAATATGTTTAGAGATATAATTAGGTTCCTCAATAAGTTCATCATTTTTCTGTTCATCATTCTCTAAGGAAATATATGAGTTATCTGAATCTGAAAAATCAAAATAGTGTGGAGTGATACTAAAATCAACCCAAATAAAATTAAATGAATTTAAGTTATACTTAGT
Organism: Viscum album; assembly: GCA_963277665.1. Classification (NCBI taxonomy): domain Eukaryota; kingdom Viridiplantae; phylum Streptophyta; class Magnoliopsida; order Santalales; family Viscaceae; genus Viscum; species Viscum album. The sequence goes on from OY728133.1 coordinate 673,847,899, forward strand.
AACATATCCATGTGTTTGTTAATCTGGTGTCAATTATTTTGTGTAAAGAGACTATTGGAGTTAAATGGTAGCCGGTGGAGGCACTTAGTCATGATCCTCTATCATTTCATAAAATTCTACCACTTGGGTGGTGTCTTCATCATCAATATATAAAAAGGTAGTGAAGTGTTAATTAATGAATCTAATAAATTGGGACAACTTAATTAATTTTATAATATACACATTAAATATAATAATTATCATGGAATTATGGTTTTTTCCTATTAATATTATAATTTGAATCTTCATCTTCACTCTCTAACTCTACATGGTAGGTTTTGATCTATAGCATGAACTGGTGGGTCTACGGATAGAATTGTAATGTAGCTTCATTTTCGTGGTCATCATTCACAGAACTAGTCATATATAAAAAATATACTACTCAAACATTGGTTCAGGATTAGGTTTCTTCAAGGATTCATAAAAATAAGCATTTATCTATTCTATTTTTCTTCCCATTTTTCAATTCTTTCACTCAACCTTTTAACCTGGTCATTTAGACCAGTGTCTAAAATTTATTTTTTTTGATGTTTAACATGTGAGTAATATATAGATAAAATACCATATTAATTTTAATATATAATAAAAATTATTTTTTATTTTTTTATTTAATTTTAAAAATAGAAAAAACAATTTAAAAAAATTGAAGAAGAAATTATAGAAATAATTACTACCCAAATCACCAAAATGGAAGTGGTTTTGAAACACCTTTCATACAATGGTAGAAAAGATTATTTATTTCCATAATTAATCAAAATATAAGACTAGAGACATCACACTAGAGGATCATCACAGTCGGTTCATTCACTAATTCAAAAATCACATAATCCATTTTTTTATTTCTCTTATTTTATATGAAAATTATGTTGTTGGGTCATAGAAATAATGAAATAAAAAATAATTCAATGAAAATCTAAAATAAATGAAGATGAAAAAGTATGAATATAATTAGAAAAAATATCCTGGTCCTAGGGTTTAGTTATGTGGTTTATTTCAATATTAAATTTAATTTGACAATCCATACCTCCTTACATGGAATGTTATTCCCTATCATGAGTGGGATTTTTAGCATGCCTATGAAACAACTTCTACATAAATAATTCCACCTCATCATGGAAAGAAATATTAATAAATTCCTGATACATTTCATGGTATATATGACCACAACCATGAACATATCTCTTATCTAGAAAAAATTAAATAAGAACTATTAAATAATTAAATTTAAGTAGATTTATAATTTTGTGAAACTACCCCCCTGGCCAAGCCTAGTGATAATTAGATAACATTGAAAAGTAAACAAGAAAATGATATAACGATGGGGGAGATATATATATATATATATTTAGGGAAATTGGTATTATAATAAGAAATGGAAACACATTAATTAAATATATGGATATGAATACATAGAATAAAAAGAAATAAATAATAAAAAACCTTAAGTAGAATCCCTATTCAACAACATAGCATTTGATGCTAAGAAACTAATATATTTTTTAGTTCACAAGACTCTTATTAATAGGCATAATTGTTGACCAAATTTTCATAAATATATACAATAAATGTGCCAAAAATTATTTCCCATTTAATCGTGGGATTTTCCTGGCTTCAAAGCTTGTCTTGGGCCTCAAATTCATCATAAAAAGCCATTTATAGGATCCTTTAAAGTTTTACATTCTTAATAGTATTTTACATTGGGTCTATCTTGAGAAAAGAAAATTATGATTGATTTACAACCTAGAATTATAGTAATATGAAGTTTATGCTTGAATAATGGTGTCAAAAATAATTGTCACATTTTGAAAAATGTTTTTGTGCTCTAGATTCCTGTTTTTTAATCTCATCTTACATATTCCTCTAATATATAAAGTATTTCATGTATTAAATGACATATTTATGGCATGAATCATCAATTTCAAATAGTATTAGCTCAATTTTTAATTCAATCATCAATTATTTAGCTATAATATTATGGATTGACAAATAATTTTTCACCATTCATAGTTTTCAACAAGAAATTGTCAATTTTAAGCTCATTTATAACAATTTCGGATATCGTACCAAAAATTAAAAAAATATTAAATACCAAAAAATTTAATAATTTAACATGTAAAAACAATATATTTTATAAGAAAATAGTTTAGGAAAATATGGTTTAGTCAAAAGTTATATGTGAGAATAATTGATACTTTAATGCAATGAGAAATCCCCCCCCCCATTTCAATAATTGTTAATTTTGGGGAGAAAAATTATTTTTATTAATTAAGATAATTTTAAAATGAAAAAAAAATCCTTGTGATGATTATTGTTATTATTTTCACTTTGTTTGGTTGTTTATGACAATGCCATTAAGAAAAGGATTTGTCCCTACATATTGGGAAATGGGATTATAGTTATTACTATATAATGATTTGGTAAGAGAAATTTATTTAGTAGAGTATATGTGACAATACCAATAATATTAGTATTGACCATGATAGGTGCTTATGATTTTTGAAGAAGAAAACTCATGTATTCAAATTTATAAAAGACTGAGAAGTAATGTGAATTCCATTAAATATTTTATAATTGCATAATGATAGTTTAGATATGGTTAGGATGAGTTCAACATAAGAAGGGTTCGAGATAAAAACTAATTGATGAAGAATCAACGAATATTTTGTAAATGTTTCCTATTTTTAGTTTCAATGTATTATAGAACATTTAAATGATTTTATTACTACTAAGTATATAGTATATTTAAAATATAGGTTGGGAAAGAGTTAATGGATCACCCATAAAGCCCAAAACAATCCCAGGACACGATTGAGGGAAGAAACATAATACTAGGGAGCCTATCTGTAATTTCCTAGGAAAATTATTAAGGAAAAGAACATGAACAACTGAATCATGGTGTATGTAGAGTGCACATGGTGCACACACAACTGGGAGAGGGTGTGTGTGGGGTGATGTGTATCATTTGTGGTGTAAGTTAGTTTTATGGGAAACAAACCTGGTGACATGGTCAAGCAGTGTAATAATTGTTGAGGGTTACGAAGGATCCTAATAAAAAAGTCAATTTCTATGTATGATTGGATTTTTTAAGTGACCAATTTTATTCCACAAAATATATAGACATATCACATGAAAAATGTGATATTAAGGGGAACAATGTTTTTATTCACTCTTATATTATCTTCAACCTCCTACGACCCTAAAAACATTAAAATGTCCTTGAGTTATTCCAAAGAAACCATGGGAAATTCAGTTACCATGAATATCCACTATAATTATTGAGTGATAGTTATCCTTCATGTTAGTATGACCTATTAGGGATTAACAACCATGATTAATGGTACTGATCATCCTCAAGTATCACATTACCTACCATGAGCTTCACATTGTAGGAAGAGAAAACATGGACACTGATCAACCATGCAATGAAGAGTGTTCAACTTTAAGGTGATTTTCATATGACATATAAAACTTTTTACATTACATGAATGCCTTCATAGTATTTAGACAAAACATAATTAATTATTAATTTTATTGAGTAAGATCGATCATGAGATTCCATCCCCTAAATTCCTCCAACAATCAATCTTATCATCTCTAGTGATATAAATTAACATTCATAACACCCGAAGTGAGTCATGCATAATATTTTAAATAATTTATGGAGTTCATGAAATATTTATTTAGGACATTACAATACTTTTAATGATAATAACATAAATTCAGTTCCACTCATATCCATGTAAATCAATTGAGAAGAATAAAAATGTATCACATTGGGTCGTCTGTCAAACTAGTTTCATGTAGAGTTAAAATGAATGATTAACAAATAATTATAATCTAATAATACATGATTAATGTATTATTCATGAATACTAACATGTATAATCTTGGATATTGAGACACATTTAGGTTTTTGTCTTGTAATGATTTGAAAAAAATGAATGAAAATGAATGAATTCTCACTGTGTGGTGAGCTATAATATATGAAGATATAGAGAATAAATTTTTAATGTAATATATTAGAAGGTGATAGCATGATTATTTAAAAACAACATATATGAGATATTTTAATGATTTTATGGTGAGATAAATATTTTTTTATGAATATGAAATAAAAGTGTTTTTATAGTAATGTAGAAGAGATAATTTTGATGATAAATAAGAAAATAATGGAATCCTTCATCCTATGGAATGGGATGGAGTAATCTATAGTAATTAATTTGGATGAGATAAAAATGAAATTGAAAGGAAATGAGAAATTTATGGGCACTTCTGAAATTTACATGGAGATAGCCATCAGATAAAAAAAGAGTAATAATGACTGTGGGAGCATCCGTCATATGAAAATAGAGGGAAATTAAATGAGATTATTGGATAGTAATATTTTTGTGGTTATTTAATACTAAAAAATATAAATATTCATTTTTTTGTCCTACATATTATAAGAAATATTTGATGATGAAAGAGCTACTCAATATTTGAGTATTTGAGAGATGTTTTATACAATGATATTTTGGAGAAATAACAAAGAGTAAAACAAGTAAAATATATGAGTCTATGTATTAGATTTAGATATGTTGGATGTATAATTAAAATAAAAAATAAGATTTTATTGATACATACATCATTGTAGAAGTTTTTTAATAAGAAAAATTGAACATGTATGACCAGCATAGTTTGGAATCATTTATTAATGTTGAGGTAGTTGAATAATGTTCAAAAGCTGTTATGTTTTAAGAAAAACGGAGACCATTTACTAATACATCTATATTAGCAGATTCATTGGAATATTGTGGATCTAAAATATATCAATTAATGAGTTCTAGATATTTTATTAAAGATCTGGTGGCATTTTTAGGTTTTACTATTAGTAAAAGGAGATCTGTTATACTGTTTCATAGTTACAATATAACAAACTATATATATAATTTTATGAAAAATGTTAAATTATTACTTCCATATATATGGTCAAACTCAATATAATCTATGTGACTTAGACTATGTTGGGTCATTACAATGAGACATAGTGAACATAGTGTAATGATGTAGAAGAATGTCCTATGTGGGATAGAAATATGTATTTCTAGTGATACTATGGATGTGAAGGTGTGAAAGACACCTCCCACTATAATCAACATTAGAATATAGTTTAAAATCATTGATTGGGGTGAAAAAACCATCAAGGATAGGAGTGGTTATGTGTACTCAACCTTGTAAAAATATCATGTTCATATTTACAACATTAAATTAATTCAAGTAGTTAGGTTTTTTTAGGAAAAACATAATAATATACAAATTAACTGACCAAATAAATATATTAAATTACCTATAGGGAATAAATATGCATAAAATAATTTTGTAATTAGTAAAAAGATGTTAATACTTGATTCACCTCTCGTTTTTCTTTATCGATCCTAAGCGGTATCTCACTTATTTTGATTACATGGATTGGATGATTTATTTTTGGGATATTTTATATTGGATGAGGGTGAAATAATTCCCCCTTATTGTGTATTGATCTCCAAACAACAATTTCCATCTTGAGTCAATAAGGAAAGCAACTCAAGTATTTCATTGATTGGATTGGTATCTCAACCTATGGGTGGCCTAGAATGGTTCATGATAGAAAATAATGTTAATAATTTTGAGATAAAAGGGATCTAAATTGGTTTACATATTAATCTATTATGATTTAATGAATTCATGTGAATATATGATATAATTCCATTATATTATTAGTATGAATGTTTATGTTGACTCGAAAATGTTATTGTAATGCTAATATATAGTGGGGGTCTTTCATAGTAAGAAGATGATAAGATATTGATAACATATATGTTAATGATAAGATTATATTTTGAGAATATAGAGATGATATTATGTACTTTTGGATGCAATAAAGTGGACAAGAATGTTCATTCATGGTCTTGGTATGTTCATATAAAGGGTTAATGATGTTTGACACCCTTCATGATATTACTATATCAATGTGTTACTGATAAGGTGGATATGTGGGGATGTGGTTGTATATATGTGATGATGCAGTATGTGGATGTAGAATTGTAATTATGATTGGTATTTTGTAGTATGTGGATATGTTCTACATTGATTAATTGTGGTATGGGGTGATTTTTTATGATGTTTAGTTTAGTTTGTCTCATTATCATATCCCTAGTATTATGTTGATTAGTTTTCCAACAATATTTATAAAATATTGAGTTATAATAGTCTTTGATCTAATAGGTGGGAGTGGTGTTAATTTATAGAAACATTTTATTATCTTCTTTTTTACGGTTATGATGTTAAGGACATTTATTAGTTATTGGTTATTGAATTGGTTGGATCATTGGTTGTGAAAAAAATGAGAATGATTTAGGAGATGTAAGGGGTTGTTGAAAGTGATTTCGAATATAGGGTTCAACGAATTGTATTAATCATAATTTTTATGAATTATATATGGGATTGTGTTTTTATTTTTTAATCAGTTTCTCATACTCTTACATATTTATTATAGATGTATGTTTATTTGTTTTTCTGGATGATCATACTAAGGACTACTAATTTCTCACCCCACAAGAGTTTGAATAGTGTTTATATGATAGACATATAAGGATCAGAGCTATTGTTTTTGTTTTAGATGGATTTGGTAGATAATGGGGAGTTTAGAGAATTATATTGTATGATTTTTTATAACGTTTTTATGACATGAAAGAAACATCTTGGTTGTGGTATTTTATCATGAGAGATGGAATATTTTTAGTGGATATTGGAGATTTGATTTATTATTTCAATGATTTTATAAGGTTAATGCCTCTATTATGTGTGTATTATACCCTCAAGACATGTTTCTAAAACAATTCCTATTAGAGGTGATATTTTGGGGTCACTCTATTATTTTTGCAATCAATGGAGGGTTTCTAGTAAGGGAAATTATTGAAATATTGGAAAAAATAGATATAGTGGATTTTGAGGTTACCTATAGGTGAGGATTTCATGGGATTGGTAGGGATGTTGTGAAACTCAGGACTACCATATGAAATAGATAAATAATATCAACTAGGACACATATATTTGAGGCCCCCATGGATCTGAGGCACGAACATTAATAACCTCTTGAAAATTGTTTTCAGAAAGTGTAACCATTGTAGGGAGGATGTAACATCACTCCCCATATCATTATCATGATAAGTGGTTAGTGTGATGCTGTCCTTAGTTGACATCACCAATAGACCAATGAATGGAAAAAAATTCCAAGGGATTCATAGAAAAATGGGGGAAAATATTACCTTTAATAATAAAACAACCAAACCCTGATCACCCTAACAAATAAAACCACTATATAATGCTTGAGTCGAAAAAAAATCTAATATACAACCATATCATAGTAAAAATATGAAACCAAGTGACATAACTAATGCCGTCGAAAGAAAGGAAAACATGAGGGAAAAAAATATAACAACTAGTGAATCATAACCTTCTCCAAGCTCCCACATTAAAATCCACTAACTAGGAATCAAAAATCAAGACTAAATAAACGTGATACTTTTCCATTACCTATGTATTTATAGATTAAATCTGAAAAATAACAATAGTTCCCATGTATGGTAAGATTCTATAATCAGTAGGATTTCCGAATTGAATTATCAAAAAAAACTACTAGGAAAAAAACATGTTATGAAATTTATATAACATAGTTTAAATAAATTTAAATCAGGATATATTAAAACAAAAAAACTCTTAATGCCAAAATATTTTACCGTTTAAGAAACCAAACATGTCTTCCAAACATTTTTCAAATCTATTTGGTATACCCTTTTCACATATCCACACAGGAATTACCATGTGATAGTTTTATACTAATGAGTAATCTCTCATTGATATACCAATCAATTATAAGGTAATTATATTCCAGGTTCCCGATGGCTGACTCCCCTTCCACAAGGTCACATCTAATGAAAATAAACTCAAACCAAAAAATTATTCCAAATACAATGAAAATCTAGTAATTACATGACATTTAAACGAAAAAATCATTTATTGAAAAAAAATTCCAAAAAAATTACATGCATAAAAAAATCATTTTTTAGAATAATTTACCATAATTACTTTCCATAGATCCATCCAATTACTATAATTTTTATGAAAACCTCATTGATAAAGATTTTTTAAATTCACTCATGGGTTTCAAAAAAATCAATAAAATAAATCAATAATAGAATAATACTTTTAGATAAAATCAACAAGAGTTGGGAGATAATCTATCTACCTCTTAGATTATAGTAAAAATGAAGAATAAAACAACAACCTTAAAAAATGAGAAACACACTCCTAGAATCGTCCTTTGATCTTGTAACATTCAATAAAAACATCCATATCTCCTCATGATTGACATATCAGAACATGAATCTATGCACAATGGATAATATCCATGATTCTAAGAGAGGGATGAAGAATAAATCCAAGGAAAATGAAGAATAACGATCACTTGATGATGAATCTGGGCCTCCAATACTCTTTAATGTTCTTACAAATCTCTCCCGAATTGAAAATAATGGTCTCAATAGCCTTAGAATGAAGAGGAATTTGGTTTATGTACTTTTCATGGGGAAAGTGATTATGAAGGTAAATGAAGTTAGATCCACAATTATTTTATCTAATTTTTATTGATGCATAGTTAGGGAGCATGTTTAGGACAATCGTCTGCTAACCTTATACCAAACACTACCACACCTCAACTGGTTGGGTCACACATTTAGAAAAACAATTATCCAACCACAATATTTCCTTCTATCCATCCTTACCATTCTTATATATGGAATCCATACGGTTTGGAAAAATTATCTTCCTACCCAATGCCCTCTATTTCAATTGCATGATTTCCTGGGAGGCATTTCCCAATTTCTACATATCATTATCAAAAATTGAACTTATAAAAATTCCTCAAATATATATAAAACTCATCTAAACCTTTAAAAATGTATCTCAGTAACAATATATAGTTATAATACATAAATAATTTGTTATTTACATGAAAAGAATGGTTCTACATACTCCCAACCATTTGTCTTCCTATCCCCAGAAAGTATAAAACTTTTATTTTTTGAAATATTTTTGATAATTTTTTCACCAATTACTTTTCATTATTCAACATTTATTCTTGAATTAGACCATTTTTACATAAAATCATCACTAGGCCAATCCTTTCTTCACACAATAAATTCTATGGTCTATTTAAAATCTATAGTAGTAAATAACCCTACAACATCTGACTCTATGTCAACCTGATCCCATCAAATCGCATGGTATGGATCATCATTAAATTTCTTCAAATGAGATACATGAAATATGTTTTTCACTAAAATTTACATTGGTGGAAAATAAAATTAATATTATAACACACTAACCCATAAATGTATCTTGAAAAAACTTATATATTGAGAATAATACTTTTCATGTTACCTAAAACAGTTTTGACCAAAACATTGAGATATTATCAAGAACACATGATCACTAAACTATAAAAAAACATCCATCAATGATGACCTACATGTTATTTTTGACTACTCTAAATCAACTCTGTCCTTTTCCTGAACAATTAAATTTTCCCTGTAATATCTTGCCCAAGGCTCAATCCTTCTAGTGATGTCTCATCTGTTTTCAACCAAAAAAGTATATAATGATAAGAACACACATAAAATGATCCAAAATAATCCATGTGTATCATTTCTGGAGAAATATTTTTATACAAAAAATCTACAACTGATATGTGATCCTCCCAGAACCCATAAAAACCTATTACACAATCTCTACAAAATTCTTCTATTGTTTGGATCATCCTCCCATATTTTCTATTTGATTGAGGATGATATACCATGCTCATCTTTAGATGAGTCCCCTGGTATTTCTCTAAGGACTTCAAAAAAAAGATGTAAAATTGAGATATTGGTCTTATCCTATAGAAATAGGTAATCGATGCCTTTTTACCACATCATAGAAAAATATTATTGAGAAGTCTTTCACAATATGAGATTCAATAATATGGATAAAATGAGCTTATTTTTTCATCCATTCAACAATTTCCCATATAGATTTACATTTCCAAACAATTATTGGGATTCTTGTCACAAATTCTAAGGTTATCTTCTCCCATTTCATCATGGGAATCTATAAATAATTCAAAACACATATTGACCATTAGTTCTCTACATAAATATGCTAAAAGGTGAGGCAAATCAAAACAAACTAATAAACATTTATTTTTCTTCTATTCCTCTAAAATTTTTCTTTTAGTTCCTTAAACATATTTTTTGTTCTAGGATGAATAACCCATCAATAATGGTGATAAACTTGAAGGATTTTTTCTTTAAAATTAAAAGGTATTATTTATTGATTTCAGAACCAATAAATAATATTTTTTCAAGACTAAATCCCTTAATGGTAATCCCAAAATTGAATTTTTACCTCTTAAAAGCTCATTCTAAATCAAATATTTGTTCCAATTTAACCATATCATCAAATTAGGAATGATAAAAATATAAAATAAAATTGAAAAATTACCTTATTCATCACAATAAATGTGCACTTTAGTTATCACTAATATTAAATACCATTGATCTGAATCCATTTTTACAAACTGATTATATTGCGTCCTACATAATGCATTCTAAAATGAATTTCCTTTACATAATATATAAATTAACTTAAATTTAAATATCTAAGAACACTTTAGCTATCTTCTTTTTTTCAAATTCATGTCTCTTTGTGAGATTTGTTTTCAGTATTTTATGATCCGTAAACACGATGAATTTATCACTAATGAGATAATGATTACATGTATTTAAAGAATGAACCAAATCAACTAATTCAAAATTACGTGTAAGGTTATTATTCCCATGAAACCATAACTTTCATAAAATATAAGAAGTAAGATGATCTCTTTGCATAAGAACAGAACCCAACACATATCCAAAAGCATCACAGTAAAAAACACAACCTTGTCATATTTCTATAAATATCATGATTATTAATGATGTATTGTGAACTCAATGATCATGAAAATATTTATGAAAATCATTGTTATATTGGAATTGATCAGTTTTCCAATAAAATATATCATAAGTAAATATAGTAATGAATGTTAATTAACAAAAAACAAGTAATAACCTACTAGACTATGAAAATAGAATATTTCAAATACAATATCTGGTAGTTACCAAGATAACATAGATTTTTTCTTTCCTTGAGACATAGAAACACTTTTTTAAAAAATAATATAGCCATGAAAACTTACATGTTTTATCCAAAATTCAAAATGTGATAACATTTAATATAGTCGATAATCATGTAAGATACTCAAAATTGTCATCAATTGATACACACAATCATTCATTTTCCGATAATACACAAAAATGTCATCCACAGACACCACAAAAAAAGAATATAGAACCAATTTAAATATCGAATTCAAAAATGACATAAAGATTTGTAGTCAATTAATAAGACCAAAAGGTACACCAACAAACTCATAATGCTTATGTTTTCATTAAAATTATATCTTTAGAATATACTCCTTCATACCCCGAAATGGTGGTATCTCGAATCCAAGTAAGTTTTAGAGAAGCAATGGGCTCCCCTAAATTAATTAAACCGGCTATCAATGCATGGAAAAATTTTCAGATTGTTTATTTTAATTTGGTTATCCTAATGATAATCCATATAAATATACCGAGTTTCATCATTCTTTTTTACAAAAGAACCAGTCTCCCCTAAAGACGTGCTCATCCAAATGAATCTTCTCTTTCTTAGTCTTCTAACTAAACTCTCAATTCCAATAAATCTATTGGTTATATCTGATTACATGGAAGGGATATAGTATTTTTCACTGGTAGGAGATCAATGGTAAAATCCTATTTTATATTTGATGGGAACCATGAAAAATTTTCAAGAATACCATCATAAAATTAATAAATAATTATTGGAAAACCACTATTCCAAATACCATCTATAGATTCCAATTTCAAGGCTACCAACTTTTATGATATAGTTCCAACTACTAGTCCCAAAAATCCTAATCCACATTATTTAACGTTCTGATATCCACTAAATAAATTCTCAACGACATCATAAATAGTAAATTTAACCCTTCATGTATAATAGTAAATTTGAGATTTGAAAATATTGAAATAATTCATACATTGGATTATGTCGTAGACATACTTCACAAAAACTAATAAAACCCAAATAAATTAATCCTCATTATTAGTTATAGAACATGCTTCTCACCTAAATGATCAACATTTTATTTTTCCATGAAATGTTTGATGTTTCAAAAAAGATAGTATAATTTTTACAAGAAAACCCAGAATATCGAATAAATGAGAAGTAATAAACCAATGTGAGTCTCCCATATCAAAAAAATCATAAATAAAGGTATAATCCGAAATAATCTCACATCTCACCAATGAAGGTCTAGATTGATCATCCATGATGATTTTCATAGCTCTATTAATTTTCATACTCACTGTACTTTTCTCTTTATTACCCTGTTGATATTGAACTGTTTGAGGAGTAATAGTAATCTAAGAATCAATATAGCTTCCTCAGTTATGTTTAAAATAGCTATTATAAAGTAGTCATCCAGATGAACCATAGGTTTCCTGAGAATCATGATATTTTTTCATAGAACCCAACCATGGATAACATCAAAAATAGCACTGAAGATGTCACATAAAGTTACAATTATTAAATTCTATGGGCGGTTCTCTACTATCGCTCTTTATTTTCTAAAAATAATCCAACTATAAGAATCCCAACTTTCTCTTTGGTTTACGAGGTAAAATGACGGATCCTATAGTTTGAATATGAGATATACTACCCCTTGAGAATAAGTGTCTCTGATCTTCTTATTCCCAACATTATAGTTCCCACCAGTTCCCAATGAAATAAAAAATATTAATCAGACTATATTTCCTCAGATATCTCTTTGTTCCACCCTCACTCTATTGACCATCTTTGTATAATCCGCTAAAAAGAACAATAAAAATTTAGAGAATTTCTAGGTCGAAAACAAATTCAAAAATACGTCAAATCAAGGATAAAATTATAGTATGTTTTGATGAAAATCGGAATAAATTTATAAATTTAGATGAATAATATATTACTAAGAGGTTCTCATGCTTTAAAATAATGATTTTTTTTCATGAAATTCGAAACGTTTAATGGTATAATTTTTTATTGAAAAAATATTCAAAATACTGCAATAAAATTTCTTGTTCTTATTTACCATAAATAGATCAATCCCACCATTGGCATACTCATTCATCCATATATAGGTTTCCAACTTCACATTCAACACAAATGGTATTTGAAAGAAATAGAATATTTAATTTATCTTATTTAGACACACTATAACATTATATGACTCTAAATCATCCTAAATGATGAGTGGATGATATTTTTTAGACTAAACCAAATTTTCCACATTCAACGGTTCATCCTACCTATTGTTGTTATCCATATCTTGAAAATCCTGATCAATACTTCTAACCAGCTATTGGTACATCTTTATCTTATGTGAAACCACATTCTCTGTAGCTTCCTCTAGTTGATTTATCTGATGCCTTCTTGGCTCTATTCAATATAACCAAAACAATATTTTTTATTATCACTATCTAGAAACATAAGTCTCAGCAATTTCAAATTTAACACATCTTTTATATCAAAACTAGACATTCTAAAATTCAACACTGTAATTTTTCAATCCTTTTTATTTGAAAATCCCTCTATTATTTTTAAATTTAAAATGATATTAATATATTTTAAAATATAAATAAATTTCACCATATCATAAATCATTACTCAAAATGAATCATTCGGTGCTATTAGGAATTCATATTATCAATGCATCTCATGATTTTCTCATTAGGTCAACCTAAAATGATGGGATAACAATTCCTAGAAGTTTCTTAAAGAACTCATGTACCCAAACTCTCAGGTTACATGAAGTTGATCATAAATATTATATTTGTTCTATTTTGTGCTCTAAATATTAGGTTTCGATAATCCTACTCCTTTCAACAATCTGAAGAGATAGACTGGCACAAATACCAAATCAATGATCGAAAAAGGTGATACCATTTATAACATCTTATCCCTCGTCATTTTCTTCAGAATTGACTGGTGTTCTATTAGACTTATGTGACACCCCAACGACATCAAAGTCTATAAATAATTGATAATGGATTTATAGAAAAATGGTGGAAAATATTCCCTTTTAATATAAAATAACTTAATCATGATAACCATGAAAGTAAAACCTATATATGATGTATATTTAGAAAAAAAAATAATCCAATATAAATTAAAGCAAAAGAAAACTGTGTTAAAGTAAAAAAGCAGAAAAAATAGTTACATAACTAAAGGATTTAAAATAAAATAAAACCATAGGCAAAGAATACTCTAAATAGAAACTCCCAACCATCTCCAATCTCCAACCCAACATGCCTCGCCCAAAAAATATTGAACCATCTGTAAATAACTATAATACCATGGAATTACATTTTTCTCGAGCGATGACATCTACTAATGCACAATAGTACCCAGGAAGGGGGGAGTATAAACTCAGTATGACATTCCCCAATGACTTCCCAACTCACACCGATAGGAAATAAAATGTTATCACAATCATATAAAATATTTTAAATGAAATTTGAAACATTTTTTTATCAAAACTAAACAACACAATAAAAAAAAATAGTTTTCCATGAAATTAAATAATAAAAATATCATTTAAAAATTTCTCAAATCCATTTTGGGTACCCAATTCACACAACCACACATCCACAAAATCATGACCAGGTGGTAGATCCATACTGAAGATTGGTATATTTTCAATATACCAATTTGACACAGGGGAAACATATAATAGATTCCTCGAATGAAAAATCCACATTCACATGGACACGTCTCATGAATATGAACTCACACCAACCAAATGTTCTATATATATTTCTAAACCAACAATTCATTACCATTTTAATAAATAATTTTATTTATTGAAAATATTATAAAAAAATTAAATGCATCAAAAAGAAATAATTATATTAAATTAAACATTTTAAAATCATTTACCAAAATCACTTTATAAAAACTATAAAAATTAAACAATTTACAAGAAACAATAATTGAATTTGGTTTGAAAAAATTCATTCAAGGGTTTTAAAAAAATATCAAATAATCAATAAACTTGAAACCAATCCTTCATGTTCCAATCCTGAATATTTGGTATAGAATACACTTATATTTCAAATTTTGGAGAAAATATATAATGACACCACAACCTTAAAACCCCTTCATGAAACTCCTAGAACCATACATAGATATTTTTCCATTTAATAAAAATCAAGAATATATCATTGTTATTGAAATAATTTAGTATGAATCTATATAAAATGGATTATATCCATGATTACGAGAGAGGTATAAATAATAAATCAAAGGAGAATAGTGAATAATGAGAATTTATCAATGAATTGTAGACTCCAATGCACTTTGATTCACCTAAATATCACCCCGAGATATAAATAAATAGTTTCCATAGCCTTGGGAGCATAAGGAATTCCGGCTAAGGAATTTTTAGGGGGAATTATGGATTATATAGGTAAAAATGTTAGATCCCCAATTTTTTGTTCTAAATTTTCATGTTATATGATTAGGGTGAGCGTTTAGGGAAAGCGTACATTAACCGTGCATGATCAACTACCTCCAAACACACCTAACATAAATGGCTTGCTCTTTTAGAAAAACCATGTTCTAACCATGTTGTCTCCATCCATCCAGCCATGTAGGCTTTCTCCAGGGTATATGCACAATTCATAAAAAAATTGCACCGAACCATACGCCTACCCATTTTTCACTATTTTAGTTTCATTATTTCTTGGTGGTGTTTTTTAGTTTCTACTTACTATTCTCA
The DNA here is from genome assembly GCA_963277665.1 of Viscum album. Taxonomy (NCBI): domain Eukaryota; kingdom Viridiplantae; phylum Streptophyta; class Magnoliopsida; order Santalales; family Viscaceae; genus Viscum; species Viscum album. Next base: position 673,863,908 of record OY728133.1, read on the forward strand.
AAACATGTACATTAATAAAAACCTAAAAAAGAAAATAAGTCTCCAAACCTCCTAAAAATTAACCCAATCACTATATATATATATAATAAATATATAAATGATCGTATACCTAAATCATGAGGTTATTTAGTGGAGATCATATGGTTGGACATGACTTATGGTTATTATCAATATATGAATCTGTATTCATATTATATACATGTTTTGTGGAAGTATTTTATTGTTATAGATTTTAGTAGATTGTATTTTTTTCCCTATTAAAGTGTTTTTATAGTGATTAACTAAATTTTGTGGATTAACTAGTGCCTTTTTTAACACTAGATGTTTTTCCCATTATTTTTATAACCTTTTTTCCTTTATTGTAAATTACAGATTTCATTTTTGAAATATTTACCATTTAGATCCTCTTAAATGATGTTTGGAATTGTTTGAAAATAATTTTTAAATAATTTTAATTATATTTAATTGTTAATTATTTAATATCCCTTTTAAAAAGTTTTCAGTAATGAATTACTTTTTTAACAATAAATTTATTTTTTTAGTATAATGATTTTTCATATTTTAATTACCATGTGAGTTGTTATCCCATGTGATACCATTCAAGCATGATTTATTAAATTAATTTTTAATGAATTTATTTTATGATTATAATTTTTTTTATCAATAATTCATGGAATATTAAATGCATAGTTTTTGTACATCCACTAAATTTCGATAAATTTTCCTTTATTAAACTTAGTTCTTCTCCCTATAAAGAAGAGATAATGTTTTTGGATACTGAAATATTAATGTGTTACATATTGAATTATAAAATCTAATCCATGTGTTTTTTGTTGAAATATTAATGAATATGTAACATTAAAGGTTAATATTTTGATTATATATTTTTAGAAGCAAGTCTAAATTTAAAATGTTTTAGTGAATTAATTTGAAATTAGTTGTTAGTATTTTCTCAATCATGTTTGTGTGTTGATCATGTTATAGCTATATATGGATGAAAGAGAATGCTCCCCTAATGTATTATTTTTGTATTTATAAAATTAAGTTAATCATTTAAATCATTTTATCTTATGAATTTAAATCATGAATCATGAATTTAATTCATGTTAACATTTCATTTTATAATCTAGAATCATGTTTTAGAGATGATATTTCATTTATAAGTATGATGGTTTGAAGTATTTGTGTTATTATTTTATTTTTTTATACAATAATTGTTTCATTAATGTGTAAATATTTTTTTTTGTAACATGTTTCCAAAAACTATAATTTGATAATCTAAAGGCTGGTTAATGTAAAAGTTTCAAATAATTGACATTGTGTCTATAAGTACTATAATGATTTATTGGAATATATGAAAAATTATTGATTTTAGTTTTTTCTTCTAATGTAATAATTATTCACTCTTGTTTTTATTTAATTGATAGTGTTACATTCCATAAAAGAGGTATTATTTAAACATTCTGATGAAATATTTATTCTGAAATATTGAATTTTATTGATGATGTTTTTTTAGTCACACATAATTTCTAAGAAATGAATTTTGAATAGATTATTGTTTTTTTATTGTTTCTATGCTTATATGGTTTGATGTAATTATTTTTCTATGATTTATGTGGGAGTTGATTAAAATTTATGTGTATGGTATTTGAATTTACATGTATTGTGCATTAGGGGCTGTGGATAGTGGCCTTAGTGGGGGAAGAAAATATTGATTATTAATATGGTAGTGGTGAATGGTTGGTTTCATGATTTTAAGGATGAATGTGAAATTATATAAATCATATGAAGTTGTTATATCTAGTTTTGTGTAGAGGAACAAGTTTTTATGTTGTTTTTTGGTGGTTTGAGAAGTGATGGGTGTCAAATGATGCATTTGGTTTTCTAATGATGGTATGTGATGATGTGGGTAATAAGATATAGGTGAATGATTTTGTTCGTTGTGGTATTTAGTGAAATGGATATTTGAAGCGCTGTGTAAATGGGATGGTTAAAAAGAGTTGAATATTTATTGATGTGTTTTGTTGTGAAATATTATTTTACTTACTAATGATTGGCATGATATAAATGGATTATGCTAAAGAATGTATTAATTTTGATTTATTTATATTTGATAAAAACTTCATTAATATGTTTAGGGTTTCACATAGAAAGGGTAATATTCTGATAGAGTATTATTGAAATTTTATAGGTAGAAAGTACCAATTATTTCAGCGGCACATCAAGCACCAATGGTGCTGATCAGTTGGAATAACTTGTGGTTTCCTTTAGGGTAGTGATGAATTAGGATTGATTATGAGTTGTATTGTTAGTTGTATTATTTTGGATGTTCACCTAGTCATTGTAGGAGATAATGTGTGGAAATCCATAAGAATTTTATAGAAGGTAATTTCATGAATTATTAAATAATTATTTCTATTCCTGAGTACAAATTCATGATTGTATAAATGAACATTAGGATATTGGGTTGGGGTATTTGAATGTGTAATAATCTTGGATCCATTGAATGTATATAGATAGTATTTCCATGTTTTTACTTATAATATTTGGAAGGGTAATAATTTATAGTTTTCCTTGGGATATGATATTTAGAAATATATTTTTCCCTTCTAGTTGAATTCATGGAATGTAATGAGAGTTGGAGTAGAGATCATAGATATAATCTTATAATTAATAGAATATCTAAGTAGTGGTCACTCCCAATATATTGACAACATTTATTTTAATGATCTGAGTTTAATTTCTATAGGATCTTGGTAAAATATATAAGGTTTTTATTTAGATGCTCGATAAGGGTATACTGCCATGTGGTTGAGTAATTTGAAGTTTCTAGAGATCTATGATTAGATATATATTAGTTTAAATGATTTGGATCACTATCAATATGAATAATATAATATTCATTGTTTTTATTAGTCTTTGGTGTAGATTTTATTATAGGGGTTTCTTGGGGTTGACCTATTAATTTAACTAGAACCCTTTTAGGGGATTTTGAATTCATTTTCAAATATAAGTTGATTAAAATTAAAAAATTAATGTACATGTACTTTCATATTAAATCATTGGAGTTATTTTTGAAATGAATATAGATTATTAGAGGGGTTTATTTCAAAGAGTATATATTCAAAAATATTATTGACTTAAAACTATTAGTTGATGTGGAGTCATTTCTGTGTCAAGGTGGTTGATCATATAAATTATTTATGTCGATGGTGAAAACCTCATTTGAGAGGAGTCCCCCATAATAGGGAGGTCTTCTAGATGTGACAATTATATGGGAGAGTTAGTTAGGTGGATTATACCTTTCCATAGGGTTTCTAGTAGTATGATTATTCTATTTGTTAGTTATCCCATGGTGGAGTATTTTTGTTATCTATAGTAGTTTTTTCGAGTTCAGTTTCTATTCTTAAGAATGATAATCATTTGAGAGATATCTAATATCTTAGCTCAAATATTTCCATCATTTTACTTTTCATGTTTTTTGAGTTGGGTTGAATATATAATGTTATATGAAGATAGGTGGTGGTTTATAAGAGATTTTAAATTGAATAATTAGTTCACGACATGACCATGTATGTCATGTCATGAAGAGTTTACAATAGTGGCAATGTTGATCTTTAATCGATGTATTGCAGTGCAGATGAGGTTTCACAACTCTATGGATTAGTCAATGGGAGATATTGTTCACATTATCTTTTTGAACACATCATGATATAATATTTCATGGTGAGAATTATTTTAAGTGAAATTATAAAATGAAAGACTCTTATAATTTATAGGAAATCACTCTTACAAGTTTAATGATATGTATGATTTTCATCCACTTTGTTGATTAGTTGATCATGGTGCGACAGTTTGGCCACAAAGTGTTTTCTCCTTGTAAATTTATAATGATTTTTGAAAATGGATGTTCTGGTGTTTCCTGAGATGTTTTAATGTGAATTTTAGGAAGATATTATCAATGGTTTTTCTATTTAGATAGTCATTCTTTATTTATATCTACCATGACATGTGGAACTAGAGGTTGAGTTTTGGTGGTTCGGTTTTTGGAAGAATTATGCCATAGAAACTTGGTTAAAAATTTACCAACCTTAATGTAATTGATTTAAATATTGATGATTGAGATTAATAAAGATATATATTGGGGATATATTGTTTGATTTTCATACGGTAGTTGGTGATAACAATATCACAACAAGAATGACGGCTTATTATGTTGTCAAACAATGTTATTCGTCCCATGAATAAAATTTTGATATCTTGGGAATCATATTGTATTTTGATATTTTCCTACAACCAAAGGTGACATTAATGGTATTTTTTGGAGACCATGCAACACACATTCTCAAAAATGATCCTTATTGTCATTAGATCCCTTGTTTATTATATGATTTGAGTTTATTTTTTCTTATTCTTGGTTTTATCCATTTTCTTTCATCATAATAGGAATGTGTATTGGTTTTTAATAGTTTTTTATATGTAATTATTGTGGTTTAAATGATCAAGGATACCCTCATGTATTCTGGGTATTGATTTCATCTTCTTCGACTCCTTGATTGTTCAATGATTTTTTAATATTTTCTTGAGTTAGTTGATATTTTAACTGATATTCTATATTTTAAAATATATTTATTGACTATTTTTATATGATTTCTTACCAAGGATATATATTATTATTTATTATATCTTTTTTCTTATAGATTATTTAGTATTAATGGTTTTTGGGAAGAGAAATTGTTAGGAAAAAATCATTAATAAATAATATATTCATATATTTATGATAAAATAAGTAATAATAATTAGAAAAGGGAAGGGGTGAATGCAAGTCATTTATGGGTTTCCTTACAATTTATAATGTTTATTTAATTTTAATATATCCTTAATAATGGGATTAACTAGTTAGAAAACCTTGAAACCCTTATAATATGATATATACATAAAGATAATAAAGGAAAATGGATTTTTAAAATATGAAATTTGGAAAACTGTCATTATTAATGTTTGTTATGCTTGATGTTTGTTCATTTTTTGTAAACATATTGTTATTTAGTGTGAACTTGATTTTGTTTACATGTTGAGGTTGGTAAGGTAGTGTTGTGGGTTTTTATGCTTCATTTCATAATTTTTTAAAATTATTAATTGGTTAAAGTTGTAATACATAAAATAGTTAATTGTGATTTAATAAATTAAATGATTGATTATGAAATACCATTTGAACTGAATTAAATGGATAGTAAATATAAATATGATAATGGAATGGTTAATTGTTTTTATTGATTGAAATTAAAAATACAATGATATTTTAATAAATATTGATGACTGAAATATATGAATACATTTGAAATGAATGTGATAAAAATAAATCAATAGCATGGAACCTGAAGTGGTTTAATCAATGGATTGACATGGATAAAAAAATGTATTAATTAACATAATAAATATGGTAATTGTAAAAATGATGGGATAATAAAATATAGCAATAAAGTGAAGTTGTTGTTGTGTGATTTTTTTATTCTGTGGATTTTTTCATGTTATTAATGATTATTTATTATAGGAATTGGTTATTTTGGGTGTAGTTTCCATGTTTTTATTTTTGATATGATAGATTCTATTATGGGTATTTAGTATGAGAAATGGGGGGATGTATGTGGATAATTATGTGTTGTAATGGAAAAAAGGTGGTTTTAATGTTGGGTTGTGATGAATCGATGTAATAATGTGCATGCTGGATATAATAGATTAAAGTTATAACTATGAAAAAATCTACTGACTTGATAATGAAATTTTGATGATGATACATGCTAGGGTCTATTCATTGTAAGAGGAGGTAATGTGGTTAATATACTATATATTCATAATACCATACTTCTGTGAGGATACAAAGATAATGATGATTTATTTATGTTTATAATAGAGATAATATAGAAGCAATGTCATGGGTGTGGGATGTGAATGGAAGGGGAGATGGTGTGAGGATGATTCCCATTATGTTTTTGTTACATTACCTATGTGTGGTTAGGATGGTGTATATGTGGTGATGTAGTTGTTGATATGTGATGATTTAGTAAGTATATGTGGAATGGTGGATATCTATAGGAAGTTTTGGTGTGTGGGTTTTTTATTTAGTGGTTAATTATGGCATAGAGTTATGGTTAAAAATTTGTTGTTGATTTTGTTTCATTCTCTCTCCCTCTGTATGTTGGTGAGGGATTATATTTCTATCATTCGAGTGGGTAGATTTGGAGAAATATATAAACTAACATATGGTTGTGGTGGTTAATTTTTCTACCCTTTGCGGATTTGTTTAATTGTTTTGGTGATAATAATATTCCTTGATTAATTGTTAAAAAATTGGTTTAAATTGTTACTGGGAAAAGGTTTAGGATATCATGTGATCTGATTGGAGTTGTAGAAATTGAGGTAGAATATTGGGTTCAATAAGTTATATTTATAATTATTAATATTGATTTTATATATTTTTTATTTTTTTTACTAGTTAAATTCCATTTTTTACTCGGGTATATTTTTTCACATGGATGATGGTCTATTTAGTTGAATAATCCTACTGAGTACTCCTATGTTATCACCCACCACAATTTGCTATATATTTGTAGGATCGAGTGTTGGGAATTTGAGATGCTATTTGGGTAGCTTGTATGGGGCTAGATGATGAAATGGAATTTAAAACTCTCTCTATTCCGTGTTTTTTGTATGATATTTGTATAAAATAAAAGAGAGTCTTAGATTATCTGATTTTATCTTGTGGGATGAAAAATATTTGGTTTTTATTGTTGATTTTTTCAATTATTATTGTGATTTTCTGAGGGTAATGCCCCTCATATGCATATTGTATTCCCTCGATGCTAGTGACCAACCCATGGTCATTTGGATGTGGAATTTGGGGGGGAACTCATACCTTCTCTATAGGCCTAGGAGGGAATTAAGTGGCGATGGGTCTTGACATGAATGTAAATATTTTTTTGGAATTATTATTATATAAATGATTTTCATAAATATTATTTTTTTGTTTTTTTCTTGAAATTTTAATTACTATTATAGTTATATTTTTTTTCATTTTCCTTGTATTATAAACATTTAATATATTAATGTGTATTCAAATTCATTAATTATTTTTATAATACAAAAAAAATTATTAAACATTTTAATTTTTTCTTGGTCTTCCACTTATTTTTCAATTTTTATTTTTTATTTACATTTTTAAAAGAGTGTTATTTATTTCATATTTTTTTATTTGAATGTTAAATGTTTTTGAAGTCATTTTTTACTACAGTGATATAATATTATTAAAAAAATTTAGAAGTCGAGATAAAAATTATAGATTTATATAATTTATTATTTTTGTTTTTCTTTTACAATTAATTCTTTATATTCTTTCTGAGTTTTTAAATAAAAAATGATTTAATTTATTTATTACTTTTATATATAAGTATAAAATTATTTTATTTTTTCTATTTTATTACATTTTTATAAAATTGAACTATTTAATAATTTAATTATTTATTTAAAATGAAGATAAGATTTTTTTGAATCATATTTCACATTTTTCATTTATAATAACAAATTGGTTTCTTAATTGTTTTATTCATTAATAGAAAATAGATTTTATGGTTTTTTTCTCTTACCTCTTTTCATTTTTATCAAAAGGAAATTTTATATTAGATTTTTCCAATTTTCCATTGATGTTAAATATTTCGGATATCCCCTTATCCTTTTTTAATAATTTCAATTTTTTGTTTTCCTAAGAAAAATAGATATTTAAATGTATTTTAATATATAATATAAATGTATTTTTTGGGTTTTATTTATTTATTACTCTATTTATTAAATTATTTACTTTTTTAATTTATATTTATTTAAATTTTTTAATAAAATAACGTAATAAATTATTATTTTCATTTATTTATAATAAAAATAATATTTATGGATATCTTTTAACAATTTCTCTTTTATCGTTTTCATTTTTATAATTTGTTTTAATTAATTTTTTATTTTATTCGAGATTAAAATTAATTATTTGATTAATTATTCTTTTTTGGGTTTTTTGAGAAAATATTATTTTTTCTTATTACTTTTAATAAAATTATAATTTTTTATTAGATATGTTTTCTCTTAATTATTTCAAATTTACTTAGAATTAAAATAATTTTTCTTCTGAATTTATTCCCTGTTATTACTTATATTTAATAATGATTTTATCGATATTATGATTTATTTGTAAGGGAAATAAACTATTTTATTTTCTATTTTTTATATCCTTTTAAAAAAAAATTTGAATTTTCAAATTTATTTTAATGTGAATTAAAATTTATTGGTTTTAATCATTTTTTCATTATTTTTTATTTATTAATAAGTAAATGTTTTGGGGTAAGTTTTAATTTATTCGAAATTAAATAAATTCACTTATTTATTTTTTTAATTTTTTACTTCTATGATTTTATTTTATTCTATGATTTTATTTTATTCTATTAAAAAAATTAATATATAATTTATAATTTTATTATTTCATGTCTCCTTGTTTCGTTATAGATTTTATTTTTTCTATAACATTTTCCACATTTATTTTCTTTAATTTTATTTTTTATAAAAAAAATATCTCAATTTTTAATATATATGGAAGTAATATATTGTTTCTAAATTTTATTTAAATTTATTTTCTAAAATTTTTCTTTTAAATAAAATAATGTTTTTATTGAGTATTATTTATTTCATTCAAAATTAAAATAAAATATTTTGTTACCTATCTTATTTGTTATTTATTATTTATTACTTTTTAATGTTAATTTTAATTTTCCATATTTTTTCTATTTATTTAGTCGGTTAAATTTCTTCCTAGACTTATTTTTTTAAAAATTATTATTTTAAGATATTTTTTTATTAACTTTTACTTATTTATTAATATAATGGATGATGAATTGGAATGAATAGGTCATCAAAATATATTTTCTAAGACAATTTATGATTCCCATTGACTAATGTTTTCTTTTCACCCTGATTGTGAGATCCTAATCAAGAATCGAACATGACCCTCGATTGAGGAAAAGCATAAGAAAGTGGTTGGATTGAAATCAGAGTCTATTGACATGTTGGATCAAGGTACAAGGAATTGAGGAGCTTATAACATTGGAGGTCAATTTATCATTTTATAGAGGATTGAAATGGTATATCATATTCCTCTATGGAGGATCCTTCTTTGTTTGTTGTGATCAACAAATCTGAGGATGGCAGTGTCTATGTTGTGATATATTTTGAGGATTTATCGTAATGTCTTGACCTCTATAGGTACTTTATGCTTGACCATATTATCCCTACAAAGGGGATACACATAGAAGTGATGTGTACCTTAATGTAAAATAGGTTTGTTGTTGGGGAATCAATAATTTGAGGTTTATTCCAATTATGAAGCGATATTTTCACATGATTATTAATTATAAGGAGGGTTTTAACAATTATTGGTGGATTTTGAACCTTTATTTGAAACCATATATATTTTGGTTATCATAGTGTGATAGTATGATTAACCCAAACACTCAAAATAAATATACTACCCAAATATGGATCAGACATCTTGGGTTAATGTAGTTATGGCACCTAAAGATTCTTATTCATCATTCCTTGTGTATGGAGATTCCCATAAAAATGGATCTATAGGCTCTAGAGGGAGATCTTAGTTATTATGCTAACATACTTGTTGATGCCAATATGTACTCTAAATTTAATCAAAATATCACTATCATTGTTATGATCATAAAATCAAGGTAAGAATTGAGTATGAATATCTACCCCTATTCTATAGTCACGATAAAATAAGGTGCTACCCCATTAATAATTATAGATTTATTTAGAACCATATCAATCCTCTATCATCATATATGGATATGTCTTGGAAGTAAATGGGTAAAAACAAAATAACCTGATTATTCACATTTAAGAAGTGTGAATCCTCTAAAAATGGGCTCAATTAAAAAGGGTTGATTCCACATACCCCTTACTTAGGAACACCATCTTGAAGGATCATGTCAATAAAGAATACCTAAATAAATTGGGGCATGATTTAGAGGAAACAACTATTGATGTTTTAGTGATATAGTTAATCTGGTCACATCATCCCCACATTTTTTGATATAAAGCTATAATTTGAATGAGGGGAATGGGATGAATCCCAAGGATAAAGAAGATTAGGTTATAGTTATTGAATTTTCTCAAAATGAAGGGGTTGGTGTGAATATCACTTATAAGTAGAATGCTTATAGAAATCAGTTGGACACCACCATAGGGATATTGGTTTTCAATGATAACATAGAAGAAGTCAACCAAGTATACACCCCAAATATTGTTTATTCTTCATGATAAAATAATTACAATTTTAAAGGAACGAAGCTCAAATAACCTACATGAGATAAGAATTATTATTAGAAAAATTTTTGTGCATAAATATTATTTTATTATTGAAACTTTAGAGTTTTATTAAAATACATCAAATTCTTTATAAGGTTAAATGGTGGAAGAAGAAGAGAACAAAATTGATATTTTGAATAATATCGTCAAAGTTTAGGGTGTGTAAACCTATTTTTAAATAATTATGGATATATATGTAACCTCTACTTATTAGTGAATTGTTCCACTGAATACATTTTAACCTTCGTTTTTGATAATTAAGATAATAAAGTAGAAACCACAAAATTTTTGTATCATTTTTGGAGATATATATCGATGGAAACACCTATTAATAGGAAACATGGTTTCCCTAAAGGATCCTCTAATAAGAATAATTTTGGATGAAAAAATAATAAAGGAAATTATAAATCCAAACATAATCAAAATGAATATTTTTTATTTGAACAATTCTGTGATGGCTAAGTCAGAAACAACTATCTTCGTGTGAAGGTATATTCAAAAGATTTAAACTATAATCATTGGGTTATCTAATACCCTATGAAATTTTTCCTCTAATGTTACCAGTATTTAAAAAAATGGTTATCATTAGGAGAGCATTAATTATTTCACTGTATTTTTGGACACTCGTGGGTTATTACTCACTCCACTCAAAAAAATTATCGATTTTTAATATTGGGGGTCAAGTTATCACATTCTATATTGAATATATTAATGTTTAACTCTGTTAACATTTAATTTATTCCAATAATAGGTACCAAGAATCTAGAAGGCTCTGGGTGGAGTTGGATTCACTAACTATTAACCTAAAATATCTATGTCTTATCCCAAGAAACATCAACACTAACCTAGGATTGAATAAGAGAATAGGTTTCATTACCCTATCTATCTCTTATAGAGTGTTTATGGTTGTTATTGAAAGGAAGGACATTATAATGATCACACTAGTATGTTTTAAGTACACATGTTATAGAAATTATTCCAATATAATGGTTTCTAGAAAACTAATTATAGCCTTAATTAATGAACCCAGTATTCATCTATTTGATTAAATTACTTACATATCCCTCTTGAGGAATAACACCATTCACGGACCAATTTCTGTTAGTCTATTGTTAAATTACTCAAAACCTTCCCTCACTTTTACGTTTATCAAATCCTATATTAATCATTCATATTTTCAAAAGCTCGTTCAATAAAAATTTATTCCAATTATTGTGTGAGTTTTTCCTTCGCATGTTCCATAAAGGTGAATTTAGTGAATATAAAGCCGAAAGACTGGAAAATGGGAGTTTTTCCCTTGTAAATGAAAATTATATCCCATTATATTATATTGAACAATCTACATGATATCAAAAAATACTTTCATTTTAAAAAATATCATTCAAATGAATTAGTGGTCACAAATAAATAAAAAACACTCACCAAATTAGAAGATGCAATTAAAAGAGAAAACATCAGGATTATATATCTCAAGGATTGGGATATAAACTAAAAATTAGTCAACAATCCTCATTGATATATAAATACATGAATACCATTGAAAATTTTTAAGGTGAGTTAATTAAATATTTATAATATAAAATACCTATTTGAATCTGTTGTTGTTTTTTATAAGAAAATATTTAATGTATCTGGTTTAATTGCTAATTTTCATGAAAATATTTTTCATATTCTTGTTAAATAAAATGTTGATAAAAATCCCACCATTATTCCTCTTGATTTTGATATAATTAAAGTTGGTTCTATGTTAATATCTATAAGTTCCCTATATTTATATGGTTTCATAATAAGTCATTATCATTGATATTGAGATTTGGTTCGATATTATATTTTTAGGTTGACCAATTACATTTTTAGAAATGGTTTCATTCACCCTAGAAATAAATTACTATTTTTTACCTTAATCCCAATGGTTGAGAATTCCTAAGAAATTCACTTAATTAGGGAAACTTCAATAATAAATTCAATATATAAAATCTTAAAATAATTTAAATATCGATCTAGATTCAATGACAATGAAATTGTCTCATAGGGAAAGTTTTGAATTTTTAAGGGGTGTGCTATTTAGGATTATCTTTTTAGCACAAAAAATACATTATCCTCCTAAGGAAATGCATGAAGGGAGGAAATATTTTAATGAATGTTGATGAGAATATCTCTTCTGAAATTATGGGATGGTGTTTTATCTATAATGTGTTAATGAAATTTAGTTTCAATGAAAACTTTATCAATTGGGTGAGGAATCATTCTGGATATCAAATTTCAGTTCTTATTATTATTTCAACTAAGGTATACTTCCCCTAATAAACTATTATTAGAAACCATGTGGCTTATATTTTACCATCTTATCTATTTTATACTATACCTATGAATGATTCTGATTAATATGATGGATCTGGGAATGATAAAGACGATCCAAGATGTATCAGCCCTACTACATCTTCCAACATCCTCTATGTTTATGTCATTATTTTCATGATTTGTGTTAATAAAAACAACCATACACCAAAGGAAAATCTCACAGACTTTAATAGTCTCTTAGATCAATAAATTATATAGGAAAATAATTTTTTGTTTTTTTGAAGAATATATCTTCTTCAAAAAAGCCTATTATTTTGAATAATCCCTTCATTGGATAGGGTGTTATACCTTTTGTGTAAATTGGTGTTTCAATGTTCTAGTAAGTCCCATAGTCTCTTATATTTAAAATATATCTATTTGGATTAAAAAATATCTTTTCTATTGGAATGGGAAGTCCTTATCGATGGCCGATAGAGTTATACTTGTCAAATTTTCAATTTTATCTATTTTTTTTATTTCATGTTTTATTGATGGCCCTTACCCAGATAAGAATAATTACTATTTTCATTAAAAATATTATTTGGATTGGGAATATTATTGAATAAAAAATGGTTATCTTACACTGGATGAATTTTTTTAAGATTTTTATAGTGGAGGGTCTAAAAATTAAGGATGCCTGGAATATTAAAAACACGATCCTGATTTAGATTATATATTGATATTTTAATAATTATATCAATTTAAACTATATATTAAGACTAATAAATGAAAATAAAATAATATTGGAACCCTTAGTTAAATGTTTTTTTAATAAACTCAAAACTGATAACTTCGATTACTACAGTTCTTCCTTCTACCAACCTCATAAATCTTCCACATCTAATATTTTATCTCATTTATAATGGATCATTAGTATTGATTATTATCAAATGATTTGGCATAAATACTATATATGTATTCTTCTTCTTTAATTCCACTCAAAGTTTGGATCCCTATCTTTGTATTAATGTCTCCATAAAACATCAACTAACGTATACCAACAAGGATATTCTTGATGAAATTGAACAGATTATTGGAAATTGATCATTTATTCCTCTTGATAGCCTCTTAGTTTTGGATCCTACTAGAAATGGTGTACTAAAAAGTAGACTATTTTATTTCTTAATCTCATCTCATACATCTATGAACATTTCGTAGATTCATAAACTCGATAATACTTGGACTATAACTTCTAGATTCACTATGTTTTGGAGAATTTCTCATGAATAAATCCCAAATAATTCTTATATTCAAGGAATTGGGATGTCACGATTCACTAGGTGTGTTATAAAAAATCAGTATAAGAAGTTTTTCCACTATATATTCTTATATTTCATGACAGATTCAGGTATGTGGAAAAAAAATTTCATTTTTTGATGTTCCATTTATAAAAGATGCTTATATACTTTTTTATTGTGAAGCTACATAAAATTATACTTTCCCACTCAACCATTTAATTTTTCATTGGTGTCAACTTAAGTGGTACATCATGTTATTTGGTATGCACGTAATTATTATATTCATAAACATTCTCCATTCAATATCCATAATCTTCTTGTAAGGATTGTTTCTTCTTCAAGGGAAGCCAATGATCATGAAATTGGTTGTTGTTATAACTCCATGCACAATTTCATAGTATTAAAGCATCATGGAATCAATAGTATGTTCATACCCAATTCAAGGATTTTTTTTATTTTCGAAACCTCTATTTCAATGATGGATCAAAATCAATGTGGATTGTTTTTTAAAATGGGATCTTGTCACCTCAAGTTATATCACTTTCTTCAACAATCATAACGGGAATGCCTTTGAATATTTTTTGGGATATATGGTGTCACTTTATCTCTTTATTTCGAGATTATTAGTGTCATCAATGATGAGTTTTTCAATAAGAAAAGGGTTTGGAATATTTTTTGGTGAGAGGGAGATTCAACCCCCCCCCCCCCCCCATTGTTCAAGCCATCAGTAGTAATACCACCCACCTCTCATGGATTTTTATTATGTGAAGGATAATGTGATCAGAATTCCTTTCCTCTATTGAGTTTTCCATTACATATAAAAATCAAGAGGAAAATTCCATAGATTAAGGTTTTTTTATCAAAGGAGTGACTATTAAAAATCTCATCCAGTCTGATGGGATATTAGTTAATTTAATTTCACTCATTGAAAGGTATAATTTCAAAACTCTTATTTTTATTCTCTTATAGCTCTTTATTGTTTAGTAAATTATTTTTGACTTTTTATTGAAGGTATCAAACTATTATTATATAAAAAATGTTTTTCTTTATTTAAATTAAATTTAGATAAATTAAGATATTTATTTCTCAAATTTATTTATTATATTTATTGTTTAATTTGTTTTTATTTTTCTATTTGTTTTTAATTTTTTACGAGAATAGATATTCAACTATTTTTTAAATTATTTTAAATTAAAATTATTTCAAATTTTTTTTTATTTTAATATTATTCATTCATTATTTATATATTAGTAAATGTGAACTAAAAACTATGTTTTACATTATTGGGTACCTATATCTAGGTGACTTGCATTCAAAATCTCAACCGCTTTATAATTTATAACCACATTCTATATAAAAATGAGTTTATCTCACTATACAGGAAAATGGATTAGTACGAAGTCGGGAGTGCATGGTGGGAATGAGGGAAACCTCATGGTGAGGTGGCTATAGTGATGAGTTTTCCTATTAGAGAATATAATTGAACAGTTAATTTGACCCGATTAGAATGGTGGTTTTTCATATGAAACATAGCTGGATGGTAGAATGTGTTCAACAATGTTGGAAAAAATTCTGAGTAATTTTTTACTAATTACCATTACCCTTTTTACATAGATTTACTGAAGTCCTTCAGGGAAAAAATTTGGACCTTTAGCCTACGTTATTGGCTTTTAATCCCATGGTCACTTTTCCTATCTAATTATAACAAATCCTTATGATTTCATTCCAATCCTTGTGGGGAGGGATGTGGAATGACCAAATTATAAACCTTGAATGTGTCCGTGTTTATGGTTCTCATACCCATCTAGATAAATAACGATTATTAATATTTTAGTAAGTATTTTTTATAAGAATGATTATTTAATTAATTTTATTAATATATTTGAATGGAGTTTTGTAAAATTATATTCAATTTTCTATCATTATGTATTCATCATTCTCTCTTTATTAATAAAAGAATTTATTTTATATTATTAAAAATTATTCAATTATATAAATATAATATGTATTGTTAATGTTTAATTTTTATTATTTTATACCCTTTTATTTATCATCAAATCAATTTTTTATTTTTTTAAGAGAAAAATATTTTTTATATAGTTTTGTGTATTTGAATGTAAAGATTTATATTTACATTTTCCATTTTTTATATATTTTCTACCAAAAAATTTTCATTTTTAATTTTCAATAGCACATATTTTTATATTTTTAATTTATTAAAATGAATAAATATTCATTTTTTCAATTTTTTTTTCAAAATATCATTTTGTTATTTTTATAATATTTTACTAGTTTTATATTTCTTATTTATAATTTAAATTATTATATTGTAATATAATTTTGATATAATTTTTTTATTTATTATGAAATATAATTTGTTTATTTTTTGTTATAGTTAAATACAATGTCACGATCTCCCTCATTAAAAATTTTTATTAAGTCATAATTAAAGACATGTGTGACCCCCAAATCCACACATTGATTGGATTTGGGATGGATACTAACACCATTTGCATAAAAACAAAAATGGGAGAAATTGCCCAAATAAATATCAATAATAATTTGAAAAAAAAATCAACACATAATAAATAATATAAAATATACTATAAATCCCAATAATTCATGTGAAGTCAGACATTAAATAAAATTTCTAAAATGAAGATTGAATGCGAAAAATCCTATGATATAACTGATCACTATGACATGATATACTTTTATCTAACTCAATCACCAACTTTTTGAAATAAATCTATAAATGTAGTATATATAAAGAAAGGGTGTGACCAAAAGTATACCAAGTAGGATCATCTCGAGAAACACTCATGAAAATATGGAATAATCAAAAAAATCTTAACGGATGAAAAGTGTATAAATTTCATGACTAATCTTAATGATAAATACTACTCATCCCCTCTATCGACTTCTCAGCAAAATCTTATTATAATTATGGTAATATAATTATCAAGATAAATATACCAAATGGAAACCTACACATACTTACCTAAAGAACTAGTCACCCATACTCCTTAATGATAATCATTATAGAGATATTATTCATTTTATATCCTCAAAAATAAAGTTAGCACCCTCAGGTTTTTAAAGAACACTATGTTCAATAACATATATAACATGCAACACTGAGCTTAAACGAAGCAGAAAATATTATTATTTTATGACCATATAACATAGACGTTGAATTGGTGGGTATGAATAAAATAGCTGAATTTGGATATATATATATATAATGGTTATAATAAATATAACTTTATTGATAATTTTTTATGAAATAAGCACTCCATATATGGTAAAATTGTTTTATTCTTCAAAATTCATTTTAATCCAAAGTGGTTTTTATTTTATTTTATGAATGAATATTATAATTAATTTTTTGTGATTTTATAAATTTTATTTGATAAAAATATAATATTTCAAATCATCATACCAAAATTATATTATGGTGATTTTTTAGATCATTCTATAGAAAATAGTTTTTTTAGTGAAATGTATTTATAAATCATTTTTTATGAAATACAGTATTTTTATGATTTCTCCAAGACATAAATATGGTATTAAATTTTAAAAAAATTATTTAAATAATCACGTACTAGAATATAATACAAATAACATACATAAATAATTCAAAATATATAAGTTATAATTTATTTCATGATACATATGAAAATCATTTTCATTGTCGATATTCTACATTAGCAAAACAGGAAAATTAGAATTTTGATACATAAAATGAATACATTAAAAGGTGGAAAATTCTTATAGACCTAATTATTAAATATGATATCTATAATGATTATTATGATATATATATATATGTGAATTTTATAGTAATATAAAAAGTTACCTATCTAAAAGCTTTTACAGTGATAACTTATGGATTGAAAATTCAAAATAGAATATTATATAAATTTTCATGACATATATCCGAGTAAATAAAATTATTTAATGAATATCGAATTGTATTTTAAACATGTGTAAATTTTTTATGATTATACTTTTTTTTATAATTTTAGTGATGATATAATTACCTTAAATTCTTACACAACCCTAACACATTTCTTGGGAAAGCATTAGGAAAAGATTGTAAATTATTTCAAAAAATCTAAATGTGATATTCTTTAGTGATTTAATTATTACAAAAGAATAATATTAAAGAAAATTATATTTGTGATAGGTTTGTATTATAATTTTATTTTTAATTTTCATACAAATTCATGTTATGTGAATAGTTTTTAAAATGACATGTATAGTACTTTATATTAAATATTTATAAAATTATAAAGAAGATTCTATAGGATAATTAATATGATAAATGTTTTAAAATTTCACAAAATTATCTTTTATGATCTAAATTTCACCTTATATGTAAAATTATTATCCTTTAATATTGAATAAATCATTAACATGGTTAGTATTAAAATTGTTTAACAAGGAGGTCAAACAAAAAAATTGGATTAGAATTCTATTTATAAAAATCTAAATTTTATTGATTGAATGAATTAATAAAATATACTCCTTATTTTCGAATCCATATCATTTTAGAACCATTTTACAAGAGTTATACCAATATTATAATATAATATTTCATGTATGTACAAAAAAGACATTAATGATATTTTATAATAAATTATAATTTATCAAATGATTTAAAATTCATAAAAATTATATATTCAGATAAGTGAATATGATATTTTTTAAAATATCAACCATTTTCCATATTTGAGTCAATTTTCCTTTTTAGTAACATTATTCTCCCCTAAAGAGTAGAAAACACTAATATCTCGCTAATTTTTAAAAGGGTTTGTGGGGGTGGTTTAAAACTAAGTGATACAGGTAAATACATCACATAAACATTTTCAAAATTTTTTTAACGAAATTAGTTAGAAAAATACTATTACTATATTATAAATATATAAATTTGGCTCCACATGAACCGAAAAATATATTTATATTAATTTAATAGTTTAGAGAATTCTATGTGTGCCCCTACCCAAACATATAAAAGGGGATCTCTTATCTGTTATTCCTCACAATGTTTAGCCTTATATATTAAAAAAAATACCCAATTATCTTATACAAGTAGATTTTAATTAACTTATATTTGATGGTATTCTTAAAATTCATTTCCAACTATATTTAAAAATGAATATAAAAGAGACGCGCAAAAGAAGATGTAATTGACTTACATGACCTCCTTGATGTTATTTATTATTAGACATCATAGAAATAAAATGTATCAAGTAAAAATTTAATAATTCATTATATTAAATATATTTAATTATTATTATTATTATTATGGAACAATAATAATCCACCTTCTTCCCATCCTTTGGAAAATTATTACATCACTCGTGCGAACATGTGGACTACCACCTCCACGATGCGATGTGAATTTTTTTATTTACAATTCACATGGATGGTAATAATGGTATATTTAAGGAATATATAATATAAATATATATGATAAATAGTTATCCTATAAGGGTGAATTATTAGATTGTATTTTTTAAACAAAATTGAAAGCAATGTTTATGTGTACATATGATATGTCGTTTCCATGAATGATGTAATGAAATTTTATACCAGTGAATTTTATAGAATAATATATATGTATATACGAAAGATATATGATTTTTATATAATGATGAGAATTCTAGAGATTATGGAACAATGATTAAAGAACAGAGACAAGAACTGTAGAAGTGAAACATCCATTAAAAATGAAACAGTTAACATTTGGAAATGAAAATTTTAATAAATAATTACTTATAAATGGGTGATTAAATGTTGAAAATTAATCATATATGATATTATAATTATTTAAATTATTCTGGTATATAATTAAAATAAATATAATTTATTAAAATTTAGTTTAGATCACTTTATAATAAAGTTTAATTTAGGGTAAGGGTTTCTCATCTCTCTTTTATTATTGCGATAATTAGGCCATATTCACCACATATATCCATTATATAATGTTTATACGTACACTATATGTATTATATGGAGATCTTACGGAAAATATGGGCATATAAAAATAAATAATATTTTCTCTCTTTCAGGATGTTTTCATATGAAGATAGCCAAATGTATAAGGTTTTATGTTAAATCAAACTGATTACCATGATTTGTAATGATTAAGTTTCCGATGATGATAATTTATGATATTCTTCTGAAGAAACACATTAAATTTACTCTATTGTGTTTATTTTAGATATTATATTATTTAATTTAATATTTCAATTTTTATGTTCTCAAGAGACTGAATAAATATTTTTTTAAGTAAAACCTACTTAATTTTAGTATTTGGATAAAAATTATTTTTATTCCATATCCATGTTCTATAAAAATGTTTTTGAGATTTTTTTAAATATTATCATATCTTTTCTTAAATTCATTTTTACCCATGATTTAATTTTTAAAGAAAATTATAAATGCAGTTTTATTTTTGTTTTCGAAATAAGTTAAATTTTAGTTTTTTACAAAAAATGTGTATCGTATCATTATTTTACTGTAAACTGCTTCAAAAATATATCACGTAGTCATAACATCACAATTATTTGAATCATAATTTATAAGTTTCCATTTTTATTATCAGATTAAATTTTTTCAATTATATTTTTTATGTTTTCAAATTTCAAAGAAGTGATTTTAAAATTTAACAGTTTTTCCCTCAATAAATATTCCATGTAATATTTTAAAGTAATTTTTAATATATGTTATCATCATTTGATATTACATATGATTTAATAAGGAAATAATTTTTTGAGATGTTGATTATCCTTTACCATTATGGTTTATTGAGAATATAATTTTATGAAACTCATTTATTTCCCATGGGATATGTTATGATGGAAGTTTTAAAATAATTTGATGTTTTTTCGTTTCCATGGGTTATGATATGTAATGAATGTTTTATGATCTTCTGACAAAAATAAATTTTATTTTTATTATTTTATGTGTGGGACCATATATAACTGTCTATATCGATTGGTAAATATGGATTTCTAATGTGATAATCAGTATTGCAATGGGGAGTGGACTAAATCCACTAATGAATTGTTTACAACATGATAGTCTTCGAAGAGAAACATGACTATGGATAAAATTTAATGGGGAGTGAACCCAATCCACTATATTTTTATTATTAGTTATCCTTGACTATGGAAATTGTTATCTATTTTTCTGTGTATCACACAAACTTATGTCTTATACCAATGTTATTATATAATTTATAATATTCATTGATTCTATTATGATTCATTTATTATAAAATACTAAGATATTTTCAATAATTAATGATTATGTTCTATGATATAATGTGTATCATTTTTATATGTTAAACCTATACCATTTTTTTCAAATTATGGTAAATTAAAAATTTATTTCTCCTTTTCTTATACTTATTCAGAATCTTATCTCACCCTTTCTTATATTTACCATCCCATGGTTATGAAGAAGGTTTTTAAGTAGAGTGTGTCTAAGAAGAGTACAATCTGGGATGATTTTTTTGGAAAATTTTTATTATCATTTATGAAATAATAATATTGTATATAGTCTCAAATGACTAAGACATTAAGAATAATATTATGTAAAGAATAACATCCTATTGTTTTGGTATGGTTGAGATTATATGGTTTTCCAAGCAATATAACCATATTGAGATATTATAATTGTATGTGGTTTTCGCATACATGAATTGGGGTGTAATAAAATGAAAAGATTTGTTAGAGTATATATAAACCTTAATTATATTTCAAGATAATTGTTCACAAAATATACACTTGGATTGACACTCTTGAGCGATATACTTAAACTAATTCAAATTTTATTTATGAAATAATTTCAATAGATTATTACCATGAATGGTAGGTGTTATAAACATGGTGAAATTATTTAGACATCCTATGAATTATTTTTTGGGATTATATAATCCCTCTCTATGAATATTCTTAATCAAAATATAATTTTGTATTTCAATCAGTGGATGGTACTATGTTGATTCATGCTTATTTAGAATATGATGGACATTGGAATAATTGTCCTCATGAGAATCCAAATGAATTTGGATCTATATAATTAAACATTGTGATTATTCATAATCATATATTTCATTATATATTTAATAATATCAACTTGGTATAGTTTCCAAACACACATAACAAGAGAAAAATGGTGTTTTTTGAAGAACATGTATGAAATAAGATTTAAATTCATGCATGTTATGTTTGTGAGAAGACACACCTAGTGAAATGTATCGTAGGAACAAAAAAATCATTATGTGTGGAATAAAGTGGAATAGAGTAAGTAATTTTGGAGGAAAATTGAAATGAATTTCATCCTAAAGTAAAATTTATAGTTCAATGTATTATGTGCAGGGAGTACAGTTATTATCCAAGACAATCACTTAATCTAGTGTTATCTCCTTGGCCAATGAGTGTACTATATTATTCCTATCATTAAAGGGTATAATTGAAGTGTTTATGTATTTTTATTTCACAATTATGTATTAGAAATGTTTTTTCAATGATATTATGGATATAAGAATCATGAAATAGTTAAGGATTTTTCCAAAATAGTTTTTTTTTGTGAATTTGAAAACATATATTCAATAGTGTTCATAACCAAGAAAAGTGATTTATTACTATGGTTATAATTTTTATTTGGGATAGATATATTATTATAATTTTGCAAGTAAATGGGATGGTATTGGTGAACATCAAATTGGTTTTTGATGTAATGAATAATTGATTTAGGACTTATTTGATAATGTTTATTTCATTTTTGTTTTTATGTAATATATTCATTATTCTATGATTTTATTTCAAGAATAAGGTTTCAGTTAATATTTGGAAGGATATATGTTTTCATATGATTTTATCTTATTAGTTATGGATAACTTAAAAAATTTAAGGTTGATTATAGGTTCAAAGGCATAAATACCCCTTTTGAGGATTTTGATGAAGGGATTTTGATGTGAATTGAAACATTTATTGGGATTTTGTGGGAATAATATATTTTGGTTAAAATAAACCCTTGGGTTCATATATTATTTATTTTTACATCAATTTTGGAATATTACATTGCTTGATATATATAATCTTGATGGTTTAAAATTGATTAATTGACAAGGAGGTATTTTTCTAAGATATGGTGAAGCAAAGGATAAACATTAAAGTTAGTGTCATAAATTATTTATAAAATTTTGGTAAATTTAACAATATTATAATATTATATATTGATTCATATTGGTTAATAATGATATTTTTTGGGATGTTTCATTGCTTTAGAGTATATGTAACTTGGGATAAAAAGGTGATTCAACATGTAAGATTCTTTGTTTATAATGAAATTAATTTTTTTATGTAAGATTAAAGGTATGAGATCATATTTGAGGTTAAAATATAAATTATAGTTCCGTTTAAGGATGTTATTTGGGATATAGGTTTATTTTTTAAAATATATTAGTGGAACAGTTTTTATTATAATGGAAATTTTGGAGTTAAATAAGAAGGTTTATACATTTTGGATATTATATTACCTTTCACAAACCATTGAATTTTGGTTAATATTTAAAAACAAGCGGAATAAATTATTATCCTTTTATTCATTATTACGTTCATTTTAGTTCTTTATGAATTTGAAATTCCTATTGAATATTCTTCAATTAAAGAAAATGATGGGATTATGGTGGAAATTGTGGAAATAACACTTCTTTTAAAATAATTATATTTCCTTATACTCTTGGTTTAGATTGTAAATTAATTCCTCAACTATAGGAAAATGATATTGTGACAAAAATGTTACCATATTTATTCTTCTATATTGAATCGATAAATTTGTTCACAGTTAATTTATTTAATGTATTGTGGTAATTAAATTTCGTAGAATAATTAAATTTTTTGTGATAAATGTTTTATATAAATATATATCATAATTTGGGAATTAAATTTTTCCTCCATGATGATATTTTTACCTACCTCTAATTTTTACATATTTGGAAACCTTATTATGCATTATTTTGTATGACATTCGCAGTTCTCATTCCAAATTTTCAAGAGAAAGGTTTATTACCCACATTTTATGAGGTGGGTTTTCAAATAATAAATTTTCAAATATCAATCCCATTATTTTATACTACATGTTAAAATTTCAAGCATCCAATCTAATAAATTATATTATAAGTTAACACTATTAGCTTTTAAAATAGCATTTTTTCCATAGCGTATAAAAAAACAACATCGAGCTTAAAAGAACCATAAAATATTATTATTTGATGAACATTATAACATGAACATAGAATTTCTGGCTATGAATAAAATAAAATTAATTATAAAAAATGTAAAAAACAAATAAAAAATTAAGTAAATATTTATAAATTCGTAGGAAATAATCAAAAAATATTTAGTAAAGTCATGTTTTTCTTGAAAATATGATTTCTTCCAAAATATTTTTTAATGATTTTATGAGAGAAGATTAAAATTAATTCTTATAAATTTTAAGAATTATTTTTGATAAGAATATTATAAAATTTTTAATTATAAGTTCAAAATTATATTAGGGTGAATTTTGGGTATCATTCTGTGTAAATTAAATTTTTAATGAATAGTAAAAACAATACAGTTTATATTAAATACGATATCATTTATGATACCGCAAATATAGACATATGATAATTTTTTAAAACATATGGAAATGCTCATCTATGATAACGTAATTTAAATATCAATCCAAAATAATTCAAAACATATAAATTAGAATTTATATAACGGTAAATATTAAAATATTTTTCAATGTGGATAATGTGCTTGTGTGGAACTAGAAAATTCAAATATTGTGTCCAAAAAATAATATTTGAGGATCAGAATGATTTTTCTAGAATTTTTAATGAATGTTTATTTAATTTTGTGGATTTTAATGGATATTTATTTTTTTAGTAATATAAAAATTTACGTGTCCAAATACTTGTAAAATTCTTCTGAAAGGATTGAGAAGACAAAATGACATATTGAATTTTTTCCATTATATAGATGTTAGTATATTTGTATAATTAATAAATATAAAATTATATTTTTTACTAAATATATTTATTTATATGTTGTCAATGTTATTTATTTGTGAAAAAATTACCTAAATGATTACCCAACGTCGACACCGTTCTTGTGAATGAATAAGGAAAAAAGTAAATGATTTTAAAAACACTAAAAGTAAATTTTTTGAGTTAATGTGTCCCACTAATATTTAAGATAAATATGAAATATTTTTTATTTGTTAAATTTTTTTATTTAAATTCAATTTATGCCATGTAGTTTCCACTGTCAAATTATGTGAATTATTCTTAAAATTAGATTAATATAATTTTATATTAAATAAAATTTTATTAAATTATTTAAATATTTTATTAGACATGATAGTGGAAAATTATAATAATAAATTTTCTAAATAATCATCGAATTTCCATTTATGATCAAATTTTGTTACCATATAACTAAAATTATAGACCTTTAATATTGAAAAATCCATTACCATAATTAAGGTTTAATTTTATTAATAGTTGGGTTAAACAAATTCTTAACATTTAAAATTATATATAAACATGTATAAATTTGATTATGTGATTATTTTCAAACTATATCCTCCTTATATTTTAATCCATGTAAATTTTGAACCATTTTACCTTAGTTAGACATTAATTATATTATAATATTTAATGTATTTCAAAAAATTGACATTAATGATATTTAATAATGATCAATAATTTCTTAAATTATTTAAAATTCATATAAATTATATACTTGTACAAGTGAATAATATTTGGTTAAAAATAACATCCATAATCCATTTATGTGTTAATTTACCTTTTATTGTAACATTTTTTCTCCTAAAGTGTGAAAAACATTGATATCACAGTAATTGTGAAAAAGTTTAATCGGGGTTAAAATTGAGTGATAAGGGTTAAAAATATTATAAACATGTAAAAAGTTCATTAATTATATTATTTATAATTATACTCATACTATTCACTAAATATATAATCTTATATCTACATTAACAAAGAATTTATAGTATGTTAACAAAATATGTTAAATAAATCTAAGAGTGCTCTTCCCCTCACTTATAAAAGTGAAACTATTATCCTCATTCATAACTCATTATTATCCTTATATATCTACCAAAATATTTCTAATTATCTTATAAAATTACAAATTTATTATGTATAGGTTCTTGTCCTTGTAAAATACCATTTTAAGGGTCCTTAATAAGGAATATAAAGGTGTCTTATCGAATAAGAGATAGTCATCTTCCCGACCTGGTTCAGTTTATTTATTAATAAAACACCATGAAATTCATAGTATCTATAATAAAATAATAAAGTAATTATATTATATATATTCAATTATTTTTATGATGATTTAACAACCATATTCCACCTTCATCCCATCATTTGGAAAACAATAATGTCGTATGTGCATGTGTGGACTTCCACCTCCATGATATGATTTGATTCATTTATCATTTATTATTTACATGGATGGAAATAATGATATATTTATTTAATATATTAGATATATATTATATATTAATCATGTAAACTAGAACTATTTAATTTCATTCATCAAAAAATGTATAAAATGATCATACGTACGTACAACATACTGTTTCAATGAAAGAAGTAATTCTATTTTCTATATCTAAATTTTATGGATTAATAATTCTATATATATAATTAATATATATATAATATTAATATAATATTTAATGTTATGGAGATTATGAAACCATATGCAAGTACATGTATCAGAACAGAAAAAGAAAAATTCCCACAAAAAATGAAAAAGTTAAAACTTGAAAATGAAATTTTTAATAAAGAATTTTTAATTAATGGGTGACAAAATGTTATGAGTTGACCATATATTATATTATATTTATTTATGTTATTATTATATAGAATTAAAATAAAGTTAAATTAGCTATACTATATTTTAAATTTAATTATAATCAAATTGAACATGTTGTATGGGTTTCTTATCACACTTTTATTTCTATGAGACTTATGAAATATTTACCACTAATTTACTTTATGTGGTGTATATAATTACATTGAATGTATTTAATAATGTCTTGAAGAAAATAATGGGGATTTACAAAACAATATACGGTACTCTATTTTATGAGCTTTTGATGTGAATATTACCGATGCAGGTAATGTTTTATGTTACTATCTTGTTCTTTAAAAGGATTGATTATGATTAAGTATCCAATAATGATCATTTATAATATAAATCTCAATATAATCATAAATTTTATTCAAATATGGTTATTTACATAGAATAAATATTTTCCATTTATTTTCCACTTTTTATGTACAAAATATACTAATCAATTATTTTTAGAAAAACTGACATTATTTCTCTCTTTGATCGGAAATCCTTGTTTTACAATATCCATGTTTTATATAAAAAGTAAGATATGTTGGGAATATTCTCATATTATTTTTGAAAATAATTTTTAACCAATATTTAAATGATAAAAATAATATAAAAAGAAATAATTTTTTCATTTTCAAAACAAGGTATTTTAAACTTTTTACTATAAATGGGAAATGAATATTCATTTTAACATACACGACATGAATAAAATTTCAAGTGGACATGAATGATAAATGATTTTATGATTCATAAAAAAGTATCTTTTTTTCAAATTAATATTTTTCCATAATTTTCTAAGAAAAATTTAAATTTCAAATAATTTTTTTAAAAATGAGATGGGTATTTCCCATATGAAATAATAAAAGTAATATTTTAAATTTATTTTTCATATATGATAACATAATTTCATTTTAATTATTCATTACAAGGTATATGATTCAATGAAACCACCATTATCCTTTATCTGGATGGTTTATGGTGATGATATTTTTATCAAATCCATTTGTTCACAGGTTATTTTTTTATTAAATGTTGAATTGTTTATGAAGGACATTTTTTTCTACAAGTTGTGATGTATGATGAATATTTTATGATATTTTTTCATATAAATGTACGCTTTTATTTATGTTATGGTTTGGGAAAGAATTATATATCCCTCTAATTTAATAGGTAAATATGGATATCTCTTGATATAACATCGGTGGGAAAGGGGAGTTATCAAAATATAGTAATGTACTTTTTCAACTATGATATTCTTTGGAGTGAACCGCGAATAAATATAAGATTGAATGGGGAGTGAACCCAATCCACTATGATAGTCATGTTTGTGAGCCTCGACTAAGGGTATAATTCTCAATGCATATGTTTATTCCACAAATTTTTGTCTTATAAAAATTTTCTTCACTAATGGTTAATTTTTCATGTATAACATTATGAATTATATCTTATGAACATTAAATATTTATTCCATTATTTGAGATTTTGATATATGACATACCAGGTATGGTTTTCAAATATTAAACTCATACCCTTATGCTCATATTATTCTCATGTTATCATTTATATCTCTGTTTCTTCCCTTATTGAGCATATTTGATCAACCTTTATTATATTTCCCTTAAACCAGTTTTAAAGAAAAGATTTTAAGTAATTTATATCTAAAAATAATAGAATATTGGAAGATCATTGTGGGAGATGATGAAGATATTTCATGAAATATGGAGTTTTCACATCTGGTATCGAAATACACTAAACTTATATGGGTATGGTATGTATCGTAATGTTATGTATTTAATAATAAAATATTAAGAAGTAATATCCATGTAAGAATAGTATGTGTCTCTATAGTTGGTATTAGAGTATTTTTTAGTGAATATTTTAAGATTGGGCTTATTTAACATTAGTTAAAAACATAGAGATAAGTAAATCTAAATAATAACATCCTAAATTTTCTGTAAGGTGGTGACTATATAGTTTTCCTATAAATATAAACCTATTTGGATAGTACAAGAATGTTTGTTTTTGGAATAGATTCATTATGTGGTAATCATAAGAAAATTAGTTAGTCATGTATATATTAACCATCATTCTGATGCATACTGTGTGAACCCTTACTACGCACCCAGTTTTATAGTCTATAGGGGATATTATTTGGTTAAATCATATTTTATTTATGAACCATTTTTACATATTTTAATAGATAATGATAAAAAAGGGACTAGGATAAACCTAGGTATCAGTATTTGGGCATCCTATGATTGAATTGTTTTTAGATTATTTGATTCCAAATTATGACTACTGTTATTGAAACTATAATTTATAGTTTTAGTTAATGGATGGAATATGGATGATCCTTTTTAATATAGAATATGATTGAAAATGAATTATTTCACTCATGAGAAACCAAATTTAATGATTTTTGGAAGGTGGACCTTATGATTATGCCTAATTAGCTATCTTTTTATATGAGTAACAATCTCAACATGGGTGAGTTTCTTGACACACAAAATAATAGAAAAACATATTTTTAAGAAATTAAATGTGGTAGGAATATTTATCTTTTTATATGTTATGTATATGAGAAAAATAACTTAGGGGAAGGTCTAAGAGGAATCAAAAAATGTTATTTATGTGGAATTAAATATCATATAGAAATTAATTATCAAGGGAAAAAAATTGATTGAAGGAAATTAATTTCATCAAAATATACCATTTATAGTGAAATTTATTATGTGTGGGAAAAATGGTAATTATTCAAGACAATGACCTAATCAGCAGTTTAAATCTGACACCGAAGAAGGACTTATGATATTCCTATAATTAAAGTGTAAGGATTTGAGTTCTTATGTATTGTAATTTGTGAATTATTTTTAAAATATTTTTTTACAGTGATATAATGGATCTAATAATCATGAAATATCTACATATTATTACATAATATTTTTTCTTTAAGGATTGTGAAACATATATGGAAAGTTGCTGACAACCATGAATAGTGATTTAGTGATAAGGTGATGATATTTTTCTTGGTTAAAGTTATGATGTAAATTTATGGAGTCAATGTTATATTATTTTTAACCTAAAAATTAGTAATATATTTGATAAAAATGAGATTTACGTCATCTGTGATGAATTTGATTTCATATTTGGATTTACATAATCTATTCAATTATATGTTATTTTAACTGGAAAATAATTATTCTCTTAATTGTTTTAAGAACATATTTTTTCATATGGGTTTAACTTAACAGTTATAGATACCATCAAATTTTTAAGGTTGATCATATATTCAAAGGCATAGATAGCCCTTTTTAAATTTAAACTGATGGTATATTGAGGTAATTTGAATATTTTATAGTGTTTTTTAAAGAATACTCCATATATGATTAATTTCCCTTTTTGTTAGTATATGATTTGATGTTTATTTTATTATATACAATTTGATAGTGGGGTATATATTATCCTGATGGTTGAAAATATATTCATTGAAAATGAAGAGTTTTTGAAGATATTAATATTTAAGCAAACAATTACCTTTCATGTTAGTTTATAAAATTGACTTATGGTATTTGGATAAATTTTACTATATTATAATATTATATTGTGATTTATCATGGTGATTAATGATATTTTGGGATATGATTAATTAGGTTGAGTAATATAAAGCATTTGTAATTGACAATGATTTAATATATATAATTATTTGGGAAGATTGAATTAAAATTTCTTAGGATTTAATCTGAATGGTCTGATATCACCTTTAATGTTATAACTATATTTTTAGTTTATATTATTTGTTTTATTTGGTGTATAAAGATATTTATAAAATGATCTTAGTGGAACCATTGTTATTATTTTGGAAATTTTGGAGTTAAAGAAGAAGTTTAATACATTCTAGATATTAACTTACCTTATACTGAAAATACATATTTGGATAATAGATAAATCCATGTGGAATAACATAAAATCCTTTAGTGGATTATGAAGCTGATTTTATTTCTTCAAGCACCCAAAATGCATCTTGAATACAGTCCTTTTATAGAAAAAGGTCACATTGTGGTGGAAAATCATTAATGGATTAAATTATACTTGTCAAGAATGTATATTTTCTAATGTTATTAGTTTATATGGAAGAGGAATTCCTTAGCACTAATAAAAGGATATTGAAAAAAATGTTACCCTATTACATTCATTTCCAAAGAATCTATATCCTTTTAAAACCCAGTTTAATAATGTTTCTATGGTCATTAATATTATCATGATAATTAAATTTATAATGATAAATGTTATATATCACTCAAGATCATTATTTGGACATTAAATTTTTCCTCAATTTCATTATTTTAACTTCCCACTAATGTTTTCCTATTTGGAAACATTTTTATTTTTAATTCCCTATAACAGTCATTTTTACAATTCACTCTTTTCAAGATGAAGTTTTATTAACCCATTTTACAATTTGGGTCTTAAATAATATAATTTTAAAATATAAAACCCATGATTACCAATCCAAAGTTCATGTTTAAAGGATTAAATTCATTATATTGTGGGATAATGTAACACCTTGATGTTTTAAGAAATTTTTTTATAGTGTATACAACATGAAAAACTGATTGTAAATGAACAAAACAACATTATTATTTTAGGACTATTATATCATACTCTTTGAATTGGTGTGTATAAAAAGAAGTAACTTAATTATGAATTATATGTAATGGTCATAGTCAAAGAAATATATGTATACATTAGGTTTGACATGTGACTAAATATGAAGGATTAATTTTGGAGATTGAAATTAAAATTTTAGGGATGTAAGAAGAAATGTATGAGATCACCTTTGAGGATAAAAACTTATTTAGAGATAAGGTTATTGAGGCTATTTTGGATGAAATTATATTTATTAAATGATCGGAGGGAAACCATTGTAATTTATATAGAAATATTTGAGTTAAATATGATGGTTGGTACATTTTGGATATTATCTTTCCTTTTACTAAATATTCATCATTGGTTCATAATTAAAAACAATAGGAATAGTTTAATATTCTATTGAGTATTATGATGTTGATTTTAGTAATTGAGGAATGAAAAATTCATCTTGAGTACTCATATTTTTGAGAAAAAATATGAGATTGTAGTTTAAATTTATTAAATGGAAAAATTCTGATTATCATGTAAGTATATTTTCTTATGTCAATAGCTATGATGATAAAGTAAAACCCTGACTTGAAGATACATATTTTGAAACAAAAATTTTTACCCTATTGCATTAATTTCCAATAAATCAGTATTGATTTCTTACACATAATTTATTTTCCGTTTTTCTTTCATAACATTCACATGATCATTAAATTTAATTTGATAAATGATATATATCACTATATATATAGGGTCTTGGATCCATGTGGATCGACACATTGCATGATTTTGAGGCTCGTGGATCACATTTGAGGTAGAATGGAAGTATGGATGTGTTCGGGTGCTGAGATATCGAAAAATTATATTTCAAGGTGTAAAAGTAAGTTTTTTGGTAGTGTAGATAAAATTCAAAGCTTGAAAGGGGGTTTCATGGAATATTTTATTTTGGTGTTCAGAAAATAAAATAAGATCGAAATGTGATAGTTTTTTGTGGAAACTAACCCTCACTTATTACATGCTGTGAAAATGGATTACATGTTATGTAAATCCTCACTACTATAATGTTTGAAGTGTCTTCCAGCTGCTCAGGGTTTTTGAACCGTACAACTTCAACATCACTCTCTCAACTCCAGTTGACCCAATGACCCATTCTTATATGTTCTTGGAATTCCTTCATCAATAAATGATTCCTCGCTACCTCTTTCGATCCTTAGTGACCATTCATCGTTCCAAGGTAGGTTATACATATTTTTTCTATTTTATTGATCTATTTCCTCTATAATCTTTTTTCCATGTAATTTAATGTGATCTTCAATGAATTTAATTGGGATTCCTTAGTGGTGTATTTATGTGATGGTGTTGTATCATCCTTAGATGGATATAGATCTTACAGGATAATTGATTGGTATACATTGTATTGATATGTCCTCGTGAAAAAAAATGTTAATGACCTTTTGTGGTAGGGGAATAATTTCATCTCTATTTATTAATGTTTAATTGTAATGAAATCATTCTTATCCCATTGGATCACAATAAAATAAGCTTAATAATTACATGAAGAGGATTAAATATTTGGTATTGATTGCATAGTTATGTTGTTTCTTTATACTATGATAACAATTTTGTTATTTATTTTCTTGATAGTGTGATATCAATGCATTTCTTGGTATATAATTTTGGTCTTGATGGAAATTGGTAAATAACATAATTCCATAATTAATTGATAATTAATTGGAAGTATAGTTAAAGAGTCATGATCAATGAATCTGGTTGTTGTTGTAGAAATTTTATGATAATCAAATTGAGTCAGGTATGCACATTTAATTGAATTGGTTAATAAACCACTAGCATGATGATTCTTGTTGATAAAGTAATTAAAGTCAGGTTAATTTAATTTTTTAATTAATTTGTGATATCTTGTGATATATTACTATTTATTTTTTCTGTAGTTGGAACATATGAATAATGAATCAGTTAATTAAAGATAGAATATGAACTAGTTATCTGATAAAAAATAATTCCTTTTAGGGCCAGACATTCCCAATTTCTTGCAAATGACATGTCAAATATACAATGGATCCTTGATATCTCATTTTGTGCGATGGATGAATTCCTTACTTGGGTCGAGAGCCCGTTTCTATGTTTTCCTTAGATTCTTATGACTCTATATGGTTATGAGACTTGTGGTATGTTGGTTAGGGAGGCCTAGATGTGATGTGATTATCATATGGGTAAGCCTGGAGGGATATTGTGGTATGTGGGGTAAAGAGTCCTAGTTTTTTTGGAAGCATTTGATACCATTAGTTACGAGTTTATTATGATTATACTTGTGGTGTTAGGGAGGATTTGAATATGTTGAAACAATTTAATGTCGGTCTTACTCAGTGAAACGAAAGAAAGATGATTTTTTAAATTTTTTGTCTTCTTTACTTTCTCCACTATTTGGGGCATATGATTTGTCGTACTGTAATTCCATGGGAGGTAAATATGTCTGTGGTATTCATTGTTCATTTTGTGATTATATTCTCCTCGTTGGATGTGTCTACACATATTCTCTAAGTTGAAAAGACTCTATGGGTAGTTCATCTAATCACAAATTCCCCCTTGTGTTTGTTATATTAGAATTTTTTCCAAGAATTTTTGGAAATATGGAAGCAGGTAATGATTGTTATATAAATTAAAAAATAATTTACCCATGGTTTTGGAGATTTCTGGGATTCAATGATGAGGTTATAATTCCATGAAACTATGGACTTGGTTTGGTTAATCTTGGGGGGTGTGGGAAATTGATGGGATAATAATGAAATGAAATTTTGAAATGATAATTGTTAATAAATTATTAATTAATTAATTAATATAATGTACTACTGATAAAAATGGATAAAGTAACTTAATTTATCTTATTAAATAGTTCTGTACTTATAGGATATATTGTCTTAGTAGTGGTTGCTGAGAGTCTGAGAGAAGATATCTATATTTGAGTCAAATAATATGTTATTCACATTGTGTGGTTGTGAGATATATTATATCTTGAAATTTTGGAGTTTTTATACGATACTCCACCTTATTGGTTAGGTCAAATAGAACCCTAGGAATTATGAGCTCTGGGGGTGTTTTCCCAAACATTCTAGTCAGAGGATGGAGAGATAACTACCCCCTTTGGACCTGTTCTCTTATCTAGGTATTTACAATTGCTGGTATGCACTGTGGTTTGGTTTCCCTATATATGTGTGTATAGGGATGTAATGTCTTAAGGTTATTTCAAACACATATATTCTAGATATAGTTTCTTAAGGGGTATTATAGGTAATATATGTGTGGGATGTGATGGTAGGAGGATCTGTATTCGGTGTATGGGCTATAATGGATTGAGTTGGAATACCCTATGTATGATACATGATACGTGGGATACGGTGGCTCTCGAAACTACATTGTTACACTGGTTATGTTAATGTGGTAGTGTGATGTACGAGGTGCATGTGGATGTATGAGTTGTGTGTTGTGGTGCTCCACCCAGGCATCTACAGGCCAGCCTTTTGGGGAGTGATGCTCAGGATGTGCAATGTTGGGGAAGTGGTAGCAGGTTATCCTTGATATTCTTCATTATATAATATTCTCTTGTATGTGTTGCCTAGTGAGATTATACATAGTGAGGTTGGAAACATAGTATACATATTTAGGTAATGAGTTAGTTTCACTTATTGTTCACTATGCTTTATCATGCTTTCCATAATTTTTTATAAGAGGATCCAGGGAGGATCCTACTGAGTATATTTTTATAATCACCCTATGTATAAATAAACTATTTTCAGGTATGTTTGAGGAAGTTAGAGATCATCCTGGTTACTACTTGCTTTTCTCTCTTAGTATTTTCTTCATCATTGTGGGATTTATCTTATTTACATTCATTTGGTACTTGTAGATTTCTTTTAATTTGTAGTAGTTATAACATGAAATTACTTTTATGTACTTTGGTATATTTTATATTTTACTCTGATAAGGGGTTGGTCTATTTCTATCATATCTCTTTATTCATCATGTGTTTCTCTTAGAGGGTAATGTCTCCCATCTTCATGATTATTATACCATGGATGCTAGTCACCAACTCCAAGTCTTCTAGAGGCAGGACTCATGGGTCACTATCTCCCTTATCCCATAGTCGGCCAAGGAGTTGTACACTTTTTGGGGTGGTGTCATGATAGAGTGGTATCACAGGTCTTTTGAGGGATATGATGGTGTTTAATGTGAGGAATAGGTGAGGATTCATGGGTTGGTAGGGTAACAGTGTAAGTATGTTTAGAATGTTTTGTAAAAAAAGTTGACCAGATGAGACAAATGTATTTTTGGCCACATATTATCTGATTCATGGAACATTTATCTTACAGTCACTAATAAAAGAGTTGATATTGGTTTTAGTGTAGAGACCTAGGAAAAATCATGCATCATTATTCATGGAAACTTGTGTTTAAATTGATGTAACTAAGGATAGGTTAACCTAAAAGAAATAAAATAAAACACTTATTAATGAAACCATCTTCCATATTATAGGTTTATCAGTTCAAAGTATTTATTGATTTTCATGTATGGATTTTGGTCGACATTGTTTTTAGGTTCGTACAGACGAATTTTAGTGGGCTGAGAAAGTAGTTCTCCACACAATATAGGTTGAGGATGATGAAAATTGGAATAATAAACACTGAGAGTTTCAGTGCCAAAGTCTATAGAGGTATTAGGGCTCCGTTTCAGATGCATTCATAAATTAATGGTTAGAGGAGGCTGAGATAGACTTCAATTATATCAATTCTTGGAAGGAGCACTGGGTTTCATTGGTGTTGATGATGTTTTGAGGGGTAGTGAGGAAGTTGAGGTTATTATTCCTTAGAGATTATAAGGATTTTATAGTCTAATAAGAGGTGTTTCGAGACCTGTTTAGATATAAGTTTCATTTTTCAATAAAAAAATGTGGCCATCCTCCGGGAACATATAATTGTTCGGTAGGGGACCTCAAGTGTGCGAGAGTTTAGAATCTTTTCTGGGAATATTTTATAATATTCTTCATACCTATTTCTAAATGAAGAGAAAAGGGAGAGACATTTCGAGAAGGCTTTGTTTCCATTGATCCAGTGCCAGGTCACCATGTTTAATCTAAAGACATATCAT
The DNA here is from genome assembly GCA_963277665.1 of Viscum album. Lineage (NCBI taxonomy): Eukaryota > Viridiplantae > Streptophyta > Magnoliopsida > Santalales > Viscaceae > Viscum > Viscum album. The sequence continues at coordinate 673,900,644 of OY728133.1, forward strand.
GAGGTGGTGGTAAGATAAGAGGCCTTCAAGAGAACGTTATCTAGAAATGGATCGACATAAGAGGAGAGTCATCAGTATTCTTCATGAATAATAGATATGGTCTGGGTTTCACAATTATCCAAAAAAAGATCTTTTGATCAGTTGGGGGTAGGTCCCAGCCAATAAAGACTTGTTTCTATGGGTAATTGAAAAGCATACCTATCCCAAGTGACCATACCCTTGTTTTTCATATGGATGCTGAGTTCATCAGTGGAAAGAGTTCCATACCTTTATTATCAGACAGTGTGTACCATCTATTCTACTTCATGTTTATCCATTGAGGCTGTTCCAGATGAGGTTGAAACATCAAGTTTCACCAGATTTGAATCTTCATACAACATATGGGGTAGGCATAGGACAACCCCAGGATGCTCCCCATCATCAAATATAAGATAAAAACCATGAAGGAGGTCTTCATCATGGTCTGAGAGGTCCTGGAGAAAGTTGTGGTCAAATTCATAGAATTGATAACATTGGGTGAGCCAAATGTCATTCAAGGTACTATTTTTTTGTTTATTACTTTGTTTCCCTCCTTGTTTGATTTAGGAGTGACACACTGCATCATATCCCCAGCCATTTTCCTTGCTATGGGACATGAGGTAGAGAGACTTCTAGTTCCCTTTGTGTTGAATACCCTAGTTGGAGGTCAGGCTGACTTTTTGGAAGTATGTTGTGATTTTGATCTAGTGATGGAGTAGAAAAACCCCTTGGGATATTTCATATGACTTCAAATACAACCATATGACAACATCATTTGCAAGGATTATTTGAATTCATTGTAGGATATCTTGGATTTCATTTGGTGTTAGGTTGCGTTATTCAATACATTTGAGATACATCAGTGATTGTTGATGAGAAAGACCATTGGATAGAGCAGTGTCATGGTCCTTTCTTATCAACATTGATGGCTGATCTGGTTCTTGGTTATTCGGAGGTTTTATAGTTGTCATTTCCTAGGGTCATAGAAGAGTTTCCTAATTTCATTCCAGAAGCATTTGTATCGTTTCCCATTAAATGACAGTTTGAGTTTAGGATCGAATTATAACCATTCATGCATCCAATCTCAATGTCTCTGTATAGGATGGTGTCTTACGATTTTTTTAGTGATTTTTATATAGCTTTATGGTCTTCTACAGTGTGTTTTTGTTTAGCCAACTATTTTAAAAAGGGGTGAACCGGTTTTTCTTGTGATGAAGTATGATGGTAGTTTTCATTTGTGTATCGATTATTGTCACTTGAACTAATTGATAGTGAAGAACTGCTATACTCATCCATAGATTGATGGTTTATTCGATCAACTAAATGTTACAAGTTTGTTCATGATGATCAATTTTTTATCAGGAAATCATTTAATGTGATTAAAGTATGAGGATATTCCGACAACAAAATTTCATTATTGTAATGGGAATTATGAGTTCATTATGATGTTTTTTGGTGTGATGAATTCTCTATCTATTTTCATGGGGTTAATGAACACTTTATTCCATGAGTTCCTCAATAAGTTCATTGTGATTTTCATTGATGATATCCTTTTTCACTCCACATCTGATGAGGATCATGAAAATAATTATTTTTCCGTTTTGGGAGTGATTCTCTATGAGATGTTATTTTGGATTTCTATAGATTGTATGTTTTGGGTGTAGGATGTCTATTTAATAGGGAATTTCATGTGAGGGTAGAGAGTAGTTGTGGATCTATCGTAGATAGAAGTTGTCATGTATTGGGTTTACCCCAAGACAATGGTCAAATTACAGAGTTTCCTTGGACATGCGAGCTATTACAAGTGGTTTGTAACTGATTTATCTTCGGTCGATACCCTCTTACAGTGTTCACCTGACATGATTAGGCTTTATTGTAGACTGACTAGTGTCATTGAAATTTTTAGTATCTGAATGAGAAGTTATTTCGTTATCCAATTCTTTTTCTACCTATAGAAGGAGATAAATTTAAGGTTTTCTTTGATGATTCACATCTTGGGATTGGATGTGTTTTGTTCAAATATAGATTGGTAATTTCTTATGAGTATCATAAGTTACACCCCCATGAGAGTAAATATGCCATCCATGATCTTATGTTCGTAGTAGAGGTGTTTTCCTGTATGTTTTGGAGACATTACCTTATCGGTGAGCACTTTGCGGTCTTCACCAATCCAAAATCCTAAGTTATCTATTCTCCTAGTGTAAAATAGACTTATCCCAATATCAAATAATTGAGTTCTTAAAATACAAATACATTTAAATTATTTATGCACCAGGAAAGGGAAATATTGTTGCTGATGAAATGAGTAAAAATCCATATAGTGATGTGGTGCATGAATCACGTGATTCCTAGAGGGTGAAGAAAGATCATTCATATTTTCACCTAGATATGGGTTTTTTGGGGGAATAGGTTTCCTTTTTTAGATGATGGTGCATTTATTTATCGTGTAGTAGGAAAAATATTACCAATTTGGGGATCTAGGTGTGAAGGTTTGGAGGGAAAATCTTAATTTTTGTGAATCCCCTAATGGTTGGTCTGAATATTAACGTCACCGAGTTTTCTTTTTTGGATTTCCTTTCATTTATTTTGAAATGCATGATATGGTTATTATATAGTTCCATAGTTTACCCCTTGCAGTACATCATGGCATGATTAAGATGTACTGAGCCCTAAGAGGTCAGTTTTGGTGGCCTGGGTTGAAGTATTCAATTATGGTGTTTGTTTCTCAATTTTTGGTCAACTAGAAGGTGAAGACCATGAACTATCTTCCTGATAGAGTTTTACCACCATGAGATGTTCCTAGGTAGAAGTGGTAGTACATATAAATGGACTTTATTACTGTTATTCTTCTATAATAGGGAGGATGTGATGCAATATGGGTGGTAGGGTATCATTGGGAGAAATTGTCCTATTTAATAGGGATCAAGGATTCTAAATCAGTGGAGGTTTTTAGGCTAGTATCTAGATGAGGTGGGGAGACTCCAAAGATTCCCAACGATGATCATTACTGATCATGATCTCCATTTTACCTCCAGAGTGTCGATATGTTTCCCGGATTCTTTTGGTTTTCAACAGTAGCTTATCACAACCTTTCATTCCTAGATGGATGGTAAGATCGAGCAGATCATCCATACTCTCAATGACAGGTTGCACTCTTGTTTCCTTGATTTTGGAAGTTTGTGGATGAGGAACTTTTCCTTGGTTGAGTTCACATAAAATAATATTTTCCAATCCATCATCCGTATCGAGCTGTTTAAAGCCTCGTGCAGCCAACTTTTCCATTCCCCATTATGTTGGACTAGGGTTGGAGTGTCATTAATTCTTGAGATGGAATAGGTACAGAATAAAAAAGATATTCTTCAGGTAATTAGAAAGAGGTTGAAGGCAGAAAATGATCTTCATAAATCCTATTACGATCATAGGAGGAGACCTATGGTGTTTTTTGTTAGGGATCACATGTTATTAATGTTGACTCCCCATCAATGTATGTGAAGGTTTGGTCATGGGAGTATCATTTTCCATTGTTTGTTGGTCCTTTTGATGTTTTGGCTCAAGTTGGAAATTTCACATATCAAGTAGAACATCCCATGTAGATAAGTCGGATACACAATGTTTTTCAAATGTCGTAGCTCCGTCATTATCTTTATGAAAACTCTCACATCATCGATTGAGGTGATATCAATGTTTATGATGATGAGACCCTCATGGAATGGATTTTGGAGACCAGGAACACCAGGAGAAGGTGTTTCTCTGGAATTCTATCCCCTTGGTTCATGTCTTGTGGTAGCATGGTGGTGTGGAGGAGAGTACCTGAGAATGTGGGTCACATACGTGAACTCAGTGACCCATGTTGTTTGATTTTTTTCCCTTCTCATGTAACATTTTCTATTTTATGGTTGTAAAACCATTCTGGTTATGATATGGCCTTATCTTGTTTCTTATCATTTCTTGATCTCCTTTGAGAGGAATATTTCCCAAAAGAGTGTTTTCAAGATGTTTGTGGTTGTATCATGGTTTTACACGTGTTCCTATAGTGAGGTGGTGAGCTCATATGGTGGTGAAATATTTTAGATGTATCTGACTAGGTGGATATTCGGATGACCCCTCTTCTATTTTCTCTCAACATATGTTTTGAATTATTGAGGATGAAAATGTTCTGAGAGTTATCTTATGTAAGGATTTGGATCCACATGGATAAACCCTTTGTGTGTTTCTAAGGATTGTGGAGTACAATAGAGGATCAGAGGATATCTTGCAGTATTCGGGTACTAATAGATTCAATCAGGGATCTCTCACTATGTGAAAGTGGTTCTCATTCCATGTAGAAATATTTGTCAACCTGAAAGGGGGTTTGATGACATGAAATCTTTTCGGGATTGAAAACAAAATCAAAATGTTACAGTCTATTTTTCATAAACTAACCTCAAGTAATTTCATTATGTGAAATGAGATTACACGTCATGTAATGCTCTACTTCTATAATGTTTTAATTGTTTTCCCGCACCATGGGTTTTTTAAAAACTACGGATACAATAGAAATATATTGACTCCAAGTGACCCACCGACCCGTTATTCAATATTCTGGGGATTATTTTGTCAATTAACGATTCCTAGCTCACTAATTCAATCATTTATGATATTTCTACGATTTGAGGCGGTTTATACATACATTTTTTTTCTTCAATCTATTTTATCCTGATTTTTTCCATGTGATGGTATGTGATATCCAGTGTTTATAATGGGGGTTTTCTTGGTTGTGTGTTGGTGTAATGATGATGTAGAATCCTCGTATGGATTCAAATATTCTGGTAGGACTTATCAAGATCTGATGCATTGATCTATTATCAAGTGAAGAACATAAATTTCCATTTGAGTTAGGGGATTCATTTCTTCTCTATATATTTTTGTGCAATCATAGAGCTATCATTTTTTATCCCCTTGGATTGTAATGAAATTTAACAAATAATTACTTAAACCACATTTAATAATAGGTATTGCTCGCACTGATATGCAGTTTCTATATACATAGATAATTGTTTTACTCTTTATTTTCTAGACATTGTGATATTTATGTCGTTCTAGGTTCAGCATGATCTTCTTGATGGAAATTGGTAAAAAACATAAAGCCATAATTAATTGAAAATTAATTATAAAATTAGTTAAAAATGTATATTTAATAAATCTGATTTTTTTTGTTTCAATTTTATAAGTGATGAAGGGATTCATGTTTAATAGAATTGGTTAATGAAACTAAATCATATTGATTCTTGTTGATAAATGAATTAGAGGAGTAAGAAATTAATTGTTTAATTATTTTTTGTTATCTTGTGATTGCTTAATATTTTTATTGCATATAGTTGGAAAATAAAAAAAAAATAGGTAAATTTAAGAAGGAATAAGAACCAATTTTTTGGTAAATTATAATTCAATTTTAGGGCCCATGAATCCCATTTTCAGGTAAAGGTCATGTGAGTTATACATTAGAGTAGTGATAGATTGATCTGTTAGAAGTATGAATTCATAATTGGGGCCAGGAGCCCATTGTAATATTTTTTCCTCCTTATTGTGATGTTCTCTAGATATGATATATTTGGTATGTGGGGCAGGGTGGCCCAGATGTGATTCGAGCCTTTGATGACTAATCCTCAATGGATGTTGTGGTATGTAGGGTATCGATTATTAGTTTTTTGGCACTATTTGATGCCTAGAGTGGTGAGATTATTTTGTTTATGCATGTAGTGTTAGGGAGGAAATTAGAGATGATGAAATGGGATGATGTTGGGATGAATCATTGATATGAATGTAAGATTCTTGTTGAATCTATTGTTTTTTTATATTCTTTACTTCTCCAACTGCTTGAGGTAGATGATTTTTCTTACTCCCCTTCTATGGAATGTTAATATGAATTTGATATGACTTGTGTTTTCCGTGTTTATCTTCTCATGGTTTGATATGTCTATTCTCCTCTTATATGTGGAAAAGACATGATCGGTTTTTCATCTACACACCGTGATGGGCCCCTTTTTTTTGGTAATTTAGAATGATTTACTAGAATACCTACAATAAATAATGTGGTAATATTATTTTAGAGAAGTCAATAAATTTTTGACCCATGGGGTTAGAGAATGCTGGGTTGAAATTATGAGGTTACAATTCATAGAAACTGTGGACTCGGTTTAGTTATGCCGGTAGAGAATTTGAATTTTTGTGTTGCCAGTGAAATGATATGTGGAAATGAAAATGGTTAATTAATGAATAATTAATAATTTAATGTAAATTGAAACTGATAAAAAGGGATAAAATAAAATAATGTATCCTTTTAAAAGTTTTTTTATTATAGGAAATCTAGTCTACTTAGTGGGAGTCGTGAGTCTGGGAGATGTTATCTATATTTGATTCTATGACTAGCAGATTCCCATATTATGGTTGTGAGAAAAATTATATCATGTACTTTTTTTATACACTAACCCACCATGTCGGTTTGGAAAATTGAATCCCCGATGATTCTAATCCTTGGTGGCTGTTTTTGATAACATCTTGGTTGGAGGATAGATGGTTGACTACCCCCTTTGTCCAATCTCCCTTCTCTTAGTAAAAAATAGTTCTAGTATTCATTTTGGTTAGTTTTCCCCATATATGAGTTTATAGGGATGTAATGGCTTGTCCTTATTTCATAAAAATATATTATAGATATAGTTTCCTAAGGGATAATATAGATAAAACATTTATTGGTTGTGATGGCTTGAGGAACCTTTATCAGTGTATGGGATTTAATGGCTTGGGATATATTACCTAATGTATGATACACGTTATGTAGGTTTTGGTGGATCATGCAACTATTCAGTTACTTTGGTCACAAGGATGTGGTGGTGTGATGCATGAGGTGAATATTGATCCATGAGGCACGTGTTTAGGTGCTTCGTCCTAGTGTCTACGGGCTAGTCTTTTTATAGAGAGATGCTCAAGATGAGTGACCTTAAGTAAAAGTGGAAAACTAGTGGGGAAGTGGTAGCAGTGTACCTTTAATTTTATATATTATATTATATGATCATGTATGAGATAATTGGTAAGAGTATACATTGTGAGGCTAAGAACTTACTACAACGATTTACATGATGAGTTAGTTACACTTATTATGCACTGTTCTTTATCATGGTTTCTTTAGTTTTTAACAATAGGATCTTGGGATTGTCTTTATGAGTATACTATTATACTCAACCTATATATATATAAACTATTTTTAGCTTAGTTGGAGAATGATGGAAATCATTCTGGTTACTACTAGCTTGTGGGTTGCATGAGATTTTTGGGCTTCATAGTCACTGCCTTCTTTTATTTCATTTGGTACTTGTTATTTTAAATTCAGTTGTATTGGTTCTTGAATGACAATACATTTGACTAAATCTTATATCAAGCTCCTACAATTAGTGATCTATCAACTAATCAATGACACCCTCTCATACAAACTAAATTTCTAAAATTTAAAATCATGGAATATATTACTCTATGAATCATTATCCTCTATTAGGTTAACCCTATTATGGTCAACTAGATTAGCATATAAGTAATGAAACAAAAATTATAATCAATATCTATAAGTAATGAAACAAAACGCATTTTCTAAATAATAATGAATTCAACAAATAATGCTAATTAGATTAATTTTAGAATCCCCGCTAAAAGGTTTTTACGCAATAATCAACATTATTTTACTTAGTATATTCAGTAATCTCTCAGTCCTTACATCAGATCAAATGAAGATCCATTTTACTATACCCAAGATAGTCTTTCTTGAGAATACAAATGATAATTGTGTGTAACGTTATTTCCCAAAAAAATGATTCTTTATTAGTGTCTAACTATTTTTCCACTCTATATTTCATCCATGGATTTGACACCACATTGTATGAACAAACCCCCACTGGTAACCCCTCTTTAGGTGACATTGAATATGAATATGACACCTGAATATTTCCTCCAATAGGACCAAGGATGGTGACAAGAACTGGGAGTATAATCATCCATAAATAAATTATATTAATCTTTATATCATAGGAATATTGATAAAACACCAACGAACATTCTATGATAAATAAATTCTCAATCCCCAACACATATAAATTTAATTCATCAAAATGTATGAATAATGAAATACATAAGGAACAAATATATGGTTGTTACTCTTAATGTAATTTCAAGAATCAAGAATGTAAGAAAATGTTCATTCACCAATACACTCGTGGAAACCTGTATAACCTATTAAGAAAATGTTGATGAAGGATAAAAATGACTCATAGATTAAACAAAAAATCTAACATGGACCAATGCAAGGTCAAATATCAGACATCCTCACTAAGGCTCACTGGTATAATATCATATCCATGTATAGTATGATAATATAAAAAGATTATTTTTAATAAGATACCATAAATTTCAATTCCCGTATATCTAGTTACTCTCAATCCCCAATGAAATGCATATTATGCTTCCATCCCTTCAATATTCACACATCCACATGACCACATAACATATCACAACTATAACCACATATCTATTTCCACATAGTATATCACTCAATCATAACCTCATATGAAATTACCATTATAGTAAAATATCATAAACACAAATGAAATTTATCATGTTTCATCTTCCTTCCATGCATTACCCTTACCATATATCCCTATAATACTCACAACCCACAAAAACAATGATATACATACTCTAACCACTAGAAATTACAACCTATATATACATTCCTAGATCCATCATATATGGTTCTATATTTTATGTGATAGAGGGGAAGAGTGAATAATTAGCTTTATATTCCCTTTATATCATAAATGTTGAGGAAAACACCTGAAATCCATTTCCTAATAGAGAAAATGGTTGTATTACCAAACTCAAGTGGTGGTGCATAATAAATAACAAGGAGATAATATGAATATCATATATCCATGTAATCCCCAACCAAAGGGTCTTTGATAAACTAGCACAAACATAACCCATAATGGAAACCACCTCAACAATAAAACGTTTTGACAACTGTTACCATCACTAAAATTAAATCCAACCATAACAAATAACAAAAAACCATCCAAAAAATAATATTAACATTCCATTTCAACAGTAATTCATAACACACATTTATTCTATACGTTTTTAAAATATGTGTTTATAGACCACCAAGTTTTAAATTCCAAATTTACCACTATGATCCTCATTTTATCCATTCCTAAAATCATTAGATATATTTGATGTTAGAAAATTCATCAATCATTAAACAAAATTACCGCAACCATTACTGTCCCTTTTGAACATATCTATTTCAAGTACCATCACCATTTACAACTTTCATCCAGTTATTATACTCGTTCCTCAAAACCCATAATTCCCACTCCCTGTATAATTTATATCAAAATTAAATCATTTTACCACAATCTAAAACACAATCATATGATAATAAAATAGTCCAATACACAAACCACAACACAACAGAATCCAAAATCCACTATACAAAAATCAAAACTATTTCCTTTCCACAGAACATGCCATGCAACCACTAATATAATTGTAAAAAAACAATATATCATTAGTGAATATAAAACAATAAAACAAATCCTTAAGAAACTAAAATAATAATCCATAAAAATTTTAATCATAGCCAAAGAGATCTGAATATAGAAGAAATAAATGACAACCCTAGTAGTAATTCACTCTAAATATTGTTTTTTTCAAATGTCATATCGTATTAATATATAATCTCTAGTTCCTACATCAATAATTAAACTATATATTTTGATTAATCCATTTCACTACCATAATTATTTTATTTACCACTTATTATTGGTTATTCTAAAAAATCAATAGTAGAGAATAAGTTATTTCAAATCATCCCACATAGTTATCTTAACAGAAATAATGGGAAAACCATAAATGTATATGAAATATCATGGAATACCATAAATTACATGTGAAACACACTCTTACATTATAGTTATTATATTATGTCTAATTATATTACTAATTCAATCCATATTATCAAACCAAATAAATAACAAAAATTTTAATTTTATGATTTTCATATATCTAATTAGTAGAACTCTTGAATCACCAACCTCAACCAAAGATTCAAAAAATAGCATACAATAATGAGAAGGAGACTCCACTTGACCACCAAAAAACACATAATGATAAAAAATATACTATATTCATGATATTTTAATATCAAAACCACAATATAACATTGATATAAATTACACCGCTATCCGAATGTACCACAGTATAAATAACTATAAGATAATTAAGAAGAAGTGAAGAGAAACTTACCAAGGATCAGAAGGTAAATATTTGTTAAAGACAAGGTATAAAAATAACTAAAGGATGGTAAAATATATAAAAACCAAATATAATGGTCACTTAGGTTTTGTTGGATGTTGGGGAAAAAAGAGAATTCAAAAAAATATGAATTTATAACATATAGAAAAATAAAATAATCACAATATGATAAGGGTCCCCACACAACATTAAAAATATGACATGAAATCCACATTGCATCACCATTCCAAATTATGGAATGAACTTATAATTAAAATTTTCTTAATAACAACGGTTATAGAAAAACCCTAATAAATATATCATGAAACTCAAATGTCCATGAATCATGACATTATCCAAAACTCATTCCTCCAAACCAAACAAACCCCAAACCAAACCACAATATAGGGTAATGACATGTGCCATAATAAAAGTCAAATAAATTGATCCAAGAAGTAAAACACATTGGTATTCATTCTATAAAGGGTATATACATATTTAAATCATACTCATGGATTATTAAACCGTGAGTTCATTAATTATTAAATCCTACAGTCCTTCTACCACATCTGAACAACATAGGATAAACTTAAAACACCCACATACAACCATGCTGGAACACTAAACTGTCAGGTTAAAATGTGATCGTATAAGATAACATTGATAGGCCTCATGTTATTATTACACGGATACACTATATATTAAAAATTAAATTGGAACCTCCATGATGTAACCAACCCACTTCATGTTACAACTAGACTTCCACCGTGAAATAGTGTGTAACCGAAATCTCATGTATTCTCTCATGCTTTGTTAAACTCAATACATTCCATAAATCAATACGTTATAACAAAACACACCTTCATGTATAATAACCCTTTCTTTCAACCAACCATTCACTTCCTAGTATGTTGGACCATGCTGAAATAAATCCCTCCAATAATAATTTTAACTCCAACCCCATCCTTTTCCATGTGGCCTCCCCAACTCCTAAAACACCAAGAACACATAACTTTAGAGTCTAAGAAAATCAGTTCCATTAAATTTCTAATTTAGTTAAATGTAAATCATGATTTTAGATTTTCCATTTCCTTTTTAAATTTTTATTAATAATTTTTATTTTTTTATTTTTATTTTTTTTATTTTTATTTTTTTATTTTTTATTTTATTTTTTATTTTATTTTATTTATTAAAAATAAATAGAATTCATCATTGGTATTATGCTTTAATGAGTAAAATAAAATATTTATTTATGTATATTTACATATTAAAACAAACCTGTTTATTTTACTTTTTTATTTATTTGAAGTGAATTAAAATTTTAGGATTTTATTTTTTATTTTATTTTTTCAAAAAAATGTACTTAATAAATGTTTTAAAAAATTAAAATATAAATAAATAATCACATTGAATTACTTCCATAAATTATATATTTATATTTTATTTTATTATATAACAGCTTCTATATATTTAATTGTAATATTCAAAATTAAAATCAATAACTTAGTTTTATTCAATTATTATTATTAATTATTTTATATAAATAACATTTTATTTTATTTTTTAATTAATTTGAGTTTATATTTTTCCTTTTTTATGGTCTTTTAGAATTCAATTTGAAATTAAGTTTTTTAATAAAATTTAAAATGAATAGTTTTTTTATTTTTTCCAATTAATTTTTGTCATATTTTAGTCTCTAAAATAATTGTGGATTTGTTATTTTTAAATAATATATGGTATTTAATTTTTAAAAAAATTTATTCGAAATTAAAATTAGATTTTTGGATTTCAATTTTTTACGAGTATTACTTTTTATTGTTAATTTAATTTAATTTTATTATTATTATTATTATTCCTTATTATAAATATTTATTTTTATGTAGAATAACTTTTTTCTTGAGTATTTTAATGTCTATAATTATAAATATAATTTTATTTATTATTTTAATATTTTTTATATCAGTAATTTATTTTATCCAAGCATAGTCATTGATGACATCCTCAATATATTGAAAACTAATAAAATATATTTTAAAAAATTATTTTCCCATATTATTTTTCTAATTTTTTTTTATTTTTACGGATTTTATTTATTATTATATTTATTTTCTTATTTTTTACCATTTCATATGATAATGTTCATATTATATTTTTCAGTTTTATTTAAATTCATATTAATGTTTTCATTGTTGGAAATTTTATTTCCACATTAGAAATTATATTTTTAGAATTTTTTATTTTATTTTTTTATAGTATATATATATATATATATATGTTATATTTTTTAATTATTTTGATCATCTTATCATTTTAACATAAAGGGTGTTTCTTGATTGGTTAAATTCATTTAAAATTAAAATACTTTTTTGGATTATTATAAATATTAAATATTATATTTCTATAATGTTATTTTATTTTTATATATTAGTTTTATATTACTTTATTTTTTATATTTTTTAAATTATTTATCAACAATAAATGTTTTCCATAATTCTTTTAAATTGGTATAAAATAATGTTTTTTACATTTTATGTTTATTACATCATGTTTAGTATTTATTTTAGTTTCCAATGTGAGTGATGTTTTTCTTCATTTTTCAAATATACTTGAATGTGAAAATAATATTATAATTTATTTAATTTTTGACAAAAAAAATTCAGGTTTCTTAAATTTATTTTAATACCAAATATATTTTTTCTTTTTTTGGGCATATAATTATATTTATTTTTCATAACCATATTTTTAAAGGAATGATGTTAGCCATCATTTTTTAAATTATATGAATATAAGTTTAAAATCATTATTTACTATTTTAATCTATTTTAAATTTTTAGATTTTTTATTTTTTAATTTAAAAGTTTTATACATAATTTTTTGATATTATTCAAGTTAATCAAAATAACTTTTTTTTCATTTTTCAGTTTTATGTGTTATTTATTTATATTTTTTATATTCCAATTAATAATCTGATTAATTTTTATTTAATATATAATTTTATATCATAATAATTTTTCATCATGAATATTTAATTTTTATGAAAATAAACCAAAATGTTATAATTTTTTCATCATTTCCGTTTTATATTATTTTTTTCATTTTTAATAAATTAATAATTTTCAAAATATTCCTAAAAAAAATTAGAATAAACACTTTTTTTATATTTTTCAACATTAAATTTATTTAAATGGTTTTCTTCTCTTGTCGAATAATGTTTTCTTCAATTTATTAATTTATACACAAGTAAAATATATTTATTTTTTTATAAAAAATTTAAATTAATTTGTAGTTCTTATGGATTTCAATTTTAATTTATTATTTAATAGAATAATGTTTATCATAAATTTTTATTAATTTTAATATATAAAATAATCAAGTTTAATATTTTACCATTATAATCTCATTTTTACTCTTATTTGATATTATTTTTTATTTTTATTCTTTAAATTTTCATTATTTTTGAAATTAAATAAAATTATTTATTATTTATATTTATTTTAAAAAAGTTTTATTGGAAATAAAATTATTTTTCTATACTTTTATTCTTTATAAATTATTTCATAATAATGATATATTTTATAATTTTAAATTTTTTGAATGATTATTTTGAATATCTAAATGTTTTACCATTTTCCCTCTTTTTGAATTTCATAATTGGTTGTTTTTTTATATAATTTTTACATTTAGTTTGTTAATTTTTTCCCTTTTTGTTTATAATACAAAAAATATATTCATCATTCTTTTCATAGAAACATAAACAATATTTTCATATTTTAATTTTTTTCATAATATTTTTATTTTTAATTTATTTTTTACTAAAATGTTTATTAATTTTCTATTTATATTTATTAAAATAAAATTTCAAATTAATTGGGTGGATTTACACTAAAATTACACACCACCACACAAGAAGTAAAAGTAACACTCTCTCAAAAACTGGTTGTATTTGATGTTTAATTTTTTTATTATCATTATGATTATTTCTTCCATACATATCTATAAATGAACTATAGGCCTTGTCAAAATATTCGATAAGCATATTTTTAACATCATTTAGACTGATGGAATCTATGGAAAGAGAATTTTCACTATTGATTGAGGTAAATGTGTGGAACCCTTTTCTTATTATGGCATTAGAATGAAGTTACTTTGATTCATCAATGAATCACTCATTGTAATATTTATTTGGTTTTCCTTGTAGAATAATTTTTCTTCCACATACATTAAATAATGTTTCATTATTGGCTTATAAAATGGGAATTTTTTTATGATCATGTCTATTTTCATGCTCTTAATGGATTTTACTGGTCTATTAAATCATAGGTTAAATGTCTACACGATAAATAGTAACCCATGATCTTTTGAGGCACTAATCAGTTATATGATACAGTTAGAAATATATGTGCAATGCCTTCAAAACTAGATGATCGAGCCATCAATGGTGATATCAGCTCACTATATAAAATTTAGGAATTTATAGGTTTTGCCTTTAATGAAAAGTATAGATGTTACTCCTTTCAAACTAAGTAACTATATCCATGGATGTCTATAAAGATAGGGAATATTAATCCAAAAAAATTAATATGAAACCTGTATGGTATTTATTTTTAGTCTCTTAAAAGGTTTGGTATGTTTAAAACGGTGTTCATTCATCATAATAGATATATTCTTATTTGGAGGATATGTCACAACAAACTACCCACTACTGATATTTTATTCTTCACTGGTCCATATATTACATTGATATACCAATTTTCATGGAGACTACTTCTAAATATCATCTTATTTTCCTCCTATTTTAACTTTCTAAATCGGTCTTTAAATTTTCCTTTAGTTGGTTTCTCTATGAGAAAATTCTCGGGGAAAGCCTTAGCTCATTAATGGTGATTTAATGGACCTCTAATTGAACATAAAAATGTATAATTTCATTCCCATTATGGTGTTATAAAAATTATTTTATTTTCATGTTCTTTTAGGAGATCAATGTATATATAAATAGAGGCATCCGTATTTCCACTAAAATTTAAAATGGTACAGTGAATGAATACCTTTATGACCCTATTATTATACACTTCCATGGTGTTAATTTTCTGCACCTATGGAACCATATGAAAACAAAGATATTTAATGGATGATATCACTCCCACCTTATGTTAAGGTAAACAGGGATAGTCCTCCCATGTGGGCCTTAATAATTTCTAGTTATGATGGAATATTTAGAAATAATATCAAATTTATTAAGAGGTCATTTTCTTCTTTCCTTGACACTCATATGGATTTTGAGTTTAAGAAACAGGTAGGCATCTATGATGTTAAGAATGTCTAGAATCATAACTGAAACCATTGTTGTATTAGGATATAATCTAGGAATGTTTTAAATTTGATGAAACACATGTCTTTCAACGTTTTATGGAAACTTTACTCGGTATGAAAGAATTACCTCACATTGATTGGTAGGATGAATATTCACATTATAGTATATGTATGGAAGTTAACTTGGTGGAGGATACTATCTTAAATAAGGATGTGGAGGATCATGACTCTTTTTGGACTTTAGGGTTGAGTAACCTTCTTTTTCATTTCTATTTTTTAAATGTGGAAAGGGATGTCTACACTCGTACAACCTAGTTTTCTCATGTTTCATACAACTCATTTTTTTATTTTGATGATTGGGGAAGTGTCTCCCTATATCACCACACAAAATATTTATTATTAATAAAATAATTTTATTGTGTATTTTTAAATCTATTTGGAATTAATGAATATTTTATAATTTTTTTAGTTTTTTATTAGTATAATTTTTTCATGGTTATTTAAATTTATTTGAAATTCAAAAAAACCATATTGTTTATTCATTACTAGATTACAATTTTTTCATATTTAATTTCTTTTATATGATATTAATATTTTTATATTATTTAATATATTTTTAATAATATGCAGTTTTATTTTTTTAATTAAAAGAGAAAATATATTCCTTTTGATACTTCATCATTTTATTTATTTATTAAAATAATCATATTATTTTTAATTTTATATTAAACTATTTGAAAAAAAATATAATATATGTTTTTTAATTTTTTTCTTTTGTTGATTTATACATTTTTAAATAAAATATTATACTTACTTATTTTTTTAAAATTATATAAAAGTAAAATAATTTTTTAATTCTATATTTATTATTTCTCTAATTAATAAAAAATTATGATTTATTCATTGTTTTATATTATTATAATTTAAAATAGGTTTTTTTTATTTCACTATTTTTTTATTATTCTAATTTTTTGTAAACATTTTTTGTAAAAAAATTTAGGAATAGATCTTATAATGTTCCATAGAAACATTAACCATCTTGGAATCCATACTTGTATTTGTTGTTAGAAATGTATATCATTATAACACACATATATAATGATGGTTACATGGTTTCTGATGCGCTATAAAAAAATGTGATGATGTCTCGAGACTCTACGTGGCCTTCTTGTTTTTTTAATGTCCTTCTACTTTTATATTTCTCAAATATAATTGGAGCTCTTTATACACGAATATCTTAAATCTATCATGTATTCATACTTTATGTAAATTTGATGGGTGGGAATGGTATTCTTACCCATGTCTCATATCATTTATATTTAATTTTTTCATATCATTTTTTTTATTTTTATTGTTTTCTATTTTTTAATAATGTGATGATTTTGATGGTTTTAAATTAATTTTAATTCCAATAAAATATGTAGATCATTTTAAACAATTTTTACTAATTTTTTCATTTCATTATTATAATTTTGATTATTTTTCCCTGAAGTAATAATTTTTTATTATTTTTTATCCTCATTAAAATAAATTTATGTGTCGTGGACATAATATTTTAAATATGAATAAATTTTTCTTATTTTATTTAAATTAAATTAAATGGAAAAAAATTAATTACTAATTTCTTCATTTTTATTTTTTAATAATTTTAAATTTATTTCTTTTTTATATTCATAATAATATTTTATTTTCTAAATTTATTTTAAATTTATTTAAAAAATAATTTTCTTTTATTTTTTGTAATTTTTATATTATATAATATTATTTTATTTTAATTCATTTATGTAGTAATTTTCTATTTATGTTTCAGTTTATAATAGGATGAATTTTGTTATTGAGTTTTATTTTTTATTTAAATGTATAATATATTTTTAAGTTCTTTAATATGAAAATGTTTTCTTGATTTTTTTATTTATTTTATTTTCAGTGGCCCTATCCTTTGAAACTCATTATTTTGGTTGTTTCAGGAGATGGTGTGATGAGAAGAGATTTGAGGAAGAGAGGTAGAGGCTTAGTTTTGATTCCATCAAGGGAGAACTAGGTCGCGACATGGCTATTTGGGTCGCGATGTGAGGAGATCATCAAAGTAGAGTGGTCAATTTCCTGTTGATTTGTTGTGACGTGGAGGATGTGTCACGAAATTAAATCGTGTGTTGTGAGAGTTAGACTTAATTTTGGGATCTTGGTGAAAGAATGATAGAAGATGTTGTAATGTGAAGGGTTATATGAGAAATTGTCAAATAATTCACTCTTAAAATATGTGGTGAATGACTGTAATGATGTTTGAAGACTCTAATTATTTTTCCCTTTACATATTCATTGGAGGAGATATAATATTTCAGTTTTGGTAAGATGTGTTATTGTAAATTTGTTAGAGTTTCCATGGATGATATTCATGATTTGTTTGAAGAATTTGTGGTATGGGGCATGGGAGGCTTGTTTCGGAGGTCTCTCTAGTTTCTTTATCATGATAAACCTTTCGTTGTCACTTAATTTGGACATGGTGGTCAAGATTATGTTGCACTATTTAGGTGGCATCATAATATAGTTCTTTGTTCACAATGCAACCTTCCTCAATGATATCGATACAAATATGGTTGTTTGAGATTAATAGAAAGGAGATATAGGGGTTTCAGTGTGTGGTTTTCTATGGAAAATTATAGATAACCTCTTCATTGTGTGATGGTTGTGTTCCATGACATTATAATTTTTATTATATGTTTAAATCTAAGACATTTTCTAAATTCCACCCTTATTTATCGTTTATGTCAATCATAGGACATGTTTAATGTATTTTCGGGTTACCATTCAATGTATTTTCACATACATGATCCTTGTCTTCTAGTGATCCATTGTTTTTGATCCATTATGTGTTGATTCCTTCTAATTATTGGTTCTATTTACATATTTTCCTCAAAGAGGGGATTTGTAGTGTATGTCTTTGGTTTTGGTAATTAATCACTGTGATTTAGGTTTATTAAGTTTCCCATCATACAGTTTGGGTATTGTGCCCATCTTCATTTTATTCATGATTGAATAGTTGGCATCAAATATTTGGATGGGGATGTGGATTTATGAATTCATCCTATAACTTATGGAATAAATTACAAGACTAAATTTATATAATTAAATCCAAGGAACCATTTTTATTTATTCCCTGCATGTTTGGTTGTGCCTCTCTGATTTCTCATGGTTGTATGGATGGGATACATTCGAGGGAAAAAATATAAGAAAAAATATAATTAAATAAAGATGAAAATTTTTGTAATAATATTATAAGGTAAATATGTAAATTCAAATGCTTTATGTGTTTCATTAATATTTTTTATCTGTTTGTATTTTTGACAAATATTTACCACTGATATTAGTTTGTAGTAAAACCTTTAAAAAATCATAATTAGAAATACACTTAAACATGGTAATTGAATAATAGATTGTGAAATCATGAATCTAGGAAGATGTTGTTAATGATTATTATGTTTTGTGTTATGGTTTCTATTGTATAATTTTTTTATAATGATATTGAACATGTTTTGTTGACTTAGTAAGTTGGAAATGGGGAGTTTTGGTTCTTTTTTAATTTTACCCAACATCAATCAACTATAATATATTTTATGTGATAGAGGAATAATCTAGAAACCGGGAATTATAGTATTAATAAACTTAATGATGAATTTTAAAATTGATTATAAAATAAAGAAATGTGAAATTAAATTTTAACATGATATTGAAGTGGTTAAGACATGCTATTTGATAAAATTAAATAAGGAATTATTTTCTAATAACTATTGATGACTGAAATATATAAACATGGATATAGTGAATCTGATAAATCATGAATTAATGTCATAAAATGGGATACGATTTGAAAAATTGGTTAATATGGAAAAATGAATGGAATAATGAAATTAATATGTCTGGTAAATGATATTTTGTGAGAATGGAAATGATAAGAAAAATTTCAAGTTATTATTATAAAAAAAAATTCTGATATATTTAGTTATGAAAATTGTGGTGATTTGTTATGTAAAGTAGTATTTTGGTGTGTGGTTTCCATGTTGTTAATTTGATATGGTGTTAGTGGTTATGGGGTTGTAGTGTGGAATAAAGGGATTAAATAACACCTCATATCACCATAACAATGATTATATTACCCATTTTTAATTTAATTTTTTGTAAGTTTACGTTTTATGTTATTTTAATATGAATTAAAATTTTCCATAAAAATATTCTCTATGTATAGTTCTCACACGGTCATGCAAAAGTGTTTTAAACTTTAGAGGTAAAAAATTTATAGGTGAATTAGTTAACATGGTGACAGATAGATATATTTTTATTGTATGTATAGTTTAAGGAAAACCATGGATTTACCTTTATGCATGGACCTAATCTAATTTATGTAGTTCTAAAAAGTATTGTCATGCATAGGTAGTCTTAGATTGGGATTAAACCATACGAGTACCAAGAGGATCAATTTTAGCTTTTTGTGAATAAGGGTTTTTCTACATTACTTGTATATTCTTAGTATTAACCATGAAAAACAACCATCCATAATTTTGGTACATAAATGTTCTTATTTGTAAAGTTAGAGTACAATTTACCAAACTGTGTGTCCAAGACATGCGACCTACCCAGTTTATTAAAAATTGGTTTTTTAGATTTCCCCTATAAGTCCCCAGCCTTAAACCTTACTTAATCTTGAGTTATTACAAGATTACACATTGAGGATCTTTTCAGGGTTAGAATTTTAGAGAATTAGATCATGAAACTTGCATTGCATTCCACATTTAAACAAAGTGGTTACATAAAATACAGTATTCATTCTTCCCATCAACGGAAACATTTTTAAAATAAAACATGGATTCTTTCTTGACACATTCTTGACATTATCATCACATCATGCACCTTTCCCTTGACCTGTGAAGAAACATTTCAAAAACATGGTATGAGCATAAAAAGCTCAGTAAGGGTTATAAAAATATGGGAAGGAATCATGAGTTCATATATACATAATAATTAAACCATACTTTACCCATAAAACATAGGCACTTTACCATACCTCATCAAATCATGAATAAATCATAGAAGTCATAAGACATAAAAGGTAACTTGAGGCATTCATAATATTCTTACGTAGGGAGTAACCCTTTTGATTACGTTTGGAATACCCACCATAGTATATTCCCTAAATCTCTTCGGAGAAACCCTGATGTTTCACTCCTTCGCGTTACCCGATGCATTGGAGAGCTATATCGGGCTCACCCGCCCTTAGTTTATCACAGAACCACCCATCTTCATAACAATTCCCAAGAACCATAATATAATCATAGCACATAACATAAGCATAAATGAAAGATATCATTCCCACATTGAAAAAACAATATAACATTTTTAGATATTGAAATATTGAATCCATTCTAAAAAC
Source organism: Viscum album (assembly GCA_963277665.1). Taxonomy (NCBI): domain Eukaryota; kingdom Viridiplantae; phylum Streptophyta; class Magnoliopsida; order Santalales; family Viscaceae; genus Viscum; species Viscum album. The sequence continues at coordinate 673,921,711 of OY728133.1, forward strand.
CATTTTCAAAACCATTTAAAACATTTAATAAAGAGATTTTTGAATCAAAGTGTCCCATACCACCTTGAAGCTTTTAACATTTTAAACCATTAATATCCATAAAAATAAATTCATAAAACCATTTTGAAAACATGGATAAGAACAAATAATTAAAACATTTAAAGCGATATTTTGGTTTAAGGGTTTTTACCAAAATTAGAGACACTTGAATAGAATAATTGAGTAATAACATTTAATTATAACATTATAATATCATGAGAATAAATGGATTCATGATATAATATTCCAAAGGACAGTATATAAACCATATAAGAGTGAATTGGTGTATAACAACAATTAAGTCTCAATAGAAATGTAAAATGCGATGAAATCCCTTATAAAGAAGGTATCCTTAAATTAAGGATAAATCAATCTCAAAATTATGTGTGAAAAATATAAATACACCATATATAAGTGGATATTAATTTTAAAACAATAAAAGGTCATTCACACATATTCAAAGGATGACATATTCAATAACTACATGTTTAACCCAATGAAATCGAAATTGGGTTAAAAAGTTCCCTTGGTAAAATTCGATAACCTAACGGCGTCACTTCAAAATTCAGAAAATGAGTTGATGAGAGATAAAAAGGGTATCTCATCACTTGGACATAAAATTTAAATAAATAAGTACATAGAAGAACATATCCCAACATAATAGTATGTGAATTAAAAGACATAACAAAATAAGCCTTTTAAGAGAGGAGGGTGAAAGGTTCCCTTACCGACATCGGTATCATTCGAACCATACACCCCGTGAAAGAAAGACAATAAAAAATTGATGTAAATACTCATAAATTAAATTATATTACAAAATTATTAAAATAATGGGTAGTACATACACCACTCAAAGGAATTTGTGGAAAATGTAGCATAAATCTCATGGGAATAAAAGTGAGATGAAAAATCCCTTACGAAAACTCGGCAGCCTAACAGCGCCAATTAAAACTTCCAAAATGGATTGATGAGAGGAAATAGGGTATATAATTATTTATTGTCTTTCTTTCACGGGGTTGGATCTCTTACGAAAATTCGGCAGCCTAACGGCGCCACTCAAAACTTCCAAAATGGATTGATGAGAGAGAATAGGGTATATAATTATATGAACATGAAAAATACAGTAATATTAATATAAAATAACATCCCAATCACAATAAATATGATCTTAGAAGGAATGACATAAAAGAGTGTACATAAAAAGAAAGAGAGGAGTAGGATCCCTTACCTCGGGTCCGACATGACTCGATCATTCTTTAATATCCAGAATAATAAAAATGAGTTAATTTATACTACCTTAAGAACCTTTTTCAAGTTAATTATTCCTTTTATATCACTTATTACCATGTCATCAACACTATGTAATTATTTTAGTTAATAACGGTCGTTTAAACGATCATTGGTAATTGAGTCATAATATGCTCTTTATAATTACAAGTTGTTCATGTATACATTATATCCAGAGTTATAATCATGATTTATATATAATATATATCATATATATCCAGTACATATTCATTTTATACTATTCCATATCATTTGGAGATAAAAAAACGAAAAGCAACGTTCATGGAGACGGTAGGCCGTACGTACGCATGAACGCTACTTTCATTTTTTTCTTTTTCATAATTATGGAATTAAAAATAAATGATATATATATACATATTATAAATACAGTATAATATATATGTTATATAGGTCACATATTTTCATTAATTTCATTCTTTATACATTCCATGTATTGCATGTACGAGTCACATCACTAGAGGGGGCGGTAGTCCGCACTTCCTCATATGAAATTATCGCATTTACAAAACATGAAAAGAATAAAGGTATGGTTTAAATATAAAATATAGAAGAATATAGTAAACATAAATACCATATATATCATATATAAAATACAGTGACATCATAATGGCCACATTTAAAGGTGTTAAAGAATATTGAACAATCATCGTTTCGTGAGGCAGAAAATCGCCAACCACAGAAACAGTATGTTCATTAACCATTAGAAGAAGGTGTGTGTAATTGTAGCTAGAATCCTTCTTATAAAAACATACTAGTATATTAAAGATACTAGATTTGTTACAAAAGAAATGAATAAAAAGAGTTTAGGGGGTTGGAGAAGCAAAATAAAACAAAAGGACTCAAGTGAAGACATTACATTAAAATTGGGTAACTCCCTTTGGTTTGAGATCAAAGGCTTCCTTGGGAAGACTTATGCCCAAAGTGAGGCTTCAAGGAGTTATATAGGTATGTGGAGAGACTAAAAGGGCAGGGTTTGGCCGATCCAAAGGCTTTGGAAGTGTGGGTAAGGAGGTAGAGGTGGGGGTCTTTTATAAGAGGAGAAGAGGGGCACTCTTGGAAAGGTATAAAATGTAAATTTATTTTCAAATGAGTTTCGGATATTAATGGTCCCACATTGATGTGTTTCCAGGGTAAGGTGATAAGGGTTCTAAATCCACCCATACAATAGGTTTTGGACATGTTTAGGTCTTAGATATTACATTATCTTTCCATTTTATTTAAATCCTTTATTAATGAGGTAATCGTTGCATCATCATGATGTCATAAATAATTTTATAAATTTATTGTCTAAAAATTATAAAAAAAAATATCATGATGTAAGAAATATTTTTATCTTTATAATTAATATTTATAGTCCAAAATATCATTTATGTAGACAAAATTAAAAATATTTTACTTAGGTGATGCATTCTTTGTTACATTTAACATTCTTTAAAAATAAAAAGATAAAAAGTCACTTTCTCACAAAAGTGATTCCATGGGGCCCCCATGTTTGGCACAAGGCATCCCATGGTCGGACATGAGACAACCAGTAGACTTAGGACACATTTTGCGGTAATTTTTTATTATCATTATATTATTTTATTATCTTTAACTACCTGATTACTCATTAATCAAGATAATTAAAGATAATTACAGTCGTTACTATTCATAATGTCCAAAAACAAAAGATTCTTAATTACATAATTCAAACCTTCTGATTACAAATATGTAATCTATTTTACCAAATTCCAAACACATAAATTACAATAATTAATTTAAAAAAAACTTCCCGTTGTCAAAACAAATAGCAGGTTTTTTAGAATCAATATTTATGAAAAGTTTGGCACTTGTTTATGCCTAATTCCAAAGTGAAATTAATACCAATGACCATAATTGAATTACATGGTAAAAATTTATTCTAATTACACTTTAAAACAAACTAAAATGATAATATAATCATATAATTAAATTATTTGAAAAAGCAGTTTTGATGTAAAATGCAGTATTTTTCACTATTCGTTGAAAAATGAACATTGTCAGAAAAATACCAAAAATTATCCCAAGGTAAATTTTAATGTCCCAATCATAAATAATATGTTTATTTTGAAAAATAGAGCTTAAAAAATTGTCTAAAAATTGATTTAAAATAATGGTTTGCCATCAAAAGGCAGTAGAACAATCTTTTAAAAATACTAGTGTATTCAATGCTTAAGATTGGATTCATTTGTATTTTAAGCCTCTAAAATTTATTGGATAAAATTAAAAACATTAAACAAACATATATACTCATATTTTAGTTATTTCTATTCACTCTTGTCAATACAATGACTTTGTGTTAACAACCATTTAAAATAATATTATTTTATTATTAGAGTGCAACGTATGATTTCAAAGGAACTCGTTGTTGGGTATTGGGTAAGACATCGAGCATAGAGTTCCCCTTAAATTAATATTGAAATTTTATTCACAAATAGGGATAAATATAAAAATTTCATATTCTTTATTTACCTGGGGTGTTACATCCTTCCCCCCTTTTTGGGAGTTCTGCCCTCACAATTTTAAAATTGAGCTTGGAGACATCCTTGAAAGTCCGACATCGGAACAAGAGTCGGTAAAACAATCACTTTAAAATAAATGAAGATAAGTACAGAGGTCACCCGAGTTAACCCATACTAGGATTCCATGTAGAAAAACATGGACATGGAGGAGAAAACACAGGGTCATGTTCTGATGGAGAGTGATAGAAAACATGTTTAGGAAAAAGTTAACCACAAGAAAATCACAAACTTGTGATGGGTTAAACGGTATTCGATTCCCTAGTAGGAAAAGTTAATAGAACACATTTTTGTTTTATGTTACTTTTTATTGAGACATTTATTCATAAAGAAACATAATCACTTATCATGTTGACTTTCAACTTTTATTAGATTCCTTACACAAACTCATATTTTCTCTAAAAGACGAGTATTTAGGAAGACTTGTTCACATTAAGAGTACTATAATCAACTTCTAAAGTGTCACACCCCGAACCATGCAGTTATTTTATTTTATAATTTCTCCGGCTTTAAATTAATTTTGATGCGGTTCATGGTCAGTATCAGACTAGGTTCTTGAGTTTTTGTTAAAAAGTGTGCTTTTTTACGCGACGTCATGGGGCGCGTGAGAGGAGCCTGTTCTGGAAGCCCCGCGCGTCCCTGCCCGGTGTATTTGCGCATCCAGTTGTCTTTGAAAAATTTTAAATAGAGTCTTTATATTTAACAAACACATCTATAGTTATCAGTTAATAATTATTCTTATTATTTAAGACGAAAGGAATATTCTTATCATTTGTATTTTTATCATTATGATTATTATTATCATTATTATTATTTTTATCATTATGTTATAAATAAATAATTAATTAAATCGTTAATGTTGCGGATACTAGTATAATCATTATTAAAAATGATTTTTTATTGATCTTTATTATTTTTATTATTATTATGGTAATTTATTATTACTATGATTTTGATTTTATTAATTTTATTTTATTTTTTTTATTTTATCTTTCTTTCTCTTTTTCTTCTAACCCTAGCGGGCCACCCCTATATATATATTTTTTTTCTTTCTCCCCCGCGGGAGCCACCACACCCCCACTCTCTCCCTCTCCCTTTTCTTTCTTCTTTCTCCCCCGCTCAGTTTTTCCCTGGTGCGCCGTCTGCACCCCGCACCCCCCTTCCTGCAGCACGCCGCCACCCCCTCTCCTTCCCTGCTCAGCCCGCACTGCGTCGACCCCTGCAGGCCCTCCGACCGAGCTTCGGCGAGCCCCGCCGCTAGCCAGCAACCTCCCTCCGCCTGTTGTTTTTTCTTTGCACTCCACCTGTGAAGCCTCCCCACTCCACCTCCTCTCCCTTTCTCCCTTGCAGCGCTCAGCCAGAGCAGCAAACCACTGGCGTTGTTTCCCCCCTCCTGTACACCGCTGCTGCATGACACCCCCCCCCCCTCCAGCCCTGACTCTCGTCCGACACCGGCTCTCTTTCCCGCCTCCTGCCTTCTCCTCCAGCACCGACCAATATGCCCTCCTCCTAGCAGCGCGCCCCCTGCAGCAGTGCCCTCACGAACCTTCTACCTGCAGCACGCCCAGCCTGGCGCCCGACCCTTTTCTCTGTCCGCAGCAACCCCCCAGCTGAACCCCCATGACTCCTCTCAGTTTGTCGCTACTCCCCGGCCAGCCTGCGCACCAGCCCCCCCCCCCCCCTTCCAGGTTTGTTTGTTTTTTTTATATTTCATTTTTTATCATTACTATTGATCTTATTATTATTATTTTTTATACTATCATTATTATTCATATTGCTGTTATTATTACTATTCTTATTGTTATTACTATTATTATTATTATTATTATTATTATTATTGTAATTGTTATTATTATTATTATTATTATTCTTACCATTATTTTGTTACTATTACTTTTATTCTTGTTATAATTATTATTATTATTTTGTTGTTACTATTATTAGTATTATTATTATTATTAATATTCACATTATTATTGTTATTATTATTATTCTTATTATATTCTTATCGTTATTATTATTATTTTGTTATTATTATTATTATTATTATTATTATAATTATTATTTTTATTATTTTGTTGTTGTCATTATTATTTTTACTTTTATTATTATTAGTGTTGTTATTATTATTATTATTATTAGTATTACTATTACTATTATTATCCTTATTTTTATTATTATGATTCTTACTATTCTTGTTATTATCATTGTTATTATGATTACTATTATTAACATTACTATTATTCTTGGTTCGCCTTTGCTTTGTTAGGGGGTTTTATCAATTTATGTTTCTTTTGGTTTAGGATTTTTAGGACCCGTGCAGGGCGTTTCCAAGTGAGCGCCACCGCCGCGCCTTGTCTCCGACGTTCCATTGTTGTCGCGCTTCAGTTCTGAGGTGAGCGTTTCTCCCCGAAGTTTGGTTTCACATGCTCTAGTGAGTTTTGTATGTGTCTGAGTCCTTGATATTGATTATGCAGAGTGTTAGACTTTGTCACATGGTTTCGGACACACGTTGTGTCATCGTGCCTTGCTTCCAAAGTTGTTTTTTCCGTCGCGCTTTGATCTTGAGGTAGGATCCCTTTGCACTGCTTTTAAAATTTAAGTTTTATCATTTCATACTGCTTGCGCACCCTAATTGTTCAGAATAAATATGTTATTAATTTTAATAAATATGAGATAATATACCATAATTAATTTTTTATATAAGAGGGTTAATTTTTAAATGGTTATTTAATGTCAAAAGGAGTCGTTTATTTTATACACGACACATGAAACATCCTTTTGATGAGCGGACACCCAATAATGAAAGAATGCACGTTTGGCTTTTAAACATAATTCACGGAATATATAATAGAGTTCTGGTTTAATGAGAAATGATTTCTTTTGAAGCGTGAACAAATACTTTGGTTCATTTGAGAAGTTGTCTGGTTGGCTTTTAAAGGTTATTTGGAAAAATAAAATGTTTTCGTTTGGTTTGGTTTATAAAAATATTGTCAGCCTGTGACGTAGTGTTTTTTTTGGGTTCTTTAAATGGTTTTAAACTGGGTTTTGTCTTATAAAGAAGTTATACCTTTCTTGAGTAGCGTTTGTGAAATGTATTAAATGCCTGTTTGGAACTTTATGGAAAGAGATAAAAATGTTTTGATAAAAACCCTCCCAGGACAACTCTCATGCCTTGGTTCTAATTTATTGTTTGGGAGGCCGTGCTTAGTGGCCCCCAGGTATGTGAGTAGTTTAAAGGAATGAGATTGTTCCATGGAGTGGCTCGAATTGATGCTTGTTGTGCTTTGTATATATATGTATATGATTGGATGCTCGGCTGGCATCAGTTGGCTCACCCCTTTTTTAAACACTTGAGACATGGGAATCTGGCATATTGATAGAATATTCTAAGAATGATTGCTGCACTGGTAGGTTATGGTACTAACTAGTGGCCCATAGTAGGTGGATATATTGAGTTTATTACTATGGGATTTTCCCTTGACCTGACTGTGAGTGGATGGTTGAGCATATTGTTCATTTTTATTTCATCGTGACATGTCGATAAAGATGATTTCTCATGTATTGGTGTCTTCTTGTTTATTCTCGATATCCTAGGTTCACCCATGTCTATTCAGCTTTTGTAGCTTGCAGTAACGATTAAGATATTCACATGTATACCTACATTTCCCTTTCTGTATGTTTTACTTTGTTCATTCTTGCGTATTGTTTTCCTTGGAAAGTGATAAATTGTTTTTTGAATAGGTTTAAAAAAAATATTGTTTTCAAATGAAAGTGTTTAATCCCTTTTGTACAAGTTTGAAAATTTAAACATCACTTTCCCCCTCTCCTGAAATGTCATTGACACTAATGAAATGAACCCAAATTTTGAAATGGCTAAGGGCAATGGTTCTTACTTTGTTTTTGAGTAAAATTCTTAGAAAAACATACTTTTATAAATTGTAGTTCAAACTTGAAATGATGTTTATTTTATTTTAAAGGTAGTGCATTGGGAATAGATACCGGGCTAGCCTACTGAGTTTTAATACTCACGCCTATAGTTCTTCTTTGTTTTTAGTGTTTCTGCAGGCTATATCTTGAGTACGATCGCCTAGGGTGACTCTTGATCGTTGAGTCGGAGAGCGACCGGCGAGGTCACACGGAGTTTGTTCGGACGTTGTGTTTGGTTAGTTTGATTTCTATTTGTTCATGTTTAGTCACTTTGTTTGGTTTACCTTTTTCTGCGCTTCTCTGTATTATCTTTGCATTCTTATTTATTTATATTGGGCGAAATCGTTCCCACAGCCTCTAATGATGCCCTGGCGCTTGTCGCCAGCCCGGGAGGATCGGGAACGCCTCTCGGGCCATGTTGCGGACCGGCTCGGGTGACCGGTTCAGGGTCGACCCGGGTTGGTTCGTGACATAGAAAATCACCTAATCCACCAAAGAGAACTATATACTTCCCATATCATTAGACATTAACCAAAACCAAACCAAAAACGTTAGTACAAGATCAGATAATCCAGAAAAGGATTACCCTTTATAAAAAGAAAATTTATGCTTAATCTTCAAAATTTGTCCAACAAAACCCAAAGTTCAACGAAGACCATTTGATAAACAATTTTTCCATAAAATTATTCAAATTAAACCAAACTAAGATTGAAGCCCAAATATTTTAAGGATCTAGTCACATAGTCTTCCATGTTAAATAGTAACATTTATCTCCAAACAACATCAGTTGCTCTTAATGTCTCGTATTGAAAAGTAATTAACCTAATCACATATCCTCCATGATAGGTTAATAAATTTCCATAGATAACCCAAAATCAACTCACTCTTAATTCATAAAATCATCTAACTAAAAAATAATTAGTCAAAATAACCAGGGAATTCACGTAGTCCAGTGGTAGGTGATAAATACCAGTCGCACTTAGGTTGTGGGTTCGATTCCCGCAGCTTTGTCCGATGCGACGGGTTGTCACACGGTCTGCGGGTTGTCCTTTTTTCAAAACTATATAATTCTCAAAACATTTCCCAAAACGAGATAAAATATTCAAAAAAAATATAACATATTTTTACCTCATGTTTATCTCATGACTTTCATTTTCCATCATAACATATAATAACCCATAATTACCTCAAAAGTAAGGATCATATAATCCATAATGGTTACCTTTATAATTATTACCTGAACTTCCACATCTATTAGTCATCTCGTACATGATGAATTATAGAACATACCAAGGTTCAAGTGGTTGATCATGACTCCTTGATAGTTGGTTTAGAACAATCACGAGTTTCCTCATTGAATACCCCATTTCATCCAGTCTCTTAATCAGAGAACCAACACAGTTTCCTTCAAACCAATTGTCACTTTGGTGCCTGCTAGATCCATCCATTTACTAAAACCAAAAATGTCACTATAAGTATATCAACATAACCATCATGTACTAATGAGTAAGATAAACACTAAGATATACATACTCATTCACTTTATCTAAAAACTACAACACTTTCTAAAATCCTAGCCAATATAGTAATGTCACTTATGCTTATAGAATACCCTAACCTCTAAAGTTATCTAAACCGAACTTTGATACCAACTATAAGGCCCCAGCCTTAAACCCTACTTAATCTTGAGTTATTACAAGATTACACATTGAGGATCTTTTCAGGTTTAGAGTTTTAGAGAATTAGATCATGAAACTTGCATTACAATCCACATTTAAACAAATTGGTTACATAAAAGACAGTATTCATTATTTCCATGAACAGAAACATATTTAAAATAAAACATGGATTCTTTCTTGACACATTCTTGACACTATCATCACATCATGAATAAATCATAGATATCATTAGACATAAAAGGTAACATGAGGCATTCATAACATTATTACGTAGGGATTAACCCTCTTGGTTAAATTTGGAATACCCACCACAGTATATTCCCTAAATCTCTTTGGAGAAACCTTAATTTTTCACTCCTTCCCGTTACCCAATGCATTGGAGATCTATATGGGGCTCACCCGCCATTAGTTTAACACGGAACCACCCGTCTTCATAACAATTCCCAAGAACCATAACATAATCATAGCACATAACTTAAGCATAAACGAAAGATAACATTACCACATTGCAAAAACAATATAACATTTTAAGATATTGAAATATTGAATCCATTTTAAAAACCATTTTCAAAACCATTTAAAACATTTTATAAAGAGAATTTTGAATCAAAGTCTCCCATACCACCTTGAAATTTTTAACATTTTAAACCATTAATATCAATATAAATAAATTCTTAAAACCATTATGAAAACATGGATAAGAACAAATAATTAAAACAATTAAAGCGATTTTTTGGTTAAAGGGTTTTTACCAAAATTAGAGACACATGAATACAATAATTGAGGAATAAAATTTAATCAGAACATTATAATATCATGAGAATAAATGGATTTATGATATAATATTCCAAAGGACAGTATATACACCATATAAGAGTGAATTGGTGCATAACAACAATTAAGTCTCAATAGACATGTAAAATGCGATGAAATCCCTTATAAAGAAGGTATCCTTAAATTAAGGATAAATAAATCTCAAAATTATGTGTGGAAAATATAAATACACCCAATATAAGTGGATATTAGGTGTAAAACAATAAAAGTTCATTCACACATATTAAAAGGATGACATATTCAATAACTACATGTTGAACCCAAAGAAATCGAAATTGGGTTAAAAAGTTCCCTTGGTAAAATTTGACAGCCTAACGGCGTCACTTCAAAATTCAGAAAATGAGTTGATGAGAGATAAAAAGGGTATATCATCACTTGGACATAAAATTTACATCAACAAGGATATAGAAGAACATATCCCAACATAATAGTATGTTAATTAAAAGACATAAAAAAAGAAGTCTTTTAAAAGAGGAGGGTGAAAGGTTCCCTTACCGACATGGGTATCTTTCGAAACATACACCCCGTGAAAGAAGGACAATACAACATTGATGTAAATACTAATAAATGAATGTATATTAGACAATGAGTAAAATAATGGCCAGTACATACACCACTCAAAGCCATTTTTGGCAAATTTAGCATAAATCTCATGGGTATAAAAGTGAGATGAAAAACCCCTACGAAGACTCGGCAGCCTAACGGCACCACTTAAAACATCCAAAATGGATTGATGAGAGGAAATAGGGTCTCTCATCATTTCAAAATAATGTTTTCATAAATAGGAATAAAAAATAACATCCCCCAACATAACAAATAGGAGCTTAAAAGAAGTGACATAGAGGAGAGTACTTAAAAAGAAAGAGAGAGGTAGGATCTCTTACGAAAATTCAGCAGCCTAACGGCGCCACTCAAAACTTCCAAAATGGACTGATGATAGATAATAGGGTATCTTATCATATTAACATAAAAATTACAGTAATATTAATATAAAATAACATCCCAATAACAATAAAGATGAGCTTATAAGGAGTGACATAAAAGAGTGTACTTAAAAAGAAAGAGAGGAGTAGGATCCCTTACCTCAGGTCTGACTTGACTCGATCATTCTTTAATCTCCTGAATAATAAACTTGAGTTAATTTCTACTACCTTAAGAACCTTTTTCAAGTTCATTATTCCTTTTATATCACTTATTATTATGTCATCAACACTATGTAATTATTTTAGTTAATAACGGTCGTTGAAACGATCATTGGTACTTGAGTCAGAATATGCTCTTTATAAATACAAGTTGTTCATGTATCCATTATATATAGAGTTATAATCATGATTTATATATCATATATATCATATATATCCAGTACATATTCATTTTATACTATTCCATATCATTTGGATATAAAAAACGAAAAACACCGTTCATGGAGACGGTAGGCCGTACGTACGCATGAACGCTACTTTCATTTTTTTCTTTTTCATAATAATGGAATTAAACATAAATGATATATATATACATATTATAATTCCAGTATAATATATATGTTATATAGGTCACATATGTTCATTAATTTCATTCTTTATACATTCCATGTATTGCATGTACGAGTCACATCAATTGAGGTGGCGGTAGTCCGCACTTCCTCATATGAAATTATCGCATTTACACAACATGAAAAGAATAAAGCTATGGTTTAAATATAAAATACAGAAGAATATAGTAAACATAAATACCATATATTTCATATATAAAATATAGTGACATCATAATGTCCACCTTTAAAGGTGTTAAAAGAATATTGATCATTCATCGTTTCGTGAGGCAGAAAATCACCAACCCCAGAAACAGTATGTTCTTTAACCATTAGATGAAGGTGTGTGTAAGTGTAGCTCGAATCATTATTATAAAAACATACTAGTATATTTAAGATACTATAGTTGTTACAAAATAAATGAATAAAAAGAGTTTAGTGGGTTGGAGAAACAAAATAAAACAAAAGGACTCAAGTGAAGACATTACCTTAAAATCGGGTAACTTCCTTTGGTTTGAGCTCAAAGGATTTCTCGGGAAAACTTCTGCCCAAAGTGAGGCTTCAAGGAGTTATATAGGGATGTGGAGAGACAAAATGGGCTGGTTTTGGCCAAGACAAAGGCTTTTGAAGTGTGGTTAAGGAGGTAGAGGTGGGGGTCTTTTATAATAGGAGAGGAGGGACACTCTTGGAAACGTATAAAATGTAACATTATTTTCAAATGAGTTTCGGATTTTAATGGTCCCACATTGATTGGTTTCGAGGATAAGGTGATAAGAGTTCGAAATCCACCCATACAATAGGTTTTGGACATGTTTAGGTCTTATATTTTACATTATCGTTCCTTTTTATTTAAATCCTTTATTAATGAGGTAATCTCTACATCATCATGATGTCATAAATAATTTTATAAATTTAATGTCTACAAATTATAAAAAATATATCATGATTTAGGAAATATTTTTATCTTTCTAAGGAATATTTATAGTTCAAAATATCATTTATTTAGACAAAAATAAAAATATTTTACTTAGGTAATACATTTTTTGTTACTTTTAACATTCTTTAAAAATAAAAAGATAAAAAGTCACTTTCTCACAAAAGTTATTCCATGGGGCCCCCATGTTTGGTACAAGGAATCCCATGGTCGGCCATGAGACAACCATTAGCCTTAGGACACATGTTGTGGTCATTTTTTATTATTATGATATTATTTTATTATCTTTAACTACCTGATTACTCATTAATCAAGATAATTAAAGATAATTACCGTCGTTACTATTCATAATGTCCAAAAACAAAAGATTATTAATTACATAATTTGGACCTTCTGATTCCAAATATTTAATTCATTTTACCAAATTTTAAACACATAAATTGAAATAATTAATTTAAAAAACTTCCCATTGTCAAAACAAATAGCGGGTTTTTTAGAAACAATATTTATGAAAAGTTTGGCACTTGTTTATGCCTAATTCCAAAGTGAAATTAATCCCAATGACCATCATTGAATTATATGGTAAAAATATATTATAATTACATTTTAAAGAAAGTTAAAAAGATAATATAACCATATAATTAAATTAAATGAAAAAGAAGTTTTCATGTAAAATCCAGTATTTTTGACTATTCATTGAAAAATGAACATTGTCAAAAAAATACCAAAAATTATCACAAGGTAAATTTCAATGTCCCGATAATAAATAATATGTTTATTTTGAAAAATAGAGCTTATAAAATTGTCAAAAGGTTTATTTAAAAAATTGTTTGCCATCAAAAGGTAGTAGAACAATCTTTTAAAAATACTAGTGTATTCAATGCTTAAGATTGGATTCATTTGTTTTTTAAGCCTCTAAAATTTATTGGATAAAAGTAAAAACATTTAACAAAAATATATAATCATATTTTAGTTATTTCTATTCATTATTTTCAATACAACGGCTATGTGTTAACTACCATTTAAAATAATATTATTTTATTATTAGAGTGCAATGTATGATTTCAAAGGAACTCGTTGTTGGGTATTGGGTAAGCCATTGAGCATAGCATTCCTTTTAAATTAATATTGACATTTTATTCAAAAATATGGATAAATATAAAAATTTCATATTCTTTATTTACCCGGGGTGTTACATCCCCCATTTAAATTAAGATGTTTTCCTATCCTCGTTTCGTATATTTGGGTTGAATTTTTCTATTAAATTAATGAGGTAGGTCTCCATCATTCCTTCATCATTTTTGGATCATTTTTTTCCAATTTATAACTAGATTTCCTTATGTTGGCCTTTATTCCTTATTTTTACCTTCTATTTCTTCCCAAATCTCTTTCTCTTCATGTTTTTTCCACCCATGAACCCTAGGGGATTCTATGGTCTCTTTAGGGTTTTTTGAGACTATATTATTTGTGGTTTTGGTTATTACTACTTGTGTAGGGACACTAATTTTTTTCTATATTTACAAATTTTTTATACCTTTTGATGCTTTAGATTATTTAATTTAATATATATTACCTATATATATGTTGAATCAATATGTGTTATTAATATTTTTGAATTTATCCGCACATTGGTAAATTTTGTGTTAAATGGTTTTATTGTTTTAAAAAGAAAATTTTGAGTGTCAGATGTTTTTTATAATTATTCAATGATTTATTCAAAATTAAATTGGTGTTTTGGAAAGGTATTTGACAACTGTTTTTTCACACCTTCTGTTGAGGGTTATTTTTATTAAATTCATTAAAATTGAAGAATTTTTTTACTACTTATTGTTGATTTAAATGGGTGGTTTGAATGTTTAATAAAGAAGATTATGATTTAGTCATAAATGTTCTTCTAAGAATAAATTTGAAATTATTCTCTATAGGCTGACAAAATAAATTTATTTGAAATGGAATTTCATGTTAATAGAAAGAGATTTTAATTCAAAGTCTATTTTAATGAAGGATTTTCTCGAAATTTTGAATGATTTTTAAATGATATGGGTACATGAGACCCTCTTGATCCCCATTTGATTATGATTTTCATGGATTTTGGATGCAAGGGGAAGGATTTCTGTTAAAATTGATTTGTACATCTACTCAATGTTTTTTTGTGTGAGGGAGATATCGATGAGGTGATATTTATTTATATTTTATTATGAATCATTATAAGAATGATTTTATCAACCATCTAATATAATTTACATTCATGTGTTCACTAGAAACAAGGGATGTATAATTATTTATGATAAAATAGATAGTCTCACACTGCTAGTGTCCCATGTTATGTGTTAGGACTGTTGGAGAGTTCCCCTGATCCTATAATCGGTGTTGGATAGTTGGGAGACATGTATTATAGGTGCAACATAGGCCACAATGTGGTCCATGATTGGTAAATTCTAGGATTTTATAATATTAACACCTATTTTTCCCCATGATTCTAGATTACCCCATATGAAGACTTCATTCATGTTATATAAAATGATTGAAATATATAGAACTATGACTTCTACTAACTTGTTTTATTTTATTTTTGATTTTCTGCCTCTCTGATTTATCTAAGTTACTCCTACTTCTATATTGTTAATTTAAAGTGTTTTTAAAAGTCTCTTATAATTTGTATTTTGAAATGGTTTTTTAAATTATAATTCATAAGGGTGTTTCAAAAAATGTGACATTTTCCTAGAAATGCTTTTCAAGTGAGTTTTTTAATTTAACTAATAAAATTAATGTTTTATAAAATTATAAAGGGTGTGATATTGGATTATATATACCAATGTATGTATAAAATATACCATATTTTAAATATTTATTTCAAACTAGAATAACTAAAATTTATTTGAAATGAACCATAAAAACATGTTAGTGAAATTATACTAGGCATGGTTTCACTCACAACCAAGATACATTATTCAATGTATAAAACTCTTATGGTTTCTTTTCTGGTGCCCTAGAAATATCCTTCTAATGTAGGGTGTTTGGGTTGTTCAATAATGGATAAACTGGGATATGGATAATAACAATGGTCTACAAACAGATTATATTATGTTAGTTTTTTATTTTATTTCATATTCAGATTATTTAATATATGCATACCATCCATGACAGTCAAAATCATTATGGTCTATTTATATGGTGTTTATTAGTAGTTTTCTAGGTTTATTGGACATTTTTATTTTCATATCTTATGTACTCTGGTTTAATGTTTCATTATTGGAATATTTATTATTTCTGAAGGATTAAATCATTCCCAATATTTATTTTATTGGACTCTAGAACTATTTTCCTACCTGGAGTGATCCAGAACCCACATTAGGTATATCACAGCCTGGAATGGGTATTGGATCTAGGGTCTGACTAGTTTAGTTTATAAAAAATATGATAACCCTCATGAAATATTTTTTTTATAAGTAATATGTATATTACGGATTTCATTAGGTATTAGGTGTCGACTGTAAGAATGAGATTGGCCAACTCTTAGTCTCTCTAAACCTTGAGTTTCCAAGGTTATTCATAACATTAGTCATTATTTTTAATCACATTGATTGAACATAGTTCGTGGGTTTTGATATTATGTAATGATAATTTGGACCATGATGAGATTGTGAAAATTTTAGATGTAAGTTTTAGTATCATTGGTGTATAGGGTGAATGAAATATGGATTAATAGTTAGCCTACATAAACTAGTATATTTTGTGGAGCCCCTAAAGAATGGGTTTCCAACCATTGGAGATCCTTATGCATGGTGGGCTCATGGTTTACCATCTCTTGTATATAAACCCTGCATGATTCTATTTCTACTCTATAAGTGTTTTTTTCTCTATTTCTGTCATATTGACCCCTAATTTTTTTAACTTTTGTGAGAGGGTGAATGAGGGAGTTTTATTGTATAATTGGTGTTGTTTTAGTTGATATTATGATTTATTTATTTGTTTATTCCTTAATGGATCATTTTTTCTTTTGGAATTATGATTATAGAGATAGAATAAGTGTTTTGTGATCTTTTTGATAACTTTTTTGACCTTCACCTGATTTTTATATGATTTCACATTTAGTTTTTTTATCAAAATAAACTTATTTTAAAATTTAATTGTAAAATTATTTTGTATTGAAAATGAATGTTGTAGGGAGGTATGTTATTTTGAATCATGTTTTGAAATAATATTAATAGTATTTTAATGATTATAAAAATAATTAAAGGGCATTTTTTTAAATGAGTTTTGGAGGTGTGGTTTGATATAGGAGAAAAACGTCATGTAGGATTTTTATTTATAATGGAGTTGAGAGGTTTTTTAGATTCTAAATACCAAAAGGTGAATGATTTAAAATCAAATGAAATAATTTTTTAAAAAATGTGGTTTCAATGAGATTTTAGATTGGAAATGTTTTTTAAAAAAATGGTCTTTTTTCATTTTCATTTGAGTTTTTAAAATATGGGTGTTTTTTTATTTTTTCTACTGTCAAGTGTGTTTTAGAGTGTTTTATTTTTTGTAGTGTGATTTTATTTATAGGGAATGGTTGAATTGAGTATTTATTTTTTGTTAGTTATTTTATTCCTACCCTGTTGATCATGATAAAACATAATGTTTATATCCTAAGGAATGACCTTTGTGTGGTTTCATCAATTTCCAAGAATTATCCTTTTCATTTTCATGATTATACCAAAACTTTCTATGGTGTGGCGTATCCAAGACACATAATCTCCCTATAACATCTTATATTACTGCCTTTAAACTCTCTATGGTGAATCCGAGAAGAATTTTTAGAGTTTTCGTGGTGAGTTTCTATTTTTTTTAACTTTAGCGTTTAGCCTTTTCATTTTTGTCATGGTTGCCTATTTTTCTTCCTTTAATGGTTGTTTGTTTATCCAGATCAATTTTGGTGTTCATTAAGGATTGGGGTGTATTCCCATTGTAGATGATATTAAATTATGTTTAGGTGCATAACCTATTTATTATAATGAATATTGGGCTGGGGATGAGTTGAGGATAGATTCATGATAGGACGATCATGGTTGACCTTATATTCGTACTTAACTAACATGGATGAGTATCTCTTTTAGGATATTCAGACCTTAGTATTTCATGTAAATTTTGATTGGTTTACCATGTGAAAGTGTTAAGTATTTGAGTTCTTAGTATACACATTGAGTACAATGATAGATGTCTAGACCATGTACTGCTTTTCATTTAGACATGTTTATGTTTTTTTCTTTGGTTGTTTTGTAGTTTAGATGACTTGTGGAGCTTTTTTTTAGTTTTCATTTATGGATGATGGATTCTTTTTGGGGACTTCATTTCATTAGGAATTTGAACTGATTCCTTCGGTAATTTTTCATTAATGATGGAAATGAGTAATTCTTGAGATATTCATAGTGATTAATTATCATCCGTGATGTTTGGTATCGTGGAGTGTCCCTACATTCATTTCCCCAATTTAGTGAAATTATAAATGGTGGGGGATAAGCTTGATATGTGTTCCCCATAGGATTTTTATATGTGATTATTTATATTATTCTTAGATACGATTGATAATATTTATTATTTAATCATTTTATTTATAGAATTTATCTTTCTTTATGTTCTCTCCTATAGGATTAATTTTAGTTATTTCCTCCCCCAACCCATCTATTTTAGTGGGGTGTTATTACTGATTGTTTGTTTTTTACGATGAATAATTTTGGACATTCATTGGGCATTAAAATACATAATGAGGATATTATAATAACTTGTGTCATTGTATTTAAAATTATATTAATTATTTTTATATAATTTTCTGTAATTTTTATTTTTTATAGTTTTGTATTTAATTTTAAATTTTTGTGGAAAATGCTTTTTAAAATGGTTTCTGTATGGTCACCTTATTGTTTGGTAAACCATGTTGGTGACCCTAACTTTGTGTAATTATTTTTCTAGTAATCCTTTTTATATATATTTCTTATATAGATGGCTAGAATTCTCGGCTTTGGGGACACCATGTAGTTACCATTATATATGAGTATTGACTAGTTCATTTTGTTCTCACATGGTTTTTCTTACATTTTTAGTGCTTGATTTGGATTAAACATTGAAATCCCCAAAATTAGTTGTGATAGCCTATTATCTTTAAGGGTATTTCCCAATTTTTTCTGCAGATTTATTAAAATCATCAAGAGAATAGTTTATAGTGTATTGTGTGTAGTTTGTTCGATCTGTATGGTTAGTGCGAGGTTTATCTAATCATGTAGCTTAATAATGATATTTTATTAATATATTAAAAATAAATTCTACCAATTATTATTCTATCTAATTAAGAGTGTTCTCCCACATTTTTTCTCTAGTTTTTTAGTGCATAAAACTCAAGAGGGGGTGAATTTAGTTTCTAATAAAAAATTCCATTTAAAATAATATAATAATATAATCCATTAATTTATAAAAATATCCTAATTAACAAAAATTGTATAAATATATAATTTAAATACATTGAATTATTTCTCACACACATGATAAAAAATTAGTAAAACAATTTAAAAATTACATTGTTTTTAAATGAATCTAAAATCTTTTAATTGATTATATAAAATAATAATTAAAGATAACTATGAAGAAATTTTTTCCTATTATGTTTTTGAAAACTAAAACCATTTTTGTATAAGAAGGTAATTAAATTAAAGAATCATATAGTACAAAAAAATTGGATTCAAAATAAATTTGAGACCATGTCTTCTCCACATGGATGTCTCCCCCTGCATTACTTTTTATAAAACAAGAAACATGATCCAGAACTTGGATTAGGTATTTACAAAAAACTACACATAGATAGTAAAAGATATACAAAAACCCGTCAATAATTATTCATTATATAACAAGTGTCATAGAATATATTAAATAGTATTTTGTACACTTTAATATTGTAAAGGATATTGTGCTAATTAATATATGTATTAATGATAAAATAGCTCAATATGTAAGCTAAAATAGATATGGATAAACATGGGAAGAGAGAAAGTATGAAGAAGCTAAATCTGATTATATTTTACTAATAAATTTTCATTAAATATGTTCTTAAAAATAATCAATTGAGTTATCTACTATGATTTCTTAATGAATACTGTCACGAAGGAATATAGTGAGGTAGTGTGTCATAAAAAGTCCTCAATATATCTATATGACTATATCTCAACAACTTCTTTCTTCCCATGAGTGTCTCTTCTTCTTAAGGAGGGAACCTTATCTAATTAGCTATTGAAGGATATTCATAAAATAATCCTTTTATTCATCATTCTTATCTGGTAACCTTAAATTCATGTACTTTTCAATAAATTATCCAAAAATAAATTCACTATTAATTTAATATTCTTTACAGTTTAAATTAGACTCAATCATTTGTCTTGACATAATCATGGTCACATTGCATTGTGTCCACATACTTATATTTAATATAACATTTGGACACAATATAAATTCAATTAACCTTGAGTTAACATTCCATGATCACTTCATTAATTAATTTGATCCCTTCTTTTCTTAATGGGGACACTTTTTCTTCATGAAGATAGTTATTTTATTTATGTAGAAACTTTTTTTCTTCATGCATTTTTTTCTTTTCTTCATTCAATCAGTTATTTTATTTATGTTTCTAGTTCCTTTCTTCATGTGGTCACGTCCATTCATCGCGCAGTCAGTTCTTTTCTTAATGATGTCACTTCATTTCTTCATGTTGTATAATTAATCCTTTAGGTGTAAACATGAACATAAACATACTATTAGTTCAACACATGGTTAAAGTTACCTCATTAGAAATATAGTAACTTAATTTACCATCGGATCACTTGGACATAGACATAGAAACACATTTATTTACTTACATTCCTTTATGGAAAGTTTAACATATTCATACAGTATTTGGATACTTTCACTTAATTACATATACATTGTCATAGTTTTTCTAGAAAAAATATACTATAAAAAATAAAGTTAATTATTAAATAATAAAAATGTTTTTATTCTTTAAAATGATGGTTTTATTGATTAAGTCAACAATATCCCCCATGATGATGATCACAATTTATGAAAAATATAGGAATAGAATTGAAACAAAATAAATCTCCCTTGGGATTATAAAAAATTATTCATGATAAAATATAACAAAATGACTAGGAAATAAATACTAAATGTAATTCCATACTTGGGAGGGCATGAATGAAAACACATTTTTTAATATCTTATTTTAAAGGATTATAAAAAAGACCCTGTTATGTACTCCAATAAAAATTATAAATATATAAATCTATAACATAATAATGGAGAATAATATTATTTATTTTAGATATATAAGATAATTATAGATGGTTGGTTTGTGGTAAAGAGATTTAAGTGGGTTCCACAATTACTACATACCTAGAAACTGGGAAAATTTGATGAAAAACTTGTCTAGGAAACAATCCAAAAGGTTTGGTAGAAGAAATTGTATGAGGGGATGAAGAAATGAGAAATGTAGATTCAAAGTGATAATATTGGTAGTGTAATGTTATTAATTGATTAATATAGTAAATTCTTTCACATCTATTGAACCATGATCCATGACCTGAAAATAATCATCCTTATTCTCTAAAAAGGATTCAATAACTGGAGTAATAACCTTTAATCTCTACACTAGACATTTGAATTTCTAAGTCAATGGATGAATTCTATGATCATTGGACAAAGAATTGAAAGTACTGTTCAGATAAAATTTGGTGAATATCCCACTATGATAAAAATAAATAGGATTTTGGATTATGTCTCTATCTCGATAAACACTATTTATATATTTTCTAAATAGTTTTAATATCTTAGTTTCATGTGGTTAGAAACCGTCAAACCCAATATCTATTGTTTTCTAAAACTCATCCAAGATTAATTTAAACGTAGATTATATATTTTTTTTGTTTTGGTCTTTAAAAAATACATCTTATCGGAGGAATATTTGGAATATAAGATGATGTAAGATTATTAGAAGAAGAAGAAGAAGTAGAAGAAGAAGAAGAAAAACCTAAATTCATAAATCTATGATCTCACTTTAACATAATATCCTAATGATATAACTATTGAGCACCAACTTTTTACCACAAATACAAAATATCATTCTTCTTTAGATACATTTTGAGAAGGGTTTAATTTGAAAATGAGATATGAGAAGAGTGATTATCCTCGATATTTTTTACTCTAATTGGATAAACTACGGGTTTAAATGCAATAAATAACTGATTCAAAACACCAATAAAATCTGATTTGAAACTATTCAAATATTTTTTCGTAAAAGGGGATATAAAATGAGAATTAAATGGTATAAGAGCATATGGGTTATAAGCATACTTAGTACCATCTAGATCACCTTCATTTACAACTAGATATAGCTTCAAATTCTGATCATCTAGATTAATATTAGCTTCTTCATCAATTTCAATAATATCTATATAATGTTATCCCAAATAAGATAGAATATTTCTATGCAAAAGATTAACTATATATATAGTAGTTTTAATTTACAATTCATCACACAGTTGGTCAATTTATGGCATAATAGAAGATACTTCATGTCTTTCTTAAGAATCAATCCTTGACTAAAAGTTGGATTTTTGTTTTAAAATATTATTGTGAAAAAAGTTTGAAACCACCTAGTTCCAACCAGAAATATTAAACACTATATAAGATAAAAAATTATATAATAAAACATTTAACCTATAAGACATAATCACCATATATAATATCTAGAAATGTTTATTTACCTTTTTATCTAGTTTATCATTGATAATTTATTAGAATTGATGGTCCAAATTGTCTCAAGCATGCATGATCTCCTCTATTGTTATCTTTTCATCCTTGATGCCTCTTGATAAAATTAGATTTTTCTTATCTATCCAATCATTATTCTCCTTGTTTTCTGTCCACATGAATTTTTCACCTATTAAACCATTTCACATACTCATTAGAATCATGAAAAATTCGAACCATCTCAAACATCTCTTCATCAAAGTGAAGAATAAGATCCATTTTTTTTCTTATCCTCCACATATGTTTCTCACTGTGATCAAACCATGTTCTCTATTGATGCAACAACAATATATTCCTTCGTTCATAATAGAATTAAGGGGTATATATGGAGTAATAAAAAACCGCATAGCCTCCATATATATGGGTTTATTTTCCACCATACCACCATTCTCAATATCTTGATCATTAGAGTCACCAATATAGACTATTTTACTTCTACTCACTATATTTATGATAAATTCCTTTACATGTTCATTCATAGATATTCATCCCTTGTTTCCATGGTCCCAAATTTTTTTCCCAACATTTTTTCTATTTATTTATGGATGTATGATTAAAAGTTATTCCCTTTTTATTTTCTACACTTTCTCACAATGAAACTACATTGATCCCTATTCTATTTTGATCCCTTATTCCTCCTTGTGTTGTGATGTTCTGTAATGGTTCCCCCCTCTCTACGGTATTCTATGAATTGGAGATAACTCTCCCCCTTACTATACCACTTCTTATCAGCCTGAATCATTTGGATCATTTCCAATCGTATCAATTCCCGAATCATCAAAATTATTACTTATGTAAATCGATGATAATATCCTTTTTAGGTTATTTATTCCCACAATGTTAACCTAACTCCCCTGATCATTTGACAGTTCCTATATTTTAAATTTATTTCCATTGATTAACACTACTCTATCACCCATAACGTGATGTATGTTGCCTTTTAATGACTTTTTATGTATTTAATATTCTTTTTATGAGTTAAGAAGAGTTTGGGAGAGTCTATATTGATTTTTTATATGTTTGGGGGTCTTTTTAAGGCTGCACGGTATGAGAATGATTTGTGGAAACCATATGAGATGAAATTATATGGGAAGTGGGGTTACACATGGATATCAAATGGTATTTCTAACCATGTGATGAGGCCAGGAATGATTCCCCTTTGGGGAAGAATTAGGTGCACAATTAGTACACAGTTTGTCAAACCGTTTGAGCTAAATGTGTGGCCCTTAAAAATGTTTTTTTTAAAGCGGGGATTAGTTAGGATTTCCTTAGAGACTCCCAAAAATTCTCAAATTTTATCCTCACTCAAAATATCCACTTCTCAAGGGTTAGGAGTTCTCTCCCAATAGATTTGGATGTGATTTTAAGGGGTTTCTTGGAGTTTTGAAGGCGGTTTATCTCATGTAAGTCTTATCTCATCATTGGTTTTTGGTCTTCTCTAGATATACTCTTCCCTCTCACTCAGTTTTCAATATCTACATCTATTTTGTGTAAATATAGAGTTTTTTTTGCCTTAAATAATTAGATTAGGGATTTTTTATGTTATATAAGGGAATCTAGGGTGGTTTTGGTAGAGCAATTTTCTAGATTTCTCGTGTTATGGCTTGTTGGTTGATTTTATTGGAAACCTAAAGGTAGATAGATTATATCTAAAATCCACATTGTTAGAAATATATTTCTTGTACCAATTAATTGGGTTTTCTTGAATTAATTTTTTATTTTGTAGTGCAAAATAGGTTAGAAATCCATTTGGTAATGTTTCAGCTATATTTGGTGAAAATGGGGTTTTGAGGTGAAATATTCTTATTGTAGGATTTTAAACGGTTTATTTTAAAGTATGAATCTTTGGTTGTTTTATGGAAATGGTTTGAAAATTTAAATTTCAAATATAGGTATTTCGTTATTAAAATTTTATATGACATAGATTTTTCATCAAGGGATTGTTTGATTAGGAAACGGTTATTGGCGTGTTGTTTTGGTGTTGGTGTGTATTTTTTGGGTTATTGGGTTGTACATGTTATGATTGTGAAAGGAATGATGTGAATTGGGTGGTTAGTACCACTATAAATAGTGGATGGAGAGAAAAAAGATGGTCCACCATCATGTATAGGTAGGAAGGAAGTACCAATTTATTTTGAAAGTAGTAAATGAGTTTAGACGGGAATTTCCATCGTGTTTGTTACTTTTTCGTGTGATTATAAAAATGATAATTTTTTTTATAATGTTGGTATTATGGAATTTTGTTTGGGACTCATATTTGTTGTGGGATGTAGGGTGAAAATGGATTGGAAAAGTCGTGTTTTTCATGTTGTACATTATTTCACTATTTTATATTTTGTGTAAAATATTTTATATAAATGTGATGATAGTTTTATCCTATTGGACTATGTAGGGAAGTGATTTTGGGAAAACCTACTATGTATATGTACTCTCCCCATACTTTGGAACATGGTTAATTTTTTAGATGTTTTATGTCGAGACACTGGTAAGGGAAACCATCTCATTTTTCTATCAGTTCGACATGATGAATTCGTGATGTTGTGGTGCTTGGAGCATGGATCCTGGTGTACATCTAATGATGGTTTTTTAATTCATTGTGGTATTTTTTGAAAACTACTACTGGGTACTCTGATTTTTTCAATTGGTTGTATTTTTCATGTAGGACTATTTTTTAATAGTTTGGTTATCTTTTGGTAATGTATGGGTTTGGTTTTTGTGTTGACATGCATCATGAAGTTTTTT
The DNA here is from genome assembly GCA_963277665.1 of Viscum album. Taxonomy (NCBI): domain Eukaryota; kingdom Viridiplantae; phylum Streptophyta; class Magnoliopsida; order Santalales; family Viscaceae; genus Viscum; species Viscum album. Next base: position 673,947,079 of record OY728133.1, read on the forward strand.
GATCGTTGATTAGTTGGTTTGGTTGGTTTCATCTCAAAGGGAAAATTGTTCCACAATTTATTCTTGAATCACCCTACATTTATTTCCAACCTTTGGTGAATTGGTAATGCTTCTTAAGGACATGTAGAATTCATCCTCCCTCTCAGTCCACTGGAATGGGTCAAGATGCTCCAAGTTGAATCGGTTTTTTCGGTCATTGGAGTTCATGTGAGGGCAGTTGTCCAGACCTTTGGTGTTGACATTTGTTCTTGATCTATTCCCAGAGTCTGGATTGTAGAAAGTCAAAGTATTTTCAGATCATGGAATTTATTTCATAAAATTACATAGCTAACCATTTTATTCTAAATTCAAGATACCATGAAGATTTTGTCATAAGTGTGTGGAGACACTTATAGACCTTGGGAATCACATTTCCATTGGTGTAGCCAATGAGATTAGCATTACATTCATGGTGGAAATGACTTCCCACAAGGATTCTAATTTCATTGGGGTATAATGATTTATGGTGTGATATGAATGTATGGATTTTGGATAATATAAATTGGGTTTTAAAACAAAAGAATTTGGAACATGGAAACTCTTGGTATTTTGAAAATGCATTGATTTTCAAGACATGGTGGATTTTTAAGAATAGTTCATTATGGGAAATTTGAACATTTGGAAATCATGGTAGTGATAGTTTTTATGTAATTGAATTTGAAAATTTTAAAACTTTCCTTTTTAAAAAAATTGGGCTTATGGTTATTTTTTTATAGAAATGGCACTAGGTAGGCATCGTAGAGACCATATATAGGAAGCTGATGAAAAGGTGGTTGTACCAAGGCCTCATGTTTACCAGTAGCTAGTGACGATTATATGAAGGACTTCCAAGATGAAGAAGGTTGGAATAAAGAAGATAATCCAAAGCATGTGGATCATACATTTCACTTTACAAGGTAGAATCCACCCATGTTTAGTGGTGATTCAGAGCCCAAAAGGGCTGAAGTGTGGCTGAATAGAATGAATTATATATTTGACTTCTTCAGAACACCAGAAAAGATGATTGTGAAGATAACCAAATAATTGTTATATGATCATTCCCATCAGTGGTGGGAGCTAGCGGTCCAAACTAGGATAGACAAAGGTGTGACATGGGAGGGTTGTGAGGAATTGATTAACAAACAATTCTACTCACATATGTTCATAATTCAACATATAATATATTTCATCAGTTAGAATAAAGGTAAAATAGTGATAATGGAATATGAATCTAATTTTATGAACTGTTTATGGTTTTAACCTGATGTTTCAGGTAGTACATCATTGAAGGAACAGATTTTTTAAGCGGGGTTGATATAGGAAATCCGTTCTAAGATAGTAGTGATGTGCATAAATGATTACACAAAAATGGTGAATAGAAACATGATGGATGAGAAATTATTGTCATGGGATATACATGGTGAAATATTTTGATACCAATGGGGAATAGTGGGAACTCGAACACTGGGTTCAAGAGACAGAGGGACACATATTTCCAGGCTGGGGGTACGACTCAGAAGCCAAAGGTAGGATCAATGAATATCCCTCCAAAGCCTCAGAGTATGTTGGGATGTATTCAGTGTAGCTATATGATCCACATAAACCATGATGGTATAATACAACCTCGAGAATTCCATAATTTTATTTATATGGGGCATCTATAGTGTTATTGTTGAAATACTATGACGCCTTAATAGTGTAATGAAGAGAAGAGTGTAGAAAGAAAGAAGTTGTTTACATCTGAACTGGTAGTGATAGATAATTAGTCTGTACCATACATTGTACAAGGTACAGTTCATTTAAATTCAATATTGATGTACTCTTTATTTGATACTGGTGCTTCCCATTATATCAATTCTTTTCATATCATTGATTTTTTGGTTTACATGTGGAAATTATGCCTTCTATTTTGAAACTACAAACTCCTTTGGGTCATAGAGAGTATCGAGATTTCATCTATATTGTGTTTCCATAGTTTTGGAAGCTATTGAATTAATGTGGGATTTCTCAGTTCTTTTGATGGATGATTATAACCTAATCCTATGGATGTATTGGCTGGAAAGTTTTAGGCCCACATCGACTTCTATGTGAGAATCGTATATTTTACTATAGAGAATAGTGTTGACCATCTCTTTATAAGGGAGAAGATTGAAAATATGGGTGAAAATTATTAGTTTTTACAAGTAGTTGGAATTATTTTTTATCAGTTAATTGATTTTACATTCGAATTAGTGGAAGGCTTTGAGAAAAGTGTTCTTTCAGAAGTTGTGGATCAGTTTACGTATTTCTTTCCAAAAGATTTATCAAGGATTCCACTCGTGAGAGAAGTGGAGAATATAATTGATCTGCTTCTAGAAACCAGCCCTATCTCACATCCATCAAACCATATGGCCCAGAATAAAATGAGATAACTAAAGGTATAGTTGGAATTGTTAGAGAACAAAGGTTTCATCAGGCCTAGCATGTTTTCATGGGAAGTACTAGTTTTTTTGTTAAAAATGTGAATATAACTTTTCTGCTCTGTGGGGATTATCGTATAATTAATCAGTTTACCATAAAGAACCAATACCAACATCCATGAATTGATGATTCATTTTTTCAGTTTCGGGTAGCTCAGTAGTTCTCCATGATTGAATTAAGGTTAGGATATAATCAATTTATGGTATGGAAGGAGGATATTCTGAAAACAGCTTTTAGAAGAGAATATGTCCATTACGAGTATGTAGTTATGCTCTTTTGTCAAATTAATTAACAAGCGGTGATTATAGAATTGATGAATTAGATATTATAGATATATCTAGATTTTTTTGGGGTGGTATTTTTTAATGATATACTAGTGCATTCTAGGACACTGGTAGAGCTTCAGTAGCACTTGACGATAGTGTTGGGGATCTTGAGGGATCATCAGTTGTATGCTAAGTTGTCAAGGTGTGATTTTTGGATACATGAGTTTCATTTCCTTGGACATGTTATTTATAAGAGGGTTTTTTATTTGATCCAGAAAATATAGAGGTTTTTATCTCCTTGAAATTTCCAATGATCATTTTTGAACTACATATCTTCCTTGCTATAACTAGTTATTTTTGACATTTTGTTTGTTATTTCACAAAATTGGCTTCACTGATGACAAAATTGGCAATGAATAATTTCCCATTTCAATGGGATAAGCACTGTCATAAACTCTTTGAAGATATAAATGGTCACCATAAATCAATACCAATATTGGTTTTTGCAGAATTAGGGAAAGGGTACATGGTGTATTATGACGCAATAGGAAAAGGGTTTGGGTGTTTTCTGATGTAGGGGAATCATGTGGTCGCATATGGACCAAGATAGTGTAGATTTCATGAGAACAACTACCCAAAAATGATTTGTAGTTCGCGGTATGGTTTCATGCATTATAAATGTGGCATCATTATATATTCGGTGAGAAATTCATGTTGTTTACTGGATAGAAGAGTTTAAAGAATTATTCCTCACATAGAAATTTGAACTTGTGAAAAGGAGGTGGATGAAATATCTCTATATGATTGATTTTGGATTAATGTACACATTGAGTAAGGGAAATTCAGTGAAGGATGCATTATGTAGGAAATAATTTGATCAGTTAGTGAAACTTGCATCAGATCTGTGGCAATTGATATTGGTCATAATTAAAATGTTGTTGGAGTGTGAGGTCCATGGTGGAAGAGCAATATTATTTCTAGTTTCATTGATTCCTGAAATGGCTATTTTGGTTAAAGAGGCACAGGGATCTGATTCCTAATGTGTGTTGATGAGGTCGAAACTCAATGGTGGGGAGACCATTGAATGCTGGGAACTGAATTGGAATTCAGGATTGTGATTTCAGAATTGGATGGTTGTACTAGAGGATTTTCATAAAAAAATTCTCAGGGCTTATCATCACTCTATAAGGGTTATACATCCTAAAATTCAGATGTCGTATATGGTGTTGAAAGTGCAATTTTGGTGGGATGGTATGAAAAGGGATGTGGATGAGTTAGTTTCGAGATGATTGACATGTTAGTAGGTCCAGGAAGAGAAACAAAGACCATTAAGAATGTTGAATTCATTACATATCCAAGAGTGTAAATGGAAGAAAATAACTGTGTATTTTTTAACAGGTCTTTCAAGAGTGTTCTGAAAGAACAACGACATATGGGTGATTGTGAATCAGCTCACAATGTTATCCCATTTCAACAAAATTCTGGAATATCATATAATGGAGGATCTGTCCAAAATCTATATACTGGAAGTGTCAAACATGCATGGTGGTCCAGTTTAGATTGTATCAGATAGAGACCCAAGGTTCAGATCTCTTCTATAGAAATCCTTACATATATCCCTTGGGACACAATTGACTATGAGCATAGCGTATCATCCTTAGACCGATGGGAAATCCAAGTTGATGATAAAAACATTAGAAGATATTTCAAGGGATTTTGTAATAGATTTTTGTGGATCAAGGGAGGATCACTTATTGTTGGTATAGTTCTCCTATAATAATAGTTATTATGATTCAATACATATGACTATGTTTGAGGAATTGTATGGGAATTTATGTCGTTCTTCACTACATAGGGTTGAAACAAGTGATACTTTGATGATTGGATGAAACCTTTTCTGAGAGAATATATTGAATACCATGTTGATCAGAAAGAGGATGGAGATGGATAATAGTTTTCATAAATCATATGATGACTGTCGTTGACAACAGTTGTCATTCGAAGTGCGTGATGATGGGTTTTTGAGAATCCCTTCTAGGTTCGAACATTGTCGATTTGGAATGTTGGGTAAGTTATATCCAAGGAATATTTGTCCTTTATAGATTCATGAGAGGATTGCAGAGGTGCATTATCTTTTGGATTTTCCACCATAGTTTAGTTTGGTGAACAATTTGTTTCATGTATCGCTGTTGAAAATGCATCATACGAATCGTGACCATGTGATTAGTTGGGATCCTATTGACCTAGAACCAGATGCTTTATTAGTGAACGTTCTAGTGTGGATTGACGATAGGAAGGAGAAAGTCTTTCATTGTAAAATCATCAAATTAGTTTGGGTTTTATGGAAGAATTTCAGGATTAATGAGGATAATTGGGAGCAGGATAAAGAGATGGTCGAGCAATGTCTTGATCTCATTCATAAAAAATATGGTTCTCTACTTTTTGAGGAAGGAATTTCAAATGGTGGGGATAATATAGAACCCCCGGTTTGAGGTATGAATCCTTTGTTCTTTTTCATTTTTATGTTTTTAATGTACTTTGGATTAGTTGGAAGAGGTTGATAGAGTTTTGAATGGTTTTAAATAAATTTGTAGTCAATTTTAAGGTATAAGGGTTTGCGCACGATTAGAGGAAACCATGAAAGATGAAACTGTGCGAGTAGTGAGGTTAGGATGACTTATGCACAGTTTGTATAAATGTGTGAAAAGGCTGTGCATGATGCCCCTTTGTGGCAGATGTAGGATCACATTTATAGAATGGATTTCCTTGTCTTGTGAGCTAACCATGAAGTCTTTACAAATTGGTTTTTAAAATCTGAGATTATCCAGGATTCCCTAAAGATAGAAACTTTCTCCCAGTCATTCCTCGCATGGTATTTTCTCTTCCCAAGGGATAGGTGTGCTCTCCCACTCAATTTGGATGTGATTTGAAGGGATTTCTAGGTGGTTTGAAGGAGGTACATCTTGAGTAATTCTTCACTCTTTGTTGTAATATAGTTTTCTCTAGATCTTCTCTTTCCTCTCTTTAATTTATCTAGATCTACATTCATTTTTTATCAGTGTAGATTTTTTGTTTTCATAAATTATGATATTAGGGTTTTTCTATGTTAGGGAAGAGATTCTGGAGTGGTTTGGGAGTATTGTTTTCCAGATTTTTGGAACGGTGGCTCGTGGTTGATTTAACCAGATCCCTAAAGGTAGGTGAATTCTCTTTGAACACCACATTGTTAGAACTAGAATTATTCTACAAATTAATTGGTTTTTATTGAATTAATTGGTGATATTGATGTGTGAAATTGGTAAGAAATCCCTTTGGTAAATATTTGGGGATTTTTGGGGAAAATGGGGTTCTGTGGTGAAATATTCATATTGTTTGATTTTAAAATGTTGATTTTAAAATCGGTAACATTGGTTGTTTTATGGAAATGATTTGAGATAATTAATTTCAAATAATGTGGTTTATTTGTATGAAATGCTATTTTAAATGGATAATGCTTCAAGGGATTTTTTATAATGAAATTGTTATTGGCATGTTGGTGTGTCCTTGGTGTGTATGTGCTCGGTTATTGGATTTTTCATGTTATGTTAGTGGTTGGAATGATGTGATGTGGGAGGGGAGTACAACTATAAAAATAGTATGGAAAGTGAATGAAGGGACACCATCAAGGATATGTGGGAAAGATGTATCACTTGATTTGGAAAATAGTAAACAAATTTGGATGGGAAGTTCCACCATGTTTGTTGTGTTGTTGTGTGATTCTATACAAGATAGAACTTTTTGGGTTAATTTGGAAGGGTGCAATGGATGGTGGCATGTTGTTTGGATTTAGTATGTTTCATGAAAAGTGTGGTTAAAATGGATTGGTAATGGAGTGTTTTTCTTGTTGAAATTTGTTGCAATATTTTATGTTTTTTGTAAAAATTCTTATATAAATTTCATAATGGTTTTATCTCAGTGGCGTGTGTGGGGAAGTCATTTGGGAAAATCTATTGAGAATTTGTACTCACCCCATTCTTTATCACTTGGTTTATTTTGCAGATATTGTATTCCGAGACACAGGTAAGGGTAAAAAATCTCATTTTTCTAGCAGTTCGACATGATTTTATGGTGATGTTGTGGTTCTTCGAGCATGAAGCATATTGTAGAGCTATGGATGGTGTACTAGTTCGTTGGGGTCCTGTTGTGTTGAAATCCTCTTGGTACTCTGATATTTTTTTTGGTTGTATTTGGTATGTGCGATTGTTGTGGAATAAATTGGTGGTATTTTGGTAATGTATGGTTTTGGTTTTTTTGTTGAAAAGAATCATCTAGTTTTTTTCATTGATTATTTGTGTTTGTTAGTTTCATCTCAATTATAAATCATTCACCAATTTATTCATGAAGCCCTCAGCAATTATTTCCTGCCTTCGGTGCCTTTGGAATGTTGCTTAATGCCATGTAGCACTCCCTCACCCTCTCAGGCCAATGGGTTGGGGTTTGATGTTACAACTACCTTGAGTGAGGAACCATTTACATTTTGGGAAGAATTTATGAAATAATGACCTTTTATTTAAAGGGAATTAAGTAGTATTGGAATAGCTTCACCAATATCCCATATCCTCGGTAGTCTTTGCAATAGTCTGATAACAAATAAAAAAATCATTTCAAATCCCGTGGAATATGCCCACAACATTGAAGATTGAATTATTCTATATTTTCTCATTCTGGAAGGAAAAAACAAATGACACATCCTTTTTTCTCAAGCGATCCACTTAGAGGACACCCAAGGCATCAGACACAAGAGAATTTCTATCAAGTGGATCAATCACTCTATATCAGTGCATAAGATTGTAATGGAAATAGTGGAATGAGTGACCTAGCTAATTAAAAATTGAGTAAAAATAATTCCATGATTCTAACACCACCTCATTTTTACTTCTTAATTCTTCCCAGATAGCTAAACAAATTCATTTCACCAGTAGTCTTGATACATCAACTACTATGCATATATATTTTGAAATCAGGTGACAAAAATATGAGTCCTACTATCAGAGAAAAAATATCCTCCTCACAGGTTGTTAATCATGCATAAAATATAGAGGTTTAGGAAGGGAAGTAGATATTTTAGAATACTTACCCAGAACATTATCATATGAGTATAATGATTCAAATTAAAATAATAGGACCAGTTAAATAAATAAATGGGACACCCATGGGAAAATCTCGGAACTCTAGACAATGAAATAATCCAATCATTCTCTAAAGAAAACAAATCCATCATGTGACATTTTTTTATAAGTACCACCCCCGCACAGTCCAAAAGACCCTAGGATCTGAATACAAACCTATCAAAGGAATCAACTGAGGGTTGGTTCTTGTTGAATCAATCCACCAATGTAAGATTAAGGAGACCAGAAGAATCAACAATCTCTAAAGTCAAGAGTTCTAGTTAAGACGAGTTATCATACGGATCTAGAGCCTTTGGGATGAGTGTGATAGATTTTGATGATGGAAGGATATCTAGTTTAGATAAGTAATAAACGTATATAGTCAATTTGGAAAATAGATTTGATGGATATGGTGGATGGTGGAGCCACATCCATCCCAAACATAGGCATCTCAAAGAGGAAGAGCGTTAGGAGTCATCAAGTGTGGGGATGGGAATCAATCTTTGCAATCATTAATAAATCATGTAGTTTCTATATATAGAGAGATATAAGGTCAACCATGATCAAGTGGACTATCCCCATGATCGACATCATCATATTACCCTCCCTAAGAAGGTGATTCCCTTCCACTTTTCATAGGATTACTTCTGATCACAGGAATCAAAATTAATGAACTTTTAGAAAATTATTCACAATTTTCAAAATAACCTGATTCAATATCCTCCCATGCTACATCCTAAAAACAACTTATTGAAACATTAGATTAATCAAGGTCTTCATCATCTAAATATAATACTCTATAGGTTAGAGGTAAGGGAAATGCAATAGATCTAAAATACACTACAAAATACGGGTCCTTGACATCTTGAATTTCTTCCCTAGAATCCTCAATTAAGTTAGTTACCACAGATTCCACTTCTTCTAGTATTTATAAAGAATCATTGTACTCATTATAAGATAATAAAAAATTTCATCATATTCTATAATAAAATCTACATGATATATGGGTCCTAATAGATTATTAATAGATACTAACATTTCATAAATAATTTCATTGTCCACTACCCATTTTGCTCTCCAATGGATCATGTTCAACTTCATATGCATAAAAATTTTATGATTTAGCTAGAAACTATCAGTAAAAATTTCCTTTTACTCTACCTTAAGAAATAATACTTTAAATTACAATAGTGATGAGATACATTTATGATAAGGATGGTAATTAATGTTTGATGAGTAAATTCATTTTTTAGCTATATGACTCATGAAATATCTTGTTAGGCTTATCTGAGTAACATTACTCATCAAATAATGAAATAAAAAATCATGGTGCCTTAGGATTACAATGTCCCATTTCCTAAGACTAAAGATATATTGAATTAAATTCATTAATGATATATATTTTCTACCTAATTCGAATATATTTTGTGATATAGTAGTTTGTTCCTACTTTAACTCCTCATGAGAACTCATACTCAAAATGAACATGATTACTCAAAAATTATAGTTAATAATATTCCTGCTCTTCTATATAAGGCATGCTAAATTGTTTAGCCCAAAGTTTTAAAGATTAAACCTAACTCTTTCCATTTAAAAATATTATTCTATTATCCCTTGAATAACTATAAACAACTTCAATATTAGAGTACAAATCCTTAACCAAATAAGGATAAAATGGCTACTATTATCCTTAAAATATTTACTCCATAGATTCATCTGAATTTACTTCTTTACTAAGGATTTATCTAATTTGATCAAATAAACATCCAATTAATCTTATACATAAATAGGTTGATCTTGAAAATGAGGATTACAAGGCTAGAATATAGCACTTGATGTACCTTGTTCCTTTTTTAAAATATTTGAAATAGGTGATCCAAAAGGTGATTTTACATTATGATTTGTTTTTACTCTAACCATATTTACACTATAATTAAAATATCAGGAGGTTTGGGATTCATTTATATTGTGATAGAGGTTTGAGAAAGAGGGATTTGAGAATGTGAGAGAAATTATATCTTCAAAAAAGGAAAAGGGTTCTTAATAAAGAGTCATGCAATGATGAAGAATCTAATTTGAATTTTATTAATTATTTTGATGAATAAAATAATAATAAAATATATGAAATATTTCCCAAACATGTAAATAAATTTTCAAACTCTAAATGTCATGGATGGTTATCTGAATTTTAACTTGGGGTAACATAAAATACTCAAGGTATGTATACTTAGCACATGACCAATTGTTCAGAATTAGTTAATTGATATATATAAAAAAATATAATAGTTACTTAACTATCTTGGTTAATAAAATCTTATAGGCACATAACAGACTATGAGAAAAAATATTATGGTCCCTTAAAAAATTTTATAAACTAGTATTCATGATTTCTTAACAACCAGATAAATAATAACGTTTGATAAAACAATAAATTAAGAAAAATCGTAATAATTGATGATGTTAAGATATAATAATATAATTAATGGAAATAATTAAAGAGGCTCAAGAGTTAGAAAACTGAATTCATGGATTTATGAATAGTTAATTATTCTTAACTCAATTTAAATATATTCTAATATCTCTATATTCAATGTTTAAATAAATATATCATTAATTTGATGTTCATTTCCAATTAACTATAGAGTAAAATCTCCATTTTGATAATGGTCTCTCAAAATGTAATGTTTTATATCAATAATTTTTTTCCCTACAGTGAGACGTAGGATTCATAGAAATATTAATAACACTATTATTTTATGAATTTATAGGGATATGTTAGACTTGATAAATATAGTCTATTAAAGTCTGTTTCATAAATAAAATTGGTGAGCCAAAACACCTATATTTATATACTCATATTCAATAATAGATAATATATTAGAGTAATATTTCTTACTTCATCATGTATCCAAAGGCTTACCGAAAAGATGGAATGTTCCTGAGGTTCTTTTCCCATATATATTTTAGCCACCAAAATAGACATCATAATAAGTGACTAATTTAATATCATGACATCATGATTATAATAGTCAAAAATTAGTTTCATTTTTGAGGTATTTGAAAATTATTTTTATAGTATTCACATTATTTTCCTTTCGGTTTTCTTGACAACAAGAACTCATATATAAAAAAAATATTATTTCAAGTATAATTTATGTATAATAAACATCAAATCATACCTTTATAAATATTTTGGTCAGCTAACATTCTATTTCCATGAAGATCCATTTTGAATATTGTAATCATGCGAGTATGACTTCCATTGGTGTTATCCCTAACAAAAAAATTAAAATACCCTTTGTTTAGTTTCATTAATTAAAAAAAATAAATTTTAAAAAATGAATACCATGAAAGAATTTTAGTTCAAACACTAATTTCATTTAAAAATCATTTTTCATAATTTTTGAAAATTAAACACATGAGGAGATTTTAAATTATCCTAAAAGTAATATCATCAATATAAATTTAAAATGCTGAAATGTATTTGAAAATCGTTTTTATAGAAAAGAATGGATAATCTATACAATTTAAAAAACCTCTTTAAATAAAAATTAGTTGATTCTATTATACCATTCTCATGGAGGTTGTTTTAAACCATAATGATCTTTAGATATATTGAAAACATGATTTATAAAATGTGGGTTTTGAAATATTCTATTTTGTTCAGAAAAATAATCCTAAGAAAAATAACCATTAAGAAAATCACTCTTGAAAAACAATTGATATAATATTAAATTAATATTTTCTATATAGGTATGATGAATTATAATATCCTCAAGTCCTGCTATTGGTGAAATGTTTTCTCAATAGTAAATACCTTATTCTTGACAATCACCTTTTGAAACCAGTTTAGATTTATTTCATATTTTTATTCCAAACACATTGACCTTTTTACAATTTCCCATTTAGTTCCAATGGTCATAAATTCTTTAAATATTTCCAATATTTCCCATAAATTGTTTCTTTCAATCAAATTCATCTCTTCTTGAATCTCAATTACCTAAAATTCATTATTTATATCTTCAGTGATATTTTTAGTTCCATGTTATGTAAATAAGGTGTGATGTTCAACTTGGATTCTATGAGAACATACAGTATAAGTATCTCCTTATAGATCTATAAAATAATAGGTAAAGAATTGTCTCTAATAGTTATAATGACTCTAGGAATAGAAGTACTTAGTACTTTATTTTCTTCTTTAGGTTCTGATTCAAAAAATTCCTTTTTACATGGTGACTTTTATATAGTAGTTTTTAAATTAAAATCACTAGTGTTGGTTGATTTATTTATATTCAAGTAAAAAGTTCATATTCAATGTTCTCTAAAGACATTTTAGGTTCATGTTGATATATTTAACCAAATTTTACTTGTATAAATTCTTCAAAAAGAACAGTTCCTTAATTAAATAACCTATATGATTTAATATATCTTGAATAACCAAGGACGATTCATTTATCAATTTGGATGAAAAATTATCTAAAAATTTATTTATGTTGAGAATAATGTTTTTATATCAAAAAAACACTAAATTAATTAACCATTGTTTTCCTTTAATTACACAACTCAAATGTATTATTCATTAAAAAATTTCTAATAACAAAACCTATTGATAATATACCAAGTTTTATTGAGTGACTCTTCCCAAAAATTGTCATATAGGTCATACTGGTGGAGAGTGGTCCATACAATATCTTGAAGAGAAGTATTCTTTCATACTATAAAATAATTAATTGTGGAGTCTTTTAAGTTGAATTTGTTTTTGTAGCCCTTTTGTCAGTATAAAATTTCAATGAATTTTTTTTAATACTGATGACCATGATCACTCTATATGTTATTAATAGTAAGTCTACTAATATTTTCTACTAAGTTTTAATATTATCAAAATAGGAACAATCATCAATTTTGTAATATAAAATGAGTACCAAATTATATCTAGATTAATCATCCATAAGAAGATAATTGTAATTACTACCATTTAAGAATGAAAATCTATAATGTCTAAAAAATCCATGTGAACCGTTTATAGAGGCTAAAAAAGTTGTACCATATTTCTTTTGTTTAAAAAAAACCATTTGTTGTATCTCATTTTGAAAGTCAATACATACTTTTTCCTTTGAGAATTATACCATAAGAATATCCTTAACTAAATCACTCTTATTTTTATTTTTAAGGGAGTGAAGGTTAAAATATCCTAGTCTCCTTTTCCATACCAATATTATTTGTGAATGTCACTTAATTCAAGAACTTTTTGAGAAAAAAATGAATATAAATCTACTAAATAAATATTCTTATTATTTAAAGAAGTAAACAGAAAGTTATTCATAGAATCATATATATTACAAGAAATTATTTTCAATCATAAAATATTATCCATCAATACATAATTTTGTTATTCTAAGAAGATTATACTCTAAACCCTCAAAAAATAATACTTTTGTATTTAAAACAAAATTTGAGTTTGTTGTTGGAGAAAATCTATATTTTCCATCTAGTGTTGTCGCCAAAAGTAACATGTCCACCATCCATCATTATAATGATCATAAATTACGGGTTGTTTGTAATCAGTTTTATAGAAAATACACTATCGAGATACAATAAAACCTTATTGGTATTCTTAAATATTGATTCTTACAATAAATTTAAATAAGAAATTATTTATTCATCCACACTTTATTATGATTATAATAGTTAGAAATAATATGATTTGGAATAAAATGTTGTTTAATAGGTTTACCATAAGAAAAAATAAAACATTTAGAAATAAAAAAACTTGTTAGGTCCAATATAATATGAACTATTAACAAAATAGGTAGATTTTTACATACATATATGATTATTTTTATATGTACTCCTTTAATTTGGCTAGTATCCAATCCTAGTTATGTAATTAGATGTTGTAAACTTACTAAGAACCCTGGTCAAGGTTTATATTCCATATATAAACAATTTATTAACCATTTTAAGTTTCTCATTTGACATTTAATGTTCATTGTTCTATTTTAATATTTCAATATTACTTTCTTTTTAGTGGGCATACAATTTTTATCCCTGCCACATAAAACATGAGACCTTTTTATTTTTTTGTATTTATCTACCAATTCATTCGGGGTGTTTTCTATTATAGAACTATATTACTATATTACACTAGTAGTCACAAATTACTATAGATGTTTATAATTAAATGAAATAGAAGATACTACCTTGAATGTTCATTCAATAAAGAACTTGTTTTCCTTTTAATAATTTTCTTCTCTACTTGAACCAGACTCACTAGAACTATCTTCAGAGGTGATCTATATAAATTTTAATGATTTATTTTTTATTCATCCTTTTTACACATAATTTTTTTTATTATTTTATTTTTAAATTTAGATTTTATTTTCCACTTCCTCTTGAATTCTTAGAAATTCAGTCTTTCTTGTTGATTTTCCATCTCATATTTCCCACTCCTTCATACATTCCTTTATAGTTTGATTTCTTTAAGAATTTAATATTCTAATATAACTTCCTAAATATCTTGGCTAGATTATCAATCCCCTCAACACATTAAAAGGGTGGGGTTTCTTGAATTTAACTATCTCCTTTGATTTTATCATTCATCTTTGACTAAATTTTTTTGAATAATATTTATTTCTTTTTGGTTCATCATATTCTTTGTTATCTTTCAACACATCCTCATAAATCATGAATTTACAAATCATACCCATCAGTTGTAGTTTTTTTTATATTGCATGTTTCTAAAATAGAGAAAAAAATTACACTTTATCGATCAGGTTTAAACCAATGATGTCTCATCTGTTGATCTTTGTATTCAACTTTGTTTCCAATTGCATGCATCATATTGAATATTTGGTTGAACCTGAGATACATGTTAGAAATTTATTCATTGGGTTTCAGTTTAATATTATCATATTTAATATTATTGGTGTTTAGAAAGATTTTTAAATATTTTATGTTCCTTCATGAGACTCATATAGAGTATCCCAATTTTAATATGTATTTAAAAATGAAAAAATTAATTTGAATTCATATTCTCTTAATGAACAGTATAATGAATTCATATATTTTAAATTACAATCATATGCGGCCTATGTGGAATCAATTTTAACATCCCTTGTAACTTTATTTTTTTATATTTTTCCTCAATTATAGTATTAATATCAAATCCAATGCTTTCAATATGTATTTTAATCGTAATATTCCATTTATATTATTTTGTACCATTAATGTACGGTGGTCGATTAGTGATATTACCTTCACTTCTATTGTAATTCATAAAGATATATATTTATACTAAATAGAAATTTTTCACTTTAGGTAAAATATTGATCACTATTATAGGCTATATAGAAATAAATAAAACATCACTTTGAAAAAAAATGTTGGCCAGAGTTGAAATCTCAAGAGGTGGTGAGTTTATTTTCCAATAAAATTTTCTATTCAAAATAATATAAAAGAAAACACCACATATTTATAATAATACTCTTATTAACCAAAAAATGAGAAATATATAATTTAAATTTTTTGAAAGATTTATAAAAATATCGATCACAAATTAGTTAGAACAGTTTGAATATTAATTAAACTATTGAAATGATTCTAATCACCTTAAACAGAGTATATTAAAAACTAATTAATCTAACAACCAAATTATTGTTTAGAAAAACATGTTTTGTAAACTAAAACCAAAAAAATTTTTAAATTATGTAAAAAAAACAAATAATCACATTGAAAAATAAAAAAAATTGGTTCAGTATAAAGATGAGACATAGTCCTATCAACTTGGAAATAAATCTACTCAAATAAGTTTATTAAACAATCAAATTTATCCACATACTAGATAATGTTTTTACAAAGAATGGTTGTACATAGGGATTCTAGCATACACACAACCTCTTCTACAGTTATACATGGGATACGTGGTGTAAATAAATAATGTAAAGAGTATCTAGTACTCTTCCATATATTGAAATAGAATGTGATAATGAATACATAGAGTAATGAAAACAAATATCAATAAGTTAGATAAGTAGAGAGATCAATATATGAGAAGATATAATGCCTCAATCTTATCAATATGACCATCATTTTTTGTTCAATTATCCATAAATATATACATGGAAATGACTCATCCGTGTGTTTCATTAAGATGTTATAACATAAGTTTTTTTTTTATTTTTATAATGATGTATTATATAAGAGTAAGTCATTAGTATCACTATGTCATTATACCGCACCTCTTTATTTTTATCCACGAGTGGATCTTCGTATTATATAGGGAACCTTATCTAATTATAAATTAAATAATATTCATAAATTAATTCTTGAAATAATTTTTATGATATATAAAAATTTAAATTTCTGAATGTAAAAATAATTAGTTAGAATATATCTATCAGATATTTATATCTTATATGCTTCTTATGTTATACACAGTCACTTATAATTAACTTAATAAAGATTATTTTTTCTTGTGTAAACTTTATTTTAGCCACCATACATTGATGGAATGTAAAATGGATGATAACATTTCATTAGTAGTAATAAAGGTTTTTCAATTGTTGATACCTATAGATATTTTATCACTCCTCTATTAGTAATGCTTTTGTTTTCAGCACAAAAGAACAATTGATTACCTTTGAAGGAGATCTTTACAATTCTCTATGTTTTTCTCAACAATATATGCGAAGATAATATAATAAAATAGATGAATACTTTTTAATGATCAGGATAGAATAAATTCTAGAATCCAAGATCCTTGTATTGTCATTAAGGATTATAAAACAATTTTTTGTGGCAGTAAAGGTTTGGGTGCTGCAAATTCCTCAATCTCTTCAACAGACATTAGAAAATACATTTATAGATACAATATTACAGAAATAAATAATTTTGGATCCAAATAGTCCTTTTATAGAATGAAAATCACAAGATTGTGTCTAGAAATATTGATCGAGAATTCTTCAATGAGAAAGCTCCTAATAAATGTGATACAATTTCAATTATCACCCTTCCAAGGATTAATTATGACCATAACCTAATAATATTTATCAATATAAAAAAGAGTACCATGTCTATCATCCCATTCATTTTTATTAATTCTTGGTATTCCCGCCTGTTTTGTAGAAATATTGATAAGAATTTTTTTAAATTCCATCCATTCTGGTAATGATGCATCTTTTTGTGTCAGGAAGCTGAAGCTTTGGAAATACAAAATAAGGGGTTGGATTAAAGAAAAATATAGCCAGATCGAATGGAAAATTTCCAATTTTTAATTAATCCTATACTAGATTTTATATGAAGATACTAATTTTGATTTTGAATTTGTTATTCATATATTATAAAAGCTCAATGATAAACTTAATTCCTTTCCTTCCATGAAAACAATATTCATCAAGAATCCTTCAAGGCCAATTTGTTGAGGGATAGGGATAGAAATAATATG
Source organism: Viscum album (assembly GCA_963277665.1). NCBI lineage: Eukaryota > Viridiplantae > Streptophyta > Magnoliopsida > Santalales > Viscaceae > Viscum > Viscum album. The sequence continues at coordinate 673,964,412 of OY728133.1, forward strand.
TTCCCAAAATCTATTCAATGTTATCGTGATACTTGTAGGCCACTCACCATCCTTAAGGATGGTGTCACTATTCATGATAATTATGAACTTATCTAAGAGAAAATTGTCTACTATTAAAGAAGTCCCTTTAATGGGGTTGTTATAGACAATGATCTGGAAGAATATATCATTCCAAACATTGTTAGTAAATAGTAAAACACTTGAATAACAATAATTCCTATAGATTTTGAAATAAGTAAATTTTTCTTTAGTTTAATTACTGAAACTACTCAGGTCTTGGAAGGTTTTACAAATTACTTTTTTCCAAACATTTGGGATGTTATCCACTCGAATATGTGTGGATTGGTCAAATAATTTTCCCCATAGGTTCCCTTCTATATGAAATCAATGATCAATATATCACTCTAATACCCAATGTAGAAAATTATTATGAGATACGCCTCCTCCATCCTATTTCTCTTATTAACGATATCTATAAAATCTTTAAAAACATTAATCCAATATACTTACTCCCTTCATGGATAATATTGTCTAGAGGAATAATTTTATCATTGTAAAAGGTAGAACCATACATGATTGTATTATAAAGGTATATAAACATGTCAACATTATTATGAAGTTTTAATTTGGTGGTATAATTTCACTCTATTTTGACATCAGTAATTCTTTTGTCAATATTGATTGGAAATTCAATTATAATTTTCGGAAAATTTTTGGTTTGTAATGAAACATTAAGAAAATTGTTTGAAGTTATATTGGAGTATTATCATGATTTAGTATACACAAATGGTTAGCCTAAGGGTTATTTAAAATGTTTAATGGTTTTCAGACAAGTAGATCCTTCATCAGCTCTCATATTCTCTATTTCATAAGATTATTTAAGTTGGATTCTCATATAAAGGGTGGAACAAGGCATGATAAAACTTATATGTGATTCAATAAATCTTTTTATTCTTTCCAAAAAAATTTATGATTAGGACATCATTAGTTTTCACCAAGGTGGAAAAAGAAATATTCACACCTATAAGAGAATCCTCTCACATTATTAGGATATTTCATAGAAATCACTCAATTGGAGGAAGTCCCTTATATATTTTTGTATGAGAATACCTGCTTCTAGAATATATCATATTTTATTGGACTTGGGAATTCAAGGATTTTTATTTCCCCTTGAATACCTTGTAATTCCACTATTTTGGGTAATACCTAAAGCATTTTACAGTTTTTGGATTTATGATCTAAATAAAAAGAATCATTAAAATTAGAATGTTAAGTCTATTTTAATTGTTGGGAGGATTTCCCTAGTCAAAACTACCATTGTTTCTAAAATTGATCAATGCTTTATGATTTATAAGTGTCCCATTGGATTTTTTCATTATATAAATGTTTGTAATAGGAATTGTTTTTGAGTGGAAAAATTATTTAAAATAAAATGGTTAAAATTACCATGACTAATTTTTGTAATCCTCTTTAAAATTTTGGTTTGAGAAATAAAAATATCGTGATTTTCAATGATGCTATGCAAGATAGATTTACATGGAATTTTATAAATGTTCGCACAAAGGATATTGGAATTCCTAGTTCCATATTTATTGAAAAATTGGAAAGGGAAAGTTGGCACTAACATGTCTCGTCTATTTGTCCATATATCATGTATTCCTTTCTTAACATTATATCACACCCATGATATATTTATTGTAAGAATTTATCACTAAACGTTTTGGTTTAAATCTATACTAAAACTCCTCTCATTTATTTTATGAACTCTTGTAATTTTCTGAACAATAATCAAGTCTCTATTAATTCATTTTATGGCCTCCCCAATCATTATCCATTTGAAGACTATCCAAACCTTCTCAATAATTATGTTTTCTCTCCTAATGGTGACAAACTAATTTAGGAACTATGTCGAACAAGCATTATAGACTCTAATATTTATTATATAGATAATTTTGTTAGATTTTTAAATGATTAATCCTGGATTAAAAATTTTAATAAACATCGGATCAGGCCCTCACACATGACTATGGATTGGAGACTTCCTCATAATATAATTCCAATTGATTATAACTTAAAATATTTTGGTATCCCCCTTTGATCCAGGTTTCATATTTTTAATCAATATTGGGATGAGGCCAACCATCTCTTCCTCTCATGTTCTACTACCTTAGATCCTTGGAAGGATGTATACGACCTATTTAATGTAATCTATCTAGAATATTTTACTCTTTCTGATATACTACACCGCTACATGAAATTTAAAATTAATCCACGTATCATATTTTTGGATTCTATTGTGATAGATATTTTATTGTACATCTGAAATTCCATAAAACATAGTCTCTCCACCTTCCCCCATTAAAGAAGATCTCATAAAAAGGGTCACCCTAATCTAGGAGGTTAGATCTCTTAAAGCTAGAAAATTCCCAAACAAGATCCCTAAATTAATGGTTTTTAGGATGTTGGGAATTTAAAATCTAACAAGGACCCATTTGGATTCATTGATATTTTCTAGAATGCATTGCTTTTAGGATGGATTAAAATATATCTGGATGGTTCTTCAAAGTGTAATCTTTGTCTGGCAGGTTGGGGTTTATTTTTCATGATTATGACTATCAGATTCTTGGATTCTTCTTTGTACATGTGGAATCATGATTTATCTATATGTTGTAATGATAATTGTTATCTATTCAGTATCCATTACAAGGAAGAAAGGATGAAAAAACCTTGGCTTGAAATTACTATACTAGTATTTTTCATGTTTTTTGAAATTCCATGAAACATATTTTTTGGAAATTCACCACTAGGTGTGTGGATTTTTTATATTTCTATCTTGATAAAATTACATTATCACAAATTTATTCCAGGAAGAAAATGCAGTGGCATATGTGATTTCCAAAAAATGTGTTAATAATGATATCATCTATTTGGATGAATTACCATCAAGGCTTAACTTATTTTTTGAGAAATAATATAATGAAATTTTGTCTTTCAATCTGATGTAACCATTTATTTAATCAACAAATGAGTCTTGGAACTTTGGTCACCCAAAAAATAGAAATTTGACTATCAAGTGTTTTTGGAAATTATTTAATGATTTATTCTAAATGAAATAAGTATTTTGGAATAGTTTTTTGACCATATTGGGTCAACCAATATGAAGTGTTTTTTTATAAATTTTTTTAAAATATAATATATTTTTTATCCCTTTTTAGTGACATAAATGTGTAGTTTTAATGTTTTAAAAATTAGATTTATTATATTTCCTATAGATTGTTTTAATCATTTTGAATGGAATTTAAACAGATTGATCATAAATTTTCATTTGAAATGGAATATCAAATGACAAGAAATTTATAGGTATTGTAAGTCTATTTTAATCAAGTCAAAATTTGAACTTTTTATAGTTTTTCAAATTATGTGGGTGTGTGAGACCCTCTTGATCCCTGTTAGATTATGATTGACATCTATTGTGTCTATAAGGGTATTTCTTTTATCATGTTTCTTGTAAGCTTGTGATTATGGGTATTATTATATATGGAGTTATAAGATATGTGAGATATATTTTTTTATACTTATTATACATTATATGAGTCTTTTGATTATACACCTAAAATTGTTCACATTCTTTTATTCACTGGGAGTTGAGTGATTGGTACAAATTTATGATATACTAGATTTTCACACTCAAAGAGTTTACCCTAGTAATGTGATAGGGCTAGTGCAGAGTTCCCTGGATTCAATGCTAAGGGTTATCGAGTAGGGTGGAATGTGGTTTAGATTCAATATAAGTTGAATGTTTGTACTTATTTGGTAATTTATAAGACTATTCCATATTAGGACATAATTTTTTCGCCTGGTAAATTACGTCTCCCTGAAGGACTTTTATCTAAGATACCCAGATCAATTGACATCTATGGAACCATTTCATAGAGTTCCTTTTTTTTATTTTTGATGTGGTGCTTTAGAACATATTTGTGTTTCTCTATATTGTAGAATATTTCCTTAAATTGTTCCTAAAATTTTTCTTAAATGGGGATTTATAAAATTTCTTTTTATGTGGATATAAAAAGGAACATCTAATAAAGGGGAATAGACTTATAAATGATTTCAAGAGACTTTTTCATTTAATGAAGATAATTTGAAGTTTTATAAAATTAAAATTATTGTGATATTCAATATATATTTCATTGTATGAGGATTATAAAACAAATTTCGTATTATTATTTCAAACTTACATAAATTAAATCTCATTTGTAATGTATTTCATAAATTATTTTGTAAAATCCTAATGGTCTTTATTTTTATCAAACTCTAAATTCATAATTTAGTTAATGAATCTTTTAAAATATAGTTTATCTATATTTTTTCCTACTCCTAATTAGTGTTTTGGATGTTCAATTATGGATGGTTTAGGATATGGACCATGAATGTGGGTTACAGAAAAATGGTAGTAATTTAGTTTTTATTTTTATTTTATTGAAAAATTCTTGAGTATCTTCCATAATGACATAGATCACGTTGGTTTATTTATAAGAGGATGATTATTCATTTTTGAATTAATTGGATATAGTTATTAACATAATTAAGTTTCTTTATGGTGAATATTATATTTTTTTCACTTGTTCATTTTTTCACTATCATTGTCAATATCAAAAGGTACTACAAAAACATATTGGGAAAAAGGATTAGAGATTCTACTACATAACGATCTGGATAGATTTTTTTGGGTAGAAGGCTATATGTAATGATTTATATGCTTTTCTTATTGATCATGGCATGTACTTATGCGATTTAAAGAATAACCAACATATTTCTGAACATGATAATAGATTGATAGTTTATGAGAAGATTGTGAATTATTCTAATATTCAAAATGAATATTTGATATATTCTTTGGATGAGTAAGAAATAAAAAATGGTTTCAGATAAAGATAATATTTTATGAAGAACCATAGAAGAGATTATTAATTCTTCCTATTTTGAGTATCCTTGGAATTTTGAATATTTTACCTAGTGTTTTACTTTTATGTATTGAGAATGTTAAAAATATTGGATGTTCAAACAGAAAAGGCCTCCCAATCAACCCAGTACATGACCAGGATAAGATTTTAGGTTTCCATAATTATAGCTATCCAAGAAATCCCTATAGAGGATTATTGGTAACGGGGAGATAAGGTAGAGCACATGCAAGAACCACACTTAGTATACATAGAACATGGTTGGTGAATGCACAAGAGGAGGAGGGTTCATGTTGGGTATCACACACTAATATTAGTGTGCGTTAGTGTTCTGGGAAATGACACTAGATCCATGGATGAACATTCTAGGTAGGGTAAATGTTTATTAAGGATTGAATTAATAATATGATTTATAATGTGGGATTGATTCATTTTAATTGAAAGTATTACTCTACATTTGTTACTAAAATGTCAAATGAACCATAAGATATTATGTGTAGTGACATCATCGGTCACTCATATATTTTCTTCAACCTCTTGAAACCCTAACTATTCGTAACCAATTAAGATTGATTCCTAATAATCAGTGATCCTCCAAGTGTCCTTGTAGACCTCTAATAAGACCTTGGTGACCATGCGCATTTATGACAGCTTCACCTACCATGATGTACCGAATCTGAGTTAAGGAACTAATATCCCAAACACATCATATGTCTGGCTGTTAGAATCACGTGGTAGGATGACCAAACAAGGAAAATAATTTACCCAACGATTAAAAATGATCGACTAGATGATGATAAAATTTCCGCATGAGAATATCTGGACCTATTGGCAGTGTCTTGATGGTAACTAGACTGAGATTTTAAAATGTTCACTGTTGATCAAAATGAACATTTATAAAAACTGAGTATTGGGTGAGGTATGATAGAATGAGGGAGTTAATTTACATAAAAAGATAAAAAAATATAACAAAAGGAATAACACAAGTAATCATAGAAGTGTTTGAAATATTAAATATTGATTCAAAAAAAGAAATATTATTTAATATAATTTGTTGATATATTTATTTTATCGAGTAAACACATTGGAATAATGTTATCAGTTTCAAAATTTGATCAAATGATTAAATTGAATATAAAATTGACTTAGTAAACATAACCAAAAAAATTGATTGTAAAATAATGATGATATAATAAAGTTATATCAATGCAATTTGGTTACTGCATTATGAAAATAAAATAAGATATATTTATAAAAAGGATAAATTTAGATTTGATAAAAGAGTTTAGAAGTAACCTTGTGTGAACCCCTATGGATCCTCACCTGGAGAGAATAAGTTTTATGTGTTTTTACCTAGATTTTAATTGATATAGAGTGACCAATTCATACCATGAATTTTTCGGATTATGGAAAGAAATTGGACTCCGTAATTTTCACTATAGTATTTACCCATTAATGAGGTTTCATCACATTATTATTTTGAGAAACCACCCCCCTTGTGTTTTATAGTTGTAGATAAAACCACATTATTGAATTATCTGACAAGAATATAGATTAAATTATTGGAGACCCATTAAAAATCCTCCTCCAAACCAAAAAATATGGATCAAAAAAAAATTTAGGAGAGATATAGATTTAATGAAGAAGAGATCATAATATATTGATATTTGAGAATGGATCTTGAGTGTTCATTGAGTGTGGGGGAGCTGATCACATTATTTCATCAATGGTGTGTTCCAATTTTTTTTCATCATTGTTGTACAATCCACCAAGGTCTTCTTTTTAGAGCCTCCAAAATAACAAATAATATTTTGGAATCCACTTTCATTATTAAACATCATCAAATAATCATTATGTTTTATTGGGTCCATCAAAATAAATAACATTGACAAGATATTCGAATTTCATTGGCTACCCAGTAAACACTACTAAACAACTAGGGGGATTCCTGTAGTTTAGTTATTTTTGATAGATTCCACCAGTTGTCCAGGGGGTTGTATTGGTTACCATTTGGTCCTATTGTATGTGTGGTGATTTTATCCTCTTAGAACTATCCAATAGGTATTACCAAAAGTTATAGAACCATAACCATGGCCTTCTAAGCATTATTAATGTCCTTTAATATAATTTGTAACATCACATCATGTGACCAAAACATATTTTTAATCATCGATATATAACATTAATTAGCATCTAATGACATTTTGATTCCTTCAACATTGACCCTCCATTTCCTAATAAATCTGTCACTTTGTCCAAAAAAACATGACTTGGTATAGAATTGTAGAAACTAATGAATATCATAAATTAAATATTTAGACAAAACATTTAGTGTTTTTGATCATGAGAACAACATGTGAGGGGATAAGTACAAAAATATCCCCCTTTTTATGATGAAAAATAGTTTCTATGAAATATTTATCAAGTGTAATTATAGAGTGAGTAATATAAAAATATATTCCATAAATTTACAATATGATATCCATTATGTTCAATAAAATATCATAATACTACTAAAAAATAATCATATCACTATTTTAAAACCAAAAAAAAATTAAATAGAATGAACATATCTCTAATTGTAATATATATTCAATATCTTCTCCAAATTTGATACTTGAAACACATTCCCCCATATTTGATTTTCAAAAATAAGATACAGGAGTGTAAATAGTATAAATTTGAATATAAATCAAGGGTATTAAAAGTAAACAAGAATAATTTTAGGAAAAAATTAATAGTTAGTATACAATTTAAACTCAGGATTTAAAATTTAAAATAAATAGACAAATGTTTTGGAATGAAGCTCATGAGGGAATTCAAAACATTTTCGAAATCAAAAAAAAACAAGTTACTTAAAATATCTAAAAAACCAACTTATCCCCCATTAAATAGTATGAAAACAAATATTAGAGATATATTAGGGGAGTGATATAAAAAATAGAATAAATATAAAATGAAATACATAATTAAAAAAAAACTTTTTCGATGAGATGAATGTTTCCTGTCCGAAATTAACGAAGAAGAGATAAAGTAGTCTCCCCCTAAATTTTTGTATTTAAATTATAAAAGAAAACATTATCGAGAATGTAAAATAGGGGGTTAAATAAATTATCAAGAAGTTTATGAGAAAAATTTTAATTAGAAAAAATTAAAATATATTTCTATAATTATTCGAAGACTACTACCCCTATATACAATTTTTTGAGTAAATAAATATTTAAAATAAACTCTTTCATTCCTGATGGATTATAAATTAATCTTTGATAAATAATTTTCAAGGGGAATCTACAATATTATATGTAAATAAGGTATATTGGTGTATTTTGTAAAAATATTAAATGTGATTTCCTTCTGTATCCAAATTTTTGTTCCGACAATTTTATATTAAAGGGAATTAAGTACATAAACATATTTAACATGGGATTTTATATTTAAAATAATGTTAAAAAATTAATTGATGTAGTTCTTCCTAATATTATAATTTTTCAATCACACTTGTATATATGATACCCAAATTTCTTAAAATAATTATATATGTTTTTTTGGAACATCCCATCACAATGGTATTTTTCTATGAAAAAATAATTAAATTTGAGAAACCAACTATAGAAATAATTTTATATAAATGTTTATAGCCTAAAATTATATATATATATATATATATTATCACTAAGAGGTGAATTGAGTTGGTGTACTTTTGATCTATGTTAATTGATATTATATATTCAAAAAAATTGGGTATTCTATTAATTTCAAAATGAAAACAATTTTTGCATTAGAAACATTATCATTTTCATTAAAAACATATTGAAATTTCATTTTGAGTTCATGATACATATGAAAAATAATGAAATAATCACATTCAAGTTTATCTTTATTAAATTTTTTGATTCATAATTTAGATGTCATGGTAAGAGAGTAGAATATGTTCAGGAATAATAAGTTAGATAATTATCCTCATAATTTACCTCATTAAGGTTGATAAAGAATAAAGCACTAACCTATCATAATGAGTTTGAGGAAATCACGTCGAGTGAGTTATCATTGAAACTATAGGTTGAACATTAAGAGATATCTTACCTTATTTATTATTTTTCAATTTATTTTTATAGACCACACATTTTAGATTGATGTGTCCCTTCTTTTTTTATTTATAACATGTTACTTTCATTACACTTTTTATTTATTTATGGGAATAACAGGTTGATTTCCACTTCTTCATGAGTTTATTTAATTTCATTGACATATAATAAATTTAAAATTTAATTTCAAATAAATATCTATCATCAACATCTTTAAAATTAATAATATTTTTGAAATATCTATATTTCTTTGTGTCTTAGCTTCTTTGTGGTCTTTTCTCTTTGTGGTTATTTCATATGTCAAAAGAGATTCGATAAGATCTTTCAACACTACTTTAATTATGTCTTCAGCCTATTAGATATCTATATCCATGAGTTCCAAGAGCTAGATAAGACACATAGAATCCTTTTCACTATATTATATATATATATAATTACCACCAAGATATTTTTGATTGTTGAAAATGTTAGTAAAAAATATAAAAATATGTGTAATAGATTCATTTTTATGTAATGAATAGATTTTAAATTCATTTATAAATATATCAAATCTAGTATCATTAATATTATTCCTCTCTGGTTCTGTGACTTCCAATATCTTCTATATTTCCTCGACATTTTTTCATGGATAAATATGATTGAATTAATTTTGGAGAAACCCATAATAATGGGTGTTCATGCATTTATTATTGCGTTAAAATGATAAAATATTTTCAAGAGTCCATTTATATTATTATTTTTTTAGGGATTTAGTCATGCACAATCATTTTCTATACATGGTAAATTATACTACTAAGAAATGTAGAGATGAAATTTTTTCAACAAGGGAAATTGTTTCCCTAAAAATAGTATTTTCCAAAGAGAGTACTTATGGATTATATTTGAAATATTAATTAAATTGAATCATTATTAATCATTATTTTAAACTTGTTATGTTTTTGGTCAAATACACATTTGATATAATATTATGGATATGGTAGGATAGATATATAGGTGTGAAATCCCTTAAAAACTAAATAAATATTATAATAATAATAACATGAGTAAGAATAATGAAATTTATAAGATTAAATATTGATTCAAACAAAGAAATAAAAATAATATATTTAGTTGATATCATTATTTTATTAAGTAATCAATGTATACAAAATTTATGTGCATCACAATTTCAATAATTAAGTAAATATAATATAAAAAAAATTATCAAATTCATCAAATTAATCGATAAGTAAGATTGTGACGACATGAAGATGTCAAAAAGGTGCCTCAATGTAATTTGATTGAAGAAATGGAATATAAAATAGAAGATGTGGAAATAAAAAAATGAGAAATATGAGATTCATAATGGAGTTCAACAATAGCATAATGTGCACCCCTTTGTCACACCCCCTATGGTTGAGGGGTTTTGGGTATTTATACCTTGATTTTAATAGAGATCAAATAACTAAATATTTCCTTGACATATTTAGGTTTTTTAAATAAACTGATATTTGTCAATTAAATGGTATAAAGAGCTTATTGGGGAAGATCCCTCACTTTTCGGTTATGAGAATCTATCCCCTTACATTTTATTATTTTTAGCATGAAACGAATTATATAAGAGGATGAGATGAATATAGAATTTTTCAGTAAAGATATTTTATAAACCCAGTCCCTTATCTATAATGATGGTTATGAAAATGTAGAGGATATATAGAGAGGTAATGAAATGATATCCTAGGAGATAGATATTTTAGATTGGCTCTAGAGAAGAATTTATGAGTAGTGGATATGTTTACATTGATAAATAGAAGAGACATAATAAATATTTGTTAAAAATTCCATTTTTTATAATCCCCCAAGGTCATCTATTTGTATCCTCCAATAGATCTAATAATTTTTTAGAATCCATTAGATTCATTCAGAATCATTAAACTCCATTTTAGAGTTATGGGGTCCACCAAAATAAAGAACATTTAAAAGATGTTCGAATGACACCGAATACCTAGTAAGATATACTTGCAAGCTAGTGAACTACCTATAGTCCGCTACCTCTACCTAGATTCCACTAGTTTTCTAGTGGGTATTACCAGATACACATTTTTCCTTAAGAAGTAATACTAATTCTAACCACTTTTCATGAGCTGACCGACACTACCTTCATTGGTCCAATATTCACTCAGCCCATTTAAACATCATTCAAGTCATTCAATTGAAAAATTAACTTCACTCCGTAATATCAGAATTTCGTGTTCAACTTCAATAGAGAACTTTAATGATCCTATAATGACATAATTATTCCTTTAGGAATGGACCCCAATTTCCATTGAAATATATCGCCTAGTATATGAAAAACAAGAGTTGGTATGAAATTATCAGAAATGAATTTCACTTAAATTTAAACATTAGATACAAATTGGAGTTTCTTTGAGCATGGAAAAATTATAATAGAGATATATATATATATATATAGTGGTACAACACTTGAGAGAGTCATGAAATTTTTTTGAATGATTTTAGATGTTTGTGAGGTGATGATTTAGTGTCAACCAAGCATTCAAATTATGATAATTATATATAAAACCATGAAGTGAATTAAAAATATAGATACATGTAGAAATTTCCTCGAATAAAAAAACCCATAGTTTATGTTCACATTATTACATTGGTATATGATATAATGGATCAAAGCCAAAATGAATAATTAGCTTAAGTGTCATGGGAGATAATTTATATACATATTTTCTATATTACATTGGAAAAATAGAATATATAATGAAACAAATTATTTTATCATTGAAATTTTATCAAATATTTATCCTTTATAAACTTGTAAAAGAAAGAAAAATTTTTCTGATCTCAGATTCCTAGTTAAGGAAATAATACAAGGAAATTTATCGTAAGAATATGTGGAATAAAATATATAGAATAGTTAATAACAAATTCATTTTCCACATAATTAAAAACATGAGATACAAAATATATTAAATAAAATATCAATAAAACAATCAAATAGCTAATAATAACTAAAATATTAATATAGGAAATGCATAATACCAAAATTCATGAATATATAATCAAGGCCTCATGTTAAGCCATCCTAAACCGTACCATCAGGGCCATGTTCCAAAACACAATGAACATTACCATTTGGTATTTTCCCAATAAATTTAATTTAATAGGTATATATAAACCAAAACCACTAAAAAATTGGACAACATTTTATCTCGTTATCCATATCAATGCATCAAGTGGCAATCTATAACTAGGCCCCAACCATCACTTTTTTTGAGTGACCACCCTTAACTTACATTTTTTACAATGAAATACTTCAATATTTATTTCAAAATATAATACATAATTAATAGGACTTATCAATTATTAAATATCAATATTGAATCAAGAATATAGAAAATCAATATTTACCCAGTAAATAAAAATAATTTATCAATTAGTTTCCATAAATTAAAACAATATATTAAAATGATATATATAAAAAACAGTATTAGTGTAGTAGAAATGATATTGAATATATCTATGATACTAAAATTATTGTAATTAACAGGTAATATAATGTGAAATGGTTAATGGATAGTGATAGATAACATGATCTAACAAAAGTTACTAATCATAAAATATTGTATAATATATAAATTAGTAATGGATGATAGAAGACCATAATTCATCAAAAATGATGTTTTGAAATAATTTCAATTATTTTGATAACTACTGAGTAAAATTTAGGCTAAGGTTTAAAAATAACATTCCTAAAATCATTTTTATCCATTTGTTTCGAAAGATAAAGTATTAAATAATTTCATATATTTTTTTGACCTTTTGGAAAACAATAACTTTTTATTTTAATATAGGCACTAACAATTCAATTAATAATGGAAAAATATTTTCTTTGAATATCCGTAGAAACATATAAAGGAATATGATTAGTTCATAACAGTCATGGAAATATGAAAGTCTGTTTATATTGTATATATTAAAAAGAACATTCCTTTCATTCTTTTATAAAAAGTAAAAAAAGAACTTGTTCATAAAAATTAAAAAAATCCCTTTTATTTCTCTAAATAAATTCAATGGTAGTAGAAAAATATAGTTTAAAATCATTTAAAAGTAGATAAAAACTTCCATAAAACAATAATTAGAATATGGATATGAATGTGATTGATTCCCTAAAAAAGGTAATTGAGGAAGTTTTGGTTTAAAGACATTACTTTTGTATTTGACGAAAAAATATTAGAAAAATTAGAAGAAACACCTATGGAATTAATAAATAACAAGAGACAAATAAAATATATGGGGTTTAAAAAATAAATAAAATATAATTATTACAATGTAAATTTAAACATGGAAAATCTTGAATAAGTGTGATATTGTAAAATAAACCATAAAAACATTAATAACTTTGGAATCAAACAGTCTTAAAAGATAAAAATTGAATTAAAACATTAAATAAAATTATTAGATAATAATTAATGACATAATATGTCAACGTGGAAGTATATTCACTATGTAAATGAAATTATGTGGATAATAAAAAATATTCCTCATTAGAGAGGGATGGAAATGAATGACACTTACCTAGGATTACTCCATTGAAATAGAAAATTATATCATCATAAATAATAAATTTATATTTATTAAAAAATTTGTAATTATATTTTTCTTCTATATTCCATTTTTTGTATTCTGTTTATAATAAATTTGAATTTATTAATTGAACAACACTTTCTTACATCGATCACTTAAGGTTGTTCGGAAAATTTCTATGAAATTACTTTTTTATACTGACCATGGTTAGAGGTGTTATGAAATTATTAAATCATATATATATATTTAATAATTCCATGAATAAAATTTATTTCATTATATATAATTAGATAGTCAAAAATTAAATGTAATAATAGATAAATGTTACATATATCATTATGGAGGTGGTAGTCCACACATACACAAGAGCTGTTATCTTTTTCCAAAGGATTAAATAAGAAGTTGGTAGATAATGTATTATAATTACAAACTCATAATTATGTAACAAATATCATATATATTAAATAAATCCATATTTATGGCAATTTTAATGAAGAAATTATGAAGAAATTTACATTACATTGTGTATATGGTAGTCCATACATTAAAATGAGTGATGATTTCATTTTCCATATGATGGGAAAAGGTGAAAAAATTTATTCCATAATAATAATTTTTTATCATACATAATGTAGGAATTTTATTATGTAATAATAGTTATAATATATTTATAATTAGGTATAAGAATTCAAAAATTGAAAGGAGTCGGTTGAGATGATTTCCTCTTCTTTGGGAAGCTTATTTTATCTTACACTAGAAGACACATTAGATTGATATTTTTGGAAAAAATAAACTCTTGGATTTGATTAAATTTATTTGAAGATATTTGGTAGGTATTTTCTGATATAAATGGTTTAAGAATTGTGTATATTTAAGGGGTTTAGGTTCTCTTATATAAGTGAGGTGAGTTTAAAATATATAAACATTTGAAACATTATTATATAATTTATGTCTTACTCAAGTCAAGTGGCTAAAAATTGTCATATTTAAGTATAATATAAGTTTAAGGTCCAAATAAAACAACCCAATTATATTTAATCAAGTTTTTTTATATATCTTAAATCCTCCCCTCTTTATTTTCATCATTTTCTCCCATTTTATCATTAACCACGGTGAAAAATTTTAAACTTGTTTACTATTCATTAAGACTGAACATGGAATTAATATAATTCAAAAATTAGAATATTTTGATCCAAAATATGGATTAAATTTTATATGATTAAATTTTAATATTTAATAAAAATTAATTTTAATATAAATTTGTAAAATGTAACGAAAACAGTTTTTATGAAAAAGATTTTTTAATGTATTAAAATGAATTTACACCATAATAAATTATAATGTTAATTATCATAGAATTATTTGAATTATTTTAAATTAAAGGAGACTTATTTAATTTGAAAACAAAAAGAAATCTAAAATGAACTTTTTTAATACCTTATAAAAAGAGAAGAATCGAAAATAATTTTTATTTGAATTCAAATATCACTTAGATCTCAAAAATTTGAACATAGATTTATATGTTCGAAAAAATATTTGTAAATAAATTATATTTATTAATAAATTTATTATTGTAATAATTTTTTTTCATAAATACTAAATTATTTATTATGTCATTATAGTTTCATAAAAAAGATAATGTCTGTAAAATCGGTAATTTTTACAATTCACCTAAAAATAATCGATTTCAAAAAAAATATCTGATATTTAACCTAATATAATTTTGGTATGATGAAATAAAAAATTAATTAAATTTTGTAACATAATTTTTCTAAAATTGAATGAAAATAATTTTAACATCCATGAAACAACTCATAAAATACATTTTTAGAAAAAAATATATTTTAAGAACAAAATGAATTTATTATAATTCCTTTAATGGTAAAAATCATTGAATTATTGTTATTTTATTTGATTTCATATTTAATATATAATTATTTTTGGAAAAAATTTCAATATATTTTTCAGAATCATACCATGGTAATTAAGAAATATTTTCCATTAAAAATTGAATAGGTTTATCTTTCATTATATTTATGTGAAATAATTATATTAAAATATACCTTATTTTTTTCTTTTATTAATTATTTTTTGATTAGTTTTTTACCTTTTATTTATCTCCTTTTCAAAATAGTGAATAAAAAAATTAATTTTTCATGTTCAAAGTACTAGAATCAACAAATAATGTATTGTGATAACTTTAAAAGGATAATGTTCTTCATTGTAAGATATATTTTCTAGCATTTTATTAAAGTTGCTTCTAGATATTTAAAAATATAAAAATAGTTTCGATTATGTTAAAATAATCTATAATAATTTTAACCATAAAATGAAGGAGTAATATCTCGAAAATCTCAATAATAACACCTAATGTTAATAAATAATCAATAAATCCAAAAACACTTAAGAAAATCCTATACCAAATTTTAATAAAACAATATCATATATTCACTAATATTTAGTATAATTATCCTTTATCAAAACCACATACCAAATTTAATGGTTATATAATGTGGTGAATACATGCCATATCATAGATATATAAAAAAATATCCATACTTAGAGAAAATATTTTTGAGAGGAATCATTCTGAAGAAAAAAATCACACTTGCTTAATTTTTCCATTGAATCCTCTTATTTGACAGTATTATTAATGTTTCTCAACTTATTATCATGTTATTCATCCATTTTTTAATACCAATATGATAATAATAAAATTCATAATGAAATTATCAATATAATGCCTTATTCTTTGGGAATTCTGTTTTAATAGTGCCCCATCTTCTTACAAATAAAGCATTGAATATTGGTGGATTCCTTTTTTCCTTTACATTACTGATTCTTATTTACCTTATCTCCGCACATTATAAAAACTCTCAACCCATTTTTATGTTTATGAAAATGTCAATATCCATAATTTTAATACATTGGATGTTCCACTCCTCCCTTCATATTATTTTTTACATTTACCTTTTCATATTTTCCAATCATGTGATTAGTCAATAGATTTCCATTCAGAATACGAGACTTGATGAATTATATTTTCGTAATGTTACTTGAGACCATATCATCATTTGATAATTATTTTTATGAACAAAATCCCTTCGAAGGATCTGCTTAATCCCATCAAATAAATAGTCAATTTTACTTTTCAAATCACATATATATCATATAATATGGGTTTATAATATGTTAAATTTAACATCACACATATACACACTTAAATCGTCCTTATAATTTAAATCAAATAACTATTTTCCATATTACCTCATTGTTATCAAGGAAAATATTTCTCAAATAATAAATTCTCAAAATTTATCCATTACACACATTTTATATCTTTATCCACCTTGGTATTCTGAATCAATGACCACCATTTATCTACATATACATTTAAATAATATACTTCCAAAATAACCTTATCCTATTCATTTCTTCTAAAATCAATAATTTCATTTTCAGGGGACTTGATCCATTAATCATCTTGAGATAATTTATAATCTCTACTAAACTATGGGGACAACTTCTACATGGATCAATCAAACATCAATCCAATATGATGAGAAATATACTGATGTTTCATATGAGCAATATTATTTCTCATAATCTCCACAAATTCCTTAATATAGAAAAAATATATCAGTAACCACACCATCTATATTGACATTCTCTGGTGGAAAATCTTTTCATTGACTATGGTTATTAATATGATATCCTTTCATTATTATATGAGACATCTCTATATAATAGAACATGTATATTCAAATCAAATTCGTCATGAATATTGTGTTAAGGAATTAAAATACCCAATAAATTAAAATTTCTTATATAATACAATGTATAATCATAATGATCTTACTATATATATTTTTCTAAAATTATGTTCCTAAGGTTCCCACAAAACTTCTATTGATACCAATTATAATGACTCTTACTCAAGTAACCTATATCCAATGTTTAATTTATTACATTTTTACATGATACAAGGAATCACAACATGAATGATAGGATAGTTTAGAAATATTGAGAGACTTGATAAATATATCATTACAATTATACATTAGGGAAATAAAACATATCATGAAGAATATTCTATCATCCTTGAAAATAATTCATATATTCTTCTTCGTGTCGCCAAGAAGAAAAAATAAAAAAGGGTCAGCTCATATGCTCATTGATGAAAATTATACAATGGAACCTATCATTTTTAGATAAGACATAAACAACATGATAGAGAAAATAATCAATACATATACCATTTAATCAATAACATGATATTCAAAATATATTAATGAAAAGTATCAAAAAATTATCATAAGGAAAATAATTATATTAATTTTAATATTGTAAATGTATGATTTAGAACATCGTGATGTTACTATTAAAGAATTTGGCTAAGAAATCTGGAATCTCACCACCAGCACCTTGTTTAAAGACATCATGGACCTTAACCACATATCTTTATTCCTTGAAATTTTAATGAATGGGTAGTTGTATACCAAATACCAATCTAATTTTGAAAAATAGATGTCTCATTAGACCTATTGATGCATTGAGGGGGTATCTATAACTAGTCCCACCCATCAATTAAATATTTGCAATGAATTATTTATATATTGAATTGATAATATAATATATAATTAATATGACTTATTAGTAACTAATTATCCATATTGAATAAAGAATACAAAACATTAATATTTTCCAAGTTAGTAAAATCACTTTCTTATGAATATTCCTTTAACTAACACCAAATATTAAAAAAAATCATTATGAGAATATAAAATACAAGAAAGGTTATTGGATATATCCATGTTATTGAAAATATAGACGCGATGGAGAAACATAATTTCCAATTAATGATACTGAAATAATATATAATCCCTAAAATAGTTAAAAAGATAAAATTCTATCAATTCTTTTGAAATGATGGTTCAAAATAAAGTATATTATTTTGAGAATGTGAAATTAAAAATTAATCAGAACCTTAAAAATAGAATTCCTTAATGTTCTTGTATATTTATTTCAAATACAAAATTATAAACACCTTCCATAAAAATGTCAACCTTATATAAAATAATTCATTTTATTAAATATAAAATTAAATAATTCAAAGAATAATATAAAATTAGTTTATTTTAAAAACCATAGAAACATTTATTGTAAGATTAATATAGAATAATTATTATGTAGGTTAGATAATCCATTCATATATTATATATTAAAAAATTATTACATACACTCTTTTGTAAAAATTATACACTAGTATGTTCAGAAAACACTAAAAAATTCATTTTATATATTACAGTGGATATTAAATGTTATTATGAAAATAACTATAAAAATAATTTAATAGTATATAAAATATTCAATAAAACTATTTTAAGAATGTTGATATGGAATTGAAATAATATAAACTAAAAAAATTAAATAATTTTGGTTTTGATTTATGAAATTGATTTAGTATTTGAGTACTAATGAGAAGAAAAATTAGAAGAAAATCATAGAATATCCATTAATATTTATATAAGAATGGAATAGTATATGATTAAGAATAAAATGGTATATAACTATTCTAATGAAAATTTAAACATGAACCATCCCGAATAGGAGTGTGATTGTAAAATATACCCTGAAAACTTTAATAACTTTTGAATACAAAACCCTTATAAGATATAAAATGAATATAAACATTAAAAAAAATTATTAAATTGGAATTAATGATATAATATGTCAATGTGGAATTACATATAAATGTGGAGACAGTTTCCCATATTAAATCATGAGTGATGTTTTCATTTTCCATAGAATGAATAGGAGGTTGAGAAAGGTTGTCCATAATCATTATAAAATTTTAGTATATTAAATATACTTATTTGAGTATGCTATAATGATTACACTAGATTTATATGGATGAATAATAATAAACAAATTTAAAGGTTTGGGATAAGGTGATTACCTATTCTTTATGAAACCACCTTTCACTTACACTTTAATCATTGTTAGAGTGATATTTATATAATAAAATAACCTCTATGATACATCTAAAGATTTTAAAAATATATTTTCCTAGGTATTATATGTGTTATGAGGTTCAATAACTGTGAATAAGGGATGATAGGATGTTCTATTTTATAAGTGAGGTGAGTGGAAAACGTTCAAATACTATTATATAGATTATATAATATATTTATTATTCATGTAAATTAGCCCCAAATATTAATATTTTCGAAGATAATGATGGTGAGGCTGAGAAAAACCAACCAACGAGATTTGACAATGTTTTTGTGGTATGTTGAAGCCTTATCCTATAATTTTTACACTTTCATACCATTTTATACACAACTGTTGTGATAAATTTTTTCCATTGTTATTATTCATTATGAAAAGAAATTAAATTGAAATCATCTATAAATTATAATTTTCTGTTCCAAAATATACAATCAATGTTATAAGATTCAATTACAAAAAATTTTAAAAATTAATTTCAAAAGAAGTTCTCAAAACTCAATGAATCCTATTTGTTGGAAAATATAATTTTTAGGCATTAAAATAATTTTATACCAAAAATCAAGTATAATGATGATTACCATGGGAAAATTGGATTATTTTATATCAAATGAGACATATTTTAATTTCAAACCAAACAAAGACTGAAAATAACAATGTGAAACGTGCAGAATGATTTAGGAATGATGTTGTAATGGGACTTTGGGATGAAAAGAGGGATTTTGGGCCACATAATTTCCTTCGTGACCATTATTAATTTGGTACATTAAAAAATATTTTGTGATATATTTTATGTGGGCCCATCTTTGGGGGAGGGGTGAGGCATGATACCTTTTATCTGGATTGGTGAGTGTGCTTGTTTCCATTTCTTATAACACCCAATACCTAACATTAATTAATTATTAAATATATATTTAGTGTAGGAAAAATGTTTCACAAAAAATCAATTCTTTCTTATGTGCGGAATATTTCATAAAAGTGACTTTATATGTAAAATCATTATTTTTTACCATTCACCCAAAAATCAACTATTTCTAAAATGTTTTATAAATTCACCCTCTAAAAATATTGATTTACTAATATCAAAAAATAATTTAATTTTTTCATATAATGATTATTAACATAGTAGAAAACAATTTTAATATCCATGTAGATGCAAGTAAAATACATTAAAAAATTGTATTTGAAACATAAAATGGATTTATTTTAAATCATTTCCTTTTAAAAACCATTAGATGATTCTTAATTTATTTTTTTGAATACATTATCAATAAAATTGTTATTGAAAAAAATTTCAACATGTATTTCATAATTCTATTAGAACTATTCATACCCACTAATATAACAACTATTTTATGTTATTCTTATTTAAATTATAATATTTATAGAGTATATAGTGGGTTTTTGGAGCATGGAGTTGTGTGTATCATAAGATATCATATAGAGTATTCACAAATAAAAGTAATTGGTTATTACAAGAGAATTATGTTTAACTAGTATTCAAGTAAATAAATTGAGAAGAATAAAAATGTGGCATATTGGTTCATGAAATATAATGTTTTTAATCCAAGTTACCATATTTTATGTACATATAATTATAATATGAGATAGATGATAAATGAAATATTCATTAATTCATCTATGTATAATTGAGTAGATTGAGGAAAATTCAGGTTCATGTTGGATACATATTTTATAAACAATAATGAATTTGAGTGGTCTTACACTACATAGTGTGCCATAATATATAAAGATAAAGATAAATAATTTCATATAAGATATGATTGAACACGATATTGGGATTATTTTAAAACCATGTAAATGAGGTATTTGAATGAGTACATTTTACGATAAATATTTTTAGATAAATATGAAATAATTGAGTTTTTATAGCAATGGGGATGTGATAATTTTGAGGAGGAGGAGAATAAAAGATTTATTGTGCCTAATAAATAGGATGGAGTAATCTAGAATAATTAATTTTATATATATATATAATAAATAAAATAAATTCATAAATTAGAGGCACACTTTAAATTTCTGAAGAGAAATCTGTTGAAGGAAAAGGGAAAATCAGAACTATAAGAACATCCCTCATATGAAAAAGGTGAGTCATTAAATGATATTGTGGGGAATCTAATTTTTTGAGGATATATTATAGTCTAACATAAAATGCACCATTTTTTATACCTATATAAATATAAATAATAATACTATGAGATAAGTTATATTTGAAAATTGACTATTCTAGAGTTGTTTTGCGATTATATATTTTGAAGAACAATCAGTTGGGTATGAATGTAAAATTAATAACAATATGTTCATGTGTCATATATGGTTACAAAATTTTAAAAAGAAGAAAATATGGAGAGAAAAACCAACTATTTTTCATTTCATTTATTAGTGGTGAAACACATCAATAATTATGAAAACATGTTGGGGTTAATGATGATAAGAACTTACTAAATGGGACAACTAGATGAGTTTATTTCTTATAAGCCAACTCAGTTTATCTATATTAGTGACCGAGTTTTAGATATTTTCATTGGGATTAGATATCATTCATTTATCTTATATTACTGGAAGGAGATCAATTATATTTTTGTTGAAGATTCTATTTAGAGAATCATAGATCTACTTCCAATCAGAACATCAAAGAAAAATTTTCATATATATGGTGGGACTCTATAGATCCTATGTGGACTATGGTTTGTAGGGAGATCAAAGTGTGACTCGATGAACATAACGTGAATCTATAGAAGGAATTCTGATATTAAATAGGTACTTTTAATACCATTGATACATCGGTAGTGAATCTGTGATAGATGGAACCCATTATAATCATCATTATATTTTAGTTTAGAATCCATAGTTGTGTTAAAAAAACAATAATGATAAGGAGTAGTTATTTATACAAAAAACATTCAATGTATTGTGTTCCTCTTTGTTGATTTAATAACATGAATCCTGTTTTTTTTTTGTCAATGTTAAATAGTAA
The DNA here is from genome assembly GCA_963277665.1 of Viscum album. NCBI lineage: Eukaryota > Viridiplantae > Streptophyta > Magnoliopsida > Santalales > Viscaceae > Viscum > Viscum album. Next base: position 673,987,046 of record OY728133.1, read on the forward strand.
TATATCCATTTACAATGTCTGAAAATATAGGGTAGATTATATATGGAGCTTAAAGATTCCGAGAGGAATTTTTCATAATTGGTAAAATGTTTAAAAAATAGATTCACCCTCATATCATGTGTCTGCACCATTTTTAAGGGACATCTCATGTTTTATCAGATGAAATGTTCCATCGTAATTGGATCTAGATTTTATTTTTCATGGTATTATTATTAGAGTATTATGATGTACAGATTTCCTGATCTGTTTCAATTTTTTCCTCATATGGTATAAACAATGTTAATTCTTGATGCTAAAAAATTTAAAATTTCACTCAACACAATGAAAAATATGGAAAAATGAAGTAAATAAGTCAATGATTAATTTGGATAAGAAAAAAAATCAACCACAAATTTAAGGTGATAAAGTTGTATGCTCATAGATGGTGAATATTCTAAGAAAGATCTGTTTGATATCTATAATTTAAGATATTGAGATCATGAAGATATTTAAATCATAAAAGGATTTTATTTTCAATTAAATGTTTATCTAAATAATATTCATAGTGAGTTAGTATCATACATAATTTATTTTATCAAGGAACAATTTGATGATGAATAAAATCATATAGAAGATACATATGCCATAAAACTGAATTGGATAACTATGTTAAACAATTTGACATCCTAAAAAATTAGTTAAATTCTATAGAAGAAGTAAACACACATTGAAATGATAAAACATCACTGATTGATGAAAATTTGTAAATGATCATTGTTAAGAATGAATTGTTTATTTTTCCATTCATTGAGGTATTCAATGCATTAAAAAATATTTATATGATTACCATGTATTTAAAAAATACCTATCTATAGTAAAAATATTAACAATTAAATACCTTCAAAATTTATTAGTGGATGAATTAAATATGTATGACAAACTGTTAAATAATATGGTGAGAAAGTGGATGAATAGGCAGAGCTTAGTTGTTACTGAAATGAATTATGTTGGTTTAATGTGATTTGTACTATAATTCGAACTGAATAATCTAGAAACTGCTAACATGAAACATCCCATTATTTCAAGAAGGTATGTATATCTTTAGATAGATTTTAATACCAAATTTAATGATTTTAATAAGAAGGGTTGAATTTTATTACATTTCCACGATCATTTGGGTTATATTTTTAGGTAATTTGAAAAAATATCATACATATAAAACCCATATATTAAGGAGTGGGAACTCCCTCTAAATGCCATTTATTTACATAAAAATAGGATTTTAAAATTTAAAATTTTACTTCATTCATGAAAGATTTTATTCATTTAGAAATAAGTCACCATAATAGAATGATAGAACATTATATAGTTTAAATTTACATTTATGCCTTGTGAACATTTTTGTGAAATCATATGAAGATCTCAAAAAGCTTAGTAAGGTATAAAAAAGAAATTAACCGATTAGTCCATTTTGAGAATCTTGAAATCAAAAAAATATAATTCATTTTATCTAATTATAATTATGATAAAAATAATCATTTAATTTATAAATAAATTAACTTTACTTTACAAAATATTTCATAAAACATTTCATAAAAAATAATATATTAAATATAACAATCCTTAGGGTTTCTTGTAAAATATGCGTACTCATAAAAAATTCCCTTTAAAAAATATTGCACATCCTTAAAAGGGGAATAAACCTTACATTAAACATAATATTATTATCTTACCATAAAAAATTAATGTAAATCCATGAAAACATATATTCAATAATATAAAATTCATGTATTTACCTTGTAAAATCATCTTCCTATCACTTTTATAATCACTCTAACATAAACTATTATAAATGGAAGAACCTACCTAGTTAATTTCAACATATTATTCCCAGAGAACAAACTCATTAACTAATTAATTACAATGATATATAGGGATATTCCAGAGTCACAAAAAATATAAATGGACTAAAACATGTATAAAATATCTGGAATCATTTTTTTCATCAAATAAATTTAAAAAAATTTCTTTAACACAACTGCAGAAGTACATTTATGATTAATGTTAAAATTAGGATAATTTTTTTAAAAAAAGATAATAAAATAAATATTTCCGAAAATAATTATAAATATTATTTTTTTCAACAACCAATGACAATTTTTATAGTAATACTCTTAATGAATAATGTTCATGATGGTATAAAATCTTGTTCATTACATGCACAATAAAAAACATTCATTTCCCAAATTTTTTTAAAAATAACCCATATAGAAAATTTTCAAAATGTTCAATTTTAAAACACCGAATGGGATGTAAAATATAGTTTAAAATTAATTCAAAGAAAAATTTCAGTATAATAATAATTTTCATGAAAAAATTTAGAAAAATTGTATTTCAAGGAAAAATATTCGGAAATAAATTGTAAAAACATTTTCAATAATATTCAATGAAAATCCATTACATCAAGTCCATCATTCCATGCACATTATTCAAATTTTGTATAATTAAACTATAATTTTTATTTAATTTTTTAATATACATTTAAAGGTTTATTCTCTTATCATAATCCTTATTTCACTCATTACCATGTCTAAAATAGTTACTAAATTGATTAATTTCACTTCGAATGTTTTGAATATGTCCAATTCATAATCCCCAACCAAATTTTGATGGTTGACCATTGTAAAATTGGTTATGGTTGTCGGAGTTGGTTCCATAGGACAAAATTAATTTTACATTATGATAAACATGTATTCATTGTTTATAATATTAATAATCTACTTATCTCATCTTGATTGTTATTCTGTGTGACATAGTAAGTGATAATGTCCTAATTGTAGTCACTGTAATAAAAGGTCACAACAGATCCCCTCTATGATGAGAACCTCGAAGTTCCATGAATCTATTCATAAATATATGTTCTAGAGTTTGGTTTAATAATTTGAGGGACACAAATGATATAGTATATCAGGGGTGGATATTCATATGAATTTGATGATCCTTATCATGGTGTACACCTTTCGTAATATCCATTAAGATATTATAAGAACTATTCCATTTAGTAGGAAAAAAACATTTCCATGTGTAATTGGATGTTCTTATCTATGGATGTGTGCATTGGTCTATAGAATTTATGACTATTATTAACGCGTATTATGAGTCATGCACTTAGATTTATTGAAAAAAAATTATGATGATAGATGTTCACAAAGATATAGGATATGTAGGGTGTGTAGGGTGTGTCATGAGTTATATTGCATTAATGAATAATGAGAGAAAGGATTTATCCCATAAAATATTTAATTAATGTTATAATATCAGTAACTTTTATGGAAATGATATCACCTAAATAAATATATGACCATGGTGATCAATATGTGTGTTCTATTTCTAGAAAGTCAAAGAATGATATATCTAGGATATAGGTTGAAGTCACTAGCATGAAACCTACTCTATTTGAGATATTGTGATAAAAGGGATTATATTTCATGTTAAGTGTTCGCATGAGGTGACATGTCATTGAAAAAATAACATATTTTACTATGGGTTCCTTAGAATGCTTCTAGACGCTAACCATGGAATTTAGCTTGTTTCGCCTAATGACACTAACAAAGAGGCCATGAGGGTCACAGACTATGTGTATCCAGAATCTCAATTAAATAACATATTATTATTTATTATTTAAAAGGTTGAATAAATATTAATCCTGAATATGTATGAATAATTATTAAAGTATAATTGATTTTATTTAATTTGTCACTTGTTATTATATAGAATATATTTTTTGTAGAATATTTAATAAAGATAGATTTTATTTTTTGGGAATTTAACATTTTTATATTTAGTAGAGTATAATGCAGGGATATTTATTAAGAAAATAATTAGACATTATAAAAGGCCGTAGAAAACTTATGGAGTAATGAATTCATGAGTTTAATAGTCCAGTAAGAAATTAGTAAATATTATATTTTATTTAGTTAAATAAAATTTATTTATAATTCTAAATTTTAGTGCATGTCAAGAAATAATAATATTACTATTATTTTTTAACATGGTGTTCTTCTAGGATTAAAAAAATAATTAAATAACCTTGTGAAATTATTTTATTTTAAGCATAAGAATATAAATACCCAATTATGTTATTTTCTCATAAGCTAATTCATTTATCTTGGTTGTGTAAAACAGATTTGGAGAATAATCTCAATCCTACAGAGCTACCTTCTCTAAGAATGATCCCTAGAATGGAGATAATTCATCCTCCTTTTGATCAAGTATAACTTCTTGAAGCGGTTATCAAGGTGATCAATGGCGAAAAATGCAAGTGAAAGGATCTTTTTTGTGCTAGTATCTAGAGACTCTTTTGGAGATTTATATAGATTACTGGAACCCGTGTGGATCACCACTAAAGGAATATACACTTGGTTTATACATTCCAATGATGGTTCACAATAGATCTATCACTGCAATCATCAATGAATAACGAATTCATTAGAGGTAATTATCGATCTAATTCAATTAATTATAAACAATATGTGTTGATCTCCTCTCTATCATATTCCAGTGTGATTAATTTTTACTATATTGGATTCAATTCCATTGATCATGGTGATTAATGATCCTATAGATCATGGATTTATCATCAATAAAAAAGAAATGTTCGACACCACACATCTCACGCATCTGCTGTTCTTGAAACATAAAAGTTGTATCAAAGGTGGAAAAAACAGTTTATGATTATTAACAAATTGTTAGTGATTTATGATTTTTTTTCAATTCATTTTTAATCAATCATTTATTCTAGATTGTGATATTTTCTTATTTTTTATTTGTGTCTTGTAGATCAAATAGAGATGGTTAATTTTTTTTTATTAAAATAAAATTGAAGAACTCATCTGTAGGAGCCCATTATTCTTCCCAGATAACATAGACATACACACCATATAACCATAGTTACACACCATGTAGTTGTAGTCAATGCACCAGAAATTAATTATGTATTTACTCATCCAGTGGGCGTTAATGAAACGTTGTGTGGTTAATTTTTACATTGCGTGTTGACCGAGACATAAATACACATGGGTAAATAGATGATACTCTTCGTAGCCAATCTACATGGAATTTAGTCCCTTTAATTCAATGATAGGCCATATATTAAATTCATGCCCTACCTGACTGGTGACTGTGTAACACAGAGTCAACATGGCATGTGTCCCCTTGTAATTATTGTGTACTCCAATTGTTCTGAGCCACATACTACATGCCAAGTCCCTATGGGTGTGTCTCATATAGGCAATGAGAGATTTACATGAAATGTATTTACACTATGTTACATATATGTAAAAATTGTTTATTTTACTATGAAAACTTTTACACATGTACTTGTGAGTGGTCATAATGATTGGACATTCCATGAGATAAGATTTAATATACATAAATATTAAAATTTTAAATAATATATATATAATGTTCCTATCTACATATCATGTATGAGTTGTAATACTAGTTTTTACTCTGCATAAATTTAATTATAACATGTGACACAAAACTCATATAATTCATGTAATCACCCATGATGTGCATTTTCTGAAAATGCATGATAATTCAATTATGACATATGTCAGAAGATTTAAATAATATACGAGTATAATATATGTTGTGAAGAATCAGACATGTAATAAACATGTTTTCTCTAAGGAACAATTATATACAAATTTAATTTTTAATGAATTTATTTAAATTTTTATTAATATTCAATAGATGATAATCTAAAGGATGTTTAGATAACAATTTAAATAAATGTATTGATTAATTAAATATTATAATTAATCGATTCGAGCATGATTTATTATAAATAAAAATGATTAAGTATTGAATACCAGTTTTATTAAATTTGTAATCCATCTCATTCAAGTGGATGATCATGATATAGACTAGAAATTTTTAATGCAATTGGTTTTATTTAATTTATTATAAAAATTGTTATCCTTCTTTCCTTCTCTCCTCGTTATTATATATGGCCTGCATAGACATGGTTTCTTTTACATAGAACTTCTTTTCCCCTCACCAGTATATGAGTGAAAGGCATATATTATGGATGGATATCCCATTGCATTAGAGGTGGTTCAAATACGGATCATAAGATAAACCAATCTAAGGAGATACAAATGTGGATATACTGAATGAAATAAACCCAAACCTCAATTGGATCAATGTGTTTCTCCCATAGGTCAATGGTATGTTTATTAACATCTATATAAATTAACCATTAGTATAATATCATGATCATTCCCTTAATTTTATTTATGTCAGATTCATGGTTATTTCATTATGGATATACTATCGCGATCACATAATTAATGAATTAACAAGCATGAAATATGGAACTTAAATAAAGTGGCTTAATGTAAATATTATTTAATATATGGTTAATCACTTAATTAATCCCACATAATATTAACTAGAATGTGATAAAGATAAATATTGAAAATTTTCTCCTAATAGTATAAAATTTCTCAATAAAATATTATATTGGTATAGACTTCAATTACTTTGGTTGTAATCGAACCATATTTCAATGTTCTTAACCAGACAAAGTTGGGGTGATTTCATTTATTAGGGAACTCTAATATGAGGTTTTGGGTTTAATTAACATGGTTCACATCGAGGGTTCACTACTAATTTAGGAAATGATGTAATTGATAGGAAACAGTTGATAAAATAAAGAAAAATATTGATTTCAATATAGGGGAGTCCACTCAACAGATCAATGATCTTTGAGTTAATGCGGTATGCATTTGGAATGCCTACGTAAAACCATTCATGTTGCTTTAACATCTAATGTTTGGGTAACAAAAGGTGGAATATTGATCCCTTTTATTAGAATATCCAGAAAATAGTATATTTGGATGAAAATGGTGAGGGATATTGGGTTTATATAAAATATTGGGCGACTAATAAAACTATATTAATTTATTTGTCTAAATTGTTTTATATAATGTACTAAAATTAGTCATATATTAATCTTTAGAATTAGTACTACAATTAAATCAATTATCATATTGAGATCCATGCATTTTAAGAACAAACATCTCACCAACACAAATTTCCAAGAGTAAAAAAGATGTCTGCGTGTCCTTCTTTACCATGAAAAGAAATTGTATCTACTGGACAAACTTTTACCAATTGCGACTAAAAATGAGGCATGTGATGAAAAACTATCTCTCTTTGAGAAACATATGAATGATTCTAATGATGTTATGTACTTAATTCTATCATCCATTTTTAATGATGTTTTTATGAAACATGTTGATATTGATGCCTATAGCGTTATGTCTCACCTTCGGGATAATTTTTAAGAGAATGAGATACAAGAAAGGTATGAGACCTCCAATGATTTGTTCACAACTAATATTGGAGGTTATATGACAAGAAGGTCCTCATGTATTAAATCATATATGCTACTTTGAATTCCTAGATACATTAATAATTAAATTCTAGATTATTTTCTTAAAAGTATTATACATTCATCACTTGAAAATACCATCAACAGGTTTATTTTGAGTTATAATATAAGAAATAACAATAAGATTATTTCAGAACATCTGACCTTGATTATCCAAGTGGAGAAGGACGTGGGGCATAACAAACCCACTGTACTTAGGGTGAATAATAAAAGTATGTACAAGTACAAGTGTCCATGACTTATAAATAGTCTAAAGGTCTCGAGCACCATCCTACCAGGAAGAAGAAGATCCAGGGGAAAGGCAAGGAAAACAAGGTGGTATGTTTTTATTATGGCATGTCAGGCCACTAAAAGATGAACTACACCATGATGAAATGGTACACAAAAGGTTCATTCTTTATTTAGTGAAATCATTACATTTATACCCATTGATACATAGATACAAGTTTCAATTCTCACATATATTTCCAAATGTACGAACCATGTAGATTTGATGATATTTCTAAAGGAGAGGTAGATTTGAGAGCTACCAACGGAGGGAGGTTTGATTTTCTAACCATTGGTTACTTCCACATTCTATTTCCAATAGGACATATTTTGGTATTACGATATTGTTATTATGTACCTATATTTACCATGAACATGATTTCTTAATGATGCCTATATATAGATGGGTTTATTTTGTAATTTTGAAATAAAAGTTGTTTTTCATTACGGACAACATATGTTATGGTATGGTGACTTTAAATAATTGTATTTATTCATTAAATTATGAAAAGACAAGTGTTTTAAATCAATAATGAATCATGTTCACACAACTCATAAATCACCCAATTGTGGCATCGCCGTCTTTGTCATGTAAATGAGAATCATTGGACAAAACTCAGTCAATAAGGTATTTTAGACACTTCATAACAAAAAACATTGGAAATATGTCATGTTTTTTACATGGAGAAATGACCATACCACTATTCCTTGGGGAGTGTGAAAGGGCCAAAAAGCTTCTGGAATTGGTACACAATTATCTGTATAGACCATCTCAAGTAGAATCAATAAGAGGATATTTGTATTTCATTGTAAAGACGCATAAATTCCATGGAAATTTTTTTCATAAATACATGGGAATTTTACGAGTCCGTAAAAACTGAAGGCGCTTGATTCTGAGGCTCGGTGTGCCTGAAATCAATTTTTGATGTTTTTTTCAGGTACATTTAGTAAAAGTATGAGCGGAATTTTTTAACATTTTAATCGGTGCTCAGAATGGAAATCTGAGGGTGTCGTTGAGCTCGCAGCACCGGTATTCTCTTAAGGAGACCTTCATCATAGTTTTGATCTAATGAGAATGGAAGTTAGATTTTGGGTTTTTATTAAAATTAAATAAAAATAAGTGTGTAGCTTATTTTTATTTTTGTGGTGGTTAAAAGATCTAAGAGGTGGTTGGATGTGGGGGCCACCACACCATTACCTCCCATGAGTGGTTATGGTGGTGGGGCCCACCCATACATAACCTCCCTTGGGAGAATATCTTTGGTGGGGACCACTCTGGGGTTGTAACCCCTTGGAACCCCCAATTAAGTAGAGGAAACTCCTCAACTTCAATTAATAAATTTTATGCCAACCCACCTCATTTATTTATTTAAGCTTCACCATTTAATTTTTTTGAAATATTTTGGAATCTTTTTCCAACAATTAAATAATTAGTTAGCTTAACCCATTATTTTGGTTGGCACATTCATTTGGTGGATCTTGAGAGTGGGATTGGAAGAACCTGGAGAACTTCGTCCTTCCAACGAAGAATTCCACTCACCGCCAAAGAGTGAAGAACTTCTTCTTCGATCCAACACTGTGCCAAAAGAGAAGGAGTCGACCGCGAAGAACACTGTCTTCAACTTCGTCACCTCTGAACAATCATCTGCCAACGACGTGTATCCTCTTCCTTTTCAGACGTCGATGAAATGATGCAAGATTTCCCACGACTCCATCAACAATCGTCAATCAAGGAAGGGGTTTGAGTTTTAATTTGTTCCTTTCTACATTGTTCAATCTTGGATAATAATTTTCCTAATGTTATCAACATAACGAGGATGGAACAGACCGCACGAACACGGCCCGACCCTCCCCCTTTGGTTATCCTTTTTTGTTGACGACGGAGGCAGAACAACATCAGCCGGCGTCGGGCCAACCGCGAAGAAAACGGGTGGTGCAAAGGTTGTCGGGTCACCGGAGGGGTGCGGTGACATTGCACCATGCAGAGAACTGAGCCGTAGAAAGGCGGGCCACTGCGGTGTCAGAGGGGTGCGGTGTCGGAGTGGCGTGGTGCTATTGCACCACGCTAGAAAAAGGAGGAGAATCCACGACGGCCGCAGCAGTCAGACAGCTGGGTGAGGCGCTTTCATGCCGCGCCAGAGAAGAACCGTGGCCATATTAGAGCGGCCGGCTGAGCCGGCCACCGGTGCGCGCTACAGGCGGGACCTGAAGGGTTCGGTGATGACCGGGTCAGCGCCACGCGCTAGCTGTTGCAGAAGACAGGGGGTTTAACCCCCCTAGCATAGCCCGCAGGGCCACACGGACCAACCAACCAGCCATGCCAGTCCGCTGGCCGGCCGGCCACGTCGGGTCACTGGTCATCCGGCCACGCGGGCCGCCAGCCAGTCGGGCCATGAGGGCTGTCGGGTGAGGCCGACCGCCACCTCGGGTCAGGCCGCCCTCAGGTCGGACCCCCTTTGGGTCATACCACCCCCTTCGGGCTGGGTGGGATCCACAGACCAAGTCAGACCCGTGGACCGGGTCAGACCCTAGGCCGGACCCGGGTCGGGTCAGGTCGGTCCAACTACATTGGAAAGGTCCTGGACCCATCAGAACATATTACACAATAACGCCCACATATTGGGCTATGGGTGTCTGATCAATGAACCGTCTACTGCGATGGAAAGCAGGGACCGAGATGATTCATTTGGAATACCCCAAAAGAAGTTTGGAAACAGTTGAGGTATGATTGTGTTGGTTTGAATCTAAAATCCAACCAGGCCCCTAGAATGGAAATTCCAATAACTCACAGACCGGGCATCGGATTGACACGTCGTCTGTTGAATTGAGACCCAAATGACGTGGTGGTCCTCGTGATAATTATATGTGAGAATTCATGACACATGGAGTATCAACCAGTATCTCATGGAGCAGATCCATCCGGTGATAAGCATATAGAGAAAGGAGACATATTAGCTGGCTGAGACCTGATGACTTCTTGACCGATTCGATTCGAAGTGACTCGACTAGCCCCGTGGAGAGCACCTCTATGTGATTTGGCAGACCCATGGTGGAGAATCACCTCTGTGTGAGTGAGGAAGACCCATGATACTCGATAGGAGGAGTAGCTCTGTAGGCTATTAGGGGGAGCGCCTCTGTGTGATGTGGGAGACCCATGGTGGGAACTATCTCTGTGTGACACAGCTGTCCCATGGTACTCAATATGAGTAGTACCTCAATAGTCTAAGGATAGTGTGAACCGCCTCTGTGTGATGCAGCAATCCCACTGTACTCAATAGAGGAGGAGAACTCCACCAACCGAGTATCGATAAAAAAATCATCATTTGATCAGAGTCAATGACTTTTGTGTTTTCCTCATGATTGATATTGGTTACCTGATAACATAGGTATATGTATGGGAATTTACCTAAGTAGTGGTTATCCGATGATTTCAAAATATTTGGTTTATCCTTTTGGATTTTACGAGTCCTTAAGGGTCTCAGGGTCCCTAATAAGTATCATTATACTCACCCCTGCACGGGCAATGCCCGCACATCGTTGTGTTGGATGAAGACGATGTACATCGCTAACTGTGGTAGAGAGTGGCAGGATTGGACGGTTCCCAGAGGTGGACCACTTAGAGTGACGGTGCACAGAGCAGACGAACAGACGTAGAGTTCTGAAGAGGTGATCTGTACCTACCCTTTAGGTAGGAACCCTGGAGGAAGACCCAGTGGTTGCTTTACTTTTTTTCAGTTGTACTTGCTTTCAGTTGTACCTGTACCTTACTGTTGGGCTAGTATTTCAGGACCCTTTTACTTTCCAGCACTTCTTTAGTATATAGTATTTCTTGGTGTTTTTCTTCCTATTGTGTAATATGATTGTGTTTTTTTAATTTTTATAATGTAAATTCCTTCCCAACTTAATAATTTACTATTTTGGTACTAGTCACCAGCCCCTATAATATGGAAGGTGGGCTTGGGTAGTCACAGCACGAGCCCCAAGGACGGGTCGTGAAAAATTGGTATCAGAGGAGTCGGTTCTACCACAAAACTTTGGACTCTGATATTCCCTTTCTGTGAAGCAATAGTGTTAAGGGTACCGACTGTGGTTTTCAGTTCAAGGAGTCCAGTGTTGGTGAGGTGGCCGGCGTATCCAAACACCCGGACCCTGACTTCTGATTTTCAACTCATTGCATAAAAAACACGGATTACATGTGTGTTGTCAAAAATTTTCTATAAGTTAGCTCAACTAGGTCAGCTCACCAGGTATAATTTCTTAACTGTGTCGCATCTGATTACATTAGGATGCCTCCCTGTGGACAACCAGTTAGAGCCCTGAGATTTGTATGCACAGAGAGCCCACTGAGTGATGAGGCCTCGATGCAGGGCCCCTTTCCAGTGGAGGCACCAGCAGTACAACTTCCCGTTGGGCCACTGATACCATCATCCCCAGCAACAGATGATGCATACCGCTAGAGTGCATTGCATGAGATCCAATGTAGAGACCTAAAGATATATGTACATTGACATTACATTACATTTAAAGAATACTTAATACATAACAAAAACCAACACTCAAGGACTATAATAGTTTAGTGTCTTTGGAAACTCAGAACATAATCTTCTAATCATGGTGAAATATCTTCATCATCTTCTATTAAGATCTTCACCTTTTGTTTTTTTACCTAAAATTTTTCATTATATCCTGGGGAAAAAAACATATATATGTTTACCTCAAATGATCAGTATGGGTAAGAATGGAGAAAATAAAACAAACCATAAAAATTTGAACTTAAAAACATGAACATAACGTTTAAACATCAAAATCTTGAGCAATGATATAAAACATGGCAGTAAGTAAAGAATATATCATAATGGAACATAAATCATCATAAAATAGAATCGGAATAAATCATGTAATTGTGGGAAACCATTAAGAACATGATATGATTTCCATTGTAGCCAAGGCATTGCTGCCAAGTCCGTCGTAGTGGAAAAAGTCTTTTTTTGAATCGATTTCACTCCACGTTCTAGTCTAGTAACACTGAACCATGTTAACATTCCATTTCATCCTTGTATATCACATGAGATATAAATCATTTCCCAATGCATTGGAGGGAGATATAGGTCACACCCATCTCATAATGAAATCATTCTTACTTGTGACACAACATGAACATAAATCATTCATCATTATGCAAAGTAGAAAATGGTTTTCATAAACATCATCCCATCATAACATAATCCATACAAAAAATGGATATCATTTCATCATAAGAAAATTTAAACTAGTTAAATTATAGAGACATTATACTTGAAACATACACACATGAAATAATTTCATTTTGGATGGAAAATGGTATTGAGAAAACACTTGAAATGAATTGTTGAGGAACATATCCTTTCTTCTTTAAAAACATATTCTTTTCATAAAATTCCATGAAATTTAAAAAAAAAATTTGAAAATATTCATGACATATTGTAGAGTAATATTAATGAAAATAAGGCATTATGAAACCGTAAAAATCCGTTCATGCCGTATAAGTTAAAAAAACATTATCCTCATACTTTTTCCAGAAAAGCCAAAATATACCTCATAGGGTAAACAAAAGAATGATTCCTTCCATACCATGGGGTAAAATTCAATATGGGTAAAAAGGAATTTAAATATAAAAGAAATTATTTTTAGAAAACATAGACATGGATGATAATTATAACCCCATTAAATATTTATGAATAAACAATTTCAAAAAAATGAGATTGGAAATGTTATCCCTTGCCTAATGTCTGATATGCTTCGTATGTATCCGAACCTCTTGTGTAATGATTTAAACAATGTCATTGACTTATTACATAATCATATTCATTGTTTTGATATCATATATGGTTCAATTATGAATTTATATTACTCATTATTTTGTAAATTCATGTTAATGTAGTGTTTTGGGTAAAATCGTTTCATTTATCGTCCGTGTTTTGACTTGTATTCAGTCATTTGATTACATAGATCATGATTACTTACTTCCATAACGTAAAACATTATTTATATATAATATATATTCAGAATATAAATATATATAATAGATCGTTAAATGAAAATAAATACACCATTCATGGAGACGGTAGGTCATACGTACGCATGAACGCTGTTTTTGTTTCCTTATTAAATTTAATAGATGGAAGTAAATAACATATACATAAATCCAGTAACATTAATATGTCATATATTTCATTAGTACTTATTATATATACTTTACAATAATTCTTGAATTTTTAACATGTAAAATGAATCTCATCGTATCGTGGAGACGGTAATTCGTACGTACGCACGAGCGATGATATCATTCCCATATTTATTGAATGGAATTGGAGTGGATGATATAATATCTTAAAATCAGTATGATGTTATAATAATGATATATAGTTATTGTTTACCCCATTATACCCATCCAAGTAAGGTGGTGGTGGAAAACAGATTACACCACATCGTTGAGACGATATTTCGTACGTACGCATGAACGATGATTTCATATTCCATAGGATGGATAGAAGGTGAAATAAGGTTGTTTCATATTTATAATAACATATCAGTATATAATTAATGCTATTGTTATTATTTTATAATGAAACAACTAAAGAATAGGAAGTAGAAAAAGAAAGAACCTTGAAAGAGTCGGTAGAAGAGATTACCTCTTCCTCGACGCACCTCCTTTGAACTTCTTCTTAGGGCACTAGAGTTGGTCTTTTGAGAATACTAGGACTTCTATGATATAACTATAGAGGTTTAGAATAGTAATTTTCAGGGGTCGGCTATGCTTCAAGGCTCAAAAGGGTGTGAAGAGAAGACGGACGAGGTGCCCTTTTTATAATGGATAAGAGGGGCACCTTTGGTAACATAAGAAATATTAATTTATAATAAATTCAAACTCACATAAAAATCTCCATAAAAGATTCAAATCTGAAGAATAGATTAGATACAGTTGTAATCTATTTAACCAATAAAATTTAGACATGTTGGGAATTTATTTTAAACATTATCAATTTTATTTATCATTATTTAATCTATTTGAGTTTATTTCTGGTAATAAGATTCTAATTTGTAAATTGTTATAAATAATTACTTATGCGTTGTGAATTGTCCATAATTGGATACTTTATGACATTTTGGACCATATAAATTTTAATTTATAATTTTTAAATATTTTTGTGATTTTTAAACAATTTTATAATATGTTATTTTTATAAAATAACTATAGTGTCAATTTTGACATTATTCAGTTATTTTAATTTAAATAAAATCCAAATAGATGATATATTCTAAACAAAATATTTAATAGATTCCTAACATGACAAATTTCTCTATAAAATTCTTGGAACACATTAAATAGTTCATATGATATTTATTTTAATATTTATAAAACCATTTATTTCATATTTCTCTTAATAAAACAATTACTACATAAATTTTGTATAATCATTTAATATACTTATTAGTTGTATAAAATTTAAAAATAAAATCCTATGATGAAGATAAATATAATAAATTTTATAATAATATTTTTACTCAATTTTATCATCTTAAAATAACAACATTTAAATTGTTACATTTATTAAATTATGAAGTTGACATCTTTGACATCATTTAAAATAAAATATTATAAATGTCCTAATCGGTATTTTAAGACTCAAAATGGTCCAAAAATCTACAGTTGGATGATTAGGTTATAGATATACTCGTCCAATTACGTTTTTTCAAATTTCCAGTCTTTTGATAGGTATTATTATTTTAATAAAAACTATATTATACATATTTCACTAAATAAATAATTTCCACATAATTAATGTATAATATTTTAATAATGTTATGAAATTCAAAATGTAGTCAATACTATTCATAACTGCTAGTTCATATTAATATTATAACCATATATCGTTGTTTAGTGAAACCCGGTATTGTGTACTACACACGTTATCATGGAAGGTCGTGATTGGGTGTAATGCAGACCAAGAATAGTGTTGTGCATACTTCAAGCTAATACATTGTTGTGTATAGTATAGGATAATCTTGGTACATCGTACAACACAAGACATCAAAGAAATTAAAAAATCACAATTTTTCTCATAAAATCTTGGGGTGTTATATTCAACCCCCCCTCTTATTTGATGAATTAGGAATACCACTAATGTTCACCTTGTTAATCATATATCACGATGACTGATTCAGCATAATCACAAAATCTTTCTTTCTAGGAATTACTCAATTTCGTTGATCATAGTCACCAATTTGTCCATTGGATTCAATGTTGACACAATTCATTCTGGTTTCCTCCCTTGACTAAAACCAAAATCCGTGGTGTAAGAAACAGATAAAATAATAGGGAACCACATAATCATAAAAAGACACTTTTGGTATATCTAACTTATCACAGATTCATTAATCCATGACACCTTAGGTTCACCCTAGGATATTCATGATCATCAACATAATTCTAGGATAGTAAACTATAGTTATACTTTTGCTTAGGGACATCATTAGCATACCTTAGAAATATATCTAGGGATATCACTAAAGTTTTCGCATCCTAGTTTCCAAAGGTGAACTAAACCTTTCTTCTGATACCAACTGTAGAGACCCAAAGCATGACATACATGGAAATTACATTACTTTTGCAGAATACTTAATACATAACAAAAACCAACACTCAAGGACCGTAATGGTTTAGTGTCTTTGGAAACTTGGAACATAATCTTCTAATCATGGTGAAAGATCTTCAACATATCTTATAAAGATCTCCCCCTTTGGTTTTCTTACCTAAAACCTTTCTGTATATCATGGGGAATAGAAAACATATAAAGGGTGAGCTCAAATGCTCAGTAAGGGTAAGCATGTAGAACCCAAAACAAACCATATAAATTTTAACTTAAAAACATGAACATAATGTTTAAACATAAAAATATTGAGCAATGACATAAAACATGGAAGTACGTAAGGAATAGATCATAATAGAACTTCAATCATCATAAAATAGCATTGGAATAAATCATGTAATTTTGTAAAACCATTATGCACATGATATGATTTCCATAGTAGTCAATTCATTGCTTCCAAGACCATCTAAATGGACAAAGTCCCTTTCCGAATTGAGTTCACTCCTCGTTCCAATCCTGTAACACAGAACCAGATTAACTTCCCATTCCATCCATTTCTATCTCTTGAGATTTTAATCTTTACCCAATGAATTGGAGGGACATATAGGTCTCACCCATCTCATAATGTAATAATTCTTACTTGTTCCACAACATGAACATAGATCATTCATCTTACCCAAAGTATAAAATGGGTTTCATAAACATCATCCCATAATAACATAAGCTATAAAAAAATGGATATAATTTCGTAATAATAAAATTGATACCATGAAAATCATAGAGATATTTTACTTCAAACATACACATATTAAATAATGTAATTTTTGATGGAAAATGGTTTTGAGAAAACACTTGAAATGAATTGTTGGGGAATATATCTTTTTCTTCAAAATAATTTTTTTTTCACAAAATGAAATTCAATTTTAATAGATAAATATTTTGTTGAAAATAGTCATTATATCATCTAGATTAATCTTCACGAAAATTAGGCATTATAAAACCATAATAATCCATTCATGCCGTATAATTTAAAAAAACATTATCCTCGTACTTTTTCCGGAAAAGTCAAAAAGTACCTCCTATGGTAAACAAAAGATAGATTCCTTCCATGCCAAGGGGTAAAGGTAAAAATGGGTATGAAATAATTTAAACATACATAATAACATTTTTAGAAAACATGGACATGGATGATAAATATAACCCCAGTAAATACTTACGAATAAAAAATCTCTAATAAAAACGAGATTGGAAAAGTTATCCCTTACCTTATGTCTGATATGCTTCTTATGTATCTGAACCTCCGGTATAATGATTTAAATAATTTCATTTAATTATTACTGAATCATATTCATTGTTATGATATCATGTATGGTTCACTTATTACTTTATATAACCTGTTCTTTTGTAAATTCATGTTAATGTAGCGTTTTGGGTAAAATCGTTTCATTTATCATCCGTGTTTTGACTTGTAATTAGTCATATGATTACTTAGATCATGATTACTTACTTCCAGAATGTGAAATATGATTTATATATAATATATATTTAGAATATACATATATATAATAGATCTATAAATGCAAACAAATACACCGTTCATGGAGACGGTAGGTCGTACGTACGCATGAACGATGTTGGTGTTTCCTTATTAAATTTAATAGATATAGGTAAATAACATATACATAAATATAGTATCATTAATATGTAATATATTTCATGATTACTTATTATATATACTTTATAATCATTCATGAATTGTTTACATGGAAAATGAATCTCATCGTGTCGTGGAGACGGTAATCCATACGTACGCACGAGAGATGATATCATTCCCATATTTATTGAATGGAAATGGAGTGGATAATATAATATTTTATAATCATTATGATGTTATAATAATAATATAAAGTTATTCATTACACCATTATACCCATCCATGTTGGGTGGTGGTGGAAAACAAATTACCGCACAACGTGGAAACGGTATTCCGTACGTACACACGCGCGGTGACGTTGTTTTTCAAAAGATGGATAGAATGTGAAATAGGGTTGTTTCATATTTATAATAACATATAACTATATAAGTAATACTATTGTTATTAATTTATAATGAAACAACTAAACAATAGGAAGTATAATAAAAAAGAAACTTGAAAGAGTCGGTAGAAGAGATTACGTCTTCCTCGACGCACCTCCTTTAATCTTATTCTTAGGGCACTATAGTTGGTCTGTTTAGAAGACCAGAACATCTATGATATAACTAGAGATGTTGATAAGAATAATAGGTAGGGGTTTGCAGTGCTTCAAGGATCAAAAGGGTTTGAATAGATGAGGGACGAGGTGCCCTTTTTATAATGGAGGAGAGGGGCACCTTTGGCAACATAAGAAATATTAATTTATAATAAATTCAACCTCATGTAAAAACCACCATAAAAAACTCAAATCATATGATTAGATGATATAGGGTTGTAATCTCATCAACCAATAAAATTTATACATGTTGGGAATTTATTTTAAACATTATCAACTTGATTAATAAATATTTAATCTATTTTATTTTATTTGTGGTAATAAGATTCTAATTTTTATATTTTTATAAATAATTGCTTATGTGTTTTTAATTTTCCATAATTGGATACTTTATGATATTTTAAACCATATAAATTTCAATTTATAATTTTTAAATATTTCTGCGATTTTTAAACAATTTTATAATATGTTATTTTTAAAAAATAACTATAGTGTCAATTTAGACATTATTCAGTTATTTTAACTTAAATAAAATCCACATAAGGTATATATATTCTAACCAAAATATTCAATAGATTCATAAAATTTCAAATTTGTCTATAAACTTCTTGGAGCACATTAAATAGTTCATATATTATTTATTTTAATATTTATAAAACCATTTATTTTATTTTTCTCTTAATAAAACAATTACTACATAATTTTTTTATAATAATTTAATATACTTATTAGTTGCATAAAAATTAAAAATAAAATCCAATGATGAAGATAAATATAATAAATTTTATAATAATATTTTTACTCGATTTTATCAATTTAAAATCACAACATTTAAATTGTTATATTTATTGAATTATGAAGGTAACATCTTTGAGATCATTTAAAATAAAATAATATAAATGTCCTAATCAGTTTTATAAGACTCCAAATGGACCAAAAATTGACAGTTGGATGATTAGGTTATAGATATACTAGCACAATTAATTTTTTTCAAGTTTCCGGTCTTTTGATAGGTATTATTATTTTAATAAAAAATATATTTTAGATTTTTCACTAAATAAATAATTTTCACATCATTAATGTATAAGATCATAAGGTAAAAAAATATTTATTAAAAATTACAAATAAATTACCGTGATAAAGAAAAACATTTTATCTTTCAAATTATTATTCAAAAACGAATTTATATTCTGTATAACATTATATTAATAATAATTTAATTATTATAGTTTGAGTAAGATATATTTCACATTCTTTTAAATAAAATAAAATAAAGGTCTTAATCACATCCAAGTGGGTTCTAATGGATTAAATTTCGACCAAAATAAGGCATATGATGAAATATAATCATCCAATTATATTAATAAATTTTTAAGGTAATTTTATATTATTATATTTACCCTCAATTACCATATTTACCTTTAACTATGGTAAATAAAATTTAACGTGGTTACTGTTCATAGTGCCCAAAAATAAAAAAGTATCTTAGTAACCTAATTTCGACCTACTGATTCCAAATATGGAATCCATTTTTTATAATTCAAATCACATAATTTGCAGAAATTAATTTAAAATTAATCCCATTGTAAAGAAAACGAGTTTTTAAAGGTAAAATATTGCAAAAGATTGAAATGATTTTACCTATGAATTCAATGTAAAATCAATGATAATGACATACATTATATTAAATGGTAAAAATATATTCTATTTATACTTTAAATCCATTAAATATTATAATTTAACCATATAAATTATTATGATGAAATAAGTTGTTTTTAATTAAAATATAGCGTGTTTTTACGATTCATTAAAATATGAATGTTAGCAGAATAATATGAAAATTTTATAAAATGTAAATTTTATATCCTAATTCTAAAGAAGAATTTTATTTTGTAAAATTGAACTTATAAACATGTCAAAAACAATATTTAATGTGGGTGTTCCATCAAAAGGCGACAGAACTATATTTTCTGGAAAATACATATTTTACCCATAAAATATATTTTGTTCTCATACCATGTTCGTGAAAATGTGAAAGATGAATAATAATTTTATAAAATTTAAAATGTAGTTAACACTATTCATAACGGCTAGTTCATATTAATATTATAACAATATATCATCGTTTAGTGAAACCCAGTATTTTGTACTACACACGTTATCGAGAAGGTCATGATTGTGTGTAATGCAAGCCAAGAATAGTGTTGTGCATACTTCAAGCTAATAAAGTGTTGCATATAGTATAGGCTAATCTTGGTGTAGCTTACAACAAAAGACATCATTTAAATTAAAAAATAATAATTTTTCTCATAAAATATCGTTGTGTTACATTCTACCCTCCTTAAAATGAAACATAACGTTTACCCAAATTAACTCATCACTGGGTTTCCACATAGGATAACATAGGTGAAAATATGGATATTGAATAGAAATCTAAGCATCATGTTCTGATTGAGGGTGGTAGAGAACATGGCTATGAAAAATCCATAAATCAAAAATCCATAAATTATTGATGATCTAAGGTACCATCTGATTCATCAGATATAAGAGCACTAAGACAACATTTTTGGTTTTCAATATCATTTCTCTGAAGATGAAAATTTTGAATTAGAAGAAATACTTTCTTGATTTCAGTGTAATATCATTGTTGGTAATCCTATGAACAATTTCCACTTCATCTCTTATTTAAATAAATGAAGTTGAATTTTTCATTCTCGAAGTGTTAGATGATCATGCGATAGAAAGATAGGTCATTCCATATGCCTTTATCACAAGTTATTAAATATACATAAGTCCATCTATGCAGAGATTAATTTTATATGGTTCCTAAAATGGACTTATAATTCATATATAATACCTATTAATAAAATAAAACTAGTTTCTACTAACCAAGAACTTCTTGCAGGCCAGTGGTAGGAGATAAAGGCCTATCACACTTCGGTTGGGGGTTCGATTCCCACAGCCTTGTCCGACGAGATGGGTTGTCACCCATCCTGCAGGTTGTCCCTTTTCTAAAACTATATTATTATTACATTCCTGCAGTAATATGGAAAAAAGTTCTAGCATTAAACAATACTATCTTATGTATAACTTAATTCATTCCAATATTTAGGCTTATCCAAAATACTTCTGTCCAAGCTCATAGTATAATGAAAAAAAATTACAAGAAATGTCATCTACCGAGCATATGAATACCATCCTTTATTCCCCATATATAATACGATATATCTTGTTGGTCACATTCCAAACCTGTGAATACCTTAATAATGTATTCTCTTGATCAATGAATACCCATTGAAACTTAGTGAAAACATGAATGATTTCAAAAGTTATCTCTTTCCACATACCAAAATCCCAAAAAATCTTTATACTCAAACCATGATATCACTTTGTCCTTATATTAGTCATAAGCTCATGAATAATATCAAACATATTGTTTCCTTTTTATCCCTTCATTATGCCCATATCATCTGCATTCCAAAAATATTTTTAATCAATTTTCATGGTTACTGATTCCATATTCTTATGGAAAATCTCAATGGACCAATACATAGATATTCCAATATACCATAAAAGTACCTCAACAACATTATTCATGAAAACCAATACATAAACACTTCAACCCATCCTCCTCAAAGATTGTCATGGAATAAGTACTTCCATAATTTATAATTAACCTCTTAGGTCTGGGAATTGAGTTGGGTATTGCCCATGTTCTCCACAGATTAGACATTGAACTCCATAACAGTCTGTCACCCTATGACCCTTCTCTCCACACAGATAACATATTCCCTTAAATTTTATGTATTCTTCAAGGTTCTTCATCTTATCATTAGAAATATCAATAATCCATTCTCTATTCTCCTCAACATGCGAAAATGCATAAATGTCCATCTTCCTGTTATTTGATGAATTAGGAATACCATTAAAGTTCACCTTGTTAATCATATATCGTGCTGACTGATTCGGCATAATCACAAAATCATTCTTCCTAGGGATTACGAAATTTTGTTGCTCATAGTCACCAATTTTTCCATTAGATTCAATGTTGACCCAATTCCTTCTGGTTCCCTCCATTGACTAAAACCAAAATCTGTCGTGTAAGAAACTGTTAAAATAACAGGAAACCACATAATCATAAAAAGTCACTTATGGGATATCTAACATATCACGCAT
Organism: Viscum album; assembly: GCA_963277665.1. Classification (NCBI taxonomy): domain Eukaryota; kingdom Viridiplantae; phylum Streptophyta; class Magnoliopsida; order Santalales; family Viscaceae; genus Viscum; species Viscum album. The sequence goes on from OY728133.1 coordinate 674,009,809, forward strand.
TCTTTAATCTAGGACACCTTAGGTTTGCCCTAGGTTATTCATGATTGTCAATATAATTCTAGGACAGTAAACTATAGTTATACTATCCCTTTGGGACATCATTATACATACCTTAGAAATATATCTGGGGATATCACTACAGTTTTCGCATCCTAGTTTCCAAAGGTGAATGAAACCTTTCCTCTGATACCAAATGTAAAGACACGAAGCTTGACGTACATGGACATTACATTACTTTTGTGGAATATTTAATACATAACAAAAACCAATACTTAAGGACTGTAATAGTTTAGTGTATTTGGAAACTCGAAACATAATCTTCTAATCCTAGTGAAAGATCTTCAACATCTCCCATAAATATCTTAACCTTTGGTTTTCTTACATAAAATATTTCTTTATATCCTGGGGAAAAGAAAACATATAAAGGGAGAGCTCAAATTCTCATTAAGGGTAAGCGTGTAGAAAACAAAACAAACCATATACATTGGAACATAAAAACATGAAGATAATGTTTAATCATCAAAATCTTGAGCAATGACATAAAATATGGCAGTACGTAAGGCATATATCATAATGGAACATCAATCATCATAAAATAGCATGGGAATAAATCATGTAATTGTGGAAAACCATTAAGCACAGGATATTATTTCCATAGTAGCCAATACATTGCTTCCAACACTGTCTTAGTGGAAAAAGTCCCTTTCCGAATCGAGTTCACTCCTCGTTTCAGTCTTGAAACACTAAACCAGATTATCTTACCGTTCCATCCATGTCTATCTATTGAGATATAAATATTTACCCAATGCATTGGAGGGAGATATAGGTCCCACCCATCCCATAATGTAATCATTCTTACTTGTTCCACAACATGAACATAAATCTTTCATCCTTACCCAAAGTATAAAACGGGTTTCATAAACATCATCCCATCATAACAAAATCAATACAAAAAAAGATATCATTTCATCATAAGAAAAGTGAAACCATGAAAATCATAGAGACATTTTACTTCAAATATACAAATATGAAATAATTTATTTTTAGATGGGTAATGGTTTTGATAAAACACTTGAAATAAATTTTTGGAGAAAATATCCTTTTTCGTCAAAATAAAAAAAATTTTAAAAAATTACACTAAATTTTAATAGAAAAATATTTTTCTGAAAATAGTCATTAAATCTTGTAGAGTAAGCTTCATGAAAATAAGGCGTTATAGAATCGTAAAAATATGTTCATGCCGTATAAGTTAAAAAAACATTCTCCTCGTACTTTTTCTAGAAAAGTCAAAAAATACTTCCAAGGGTAAACAAAAGGAATATTTCTTCCATACCAAGTGGTAAAAGTCAAAATGAGTAAAATGGAATCTAAACATACATAAAATCATTTTATGAAAACATGTACATGGATGATAAATATAATCCCAATAAATACTTATGAATAAACAATCTCTAATAAAGACGAGATTGGAAAATTTTTCCCTTACCTTATGTCTGATATGCTTCTTATGTATCCAAACCTCATGGATATTGATTTAAATAATGTCATTGAATTATTACTGAATCATACTCATTTTTATGATATCATATATGGTTCACTTATGACTTTATATTACCCGTTCTTTTGTAAATTCATGTTAATGTAGCCTTTTGGGTAAAATTGTTTCATTTATCATCTGTTTTTTGACTTGTAATTAGTCATATGATTACATAGATCATGATTACTTACTTACAAAATTTAAAATATTATTTATATATAATATATATTCAGAATATACATATATATAATAGATCGATAAATGGAATGAAATACACCGTTTAAGGAGACGGTAGGTCGTACGTACGCATGAACGATAATATCATTCCCATATTTATTGAATGGAAATAGAGTGTATAATATAATATTTTAGAATCAGTATGATGTTATAATAATAATATATAGTTATTCTTTACACCATTATACCCATCCAAGTAAGGTGGTTGTGGAAAACAGGTTACCCCACAGCGTGGAGACGGTATTCCGTACGTACGCACGCGTTGTTATTTCATTTTTTGTAAGATGGATAGAAGGTGAAATAGGGTTTTTTCATATTTATAATAACATATCAGTAGATAATTAATACTAATGTTATTACTTTATAATGAAACAACTAATGAAGTGGAAGTATAAGAAGAAAGAAATTTGAAAGAGTCGGCAGAAGAGATTACCTCTTCCTCGACGCATCTCCTTTCAACTACTTCTTAGGGCACTAGAGTTGGTCTTTGGAGAATACCAGAACCTATATGTTATAAATATAGAGGTTGAGAAGAGGAATTGGTAGGGTTTTTCTGTGCTTCAAGGCTCAAAAGGGTTTGAAGAGATGAGGGACTGGTTGCCCTTTTTATAATGGAGGAGAGGGGAACCATTGATAACATAAGAAATATTAATTTATAATAAATTAAAACTCACTTAAAAACCACCAAGAAAAACTCAAATAAAACGATTAGATGATATAGGGTTGTAATCACATCAACCAATAAATTTTATACATGTTGGGAATTTATTATAATAATTATTAACTTGATTTATCATTATTTAATCTATTTGATTTTATTTGTGGTAATAAGATGCTAATTTTTAAATTGTTATAAATAATTGCTTATGTGTTGTGAATTTTCCATAATTGGATAATTAATGAAATTTCTGAAAATATAAATTTCAATTTATAATTTTTAAAAAAATTTGTGATTTTCAAAAAAATTTATAATATGTTATTTTTATAAAATTACAATAGTGTAAATTTTGACATTATTCATTTATTTTAATTTAAATAAAATCCACACATAGGATATATTCTAACCAAAATATTTAATAGAATACTAACATGACAGATATTTCTATAAAATCCATGGAGAACATTAAATAGTTCATATAATATTTATTTTTATATTTATAATACAATTAATTTGGTATTTCTCTTAATTAAACAACTACTACATAATTTTATATAATCATTTAATATACTTATTAGTTGCATAAAAATTAAAAATAAAATCCTATGATGAATATAAATATAATAAATTTTATAATAATGTTTTTACTCTAATTTAACATCTTCAAATCACATCATTAAAATTGTTATATTTATTAAATTATGAAGGTGACATATTTGACATCATTTAAAATAATATAATATAAATGTCCTAATCAGTTTTATAAGACTCAAAATGGTCCATAAATAATCCCATGGATGATTAGTAAATATACTCGAAAAAATAAGTTTTATCAACTTTTGGGTCCTTTTGATATTTATTACTATTTTAATAAAAACTATATTATTGATTTTTCACTAAATAAATAATTTCTACATCATTAATGTATAAGAATTTAAGTTAATAAAATATTTATCAAAAAATTAAAAATAAATTACCATGACACAGAGAAACAATTTATATTTAAAATGAGTATTTCTAACCAAATTTATATTCTGTATAACCTTATATTAAATATAGTTTAATTATTAAAGTTTGAGTGAGACATATTTCACTTTCTTTTAAATAAAATAAATTAATAGACTTAATCACATCAAAGTGGGTTCCAATGGATTCCATTTCGTCCAAAATATTCCATATGACGAAATATAATTATCCAATTATATTAAGACAAGTGTTATTGTAATTTTATAATATTATATTTACCATCAATTACCCAATTAACCCTTAACTATGGTAAATAAAATTTATCATAGTTACTATTCATAGTGCCCAAAAATAAAAAGCATCATATTAACATAATTTAGACCTATTTATTCCAAATATGGAATCCAATTTTCTTAATTCAAGTCACAGAATATGTAGAAATTAATTTAGAATTAATACCATTGTTAAGAAAACGAGTTTTAAAAGTTAAAATATTGCAAATGATTGAAATGATTTTACCTATGAATTCATTGTCAAATCAATGCTAATGAAATAAGTTATATTAAATGGTAAAAATATATTCTATTTATAATTTAAAACCATTCAATATTATAATTTAAGCATATAAATTATTATGATGAAAAATGTTGTTTTTAATTAAAATATAACATGTTTTTACTATTCATTAAAATATGAAAGTTATCAAAATAATATGAAAAATTTATCCAATGTAAATTTTAATATCCTGGTTCCAAAGAAGAATTTTATTTTGTCAAATTGAACTTATTAACATGTCAAAGACTATATTTATTGTGGATGTGCCATCAAAAGGCGGCAAAACTGGATTTTTTTAAAAATAGTTTTTTTACAGAAAAAAATTATTTTTTTCTCATACAATGTTCTAGAAAATGTGAATGATGAATAATAATGTTATAAAATTCAAAATTTAGTTAATAATATTCATAACGGCTAATTCCTTATAATATTATAACCATATATCTTTGTTTAGTGAAACGCGGTATTGCGTACTACACACGTTATCGAGGAAGTTCACGATTGTGTGTAACGCAAGACAAGAATAGTGTTGTGTTTACTTCATGTTAATATAGTGTTTTGTATATTACAAGCTAATCTTGGTGAAGTGTACAACACAAGAAGTCAAATAAATTAAAAAATAATAAATTTTCTCATAAAATCTCAGGGTGTTACATCCAGTGCCATAGGCCACCCAGGATCCGTGGAGATATGGACCCACAAGCGTCTGAGGATTAGCTAGAGGTTGTGGTGAGAGTCTTCTAGCTAGTAGGGACACCATCAGACTTTATGGTGATCCTTGCTTCCAGCCTCTTTCAGGCTACAGTAGGAAGATAGTGGAGCCTGATGCTCCAGGTCCACGATGAGGCGACACATCATTGGGCAGACTTCAAGAGCATTTTTCGAGTGGAGTTTATACTAGCCACCCTTCGAGCGATTCGGATACAGGAGCTACTTCATCTGCAATAGGGTAGCATGACAGTATCACAGTACTCACTGAGGTTCACTGACCTCTCAGGGTACTCCCTAGATATGGTACGGGACCAATTATTTAGGTCATGTACCTTTGATCAGGGTCTCGAGTGAGAGATTAGTGAATCGATGACCTCCCTCATCATTCTGACGTAGGCATGAGTGTTATAGAGAGCCCTCCTAGTAGAGAGTGTCCTTGCTGAGCAGTCACCAGTTGCGAGACCCACTACTAGTCGACATGCAGCCGAGTCTTCTACATCTGGCAATAGACAGATGACGCAGAGGTCCAAGTGGACTAGACCGATAGGTGGTCGACCACATGACTTATGATCGGTTGTGCAAGGCACACAGATCAGATACACACCTGCTCGGAGACGACAATGTTACTCATGTGGAAGGTTGGGTCACATGGCTCGTGGCTATCTGACCCATCAATTTGATGATCAAAAGACATTTGAGGGACCTCTCAGGCAGAGGCAGAGATTCGATCGAGGCAGTCCCTAGGGCACAGGCGGACGTGGAAGAGGAGCTGGTCGAGCAGATGGTGGTGGACGATGTTATGAGGTGTTACCACCACCACCACCAAGAGGTTCTACCCTGACTCTATGGAGCAGGTGGACAGGGGAGAGCTCAGCTCCAGGCAGTTGAGATGATTCGATGTATGATCTTTGTCTAATCCACCTTAGCTACTGTTCTTATAGACCCAGGTTCCAGTCACTCTTTCATTTCCACTTCCCTCGTTCGGAGCTCGGAGATTCCGAAGTAACTCTTAGTTCGATATTTACTACTAGAGACACATACGGGATCTGATTCAATGATTACGCACTAGTTCTAGTAGTGCAAGCTTACTATAGGAGGCGAGAGCATAAGTTGGGATCTCCACGTAGTGGTGTCGAGGCCTTACGACATCATATTGGGCATGGAATGTTGATCTATAGTCCATGATCCGATTGACTGTATTAAGTGAAAATTGTTGTGCGTCTGCACTGATGGGACCAGGTTTACCTTCACCGGAGAGAAGGGAACCTTTGAGGCAGAGGAAGGACTTAGTCGGATGGGGGTGTATTCTATCACCCACCAGTTGGTTTGCCTTACACTCGGAGCACTTGATGTGGAGAGTCTGACTTATCTTGTAGTGTTGGACCAATACATGGATGTTTTCCCGGACGATGAATCAGGACTAAATTCTCACAGAGAGGTGGACTTCTACATTTACTTATACACCGATACATCATCGATATCTACTCTCGCATATCGGATGGCTCCCATTGAGCTTTTTGAGTAGCGGGTATAGCTGGAGGACTTGTAGGGGAAGGGATTCATCCGGCCTAGTGTTTCTCCCTTGGCAGCCCTGATTCTGTTCACCAAGAAGGCAGATGGGAGCCTGAGGCTTTATGTCGACTACTATCGCCTGAACCTGGTGACCATGAAGAACAGGTACCCACTCTCAATGATTGATGACCACTTTGATCAGCTCATGGTATCACGGTGGTTCTCGAATAATGCTCAGATCAGGCTATCACCAGCACATAGTTCGAGATGAGGATGTATAGAAGACAGCCTTCAGGTGTTTGTACGGCCATTAAGAGTTCATGGTTATTCCTGTCAGTGTAACCAATGCTCCATTAGTGTTTATGTGTCTCATTAATAGGATCTTCTAGCCATACCTTGATCGCTTAGTCGTAGTCTTCATCGACGATATACTGATCTTCTAGACTACTGAGGAGGATCATGCCTACCATTTTCCGGTAGTACTCGAAACACTCTGAGAGCACTAGATTTATGGTAAGCTCTTGATGTTCCAGTTCTGGACTCGAGAGGTTCCCTTCATGGGACATGTCATCTTGGAGGCTTCAGTTGCATTGGATCCATCGAAGATTGAGGCAGTACTTTCTTTGGAGCCATATAAGTGTGTGATGGAGGTACAGGGTTTCCTGGGCTTGGGTGGATACTACCGGAGATTCGTTCTAGATTCCCCAGAGTTGCAGCGCCACTATTACCCTTGACTAAGAAGAGGCAACCCTTCATGTGGTCGGGGAGATGCCAGTAGAACTATTCGGAGATGAGGAAGAGGCTGACTAGTACCCCTATCTTGAGACATCTAGAGGAATGTGTAGGGTACATAGTCTACTGCAATGTATTAGGGACCGGACTTGGGTGTGTCCTAATGCAGGAGCGAGCAGTGATTGCGTATGGTTCTTGGCAACTGAGATAGCATGAGAAGAACTATGCTACCCATGACCTGGAGTTAGTTGAAGTGGTCTTCACCTTAAAGATGTGGCGGCACTATATGATGGGATAATAATTTACCATGCACTCTGATCACAAGAGTCTCATGTATTTCTTCTATTAGAAGGACCCGAACCTAAGACAACGAAGTTGGCTTGAGTTCTTCCAGGACTATGACTTCGAGATAGTATGTACTCTTGGGAAGGGGAACATTATTGTGGAAGCGCTGAGCAGGAGAACTGGTATTCAGCTGCTAGAAGAGGTGTCAGAGTAGCTGGCTACCTTTCAGATATCCTTTGTGAATAGGGACGGAGCAGCCTATCTACAGTCTCTCACAGACACTCCTCCACTTCTTCAGTGAGTCAGGTAGGTGCAGCATGGGGACACAGACTACGAGACATGACGTGCTCAAATATCCACAGGGAAGTCACCTGATGGATTTTCTAAAGGTGGGGAGCATATTATCCTCTTTTAGAGGACGTACCGTGGTACCTGTAACACATCAAGAGGATGTGTTAAGGGAGTTCCACACTTCCCCTCTAGTGGTACATCCATGGGTGGAGAAGATGTACCGGGACCTCTGACGACATCACGGGGTTCCAGGTATAAGGAAGGTTGTAGCGGAGTTTGTCTCTCAGTGCCTCACTTATTAGTAATTGAAGGCATAGCACCAGGTACCAGCAAGCTTGGATCAGCCTTTAGAGGTTCTAGAGTTAAAGTGGGATGTAATATCCATGGACTAAGTGACGAGTCTTCCACGTACGTACAGGAGTCATGATTCGATATGAGTGATCTTTGGCTGACTCACCACGTCGACCCACTTTATACCGATCAAAGAGCAGGGTTCAGTAGAGATCTTGGGACGCCACTATGTGTAGGTGATAATGAATTTACATGGAGTACCTTCTTCTATTGTCTCTTCCTGTGACGAACAGTTTACTTCCCGGCTATGGAAGGTGTTGAAGAAATATTTTGGGACACAACATCACTTGAGCACCGCCTTCCATCCTCAGACAGATGGTCATACCGAGAGTATCATCAATACCCTCAAGTACATGCTATATGCATGCGTCCTCGACTTTGGTCATAGAAGGTAGGATCAGTTACCTTTGGTGGAGTTTGGCTACAACAACAAATATCACTCCACCATCAGTATGGGACCTTTTGAGGCCTTGTAGGGTCGACCATGCAGATCGCCACTGTGCTAGACAGACCCAGGGGAGTCGGCACTAGTGGGGTCATAGATGGTATGGGATACCACGGAGATGGTGCAGATCCTCCAGGAGTAGGTGAAGACTGCACAGAGTAGTCATAAGTCATTCGCTGATAGGAGACGGAGGCCTCTAGGGTTCGAAGATGGTGACCACATCTTTCTACGGGTCTCACTTTGACAAGGTCTGCGAATATTTGTCCTAGGTGGAAAGTTATCTCCATGGTTCATTGGACCATTCCAGGTCCTCATCAGAGTAGGTGAGGTGGATTACCACTTAGATTTCCCCCTTAGTTGCACCAGGTGCATGAAGTCTTACACATATCTCAGCTGAGGAGATACGTGCATTACCTTTCCCACATCATCGACCATGGGGAGATGAAAATAGATGATGGGGAGACTTTCACAGAGGTTCCAGTAGAGATTGAGGATCTCCAAGAGCGGGTCCTATGTGGACAGTCGATTCCTCTAGTTCCCGTTTGTTGGCAGCACGAGAACCTCTAAAAAGCACATGGGAGTGGGAGGTTCAGATGCATGCTCCGTACCCCCATTTGTTCCCTTAGTGTGAGTTGTAGCTTACAGGGACGTAAAGCCCTGATGTGGGGCGAATTTAAATACCCGGAAATTACATGGAAAGTTTTTTTGTAAATACATGGGAATTTTATGAATCTGCGAAAACTGATGGCGCTTGATTTCAAGGCCTGATGTGCCTGGAATCAATTCTTGAAGTTTTTTTTGGGTACATTGAGTAAACATATGAGCGGTATTTTATAACTTTTGAATCGGTTCTCGGAATTAAAATATGAGGGCACTGCAGAACTCACAGTTCCAGTATTCACTTCAGGAGACCATCACCATAGTTGTGTTCTAACGAGAATGGAAGTTAGATTTTGGTTTTTTAGTAAAATTAAATAAAAATAATTGGGTAGCTTATTTTTATTATTGTGATGGTTAAAAGCTCTATGAGGTGGTTGGAGGTGGGTTCCACCACACCATAACCTCCCATGAGAGGTTATGGTGGAGGGTCCCACCCACACATAACCTCCCATGGAAGGATATGTTTGATGGGGACCACCCAGGGATTTAACCCCTTGGAACCCCCATTTAAGTTGAGGAAACTCTTCAAATTTTTGTAATTAATTTTATGCCAATCCACCTTATTTATTTAGTTAAGCTTAACAATTTATTCTTTTTGAAATATTTTGAATTATTTTTCCAACACTTAAATAAAGGTTTAGATTAACCCATTATTTTGGTTGGCACATTCATTTAGTAGAGCTTGGGAGTTGGATTGGATGAACCTGGAGAACTTCTTCCTTCCAACCAAGAACGCCACTCAACACAGTAGAAGGAAAAACATATTTTTCAATCCACAACCATGCCAAAATAGAAGTAGTCGACCATGAATAACACCGTCTTCGACTTTGTCCCCTCCGAACACTCATCCCCCAAAGATGGGTATCCTCTTCCATTTCCGATGACGATGAATTGATGCCCACTTTCCTGCGACTCCGTCATCAATCGTCATGAAAGGTAGGGGTTTTAGTTTGAATTTTTTCTGTTCTACATTGTTCAATCTTGGATAATAATATTCTGAATTTTATCAACATAATGAGGAGTTCTCGGACCACAGGACCACGGCCCGAACCTCCACCTTTTATTATCCTATTTTGTTGATGATGGAGGCGGAACAACACCGGTCGGTGTCAGGCCGGCCGCGAATAAAACCGGTGGCAGGAAGGTCATCGGGTCACCAGAGGGGCGCGACGCCATCGCACCACGCAGGGAACTGGTCCACAGCCGTGCCAGAGGGGCACGATGCCATTGCACCATTTCGGAAGAAGGAGTCGCGTCCAAAATGGTCGTGGTGGTCGGACGGGATGGGCACAACATCATCACGCCACACCAGAGAAGAACCGCGGCCATAGGCCGTGGTGGACAGAGGAGGGTGGCCGACTGAGCTGGCCACTGGTTCACGCTATAGGCAGGACCTGAAGGGTCCCACGGTGACCAGGCCGATGCCACGCGTCGGACATTGAGGAAGACATGGGGGTTTAACCCCCAATGCGTGGCGTGTCGGGCCTCGCGGTCCTGCCAACCGGCCACGCCGGGATGCCAGTCCGCCGGCGACATCGGGCCTCCTGCCTGCCGGCCATGCCGAGCCTCCAGCCTACTAGCCACGTGGGCCGCATGCCCACCGAGCCACGCGGGCTGCCAGGATGGGCCGCCCACCCCCTCTGGTTGGTCCACCCTCAGGTCGCGCCACCTTCGAGCCGTACCGCACCCTTCGGGGCGGGTCAGACCCGCGGACCAGGTCAGTCCAACGGACCGGGTTGGAATGTAATCCAGACCCAAGTTGGGTTGGGTCAGTCCAACTAGGATGAACTAGACCCTGACCTGTCAGAACCAATTACACCTTTATTCCCATATCATGGGCTACGACTGTCCAATCGATGAACCGTCTATAGCGATGGAAATCTTGGAGAGAGCCGATTCTTTTGGGCTACACTACATGAGGTTTGAACATAGATGAGGTATGTTCGGGTTGGTTTGAACATAAAATACAACCCGGACCCCGGAACAGAAAAACCAATAACTCATAGACCGGGAATCCGATTGACACGTCGTATGTTGCATTGAGACCCCTATGATGTGGAGGTCCTTGGTGATACTTCTATGTGAGGATTATGGACACATGGAGTATCAACTAGTAACTCATGGAGTGGATCCTTCTGGTGACGAGCAGACAGAATACGAAGATGTAATAGCTGGCTGAGACCTACTGACTGCTTGATCGATTTGATTCGGAGTGACTTGACTAGCCCAGTTGGGAGCGCCTCTGTGTGTCTTGATAGACCCATGGCGAAGGAGTTCCTCTGTGTGAGTGCGTCAGACCCGCGGTACTCTATAGGAGGAGTTCCTTTTCAGGATATTAGGGGGAGTGCCTCTATGTGATGGGGTAGACCCATGATGGGATGAGCCTCTGTGTGACATAGCTGTCCCACGGTACTCGACAAGAGGAGTACCTCAGTAGTCTAAGGATAGTGGGAAGCACCTCTGTGTGATGTGGTAGGCCCACTGTACTCGATAGAGGAGGAGTATACCACCAGCCGAGGTTTTGATAATATAAATCCTGGTTTGAGGTGAGTCAATGGCTTTTGTGTTTTCCTCATGATTGAGATGTGTTACTTTATAACTTAGGTATATGTATGGGCATATGCCTAAGTAATGTTAATATATTAATTTCATGATTTTTGGTTTATCCTTGTTGGATTTTGTGATACCGTAAGGGTCTCAGGGTCCCTACTGAGTATTGTTATACTCACCCCTACACGGCTTATGCCCGCACTTCGTTGAGTTGGTTGCAGACGATAGAAAATGCTGACTGAGGCAGAGAGTATCAGGACTGGATGGTACCCAGAGGTGGACCACTCAGAGTGATGGTGCATGGAGTAGATGGAAGAACGTAGAGTGCTGAGAAGGCCATCTGTACCTACCCATCTGGTAGGAACCCAAGAGGAAGACCTAGTAGCTTCATTACATGCTTTCAGTTGTACTTTATTTCAGTTGTACTTGTACCTTACTATTTGGCTTTTATTTTTGGCCCCTTTTAATTTCCATAACTTTTTCAGTATAAAATATTGCTTAGTGTTTTGCTTCCAGTTGTGTACTCTGATTTTGTGTGTTTTCTTTTTATAAAGAAAATTCCTTCCATGATTAGTGATTTGCGCCTTTGGTGCTAGTCTCTATCCCATGGACTATGGAATTAGGGCTTGGGGTAGTCACGGCATGGGCCCCAACGACAGGTCGAGACATTCATAACATTTACTTATGAAATGAGTAGATAAGGTTATGTCTAATTAAAAATGTTTAAGTCTGATTCCTTTATGAAATTCATGGAATTTAGGATTGATTTAGATATTCCTCTGGGTAAGAAGATAAAGAATCTTAGATTGGATGAAGGTGTTGAATATCATAACCAAGAGTTCATCAACTTTTATTGGAGTTTGGAGTTCTATCTCAACTGAATGTACATTGTACACCATAGAAGAGTGGTCTTATTTAACAGATGAATCTTAACTTATTTGAGATGGTAAGGTCAATGATGAGTCATAAATATCTTACATTCTCTATTTGGGGATATTCATTACAAACTATGACATAAAAATTAAACCGATTACAAAATAAATTGTAAAATGGAATTCCCATTAATATATTGATTATAAAGAAACTCATTTTATCAAATATATGTTTATTGGGTTGTATGGTGTTTTTAAGGGTTTTTGGGGAAAAACTAGCACCGTAGGGCACAAATTTTATCTTCATATGGTATCCCAAGGAAAAAAAGGTTATTACCTATAAAACCACTCAGGTATGAATTTGATTATTTCAAGATAATATAGATTTATTGAGAGGGATAAGGTACTCAAAATGGGTATTAATAGCAAGAATGACTTCGATGAAGTTAATTCTTAAGATAAATAAGATTTGTTATAATAATAGATTCCATAGGTCTCTATTGAATAATTATTTCTTAAAAAAAATGTTTTGTATAAGATCTCATGAATGGTAAGAGAATGATAGAAATACGATTTTACAGAACTATGAATGGTGACACTTTATTGGTTGACAATGATGGAAATATATACAAGAATTTTCTAGTAGAGAGCTCATAAGATACAAGGTGGCAGTAAGCTATGAATTATGAGATGGATACCTTGTATTAAAACCATCTTTGTGTTCTGTTCGAGGGACCAATTGATGTAAATCATGCTGGTTATAAATGGGTATTTAAGAGGAAAATGGGCATGGAAGGTAATTTTAGTACCTATAAAGAATGTCTTGTTTCTAAAGGGATTAAATAGTGTCAAAGAATTGTCTATGATGAATCCTTTTCACCAATTTTCATATTTAAATCCATCAGAATTATACAAGCTATAGCATCTTACCATGAATATGAGATTTAAAATATGAATGTCAACACTACATTCCTTAACGGGAACCTTTACGAAGATTTTTGTATGACACAACATTAAGGTTTTGTGAATTTAAGTGATTCCAAATGGATATGCAAGTTTCATAGATACAATGATAGATTAGAGAAATAATCTAGTTCATGGAGCATTTGATTTGACGAATCCATAAAATAATTTGTTTTAAATAATAATAAATGTGAGCCACATATTTCTAAAATGTTTAATGGGAATGTGGTAATTATCCTAGTAGTGTATGCCTATGACATATTACTTATTGACATGACATAGCAGTCTTACAGTCTGTTATGAAATGGTTAAAAAAGTGATTCTCCCTGAAGGACGTAGGTGAAGAATCATATATTCTAGGGATCAATATCATTTGTGATAGATCTAAGAGGATGCTTTGACTAATTTGATGTAAATATATTGAAATGTTACTTAAGAGATATATTATGGAACATTCCAATAGGTGATTGGTTATAGTTTGACATGGTTAACAATATTCAAAGAAAATGTTCCCATATACACAAAAAAAAGAGATAATTAGTAAGATCTCATAAGCTTCAGTGATAGGATCAATCATGTATTTGATGTTATTTACTAGACTTTATATTTCCTATGAAATGAGCATGGTAGGAAGATATCATATAGATCTAGAAATTTTTTTTGAACTACTTTTAAGGCTATCCATATGTATCTGAGAAGAACTGGGGATATATTCATGGTGCATGGAAGAGATGAGGAGCTGGTAATAACGGGAAACAATGATGATGTATTTCAGATATATCAGAATAATATAATGATGCAATCATGATATGTTCTCTGTATCAATGGAGGAGTCGTGACCTTGAAGAGTTCTAGGTAACCAGTTTTCGCTGATTCTATAGCGGAGTCCGAGTATATAGTTGCTTCTAATATAGCCAATGGAAATATTTTTTATTTTAACATTTTCTAGCAACATGATGTGGTAACTAACAGTAATGAACATATTAAATTGTATTTTCATTATACTGCAACGGTGTCTGATGAAAAAGAGCAATGGTCAGACCAACAGACAAAGCATATACTCTGGGTGTATCACCTATTGATGGATTTCTATTAGTGGGGTAATGTATCAGTGATTTGAGTACCCACGGAATATAATGTGGAGACCCCTTGAATAATGGCCTATCTCAACATAAGCATTAATATAATGTCATAGCTAGTAGACTAAAGGTTTTTAGCAGTTGGCAATAGTGAAAGTGTGAGTCTGTTGGAGTTTGTGCCCTAGAAAAAAATTATCTATGCATTATGACAAAAATTTATTCATTGTTTTGAATATTAATAAAATACTCATGACATCATGATTTCTCTTATCCATGACATAGTATGTGATAATTTACAAAAATATGTTTCCTCACTAAAATGTTATAGTAGTTTCCCACTATGATTAGAACCTATAAGTGCTATGAAACCATTATAAAATATACGTTCTGTAGAAAGGTTAAATAATTTTAATTCCAAAAAATATTCAATCTACCAGGGGTGGATACTCATAGGACAATGAGGTACCTTATTATGGTGTATGACTTTAGTAATATCTAGTTGGATATTATGAGAATGATACCTTCAAGAAGAAAGCCCCCATTTCCATCTTTCATGGGATGTTCCTATTTGTGAATATGTGTATTGGTCCTTAGACTTTAATATTACTATTAATGAGTATTATGAGTCTTGAAAAAAGATGTATTGATGAAAATATTGATGAAATATTGTTTGCAGTGAGGTAGGATATGTTGGGTGTGTCAAGAGTTATATTTCATTAATGAATAATTTGAGAAAGTTTTTATCCAATATATTATTTAATAGAGGATAATATATTAGGACCTTTGATAAAAATGATATAGACTTAATAAATATATGCCCGTGGTGAATGATATGAAAGTTCTATTTTCAGAATTCCAAAGAGAGAGATATCGATCACATAGGTTGATGAAAGTAGTACTCTACCTGTTCGATGTGAGATGATGTGATAATGGTGTTATATTACATGATAAGAATTCATATGAGGTGACATGTCATTGAGGAATTAACTTCACTCTCAATGGGTTTCATGTCGTGTTGTTAGATGCAATCGTTAGACATTAGGTAGCTTTTCGTAATTCCACTAATAAAGAGGACTAGTGGGTCACACACTAATTGTATCCAGAATCTCAGTTAAATAATATATTATTATTTATTATTTGACATGTTGAATAAATATTATTTCTGAACTTGGTTTAATAATAATTCTTGTATGTTGGATCTCATTTATTTCATCACATGTTATTAGAAAGTATATATTTTGTGAAGAATATTTAATAAATATTTAATTTTTATTTATGGAATATGATATTATTTATTTATTGGGGAATAATGTTTTGATATTTATTTGACAAAAAATAGGCATTATTTAAGGCCTGATAAATATTGTGGAGGAATGGTGGACCTAATCTATTTGACCTGTGAAAAATAATAAATGTTTAATATTATTAAATTAAATAACTTTTCATTATAATTTTAATGTTAAGTGTCTATCAAGAAATAATAATATTTCCATTTTTATTTGACATGGTGGTTTTCAATAATTAAAAAAATAATTAGTGGAACTTGTGCAATTGTATTATTTTAACCCTAACAATGTAAATATGCTATTAGGTTATTTTTGCATAAACCAGTTAATTTAACTTGGTTGTGTACAATATAATTGGAGAATCCTCTCAAACCTAGAGAGCTCCATTATCCATGAATTATCCCATGAATTAAGTGTATTCATCTTCAACTAGAATAAGGATAACTATTTAGAATCAGTTCGTGAGGTGATCTAAGGGGAATGACAATGAACAAGGATCTTCTATGCTAGTACCTGAAGACTCTGTTGGCGATGTTTTTAGGTTCCTAGAACACATGAGGATCACCTCTAAATGAAATAAATTCTTGGTTTCTATAGTGTAATGATGGTGCACCATAGATCTATCATTGGATTCATCAATGAAGATAGAATTCCATAAGAGTAATTATATATATAATTAAATGAATTATAAATAATATATGTTGATCACCTCTCTCTAGTTACAACATGATTAATTATTTATATATTTTATTCAATTCTATTGATTACAATGGTTAAACATATTATATATCTTAGATTGATAATCAATCATGAGAAAAAGGAATGTTGGGCACCGCCCATCGCATGCTTCGGCTATATCTGGAACCTAAAATGGTTCCACAATATAAATAATTTTAATAATTCAATAATTATTATTTTTATAAAATAAATTCAATTTTATAAGTATCCATGAATTATTGAAATGGAAAACAAATAGCATCATTTTGTTGATGTAGTAGTCAACATATACGCATTAGCGACATTATCATTTTCCTATAGATGAAAGGGAAAGAAGGTACATAGTTGATTATATTTAAATAATCATAACTATATTATAAATATCTGAATATATATTAAATATATTTTAATAACCATCCATGTGACGTATTAATGAAAAACAAAAAGGCCTCGCCTCATGGAGGTTGTAGTCCAAACATTTTCATGAGAAATGTTTTTTTTCATTAGATGGAAAATGAGGTGAATATTTTTTATTCCATATTAATAATTATTTTAAATTATATTGGATATAATTATTTAATTATTTAATTTTTGTCAAGATTGGTTTGGAGGAGGTAGAAAATGAAATAAACATGTAATAAATCGTTTAAGACATATGCATCTTCTTTTGATATCATCCTTTTGATTGAGCTTAAGGTATTTAAAGAAGATATTTATGGTCACTCTAAGAAATTAAGTATGGTTTAATATAAATTTGGAGATGAATTTGGCTCAAGTTTTTAGAGAAAAATAAACACATATATTCCTTTGGAAATCATAGATCATGTTCTTTTCTATAGGAAAAGATGGATGTCATTTTGGACATTTTTCAGAATTTAAGGGATATGAAGTTCATTTTAAAATGGAAAATACCGATAAATTTACCACTAATTATAGTATAATAAATGTAAATTCTTCCTTAAGTAGTATATTATTTTATTATTTTATAACTATTCAAAATTAATTTCTAATCATTAAATACCATCAATGTTATTTTCATGACTATTCACAAAATTTGACATCAAACAAATCCATAGAACAATATAATTAGAAATAAAACACAAAAATCATAAATTATTCTTAATAATAATCTATTAAATTAATGTAATACCCAAAACATATGAACATCATCACTTATAAAATCTTTAAAATCACTTATCAAATTTTTCACTTTTTATTTATGTTCATTATCATAGAATAAACAATATATGAAATTATACTAGTTTTAAAATTTTAAAATAAGTAATAATCGTGAATATATTTTAATAAAATTAATATAGACATATATTTTTATTAATATTGTATGTTTGCTCTTATCCATACCGTTAAAACATAGTTATGTTATTAAATGATAGAAACTAAAAGTTTTGTAAACATAATTTTATTAATATAAAAATGTAAAGTCATAATCTAGTAAAGTGGATCCAAAATGGATAAAAAAATTTAGGGATATGTAAGTGTGTGATTATGACCCACTTAGACATTTATATAATATATTTTCTAGTCTTATCATTTAATTTTAACAATAATTATTTGGTTTTACCCTTTAATGTGGTGAATAATGTTTACCGCAGTTACAATAATTAAAAAATAAATTGAACTTATTATAGTATTTGATCTTACTGATTACAAATATATTATCCATTATTCAAGGTTAATTATCTACAATGGATTGAAATATATTTTAATATAAGTATGTATAATGAAATGAAGAAAAATATATAGAAAAAAACTATTTTCAAGTATGAAAATCATTCTACAAAACAATCATGTATAAAATTTCTTAAAATAGATTTATTTTAATAATTATTAAAAAAATTATACTTTAAAACCAAATTATAAATATGAAATTTCATTTAAATTTTCATTATTTAAATAAATGAAATGACAATTTTTCAAAGAGTGATAGTTTTCACTATTCAGTAAAAAATTAAATTTCTAAGAAAAATCACAAAAAGAAATCCAAATACTAACTTGAAATTATGAATTAAAAGTTTATGTTCATTTTTTCAAATAAAAATTTATAAATGTTTTATAAATTTATTATAATTTCAACAGAAAAATTTTGTAAAAAAGATTTAATTTTTTTTCAAAGAATATGTTGAATTTATTCTCATTCCATAATTAGTAAAAACAAGTAATTATTTTTTAATTTGTTTTATTTAATTTATAATAAAATAATTTCATTAAAATAATTTATAAATAGTGATTAATTTAAATTATTACAGTCAAAATACATTACAAATTGAGAAATAGTTTTCTGAAACATATTTCTATTGCCTAAAAATGATTATAATTACATTAATAAATAGATAATATTTAATGTATGGATGATTGTTAATTTTATTAAGGGAATAAATTAAATATATATTTTATTATTTGGATACTTCTATTCAAACCCACTAATTCAAAAACTAGTTTATAAAAGTAATATTTAAATGATAATATTTTAATAGTGTATCACGGTTTATTTTAAGCACATCATAGTGTTTTGTACACACAATCAAACATTATATTATTTTTAAAGGAATATATACTAATATATTAGTGTGTTACTTTATACACCTTAGATAATTTGTGTTCTTTTAATTTTTTCTCATGATTAATAAAACAATCTTAAATTAATTTTAAAATCAATTCCTTAGAGTGGAAGAAAAATATAAATAATTGAAAAGAAAAAAAAATTATATAAATTGATAAAATATTCTTTTGAAATGGAGATTAATTTATTTGTTTGTACTAAGAAAATAATCATTTTCTACATATTTCCAATATTATACACTTATTATAATGAGAATAGTTCTAGTGAATGTTTTTCAAAAAGTATACCTTTATGGAAAATTGATATTTTCCCAAAAACACTCTTTAGATTTATACTTCCTTTCATATGTTAAGGAAATATTTTAGCATCAATATATATAATAATTCAAAAATATACATACTATACATATTCCATACCATAAGAATAATTATTTTTCCTTTTTTGTTTCAATAAGATTCACTCCTCAGATTCATCTCATATTATAAATGATAAATAACTAGGATGAGTTTTTATGCCTAATGTACTAAAATTACCTATAAATGGATCATATGATCCATAAAATGTCTGAAATTTATTTATCCTATTTCTATCCATTATCCAAAATAAAAATGGCCAGAAAAACATAAGAAAATGTACAAAATCTATACACAATAGTATCATGAATTACTACATTATTCTTCAAATAATCAATCGTAACACCCAATGTTAATCATTTAATATTCCATAAGTATCTATCCTTAATGTTCTTCAAAATATTCCTAGCCAAATTTAAATCCCAATTATCAAAAATATTTTACCATATATTAGTATGGGATCAATTTATCATTTAACATCAAACAATAAAAATAATTCAGAAAGTCACATACAAAAAATATACAGGCCCTAATCATAAAATCTCAAAAATATTGAAATCTTATCCATAATAAAATCATATATTCATTAAAAATATTAATCATGATTTAGTTCAAAAATAAATTCATCAACTATAAATAATTTTACATTCACCTTAATCAAATAATGTTCCCAAAAATATGTTAAACAAGTATCCCAATTAATCACAATTTCCTTGACATTAAAGATGTACTAACCTGAAAGGATATCTATTCTGTTTTATCTTAATATAAAAAAAATTGTTCTTAAATATGATTCCTAGTAAACCACATGATGATCCTAAGCTTTATATATACATCAATACTGTATTATTCATAAATCCAAATAAATGTCAGCCCAAAATATACCTTACATTTTTATACTCACATCACATAAAATATCAAAAGGGTATTTGTGATTTTGAACTATTGATCAACCTTACACTTATTCACCCATGAAGGTATCTAAAAATACTAAAATTTTAATATTTTATCAATATAAACATATAAATATGTGTAAAACATTTATCTGATGCTGACTATAAATACCCACACATTTAATAACCCATGTTTTTGAGTTTAATAATACGGATTTATTTTCATACATTCTTATGATATTTTAGGTTTCTATTTTTATATAATTAAGAAAAAATATTACATGTAAAACTCAAACATTAAAAATTGGACACTTCCACTCAATGTATATTTTTCTCACAAAAATAATATTATTAAATTTAAAATTTTACTTCATTGAAGTCTTATTTTATTCATTAAAAATGATCCACCACAACAGATATATAAAACGTTGTAGAGTACATAATCATCCTTGGGTCCTATGAAATATATTTTAAAAATTGTTATGAGTATAAAAGTCATATTTAAGGATATAAAATATAAATAAACCCATTGGTATATTTTGAAAATCATGAAATCACATCCAAATTATACCTTTCTTATAACTATCCTTTCGATCATAATAATAATATAATTACAAATGAAATAATATTACCTTCCAAAATGTTTTCCAAAAAATCTCATAAGATGTATTAAAATAAAAAACCATAATAACGAGTTTTTTTTTAAAAAAATGAGTACTCATAAGTATATTTTTATGAAAAATAATATTTTAACACTTAGAGTGGTATAAACATTACTATAGAGATAAGATCATTAGATTGTATTATCGAATAAAAATAGATTTATGGAAATACATTTTAAATCATAGAAAAACTATTTAGGCACCTTGTAAAATCATCATCATATCCCTCTTACACTCAATTTTACATGAACACATACAAGTAGAATAACTCACCTAGTTAATTCTAAAAAATATTCCCAGGAGAAAATTACAATTACTCAATGAATTAGAGAGATATATCAGGATAACCAATAATGATAAACAATTTAAATTGACCAGATCATATATAAAACACATATATTTTTTCATTTACATAATAAAATCTCGTAAAATATTTTTTTCAACACATATGTAGTAACACATTCGAGACTTATGTAAAATCAAATATAAAAATTTTATTAATTTGAAAAATATCTAAACAAAAATTAATAGAAGAATAATAAATAAGATATTTTTTAATCTATGAAAAATAATACATTAATAATATTTAATAATAAATTTTATGATGAATGAAAATTCTATTCAGGTTGAATAAGTTAAAAAATATTCCTTTCAGAAATTATCAAAAATAACTTATAAAAATGTTAAAAGTTATCTCTTATACTAATAAATGCAATTTCAAAAATAGAATAAAATGATTTTAAAAAATAATTAGTAATAATATTATTTAAACATTTTACTAAACATGTATTCGGAGGAAAAATTTTCATATATAATAAACTAAATCATTTTAAACACGGTTTTAAATAAAATCGTTTAACTCGAGTCCAACTCACCACATATGTTATTTAAATGATATATAATTAAAAAATATTAGTTATTTAATTGAATAAGGAAATTTTTATGGATTTTCATTATAATAATCCCCTTTATTTCATTTATTAACATTTTTATATATTTTTTAATTTAGTTAAGTTCATGTCGGTTGTTTTGAGGACAATCGGTTTATAATCTCACAAAAATCATCAGGTTGACCATAGTAAAAGGGTTTTTTATTCCATAATCCCCAAAATAATAATCATTATATAATAATAATTTTTATAAATTTAATACAATTTTATAACCAACCGTGAACGTATTAAATGAAAAATGAATCACATCACATTGTAGAGGCGGTAGTAAACTTGCATGAGCAACACTATCATTTTTAAATAGATAGAATAATAATATTGTAAGTAATTTAATATCCTGAAAGAATAAAAATAATGTAATAAATATCATAGTATTAATTATGTACATATTAATAACTGTAACGTCTCACCCCTACCCATTGTCTTGGAAGGGAGGTGGGATATTACTAGGCCTTATGTGACATCCCCAAGACAAAAATGGCGTAAAATAAATGTTAAGGGCCTCATAAAAATTTAGGGGATGGTATTACCACTGAATATAAAAAAACAAACTTAGAATAATATAAATAATAAATATTAGTAATTATAACAATGTAATAGAAATAAAATTATAACAAACCAAACAGAACTATATCATTGTACAAAGTAGAAATAAATACCAATATCATAATATAAAGAAGAAGATAAGACAAAAATTCCTCAATGAATCCAAAAAACACAAACATATAAAATTGAAAAATGGTTCAATATACAACTCCACAATACATTCCCAATGTATCAAGATGAATCATTAATGAAATGAGAATCCTTACCTCTATTTGTATCTTGATAAACAAAATATGAAAAGCCAACAAAGTATACACGCTTGGTGTGAGAATAAAACTAAGTATAATTTCCCCAGATGAGTTCCCTAATAACACCACTAGGATATAAAATGTTATCAATGTTACATAAAAAATTTATATAAAACATTACAAAAGTATCAATATAAAATCTATTTCACAACCAAAACCATTTTATAAACTAAAACCATTTTCCATGGAATAAAACCAATAAAATTATTCAAACCATTTCTCATATCCATTTTCTATACATCATTTTATTAGGCATATTAAAACCTACACATAATAATTAAACCATTTACCTTCCTATACTCATGAGTAAGGATTATCCACTAACCAAGTTATCACTTGATGAACAATTTTGATGGGGGAAATTTCACAACATTATCAATTCCACATTATGCAGGGGGGTATCATAACCGTATCCATCCAATATAAAAATGAACACACTCTAATAATTTATTCCAAAACCATGTCAACCAACTACCCCAAACCATTTCAATAAAAAAATTATTATTATTAAAAAAAATACTATCAATCCATTTCCATGAATTAAATCAAATCCATATTTTGACATCATCATTATAATACTTTGAACAAATAACTATTCACAAAAACTAATTTTTATAATTTCTGAAAACATCACTTAAGAAGATTTTTCAATGATTTTAACATCAATTTAATTAATAATTTCAAGAATATTAAAAAACATGAAACCATGAATTTAAGTTAAAATAATAGTAGTTGAGAGTGATTCTACCATCCACAGAAATTCAGGAAAAAACAAAGAACGGCAAAAATTCATCAAGAAATTGGGTTGAAACTCCAAAAACCCACCAAAGATATTGTTCCCAATCTACAAATAAATCATATCTCACCATTATTGGAATAAAATATTAGAGATCTATCCCCAGTGAATGATATTTATTACTCTAACATAGGTAATAAGAAAAATATAAAGAGAAATGATTAAGAATGAATACTAACAAAGGAATATATGCCTCCAATGCACAAAGAGTCCCAAAAGGATTACTCCCATATAAAGGGTAAGGCTCTCTATATCCATATAGTGGAGAGGAAAATGGTATAAGAGTCAATTTTGGGGGAAAATAAATTAAGGGGAAATTTTTTTTCTTTATACACAATTTAAAGAGGGTCACATGTACGTTGCACTGTTAAGACAAATAGTTTGGAAAACTATGCCCCAACAATGTGGGTGATACTCCCTTATTCTATAACATTCATAGATTTCACACATGTATAGATTAACCATGAACCATCATTTATTTTAAATATATCGAAAACATGAAATGTTTCACCATGGTGACCACATCGTTTTCTTAAACCATGCACTAACTGATATTTTTTCCAGTGACCATTATTTTTCCATGCATTGTTTTCTATAGGTTATCCCCAGTTTCCTATAATCATGCTCAAATCATGAACCTCTATAAAATACCAAAAAACAATACAACCCTACTCTAAACATTACAAATCTTAACACAATTGCTTTATATATCGAAAATACATAAATAAAGGGTTTTTTACCTGAAATTAGTGGTGATACATTGTTCCCACTATTAGTATTTTTCTCCCCAAAAATAAGAGAACACTATTTTCCTAAAACAAATTAGGCGATTACTCAACTATTTCCTTTTTTCATTACCATATCTCTTCCTCAATTTGATGATGTTATGACAAAAACCAAACAATAATTATTCTTTTTGCAAGAAATACTTTATCTATCTGATCCAAAATTTGTATTGCCACATTAATCAATAAAGAATATTGATATATTTAAACATTATGAAATCAAATCACATGTTCAGTAGCAGGATGATTATTATTCAACTAAGATATATGGAACACGTTGTGCAAAAAATTGAACCATGGGACAAAAGCCAATCGATATACCATATCACCAACTCGTTAAAGTATCTCAAAATGGACAATTTATATATTATATAACATTACCTTATTCAAAAAAAAGATGATTCCCAAGATTTTTAGAGATTCACTAAAACTGATGATCACTCGCCTCATACAAAAATAAACATAGAAGATGATCCACATCTGATTTATGATTACAATGAGCAATATCGATCCCCTTTATAATCGACTAAATCTTATCAATTTTTACAAAGACGAGGAATAGTTAAATAAATGATGTGTTACATGTTTCCACCCAACAAGTGGATAATGAAAAGGATGCCCATACAATGATTCAAAATGGGCCACATGTATCGAGATTGTATACCTGTTTTGGTATGATAACTCCACTAATGGTATGTGATCCTCCCCTGATCCACTAAAATTGAAAATATAATCCTAAATCATGTCTTCCAATGTTTGTATCATTTTTTTAGATTGTCCATCCATCTGAGGATGATACACCATTATCATAGTCATGTGGGTCCTAAAAGATTTTAATAATTATTTCTGAAAATGTGACATAAAACTCACATCAAAATCTAATAATATCAAAAATATAATTCCATACATCTTTACTACTTCTTGGATATATATTTTTGATTATTAATCTAGTATATAAGACTCTTAAATATGGATGAAATAAGCTGAATTTTTGAACTCATTGACTTCCACAAATATGGAATCAAGTTTCTGAACTATTACTGGGAGAACAATCAAAAAATCTATGGTGATATACTCTTATTTCCAAATAAAGAAATGTAATGACTCTAACATACCTGTTAGCTGCTTGTGGTCTTCCTTATTCTTCTGACTCATGAGTAATTTTGAATTAGATTATACCACATTAATTTTCATTCAAACAAACAAAAATTGTTCATTCAGTTCCTTATAAATAATTTTTATTCTAGGATGACCAACCCAACTCATGTGGTGGAATTTAAGATCAATTTGTTCTTAAAAATCCATAATACAACCATCTAATCATGAAAACACAACACTGAACTCCCATTCATACTTCATCCCTCAATAGTCTTCCCACCATTATGTTTTGACTTCATCGTAACATAGTATGTATCAGATGTATGTTCCTCTTTAATCATCACAACTAAATCATGAAAAATAGGAACTAGAAAAAATAGAAACACCACATCAGTCCTCACAATTTATGTGAATATAGGCTATCACTAACATCTTCTTCCATTGATCTTATTCCTCTATTAAAAACATAATATATAATTCCTCATGAATTTATACACCACCAAATTTAATTTACCTAATTTATAAAGCAATTCCTAGAAATAAAAATACCCACTTCATCCACCTACATTGTCTCAGATTCAAATACCTTTTTCAGAAAATGTGATTCATGGTCTTATTATAAATAAAAAAAATAAAATTTTCACCAATGTGATAATGAAGACAAGTATTTAAATCATGGATTAATGAAGATAAATAAAAAAATGTGTTTGGGGTATTTCATCTCATAAAAACCACAACCACCACGGTCTGTAAGAAACAACATGACATCCATACAAGAGAACACATCCCAACCCAGATCTTGAAGCCTCACAATACACAAGATAAATCCCTGTCATAATTCCAAAAGCATAAATATTGGTGCTAATGTAAGTTAAAAATTATGAAATTGAAAATAATTCTGACATTCCCCATTCCATTAAAATTGAACACCTTTCCTTATCAATGTTATCATTGGTGAAGCTATTTCTGACAAATCAAAAAAAAACGTCGATAATAACTATCCAAAACATGGATAATATGTATCTTAATGATTATATTTGGTGGTCTCCAAGAGATCGCATACTCTATATTTTTTGGATTAGAATGAACCTTTTTATAGATTATATGTCCTTTAAAATGAACCTATTTTATCAAAAAATAAAACTTTGATAATTTGGCATACAAATTATGATCCTACAAAGATAAAAAAAATGGTCACCATGTATTGCTCAATATTTCACTTTGTAATTGAATACAAAAATATTTTATCCACATAAAATATAAAAAAACAATCCAATTAAATTTTAAATATCTCATTCCTCAATCCCATAAATACTATTGGTTAATTTATAAGAACAAAAAGTAGAAACACAAAATCCTAATGGATATATATACTACTGAAAGTTGTCTTTGGAATATCCTCCTTGTGAACATAAAATTGGTGATATCATGGTCACAATTTAATTTTTGGGAACTATTGGTATTAGAATAATTAATTTAAAATATCATCAATTTTTTAATGTGAATACCAATTCTATATCATAACATGGTTAAGATTACGATAATCCAGACAAACCTAAAGATTTCCATCCACCATTTCGCGAACATGATTGGTGTTTACCACCAAGATTCACTCATCCAAATGGTTAATTCAATTACTTATCATCCAAAAACACTATCAATTACATTAATTATATTTGTTTCATCTGATAATATGGAAGTGATATATTACTGGTCCTAGGAATGAGATTAACCCTAAAATCCACATTTGTTGTGGGTTAAAACCTTGATAAATTATCATGATATCATGTTGACAAAAATTAAAAATATCTAGAAAAATGATATCCATAATTTCATCCACTAATTCCAAGTTCAAAGATACAAACTGGTGTGAGATAATTCTAAATTATAATGCTGACAATCCTACTACACCTTCCTTTTCATTCTTGTCTTCCCTAAAGAGAAGCTCAATGACATCATCTATTTTAAAAATAACCATTCGACTATAAAATATGATGTAATATTTGAACATAGTCAACTAATTCATATATAGGATTATTCCATGGACCTATATAACAAGAATAGATATATCTAAACAAAATTCAACTCCATAAATTTTCAGTGAACATTATTTTAACATAAAGTATAAAAATTATCATTGTCCAAGATTGTTTTATGTTTTAAAATAAAATGAATCGTTTCAACATGTAAAAACAGATGTTTAATAAAATGAGAAGAAATAAAAAAAAACTAAGATAAACCAATATCAAACAAATATTCTATAATGGTAGAATGAAAAATAACCATACATATATTCATCGATGGTCTACCCTAATTTCCAAAAATCATTTCCTTAACTTCATAAAATTTCATAATAACTTATTTCTGTTATTTGTTACAATATTTAGATTTCAGAACCTATGGAGTCATGGTATTTCTGAAGTCACCATGGATAGCTCATTCAATCTGATAATTTTTGTTCTACTATCATCACGAAGTAAAAGAATATGAAATCTATGAATCTTGAAATGTGTATCAAGCACCCAAACATGGAGCACTACAAAAATAACATTAATGATGTCCCATATTGTAGTAATTGTACAATGTTGTAGGTGTTTCTTTACAATATCTATTTTTGTGATCAAATAAACCACATTGAAAAACATACCAGCATACTTTTGGGTCTTGGAGGAAGATTGAATGATCCAGTTATTTTATTCTGAGTCATTCCAATACCTTGTAAATAGGTTTCCCCTGTTCAGTTATTCACAGCAATAGAGTTCCCACCATTTCCCATATGTATCGAAATTCTTCCTCTCACCATATTTCATGAGATATATCTTTCTACAATAATCTCTCTATTGACCATATTTTTATTACTTGTTATGAAATTCACATAAAACATTGAGTGAATATTTGTCCTTAACCCTTATTCAATGCATTGTAGCACTTTCAGGGCACACCCTTCTTAAACATTTCATTTCATGCATAAGTGTGCCACATAGATCATAAAACATGGATTCATTAAATATTTTCCTTTATTCCATTTTAAAGGAATGTGGAATTCATTCATGAAACTCTATAATAAATATGTGAATATTCATAAAGGTTAATACCATTGATTTATAAATGGGAATGATATTCAATACACAATGACTTTGTCTTGGAAAAATGTGGTGCAATTTCTGTAGCATAACTGTGTGACATAAAAATTCATAAAAATGGATGATGATAGAGAAAGGGGTGTCACATCATATTTAAATGAAATGAATAGTATGTAGATAATATAGAAAAGTGTCTCAATAATTTTAATGTAATTTAGATTCATGATACAAAATAATTGCATTAATGTAAATGAGGAGATAGAAATTCCTTTTGGAATTTCGACATAGTAATAGGTGTACATTGGAGGAATTTAATTAGAGAGAAAGGGTTATCCCATCATTCAAAATTAAAGAGGGATGTATGGGGGAGGTGAAAACCCATACCCCAAAATTAATAATTTAAATTAAAATGTCAAATAAACTTAAAGAATATTGGACAAAAATGAGAAAGGAAGAAAATCCCTTACATGGAAGTGTGCTCCCAAAGGCTAGGGAAAGGATTGGTAGAGTATTATTGGGAGCTTGGGGTGCCTTGGGAGGATTTTTGAGAGAGGAGGTCAGAGTTTGGATGAACTCCATAGGCATTGATTGAAGTTTATGTTGTATCTTGAGTGGTTTTATATAGGAAATGATGTGGAATTAGTTATTATTTAGGATTGGGACAAATCACATTAAACTAATCAAAACCACAAACCAGACCATGGATTTTTCAAAAGGGGAGTGGAAATAAATATTTTTTAAGGCCAATGACCTAACATATTTAAATAAAAGGGTGACTTATGTGGAGTTTATTCACACACTCATGGAAAAAAATTTAGAAATACAACATATTTTATAAGTCTGGAAGAGTCCACTAAAACTTTGTAAAATAAATAAAACAACTCTAAAATAAAATTATTTTAAATTTAAAACATATATTTCTAGAACATAATGTTTATATAATTTTATTACATCATTATTGGGTCATTATGATGTCATAAAACACATTATATATTTAAACGGTATTTAATTTTTACCCAAAAATTCAACTGTATCAGAAAATTATAAAAATTTCACCGTTGGATAATTTCGATGTCCAGATTCCAGAAATAACATTCATTTGACCTATTAAATTTCTATATATATTAATTTTATCTTTTAAAATAAAAACAAACATTTATCGAAAATTCATGGGTCTTGACAAAAATGGATTTCAAACCTTGATAAACATTATAGTTGCATTCATAAAATTATACGATCATTTGTATTTAATAAAAAGTAATTAAATAATAAAAATATTATATTAAAATATTATTTAATTCAAAAATCCATTAATTCATCAAAATATAATTCTTAGTAGAATATTAAATAAAAATACTATTTGCACATTAAAAACAATATACAAAGTAAAAATAATAAAATGAAAGTATATTCATTATTATATACAAAAATAACGATAAAAATCAAAGTACTAGTGTATTGTTACAAAACCCCTTAAAACACCCACATAAGATGCTAGGGTAAGGTGCGCGATGGTGAGATTCTCTTAGGGTGACTCAGATAACATTTCTTGAGTGGTAATCTCTATCAACTTCCACTTATCTTGTAGGCGGTTATGCTTGAGCTTAATGTATTCATGCTTGGCTTGAGCTTGGTCAAGAGAGAACCCCAATGATGCCACCTCCCTTCTGAGCTATGAAAAATGGGCTTCGTATATGGAAAGTCGGTTGCATTGGGACATCACTTCCTTTGTCTGAGTAAATTGGATTTGTTAAAACCCCATATTTATACTAATCATGTGATCACAGTTCAACAGCTATAATCGCAACGGTCAAAATTAGTAAAGGTATTTTAAAAACATAAAAAATAAAACAAAATAAGTTCATATTTTATATATCCATTTCACATAATACGCCATTTAATTAGATCAAGAATAATTTTCATTAATAAAAGTTTAGGTTGTTACAATCATTCCCTGTTAAGAAATTTCTCCATCGAATGTTCCTTTTCCCACACAAAAAAATGTGCGTAACACTGATTCATTACATCCTCTAATTCCCACATCGCTTCATCAAACTTGTGGTTTCACCACAACACCTTCACAAGGGGAATTGTCTTATTTTTTAGGACTTTTTCCATTGGATCTAAGATCTTAACTAGTTGCTCCTTGTAATAAAGAACATCCTCTAGCTGTAGTACCTCTGAAGAGAGTACAATTGAATGGTCTGGTATGTACTTCAATAAGAGGGATACATGAATTAAATCATGTACTTTATCAATGGTAGGTGGAAGTGCTAATCGATAGGCCACATCCCCGACACAATCAAGTATCTCAAAGGGGTCGATGTACCTAGGACTTCACTCCCCTTTCCTTCCAAACCTCATGACTTCTTCCAAGAATATATGCATAGAAACACCATGTCTTCAACATTAAACTCAAGGTCTCATCGATGGTTATCTACATAACTCTTCTATTGGCTCGAGGCTACCTTGATATAATGTTGAATGGTTTTCACCTTCTCCACCATTCATCAACCATTTTTGGTCCTAGCAACTTATGCTCATCGACTTCATCCCAACATGTCGGTGTTCTGCACCACTTCCCATACAGTGCTGCATATGGTTCCATTTGGGTACTCGAGTGGAAACTATTGTTATAAGATAACCCAACCACATGAAGACTTTGATCTCATCCTCCATTTAAGTCCATTGAGTACACTCTCAACATTTCCTCATGTGTTTGGATAGTCTACTCAGATTGGCCATCAGTTTGAGTATCATAAGTCGTACTGATGTTTTGCTCAGTATCCAGAGCATGTTGAAGACACTTCCAAAAATAAAGATGAATATTGGATCATGATCAGATACAATAGATAGTGGTACTCCATGTAGCCTTACCGCTTCCCTAATATATATCTGTTCCAGTTGATCTAATGACAAATCCTCTTGAATTGAAATGAAGTGTGAATACTTTGTAATGTGATCCACAATATCCCAGATTACATTATTGCATTTGGATGTCTTTGAATGTCCGGTGACAAAGTCTATGGTGATGTTCTCCCATTTCCATGCTGGTATGGGTAATGGGTGCATTATTCCCTTAGACATATGTCTCTCATCCTTCACGTACTGACACAAATGGAACTTTGATGTATATTCAACAATATATTTCTTCATAGTATCCCACAAATAATTCTCTCTATGATCTCAATACAACATTGTGTTTCCTAGGTGAATAGTGAAATTTTAACTATTCACATCATCCAAAAGATCCTTCTTCAGCTCTGGACATGATAGAATGAATAGTATTTTCCCAAATCTCACAATTCCTTCTTCATTAAAATTTAACTATGAGGAATTCCCTTTTCTGATAGCTTCTACTTTCTTCTGAATTCCCGCATCGTCTTTTTGAACATCCTTTAATCTTTCCAAACGAGACGGTTTAGAAATCATTTGTGAAAGGCTTGATGATGATCCCTTCTTTATGATTCCAATGTCTATATTTCTAAAATCTAAGATGATTAGATCCTTGTCAATTCTCATCAACAATGGAATCGCTAGGTCCTTTCTACATAGATCATCTTCCACCTTGTTCGCTATCATAGGGTGGTAATGGATTGATTATTCATTGTCTTTGATCAGCTCTAACCAACTTCATTGGCACATGTTCAGCTCTTTCTGTGTGAATATATACTTCATGATTTTATGGTACGTATATGTTTTACACTTCTACCCAAAGAGATAATGCCACCAAATTTTCAAATCGGAAACCAATGCATCCAACTCAAGGTCATGTATTGGATAGTTCTGCTCATGAACATTCAATTTCATTAAAAGCATAGGCAATGAGTTTTTCATTTTACAACAACACAAAGCCCATATCCTTCTTCAAAGTATCACTAAATACCACAAAAAGTTCTCCACATGTGAGTAAAGTGAGCATGGGCTTAGTGATAAGCCTCATTTTTAACTCCATGAAGCATTCTTCACATTCATCAATCCATGAAAACTTTACTTCCTTCTGTGTTCGCGTGGTAATAGGGTTGAAAATTTGTGAGAAATTTCTCACAAATCATCTATAATATCCAGCTAACCCTAATAAGATATGTATATCCATTACCGATGTTGGCCTCAGCCATCCCTCTATTGAATCTATCATGGAGGGATCCACATATATCACATTTCTTGTGATGATATGGCCCCAGAATGAGACCTCCATCGACCAGAACTCATGAATGTTGTACTTTACATAGAGATTCTCCTTTCACAAGGTATAAAGTACAGTTATTAGATGCTCCTCATGATCCTACTTGGTTTTGGTGTATATTAGAATATAATCTATAAATACTTCCACAAATTTGTCAAGGTAATCTTTAAATACACTATTCAACAATTCCATGAATATTTCAGGAGAATTAGTGAGTCTGAAAGGCATTACTAGGATTTCATAATTCTCGTATCTTGTATGAAAAGCAGTCATGTGGGTATCTTCCTTCATCACCCTTACTTCATAATATCCCAATCGCAAATTCACCTTAGATATGTATAGTGCTCCACGAAGGTGATCGAACAAGCCATCAATTCATGGGAGATTATACTTGTTCTTTATCAAGATTTTGTTAAGATCGTGATAATTGATGAAAATGTGCATTGACCCATACATCTTCTTGAAGAAGAGGACTGGTTCTACCCATGGTGAAGCACTTGGGTGTATAAAACAATTATCGAGATTCTCCTGTAGTTGTTTCTTCAGCTCCTCAAACTCCACAACAACCATTCTATATGGAGTCTTGGATATTCAAAATGCCCTAGGTATAAGATCAATAGATAATTCAACTTCTCTTCTAGGAAGAAGAACATGAAATTCCTTGGGAAACTGTTCAGAGAATTCCCTCACAATAGGCATGTCTTCAAGGATGGTATCTTACTTGGACTCAATCATCCGTGGTTGATACTATAGCGGCACTGTTGAAGTACATTAGTTGGTACTGTAGTAGGTACTATTCGAAATTGTAGAAGCCGGAACTATTCACATGATTTGGGACTTCATGCCACCAGTTTGGGTCTACGGGTCTCAAGGGCCTTCGAACCGTCAAAGGCCTTCGGGCCACATGACCTTCAGGCAACAAAAGACCATGAAGTAGCCCAGTTCACATAGAGTAGGCCCAGAAGAGGCTCATTGCAACAATAGAATTCACTAGAAGCATAGCTTACCGGATTGGATGAATGTGAGGGTATGGAAACCGCCATCGGGACCAGACGATGTGCATCCTTGTACGGGGCAATGCTAGCTGATCTGCAATGCAAGTTGGAGAGATAAAGGTGATCAATGATGCTGAAACTGGGGAGGGGTAGTTCTAGGGGGTAGGTCTATGAGTCATGGAACAGGGATGGGTTGCCTCTGGGCCATTGGGTCATGTATTTTGGGTCATGTCGGTCCTTCTTCTTTTAGGCCTACATTTCATGTATAGGTTCCCCTTCAACCCTTAAAAAAAGGATTATCTATAATAAAATAAAAAATAATGTCTCGAGGCCATTCGGGCCATGCTAAAGAGGATCAATCCTTCTCCTTGCACTTGTACAGAATCAGGGGTCAATTATCCACATGGAAAGTGATTTCCCTCTCATGGAAATTGATATTGGCTCTATATAAGGAAAGCCAATCCATGCTAAGAATTGTATCAAATTCTTCCACAGTGATTATGATGAGGTTAATCAGAATGTTCAATCCACATATTATGTCTAGGGAGGAGTAATATTCAAGGGATGCAATGATTTCCCCATTTTCAATACTCACCAACATCTTTACATCCATGATTTGTGGTGGTGTTGGGATTGTTCTACAAATCTTTTGGGATATAATATAATGCTTAGAACGTGAATCAAAAAAATATGTTACCAATTATTGAATGAATAACTACTATACTAGTCCCCACTTCATTTCTTGGGTTCACTTAAGTGGTAGTGATGGAAAAATCACGCCCTTGGTGCCTTGAAGGTTGTGGGTTGCCTCCGAATAACCCTTGTCTTAGGGCACTGATTTCAAAGATGCCCTTGTTCATTGTATTTCAAGCAATGATCTATGCATTGAGGTTCGAACAGAGAATTCCACTCCTCTGTCACAGCCTCAGGTTTTTCTTCTTAGCATTTAATGGCTAGGTGCCCTTCTCTTCCATACCTAAAGCATTTCCTTAACCCCTTCAGGCAATTTCTGGGGTGATTCTTTCCGAACCATTTTAGGGTGTGGTGCTGGATTCTCTTAGCACCATTGGATTTATCCATCAGACCACCAGAATTGAAGTCCAACATATGCTTCTTATACCCTTTATACCCCTGAGATTCCACGATCTCCATTTTTGACCTTGAGGGTAAATCAGACAATTTCCTCATAGCTGTCGAAGTCACATATCACCTAGTATTTCTGCAATATAGGTTTTATCCCACCAAAGACATGGATAACCATGCATTCAAGGGAAACTAAAAAGCCAAAGGCGTGTCTTAAAAGACATGTGAAGTTCGCCTCGTATGCTCCGACAGATTCGTCATCTTTTTTCTTGAGGGAAAGGAAGTCCCTTTCCATCATAAGTCAGTGGTTGAGTGGAAAATATTTATCGATTTTTTTTCTTGAAATCCTTCCATTCCAATGCCTCAATATCTTCCTCAGGCTTCAGATTTTTTATCAATTTCCACCATTGGTCTGCTTCACCCTCCATACGATAAAAATCATGGAGAACCTTCTCTTGTTTAGAAAATTGAAGGATGGAGAAGATCTTTTCAATAGAGTTGATCCATTGTTCGCTGATTGAGGGATCAGATGATCAGTTAAAAGTAGATGTCTTTGTCTCATGATTCCCTCGATAGCAACCTTTTCTCTATTGGGAGGGGTGGTTGAACATTCCTCTTGACCGATGTTTCTATTCAAATATTGAGTTAAGTAAGAGATAATCTTGACAATGTTCGCGATTACCACTCACATTGGATTGGGAATATCATTTGAACAATCATCGCATTTATCATAACATCGGTGGTTAGACCGAGTCCTCCTATTACTGACCATTGGCTGAAATAAAAGGAATGTTAGAGGTAACACATAAAGGTTAATAAAAATATTAAAAATAGATGACTTATAAATAGATTTTATTTCCGCAGTTTATGAATCTATAGTCTTCGATCTATGTTATCCATGATCCACTTTCAAACATATTTATTCTTCAGGATTTTTAAGTCCCTTAATAATGGTTCATACTAAGCATGTGAATTTACCAAATCATATCGCCCTAGAATGTCATAACAATGAGTGCTGCATGGCCCGTTGTCGTGCACCAGGATACCTTGTGTCAAGCCCGAAACTCCTTTTCAGGGTTTTCACCCCTAGGTACATCTGTGCCAGAGCTGCCTCTACCTCCTAATATTCATACATGGATGCATTTTCATGATAATGCATATAATCAATAGTCACCAAAACAGAGTTATGTTTTTATTAAACATATAATTGTCTTTAAAGCTTCACTATGGTTTTCTAATCCTAATCCCAAAAATAACTAAACATATCCTCTGATACCAACTATTACAACCTTACTCATTATTACACACATTAACATAATTTATTACATAAACTCTTCACTTGATACAACATAGAAGATCAATAGGTCTTCTGTCTTTGGGTCTTAGGATAATTACATAATAACTTATAACAAAAAACACACAACTTATTTATTGAAAGCATACTTTACATGACCACTACATTACCTCGTACTTAGCATTTAATGGGATAACCTGGGGACATGCATAAGAAAAGGGTGAGCTATAATGCCAAGTAAGGGAATAAACATGGAATAACATGGGGAAAAAATACATGTTAAATAATAGGAATATTAATATATTACAAGAGAAACATTAACATAAAGTAATGATAAATAATGGTAATCATAATATAGAGATGTGACAACAACACTTAACATTGAATTAGTATGAGCCAAGAATCATTGCACAGGGAGCATGAGTAAACAGTCTTTGCACATGAAGCACTATTAACCCCTCATTTCACATGAATTAGAATGAGTAAACACCCATTTCACATGAAAATTATCATACTATACTTTATCCAATTCATTCGAGCACTATCATGGCGCACCGTTCTTAAATATTTTATTTTATGCATAAGTGTGACTCATGGATCATTGAACATGGATTCATTAAACATCATAATTTATTAAATGATAAAGGAATATTTAATTCATAAATTAAAATATATAATAAATAAGTAGATGTTAATAAAGGTGAATATCATGGATAAGGAAATGGATGTGGAATTCACTACACAATGACTTTGGCATGGAAGAAAGTGGTGCAAGTTCGGCAGCATAAAAACGTGACATAATAATTAATAAAAATGGTTGATGATAGAGAAATGTGTTTCTCGTAATATGTAAATGAAATGTACAGTATGGGGGTAATATAGATACATGTCCTAACAATTTTAATGGAATTTAGATTCCTAATACAAAACATTTTCTTGAATGTAAATGTAGAGAGAGAAATTTCTTTCAGAATTTCAGCATAGGAACAGGTGTACTTGGGAGGAATTTAATGAGACATAAAAGGTTATACCATCATTAAAACATAAATATGACAGTATGGGGGAGGTTAGAACCATACCCCAACATTTATAATTGAAACGAAAAGGTCATAACAACTTAATGAATATTGGGAAAAAATGAGAAAGGAAGAAAAACCCTTACTTGGAAGTGTGCTTCCAAAGGCTTGGGAGAGGCTTAAGAGAGGCTTATTCAGAGCTTGAGGCGCCATGGGAGGAGTTTATATAGAGTATGGAAGAGAATTTATGAACTCCAAAGGATTTTATTGAAGAGGATATTGGAGCTTGGGCGGATTTATATAGGAAAGGAGGGGCAATTCTTTATTATTTAGGTTTGGGACACCTCACATTAAACTAATCAAACCCACAAACCATACCATGGTTTTTCCCCATTGTTTTTTCCAAAGGGGAGAGGAAAAAAATTATAAGGCCAATGTCCTAACTTCTTAAAATAATAGGGTGGATTATGTGGAGTTGAGTCACGCTCTCAAGGAAAACAATTTAAAAAGCTAAAAATTTTATATGTCTTGAAGGGTCCACTAAAACATTGTAAAATAATTAAAACAAATCTAAAATCACATTATTTTAATGAAAAAAACATATATTGGACGAGAATAATGATTATACAAATTTATTACATCACTATTGGGTAATTATGATGTCATACAACACATTATATATTTAAATAGTATTTAATTTTTACCCAAGAATTTGACTGTCTCGGAAAAATATGAATATTTCATAGTTGGATAATTTTGACGTCCTAATTCCATAAATAATATTCATTTTATCTAAATAATTTTTCAAATATATTAATTTTCACTTTTAAAATAAAAACCGATATTTATCGACGATTCATGGGTTTTGAAAATTATGGCTTTAAACCTTAATAAAAAATACATTTTCATTAATAAAATTATACAATAATTTATATTTAATAAAAAGAAATTTAATAATAAAAATATTTTATTAAAATATTATTTATTTAAAAAATCCATTAATTCATGAAAATAGATTTCTGATTTTAATATTAATTTAAAATACTATTTATGCTTTGAAAACAATTTATAAAGTAACAATAATAAAATTAAAGTTTAATTATTATTATAAAAAAAAAATGTACATAATAATAGTACTAGGATATTGTTACATAACCCCTTAAAACACCTGCATAAGACCATGGTATAATGTGCGTGATGGTGATAGACTCTTGGGGTGGCTCGGATAACATTTCTCGAGTAGTAATCTCTATAAACATCCCCTTCTCTCGTAGGCGGTTATGCTCGAGCTTAAAGTATTCAAACTCGGCATGGGCTTGGTCAAGAGTGAATCCCAATGACGAAAAATTCTATCCGAGCTCCAAAAAATGGGCTTCTTATGGGTCATGTTTATTTGATGAGGCCATCGCTTCCTTTGTCTGACTATATTGGATTTTGTAAAGACCTATATATATACTAATTATGTGATCAATGTTCAAAGGCTTTAGTCGCAACGGTAAAAATTATTAATGTAATTTTAAAATCCAAAAACATAAAATAAAATAAGTTCATATTTTATATATCCAATTCAAATAATTATATATTTAATTAGATCAAGAGGAATTTTCATTAATGAAAATATGGTTCATTACAGCATCCCCTTTGTAATATGGTGAAAATTTTATAGAGGGGGTTAGATGATTTTTGGGACTTCCACATGGTTTGATACTACTTATACAACCTCCTCTTCAATATAGTGGGCCTTCTCAAAGTATAATTTATGAATGTAATAAGAAAAAGGATTGTTATTAAGAAATTTATATTTACAAACATTAAAAACAAAATAATTTATAGAAAAATAATATCTTTTTTCAAGAATATCGTGTCTCTGGTCCTTCAGACGTATCCACTTGGATCTCTTAATAGGGTTCCTCTAATTAATTCTTAATATGTTTGAGGATATCCTAGTGTTCCTCAACAATTGAATAATTATTCTCTACATCATTCTCTATTGAAGGATATGAGTTATCTGAATCTGAAAAATCAAAATACTGGGGAGTGATAATCAGATCAACTCAAATAAAATTAAATGAAATTAAGTTTTTATAAAGGATCATCTCCCTATTTTGGATCATTTTTAATCTATTATTTAGTGTAAATAACCTGTTGGAGTTAAATCGTAATAGGTGGAGGTAGTTATTCATGAACCTATATCATTTAATAAAATTCTACCACTTCAGTGGTGTCTTCATCGTCAATGGATAAAAAATTTATCATTTGTTAATCAATATATCTTATAGATAGGGACATCTCAATTCATTTCATCATCTACACATTCAATATAATGTTGATCAAAGACATAAGTATCTCTCAGATTAATATTAGTATGTGACTCTTCATCTTCACTCTCCAAATCTAATAGGTAGATTTTGATCTATAACATTATTTGTTGGGTCTACGGATAGTATTTTAATGTATCCTCAATCTCTTGGTCATATTTCAAGAATCTCAGAAGATATAACATCACATACTCTTAATCCATTGGTTCTGGTACTGGTTTCTTCTAGGATTCATAAAAATATTCATTTATCTACTCTATTCTTCTTCGCATTTTTTCCATTATGTCCCTTCTCCTTTTAAACTGATCATTTAGACCAACATCAACAATTTTTTTTATTGATGTTGAACTTGTGAGTACTCTATAGATGAAATATGATCTTAATTTTAATACATAATAGAAAATATTTTTATGATTTTTTTAATTTCAAAAAAACTAAAAAAAACTTAAAAATTTGAAAAAATATATTATAAAAAGAATGGAAACCCAACTCCCCAAAATGGAACTGGTTTTGACTCACCTATCATACATCAGTACAAAGGATTTTTTATTTCCATAATGAATAAAAGAGGCATACAAGATAAATATCACTTGAGGATCCTAAATGTTGGTTCAATCACTAATTCTTAAATCACCTATTCAATTTATCATTTTAATTTGATTTTTTATATGAAAATTATGTTTTTGGTGTTAGAAATAATGAAATGGAAAATAATGCAATGAAAAAAAACAAAATTATGATACAATAGTATGAATTAAATTAGAAGAAATATCTTGGTCCCAGTGTTTGTTTATGTCGTTTATTTCAATATTAAATTAAATTTGACAATCCATTCCTCCTAACATATAATGTTATTCTCTAACAAGAGCGGGATTTTTACCATGCCTAAGAAAGAATTTATACATACACAATTTCACCTCATTTTAGAAGTAAATAGGATTGAATTCTTGATACATTTCATTGTATATATTCACCACACCCATGAACATATCTATCATCCACCAAAAATTATATAAGAACCATTAAATAATTAAATTTACATAGTTTTATAATCTCATGAAACCATCTTCATGGTCAATCCTAATGTTAATCACATAACTTTGCAAAGTGAATGGGATAATATTGGATGGTTGGGAGAGAGAGAGAGAGAGACTGAAATTGGGGTTATAAAAAGAATTGGAAACACATTAATTAAAAATTTGGATATGATTACGTGGAAATAAAATAAATAAATAATAAAACAAAAACCTAAAGTATAATCCCTATTCCACAACATAGCAGCAGATCCTATGAAACTGATTTCATTTTTAATCCACTGTCATATTATTTATAGGCCAAATTGAATACCAAATTTTAATAAATGGATACTATAAATGATTGGAAAATTATTTCCCATTTAATCGTAGGATTTTCCTTACTTCAAAGCATGTTTCGTGCCTCAAATTCATAATAAATCACCATGTATAGTCACCATAGAATATTTACATTATAAATAGTGTTTTAAAGTGTGACTATTATGAGTTAAGAACATTGTGAATTATTTATCTCCTAGAATTTTAATAGTAAGAAATTTATGCAGTATCATGGTGTGAAACATCTATTTCACATTGTGCAAAATGTTTTCATGCTCCAGATTCCTCTTTTTCATCTCATATTACCACATCCTATCTTATATAATGTATCCCATGACTTAAATGACAAATTAATGGCATGAATCATCAATTTATAATAGTATTATATCCATTTTTAATTCGATCATCAATTTTTTAGCTCTAGGATTTTTCCTTGACTAATACTTTTTCATCATTCATAATTTATGTCAGGAAATTGTCGAATTTAACCTCATTTCTAACTACTTTCTCTGTCTTACCAAAAACTAAAAAAAATTAAATAAAAATATAATTAATAATTTAAATTATAAAAAAATATATTTTATATGAAAATAATTGTAGAAAATATGGTTTAGTCAAAAGATCATGGAGAGAATAAGTGATATTTAAAGTGAATGAGAAAGTCCCCCACCCCCCATTGTATGCATTTTTAATTAGGGGGAGAAGAATTAAATTTAGTAATGAAGATATTTTTAAATTGAAAATAGTTTCCTTGTGATGATTAATAATTTTATTTTCACTTAGTTTGGTTTTAGATGGCAATTACATTAAGAAAAGGTCTTTTCAATACTTCTTGGGAAATTGAATTAGAGTTGGGATTGCTTAATTAATTTGTTAGAAATATTTGGTTGGTATGCTACATGTGATGATCCCTATCTAATTAGTATTGACCATGACAGGTGCTTATGATTTTTGATGATGAAAACACAGGTATTAAAATTAATAGAATACTGAGATGTTTTGTGAACACCATGAAATATTTTATTATTGCATAGTACTATTTAAAATATGGTTAAGATGAGTTGAACATAAAAAATGATGATATAAAATAATTGATGAAGAATAAAAGAATATTTTTTAAATGTTTCCTATTTTTAGTGTCCATGGATTAAAAAAATTAATTTTTATATTACTACTAATTATAGAGTGTATTAAAAATATTTGTTGGGAAAGAGTTAACTGATCACCCATATACCCTAGGAAAATCCCTTGATACGATTGAGAGAAGACACATAATTCTAGGGACCCTATCTTTCCTTTCCTAGGAACATTATCAAGTTGTAGAACATGCACAATTGAAGCTTGGTGTATACAGAGTGCACAGGGTGAACACACAAATGAGAGTGGGTGTACGCTGGGCGATGTGTACCATTAGTGGTGTGAGTTAGTTTTCTGGAAAACAAACCTGGTGAGATGGATAAGCGGTGTAATAATGGTTGAGGGTTATTAAGGATCCAAATAAAAATTTGAGTTCTAATGTGGGATCGATTCATTTATGTGACCAATATTATTCCACACAAGATATAGACATATCACATGAACCATGTGAGATTATGTGGAAAAATGTTTTTACTCACTCTCATATTATCTTCAACCTCCTATAACCCTAAAACATGAAGATGGCCATGAGTTATTCCAAACAAAAAATGAGACATTCAGTGACCATGAATACATACTGTAAGTATTTAGTGATAGTGATCCTTAATATCAGCATGGCATATCATTGTTTAACAACCATGATTCACGGTATTGACCATCTACTATTATCACATGACCAACAATGATCTTCACATTGAAGGATGACCAAACATGGACACTGATCGACCATGCGATGAAGAGAGATCAATTGTGTCATGATTTTCTTAATACATATACAAATGTGGACATTCCATGAATGTATTAATATTATTTGGACCCAATAAAATTAATGATTAAATTTTTAGAGGACAATAAACCAGGAGATTCCATCCCATGAATTCCTCTAACAATCAATCTGATCATCTCATGTGATTTAAATGAACATTAATAACACCCAATGTTAGTCATGCATAATATTTTAATTAATTTTTAGAGTTTATGACATGTATACTGAGTTAATACAAAGAATTATAATTATGATAACATAAATTTAGTTAAACTCATAGTCATGTAAATCAATTTAGAAGAATAAAAATGAAGCATATTAGGTCGTGTGTCATACTATTTTCATGCACACTTACCACGAATGATTAACACACAATTATAATCTAATAAGACAAGATACATGTAATATTAATGCATACTAAATTGTATAATTGAGGATATTGAGACACATTTAGGTTCATGTTGTGTAAATATTTGATAAAATCAAATGAAATAGAATGAATTTCCCATGTATGGTGAGCTATTATATATAAGATATAGAGAATAAAGTTTCTATGTAATAAGTGAGAAGGTGATAGTTTGATTATTTAAAAACCACATAGATGAGATATTTTAATGTCTTTAAGGTGAGATATATATTTTGATATGAAGATGAAATGCATGCATTCTTATAATAAAGAAGAAGAGATAATTTTGAAGATAAATAAGATAAGAAAGGAATCCTTGAGCCTGTGGAATAGGATGGAATAATCTAGATTAATGAATTTTGATGAGATGAAAATGAAATTGAAAGGAAATGAGAAAATTATTTTCACTCATGGAATTTATTTGGAGATATTCATTGGATATAAAAGGTTTAATTAATACTATTAGAGAATCCTTCATTTGAAAAAGGTGAGAAATTAGATTAGATCATGGGACAATAATTGTTTTATGGTTATTTTATAATTCAAGATAGAAATATTCATTCATTGGGACATATATATAACAAAAATATATGATGAGGGATGACAAACACAATATTTGGGTATTAGAGAGATGTTTTTTTGTGATGATATTTGATCAACTCTCCAGGAGTGAAATAAGTAAAATATATGAGTCTATGTATTGGAGTAATATATGTTGTGTGTCTAATTAAAATAATGGAGAAGTGTTTATTGATACATACATCATTGCTAAATTTTTTAAAGAAGAAAAATTGTGTATGTATTACTAGCATTGTTTGGTATCATTTATTAACATGGAGGCACTTTAACAATGCTCAATTTCTTTATATTTGATGAACAAAGGTGATTGTTTACTAATACATCCATATTAGCAGATTGATTGGAAGCTTGTGAATCTAATATATAGTAATCAATGAGTTGTAGATATTTTATTAGAGATCTAGTGGTTTTTGAATATTTTACTATGAGTAGAAGAAGATATGTTATATTGGTGCATAATTATGCTATAATAAACTAGATATATACTTTTAAGAAAAATGTTGCATTAGTACTTCCATATATATAGTCAGACACAATAGAACCTATGTGACTCAAGGTATGCAGGGAGATCACAGTGAGACTTGGTAACAAAGTATAATGATGTAGAAGTATTTCTTATGTGAGATATAAAAATGTATTTCTCGTGATACTATGGA
The DNA here is from genome assembly GCA_963277665.1 of Viscum album. Classification (NCBI taxonomy): domain Eukaryota; kingdom Viridiplantae; phylum Streptophyta; class Magnoliopsida; order Santalales; family Viscaceae; genus Viscum; species Viscum album. The sequence goes on from OY728133.1 coordinate 674,054,059, forward strand.
AGTGAAGGTTTGAAATACACCAACAATTATAATTGATATCATGTTATAGTGTAAAATCCCTAATAGGGGTGAAAAAAATCAATGAAATGAGTCATTCTTTCTACTGAACCTTGTAATAATATCATGTTAATCATTACTAATTTAATTTCATGAAACTAGTTAGTTTTTACAAGGATGAACATTAAAATATCCATATGAATTGACCAAAAAATATATTAAATTACATATAGGGAATAATTATACATAAAATAATTTGGTAATTAGTAAATATTAGTAAATACTTGATTCACCACCTCATGTTTCTGTATCGATCCTATGGTTTATATATCATATTTTGATTACATATATTGGATGATTTATTATTTGAGTATTTATTATTGGTTGACAGTAAAATCATTCCCACATACTATGTTCTAATACCCAAATAATAATTTCCATCTTGAGTCAATCAGGAAATCACCTCAAGTATTTCATTGGATGGCTCGGGAACTCGGTCTATGGGTGACCTAGAATGGTTCATCATAGAAAATAATGTGAATGTTTTTTAGATATAGTGGATCTAAACTTGTGTACATATTCATCTATTATGCCTTAATGAATTCATGTGCATGTCGGTTGTAATTCATTGAAGTTATTAGTATGGAAGTTGATGTTTACTCGAAAATGTTATGGTAATTCTAATATATGGTGGGGGTCTTGCATGGTATTAGGATGATAGGATATTGATTACCTATATAGTAATTATACCTTCCTATGATGTGAATATAGATATAAAATTTATGTAGTTATGTTTGTAATAAATAGGATGTTAATGTTCATTCATGGTCTTGGTATGTCCATATAAAGGGTTAATGAGGTTTGACATCCTTCATGATATTACCCTAACAATGTGTGGTTGAGAAAGCAGATATGTGGTGATGTTCTGGTAGAAATGTGATGATGTAGTATGTGGATGTGGAATTGTGATTATGATTGGGATGTTGTAGTAAGTGTATAAGTTATATAGTTATTGATTGTGGAATGGAGTGACTTTTGAGGATGTGTAGTTTATGTTGTCTCATTATCATATCTCGGGTATGATGTTGAGTATTTTCAGAACATATTTATAATAGTTTGAGTTATAATAGTATTTTACCGAATAGGTGGGAGTAGTGGTTAATTTATAAAACCATTTTATTGTCTTATTTTTAATGGTTATGATGTTAAAGACATTTATCTATTATTGGTAATTGAATTGGTTGGAATCATTGGTTTTGAAATAGTTGAGGATGTTTTGCGAGATGGAAGGGGTTGTGGAATGTGATTTTTAATGTAGGGTTTGAAGAATTATATTGCTCATAATTATTATCAAATATATATGTGATTCTGTTTTTCATTTTTATAATCTTATTTTGCATACTCTTACATATTTATTATAGATAGATGTTGTTTTTGTGTTTGGATGATCCTACCAAGTAATACAAAGTTCTCACCCCACAAGAGTTTGATAAGTGTTTATAGGATAGAATTATGTGGATCAGAGATATTTTAGGGTGGTTTAGATAGAGATGATAAATGATGGGGAGTTTAGAGAATTCTATTTAATGTTTTTTATAATGTTTTTTTGACATGAATGAAAAATATTGGTTGTGGGAATTTATATTGAGAAATTGAAATATTCTATTGTTTATTTGTGATTTTATTTATTAATTAATTTATTTTATATGGGTAATGCCTCCAATATGTGTATTTTATACCCTCGGGAATATTTTCTATCACATGGACTATTAGAGGTGATATTTTGTGGTCAATCTCTCCTTTTCATCAATCCATAGTGGGTTTCTAGTTAGAGAAATTATTGTAATATAGAAAAAAAAATTAAAGTTATGGTTGATTTTGGAGTTACGAATTAGTGAGGGTTTCAGGGTATCCATTAGGATGTGGTGAAACTCTGAACTAATATATGATATAGATAAATTATATTAGCTTGGACACTTATATTTGGGGCTCCCATGGATATGATTCATGGACATTCTCAACCTAATAAAAATGTTTCGGAGAATGTGTAACCATTATAGGGAGGATGTAACATCTCTCCCCATAAAATTAGCATGATAAGTGACGAGTGTGCTACTGGACATAGGTGACACCACTAAGACACCAAAGGATGGAAAAAATTCTAATGGATTCATAGAAAAAAGTGGACAATTTTTCCTTTTATGATAAAACAACTAAACCATGAAAATAATAACAAATAAAACTGTTTTATAATGAATGAGTAGAAAAAAGTCAATAAACAACCAAAACAAAAGACAATCATATCATAGTAAAATGATGAAACCAATTGACATAACTAAATCAATCGAAATAAAAAATCATAAGGAAAAATATATATAAACTATTGACTCTTATCCTTCTCCATGATCCCACATAGAAATCCACAACCTAGAAATCAAGAATCATCCCAAAAGAACTTCGATACCTTCCCCTTAACTATGGCTTATAGATGACATCTGAAAAAGAATAATAGTTCTCATGTAGGTGATTGGCGTATAATTAGTATCATTTCCACATTGAATTTTAAACACACACCACTAGAAAAGAACATTTTAGTAAATTTATATAAAATAGTTTAATAAATTTAAATTAGTATATATTAAAATTAAAAAACTCTTCAAACAAAAATATTTTCACAGGTAAATAAACATAACATATCTTAAAAACATTAATCAAATCCATTTGGAATACCCATTTCACAAATCCACACATGTATTCAAAAGTGATAGTTTTATCCTAATGAGTTGTCTCTCATTGATATACAAATTCATCATAAGGTAACCATATACCAGGTTCCTTAATGGAAGACGCCCCTTCCATAAGGTCACATCTAATGAAAATGAACTCACACCAAAAAAATAATCCAAATACAATGTCAATGAATAAAATAAAAGACATTTAAATAAAAATTATTTTATTGAAAAAAAATTCCAACTGATTTACATTCATAAAAACAAATCATTATTTTAAAATAATTTACCAAAATTACTTTCCCAGAAACCAACTAATTTCAACAATTTTCAAGAAAATATCAATGAACAATATTTTTTAATATCAAACCTGGGTTTCAAAACAACTTCATGAAATTAAATCAATCATAGACTAGGCCTTTAGTTATAATCAAGAGGAGTTGGGGGGAAATCAACCTACCTCTCAAATTTTGGTGAAAATGATGAATAAAACAACATCCGTAAAAAATGAGAATGAAATTCCTAAAACTGTTTTTTGATCTTATTATATTCAAATAAAACATCCATATATCCTAATTATTAACCCCACAGAACATGAATATATTCAGAAAGAATTATATCCATGATTATATTAGAGGGAAGACGAAGAAATCCAAGGAAAACATTGAAGAACAATCACATGATGATGAATCTGGGCCTCCAATACTCATTAATGTTCCTATAAATCTCTCTGGATTAAAAATGAATGGACTCTATAGCCTTAGTAGGAAGTGGAATTTGATTAATATCATTTTCTTGGGAAAAAATGATTAAGGAGGTAAACCATGTTATATCCATAATTTTTTTATCTAATTTTTCATGGTGCATGGTTAGGGAGAATAGTTAGGAAATCCATGTGATATCCTTGTACCAACCATTACCACACCTATCCAAGTTGGGTCAAACATTTAGAAAAACAATGATCCAACCATTCTATCCCATTATATACATCCTTAGAATGCTTTTCTATGGAATCAATATAGTTTGAAATAATTATGTTCCAACCTAGTGCCCTCTATTTCAATTGAATGATTTCTTGGGAGGTGTTTTATAGTTTCTACATACCAATATCAATCATTGATGATATAAAAAATCCTAAAATGCATATAAAACCTCATCAAAAACACTAAAAACGTATCTTAGTAACATGATGTAGTTAATATACATAAATAATGAGTTTTTTACTTGAAAATAAATGTTCTACATTCTCCCAACGATTTGTTCATTCCATCCTTGGAATGTATAAAGATTTCATTTTCAGAAATAATTTCGAATATTTTCCCACCAATTACATCCCATTATTAAATATTTCATATTTAATTAAACAACATTTCCATAAAATCACAACTAGGACAATTCTTTCTACTCACAATACATTCTCCTTTCTATCTAAAATTTGTACAAGAAATGAACAATCCTAGCATCCGACTCTAGGTCAAAATTATCCCATAAAATCACATGGTTTAGATCATATTTATACTTCTTATAATGAGATACATGAAACACATTATGCACTAAAATAAACCATGGTGGAAAATAAAATTAATATTCTAACAGAAGAACCCATAAAATTATCTTCGATGATATTATATATTGATAATAAGACATGTTATATTTCCTAAAACAGTGTTGACCAAACCATTGAGATATTATCAGGAACACATGATTAATCAACTATAAAAAAATCTATCAATGATTATTTTCATGTGATTTCTGACTACTCTAAACCATCTTTGTCCTTTTCCTAATCAATTAAATTTTCCATGTTGTCTCTTGAACAATGCTCGGTCCTTCTAGTTATGTCTCATCTATTTCCAACTGAAACAGAATATAATTATATAGACACCTATATAATGATGTAAAATTATCTATTTGTATCATGTTTAGAGAATTATTTTTTTATAAAAACTCCACAACTGATATGTGATTCTACCATGAACCAACAAGATCCATTAAAAAATCTCTAAGAATGTCCTCCAATGATTCGATCATCCTCCCATATTATCTATTTGTATATACATGATATATCATGCTCATCATCAGCTGAGTCCCATGGGATTACTCTACATAATTCCCTATACAAGATGTAAAACTGGGATATTGTTTTGATCCTATAGAAATAGGTAATCTCTGTCATTTTAACACTTCCCAGATATATAATATTGAAAATTATTCTATAATATGATATTCAAGAATGGGGATAAAATGAGCCGAATTTTTCATCAAATACACAAATAAACATATGGAATTATGTTTCCAAACCATTGTAGGGGTAATTTTTACATAATATAATATTATCTTCTCACATTTCATCTTGGGAATTGATAAATACTTCAAAACACCTACTGGACCTTAGTTCTCTTCCTTAACATTCTAAAAGGTGAGGAATATCAAAACAAACTAAGCATGTTTTCTTTTTATTCTAATCCACCTAAATTGTTCTTTTAGTTCCTTTTACATATTTTTTGTTGCAAGATTAATAATCCATTAGGAATGGTGATATGAATGACTGAGTAGTTCTTGAAAATAAAAATGTATTATTTTCCGCTTTTAGAACCAAAAAAATAATATTCTTTCAAGATTCTATGCCTCAATGGTCACTCCAACATTTAATTTTACCCTTATATAAACACTTTATAAATCAAATATTTTTTCCTCGTTAACCATATCTTCCAAATTAGAAAAGATAAAAATAGAAAATAAAACTGAAACACTGCCTCATTCATCATAATAAAAGTTCACTTCAGTTAACACTAATATTAAATACCATTGATCAGAAGACTTTTCAACCAACTGATTATATCACGTTCTACTTAATGAAGACTCCAATGAATTTCCTTTACCATATGTATACCTTATGTTAAATTTATACATCTAAATATACTTCATCCATCTTCCTTGTCTCGGATTCAAGCCTCTTTTTGATAAGATTTGTTGCAATTTATTATGATCTATAATCACTATGAATTTATCACGAAAGAGATAATGATTCCATGTATTTAAAGCATAAACCACATAAACTAATTCTAAATCATGTGGCAGGTAATTATTCTTATGTAACCATAACTTTAATACACCATAAGTAGAAACATGATCTCTCTGCATGAGAACAAAAACCAACACATATCCTAGAGCATCACAATACAACACAAAACCTTGTAGTAATTATAGAAATATGATGATCAGTGGTGATGTAAGGTGAACTCTATTCAAAAGAAAATATTAATGACAACAATTGTTATACTGGAATGGAACTATTTCACAGTCATATATATCATTAGTAAATATAGTAAATAAAGGTAATGAAAAAAAAGAAGTAATAACAATATAGACTATGATAATTGAAAATTTCAAAGTCATTCTCCGGTAATTTCCACCATATAAAGCCTCTTTATCTTTTTGAAAAACAAAGACACTTTTTTATGAGATAATATAGCCAAGGAAATATATTTATTTTATCCAACGTTCATACATTTATAACATTGAATATTGATTATAATCTCAAAAGATACTAAAAATTATCATCATGTGTTACTCATAATCATTCTTTTTCCTAGAATACACTAGTATGTCATGCACAAAGACCAATACAAAATAATTTAGATAACATTTAAATAACCAATTCATAAATGACATGAATATAGCTAGTAAATTAACAAGACCAAAATGTATGCAAAAAAACTCATAATGCTTATATTGTTAGTTTAATTCTATCTAAAGAATATCCTCCTTCTGAACCCACAAATGGTGATATATCGAATGCAATTCGGTTTTAGAGAAGCACTAGGCTCCCCTAAATTTATCAAATAGACTATCACTGTATGAAAGTTGATACTGATTCATTATCTCATCATGGTTTATCTAATGATAATCTACATAAATATGAATAGTTTCATTATTATTTTTTACAAAATAACCAGTCTTTCCCACAGAGACGTGCTCATCCAAATAAACCCTACTATTTCCAAATCATCTAACTAAAATTTCAATTACATTAATTATATTAGTTTCATCTAATTACATGGAAGTGAGATATCATTTTTTCTTTGGTATGAGATCAATCATAAGATATAATTTTATTTCGGGTGGGAACTTTTATATATTTTCTATAAGAACATCAGGAAATTAATCCATAATTATTGGATAACAACTATTCCAAATAATATTTACAGATTCCAATTTCATTACTACCAACTAGTATGAGATAGTTACAACTACTGGTGCCAAAATTCCAAATCCAAAATCTTTTACATTCCAATATCCACTAAATAAATACTACACTACATCATCAATTGAAAAAATAACCAATCGTGTATAATAGAAAATGCGATGATTGAAAATTTTAAAATAATTCCGACATTGGATTCTGTTGTAGACATATATCCCAAGAACTAATAAATAATATAGAAATAAATCCTCATTGATAGTTATAGATCATTATTTTCACATAAATAATAGAAATTATTTTTTTAAGGGGAGTTTGATGTTTCAAAATTGATGGTATCATCTCAACATGAAAACCCAGAAGATCAACAAAATGATAAGTAATAAAAAAAATGTGATGTGCACGTATCAAAAGAATCATGCATATGGGATAATTAAAAATAATCTCATGTATCACCATCTAAGGTCAAGATTGATAATCCATAATAATTTTCTTTATCTCCATTCAATTTCTTACTCTTTGTGCTTTTCTCTTTATTACCCCATTGATATTACACTGGTTGAGGAGTCATAATATTATATGAATCAATATGGCTTCCTCAGTTCTGCTGAAAGTATCTATTCTAAAGTTTTCATCCCATTGAACCATATGTTTCCAAAGAAGAATGATATGTTTCCTTAGAACCCCGAACATGGACCACATCAAAAATAATACTAAAAATGTACGATCAAGTTACAACTGTGAAATTATATCAGTGGTTCCAAACTATATCTCTTTTTTGCTCAAAATAATCACACTAGAAGAATCTCTACATAGCCTTTAGTTTATCAGGTAAAATTAATGATCCCATAGTTTAATTATAAGATATACTACCCCATGAGAATAAGTTTCCCTCCTCTATTTGTTCCAAACATTCTATTTCCCACTTGTTCCCAAAGTAATTAACACGCTTACTCAAATTGTATTTCCTCAAATATCTCTTTCTTCCACCATAAATCTATTGACCATCCATGTATAATCCGTTACAAAAAGAATAATAATCTTTGAGAAAATTTCTAGGTCGAAGCCTAATTAAAAAATGTGTGAAATCAAGTATTAACATATAATAAATTTTCTTGAAAATAAGTCTAAATTTATAAATTTAGTTGAACAATCTATTATTAAGTGGTTACCATGCCTAAAACTAATGAATTATGTAGTTTATGAAATTAAAAACCATTATTGATAGAATTATTTATTGAAAAATTATTCAAAATACTCCATTAAAATTACTTGTACTTATTTAGAAAAATGGATAAATCCCACCATTAGCATGATAGATCCTACCATATATAGATTTCTAAATTCACTTTCAACACAACTGATATTCAAAGGAAACAAAATATTTATTTCGTCTTATTTAGCCACACTTCTACTTTATCTGACTCTAAATCACCCTAAAAAATGGGTGGATTCTGTTTCTTAGACTATACCAAATTTTCCACATTCAAATGTTGATCCTACCTATTGCTGATATCCATAGCATAAAAATCATGAATAATACTTTGAACCAGTTATTTCTTCAACTGTGGCATTAGTGAAACCACTTTCTCAACAGCCTCCTCTCGATGATTTATCTAGTTCCTACATGGTTCCATTCAATATAACCAAAAAATCATTTAGTCTCACTATATAGATTCTTAAGACTCAACAGTTTCAAATTTACCACATCATTCATATCAAGAAAAGGATTTCCAAAATTCCATAATATCTATTTTCAAACCATTTTCTTGAAAAGTTGTCAATTATATTTAAAGATAACTGCATTTTAAACTATTTTCAAAAATCAATACATTTTCACCAAATCATAATTCATTACTCTGAATGAATTGTTCGATCTTATTGGAAATTAATATAATCAATTCATCTTATGATCTTATAATATGGTCAACCCATAAAGATGCGATAACAATTCCTAGAAGTGTCTCAAAGCACTCATGTACCCAAACAATCAGGCTACATGATGTTCATTATAAAATTTTTATTTGTTTCATTTTATGCTCTACATTTTCTGTTTCGATAATCCCACTCCATTATACAATTTGAAGAGATATATTGGAACTAATCACATATCAATTATCTAACAAGATGATACCATTTATAACATCCCTCCCATCCCAATTATCTTTAGAATTGACTTCTGTGCTACTAGAATTATGTGACACCCCCATGAAACCAAAGGCTATAAATAAATTCCAAGGGATTCATAGAAAAATGTGGGGAAATTTTCCCTTTTAAGATAAAACAAATCAACCATGATAAACATAATAGTAAAACCTATATATGTTGCATGTGTAGAAAAAAAGGTAATACAAAACTAAATGAAAATGAAACCATATTAAATTACAAAGCAAGAAACCATGTGACATAATAAATGAGTCAAAATAAAATAAAACCCATAGAAAAAAATACTCCAAATTGAATCTCCCAACCTTCTCCAAGGTCCAACCCAACATACCACACCCAATAAATAATTAAACATCACTAAATAACTTTAATACCTTGGAATTACATTTTTCTCAATAGATGACATCTACTAATGCACAATCTTTCCTAAGAAAGACGTCAGTATAAACACATTATGATTTCCCCAATGAATTCCCAACTCATACCTATAGGAAATAAAATGTTATCAACTTTATATAAAATATTTTTAAATAAATTTAAATTATGTTTAATCATAACTAAGAAACTATTTAAACCAAAATAGTTTTCCATTTAATTAAATAAAAAAATCATTTAAACATTTTTGAAATCCATTTTTTGTACCCAATTCACACAACCACAAATCCAAAAATGCATGACCAGGTGACAACTCCATACTTATGTTTGGTATCTTTTCAATATAACAATTTGGCACAATGTAACCATATAACTGGTTCCTCTATAGCTTATTTCCCTTCCATAGAGACTTTTCTAAGGAAAATAAACTCACAGAAACCAAATATTATAAATATCATGCTAAACCAACAATTCAAACACATTTCAATAGAAAATTAATTTTATTGGAAACAATTTAAATAAATATTTCAATTCGTCAAATTGAAATCCTCATTTTAAAATCACAATTTTAAAATCACTTACAAAAATCACTTTCTACAAAACAATCAAATTTCAACAATTTACAAGAAAACATAACTGGAGTAGTTTTGCTAAAATCATACTAGGGTTTCAAAAAAATAGAAAAAAATAAATCAATTTAAAACTAATAATTAATGTTACAACAAAGAAGATTTGAGAGAGAAGAAACCTATATTTCGAATTTTGGAGAAAACAAATAATGAAACAACAACTTTAAAACCACATCATGAAACACTTAGGACCATCCTTAGATATTGTTGCATTCAACAAAAAACAACCATATATCATTATTATTGAAATCATTTAATATGAATCTATACCAAAAAGATAATATTCATGATTATAATAGATAGATGAATAAAAAATCAATGGATAATGATAAAAATTGAGAAGTTACCAATAAATCTTATCCTTAAATGCTCTTTAATTCACCCAAAAACCACCCCTGGATAGAAAGGAATGGTGTCCATAGCCTTGGGAGCATGAGGAATTTGGGTGAAGGAATGTTTAGGGGGGAAATTAGTGATTATGTATGTAAAAAAAATTATATCCCTATTTTTTGGATCTCATTTTTAATTATACATGATTTGGGGGAATGGTTAGGAAAATCATACAAAAACTGTGCATGAGACACTGCCTCCAAACACACCTCATATAGATGGATTAAATCATTAGAAATACCATATTCCAACCATGTTATCTGTAGGACCCCGGGACACCCTGAGAAGGGAGTGGTGAATCAGGGTGACAACTTTTTCTTTTAATGTAATGGATCTTGTTCAATGTTTGTAGGAATCTGTAAAACTTGTATGATGGATATGATATGAAAGAAAAATTAGATCATGGTACATACGCAGACAGATTTTTGGTCATACCTAATTCAAATAAACTTCAAAAGCTATCGATTACAATGGTTCGGGTACAGTCACTCTATCCTAGGATCAATGCCTTTACAAAGGTTTAGGGATAGCTCAATGCGTTCCTCAGTTCGTGCCCGTTGACTCTACTAGATCACTGCCTTTGGTGAAGTACCACTTAGTTTATAGATGTGATGGTCTCTTCATATTAGCTAATTAATACATCCTCTGCTATATGTAGATTCTCTGTTGGAGTCCAACACTCACCTGTAGATTAATATCACTTATCACCGAAGGTATCGGGAAAACTACCAGCTTTCGCGCATCTCCAGAAAGAATGGCGTTCATCAACCACACCTGGGGAGCTTCTCCAAGCCCGACGTGCACGTTTCAAGATGGTGCACTAGTCCATCTCTCCCAATTGCGAGACACTCACTTCTTCAGCTTCAAACTTGCACGACTCACATTCTTTTCCACCCAAACTAGTTTTGGCACGCAAAGATCAACTATCCCGCTTCTTAAAATTCTGGCACGTAGGTGTCATCAAACCACCTACACGACACTTCATTCCCCAACTCCAAACTTGGGAGACTAACACCCTTTCTCACCCAAACCACCTTGGACGCGTAGCAAACAACTGTTGCACAACTTCCACTTGTGCGACCCAGCACCAACTGCGCAACCACTACACCTGCGCGATAGGATCTCTGATTTTCACTAAGTCTAAACTTCATACCGAATGAAGAAGGGTCAACCTGTATTTATAGGAATTTGGGCACCTAGCGCGACGGCGCTCAAGTCTCCCCTCGGTGGACAAGTTTCAGTGTGCAAGTCTCTCCCTCGGCAAATCACTTGCGCGAACAACATCCAAACTAGGGCGCCCTTCTTCCTTTGCTATATATTCATGTTATGATATTGAAAAACAAAAGGCACTCAAGTTTCCAAGCCTCAATGTAATAGGTTCACAAGTCCCTTTTCCAAAAACACTATTCTCCATTTGACAATTTTTGAGGTCCAGAAATTTGGAAAACACAGAAAAACGGTGCCAACATCAATACTATTATCTACTTGAATTGTAATATCACTTTTTTGGCACATATTATTAACATCCAATGAGGATTTACAACAAACAAAAAACATACTCCAAATCATGCAAAGACAACCATAGTTCCAACAATCTCACCCTTTGGGTTTGTTGGTAATCAATAAATAAATTCAATAGAGTACCAGCCATGTGAAAACCAGAAACACAAGAATCAACTCATCCAACACACTAAGTTTACGTGAGAAATTATAGGTGTAGAAAACAAGAGAGGAAGCTTGAATTGGGTTCCCGTGTTTTGGAATTCTCAATGATGCCCAGGAAATTCTCTTACAGTGTTAGAGAAGAATTGCATGTCCAATGTATTCCTTCTCATCATTCTCATCCTATCATTGACACTGAATCTCATCATGTCATAGAAGCATTATATGCCTGAACATGCCTGAATTTATTCATTTCTCCCCCATTGACAATAAACCCAATGACCGGTAATTTTTCCTTGTTCATCTCAAACCACACTCCCCCTAGAGAGTATCTCCCCCACAATCCTTCATCACATCCATAAACAGATTAAAAACAGTTAACATAACTGGGGAGAGAGGATTTTGTTACCTACATATGCATTGGAAGGTGGATGAACACCGAGGTTCAATCGATGCTTCACAAACACAGCCGCTGACAGTGGCTTGGTCAAGATATCAGCAACTTTCTCATCAGTTCCCACATGATTCATTGTAATCACACCTTGTTCAACTTTCTATTTGGTAAAGTGATACCTAATTTTGATATTTTTTTATGAGAATGTTGAACCGAATTCTTCGTAAGATCGATTGCGCTCTTGTTATCACAGTAAATCACCATTGGTTGCTTCACCTCACCACCAATATTTGTTAGTGGGTTCTTCATCCATAACAGTTGAGTGCATGCCTTTGTGGCAGAGATATAATTAGCTTCAACAGTACAAAGAGAAGTACTTTCTTGTTTTTTTCTCAACCATCCAACACATTTATTCCCAATATATAATGGTCCACCACTAGTGCACTTTCTGTCCACAACATCGTCATCCCATTCAGCATCAAAAAATAATGATAATTCATTTTCCCTTCATGCTACAAAGTATAATCCACAATTGTGAGTTCCTTGAATGTAAATCAAGATTAGTTTTACTTCTGCCATATGTTCCTCATTTGGCTTACTCTGAAAGCAGGCTGCAAGACATGGGGCAAAGACAATATCTAGCCAGGTCGCTGTCAGGTACAATAGGCTCCCAATGATTCTCCTGTACATGGTGGGGTCTACAGATATGTTATCCTTATATATTCCAAGTTTGGTTCCAACTACAATAGGAGTTGAAATTGGTTTGTATTCTTTCATATTAAACTTCTTTAGCAGCTCTATTGCATACTTTTCCAGATAAATGAAAGTGTAATTATTCTTTTGAATCACCTGCACCCCTATGAAATTTGTGAGCTCCACAATCATGGACATTTCAAATTATAATTTCATGTGATTGGAAAATTCATCCACTGATTTTTTCCTGATGCCCCCAAATATAATATCATCAACATAGACTAGAACCATGAAATGATCTTTTAGATAATTCACCACATATAGACTATGATATACTCCTCCTTTTTTTAATTCTAGCTTCTTGAGGTAAGAATCCATCTAGGAGTACCTCGCACGAGGTGCCTGTTTCAAGCCATAAAGTGTTTTCTTTAGTTTGCAGACCTTTTATTCATCAGTACCAAGAAGAAAACCCACAATTTATTCAATGTAGACTTCTTCTTCATGAACACCATTCAAGAATGTTGTCTTGACATCCATTTGATATACTTTATATCCTCTTTGGAGATCCATGGGAATGAAAATCCTCATTGACCCCATTCTAGACACTGGAGAAAATGTTTCTTCAACATCAACACATTTAATCTAAGAATATCCATTACACACCAGTCATGCATTTTTTCTAATAAAAATTCCATGCTCATAAAACTTCTTCTTAAAGATCCATTTTTTACCAATCACATTGTGACCTTCAGGTCTCTGGACAAGATTCCATGACTGGTTCTTTTCAATCTGATCTAACTCTTCATTCATGGATTTAACCCAAGTTTCATCCATTGTTGCTTCTTCAAATGAAGATGGCTCCACAACTGATAGAAATGAAGATTGTGTGTTATTCCTCATTCTTCTTGTTTGTGTTGGGGCACTCTTATCCCCAATTATGTTAGATGGATCAATCTCAGCTCTTCGATTTCTCCTGTGAGGTTCAGTCCCTTTCTCTTCACACAAGATTTCCTCTTCAGATTCTTCTTCTGAGTCAACATCATGATTTGACCCCATAGTGTTTTGAACACCTTCCGCTATTTCTGTATTTGTATTTATTCCATGTTCACTTTCATCCTCATCTACTATATCATCATCATATTAATTATTTTGAGCATTTGTGGTTGTTCATTCAATGATATTAACATTATTTATTTCTACAATCCTCCCCAAGAGTTTATTAAAACAATTGTAGGCTTTTTTTCATTGGATACCCATGAAACAACCCTTCATCAGCATTTTCACAAAACATCCCTTGATTTCCTTCTTTATTTAGGATGAAACATGTGCTTCTAAAATCACGAATGTATTTTAACAAAGGCTCCTTCCATTCCACAACTCATATGGTCTCTTAGTTTCTCCCATATAATTCCCTATTCGATTCTGGATGTGCACTGCAGCTTCAACAGCTTCTTTCACGGAATATCAAGAGAAACAACTCTCAATTAGCATAGTACTGGCCATATTGTTGACCTTTCAATTCCAGTGCTCAACAAATCCATTTTGTTTTGGAGTTCCCATAGAAGCTACCTCATGCTGTATTCCGTGTTTTTCTAGGTAATTCTAAAAATCAATGGACATGTACTCTCCTCCATTATCATATCATAGAACTTTTATTGTCCATCCAGTATCATTCTCATAAATACAACAATAAGTTTTCATGAAATCAAGTACTTGTCGCTTTCTATGAATCACCATTATGAAAGCCATTCTACTATAATCTTCAATTAAAAGGATGATGTACCATTCTTCATGAGTTCCAGCAACATTTATCAAGCCACATACGTCTGTCTGAATGAGTTCAAGGAGGTTTGATGCCCTTTTCTTCTTTGGTCGATATGAATTATAGACTTGCTTACCTTGTATGCAATCATCACAAGTCTTTTCCCATTAATGTTTCATAATGGGGATATCCATGACAATATTCATCATTGATATATTTTCCATGTATTTTTTGTTAATGTGCCCCAGTTGTCGATGCCAGAGGTTGTTTTCTTCTTCAATAGACAAATAGAAAGAGTTTACATTGTTGTCAACCTCCGATATGTTTCCATATATTCTATAGGCTTTCATAAGATAATTCCATGTTTTACATTTATACTACAACCTTTTTGGTTATACGTTACTATGAGCCCGGAGTCACAGAGTTGACTTACACTGAGGAGATTGTGGCGCAGACCGTCCACATAAAGAACATCAGTCTTCTTCATCTCTCCATTGGCGTGAGAAGTATTCTCACTCCCTTTAATCTTCAAAGAACCATCATTACCAAACCTTACAGTTCCATAAACATTCTTTTCAATTCTCTTATAAAGGTCAACATTTCTTATCATATGTGTAGAGCATCCACTATAAAAAATCCAGGAGTTGCTGCTCTTTGTAGCTTTGAAGGCTACTTCTTCAAGATTGGATTTTTAAATCTTCCTTTTTTTCATTCCATGAGATATTGGATTCAGTATAATATTTTGATGGCCTTCTAATTATTTATTCTAAATAATCAGATTTTTCATACCCATAATCTTCTTCTAGATGAGAAAACCTGTTTGTGAGATCAACACCATCAGGAGGATAAATATTGACCCATTTCTGAAAGTTCTATGAATCTTATCTATAAACATTCTACCTATAGTACATATCTTTATGGTAAGTGATAGAATAATGAAAACAGTATCCATAGAAACTATTTCTTCTATAAGATGAAGGATATAAAATCAGTCTCCTTTGTTGACATCCCAGATCATCCTCATTCCAGTAGCTTCATTCCTCTTCGCAGTATGACATGGTATGGCCCAGATAGCCATAGAATTGACACTTCATGATAGGAAATGTATTATCACTTGAATTTATCCTCATACCATCTTCCTTGAGAGAATAGTTGGATTGCCTGTCATTTCTGAATGTTTGAGGACAATTTTCAATTATCCTTTTAGTTTGAATTAAGGGTTTCTTTTTCAGTACTTCAGGAAGTGTTTCAAGTTCTCCAACATTTATCTTGTCTTTATTTTGGCTCTCTTCACTTCCAGCATTTGATGTCTCAGCATCACAACCTATTCCACTCTTTCCCATGAAATCAAGTCTTTGATCACTAAAGATTTTTCCAACCCCATCTTAACCACACTTGGCTCTTGCGAGTAATTCTACATATGTGAATCTTCCAAAATGAATCTTCTTCGTTCCACTATTTCTGGTTTATTGACATTCATTTTTAATCCTATGAGTAACAATCTCACCATGGGTGATTATCATGAAACAGATAACAATAGAAAAAAAAATTCAATAAGATCCTGATAGTAAGAATATTTATTTTACTATATGTTATGTATATCATAAAAATCACTTAGGGTAATGTCTTATAGGAATTAAAAATGTTATATATATGGAATAAAAGTTCATAAAGAAATTAACTATCAAGGGAAAATGAAAATATTGATAAAGGGAAATGAATTTCATCCAAATATACCATTTATAGTTAAATTTTTTATGTTTGGGAAAATGGGAATTATCCAATCCAATGACCTAATCAAAGGTTTCACTCATACACAAAAGATGAACATATGATATTCCTATCATTATAGTGTAAGGATTAGAGTGTTTATGTATTGTAATTTTAGAATTATTTTTTAGATGTTTTTTCATAATGATATTATGAATATAAGAATCATGAAATATCATTGGATTATTACATAATAGTTTTTCTTTGAGGATTTTAAAACTTATATGGAATGGTACTCACAACAATGAAAAGTGATTTAGTGGTATGGTGATGATATTTTTGTTGGGTTAAAGAAATTATTGACATTGATGAAGTAAATGTTTTATTATTTTCAACCTTGAAATTAGTGAGTTATTTGATCATAAGGTTATTGAGGTCATTTGTAATTAATTTGATTTCATATTTGGATTTACAAAATATATTCAATAATATGTTATTTTAATTGAAAATTAAGGATTATGTTAATTTTTTGAAGAATATATGTTTTTATATGTGGTTATCTTAAGAGTTATGGATACCATCTAAATATTAAGGGTGATCATATATTAAAAGGCATAGATACCCCTTTACGATTTGAACTGATGGTATGTTGAGGTGATTTGAATTTTTACTGGGTTTTTGGAAGAATTCTCAATATAGGATTAATAACCCTATAGGTTAGTATATCATATAATGTTCATTTTATTATAGACAATTTTTTAGTGGGGTATATATTATCATGATGGTTGAAAAGATATTCATTTTCAATGACATTTTTTTGAAGATATTTATATTCAAGCTAATGATTACCTTTAATGTAATTATCTAAAATTGACTTATGTTATTTAGATAAATTTTACTACATTATAAGATTATATAGTGATTTATTATGGTGACTAATGATATTTTGGGATATACTTCATTAGGATTAGGAATATAAAACCTTTATGTTTAACAAATTATTTAATATTAATGATTATTTGGGAATATTGAAATTAAATTTCTTGGGATGTAATCTGAAAGGTATGATATCACCTTTGAGGTTAAAACATTCTTTTGAGTTGATATTATTGATTTTATTTTCTATATAGGTATATTTATGAAATGATCTTAGTGGAACCATTGTTATTATTTTAGAAATTCTGGTGATAAAGTAGAGGTTTTATATATTCTTGATATTAACTTACCCTGTACTGACCATAAATATTTGGATAATAGTTAAATCCAATAGGAATAACTAAATATCCTATTGTGAATTATGATGTTTATTTTAGTGCTTCAAGCACAAAAAATTAATCATTAATACTCTCCTTTTATAGAAAAAGATCCTATTGTCTGTAGAAATTTATTAAAGGATTCAATTCTACTTGTCATGTAAGTATATTTTCTAATGTAATTAGTTTATATGGTAGAGGACTTCCTTAACTATAATAAAATAATTTTTAAATAAAAATTTTGCACTATTACATTCATTTCCAATGAATCAATATCGATTTGGCACCAAATTTATTTATGTTTTTATTGTCATTAATATTAACATTATTATTAAATTTCTTAGGATAAATGTTCTATATCACCCAAAATCATTATTTAGACATTAAATTTTTCCTCTATTTCTTTATTTTAACATCCCACTAAAGTTCTCCTATTTGGGAACATCGTTATTTTTCATTCCATATATCCTTCATATTTTACATTCACTTTTTTCAAGTTTAATTTTTATTATCCCATTATACAATGTGGCTTTTAAATAATTGAAATTTAAAATATGAAGCCCATGATTACGATTCGCATGTTCTTGTTGATTGGATGAAATTAATTAAATTGTGGGATAATGTAACACCTATATGTTTTAATGTTACGAAATGTTTGATAGCGTATAAAACATGAAACACTGATCTTAAACGAACAAAACTACATTATTATTTTATGACTGTTATAACACAATCATTTAATTGGAATGTATGAATAGATTAAATAGATTTAGGAATTATGTATAATGGTTATAATCAATTAAATATATGTATGTTCAAGTTTTAACATGTTATTTAACATGAAAGATTATTTTTTGAGATTGAAATTAAATTTTTAGGAATGTAAGAAGAATGGTATGAGATCACCTTTTATGATAAAACATTCTTTAGGGATGAGTTTATTGAGGTTATTAGGGATGCAATTATAATTATGAGATGATCTAAGTTAAACCTTTGTAATTTTGGTGTAATTTTTTGAGTTAAATAGGATGTTTTATACATTATGGATATTATCATTCTTTTTACTAAACATTCATCTTTGGTTCATAAAAAAAATATTAATATATTAATATTCTTTTGTGGATTATAATGTTTATTTTAGTACATGAGGGAAGAAAAATTCATCTTGAATAGACATAGTTTGGATAAAAAATATGATATTGTGGTGTATATTTATTAAAGGAAAAAATTATACTTGTCAAGAAAGTATATTTTCTGATGTTAATAGTTAAGAAGGTAGATTAATACACTAACATGAAGAGAGTTCTTTCAAAACAAAATTGATAGCCTATTGCATTCATTTACAATGAATCAATATTTATTTTTTACACCTACTTGATTTGTGTACTTTTTCAAAACTTTCACATGATCATTAAATTTAGTTTGATAAATCATATCTATAACTCTACAAGTAGGGTTTTGGATCTATTTGGATCGACCCTTTTCATGTTTCCAAGGCTTGTGGAGCCTACAAGAGGTAGAAAATAAGTCTGGATGTTTTCGGGTGATGAGATCTCAAAAAAGGGGTTTTTATGGTGTGAATGTGGGTTTTTGGCTGTGTAGAAATATTTCACACCGTGAAAGTGGGTTTCATCTAATTTAATATTTTTGGGTTCATAAAATAAATCAAAATTGAAATTTTTTATTTTTTTTCATTGGAAACTGACCCTGAGGTATTACATGCTATGAAAGGGGATTACATGTTGTGTAATTACCCACTACGGTAATGTTTTAAGTGTCGTTAAGATTCTAAGGTTTTTCAATCCCTACATCTGCAGTAGATCTCTCTCAACACCATGTGACCTGACGACCTCTTCATCAACGTTCTAGGGATTCCTTCATCAATGAATTATTCATAGCTACCTCCTCCAATATGTTGTAATGAGTCATTGTTACGAGGTTGGATCTACCATAGTTTGTGTGGTTCATTGATCTATTTCCACTAGAATCTATTTTCCTTGTAATGGAATGTGATCTCCCATGTTTTAAATATGGATTTCTTAGTTGTGGATTGGTGTGATGGTGTTGCAGCATCCTCGGATGGATGAAGATCTAGTATGATAACTGATTGGTATCCATTGCACTAATCTTTTCTTGTGCAAAGAATGTCAATGACCTTTTGAGGTAGTGGAATCATATCTTCTCTATTTATTTATCTGTAATCATAAATCTATTATATTTAATACCATCTAATCAAAATAAAATTGACTTAATAATTACTTGAACCAGATTACAGAATTAGTATCGATCGCATAGTGATGTTGTTGTTTTATACCATGATAAAATTTTGCCTGTTGATATTATAGATAGAATTATGTCTATTCATTTCTTGGTATAGAATATTTTTTACGGAAATTGGTAAATAAATTAATGGCGAAATTAATTGATAATTAATTGGAGAATTGTATAAGGATCCTTGTTTAATGAATCTGGTTGTTGTTATAGAAATTTTAGGATAATCAAATTTATCTAGTTATGCATGTTTAGTTGAATTAATTAATGTAACATAAGCACAACAATTATTATACATGAAGGAATAAAAGGAATTTTAAATTAATATTTTAATTAATTTGTGATATATTTTGATATATTACTATTAAGGATGTCCGTAATTGGAACATATGAATAATGAATCTGTTAATTCAAGATGGAAAAAGATATGGTTGTGTAATGATAGTTAATTCCTTTTTAGGGTCAAACATTCCCTATTTCCTGTAAATTCCATGTGAATTATACATTGGATCCATAATATCTCATTATGTGTGAAGGATAACTGCCTTGATTTTGGTAAGAGAGACCATTTCTAGTTTTTCCTCAGCTGCTTATTATTTGATTTGGATATGAGACTTATCGTATGGTGGGTAGAGAGGCCCAAATTTGATGAGATCCTACGATGGTTAATCCTTGGGGGATATTGTGGTGCGTTTGGTAGGTAGTCCCAATTATTATGGAAGTTTTTGATTCATGTAGTGGTGATATACTTTTCATTATGCATGTGGTGTCAGGGGGTATCTGAAGTTGATGAAATGGTTTAATGTCAGTCTTACTCTTTAATATGAATGTTCGATGGTTGTTGATTTTTTAATCTTCATTAAATTCCCCAATGTTTGTGGTATATTATTTCTCATACTCTCTTTCCAAGGGAGGTGAATATTGGTGTGGTATTCCATGTGTATTTCATGTTTAGATTCAAATGGTTGGATGTGTCTATGCTTATTCTCTAAGTTTAAAAGACACGACGGGTAGTTCATCTTATCACTATGGTTTCTACTTGTGTTTGTTATATTAGAATGTTTTCCATGAATACATTAAAATATTGAAGGTGGAAATACTTTTTATAGAAATGAATAAATTTTTAACCCATTGTGTTAGAGAGATTTCTAGGATATAATGATGACATTATAATTATGAGAAACAGTAGCCTCGGTTTGGTTTTTCCTAGAGGGCATGGGACATTGTTTGGATAATAATGAAATGAATTTTTTGAAATGATATTGGTTAATTAATTATTAATTAATTAATTAATATCATTTACAAGTGATAAAAAGGGATAATTTAACTTAATGTACCACTTTAAATGGTTTAGTGCTAACATAATATATAGTCTTAGAAGTGGTAGTTTCCTGTTCGAGAGAAGCTACCTATATTTGAGTCCATGAATATGTTATTAACATAGCGTGGTTGTGAGATATATTATATCTTGTACTTTTTGAGTTTTTATATGTTACTCTTCTCAATTATTAAGGTAAAATTACACCCTTTGGATTATGATCTCTGGGGGTGTTCTCCCCAACATCCATGTGGGAGGATGGATCGCTAACTATCCTCTTAAGACCCGGTCTCTTCATTTGGTATTTACATTTTCTGGTATTCAAGGTGGTTTGGTTTCGTGATGTATGTGTGTATAGGGATGTAAGGTCTTATGGGTATTTCAAGCACATATATTCTGGATATAGTTTCCGAAAGGATATTATAGGTAAAACGTGTGAGGGCTGTGATGGAATGAGAATCCTTACTCAGTGTATAGGATATGATGTCTTGAGGTAGAATACCCTATGTATGATACATGTTATGCGATATTTGGTCACTCCTGAAACTAACATGTTACACTAGTTATGGGGATGTGGTGGTGTGATCCACATGGTGCTTGTGGACGCACTACACCAAAAACTGGAAAGGGAAGCGCTACCCCTTTATCAGAGCCAAAAAAAGCACATATATAGGGGGCCTTTATCAGCGCTCAAAAAAAGTTCTGATAAAGTCAGGCCTTTACCAGCACTCAAAAAAAGAGCTGATAAAGGGGGGCCTTTATCTGCACTTTTTTTGGCACTCCTAAACACCCCCCTTTATCAGCGCTTTTTTTGATCGCTGATGAAGGGGACCCCTTTATTAGAACTTCTTTTAGTAGTGCTCATAAAGGGGGATTTATCAGTGCTGAAAAGTTTTATATTTCAAAAAAAATCAGGAAAAATAAATTATTCTTATATAAGTATATTTATAATGATATAAATACAATATATATTTCTTAAATATGTTCTATATACGTATAAATAGACTATTACATTTAATATATAATAAATTTAGTGAAAATGGCTTCAAAATATTTTAAAAAAATATTCTTATTTAATAATTTTATAATTATTATCAATTAAAAATCATTTAATAGCAATTTGAGGACACAAAAAAATCAAAAAAAATTAATAAAAGATCTAAAATATGTTGAAAATGTAACTCAAACTTCAAACGGCCATAACTTTTGATCTGGGTGTCCGTTTGAGATCTACATCATATCAAATCGAAGCCTATGAAAATCTCTACGCACTAGTGACCATGGAAGAGTCTCTGTCACATTTTCCAATCCCAATAAAGGCCCATAAGACCTCCAAAACTGAGTTTTTAGCCTAATTACCCCGATTGTTTATCATTCAAACAAGTATAACTTCTGATCCAGATGTCCGTTAGGCCTGTACCACATATCATATCGAAGATTGATTTATTTTCATATATTTGACTATTTGTGGCATTGAAATGGAATTATATATTATATGTTATGGTCGTTTTAAAATTTTATTTCTTTTCAAATACACATATATATGTATTTATTCATAAATATATATGTGTCTGTGGGTGTGTGGGTGTCTATGTGTGTGTCTGTGTGTTGTATATATGTATATATGTATTTATTTATTTACTTACTTATAAACACACATCAAAAACATATTTTTTCATAAATGTATTTTAAACTAATCTTATATGTATATTCAATGGCTTTTCAAATACACATATATATGTATTTATTCGTAAGTAAAAATGTGTTTGTGTGTGTGTGTCTCTGTGTGTGTCTGTGTGTTGTATATATCTATGTATGTGTGTTGTATATATCTATGTATGTATTTATTTATTTATTTATTTATAAACACACATAAAAACATATTTTTTCATAAATGTATTTAAAACTTATCTTATATGTATATATTAATATACAAATAAATATACGTATAAAAAATTATAACTAAAAATATATATTAAATATATTAATATACAAATTAATATATATATATATATATATTAATATAAGAATAAATATATTTATATTAATATGAATCTATTTGAATATATAAAAAAATATAAATATAGATATATATATAGATATATCATTAAATAGAAAAAAAATTAAAAGGAATTGTGGTAAAGGTGTAGCCGTAAAAGGGGGGAGGTCCCAGGATCAAGTTCAGGTGGAAGCGAAGGGGGTGAACGTGTATGAGGATGTGTGGGAAGGGCAGTGCGTGGGAGACCTCCTAGCGCTGATAAAGGTGGTGTGAAGCACTGATAAAAGCATCCCACCATATTATATTTTATTTTATTTATTTTTTTCATTTTTTTGACCATTATCAATGCTTTTTAAAAGCTCTGATAAAGGTCCCTTTTCTCAGCGCTGATAAAGGGGTCTTTTATCAGCACTTTTTTTAGTTCTGATAAAAGAGGCCTTTATCAGGGATTTTTGTAGAGCTAATAAAAGGGACCCCCCCCCCCAATATTAGCGTTGAGCTTTACCACACTTTTTTAGCATGGTTAAGCCATTTTTTTGTGCTGATATAGGCCGTTTTTGTAGTAGTGACGTATGAGGTTTGTGTTGTGGTGCTTTCCCCAAGGCTCTATAGGGTAGCATTTTTTGTGAGAGATGCTCATGATGTGAGATGTTGAGAAAGAGTGGAAAACTAGTGAGGAAGTGTTAGAAGGTTATCATTGATATTATTCATCATATTATATTCTCTTGAATGTTATACCTGGTCAGAGTATCCCTAGTGAGGCTGGAAACATAGTATAACAATTTAAGTTATGAGTTATTTTCACTTATTGTTCACTATGATTTATCAGGATTTCTATAATTTTTCATGAGAGGCTCTACGGAGGATCCTACTGAGAATATTGTTATAAAATTCCTATTCATAAATAAACTAATTTTAGGTTAGTTTGAGAAATTTGTAGATTATCCTGGTTACTACCAGCTTTTTATTTTTAGGATTTTTTTGGGCTTCACGTCCATTATCATCTCTACTTTCTTTTAGTTCATGCAGTTTTCCTTTATTTTGTAGTAGATCTTGCATGATCATACATTTTTGTACTTAGGTTTCTTTTATATTGTAATATGGGAATGGGTTGGTCGGTTTCTATCATATCTCTCTCTTCCTCATGTATTCATCTTAGAATATAATGTCTCCCATATAAATGTTTTCTATACCCTCGATTCTAGTCACCTAATCAGGGCCTATTAGATGAAGGACTCAGGGGTCACTCTCTCCCTTTTCCCACTGTCATCCCAGGATCTGTACACATTGTGGTAATGGGGTCATGACAGAGTGGTATCACAGGTCTTGCTGAGGGATATGATGGAGTTTGAAATGAGGAAAAGGTGAGGTTTCATGGGTAGTTAGGGCAACAATGTCAGCGATGTTTAGAATGTTTTGTAAAAATGGGAGACCTGATGAGACATAGGTATTTTGGGGACCTTATGATCTGATTCATATTACATTAAGCTTATGGTGGCTACCAAACAGTGTGATATTGGTTGTGGGGTAGAGAACTTAGAAAGGATAATTCATCAATATTATTGGAACTTGTGATTTAATGGGTATACATAGGGTTAGGTTAACCTAAAATGAATAAAATAAAACAATTATTAATGATAAATTCTTACATATTCTTAGTTTAGGAGTTAAAAATATTTTTTATTATACATGTATGGATTCGGGTATACATTCATGTCATGTTCACACAGAATATTTTTCGTAGGTTAATAATGAAGTTCTCCACATGGTAGAGGTTGAATATGATGACAGTTGGAAGAGGAAACTCTTAGATTTATAGTGCTAGAGTCTATAGAGGTATGAGGGATTTGTTTCAGATGCATTCACAGAAGAATTTTTGGAGGAGGTTGAGATAGTCTTCAATTATATCCATTCTTTGAAGGAGCATTAGGTATCATTGCCTGTGACGATGCTGAATGCGATAATGAGGAAGTGTAGGTTATTATTCCTTAGAGATCGTGAGGAATTGATATTATAATGGGAGGAGTTTCAAGATGAGTTTATATCAATGTTTCATTCTTCAATAACGTAGGTGGATAGTCTCCAGGAACTACTAACTATTCAGTAGGCAAGCTCTAGTGTGCGATATTTTGGAATCTATTCTAGGAATTTTTTGTAATATGCTTCAGATCTATTTCTAGTTAAGGAGGGAGGGGAGTGGAATTTCGAGGAGGCATTGAATCCATAGATCCCGTGCCAGGTCACCCGTATTATTCTATAGAAATATCTTGAGGTGGTGGCAAGAGAAGAGGCCATCAAGATAATGTTATCTAGAACTTGATCTACATAAGAGGAGAGCCATCAGTATTCCTCATGAAGTAGAGATATGGTTTGTGGTTCCCAATTGGTAAGACAAAAGAGCATTCGATCAGTAGGGGGTAGGTCCCAACCCTCAAAGACTCATTTTTATGGGGAATTTTAACTCATACATATGCCAAGGGACTATAAACTTGTTTTTATTTTGGGGGTCAACTTTATTAGAGGAAAGAGTTTCATAACATTCTTATCAGTCAGTGTATACCAGCTATTATGCTTCAAGTTCCTCCATTGAGGCTATTCCAGCCGAGGTATCAAAATTAGGTTGCACCATATTTTGATCATCATACTACATATGGGGTTGGCATTGAAGAAGCCCAGAATGCTCCAAATCATCAAATATAAGAGAAAAAACATGTAGTTGGTCTTTATCATCGTCCGAGAGGCTATGGAGAATGCTTTGTTAAGGTTCATGATTTAGAGTTGCTAGCATCCGATGAACCAGATGTCGTTCGAGGTACCCATTGGTTGTTTATTACTTGGTTTTCTACCTTGTTTTATTCAATAGTGAACTCATCCTTCATATCAATTACCATTTTCTCAGTTATGGGACATGGGATAGAGAGACTTCAAGTTCCATTGTTGTTGACTACCCTTGTCGGAGGTCGAGGTGACTTTTTTGAGGTATGTAGATATAATGAGCTAGTGTTGAGGTTCAAACACCCCTTAGAATATTTAATATAATTACAAATACTTCCATATGACATCACCGAGGCATGGATTGGTTGAAATAGTTGTAGGATATCATGGATTTCTTCTAAATGCAGGTTCTGTTCTTCTATACGTATGGTGAGCCAACAGTGTTTGTTGGTGAGAATGAATATTGGATGGGAACGAGGTGTGTTCATTTCCTATCATCCATGATGTCTAATATGGTGCTTGGTTCAGCAAAGGTTCATGAGTCAGCATTTTCCATGGTCATAGAAGAGTTCCTTGATGTATTTCTAGAACCGTTTGTACCATTACCCCCTTAACAAGAGTTTAGGTTTATGATTTAACTGTAGAATGGTATGTCTCGTATATCGATGTATCCATATAGTATGGTTCCTTTTTATTTTTTAGAGATTCATATACATCTTTATGGACTTATAAGGTTCATTTTTTTTTGCCAACCATGTCACAATGGGAAGAACCAGTTTTTCTCGTGAAGAATTCTGGTTGTGTTTCTCAATTTTGCATCTATTATCGTCACCTGAACCAAATGGTATTGATGGACTTCTATCCTCTTCCACAGATTGATGGTTTATTCGATCAGGTGTAGGGTACAGGTTTGTTATTGAAGATCAATTTGGGGTTAGGAAATCATCAAATGATAGTAATGTATGAGGATATTCTGACAACAACTTTTCATATTGTAATGGGAATTATGAGATCATTTTGATTTTTTTCACTGTGATAAATTCTTTAGCTGTGACCATGGGGTTAATGAATGTTGTGTTCCTTGAGTTCCAAGATATGTTCGTGTTGATTTTCATTGATGATATCTTTGTGTACTCCACGTCTGAGGAGGAGCATGCAGAGAATCTTTGTGCCATTTTGGGAGATATTATCTATGAGAAGATGTTTCAGAATTCGATGAAGTGTGAATTTTGAGCTCAAGAAGTATGTTTATTGGGGAATGTCATGTCATTGTAGGGATTGGTTGTGGAGTTTTTAAAGATAGAAGAAGTTGTGTCTTGGCTGTCCCCTAAAACAGTGGATGATGTACAAAGTTTCCATGGTCATGAAAGCTATTACAGGTGGTTCGTAGCTGATTTCTCTAAGGTTGAGACTCCTCTAATAATTTTCACCAGACATGATAAGTCTTTCTTGTGGATTGACCATATTCATGAAATTTTTTAGTATCTGAATGAAAAGTTGGTTAGTGCCCCTATTCGTTGTCTAACAATATAAGGAGTTCAATTTGAGGTTTTCTATGATGCTTCACGTTTTGGGTTGGGATATGTTTTGATTAAATTGAGATTAATAATTTCTTACGGGTATTTTAAGTTATACCCCCATGAGAATAACTATTCCACCCATGATCTTATGTTCACAACAGTGGTGTCTTCCTATATGTTTTGGAGACATTGAATTATCGGATAGTGCTATGTGTTCTTCACCAATCATAAAATCTTTTGTTATGATTTCTCCCAGAGTGACATTAACTTCTCCTAGCATCAAAGAATTGAGTTCATAAAAGACTAATACTTTGAATAAATTTCACCTGGAATGTGAAATTTTGTAGAAGATTCAATGAGTAGGAAGCCTTTTAGGGATGTGGTTCATGAATCAAGAGATTCCTAGAGGGTGATGGAAGAACATTCATCTTTTCACCTAGATATGGGAGAAGTTAGGGGAATATGTTTTTTTATATGATGGTACATTCATGTTTGGTGCAGTAGGTGGAAGAGTCACAATTAGGGGATCTTGTGGTGGAGTTTTGGAGAGAACAAGTTGATTTTTATGAGGCCCCTAATGGTTGTTTTCATTATGAAAAACACTGATTATTGTTTTTCAGAAGTCATTTCATTCATTTTGAAATTTGTGATATGGATCTTAGAGAGTTCCATAGTTCACCCATAGCAGTACATGACATCATGATAAAGATGTACTGAGCCATGAGTGGTCTGTTTTGGTGGACTGGGTTGAAGCATGCATTTTTTGAGTTTGTGTCTAAATGTTTTGTCTATCAGAAGGTGAAGGCCATGAACTTCCATCCCAATATTTTTCCTGCAACCATTATATGTTCCTCAGTTGAAGTGTTAGGAAATCTCGAAGGAATTCCTTATTATTTTTCCTGAATATCATGGAGTTTGTAATGCTATATAAGAGGTATTTGATCATTTGAGAAATTAACCCACTTTATAGTGATCACATATTCGATCTCAGTGGAGGTTTTTTAGGGTAGTATCTGAAGGATTTGGGGAGACTCCACAGAGTCCCAAGGATAATAATTAAAGATAAATATCCTCATTATACCTCCAAAGTGTGGATATGTCTCTAGAATTCTATTGATTCTCCACAGTGCCTTAGCACTACTTTTCATCCTTAGATGGACGGTCAGACCGAGTGGACCATCCAGACACTTGAAGACATGTTGCGCACTTGATTCCTTGATTTGGGATGTTTTTGGATGAGGAAATTTCCCTTGGTTGAGTTCACTTAAAATAATATTTTCCACTCCATCATCAATATGGATCCATTTGAAGCCGTTTATGGCCAACCTTTCTATTCTCCATTATGTTGGACTAGGGTTGGAGAGTCAGTAATTCTCTATATGTAACAGGTACAAGATACAACAGAGATGCATTATATAATTTGCGAGAGGATGAAGGTAGTAAAATATCATCATAAACCCTCTTCTGATCATAGGAGGAGACCTATGGAGTTTTTCATTAGGGATTACATGTTTCTAAAGGTGGCTCTCTATCAATAGTAGTGATGGGTTGGTCATGGGAGTGATATTTTTCCTCTTTTTCTTGGGCCATTTGAGGTGTTGGATCATGTTTTATATTTCACATATCACATAGAACGTCACCTGTAGACGGGTCAGATACATGATTTTTTCACATGTTTCAGCACCATCGTTATCTTCATGAAAACTCTCACATCATTTATTAAGGTGATATCGATGTTAGAGAAGATTATACCATCTAGAAATTTCCTGTAGAGACTAGGACCTCCAGGAGAAGGTGTTGTGCAAGCGTGAAATCCCCTTGGTTCATGTCTTGTGGTAACATAGTGTCATGGGGGAGAGTACCTGGGATTTTGGGTCACACATGTGAACACATTTCCCTATTTTGTTTGATGTTTATATCTTCTCTTGTAACATTTTCAGTTTTATGGTCTTAGACCCTTAATGGTTATGAGATATAATTATCTAAATTATTTTTTGTTTCTTGAACAATTTTTAGAGGTAACACCCTCACCAGAGTGTTTCAGAGCTGGTTGTGGTTGTTTCATGGTATTACACTTGTTCCTATAGTGAGATGGTAAGATCATATGGTGTTGAATTTTTTTATAGGTATTTGAATGGGTGGATATTTAGAAGACCCATTTTCTATGTCATCTCTTCATTGGTTTTTAATTCTATAGGATAATAGTGTTCTGTGAGTTATCTGATGTAAGGATTTGGATCCACATGGATCACCCCTTTGTGTGTTTCGAAGGATCATGGAACACAAAGGAGGCTCGAGGGATATTTCGCGGTGTTTGGGAACTAAGAGATTGAAGTCAGGAGCTTTCACGGTTTTAATGTGGGTCTCACACCATGTTGAAATATTTCTCATTGTGAAAGGGGGTTTCATGTCGTAAAATATTTTGGGGTTTTAAAAATTAAAAAAAAATTAACAGGTGATAGTTTTTTTTGGCATAAAATAACCTTGTGGCATTACATGATATGAAATGGGATTACACGTCATGTAAAACACCACTTATTTAATGTTTTAATTGTTTTCCATTTTCTTGGATTTGTTAAATACTATGGATACAACAACAAAATATTGACTCCAGGTGACCCACCGAACCATTCTTCAACATTTTGGGGATTCCATTTTCAATGAATGATTCCTAGATCCCTCCTTTTATCTTTTAGGATATGTTTTCTATCCATGGTAGTTTCTACCTCCATTGTTTTGGTTCTTCAATAAATTTCTTCCTGATTATTTATTCCATATTACAGAAGGTGATCTCAAATGTTTATATTGGGTTTTTCTTTGTTGTGTGGTGGTGTAAAGGTGCTACAGAATCCTGGTATGGATTCAAAAATTCCAGGAGAAGAGATCGGGATCTGTTTCATTGATCTATTATCATGTGATGAGCATCAATGAACTTTTGAGGTAGGGGATTCATTGATTATCTATTTATTTTTGTTCAATCATAGAGCTATCATTTTTTAGCCCATTGGACTGCAATGAAATTAAACAACTAAATAGTTGAACTAAATTAAATAATTGGAATCGATTTCTTAGTGATGTTATTTCATTATACTGAGATAATGGTTTGCCTTTTGATTTTCTGGACAGTGTGATATATTTTTCATTCTTGTTTTAGCAAGTTGTTCTTGATGGAAATTGGTAAAAATTTTAATTCTATTATTAATTGAAAATTAGTTTTATAATTGGTTTAAGATTATGTTTTAATAAAATCAATTTTTATTGTTTTAATTTTATGACAATTAAAGTGATTAATGTATTCATGTTTAATATATTTCGTTAATGATACTGAAGCATGTTGTTGCCTATTGATAAAGGTATTAGAGGCATTTTAAATTGATTTTTTATTTAATTTTTGATAGTTTTTGATAGAATACAATTTAAATTTCTTATAATTAGAACCTATGAAAAATGAATAATTATATTCAAGATGGAAGAAGAACCAGTTTTTTGATAAATGATAATGCCTTTATAGGGCATGAGTTTCCCAAGACCCATATGACACAAATTGATCTCCCTGTATCAAAACTTCTCTAAGTCTAAATCCATAAGTGTTACAATACACTGTATACTCCTCACCTAGCCTAGGTAGGATCAAGATTGGTGCCAATGTCAAGTGATTATTTAACTCCTAGAAGTAAATATTGCATGATTCCATTCATTAAAACTTTATCCCCTTTTTATTAAATCCTGTAATAAGTATTTTCAATCGAGAAAAGTCTTGGATGAACCTCCAATAATATCCATCCAACCCCAGAAATCTTCAGATATCAAAAATTTTCTTGGGATTCTCCCAAGATACAACTACCTAAACCTTATCTGGGTCCACTAACACAACTTCATCCAAGATTATGTGACCCAAGAAGTGTACTTGGTAAATACAAAAATAACACTTAGATAGATTGGTGTATAGATGATGCTCTATCAGTGTACTTATGATGATGTCAAGGTGATGGGAATGATCATCAGGAGTTTTGGAGTACACTAAAATGTCATCCACAAACACTACCACAAACTGATCCAGGTATGGATGAAAGGTTATGTTCATCAAGTCCATAAAAACTGATGGTACATTTATCAACCCAAAATACATTACAAAAAATTCATATAGGCTATACCTACTTCTGAAAGAAGTCCTTGGTATATCAGAAGTCCAAAATCTCAACTGATGATATCCTGATCTCAAGTAAATCATTGAGAAAAAACAAGCTCCCCTCAATTGGTAAAAAACATAATTGATACGTAGAAGGGGATACTAATTCTTCATATTCATCCAACTAAACTTCTAGAAGTCAAAACAATAGTGTAGAGTACTATCTGACTTCTTAACAAACAACACAAGAGAATCCCAAGGTGACGTACTTGGTCAGATAAACCACTTATACTATAAATCCTCTACCTGAATATTGAGCTCCTAAATCTCTGTCGATGCCATTCTATAAGGTTTAATATAAATTGGCTCAGCCCCTAGAATGAGATCAATTGTAAAATCTACGTCTCTCTCATGTGGAATCCCTAAGAAGTATTCCCGAAACACATCATGAAATCTGTCCACTAATGGTGGAAATACATATTTCTTTATACCTCCATCATCCAGCAAAAGACTATCAACCTGGGTTGTGAGGTCTTCTAGTTGCTAATGAATTGGCCCTCCCAAAATTCTAGAGGCTTCTTCTTCAATATCATTCAGTGAAAGAACCTATTTGACCGCTTCTTTTTCTGATATCAGAAGCAATTCCAAGGATTTCTAAAGCATATAACCTCACTTCAACTACTTATAAGTGGACTAAGGGGAAGGATTCATATCATTTTCTATATACTTGTATTTAATCTTCTTCAATGATCGTTTATCAATTTGTATTGTCCTAAAAGGGATAATCCTTCCTCTCTTTACGGATGCAATTCCGACTCTTATTTCTCCCCATGCTCACAAGCCTATAAACTAGAACATCGTCCCCTATTTCTCCTGGTAAATCACTAGAACATTGATCACTAGAATCATTAACAATTAACTTCTTCCCATCCATGGAGTTTCTAACTTGGACCTTTTCAAGCTCCTTAACCATATCAACAATCCCTTTATTACTGTTACCATGTTGAACATCAGTGGTCAGGCCACCATATTGTGGAACTAGTGCAAATATTTCAAAATCCCCTAGGTTCAAGAACCCCATATTCTATGTATATTTAAATATATGTAATTTTGGAACAATTTTATATGTGTTAGAAACATATTATTTAATAATATTTCATTTCTTTTCAAAAATGAAAATAATTATATTTTCTAACAAAAAATATTCTGTTAAATGATTTTAAATTCATAAATATCTTTTATTAGTACAAGTGAATAGGATATGGTTTAAAATATCTATCATTGCCCATTTTTTCACTTTTCCTTTTATAGACACTTTTCTCCCCTAAAACTATATTATATAATTTTAATCATTAATAAAGTTAACAAAAAATAGTGTAGTGGAAAATAAAATCTGAACAAAATGATTTTTATAGTAGTTCAGATACCAAAGGATCCAATATCTACTCTTAACATTCTTATACTCCATGATCTGTATAATATTAACTAAAATACATGAATTTCTAATGATATGCACAATATTATATTAGACTACACTTTTAGGTGGAGGCACAACCATGATACATCCTAATTTTCATGGGGACTCATAACAAATTTACAAAACAAATCTTTTGTAATGTTACCAAAAACAATCTTTTATAATGTTAAAAAATAGACCCAAAAAACTATATAACATGATAATAGACAATAATATATAGTGAAAAATCATACACCATTCAAGAAAAAAGAGGTATAACAGTCATAGTAGATTGACTAGCCTTTTAAATTTATTGATTATTGTAATAATAATACAATAGAGACAATGATGGTTCTTATATTATTTCATGAAAAATATTTATACACTTACATCCTTCTCAAATTAATTTCCCATTATTTTATTCTGTATCATTTATATAGTTTATTCCATTTTTGTTCCACTCTTTCAGTTTTGTGTTCCTTTATATCAGAACTTATAATTGCTACACACAGCATATAACTAAAAAAAATCAAAATGATTAATAATATTGTTATTAATATTCTTTTAATAATTATTTCAACTGTAAAAAAATCAATATTAAATTGTAAAACATTCCAAACTACCATCCATGAAATAATGAAGTATTGTAAATTTGTCTAACACATTGAAACATTATCTTTAAAAAATAATCCTTGAATATATTTTCAATACACATTGAATAATTCTTGAGTTATTTTGATTCATTTTGTGTTTTGAGTATTCTTAAATGATGTTTTCATAAAATTAGTAATAAATATCAATTTCTATTAAATAAATAATAATTAAAAAATATAATCCCTTTAAAAATTTAATGTCCATAACATAAGGGTTATATTTCTTAATGTTTATTTATATAGGGATTATTTTTTCACAAACATGTTTTTACATTAAGATGAAAATATATAACATATGAATGGTTTAAAACATATTATGGATTATATTATACTATGTAATGATTTTATTTATCTTTATTCATAACTTAAGTTTAAAAATTTTGTTGCATAAGGTTATTTTGAAAAACAATAAGAATCATTTCAAAAATAATTCACTATGTCATTCTTGTAATAGTAAAAGTCCATGTATACATGAATTAATGTTAGTGTGTATTAATAAAAGAGGTAATATTCAAAATCATGTATAGTGTGATCTGTGTAATAAATAAAATCCATTTTCCCCATATACGTAAGTGTCCCATATATAGAAACATTTTATGTTGTATGATTTATTAAAATAAGATTACTTTATGTATGAATAAAAATGTAGATAAATTTTTAGTGACTTAACAACATAAGAGTCAATTGTATATCATATATGGATGATATATTTAAAAAAATGAGACTTAAAAATTATTTTTGAGTAAAATGGTTGGTAAAATTTTCAATAAAAAATAAAAAAAATAGTTTCACACAAAATTTAACTAATATATCTTAATAAAAAGTAGATAAATAGATAAATTATAAACAATTACAAAATAATTATTCCATGAATAATGATTTAAGTTTCAACACATTTACATTGTTCCATTTATATGAAGTGTAAGATTAAATAGAAACTTTTATTCTTTTCAAAATTCATATTCTACGATATAAGTAAAATAAAGATTTTATTTATTATGTGTGTAATTTTTACAATCATCAAATAAAAAAATAAAGTGGTAATGATAACCTAATTCAACAATCTTCCATCATTTAAAAATTATAGAACAATGTATTTAAAATAATAAAATACTCATATATTGTGTTTATGGTAAAAGGTTAATATTTCATACACATTTAGCTATCTAATTTATGTACAAAAAATAAAACTATGAATAAGGAATCAAGATTTATTTAAATACATATTGTAAATTTTAGTATATTAAGATATTTTTTAAAATTGACTAATGAATGTTTCAAAAATAATAATTTCATAATATTTAATCTAAAATATAAGTCTATAATTACTTTAACAGAATAAATATAATAAACATAGTAGTTTAGAAAATATAATGTTTAATATAGTGGATACTTCCCAAAAATTTTATATTTTTCTTCTAAAAATATGTATATTTATGAGTGTAAAAATAACCCTATAAAAGAATGAATTTTTCTACATTAGATCTTGAAAATAACTATATGTAATGATAAATCTTCCATACCCACCTTGAATATATAAATATTAAATAACATTTAAATTACAGTAAGATAAAACTAAATTTCCTCAAACTTCATTATAACAAATGGTTTTGTAGAGATCACATCCAATTGATCATCATTACCAATAGATAAAGTAATTGATAATTGTGTATTATAACACAAAGAAACTATAATTTTATTTAGATTATTATACACACCACTAGATATTTTTGTATCAATATTACATCCTCTCAAATTAAAAATAAAATAACTCATCAATTCAATAGTGGTTCTTAAAGGATAAAATAAACAAAGATTCATAAAATGTTTAACATATTTAATAATCCATTTAACATATTTTAATTGACTTTTAATGGTTATCCTGAAATCAAGAAAAAATGAATATAGAAAAAAAAATAAACTTTAGTTAGAAGAAATTAAATATATAAGATTGCCATTCATTCCTCTATAATGATTAATATTAATTAATTTTCCATTACCAAAAAAAATCTAATTTACAATGAGTAATAATAAGACAGATCATACATTTACTAGAATCAAGTCCAAATCTTTTAACTATATCTCTAGAATATTAAGAGTAATTTAGAAGAATTAAATCATTATTTTGATAATTTTGAAGTCTTATAATAGAATATAATTCTCTAATAAAATCATATTAAATTTAGATGTCATTAAATATATTTTTTTATAAATATGTCCAATGGAATATTAATAAAATAATTTCATCTACATGTATCTAAATAATATAAATATATTGAAAATATTTTCTTATAAGATTTGTGGGGTCAAAATCTAAATTTATTAAACCATTTTTCAATAGAAAAATTGATAATCAGTCATACCATGCTTTAGGATCCTTTTTAAGTCCATAAATATCTTATTAATGTTTTAAAACATAATTAATTAAATTTTTTCTTAATAATAAGGTGATTGTTTACCATAAACAAATATAGATATTAACCCATTAAAAATACATATTAGCATCTATTTGATAAATTTCAAAACTGTGATGATAATGAAATTATAATATAATTTAATTAGATTCTAATATAAGGATTAGTGAAAAATATTCTTCATAATCAATATCATCTTCTAAAAAATTCCCTTAGGGAACTCATCATAGCTTAATTTTATTTATTTATGATGATTCATCAATCTTATTTATAAATATCTATTTATACATTAATATATTTAAATTTTTATGTGGAATAACCAATTCCTAAACATTATTTCCTTAATATGAAATATGTTTATCATGCATAAATAAAATCTAGTTGAAATTTTTTTTGTATATTGAATAATAATTTTTTACAAAATCAAAAATAAAATAGAAATTAGATTAATTTTTTAAAATAATTTCTAGTTTCCACTCTAGAATCAATATATACAATAGTTTTATCAATAAAGTGATAATTAAGTGATTATTATCATATTTTAAGATGGTAATTCTCCCCCTCAACATTAGAATCCATTTTTGGATTTTAACTTTCTAAAAATTAATATTCTCTAAATTATTATTTAATATGACATTATTTAAATGATTTATCCCTTAAATATTTTTTATCAAATGTAACCTGAATAATTTCTCCAATAGACATAGATCATTTGTTATAGACTCTATAATATTTCATAAAATTATTACACATTAAAACATTACAATCATCATATTTAAAATCAAATTTAACAATATTATCTTTAGTCTTATGGAAATTGACTATACAACCTAAAAAAATAAAATTTATATCTTTAGGTTTCATCCATTTACATAATTAATATGGTTTTTAGATGAGGTATTTTAAAAATTATACTAAAATATTAATAATATGTATTTATAGTTTTATCCCAAATATATTTAGGTAATTTACACTCATTTCACACAGTTCTATCTATTTATTATAATATTAGATTATTCCATTTAAGAATACTATTTGTTTGGTGTACAAGGGGAAGATAAATTTGGATAATAACCATTTTATTACTATTTTTAAAAATTTCTTTTTGAAATTATCTTCCTCAATCATCAAATTTAGATATAGTGAAATAATATTTTCATTTTGAAATAATTTATAGTAAAAAGAAATTTTTGATAAATTATTACTTTTATGATCAACAAAAAAATTCCATGTAAATTTATTAAAATAATATATAACAAAAAATATATTTCATACCCCCATGAAATATAATTTTAATAGGTCAAAAAAAGTCATGGTGAACATAATGTATTGGTCTATTAGTGTAAATTTTCTTTATTATCCAAAATGGATCGTTGTTTTATTTTCCATTCATGTATGCATCAAACACATAAAACATTTTCATTATTTAGTATTTTTAGTTTTAGTATTCCTTCATGATTTGAAATTTTTTGAAATAATCTAAATTTAACATTGTTAAGCCTCCGATTTTAAATGATATTATCATTATGAAGAACATCTCACCAATTTATATTTTGAACATTTATTTAAAAAAAATTATAAAATATATATATTCAATATTATTAGAATAAGATAATATAGGATTATATTTAAAAGTAATAATTTTATCATTTTTAAAATTAAAATTCCATAAATTATTTGATAATTGAGAAATTAAAATCATGTTATTATATAATCAGTTAAAAAATATAACTTTATTAATAATTATATAGTTAGATAATATAATTTCACCTAATCCTTTTTCCTTTCGTTTGTAATTGTCTCCAAAAGTAATAGTTCCTCCATCACATCTATTTTATGAAATGGGTCTAGATGGTTCATTATTCAAATTCATAGTACATTAATTTTCAATCTATCATAAATGATTCTTGAGACATATAAATAAATATTCCTTATATATTTAATTAATAAACTATTTTGGTACCCATGTATCTTTGGGTCCAATAAGGTTGGAAAATTTTTTTTAGGAACCAATAAATATTTTTAAATTGATATTTGTAGTTATCATCAAATATGAATATATAGAGATATGATATTTATATTGTACTAAATATTTTATATGTCTATGTGATCATTCACTAGTATTATGTCCCTTCATTATACATGTAAAATAAAAGCTGTAATTATTTTACCTTTTCAATGTCTAAAAATGAAATTTTTTTACATATGATGTAATTTCCAATCATATCCAAAATCATTATTATTTTATTTCTTATTTAAATACTTTAATTTTTTCGTAAAAATTTATTTTTTAATCAAATATTGATAAATTTTCCATCAAAATTTATGTTTTATTCTTCTCTTTTTTTATTCATTTTCTGAATAACCATTACATATTCATAATCTTTTTCATTAAAAATAGACTAAGTGTTTTTAATTTTTATATTTTTTGTTTAAGAACGTCTTTATCATTAGTAAATTTCATATTTCTTTCATTGAGTTCATTATATAATCCATGAGATCTAAAGATAGTTTTTTTCTTCATTTAAATTTATTCTTGTAACTCATTAAGACATTGTTTATAAAAATAATAGTCGAATCCAGAATATCTAGAATAAAGATAAAATCCCTTACATAATTCTTATATCCAATGATGATTTTTTTTATTTTTGTTATTTCTGTATTCTTCATTATAATTAAATTCATGAGTACATCACAAGCTTGTAGTAAAATCCTTTTGTTTCCATTTTTGATCTTTTAATCCTTAATTTCAGTTTCTAATATTTTATTGTATAATTTTTTATTTCTTTTCTTTATAAACTAAAATATTGTAATATATGATGAATTATAATTATAATTTATATTAACATTCCAATTACTTTTATGATAATCTTTTCTAGTGTAACTTTTAAATAAGTTATTGATACCTTTATTTCAATATATTATTTTGTAGAATCAAGTCACATAGAGAACTAGTTATTAATTTTCACTTACCTAAAGTTTATATTTAGAATAATTTGATGAAAAAAAATTAATGGAATTTAAAACTACACGTTTCTAAATATTTTTAATTTTAATAGATTCTTTTTATATTCAGATCATATTGATGATGTTAGTTGATGATTTCACCAAGAGTATATTCCTTGAAATTTTTCTTTAAATAAACAAAAACATTATTGGGGAACCAATTAATGTGTTGTGGTATAATAAATATTTCAAACATAAAATTATTATTTAATACTTCTGTTAGATATGTCTTCCCAATCCCACAGCTGGTGATTCCACACAACATTTCATTAATAGTTTTGTCTTCTCAAAACTCAAGTCGTAATACATATAATAAAACATATCTAATATAGTTATTTTAAATTTATCTATTACATAGTGATAAAATTGAAAAAATTATAAATATAATGATTATTTTTATAAGTAGATATGTGATAGAAAAAATTTCATATAATTTAACAACATAGAATATTCATGATTTTCTAGTTAACAAAATACTTACTTAAATCATTACCAGTAAGAGAATCATGGTATGAATCATGTAATTTATAAGGATATAATATTTTGGTCTTTTTATCAATGATAAATATTTTTTGGTAGGATTAATTCATTATTTTCAATATTCTTGATAAATTACATAATTGAAATGATATTTTTGAAGAATATAATTATCATTTAAATATTAACCTATTATCATAGATATACCATTCCCATATAATCCTCAGAAAAGGTTAGACCATAAGAATTATCTAACAAATCAAATATCCAATTAAAATTATTTTCAAATGTGATATTATTGATGAAATGATTAAAAGTGGGGTGAATATACAAGATTAAATAATTTTGAATATTTTCAGTGTCAATGAAATTAAACAGTGGGAAATAAAATATGAACAAAATGATTCTTTTGATATCTTATATAAAATGTTATCTTATATATACTCTCCATACCCCTATACTATTTAAGATGTATGAAAAACACTAAAAGACTCAAATTTTGTATGATATCTTCAAATATAATGAAAAATATCTTTTCTAGTGGAGGCACAACAACAACACAACCATACAATTAAAGGGGATTCAAAACCTAATTAAAAAATAATTAATTTATAGGTTTAATTTATAAAACTAGATTTTGTTAGTGAAAATAATAAACCAAAAAAAATGACTGATAGAAAATATAATAAGATATTATGAAAAACACAAACACTGGTTTAGAATAAATGTGGTCGAATTGTTGTTGCAGCTTTACGTGCCTTTTAAAATCCTTTAATAATTTTATAATTAAGTACACTCTGATCATGGAGGGCCTATTATTTTTAATTTATTATATTTTTAATACTTATCACCTTCCTGGATTATGTTTACATAGTTTTATATTGTATTAATTATTTGTTATATGTTAATTTTCACATTTTATATATCTTCACCTTAATTTATATAAGAATCGATAATATCTATAGAAACTCTATAATTGTTAGAAAAATAAAA
This sequence comes from Viscum album, assembly GCA_963277665.1. NCBI lineage: Eukaryota > Viridiplantae > Streptophyta > Magnoliopsida > Santalales > Viscaceae > Viscum > Viscum album. The sequence continues at coordinate 674,094,974 of OY728133.1, forward strand.
AATAAATATAAATAACTATAAAAATTTTCTCACCATATTTTTATATAATAAAAATAAAATTTTAATACATAGTCTAACATTCCAATATATCATCCTTGAAATAAAAAACTACTTCAGAGTTGACCAGTCCATTGAAATAATCTCTCTAATTATCATAATTTAATATCTATTTTAACAATAAATAATTATCCCTATGTTCTTGTGATTTAGTTTGAATTTTTTATATACATTACATAAAAATATATAAAATCAGTTTTAAATAATTATTTTAATAAAATAAACTTTAATTTGATAATCTAATCTCCAAAAAGACATTTCCTATATACAATTATTGACTCTCACAAAGATAAATTTTACATTGAGATCATTTTTACATAAATATTTTTTTTCATAAACTGGAATATATTTAATATAAGGGTGATTTATGATTTTATAAAGATCATATTTATCTTTAATCGTGTCATAAGGATCAAAAAAACATTGTGAAATAAGTTTTTCAAAAATAGTGAGGATTATTTCAAAAAAACCTATAAGACATTATTTTATTGGTCAAAAATCAACATACAGGTTAATTCATGTATGAGTGTATTCAAAATTAACATAAGAATGAAAATTACATAAAACTTTTTCAGTATAATAATTAAAATCTGTTAACCCTATGTATTTAAGAGTTCCATAATTTGAATAAGTCTATATGACATACAAATTAATCATATAAGTGTACTTTAAGTATGAATAAAATACTTACATTTTATTGGGAAATAGTAAAAAAAAAGATTCAGTAGTATCACATATAAAGATAAGATAATTAAAAAAATTTGAGACTCTTGATTATGTAGGAGTAAAATAGTTTTATAAATTTTCTAGAAAGTGCATACAATCAGTTTCACACTGAATATACAAAATTTAATATAATAATAAATAATTAAATGATAAATTATTATAGTATTATTAAATAATATATAAAAAATTTATTATTACACAATTAAAATTCATTTCTACTATATGTTGTGAAAATTTAAAAAAAAAACTTTTATTCTTTTTAAAAAACATTTTAAATGAAAAAAAATAAAATAAGGATTTCATAAATAATTGAGGACATTGTAATTATCAAAACATTATAAAAAAATGTTGGAAATAGACACTCACTCAAAAATTATTCCAAAATCTTAATGTAAGTCAAGGTATTTATTAGAGAGTTTTTTTATAAAAATAATATAAAATGAAACCACCACATCTATATATAACTTCACTAAAACATCTACCAAATTTAACTCCCTAATCACTGTGAAATTATTTAACTTTGTTAACCCATCCACAATTAACCATTTGTTTTCACATCCATCTGAAGACTAAAAAAAGTAACAAATTATCTTAAATTATCAACAAATTTCCATTATAGAATATACAATGTTTGTAATAGACATGTTGAAACTCTATTTTTAGATTTCACCCTCTTACAAACTGAACACTGATACGTGAACTTTTCTAAATACCCCTTCTTCAATGACCACCAAGACCTTCTCCTAAAATAATTATTCATCATATATATACAATGATGATATTATAGAGTTGTGATATGAAACACATTATAACAAACTTATTTACTCACTAATATAAGGAAGTGATTTTAATGAAAAACAACTCAATATTGATCATCCATTGAAAATTCCTATGTTGAATCTCTACATATGTTATGATCTCTCCATAACAATAACTTAGTATCATCTAACTAAGACTCATCAATAGAGAAAATTAAGGATTAATGAATAATAATCTAATATATTAAATATCTATGAATGATTTCTTAACTATCTAGATATAAGGATGTAAAATCCTCCCTCTTTTAGCTATGCATCACCAGCATCAATAAAAATATCACCATGTGACTTCATGCTTATTGAATAAGCTACACTATTACCTTTCCACATAGGGTATAATATCTCAAATCCATAATCCAAAAATAACACCATCTATCTTTACTGATTAAAATTCAAATCTCATTATAAATATATATATATCATGATCTTAACATATAGTATGATCATATAGAAATTTTTGATGAGATAATTCATCTACAATGTCATATAAAATACTATCATTGAATGAATGAAATCATAGGTAACATAATTAGATTCATAAGGATGTAACTAATAAGAACTATATGTGATCATTAATCTTTTATGTGTCATAAAACAACCTTTACTCTGATTATAATCATAAAAAATATCATAAAAATAACACACACATTTAGAATATTATAAATATTATCATTTATTAGCATCTATTTCAAATAATCAGACATTACCACACATTGATTTTACACTTATAGTAAAGGTTTTTCATATTCAAAGTTATAAAATAGGCTACAATATAAGATAATTAAATCAAAAAACTTTTATAATAGATTTTAAGTACATGGAAAATATAAATCTATTCAATATTTATATGGACTACCAAAGAAAAAACTACTTCAATATTCAAGGGTTCAATATTCACACCCTCTTAAGAGACATCATTCACATTTTTTAATGGTTGGGGACGAAGCCCAATTTTATTATTTAATGTAATGACCTATTTAAAATGAGTAGAGGGAAACCCATTACATAGCCCGAAGGCCCAAGGCCAAGTGGCCTGAATATATGGTTTAAAAGCCCTTTATTTTTTTTGGCCCAAAGAGCCCCTTGGAGAATAGTACTGCTACAGTACCTGGGCTACTACAGTACCTACTATAGTATAACCACCGCTATAGTTCCTTCTACAGTTCCTCCATCGCTACAGTGTCACCACCGTTATAGTCTACCGCTGCTACAGTACAGCTACAGTGCTAGTTCAGTGCCCCGGAAATCAGTCCCTACCTGGATTGGATCTTGGGTCTTTTGGATGCCAAGCAGGAGATTATACCACTAGGGTACATGCTTGTTGGGAGAGATATCATTCACATTGAATCATACCTCACATATCAAAAATTTATACATGGATTGCTTCTCAAAAAAATCTCATCAAAGGAATTCCATAACAGTCCTAAAATGTTCAACATGATCCTTTTCAATATTTAATATAATAGAATTTCTTCAATGAACAGAGCCAAAAACTATGCCACTAACTCACAAAAAACCCAATTTCATAAATTCCATGAATATAGATATGGAATTCGTGACATTTAAACACATATCCATAGACTTCAACATTTTATAATAAAACAATAACAAAGTCATATAATCTCTTCCTCTATTACCCTCATCTAATGAAACCCAAACTATAAATATATCTTTACTAAATTACTAACTCCCTTAAACAGATTGAATAAACTATAAATCAATAATATGGGACAATATTTCCTCATAATCATATGATTCAACTCACATTCATTGATGGAAACCCTCAAACAATCATCCCCTTTGTTTGAAAATAATATAGGAGAACCCAAAGGTGACATAATGGGACAGATGGAACCCTTCTATAATAGAAAAAATTTAATTGAATCCATAGTTCTATCATCACTAAGGTTGATGTATTTTAAGGATACATAGAAATAAAATAATCATAAGGTTTAAACTATATCCCAATTTTTCTTCCATATAAAGGGTTTAGTGTTAAAATCATTTTCATAAAAATATTAAAGAACTCAACAATAACATTGGTAAATATTATTGCCTAAATATTCCCCAAATCCAATATCAATTACGCCAACTAATATGAAAAAGTTCCCTATATCTTTTACACAATTCAACAATTTAAATCTCTAATGAAAATTTCACTCTTACCTTCCACATCATGGATAATTATTCTCCCCTAATATAAATTTTTCATAACCTACATAGACCTAAAACACTCCATGGTAAGGGGGAAATCATATGGTCGTGTATGTATAAAAAAAATTATACCTTTGAATGATGAGGTTGCATCATCATCTTATAACCCTTACATGCCTCAAACAAGATATACTAACCTTTAACTAATATAGTTAATACTAATGGAACTGGAATCCTATTCAAATAGACTAAGGCAGTTGTAACACCCCGAGATTTTATGAAAAATATTCTTTTTAATTTCACTAATGTCTTGTGTTGTACGCTACACCAAAAGGATCTTGCACAACACGCATCCTTGACTTGCCTTGCATTACACGCAATCGCGACCTTCCTCGATAGCGTGTGTAGTACGCAATAACGAGTTTCACTAAACAACAATATGCTATTAAAATATTATTAAAACTAGCCGTTATGAATAGTAATAACCACTTTTTGAAATTTTGTAAATTTTATTTTTCAAAATGGAATTCATTTTTGTATTCGTAATATCGAAATTATCTTAGGGTGAAATTTTGGTGATTTTCGGATAACTTTCATATTTTGATGAATAGTGAAAATTACTAAATTTTAATTAAAAACAACTTTTTCAATCGAAATAATTAGTATTGATAAATTATTAATTTGAGTGGTTTTAAAGTATATTTAGAATATATTTTTACAATTTAATACAATGTTGGTCATTGGATGTAATTTCACATTTAAACCAGACAGAAACAAGTGTCAATCTTTTGATAGTTATAATTTCTTAAGAACACGCTATTTGTGTTGACGACGGTAATTAATTTTTAAATTAATTAATGAAACTGATATGTTTTGAATTTGGTAAAATAGAAATCATTTTTGAGTTTATAATATCTAATATACCTTAGGCCTAATTTTTGGTATTTTTCTGAAAACTTTAAATTTTTGATGAATAGTGAAACCACTAAGTGGTAGGTTAAAAACTGAATTTTGCATAAAACATAATTTTACCGCTTCTGTGAATGGAATTTCAAAAATCCGACAGACACGGTTGATATCAGTAAGTAAAATGTGGTTCAATTAGATAAAAATAATTTTTTGGTGAATAGTAACTTTTTACTTTTTTTACCGCGGTTAATAGTAAATAGGGTAACTAAGGGTAAATATGATATTACTATTACCCTAACACATGTCCTAATTCTATTGGATAAGTGTAATTCGACCAAAAACAACCTTATGAATGTAATATAACCATTTAGGTCCACTTGGATTAGATTATGACATTCAATATTATTTTATTTAATGAATAGTTAAAATAGTTAAAATCAAAGTTTAATAACTAAAACATTTTTAATATGGGGTTATACATAAGATAAATTAGACTATAAATATTAATTAGAAAGATAAAAATATTTCTTACATAATGATATTTTATTTATAATTTTTAGACTTTAAATAAATTAATTTATTTATGACACAACGATGATGCAGTAATTACCCTTTTAAGGAAATGTTAACATAACTGATGTTATAAATGCTCAAATAAATGTAAATTGAGACTTTTTATGAATTCCACTAATTTTCTAGGTTACTGTGATATATTAGTGTTGATTTAATCAACTTGGTTCGAACATATAACTCTATTATGACTTTCACAAAATTCATATATCAAATAGTGTCAAAATTGACACAAAATAGTTTTTAAATCAAATATTATATTATTAATTGTTATTTTATTCATAAAAATATAATTATCGGCCAAATGACTTAGATAAAGATATATATATTAATAATAAACAACTTGGGGTTCGTTTGGCATGTTATAGTAAGTGTATTAACCATATAGTGTAAGAAAACAAAAAGTCAAGGTAAAAGTTAAATTATTTAACTTAGAGTTAAATCTAATTGATAAGGTTAAAATAATAACCTAAACTTGTCTAAATCCTATTGGTTGATAGGATTTAGACCCATCCACTCTTTACCTTCGAAATAAGACCCTTTGGAACCATTATAAACCGATTTTGACTTTAATATAAAATAATATTTTGAGATATTCCTAAGATGCCCCTCTCCTCCCTTATAAAAGGGCACCTCCTCCCCCTCCTCCTCACACAAATTTGAGCGCTCAAGCACGGCCAACCCCTGAAAAAATCCCTTCTCCACTTCCCTATAATAATCCTAGAGGTCTTGGTCTTATTCAAAGACCAATCTTAGTTCCCTAAGTGGATGATTCAAAGAGGCGTTTCAAAGAAGAGGTAATATCCATTACCGATCTTTTCAACTTCTTTCTTCTTCAACTTCTTCTTCTTTAGTTGTTTCATGATAAAGTAATAACATAATTATTACTTACAAACTGATATGTTATTATAAATATGAAACAACCCTAATTCACCTTCTATCCATCCTACGGAAAAATGAAATCACCGCGCGTGCGTACGTACGGAATACCGTCTCCGAGCCATGGTGTAATCTATTTTCCACCATCACCTTACAAGGATGGGTATAATGGTGTTATGAGTAACTATATATGATTATTATAAAGTTATATTGTTACTGAAATAGTATAAATACACTTAAATACAATTTCACGATCATGGGAACAATATCATCGCTCGTGCGTACGTACGGAATACCATCTCCACGATGTGATGCGACTCGTTCTACATGATCATCATTACATAGTAATTATATAAATGAATTGAATGAATAAATATGATATATGTTACACTAATACCATTCTGGATATAAGGTATCTATAACCTTAAAATAAGAATAAGAATTTATTCGGCAAAACACGCATAAGAACAAAAGGCAATAAAGACCCGAGTAACAAGTAACAATGAAATATTACTAATAAGAAGCTAAGAATGTGACCATATATGATATCATATCAATATGTATGATTCTGGAATAAGTCAATAACATTATTTAAACCATTATACAGGAGCTTCGGACACGTACAAAGAAAATCGGAACTAAGGTAAGGGAAATATCACAATCTCATTTTTATCCGAGATTGTTTATACTTTGTCATTTACTGGGGAGTATTTTATCATCCGCATCCATGTTTCCTCAGTATGTAATATTATTTCCATCCACCTACAATTTTTTAAATCCAATTTTACCCTTCGGTGAGTTTTTAGTAAAGGATATGAAAGTAATCTTTTGTCGTTTTTCGTACGAGGTACTTTTTTACTTTTCCGACAAAAGTACGAAGAATGTTCTTTTAACTTATACGACATGAATAGATTTTTAAACCATTACTTCCAAGAATCTTCCTTTAAAAGATTTCATGTTTATTTTTAATCAACTTCTTTTAGTTTAGAATTGTATGACATGTTAAGAAAAAAAAACTATTTTTGAAGTAGAAAAGATATTTTCTTCAAAATGGAGTTAAAGTGTTTTATCAAAATTATTTTCCATCTAAGATAATAAAGGGTTCTGTTTCTATCCCTATTATTACATGGATTTGATTATGTTGTGATGGAAATATTTTTATGAATTCCTTTATCTTATATGAATTGTTTTATGATGTCATGTTGTTTAAGAATCCCATTTTTAGTACATGGGTTATGCAATGATGTATGATTTATGATTTTGTGGCACACATAAGAATAGTATCATTATGAGATGGGTGGGACCTATATCTCCCTCCAATGCATTGGGTAAAGATTTTATATCTCATGAGATAGACATGGCTGGAATGGTAGGTTATACCGGTTCAGTGAAACAGGACTAAAACGAGGGTGACTCGGTTCAGAAAGGGACTTTGTCCACTAAGATAGTCTTGGCAATGAGTCTTGACTAATAAGAAATGATTCTCTATGATTATGTATGTATACCACAAAGTTTAATGTTTTAAGTTATGATTATTGTGATTACATTTCACTGCCATGAGTTATCCCAGGTTATGAAATTATGATCTCTTTTACAGGTTAAGATTTCCAAAAGTTATGTGCTTATGTATATGATGTGATTGATATTTCTTTTGTTTACCCTTACTGAGAATTTGAGCTCACCCTTTTATGTTTTCTTTTCCTCAGGATATAAAGAAAGGTTTTATGTACAAGAAAAAGAAAGATCATTATGGGAGATGTTGAAGATCTTTCACCAGGATTAGAAGATTATATTCCGAGTTTCCAAAGACACTAAACTATTACGATCCTTATGTGTGTGTTTTTGTTATGTACTAAGTATTCCGCAAATGTAATGTAATATCCATGTAAGTCAGGCTTCGGGTCTCTACAGTTGGTATCAGAGGAAAGGTTTAGTCAACCTTTGGAAACTAGGATGCGAAAACGTTAGTGAGATCCCTAGAGATATTTCTAAGGTATGTCTAGGGATGTCCATAAGGTTAAGTATACGTATAGTTTATAGTACTAGAATTACGCTAACGATCATTGAATTAAACCTAAAATGTTATATATTGAAGGTACTCCCCCTTTATTATGTTTTTTCCCTAGTATGTTTTTTGCCTCTCACATTATTCTTTTTGGGTTTTAGATGATGGCTGTAACCCGAAGGAACCGTGTTGATCAATGCAATGGACAATGCAATGATTGTCCTCCTGAACAAACAAATGTTATGGGAGATGGAGTGAAAAATCTTATTGCTATACTTACACAAACTATGAATCATTCTGGACTTCCAAATGAGTAGAGAAGGGAACAATATTCAATTGAGTCCTTCATGAGGCAACGTCCACCTTCTTTCAGTGGGTCTTCCGATCCACTTGTTGCTGAACAATGGATCAGTACCACTGAAAAGATATTTTCAATTCTTCAATGTTCTGGGCATGATAAAGTCATCTTAGCAGTATATCGTTTGGAAGGTGAAGCTGATCAATGGTGGAATCTTATCAAGAATACAAGGCCAAGAGATGAAATTGTGTCTATGGAATGGGATGAGTTCAAGAACTTGTTTTTCAGTAAGTACTTCCCTCGTATTCTTCGAACAAAGATGGAAAATGAGTTTCTTGAGCTGAAACAGAAGGATGATGAATCTGTTGGTATATACGAAGCGAATTTTACAAGACTTGCAAGGTATGCATCTGGCATTATCATCCAACCTGAAAGTAAAGTTGATCGATTTTTCAGTGGCTTAAAACCAAGTCTTCGAAAGGAATTAGCTATAAGAGACTTCAGTTGCTATGAAGAAATTGTGCGCTGTGCTATAAAGGTAGAAATGGAAGTTGGTGTTACATATCCATCTCATGGTTTTGAAAAGAAACGAAAGATGGAGTTCAAGGAGAAATCTCATAATAATGGTGAAAAGAAGATGAATGTTTCCTTATGCAGAAATTGTGGAAAGAAGCATGGTGGAGATTGTCTTAAAGGTACTAGAAAATGTTTTAAGTGTGGAAAAGAAGGTCATCGAGTAGCTGAGTGTTGAAGTAATGGAAAAAGGGTTTCTAAGGATGTGAATAAAGAAAACACTACAGAGAACGCACCACCAACACTTCAATGTTTCAAGTGCAAGGAAATGGGGCATTATGCTAATAAATTCCCTAATCTAAGGATTAGTGATGATCGACATGAGCAACCGCTTAAGGAAAAGGACAAAGGGAAGTCACATGCGATCACTATTGGCGATGTTGAATATGACAACAATGTGGTGGAATGATTAAGTGTTTATGTAATGGGATTCCAAAATAATTTTGTATCATAAAGTATTGGAATATTTATGTATTGGTCTAATGTGGTATTCAAAGTGATTGAGATATTTTTGTAAATAAGATGATATGTTCATAATGAAGGGAAAACGAGAAAATGAAATGTTTAACAGTATTCATGAGCTCATGATTGATATAAGGACTAAGTGATATCATGGTTTGAGTATATAGAATTTTGAGGATTTTGGTATGTGGAAAGTGTTATCTTTTAAGAGCATTCATGTTTTCACTAAGGTTCAATGGGTATTCCAGAGAGTACATGATTAAGGCCTTTGAATGTTTGGAATGTGACAAACAAGACATATTTTATGATATATGGGGATCAACGATGGTATTAAATCTCTGGTAATCGTTTTCACTATATTATGAGAGTGGACTGAAGTATTATGGATAAGCCTAAATATTGGAATGGATTATGTTGGACATAAGTTAGTATTGTTTAAGGATAGAAGTTTTTTTCGATATTATTGATGGGATGTTATAGTAATATAGTTTTAGAAAAAGGAAAACCTGCAGGACGGGCGACAGCCCATCGCGTCGGACAAGGCTGTGGGAATCGAACCCACAACTGAAGTGTGACTGGCCTTTATCGCCTACCACTGACCTACAGGAAGTCCTTGTTTATTAGAAACTAGTTTAATTATATTACGCAGTATGATATATGAAGTATAAGTCCATTTTAGGAACCCTATATGATGAATCTCACTATAGATGGAATTATGTTTTTTTTGATAACTTTTCTAACCTTTTGTTTGAGATAGATGGAATGACCCATCATTCTATCACATGATCTACTAACACATCACGAATGACAAATTCAACTTTATTTCTTTAAGAGATGAAGTGGAAATTGTCCAAAGAACGAAAAACGGTGAGACTATACCAAAATCACGAATGTATTTCTTCTAATTCCAATTTCATCAACTTTAGGGAAATGATATTGAAAACCAAAAATGTTGTCCTAGTGATCTTATATCTGATGAATTGGATGGTACCCTAGATCATCACAAATTTATGTCTTTGCGATTGTTGACTTTTTCATAGCCATGTTCTCTTCCACTCTCCATCAGAACATGATGGTTATATTTCTCTTCCATATCCATATTTTCACCTATGTGGAAACCCAGTGATTAGTTTATTTGGGTAACCGTTACGTTTCATACTTTTGTTTTTAAAGATTGGTTTTTTATTCCTTTTTACGAGGTGGGTTTCGATTAAAGAAACTTTCGAATAGTAAATCATTTATAACCCCCGACGAATTTCGAGGGCGAAATTCATTTTAAGGGGGGTTGAATGTAACACCCTGAGATTTTATGAAAAATATTCTTTTTAATTTCACTAATGTCTTTTGTTGTACGCTACACCAAAAGGATCTTGCACAACACGCATCCTTGACTTTCCTTGTATTACACGCAATCGTGGCCTTCCTCGATAGCGTGTGTAGTACGCAATAACGAGTTTCACTAAACAACAATATGCTATTAAAGTATTATTAAAACTAGCCGTTATGAATAGTAATAACCACTTTTTGAAATTTTGTAAATTTTATTTTTCAAAATGGAATTCATTTTTGGATTCGTAATATCGAAATTAGCTTAGGGTGAAATTTTGGTGATTTTCGGATAACATTCATATTTTGATGAATAGTGAAAATTACTAAATTTTAATTAAAAACAAATTTTTAAATCAAAATAATTAATAGTGATAAATTATTAATTTGAGTGGTTTTAAAGTATATTTAGAATATATTTTTACAATTTAATACAATGTTGGTCATTAGATGTAATTTCACATTTAAACCAGACATAAATAAGTGTCAATCTTTTGATAGTTATTATTTCTTAAGAACACGCTATTTGTGTTGACGACGGGAATTAATTTTTAAATTAATTAATGCAACTGATATGTTTTGAATTTGGTAAAATAGAAATCATTTTTGAGTTCATAATATCTAATATATCTTAGGCCTAATTTTTGGTATTTTTCTGAAAACTTTAAATTTTTGATGAATAGTGAAACCACTAAGTGGTAGGTTAAAAACTGAATTTTGCATAAAACATAATTTTACCGCTTCTCTGAATGGAATTTTGAAATTCCGACTGACACGGTTGATATCAGTATGTAAAATGTGGTTCAATGAGATAAAAATAATTTTTTGGTGAATAGTAACTTTTTACTTTTTTACCGCGGTTAATAATAAATAGGTTAACTAAGGGTAAATATGATATTACTATTACCCTAACACATGTCCTAATTCTATTGGATAAGTGTAATTCGACCAAAAACAACCTTATGAATATAATATGACCATTTAGGTCCACTTGGATTAGATTATGACATTTAATATGATTTTATTTAATGAATAGTTAAAATAGTTAAAATCAAAGTTTAATAACTAAAACATTTTTAATATGGGGTAATACATAAGATAAATTAGACTATAAATATTCATTATAAAGATAAAAAGATTTCCTAAATAATGATATTTTATTTATAATTTTTAGACTTTAAATAAATTAATTTATTTATGACACAACGATGATGCAGTAATTACCCTTTTAAGGAAATGTTAACATAATTGATGTTATAAATGCTCAAATAAATGTAAATTGAGACTTTTTATTAATTCCACTAATTTTCTAGGTTACTATGATATATTAGTGGTGATTTAATAAAATTGTTTAGAACATATAACTTTTTTATGACTTTCACAAAAATCATATATCAAATAGTGTCAAAATTGACACAAAATAGTTTTTAAATCAAATATTATATTATTAATTGTTATTTTATCCCTAAAAATCTAAGGTTCTGCAAAATGACTTATATAAGGATATATATATTAATAATAAACAACTTGTGGTTCTCTTGGCATGTTATAGTAAGTGTATTAACCATATAGTGTAAGAAAACAAAAAGTCACGGTAAAAGTTAAATTATTTAACTTAGAGTTAAATCTAATTGATAAGGTTAAAATAATAACCTAAACTTTTCTAAATCCTATTGGTTGATAGTATTTAGACCCATACCCACTTTACCTTCGAAATAAGACCCTTTTGAACCATTATAAACCGATTTTTACTTTAATATGAAATAATATTTTGAGACATTCCTAAGTTGCCCCTCTCCTCCCTTATAAAAGGGCACCTCCTCCCCCTCCTCCTCACACCAATTTGACCACTCAAGCTCAGCCAAACCCTGCCAAAATCCCTTCTACACTTCCCTAGAATAATCCTATAGGTCCTGGTCTTCTTCAAAGACCAATCATAGTTCCCTAAGTGGATGATTCAAAGAGGCGTTTCAAAGAAGAGGTAATATCCATTACCGATCTTTTCAATTTCTTTCTTCTTAAACTTATTCTTCTTTAGTTGTTTCATGATAAAGTAATAACATAAGTATTAATTACATACTGATATGTTATTATAAATATGAAACAACCCTAATTCACCTTCTATCCATCCTACGGAGAAATGAAATCACCGCGCGTGCGTACGTACGGAATACCGTCTCCACGCTGTGGTGTAATCTATTTTACACCATCACCTTACAAGGATGGGTATAATGGTGTAATGAGTAACTATATATGATTATTATAAAGTTATATTGATACTGAAATAGTATAAATACACTTAAATACAATTCCACGATCATGGGAACAATATCATCGCTCGTGCGTACGTAAGGAATACCGTCTCCACGATGTGATGCGACTCGTTCTACATGATCACAATTACATAGTAATTATATAAATGAATTGAATGAATAAATATGATATATGTTACACTAATACCATTCTGGATATAAGGTATCTATAACCTTAAAATATGAATAATAATTTATTCGGCAAAACACGCATAAGAACAAAAGGCAATAAAGACCCGAGTAACAAGTAACAATGAAATATTACTAATAAGAAGCTAAGAATGTGACCATATATGATATCATATCAATATTTATGATTCTGGAATAAGTAAATAACATTATTTAAACCATTATACAGGAGATTCGGACACGTACAAAGAAAATCGGACCTAAGGTAAGGGAAATATCACAATCTCATTTTTATCCGAGATTGTTTATACTTTGGCATTTACTGGGGTGTATTTTATCATCCACATCCATGTTTCCTCAATATGTAATATTATTTCCATCCACCTACAATTGTTTAAATCCAATTTTACCCTTCAGTGAGTTTTTAGTAAAGGATATGAAAGTAATATTTTGTCTTTTTTCGTACGAGGTACTTTTTGACCTTTCCGACAAAAGTACGAAGAATGTTTTTTAACTTATACGACATGAATAGATTTTTAAACCATTACATCCAAAAATATTAATTTAAAAGATTTCAAGTTTATTTTAAATCAACTTCTTTTAGTTTAGAATTGTATGACATGTTAAGAAAGGAAAACTGTTTTTGAAGTAGAAAGGATATTTTCCTCAAGAATGGAGTTAAAGTGTTTTATCAAAATTATTTTCCATCTAAGATAATAAAGGGTTCTGTTTCTATCCCTATTGCTACATGGATTTGATTATGTTGTGATGGAAATATTTTTATGAATTTCTTTATCTTATATGAATTGTTTTATGATGTCATGTTGTTTAAGAATCCCATTTTTACTACATGGGTTATGCAATGATGTATGATTTATGATTTTGTGGCACACATAAGAATGGTATCATTATGAGATGGGTGGGACCTATATCTCCCTCCAATGCATTGGGTAAAGATTTTATATCTCATTAGATAGACATGGATGGAATGGTAGGTTATACCGGTTCAGTGAAACATGACTGAAACGAGGGTGACTCGGTTCAGAAAGGGACATTGTCCACTAAGATAGTCTTGGAAATGAGTCTTGACTAACAAGAAATGATTCTCTATGATTATGTGTGTATGCCACAAAGTTTAATGTTTTAAGTTATGATTATTGTGATTACATTTCACTGCCATGAGTTATCCCAGGTTTTGAAATTATGATCTCTTTTACAGGCTAAGATTTCCAAAAGTTATGTGCTTATGTATATGATGTGATTGATATTTCTTTTGTTTACCCTTACTGAGCATTTGAGCTCACCCTTTTATGTTTTATTTTCCTCGGGATATAAAGAAAGGTTTTAGGTATAAGAAAAAGAAAGATCTTTATGGGAGATGTTGATGATCTTTCACCAGGATTAGAAGATTATATTCCGAGTTTCCAAAGAAACTAAACTATTACGATCCTTGTGTGTGTGTTTTTGTTATGTACTAAGTATTCCGCAAATGTAATGTAATGTCCATGTAAGTCAGGCTTTGGGTCTCTACAGCAGTTGTAAATAAGGAGTGTACAGACACTAAATAAAATAATTCTTAATCCAAGGGGGAAGCTAAAAATATTATAACTCAAATGATATATTGTCTTCCTAGTGTTAAAAAACTAATATCATATAGCTGGCCACATCTTACTCCCCTACCTCACTAACCTTTATAAAAGCCACCACCATGACTATGCTTATCCCTATGTCCACATTACAAAGGTATATATTGGATCTATCCTCTACATAATTAACTATTTTCATTATGAATTATTTCTAATAAACCTATAAATATTATGAAATTTATTTTAACCAATTATTTATTAATTTATAAAATTGTCCATTTTTTCATACAGTGACCTTAATACCATGATATTTTAGTATCAATTTTTTATTAAATAAATACTACATTGAATAGATTTTTTTTCACATGATGCATCAAACTAAAATGAATTGAAATACATTTCATTTAGATAAAATATTAAAATTACAGATGAAAATTAATATATTAAGAGAATACAATATGAAAAATCACTATGAAATGTACAAGTGGATTTAGTCAAAAAATAAATAAAAACACCCCAAACATAAAATCATTATCCTCATAGTCTTTCGAAAATATTATCACTCTGATTGAAATTATATAAATAAGTAAAAACATTAAAAATATAATAGACATGTTGAGAGAGAGTTAAATGAGTATTATAAATGAATATAATAATATATGTATGTTTATATATATGAATAGAGTCTTGAAAATATATATATATGGTCATTAGAAATAAATTCATTGGAAATATGGTCTTTGGAAAAATAGTTGTTCGAAATATTATCATTTCAAATATAATCATTAGATATATAATCATTTGGTATGAATTCATCTAATATATATCTTG
The DNA here is from genome assembly GCA_963277665.1 of Viscum album. Classification (NCBI taxonomy): domain Eukaryota; kingdom Viridiplantae; phylum Streptophyta; class Magnoliopsida; order Santalales; family Viscaceae; genus Viscum; species Viscum album. The sequence continues at coordinate 674,110,609 of OY728133.1, forward strand.
ATTATTTGATATCGTTATTAACATATTAAAAATAATATGATTTAAATTGATAAATAATGAAACAAAAGGATTTAATCTAAATAGAATATTTTATTATGCATTACATAATAATAATAATAATATTTTTATTAATATTTTTAATCAATAATTAATTGATGATATTATATAATTAATATAAATAATCTAATATATTGATGAAATATAATAATTATTAGGTAAATAATTAATTTTAAGGGGATGTGATTAAAAACATTTAATTTTAAAGGGGATATTTTACAGAGGAATGTTTTTTACATGTTGTGTATTTTTATCATTAAAAATTAAATTGATTAATTATAAATTATCATTCTAGGAATAAAATTTCTATTAATAAACCAATATAATTTCCCTCATTTAATTAGTAATTTATAATCAATAAACACAAAGAACACATAATTTTTTAAAAATATTTTATATAAAAAGTGATTCCTTTCTATATATTTTATGTTTTAATTCAAAAAATAAATTTGAAATTTTTAGAAATTAAATTATAATAAATGATGAAAAAAAAATTTAATTTTAATTTTAATTTTTCTCATGGAAGTAAAATTATTTTTTAGGCATAAAAATAAGTTATTAGGGTAAAAATTCAGTAATCACGGTAAATTTAAAATGAGGTCTAAACTATTAAACTAAATGGAAAAGAATCAACAATAATAAATAATTATCTATAAATTTTATTATGAGAGAGTAATTGAAAAAAATTATCCCAAATCCAATATTGTACAATTTAACCCACTTTCCATTTAAATTGAAAACATTATACATTAAAGAATAGGAAGTTGTAGAGATTCCCCTCGAAAGTCATATATAAAAGGACTACTCTTATACCCATCCCAACCAAATATTTTAATTTCAAACTCTCATGAATATTATACCATATTACCTCTAATAAATATTTCTTATATGTTTGGAATCATTTGGTTCCAAGAAGAAATTCTAAATCCTTAATTCCAAAAGAACCTGTTTCGAGGAGAAAACCATCTAGGTACATAGTTCTTCACCATATTTTTATATTTCCTCATCATATAAACTATTTATAAATATTATCCTCCATGATAATAATTTTATATAAACATTTTTATTCTAAAGATAATATTTTATTACTCTTATATAACTCTTATAATTTAATCATTTATTAGTAAAACATGTTCTTTTTTGGTAAAGTTCAACCTCCTATATGAATGATGTTATACCACCAACATAATTTTCATCATAATTAAGTGTCAAAACATTAATAATGGTTATATATGATATTAATAACTAATTTATTTTATGAATATCATTTTTTAATGATTAAAAAATGAATGAACGTTAAAATGTAATCCATTGCTAACAATAAATTACTTGAAACAAGCTCTTCATAGAATGGTTTCTCCCAAAACGTAAACATAAAATCCATAAAATGAACATGGGAGTTAATAAATAATTGAAAAATAATTATTACACTATATTTACTAATATTTTATTGATTAACATGGTAACAAGGATTGATTACATTAATCACCATTGTGAAACTCAGATGAAATAATCGATATTAATAACATTTGATAATGAAAATATACAATAACTCAAAAATATATGTTTAATGAATGATTATAATTGAATTTTATAAATTATAAAATATTACAATAATGTTATAATGTAATTTTATAATATATTTATGTTTATTATATAGTGGTAAGAGGGTTTCATTTTAGTCAAGAGTAAGGGTAAAAATTTTATCATCTAAATTTTCCTTCGTTGAGATATATTCTATATTCCTCATTTTATTTATTATTTTGGTATGTATAATTAATAATTAATTTATTATAAAACATATATCATTTTATTCATGGGATTTAAAATTATATATAATGTTCTTTCATTCATTGTCCTTTCATTCAAAATTTACCAAATTCATAAGGGGTTTCTTTAAAAATATGATTTTAAAATCAAGATATCTTATGTTTCAACTTACATATAGAAAAAATAAATGAAAATTATATATAATAACATGCCTATATTCATTTAGTATGATCATATTTAGTTTTTAAATTTCTTTTTACCATTTCACATGACAGTGGATTGCAATCCATCAAAAAGGATGATTTTAAGTGGATCCGATTTGGTCGAGAATCTTTCTTCTTCATGTCCATATTCTCCATATTATTTTATTTATTTCATTATATATAAATAATTATTTTTTAATAAATTTTTTTAATAAAATTTACATTATTCACAATAGTTATAATGGAATAGTAGAAATAATTTTATATATGATTCATTTTTTGATTATATGAAATTCATTACGAAATCTAGAAAATAATATTATTTTTAATATTTTCAAAATTAACACATCTTACCTTCATTATATACAATTTTCATAAAAAATATTTCTCTCCATGATTTCATTTATTTTAAATTTAATCTCTATTCACATTTTTTAGAATTACTTTCATTTAAAATTAAATTTTTCAATGAAAGTGATATTTCTTCTTATTTATAAAATAAAATTTTAGAGGTTCTTAAAAAAATGTTTTTAATCAAATTAAACATACTTTAATTTTTCATATACCTCATTGGGGATATTATATATTGGTACCATCCATATTATATCTCTAAATTTATTTTGATAATTTTTTTTATCAATAAATTAATATCTTTCACATTAATCAATTAATATTTAATGGGATTATGAATTTTTTCATGATCATATTGAAAATGAATGTATGGTTTATAATTACATAATATGTAGTTATATTATATCCCACTAATTCATTAAGTATAATTTTATATCTATTGATCTCTAAGGGGTAAACTAGTAGTATCCCATTCTCATAAGGGTATATAAGTAGTAACCCAATCTCAAAATGGTACATGATAAGTAGACCATGCCCAAAAGGGTGCACAAATAGTAAAACTACACAAAAATTGAATATAGGCACTCTCCCGATCCCAAAATAATATAAATGAAGAATTTGATGATACAAAGTGTACAATGTGGGTTATCATAGTCCATTTTTTTAGAATGGTTTTATAACGTTATAACATTTTATTAGTTATATTCAATGCGACGTTTTTATATTATTAATTTATATTTTCATGGATTAGGCTTATTAAATCATATTTTTACACCTATAACTCATGTATAATTCTATGTAAAATACTTTATACCATGAATCATGATTTTTGATATATGTATTATTGGGTATGATTCATTTATATTAGTTCCATGAACATTTATTATGTTACAATACCCACATACCCATATTATTCTCACTAATGTTATTTTATTTGTATCCCTTATGTTTACCATTACTAGAAATATATGATCATCAATTTATTATGTCTCTATTACCCAGGACATGAAGGATAATGTAATTTATGAAATGTATAGAAGGGGGTCTAGTAGGTTGAGATACAGAGAAATGTTCACAGTTTATTAAAATATGTATCCTATGACTCTAATCTCTAATGACACTAATCCATTGTATTATATGATCATGTGAATTTGTGAGATGAAAATTATAAATTATTAAAATGATATAAAATATATGTGTGTTAAGTTTTAATCATCTCACCTAGTATGAAATTATATTTTTATTTTTCATAGAACGTGATCCAAAAGTGACTGTCTAAGGCAGTATAGTTAGTACTAGAGAGGTGTTAATTTATTTTTAAAGATTATGTTTATAATTTTAAGCTAAACCAACAAAAAAAATCTATGACCAAACAAAATAAATGTTGGGTGAACTTAATATTCCATATGTTTAATATGATGATTTCATAATTTAGGATATCTTATAGTTGATTTCCCTTATAATATGGTTTCTAACTCAAATTATGTTTTATTAATACTCACCCTAAACTTAATGGTTTTAGTATGGAATAGAATATATTATCATCATATTTTATTAAGTATAAAAAATGTTAAAAATATATTATTCTATCTTAGTTCTATAAATTTTTTCATATCATAAAATTTATCTAACAATGTCAATTCATATTCAAAATGATTATATACTGAACTATTAGTGAAATTTTTTTGTAGTGAAATGAATAAATCCCTTTTCTATAATTATCATGAGATAATTTTTTTTTGGGAATTTACATCCTAAAACACTTATTTTCTATCCTTAAATGGAATTTAATGGGACATTTTAATGGATTAAATCTCTCCATGTATAGCCCATTCCTGTTGAAAAAAATAAGGGAATCACATTTCAAATCTCAAAATCACCAATTTCGTGAAATGATTACTATAAAGATATATGAATATTAATTCAATTAAATTGGTATTCATACCCCATTATGAGGGGTATTTATCACAAATTATTAGTGATAAACTCAATTTTGATCATATTCCTAGAATGAGAAAAAAACATGAGTTTCTTATTCCACATCAATATAGTAAGGTAGATTTATAATTATAAACTATATCTCTAGTACTTCCTATATTATGTATACCCTAAACTATTTTAATTAGTATTATATAATAAAAAATCACTGGAATTAATTTATTTAATGTGGTAGAATGAAACACTCTGAAATTTTAGTATGAATTTCCCTTTAAATAAATAATATTATAAATAATTTATTTCACACACACTAACAAACTAAAATAAATTGGGATTCATTTTATTGATATATAATATTACAATTAATGATAACAATTAATAAATTATGAGAATTCAATATTAAACATCCTTAATAAAAGTATAGTACAAATAAATCTATAATTAAATAAATAGACCATGAACATAAAATCATTATCCTCAAGGATTTTCTTGAAGATGAACCCTATTATTGCAACCATAAACAGAATAAAAATAATAATAAATATTATAGATATATTTAGGAGAAGTAAATGAATATGATGAGAGATTATACTAATGTATACAATACTATATATAGGAATGAAATATGACAGTTATATTTAAGGTCGTTAAAATTATGTTCATTTGAAATGTGGTAATTAAAAATATTTTCAATGGATTTATAGTCATTAGATATGAATTTATTTAATATTTATATTGAATATGTTTTATTTTCATTACAAAAATGAATCTAATATTATCCAGAAATGATAAATAATGAAATAAAAAGATATGATTTAAGTAGATATTTTTATTATGAAAATAAATTTTTATGTGTTCCAAAATAATTGTTATAATATTATTATTATTAATGAATGATTATATATATTTATAAAATAAAATAAAATATTCTAATGGATTTATAATGTATAATGGTTATAAATTTATTAAAAAAATTGAAATGGGATAGGTTGAAAATCATTTAATGTTAAGGGGGTGTTTTTTAAAAGTATTTTTTAATGTCTTGTGATTTTTGATATAAATAAATTAAATTGACCACTTTTAGATGGTTATTTAAATAAAAAAATTATAATTATAAACAAATATATTTACATTAATTAAATTAGTAATTTATGTAAAATAATGATTAAGAACACGTAGTGTTTTAAAATTTATTTTTATATAAAAACACTTTTCACTATATATTATATGTATTTATTTGAAAGATAATTTTTCAATATTTATAAATTAAATAATATTAAATTAAGTATAAAAATTTAATTATAATTTAGAAATTATTCAAAGAGTTTAATTTTATTTCTACGCATAAAAATAAATTGTTGATGAAAAAATCGAGTTTCCATGACAAAGTTAAAATAATTTAAATAGGGTTAAACTAAGTGGTAATGACAAAAATATAATAAAAACATATCAATAAAATTTTTTATTAGGTATTTGTCAACCAAAAAATATCCAACATCTACTATTTACCCCTTTGTATCCACTTCCTTTTAAAATGAAAACCTTGATCATTATGGAATGAGAATTTATTAAAATGGCACTCAAAATTAACAAATAAAAGGAACTACTCCGCCAATACCCCTTCTAAAAAACAATTTTACTTCAAAAATCTATTTAATATATATTCATTTACCTCTAATAAATCCCTCATATATATTTTAGCATATAGTTTCAATAGTTAATCATAAATCCATCATTCTAATAGAAACCCATTCTATGAAGAAGATAATTCATCAAAGTAAGTACATATTTATTCCCTAGATTTTTTAATAACCTTATCATATCAAATATTTATAAATCTCATTCACCAGAATAATGATTATGTATTAAAAAATAATACTTCCATGAAAATTATAGTATGATTATATAACTCTATACTCTTACACATTCATTAGTATATCATTTTCTCGTTTGGTTCGATTCAACATCCTATATGAATGATTCTATACCAAAATAATAATTTTATTTATTTAATAATTACATATATGATAATACTAGTGATTTATGTTATAATTTATTAATTTATGTCATTAATATTATTTTATAATGATTAAAAAAATTAATGATCATTATATATAATATGTTGTTATCGATAAATTACTTAGAACAATCTTGTTATAGACCCCATTATCAGGAACCATACCTGTACATTCAGTCAGATAAGCATGAAAAATGAATAAATCATTCAAAAGATATATATTAATCTACATTGAATAATTCTTAAATGATTAACTTTGTGTCATAAAATAAGGATTGGCCAATCTGAAACACATAAAAACAATAAAAATTACTAATATTTTACAATGAGAATAAAAAATAACACACAAATATATGAACAATTTATTAAAATAATTAATGAGTATAAATATAAAAATATAAATATAAGGATCTAAATAAGTTATTACTATTTTATTTTTAATATAATTGTTGTTATCTCACTTTCTTTTAAGTTAAGAGTAATGGTAAGGGTGTTATTATTTCAATTTTCATTTATTGATATTTGTTATATAATCACCAGCATATTTATTATTTTGGTTTATATGCTATATAATTATTAGAATATACCATACATGCAAGATATACATTTGATTTAAAAATCTACATCATGTTATTTTATTCAATGCCTTTTTATTTGAATGTCATTAAATTTCTATGTGTTTTATTTTCCAATCTCAGTTTGAAATTGAGATTATTTATATTTTAAATTTCATTTGGGAAAAATATTTATTCAGTATCTCTGAGTAACAATCTAATTTCTTGTTCTATTTTTATTTTATGGGATTACATTAAGTATTACTTTTTCACCTTCATTTGGTTTATAATACAGTAACAAAGTTGTTTTAATGTGGATCTAACCTTATCGATTTTCTTAGTTTTTAATATTTCATCTCCATGTCCACATTCTCAATATTGTTTTATTAATATCATTATATATACATAAATTATAATGTATAGTCATTTTATATTAACAATTAATTTCATTATAAGTTTTGAAGAGGAATATTTTTAAACATTTTATACCAAAATCATTTTAATTTGATTTTTATTTCTTTTAAAAAGTATAAAATGAATAATATTTTAAAAAAATTCAATATGAAAAACTATTGAAAACATTATATATATTTTTAGAAAACAATATTCCTCTCTATATTTTAATGGATTACGATTTTATTTTTAAAATTTATTTTTTAAATATATACTTTCTTTTAAAATAAAATTTATTAATAGTAAATGATATTTATACTTATTATTCAAAAAACATTCAATGTTCTTATAAAAGTATTTTTTATCAGTGTCAACATCCTTTAATATTTCTTATGATATATCGTGGATAAAATATCATGATACCATCCACCTTATTTCTCGAGATACCTTATCATAATTTATTATGTATTATTTTTATAAAACCCATTTAATTGCTACATGTTAATTAATCTATTATAAGATTATAATAGTTTTCCAATTATTATAGAGAACATATGTATGATTGATCGTTATGTGATAGTTGGGTATGTTATATACCTTATATTAATTTATTAATATTTTATATATATTTAGATCAAAAGGGTACATATGTATTAAACTAATCCCAAAAGGGTACATGATTAGTAGCCTAATCCCAAAAAGTGTGTGGTTAGTATCCCAAGTCCAAGAGGATACACTAGTAGCATCCCTTTCCCAAAAGGATACACAGGTTGTATCTCAATACAAAAATGTTAAATGGGTTGTATCTCAAACACAAAGGTTAAACATGTTGTTATCATAGGCCTACTATTTTTTGAGTAGTTGTTTAGAATGTTCTTTTATGTTATGTTTTCATGGATCAAGATTATTTACTCATCTTTTCACTCCTATTACTCATTTATTTAGTTATGAAACTGCCTTATATCGTGAATCATTATTTATGATTTATATATAATTTAATTGATATTATTTTTTTATATACATTCAATGATCCTCGATTATATTTTGATACCAACATTCTTATCATATTTCTAACTTATGGTCATTTGTTCTTTGCTATTATATTTACACTTACCAAGAAAATGAGGTCAACCTTTTTCTTATGATTCCATTACTTAGAATATGAAGAATAATATAACATATTACATTTATATAAGGAATTATAGTGGGTCGTGACCAAGGATAAATAATCACATTGTTGAAAAATAATAATATGCGAATATAATATCTGAATTCACTAGTTCTTTGGGTTTTGGGATTATGTTAATTTTCTATATGAAATGTTGAAATTCTAGAAATTATGAAATAATTTTTTTTATGATCATCTAGTCACAATATGTATTAAATAATATGTTTCAGTACTATATTTCTTTCATCATACTTTTCAATATATGTCTTCGGTAATTCAGTTTCCAAACTGAAGGGAAAAAAATTTGAATTTAAAATGGACTCAACCTCCAAAAGGAAAATAAAAACACATCAAAGCTCTAAAATATATCCTAAGAACATCCAATTCTAGATTATTTAGAGAAAAAATTTTTTTATATATTTCTATTGTAAAAATTCTTAATTCCCATTAAAATTATGACCCAATTTCCACATACCTATATAAAGTAATGTTTTGATAACTCCCCTTTAAAACAGAAACTATACAAAATATATTTTCACCATCACCTCAACATCTTATATTACCGTCAGTATGTAATCAATTTAAAATTAGTGATATAGATTTGAATCACTAACCGTAATGCCTCCATGATAGGTTATGATTAATAATCCTCATCTTGAAAAATTTCAAGAGAATAAAAATGAGTGGTCGTGTACCAAATTCCACGAACCTATATACCTATGAACCCTTTTTTAAGAGATATAAATTTCTACCATGTAACATCCATCAACATGATGGAAATTAAATAATCTGTAAATTAAATAAAATAATTCTCCCTTGATACCTTGGGATCCTCATGATAATGAATAAATATAATCCCACACTAATGAGAGGAACCCATCAAAAAGAGGGGGGGTGAATTGTAAACTTTAAAAAATTCTTTAAAAGTTTTAAAGATGGTTATATTTAACAAGGTTAAACAAGATAAATTCACTAATCCTCTTAGTTCACCAAACATGATAGGTTCCAGAAATATGGTTCCATAAATGAAACAATATAAAATTTTAGGAGAACAAAGATTATATCTTAAAGCGTATAGAATCTTACTAATTCGAGTATAAGTATAAGGAAGTATAGTATATTTATACATCCTTCAACAATCAAAATTCTGCGGAAAAATAAACTTGTAACAAAACAAATTATAAGAATAAACACTTTTAACCCAAAGAGAAGAGTATCCAACAACCATGGATAAAGTTCCCTTGATTTATACTTTCAAGAAAGTATGTCTTACCCACACCCGGGTAAACCCTCAATCTGAAGATCAGTATCTGTCTTCCTATCCCAAAAGCCCTCGATTGTACACAACAACAATCAGAGTCACACAAAGCAATATGAACAAGATCTTCAGTACGCACTAAGCATGAGAGTATCCCTCTAGAAATCACTTCAACAACATGCAATATCTAGAGTCGTAGAACAATGATGAGCTCTTTCAAATGAGCTCTTATTTATAGGAACATCTCCAACGGTCAACTCCCCCCTCCAACGATAATATTTTTCCTTTATTTTGGAGGGACCTGTACACATGTAACTCAAACAACGTTTGGTTAGAAACATAATGTACAACATCATTTTATAACTATATCAAGGATAGAAAAAATATGGTTGCTTTTAGAAAATTAATTTTTCCAAGTTTAAGCAAAAATGAAATTACTTAGTCTAAACAAAAACTTATTCGAAGTCTATAATTCTTTTATATTTGTATTCGGTTTATCAAAAGAATTTGGATTCGATCTTCATAAAAGTTTGTATCCAGATATCAGAGTCGAACTTTATAAAAGATCGTAATCAGAATTCGGATTAGAACTCTATAAAAGTTCATAATCAGAATTAAGAGGTGATCTTCATAAAAGTTCGTATCCTAAATTCAGAGTCGAACTTTATAAAAGTTTGTATGGAGAATTTGGAGTCGAACATTATAAAAGTTCGTATACAGAATTCAGATTCGAACTACATATTAGTTTGTAATCAGAATTCAGAGTCGAACTTCATAAAAATTTGTAATTAGAAATCGAAGATGAACTTCATAAATGTTTGTAATCAGAATTCAGAGTCTGAAAATAGAATTCTCTATATCTATGTAGTATATGATTTCGAGGTTTTAGACATGACACCGAATTTTACACATAGACAAAATAATGAACAATGAAAATATGGTAAGGATATATTTCTTTGGGGAAGGAAATTTTTCCTTATAGAAGCAAAACATTGGGTAAAAATAAATTTTCCATGAGATAAGGTGTTTGTGATTTTAAAAAAAAGAAGGAATGCTCAAGTCATAAGGAAAACTTATTGAATTAACAATCACTCCCAAATATGAAGGAATAGAAAGGTCATAAGGAAAACCTTATTGACTCAACACCTTCCTCACATGGTTAAAATAAAAACAATATCAATCTCCTAGAACATCTATTAATCACTTGATTATAGATATTCCTCTCATACATTATCAAGATCAAAAAATGAAACTCATATAGTCCGTCCTCTATGATTCATCCCACGTAGGATTATCCATCCTACAATCAATTGGAGTACTCGTATACAACTAAACCACATGAAACATAGATTTAATATTTCCACTATCCATCTCAATAACACATAATAATAACTTATAATCCAATGATTCTAAATTCATTTAAATCCATTGAATAAAATTTATTTTTATTTACTAACATTTTATAATGAGGCACAAACAACATGATCAATATGCAACAAATAGATTTTTCTCCCTAATTAAAAATATATTTCATTTATTAAATTATATAATATTAATTTAATTTATGTTAATTAAAAGGTTTTCATCAGTTTCTTAGTTAGTCTTACTTTACTAAATTGAACAATAACTTTGAATGGGTCTATTTTCTAACCAAAACAACATAATCATAACCAATGAAAAACTAAACAACACATAGTTGCACATAAATGGAACTATAATACCTCTATTTAATGACTTATCCCCACTTATACCTCTCATGATATTGAGTAAATACATTTTTTTCCCTTTATGTAATTCTTTAATAATCATTTATTTTCTAACTAACTCCAACGGTATAAAACACATGTATTTGAGGAAATTCAATCATAAATGCAAGGAAATATATGATTGAATTCACTGATCAAGTTCAATTGAATAATATAAATAATTTCTTTAAATCCTAGGTAATATTATAAAATAATATTTAATCTTAATTTCTTTATAATCAATATTAAATGAAATAACTCAAATGTAAGTAACATGACCACAGTGATTACCATTTCACAAGATAGTAATCCTCATCCTAGTCCCTAAATCCATTCTGTAAATTTTTAAATATAACATATGGAATATATAGGTGAGAATAAAATTATACACTATAAACACCCTAAAAACTATTGTGGAAATATTTAGGAGTCATACTATATCCTCAGTGAATAAACAGTGATACCAATAAGTCACCTTACATAATGTCCACTACTAACATTCCTCTCTATAAAACACTCACTAAAATCAATATACACGTATAGTAATATTGTTATTTGAAAAATATATAGATAGGGTACCCCGTAGCTACATCCCTACTAAACTAATTTCCTTGATACCGAATGACTTTTGTTTTTTCACTCCCATCCCTTATATATCCACTCAATAAAATACCAAATGTCACATCATAACCATAATCTCATAAAATAAATCATCTCTATATACCATGTTCCATAACTATATACCTTTAAAAAATACAGATACTATATAACATGGATCAACGACAACACTACCACAGAAACATATCACTATCAAATATCCAATCAGTGTTATATGAAAAAAAAAATAAAAAATCCATAACCATGGGATACTAAGGTATATACCATGTATTAAAGAGAGAAAATTAATAAGGATTTTTTCATTTATCTATATAACCCACTTCTTAGATATTTAGGGTATATCCATAATCTTAAAACTCATATGGGCATTGATCAGATTACCCGACTCAAGAGGCGATGCATAAGAAATAATTAAAATTAAAATTATTTTATATTGATAAATCCCAATCCTAACACAAGATATACACTGGTAATAACATCACCATACCACAAATCATCATGAAAATTTTATATCTTCGCATCATCAACTATTATCATTTATAAAACCTCAAAAATAACCAATATAGGAACACACCAACAATACCCAACCATAAAATTTCTTTTTATCACACATCCATATTATTCAAAATTAAACATTTTATATAAATTTAAAATTATAATTCATGTAACTATAATGTCACATTAATATTTATCATTTCCATATTTTATATCCCAATTACTATATTATTATTAATCCATTTATTTTAATTATTACAACTACATAAAAAAAATTATATAATTCACATTAGGCTATTCAATATAGCATATTTTCCATTAAATTTTTTAATTATTTCATTAATTAATCATTAACACATCATTGGGAGACCATAAGATACAAATTAATCAAATTTTCCATATAGTATATCATTTAAATAACTCTTAATATTAGATCTACCAATTTGGTATTTGCAACCACTTCAACTTATGATAATGATATCAATAAAAAATAAATACATATATATATATATATCATTACCCCATTCATATACTATAACATATGAACCATTCAGTTACCAATATAACGCCTTATAATTTACCATAACATTATTTTCAGAATTGTGGTGGTTATATGTCTTCAGGATATGTTTCGGGGAGAAAATTTAGAGATTAATCTAATTTTGTAGTTGGGGAAATGTTTTATGGTATGGAGGCAGACATAGTGCTATAAGATATTGAAATAGGATATTTTTTAGTGTAGTGTGATAGGGTTTTTTATATAATGGTTTTAATTTTATATTTATTTTATAGAATCACAAAATAGAGTGTGGGTTATGTTGTGGAACCTTAAGAGTCGAGATCCCATCGCACTTCTAAATGAGGTTCCTATACGGCGTCTCCTATTGGATGAAGAATTATTATGTATTAATATTATCTAATGTAAGTGGAAAATAATAGGTTGTGATGTGGTACTCGCTAATATTTCATGGAGTCTAGAAGAGTGGTTTCAGGAATTTCTTCTCAATTTTGTTTCATTGAACTATTGGACTTGTTTAAGTCATGATCCTTCCAATACTTTATCGGATTTGGTTGTTTCAAAGGGTTTAAGGGGGATATTTCTTATGTGACATTTGGGGGTAGGTTTTTCTAGGACCTATTATGGTGTAGACTAGTAGGTTTCACTATTTTTTAATTTATATGATTTTTGTGGCATGGTCTATTTCATTGTATTCTGGTCTTCTAATTTTTATATAAGTTATAAATTGGTAATCCCCTTCCAAACATTACGTATTTCCATTATTTTCCCTCTTCTCATGGGTGAATATAGGGATCATTTGGGATTCCATTTTGTTCCCTTTCTCCTGATACTGATCCTTAGGTAAATGAATTAATTTCATTATGATAGGAATTTATTTTCTCCCTCACATTCTTCATTTCATTATTTTTATTCCAATGTGGTGGGGAAGTACATTGGTTTGGAATATATTTTATTGTTCATTGCTATGGTTTTTTATTGTTTTCACACATGTTTTGGATCCCATGTCCATAATAATTTTTTTTACTTGTTATTGTTGTGTATTTTGAAGTAGCTGTTGATGTAGTGGATTTATTAACTCCTCTTATATCTTATGGAATAGAATGTTCTTGACTTTCTTATTATACTCTCTTCCAAACATGATATTATATTTTTCTTATAAATTATTTTATTTGGTTTCTATTGAATTTTTGGGATATGTAATCCCATATAGGAAATAATATTTAAGTAATAATTAAGTTTAAAAATATTAAGAACTAATTATAATATAAATGAAAATGGAAAAGGGATATACTTGATTTAAGGTTTTAGTACTATTTGGTTATGTGTTTATTATTTTATACTATTTGGTTTTGTTATTATTTCAACTATTTAATTATATTTTCACCATTATAACTATATAATTACTTAAATGTGGTATGAAAAAGGTAATTTATGAAATAGGAATATTTTATTGTTGTTATGAGATGTGCCTATTATTTATTATCTAATTTAAATGGATTTTACTATGATGTTATTACTATTTTTAATTTTCTTTAACATGGATAAACTAGTTTATGATATAGTAATGGGAAAATAAGAAAATTTGTATTATAAATTGAAATATATATCGATTTAGGATCCTTTGATTAGAAAAATATATCTTCAAAAAATGATGTTGGGGAATTGGTTTTGATGTGTTGTGTTTTGTTGTGATTCCCAAAAAAAATGTTAAAATATTTTTTATGAGTTTAATAATGTAACATGAAAGGGGATAAAATATGTAAGTGATAGGATAAAGAGAAATATAAAAAATTGGGTATTTTTTTATGAATATATTTATGTTGGGATATGGAAAGGAACATGAAATTAAGATACTAGATTCTTATAAATATGATGTTGGGTTGCAATGAAAAAGTGTTATAAATTTTTATGAATAAAATGTATGATCTCGGTTGGAATAAATATATTAATGGTGAATGGGTTGGAATGGTAAAATTCGTGTCATTATGAACTCAATCAAGGTGTTAAAAGTGAATGGTGATATTTTGAATTGTGTGGAAGTATGAGATTATTACATGGGTGATTTTTTTTAATGTGCATTGGTTTTGACATTTTTAATTAATTTATATCACAGAAAGTGACTATTTAATGTATGTTTACAATACTTTGTAAAATTTTAGAATTCTTTATATTCACACATGTTATAAAAATGTTTTGATGATGAGGTGGATGTTTATGGTCTATATTGGCTTGAGTTAGGAAGGATTATACTACTATAGTACATAGGGTACCAACAGACCATGTGAGAAATTTATATGATGATACATGGTGGGGGTTTTTATTGTTAGGATGAGGTCATGAGGTTAATTTCCATCATGTTCATGATACCCTAATATGATAGATTTGTTCTTGTATATTTTTAATTGGTGAAAAAAAGGTGGAATGGTGGATATATAGTGAGGCGATATGAATTACTGTAATGGTGGATATGGGTGGATGTTATGTGGATATAGTTGTAGAAATAATATATATGGTTATTTGATGTTGTGAATTTTTGTGGGATGGGGTGATTCTTGATGTTTTATTGTTATTGTTCATTCTTTCTCACATTCCTTGTAAGATTTGGAGATTAATCATCCTACTATGTTGCTACCAATTCAAGAGGTACCAACGTTGTAGACATGTTATAGTGGTTAAAATATCTAGGCCAATAATACAAATATATTATTAATTATTATGTAATATATTATAATTATTAGTTGGGATATTTTATTGGTTTTCTATATTGGTTGTTAAATGTTAGGATATGTTTTGGGAGTGGATGAAAAGGTGGTAAAAAATGTGATATGTGGATTTCTATTAATTATCTCATGTTCTTGGTCTATTTATATTTATGATTGATATGTTTTCTTTGGTCAAAATCACTATGGTAAACACTGGAATAATTATTGAACCTAGATATTTAATTTAATTTAGAAGTATGATCCTATTAATAACTCCCATGTACTTACCCGACAAAGTTTTCTAGGAGTTTACATGGTATATCAACATAGAATAATGTTGTTTTCATATATCTTGGATGAGGTTGATTGATGAAATGGACTTTTTGAAGTATTTTTACATGTATTTATTAACTATTATATATTTTAAATAATGCATTCATGAGTATTCTGGGAATTTTTTTCATGGTAAATGAAATTATTGGGTATTGGTCAATTATTTTTTTAATATTTTTGTGTTTCTATAAAATAAAATGCATCTTGTATTCATGTTTTAAATACTTAGTGATAGTCACCAACCCACGCTTTATTAGTGGTAGGACTTGGGGTTCATTGTTACCTTTGATTTGGGTATAGTAGGGTTTCTATTGGGGGTGGGTCATTGAAAAGTGGTATTAGAGATTTTGGATGAGGATTGTGTTAAATATTGAAGATATACACTGGTGATAATTACATGGAATTGGTGGGGAATTAGCGAAACATGAGAATATAATTTGATGTTGACCAAAGAGACTAGATAGAGTATAAATATTTGGTGGCCCTTATAATCTGAAACATGAAATTTTAAAACCCAATTGAATTATAGGTGTAAGGGAAACCATTTTTTCGTACAATTAATATATAGGTAAAAAATCATCATTATTACATTCAATGGAATGTGATTTTTGGAACTTACATGTGTTTTATGATTATTCTTCCATGCTAAAATTATTGATGATTTTTCTTTTTCTATGTAACTAATCATATAACTTTAATTGAAATAATACATTCTAGATAAAATATATACTTTTCATTTTAATTCTTATTTAAGATAATATATGTTTTATTCAATCACACCAAAACATGTTTTCATATGAATTAATTTTTTTTTATGTTAATCTGCATAAAATGTCGGTAAGTTCCCTAGATGTTTATAACTATTAGAAAATAAAACATATAATGTTTTTATTATATATAATTTATCATTTTTGAAACACTTTAAGTAATTTTTCATTTTTATATTCCATTTTAATATGATGAAAGTGTTTGTTTTGGAACTATGTTTAGATGTAACATAATTTATTTGAAATTTTTTATGTCATGTGTTTTCTTCCACTAATGATATATTGAATTCATGAGTTAGTAATTTATAATAATTTTGGATTTTTATTTTTTAGTTTTTTTACATTTTTAAAATATGAGCAGAATTCTTAATGATAAAACATTAAAATTTGGGAAGAAACTAAAAATACATTTTCATGAATAACCTTATTTTTTCATTTAATATCTGGATAATGTTTTTTAATTATTAATTTTAAACATTTTAGATGTCAAAAAATTATTTAAAAATCTATGTCTATTTATTGAAATTTAGATATTCATGTGTAATAGTGATATATGGATTTTTTAGTGGGATGAATGTATAAAGTTGATGAATGTGTGTGATTTACTATGGAGGTACTAGTATATGTTTCCCAGTCATGTTCTATGATTATAATATTATACCTATGTAAGGAAGTAAAAGTATTATACCATTTATAAAATAAAAAATCATGTTTCCATAGGGGTAAATAATTTAATTTTATTTCATTTGGGCATTCCAAGAATTAAAAATTAAAATAAATCATGTTTATATTTTCATTTATAATTTTGAAAGCATATCCATGTGATATTATTAATATTAAAAGGGTGATGATTTGGAATAGATTTAGCTTCAGTGTTGATTATTATAATGTTTTTTTGGATAAATTTCATCAAAATACTGATGTGTTTTACTTAAAACCATTTGCTCAAAAAATAAAGTTTTACATTTCAAAAAATGGCCAATATGAATTTTTATCGTATGGATATTAATTCCTGGAAGATCTATAAAATCTATTAAATACATGTATGAATTAATTTCATTAAATATTGTTTCCTAATTTTTTGATTATGTTCTATTTTTGTTATTTAATTTATTGGTTCTCCACTTGTAAGAATGGAAATCAATTAAATTTTATAATGAAAACATTGTTTTGGAATATAAAATTTTGGGATAATATTATTATTTTTTGAATGTAATCCTTATGAGATGAATGATGGAAATGTGATTTATCATTTTATTTTGTTATTGGGATTAGCTATATAGAGTTATATTAATTAATGATGATGTGGATCAGAGTGATTTTTTCTATTGTGGGCATTGAAATGTTTTGGGTAGTGTGATGATGAATTGTTTGTATGGGTGTGAGAATATGTGATAGTTGATGTGTCAAGGATGGTATGGATCGTTGTGTGGGATAAAAAATTATCGTTTTTTTATAGTCCTGTTTATTGGTGTAGTATAGTATGGGTTATACCCTAGTAGGTTGTATGGAAGGGAGATGGATTTTTGAGTACTATAGAGAGGTTAAAGGGTGATGAGTGTTGGCCATCTTGATTGTTTACATTGTTGGCATGGGGAAATTTTTGTGATGCGATAGTGGTGATATGATGTAATGATATATGCATAGTGGTTATGTGGATCTGTTTAATGTTGTGGAGGTGATATATATGGGTAGAGTAGTTAATGAGTTATTATGTTTTATTATAAATGTTGTTTTCCTCTGTGTTGTTTATGTGTCTTGTGTAGTTTATGAGAACATTTTTTTTATTTTATATAATGATATATTTTCTGAATATCATATATATACTGGGCATGTAATGGGAAATGATAAATATTTGAATGGATCTTTGATTAAATTTTTGTGTTTTGATGTATTAAATTTCTACAGTGTGGCCTCTGGCCCCGATGTTGAGGACTAGTTAGAATAAGTTACGAATATATATGAGTTATTGAATACTATATATAAATTTCATCGTGCATCACATTTTTTCATATTTTGAAATATTTATAGAAGTTTTTTAGTGATAAAATATAGTTACTCAAAAGATATGACTTGGGGGTGTTTCAAGAGTTATTGAAAAATAATTTTTTTTTCAAAGTAAAAATACATGATTATATTAATGTGATTCATCGGGTTTGGTAGAGAAATGAGTTTGCATATATTTTTGGGATTGTTTTTATGTATCTAAGTATTTTGTTTTATGTTTTTTATCGATAAATGATATAAGGAACAACTTCTTGAGTTTACCTTGAAATTGTAGATTTACTTTCCTATCATGCCCCTTCTATTATTGTCTTGTGAATCAGTGAGAATTTGAGCATAGATCATGGATAGTGATTTTATTAAGATATTGATTTATAGTGATGAAACCTCTCAATATTTCACGAGTTTTGAGTTGAATACTATGATTTGTGGTACTCAGAGTTAATGGGAGAGGATGGTGAGACCATATTCTAGAGATAGAGTGTGTCTTCAAATCTTGAGGTTGAGTTGATAATTTAATCCAATATATTAATATATGGTCTATTTATAATATAATATCATGACATATCATTGATATGATTTCCCCAAGAGATATCATGATTCTTAGTCTTCAGTGGAGAATTGGTTGTGGGAATATTTTATGTGTGTTTACTCCTTTCATTATATTTTTTTATGTAACTAAACCATTGTAAAGTGTATACTAATTGAGATTGAAAATTAAAATAAACATATTTTATTATTTATCAATATAAATATTTTCATTTAAATCTTGAAAGTGGTTCATGATATTTTTTTCGAATAGTTTTTATTTTTAATCATGGTTGACCTCTGGTAGTGGTTGATGTGGAGTCAGTTTTGAGAAGGGTTGTTGGTGAAATTTCCTATTATTGGTGGAATTATTGTTTAATAGGTATCTCTAATGGTTATGGGGATTCCTAGGTTTTGTTCTTATTATAGTAATCATTGATAAACCATTATTAAGGGTATTAATGGTCTAATTTTCATTTGATACGTATCTCTTTTAAGATTTTTGGGTGGTAGATGTTATAATTATGTATAGGGTTAGTTTTGATTCTTAGTGTTAAGAATAATTTTAGAGATATCTTAAATAATGGATCATACTTTCACATCCCATTTCATTGTGATTTTTGGTAGTTAGATATCTTGATGAGATTTTTTAAGGATCCTTGGTGGATTTTAAGAAAAAAATTCATCTAGGGATGGGTTTTACATTATCGATCTTTGAATTGAAATATGATATTTTCTATTGAGATAGTTTACATAACTGTTCCATAAGTTATGGTATAGAATAGATTGATGTTTATACTTCTTTTATATCATTATATAATATCCTAGGAACTATTACTTGGAGACCTAGGATTCAAGATTACTTTTCTTTTCCAAAAGGGGGTCCCATGTAGCATGGACCTTTGGTTCTATTGTGGTTATGTCTGGATATTTGTTATGGTATGGGTAAGGACACATGGTGTAATATGATACACTATATAATGAAATATAGTTAAGAAGAGTGTTTTTAGGTTATTAATCAATATTAGGTGTTGATGTTATATAGGACAATGTTTTTGATGATCCTTCCATGATTTTATATGATGAAGAGGATTGATCGACTATAAGGGGTGATTTGTGGTTTGATCTGTCCGGGCTTGTTTTATCAGGGCCCATTATAAAATTACCTATCATTTTCACCATGTTTTTTTGTTTTAACATGACCCTTTTGGAATGGTCTATACCATTTTATTTTGGTCCTCTAATTTTCAATATGGGAATAAATTAGACAGTCCCTTTGACCCCCCCTATTTACATACTTTCACTTAGCTCAAAGGTGACTATAGGGAGTTTATAAGAGTAATTCTAGTTCCCTTTATCATGGTATATATACTTCACGTTGGGAGGTTGACTCCTTATGAGATGAAGTTATATTATCCATTGAATAATTTGGTTCCACCTTATTCTTCCATCATGGAGGGTATGTGTCATGGTTTGATTTAGTTTTTATGGGGGATTATTATGAATTTGGTCTGTTTAAGGTTATTCTTATATTGTTCAGATCTTGAGTGCATCATCATCTTCTTCTCCTTATTTTTTAAAAATATTAAGAAGTTTTAGATGTGTTATGTGTTTTCTGAACTCATCATATATCTTCTAGAATAAACTGTTATTAACTTTCCCATTATGATCTCTTATAGACATGTTATCATCGTTTTATTATATATCATTTAATGTGGTCTTTAATAGTTTTCAGGAGAAGGAATAAAAATATGGGAGAAACTCTTTAATAAATCATGAAATAAAATAATATAATGATCTATGGATGATGTAATTGAAAAGGGGAATGAGTTATAAGTGATTAATGGTTTCCATGCTATTTTGTTCTATGTTGATTAATGATTTATCTACGGTTTATTGGTTGTTGTAAAGAATTAAAAATGTTTTCAAATTAATAACTGTATAATCTATTAAAAATGGGGAAAAATTAAAATTGAATATTGTCATTTCTTTTTACAGTTGATCCAGTTATTAATTTATCTTCTTTAGAAGGAAATCACTTTGATTTATTTTTTTTATTCATTTCCATGAACAGGTATAATATAGTTTATAAATTGGTAAGGAAATGTGGTGAAATAGAAATGGGAAGTGGAAATCTAGATCAACTGATGAAAACATGATATGTTAAATATATATTAAATGAAATTATGACTAAAAAATGTGTTTTATTGTGCGTTTTTAAATTATCTAAAATATATTTTAACCATATTTATGAGTTTAATATGAAAATGATAATGAGTCTCAAATGTTGAAGTGATGGGTCAAAGAGTAAGCCAAAAATGGTTTAATCTGTTTTGAATAAATTGATTAATGAAATGTGTAAACATACATGAAAAAAAGGAATTTTATTATTTTTAATATGATGATGTTTTAGAATGAAAAATGGGAGAGGTATATTGTTAATTATTAATGATTGAAATTTTTGAAACTGGTTGGACTAAATATGTGAAATAATGAATGGGTTGACATCAAAAAATAAATGGAATGAGGGAATAAATCACGATATTAATGGTGAATGGTGGTAATGAGAATAATGTTGAAATATAATATTATTATCTAAGCGATTTCATTTACAATGTATTTTTTCTATATTTGAAATTAAGTTTTATTATGGAATTTTTTTCATTGATATACTGTTATTATTATATCATGAAAAAATTTTAGAAGATGTCATGGGGAATGATGTTATGAAAAAAGGGGAATAAATTAATTATTTTTATAGGATGTAATTTATTAAGGTATATAAAAACATACTACCATAATGTATAGTTCACTGGAAGACCCTACAAGGTATATATAAGGATATATAAGGTGTACACGAAGACCCTATGGGATATTGATATAATTATACATGGCGTGGGATGTGTAAGCTAGGTTAATGGAATGAGGTATACATACTTTTTTGTTCATGATACCCTACTATGATGGTTATGTAGTGTTGAAATTGTAAGTGGTGATAATGATATTGAAATGTTGTTATGTGGTAAGGATATATTTTCTAGTGGAATATGTTATATGGATACATGGTATGTGTAAATAGTTATGTATATGGGGCATGTGGTTATGCTATGTTGTGGTTAGTTATGGGGTGGGGTGATGATTGATGTTTTGTTATAGTTTTTTCTTCATTATTTCATTCATAATTATTTTGGAGATTTTTCATCATACTTGTTTTCTATTGGATTTAGAGGTAACAAAATTGATTATAGATGAGAGTGGTGGAGATATTTAGGAACAATATATGTGGAGATTAATGGAAATTGTGGAATTATTAGTTATTTTCAATAGGGATATGAAATGATTTTGATTATTGGTTGTATAATAGTAGGAAATGATTTTGGAGTAGAAAAAATTGTTGTAAATGATGTGTCACATGGAGTTCAGTGATTTTTTCAATTTTCTTATTTTTTATTATATCTATGATTGATCTATTTTGTTTGGTTGAAATAAATATTTATTGGACTTAAATATTTACTTCACATGGATATTTATTTATTTTAGAAGGATGATCATATTGAGTACTCCAAAGTGTATAGCCCCAATATAGCATTATAAGTGTTTTTATAACGAACTGACATGGAATGGAGTTGTTGTTTAGGTCAATTGGATGGATTTGGTAGATGAAATGCAGGTTTTGGGATCTTAAAACATATATTTATTAACCATTTTTCATTTTACCTATAATTACCATTCTCATATATTTAATTTTTTTGTGGGAATATAAATTCATTGATATTGTTTTGTGGTTTTTTATTATTCCTGAGATTATATGAGGTTAGTTCCTGCTATATACATGTTTGTACCCTAAATAGTAGTTCAAAACCTTAAGCCTATTACAGGAAGACCTTAGGGGATCACTCTCACCATAATTATTATACCAATAGGGGTTCTTACAGGGTTGGGTTATCATAGCCTCCACTATCATTGTAAAATTTATAAATTCGTTGTGCAAATACATCAATTCTTCATATCATGTTTCCCCATTTTATTTTTTTATTCATTCATAATATAAAAATAATATACAATATTATCCAAATGTTATCTCTTTATACCACTAACACATAAAAATTAATTCCCAAATATAAACATAAACCATCACAACAACATCATTACACAAAATCACAGAAACATTTTAATTATATCATCCTAGATATTATATAAATAATTTCATTTAATTAATATAAAAATACCTTTTTCAAATTCGAAATTCAATTTATTTAATCATATTTTTAACATCATTTCTTCAATTTAAAATATTTATCTAATTAAAAAAGTTTATTTTTAATTATATACCATGAAATAAAATTTTACAATGTAATTTATAAATAGACAGTAAGAAACCAATTATTAAACGAAAATGATTTTATAAATAACTTTTAGTACATCCACCATAATTATTATTTTAACCAAACACTATATAAATAAAAAAACCGTTACAAAAAACATCCACATGGTAAAATAATATAGGGGAATATATGTAAATTTAGTATAATGGAATGTAAGGGTATAAGAGGTAATTCTCACAAATATATGGCTTTGGATCCACTAAAAGATGACCAAATAACACAGATAGAAGTTATTATGATATCATATAGATTATGTTAATGAAAATTAATTAAATGATTTGAGAGGTACTGCGGAATTTATAAAAAAAATAAAAAATTACACCATAGAGTGGTTGGAGGCTTACCACATCACATTCAAAATCTTATATTACATATTATATAACCATAATATATAAAATTTTAACCTCCATTATAATCAATATGTGTATTTCGTTCACTAAAATGAGGTTTTTCATTTCCATGATGAAGGGAATAAATCATATATGTATTCCTTATATCATTTTTTCTTGATTCATAGTTCACTATGATTTGATTCCCACTATCCACTCCATTTACCCTATTAAAACAATACTTAACCATGGAATAATGGTACCTAGAATACATTTTTTACCCTGTGGAAACTAAAACAGTCCTTTTTTTACTTCCCATGGTATATAGGGATTCAAAAAAACAAAATGTGGAACCAAATCAACGAGAATGGGTACCACCATATCCTAAATAACAATCATGTCACAAACATAACAAAAATAGTTGTAATTGAATTTAACACAACAAAATATTAAATAATCCAAGCCAATGTAACCATAACAATGCCATAAAAATCCTAAAATCACTCTGATATAGTGATTCATTAACCATGTCATGGATCCCTTCAAAACTCCAAATGTGAAACCCTTAATTTTTAAAAAATAAATCTTTTTTTCGATATCATACACAACATGCAACACCAAGCCTAAAAGAACATTGAAATATTTTTATTGGAATATGATCATTTTAAAATATTTGTTAATTTATCAGTTATGAGTGGGATTAGATTATTTATTATATATATATATATATATAATACTCAACATAAATTAACTAAAAAATACATAGTATACTATTCTCTAATATTTTGTTAAAGTCATTTTATTCTTAAAAAATGGTTCATAATTCATTTTGTGTTAAAATATTATAACTATTTTCTACAAAATATATTAATTTTATTCAAAAAAATATTTCATTTTTTATGTAATCATATCAAATTTTTCCTTTGATTATTTTTTGGTGTTTTTCTGAAATGATTTATTTTTTAGGGAAAAGTTAAAATTATCAATTTTTCAAATAATGTCATTTATTTCCATAAATAAAGTAATATAAAAGTAGCATTATATTTTTGGATTTGGTATTGAATTGAAATATAATTCATTATATATATATTAACATAATAAATTTCATATAAATCAGTAAATCTCATGTTTTTTGGTATAGTTTTATTTCTGTTCTTAAAATGTATTTTTTTTAATAGTTATTTAGGTGGATAAAGTTTATCAATTTTTATTATTTAAAAAACCATAATGAGGAAAGATTTAATTACATAAATATATTATGTTTCTATTTATATTAATTAAAATTAATATAACATTTATTTTTAGTAATTGATTTTATATAAGATCATATATTGATTAGAAAATGCTTTTTTTAACCCATTTTTCATGACATTTTTCTAGTTTAATTTTAAATTAAAGTATACCAATTATATGTTTTGAATATTTAAAAATTGATTCCATGTTTGGAATCAGGATTTCCAATTTTTTTAAATATTTCATTTTTATGTTTTTTCATTATGAATTGTAAATGTAGTAAATATTTGTTATCACGGTAATGATAAAAAATGTTATTTAAGGATAATTTTTTTATGTGGATTAACAAGTAACCCTAAAAGTTGAATTAGTTTAATTTTATTAGTATATTTCATCCATAATCATTAAAAATCAAATATATGAAATTTTATTTCCAAATGTCTACGATTTTTCTTATTAGAATACATTATGTAATGAAAAGTAAAAAATATCATTTTTTATTATCTGTAACTTTATGAAAAAAATAAAAAGAACAATTATTATGTTCTAAATAGTTATTTGGAATATATATTATTTTATTATCATGGTAATTTATTTATATTTTTTTTGAAGTAATTAAATAAAATTCTTACGAAATTCTGAAATTGTATTTATTCGATTATAGATAAAATTAAATAATTAATTTTAATAATATGAAAAGTAGTACAATTTGACGGAATTTGTATGTCACATGATTTTTTTGGATAATTATGACTTATATTTTGATTTAAATAGATTTATATTTTAATTATATCTTTATCTTGATGTTTTCTTAAGTATTAAAAAATTAATAGTGTCAAAATTGACATTAATTATATTTTATAATAATTAATATAAATGATTATAATTATTAAAAATATTATGATCTTCCATGTGATTTTTATGTGGTATTAAATATCATCCATGTTTTATTTAAGGATGGATTTTATATTTATAGTTACAATATTCACCCCTAAAGAGTAAAAAACATCAATTTCGGGGAAATTGTAAAAAGGGTGTTCACACTGGTTAAAATAAAAATATACAGCCGAAAACATCACCTAACATTGTATAATTTTTACTATTATTTTATTTTAACTAAAACACATATTAACTTCTAATATTATTAATTTTCACCAATATTAATATAAAAATTGATTTATATTAATTTAATACTTTAACAAAATCCAAGAGTATTCATCCCCTCTCTTATAAAAGAGAACCCCCTATCCTCAATTATTCAAACAAAAAAATATTCCAATTTTTACTATATCTACCCTAAATACTTATTTGATTTCCTACCCACACCATAGAGTAAATTTTTTTATTATAAATCCATCCTAGAAATGATTTTTGTGTAAATATTAAGAGATTGTTTGAAGAAGAGAAATAGTTATAAATCAAGTGTTTTCATTTTAATTATTTTTATACCTCATCCAAATATATATAAAACAAGTTGAAATAATAACCCATGTATATTAAATATATTTATAAATAATTATTTTAATTTAATAACATATTTCCTTCTCATCATCCAACAAATGGGAATTTAAATCACTGTTGAGAGTATGGAGAACTACTACCTCATAAACCGATGTAATTAATTTTCCATCACCTCATATTATATATGGTTTTAATAATGATGATTTTAATATATTTAAATGATATTAAGGTAATATTTATCATTATAAAAATATAATATATAATTTAATTTCTTACCTTTCCATCCATGGAAAAAAGATAATGTTATTTGTGGGTATGTTATTTGTGGGTATGTGTGGACTACCACCTCCCGGAAGCAATGTGATCTGTTCTTCAAAAACACATCAAATAAATGATATATATAATCATATTTAAATAAATATTATATTCTCTATGATATAATTATAATTATTTAAATATAAAAAATTTTGTACCTTTTTTTCTATAATTATATTTAAAAAAAGGAAGAATAACACTAGTGTACATACAACCTACCATCTCCATGATTGTAACATGGTTTATTTCACATAACCATATTTCATGATTGCTTTTATAAGTATAATTGATAGGAATAAATAATAATTATCACATTATTATTATTCAATATATTTTTAAATAATGACATTCTTGACCATAGTTATCCTATCGAAGTCATTTTGTTCATATGGGCTAGATATCATCAAAATGCCCGATGTGAACTTAATTAATTAGGTAATTGATTAGAAAATGAAATAAAAAGTAATAATAAAAATGAAAATTATTCTTAATAAATTAAATAATGATCGTAAGTTTATTATCATGGAATATAAATAATTTATGTGATGAGTCAGACCCAAGGTAAGGGGATTTGAAAAAAAACATATTTTAATGTTTCCCTACCAAATCATTTTCTTCAATGTCCATATTTTTTAATTTTTTATGGATGTATTTATATATACGTAAATTAATTATAAATTAATTTTTATGTATCTTTTTAAATTTATTAAATGTTTTTTTTAAAAATGATTGAGGTTTTCTATATATAATTCTTTGAATTTCGTTATAAACGATCTAAGGAATGTTATATTTTAATATATACATTGAGAATGAAATTTTCCATGGGAATAAAATTTATCTTATATCTGAATTAATTTATTATATTTTATGTTCTATTCATATAAAAAAATTATATCCATATGCTATAGTTATTTTCAAAATAGGTTCTAAAATGGGATAGATATTTCAAAATCTAGAAATGTCTTTAATGGGTAAAATGAATATTTTTTTGAGTTTAATATTGTAAATTGAAATTTTTCATGTGTTATTATTATGTTATGGTCATTAAAAATTGTGATGATGATGGATGGTTCCATTATAAAAAAAATACATGTGGTTACATTATTAACTTTTTATGGTTGGTTTGGATGTAAACCAAGGATTTGTGTTTCTGTTGTAAAGAAAGGATGGGTGGGTCTGTGATAGAAGAATTGTGTATTGAATTAAATTATATTAGCTATTCCATTTTTTAGCTTGATATTGATAATTATTTCTAAGTTACCTATATGATTTTTCTAATCATGCAATGGGGTTTTACATAAATCTTATGATTATCTAGGGTAATGTAATGGTCTTACATTTAATGAAATGAATACACAAATTCTTAATGGTTGAAATTATAACATTGTGAAAAATAATTCATGTGTTTTTCATGAATTAATAGAAACATGTATGTGTTTTATATTTCATTAAATATATATTTTGAAATTTTTTATGAAAATATTTTGGTAGAAAATTAGATTTATTGAGTAAAAAATTGTTTATTTCGATCCAAAATATTATTTTTGAAACTCTATTTTTTATAACTATAAATGAAGTAAAGAGTTTTTTTTTCTTATTAATTTTATTTTTATTAATGGTATTTTTGGGATAATACAAAATTTCAAAATGAAATCATATGTTTAAGGGTGGTTAATAATACAGATGAATTCATGTTGAAATTGATAATGATTTTTTCTTAAAAATAAATTATGTTTCTTTATTAAAAATTTATATTATGGGGAAAAGAAATTTTGATCTAAAAATACACATGTTAAAAAATTATTCTATTATGTATGATTTATAACCAAATTATTTAAATATAAATCCATAAATCTACTAGGGTGTGTATGAAAATGATTTACTGAATAAAAATTCATGATTGTGTAATGTTTAGGGAAAGGCCTTACAATAGAAATTAGAGGAATAGTTTACATATCATTAAGGATTATAATGTTTTTATGTGAGGTAAAATTAAGTGGTAAGAAATCCGTCCTGGGATTTTATATTTACAGTTGATGATATGTTCATTAGAATAGAAACCCCCATTCTGGGCTATATGTGATTCAATTTTACAGTAATCAATGATATTTTTTGAGATGTATTGATGGGTTGAGGTATAAATAAGGAATAGTTTTATTGTAAAGTATTATTTCAAAAGATTTTTATTTAATTTTTTGGGATATAAGTGGATAGGTATGATATGACCATTGAGGATAAAACATTATATAACTTTGATGTTGTTATGGTTATTTTTTTTATATGAATTTTAACGTATTACAGAATTTCTATGTGTCATGTCTTTTCAAGGACCATTTTAATTTTAACATGAAATAATTGATTTCATGTTTTACTGATTTCATTTTATACCTATTAAAGTTAAATCATCATGTAAAAATGGTAAGGATCTCACACAACATTATTATCCCTTATAAATGATGTAATCATCACTATCATGGTAAAAGCATGTTCCAATGAGTTAGAAAGATTTTTGACCATCCAAATCACATGTAAGAATATTTTTGATCTATCCAACACCTTTTTAGTTTAAAAAGGATTTCTATAAATCATGGTATTTGTTTAAAAAAATTAAATCATTATTCTCATTGAGTAAGATAAATATCACATAGTACATGAAATTTTATTTTCAATATATAAGGACTTCATGATGGATGGTAAATGGGATATCAACACCATAAAAGAAGTCCTTGATGTACGGATTTAGGTAATGAATTTTTTTATCATTTTATATGTTTTTAATACTAATGAGTGGATACTAAATAATCCTAATGACATATTTAATATATTTTATTTATAGGGATATTGTATTAAGTAATAAGGCAACAAATCATGGTTAAAGGTTTAAAAAGGATGATGACTGAAGGATGTGTTTATCAATGATATTCTAATATATTCTAAATATTATGAGAATCTTAAAACACCTAAGGACTGTTATATTGTAGATATTTCATTCAATATTTTGAAACATGTGATTGAATTTACATAATTGATATGTTTTCTAGAGAAAAGGTTATTATTTTTAGCGACAGTCATTAAAGAACATGTGATAAAGGGATAAATAAACTTGTGGGTTAATATATGCTTGATGTTAATGTAATGATAGAAAATTAATATTATTATATTTTTGGAAAATATGAAAACTATTGAAAAAATTATAGTTTAAAATGTTATTTTATTATTAATTATATTTTTCAAGATGTTCATCATTTTTTAGAAATGTTATTAGAATATAGTTTTAGTAAAAAAGACAATTCAGTAATGACACAGGTCATAAACCGACAACTGAAGGGTGATAAGGGTGAAATGTCTACCACTATCCTATGTGATGAATTGGTTAGTCTTCCATTATTTTTTTTAAATTACATGACAAATAAATAATAATTTTATTTTAGTAACATATGTTTTATCGTAGAGATAACCATGGTTTTATAGTGTGATTATGTGATTAATTATGGAAGGTTGGGGAAGATGATGAGTATATGACTCAAAGAAAAAATTTATAAAGGAGGACCGCAATGTATGGATTATAATATATATTACACAACCCATGTTCTTCCATATTTTCAAATATCCAATACCACCTTTATACCTCTTCCCCTAACATTTTTCTCATTTACACCTCTATCCTTCACCCCCAAACTGCCTTCACTATTTTTTGACACTCACATCATGTCAGATTATCTGGATATGGTGATTTTAGATCCTCCACGACCCACTAGAGGTGTTTTTTCCATGATTATCTTTGAAAGAATTGATTCTTTGATTAGATCAGTTTGAGATGAAACTCATACCCTTAATTCCTAAGATATATTTGCAGAGTATTTTCGCTATTACAGTGGATGGATCCCCAACATTAGACATTCCTATGAAATTGTGTGAGGATGTTGTGTATCTTCACTGATGGACACTATTGGAAAAATTTGGTCTAATCAAACCACATCTTACTTTCTTCAATAAAAATGTTCTTTCCAAGGGAATTGAGTTATCAGATAGTGTTTCAGTTCACAATATGAAATATTTCTGTATTTTTCTTATCTCTCATTAATAATTCATGAGTGCTTAGTCTTGAAACCCCAAATATATTGTAAAATGGAGGTTTTTCTTATTTCAATGGTGGATGTACTATAATTTTGTCCAAAATTCTCCTTGGGAACCAGTTTGGGTAAATATTCCCATTCTTCACCTCATTTTTCCAAATGAAAATTTTCTCTGAGGTATAGGGAACACCCTCATGTCCTTTCATTATGCAGATGAGTGAATGATTCGCTACCAGGATGAGGGAGTAAAAAAACTATTCATGGAGATAGATTTTCCTAACCTCTCCCTGGTTTCATTATCCTCAGAGTGGGGGATGCAATTTTTGGGTAGAAGTTGTTGGTTTCCCTTTATCCTGGGAACTTTTGCACTATATTCTAATTCCAAGGTCACACTCTTCCTATATCACACAGTAAAATTGAAAATGTTTTCATCGCACATTCCCATGATATTTCCTCCTCTGAATCCCATAACTCTTATTTGAGGTCAAAGGGGGTTCCACAGATGAATTATGGTTATCTAGTGTCTAATGTGTAGTCCTATGAGGCCATGGAGTTGCCTATGGAACCTTATCATTCAAAATGATGTTCATATTCTCCTTCCCTTTTCCTGGATCCACCAGTCCCGAACTAGGATCCCCATTCTCTAGAAAATATTAAACCATGATCTTTAATTGTTGTCTATATCCCACCCACTCTAAAGTCCCAACATATTTTCAAAGGTTGTTTTCTTTTGCTGAGATCTTGAACTTCTGCTTATAACATTTATCTCCACGTTAGAAGCTATTGTTCATCCATCATCTAATTAAGTAACCATTCTCTTTTCATTATGTGATTTCTAGTGGACCTTTCTCCTCATCCTACTCCCAAATCCACCTCTCAAATGGTTTCATCACATATTCTTATATAGTACTAGGTTTCGTAGAAAATTAACTTCTTTAGACTCTATGTTGTGCTTGAAGAAGGTGTCGAGAAAATAATGAACTTCTCTAATATTCTATTAATATCAAAAGTATATCTATATTGAGGAATAAGACCTGACATCATCCATCTCAATGATTTTTTTCCGATAAAATTCATTGGGTTTGGAATTCCATGTGAATGTGTGCTATGTATCTTATAATATTTATCATAAAAAAACTCATATGGTGGTATTTTCAAACATATGTAGTGTTATAATAAGCTTCATGACTTGGATATTTTGTTGGGTCTCTAAAATTTCATGAATAGGGAACAAAAGGACCATTATATGTAGGTATTTTATAATAAATCCATTGACGTTGATAACGTCTAAATTTCTAATTAACATCATTTGACACAGATTAGGTTTTATTCTCACTATTGACTATTCTTCTTTATTTAAGCTAAGTGTGACATGAGGGATAGGGAAATCCTTTGGAAATATATGGATTCATTAATCCTAGTGGATACAACATGGTTGGACTAGGGTGACATCAATTTCATCCTAAAATCATCTAATAATAAGGATGTAGGTACATACCCATGGTTATCTAGGAACGATTTTTCCATCATTTCACTGTGTAACGTCTTCCTTGTCATGAGTTTCACAAGGGATAAATTTTCATAGTTTAATAATCAGAGATGGAATCAACGTAAATTGGTCCATATCAACTATTTTATAAAAAATTACAATAAATTTCTACTTTCCCTATTTATAAGGTGGATCATCTAGTGTTGGTACTCTTGGACCATTCTCCTCTTCTTATCTGACTTGATGATACCAACAGTCGTAGAGAGAAATTTTATTTCTCAATCCAACAAGATAGTGATCCTTGTTTTCAAATGGGGGAGATATTTTCATGGTAATAGAAAATTAATGAGGGTTATTTTTTAGGGTTACATAACTAATTTCAACACGTTATAGAGGAACTTCATTCCTTGGTTTCCAGTATACCATCTTGCTTTAAGGATTTTTATCAGTTCAAGATGACATTGATAAAGTAGATATAGATCCTGAAGACCTATGGGATAAGGGGTTTTTTATAATCCTAACCAATAAGAAATATCTTTTATTAAATATAATCCTTGAACTGGATTTATTTTCTAAGTAGAGGACAAAAATTACAATACTTTAGGAGGGTGACTATAATTCGACCTTCATTTAGGCCTGCATCAAACAAAAAAACAAATGTCTATTCTCCTAATATGATTCTCAATGATAGTCCATTGAACAATAATCTACATACCATTAGAGGTATGGCCTGTCTTTCTTTAAATCTATTCTTTCAAATTTTAACCCTAATATATAGGATGGGTACCCAAGTTGTTAGGCTAGCCTCTATGACTCCATCCCTTAAGTGGTTTCTTCTGAAATCAATAAATTTTTCAAGCTCATTTTTAATTAGAGGTATGTGTGGTAGGCTATTACTTCCCCCAACTGTAGTAGTTCTCCAAGACCAGATTGATATCCAGGAACATTTTATACATCCTCTTAGAATGTAACCATGAATGAGCTAGTGGGTATCATTCCAGATTTTTACCAAGGGAGAGGCTTATAGTGGGTCACTAGTTCCACCACTCTTATTTTCATTTTGATGGTTAATGATACATCATCCCTCAAATTTTATGGTCCAATCATCTTGTTTAAATTTAAATAAAAAATCTAATACAAAGACTTTAATAGAGGACTCATTGTTTACCTTCCCAATTTTTTTCTGATGAGAAACAATGATTTATCTGGGGTAGATCAACACATACCTCCATTTATATAGGATATGAAATGATTTGTGATATCAGAAAAAAAAATTTGGGTGAAAATATTTCCATCATGATAGATATGAATAAGGAACATGATATTCTATAGTGGAGTTATATCATTCAAACCATAAGCTATTTGGGTTTTACAAACTGAGTGATTTTTCTTTTTCATTAGATAAATTAGCTCGCCCTGGCTTTCAGTATCATTTATGGGGAAGAGTTTTGGTTTATTAAGTTAGTATGAGGGCTCATACAAGGGTGAACTTTATCCACTAGCATATTCATCATATCCTATGATGACTTCAATGGGATCATGAACAAGAGAATTGTGTAGGGGTGAGTGATCACATTTAGGTACAAACCCAACATCAGTAGTATATATCATCTATTCTCTGTAGATGAACATATTATCTTCATCAATGGTAGTATCAAGTCTATATAAGAAAATAATAATTTTTTGATCATTTATAATAAGTGGAGTGAGAAAAATATTAATTAGGAGAAGTGTCTTTTTTAAACGTCAAAATCATTTTTTGTTATTTGGACGAATGATGTTGAAGCTGTGTTGGGAGTTCATAATGGAATATTTCGCATGGAATACTTAGGGTTCCTATTATACCTAAGAAGAGTGATAATTCATCACTTTAATAGACTTATTGATCACATTTCATACTAAATTTTAAACTGGAAGAACTGCTTTCTAAATTTTGGGGTATGCATCACCATCATTAATAGCATGCTAACATCCATTTTTATGCATAGTATTTCTACCATTAATTCCCCCAATATAGTTATAAATATCATCATGGACATCCTTATTGTGTTCATTTAGGATGTTCATGTGGATGAAATGTACCAGTGGGATTCATAATGTTAGATGGATTTGGAGCCAGGAGTTGTAGGCATTGGGCTTAAAACCATTTTGGATTCGATGAATCTCATTCGGGACTGACTAGAATTAGACTGTATAGAAGGTATCTCTATCTATGAATGATTTTTCAATAAAATATATTCGGATATTAAGGATATCTAGGGAGAATCTATATGTTGTGGGACCCTATCACTCACCACATTCATGTTCTCTAGTATAATTTGAGATGGATTATGGGGTGTGGATAGGTAAACTTTTTGAAATCCAACTAGGTGAGTTGGGTGCTGGAATTTCATGGATATCTAGATCAAGATTTATCCTTCCTAAAAGACAAGAAATCTACTAATTTTTTACATTTCATCCTCGACCCTTATCAATAAATTGTGAGAAAATTTATTTTCATCAATAACGAACACGATTGACTTGTTTTCACTAATTATCATATAGAGTTATTCTCTTACAAATATATAATTGCACAATACATGCAGATATATTTATTGAATCATACATAGGAATCTTCTATTTTAATAAGATATCTTTGAGAAAAAACTTCCCCATCTGGTATATACACAAACAATACATCTCCATGGAAGATGTTGTATGACGTAAAGTTATTACCCTAGATTCTAGGTTTAGCTACTACGGTAGACCAAGGAAAGAGTTGGTCATGTATCTTTTCATAGATAATGATTGGGTTAACTCTGTTTGGCATGGTCTAAGTGTTTTTGGTGGTCATAACATCCTAGAAATTTATGGGGACAACTTCCATCAAGAAAGGGTTTTTATCTCTCAGTACAATATTCATGAGAGATGAACCATGGTGTTTTTTCTAGAGGTTCTCTATTGTATCATCTAGAGTTCCCAAAAGTACATTTACCACAAGGGGATTTCAATTTCACATTTGATGGGTATTGTTAGGGATCAGTACCTGGAGGATGAGATGGTCCCTCTCGTCAGAAGGGGGTGTTCTGACCCTCTTTGAGAATATTCTCAGTTGTAAAGGATTTGGTGTTCTGGACCCATTTCCCATCCTCATGGAAACTAGGTTAATTGAAATATTCCTTCTCAAGGTCTAAAAAATAATTACAATGGTTATTATATCTGTGACTAGAAGAGCGGGGCGTGGTTTTTCATAACTAGGAGGTCTCCCAGGACATTACTTTCAATATATTTTTTGTTCAATGTGAGTCCCTCTTGAACTAATCTCTTTCCATGCTAAAGGGGATATATTTGTGCCTCTATCATTTAATTATGTTTTATGGGGTAGATAAATAATCATTTATTCTTCACAATTACACTAACAGATGATATTTAGGTTCCATGTGCTATCATTTACCGTATGTAAGGATTAAGAAGCCTTATTCATAACAGTATAAAGCCTACTCATTCATAGAGGGAGGGTAATATGGTGGATGAATTACTCTCCTCCAAGGATAATCCAAATAACCCATGTAATATCATTTCTTCAAATAAATAGCTTCCCCTGAAATATGTTAAAATCATTAGAGTTTATGCATCATCGTTCATTACTTTAGACTTCTATAACATTTTTCACCCCTTATCCATTCTTTTTATAAAAATATATTAAAGTTGGATGGATGGGTGATTAGGTGATTAATATTATTTCATAATAATTTTTCTATGTTGGTAACCCTTTATGATTATGGTGAATAGAATATTATTGTTTTTTGTTTGATTAATAAAGGTTGAATTTTCGTTTTTATGCTTATATTATTTCAATTTGGCTTTATGATGCTTTAAGTTATTTAAGGAAATGATTAACATATCTTGGGGATTATATGATTATGCCATCTTCGTTTTTGGTATGACTCATTAAGAGTTATTGATTTTATTTTGGCATATGTGAAAAATTTATATTGGTAGAATATATGATAAATCCATCATAATTTTTCTATTTCAATATTAGTCTGGAATATTTTTATGAATTTTATGGTCAGTTATTTCTTTAATGATCGAAGTAGAAAATTAGGTACTATTGTTTAGGCTTTGGTGATTAACATGATAGTTATTCATATAATGGTTTATTCATTTTTGGAATTATCATACATTATATTAACCAATCAATTTCATTTAATATTTAAAGATAATAGGAATATATTTTTTTATCCATTATTAAAATTATGTGGTCCATTGGATGTTTATTTTAGTGATTTAGGGATAATAAATTTTTCAGGAAAACTCATCATTTGGAGAAAAGGATGAGAATGTTGTGAAAAATTATTAAATTATGAAATTATAATGGTCAAATGAGTTTATTTTCCTTATATTATTAATCTATATGGTACGTAATTATTCAAACCTTGGAAAAGGATCTTGAAACTAAAATTTTTTCTTATTTAAATCATTAATGATGAATTGATTTTTTTTTTTCAAAACCAATTTAGTTTTTGGTTTGGGGTTCATTAACATTCTCATGATCATTTTGGTTCTTGAGATCAATGATCTATGTCACTCTATATGATTATTTTGGAATTAAAATTTTCTTTTATGTCCATATTTTTACATCACACAAATGTTATCCTATTTTTGAAACGTAGTTATGTGTCATACTATATTACCTTCAGATTTCCCTTTATCTCATTATAAGAGGATATTTTATAAGTCATTTTACGATTTGGGATTTCAACGAAGGTAATTTAAAATGTCAAACCCTTGATTATTGATCTAAAGATAAAATTTCAATGATGAAATTTATTAAATGGGAGAACATAACACCATTATATTTTTTTAAAAATAAAACAATGTTTGGTAGCGTATATGACACACAACACCGAGCCTAAACAAACCACAAAATATAATTATTTTAATAGGATTGCTATAACATAGTTGGTAAATTAGAGTGTAGAAATAGGATTAAATTAATTATGAAATATATATAAATTTCCATTTCAATATAAATATATGGAAATTTTCTTATTAAATAATCACTTAAATTTTAGTAAATCTATTTTATTCTTTTATGATACGTTTTCTTCAAAAGTATTTTTTATTATTTTTTGGGACCAAATATTATAACTAATTTCTAAAACTTAGAGAAATTTTAATTCCTAAAAATTATATCATTTTTAGAATCATCATTTCAAAATTATTCTATGATAAATATTTGGGATTTTTCTAAAATTAATGATTTTTAGCGATAGTGAAAATTAGAGATTTTAAAATACTGTAATTTATTTCAATTAAATAAGATAATTTTAAAGTCCCATTATATTTTTTATTCGCTTCTAGAGAGTTAAATTAACCATTTTATTTATAAAAATAATATTAATTTCATTTTAATAAATATTTTTCATGATTTTTTGTATATGATTATTTTATGCTTCAAAATAGAGTTTTCTGAGAAATGCTTTTAAGTGCGTAAATTTTATCCATTTTAGTTAATTTAAATACCCCCGAATAAGGAAAAATTAAAATGTTATTTATATATAATGTATCATTTTATATGAATTTTCATTAATTATTGATGAATGATATCCTAAGAATTAATATAATATCATCTATTGATTGAAAAATTAATTTTTTCTGATAAAATGTTTCTTATAACCTTTTACTAGTTTATTTTTAAATTAAATTATGTAACATATATTTTTTGAATATTAAAAAAATGGATTTATTATTTTTAATTTTTATTTCAGAAAACTTAAATATTTCCCTTTTATTTTTGGTGATTTAGAATAGTAACTGTAGTAAATATATGTTACCACAGAAAAGGTAAAATGGGTTATTTAATGGTAAAAATAATATGTTAAGCACTAAAATGTTACCCTAAAACTTTATTTAATTTTATTTTATGTTTATTATTCATCTATAATTATAAAAACATTTAATATATGACTTCTATCAATATGGACTTGAATTTTAAATTTATAATAGTTCTTGTAAAGAAAAGTTAAAAATGTCATTTTCATTGTTATATTATATTTAAATTATTGACACAGGGATAAAAAGAAGTTGATTGATTATAAATTTTTGTTTTGAATATAAATATATTTTTATCATGGTATTTTATTTATAATTGTTAGTGATGAAATAAATTCCTTAAATTCTTATGAAAACTAGACACCATATTTATTCAGTCAATAGAAAAATTAAATAAATGATATTAATAATATTAAAAGATGTATAATTTGAGTGAATTATTATACCACAAAAAATTTTCAAATATTTATAACTTATTTTTGGTGTGTCAAATGTTAATATTAAATTTTCATATTTTCATTAAAGTTTTTTTAAGTAAATTTAATTGAATAGTTTCAAATTTTACATTAATGAAATATTATAATGAATAATGTTGTATTAAATGATGTAAAATTAAGAAAAAATACTATATTAATCCAATTAATTTTGATATTTGTAATGACCCATAAAATTCAAGGGAAATTTTTTCTTAATTTTCTTTCGGATTTTACAAGAACGCAGTTTCTAACTGCACCTGATTCTGAGGCCTGGTGAGCCCGGAATAATTTTATGAAGTTTAGCTCGGGTACGTTCAATGAACGAATGAGCGGGATTTCCTAACTTTGGAACCGGTGCTTGGAATCGCAATCCGAGGACACCAATGAAACCACAATGCCAGTAATTGCTTAAGAAGACCTTTACTAGGGTTGTGTTTGCTCGGGAGGAGTTGTTAAAAAATTGTGGATTAGATGAAAAGTAAAATAAAATTGAGCAACAATTTTTCTTCATTTTACTAAGTGGTTATAACCTATGAAAGGGAGTTGTAGTGGGACCCACTGATAACCTAACTCTTAGGTAGGATATTAGTGAGGTGGGGCCCACATGAACCCCACCCCTTCATATTCCCTAACTCCCTTAACTCTCCATTTAATTTGTCAACATAAGTTTAATTAATTAAGTGGTTTCATTTTTGAATTTTGTAATTTTGAAAAGAATGGAATTAACAATTAAAATAAGGGGTGACATTATTTTAATTTGGTTAGCTTGTTGTGAGAGGATTGGGGGAAGAAATATCTATGTCTTGAAGTTCTTCTTCCTCGATGAAGAACACGAAGAATGCCGAGCCTTCGACGAAGAACTCCATCACTACAAAGGGGAGTTCGTCGTACCATCTTCTTCCCTCTCCGCAGCTGGTGAGAGACGCCATCCTTGGAGATTGACGACGCGACGCCGAAGAATCTCTTCTCCGCGACACCGACGATCCTCCTTCCATGACGCCATCTTCCGCGACGTCCCTTCCCCACGACAAATCAATAACGCTTGAGGTAGGGGTTAATTGTTTTGTTCGTGAATACTTTCATCGTCGTTCATTGTTTTCAAATTGGGCCGCCTTTTATCGTATTAACGGGAGGAGGTCATACCGCATGAACACGGTCGACCCTCATCCCCCCTTGATGCTTGAATTTGTTGTGGCACAAGCAAAGGCAGCGCGGTGCTGTTGCACCGCGTGGAAATAATGAAGAATGGGCGAAGAAGTGTGGCGCCATCGCGCCGCGCCGTTGATGTTGAACAAAGCCGTGGCGCCGTTGCGCCGTGCCGGATAACCTCGAAGAGGCCACGGCCGGAGTGGGGCCATGGGGGAGGGGCGCGGTGACTTCACGCCGCGCCGATCGGACAACGTCGCGGCCTATGGCTGCGGTGGTGCGGGGAGCAACAACCGGAACTGCCGGCCACCAGAGCAGGATGGCGGGACCGCGACGGTCCCGCGGCGGCAGCAATCGGCCGGCCAGACCGGGCCGACCGTTTCAGGGGAAGACCGGGGTTTCGTAACCCCTGAATGGAAGAAGAGAGGCTCCTATGTGGGGGGGCGCAGGTTGTCAATCAGGGGGGCAGTGCCCCCCCCCCTTCCGCTCGGTCGTTTCGGCCGAGCCGCCTGGTCACACAGGCGCCACACCAGTGCCAGGACAGCAGGGTTGCGCCCAGGCCGGGTTGGGCCGCACCAGCCGGGCCGGGCCGCACCCAAATGGGCCGGACCCGGACCCATGTCGGGCCGACCCAGGGGGTCTCAGGTCGGGTCGGTCCGGGCCCAAAACCCCTATTTTCGGACTTCTTTCGGTCCTTTGCCCATAACATGGGATACATACCTCCAATCGACACACTGTCAGCTGCGATGCGATCATTGGATCGACGCAGTCTTTTTGGTATATTACACTCATGGTTTCTGAGAACTGTGTGTTCGGCCGGGTTGGTTCGAACACCAAACCAACCGGGACCTCGGAGCGGAAACACTTATAACTTAAGCTCTGGATGTCTGATCGACGTGCCATCGACATTGTTGGATTCCTGTTAGTGATACTAACCTTTTGGCTTACTCCTCTTGAGGTTTGGACGCAGTTGGAGTATGGAGGGGTTGGTTTTGACTTAAAAACCAACCAGGCCCTTGGGACGAAAATGCCAATAACTCTCAGACCGGACGTCTGATCGACGCGTTGTCTGTCACATTGAGTTCCTGTTGAAGATACAGACCTTTGGGATACATAAAATCTGGACTTCGTGTCAGTTTATTTATCAACCCCTCGGCTTGTGGAGCGGACACTCCCTGAACGAGCTTCCTGTGTGCGGGAACCCCAGATCTGGTTGCGACTGCGACGATGATGAAAACTGCATGGGAATCCTCTATGGGTTCGAGAGTGATGACTATATCACTTAGTGATCCTGTGTGGATTAGTGCCTACTGATCCTGTGTGGATCAGATCCTGTGTGGGTCAGCGCTCAGCGGTCCTGTGTGGGCCAGTGCATACTGATCCTGTGTGGGTCAGATCTTGTGTGGGTCATTGCGGGGGTTAGTACCTATAGATCCTATGTGGGTCATTGCGAGGGTTAGTACCAAACGATCATGTGTGGGTCTGATGGCTTAGATGAATCAGTGGCTACATCTGATCATCTCTATCGTCTTACGAAGAAGTATACCTATGTGAGTTGAGTCTTGGCATCAATCAATAACTTGATATGATTGAATTGCTTTCCTATGTGGATTGAGTTGTGTTGTCCTGTGTGGATTGGGTTGTACTCCTATGTGGAGGTGATAGAACTTGGCATTGATGCTGGAGCCAAAATGGAATTGATGACTAAGGTATATGTATGGGCATATACCTAAGTAGTGTCGGATGTTACTTCGTGATTATATCTTTCCTTTGTGGATTATCCTTTGTGGATTCTGGGAGACCTTCGAGGGTCTCGGGGTCCCTACTGAGTAGCGTATACTCACCACTGCACGGGAAATTCCTGCACTACTTTGTGTTGGATGCAGACGACGGATAGTATTGATCATGGATGAGGCTCATAGAGCGAGATAGTACCTAGAGGTGCACCACAGGGCAGGACGTACACGGAGCGGACGGCTGGACACGTGGATATGTGGATACTATCTGTACCCACCCTTCATGTGGGACATCCATTGGACGGCTTGACGTTGCGGCT
Organism: Viscum album; assembly: GCA_963277665.1. NCBI lineage: Eukaryota > Viridiplantae > Streptophyta > Magnoliopsida > Santalales > Viscaceae > Viscum > Viscum album. Next base: position 674,152,813 of record OY728133.1, read on the forward strand.
TTACTTTTCAGTTGATGTACTTCCTTTTCTAGTTGTACTTTACTTTCAGTTTGAGTTTGTATTCTGGACCACTTAATTTTCTGCACTTACTATTGTACCTAGTTTTACGTAGTGTTTACTTCTGCTTACTTACTATGTGTATTTGTTTACTTTATAAAGGCAATAGATTCCGTTTTTATTGGAAATTACACCTTGTTTCTATTCGTCAGCCCCACACCTATGGAAGGCGGGCTTGGGGTAGTCACGGCACGGGCCCCGAGGATGGGTCCTGACAAATTGGTATCAGAGGAGTTTGGTTCTACCGCAGAACTCAGGACTCTGATCTTTCTTCTATGTGAATCAATAGTGTTAAGGGTATTGAATGTTGTTATCAGTCCAGGGAGTCCATTGTTGGTGCGGCGGCCGATGTATCCATACACCAGGACCCTAAATTCTAATTTTTGACTCAATGCCCGAAAACATTGATTGCATGTGTGTTTCAAGTTTTCTTTGTGATCACATTGTGTCATCTCACCAGGTATACTGTTTTGACCGTGGCTCACCTGTCGATTTTCAGGATGGCCCCACCACGGCAGCCAGATAGGGTTCCGAGTTATGTACGTGACGACAGCCCACCGAGCAACGAGGCCTCGGTGCAGGGCCCTATTACTGCAGAGGTACCGGCGGTACCACTACCCACTGATCCACCGATGCTACCACCCCCATCCGATGAGAGTGCACATCGCCTTGGTGCCCTGTATGAGTTTCAGTGTCATAGACCGCCCAGGTTCTGTAGGGAGATGTACCCTCAGGTAGCTGAGGATTGGCTGGAGGTAGTTGTGCGAGTTTTCAGGTTAGTGGGGACACGATCTGACCTCATGGTGATCCTCGCAGCGAGCCTCCTGCACGCGGCAGTAGGCAGTTGGTGGAGCTTGATGCTCGAGGTGCACGATGAGGAATCACTCCTCTGGATGGACTTTGAGAGCCTCTTCCGCTCAGAGTTCGTCCAAGCCACCCTCCGTGCGGTGCGCATAGAGGAGCTACTAGAGCTGTGGCAGGGCAACTTGAAGGTCTCCCACTACTCGGCGATATTTACCGATCTCTCACGCTATTCGACGGACATGGTACGGGACCCATTCTTTCGGGACTGGACCTTCGAGAAGGGACTGAGGCATGAGATCAGATCATCGCTGATCTCCCATAGCATTCCGACACAGGCAGGGGTACTGGAGCGAGCCCTTCCCATTGAGAGCTTTCTTGCTGAGCCTACATCAGCAGCGAGACCTACCACAGGGCGGCACGTAGCAGAGTCTTCTACAGCTGGCAGTCGATGGATGACACATGGGTCCAGGCGGACCAGACCCTCAGGCGGATGACCTCAGGACATTGGCTCAGAGGTGCGCGGCACACAGTACAGAGCCAGTCTTTCAAAAGGTAGACAGTGATATGCATGTGGCAGGTAGGGACACATGGCTCGTGACTGCCCGAACCGCCGTGTGGAGGAGCAGCATATGGTTGAGGGACCACCCAGGCAGAGGTAGAGGGTCGACTGTGGCAGTCCGCAGGGAGCAGGCGGACGAGGATGAGGAGCTGGACGAGCATCAGGTGGTGGGCGACGCTTTGAGGCTCTACCACCACCACCACTAGGAGGTCCACCCCGACCACAGGGAGCTGGCGGGCAGAGACAGGCACAACTTCAGGCAGCGGAGGCCTACGACCACGGCGTGCCTGAGATGATTCGAGGTACTATCTGTGTCTACTCCACCCTTTCTTCAGTTCTTATAGAAACGAGAGCGAGTCATTCTTTCAATGTCGCTTCCCTTGTTCGGAGCTCGGAGATTCCGATGGAGTCGTTGGCTCGATCCTTACGGCTAGAGACTCCTACGGCAGCAGGCTCGACGATTACACACTGGTGCCCGCAGTGTGAGCTTACTCTAGGAGGTGAGAGCTTCGGCTGGGATCTTCTTGTAGCAGCGTCGAGGACTTACGACGTCATCTTGGGCATGAATTGGTTAACTACTGTCCATGCTCAGATCGACTGCATTAGGGTCAAGGTGTGATGTGTTCGCACCGATGGGAGAAGGTTCACCTTCACTGGTGAGAAGGGATCCTTTGTAGCGTAGGATGGACTCGCGCAGAGAAGAGGACAGCCCATCACTCACCAGTTGGCTAGCCTCATCATAGGTGCAGTTGACGTGCGTAGTCCGAGCTTACCTGCAGTGGTGGATCTGTATGCAGACGTTTTCCCGACGACGTTCCAGGACTACCTCCTCGTAGAGAGGTAGACTTTTATATTGACCTATACCCCGGGACAACCCCTATATTCACTCCAACATATCGGATGGCTCATGCCAAGCTTCGAGAGCTACGGGTACAGCTGGAGGACTTGCAGGACAAGGGATTCATTCGACCCAGTGTTTCACCCTGGGCTTCACCGATATTGTTCGCCAAGAAGGCGTGCAGGAGCTTGCGTCTTTGTGTCGACTATCGTCGCCTGAACCAGGTGACTGTGAGTAACATGTATCCACTACCAAGGATTGACGACCTCTTCGATCATCTCAAGGGAGCACGGTGGTTCTCAAAGATAGACCTTAGGTCAGGCTATCATCAGCATAGAGTTCGGGACGAGGACGTGTAGAAGAAAGCCTTTAGATGTCGGTATGGCCATTATGAGTTCTTGGTTATGACATTCGGCATAACCAATGCTCTAGTAGTGTTCGTGGGCCTCATGAATAGGATCATTCAGCCTTACCTCGATTGATTTGTCAGGTTCTTCATCGACGATATATTGATATACTCGACGACTGAGGAGGAGCACACCTAACACTTGCAGGTTGTACTGGACACACTCCGAGAGTACCAGCTTTATGGAAAGCTCATGAAGTGTCAGTTCTGGATATGTGAGGTCCACTTCATGGGACACTTCATCTTTGAGGCGGGATTTTCATTGGATCATGCGAAGATCGAGGCAGTGCTAGCTTGGGAGCCACCCAGGAGAGTGACAGAGGTGCGGAGTTTCTTGGGTCTAGCTGGGTACTACCAGAGATTCATACCAGACTTCTCCAGAGTTGCGGCACCACTTTCAGCATTGACGAAGAAGAAGAAACCCTTCGTGTGGTCAGATAGATGTCAGTAGAGCTTCCAAGAGATGAGGCAGAGATTGACCAGCACACCTATCTTGAGGCTACCAGAGGAGGGAGTAGGGTACGTAGTCTACTGCGATGCATCAGGGACCGGACTCGGATATGTCCTAATACAGGAACGGGAAGTGATCGCCTGTGGATCTTGTCATTTGAGGAAGCATGAGAAGAACTATACTACCCATGACTTGGAGTTAGCAGGAGTGGTCTTCGCTCTGAAGATGTGGTGACACTATCTGATGTGCTAGCGCTTTATAGTCTACTCTGACCACCAGAGTCTCAAGTACATCTTCTCGCAGAAGGACCTGAACCTGAGACAGCGGCGATGGCTTGAGTTCCTCCAGGACTATGACTTTGAGATAGTCTATACTCCTGGAAAGGGGAACGTAGTAGCTGATGCTCTCAATAGGAGGACGGGCATTCAGCACCTTGGGGAGGTGACAGAGTAGCTAGCCGCTTTGCAGATATCCTTCGTGGATAGTAATGGGGTAGCCTTTCTTCAGTCACTCATAGTCACTCTTCCACTTCTTCAGTGGGTCAGAGAGGCATAGTGTGGGGATGTTGACTGTGAGACACGGCGTACACAGATATCCTTAGGACAGGCACCTGATGGATTCTCTATGGGAGGATAGCATGTCATCCTTTTCAGAGGACGTTCCATGGTACCAGTTTCTTTACAGGAGGAGGTGATGTGGTTTTTTCACACTTCCCCATTAGTTGAACATCCAGGAGCGGCGAAGATGTACCAGGACCTCAGATAACAGCACTGGTGTCCGGGTATGAAGAAGGCTGTAGAAGAGTTCGTTTCTCGATGCCTCACCTGCCAGCAGGTGAAGGCAGAGCACCAGGTACCAGCTGGATTGGTATACCCCTTAGAGGTCCTAGAGTGGAAGTGCGACGGGATATCTATATACTTCATGACTAGAATTCCACGCACTTCCAGAGGTCATGACTCCATATAGGTTATTGTCGACCGACTCACCAAGTCGGCCCACTTCTTACCCATCAGAGAGCATGAATCAGTGGAGAGATTGGGACGCTTATACATTCAGGAGATTGTATGGCTTCATGGTGTTCCGTCATTTATCGTCTCCGATCGAGATTCTCTCTTTACTTCCCAGATTTTCAAGGGGTTGCAGGAGGCATTCGGGACGCAGCTACGTCTAAGCACCGCCTTTCACCCTCAGACAGATGGTCAGACAGAGAAGACCATTCAGACCCTTGAGGACATGCTCCGTGCATGTGTCCTCGACATTGGTCACAACTGGGAGGATCACCTACCCCTGGTGGAGTTCGTGTACAAAAAAAGATACCACTCCACCATTGGGATGGCACCATACGAGGAGATGTACGGCCGACCTTGAAGATCTCCATTGTGCTGGACAGACCCGGGGGAGTCAGCACTTGTGGGACCAGAGATGGTCCAGGCCACGACAGAAAAGTTCCAGGTCATCCAGGAGTGGATGAGGACAGCTCAGAGCTGGAAAAGGTCTTATGCTGACAGGAGTCGGAGGCCACTAGAGTTCGAGGATGGCGACCATGTCTTATTGCGCGTCTCACCTCCATGGGGATTACAGAGATTTGGCTGAGGTGACAAGTTGTCTCCATGCTTCATCAGACCATTCCAAGTCCTCATAAGGATTGGCGAGGTGGATTATCTCCTGGATCTACCACCTCATTTGCACCGGGTGCATGACGTATTTCACGTATCTCATCTGAGGAGATACGTGCATGACCCGACGCATATCATCGACCATGGGGAGCTAGACATTGATGATGGGGAGAATTTTGCGGAGGTCCCGGTGGAGATTGAGGATCGATATGAGCGAGTCTTATGTGGATGGTCGATACCTTTAGTAAGCATTAGATGGCATCACGGGAACCTCCAGTAGAGCACTTGGGAGCGGGAGGCTCAAATGCGTGCTCAGTACCCACATTTTTTTCCCTAGTTTATGATGTATCTTTACAGGGATGTAAAGACCTATGGTGGGAGTAATGTAAAGACCCATAAAATTCAAGGGAGATTTTTTCTTAATTTTCTTGGAGATTTTACAAGAACGCAGTTTCTGACGGCACCTAATTCCTTGGACAGGTGAGCTCGGAATAATTTTCCGAAGTTTATCTCGGGTACGTTCAGTGAATGAATGAGCAGGATTTCCTAACTTTTGAACCGGTGTTCGGAATCAAAATCTGAGGAAACTGATGGAACCGAAGCACCGGTAATTTCTTAAGAAGACCTTTACTTGGGTTGCGTTTGCTCGGGAGGAGTTGTTAAAAAATTGTGGATTAGATGAAAAGTAAAATAAAATTGATCTATAATTTTATTTCTTTTTACTAAGTGGTTATAACCTATGAAAGGGAGTTGGAGTGGGACCCACTGATAACCTATCTCCTAGGTAGGATATTAGTGAGGTGGGGTCCACACGAACCCCACCCCTTCGTATTCCCTAACTCCCTTAACTCTCCATTTAATTTGACAACATAAGTTTAATTAATTATGTGGTTTAGTTTTTGAATTTGGAAATTTTGAAAAGCATGGCATAAACAATTAAAATAAATGGTGATCTTATTTTAATTTGGATAGCTTGTTGTGAGAGGATTGGGAGAAGAAATATCTATGTCTTGAAGTTCTTCTTCCTCGATGAAGAATACGAAGAACGTCGAGCCTTCGATGAAGAACTCTGTCACCACAAAGGGGATTTCGTCGTACCATCTTCTTCCCTCTCCACAGCTGGTGAGAGACGCCATCCTCAGAGATCAGTGGTGCGACGCCAACGAATCTCTTCTCTATGACGCTGACGATCCTCCTTCCGTGACGCCGTCATCCGTGACGTCCCTTCCCCGCGATGAATCAACAACACTTGAGGTAGGGGTTAATTGTTTTGTTCGTGAATACTTCTGTCGTCGTTCATCGTTTTCAAATTGGGCCGCATGTTATCATATTAATAGGAGGAGGTTAGACCTCACAAACATGGCCGACCCTCCTCCCCCCTTGATTCTTGAATTTGTTGCGGCATGAGCAAAGGCAGTGCGGTGCCGTTGCACCGTGCGGAAATAATGAAGATTGGGCAAAGAAGCGCGGCGCCGCCGCGCCGCGCCGTTGAAGTCGAACAAAGACTGGGCGCCGTCGTACCGAGCCGGAGAACCTTGAAGAGGTCATGGCCAGAGCAGGGCCATGGTGGAGGGGCGCAGTTTCTTCACGTCATGCCGATAGGACAATGCCGCAGCCTATGGCCGCAGTGGTGCGGGGAGCAGCAGCCGGAACCTCCGGACGCCGAAGCAGGAGGGTGAGACCGCGGCGGTCCCGCGACGACAGCAACCAGACGGTCAGACCAGGCCAAGCGTTTCAGGGGAATACTGGTGGTTCATAACCCCCGGCTGGAAGAAGAATGTCCCCCATGTGAGGGGCCACGGGTTTTCAATCAGGGGGGCAGCCCCCCCCCCCCTTTTCCGCTCGGCCGTTTCGGCTGAGCCGCATGGTCATGCGGGCGCCACACCAGCACCAGGCTAGTCGGGCCGCGCCTAGGCCGGGACGGGCCACACAGTCCAGTCTAGGCCGTGCCATCCGGGCCGGCCCGCGCCCAAATGGGTTGGACCCGGACCCGGGTCGGGTCGTCGTAGTTCGGGCCAACCCAGGGGGTCTCGGGTCGGGTCGGTCCGGGCCCAAAACCCCCATTTTCGGACCACTTTCGGTCTTTTGCGCATAACATGGGCTACTGACCTCCGATCGATGAACCTTTAGCTGAAATGTGATCCATGGATCGAGATGGTGGTTTCGGTATATTACACTCAAGGTTTCAGAGAACTTTGGGTTCATCCGGGTTGGTTCGAACACAAAACCAATCGGGCCCTCAAAGCGGAAACGCTTATAACTTAAGCTTCGGATGTCTGATCGACATGACGTCGACTTTGTTGGATACCTCATAGTGAGATGGACCTTTTGGCTTACTCCGCTCAAGGTTTGGACGCAGTTGGAGTATGGCCGAGTTGGTTTTCACTTAAAACCCAACCGGGCCCTTGGGACGAAAAGGCCAATAACTCTCAGACCGGGCGTCCGATTGACGCGTCGTCTGTCACGTTGAGTTCCTGTTGAGGATACAAACCTTTGGGATACATCAAATCCAGACATCGTGTCAGTTGATGTATCAACCCCTCGGCTCATGGAGCGGACCCTCCCCGAACGAGCTTGCTGTGTGCAGGAACCCTAGAGCTGGCTGCGACTGCGACGATGATGAAGACTGCATGGGAATCCTCCGTGGGTTTGACAGCGATGACTACAGCACTCAACGATCATATGTGGATCAGTGCCTACCGATCCTATGTGGATCAGATCCTGTGTGGGTCAGCGCTCAGCGGTCCTATGTGGGCCAGTGCATACTGATCCTGTGTGGGTCAGATCCTGTGTGGGTCGTTGCGGAAGTTAGTACCTATCGATCCTATGTGGGTCATTGTGGGGGTTAGTACCTAACGATCCTGTGTGGGTCCGACAGCTTAGATGAATCAGTGGCTACATCTGATCATCTCTATCATCTTACAAAGAAGTATACCTGTGTGAGCTGAGCCTTGACTTTAATCAATATCTTCAATATGATTGACTTGTTTTCCTATGTGGATTGATTTGTGTTACCCTGTGTGGATTGGGTTGTACTTCTATGTGGACGTGATCGAACTTGGAAAGGATGATGGAGCCGAACTAGAATTTATAACATAGGTATATGTATGGGAATATACCTATGTAGTGTCAGATGTTACTTAGAGATTGTATATTTCCTTTGTGGACTATCCTTTGTGGATTATGGGAGACCTTCGAGGGTCTCGGGGTCCCTACTGAGTAGAATATAGTCACCCCTGCATGGGCAATGCCCGCACTACGTTGTGTTGGATGCAGATGATGGACGGCACTGATCGCGGATGAGGCTCATGGAGCGAGACGATACCTGGAGGTGGACCACAGGGCAGGACGTACATGGAGCAGGCGACTGTACCCGTGGATCTGTGGAGATTATTTGTACCCACTCTTCAGGTGGGACTTCCAGTGGACGGCTCGACGTTGCGTCTTTACTTTTCAGTTGATGTACTTCCTTTTCCAGTTTTACATTAATTTCAGTTTGGTTTTTTATTCTTGACAACTTACTTTTCCACACTTACTATTGTACCCAGTTTTACTTAGTGTTTACTTCTACTTGCTTACTATGTGTGTTTGTTTACTTTATAAAGGCAATGCCTTACCTTTTTATCGGGAATTACGCCTTGGTGGTAGTCTCCAGCCACTGGCCTATGGAAGGCGGGCTTGGGGTAGTCACGACACGGGTCCTGAGGACGGGTTTTGACAAATTGGTATCAGAGGAGTTTGGTTCTACTGCAAAACTCAGTAATCTGATCTTTCTTCTATGTGAAGCAATAGCGTTAAGGGTATTGAATTTGGTTATCAGTCCAGGGAGTCCATTTTTGGTGTGGCGGCCGACGTATCCGTACACCAGGACCCTGACTTCTGATTTCTGACTCAATGCACGAAAACATTGATTGCATGTGTGTTTCAGGTTTTCTTTGTGATTACTTTGTGTCAGCTCACCAGGTATACTGTTTTTACCATGGCGCACCTATCTCTTTTCAGGATGTCCCCACGACGACAACCAGCTAGGGTTCTGATTTTTGTACGTGATGACAGCCCACCGAGCAATGAGGCCTCGGTATAGGGCCCTATTACTGCGGAGGCACCGGCGGTACCACTACCCACCGAGCCACCGATGAAACCAGCCCCATTCGCTGAGAGTGCATGTCACCTTGGTGCACTACATGAGTTTTAGCATCAGAGACCGCCCAGGTTCCACGGGGAGACATACCCTCAGGCAGCCCCGGATTGGCTGGAGGCAGTTGTGCGAGTTTTTAGGTTAGTGGGGGCACCAGCTGACCTCATGGTAATCCTCGGAGCGAGCCTCCTGCACGTGGCAGTAGGAAATTGGTGGAGCATGATGCTCCAGGTTCACGACGAGGCATTAGTCCTATGGATAGAAATTGAGAGCCTCTTCCGCTCGGAGTTCTTCCCAGCCACCCTCCATGCAGTGTACATCTAGGAGCTACTACATTTGTGGCAGGGCAGATTGACGGTCGCCCAGTACTCGGTGAGATTTACCGATCTTTCGCGCTATTTGACGGACATGGTACGGGACCCATTCTTCCAGGCCCGAACCTTTGAGCAGGGACTGAGGAATGAGATCAGAGCATCACTGATCTACCTCAGCATTCCGACATAGGCAGGGGTACTGGAGCGAGCCCTTCTCATTGAGAACATTCTTGCTGAGCCTACATCAGCAGCGAGACCTACCGCAGGGCGGCACATAGTAGAGTCTTCTACAGCTGGTAGTCAACGGATGACACATGGGGCCAGGCGGACCTGACCCTCAGGCGTACGACCTCAGAACAATGGCTCAGAGGTGCGGGGTACACAGCGCAGAGCCAGTCTTTCAAAAGGCAGACAGTGCAACGCATGTGGCGGGCAGGGCCACATGGCTGGTGATTGCCCGACCCTCCATGCGGAGTAGCAGCAGACGGTTGAGGGACCACCCAGGCAGAGGTAGAGGGTCGATCTTGGCGGTCTACAGGGAGCAGTCGAACGAGGTATAGAAGCTGGATGAGCAGTAGGTGGTGGTCGATGCTTTGAGGCTCTACCTCCACCCCCACCAGGAGGTCCACCCCAACCATAGGGAGCTGGCGGGCAGAGACAGGCACAGCTTCAGGCAGTAGAGGCCTACGACCACGGCGCACCAGAGATGATTTGAGGTACTATCTGTGTCAACTCCACCCTATCTGCAGTTCTTATAGACACAAGAGCGAGTTATTCTTTCATTGTCGCTACCCTTGTTCGGAGCTCGGAGTTTCTGACAGATTCGTTGGCTCGATCCTTACGGCTAGATACTCCTACAAGAGCAGACACGATGATTACGCACTGCTACCGGCAGTGTTATATTACTCTAGGAGGCGAGTGCATCGGCTGGGATCTTCCTATAGCGGCTTCGAGGCCTTACGACGTCATCTTGGGCATGGATTGGTTAACTACAGTCCATGCTCAGATCGACTGCATTAGGCGCAAGGTGTGATGTGTTCGCACCGATGGGAGCAGGTTCACCTTCACCGGCAAGAAGGGAGCCTTTGCAGCATAGGATAGACTTACGCAGAGGAGAGGACAACCCATCACTCATTAGTGGGCTAGCCTCATCATAGGAGTAGTTGATGTGTGGATTCCGAGCTTACCTGTAGTGGTGGATCAGTATGCGGACGTTTTTATCGACAACGTTCCAGGACTACCTCCTCGTAGATAGGTGGACATTTATATTGACTTATACCTCGGGACAACCTCGATATCCACACCAGCATATCGGATGTCTCCCACAGAGCTTCGAGAACTATGAGTACAACTAGAGGACTTGGAGGGAAAGGGATTCATCCGACCCAGTGTTTCACCCTGGGCTTCCCTGATATTGTTTTCCAAGAAGGCGGACGGGAGCTTGGGACTTTGTGTTGACTATTTTCGCCTGAACCAGGTGACCGTGAGGAACAAGTATCTGCTACCGAGGATTGAAGGCCTCTTCAATCAGCTCAAGGGAGCACGGTGGTTCTCAAAGATAGACCTTAGGTCAGGCTATCATCAGCTCAGAGTTCGGGATGAGGACGTGCAGAAGACGACCTTCAGATATCGGTATGGCCACTATGAGTTCTTGGTTATGCCATTCGGCGTAACCAATGCTCCAGCAGTGTTTATGGGCCTCATGAACAGGATATTTCATCCTTACATCGATCGATTTGTCATGGTCTTCATCGACGACATATTGATATACTCGACGAATGAGGAGGAGCACGCCTACACTAGTGCAAAAACACTTATTAATGTCGGTTTTTATTGATTTTTTACGTTAGTTATAAACCATCGTCTTTAAAGGCGATGTTAAAAATATGGTTTTCACGTCTGTTTTTCAAAAACTGATGCCAAAAATAATTTTCTTATGCTTTTCGGCGTCGGTTTTTTATAAAACCGACACCGAAACTGGAGTCAACTGGATTTTTGGCGTCGGTTTTATAGAAAACTGACGCCGAAAATCGGTTCTTCGGCATCGGTTTTAGATAAAACCAACGCCATAAGTCAATTTTTTTCAAAAAACATTCGGATTCGGTTTTTAAAATAACTGACGCCATAACTAAAATTTTTTTATAAAATAATTACAAATTCACTTCCAAAAAAATTGAAACCCCAGAAAAAAAACACAGTATACAAAAATAATCAAACAGTTTTTTTGCAGAGGCACTTGAGAGAAATCAAAGTAAAGTAGAATTAAAATACACGTACCTGAAATATTAGAATATACATACCTCAAATCTTAGTCAGACTTAACAAAAAGTTTGCAAAAGTAGATTGAATATGGATCATATCAGATTGGGAATAAGACTGTGAATCATTGAATGCCTACAATAATATTGAATGATATGAAATTAATAAATAGAAAAAAGTGGAATAAAATATATAAAATAACTAATACAACTAACCTTATGAAAATCAATAGTTTCCCCAGTTTTGATTATCTCGTACATGAATCGTAGAATATAATAACCGCATTCAACATGTCCATTTTGACGATGACACTGCAGTTATAAAACATTTAACTAATAATAAAAACCAATATATAACAAAAATATAAAAACCAATTACCGGTACATCCATATATTTGATTTTCGTTGGTTTCTTTTCTAACATGTTTTCCTTTGTAAAATGTTTCCATGAACTGCATTTTTATATAACAACTAATAAAACATGTGTAAAAAATGAAAATTAAACATAATAAACTTATAAAAATAAAAAACAACTTACCTGTTTAATAAGTAGGAAAATGGTTTACGCACTTTTCCTAATAAAGAGAAAAACAAATATAAGGTTCATTAATTTGGGAAAAATACGCCTATCATCCAATGCCTCCTACAATACAAAAAGTTCACAATTTATGACATTATAATGATCATTAGTTCAAAATTATGTTGATGTTCTTACTTATCAATAAATGGAAAAAACCAGCACTGAATCTCTGTTTGTGATAATCTCTCAGATATATATTGAACTCCTTCATCATTCTTCACATGTTTGACTTCCCAGTAAATGTAATCTGGATCTATAAAGCTGTAAATTCTGGTAGTTTCATTTTGTAAAAGAATCTTATGTAGATACGTAATTTAAAAAGAAAATATAGTTAGTCAATGACATAACAATCTTTTATTAAAGAAATAGAAATTCAAACGTCAATTTACTTACATGGAAAACAACTGCACCACATTCATCCCGATCTCTTCAAAATTAACTAAATTCATGATATATTGTAACACCCCAAGATTTCATAGTGTGTTATTCAATAACTTGCACTACACGCAACACTGAGTTCAATTGCACCATGACATACCAAAAAAAATCCATTAAAAGAGGTCATGAATAGTATTAACTAAATTTTAAACTTTATATAATCCTTATAATTTTAGAATCCATATTATGAGTTTCTTAGTCATAATGCAAGAACAGATTCATTTTCAGTATTACACTTTTATCAACTTTTGATAGTGAAACCTTTTTAAATAAAATATTTTAAACTTTTTGACTAAATGGAGACATCAAAAAAATTTAAAATGAAACATCCCAAGCTTCCACGGTACGCTTTCCTTTGAATAAAACAGTAGCGTGTGTTGTACGCAACTTCGAGTTCTAACACACCGTAACCAATCAAACTAGCTGTTATGAATAGTAATACCTACTTTTTGAAGTTATATTTATATTATATTTTAAAATGGACTTCATTTTTGGATTAGGAATATCAAATTTAGCCTATGGTGAAATTTTGGTACTTTTCGGATAACTTTTATATTTTGATGAATAGTGAAAATTACTAAATTTTAATTAAAAACAACTTTTTTAATCAAAATAATTAATAGTGATAAATTATGAATTTGAGTGGTTTTAAAATATATTTAGAATATATTTTTACTATTTAATATAATGTTGGTCATTGGACATAATTTTACAATTAAACCGAACATAAACAAGTGTCAATCTTTTGATAGTTATTATCTCTTAAAAACGCGCTTTTTGTTTTGACAGCGGGAATTAATTTTAAATTAATTTCTGCCACTTCTGTGTTTTGAATTTAGGAAAATGGATTCCATATTTGGAATCAGGATTTTCAAATTGTGTAAATAGGTAACTTTTATTTTTAGACATTTTGAATAATTACTACGGTAAATATTTTATTTACCATGGTTAAGGGTAAATCCGGTAAATAAGGGTTAAAAAATAATATTATAATAATACTAAATTACCCTAAAACGTGTCTTAACCCTATTGGTTGATACATGGTCGACCATGGGAATCTTTGGGTCTAATTTGGGACCCCATGGATCCACTTGTAAGTGATAATGACACTTTATTTTAATTAAGTTAAAATGAATACAAAAATGACACAAGCATATATCTTTTAGAAAAACAATTGTTACATAGGGTTATATATGTTTTATTTTAGATTATAAATATTAATTAGAAAGCTAAAAATATTTCCTACATAATGACATTTTATTTATAATTTTTAGACATTAAATAATTTATTTTATTTATGACACAATGATGATGCAGTAATTACTATAATAGTGAAAAATTAAAATAATTGATATTATAAATACCCAAATAAATATAATATGAAACTTTTAATGAATTAAACTAATTTTCTAGGATAATATGATATATTAGGATTTATTTAATTGACTTTTTTCGAAGTAATCAATCTGTTATGAGTTTCACAAAAATCAACTATTGAATAGTGTCAAAATTGACATAAAAGAGTTCTTAAAACAAATATTATATTATTAATTGTTATTAAATTCCTAAAAATCTAAGGATCGGCCAAGAGACTTATATCATGATAGGTTCATCCTTAATGTACCACTTGGGGGTTTCTTGGATGTATATAGTAATTTTATTAACCATATTATATAAAAATACAAAGAGACATTGTAAAAGTGAAACTAATTAACTTAGAGTTAATACTTAATAATAAGGTTAATATAAGTACCCAAACCTGTCTAAATTCTATTGGTTGAGTGGTTTTCGACCTATCCCCACCTTAGCCTTTGAATAGTCAACTTTTGAGCCATTGTAAACCGAATATGACTTTATTATAAATTAATATTTCTAGCTTTTCCAAAGGTGCCCCTCACCCCTCTTATAAAAGGGCACTCCTCCTTATCATTTCTTCACACCTTCAAAGCCTTTTGGTTCGGCAAAACTCTGCCCAAATACTCTCCCAACATCCCTCACTACAACCTAGAGGCCTTAGTTTGATCAGAAAGCCAACCTAAGGAGCCCTTTTGATCAAATCAAAAGGAAGAACCCGAAGAAGAGGTAATGATTTCACCACCCTTCTCCAAGTTCATTTCTTCTTCCACTTCTTCTTCCGTTGTTCTTACCATTCTAAAATAATAACTCCAGTATCTCACATATACTCTGATGTTATTATAAATATGGTACAATCATATTCAGTATTCTATCCACCCTTTGAATAACATGTCACCATACGTGCGTACGTACGGCTTACCGTCTCCACGTCGTGGTGTAATTGTTATTCAATATAATATTATTTGGATGGGTATAATAATGATGTGTAACTCATGTAAATAATAAATATAACATGTTAATGATTCTGTATATATGATATACCATCCATTTATATATTATTTTAATATCAAAATAATGATATTGTCGCTCGTGCGTACGTACGGACTACCGTCTCCACGAACGCGATGAGATTCATTCTCCATCGTATCCATTCAAGTATAATTATCATTTGATGATTTAAAAATGAGGTTTAAGGACTAGATATCATTCTGGATATGAATAAGATACAAAAACCATGGCTTATGTAACAAAACATATAAAAGAAAATGAGTAAGTTAACTCCCGAAACGACGATAATTCTAAGATATTATTAACAAATCAATGTTAAAAGATCATATATGATATCATATAATTATATATGATTCTTGTATAATTTAATAACAACTATTTCACCATTATACAGGAGGTTAACCTACCCCATCCAAGGAAAAGTACAAGGTAAGGGTTATTTCACAATCTCTTCATTATCCGAGGTTGTATTATACGTAATAATCTACTGGGATCTCTTTATCATCCACATCCATGTTTCTTCGAAATGTATTTCAAAACATTTTTTTACTATTTACAATAATATGGGTTAAAGTAATTTATACCCGTGTTTGACTTTTTATAAGAGGTTTATAAAGGAATCTTTCCGTCGTTTTCAAAACAAGGTCCTTTTTAACCTTTTCGACAGAATTGAGGTAAGAATGTTTTTTTTAACTTATACGGCGGGTGCGGTTATTTTCCACCGTTATAAAATCGTCAAAGCTTTCCTTACAAGCTTACAAGAATATTTTCAAGAAAATGTTTTATTTTATATAGCTCTTAAATGATTTCAAAAATAGAAAGAGATATTTCTCTAAAAAGTGTTTTGATTTCATCTATGTCAACATCCTTTAATAGATTTTACGCTTATTTGAAGTTGATTTATTATAATACAAAACTTCTATATTGTATTGAAGGTTTTGTGATATGTTTGACTGTGGATGTGCTATTTTATACCATTCATAGTTTATGGTGAAACTATTGACATTTCGTATGCTAGTTTTAATCTGAATGTTTATGTTATATTACAAACTTTTCTTCAGATGAATGTGCTAAACAAGTATGTACCGGGTTGGGGACCGGTAAAAGTAAGCCCTCCAGGTTGGGGACTGGTTAAAGTAAGCCCTCCAGGTTGGGGACTGGTTAAAGTAAGCCCTCCAGGTTAGGGACTGGTAAAAGTATGCCCTCCGGGTTGGTGTCCGGTTATTAGAGGCACTCCGGGTTGGTGTCCGGTTATTAGAGGCACTCCGGGTTGGTGTCCGGTTATTAGAGGCACTCCGGGTTGGGTTCCGGTTAGAAGTAACCCCTAGGTCTTGGGATGAGGCCTAGACAAAGAAATTAACGTTTAGCATTATGCATTCCAACATTATGAAAGTGGTTATTGATTTTTGCATGTGATTATTCGATTAGTAGAATATCCATGTGAATAAGTAAATGGCATTATTTCATTTTATTTATGCCATACCATGTTGAATGTTGATGTTTAAAAGGCTTTTGTTTTAGTAATTCATTGCCTTAAATGTTTATTCTTATTTATGAAAGTTTCCGCTATATTGTTATCCTTACTGGGCATTTGAGCTCACCCCTTTTCTATGTTTTATTTTTCCCAGGAAGTGAAGAAGTAAATTATGAATGACCTGCAGGGATATTATGTGGGGATATGAGTGTGGATTATGGAGACATTATGTTTATGTAGTAGTTTTTCATTTTATGATGTAATGTAAAACTTATGAATATATCCAGTGTTTCCAAGGCTACTAAACCAATCGGTCTTTCGAGATTTGATCTTTCTTGTGATCATGCCAATGTTACGAATTAATGCACCGACTCTGGGTAGCTGGGGTCGGGGCGTTACAGTTGGTATCAGAGGAAGTTTAGTACAAACCTTGGAAGCTAGATTTAGATAAACTCTGATTAGAGCACGTAGACCTAAGATGAACTTTGAGGATTAGTATAGAAGAACTTCCTAGAATTTTGGTATTGTAGAGATTTTGTGAGTTTTCCAAGCAATACATCCCTGTCTGGATACGAGCAGGTAGAGGCGGCTCTGGCACAGATGTACCTAGGGGTAAAACACGAAAACACTGCTTTGAGCTAGACTCGAACGGGAACTGGTGCACGACAACGGGCCTTGCTGCACTCTTGGTTACGACACTCCCGGGGGATATGCTTAGGATAACTCTCATTTTCTTTACAAATCATTTTGAAGGGATTATGAGTATATACTTACTCAAAGAAAACATTCTTATGATTATGGATTATATCCATAAATAATTCAATTTATGTTAAGTGTTTTATAAGTATGGGATTATGTATTTTGATTCATAAACTGATCTAGTTTATGCCATTGTTTAGAAATGGCTCCCAGTAGAAGGAATGAGAACACCAGAAATGAACATGATCCAAAGAGAAGGAAGGATCATATCTTTCATGGTCTTAAGCTAGAATTTATAAGAGAAATAGTCTCCCATGTATTATCATCATATGAAGAAATAATATCATGTATTGATAAGATAAGTAAAGAGATTACTGAGTCCTATGGCTTTGAAGGGAAGAAAGAGAAGAAAAGGATAGAAGAGAGAAAGATGGATAAAGGGAAGAGGGAAAAGAAGAATTTTCCCATATGTGGTAACTGTGGAAAGAAACACCCTGGAACTTGCCTGAAAGGAATGGGAGTTTGTTATAAGTGTGGAGGAAAAGGGCACAAAGTACGTGACTGCAAGGGTAAGAAAATGGTTTCAAATGTACAATGATTCATTTGCAAGGAGTTTGGACACTACGCGAACCTATGTCCCAGTCATCAGACTATGACGCAAATGATGCTATTGGATAATAATCAAGTTATGATACTACCACAGATGAAGAGGAATGATTAGAGTTCTTATGTTGATTATGTCAATTGAGTGTTGTATCAACAATGTACTTGTTATAATAATTATGGAGTATATAAGGATTGTACTGCAGTACTATTTCATTAAGGACTTGAGATTGTGTGGAACAAAGAAAAGTGACTCAATAGCAGGATAAATTTTTGGAAAATATATGGTTGAGAGAATGATAAACCATAATATAGTTCTGATACCGAGGTAGTGATTTTAGAATAATACATGATTATTTTGGAAAAAATATATTGGATATTATTGACTACCTTGGAACTGATTAATGATTTGTATATTCCATCATTGTTGGGGTTTAAAACATTTTTGGATTGATGAAGTATATCCAGCATTCTATATGGAATAAGGGAGCATGAATGTAATCAATAAGGAATATGGTAATTCAAGATGTTTCAGTTTATTAAAAGAATACAAGATGAAGGTATTCATATGCTATTGCGGGGTAAAAAGGATCTATATTATGTTTATCTTCCTTATAAATGTTGGACTGTGAGTTTGGACAGAAGTATTTTGGATAGTTCTAGTTTGGATTATTTTGGATTACCATAAAAGGACAACCCGGAGGTCGGGCGGCAACCCATCGCGTCCGGCAAGGCTGCAAGACTTGAACCCGCAACCGAAGGGTGACAAGGGTGTATCACCTACCACTGGCCCACGAGATGTCCTGGATTAAATAATGTAGTTTTTATTAAAAGTTCTTGTTGATGAATTATAAATTCATTTATTTTGGAACCCTATACGAATAGTGTAAATAGAGTTTTTTTACATTCTATTATCTTTTAGAGTGAAAGATGAGTTTGTGGTAGAAATTTATTAATGGATAAAACTCTAATTATAAAGTAAGTATATCTCCTTATGATCTTAGCCAATCTCATAAATAAATTCCTCAATATTAAGAAAAGCAACTTTGAACAAAAATGTTTTCCTAGATGGTACCTTAAATCATCACTAATTTATGGCTTTGGGATTGTTGGCCTTTTTATAGCCATGTTCTCTACCACTCTCCATCAGATAATTGATGGTTAGATTTTTCTTCCATATCCATATTTTCCTACATGGAACCCTAGTATGTGTTATTTTCGGTAATCTTTATACTTTCGACTCTTTATTTTAAATAGAGGCCTCGTTAATTCATTTTTCGATATGGGATTTCAACTAAGATATTTTGAAACGTCAAAAATGTGTTATCCCAATACCCTATATTTTGTTGAACCGATGTTACTTCAAATCATCATAGATTGATGAGTTTAAGGACCTAAATTTTATACTTTTTTGTGAATGATGACCTCAATCACTACCTATAAATATTTACGTTTTTCCTCCAATTATATGTCTCTAATTGCCACCAATGTTCTCCTAATCAAGATCATAATTTGGTGGTGACCCTTTGATTTCTCTTTTCCTCATATTAAGACTAAATTTTAGTAACCCAATTTCCGATGTGGGTATTCCCACAAATATATTTTCTACTTTCAACCTTTTATTTTTGAAGAACAATTTCAAATTGCGAGGACGCAATTTATTGAAGGAGGGGAGAATGTAACACCCCAAGATTTCATAGTGTGTTATTCAATAACTTGCACTACACGCAACACTGAGTTCAATTGCACCATGACTTACCAAAAAAAATCCATTAAAAGAGGTCATGAATAGTATTAACTAAATTTTAAACTTTATATAATCCTTATAATTTTAGAATCCATATTATGAGTTTCTTAGTCATAATTCAAGAACAGATTCATTTTCAGTATTACACTTTTATCAACTTTTGATAGTGAAACCTTTTTAAATAAAATATTTTAATCTTTTTGACTAAATGGAGACATCAAAAAATTTAAAATGAAACATCCCAAGCTTCCACGGTACGCTTTCCTTTGAATAAAACAGTAGCGTGTGTTGTACGCAACTTCGAGTTCTAACACACCGTAACCAATCAAACTAGCTGTTATGAATAGTAATACCTACTTTTTGAAGTTATATATATATTATATTTTAAAATGGACTTCATTTTTCGATTCGGAATATCAAATTTAGCCTAAGGTGAAATTTTGGTACTTTTCGGATAACTTTTATATTTTGATGAATAGTGAAAATTACTAAATTTTAATTAAAAACAACTTTTTTAATCAAAATAATTAATAGTGATAAATTATTAATTTGAGTGGTTTTAAAATATATTTAGAATATATTTTTACTATTTAATATAATGTTGGTCATTGGACATAATTTTACAATTAAACCGAACATAAACAAGTGTCAATCTTTTGATAGTTATTATCTCTTAAAAACACGCTTTTTGTTTTGACAGCGGGAATTAATTTTAAATTAATTTCTGCCACTTCTGTGTTTTGAATTTAGGAAAATGGATTCCATATTTGGAATCAGGATTTTCAAATTGTGTAAATAGGTAACTTTTATTTTTAGACATTTTGAATAATTACTACGGTAAATATTTTATTTACCATGGTTAAGGGTAAATCCGGTAAATAAGGGTTAAAAAATAATATTATAATAATACTAAATTACCCTAAAACGTGTCTTAACCCTATTGGTTGATACATGGTCGACCATGGGAATCTTTGGGTCTATTTTGGGACCCCATGGATCCACTTGTAAGTGATAATGACACTTTATTTTAATTAAGTTAAAATGAATACAAAAATGACACAAGCATATATCTTTTAGAAAAACAATTGTTACATAGGGTTATATATTTTGTATTTTAGATTATAAATATTAATTAGAAAGATAAAACGATTTCCTACATAATGACATTTTATTTATAATTTTTAGACATTAAATAATTTATTTTATTTATGACACAATGATGATGCAGTAATTACTATAATAGTGAAAAATTAAAATAATTGATATTATAAATACCCAAATAAATATAATATGAAACTTTTAATGAATTAAAATAATTTTCTAGGATAATATGATATATTAGGATTTATTTAATTGACTTTTTTCGAAGTAATCAATCTGTTATGAGTTTCACAAAAATCAACTATTGAATAGTGTCAAAATTGACATAAAAGAGTTCTTAAAACAAATATTATATTATTAATTGATATTAAATTCCTAAAAATCTAAGGATCGGCCAAGAGACTTATATCATGATAGGTTCATCATTAATGTACCACTTGGGGGTTTCTTGGATGTATATAGTAAGTTTATTAACCATATTATATAAAAATACAAAGAGACATTGTAAAAGTGAAACTAATTAACTTAGAGTTAATACTTAAAGATAAGGTTAATATAAGTACCCAAACCTGTCTAAATTCTATTGGTTGAGTGGTTTTCGACCTATCCCCACCTTAGCCTTTGAATAGTCAACTTTGGAGCCATTGTAAACCGAATATGACTTTATTATAAATTAATATTTCTAGCTTTTCCAAAGGTGCCCCTCACCCCTCTTATAAAAGGGCACTCCTCCTTATCATTTCTTCACACCATCAAAGCCTTTTGGTTCGGCCAAACTCTGCCCAAATACTCTCCCAACATCCCTCACTACAACCTAGAGGCCTTAGTTTGTTCAGAAATCCAACTTAAGGAGCACTTTTGATCAAATCAAAAGTAAGAACCCGAAGAAGAGGTAATGATTTCACCACCCTTCTCCAAGTTCATTTCTTCTTCCACTTCTTCTTCCTTTGTTCTTACCATTCTAAAATAATAACTCCAGTATCTCACATATACTCTGATGTTATTATAAATATGGTACAATCATATTCAGTATTCTATCCACCCTTTGAATAACATGTCACCATACGTGCATACGTACGGCTTACCGTCTCCACGTCGTGGTGTAATTGTTATTCAATATAATATTATTTGGATGGGTATAATAATGATGTGTAACTCATGTAAATAATAAATATTACATGTTAATGATTCTGTATATATGATATACCATCCATTTATATATTATTTTAATATCAAAAGAATGATATTGTCGCTCGTGCGTACGTACGGACTACCGTCTCCACGAACGCGATGAGATTCATTCTCCATCGTATCCATTCATGTATAATTATCATTTGATGATTTAAAAATGATGTTTAAGGACTAGATATCATTCGTGATATGAATAAGATACAAAAACCATGGCTTATGTAACAAAACATATAAAATAAAATGAGTAAGTTAACTCCCGAAACGACAATAATTCTAAGATATTATTAACAAATCAATGTTAAAAGATCATATATGATATCATATAATTATATATGATTCTTGTATAATTTAATAACAACTATTTCACCATTATATAGGAGGTTAACCTACCCCATCCAAGGAAAATTACAAGGTAAGGGTTATTTCACAATCTCTTCATTATCCGAGGTTGTATTATACGTAATAATCTACTGGGATCTCTTTATCATCCACATCCATGTTTCTTCGAAATGTATTTCAAAACATTTTTTTTACTATTTACAAGAATATGGGTTAAAGTAATTTATACCCGTGTTTGACTTTTTATAAGAGGTTTATAAAGGAATCTTTCCGTCGTTTTCAAAACAAGGTCCTTTTTAACCTTTTCGACAGAATCGAGGTAAGAATGTTTTTTTTAACTTATACGGCGGGTGCGGTTATTTTCCGCCGTTATAAAATCGTCAAAGCATTCCTTACAAGCATACAAGAATATTTTCAAGAAAATGTTTTATTTTATATGGCTCTTAAATGATTTCAAAAATAGAAAGAGATATTTCTCTAAAAAGTGTTTTGATTTCATCTATGTCAACATCCTTTAATAGATTTTACGCTTATTTGAAGTTGATTTATTATAATACAAAACTTCTATATTGTATTGAAGGTTTTGTGATATGTTTGACTGTGGATGTGCTATTTTATACCATTCATAGTTTATGGTGAAACTATTGACATTTCGTATGCTAGTTTTAATCTGAATGTTTATGTTATATTTCAAACTTTTCTTCAGATGAATCTGCTAAACAAGTATGTACCGGGTTGGGGACCGGTAAAAGTAAGCCCTCCAGGTTGGGGACTGGTTAAAGTAAGCCCTCCAGGTTGGGGACTGGTTAAAGTAAGCCCTCCAGGTTAGGGACTGGTAAAAGTATGCCCTCCGGGTTGGTGTCCGGTTATTAGAGGCACTCCAGGTTGGTGTCCAGTTATTAGAGGCACTCCGGGTTGGTGTCCGGTTATTAGAGGCACTCCGGGTTGGGTTCCGGTTAGAAGTAACCCCTAGGTCTTAGTATGAGGCCTAGACAAAGAAATTAACGTTTAGCATTATGCATTCCAACATTATGAAAGTGGTTATTGATTTTTGCATGTGATTATTCGATTAGTAGAATATCCATGTGAATAAGTAAATGACATTATTTCATTTTACTTTTGCCATACTATGTTGAAGTTAAAGTTTAAAAGGATTTTGTTTTAGTAATGCATTGCCTTAAATGTTTATTCTTATTTATGAAAGTTTCCGCTATATTGTTATCCTTACTGGGCATTTGAGCTCACCCCTTTTCTATGTTTTATTTTTCCCAGGAAGTGAAGAAGTAAATTATGAATGACCTGCAGGGATATTATGTGGGGATATGAGTGTGGATTATGGAGACATTATGTTGTTGTAGTAGTTTTTCATTTTATGATGTAATGTAAAACTTATGAATATATCCAGTGTTTCCAAGGCTACTAAACCAATCGGTCTTTCGAGATTTGATCTTTCTTGTGATCATGCCAATGTTACGAATTAATGCACCGACTCTGGGTAGCTGGGGTCGGGGCGTTACATATATTCTTTCAGTATTCTCAATTGATAATTTCTTCCATATATATCGGGCATCATCTAAAACTAATAGATAAAATTCAAGGAAGAATAGGACTCGGATAATATTTTCAACCCATAAGAAATATCAGAAGTATCTACAACCAACTGTTCCTGAACATTTTGTTTCATTTGTACAGTTTCTTTTTCTTTCAGATATTCCTATATAAGT
The DNA here is from genome assembly GCA_963277665.1 of Viscum album. NCBI lineage: Eukaryota > Viridiplantae > Streptophyta > Magnoliopsida > Santalales > Viscaceae > Viscum > Viscum album. The sequence continues at coordinate 674,176,514 of OY728133.1, forward strand.
TAAATGTCAGAAAACATTATAAGTAATTTGGAATCATTTGTAATTAATATTTAAAGAAACGCATACCTCATGTGAAATATAACAAAGTAGTGCAGTTGGCCAAAGTAAAACAAATGGCCCATACATTCCCCAACACTGGTGATCACTACAGTAGGAAATGGTAGTAGAGTAGTAGGATCTATAATAACAAGTACTAATACTCTAACCTGACCCATCTGCATAGGCTGATGATGTACCGAGTCCCCCCAAAAAATACACCTATCCTAACGCAACAATATGTACATGAGGATCTCCCGCAAACAACTCACAATATAAGGATTGATCTGAGGGAGGAGGTGGAGGCTCAATGTTAGCAGGTGGGGAATGGTAGTCTGGTTGAGCAGGCTAAGAAGGAAGAAAAATGAAAATGGTATATTAGTGTTTAAAATTTATAACATGGAGAAATTGGTTAAAAATTAAATAAAATAATATACCTCAAAAGGTTGCGCAGATGTGGCAGGGTAAGCAGATGGGGCAGGGTAGTCCGGGTGAGTAGGCTGAGAATGTTGAAAAATGAAAAAGTTATATTAGTGTTTATAATTTATAAAATAGAAAAATTGATGACAAGTAAATAATATACCTTGGAAGGCTGCCCAGACGGGGCTAAGTAAGTAGATGAGGCAGGGTAGTCCAGGTGAGTAGGATGAGAATGTTGAAAAATGAAAAAGTTATATCAGTGTTTATAATTTATAAAAAAGAAAAATTGATGACAAGTAAATAATATACCTCGGAAGGCTGCGCAGACTGTGACTGTCTTGCCAAATGTTCTAATAAAGCATTCTATACTGCTTCTTGTATTTGATCACTCATAGACCGTTTCATATCATGCAGCTCTTCTTTTAAGGATTCGATTTCTGGGTCTCTTGATTGCTTACTCTTACCAAAAACCTTCTGAATACTAACACCCGCCTGATATCCTATAACACGGCTGAGGTGTTCTGCCTTTCCCAAAGAAGTGTCTAGGATATCCATCCTACCCTCGGGGATAAAAGAGTCCTGTGTCTCTTTCTCCTGAAGTTCATCCTGAAATGAAAAATAAAAAAGTTATATTAGTGTTTATAAATTATAAAATAGAAAAATTGTTAACAAATAAATAATATTTACATAAAATTCTATCAGCCACTTGATGAGCTTCCTCTGTAATATATTTTTCATTTTTTTCTTCTTGCTCGTTTCCATTTCTCATGGTGAGTGGGAGGAGATGGAGGACCATACTGGACCTCTTCTAAACCACTACTTGATCGAGCTCATAATGCTTCAAATTTTTCTTCAATCATTTTATGGTCCAAATACGAGTACCCTCCATGTGATAAAGTATGAGGGTATACGTTTAGCAACTAGATCTCCTGATGAGATATTCTGGAGTCTTGTTACATAAAAATAAATTACTAAGTAATAAGGAAAATATAGCATTAATTTTAAAATATAAAACAATTACAATACCTGAAATTTCTCTTCCTGATGACTGTCAACAATTCTCTTCCATGATTATTCATCTATATACGGATACTTAAGACATGATCTTTCAAACCTTCTCTTTCCAAAAACATAATCTTTTGTTAGTTTGGTTTTAAAATCTCTCTATCGAACCGCTGCTAAAGAGAGATGTCTTTTCCTAATTTCTTTGGTTTCCTCAAAATTGAATGTCATCTGTAATTAAATAAATTAAATATGTCATTTAAACTATATAATATTAAAATAATGAGATACAATAAATAAATAATTATTTTTACCATCACAGCCTACCTATGTTGTTGCTTTAACGTCCTATCCACTGACTTTTAATCAGGATATAAAATACTAATCCTGAAACGGCTCTGCATCGCTATATAACTGACAAACTGAACTGCATTTGGGCCAACTGCGTTATTATTATCATCAAAACGGATGTGTAATTTTTTATCATCACGAGCAAGTGATAGTTTTGGTAAACATGTAATACCACATTTACCACCTTGAGAACTTAATTTTTGAGTAGTAACTGGAGAAGTCTCATCCGCCGAGGACGCATCAGTAGTCCTGGAAATTTTTTTTTGGTAAATTAACAGTTTTATTTCATTAAATAAGTATATTACTGAATATTTAATAATATGTCAAAATAGATATACCTCGGTAACTACTCCTCTCTATCTGTATCTGACATTGCTACTAGAAAGTGTAATGAAATTTTGTGTACCTGCATATCATTAGAAAACTGAATAATCAGAAACAAGGAAGACACAAATAAATATGTAAAAATAGAGGCATGCATTTGTAAGTTTTAAAAATAGACACAAAATATAAATATTTACTAGAAAAATTAGGAGACTAATTTAGGGTTTTTCCACATGCCTTCATCATGACTAGTACGTACTACATGCACTATGTATGTCTTATATTCATTGTAATCATCTAGAAATTGTGTAATAGATGAATAAGGCTCATGTAAATCACTAGCATCATCAGAATCATCCTCATCACCCAAATGGTATCATTTCCCTTGCAAAACAACTGACCACTGATCATTCAACGGATCAATGACATAAAATACTTGTTTTTCATGTGTCTCCATGATAAATGGTTTCTCATTATGATTAATTTTTTTCAAATCAACCAGTTTAAACCCATATTCATCATGTTTCACACCACTATTACTATCAACCCAATTACACTTAAAAACAGTGACTCGAAATTTAATATAATTAATTTCCTATATGTCTTCAATAACTCCAAAATATGAAGTTGATGCAGAAATCAGGTTTTTATCTTTGGCACTCGAAAAATGCACTGCTTCAGCGAATACCATCACACCACTATTCTGAATGGTACTCTTGTCATCTAGGTTTTGTGTGTAAAATGTGTATCCATTAATATCAAAACCAGACCAAGTGATCACATTAAGAGATGGTCCCCCTACTAACCACTTCAATGTTTCTGATACAGATATATATAGGGTGACTTTCTCTTTAAACCATGAAACAAATTTCTTCTTATGCTAAATCATCAACCATTTTTTATTTCTTTTCTGATATCATAATTTTAATTAATCAATATGTGCGGATATATATAGTTGAACCTCATCCGTGTTGTTCAAAATGTTTAAATGTGCTTGCATCACTTCACCACGTGGAATGAACTTTACCTTTAAGCCTCGAACCCCTTTAACTTCTCTATCAACTTTCATATATCGAGATACAGTGAGACCAATATGCTACACCTCATTCAAATAATTTGTACAGAACTCAATCACCTCTTCTGATACATATATTTGAACAATAGAGGCCTCTGGTCGATAAGTATTTTTAACATACCCTTTCAAAATTTTCATATATCTTTCAAAAGGATACATCCATCTTAAATAAACAGGCCCACATATTCTTATCTCACGCACCAAATGAATCAATAGATAAACCATTATATAAAAAAATGTGGGTTGGAAATACATTTATAGTTAACAAAGAATAAGATTTTCTTCATTCTCCAACACATCTAACAAATTTTGATCAACTACTTTGCTACAAATGGATTTAAAGAAATTACATAACCTGATGATTGTCTTTCTGACAGCTTTCGGTAATATACCACGCACTGCTACTGGTAGAATTTGTTGCATCAACACATGAAAATCATGTGATTTAATACCTATTAATTTAAAATCCTTCAATGACAAAAAATTATTCACATTTTAAGAAAACCCACTGGGTACTTTAATACCATGAATACACTGACAAAAATTCATCTTTTCAATCTGGCTTAATGTGTGATAAGCTGGAGGTAAATATGTTCTGTTTCCTTTCACAGCGGGAGATAACTCCAAACGTATTCTCATTAATATCAAATCCAATCTAGCATGTAATCCATCTTTTTTCTTTCCTTTTATGTCTAAAAAAGTTCCAATCAAACTATCACATATGTTTTTCTCAACATGCATAACATCAATGTAATGTTTTATCTCTAAAAATCTCCAATAAGGTAGTTTAAAAAAAATAGACTGCTTCTTCTAGATATGATTTTGTAAACCAGAACTTTTTCTATTTCCAAATGCCGAATCAATATCTTTCACTCTGTCATAATATTCTTCAGCTGACAATGGTCGAGGGGGGAGGTTGTATTCTTGTAAACTGTTAATGCTTTTTTCAATCTATGATAAGAATGATCAATTCGCAAAAATCTTTGATATCCCATGTACACTGTCTTTCTTCCATTTTGCAATTGATAATATGAAGTTTGTTCTTCACAAATTGGACATGATTTATATACCTTAACACTATATCCAGATAAATTTACATATATAGGAAAGTCATTTATAGTGAACATTATCGTAGCACGCAAAAGAAAATACTCTTTCGTGTATGCATCGAAAACTTTTACACCTTCCTCCCATTGCAATTTTAAATCGTCAATCAATGGTGTAAGATACACATCAATATCATTTCCTGGTTGTTTTGGTCCATAAATCATCAAGCTCATCAGAGCATATTTTTTATTCATACATAGATGTGGGGACAAGTTGTAAAGTACCAGTAAAACAGGCCATGAACTATGTTGTCTACTGAGGCTCCGATATGGATTCATTCCATTAGTACACAATCCCATTCTGAGATTTCTAACTTCACTTCCAAAATCATGAAATTTTTTATCAATCTTCTTCCATTGTGGTTAATCGGCATGGTGATGTAAGTTACCATCAGATATACGCTCATCTGAATGCCATCTTAACCTTTTTTCATCAATTGAATTTTCAAGTAGACGCTTCAAACAAGGAATTATTGGAAGGTGCCAAATTGCTTTAGCTGGAGTTTTGATTATGGTACCTACAAATAAATCAGAATTATATGAAAAAAATATTGGATGATATCATTGGAAAGTAAAAAATTGATTTTTGATAACGTTACATGACATCACCTGAGAATGAATCTGAGTTGACTTTATCATCCATCTTATAGTGTGATGTCCCACATGTAGGACAACTTGATAAATGTTCATTTTCTTTCCTATACAGTACACAATCATTGGGGAAATCATGTATCTTTTTATACCCCAATCCCATTGGGCATAATATTTTCTTCGCCTCATAATTGGAATCTGGAAGCCCATTGCCTTCTGGAAGTAGCTCATTTAAAATTTCAAGTAAACTGGAGAAAAATTTATCACTCCACCCATTTTTTCTTTTAAGTTCTATTCACAAAACTGCTGATAACACTGTATATTTACTGCAACCTGGGAATAATGGTTTCTTAGAATCGTCATACAATCGTTCAACAGTTGGTGTTTTTTCGATGATTTCAACACCTAAATCATGAATTAATTCTTCAATATGATCCTCTGCCTCATTATAAATATCGTCATCAACATTGGATGTTGAATTGTCGGTTCTATCACCATACAAGATCCAACGTGTATAATTAAGGCTAAAACCATAACAAATGAGATGATCCTTGATTTCTCTTGATTTTAACTTTCTCATATTTACACAATTCACACATTGACAGAAAATCAAATCAATATTTTGAAGATGTCGTTTAGAAAATTCCAAAAAATTATCAATTCCTTTTTCATATTCACTAGTGGTTCTTCATAAATAAATCCAATTACGATCCATTAATACCTGATATCACAATATAATTGATGAATATAATAAAACATATAAACATTTAAATATCTATCAGATAAATTGTAAACAAAAACATATTTAATAAAAACTATTGATAATCAGATAAAAGAAATCAAATATATGAAACACGCTTACAAATAGAGTAAACAATTTATTTTCATATTATATACATGTGTGTTATATTGATATTATAATTTAATTATAATATCATTATTTTAAAATTTATTAGTTCATTTTACATAGTTGCAATATTTTGATGTTTCATGTGTCAAAAATATTGAAGAGTAAATTAATTTAAAGGATGCAATAAGTGAAATGTGGGAGTACATGGAAATATGTATAATTTATTGACGATTTTTTGGTATGATCTATACCTATGTACTAAAAAATACATGTATTGAGATTAATATGATGGTCAATATAGTAGCAGTTCTAGATAGAATGATAATACAAACAAAAAATAATGATAATAAAAACCAAAAATAAACTAATAAAATCTATGCCAACAATCATAATACAAACAAACACTATAAAATGATAAACTACAACTATAAAATCTATACCAATAATGATAATACAAACAAACACTATTAATGGAAATCACACAAAAATAGGGAGATGAAATCTATACCAACAATGATAATACAAACCAACAATGATAATTCAATCAAACACTATAGTGTTTGAAGAAAAAACTATAAAATCTATACCAACAATGATAATACAAAAAATAATGAAAATCACACAAAAATGATAATAAAAACCAATGATAATACAAACAAACAATGATAATATAAACAAATCTATACCAATAATGATAATACAAAAAAAATAATGATAAACTACATCTAAAATCGAACCAATAATGAAAATCGCACAAAATAGGGTTTTTGAAGAAGAAATAAACAATGGGAGATTAAACAAGGGATAAAGAGAAAGAACACATACCCAAAATCATGCAAACGGCACAAAACCTTCAACAAGGGCCATCCAAGATCGCAAATCACGTTTGATGGTCATCTAAAGTCCAAAGCTCCGCAACGGAACTCGATTTCGATGATCGAACAAAATGAGGGTTTTTGTCCATGAATAATTTTAAAAGACTTTTCGCATCGGTTTTAGAGAATAACGACGCAGAAAATTTTAAAAAAAACATTTCGGCGTCGGTTTTTAAAATAACCGACGATGAATATTTTAATTTTTTTATTTTCGGCATCGGTTTTAAAGAAAACCCACGCCAAAAATAAATCTTATGGCATCAATTTTCCAAAAAACCGACACAAATATTTTATTTTTTTTATTTTCAGTGTCGGTTTTCTTGAAAACCGATGACGAAATGTTTGTTAAAAATTATTTTTCGCGTCGGTTTTACTCAAAACCGATGCCAAAAATTTTTATTTATTTATTTTTGGCGTCAGTTTTCCTCAAAACCGACGCGGTAAATTGGTTTATTATTATTGTCGGTGTCGATTTTCTTCAAAATCGATGCCAAAACATTTTTTTTAATAAAATTAAGCATCGGTTTCTTGAAAACTGACGCAAAATATCATCGGATAATTGTTTTTGGCATCGGTTTTTTGTAAAACCGACGCCAAAAATTTCCCGCACATACTATTCGCGTCGGTTTTTATAAAACCGACGTTATTGATGGTTGTACTGGACACACTCTGAGAGCACCATCATTATGGTAAGATCTTGAAGTGTTAGTTCTAGATATGTGAGGTCCACTTCTTGGGACATGTCATCTCCGAGGCGGGAGTTGCGGTGGACCATGCGAAGATCGAGGCAGTGCTAGCTTGGGAGCCACCTAGGAGTGTGATGGAGGTGCAGAGTTTCTTGGTTCTAGATGGGTACTACTAGAGATTCGTACCAGACTTCTCTAGAGTTGTGGCACCACTTTCAGCTTTGATAAATAAGGGGAAACCCTTCGTGTGGTCAGATAGATGTCAGAAGAGCTTTCATGAGCTGAGACAGAGATTGACCAGCGCACCTATCTTGAGGCTACCGGAGAAGGGAGTAGGGTACGTAGTCTACTGTGATGCATCAGGGACCAGAATCAGATGTGTCCTGATATAGGAATAGGCAGTGATCGCCTATGGATCACGTCAATTGAGGGAGCATGAGCAGAACTACGCTACCCATGACTTGGAGTTAGCAGCAGTGGTCGTCTCTCTGAAGATGTGGTGACACTATTTGATGGGCGAGTGCTTTACAGACTACACTGACCACCAGAGTCTTAGGAACATCTTCTCACAGAAGGACCTAAACCTGAGATAGCGTTGATGGCTCGAGTTCCTCCAGGACTATGAATTTGAGATAGTCTATTCTCCTGGAAAGGGGAACATAGTAGCCGATGCTCTCAGTAGGAGGTTGGGCATTCAGCTACATGGGGAGGTGACAAAGAAGCTAGCTGCTTTGCAGATATCCTTCATGGATAGTAATGGAGCATCCTTTCTTCAGTCACTCACAGTCAGTCCTCCACTTCATCAGCGGGTCAGAGAGGCACAGCGTGGGGATGCTGACTGTGAGACATGGCGTGCACATATATCCTCAGGACAGGCACCTGATGGATTCTCTATGGGAGGAGATCACATCATCTTTTTCAGAGGACTTACCATGGTACCAGTTGCTTTACAGGAGGAGGTGCTGAGGGAGTTTCACACTTCCCCATTATCTGTACATACAAGAGCGGTGAAGATGTACCAGGACCTCAGACGACTACACTGGTGGCCGGGTATGAAGAAGGTTGTAGTAGAGTTTGTTTCTCGATGCATCACCTGCCAGCAGGTGAAGGCAGAGCACCAGGTTCCAGCGGGCGTGGTAAATCCCTTAGAGGTCCCAGAGTGGAAGTGGGACAGGATATCTATGGACTTCGTGACTGGACTTCCACGCACTTTCAGAGGTCACAACTCCATATGGTTGATTGTCGACCGACTCACCAAGTTGGCCCACTTCTTACCCATCAAAGAGCAGGACACAGTGGAGAGCTTGGGACGCCTCTACATTCAGGAGATTGTATGGCTTCATGGTGTGCCATCATCTATCGTCTCCGATCGAGATGCTCACTTTACTTCCCGGATTTGGAATGGGTTGTTGGAGGCATTCAGGACGCAGCTACGTCTAAGCACTACCTTTCACCCTCAGACAGATGGCCAGAAAGAGAGGACCATTCAGACTCTCGAGGACATTCTCCGTGCATGTTTCCTCGACTTTGGTCACAACTGGGAGGATCAGCTATGCTTGGTGGAGTTCACGTACAACAACAACGACCACTCCACCATCGGGATGTCACCATACGAGGAGTTGTATGGTCGACCTTGAAGATCACCGCTGTGTTAGACAGACCCTGGAGAGTCAGCACTTGTGGGACAAAAGATAGTCCAGGCCATGACAGAGAAGGTTCAGGTCATCTAAGAGCGGATGAGGATAGCTCAGAGCTGGAAAATGTCTTATGCTGAGAGGAGGCGGAGGACACTAGATTTCGAGGATGGCGACCACATCTTCTTGCAGGTCTCACCTCGATGGGGATTACGGAGATTTGGCCGAGGCGAAAAGTAGTCTCCACGCTTCATGGGACCATTCCAGGTCCTCAGAAGGATTTGTGAGGTGGCTTATCACCTGGCTCTACCACCTCGGTTGCACCGGGTGCACGACGTCTTTCACGTATCTCAGCTGTGGAGATACATCCATGACCCGACGCATATCATTGACCATGGGGAGCTAGACATTGATGATGGGGTGACTTTTGCGGAGGTCCCGGTGGAGATCAAGGATCGACAGGAGCGGGTCCTACGTGGATGGTCGATACCTCTAGTATGCATTAGATGGAAGCACGGAAACCTCCAGGATAGCACTTGGGAGTGGGAGGCTCAGATGCATGCTCAGTACTTACATTTGTTTCCCTAGTTTATGATGTATCTTTACCGGGACGTAAAGACCTGAGGTGGGAGTAATGTAAAGACCCATAAAATTCAAGGAAATTTTTTTATTAATTTTCTTTTGGATTTTACAAGAACGCAGTTTTGGATGGAACCTGATTCCGAGACCCGGTGAGCTCGAAATAATTTTCCGAAGTTTAGCTCGGGTACGTTCAGTGAACGAACGAGTGGGATTTCCTAACTTTTGAACCGGTGCTCGGAATCGAAATCCAAGGACACCGATGGAACCGCAGCGCCATTAATTGCTTAAGAAGACCTTTACTGGGGGTTTTTTTTGTTCAGGAGGAGTTGTTAAAAAAATTGTGGATTAGATGAAAAGTAAAATAAAATTGAGCTACAATTTTATTTCTTATTACTAAGTGGTTATCACCTATTAAAGGGAGTTTGAGTGGGTCCCACTGATAACCTAACTCCTAGGTAGGATATTAGTGAGGTGGGGGCTACACGAACCCCACCCCTTAATATTCTCAAACTCCCATAACTCTCCATTTAATTTGTCAACATAAGTTTAATTAATTAAGTGGTTTCGTTTTTGAATTTTGTAATTTTGAAAAGAATTGAATAAAAAATAAATATAAGGGGTGATATTATTTTAATTTGGTTATCTTGTTGTGAGAGGATTGGGGGAAGAAATATCTACGTCTTGAAGTTCTTCTTCCTCGATGAAGAATGCGAAAAACACTAAGCCTTCGGTGAAGAACTCTGTCACCGCAAAGGGGAGTTCGTCGTACCATCTTCTTCCCTCTCAGCAGCCGGTGAGAGACGTCATCCTCAGAGATCGACAACACGATGCCAACAAATCTCTTCTCCGCGACGCCGACGATCCTCATTACGCAACGCTGTCTTCGGTGATATCCCTTCCCCACGACGAATCAACAACGCTTGAGGTTGGGGTTAATTGTTTTGTTTGTGAATGCTTTTGTCACCGTTCATCATTTTCAAATTGAGCCGCCTGTTATCGTATTAACGGGAGGAGGTCGGACCACATGAACACGGCCGACCCCCTCCCCCCTTGATGCTTGAATTTGTTGTGGCACGAGCAAAGGCAGCGCGATGCCATTGCACCACGTGGAAATAATGAAGAACGGGCGAAGAAGCGCGGTGCCGTCGCATCGCGCCGTTGAAGTCGAACAAATCCGTGGTGCCGTCGCAGCGCGCCGAAGAACCTCAAAGAGGCCGCGGCCAGAGCGGGGCTGCGGCAGAGGGGCTCTGTGCCATCGGGCCGCACCGATCGGACAAGGCCACGGCCTATGGCCGCGGAGGTGCAGGGAGCAGCGGCCGGAACCGCCGGCCGCCGAAGTAGGAGGGAAGGACTGCGGCAGTCCCGCGGCGGCAGCAACCGGCCGGCATGACCGGGCCGGCCGTTTTAGGGGAAGACCGGGGGTTTGTAACCCCTGGATGGAAGAATAGTGGCCCCCACATGGGGGGGGGGGGCGCAGGTTGTCATTCAGCGGGGTAGCCCCCCCCCCTTTCCGCTCGGCCGTTTCGGCCGAGCCGCCTGGTCACGCGGGCGCCACACCAGCGCTAGGCCAGCCGGGCCGGGCCGCACAGGCTGAGCCATGCTGCGCCATCCGGGCCGGGCCACGCCCAAATGGGCTGGACCTGGACCCAGGTCGGGTCGACCCAGTTCTGGATGACCTAGGGGGTCTCAGGCCGGGTCGGTTGGGGCCCAAAACCCCCATTTTCGGACCTCTTTCGGTCTTTTGCCCATAACATGGGATAAGGACCTCCGATCGATGCACCGTCAGCTGTGATGCGATCCTTGAATAGAAAATATCTTTTTGGTATATTATACACAAGGTTTCGGAAAACTTTGGGTTCGTCCGGGTTGGTTCGAACACAAAACCAACAGGGCCCTCGGAGCGGAAACGCTTATAACTTAAGCTCTGGACGTCTGATCGACGTTCCATCGACTTTGTTGGATTCCTCTTAGTGAGACGGACCTTTTTACATACTCCACTCGAGGTTTGGATTCATTTGGAGAATGACTGGGTTGGTTTTGACTAAAAAACCAACCAGGCCCCTGGGACGAAAAAGCCATTAACTCTCAGACCGGGCGTCTGATTGACGCGTCGTCTTTCACGTTGAGTTCCTGATGACGATACAGAACTTTGGGATACATCAACTCTGGACTTCGTGACAGATGATGTATCAGCCCCTCGGCTCGTGGAGCGGACCCTCCCTGGATGAGCTTGTAGTGTGTGGGAACCCTAGTGCTGGTTGTGACTGCTACGATGATGAAGAATGCATGGGAATCCTCCGTGGGTTCGACGGTGACGACTACAACACTAAGCGATCCTATGTCGATCAGTTCCTACCGATCCTGTGTGGATCAGATCCTGTGTGGGTCAGCGCTCAGTGGTCCTGTGTGGGCCAATGCATACCGATCATGTGTGGGTCAGATCCTGTGTGGGTCATTACGGGGGTTAGTACCTATCGATCCTATGTGGTTCTTTGCGAGGCTTAGTACCTAATGATCCTGTGTGGGTTCGACGGCTTAAATGAATCAGTGGCTACATCTGATCATCTCTATCGTCTTACGAAAAAGTATACCTGTGTGAGCTGAGTCTTGACTTTAATCAATATCTTCGATATGATTGACTTGCTTTCCACTGTGGATTGAGTTGTTTTATCCTGTGTGGATTGGGTTGTACTCCTATGTGGACGTGATCGAACATGGCATGGATGCTGGAGCCGAAATGGAATTTATAAATTAGGTATATGTATGGGCATATACCTAAGTAGTGTCGGATGTTACTTCATGATTGTATCTTTCCTTTGTAGACTATCCTTTGTGGATTCAGGGAGACCTTCGGGGGTCTCGGGGTCCCTACTGAGTAGTGTATACTCACCCCTACACGGGCAATGCCCGCACTAAGTTGTGTTGGATGAAGACGACAGACAGCGCTGATCGCGGATGAGGCTCGTGGAGCGAGACGGTACCTGGAGGTGTACCACAGGGTGGGACGTACACGGAGCGGACGACTGGACCTGTGGAGCTGTGGAGACTATCTGTACCCACCCTTCTGGTGGTACTTCCAGTGGACGGCTCGACGTTGCGGCTTTACTTTTCAGTTGATGTACTTCCTTTTCCAGTTGTACTTTACTTTCAGTTTGGGTTTTTATTCTGGACCACTTACTTTTCCGCACTTACTATTTTACCCAGTTTTACATAGTGCTTACTTCTTCTTTCTTACTCTGTGTGTTTGTTTACTTTATAAAGGCAATGCCTTCCCTTGTTATCGGTAATTACGCCTTGGTGCTAGTCGCCAGCCCCGGACCTATGGAAGGTGGGCTTGGGGTAGTCACGTCATGGGCCCCGAGGACGGGTCATGACAATATTATTTAAAATATTAATTTTGTTCAATTTATGGTCTAATTTTCCTTTTATGATTACAATTTTAAACTCTAAACAGTAAAAATGTTAATATTTCTGTAATTGTCAAAAGGCAGTTAACACATGTCAATACTAAAATATAAGGTCCAAAAGATCAACTAAACTTTTCTATTTTTTATTTTATGAGAATATTTTGGCTCAAAATAATCTTTTCATCAAATTATATTAATTTTATCCATTTAAATATGAAAATAATTTTATATTAATTAAAACACTGAAAAATTCCATGAATGTTCCTAACCTATCTAATAAAAGGGAACCTCCTCTACTCTTTTCTTTACTTATTAAAACATTTTGGATTGGATATAACTAGAAAAAATGCCTTTATAAATTCCATAACTAATTCCAGTAGGCCATGAATTTTTTATGAAACCGAGGTGGGAAATATTTATGTGTAATTCTTAAGAGGATTTCAAAAAAATAGTTCTTAATCAAGTGTTTTTATTTTTTCTTCTTCTACCTCATTAAAATAGGATTCAACCATGATGAAGTAATAACAATAGTATATTTCATATATTTATATATTATTATGTTAACATCATAATCGATATCCACATTCAATTCAATTAAATGAAAAATGAAACCATCATTCTCATGTACGACGTACCACAAACTCGCAAATTGATGCAATTTATTTTCAATAAAATCTTATTATTACTATTAATAATAATTTATTTAATGTGTATGTATAATTTTAATGAAAATTTTATAATTCATAAATTATAGACGGTCATTTATTTTCTTATGCTTCCTTCCACAAAAAAAGGATATTATCGTTCATGCTTACTTGTGGCCTCCACATCCACGAAGTGATATGAATCATTCTTCTTCACTGCATCACATTGTTGATATATATAATTATATTTAAATAAATAAATTTTTTTTATGATATAATTTTATTTCTAGAAACATAAAATAATACTTACATTGTTTCTATAATGATTTTTGAAAAATGGAAACATTACTCATGTGTACATATGGCCTATTGTCTCCATCATTGTATAATATGTCTTTTTTATAACCAAATATTATGATTATATTTATAAGTATAATTGATGTAAAAAAATTATATTTATTTCATCATAATTATTCATAAATATTCATATAATGACAACATTGGCAGTATTCAACTAGCTGAAGACATTTTGGACATATGACCTGGATATCATCAAAACACTCGATGTGAAAATAAATGTGTATGTAATTTAATATTAAATTTAAATAAGAATGAAAAATTTTCTTAATAAAGTATTTAATTAACATAATTTTGTTTTCCTAGAGATAAATATTGTATGTGATGAGTTACACTCAAGGTAAGGGATTTTTTTCAAGAAATAATCTTATAAATTTTCCCCAAAAATATTTATCTTTAATGTCAAAATTTTTAAAAATATTTTCTAAATGAAATTATATTAACATAAATAAATTTTAAACGAAATATTATATCTCCTTTTACATTCTTCCATGTTTTTTCAAAAGTATTCTTTTTAAATATTTTAAATGGAAATTTTTTACATTCATTATAACAGAAAAAAAAAAAGAAATGTTCTATTATATCATATATTGATAAAATGGATTTCCCTACTCCCATAACCATTATTTGACAGTATAATTACTTTATAATTTTATGTGTTCTCTTAAAATAATTACCCTTTATCCCTATGTTTTAGTTATTTTAAAAAATATTTCTAAAATGTAATGGATATTTCAATATATATAAATGTTCTCTTATAGGTGAAAAGAATATTTTTCACATTTGTAATATCAAAATTGAAATATTTTAATTTTTATGATTTTGTTAGGGTTCTTGATAGTTGTTATAAATATGGGTTGGTCCATTATAAAAAAAATGTGGAACTCATTTTTTCGTGTGAGAATAAGATGTTTTGAATATAAATTCCTCATGAATGATATAAGTGAAAGATATCAAGGATCACACACTCACCCTAGTAAACCAAGAATTTTCCAACAAAGTGGAACTATTTAGGTATATACTATGTGGAAGAATAACTATACATGTATATCCTACGTGCATGATTCATCATAAAGTCCCAAGAAAGGCATGCCCAGGAGAATCACTCAGGGTACACATATGTGATGCTTAACATAACACACCTAAATTAGATACATCCTTTTACCAAGGCTCCAATATTACCTAAAAATATGAAACTTGTACTCCTCAATCAAAAACACTGGGAGATCAGAAGAATCCCTAAATATATTCTTGCACAAGTTCATCTTCTTGTCCCATTAAACCATCTAGGTAGCTCTCCAAAACCCTAGAAAAGAGGTAATTAATGGGGATAATGGTATAAAAGTTTCTCTAGTTTTCAAAACACCAGAAACTAGCTCAAGGATCCTCTTCCCCCTAATTGAAATGTATAAGAGAGATGATCTCCTACCATACTTGGGACTTGTATTAGAGACTCCCAGATATTTCATAGGAAGCCCTTGTGCGATGACCTGCCAATTCTCATTGGCTTGAGAGTACATTGATTCCTTACTAGGCCTTATGTGACATCACCAAGATGCCAAAGGCAGGAAATAAATGCTGAAGGGTTTCAAATACAAGTGGGGGGTGATTTAACCTTTATATAATAAACTAATAAACCTACCAATGACAACCAAAAATTAACTATATGATGCATGAACAAATGAAAGACAACTCAAAAACTACATCCACTCAAAACCCCTTCAATGTAAGAAAAAATGGAAGGATTATCCAGATTTATATGGAGAGTAATCTCGAATTAGTGTCGTTTTGAAGCCAAAACGAAATAAATAGGGAAAAAATGAGTAAGCTCCTAGAAAATAGGATCTAGATTTGACCTCTGCACTTGATTTTACCACACGGTTTGTGCCAACCATTTATAGATCGTGCGACCGTATTTATTGTCCCAACACTCTATATAAAACCCCCCAAACTCCAACATCCTTCAACTTTCCCCTTTTTATGGAAACACATTTTTTATGGAAACATCCCTTGTTATGGAAACACCCCACTTTATGGAAACAACCCACTTTATTGAAACAACCCAATTTATTGAATAACCCAAAATTATGGATATACCCAAATTAATGGAAACTCTCTATATTATGGAATCTCTATATTTTATAGAAACTCCTTATTTTAAGGAAACTCTCTACTTTATAGAAACTCTTTATTTTAGAGAAACTCTCTATGTTATGGAAACTATCTAACTTATTGAAAATCTCTAATATATACACACCAAATTAAAAAAATATGTGAGAAAAGAGGTTATGTACCTGAAACCAGGGGTACTAAATTCTCCCCACCATTGGCCTTTCCGTCCTCAGAAAGTAGACAACCCTTGTTGGCCAAATAGAGTTCTGGCCACTTCTCTTTCATTTCCATGTCACATTCCCAAGTCTCTTTATAAATATGACCATATTTCCATAATATCTTTACAAGCCCAATTCTTTTCCCACTCAAGTCTTTCTCTTGTCTATCCATGATCCGCAATGGAATATGTTTTGGGGATGCATATAATTCTAGATCAACATGATCCCATCTGATCACATAGTCAGGATCAGGGTCATTAATCTTCAATTGGGATACATGGTACACGTTATGCACTGAACAAAACCGTGGTGGTAATTCTAACCGATATTCCACCTCTCAAAACCATTCTTGTATCTCAAAATGGAAAATGTATCTAGGAGATAACTTTCCCTGCTTCCCAAAATGAAGATGTACAGGCCTTGGAGAGATCCTCAAAAAGACATGATCACCCACAACGAATGACAACAATATTCAACAGTGATCTACATAATATTTCTGTCGACTCTGAGCTTTATCCATCCTATTTCTAATCAACTAGATCTTATATATTGTTTCTTAGACAAGGCTTGGCCCGACTAGTGATGTATCACCCAATTCCACCCACCATTATGGAGAACGACAAGGATGCCCATGCAATGCTTCAAACGGAGCCATGCATATCAAAGTATGATAACTGTTAATGTATGAGAACTCCACTAAGGGTATATTCTCCTCTCATGAGCCACCAAAGTACTTTACAGATGCCCGCAACATATCTTCCAATGTTTTTATCATCCCCTTGGATTTCTCATCCGTTTGAGGATGATATGCGATGCTCATAGTCAACTGAGTTCCAAGGTCTTGCTGTAATGATTTCCAGAATAGAGATGTGAACCTCGGATCTCAATCTGATAATATGGAAACCGGTACACCATGACTCTTTTCCACTTCTTGGATATAGTTTTTTGAAAGATCCTCCACCATATGAGTTTCAAAAATAGGGATAAAATGGGTTGTCTTGGTTAGACGATCCACTATCACCCAAATGGCATCGTTTTTTTGGACCGTTCTTGGAAGACCTGTAACAAAATCTAATGCTAGTTGATCACATTAATATACTAGGATAGGAAAATATTGTAACATAATAGTTGGTCTCTGATGCTCTACTTTAACCTGCGGGCAAGTTAAGCACCGCGAGATGAACACGACCACCTTCCTTTTCATGCTACTCCCCCAAAACTGCGCATGCAATGCCTTATACATCCTATGAGTACCTAGATGTACATCCCATATTGAATTGTGGTAATGATGAAAGAGATTTTCCTGAAAAACCATAGGTACAACCATTCGATCTATGAAACACAAAACTGAACCCCCATCAAATTTCCATCCATCAATGGTCTCCCCACCATTGAGTGTGGAACTTAAAGTAAGAAATTCTTCATCACATTTGTTCTTATTTGATCATTTTTACTATATTAGGAAAAATATTAGTTGAAAATTAAACTGTAAAATCACCCTAGTCTTCACATTCCAGATGCATATCGGCTAAGACCGACATTAACTGCCATTCATCTAAAGCTTCTTTCGCAAACTGAGCCTAATACTTCCTACTCAATGTAGCTACTACTGAATTTCCATTCTCGATGTGTACATCAAGTCAAAGTCAATCATTTTGAGATACTTCATCCACCTACTTTTCCTTAGATTCAATTCTCATTGTGAGAAAATGTGTTTCATGATTTTACGATCCGTAAACATAGTAATGTTCTCACCAAAGAGATAATGTCTCAATGTTTTCAAAGCATGGACTACTGCACCTAAATACAAATCATGTTTTGGGTAATTATTTTCATGCACCCTCAACTTCCTTGAACCATGAGAAACCACATGATCTTTTTTTCCGGAGAATACAAACCAACCCTGATCATGAAGCATCACAAAACACCACATACCCTTGTCCCGATTTTGGCAAGATCAAGATAGGTGATGATGTAAGCTGAACATTCTATTCCTAAAAAGACTTATGACATTCCTTCTTACATTGAAATGGAGCATTCTTCATTGTCAGAGCTGTCATTAGTGAAGCTAGTCGTGAGAAATCATGCAAAAAGTGTCGGTAGTAACCAGCTAGACCAAGAAAACTTTGTATCTAAAAATCATTCTTCAGGGGTTTCTAAGAGGTAATGCCTTCTATCTTTTAAGGATCAACAAAAATTCCTTTCTCAAAAATGACATGGCCATGAAAACGTACTACATGTATCTAAAAATCACACTTTGATAATTTGTCATACAAATGATGATCTCTCAAGATTCGTAACACTTTTTCCAGGTGCAACTCATGATCAGACCTTTTCTTCGAATAGATCAAAATTTCATCCAAAAACACCACAACAAAATAATCCCGGTATTGATGAAATATCCAATAATCCAATTCCATGATGATCGTCATGACCCACCTTCAACAAGATGAGGGAAGGGATAACAGATTGTCAGACCCTTCCTTCTTTAGGTTGAAGGAGAAATAATGAACCCCGAGACCCGACTTCAATAGGTCCAAGTGTGGCGACTAGAACCAAGGGTATAAAATCACACACTAAATGGAAGTAATTACCCTTTTCTCATAATAGGATCGGGAGACAAGATAGTAAATCCCACAAAAACAAAACTGGAAGTAAAATTAAAGACAAAGAAAACCACTCCCACATGAATGCTGCAAAAGTAAAATCTAGAAATTACTAGGTGTCTAAAAAGGTAAGGTACCCAAAGCAAGAAAAACAGCAACTGCAACAGTCCCAACACCCGAGCTAGTACGTTTCCGCACGATCCCGCAAGTCCTTTGGGAATCATGAAAGTAGTTTTATATACGTATGGTGAGCATACAAGTATACTCAGTAGGGAAAACCAAAGACTCTCGTGTACAAGTGAGGAGACATTCTAATGTTCCATGGAAAAAGAGATAACCAAACACCCAACAAGGAAAATCTATCCATCCAAACCTCATCAAGGAACGCTCCCCAAATAACGCAAGTCAAGTAACGTATAGTAATATCACATCGATATTTGGGTACCCCGTGCCACTTTTCCACTAGTTATTGAAGTCATCTTGCGCATTGAACCAATCCTTCCATCCTTACCGTACTCCCACTGCCACACCCCGCCCGCGCACACCTGTGTCACAACCTCACCGCAGTCCCACTGCCAAAACCTGCCCACAGACACTTGGGCCACAACCACCACACATAACCACACCCGCAAACACCTGGGTTAGAACAACTACTATCATGCCTGAAGACAACTGAACCTCATCCCGAAGACCCTTGGGAAACAACCTACCCGCAAACACCTAGGCGAACCACCACAATTACCCTGTCTGAAGATTCTTGGGCTAATAATGTACTTTAGGCAATCACAGCCTACCTGAAGAGTATTAGGCTATTTGGGAAAAGGAGAAAAAAAAATAGCTAATAACCAGCCACTCGTAGGAGTGTTGGGGAAAACACCCTCTCCCATGAAATGGGGGTGTTCAGAACTAAATACTCAACTTTGGGGGGGGGGCGAATAAGAAACAAAAGAACTACAATTATATGTATAGGTAACAAGAACTCAACCCAAACTAGGGCTCCACACCTATCCCAAGAACGAACAGTGTAGTCACAACTCATAGAAATCATATTACTTACAACCGAGTCACAACTCATTCCCAGAAACAATTTCCTGTTTAACACATTTTTAATTTCGTGTTCAAATGATCCCGTTAAAGTAAAATATGCACTACTGGGAAACGAACTGGAAAAACCACAAGCCAAAGAAAGAATACAGTCAAACAAAAACTTAAACATTCAGACTCGGTTATTTTGTAAAGTCACCAAAAAGAGGATAAGTGAGATACCTCAAAGTACTGGAACCAAAGATAACCCCAAGACACAGCCCCATGTCCCCAAAAAGAATCCAAGAGCCAAAGATTTCCCAACAACAGAGGATTCCACCCCAATTCGTGATTTTAGCAGAGTAACCTCACAGCCTCAGATTCACAACAAGTGAAACTATAACAACAGTGGATCCCATCCCCACCCATATCACCCAAGAAATCTAAGCCCCCATCCAAGAAAACCATAAGGACACCTGCAATCGACCCGTGAAAGAAAAAAGTTGAACCACTACCACCAACACAAGGTAGGCCCATGCAGGTATTTTTAGTTTTAAAAGATTTAACACACTCCATGGTTTCAATTTCACTATGCTTTAACCAGGGTTATCATAGAAAATGGTTAATCCTGGTGCTTTCAATTAATTTAACCGAGTATACGTAATTTTACCAATTACATATTATGGTTATTTATACATCTGGGAGAACCGAGGTTCATTAGTGTGCAAAGAAAGACCACCAACGGCCATAATTTTCAGTGAGCATAGGCTTGTACAATTCACAACACATATCAACATAAAAGAGTATAGCAGAACATCGATCACACCCCCCCCCCTTCATTCATTAAATGTTTGTTCATTATCTTCATTAAGTTTGGTTTCATCTATTTCCACAGAGACTAAATAATGCCCACCACGCATGATACATATAAAGGAGAGACAAAGGAGAAAATATCCCTACCTGGATCATCAAGGATCGACATTTTTCTCCATGCGCCAAGAACAGGGGGTGCGTGATTTGTAGGGGAGGGACGTGGTGAACGGCAAGGATGAGTAGACGACTTCATCCTAGGTGCACCCGAAGTATTGGGAAGGAGGGACTTCAATTGCACCAGGGAAAAGAGAGAGAAGTTGTCCAAAAGGAAGAAGGGGGAAGAAGAAATTCTTCTTCTGTGATATATAAGTAAAATTCCATTGTTACGAGATATGGAAATTTGAATGCTTTAAATTCGGATTGTGATTCCCCGCGCAGTTGGGTGGTTACACAGGATGAGATTAATTTTTATTTAATGATACCATTGGAAAGGTGGAAACAACTATGATTTTAATGGATTTAATAAAACGGAGGGGCATTATACGATAATACACGGCTAGGTCAGTTGGGGGGGTTGCTCCACACTCAGGAATTTAAAAACATTTATTGAGGGCATAAAACGACCTTGAACCACTTTCAAATGTTAAAAAGGGCCTAAAAGTGGGGTTACGGGAGAGTTTGTAGAGAAAATCCCACCAAGGATGGGTGACACCAATCGGTCTCGTCGATCGGTCGCGCCGATCAGTCACGTCGATCAGTCGTGCCGATCGGTCATGCTCATCGTTGTAGCCTATATTTGGCAAAGGGAGGGGTCCTGAGGGTCTGGGCCATTACATTAGATACCTCTCAAACCAATATTTCCCTCAACAATCAAAAACCAGACCGATGGAAATATGGGGGGTCCGAACAACCACCCTGGAATATCACTCTCAGGAGTGAACCTCTCTAACACAGGGGAACACCTTATCCCCTGAACAACCACAAATGCCCTACTGCTCCTTTCCTGTGCAACCTCGCAAAAAAAGGCTAAGCCATCAGGTCTAGTGGGAGAGGATTTTTCCCATCCTTCATGTTAAGATACTATCCACTTTGGGCGGCACTAACTAGACCGCACTGGTTTAGGCGCATCCACTTTAATATGTCTTAATTGTGGATCCGGTCCTCCCCTCCCCATTCATTAGAACACTTCACACACATCCACAGAAAAGGAAACTGCACATCCATAGCCAAAAAGGTAATTCATTACACAGTAAACAAGTACTGACCAAACAAGATAAAACTCAAAACATCTTGGGGTATTGGGCATGCATCTGTGCTTCCCTTTCCCAGGTACTCTCGTCAAGCCCACCATGTCTCCATAACACACGAAACAAGGGAATGGTTTGCCCACGAAGCACCTTCTCCACACAGCCCTCAATCATCACTGGTCGCTCCATGAAGGCCGCATCGTCTTTGATATCTTGCTCTCCCCAGTTGAGGACATGTGAATCATCGTGCAGATATCGTCGGAGCTGGGACACATGGAATACATCATGTATCCTCAGTAGCGGCGGTGGTAGTGCTAGCTGATAAGCCACTTCACCGACCCGCCGCCACACTTCAAAGGGTCCGATGAACCTAAGAGAAATCTTACTTCCCCTAACGAACCTTCATTGTCCACGCCAAGGTGAGACCTTAAAGAACACGTGGTCCCCGACCTCGAACTCCAAGGGTCTCCCCTATCATCTGCATATGACTTCTGTCAGTCCTGAGTTGCCTTCATCCTCTCTCATATAAGATAATCCTTCTCTGTTGTTCTCTGCACCACCTATGGGCCAATAATACCTACTTCCCCAACCTCTATCCAGCACACGGGTGAGTGACACAGCCTTCCATATAGGGCTTCAAACGGAGCCATGCAAATGGTAGAGTGATAGCTATTATTGTAGGAGAACTCTACCAGAGGAAAGTGTCGCACCCATGATCCCCCGAAGTCCAGGAGGCATGATTGGAGCATATATTCCAAGGATTTTATGGTGATCTCTCTCTTCCCATTTGTCTAGGGGTGGAAGGCAGTGCTAAGGCGCAGCTGGGTTCCAAAAGCATGCTGGAAACCCCTCCAGATTCGTGAGGTAAATCGTGCGTCCCTATCCGAGACTATGGACCTCAGAACTCCATTAAACGACACTACCTCATCCACATACCATCGTTCTAGATCATCCACTACACTAGACTCCTTGGTCGCCAAGAAAGTGAGCTGATTTAGTCAACCGGTCCACTACTACCCAGATGGTGTCGCAGCCTCCTTGCACCTTGGGTAGTCCCATGATGAAATCTATCGAGATGTCATCCCACTTCAACTCAGGGACATCTAAAGGTTGCAAAAACCTGCCAGTAACATGGTGTTCATCCTTCACCTGCTGGCACACTATGCACATGGCCATAAACTCTACCACTGCTCGCTTTACTCTGGGCCACCAAAACTATCTCTTCAAACCCTAGTACATCTTGGAAACTCCTGGGTGTACCTCTAGTGGTGAGTTATGGAATTAACCAAGAACTGTATCGTGTATTGTCTATGGAATGAACAACTTCCAATGGAAAAGCATCTGATTCTGACCATCCTCTGCCACCCTTCCAAAGCATCATCTTGGATAAACCGATCGCGCATCACCTCACTCTCCGAGTCTCCCCACTAAGACTCCTTCACCTGACACAACAGAGAAGACTGTACTGTCATCTGATACAGGCATCCTCTACCACTATCCATCCTCACCTCCAGGTACTGTGCAGCCAACTCTTCCATCGCCTTCCATATGTCTGCCAAATCTCGGACCGCATCCTTCTGCGACCTCCTTCTCAAATCATCGGCCACTACGTTCCCTTTTCCTAATGTGTAGGATATCTCGAAGTCATTATCCTCGAAGAACTCCATCCACCATCATTTATGTAAGTTTTTGTCTCACTGGGAGAAGATATACCTCAAGCATTTTTTATCCTTGAAGACCACAAAGCATTCTCCAATGAGGTAGTTCCACCACAACATTAGTGAGAAAACGACCACAGCATGCTCCAGATCGTGGGTGGAATAATTATACTCATGAGGGCTTAGCTGTCTAGACCCATAAGAGATCACCCCTTGTCACTGCATCAAAGCAAATCTGAGGCCATGCCCTGAAGCTACACAGAACACCTCATATGCCACCCCTTCTTCTGGTAGTCTCAGCACTGGGGCACTAACCAACTTCTCCTTCAGATATCTGAAGGCTGCCTCACACTGCTCACACCACGCAAAAGTCTGGTCCTTCTTGGTCAAGGCTGTCAAAGGTGCCACAACTCGAGAGAATTTGGGTACGAACAACTGGTAGTAACATGCCAGCCCGAGGAAACTATGAACCTCTTCCACGTTCTTGGGTGCGGGCCAAGAAACAACCACCTCGACCTTCGATGGGTCCACCGTTACTCACTGCTCGGACACCACGTTCCCAAGGAAGCGCACTTCTCACATCCAGAACCTGAACTTCAACAACTTCCCATAGAGTTGGTGTTGTCGAAGGACCTCCAAAACCATCCTTAGGTGCTCAACGTGGTCCTCCTCTGATCTTGAGTAGATCAAGATGTCGTCGATAAACACGACTACGAACCGATCCAAGTACTCCCGGAAGACAGAGTTCATGAGCCCCATGAACATTGCCAGAGCATTTGTGATGCCAAACGGCATGACAACAAACTCGAAGTGCCAGTATCTTCACATGAAGGCCATCTTCAAGATGTCGCCCTACTTCACCCTCAACTGGTGTTATCATGACCACAGATCGATCTTAGAGAACCATCCTACCCCCTTCAACTGGTCAAATAGATCGTCTATCCTTGGAAGAGGGTAGCGATTCATGACCATTACCAGATTCAGTCTCCTGTAATCTATGCACAGCCTGAGACCACCATCTGCCTTGTTCGCAAAAAAACATGAGCACCCCACGGTGACGCACTTGGCCGAACCAAACCCTTCTTCATTAGATCGTCAATATGGATCTGTAACTCCCGCAGCTCAGAAGGTGCCATCCGATAAGGAGCCATCGAAATCAGACGAGCACCAGGTTGCAAGTCTATCCTGAACTCAACATCACGTCGAGGGGGTAGATTCACCACCTCCTCAAGAAAGACGTCCATAACCTCACTGACGATTCCTGGGATCTCCACCATTTCTTTATCTAGTAACTCCAGTGATAGTTCAGCCAACAAGGAATGGAGGGGCTCCTGTCACCCACTACTTCTCTGAAAACCTCGCTCACCGACTAAAGTTACACGTTGACCGCCCAAATATGAGAACACAACCCTTCCGTGGAAGCAATCAATGACAGAACACATAGAGAACAGCCAGTCGATTCCTAGGATGACATCATATGGTTGTATCTGCAACAATAGTAGATCCCTGATAGACTGATGTGGCCCTATCATCAGTCTACATCCTCGGAAGACATAAGATAAGTCTGTCTGACCTCCGACTGGCGTGCTCAGCACCAAAGGTGCTGAAAGTCTATTGAAGTCTAAACCCAATGCACGGTCCAGACCAGGTGTAACAAAGGAGTTCTAAGCTCCAGTATCAAACAAGGCATAGGTGAGAGTACTAAACAAGATGATCGTACCTCAAATGACCTCAGGCCCTAGTAGAACTGCTGCCTCCGCGGTGTGAAACTGCCCATGCCTAGCTCCTCTGCCTCTCTTCTGTCAGTCGCCTCCCTGACCACACCCTGGTCACGGTCCTTGATAAGTTCCCTATGGTTGGCCTCCTCCTGCAATGTCTACCCTCGGAGGGGCGGGAGCCTGGTGCCCATGCTGCTACTGAAAGGGCCTGGCTGGAAACTATTTTGGTTGAAGTGGGCACTGAACCTGCCCACTCCCGCTGTACTGAACTCTATCTAGGAACTGATTCCGAAGATGTCCATGGCTCCAATTGACGAAGCACCTCGATCTTGGGCCCGAAAGAAATGGGCGAGGACCGAGGGATCAAAACTGGAACTGCTGAGGCCTGATTCCAGCCAGTCGAAACCTAGAGGGTCCTGATGCAAAAGGCCTGCTGCTAATGGCCATCCCCTTTGATGAGCTCAACTAGAGACCCTCTCATGACACAAATCCCAGTGTTTTCATCCTCTCCACCACCTCAGCCTTCTTCTGCACCTCTAAGTATATCGGTAGGGTAAAGGGAGTAACAACGTACTTTTGAGAAGGTCAGAGTGCCTCCTCTAAACGTATCCCCCGAGACTCCTCATCCGAAAAGAGATCTGGAGTGAAGAGAAGAAGATCCTTACACTTGTTCCCAAACTCTCTCACTGACATACTCCCCTGCTGGAGGGAGACTAGCTCCTTTCTATTCGCTACATTCATCATGGAAGAGAGGAATTCCGCCCGGAACTTCTTCTCAAAATCATCCCACGCAACCTCTGCCTCATTCCTTTCCCCAAGATAAAGCATCCACCACTGACGAACTGCTCCCCACATCTATCTGATGACCAGAGGAACCCAGTACTCGGTCGGATATGGAATCAAGCTGAATGTGATTACTAGCTCCTCTAGCCAGCTCTCCTTCTCCATGTTTCTAGTGCTTCCCTCATACTTCTCGAGGGTCTGTCGCTAAAAGGCTTAAAGTATCTTCTACCACTGATCATCCTCCTCCTCTCATTCGGTCCTCTATCGATCGGCCCAGTCAACCTCATGGGCCTCGATTGTCCGTACTACTCATGGTCGCCTCCCAGGTTCCATAGGTGAAAGGTAAACAAGGAATTCCTAAGCCCGAGTAGTGTAGAATATTGTTCTTAAATTTTCTTAGACTTCATCATTTATTTTGAATCCCCAAGGAACCCATGAAACACGAGAACACAAGTCATTATGATTCATGTACCTTTCCTAGGGTCTATACCCTGCAATCATCATGGCATCACTTGGTCATTCGGTAGGTCCAGAGCCCTTGCCTCGGATCACGGGGGGCCCTAAAATCCTGTGTCATAGCTGGTCTTCCCTTGCCTAATTCATGCACCAAGGTCACCCAACACTATTTCCCTACCATACCATGCAATCCTCACTATGCCTAACTATATAATCCATCCTATCTCTCAATCCTACTCTTTTGATACCATTATGTCATGTATTTCCTTCACCAAGATGAGGGAAGGGACAGGAGATTGCCAGATCCTTCCTTCTTCAAGTTTAAGGAGATATAATGACCCCTGAGACCCTCCTTCAATATGTCCTGGAGTGGAGACTAGCACCAAGGGTAAAAAATCACACACTAAATGAAAGGAATTACCTTTTATCTATTAATAGGATCGGGAGATAATATAGTAAATCCCACAAAAACAAAACTAGAAGTAAAAGTAAAGACAAAGAAAACCACTCCCATATGCATGCTGCAAAAGTAAAAGCCAGAAAGTACTAGGTATCTACAAAGGAAAGGTACCAAAAGAAATAAAAATAGAAACTGCAATGTTCCCAACGCCCGAGCTAGTGTGTTGTGGCACGATCTTTCAAGTCCTCCTGGAAACCTGAAAGTAGTTTTATATATATAGGGTGATCAGACAAGTTTACTCAGTAGGGAAAACCAAATACTCTCATGTACAAGTGAGAAGACTTTCTAATGTCCTGTGGAAAAAGAGATAACCAAACACCCAACCAGGAAAATCTATCCACCCAAACATCACCATGAAACTCTCCCCAAATAACGCAAGTCATGTAATGTATAGTAACGGCACATCAATATTTGGGTACCCCGCGCCACATTCCCACTAGTTATTGAAGACATATTGTGCATCGAACCAATCCTTCCATCCTTACCGCAGTCCCACTGCCACTTTCTGCCCGCACACACCTGGGCCATAACCTCACCGCAGTCCCACTGCCAAACATTGTCCGTAGACACCTAGGCCACAACAGCACGTGTAACCACACCCACAAAAACCTGGGTCAGAACAACTACTACCACGCCCGAAGAAACCTGGCCTCATCCCAAATACAATTGGTAAACAACCTGCCTGCAAACACCTTGTCCAACCACCACAATTACCCTGCCCAAAGATTCTTGGGATAATAATGGACTTCAAGCCATCACAGCCTGCCTGAAGTGTCTTGGGCTATTTGGGAAAGGGATCATAAAAGGAGATAATAACCAACCAATCAGAGGATTGTTGTGAAAAACACCATCCCCCATGAAATTGGGGTGTTCATCACTAAATTCTCAACTTGGGTGGGGTTCGAATAAGAAACACATGAACTACAATTATATATATAGGTAACAAGCACTCAACCAAAGCTAGGGCTCCACACCTAACCCAAGCACGAACAGTCTAGTCCCTACTCATAAAAAGCATACTACTCACAACTGAGTCATAACTCATTCCCAGAAACAATTTCCCAATTAACCAATTTTTAATATCATGTTCAAGTGATCCCGTTTAAGTAAAATCTGCACTATTGGGAAACTACCAGGCAGAACCGCAAGCCAGAGATCGAAGAAAGTCAAACAACAACTTGAACATTAACACCCGGTTCTCTTGTAAAGTCACAAAAACAAAGGGATAAGAGATATCCCTCAAAGTACTAGAACCAAAGAAAACCCCAAGACATATCCCCATGTCCCCAAAAATAATCCAGGTGCCAATGGTTTCCCAACAATAGCGGATTCCAACCCAATTCGTGATATAAGGAGAGTAACCTCATAGCCATAGATTCACAACCAACGAAAGTATAACAATAGGGGATCCCATCCCCACCCATATCACCCCATAATTCTAAGCCCCCATCCAAGAAAACCATAAGGTCACCCAAAATCGGCCCGTGAAAGAAAATAACTAAACCACTACTACCAACACAAGGCAGGCCCATGCAAGTATTTTTAGATTTAAAAGATTTAACACACTCCCTGGTTTCAATTCCACTGTTCTTTTACCGGGGTTATCACAGAAAAGGATTTATCCTAGTGCTTTCAATTTATTTAACTGAGTATATGTAATTTAACCCATTCCATATTACGGTTATTTAAACATCCAGGATCACTGAGGTTCATTAGTGCACAAATAAAGACCACCAAAGACCATGATTTTTAGTGAGCATAGGCCCATACAATTCACAAAACAGATCAACATAAAATAGTATAGTAGAACATTGATCACACCCCCCGATCATTCTTTAATGGTCCATTCATTATCTTCATTAAGTTCGGATTCATCAATTTCCACAGAGACAAAATCATGAACACCCCTCATGATAGACAGAAAGGAGAGATGAAGGAGAATAAAATCGCTACCTGGATGATCAAGGATCGGTGTTTTTCTCCACACTCCAAGAACAGGGGGTGCGCAATTTGAAGGGGAGGGACATCGGGAAATCCAAGGATGAGCAGACGACTTCAGCCTAGGTGCACCACAAGTCTCGGGAAGGAGGGACTTCAAGTGCACCAGGGAGAAGAGAGAGAAGTCATCAAAAAGGGAGAAGGGGGAAGAAGAATATCTTATTCTATGATATATAGATAAAATCATGTTCTTACAGGATATGGAAAATTTGAACGCTTTAAATTCGGATCAGGATTACCCATGCGGTTGGGTGGTTACACAAGATGGGATTAATTGTTATTTAATGATTCCACTAGAAAGGTGGATACAACTGTGATTTTAAAGGATTTAATAAAACAGAGGGGAAATATACGATAATACACAACTAGGTCAGTTGGGGGGGGGGCGCTCCACCCACATGATTTTAAAAACATTGATTGAGGGCTTAAACAGCCTTGAACCACTTCCAATGGTTAAAAAGGGCCTAAATGTGGGGTTACGGGAGAGGCTGCATAAGAAAATCCCGCCAAGGCTGGGTGACACTGATCGGTCACACCGATCGGTCTCGTTGATCGGTCGCACCAATTGGTCTCGGTGATTGGTCTCGATGATCGGTCGCGACGATCGTTCTCGCTGATTGGTCGCGCCGATCGGTTGTGCCGATCAGTAGCGCCGATCTGTCTCACCTATCGGTCTCGCGCATCGGTCTCACCAATCGGTCTAACCGATACTTGGTAAACGGAGGGGTCATGAGGGTCTGGGCCGTTATAAAGATCATTGGTTAATTAGTTAGATCAAAAGGCATTACTATATATTCATAGTGGTCATAAATACCTCTGAAAGGTGTCTTTGGAATATCCTCTTTCCGAACACTCAATTGGTGATGTCCAGATCGCATGTCAATCTTGGAGAACCACTGATCCCCCTTAATTGATCGAAAAGATCATCAATGCGCAGAAGTGGATATATGTTCTTTATCATAACATTGTAATGCTTATGATAATAAATACACATCCGAATAGTTCCATCTCCCTACTTCATGGTCAAAAAAGGTGCTACCCATGGAGACATACTTGGTCGGATAAAACCCTTACTTTCTAGCTCCTCTAACTGCACTTTAAATTCAAGTAACTCTATTGGTGCCATCTTATAAGAATGAAGGGAAATAGGACTGGTCCCTGGAAGGAGATCAATCATAAACTCCACATCCATTAGAGGTGGAAACCCTGATATGTTCTTGGGAAAGTCGTATGGAAATTGATCCACAACAGCTGGAAAACTATTTTCCTCAATATATTCCATCAATGCCAATGTCAATGCTGCCAATTAGTAATATATCATTCCCACCATTGGTTCCAACAAGCTCTTTTCACCTTTGTTTACAATCCTCTCTCCTCTAATGAGATGATCAATACCGTCCTCAGTCGTGAAACTAGTTGTTCTCCTATAATGTCGATTTTAGCCTTGAACATTGTCAACCAATCCATACCAAGGATTACGTCATAGAAATCCATATCCAACATCAAGAATTCCCATTTCACATCAACTCTATCAAAATTTATAACACAAGCTCTACACATAATGGCTTGACATTCCGTATCATTGAGAAGAGTTTGGAGTTTTGTCATAGAAGTCATCATTTCGTGTTTTAAACATAGAGAATAGGTTCCCAACTTCCTCTTAATCTTAGTTCTAGAGTTCTTAGGTCCTCTAGTGAAGACAACCATACTTCCTCCACCAGGATTTTCAGCATTGATAAATATCATAAATGGAGTATCTGGTTGAAGTCCCAACACAACGGGTTGAAAAGCCTGAGTGATTCTTTATACCAACTATTGGTTCACTTGTGGCATGAGTGGAGCCAAATTCTCAACAACCTCTTCTGACTAGTTCCTATGACGCTTATCAGGTTCCATTTTCTAAACTAACAACATACACTATAAGTCTCACTCTCTAGAAACTGATGGCTTATCATTTCAAATTATATGACATCAACTATCATAACATTTTTTTCAAAATCAACCTTTTTACCATATTCAACCATTTTTGAAAACACTTAACATGCTTTTGAAAATTAACACATTTTCAAATTACAATGATAATTTTTTAAAAAAAAATATTTCATTTGAAATATAATTCCATTATTTTTCAAAATTTAACACTTTTTTTACAACAAGAATCATTCCTTGAAATGATGAATGCACAACTAGTGGGAATTCATTCCTCTACAATTCATGTCATGCTCATCTAATTGGCTAATCCCATGAAAAAGAGATTTCAAAATCCTATAAGTATCTCCAAACACTTATTTACCCAACTCCCAGGTAACATGAAGTTCAACATAAAAGGTTTAGCTACGTCCTTTTATGCTATATATTTCGAGTTCAAAAAATCCTACTCCTTTCTAAGATTCCCACCCAAGGAAGAGACAAGAAGGGATTTTATCTCCAAAACTAGGAACATCTTGACTACTTGTTAGACAGGGACCGAACAAGCGGATACCATTTGTAATGACCTGCCAATTCCCATTGGCTTAAGAGTACAACGAGACATTACTAGGACTTAAGTGACATCCCCAAGATGCCAAAGGCTTTCAATAAATGCTGAAGGGTTTCAAATACAAGTGGGGGACAATTTACCTTTTATGAAATAAACCAATAAACCTACCAACCACAACCAAACATTCACTATATGATGAATGAACCAATGAAAGAGAACTCAACAACTTCATGCACTCAAAACCACATCAGAGTAAGAAACAACGGACAGATTCTCCAGTCATCTAGGGAGAGTAATCTCGAATTAGGGGAGTTTTGATTCGAAAACGAAATCAATAGAAAAAAACGAGTAAGCTACTAGAAAATAGGATCACAATTTGACCTATGTGCATGATTTGACCACATGGTTTGTGCCTACTGTGTATGGATAGTGTGACCTTACTTATTGTCCAAACACTCCTTATAAAACACCCAAACTCCCCCATCCTTCACCTTTACCTATTTTATGGAAACACATTTGATATGGAAACATCCCAATTTATGGAAACAACCCAATTTATGGAGACAACTCACTTTATGGAAACACCCCCATTTATGGGAACAACCAACATTATAGGAACACCTAAATTAATGTAAAATCTCTATATTATGGAAACTCTCTATTTTATAGAAACTACATATTTTATGGAAACTCTCTATTTTATGGAAAACTTCTATTTTATGGAAACTCTCTATTTTATGGAAACTCTGTATTTTATGTAAACTCTCTATTTTATACAAACCAAATTAAAATACGTGAGGAAAGGGATTTTGTACCCGAAACCAGGGGTAATACACCTTAGATCCTAGATAATATAATCTCCTGTGTTTTTTACTAGGTTTTCCATAATCAATAAGTAACCTCTAGATCAAGCAGTTCTACCTTGCATGAATCACTTCTGGTCAACCTAAGACTACCCTTAATGATACCCCTTCATCTCTCCAAGGTCCTCCTTATGTGATCCACCTTTATCATTCCCAAGTCTCACCCTACATGATCCACCCATTGATACATCATTCATTCCACCAATGGAATTTCACTTATTACATCAGATCCCTTGTCTAATGGAGACTAAGCCAAAGCCTCTCCCAAAGTCTCATTATATGTGTGTTTATAGTATAGGGCACACCATCAGGTCCATTTGATCATACATTCCCATGTTTTTTATGGTTCTATTGTTAAAATACTTAATAATGAAGATCTGTTGATTGATATGGGTCATTAATTCTTATGGTGATGAGGGTATCGAACTTAGGTATGGTGGAAGAATGTTTCGCTGGTCAGGTTGATATAGTGATCACATTTAGAGCCTTAATTTTCTCATCTTACACCTATTTTAAGGGGGGATATTTTTTTGGGAATCCCTAATGGAGTAAGCCCCAAGTATTTCTTATGGGATTTATCTATTAGGGGGTGTAAGTCATGACATTGGTTATGAAAACAAGGTAGTATAACAACACATCAAATCCCCTCCTCTCTCCCATAGCCCTTGTGTCATAAACCCGCAGATGAAGGATATTGTGTGATTGTTCAGGTCATACACTTCCCCTTGTTTCTCACAACAAGCACGAATCATGTGGGATTAAAGGTTAGAAACAATAATAACTTCTTCAGGATCAAATACATTTTCCAATAGATAATCCTTTTCTATATTTTCTTCCAAAGTCCTCCATAATTTTGGTTCCTCGTGTCCATGTATCCATCTCAAAGGGCCGCTTTCCCTATGAAAAACCCTTCATAGGACCTCCATAGGTCTATTTATTTAAATCCATTTATCCATCTCAAATGGCATCATACCCTATGAGACAATCCTTTAATGGGCCTCCTACATTGATGTAAGCCCCAACCATCCTAACTATTGGTGCTATGATTTCAATACAAATTTGATATATATTAAGAATTACTGATGTATAAACTTTACACCACAAAATCATCCTAATTTACTCAAGGAAACATTCCTAGTAAGATCACATCAAGCCTAGGAGTGAATATCCCCTCCGAGACCCTTAGGATACATCAGTTTCAATCTCTCACCAACCCATGACTAGAAATATTTCACCTAGAAATCATTGTTTCATGATGTTAAATAGTATTATTTAATCCTCATCACATAACCAAAAAATGAATGATGTGTACCTTTAGGTGAACTCATCAATGTGTCTTATGATTTCATTCATAAGGATATGTACGAATCCATTCTCCATGTGTCTAATCCTAACCTCAAAAAAACCCCATCTTTCCAAATGACAATAAATTCCAAATACCCCCATTGTGTGGATCAAAACCAGTATCAACAACCATAGAATCTCTAATCCGTATAAAAAATGGTAGCATCAGTTGAGAACCTTTTATACATATGGATGTCTACATCGAAGAAGAACATAATATTCATATTGATGATTCTAAATCTAATAAATTCAAATAATTGATTGTTAATATAAGATAGACAAGTATCGTATTTGGAATTTAATAACTAATTCAAAAATATGTATTAAATTTATTATAGAGTAATGGATTAAGTGATAGTTACCCCAAAAAGGTGTGACGAGCATAACCTTCCATCCTCCCAACCACTGTGATTCCCTCAGCATTGTTGGATCCATTTTTCTATGAACGCCTTCCTTTGGAAATAATTTTCATGAATCATAACAAAGAATGGAACCATTGGGGGTTTCTGGTTCAATGAACATGTACCATTGAAAATCTCCCAAAAATAAGGAGCTCAATGTGAAATACATTGAAACATTTAACCTAGGACAACCAACCACACCATAGTCAATTCAATATTTTTCATAAAAAAAATGGTCAACCTGACATGAATCCTTATCCAAAATGAATATGTGACCTAATAACTAGACCACTTCACAAAAAAAAAAGAAATAGGAAAATACATGGATTCAAGATAATTGACTTGGCATGATTTCTAATATTAAGATGATTATTTGATGGGGTTTTATTGTTTTTGGTTGTCATATGTATCTATTAGAATTTAATAATAAATACCATCATTCAAAATTTTATCTTACCTATTCAAGAAGACATATTCTTTGGTTACTACATAAGATTGGTCCTTATCCAAACCAAGGACACCAACTCCAACCCAACAACATCAATGTTGTGTCTCAAATGAACTCATTTCAGAGTATCACCTAAATACTACTGTCCTAAACTTGGATGCCCCTGATAATCAATCTTTCTCAGGAAGCCCCACTAACAATTCACTCAATGATAGTTGGTGGCCCATAATCATATGACACCTATTCCCATATCAAACTATTTTGGGTGTCTCTCCCTATAATGACACAACTTGTTCTTCCCATGCCTTAGGGATGTGGACCAAGAGGTCACTAATGAAAACATCCAAAAAACACAAGGTTAACTCTAAAGGGATTCTTCTAGCATCGACCACCCCCAAAATTTCATGACATCGAACCCTCAAAAAGATGAGGGTGTTTACATACTGATTTTGGCACAGATTACTCATCCTAAGGCACTCATGACATCCCATTGGGGATAGTGGAATCTCAATAGGGATCATGGACACAACTATGTTCCCTACAAATATTTCCACCACCCAAATATGACGATAAACCTTAATCTAGTACACATACATTCCTGCATCAACCAATCCTTCAAGTAATTTTTTCTAGAATACATGCAATACCACCAGTCATATACAACGATGAACTAAAATCAGGTTCACAAAACTTTCCATATCTATCAGTCCAACTAGCTTAATCTAAAATCATTTAGAGAAACTAGACATTAGGTCCTAGAAAAAAATTATGTGCAGACCAATATCTCTCTCCCCTTGCATGATTATTAGCATTATATATCAATGGGAAATGGAGTATAAGAGTAGGAACACACTTCATCTCCAACCATAGAATGGGAATATATCCATGATTCTTCCATGGAACTCACCTAGAAAATCCTAAAAATGGTGAAAGGGAATCTGAAAATTTCTACACATATCCTAAAAACCATAGGGGATATGATAATGGTAATGAAATTAGTTTAAGGGGGTACACAAAAATCCATCCCCACAATTGGATTAACTAGTCAACATGATACAATGGTAACTCAGAAGAAGAAACATATCTTATATCCCATTCAGAAGGTGTGTGGGAAAACACCATGATATAAGGACAATCGGAATGGAACCATATCCATATTACAACAAGATGTCATCGATTTACCACATTAGACACTCTAGGGTATACCCATATCCCTCCTAATATTTCCAATGAAGTATATTAAAAATTTTATAGTTACATGGTATATAATCAAACAAGATTACATAAATAAAAACCATTTTTTACAGTAAGAATCCCAATTCTCATAATGTATATAATCTTAAAAGAATTGAAACCAAAGGATATTATAAATAATGAACTGGTATATGGTCTTTCACTATTCAAGGTTTGTGTTATTTATTCCCTAGGATATTTATATATGGTATCTCATGATCCTACTCAACTATTACCAAATTACAAATATAGTACTTATAGTTGTAAATATTCTCCATTACATTTTTTAATCATTAGTTATAGAGGTCCTCCACAGACATATTATCATCAATACATTATTCATGTCCAAAATTTGATTGATCATTGGAGAATATCTCTATATAAGCATCATGAAATTCCTATGTTTTACCATAAGATCAAACATTAAAGTGTTTATCCCCTTTTATTCATCTACCCAGTAGGTCCTCCCAAGGGAACTCACATTAAAAACTCTCCATGTAGTTGGAAGTCTAGATGTTATAGTATTCCACCCCATTGATATAAATTTTGATGAATGTACTCCTTATAGTCGAAGCTCATTTAATAAAGAAGGTCCCCCCTTTTCTGAATTAATTATGCGAGATCCCTCTTATCAAGAAGAACTTGGGAAAATAAGGACAGTCACAACTAATTCATTATCACTAACAAGTGAAATACTTTTCAACTAGAATAAATCATATGGTAATGGTCATTCTCCAAACCAACCATTGGTATCTCTACTACCAATATGACAGAGGAGATACATGTTAATCATGGTGTGTATAGAAAGCTATGTGGAAACATCCACTTTGGTCAGACAAGGTTGAGAAGTCTCTTTCAAACTATGAAGAGTAAATATTTTTAATGTGTAGATTCTTTGATGAAGTCATTATACCTGATATTTTCTAGTCATTATCCTCTCACTAATATAATATTCTTTGCGAATCATTAGAATATCATGTTCAGGATATCAAGATAAATATATGGACCACTCTTTTTCACATTAAAACAAAAGTATTGTATTATGAAGAATATCTATGTCATGTTATGGTAAAATAAGGTATACACTATCAAATTGTATTTTCAAACCCCTAAATGAATGAATCCCAAAATTGATAAAATAGTGAATAGACCTTCAACATGCATGTCTCAATGCGTTTAAAGATTGGCATCAGTTGATCCATGATTCCCCATCTAGTGTTCAGATATGGGGATGAGGTGAACATGGGTAATATCATTTAACCTTAATCATAGGTGATAAAATACCCCAAAAGTGACATCATGAAATTTCATAACCTTTGGATGGCTTAAACAAATAGACTCTATTCAAAAAACATGGAATGAACGGAAAAAATCATCCATGACCGATCTCAAAGATGTTGGTCCTGAAGAGAGAGAGTAATCAAAAGACTCTTTCAACAATAATCAAAAAATATTTACAAATCCTCTTTCACAAGGGAATTAAAATGTAAATAGATTTCAAAATATTTGGAAGTATTTGGATAATGTGAAAATAATATAATTAATCCAACCCATGTTCGAAAAAACATTTATAAAATCAAGAGGGTAGCTATGATAGTAGATGCCTCTGAAATCTAGGGAGAAACCCATATCATAGAACTACAATCTTTTTTAACACATCCATCAAGCTCGACAAACCATGCTCAAAAGGTTGTGAAAATGGAATGGAAGCATCCCCATACCATATTAATGGGGTCTCTTTCACCTCAATCTCCTTCTATCATGTGAATGGACTCCCTCACTTGGAACCCTCATGATTTAATATTTCAAATATTACCTTTAGATCACCATTCATTGAACGATGCCAACAGGACTAGTGAAAGAAATGATGATGGCTCGTGGTGGGTACTGTAACAACCTGATATTTTATGATATGTATTCTTTTTAATTTATTTGATTTCATGTGTTTTATGCTACAACAAGATTATCTTGTGAAATACGCCACACTGTATTAGCTTTAAGTATATGCAACACTATTCTTAGATTGTGTTACACATAATTTCAAGTTCATTTTATAATAGTCATTATAAGAAACATTGAGTGTATATATATATATATATTAAATGTATAAATGAAATATGGTTGGATTTAGTTATACGAAACAATGAAGGATTCTTGAAAAACACGCAACCCTGACTTGGCTTGCATTACACGCAATCACGACCTTCCTCGATAGCGTGTGTTGTACGCAATACCGGGTTTCACTAAAAAATGATATATGGTTATAATATTATCATGAACTAGCCCTTATGAATAATATTAACTACATTTTGAGTTTTATAACATTATTATTCATCTTCTAAATTTTCTAGAACATGTTAAGAGAACAAAATAAATTTTTCGGGTAAAATAAGTATTTTTTAAAAATGTAGTTTCACCGCCTTTTGAGGGTGCACCTACATTAAATCTAGTTTTTGACATGTTTATAAGTTCTATTTGAAAAAATAAAATTCTTATTTTGAATTAGGATATAAAAATTTACTTTGTATAAATTTTTGATATTTTTCTGATAACTTTCATATTTTGATGAATAGTAAAAATACGCTAATTTTTAATTAAAAACAACTTTTTTATTGAGATAATTTATATGGTTAAATTATAATATTTAATGGTTTTAAAGTATAAATAGAATATATTTTGACCATTTAATATTATATATGTCAATAGCATTAATTTCACATTGAATTCATAGGCAAAAACATTTCAATCTTTGGTAATGTTTTAACTTCTAAAATCTGTTTTCTTAACAATGGGATTAATTTTAAATTAGTTACTAAAACTTATATGTTTTGAATTTTGAAAAATGGATTCCATATTTGGAATAAGTTGGTCCAAATTATGTTAATAGGCTACTTTTTATTTTTGGTCATTATGAATAGTAACTACGGTAAATTTTATTTACCCTAGTTAAAGGTAAATCAGGTAATTAAGGGTAAATATAAGATTATAAAATTACTCTAACACCTGCCAAAATACTATTGAATGACTAAAAGTAGACCCATATCACCTAAGGGTCGGATTAGATTCATTTAATGGACTTTTTTCCATGAAAATAATTTAATTATTATTTAAACCAAAGAAAGTGACAACATGTCACTTTCTTAAATCTTATAAGTATAATAATATTAATTTAGTTATAAACTTAATGAAACTTCGGATATAAATAGTCTCCAGAAATATAATAAAATTATCCAAATCATATGAATTTATTTAGAAATTTTAGTGATTAAATAATTATCATTAAAGGTGACATAATAGTGATGTTGAAATTATTTTATTAAGAGAAATATCAAATAAATGGTTTTAAAAATATTAAAATAAATATTATTTGAACTATTTAATGTGATACACTACTTTTATAGATAAATATGACATGTAATGAATCTATTAAATCTTTTAGTTAGAACATATCTTCTGTATATTGTTTCATTAAATTCAAATAAACAAATAATGTCAAAATTGACAATATTGTTATTTTATAAAAATAACATATTATAAAATTGTTTAAAAATCACAAAAATATTTAAAAATTATAAATTAAAATTTATATAGTCTAAAATGTCATAAAGCGTCAAAATATGGAATATTAACAACACATATGTAATTATTTATAATAATTTAAAATTTAGAATATTATTACCACAAATAAAATTTAATTGATAAATAAGGATAAATCAATATGATAATGTTTAAAATAAATTCCTAACATGTCTAAATTTTATTGGTTGATGATATTACAAACCAATCTCATCTAATATTCTGATATGAGTCATTTTGGAAGTTTTTAAGTGGGGTTGAAATTTAATATAAACTAATATTTCTTATATTTCCAAAGGTGCCCCTCTCATCCCTTATAAAAGGAAACCTCCTCCCTCTCCTCCTCACACCAATTTGAGACTTCAAGCTCGGCCAAACCCTGAAAAATTCTCTTCTCCAGTTCCATAGAAACATCCTACTGGTCTTGGTCTTCTTCAAAAACAAATTTTAGGGCCCTAAGAGAAAGTTTAAATGAGGCACTTCGAGAAAGAGGTAATACCTTCTACCGTTTTCTTGAAGTTCCATTCTTCTTCTACTCCCTCCTCTTTAGTTGTTTCATTATGAAGTAATTACATCAGTATCCCTCATATATTTATATGTTATTATAAATATGAAATAACCCTATTTCAACTTCTATCCATCATACGGAAAACAAAATCACCGCGCGTGCGTACATATGAAATACCGTCTCCACACCGTGGTGTAATCTGTTTTTCCACCAACACCTTACATGGATGGGTATAATGGTGTAAAGAATAACTATATATGGTTATTATAACATAATACTAATTATGATTTATTATACCATCCACTCCAATTCTATTCAATAATTATGGGAACAATATCATCGCTCGTGCGTACGTATGGATTACCGTCTCCACGACGCGATGAGATTCATTCTCCATGTTAACCATACATGAATGATTATAAAGTTTGTATATTGAATAATAATTAAATATATGAAATAATAATTCTACTGGATTTTTGTATATATATATGTATTTCATCTATTTAGTTTCATTCAATTCAATAAGGAAATGAAAACAGCGTTCATGCGTACGTACGGCCTACCGTCTCCATGAACGGTGTATTTCATTCCATTTATAGATCTATAATATATATGTATATTATGAATATATATTATATATAAATCATGTTTTACATTATGGAATTATGTAAATCAGGATATAAGTAATAGTATCAAGAACGAGAAGTCGAAACACATACGATAAATGAAATGATTTTACCCAAAACGCTGCTTTAACATGAAATTTACAAAAGAACGGGTAATATAATGTCATAAGTGAAACATATATGATATCATAACAATGAATATGATTATTTATTAAGTAAATGACATTATTTAAATCAATATATAGAAGTTTTGGATCCATACGAATCATATCATACCTAAGGTAAGGGATAATTTTTCAAATCTCATTTTTATCCGAGATTGCTTATTCATAAGTATTTATTGGGGTTATTTCTATCATCCATGTCCATGTTTTATAAAAATATTTTCATGTATGTTTAATTTCCTTTTTAATTATTTTAGACTTTTACTACATGGTATGTAAGGAATCGTTTTTTACCATACGAGGTACTTTTTGACTTTTCCGACAAAAGTACGAGGAGAATGTTATTTTTAACTTATATGGCGTGAACGGATTTTTACAGTTTCATAACGTCTCATTTTCATGAAGCATACTCTACATAATTTTATGAATATTTTAAACAAAATAATGTTATTTTAAAATTTCATGGCATTTTTTGAAAAGAAAATGATTTTGACGAAGAAAGGATATTTTCCTCAAGAATTCATTTCAAATGTTTTATCAAAACCATTTTACATCTAAGATGACATTATGTAATATGTGTATGTTTCAAGTTTAATGTCTCTATTATATACATGGTTCAATTTTATTATGATTAAATTTCTATTTGTTTTATATGGATAATGAAATGATGGGATGATGTTTATGAAACCCATTTTATTATTTGGGTTATGATGAATGTTTTAAGTTTATTTTGTGGAAAAAGTAAGAATGATTTAATTATTAGATGGGTGGGACCTATATATCACTTTAATGCATTAGTTAAAGATTTATATCTCATGTGATAGACATGGCAAGAACGGTAAGTTAATCTGGTTCAGTGTTACAGGACTGAAATGAGGAGTGAACTCGATGAAGAAAGGGACTTTGTCCACTAAGATAGTCTTGGCGGCAATGCCTTGGATACTATGGAAATCATAACAAGTTCTGAATGGTTTCCTCAGTTATAGGTTTTATTCCCATGCTATTTTATTGTGATTGGTGTTCCTTTATGATATATGCCTTACGTAATTCTATGATTTATGTCTTTCCTCAAGGTTTTAATGTTTAGATTTCATGTTCAAGTTTTTACTTTCAAATGTCTATGGATTGTTTTATGTTCTATATGTTTTCCCTTACTGAGCATTTGAGCTCACCCTTTTTATGTTTTATTTTCCCCAGGAAATAGAGAATGATTTTAGGTAAGGAAACAAAAAGGGGAAGATCAGTATGGGAGATGTTGAAGATCTTTCAACATGATTAGATGTTTATATTCTGAGTTTCCAAAGACACTAAAATATTACGGTCCTTGTGTGTCTGTTTTTTGTTATGTATTAAGTATTATGAAAAAGTAATCTAATGTCCATGTACGTCAAGTTTTGGGTCTCTACAGTTGGTATCAGAGGAAAGTTTTAGTTAACCTTTGGAAACTAGGATTTGAAAACTTTAGTGAGATCCCTAGAGATATTTCTAAGGTATGTCTAGGGATGTCCCTAAGGTTAAGTATACCTATAGTTTATAGTCCTAAAATTGCACTAACGATATTAGAATTAAACCTAAGATGTTAGTTATTTAAGTTACTCCCCCTTTATTTTGTTTTTTTCCCTAGCATGGTATTTTCCTCTCACACTATTATTTTTGGGTTTTAGATGATGGCTGGAACCCGAAGGAACCGTGTTGATCAATGTAATGGACAATGAAATGATTGTCCTCCTTAGCAAAGCAATGTCATGTGAGATATAGTTCAGAATATTATTTCTATACTTACACA
The DNA here is from genome assembly GCA_963277665.1 of Viscum album. NCBI lineage: Eukaryota > Viridiplantae > Streptophyta > Magnoliopsida > Santalales > Viscaceae > Viscum > Viscum album. The sequence goes on from OY728133.1 coordinate 674,218,974, forward strand.
AGCTATGAATCATTCTGGACTTCAAAATGACCAAAGAAAGTAGCAACATTTTGTTGCAACCTTCATGAGGCAGCATCCACCTTCATTTAGCGGGTCTTCTGATCCCTTAGTGGCTGAAAAATGGATCAGTACTAATGAAAAGATATTTTCAGTTCTACAATGTTCTGATCATGATAAAGTCATATTAGCAGTATATCATTTAGAAGGTGATGCTAATAAATGGTGAAATCTTATCAAGAATACGAGTCAATTAGATGAAATTGAGTCCATGGAGTGGTATGAGTTGAATAACTTTTTTTTCAGTATGTACTTCCCTCGTATTCTTCGAAAAAAGATGGAAAAGGAGTTTCTTGAGCTTAAGAAGAAGGATGATGAATCTTTTGGTATATATGAAGCGAATTTTACAAGACTTGAAAGGTATGCATCTTGATTTATCGTCCAACCTGAAAGTAAATTTGATCAATTTTTCAGTGGCTTAAAACCAATTATTCGAAGGGGGTTAGCTATAAGAGACTTCAGTAGCTTTGAAAAAATTGTGTTTTATGCTATCAAGGTAGAACTGGAAGTTGGTGTAACATATCCATCCTTTTGTTTTGATAAGAAATGAAATATGGAGTTCATAGGGAAATCTCAGAACAATGGTGAAAAGAATATGAATGTTTCCTTATGCTCAAAGTGTGGAAAAAGGCATGGTGGAGGTTTCCTAAAAGGTACTAGAAAATTTTTTAAGTGTGGAAAAGACGGTCATTGAGCAGTTGATTATCGAAGTAATGGGAAAAAGGTTGCAAATGATGTGAATAGAGATAATACTAAAGAGAACTCTCCACCAACACTTCAATGCTTCAAGTTCAAGGAAATGGGGCATTATGCTAATAAATTCCCAAATCCATGGGTTAATGATAATCAACGTGAGAAACCTCTTAAGGAAAAGGATAAAGGGAAGTCTCATGCAATCACTATTTGTGATGTTGAGTATGAAAAATAATTTTTGTAATGATTAAGTGTTTATGTAATGGGATTTCAAAATAGTATCATGGAATCTCATTTATGGTATTGTGGAATTTTGGAATATCTATGTATTGGTTTTCAATAATTATATGGTACTTGTAACCATGAAAAAGTTATTGAAATAATTTTGGAAAGTAGATGAAATGTGAATAATGAAGGGATAAGGAGAAAATAATATGATAGTAATCATGAGCTCATGACTGATATAAGGACTAAATGAGATTATGGTTTGAGTATATAGAATTTTTGGGATTTTGGTATGTGGAAAGTTTTAAAATTTAACAACATTCATGTTTTCACTAAGGTTCAATGGGTATTCATTCTTCAAGAGAATACATGATTAAGGTATTCAAATGTTTGTAATTTGACCAACAAGATATATCTTAGGATATATGGGGGATAAATGATGGCATTCACGTGATTGTTATGTGACATTTCAAGTAATCATCTTCTTTATACTATGAGCTTGGACCGAAGTATTTTAAATAATCCTAAAGATTGGAATGGATTATGTTGGACATAAGTTAGTATTTTTTTAAGGATAGAACAGTTTTTGATACTATTGATGGGATGTTATAGTAATGTAGTTTTAGAAAAAGGAAAACCTGCAGGATGGGTGACAGCCTATCGAGTCGGACAAGGCTGTGGGAATCGAACCCACAACCGGTGTGAGACAGGCCTTTATCGCCTACCACTGGCCTACAGGATTTCCCTGGTTAGTATAAATTAGTTTTAATTTTTTTACGTGGTATGAGATATGAAGTATAAGTCCATTTTAGGAACAATATACGATTAATCGAATTATGTATATTTAATAACTTTTTCTAACCTTTTGTTTGAGACAGATGGAATGACCCATCAATCTATCACATGATCTTCTAACACTTCACGAATAACAAATTCAACTTTATTTCTTTAAGATATGAAGTGGAAATTGTTCAAGGCACGAACAATAGTGAGATTGAACCAAAATCAAGTAAGTATTTCTTTTAATTCATCAAATTTAGGGAAATGATCTTCAAAACCAAAAATGTTTTTCTAGTTCCCTCATATCCGATGAATCAGATGGTACCTTAGATCATCACAAATCTATGGCGTTGTGATTGTTGGATTTTTCATAGCTATGTTCTCTACCACTCTCCATCAAAACATGATGGTTATATTTTTCTTCCATATCCATATTTTCACCTATGTTCTCCTATGTGTAAACCCAGTGATGATTTAATTTGGGTAACCGTTACATTTCATACTTTAGTTTTTTAAAGTTATGTTTTGGTATTTCATTTTATGATGTTTTTTGTAATTAAAGAAACTTTCAAGTAGAAAACCATGTATAACCGCAACAAATTTCGAGGGAAAAATTCATTTTAAGGGGGGTAGAATGTAACAACCCGATATTTTATGATAAGTATTCTTTCTAATTTATTTAATGTCATGTGTTTTATGCTATAACAATATTTTCTTGTGCTATATGACACACTGTATTAGCTTGAAGTATACGCAACACTATTCTTAGATTGTGTTACACATAATATCAAGTTCGTTTTATAATAGTCATTTTACGCAACATTGAGTGTATATATATATATATTCAACATATAAATGAAATATGGTTGGATTCTGTTATACGAACCAATGATGGATTCTTTCACAACACGCAACCCTGACTTGCCTTTCATTACACACAATCGAGACCTTCCTCGATAGCGTGTGTTGTATGCAATACCGGGTTTCACTAAACAACTATACATGGTTATAATATTATCAAGAACCAACCTTTATGAATAGTATTAACCAAATTTTGAATTTTATAACATTATTATTCATCTTACATATTTTCTAGAACATGGTAAGTGAACAAAATAAATTTTTTGGGTAAAATATGTATTTTTAAAAAAATGCAGTTTTTCCGCCTTTTGATAGTGCACCTACATTAAATATAGTTTTTTACATGTTTATAAGTTCCATTTGACAATATAATATTTTTCTTTTGAATCAGGATATAAAAATTTACTTTGGATACATTTTTGATATTTTTCTGATAACTTTCATTTTTTGATGATTAGTAAAAATGCGCTAATTTTTAATTAAAAACAACTTTTTTCATTGAGATAATTTATATGGTTATATTATAATATTGAATGGTTTTAAAGTATAAATAGAATATATTTTTACCATTTAATATAATATATGTCAATAACATTAATTTCAAATTGAATTCATAGGTAAAAACATTTCAATCTTTGGCAATGTTTTAACTTCTAAAACCCGTTTTCTTAACAACCGGATTAATTTTAAATTAATTACTACAACTTATGTGTTTTGAATTTTAAAAAATTGATTCCATATTTGGAATCAGTGGGTCCAAATTATGTTAATAGGCTACGTTTTATTTTTGGGCATTATGAATAGTAATTACCGTAAATTTTATTTACCATAGTTAAAAGTAAATCGAGTAATTAAGGGTAAATATAAGATTATAAAATTACCCTAACACCTACAAAAATCCTATTGGATGACTAAAAGTAGACCCATATCACCTAAGGGTCAGGTTAGATTCATTTAATGGACTTTTGTCCATGAAAATAATTTAATTATTATTAAAACCAAAAAAGTGACAACATGTCACTTTCTTAAATATTATAAGTATAATAATTTTAATTTAGTGATAAATTAAATGAAACTTAGGATATAAATAGTCTCCAGAAATATAATAAAATTATCTAAATCATATGAATTTATTTATAATTTTTAGGTATTAAATAATTATCATTAAAGGTGACATAATAGTGATGTTGAAAGTATTTTATTAAGAGAAATATCAAATAAATGGTTTTAAAAATAATAAAATACATATTATATGAACTATTTAATGTGGTACACTAATTTTCTAGATAAATATGACGTGTTTTGAATCTATTAAATCTTTTAGTTCGAACATATCTTCTGTATATTGTTTATTTAAATTCAAATAAATGAATAATGTCAAAATTGACACTATTGTCATTTTATAAAAATAACAAATTAGAAAATTGTTTAAAAATCAAAAAAATATTTCAAAATTATAAATTAAAATTTATATGCTCCAAAATGTCATAAAGTGTCAAATTATTGAAAATTCACAACACATATGTAATTATTTATAATAATTTAAAATTTAGAATATTATTACAACAAATAAAATTAAATTGATAAATAAGGATAAATCAATTTGATAATGTTTAAAAGAAGTTCCTAACATGTCTAAATTTTATTGGTTGATTATATTACAACCCTATATCATCTAATATTAGTATATCAGTCATTTGGGATGTTTTTAAATGGGGTTTGGATTTAATATAAACTAATATTTCTTATCTTTCCAAAGGTGCCCCTCTCCTCCCTTATAAAAGGGATCCTCCTCACTCTCCTCCTCACACCAATTTGAGCCTTCAAGATCATCCAACCCCAGAGAAATTATCTTATCCAATTCCCTAGAAACATCCAAGAGGTCATGGTCTTCTTCAAAGACCAATTTTAGTGCCCTAAGAGAAAGTTTAAAGGAGCCACTTCGAGAAAGAGGTAATACCTTCTACCATTTTCTTGAAGTTCCATTCTTCTTCTACTCCCTCTTATTTAGTTGTTTCATTACGAAGTAACACGATAAGTATCCCTAATATACTGATATGTTATTATAAATATGAAACAACCATATTTCACCTTCTATCCATCCTACGGAAAACAAAATTACCGCGCGTGTGTACGTACGGAATACCGTCTCCACGCCGTGGTGTAATCTGTTTTTCCACCAACACCTTACATGGATGGGTATAATGGTGTAAATAATAACTATATATAGTAATTATAACATCATACTTATTCTGATATATTATACCATCCACTACAATTCTATTCAATAATTATGGGAACAATATCATCACTTGTGCGTACGTACGGATTACCGTCTCCACGACGCGATGAGATTCATTCTCCATGATTACCATACATGAATGATTATAAAGTTTATATAATAAATAATAATGATATATATGAAATAATTATGCTACTGGATTTATGTATATATATATTTATGTCATCTATTTAGTTTTATTCAATTCAATAAGGATACGAAAACAGCGTTCATGCATACGTACGACCTACCGTCTCCATGAACGGTGTATTTCATTCCTTTTATCGATCTATAATATATATTTATATGATGAATACATATTATATATGAATCATGTTTTACATTATGGAATTATTTAAATCAGGATATAATTAATAATATCAAGAACAACAAGTCGAAACACATACGATAAATGAAATAATTTTACCCAAAACGCTGCTTTAACATGGAATTTACAAAAGAACGGGTAATATAAAGTCATAAGTGAAACATATATGATATCATAACAATGAATATGATTATTTAATAAGTCAATGACATTATTTAAATCAATATACAGGAGGTTCGGATCCATACGAAGCATATCAGACCTAAGGTAAGGGATAATATTGCAAATCTCATTTTTATCCGAGATTTCTTATTCGTAATTATTTACTGGGGTTATTTCTATCATCCATGTCCATGATTTATAAAAGTGTTTTCATGTATGTATAAAATCCTTTTTAAACATTTTTGACTTTTACTACATGGTATGTAAGGAATCTTTTTTTACCATACGAGGTACTTTTTGACTTTTCCGACAAAAGTACGAGGAGAATGTTATTTTTAACTTATACGGAGTGAACATATTTTTACAGTTTCATAACACCTCATTTTCATGAAGCTTACTCTACATTATTATATGACTATTTTAAACAAAATAATTTTATTTTAAAATTGAATGGAATTTTTTGAAAAGAAAATGATTTTGACGAAGAAATGATATTTTCCTCAAGAATTCATTTCAAATGTTTTATCAAAACCATTTTCCATATAAGATGACATTATTTCATATGTGTATGTTTCAAGTTTAATGTCTCTGTGATTTACATGGTTCACTATTCATATGATGAAATGTCCATTTGTTTTATATGGATTATGAAATGATGGGATGATGTTTATGAAACCCATTTTATTCTTTGGGTTATGACGAATGTTTTAAGTTTATTTTGTGGCACAAGTAAGAAGGATTTCATTATGAGAAGGGTGGGACCTATATCTCCTTCCAATTCATTAGGTAAATATTTATAACGCATGAGATAGACATGTCTAGAACGGTAAGTTAATCGGGTTCAGTGTTACAGGACTGAAACGAGGAGTGAACTCGATTCAGAAAGGGACTTTGTCCACTAAGATGGTCTTGGAAGCAATTCCTTGGATACTATAGAAATCATAACAATTGATGGATGGTTTCCACAATTTCATGTTTTATTCCCATTCTATTTTATCGTGATTGATGTTCCTTTATGATATATGCCTTACGTACTTACAAGATTTATGTCTTTTCTCAAGGTTTTAATGTTTAGATTTCATGTTCAATTTTTTGCTTTCAAAAGTTTATGGATTGTTTAATGTTATCTATGTTTGCCCTTACTGAGCATTTGAGCTCACCCATTTTATGTTTTATTTTCCCCAGGAAATAAATAATGGTTTTAAGTAAGGAATCAAAAAGGGGAAGATCTTTATGGGAGATGTTGAAGATCATTCAACATGATTAGATTTTTATATTCTGAGTTTCCAAAGACACTAAACTATTACGGTCCTTGTTAGTCTGTTTTTTGTTATGTATTAAGTATTCTGAAAAAGTAATGTAATTTTCATGTACCTCAAGATTCGGGTCTCTACAGGTACAAACAAAATAAACCACTCATGGAGACTGGTGAAATTCATGAAATGCATTACACATTAGTGTATTTCATTATCACCACACTTTAAGATGATACAGAACCTGGGGTTGAAAAAAAAGAAACAAGAAGAGGAAGTTTATTTTCATAATAATGTCTACATAGATTTGTTCAAAGGAGGTGCTTGTTCTCAAAACTATAGGATTTCTATAAATTTGGTGGTTCCATCACATTCTCCATTACTAGATACTCATTGAAAATCTTCCAATAAAAAGGGTAAAGGTAAGTATGTACCTCACTCACCACGTAATGAGGTTAAAATCCTTATGCTTGAGGAAAGATTCACTCATCAAGAGGAATATATGATTGAGTTGGGAAAACTAAATTAAAACTACTCTGATGTAACATCCCGATCGAGTATACATTATAAGAAGATACATATCTAATGTTATAAAATGGTGTACCTAATCCAATATGGTTCGTCCTAGCAACTGAAATTGATACAGAATATCTACTCAATGTGGGGGATTAATGACAAATATATTTAGAACCCAATCAATAAATATATTAAGATTCCACTCACCTATTTCCACATCCAAGGGTATGTTAAACACATAATCATATACCAGTTCTTACAGGAATCACACCATGAGTATAAAAAGTTCCATTAAAGATGGATTTACTAGTTTCTACACCAATCCATCCTATTATTTAATCAATCATCCATCAAGGGATCATTTATACTATTAATTCATTTCAATATGTATTATAATCTATAGATGAATTGATTTCACACACCCAGACATTGTGAATTAATTATTTTAATTATATTTAGTCTTTATTTAGAGGTTTGGTAGCTAGAAGGGAAATTTTTTTAAAAAAAAATGGAATCCTTTTTATGGTTTCACAGTTAACCTACATGGTTGGGGGTAACCATGTGGTTCCTGTGCGGGTGACCAAGTCATTATGAGTTATGGTGAATGAATTTTGAATGTTTTATTAAACCGTGTGACTAGAATGTGGCACGACTTTTTAGGTGGGTAGTACTGAGTTGCATGGTTTTAGCATGGATTGTTTAACCGTGTGTTGATCGATATGTAATCGTGTGTAGACCACACTGTTTCCCAGTTTTTAAAAATAATAAAAATTTATTAAAATAAAATAAAATGATAAAAAATTAACTAAAAGGGAAATGTCATACTAATAAAAACAATAATTATTCTTTTATGAATATTATTAGTATTATTTTTATTAAGAATATTATTAGTATTATTTTTATTATTATTAAGAATAATAATAATATTATTATTTAATTTATGTTAAATTTTTCATGGAAACCCAAGGTCTACCACTTCCTCCCTCTTACCGAATATACATGCCAACCCCACCCCTTCCCCCTCCTTTGGAATGCCAACACATCCCCCAAATCCCTACTTGTTCGACCTTTGTCGACAGGTTCTTCCTCTAGTGGTTTCATGTCCCTATGATGCCTCCTCACTCGAATGGCACCTCCTTGCTCACATGACCCTCCAAAGTGTGACCCCACCGATAGCCTCTTCTCTGGCGGGTGATCCCACCAGCTCCACACTCCTCTCTGGTGTGAAATCCCATGGGCACCACCCTCCTCTTTAAGGTGTACCCACTCCGATGACCCTTTTCTCTGGTGGAGAATCCCCCTCCTGTGAGTATTCATTCAATTTGATAGTTTTTCTCTCTTCTTGGTGGTGAACACACATTATCTGAACCCTAAATTTATTTTTTTGTGGTTTTATTTTTTTAGTATTGATGATTCGGGTTTATTTGGTTCTATCAAGGCCATTTCTAGCAACTGTCATCACAGTAAGAGGATACTTCATGGATTTCAGGTATGGGTTCATTGATTTATTCATTGTGGATTAATTTAAATTAGGGTTTTTGTGGTTTTTAGTTTCTTGTAATTTTTTCTAGAGTGTGTTGGGTCTCGTTGATTTGGTATCATGTTGCAGGTGTCAAGAATGCCTATATGTACATTCATCGGGTAAGGGATATATATATGACCACTTTGAAAATATTCCCTCATGTAAAGGGTAATATGTGAAATGAAACTTGGGGAATATATATATATATATATATATATATATATATATATATATCAATGCATGTGTGTGTATGTGAAAAGGTTCAGTTCGAGTGGTCGTAATCAAAAAGTGGCATGATTGAGGTAGGATCCCTTTACATTTTCCATTAAAATAAAGAATTGTTGATTTATTTATTTTTGCACCATTATTTCATGCTAGTTAGTAATATATGGTTTTTAGAATAAATTCATATTATGTAGTACAGCGATTTCTTATATGTGTTTGAATTTTTTGAAACTATCTTATTAAATGTACCTACCAATTGATTATCAAATTGCATGGTTGGCCTTTGTATATAAATTGTGTTTTTTCTTAGAATGGATTAGGTTTCTCAAATTCATTTCTTACATGGGGTTCCAAATGATTTGAGAATATATGTGGTGTTTATTTTATAATTTTTAAATGAGTTTTCATGCATTGGTTCTTTGGAATTTTTTTTGTTATAAATGGTTTATTGGGGCCCGTTGGTACTTTTATAAAATAAGTTACACAGATAACTCTCCTTCGGATGAACCACATTCCTTATTGGATATTTATGGGAATGGGTGGTCCTCAGGTGGGACTTCCCTTATCTGTTAATATTTGAGGGAAATAGGGGGAATATTCCTTGTAGTGATTCAAGGGTTATAATTTTTCGTGTATCTTGTTTGTGATGAATGTATTTGTGATGGATTGCCTATTTGACATTTCTGACTCAACCCCTTTTAGTCTGAACATGGTAACCATGCATAGCTAGTGAATTTTTGGTGAAAGATCATTTCACTTGTTTAGATTATGCATAGGCTACTGGCCCATAGTATATGGATATTTTGTTATTATTGCTCTGGGATTGGGCCCCTCGGTCAGGCCATGTAGGGTGAAGATCAGCCATTTGCGTGTTATGATTTCATCAATTAGGGTATTCCTTAGGGATGAGTACTATATATAGTATGTTCTAGATTATTCACGAGCTCCAAATTTCTCCCATGTTTTCTAGATATTAGTTATATGTGGTGGCTGATTGAGATGTATCTCTTGTTTGGATACTCTTGTGTGATGTTTTTCCATTGATAGTGTTTTATGTTTGTTAATCATGTTCCCTTTTTTATAATAGACTCTTGCTAAATGTGTGGGAATGGTTACATGTGTTTTTAGAGAAATGTTTTGAAAATATTTTTACATTACCTTCACCCCTTGTTAAGTATGAACCTCACCTCCTCTAAATTTCTAATGTCTACCTCTTCTAAAGGAAATTTGATATATTAATTTAAAAGGTAAATGGACCATGACTTGTTTTATAATGAATGTGTGTGAAAGCCTAATTTTATATATTAATTTCAATCATGAAACTGATGGATATTTTATTTAATGTAAATTAAAAAGAGAATGGATTTTTTTGGGATACCTACTGAGTTTTAGTACACACACCAATTGTTTTATCTTTGTTTTTGGATTTTTTTTGTTTATTCTTGCCCAAATTCAGTTTCCATAGTGAAATGTTGGTTTGCGGTTAGTGGTTACCGACATGGTCACATAGTAGAATGTGCTTTTTTCTATCTTCTGCTAGATTTATTTTTCAATGTTCAGTATATATTTATTTGTTTTTTAATAATTTATGGGGCTAACTGTTCTAAACTATTTTTTTTATACTCAGTATAAGTTTCTAGCCCATGGGGATCGCAAATTCCCTTTGGGTTTGTCACGCGTTGGCTCGGGTCATCGGTTTAGGGTCAACCAGGGTTGGTTCATGAAAAAAATGGTATCATAGGGTGGTTCTTATTATTTGGGTTGTTCGGTAGTTGGAGATTAGGAATTTTGATACTCTAGATATAGGTATGGGAGTGGAGTCGTGATCGCTTGATCGTTCAGAACCTCGAGTTGTCAGGGGTTTTCTGGGAATTGATTCATCGTAATTTTTTGGGATTGAGGGATGATAATGGAGGCAAGCCAGTGTTATGTCAGTATTTCAAATATTGTAGTGAACCATGTGGAGTCTGTGTACATGATTTAATATCTTATTTTTTGTTTCTTCATACATGGGGAATGGGTCACTACTGTGTCGAAGGAGTTGGCATGATTATAAGTTCCTCATTATGGTAGTTTGATGCAATTATAGTTTCGTTCGGGTTCTAGTTGGTGTAAGGGTGCCTTTGAAAATTGAAAATTGTTATCAACTAGGAATGATTTCATTAAAATGTATTTAAATGAGTAAAATGAGTTTTATGAATTGATTGAATTTTGGTTTGATAGTTTGGAAAATGATTGGATTTTCTAATGTAATGGTTTGACCACAAAATTAGATACTCTTTATGAAAATTTTCACATGTGAGGGTGTGTAGGAAAAGTGATTTTTGTCATGTATGGATGGAATATGTTAACCACATGTGAAAAATTTAATGGTATTAAATGGGTGTGTATTTCAAATTAATGGTTTGGATTGGTTTTTCATAAACAAATTTAGAAGAGGAAATGATTTTGGAAATTAAATTTGGTTTAAATAGAGGGTTTTACTATTTGGAAATGGTCACTTAAATAAGGATGTTTTGAAATTGAAAATGGAAGTTAGAATTTTCATAGATGGATTTCTGGTTATTCTTGTATGTGTTTAGTTTTTGATCCTACTATATTGGCTCAGGATTTTCCTTTCGATTTTATTTTGTCTTGATGCCAGTTTTTGTGTTGTGTTTTACGTGTTGTCTAGGGAATGACCCCCAGAAAGTACCCTAAAATATTGAGTGATTCAAACCCAGTTTCTAAATTTTCATTAATTTTTTCTATCATTCATGGAAATATATGTCTAATAAAGGAAGATTCCTGGCATGAAGAGGTTTAGAGTGTCTTCAGGGTATTCAGAACACCATAGGTGGTTCAGGATCGTGCTATTCTGGGATTTTTTGAAGGTCCTTCTTGGATGAATGTGACTTGTTCACCACACCTTCATTTCTTGTTGGGATGATGTGGGAATGTTTTTAATTTTACTTTATCTGTAGATTCATACCTGATGAGGTGAATATGAAAAAAAGATAAGAAAACATATGTATTCCGAAAGACCAAAGGATGAAGAAGGAAACATTGAATGATTCAGAGATATAGCTTCCTTTCCTCCAAATGTGGTGTCACATGATCTAAGGAAGAAAACTCTTTTCCTTGGGGATCTACTTCCAATGAATAATCAGTGGGTCCTCTCTTTTAAATACCATTGTTTTGAGAAGATGGTGTGTGAAGAATTTTTGTCTGAGTTGGTTTCTGGAGAATATATGATAGGTAATCTGGTTCCTCTCATCATTCATGAAGTGTACCCATTTTTCAAGTAGTGGATTCTAGAGGAACATATTCTTGTGTATTTTTTCAAATTGGTCCTGACTTCTAGTTTTTCAAACCAATTTCTAGTGTGAAATCAGTTTTTCAGATCTGGGAATTTTATGTCGTCATGTTGCATCCCTCCGAAGATCAGCTATCATTGTTGCTGTCAGGGTCAATTAAAGTGGTTTTTCAGGAAGAATCACATGATGAAAATGTTTTGACCAGATAATTATAGGGTCTAACATTGAGTAATCAGATGCCTCATCCATCAGAGCCCCAACCGTAGTTCTTAAGGTGAATCTCACCAACAGTCAGAAGTTAATGGAGTCTGTAAAACCTCGGCCTAGTTTTTTATTCTGTAATGTGATAGAACTGTTTAAAATATACTCATCCTTGTTTTCCCAAATTTTTTTGTCATCCTTTGTTGTAACCGAATTATGAAATTTTTCTACCATAATTCAACCACTTTCATCTATTCTAAATGTGGATTTTAGAATAATTGAATTTCTTTAAGTTTTTTTGTCCCTTGAATGAGTGGTTTTGGTTTTGGTTATAATCATTTGAAAAGTGTTTGGGTTTTAAATTGTGGATGAGTATTTGTTCTTGTCCACTGTTTAGTTCTAGTTTGAATCCTTTTTTTGTGGGTTTCACCTAGTGTTATTGGATTCGTCTGTTATAGGAATGTTCATAGTTCTAGTTGTAATGTTATGTTTTCTGGTTGGAGTGGTTCATTATATAACACACCTTGTTCTCAGATGCAGTAAGAGTGTTGTTCAGTTAGTTTAGGAGATGTTGAGCTTTTTTCCCTAGTCCCAATTTGCTAGGTTGTTTTTAGTGGGTTTTCAATTATGTCATGGTGGTTTTTCTTGGATTTATGGAGAGGTTCAGTTAGTCTGTGTTAGGACTTCACATGCCCCCCCTAGAGTGGCATGTTTGGGTTTTAATTTCCATGTCAAGTGATTCCATATGGTGGGGGGAATCCTATAATATTCTCAAAAAAAATTGTGATGTGGTTTCTTATGGATCGGTCGGGTATGACAGGTGGAGTGAAAAGCCACCCTAAGGTCCTCAGTTTCTCTTTGTTTTGACTGGGCATGCATTCGAGTTTTTTATATCATTGGGCTTAGTGAATTTATGGGAGTAGAAAGTGTCTCTAATGGGGAGAATTGTCGCACCCCAACCTTGTAGATTAATTAATTAAATTATTTTATTTATTTTTTGTCGTTATTTTGAGTTTCGGTAAATAGAGGGTAAATTGTTCAAAAAAATTGGAAACCTTTTTATGGTTTCATTGATATCTAGCATAGTTTTGGGTTAACCATTCGATGCCCATTCAGGTACCCAGGTGGGTCTGAGTTGTGGAACATTTCTTGATCACGGTTTATTAAAATGTTCGAGAAGCATATAGCTTGGCTCTATAAGAGGGTACTATCTAGTGGTGTGGATTGAGAAAGCCTTGATCAACCATGCATCAAACCGTATGTAACCGTTTGTAGACCACAAAGTTTCCTAGTTTTTTTTATAAAAAAAGTAAAATGAGATAATAATAAAATAAAAGGTAAATGAATTACTAATAATAATAATATTTTTTTTATTAATCATATTATTATTATTATTCAGATTAATAATATTATTATTATATAATTTAGGTTCAATTTTTAAGGGATATCATAGGTCTCCCTCTTCCTCCCCCATTACACCATATGCATGTCAACCCATCCTGTTCCCTCTCCTGCGTGACACCAACCCCTCCCACATATCCCTGCTTGTGCAGAATCTACCCACTGAAGCTACCTCCGGCGACCGAACCTCGTTACGGAACCTCCTCCCTTGCGTAGTTCCACCCTGCTCACATGAACCGCCCTCATGAAACCCCATTGGAAACCTCCTCTCCAGTACACAAACCGCCAACAGCCTACCATTTGGCGAAAAACACTAATGGAGATGCCCTCCTCTCTGGTACATGACCTCGCCAATGCTCTTCTCCTCTGGTACCAACTCCACCTTTAGTGAGTATTCCTTCAATTTGTTGGTTCTATTCTCATCCGGGTGGTTGACATACCTTCTCTGAACCCGAAATTTATTTTTGGAGTTTTTTTGTATAATATTTGTTATTAGAGATCAGTGGTTCCTATTGATGCTAGTTCTAGTCACCATTGTCAATGGTAGTGTATTCGTCCTAGATTTGAGGTAAGTGTTCCTTGATTTATTCATTGTGGCATAATTTTAATTTAGGATTTTATTTTCACTTCTTTTTGTCGTGTGATAATTATGAGGTTCAAATGGAAAACCCTTAAGTAGGAGAGAAGTGAAAGATATCAAGGATGTAATTCTCACCTAGGTAATACCTTGAAAGGCCTAACCATGTGACATTACTCAGGTCCTACTGGCATGGTAGCCTCACCACATAGGTACAACCTACTTTCTAGAGTCATCAAGCATGCCATAGAAATGTGCACCTAGGGGACTCGCTCAGCATACACCAATGAAATGCCCAGTGCGACACACCTGCATGAGCTACCTCATTCATCCAAGCCCTCAATGTTTCCTATAAATAGGACCATTAGGATTCTAATTTGGAACAATTGTAAGAGTAAAATAAGCCTTGATGATCTTCTTACCATAGTCTATCCCCCAAGACCTCAAAACCATGTGGGTAACTCATTAAATCCTACGAAAATAGGAAATTAAGGTTAATAGTGGGATTAAATATACTCTAGTGTATTATACAGAAGAAACTTATGCAAGGAAACCCTTCCCTCTTTTCACGAACAAACCCAGGTTGACCCTGATCCGGTCACTCGAGCTGGTCTGTGACAGGACCCGAAGGGCGTTCCCAATCCCCACGGGCTGACAACCAGTGTCGGGCATAATTTTTTTTTTGGGAATGATTTGGACCATGAGAAAAAGATAAACAAATAAACAAACTGATGATAATGATAAAATCTGTTAGCGGAAATAAAATAAAACCGAGCATTCCTCCTTGTGACCTCCTAGGTCACCACCCAACTCAAAACCACACTGCTCCAATATTGAGAAGATGAATATAAAACTGGAGTGATATAATATGTGTGAGCACTGAGATGCTCAGTAGTAAATCCAAGAATAAACCACTGAATCAAACTATTCACTTTTCCAAAATAGTCCACTGAAAAAAAGTTTGAAATACATATTTAAAAGTTGGGTTTTTTCATTTTAATGTATGAAACATTTTTTTCTCATTTGAAAACCCATCACACGCTACAAACTATTTCCAAAATCACTTGTCATTTTATAAATGAAATCTAGAATAAAAAATACCGAAGTTGGGCAATAGTAAAACATTTAAAAAGTGAATCTGAAAGTAGACAAGCAATGTAAGAAATACAGCAACCATCGGTGATCCAAAACATCCATAGAAGACCACTAGACATACTCGGCTTTGGAACTACCTCTCGACATATGGTGAAGCTCCTAAGTCTATAACCAAGTGGATGCAATAACTGAAAAATCCAGTGGCAAAGCCCTCCTAGCCTACAAAATCCACGGGGTACCAACCCATCTAATCGGGGTTGATCAGCAACCCTCACTCGATCATCTAAAAAATGCCCAGGAACCTATGGTGGTGACAATATTACTGTGCAAGTAGGAAGGTTCTCTCATGCATGACTCATGTCACTGCACTTTCCTACCCCAATCACGGACACTTCCTATACGTTCATCCATAATGGGTTACCCAAAATAAGAGCGCCCCACATACTTATATATATATATATATATATGTGTGTGCATACATGTTTCACACAGACAAAGTTCCAACCGGGCCATCACATCGTTCAGTCATCAAAACCACTTTATTAAACACTTGGAGTTTTAAATCGGGCATCTAGTTTTACAGAATCAAATTCCTTTATGAAAACATTGGACAAGCTATTATAAAACAACTCTAAACACCACTTTTATATTTAAAAAGCCAAATTGGAACATACACATGATTTCCTTTCAAACCAATTTAAAGAGCTGCATAAAGAGTCCCACATCATTTAGAAAACAAGAACTACTTATAAAAATGAGTTTTTTGAGAGAAATACCAATTCAAAGAGACGTGAAATCATTTCTACAAAAATACTAAGTTCCACAAAAAGTTTTGATAAGATAACACCACTCAAGACACCAAAAAATTCCATTTGAAGACAAACACATTTAGTTCTAACCATGTTGGAAAGCCATAAAAACACTTCAATTAATAAACTATCATGATTATAAAGGTGAGAATAATATTTATGAATTAAATTAAATCATGCAAGTGCCTATGGAATGCTTTGGAAAGAGAGAAAAGACGGAAACTCCTACCTCAATGAAGTCAAGACAAAACATTCTAACTGAAAAAACATCCCACATACACGCATGCATGCACATCCATATATATATATATATATATACACACCTTTAAACTGATGCCCATATTCCATGTGCCATAAGGAAACACGCACTCATAAGGTAGATATATATATATATATCCAAACCTAGGAAAATGTGTTTGCGCACTCAGAAATGATCTCGACTCCGTGCTACAAATTACACCACCCTAAATTAGTGTGGCGAAGACCCTCACACATCCAAAAAAAATTCAGGGACTCACAGACATAAACGCGAACCAAAAAAATGAAGTGTGCAACAAGATGACGGATGAAGAACATTACCTCAGACGGTCGTGCAACGTTGAAAACACGTGGAAAGCCGAGGTTGCATCAAAAATAATTACCAACACTATAGTTAAAAAAACCAGACTTATAAACACTACTTAGACTATAAAATAAACAGGCACGTGATTAAAAATAAATCTTACCTAGGATGATGACGACAAATTGAAGCAAAGCGAAGCCGTCTCGCGGCGAATGTCCGAAAAATATAGAACAAGACCCAATGAGTTCTTGGCCGGCAAAATTAGCCCATGGGGATTTTTTATTTTTTTATTTAATTAAAAGGGTGTAGGTCAATTTTAATTAGGGGAATGGGGTTTATGAGCGCCAATCTAATTGGCGCTTTCTGCTTTTCTTCCAAAACGCCACTTCAAACCCCCCTCCCCACTTTACTATTTTATATATATTTATATATTAACAAATAATAATAAATATAATATAATATATTTATATTTATATTTATATTTAAAATATTTATAATTAAATTTACAAATATATATTTTGTTATAAATATGAATTTATTAAATACATTTATTAAATACACTTCTTAAACACATTTATTTAATAAATGTATTGTATTTATAAATATATTTAATAAATGTCTATTAATAAATGTATTATAAATGTTTATATATAATAAAGGTATTATATTTATATATATTTATAATAAATGTATTTGATAAATGTATAGTTATAAATATAATACATTTAATAAATATACATTTATTAAATACATTTATTATATTACATTTATTAAATGTATTATAATAAATGTATTAAATGTCTATTAAATGTATTGTATTTATACATAGATTTAATAAATGTATATTTATACTAAATGTATTATATTTATAAGTATATTAATAAATGTATATTTATTAAATTTATTATATTTATAATTATTTATAATAAATGTATATTTATAAATATAATACATTTAATAAATATACATTTATTACATACATTTATTATTAAATGTACTATAATAAATATATTATATATTTATTAAATGTATTAAATGTATACATATATTTAATAAATGTATATTTTTAATAAATGTATTATATTTATAAATATATTAATAAATGTATATTAATTAAATGTATTATAATAAACATATTATATATTTATTAAATGTATTATATTTATAAATATTTATAATAAATGTATATATATAAATATAATAAATATAATAAATTTAATAAATATATATTTATTATAAATATATATTTATTAAATACATTAGTTAAATACCTTTATTATAAATATACAAATTTTAATATATTTAATAAAAAATACATTTAATAAATATATATTTATTAATATATTAATAAATATAATACATTTATTATAAATATACATTTATTAAATATATGTATAATTATAATACATTTAATAAATATATAATACATTTATTATAACACATTTATAATGCATTTATAATACATTTATAATACATTTATAATAAATATACATTTATTAATATATTTATAAATATAATACAGTTATTATAAATATACATTTATTAAATATATATATATAATACATTTAATAAATATATAATACATTTATTATAATCCATTTATTATAATACATTTATTATAATACATTTATAATACATTTATTATAATACATTTAATAAATAAACATTTATTAATATAGTTATAAATATAAAAAAATTATTATAAATATACATTAATTATAATACATTTAATAAATGTATTATAAAAAATGTATTTAATAAATATATATTTATAATAAATGCATATTTATTAAGTGTATTATAATAAATGTATTAAATAAATGTATATTTATAATAAATGTATATTATAATAAATGCATATTTATTAAATGTATTATATTTATAAATATACATTTATTATATATATTTATAAATATAATACATTTAATAAATATTCAATACATTTATTATAATATATTTATTATAATACATTTAATAAATGTATTATAAAAAATGTATTTAATAAATTTATATTTTATAATAAATGTATATTTATAAATATACATTTATTATAAATATTTATAAATATAATTCATTTAATAAATATAAAATACATTTATTATAATACATTTAATAAATATACATTTATAATAAATAAATAATTATAATAATTATATAATTATAATCAATATAGAATTATAAATATATAATTATAAATATGATAAATATATAATTATAATAAATATATAATTATAATAATTGTATATTTATAATAAATATTTAATTACAAATATAATAATAATAATAATAAATATATAATTATAATCAATATAGAATTATAAATAGAATAATTATATAATTATAATAAATATACAACTATAATTAAAATAATTATATAATGTTAAATATAATAATTATATAATTATAATAAATATACAATTACAATAAATATATTACTATAGTAATTATATAATAATAATTTCAATAAATGTACAATTATAACAAATATATAATTATAATAAATATATAATTATAAATATTATAATTATAGAAATATAGATATAATAAATATATAATTATAATAATTTTATATTTATAATAATTATATAATTACAAATATAATAATAATAAATATATAATTATATTAAATATATAATAATAAATATAAAAATTATATAATTCTAAACATTATAAATATATAATTATAAAATTTATATAATTATAATAAATATATAATTATAAATATAATAATTAATAATGTATAATTATAATAATAAATATAATAAATATATAATTATAATAATAACTATAATAATTATATAATTGTGTATTAATAAATATAATATTTATAATATTTATATAATTATACAATTATACAATTATTATATTTATAATTCTATATTGATTATAATTATATATTTATTATTATTGTTATTATTATATTTGAAATTATATATTTATTATAAATATACAATTATTATAATTGTATATTTATTATAATTATATATTTATCATATTTATCATTATATAATTATTATATTTATAATTCTATATTGATTATAATTATATAATTATTATAATTATTATTATATAATTGTTATAGTTATATATTTATTGTAATTGTATATTTATTATAATTATATATTTATTATAATTATTATAATTATATAATTGTTGTCATTATATATTTATTATGTTTGACATTATATAACTATTGTAATTATAATTGTATATTTATAATAATTATATAAATATTTAATTATATATTTATTATTATTTTTATATTTATATATTTAGTATAAATATACAATTATTATAATTTTGTGTTTATTATATTTATAATTATATAATTATTGTAATTATATATTTATTGAATTTATATAATTATAATACATATAATAAATATAAATATAATTTTATTATATATTTGTTGTGATTATATTTATTATAAATATATTTATTATAATTATAATTATATTTATATAAATATATATAAGATATATATATGTGGGGAGGTTGGGGAGGGGCGGTATGGGCATTTAGAAAAATAATAATTGTTGTGCGCCAATTGAATTGGCGCTCTTGGATAAATGGTTGAGCGCCAATTCAATTGGCGCTCAACAAACCCATTTAACCAAATAAAAAAAATGTAAACCCTTTAAATTAAAAATAAAAATAAAAAAACCCTGTGAACCAAATTTGCCGTTCTTGGCCTACTCAAAAGTGTGTTGTGTGCTAAGGAGGGCATCTACGGGGTCGCGCGTGCTGGATAGGGGTCCAGAGATGGAGGTCACGACGGGTGCATCGAGAGTTGTAGTTTCAGCTGGTGTGTGTCGGCAATGGCAGAAGGCGTAGAGAGGCAAAAGGTGCGGTCTGCGGGTGGTCAGACGTCGGATCGGTGGTCCGCTGGTGGCCGGAGAGTGAGCATGAGACTGGAGTGGCCAACGGGGGTCCAGGAGGGAGGTGGAGGAAGCCGGAAAGAGAGGCAGAGAGTTCGAGAGCGCGTGGTGCGGAGGAAGGGACGCGGGAGAGGTAGAGGGGAGAAGGCATGAGGGGCGAGGTTCTGGGCGACGAGGTGGACATGAGGAGGGGAGTCCAGGAGCCGAGTGCACCGTCGAGGGCGAGCTATAGCTGGCGGAGGGCTAGCGGAGGCCTGACAGAGGCCTGACAGGAGAACGGGCTGCAGGCGCAGCTGGCGGGAATGGAGCGGGGTCGGCCACGACCTGTAGGGGAGCATGGTGCAACTAGAGGGTGAGCAAGCTGCAGACGAGTTGGAGGGACGGAGCCAGACAGAGAGGCGGGGATAAGGGCGTAGGGTAAGAGGCAGGGTTGACGGCTTGCTTTGCCGGTGGGGGGGGGAATGGGGTCGGGGAGCACTAGGGTATTTTTCATCCTATTAATAATAATAGTATTATTACAATCATAATAATAATTATTATTATAATAATATAACCATCAATAGTTAAATAAAACTTTTAGTAATAATAATAATAATAATAATAATAATAATAATAATAATAATAATAATAATAAAGAGGAATTGCATGATACATGGGTCAACTGTGCTTCTACCGCAAACCGCGTGATGACTGGGCACGGGTCCAAAACCCAATAAAATATTAAATGATAGAAATTGTAATCCAAGACCCATCCTTGATCTTGTCTTGAGAACCCAATGACATGAATTAATAAAATAAATAATAAATCAAATGGTCTGGGTGTGGAAATTCTCCCTAACACAGACACATTCTTCCCCCAGAAAGTCACCCAACTAAACGATAGACAAAACAAGAATTCATGCCCGATTGAAACTAATAGAAACCAAAACACAAGAGAAAGGGAGGACCTCAGAGGGTTTTCCCCACCATAAGAACTCAACTAGTGTGGAAAATTAACACTTCGACATATCACCCCGGGAAGGGGGCGACACAGGAACTCTTAACCAATCCAAACTAAATTTTATAGCACAACCGAACAATGCCTCAAGCTGAAACTTGAAACTGTCCACTGAAACCAACCGCTCCCAATACTAGGAGAAAAAACCTATGAAAACTACATAACCCCAATCAGTGAATCTGAGCATAACAACAAGACTTGATTCTTCTACAGACACTTACACATCCAAACAAACACAGCCAAACTAAGATTAACCCACAGAAGTTCGAAAACCACTTCTAAGAAAACACAAGATTCAGAAAACAATGACCAAAAAAACGAATCAATTTAGAATACAATAGAATAAGTCTATCAAAACTTCATGAAACAAATGAACCCACAACCCTATCAAAAACTTTTATAGTGGAAAATAAGAACAAAAACACTTCAAATGTTCCACTTCCAACATGGAAGACAAAACTTGAACCGAGGCTTCAGACCCACGACAACTCCTGACTATGCGCAAGTATCAAAAAAAGACCTGTGGCTGGGGTTCTGATGGCTAAAGCATCTCCTACCTCACAGGAAGACACCAGAATCCCTCTGGTCACAACATCTTCTTCAGGCAATGCTTCCTTCAAAACTTCTCCAAGTGACCGAGACAGCCGCAATGACGTCACGTCTTCAGAGGAATGCGACATGGTGACTTCACGTGCCCGAACCGGCTACACTGGTGGCACACCACTAAAAGGTGCAAAAAACTGGAAACCAGGACCACTACAGACGACTCTTTAGAAATAGGTCCCTTTGGCACATCTTACTCTCCCTATGGGGAACCTCTATGAGAAACTGGATGCATTGGATTTCCAACCATCTGTGCTCCAGAGTCCAAATCATCTAAGAACGCCTCATCCACCAACTTCCCAAAATGATGGTCCCTAAAAGGGATGACTTTCTCCTTGATCTTTAGACGAAGACCCCCGATGAATATAGAAGTCCTCATCAACTACTGTGACGCTGCCACCATAGAAAAGGAAACAAGTTCCTCTAAATGGTCAACATATGCTTCCACCGTCCATTTTCCTTTATGAATACACATGAGGTCTTCTTTTTTCTTCGTTGTCACGTTTTCATGTATGTACCATCAGACGAAGAAAGAATTAATGTATCCCACATCATCCCAACTAGTATTGATGGTAGGGCGAACAACTCTTGTTCATCTGAAGCCAGAATCTTAAATGTTCTTATGACAGATTGAACTCTAATAGAATCAGGAGTTACCAACATTCTAAAAACACACTTGACCACTTCAAACCACATAACTACCTTTAACAGACCCCGATCTCTATGAAAAACCGGAAACGTCCAAAAACAAACAAAACCTGGGCATGACTTATTAGAAACCTTTGGTTCCTTTCTCGGTATCACTTTTTGAACAACATATATAACACAGAACCGAAACCAATATCATGTCGAAGCGACATCATTGAACGAATAACCATTCAAAAACAACCAGCTCAAAAAAAGAACAAACAATGGAAAAAACAACCCAAAATTCCTTTTTCAAAACCCCCTTTTTATTTTAGATTTCAAAACAGCCTTATTTGAAGGCCATTTTCGAAATACCAAACCCACTTTCAAACCAATTTAAATTTCCAAAAATCGTTTTCCCTTTATTAAAATCACTTTATAAAAACAAGGTCTAGCCAATAATTCCATGTGCACACCCCAGTAATCCCACGAACTATTGCACATGACTTCATCCGATTTCATCCATACGCACGAGCACACACTCCCTATTCATTAACTCACATGTGAACACTTTCATAATGAGTACTTGAGGTTTCACCCAAACCATATCCCATCCATTTCCAAGAAAACACCGTATTTTTAGGAGAAGATCATTCGGTTTTGAAACCCATTTCTCTAATTTAAATCCATTTAAAAGAAGTAATTCTCATTCCAAAAATACTTTTTCCTTTTCAAAATTACACTCACTCCAACAAGAACCATGAAAAACTCAACGTGCATCAAATCACTGAAAGGAGGGACTAGTAGTAATGATTAACCTAGCGACGTGGTAGTGGGACATTCCCCAAGTAAGCGTCAACGACTAGGAAGAACATAAACCGTGTACGTGGAATCCACACAGGTCACTACTCCATGTAAATTCACAATGTAACATTGATTTGCCTCTATTGTCACCCCTCAATCAAAAAGAAAAGAAGAAGACTCAAAACCCAAACTACCCCTGGCGACTCGAGGTTCGGAACGAGAGAGGGTTCATGACGTCCTTCCCGTACCTACCTCTCGAGTCCCGAAAATCCTAATCTCCATATACTGGACACCCAAAACAACGATGTCGTCCTCTGATAATATTTTGTCCTTAACCAAACCGGGTCGACCCTGAGTCGTTCACCTGATCTGGTCGACGACATTATATAAGGGCATTCCTAATCCCCACGGGCTGGCTACCACTATTAGGCATCAAAAAATAACTGTTGGGAACAATTTGGACCATGAGAAAAAGATAAAAAGATAAAAAACAAAAGATAAAGATAAAAACCATCAATGGAAAGAAAATAAAAATGAACATACCTCCTTATTACCTCTTAGGTCACCACCCAACTCAAGAACACGGTGCTCCAACATTGAGCAGCTGAACCAGGAACCTGTATGAGAATCCGAACACACATTTGGAAAGATAAAATAGGAGTGAGCACCGAGATTCTATATAGTAAATCCATGAATAATCCATTGAATCTAAAAAATCACTTTTCCCAGATAGTCCACTGACACAAGTTTGAAATGCAGATATAAAAGTAGGGTTTTGCATTTTAAAGTATGCAACATGTTGTTCTCATTTAAAAACCCAACACACGCTACACACTATTTCCAAAATCATTTGTCATTTTATAAATGAAATCCAAAATAGAAAATACCCAAGCTGGGCTAGATTAAAACAAGTAAAAAGTTAAATAGAATGTAAACAAGCAATGTATGCAATATAGTATCCATGGGTGATCCTAAAGATCCCTAGAAGACCCCTGGATGTACTCAGTTTTGGAACCACCTTATGGAGAATGGTGAAGCTCCTAATTTATTAACCAACTGGCCACCATAACTGACCAATCTAGTGGAAAAGCCCGCATGGTCTAACAAAATCTAGGGGTACCAACCCGTCTAATCGAGGTTGATCCGCAACCATCACTCAATCGTCTAAAATACTCACCGGACCCCATGGTGGTGATAATAATACTGTGTAAGTAGGAAGACACATGCACGCGTGACTCATCTCACCGCCCTTGCCTACCCCAAACAATGACTCTACCTATACATTCACCGATAAAGGGTTACCCTAGATAGAAGCACCCAACATACTTATATATATATGCATACATGTTTTACACAGACAATGTCCATCTAATACGTCACATTGTTCGGTCATCAGAACCACTTTATTAAACACTTAGAGTTGTAAATAGGGATTCTAGTTTTACATAATCAAAATAATTTAAGGAAACATTTAACAAACTGTTCTAAAACAACTCTAAACAACACTTTTATATATAAAAATACAAATGGGAACATACTCATGGATTTATTTTAAAACCAATTTAAAGAGCTGCACAATGAGTCCCACATCATTTAGAAAAAATAACTACTTATAAAACCGATGTTTTTGAGAAAAATACCAACTTAGAGAGTCGTGAAATCATTTCTACAAAAACACTAAGTTCCAAAGAAATTTTTGATAAGAAAACAGCACTCAAGACACCCAACAATACAATTTAAAGCAAAAAAAATTAGTTCTATCCAAGTTGGAAAGGCATAAAAGCACTCAAATTAAAAAACTATCATGCTTATATAGGTGATAATAATATTTATGAATTAAATTAAATCATACAAGTTCCTATGGAATGCTTCAAAAAGAGAGAAAATATGGAAACACCTACCACAAGGAAGTCAAGACAAAACATTCTAACTCAAAGAAACACCCTGCTCGCACGCATGCACACACTTCTATATATATATACACACACCATTAATATGATGCACGTGTTCCCCGTTCCATGAGTAAACACGCACTTAGAAGGTAGATATATATATTCCTAGGAAAATTCTTGTGCACACTCGGAAATGATCATTACTCCCTACAAAAAATTGCAACACCCAAAATTATTGTGGTGAAGACCCTCACACATCCAAAAAATTGTCTGGGACTCAAAAACATAAACGTGACCCAAAAAATAAAGTGTTCAATAAGACAAAGGATGAATAACATTACCTCGGACGGTGGTGCAACCTTAAAAACTCGAGGCAATCCAAGGATGCATCCAAAATAACTACCTTCACTATAGTTAAAAGAAACAAGACTTCTAAAGACAACTCAAAAAAATAAAATAAATGGTCGTGTGATAAAAAAGAACTCCTACCTTGGATAATGATGACAGATTGAAGTGAAGAGAAATTGCCTCGCCTTCGGCAGCGAATGTTGGAAAAATCCAGAACAAGACACGAAGAGGTCTTCGACTACTCAAAAGTGAGTTGCGTGCCAAGGAGAGAGTCGGTGGAATCGTGTGCGCCAGAGAGGGCACCGACGAGGGAGGTCACGACCGGTGGAGTGAGGGTTACAGTTTCAGTGGGTGCACGCTGGCAAGGGTGGAAGGTGTGGAGAGGCTGAAGGTGCGGTCTGCGAGTGGTCGGAGGCTGGAGCGTCGGTCTACGGGTGGCCAGAGTGTGAGAAGGAGACTGGAGGGTCCGACAGGGGTCCTGGAGGGAGAAGGTGGAAGTAAAACAGGGAAGCAACGAGGTTTGGGAGCATGGGGTGTGGAGGCTGGGATGCAGGCGAGGCAGAGGGGAGAAGTCAGGAGGGGGAGAGGTTCTGGGCAATAGGGTGGATAGGCAGAGGGGAGTCCTAGAGCCGGGTGCACCGTCGAGGAAAGCCAGAGCACGCGAAGGGATGGCAGAGGCCTGGAAAATGGATGGTGGGTGAAAGGGCTACAGGCGCGACTGGAAGATAGGGAGTGGGGTTGGCCATGAACTGCAGGGGAGGATGGTGTGGCTAGCGGGAGAGTGGGCTGCAGGTGAGTAGGAGGTCCAGAGCCGGACAGGGAGGCGGGGTGAAGGGCTCAGCGCAGGGGGCAGGGGTGGCGGCTCGCAAAGCATGTAAGGTGGATGGGAAATGGGCTGGGTAGCACTAGGTTTTTTTTCATCCTAATAATATTAATACTACTATTAGAATCATAATAACAATAACAACAACAATAATAATAATAAAACCAACAATAGATAAATAATAATTATTGTAATAATAATAATAATAAGACCAAATATAATAATAATAATAAAACCAAATTTAACAACAATAGAAATAGTAATAATAATAATAATAATAATATAAAGAATAATAATAAGATAATAATAACAAGTAATAAAGGGTAACTGTACGATACTTGTGCCAACTGTGCGGCTACCGCCAACCGAGCGGTGACCGCACCCGGGTCCGAAACACAATAAAATATTAAACGATATAAATTTTAATCCGAGACGCAGCTCGGATCCTGGAACGAGAATTCGAATCCATGAATTAGTAAAATAAATATAAATCAAAATATTTGGGCTTGACACCTCTAGTTAACAACTACTAGTGTGAATGTCTCCTTCTAAACATGGGACCTGTACAAGACCCTTCTAGAGACGCCTGAGGAAACCCTCAGATCATAGAGAAACTCCTTATACAAGTGTTGCTTCCCCGGAATTCCATTTTAAAATATTCACCTCTATCTCACACAAGTCTTACATATGTGAAGCACTTCTAGTTCACCAATGTCTACCATACGCAAGACACCTTTAACTATACTAGGGTCATCTTTCATGATCCACCTTCAACTCACCCAAGACTCACCCTACATGATCCACCCTTTAATACCAACTTCATGCCAATAATGGTAGGGAACCTCTTCCCTTTCATCCCTCATATGAGGGGACATAGACATTGCCTCTCCCATAACCTCCAAATATGTTTTATTAGATTCCAGGGCACAACAACATGTCATATTGATCATACATTTCCTTGGTAAATAAGGTCCTATTGTTAACCAACATAATTATTAGGCCCATAAAAATGTTCTCAGCCATTCATTTCAATTACAATGATGAAACCAACCTTAGGTATAGTGGTAGTGGTTTCTTAAGGATGGGAGGTGATATCTAGCATCCGTAGGACCTACCTCATCCCCACTTACACCTATCAAAAGTGTAGTAGGGGGGATATTTTGTATGGAATCCATCCGAGAGAAAGAATCTAGTTTTTCTAGTAGGATATATATATAGTGGATTATAATCCTTGACCTTGGTCATGAAAACAAGAGAGGAGAAGGGTACATCAATGCCCCTTTCCCTCCAATATCCTCGGCCTCCTCCACCAGTAGATGAAGGATGTTGTGTTGTTTTTTAAATCACCCACTTCCTCTTATTTATCACACTAATCATAACTCACTTGGTCATAAAGGATAATAATTAGCATAGAAAATTCATGCTCAAATACATGTCATAGAAGAAAATTTATTTCCATATTTTCCTAATAGGACCTATATAGTTGTGGGTCCTCTAATTCGTTTATCTATCTCAATTATCAACATTCCATATGATACAAACCATCAGAGGGCCTATGTAAGTGTAGGTTATAAAATAAGTGTATCCATCTCAAAGGCCCACATCCCATAAAAAAATTTAAATTGACTCCTTCATAGGATTAATACCCAACCATTTTAACTACATGGGCTTCAATTCCCATCTAAATAGGATGGATAGGAATCCTCCCTACTGTCCAAATCAAACACCCAAAAATCACCCAAATTTTCTCTAGTCCAAAATCCCAGTATGTTCAAATCCAACCTGATAGTTACATTACTTTTGGGTCCCTTCAGATGCTTCAGTGTATGTACCACAATATCTCATGACTAGGAAACTTTCACCAAGGTTACATTTTTTACACGGAATTATACTACATGATTTAGTCCATGTCACATGTCCATAAAATGTGTGATATATCCCATTAAGTGGAATCCAACTATATGGATTCTAATTATTTTCAAAAGGATATGTAGGTTTTCATTCTCTATGGGCCTGATCCTGACATCAATATGACCCCTAAAATTCTTGAATGATGATATATTCTAGGGCTCCCCACTGTGTGGTTCAAAACCAACAACATAATAATAGATGGCCTTATAATATCTAATCTTCATACTATATGGTACCATTGATGGTGAACATCGGATGCATACATATGTCACTATTGACGAAGAGCCACAGATATATAAAGATGATTCTAAATCCAGCACATGCTAATAGTTGATTGTTAATGAAATGATGACTCATTTTATATTGGGATTTTAATAATGGATTCATAAATATGTCATAAATCTTTAATAGAGTCATGTAGTATGAGGCAATTCCCCAAAAAAGGGACTAATGATTTTGACCTCCAATCCCCTCAACCAATTTATGTATCTAGGCATCATTAGATCCCTATTTTAATGATCTCCAGCCTTTTAAAATCCGGTTCATAAATTATCTAGAATAATCGAACAAATTTGTTTTTCTCAATTCCATGATCAAAATTCATTGGAAATTGCCAAAAATGATGGGCCTGATGTAGAATATTGTGCAACCTTCATCCCCCCACAATCAACCTTACAACAAAACTATAAGATTTTTCAACAATAATACTAAGTACGAGTGATTTCATTATAAATCTATGATGGGTGCTCCCATTATAAACTAAGGACCGATGGCTTCATTATAGAACAAATATATGAGGTTTTTTGATAACCCTCCAATAAATTTGATATGGATGATGACCATATTGGTTGTTAAATTTATAAAAACTATATTAAGAATGGTGTACCATGTTAGCTAGATGGTTTATCGAATCATACTATGAGTTTTTTAATACATATCCCACTTTTTATAATATTTCACACAGGTTTTAATAATGGGTAAGAACAAATAAAAATTCAAATTTAATTTCTTGATGATTTTTCATGAAAAGAAAATGTGTTTCTTAATAAGGAATTTTATATTGTGGAAAAAATGGATACTGATGAAATGTGTCAAATATATAAGACATAGTTTTGTTATGTGTGTGTTATAAAAAAATTCTCTAAAAATATAAACCGTAAAGATCTCGAGTATGTTTGAAAATTAATTATGTTATAAAAAATCTAGATTTTATTATGTTTAAAGTCATCTCATTGCAGCAAGACTCATGTTTCCACCAAAATGATGCCTTCAAACACTCTTTTAACTCTTACAACACTCTTACTTAATGGTAAAAACTTTTAGAATAATATTTGATGATTTTTATTTTCTTATGAGAATAATTTGTTTCCTAAATATTATATTTTTTTGAAAAATGAAGTATCTTATTATTTTTAATATTTTTTTATATATATTTGTTAAAAATAAATTTCTTTTCTTAGTTTTTGTTTAATTTCAAGTTAAATTGGTTCTTTTATTTTTTTCAGTATTTAAAATAATGTTGTTTTCTAATTTTTTTTAAAAAATCTAATAATAAATTTCAATGATTTTCAAATTTTTTTTATAGATTATATATTATAATATTATTTTTATAATATTATTTTTTCTTTTTTATGATTATTTTTCATGTTTTTTGACAACTATTAAAAAGTATGAATTAATTTTTTATTTTATCTTATATTTATAGGAGGATGTGATTTTTTTTGATTTTGTACTTATTTTATAGTATTTTATATTTTTATAAAAAAATTATTTAACAATAAAACTATTTCTTTACGTTTATTTAAAATTAAAATAAACTTTTAGATTAATTTTATTTTTTAATAAAATAATATTTTACTATTTATACTAAATTTATTTTCATATAATAGATTTTTTAATTTTTTAATTATTTTTATTTTTTATATTTTTTTTAAACACCGTTGATTTTTTCATATTTTTTTATATTTATTTGAAAATGATTTAAAATCATTACCATTTTCTTATTATTATTATAATTTAGAATATACAATGAATTTTTTCATAATTTTCTCAATTTATTTGAAAGTGAAATAATGTTAAGTGATATTTCCGTTGTTAATTTTTTTAATTTATTTTTTTCAAATAAATTGTGGTTTTTTTGGAAATTTAAAATTTATTTAGAAGTATAATGATAATTTTGATTTAATTACTTTTTTTCTAATTTATTCAAACTTTTATAAAATTTATTCATTTTAATTTCTTAATAGGATGATGTTTTTTAAAATTATATTATTTCATTTTAAAAATATTATATTGCTTTGGTTTTTTTTAGTTTTTTATTTATTATCTTTCCATCGACCTATATTTTATTTATATATATATGTTTTAAATAAATTAATTTATTAAAACATTTTTAATGAAAATAATCATTTTAAAATTTTTCATCTATTAATATTAATATTATTTTGATATTATTAATATATTATATATATAAAGATAAAATAAATTTCCTATATATATTTATATTTTTTACTTCTTTTAATAAAAAAACAATTTTCCTCATTTTCTAATTCTTTTATGGTAAAATAGTTTTCTGGATTTTTCTTTCATTTTAATTTTTTCTACTTTTTTGATTAATTGAATAACTTTATTCATTTCTATAATAAATCATTTAGATGTAAAATAATTAATTTTTATATTTTTATATTTTTTATTTATATTTATATTTACTTATTTCTTATTCATTTTTCCAATAGAACAATGTTTTTCACAATTTTTTTAATATTTATTTCAATGTAACTTATTTATTTTATATTTAATTTATTTCTTCTGTTTCATTTATCAAATAATTTTGTTTTTACATATTTTTATGTTATATATATTATTTTTTCCCTTATTTATCTATTACTTTATAAAAAATTATTATATTATAAATTTATTTGAATGTAAAAAATTATATTTGTAATTTATTTTTTATTAATTTGTTTAAATTAAATTTTTATTATATAAAAATGTTAACCTAGATTTTATTAATTTTTTTATAAGTCAACTAATTTTTTGTATTATATCTAATTTATAATAAAATTATATTTGTTTGTAATTTTTTTAAACTAATTATAATTAATATGATATTTATGGATTACATTCTTATTTTATTTTATAATCTTTTTCTATATGTATTTTTATATTTTTTATAATTTCATATTATTATTTACTATATAATAGGATTTTCATGGATTGATTATATTTTAAAGTAAATTTAAATATTGAAATAATTCGTAATTTTGATATTTTGAAATATAGGAGGCCTTATATATTTTCTTTAAAAAGTTATTTAAATGAAAAATATGAAAATATATTTTGAAAAATATAATTTCAATTTTTTTACATTTTTTTAAACCAATATTATGTATTTGGAATTCGATTCCTTTCGAGGAATATCCCTTGCATGATGGAAAAGTTAATCTATGTGAGGATGAATGCTTCGTGATTACTAAAAATCTTGAGGTTCTATAACAGAGGATTCATATTTTTCAATTGTCACTACTTGATTGTATTACTATTATAAAGGGTGATGATCCCTAGATTAATATAGACATAAAATCAAACTGTTGTATTGTTGGGTCATAAACAATTTTACGTAAATATTAGTTGGCAAATGCTACTTTCATAATATTCAAAATTTTAAAGAGGCCCTTAGTAAAGCTGGAATGATTATAAACCTGTATTTGAAACCAGGTGACTTTTATATTTTTAAATGTGAGCTAACATTTATCTCGCACACCAAAATGAAATATATGAATAAAAATTCAATCAACATCTATGGTTTTTTTGGGTGTTTCAGAACCCTAAAATTATCATTGGTATTGCATATTTTGTGGTATTATAACTTAAATTATATCAGTATACTTTAGAAGGTCGGGTTGGTGTTTTTCTCACTTTTTTTGGATTCCAACCTTGATTCCAATATACTACAATTGATCACTGTTATTTCTAATGATAATAAAATTGAAGTGAATATGGTAAATTAGTATATATCCCCTTCCAGTATTATATATAGAATTATTGGTCACACTATCTCAAATTGAAGACCCATTTAGAAAAAACTCAATCCCCCAACTCTTCATAAGGAAATGGACATGTATGAGGTGCATAAAGGATTAGTATACAAGGGTGTTACTTTTCATAAGGTGGAATCCTCTAAAACATGAGATTCGAATCCTATACCACTCCTCCCCTATGTACCTTTCCTTGAAGGATTCAAAAAAAACTCATGGGTTAACCAGAATGGGGAGGAATATTGTACAAATAATAGGTAGGTTATTGGTTGTTCGATGATAATAAGGTAGAAGATCACTTAGTTCCATTGGTCGTCCAGATCTCCATCTCCACTAACCTTCTCCCTATCAGTAGTTTGAAACCATAGTGAGTTAACTTAATTAGATTGGATTCCCTTGGCCTGCAGTATTTCACACCCCCAAAGCTCTAGGGTCCCTGGGGTTGTAATGCTTTCTTGCCTTTGAATAAAAATTTGATTTGGATGGATGGATACTATATCCTCTCATTTTGGTATTCATGATGATAACATAGGGAATAAAATTTCCTCTATGATGATAAATTTGGGGAATAAGGTGTAGATAAAATAATTAGAAGATACTTTAGTGAATACCCATCAAAAGCGGAGTGATTTAAGAAGAAAAAATCCACATTGACTCCCCTGGTAAACATTGAGAATATTTAGGGTTCCAACCTAGGCATGGACCGCATTGATGAATACTATTTTATTCAGGATAATGAGAATTCACAGGGAATTTTTCCCCAAAATAAGGGGAATCATGAAGAGAAGATGACCTCAACCTTGTGTGCCCTAAATACCACTAAGAACATTGAGGCATACAGCATGGATATTGTTCTCATTCATAATAACAATAAGAATTTTATAGTGGTCCTTGGTGATGATCAATCTCTTGACTTGATTGTGTCCCCTATGGTTGATGTGAGGATTATAATTCATATTAATGATACTCTAATGTTATGGTGGAAGGTTCTAGGATATGAGTTAGAGTCTAAAAAGTGAGGGAAATGAAATTTTCCATCAAAAGTATATTTAA
Organism: Viscum album; assembly: GCA_963277665.1. Classification (NCBI taxonomy): domain Eukaryota; kingdom Viridiplantae; phylum Streptophyta; class Magnoliopsida; order Santalales; family Viscaceae; genus Viscum; species Viscum album. The sequence goes on from OY728133.1 coordinate 674,252,791, forward strand.
GTGGGGACTGACATTTCCTCCTTATATGATTTAGTGGATTTAGATTCCATATTAGTTTATTTTTCATGGATGATTCCTCTAGGGATAAAAAAACCTTAGATACTGACAGTAAAGACATTAAAGTATACTGAAATGAATGTTTGAAAAAAAACTATGAACCTTGAATCATTGTAAACATTAAAAGGACTCCAAGTAGGCCTAAGAGTTATTCATCATACAAGTCTTTAGGGGGAAGGAAATAAAAGAAACTCCAATATGGCCAAATAAAGTGCCATCTACCACGAAATTGATACTATTTTTAGTAATTATCTAGGATTGAACAACTCTGAAACCTCTACGTCCCATAAATATATAATTAGAAGGTATCATCTAGATATTCTTGTTTTTTCTGAGCCAATTATCTAATTTTAACGGTAAAAACCATTTAACTAGTCCTTTATTAGATTTAAAATCTTCACCTATACTAAAAAATTAACGGTTGTTGAAACATTTTGAACTCTTAGAAGGATTGGTATGGATTATCAATTATTAATGTGAGTTCATCAATGTGTCACCTTCAGTTTTTCGAGGTATAACCGTATACTTATGGAATATTTATTTTATACCAATACCTACTATATTCTAAGATTAAATCTCTAATATGAGCTAAATAATATATCCCATAACATCTCTTATAAATAAATTTTGTTGGAGGACATTAATATTGTTCTCAATCCTTGTAAGGAAAGGATTTTGGACTTTAGTGGGGCCATTTCATTAGAATACGAAACAAATTATTGATAAATATATTGACTCCAAGACATATTTTCAAGACACTATATTTAAAATTAATAGGTACACTATCAATGGGATGGAATCCAGCAGACATAGATGAGGATCTTTCTCCATAAAGGGGGAAGATCCGATGTCCACATTATTATTTTTTTCCATAGAAAAAAATTATTCTAAACACTCCCCACTGATGCTAAGTTTCTAGATGAATGATAAGATCCATCACATACCATTATAATTTTAAAATAAATTTATTGTTTTTTATGTATTAAATATCCTTGTTAGTAGTGAATGGACCAAACACTCTTTATGTGATTCCTTTCAGAAGGTGAGACTTAAACATAGGGATTCCAATTGTTCCATTATAGTATGGTCCAAATCGATTTTTATTAACCTTGACCTAGATATCAAAAAAATTAAAGATGAGTTAAAATCATTAAAAGTGTGTAATTTTCTCATTGAAGACCAATTAAAAAAGAGCTCATGTTGCAATATTACATGATGATATTATTATGATTAATGAATGGATACCTAAAGAATAGATTAGTATTAGATATCTCGAGAATGGTGGTAATAATTTAATTTAATTTTATGTTATGAATATATAGGGTATTTAAAAAAAGGATCCAACGTATTGTGGTCAATGGTGAATTCTTTTCTGAACGAATTCATTATTTTTATGCTACATTCAATTATTTTGATAATTTCTTCAATTAGGATAGCCCCAAACTAGGATGGGCATAATATATATAATTTCAATCCTTACTCTATCACTATCATGAAAAATTATTTTCTAAATGCCTTCCCGAATTCCAATAATGTGAATTAGATCACATTATTTCTTAATATATACAATTCTCATGGACATGGTATCTTCACTATAATCATTATTATAAATATATGGGACCATGTTCAAACTAGTATAATGATTACTATATGGAATTAATTTGGACTTCAGTTTCTTCATCCTAACTCTAACTCCAAGTTTATCTTCCTCACCCAAAATAATAACAATTATTTGTATATTTTAGAATATAGACAAGTTTTAATTGATAATACCCTACGAATTTTTATAAAAAAAAGAAACATATACTAGGCTTTGTGCTACTTCTAACCATATTTTTTACCCTATTTAATCTGGGTACATTACTTTTATAATGATTAAATAGTTTTCTTATACTTTATCTAGGATTGTTAATATCATCTAATAGAAGCCTAGAAGTTGTTATAGGGACCTTAATGGTGACACATCCAATGACTTTAACACCCTCAGTTGGGATTTTTATTTATATTGTAATAACATTAAGGCCTATCTAAATGGTTCATAGAGTTCATCAATTCCCTCCTTAATATCACAAAAATAACATTTGTTATTAATATCACTATAAATGTTTAGTATAATTGTACTAGAGGGGGTGAGTAGGGGGACATCCACTATGCTCTTTTTTGGGTATAATGGTTGAATACCTTAGTAGATGTATTCAAAAGACAGAAAATTCAAGTCATTTATCATGAATGACATTTTGAGAGATTTTAGAGCTCATTCAATTCCCTATTATGTTGTTGACATTTTTTTCTTAGAAGCTATTGATAAATCAAATTAACATTCATTTTTGGTAAACTATATTATTTCATCTATGTTATTCTAATCATTTCATTTTTATAAACATCAGAGTTAATTTTTTAATAGGTTTGATAAATACATCAACAATTTTTTCTGGATTTAATGCATCATTAAAATAAAAATAATCATTTTGTATTAAAATAAATCATTGAAATCACATGACTATACATTCATTAAAATAAAAAAAACTAGATTTTTTCAATTAATATCTCATCAAATTTTATCTCTGATGTCTCTTTCAAGACTCATGAAAGGATAATGAATTAATCATAGAAAGACTCACTAGAATACTACCTGGATAGAACCTTACTTATTTTGGATCCACTATTTTTTTAGAATTTAAAATTGTTTCTCGGATATTTCTTCAAAAACCAAATAGGTTCCCAACTAACACTCCTATCCAATTTTACAAGAAACCAACTAGATTTACTATTCCATTGTCAATATTTTTTCTCCTATACAAAATCAAACTATGATTTTGACTCGCTATGCAGTTAACCACCTTAAATAGCTTGAGTCAACTAATATGATTAATACAAGGAGCCAAATTTGTTCCTATATATTTAATGATATTTACCACTTCATATAAATATTTTCTAGAATAATTTTTTTTATTGATAACCAATATTATTCCTCTCTATATGGTCTTTTAGAACAAAAAAAATATTGGATAATCTTTTCAAATAGAACTTCATCTAAGCAGACCACTATTTTCCCCTATCGGGATTTTTTCATAACACATTTCCCACTGAAGATCAACTTTCCATCTTGGGTATGATCCCTTCTTCAATATCCATGCTTTATATGAGAGTTTTGGATAATTATAATCACATATTTATATAATATTATTTATCTAATAATGTTTCTATTTTCATATCCAGTATATTTTTATGTTAATTAGACTATAGACTGGGGGTGTCCACTTTCATGGAGTCTATTATTGATCTCAATCATAAATATGAGTTACATAATCATTTTATGGTCATAGTGGAAGCTAATTTTAATTATTTATTTAGAATGAATGAAATTAAATCATGCATGATGGTTACTCCCTCAATTATAATGGGATCTATTCACATGTTTTCAGGGATATTCAAATAACTTATAGTGGGCATAAATATGTTATTAATAACTATATTAATGAATTTCTCATCCCCAAACAACTTATTATTTCCAACATTCCCTGGAAACTAAATCAATGTAAATAGATTAGATGGATTCTAACACTATCACATTACATAAAAGTTGATGTGGATAGTTCCATGATGATATCTCATAGACTAGTTGCCTATAAAGGCATTTTTAGGAAGTGGTGGAGTTTAATTAATGGTATTATCTACTTCTTCTTTAATTATAACAATGATTATTATGATGAAATATGGTATTTTATCTATGTAATAATGTATACATGAGAAATCAAATAGCATGATCCATGGATTGAGCGTGATTGTAATTTTTATTCTTCTTGATCAGACACAAATCTTGTAATGTTCCAGGGCATATTTTCTCTTCTTAGAGGACTATTTGGGATAATATAAAATAGATTCTTTTCATTACCTCACAAATTTATGATAAAGTTAATATGGTTTCATATGCACTTCTTATGAGGTGGTTAATCTTTAGGGATCCATTTTTTCATATCATTAATGTGATGCTCATTACACTTACACCTCTTGAACATAGTTGGGGGCCTCTACACTTGCATCTCATATCCATCATTTAAATATATAAGAATTTTTTATTAGGATGGAATTGATCTCCTTACCATGTCATAAATCATCTCTATTAAATTTTTTATAATTATTATTATAATTATTATTATTGTTGTTTTTTTATTTTTTACTAATTTGTGATACGTTGGATTTGTACTCCCATATTCATTGCTATAATCACATAATTTACATACTAGCTTCAATGATTCAATATATTATCATACATAATTCTCTCAAAATTACATTTATCAAATAAAATATCGAATTTTATACATTTACAAGACCATTTAGGTTTAATTATTAATAGAGATAGGAAAAATTAGAGACTAATAAAGTGTATGTATTTCTCAACTAATGGACTTTTTTCCACTATATAAGAATTTATTTATTCCTCAAAAGACTTATCATATCCCAAAATTTATACACAAAATCTATTTTGTTATAAATATCATGTGTAAAAAATTTGTTCATAATTTGTAGAAATAATAAACACAATATGGGGAGAGCTTAAATGACCAGTAAGTGTAAACATATGTGATCTGAATCACAGATAATAAGTGAGCATAAGATGTGCATATTATAGAATATATGGATAACCAAAAATAATTATATTATAGAATTAAACTAAAATCCTAATATATCCATGGACACTATTGGAATTAGGGGTATTTATGATAGGATATTTACAACGAGATCCCATCATAAATAGTCTTTAGCGACAGGGGGCCATTGCAAATAGCCTATCGCAGAAAATGGTGTCTCCACTACTTTTTTTTGCAACGGGCCTATTACAAATAAGTCCCTCATTATATACATTATATATAAATAAACCTTTTACGACGGGGCAACATGCCTGTCACTAATAGTATTTACGACGGGGAAGTCCCCCATCGCAAATAAGTCTCTGAATATATTCATTATAAAAAAACCATTTTGTAAGAGGCCCACCGCAAATAGTATTTTCAACGAGCCCATCGCCCCATCACAAATACTTTTTTAAAAATTTTATATTTAAATTATTTGCGACGGGATCCCGTCATAAAAGGTCCCGTTGAAAATAAAAAACATAATAGAAAAATATTTAATAAAATTACGATTAATGAAAAAAATATATTCATATTATTAAAATTATAAAACATATTTTTTTTAAAAATCTCAAATATTCTCAAAAAAATATAAAAAAATCATCAAATATTATTATTATTATTAAAATAAATAGAAAATAAAGAATATAATAATGGAAAATATATTTAATAAAATTATGATTAATGAAAAATTAATATTAATATTATTAAATTAATAAAAAAATAAAAAAATATTAAATTTCTCAATATTTACAAAAAATTATAAAAAAATTAAAAAATAGTATTATTATTAATATTATTAGTAAAATAAACAAATATTAAAATATACAATACTAATAATAAATAATAAAAAATAAAAAATAAAAAAAATTAAATTATGCAATATTCAAACCCATATAAAAGATAGAAACTGTAAATAGTTCATATTACAAAAAATCTTGAATTCAAATGTTTTTAACATAAAAAAACATCACAGGGGTGTCATCTTCTGGAGGAGGTGGAGGTGCTGTAGGAGATGGTAGAGAAAACTCCATCCATAAACTACGAATCAGATGGCGCATGTACTCCATCCTCTTGTGATGTTGTTGCTACCGCTACTGCTCCCATCGACGCATCTCCTTCTCATGCTGCGGCTGCTGCTGACGCATCTCTTCATGCTTCTTCTGCAAACTCTCTATAAGTTCAGTTTGAGTTCGCAACTGTTTCTGATGCTGTGAGGCAGAAGATAATACCTCTCCAAGAGTTCCTCTCGAGATGGATTTAGACATCACAGTTGTACCATAATAAGTATCAGGAGTCAAATAAGAGCTTATACCAACTACTCGGCCCTTCTCAAAAACATATTGAGTCACCTTCTTCTATGTCGCCTCATAGAAATGGTGGGCACTGGTCTGATCAGTCGTCTCGTCCTGACTCTCATCCTGTGTCTGAGAGGTTTCAACCTCATATGATTCCTTCAATTCCAATTTGAAATTCAAATTGTGGAAATATTATATGTAGTTATTTGTCAAAATGAAAAAATAATACTTACCAGATTTTCTCTATGCGTACTAAATGTACAGATACCAGCTCGATGTGTCACCTCATGTCTCCCCCGGTTCTACCGACCCACTGAATATTTCATTTGAAATACACCACCCAACTAGTGTAAACATAATCCATCCAAAACGTGAGATGAAATGTACTATGGTTGGTGGGATCTACAAGACTCATCAAATTCTATCACTGCTGTTTTTTTAATGGTTGTCCTTCTCAAATTGTGCAAAAAACTGATTGAAACGGTCATGCATAGACACCTGCAATGCTGCGTGGATAGCTTCACAAATGTTATCATTTATGGGATACTATAAACCCTACAAATAATTTATAATATCAAGTTATTAATAAAATAAATTTCAAAATAAATAATATTTTTTTACGTACCAACCAATGATTGAACATGCTGAGCCACACATGAACGTTAATCTATTCCCATGTGATCCATTGCTATAAAAAATAATTTCGCAATATAGTGCTCCCCTGTCCTACAGCTACATGAGGAAAACTATGAAAAAGTAATAAATAATCAAACAATTAGTGTATATATAAATAAATTAATGAAAACTTACTAAAATATATAGGTTACCATTCTTCTATGTGCGTGGATCAAAGCCAAGACGTGAACGTCACTCGGGGATATGGTCAAGAATCATCAATCGCGCAAGACCATGCCCCTTCCGCGTTCCCCCTGAACTACCAATAGGATGAGGGTCAGATGATCCAAAATTCCCTTTATCCTATGGTAGCTCAGCCTCCTGCAACTCATGATATACATCATGGTCCATCTGAAACACAAAATGATTATTGTTAGCAGATAGTTGAAAATAAATATTATATATAGATATATATTATTTATGAGTATAACTAGCATTTAACTATGTCAATGTTCAACTTTATCATCATCTTCATATATGACGATGTTAATGTATTCATGTTCCTCTTCATCATCATCAATATCCATATGTGTTTCAGTTTCATCATCTCTTATCATTTCAATTTCATTTGCAATATCATTAACACCTTCATCATCATTGATACTTAATTGTGGGGTGTCATCATCGATATTCACATCTCCTTATGAGAAAGGATAGATTTTGAGTAGTCTTTTGAAAAATTTCCATTCCTTCCACTTTAGTGGAACCGCATTTAGTTTGAGTAAACTGATTTTCCCGAGATTTCATTTTTATTATGCTCCACCAATCACTCATGTCTCTTATATTAGCATAGTACATTTCATAATAAATGTGATGTGGTAGTTGAGCCAATAAAAATGGTTCATTTACTACAAGAATACTTTTATATTTAATATTGACTATTCCATGAGTCGGATGAACACGCAAGCCTCTATCATTATCCAACCACCGACATTTAAACATCGATATATAATTTTGTCCTAGATAACACAACTCTATAATTTAATCCAGAATTCCATACAAATCAACTTCAGTTTTTCTGTGATGTGATCGTCTCAAGTAAACTCCATTGTTCATTGTTTTTTTGATTCCCCATATTCACGTGTATAAAATCGAAAACTATTCACCACATATACATTATATGATTTAACTATTTCAGATGGTGGGTTACTCAATATATACAGTCTATTATAAATTTTATCAAAATATTAAGACACCTGAAATTTTTTAAAATAATTATCAATATAATAAATAATAAATGGAATTGATATTAAACCATCAATAATTTATGTTACAATTTTTTGAAACCTTTGAGAATTTTTTTTTCTGTGTTCTTGAAAAGAATATGTAATTTGTGGAAGTTGATTTGTGATATAGTTATCATATAACCTACAAATAAAATATGTTTACATACTGTAACATAAATTACAGAATAAGTGATAGAAGCAATCATAGTTAAAATGATGTCATTTCTTCACAATTGAGAATAACATATGTATGAGCTATGTGTTGTTCATCTTTTGAAATCCATCATTCATGAACTCCACCAAAACCAAGATTTGGCTAATTAAACCCTGATAATTGATTTTACATTTCTTCATTAACATTACCCCCGTTCCATCCCATTTTATTTTTTTTGAGGGATATTCATATTTGAGATAATAAGAGAAGAAAAAAGAAATTTTCTCTTGAAAATAAGCTTCCGTAATTGAGCCTTCAACTAATTCTTTGTTTCGTACTTTTTTTCATCAGTATCTCCATGCATCTCTCGAATGGGTACATCCATAGAAACTGTACTGGACCTCCACATTTAGCTTCATGTGGAAAGTGTAATATTCTATGTTTTATTGAGTCAATGAAAGCTGTTGGAAATATTTTTTCTAGTTTACATATAATTACAAAAACATCTTCTTTCAGTCTTCATAGAACATCGTAGTCTGTTTTCACTGCAGAAATGTATCAAAAAAATATGATATGTCTATTATCGAATCCCAAGTCATATAATTAAACAAACCTATGAATCAAATCATCACAATTCTTTCCATTATAACATGACAATCATTACTTTGTAATCTGGTAATATAACCATTCTTAACACATCTAACCAAATAGGTAGCATAGCCATCTAGTAGAATGAAAATATGCAATCCACTGACAAAATAATAAGAAAAAATAATTTGATAGTGTATAAGATGATTTTTGATTCATTATCCTCTGTGATCTGACATTTTATAATAGTTCATGTTCTGGTCACCTGCAAATTAGGGCAATATCTAATCATGATTTTAAAGTATCTCTGGTCTTACCTAGTGTATCTAAAACTGTATCAAATAAATTACCAAAATATATTTTCTCAATATGCATGAAATCTAATATGTGTAGGACCAATAAATCAGGCCAATATGGAAGATCCCAAAAAATGATCTGTTTTATCCAATTATGATTTTTCCCAAAGCCTTGAATTTTCTTTTTGTTTAATGTTAGCCCAAATGTGATGGGGGTAATAAAAATAAAACTGATTGTAACTATGTACTTGATATCATCTTTGGATTTTCATCCCATTAAATTATGAATTTTCTAAAATGGTATTTTTTCCTTCAAAAAGGATGATCAGTTGGAAGAAATCTGCGATGACAGTCAAAATAGCAAGGGTTTTTTCCATTGATGAGCATAAAGGCTATGTTTTCTTTCATCCAATAAGGACAAGATTTTGGACTGTGTGCACTCCAGCTAGATAACATTCCATATGTAGAAAAGTCACTAATTGTCCACATCAAAGAATCTTTTCCTATGAAATTTTATTTCGCAGCAACATCATATGTACTAACACCATTACTTCATTATGCATTTAACTCTTCAATAAATGGTTTCAAATAAACATCAATGTTATTTTTCGGATGTCCTGGGATTAAAAAGGTCAAAAAGATATAGGGATCTTTCATCAACATCCATAGAGAAAAATTGTATGGAGTTATAAAGATAGGACAACATGAATACCGACTACCATAAGAACCAAACGGATAAAAAACTCTCAGTAGAAAGACCCAATCGCATGGTTCGGGCTTCTAATGGAAAAAAGGATGTCGACAGTCAAAATGATTCCATAAATCACCATCAGATGGATGATCCAAGCTTTTATTGGTTGAAATATTGGTTTTTTCTATGATATCATTGATGTTGTGTACTGAGACATAAATAAATGTTGAACCCTAGGTGTAAGGGGGAAATATCTCAATGATTTTACAAGAATCGATCTAGACTTCCCTGGCTGAGCTTCATTATACCTCGATTGTACAGATATGGGAAAACTATCCAATGACTCATTTTCACCAGAATATAAGATGCAATCATTTTAACTTGCATGAATCATCCGATAACTATGTCCTAGATTACAAACCAACCTCTTTATCCCATAGTAATTTGTAGGCCACACATTTCCTGAAGGTAATAGTTTTTTAACCAAAGAAAATATCTGATCAAAACAATAGATTGACACTACATTATCTGATTTCATAGCAATAAAGTTTGAAACCGCTTCTAATTTTTTTATCTTTCAACCAGAATATAATGCATCCTCAATAGAACTCAACAACTCATAAAATTTGGATGGTTCCAACTCAGGAGTAAAATCAATATCATCTGTAGTTTCAGTTTGTTGAATAGATGGACCTACAACATCATGTACTAAATTTTGAAATCGTGATGGATCCAAAATCTAGTTATTAGTATCTTCTCTGTAAATTCCTTCACCATTTTGATACCAAAAAACATAATCTAGTTGAAGACCAAACCACAAGAGATGTCCCCCAACCTTGTCAAATTTGTCAGACATTCACAGAGAACATTTTTTATAAGGACACTTAATTGTGCCTTCTAAAACATATTCTAGTTTTGATGATGCAAATGATAATAAATCTTTATCACCCTCAATATATACCCGATTTAAACCCGAACCATTTAGATTTCTACACTGATTTATCCAAGCGCGATCATCTAAAAATGATTGATGACGATTTCCTTGTTCAATATTTTTCAAAAAAATATAAAATCATCACTATTTTGGAATAATTTGAAATTATAAAAACACTATATGAAAAAACCAGATAAATAATTACTTATACTTTTTAATAATTACCATTAACTTTGGGCGACACAATTTCTAGAGGATTGATGGCTACTCTTTTGTCTGACGGCTCATTTATATGCATCTTTCTCACACTGAAATCACAATGAAGAATCTTCTAGGAGGTACACTTATTCATTCTCATGCATACAAGAATGTATATGCCTAACTCCGGGAAGATTCTTCATTCTGATTTAAGTGTGAGAAAGATGCAAGTAAATACGCCCTCGGAAAAAATAGCCCCCTTTTCGTCGATGAATCATCTTCTTGCAACTATCACCGCATGAAAACATTATAAAAAATGTGGGCCTACAAATGCATATTCAAACATGAGCATACTGGATTGGATATGCATATGTTAAAAAATACTTTTCCTAATTTTTTTAGTCGGTGGACGTTGAAAGAAGAAGATTCATCGAGCAAAATAACTGTCATCAATCCACTGGAAATTGTTCCATGTTATTACAAGTTATTAAAATTTATTTCTATTTATTTCTAATTATTGCTAATTATTGCTAATTATTGCTAATTATTCCTAATTATTCCTATTTATTCCTATTTATTCTTAATTATTAAATATTATTACTATTTATTACTAATTATTACTAATTATTACTAATTATTATTGTTTATTACTATTTATTAATATTTATTACTATTTAATACTAATTATTAATAATTATTACTAATTATTACTAATTATTACTAATTATTAATAATTATTAGTATTTCTTCTTATTTATTACAATTTATTACAATTTATTTTTATTTATTCATATTTATTACTAATCATTACGAATTATTACTAATTATTACCAATTATTGGTAATTATTCCTATTTATTCTTATTTATTTCAATTTATTCCTAATTCATCCAAATTATTACTATTTATTTTTAATTATTTGTAATTATTACTATTTATTTCTAATTATTACTATTTATTTCTAATTATTACTATTTATTTATAATTATTACTATTTATATCTATTTATTGCTATTTATTGATAATTAATCCTATTTATTACTAATTACTAATTATTATTTATTATTCCTATTTCATTCTAATTATTCCTAATTATTTCTAATTACTATTAATTATTCTTATTTATTTCTATTTATTACAAATTATTCCTATTTATTACTAATTATTTATAATTATTACTAATTATTCCTAATTATTACTATTTATTACTAATTATTGCAAATTGATACTATTTTTTCTAATTATTACCATTTATTTCTAATTATTACTAATTATTACTATTTATTACTAATTAATCCTATTTATTGCTAATTATTACTAATTACTACTATTTATTTCAAATTATTCCTGATTATTACTATTTATTACTAATTATTCCTTATTATTACTAATTATTATTAATTATTACTCATTATTCCTTTTTATTACTGATTATTCCTATTTATTATTAATTATTTCTTTTTAATATTAATTATTCCTTTTTATTGAAAAGTAATACTAATAATTTCAATTTATTATTACAAATTAATAATGTTAACAAAACAATTTAAATCTAATTTAATTACAACTAATCAAAAATAATTAAATATAACCTAAAAAAGGAAATAAATACTAAATAAAATAAAATAAACATACCTATAAACTTGATCTCCTATTGATGTAGATGGATTCACAAATTTTTCGTTAAAAAAACTAACTCAAAAAAAATTTCACTCGGAATATAGAGTTGAGAGGGAGAGAGAAAGTGAGATTTGAGAGGAGGATTCGAAAAAACTTATGGGGGTTTATATAGGTTGTATTAGTCGCTACGAAACTATTTGTGATGGGCTACCCGTCGCAAATAGTATTTGTTGCGACGGGAACCATCGAAAAAACCTGCACCCGCATTAATTACAGTCAGTGGTTAATAAAGTATTTGCGACGGAACCCATCGCAAAATGTACATGTCGACAAATTTTTGGCAACGAAAGAACATCCTGTCGCAAATACCAATTTACTGCCACCAAGTATTTGCGATGGGGTGTTTCCACCATCGCAAATAACCTTCCCACAGTTTGACGAGTGAACTACGCCAAAAGTTTTGCAACAGGACCCCAAATCCCATCGCAAAAAACCGAATATTTGCGATATGAAGAATCCCCCGTCACAAAAAGCTATTTTTAACGTAGTTGGATAACATTTTAAATGAATATATCAAATGGATATTAATAATTGTTTACTTAGATATGAAATCAATATAGTCATACCACTAATTTTAGTCTCTAAACTAAGAAACCATTATCTTACCATAAAGGCCATGTGCTTAAGAAATAACTTATTCTTAGAAGTCATTCACCAAAAAATCCAATCTAGTTTATATCATGATACCAATTGATGAATATTTAGTCTATATAATGTTGATCACCACTCATCACTTGTTTATGTTCATTTCATTTATCATATGAGATAATGAGTACAAAATATATAATCGACTTTGTAAATAATCATCAACATTAGAATAAGAAAATATAAAATGCCAACATATTACCATGTCTTAATTAAATGGATCACATGAGCATAAATCATCCGGATAAATAAGGTGTATTGTTAAACAAAACATAATCAACATTCCTGAGAAATCATTTAACATCCCTTTCGAATTAACAAAAATAAATATTTTCAATAGTCCCCCCTTCAATAAATTGAATTGTTTCGCATGTAGGTATCCCTCAAGTAAAACCATATGGAGAAATGGAATATTATTTTTTTAATAATTCCAACAATTAATTGATTTATGAAATTTAAATGAACAAACAATAATTAATGAAATTTAAAATATGGTATTTATAATGAGAATACATTAGATAAAAAGTTATGAATATTAATGGAGGGTTGTTATAACGCCCTGACCCAGATGCCAAGTGATGTTGCATTATTTTAATGCATTGGCATGATTACAAGGAATCAAATCCTATATGACCGATCAATTTAGCATCCTTTAAAAATATATTACGTTGATTAACTATATATTACAATTCAAAATATTAAATATAACATAGATAATTCTTTAAGAATTCCATTATTCTCCTAGGTTCACCCTCAACATCAAACATAAAACAATTTTTTGCATCCTGGGAAATAATACATAATAAAGGAGTGAGCTCATATGCTCAGTAACAGTAACCAATATAGTAGAATCCATCATAAATAGGCATAAAAAATTAAGGTTAGGTATAAAACTGAAACACATGCCTTTTAAACATAATCTTCAGCATAATATGGAAATAATAAATCAAATAATGTCATATGAACATTCACATTTATATTCTATATTCAAATAATCATATATAATATCAATATCCAATCTCATAATGATGGAATGTATAATGATGGACACTTGAAACTCACCATAGTGGCTTGATACTAAAAATATAATATTTTCAAGGCTTCATTCCAAGAATTTAATACATTCATGGATTTATGACAAGGATCTAATACATTCAATGCATCATGCTAGGAATATAATAATATTGTAAGGCCTTAGCCAAACCCATATCTATTTTGTTTTAAGAAATATACTGAAGCATCTAGTGGATATAGTTGTAAACAAATTTCAATTAGTAAGTCCAATACATTCCTTGTAGGAAAATGGTGAAACATAAACAATATAATCATTGGTGTTAAAAACTAGTATAAGAAATATGAATACATTAACGATAAAATAGTAATGGTATCTAAATAGAACATCCACAATAAACTGATCATAAACCATTGAATAAAATATGAAAAAAGATATCACAATAGATCATTCTAAATTAATCAAAATCTCCAAAAAAATGTTGAAATAGATGAAAATACTCTAATGAAACCATTAAAAATATCTTTGGAAAATATTCCATTTTCAATGAAATCATTGATTTAAAAGTTGGGCATTTATAACAAAATAAATTTAAAAATATATTTTTGAATCAAAGTGACCCACACCACTTTGAAACGTTTGAAATTAAATTACATTTTAAAACATTCATGTCCATATAATTAAAAATATATCCTAATTATGAAAACATGGATATTAATGAGAATGATTTAGAAGAATAAATCAACAAAAATTTAGAATGATGTTTTAGTTAAATATTCCCTTACATAAAACATTAAAAATATTCCATTTGAAAAATAAGTATTGTAATTAAAAATAGACAGAAAATTTTCTTTATAATCCTCATATACATATACGTAAATATTCATGATAATATTAAGAATATTGAAATGGAGAAAGTATTAATTCTATAAAAATTCAAAGCATTCCATACCAATTTAAACATTTAAATAATAATCCCAATTTCTTCAAATTAATCTTTAAATTCCATGAAGTTAAATTTATTCATTATATAAAATATTAAATGAGAAATACGTACACCATGAACAAAATAATATTTGATTAACATGACTTATATATCACGAAAATTAAAAGTGAGAGTGAAATCCCTTAAATTAGATTCGATACATTATGTACATATCTGAAACTCCTTTATAATGTTATTAAACATATTATTATCATATAAAATAATCCTAATATTTTCAAAAAAATCATATATGATTCATTTATGACTTTATATTTCTCATTTGTTAACAATTCAATGTAAAAGTAAAATTTCGGATAACAAATGCTTTGCTTATCATATGTGTTTTGACTTATTATTGATCATATTACTTAAATCGTGATTTAATTACTTAAAGAATGTAAAATATGATTTATATATCATATATATTAGAAAAATGTACATAATATATAGATATATTAAATGGAATACACCATTAATTGAGACGGTAGGCCATACATACGCATGAATTTTGTTTCCATTTTCTTATCCTATTAAATGGAAGTTATTAAATAACATATATGTGTATGTATATATTATTCTACTAGCATTATTATGTCATCAATTTCATTATTTTTCATAAAATATATTTCTATATTCATTCTTTAATGGTTAATGTGGAGGATGAATCTCATCTCATCGTGGGGACGACAACCCTACTACAATACTTGGTTTATCAAATGTTAGGTCTTTAATAGTGCTATCTATAAACACTGTTAAGGACCCCCTTTGTCAGTGCTAAAAAAAGATGTTATAGGAGGATCGTTATCAGTTATTTTTCACAATTACCTATAAATGAGGTATTTTATCAGGGCTTTTAAATAAGGGATGATAAAGGGGGGTTTATCAATGATTTTTTAGAAGCACTGATAAAGACACCCCTTTATCAACTCTTTTTTACAACCAGTGATAAAAGTATAACTCAAAAAATTTATATTTCACTAAAAATAATATATTTATATAAAAATACATTTATATGGGTATAAATATAAAAAAAATATATATTTAAATATTCATTAGATAAGTTAAATAGTCATTTACACATAATATATAAGATATTTTTGAAAATGGATTACAAAATAACTAAAAAATATTTTTATTTCATAATTTCCTTATTACTACAGTGTAATATATAGTTAATATCTCTTTTAGGATAAAAAATTAAAAAAATTAAAGATCTATAATAAGTTGAAAACATAACTCAACATTCAAACGACATTAAATTTTGTTTTGGGTGTCCGTTTGTGATATACCAAATATCAAATCGAAGCCTGCAACAAGAACTATATGTTGGAGACACAAGGGGATGTTTAATAAAATTTTACATGGCCTAAAACGACCCATAAGGCCTCCAAAGCTGACTTTTAAGTCACTGTATACTGATTTTTTGACCTAATCATGATTTTACGACTCTTTTATGGGGGATATTTCACTTTTTGGTGGGGGCTAAATTTATTCTCAGGGATTACATTCATATTTATATAATGACATCTAAAATTTATAAATTTTTAATGTAATATTATATATAATAATATATATTATAATATCTATAAATATATTATATTCACACATAAAAAATTTATTTTATAAATATGTAATTAAATTTATTTACATTTAATATATATTTATTAATATATAAACATAGATATAAATATATAGATAAAAATTGTGATGAAATGTATATAAATATATAGGTATATCATAAAGTAAAAAACAAAATAGTATAGGGGAGTGTGAAGGGCTTTGATTTATATAATGGAGGGCTAGTGTTTGAAACTTGGTGGCATCAGGGGCGTACATGGGAGGCTGGGATTATAAAGAACTGGTAAAGGTGTGGGGGAAGTGTTGATAATGTGGTTTGGGTGGGAAGTGCTGATAATGGGGGGGAGAGGTTGGCCCAAGTAAAAAAAATTATATAACCTTTATCAGTGGGACCTTTTTCAAATATTTTTAAGTACTGATATATGTTTTATGCTTTTAATAATGGTTTTATTATCTGTGCTTTTTTATTGCTGATAAAGTCCATTTCAGTCAATGTGAAAGGATGATTTTGTAGTAGTATAATCCTTACATTGACAAGAGTGATAATATCATCTCTATAATTTTTAAATTGTATGTAAATGGAAATTATTTTACATATAAAGAATAATAATCCTCTCATGTTGATTATTTATATCCATTGTATTAATAATTATACCCATTTAAATAAATCAGTGATGGGAAACAAGTTACACCCTGGCATGAAGACAATACCCGTACATACAAAAAAAAATGGTGGTATTTTTTTCATAGGATGGGAAAAAAGATGAATATGATTGTCCCATTATAATAACAAAATCTCATAATAAAAATGATACAATTTTTTTTAATTTAATATGGAAGAATTAGAAGAAGAATGTAACATTGAAAGAGTTGGTAAAACAATTACCTCTTCTTCGAGTTTCTCCTTTTGATTTTCATTAAATAGATTTTTAAGTTGGATTTCGTCCAAAATTATGGCCTCTAGGATGGAGTGATGTACGTTGGGAAGAGAAATTGGCAGGTTTTTTCCAATAAAAAGGACATTTAGAGGTGTGGATAAAAGATGAGATGTGTCCTTTTATAAGAGAGGGGATGTGCACTTTAGGAAACTCTAAAACTAATAATTTATAATGAAATGTTTTTTGATTTCAAATAGCTCAAAAATGAGATATTTTAAGGATAATATGAGTATGGGTCTAAATCCTATCAGAAAATAGAACATTTATATTTTTTGTTTATTTTAAACCTTATCATTTTGATTTATCCTTGTTTAATCTAATTAATTTTAATTGTGGTAATAATATTATAAATATTAAATTGTTATAAATTAAGACTTATATGGTGTTATTTGACCATAAATGAAAACATTAAAAATTTTAGTGCTTTTAATTATCAATTTTTTATTTTAAAATATTTTTTTGATTTTTATATAATATAATAAAAGGTTATATTTATAAAATACAAAATCTTTCATTTCTTACAATATTCATTACTTTGACATTAAATAAAATCCAAAAATAATGGTAGCTTTGAAAAAACCATTTAATATTCTCATAACATGTCATAATAACCTATAGAATTTTTTGAAAACCTCGATTATGTAAAATTATATTTATTTTAATATTTTAAAAATTAGTTAGTTAATATTTATATTAATAAAATAATTACATCTTCACTATTGTGTCATTATTAAAGGTAATTATTTAGTCTCATAAAATTTTAAATAAATTACTATTATGTAGATAATTCTTTTATATTATTTTATAGTATTAATTATTGAATTTATCTTTAGGTTATACATTTATTAAAATTATTCTTACTAATAAGAAATGAGAGTGTGACACTTTGTCACGTTCATTAGTTTTAATAATATATATTTCATTTTCATGGTAAAAAACCGATTAAATGATTCAAAATAGAACATTATGATACCATTAACATTATTCTAGTTAGTTTTATAGAATATTTATTCTTATTAAATTAATATAATTTACTAAAATATTATTTATTTTAAAGTATTGTAAATGTTAATTTTGAAACTATTCATTATTTTGGCTTATAAAAAAATTTAATCATCCAGATATATTTGATCCTAGAATTATAAACCATTACTAGTACATCAAATTAAACAATATAAATCATATATGACATTATATCACTAAAATTATATTTATATTAATATTATGAATATAATTTATGTGATTCTTCTTTTAATGAATCAATTACAACATCATCATTAAGCCAACTTTCAATTTAATTATTTGTTTTATAAAATTATAAATAAATTACGATAATGTAAATAAGAAATTTAAATTCTAATTACTATTTATAATCATCCATATAACTTATATATCCTCATTATAAAATATTTGACTTGTTAAAAACATATGTATAACAAAATTGGGATTTTTAAAAAAAATATTATAAATATATTAATGCCATCTAAGTGGATCCATGTGGTCCCAAAATTGAAAAAATGAAACTTTTAGTCAAAAAACACTCATATAATGTAATTAGGACAAGTGTTATGGTAACTTTATAGTTATATTATATTATTTATCCTACTAGTTACCATATTTACCTTTAATTGTGGAAAATAAAATCACTAAATCTACAATTCTCAAAAAATTATACTGATCATATTGGACCACATTTTTTATATTGATTACAACTATGTGTGTACATGTTTTTAATTCAAATTACAGTAGTGGTAAAATTACGTTTAATTCTAATCCTGTAAATGTGGCTAGAAGGATGGTAAAAGAGACCATCAAAAGTTAAATAATTTTTTATCCAATTTTGTTAGAAAAATAGTTTCAATGACCTATAATGGAATAATATATGTATTACTTATCTATTTTGAAATTAAATTACATTTCAATTAAAATAAATATTTAAAATAAAATGTCGATTATTAACAACAATGTAGTATTTTTCACTATACATCAATAATTAAAACATTTTATAAAAATGAAAAACATTCACCCTAAGATGCTTTTGATATTAATAATTCAAATATTAATTTTATTTTCAAAAATAAAATATATAAATTTTATAATGTGTTTAATACTATTCATAACCTATTTTTAAATGGCTAGTTTGATAGATCATGGTGCGCTCGAACTCAGCGTGGTATGCATCATAAGCTATAAAAATTCATTAAAAAGGTAACATAACAAGAATTCATATGGTTTAATTGTGCTTAGGAAAGAAAAAAGTAGTTACTAATTATATTTTTTATATAAAATAACATTAAATATACCATCTAGAGAATTAAATATGTTCGATGAAAAAACAACCCCATTATAATAAATGAAACATATATGTATGTGAACATAGATTAGAAACATCATTAAAATATTATTTTTTTACAGTATCACACTAGAATGGATCAAGAATATAATTGATTTGTACCATGATATATCTAAAAAATTATAAGTATACATTTTTTATAATTAAGTCATGTAACATAGATCTTGTGAGTGTAAATCATTTTGAATATGAAAAAAATGGAGGGTAAAACAAAAAAATCATTTAGAAAAAAACATTAACATTAATGTAAAATAAAAACATACAAAACAAATTCAAAAATAAGTTTTTAAGATGTGAAGTTAGTGTTTTTAAAAAAATTACTTTAAAAAATAATATCTAATAATGGAGTCTAGAAATTATCAAATAGTTTTCTATAGTAAATGAGTATCCAAAGATAAAACATTTTTTTATGAAAATAATATTTTTAATAATTTTAAATTACCTTTTTTAAAAACCCATATTGTAAAAAGATTAGTAAAACCTTCATTGAATTAAAATTTCATTTTAAAAAAATGGACAATAAAATACCATTCCATTAATATTAGTGTGTTACAACCCATTTATGGAATAATAATTTTTAATATAATATTTTATAACTCAAAGAAAGGATATATGATATAGTAATCTCCTTTTTGGGAAACATACATAATAAGGCAAGAACTATTCAACATGTATTTTTGTGGTAGGAATATAAATCCATATAAAAAATGAGATAATACCACATAATATATTCAAGGGTACTATTTAATTAAATTATACGAAATAAGTTTAAGAGAATGATTGGAAATCAATTAAAGAATGTTGTGTTTCAAAAATTACATATTACTAGGGTAATAATGTAAAAAAACATATTTTGAAGGAACAATGATTTGGATTATAATATCCCATAATATATAGATTAATATGATAAAATATACCCATGAGAGTTTTATATACAATATTATAAAAAAGGTGCATAAAATTTATTTTGTCTCAAACAATCGGAATTGAGACCGAGAAAACCCATAACCTATTTTTGATTCATTCGATGCATGATACTAACATACTAAATAATAATATTATGTTTATTGGAAACCTTATTAGGAATTTTATTATTATATAATTCATTTAATAAGAAAAATTTATTATCATATTCAATTTATTATATATTATTTTCCTATGGATTCGTGAAAATTGAATATGTGTCGCCTTATTTAGGAAATTTTTGCATTCGAAGAAGGTATTTTAAAAATATTTCAAATGTTAAAATGAATTTTCACAAATAATAAACCAATATTTATTTTATTATTGAATAAAAATAATAAAAATAATATTTATTTCCCCATAGTAATCCATGATAATGTTTTATAGCATTTTTATGTAAGAGGTTAATGCAACCGAAACATGACCACACAATATCTCAATGGGTGAGTATGGGTATAATATAAGAATAAATATATTATTAATATCTTTTTAATTGTGGAATCATATTTTAAGTGGGTTTTAGAAATAAATAAAATCATCATAAAAAATTAAATCTCTTACTTCATGGGGGTGGTAGTCTACACAACACATGGTAAATGTTCAATTGTTTTTATAAATGGATGTAAATGAATAAATATAGGTTTTATCATTATTATAATAACATTTTAGTATAAAATTATAGTGAGAGTATAATATTACTATGTTAAGAATAGTATTTTAAGAGATTTATTGACAATTAAATGTTAAAGGATTAGGTAATACTCATGTGAGGACATTGAACTCTTTCTTAAAAGAATCCCGGGAAATGAAAGGATTAAGATAACTAATTGAAACCAAAGTGCTGAAAATATCATCTTCCTAGGTGGTCATAATTATCACAAACACCGAAATATATTTATAACACCTTTTTCAATAATTTTAGTATTTCTATTTTTGTATATTTTCTAGAATTTTTTTTCAGAACAAATAGATGGATCAAAAGGTATGTAGAGGATCTTATTGATGTACCACTCCTGTAGGTACCAATGACTAAGTAGTGGACCACAACAAATCTAAAATGGTATATAGATATAACACATTTTCTATCTAGGTTCCAAAGGTGTTTTTCTGGACACACCAATGAGCTGGTATAAAGTGGATAGAACACCTTTTCAATCAAGGTGGCACAAACTGGCTGATGGCCCTCACTGGATACCTGGTAGAATTATAGAAGAAAAACAATAAATTTTTATATGGACTTCAATGTCATGAATTGACTCTGGATGTATTATTTCAACCCTAAAAGGTTTTATATTGGTCTTAAGTCTATTTTAGGCTATAAATACACCCACATGGGTTCTTGGATGGGTATAGATAAATTAATGATCATTTTAGATCCCTCCGGTGAAACATTGTGTCATTTTCAAGATCTCTTGTACTCTTCAATTTCATCATCCCACTCTTTATTGATCAATTTTTTTGTAGGAATGATATTGGAATTATATGTGATTTCATATTATAAATATATTATTCTTTAACTTTTCCTGGATTCTCAATGCAATTGAGTGTGAGGGGACTTGGTGATCATAAGATTATTTGAGAGAGAATGGTTGTTTATTACCATTTGACTGTGAATGGTTTAGTGAACACTACCATAAAAATGTGGGAAATTATAGTTTATTTATTCCACCATTAAATATAAATAGAAATTAGTTTTCTTGGTGCAATAACTAATAACCATGTGGAATAATTTTTTTTCTTCCTACAACGACAAAAACATAATGTATATTTGGTTTCTTTGGTACAAATATTAAAACATTTGTGTATTGCATTCATAAAAGTTTTTATAGGTGCTGCTAAATGTAATTATTTAATACAAAACCTCTCAATTATAATGATTGGATGACATGTAGGGATTTTTTTATCCAATAATTTATCAATGTATTTTATATTAATTATTCACCTATATTTTAAATCTTTCATTTTAGTTTATTACTTTCATTTTATAAAATTTTCCAAGTTTAGATTCAATTTCTATAATATTTTTTAAATAAATTCACCACACATCCATATTTACATGACTAAGAATTGGTATCATAGACTAACTTGGTTTCAAAACATTAATTGGTTTCATAATACGAACAATTAAGTGTAACTTTTACCATGAATGAGAAAGATGTTATGAAAGTACACACAATTGGCAGATCTTCATAGATTAGAGGATCAAACCATGGTTATTGGAAAACAAGAATACATATATTTCTTTTAATTATATGAAATATAATTTGGAAAATGGTTATGCAAGGTTATTTTAACGCCATGACCCCAAAATCATGGATCTGGTGAATTAATGTTTTACATTGGAATGATAACACGAAATCAGGCCCCGAAGGAACGATCAGTTTAGAAGTCCTGGAAAGCCTTATTATAGAAATTATACTCATAATATAATTGAAAATATAAAATAAAAACATGACACATAATAAGAAGAAAAAAACAATATCCTTGAATCTTAATTAAAGTATTCCCCTTCATAACCTATGGAAATGAAACATAACAAGGGTGAGCACAAATAATCATTAATCACTACTGGAAATCAGATCTTTCCCAACACTTATATACACCCTTTCCCAACGGTTCTCCCAAACAGTTGGGAAAGGGGGGTCTTTCCCAACGGTTTGGGAGAACCGTTGGGAAAGGGGCCTCAAAACACCCCTTTCTCAACGGTTTGGGAGAACCGTTGGGAAAGACCCCCTTTCCCACCCCTTTCCCAACGGTTCTCCCAAACCGTTGGGAAAGACCCCCCCCTTTCCCAACGGTTTGGGAGAACCATTGGGAAAGGTCACTCTTTCCCAACGGTTCTCAAGAACCGTTGGGAAAAAGCATCAAAAAAAAAATCAACATTCAGCCTGGAACATTACACCCAACCAGAACCTATCCCAACGGTTTTGAAAACCGTTGGGATAGAGCTATCCCAACGGTTTTGAAAACCGTTGGGATAGGTTCTTTACTTTTTCCAGATCCACTAACCGAGAACATTATATAAATCAAAATTTAATATAATTATGATAATACATATATATATTTATGAAATTATGTTTACAAAAGTGATGTTAGCTTAGTGGTTAAGTCGTTCGATTATAAATGAGGGGTCCTGGGATCAAATCCCAGCGGATGTTTTATTTTTGGAATTTATATACCAACGGTTCCATTACCGTTGGTATAGATTTCATATTACCTATACCAACGGTTCCCAAACCCGTTGGTATAGGTCTATACCAACGGTTTTCGGAAAACCGTTGGTATAGACCTATCCCAACGGCTTACTTGGCTACGGTTCTCCAAACCGTTGGTATAGGCTATACCAATGGTTTGGAGGCCTATACCAATGGTTCCAAACCGTTGGTAAAGGTTAGTTTTCCAGTAGTGAATGGTATGTAAATTGGATGAAATAATGAATACATTTACATGAAAAGGTAAAAATATGATAAAAAATTCCATTCAAATAACTAGATATTGAAATATCAACATGGAAAGGTAAAAAACTGAAAACACATGCCATTAAATAAATTAACTGAAAATAGAAAACATCAATAGATATATCGATGAAAAATATCATGGAGAAATAATAATTAAATTCTAAAGTAATTATATTTTGTATTATTGGACAACATGTTTCTCGGGAATATGATACCATTACTATCAATTGACAGTTTAATTATTCTAATTTGGGAAACTAATTTCTATCATGGGACTACTGATGCATTGAGGGATTGCATTATCTAGTACCCAACCAATAAGGATATACTTAAAAGGAACCATAAACATGTATTTATTGTCCAAATAATTCCACACATATTTAATAAACATTATGTATTTTAAAAAAATTATATGAATTTAATTGATGATAAAAATTTATCAATAATTCCATAGTAAATCAAATAACTATCAAAGTGAGCAATGTATGTAAAATGATATATGGTTTTGGAATTAATAATATACATTATTTTAATAAATAGATATTCAAAGTAAGTGAGATTTCAAAGATAATCATTAAGGACATTTTTGAGGAAAATGTATTTAAACATCCTAGAGTGTCCAATACACTTGAAACATTTAAATCAAGATTCCCATGAAGGGATTTTTTTATTCCATTATAAAAAATTATTCATGATATAACATATCAAACTGTGTATTAGATACTGTACACAAAATAAGTATGTGGTGTATATGGTGTATGCCTCACAGAAAGAAATGTTATCCATTAACTTAACTATCCTTTTATGGTATTTTTCCTCAGGTATATTAGTTTAAAATGGTTTACTAACTTATAAAATAACCACAATCGTGTTTATAATATCATATATTAACCTTTTACATTCTTTTTTACCTGCTTGTTAACACACTTCAATTATTTTAACTATTTTGGGAGTAAATTGCCTAGTTTTCTCAAGTATGTATTGACTTGTTATTTCTTACTACTATTAATTAGATCATGATTTAATCATATCCAAAATGTAAAAAATTATTTAATTATCATATATATTAAGTAACTAACAGTTTATAATAATCTATAATGTTTGGCCATAAGAAATGAAATGCATTGTTCATGGTGTTGATAGGTCGTACGTACGCATGAACGCTACATTCGTTTCTTTTTCATATTAAAATAATTAAAAGTAATATATATATATATATAATAAATATATTATATCTATGTTATATATTTTAACTTTTTTAATAAAAATCATCCTTAATACGTTCTATGTTTAGAAAGAACGAGTCACATCATTTTGAGGATTCTGTAGTCAACACTTCCACAAACGATGTTATCGTATTAATAAAAAAGTTCATGTATACTGTTTTGTGTTATAAAATAATTAAAAATCATAAATATTGATTAAATATCATATTTAAAGAATATAAATATTGATTCCATGAAAATGGCCTCCACGAGAGGTGGTAAAAGAAAAATTAACAATTATAGTTTCATGAGGCGGTAGTTCCCCAAACACAAAAATTGTGTATTTCATTTACATTAGATGGAAGTGTTTGTATGTGTAGGTATAAACCTTCACATAAAAACGTACTAGAATACTTATGAAACTTTATGTTTTATATAATCATGGAATATTAATATTTGAGGGGGTGGATAATGGAAATAAAACTAAAGAGATGAAGGAAATATGGTACCTCTTAATCGAGTAATTTCATTTAGTTTGTACCAAAAGGACTCCATGGATGGATTTTTGACCAAGGGGGAATTATTGGATGATGTTATGGATGCTGGGGATCTATTTTTATAGATATTTTTTTGTGCCAAATTTACATGATATGTTAGAGGAATTGAGAGGAGAGGTGTCCTTTTATAGTGCAGGAGGTGTGATATTCTTCTAATATTTTCACAATAGAATCCATAAACATTTTTCATATTTAATGAGGATCCATTAATGGTAAAATGTCATTTCATGAGGTAATAGGTTCTATATATTCACAGAAAATGGTTGATGGAGATATTTCTAGGTTATTTGGGCCCTTAATATTAAGGTTTAGTCCTTTATTAAGCTTAATTTTACCATAATTATTGTAATTAATTATAATTACATTCACATATCATTTTGGTAAAAAAATATGACCTTACTAAACATTATAAATTATTATAATTCTATATAATTTATTAATTTTTTCATATTCCAATAACATATTTCGTGGAAATTAATTTAAATTTATTCCCATAGACGGTATCACAATGCAGGTTTCTATGGTAAAAACCTGAAAACGTTTGATATGGTTTACAGTCAATTACAATGTGAATTTTATTTTAATGACCTGAATTGAATTAATTTTTTAAAATATGTTGAAATTATACTATAAAGAAATTTAATATATAATTTATCTTTAGAACTAAATTATGATGAAAAAAAATTGATCTGAAATTCACTATTTTCACTATTCATTAAAAATAAAACATACTAGAAAAATATCAAAAACTCACCATAAGTTAATTTTTATGTTTATAATACAAATATGAATTATTTTTTGACATATTAAATTTATAAAATATTAAAAAATTATATTTAAAAAGGGTTCTTAATTTAATGCTGGAAAAATAACATTAAACAAATATAGTATTATATATGTAATATTGGATTAGTTCTTATCTTATTAATATATAAAATATATTCTATTAGTATCATAATATTTTTTTACATATATAATATATAAATTTACAATATAAACTCTTTCAAAAATTATAATTTATATGAATTTTCAAAAAGTGACTAAATAATGATTTGTTTAAATCAGGTGTTGTGTGTATTGAAATGATATCAGAAAAAATATAAATTAAAATATGGTAAATTATTGTGGTTATACATTCATATCTACTACTAAAAATTCAACCTCAAAATATTAGGATTATTACCTTCCAAAACATGTGTGTGTTTTTCCTTTATAGAATCATCTGGTTCCCATGTTGCTACTTCCATTTTTTTATTTATCCAGAGAACTTTTACCGGGCGAGTAATTATACCCCTCAATATATTATATCTGGTATCAAGAATACAAATGGGTTCTTCTCAATATTAATGATCAAATTCCAAATAAATTTCATCAGAGGTGAACACATGAGTTGCTTCATGCATGTACTTCTTTACCAGAGATACATGGAACACATTGTGAACCGTTGAGAGATTTGGCCTCAATCCCAAATGATAAGAAACTAGTCCAACCAATTCACGAATATTGAAGTGTCTGATGTACCTAGGACTCATTTTTTCATTATTACCAAATTTGATAACACCCTTCCATAGAGATATTCTTATAAAAACTTGATCTCCCAATTGTAACACATCTTTGGTAAAGTCCATTGATTCTTGGGGAATTCATTTGAGTAGATCCCTATCTCCCTATTTGTGAAATACTGAATATCAATGCCTTATTTATTCCTTTTTCATTAATTAATATAATGAACCTTTTCCCCAAACTTATAAAAACTCCCAATCCCTTCACGAATTTCCATGCATGATTTTTCAAAGAGTTCTCAAAAGGTGGTAATTGCTTCATTAACTTCTTATTATTTGAGACATTCCCTTTCTAATAATGTTCAAAAGACATATTCTTATCATATTTCCTTTAAATATATATGATTATGAGAATTCATTCTCTATCTTGATGGAACATAAAACAAATTTATTATATGATGAAAAAGTCTGACAAACCAGTTCCCTTCACAGATTTGGATTTAGATATTCAAAGAAGTGGTCAATTTTGCACTCAATGTTGCATATAAAATTCATAGAATAAATAGATAACCTTGTAAAGTTATATTCATAATCTATAATAAATTCTTCTTCCTTTTACTTTTCTCTAAGGAACATTAACTTCATCTCATTATTTTATCACGAGGGAAGTATTTATTGAATATTGTTTCCTTAAAATTAATTTATACCTTGAGTTAAATATCTTATTCCTCCCTTATATTCTAGATCATACAACAACACTGATTAGAATCACCATAGAGACAATAGACTACAAGTGTAACCTTTTCTTTTTTTGTATTCTATGGTCCTAAATATATTCTCTATTTACTTAATTCATTTTTATAATACAATTGGATTATTTTTTCCACTAAAGGATGAGGGTCTCTGTGGCATAATGTACTCCATCATAGAATATTCTCTCTGTGGAATAGGTTTCTCTATTCTGGATAGGTTATTGGTCTTATCCTTATTATGTTTCCCTAATATTTCAAAGATTTTCTTTGTTCCAATATCATCTATATTGGTTCCCTCAATAGGGAAATGTCTAAATCTTCCACTAATACAAACACCATTAATCCTTACATGGGTCATTTCTAAACAATGGAATATATTATATTATCTCATAAAATAATAATTTATAATTCCATATATCATATAACACATAACATAAATTTATAAATAATGAATCATAATATCATAAACATTGATTTAGGAAAATATTTACACTCAAATCATATAATATGGTGGGTATAGAAATTTTGAACTATCCAAAGTGTATCCCCTAGTTTTGTCAAATCTGGTGTGTATTAAGGCTTGTTTTCATGTACCAGTTTACAACAAGATAAGACCGACAAACCTTATCAGAGTTGTTACTCCTAGGTAAATCTGTGTCAGAACCACATCCACTTGTAGTATCCAGACAAAGATGCATTACTATGAATACCAACATAATATCTACCTTAATAAAATTATAGTATATTATAATATATTTTTCCATAATTTATATCTTACAGTTATTCTACCTAACATATGTTATTATAAATCTAATTTCCAAGTTTTCTTCTAAAAATACTCTAATACCCACTGTAGCACCCCGACCCTAGAAGCTCAGAGACGGTTCATTATTTTGTTACATTAGCATGATTATAAGGAAAAAATCCCAATGAATAGGTTAGTTTAGAAGTCCTGGAATGCTATATTACACACATGATACCCATAACTCAATGATAAATAGAAAATAAAAATAGGATACATAATAAAAGACCATCCATGAATCTCAATCAAAGGATTTCTCCTCAAAACCTTGGGAAAGGAAAAATAATAAGGGTGAGATCAAATCATTATCAAGGGTAAGTATATATGAATAAAAAATTAATAAATTAACATGTATATGTAAAAATATGATAACATATTCTACTAAAATAACTAGATAAGGTAATATCAATATGAAAAGGTATGAAATTGAAAACACAATCCATTAAATCAATGAACATAAAATGAAATACATCCATAGATTTGTCGACACAAAATAAAATTGATAAATAATAACTAAATTATCAATTAATGAGAATCATAATTATAGGATGGGATGTTTCCCAGGAACATGATATATTTACCATCAATATATTATTTAACTCTTCTGATTTGGCTGATAAATTCATCTCATGAGACTACTAATGCATCAAGGGGATTTAGTTAACCAATCCAAAACCTATAGATATTTCCTTAAGCATTCCCCAACACATGTATTGAATATCAAAATAATTCCACATATATTTAATAAAAATTATTCCTTATAAAAATGTATTCATAATGAATATAAGATAATGAGTCAATAATTACCTAGTTAAATGATTAAATAACAATTAATACAATGTTTTTGAAATGATATATGGTTTAAGAAATAATAATATCCATTGTGTAAAAATTTGGATATTCAAGGTAATTTCAAATGAAAAAATATTATTATATAGTGATTTTATTCAGGATAATTTTAGCAATCACAAAAGGAAATGATATTTCAAATACAATCATTATAGATATTTTTTAGGAGTATAATCAATAAAAATTCCAAAATGGTTCATAGATCATGAAACATTTAAATTATAATTTCCATGAAGGCTTTTTTTACATGATTAAAATGGATTCATGAGTTAATTTGTATAAATATTGAGTAGATATACTACAATAAATATGTATGTGGTCTATCTGGTGTATGCCTCACTGGAAGAAAAGTAAGACAATAATCTCCGAAGTTAACCATACTTTTGTTGTGTGACCTTTACCCTCTTGTATATTGGTTCAAAATATGTTAATAATAGGTAAAATAACCATAATCATGTTTATATTTTCATATATTGATTATTACTATATTTTATAACCCTTTTGATAACACTCTTTCATTGATTTAACTATTTAGGGTGTTAATTACCTAGTTTTCACATTAATGTTTTGACTTTTTATTTGATACTCATATTAAATAGGAAAATATTTCTTCATATACATAATTAAAATCATGATTTAATTATAATATATATTCAGCACATATGTATTTAGAATAATCTATATGGTTTGGAGATGTGAAATGAAATGCACCGTTCATGGAGATGGTATGCCATACATACACATAAATTATACTTTCGTTTATTTATCTTATTAAATGAATAAAATTTAAATGATAAATATTTATATTATAATTAAATTATCATATATATGTTATATATCATACATTGTTTTATTAAAATCACCCTTATTATTTTCCATGTACATCCTGAACGAGTCACATCGCTTTGTGAAGGCGGTTGTCAACACTTCCATAAACGATGTTATCATATTCATAAAAAATAAACTATATAAGGTAATGTGTTATAAAATAATTACGTAAGAGTAAAGACATAATAAATATAATATTTAACATAAATAAAAATATTTTACATCATAATGGACACCATGATAGGTGGTAAATTAAAAAAAATGAACAATCATAGTTTTGTGATGAGTTAGTTTTCTGTACACTTAAAAAGTATGATTGTTATCCATTAGATAAAGGTTTGTGTATGTTTAGGTCTAAAAATCACAAAAAAAAACATATGAGTATATTTAAGATACTTTTTTTCCTTCCAAATCATGGAATAATAAGATTTTATGGGATGGGTAATGAAAAGAAAACTAAAGAGATTAATGAAAGATGTTGCCTCTTAATCAGGTAACTTCATTTGGTATATACCAAAAAGATTATTTAGATTGATTTATGACTAAGTAGTGTATTGAAGGATTATGTTTTGGATGTTTTGGATCTATTTGATAAGTTCTTGTTGGATCCAAAGTTTCTTGAGAGGTGTTAAAAAGTGGGAGGAGAGGAGACCATTTTATAGTGGAGGAGGAGTGGCACTCTTGTAATATTATAACAATGGAATTCCGTACAACTATTTTATATTTAAATTGGCTATAATAATGAAACATTTTTTTATAAAAGTGGATATATGGTCTAAATATAGAATCCAATGGCTCTTGGAAATTTTTCTGGGTTATTTGGCCCCTTAAAATTATGGTTTAGTACCTTATTAAGTTTAATTTTACCTTTATCGTTGTAATTAATTTTAATAATATTCACTAATATTTTTAGTAAAAACTAATCTAACTTAATTAGACATTATAAGTTATTAATATTATAAATATTCAATCATTTTAATAATTTTACCATAAAATCACTTGAAATTAATTTAAATAGAATCCCACAGACAAGATGACAATGCGGGGTTTTATGGTGAAGACGTCCAGAAGTTTGCTATGATTTTATAGTCAATTTGTAAATGAATTTGATTCCAATGACCTAAAGTGTATTAATTGATAAAAATATGATATTATTATACATTAAACCAAATATAAAATATAATATAACATTATAAATAAACTTGATGAATACGATGTTTTATTATTAAATTAACTATTTTAAAATATTCATTAAAAAATTAAACTTAATATAAAAATAACAAAAATCAACCCTAAGATAATTTCTATGTTTATCTTCCAAATTTATATTTTATTTTTACTTATGAAATTTATAAAATTGTTGAAAATTGATTTAAAATGGGTTCTCTATTAATATATGGAAAAATTACATTAATTAAATTATATTAATTTATATGTAATATTGGGTATTTTTATCTCTTATTTTTATCTAAAATATATTATACGATTTTAAAAATATTTGATAGGATATATAATATATAAATTAACTATATAAATTATCTAATAGTGTTAAAAATTAATTGAATGTGAAAAATGTGATGAAATAAGGTTTTGTTTAAATCAAGGGTTGTGTGTACTATAAGGATATCATAAAATTCTAAAGGAATGTACAGAATTGTATTGAGGTTATTCGTTTATACCCCCACTAAATAAAAATAATATAAATGGATCCTCAATGATATAAAACATTTTTAAATTGATCGAACCTCCATGTATTCTCTACATTACAATTTAGATATTAATGAGTTTACTAAAGTTTAAATGTGTAAAACTACTCCTGTAATTAGGAAATTATTATATGTTACACATAAAGAAACCCAAAAAGTAAAGTATTAAATGCTATATATGTATTGATAAAATTTAGATTGATTTATTATGCATTCTAAGAATTATTTTACTAAAATATTTATATATTTCGCAGATATTTTTTTATGAAAGGTAGTCTTTAGGTGATAAGCCTAAAACAAATAGTATAGTGAAGATAATACTTTATGTCTTACCTAATTCATTGTCGTCCAAAGATATAATAATACCAGAATAAAAAGACATCAAAAGTATTGTGGTTGATGATCTTATTGGTTATCTCAAAACCAATTAGATTAAAATGAAGAGGAAAGTTGTAAAGGAATCCCAATAGTTGAAAGAAAAAAATAAAATTTCCTTTAAGTTAAAAAATGAAAAAATATTTTAATGCGATGATGAAATCAAGAAATTAACCAAAAATATTAAAAAATTCAGGTTTAAAAATAAGTTTTACCACTATTATAAGATGGGGATTCAAAAAAGTTAACCAAAGTTAATGTGATACCATTGCATGAAAAATGGACACATCAAGATGAGTGACCCATAATAAAATAAGGTAAAAGATAATAAAGAAAGCGAGATGGATTTTTAATTATCAAAATTAAATAAATTTTATGTCTCCATTTCATAAATATTATCATGTGATGGAAGTCCCAAATGATTAATGACCCATGTTTTGGTTAATAAATAAGTAAATTCCCCCAATTCTACTTGTTCATTCATGTTTTCTTGATCGTCCTGTCATTAAAAGTTTAATGATATTAAATATTATAAAGAGAAATTAAAACAAGGTTTTTTTGAAGTTACCTTGAAATTAAAAGATCATTAAATGAAATATAATCATGTAATTTTTTTAAAAGGTGATCTTTCCAAATAAAATTAGAAACTATAAAAGGATAATTAAAATAAAAATAATTTTACTTAAAAATTTGTTGATGATAAAGAAAGAAGAATCAATTTTTTATTGCTGAAAAATAAATTTTGAAACATAAATTAAATAAATTTAAAAAATAAAAGGGGTTGTTTAATGAATCAAAAATATGTTTAAAAATTAGAAAATAAAATTAAAAATATTAAGTAATATCTTACCACATTCAACAAAGGTGACTAGAATTTGAATTTTATTTTGGATTCTCAAAATCATGTGAAATTCACTAATGTAACAGATTAATCAAATAATTAAAGATCAAATATAAATATCTAAAGAGTATACTTTTGTAAAATGTATCCCTCAATATAAATTTTTAATTTACTATAGAAAAATATGGAAGTTGTTTTATGAATATGATTGAAAAAATACCTGATTTGGTAGAAATAAAATTGGTCAAATCCTATTCAAATCATTTGACTAAAAAATATTATATTTCATATAGAAAACCATATCCTATGAAAATTCTGGTTTCAAATTATTTATTATATTAAATTTCTGTACCCAATTTTTTGGTAGCAAAATCTATATTATCTTGACTATTTTTTTAGGTAAATTTTCTAAAGATAAAACCACCTTTTGATAGATTGTTTTAAATATTATTAAGGGATTTATTGTTCGGACTATCTTGAGACATTTTATTTAGAAATTCATAAGGTATATATATACCTTATTTTTGAATGTTCTATTTAAATTAATATAATTGTGAGAATTTTATATTTCTAATTTTATATTAAATTGAATAATATATTTTATATTTCATATATAATAATTTAGTGTTTTGTGAATTTTTTATTTTGAAACATTACAATCATAAGAACATTTATATTAATTTAATGAGGGAAAAGTTAATAGTATCAAAGGGAACATTAATTCCTTCAATTTTTATTTAATATTAAATGTTTTTAAAATTAAAATATTATTGATTTAAAATATTTTTTTTTATTTTTTGATAATTATAAAGGTGTAGATTATTTAAATTTAATTATTTATGAAATTTATCTTAAATGAAATTCAATTATTTATATTTGAATTATTGAAAGTATTAGTTAAAAAAAATTATGAAATATTGAAACTAAATTTATAATCATGACAATTTCATTATGCCTATGGTGGTGATTTCCAAAACCATTATTCTATTTTTTTATCCACTTGCTAGTTGGTATATGTGGTTGGCTCATAAGTAGATTCATTGTAGGACCCTTTAATGTCATGTATTGGGGATGTATTTCTTTTTTGATACTTAAATTACAATCCCCTCACTATATTATCACATAAAATCAATCCATATTCTTCCAATATTATGAATTCACAATATATAAAAAGTAAATAATTTTTTGTTTTATATATTATATATTGTTTTAAAATTATTTTAATTTTTCAAGTGATTTCATTATTTTGTTTTAAATAGTTCCATTCAATAATTTTTAGTAAATTCATTATATTCATCCCTTGTTCCATTCTGTGATATCATATGAAAATGACATGATTGTAACTTTTGTCTTGTGAATTATAAATTATTTATCTCACCTTTTTAGGAGGTTTTCATTATTCCTAATATTTACAGAAAGAAACAATAAATTGATTTATAAAAAATTTATTAATGGAATGAAATAAATCGTCATTTCATCTAATGGATTTTAGATCATTTTTTATGTTCTTTTAACTCAAAATATATTTTTTAAAAATCCAATTTTTAAATTTTTTGTAAGAAAAATTATAATTTCATCTACATTACTTTTCTATAATATCATTAAATATGTTTTCATTGATATGTATTTTGAATCACACTATGGTATAATTACATAGTTTCTCTATTATTTTTGTTATATAATTATATAATCACATTTCTTAATTTTCATTATAGAATATCATTTTTGAATAGTTTCTTGTACCACTAGTTATCAAATTGAGGGGGATCCATCCCCTTTCTTAATTATAGAATTATCATAGGGGAAACATATTTTTTATCAAAATATTGAAATCATTGTACTATATTTATATCTTGAAGTCATTAATCTTACATTATACATATAACTATATTGAATTAATCATGAACTATTTTATTTTAATCTTGTATAATGATGAAGTATTTTTAGTTTAAATCATTTTCTCATTGATATTCATATTATGTATTTTCATAAATATTAAATTGATTGGTTGACTTATTTAACTCCCTTATGTGAGTAATTTTTATGTTTTATTAATTTTACTCATGATTTATATGAAATGCAGATCTTAAATAGTTTAAAATTATGAATAAATTAAGTGTGATTTTAACCAATTTAAATTTAAAATGTTTATAAATGGGGGAACCAATTTTTCTAAAATATATATAATGATATAATCTACACTATACCCTCTTAGTTTTTAAAATATAATTTCAAATTTTTATCTTTCAGTTCAATGTATATGGGTGTGAATTTTTTTTATTAAAATCTATTTTGTGATTTAGAATCTTTTAAGTATTTGGAAAAATATTTTAATGTAATATTTATTTTATTAATATTGAATTAATTTATTTAAAATAATTTTGTCACTCTTGAACTTAATTTGACATAGTTTATCTCTACTTGTGGTTTAAATTATATAATTCAGATGGAGATAAATAATATTTTATACCTAAATTCATTACGATATAGACACTGTTTTTAGAAAAAAATTTATGCATGTTAAGATTCCATATTTAATGTTTTTCAAAAAAATTCTCATGTTTTTATCTACTCTGAAATTTTACAAAAGTTTTTTTAATGTTTTAAAAAATTTAATGTACAATTTTTTTCTATGTATTTTTAATAATTTTTTAATTCATTAAGAAATCAAAATCATTTTTAGTTTAGAACACTTTTGGGTGTGTATGATAGACTTTAATATTAATGGATACAATATGGGGAAAATGTTATTTTATAAACATTATATCTATCAAAAACCATTATCTATTTTGAGCTATTAGATGAAACCTTCATTCAATGATTTCACAGTTGTAACCAACTCAATTTAAATTGATTAAATTTATATAATAAGTTTTTATAATAAACATAATTTACAAATCAAAACATTCCTTATAAATATTTAAAGTGGATATAATGACTTGAAAACATAGGAAAAATATATATATATAAATTTCTATAGAAAAACTAATAGAAATTTCTAATAGACTATATGACACATAAAGCTTCACTATAATTGATGTTAGTAACCTTTAGTTAAGGTAACTACTAATTTAACTAAATTTTATTTTCTATAATTCTTCAATAATGAAGACCTCAATCACAATGATTACAATATCTTCCATCTTCCTATCCCTAGAATATTTCAATCGCAATGATTAGATTCAACATTATTCTTATCCCAAGAATTCCAAGATTGAAACAAATCCGATTTAGTGATTAAATAGTCAGAATGTTCTATGAAATTTATATTCCATGTTCTGATTTCTTATTACAATGACTCGATAAATATTTAAAATGTTCTACTAGAAAGATGTCACAACCGATTAAACATCGCATGGGTTGATTTGAAGAAAAATTAACTCTCAACTCCATGAATACACCTCTATTTATAGGCACATCTCAAATGTTCATATTTCATGAATCTTGTAGTTGGATACAATAGCATCAGACGAGCTATGGATTGAAAGCTTAGTATGGTTTGTACATCTAATCCTGAATTCGTTTTGTTAGCATCATCATTGTACTAAAAAAATATTTCATTCAGTATAAGTAATTTTGATCATTATATTATAATATTTATTCCCTTAATAGAATAATTTATTTCGTCTAATGGATCAAAAAGATGTTACTATGATGGACCCGACTTGTTCTGTCTGATAGACCAGACTTGCTCAGTCTGATGCTCTAAACTCCAATCGTCTGATGAACCATAATTTTTTTATCTGATGGACTAAACGCAGATAGTCTGATGAACTGGACTTCATCAATTTGATTCCATAGATATTTTATTTCAATCTAATTATAATACTCAAATAAATTTGATTATAATTGGTTAATATAACTAGTAGAACTAGATGAATTCTATAAACACACTGTAAAATATTTGGATATAGAAAGTTATAAAAACATGGTATTTAAGAATGTTTGTTTTTATTTTCATAACTAAGGATGGACAGTGTAGAAATTACTAATATAGACTCATTAATATACCATTTTTTTAAAATCTAGAAATCAAACAATTAAATATATAAACTAATAACTTTAAAAAAGCATTCAATACATTTTAATTTACACATTTATAAAATTCATTCTTTTCATCTCTTTAATAATTTTATCCTCCTTTATTTCATATCACCACTTATATTTTTATATATTTTTTAATCTAAAAAACATATCCTAAATATTTTTCACAACAATTGTAAGATAATAATTTATTATATAAAATCTCCCCTAAAAAATTTCCCACTTTGTGACTTTCATAATAAATATGAAATTTAATGTACTTTAAATATTAGAGAAAATTATTTCTATTAAAACATTAGCAAATGAATTTAGTCAAAAAAAATAGAATGAAAATCAAACCAAATGTTATTGGAAAAAATTAAAATGAAAAATTATTGAGAAGGATTAATTCAATAAAAATATTTAATCCAAATATTTAATTTTTACAGAATCAAGAATTCATAATAATATTCATTCCTTATTATAAAACTTTTTCATAGTGAATTTCATATTTTTAAATACTTTTTAATTTCTAACTGACTCAGTTGCTAAATATTACAACATAT
Organism: Viscum album; assembly: GCA_963277665.1. Lineage (NCBI taxonomy): Eukaryota > Viridiplantae > Streptophyta > Magnoliopsida > Santalales > Viscaceae > Viscum > Viscum album. The sequence continues at coordinate 674,291,159 of OY728133.1, forward strand.
AAATATTGTCTTCCACAACATAGATTATCCGATTATATTCTTTCAAACTAATAAACTTTTTTTCAAGAAATTGGATTTTTCAATTATCCTATTTTAAATTAAACACGTCTTATTGGTAGAAAAATACTAATTTTCAGTTCATATAATTATTAATCATGAGGATAAAATACTTTCTTTAAAAAATTAATAATATTTGATTTCTCATTATAAAAATATTAATACTCTTCAAATAAATTTGATACATCCAAATATGACATTCTATGTCATCAAATTTTCTAATCCTAAAATTTTAAGTCACCTTATATTTGTTTCAACTATATAAATATTTTATTTATCCATCTTCTTTATTCCATTTTATTATCTTTGAAATATTTTGAATTATTTTAAATTTTCTCAATAGTCTTAGCTAATTGATTCAAGGTATTTTAATTTTATAAAATTTGCACTATTTATTGAATGTTCTTGAAATGTGATTCAATATTCATAAGTTAAGTAGTTACATCAAAAATATTTTTAAAAGATTTGTTAAAATATGTGGGTCTTATTTCATCCATTTGGATAGAATGACTATACAGAGAGTATGTAGAGTCCAATGAAAAATTAGAAACATGAATTCAAGAAATACCAACATAAACATTCCCATTATCTTTCTCTTTCAGTAAATCTGATATTACAAAAACATCATAATTATTATCATACTCGCCAATTTCTTATATCTTTTTATGAGATTTTTTATTTTATTATTCCTTCTTAGAACATTATAATTTATTTTAAATTTAATAATCATAATTTTATCATACTGAGATGTAAAATATGTGGTCTTAGATGAACTATATTTTTATTCTTCTTTATTATATTATTTTGATTCTTATTCTAACACATTTGGTTTAATATTTTACAAAATATCATCAGTTTTTGTATTTTCATTTATCAATTTCTTCTAAATTTTATTAAATTTGTCTCTAACATGTTGTGAAACATATTTTTTTACATTCATGACGTTAATTTTAACATTATATATATATAAAACTCTAAAATTATAATGTGTTATGGTTCAAATGTAATTGATTGAGAAACATATAATGTTGGTTGAAATGATTGAGAATTAGTTAAATAATATATCTATTGAATAACTTACAATAGGGAAATAGAAAGAGATCCTTCCAGATCATCAATAATGAAGTTTCTATGAGATTTCTCCACACCATTTATATTGATATCAACAATATTATATTTATCAAATATCTTCTTCTTTTAATCATCAACCTTTAATGTTTTACTGGTTTTTTTAATGAATATGAAAATGATATTTCTAAAAAAATTAGATCACATAGCTTCTATTCAACTATATGCTTTATCTACTATTTATACACCTCATCAAATATAGCCTTAACATTATTCATTAGTCTTGGTAGAGAGGTATCAACATTCCTTTTTTATTAAATCTTATTTTTTTTAACTGGAAAACTATTGTATTACACAATGTCTTTTCCCATTTCTTAATAAAATATCTCAAATCTGGAAAAAGCTAACCTTATTCTCGAAATTATATCTTCACAAATCAATGAAACATTCAATCTTATAGAAAAATCCAAATTATTAATATTTATCAAAATCATTAAATTGACAATAATTTTGTAATAAAATAAGGGAATTAAAATGTATTCAACTTCAGGGAACTTTTATTTACTACTTCTATTGATATAAAAATGAATTTCACTAAATTAATCTTCCCCGTATTTTACATTAAGTCTAAGAAAAATAAGTATAAAACTTTCTACAAACCCCTATCCCCTTTTATTGGGATAATATACCCCTATATACAAGTATTTACAACCCTATGATACATTATTAAATTATAAAACATACTTATCATTTCATAAGAATAAAATAAAGAAGTCTATGTTGTTGATTTTTCATAACTATGAAACTTGTCATTGTTTTTCTAGTTTAAAAGATAAGATTATCCTTTTAATGGAACCTCCACAAAATTTTCCATATATTAAATATTTATATTACATAAATTATCAAAAAATAATGAAATATAAACCTCCATATTATCCTAAAAATTAAAAACCATATAAGAATAAAAATCATTCACTATCACTCGATATTGAAGATCAAAATATTCTATTTCTATACATTCATTTTACCATCTTTTAAATTTGATATAATCCTTCATAAATGAATATTCTATATCAAACAATGTCTTATATATCGAACTTTCCATTATTACCTCTATATTTTTCATATATTCAATAGAACCATTTTACTAAAACTAAAGAGGTTAGTTGATCGAATGAAAAGAACTGATAAAAAATTGAAAAAAATCGAACACATGATAGATTTGATGGCTAATATTTGAGATTAATCTGCAAGATAGATGTGGGAAGTAGTGACCCAATGTTGTATTTATAGACTTCTAGATGACCTTACATTATCCAGAAATATGATGTCTTGAAATATAAAAAATCTCTAATGTCAAAGATAATATGCAACCATAAAAGATTAAATATTAATTGAAAACATTAAATTTTTTTTCTAAGAAATTATATTTTGGATGAAAATATTGTTTATAAATATTTAGTAAAACCTTTTCAAAAAATAGAAAAGTTATAAAAAAATAAAAACATAAAATATAGTAAATTAATGTGATTATAAATTAATTATTAAAGTAAAAATAAAATTTTCTATGAGAAATTTTTAGTGGTAATTTTCCTACTTGTATTTATAAAACAATTATATAATAAATAAAAAATTTGAAGAAATAAAAATAGAAAAATATATATTTTATGAAAAACAAATTTTTTTTTAAAATCATAGTTTTTAGAATGATTTTTTTTAAAACAAATTTTTGTAGACAAAAACAAATTTTTAGAATAACCAAGGAATTTATAAAAACTAAATTAAATAGAAAAATTAATTTTTTTAGAAAGGATATAAATTTTTGAAAATCAAAAAAAATTTAGACAAACCTACTATTTTAGAAAAACAATTATATATCTTCTTGCACTTTGATAATTAGTTTTTTATGTAAGAATGCTATTAATAAATAAGTAGATATGAATGATAATTTTATATAGACCATCCTTAGATTAGTTTTTATATAATCAAATTTATCATAATTTAGTTGTTTTTTAATTTTGTCAGCAAGATTCTCTTTTCTTCCAGTGAATAATAAAATAATTCCTCTTTTATCATTATCACAAAATTTTAATTTCCCACATTTAATTTAAATAATATTTTTGAATAATACTCTTTTTAGATATATATTTGGAACAACCAATATCCATGTAATATATATTTCTATTAATATAGTTCTTATTTTCCAAAAATTAAAAGGATTAGAATTTTGGAACATAAACTGGCTTAAGTCATTCATTATTAGAAAATAAAAGTTTTACAATCCACATATATTCAACATTACAATGTTGAGTAGTTTTTATCTCTTTAGAAACATAATAATTGTGAACACATAAATATTTACTCTAACTAATGAACTTGTATTCTTCTAATGTCCTTCACTTTGACATTATGTAAAAAATAGAGTTCTCTTGTGAACAAAATATTTTTTAAAATATTTTTTTTAGTAAAAGTCATTCTAGAAACACCCTTATGAGGTTTTATTTTTCATTACATTTTATCAAAATTTTATTTACCATTATCAAATTTTGATAATAATTTTTTCTGACATGAAATTATAGGACTTAGTTTAATAAATAAATTTTTATCATCAATAGATGTTTGATTAGAATTATGTTTTCCTATCACTTAGTAAAATTTATTTCTCTCAAGATTAAATTGTAATAACTCTTTGGAATAATTTTAAATTAAAATAGTAAGTATAAATATATTTTTTATTTTATTTAGTAGGATCTTTCTCATCAACCTCATATTTTTTATCAATTTTTCAATTTTGGTTTTATAAAAGTTTAAAAATTATTGAAATTTTATATAATCAAGGTGAAATTTTATTCTCATTAGATTAATTAGAGTATTCATCTAATTATATAGAATTATTATCAATTTTAGGATAATTATAATTTGACGTAAGATTAGTCAAGGTTTCAGTAGGTCCCTTAGTAATAAAAAAATTATTATTCATTGGAAAATTAGCGAAGAAACTGATATTCTCCTGATCTTTACATTCAATATCTAAAAAATTATCAGAATAACTATCACATCATCTATCACTACAGGTGTCTTATTCTTTCAAAATTTTCAATCCTTTTTTTTCAATATAAATTCATATAATTAAACTTCAAATTTATATGTGTCTTATCTTTTCTCTTAATATTGGAGAATTTTAGGCTTACAGGACCCGGTTTCTTAGAAATATAACATATGATTTTAGAAGAATCATTCTTCTATCTTTTATCCTTGAAATTATTCTTATACTTATATCTAAAACCATTCTTCCCAAAATTCTTGTTAATTATCTTAACAAGATTACCTAATTCATTTTCATACAATTTAGATGAATTAATATTTAATTCAACATGAAAATTAAATTTCATTGTTGATGTAGAAGCTTTTTCGGTAGACCTCACTTGCTTATAAATAGGTGAAGTGGAAGAAAAAACTACCCCATTTTTATTTTTTTCTTTTTCAATATCTCTTTTCAATATGAATTCATACTATATAATTGAACCAATAAAATCATCTAAAATCAACTTATTAATATTATTTGTATTATCAAGAGATATTTTCTTATACTCCTACTCTCCAAGATTAATCTCAATGATCTTTTCCACTAAAATGTAATCTTTGTGATATTTATCTCCCATAAAAAATAAATCATTAACAATTATCACGAATAAGTTATTCATCATTGAAATAGATTCTATAGGTAAGATATCAAAATTTTATTATCATCTCTAGTAATTACTCTTATATTTTCTATAAATTTAGAAGTAATAAAATTAGTAATCTCTAACTTCTTCCAAATACTATTCAATGCTTCCTAAGTTGAAATATGATTTTCGAAATTACTTTTCATACAACACTTCAATGTAATCAATACATGGTAATTCAATTTATATTCAATCTTCTATAGATTAGTGAAAGTGGAAACTTCTATCTCTGGTATTTGATAATTCCTAGTAAGCATATCAATATTATCATCACCAGATTTAATAAAAACGATTTTCATAAGATCTCCCAGATGTTCATAATAAAACCCATCGAAAATTGGTGGCCTTAAAGGATTAATATTTTTAATATTTTTAATATTTAAACGATTATAAACATTTAAAATTATATTTCTAAAAATATACATTAGTTTAAAACATTTTATTAAAAATTATAAAAATAGTTTATAAAAAAATATAAAACATTAGAAACATTGTTAAAATAACAAAAATATCAAATAAAATGTAATGTAGAATAACCTACTCTGATACCAATTATAGGATCTATGAGTACATAAATGGAAATAATAGGGCCTGACTTATAGATTTTAAAATTTAGAACTATGAAAACCATCACCACATATGATCTATCAGAAGGATCCTATAATAAATTATTTTAGAGTTGTAATTAGATTAACTCCAAGCCAATACAATTTATATATTATACTTTTATAATAATAATAATTATTTATAAAACTAATCATTCCATATAAAAATTCGTAGACAAAATAATGACATATTAACATAATAAAAATAAATGTTTTAAAATTTATAATGTAAAACTAACAATAAATTTATAAAATAAATAAGAACACTTTAAATATCATTGTAAATGAACTAAATAACCTTGAAAAAAGATAATAATTGATTAAATAAAACCACAATGTTTTTCTTTCTTCAAAAATATTTTCCTCAATAACAATGATCAGAATATCCTCTATCATCCTAAAGATAGAATCCCTTGATCACAATTATCACATTCAGTGGTATTCCTATCCTCATAATCCCTTGATCAAACTATATTAGAATCAATGATTAGAAAATAAATATGTTTTATGTAAATTACAATTCTTTCTCAGATTCCACGGAACATATACTCTATAAATATTTACTTAATTAAAGTAATAAAATGTTACAACTGAGTAAACTTAAGAATGATTGAATTACAAAAAGCATGATCACTATAGTGACCTAAAGCTTGACATATATGGACATTACATTACTTCTACTAAATAATTAATAAATAAAAAAAACCAACACTCAAGGACCGTAATAGTATAGTGTATTTGGAAACACGGAACATAAACTTCTAATCATGGTGACAGATCTTCAACATCTCCCATAAAGATCTTCCCCTATTGTTTCCTTACCTAAAACCATTCTTTATATCATGGGGAAAAGAAAAAATATAAATGGTGAGCTAAAAAGATCAGTAAGGGTAAGCATGAAGAAAATAAAACAAACCATATACATTTGAACTTAAAAACATGAACTGTTGAGTCAATAAGGTTTTCCTTATGACTTTTCCATTCCTTCTTGTTTTGAAAATCACAAACACCTTATCTTTAAGGAAAATCGCTTTTATAAGGAAAAATGCTTTCTTAAGGAAAATCGCTTTCATAAGAAAAATTATCCTTATCATATTTTCATTAATATTTTTCTTAAGTATGAAATTCGGATTCACTTTCTCGGAATCATTAAAACTGATAAAAAGAATTCTGTTTTAGGGTTCGGATTCTGGACAAGAACTATAAGGAAGTTTCACTCCGAATTCCGGTTATGAATTCTGACTAAGTTCTATTCCAGATTCAGGATACGAATTCTGAAGAAGAATTCCCATTACGAATTCTAATGAAGAATTCTCATTACGAATTCTCATTACGAATTCTGAAGAAGAATTCCCATTACGAATTCTAATGAAGAATTCTCATTACAAATTCTCATTACGAATTCCAATGAAGAATTCTCATTACGAATTCTAATGAAGAAATCTCATTCTGAATTCTCATTACGAATTCTGATGACGAATTCCCATTACGATTTCTGATGACGAATTCCTATTCCGAATTCCTATTCCGAATTCTCATTCCGAATTCACTCATTAAACAGAATCTGGATATCATTGTTTTATACACTCTGAATTTGTTCACTCCGAACTTTCACTCCGAAATTTCTATTCCGAACTTTTATGTTAGAGTTTAAAACGATGTCGTGTATTCTGTTACACTTACTTTGTTATAAAACGATGTCGTCCATTTTGTTATAAACTAACCGTTGTCTAAGTGACACGTGTACAGGTCCCTCCTAACTTTAAGGGAAATATGACCGTTGGAGAAGGAGCCGACCTCACCTATAAATAGGAGCTCATTTGAAAAAGCTCACAACGGATGGATGAACATTTGGACTTTGTGCATACATGCTGTTGAAGTGATTTCTAGAGAGAGAGTCTCTTATTAACTCTCAAAGCTTCGTGCGACTCCGAATGTTGGTGATTACATTCGAGGGCTTCCGGGGATAGGAAGACAGAGGTGCCGACTACCTTAAAGATCGAGGGCTTTCTTGCTGAGAAAGACAGAGGTTGCCAACTACCTTGAAGTTGAGGGCTTGCGGGGATAGCAAGACAGAGACACCGATCTTCGTATCGAGGGCTTACCCTGGTGTGGGTAAGACAGACTTTCTTGAAAGTATAAATCAAGGGACCTTTATCCAAGGTTGTTGGATACCCTTCTCTTTGGGTTAAAAGACTATTATCTTGTTACTAGTAGTTTTACTACTCGTTTCTATTCCGCTGTAATTTGTATCTTAAGGAAAGTATAACATTCTTATACTTCCTTACTTACTCTGATCCATTCAGATTCTATACGCTTTAAGGTAGAGTCTTATATTGTAACTTTTGTTAAGTTTCAAATTCCGGAACCATATTTCTGGAACCTACTTTTGGAATCTCTTTCCAAGTTTAGTTCGGTGTTAGAGGTGTTGTGAATTTACTTAGTTCAACTTTGTTAAACTTAGTTCTTTCCTTTTCTTAAGGAAACTCCAGTTATTCATAACTAACTTTAAAGGTTCCTAAGGAATTTTTAAAGTATACAATTCACCCCCCCTCTTGTATATTGAGCATCTCATATTCTATTTCGATCCAACAATTGGTATCAGAGGTTGGAAACCTCTTACTCTATACCATTCTTACATTTGGTATCAGAGCCAAGGTTACTGAAATACTTGTACTCACGTTCAAGTTTTTCTTGCTCACTTTTTAATTCCGAACTTTTTCATTCCGGATTATCCATTCCGAACTTTTCCTATTCCGAACTTTTTGATTCCGAATTTTTGTTATTAACAAGTTTGTTTCCAAGTTATTTTCAAGTATGGCAGGAATGAATGTTGGTTCGATAGACAATTTGAATCCTACAAGGCCACCAATCTTCGATGGTAATGATTATGAATACTGGAGAGATCGTATGAAGACATTCGTTATCAATACTGGAGTAGATAACTTTGTCATGCTTACTGGTGATTACAAAATTCCTGACAAGGAAGTCAGAACCTTTACTAACCAGGAGAAGCAAGAATATCAACTGAATTATAAGGTACGCAACACTTTATTATGTTCAATGACTAGAAATATATATAGCCAAATTTCTTCTTGTGAAGCAGCTAATTGTATATGGAAGAAGTTAGAGGTTACTCATTTTGGGACTTCTAAATTGATTGAGACTAGGAGAGCTATGCTTAGAGCTGAATATCATGGCTTTAATTTTCCTTATGGAGAACCTATCTGTAATGTACGACAAAGATTTATGACAATCGTCAACAGTCTACAGTCTATGGGAGAGAAAGGTTTAGATGATGAAGCTCTTGTGGACAAGATAATTGACATTATGCCAAATGAGTGGGAATCCAAGAGAACAGCTATAGATGAGAACAGGAAGGTTACTCAAATTACTCTTGATGAATTATTTGGAACTCTTCTACAACATGAGACTAGAATGAAGAGAGATGCTGAAAACATCAAGAAGAAGAATGGAAATGGTACTGTTGCTTTTACTACAACTTCGAATCAGATGAAAGCTAAGACTCCTGAGAGAGTAACCAGATCCAAATCGAAGAAAGTCATTTTCCAATCCGAATCTAGTGAAAGTGAAGTTTCAGAAAATGAATTAGCCAATCTTGCTCGAAGGATGAACAAGATAGCTGGACAAAGAAACTTTCAATCCAAGTATAAGAAGAAGGATAGGAAAGATAAGAAAGATGGAGAAGTTACCTGTTATGAATGTAAGAGAGCTGGACATATTAGACCAGATTGCCCTATGCTCAGAAAGAAAGAAAGAAAGGAAAGGCATTCAGACAGGAACATGAAGAAATATTACAAAGCTAAAGCTAAGAAAGTTTTAAAAGCTAATGACACCTGGAGTGCCAGTGGTGGTGACTCTTCAGATGAATCTTCTGAATATGAATCTTCAGGACAGAAGAATCTTGGTCTTATAGCCAGATTACCTATTGATAATCATTGTCTTATGGCTAAGGTACGAAATGCTGAATCTTTGACCAATGTTTCCTTAAATCCTAATGATAGTAAGTATTATAACTCTTCTGATGAAGAATCATCTTCTGATGAGGAAAATACTTTACCTACTTTTGAAGAAGTCTCTAGATTTGCTGAACTTCTTGAGATTGAGAATTCAAAACTCAACAAGAAACTTGATAAGGCAAATTCTAGGAATTCTATTCTTACTAAAGAGATATCAGATCTTTCTAAAGATCTTGATAAGAAAAATGCTGATTTTGAAAATATTTCAAAAAATCTTGAGGAAGTAAGTTCTGAGAAGAATAAACTTTCTAAAGAGTTTGAAAAAGTAATTTCTAATAAAAATGTTTTCGAGCCTAACTCTAGTTCCAAAACTAATGATTTTGAAGATAAAAACTTGGTTGTAAAACTCAAGTCCGAAATTTTTTCCTTAAAGAAGTGCTTATCAAACTTTACCCATGGTAAGGAAAATTTTGATAAGATGTATTCTCAAATACGACCTTTAAGAAATAAATCCGGATTTGGTTATACCCATGCAAAACCTGTTTTCAGCAACAATTATTTTGTTCCTCAAAGTGCCCCATTTTGTACTAAGTGTCAATGTGGTGGTCACTGGGCAAGAAATTGTTCCTTAAACAAAACCCAATCCTTAGGTTTTCATAAAGCTTATTTTTCTAAGAAAATGTGGGTACCTAAAATTTTATTGTCTGGAAATCTCGGATCCAAACAAGTTTGGATTCCGAAAGTCTAACTTTGTTCTTAATTTCAGGAAAATAAAGAAAGTTCCAGCAACAATGTTTGGTACATGGATAGTGGATGTTCCCGGCACATGACTGGTAACAAAAGATTCTTTGAAAATATTATCAAAACGAAAGGAGGAAAGGTAACTTTCGGAGACAATGCTAAGGGAGAGATTGTTGGTATTGGTAATATTGTTCTTTTAGGTAAAACTTTGATTTCAAATGTTCTTTTTGTTAAAGGTCTTAAGCACAACCTCATTAGCATAAGTCAGTTATGTGATGAAGGTTACCTTTTGAATTTTAGGAATGATAAATGCTTAGTTCACAATTCCAAGGAAGAATTTATTCTCTCAGCCAACAGGCAAGAGAATGTTTACACCTTAAACTTAGAAGACCTAAGAAGCCAAGATTTACCTTGCCTAAGTGCAATGGAAGATCATTCTTGGTTATGGCATAGAAGACTAGGACACTGTAATCTTAGAAACCTATGTAAACTCTCTAAGAAGAAACTAGTTAAGGATCTACCGGAGCTTAGATTTGATTCTTCTAAAGTTTGTGATCCTTGTCAATATGGAAAGCAACATAAATCTAGTTTTAAGTCAATCGGTGAAGTCTCAACAACCGATGCATTACAGTTGGTGCACATGGATCTTTTTGGTCCAACACAAACTGGAAGCATTGGAGGCAAATACTATGTGTTTGTTCTAGTTGATGATTACACTAGATTTACATGGGTCTATTTTCTAGCAAGGAAATCTGAAGCTGTTTCTTATTTCAAAAGTTTTAGAGCTCAAGTTAAAAATGAGAAAAACCTTCCATTGAAAACTATTCATAGTGATCATGGAGGAGAATTTCAAAATTCTAATTTTGAAACTTTTTGTAGTAAGAAAGGTATTACTCACAACTTTTCAGCACCTAGAACTCCTCAACAGAATGGTGTAGTTGAAAGAAGAAATCGAATTCTTCAAGAAATAACTAGAACCATGTTGAGTGAATATTCTATTGCTAGACATTTCTGGGCTGAAGCTGTAAGTACTGCTTGTTATACTATAAATCGAGTTTTGATTAGACCTTTTCTTAATAAAACTCCTTATGAGTTATGGAATGGTAGAAAACCAAGGCTTTCCTACTTCAAGGTTTTTGGTTGCAAAGTATTCATTTTGAATACTAAAGATAACTTACATAAATTCGCACCAAAATCAGATGAAGGGATTTTCTTAGGATATTCCACAACCTCTAAGGCTTATAGAGTTTTTAATAAAAATACTTGTACTGTTGAGGAAACAGTACATGTGAAATTTGATGAGTCAGATCCTTTTGTTTTTAAAACCTCCCAACTTACATCTTCGGATGTGTTTTCAAAAACTGATTGTCAACCTTTGTTAGAAGAACCTTCTGATAAGGAAATTGTTCTAGAAGATACTTCTGAAACATTTACCCCAGAAGACTTTCTACCTTATGTTGATGAACAGGTTTTACAAAACCCAAATCAGATGTTTCTTAAGAATCATCCCAGTGATAGTATCATTGGTGATGTAAATCAACCTGTAAGGACTAGAAGTTCCTTAAGAAATGAAGTAGAACATCTAGCATTTCTTTCCCAACTAGAACCTAAAAGCACTGATGAAGCTTTAGGTGATGATGATTGGATCAAAGCAATGCAAGATGAGCTAAATGAATTCGAAAGGAATAAAGTCTGGACCTTGGTTGAAAGACCTAAGGAAACTTCTGTTATTGGAGTAAAATGGGTCTTCAGAAACAAATGTGATGAAAATGGAGTCATTGTTAGAAATAAAGCTAGACTTGTTGCTAAAGGCTATAATCAGCAAGAAGGAATAGACTATGAAGAAACCTATGCTCCAGTAGCTAGACTTGAATCTATTCGTATTCTACTTGCCTTTGCAGCATTCTTTAATTTCAAACTATTTCAAATGGATGTGAAATGTGCTTTTCTTAACGGTTATGTTCAAGAGGAAGTTTTTGTTGAACAACCTCCTGGATTTGAAGATACAAAACATCCTGATCATGTTTTTAGACTTACCAAAGCTTTGTATGGCCTTAAACAAGCCCCACGAGCATGGTATGATAGACTTACTGGATTTTTGCTTCAAAATAACTATGTTAAGGGAAATGCAGATCCAACCCTTTTTATAAAGAAAGATAAGAAAAATGTTTTGATTGTTCAAATTTATGTTGATGACATTATATTTGGTTCAACTCAGCAATCTTTGACTGATTCTTTTGCTAGTCTAATGAAATCTGAGTTTGAAATGAGTATGATGGGTGAGTTAACATTTTTCCTTGGTTTTCAAATTTCTCAAAAACCAGAAGGAACCTTCATATCCCAACATAAGTATATTAAAGATCTTCTTAAAAAGTATGGTTATGACAACACTAAGAGTATAAGTACTCCTATTGGTACCTCAAACTCTTTAGATCTTGATGAAGCTGGGAAACCAGTAGATCAAACATCTTTTAGAGGTATGATTGGAAGTCTACTTTACTTAACAGCTAGTCGACCAGACTTAATGTTTTCTGTATGCTTATGTGCAAGATATCAATCCAATCCTAAGGAATCTCACTTAAAGGCGGTAAAAAGAATTTTTCGCTACCTTAAGGGAACCATGGATCTAGGATTATTTTATACTTCTGGAAATGATTTTGTTCTAAAAAGCTTTTCTGATGCTGACTTTGGTGGTTGTAGAATGGATAGAAAAAGTACATCCGGAACTTGTCATTTCTTAGGAGATTCATTAGTTTCTTGGTCATGCAAGAAGCAACATTCTGTTGCACTCTCCACTGCTGAAGCTGAATATGTAGCAGCTGGAAGTTGTTGTGCACAAGTGTTGTGGATGCAACACACACTCACAGACTATGGCTTGAGTTTTACTAAAACTCAAATTTTGTGTGATAACACAAGTGCCATTGCCCTAAGTAAAAACCCTGCACATCTCTCCCGTGCAAAACACATAGATATTAGGCATCACTTTCTTAGGGATCACACACTTAAAGGAGATATTATTCTTCAGTTTATCGGAACGCAAGATCAACTTGCTGATATTTTCACAAAATCTTTACCTTCTGATAGATTTGAATATATTAAACAGAAGTTAGGAATGATAACCGTAAGGTAATCTTCCTTAATTAATTTTCTGTTGGAAAAATCTTCTCACAGTAATAAACTCCTTTTCATAGGGGGAGTACATTTGTTTGTTTATTTAACAAAGTTTTTCAAAATTTGTTTTCAAATTTTTCGGAACGAAACTTTCCGGAATGGAACTTCCGGAACTACAATTTTCCAGAATGGATATTTCCATACAGAATACTTCTGGAATAAAAGTATTCGTATTGAAAATTTCCGGAATGGAAAATTTTCGTACTGGTATTTTCATAATGGAAAAACTTTGGTATTTAATCTTCCATAACAAGTTTTTTTATGAAGTTTTTCGTATTGAGTTTTTCGTATTGAGTTTTTCGTATTGAGTTTTTCGTTTTAGGTTTTTCGTATTGAGTTTTTCGTAGTCGTCTTTACATTACCCATTACGAATAACTTTCCTAAGCTAATCCGAAAGGTATGACTTCCTTACTGAAGTTTTCGTAATCATATTTTACTTGCTGGCATTTTCTTATAGTTTGTTTTCAGTTTTTTTTTAATTTCTTGAATTCTATTTTAATAAAACCTCAAAAAGATCGGATTCAACCTCTCAACCGTCAGATCTGATCTCATATCATTCTAAACCGTTAGATCAACCGAGGAAGTTGAACCGTCATCCCAAAGCCTATATAAAGGGGACCCTATTTTCTCGTCCCACATCGATCTCAAGCTCTTGCGTGCTGAAGCTCTGTCTCTTTGATTTAAGGCTGTTCCGAACTACAGTTTTCCAGTTCCGAACTTCAGTCTTCTCAGTTCCGAACTTCTCAGAGACTTCTAATCCGAATGTCTGCAGAGTTAGCTTCTCAAGAGATGTCTTCAACCAAGCCCATTTCTCAGTGGTTAGTCTACAGAGAACGGTTAGTGCATCCAAATTTCTTCAGCAACTATGATTCTATTATATCAAAGAATATCAAGCTCAATGGATGGGAAGATGTTGCGATATCAAAAACCGGCAACCAAGATGAAGTTTACCCAAACTTGCTTGTTGAGTTTTATGAGTCGGTTGCTTTCTTTGTGGAAGACAATAGAGAAAAATTTTCCTTCAAATCGTATGGCAAGACTTACAAGCTATCTTACACCAAGGCTGCAAGCTTGGTAGGGTTGAATTATGAAGGGGAAGCTGAGTTTATCTCGCATGTTCTGCCAGACTCCTTGGGTAGTTTCAACAAGGAGAAAGCCTTAGAAATTCTCGGACTGGATGATGATAAGGCTTCGAAAATTGCAACCCTTTCTACAAACTTCCGGATTCTGGAGTTATGGGTGCAAGGGCTTATTGTACCGAGAAAAGGAGACAAGGACAGCTTGAAGAAGAGTGAGATATACATCTTAGATTTCTTGATAAATCTAAGGAAGTTCAACCTGATGAAGCATATCCTTCTTAATCTTGAGAATTTAAAGAAAGGGAATCTGAGAGCTCAGATAGTAATGTACCCGGCAATTTTGTCGAAGCTGATAGTTCGGTGCCTTGATTCCTTCAAGGTTGCTTGCGGTTCTAAACCGAAAGTTTGCAAGATCATGTTGCTCAGTGATGCAACTCTTAAAAGGATGAATATAGCATTTGACAAGAAGTCTGGGAAATTTATCGATCTACCGCCTCAAGAAGAAGTGACTCCGAAAGTGGCTGATCCGGAATCGCCTAAGCCGGTAAGGAAGAGAAAGCTGAAAGAAGTGGTAGGTGAAGCTCAGGAACCTAAGTCTAAGGAAGTCCATTCCGCACCTCCTAAGCCTAAGAAGAAGAAGACATATACTGATGAGGTTGCAGCGAAGTGGAGAGCTGACAAGGAATAGAGGAAGGAAGGAGATCCGCAGTTCGGATTGGATCCCGCAGAGGCTAAGGCTCTGAAAGAAAAGGCTGCTGATGAGCTCGAGAAGCAAGCTAAGGAAAAGAAGCTGAAGAAGAAGTTGTCAGAAGCTGAGGCTGTGCAAGCCTTGTTGAAGTTTAATGAAATGGTTTCAGCAACCATTCCCGTTCCGAGAACTTTTTCTTTGGACTCTCTACCTAAGACTCCAGGAAGAAATCTCGATGATCCGAAAGAGGCTGCTGCTAAGAATGCTGACGAAGTTGAACAAGTGGAACAAGCTGAAGAGGTTGCTGAAGGAAGTGGCGAGACAGGAGATGTGCTCAAACAAGTAGATGAATATAAGGGAACTCCTTCGGAACACCTGTCGCTCCGAACTTCTGAAGCCGAATCTTCAAAACTTGTTACTCCAGTAATAGAAGGAAAGGAAGGAGAGGAAGAAGTTTCTTATCATGGAAAAGAATAACAATTATTACTTGATGCTGCTCAGAAAGAAAATATAGAAGTTGTTGATGAGGAAGATTTGGTTGTTCAAGTTTCTGACAGTGAGAAGAAATCTCCGGAACAGATTTCTATTCTGGAAAAAGATAAGGGGAAACAAGTTATTGCTGATACCCCGAGTTCAGAAAAGAGTATGAGGAAGGAAGCTGGTAGTTCTTCAAAGAGGAAGTTGGAGCTTATTGAAGAAGAATATTCTCCTAGCAAGATGTCAGATTCGGAATCATCTTCGTTGGGGCACGATTTTGTTGTTCAATCCTTGAAGAAGTTGGTGGGAACCATTCCGACCTTCTCCAGTATTGACTCTCGGTGCCAGATGCTCCAACATACGCTGAATCAGAAAACCGATTCCGTATCCATGGTTATGGATAAATGTGTTGAGATAGAAGCTCAGTTCAAAAATTTCTTCATTGGTTACGAAGCCCATAAAAGATCTTGCAAAAGGATGACTAGCTGGTCGAAGAAGAATGTGGAAGAGATGAGGCTGCTGGATGAGTTTCAGGAGAATGTCAAGGATGCATTTCAAACCGAGGACAAGAAGTTTCATGAGA
The DNA here is from genome assembly GCA_963277665.1 of Viscum album. NCBI lineage: Eukaryota > Viridiplantae > Streptophyta > Magnoliopsida > Santalales > Viscaceae > Viscum > Viscum album. The sequence goes on from OY728133.1 coordinate 674,307,336, forward strand.
TGACTGCATCATTCGATGAGAAATTGGCAGAGGAAAAGAACATTCGGAGTCAGGAAGTAAGAGATCTGAATGGAAAGCTCAACTCTGTTAATCAAAGTTGGAAATTTGAAAGGGATCATCGGATCAATTTTCTAGAAAGGATAAAGTCTCAGGAAGAGAAAATGGAAGCTCAGGAAGAAAAGTTGAAGGCTCAGGAAGAAATCATTCAAGCTCAGTCAGCAAGAATAGTTGTCTTAGAAAAGCAAGCAGAGGAAGATCATAAGGATCTCAAGAAGATCAAGACTATTCTCAAGGGGCTGATGTCGAAAGAGAAAGATCCCAAATGACCAATCCGATCTTTTTGTTGTAATTTGTTTTTGTTGCTGACATTTCAAATTTAATGAGAATCGTGCTTGTTGTTCTGTTTTGTTGTTGTTACTAATTCTTTCAGGTACTTTGTTATTTTTTTTTCCATTCCCTCGAAATTCTTTTTGAAAATCACAAAGGGGGAGAAGGAAAAGATCCTTAAGAAAAAGAGGAAATCTAATAAGTGCTTATCAAAGGGGGAGAAAGAAAAATACCCAAGGAGATAGAACTCTAATAAGAGTTTGTTTAAGGGGGAGTTTTTTTTTCTTAAACAAATATCACTCCGGAAATATGAATACGATCCTTAGAGATTCAAAGCCTAAGGGGGAGTTAGTCGTATTCATCTATATTCTTAAACCAAGGGAGATAAGCTTTAATATGTTTCTTTCTTCTTAGAATAGCTTTTTCGTAAGGATGTTTGTGCTTTCCAAAAAGGGGGAGATTGTTGAGTCAATAAGGTTTTCCTTATGTCTTTTCCATTCCTTCTTGTTTTGAAAATCACAAACACCTTATCTTTAAGGAAAATCGCTTTTATAAGGAAAAATGCTTTCTTAAGGAAAATCGCTTTCATAAGAAAAATTATCCTTATCATATTTTCATTAATATTTTTCTTAAGTATGAAATTCGGATTCACTTTCTCGGAATCATTAAAACTGATAAAAAGCATTCTGTTTTAGGGTTCGGATTCTGGACAAGAACTATAAGGAAGTTTCACTCCGAATTCCGGTTATGAATTCTGACTAAGTTCTATTCCAGATTCAGGATACGAATTCTGAAGAAGAATTCCCATTACGAATTCTAATGAAGAATTCTCATTACGAATTCTCATTACGAATTCTGAAGAAGAATTCCCATTACGAATTCTAATGAAGAATTCTCATTACAAATTCTCATTACGAATTCCAATGAAGAATTCTCATTACGAATTCTAATGAAGAAATCTCATTCCGAATTCTCATTACGAATTCTGATGACGAATTCCCATTACGATTTCTGATGACGAATTCCTATTCCGAATTCCCATTCCGAATTCTCATTCCGAATTCACTCATTAAACAGAATCTGGATATCATTGTTTTATACACTCTGAATTTGTTCACTCCGAACTTTCACTCCGAAATTTCTATTCCGAACTTTTATGTTAGAGTTTAAAACGATGTCGTGTATTCTGTTACACTTACTTTGTTATAAAACGATGTCGTCCATTTTGTTATAAACTAACCGTTGTCTAAGTGACACGTGTACAGGTCCCTCCTAACTTTAAGGGAAATATGACCGTTGGAGAAGGAGCCGACCTCACCTATAAATAGGAGCTCATTTGAAAAAGCTCACAACGGATGGATGAACATTTGGACTTTGTGCATACATGCTGTTGAAGTGATTTCTAGAGAGAGAGTCTCTTATTAACTCTCAAAGCTTCGTGCGACTCCGAATGTTGGTGATTACATTCGAGGGCTTCCGGGGATAGGAAGACAGAGGTGCCGACTACCTTAAAGATCGAGGGCTTTCTTGCTGAGAAAGACAGAGGTTGCCAACTACCTTGAAGTTGAGGGCTTGCGGGGATAGCAAGACAGAGACACCGATCTTCGTATCGAGGGCTTACCCTGGTGTGGGTAAGACAGACTTTCTTGAAACTATAAATCAAGGGACCTTTATCCAAGGTTGTTGGATACCCTTCTCTTTGGGTTAAAAGACTATTATCTTGTTACTAGTAGTTTTACTACTCATTTCTATTCCGCTGTAATTTGTATCTTAAGGAAAGTATAACATTCTTATACTTCCTTACTTACTCTGATCCATTCAGATTCTATACGCTTTAAGGTAGAGTCTTATATTGTAACTTTTGTTAAGTTTCAAATTCCGGAACCATATTTCTGGAACCTACTTTTGGAATCTCTTTCCAAGTTTAGTTCGGTGTTAGAGGTGTTGTGAATTTACTTAGTTTAACTTTGTTAAACTTAGTTCTTTCCTTTTCTTAAGGAAACTCCAGTTATTCATAACTAACTTTAAAGGTTCCTAAGGAATTTTTAAAGTATACAATTCACCCCCCTCTTGTATATTGAGCATCTCATATTCTATTTCGATCCTACAATTGGTATCAGAGGTTGGAAACCTCTTACTCTATACCATTCTTACATGAACATAATGTTTAAACAACAAAATCTTGAGAACATAAAACATGGCAGTACGTAAGGCATAGATCATAATGGAACATCAATCATCCAAAAATAGAATGCGAATAAATCATGTAATTGTGGAAAACCATTAAGCACATGATATTATTTCTATAGTAGCCAAGGCATTACTTCCAAGACCATCTTAGTGGACAATGCCTCTTTCTGAATCGAGATCACTCCTCATTCCAGTCCTGTAACACTGAAATGGATTAACTTGCCAATCCATCCATGTCTATCTAATGAGATATAAATCTTTACCCAATTAATTGGAGGCAGATATAGGTCCCAACCATCTCATAATGAAATCATTCTTACTTGTTCCACAACATGAACATATATCATTCATCATTACCCAAAGTATAAAATGGGTTTCATAAACATCATCCCATCATAACATAATACATACAAAAAATGGATATAATTTCATCATAAGAAAAGTTAAACGAGGTAAATCATAGAGACAATATAATTGAAATATACAAATATTAAATAATGTCATTTTAGATGGAAAATGGTTTTGATAAAACACTTGAAATGAATTGTTGCGGAAAATATCATTTCTTCTTCAAAATCATTTTTTTTTCACAAAAGGGAAATAAATTTTAAAAGAAAAAGATTTTGTTGAAAATATTCATGAAATTTGTAGAGTAAGATTCATGAAAATAATGTGTTATGAAATCGTAAAAATCCGTTAATGCCGTATAAGTTAAAAAACATTCTCCTCGTACATTTGTCGGAAAAGTCAAAAAGTAACTTATAGGGTAAAAAAAGACTGATTCCTTCCATTACATGTGGTAAAAGTCAAAATGGGTAAAAAATACTTTAAACATATATGAAAACATCTTTAGAAAACATTGACATGGATGATAAATATAAACCCAGTAAATACTTACGAATAAACAATCTCGGATAAAAACGAGATTGGAAAAGTTATCCCTTACATTATGTCTGATACGCTTCATATGTATCCGAACATCCTATATAATGATTTAAATAATGTCATTGAATTATTAATAAATAATATTCATTTTTATGATATCATATATGGTTCACATATGACATTATATTACCCGTTCTTTAGTAAATTCATGTTAATGTTGCATTTTGGGTAAAATCGTTTCATTTATCGTCCGTGTTTTGACTTGTAATTAGTCATATGATTACTTAGATCATGATTAAATACTTTCATAATGTAAAAAATGATTTATATATAATAAATATTCAGAATATACATATATATAATAGATCCATAAATGGAATGAAATACACCGTTCATGGAGATGTTGGGCCGTACGTACGCATGAACACTTTTTTCGTTTCCTTATTAAATTTAATAGATGTAAGTAAATTAAATATATATAAATATAGTATCATTAATATTTCATATATTTCATTATTAATTATTATAGATACTTTATAATCATTATTTAATTGTCAACATGGAAAATTAATCTCATCGCGTCGTGGACACGGTAATCCGTACGTACGCCTGAGCGATGATATCATTCAAGTATTTATTTAATTGAATTGTAGTGGATGATATAATATCTTAGAATCAGTATGATGTTATAATAATCATATATAGTTATTCTTTAAACTGTTATACCCATCCATGTAAGGTGGTGGTGGAAAATAGAATACACCACATCGTGGAGACGGTATTCCGTACGTACACACGCGAGGTGATTTCATTTTTCGTAGGATGGATAGAAGGTGAAATAAGGTTTTTTCATATTTATAATAACATATAATTATATAAGTAATACATATGTTATTACTTTACAATGAAACAACTATAGAATAGGAAGTAGAAGAAGAATGAAACTTGAAGGAGTCGGTATAAGAGATTACCTCTTCCTTGACACACCTCCTTTAAACTTCTTCTTAGGGCCCTAGAGTTGGTATTTTGAGAAGAACAGAACCTCTATGATATAAATATAGAGGTTTATAATAGGAATTGGTAGGGGTTTCCCGAGTTTCAAGGTTCAAATGGGTGTGATGAGAAGAGGGAAGGGGTACCCTTTTTATAAGGGAGGAGAGGGGAACCATTAGTAACATATAAAATATTAATTTATAATAAATTATACCACAAATAAAAACTTCCATAAAAGACTCAAATCCGAAGAGTATATGAGATAGGGTTTTAATCTCATAATCCAATAAAATTTAGACATTTTGGGAATTTATATTAAACATTATCAACTTGATTTATCATTATTTAATCTATTTAAATTGTTTTGTTGTAATAAGATTATAATTTTTAAATTGATATAAATAATTACTTACGAGTTTTAAATTTTCCATAATTGGATAATTAATGAACTTTTAAACCATATAAATTTCAATTTATAATTTTTAAATATTTTTCTGATTTTTAAACAATTTTATAATATGTTATTTTTATAAAATAACAATAGTGACAATTTTGACACTATTCATTTATTTTAATTTAAATAAAATCCACACAGAGGATATATTCTAACCAAAATATTTAATAGATTTATATCATGTCATTTTTGTCTATTAAAGTCTTGGATCACATTAAATAGTTCATATAATATTTATTTTAATATTTATAAAACCATTTATTTGATATTTATCTTAATAAAACAATTACAACATCATTTTTGTATAATAATTTAATATACATATTATTTGCATAAAAATTAAAATAAAATCCTATTATGAAGATAAATATAATAAATTTCATAATAATATTTTTACTCGTATTTATTATCTTCAAATAAAAACATTTATATTGTTATATTTATTAAGTTATTAAGGTGACATCTTTGACATCATTTAAAACAAAATAGTATAAATGTCCTAATCGGTTCTAAAAGACTCCAAATGGACCAACAATCGACCATTGGATGATTATGGTATTTCTATAATCCAAAAATAATTTTTTTTCAAGTTTCAGGTCCTTTTGATAGGTATTATTATTTTAATAAAAACTAGAATAATGATTTTTATCTAAATAAAGAATTTCTTCATCATTAATGTATAAGATTTTAAAGTAATAAACTACTTATTAAAAATTAAAAATAAATTACTATGATAAAGAAAAAAAATTTATCTTTCAAATCAGTATTTATATCCGAATTTATATTCTGTATAACCTTATATTAAAAATAGTTTAATTATTAAAGTTTGAGTGAGACATATTTCACATTTTTTAAAATAAAATAAATTAAAGGTATTAATCACATACAAGTGGGTCCCAATGGAATAAATTTAGACACAAATATGCCATATGACGAAATATAATCATCCGATTATATTAATTCAAGTGTTAGTGTAATTTTATAATATTATATTTACCCTCAATTTCCCGATTTACCATTAATTATGGTAAATAAAATTTACCGTAGTTACTATTCATATTGCCCAAAAATAAAAAGTAGCCTATTAAAATAATTTGGACCTAATGATTCCAAATATTGAATATATTTTTCCTAATTAAAATCATAGAAGTTGCAAAAATTAATTTAAAATAAATCCCGTTGTTTAGAAAATGAGTTTTAAAAGATAAAACATTGCAAAAGATTGAAATGATTTTACCTATGAATTCAATGTAAAATAAATGATAATGACATAGGTTATATTAAATGGTAAAAATATATTATATTTATACTTTAAAACCATTCAATATTATAATTTAACCATATAAATTATTATGATGAAAAAAGTTGTTTTTAATTAAAATATAGCTTGTTTTTACTATTCATAAAAATATGAAAGTTATGAGAATAATATGAAAAATTTACCCAAAGTAAATTTTTATATCCTAATTCCAAAGAAGAATTTTATTTTTTCAAATTGAACTTATAAACATGTCAAAAAGTAGATTTAAAGTATGTGCGCCATCAAAAGGCGGTAAAACTGCCTTTTTGAAAAATACTTATTTTTCCCAAAAAAAATTATTTTGTTCTCATACCTTGTTCTAGAAAATGTGTAAGATTAATAAAAATGTTATAAAAATAAATATGTAGTTAATACTATTCATAACAGCTAGTTCATAATAATATTATAACTATATATCATTGTTTAGTGAAACCCGGTATTCCGTACTACACACGTTATCGAGGAGGGTTGCAATTGCGTGTAATGCAAGCCAAGAATAGTGTTGTGTATACTTCAACATAATATAGTGTTACTTATAGTAAAAGATAACCATGGTGTAGCATACAACACAAGACATCAAAGAAATTAATAAATAATAATTTTTCTTATAAAATCTCAGGGTGTTACATTCTACCCCCTTGAAATAAATTTCACTAACGAAATTATTCGGGGTTATAAATGGTTTACTACTTGAAAGTTTATTTCATAGAAAAAAACATAGTAAAAAGGAATACTGAAACAAAATATTAAAATGTGGAATATGAAACATAATGGTTACCCAAATTAACTCATCACTGGGTTTCCACATAGGAGAACATAGGTGAAAATATGGACATGGAAGAGAAATCTAACCATCAAGTTCTGATGGAGAGAGGTACAGAACATGGCTATGAAAAATATAACAATCACAAAGCAATAAATTTATGAGTATCTAAGGTACCATCTGATTCATCAGATATAAGAGCACTAAGACAACATTGATTGATTTTCAATATCATTTCCCTAAAGATGACAATTTTGAATTAGAAAAAATACATAAAAACTTGTGATAAAATCCCATCACACATCATTTTTGGGTTCGATTCCCACAACTTTGTCCGACGTAACGGGTTGTCGCATGTCCTACAGGTTGTCCCTTTTTCTAAAACTACATTATTAATACATTGCTACAATAATATGGAAAAAAGTTATAGCCATAAACAATACTATCTTATGTCTAACTTAATTCATTCTAATATTTAGTCTTATCCAAAATACGTTTGTCCAATATCATAGTATAAAGAAAACAATTACTAGAAATGTCATCTACCGAGCATGTGAATACTATCATTTATTCCCCATATATAATACGATATATCATGTTGGTCACATTCCAAACATGTGAATACCTTAATCATGTATTCTCTTGAAAAATGAATACCCATTGAACCTCAGTGAAAACATGAATGCTGTCAAAAGTTATCTCTTTCCACATACCAAAATCCCAAAAATTCTTTATACTGAAACCTTGATATATCTTTTTCCTTATACTAGTCATGCGCTCATGAATACTATCAAACATATTATTTTCTCATTATCCACTCATTATTCACATATCATCTGCTTTCCAAAAATATTTCAATCACTTTTCATGGTTACCGATTCTATATTCTTATGGAAACCCACAATGGACCAATACATAGATATTCCAATATACCATAAAATTAACTCAACAACATTATTCTTTAAAACCAATATATAAACACCTCAATCCATCATCTTCAATGATTTTCATGGAATAAGTCCTTCCTTGATTTAGAATTAACCTCTTAGGTCAGGGCATTGAGTTGGGTAATGCCCATGATCTCCACAGATTATACATTGAACTCCATAACAGTCTGTCACTCTATGACCCTTCTCTCCACACAGATAACATCTTCCCCTCCATTCGATGTATTCATCAATGTTCTTCTTTTCTTCTTTATAAATCTCAATATTCCGTTCTCTATTCTCCTCAACATGTGAAAATGCATAAAAGTCCATCTTCCTCTTATTTGATGAATTAAGAATACCACTAATGTTCACCTTGTTAATCATATATTGCGATGACTGATTCGACATAATCACAAAATCATTATTTCTAGGAATTACACAATTTAATTTCTCAAAGTGACCAATTTTCCCATTAGATTTAATGTTGACCCAATTCCTTCTGGTTCCCTCCATTGACTAAAACCAAAATCCATTGTGTAAGAAACAGTTAAAATAACTGGGAACCACATAATCATAAAAAGTCACTTATGGGATGTCTAACTTATCACACATTATTTAATCCAGGATACCTTAGGTTCACCCTACGTTATTCATGATCGTAAACATAAATCTAGGACTGTAAAATATAGTTATACATAACCTTAGGGACATCGTTAGACATACCTTAGAAATATATCTTGGGATATCACTAATGTTTTCGCAACCATGTTTCCAAAGGTGAACTAATCCATTCCTATAATACCAAATGTAGAAACCCGAAGATTTCCATACATGGACATTACATTACTTTTGAGGAATACTTAATACATAACAAAAACCAACACTCAAGGACCATCATAGTTTAGTGTCTTTGGAAACTCAGAATATAATATTTTAATCATTGTGAAAGATCTTCATCATCTCCCATAAAGATCTTAACCTTTTGTTATCATACCTAAAAAAATTCTTTATATACTGTGGAAAATAAAACATATAAAGGGTGAGATCAAATGCTCAGTAAGGGTTATCATGGAGAAAATAAAACAAACCATATACATTTGAACTTAAAAACATGAACATGGTGTTTAATCATCAATATCTTGAGCAATGACATAAAACATGGTAGTACATAAGGCATATATCATAATGGAATATCAATCATCATAAAATATCATGGGAATAAATCATTTAATTGTGGAAAACCATTAAGCACATTATATGATTTCCATAGTAGCCAAGACATTGATGCCAAAACCATCTTAGTGGAAAAAGTCCCTTTCGGAATCGAGTTCACTCCTCGTTCCAGTCCTGTAACAATGAACCATATTAACAAACCATTCCATAAATGTATATCTCAAGAGATATAAAACATTACCCAATGCATTTTAGGGAGATATAGGTCCCAAACATCTCATAATGAAAAAAATTCTTACTTGTTCTACAACAAGAACATAAATCATTCATCATTACAAAAAGTATAAAATGGGCGTCATAAACCTCATCCCATCATAACATAATCCATAAAAAATAAAATGCATATCATTTCATCATAAGAAAAGTTAAACAATGTAAATCATAGAGACATTATAATTGAAACATACACATATGAAATAATGTCATTTTAGATAGAAAATGGTTTTGATAAAACACTTGAAATGAATTGTTGAGGAAAATATTCTTTCTTCTTCAAAATAATTTCCTTTCACAAAATGCCATGAAATTTCAAAAGAAAAAGATTTTGTTGAAAATATTCATGAAATATTGTAGAGTATGAATCAGTAAAATAAGGCGTTATGAACCCATAAAAATCCGTTCAGGCCAAATAAGTTAAATAACAATCCCCTCGTACTTTTGCTGGAAAAGTCAAAAAGTACCTCGTAGGGTAAACAAAAGAAAGATTCCTTCCACACCATGGGGTAAAAGTAAAAATGGGTATAAAGTAATTTAAACATACATGAATTTTTTTTAGAAAAAATGGACATGGTTGATAAATATAACCCCAGTAAGTACTTACGAATAAACAATCTCAGATAAAAACGAGATTGGAAGAGTTATCCCTTCCCTTATGTCCGATATGCTTTGTATGTATCAGAACCTCCTGTATAATGATTTAAATAAAGTCCTTGACTTATTATAGAATCATATCCATTGTTATCATATCATATATGGTTCACTTATGACTTTATATTACACCTTTTTTTTGTAAATTCATGTTAAAGTAGTGTTTTGGGTAAAATCGTTTCATTTATCGTCCGTGTTTTGACTTGTAATTAGTCATATGATTACTTAAATCATGATTAGATACATAAATAATATAAAAAATGATTTATATATAATATATATTCATAATATACATATATATAATAGACCGATAAATGGAAATAAATACACCGTTCATGGAGATTGTATGCCGTACATACGCATGGACGATGTTTTCGTTTCCTTATTAAATTTAATAGATGTAATTATATAACATATACATAAATCCAGTATAATTAATTTGTCATATATTTCATAATTAATTATTATATATACTTTATAATCATTCTTGAATTGTTAACATGGAAAATGAATCTCATCGCATTGTGGAGACGGTAATCCGTACGTATGCACAAGCGATGATATCATTCCCATATTTATTGAATGGAATTAGAGTGGATGATATAATATAATAGAATAATTATTATGTTATAATAATCATATATAGTAATTCTTTATACCATTATACCCATCCATGTAATGTGGTGGTGGAAAACAGATTACACCACAGTTTAGAGACAGTATTCCTTACGTACGCACGCGTGGTGATTTCATTTTCCATAGGATAGATAAAAGCTGAAATAGGGTTGTTTCATATTTATAATAACATGTCAGTATATAAGTAATAATTATGTTATTACCTTATAATTAAAAAACTAAATAAGAGGATTTAGAAGAAGAAAGAAACTTGAAAGAGTCAGTGGAAGAGATTACCTCTTCCTCGACGCACCTCCTTTAAACTTCTTCTTAGGGCACTAGAGTTGGTCTTTTGAGAAGACCAGAACATCTATGATATAACAAGATATGTTTAGAAGAGTAATTTTAGGTGTTTTATGATCTTCAAGGCTCAAAAGGGTGTGAAGAGAAGAGGGAAGGGGTTCCCTTTTAATAAGGGAGGAGAGGGGCACCTTTGGTAACATAAGAAATATTAATTTATAATAAATTAAACCTCACATATAAAACTCAATAAAATATTAAAATCCTAATATTAGATGATATAGGGTTGTAATATCATCAAAAAATAAAATTTAGACATGTTGGGTATTTATTTTAAACAGTATCAACTTGATTTATCATTATTTAATTTATTTAATTTTATTTTTTGTAATAACATTCTAATTTTTAAATTGTTATAAATAATTACTTATGTGTTGTGAATTGGCCATAATTAATAAATATATGACATTTTAGACCATATAAATTTCAATTTATAATTTTAAATATATTTTTGATTTTAAAAAAATTTTATGAAATGTTATTTTTATAAAATAACAATATTGTCAATTTTGACATTATTCAGTTGTTTTAATTTAAATAAAATCCAAACGGAGGATATATTTTAACCAAAATATTTAACATATTCCTATCATGTAATATATGTCTAAACAATTCGTGGATCACATTAAATAGTTCATATAACATTTATTTTAGTATTTATAAAACTATTTATTTGATATTTCTATTAATAAAACAATTACTACATCATTTTTGTATAGTCATTTAATATACTTATAAGTTGCATAAAAATTAAAAATAAAATACTATGATGAATATAAATATAATAAAATACATAATAATATTTTTAGATGAATTTATAATCTTAAAATCACAACATTTAAATTGTTATATTTATTAAATTATGAAGGTGTCATCTTTGACATCATTTAAAATAAAATAATATAAATGTACTAATCAGTTTTATAAGAATCCAAATGGTCCAAAAATAGACCCTTGGATTATTAGGGTATATATATACTAGAAAAATTATGTTTTTTCACGTTTATGGTTCTTTTGTTAGGTATTATTATTTTAATAAAAACAATATTATTGATATTTCACTAAATAAATAATTTCTGCATCATTAATGTATAAGGGTTTAAGGTAATAAAATATTTATTAAAAATTACAATTAAATTAGCACGATAAAGAAAAATATTTTAGATTTCAAATTAGTATTTATAACCGAATTTTTATTCTGTATAACCTTAGATTAAAAATATTTTAATTATTAATGTTTGAGTGAGACATATTTCACTTTCTTTTAAATAAAATAAATTAAATGTCTTAATCACATCCAAGTGGGTTCCAATGGATTCCATTTTGACAAAAATATGTCACATGATAAAATATAATCATCTAATTATATTAAGACAAGTGTTAGGGTAATTATATAATATTATATTTACCCTCAATTACCCGATTTACCTATAACTATGGTAAACAAAATTTACCGTAGTTACTATTCATAGTGCCCAAAAATAAAAAGTAGCCTATTAAAATAATTTGGACCTAATTATTCCAAATATGGAATCCATTATTCCTAATTCAAATCACAAAAGTTTTAGAAAATAATTTAAAATTAATCCCGTTGTTAAGAAAATGTGTTTTAAAAGATAAAATACTGCAAAAGATTGAAATGATTTTACTTATGAATTCAATGCAAAATCAATGATAATAACATAATTTATATAAAATGGTAAAAATATATTCTATTTATACATTAAATCCATTCAATATTATAATTTTACCATATAAATTAATATGATGAAAAAATTTGTTTTTAATTAAAATATAGCGTGTTTTTACTATTCATTAAAATATGAAAGTTATCATAATAATATGAAACTTTTATCCAAAGTAAATTTTTATATCCTGATTAAAAATAAATTTTTTATTTTTTCAAGTTTAACTTATTAAAATGTCAACAACTAGATTTAATGTGCGTGCACAATCAAAAGGCCTCAAAACTGCATTTTATTAAAAATACTAATTTTACGCAAAAAAATATTTTGTTCTCATACCATGTTATAGAAAACGTGTAAAAAGAATAATATTGTTATAAAATTCAAAATTTAGTTAATACAATTCAAAACGGCTAGTTCATAATAATATTTAACCATATATCTTTGTTTAGAGAAACCCTGTATTGCGTACTACATACGTTATCAGGGAAGGTCGTGTTTTCATGTAATGCAAGGAAAGAAAAGAGTTGTGTATACTTCAAGCTAATACAGTGTTTCGTATATAACAAGATAATCTTGGTGTAGCGTAAAACACAAGACATAAAAGAAATTAAAAATATATATTTTTCTCATAAAATCTCAGGGTGTTACACTCACCCACCTCGACAAATAATATTATATTTATATACACAACCCTAATGGTCATATTCCACGATTTCAGATTTGGATGTAGTGGCGTCATACAAGATCTATCTTAAATTATATGATTGATATATACATCTACATCTAATAACCTTTTGTTATCATTATCATAGTACTAAAATAATAGTTTTTCTAGTGGATATAATTCTGATCAATAGATTATAAAAATTATTCTATCGAAGGAATAATTTTTTTTATGATGGATAAAAACTATATTAGTATAATGTACTAGATTCAATCAATCTGATGGACCCAACATGGTCATTATGATAGAACATACCTGGTCGTTCCATTGGATTAAACTTAGTCAGTTTGATGAAACATAATTTATCAATCTGATGAAATATAATTCCTTAGTCCAATGGACTAATCATTTTATATTTGTCAAAAAATAATGATTATATTTTTTAAAATATAAATTTTTCTATGTCATGAAGAACTGAATATTGTCTATAAATTTTTTTAAAATCATAGGAAATAGAATGTTATTAGAGCATGGTATTTCAGAATGTGTGTTTTCAATTTGAAAACTAAGGTTAATTTTTTTTGAAATTAGTACATTCAACTTAACACATGGAACATTATGGCTTATGAAATTTTCATTTCCATTTTATCTCACTTATTATAAGACCCGATATTCTTATGAAAGCATTATCATAGTTTCTCTAAAACATTTTTATGATAATTATTTTAATTAAAATTGTTTATAAGGAGATGAAAGTAAAGGTATTGTTTCTATAATACCATGTTTAAAAATATTTTATGGGATAAGATTATGAAACATAATTTATGGTTATATTCTAGTATTTAATGTATATATTCAAATGGGGGATAGTTATGACATCAACGGATCATTAAAATTATATTTACGGGTGAAAAGGTAATGGTTTAAAGGCCATATTGAATTTTTTCTACTATGTTCAAAATTTGAATTGTTTTGAAATTGAAATATTATTTAATTGTGATTTTTTTTGGATTTTACCTTTTTTATAATCATAAAAGGGGATATTTTAAAAATTTTAATTATTATTGAAATAATTATTTAAATAATAACTTAAATCCCTTCCTAAATTCATTTTAGATTTATTCAAAATATTTGATAAATTTCATTATTTAATATTGATATTTATTCTTCATTCATGACAATGACATAAATATTTTATTTTTATTGATTAATTGATTTAATTTTTGTGATCTTCAGATTGAGAGAGGTTATTGTACATCTCTATCTCTTATGATTTTTTAATGATAAAAAAATCCCAATTCTATTTTGAACATATTCATTTGATCAATTTCTACATTTCTATATTATGAATTTTTCAATAGTGGTTTAGGACCAAATGTACGGATCAAAACGAATGTAGGGGATCTTTTTGAAGTCCCCCCAATAGGTACCATCATCAACTTGGTGGACCCCACTATATGAAAGTATGGTTTTTGAAAAAACACTTATTCTATCTCAGTAACATCAATTTTATCGTGGACTACAATAGCTATAAAAGGTTATGTAGAGAGAAAACTAATCCGTTTTAGGTGCAAATAGATAGCCGGTGGCCACACTGTCTCTAGAGACCAAAAGCTTGATGTATATAGATATTACATTACTTTTGTGGAATAATTAATACATAAAAAAAACAGACACACAAGGACCGTAATAGTTTAGTGTGTTTGGAAACTTGGAATGTAATCTTCTAATCATGGTGAAAGATCTTCAACATCTCCCATAATGATCTTCCAATTTTTGTTTCCTTACCTAAAACATTTATTTTAATCCTAGGGGAAAATAAAACTTAAAAAGGGTGAGCTCAAATGCTCAGTAAGGGTAAGAATGGATAATATAAAACATACCATATACATTTGAACTTAAAAACATGAACATAAAGGTTAAACATCAAAATCTTGTGCAACAACATAAAACATGGAAGTACATAAGGCATAGATCATAATGGAACATAAATCATGATTAAATAGAATGGGAATAAAAAATGTAATTGTGTAATCCATTAAGAACATGTAATGATATCCATAGTAGCCAAGGCATTGCTTCCAAGACCATCGTAGTGGACAAAGTCCCTTTCTGTATCGAGTTCACTCCTCACTCCAGTCCTGTAATACTGAACCAGATTAACTTACCATTCCTGACATGTATATCTCATGAGATATAAATCTTTACCCAATTAATTGGAGGGAGATATAGGTCCCACACATCTCATAATGATATCATTATTACTTGTGCCACAAAATAAACATAAAACATTCATCATATCCCATAGAATAAAATGGGTTTCATAAACATCATCCCATCATCTCATAATCCATATAAAACAAATGTACATTTCATCATAAGAAAAGGGAAACCATGTAAATCATAGAGACATTAAATTTGAAACATACACATAGGAAATAATGTCATCTTAGATGGAAAATGGTTTTGATAAAACATTTGAAATGAATTCTTGAGGAAAATATCATTTCTTCTTCAAAATAATTTTATTTTTACAAAATGCCATGCACTATTAAAATAAAAGTATTTAGTTGAAAATTTTCATAAACTCTTATAGAGTAAGTTTCATGAAAATGAGGCGTTATGAAACCGTAAAAATCCGTTCATTCCATATAAGTTAAAAATAACATTCTTCTCGTACTTTTGTTGAAAAAGTCAAAAAGTACCTCATATGGTAATAAAAAAATATTCCTTAAATACCATTTTGTAAAATACAAAAATGGGAAAAGAAGGACTTTAAACATACATGAAAATATTTTTATAAAACTTGGACATGGATGATAAATATCACCTTAGTAAATACTTACGTATAAGCAATCTCGGATAGAAAACAATTGAGATTGCAACATTATCCCTTACCTTAGGTCTGATATGCTTCGTACGTATCCAAAACACCTGTATAATGATTTAAATGATGTCATTGAATTATTACAGAATCATATTCATTGTTATTATATCATATATGGTTCACTTATGACTTTATATTACCCATTCTTTTGTAAATTCATGTTAAAGTAGTGTTTTGGGTAAAATTGTTTCATTTGTCGTTCATGTTTTAACTTGTAATTACTCATATGATTACTTAGATCATGATTAATTACATCCAGAATTTAAAACATGATTTATATATAATATATATTTAGAATATACATATATATAATTGATCGATAAATGGAAAGAAGTACACCGTTGATGGAGATGGTAGGCCGTACGTACGCATGAACGCTGTTTTCGTTTCCTTATTGAATTGAATGGAATTAAGTAGATGACATAAATATATATATACATAAATCCAGTATCATTATTATGTCATATATTTCATGATTAATAATTATATATACTTTATAATCATTCTTGAATGGTTATCATGGGGAGTGAATCTCATCGCGTCGTGGAGACGGTATTCCGTACGCACGCACGAGCGATAATATCATTCCCATGATCGTGGAATTGTATTAAAGTGTATGTATAGTATAACCGAATCAATATAACTTTACAATAATCTTATATATTCATTACTTTCACCATTATACCCATCCAAGTATGGTGGTGGTGGAAAATAGATTACACCACGGCGTAGAGACGGTATTTCGTACGTACACACGCGTGGTGATTTTGTTTTTTGTAGTATGGATAGATGGTGAAATATGGTTGTTTTATACTTATAATAACATATCAGTATATTAGTGATACTGTTGTTATTACTTAATAATGAAACAACTAAAGAAGAAGAAGTGGAAGATGAAATAAAGTTGAAATAATCGGTAACAGACAATACCTCTTCTTTGAAGCACCTCTTTGAGACCTCCTCTTAGGGCACTAAAATTGGTCTTTGAAGAAGACCAGTACCTCTAGGATGTTTATAGGGAAGCATAGAAGATAAATTTTCAGGGTTTCGCCGAGCATGATGGCTCAAAGTGGTGTGGGGAAGAGACGGAGGAGGTGCCCTTTTATAAGGGAGGAGAGGGGCACCATTGGAAAAACTAAAAATATTAATTTATTATAAAGTTATATTCGGTTTTTAATAGCTCCAAATTGATTTATTTCAAAGATAAAGTGGGTATGGGTCGAAATACACTAATAAAATTGAATTTAGGCAAGTTTAGGTTTATATTTTAACCTTATCATTGAGATTTAACATTAAGTTAGATAATTTTACTATTATCGTGTCTTCTTGTTTTCATACACTATAAGGTTAATAAACATACTATAACAAGCCAAACGAACACCAAGTTGTTTATTATTAATATATATAATATTATACAAGTCATGTGGCTGAACATTAGATTTTTAGGAATAAAATAAAAATTAATAATATAATATGTTTTTTAAAAACTGTTTTATGTCAATTTTGAAACTATTTGGTAATTGATTTTTGTGAAAATCATAACAGAATTATTAGTTCTAAGAAAGTTAATTAAATCGATACTAACATGTAATATTAACATAGAAAATTATTTTAATTCATAAAAAGTCTCAAATTACATTTATTTGGGTATTTATAACATCAATTATGTCAATTTTTCATTAATAAAATTATTACTGCATCATCATTGTGTCATAAATAAATTAAATTATTTAATATTTAAATATTATAAAAAATATACAATTATGTAGGAAATCTTTTTATATTTTTAATGAGTTTTTATAGTCGAATTTATCTTATGTATTACCCCATATTAAAAAATATTTAGTATTAAACATTGATTTTTACTATTTTAACCCTTCTTTAAATAAATTAATAATAAATGTCCTAATCTAATCCAAGTGGGCCTAAATGGTCATATTTTAATCCTAAGGTTGTTTTTCGTTGAATTACACTTGTCCAATAGAATTAGGACATGTGTTAGGGTAATAATAATATAATTTTTACCCTTAATTACCCTATTTACTTTTAATCGTAGTAGAAAAAAAGTTAAAAGTTACTATTCACCAAATATTATTTTCATCTCATTGAACCACATTTTAGTCCTTGATATTAACCATGTCTCTCGGATTTTCGAAATTCAATTCACAGAAGTGGTAAAATTTAATTTAAATTAAAAACGTCAGTTTTTTGACAACCACTAAGGTGTTCCACTATTCATCAAAAATTGCAGTTTTTCATTAAAATACAAAACATTCAGACTAAGAATTATTTGATATTCCAAATTTAAAATTGATGTCTATTTTTCCAAATTCAAAACATATAAGTGTAATCAATTAATTTTAAAATTAATTTTCGTTATCAAAACAAATAGCGTGTTTTTTAAGAAACAATAACTATTAAAAGAATTATACTTGTTTATATCCAATTTCAAAGTGAAATTAATTCCAATGAAAAACATTGATTTGAATGGTAAAAATATATTCTAATTAAACTTTAAAACCAATTAAAAAGATAATCAAACCATATAAATTATTGCGAATAAAGAATTTGTTTTTAATTAAAATAGAGCGTGTTTTTACTATTCATTAAAATATGAAAGTTATTAGAATAATATGAAAAATTTTTCCAAGGTAAAATTTTATATCCTGATTCCAAATGAAAATTTTATTTTGTCAAATTTAACTTATAAAAATGTCGAATACTAGATTTAAAGTGGGTGTGCCATCAAAAGTCGGCAAAACTGCATTAAAATAAAAAAAAATACTTATTTTACCTGAAAAATTTATTTTGTTCTCATACCATGTTCTAGAAAATATGTAAGATGAATAATAATGTTATAAAATTACAAATGTAGTTAATACTCTTCATAACGGCTAGTCCATAATAATATTATAACAATATATCATTGTTTTGTGAAACTCGGTATTGCGTACTACACACGCTATCGAGGAAGGTCACGATTGCATGTAATGAAAGCCAAGTTAGGGTTGCATATACTTCAAGATAATATGGTGTTGAGTATAGCACAAGATAATCTTGGTGTAGCATACAATAGAAGAAATCAGTGAAATTAAAATGAATATTTTTCATAAAATCTCGTGGTGTTACATTCTACCCCCCTTAAAATGAATTTCACCCTCGAAATTCGTCGTGGTTATAAATCGTTTACTATTTATAGAAACCCACATCGTAAAAAGTAATACTAAAAATTAATTTTAAAAACTAAAGTATGAAATGTAACGATTACCCAAAGTAACTCATCACTGGGTTTCCATATAGGAGAACATAGATGAAAATATGGATATGGAAGAAAAATCTAACCCTCAAGTTCTGATGGAGAGTGGTAGAGAACATGGCTATGAAAAATCCATCAATCATAAATCCATAGATTTGTGATGATCTAAGGTACCATTTGATTCACCGGATATAAGGGCACAAGGGCAACATTTTTGGTTTTCAAGATCATTTCCTTAAAGTTGATGAAATTTGAATTAGAAGAAATACTTTCGTGATTTTGGCACAGTCTCACCGTTGGTCATTCTTTGGAAAATTTCAAATTCATCTCTTAAAGAAATGAATTTGAATTTTTCATTCATTAAGTGTAAGAAGATCATGTGATAGAATTATGGGTCATTCCATCTGTCTCAAACAAAAGGTTAGAAAAGTTATAAAAAATACACAAGTCAATCTATAATGAGATTAATCATATATGGTTCCTAAAATGGACTTATACTTCATATATCATACTGCTTAATAAAATAAAACCAGTTTCTACTAACCGGGGACTTCTAGTAGGCCATTGGTATGCGATAAAGGCCAGTCGTACATCAGTTGTGGGTTCGATTCCCATAGCCTTGTCTGACGCGATGGGCTGTCACCCGTCCTGCAGGTTGTCTTTTTTCTAAAACTACATTACTATAACATCCCATCAATAATATCGAAAAAGTTTTATCCTTAAACAATACAAACTTATGTCCAACATAATCCATTCCAATCTTTAGGCTTATCCAAAATAGATACTGCTATCCAATATCATATTATAGTGAAAACGATTACCATAGAGTTCATATAACAAACATGTTAATACCATCATTGATCCCAAAATATCATAATATATGTCTTTTTGGTCACATTTCAAACATTCGAAGGCCTTAATCATGTATTCTCTTGAAAAAAATGAATACCCATTGAACCTTAGTGAAAACATGAATGCAGTTAAAAGTTAATACTTTCCACATACCCAAATCCTCAAAATTCAATATACTCAAACCATGATATCACTTAGTCCTTATATCAATCATGATCTCATGAATACTGTCAAACATTTCATTTTCTTTTTATATCTTAATTATGCGCATATCGTCTACTTTCCAAAATATTGGAATCCCTTTTCATGGTTACCGGTACCATAAAATTATTGAAAACCACAATAGAATAATACAAAAATATTCTAATACACCATAAAAGTATCTCAACAAAAATATTCTTGAATACTAATACATAAACATGCCAATTCATCCCCTTCAATGATTGTCCTGGAATAAGTCCTTCCTTGATTTAGAAGTAAATTTTTAGGTCAGGTCATTGAGTTGGGTAATTCCCATGTTCTCCACAAATAAGACATTGAACTCCATAACAGTCTGTCACTCTATGACCGTTTTCTACACACAAATAACATCTTTCCCTCCATTTGAGGTATTCCTCAAGGTTCTTCTTCCCTTCTTTAGAAATATCTATCTTCCTTTCTTTATGCTTCTCAACATGAAAACATGCATAAAAGTCCAACTTCCTCCAATTTGATGAATTAGTCATACCACCAAATTTCACCTTGTTAATCATATATCGCGATGACTAATTCGGCATAATCACAATATCTTTCTCTATAGGCATTACACAATTTTGTTGCTCATAGTCGCCAATTTTTCCAATGGATTCAATGTTAACTGAATTCCTTCTGGTTCCCTCCATTGACTAAAACACAAAAAGAATTATGTGAGAGGAAAAAATAATACAAGGAAAATAACATAAT
Organism: Viscum album; assembly: GCA_963277665.1. Lineage (NCBI taxonomy): Eukaryota > Viridiplantae > Streptophyta > Magnoliopsida > Santalales > Viscaceae > Viscum > Viscum album. Next base: position 674,328,541 of record OY728133.1, read on the forward strand.
CAAGGGGGAGTACCATCAATATATAACATCTTAGGTTTAATTCTATGACCTTTAGCACAATTCTAGGACTGTAACCTATACATATACTTAACCTTAGGGACATCCCTAGACATACCTTAGAAATATCTCTAGGGATCTCACTAATGTTTTCGCATCCTAGTTTCCAACGGTTAACTAAACCTTCCCTCTGATACCAATTGTAGAGACCCAAAGCTTGACGTACATAGATATTACATTACTTTTGTGGAATATATAATACATAACAGAAACAGACACACAAGGACCCTAATAGTTTAGTGTCTTTGTAAATGTGGAACGTAATCTTCTAATCGTGGTGAAAGATCTTCAACATCTCCTATAAAGATATTCTACTTTTTGTTTCCTTACCTAAAAACTTTCTTTTAATCATGGGGGAAAATAAAACATAAAAAGGGTGATCTCAAATTCTCAATAAGGGTAAGAATGGATAAGATAAAACATACCATATACATTTGAACTTAAAAACATGAACATAATGCTTAAACATCAAAATCTTGAGCAATGACATAAAACATGGAAGTACATAAGGCATAGGTCATAATGGAACATAAATCATGATAAAATAGCATGGTAATAAAAAATGTAATTTTGGAATCCATTAAGCACATGTAAAGATTTCTATAGTAGCCAAGACATTGCTGCCAAGACCATCTTAGTGGACAAAGTCCCTTTCTGAATCGAGTTCACTCCTCATTCCAGTCCTGTAATACTGAACCGGATTAACATACCGTTCCAACCATGTCTATCTAATGAGATATAAATCTTTACCCAATTAATTTTAGGGATATATAGGTCCCACCAATATCATAATGAAATCATTCTTACTTGTACCACAAAATAAACTTAAAACATTCATCGTAACCCATAGAATAAAATGGGTTTCATAATCATCATCCCATCATCTCATAATCCATATAAAACAAATGGACATTTCATCATAAGAAAAGGGAAACCATGTAAATCATAGAGAAATTAAACTTGAATCATACACATATGAAATAATGTCATCTTAGATGGAAAATGGTTTTGATAAAACATTTGAAATGAATTCTTCAGGAAAATATCCTTTCTTCTTCAAAATAATTTTCTTTTCACAAAATGCCATGCAATTTTAAAATAAATGTTTTTTGTTAAAAATTTTCATAAATTCTTGTAGAGTATGCTTCATGAAAATGAGGCATTATGAAACCGTAATAATCCGTTCATGCCGTATAAGTTAAAAATAACACTCTTCTCGTACTTTTGTCAGAAAAGTCAAAAAGTACCTCGTATGGTAAAAAAAAAGATTCCTTAAATACCATGTAGTAAAAGTCAAAAATGGGAAAAGGAAATTAAACATACATGAAAACATTTTTTTAGAACTTGGACATGGATGATAAATATTACCCCAGTAAATTATTACATATAAGAAATCTCGGATAGAAAACAATTGAGATTGCAACATTATCCCTTACCTTAGGTCTAATATGCTTCATACGTATCCAAACCTCCTGTATAATGATTTAAATAATGTCATTTAATTATTAAAGAATCATATTCATTGTTATTTTATCATATATGGTTCACTTATGACTTTATATTAGCCGTTATTTTGTAAATTCATGTTAAAGTAGCGTTTTGGGTAAAATCATATCATTTGTCGTTCATGTTTTAACTTGTAATTATTCATATGATTACTTAGATCATGATTAATTACATCCAGAATGTGAAACATGATTTATATATAATATATATTAATAATATACATATATATAATGGATCGATAAATGTAAAGAAATACACTGTTCATGGAGACGGTAGGCCGTACGTACGCATGAACGCTGTTTTCGTTTCCTTTTTGAATTTAATGGAATTAAGTAGATGACATAAATATATTTATACATAAATCCAGTAGCATTATTATGTCATATATTTCATGATTACTTATTATATATACTTTATAATCATTCTTGAATGGTTATCATGGAGAGTGAATCTCATCGCGTCGTGGAGATGGTATTCCGTACGTACGCACGAGCGATGATATCATTCCCATGATCGTGGAGTTGTATTAAAGTGTATGTATAATATAACAGAATCAATATCACTTCATAATAATCATATAAATTCATTACTTTCACAATTATACCCATCCAAGTAAGGTGGTGGTGGATTATAGATTACACCACGACGTGGGGATGGTATTCCGTACGTACGCACGTGTGGTGATTTCGTTTTCCATAGGATGGATAGATGGTGAAATATGGATGTTTCATACTTATAATAACATATCATTATATGAGTGATACTGATGTTATTACTTCATAATTAAACAACTAATGAAGAAGAAGTTGAAGAAGAAATAAAGTTGAAAGAATCGTTAACGGACATTACCATTTCTTTGAAGCGCCTCTTTGAGACCTCCTCTTAGGGAACTAAAATTTGTCTTTGAAGAAAAAAAGGACATCTAGGATGTTTCTAGGGAATTTGAGAAGAGAATTTGTCAGGGGTTGGCCGATATTTAAGGCTCCAAGTGGTGTGAGGAAGAGAGGGATGAGGTGCCCTTTTATAAGGGAGGAGAGGGGCACCTTTGGAAAAACAATAAATATTATTTTATTATAAAGTCATATTCGGTTTCTAATATGTCCAAATTGATTTATTTATAATCTAAGGTGGGTATGGGTATAAATAATCTCATCCAATAGAATTTATACAAGTTTAGGTTTCTATTTTAACCTTATCATTAAGATTTAACCTTAAGTTAATTAATTTTACTCTTATCGTGTCTTCATGTTTTCTTACACTATAAGGTTATTAAACTTACTATAACAAGACAAAAGAACCCCAAGATGTTTATTATTCATATATATAACCTTATCTAAGTCATTTGGAATAACCTTAGATTTTTAGGAATAAAATAACAATTAATAATATAATATGTTTTTTTAAAACTATTTTATGTCAATTTTGACACTATTTGGTAATTGATTTTTTTGAAAATCATAATAGAATTATTAGTTCTATTAAAGTTAATTAAATCCATACTAACATTCCATATTAACATAGAAACTTATTTTAATTAATAAAAAGACTCAAATTTCACTTATTTGGGTATTTATAGCATCAATTATGTCAATATTTAATTAATAAGATTTTTACTACATCATCAATGTGTCATAAATAAATTATATTATTTAACTTTTAAAAATTAAAAATAAAATACCATTATGTAGGAAATATTTTTACCTTTCTAATGAATATTTATAGTCGAATTTATCTTATGTATTACCCCATATTTAAAAGGATTTAGTTATTAAAATTTGATTTTTACTATTTTAACCCTTCTTTAAATAAATTAATAATAAATGTCCTAATCTAATCTAAGTGGGCCTAAATGGTCATATTTTATTCCTAAGTTTGTTTTTGTTCGAATTAAATTTGTCCAATATAATTAGAACATGTGTTAGGGTAATAATAATATCATTTTTACCCTTAATTTCCCTATTTACTTTTAACCGTGGTAAAAAAAAGTAAAAAGTTAATATTCACCAAATATTATTTTTATCACACTGAACCACATTTTAGTCCTTGATATTAACCCTGTCTCTTGGATTTTCGAAATTCAATTCACAAAAGTGGTAAAATTTAATTTAAATTAAAAAAGTCAGTTTTTTAACTACCACTAAGTGGTTCCACTATTCATTGAAAATTGCAGTTTTTCAGAAAAATACCAAAATTTCAGCCTAAGCATTATTTGATATTCTGAAATTCAAAATTGATGCATATTTTTCCAAATTCAAAACCTAGATGTGGAATTAATTAATTTTAAAATTAATTCCCGTTATCAATACAAATAGCGTGTTTTTTAAGAAACAATAACTATCAAAAGATTGATACTTGTTTATATCCAATTTCAAAGTGAAATTAATTCCAATGAAAAAAATTGAATTAAATGGTAAAAATATATTATAATTACACTTTAAAACCAATTAAAAATATAATCTAACCATATAAATTATTTCAATTAAAAAAGTTGTTTTTAATTAAAATATAGCGTGTTTTTACTATTCATTAAAATATGAACGTTATCAGAATAATATGAAAAAATTTTCCAAGGTAAAATTTTATATCCAGATTCCAAAGAGTAATTTTATTTTGTCAAATTTAACTTATAAACATGTCAAAAAGTAGATTTAATGTGGGTGCACCATCAAAAGGCGGCAAAACTGTATTTTTTGAAAAATAATTATTTTACACGAAAAATTTATTTTGTTATCATACCATGTTCTAGAAAATATGTAAGATGAATAATAATGTTATAAAATTCAAAATGTAGTTAATACTATTTATAACGGATAGTCCATAATAATATTATAACAATATATCGTTGTTTTGTGAAACCCGGTATTGCGTACTACACACGCTATCGAGGAAGGTCACGATTGCTTGTAATGAAAGCCAAGTAAGGGTTGTGTATACTGCAAGCTAATATGGTGTTTTGTATAGCGCAAGATAATCTTAGTGTAACATACAATAGAAGGCATCAATGAAATTAAAAAGAATATTCTTCATAAAATCTCGTGGTGTTACACTGTCTACCCTGTGGTATTCCAGAAAAAAAAATTCGTGTACTCCAATGCCATAATTCAACTTCCAACAACTCATTTAGACCCTTATTGGTTTTGGGTATTTCTTAATGCTATTAGAGGATATAAATAGATCCCTACGGGAGATTGGATTGGTATGGATACCTTGAAGATCATTTTACAACTTTTTTTCAACTTTTTTTCATTCTCAGTCTCTCTTGCACACTCGTATCTCATCCTCCCACACTTTCGTATTCAAATTCCTACTAGAGTATTGAGTGTATTATTTAAAAGGTGTGTATATAGAATGTTTATTTTTATCATTTTATTAATATTTCATTACTATTTATTGTATTAGGGTTTTGTTCTCACAACCTTAAGTGGGGTATATTAGGCACTGACTACCATTTTATTTTGAATTTTTTGTGTACAATACCATATATGTGAATATAATTGCAGTTTTTTTCTACAACTGTTAAAGAAAAAATAGATTGGGTTTCATGATCCAACCACTAAAAAAGAGGTGTTTTAAATGGATTTCTTTCTAAAAATAAAATAAATAATGTGGATTGGTTTTCTTACTATATCCATTAAAAATCAACGATCTTACTTAATGAACATGTTGTTTAAATCTAGATAAATCCAAGGGTTTGAGGCAAAACAACTTAATGGTCTTGAGGGTAGAATATGTAGGGAAACCATTATGGATCTTTTCTAAACTCTATTATGAAATAATATTCCATAGTCATAATTTATTGTACTGTTGTAGTTTAAGTCATTCATTTAACTTTATTTCTTCAATTGTTTTATTTTTATCTAGTTTAGTTTGACTTTTAAAAAATGACATTATAAAGAAATTCAACCCACCTTGAAATATTTATATAGACTAAAATAGAGGCTTATTAACTTGAATGGGGATTATATTAGGTGAAAATTTGAAGATAATCGAGTAGTAATTTGTTGTATTTTCTATTGAATGAAGGGGTGAAAGTGTCTACTTTTATAAGTGAAGGAAAGTGATTTTTTTTTGTGAAAACACATTATTTTTTAACAACAGAATTAAACTATTAAATATTTAAAGGGTACAAAAGTTATAAATTTTGGATTTTGGTGTTATTTAATGTTGATAAATACTTCAACTCCAATTTTTTCACAAATTTTTAACATGTTTCAAGCCTTTTAACACACAATTATTTACATTTTACTATTTTGGTATTATCATGGTAACAAGTTTTTACCCTAGTGGATTATATTTTATATAAAATTTATAGTAACCCTTACAATTAAATTTTCATTCTATAATTTTATATCCACTTATTATTATTAAATTATTAATTAATATAAAATTAATGTTTACATTAAATAACATTATAAATAGGAAAATAATTTTGTAGAAAAATATTGTTATCACTATTATGTGTTTTTAATATTTATTAGTATCTATTAATAAATTAATGAGTGGTTATTTATTTTAATATAATATTGAAAATTATTTAAATTAAATTTTTAGAAGAGATAAATTTATTTTATTAGATAAAAATTACACAACATTAATAAAACAATTCGTTAAAAAATAACAGCTTTACCATTATCATGGTAATTAAAATTAATCATTGTAATAATTATTTTATGCCCAAAAATAAAATTGAAATTATTAAATAAAATTAAAATGGTGATATAAAATACAAAATCAATTTTTTTGTATTTGGTTTCTATAAGGATTGGAAGATGATTTTCTAATATATGGGAATAGTTCATTTTTCAAATTAAATATTACTTATGTTTCCAAAAATATATACATAGGTTTTATAAATTAATTACGTTGGATTCATATTATTTTAATCATGTTTTAATGATATCAAATTGTTACTCTTTTTTAATCCCTCTAATATCATTTTTAGTATGCTTTGTTTCATTATGCTTCAAATTTATGTGTTGATATGATTGGTTTCTTTAAGGTTCAAATACAATTTCCCAACATCATGATTCCTATAAATCATGACTAATTAGTGTAAACTATATTTATCATTGGTCTATAATTATTTATTTTAATAATAATTAATAATAATACCTTCAGCGAATATTAATGTTTATGTTTTATTCAGATATTCAATTAAGTCATAGAACCAGTTAGTCTTCCACCGAATCTGGTTTTCTACAAAAGGACCGAGACACCGTGACCCAAGCACTATGTCCCAAACACCGTGACCTGGACACTGTGACCCAAACACCATGACCCAAACTCCCAGGCCCATACACCATGACCGAGACAGTGTGACCAAAATACAATGATCATACACTGTAACTAGTTTCAGATCTCAAGAAGTATGTGACACCGGTTCCTGGGTAAGAAATTGTTCGATGTTCAGAAAAGGACCGTAAATAGTGATCCTAACAATTCATCTATACTTCCGGTTCCTTATCGTAACACAACTATGCTTTCATGACTTTCTCACCGCTCAAAGGAAAATAAGAACACACCCTTTTGCGGTGACACCGTTTCCAAGTGACAGCATTTCTAGAATGACTGTGACACCATTATTTAATCTATTTTTGGTTTTCAATTTAACATCTAAGAGTAATATTTGAGTCTTTTAAATGATCTCACATAATTAATATTTCATTGTATACATGTAAACTGACAATACGTTGTACAAGGTGCAGGATACATGCATCATGTCTGCTCTAACATATATACTCTATGAATAAAAAGAAAAGAGTGGCCCTAAAATAGGAATAGTAGTACTGTGTTGCAAAAAAGAGAACATTCTTGAAAAGTGGACTAAGAAATGCAACATGATACATCTGAAGAACACACAAAGCATTCTTGAATAAAAAAACTAGATTAACATAGATCAAAACCTAAAATCATCTTCACAATACCAACTCCACTTAGAACACAAGCTAGATCTAACTGGAAACCAGAGAACCATAATTGTGATACTCTGTTTCTTGCAAGAGGACTCGATACATGCATCTGCTTCATCCTAGAATTCAAAACCGTCATAGAATTAAACTCAGAGCACTTACCTATAGTAAACTAAAGGATGAAATATATCCGTCATATCATATATTATTTACACTTGTTTACTCCCATGAATAATTATGGAAGAGGCCTTTGTGTAGCCTGGTAGTTTATACCCATGAAAAACTATGGAAGATGTCCTGTGACTTGGAAAGTCTTGTGCAATGTTGTTTACCCTGATACAGAGTGTGGAATATGTTTATTAAAATAAAATTATTAGTGGCATGTGATCACCAAATGGAGATAATTAGGTCTCAACTTGAGACTAAACCACTTATTTTATCCACTGTATTTTTTAATTTATTTTTTCTCTGTTTTTCTGTATAATTCAGAAATAAATATATTTAAATTGATATTTTTTATTGGATATAAGTTATACTTGTTTTCCTTATTATAATTACTTTAAAAATAGTATCAATAAGTCATACTGATAATATTGATAATTAATCAATCTTCTGAGAGGTTATTTGAATATTCAAACTTATATAATTGTATTAGATTTATTTACTAGGATATATTTATTTTTAGTGGGGAAACTTTTTACGAAAACCATTTAACATAAATTATTATATATTCTCAATTCACCCCCACCCCTGGGTACTCTATATCGACCAATATCTGGTATCAAATGAGTTTAAATATGAATATTTTGTCTAACCTACTCAACCGTGATTTTAGTTGTACGTTAAAGAATTGAATTTTTTAGTTAATTATGAATTTTTATCTCTTTCAATGTATTTCTTAATTATAGATAGTAGAATTAAGGTGCTGTAACAAATAGAACAACATTATTTAAGGTAACTAATTATTCCCAATTGAAAATTTAAATGAATATGCTTTTGTAATCTATGTGTTTTGAAATTTGGTCTTCAATTATAGTTTAGTATAATATTCTTACTTCTAAAATAATTACTTGGGATGAACCAAACAAAAATTCCTACAATAAAAACTGAAAATATAATAGTGCCTTATGTTTCTCTTTAAAAGATGAGGAATTTAACAGAATATTTTCATGTAAAACTGCAAAATTAAATTTTGGATACTTTGTCTGTTTCACATGAAGAAACTTCAGTGTGAAACACATGTGAATTAATACTTATAACATTAAAAATATTAACAATAAAATGTATCATGATGAGCCTATTTCTAACATGTATCTCATGTTAAAAGAAATTTTCAACACAATGATTTCTCTTGGAAGAGAATTTACTACAAAAGAAAAAATCATGAGGATTCTCTGATACCTACCAGATAGATGGAGAGGGACCTATGTCTGAATTTGAGAGTCATGTGACATTACAAAATTACCTGTATAAGAACTCATTGGAAACTGATGATGTATGAAGAAGATCTAAAATTCAACAAGGAAGAAGGGGATGAATCCAAAAGAAAACTTTTTTCATTTTAGAACACCACCTCTAAAGACAATGAAAAGGGGAAACTGGAAGACACTGTAGAAATTTACAAAAGTGAAAAATCATCTCCTGAAAATGATGAGGAGATGGCTCAATTATCCAAGAGGTTTAAGAAATATAAATTAAGAAGAAATGTTTCAGAAAGCTTTACTTCAAATAAATATATGATCAAAAGGGAAGATATTATAAAGATTGTAAATGAAGTGAAAATTATGATGAGATAGTATGATATGAATAAAAGAGAAAGGGACATGAAAAGGCTTCATGTTCGAAGAGAAATTATAAAAAGAAATAGGAGGAAAAAAATAGAATGTATAAAAAGGAAATGAAAGAAACTTGGAGTGCCTATGATGATAGTTCAATTGACTCAAAATCTTTACTTGATGGACAAGACAACAAATCTAATATTTGTTTCATGACAAACACATCTGAGGTAACCCTGGAATCTCATATACAAAATTCCTATTATTTTGGAGATTAAAGTGATTATAAAAATATGTCTATATAATAAATTATTGAATATTGCAATATTATTGAAGAGATATATAATGAGAAAATTGATAAATACTGGTATTTAAAGAAACAAAATTATATTAATTCAAATCTTAAATATGAATATATTATAGAAAGAGAGAAAAATGTTCAATTGCTCAAATAAAAAAATAAACTAAAGCTATCTAATGAGAAATTGAAAAAGGACCTTTAATGGTTTTTAAATGGTATAGATAAATCGGTACAAACTCTAGGAAAACAAATTTATCCAAAATATACTTATGGTATTTGGAATCAACCCGGTAAAAGATATTTCCAATGTTTTTTCAAAATCTAGGACATAAAACATCACTCCCAGTTCAGGAAAACATTTTTCTAGTTCATGTTATGATACACTCTATACTGTTTCAAGTATTTATGGACCGAATAGAGTTAATTTTTCATGTGCCTTAAATAATTCTTATAAGAAACCTATAAGGAAGATATGGGTTTTTAATGAACTAGTCACTAACATTACGAGACTGAAAAAGATATGGGTACCAATGCCTATTTTTATTTGACTATTTTTTAGAAAAATTTCTTAAATAGGTTCTTTAAAAGCTTATTTTATTTGGATAGTGGGTATTGATGACACATTAAAAGAGACAATTCATGCTTCAAGAACTTAATAAAAATTGATTGTGGATATGTCACTTTTGGTGACAATTTCAATGGAATAATCATTGGACTTGGGAAAGTCAGTAACTCTAACTCAATTTTAATTTCCAAAGTAATTTTCCTTGATTGATTGAAATATAATAGGCTTAGTATTTTAGAACAATGTGATGATGGATTTCATGTTAAATTTGAACATGATGCTTGCAATGTTTTTAATTATAAAAATGAATTAGTGTTTTCTTCACTGAGAAATGAAAAATTTTAATCAGTTAATTTATATTCTTTAGTGTCTCAAAATGCTACATTTTTAAGTATATTTTACAAAGAGTCATAGATTTGGCATAGGAGAGTAGGAAACTGCAATATTCACTCCCTTAGAAAGCTAACTAGAAATTTTTTAGTTAAAGACATACCCAAACATGAGTTTCCAAATGATAATGTTTTTAATCCTTGTCAAAAGGAAAAGAAACACAAAATTTACTTCAAACAAAATAATGAAGTGTCAAATTCACAACCTCTCAAATTAGTTTACATAGATTAGTTTAGATAATCTTGAGTTTCTAGTTTAAATTTAAAAAAAAATGTTTATGTTCTTGTATATTTTGTTTCTTGATATACTTGTTGTTTGTTTTTGGCTCACAAAAGTGAAGCCTTCTCTCAATTCACAAAATATTCAAAAACTGTAGAAAATCTTAGTGGACTATAAATTTAATTATTAAGAAGTTATCATGGTTATGACTTTAAAATTCAAGAGTTTGAATCCTTTTTTCTCACAAAATGGATATATTTATAATTTATCTACCCCTATAACAGCTGAACAAAATGGATTTGTTGAAAGAATAAATAGAACCTTCCAAGTGATTGATAGAACCATGCTTAGTGAATATCACTTAACAATTAATTTTTTGTCTAAAGCTCTAAATACAACATGCTATATAATTAATAGAGTGTTGAGTAGACCAATTCTTAAAATAACTCCATAAGAGTTGCGAAAAAATAAAAAACCAAATGTAAGATACTTCAATGTTTTTGGTTGAAAACATTATATCCTTAATACTAAGGAAAATCTTGAAAGGTTTTCATCCAAGGGTGATAAAGGAATTTTTATAGGATATTCAATCTCTTTTATATCTTATAGATTTTTTTAAAAAACAATTAAATGTGTGGAATAATATGTCCATGTCATGTTTGATGAGACATATATACATGATCCTAAGTCCACTTTAGAGAACCTGGATAATGATATGTCAAATCTAGACATCAATGCTAAATCCTATATCCATTTTGTTAAGGAATATGTGATTACTTCAAGTGTTGGAAATTATCTAGATTCAAGTTAGAATGAACCCAAACTTACTGATGAACCTGAAATTAGCAGTCCCTCTTTCTCTAGAGCTGTTAGAACCATTAATAACCACCGTTTAGATGCTATTGTAGGAGAATTAGATAAAGGAACTCAAAATATATATTCTCTTATAAATCAGGTTGGGAATAAGGTTTTCCTGTCACAACATGAACTTAAACACATTAATGATGCTATCAATGATGAATTTTGGGTGACGTCAATGCAAGAAGAACTTAATCGGTTTGGAAGGAACAATGTTTATAAGTTTGTTGACCGACCTAAAGACACATTTAGAATAGGCACTAAGTAGGTGTTTAGAATTAAGGTAGATGAAGCTGGTGACATTTATATAAACAAGGATATATTGTTTTCACTAGGCTATAGTAATGATAGAAGGAGTTGACTATGAAGAGTCCTTCGCACTAGTAGCTAGACATGAATCCATCAGAATCTTGTTTTCTTATGACGCTCATATGAATTTGAAAGTATATCAACTAGATGTTAAGAGTTCATTCCAAAATGTGTATATAGAAGAGGATGTATTTGTTGATAAACTTCCTTGTTTTACAAATCATCACTTTCAAAATCATGTATTAAAATTATCGGAATATTTATATGGATTAAAACAAGATCCAATAGTTTGGTATCATAGATTAAGTACATTTCTTATTTCCAATGGTTTTACAAAAGGAATAGATAATCCTACCATTTTTATAAAACGAATTTCTAAATATTTTTTAGTAGTTATAACTTATTTAGATAAAATTATCTTTGGATATTCAAAAAAATCGTTATGTATTGATTTTTCGAAAATGATGATTTTTTTTAAATGAGTTTAATGGGTGAAATAAAAATATTTCAGGGGTTTCAAATCATTCAAAATATATATGGTATTATTTATAATCCATGAAAATAAACTAATGATATTCTAAAACGTTTTTTATTGGATAGAAATAAATGTAGTTACACTCCATTGAGTACTACATGTAAGTGGGATCTTGATGAAGATGGAAAATTGGTTGATCAAACCACTTACAAAGGAATGATTGGAAGCTTACTCTACTTAACTGCTAGATCATTGGATATTATGATTAGTGTATGTATCTATGCTAATTTTCAATAAAATACTAAGGAATATCATTTAAATGTTGTTAAAAGATATTCAAATACCAAAACAATACACACAATCTAGGATTGTTCTATCCCAGATGACAATCATTGGAGATAGTTTGTTATTCTAATGTCGATTTTGGTGGTTTTATGTTAGATATAAAGAAAACCTATGTAACATGTCACCTTTTAGGAAAGTCTCTAGTATCATGGTGTAGTATGAAATAAATCATTTTTGCATTTTCTACTCCTAAAGATGAATAAATAGATTCGTCTAGTTGTTGAGAACAAATTTTTTGGATGAAACACACATTACAATATTATTTATAACAATTCAGGAATATACCTATAGATTGTGACACCACAAGTTCTATTGACATATCAAAAAATCATGTTTCACACTCTAGGAAAAAAAATATTGTTTTAAGAAATAACTTTTTAAGAGACATTTATCAAAAAGGGGATATCACTTTGGAATTCATTGGAACTGAATATTAGCTTGCTGATATATTAACCAAACCATTTTATTCTAAATGTATATATTAAATCATACAAGAATTGGGAATGATAAATATTATGTAAGAAGTGTAAAGTTTCACATATTACTGTTTCATGGCTTATTGTTTCACAGTTTACAGTTGCACGAGTCACTAGCTTAGAAGTACAATCTTACTCTCACAGTTCTTCATGATGTTGTTTTAAGGTTGATGTCTCATGTTTACGGACTCACGATTATTTTCTCTTGGTTACCATTTTTCACATATTGTTTCAAAAAATACATTCGCACCATTTTGAAGTCACAGAGTATAGATGAAACTATGAAAACCTGTTATGGTCTCACCGTGACAAACTGTTATGGTCTCACTGTGAAAATCTGTTTTGGTCTCACTATAATAACACAATTTCATTCTATTTATATATTATTACATGTATCACTAAAATTGATTATTTTATTCTTTTTTTCTTTCATGCACTTTTGAATTTTCGATGCTTGATATCCCTAAATGATAAAAAAAATTAGTTTCACTCTTTTCATCACTCGATCTCTCTTCTCTCAAACTGTAAGTCATCCTTCAACCCTTAATTTCTCTCCCAATCTCTCTCAAATCTTTTTTGAATGACCAGAATTAAATACCCATATTCATCAAATCCTATGAAGTAAAAATCAAAGAAGAAAATGAAAAGAGAACTGAAGATAATGCCCAAAGGTCCTTTGAATCCGAATATTTTTTATAGAATAATTGTACTAGAAAAAGAGATATTCCCAAAGTGGTTGATGAAGAAAACATCTTTAGTGATAAAATTACTAAAATATAAGGGATGTTTGGCCTAGATCACAAAAGATAAATGTAAATTTTAACCAAATATAGTTGCTCAGTTCTATTAGTTTGATCAATTATCTTTCAATAGAGAATATGATTTTGTTGTAAGAAGCTAGATCAATTGCAAAAGATGTACCTGTTCTTTGAGGTTATGGTATTCATTCCTAGGGATACCTCATGGAAGAATATTTGAGTACTATCATAGAGGTCATCCTCATCCTAGTGATATCGTTGTTTTAGAAGAATCCTTGGGAATATTGACTAGAAATAAAACAAATGGAAGATCTATTGTTGCTGAGATGGATGGTGAAACCAGATTGTTGTTTATGTTTATTATGAATATGATTTTTCCATGAAAAGGATATTTTTATATACTCATATATAAATATTTATTTTTTATAAATATAATGAGGAATGGAAACAAGATTAACCTATGAAAGTATGTTACACTTCGTATGTTTGAGTTGATTAAGGAAACCTCAAAGTCGACCTCTTTGTTCTACCCAAGGTTCATATCTTATATGATGTATGATAAAGGAACTGTTGGACTGAATGATGAATTCATCATGGAATATAGATTATTTATCACAAAATTTACAGTCAAAAGAATAAAAATTAGTTAGAATCCATTGAAAAAGGATTTTGTGGAGGATAATGAAAGGTTGTATGAATAGATTAATCTGACGGATCATTCTTAGAAACCTAAGGACATATCTGATCCAGGATTCGATCCAGATGAAATTTTTGACTATCCTATTAATGAATTAGAAAGAGATGTTGTTACACCTATTGGGGAAACTGTCTTAGATTGGGAAGACAGTTAACTTATTCCTCAAGACATAATTGACAAAGAAGTACATGTTCCTAAAGAAACTATTGATCTGAAAGAAGAACTTTCTTCTAGAGAAGATTCTATTATTAATGTAATGGAAAAGGATGTTCTAGAAGAGAATCTTGAAGGAGAACATTCTATTGATAAAGAAGCTGCTTTTGAGGAACACATAGAGGAACATGCTGATCCTAAGATTACCCTCCCTACTACAGAATAAATGTAGAAATAATTTCAGTTGTCTAGATAAGAAATGGGTGAGGCTATCGAGGTTGAAATTTAGGAAATTGATCAAAGTACTGAATCACTTAGTCTTTTGAGATATGTACTTGTTTAGGGGGAGCATCACCCAAGTGTAAAAAGTGTTGAAATTTCAAAAAATATTGGTCAAGTCACTTTGGACACCTGGTACATGTTCCCTAGCTACACTGATTTGAATGGTACCCAAGAAGCCTCGATAAAAGGCATAGACCTATACAATATGTTTCAATTGAAACTAGTATCTACTCATGAAGTAATCTCTATAATGGAACATGATCCTTTCCCAAATCCTATTCCTGAACCTTCACATCAACCTCCTACATTCGTGAGTCAGATTGATATGAAAGCCTTTGGATCTACATTATTGGCTGGAGTTGAAAATTAGATGAACTCTCAACCTTCTCCTATAACAAAAATAACTGAAATAGATACTGACCTATTATTATAAAATATTATATGCAATATTCATCCTAAAATTATTAATGAAATTTAAAATGATAGAATTGAGAACAAACAACAAAGTGATGAAGTGAAGTCTATCATAGATATGGTTGAAGATATGCAAGAAGTGTTGATATCAAGGCCAGATCATGTTTCTCATCATGTTGAGGATGTCAGTGGTCATATTACATCGGAAGTTTCCTCTATGATTCAACAAAACCTAACTTCCATAGCTTACAAAGTGGCTGATAGAAACAAGAAGATATTTCAAGGAATGTCTGAGCTTGTTATTGGTCTCATCAAATTTAGTTATGAGTACAAGGGATGTCTACAGAAAGTTCTAAATCAGATCAAGTCCCTCCCTGTAGTTGTTGCATCCTCTAATAACTTTGGACATTCATAAAATCCATTTGACAGTGATTTTCTCAGAACTATTATTGAGGAGAAACTTCAATCAGTGCTAAGTGGCTCTGAAAAGTAGATTCTATCTATGGTTGTCAAAAATATAGACAATCTCTTGGATTTGGTAAGGATTTATTCAATTATTACAAATGATGCTCACAAAAACATTAAAAAAGAAGGTGTATTTATCATCAATATTATTTTTTCTAAGCATGATATGCCATATAATTTAAAGTCCCCTGTAGATAATTTGAAAATTTCTCCTGTCACTGAAGCCTTCAAAACTCAAGTTGAAATGATGAATGATTTCACTCATTAATTGGAAAAGTTCATGGAGAACAAATATGGTTTTGAGAATGAGATGAAGTATAGATGTGAGATTATTGGTGACTTCATCAAGTTATTGAGGCCTTATCTTCATTTTCAAAGCACTAATATTGTGGCTCCTAAAACTGCACCCTTGTTGCGTGGTTTTCCTCCTTCATCTACTACCATTTCCTCTAACACTATGTATGTATCCCAAGCTCTGAGTTAGATCAGAACTGTTATCTTGGACCAACAATTACAAGAGTATTCCACCAAACATTCCTTATCAGCCTCTATTTTAGAGGGGCTCCATATTCTTTCTCTAAAAATAGGTTCACTCCCATATTCCACTTCTACCTATACTCATGTGGCTCCATTTTCTTTTTATACCAAGGGAAAATAGAAGACAACAGGTGCTGAAGAAAAGTGAATACTATCTTTTTATAAGGATATTTAGAAATTTTTTTGCTACTTCATGCAATTCCACATCATTATCCATCCAATGCACCGTGAATTCTTATTGCATATTCTCTTATTTAATTTTTTACTGCTTTTTATAATCCAAAAAGGAGGAAAGACACATACAGTAAGGGAGAGACAACACACTAAGAATAGATATCTCACTCAAAAGATTTGTGATCATCAAAAGGGGTATATTTTTTTGACTCCTCATGTTTTAATTATGTTTTAATGACCATAAATTGTTAATCATGTTTAATCTATCTCATATAATGTGTTGAAATTCTTGGTTTCATTATTATTCAAATTTATGTGTAGATATGTTTGGTTTCTTTATGATACATATAAATTTTTTCATTATCATGATTCTTTTATGTCATGACTGATTATTGTATTATTTATTTTACATTGGTCTATAATTATTTCTTTAATTAATTATTAGCTCTAATACTTTCTGTGAATATTACTATTTAAGCCTGTATATAGATATTTGGAGATGTCTGAGAAACCGTTAGTCTTCCACCAGTTTTGGTTTTCTGGAAAAGGACTTGGACAACGTGACCTAGACACCATGACCATACACTGTAACCATTTTTAGATCTCATGAATTCTGTGACACAGGTTCCTTACTAAGACACTATTAGAGGTTTGGAAAAGAACTAGACACCGTGATCATAACACCACATATGTGCTACTCGTTCATACACTTAACAAAACTATTCTAAAATGATTGTCTCACCATTTAATGTAAAAGAAGAAGACACCATTTCGTGGTGACACCGTTTCCAAGTAACATCATTTCTGCACAGATTGTGACAAAGTTCATTAATTTGTTTTGTCATTTTCAATTTAAATTATAGAGTTCATATTTGATTCTTTTAAATGCATTGATATAGTTATTATTATTTTTATACATCTCACCTGATAGTATGAGGTACGAGGTGCAACATTAAAGTATCCTATCAGCTCCAACACATGAAATACAAGAATAAAAGAAAAGTGTGGCATTGAAACAAGTATAGTAGTATTGTGTAGAAGAAGCATTAGTATTCATGAAATGTGGACTGATACATGAAAAAAAATACAAATGATGAACACACAAAGCATTATAAAATAAAAAATATGGACTATCATATATCAGAACCGACAATCATCTTTACAATACCATCTCCATGAAGAACATGAGCTATATCTAATAGGAAACTAGAGCACTAGACTTGTGATACTCTATTTATCATAAGAGGACTCGATACATTCATTTTATTCATTCTGGAAGTCTAGAGTTTCATAGAATAACACTCAGAGCACTTCTAACCATTTATCATCAACTTTTCTCTATTGTGTATTATTTTATCTTTTGAGTAGTTTGTGTTTGTCTGTTTAAAATTCACACATTTTCTCCTGTGCTAAACTAAAGGATACAAGATATCCTTCCTCTCACAAAATTACACAATTTTTTACTCCAACAGATAAGTGTTGATGTGGTCCTTGTGTGACATGGTATTTTATAAACATAAAAACTATAGAAGATGTTTTGCGACCAAGATAGTCATGTGCACTGATGTTTACCTTGATCTAGGGTTTGGATCATGTTTATTAATATAAACTACTTGGTGGTAGACGATCCCCAAGTGGAGTGGATTAGGTCTCAGATTGAGACTGAACAACTTGTTATATCCACTTTGTTGATTAATTTAGTTTTTCCCTGTTTTACTGTATAATTTTGAAATCACTAAATTTACATTGATAGTTAATCTTTGATAGAATTTCTAACTGTTTTGACTTATTACAATAGCTTCAAAATTAGTATCAATTACTCATACTGATATTAATATGAATTAATCAATCTTATGAGAGGTTATTTTTATAGTCAAACATCTTTAACTTTATAACCCTTATTGACTGGGCTATATTTATATTTAAGGGGGATCAATTTTAAGAAATCTTTTTAACATAATTTTTAATAGATATTCAATTCAACCCCCCTCTTGAGTACTCTACTATGACCACAACAATATTATAAATATAAATTATTATTTTTTACTAATAAATATATATCTATTATAGAAAATATTTTATAAAATATCCCACAATTTTTGTATTATGATACTGTCAAAAAATTTACTGTTTTAACAATATTTGTGTTTTTAACAATTTATCTAAAAATATTTTATAAATAAAAATTTATCATTTTTTAATAACATAATTATTGTAATAACAATATATAAAATGATTCAGTTTAGTCAAATTTAAATTCAATAAGTTTATAATTTAAATTCTAAATAAAAACATAAATATTTAATGAAACCTGTCTCTATAAGAAAATAATTTTTTTAAATATTAACTATTAATATTATTATTCCATATAAATTAATAATAAAATTATTTTTAATATATTATTTATATCAGACATATTTTTTTCAATAATATATTTATTTTCTGAAAATAAGAAACATAAAAATATTTCGAAATGTAATATTTTAAATCCTAAATAAATTTTATTATTTATTCATCTATAGAAATTTAATTTTCATTAATGTCTTGGTATTAATAATGACCATTATTGTTATTTCTACATATATTTCAAAATTTAATTATATCTAAATTTACCCACCATTTATGTACCAACATTTTAAAATATATATAATGTTTTATAGTTCATTTTGGTTCATTGTTTTCTGTATATAAGGATATTAAACACATTTATATTTAAATTAAAAAAATATAATATTAGATCTCGAGGTGTTACATGATCCCCCCATTAAATAAATTTTATCCTCAAAATTTTAATTTTCATTCACTATTCAATGTAGGTGAGGGTATTCTTAATATATACATTTTTAGGATATAACTTATAATATTCCATCTACCTCACTCGCCTAGGATTTATTATGTTTCATATATTTCCTCAAATAACATTAATATTTAATAGAATTATATTCTCACAGATGTATATATTCAAATAATACGTTATTTAAAATAATCATTTCCCAAAACCATCTAAATATCCCAGACAATAAACAACAAAAAATCATATATTCATCTATAAATTAACTCTACCTTTAACCTTAAATTTTAATTACCACTAGTTCATTTAGTCAAAAACCAGTTATTATAATTATTAAAATGAGATAAAATGCGCCAAATGTATTATGGGGAATTTTTGAATAAATAAATAATAAATTCCACGGTTTTTGATACTATATAATGCACTTTTCTCAAATTCAATCATTAATTTAAACCAAAGGGTTATCCATACATCAACCATGTGTTCTTTGATAGTTATAAAAAATATAATCATATAATAAAATAACTTTTGATGTTACTAATACCTATTAATATATTTTTATAAACCGTTAATGAAAAATACTAAATAATAATCAATAGATGTTTCACATAATACATATAAAGTTTTGTATATACCAAAATTTCATTGATAAATATTACTCAATAAAAAAAATAAACAAGGGTATCATGATTTATTTACTATTTATATATCAACTACACAACCTCTTGTAAGACTAATAAATTAACTTTTTCAGGCAAAACATGAATATACTAAAATTTGCAGCCTTTTATACATGCACCCTTATTCGGTTATAAATCCTAATGGTTTCTCGATACTTAAATTTCTCAACATCGTTTCTATGATTATGTTTCATCCCAATAATAAATGAAAAATATTATGATAATATCCAAAATATGTATGCGAAAAAATCCTTTCATTCTTTTATTCCCATATAACACCTTTTTTATTTAAAAATTTTTACACCCAATTCAACATAGGACTTCATT
This sequence comes from Viscum album, assembly GCA_963277665.1. Taxonomy (NCBI): domain Eukaryota; kingdom Viridiplantae; phylum Streptophyta; class Magnoliopsida; order Santalales; family Viscaceae; genus Viscum; species Viscum album. The sequence continues at coordinate 674,349,004 of OY728133.1, forward strand.
TATCAATCCATGGTTACCCATGGTCTAGTTTCTATTAGGACCTCTAAAAAAATTAGTTAAAATCATACTCAATTCCTTCATAACTTTACATTAGAGATAATTTGAATAAAACAAATCATATCCCATTGGAATTTCAAACAAGGTTTGCAGTTATGCTTCTTTTTTTTCACCAAGTGATAATTTAATTAATAACCAATCTAGCCATTTCAAGGTTATTAACTCTAAGTACATATATTCATGAGATTGTATCCACTTATAGTATCAAGTATAGGATGTAATTTATATGAGACACACATAATATAAAATATACCAAAAAATTAGGATGCTATCATATACATTGATTTTTTACTTTGACATATCCTTAGGTTTATCAATAGATCTCAATAATACTAATAACTAAAAAAATGTGAATTATCACACTGAAATTTATTCCTATATTATACCAAAGGTTTATCTATACCTTTTAAATTTTTATCAACCTTAATATATCAACCCTAATACTATCCGTAAAAAACATTATAATCTCAAAAGTTATCTAAAAACTATTATGATAATAACTATGAAAACCCAGACTCTACAATCCTGGGGGAAAAACACATACATTATATATTTGCTTCAAAACCCACTATAGGGTATCATAAATAACTATCCTTTAATTCTATAACAATAATAAAATATTTCATTTCATACATTCCTATGACCTTTTAGTTTTGGAGATACAAAAAATTTAAAAAACTCATAAACCAATAAATCCAATTTCTTTCTCAAAAAATTATATTATTTATACTATATAATAATAATGTTTATCCATTATAATAATTCAATATTTCGAATAAATTTACTACACATTCTATTTTATTGGACATGCCATGGGTAGTAAAAAATTTTATAACCTAGAGAAATGGAAACATAATAATGAGTGAGCTAAAATGATGGGTAACGTTAAATATAGGGGATACAAATTTAAGATCAATAATGATGATGTGATGAGTATAAATTATATGGTAGGAATATTTAACACAATTTAATTCCATAATAGAATTGAACTGAAAAAATAATATAACTATGGATTACATTAGAAATTAAAATATCACATGGATAATGGTAACTGGTTCCATACTGATAAAATTCATAATATAGGTAAACTAATTCATTTACCAAGCTAATAAATCATGATATTAGATATCATGATCCTACCTTTAAGGCCATGTGGTTAGAAAATAAGTTGTTCTGGGTAGACATACACAAAAATACCCAATATAATTTTTCTCATGAGAACTATTAATTCATCAAGGGGCTATATAATATCAATTCCAACCTATTAATTTTTTAATTATGATACATTAATCAAATGAGATAAAAATTAAAAAACATAATAATCTTATCCAATAATTATTCTTACTAAAATTATAACAAATAGAATGTCAATACTTCTCCCTAAATAAAAGGTATGACATGATAATAACCCTTACATAGGAAGAATATGAATGGATAAATAATACATAGTCAACATTCATGCGTAATAAATAAACTTCCATATTGTAATAAAAAATATAATTATTTTAAATAGTATCCTAATAAATAAATGGAATAGATTTATTTGTAAAAATACCTCATGATAAAACTATGTGTATTAAATGTATATAGTTAAGTTGAAAATTTTACAAATAAATATAGTTCTGTGATCTAGGTGGAAAACCTTTAATCAATGTAATTTAAAATAATTATTCCCAAAATGAAAGCATTGAAAGAAATGTTATTCTTATTCACTTGGGCTGTTAATTAATAAAAAGGAAGGGAAATGTCACATATTTGAAAGAAAATATCATTACATAAGACAGAAATATATGTAATATTTATGGTTGTAAAATAACATATCCCTAGTGTATCAAAATAATATCTGTAAGTATGTTGGCATAGATGAAAAACATCCTTAGAAATGAATGCTTCAAATAATAACACATGATAAGGGATCATGAATATAATTGTTTTTTACAATGATCATAATGCTATAAATTATATATATATATATATGAGACTAAATAATTTAACATAATTACCATGATTATAAATCCTTTTGATTATGAAATGAAAAACATAGGTTAAATAATAATATATCATTTAGAAAAAAAATTTAATATTGACGTAAAATTTCCATCATACATGTCAAATTTAGGTAACTTTTGAACATGTGAAGTAAATTATTTTGAAATATTTTCATATTTAAAATAATTCCCAATAATAGATCATTGAATATAAAATGTATATTTTTATAGAACATTTATATCCAATGATAAAACATTAGATTATAAAAGAAATATTTTTAATAATTTGAAATTTATTTTATTGAAAACCCACATTGTAAAAAGAATAATAAAAACATATCTATATTAAAAATTCATGTTTCCAAATAGTATTAAAAAATACCATAAACTAAAATATTAAGGTGGTATAACATAATAATGGAATAATAATTTTTAGGAAAAACATTATAAGTCAATGAAAGGATATTTGAGCTATTAATACCCCTTATGGGAATCATACTCCAAAAAAATTCATTTGGATTTATAATATAGAAAAGTAAATATATAAAGAATAATATGATAATTTCATTTAAAAAATCCGATTTTATGATGTACTCAGCATATATGAAATAATTTTCAGAGAGGTATCATAACCAAATAACAAATTTTTGAGTTACCAAAAATCCTTTCTACTTGTGTAAGAGTTGAATCAACATAAATTTGAAGAATTGGATGTCATTTTTATTAGTATACCCCATGAAATACAAAAAATATGACAAAAATACATTGATGGGTAGAAAATACAGTATAAAATTGAAATATGGTTCATAATATGTGTTATGTCTCCAAGAATCAGAATTGATACCAATAAAATCGATACATTGTTTCAATCTCATTACGTGCATGTGCCTAGATTCATGAATAATAATATTAAATATATTATTGAGCTTATTATGATCCTAATTACTCTATATTTCAATAATTTGGGTCTAGTTATTATCATATTGTATTTATTATATAGTTTTTTCTTATGTTTTGATGATAATTTAATCAGTGTTGGATTATTTTGGTATTTTTAGCGATAAAATATGATATTTTAATTTTTTTTGACAACAACAAAAAATTATCTATTTAATTATTAAATTATAATAATATCAATATTTAATTCCCCATATTCATCCATGATAGAGTTTATATCATTGTTCACTAAGCCTGTTAAATGAACCCAAACATGAAGATGTTATATCTCGATGGGTGTGTATGGTTAAGGAAGTGTATAATTTCATTATAAAAAATAATAACAATATTTTTAATAATTTTTTTTTGAATCAGATTTAATTTCGTTTCTATAAATAAATAAAATCAAAATTAAAAATTTAAATATGTTACTTTATAGATGTGGTAGTCCGTACAATGCACAATAAACGTTCTTTTGTTTTTTAAGTTGATGGAAATAAATAAATATAGTTTTTCATTTCAATATAATAATATTTTTTTGAAATATTTATACTGATGTTATCCTATAATTATGTTATGTATAGGTTTAGATGATAATTATTATGAATTAAATGTTAACAGTTAAGTAATACTAGCATTGTGATATTAAACATTCCATTGAAAGTATCATTGGAAAGGAAAGGATTGGGATAAATAATTGAGACCAGATACATATGAAATTGAGAGAGGAATCTATTAAGATAAAAATTTCATAATTTTATGATTTTATTCTAATTAATGTATGTGTCATGAAAGAGTGAAAATGTCCCCTTTTATAAGTAAATGAACGAAAAATTTTGTGAACAACCATCATTTTTCAACAATTGAATGACACTATTCAAGTGTCGAGAGTGAAAAATGTGAGAAAAAATAAAATGTTTCCTGATATGAGGACATTAAATGATCTAAAACCAATTTTTCCACATGTTTTAAACTTGTTTCAATCCTTTTAAAACTTTTTTTAATAATTAACCATTTTGGTTTTTATCATGGTTACTAGTTTTCACCCTAGTAGATTATATTTTATTAAAAATATAAGGACACCCTTATAAATAAATGGTTTTATGATTAAATTAATTCTAGTATCAATTTAATCAAATTCAATTTAAAATTAATATAATATTAATTATTGAATTAAATCATTTAATATATAAAAAAATTATTTTGTAAAAAAACGGTATGTTTCACTATTAAGTGTTCGTAATATTAATAGTATTGATTACCAATTGAATGAGAGATATTTTTTTAATATAGTCTTAAAATGAAATAAAATTATATTTTGAGGGGAAATTAATTTATTATACTAAATTAAAATTACATATTGTTAATAAAACAATTCCTCAAAAAATAATGGTTTTACCATAATCATGGTCATCGTCATTTATCATAGTAATCATTTATTTATGCCAAAAAATAAATTTAAAATGTTATATAATATGACCATATTGATATAAAATATAAAATATATATTTATATTTAATGTTTATAAGTGATTATAACTATTTGTTAATATTTTCGAATAAATAATTTTTGAGAAAAAACTATTACTAATGTTTCGAATATGATATACTTGGCTTTTTTAAAAACAACATAGAAATTTTAAATGAATTTTTACTTAAAAATATATATACTATATTAAAAGGTTTCTGAAAAATTTAATACATTCTTATAGTATGATAATTACATAAAATTAACGATTTTAGAAATTTTTTTTTTCAATATTCACATAAAATAAGTTATTTTATAAAAATATAAAAAAGTAAACCTAAGATAATATTTTTATTAAATTTGAAAAAATAAATTAAATTTGGTCAAATTATAATTCTATGATTTGATATTTTAAAATTAAAATAAAAACCAAAATTTATAATGAAAACTATTTCCATATGAAAAATATATTTTAAAATATTAACCCTTATTAATATTTTTTCCCATCAATTACTTATCAAAATGGTGTTAATATGTTATTAATATCAATATTATATTATATCCAAAATATATTTAGTTTCTTAAAATAAAACACATAAAAAAACATTTTAGAAAGGATACATATTAATGCATAAAATCTGTCTTATTAGTTCTTTAGCTATAATAACTGAAATTTCAATAATGAATTTATAATAATAATGAAAATTATTTCTATTTATATATATATTTCATATTTCAGTTATATAAATTTCCACTCAGAATTTTTATTTCTACATTTTAACCGATATACATTGTTTTATGGTTAGTTTTCGTTCGGTGTTGTGTGTGAAAAAAGTTATTAAATACATTATTCATTTAAAGGAAAAATATAATTTAATATATTAGGGTGGTACAAAATTCGTTCTTGATAATTTTAAACTATTTTTAACAAAATAAATAATTTCTTTGATTATTTTATATTATTTTAATGTAAGAGTATTTTTTAGAATTTTTTTAATTTTTTATTTCTATATTTTCTATCATAATAGTATAATAATTATTTTATATTTTTATAAACATTTAATAGCATTAAAAATGTTTTATTTTTCATTTAATGTTTCATAAATTTTTTATTTATTCTTTATATTTTTTAAAATTATTTATTCCTTTTCTTATATTTTACCATTTTAAATATTTTTTTAATAATAAAGTATATATTGGTAATATTATTTTATTACGAATAAAATAAAATTATATGATTTCATTTTTAATTTTAAAATTTTACTTTTTAATATTTACTATTTTTTAAATGATCATTATTATACTTGATTATTTATTTATTAAAAGTAATTTTTTTCTTTTTCCCATTTATTTTCGTTCTTTATTTTTATTTATTACTTTTATTTAAATATAAAATAAATATTTATTATTTCACTAATAACTTTTTTATTTTTTTAATATATATTTTTTTCTTCATTTTTTTTCTAATATAAATAAAAATAATATCTTGTTCGTATTTTCTCCTATTTTAATTTTATTAATTGATGATAATTTTTATTCATTTTATCATTTTTATACAATTATTATTTAACATATTAACCGAATAATCCTATTTGTGAAAATTTTCATTATCATAACATTGTTTTTTTAATTTTTTTTATAAAATAAATTCTTCTAATATTTTTTTATAAAATAAATTCTTTTATTATTTTTTCACAAATTTTTATGGAAAATGAAATAATTATTATTTTTTATTTATATTTGACTTGATTTAAATTTTTACACATTTAATGTATTTTTTCTACTATTTTTTTGATAAGTTAGTTGTTTCTTAATATTTTCAGGCTTTATTTGAATATAATTTTTATTTATTTATTTAATAATAAAATAATGTTTTCATGAATTATTTTTTTTTATAATGTGAAATATATATTTTTAATTTTTCCCCAGTATTGTTTTTTGTAATATAAAAGAGTATTTATATTTTTTTTTATTTTGATATTATAATAAAGAATTGTTCATTTTTTAATATTTAAATTTTTAATAAAATACATTTTTTTATTTGATTGTAATCAAAATAATTGGACTTTTTAACTTATTTGGTTTTTAATCAAAAATAAATTTTGCTGGTTTTTTTATTTTCTAAAAGTAAATACTACTATTTGAAATTTTATTTCATTTTTCAATTTTATTATTTTAATAGATATATGGTTTATTATTATAATTTTTTATTTTCCCTTTATTAATATATTTAATTTTTTTTCATATTTTATATTTCTTCAATTATCATATATACATGATATTAGAAATTCATTTCATTTGTTTTCTTTTTCAATATTTCATATTTTTTATGTTTTAGTTATTTAATTTTTTTAATATATCAAAAATTATTGGATTTTGTTAATTTTTTATAAACAAAAATAAAATATTTTCATTTTCATTATGCTGGTTTGTTGTGGTATTATTTTTGAGAAAATATTGGTCATTATTTCTGGGTAAAAATTTTATTATATCGTGAAGGATAGTGACATGGGAAATAAAAATATTAAAATCTTCAATTGGTTTTTGAAAATGCAGTTAACATTGAAACTTATTACTATTAATTTCAACAGTCTTCATTTCCTAAAATCTGGATTTAATAATAAAATTAATGTTAGGAGAAATTTATATATAGACACATATGTCTGGTCATCTTTGAGGGATGTCTATGATAAAATCAGGCTCCTTCCCGCATGGATTATCACATCCAAATCATCTCTCAAATTCTGGGTGGAAAACTAATAAGGTACTCCTCTTATTAATACTCACCTGAGTAATGGAATGAATAAGGATTCTCATATTTCCATCAAGAACATGATAGAATTATTTAATAAATAACCTTTCCATTTTATGGACCTTATTAAAAATAATCAATTCATTCCCCATGTTGACATGCTAATTTAGGGTCCTGTTCATTGTGGGATACATTCAAGCATGCTCTATTATTCATTATACAGTAATGGTTTAAAAAATGAGATGAAATGGATGATTTGTTTTTATAAAGACCATGTTAGGTCTTCTATCATTTTGATTATTAAGAATATATTTATGGCAGAGTCATTATATACTACTACCTCGAGGTATTAGGTTTCTCCCACTCCTCAATTTGGGTTTTTTATTCATCCTAGCTCTGAGGATACTGACCAAATCTATATTTAATGTGATTTTAACAAAGTACATTGGATTTAATTTTTATAATATTTCTAAAATTCCTATGCCTTAGTAAATGGGTCTCATTATTTTTTTTCAAACTAATGACATTAGCTAGTCCATCCATTTAAGGAACTTTTTATAGTTCCCTGTACTAATACTTTTCATATTATATGGAAATCTATAAATTATGTGATTTATAATGGGTGGGGTCCCTCCATACCAACATTTATCTCTACTATATTCTGTAATATTAGAAACACCAATTTATTACAGCATGGATATGTTATTAATATCATCCATGATTTATCTATTCCAAAACATTATGGTATTAGACATAATTACATGCCATAGAATGGCACAATATATATAATTTTTAGGCTCTGATGGTTAGTTTGTTAAAATTAAATACGAATGGTTCCATTAATGGAATCCTCAGTGTTGTGGGATGTGAATTAGTGTACAGAACCAACTTAGGTTACATGATTAACATCTTCGCCAACCTTTTTGGATCTTCTTTTTTATTGGAAACTATTATAATGGGTGTTGTCTAAGGGGTTTAAATTATGAATCTCAAAAGATAGAGAATACTACGAATTTAATGTTACAGAATAGTTATTTTAAATGTATATTTGATTGGGTAGTCTTAACTTTAGTAGAGACATGTCTATCAATGTTTAATCTCCTTGGATTATCTCACCTCTATCAAAATTGTGGTGAAACATTTCTATCACGATGGTAATACTCTTAAAGACTATTTAACTAATCCGGGAGTTTTAGTTAGTCCATTTAAATGGTTTGAGATCGTGCCTCAAAAAGTTATATCTGTAAAACTAATGGTGTCAGACTCTTGTAAGTTTTTCTTGTATTAAATAATGGTCTATGTGCCTTTTAACTTGATCTATTATTCATGATATTATTTTTATTTTTCATTTATATTTTTTAAATTTTTTTAATAATAAAAAATAATGCGATTTTTTAATTATATTAAAAAATGAAAAAATATATACAATATATTTTAATTATTCAATTTAGTTATCATCACTTATTTTGGATTATTTAAAGTTCTATTTAAATAAAATATTATTTTTTATATTTTTAATTTTATGACGTTATGTTTATAAAAATGTGTTTTTCTTGATTTTATTAATGTATTTGAATGAAAAATAATTATTTTGTTTTTGTTTTTTTATAATCATACACTCATGTTGTTGGGATTCAATTTAATATTGAGTTATAAAATTAACCTTTTTTCGGAACATTTGGATTGGGTTTAATTTGAATAGATCAATGGCCCCACACCCCAGTATATATATGGAGGATTATGACATGGGTCATTAGTTAATATGTGGGTCATGTTGAATCTTTGAGAAAGGTTGTCTTTAAAGGGATAATTGATAGTTGATATAATTTTAATTTCAATTTTTGAGGTGTTTAGTAATGTACTCTTAGCCTTAGTTATTGATTCTATATGTAATATGTTATGACAAGTGAATAAATATGAAGATGATAATTTTTGGTTGTTTCTAATCCATTGGATTTGAATTAAATGTTAGATTTTTGATATTTTTCACTAATTAGTATAATTATTTATGTTATATTTGAATATACATGGACTATTTCTATGTTTAAAGACAATTTATCTTTTCCATGGCCCCCTGATAAATTAGAAAATTATTATAATTTGGAAGGGATTTTATCATATCCTCTTAAATATGCCTATTGATTAAAATTTTACATGAATTTGGGTAAGCCAACAATTAATCCATGATACATAATATCGTCAAAATGGGAGATTAAATTGAATCTATATACATATATAAAAAATAATTCTCTGGTCTATATTTAGTACCATGGTTTTAATTGAGTTAATTAGAATCCTAAAATTATGAATAATCATTCTTATTATGTGGGAATTACTCTAAAGATGGATGGGAATATGGTAGAATAATATCATGGATGTTTTTCTATTGTTCTTATTGATTCCAACCCTGAAACTTATTTACCTAAATCTGTCTCCTTATTACATGGTGATAACTACATAGAATTCACCGTTGAATATTATTTTATTTACAACTTATGTAATATTTATAAAACAAATTCTATTCCATTCCAAACTGTAGAGTTATATAGAATTAGGTTAAGCCTTTGAATGTTGCACATATTATGTTTTATAAAACATTGGCCAATGAGAAACAATTGTTCACGGAGTTTCACTTCAAAATGGTGAATATTTATGAAAATGTGAGAAAACACTTTTGGATACAGAAAATATAGAATATACTCAAGTGTAAGAGAAGGCTCCCAAACAATTTTTTATTTTTAACAAGTCGGATAACATTACAAAGATCCCATAAAATGATTATTCTATAAATTAAGGTGATAGAATAGTAATTATTACAATAGGATATAAAATGTAGCAGGATGATTCTACTATGAGTGTCGGATTGGTGTTTACTAAATCTAATGACTCTCCAAATACTAATAAATAGAATCTATTATGGATCCAACTGTTGGGTGAAAATGAAAATGAAAATAATGTATTTCATTGATATATGGAATATGAAATTGATTCATAAGTTTAATTTTTTTGGAGTCATAGATAAAATAAATGTTTAGGAAGATATCAAAATAGTTGATTTATCTTTGTTTAAATAAATAATGGTTTCAATTATTAAATTTTTGAGTGTTTTAAAAGGTTGTAATACTAATTAAGAGGAGGATATCCTTATTTTATTGACAGAACATTTTGACACTGAATATATTATATCTTTTTCAAATGAGTGTATGGGATAAAATCTAAATGTTTTGAATATTGAAACAAGAAAAATAATTTAAGGATGGGCCAAGGGATCCAAAAAGTAAAATTTAGGTGGGTCAAGAGAAATGTAATTCCATGTCCCAATTTATGTATACTTTTAGTATTATATATGGATATCCAACTCTAAAATTTCATGTTACCATAGAATATATATTCATAAATATAAATAAATGTTTTTTCTAATATTGAAACCATGATTTAATTTAATAATAATATTGAAATATTCTTTGATAGAATGAGATAAAAATTGATTGGTATAAATAGCATTAGATTAGTTTTGGAAAATATATGGGTGATTTCTCATAGATTTATTCCTAATGTATCTATTCAAGAATCTAGATAAAAGATGGTAAATTAAAATTTTTGTTTTTTAAAGAATCGTTCATTATTCTAATTTATGTTTAATTGTCACGAATCATCCCTCAGTCCCATGTCGTGACTACAGCAAGACCGCCTTCCATAGGCCAGGGGAAGGTGACTAGCACTGAAAGGCACATTCCATAAAACGGGAAGGTATTGCCTTTAAACTTTTACAAATGCACGCTCTAAGAACACAACAAGAAACAATTATTGAGTAAAACTGCTATAGTAAAAGTTTACTAAAAGTAAAGGATCCGGAAAACAAGCACAACTGGAAAAGTACAAGTACAACTAAAAAGTACAAAACCTCTGAAGGTGAAGAGAAGATCCTAGATCATCCATAATGGATCCCACCTGAATGGTTATTACTTATCGTCTCCATTGTACTCCATGTGTTCTTGTCTCCTCTACGTCATGTCATGCCAAATGGTTCACCTCTAAGCACTGTCCAGTCCTAGCTCCCTCAGCCTCAATAAATATTGTATGTCATCTACACCAAAATCAACAAGGTACAGACGAAATCTTGTGCATGACTGAGTATGAAAATACTCAGTAGGGACCCCGAGACCCTTGTAGGTCTCCTGGAGTTTCAAAAAGCAAATACCACAAAGAAAGACCTCAATATAAAATTAAAAAGTAATATAAATAAACTCTACTTTGTTATATGATCATACATATACCTAAGTTATCAAGACATACTCATATCATACATAAGGGAAGAATACCACAAAAGTAACACCACGAAGGTCGAAATACCACACAGGTAACACCACTGAGATATAAGTACCACATAAGTAAGACAATGAGATATAAGTACCACATAGGTAGAAGTACCACATAGGTAACACCACTATGGAAACACCACAAAGGTAGAAGTACCACACAGGTAACACCACGAAGATAACACAACAAAGGTATAAGTACCACACATGTAACACCATGAAGTGAAAAGGTACCACATAGGTAACACCATGTATCTGGAAGTACCACAGAGGTAAGACCACAAAGATAACACCACGAAGGTAGGAGTACCACACATGTAGCTCCATAAAGCACGAAGTACCACATGGGTAACATCATGAAGATAAAATACTCATCTCACACTAGGTATAACTTAAATACAGAAGTACAGATGACTAGTCATAAGGTTAGATCATCTTATTCTGTTAAGTAACACTGCTTCTAACCCACACATGATCAATAGGTAAATGTCCGCTTCTGACCCACGTAAGATCGAAAGGTAACTAACCCCCACTAACCCACACAAGATCGATAGCTAACTAACCCCCACTGAACCACATAGGATCCGACCAACAAAGGATCAGTATGCGCTGACCCACATAGGATCGCTGAGCGTTGAGGAACACATGATCTAACCCAAAATGTATCTGTATACGCTGACCCACCCAGGATCGCTGAGCACGTAACCATATATGATTTGATAGATGTAGAACCACACAGGATCGTTGTTCTTATTTCATGTTACAGCCAACCACTAGGTTTCAGTTCTAAGCATTCTTGATTCAAGGAGGTTCCTCACATCAATCCATAGGTCGATACATCATCTTCAATGAATTCCGATGAATAAGTATTCAAACAGTCCATCACGTAAATAGGGACCCAATGCAACTGACGACATGTCAATCGAACGCCTGGTCTGTAAGTTATTAGAATTTCCCTTATAAGGGCCTGGTTTGATTCTATTTCAATACAACCCAGCCATACTACAACATTATACAAAACTCAAATAGAGAATACCAAAGGACCATCTAGATCCTTGGATTCGATCACTATAGATGGTTCATTAAACAGAGGCCCAGTTCTCATGATATGTCTAGAAAGGAGAACTAGGTTTGGATCGGCCCGGGTCCTGTCCGGCCTGGTCGGACCGACCTGAACTGACCTGGGTCCAGCCCGGCTATCTTGGACCCTAGGGGGCCCGGCCCACTGGGCCATGGTCTGGTCCGGACCGCCAAGGGGGCGGCCCAGTGGGATGGTCCTGGGGCGCACCCAGCGGGGGCGGCACGTGGTCGGAAGGACCATCGTGATGGGGTCTTCCCTTGTCGATGCACAGTTGGGAGGTACCTCCCAGGTCACCCTAAAAGCCAAAGGCCCATTATGTTTTTCTAGAAGAGGAACTATCCGGAGCATGTCCTGCTCGGTGCACCACGTCCGTCCGGTTCTCCGATTGGTCCTCCTCCTTCCAGCTGCATGACGAAGCCACTGTCATCTACAGCCGACCGGGTTCTGACATGCCTTTGGCCTCCACTACAACCAAGCATAATTAGTATCCTACTACGGCGGCATGCGTCCGTGCCGCCGCCTCGCCACGTAGCCAACCGGGTGATGACCTCCACCCTGATCCACTGTGGATGGTGGGTCGCGACCTCCTGCTCATCCGGTGGCAAGAACGTGCGCCTTCTTATATCCACGTAGCCGACCATTCTTCCGAACACCCTCCTCTTTCATGGTTCACTGCATCTCCGTTCTAAGACCGAAAAATATAACGACCACATATTCTCGATTCTCAGGTCGAGGGATCCACATTAATACATCACACTCAACAGAAAATTGTGTTTTCATCACTGTTAATGATTTGAAGTTGAAGAACGCTCGATGAACATGTGAAAAACAAAAGTAAATGGGCAAGGTATAAGTGTGGAACGATGGTCATGTTTGTTTATCCATATTCATTGTGAATCCAGAATATAAAGAATAAATAAATATATTTAATTATATTTCAAATTAAAACCCCTATGTTAATCTTCTATTGGAGATGGCATGAGGATGAAGATGAAGAGGATGAGGATGATGAGGTCGCATACGTTCGTCCCCCCTGTAACACGCTTCCAAAGTCAGGCTTGTGTGTCATCCTTATTTTTGACCGAGAGAATGTTCTTCATTAGAGGATATTTATCCCAATCTCTCCCTTCATTTTCCAACAATTTCTCTCACAAAGGCATGGTTCCAATATTAATTAAGTTAAGGATTAATTTAATTAAATTTTTTAGATTAATTAAATATAGTTGGCACATTTAATTGGGGTAAATCCAAGGGTTAAATCACATTAAAGAGGGAGTTCAAGGGTTGGGTGGTCCCCACCACTAAATTCTATTGGGAGGCATCAAACAGGAGGTGTACCCATCACTAAATTCAAAAAGGAGGTTTTAGAAAGAAAAATAAAATATTGTTGTCAATTTTTTTTAACTCTCCCACATAAATCCGGAAAATAAACTTCCACCTTAGACCTACTGAGGTTGTAGTGATGGTCTCCTTAAACTAATATCAGTACTGCGAGTTCGACTATGTCCTCATATTTCATTTCTGATCACTCGTTCAAAAGTTATAAAACTCCACTTGTGCATTTAATTAACGTACCCAAAAACATGTTAAAAAATTCATTTCAGGAAGACCGGGACCTAGAATAACATGCCGTCAATTTTCACAGACTCGTAAAATTCCCATATAATTAAAAAAATTACATGGAAAAATCAGATTCTTTACAATGATTTTAATTGATTATAAGATACATTACACCATTTTGGGGATATCAGTAGACATAATAATGTGGTGAAAGATACATAGATTTTTTCTTAGAAAACATGATGTCACTATGGAATCATGTGTGTGTGTGTTAGAAATTTTCACTCTCCCATTTCTTGTAGAGAGTTTATATAATGAGTTATAGTCAATGAACTTATGGAGGTTAATATTTTTGGTTTCAAGTATACTCTTTCTAGAGGTCATGGTGGGATATTTCTGTAGAGAAAACTTGATTAATCCATTGTGAATGAATATTTGATGGATTCACGGGATTATATTAATTTTTATACTCTTCCCAGAATTAGTTATGATCATCACCCGATCCTTATGTATATTTAATGATAAAAATTATAGAAATACTCTTCCTTTTCATAAGTTATGGATTAAAATAAAAATGGTCAATGTGGAAAATATTTCAATGTTTTTTGGGAGTATACATATTTTGTAAATGATTCTTTTACATATGATATGAAGGTTAAATGTTTCAAAGGTAGATTTTTATTATGGAGTATGGATTGATTCAATAACATTGATAAATTTATTATCTAATTAGATAATTATCATATAATGGTTCATATATATATAAACATTTCTTTTCCTAATTAATCGTTATAAAGGATCTTAATATTCCTTCCAACCATAGAACTTTTGACAATATAAAAGAATATTATCCTAAATAAATATTCAAGGATAAATAAATTTAAAAGGGAGTAATAATAAAATATCCATTAATTAATTAATTAAATATAGAAACATTCATTGAGATATTTCCCGTATTAAAACTGGGGATGATATTATTTCTAAAAGGAAGGTTCTTAGGGATGCTGTTTTGGATTCTTATAAGATGTTTTTCAATGAGGAAAACATATCTCAGTAAGGTCTCTTAGATTATATCATCCCCTTAGTAATCTCTTACAATGATAATACAAATATTAGTGATATTAAATCATCCATAGAGATAATGGAACCAATTTTTTGTCACAACTATGATAGTGCTTTAGGTCTAGATGGATTTCACAATATCAACTTTTACGTGTTTTGAGATATTTTTTATAGTGATGTGGTAATTCTGGTTAAAGTTTTCTTTTTAGAATGTGGTTCTTCCTTGTGGTATTAACTAAATTTTTTTCTCTTTTTTTGATAGTGGATAATGATATTTAAATTTTTTCATTTATGAATATTTAATTGAAAATTTTCATTTATAAGATCATTTTCATGATTCTTTCTAATGGGTTTTGTTTATTTTCAATCAAAAACATGTTTCCTTGAATCAATTAGGATTTACTACATGTTGTAATATGGAATACCACCATACTATTATTTTATATTGTGTCAATATACATTGAAAAAATCCTATGAATGATACCATTTCTCCTAAATTGGACATCCTTATGGAATTTGACACCATGAGATGTGACATTATTTTTATGATACTTTCCCAGTTTGGTTTAATGATATGTTCATTGATAGGTTCAAATATATTTCTAATAATATCATTATCTCTATGATTATTAATGTATAACCAAAGGATACTTATCATCATTATAATGTGTTAGTTAAGAGACCCCATCCCAAATACTATTTTTATTATTACTAATAACTATTTAAGTTATATTATCCTTTATATGGATAATTAGGGAACAACAGGAGTTGTTCAAGATGATATATGAATTTATGATTCATCATTCACTCATTATATTGTTGAAATAATTATTTTCTATCAATAGATAATTAGTAACATTAATAGTATAATGGATATGACTCAAAATTATGAAAATGTTTATGAATGGAGGATCAATAGTGAAAAAATAACATTTGGGCTTTTAGAGGGGTTTATCTATTTCTATAAAATAGTTAGACCTTAGAACATTAATGGATGTCATATTCCATTAACCTACCATAGGGGGAATATCTATGGGGAAATACCTAAGAAGTTTTCTTTAATAATATTTCAATTCAGATTAGGAACCAACTTCGTACCAAAAAAAATTCACTCTCGATGTTAGGTAAAATTTAAATTGTTAAATCAATCATTACATCCAAATTAGTTTTCACCTTTTCGGTCTAAAAATAGAATATTGAACTCATTAAAAGGATTAAAACTATGTTAATGATATTTTTGAGTGATGGTATTCTAGTGAAAATAACGATTATAGTGCCTTGGAAAACTTATTATAGGATAATGAATAATGGTTGTATGAGAATTATAAATCTCATAGGTTTAAATATGGGTTTTAGGATTAATTTACATCGAATCATATCTCTGATAATTATGATAACTATAAGATTTGGAAATATATATTTAGTACTAAGTATAAATCAAGTAAATGTTGCTATATGAATTTATCATTCATGATGACCAAAAAATTTAACCATATTCTAAGATAATTCTATAATCAAGATAACTAATATATTTTTATTATTTATTTATATTATAGGTGGAAAACTATATAGGTACCATATTTTATAAACTATTTTTGGAAATGGTTTTATGTAAGATTATTAAATTTTAATGGACGGTCAGTTTGTTTCTATGGATGACATCCTCCTAGTATTGGTGAACTTATGGATCACTATATTTTTTCCATTATAACAAGATGGAATTGGAAATAGATCATTTTTGTACTCTTTTTAGAAATTATTTATATTTATTTAACAATACTATTTTTTTAATTAGTAGAAATTCAACTATCATTTATATGATGCCTATATACAACCCTCTCAATTTTTGAACATCAAGATAATTTATTATGATAGGGTACACATGGAAGATTATCTATGGACTTTTGGTATCTCCCTTGATTTAATATTTGTGCTTCTTCACCCTTTTTTTAAGGATTCCAACCAAAAATTTATTAGTTATTCCTTTTATATGGTTATTTAGATTTCCTAGTTTGATATTTTCAACTTTTCAATGAATTAATCCACAAGAATCTAGATTCACCTGATGTGTTGTAACAAGATTCATTAATAAAAAATCTATGGATTTTGTTTATTCCTTCTTATAATGAGAAAATTAATATCATCAAGAGATTCAAATATAATGTTATCCATAATTAAAAAACGACATCCATCTCTATTCAATTATCTATTATCATTGTGAATAGTAGCGATATTAATGATATTGAATGTGGGAAGGATAAAAATTCTCATCATAATATATATTTTATCAAATAACATCGAATTTAATGTAAATTTAATTCTTATAAAGGAATGAAGGGTACCATCTAGAATCCTCCTCATGTGTGCTAGTTAATGGTAAATTTTTATTGTTCTTATAAAGGTTACTATAGGTATACAAGATGTGGTGTGAGGTTTAAGACTCATTTTGGAGATATAATTGGAAGCTTTTTTTCTCCTAGTGGACATGATTATAATATAGAGGCTAATATTATTTGATTCTTCCATACGGTTTGAATTGTTGGCCTCAAGGGATGGTGAAAATTATGGATTAAAAGCAACTATAATCTTGTTGTTAAGACACTTTGGATTGGGTAGGCTCACATGTCCTGAAGGATCACCACATAGTGGGTGGATTTCTTAGATTATCTCTCCTTAATCAATGTGGTTATGATGCAAATCTATCATTATGTTAATTCTATTTATGATGGTTTAGTTAATAATGTGATTTCATGAAATTATTTTATATAATTTATGGTCATATAGTGGACTATGATTATATTTAAATTTGAGATGTATATAAAAATTATGTTATTAGACTCTTGTAATTTATTTTTAATATAATAAGGGTATATCTTCTTAACCCCTTAAACTGATCTTCATGATATTTTTTTTCAGTACAATGTATTTTATGAATTATTAATTCTTTAAATGTAAAATAAATTTTATTAATTATTGTTATTTTTTGGTTATTTTATTTTCATATTTTATATCTGAATGAAGTAATTATTTATTTTTTACTTATTTTAAATTTAAAGTATCATTTTTAGATTGTTTTTACAATTTTACAAAATAAACTATTAAATGTTTTAAATTCATTTAATATAAATAAATTAATATATTTCATTTTCATTTTATTATTTTTTCATTATTTTTATCATATTATTAATATTATTTTATTTTTTAAAAAAACATGTTTTTTAAAATATTTTCGTGTTTTAATAGATTAAAATAAATATTTTTTCTTCTCCTTATTTTGTGATTTTTTATATTTTTTTTAAAAAAATTAAGAATTTCATGATTAATATTTTATTTTATCTAAAGTTAAAAAACTGATATATTTTCTTCTTTAACATGACTATAATTTTTTTTATGTAATGACTTACTAATTTCGGTTTCAATAAATCTATAGAATGTTTTATTACCCAAAATTCATATGGATGAATGAATTTGAATTTTTATATTCCGATTAAAGGTTTTTGGATTTTTAGGGTGTTTTAGCATTGAAACATTGTATAAAAACACCAAATGTGAGATCTTAAGTGCTAGTTGAGGAAAACAGGGTTAAGGGTGGCTATTCTTAGCCACCATATTAGGTGACATTATATAGGATTATGATACATTGGTAACCTATACTCGATTATTTGTGGATTCACTACATACCAAGAGAGTTTATACCCAGTACCCAATAGGGGTTTTACCTTTTTATAGTAAGGGAAGAACAATAATTTTTGTTGAGAGCCCTTCAAATATAAAGGGTATTATATATGAGGGAGGCCCATTTTGGATGGTTCCTCACCCTAAAAATCCACATTGATCCCTCATTGGAACTATGGTGTTTTAGAGTCATTAATTTTTCTAATTTAGAGTAATCTACCATATATCTTACACATATAATTATACATCGCATCTCTACTTGATTTAGTGTGACCTAACTAGTTATTTAATGTGTAATTCCACTAGTTCATGGTATGGTCACATTAGAATCATAAGGATTTTTTATATGATTCATAGAGGCATTTGAGGAGTGTTTAAACATTTTCATTCATCATTCATCATAATCTATGCCGTCTAGTAGAATTAAATTTTTATTTATAGGTTAATTTTGTTTAAAGGGTTGTTGATTTGAGTTGGTAATTTTTTTCCATTTAATATGCTCTTTTTCATTTTAGGAGTACATCGTAATCCATTAAATATAGGTTTCATGATTTGGTAACGTCCTATAGGTATGAACCCTATTATTATATTAAGTGTTTTCATTATTAAAATGATTTTCATATTGATTTTTCAGTGGTTATTGATTAGATAGGTGAATGTGGGATTAATGGGAACTGATATGAGATTGTGATATATTATAGATCAATAATTAATGTGGGTTCCCAATACATTACTCATTATCTAACTCATTTGGATATATTATAATTTTGTTCTTTTTACTTTTCCTACTAGATGTCTTGGAAATGTGTGATATCACCCCATAAAATATGATGCGATCATGTTGGCCATTAGTCATTTAGTACCATATATGTTTATAAAATAGTCAATTGGTGCACCATGGTTCAACAAGTATCGATGACCTATTTTTTGGTTTTTATTGAAAGCGTTAGTTAATTTTAAAAAAGAAAATGAGTTTCCTTTTAAAATGTTATTTAAAAATGGGTTTTGGTTTAAATTATAATATAATGGAAATAGTAATTAAGGAATGGGTATAAAATTGTATTTTTTAATAAGTGATGGGTTCTTCATGATGATTTTCATGGGGTTTATCCTTGGATATAGTTTATATAAATCCACAATGTAAAGGATTTTCTAAATGATTCCTATAATGTCATGATTTTTATTTTCATGGAAAGTGAATAAAATCTAATTTTGACACAGTTTTTATTCCATTTAACCTTATTTTAGAGATTTTTTTTAAAATAAAATCTTGTATTATAATGATTATGGTTCTTGATTACTGTTTCTAAGTATGTTTTATTTTTTCATAATGATTCTTGATAACATAGTGACTATTAGAGAGTCCATCCATTTTTGTGATGGGTTGGTTTAATTGGTTTAAAAATGTGTTTGGTTTTTTTTCATAGGTTTATAGGAACCATAAGATACTTTTCTTTTTTATAATAGGTAGTTATATTGACTATTTGATGAGTGATTTGATCATCATTAGACATTATAAATCCTTAGGGTTTTGATATTTACTCAACCACCATATTTCATTATAGAATAATATCATTGTTTACTTCAAGGATTGAGGCTTGAGTTATACCCTATGTTACATGATTTATCTCTTAGGCAAGGTTTTTTATTTTTGGTCCTACTGAATTGATGATCCCTGATATACACTAGTTATGAGATACGAGAGGTAAAATACATTATTTCCCTATAAAGAGGATTGTGGTTCTCTACCCCATGATTGAAATTAGTTTATTAAATATGTGTCAAAGTGACAAGGAACATGGTCTAAAAGGTAACATGACTTGTGTGATGAACCTATAGATGGATCTTAAATACCCATGGTTGGTGACATATAGTATGGCCTCTTTTATTGACGATTAGCATGTAGATTTGATGTACTAATTTTTGAGGTCACATATATTCTTTTTATTCCCATGTGAGATAATGATTGTTAATGAAATGATCTTACCCATTGGAATATATAAATTGTGTGATAGATGATGATGCAATATGTAGGTTGGTAATTTACCCTTAGTAGGGGATGTAAATTTTCATGAGTGTGAGTTGAGTCGAATCATTCATAAAAAATAGTTCAGTACATGGTCACAGAACACAATTATTGGTCATTGATGATTGTTTTTCCATGTGATCTTTGTGAAAATTATACATTTTGGTGATGTGTGTTTATGTTGTGGGATCCAATTATTGTGATATATAGAGATATATTGAGATTAGTATAGTGGAAATCTATGATTCTTCTATATAATTATTCTATTTAGACGATATAGAAAATGGTGTGGGAAATGGTTTATGTTATGTAATTAGGTTAGGACCTATTATTTGTTTCTCATTTTTTTGACATGGGAGTCATATTTAGTGGTTAATGATGGTTGTTCCCTCTTTGGTTTTATATTTTATTTTTATTTTTATTGGTTTTTGGGTCTTTGTATATGAGGGAGTAATGATATTTTTATTATTGATTATAGGTCGAGGATCATATCCTTATATTAGGTAGTTTTTTTTTGATTCTTGGGGTGTGATTTCCTTCAAGAAACAAGGTAATTGTTATGAACTTCATGTCCCCAAACTGTGTTGGTAAACTCTAGTGTAATTGGAGGTACACCAAATGTCATAAGAAACCATTGCTTTAGTTTTTTTGGAATGATGTGATAAAAAAACTAAAAATTGGTATTATAAAATATTATTGATTGGGACAATGTTAGTAAGAGGTGAAAATATGATGTCGATACATTGGTGATTGACTAGGAGCATGCTTGACAATATTTTTTTTAATTATAATCCCTGTTTCCATGAGATATCCTATGTTAAATATTAGATACTCTTATTTGGGTGAAGGGTTTAGATAATGAATCACAATTTGGTGCGGATGTGACTTTATATGAGTTATATGGATTGATAGGATGCCTTTGAGTTAAGTACGTATCATGTTAATGGAATTATTATGTCATGATACATGAATATATGTAAATTATTGTTTGATGTATTTCATTATCAAATTAATCTATTAATTGAATAAAATTATAATTTATTAAAAGTTTTATCTAATTCATTATAATGGATCATTATATTTAAATATATTTAATGGTTTTATTAGTTTTTTATGATAGTTTTTGTTCTTCTACTATAAAGAATTAAATTTTTTACGTGTTTATTTTGTATAAAAAAATTTAAAGAAAATTTTTTGGACTGGAATAATGCATGAATCATTTTATATTTGAAGGTTTTAAATAACATGAGGAAAAAAGTTATAAATGTGTTTTTTAAAATTTTTTAATAATGTGTTTTCAAATTGTTTTTTATACATGTTTTTTTAAAATTACTATATAATTGAAATATTTTGTTTTTTTAGTTTTTGTGAATTCATTTTTCTATTATGGGTTGTCTTGAAATCTGAAGTATGTTTTTTGTTTTTAATGTGACTTGAGCTAGTTTTTAAATGAAATACTAGTATTTTTTAAAATAAGGGTTCTCAGATTTTAGTGGTTGGAATAATATTAGACTATGTATTAATAATAATATCATCGTGTTTCTTTGTATTCAATGAAGATAATTTTGTGGGTTTAGATAATGTAATAGTTGTTTATTTTGTAGGGAATTAGTATCTAGATATGAAATTATCTGTTTCGTGGATTGAACCACTTGTGATACATTTTTGAAAGTAGAATCTTATAATGGAGAGAATAATATATTTAAATTGTATATTAGAAGTTTTTTCTTATTGGAGGAGTGTTATATGTAATGATGTGGTCTAGTTTCTATGTTTAGAAATCAATTACTTTATTTGTACATAAATTTTTTTTGGTGATGGTTAATATAAGGGTACATTAGTGAGTAGAATAGAAATTTTTGGGCATTGTTACATAACACTATATATAAAATAAACTAATATGATAAGATTTGTGGATCTATGGGAGAATAGTTTTAGTGGTATTTGAATATCCAAAGGATCTAATGAAAATTGAGAACACTGGGTTGAATCAGTTGTTCAAATTTTATAAATTTAAGGGCTTTTAGAAACTTACCCACCGTAACGTATTAATGATCATTACTTTATTATGTTTTCGTAAATACTCATTCATGAAAAAGTAGTAAATCAAGTAAATCACACATGATATATAATTTTCGGCCTCAGTTTGAGAATCTACATGATTTCCAAAGACACTCTTGTGGGTCTATATAAATTCACTATTATGAATAAGTGAATATAAATTGTGGAAACTTCTTTTTGATACCTCTTATCTCTTGATAATAATTATTATACATAATATCATCATTTTTTAATGTTTTCTATTTAATAATTTAGAAACAAATTGTAAAGTCTATGTTCAATTTGATCCACAAATTTTCCTAGTTCTAATGACCTTGAGTTCGATAGTATTCAGTCTGATGAACAAAATCTAATCGACTCAGTACGATTGACTCAATATGATGATCCCTTTCTCAAAATGCACATCTCAAACTCTACTCCAATGCTCAGTGAAATAATTCTCATTTGCATTATTCACTGTGGAATCTTCCAAAGTATGATATTTATTTTTCCTATCTTCCTTAGTCTGGAACAAAAAACAATCATATGTCCAACAATATAATGATATCCCGATCTAGAAAGAACTCTCACTCAAATACTTCAGTTATCCACTTTTTATAAACATGTCATAAAGTTATAAGGTACACAATTACTATTATTCTATTTATATGCATATCATAATGAAATGGTTTGGAATCTATAAAAATCATCCCACTTTCTCATATTCAAAAAATATGATATTGGTGTATATTTGAATTTCAGGTTTGACCTCTTATAATCATTAAAAATCTTCTATAAACTTATTATCTCATCTTAATAATTATCCTTCTCAAACTAACTAATTTTTCTTTAGTATGATGGATCTTTCTCAGGTCATTACGAAGGAACATCTTCATATCATTACAATTGAACATACTAAACCAATTATGATGAATCTTACTCATCTCATTACAAATTAAATTTCCACATTATAGTTAATCCAATTCACATTTCTTCACAGATTTAGTCCCATTGACATCCTCATCATTGTTAGTCTGATTGACTTTCCTCCTCATAGTTAGTCTAACTGACATTACACCTCATATACGTTCCATTTAACATTACTTCTTATATATAGTCCAATATAATCCTCATAATGATATAAATCTCATTAAAATGGAATTTTCATTTTGATGGAAACTCCAATCTATAAATTTTAAATTCATCAAACCTCATCATCTATAACTCATTCAAACATCTGAAAGATTCTATATTTGGTACTTCTACATCCATTGAATTTTTTTATTAATATAATTGATACAACCACTATCATTCATCCATTGTATCAAAATAATTTATCATGACAGCTATCATGATTTATGGGAATGTCAAGATTATAAAAACAACGCATCACTTAAAATGGTAATTTATTAGGACTTTACTTACCTTAATAACCTCATTTACTTTCATCTTGAAATCAATATGATTATCACCATTTATTGTCACCCATTTCTTCATAAGGATTAAATCAATATTAATAAAACATACTTATGATATTTTAGAATAAAAATCCAAAAATGAATCATCATTATCAAGGTTAGAAATTTTATGAACATTCTAACCCCGTACATGTCTATCTTTATTCAACCTATTTAGTAATATTAAATATTTCATTCTCAATAAAATTTGACTTTATAACCAACACCGAGTCTGATGACTCTTTAAATTAATTTTTATGGATCTATGACCAATGATTCATCTTATCAAGAACTTCATATTTCTGACTACTTCTACATTAAATGCTACTCATTCTAAAAATGTATATCTAGACACCTTTGTTTGAATTAAAAATTTCTCAAATACAAAAACTTTTCTCCCCATTTGTTTTTAGATTTGAAAATTTTGAAACTTTCACCTATTTTTAAAAAGAAGTGTTTTAAAAACTCTTATTTTTCAGAAAATAATGTTTTTTATATAACTTCAAAATGGTTCTTCAATACCCCCTTTGGATTTTTTTACAATGCGTATTGATAAAATTATTAGCTGCCATAAAATTTTCACTAGTCAACTTTTATAAAAAAACCCAGGGTATTAACCTTTTATCAAAATCATATCTATTCTCAAAAGAGATTGACTTGACACGATAATATTAGATAAAGTAATATATTTAAAGGAATTATATCCCTCATTGAGAAGAAAAGTTTTCATACATGTTATGATAAAACCGTCTCAATTTTACCTTTTCCTCTCAATTTTCATTATCTCCCCCTTTACATTTTCTCTCCCCCTTTATGTGATAACAAAAACATCATATTGAATTATGAATGATATGTATGATGATATTAAAAAATAAAAAGTTTTAAATTTTACTCCCCCTTTATCAACATAATCCAATACATGGTGGGGGTATTTCTTATGAGGATTAAAATGTCATTGCAAGAGGATGAACATGATGTTACAATATTAACTCAATACAAATTTATTATCAAATATAATTTTTGAATAAATTTACATTTTGATACTTCATTGAGATATATTTCAGAAAAAAACATCTCTAGCTGAAAATTTTTCGTTTATAAACTAATAATTTATATCAATGTATTTTCAGCTAGAATGTTGGAAAATATTTATAGAAATATCTATTGCACTCTGATTATGAACAATTATCTTCAACTGTTTAGAAACATTTCCTTTAAAATACTCTTGCTAAACTTATATCCACATCATATAAGTACAAGTCTCTATAGCCAAAATATATTTTTGATTATATTATAATCATCGTTATTGAACATTATTTCTCACTTTTCCAACATATATAACATTCACCCAAGAAAAAATGTTCCTTTAGATATTGATTTTCTATCATTAAAATATCTAGCCAAATAGAAATCTAAATAACCATAAACCTTCATTTCATGATATCTTTTATATAATAACCCATGTGAATTTTTTCCTTTGATGTATCATAGAAATCTCTTTTATAACTACATATTTGATTTTTTTATTACATTCATACATGGAACACAAATTCCAAACATAAACAATATCAGTCCTTGAGGCTGTATTCTATGATATAATTTCTATCAAATTATGAATGTTTTTTTGATTCACAAATTTTTCTAAACAAAACATTACTCAACATCATCCTTAATGATATAGGAGTATAAACTTCTTTGGATTCTTCCATGCCAAACATTTGAAACAATTCCCCAAAAAATTTTTTGAGATAAGAAAATTTATTTTTCATTTTTTTGAAATTTTAAACCCTTTAAGAATGTTATTTCTCCTAACATTGAAATTTCAATGCTCATTTTCATTTATGTAGTAAAAATTTTAAAAATATATTATTTATCCCCATAAAATTTTATATTATCCATGTATAAAATTATATTTAGAGTTCTAGAGTTAACAACATTCATATATAAAGTGTTATCATCTTTTCCATTATTAAAATAAATAATTCACAACCAATTATCAAGCTTAGACTACTATTAAAATAGTTTTTTTCATCCAATAAAAATATTTCTTCAATATACAAATTTTATTTCATCTAATAAAAATATTTCTTTAATATACAACCTTTTTTTCATCCTCATCAAGTAGAAACATAAAATGTACTTCATTGTATGATTTTTTTTTCAATTTCTCCATTCAAAAATGGTGACATTACATACATCTAACATACATGATAATTCCTCTGAGAATCCACTTCTAGAAACATTCTAATTGTTTCTAACCTTTTGCCATAGGAAATGGTTTCATCAAAATCTTCCCCTTCCACCTATGCAAAGATATTACAAACAATATTTTCGTTATTTCATAAAACTTTTCCGCATTTATTCAAATTATTTCTATAAACCATTTTGTTCAGATAAATTTTTTAGCTTTTGGATATGTAAAAATCCTCCATGATTCATTATTATCAATTTTATTCAAATCTTAATTCATAGAATTCACCAATTTTTTTAATAGCTTCTAAAATTGTTTTTTGTTCAAATTTTCAGATAAGTAAAGTTTGATTTTATAATCATATCATTATTATTGTCAAAACTGGATCCTTATAATTCCCAGTAATATTATTCCTCTAAAAATATATTCTTAAAGTATGACATTTAAGATTCCCTCTTCTTTATTTTCTTTCCCCATCAAACGATTCATCTGAATCATCACACACATTACTTCACTCACTTTTATTTTAACTGGAAAGTTTTTGTTCTTCTTCTAAAACAATTTTAGTATCATTCTTTATAAAAGTTTGATTTTAAATAACTCTCATAGAATATGTTCCAAAAAAAAATTTAGGAATATTTTTTAAAACAAAATTTAACTTATTTAATTGTGTAAATAACCCATAAAATTTTGTTCCTCATTTTTCTAATCAAACATTCTGAGAAACTGATTTTTGATTTTAATAAAATAGGGACTTTTAAAAATATTAAATTACATAGATGAAGGTTTTTTTATACCAAATTTCATAAGATGACGTATTATATTCCATCCTTAACATACACTTGTTCTAAACATTTACACTAGGACTAACAACGTCTCTCTCGTAGAACATTGAATGTATGTATTCTGCTAACATTTTTCTTCCAATTTCCACGAAACATCTATTCATCATATATGATACTCCATTTTTTTGTGGGTTATATGGATCACTATAATAATGTTCAATTCTATGATTTATAACATAAGATTCAAAAAAAACTTGTAAACTCAGTTCCATTGTCTATTCTTAACTTCTTGATATAAACCCTCATTTCATTCTCAACATCTCTTATGATGAATCTAACATGTCTATACCCACTAACTTGTGTTTAATAAACATGATGTTTTTCATCTGAGTTATATAATCAGTAAAAGTAATGATTTAAAAATCCCATATTGTTTATTTATGTCTCATTATCCCATATAAAGCAGAACGAATGATTTCAAGAAGTCTAGTATACTGAATCTCAACTCTCTTATGGCTTTTATTAGTCTTCTAATCTTTCTAAAAATTAAACAAAAAAACTTATTATCTACACTAAAATTATGGTATTTTTCAAATAGAATCATCCTTATTATGTTTTTTCATGTTCTGCTACCCAATATGACTTTGTCTTTGGTCCCACAAATAATTTTCATCTTCCTAACATATGTAAAAAAGAGTTTTTAAAATTTTTTATTTTTAATAGATCCCCACATGTTCTATCTTATTTTTTAATAGCATTCCCAAAAATAATTCTTTTGATAACATTAGAATATATTATGAATATATCTTATTTTCTATAATCACAATGTTTACTTGAAATTAGCAAGTTTTATTTTATTTCATCAAAAAAATACATTATTATATTTCAACTTTTCAGATTTAATCTTCACCATTTTGATTACTCTTATTTTTAGTGAACTATAATTTACCAAGGTAGCTAGACAACCATCATTATTTTCAACATGTTTCATGATTATTAAATCCCCTGTCATGTGGGAAGAACAACCACTATCAAGTATCCAAGGTTTTTTCATTTCTACTTTCTTTCTTATACGTCTCAACAATAATGGTTCTATCATTAACTTTATTCTTCCCTACATTATTTTAATTTCATGTATAATAAACATTACCTAGAATAATAGTAATAAATTCATCATAACTATACAATTTTTGATCACATATTCCATAAAATGTATCAAAAAATTCAAACTGATTCATTATAGAAATGTTCCTAATATCTTATGAATATATTTTTTTCAACCTTCATTGAGTTAATAATGATAATCATTTTTCATTTACTATTAAATCAACTTTACTCAATAATTATTAAAATTATATATATTTTGTTCCATAAATTATAATACCTATGTCCATAGATTACAAAGAAATAATAAAAAAATTTCAAATCATGATTTTCTATTGAATTATGATCTTTCACTATAGAAACTATGTTCACATTGATAAATTCATTCTAATATAACATAATTTAGCAATGAATAGTATTTAATAAAATGGTAGTTTTCAAAATTTATGGATATGATCGATTTATCAAATCTATTATTAACCCGTGATTTCTGAAAATTTTTATTAACACCTGAAATGTAAGAAAAAAAAACAGATGAAACATTGTCTTTTGAGTGTGAGAAATTCACTTTATTCATGATCCGAGATTTCTCAAAAACATTAAAATTATTAAATTTTTCTTCTAAATATTTTTTTATATTTTTATTCATCTTCCTCAAGGTACATTAAGACTATATATTTTTATATTGAAACTTATTGAATTATTCTTCCTTATCATCTAATTTATTACTGATATTTTAAATCATCATTCTCTACTCAAAAACTCTTAATTTTTAACTTATGACCTCATAATTTCATGCATTCACTTTCTTAAAGTCATATTTTCTTCTTTTAGCAACATATTAACAATCATTCTTCATCAATTTGATTTATTTATTGAGAGTTTTTCTTTTCTAAAGACATGAATCAAGTTGTTTTTTGATCTAATACTATCTATATGATTTTATACCACATTCATCATTATGAGATGAATCATCTTTCTTCTCAACTTTTCAAATGATGTTTCTCAATTTTTCAAAACATTCATCCTCTGAATAATTTTTTTCAGTTGTTCCCAATTCAAATTTCTTACTTTAATTAAATATTTTGTTTTTATTAAATGTCTTCTCGTGTTTTTGGATGAATTTTCTTATTTATAACGTTTTTTCCTCTTCGTCCATTATGGTGTTTCATTAGAATCATATTGATACTCAACAACTTTCATCATTTGGAAATTCATAGAATTTTTTTTGATTCCACTACACTAAAAATATATTTGAGGAAGATTACCTCCATACATCCCACTTCTTATTTGATGGTTCTTGGATATAAGAGACCTGATTTGTTTTCATTAAAATCATCATCCTATTTATATTTGGAATTATAAGGTTCAACATCATCAACATCTTATATTTCCATTTTTTCCAGGGCTTAAAAATCCCATTCATCTTTTATATTATTTTTTAACATTGGAGAATTCCTCATTTCTTAATTAATAAGAAATTCATGTAATTAATCCAAATATAAATCAAATATATAGTCTAATGGTGAAATTTCAGAATCATACCTATCCAGAATGTTTCTCATAATATTCATCACAATTATAGAATCTTATAGGACAACTATGATCATGTGATGTTACAAAAAATTTCATTAATTCTAGTAAAATATTCCTCAATATGCTTTTTATCTATCATTATAA
Source organism: Viscum album (assembly GCA_963277665.1). Taxonomy (NCBI): domain Eukaryota; kingdom Viridiplantae; phylum Streptophyta; class Magnoliopsida; order Santalales; family Viscaceae; genus Viscum; species Viscum album. Next base: position 674,379,184 of record OY728133.1, read on the forward strand.
TGTCTTCATACTTACATCACAATATTTTTAAATTTTCTTCCTTTGATTTAGTATTCCCTTCTATAAATCTTTTGAGCTTGTCCCACATACACTTTTACGTTTTGATACCCATCAAATTCATATAAAAATTGTTTGATAAGGATATACAGATTGAATTTCCGTATTTACCATAAAATTTGATATTTATATTATTTGAAAAGGGATTTGGGTAATCCTAATAAATATCATGATAATAAATTATAGAATCATCGATAACATCTAAGAAAATAGATAAAAGATAAGAAATCAACCTATTTTTTCATCCATATTAATTTTTTCCATCAAATATAAGAAATAATGTACTATTGACAGAATTAATATTATACATGATAAGGATTCAGAATGTTATCCTTTGATATAATACCAATTTAAATTCTAAAGGATTGAACATTAACTGAGAAAGGGGTTGAAGAAGTTGTTCACTTTTTATATTTTTCAAGAAATTTAGAAACTTAACCCCTGAATCATGTTAATGTTCATTACCATATCCTCTTTTAGTAAATACTCATGCATGAAAAATTAGAAAATCATGTAATGTGTGTAATATATATAAGTTTTTTTCCATAGTGTGTGAACAAAAATCCTATCTATACCCACTCCCATGGGTCTCTAGAAATTTACTATTATAAAGAAGTTAATACAAATTGTGACATATCACATTAGAATCATTTTATCCCATGATAGGAATGATTATAATAACTCCTCTTAGTTAAAAATGTTTTCTATCAATCTATTGATCCAAAAAAATTATAAATAATTTTTTAAATATTATCCATAAAATTTCATGGCTCTGATGACACTGAGTTATATGGACTTCATTCCAAAAAACATAGTCTGTTTGACTCAATCTGATTGACTCAATACAATTCTATCGTTCTCAATATTCACTTCTCAAACTCTGCTAAAATGCTTAGTCTAATCTTCCTCATTTTTATGTTTAAAATTACAATATTTATTAGACTAACATTTTTCATTATGGTAAAAAAACAATCTTATGTCTAACCTTATGATGATATCTCTATCCTAAAAGTACTCTATTTAAAAAAAATTAGGGTTATGCCTTTTCGAAACTTGTGAAAAGGGTATAAAGTATAAATTTAATATTAATCTATTTATAGGAATATCAAAATATAGTAGTTGGGAAACCTAAAAACACTTCCCGCTTACTCAAATAAAAAAACAAAAATATCTATGCATAATTTAATTTCGTGTTTGACCACTTCATCTCTTCAAAAATATTCTAGAAACTTCATAATTCTTCTTAGTAATCATCCTTCTCATACATCCTACCATTCCTTAATCATGATGGATCATCCGTATATCATTATAAAGGAACATCCTAATATCATTAGGATATATATTAATCAGATAATTATGTTGAAACTTCCTAGGCTCATTAAAAATTGACATTACTCATTAGAGATAATAAAATTCACTTTCCTTATCAGAGTCCATCAGATTGACTTTCCATATTAGAGTTAGTCTGAATGAATTTCCTCCTAGAAGACTTTGAGATTGACATTCCCCCTCAAAGTCAGTATACTTAACTTTCCTTATCAGTTTCATTTTGATCAAATCCTCTTAATTATGGAATTATCATTATGATGTAATTATCATTATGATGGAAACTCCAATCTGTAACTTTGAAATTATTCAGACCACATTAGTTAGAACCCATTCAGTGTTCTGACATTATCTTTTTTCAGTACTTCTGGTTCTAATTCCTATATTTTCATGATTCTGGGTGCTGATAAAATAATTAAAATTCCTTCAAATATTCTAAATATCTTATCATTAGATTTTTCATGATTTATGAGAGATTCAAGACTAGTGATGCATAATTGGACTTAACATTGGAATGTATTGTGAATTACCTTACATTCATCAACTCCATTATTTCCAACCATATCATAATATGCATGGAAGAACCTATTCTCACCATTTACATTAAAATCCATTCAACAACATTTTTACATAAAAATTATTTTATTTGAGAAATACAGCCTAGAAAAGAATAATCTATATCAAGGTTAGATTGTTTAAAAAATTTATAACTACAAACATCACCATCTTAATTCAACCTCATCAGTAACATTGTAACATTCATTATCAGGCACTTATAACTTTCTAACCAATCTTGAGTCCATTGTATCATGAAATTCATGTTGATGGATCTGAGCCCGATGATGCGTCCAATTAAAATTATCATCTTTCTATGTACATCTACATTTGGTGTTCCTTGTTCGAAAAAACTATATCTAGAATCAGGTGTATGCAAAACTACTTTCTCAAAGACAAAAACATTTTAGCCCCTTTTCATTTGGATTCGTACATTCAAAATCATTATCTGGTTTTTCAAAACAACTTTCTTATATAATAATATTTTTCATCAAAAACAAAGCATTATTAAAACCAAACAACACAATGGTTATTAAATCTATTTTTATATATTTTTTTAGATAAAAAATATTGGGTTTTAGAATCATTAAATGCAATACTGATTTGTATTTGGATTTATAATGTGGTTTTTAGTGATGAATTAAAAACTAATGAAGTTAATGAAATTTTGTTGAAGTATCGTAATTTTTTATTTAGGATATGAAACATTATTGTTAATAATTTATAATGATTTATGAATTTTATTTTTGATTCACTATATGAAGGTTCAGTTAATCATTATTTTAGAGGATGGTTAAATTTCAATTTTTGGATTGTGACTAATTGATGGATGTTTCTTAAAGTTTCATATGTTTTTTCGGATGTTCCAGGGGTATAAAATCGGAATAAAACACATAAAGAGATATATTGAGTATTGGTGGTGGGAAAATGTTGAATAATGGATATTATAGGATATCCAAAAATTGGTTTGAGGTAATTGATTATGAGGTGGAGGATCAAAGGTTGGGGTACTCGATGATAGGCATCATCATCACTAGTGTTGTATAATTAGTTCTTAGTTGAGTCACGAAGAGTCAATATGTGCATATGGATTTACATGTGAGGATTTATCCTATTTTCAAAAGGTGTAAAATAATTTTTCAATTAGACACACATTGAATTTAGGGGTTGGGTGCTCAGGGGAAACCATTTGAAAAGGTTTTTTTTTCAAACTATACCCCCTTGATCCCTCCTTAGAACCCTAATTTTGTTGGATAATTTGGTTTTACAATTTCAGTTAATGTATCCCATTTCTTATAATGTGGATATTTATCCTCTACTCTCGCTAATTAAGTGTGGATTTCCTTAGTCTTGTATGCACAATTCTTCCAAACTGAGGTGAAATCACATCCAAATAAAAGGGATTTAGTGTGTAGTAAATAAAAGGTGGATGGGAAGTGTGTTTTATCACCATAAATTATCATCTATATATAGGTTTTTTGTTTAAGATATTTCATTATATTACTTTTTATAATTGGATTTTATTGGAAAATTATTCCAGATAGTAAATTGTGATTTTTTCATGACTTATGTTTAAGTATATATTAGGAGAGCACCACACATTGTTCATTGGTGTTTTAGAAATATGGGATCACTCAGTGTGTTTGGATCATATTATTACATTATTTCATTATTTATTAAATGGTTTATCGATTAATTAAATAGTTTTTTTGGATTATTAAAGTTCTTATGGTCTTAGTGAGGTGGGTATGAGCTTGGATTATGTTATAGGTCATTGATTTTGGTGGGTGTCCATTAAATTATCAATTATATTTATTATTTGGAGAAATTATGTTCATGATTGATCATTATTACTATTCATGACATGTAGAAGGACCTTGTGGGATCTCGCATCCTAAAATTAGATGAGCTCACATCGGTATAATAGTAATTATAGACCAAATAGCTAGTTTAATAGTTCATTGATTTCACCTTGATTGAACTAGTGTGGTGTCCCAATTGTTATTTTTTGGGGATTCAATTAGTTTTTAAGATATAATGTAGTTACCCTTTTTAAAAATGGATTTTATAAAATTTTTTTGGTTTAAATTGAAATTTAAATGGAAATTTGTTATATAAACAACGAGTTTCAAAAGGTATTTTAAAATAAATGAGTAGTTCTTCAACAGAATTTTTATTGTTTTTGGTCTAGGGGATAGTGTGAATAAATTTTATTGGTAATGATTTTTTTAAATGATTAATAATTGGGTTTTGAAATTGATTTTAATTGAAGTCCCTAATGGATTGATTTGAAACTTGTTTTGGTCAGTTTCACCTTGTTTGAGAAATAAAAAATTTTCCTACTTAATTATTATTATTATTGTTTATCAGGATTTTGGATTCTTATTATATTATGTTTTACTTATTTTTCAGGAATGATAATAACTGGAAAGTATGAGAAACTTTCCCCAAGGATGATGGGTTTGTCGGATTCATGGAGACATGAGTTATGCATCCTTTTTTTAGATCTATAAGAACCCCAAGATAATTTTGGTTTAAACTTGGTCCCTAATATTGATTTAGTGTTGATTGAGTTAATCACATTTAACCTTGATTTATCATTTCTTTTTTATGAATATTTGGCCTCTTTTGATCCTTGTATGAGGATCTCGTGGTTTTAATTTTTCAATTGAGGGAGGTTTTAGTCGTCATGTTTATTGATTAATGGAATGTGGTGGGTTTCTGAGTTTTGTTCCATTTAATAGGATGATCCATGATATATATATATGGGGATGGGATATCAAAGGTTGAATACAAGTTTATTCTACTTATAGGAGGATGATGAGTTTACCTCGCAATTAACATTAGTTTATATCATATGTGACAAAGTGATAGGACACATAACAATAAAGAATGCCAGAATTATTTGAAAGGCCTCTTGATAGAGTATTGAAATCTATTGGATGTGATATCAGGTATGACCTCTAGGATCGATGAGTACCTTTTGGACCCAGTGTACAAGTTTTATGTGGTCACATATATTCATTTTTTTCAATAGATAAATTTCTTACTCAATATTGTCTCTTCCCAATTGAAATCTGGATGTGAAGTTATAACTAATGTGGCACTTAATATGACAATGGTTAACTATTGAGAGGTAGTGACAAGATTCCTGATAGAGTTCTTAACTAGATCATCCCAAATACCCACCAATGGTAAGAATATGTCTATCACATAGTCTTGTTAGTTTATGGTTATAATATTAATATGGGATTTGTGTGATTTTTGTGTAGAAGAAACAATAAGATTATGTATTTTGTGTCTTTCTATCTAATGATAGGAAATATGTGGGATTAGGCTTATGGTTCTCTAGGAGTGGGTTGGATTATTGTTATAATAATGACTAATCTACTGCTATAGGGTAGGGCTAGAGAAATGGTTTTTTTATTTGATGCAATTGAGACTCTTAGTTTTTTTACACATTTTTTTGTGAAAATGATGTTCAATTTTATTGACTGTTAAGAATATTTAGATTTCATATTTATGAATTATTTTAAACATGTTTTTTTAAATATTTGGTTATGATGAATGAATGAGAAAATATATAGTTTGGTTAGGCTCTAATGAGTGAGTTTATAGTTAGATAGAGATATAATTTTGATTACATCATTTGAGACCAGAGAGGTATTCTATAACATAAGGCCTAAATGAGGTCCTTCTAAAATGGATATAAATTAAATTGGATGTTAGTATTTTGTATTTTTATTTTGATATTATTCATATTGATGAATATATTGTGCTTATAAAATCATATTCTATAACATCAATGACCATATTCATCATCAACCTTTCCTTGAAATCATATATAAGAAATTGAAATACTCGAAAAAATTTCTACCTCAAAAACGGTTGATGACTATTAATAGTTAGATTCTTCTTGTTATTTTCATTGGCATGGTTTTAATATGTTATTTATATTCCATAAAAATGTATTACAGTTATTTAAATCCTTTGAAATTGAGGTGTATGTTTTGTTAGAAATGATTAAAACTTAATCTAGAATGTTTATATTTCAATAATATATAAAATAGATTGGGATGATATATCTTTTTCGATCATGATGGTATTGGTGTTATTAATCATAGGTAGGTGGTTTTTTCCGGATACTTGGTAGTTCAATGCAAGTCTCGAGGTATTTGTGTCTTTAAATTATATAGGTACATATATAACATTCATGTGAATCATAAAATCATTTTTTTGGGTGGGTAAGTTTCACTTTGTACAAAATTTGAATTTCTCGAAATCTTTTCATGCAGATCCTCATGATCACACCAATACAAAGTGTCTCATGGAGATTGGGGGAATCATGTTAGTTCCTTGGACTCTACCATTACCTATGTAGACAATAAAGGTTTCTATTGACATGGGTAGGTCTTTAGATTCATTTTAGGTATGGGTATCAGGTTTGCATTGGTTACACTGATTGGGTCATTCCGATTGGTTATAGGTTGAATTCATAACATTAGGTTTATTATGATTTGTGCTGGAGGTCATTATACATTTACATTCAATCATACTTCTTTTATATCATCCATTATACTAATTATTTTTCAAATTTTTAATATTCTGATTCTACATATTGCAACTATTAATTTTTTATAATCTATTTTATTAAAATTACTTTTTTATTATTTTTTAAATTTATTTTGATGTAATAAAAAATTATTTTTTATATTTAAATATATTTTTAATCCATTGTTTTTATATCTATAATATTTATATATCGATTTTTTAAATTTTTATTCTTATTGTATTATAGGATGCATAGGTTTTTGTCATTTAAAATTTATAAACAAGAAAATGAAACTATTTTGATTTTTTAAAATTTAAATTTGAAATTTCTTCTAATTTATAATAAAATATATTTTTCCTTCATTATTTTAAAATATATTTAAATTTAAATAATTATTTATTTTAAACTTTTTTAAAGGAGTGATGTAATCTTGAATTTTTAATCTATTTAATATTCAAGTAAATTTTATGAATTTGTATATTTGACTTGTGGTTTTCATTTCCCATTTTCTATACTACTAATTTATTTCATATTTTTTATTTAATTTATGTTAATGTGAAATAATTCCTTTTTTTAATTTTTTTATTTATTTTTATATTTTTAAATTGTTGTTTTTCTTTTTAATAATGTTTTTAATTTTTTCATTACCCATTCCCCCTTCCACTGTCTTTTCAGGATATAGTGTTCTTCATGAATTTTTAAATTTAATTAAAAAGTTAAATAAATTTCCAAAATATTTTTCTTTTATAGTTTTTCTATTATTTAATATATTTTATTACCTTTTTATTCTATTACTTTTATTATAATTTATTTTATTTTTTAATAATATATTTTTTGGAATTTTAAACTGCTATTAATAAACCAATAAATATATTATAATTAATTTGTTTTCATTTTTTTAATTTATTGATTTGTAAAAAATATTAATTTTTAAAATTGTTTTAATGTAATATAATATAATTTAATATTTTAGTTTTACATTTTTATTTTAATTATTATTATATTTATTCTAATATTATAATGTGAATTTATTTTTAGACTATTTAAATGAAAAGATTTATTATATATTTTTTATTTTTTAACATTTCCTATTTCAATTATATTTTTCATTAGTTTATTAATTAATTTTAAAATAAAAAATAATTTTTTTATTTTAGTTTTCAAAATATTTATATTTACTTTTTTACCAAAATTATATTTCACTTTATTATATATAATTCTTTTAAAAGTAAAAAAATCAATAAGGTTATATGTTAATTTTTTCGTAAATTTTAAATTATTATACTTATTGTCAATTATTATTTTTGAATAAAATTTATTATTATTTTATATTTTCCTTTGTTGTATTTTTTATCTTATTTTTTTAACAAATTGAATTTTTACTATTTTTTGAAAAATGTTAAACAAAAATTATTTCTTATGTCTTTTTTGTTTTCCTTTTTATTATATCCCACTTTGTATTTATACTTTTTAATAGATCATATTATTTCTTGCTTTGGTTCAAATATATTTTAAGGTAAAATAATCTTCTAATATTTGTATTTGTTACCCCTTTTTGTAAATTTTTTTTTTTACAGTTTTTTGTTTCCTCCATCCTTAATAAAACCTAGTTTTTCATGATTTTTAATGTATCATAAAGTAAAAATATAATATTTAGTTTTTTTATCTTTTTGTTGTTAATATATTATTTTTTTAATTTTGTACAATTTCTGTAGAAGTAAAACATGTATTTTTTAATTTTGATTTATTTTTTGAATTTTTCATTTTTTTTAAATTTATTAATTTTTATTTAATATAAAAATTAAAAATTAATATTTTAATTCATTTTTCAGATTAATAATTTTTACTAAATTTCATTATATTATTTTATTTTAATTTTCTTATTTTATTATTTTTTTAGACATATGTAATTTTATTGTAATTTTTTAATATGTATTAAAAATGATAATGTTTTTATTAATTATTTAACCTTTTCAATAGAATATATTTCAATTAGAATTTTTTTCAAAATTATAATAAAAATAAAACATTTTTTTATTTTTTTAGTTGAAATTTGTATTTTTCCACATTTTTCATCTTTCATTTGATATTTTTAATGGAATCTATTTTTATTTTTTTGAAAAAAAAATTTAAATGAAAGGATATTTATTATATTTCTCTATTTTTAAGTTTTCTGTCATTTATATTTAAAAAACGAAATGTTTTTCTACTTTTTTAAATTTAGTAATTTATATATAAAAAATATATTTTGATTTTTTTTAAAATGAAATAATGCTTATTAAGCATGATTTCTCTAGACTTCAGTTTCTTCCTCATAGATCCAACTCCCAATTCATCATCTTCATCCCAAATATTGAGCAAGCCTTAGACATTTCTGAGTATAAACTCATTATTCTTTGTAATACCTTACCAATGGATATCAACAAATTCATTTGTACCATGTCTTTTTTATTGGTACCTGTATTTTTTCCTCAAATCAATTTGGGTTCTTTCTTGGAAAGAAGATTCTATAGTGCCATTTAATATGTTAATGTTCCTAAATATCCTCTAGTGGAAGTCTAGAAATGGGAGCATGGCTCTTAAATTTGACATATCTAAACCCTTTGATACTCTTAGATATGTTTTTTATATTTGAGGTGATCTGAATTTATGGCTTCTCCCCAAGTTTCATTGGGCTCATTATATCTCTTCATAGTATATCATGATTTTTGGAGGTTTTTAATGATACATTAAAATTGTATTTTGGTTTAACTAAAGGTGCTCAATAAGCGGACCCCCTATCATATCATTTTTTAGTACCATACCTCAATAGATATCTTAATAAAACCATGGCTTTGGATCTCTTATATCCATTATAAGATATTAGAATTTTGAAATCACATATCTTATATGTTTATGATATTAACATTTCTTGTGAAGTGAAATATAAATTTTATGATTCTTTGAATGTGATTTTCAATCATTATGAATCCATTTTAGGTCAAGCTATAACTTTAACAAGATTTACTAATATGGTGGGAATCACCTGACTTCTTTAAAAAGGAATCAACATTCTATATCCCATGGACATGTAATTAGATCATTCCCATTCAATTAATATGGTGTTCCCATATTTCTTGGTTCAATCAATACCTCATACTTGGATGACACGGCTAAAAAAATAACCAAATAGATTTCTAACTGGATGGGGAAATCCCACTTTAAAGAAGGCATTATTTTTCTATTAAACCATATTTTTTCATCTATTTTTTCACCATTCATATTTAAAAATGGATTGATGAAATTTTCAAGGGGCCAAAAGAAATAGATTTATAAATTTTTCTATATTGGATGCATCTATGAAAATAATGTTATCATCATGGCTTGGAAGAAATGTGTGAAACCAGTAACTATGGTGAATTGGGAATTAAAATGCCTTTTTTTAATATGTCATTCATCTCCATTTCTCACTCATATCCCTTTCAAGTTCAGATCAAGTCATGAGTCTTCTTTGAAAAAAGAATCATCATTTATCTAGATAATGGGAACCTTTCTTATTTTGGAACCATTATTTTTCCTACTGTTAGACTCTTATACTAGGATATTAGAAATCAAATCAATTGGCTTCCTAGTTGGAACTCCTCCTAGAATTTTTGTGACACCAACTTGATATTTTCACAGATTATTAATAGTTGTAGGGTTCCTTTATATCTGGAAGAAATTCCAATCAACTGTGGTTATCCAACTTACACAACACAAGTTGATTATCACACTATATATAGAAATCCAAATTCATTCTTATAGATTAAATGATATAATTTTTTTTAATCCTACAAGAATGGGAGTTCATAATTATAAACTATATTATTTATCTATTTTCAGTATTTTATGACAATCTACCATATGGATGGAACATTTAACATATAAATTTATCCAACTAGCCTACTATTTTTACCTTTAGAAAGTATGGAATAATAGGTTTCCCACTGATGATTTATTTACTATCATGGGTATAACCCTTCTCTCTATTTGTGTTCTTTTAATGAGGCAGGCTTGCAATTTTGACCACTTATTTTTTCAATTTGAAGTTACTAATATTGTTTCATGTTTCATTTATAGTATATTTTTATATAACTTAGAATCTCATTTTCTGATACCCACATTCATGAAGTCTATCATTGATATCAATCTTATCTCTTTCATGTATAATATTTATATGGATGTGGTGGAAATTTTTTATTATTATTTAGAAAACAAGGAATTTTATCAGCATTTATTGTCACTATCTTCTCCATAAGGGGTTCTATACTCATACATTCCTATACATTCAAATAGATTAAAACATTTGGATAGGTTTTATAAATAAATAATTTATTCTTCTTTTTATATATATAATTATAATTCATTCTTACATCCCATATAATATAGCTCGATTCATTTATATTAAATTAATTAAAAAAATCACCTTACATCAAAGTAAATGTGGATGGTTTTGCAATGGTCTCCTATGGCCCATCAAAATGAAGGGGTATTTTCAGTAATTGTAGGGATTTTATTATTTTTAAATTATACCACTTCCATTTATCTAACAATACTTATAAGGCAAAGATATATGATTTTTCATATGTGGTCAATAATCTATATAAACTCAAATGGTATGATATTTGGATTGATATTGATTATACATTGGTTGATAACTTGATCAGACATAGATCTTATGGAGTTTTATGGAATCTTCGTTGTTCATGGAAAACCTATTTAGATGAGATATTAAATATTCATGTCATTTCCTATTAATGGGTTTTTATGAACATTATATGATGATATACAGTGGAAGATAACCCAAACAGAAGAATATCTACCTTTGAGAATAAATACCTAAATAAATCTTATAAACTGTGTTCCTTAACATCACCATTTTTATTAGTCTTATTCTTTCTCGATGAAGGAGAGTGATTGATTAATATCATAAAGTGGTGAATGTAATCACTCTACCTATCTAAGGAGGTGAACCAAAAAAATGGATCTGTGATAATATCGTGAGGATAGCTATATGTTAATGGGGGTGCTAGAATCCCTCCCTTAGATGACAAACAACAGTGTGGGAGGAATAGGGAAATCAGAGGCTTTATCACAATTTCATGTTCTATAACAGGAGGGATCACATCACATTATATAACCATCCATGACATGAGTCAATAAATTAAAGCATGTCAGCCATATTAATGTATCCACTCACATATATATATATATATTATTCATTTCAACCTATTAAATTAGTGGTTAATAAAATTATTCTATTCATAACAGATTTTAACTGATAATAAAATAGTTTAGGAGAAAAAAAAATATATTTTATATATAAATTATTTCATGCATTTAATACATGATTTATAATGCCTTAATAAAATTAATGTAATTAAATATATAATTTATATATGTAATATAAATATATATATATATATATATATATTTGTGCATATCTAATAATCTACCACTTCCACTAAAATCCCATAAGGTATTTATGTATAACATCACAACTCTTTGTCATCTAGAAAAGAATCAGTGCTACTTAAGCAACTAAGTAGTCTGATGTGATCTCCATCAAACATACTGATATATATATGAACATGTACAGAATAAAATGTTTCATATGCACCATATGTATATTATATAATCCGTTTTCCTTGACATCGAGTGACCACTAGGAATTGAACATGTCAATCTTTTATAGACCTCTCATCATTTTCTTGATTCCCTAAAAAATATTGACCAAGTGGATGAATACATTACCTATTATTCATCTATCTGATAATCACATCACATGTAACATATCCATGTTTTAAACACATAAAATGTGAAAAACAATGAAGATGTCCATGCATTTACTCATTATAATTTAATAAAGCGACATATGACTTTTCTTATCATACAAGTTGAGAAATCCAATCTTGGTTGTTCTCCAACAAATTACATAATCAACAACACACCCAACCACCATCAAATTTGATATGTTCATATGTTGAATTACATAATTAGGCTATCAATTAATGAATGTTCTCATTCCAGGTATCTCTCCAACCTCTAGTAAGTAGGATTAATAATAATCACACACCATTAAGTATATCTATGATCATATTACATTACTTGAGATATATTTTAGCGGATTAGTCCAAGTAATATGTCTCTAATTAATACCTCTATAGTCCATTATTAAATATATCATATACAACCCATTTTTATGGATATAAGAATATATTCAATCCAACCATAACATATCATCATAAACAATTATACTCCATGACATTCATCAGTTATGGATTACATTAAAAATTTTATTTGAGGGGATATCTATCATTTTACGATTCATGTAAAATAAATTTCAACACACATGAATTAATTAAAAATAAATATTTCCTTAATAATAATGAAATGATTCATTTACGACCATTATAAAAAAATAGTATAGAGTTGTACCATGACCCTCATGTGGTTTCTATAGTAGAGGATTATTTTTATGAACATTACATCCATACGTAATTTCCATCACATCACTATGTGACCATATGATAATATAGTCACACTAACCACTTAGTGAGTGACATTTATAAAGCAAGCTAGTTTGAATAATGGTGACACATTGGAATCATGTTAAATATGGTCATCAATTTTAATATATATTCAAACTCCTTTACTTAATAACATAAAATGTAATAATGTTATATTCTTTTTTATACCTATAAAACATTCTTAGTATATCATCATCATCATTGGAATATTTTCTATTAAAATTTTTTCTTGATATATTATTTATATAATATAACTGTTTATATTATCAAATTACTATCAAATCATAAATACTTTTATGATATTTTAATATTAATTTTTTATAGTATCTATTGTAACTATTTCAATTTTTATTTTCCACCATAACCTAATCTATTTTAGGATAAAGTGACATTCACTACATTATGGTAAACATATGTAACTATTTACATTTCTATTTAAAAATATTTACTTGTCCTTTTAGTAAAAAAATTTTCATTATACTTTGTATCTAAATTGGAATAATAGTAATATTTACATTATCACAATAACTACAAGTAACTATATACATTTTTATTTAATGTCCCGTATCCCAACTCTTTAGGATATTATTGGAAAAGTCACTCAAACTCATATCATAACATTATTTAATTTATTAACTTCAAACTTATATAACATTATACATAATCTAACATTCATATTAGGAATTATATTCTATTATGAAAATATTTATAAGATTCAATACAAACTATATGTTATTTTAGTAAATAGAATTTATTTCCTTCTAATATTAATATTTAACAAATAAACAATTATTTCAATACTATATATTGTATTTTATATGTTAGTAACCTTTACTTACATAAATAATATTTTATTAAAATATTGCATCGATTTATGTCAGGAACACATTCCCTTATATTTTAACCAATATTTGGATACACACATTAATCCAAATATTCTTATCAAAACTTGTTATAGAAATCCAATAAATCATAATCCATGTGCAAACATTTTTCTTCTCATAAAAACCCTTTGCTATTGAACTCCCTCTCTGATCATATAAGATATGTTAGATGAAGAAACATATATTTTTCTTAAATTCATCTATTATTGACACATTCCATTATATTAAAATTCTTAATGTACTAACTATTTACTTCATCTCATGAATATAAACTACAATCTATATCAATTTATCCATTGATTTTGAACTCGTTTATATTACAACACGTTGTAAAATACGAATTTCTATCAAATACCCATAAAAAATCAATGAATAAATTTCTATAAAGTTATTGCAAGATATGGAAATTCCAAGGAGTTTCATGAACTCAATCTGGTATATCATTGATAATCTAATCAAATTGGATTATTATTATTCCTTTCCAGATAGTCCTATGTTTAAATTAACATGATATTATTCTATAATAAACATTTTTGAAGTATTAAACCCAATTTTTACTGAAAATTTATATCTTTAACCAACTTTTACTATCTATATAGTATTATAATTAATACATCATATGAACAGTTTATTCATTCTTAGTACTTTGGGATTATCGTATAAACCATTTGAAATGAATTCAATAATATTTTAAAAACATTTAAATAATGGAAATAGGATAAATTATCTAACCAAAATAATTTATTGCTTTAACTATTTATATAATGTTATAGAATTAAACCAACAATAAACCATGTGTAAAAACATCCATCTTATTTAATTTGAAAATCTATTGTTTGCAAGATCTTCTCAAGATATAAATGAGATATTGTACATATCTTATGATGATTTTATCCAGGATTGAAGCATAGAAGTTATCAATGTAGAAACACTTCTTCTCCATTGCATGAAATAAAATTTCATGATTAAATTCATTTCATCTTTTGAACCATATTTATATTTAAAAAAATATGTAAAACATAATTTTAATATCATACATCTGTCAGAACAATAGAATTAATTTCTAAAACTAATTAAGATTTAAGGAATATTTTACTCTAAATATGTCATTAATATATTCAGCTATATTATATTTCATTTTTCATACCTAATCATATAATTTATATGCAAATTAATTCATTAATGTAACCAATCATATCGATTTCATGAGTGGAGACTAAGATTACTTTATTAATTTGGAATATAATTACATTGTAACCTAATCAAAACAATTTAAAACATCCATATGTAACATTATTTTCTTTTTAAAAAACAATAATACTTGGTTAGTTAAAAAAGAACTATTATAACAGAAAGAATATCTCTCTTACTCAGGAAATTTTCTTAAGCTGCATGTCTTAGTGTTTTATTTATTCACCTTCCTTATTTGAAGGATTAATAAAATGTTTAGTTTTATGATGATGATATTAGATTTATATATGATAGAACTTTTATTCAGGGTGAAAATCTTGACTTGTATATTTTAATTATGTACATTTAATTAAATTAATCGTACTAAAAATTGATTATAACCCCATTTACACTATCCATTTAGGGATCCATGTTCCATATTTAACAATGTTTTTGACCGCCTTAGCATTTCTACCATTATGTATCAATTTAGAATGTGAATAATCTTAATCAAAATAGTTTTGAATTCATTGATTGTTGAGTGGATAACCCTTTAACCAAATATATCTTATATACTCACTCATATTTAGGGCATCTTAGTTAATGAAACCAAAGAATGTTCCAAAAAAGCAAAAAAAAGATAATCTAGGGGAAAACAACTATAGCATGACCCACACAAAAAATAATCTAGAGTGACTCTTTATTTCTATTACATTACATATGAAAACCTATATGAACCCATATATATCATGACCAACTCAGTTGGATGATTGAGGTATTGACATCAATCCAACGTTACCATTTTTATTAAAAAAGGAAATTAAAACAAAGAGGGAACCAATGTCTAGGGGGGACTAGTTTAATGAAGACCGAGGGAATCACCCCATATCAAATTCACCCCCTCCATTTTAAAATGGGAAACATGAGTATGACAACTGACCATGCTACTGGGGGTTTCCATAGAGGCCAAGTGATCTGCCACCTTGTTTCCCTCCATCCACGTGTGAGTGACTCTTGTGCTACCTTCCAGGAAAGCATTGCATTTCCAAATACTATATGAAATAGACAAGGGGAAGATACCTTTACCCTACAAAGCATCATGAATAACCATAGAATCAGTCTCAACTTGGGAGATGGCAAGCTCCTGCTGCCTGAAAATTATGATACCTATGAGAACCGCTTTTGCCTCCTCTTTTGACAACTGTCTCTTTGGAAGGAATATCACACATAGTATTTGTGGGGATTTATTTGAAGGTATCAAAAAATTAATATATATCATAGTCATATTAAGTTCATAAATATTATATCATATAAAATCGTAATATTCTCATGTATTATTCTCATTATGTATATGCATGCTTCTAGTGATTTATTTTTAGAATTCCTATTAAAAATACCAAATTAATTTTTCCACACCAAATTATTGTTCAAATATTTACTTAACCCACAATTATGTGTTAATTACCCAAGAATATAAGTCAGGTATAATAATAAATATCCAAATATATCATATGTATAAGGTATATTATCACATTATATAATTTCATAGAGTTATTTGAGATTGAAAAAAGACATATGAGTACGCCCAATGTCACAAATAGCAAACCCCATGAACTTTTCTACTCAAGGAATTCCTCCTGGAATGTAGGTGGTCCATACATATTTCCCTCTACCAAGAGTGACAATAATCAGTAGAGAATTGAATTCATAATAAACTCTAACACCTAATATGAACAACATATTCCCAACATCTATTATTAATCTCATAACAAATATTAAAAAATGAGGTCAAGGTAAAATAAAACAAAATATTATTATATCAAACATATCATGATATGTAATGAATTATCAAAGATGAAATATATCATATAAATATTGTCTTATAATTATTTATAGTAGATAAAATTTATAACTATAAATAAAAAAAGATTAATATTTAAATAAATAAACAATTAAAATATTTAAACAAGAGAAAAATATTTATGAATAATTTCAAAAAAAATATTTATAAAACCATTTTATTATTTCAACATTAACATTATGAAAATTCAATAATATTGGTTATAAAATATTCATAGCATTTCGTATATAAATTCCTTTATATTTATCATAATATGGAAATTTCCATTTAAATATATCACATTACATTAATTATAAACTATTTATAATTAACATTCTATTATGTATAACCTTTACATAATCAAAAAATCATATAATTAATTATTATTTAAACCATGATCATATCAATTATCAAACCACAATTTGATATGGATTAAATAATATCTCATTAAATCCCATTTTATTTGAATAATTTTAATTTAATTAATTATGAACTAAACATGTACATTAAAGAAGTTTTATAAACAAAAATTTCATTAATTTTAAAAAATATGATAAATTTACTAACTATTAATAAATAAATTCTAATTTTAAAAATTTTATAAATAATCAAGAATATAAACATTTATGTTTATATCAATATGAACCCTTTCATATTTTATATTAAATGACATATATATGATTATTCATGAATTATAAACATTTTATAATTCAATTTCTATTTTATATACAATTTTATATAAACTAAATATCATTTATGTTCGAAATTATAAACACTTTATAAATTTAATTTTATGATTTATAAATAAAAAATTTATTTAGATATCACAATTCATTCAATTTAATTTTATAAAATCTCCTTTAGAAAAATACATAAAGAAATTAACCATAAACAATTTATAGTTAATTATTTTATCGAACACTTTTATAAATTTATATATATAGTTAAAAATAACTTATTTATTATTTATAAAATATTTATGAAAAAAATTATTCAATTCATAATTTAATTCACATCATTAAAATAAATACTTTATTTTTCTCTAAACATGATTAATATATATGAACATTTCATATTTATTTCGAAGACTGAAAAAATACCATTTTGAAATTTTTAGCAAAATATTATATGTGTTTATTAGTCAATGAATTCTTCCCTATGATGTAACTCTTGGGTGGGGGAATCCCTATTCATCATATGAACATATCAAATGTGAAATCCATATTAACCTATCAAAGGACCCCATACCCCAACTCTGTAACGACCCAATCTTTTTGAGTAGTATATTAACTTACTCTTATTTATTTAATAAGATGTTAATGGTTAATGCAGAAAGAGGAGTTGATGGCTTCATCCAGTAGACTCAACCCTTACGAAGCCCACTTATCAGAGCTTGGGAAGGAGGTAGCATCTGTGGGCTTCGCTTTGGACCAAGCCCAAGCCGAGCTCCAGCGTGTCAAGCTTGAACGAAAACGCTTGCAGGAGAAGTTCAAGTTAGTGGAGATTGCTACTAGGGCAATGTTATCTGAGACTCCCTCAGATTCTCTCACCATAGCACACCTTACACTTAGGTCTTATGCCAGTGTTATAAGGGGCTATGTGATGAGACCCTAGTTTCCTTGTGTAATCCTCTCGGGTGAATAAATTGAGATTTCTTCCTTTAGTGATGTTGTGAAATTTCAAATGCCTAGATAATTTTAGAAGGTATTTTATTGATGAATTTTGAAAAAGGGATATTTTAAAATATTTATGTAAACCCTAAATAACTAATGATGTGTAATGATTTTCAAAAAATGGTCTTCTACAAAAGTGTTCATTAAGGAATTTGGAGTCTAATAAGATCAACTTAATTTTTGATGAATAGTAAATTATGAATAGTGATTTTACGCTTAGGATTAGTAATGTGACCAAATGGATTAGTAATTTTCACTTAAAGAAAGTTTTAATATAATTTAGACACCTTGGTTAAGTAATGTGATTCAATAAAATGGGTAAATAATGGTTTCATAAATTATTAATCAAGTATTAGTTTTTTCGGATGAATAGTGTTTTTTAATTTAAAATTTAATTAAAAATAATTAGAAAATTATTTTTATAAAAATGACTTTATTTTTGAACTCAGAGCATCGATATTATGTTAAGGTAATTTTTGGGGATTTTTCTGAAAAAAATGAATTTTCGATGAATAGTGTTTTTATTTAAAAATTAAATTAAAAAAATTTAGAAAAATATTTTTATAAAATGGATTTCATTTTTGAAATCAGAGCATTGATATTTGGTTAAGGTGAAATTTTGGGATTATTCTGAGAAAGTTGAATTTTCAGTGAATAGTAAAAATACCGTTTTAGGGTTTCGGTATGTTTAATGACATCATAATGATGTCATGATGATGTCATGAGATCTTTTGAGGGTTGGCCGGCCAAGGGTGATGAATAATTGTTTTGGGGGCCCCATGTGTCCTAACTCCATGATAAATTCCAAGGGAGATCACATGGGTTTGAGAAAAGCACATGTGAGGTGTCCTTTGGCCATTAATGCTTTGTCCCCTCACTTTCCCTATAAATACACACCCTTTCCTCCCTTAGTTTTCACTCCCAACTCTCCCCCAACGAAGTTCTGGTCTTCTTACCTTCCAAGGAGTCCTCCCAAGGTGCCCCCAATCCCTCAAGGTCCAATCCTTTGAGTTTCAAGAGTCACATTTTAAGGTAAGGGATCCGACCCCTCTCTTTCTTTTCATGTAATCTCTTTTATGTCATTCCTATTATGCTCCTTGTTTTTATGTGAGAGGATGTTCTTTTATATTCCTCTTACTGCCCTTTCATGTTTATATGATGAGAGATCCCCTCTTACTCTCATCATTTCGTTTTATGAATGTTTCAGTGACGCCGTTAGGCTGCCGAATGTTTAAGTGATTCTTTCACCCTTCTCATTTTTCAAGTTCGATTTTCATGTCAAGTCTTTCAAGTTCCTTTTTATTATGTTGGGGTATGATCTCTATATCTATCATACTGATCTCTTATGATCATATGATGAGGGACCCTATTTGATCTTTTCAATTCTTTTTATTGAAGTTTAAGTGACGCTGTTAGGCTGCCGAATTTTCATTAGAGAAATCTAAATTTTGTCTTCCTTCCATGTTTTTCATTCCAAATGGTATGTCCTTCAAATTTCATTACCATGTCCGTATATCCTTCTTATTCTGTCCCCTTACTGTTTTATGGATCATTATGAGTGGGTGACCCATGTCCCCTCTCTTTTCAATGTTTTCTAAAACCCCGAAACATAGCCGTTATACTGCAGAATTTTCGTCTCAAAATGCCTCTCTCTTTTCTCAAAAATTATTTTATGTTATAAAGTGAATACTCAAAGCTCTTATTTCTACAAGGGTATTCACATATATATCAAAATGTTCCATTTTAAATTCTGGGATTTACATACATGAGACCCGCTTCTCTTTCCGTGGGTTTAAAGTGCCGTAAAGATCATGTCATTAAAGCAGTTTTTAAAATGTTATGATTATGAAATGAAACCCATTTATTTTATGCTATATGGGTTATTTATGAAATGTTTGTTGATGATATATGTGGCTCACATGAAAATAAAGACAAATTTAAGGGTGCGCCCTGATAGCGCTCCAATGCATTGGGTAAAGACTTAATCTCTAGAGATGACCATTTTAACGACGCCTTGGTGAATAACCTTGGTAATTTTTAACGACACCTTGGGGATGGACCATGGTGAAACGAAACGATTGTCAATATTAAATGTTGCAGCCACATCTTCAAGTTATGAAAAATGTTGTTTTTATTATGAAATGCCTCATGATTTATTTCTCATGCCTTAAAGTCCTTTTCATGTCCTTATTGAAGTATATCCAGTTCACATGTAAAATGTTCCTCTTGTTTCCCTTACTGGGCTTTCTGCTCATCCTTTCTTTTGATGTATGTCCCCAGGTTATGAGATGCATAATGAACATGGGATGAACTAAAGGAGAAGCCTTTCAAGTGTTTAAGAAGAATGTTTTGTGTTTTTTTTATGTATTTTGTTCCTGGTTTCCAAGACACTAGACCTTAAAGATCCTCAGTTATGTGTAATGTAATGAAAGTTTATGTTATAAAATGGCGGGATGCTATAGTTGGTATCAAAGGATGGTTTAGTTATTTGTCGAAATTAGGATATAAAAACTTTAGGAAGAACCCTATAGAAATGTTTAAATATAGGAAAACTTCCTGGTATTTTGGTAAGTATTGAGTAAGTGGTTTATCAAACAAATACATCCCTGTCTGGATACGAGCAGGTAGAGGCGGCTCTGGCACAGATGTACATAGGGGTAAAACCCGAAAACACCTCTTTGAGCTAGACTCGAACGGGAACTGGTGCACGATAACGGGCCTTGCTGCACTCTTGGTTACGACACTCCCGGGGGATATGTTTGGTTAATCACATGCTTTTTATGAATCATTATGAAGGAATTATAGAGAACTATTATTGTCTAAGCACGAAGTCTTAGTTAAAAGATTCATAAATGAAATAAGTTTCTTACTAAGGTTTTATTCTTTTAGAAAATGGCGGGCAATAGGAGGAACCGTGCCGATGGTGACCGCAATGCACCATGTGCTGACGGCCCTCCGATGGAAGCCGGAATGGAAACATTCATGCGAATGATTAACCAACTGACTCAAGTTATGAGTAATAACTTGAATCAAGCTGAGAGGCCGACCTCACCACGAAGGGAACAACACTCTGTTGAGTCCTTCATGCGTCAACGACCGCCAACATTCAGTGGATCTACTGACCCGTTGGTTGCGGAACAATGGATAAGCTCCATTGAAAAGATCTTTTCTGTACTTCATTGTTCGGAACAAGAAAAGGTCACCCTTGCTGTTTACCGCCTGGAGGGAGAAGCTGATCAGTGGTGGTCACTGATCAAAAACACGAAGCCACGAGGAGAGATGGAAGCTATGGAGTGGGAAGAATTTCGGGGGATTTTCTTTAACAAGTATTTCCCTCGTTCCATGAGAACGAAAATGGAGAAAGAGTTTCTCGAGCTGAAGCAGAAGGAGAACGAATCTGTCGGAAGCTACGAGATGAACTTCACAAGGCTTTCCCGTTATACCTCAAGCTTTGTCATGGACCCTAATGGGAAGGTTGATAGATTCTTTGGCGGACTACGACCTCATCTGCGGAAGAATCTAGCCAACAGGGACTATGATAGCTATGAAGAAATAGTTCGAAGTGCTATGAAAGTCGAGCTGGAGTTTGGTGAGACACAGTGGTCTCATAAGCCAAATGAAAAGAAGAGGTCGTTGGAGCCCAGTTTAGGGAAGTCTTTTGATCAGGGAAGAGGTGGAAAGCAAACGCAACTTACCACATGCAATAAATGTGGGAAGAATCATCTGGGGAACTGCTTGAGTGGAAGTGGAAAGTGCTACAAGTGTGGAAGGGGAGGCCATATTGCTCGGAATTGTCATAGTGAGGTGAAGCCTCACCTTACCAACACTAACGACAGAGGAAAGATGGTTCTGGCCCTACCCGAAGTCACATGCTTCAAGTGTGGACAGCTTGGGGACTTTGCTAACCAATGTCCCAATCCGAGGGCGGTGGAGGGGAATAACCACCAACCTCAGCAGAGGCCAAGAGAGCAAGGTCGTGCTTTCGCTATCACAACAGCTGAAGTTGACGTCCCGAACGATGTGGTAGCAGGTACTCTTGTTGTCCTCTCAAAACTAGCAAGTGCTTTATTTGATTCTGGTTCTACGCATTCCTTTATTTCTTCCAAGTTTGCAAAGAATATAGAATCAATCCCTGAATTGCTTGAGGTAGAGTTGTCAGTCAAGACTCCAAGTGGGATTATCCATGCATCAACAGTGTTTAGAGACTCTAGTGTTTACTTTGGTGAGCACAATCTTATCGCAAATCTAGTAGTCATTCCCATGATGCAATTCGACATTATACTAGGGATGGACTGGATCTCAAAGTATAATGCTAAGATCAAATGCAGAAGTAAGGAAATCTCAGTAGTCTTGAATGAACGACCTACAGTTATCTTCCGAGGAGAGATATCCCGAACTTATCCCTATCTAGAAGCACCTCCTATAGCTTTCTTTATGGAGTTAATCGGTGATGAGGAAGAAGGGAAAGGGAGCATACAAATTGAAGATGTTCTGATTGTTCAGGAATACATGGACGTATTTCCTGAGGAGTTACCTGGACCTCCCCCAGAAAGAGAGGTAGAGTTCTCCATTGAACTCGTACCTGGGTCTCAACCGATATCAAAGACTCCGTATAGAATGGCAAATGTGGAGCTAGAGGAGCTAAAGAAACAACTCCAAGACTTGTTGGAGAAGGGGTTTATCCGACCGAGTGTGTCTCCTTGGGGAGCACCAGTTCTCTTTGTGAAGAAGAAGGATGGATCAATGCGGCTATGCATTGATTATAGAGAACTGAACGGGATCACAGTGAAGAACAGATACCCTCTTCCAAGAATTGATGATTTATTTGACCAACTTCGTGGGGCTCAATTCTTCTCTAAGATTGACCTTCGATCTGGTTATCATCAACTGAGGGTGAAGAAGGAAGATATTCCAAAGACTGCCTTCCGATCAAGATATGGGCATTATGAGTTTACTGTTATGCCTTTCGGCTTGACTAATGCTCCTGCTATTTTCATGGATTTGATGAATAGAGTCTTTAAGGACTACCTTGATAACTTTGTGGTAGTTTTTATTGATGATATTTTGATATATTCAAAAAGTCGTGAGGAGCATGAAGATCATCTGAGGGTTGTTTTGAAAACTCTACGGAAGGAGAGGCTCTTTGGGAAGTTCAGCAAGTGTGAGTTTTGGTTACAACAAGTGGCTTTCTTGGGGCACATCGTAACCAATGAAGGAATCTCGGTTGACCCTGCAAAGACAATGGTTGTGGAGGAGTGGCCTCAACCCACAACAGTAACTAAGATTCGTAGTTTCCTTGGTTTAGCGGGATATTATAGGAGGTTTGTGAAAAACTTTTCACGGATTTCTAATCCACTAACCAAGTTGACTCGAAAAGGGGTTAAGTTCATCTGGACAAAGGAATGCGAGGAAAGTTTCCAAGAGCTGAAAAAGAGATTGGTTACTGCACCGGTGTTAACACTACCCTCTATCGGAGAAGGATTCGTTATTTTTAGCGACGCATCTCTGAAAGGGCTTGGGTGCGTCCTCATGCAAAATGACAAAGTAATTGCTTATGCATCTCGACAGTTGAAGATTCGTGAGGAGAATTATCCTACGCATGATCTAGAGCTGGCGGCAGTTGTTTTTGCTCTAAAGATATGGAGGCACTATCTTTATGGGGAGAAATGTGATATATACACCGACCACCAAAGTCTAAAGTATATTTTCACACAGAATGAATTGAACATGAGACAAAGGAGATGGTTGGAGCTTATTAAAGACTATGATTGTTCAATTCATTATCACCCTGGAAGAGCAAACAAAGTCGCGGATGCGTTAAGCAGGAAAGATCCTGTTGTTCTGGCAACAATGAGGATCCTGGGAGATCCCTTGATTAAAGATCTAGTAAAACTGGACATGGGAATTATAAGGAAAGGGACATCATCAACCCTATCCCAAATGATTTCTCAACCTTCATTACTAGAGAAGATCAAGAAGGCTCAAAAATAAGATCCTTTGCTGTAGGAGAAGTTCGAGGCTGTAAAGGATGGGAAGTTCCCTGATTTCAATATTGATCAAGAAGGTGTATTGAAATTTCGTACAAGACTATGTGTTCCATCTATTCCGGAGATAAAGAAAGAACTGATGGATGAAGCTCATAGCTCTACTTTCTCTATACATCCGGGAAGCACTAAGATGTATAGAGACCTTCGTGATCATTATTGGTGGGATAACATGAAGAGGGAGATTACCGATTACACTACAAGGTGCCTGGTGTGTCAGCAAGAAAAGGCAGAAAGACAACTTCCTAAGGGGGTATTACAACCGCTACCCATACCAGTATGGAAGTGGGATAATATCACCATGGACTTTGTAACTGGTCTCCCAAAAACATCCAAAGGAAACAATGCGATATGGGTTATTGTGGACCGTCTCACCAAGACAGCCCATTTTATCTCTATTCGGCAAGATTTCTCTCTGGATCAGCTTGCCAAGATATACGTGAAGGAAGTGGTAAGGCTGCATGGGGTACCACTATCCATCGTATCTGATCGTGACCCAAGATTCACATCAAAATTCTGGAGAAGTCTTCAGCATGCTCTGAATACTGAATTGAATTTTAGTACGGCCTATCATCCTCAAACTGATGGCCAATCTGAAAGGACTATTCAGACACTCGAAGACATGTTGAGATTATGCTCAATGGAATTTAAAGGTGGATGGGATCAACACCTCCCATTAGTGGAGTTCTCCTATAACAACAGCTTCCATTCGAGTATTCAGATGGCACCCTATGAAGCTCTATATGGAAAGCGGTGTAGAACTCCTACTTGTTGGGATGAAACTGGTGAGAGGAAGCTTCTTGGGCCTGATCTCGTGCAAGAGATGACGGAACAGGTTCATGCCATCCAACAACACATAAAGGCTGCTCAGAGTCGGCAGAAGAGCTATGCTGACAATCGTCGAAGGGACTTGGAGTTTGGTGTTGGTGACAAAGTCTTCCTTCGAATTTCTCCATGGAAGAGAGTCATGCGGTTTGGGAAGAAAGGGAAGCTCAGCCCTAGGTACATTGGCCCCTATGAAATCCTTGATCGCATAGGAGCAGTGGCCTATCGTCTAGCACTTCCACCGAACCTAGCTCAAGTTCATGATGTCTTCCATGTATCTCTCTTGAGGAAGTACATACCCGACCCTTCGCATGTACTGAACCCAGAGGTGGTACAACTTGAACATGACCTCTCTTATGAAGAGCAGCCAGTGGAGATCTTGGACCGTAGAGACAAGGTCCTATGAAACAAGACTACCCACCTTGTGAAAGTGTTGTGGAGGAATCATAAATATGAAGAAGCGACTTGGGAGCCTGAGGAAACGATGAAGCAAAAGTACCCTCTCCTTTTCGACTAGGCCTCAAGTGTAAATTTCGGGGACGAAATTTCTTAAGGGGGGAAGAATGTAACGACCCAATCTTTTTGAGTAGTATATTAACTTACTCTTATTTATTTAATAAGATGTTAATGGTTAATGCAGAAAGAGGAGTTGATGGCTTCATCCAGTAGACTCAACCCTTACGAAGCCCACTTATCAGAGCTTGGGAAGGAGGTAGCATCTGTGGGCTTCGCTTTGGACCAAGCCCAAGCCGAGCTCCAGCGTGTCAAGCTTGAACGAAAACGCTTGCAGGAGAAGTTCAAGTTAGTGGAGATTGCTACTAGGGCAATGTTATCTGAGACTCCCTCAGATTCTCTCACCATAGCACACCTTACACTTAGGTCTTATGCCAGTGTTATAAGGGGCTATGTGATGAGACCCTAGTTTCCTTGTGTAATCCTCTCGGGTGAATAAATTGAGATTTCTTCCTTTAGTGATGTTGTGAAATTTCAAATGCCTAAATAATTTTAGAAGGTATTTTATTGATGAATTTTGAAAAAGGGATATTTTAAAATATTTATGTAAACCCTAAATAACTAATGATGTGTAATGATTTTCAAAAAATGGTCTTCTACAAAAGTGTTCATTAAGGAATTTGGAGTCTAATAAGATCAACTTAATTTTTGATGAATAGTAAATTATGAATAGTGATTTTACGCTTAGGATTAGTAATGTGACCAAATGGATTAGTAATTTTCACTTAAAGAAAGTTTTAATATAATTTAGACACCTTGGTTAAGTAATGTGATTCAATAAAATGGGTAAATAACGGTTTCATAAATTATTAATCAAGTATTAGTTTTTTCGGATGAATAGTGTTTTTTAATTAAAAATTTAATTAAAAATAATTAGAAAATTATTTTTATAAAAATGACTTTATTTTTGAACTCAGAGCATCGATATTATGTTAAGGTAATTTTTGGGGATTTTTCTGAAAAAAATGAATTTTCGATGAATAGTGTTTTTATTTAAAAATTAAATTAAAAATATTTAGAAAAATATTTTTATAAAATGGATTTCATTTTTGAAATCAGAGCATTGATATTTGGTTAAGGTGAAATTTTGGGATTATTCTGAGAAAGTTGAATTTTCAGTGAATAGTAAAAATACCGTTTTAGGGTTTCGGTATGTTTAATGACATCATAATGATGTCATGATGATGTCATGAGATCTTTTGAGGGTTGGCCGGCCAAGGGTGATGAATAATTGTTTTGGGGGCCCCATGTGGCCTAACTCCATGATAAATTCCAAGGGAGATCACATGGGTTTGAGAAAAGCACATGTGAGGTGTCCTTTGGCCATTAATGCTTTGTCCCCTCACTTTCCCTATAAATATCCACCCTTTCCTCCCTTAGTTTTCACTCCCAACTCTCCCCCAACGAAGTTCTGGTCTTCTTACCTTCCAAGGAGTCCTCCCAAGGTGCCCCCAATCCCTCAAGGTCCAATCCTTTGAGTTTCAAGAGTCACATTTTAAGGTAAGGGATCCGACCCCTCTCTTTCTTTTCATGTAATCTCTTTTATGTCATTCCTATTATGCTCCTTGTTTTTATGTGAGAGGATGTTCTTTTATATTCCTCTTACTGCCCTTTCATGTTTATATGATGAGAGATCCCCTCTTACTCTCATCATTTCGTTTTATGAATGTTTAAGTGACGCCGTTAGGCTGCCGAATGTTTAAGTGATTCTTTCACCCTTCTCATTTTTCAAGTTCGATTTTCATGTCAAGTCTTTCAAGTTCCTTTTTATTATGTTGGGGTATGATCTCTATATCTATCATACTGATCTCTTATGATCATATGATGAGGGACCCTATTTGATCTTTTCAATTCTTTTTATTGAAGTTTAAGTGACGCTGTTAGGCTGCCGAATTTTCATAAGAGAAATCTAAATTTTGTCTTCCTTCCATGTTTTTCATTCCAAATGGTATGTCCTTCAAATTTCATTACCATGTCCGTATATCCTTCTTATTCTGTCCCCTTACTGTTTTATGGATCATTATGAGTGGGTGACCCATGTCCCCTCTCTTTTCAATGTTTTCTAAAACCCCGAAACATAGCCGTTATGCTGCAGAATTTTCGTCTCAAAATGCCTCTCTCTTTTCTTCAAAATTATTTTATGTTATAAAGTGAATACTCAAAGCTCTTATTTCTACAAGGGTATTCACATATATATCAAAATGTTCCATTTTAAATTCTGGGATTTACATACATGAGACCCGCTTCTCTTTCCGTGGGTTTAAAGTGCCGTAAAGATCATGTCATTAAAGCAGTTTTTAAAATGTTATGATTATGAAATGAAACCCATTTATTTTATGCTATATGGGTTATTTATGAAATGTTTGTTGATGATATATGTGGCTCACATGAAAATAAAGACAAATTTAAGGGTGCGCCCTGATAGCGCTCCAATGCATTGGGTAAAGACTTAATCTCTAGAGATGACCATTTTAACGACGCCTTGGTGAATAACCTTGGTAATTTTTAACGACACCTTGGGGATGGACCTTGGTGAAACGAAACGATTGTCAATATTAAATGTTGCAGCCACATCTTCAAGTTATGAAAAATGTTGTTTTTATTATGAAATGCCTCATGATTTATTTCTCATGCCTTAAAGTCCTTTTCATGTC
Source organism: Viscum album (assembly GCA_963277665.1). Lineage (NCBI taxonomy): Eukaryota > Viridiplantae > Streptophyta > Magnoliopsida > Santalales > Viscaceae > Viscum > Viscum album. The sequence continues at coordinate 674,407,825 of OY728133.1, forward strand.
CTTATTGAAGTATATCCAGTTCACATGTAAAATGTTCCTCTTGTTTCCCTTACTAGGCCTTCTGCTCACCCTTTCTTTTGATGTATGTCCCCAGGTTATGAGATGCATAATGAACATAGGATGAACTAAAGGAGAAGCCTTTCAAGTGTTTAAGAAGAATGTTTTGTGTTTTTTTTATGTATTTTGTTCCTGGTTTCCAAGACACTAGACCTTAAAGATCCTCAGTTATGTGTAATGTAATGAAAGTTTATGTTATAAAATGGCGGGATGCTATAAACTCTTTGGCCAATAAACTATTTGCATCATAATGGAGTGTCTAGGAAGAGATCCATACACCCCCATTGTTCAAGTGTGAGAGATCCTAGGAATCTCCAAACCCTTTAGCCTCTCCTATGATACCACTGGTGGGTTTTGTAGGAACATAAAATGATCATATGTAGTGGAATCAAACCCAAATATATGAAAAAATATCATTTAGAATTAATATGTAAATAAACTATAAAAAGAGTGTACCAGGAAATCACCAATGACAATAGTCATCATCTTTCTCGATAAAAGAAACTTCTTGATGAAGATCAAAAACGAGTCAGTGAATGAACTCTTCCTCTGAGGTGGTACATCTTTCAATTGATCTGTGATAGCATGGTGACGATACCCGAATGATTAAGGGGTGATAGTTCCTTCATCTCAGAAGATAAGGAATAGTATGGGAGGGTAATAGAAATGAGATGGTTGATCGCAATTTCTTATACGATAGCAAGAGGGATCAAGTCCCATTATATAGACATCAATAAAATGTTATATTTAAGTAAAACATGGTTGCCATATTAATTTATTCGTTCTCATTTATTCTCCAAATTCATTGAATCATATTCAATGAGCGGTCAATCCAATTAATCTATTCATAACTAACTGTAATTGATAATAAAACTATTCAGTAGAAAAAAATATTTATCAAATATATATATATATATATATATTATCAGATGTATGTAATAAATTAATTATAAAACATTTATAAAATGCATGTAATGAAATATATAATTTTTATATATAATATCTTATTATAAATATATTTATTTATTTTTTGGGAATATCTAACACCTCTCACATTTACAGGGAAGATAATATAGATACCGATTCACTTTTAAAGATGGTGGTAAAACATCATAGTTCCCATTCATTATATTTTTAATGTGATGAGCTTGTATAATTTCACTTTTAAATCATGATATGGGATGGTTAAAATCAAATCTCACCGCTCTTCTCTATGTTTGTACTCTAAGTTCATTTATTGTGCGGTAATGGGAATCATTCCTATATCCAGATGATTTATATTAAAGTAAAAATGTTTATATATATATTCTATAAATTAATTTAAATTCTCGAAAAAAAATTATTATTTATATTTTTTATGTTTTGTGTTTTTATTTTTTTAAATATAATAATGTTTTACGTGATTCAATTTCAGATTTATTCAAAATAACAATAAAATACGTGGATAGTTTACTTTTTATTTTTTTTATCTACAATAGAAATAATGGCATCACGATTTTTTTATATTTAATAAGAAGTAAAAATAAAGTTTTTTTATTTTGTTCCATTTTGTTTTATATTAATATTAGTTTTATGTTTTTTTAAAAAATTTATTAATTTTATAGTAAATTTGTCATTCGGTAATTTTTTAAACTTATATATTTTGTTTTTAAATGATTATTTTATATATTTTCCTATTTTTATAGTTTTTTAATATTTTATAGTTTGTTTATTTTTTAAAATAATTAAATGTAAAATATATTTATATTTAATTAATTTATCAATATTTAAAATTAAATTAAAATAAATTTTATATTAATTTTATTCATTTATTTATCATTAATTTAAACATTATTTGATATTTTATCTGTGATAACACTTTTTATTAATAATTTTTTATTTATTATATTTTATCTTTTAAAAAAATAATGTTTTCATGATATTTTAAATTTATTCGCATGTAAAATATTTTTTTAATTCCCCTTGTCTTAATTATTATTTTAGCTACAAATTATTATTATTATTATTATTTCATCATGTTATATTTTATTCGATTTATAATTCAAAAAATTTATTTTTTAATTCCAAATTGTTATATTTGATTTTTGAAAATGTATTTAAAAGTATAATATTTTTTAATAGCTCATCATTTTTTGTTATTATTATTTTTCTTATAGATGTAATTATTTAATAAATAATTTCAATTTTTTAAATTTATTCAAAATTAAATTTCATTTTTTTTATGAGAATAGTTTTTTTTGAAGAATTAATTATTTATTTAATAATCAATACATTTTTTATATGGTTACATTATTATGTCATATTAATAATTTTTTTTTTAATTTTTCATAGTTGATGTCATTATAGTATATTAATTTATTTGAATTTAAAAACATACCTTCATCTTTACTTATATTTAGTTTTTTAATTATTTTCTATTACTTCTTTTTTAATGGAAAAATATTTTAATGATATTTAAAAAAATTCATATTTAATTTTTTATATATTTTTACATTTATTATTATATAATTAAAATTTTTAATTAATATGTGTTTAATAAAATGAAATTTTGATTTCTTACATTCCCATTTATATTATTTTATAATTCTTATGAAAAAAAAATCTTGATATCTAAAAATTAATTTGAAAGTAAAATAAAATATTTGTACATTATTTAAATTTTTAATTTTTTTAATTTTTAATTTTTTTTTCATTTATAGTATAATATTTTTTTAAACATCTGAAATTATCCTTCTCTTTTCCTACAAGTATAATTTTTTTATAACGATGATCTCCATAAGCTTTTCAATTTATTTGAATGAATTTTTTAAAAATAATTTGGGATTTTTTTATTGAAATAATTTTTTCTTGATTTTTAAAAATTTATCAGAAGGAATTTTTTTTAATATTTTTGAATTCAATTTTTAATTATTATTTTACCTTTTAACATATCTTATTATTTGGGGTTTTAGTTATTTACTTTTTTAATGAATTTCTTCATCCTTTAGAAATTTATTATTGATAAATATTAAATAGTTCAATATTTATAAATTTAATAAGATAGTATAATTTTTTAATGAATTTTTATAAATAATTTAAAAATATATAATTTTTCTCAATTTTATATTTATTTTTTCATACTTTTAATACTTTTCATTTAATTATTTTTTTTCATTTTCTCTCTTTTATCTGTATATATTTTTTATATAAACGTTTTTTAATAAAATTTTTAAATTTATATTATTTTGAATAAATAAATTATTTCTTTTCTATTTTTATTCTCTTGGATATATTTTTTCCTATTATTTTTATTTTAATTGAAATAAATTAAATTATTTATGTTTTTTATTTAAATTTTATATATTTTTAATAAATTGATTTCTTATATATTTTACCATTTAAATGAACATAAATGATTTTTACCTTTACTTTTTATTTTATTATTTATTTTAATATAGAAAAATTTCACATTTTTTAAATTATTTGGAATTAAAATAAAGTATCTCTATATTTTTTCTTTATTTTCCCCTTATTAGGAAAATATTATTTTTTACTACATTAATATTTATATAAATTTATAAAGAATAATTTTAATTTTTCCATTTATCTGTTCTCTTTTTTTTTCAAAAGAACATAGTTTTATTATAAAATTTTCTAATTTACAAAATAATTTAACTTTTTTGGATTTTTTACACAATAAAATTTTCTTAAATTTTTTTATAGTAAGAATAAAATATTTTATTTTTGAAATAATTTTAATATGAAATAAAATATTTAGATAATTTAATTTTAATTTAATTTAAGTTTTCTAATTAATAGATATTAGATTTTTTTTATCTTTATTTAAATTTAATTTCATAAAAGAAACATCCTTTTGAATGAAATTATAGAGTTTGTTTTTTTAATTTATTTTTAATCAATCAATAATTTTTGGATTAAAATTTTAATATAATATAATATGTTTTGAGTAAAAGTTATCTAAATGAAAATATATTTATTTTGAATTTTATTTTATTTTATTATATTTTATTATTTTTCAAATATGAGTGTTAATATTTTTAAATATTATTTTATTTTAAAATGTTTTTATTGGTATTTTTCATAATAAGTTTATTTTTAATTATTTATTTCTCTTCTTTTCATATTTTATTATTTAATAAAAACATAAAAATTTTTAGATTATTTAAATTTATTTTAAATTAAAATATATTTTTTCAGGTTATCTATTTCTTTTTTTTCAAAGAAGAATGATTTTTTATATTTATAATTAATTAAAAAATAAAAAAAATTTATATATTTTATATTTTTTATTTTCATTACATTTAATTTTTTTAAAAATATTTTTCTCTTTTTATTAATTTTATTTCAATTTCAAATAATTTTTTTAATTTTGACCATTATTTATTTTACTAATTATGTTTTATAGAATTTAATAATAAAATAATTTATTCTGTGATTTAATTAATATATTTTGAAATATAATAATTTTAAATATTTTTTATTTTTATTGTTTTATATGTTTATATCTTTTCATTATTTATATATTTTATAGTATAAGGATAGCATTTTTCTATCATAGTTGAGTGAAATATAAAATATTTATTTTTTAATAATAATAATAATATTATTATTATTTATATTTTATTATATTTTTTATTTTTAATTTATTTTAATGTGAAAAATATTTTTAATTATATATAAAAAAATAATTTAATCTTAATTAAAATTTATTAAATTTTAATAATTTGAAATCAATTTTTTTGAAACATTTTTTTATTAATTTTCATTTTGAATGAAGAATTTCATTTATCCAATTTTATTTAAATTCTAATAATATTTTATAAATTGTTTGTTTCAAATTTTTAAATTTTTTAAATTTCAATATTTTTATTATTCCCCATTTTTATAGAATTTTATTGATCATTATTATAGTTATTTTTTATTTTTGTGATATTTTCTTTATTTATTTTCTTATTATTATAATTATTTCATGATTTTTATAATTTTTTTGAATGTAAAATAATTTCTTCACATTTTTTATTTTTGGATTTTTTAATTTTTCTGTAACTTTTAAATAAAATTGATTTTAGAATTTATTCTATTTAAAAAAATTACTAATTTAAGGGATTTTTTTTCTTTTTTATGTAAAATATTTATTATCCATTAATTATTTATTTTTTTTAAATGTAAATAAGAATATCTTATTTATTTTTTCAATTTAGTTTAGCTTCTTCTTTTATCAAAAAAATTATCATATTTTTGTTTTTTCAAAAACATGTTTTTTAGTAATTTTTATTTTAATTGAATATAAACTATTTTATAATGTCCCAAATCGGGATCCACATAACCATTTCCCCGAGATAGTGGTCCACATGGCCTCGAGCGCACCTCCCTGTGCGTCAGAGACTGTCGACTAGCAGTGAGGGTCTAAGGTGGTACAATGAGGAGATTATACCCTCATACCCGAGTGGAACAAGAGAAATAATAAATAAGTTGAAAAGAATGGAAACAAAATTATAAGGGCGATTAGAATAATATAAACTAAGTAGCTGTAATAATAACAAAAAGCCCATAGGATGGGTCATATACGTAATGATATAATGACGTGCTGATATAAAAAAAGGAAACAGAGGATATAGAGGATAAACAAAAAACATGCTATTCAAAAATAAAAAAAGGATAAAAGACTAAACCACTGCATCTCGAGCATAAGCAGGATCCTTTTCTCTCATGATCAATGTTATAGGTAAAAAGAATCAAACATCTATAACATGGTGTCTTCCCTTATCCATACCTATAGACATGAGGTCTACTAAGGTACCAAAGGCAACCCGACTCAGGTGTGAGATAAACTCACTAGGCCCCCAACAATTGTTCCTAAAAATATTCCAAGCAGTGGAGATAGTAATAGCAGTGTGCATGTTAACTTAATAATGAACAAAACGAAATAAATAAATACCATCCTGATCATATTACTATCAGAATCATGGATGGATCTACTTGCTTCACTATATGACGAAATATGTATTATTCGAGTATCATAGGTATATAAGTAATATATATATTGTTATATATTTTATACATGAGTATGTGATAAGTATGTGTGGACATAAGTAGGAATATACGCAGATACTAGGTGCTAGTAGGATCAGGGGAATAAATCAGGCTTCCATTACGAAAAAAAAACTATAGGGCCCGGAAAAAGCGTACAAGCCCTCAATCTCATAATGAATGTAGGACGTCATGCACATCACTCGAGTTAGGTGGGGTGTGTCGTCATGCCTAACACCTGACACAATGGAATGTGGAATGCCAATCACATCACCCAGTTAAAAGTATAATACTGTGATACATTAGTCTCAATGCTCCATGTAAGGGAAAGTGAAACATCAAGATCAACAAGTCCCTTAAACATCGTCCACCAGCCAAAATTAATGAAATTTTCATAATAATAACAACAATAACTGAGTAATAACCTCATATTCATCAGAGTCATCAAGACCAATATAACCAATGTCATAAAATATTATACCATTTTCATCTTATAATCATTTAACGTGAGTCGTGGCCTTGAATCCCATTCCAATTCAATATATACAATCCATTTAATTAATCGATACATGGAAATTGATAATCAAGCTAAGGTTTAACACTTAGAAGGTGTTCCATCCTATTGAAAAATTATATAAAGGAGGGAAATTCAATTTCCAAGCCATGTCGATCACATATATAGTTTTTTGGTCTATTAAAAAATTAAATAAGATAGGTAATTAAATTCATCACAACCAATTGAGTGTCTATTTTTGAGGTTGATATCCTCTAACTACTTTCGAAGGTCCCATAAGATAATAACATCATGTGTATATTTTTTTTAAATGAAGAACACAATTTATAGTGATGTGTGGAAATTTCTCGAAGGCCGCAGAATGGATAATGATTTGAAAACCTTAAATATTTTGGGAAATAAATCTAGACTACATAGATTAGGGTCATAGATGACTCCTCTTCCAATATTGGTTGTATATTTGAAGTAGATCCGATGAAAAAAAATAACAGTCCAATGAACTAATAATATGTAAAATGAGGTCATTCCAATATAGTACCGAATATGGGAAGATAAAAGATGAGAGGACACACAAGGATTATATTTCATATAAATATAGATACAACCTGACCAACATCATATGATTTGGATTCTAGATGATGTAGTTATCACGGAGCCTAGAAAAGGCTCATGGGAGAGCCTTCAAACGAAGAGAAGAAAGTCCTCCACTAGAAATGGGAGAAGGAATATAGAGATGTGAGGTTAAAATATTATAAAAGGAAAACTCATTGTTTTAAACAAAAAATACCTAGTTCATTTTCTTTCGTTTTATAGTAGACCAAATCGTGCACCAACCATGCACTGCCCACTATCCAATGAGGGGCCCTATATGGGCTCCAGGCTCCAAAAAATCCCCGGACACCCTCATGACATTCATGAATCCATTAGGTAATATTTATGCACCAAAGTAAGTAATTTTATCCAAAAAAAAAATGATATGTAGCTTTAAGAAAAGTCGGGTTGTTACAAAATTCCCTATTTAAAGAAATTGATCCCAATGTGTTCCTTCTGAGGGTAAAGTGGTATCAACAGAGATTATCTCTTACCACTGAGATTATATATCAATTCCTCTCTCCTATTTCTCATCTTGTACTTGGTCCTTCATCCATAACACCTATACTAAATGAACTAGCCTACCTCAAAGTGTTTTAATGTTCCAATCATTAATATACATCAGATTCTTCCCAAAAGAAGCATCTACACCCTACTTCACCTTTTTAAGCTGTAAAATAGGCGACGAGTATGGATAATACCAGTGAATCTAAGATACTTGAAAGACATCAAGAATAGGCTGAAATCATTAAGGATGTTATATCTGGTAATCCACTATTCCATTTTCTTTCTAAACCATAAAGGGTAAAATGGGTTGAGGTGAATTCTTTCCCTATCCCTGAATTCATCAATGGATCAACATGGGAAAAACTCATATGGAAACCTGATCATCAACCTTAAACTCTAGAGGTCGTTGGTGTAGATTGGAATATGACTGCTCTCTGGACTATGTTTTCAACATCCAATTTTAGATCAGTTGGACATGTATTTTAGTCTCCTAGATGAGACATGGTCCAGGTAAAGTTTCCTCTCATGTTTCTAACCAGTAAAGAGGTAATCAGAAACTCTAACCATATAAGGCCCTCTTAAGAGCCTTATAAATGGTAAAATGGAAACTATTATAATAATAATACTCAATAATGGATATGTATTTATTCCAAGAACCCTTGGAATCAATGAAACATGCACATAGCATGTTCTATAACACCAGAATAGAAAGCTCTTATTATCTATCAGTTTGAGGGTGATAGTCCATTCTATGAATCACTTGTGAACCCCTGGCCTTCTACAACCATTTCTATAACTGATTAGTGAAGAGAGTGTCCTTATAAGATATGATAGAATGCACAGTTCCATGTTGATGTACGAACTCCATGAAATATAGTCTCCCTAGATTTACAACCAAGAATGTATCTTGAATAAGTAATAAATGAGGGACCTTCATCAAATGGTCAATGACTACCCAAACTATATCATATCCCGAAGGATATATGGGTAAATAAATCACAATTTCCATAGATTCATGATCATATTTCCACATAGAAATGGAAAATGAATATCATATTCCTACCCATTGTGGATGTTCTGTCTTCACTTGCTGACGGGTGGAGTACTGAGGGATACATATAGATTTCTCCCATTTCATACTAGGCCATCAAAACTAGTGACATAAGTCTTGATATATCTTGGTGAAACTAGGATTCATCTCCCAAATTGGGCATCAAATTCCCACATCATCTGATATCTAATGTCAGTTTGAACCTAAACAGAACTATGAAAGCATGAGGTCTCATCCTCTCCCATGGAGCAATAAGAATAGGAATCCCCATATATGATACTTTCCTTTAGGAATAATCGTTCAGTATAGGAAATTTTACCACATTCTCACATGTTTTATAAGGGTTAAGGTCACTTCTAATACTGATAGGATAGTATCCCCATGCTCCTCATGAACATCAACAACAACTATTAAAACAAGGTTTTGAGATACTATTCACCAATAGCCTCCCGAACCACCTGTGCTGAGCCTTCTGACTCAGAGCATCAGCTACAACATTGTGATTCCCAGGCATATAGGTAAACTAAAAATCATTGTATTGTAGGTATTCAACCCGTTTTCATTTCCTAAGATTTAGATCACACTATGTAAAGATATAGTTGTGGATCAAGTAGTCTATGAACACAAAAAAATTCACTCTAGGTAAATAGTGTCTCTAATAACATAAAACATGAACCATAGAATCTAGTTCAAGTTTATGTTTCATGTCATTTTTATCATGAGGTCTTAACTGATGATACCTTCATGACATGACTCGCTCACCCTACATCAAAACCACTCTAAATCTAAAACCTGATATGTCACAATAAATAGTATAGCTTCTACCTGGATCCGGGAGAATCAGTATCATCACTAAATTCAATCCTCCCTTTAAATCATAAAAGGCTGATTCACATGCTTCTTACCAAATAAATTTCATAACCTTGTTAGTTTAGATGATATGAGGTACTACAAGGAATAATAAATCCAAGATGATTCATCTATAATACTCAAGTAGTCCCCAAATACTCCATATACCAATGATATTCTTGGGGTGCTTCCAGGAAACTAAAACTCTTAATTTATTTTGGTCTACTGATACTCCTGACTATGAAGTGATATGACATCGTATGTGAACTTTATCGATCCTAAATTTGAATTTTATGGGATTATCATAAACATGGATCAATATCAATGTATTAATCATAATCTAACATATTTGGAATAATATATTCAATAATAATAATACACTAATATTTCATCCAAAATGACTACCATGAATGAATCCTGATATGGGTGAATACATGATTTTTTAGATCCAAGAAAACTACTGGAACATTTTTGAGACCAAATGGCACAATAATGTACTTGTTAATACTATACCTATTCTAGAATGTTGTATGCGGTATGTTGGAATATTTAAAACACACTTGATAATAGCCCAAAATCAAGTCAATATTTGAAAACACCATTTGTCCTAAGATATTTTCAAATAGGTTGTACATTCAAGTTATTTGATACAATTTATTAACTGTAAGTTGGTTCAATCGACAGTATTCCACACAAAGCCAGAGGTTACCATATTCATTCTAGTAAAAAAGGAATGGAGAACCCCAAGTAGAATTGTTCGGGAATATAAATACTTTATCATTTAGGTCCTCCAACATTTTCATGATCTCCAAAAGATCTGTAGGTTCCATCCTATAAAAATCAATGGAAATCAGTGTTACTCCTATCACTAGATCTATGGTGAATTATACCTCTCTCAGTTGACATAGTCCATAGAATTCATCAAGTAATACTTCCCTAAAATTATCGACTATAATATGAAAAATAGAATGTTTTAACCTTTGATCATACACGAAATGACTGAGAATACTTGTTGTCACTCTAACGAACCCTGATTCGTTTTATGGATCAAGATGCATTGGCATCCCATTCTCCATTGTGTACATGTCTACTACCCAATAGTGATGTAAACATCACTCTTCTGTGATTGAAATCAATATTTTCTTTCTAGGAAACTAATAGTCCATCCCGATAACTACATCAACCCATGTCATGTCAAGGAAGAAAATATTCACTATTAAGATATATTTGTTTATATCATGTGGAAAATCCTTAAAATGGAATCATATATCTGATTGATTACCTACTGAAGTATCAAGAATTATTAGACCACATAATTTTTCAATCTTAGTGCCCAGACTCTCCATGATTTCCACATATAAAAAATAGTGTGACATGGATATGTCGAATAAAGTAGACACTACATTAGAGGCCACATTAATAGTACCTCAAATAGTGTAAGGCCTGTCACTATAATCCTCTGGCATAGGCTTCACTATATGTAATGGGCATGTACTACGACCCTAAGTCATTACCTAACTCCCCTGAGCAGGAACTCTCTATTAGCGTTAAAAGTCATGATCCTGAATATATTTACCTAAACCACCAACTCATCTTGATCACCCAATTGTGTTCCAGATACATACCTAACAAGATACTAATGTCCCTCTCTAGAATGTGGGGTAGGTGTAGATCCTATCTTTTTAGGAACTTATGGAAAGGTCCTACAGAAGTGTTGGACATGCTTCATCCTTCCACAACCTATGAATTTGACTACATAATGTGTACACTAGGTTTTTGAATGCCATGGATTCCCACACTGGTGACATATAAGGAAGATATCAGTATGAGCTGTATGATATCCAATACCACTATGAGTATCCATGAAACATTTCATTATCCCACTACAAAATACACTGAAAAATATAGGTTTTTAATCATAAATAAATAGGAAACTATAATAATAACAAAAATCCCATAGGCTGTCACATATAAATAATGATATAATAACGTGCTGATATAAATAAATGAAAAATATTATATAAGGGATAGACATAAAAAACATGCTATTCAAAAATAAAAAAAGGATAAAGACTTATCCACTAGAATCTCAAGTATAAGCTCAGTCCTATTCTCTCATGCATTGTGTTATGGGTAAAAGTAATAAAAAATCAATAAAATGGTGTATTTCCTTTTCCATACATGTGGACATGATTTCTACTAAGGTACCAAAGGAAGCCCAAATCGGGTGTGAGATAAACTCACTAGGAAACCACCAATTGTGTCTTGAAATATTCGATGAAGTGAACATAGAAATAGCAGTGTGTGGGTAAACTAAATAATGATCAAAAATAAATAAAGAAATAAGAGCTAGATCATGTTGCAATGGGATACATGGCTGGATCTACCTGCTTCAGTGTAGGCTGGAATATGTATTAATCAAGTACCATATGTATATAAGTAATATATGTATATATAGTTATATGGTGTATAAATTTTTATTTGCTATGTATGTGTGGACATAAGAAGGAATATAAATGGATACTAGGTGCTAGCTAGATTAGGTTCATAACTCAACCATCCATAAGTAGTCTAACGAGCTATAGGGTTTGTAAAAAGTGTACAAGCCTTGAATCTCATAATGAATGTGAGACGTGATTCACATCACTAGAGTAAGGTTGGGTGTGTCATCATTCTGAACACCTAATATAGTGGAATGTGGAATTCCATGACTATCACTCAGATAAAAGTATAACTCTGTGAGACATCATTATCAACACCCAATGTTTGAGAGTGTGAAACATCATCCTCAACAAGTCCCTTAACTATAATTCACCATAACATAATAATTAAATTTTCATAATAATAATAACAACTATAATCGAAGGATTACCTCATATGCATCTGAGTCATCAATACCAATATAACCAATGGAATAACATATTATACCATTTCATTTTATAATCATATAACTTGATTTGTGGCGGTGAAACACATTCCCATTCAATATAAACATTCCATTTAATTAATCAGTACCTTGAAATTGATTATCAAGGTCATGTGGAATAACTAAAAGGTGTTCCATCATAATGAACAATTATATAATATTGGGAAATTCAATTTCTAGTCCATGAAGATCACTGAGATGGTGTTCTGGTTTATTAAAAAATTTACATTAGAGAGTTAATTAGGTTCATCACACCAAAATGTGTGACTATGTTTGATGTCAATATCCTCTAACTACATGGCACAGGTCTACGAGAGTATAAAAATGTGTATATTTATTTGTAAATGAATAACACAATTTATGGTGATGTGTGGAAATTTCCAAAACGCCACACAATGGAGGATGATTTGAAAACATTAAAACTATTGGGAAATAAATCCAGGCCTAATAACTTAGGGTCATAGATGACTCCACTTCCAATATCGGTTTCAGATCTGATGTAAATCCGATGAAAAAAATTACATTCCAATGACCTAATAATAATGAAAATGAACTCCCAAAAAATATAGCATAGGATATGTGAAGATAAATGATGAATGGAAACATGCGGATTCTAGTTCAATTCCACATGGATCCAACATGGACAACATCATATGATTTGGAGTCTAGATGATACCGTTATCAATGTGCCTAGAAGAGGCTCAGGGGATAGCCTTTGGAAAAAGAGAAAAAGGTCCTCTTCTGGAAAAGGGAGAAGGAATAGAGAGTGGTGTGGTTTAAATATTATAAAAGTTAAAAAGATTCATTTTACCCAAAATCCATTGGTCATATGATTTGTTTGTATAGTAGACAAAACAGTGAAACAACCATGTGCCACACACTATCCAAGGTGGTACCCCATATATGATCTAGGATCCAAACAATCCCCAAACACCCTCACGACCTTGATGAATCCATTAGGTAGTATTTAACCACCAATGTTATCAATTTAATCCAAAAAAATTGATATGTACCTTTAAGAAAAGTAAGGTTGTTACAACCATCCCTATTTAAAGCAAAAAATCCCAATGTTTTCCTTTTATTGGTAATGATGTATCGTCATAAATTTTCTCTAACCACTAAGATTATATATCAATTTCTCTCTCCCAGATATCTTCATACACTTGGTCATGATTCCATAATATCTTTACTAAAGTAACTAATCTTACTCATAGTGCCTTAATGCTCTAATAATCAATACACATTGTATTCTCCTCAAGAGATGAATCTATATCCCACATGACCTTGTCAAGATGTAAAACATGTGATGTGTAATGATAATACTAGTGAAGATAAGATATGTGAAAGACATGATGCATAGTATGATATATCTAATGAAGTTCTATATATTAATCAACTGGTTCGATTCATTTCAAAACCATAAAGGGTAAAATGGATTTAGGTGAAAGCCTTCCCTGCCTCTGAATTCATCGATGGATCAACGTGGGAAAAATCACATGAAAACATGATATTCAACCTCAAAATCTAGATGTCGTTGGTGAAGATTAAAATTTAACTTCTATCTGGACTGTGTTTTCAAAATGTTGTTTTAGATCAGTTGGACATGTTTTGTAGTCTCCTATATGAGAAATAATCCAAGTAAAGTTACCTCCCCTACCTCTAACTAACATAGAGGTGATCAAAAAGGCAAACCGTATATGGACCCATTAGGAGCCATATAAATGGTACAATGGAAACAATTATTATAACAATACTCAATAATTGTTATTTATTTATACCAATAACCTCTAGAATAAAGGATACATGCATGGAGCATGTCCTATAACACCCGAATCTGGTGCTCTTCCTATCCATCTGTAGGAGGCTGATAGGTTATGCTTAGATCCACTTGTGTAGCCAAGGACTTCTGGAAACCTATGACAGAACTGAGATGTGAAGAGAGTATCCCTATAAGATATGATATAATATAGAGATCCATGGCGATGTATGACCTCCATGACATATAGTCCCCCTATATTTTCTACCGAGAAGGTCTCTTGAATAGTAATGAAATGTGGGACCTTCATCAAATGGTCATAGACTACCCAAACTATATTGTTTCCCCAAAGAGATATGGGTAAAGAAAAACCAATGTCTATAGAGTCATTATCATATTTCCACTATGGAATGGAAAATATCAATAAACTTCCAACCCATTGTTGATATTCTATCTTCACATGCTGATAGTGGAACACTGAGTGACAAAACCATTTATCTCTAATTTCATGATAGGCCAAATATACTAGTGACATAAGTCTTGATATATCTTGGTTAAACTAGGATGAATCACCCAAACTAAGGCATGAAATTGCCACATAATATCATCTATAATCCTAGTTGGGACCCAAACACACCTATGAAATCCTGGGGTCTCATCATCTCCCACGGTCCAATAAGAAGATGAATGTTCATCTAGATACTTTCCTTTAGTAATAATCCTTCAAGATATGTTTTTTTCACATTATGAAAAGTACTAGAAGGGTAAACATCACTGCTAATTCTAAGTGTATAGTCTACCCATGGCACAAATAAACCCCAACAACATCTATGAAAATAAGGCTATGAGATGCTATTCACCATTGGAATCCTAAACCACATGTGCTGAGCCTTTTGGCTTAGTGAATTAGCTACAACATTGCCATTCCCCGACATATAGGGATGCTCAAACCCAATGGATTGTAGTTATTAAATGTATTTTCATTTTCTATGATTTATATCACACTGATTAAATATATACTTGAGGATCATGTGGTCTATAAACACCACAATATTCTCTCTTGGAAAATAGTGTCTCCAATAGCATAAGGCATGAACTACATAAGCTAGTTCAAGTTATGTCTTCAGGTAATTTTTTCATGAGGTCTCAACTGATGAGACCTAAATTCTATGACTCACTCATCCTACAACAAAACTACTCTGATTATGAAACCTGATGTGTCACAATAAATAGTATAGCTTATACCTAAATTCATAAGAAACAACATAATCATAGAATTCAATCTTCCATTCAACTCATAAAAGGCTGCTTCACATGCTTCTTACCATATGAATTTCATAACCATCTTAGTTATGTTCGTAAGCGGTACTAAAAGGAATAATAAATCCTATATGAAGCATTTGTAATACATAGTTTGTCCTAAGAAACACAATATATCAAATATATTCTTGGGCTACTTCCCAGAAACTAAAACTCTAACATTCTTTTTCTCTAATAATACTCTTGACACTAAGGTGATATGACCCATTAAGTGAACATTATCAATCCAAAATTAGAATTTTATGGTCTTAGAAAAAACATGGTTCTATATAAATGTATTAATCATTATATAAACATATTTGGAACGATAATTTTGAGAATAATAATACACTGAGATTTCATCCAAAATGACTACAATGAATGATTCTCAATATTGGTGAATACCAGATTTATTAGATCGATGAAAAATGATGGAACATTTTTGAGACCAAATGGAATAAAAATGTACATGTAAATAACATACATATTCCGGAATGTTGTACATGGAATGTCAGAAGTTTTAATAGAGTCTTAACAATAGACCAAACCCATATCAATATTTGAAAACACCTTTTCTCTTGTGATATTTTTATAAAGGTTGTATATTTGAGTTAGTTGATACCATTTCCTAACCATTTTATGCTTCAATAGATAGTAATCAACAAAAAGACAGAGTTTACTATCCACATTCTTCTAAAAAATTATTTGATAACCCCACAAGGAAGTGTTGGTGCATATAAATCCTTTATCATTTAGGTCCTACTACTTTTTCATGAGCTCTATAAGATACTTAGGTTCCATCAAACAAATAGGAATGGAAATATATGATACTCCTAGCACTATATCAATGTTGAAATCTACATCTCTCACTCGAGGTATCCCATAAAATAATCATTGAATACTTCCCTAAAATGGTTTACTATAGGATGGAGAATAGAATGTTGTAAACCCTACTCATCAAGTAAAATTATGAGAATATTTTTTGTCACTCTACCAACCCATAATACTTTGTTATGGATCAAGATGAACTTACATCAAATTATCCATTGTTTACATTTCTACTACCCTCAATTGATGTAAATATCATCATTCAGTGATTGAAATAAATATGTTCATATTAGGAAACAGACTAGTCCATCATGATAACTAAATCTACCCCCGTCATGTCAAGTATGAAAATATTCCATATTAAGAGATCATTGTTCATACAATGGGGAAAACCTTCCAATGGAAAAAATATATCTGATTCATTACCTTGTAGGTTATCAAGCATCATTACACCAAAAAATTGTGCAATGTCAGGGCCCAGACTATCCATGATTTCCTCAAATTCAAAATAGTGTGAAATGGTTATGTCAAATAAAGAAGACAATAATGTAGAGGACACTATAATAGAACCTAAGATAGTTAAGGTCTAACACTCTGATCCTCTGGAATAGGCTTCACTATATAAAATTGGCATGTACTACGACCCTAAGTCATGGCCTAACTGCCCTGAGTAGTCCCTCTCAGCTAGCATTATAAGTCGTGATCCTGAATACCTCTACCTCAACCACAACCTCATATTGAGTGGCCAATTGTGTTCCAGATACCTATTTGGTGAGATACTAATGGCCCATCTCTAGAATTTGGGGTAGGTGTAGATATTATATTTATAGGAACATATGGAAATATCCTACAGATGTTTTGGATATTCCTCATCCTTCCAAAACCACTTCATTCAACTAGATCTTCTTACACTAGTTTTTTGTAGGACCTATTTTCCCAAACTAGTAAAATATAAGGTTGTTATCATTATGAGTTGTATAAAATATTCTACCCATGTGAGTAGCCTTTAAATATTGTTTTATCCCAAAAAAAACCCCTAAAAAATCTAGGTGTTGAATTATCCTTATTACCATTATCAGATTCCCTCATATTCCTCTCTGGAATGAGGGAATGATTTATTATCTTAGAGATAGTCAAAAATAAAAATACATTGACCTACGATCATATGTCATATCAAATATTATCCTCATATTTCCAAGTGTTCATAAGATCATAACCAACTAGATTCATGGTTAATATCTTAATATTAGTAAAATGAGTAGAATATTCCATGACATTCATGGCCCCCTAATGATGGTTTATAAACTCTCTATCCTGGTGATCTCTCAATGTATGTGGGAAGACTAATTCATAAAAGATCATCTGTAAATCAATCCAGATCATATCTCTAGATCAACTTGGTTGGGTACTAACATTCAATGAATTCTTGGAATAATTACAGATCATATAGGTTCCGGTTGAAAATCTATATTTTGAGCGGGCTGAAAATATTTTTATTAATACCTTAATAATGATATTGCAATAAAACTCCCCCATTAGAATCAAAGAGATGTTCCCAAATCAATCATCTTCTACACACCTGTGCATCATATGGAATGATCATCCCCCTATATGACACTGAATGAAAGGAAATCCATAAGGAGAGCACCAAACCCGAGCATCTAAACATGGGACCAGTGTGGTAAACCTCCTTGGAGTGGCATCCCTTGTTTTATTATAAATATGACCCTAGGGAACCCCATTTTTACAACTAGAAAATCAGAAGAATCCACCAAACTTTAGTCATGAATACCCTTCACTAAGGACTCTTATATCCAACAAGTATCTCTCCAAAACCTTAGAGTAAAGATAATTAAATGGGATAACTGAGATAAAATCCCCTTCATGGTCTGAATAAAAATACTCATGTATGAGGACCCTAACTCTCCTACGTAAAGAACCACCAAAACGAGGCCCCTCACACTATTAATGGGCTTGAAAAAAACTTATCTAGGGACACCTGGTGTGAACCATATTTCATAAGATAAATCATCTCCCATGTTTTGTAACCTAGTTAGTCCATTTTACAAGGCATACCAAGCTCCCGTTGGCCTATTACCCATGCGTGAATAACTTCTATTTCCTACCTGGACTTATGCGAGTCACCTCTTCCCTCTATGTCAGGACCTACATGAACCTACATTTTATCCATATTCCAAGCCACTAATTACAAGGATCCTCACCCTATAGAACCCTCACATGGGGGGACTAATGTGAAACCTCCGATAAAGCCTCTGGACATGAAACACCATGAATAAGGACCCACAAGTGTGTCTCCCACTTGGATTTACATTCCTATAGTCTTAGGTCTCCTGCACTAGTCCAAAATGACTATTAGAGTCCTTATAGATCATGTGGATTTTATTTCATAATGTTAGAAAGTCACAGACCATGGCGAATGTGTTGGTGTGTTCACGGTCTTGGGAACTATGGATGAGACCATTTAATTCCCTAGTCATATATAAGACTTAGAGCCTCTGGTTCCTGACAAGGAAGAGGTGGAAACACTATCATTTCCCTTGGACATGGAATGATATTCTTATCTCCCACATAAGAACCAATTTTTGGGAATACCCCTTAGAGTAAAACCCCAACCTTTCATAAAGGTGGTTAAAATCATTGTCCTCCTCACTCCCCAAGGGTTGTGTTGGTATGGGTAGTTAGACCTGACAATCTTGGTTACAACAGGAGAGGTATGGAGCATTTACAAGTCCCTTTTTCTTATCGCATAGGTCCATCCTCTTCCAACAGCGGAGGAAGAGAAATGTGTGGTCTTTCAAATATTCCACTTTCTATTGTTTTTATAATTCATGAATGAATCATTTTGACTTGCATGATATTAGGGTACATCAATGATCATGACATCCACAAAATCATATGCATGTTTTTGAAAAAGATCTTCACCTAGATCTTTGTCTCACCTTACTTCATTGAGGCTCCATATGCATGGGTCCTCATGTTCATGTGTCGAACGTCAGAGAAATGGGGATTTTTTTATTCCCTGGATATTTTTTCTCTTTTTTATCCCAATAAGCATCACTCACATGGGTTTAGAGGTTGATTATGGACATGAAATCCTCATGATCCCAATGATTTTTTGGGCCTTGTATTTGGTATATTCCCCAAAACATCATCCATGGGAATCATCTTCCTGATTAATCCCAAATAATACTCTTCCATAGGAATCCTTTTTAGGAGTAATCACCAATCATATCACCAAACACAACATGGGATTCCTCATCAGGTGTAAAAACCAGTCGAACCTATCAATGAAAAATATTCAATGTGTAAGTCCCAAATCATAAACATGCCTCCTATTTTGCTGTAAGACTCAATTATAATCATTACCAAGGCATCCTTTATTGGAATAAGTCACAATCACATCACTATATTCATCCACGGTCATCCTCCTGTGGAGTAATCCCTGAAACAAACACCTATATCTCCATGATTCTAGTCACTTATCATGTCCCCAAACTCATTTATAAGGGCATCATCTATATGAGTAATCCACCACTTAATCCTCTCAATAATCCCCTACGAGAAATATCAAGGGGCATTCATAGGAATATGTCATTATCATAGAACTACATGGTCTATGATTCTCATCCAATTGGGATACATAGTAGGCCTCTATGAGTTTCAAACCTAGAACCCTAAATAAACTATACTCTCTTTGGGCCGAATTCCCGGTATGGTTTAATTATGCATGGAAATCAACATACCTTCCAGGTTCCCTGGGATTTTTCGGCATAGGTCCCCCAAGCTTTGACTTGGAACCATGAACCCAGATATACTTGTTATAAGATTAAAAATTTCGTGGTTTGGTCCTTATCACATGAATATAAAAGTGATTATTTTCCACCTAAAGTGGAACTTCTCAATTTGAGATATAATTCCATTCACTAAGATATATTAGAATCCCATCTCATGTGTCCAATACTGATACCAAAATAACTCCTGCCTCCCTAGATAATGAAATTATTTAGTCCACCCACTATGTGTCTAGTATACCGGTATCATAATAATAATGACCAACAAATATAAAATCCGAACATAATAGGATACAAATGATGGCGAACCTCAAATACATACAGATATCTCCATTAATGAAGATCCTAATATACATAAAGATGGTTGTATGATCTATACATGTTAATAATTTATTGTTAATTCAAGGTTATTATGATTAATATTTTGGAATTAATGAAGGATTCAAGAACATATATTAAATATAGAAGTTCGAAATAATTCCCATAAAAACGGTGTGATGATCCTGACCTCCCATCCTCTCAACCAACATGAGTAGTTAAGCATCATCACCTAAGTCTCCCAATAAGTTCCTTCTTTGGAAAGAATTACCCTATTGATTTAGAAATGTTGACTATTTCTGGTTCCACAAAAAACCATAGGAAATGGTTTAGAAATAGTTAACACAACTTGAATGATCTTACAAAACTCAAACCCCTAAAATCAAATATTCGGAGAATGAGGATATCAATGGGAAGAAATAGTGAACAAAAAGTGAATTATCAATCAAAACAAGAACCCCTTAGATAAAAAATTGGGAAAAATTGTATCTTCGTATGAAAAAATATGGAAACTAACATTCTTCATTAACCAAGATTATAGTACCACCCACACGTCAGGTCCTGTTTTCTCTCAAAATGAATGACAACCAAACTATAAAATTAATCATTTATGTGTCCATTCAAATGATATGTTTCTTTGATGGTATTTTTTTCATATAAATAGGAACATTCTCTTAGAAATCCCCTTAACCTATTTTCATCCTTACATATTTCTCAATCAGACATCCTGAATACTATTCAGGTCATCTAGACCTTAGTCCAAGAAAATGATCTTATCACCTACCTAATGTATTCAACATTGGGTCTCTAACACACTGATCTAGATGTATTGCCAGCATGGTACTATCCTGACCATGGAGGCTTCTGAACACGCTGTCCATCATTCCAATCCCCATTGGCATCCGATCAGTGATGACCAGCGGTCCATAAGAAGATGGCTCCAACCACCATCATTAATCGTTTCAAGAGCTTATCCCCAAAACATGAAAACTATTAACCCCCTATATCATTGGGAGGTGGATCCAGAAGACACATGAACCATCATTCAAAATACATAGGATCCATTAAAAAGGGATAAATTTAACAATCATCTTTCCTAATACTGTGTGGTAGTGAGCGCTCATCATGATGAGGGTGCTACCCTCAGCCATTCAGCATAGGTCTTCAAAACACCTGCATGAAAGATAGACCATTGGGGTTAGTAACTAGTCACTAGGTAGTAAAGAAACACCTATCTCCCCTCTATAGAATCCAAATAATAAATGTTTCTGGATAACTATGAGATGAAACATAAACCCATTCCCCCTAATTTAGACTTCTAGATAACACTCCTAGTGGAATCCAAGAAATCCCTCCATTAGAACATGATAGAAAAAGGAGAGAAAGAACAAAAACCTGCATATATCTTACATGTAAACTGGCAGACACATCTAGTAGCACTCAATAAATCCCCCCAACCATGTTTGGTGGAAACCACAATGCAAGCATACACACCTACCTTCATTCATGAAGCCTGTCATCTGTTTCTTTTGGTAGCACCCTAAGAAGTTGATTGGAACGTATTGGTGCAATACTGTGGAATAAACCATCTCAATTCACCTAGATAAGAGTACTGTTAGTATTAGCAAGGAGTAAAGGGCATATAAAAGATGGAACATAAAATTGATCAAGATACGAAATGATCATATATCCCCGTTCCAATCACTGAAGACACCATGAAGATCATCACAATGGTGAAGGGGTAGAATAAAATTGCTACACATATCCCACAAACTTTATTGGTTATCATTAGTGAAACAGAAGTAGTTCTAATGGTATGGTTACACAACTCTATACCCACAAATGGGGTGTTTTATCATCATGCTTCCCTCAGATAGACACAAACCTATACTCCCATGTAGGAGGTTGTGGGGAAAACTCCCCCATTATATATGGACAGTTGAACTAGGAACAAATATCCATTACAATAGATGTTAATTGGCATATCTCAATGGACACAATAAGTTTGGAACAAACATTTAACAATGAAAACCAATTCCCCTAGAAATTGTCCCTAGTTTTTCGTAAGTATGTATCCAGAAATATTCCTCACAAGAGATAAAAAAATAATATTATGTCAATGATCATGTTCTACCTAATGATGGTGTTCATAAAGCCCTCTGATACTTATCTATGTAGCTTAATATCCAACTATCCCATTACCCAATTATAGGGGTAGTAACTATAATTTTGAAGGTCCTCCTCTGACACATCACCGCGAAGGATTTCATCATGACCACTGTCTGAAGGATCTCTAGAGTCTATATCCGAATCATAGTCATGAATTTCCATGATATGAATTAAAAATAAAGGGAAAAGTGAGTTCTACCCTTGTTATAATCCGCCATTTTATTCCTTCTTGTGATATCCCTCACATTTTATGTTCTCTCCATATCAGTGTTTTGTGTTGTCTAGAGAATCCTCCACGTGGATATTTAGTGTTGAGAAATCCATCTTATCACAAGGAACATTCTAAAACATGTCCCATCATGTTTTATTCCTTTTTATTAATAGTTGAAATCCTTTTTCAACTGGAAGATATCCCAATTCTATGGCCATTCCCTGAACCACCCATGGGCCGCCAACCTTCAAGTGTAAATGTGTAAGTCCCTACCAGTCTTTTTTACTTATGATAAGGAAGCAGGAAGGCATACACTCTATTCAGATTAGGTAGAGTAGCCTCCAACAAAAGATGATGATGCCATGATATACATAGGGAAGTGGCTAGATAAATGTGACATACCTATTATGTTCTTCCCTCTATACATCCCTTAGTACAAAATTTCTGAGTATCTGTCCAAATATTATGTGCATGATATATGACTCAGTATAGAGAAAACAATTCATCTCTAGAGAGAATAAGTATTATCTTTTGATGAATATCTAAATCATTTCAATGTAATATAATGGATAGAATGAAAAATTGACTTGGGATATATTCTAGATATTCAAAATCCAATGAAACATAATGGTTCCCTTCAACATGCATGCCTCAGCGCATTTAAATTTTAGAAATAGTTTATCATCGAAGCTCCATCTGGATTTCATATCAAATGATGGGGTTGACATGGAGATTTATATTTCATAGTACTGCCAAAATAGAAAATCCCACCAAAAGTGGTATCATGAAATGTTATAGATTCTGGCTAGCTTAAATAAATGTATCCCATCCATGAATGCTGATATGCTACCAAAAAATAGGCACCGACCAATTCTTTCCAACATTTATCCAAAAGAGAGAATGTTATGAAGGGAATGTTTCAAAAAACATATGTAAATATTGAGAAAACCTCATGTTTGTAAACCATTAGATAGAATGGATGTCAGATATAGTGCAGTGGTCATAGGAAATGGGTGTTCCATGTGGATAGAAAATGATGCACCCTACACATTTTTGAACAAGACACTATAAAATCACAAGGGTGACTTAGCAATAGAATCCATGATAGTTTAAGAGAAACCCTATCCCATATGGATGGGGACATTTTTTTATCCCAAGTATAGAGTCTAGAAACCTAGTACCGAAGTGTTATGAAAGTGAAACGTGAATATCCCAAACCCTCAGGGATGGGGGGTTTTCGCCTCAATAACCTCCTCCTCAGGGAAAATAAGTCATATCCAGATTAGGTAAAAGTACATATTATTTTTCCTCTTCGATTTCTCCATACCATGATTTGGTATATTCACTATGTATTTGCATGACTCAACTATCTGAAGGTTCCCATCTAACCACAATCCATTAAAATAATCCTAAAGAACTAGAAATGGAGAGGAAAAGGCCTCATAGAAGGTGTAGAAATAGAACCAGTGGAAAATTCATAGTAGGATTTTAAGGAGGCTTGTGTATTAAGAACCAAAATATTTCCCTGGATATAGGAATTTAATAAAAGAGTACATCCTTACCTCCTCGAATGGTTTTCAATAAGGATAATGGTATGGAACATATTATGGCTAAAATACCTCCTGAAGAGGATAATCCGCTTCCACATGAGGAAATATTTTCTCAACAAATGGAAGAGATGAAAGAATGGAGGAGACTCAATGTAGAACTACATCCAAGAAACATTCTTATTATATATAATCAACAATATGATCATCCACTTAAACCCCCAAACATAAAACGTCAACAAAGATGGTTCATCTAAGTTACCGAAGTGGATCTGGAACACATGATCAATGTGGGATACCAACCACAAATATACGTGGATCCTACAACAATATGTTTGGAATTCCCATTGTTTGTTCATAACCAAAATAGGTCCAAGAAAATTCTTATAGGAAAACCCCTATGGGCAACCTAAAACAGATACTAACAGTTCCAACATATATAGACCTTCTAGTTTTTTAACTTTCTCATGCTCCAGCACATCCAAACATTTCTTTAGATCTCATGAATGTTCTTCAGTCACCCACAACCTGATTGGAAGCCTTGGAGGAATGGAGAGCAATGATACAATTGGAAAATAAGCCTTAACCAGAATGGGTAGATCCGAATCCTCCCACAATGAATCTTGGGAATGCAACATTTTCCATTTTAAGTGGATTGGGATATCCAGAGAATCATTTTCCACATTTTTTGTTCAATATGATCCCATTATAGGGAACCCTAAACAATAGGAGGTGGTGAAAAAATGTTTATATGAGTTTTCACTATAAGGACCAACATTTGTATGTTATAAGATCTTTTAGGATCTATCAATTATGGGGTGGGAATCCCTTCAAAAGAATTTTTTATTCTATTTTTTCTCAATGATGTAGAATAAAATAGTCCTTAATATCACACACTAGAAAAGGTAAGATAATTAATGGTTCTCAAATTACATTGCTAAGTGGAAAGAATTAACATTTTCATTAAACATATTGAACCCTAAAAAATTCTTGTTTCCCATATGTAGAGATAATATTTTTGATGGGTTTCTAACACCATTGGTCCCTATTAAATATGAAGGACGGTTTTGATACCTCACTATGATTTCTCAAAAAGTATAGGAATCCATCATGGGGATGATGGAAATGTCTTAAGTAATCTCATTGTCCTAGGGAAGGGAATATGAAAAAATTCTTCCACTGTTACTCTTATATAGGCCATTGTACCCGCTCCCACTCCAAAGAATGTGCCATATCATTCGGCTACATCTCTTAAGCATGAGAAACATCATCCACCTTATAATAGGTTCAAACATATCATAGGTGGAAACTATTTTAGGAGATTAAAAACAAGGTCGACACTGTTTGAAATTACCATGTCCTATGATACATCATATCATCATTGTAAAACAACATTATCAAGTTGAAAAATCCCAAGAATCAAAAAAAAAATTGGGATAAAAATATCTCCAAAAAGTTCCCCTTAAATAAATAAGTAGGGAAAAATCCCTATGAGTGCTTTGTTTTTTATGATATCATGAAAAATGATGTAATTTGGACATTTAATATTGAAAAATTAACCAGAAAATGTACCATGTGTCTCAACTACCGATCCATCAGAGGAGAATGAATGAGTGGTTGTTAATAGAAAGGGTGTGTGGAAGTTTGTCGAATTGATGGTTATGAAATTGATCAACAGAACTCATGATAACCTATGATCATATTTTCAGTAGTCAAATGTGAATCCGGATACCTTTCCAACATCATAGTCAGCCCCATTGAATGCTCAGACCTCTGAAATATAGTCTTCAAAAAAGGAGGCATGGATAGAGGAGTAAGAGTAAAATATAGAAATATGATCATGGGATAAGGAAAAATTATACTTGAACTTAGTTTAATTCATTCCAATGGTCTTAAAAAAACGTGAACCACCCCAAAAAATGCTACAACAAGGGTCTACCCATCATATCAAATCTGCATCAAATGAAAAGTCATTCATTGGATTCATTAATTATATTAAAATAATGGATCCCTTCTCAGATGATGATTGTGGTTTAAAAGATGAATACCCTACACTTGAATGTATATCTTTGGGAATAGTTTAACAGATTTGATGATATAGGTGAAGATGTGGTTGTGCTAGAAGTCACTACTTCAACCATTCCACTGCTCGAACATTCTACATAACAAAAACTCATGGCAGACCTCACCAAAAAGATTAGTAGGAGAAATGAATCTCCCCCATGAATGATAGGGTTTTTCTAAAAAAAAATCATCCAAGAATATCAGTTATAGGATATTCCACTACCTAACAAACCTCAATATGTAGGAAAAACAAGTAGGACTAATTCACCATGACAAGAAGCACCATTAACACATATTCTAAGGGATGATTCATCTACATCTATTGCATCTACTCCCAAATAACCTATGAAATAAAATCACCATACTGGGAAGCACATACCATTGGACTTAATATATGATGTTTTGAAGCAATTAAACATTTTTTAGGTATGTTTTCAATCCTAAATGCCATGAGTCTATTAAAACATTTCCATGAAGAACTCATTGTGTCCTTGTCATGTCCTCAAGAATATTAATTTTTGGTCACTATTTTTGATGTGTATCATGTAGATAATGATCCTATAGAATTTCATACAGTCATATATTTCACAAACCAAGATGAGGAAGCCATCATTCAAGGAGATTCCAAACCCTTGTACATATTTGTTCGGATAAGTGACATTGATATCCGATAATCCGTCATTGACAACAGCCCATGAGTCTACCTCATCCCAATCCATGACCTTCATCAACTAGGTTTAAATGAATCACATGTTTCTCTCTCTAGTATAATGTTTCTGGGTTATGAAAAGATTAAGAAAAATACTCTTAGTGAAATCAAAATCAGAACTCAATTCAGAGATCTCATGATTAACAGATAATTTATGGTTGTTAGATAGGATACAACCTTCAAAGTTCTGTTGGGAAGAACCTGGACACATCAACACATGGTTATCCCCTTGGCATACCAATAATTCCCCAAATATTGTATCAATAGTCAAATTGGAACATTATATGGTGATAAATCTTCATTAAAATTGTACATGTCACAATACATTAATGCATGATTCTACCATTTGGAAGTGAAACTGTCCACGACTAATAATGTCACTTAGATAATTTACCCAAATGCATTGGAGATCATTTCTTCCAATCCGTTCAAAGAGCTCAGTACCATATATATTCACACCATCAATAAAATTGAAGAGGTGGGTCTAAATGTTATCACACATTCAAGGAAATTGGTGATGTCAATCATAAAAGATGTGCCTGATAGCACTGGGGAAGATGTCAACACTCTATGAAATAATGGATACATAAATAAAAATATCATCATTCCAAAATTTGAGCTAAAATAAATCCATGTTCAATCAACTATGATTGTATAAATTGTCATGTCTATACGACAAAAAGAGGTAACTCATTTTCAGACCCTCATTTGCAGCTCAGATTTTCAAGAAGGCATCATACCAACAACTGATCCCGAAATGAATATGTTATCTTATGGATGTCCAAAAATAGAATCCACTCATTAATATATGAAACTTTATTCTTCACCAACTTAACAGGTTGAGGAGAATGCGTAAATCATGAGGAGGAGGAAAAATAGGAATATCTCAGGGATTCCCCTCTAGCATTTGAGGATGGTGTCTCCACCACTATCGAAGAGCTCAAAGAAATAAATCTAGGTAAGGAATAATATCCATGACCCACATTGAGAAGTGTGGCTATAACTCCTAATGAAAAGGTGGTTCATACAATCTTCCTAAAGAAAAATTTGGATGTGTTCACTTATAATTAAAAATATATTCCATACATTGACCATGAGATGTCCACCCATTACTTGGGATTTCTAAAAACCCCTCAAGGATACAAGTAGGCTATAAAAAGGACACACTAACTCACACCTACAAAATTAAGGCTGAAGTGGATATCTTTATAAAATTAGACTTCATATAATAGTTATAGAATCTAATATGGACAACCAACATCATCATGGTAAATAAGAATAATGGGGATGTAATATTTTTCATCAACATCAAAGATATTAACAAGAACTGTTCAAAATATGAATTCCCAGTTCTGATCACAGAAATCATATTTGATTCAATGACAGGTTACCAAGCCCTATTCTTCATGCATGGATATACATGGAATTACTAGATTCAAATTTTTGAAGAAGATGAATAATACACCACCTTAAGATACCCCCAAGGAGTATTCTTCTATAGGGTAATTACCATTGTCTTGATGAACACTAGTTCCACATACCAACGTGTCAAGCATCGCATATTCAAACCCTTCACAGTGATGTTTTTAAAATGATACATCGATGTTCTAGTGGTCATGTACCATAAATGTTCTGACCAATTAGTTGAACTAGAGACCATATTTAACAATCATTGAAAATAAAGCTTGAATATGAACCCCTTAAAAATTTAATTTCTGGGTAACATCAGAGAAGTTTCTTAGCTTCATTATATGTCAAGGAATAATATTATATTTCTAGGAGAAAAAAATATATCCATAGAATACCACCTTCTAAAAAAATAAATGATATGAGAGGGAATAAAGGAAACATGGACCATATCTAGTTCTTCATATCCAACCTGGTGGATAAGTGTTTTACCTTCACAAGAAAAATGATGAATGAGGTAACATATCAATAGACAAGTGACTTCTTGGAAGAATTATACACCCTCATGAAGTACCTATTCATTCCATCAGTATTAATTCCACCCGTTGAGGAAAATCCACTTATTCTATATGAGATGTACCTATATTGATTACTAGGTTCCTTCCTTGAATAAAATAATGATGCAAGGAAGGACAAAATAATTCATTACCTTAGTAGAACCATGTTGGATGCTATGTCTTCTTATGAAGAAATCAAGAAGATATGACTAGAATTAATCATTATGTTTCAGAATATAAGGCACTACCTACAACATCATGAACTCCAATTGGTCTCTCGCAAAAACCCACTTAGATATATCCTTTCACATCCTATGTTGATAAAGAATCTAGCATAGAGGGAGGTTATTCAGTAGTAGTTTGATATAGAATCCATGCCTCAGAATGAATAAAATGGTAAATCCTAGGATGATTTCCTAGAAGAACACCCATTTTTTGAAACAACATCATCAAATACCGATCTTCTAGATGAAGATAAATTTTCCATTCAAGGTGGAACCCAAATAGAGGAAATGTATTTTGACTGTGAATTTATGATCCCAACGAAGAGGAGGATGAAATACCTTAAAATCATTAAAGTCAGTTAAGGACCATGCTCATTTTCCAAGTGAAGGAAGTTTTACCTTACTCCCAACTACTCTAAGAAGGTTTTACTAATAATGATGTAGAATATCAATCTCTAATTACAGTCACGGAAATGGTACTCCAAATACCAATGGACTATATGGAGGTGAAATGTGATATATAGTTGGTTATTAAACATATATACATGGATTATTCCATTGGAAAAGAGGATATAATCCACTTGTATGACTATATCTAAATTTTTATGGTGGAATTACCCTTACGGAGATTAGTAATTCATGTCACTTGAGCACAAAAAACTCAATAATATGCAATAGAGAATAAATATTGTGCTTTGATAGATCAAAACTGGGATGAAACAGTCATAAACATTACACCTTATTGAATGGTTTTTCCTTTTTTATGTTAAAATAGAAGAGGTTAATGAATTCATTCCTATACCAAAACCATATGGTCCTACCACTGGGTGGATGACACCAATCATGGACTAACACCAGAATAGATTACTCCCATTGGATAGGGATATGAAATAGATAATATAATGGTGAGTATCCAACTTAACTCTTTATGATACCCTAAATCACCATTTGTTCCATTATAAATGAGGATTTGATGGACTCTATATCAGGTGAATTGATGGATAATCGACTATTACTGTGATAAGTGTACTGCATGTTGGGGCTTGCAGTGCCCATCATTTTGGATATAATCATTCTAACCAAATATGAAGGATTAGATACTTCTATATAATGATGATAGAGTATTCCACATAATTCACCATGAATTTTTTTTCCTTCCAATTGTATGCTAATTTCATCCATCAACCCCCCCCCCCAATTTTCTATATAAATTGAATTACTCGTGGGCATTTTTCATACGATAAATAGATGTTGTGGGACTATGCCCTCCGTCTATGGAAAAATGGTTATAATACATATTATCATCTACCGAATTATTATCCAAATGGGATGAGGCAATACCCCCCCAAGAGTTTAGGGAAGAAATATTCATAGGCTTTATGAAATAAAACATCGTTAGAAGATTTGGTGTCCCTCATACAATAGTGATGGAAAATGGAACAAATTTATATTCTTCTAAAGTATAAAATCAATATCAGGAGTACAATATCAAATCCAACCATGCATTCCACTATCATACAGTGTATAAAAGATAGATATAGGCCATCAACAGAACCATGTCCAATAAACTCTAGAATATGATAGATAATAATAAAAATTCTAGAACTGAAAATCTCTTAAATGGATTGAAGGATTACAGGACCATAACCCATACTGTTAAATGAGAGACCCTTTACTCACTGGTATAAAGAATAGTAGTAGTACTTACCAATGTGATATATTTACCATCACTATGTGTTACCAACTATGATTATTTATTCGTAGATGAGAAATCCCAAAAACATCTGGATGAATTAGAGAGACTAAATGAAAAAATATTCCGTACCCTGTATCACTTAGTGTTCTGTAAAAATCGGATGGAAAATGACTTTTACAAGAAGGTTCATTTATGCTCCATCCTCTAAGGAGAAAATATATTGGTCCTTGTAACTCTGAGGATTCTTGAAAAGAATCCATAAAATTGTGATATAATGCGGTAGGGACCTTACTCCATACAAAAGGTATACTCTAACATAGTTTATTATATCATATCAATGGATGGTGAGATCATTACAAACTTGAACAAATCAATGTTACTAATCAAAAATCTCATATAGTCACATGATAAAAATCTCAACTACAAGATGTTAAAATATTCAGCTGGTCTTTGTCGCATAACCTTCATGGAATTGACATAACATCCATTCTACATGATGTTAAAATGTGTGGTATCATCAACCTTGTCGAATGAAAATAAACTATATGACATAAGTCCCCATTCATTTGACCTTAAACTTCCAGGAACCATTCATATTCAATACATGACAGAAAACTACATGGTTAATATCCATCTTTGTTGATGTTTAGAAACTCCCAAAGTACCAAGAGTTGAGACACTCCTTGTAGGACCCTTAAATATTGGCCTTCAACTTATTTATAAGTCCCAACCACATCATTTCCACTCCGTAGTGTCATTTTTTCTCCCATTATGGGAATAAGTCCCAAATTTATTTTTCCATTACGACATGATATAAAAAAGCATAGTCAACATCCTAATAGCATGAAAATAATCTAAAAGATCCTTTCACGATATATGCATGTGTTGATTCTCTTCTAATGATATTTGAAGTGATTCCCAAACCTCATGTCCTGAGTCCAACCATGATTAAGGAAAGGAAAACCCCCTTATTTTCTACCAGTGTATGAAGCAGATCTACATGGGAATCATTTACAAGACACATGGATTGAATCCCAAAATAATACATTGCGTAAGAATTCTAGGAACTCATATTTTGGTCCCAACCATCATTATGATGAATACTAAATCATCTTTCCCCATAAAAAATCATGATTAATGTTGTGAAAATATTCAATAACTATGTGCGTCATGATTCAAATGCCAATGAGATACATAACAATGCTCAGATATCAAATCCTATGCTCATTCGTAACTAAATTTGAGAAAATTGTCATCTCCCTATGCATTAGTGAGACCCTCATTGGGAATTATATTATTCAAGAAATATGTGTGTCCTAATTCTCATTCCCATGGTATATGAAGAGATGCTTGGATTTCCCCCCTTAGGCCCAGATACAATATTTCTATTCTTCCACATCTATTGGTCTTCAACCTCACCACATTACATTGAACAACATGGGATCTCAAGAAATAAATGTGGCATGATTCTTATTCCTATGAGATATGCAGTGACACACATATTTTCACCCCTATTCCTAGCACTACAAAATATTTCACTTTTTCCAAGGGGAATATATCTGTTGGTAAAAGTGAATTTTCTGTTGGTAAAACGTTTTTCTAACATATATGTCACTATCACTAATCTGTTGGTAAAAACTCTGTCACTAAATGTTTTTGTGACAGATAAAATAGTTTTGTTAAAATTATATTAATACAAAAAATATATATGTTGGTTAAAGAATTTAGCAACAGGTTCTGATGACAAATTTATCTGTTGGTAATAATATTACAAGTATATAATATTTGTTGTAAATTAAATTTAAATAAAATTTATAAATTTTTATTACCACTAAAATTATAGATTTTTATTACCACTAAAATTTCATAATCTATTAATTAATTTATCCTATATAATATATATATTTTAATTATTAAACCAAATATGTTTTTAACACATTCAAAATTAGACACTAATTAATTATATTAATAATAAAACTCAATACAAATGGAACATTTTGATTCCCCACAAGGATTATTCCACACTTCCACAATTATGGACAACCCCCCCCCAATTTTGATCCACAATTTTGTCCCCACCACTCTGGATTCCGCCCCCACCCCCCCACCAAACAAGATCAACCCCAACAGCTCCAGTCCATCATCTCCAGTGACTCCAGCACTAGGATCTCCAACCCATCCCTGTCAGATCTAGCCCTAGCTCGTCCATGCCAACTCTAGCCTCATCAATAAAATTCTGGTCTATGTCAGCTCATCCAACTCTAGCCCCATCCATACCAGCTCAAGTCTATGCCAGCTCATCCAACTCTAGTCTATGTCAGCTCCAACTCCAACTCCAGCACCATCCATGTCATCTCCTGTCTATGAACAAACAAATGAGAAAACTAATGAACAAAGACATTATATAGAAATGAGGGAGGTACACATACAAGTGATAGAAATAAGCTTACACCATAGGGATAAAGGTAGTACCTTCACAATAAGAGATAAACATTTGTGTTGAACATCCTGCCATGTTAGCTCTAGTCTATGCACAATCAAATGAGAAAACATATGAGCAAATACATCATATGGAATTGAGGGAGGTACATAGACAAATGATAGAAATACTCTTACACCATAGGGATAAAGGTAGTACTTGCACAATTTGGAATAAAAATTTGTGATTAACTTCTTGCATTTTTGTCGCCTACTGACTTTCAACAAAGGTAGTACATGCACAATAAGGAAATAAACAATAAAAGACAACCGTTTATTTAGAAAAAATATAAACTTAACATTAGGGTTGAAATAATAACTTGAAAAGTACCCATGATATTTGATTTGGATGGTCTGTGGGCCTGACAATATCAATATACCGCCTTCCTGGAATCATCTCCATGAACATGACAACAAATCTATATATGATTTGGTTTTCAACTGGCCATCCCATGCAAACTTACGAGAACATACATAGGTCCCCATCAATAAAATTGTTGAAGATGTTTCATGGGAAGATACTGGAAGTTTCCGCCTAGATTATAGGAAACTATATTTGATTCCCCTCTATTCTATTTATAATTAACAGCCTCTTTTATACCCCCAGAACGAGACCTTCTTCATCTACTGCTACTTTGTTCTCCTGAATCCCATTATTATCAAGACTATTTTAATTTGTTTTATTCTATCCTACTAATTTATCTTATTCTTATTTCAATTCTAATTCCATCAACCAACTTGATAAAATATTAAAAGAAAATATTTAAGGATTTTTGAAGGAATGTGTTCAAAAATATGACTACAATAAAACTGAGAATAAATTAACAGTAGAAAAAACACATCAAAATATAAAACCATATTCCAAATACACCTCTATAAAAAAATTATGGACATTCAAAAAAACTAATATTTCATGGGTTGAGAAGGAAGCAGCTTACCGGTCAGATTCAACAAGCTACCTGGGCTAACCAACCTCAAATAAAATTTTAAATACTTTTACACCTAGCCATAGGAATGAAAAAAACAACATGAAAAAAAAAGAAAATATAAGCAGACTAACAATGAGGGGCCACAAACTCATTATTACACGAACCTAGATGATCTAAATATGATCCAATCAACTGAAACTTGAATATGAAGCCCCACTATACGAAACATCACTATATTATTCACATTCCCTATCGGCAATGATGATGATAACTATAAAATAGATACCAGAATCCAAAGACAATGAAATGAGAACTCAAAAACAATTTCCAGATTCCATATTTCAAACACATGCCATGGATGAAATTTAGGTAGAAGACAAGTTGTGTTTGCAATGTAGAACACTAATAAACCTAGATGAAAAATAGGCGATGGGATAGATTGCATAGACATCAATTCATATTGTATTTATACCAAATAAAAATATTCAAAGGTCTAAAAACATCCCCTCTACCAAATAATTGCAGTATACTTTCTAATTAATCAGATCGGATTTTACTAGTGTACATTTCAAATTTACAATGGTTCTGTATAGTAGGGTAGTCTAATAATTAGAATAAAGAGTGATGAATGTACCTTTTTTATTGGGAGGATTTTCCCCTTACCTGCTATTTGAAAAATGTATGTCAATATTGATTCATCCATCTAATAAACTGTACTATTACATGTTCAGAAAGTATATTGTTGTGGGAAGGACATCCAGCCTCTTCTCTGTGGCCTCATACCTTCCCTTTAAAAGCTGGTAATGTTGCGCCACATGCCAGACCATGTGGGTCTGGCCTTCGATGCTCATGAAATTCTTGCAATGAAAATTCCAGATTTCACAAACAGTACATAGATTATAGATTTCACACACACTAAGAAACACACTTGGATTCTACTTAGATTTCACACATGGATGACGCATAGTTGGAATAGATGAATGATGCCTCAGTATATTATTAGTGGGAACACTAAAACAGATTTCAGATTTCAAAACAAGGCATTATAAAGAGGTGAGGGGAATTAAGATGTTAGTGGTAACACTAAAATAGTAATGAGGCATCAATATATTACCTCATACATGCGGTCTCGACTACTCCAAACACTCCATAACCAACTATGGATGAAGAAACACCTTTCAGCTCTTCATTATAAACATTATTAAGGCATCAATGGAATTCTATATGCCTACGTCATACCCTTCAACTCCAGTATCTACACCACACAACCAAAGAGCAGACCCACAAATAAATGAATATATAAAAATTAATTGAAACCAAAATAGAAATAAATAAAAATATAAAAAAATTATCCGCATAGAATCGGAATTTTTCATACCTCAAAAAATCAAGTTAGATCGAGTACCAGAGAGAAACCACAAGTCGTGGGCCACACCATTCGGCTCAAAGATTCACACAACACACCACTAAAGAGAATTACCAAAAATCCGTATGATTTAATATGTTTTTTACATCATTTAAGAGATTGTTATAGACATTATTATCCCCATAAACATTATCTTCATTAGATATTTCTCCCACAATTTGACTCATCATATGGGCATCTATGTATCCTGACAACGAACAAATTCCTATGGAGTCTAACATGAAAAGTTCATTAGCCAAAGATTATAACAACAAAGAAAAAACACTGTATTGGTTAGGAACCATGAGCACATACTATATGATTGAGAACTCAAATACAATGAAAAACATGAAATATGTAACATACTAGCTACACAAGAGGTAGGAGAATAATCAATATTCAAGGAATGATAATTTTTGAACTAAACAAAAGCTATAAGTGTCTTTATAACCATCAAAATAAAAAGGAATATAATACATGAGACCAAGATCCTAAAGCATATAATACAACAAAGAATGATAAAGGATAATTTCTATAGTTTATGTAATAGAAATAATTAATAGAATCCAAATATATGATATCAAATATATGTTGTATCTAAAGAGAGAACTTAATGATATATAATGTAGATTGAATACAGTTATAATCAACCATAAACTATTACAACTTTATAGTGATTTTAATTTTTTACACACTGCATAGAGAAACTCCAGCCTTTAATTATGCTTCACACTTACTCTTAATGTAAGAATTTTAAGCAACTAAGTCTGCAATGAAGAACATAATTTCAATAAACAATAAAAAAACATTCATACATTATACAAGATCAACACATAATTCTAGACCAATTACTTACCATATCAGTACCAATAATTTCTTGAAAAGAACACTCCCTTAGTGAAGATATCAACTGCTACCTCCAATCTCGAGAAGACAAATACAACCTAGAATCACTTCCATCTTCATTTTTCAGTGCCTTATTTCAGTCAAAAGCTTGTGAATCAGATACAGTCAAAGAATGACCATACAGTGTCATGCATTCCGACCAAATGAACAATTGAAAACCATGAAATTCAACACAGATCAAAACAAAACTAGGAAAAACATCAACAAGTACACCATCATAAATTCTACATGAATCAGCCCCTTCAAGATACATTCTTATAGTACCTGTCAGATCAAGATGGATAGACCAACGCATCTCTGGGCTAGGAGTACTGCCTTCAAGGCCTACTGGAGCTGCCAAAGATGAAAATTGAATCCACCATTAACATCAAGAGTCATTCAGATCATGCAACCAAAACAGGATATGAAACCGGGAAATCAAAACCAGTTGAAGCTTAAATCGACATACCCCAACGTAGAGAAGCGGAATATAAAATATAGTTGAGGGTTAATCTGAAATGATGGGTAAAAAACACTAAATAGAAAACCCTAAATGAAATATAAACGAACCAAAATAAATATATGGGACTGACCCCGTACAAAATCATGAGAAAGAAGAAGAACGCGGGCAGTGAGGGAGGCATGGACGAACAAAGACATGGGGTGGGTGGTTATGTATGTGAGGCCGAAGAAAGGCAAGGTGGGATGTGAGGCCGGAGGAGGGTGGGATGTGAGGCGGGTATTGGTAGGCGAGGCTGAACACAGATAGTGGGGGTTGATGGAGGCCCTGTTGAACATATATAGGGGCGGGCGGTGATGGAGGTGAGGCCGATCACAAATAGGGGTTGGCGATGGAGGTGAGGCCAAACATAGGCAGGGGGAGGTCGGTGATAAAGGTGAGGTCGAACAAAGACGGGTGGTGATGGAGGCAATCAAGAGTCAAATTAGGGTTTTTGGTGTTATTACTCGCATCTTCCGCCGCCGTTGAGGACCAGATCAGCTTCTAAGCGGAGTGGGGGGGTTGTGATTTCTCTGAAAACGGGAAGAGTGGACGTCGATGCCTCTTCTGAACGGCCTGTTCTGGAACAGCTTAGAAGTAGGGTTCAATGTGACAACTATTGGAGGGACCCAGAGTGGGAGTCGACTACGGGTGCGGAGGAATCCTGCTTGGGTTTTGGAGACGATTATGGCTATTATGATATGTAAGGTTGTGTTGTTCTGGTTTGTTTAAGTTTCGTCTATGTATGCATGTTGTACGTTGGGGTCCGGTTCCCTTTAACCCGGCTTTAGAAAATGAAAAAAATGATTTGCAGGTGTTATTATTTTTATAAAAATATTTAAATATTTATTAAATAAATAATATTGAAAAATATAAAAATAATTAATGTTTCTAGATAAATGAATAAACAATATTGAAAAATATGAAAACATTTATTATTTGGAAAAAATGAAAATGAAAATTCATTATGTGATGTTTTTAGTAAAACACTAAGAAATAAATATTTACATTGGTCATGAAAATAATATATATATATATATATATATATATATATATATATATAAAACTTTGTTTCTCTTAATTTGATATTGATAAAATCTTTTTTTTGTGATTGAATGGATTATTTTAACTTTTTGTTTTACGAAAAAAGATTTGGTGGTAATAGAAATATTAGTAACATACTCACGTTTTAGTAAAAAAATTGTTTGTAGTAGTATGATAAAGCAATAGATTCAACTGTTGGTAAATGATATGTTGGTATTGAATGATCAATATCAATAGATATATCTGTTGGTAAAAAAATGTTGGTATTAAAAATCAATACCACTAATACATAATATCTGTTCGAATTGCTCATTTTTATCAACAAATATATTATCTGTCAATAAATTTCTATTGGTATAAGCCATTTTATTTATAGTGCAGCCACAATATTTTTGTCCATTCACATAGGTTCATCTCCACCATCGATGCATGAAATTAAACTAATTTGGATTTCAATATATACAAATGGTATGATTATCATCCTAATGAGATATACAATGATGACTAGATCATATCACAGGACCATCCCCCACAAAATCTAAACTCCCCTACCCATCACTTGTGTTGCCTTTATGTTGTGTAAGAATCCTTCACCACTCCTTATTCCTCGCACCTAGAATATCTCATGTGGGATTAGATATTTTGGTAAATGGATTCTCTTAATAAAAAAACATATCAATTCACATTGGGGTTATCATGGTCTTAGCTACACAAACATAATAGGAAAACTAGATGTCTTCATTTTTGGATAATAAACATTATGGTTTCCTCAATAATTACATGTGGATTGATTCTCATTTCAATGTGATACATAGTGATGTTTATATCTTCAATACTGGTAATAGACACACGAAATATAGTAATTAGACCCTCTCTCCCATTTATGAGTTAGATCTACATGAGAGGTTCTAATATGGGTTCTCACCCTATGCAAGAACCTGTATTAATAAAATCCATTTCCTCAACACATGAATTAATCAGTGATGGGATCTTTAGTTAAGAAAAATGTGTGGCTTGATTATTTCTCTGAAAATATAAATAATGAATTTCAAGTTCCATGACCTCTTCCAACCAATTTTCTCCCTTTCTATTCCCATTGAGACACCTTTATTCTTTCGGTATGACATTAAACTGCACAGATAATTCCCTAGCCTCATGAATTTAAACTACATGGTACCTCAAGAACTATATATTGTGTGATTATCATTCCAATAAGATACTTAGTGACACCTAGGCCTCAGTTCCTATTCCCAAACACATGGAAAAAAAGTAACCCCTCTCATGTGTACCTGAAAAGATACATGAAAAATCACTTGATTTGGGTCCCCTCATTTGGGGATCTCCCGAGGAAACAAAGTTGTCCCCCTTATATATGTGAGGAAATTATATTCAAAGGACTCTAAACTTCATGGACAATAATTTTACAAATTCTTAATTTGTGCTCGGATATATCCCATACACATGACGTACTCCTAATCATAGAAACTATAAGATCTTTATAAAATTCTACAACAACCGGTGATAGAATTTATAATACCCAAGGACTCAATTGCCTGACTATGCTCTAACACACCCCATAAGGATTTTTATAATGAATCTAATAAAATGGAATTTATATCCAAAAGATGTCACTATTTACTATACTGTAACACACCCCATATATCCTTACATAAAATATCCCATAAAATGGATTTATCAACCAGTGGAATCTTCACCGCTAGGAGAAGCATATTTGTCCCCATCAAGATTTGATGACAATGTGTTGGAAACAATGATTCAAATACAGTCGGCGTTCACAAAATGAATAATGGACAATTATCCTTTATCCAAATATAAAAACTCTTAAGTCTATGGATTACAATACCCACCATCACTATCAAGTGTAGAAGGTTGATTCATAACAACGATGAATTGATTTTTTGATGTGTCAATTTTGATCTATAGTGCAGCCATTTTGATGCATGAGAAAACCGATGGGAATTGTTCCTTTCATATTATAAGCACCCATTGATGAGATGTTGGAATAAAGGAATTTGATAAGCTTCATGAACTAGGACATCGAGAAGTGTATCCAAACCTCAAGAATAAAAGCTTCCTCCAAAGTTCATGATCATAAAATGGTAGGTAATCACTTTGTTGGTACTCATGTTGGTACAATTCTAAATGATTCTATAGATATGGAAGAGAAGACTCATCTACATTTTAGTACTCCATCACAATATCTTTTATCATCTTAGAAGAACAAGAAAAAACATGTTCAATGGAAGTCATCAACACGTCCATTGAAAACCTAAAATAGGACAACATGTTCTCCCATTATGTTAAAATATTGACTTAGGAAATAAAAAAAGTTGACATGGAGGAATTAAAAATTTTGGAAAAGAAAAAAACTCATGCAACCCCTTTGACTAGGTTCCACACACTGTCCCTTCAGCCTAGTTCCATATGTAACACCATTTCTCAAGTGGATGTTCCTTGGGAAAATTTTTAGGTGACCTTCCCAAAAATTGAAGCACAACAATGCTGGGTGTACTACTTACATGTCGATAGAAAAATGGAAAAACTCTAAAGGTAAGGAAAAAAAAAGGGATAGTGGTATTTATAAATTCCAATGACCTGCACTATTGACATGCTCAATTAGGCTGCACCATGGACCATTTTGCTTGACTTATGCCACCACCCTATACAAAAGTCTTATGTAATCTTCTGACACACCCTTCATAATCTATTCCCCATTCTACATCAGGAAAAGACCCTCCTATTTCGATCAGATCCAATCCATGGGGTTTTTGTTGACAGTTTTTATTTTAAATAGAGTGAAAATATTATGAATCATAACATAAGAAATTTTCAGTGCTAAAAAGTCCCATGGATAATCATAATGACTTCCTAAATCATCCAAACCATGCACAAATTCACATCAGATGGCTGAAACATGCCCTTGTGTGGCACTAAACTGATGTTTATCCTTACATAGAGCATAAGAATAAAGGGACTATTCATGAAACCTCTATCAAACATGGTCCCTTATTATCCAATTAATAGGACCCTAGGGTACCTCATTTGTAAAACTAGTGAATTGGAAGAAGTCTCCATGATCGCATTGCGTGGCCCCTTCATCTAGGTCACCAAAATTACTCAATTATCTGTCTAAATAATGAGAGAATAGATAATTAAAAGGGATAATTGAGATAAATGTCCCTTTAGGGTCTAAAACACATGACATATTAATAAGTACCATTATTACACTATGTGAAAAACCACCTACGTGTGGCCCCTCCCCATAATCAGGGACCTGCTCAAGACTCATCCAGGGACACCTGAGGAGATCTCTGGTGCCTAGGAGAAATCCTCTCCCAAGTGTTTTTTTCTAGTTGTTCTATATCCCATAGAATACCCAACTGGCATAATCATATTCACCTTACACAAATCACTTATAGTTCCTCAAAGTCATTTTTCCAGTCACATCTACCCCTCTAATCCAATACATGCATGAGCGTACCTTTGAGCCCTCTTCTAAGAAATCAATAGTAGGGATCATATCCCTTTGGATACTTCTCTTAAGGGGACTAATTTTAAACCTCCACTAAAGCCTCCAAATATGAATTAACATCATGAGGTGAATACTAGAATGTCTCCCATTTGAATTTTTAGTCCTATGGTAATGGTTTCCCACATTTTTCCAACATGATGGTTAGGGTCCTCAAGGTTCATGTGGATTTTCATTCCCATGGTCAAGATGATACCGATCCTAGGTACAGTGTTGGGGAGTTCTAGGTCATGGGTACTAGGTCTTGGAACATTTATTTTCCTAGTCATCTCTACGACCTAGAGCCTCCTGTTCTAGGTGTAGAAGAGGAGGATCATTCTAAAATTTCCTTCTAACATAGAATGGAATCTTCCTCACCCCATGGAGAACCGATTTATAGTCAATGACCCTGGATTAACCACTAGCATTTCTTGCAGGAGGTTTCACTCATGATCCTCCTTCCTCACCAAGGGCTAAATATGTATGGGTAGTCATACCTGACAATCCTGGATTCATAAAGAGAGGGAAAGATAATGTACTAGTCTCTTTTTATTGTCATGTAGGCTTGTCTGCTTCAATAATAGGAGGTTGATAAGTGTGTGGTTTTTTGAATCTTCTACTTCCGCTTTTTCCTCACATTCAATCATGACTTATCATGAACTCTATGGTCTTAGGTTACAACCATGATCATGACATCCACATCATCAAATACATGTATTGGAAAATTTATTTTCAGTAATCATTCAATTTCATCCCATTAGAATGTCTACATAAGCATGGGACCTTAAGTTCATGAATCAGACCTCAGATCAATGAAGATTGAATGATTCCGTATATCTTTTATTTCCACTTCATTCACACACCGATCATGCTTCACATGAAATTATAGTTTAATGATAGTCATGACATCCACATGATCCCAAACCTTATTTGGGACTTCAACATGGTATAATCCCCAACACATCATCCATGGGAATACCCTTCAACAGTATGTCCCTATCATACTCAGCCATGGGAATCCTTTTCCAGAGTAATACCTAACCATTATCATCAAATATACCATGGGTTTCCTCCTTTTATAAAATCCACCGTTGAACCTATCTGTGTGAAATATTCCATGTGTAAGTCCCATCTCATAAATGGGCCTCCTAGTTCCCTGTAATCCCTAATAATGAACAATCACCAAGGAATACTTTTTAGGAATAATCCTCAATAACATCACAAAATTCATCCATTAGCATCCTCCTCGGGATTAATCCCAAAACCAAAACCCCAAAATCTCCATGAGTCAAGTCACTTAACATGGATACAAACTCATTTATCTGTGTATCCTCCTTAGGTGAAATGTGAAAAATAATCCAGTCAAAGGGTCATACCCCCCTATGAGACTATTACAAGGTCCTCCATAATCATAGGTCCTTTTCAACAAAATATGTGGGGTTTTATTAGAATTCAAATGGGATACATAGGAAGCCTCCTTGAGGTCATACCCTAAACATCAAGTAAACCATACTCTTTCTATGTTACAATACTAGTAGGGTTTAATTTGACATGTAAATTGATATCTCATTAAATTTCATGGGACTTTTTTGTCATAACACCCACACTATGATTTGACTATCCAGATTCCACCTATATGTTTATAATTCATGTTACGAAATTACACAGTTTAGTCCTTATCACAAGACCTTAAAAGGTATGACATTCCACATTAAGTATCATTGAACTACATGAGATCTGATTCCCTTAAAATGGATACATAGAAAGCCAATATCATGGTTTCGAACCTGATAACAAAACAACACATGTCTCATTGGATAGTGACACTCTTCAGAGAACCCCACTGTGTGGTTAGAAATCTAGAATTATCATCATAATGAAAAATGAATCTCTATTCGGTACATTAGAGGATACCATCAATGGAGAACCATAGATACATAGAGATATCTCCACTTATGAAAAACCTCAGA
Organism: Viscum album; assembly: GCA_963277665.1. NCBI lineage: Eukaryota > Viridiplantae > Streptophyta > Magnoliopsida > Santalales > Viscaceae > Viscum > Viscum album. The sequence goes on from OY728133.1 coordinate 674,451,686, forward strand.
AACATAAAATTTATTCTAAACTCCATACATTATATAAATTGATTGTAAATTCAATGGTGGTTCATGTCATACATGAGAATTAATTAAGAATTAATATACATATCTTAAATCTATACGAGAGTCCTCGAGTAGTAGTAATTCACTCCAAAGGGTATGATGAGCTATAATTCCCATCATATCGAACAATGGGACTTCTTAATCATCATTTCCCAAATATCATATAGAGAACCTAAAATTAAAAAGTAGGTTAATATGGATACATAACAGTTGGGTGTTTTTAGTTCCACAAACGAACCCGTTAGAACCAGTTTTGAAATATTGACCCCGATGTGAATAATCACCCAATATTCAATACCCTTCAATCATCCATTGGGTGAATAAGAATCTATGTGGGAAATAAAATTATGTTTGAATATAAACTCTAGAGGTTTTTCAATATGATTAATGATTGAAATCAAGGAATCCATCCATGAATTTGTAGATTGAGGTCTACCCTCCCTATGAAAGGAGGTAGGATGATATTGCTGAAACTCCTGACTGAACCCTACCATAGTTGGGTAGGTCAAGTGACAACGTGCATGAACCACATCATGAGAAAAAATCCTTCTAAAAACTAGGTTTTTATGACCATATCAGGAACAATAGGCGGTTCTGTGGGTCATATTATATAAGGAATCCTTGGTGGAACATGGAACACCACATCCAGTTCATGGTCATCACTTCCTTTTTGGCATAAGACTCATGGTTTTCATGGAATCATAACCGATAATGGAAGACACACAGCTTGGAAAAGGAATTAGTAGTTAATATTAATTATATTTTGATTAAGAGGATAGGTACAGAGCCTTCCCATAGAAAAAATTTCCCATCATTTCTTACTCCAAAATACAGGTATATGTCATAAAGAGAGATCATATCAATCTATAATAATTTAGCATACGCCCTAAAATTCATAATTCTAAGGCTGGGTATGGGTCAAGATCTCATATTAGAAGATAAAGGATCTGATATTTGAATTATCAATTAAAGGTTATAGAGCAAAACCCTTTACATTACAATTAGAATCTTATTTATTTGTATCATTTTCATGATTAATAATTTAAATTCCATTTATGTTCATAATCTTGTATATATGATATTCTTATCATGATCCAAAAACAGTAGGTCTAGAACCCAAAACATGGTATGATAGGAAAATTAAGGTCTCATCATCAATCTATACAAGAAAACACCATTTAGATTGATGTAGAAAATTTAATTATTAAGATTATATTTACTCCTACATGAAATCTCAGCACATTTCAATATTTTATTCCTAAGGAATTAACAATAAGCAATAGGAAAATGCATACATAAAGTTGACATGACAAGGAAGATGCATGGCGTATTACTCCTAATGTGCCTATAATGATGCATGAGATTTTTATTATTTTCCCTAGCATGCCCTGTAAAAACAATGTCTATGATAATTGAATCGATATCAGTAATATCATAAGGCATGTGTGTCGCCCAATGGTGAAGTCGTATCAATTTTAATAGGTGAAATCAATATCAACAATAACCCATCCCAATAAATTTATATTTCACTTATATGTTGGTAGAATATTCCCAAACATTGATTCATTATCGAAATTATTTTAAATCTATTTTCCAATATAATAAATAAATCGTAAGAGAAAAAGGAAAATATCCTCAGATACTACTTTGTAATGTCCTGACCTGGGATCCACATAATTAGTTCCTCGAGCCAGTGGGTCACCTGGAATCAGGTGCGCCTCCCAACACACTAGAGTATGGTGACATGTAGTGATGGTTTAAGGTTGTATAGTAGGGATACTATACCATCAAATCAAAGTGGCATAGTGGATATTATAAATAAACATACATCAACAGAAACAAAATCATAAGCAAGCATAGAAGCATAAAAAACCATGCAGTTATAATAATAACAAAAATACCATAGGCTATGTCATATGCGTAATTTTGTTTTGGAATGTGGATATAAAAAAGAAAATAAGGTATATTGAGGAAAAAATATACAACATTATATTTAAAATACCAAAAGGAAACAAGAATTCTCCACGAGAATCTTGAGCTTAATCATGACCCTCTTCTCCCAAGGTCAATGATATAGATAAAAATAATCAAACATCTGTAACCTAGAACCTACCATTATCCATATATGAAAACATGAGTTATTTGTGAGTACCAAATGTGGTCCAGATAGTGTGTGAGATAAATGCAGTATTCCCCCACCAATGTGATCTAGAAATAATCCAAGAAGTGTTCATAGCAATAGCATGGTATAGTTAAATTGAATAATGAAAAAACAAAATAAAAAATTCTAGTGAGATCAGGTCCCTATATGACACCTATCTGGTTCAACATGCTTCAGTGTAGGCCTAAATAAGTCTATTTTTAGTACTGTATATATATGTAATATATATATATAGTTATACACTGTATACATGTAGATGTGCTAAGTATGTGCAGGTATCAGTACAGATATAATGGATACTAGGTTCTCATTGGACATGAGGTGTAACTCCAGCATTGATAAATAATCTAACAAGATTTAGGATCAAAAAAATGGTTACATGAACTGAATACCATAATGAATATGAGACATCATGCTCATCACCTGAGATAGGTGGAGTGAGTTTTCAATCACAAGACCTTAAAAGGTGGAATGTGGAATGTTATTCCCATCACCTAGATAAAAGTATATTAGTGTGAGAAATAATGTTTAACACATAATTTAAGTGAGAGTGAAATGTCATGATCAACAAGTCCCTTAACAAATTCTCAACATCCAATAATAATGGAATCCTCCTAATAATAATAATAATTGTGGTATCACCTCAAAGACATCATAGTTATCATCCCAAAAACAACCAAGGGTATCATATATCATACAATTTACATTTTATAATCATATATCATGTAGAATGAACCTTCAACCAATTACCATTCAATAAAAACAAGTCATTTAATTAATTGATACATGTAAATTTATAATAAATTTCAATCCAAACACTTTGAAAGTGTTCAAGTCTATCGAACCATTTTTTAAAGTAGGAAAATTCTATTTACTTACCAAGTCAAAAATTAAGATAGTGTAATGGTCCCTTAAAAAATTACATAAGGGTGGTAATTACATTCTACATCCCAAAATGGGTAGATATAGTTGAGTTTGGAAACCTTTAACTACATGGAAAGGGTCCAAAGGAGAATAACATCATGCTTAAATTTATTTAGAAATATAGAACACAATTTAAGGCAATGCGTGGTAATGTACAACACACCAATCAATAGAGAAAGGTATAAAAATAATAAAAAAATTTGGAATGAAATCTGGACCACCTACCTTAGGTTCATACATTCCCTCTCTTACAATATAATCTTTATATTTTAAGTATATAGAATGAAAAATGAAGAAAATTCTAACACCCTTGATGGTGTAAGTGAGTATCTCAAGAAGGGATGGGGTGAATTGGGTACCCAATTAATATTTCTGTTCAAAATTTATTAATTTTAAATCCCCAATTAATTTAAAAACGAAATTTTAATCAATATAGAAGATAGTTATATGTTGTGATTTTTCAAAAAGATTCATAAAGATTCATTTGTTCCTAGGTAATAAATAAAAAATATTAAATAGTCCATTGAAATCAATTTACTTAATTAAAATCTTATAAAAACACTAATAATGATTATATATCATAGTATTATTTTTTATTTTGTTAAAATAGTTTCAGTTATAATGCTGGAAATAATGTGACCAAAAAAACACAATGGAAATTTGAAACAAGAGGTTCACTCTCAAGTTGAGACTTATTCCTCTCCACTTAGTCATCACCTCTCACCAATCATTTTATATAAAATAGACATGTTTATCCAAAACCAGGATTCGGTTTTACAATAGTTTAAAAACTATACGGGTCACACACAACGTCCTCCATTGCTATATTTGAGAGTACAATCAAATAGGTCACACAAATACCTCAACCACTATTATCGGTGGAAGTAAAAGTGTATGATGAGTAAATATAATATATCCATTATCTTCCAGTTCATCATAGGAGATATTTTGGGTGTGAAAAAATAGAGTATGCACACACACACACACACTACTCAATACAAAAGAATAAATAAATAGTACTGAGGAATATAAAAGTGTAGAAATAAAAATGGTAGGTTTGTTGTAGTTTGGATCATGACTCATTAAGTTAATTCATATTAAATATCGAGTATGGTTCACTCAAAATATTCATAAGAATATAGTGTTATATTCTCTTATTCTTAACTGAAAAATGAAAAAGATGTGTTTGTGGTTTTGGATTCATTAGTTCTGTGATTGCATGATTTTTGTAGTTCAACTCTTCACCTATATGTGTGTTCTGTAAGAATGAGATCACAGATTGTTATATGTCTGCTTTGGATTATAATTTTTATTTTCATGTATTGCATGAAGGATTATGATTTACTTTTTATTAGCAGTACCAGGAATATATAAATCATTTCTTCTTACTTGTATTGATTATATGAAATCATTTTCAATGAATTATGTCAAGTATTTAAGAGACAATAATTGAGATATTAATTGCAATTAACTTTAATTATATAGTAATTAAAAAATATTTTAAATAAATTTTTAATATTATAAATAATGCTATTGAGTCCTAGAATGGTGACACAATGCTAGAATTGTCTTATTATATGGAGGAAACTCATTCTAGCAGGGTATTAGTCTATCTTAGGCTGATGGTGTCTAATCATGGTGGTATGAAACTGGCAGTATATAATACTAATCCAAAATTTCATATTTAGATGGAGGTTTCTCGTCTACTGGTAGGTCAGTCTGGAAGTGTCTCAAGAATTTTCAAATTTATGTTATATAGGCACACAGTCCTAACAGTGAGATATCTTATTAGTCTGTCAAACTTTTTCTAGTGGTGAAGATATCATGGTGGTGTGTTATCTGAGCGGTGAGTTAGTATTGACGATGACTAATCCTCAGTAGGGTATAAAATTGAATGGTGACTTATACTTAGGAAATTTTATCACCTCTCATAGATTATGGAATACATTAAAAAACATTAAATTCATTAATACAATCATAATAATGATTTTTTATCATCAAAACATTGAGGTCCAAAATCACTAGATTTTTGGTGATCACAAATGATAGAATTATACGCATCCCAGATGATAGAAAAATTAATTTCAAAAATAAATAATCATAACATAACAATCACAATATGTACAGATGGTATCAAAGATAAATACTAAGAAACTAAAGGTAATTATCAAGTATCAAAGGTAAAATCAGAAAAAAGAATAAAAAACATTCATTGATTATTAAAGATAAATAAGGACAATAGTTGAATATAAATAATGAAAATATTCTACAAAAATTAAGCAAATGTAAATTACATAGTTTTATACAAATTTTGGGATTATCAAATCGCTAAATAAAAGTAGAAGAAAACAGATAATGCAGTATGAATAAAAACAACATAGAAATACTTATTGATATTTATGATCAAAGGTAATGCAGAATGTGTAAACGAAAAAGATATTAGAAAAGAGTATTCCCATAAAAAAAATTTACTCCAACACTCCCAAGGTTGGGTAGAAGAATCCATTGGTTTATGTCCCTTTTCGTTGGATCGCTCTGGATTTGAAGCAGTAGGATATGCAAAAGATACATGAGAAGTACATGGAACACCAATGTAATATACAATGATAGATCAAGGAGGATGATGTTACACCATAATAATTATACTGATCTCCGTTAGATCATGTGCAAGAGGAACAAGAAAAGGTTGGAACTAAGTAGGAAAAGGTGCAACAGGGTCTCTGGTAACTCTTAATCTGAAATATAACTGTGGAGTGATTAGAATGGATTCCAGAGAAAAAAATATAGTTCCATAAACATGATGAAATGGCTTCATCAGATTGATGAAATACATACTTTTATAGCCATCTATTACTATTTCACTAAATAAGACAACCTTATCATCCATAAACCAGTTTATCATAGGATTCTTCTCCTTCAAGTCTCTTACATTCTCTTTAAAGTCCAATGTCATAAGTGGAATTCTAGAGTTTTCAGCTAAAAACATGATGTTTTCATCCATTGAATGTTTGTAAAAATGTTAGGAGATATAGTATTTGATATATTTAGTTATATTCTCTCAATAATATTTCATATCCTAAGCCTATTTGGAAATAAATTTAAGAACATGGTCATTGTTATATCTTATTCGTATCAATGTTTCATGGGGGTGATCTTGCATAACACTTGAAGCATTGGATGTGGCAGTCCCCAATTAATCTCTTATAGTAGATTGGATAACCGCAGCATCAAACACTTTAGGAGGACAAGTAGGATAACTAGAAGCCACTGAGGTAATATTTTCAATTCATTCCAATAAAGCATCCATACTCGCTGTAAATAAATATTGCAATAATTCCATAACATCCCTCAAATACTCAATTTCACTACTGAATCAATAATTTTTAATCTCTATCTTTTGGATGTGATGCATAATTTTAGGATTCATGAGTGGAATCACTAACTGAAAGAGATTTCTGGAATCATTCTAACTAATCATTGTTAGGAGTGGAGCATTATTCTTCATTTACGTATAAAAATATGAATTTAAATTTTTACCAAAAGTATCTAAGTCACCAATTGTGAGTGTATCAACTAAACCAATTGGAAGAGATGTATTAGTTTTGGATACATGATCTCTAACTGTGGAACATTTCTCCAACAAACCATCAAAATAATATTCATCTATCATAAATACCATAGGATCTCCTTCATCTCAAACCTTAGGTCCACCATCCACTGGTGGACACCTTACCACACATGATTATTTATCCCACTCTTCATACATGAGATCAACCCTAAGTTCTAAAACATCAACTACAATATGTGTAGTAATTGGAGATACCAAAATGGTAGTTGGGATCTAATCTAATTTTTGAGCATCTGAGTTCTGTGCAAGTACACTAACCGACTTGGATTATAACTATTTACCCACAATAGGTGCATCTAGCATCTGAACATCCTTTTTCAGATCAATAATAATGGATTCATCTTCCACATTCCTACCTATAAGTGTATCATGATTATATACACAAATTAATAGTTCATTACCATTTATTCCTCTATAAGAACCTTTTTATCATGTTCAAATATATGTTTTTTCACAAAAGTAATAACTATCATCTTCTCACCCATAATAGAATCAGATACTATCTATCCATACCCAATTGAACATACTTCAGTTCGTTCAGTATCCTTATTCTGTTCAAAAAAATCCAATTATGGGGATTTTTACACCTTCAGATATTAATCATTCCTTTTATTCCTTGTTTCAACTTCTCCAGTCAGATATGGATCATCATAAGAAGCACTTGTTGAAGCTAGAAGCTCTAGAAAAATCTCTACATCTCTACTTCTTATTTAGCGATTGAATCACTAATGTCATAATCATCATCATAAGCTTTACTATCATGACCATTTTTATCATCCCCCTTTCAATTTCCACTTTAATTTACATTTTAATGATAATATTATTCTTCTTCATCAAAGTTATCTTCTTCATCATTGGTTTTTTTAACATCGTTTAAATTAATCTTCTCTAGAAATATTAGTTTCTTATTCATCACTCTTCATGAACTTCTCTATTTATTGGATGCCTCATAGGTAGACTAGGATATCCAAATGTAATGGGAGTATATTTTGGAAATAATTCATGGTCACTAACCTCATCAACATGATACTATTTTTCTTCCTCTTTTGAGGTATCACCTTATTAATCATCTGAATATAAAACTATCTCATCTGGTTCTAGTCCAGGGTAAAAAAAAATCCCTTGGTCTTATTAGATGGTCTACTAGGTTGAAATCAGTATACATATTTTCATTATCACCTACCCGCATCTACTTCTGGGGTTTCGAGCTGATCTTTATCCTTAATAAGATTAATTTTGGACGGAAAAAACCACCATAATCAATAATTGATTCCTCATCATATGAAAAATATATTTTAGCCTTTTCAAATAGTATATGTCATCTTCAGATAAATTACTAAGTTAGATCTAGAGGTAGGAATTACAATTAAGATAAATGAAAAAAATATACCTATGTAGATTATTCTTATGTCCTCTTTTCATAAGAAAAATAATTTAGACATCTTGGTATATCATGGTGTAAAAATTACCGTTCTCAGGGAAGATCATGTGTTGAAATCTTTTTTAGAGCATCCTATACACCAGATTCATGTCTGATAAACATTCCTTCTAAAGGTTCCATCACATTACAACTATTCAATATCCTCTTTATATATAATAATGTCACTTCCCTTTGGAATATATCCACGATAATCATCATAATTTATTTCATGGGGAAATACCAAGAATTTGGACAAATATTTTGTTGAAAGGATTATTATGTGGAAATTAACTCATGATCTAATTAAATATTTATATTCTTCATTAAAACCAAAATTGATATATAGGAAAAAATGGTGTACTAGTCCATGATAAAAATTCCTCTTATTTAAATTGAACCATTCATACAAGCCGTGACCTTGAAGTATTTTCACCACCAAAGACTTACATGAAAATATCCATTTTGATTCAAAATCCCTTTCATGTACTATAAATTTTCTTGAAAGATAAGGATTAAATGATTCAATAGTAATTAGCACACATGGAATTCTCTTTTACTTATTTGCTGATATCGACTCATTTGGAGATGTTTTAGAGAGGAAATACATTCCTGGCATATAGAACAGTTCGAAATTCTCAGTCAAAGGTGAAGGTCGAATGGTTTGGAAGGTGAAGGGCTGCACTAGGATTGAGAGAGAGAGAGAGAGAGGGATAGAGGTGAGAGAGTACATATGTATTAGAAATAGACAAGGTATCATTTTTATCATTTTTTTATTTAGGTATAATGAAAAATCCAAATTGAAAAGATAATAAAAAATTGAAATTGAAATTTTTATCACAATTTTATATGTATTGGGTTATGGAAATAATATAAAGAAAAAGATAAATAAATTGGTAGTTCAAAAAAATGATATGCAGAATAATTTTGAAGGTTGTGAAATTAAAAGTGTGACACCCAACAGTGTGTTGACCACAATGATGAGACAACAAAAATGATACAAACACGACAATGTTTCAAACACAACGATGTGAAAATCTACAATAGTTTTACATTCCGATGTTTTTTCCTACCAATGGTTTGTCCTAAAAATAGTCTGTCACCATAAATTTAAACATAATGAAAATTAATCATTCAAAATTCAAGTTCTCTATTTTTCATTCACTCAAAATTTTGAGGTTTTTTAAAAATATCAACTAAATGGTGGTATGTTCCAATAATCTCAAGAGTGATATATCCTTTTTGAATATATTACACCAAAAGTAATGTATTATATCAATTATCATTGTTATATAATGTGATATTGTATTTTTAGAGATTTTTCTTGCACTTTTTTTGTCAAAAGTTATGTGTAAATTTCAGAATTGATATCCATATTCTAGTATATTGTGTTTCATCTTCAATATTTTTGAATTGAAACTACAAGAAACTATGAATTAGGCTTCAAGATTAGAAAATGAAACACATAAAAGTCTTACTACACCATGAATCTGGAGACGTTCTTAATGAAGGATATGCTCCAGAGGTTCTTTTTTCAATCTAACCAGAATCCTCTAAAATAAGAATCGGCGTAACTCAGTAGATCAAATTCTTGTCCTCTGGGGTAAAACATTCATAAATTGGCTGTATACTTTAGGTATTTGAAAATTCTTTCAACAAAATTTATGTGTGGATATTTTGGATTAGATTGGTATTGAGAACACATATAAACACTAAACATTATATCTAGTCATTTGGTAGTTATGTCAAGAAGACTTCCAATCATACCTCTATACTGGTTTGGTCCACAGGTTTCCCAACTTCATCAAGATCCAATTTACAAGAGGTACCCATAAGTGTATCAATACTCTTAGTGCTATCCATGTTATGTCATTTTAGATGATATTATATATAATAAACTTGAATCAAAATAATGCATCTTTTATTTTGAAAAATTTGAAATCCAAGAATGAATTTATTTTTACACATTAAACTCATTTAAAATTAAATTTTAACCATTTTATAAAAATCAGTACAATGATAATTTCTATAAGATCGAAAAATTTTATCATCAATATTTATTTTTACTAATAGAAAATCTTATGAATTTATTTCTATAAAAACACTGAGGTTCAATTATACGTTTTTAAAAACATTTTATAATAGGAAATTTCTTGAGCCTATAATACCAATCTCTAGGAGACTCTTTAAAACCATGTAATGTGTTTGGTAGATTAAAAACATGATTTCGAAAATGGGGACTTTGAAAACTAGGGGTTTGTTCTATAAAAAAAATCCTTAAATATAAAACTATTCCAGAATACACAATTGAAATCCATTTGATAATGATTGAAATTTATATGATCAACATAGGAAATAATTATTCTTATATATTCATGTATGGATACTAGTGAAAATATTTACTCATAGCCTATTCCTTTATCTTGAAAATAACCTTGTGCAACTAGTCTATCCATGATTCTCACTATTGTTCCAGACTGGTTAACTTTTTTTCGAAAGACCCATTATTTCTATTTGTCAATGTGTCCTTGGATATATCTACAATTTCCCACAATTGGTTTCTTTTAAATTGATTTAATTATTCATAAACTATAATCCCTCAGAATTCATCATTAATTTATTCAATGATGTTCTTAAGTTCTATATGACATAAGAATTATCGATGTTCATCCAAATTTCTAAGAGCATAAATATACTATGTTCCTATGTAATGTTATCCAAAAAAAAGAATCTTAGGGGTGGTACTTCTGAGTTCTAATTTTTCTAGAGAAATAACGACTGATTACTTATGGTCCTACAGTTTTAGGTTATTGATGTTATTTAAATTATTCAAAAATGGATAATTTTTCTAGATTTTTGATACCGGAATCTAATGTTTTAGAATTTATGTTTTGAGAAGAAAAATAATCCCCAAGATATTCTAGAGAGGTATTAGAATCATGTGGATTAGTTTCATAAAATTTTACGTGTTGTGATTCTTCAATAGTTTTGGTTATTTTATTAAAAACTCTATGTTACTTTCTATAGATTGAATAACAAAGAAAAAATATTCATCACTTTTGCATGGAATTTTTTCTAAATTATCCATATTTTTATGAATAAAAATGTTTAAAATAACTATAAATTAATTACCCTTAGGTTTCCTATTTTTCTATTTTATGAAGGTTCTTCTTAAAGAGAGGTTTGATCAAGACTCTATTGATAATATAGTAGGGTGTATCAACAAATTCTACCCAAAAATAAATAGGTAGGTCATTCTCAAATAACATGTTGTGAGATATGTTGTGCAATGTTATATTTCTTCTTTGTATAAATAAATTCTGTTGTGGGGTCTTATGATCATAGATTTTATGTGTTTAATCATTTTTTGAGAAAATATATTCAAATAAATGATTCTTAAACTCACGACCACGGTCACTTGATATGGTATTAATTCTATATCCACTAATATTTTTTACATACATACCATACTTGGTTAAGTAAGAGAAAGCTTCATTTTTGTGACCTAGACTGTTTATCAAGTTATACCTACTGAAATCATCTACAAGAACATAAATATATTTCTTTCAATTTCAACTATAAACTCTAGAAGCTCCAAAAAAAATTCATGTTAACCAAATTGAGAGGTTGAGAAGTTGACACTTCTTTTATTAATTTTGTAGATATTTTGTGTTGCTTCCATTTTTGATAGGGGTTACAGACATTATCATTTGGGAACTCAATATTTGGTAGATACCTAACAAATCCCTTCATACAAAGATTCCTATGATAGTTAATGTTTCAATGAACACATCTCCTATTCCAAAGACAAGAATATTTGTGAATGTAATTTAAGATTGAAACATTTTATGAAATTAGATAGTTTAAATAAATATAAAAAACACTATAATTTATTAAATTAAAAAATAAAACATTATTAAAATCATTAATATTATATGAAAAATTCAAAATCAAAACATAATTCCATAATCACATAATTTTTATGTTATAATAATGTTATATCTCAAACCAGAAACAATTAATACTTCAGAAATTTACCCAGATTTTTTGTTACACGTTTGTTCAAGGATAATTATTTTCTCTTTTGCATTGTCACCAAAGGTGTCATGGACACCATATAACTTAGTAAGGCTCTTTATTAATGAATTATATCCTATCATATGTCGTGAACATCAACTTTCCATGTACCACATACTTCTATAGGTGATCTTCGAACATTTTTTCTACAAAACAAAATTTTTTCAAGAAATGAATTTGGTACACAAGTGTGTTTAGGTCCAGAGATGTAAGTAAATAATTCATTGGAAACCCAAAATTTCTATATGGCTTTCCTATTGACATTTTTATGTCTTTTTGAGATACAAACTTCTTTAGGTCCCTTAGAAAATTAATTTTTAGGACATTCCTGTTTAGAATTAAGAACAAGTTTGATTTTTGTTACTCTACCCTATCCATGTTGGTATCCAATTCCAGTTACATATATAGGTGTAAATTGATTACCTGAAATCTGAGTAAACCATTCTACACCATTGGTAAACTTTTATAGGTCTTTATTTAACTTCTCATTAAAATGTTTGATTTCTTTATTCTCTTTGAGAAGTTATGAATTTTTCTCTTATTCAACAGACAATTCAGATATGCTATTACCACTCTAAACATGATGTCTTTTGAGTGTTTTGTATATATCCTTTAGATAATAACACATATCCTCTAACATATTGTTAAATTAAAATAATTATTATTTTAAAATTTCATCACCACAATGTTCATTTTCACAATTTTCCAAATCATGCATTTATGACACAATACATCTTTTAGGTAAAGTAAATGCAGCAGGTAACTTAGAAATATTTGTCATGAAGCATATGTTTTTCATATCTAACATCTCTTCATGTGATGAATATAAATTACTAGAGCTATGTTCCGAAGAACTCTATATGTATTTCATATCCTTTTTTATCTTTTTCTTTCTCCTCATAATTGTCCTTGTATATAAGCTTTGGATATCCTTGTTTGACAAATCATTTCCTTTTACACTCATACCAAACAACATCATTTTTATCCTTCTTATATTATTTCATCCATGTTACATTCAAGACATATTTTCCATTTTAGTATGATTTTCTTGAAAAAATAATTATTCGTATGAAACATCTTAATCATTATAACTCAATAATCCATATCCTCGTCATTGTATGGTAGAGATTCTATATCACTTGAATTACAAAAATGAACTTTTACTTTTACTTTATATTTTTTCCTTATGTTTAGATTCATTAGTTTTAAAGGATGTTGATCATATTTTATTCCCTTTATCATCTTCATGTATTACCTTTAGCATATTATCATATATCATAAGTATACAAATCAACTCCTTCACTGGAAACATGTTAATATAACAAGAAATTCTAATGGAGAAAAATCATCCTCTCCATATTTCAAGTAGACATATTAACTAGGGCATGATATGATCCTTGGAAGAAAATGGATTTTCAAGCGATCTCATTATGTTGAAAATGTAATTGAACATGAGGTACATGATTGAAATAGGTTCATCATGATTCATTTTAAAGTTATCATATTTAATAGTTTAATTTTTAAGTCTCATATCTATAACATTATAAGTTATTATATGTGAGGAAAACAAAGTATCCAAAATTTCCTAAGTAGTTTTGCTTGCAGAAATTCAGTTAAACTATTCTTCTCCTAGTACACTGTAAATTGAATTTATATCATTATAAATTTTATTTTAAGAAATAATATTAGGTTCATCCCAATCTATTCTATTAGTGTAAATAATAATACATTGATATTCAATAGTAGACCAAATATCAAAACTCATTATTTCTATATGAATTATGATCTTAATTTTCCATTGAGAATAGTTATTACTATTAAGGAAAGGATGTCTGTTTGTAGGGGAACTATCTTGTCAAGAATACTTATAATGAATTACATTAATAAATGATAGTAATTTATGATATAGATAGATTAACTAAAATCATTGTTTAAAATAATTTGAGTATTTTAATTCTGAAGGCAAATAATTCCTTTGATACCAAGTATTGGTCAAAATGAGTATCTCATGTGGGGGTGAATTGAGTTCCCAATAAAAATATCAATTCAAAATTGATTAATTTACAATCCATCAATTAATTTAAAACAGCACTTCCAATCAATATAAAATATTGTTATAAGTTCTAATGTTTCAAAAGGATTCTTAAATAATGATTAGTGCTTTGGTAAACAATATTCAATATTATATAGTCCATTGAAACTGATTTACTTAATTAAAATCAAATAAAAATATAATAAAGATTAACTATAAATGTATTAGTTATTGTTTGGTTAAAATTGTTTTAGTTTTAGAAAGTGTAAATAAATTAAACAAAAACACATAGCGTAAATTTGAAACAAGAGGTTCAGTATCAAGTTGATAATTATTCCTCTTCACATGGTCACCTCCTGCCACTAATGAGTTTATATAAAATAAACAAGTTCATCCATGAGCACGATCAGGTTTTAAAATAATTTACAATCTATAAAGGTCATACACAACCTCTTCCACTTTTTCTTGTAAAAGGGAAATCCCCAGTGTGGCCTTTTCAAACCCTCCACATAGAGAAACCCCCTCCTCCAGAAAGGGGTAGTACCCGAAGGCAACTACCAAGGTGGGGAAGGAGCTGTTGCCAGGAGAGATTGCAGAATGTCCTAGAGGGTAATGGCCCGAAATCAATGGTTCTTCATAGAAAACCATCAGAAATTTAGGCCACACCTCATTTTGGCCGCACAGAGGAGTCCAGGAGACCTGACAAGGCGGGTGGATCCCGAGGGAGAGCCTCATCCCGAAAGCAGAATCCTAGGATTCGAACCCTGAACCTCCCAAAGAACAACCTGTTTTGGCAACTAACCATCACCACCGCACCACCACCGAAGTGTCATACACAACCTCTTCCACTATTATATGTGAGAGTAAAAAAAATAGACCACACTGGGACCTCTACCTCTATTTTCCATGGGAGTATTGGTGTGTGAAGAGTGAAGAGAAGATATCAAGTATATTTCCGTTTAGCATCGAAGATAGTGTGCATGTGATAAAATAGAATATGAACACACACTTCTCAATAATAATGGATAAATAAATAGAATCGAGGAATATAAGAGTGTAGGGATAGAAATGATTGTTATATTTCAATGAATATTTTGACTCTATGATTTAATTCAACAAAAATATTGATTCAGGTACTCTTCAAACCTTTAAATGAATAGTGTGTCACAGACTCTAATTATTGAGTGGAGGAAAGTAGAATATGTCATTGAGATTTTGGCTTCCGCAGTTGAGTGATTGTAGGATGTACAAGTTCAATTCTTTAGCTTTATGTATGTTTTTATGCACGATTTTTCATATTACTATCTATTTACTTTTCATGAGAATTATCTTTTTTTTTGTATTTCACAAGGGAGTCAACTACACATTTTATTAGAAGCAGTGGGAATATATAAGTCCTATATGTTTCCTCGTATTGTATAGATGACATCGGTTTCGTTGATTTCTTTCAATCATTTAATTAAAAATCATTAAAATATGAATAGGCTATAACATAAATAAAATAGATGTTTGAAAATATTTAGATGAAAAGGATAAGTTTAGAGATAGTTGAGGTTTGTTCTAGAATGATGACTCAATACTGGTGGTGTCTCATAGTTTTATGCATCTCATTCTAGCATTGTATTAGGATGTCTAAAGATGATAATGTCTCATCTTGGATGTATGAAATTAGAGTTATCTTGTAATTAGCCAGAACATCATGTTTGGTTGGCAGTGTCTCGTTTTTCGGTAGGTCAGTCTGGTGATGTCTCACACCTTGCAATAATTACATTGTATTGGCATGAAATCCTCAGGGTGAGATATCCTAGCGGTGTCATAGACATAGTAAAATTTTCTTGATGATGGAGAGATATCCTAACGATGTTTCATCTCGGTGACAAGTAAGTGTTGACGGAGAACCATCCTCAATGGTGTCTCAACATCAACGGTGACTTATGCATTGGAAATTTTATCACCTATCATGGATTATAGAATATATAAAGAAATCATATAATTCATTAATATCATTAGAATCATTATTTTGTGATCATTAAATAAAGGAGGTTAGAAGCCCAGAAAATTGGGAAAATGAGCTCTCAACAAAATAGTGCAATAGATGGAAAGAACAAAAAGGAAAGGCAGAAAGTTGATTCGAGTACTTATCAACACAGATCCAAACATGGTCGATGATATTTTATTTGGAATACATATGATGGAGTTATCAAATAACCTATAAGACGATTAAGGGAGAGCCTTCTAGAGAAGATAAGAATCTCATCTACTGGAAATGGGAGAAGTAATAGATAGGTGTGAGGGTTTAATTTCATTAAGGGAAAAACTCATTTTACCCAAAATATCTAGGTCACACATTTTGGATGCGATATTGGCCAAATCTTGTGCCACCCACTATCCAAGAAGAGACATAACACAGGCTAGACACAGAGTTTTCCTCACCATGCAAAAGCCATATGGGAAAAAAAATAATTTATTTGATTTTTTAATTCTTATATTCTTATTCATTGATATAGAATAACTTCTTTCTTGTTTATTTTAATTAATTTTAAAGAAAAAAATTAGTTGTTTTCTTCTATTTTTTATATTGTTAAATAGAAAATATTTTTCTCGATTTTTTAAATTTATATAAATGTAAAAAAAAATTGGGTCATATTTTTTTATTTTTTTTTAGTATAACATATTTATTTATTTAATTTATTATATTTTTAAAGAAATTTTCTCTATATCTATAATTTTTTTTTCTTTTTATTATTTCTGTTTTATTTTTATTATATATTTAATTTTTCAATTTATTTAACATATTTTAAAGTAACGTATTATTTTATATTTTTTTTTTATTTTTTATCATACATATTAAGATTGTATTTTTCCTCCTATTTTTTAAATTTATTTTATTTATTTTCCCTTTTATGTATTTATGTATTCCTTTTTTTTGGTTTTTTTAAGGAATTTCATTTTATTCTTCAATTAATTCAATGTAATATAAATTATTTTGTTTTCATATTTTCCCATTTTCATTCTAATTTTCACACTTTTAAATTCCATATTATATTTATTTTTTTATTTTTCGTTTTTCCATTTTTAATAGGTTATATTATATTTTTCAATTTACATTAATGTAATTTTTTTAGGATTTTTCCTCAGAGTTATTATTTTATTTTAAAAAAACCAATGGCTTTCTATTTTTTCCATATTTTATACATAAAATACCTAAAAAACTCAAGAGGAGTAGAATGTGTCTTGCAGAGAGCTCAAATATAGAGATCAAAACAATGATATCAAGGTTTATGGAATTTAGTATTCAATTTAATTTTCCTGAGAACTGGATCCTGAGTAATTGGCTAGTGGGGATTTTTCTATTCCCTCGATGAGGGTTGGATTTTTTTAAGCATCATGGGTGGAATAACTATCTTCTTTGTGTAATATCTTATATGTTGATTCTTTCCATCATCAAAATTTTTATTAAATTAAGGATGGTGGTATTCATTGAGTATTCAAGAGGTAGAATAGTAATCTTGTTCAATCCAACTCGGACATGATTCTTGAAAATTCTATACATTGTGAGTTTTGAATTATAGTTTGCACTATTATTCCATTAGGACAGATGTTTCGAAAGGTTAATGATTTTAATCAATGTGAATTAGAGGTATGCGGATTTAACTATTGGAGATGCATTCCATTAAGCCATGAGTATTTTCATATTCTTTCCCCCTTTGATGAATATAAGAGAAGGGCATGGGGGCATTATATGTTCACCTTTAAACTAGGAGGCTTTTTCATTAATGATTAAGATACTAATTTAAAACCTTTTAACATGTGAAAATCGAGATCTCAATAGTGATCTCATATTTTGGGGTTGAATTGGATTATGTTTCCCCCAAGGATATATTATGTCATTTTCCTAGCTATTGGTATTCTAATTAATAATGATGATTCCACTAAAGATGAACACATTGGATACTATGTTGGGATACACACAGTGGTTGATTTAATATCCACCTTGATATAAAAGATTTTACATTCTAATTTATATAATTACTTTTATTTTTCTGTTTCATATGAGTGATTTCCTACAAATTTTTATGGTTTAAGGCACTAGGTAATTTGAAATAAATTTTTTTGAAGTATATCATGTGCTATATTTGATCCTTGATGGGGAATATTGCTTCTAGATGTAAGAAAAATAATGGGTGTAAAATATCTAGAAAAAAAACTATATTGGTTTATGCCAATGATTCTATTGGTGAAAATGATATGGATGGTGTTGCACTTGTGGATGTTTGGGAATACAACCTTTAGATTCTACTATTTTTGATGAAGGGAATCTTGAAAATCTAGGATATTGGAAAGTTCATAGACTTGAAGGTTCTTTTAATGCTTTTGGATATCATAAGTGTAGGAGAGAGAGATAGAATGTTTTATAGGGCCTAACATTAAAACACATGGTGATTGGTAGATTTTGAGACGATCCTTTTTTAATAATTCTAATTCGGTCATACAAGTTATGTTTTATCTGGTAGGTTTATGGTCTCTATCTGGATATGAAAAGACCCTCCTACTCTCTAACTATGAAGGTTGGAGTTGTAGTTTTTTAGAATGGGATTTCCGGATCAATGGTTATTGATTGGGGTACATGATCTCCTTGCACCAAAAATACTACTATTCTTTTGTTCTATTATTGTTGTTTGATTGGTTCTCCTGGTTTGTAGATCATGGGTTTGGGCTCTATGAATGATAAACAGAAAGATTATTCAACTGAGATGATGGTAGGGATGGGACTTCTAGATGTCAAAGAAACTGTTACCGTTAGTAATGACTTAGTGTTTTTATGTATAGGAGTAAGACAAATTTTTTCTAATTAGGGGTTGGTTGTTATTATTATTAAAAATTCTAATTAAATTATTCGTTCTAAGAATGGTCAAGTTAGCTAAGAATATTTGAATTTTCTTGATGAATGTTCAATTTAATTTTTTATTAGTCATGTACACATTGAACTACCCTTAGATATGGATATTTTTATCCAATTAGAATCCTCATACAAGACCAATGGTGGGACTGAGGTGCTAAAATAACAAAACCTTCAGGATAGGAAGTGAGAGACTCATCAGG
Source organism: Viscum album (assembly GCA_963277665.1). NCBI lineage: Eukaryota > Viridiplantae > Streptophyta > Magnoliopsida > Santalales > Viscaceae > Viscum > Viscum album. Next base: position 674,471,085 of record OY728133.1, read on the forward strand.
AGGTTTATGTCTATGAAGCTGTATAACATCCTTAGGTACACAAAGTATATGATTTTTATAAATCCATTCAAGATGCTATGAATTCCTCTAGAGTATTAGGGAGTTGGGGGGATATCTTTGACATTGATAAAGGGGAATGAAAGTCTCCTACAAATAGTACTACTTACAGAGATGCAGTAACCAATGGGATGAAGAAGGATGGTGAATTATTTTCATATATTCCACTGAATAAGTCAACAACTAAAAAAGACTATTCCATGAAAAATACCATGATGATCTCTAGATCTACCACCAGATCAAAAGGACAGATGGCTAGGAGAAATATTACAGTTCCCTGGGATATGATTCTGACCGGTACATGGAATTTTTTCTTGTAACTAGTTGGACCATGATATTGTCTTGTTTTGATATATAATTTTATAAAATAATTTAATTTATTTATATAATATGTCTGTTATTTATTTTTTAATTGATCAGAATGTAATATATAAATTTTATTTTTATTTTATTTTTTATTTATTTTTTTAATTTTTTAAATTTTTTATTGTTTTTTCAGTGGTAATCTATTTTTAAAAAGGAAATTATTTTTTTAACTTACAAGTTTTTTAATTTAATATTAAAATTCAATTATATGTATTATATATATATATATATATTAATTTTTATAATACCATAATTTTTTATTTTATTTAAATGTAAAATAAAATAATAATTCCTTTTTTACCTTCTTAAAAACAAAAATATCTTCTTCAAGAAAGGTAAATCATATATTAAAGAGCTCTATGACCTATACAAAAGCTAACTATAAAAAATGTATATATAAATTCTTGATTTATCATAAAATAAAATATCCTTCATGTCATTATAGAAAAGATAGAATGTGACCAACTTCTATGCCTCAATACCATTATCAGTAAGAGCATCCACAAGGAACTAATCATCCTTATCAATAAATGATATCAAAAAATAAGATTCCTACTAAATAATCAAAACATTCAATCTCACATGAGGAAAATTTTCATGAGGGTGTTGGGATCCTAATGTGTATAAGATAGCCCCATATAGAGGGAATCCATTTGGATCCAAAATGATTGTAATATTCCATTCATCATAATAATACACACTTCAAATTCCCCCTTGAGAAATTATCTTGCAACATTTTTAGTAGATGAATCTTATCACATCTACATTTATATTTTAAAATTCCCCATTGTAACATGATATACCTATATTTCCTTTAAATATTCGTACTATATTTAGTTTGATATAACCTCTCAGTAGGGGCCACTAAGAAATAGTAATAGAACCCATAGATAATTTGAATCTTAATTGTAATCCAATCTTATTAATAACAAATAAATCAATAATTATATTTTTTATAATTCTCAGTGTTAACTATATTGACACCAGGGGATGGAGATTTAGGAGAGGGGTTTGGAGGACCTCTACGGATATTTCGGTAACCCATCATGTTTGCAACGCTCTTCTTTGGTGATCCATTATTTTTAGGAATTTTCATTCTAGATGTAGTAAATGTTGAGATGATCTTAAATCCGGTACCTGGGGAGATCGAAATGTTTGGTTGAGGGTGGTTAGGGAAGATGAGAAGAACCGATTCAAATAATCTGGAACTTTTGGATTATCTGAGGAAAGTGGTGATCAAAAGATTTTGGTGATGATAACTGAGGTAATTGGTGTTCTTGGAGAATCCTATGATATTCTCTAATCTGATATGATGGATATTAGGGAGGATGTACTTCCCTGATCTGCTCTGATTTTCCCTAATCTATAGGGTTGGATATCAAATCTGGAAGAATTTGTGGATTTGAGCTTATTATCAGATCTAGTCCTTCGATGATGACCATGGTAGCTAGTGACTGATGTGATCATGTGGTGGGAATGTCAGAAAATTCAGTTCTTTGTTCTACGGTGGTGGAAATGATAGATTTTTATTCTTGGGTGTTTGGGTTGAATGAAATTCATGTGAATGTGGTTGAATCGAACGATAATAATCGATCCATAATGGATTTGGATGTAGAGGATATGCCTCATTGACCAGATGATAATGAGATCGCTGTAGGACAATATGGTTCATCCACTACAATAAATAATTTTGATATTCGTAAAAATGAATCAATATCACCATTTGATTTTCCCAGAATTAAATGAGAATATAATAGAAGGAATTTTGTTTCTTAGAAAAATTATACTCTGGAGAGAATTTTGAAGAATGGTTACACTGCCTTTGTGATTTAAAATAAAGAAGTTATTCTTGATAGGTTCATGATTTTTATGTATTCTATTATTGTAAGGAATGTTCTTCATGTAGGTGGAAGTTGTTGGTGAACTAAGGATCTGGTCCAAAAGATTAATTATGTATGAGTTTTCTTTGTGATTGGAAATGTATACTAATGGATCCTATATTATTTCATATCATTTTTTGAACAGAGAATATGATTTCCTTAGAATGTGGGAATGGATCAATGGATCTAAATCCTGGAATGATTTCCACTAAATTATGAGATTTCCATTTCAATCCATTTAGTAAAAATTTACTCGGTCTCAAGTTTACATAAAAATTATCAGCCTCCACTGGATCATATGACACTCTAAGATTCTATTTGGTATTACCTCTTCTATGAGAATTACGATCAATATGGACTAGACCACTGTGGTTTTGAAATTATGTAATTATGATATCTACCAATGTTGTTAGATTTAGGATGTTGATTAATAATACTATATTTTCTGCACTAGATGACGACAAATATCTAAATGAGGAATATGAAGGGCAACCATGATTCTTTCCATAATTTCAAATCACTGGTCATCGTAAAAATCTATTTTTTAAAAATGTGTTTTTATCTTTTTTCTCATTAAAGGGAATATTGAGTCTTCTTGAAAGAGGAAATTGAGAAGGTAAATAGTTAAAATTTAATGTGGTTCCTATTAGTGGGAATAAATCCCGTTTTTATAGGGGAGAGGTTAGAAGATCAGTTGAGTAATCAAACTGCATGAGTAGTAGAAATTTTTCCTATATTGGTCCCTCCCTTTTTAATTTAGTGCAACAGGAAACAAATGGTTCTTGTTTTGGTAAGAATTTCGATCATCATGCAACTTCATCTCAATATGTTCAGTTGGTAGTTTGTTATAATTTTGATTTCATGCAATCCCATGGATAGGATAGTAATCACACCGGTGAGGTGGTACAATTTTTTGGTGTGGATTTTGTTATTTGGACAGGGTACTCTCCTTCAAAAACTGATGAGAAAGCTAGCATTGTGCAGCCACTAGCTACTGTCTTTTCAAGACATGTTCAATAGGATGATGGGTCTAGGAAATATGATTTTTAATAGAGAATGGATTATCATCAAGACATTTATAATGTATTTAGATATTCATTATTATCTAGTAAATTGGATGGTGTCTCGAATTATGGGAGTGATATAGAGCAGCATATGGTCTTGTTGGATGCCACTCATCTCTGATCCACTTGTAGTGATGACCATGTTTCCTTCAAGGATTCTATACTAAATTTTAAGGGAATGATGGTCAGTAGTGAATGTTAAACTCAGAATCCTCCAAAAAGAGGGCCAGAAAAGGATGACTTCAATCTACCAAATCTTGTGTCTACCAGGTCATCCTCTACGGTTTTAAATATCTATCTCACTCAAGAGTATGAAATGACAAAGCAGTGGATCCTTGGGATCTTCAACCAGGGATATTCATAGTCAGAGTGGGAGACCGATGATGATGTTAGTGATTCTGATTACGATAATTGAAATGATCCTGATTTATTTGATCTGTAAATTTCCTTTCTTCAAGAGTGTTTTTTCAGTTGTGTGGAATCATCCATTTTCCTGATTTCATGCTTTCTTTTCATTCTCCTTTAATAAATTTTTAGGAGATTTCTCTTCTGGATGAACCTTTTTCAGATATTGTCACCAGGAATATATTGTAGTTGGTTCCCTAAAACCTAATTTTTATACTATATTATATCCTTTATTTATTGTTTTTTATTATTAAAACTCTTTATCACATCATGATTGATCTGTTGGATAACATTGTATTTGAAAATTTCATAAGATTGGGTTTCACACTAAAATGTCATAGCAGTTCGCCACTTTGATGAGAACACAGAAGTGCTACGACACTTTTCCTAAATATATGTCGTATAGCTAGATATTATCATTTTAGGGACACAAATGCTATATTCCATCAGGGGTGGAGTCTCGTTGGACTTGGAGACACATTCTCATGGTTTGCACCTTTGGTAATATTCCGTGTCGGATATTATGAGAATGAGAATCGTTTGAAGGAAATCAACATTCTTATGTGTAATTGGATGTTCCTATATACATTCATGTGTATTGATCCTTAGACTTTACAATTATTATTAATGAATATTATAATCCATGTATTTTTATGTATTGGAAAAAACCTTGATGACATATGTTTTTGGAGAGGTAGGATGTGTTGAATGTGTCACAAATAATATTGTATTAATGAATAATGGAAGAAAGGATTTGTCCTTTTTGTTATTTCTAGAAATTTATATCTCATTCACATGGATGGAAATGATATACCTTAAATATATCTATCCCCATAGTGTTCTAATATGCATGTTCTATTTCTATAAAGTCAAATAAGGAGAAATCAAACACAGAGGTTCATGGCACACGCATGCATCCTTCTTGATTAGAGATATCATGATAAAGAGATTATATTATATAGTAATCATCCGTAAGATGTATTATTTCATTGTAGCATTAAATTATGTATCTATGGGTGCCTTTTCATGTTTCTAGATGATAACCTTATACTATAGGAAGTTTCAACTAATTCCAATTTGACGGAGGCCTAGAGGGTCACACACTAAGTTTATCCAAAATTGCAGTTAAATAATATATTATTGTTTATTATTTAACAAGTTGAATTAATATTATTCTATGTACAATAGTTAAAAAATCATTCATGTAAGCATAACCACATGTACTTTTTCATATGTTATTTGAGATAATATATTTTCAATAGAATATTTAAAAAAAATATTTTCGATTTTTTGAATTTAATATTTATTATTGTTGAATAATGTAGTGAATTTTATTTATTAAAAACTATTATTAATTAGGTATTGATAAATAATGTGGTGGAATGGTGGACCATGTTTTTAGTTCAAGTGAGAAATAATATTTATTTATATTATTTGATTAAAAAATATTTAATTTAATTCGCATGTTATGTGAATGTCGAAATAATAATAATAATAAAACTATTTTATACATTGTTTACCGTAATGGATTTAATAAATACTAAATGGAAAATTTTAGAATATTTATATCTAATGCATTTGAGTATATAAAAAAAATTATATTATTTTCCTAGAGATCCAATTCATTATTTTGAACAATGACAACCATAGAGAATCCTATAAATCCTTATAGAGCTACTTCTCTAAGAAAACTCCTAGAACGGAGAGCGATATTTCTCCACCACTCACTCTTGAGTGAAAAGAGATAAAATATAACACATTGGGTGTTAGTATCATAGAGGTAAAAAGTTACCAACATAAGCATTAGGATTTACCGTGCTAACACTAAGAGATTACTACTATGACATTCAGATGTTTGTGGAACACTTATGGATCACTACTAGATGGAATCGTCTCTTGATTCATACAACACAATGATCATACAATGTAATTTTTTTATATCTATCAATGAATAAATAATTCATGCAAGGTAATTAATTAATTGATAAAATTAATTATAAACAATCTTTGATGATTCTTCTCTTGGTTTCAATGTTCTATCCCTTTTCAGTTTTTGTTTATTCAATTCTATTGATCATGACGTTCATTGTTGTGTATATCATGGATTTATCATTGATCAAGAAAAAACTAAAATTTGGGTTTGACCTATCACATGATTCTGTCATACCATGAACCTATAAGTGGTATCAATGGTGTCACATAATTATTTATAATTATAAAAAGATAAATACATGATTTATGAATTTTTAATTTATTTTTCTATTCATTTTTAATCATTATTTAAACTAAATTTTGAGGCCTTATTCTTATTTTTTCGTTTCACTAAGATCTAATAAAATTGATTAATTTTATGAATAAAATAAAATAGAATAATTTATCTGGAGGTGTCAAGGATTATTGCTGGATAACATAATAGTACACACCGTGTTACTGGAGTTAATGTCGTGTACTTGTGTTTAATGCACCAGGAATGAGTTCAAAATTAATTCAAACCATGCAAATCGAACAGTTATGGTGAATTTAATTTCTTACAGCACATGTTGGAATATCTCATGCTTTTTTACAAGTAAAATTAACTAAACCATCATTCAATGGGTAGTGTAAAAGGGCCACAAATGTTACAGAATTAATAATGACTGATTTGTGTGTACCATTTCTAATAGAATTTATAGGTGTGTATTGTTAAATCATAAATTTAACTAATGACATGAGTATATATGGTTATGTATAATTGATGAGGCAAAAGTATGGGTCCTTTAAGAAGAACATGGTCTTCCAAAATGATGTAGAGAATCAAATTGAAATAAAGATAAGGACACATTGAATGGATTGAGGTAGAGAATATCAAAACCAATATTTTTTCAACATTATATGAGAGATTTAGATTCTAACTCAACTCACTTCACCATTCACATCATAGTGGAATAATGTTACAACAAAGTGGAGACATATATTGTTAGACATGGTATGATCTATAATGAATCACCCAAATAATCCTTTATCATTTTTAGGATATTCATTACAAACATAATCATACATATTAAATATACTACCAACTAAATAGTGAATTGGAATTCTCTTCTAGTTATGGATGGGAAAGAAACATTTTTTTTCCTAACGCATGTATGAGGTTGTGAGGTGATTGGTAAGTCCTTTTCTACTAACAAACTAGAACATCCAGGAATAAAGTGTATCTTTATAGTGTGTCATAAGGAACCAAAGGGATACTACTTATACAACACATTATATAAGAAAGTTACTATCAATAGGCAATCCTTCTTTCTCGAGAGGGAGAAAATCCTCAAAAAAAAAATTATCAGATAAAAATTGACTTTAATGAAGTTGATGCCCAAGATACACATTAGTTGGTATAGGAAAAAGTTCTACTCATCCCCATGGAAGAAGTAGTTCTTGAATAAAATGTAGTATGTAGGAGAATAATAGTGGTAAGAGAACTAGAGAGATATAGTTTTCTAGTAACGGAGGATGGTGACTCATTATTAGTTGAAAATTAGGAACCTCTCTGCTGCAATGAGAAAGTAGAGATCACAGAGGATACAAGATGGAACAAATCCATGAATACTGAAATGGATTCCATGTATCATAACCATGTTTGGGTTTTGGTTGACGTGTTAGATGATGTAAAGTCCATAGGGTGTAAATGAGTATTCAAGAGAAAACTGGACATGGAAGGTAAATTAAATACCTATAAATCAAGTCTAGTTGCTAAGGAAGTTAAACAACTTAATAGAATTGACTATGAAAAATCCTTTTCACCAGTTTCAATGTTTATTTCTATCATAATTATACTTTCTGTGGTAGCATGCCGTGACTATGAGATTTTATAGATAGATTTCAAAACTCCATTCCATAATGGGAACATTTAGGGTGATGTCTATTTCATAAAACAATAAGGGTTTGTGCCTATAGGTGATTCCCTAAAGATTTTGAAGTTTCATAGATCCATTTATCGATTAATGATAACATCCAGGTCATGGAACTTTGTATTCGATGAAGCTATAAAATAATTTTGTTTCATAAAGAAGAAATTTGATCCATGTGTTTACAAGTGGTTTAGTAGAAGTGTAGTAATTATCATAGTAGTATATGGTGATTATGTATCACTTATTTGAAATGACATACCTGTGTAATAGTCCATTTAGGACTGATTAAAAAATGTTTCTCTATAAATGAAAAAAAGATGAAACAACACATATTATATGCATCAAGATCATTCCTGATATATCCAAGAGGGTTCATGGACTAAGTAATAGTACAATCATTGAATAAATACTAATTAGATAATGTTTTAAACAATCCAATAGAGGATTGGTTCTAGTGTCACATGGTATACTTATTTCAATGAAAATGTTTCCTCAAACACAACAGAATAATTGAAAATGATCAATATCTCATATGCATTAGTGATAGGAACAATCAAGTATACCATGTTATACACTATACTTCATGTTTCCAATGCATTGATCATGGTATGAAGATATAATGCTAATCTAGGATAACAACATTGTTCTAATTATTTGTCTATCATTAAGTATCTGAGAAGAAAAAATGGTACATTCTTCACGTATAGAAGAATGAAGGAGTTTATCGTAAGGGTTTATACTAATTCTAGTATATATCATCTTCTTATGCAGTCAATGAAGCCATTTGAATAACAAAATTCAAGAATCTTGTTGTGGTAAGTAATAGTAAAGACCTTATCACATTGTATTGTGATAAATCTATAGTACTGACTCTTGAAAAAGACCCAAGGTCACACTAATGAACATAGAATGTACTATGAATCTATCATCTCTTGAGGTATTTTTATATAATGTGTAATGATTCAATAATAAGAGTTCCCACAAAAAGTGAATTAGGTAGACCCATTGACTAAAGGAATATCTGACCAGAACCCTAAGTATCATGTGAGATCTAGTAAATTGAATGTTGTTAAAATATGGTTCTACTACATGTGGGAGTTTGTTGGAGTTTCTTCCATATAAAAAATAGTGTTGTACTTTGTGATAATATATATTCATAGACTTGAAAATTAATAATATTATTATTATATTATGATTGTTCTTATATAAAAAAATGTATTTGATAATTTCTTAAGAGTAGTTTCCACACTAAAAGGAGATAATAGTTCCCATATATTATTATAACCCAAAAGTTATAATAAAATATTCTTAAATATATTCAATGTACAAATGATATCATTTCAGGGACACAAATGATAGAGGATATCAGGGGTGGAGACTCATAAGACATTGAGACACCTTCTCATGGTATGCACCCAAGATAATATCAAATGTAATATATTATGGGAATGAGACATTCCAGTATGAAATCCTCCCTCATATGTGTCATTGGATGATCATATATATCAATGTGTGTATTGATCCTTATACATTACGATTCTTATTAATGAATTTTATAAGTCACATAATTTTATATATTAACGAAAACCATGATGACATATGTTCACTATGAGGTAGGACACCTTGGGTTCTTCATGAGTAATATTTCATTAATTAATATTGTGAAGTAGGATTTGTCCATTCTGTTATTTACCAGTAGTTCATATCTTAGACCCTTTGATAAAAATGATATATCCTAAATACATATATTACCATGGTGTTCTAAATTAATGTTAGATTTCTAGAAATTAAATGATTGAGACATCAATCACATAGGTTGATGGGACCTATATGGAATCTATTAGATTATATATATCATGATAAATAGATTATATAACACAATAGGTGTCCGTATGAGGTATTATGTCTTTGTGAAATTAAATTCTCTCTCTATGGGTACCTTGTCGTGTTGCTAGAGGTTATATTTTGAGATTAGGTAGCTTCTCCTAATGCCACAGAGAAAGGGGAATAGAGTGTCACACACTATGTGTATTCAAAATCTCATTTGAATAATAAATTATTATTTACTATATTCATATTGAATAAATATTATTTCGTCACATGGTTTATTAATTATACATTTGTTCTTGATCATTGATTTTATGTCACAAGTTATCTAATATAATATTATGTGATGGAAATATTTGATAAATAATTATTTTCTCTTTAGTGAATATAATTTTTATTTATTTTTTAGATAATAATGTAGTGTTATTTATTTATTAAATAAATAATCAATATTCAATGCCCAAAAAATATTGTGGTGGAATCATAGAGCATATTTTTAGGAATGAAAAGAAATAATATATATTGAATATTAATTTATTAAATAATATTTAATTTAATTCCCTAGTTAATATCATGTTGAGGAAATAATAATAATATTATTATTTTAGAAATTGGGTTATATAAGAAAATAAATAAATAATAAAGGGATCTTTTGAAAAATATTTATTTCTAAATACATGTGGTATTTAACCCCATTTATATTATTTTTATAGAGAGATGATTCTTTTTTTTGTGCACAATGAAAGCCAAAGTGAAACCACTCAAGCCCTAGACTGCTACCTCCCCAAAAATGCTCTATGAAGGGAGATCGATCATTATCCACCTCCCATACATAAGTTAAGAGAGAACAAGGAGAACACTTTGGAAGTGATTCTCCTAGAGATCAAAAGTTAAGGACAGAAGCATTTAAATATTTTTTTCTAAAACTTAGAGATTCCTATAATGATTTTCATATATTTGTGGAACACTTATGTATCACTATTATAGGTAATCTTCTCTTGATTCCTACAACAAAACGACCCAAAAATGTAGATTTGTTTCCAAATCCATCAGCACAGATAAAATTCATGAAAGGTAAATCTTAAATTTATTAATGTAATTATAAACAATTTGTGATGATCATGTAATTGGTTTGGAAAATCCATAACTTGTATTTTTTCAATGACTCCATTCTGTTGATGAAGACATCCATTTTTGTGTAAATCTTGGATTGATCAATGATCATGTCAAAAATAAAAGTTGGGTACAACACACCTCATGCTTCTACATCACCCATAACCTACAAAATGGATACTATTATATGATTTTTGAAATAGTAAAGGATATCACAATAAGTTAACAACCCATAGATTGTTGTTTTGTTTCTTAGGTTGTGAATTTTAGTTTTTGGTTTGGTATGAGGTTCATTTTGTGAATGAACACTTGAATTGGGATCTTGAGCATTTAGATTCCCTTAAATGTTGTTTTCAGATGTGGATTGTGTCTTGGTGGATGAATGGTGTGTTTGAATAGATGTTAATGTATTTTTCAAGTGACTGAGATACATAAATCATTAGTAGTAGGGAATTCATAGTGTGGCAGGGTGTTATCACCAAAAATGGATTTCTTTGGTGACATTTTAAGCTGTGAATAGGGATGGAAAAGGAGTCTGTACCTTTACCATGAAGGTTACCAGGAATGAACCATATTTTATGACTTTAATTAATTTTGGATGATGGAGGAACCCTCTGCCCCGAGAATTTCATGGAATGAACCAACTATTAACTATTTGAATGGTGATTATGTGTGTGTTATTTGATGGGGTAGTTTAGTCCATATAGGGTAGTGTATCTTTATGGTTTAAGGGAAAATATGGGTCAGGAGAATCCCATTTCAGTCAATCCTCCCCTCCCTAACTCTTCATTTACCCCCCTTGAGAGGGGATGGTTCTTTCTATGTTATTTAGTGGAATTATGGAATGATCATTAATTTTTTCCTCTATTCTCGGTCCCTATCACAACTATTTATTTCATAGTGAATTCCAGATAGGGTTAGGTGACGATTTACAGTTGATCATTGTGGAAATTGTATAGCACAATGGGGATTTACTGTGTGGTGGAAATAAGAGGTCTTGAAAAGGTGAACACATGAATTCATTCACTATTTCTGACAATGTAAGTGACTCCAATAATTTATTTATTATTTTTGATGAAAATAGACCAAACTAGTTATTTTCCAGGTGCAGGATGTTATATATTTTCTCAATTTTATTATGAAGATGTTCCAGGTACCTTCCATGGGGTGTTGGTCATGATTATGATGCGATGATTGTGGACGTTGATTTTTATGGAGAATACATGTTTGGAATATTTTTAAAAAATTAATTGTAATTTTTTATAATTAATTGTTTCATCTCATGATGTGAGATATGAGATTAGGTGGAGGTACAATCTTGAGTGAGGAATGAAGGGTCTTGTCGAGGGGAGTTCAAGGATTGGTGTGGATGGTAACATCATTATAGAGAAAGGAAGTCTCATCAATACAAATATATATTTATGTTTATGCATGATTTCCTACTAAATGCATAAATACTATGATTATTTAGAATAGATAGAAACTAAAATTGGATTAGTGGTATATATAAGATGATGTTGGGAATCACATTATCATGTTATGTTCTCTTTAGCACATTAGATATATGGGATTTTTCTAGTGAGTATATTGCTAAGGGTGAGGATGTTGACTAATATGGCATGGGGCCTTAGGTGTTATCGACATCTGATATGTTAGTAGGTACCATTGGAACAATTATATAGATCCAGAAAGATAGGTAAGATACTATTAGTCCTAGATATAAGGTTTGGATTGTCGTTTGTCTCACCCCTGGTGAGTAACACCCTCTAATGGGTGCATTTTTCTTAGTGAGAATTGTGAGTGGGATGAGCCCTTTGAAGTTGAGTGTTTGTGATAGCGAGATAGTTCCTCCTGGGGATGGGTTGATTGGTCTCATCTAAGAGTCGTTATATGAGATTTCGGTGTAGGTTATGGGTTTGGAAAGGGTCTTGTCTTGAGGTTTCTACTGGGTGTAGCCTAAGATGATTTGGAACGATCCCCGTGGTATTGAGACTAGGATGGGATACAAAAATGGACATTGATTGGACACATCCTCATTATTCTATGGCCTATGTGATCCTACAATCTTTATTGTCACCATAAGGTGATGAATAAGGGTTGGTATCGATGATCATAGTCTGGAATGGTTCTGGAGGACCTTGATGGATGCCCAAATGTGCTTGGTGAGATATACTATGTTGTGAGAGTCTAGTCATGGGATATGCCCTATTGTGTAGAGATGTGTGACTATGAAATCCCAAGTAATGTTATTAAAAATTATATTTTATGTCCTAGTAATATTAATTATTATATGTTATGGATTCATATTCATTATAATAATTAATTAGTAAATTTTCAATCGAAGTAAAAATAGTTTTATTCTAACTAATTTTTTTTATTAATTAAATGTTCTTATTTAAAAGTTAAATTTCAAAATTAAAGAAATTAAATTTGTTAAAAAAAAATAATTTTTTTATTCAAAAAATTGAATAAAATTGTATGGTTAATTTTTTATATTTTTTTAAAATATTTGATTTTTTGGTGAATAATGAAAATACTAGTTTTTCAAATATTTTCACTTTTATGACATTGCTATGATAAAAGAATGATTTAATAGATTTTTATACCTTTTGTTCAACCAAATATATTTTAAATGACTTAATTAATTTATTTTGAAAATTTATATTTTATTTTCGATCCCAAGAATGACTTTTGTAAACATGAGTTATATTTTATTCAAATTTAAAACTATTTTTGGTCTTTTCCTTTAATGGTATGTTTGTAAGGTTATATTTGGAATTCTATTGATCAACAACTAAAAAAACCTAATTTTTTTCATATTTAACAAAAAATTATGTAAATAAACATCTTAGATGATTTCAAGGTGAAATTATTCTTACACTTAAATAAATTATTTTCTAAAAAATTGATTTCCACGCATTTTTTGTACTTATATAAAATGTATTTTATGAAACATAATGACTTTGAACAAGATAAAATGGATTCAAAATTTTTAAATCTAATTTCCATATATTTTTAGAAGGCCACTTATATTTTTTCATGTACTTATGTTTTCATGGTAAAAAAGGTAAATTATAATGAATAAAGTGAAATTTGGATTAAAAGAAGTTTAACTATGAGACAAGGCTTAAAATACCTAAAAAACATGTCAACATGTGATTTTTTTAGTTTACCATTAACCAATGACATATTATCATCATATTTTGTGTTATTTTGTATTATTGAACAATGAATAAGACTTTATATTAATTTAAATCATTAAATAATAAATATAGAGTCATTCATGTCCCTTATAAAAGGGAACCACTTCCCCTCTTATCATCATACATATTGAACAACTTATCATGATCATGACCTAACCTAATACCATCACATCCTTCCTCAACATGACCTAAGGGCCCTGGTCTCATAAATACTCAAATCTATTAGGATTAAGGTGGAAGCCAAAGGTGGCTTTCAAAGAAGAGGGGAAACTCTTAGCCGAGCATGTAAAATTCGTTTAATTTTCTACCTCCTTGAAATATTATTTAAACATGATGACATAATAACATAAATATATAAAATATAAATAAATGTTATTTTTTTGTACAAACCTTATTTATCTCCCTTTTCATATAATTCAGAATGAAAATATTGAACATGTGTACATGTGACCTATCACTCCTCAAAGAAATCATCATCTTTTTCTATAACTGCCTCCCATAACTATTAAAATGATGGATTTAATGTACATATATATGATATTAATGACATAATTAAAATTATTTAAAGATAAAATAACTTCATTTTTCTTTCTCTTTTATCCATTAGAAAAATGATAATGTGGTTCATTCATACATGTGGATTACACCAACCACTAAGCGATGATATTATTTTTTTTGGTATTGCATTCATGGATGGTTCTATAATTATATTTAATGTATGAATAAAAAAATTTATTTCTTGATTATTATTTTTTAGATGATGTATTAATGACCCTTTTAACCATTTTCATGACCCTCCCCCTAATGGTACCCCTCCTAGGTAGAAAATGTGTTAAGGGAGATAATAGTCCCTAAAACCTACCTCCAATAAGAAACGGGTTAACGAAAAGTACCAAGGGTATATCATACATAAAATTGGAATTCATTACCACATATGAGTGAGAAACTATAGATAATATAAAAAAACCCAAAAAATCATTCTAATAACAAATGTATTGAGAGATCCTAATAAATGAATCTAATTTCATACAATTGAACAACAACATAGAAATATCATGTATAATAAAATAAAATCATCGACAATGAACTCAAATCCCCAGAAGATTTAAAAAACGCCTTGAATATTATCTAGACTAATATCTAACTATCCCCTATAGACCTAAAAAATATTATATATATATAGTGTGTGAATAAAATGTATACTCGGTAGGATCATCCATGGATCCTCTCATACAAAAGATAAAGGAAGCATACTAAAGCTTAGTAAACAAAAAGTAATGATAACTATTCACCTAATAAGGTATGCTATGTTTCCTACATCATTATGTATCTCTCATCATGTATATAAAACCTTAATAATAAAATATCCAATATAATATCAATGAAGGTACCCCACCACCACTTCCCCACTATTTTTCCACTTTCCCCTTGAATCGCATGTCTTGAGCCATATCTCTCTAAAAGTAAAATAGTCTTAAGACAGATAGGCTAGTGCATCACACCATAAAACACATGCATAATATCATAAATTCATCAAGTAACATGCACCCCATACATCACATTAGCTCATTATCACATTCCACATCTCCCAAATGAACCGTGTAGTTTTCTGGAACCACCACAACCCGTATGTCGAGTATTAGTCCTCAATCCATCTCAACCCATACAAGAAATAAAAATAATGATACATATCATACTATATATAAATATTAATGTATGTAAAATAAAAACAATCCATTAAATTCATATGCATGCATATATGATAAATTTAACGAATGTGCATACAAGCATATAATACAACCAAGAGAAGAGAGTGGTGAAATTGGGGGTAGTCAACCATCTATTCCTCACCAACTTGGATATTGGAAAAATCACTATATTAGAGTCCACATAGTGTTAATATAATTATATACATGATTGGGGTAGCAGATGAAATAATAAAAAATAGAAAATATATCTCTCTCACAACTGCACCATGATCATCAAACTAGTCTTATAATCAACTGCAACTACCATCACACGCACACTCAGAAGCCACCACTAAGGACTAGATATCCTATAAAAACAAAAATATTAGAAAATAATTTTATTTATATCTTTAAATTAAACATTAAAAATTATTTTAACATGATTATTATCCAATTCCCATTCCCTCTAAGCATAAACCAACCAATCCCATGATTTCTCATGATTTATCATCATTTGTATTCTGTTAAACCACCTACCGATTGGGTTAAGACATTTAAAATTCATTATCAATCCATAATTCTATGTACTATATGATTTATACTTATATACCATAAGAGATACATAAACCATGCACAACTCACTGCATCATAAAATGTGGAATGGAATGCAGAAACAAGAAAACTGACCATCCAACTTTTATAGAAGATTCATTATCAAGAAAGAATCCCAAATTTAATCACAACAGAAATGTAAAAGACTAGATTCAAAATATTAATTCAATCACGGTGTCATCCAAAAAACCAAAATGCATATTAGGATCTAACGTGCCATCACAGGAACCAATTAATTGCACTACTTGAGCCTCCCCGCCCTTGACTTATTAAACCATCAACCATCCTAAGATCACACCATGTAACATAGCTAGGATTATCATCTAGAGAAAAGAAAAAATGAAAAGAGGAAATATATATAATAAACCGGGAATATTGGTCCTTAATACCACGTCATATAATCTTCATAATAAAAAATGTTGTCTTGGCCCTAAATATTATCTTTTTCAAACCACCAGTTCATTTCCATATTGAATTAACAGATTAATTTGTCATTTGTTACAACCAAAGGTAACTAAGGTATCAACTATAAAAAATATGGGTTATTTAAACATGATTTCAATAAAAATATCCAATTTCATTAATGCTTAATTAATAAATATAACATTTAAACATGTGTCAAGAATACATTCTAATTCTATAAAATTATACAAAGTATTTTCATTAAGCGTGCATATTTATTATTTTTATTCAACAAGAATCACTTGCTTATTTGTTCCATTTCCAAAGAGTAATTCCATATTTACTTTTTTAAACTAATTTCATCATATCAGACATGCTAAAACATATCATAAAAAATATGATAATACAATTAAAAATCATAGATAACACAATATCTAGTAAATGAAGTGGTAAACCATTAACATGGTTGAAATACATGTGATCACTACAACCAAAACCAAAGTTAAATATTTAATATGGTAAAATATTCTATAAGTTTAATTATACAATCACCCAAATATATTAATCATGATAAATATATGATTTCATATAAATGAATAAGATAATAAATGAATCATCTACCATGATTTAGAAGTTCAACATTTTCTCCCAAGAACGAGAGATTCAGGATCAACCACCAAATAATGAAACACCACCATGATATTGAAATACTATATGGAACCCATAATATATAAACTAACCACAAATAAGTTCATATTTGTACCCCAAATCTAATGGAATTACCACAAGAAACACCCCAGGAAAAATAAGAACAAAGGGTGAAGGAAAAGAGGAGGAAACGTGTTACCTTGAACTAAATTCATACGGTTCTCCAGGATATGAGTTAGAGTCCACACATATTATGATCATGGTTTTAAGAAGAGGTAGAATGAACACTTAGTCAACAAAAACATCATCTAAATAAGTCTAAAAGTGAGATATCACAAAAAACACCCTAGGTTTTTCTGAAGCATCAGGAAAATGAAGGAATAATTCAAGAGGGTTCGTGGATCGATTAATAAAGAAATAAATATCATAAACTACATACATGACCCCCATTAAGAAACACACATTTTTTCCCATTTAAACCCTTCCAGTTCCAATGAATAATGTAGTCATTTCAGACTTTTCGAATCAATCTCTACCACCACTGCAACTTCCACCATGGCCTTGCCGTAGTCATGGTGTTCATGAACACTAAAACTAAAAATGACATGTGCCATCAAATGTTTTCCCCACCCAGTTTGTTTTTACCTCACTATGTATTCCAAAATATCTTCACAACCCATTTCTATTTTTTTTTGATTCAAACAGAAGATCTTCCATGGTGTCACACCCAACACCATTCCTGAAGTTGTGCTTGATTCCACACCCTCATTATTGGTTTATCCTTACATCCATTTCATATAGGATTAATACACAGATAAAAAAACCTCTAAAATAGACTGACAAGTCAGGTAACTAGCCATGGTTCACTATGAACCACATGTCCTGCCCAAAATGGATTTTTTATGTCTTCATCTTTGACATATCATCTTCCATGCCAACCATTAAGAAGTAGTTACCTCTGAAATGTCCATGATCATTATCCAATAATAATGAACACCTTTAAAATCACTCTCGTCACTATTGAGGCTTAATAAAACAAATAGGAAATGAAATTATATTTTAGACTATTAAATTGGGTAACTACCAAAAACACCCCATCCTCATGAATTAAAACAAAAACCCCATAGAGAATAAATAAAAATAATGTCGTTTAAATAGCCATATTGTAAGAAATATCTCAGGAATCTCTCCATAATAGGAGTATAACAACCTCACTTATATGGAAAAGGAAGAAAACTATGATACCCTAACAACCATATCCCAAACACTATCATTGTGGATATATTTCTTGAAATAAGATAATGAACATAGAAATTATATTGAAGAGGAGATAAAATTCTTATAAACTAGATAAAGGTCAACAACCAAAAAAAAATCCATACGAAATAAGTATAAAAAATAAAAAAACTCTGGTATTAAGAAATATCTATTACTCTTATTTTAAGAAACTCTCCTCTATACCTCTATTCCATAAAAGGTCATGAAAAAATGGTATAGAGCATCCAAACATTACCATATATTGGAGATCCAAGATCCCTATAAAATGCTCCTCAACAGTCAAATCATCATCAACATAGATCATACACCAATAAATATTGTGAGAATTATCATGAAGATAATGAAAAAGATGTGAAACATGAAAAACACCATGAATCTGAATCATTTGTAGGGTAAGGAGTCCTTGATATGCAACAATTCCAACATGATCTTACACCATGAAAGAACTAACAAGCTAAGGATGAAACATACTCTCATGACCAAACATTCACTACCAACAAATTGGTGTCACCTTCAAAAACACATGATCTCAAACATTGATATGTATATGTCTCCCACTGTGGTTTAAAGATGGAATATGATGATCATGTATTGACTTTATCCTCATGAAAGTCAATTTAACCTTCATTGTTTTTCTTTATACTAGTTCCCATTTGAGAATTCATGACTCTCCAACCCAAGTATAGCATAACATTGAATGGAAATGTTAACCATAAAAATTTTCAAATGGTTTCATACCAATAGTTGATTGAAAAATATTATTTAAAGAAAATCTAACAAATAGTAGTTACCTAATCCATCAACCTCCAAATTCTATGAGACAAGTGCACAATAATTCTTCAAGTGTATAGATTATCTTCTTTATTTGACCATATGTCTATGGATAAAGATTAGTGCTATAAAATATCATAGATCCATAATCACACTGAATATCTCTCCACGCTCGAGGTGTAAATTGGGAAACATGATCGGAGATAATCATCCTATGGAATGCATGGATCCTCACTACATCTTCAAGGTAATGCCTTGACAAAAATTATACTAATATCAACTACATGATCACTAAGAAGTGAGATGAATATTTCAAATGGTCTATCACCCATATAAAGTCATATCATATCTAATATTGTGGGAAAATTGGTGATGAAGTCTATTTCCCCACTAACACAGAGTAATATCTAATGGATGGATAAAAAAAATCAAGTACACTTTGTTCATCCTTCACCATCTATCTGACAAAAAACGGAGACACAAACACTATAAAACATCACATTATCCCATGACACTAAAACATACCTAATAGAGAACGATATATTTTATTAAACCTGGATGTTTTCTAAGGGTGAGTTGTGAAACTCAAGAATAAACACCTCATCCATCACCAAAGGAATGAAAATAATCCCTAGAACAACACTTGGTGTTGATCATCCTATGATCAACTATCATTGGAATCACCATATACAACATAGTATAACTAGATGTCCACCTCTATCTTCCCACCCTGTGACTCCTACATCTTCTACACCAAAGGTGACTACACTATATTATAAAAAATGCCTCATATTATACCAAAATCTACCACATTAATATGCATAATGAAGATATATTTCATCACTCTACAGGAATCATAAGATTCTTTCACAACATCATGACATGACTTTTTCCTCATCACCACAACTACAAAATTTACATCTCATGGTGTATATAAAATATAAAATTCATATTTAATAAATTATTCCATACAAATTCAGTGGGGGAAATTTAAGTCAATCTATGAAAAGACATAACATAGGATCTTATGATCATTGAAAATCACAATGAACTCACTGATGATGTAATGTTTCCATAACATCGTGGAAAATATGACTCCCATAAACTAGAGATCATTGGTGGCATAGTTATGCTCATGGGTACGTAAATTAAAAGTCCCATAAGAAATTTTTTATCTTTGATAAATCAAGAAACTATCCATAATAACACATGGGAAATCACAGAAAACCTCAAAAAAATCATTCCTCGAGAAAATGAAGGACTGGTGAACTATCCAACAACTTCTTCAGTACATGAGAGCTACTTCAAACTGATCACTCTACAAGAATTCATGACCCTTTTTAGTCAAGTATATCAGAGGAGACACACTCTTATAGAATTAAAGAATGATCTTCTTATAATAGCCTATAAAATAAAAGAAACTCTTTACCTCATCATCATTCATTGGGGTGGCCCAATAATGAACTGCCTCATTCTTTGAATGATCCATAACTATTCCATAGTGATAAAAAAACATACACTAGTTAATAAACATCACATGACCAAAAATCACACGTTAACATCTTTCTGAATAGCTAATAATGATGAATAAATCCCAAAGACTTCTATAAATTCTCTGCATTCTCATTCTCTAAGGTGGAGTATATAAGGATTTCATCATTGAAAACCACTATGGGTAGATCTAAAAACTCTCAAAAAATTATTTGCATCCATCCAATGAACATTTACAGAATTTTTTTCACACCTAATGACATCACATTGACCTTTTAAATCATATAAGATTATTAGAAAGTATTTTTCAATATATCATCATCCTTTAACAACATCTAATGATATGATAATTACATGTCGATATTTAAGAAAAAACATTCCCCTTTCAACTGATTGAATAAATCATCAATAAAGAGAAGTGGATAATGGTTCTTCATTTCCACCTAATTCAAGTGATGATAATCGATATAGATAAATAGACTACCATTGACCTTCTTCTTGAAAAAAACTGGGGCACCCTTAGCTGACATGCTTGAAAGAAAAAATCTAACTATAAAGCATAATTGATATTTTAACACCCTGACCCCAATTAACAAGAATTGATTCATTATTACATAAGATCAGTATGATTATAGGGAATCATGTCCTGAAATACTGATCCTTTTATTATCCTTGGAAGTAATAGCTACATACATAAGTTTTACATTAAATTATGAATTGAAAATGAAACATTGTGTGTCCTTTTAACACACTCATATCCCTTACCATAACCGTCAAGGTCAGTCAATATATACTTCTGTGCATTGCGGGAAAAATTAAAAACAATAAAGGGGTGGGCTCAGATTCTTATTAAGGATACCATTATAGAGGAAACTATCATAAATAATCATAAACATTTATGAAAATGTATAATACTAAAAAAATACATTTAAAAATAAACTTCAACATATTATGAAAAAGATAAATCAAATAATTCCATTTACACATTCACATGGATAATTTACTAGTCGAATAATTACATTTAATATCAATATCTAATCTCATAATGATGAAATGCATAATTCCGGACATCCTAACCACAACATCGACACCTCATGCCCCTAAATATAAATTTTGTCAAGGACTTGTGAAAAGACACTAGTTTTTCTCATGAGACCTATCGATGCATCAGGGGGCTATATCGGGCCCCACCCATCACGAAATAATTAAAATAAATTCCTCATATGAAAATGGAAAAAAATAATCTAAAAATTTGTATTAGAACTAGAATACGAAATGTTATAACATTAACCACAAATCATGAATGGTATTAAAATAGCACATCCAAAGTTAAACAAAACTTATTCAATGCAGTATAGATGATTTTAATATAATAAATAATCATCAATAAAGAATAAAATAAAATTAATTATATTGAAACAGTTTAAAATAATGAGTAAAAATATTTTAGATAAATATCCCCTTTTTCTTGAAAACATTTAAAAGTCTCACTATTTATCAAAGAATTCATTTTGAAGTGATTTTTGAATCACAGTGTCCCATACCACTTTGAAACCTTTTAATGAAATTTTAATTTTAAAACATTCATTTCCATTTAAATAAATTCATAAAATCATTTTTAAAACAAGGATATTAATGAGATTTATTTATTAGAATAAATAATTAAAACATTTCAAATGATATTTTAGATAAAGGGTTCATATCCAAATGAAAGAATATTGAATAAAAATAATATGGAAATAACAATAATAAAAAATTTATAATATAATGAGAATATAGAGAATCAGGATTTAACTTATCAAAGGATAATGTATACATCATATAAAAGAGAATTGGAGAATAACAACAAAAAAGATTAAATGGGATGTAAATTGAGACAAAATCCTTTATAAAGACCATATTCTTAGATTAAGGATAAATCAAAGATATTATTATTTGTGAAAAATATATATATGATAAATATGATTGGATATTCAGTGTAAGTCAATTATAGGTAAGTAACAAATATTATTGTAAAAACAAAACCAATGAACTAGATGTTTAACTGAAGTAATGTAAATAGAGTTATGATTAACCTTATCATATTCAAATTAAGGACTTAATAATTTACAGATGGAGTTATTATGTGTATCAAATGTATATCTACAGAAATGGGAGATGAAATTACTAAAAAAAAAATATAGTTATTTCCACATAATCTTGGAGTAAAATAATCAATGAAGTGTGTCTAAATCCTAATGAGTGGAAATTTAAATTAGAGATTACCTTATCTATTTGGTAACATTCAAAACATGTACCCCATGAAATAAGGATCATACAATTAAGATTTAAATTGCACAAAATTAAATTATATTACATAAATAATACAATCATGGGAAGTATATAACCCACAAAATAGGAAACAGTGTACAATATGTCATGGATCTTAGAGGAAGAAAAATTGAGCTGGAAACCCATTACTGTAACACCCCAGGTAAATAAAGAATATGAAATTTTCATATTTATCCATATTTGTGAATAAAATATTAATATTACTTTAAAGGGGGTGCTATGCTCGATGGCGTACCCAACACGCAACAACGAGTTTCTTGGGAATCTTACGTTGGACTCTAAAAATAAAATAATATTATTTTAAATGGTAGTTAACATGTAGCTGTTGTATTGGCGGGAATAGATAGAAATAACTAAAATATGATTATATATGTTTTTAAATGTTTTTACATTTATCCAATAAAAGATAAAGGCATAAAATATGGAAAGAATTCAATTTTAGGCGTATATGCCCTAGTTTTTCACTAAAGGTTCACTTATCGCCTTTTGATGGAGAACCGTCATTAAATATAGTCTTGTTCACTCTTATACATTATATTGGACCAAATAAAACTCTTATTAAGAATTGGTACATCAAAATTTACTTTGTGTAAATTTTTGGTATCTTTCCGATAAAGATCATTTTTTAATGAATAGTGTAAAATGTTGTATTTTAATTCAAAACCTCTGTTTAATATAATTTATTTATATGATTAGATTATCTTTTGAATTGGTTTTAAAGTTAAATTAGAATATATTTTTACCATTAAATCCAATAGTGGTCATTGGAATTAATTTCACTTTGAAATCAGAGTTAAACTAGTGTCAATCTTTTGATACTTATTGTTTTATAAAAACACGCCATTTGCTCTGACAGCGGGAATTAATTATTAAATTAATTAATGTGACTTATATGTTTTGAATTTTGTAAAATGGAATTCATTTTTGAATTCGGAATATCAAATATAGATTAGGGTGAATTTTTGGGAATTTTCTGAAAAACTTCAATTTTTGATGAATAGTGAAACCACTAAGTGGTACTTATAAAAACTGATTTTTCCGTTTAAATGAAATTTTGCCATCTTTGTATTTTGAATTTCAAAAATCCGACATACATGGTTGTCATTAAGAAGTAAAATGTGGTTCAATGGGATAAAAATAATTTTTTGGTGAATAGTAACTTATTAAGTTTTTAATCGCGATTAGAGGTAATTAGTGTAGTTTAAGGTAAAAATAATGTTTTAATAATATGAAATGAACTTGAAACATGTCCTAACCTCATTGGATGTATCATGGACGACCAAGAAAACCCATGGGTCAACATGGGGACCCTATGAAGCCACTTTGGTTGGAGAATGACATTAATATCTTTTTATTTAAAGTTAAAGTAAAAATGAGACAAACATGAAATGTTTTACTAAAAAAATTTTTACATGGGGTTATACAAATCAGATGTTTGACTATAAATATTCATTCGAAATATAAAACTATTTCCTACATCATAGTATTTTTTTTATAATTTATAGACATTAAATAAATTAAATTATTTTTGACATCATGATGATGCAACGATGACCTCATTATTTAACGATTTAAATAAAATGGAATGATAATGTAATATATAAGACCTACACATGTCCAAAACCTATTTTATGAGTGGATTTAGAACCCTTATCACCGTATACTTGAAATACATCAATGTGGTACCTTTAAAATCCGAAAATCTTTTGAAAATAAAGTAACGTTTTGTAACTTTACAAGAGTGCCCCTCCTCTCCTCTTATAAAAGGCCCCCACCTATACCTCCTTACCCACACTCCCAAAGCCTTTGGCTCGGCAAAAATCTTCCCATTTTGTCTCTCCACTTTCCTCTCTTACTTCTTTAAGCCTCACTTTTGTCATAAGTCTTCCCAAGGAAGCCTTTGAGCTCAAACCAAAGGGAGTTACCCGATATTAAGGTAATGTCTTCACTTGAGTCCTTTTGTTTTATTTTGCTTCTCCAACCCCCTAAACTCTTTTTATTAATTTCTTTTGTAACAAATACAGTATCATAAAATATACTAGGATGTTTTTATAAGAAGTATTAGATCTACACATTCACACACCTAAATCTAATGGTTAAAAAACATACTGTTTCCGTGGATGGCGAATTTCAGCCTCCCGAAACGATGATTGTTCAACATTCTTTTAACACCTTCAAAGGTGGACATTAAGATGAAACTATATTTATATATGATATATAATATGTTTATGTTTTCCTTAAGCTTCTGTATTTTTCATTTTGGGCATACATTTATGGTTTCCATTATGGGTAATCGCGATATCTTCATTTAAGGAAGTGCGGACTACCGCCCCCTCAAAGTGATGGGATTCGTTAATTCCATATGTGGGACGTATAAAGGATGGATTTAAAGTTATTATATATGATGTTATAGTGGAATTATAATATACCTCTATATCATTATTATTCCATTCCATAAAAATATTAAATAGAAATGAAAGTAGCATTCATGCGTACTTACGGCTTACCGTCTCCATGAACGGTGCATTTCATTTCTTATCCCCAAATGTAATGTACTTTTATAAGTACATGTATATAATGGATATATAGGATGAAAGATAAATCTAAATGATGAATATAAATCTTAAATTAAAATATACATACCTCTCATTTAGTTTTAATTCAATTAATATGACATAGAAATGAAAGTAGCGTTCATGCGTACGTACGACTTACCGTCTCCATGAACAGTGCATTTCATTTCTTACCTCTAAATGATTATGTAATATTATAAATACATTTATATTATGGATATATATGATATATATGATATCAAAATCATGAATATAATTCTGAATATAATGAAAATTTGACCACACGAACAACATGTAATTGTAAGAAGTCCACTTTCGACTTAAGAACCAAATATCGACAAAACAAACATTATTAACTTAAATGATTACATAATGTTTATAACATGGAAATAAGTGATATAAAAGGAATACTGAACTAGAAAAAGGTTCTTAATAATGTGGAAATTAATTCATGTTTATTATTCAGAACGTTAAAGAACGATCGAGTCAAGTCGGACCCGAGGTAAGGGATCCTACTCCTCTCTTTCTTTTTAAGTACACTCCTTTATGTAATTCCTTTTAAAGATCATGTTTCATGTTATTGTGATGTTATTTTATATTAATCTTACTGTAATTTTTATCTTAATATGATGAGAGAACATATTCTCTCTCATCAATCCATTTTGGAAGTTTTGAGTGGCGCCGTTAGGCTGCCGAATTTTCGTAAGAGATCTATCCTCTCTCTTTCATTTTAAGTACTATCTTTTATGTCACTTATTTTAAGCTCTCATTTGTTATGTTGGGGGATGTTATTTTATATTAATATTTCTATAAACTTTATGTTAATATGATAAGAGACCCTATTTGATCTCATCAATCCATTTTTGGATGTTTTAAGTGGTGCTGTAAGGCTGCCGAGTTTTCGTAAGGGATTTTTCATCTCACTTTTATTCCCATGAGATTTATGCTACATTTTTCACAATTTCCTTTGAGTAGTGTATGTAATTACCATTATTTTAATCATTTTGTAATATAATTTCTTTTATTAGTATTTAAATCAATTTTTTATTGTCCTTCTTTCACAAGGTGTATGTTTCGAAAGATACCCATGTCGGTAAGGGAACCTTTCACCCTCCTCATTTTTTAAAAGACTTCTTTTGTTGGGTAATTTAATTTACATATTGTTATGTTGGGATATGTTCTCATATATCCTTATTGATTTAAATTTTATGTCCAAGTGATGATATACCCTTTTTTATCTCTCATCAACTCATTTTGATGTGACGCCGTTCGGCTATCAAGGGAACTTCTTAACCCAGTTTCGATTTCTTTGGGTTCAACATGTAGTTATTGAATATGCCATCCTTTGAATATGTGTGAATGACCTTTGATTATTTTCCACTTAATATCCAATTATATTTGGTGTATTTGTTTTTCACACATAATTATGTAATTGATTTATCCTTAAACCAAGGATATTGTCTTTGTAAGGTACTTCATCTCAATCTCCTTTCATTGGGGTATATTCTGTTTTATACACAACCTTCTTTTATATGGTATATAAACCCCTTTGACTTTTACGTTTGTCCAAAAGGAATATTTTTATATGAATCATTTTACAAAACGACAAAAGGGATTGTTTTTGTCATACATATGCGGAGACAACGACTTCTCCACCGCCGTGACCATTATTTGAGTTTCGGCTTCCTTTACAAGCCATGCCTTATTTTTAAAAGAAAAATAAATACAATGTTTTAATTTTCTTTTATTTTGGTATTGAAAATGGTTTCCATAATGTTTTTTAATATCAAGGTGTTTTATTGATATCTTGTGATTGAAATGTGGAAATGTTATGTTTCCTTTATGCATGTATTATGTGGTATGATTATGTTATAGTTCTTGGGAATTGTTATGAAAACGGGTGGTTCCGTGATAAAATAAGGGCGGGTGAGCCCGATATAGCTCTCCAATGCATTGGGTAATACGAAGGAGTGAAATGTTAAGGTTTCTCCAGAGAGATTTTGGGAATATACTGTGATGGGTATTCCAAACGTAACCAAGAGGGTTACTCCCTACGTAAGAATGTTATGAATGCCTCAAGTTACTTTTATGTCTTATAATTTCTATGATTTATTCATGATTTGATGAGGTATGTTAAAGTGCATATGTTTTATGGGTAAAGTATGATTTCATTCTTATGTATATATTAACTCATGTTTCCATTCCATATTTTTATAACCCTTACTGGGCTTTTTATGCTCATCCCAAGTTTTTGAAATGTTTTTCACTGGTCAAGGGAAAGGTACATGATGTGATAATAGTTTCAAGGATGTGTCAAGAACGAATCCATGTTTTATTTTAAATATGTTTCCATTGATGGGACGAATGAATACTATCTTTTATGTAACCACTTTATTTAAATGTGGAATGTAATGCAAGTTTCATGATCTAATTCTCTAAAACTCTAAACCTGAAAAGATCCTCAATGTGTAATCTTGTAATAACTCAAGATTAAGTAAGGTTTAAGGCTGGGGCCTTATAATTACCTTGTACTTTCCCTCAGTCGAGGGTATGTTAAAATCCTGTATAATGGTTAAATAATTTTTATTAAATTATTCAAGAACAAAATATATAAATATTATATCGTATATGATCCTCTAATATTTCTTATTCATAGTAATGCTGTATTATCATTGTTTTGGGTGTTAACAGATTAATTTTCCTTTACATATTTTGTTACCTAAGCAATTATGGTCATGGATAAGATTTATTTTATTCGTATAAAAATGATATTAATTTATTGAAAAATACTTTTATAATTATCCAATAAATTTTATTCTTTAATTGGGAATGAAATTTCATTACTTCGTGGAGATGATAGGCCGTATGTACACACGAGAAACAATATCACTCAATTACAGGGAAAATGATTTGTAATTGGATGGTATATTATATATTCAGAATCATTAAAATGTAATATTTATTATTTACATCAATTATACTCATTTTATACCCATAAAAATAATGAAGTGTTGAATAACAAATTACACCATGACGTGGAGATAGTAAGATGTATGTACGCATGTATGGTGACATTGTAATTATAACTACCCAATCATGATGTTCATGTACAATAAATTACTTTTATGGAAAACTTAATAAATGAAACAAAAAGACTCCCAAATACCGTGTTATTTTATTGTCTTTGGAAACTCGGAACATAATCTTCTAATCATGGTGAATGATATTCAACATCTCCCTTAAAGGTCTTCCCATTTTGTTTTCTAACCTAAAACCTCTCTTTATTTTCTGGGGAAAAGAATACAAAAAAAGGGTGAGCTCAAATTCTCAGTAAGGGTAAACATGGAGAACATAAAAACAATCGATAAACATTTCAAAGTAAAAAACATGAACATAAAACATCATAATCTCGAGCAATGACATAAATCTGTGCAGTACATAAGGCATAGATCATAATGGAAAATTAATCATGATAAAATGGCATAAGAATAAAACATGTAATTGTGGAGAACCATTATAAAAATGTTTTGATTTCCATAGTAGAAAAGGAATTTATTCCAAGACCATCATAGTGGACAAAGTCCATTACTCAACCGGGTTTACTTGTCTTTCCAGCCCTGTATTACTGATCCAGATTCACTTGTCGTTCCATCCATTTATATCTCATGAGATATTAATCGTTACCCAATGAATTTCAGGGATATATAAGTCCCACCCATCTCATAATGAAATCATTCTTATGTGTGCCACAAAATATACAAAATCATTAATCATAACCCAAATAATAAAATGCGTTTCATAAAAATCATCTCATCGTAACATAGTACATATAAAACAAATGGATATAATTCCATCATCAGAAAAAAAATCAAACCATGTAAATAATAGAGACATTATACATGAAACATAAAAATAATTAATAATTTCATCTTATATGGGAAATGATTTTGATAAAACACATGAAATGAATTCTTGAGAAAAATATCCTTTCTTCTTCAAAAACGTTTTCTTTTCATAAATTACAATGAAATTTTAATGGAAAGTGATTTTATTGAAAATAATTATGAAATATTATATAGGATTATTCATAAAAAATAAGGCATTATAAAGCCGTAAAAATCGGTTCATGCAGTATAAGTTAAAAAAACATTCTTCTCGTACTTTTTCCAGAAAAGTAAAAAAGTACCTCATATTGTAAACAAAAGAAAGATTCCTTCCATAACATGTGGTAAAAGTCTAACGGGTAAAAATTAAATTAACAATACATGGAATAATAGTAAACATTTTATGAAAACATTTTTGGAAAACATGGAAATGGATGATAAAAATAACCCCATTAAATACTTACGAAAAAACAATCCTGGATAAGAAAGATATTGGAATAATTATCACCTACATTAGGTCAAATTTCTTTAGTATGTGTCTGAAAATCATGTATTGTGGGTTTAAACATATTATTAACTTGTAATAGTACCATAATAATATTTATTATTTCATATATTATTCACTTACAACTTTATATTACCCGTTCTTTTGTCAATTCCATGTTAAATCATTGTTTTGGGTAAAATAGCTTCATTAATCTTACATGTTTGGACTTTTTGATCATGAAATTATTACATATATCATTATTTACTTAATTAAAAAAAATGTAAAAAATGATTTATATATCATATATATTCAGTATATATATATAATAGATAGATAAATGAAATGAAATTAATTGTTCATAGAGACGGTAGGCCGTACGTACGCATGAATGTTGTTTTCTTTTCTTTATTGACTTGAATGGAAGTAAGTAAATGAAATATATATATATATATATATATATATATATATTCATAAATATGGTAGAATTATTATGTCATATATTTCATTAGTATTCATTATATATACTTTATAATCATTCTTGAATGGTTAACATGGAGAATGAATCTCATCGCGTCGTGGAGAAGGTAATCTCACGTACGAATGAGAGATGATATCGTTCCCAAAATTATTGAATAGAATTGGAGGGGATGATATAATATCTCATAATTAATATTATGTTATAATAATCATATATATTTGTTGTGTCCACCATTATACCCATACAAGTAAGGTGGTTTTGGAATAACAGATTACACCACATCGTGGAGACTGTATGTCGTACGTACGCACGGGCAGTGATTTCATTTTTCGTAGGATAGATAGAAGGGAAAATATGGTTGTTTAATATTTATAATTACATATCAGTATTTGAGTTATACTGATTTTATTACATTATAATGAAAAAGATAATGAAGAGGAAGTATAATAAGAATTAAATTTGAATGAATCGGTAACGGATATTACCTCTTCCTTGACGCGCCTCTTCTTAACCACCTCTTAGGGGACTAAAGATGGTCTTTGAAGAAGACCGGTAACTCAAGTAGGTTTCTAGGGAAGTGGAGAAGATAAATAGACAATGTTTGACCAATATTGAAGTCTCAAAATCATGTCAATTGTAGAGGGAGGAGGGGACCTTTTATAAGGGAGGGTAGGTGCATTTTTGGAAACCTCAAGAATATTAATTTATAATAAATTCAAACCCCACATAAAAACATCCAGAAATGTCTAAATTAGAATATTATATGATATAGGGTTGTAATATCATCAATAAATAACATTTATAAATGTTTTGAATTTATTTTAAACATTATCAACTTGATTTATCCTTATTTATTCTATTTAATTTTATTTGTGGTAATAATATTCTAAATTTTAATTTGTTATAAATAATTACTTAGGTGTTGTGAACTTTCCATAATTGGATAAATTATGAAATTTTAGTCCATATTTATTTCAATTTATAATTTTTAAATATTTTTGTGATTTTTGAACAATTTAATAATATGTTATTTTTATAAAATATCAATAGTTTCAATTTTGACACTATTCATTTATTTGAATATAAATAAAATCTACACAGAGAATATATTCGAACAAAAATATTTAATATATTTATAACATGTCATATTTGTCTATGAAATTCGTGGAGCACATAAATAGTTCATATAATATTTATTTTATTATTTTTAAAACCATTTATTTTATATTTCAATCAATAAAATAATTTCAACGTCACTATTGCGTCATCTTTAATGATAAATATTTAATCCCTAAAAATTCTAAATAAATTAACATGATATAGATAATTTTATTTTATTTCTGGATACTATTTCTGTTCGATGCTTTATAAAGTTTATCACAAAATTAAAATTATTATACTTAGAAGATATAAGAGAGTGATATGTTGTCACTGTCTTTGGTTTTAATTATAATTACATCATTTTCATTGTCAAAAGTCCATTAAATAAATATATTACTACCCTTAGGTGATATGGGTAGACATTTATTCAAACAATATAATTTTTTATCGTGTTAGTGTCAATTTATAATATTATTGTTACCCTTAATTTCCAGATTTACCTTCAACTCTAGTAAATAAAATTTATCGTAGTACTATTCATAATGCCCAAAAATAAAAAGTAGCCTATTAACATAATTTGGACATAATGATGCCAAATATGGAATCAATTTTTCAATATTAAAGACATATAATATGATGTAATTAATTTAAATATAATCTCGTTGTCGAATAACATGGGTTTTTATTTAAAACATTGCAAAAGATTGATATGTTTTTACCTATGAATGAAATGTAAAATTATTAATAATTAAATACATTATATTAAATGGTAATAATATATTATATTTATAAATTAAAACCATTCAATATTATAATTTATCTATATAAATTATCTTGATGAAAAAAGTTGTTTTTAATTAAAATATACCGTATTTTTACTATTCATCAAAATATGAACGTTATGAGAAAAATATCAAAAATTTATCCAATGTAAATTTTTATATCCTGATTCATAAGAAAAAGTTTATTTTGTAAAATTTAACTTATAAACTTGTTAAAAATAATATTTAAAATGGGTGCTCCATTAAAAGGTGAAAAAACTGTATTTTTTGAAAAATACTTCTTTTAAACTAAAATTGTATTTTTCTCACATACCATGATATATAATATGCATAAGATGAATGATAATGTTATAAAATTCAAAATGTATTTACTAATATTAATAACGCTTATTTCATAATAAAATTATAATAATATCTTGTTTAGGGAAACTCAGTATTGCGTACAACACATGCTATTAGGGAAGGTCACTCTTGCTTGTAATGAAAGCCAAGTCAGGGTTGCATGTAGGGAATGATTTCTTTGGTGTTGTGTATAACATAATCAAAATATAGTTCAGTTATAAATTTATCAAAATCTATATTTGGTGTTGTGATAAATGAATTTTATTTGAAATAACTTGAATTGTGTGCAACACAAGCCAATAATATTTTTGTGTATTCTACAAGATAATACGATGTTGCATATAGTGAAAGATAATCTAGGTGAATCGTAAAACAAAAGACATCAACGAAATTAAAAAGAATACTTCTCATAAAATCTCAGGGTGTTACATTCTTCCCCCCTTAAAATGATTTTCAACCTCGAAATTCATCGGGGTTATAAATGGGTTTCTACTTGAATGTTTCTTTCATAGAAACCCACATTGTAAACAGGAATACCTAAACCTAATTTTGAAAAAGAAATTTTGAAACATAATGGTCACCCAAAGTACTCAGCATTGGGTTCCCACATAGGAGAATATAGGTGAAAATATGGATATGGAGGAGAAATCTAACTATCATGTTCTAATAAAGAGTGGAATAGAACATGGCTATGAAAAATCCAACTATCACAAAGCCATAAATTTTTGAGGATCTAAGGTACCATATGATTCATCTGATAGGAGAGTACTAGGAAATCTTTTTTTTTCAATATCATTTCTCTAAAGATGATGAATTTTTACACAAGGAGAAATACTTACTTGATTTTAGTGTAATATCATCGTTGGTCATTCCATGAACAATTTCCAATTCATGTCTTATTTAAAGAAATGGAGTTGAATTTGTCATTTTTTAGCATTAGCATATCATGTGATATAATGATAGGTTATTCCATCTATCTCTATCACAAAAAAGTTAGCACAAATTATTAAATATACCTATTTCCATCTATGGTGAGGTTAACTGTATATGATTCCAAAAATGGACTTATACTTCATTTTTCATACACCTTAATAAAATAAAACTAATTTATACTAAACAGGGACTTTATGTAGGCTAGTGGAAGGTGATAAAGGCCTGTCGCACTTTAGTTGTGGGTTATATTCCCGCATCCTTGTGCGACGTAATGGGTTGTCACCGGTTGTGCAGGTTTTCCTTTGTTTAAAACTATACTATTATAATATTATTGAAATGTGTTTCCCATTAAAAATACTATCTGATGTCCAACTTAATCCATTACAATCCTTAGGATCATCCAAAAATACTTCTATCCAATGACTTAGTGTAAATAAAAAGATTAGATAGGTCATCTACCAAGAATGTGAATACCTTCATTTATCCTCCATATATCATAAGATATATCTTAATGATCGAACTCCAAACATGTGAATACATTAATCATGTATTCCCTTGAAACGTGAATTTCCATATAAACTTAGCGAAAACCTGAATGCTATCAAATGTTAACTCTTTGCACATACCAAAATACCAAAAATTATATATACTCAAACCATGATATTACTTTTTCCTTATATCAGTCATGAGCGCATTAATACTATCAAAAATATTATTTTCTCTTTATCCCTTCATTATGCATATATCATTTTCTTTCCAAAAATATTTCAGTCACTTTTCATGGTTACCAGTACCATAAATTTATTGAAAACCATAGTAAACCAATACATAGATTTCTAATATTCCATAATACTATAAATGAGATTCCATGACACTATTTTGAAATCCCATTACATAAAAACTTAATAATTCCACCACATCGTTGCCATACTCAACATAACAAATAGTTATCACATGTGACTTCCCTTCATCCTTTTCCATTAGAGGATTCTCACATAAATCATAATTAACCATTGGATTAGGGAATTTATTAGCATAATTCCCCATTTCATTTCACTTGTAGCATTGAAGTTTTGGTGGTGCGTTCTCTGTATTCTTTTATCTATTCACATCATTAGCTACCCTTTTTTCATTGATTCGACAATCATATGCTCTACGACCTTATTTTTCACACTTAAAACATTTTATAGTCCCTTTAATAAAATCTTCACCATGATTCTTTCCACAATTTGGGCTAAAGAAACAATCATCTTCTTTTCAACATTGTTTTGAAATTTTTCCATGAACTCCATATTTCGATTCATATCGAAACCATGATATGGATATGTAACACCAACCTCTAGTTCTACCTTGATAGAACATCCCATAATTTATTCATATCTACTGAAGTATCTTATAGCTAATTCCTTTTAAAGACTTGGTTTTAACCCACTGAATAATCGATCAACGTTACTTTCAGGTTGGATGATTAAGCTAGATGCATACCTTGCAAGTCATGTAAAATTTTCTTAATATATACCAACAAAATCGTCATACATTTTCATAAGCTCAAGGAACTCGTTTTCCATCTTTGTTAGAATAATACTAGGGATGTACTTATTGAAAAACACGTTCTTGATCTCATCCCATTCCATGGATTCAATTTCATCTTGGGGACTTGTATTCTTAATTAGATTCCACCACTGGTCTACTTCACCTTCTAAATGGTAAACCCCCAAAATTACTTTTTCATGTTATAAACAATGAATTATGGAAAATATAATTTCAGTGTTACAGATCCATTGTTGAGTAATAAGTGGATCAGAAAACCCATTGAAAAAAGGTGGACGTTGCCTCATGAAGGACGCAATAAAATATTGTTCCCTTCTCTGCTCATTTGAAACTCCAGAATGATTCATAGCTTTTGTAAGTATAGTAATAAGATTTTTCACTCTATCTCCCATAACATTGGATTGTTAAGGAGGAAAATAATATAGTTACCCATTAAATTGATCAATATAGTTCCTTCAGTTTCTAGCCATCGTCTAAATCCCAAAAAAACAGTGTGAGAGGAAGAAATCATGCTAAGAAAACAACATAATAAAGGGAGAGTACCTTAAATATCTAACATCATAGGTTTAATTCTATGATCTCTACCATAATTCTAGTACTATAACCTATACTTAACCTTAGGGACATCCCTAGACATACCTTAGAATAATCTCTATGGATCTCACTAATGTTTTCACATCCTAGATTCCAATGGTTAAATAAACCTTCTCTCTGATACCAAATATAACAATCCAATCTTGATGTACATGGATATTACATTACTTTTTCAGAAAACATAATACATGACAAAAAAAGATGCCCAAAGACCGTTTTAGTTTAGTGTCTTTAGAAACTCAGAACATAATATTCTAAACATGGTGAAAGATCTTCAACTTCTCTCATATTGAACTTCCCCTTTGGGTTTCTTACCAAAATACTTTCTTTATATCCTAGGGGAAATAAAACATAAAAATGGTGAGATCAAATTTATAGTAAGGGTAAACATGGATAAAATAAAAACAATCCATAAACATTTTAACATAAAAACATGAACATAAAACACCAAAATCTTGAGAAATGACATAAATCTTTGTAGTTCACAAGAAATAGATCATAAAGGAACATTAATCATGATAAAATGGCATGGGAATAAAACAAGGAATTGTAGAAACCATTAATCACATGATTTGATTTCCATAGTATCCAAGACATTTCTTCCAAGACCATCATAGTGGACAAAGTCTATTACTGAACCAGGTTTACATGTCGTTCCAACCTTGTATTACTAAACCAGAATCATATTTCATTCCATCCATTTATATCTCATGAGAAATAAATATTTACCCAATTAATTGGAGGGATATAGGTCCCACCAATCTCATAATGAAATAATTCTTACGTGTGCCTCAAAATAAACATAAATCATTCATCATAACCCTAAGAATAAAATGGGTTCCATAAACATCATCCCATCATAAAATAATCGATATAAAACAAATGGATATCATTTTATCATTGAAAAAAATAAAACCATGTAAATAATAGAGAAATTATACTTGAAATATAAACATATTAAATAATGTCATCTTAGATGGAAAATAGTTATGATAAAACACTTGAAATGAATTCTTGAGAAAAATATCTTTTCTTCTTCAAAATCTTTTTGTTTTCACAAAAATTCCACGCAATTTTAATATAAAATGTTTTTATTGAAAATAATCATGAAATCATGTAGTGGAATCTTCATAAAAAGAAGACATTTTAAAAATTTAAAAATCCATTAATTCTGTATAAGATAAACAAAACATTCTTCTCGTACATTTTCTAGAAAAGTCAAAAAGTACCTCATATGATAAACAAAAGAAACATTCCTTCCATACCTTGTGGTAAAAGTCGAAAAAGTGTAAAAATAACTTTAAAATACAGGGAGGAATTGTAAAAATTTTATGAAACCATTTTTAGAAAACATATAAATGGATGATAAACATAACCCCAGTAAATACTTACAAATAATCAATCCTGGATAAGAAAGGGGTTGGAATAATTATCCCTAACCTTATGTCCAATTACATCAGGTTGTGTCCGAAACTCTTGTATAGTGGGTATAAAAATATTATTATCTTGTACGAAAACCATAATAATATTTATGATATCATATATAATTCTTTTATGACATTATATTACCCGTTCTTTGGTCAATTCCATGTTAAAGCATCGTTTTGGGTAAAATATTTTCATTTTTCGTACGTGATTGGACTTGTTGTTGTTGATATTATTACTTATATCATGATTTAATTACTTCCAGAATGCAAAACATGATTTATATATCATATATATATTCAGTATACATATATATATAATAGATATATAAATGAAATGAAATACACCGTTCATGGAGATGGTAGGCCGTAAGTATGCATTAATATTGTCTTCGTTTCCTTATTGACTTGAATGGAAGTAACTAGATAACATGTATGTATACATAGATCCAGTAGAATTATTATGTCATATATTTCATTATTATCCATTATATATACTTTATATTCATTCTTGAATGGTTAACATGGTGAATTATTCTCATCGCGTCGTGGAGACGGTAATCCGTACGTACGCACGGGCGATGATACCATTCCCATAATTATTGAATGGAATTGGAGTGGATGATATAACATATCATAATTAATATCATTTTATAAGAATCATATATAGTTATTATTTCTTCCATTACACTGATCCAAGTAAGGTGTTTTTGGAAAAATATATTACACCATGGCGTGGAGACGGTAAGTCGTACGTACACAAGTGCGGTGATTTCGTTTTTCGTAGGATAAATATAAGGTAAAATAGGGTTGTTTCATATTTATAATAAAATATAATTATATGAGTGATAATTATGTTATTAATTTATAACTAAAAAAATAATGAAGATGATGTAGAAGAATAAATAAATTTTAATGAATCAGTAAAGGATATTACCTCTTAATCGACGCACCTCTTATTAATCTCCTCTTAGGAAGTAATGTTGGTCTTCGAATATAACGAGAACCTATAGTAGGTTTTTATGGATGTGGATAAGAGAAATATACCTAGTTTTTCCGAGCTTGAAGGATCTAAAAGTTGTGATGAGGAGAGGGAGGAGGTTCCCTTTTATAAGGGAGGAGAGTGGCACTTTTGGAAACCTCAAAAATAATAATTTATAATAAATTCATACCCCACATAAAAACCACCAAAAATGACTCAATTGAAATATTATATGATATAGGGTTTTAATATAATCAACAAATAATATATGGAAATGTTGGGAATTTATTTTAAACCTTATCAACTTGATTTATCCTTATTTAATCTATTTAATTTTATTTGTGGTAATAATATTCTAAATTTTAAATTATTGTAAAAAATTACTTATGTGTTGTGAATTGTCCATAATTGGATACTTTGTGACATTTTATACCATATAAATTTAAATTCATAATTTTTAAATATTTTTTGTTATTTTTAATCAATTAAATAATATGTTATTTTTATAAAATAACAATTGTGTCAAATTTGACATTATTCATTTATTTGAATTTAAATAAAATCCACACAGAGGATATATTCGAAAAAAATATATAACAACTTTATATAATGTCATATTTTTCTATAAAATTAGTAGAGCACATTAAATAGTTCATATAATATTTTTTTAACATTTTTATAACAATTTATTTGATATTTCAATCAATAAAATAATTTCTACATCAGTATTTTGCCATCATTAATGATAATTATTTAATCCCTAAAAATTAAAAATAAATCCACCCGATGTGGATACTTTAATTCTATTTCTGGAGACTATTTATTTTTGATGTTTTATTAAGTTTATCACTAAATTAATGTTTTTACACTTATAAGATATAAGAGAGTGACAAGTTGTCACTTTCTTTGGTTTTAATAATAATTACATCATTTTTCTGGTCAAAAGTCCATGAAATGTTTCTATTCGGACCCTTTGATGATATAAATCGACTTTAATTCATCCAATAAAATTCTTGAGGTGTTAGAGTAATTTTATAATATTATTTTATCCCTTAATTGCCTGATTTACCTTTAACTGTGGTAAATAAAATTTACCGTACTTACTATTCATATTGCCCAAAAATAAAAAGTAGACTATTAACATAATTTGGACCTACTGATTCCAAATATGGAATTAAATTTTACAAATTCAACACACAGAAGATGCAGTAGTTAATTTAAAATTATTTCCATTGTCGAAAAAAACTTGTTTTTATTGAAAACATTTTAAACGATTGAAATGTTTTTGCCTGTGAATTGAATATAAAATTAATGATAATGACATACATTATTTTATATGGTAAAAATATATTATATTTATACTTTAAAAACATTCAATATTATAATTTAACCATATTAATTATCTTGATGAAAAAAGTTGTTTTTAATTAAATTTTAGAGTATTTTTTCTATTCATCAAAATAGGAATGTTATCAAAAAAATTTCAAAATGTTATCCAATGTAAATATTTATATCCTGATTTACTTGAAGAATTTATTTTGTAAAATTGAACATATAATCTTGTAAAACATTAGATTTAAAATCGGTACGCCATCGAAAGAAGGAAAAACTGCATTTTTTGAAAAATACTTATTTTAGCCGAAATATTTATTTTGTTCTCATAACATGATCTAGAAAATGTGTAAGTTGAATGATAAGTTTATAAAATTTAAAATGTATTTAATATTACTAATAACGGATATTTCATAATAATATTATAATAATATCTTTTTTAGTGAAACTCGATATTGCGTACAAAACACGCTATCGAGGAAGGTCTCTCTTTCCTTTAATGCAGTCCAGGTCAGGGTTTCGTTTAGGGAATTCTTTATTTGGTGTTGTGTATAACATAATCAAAATATAGTTCAGTTATAAACTGATAAAAATCTATACATTATTTTATGTAAAATGAATTTCATTTGAAAGAACATGATATTTTGTGCAACACAAGCCAAGAATAGTGTTTCATATACTACCAGCTAATATGATGTTGTGTATAGAGAAAGATAATCTTGGTAAAACATACAAAAAAATCCACCAAAGAAATTGAAAAGAATACTTCTTATAACATCTTGGTGTGTTACAGTGATTCATTGGTTGGATATAATATTGAATATAGATGTACCATATATATAATAAATCTCAGTATTTATACAATACTGGAGTTATTATTTTAGTATAGAAACAACAAAGAAAGAGTAAGTGGAAGAAGAAAAGAACATTGAAAGAGGTGATGAAATAATTACCTCTTCTTCAGGTTCTTCCTTTTGATTTAATCAATAGGGATCCTAAGGATAGCTTTCTGATCAAATTATGTCTTATAGGTTTATGTACGGGTAGTTGGGTGGAGATTTGAGAAAGGGGTTGGCCGATCAAAATGTCTTTGGATGTGAGAATTTGACTGAAGGTGATGTACCCTTTTATAAGAGAGGTGAGGGGAACTTTAGGAAGAGGTGGAAATATAATTTTTTTTATAAAAATCAATTTCTCTTACTAATAGCTCCAAATGGATTTATTTCTAGGATAATGTGGGGATGGTTCGAAAGTTTCTCAACAAATAGGTTTTAGAAAAGTTTTGGTCAACATATTAACCTTATATTTTATATTTATCTCTTAGTTAAATAGTTTAACATTAACCATGTCTTCTTGTATTATAATATTACACGGTTAATAAACATACTATAAAAATACAGGAGAACCTCATGTTGTTAATTAGTGACATATCTAACCTTATCTAAGTCTGTTCTTCAAATATTATATTTTTAGTATATTATATAATTTAATAAATTATTTTTTGTCTAAAAAACTCATTCATTTCAATTCTGACATTATTTAGCATTATGTTTTTGTGAAGGTTATAAAAACATTATTGCTATGAAAAAAATAAATTGAATCAACTCTATCATATCATATTAACCTATAAAATTCATGGATGGAATCAAAAGTTTAAATTTAAATTTTTTTCTTATTTATAAATTAAATATTTTTATTATTCATTAATAAGGTAATTATTTCATTGTCATTGTGTCAGAAATAAAATAAATTATTTAATTTATAAAAAATATAAATAAAATACTATGATGTAGGAAATCATTTTATATTTCTAATTATTAATAATAGTAAGATTTATCTTAAGTATATCCCTCTATTAAAAATGGTTTATTTTTTAAAATTTTAATTTAACACTTTGGACTCTTCTTTAAATAAAATATAACAAATGTTCTAATCTAACCCGAATTGATAAAAATGGTTCTTATTTTTGTTATATGGTTTATTTTTGTCGAAAATAACTTATCCAATAAAATTAGGACATGTTTTGGGGTAATTATAACATTAATTTTACCTCTAATTTCCCTATTTTCTTTTAACCGTGGTAAATAAAATTCAAAAGTTACTATTCACCAAAAATTAATTTCATCCTATTGAACCAAATTTTACATACTTATGTCAAATATATCTCTTGTATTTTTTAATTCAATTCACAAAAGCAGTAAAATTATGTTTTCTGCAAATTATCAAATGTGTCTAGAAGGTGGGTAAAAGGCGTTAAAAAGTTCAATAAAATTTTACATATATAATATTATTATAAATTTAATCCAATGAATTACATTGGGTTAATATAGATATTATGAATATATTTTTAGAATAAAATAAATTGAAATAAAAATAGAAATTATTTAAATAAAAATTTGGTTTTAGATAAAAATGTACTGTTTTTCACAAAACATAAAAAAAGTAATGCTTTTAGAAATATACAAAAAATTCACCATAAGCTAATTGTGAAACTCTGAAACAAAAAATACAGTCCATTTTGAAAAATATAATTTATAAAGTCTAAAAAATTGGGTATTACTTTTTATAACATATTTTTAAATGGCTAGTTTGATTGGCCGTGGTTGGCAAGAACTCGAATTTGCGTACATCACAAGCTATTGTATAATTCAATGAGAAGTGCATCATGGAAGCATATGGTTTTACATTCTCCCCTCAATCAATAAATTTCATCCTCGTATTTTATACTCGGGATTTAAATATAGGGATTTGATATTTCAAAATAACATTGTTGAAATCCTACATCAAAAAATCAATTACTGAGCCTCTATTTTAAAATAATTAAATATAATTATAAAGGTTTCCAGAAATAACACATACTGGGGTTCCATTTTGGAAAACATGGATTTGGAAGTGAAAAGTAACCATCAAGTTCTAAGGGTAATTTATTGAGAACATTATTTGGATAAAGTTAACAATCTGGAATCCATAAACTTGTAATGGGTTAAAAAGACTTTTATTAACTTGTGGGAAGAGTAAACGAGCAACTTTTTTGTTTTATGGTAATTTTCATAATATTGTGGAATTTACTTTTGAGATTGAATAAGAACATGAAGAGGTATACTTATTTAAAAGGTAAAGTTTCATCCTTTAATAAATTTCTACCACAAACTCATCTTTTCATCAATTGATGAGTATTCAAGATGACTTGGTAACACCTGAAGTGCTAGAAATAAATTATAGAGATTCACATAATCTAAATAAGATGACCTATATATTTCCGTTGACTTAAGACATTAACCAAAACCAAAATGGTTAGTATAATATTAGGTGATCCCCCAAAAAGATTGTCCTTTGGAAGAAATAAATACTATTCAAAACCTTCAAAATTAAACAAGCAATACCCAATGTTTATAATGATTTGATCACAAAGTCTTCCATGATAAATATTAAATTTTATTTCCACATAACATCGCCTACTCTTAAAGTCGAATACTTAAAAGTAATTAAAGGAATCACATATTCTCTATGATTGTTTATTAATTTGAATAAATAAATCAAATTTATTTATGTCCACAATACAAATATAGATTCTTCAAAAATAAATGTCCACTATTACTCCTCAAACGAAATACCATAGTTTTCTATTTTCCATAGTCATATAGTGCTCCCAAAAGAGAGAACATCTTCCAAAATAAAATTTATCACTTAATCACCAAACCACTTTCCTATAATAAGGATATCCATTTGATAAATCATATGTTCCCAAAATCAACATATTCATGATCTAGAAAATTATTTAAATTAAATGTATTTGTTATTCTAATTAGGGACATCACGTAGTCTAGTGGTAGGTGATAAATACCAGTCACACTTTGGTTGTGGGTTCGATTCCTATAGCATTGTCTAATGCAACCGGTTGTCAAATGGCCTTCTTGTTTTCCTTTTTCAAAATATATATAATTTTATAACATTCCAGAAAATGAGATAATTTCAACAAAAATAAACATAATATATTTTAACTATAAATGTTTTCTCATACCTCACATTTTCATCCCAATAAGTAATAACCTTTAATTACCTCAAATTCAACTATCATATAATCCCAAATAGTTCTTTAGAATTATATCCACAAAAGAAAAGATAATTTTTCCTCAAATAACATTTTGAAATAACAAACATCAGTGCTACACATACAAGAGGAATGTATTCCAAATTAATCTCATCAACAAATAGAATTAATTCTATGAAACATTTCTCTATCCATTTATTTACACATAGATTTTTTCTTTACCTAGAGGTTATCATATAGAATGGATCATTGACTTAAGTAATTCCCAGGCCCCTTAAATTTATGGAAAATGAATGTAAATGGATTCATAGGATGATTTTTATTTTCTTCCATAGTACTATTCAATTTTCCTCCAAAATTCATTACTTTTTGTCCTTATTTACCACACATAAAGTATTTATTTTTTCCATTGAGAAACATTACTTGGTGTCTCCTTCCACATTTTATATGTGATATTAATTGATATTTCATGTCTCTATGGTCTATACTGATGGTTATCTTATCATTATCCACCATTATCTTCTTTCATGAGTTTGGGAGTTGGTTAATGTATATGTTGTTGCTCATATTTTTGGGAAACTGATTAGGAATGAATAATATATCTTTTACGAATATAAAAATTCCATTTCATTAATTATTTCCACCACCATTCCCACCTTGTACATCATGTTAAATGTTACTATGACTACCTCACAATCTAGCCATTTAATTAAACCAGAAAGCATAGTTTGAGTAATAATAGTCATAAAATCATTTATAAAATATCATGAAACACTATTTTAAATATAAGAATCCTAAGGATTTAACAAAGGTTATTTATTATAATTTTATATTTAAATCCTTCAAATTGTTTTTTAATGAAACTGATAATTATTCTAGGAATATACCCTGAGAGTGTCAAACCAGATGCGCAGTAAGGCCCATTTTCATGTACTAGGATACCCTGGGTCTAGCCCGAAACTCCTTTTCGGTGTTTTCACTCCTAGATACATCTATTCCAGAACCATGTCCACTTGTAGTATCCAGATAGGGAAGAATTTCCTAGAAAACTCAGCAAATCTCTACATTACAAAAATTCTAAGATGTTCTTCTATACTAATTATCAAAGTAAATCTTAGGTTAATTTTCTCTAAAAAATGATTTTCTAAATATAGTTTCCAAGGATTGTACTAAACTTCCGCTGATACATAATTTAAATCCCTGAACCCTGATACCCAGATTCAGTGAATCATTACATAACAGTGGCATGATTATAAGGAATAATGTCATGAAGGACTGATTAGTTTAGTATCCTTGGATGTTCTAGATACATACATAAGTTTTAAATTACATTATGAAAAAAAAACATTTTTTATCCTTTTAAGACACTCATATCCCTTATCCTAACCTTATAGGTTAGTCAATATTTATTTTTGCGCATCCTAGG
This sequence comes from Viscum album, assembly GCA_963277665.1. Taxonomy (NCBI): domain Eukaryota; kingdom Viridiplantae; phylum Streptophyta; class Magnoliopsida; order Santalales; family Viscaceae; genus Viscum; species Viscum album. The sequence goes on from OY728133.1 coordinate 674,516,045, forward strand.
AAAAATTAATCATAAGAAATCGGTGAGCTCAGATCGTCAGAAAGGATAAAAATATAGCGGAAACTATCATAAATAATCATAAACATCTAAGAAAATGTACTAGACTAAATCATAATCATTTTAAAAATAAACAATAGTATAATATGGAAATGATAATTCAAATAATTATATTTATTTATTGACATGGATATTCTACTTGTTGAATTATCAAATGTAATATTAATAGGTAATCTCGTAATGATGTATTGCATAATACCAGACATCATAACCCCAATGTCGAGGCCTCGTTCCAAGAGTAGAAATATAAATTTTGATAGGGCCTTGTGCGAAGACACTAGTTTGTCTCATGAGACCTATGGATGCATCGAAGGGACATTGCAGGCCTCGCTCGTCACTTACTAGGTCCAATGCATATCTAATATTAAAAGGGTGAAACATAATCTTAATATTCGTATTAAAACTAGAATATGAAATGATAATAATCTAACCACAAACCATGAAGTGGTATAAAAATAGCACATCCACAATCCAAGATAACTGATTCAACACAATATTGACAGTTTTATTATAATAAATCAACCTCATTCAATTATAAAGTACAATAAGTATATTGACATAGATGAAAATAATCAGTATTATTATTTGAGATAAATATCACAATTTTTATTAAAACATTTAAAAGCTTCACGATTTATCAAAGAAGTCGTTTAAAATATATTTTTTAATAAAATTGTCCCATAAATATTATAAACTTTTAAAAGGAATTTAAATCCTAATAAAATTTTGTCCATATAAATTAATCTATAAAACCATTTATAAATCATGGTCATTAATGAAAGATGCTTGAATACAAATTACTCTGTAATAACATTAATCAAACAATTTTAATGTCATGATAACAATGGTACTAATGATATAATATGTCAAAGAAGAGTATATACTCAATATAAAAGTGAATTGGCACAGAAAATACAAAAGTCCTCAATGGAATGTAAATTGAGATGAAATCCCTAATAAAGATCGTATCCATAGATTAAGGATAAATAAATGACATAATTATGGGTGAAAAATATAAATAAACTCATTATGATTGTATATTAATTGTAAATGTTTAGGAGTAAATTCACACATATGCTTGTTAAAACAAAACCAAGGACTTGGATGTTTAACTCAATGAAGGGAAACTGAGTTAAGATTACCCTTATCAAGTTCATATCCCTGACATGAGATTTTACCAATTGGGTGATTATCTCAATGAAATGTATATCCACACAATGGGGAGTGTGAATTAACACATAAACATGTAGATACTGATTTCTCAAATAATCCTGGAGTAAAATAATCAATGAAGTTTGTGTAAAACCCAATGAGTGGAAATTGAAATAAGAAATTCCTTTACTGATTTGGTAATATATGAAAAATACACCCTATGAAAGAAGGATCAACCATTGAAGATGTAAATTACCATAAATTAAGGTATATTACACAAATAATACAATCATAGGTAGTACATACACCACATAATATGAAATATTGGAAAATATAGCATGAAACTCACAAGAACAAAATGTGAGATGAAAACCCATTACCTTTTACATTCCATTAGTGGTGGTTATGTTAACATCCTATATAATGGTTAAATAGTTTTTATTAAATTATAAAATAACCATATATATAAATATGATATCATATATTATCCTCTAATATTTCATGTTGATAATATCACTGTAGTATCATTGTTTCAGGTGTTAAATGATTAATTTTCCTTTATATGATTCATTACATAAGTCTTGATTATTAAGGATAGGATGTGTTGGATTCATATATAGAATAATATTATGATTTTAAAAATTATTTTTTTAATCATCCAATCATAATTATTCTTGAATGGTTATAATGGGGAATGAAATCTCATCGTGTCATGGAGACTGTAAGTCGTACATACGCACAAGCGACAATTTAATTCTATTCCTGGTGCAATAATATTTAATTTGATGGTATATTATATCTACATAATAATTAACATGTTATATTTATTATATACATCAATTATACTAATTATTATACCTATATATAAAATGAAGTGTTGAATTATAAATTACACCATGATGTGGAGATGGTAAGTTGTACGTACACATGTATGGTGACTTTTTCATTCATATGATGGATACAATAATGAATACAATTGTACCATATTTATAATAAAATCTCAGTATGTATATGGTACTAGATTTATTATTTTATTATGGAAACAAAATATAAATATTAAGTGGAATAGAAAATAACATTTAAAGAAGTGATGAAATAATTATCTCTTCTTCAGGTGCTTCCATTTGATTTGAACAAAAAGTGTCTTTAGGATGGATTTCTGATAAAACTGAGGCTTTTTGGTTGAAATGACTGTAGTTGGGAGGAGATTTTATCAGGTTTTGTCTAAGCCAAATGGATTTGGAGGTGTGAATTTGAGAGAAGGGGAAGCACCCTTTTATAAAAGAGACGAGGGGCACATGAGGATGATCTTAAATATTAATTTATTATAAAAATAACTTTCAATTTAAAATATCTCCAAATAAATTTATTTCTAGTATATGGTGGATACGGGTCTATATTTTCTCAGCCAATAGGTTTTAAACATGTTTAGGTCACCATATTAACCTTATCTTTTTTATTTACCTCTTAGTTAAATAGTTTAACATTTACCATGTCTTCGTGTATTTTTATATTAAATTGTTAATAAAAATACTATTAAATTACCAGAGTACCTAAAGTGGTTAATAAATGAAATATCTAACCTTATATAATTCATTTGGCCAAATTGTTTATTTTTTGGATATTATATAATTTGATAAAATAGTATTCGTTTTAAAAACTCATTTATTTCATTTTTTACATTATTTACATTTGGTTTTTTAATTCATAAAAAATGATTAATTTGAAACCATTACATTTAATTAACACTATCATGTCTTGTTAATCTATAAAAATCGTTGATGTAATAAAAAGTTTCAATTTTAATTTATTTTAAATTTATAACATCAAATATTTTAATCTTCCACTAATAAGGTAATTATTTCATCATCATTATGTCATAAATAAATGTAAATATATACTTTCAAAGAGTATAAATAAAATACTATTATGTATAAAATCTTTTTATCTTTATAATGAATATTTATAGTGACTTTTATCTTAATTATATATTTATATTAAAAATTGTTTAGCTATCAAAATATAAATTTAACACTTTTAACACTTCTTTAATTAAATTATATTAAATGTCCTTATCTAACACAAATGAATCAAAAAAGATCTTATTTTTATTCCTAAAATTTATTATGGTAGAACAAAACATATCCAATATAATTAGTAGATGTTTTGGTGTAATTATAACATTAATTTTACCATTAATTACCCTATTTACTTCTAACCGTGGTAAATAAAATTCCAAAGATACTATTCACCCGAAATTATTTTTGTCCTATTGAAGCACATTTTAATTACTGATGTCAACTGTGTCTCTTAGATTTATGAAATTCAATTCATATAAGTAGTAGAATTATATTTTATGCTAATTGTAAAATCTTACTAGAATATGGGTAAAAGATGTTAAAAAATTCAATAAAATTATATATATCTAATCTTATTATAAAATGACTCCAATTAATTACATTAGACTAATATAAGTATTATTTATATAATTTTACTATAAAATAAATTTTAAAAAAATCATTATTTAAATAAAAAGTTAGTTTTAAGTAATAATGTAGTGTTTTTCACAATTTATCAAAAAAAAATGAATATTTTAAAAAAATACCAAAAATTCACCCTAAGATAATTTTGATATTAATAATCTAGAAATGAAATCAATTTTGAAAAATAAAATTTATAAAATTTAAAAGATATAGTATTATTATTCATAACTAATTTTTTAAATCACTTGTTCAACTAGTCGTTGTGTGCTAGTACTTGAAGTTGTATACATCACAAGATATTGTATTATTGAAATAGAAGTTTACCATGAAACCTTGAGGTTTTAAAGATATTCACATGTATCTCCTTCAACATAGATTTCATAATCCTATCTAGAGACATTGAAACCATAAAATCACATAACTATTGTTTTATCCCAAAATTTATCTCCCATCGAGGGGGAAATGCCATAACAATCTCAAGAATGAAATTTGGGTACTCTTACAGAATCCTAGAAAACACTATTGGATAAAACTCCAACTAAATAAGAATCAAATAATCCATTAAGGAATTTAAGGACAAAACATTCCTGTGACCTATCTTATAGTCTCGATCTCCAATGAACATCAAAGACCATCTAGCATCATTATAATATACTTCCTAAATAAATCCATGATAACTCTGACTGAATATAGAAAGTATATGTTTAGAATGATTCTATATGGTTGTGTCCAAAAAACATATGAAGTCTCCTCAAGAGTGGTTATATACCAAGACTAGCTCACATAATCCGTATATATTATAAAAAAAAGCTCAACCTCCCACCGGAATAGTCAATGCCAGTAGAAATTTATGTATCTCCATAAAAAGTCCCAAATCAAGGACTGTGGTGGTGATATGAAGAATTGAATTAATATTTAATTAAAAAAACACTCCCCAAGTAAAAAATAAGGAATAAGTACATAGAATAAAGTATGAATAATCCAAAATAAGAATATCTAGAGAATATAGTTTACCAAAACCAACTCCACGACCTCTCTAACCCAAATAGAAACCACCTACATAGCCACACTGATCTCTATGAGGGTGAGGATAATCACATTGTTGTGCTTTACTTTCCAATAATCCCCTCTAATTATTGATATCAATATAACCCTTGTACTAATTCCATAACTCAAACCGCCGTAATGGAAAATTATGAAGTGGATTACCTGCCACATGTTACCTACTCAAAAAGGTCGGGAACTCTCACTAATGATGAACACATCCTAAAAAAGAAAAAACTTATTTTTGATCCCTTGGTAGGGCGTAAGATCCATAATCCCTTGTCAAATGAGAAGATGAGGGATGTGACCTACCACAAGCTATTTGAAAACACTTCTTTCTAGGAAAATGGGAACCCTAGACCACATATCTTCTACATATATAACAAAAAAGACTCCCCTTTTGTGATGATCTAGTCCTATAAGTTTTCCTGTCAATGACCTCTACTCTCACCAACACCTCATGATATGTTGGCAGTATAAACAGGGTGGCCTAGAATTAGTTATGTAGATAAAAACCTTCTTAAAATTCCTCTCCCTTTCCACGTAATCTATAAAAATATTCAAATCATATCAGAGTAGGAATATATAATGGATCCCAAACTATCGCACATTTTAACTCCCTTGTTGATGTCTAATCAGACCCATGTGACTCGGAACCACCACAAAAGGATGAAATTTGGAGAAAATTTTGTCTCAAAACTTATCCCATAAGACAAGTGACTCCTTCCGATCCATATGGAATAAGAACAACCATTTCATAGTTTCCCCACTAAGAATTATCAACATCATCAAAACCCAGTGCTCATTCCAAGAAAGGATTGAACTGAAGGATATCTCCACCTCTTACAACAAATTTTACATAAATATGATTGAAATTGTGTATTAGTAATTCTACATACTATGGGACTGAAATTCCCAGAGTTCCCACCCCTAAAGTGTTTTCATCGATGAACTCAACCCTATAGCGATATGCTGGAACATCCTGCTTAACATATTTTCCTGAACCTGACTAGGAAATCGACCAGGATCCATACATATAAAATAATAAAAATTTAAGTATTAATAAACCTTGAATATGGAATATTTAATATTAATTAACTAATGAATTAATGTTCAACTAAATCTCGAGGTCCACTAATTTCATACACAGGAACAAAGAAGAATGATGCATGATCATTTACAATGTCTTTATCCTGTAACCAATATCTATTAGATTAATAGGCTAAATAAAATGTTCACACATCAGATCGTAGGTGGCCCTAAATACATGTTCCCTAGTTGGAATCACTTGTTTACCTCAGTTACTGTGTTTATCTCACATTTTTTCCCTACTAACCCATGTTGTCATCATTAGTACTTATATATAAAATCCATCATATCCCTTAATAAAACGTATAATACCACTACATTATGACCCCCTCCACTAAATTTTACCCTCCTTTTATGAAAATGAGGGAATGTAGATAATTATTCCTAAATCTTACGTCCAATTCAACATGGGTTAGCAAAAAGCATCAAGTGTGTATCATACACAAAAATGGGAGGTATTACCCTATATGGTTGTGAAATGAGATATAATATACAAACAATTAAAAAATCATACTCATAATAAATTTATATATAGATCCCATCAAATATAAGTAGAACCTTATAAATGATAAACTACAATGAAAATACAAGTTCAAAAAATAAAATCCTCCAGAGCGACCTCAACACCCAAAAAGCTCATGAACTTCTCAACAATCTGATAATGATTAGCCCAATCTCTAACCAGATCCCATAGACAGGAAAAAAGGATATATATATGAATTTTAAGCATAAAATTTATACTTAGTAGGATTCTCACTCAATCCTCTAATGAATATAGTCAAAGGAATCATACAAATCATAGTGAAAAAAATTAATCTAACATGTCTCTTAATTTTGAATGATATATTAACAGACTCACCATTACCATCTAACCAAGTATTATATTGAAAAGACATCTAATATCCAATATAATATCATAGAAGGATCCCTACCACCACTTCTGTAATGGATTTAAACCCTACCCAAATGTTACACATCATGATCCATCACTCTCTAAAAGTAAGACAACCAATGGACACCAAGGATGCTATATCATACCACACATCATGTTCGTCACATCATCAAATCTTAAAATACCATGAAACTCGGTCATTACATTATATCATTATCCCATGAAACATGTCTAGATAGAACTGGGTTGTTTTTAGGATCCACAACAAATGTAAAGTACTATTCCTCATTCTAATAAAACCAATAACATACATATAATAATACATAGGATATATATATGGAGATATATGTGTATGAAATAACCACAAGACATTATATCCCAATGTTCATATATATGAGAAAGGTAACCATCATGTACACTAGAAAATAATACTAACAGAAAAAAGGAGTGGGAATGAGGGGTAGTCAACCATCCATTCCTCTCCAACCTAGATATTAGGGAAAACACCCTCCTAGAGTAGAATGCTTTCTATTGTCCCTACCAACATGGGTGGGGTAAAATATGAAATCATATAACATACATGATATAATTTGCTCAAAATCTATATATAGGTATCAAACTAGTCTTAGGCTCAGTTAAAACAATTGTCACATGGACAAAAAGTTGATATCACTAAGGGATATATATCCTATAAGCATAGAAAAATTTATGAAGACTTTCAATTATTTAATTTTGTTAAACATTAAACATAACTTTAATAAAATCATTAACCAATTACCATGTCATCTAGGAATAAACCAACTTATCCCATGGTTTGTCGAGATTTATAGATATTTTCATTCCATTAAACCACAAACTCGTAGGATAAAACATTTAACATTCATTATAATTCATTAATTTACTTGTACTCTATGACTCATTCCAAGAAAACATAATGACATGTATAAACCATGAAACCCATCTGCATAAAGAAGTGGGGAAGTAAATGTAGGAACAAACAAACCTATTATCTATCTTTTAATGGAAAATCATTATCAAGCAAGCATCCAAAATTTAATCCAAACAATAATGGGAAAGGTCAAATTCAAATCATTTCATCAATCTCAATTCTATAAATAAAAAAAATTCATATCAACATCTATGCCACCATAATAGGTGCCAAATACTACCACAAACTGGGCCTCCCGGAACATATCTCTTCAAACTATTAACCATCATAGGCTTAAATAGAATCATATAACAAGACAAATCATCTAGAAAAAACACACTATACAATAAGGAAACAATAAATAGTCAATATAGAATACGGTCCCCAAAACTAAGGAATCCATACTTCAAAATAAAATAGGCTCCCGAGACCCTAATCATTTATCTATATCCAATAATCATATCATTACCATCTTGAATTAATCGATTCATTTATCATAATTTACAACAACAATTTACTTAAGGAATCAACTATGAACAAATATAAGTTATTTAAACATGTCTTCAATAATAAATTCAATTTTTATCAAAATTTCTCTAAGATAAATATCATTTAAACAATCATAAATAATCTATTATTTTTAATCAAATTTTGGGAAACATTTTAATACAAAACTCCTCTACTATTTTTATTACACAAGAATGACTATATTCTTTATTCCTTATCAAACAAGAAATTCCATATTTATGTTCCTTAAAAAATTTCATCTTATTAAACAAGATAAAACATAGAAAACCATGTTAATTAAAATAAAAAACATAGATACCACAATATTAAGAAAACATAGATGCAAAATGTTATCAGGGTCGAAACACATGTGATCACTATAACCAAAACCAAACATCCATATTTAATATTGATTAATATTCTTTAAGGATAATTTTTATTGGTCATATTGAGTAACTCAATAGGGGGATGAATATAGTTCCCAATTAAAATTTCGGTTATTTTTTTTAATAAAATACCCCTTGTAAAATAAAAGTGCTAAGATAATAAAAACAAAAAATTGATATAGTTGTAGATCTTTCAAAATATTTATCAATGAGTGATTAGAAATAATTTTAAAAAGTGTAGGAAAATTATATTATATTTTGAAATAAATTTACTTAATAAAATATTTATATAAACACTAATTAAAATTAAATATAAAATATTTGGTTATGATTATAGTTTAAAACGAATTATTTTTCATTCGTTGAAATGGAACAAAACAGACACATAATGGAATTTAAACAAGGAGTTCATCCCAAGCCAGTACCAAATCAAATCCACTTGGAAACCACTCACTTCCAGTGAGAGTAAAAAAATATAATCTTGATCCATAACATGGATTTGGTAAATAGAGAGTGGATAACTAGTAATCCATGCCATGTAGGGGCCTCTTGAATAATAACCATGGGAAGAAAATAAACACATTCCAAAACAGGACCACTTCCATAAACACTGTGGGTATACATATGAAAATATATAAAAGAAGATATCTTTTACCATCTAGTTATTGTGAATGAGATAGTTCTAGTAGATAAAATGGTGAAACAACACACTTCACCGAATATAAATGAAACAAATAGGAATAGAAAGTAGAATGATATTGAGAATATAATATTTCCCAGTTTGATGTGATCTAAAAGATTGACTATTCTGAAAAAATTCTAGGAGACATGATTGAGTAAATTTCTTAAAATCATACAATAATACATGGAATCATATGATCCCTTTTTTATTACTATAAGAAAATATTTTAATGTTTTGAAAGCTCTACTCTTTCATTGACGTAATGTAGGAAAAATGATGGATGTAAATTTCTTCAGTATGTGGCACACTTGATCATCTGTTCACCCTCAGCCAAGATTTAATTATTGTACTCTGTATTTTCATATCACGCCGCAAAAGGGAATGTTGTTTGAATATATAAAGATGCATGATGTAGATTCGTGTAATGAATAATCATAAATCCTCGTCATCCTCATACTGATTTATGACATAGACATTAATGATCCCTAAAATATTTATGGAAATAATTATAATATAACTCTTGTAATTAATTTAATTAATATAGCTATTGAAATCAAATAATTAATGTATCCCAAAAACGGGATGATGAGTCAATATGATGATGAAATCTTTTTGGTGGTGATTCAAGCCAATAGTGAGTCAGGCTAGAGGTAAGTCATCTGTCTGTAGGTCATGATCAACGATGACTCATCTCAGTGGTGAATCATTCCCAATGGTGACTAATCTCATTGGTGACTTGTCTTAATGGTTACTCGTCGTAGTGAATAATCTTCTCAATGGTGACTCATATCAATGGTGACTCCTCTCAATGTTGACTCATCTCAATAGTGACTCATATCAATGGTGACTTGTATCAATAGTGACACATCTCAATGTAGACTCATCTTAATGGTAGGTAAATTATGGAAGTATCTCATCCTAGCAGTGACTCGTTTTTTTGTAGTGACTCAACTCTAAGCGTGAGACCTTTCTGGAAGTGACTCAAGTTCAATAGTGAGTCTTTTCGAGTGTCGATTTAACATCAATAGTGAGTCAATTTATCACATGGATAAAATATAATCAAACTAACATATATTATAAAGATCTATCATAAATCATACAACCCATTATAAACATAATTATAATGATTTTGTGATCATTAGATAAAGGGTTCAGAAATCTCCTTATTATTGATGATCTGAAATCAGGGCATTTTAGAAACCATGTATTAAATAATAATTAAAATAAGATATATGGAATTGAAAAGGTTATTATATCTTCTCAAAAATTCAAGATTTTATTGTGATAGTTTGATCATAAATTTTAAAACATAAAAACAAGAACATAAATTAATTAAAACGGTATCATAGATTTTGAGTATAAAAGGTATCAATGTCATGGTATCCATAATGATAAATTTAAGAATTGATAAAATAATTAACATAAATAATGAATAAAAGGAACATTAACTAGTCGTATCAAATATATTCTATATTGATTCTCCCATTTTGGGATTATAAAAAAGTAACAAGAAGAAATATTAAATTTTATGAGACATGAAAAGGATAAAAAGATGGCATCTATGAATGACACAAGGAATAATTATACATATAATATGGCCCCTATCAAAGTAAAATCTTAATCTCAATAACTTCATGGCTAGGGTAGTTGGAACAGAAGGTTTCTTTTCCCTTATCAGATGAAAAAATCATAGTGCTAGAGGTTGAGGTTGAGGTAGTTGTTGTAGGCACAAAACCAGAAATTATAGGAACAAAGGTAGAAGGTGGAATATCCCTGATTAACTATGACTGATTTTACTAAACTACTTATATTGGAGATAATCTTAGAGGAAAAAACATTGTAAATATAGGTTCATTTGGAATCTGAGTAATAGTTGTTCTGAAATACTCATGAGTGGTAGCTAGAGTAGTCATATGGAATGTCACTAGAATGGACTCATGGAAGGCCACAATAGTTTGAAACACATGTAGGAAATTATTTGTCAGATTGACGAAGTCTATGACGATATTTACTCCATGATCCATGGATCTTAAAAATTATTGCTTCTACTCTATCATCATTTGAAGAACTATAGTCATTTCTTTCGACTCACTGACTAGATACTTGAAATCTCTGGTAACTAGAGTAAATCTAAAGTTTTCAAAATGAAAATTGAATTGTAACATTAGAAAATTATTGGTATAGTTCTATGATGGATAATACTTGATATCATTTTTATAGATTCCCTATCATTACTTTTTTCATTTATAAATTCTCTTACCATCCTATAAAAATGATATTTATTATATTTAATATTTCACAAACTCTTATGATAAAAATAAAAATCAACTCTCGAAATAGCATGAAGCTCCTAAGAAAAAACTGATATGATAAACTCAAAATCCAAGGATGGAGGTGGAGCACTATAAGTATAAGTTTATAGAGATAGAGAGTCAAAAACAATCAACACAATAGCCAAAATTTCAGAAAAATAGGACTTCATCTCTTCCATCATAGTCTTCAAAGACTCCAATTCATTAGCTATATTTTTATTTTCTATCTCTAATTATTGAATGTGATGAGAAATCATGCGCTGAATGTGGCGTACTACCATCCCAAACATATATCTAGAATCTATCATACTAAGCTATGTGACTAAGGGTGGTTGATTCCTATGAATCCTATCATAATCAATATAATTCCTATCACTATCATACTCTAGGTAAAATCTAGTAACAACATCAACGGGCATAGAAGTAATAATAAGTAAATTGGTAGAAACTCTATAAATAGTAGCATCTACTGGCTTTGATCTATAAGGATCATCTAAAAAACATATCTGAAGTTCCCTTACATCATCTATCTAATGAATCATTGATCCCTCGAGATACATCTCTACTCGAACTAAAATATAACGTCCACCATTATTTGGTGGGGTCCTCTCATCAACATATAAATATAAATAAACCATGTTGAGTATCAGAAATCATGGGTATCTATCTTATTATTCAAAATATGAAACTCTAATTCTGAATGAAGATACAAAAATAGGCTCAAAACAATTGGCTTAACATAATGACTAACAAGGCTTCAGGATTCATCCCCCTAAACTAATTACCTCAACTCATCTCTAACAACTTCATCAAAATCTCAATCCAAACTTGGTATCTCCTTATATCTATAAGAAACAGACAAGCATGGAGAAGAAACATGTTCCTGAGGCCTCTCTTTCTCATCAAGCCTATCATGACCATCACATCCACCTCCACCACTATAACCTCTATTATTATCATTTCCAACATCTTTATCATAATGTAATTCTTTTTCATCACCTATTTCTCCTTCAACATATACTTGTTCATCATTATTATCATAATCTCTTTCACTCCCATTATTCACCACCAGGGATATATAAATGTTTCTTTATAGTATTTGGAAGATTCTATTGTATATTTTTCTTCTCTAGACTCTTTTTTTTATTTTTAATCACATAATTCTCTCAAAAGAGTATCTCTAACATGTAGAGACTTAGAAGGACAAGATAGACCAAAAGTGATAGGTGGGCTATTAAGTATTTCTAGGTTACTACACTCCATGATAGATATTTCTGTTTCATCATTATATTCTTATTTCTATTCATTACAATAAAAAACCACTTCATCTAGTTCTAATCTAGTATTATGTAGAATTGTTGATCTAGAAGGCCGATCAATAGGATTTAACTACACAAAAATCATATCAGCATCAACAACACAATTTCTCATCCATGGGATCTAATTAATATTCATTCTCTTATAGATATCCTTGGTCAAATAGAAACCTCAATAGTTTACCATGATTTCTTCTTCCCGATCCACCAATCCCTTGGACTACAGCATGGCCGAAATGAACTTGGGATAAATTAGAGAGTTTGACCTAGAATATTTATTACACATATCCATAATATAAATGATCAAATATCTGCATACATTAATTTTTTCTCTGGTATTAATAATGTATAAAATATATACATCATGATGTCAAATTGTACAAAAATACCTTTTTCTCAAAAAAAACATGTGATGAAAAAATTGAACAATAAATGACAATCCCCATCTGACTCTATTGCATCTAGTATACTTAGGGATCCATATCTAATAAGCATATCCAATGAATTTTAATATATTAACGAGTTAATGCCACTCATAATGGACCCTTAATAATCATTTGAAACTCATCTGTGAAGAACATTGAGACATATGTCCCGTATAATTGAAGAGAACAAAAACATTTGTCCTTTTATTCTGCTTTATAAAAAGTATTTATATTTTCAAAAATATAAACTCAACATTCTGATAAAACTAGTCCAATAAAACAAGATAAAATTACCTCTCATTATTGAAGAACCACTCTACCCATCCTTAGTCTTAGATAACTTTATGCACCCATGATCTGATCGACATCAACCAATTATCATTTACTTCTTTATTAGGTACCACTATTCGACTCTCATGAGAATGGGTCCACGGATTGACAACTATTCGAATCAAATATCCTCTTCTCTTCATCATGGGACATGAATCATCAGTAGACAATACAGAATATTTCATCACTCTAACCATCACAAGTGTTTTTGAAGGTTCATACGAGGTCATGTAAAGGTGAATGGTTGAGATAGAAAGGCATAAAAAGGTTTCAAGGTCAATAGGTAGGAGGGATAGAGATTCCAAATTAGACTAAGGGTATAATTTATATCATTTAGGGATTTGAAAATCTAATGTCAAAATAATATATTTAAACAAAAATAATTCATTAATTAACACAAAAATAAAAATTAGAAATGATGACTTAATTCCAACGTCGGATCATCCAACAGTGGGTTATCCAATGGTGGGTCATCCAATGTTGGGTAATCCCATGATGGGTAATTTATAATAGTGGGATATCCAATGGTGGTCAATTTACAATGGTGGGTAATTTACATTAGTGTGTCGCCAAAATTTACTTTTAACCAAAATTTATCATGCCTAATTCATGTTTGATGTAGTTTAATCTCTGAAAATTAAACAAATTAATGATAATAAAATTTATATGATCATCAATTTCAATTTATTAAAGAGTTATATCACCTTCCTGAAAATGATCTCAAAAAAAGAGATGTATTACTTCAATATGATTTGTTCTAGAGTGAGACAAAGGATTCTTATAGATAATTATAGCACATTTGTTGTCACAATAAAATGGGAAATTTCTAAATTGACATCCATAGTCTAGTAGATTATGTTTCATCCAAAATAAGTGACCACAATACTATATGTAGCTATGTATTTAGATTTAGTATTAAAATGTGTATTTTTTTCTATTTTTATTACACCATTATTCTAGACATATTCCCAAAATATGACATGTTCCAGAATTTCTTTTTTCTACCTCACATGCAACCAAAAAACCAGCATCCCAATAGTTAACTAATTCAAATTCTAGTCCTCTAAGGTATAGAAATTATAAATTGGTTGTGTATTTGATGTATTTGAATTCTTTTAACAACTTGCATATGCGACTCTATTTTATTTTCCTGAATATGAGAACACATAAACATACTAAAAATAATTTAATACTAGTTAACAGTTATGTAGAGATGAAAAAATATAATATCTCTATAATTAGATTGATCCACTGGTTCTCTAGATTTATCAAGATCCAAATTACAGGTGGTATAGATATGAGTGTCACTACTCTAATTTCTTTCCAAACAAAATGTTTTAGAATATCTATGATGCACTTAATTTTATATAAAATAATTCATTATTTATTTTAAAAATTCATAAAACCAAGAAATATTTTATGTTCACCCATTAAACTAATTTCCAAGTTACATGGCATCATTTATGAATAATTATTACCCAAAGAGTTTTTATAAGATCCAATGATAACATCATCTACATAAATTTGAATAATAAAAACATATTTTGAAATTATTTTTAGAAAAAGGGTAAGATGAGATATAATTTTTAAAAATCATTTTAAATTAGAAAAGTACTTATCCTATCATAAAAATCTCTATGAACTTTTTTAAAAATGTATAAATCATCTGTTAACTTAAAAACAAAACCTGGAAAATTAGGATTTTAAATACCATGTGGTTTTTCCACAAAAAATACTCAACTAAATAAACATTCAAGAATGGAATTTTTACATCCATATATATGGTTTTAAATCAAAATGATCTTTATAAGGAATAATTATTATTATGTTATAATTTATAGATATAGTTGCAATGGTTTATACCCTCTTCTTTTTTATACCCTAGTGAACCTATACTAGACATATTTCTTAAAATAGAACCAGATTAATCAACCTTATTTCAAAAATATTCATTTAGTTTTTATAATATAGTATTATTTATGTATATAAAAAATTTACAAAACATTATTTCATAAAAAATGTTTATGTTCATCTTTCATATCCATAATAAGAATTTACCATTAATTTAATCGATGATGTCCTTAGGATCATGTTGTGACACGAATGCTTAATACATAACCCGATTGCAAATAAATGATAAAGTCTATGTGCCTATATCATGGTTTCATAATTAATCATCTATAGGGTGGTATTTAAGAGTCATGATAGCTCTATAAAAAGAATGTTTGGTTATCTCAAGGTCTTATATAGGTACATGTTCATGTTCTATAAGTTCCTCAAAATATGATGCTTTTTTCTTCATATTTTACTACAGTGTCAGAATGTTTTCCATTTATGTCCAATGAAGAAAATTCATCCTCATGGTTTTATATGCTTGTTTTAAGATCATGTCAATCTTCATCATTTACAATAACAAGAAATAACTCTTCCATAGTCTTGTTTCTTTTATGAAACACCCTATATGATTTACTAGTAGTTGAATAATTGAGGTAAATTCCATCAATGCACACAGTTGAAAATTTGTGCAGATTATCCGTAGTGTAATTTATAATGTCTCTGAACCCCAAAAATGTAAATGAATTAACCATTTGATTTATATTTTTACAAATTTCATTAGGTTTTTTATTAAAATATGTATTATTAAGAAAATATTAATCATATAAAAGTATTTATTCATTGTCTTTACACAAAAGTAGACATACAAGTAATATTCACTAAGCATTATCCTACCAATCTCGGGATGTTTCCTATTTCTTCATTATATAACTCAATTATAATACCTTTTCCTAGGAGTGGAGAAATTATTGTTATATAAATTTTGGGAGTAAATGGATTCAAATACTATATTTTAAAACTCACAACCATGGTCACCTCTTAAGGTCTTAATCCTATGTCCACATTAGATTTATACAGATCCGGTATACTTGGTTATATAAGAATATGATTCCATTTATAGGATATAATGAATACCCAAGTATGGCTAAAATTTCACATACAAGTATATATACATAGTTCTACCCATTTAAACAAGATACTCTAGATGGTCCAATGAAATCCACGTGAACTAACTCAATAGGTTGAGAAGTAGAAACTTTATTATAATATTTGAACAATATTTTGTGTTATTTTCCTTTTTGACATGGGTCATGCACATTATCATTTTGTAATTAAAGTTTATTTATATTATTAACTATCCTATTAATAGTGAGATTTCTGAGTGAGTAAATTTTGTATTGTACTAGTATAATATGCTAAAAATAATATTCCTTACAAAAAGAAAATAAAAAAGAATATGTATAAGAAAATAAATAATCAAGATTAACAAATATACACATTTCATTTCTCAAAAAAGTAAATACTAAAAAACTATTAGATTCAAAAAAATTACAAGAATTGTTTTCAAATTTCACATAAAATCCATAATCATAGAAGTATGACTTGGTAAGAATATTATACTATTACCATAAAAAATATTTATTAAATTAAAACTAAATTTGAACGACCTATTTGGACTAGGTCAATTATTTTTTCCATTATAATTTTAACCAAAGGTAGCACATACACAATCATACCTTATTAGGTTCTTGAATATCGATAAATATTATATCATATTTAATTAAAAGTATCTATCTAGGTACCATTGAATCTTACTAGAAATCTTCCGGAAAGTTCCATATAAAACAATTTTATAACGAAAATTATTTTGGTTCCCAAATTTTCTTGGATACATAAATGTTCTTAATTAGGGATTTAGGAACCCATATTTGATTAGTGGGTTTCCTATAACATTATTGTAAGCTATTAGAAATAAAAACATTATTAGATCCACTTGAAAAATAACATGAAACATAATATCTATAACTGTATTTTAGACCGAAAGTAATATTTATTATTATACTTTTTCCAAGATGATATCTAATACAAGTGGTTTATTTAGGTGTGACTTGTTTTCATAGTATTTAAGGGAGAGATTATATACCATTAGTAAATCACACTTTGTAGTTAATTACAATATATTTATAAATTTTTTTTCTATATTTTCATTGAGTGGTCGAGCATTTTTCTATTTTTCTAAAGTTAAAAAAGTTTCAATATCTACAGATAAAGAATGATTTTTCTTCAAAATTTTATACTTATCTTTAAACTCATTGAATGTATATTATTTCATATTAAGTATTTAATAATTACTAAAATTTTAAATTTTTCTTCATTATTATCCTCTTCAAAAATTGAATTATAAATATAAATGATAGTAGAAACAATAGATATGTTTATCATCACTAACGAATTTTCACTATCTGTATATTCTCCATGAGTAAATTATGAGTCACTTAAGTTATCCTAATAAGAAGTCTAGGTGGATTTCAATACATTATTATGTTTTATATCATTATCAACATAATTACTATTTTTATTTCAATTTGGGACAATCATCCATGATATAATCTTTTCTTTTTTCACTCGTAAAAGGAAATCTCATTTCTACTATCATCCCTTTTCCAATATTTATTCCAATTTCTTCTATTAGACTACATTCCCTTATAGCTTGGATTCCTGAATAATTTATTCTTCTTGTATAATTTCATAAAACACTTATCCAGATGGGATATTTCATCATCTTTGGAGCATTCATATGTAACATTTTTCTTTTGTTTTTATAGAGTAGTATTGATGGTTACATATTTCCTATCAACTTCATCTTCCCCGTCACAATTAACATTAATATCTTCCATGTACATAACTAGATTTCCTATCTACTAATTTACAAGTAGTTTAATAATGTCACATGATTATATTACTGAACATAATATCCTCTACATATCTCTAGAATACACCTTAGTAGTTTCATGATTATTTCTTTGTCTGAAACTGGATTTCACAAGGATCTCATTGTAATCACTATCTCATTAAAATTGAGATACATATAATATAATAAGCTCATAAGATTTCATAATTAATGTATCTTATTTAATTTTATATGTATTTAGTCTTATTTTTATATATTAGTTATTTCTTCATGTAAAATTGCTCATGTGTCCCAAATTTCATTTGCAGATTTACAAGAAGTTATCCTATTAAAATATTCATTTCCTAAAGAATAGTAATTGGAAGTCATGGATTTAAAATTATTGTTAAATTAAATTTTATTAGTATCAACCCATGAATCTCTCTAAATCCAATACTTTCCTCTATATTAGTCGATATTTCAATGATTGTGGTTTAAATAGAAATTTTAATCGTTATTTACCATTGAGAATGGTTATTTAGATTAAACAAGGGTGTTGTGAAGGTAGGCAAATGTTCTTTTCTATTATCAATTTAACAAACTAAATTTTTAACAAACAAAAATCAAGGATATTTACAACAAAACTAATATCATATATGAAATTTATTTTAAAAATATTTGGTACTAATGTTTTGTCAGAGTGAGTAACTTAAGAAGGGGTTGAATAGAGTTTGAACTATTTTTTTTAATGCTTTTCAATAAAATACACAAAACCAAAAAAAGTTTCAAACCAATAAAATAGTAGATCTGTATAGTTTATGTTATTTGAAAATATTTCTCAATGATTGATTATGTATTAGTTCAAACAATATACGAAAATTACTTTTATTTTTTATATATAATTTCTAAATAAAATAATTATATAAACACTAGTTAATATTAACTATCAAATTAGTGGTTTTGTTTAATGCTTAAAAAAATTCAATTTAAATATTTTAAATGAAACAAAATAAAACGCACAATACAATAAAAACATGGGGTTCAATATCAAGATGATACATAATCCCCTCCACTAGAAAATCACCTACCACTAAGAATATTATATAAATATAATAATGATCCAAAAACATAGATCAGGTAAATAGAAAACTACTAACCAGCTATACAAGACATACACAGACCTCTTCTACAATAAATATTGGAAAAAACCAAAATTCACACACGTACATCTTCTACAATCACAATGGTTATACATTTGAAAAGAGAGAAAAGAAGATATCTTGTTTCATCTAGTTATAAAACTGGAGAAAATGCATGTTTATAAATAGGTTAATAACAAACTACTCACAATATATACAAAAAATTGAATAGGAATGTATAAATATGTAGAGATGATAGTGTTTCATGGTCTGATGTGCTATGAAATCGTGAGTCTTCTTGTATGTATATTAGAGAGAATCTCAAGATGTTTTTCTGAAACATGTAGTGAAACAAAGCATCATATGCCATATTTGTTATTACTATAGGAAAATATTTGAATGCAATGAAAGCTAAACCATTTCACATTCATAATAAAGGTAATAATGCTTCATGTAATTTTATTCAGTAAGCGGTAAATTTGATCATATTTTTCACTCATCCAATATTCCGTGCATGTAGTATGTATTTTAATATCACAACACATATGGGAATGTTGTTCTAATATTTGGAAAAATATACATGGAGGAGAGTCATTTAATGAATAATCATCAATCATATTTATCCCCATACTAGAGTTTTCCATAGACTATAATGATCCCAATAAAAAATAAAAATATTATTATAGAAAAATTCTTGGAATTAATTGAATTAATATATCCATTGGTATTATTTAATAAAAATATCATAAAATAGTGATAGTGAGTTAATATAATGGTGACTCGTGTATGAATTTGGGTCATGACTATGGTGATTTAGGCTGGTGGTAAGTCATTTGATGCTAGGTCATACTCAGTTGTAAATCATCTTACTAGTGACTCATTCTCAACAGTGAGTCATCTCAATTGCGACTCGTCTTAAGGGTGAATCACTTCAATGGTGACTCATCTCAATCGTGACTCATCTTAATGATGATTCATCCTAATGGTGAACCATATCAATAGAAACCATTATCAATGGTGATTAATATCAATAGTGACTCATCTCAATGGTGACTCATATCAATGGTAGGTAGTATTTAGATGTAGGTCATCTTGGTGGTGAGACCATACTTGAGGAGAAGCTTTTCTGGTAGTGACTCAATTGTATCGGCGAGTCTTTACTGGTGGTGACTCAACTTCAATAGTGATTATTTTCCACACATAGCCAAAATTTCAGCACACTTCATTATATTATAAAGTGATATCATAAAATATAAAACCCATTAGAAACATAGTTATCAATATTTTTTTATCATTAAAATAAGGGTTCCAATAATTCCACTGTCACCCAAATAAATGAAGCATGCTAATGTTACAATTCAATATATAAAAATATGAGATAAAATAAATCCCCTACCTCAATTTATAAGTTCAATGTTCTTTACCCCAAAGCAAGATATTTAGGATTATACACTACCAAAAGAAACAACACAAATATGAAAGAATACTAGAAAAAACACATCATCTACAAACTATCAATAGCCTTGCTCATATTATACCCAAAAATTCAGGGAATTTCCAATATAAACATCCTAGTAAAAATAAGAATGTTGGGTGAAATAAAACTAGAGAAAACGGTGTACTTTGAACTAAAATCATTCAATTATCCATGATCTAAGGTAGAAAACACAATGATATTATCAATAGTCAGAACGGGATAATGAAAAAATACATACCATACATCAATTTCTTACAATAAAGCCTCAATGTGAGATATTGACCAACGATTCCCTTGGTTCATTCAATGCATCTAAAAATTATTGAACAATTAAATAGTGTGTGTAAATTGATTAATCAAGGATGAATCTAACTAAAATGACATTCAAGACCCCCATAAATAGATACATATTTTTTTATTTGAAATAATAAATATGCAAGGAAAAAGGTTTTGATTTCATACATTTCAAATCAATATTGACAACCTCCATGACTTATACCATATCGTGGACATGGATGGGGTGTTATTGAACACTACAACCCGAAATAGCTAGTTCTAAGGAATGTTTCCTATACCATGTAAATTTTCCCCTCACATTTCCTTCCAAATAATCTTAAAAATTCATTTACAATAAGTTTTATTTCATAAAATAGATGTATTATAGAGATATTACCAGAACAACACCGTCACTATCCATTTTCCCTTGTATTAATTTCAAACAAGAGTAAAGAAAAAAACAAAAACTCTAAAATATTATTACAAGTCTTGTTTTTGCTCATGGTTCACCAAGCACTACACAAATAGACCATAATGGAAAGTATATGTCATCAACCTATACATAGTCTTCACTATACCCATCATCAGGGCATGGTGACACCCAAAATTGATAATACCACTCTAAAAGCCTCCATAACACCATAAAAATACTTTAATACATAAAAAATACTTTGGAAACTGTAATGTAAATTTTGTAATGGGATTGACCATTACAAACATGGTCAGCCTCTCTATGTTATTTTGGGATTATGAAAAAAATTCCCTCAAAATGTTAGACAAGAACTTAACTGATTGAATAATTGAGAAAAGAGTAATAGAAAATAAAATATAAGGGATAATAATAAGTGAATAAAACTATAATGTTTATTAATCATGAAAACAATTATTATATTGTTATTATAAAGTAGTTAAAGTGGGTATATAGGGAGTCCAACATAAGGGATTTTTATTTGAAAACATATTTTTAATGTATTAAGTTTTTCATTATATTTCCCTTTATATCCATGTAATTTAAAATGTTTAATGTATTCTATTATTATAAAAATATATATATTCAATGTCATTTTAAACCATGTTTTACTTTTTCTTTATCAAGTTTTTAAATGTTTTCCAAAGGGATTATTTTTTACATTTAGAGAAACATATGAAAGGATTATTTTTAACATATAATGAATGAGATAAATTCCCCTTTTCCATGAACATTATTATATCATAATATTATTATTTATGTTTTCATAGTTTTGAAAATAATATCCTAATTTACATTCATCAAGTAATTTTTGATTTATATGTTTTTAAGGAAAATTAATTTTTATCCTTCTTTTTACATTAAGCCTAAGAGTTCTTTTTTCATATGGGTTAAATAGAATAATTTATTATATTTTATGCTGGAAATGCAATATTAAATGTTATTTATGTATATTATGGTCATTTAAAATTTTTCATTATGATGGGTGATCTAGATATAGCTATCCAATGAACTGGGTAATGATAATGTTCTCCAATGAAATATATTGGAATTAACAATGTAGATTGTTTGATTTCTAAGAATTATTTAATAGTTTTTTTAACAGTGATATTAAAATGATTCCCCATGGTACCTACATTACTTTTCTATGGTTTGAAATTTGTTTCCATTTATGAACTTTGATTTTAAATGGTATGTTAATGGGAATATATAAATAATAATGTTTGTAATCATTATATGTGTAAAAAATTATATTTTGAAAGAAATTGATAGCAAGAGTACCCATGATTAACTAGAAAACATCATGATTATTATTTTTAAATTAATATTTCATATGATATGTTTTGTGAAAATATTTTGGGAAATAAATATTATTTCATGATTAAGAAAATAATTTGTTGAGATCAAAATTTACATTGTATGAAATGGAATATTTTAATATGGGATTATATGTTTTTCAAAATAGAATAGTCAGTTTCATTATTTTGTATCTCTTATTGAGAGTTTTTCCTTGAATTTTTTTAAAATAATCATAGAGCCTAAGGATGATTATGAACTATAAAAATGTCTATATTTACTGAATGGGAATTTACATTTTATGAAGGGAATATGTTTTTAATGAAATGTGATTTTAAATTTATGTATGCTATTTTCTTCAAAATAATTATATTCAGTTAAAATTTAGACATTTTATGATAAGGGTTTAGTATTTAAGGTTTTACCCATGTTTATAGAACTCTAAAATGAAAAGATCCTTGAAATGTCAAAAATTGAAACCCTTGTTATAAATCATGTATTTATAGCTTGTTTGGGATTCATGATGATATAGTTGGTATCAAATGATATGTTTAAATAAAAATAGAGTTTAGGATGTTTTTAAGATAAATGATTTAGGGGATGATAATATATGGATAATATTTTCATGAGAATAATTTGAGGGTATCGATGTTTATTCATGTAATCTATGCATTTTTAGAATGGTTTTCCGTATAGTAAATAGGGTAAATGAATTAGAAAAGGAATATTATGGAAAATATCATTCCAAATTACAAAAATGGTGTGATTGGAATTGGAATATAAGTTTCTTAGCTATATTAGTTAATCAAGAACATTAAATTTTTGGTTGTACCGATTCCAGAGAGAGATATAATACTTCATAGAGAGACATATCTATAATGGAAAATTTCATAATATAAAACCCAATATATTTTTGTGGAACCATAGATCCAATAGTAGTTTATGGATAAAAATTTTTTATAAAAAGATATTATAGGCTATGGGTTATTCTGAATGATATGAGTAAATTCGTTCCATTGATCATTTTGGTGGTGGAACTGATCAATGGTGGTTTCTATTTAAGAATACAATGAGGAAAGATGTGATTGATGCATTCAACTAGATAATATATAATGATATTTTTCATGAGATATATTTCCAAATATTTTTTATATATAGGATTAAAAGGTTATTTTTGGAGCTGAAGAAAAATGATTATCACTCTATTGCTTCTTATGAAGCTAATTTTACTAGATTTTCCTGGTATGCAGCAAAATTAATTTTGTAATGTGATAGTAGAATTTACAGGTTATAATTTGGATTGAAACATGGGTTTTTAAGAAATTTATCCTCTCGTGAATTTAAAAACTCAAATGATGTTTTATTATGTGATGAGATGGTTTAAATGAAGTATATTTTGTTTTAGAATAATAAAGACAAGAAGAAATCTAAGTATAAAGAAATGTGAAAGTATCCATTAATGAAATATGAAGGTATGAGGTTAAAATTTCCCTCTTGTGATATGCGAGGTAAGAATCACCCTAAGGAGTATCTTAAAAAATCAATAATGTTTTAACGATATGGTATTATAAGAAACTTTGATCGTGATTAAATAACAATTAGTGTATTTGTTTGACCAAATATTATAAATAAGTAGTGATAAGTTTTAAATCTGATGAGATTGGACATTATGATAATTCATGCATAAAGGAAAGTTATATTGGGGGAAATAAACATGATTTTATGTAAAAGGGTGTCGAAAATTCATTCATGACTCCCTTGGAAATTTTAGGACCATCAAATGAAGTTGTAACATGAAAGTCACATATTTACTCATATTATTTCTATGTCGTGTATGATTATAAGTCTACAAATTTTTTATTCATGAGTAATTTGATCTTAAAATAGAAGTATGACATGAATTAATCAAAAAATAAAATTTAGTAAAAAATATTTTTCTAATTGTTAAGAAAAAATGATTAATAAGAATATTCTTTTGATTATTTGTGGAATGCTTTTTCTGAAAACACTTATTATATTTCACATATTTGAGTTTGCTATTATTCTAGGTATGGATTTGATTTAAGTATACCATGATAAGATATATTATAGGGAGAATGATGTTATATTCAATTATTAAGATGTGTATCAATTTTTATAAAATATTTATTTCATATCCATGATAACATATCAATAATATGAGGAAACGATTATTTATGATAAAAACATTATCTTTCTTAAATTGTCAAAAAAGATAAGTTGTTAAGATTAGTGATGTTCGAGTAGTAAATTAATTTGTGTTTTAATGTCCTTATGATTTTTCAAGTTTTATTCCTAACCAAGAGGTTTAATTCACCATTTTCTTAGTTCTAAAAGAGAAGATAATTTCAAAACCCACTTATCGAATATCACTATTATAGTTTTTGGAATTGAAAAAAGAAATTACAAGAGTTGGTTGAAAGGATTTTTATTCACACTACAAAATCACTTTGGGATGATCCAATTTTTTTAAAATAAGGATAGTTTAATTATAAAAATAATTTATTATAGATAACATAATAAAAGTTATTTTAGGAATAATTTTCTATTTCCTCATATAGATGAATTGATTAATCAGCTTTAAGAAGCACAATATTTTTCATGTATTGATTATTAGTCTAGTTATCATCAGCTAAAAGTGTTGGAGGAAGAAATTAAGAATATATTTGTTTCATAATATTTATGGGAATAATTAATTTCTTTTTACTCGGTTCAGGTTGAATAAGTCTCCAAAAATATTCATCAATCACATTAATAGAGTTTTTCGAGAGTATTTGGATAAATGTTTTTGTTGTTTTTATTTATGATATCATATTTGATTATAAATGTTATGAGGAATATGAAATACATACACTGATTTTTAAATAAACATAAAAGAAAAATAATTATGGAAAATTTAGTGAAAGTGAATTTTGGTAACATTATATTTCATTATTTGTACATATTATGTCTAAATATGGAATAATTATCAATCATATTAAAATTAAGGTGGTGAAAGAGTGTCTGAGGCCTATAAATGTAACAATAATTCAATGTTATATTATATTAGAATGCCTCTAATAATGGTTTATTTAAAAATTTGATCGATTATCTAGCCCTCTAACCAAGTCTACTAAATATGTAGTTAAATTCATCTAGAAAACATAATGTGATGAATATTTTCATGAATTAAATAAAAGATTGGTTAATGATTTAGTATTGATCATTCCATCATTAAATTTTTGGACTTTGTTTATCCAATGTGATGATACCTTAATTTTAATTGGTTTTCTCTGGATGAAATATTATCAAATAATTTCATATGAATCAGACTAATTGAAAATACAAGAACAGAATTACCCCATAAATGATCATGCCTTTACCTAAATATTTTTTGCATAAAAATATTAAAAAAATTTAAATGGGTAAAATATAGAAATATATAAAAACCATGAAAGTCTAATGTATATATTCACTCAAAAGGTGTTGAAAATGAAAAAGAGATGATGGTTGGAATTGATAAGAGACTATTACTACACAATTCACTATCTTCCAGGAAAATTAAAAATGGTAGATGATGCCTTGGGATGAAATGATAATGCATCATTAGATATGATACATTTGAGAATTGATATTTTAGTTAATTATTTAATGAATATTTTCCTAGAAAATTGGAATATAGAAAATCCCTATGTTTTGGTCCAAGTGTTGGTGCAGTATTCCTTGTCAGATATAATTAAGCATGCTCAAAAGGAAGATCGAGGCTTGTAAGAAAGTGTACATTTATATATGAATTGTAATTAACTGAATTCTATTTTTCAAAATCAGATGTTAAGATATTTTTAAAGAGGTTGGGTGTGACAAGTGATCCACAAATGAATACAGAACTACTAAGTGATTCTCAAAGATCATTAATTTTCATTCATTTGGGATACACTAATATGTACAATGACCTATAATAATATTATTTGTGGGATGTAATGAAGAGGAAAATTTCTAATTTTACCAAGAAATGGTTAACTTGATATTAAATTAAAGCTGTGTAACAACTAAAATATGTGACACATTATCATTTTATAGGGTCTAAATATATATAAACGAATATATCGACGTATGTCAAGGTGGGATGACCAAATACATCTCATGTTAATAATGACATTTCAGTTATTATTAAGCATTCAACTAATTGCCGATATTTTCTATCAATTCAAGATGTTATTTCAGTGGGTAAACATGATAGAATTTATCTTCAAAAGATTATCATAATACATATAATGTGTTTCTTAATTGTATCTTAATGTGATCAAAGATTTACAACAAATTTCTATAAAATATTTTAGATGTCATTATGTATTGAATGAAATTTCAGCACATTTTTCATCTTCAATCTGATTGATAGTGAGAGTGAATGGTTAATGATTATGAGGATATGATTCCGTATATCTCACTATATTATTAGATAATTTGGGATTAAACTCTTTTTGTGGATTTTTTGAAAATAATTGTTTTCATTCTAGTATATAGATGTCACTTTTAGAGTAATTGTATGGAAATAAGTGTCAAAATCTTGCAAGTTTGGGTGAAGTTGTTGAAAGAAATTAATTTAGAACAAAACATGTTTAATAAATGTTTTCTAAGGTAAATTTGATTCAATAGCGCATGAGGAATGATTATAGTAAGTATAAGAGTTATGAATATTAGATGTGTTAATACATTTAATTTGAGGTAGGTAATATTATATTTCATAACATATCTCCTTGAAAAGTTGTTATGCATTTTGGAAATAAAGAAAATTTCCCACCATAATTTATTGGTTTTTATAAAATTCTAAAAAGGGTGGGATCAGTTTCTGACCGAGTATATTTGTATCTAAGTTTATATAAGGTACATGATTTGTTTCATGTTTCTTTATTAAGTAAATATGCATCAGATACCTCTCATGGTTTAAACCCAGTGGTAGTATAGTTGGAATGGAATTATTAATATGAGGAAAACAATATGTAGATTCTAGATCATATATAACATGTGTTGTAGGGTATGTTAACTCAACTAGTAATGGCATTTTGGAGGAACCACATGGTCGAGAAAAAAAGTGTGGTATCATAAAAGATCTACATGGTAAAAATATGCATACATTCCTAAATGATGACTAAAATTAAGAGGATTACATTTCATAAATAGGGGATGAATATATAAACCCATTTAATGTAATAATAGATCAATTTCATGCCTTAGTTATATTAATTATTACATTTTATGTTTTCTTTTTCACTATAATAATTTTAACTAATTTTTCAATCAAAAAAGATTCAGTTCTATTCTAATTAAAATCTATTCCATGTATTATATGGATTTATTCAGAATTTTAATTTTAATACTTTTGAATTTTAATATTAAAAAATTTATTTCATTTTTGGTTTAAACTGGTCAAATTTATATTAAGGCGATTTTTAACTTTCTTCAAATATAATTGATTTTATGTTGAATAGTGAAAATAAATTTTTTCAAATAAAATAACTTTTTTGAAATTATTATGATGTAAGATATAATTAATAAATTTTGGATCCTTTTTTATACAAAATATATGTTAAAAAATTCAAATAATGTAGTTTTGAACCTTATTTTGAATTTTGGAACCCGAGCTTGGAATTTGTGAACAGAAGTAATATTTTATTCCAATGATAAACCATTTTAGGTATTTTAATATATGTTTATAGTTGGAAGGTTACTTTTATAATTAATTTATCCAAAATTATAGGAAAATTATTTTTTAGTATTTAATTTTTCTATTAAATCATTTTCTTACATTATTTGATGTTGAAAATATTTTTATTCTTAAATTAACTATTTTTCAAAAAAAATGTTTGTCATGCATTTTGCGAACTTACATTAAATTTAATTTATTCCACCTATAGTTTTTTAGTATGAAAAAATTAATTCCATTTTTTTAATTAGGATTTTTAAATTTTTTAGAATACCCATATTATTTTTGTGTATATAATTTTGGTTATCGTGGTAAAAATTTATGTTATTATGGTTAAGGTAAAATTGTGTTTACATGGGATTTAACTAGGATATATGGATAAAAATGTCTCAAAAAATTATTTAAATTTTATTTTTTAAGTTTTCCTAGACCATATAATATATTATTGATGATTTTTTGGTTCCATAGATTTACATAACCATGAAAAATTTCATATATTAATTAATAAAATTGAATAATTTGAGAGTGTTACTCCTGACATTTATAAAAGGGAACCAATTATATTAATTTAATAACAACTCTTAAGATATTTAAATCAACCAATACCTACCCAAAAACCTTCCCAAACATCATCCCCATGAGTTAGTGTATACTTTACCACCAAATCGACAACCAGTAAGGATTTAGGTGTAAGACAAATGTACTTTTCCAATGAATTAGTATAACTCTTAACCACACATGTTTCATTTATTTATTCCTCTAAATACTTAAAATATTAATAAAATGTTATGATATAATAATATCAGTGTATCTGGTTGCGCCATAATTTACCCTACAGTTATGCGGTCGTTGTAGTACATGTAGGGGTCGAATCCACATGGACCGAAGAAGAAACCTAAAGACACTCTGAATTTTAAGAGATTTAGCTAAGTAGCGGAAAAATATTTGGATTGATTTTATTTGAAACTAGTGATTTAATTTAAATAAATATCATACAATTACTTATTCTAAAACAATAAATGGAGATAATAAGATCTGAAGTTGTTACAAGGGTTAGATTGGATGTATTTATTTTCTTATAACGTTTCTGTTCACTAATTCGAGAAGTATCCACAAAACGAAATAATTTCTCAACATCATTCACATATTTAATCCTTAAAATAATCCAATGATAATCCCCATTGCACTTAGATTATCAATTTAGTGATCACTCCACGGAATTGGATCATACTAGCACTCAGAATGTGTAATTGTTAAAGTTGGCGTAGATGACAAAGAAAATAATCATACAATGGAAATCATAAATTAATGAAATGATTAAAGAATTTTAGATCATAAAATAACATCCAATATTCCCCATTCAACTCCCTAGGACCAACCAATAGGGGTTTAGCCCTCCATTGATTATATGATCTCAAAGGAAGCAGAAAGTAGACTCATAGGGGCGGAATCGAAGAAGAAAAATAAAAAAATGAAAGGATCACTCCACCGTTGTGTGAATAAATTCACAAGTGTTGGTGTGAATAAGATAACACCTTAGGGAAACAGTATTAATGTGAAAAAAATAATAACAGAACAATAGAAAATGATGAACTTTTATTGAAAACTAAGGTGATTCGAACAACTTACATGAGATGGAAAAATACCACAAAGACAATTTTTCATAATAACATTACAATCAAAACAAAGCTCCAAGATCCTCAAATACTCCACCACTAATGCCTTAAATAGCCATTTAGGAGGCCATGGGTCTATCCCCCATCAATACAACTCTATTTAATTAATTGTAGTGGACCTATGTGGGTGGACATTTAATGTAGAGGAGACCTTTCAACTCTTACCTTGAAGTGGGATCCATCTTTCATCCACCGAACAGAAGCACCGAAATCACTTTATGGAGAGACGAATTGGAGTGGGACATAAAAGACAAAAATGAATCCCTGCATGTCTCCTAATATTCTATAAAATTGATGCCCAATATAATTTGTGGTTTGCAAGATATGATTTAAATGGTGAGCTATTTTGTTGGGCCGCAAAATCTGGCCCATAATTTTCCCTTCAACTTGGTCCACCTCGAAGACCATTAATAAGTTTGAATTAGCTTGTTCCAGTGTTTAATTAAATGTTTCCCATGATGTCTTCTATCTCCAGTTAAATTTTGAGTAACTTTGGGCCTGAATCCTGGCCGCTACTATACATTTATTGGGATGATGTTCATCTCACTTCGCCCAGAATGTTGTTGGTTCAAGGCCCACTTTGGTGGTCTTACAATTTGAATATTCAAGTGCATCAAACGTATGAATTGTTCCCAATGGAAAGAGAAACCTGGAAATTAATTATTAAATTAAAATCAATACAATTTCCTATTGTAAATTATGATCACAAATGTACTATGTAATAATTCATTTTAAGAAAGAATTGCAATCCGGAAGTGAAATGATGTTCAAAGTATGAAATGCACTAAAATGGTATTTATGAATAACAAGGCACATGAAAACTATATATATTAACTATGAATATTATCCTCCTCCAGTAGCTAATCACACCCCCCAACTTGAGGTTTGATAGTCCCGAGAAAAATATATCTAAAAAATATGAAATTCAAATTATATTTTCCAAAAACATTTTAATACACATTTCTCACCCAATGACCTCATAACAAAAAATTATGAAACCCATAAAAATCATTTAAAACAAGTTATCTTCATTATAATATCAAAATCCCAAGCCAATTATTTTGTTCAAATTCATCGCCGTATTTCATCCAATTTCAATTAAGCATGATGATGTGTTGAGAATCCCAATAGACATGGGGGTTCATTTTCTTTCAAAGGGAGAAAAGATGGAAGCACTACGAGTAATGAGATTTTAATATTTATATAAGTATTAAATTTTTTATTTTTATTTTATTTTTTTTCTATTTGTTTTTTAATTTTTCCATGGTAATTGAAATTGAACTCAATCGAGTCAACCCATGTAGCAAGACTTTTCCGATGACTCCCAGGCTGAAAGACCTTAGTGAACCAAGTTATGCTCACATACTCAGGAATCTTCTTGAGTTAACTCAATCAAAAATAATTCAAATTACCACAAATAAAGATAAAATGACCAATTCTGGGCCATACAAATATAGAGTTACGATCCCCATGTGCCAGGTCAATCCATTTCTCTACACGCAAATTTTTTTTTAATACTCATGTTAAAATTAAAATGATCACCAAAACTATGCAATTTATTATGGGACAACAAGAACTAAAACTAATACCCTACAATGTAGAGCACGTGCATTGTGTTATTTTATGAAATGAAGGAAAATATAAACGGTGAAAAATCACATCGGACAACCGAACATTACAAAATCTATGAACATGAACATAAACATGCATTACAATCAGAATCATGGCATGAAAAATTATTTGATATCCAATTTCAGATTTTGCAATCTGTGTTATCATGTTCAAGGTTAATGAAATATTTACTTCCACACATTTTTTTATGCACACAAGGTCAATTTTTTTTATTTCATCTCCCCAAACAGAAAATAACACTATCCCCAGTGTCTAAAGAAAAGAAATATTATATGGGGTAGAAGTAGATTATAGGAGTTCTAAAAGGAATTTTAAACAATAATCATAAAACAAATTTACCTTGTTTTTGAATTTGATGTTCGTGATGCTCCAGATTACTCCTTAGATATCTTAGGAGATTTAGTAACCTCCTTGATCGAATATTTATCACCCAAAATAGTCCATAATCCATAAAAATAATAAAAAACTAGAAAAAACAAACAAAACAACAATTTATGTAATACCGTGTATCATCATTTTTATGATTTTCCATATTTTTTTAAATCAAACTGATGATACATTGTCTTCTATTAAATTTCTGCGTAAGGTATTACTTAGGTATCATACTGTGTGACACAGATGAACACGGTTCTACCCTTTCCTACAAATCCTTACACATTAAATAATAACGGGTCAAAAATCTATATTTTTTTAAAATACATACAAAAACACAAGTAAAATAAAATAAAATGATGATAAATTTTCTACTTTTAATTTTTTGGGTAAGGTATTAATCAAGGATCACACCACGTGACACAGATAAATATGGTTCTCCCCTTTCATACCCATCCTTACTCATAAAATAAGAATAGGTCAACAGTTTACATTATTTTATCAAAAAAATAAAAATTTAAAAAAATTGATTCACAATTATTGAAAACATGAAAACCACACTTTACCTCCCGTGCAATGCTTAATTTAAAGTCTTTAGATTGGCTAGAACCCCCCAAAAATATCCAATTCCAACATTCAACATTTTGATGACCTCATATTTCTTGGCTTCAACTTGATTGAGAATGAATCTCCCTTGTGGTTGGTAATAAGGTTTTGAATTTTATTCATGAACAATCCTATTTTCTAAAATGAATTGGAAAATGCATGAAGTATCAGAAATGGTTGAACTTTTTTCATAATTAGTATTTTCTAATAAATAAAAGATCAACCCTCTTTGTGGGTTTGATGAGATAAATTAATGAAAACCCCATGCTCTTGCTAACGACAAATGATGGGATACTCGAGTGGGGAAGGAAGGACAATGATTTTGAGTTTGGGATGATTGAATTTTCTTATAGAAGATTGGAAATTTGAATCAAAATAAATTTATTCTCCAATATTTTTAGAATTAATTGGTTCCTTATAAAAATATGATTCATCCTTAAAAGTGTCCATTTGAATTCTATGAGTGGGTATGAGCTCAATGTTTGGGATTTCTTCCAATGGTTTAGTGATCAGTGGTCCTAAAAAATCAGTAATGGAGCTATGTTCATGAAACTCAATCCTTGATACAAAGTTATTATAATTTAAATTAAAAAAGATAAAATTCCTCATGATTTAGACACTCTTAATTTTGAATTTAAACATTTTTTGACCAATTCACTTCATTATCTAACCTTGATTTCCCAGATTCTAAAGTGGGGTCTTCACGTGTTTTAATGTTTTGTAGTTCTATCCTCAAAGATGAAACCTTAGAATTCAGTATCTCCATTTTATTACACAATTGTTCAAGAAATTATTGAGGAACCTATTGGATGAGAGGTTGAACATTAGGGACATCACACATATTGGACTCTTTAATCATTCTTGAGAGTTTAGGAAATGGATCATTCAAACATTCATTATCCCATTGATTGTAAGTCTCATCTAGTGTGGGGTCATCATTCAAGGGTTAATCAACTTAATTCTCTATGTTTTTTATTCCCAATATTTATTTTCAATTTGATTCAATCGTGTTTCTATGCTGTGATATTTCTGAAGATAATCCATTGGATTTGAGAGAGATTTAGATTTCATTTTTTTAGGACATAGAAAAACAGAGAGGGGAAGAGAGAAGAGAAATGGAGGTGAACTAATAGAATTTGGGATGAGTAAAGAAATTGAGTATCTAAGGTGACTTACTTGGGTCCCCAGAAATGGCACTAAAATTTGGTTGCGCCAAAATTTACCCTATAGGTATGTGGTCGTTGTAGTACAGGTAGGGGTCGAATCCACATGGATCGAAGAAGAAACCTAGAGACACTCTAAATTTGGAGAGATTTGGCTATGGAGTGGCAAACTATTTGGATTGATTTGATTTGAAACTATAGATTTAATTTAAATAAATAAAATACAATTACTTAGTCTATAAAAATTAATGTAGATAAGTTGATCCTAAGTTGTTACTAGGGTTAGATTAGATGTATTTATTTTCTTATAACGTTTCAGTTCACTAATTTCAGATGTATCCACTAAATGATATAATTTCTCATCATCATTCTCCAATTTAATCCTTACAAAATTCCAAGGCTAATAACCAATTCACTTAGAGGATCAATTTAATGATCACTCCAAGGAATTGGATCGTACTAGCACTCGAAATGTGTCATTGTTAAAGTTGGTGAAGACAAAGAAAAAAATAATCATCAAATGCAAATTTTAAATTAATGAAATGATTACATAATTTTGGATCATAAAATAACATAAAATATTCCCCAATCAACTATCTAGTACCATCCCATAAGGGTTTATCCCTCCATTTATTCGATGATCTATATGTAAGTAGAAAGTAGACTCATAGGGGCAGAATTGAAGAAGAAAAATAAAACAGTGAAACGATCACTCCATCATTGTGTGAATAAATTCAGAAGTGTTGGTGTGAATAAGATCACACCATAGGTAAAAGTTATCAATGTGAAAATAAGAAGAACATAACAAGAGAATATGAAGAACTTTTATTGAAAACTAAGGTGATTCGAACAACTTACATGAGAAGAAAAATTGCAATGAAGACAATTTGTCATAATAACATTACAAAAAAATCAAAGCTCCATGATCCTCAAATACTCCACCACTACTTCCATAAATTTCCATTTATAGACCTTGGGTTGAGTGCCCATAAATCCAACTCTCTTTAATTAATTGTGGTGGACCTAGGTGGGTGGACATTTAATGTAGAGGAGACTTTTCAACTCCAGCCTCGAAGAGGGAGCCAGCTTTCATCCACCGAAGAGAAGCGCCGAAATAACCTTATAGAAGGAATAATTAGAGTGTTCCATATAATAATTTAATGAATCCCCTGAATTCTTCTAATAGACTGTAATATTTCAGCCCAAAATACTTTGTGGTTTTCAATATATGATTTAAACGGTGGGCTATTTTTTTGGGCTGTAGAATTTGGCCAAGAATTCCATCTTCATGTTGGGATGCATGGAAATCCATTAAATGGTATGAATTATCTTGTAAAATTTTTTAATGAAATGTTCTCCATGATGTCTTTTATATCCAGGTAAATTTTTAGACACTTTGGGCTTGAATCCAGGCCTCTACAGTACTTTTATTGGGCTGTTGTCCAGACCACTTCGCCCAGAATGTTGTTGGTTCAAGGCCCACTTTGGTGGTCTTCAAATTTGAATCATCAAGTGCACCAAAAGTATGAGTTGTTCCCAATGTAATGAAAAACCTGAAAATATAATATCAAATTAAAATTAAGATAATTGTATTTTTTAAATTGTGATCACAAATGTAACATGTAATAGTTCATTTTATGAAAGAATTGCAATCATGATGTGAAATGATGTTCAAAGATTAAATTGCACTAAAATGGTATTTATGAATAATAAGGAACATGAAAACTATATATATTAACAATCAATATTAGCCTCTTTATGTGTCTAATAAGTATACACATTATTGAAATTTTATTATTTTTTATTTTATAAATCTTATTCATATTCATTTCTATCATATTTGTGTAAAAATGATCGTTTGTGCATATGTGTGGACTACCCCCTCCACAAAGAAATTTGTTTCATTTGGCATAACCAACTATCGTGGATATATAAAATGATGTATTAAATGTATACATATTATATTAATGACATAAATAACATTATTTAATGATAATATTTCATATTTTTTCCAACCATTCCATCTATTGGAAAAATAATATCATTGTTCGTGAATATGAGTGGATAAAGACCCCCATGAAGTGATGGGATTCTTATTTCATATAAATATTTCCTCGATGGTTCAGAAAATATATTTAATTTAAAAAATATAATTATTTCAGGATTAATATTCTATAATTAATGGAACAATTACCCCTTTGACGATTTTCAATTTACCAATGTAGTTTTGGGATTATGAATCAAACTTCCCTAAACAGTTTGACATGGACATAAATAATCTATTAAATATATTAGACATGGTAATAAATAAAATAATAGGGTTTACAATAATTTAGTAAAACTGTATAATTTTCTTACGAATGTATAATATTTATATAATATTATTATATAACAATTAATGTACATATATTATGAGTCAGACTCAAGGTAAAAATATTTTTCTTTAAAACCATATTTTAAAAGTTTTAATGTTTATCTTATATTTCTACTCTAAATATAGGTTCCATAAAAGGATTAAAAACATTATTATTATACAGAAAATTATGTTCAAATAAATTTCAAATTATTTTTTACTTTTTTTATTAACGTATTAAAAGGAGTCCTTTGTAATGTTTACCAAATTAGTTATTTTTGACAGTTTTACAATCATGTGGAAGGAATACTATTTTAATGAATTTGATACGACTTAAATTTCCCATCATCATGATCATTATTTTTTTATAATATTATTCTTTATGTTTTCTTGATTTTTCAATATAATATCATATTTTCTATTATTCTAAGAAAAAAAATTTAAATTGTTTTCAATGAAAAAATATATTCTCCTTATTTTTTAGTGAAGCATGAGATAACTTTGGTATATGTTTTATAAATAATGATTTATAATATTTTATAATGGAAATTAAAAATTATTTAAGTTTTATGAATCTTATAGTACTATTAATTTTTTCATGAGGGTGGGTGATCTTGAGACAACTCTTTAATGCATTGGGTAATGATTATGTTCTCTATGGAATTATATTTGAATGAACTTATAAGGACATTATTTTTATCAGAGTCTTTGTAATAAGGATATGATGATGATTTTATAAGGTAACTACTTTTATTTTTTCTTCTTATAAATGATTTCTTATTAAATTATTATTTTTTCATAATTTCAGCTAATTAGCTTATATTTATAGGAATGTTTATTCTCCCTTTAAGGGTGAAACTATTGTGTTTTTGGAATACGTTTTCAAAAGTATGCATTTTTTACGGGAAACCAATATAATTTTTATTTTTCCTATATGACATATTATAATATGTTTTGTGGGAATATTTTGTAAATTAATTTTTTTCATGAGTAAGAAAATGAGAATTTTATCTCAATGTTTTATATGTAAGAAAAAGGAAAATTTCGTTATGGGATTACATGACTATCAAAATGAACTAACATGTTTATTTATTTTAATATCCCTTACTGAGATAGTTTTCCTCATCCCATGTTATCAAATGTTTTTCACAGGGCCTATGGATGAGTATGAAGTATTGAAATTTCAAAGTTTCCTATCATGGAATTTAAGTATAAATAAGAAAACATGTTTTTATTGAAATGGTTTTCTAAATTTAAATATCTTATTTTTTTTAAAAAAATGGATATTAAGTGTAATTTTCTCCTTTTTATTATAAGGGTATGATATATACATGTTTTACCTAATTCTATAAAACTCTAAATTAGAATGATCCTTGAAATTTATAAAAGTGAAACACTTATTATAAATAATGTAATTCTTAGTTATTTATGTTATGAGGTATTATAGGGATGCTATATAGAATATATGTGAAATTTCATATATTGTATGCATTCTATAGATCTTGTGAATGGAGAAATAATTTGGTATGAATGATATATCCTATAGACTTGTCCCTCTATGGTTGAGAGAGCTCTAGTAGGACATCCATGAGTGATATAGAGTCACCATTATTCTTGATGTATTGGAAGACCATGAGTTATATAAATTGTTTTAATACCTTAAGCACATACATGTTTGAGATAGGATAGTAAACTCAAAAATGAGTGAGATGGTAGTGGTTAGACAACCATTCTTCATATGATGCATGGATTATAACATGAAGAGATTAGATGATGGAATTTCAATGAGTGATATGGAGTCTGGGATATGTTGTCCTATTAGTCTGGATAAAGAGGCGAACATGAGTGAGAAGGGGTATGGATGGAATGTGGGATATTGTAGATAGACTCTTTCATGAGTGATATGATAAAGGTTATGTACTGAATATGAGACCACATTTAGTTAGAAGTTGATTCTGAAACATCGGCACATTACCCTACCCTTACCCATCATTAAGAGGGAAATTATTTGATTATGACCTACAAAAAATACACAATTAGAGTTTTGGTTTATATAGATGATGGAATGAGATGACGAGTGGATTTTGACATGGAACTGAATCAGGTATTGTTAGGCACAGTGGTATCATAGATAACACATGGTGACTCGACACATAAGGATTAATGGGGGCCTGGATAGAAAATTAAGTCTAGCATGCTGGTGTGGCTTGTTTACATTACACTTTCATACATGTATTTGATGATGTATACTAGTGGATTTTAGTGATACCCTATTGAGATATTATTATTACACCTTTCATGGGTACACTAGTGAACGTACATATCGTATTTTTCGACTCTTTTTGAGAAGAGGACATGTGGTAGATGGGTTAGAATTGTTTGAGGATAGTTGAAGACCATGTTGTGTTCAGTCCTAAGGATTGTAGTATGTCTATTGTATGTGTTTTTTATTTTTTATATAGGGGTTTCCCATTGTGTTACCAGTTTGATTTTTATGTTCACTGGTTTCGATTTTTTTATATTGTAAAATTGTTATAAGACTATTATTTATATAATATTTTATACTATGATTTTATGTGATAAATGTTATTTAGATACATTCCATTGGTAATTACACTATATTCCAAGGTAATAGTATAACTATTGTAATAATTACCCCCTCAATACTTTTTGGAAGCCTCTGGCATTCGGGGAGGTGCACATGAGACCAATTAACACACTATTTTAGATAGTGGTTCCAGGATAGGGCATCAAAAAGTGGTATCAACACTTTTTTCTTATTTTATAATTGGGATAAATTATAGAGATATAGTAAGGAATGTGTTAGCGCATGTCATGTACATTGACCTTGTGAGTCATGAGCACCTTTCTGATAGGAAGTATTGTTAACCAAGGGAAAAATATTGTGGTAATCAGTTTGTCCTATTATAGATGTGATGTTTATTGGATATGATTTTTTTACAATATATGTTATAATTTTTTTTGTGATTTATCCCGTTTCTAAGAAGAAAAGGTTCATATATCATATTTTTCACTTATTAATTACATTACATATGAATACATCTAGGTGATATTATTTTCAGAAAAATGGATTCTGTTGTTTAAAGTGTCAAGAAAAACTTATATTGTCTTTAAAATATAAAATTTTTATTGAATTTTACTCTATTGTATCATGGTATTTATCTAATTATAGTTCATATAGATCTATGATTTGATCTTATCTTTGGATAATACATTAAACCCTTCGTTAAAGGGAGTGTGGTGAACCATAGTGTGTTAGTGAAGGAATTTTATGTAAGGAATATGACTCGATTATGAAATGATATTCAGAAGATTTGATTTGAGTATGTTTATAGATTTACCTATGGATTTGGAATTCCCTGAGAGGTTATAAAAAAGACAACAGTGATATACTATTGGCAATGATGCAGAGAACCATTGGTTCTCTTAGTATCAAACATAGTTTCATAGGGCAGGATCATTTTGATTCCAGAACCTAAGGTTTTAGATATGTGCTTTTGGGTGGCGTGGAGGGAATATTTGTAGATACTCATGGTTTGAAATTATTCCCATGTAATTGGTCATCATGAGGTTAATCATGGACTGAATGAAATTCCATGGGATATTTCATGTTATTGAAATTCATGTGGGGAAAGGTAATCATGTTCAGTTTGTGAGAATAGGCTAGATGGGATGCAACTCATGGGATCATGAGTTAGCATCCACGATCCTGTTGTAAGGGATTATAATTTTTTTGGGTTAATTTGAGACTATGTAGGACCATAGGGAAGAATTTGTGAGAATGTTTCCTTATTTCACTCCTAATTATTATGAGGAGTTAATGTTTTGATAAGAATTTTTTATAAATATATCGATGTGTGAGGGTAGGTATATGCTAGGTATGCTCCATGGCCATTTCATTAATTTTTGGGGAATGGTTTTTGTGTAGCTCTATTGATAATAGTTTGGTTTATGGATAAACTGTAACAGTTTTGTGGTGATAGTGTTGTGGTTAGACATGTGAAAGAATTATGGCCCAATGTTTTGTTCCTTGATTGGTGTTTTTTCATAGAGGCGTGATGTTGGGACAAATTTTGAATATCACTCAAGGGGAATTGTAGTGGAATCCACATGGGAGGTAGAACACTATTGGATATTAGGTGGTGTCATTCAATGTGAATTAATAATTGGTGGTGGTTGGCATTTTGTGATGGTGCACGAGTGATAGAGAGATAACTACATTCTATCATTGACATTCATGATTAATAGGGAATGGGATATGGATATTGAGTGTTGGTTTGGTGAGGAAATAGTAATAATACTCTTTTAGTAGGGAGTATCGTGTCATTTCTGGTTGAATGATCCTCATTTTAGAAGGGTTGTGGGTGTGGTGAGACTGGTCAGTGAATTATCACCATAGAATTTATATTTTGGCATATTGGAAATATCCCATGTGGTATAGTAATATGGTGAATTCTAGAATATTGTTTTAGATCCATTGATGGTCGAATTCAGTGCATTTCCATCAGGTTCAGGTTGTATCTAATTAGATTTGATAGTGATTCATATCTAATGGGAGCAGATTATGGGGGTGAGATAATGATGACAGGGAAAGGTTATTGGTGTTCTAAAAGTTGAATTACACTAGGGCCTATTTTATGAAATTAGTGTTTTTTATTAGATGATATCATGATTCCTCGGAGAGTTAAGGAATCATGATCGATTATTTGGTGATGCATCAGCGAGTGTGACCAAGTATTTTTTTAGAACCACATTCACAAAATATCTGAATGGTGATTTTGTGTGGAATTAAATATGGTGAGGTGGAAAACATGCAAGAAGAATCGTGTGGGACATAGTTGTGGTGGTATGTGTATTAGATGAGTTAATTTATTGGATTTAGCTTAGGTGGCAGTATAAGATTACATGTGGAATGAATGGGCTTGGAAGAGGTCACACAGAACATATTTTGGATGGTAACTCCATTATAGTGGAAGGAGGAATCATTAATTCAAATAAACATGAATTTTTATCAATGATTTTAGGATGCATTCATGTAAAACGGGTTCAAGTAGAACAGATATGTACAAGGAGTGTCCTAGAGGTATAGATAAGAGTATTTTGGGTCTCCAATGTCATGGATAATTTATCTTTATTAGTTTAGGTAGTTGGGTTTTCCAATTAATGTTTTTTATAAAGGGATATGATATTGGATGAGTTGACATGGGGTCTTGGGTGGTATCATGATTTGAGATTTGACAAGGGTAGACTAAGAATGGATCTTTAGGGATAGTTGGGATATCATTGGAGGCTTAGGACTAATGGGAAGGGTGGGACAATTGTATGTCTGTAGCCTAGTGAGTGACACCCTCTTAGGGTGGATTTGGATCAGTGAGAATTATAACTGGGATGATGCCTTTAAGGATGGGTTTATATGATGGATAGGTGGTTCCTCAATGTGATGGGTTGTGTGTTATCCCCAAAGATACCTGAGAAATGATATATGTTTAGTTTATGAGTTTTTTATGGATTTTTCATGGGGTTACCAAGTGGGTTTGGTTGAGATGACATTGGATGGTCCATGGAGTGTCAGTATAGGATTGAGATACTTCTGTATATAAGGATTATATCCTCATCATAGAG
Organism: Viscum album; assembly: GCA_963277665.1. Taxonomy (NCBI): domain Eukaryota; kingdom Viridiplantae; phylum Streptophyta; class Magnoliopsida; order Santalales; family Viscaceae; genus Viscum; species Viscum album. Next base: position 674,558,177 of record OY728133.1, read on the forward strand.
TTCCTGGCCTATGTGAGCCTAAGGGTATTTGAGCTATCTTGGGGTTACATATATGAGATGGTATTTATGAGAATAGAACAAAATAGTTCTAGAGGACCCTAGTGAATTCCCTCAAAAGAATTGTCAGATATTTTGTGATGTGAGATTCAATCCAATAACTAGGTAGTGGTTTGATGAGACATGTTATGGGTTATTGGTGTTTTGTGTTGTTTAATTAATTACATGATTTTATTTGTGCATGTGATAGCAGATTGAATTTGGTGTGGGTGATGGATCAAGAGGCATTGACATTCTATGAGTTAGCTACTTCCTTTTGGACTTCTACGAGTGATATGGAGTCATTTTTGTTCATGATTTATTGGATGAAAATGAGTGATATGGAAAAAAAATAAGAACTTCAACTTCTCTATGGGTGATACGTGATTTAATAAACGATACATGATATAGATAGTAGTGGTTTGACCCCCATGAGGGATATATGATTGTTGATTGGGAGGTGAAAAGTTCAGATGATGGGATTTCCATGAGTGAGATTGTTATTGGGATTAGATGTAATTTAAGGCAAGATGAAAAGTCTTTCATGAGTGATATATAGTCTAGATGTGATACAATATCTGATGGATGGAACGTTTTACAATTGAGACAGTAGAGGTCATGTATTGAACATGGTTCCACCACGAGTTAGAAGGAAATTATAGAGATTGGTCATAAGACCCTACCTGAACCCCCCAGGGAGTGGTTAGGAATTAGAAGATTCCCTACAATAAGTCCTCTGATCTGGTGGGTTATATGGATAACGACATGAGGTGAAAAGTTTATTTTGACATGGAACAAAATTAGGTACGGTCATATGTCGTGGTGTCATATTAAGCACATAGTGACTCGATGTGCATAGATTCATGGTGGACTAGTTATCATGTAGCATTTAATACTCTTGCGTGTAATGTTTACATTCCTCTTGAATATATGAATATGATGGAGTATACTAAGGAAACATGATGAAACATTTCTAAGATGTATTTTTCTAACCGCACATGGGCACACAGATGCACGTGTAGACATTGTGTCTACTTTTTGTAGGAGAACAAAATGTATAGTGTATTAGGCTAGAGAATATTAAGGGTATTTAGATATTAGGTTGTCTGAGGCCAAGGGATGGCACTAGGGTCAGGGTAATTATTTTAATTTTTTATTTATTTTTCATATAGGGTTAGCCTTTTGGGAAACTAGTGTATATGATCAGGGGTCTATATTGTTTTTTTATCGGAGTAGTTTACTCAAGAGGGGAGGGGTGAATTGAGTAACTATTAAAATTTCTGTTAAAAAAATCTTATTTGTAGAAGAAATGTTTTCTCTAAAACTTAGATACATGTCAATTAATGAAGGTTATACATTTATAAGATTTTTACTTTTTAAAAACATCTTATAAGAGTGATTAATTCTCAGTAATCTTTATATGAATTATTAATATTACTTTTGAGGTTATTCTACTAATACAATCCAGTTATAACTTCTTTTCACAACTAACTATCAAAGTGAAATTAGTGATTTATGGATTATGCAATAAAGCAATAAAATAGAGAAGACTAAATATAAACAGAACAATGGATATGAAACAAGTGGTTCAATAACAAGCTGAGACCTAATCTACTCCACTAGGTGATCACCTGCCATCAAGAAGTCTATGTAGATAAACTTTGATCCACACCCTAGATCGAGGTTAACAATAGTACAAAGACATTTAAGGTCACACAGAGACCTCTTCCAGATTTGTTGTGGGTAAAGATAATCAGGCCACACATGGACCTCTTCCGTAGTTTACACGGTTAATGAATAGTATAAAGAGTTTGGTGTTTGGATTTCTGTATCCTCCAGTTCATCTTAGAATTTAGTGTGTGTCAAAATAGATAGGATCACACACTGCTCATAATGTAATGAAATAAGATGATCACAGTAGAGAAAGAATATAGAGATATGTTTAGAATGATCTTGTGTGATTTCAATGCATCTCTGGACTCCTTTGTATTGAAACAGATAATGATTTGAGCCCTTCTCTGGACGTTGTTTAAAAAATAGAGTGTTGTGATGCAGCTTGTGTTCTTCGTGAGTTTTGATAATTAGAATATGTTTTATGGATTCCAGTGTACTTCATATGTTCTTCAGCAGAGTCGTATTGTATACATGAGACAACACTTCCATTGAAAATATTACAATGTGTTCTTCATTGTCATGCTCATAGGCTTGTTTTTCATTCTGTAGAGCTCTCTTACGTTCTCGGGACCACACGCTTTTTATCTTCGAATGCATGAGTTTCACCTGATAGGTTGCATGTGTTCTACACCTCGTACCTCATACTATCTGATGATATGTCTACAAAGAAAATTAATTATGTCAGTGCATTAAAGACATCAAATATGACCGTGAGAAATTGAATTGAAAGATGAAAAAGTAGTTTAAGAAATGGTGTCATAGTAAGTTATGAAAATGGTGTCTCCTTCACATAGTGTCTAGACTGATCACGATGTCTGAGTGTCACAACATCTCATTTACAGTGTCTTGTTCTTGGTGTCTGGCTTCACAGTGTCTGGCTTCATGGTGTCTGGATTCACGATGTATGGCTTCACATTGTTTGGATTCACTGTGTCTGGCTTCACGGTGTCTGGCTTCACGGTGTCTGGGTTCACGGTTTCTGGATTCACGGTGTCTGGCATCACGATGTCTGGATTCACAGTGTCTGGATTCATGGTGTCTGTATTCACAGTGTCTGGCTACACAGTTCTTCATGGTGTTTAGTTTCACGGTGTCTCTTACTTAGGGAAATAACTGTATTCAGACATAAGTAGTGATATACATAAAATGAATTGAGCATAACCATTTGGAAGATAAATCATTATAATGATTATTAAAGGATAGTATGAAGTAGATAAGATGAATTTAGAGAAAGAAAGATCTTAAATGGCTTTTCATAAAGCATGACAAAACTTGAAACATAAATACACATGATTGGATGTAATGTATAAGAGTTAACTAGGTTTAATAATATTTCTGATCATTAAAAAATATTAATATATGAGGAGTCCAACAATATCCACCTTTTTGTTGACCACAAATCAAGTACAGTGAAAGTGTAAATTGGATGCAACTATAGAGCTCCTAGATAATCCTATATAGAAATGTCTCTAAAAACATCTCCCCCTTTTGAGATTATCAAAAAGTTGAAAGAAGAGAGAGAAAACAGTGCACATTACATTAAGAGTAAATAGAATTTAGTACAAAATAAAGGATGAAGACAAAGGCGATGTCATTCCAATAAAAAAAGAGTAAGCACTGGTCTTTTCCATGGACTGGCGTTCTCTTTTCTATTATCAGCAGTAGAAGAGGAATCCATACGGGAAGTGGTTGAGGTAGAAGAGGGTAGAGATGATGTTGATAAAGAGGGTAAAGGGAGACCTTCAAAGATTGAGGGAGCCAATGTAGGAGCTGTAGAAGATCTAGACATTTTCTGATCAAGAATCGTAGGCCGGATCTGACTATGTTCTTGGCCGACTGACATGGTAGTGGAGGTTAAGGCAGAGGTGAAGGTAGGCAGCCCAGGTCTGAGAGGTGCAGCCGCTGTAGCAACAATTGATGTACTATGGACATGAAGATAAGGTCTCTGAGGTTTTATTAAGTCTGAAATAATCTATCCACTATACTGCATTGCTTTTAAAATGTAATCTTTATTCTCCATAAACTTGTCCAACAATCGAGTGAATTTAAAGAGGTTCTGGACTTGGGTTTTGAAGGCTTCAGTCACAGGAGGAATTCATAGATTCTCTGCAAGGTATATGAAGTGGTTTGTCATATCAGTCATGGATAATATTTGGTTGAAATATAAATATACTTTATTTGAAATCTATTGCTGGGGATCATTTGAAATATTTGAGTGAATTTGTATAAGGTCAAGAACTCTATCACAGTTTTTGACAACCTTAGTTAAAGAAGCCACATTAAACCACTGAGGAGTTTATGATGTTCTTCGTTGATGATGGATCCGAGTAGATTAATCTCCAAAGAAGGTGTAGAGGATTGACCAGAGGTATTAGAAGATTTAATGGATGTGATTAAAGACGTGAGGTGATTCAGTATCTGTTTAAGACAACCAGTGTACTCATCATTGAGTTTATTAAGGTTTAACACAAGCTATCTCATCTCCTTCAAAATCTGTATCTGCCATTAGGGGACTTTTTCATGTAAGGAGGACAGATAAGGCTGAATCTGAGACTCAAAATCCTGAGGAATTTGAGGAACAAAAGGTGCTAGAGAAGCAGCAACATGTTATGAACTCGAATGCAGCTCTCTCTAAATGTCTTCAACCATGCTTCTTAGGGTTTTCAATTCATTACTGAGCAGCTTATTTTCAACTATTACTTCTTGAATCTCAAGGATCATCTTAGGTTGTATTTCCTAGTAAATTTTATCCAAAAGTACCGAGGCATCTTTCTCACATTAATTAGTCACAGGAAGAGGTTGCGAATTAATGAGTTTCTCAACTCTAGATAAGATAGTATCTCAATATTCTATAAGATAATACTTACATAAAAAATATCGCTGTTCAGATAAGGGTTCAAGTGTAATAACTGGTATAGGCTCAGGTTCCCTCTCTAGTGAAAAACTGGAAACTGGCTTCACTTGAAATAGGGAGAAAAGATCATGTCTGGTTGCTGTAACCTACTGGGACTCATTCAAATCATTGAAATTAGTAAATTTGTACTGAGTGTCTACAAGACATAACTCAGTTTGATGTGAGGCTTCAACAGACTCCCAATTTAGGGCTTGCTCCACTTCAATAGGTGCCTCCTTTTCAAGACTGAGAGACTAAGGATCTTGTTCTAAATCCACAGACTCATATCTAAGTTCCTTACTCATTTCCTGTCTAGCCAGTTGGAAGGACAACTCCATCCATTCTTCTGCAGTAGGTATGATTTCAGGAACAGAATGTTCCAAATATAGTTCCTTTAGGTTTTCTTCTTGCACAATATGGAGTTCTTCTACTATAGGATCTTCCATGACTTTCTTCTCAGATTTTGTGACAGCTGATTCTTTTTCGGCCTTGGGTTGAATTTATAGATTCACAGCTTCTCTAGAAGCAGGTACTTCTTCTTCAAGAACAACATGAAGAATAATAGTCCTTTCTTCCTCAACAACAATAGCTTCCTCAGTTGGCACTTCATCCTCTTCTTCCTCTTATTCTGAATACTAAACAAGTTCATCTGGTTCCAAACCGGGATTAGAAATGCCTTTCGACCTTAAGGGATAATCCAAAGGATTAAACATCTCATAAACCTAATCATTGTCATCCACCCATTTCTTTTTCCAAGGATTCCAGTTTTTCCTCATTCTTTTGATAGTGGATTTTGAGGGACAATACTCACAATCCATAATCACTTCGTCATTAGGTCCAAAAAAACCTTTTATAAAAATCATTGATGATATTAGCAGAGAGTAGAACAGAGAAGTGGACCTAGATGTAACTTTTATCGACTCACATATATGGTGAATGATGTACTTGTACAGATTGATCTTATATCCATTTTTCAAAATGTGAATCAAAAACACATCTTGATATTTTAACATAGAAAAATATCCTTTTCTTGGACTAACTAGATGGTGAACAAACTTAAACAGAATCCTTGTTACTCCATCTAATTCAGCAGCAAGGGACCTCCTCTTGGTGCCATTTCCAGTTAGGGTTTTCAGAGGATCTTATAGATCAATGAAATCGGTTGAAGGTGGAGTTTCTCTCTGATAATCCTCTCATATACATTCATGAGGTATACACTGGAATGCAGCTTATAACCTCGAAGAGAAGGAGAATTTCTGGCAATTAATCAAGCTCCTCACAATATTACTTTCTCCAGAATCAAAAGAGAACTGTATATACTGGTAAAAATGAGCCACTAACCTTAGATAGATGGGTCTATTTTCCCTCGATAACCACACTAACCAGCCTTGTTATTTCAACAATTTTAATACCAGAGATTTTCTAGACAGAATCCATTCGGAGAAAATTTTTTTCTCAGGAACAACACTGCTGTTTACCAGATTTGGATTTAAAGGCCTTTCGGTTGTCTTCATAGGTTCAGTCTTCTTCTTCTATGAGCTCCACTTCTTAGGTGTGGATGATGATGGACGTTTCAATCTTGGCATCCACTGAAGGTTTGAGGGAGAGAGAGAGAGAGAAAGGGTTTCAAGGTTGAAAGGGTTCAAAACGAGTGAATAAGAGAAATCTCGAGTGAAGAACCGAGTGAAACCTCATTTGTTTTTTCATTTAGGAATACCAAATTTCGCAAAAATAAAAACAAATGGAGGAAAATAAAAGCGGTGAAAAAGAAAGATTACAATGATATGGGTTTAAATAAAAAATATAATTAATTTTCACGGTGATACAGTGAACGAATGTCACAGTGAGACAGTGAGTGAACATTTTAATGCATGTTACAGTGAGACAGTAAACATCAGACCATCAGAACAAGGTGTTGACGGTGAGACCGTAAACATAAGATACAACAACTGAGAAACCGTAACCATGTGACAGTAAGGTATAACATAGTAAGATATTGAAATAGTAAGAACTGAAACAGTAAAAAGTAAGGTATCTAATTGAGATTTTTCATGCCAAGTTCATGTATGATGTAGTATATTCTCTCTAAATTTAATGGTTTACTGAATATATCAGCAAGCTGATATTTAGTACCAATGAATTACAATGTGATATCACATTTTTGATAATTATATCTCAAGAAGTGATGTCTAACATCAATATGTTTTGTCCTAGACTATGACACATGATTTTTGAGGTGTTAATAAAACTGGTGTTGTCACAATTTATTGGTACTTTCACTAAAGCATAACCGCTATTTAGCGGCGGTTTTTATAAACCGCCTCCAAATAAGGTGTCGAAAATCTATTAGCGTTGGTTATTTTCATTTCAAGACAGTTTTAGGAAAGCGTCGTAGCTATCTCAATTTGCGGCGGTTTTTCTTAATTTAGCAGTGGTTTTATGAGCCGTCAGTATCCCTTTATTCGCGGCAGTTATAACCGCCACGAATAAACTAAAATCCAGCCACCATAAAACCACAGCTAAAGCCATCAGAACCACATCGGGATGAGGCAGCATATGTGACAACCGCCGCTAAAGGTAAATTAAAAAGCAAGTTTAGCGGCGGTTTAAACCGTCGCTAAAAACATCCCAGAAACTAAAAAATATATTTTCTATTTCTGCTGCAGCACTGCCCTGAAAAACAAATCAAACCAGAAATGAGGGTTGATGATACTAGTCATGTGGAAGATCTGGCCATGAATGAACCAAATTTGAATGATATAAGACAATTGAGAAATCAGCATTCATGATGATGGGTTTGATGAAAGGAGGAATCAAGTTTGGAAATGTTATGTGATTTTCATGAATATGGACGGTTACATGAATTGAAAGGGTTTTTTAAAGTTTAGATATTTCTTGATGGTTAGAGATTTGTGAAACTGGGTTCCCCAGCCTTGGGGTGATGCCTTAGTTCCTATAGGAAATGTTTCATGAATGAAAAATGTCCCACAAAATCATAAGAAGTGTAAGGGGTTTTACCAATATCACAAATATCATCAACCATTTTGAGAGTTATCACAACCATGGTGTCGAGTTTCAAGAGCTCAAGGGTGGTTGTTCATGAAAGATAACTACATATAGGGGTTAATCAGCTGTTTTCCTCATGATGGTTTAGGTTTAAAAATTTTATAGCTTCTAAAAAAACTTCAATGTTTTAATTCCATTAAATGTAAAATTATGTTAGGTATTTATATGTGATTTTTAGGTGATAATATACTTTTAATGAATGTTACCACCTATGAGGAACGTTTCATGAATGATGGAGACCTTCACGAGTAGACATACATTGTGAAATGTTTGTCATCATTTATGTGTTTCATATTTTATGATGCCTTATATACCATCATGATGAAATATTTTTTGTGTGAAGGTTTAGTCCTTTATGAATCCTTATGTTGATTTCAATCCATTTTTGTCATGGATTTACCTCAATATTTCAATTTATTCTATAATATCTCTTGTAATGAGTAAGTTATTTGATGTAAAATAATTTCTCCCTCATAATGAGAGTTGATGAAGGAGAGGAACTATTAAAAACTGGAAATATGGGGCTCCTTCTCATGAAACTCTTCTCTAACCTATGCCTATAAATAGGAAGAGGTGTTTTGAGGGGGATACTAACCTTTCATGAATGATTATTTGTACCTATCTTTTCAAATATGACATGAATTTTTCACATTGATAATATATTTATCCTTAGTGATTGTGATACATTACTCTTACCAGAATTCTAATTCCATGAGAGAAACTTCATGATACCATGAATATTTATGTGGATACCTTCATGAATAAGATCATTTTTTTTGAAAAAGTGTCAATGAACTTTAAGATTTTCATTTAAGGTACTGATACTGTTGTTTCTAGGTGAAGTGAGATAGATGAGAATAGTATTCTTAGGGATAGATACCCAGATGAATTAGAGAATTACACACTAAAAATCCATTCTTATCCTCACCAATTAAACCCAAAAAAGTTCACCCCAAATCACTTGAAGTCTAGAAAACAACAATCACAACATTAATCCTCAATGATCAATATTAATATAAATTATTATATTCTAGTTTCCAAAAAATTTCTTTTTACTACCATATTTAAAAAATTATCTTATTATAATGGTCGAGAGTTTCTTAAATCATAAAAAAATAAGTAATCCATATCATCAATTATCAATCAATAAGATTCAATGCATAGTAATATCATCAAAATCCATAAAGTTCAATCGACTCACTTATTCTTTCTAATTTACTCTTAACTAGTTTACTATCTTTATTTAGTTTGTTCTTCTTTAAAGAGTGTTCCCACATATTCCCATTCCTCATAACCATAAGTAATAGTGTAGTCATAACCAAACACATATAAAAATAATAATATAGGACCCTTAGAAAAGTTCTTAGTAGGCTAGTCAAACAATTTATTCCTAAAGATAGAAGATAAGTTTAGAAATATTCTACCTCACCAAAGTGTCAACAACACTATCCCCCTGATCACTATAAAATGACCCAATTTTTTCGACACGTCAACAATGGGTTTAACTCATAATCATCCAAAATATCGACTACGAATTCAAACATAGGCCTAAATGGAATGATGTATACCACACGCGAGAAATCAGGACAAAAAAAGAAACATAAAAAATCAATAAAATGCATAAAAGGAAAATGAGAAATCAAGGAAATTTTAGAACATGAAAATGTTTGGTGGAAACTATGTGCCACAAATGTTACATTTACAAACCAACTGTTTCCATATTACACATCAACAAAAAACTACTCAAGGTCTGATGATGCATCGTCACCCTCTCCACCTTAATTTCCACTTTGTGTTGTCACCTATAATAACATTATTTTGAAAATTAAATACGGTTTCATATTTATATTAAAACCTAAAACCAATTAATGTTATCAAACTAAATTATTTTGATTTTCTGTGATTTACCTACATACCACCAATCTATGCACTCCCACTGGGGGCATATCTGCTCATCTTCTGACGTATTTCAGTCAACTCTTTCTGCAATGCAGATATATGATCCCCCTGCTGGTGGACTGTGTTTCATAAAGAAACAATATCTTTCTTAGCATCTCTGGGTATGGGCTGACTAAAGTCAGGAGTAGATGCAGTAGCTATCCCCGGTGGCCTGCTAAAAACCTCAGATGGCACGGGTCCCAAACCCATCCTGCGCACTCTCCCAGGATGGTCCTTCCCAAGGACTTTAGCAACCGTTTCATCCTGGGAGATAGAGTAGGAATGCACAGGATTGGCATCCCATAGTTCTTTAATTTTGACCTATAAATAAAATATCAATATATATTAACACAGTAAAAACTGATAATAATTTATTATGATAAAAAATTGACTTTATACCCCAACTTCTTTAACAGGCTTATTAACAAAACATCCATCTGATTTCTTGTGAACATCCAACCATAGTTTAGTTCTAGACGCTTCATTGCCCAAACTCTGCGACTGCATTAATCAAAGATAAATCAATAAATCAATATATTAAATAGATAATATTTATAAATATTTAAACTAATTAAAATATTACCAATGTCGTTCGGCTTCGAGAAAAAATTTTTGAGCCCATAGTGTGCAGGATGACTTGCTTCGCTCAGTTTGACGCATTCTGTCTTGAGAGGTCCTGAAATAAATAAAATGCAATTTAAGGAAAGATGTATTTATTGTCATTTGATTTTTATATACATGTATAAATGTAAAATTAGGATAATATAATAATATATATTTCAATTCCATCCACTTCAGATCCCGATGCCTGCCAATAAACACTTTCCACTGCTCTTTTGGTACCCCACTGGGTTGCTTCTCATACATTTGCAGCAGATCTAATGAAGCATCGTTGACATCACACCATAATCTCAATTTAAAATATTTCCTCTTTTTACCTAGATTTTTCGACGTCCACTTCCGTGCTATCACATCAGTAACGGTAAAGTGAAAAAACATATGTATACAGAAATTCATTTTGAACATATTAGTAAAATGACATTCAATTAAACCATAATGTAATAAATTTACCTTGATTTGAGAATCAAACACTTCATTTTTCCAGCTTGGAGGCATATGTCTCCAATCATCTTGTGAAATGGGAAGGGAAATGGGCTCTGCTTCTAGCCGGCCTAGAGTTTGGCCAAGTAACCCCGTGGCATCATCCGTAGGGACCCCGTAAGAGTAAAATGGCATAACAATCTTCTCACCATTCAGATTCCAAACATCTGAACTTTTTATGTTTTTCTCCACGGTTGCATTTTTTCATCTTCAATGAGAAAACAATTAGTATAAACAAAATGAAATATATTTATTTAATTAAAATTTGTACATATGACAGTGACACTCCCGTAAGACCGCGATGAACTGGAAGGGGCGCGTTGCTGCCCCACTGCTGAGGCTTCTGAAGGGGGAGTATATGACTCACCCTCTACTGGGAAATCCAAAGATGGTGTGAGAGATGGTGCCGGGAGAGATGGTGCAGGCATGTCGGCAGCTGGTGCCTCAGATGCTGTGGGGAGGGAGCTAGATGGATCATCATCTGTCGCTGAACTAGAAGAAATAATGTACCGCTTATTCCTTGGAATTCCTGTCATTTACTCAAATAAAATTATATTCAGAATATATATTTCAAAAAAATTATGCAGAAAAAAATGATAATAGATGGAGTACTAACAGACAAAATATATATAACAATGATAATGAATGATTGCCGAAATGAAACAAGTGGTTGCTGAATAAATAAATAATTATATGTACAATCATTTTCTCCTAAAATCATGTCGGTTCCCTGCTCCATTTCTTCGTCCACTTCATTCATCCTTGCTAGACTAATATTTTCAATATCAGGATGGACAAATAATTCTGCTTCATGTTGCTGATTTAATTAAATTTTAGAGGTCAAATTTTCCACTTCATCACCCATATCATACAAATCTCTTTGTATTACATGAGCAACTAAACTCCACCCTTCATCGGCAAAATCATTCACATAATATACCTTTTTTCCTTGAGATGCTAAGATATATGGATCATGCAGTTCACGATCACCAACATCCATCAAGCAAGAGAAGTTCACAGAAGTAAATTGCATGGAACCTCTTTTAACACCTCTGATAATATCGAACCATTTTCATTTGAATAAAATAGACGAAAAATGTCCGTGGTAGTTTAATTCAATAATATCATGTTGCTTTCCATAGTATTCCACTTTAGAAAATGTAAATATACCACTATTCTGTATTCTCAAACCCACTCTTCGATCGACTATATGAAATCTAAATCCATTCACATTATAAGCGTCGAACATTCTAACTTCTTTTAGAGGACCTCTAGCAAGAAACATCAAATCTTATAACACCTATGCTCGAGTATCAGTATTGATGATCTGAAAAAATAAATATACATTATTAGATTTACAAAATATATGTGTCAAACTAATATTCATATTTATTGCAATATTTATCAACTTACACGTAGTGCAAAGCATTCTACAATATCTTTATTAAAATATTTCGTTATATCTTTCTCATTTCATGATCGGCCTCTCATTCGTCTCATTGTTTGTATCCTCAACTCTTTAATAAATGGATTTGGAATTTCACTATTCAGCAGCACATATCTACGTGCCTGTAATAATTCCAATTCAGTCAGTGTCACATTTGAAGCCCTCCCAACTGATCGGCCAATATAAGGAAATATTTTGGATTTATAATGTATTTGAGATTGAGTCGATGTGTCGTCCACACATCCAACTTGATTAAATCTTGTCGCAATATGATCTAAGTATCGAGAAAAAAAGGTAAGACACTCCTCAGTCACATAGCCTTCAGTAATTGAGCCTTCTGGTTTAGCTTTATTTCTCACGTATGATTTTAAATTCACAAGATATCTCTGAAATAAAATAAACATAATTAGGCATTTAATTAAGTACCAAAAATTTTTTACTTAACTAGAAAACATATTAATAAAGTACCTATCAATTGGATACATCCATCGATAACGAGTGGGGCTTCCAAATTTAGCTTCCTCAACCAAATGCACAGGTAAATTCATCATTACAATAAAAAAGGAAGGAGGAAAGATCATCTCCGTTGCATAGAGGGTCAATACAAACCTCTCCTGGAGGTTGTTTAGCTGAAATGGATGTAGAGATTTCTCACATAGTTTTCTGAAAAATTTTCTTAACTGGAGTACAACAGGAGTAATTTTTTTAGGTAATAATGTACGCAGTTCCAATGTTAGTAACTGTTGTAACAAAATATTTGGATCGTTGATTTTCAATCCATGTAACTTATGATTATTCAAGTCAACACACCTTGAGATGTTACTTGAATACCCATCAGATACCTTAACATTCTTTAACATTCGATGGAATGTATCTTTATCCCTATTTTTCATTTCAAAAATTGTCGGAGGATACTTTTCATTCTCATCGGGCCATAGATCGCGTTTTATGTTCATTTCATGTAAGTCATTGCGAGCATTGAGATGATCTTTCGACTTTCCAAGCTCATTAAGCAATGTGAAAATCAAATTGTCACAGACATTCTTCTCAATATGCATCACATAAAGATTATGGCACAACAAATTAAATTTCCAATAGGTAAGTCTGAAGAATATACTTTTTTTCTTCCATTGTTGCGTTCTGGTTTTTCTTGACGATGCACTTCAGACCCGTTTTCCAATATCATTCAAATGATGAACCTTCCCAAATTCTGTTTCAACATTTTCAAGCTGTTTCAATATTTCAAAACCATTTAACAACTTTGGAGGTGGTCTAAGATCAATGGAACCATTAAATTTTGATCTGTTCAGCCGAAATCTATGAGATGGATCGAGAAATCTTCGATGACACAAGAAGTACCATTTTCCACTGTGAGGTAGCCGTTTGGACTCAAAATAAAAGTTACAAATGGGAAAAGACAAACCCGTGTAAGTGTTCCAAACAGATAAATTCCCAAGCCCAGGGAAGTCACTAATAGTCCACATGAAAGCCGCATGCATTTTGAACATTGTTTTGGAAGAAACATCAAATGTCTCAACACCGTTTCTCCATAACTCCGACAATTCGTCAATCAATGGCTACAAGTATACATCAATATCATTTCCAGGAATTTGTTTTCCAGGAATAATCATCAAAAGGATAAAAGATGTTTGTTGCATACACATCCACGAAGGAAGATTATAAGGGATCAAAACAACTGGGCAAATTATAAAATTGGTACTCAAATCCCCAAATGGGTTGAATCCATCGGAAGCCAATCCTAATCGAACATTCCTAGTATCAACTGAGAAATCGAGATGTAATGAATCAAATGTCTTCCACGATTGGGAATCTTGTGGATGTCTCATTAACCCATCATTTTTATTATCTACAGAATTACACTTCATGTGTTCGGTGTTTTTCGATGACAAGAATAGTCTTTTCAATCGAGGCTTCAAAGGAAAGTAACGCAAAACCTTTGCAAGTGTGCTCCTTTTCTTCTTCTCCATGAAATTATGTTCATTCAGACTTCCAACATCACCCTTTTCCTGCCATTTAGAAGATGAACATTTATTGCAATTCTGTCTACTTGAATCCTCTCCCCAATAATGCATACAATCATTGGGACATGCATGTATTTTTGTATAATTCAGTCCAAGATTGTTAACAACTTTTTTCATATCATAAAAAGATTCTGAGATTTTTGCTTCAGGAAATGCATCACGAATCAATTCCAATATCATGGACATTGCCTTATTTGTAATTACACATAGACATTTGATATGGTACAACTTCAGTAGAAATGAAAGCTTTGAATATTTCAAACAACCACTATACAACTCTTGATTTGCATCATCAACAAAATCATGAAACACATTTTCCTCAGTGAAGCTTCCTCTTACATTTGGCTCCACAGAATCAATATGAGGATCCAATGATATGTGACAATCTTGATCTGCCTGTGTTACACTCTCAAAAACATCATATGTCATGTTGAAATTTGTAGAACCCTCTTCTGGTTGTTCTGATATGTTTTGATGCTGATAGTGGTGTCTTGTAGTGTCGAATGCATTATTTATTAGTTTTCATTTCATTTTCCATTGTCGATGAACTTGGGACCTCATTTTGCAGATTAACATCAGTGCTCAATCTTTCTGTAATGTTCGATTCTCTATGCCAAATCCAACACAAATACTGACCAGGAAATTGCTTCAGTATTAAATGTTCATAAACCTCGTCTCTCTTCAACCATGTTCTGAATTTAAATTTAGTAAATGGACATTTTATACTCCCTTCAACAGATCGATTAGAAATTGCAAAATATAAAAACTTATTCAAACCCTTAACATACTGAGGTGTGTTCCTCGGTAATGTGATCCAGCTTTTATCAATGTATATCACAATGTTCCTACACAAAACACAAGGAATTTCATAAAATAGAATTAAAACAATCAATAAATATATTCAAAGAACCACCGCTAAACAACCACTGCTAAACAACGGTTTTTTTGTAGTGACATCACATATTCCAAATGGAAAATCCAGTATCACCCATCCTTATATCAGATGCCCATGCTCAAAATAGATAGTTTCAATAACAATAAAACATATAGATAAATTAACATGCAGTAAGAATAATAAAAAAACTCATGAACCATACCATCATATAAAATAAAAATAAATTAATCGAGTACATTATAGAACAGGATAACCAACATAATAAAAAGGCATGATAGGCAGAAACCTAAACATCCCCAAAAATAAAACCAAACCTAGAACACTATCAAACATGTATGTGTAACCCTCGTCACCACTCAAAGGAATGCTCCCAGACTCAAGACTATGGAATGTCATACCTTCCAAAATAAAAATAGTCCATTGACCCCCCCCCCCTCTAAAAGAAACTCATTCTCCCTTTCATCCCTCTTATTTGAAGGAACCCACATGACAAGTGCTTATGAAAATTACCATGTGTCCATTTAAAATTGTTTAAATTGGTTCGTAATGTTATTATTGAATTTATAATTCTATAACATAACATTGTTGGTTTTATAATGGATTTCTAACCAGTTTTGTCAAACTACACAAAGGGAAGGATAATAACACAAAAATAGGTTGACCTCATTAGAAGAGATCCACTGCTCCCACATAATAATCATCACAACCTAAATATGATTGGTTTACCATAAGATGTGTATTTTTATTCCTCAAGCAGAACCATTTAATTGCATCACTAACTAATAATGTCTAAATTGGTGGCATGCATAGCCAATCATTCCATCAGTGTGTTACATTGCAAGCACTGACACGTTTCTAATGTATACACCCCCATGGTAATTCAAAATAAACATCAACCAATATCAAATGGTCCTCCCCAGTTTAACAATAATTATATTGAAGAGATAAAAACTATATTCTAAAAAGTAATTCTAGATTAGATTCAAATTTGAATGTACACATGACACTCCTCTAAGTTATATCAACATGTTCTATTACATAAATTATATAAGGCAATAATAAAAAATTAGTATATCAAATCACTTGATCATTTTTATGAAATCATCTAGAGATTTAGAATAACATAGATTTTTTATTAATAGCTGGGTATCTCAACCTCATATATAAGTGGAGATTAAATCATAGATGATCATTTATTGAACTATTTCCACTGAATACATATGGTTTATAAACAATTTTTGAAATGTGACGGTTACCACATGTATCAACATATAGTGCCCTGAGCTTTCAAACTCAAAATGGAAAATACTTTATACTATCCATTATATAATGAGACCTATGAATCTTGGTATTCAATGGTCCATAAGAAATACTTGTGTAGATTTGTACTATCCTGTATGACTATAAAGAATTCTAACGACCCCTTGAGTCATCCACCACTGATAATAGTGAAGAAGAATGGTCAAACAACCTTATATATGGTTTAACATTACCTAAGAATTTCAATCCGATAGAAACTAGTTGTTACATGATGAACATTCCTGAAAAAAGGGTCAAAATTTTTCAGGACCACCTATCCTACATAGGTGAGATTTTAGAAACTATGTGTTATAATTAAGAAAAAATTTCACCTGAAATGCACCTCATGTCTGAAACTCTTTATAAAAATTTATCACAGATTTTATGTTATAATGGAATTACCTACCTTTGGAAAGCCCATTACAAAAACATACAACATCGACCCTATAAGGGGGTAATGCCTAAAAGCATCTAAGGCTTAAGGTATTATCATTTCGGTCCAAGAAATTGAAAAATAGGCCTACAGGTAATGATCGTAATACCATTTCATGGAAACTAATTAAGAAATGTTTAAACTACCATTACTCTAGGGTCAAATCTAAGAACACCCCATTAAGGATTTATTTGAGTCAATATATTTCATTAAATTAGTTCTTGGAACATTAAAAGGCTAAATTTAAACATCAAGTTTAATTATTGTGTGAGTCCTCTGTGAGCCTAGTTTGTTATATTTTATGGTTATGGATTTTGACACTATGGGGGATGCTTTTTATTGACATGAATGATGTGATGATTATGATTGTATGTGTGTTCGGGGCTCCAACCTGGGGGTTGTCTAGCTATGGGGGAGGGGTTGTCCAGCCGGGGGGGGGGGGCTGTCCAGTCTGGGGGGTTGTCTAGTCTGAGGGGCTGTCTAGCCAAGGGGGAGGGGCTCCAGTAGGCAGTGTTGTCTAGCCAGGGGGATATGGGGGTTGTCCAGTCAAGGGGGTTGTCTATCCAGGGGGGCTGAGGGGCTGTCCATCTGGGGGGGCTGGGGGATGTCCTGCCAGGGGAGAGATGGGGGGCTGTCCAGCCAGGGGGGCTGGGGACTGTCCAGCCAGGGGGAAGGGCTCCAGGAGGGGGGTTGTCTAGCCAGGGGGGGAAGCTAGGGGGATGTCCAGCCAGGGGGTGGGCTCCAGCAAAGGGGCTATCTAGCCAGGGGGAGATGGGGAAAATAAATCATAACAAGGTTGATCTAGAATTCTCATAAAAGGCAAACATTTGCATTAAAAATAAAATCTTATTAGTGAGTATAAAATATTATATGAATATGATGACATTATTAGAGTGCATGAGCATAAAATTAAAGGGTTTTGTACACCACCAACCACATCAACATGTTTCTTCCTTATAACAACTAAATCATTTCTCATTTACCAACCCCATTGGAATTCAAAATCATTGCTTACCATATTAAATAGTTAATATACTATTGTGTTCCCTCTACTTGGAATGGCGCACTAAACCTATTAAATGTTATGATTCCTGCCTTAGGAGTGTAATAGTCAACATTTAATAAATTTGAGAACTCATAAAACGGCACATGATCCCACCACCACCGATTCTGGGTTCTGGACATGGTCTAAATCTTACTCCAATAGATATTCAAAAAGATATGTAACAAACCACTTGGATGCATGATTGATAAGATTCACCATCATACATATGTGTGACCCTCCTCCTAAGGCATGTACATGTTCACCATAACATATAGAATAAAATCCAAAACTAAACTGACTCATCATTTTACGACACTAGATGATTTTATAAAATCTTCCCTAACATTATGGTGAATCATATTTCCTTTAAATTCAAATTCTATCTAACTTGGAGATTACACATGAAAAAAACTTAATAGCTCAATGATTTAATAATTTCAACCATACTTGTATGGATCATTTTACCATTCAATAAATCAATGGGAAACAAGTTTATCGATGCATCATCCCTATAATTTACCAATGAAATGAAAAATCCTTCAATAATATCCATATTCACACCATTCATATACATCCTTATATCCAATGATCTAAAAAAAATATAGCCTAGAGTTTCATTATTTTGTACGAATTATAATCCAACTGATGACATACCTAGCCTTTCATTACAAAAGATAGTTAATTTTCATAATACCTATTAGGTGCCTGATCATGCTCTAGGAATTTATAACCCACTAAAATGAAGAATTATGTGAATATAACACCCCTAAAATGGGTCAAAACACCATATGAACACCCATAAAACCTATGTTCCATTTTAGAAAATAAGATCTGATTCATGAGTCCAACGTATAACTCTAATTCTCTCATTTAATGGAGAATCTCATGGAAATGATTAACTATCCTTACAAAAGGGTTGGAACCAATAACACCTAGTAATGTTTCAATTTATGGGATTACACTAACTCACATTTAGTTTGAATTTAAAAAACCAACCTTATGGCCGGGGATGCAGCGTCACCAGGGTCACGGGGTCACCGGGGTCGTGGGGGGTTGGGGTCGCCGAGGTCGCGGGGTCGCCGGGTCGCCGGGGGAAGCAGGGGGCCGAGGTCGCGGGTGAAGCGGGGGGCCATGGGAAATGTGAGGAGGGTCAGGGAGGGGGGAAGCGCCGACTATAAAATAACCAGGGTTTCACGGCCATTTATTATAAACCGCCATGAAACCTTTTTAAAAACATTTTTAGCGGTGGTTCTAAGAACCACCGCTAATCTTCGGATGTGTTGTAGTGTTTTCTAAATTGATATCCATAATCTAGTAATGTGTGTTTCATCTACAAAATTTGAGCACAACAAATGCCACCAACTATGTATTTAGCTTCTACAGTATATAATGCAACAGAATTTTGTTTCTTACTACACCATGATACTAGTGACTTGCCTAAAATGTGACATGTTCTAGAGGTGCTCTTTCTATCTAACTTACAACCACCAAAGATAGCATCAGAATAACTAACTAGTTCAAATGATTGTCCATTAGGATTGAACAGTCCTAGATTAGGGGTATGCATGAAGTTTTTGAAAATTCTATTTACAGTATTTAAATGAGATTATTTAGTGTTTCCTTGAAAAAGAGTACATATACACACACTAAACATAATTTTGGGATGGCGAGTAGTTAAGTAAAGTAATTTTCCAATCATTCCTCTATAAGTGGTTTGTTCAACCGATTTTCCATCTTCATTAAGATCCAAATTACAGGTGGTACTCATGAGAGTGTCACTACTTTTAGTGCTATCCAATATGAAATTTTTTATAAGATCTCTTCTATATTTACATTGAGTTAAAACAATTCAATCATTATTTTGATAATTTTTAAATCCACAAAAGAATTTTAGTTCACCCCTTAAACTCATTTCAAATTAATTTTGCATTATTTTTTGAAAAATAAATACATAATGAATTTCTTGAAGATCCAAAAATAATATCATCTACATAGATTTGAACATCTAAAACATCCTTAGAAATTCATTTTATAAAAAGGGTAGGATCAACTATTCCTTTTGTAAAACTTTTGGAAATAAAAAAAGTACTCAATCTGTCATACCAAGATCTTGCAGCATACTTCAAACCATATAAGGCTTTTTATAGTTTGAAAATACGATTTGGAAAATGAGGGTTTTGAAATCTAGGGTTTTGTTCAAAAAAATACATCCTCAGCTATATGCCCATTAAAGAATGAACTCTTAACATCCATTTGATATAGTTTGAAATTCAGATGTGTAGCATAGGCAAGAAGTATTCTAATGGATTCAAGTCTGTATGCTGGTGAAAATTTCTCCTCATAGTAAATTCCTTCTTCTTGACTACAGCCTTGTGCAACTAATCTAGCCTTGTTGCTAACTATATTTCCAGCTTCATCTACCTTATTTCTAAACACCCATTTAGTGCCTATGGTGAATTTGTCCTTGGGTCTTTCAACAAGTTTCTAGACTTTGATTCTTTCAAACTAAATATGTTCTTCTTGCATAGCCAAAACCCAAAATTAATCACTGAAAGCAACATAAATATTTTTAGGTTCATGCTGTGACAAGAAGGCTTGATGTTCAAATTGGTTTCTAAGAGAAGCACTAGTTTTTGTCCCTCTATATAAATATTCTACTACAAAATCTAACAGATGATTTTTACGAGTCCTAGATGGTCTAGACAAGATAGGGCTAGAGATTTTAGGTTCATTTACAGGTTTGGGTTCGAAAAAAATAGATTCTGGAACATTTCCTGAACCGGTATTTCTATCAACAGGTTCACTATTCCTATCATTAAGGTTTATAATGGACATATCATCTTCAAGATTTCCAAGAGGGGTCCTAGGTTCATGTGCATCAGTTTCATAAAATTTTATGTGTACATATTCATCCACACATCTTTTTCTCTTATTGAATACTCTATAGGCTTTACATGATATTGAGTAACCTAGGGAAATTCCTTCATGAAATTTGGATGAAAATTTTTCACGATTGTCTTTACTGTTGAGAATAAATACTTTGCAACCAAAAACTATAATGTAGCTGAATATTGGCTTCCTATTTTATCATATCTCATTCGGGATGTTGTTGAGAATTAGACTAATCAAGACTCTATTGATTATGTAGCATCATGTATTGACAGCTTCAGCCTAGAAGTAAATAGGTATATCATATTCACTAAGCATTGTTCTAGAAATTTCTTGTAGGGTTCAATTTCTTCTTTCTACAACTCCATTGTGCTAAGGTGTTCTAGGGTCATAGAAATTGTGACTATAACCATTTTGTGAGAAAAAGGAATCAAATTATTTATTTTTAAACTCAATTCCATGATCAATTCTTATATATATAATTTTAAATCCATGATGATTTTCTACAGATTTGGCATACTTAGTAAAATAAGACCAGGCTTCACTTTTATGAGCCATAAATAAAGTCTAGGTATATATAAAAAAATCAAGTACCAGAAAATAAACATAGTGCATCCCATTTAATATAGAAACACTAGATGGTCCAAACAAATCAATATGATCCAATTAGAAAGGTTGAGAAGTATAAATGGGTTTCTTTGTTTTGAATGATATTTTGTGTGGTTTTCCCTTTTGACAGGTATTACACAATTTGTCATTTGCAAACTCAAGTTTGGGTAAGTCCTTAAGTAGGATTTTTTTAGTTTTCTTTATAAGGGAGTGAACATTATAGTGTCCTAGTATCCTATGCCAGAGCCAAGATTCTTTATGAAATACACTTAAGCATGAAGCATTTTGAGATGCTAGAGAATATAAATTAACAGAATAAACATTTTCATTCCTTGATTCATAAAATATTAATTTATATTTTGAATTAATGACATTACATGAATCATTTTAAAATTTAACATGAAATCCATCATCACGTAATTATGAGATACTAATAATATTATTTTTTAAACCATCAACAAACAATACATTAGAAATTAAAATCGAATCAGGGTTACCAATCTAGCTGAAGATAATGATTTTCCCTTTAGCATTGTCACCAAATGTGACATGTCCTCCATCTATGTTTATCAGATTCTTGAGGCATTAGTAGTATCATATCATGTTCCTTGAACATCCACTGTCCAAGTACCATAGACTTTTGAAGGAGCTCTTTAAGCATCTTTCCTATAACATGATCAAGTAAAGACAGATTTTGGTACCAATACTTTTCTGGGTCCAGTAACATTAGTAATAAGTTCTTTATGAACACATATTTTTCTCATAGGTTTTTTTTATAAGAATTATGTAATGTATTTGAAAAATAAACCGTATTTGGTCCACAAAAACATGAAACAGAAGAATATGTATCATGACTTGATCTAGTTTAGTTATGTCTAGAACTGGTAACAAAACTATATGTCTTAGACTTTGAAACAAATTATTTTCTACCATGTTTTTTTTACAAGGTTGATACCCAATTCGAGTATTGTATTTAGGGGAAATTTTTTGTCATAGAATTTGGGTAAGGGTATTTTTTCCATTAGTAAAAAATTCTAAGTCACTTTTTAAATTCATATTAGCCGTTTTTAATTAATTGTTTTCTTTGATTAGTTGTGCATTATTCCCCTTTTTAGTAGTAGGTTCATATTTATCGTTTATAGTGAGAGCATGTTGTTTCTTTAATGTTTGATATTTATCCTTTAATTAAATGCATGTCTCTTCAAACATGTTACAATATTCAAACATTTCTTCATTTGTTATATTTTCAGAGTAACTTTCATCTTCAGAATAGTATGAATTGGGTACATAAGAGTTCAGTGTTACCTCAGATGTGTTTTTCATAAAACACATATTGGATTTGTTTTTCCGTTCATCATGTCATGTCTCTGAGTTTCTTGAAATATCCTCATAGGCACTCCAAGTTGCATTCGTTTCCTTTTTGTTCTTCCTCTCCTTATCCTAATATTTCTTATTGTACTTGAGATTTGGACAGTAAGCCTTTATATGTCCTTTGCGCTTACAGTCATAGCATAAAATTTCAACAGTTTTGTCACTTCTTTTCCAGTCCTTTTTCCAGTTTCCCTTTTAATCATACTTTCCCTTCAAGTTAGGCTCTCTGAAAAATACCTTCTTTTTATAAAATCTTTTGAACCTTCTGTCCAGTTGAGCCATCTACTCCTCATTATCAGGTGATGGTTGTTCAGTGGTAGAACATTATGTAGCAGCTTCACGTTTCCCTTTGACTTTGTGCTTTGAGGTGGTGGTCTTGAATGCCACTTATCTCCTCTTTGGTTCATCCTCCTCTTCTTTTTTGACTTTTATCTCTTCCTCAAACATCATTAGTTTCCCAATGAGTTCTTTTACAGGTATCTTGATGAAGTCGCACGATTCTCTAATAGAGACAGAGGTTCCCCTCCATCTGTCAGGTAGACATATAAGGATTCTCATGATCTGTTCTTTAGCAGTGACTTATCTTCCAAGAGAAATAATTGTGCTAAAAATCTCATTGAACCTAAGATACATTTCAAAAATATGCTCATTGGGTTTCATTTTAAAATAATCATATTTTATAGTATAAGTATTAAGTCTCATTTCCTTTACACAAGATGTTCCTTCTTTTGAGACAAACAAGGTATCCCAAATTTCATGGAAGTTTTACAAGTAGAAATCCTATTAAATTATTCATCTCCAAAGGAATACAATAAAGAATTCATGGATTTTCAATTGTTATTATAGGAATGTTTTGAAGGTTCATCCCATGTAATTTTATCAGTAAAAGTAATTTTGTATTAATCTATAATGGATGACCAAATTTCAAAACTCGTAATCTCTAGATGAATGTTCATCTTAATTTTTCAAATGAGCATAGTTGGTTCCATTAATGAATGGTGGTCTGTTGGTTGAAATACCTTCAAATATATTATCCATACTAGAGTATTACTTTAAAATAGTTATAAATTTATAATTAATAGAAATTTACAGATCTTTAATGTACAACTACAATCACAGTTTAATAAAATTACACAAAGTCCTAATAAAAAAAAATTTGATACCAAATGTCGGTCAGAGTAGTTTACTCAAGAGGGGAGGGGTGAATTGAGTAACTATAAAAATTCTTGTTAAAAGAATATTAGTTGCAGAAGAAATGGTTTCCCCTTAACATAGACACTGCTCATTTAATCAAGGTTATACTGTTATAAGAGTTTTACTTTTTAAACAAATTATTAGAAGAGTGATTAATTCTCATTAATTTTAATTTTAATTTTTAATATTACTATTGAGGTTATTCAACTAAAATAATCCAGTTGTAACTTATTTCCAATACTATCTATCAAAGTGAAATTATTGATTTCTGGATTACGCAATAAAGCAATAAAACAGACAAGACTAAATTTAAACAGCACAACGGATATGAAAAAATTGGTTCAGTCTCAATCTGAGTCCTAATCCACTCAACTTGGTGATCACTTGCCACATGGAATTCTATATAGATAATCTTTTATAATCACCCTGGATCGGGGTTAACAACCGCACAGACTGTTTAGGTCCCACATGGAACTCTTCCATAGTTTTCGTGGGTAAAGATAACCAGGACACCAAGGGAAATCTTCCATAGTTTACGTTGGTAAATAATAGTATTAAGAGTTTGGTGTGAGGAATTTATTATCCTCCAGTTAATCTTAGAAGTTAGTGTGTGTCAAAACATACAGGATCACAAACTGCTCATAATTTAATGAAAAACAATGATCACAGAAGAGCAAGAATATAACAATAAGTTTAGAATGCTCTTGTCTGATGTCAATGAAGCTCCGGGATCCTTTGAATTGAATCATCTGAAGCATTTATTCTTTCTATGGATGTTGTGTGTAAAATATAGTGTTGAAAAGAAGCTTGTGTTATTATTGAGTATTGATAATGGAAATATATTCTCTTGATTCTAGTGTACTTCGTATGTTCTTCAGTAGAGTCAGATTGTATGCATGTGACAATTATTCCATTGAAAATATTACAATGTGTTATTCGTGGTCATCCTCATAGGCTTGTTTTTTGTTCTGTAGTGCTTTCTTACGTTCTTGGTCACACACACTTTTTATCTTCGAATGCATGAGTTTCAACCAACAGGTTTCATGCGTTCTGCACCTCGTACCTCGTACTGTCTGATGATATGTCTACAAAGAACATTAATTCTGTCAGTGTATTAAAGACATAAAATATTACTGTTAGGAATTGAATTGAAAATCAACAACGTTGTTTAAGAAACATTGTCACAGTAAGTTATGAAAACGATGTCTCCTTCACACGGTGTCTAGACTGATCACGATGTTTAAGTGTCATGATGTCTCATTTACGGTGTCTTGTTCACGGTGTCTGGCTTCACGGTGTCTAGATTCACGGTGTATGACTTCATTGTGTACAGTTTCACGTGGTATGGCCCCACGATGTATAGGTTTAAGGTGTCTAGCTTCATAGTGTATGGATTCACGGTGTCTGGATTCACGGTGTCTAGATTCACAGTGTCTCAATTCACGGTGGCTGCCTTTATGGTGCTTCACAGTGTCTCGCTTCACGGTGTCTCGTACATAGGAAAATAACTGTATTCAGACATAAGAAGTGATATTCATGAAATTAATTGAGATTAACCATTTTTCAGAGAAATAATTAGAAAGATGATTCAAGGATAGTATGAAGTATTTAATCTGAATGTAGAGCAAGAAAGATCTTAAATGGATTTTTGTAAAGCATGAGAAAACTTTAAACATAAATACACATGATTGGATGTAATGTATATGAGTTAACTAGGTTGAATAAGATTTGTGATCATTAAAACATGATTAATATATGGGGATCCAACACTTTTGTATAGTAAATTTTTTACATAAATATCATTTATTTAATATTTAATACTCCCCTTATATGTGACAATTATTTTTTATTTACTTTCCATTGGTTATTTTTCTCTGATTCATGTTTATATTCTCCCCATTGTATGAATTAGGACATCACCCCTAGTCAACAACCTATATCACATGAGGAGGTTAACATGAGGAAATGTGGAACACTATCTTGCATGGTTTAACAGGCTAGAGTGTCATATATAACCAAATTTTTTAATGAGTTCTTATTCCAATAAATTTGAAATATTTACCGGAAATAAATTCTTCAGATTGGGAGATATATTTTGGTTGACATGTGTATGATTTATATCCCATCAATAAATAAATATATATTTATTGGGGTTTTAAAGTTTTCATGGATGAAATATATCATTGATCTTGAAAAAACACTACTAAAAAATATGTGATCAATGTAATCCAATATAAAATTTCAAAATAATAAGGACATATGAATGTGGAATTCTATTATTTTTAGATTTATTTCAGTATGTTGTTTCACTTGTGTTACAATCCATACAATATTAAATAATAAGTGGAGAATCCATTTTTTAAAAAGGTACATGACATAGTTTTTGACAAATTTGGTCCCCTGATTTAAAATAGGTATAAAATAAAATAATTATAAATTCTATTCTTGGATTTATAAAAAATAATTTTATATTTACTGGGTATAAATCCATATTCATTAATGATTTAGCTACTAGAAATGGGAAAATCATCACATTAATGACACATTTTATAACCGATATGGATAAAATCATCTATAATTCCACTATAATGTAAAATATTATCCATAGTAACTGCAACATAGATATCCTTTAATAAGTTCAAAAAAATCATGAAATGATCTACCTTGAATAAAGAATAATGACTTTTTAAACCTTCCATTAATTATACCAAATAATTTAGTTTATAAATTATTATTAACTCAAAATACTATTTTTTATGAACTAATATTTAATAAATTTATTTATTTTTATTCTATCAGATAATACTCTCATAAATTATTATGCATTGAGTACTTGATTAAAATGATTTTGGCTCTTAAATACCATCCCTAAGAAAACATTAACATACATGAACATTCCTATTTTATTATGGTAAGTCTTTTTTATAAATAATTACATTACTCATCAAATATTATAGAAAATTATATCTTTTTAATTATATTCATTGTCAATTAATAAATCATAAAATACTATAAAATATTTATATAATGATAGCAGTATCAAAAGAGGTTTTTTTAATCGTGGAGTGTAACATAACATTTCATAATAAATTTGGTGATAGACCTTCTGATTAATATAATATAAATATGAATATTTTGGTATAATATAAATCATGGATACCCCTATGAATATAAAATGAATAGATCCATATTTAACCCCATGAACAATCATTAGTTATGTCACCCTGGCTTGATTAAATATTTTCCAATAATATATACAGGTATTTTTATATTAATTAACTATTGAAAAAAATCATATTGTTCCAAAATTTATTTAATCCTCTCAATGTTATTTTATCCCCTTGATATAACATAATAAAAATAAATACATAGATTAAACAATAAAGATCTTTAAAACCTATATATTCTTGAATTGGTTTGAGAAAACCTTAATTCGCCAATTTCAGAATTACTATACCAATGTATTTATCTACTATAAAATATAAAATAGATTATAGAATATTCCTTGAATCACCCCTATGTATAAAAAGATACTCTTTAGGATATCCATTGATTAGAATAGAAATTACTATAGATTCAAAACATTCATTGATTCAACTAATAAAAAGGTCTTTTAATCCAACATTTTCATTCATGATAATGGAAAAATAATATTTCATATCAAAATCATTTATCATATCATGATTTAAAGAAAGATTCCAAACCATGGTGATCTACTTTAATATATTAACACACTCAGAGACTGTTATGAGTTATTATTGATCAGTCCTCCCATGAAAGATATAAAATGAGTAATTTGAAATAATATATTTTTTTATCACTATAATCATCATTTACATAAGCCTAGATAATCATTTATAAATAGAGAAATCCATGAAAATATTACTAAACATAGAAATTTAATTAGTGTTTTTTTCTTTTTGTATAAAAATAATAAGCCACACATTTATTCCACATACCAGTTTGTTATATTTAAAAAAAATATTATAATTTTTTCCATGTTAAGATTCATAATATCTTATAAATATTAAAAACACATATGGGTATGTATATCAAGTCGAATAAAATAAACAATTGTTTGTTTTTTTATTGATTAAAAAACAGATAATTTAATTAGATTTGTTTCTCAACATCGAATTTCAATTATTTTTATAAATTTTGTTTGTATATTTTTTAATTTTACTTTTTTTTTGAATTCAAAATAAATAACCTTTATATTTAATTTTTTTAGTTCTTCATCAAAAAATATTTGTATCTTAAATTTATACACTTATTTAAGGATATATTTTCACAACATGCCCCCACTATGAACCTTCTATAGTTCTGGAATGATAATTACAGTGACCCTTGTGACATACCTCTAATTGGCCTAGGGTTGGAAACTAAAACCATGGGCATATAATAGTAAAATGGGAGACTATAACCTCATATATCATAAGAACATAACAATAAATCCCCCAATAAAAACCATAATACAAAATAATACAGTACCCAAAACAATAAAAATTTATTACATGTTACATGAATACAATTATATGAACAAAATAAAAAAATGAAACTCAAAGGAAATTTCTCTGACCAATAATTCAAGATCTGATGTAGTACTGCCCATTACGGTCACAAAAATTGACAAGGAAATATAAAAATAGTATTATATATAAGGGATACTATAACATTTATAATTTTTAGAATCATATTATAAACCACTCCTGAAAATCTAGAAGTAGTATTCCAACGCATCAGTTGAAAAAAAAGAGCACATGAGTATCTATTAGGACAACTATAACTTATCCTCATCGAGACCTACTCAACAAGTATCACAACTAATCATAGTAGAATAATATAAAATAATATAATAAGAAGGTACCATATAACAACTACACCATTATATATTCACATAGACATTTTGACATTAAACATCATATTCTCTCAATCCCTTCCACAACATTACTACAACACACCATATCTCATATCAAAACCAAGCTATATGCCACAACTATTTCATACTTATCATCTTATATCCACCACCACATACCATGATCCATCCAAAGATATCATATCTATTATAGTAGGATATTTTGAACACTATGGACATCAAATTAATTCCTTCCTCCTACCATACACGACACCCACTATATCGCATCGAATGAACACCCCATATGGCCTTCTATTACACTACATACTATAATGGTACAATAATAAAAACCTATATTCATTATATCCAATGATAGACATAGAAGGAAGAGTGGGGAAGAGGGATCAAACAGTTATCCATTCTCACACCAACTTTAATATTTGGGGAAAACACAAGAATCCTAGAACATTTAGCAATTGCTAAGGATATCTCAATGTACTGGGGTAGATAAGTAAATCATAAAAGATACAAAATATAATACTGATACATATAAGACTAACCTAGTGGATTTATAATCAATAAAAAATTATAATAACCTATAATATTCACTTCAATAGCATTTCCACACATGACAAATGATACTAAATATAACACTACAAACCCACCAAAATTATATGAAAATTGATTACTAAAACCATATAAAATTTCTATCAAGATATTTTTTTAGAAAATTTTATAATTTACCATAATCTATGATATTACATTCAATATTCCATTTAATTTTATATTAAATGAATAATCAAACAATCTATCACCCAGAATTATTTCATCCATTACCTGTTTGGTTTATACATCATTATTTCATTAAATGTATGATTTAATTTAATTCATGATAAAAAAAATCAAGTTCATTATTAAACATAATACACTATTACTAGTGGGACATTATGGAAAAATATTATATAAACCAACCATGACATCATTCCAGAACTAATTATACATCCCATCTTTCCAACCATGGAAAGGTATCTGAAACCTTGCTACACTATCCACACCTTCCACCGCATGACACCGTACCAACCAAAGAATATTTTGCAGAACCCACTACCCTAATCACAATAAAAATATATGAAAACCGACCATTATTAATTATTATCAAAGATAACATCATCATAATATATCATCAATAATAGAGAATCCAATGTTTACAATGATAAGGGACATTAATGCTAAAACTCACGGTTCCAACATGATCATCAAATTGGATATGAGCAAGGCGTACGACAGACTTGAATGGGGTTTTGTGAACAGGACCTTAGCTTGCATGGGCCTATCTGCCAAGGCCTCAGACATCCTCTTCAGATGCTTTAGTTCTGCATGGATGAATGTCTCATTTATGGGAAAATCACATGGCTTTTTTAAGGCCACTCGTGGCTTACGACAAGGTGACCCGATCTCCCCTACCCTGTTCATCATTATGCAGGACGTGATTAGCCGTCTCCTGAACAAAGAAATCCTCACTGGTAGTATACTTCCTTATCGAAGGAAAAAGAACTTCCCTCCCATCTCACATTTGATGTTTGCAGACGATACGATTATCTTCTCGAATGCAGGAAAATGATCTGCGCGTGGCATTAAGAGGATCCTTGAAGATTACTGCTATTGGAGTGGTCAGGTGATCAATCACTCCAAGAGCAATTTATATATCTCAAACAAGTGCGGAGCTGGCCGCACGAATCTTCTTTGCAACATCATGGACATGCAGCCTGGTCACTTCCCGATGGAATACCTCGGGGCCCCTCTTTCACCCGGCAGAGCGCGTATTCGGGACATTGATCATGTGGTGAGCAGGATTACAGGGCGTATCCTCAACTGGAAGAGCCACTTCTTATCCTTTGGAGGGCGTATTGCACTGGTTAACAGTGTGCTGTCTACTATCCCGGTGCATGCGATGGCTTCCACTTCGGTGCCAAAGGGGGTGATCAAAGCAGTTGACAGGATCCTGGCTAATTTTTTATGGGATGCACTTGCTGAGGGGAAGAGACATTGGGTCGCATGGGGAAGAATGACACGTCCCATCCAGGAAGGAGGTATTAATGTTAAAAGCTTGAGGGACACACTCCATGGCATGCACGCCAAACTCGCCTGGGAGATTGTGGAGGACCGATCCCTCTGGGGGAGGATCATGTCCTACAGCTACGACAGTTCCAAGGAAGCTGACAGTGTGCAGGGATCCCCCCTCTGGCATTCGGTCTGCTCTCTTATCCCGAGCCTCCAACAGCAATCCCGGTGGGTTGTGGGAGAAGGCAATATTTCTTTCTGGACACAGAACTGGGTGGGATCAGTACTTGGATTCCCGGGGTGTCCGGCCCCATTGATTACCTTTAAGGAAGTGTGCGCTCATCCTGGCTTCATCAAGGCGGTGCTCGACAAGGATCAGCTGGACGTTTTTGATTCTATCCTCATTAACTCAGAGATGGACCGATGTGTATTCACCCCCTCTCGGTCTGGTAAGATCAATATCAAGGATTACCGAAGGATCTCAACCCCCCAGGCTCAACAGAATTGCTGGAACGACCTGGTCTGGTATAATAAGCTTCCGAGCAAGTACAACTTTCTGGTTTGGCGCATAAGGAATCACGGGATTTCATCGGATGAAGCAATCAAGAAAATCGGAGTCAATCTAGCGTCGTGTTGCCAATGCTGTAATAACAAGAGGGAAGAAACCACGAGCCATATTTTTTTGAAGGGGAGTGGGCGCGAGGTGTCTGCGATTCCTGCGGAGATTTCACAGCGCTTCATTCACCTCATCATCGGGACCTGCCATTCCTGGAGAGGTGGTTTCAGGGGACTACGGATAAAGGTCCCGAGAGAGCAGCGAGGTCAATTATCCTCAGTGCTGGATGCTGGTGCCTCTGGCAAGCTCGGAACAAGGCCAGATTTGAGGGGTCTTCCTCCACAAGACGGTCCCTTATCATAAGAACCAAGAGCTTACTGAATGATATGGTCTCTCTTGTTGATAATTGGCGAGAAGCTCCCTCCCTCCGTAGCCTGCAGTCCCGTTCCCCTCTGGCCAACCCTCCTATGGTCAGAGCACGTGGTCGCTGGATTAAATGGCTTCCGCCGACAACTGGATTTAAACTTAACACTGATGGATCATGCATTGCGGGAGCCATGAGAGGTGGCAGAGTGGTTCGCAATCCGGAAGGGAGTGTTTTCCTTGCTTTCACGGCGCACTATGGCGATGGTAGTGCTCTTCAGGAAGAGGCAAATGCAGTTCTCACGGGACTGAGTCTTTGCAAACAGAAGAATATTGCTCCTTCTGAGGTGGAAACAGACTCAAGGATTATTCATGATTCCCTGTTGGGAAGATGTGCCACCCCCTGGTCAGTCTTATACAGCGTTAGGAAATGCAAACAGCTTCTCAACAACCAGGCTCGAGTCACCCATACCTGGAGAGAGGGGAACAAGGTTGCGGACTTCCTCGCCTCTCTTGCAGCCCCAGGATCCTCTGTCACTGTCCTTTCCAATGCAGCCTCCCTTAAGCCGGAGGGGGTTAACCTTATCCGAGGGGATGCCCTCGGTCTTCATTATTTCAGACCCCCCTAATTCGGGGTCCTCTGTTGTTCTTTCCCCCTGTTTTTGTACTCTTTTCCCTTTACTAAATATTTAATGATTTGTGTGTATTAGGATAATCCATACCATTGACCCGAGGAATGAGAAATCATGTTAGTTATATATTATAACCAAATTAGAATAAGGTTATCAAATTTTCTACCTCATTTCGATCATCTTAACCACTATTAAAGAAAAAAAATAAGGAAGATATGACTGAAAGTCTATAATCGCACATTGGAATTACAGATCATCACAATAAAAAAAATAATCAAAATCATATCCTGAACTCATTCCATATCAAAATAGAACTAGTACCAAAGATCCCTAATGGAATAATGGAAGGAAAATATGATGGGGAGAGAATTAACTAAATTTGGATCACCAACAATTGATCTACCATTGATAAGGATCAGGGAAAAAATTAAATATAGATGATCTCCAAAAATCACTCATGAATCACTAAAGGATGGGAAAAGATAATGGAAATAAAATAGAAATTAGAGGTGGTTTCATATTTATACCTAGTCCATAAAAACATAATACCATGGTGCAAGGGAATATAATGTCTTGTAATAGTTTTGATTTAAAAAAAACCATGACAAAACATGTTTGACCACAACCCAATGGATATGGGTTAAGAGAATCTATAAAACTCATGATAAATATATCGCTATATAAACAATCATAAACTATTAGAAAAGATGAATATGAGGGAAGTACATGGTGACACATTCATAACCATTCAACATGATCAAACCCCCTAAACCCAACCATAATCAAAGAAAAGCTCTATGATGCAACGACATTAAATCCTGACTACACTTCTCTATTTTGATATGTTGAGGATTGCAGTCATGACATTGAAAAAGGGTCACCGTACAGGTTCACTTCAAATTTTAGAACACTGAAACATGATACCTTAGTCCTCCATGCTGCAACCAAGTTAACCACACCACTTCCATATAAAAAATTGTCCTCAAAATATGTAATATAGACCACCAATAAAAAATTCCCAATAGAAATTTCATCATAAAATCCTTCATTCCTTATTCTATCCTCCCCATAACAACTCCAACACCCAAAACAAACAAAAATATAGGTTAGAGTGATCAAGTTCCTTAAAAAATATTATTTTTTAAAATTTTCTTGAGTTCCCATTTTTAATTATATAAATTGTATATTGAATTTTTAATATATTCAGAACTTATTTAAAAAATAATATTATTTTTATTTTTATCTCTCTATTAATATAATAAATATCATTATTTTAAAATAATTAAAATAACAAAATAATTTAATTTTTATTTTTATTTTTTTATTTTCCTTTTATAATTCACAAAAAAACATTTTTTCGTTTTTATATTATTAAAAAAATAGTATCTTTATTTTTTAAATTTATTTAAATATATAAATATATATTTCACATCTTATCCCTTTTCTATTTTAAATTTATATTAATTTTATTAAATATAATTTTTTTATAAAATAGATTTTTTATTAATTTGTTAATTATTTACATATACATAAAATAAAATATTTTAACATAAAATTTTATTTATTAATATTTTTTGTTAAAATTTTTATCTCATTATATTATTATTATAGTATTTACCATTTTTTAGTTTGTAAATTTTATACATACATTTTTTAATTATTCTATAATTAAAATATTTTTTTAAAATATTTATTTCAATTTTTAACAAAATAAATTTTTTATTATTCTCTAAAATTTATATTAAAGTAGAGTATTAATTATCTTTTTTGTTATAATAGTATCAAAAATTGAATCAGTTTCACAAATATATCTTAATTTATTAAAATAAAGAACATATTTTTTGGGTTTCATAGTTTTATATTTTCTATATATTTTTGGTAGAATAAAAATTTTCCAAATATGATTAATTATTTTAAATTAATTCTATATGATTAAATAAATTTTTTATTAATTATATTATTCAATTTATAAAATTTTTCGCTTTGTTTGTTATTTTTGTAATACAATCCCCTTTTAAAAATGATAAATTATAATAAATCTCTTCGTTTATATATAGTTTTATATAATGTAAATGATTTTTTTTATATTTTTAATTTTTTAATAAAATAATGCATGTCTTCACATTTTCAATTTACATAAATGTGAAAATTTTTATTGATTTTCAAATATAATGTAATTTAAATTCACAATTAAATAATTTATTTATTCATATTTATTGTATATTTATGTAAAATATTTGATTTCGTTTATTTTTTATCGAATTATTTTTTTATTATTGGACAGGTGGGGTTATATTTCCCCTTGATGTTGAGATTATTAGTATCACCAATTCAACATTGTTCACCATGTAAAGGGGTTATCCCATCTTTTGGCTTAAGAGGGATTCCACAACCATCATTCAAGCTATTAGATGTACTATCACCCACATCTCTTGAAAAATAATTAAATAATATATTGAGTATCTGAATCTCATTTCATCAATTGTATTTTCCACCAGACATACCTATAGGGATGTGAATTATCTAGTGGATAGCATTAATAACCAAGGAGTGGTCAGTTCTTGTCTCATTTGGTCTTACAAATTACCAGTTGTTTTAAATTTTCTATTTGAAATGTATTATCATAAAACAATAATTTTATATTCTTATAACCCATAAATTTTTAATAAAAGTGTCTTAAATTTTTTGGTCAATGTATCTGCTGTTTCTAATTATTATTATCTTTAAATGTATAAAATTGATTATTAATTTTGTTAATTTATTTACAATAAAAAAAATATTTTACCTTTCATTTTTTATTAAATTAGTAATTTATTATTTTCCCATAATAATAATGTTTTTCTTAATTTATTAGTTTTATTTGAATGTAATGTATAATTCTATTTCAATTTTTATTTTTAATGAAATATATAAACAGTTTTATTTAATTTAAATTAAAATAAAATTTTAGGAATTTAAACCCTGTTACATTTTATTTATTTAATTTTATTTAAAAATAATCATATTATATTTTTATATCAAAATAGTCTTATTTAATTTTTTAATATATAAAATATAAAAATAATTTTTGGGCTTCATATTTGAGTTTTATTATAATATATTTTAATATTTTTAAATTTATTATTCTCTTAGAATAAGAGGTTAGAAGTTAACCAAAGAGGCCACGACCATTTTATAAATACAGTCAAGTGTTACAAAAGTCTAAAGTGATGAATATTGTAATGATCCATTTTAAATTGACAAAATAAGTTAGTTGGAAGATCATAATCCATATAGAGTTATTAGAACCCACACCGTTATCGGAAAGTCTATTTTCCATAGTATGTAAATCACAGTAAGTCTGAGTCATGATGAAATTAGTTGTGGAAAGACCATCTAAACATCCAATCCATTGGGCAGTCAACTTCCAAGAGAGGTGTAAGGAACCCATTTTGATGCCATATATAATGTTGTGGGTATCACTTTCCAACCACAAGTTAATCCAAGATCATTTATTATAAAGAATCACTATAATGATTTTGTTAATTATAATGGATTCAATAGTGGTAGCAACTCCACATGGTCGGTAGTGACTTCTTGATACATATCAATTGTGATTTCTGAAGACAATCCCATATAACGATGGGAAAGGGTTAACTCATTATGCTATATTCATGCAGACTTTTATCCCTCTTAGAAAATGAGATTTCTAAAAAACATTAATGCTACTTAAAGGGTTCCTAAATTTACCACCAATTCTATAGTTATTTAAGAGTGGAAAATCATAGATTGATTTGTGTATTTGGGTAGTTTATAGGGAACTAACATTCCTCATATAAATTAGAA
This sequence comes from Viscum album, assembly GCA_963277665.1. NCBI lineage: Eukaryota > Viridiplantae > Streptophyta > Magnoliopsida > Santalales > Viscaceae > Viscum > Viscum album. The sequence continues at coordinate 674,594,401 of OY728133.1, forward strand.
TATAAGAAATTTCCATTTATATTTTAAATTGTATTTTCATATAAATGAATGAATTATTGTTATTCTTGACAAAATACAAAAATTCAGAATCACTATCTGGTAGGTGTTGAAGAAATAAAGGGAGAGTTAGAAGTTCGAATAACCTCACAATGTGTCATGAATATAGTTAACCTCTAAACTAGGAACATAAAATATATCGAGCATAGACTTCTATAGAGATAAGGCAATGCTGAAAAAGAGAGAGTTAATATATATATTCTATGTGATGATGATAAAGAGAATATCTAGAGCATAAGGATATTTCGAAGGATTATAAGCATGAATGAGTACGAATTTTTCTTAATGAAATCCTCCATGTTGATGTCAACCTAGAAGAATTGACCCACAATTTTTTTTAATTCATGAGAGGTCTATAGTGGAGACACCACATATGATGATTTAAAACAACTTTATATTCAAAATTCCATTCCATATGGGCTCCCTAACATGGATATCATCATGTGAAAAAAAATTAATTGTTCATAATAACACTGACATCAGTAGGAAAAGTTTCAAGATATCAAACCATCTAAACTATTATAGAAACATGCATGTCATGTGTAAGAACTACATTGTGAAGATAATTTTTAATGTGAATACATGACTAATTATTGATTTTAAAATATAGGGATGAATCCCTTCTTGCAAGAGATTGTGAGTTAAGGTTATAATTATACTTTTTTAATAAATTATTATTATTTATATATTAAACATTGAAAAGAATGGTTTTCAAATTTTTACACATATATAAAATTAAAATAAAATTCTTAAATTTATCTTTCAAATAAATAATTTTTAGTAGTTTTTATAAATTTTTTTTTCCATTTCTCATTACTAGTTTTGTAGTTGATTAAAATTTTAAAAGGAAATAAATGCGCTTAATTTTTTATTAATATATTTGATAAAAGATTAATGTTTGTTTAATTTTTTTCAAAATTTTATAATAACGTGTTTTATCAGTTTTATTAATTTATTTAATGTAAAATAAATTACTGAATTTTTTTATTAATTGATTAATTTTTTAGTAATTTATTTTAAAACGTTCCTATGTACAATAGTTTTTATTGATCTTTTTTAAATTAATATTTTGTGTAAAATAATTTTTTTAGTATTTGTTTAATATTTTTTAATATTTTAAATAATATATTCAATAATAATAAATATTTTTATTTTTTATTTTTTTTATTCTTATAAAAATATTGTTATTATTTATTATTATTATATTAAATAATATTTTATAAATTTATTCTTTTTTTATTTTCTTTCATTTAATTTTGAGTTTATTTAAGAGAATAATGTTTATCTTTAATATTTTTTTTTCAACTAATATAATTTTCATATAATTTTCATTGTTTTTTGTTAAAGAATATTTCATGAATTTTTTTAAAAAAATTAATATATGTTTTAATATTATTTAAATTTTTATTAATTTTAATTTTTATATTAGATTTTTCTTATTTAGGATATATATTCATTGTATTCATTTAATTAGTAAGTGATTATTTTTTAGTTTTTGAAAATTATTTGAAATATGTATATATATATATATATCATTCATATTTTAATTTTAATTTTCTTTATTTTGAGTAATATTTATTAAAAATTATAAAATTTATAATCCATTCATATATATGGTATTCATCTTTATTTTATTATATTATTGTATGTTATGATAATTTTTCTCCAAAATTATATCTTATTTGTTAACAAATTCGAAAATTTAATATATTAATAAAAAAAAATTTTTCTTAAAATTTTTATATTAATATAATTGTTTTGTATTTATTAATGTCTTAACGAAAATTAAAATTTAATGATTTTTAAAAAAAATTATAATAAATATTTTTATAATTTTTTTCTTTTTTTTCATTTTACAATCTCAAATAGATCTATATTTTTCATAATTTTCTAACTTACATAGATGTAAAATAAATTATTTTTACCTTTTAATTTTCATCATTCTAATTCAGTTAGTTAAAATTTATTACTATTATTTTTTTTTTAATGAAATAATTTTTTTTTGATTTTTATAATTTATTTAAATTTATATTTTTAGGGTTTTAATTTTTTTAATAAATGATATTTTGTGTTGATTTTTTATTTAATTGAAAGTAAAATAAATTTTTATTTATTTATATTTATTTATTTTTTTCTTTTTTTCTACATTAAATTTTTTTATTTATATATTAATCCTTATTTTTTGTTTTTATATTTCATTTTTATTTTTAGTATATATTTATATTTAAGAATATAATTTTTTATTTTTACATTATCACTAAAACTAAAACTATTCATTTGGAAATTTTATATCTAATTATTTAAAAGAATATAATTTTTATAATCATTAAAACATTTTCGATATTTTTTTAAATTATATTTTTTAGTTTTTAAATATTTTTCATTAATAAAATAATTATCATTTTTATCTCCATATTCCAATTTTATTTATTATTCACATAGGAGAGAAAAATTGATATTATTATTTCTAATTTGATTAAAAATATTATTATTTTTAAATATTTACACATTTTAAAAACAATAATTCCTTTCATCAATTTTTTAATTTCTTTGAAAGAAAAATTAATTTTTTCAATTTTCATTTTTTTTTATTTTTATTTTTTCCATATTTTTTTACATATTGATGTTTAATATATATATTTAAAGTAATAAATATTCTTCTTTATTAGGTATGATTATTAATAGAGAGTTATTATTCATGATTTATTGTAATTTATTTAATGGTAAAATAAATTATATTGATATTTTTTTAAATAAACACCCTGAAATATGAAAAAGTTCCCATTCACATTCAATAAATGAAAATAGTGTAATTAAACAGATAATTTATAAGATATGTGATTATAAACATCCCCTGATATTTTTAATAGATGTAGATATAAAAATTTATCACATATAAGATAAGACCAAAGAGAAACGTAAAGATCAATTGCCTTCATTAGAAGAGCATCAACAATCTTATTACCTTTCCTATATAATTGAGTGAAAATTAAAATCATCATTGAAATTTGGTCATGTTTGGTCTTCAAGTATAGTAAAACTTCCATTGATCACTACATGATCTATTATTGATCAAGGTGATGACTATAGTATATTCACTCTTAGCCAAAAGGCCATACCATTTAAGCTCCCATGGATGCTTGACCTCATATATAGCAACCAATATTTTAGCCTCAAATACAATGTGGGAACTAAGAATGCCATAAAATGCACCCCTAATTAATAGGAACCAATGTTATTCATGAAAACAATCTTGTAGTTAGTAGGTCTAGGAGAACCCATTACAACACCATCCACGTACACAATTTTATAAGGATGCATTTTCATTAACCACCTAAAATTAATATGTTGAATTCATATCCTTGGATGGTATGAAATATCAAGCATCCAAGAGATATTAAGGTCATTCAACCTATTATTCAAAACAACCTTCCAGATTTTTTAGGCCATCTAAATATCTCTACAAATATGAGTACATATCCCCATGTGATAAAGCTGATGACAATCAAAATTGATAGAACTCCTAGCCTTCCATATATTAAATAAAATGTCAATAATTCTAAATAGAATAAAGTTGTACATATGGGAGATAATATTGAGAATATAAATAGACTCCATGAAAGTGGACAACCTAAAACGAGTATCCAAGTTACACCGTGATTTATAAAAACATGTGTATTGTTTTTTCCCCTTTAGTACTAGTGGTACCACTGACCTGGGATGCATTTCATTTTCCCTAATAATAAAAAAGGGCTTTAAATTACCATATTAAAAATGTTCCAATTGATTTTATTTTTTATTTAAGTAAAATAAATAAAATTTTAATGATTTTCTGTGTCTTATTTACATCTCTATTTTCTTAAATTGTTTCTTTATTTTGTTACATCAATGAGTTTTTCATTATTTTTTAAATATATCTTAATTATGAATTAAATTATTTTTATTTTACTATTTTTTATTATGATTTTCTATTTTCTATAAGAATAATTGTTTTTATAAAAATTTAAAATAAATTTTTTTAGTTGTTTTCATTTTCCCCTTTTCTATTTCAATTAAAAGATTTATAATTTATTTTTAATAATATTTTAATTATTTAATAATATTCATGATTTTTAATAAAATGAATTTTTTCAGATTTTTTAAAAATTTATTTGTTTGTAAAATATATTTTTTATATTTATATATTGTATTTAAATTTTTATTATTTATTCATGTATTTTTATTTTTTTAGAAAAATATAGTTCATATTTACCACTATTTTAATTATTTTAATCTAAAATAAAATATGTAGAAATTTTCCTTTATCATTTTTATTGTATTTTAATTATTATATATTTCCTATAAATATATTAATTTTTTGGGTTTTTTAAATTTAATTTCATAATATGATACAGTTTTACATAAATAAATTTATCAATATGAATGAATAATATAATACTTTAAATTTATTATTTATTTGTATTTTTATTTATTTTATTAAATAATTTATTTATGAATTTATAAATTTTTTTGGGAAACAATATTTATTGAATTAAAAATTCAGTGAGACGAATCACTACTTATGGACATGGCTATGGATGAGTGTGCATAATTATAACCATTATTATTTCCCTTTTTGTGAGAACCTTGTACAACTTCCAAGATGGTTGTGGAATTTTATGAAGAATTTCATATAATATGCTAGATATATTTTTCAATTGATAATTTAACCTAACAAGTTTCTAATTGATGATCACATGACTCTCTCAGATATAATCATTATTTCTATATATATATATATATATGATCTGTATGAAATGGAATAATAATTTCTCACATATCATCTTATAAAGTGACATTGAAAACCTTGTCTTAGGATTTATATTTAGGTGGTTCTTATGTGATATTGATATTGGTATTGAGCTCTACACCTTTATAAAACTATTTTGGATTTGAATTTGAGTCATCAAATGCACAATATTTTAATTTGTGGCTATTGTAGCACACTTATTTTATAATCAGAATTCTTGGAATTCCATTTGATTTTATGAGAATCCTATGAAATTTCTCATCAGATGAGACATCCATATAGCTTCCAAAATTCAAATAGGTTCCACGAATAATCAATTCAATGATCTATTTATTTAAAGATTTCTTAGTGAGTATTGTGTTCATAGTAAACCATTGCAACTCAAGTATGTCATCTGGATTACACTAATATCACATTACATAAAAGAGAATATTAATTGGGTTATGACGTGTTCTCTCAGACATACAATATGTGAACTTATCTTCAAGAATAATATGGGAATTATCAAGGATAAATTCTTTTTCTTCTCTCAATCCCACATCACCATTGATGTTGAAATTTGGCTTCTTATTTTTATGGTTATGTATTCTTAGAAATTAAAATGTTATGATATGTGGAATGATAGTGATTCAATTTTTATGGTCTGCATGGTTACGTATTTATATTGTAACGTTATATATAATATATACTCAACATGTATCCCTTTCGTGGATTAGATGAAAAAAATTCATATCATTTCCATAAATGTCTATAGGGAAGGTGACATGGTTGTTAATGGTGATTAAAGAGTGTGGTGGAGGATAAATACTCTCTATGGCTGTGTCATCTATACACTTATCCCTTAACCCGAAATTACTCAAATCTAAAGGTTGATGTTTATACATAAATCTCACAACTCTCTATTATTTTTGCTAATTTTTCAATTTATTGACTGGGAAGAGGCTTCCTACCCTTTTCTCGAAGCGATTTTATTAATATATCTAAATATTATATAATTTTTTAGCTTTTCATTTTAAAATTTTAAAGATTTTTTTTATATAACTAATTAATAAATCTATATATTACTTAATTTGATGTTTTTTCTATTTATTATAAATATTTAGTTTTTTAAAATTATTTTAATTTTATAATGAAATAAATTGTTTGATTTGTATATTAATTTATTTTAATTTTAAAAAATAATTTTGGGAATTTTTTTATGAACACTTGTAGATTTTTATAGACCATAATTTTTTTTGAAATTATTAATTTATTTTAAAATTGAATATTTTTTTTAGAATTTTCTCCCAATTTTTTAATGAAATTTTTTAATTTTGTTGAGAAAAAATTATTAAAATATTTATTTGTATAGTATTTTTATTATATTGTTTAATATTACTCTTTATTTATCAATATAATTTGTCTTTTCGATTTTTTTTTAAATGAATATACTTGTTTTTTGAAATATTTTTAATTTTTTTTTATATTTTCACTACTAATTGAATGATTCTCAATTCATTAAAATTAATTTAGGGAAATTTTTATTCAATTTATTTTTCCCATTTTAAAATATTAATGTTTTTGTTGAATTTTATTTAAAAATAAATTAAATTTTAAAGTTTTTATTCTTTTCTCCTTTTATAATATACTGGTATTTATCTTGATTTATTTTAATTCATTTGAATGAAAAATAATTTTTTGATTATTTTAATTATTTACTAATTTTTAATTGATTAATGTTTGTATTGATGTTCTTGTTTAATTAAAAACTTAAATGATATTTTTTATATCTTTTTATACTTTTAATTATTATATTTTTTTGAATAGAATGCTGTTTTTTTTGTTATTGTATTCAAAATTTAATTTATTTTTTTGATTTACTATTTCATTTTTCCCATTTGGAATGATTTTCATCTTTAAATGATAAATAATAGTATATCTTGATATTCTAAATTTATTTAAATGTTAAATTAAATATATAAACATATTTTCCATCCAATTTGTTATTTTTTAATCTTTCCATTGCTATTATATTTAATTAAAAAAAAATTTCATGAGTTTTCCTTAATTTATAAGGAAGTAAAATATTTCATTTAAAATTTTTTATAATTTAATTTTTAAAAAAACATATAGTCATTATAAGTTCATTCATTGTGAAATGAAACTTTATGTTTCACATTTTTAATTTTATATAGAATTTTAATTTAATTTTTTTAAAAAAATAATGAGAAATATTTTATTTTTATACACTTTTATATTATTGTTGTAACAAAACGAGATTGTTTAAGAAATTTTTTTATCTTATGATATACGCAACACCAAAATAATCTTTCATTACACACAACACTGGCTTAGATTGCGTTAAACGCAAGAGCAACCTTACTCGATAGTTTGTGCTGTACACAATACCGAGTTTCACTAAACAGTGATATATTATTATAATATTATGAACTAGTCATTATGAATAGTAATTATAGAATTTTGAATTTTATAACATTATAATTCATCTTACACATTTTCTAGAATGTGGTATGAAAAAAATCAATTTTTTGGATAAAAGAAATATTTTTCAAAAAAAATGTAGTTTTACCACCTTTTGATGACAGATATATTTTAAATATAATTTATTACAAGTTTATAAGTTAAATTTTACAAAATAAACTTTTTCATTTGTATCAGGATATAAAAATTTACATTTGATAAATTTTTGATACTTTTCTGATAACTTTCATATTTTGATGAATAGTAATAATACGCTAAATTTTTCTTCAAAACAACATTTTTCATCAAGATAATTTATATGGTTAAATTATAAAATATAATGGTTTTAATGTAGAAATATAATATATTTTTACCATTTAATACAATTTATGTCCTTAGCATTAATTTTACATCGAATTCATATGTAAAAACATTTCAATATTTGACAATGTTTTAACTTTTAAAACACGTTTTCTTAAAAATGTGATTAATTTTAAATTAATTACTATAACATCTATTTTTTGAATTTTAAAAAATGGATTCGATATTTGGAATTAGTGGTCACAAATTATGTTTATAGTTTACTTTTAGATTTTTGATATTATGAATAGTAACTACGTTAATTTTTATTTACTATAGTTAAAGGTAAATCAGGTAATTAAGGGTAAAAATAAGATTTCAAAATTACCCTAACACTTTCCAAAATTCGATTGAATGAATAAAAGTCGACCCATTTCACCTAAGGGTGAGAATAGATTCATTTCAAGGACCGTATACCATGAAAATGATTTAATTGTTGTTAAAATTATAGAAAGTGACCACATGTCACTATCTTATATCTTATAAATGTAATAGTTTTAATTTAGTTATAAACTTCATAAAACTTCTAAAATAAATTTTCTTCATTAATATATTAAAATAATCTACATGATTTTAATTTATTTTTATTTTTTAGAGATTAAATAATTATCATTAATGATGACACAATAGTGATGTAGAAATTTCATTATTGATAAAAATATCAAATAAATGGTTTTAAAAATATTAAAACTAACATTATATGAAATAATTAATGTGATCAACGAATTTTCTAGATGAATATGAAATTTTAGGAAACTATTAATTTTTTTTGAATATATCTTCTGTGTGGATTTTATTTAAATTCAAATGTAGAGTAGTGTCAAAAATGACAGTATTGATATTTTATAAAAATAACATATTATTAAATTTCATAAAAATCAAAAACAAAATATTTACAAATCAAAAATTGAAATTTATATGGTCTAAAATGTCATTTGGTATCCAATTATTGACAATTCACAACACATAAGTAATTATTTAAAACATTTTAGAATTTAGAATCTTATCACCACAAATAAAATTAAATAGATTAAATAAGGATAAATCAAATTGATAGGGTTTAAAATAAAATCAAAACATGTATAAATTTTATTGGTTGGTGATATTAAAACCATTTCTCATCTATTATTCTATTTTGTGTCATTTTGGATGTTTTTATGTGGGTTTGAATTTATTATAAATTATTATATTTGAGATTTCCAAAAGTGCTGCTCTCCTTCCTTATAAAAGGGTACCTCCTCCCTCTCCTCTTTACAAACTTTTCAGCCTTAAAGCTCGACCAAACCCTTCTAAGTCCTCCTCTAAACCTCTATATTTATATTATATAGGTTCTGGTCTTCTCAAAAGAAAAACTCTGGAGCCCTATGAGGACGTTTAAAAGAGGCATGTCCAAGAAGAGGTAATCTCTACTACCGATTCTTTCAAGTTTCTTTCTTCTTCTACTTCCTTTTATTTAGTTGTTTCATTATAATGTAATAACATCAGTATCCCTTATATACTCACATGTTATTATAAATATGAAATAACCCTGTTTCACGTTCTGTCCATCCTACGGAAAATGAAATCACCGCGTGTGCGTACGTACGAAATACCGTCTCCACGCCGTGGTGTAATCTGTTGTCCACCACCACCTTACTTGGATGGGTATAATGGTGTAAAAAATAACTATATATTATTATTATAAAATAATACTAATTCTGAGACATTCTATTATCCACTCCAATACCATTAAAAACTTATGTGAATGATATCGTTGCTGATGCGTGCATACGGCTTACCATCTCCACAGTGTGATGTGATTCGTTCTACATGATATTCAATAAACCAAGATTATATAAATGAATTGAATGAATAAATATGATTTATATTATACTTATACCATTATGTAAATGATGTAGTTATACCCTGAAAAGAGGAATAAGAATTTATTCAACAAAACACACATAAGAACATAAAGCAATGAACACACAAATAACAAGTATCAATTAAATATTACTAATAAAAAGATAAGAATATGACCATATATGATATCATAATAGTGAATATGATTCTGTAATAAGTCAATGAAATTATTTAAATCATTATACAGGTGGTTCGGATACGTACAAAGCATATCCGACCTAAGGTAATGGAAAATCTCAGAATCTCATTTTTATTCGAGATTGTTTATACTTTAGTATTTACAAGTGAATATTTATCATCCACATCCACGTTTCCCTGATATGTATTATTATTTCTATACTACTAATTTTTTTAAATCCAATTTTACCTATTGGTGAATTTTTAGTAAAATATATGAAAGGAATCTTATTTTGTTTTCTGTATGATATATTTTAAGACTTTTCAGGCGAAATTACAAGAATAATGTTTTTTAACTTATACGGCATGAAAATATTTTTATGATTTCAAATAAAATTGTTTCCATGAAGATTAATTTACAAGTTTTCATGTTTATTTTCAATTTACATCGTATTTTTATTTGTATGACATATTGAGAAAGTAAAAATGTTTTTGATAAAGAAAGGATATTTTCCTCAGTAATAGAGATCAAGTGTTTTATCAAAATTATTTTCCATCTATGATAATGTTGGGTTCTATTTCTATCCCTAATATTATATTGATTTGATTATGTTATGATGGAATTATTTTTATGAATTCCTTTATCGTATATAGTTCATGTTATGAAATCATGGTGTTTATGAATCCTATTTTAATTAAATGGGTTATGCTATGATGACTGATTTTATGATTTTGTGGCACAGAGAAGAATGGTTTCATTATGAGAGGGGTGGGACCTATATCTCCCTCCAATGAATTGGGTAATGATTTATATCTCATCAGATATACATGGCTGGTACAGAATGTAAATCCAGTTTAGTGATACATGGCTGGAACGAGGAGTCAACTCAGTTCATTAATGGACTTTGTCTGTTATGACGGTCTTTGTAATGACCCGACCCAACCCAGGCTCGAGCTGCAACAACCCCAGGCTCGCCTCCATAGGCTAGAGGCTGGCGACCAGCGCCGAAGGCACAATAACTTGCGGGGACCTTTGCCTAAGTATCTGTAAACACACACACACAGTAAACTCAATGAAAAAGTGCAGAGTAAAAGAAAAGACGAGAAGAGTAAAGTACATCTGCTATATATAAACCACAATGTGCATCGACCTCTAAATGTACAAAGAAAGTGATGAAAGTAAACTAAAATGAAAAAATAGAAAAACATGTGTGCAACCAGTAATGTGCCACAACCCGGCAACAGGTGAACAAAAAGTAAATAGCTGGAAGAGTCCCCCACCCGGAATCCGAATCTGACCACCGCATGTGGTCCATACTCCTAAACTTTTAAGCTCCACTGAAGTCATGACCCACCTGTTCGTTGTCTGCAAGGGCACACCATGTGCGGGTAAAGCCCAAGCTGGGGTGAGTATAAAAATACTCAGTAGGATACCCCGAAGGCTCGAGGGAGAAAGAAAGGAGGTACCAAAGAGTGAGTAGTAGATCTAATGGGGAAAATTAAAAGAGTATAATAGAAAGAGCAGTAAAGAATACAGTAAAGAGTCCAGATCAACCCAACAATAGGAAAGAAAGTAGACTCTTCCAGACACAAGGAGGTGGAAATGGTGAGAAGATAAACTCATTGTCGAGTCTTCAGTACCAATAGTAGGAGAGTAGACTCGTCCAACCCTGAGAATCTAGAAAAGGAAAGCACGTGGCATACCCCGCGCGTCATCGCCTCTCCTGGAAAGAGAGTAACCAAACCCTAGAAGTGGGTACTAGAACAAGGTATATACATATCAATATGCTCAAAAAAAGCCCAAACAAGATCATAAGGGGATCTCCATCCCATAGCTTAGCCCAGTATGGTGAGTAGAAAATAGTCCCAGATGTAAACACCATCGATGACCAGCAAATCACACGTCTACCCTGAACTGCATGTCAAGGGGCTCAAATCACTGCACCTTGACACTATCCGCTTTGGGCGGCACTGACTCGCCAGAACGGTTTTAGTTCGTGTCACAAGGACACGTCTCGGTGGGGAAAGCGCCCCTCGAACATGAGAGTTTAAGGGAATGTCGAACCACAACTCTTCATTGCCCCGCGGTCGAGAGGTCACCTCAAAGTCAATGTCATCCCATCACTGACCCATACAACCAAGGGTCCTGCTCTGGTAGACACGGAGAAAAGTCACCGACTAGCCTCATATGAAGGCCTGAGTCTACAATGTCAACGGGTGACCCAATGCCCGGCCCTTCTAGAGGGTAAACCCTAACAAGATATCAGGTGACCCACTGCCCAGCCTGCTGGAGGGTAAACCATAATACATCATCAAGCGACCCACTGCCCAGCCCTACTGAAGGGTAGACCTGGAATAAGTTGACATGCGACCCACTACCCAGCCTTGTTGGAGGGTAGACATAGAATAAGTACACATGTGATCCACTTCCCAGTCTAGCTGGACGGTAGACCTGGAACTAGACGACGGGCGACCCACTGCCCATCCCTGCTGAAGGGTAGACCCTAAGAGGTCCTCGGGTGACCCACTATACAGTCTCTACTGGTGGGTAGACCCTAAGTGTTTTAGGTGACCCACTGCCCACCCTTGGCTGGAGGGTAAACCCTAGAAGTCAGTTATCAACCCACTGCCCAGTCTCTACTGAAGGGTAAACCCAGAACTGCTCTGGTCATCCCTACTAGATTGTACAACACTAGCCAACAGAACCCGGAGTGGGTATCGTGCAACCACCCAACTCTAGAAAAAAACCATGGGAAACAACTCTACCCTGCTGATCTAAACCATCATGAACAGGAGGACCCTCTACGTCGTGAGAGGTCAAAGTACGCAAAGCAGAACAAGGCATGCACGTGGGGCCTACACAACGTGTCGCCCCATCTCAACCCCAACTAAGCGCAGAAATGTTCTCATGATCAAACATCCCCAACGTGTACCTCCAATAATTTCCGTATACTCCCATAGTATACCATGTCTTCAGCCCTAAGGCTATTATGCACACGACACCCCAACGTCAACGCGACGGGCATAAATGTAACTTCACCAACTTTCCACACCATTGACCCTGTCACGTACAACGAAATCTCATTAATCATTTAATCCACTCACACAGGAGTGAACAAGATCCTGCACTAAGGGTTCTTTGCAATCATCATGGAATGAAACACCATCAGTACGACGTTCATGATTCCACATTTGATAAGATCGCGTAAGAGGCTCTGCTCCCGTGAACAGATTACACCATTGTAAACCTCATGAAAAGACACGCGACATAGACTACTTACTTTCCAAAAACTATCAACCAGAGAAAAAGGTATTATTCACCGTATCCAACCCGTTTGTGGCCCGCACCACGACTCCGATACACGTTGGGAAAACTACGCCATCGCGATACTCTCGGAAAAACATGGGGAAATGACTACTCGAACGCCCTAAACGGACGTCTGGTGAAAAAGGCGTGAAAACGCTGCACACAACTCAAGAGATGGACCATGGGGCCGATGCCTCATCTCCAGCTTCGACGCCCGAAACCACCCGGGTCACTTTTTCCTCGATGCGAGGGTCACAAAACCGTTGACGTCGCCTAAAATAGATTCCGAATGTATAAACTGCAACTCCCCATGTTATATGCAAATGGGACCTTGTGAGGGCCACACCGTGGCTCCAACTCGAATGCTTCAAAAATCTCTGGAAAAAATTCCGCACGAGGACTAGGATCACGCTGCCGCTGTCGGCACGTCAATCAGACATCCCAAGCGGGAGTTAGGTCCAATGTAGTATTTCATTAATTAAACAAGTTATTAATTAATTGTTCTTATAAAGAGTTTCATGCCACCGGGCAAACAAACCGAACCACAAGGGCTCCAAACCAACTTCGGAAAGGTCGCCTCAGCTCCAGGGCCACTGCGCCTCTGACGGCTCTTCAAACGGATGTCCGTCCTGCAAGCCAAGTTCATCGCAACATTAATAATAAATTCATTATTATTAAATTAACGCATTTCGGTCACCCACCTTCTGGCACGAAACCCAAAAACCAAGGAACCTCTTTCAAAAAATCCGCCTCGCCGACACAATCCCACAGCCACTGACTGTGGGTCAAACGGACACGCCCTTTGCATGTTACGGCCCCCCGAACACAAGGGGGGCCTAACCGGGCATGTTCCCCCCGGCCGGCCCGGACTAAGCTGTCAGCCCGAGGCCCAGCACGGGTCCATCCTGAACCTCCTTGGCCCACTGGCCATGGCTCGCCCCTCAGCACTAGGCCTGCTACTCGGGACGGGTTTGTACAAGCCGACCGACCCTTTGGTCGGCCCGTGCGTCGTCGCCCAACAGGACCCGCGAAGTGCGGGTCCTGGTTCCCTCCGCTGGCTCGAGGCGCTGACCACCTCAGGTTTCTCCTTCCAACCATGACCGGCCGTAGATGGCCGCTGTGCTCCGATTCTTGCGCTCGCCCCGCAGCATCGGCAAATGACTCCTCTGCTCGACCACACCCAGCTACCATGCTCCGCTGCTCGCGCTTGCCCCGCCGCACTGGCAGCCAGCTCCTCTGCTCGACCCCACCCAGCCTCCATGCTCACCGACTTCCTCAACCACTCCTCCGTCCACCTGATGTCAAAGCATGCGCCACCGCTTTCCGAGGTCGCAACCCTGCCACCTACCACCACTGGAACCCGCCGGAGAACCCAAAACCGACTCCAAAACCCGCAATCATCGCCAGACAAATAGGAGCTCTTCAGAACTTGGATTTCAATTCTGAAACAATCGTTTGAAAGGTTAAAATATGTTCTATGCAAATATGGGCCTCTCTAGAAAATTAGGCAGTAACTCAACATGTAAATTTTCGTTCTAAGTTAGGTAGAGGAATGAAAAATGCAAAACGCAACCTCCTACCTGTTGGGGCGTTGGCCGAGACTTCACGGAGAGTCCGCCGTCGTGCCGCACCTCATCGGAACTATATTTATAGAGTGAAGGAAGAGAGGGGGGGGATTACACCTTCATTTTTGGGAGCTTTGGGCTCCATGGAAGAAGGGGGAGAGTAGAGGGGTGGATTAAGTGTTTAAATAGAAAACAGTTAACCACCCGCCCGTCGGCCCGAACCCAAACTTTCGGCGGGGTCTAGATTAAGCCTCCCCTGGGGTAAATGCCAAGATATAAGTGCAATGGAAGTCTTGGAATTTTAATATAAGGCCCCATTACAAAGTTACTAAACTCAACGCCTGAGGCCTCCAAATTACGAAAAGCCCATGGGGCCATTTTTCACTGACGACCCACACCCATGAAACTTATAACCCTAATAGGGAAAATGACACATTCTGGACTCAACGGTGCCCTCGGTTTTCCAAACTGAGCAACCGTTTAGGTGATACTGAGTCAAACCATTAAAGGAATCAATTAATTATTTAATTTATCCGTTCCACGATTCGATAGCGAGCGAGGGGTCCAAACGCCCCGCGACGACATGTTTTATGTCGTTCCTAAGGTAAAATCCCGATTTCAGACCCATCCGTAGACTCAAATATCTGATCTGGATCACCATTTAATAGTTATCATATTTATTTGGAATTCTCAGTGTGAACACATAGAAAATTTAATTACGGCCACACCAGGGCTCAGAATCGCACGCTGTCTGAAGGCGCTGCTCTGGAATAACATCAAGAATATTCCAAAGTCTTTTATAGCCAAAAACTGGGTTCTTACCTCATTCCCTCCTTTAGTAATTTTGTCCCCGAAAAGAAAAACCCGGGAACAACTCATGGTACCAAGACCACACCTGGCTCTCCCGTACCCAGAAGAACTCTTGCCCAGCTCTTCACCACCGCACACAGACCAAGGATTGATTCGTTTCACGTGAGGTCTGACCTTGCCAATGACGTGTATTGGAGCATGCACATGTCTCCTCAGGTGAGTCACGCGGGAGATGCTATGCACCCAAACCATCCCTTGGGGTTAGGGAAAGGCGGTAGGGAACCAAGCCATCCTTTTTCATGGTCTCAAACGGTCCGAAGGACCTCGGGGGTAGCTCACCTCCCTGATCGAACCTCTACGTCGCACGCCGCGACTGGAATCACCGCACACACCTGGAATAAGGCCTGCTGATTCCATCCTTTATAAAATCCATATGGTGCAACACCCAATGATATATGATTATGCAAGTTGTCACAATTAATGTCTTTCAAACAAGACTCTCTTACACGGTCGGAGACTGAAGGAGTCAACACCATCGACTAACGAAAAGGTCTGACACCTATTACCTTACCAACACAGGGTTACACCAACGCCCCATGCCACCCTTGTAACAACTCAAGAAAGGAGTAGGGAGAAAAGAATTTCACACACGGTGTTTAACAATTCTATTGAAAGAAGTATAAGAGTCATAAAGCAAACCTCTTATCACCTCATGCTCTGTAGGATCGTATACATCCAAAGCTCATGGATTTCTGTGGTCCCAACTGTCAGCTCCTAGAGTCTGACGTGGATTTCCTTGTGGTGATGGAAAGTCCTTGTAATGTCGGCCCACACTACCAGATCCTCCCGTTCCTCTTCTAGCACCACCTCTCTGGGCACTACTCCGATCATGGCGCTGCCTCCATCGTAGTACGCAACTGCTTCCTGGCCGAAGCTCTCAGCAAGCCTTGTCGGGCAGTCCCATGCCAGGAGACCTTGCCCATCACAAAAATATCACAGAATCTATTTGGGCTACACTGGTGCCCTTCGGCACCACTGTGGTGTACGACCATGCTCCTGAGTCTGGTTGTTAGAAAGCCACCTGCATCGTGGTTCTACGTGCCGACGCCCTCTAGATGCAGCAGACGTCTCGGCTCTAATGTGCCTGCTGCCACCACCAACTCTAGAACGTGACAAGAAGGTCTCTGTCACCAGCTCCTGCTCTAGCACACCGAAATATGTGCAAATTCCCAAGGGTACTATGACAACATGAATCTCCCGGAAGAGACCCTGCTCAAACTTTGGCGCTCTGATGTTGTCGTCATGGACTAAGTCTGGTTAAAAGCATGCACGGTCTGCGAAACTGGCCACGTACTTGGCCACCATCAACCCTCCGTGCTAAAACTGCAGGAGCTCCTGAATCCGAACGGAGCGCAAGTAGGAGGGGAAAAACTCCTCATGGAACAATAACTGAAAGTCGCCCCATGAAAGCGACGAATCATCAAGAAACTGAGTCACCAGACTCCACCAACACCAAGATGCTCCATGAAAAAGGTCGTCTGCCAAAGACACTCTCTGATCATGTCGGCATCTACACAAGCCTAAAAAGGTGAACCACTGTCTCTAGTAAAACCTCTACTGCCTGAGGGTCTGGCTCACCACTAAACCTCAGCGGTATCTGCCGCTGGAAATCAAGAAGCGTGCTCAACCTGTGCTCAAGCTCAGTATGCTCTGCAGAAGCTTTCTACTGCTCTACAGGTGGGGGTGCTGCTACCGGCCCTCCCGGAGAAAGGGGATCACGTGATGGGTCATAGACTGTGGCCTTGTAGCTCACAGGGTCGTCGTCATGAACCAAATCTAGTATCCTGGATCGCTATCATCATGGAGACATCCTGAATATTATCAAGGAGTGTTGTGGTCAGATGAGAATATATGTATATCACAACAAAAACAATGATGGGGAGCTGACTCAAGAAGGATAGTCAAAGACTCAAGCCTATGTGATGCACAAACCAATTTTCCCTGCAACAAGTGTCTCAGCATGATGGGTCGAGAAGCAGGTTAACAAGGTCCTAGTGAATGGATACGTCAGCCACTGCACCATCACTGGACTCCTTGGACAGAGAGCCGCTCTCGAGACACGTTAACACTGTTTCCCTAAATCCTGAAAAATTCCTTTTATTTAAGGGATGTCCGAACAACATACTAAGGAACGAACCACCTCTGATATCACTCTTTCATGACTCGACCCTACCCGGGATCGATCAACAACAACCCTGAGCCCACCACCATAGGCTAGAGGCTGGCGACCAGCTCCGAAGGCACACCAACTCGGGGAGGCCTTTGCCTAAGTACCTATACACACACACACATCACACTCAATGAAAATGTGCAGAGTAAAAGAAAAGACAAGAAGTATAAAGTGCAACTGATATATATAAACCACAATGTGCATCGACCTCTAAAAGTAAAAAGAAAGTTCTGAAAGTAAACTTTAATGGAAAAAGGGAAAAACACGATCCTGGCCAGAAAAGTGCCACAACCTGACAACAGGTGAACAAAAAGTAAACAGCTGGAGGGGTCAACCACCCGGAACCCGACTCTGACCACCGCACGTGGTCCATGCTCCTGAACTCTTAAGCTATACTGAAGTCACGACCCACCTATCTGTTGTATGCAAGGCCACAACAAGTTCGGCCAAAGCCCAAGCAGGGGTGAGTATAAAAATACTCAGTAGGATACCCCAAAGGGTCGAGGGATAAACAAAGGAGGTACCTAAGAGTTAGCAGTATATTGAACATGGGAAATTAACAGAGTACAATTGAATGTGCAGTAAAGAGTACGATAAAGATTCCAGCTCAACCCAACAAGAGGAATGAAGGTAGACTCATCCAGACACAAGGATATAGAAATGGTGAGAAGATATACTTCCCGTCGAGTCTTCGCTACCCATATCAGAAGAGTAGAATCTTCCAACCACGAGAAGCTAGACACAGAAAACACGTGGCGTACCCCGCGCGTGTTCACCTATCCAGGAAGGAGAGTAACCAAACCCAAGAAGTGGGTACTAGAACAAGGTATATACATATCAATATGCTCAAACAAGAATCCCAAACAAGATCATAAGGGGATCTACATCCCATAGCTCATCCCAAGAAGGAGATTAGCCAGCAGTCCCAGAAGTAAACACCATCGATGCCCATCAACTCGCACGTCTACCCCGAACTACAAGCCAAGGGGATCAAATCCCGGCACCTTGACACTATCCGTTTTGGGCGGCACTGACTCCCCCGCATGGTTTTAGGTCACGTCACAAGGATGCATCTTGGTGGGGAAAGGGCCCCTCGTACTTGAGAGTTCTGGGGAAGGTCGAACCACAACTCGTCAATGCCCCGTGGTCGAGAGGTCACCTCAATGTCAAGGTCGTCCCATCACTGACCCGTACAACCAAGGGTCCCACTTCGGTAGTCAAAGAGAAAAGTCACCGACTAGCCTCATAAGAAGGCTTGAGTCTATTATGTCCACGAGTGACCCACTGCCCAGCCCTGCTGGAGGGTAAACCCTAACAAGATATCGGGTGACCCACTTCCCATCCCTACTAGAGGGTAAACCCTAATACATCATCAGGAGACCCACTTCTCAGCCCTACTGGAGGGTAGACCTGGAATAAGTCGATAGGTGACCCACTGCTCAGCCTTGCTGGTGGGTAGACCTGAGATAAGTCTACAGATGACCCATTGCCCAGCCTTGCTGGAGGGTAGACCTGGAACAAGATGACGGGCGACCCACTGCCCAGCCCTGCTGGAGGATAGATCCTTAGAGGTCGTCAGGTGACCCACTGCCTAGTCTCTACTGGAGGGTAGACCCTAAGAGTGTCAGGTGACCCACTACCCAGCCTCGGCTGTAGAGTAATCCCTAGAAGTCAGTGACCAAGCCACTGCCCAGTCTCTACTGGTGGGTAAACCCAAAAATGCTCTGGCCCTCCATACTGGATGGTACAACACTGGCCAACAGAACCCAGAGTGGGTATCGTGCAACCACCGAACTCCAGAACAAAACCAGGGGAAACCACTCAACCCTGCTGATCTAAACCATCGTGAACAGGATGACCATCTACGTTGCGAGAGGTAAAAGTATGCAAAGTAGAACAAGTCACGCACGTGGGGCCTACACAACATGTGGCCCCATCTCAACCCCAACCAAGCGCTCAAACGTTATCAGGTACAAACATACCGAATGTGTACCTACAAGCATTCCTGTATACTCCCAGAGTATACCACGTCTCCAGCCCTAAGGATATGGTGCTCACAACACCCCAACGTCAACGTGAAGGGAGTAAATGTAACTTCACCAACATGCCACCCCATCGACCCAGGCACAGCAAACCACATCTCATTAAGAATTTACTCCACTAACACGAGACTTCACGCGATCATGCCCTAAGTGTTCTTTACAAGCATCGCAGAAAGAACCACCATCGGTACGCCTTTCATGTTTCCACATTTGATAAGATCGCATAAGAGGCTCTGATTGCCTGAACAGATTACACCGTTGTAAACCTCATGAAAAAACACGCGAGATAGACTACACACTCATCCGAAATAGTCACCCAGTGAAAAATGTATTATTCACCGTAACCTACCCATGTGGGGTCTGCACCCCGACTCTGATACTCATCGTGCGAACTACGCCATCATGATGTTCTCGAAAAAACATGTGGAAATGACTACTCGAACGACCCAAATGGATGTATGGTGAAAAAGGCGTGAAAACGCTGCACACAGTTCAAGAGACGGCCCATGGGGCCCATGCCTCAACTCCATCTTCAATGCCCGAACCCACCCCGGTCACTTTTTCCTCGATGCCAGGGTCACAATGCTGTTGACGGCACCTAAAACAGATTTTTAATTTATATGTTGCAACTCCCCGCATTATACACAAATGGGACCCCATGGGGCCCACACCTCAGCTCCAACTAGAACACTTCGGAAAGCTCCTCAAAAAGTCTGCACGAGGACTGGGATCACGCTGCCGTTGACAGTGCGTCAATCGGACATCCCAAGAGGGAGTTAAGTCCGATGGAGCAATTAATTAATTAAACAAATAATTAATTAATTGTTCGTATAAAGCGTTTTGTGCCACCGAGCAATGAAACCAAACCACAAGGTCTCCAAACCAACTTTGGAAGGGTCAGCTCCACTCCGGGGCCACTACGCATCTGACAACACTTCAAACAGATGTCCGTCTTGCGAGTCACATCCGTCGCACCACTAATAATAAATTTATTATTCTTAAATTAACATGTTTTAGTCACCTGACTTCATGAATGAAACCGAAAACCCCGGAACCCATTTCAAAAAAGCTTCCTTGCCGACACGATCCTACAGCAGCTGACGACGTGTCAAACGGACACGCTGTTTCCAAGTTACGGCCCCCGAACGCAAGGGGGGCCTAACCGGGCATGTTCCCCCCGGCTAGCCCGGATAGTGATTTCGGCCCTTGGCCCAGCCACGGGTCCAGCCCAAACCTCTGCAGCATGCTGGCCACGGCCCGCCCCTCAGCATCGGGCCTGCTCCTCGAGTCTGGTTTGTACAAGCCGACCGACCCTTTGGACGGTCCGTGCATCGTCGCCCAATAGGACCCGCGAAGCACAGGTCCTGGTTCCCTCCACTGGCCTGAGGCGCTGACCGCCTCGGTTTTTTTTGCTGACCCTGATAGACCACAGTCGGCCGCCGCGCTCCGCCTCCCGCGCTCGCCCCGCCGCATGGGCCTCCGGCTCCTCCGCTCGACCCCACCCAGCCGCCGCGCTCCGCTTCTTGCGCTCGCCCCGCAGCACCGGTAGCCGGATCTTATGCTCGACCACACCCATCCGCCACACTCACTAACTTCATCGACCCCTCCATCGTCCGCCTGAAGTGGAATCCCGCGCCATTGCCTACCGAGGATGCCGCGCTACCACCTACCGTCGCTCGAACCCGCCAGAGAATCCAAAACTGACTCCAAAACCCGCAAAATACTCCGGACAAATACGAGCACCTCAGAACTTGTATTTCAATTTCGAAACAAGTTTTTGATAGCTTAGAACATGTTCTACCAAAATATGGGCCTTGGTCAACAATTTAGCTGTAATTCGACATGTAAATTTTCATTCGAAGATAACTATAGGAATGAAAAATACAGAACACAACCTCCTACATGTTGGGGAGTTTCCCAATGCTTCATGGAGAGTCTGTCGTCCCACCAAGCCCTGCCGGAGCTGTCTCGCTGAAGTGGATGAGGAGAGGGAGGGGCTTCCTCTTTCGCCGTTGGGAGATGTTGGCACTAGGGAAGAAGGGAGAGAGGAGACGGTGGGTTAAGTGTTTAAATTGAAAACACTTAACCAGCCGCTTGTCGGCCCAAACCCGAACTTCCGGAGGGGTCGATATTATGCTTCCCCTAGGGTAAACACCATATTCTGAGTGCAATGTAAGTCTCGGAATTTTAATCCACGGCCCCGTTCAAAAGTTACTAAACTCAACGCCTGAGGCCGCCAAATTACGAAAAATGCCCATGGGGCCATTTTTCACTGACGGCCCGCACCCGCGAATCTTACACCCCTCCTAGGGTAAACGACATGTTCTAGACTCAACGGTGCCCTCAATTTTCCAATCTAATCCACCGTTTAGGAGATACTAAGTTATTCCGTTAAAAGAATAAAATAATTATTTAATTTATCCATTTCACGCTCTGATAGCGAGAGAGGGGTCCAAACGCCCTGCGCTGACAAGTTTTATGTCGTTCTAAGGTTAAACACCCCATTTCAGACACATCCATACACTCAGATCTATGATCTGGATCACCATTTAATAGTTATTCCATTTATTTGGTGTTCTCTGTGTGAACACACTGAAAATTTAATTCTGGCCACACTAGGGCTCGGAATCGCACTCCGTCTGAAGGCGCTTCACTGGAATAACATCAAGAATATTCCAAAGTCTTTTATATCAAATAAATAGGTTATTAAAGTCTTGTTATTGAGCCTCAACTAACATGAAATGATTTTCTATTTTTATGTGTGTATGCCACAAAGTTTCGTGTTTTACGTTATTATTATTGGGATTACATTTCACTAATATGATTTATCCCATGTCATGATATTATGATCCCTTTTGTAGGTTATTATTTTTAAAATGTTATGTTCTTATGAATATGAAATGATTTATATTTCCTTTTTTTACCCTTAATGATCATTACAAATCATCCTTTTGTATATTTTATTTCCCCTGGTCATGAGGAAGGGTATTAAGTTAAAAATTCCAAAAGGGTCTATAGATACGATGAAATAAATGAGATACAATGTAGAAGATTTGTGAACCAGTTCTTTAGGTTTCCCAGTTTCTAAAGACACTATACCTATATGTTCCTATCATGGTTTTGTTATATGTTGTAATAAGTATGCTTCAATTCTGATGTAACAACCATGTATGTAAAGTATGGGTCATTATAATTGGTATCAGAGGAAAGGTATAGTCAACCTTTGGAAACAAGGATGTGAAAGGATTAGTAAGACCCATAATGATATGTCTAAGCATAGAAAATAATCATACTATTTTAGAAATGGCCATGAATAACCTATGATAAGACCTAAAGTGTTAAATTTTATTACTGATTATGTGGTTTTCCTATTTTAATTAGTGTTGCTCACACTATGCTTCTTGGTTTTTGTCAATGGCTAGAACCTGAAGGAACCGTGTTAATGATAAATGCGATGAGAAATTCAATGATTGTCCCCTGGAGCAACCAAAAATTATGGGATATAGAATGAAAAATCTTGTATCCATAGTCAGACAACATTCGCAAGCCATGAATCATGCTGGCCTTCCAAACAAGAAAAGGACGGAGCATCATTATATTCAATCCTTCAAGAGGCATCAACCACCTTCATTCAACGGGTCTTCTGATCCATTAAGGGATGAACAATGGATTAGTACCACTGAAAATATATTTTCAGTTCTACAATGTTATGAACATGATAAAGTCATCTATGTAGTATGTTGTTTGGAAGGTGTAGCTGATCAATGGTGGAATCTTATCAATAATACAAGGTAATGGAATGAAATTGAGTCCCTAGAATGGGACAAGTTCATGAATATATTTTTCAATAATTAATTCCCTTGTATTCTTCGAACAATGATGGATAAGGAGTTTTTTGAACTAATGAAAAAGGATGAAGAATCTGTTGGTACCTACGAAGAAAATTTTACAAGACTATCAAGGTACACTTCTAGAATAATTATCCAACCTGAGTGTAAAATAGATCGACTATTTAGTGGCATAAAACTATCTCTTCGAAGGGTGTGAGCCATAAGGGACTTCTATAGCTATGAGTAAATTGTTCGATGTTCTCTCAAGGTAGATACAAATATTAGAGTAACCCATCAGTCATATGGGTTTTATAACAAGGGGAAAATGGAATTCAAAGGAAAATGTAACGACTACAATGAGAAGAAGATGAGATTTCCCTAATTCTCAAAGTGTTGAAATAAATATGGAGGGAATTGACTAAAGGGACTAGTAAATGTTTTAAGTGTGGAAAAGAAGGTCATCAGGAAATTTGTGATCGAAATAATGGGAAGTATATGTATAATGATGTGAACAAAGAAATGGATACATAGAATACACATCATAAACTCAATGTTTCATGTGAAAGGAAATGGGGAATTATTCCATTTAATGCCATAATCTAAGGGGTTTTATGATTATCAACATAAAAAAACACTTAAATCCAAAGGAAACAGAAAGTCACATGAAATTACAATCGGTGATGTGGTGTACGATAAAAAAGTGGTGAAAGCTACACTTACCATCCACTCTAAAGTAGCAAATGATTAATTTGATTATGGATCCACCAACTCCTTTATTTCTGAATAATTTTCGAAGGGTATCACTATATTACCTCCGCAATTAGATATTGAGTTATCTGTGACATCGCCCTATGGCACAACAGTCGCATCAAAAGTTTCCAATTCTTCTTCGATTGAAGTTTGTGGGAAAGTGCTTCCTGCAAATCTTATGATCCTTCTTATAGTGGAAATTTATGTGATCCTTGGAATGGATTGGATTTCTTTATATGGAGCACATATCAATTCCCAAATAATGGAAATCACATTTCATATTCCAGATCAATCTAAGATCATCTATTGATTCAAGGATGAATAAAACCTTCCAGTGGAAATTTCTTCCATCTTATGGGTCTTGATTCCAATAAATGATGGTTTTCTAACAAAAATGGTTGGAGATAATCTCATGATTAATAATATTCCCATTTTACAGGAGTTTTATGATGTATTTCCAGAGGAATTGATAGGACTTCCACCAAATTGTGGAGATGAGTTTTCAATAGAACACATATCGGGTGATATGCCTATTTCAAAGACACCATATAGAATGAACCCAGTTGAGTTGCAGGAATTGAAGAAGCATCTCCAAAAAAATCATGATGAAGGATTCATACTCCCTAGTGTGTCACCTTGGGGAGCACCTATTCTCTTTGTTATGAATAAATATGGATCAATTAGACTTTTCATTGATTATCGAGAACATAACAAGATCACTGTCATGAAAAAATATATTCTCCCATGCATTGATGACTTATTTAAACAACTACGCATAGCTCAATACTTTTCCAAGATTTATCTTCATTCAGGGTTTCATCAATTAAGGGTAAAAAAGGAGGCTATACCAAAGACGACTTTCCATTAAAGGTTTAAACACTATGAATTTATAGTGATTCCATTTGTTCATACTAATTACCCTATTATCTTCATGGATCTACTGAATAGAATCTTTAGTGATTATCTTGATTAGTTTGTGGTAGTCTTTATAGAAGATATTCTTGTCTATTCAATGATAAAGGGAGAACATGAAGATCAATTAAGAATTGTACTGAAGACCCTGATAAAATAGAAGCTTTATGCCAAATTTACCAAGTGTGAATTTTTTTATTCAAAATGTTTCATTATTGGGTCATATAATCTCAAGAGAGGGGATATTTGTAGATCTAGTAAAAACAGATGTTATCTAAAGATGGTCAGGACCAAAAATAGTAATTGAGATCTGAATTTTTCATTGTTTGGTGGGATATTATCGACGTTTTGTGAAATATTTTTTCACGATTATCTAATCCACTCACCAGGTTGACTTGAAAATGAGTATAGTTCATTTGGATGGAGGAGTGTGGAGAGAATTTCAATGTGTTAAAAAGAAGGTTATCTGGTGAAGATGTGCTCACACTACCTTGTAGTGGAGAAAGGATTCTGATCTAAATTGATGCATACAAGAAGGGATTGTGGTGGTTTCTCATGCAGAATGATATGGTGATAGCTTATGCCTCACGATAGTTGAAAATCTCTAAGCAAAAATACCCAACTCATGATTTGGAGTTAGCCACGATAATCCTTGCATTAAAAATATGGTGGTATTATCTTTATGGTGAAAGGTGTGATATTTATACTGATCATAAAAGGTTAAAGTATATTTTCACACAAAAGGAGCTAAATATGCGCCAAAGAATATGGTTGGAGATGATTAAGGATTACGCCTGCTCAATTCATTACCACCCTGGGATTGAAAACAAGGTAGAAGACGCATTAAGTCGACAAGACCATGCTAGCTTGTACATGATGAGGATAAAATAAGATCCAATATTAATGGATTTACAAAGGATGGATCATGGAATTATAATGGAAGGGGAAAATATTATCTTTCTCAAATAAATGTTCAAACATCTATAAATATGAAGATTAAAGGGGCACATAATGAAGATTTAGAGTTACAAAAGAAGGTGAGAATTGTTCATGAATTCCACATTTATTGTGATGAAAAAATAAGGTTATGGAATCGGGTTTGCGTTCCTCACATCCCAAAATTATAGATGGAAATATGGGATGAGGATAATAGTTCTTCATTCTCTGTTCATCTAGAAGCACGAAGATGTATAAAGACCTGAAAGGGTACTTATGGTGGGATGAAATGAAAAGAGATGTTGTTAAATATGCCTCTCAATGCTTGGTTTTTCTGCAAGTTAAAGATGATAGAAATAATTCTAAGGGGGTGTTACAACCATTACCCATAACATAATGGAAATGGGAAAACATCACTATGGACTTTGTCCCTGGACTTCCCAAGTCATCTGAAGGAAATAATGCTATCTGGGTTATAGTTAATCATCTTACAATGTCGGCACACTTCATTGCTGTTAGAGAATTTTTCTCTCTTGATCAGGTTTCCCGGATATACGTAACGGATGTGGTAAGATTGCATGGAGTACCACTTTCCATTATATATGATCGAGATCTGAGGCTTATCTCTATATTTTTGAGAAGTCTTCTGCATACTCTATATAGCGAGTTGAGTTTCAGCACCACTTTTCATCCTCAGAAAAATAGTCAGTC
Source organism: Viscum album (assembly GCA_963277665.1). Lineage (NCBI taxonomy): Eukaryota > Viridiplantae > Streptophyta > Magnoliopsida > Santalales > Viscaceae > Viscum > Viscum album. Next base: position 674,621,179 of record OY728133.1, read on the forward strand.
TAAGAGGACAATTCAAACTCTACAAGATGTGTTGGGATTTTTCTCTATGGATTTCAAAGGTGGTTGGGATCAAAACCAACCTTTGGTGGAATTTTCTTATAATAATAGCTTTCACTCCAGTATTTAGATGGCTCTTTATGAGGATCTCTATGGAATGAAATGCAGAACTCATACTTGTTGGGATGAAGTTGGGGAAAAAAAGCTATTAGGACCTGATCTTGTTGATGAGATGGCAGAAAAGGTCAGATCTATTCAACAACACATAAGAGCAGCTCATAGTCGACAAAAACGTTATGCCGACAACCGAAGAAAAGACCTAGAGTTTGAAGTTGCTGATAAAGTGTTCTTACAAAAATCTCCTCGGAAAAGTGTAATGAGATTTGTAAAAAAGGGAAAATGAGACCTAGGTATATTGGTCCTTTTGAAATACTAGATTGTGTTGGGAAGGTAACTTACCGATTGAAACTTCCATTGAATATCTCTCAAGTTCATGATGTGTTCCATGTATCTCTCCTGAGAAAGTACATACCCGATCCTTCACATGTACTAAGCTTAGAAGTTGTATCGTTGGAGCAAGATCATTCTTATGATGAATATCTGATAGAGATTCTGGATCGTAGAAAAAAATTTCTACATAACAAGACCAATCACTTTGTTAAAGTTTTATGGAGGAACCACCAATTATAAGAATCTACATGACAACTTGATAATATGATGACGGAGAGGTATCCTCACCTGTTTGTTACGAAGTGACGAATTTTAAGGGAGAAATTCATTTTAATGGGGGTAGAATGTAACACCCTGAGATTTTATGAGGAATATTTTTTTATCTTATGATATACGCAACACCAAAGTAATCTTTCATTACTCCCAACACTGGCTTGGTTTGCGTTACACGCAAGAGCAACCTTCCTCGATAGCTTGCGTTGTACGCAATACCGAGTTTCACTATACAAGGATATATTATTGTAATATTATGAAGTAGCCGTTATGAATATTATTAACTAAATTATGAATTTTATAACATTATAATTCATCCTACACATTTTCTAGAATGAGATATGAAAACAAAATAAAATTTTCAGATAAAAGAAGTATTTTTCAATAAAAAGCAGTTTTACCGCCATTTGATGCCGCACCCATTTTAAATCTAATTTTTGACAATTTTATGAGTTCAATTTTACAAAATATACTTCTTACTTTGAATCAGTATATACAAATTTACATTGTATTAATTTTTTATACTTTTTCTGATAACTTTCATATTTTGATGAAAAGTAAAACTGCACTAATTTTTTCATAAAAACAAATTTTTTAATCAAGATAATTAATATGGGTAAAATATAAAATTTAATGGTTTTAAAGTATAAATAGAATATATTTTTACATTTTAATATAATATATGTCATTTCCATTAATTTTACATTGAATTCATATGTAAAAACATTTCAATCATTGACAATCTTTTAACTTTTAAAACTAATTTTCTTAACAATGGGATTAATTTTAAATTAATTACTGCAACTTATGTGTTATGAATTTTGAAAAATCGATTCCATATTTGGATTAATTGGGCCAAAATTATGTTAATAGTTTACTTTTTTTGATATTATGAATAGTAACTACAGTAATTTTTATTTACAATAGTTAAAGGTACTTCGGGTAATTAAGGGTAAAAATAAGATTGTAAAATTACCATAACACTTTCCAAAATTCTATTGGTTGAATAAACGTCAACCCATATCACCTAAGGGTATAAATAGATTCATTTCATGGACCTTTGACCATGAAAATGATGTAATTATTATTAAAATTAATGAAATTGACAACATGTCACTCTCTTATATCTTATAAGTGTAATAATTTTAATTTAATGATAACAATTATAAAACATCGAACATAAATATTATACCAAAATATAATAAAAATAAATACATCATGTGAATTTATTTGGAATTTTTAGAGATTAAATAATTAGAATTAATGATGACACAATAGTGATGTAGAAATTACCTTATTGATAAAATATCAAATAAATGGTTTTAAAAATATTAAAATAAATAGTATATGAATTAATTAATGTGCTCCATGAATTTTCTAGATGAATATGACATGTTAGGAACCTATTTAATATTTTGTTTCTAATATATATTCTATATTGATTTTATTTAAATTCAAATAATTGATTGGTGTCAAAATTGACACTATTGATATTTTATCAAAATAACATATTATCAGATTGTTTTAAAATCACAAATATATTTAAAAATTATAAATTAAAATTTATATTGTAGAAAATGTCATAAATTATCAAATTATGGAAAATTCACAATAGATAAGTAATTATTTATAACAATTTTGAATTTATAATCTTATTTCCACAAAAACAAATTAATAGATTCAATAAAGATAAATCAAAATGATAGGGTTTAAAATAAAATCAAAACATGTATGAATTTTATTTTTTGATTATATGAAATTAATATATCATCTAATAATCAATGTTGAGTAATTTTGGAAGTTTTTATATGGGGGTTTGAATTTATTATTAATTAATATTTTTGAGGTTTCCAAAAGTGCCCCTCTCCTCCCTTATAAAAGGGAACCTCCTTCGTCTCAACTTTACACAATTTTGAGTCTTCAATCTCAGACAAACCCTGCTAATTCCTCTTATCAACCTATCTAGTTATATTATATAGGTTCCGGTCTTCTCAAAATTCCAACTCTAGAGCCCTAAAAGGATGTTTAAAAGAGGAACGTTGAAGAAGAGGTAATCTCTTCTACCGATTCTTTCAAGTTTCATTCTTCTTCTATTTCCTTTTATTTAGTTGTTTCATTATGAAGTAATAACATAAGTATCCCTCATATAATGATATGTAATTATAAATATGAAACAACCCTATTTCACTTTCTGTCCATCCAAGTTAAAATGAAATCACGGCGCGTGCTTACGTATGGAATACTGTCTCAATGTCGTGGTGTAATCTGTTTTCCACCACCACCTTAATTGGATGGGTATAATGGAGTAAATAATAACTATATATGATTATTATAACATTATACTGATTCTGAGATATTCTATTATCCACTCCAATACCATTCAATCATTATGGTAATGATATCATCGCTCGTGCATACGTATGACTTAACGTCTCCACGATGTGATGTGATTCGTTATACATGATCTTCATTAAACCATGATTATATAAAAGAATTAAATGAATAAATATGATATATATTATACTAATACCATTCTGTAAATGATGTATTTATACCCAAAAAAGAGGAATAAGATTTTATTCGACAAAACACGCATAAGAACTTAAAGCAATGAACACCCGAATAACAAGTATCAATGAAATATTACTGATAAGAAGATATGAATATGACCATATATGATATTATAACAATGAATATGATTATGGAATAAGTCAATGATATTATTTAAATCATTATACAAGAGGTTCATATTTGTACAAAGCATATCATACATATAGTAAGGGAAAATCCTAGAATCTCATATTCATCCGAGATTGTTTATACTTTAGTATTTACTAGGGCATATTTATCATCCAAATCCGTGTTTCTTCAATATGTAATATTAATTCTGTCCTCATACAATTGTTTATATAAAATATTACATATTGGTGATTTTTTAGTAAATTATATGAAAGGAATCTTATGTCGTATTCAATACGAGATACTTTTTTACTTTTCCTTCCAAAGTACGAGAAGAATATTTTTTAACCTATACGACATGAATTTTTTTTATGATTTCATAGAAAATTGTTTCATTGAAGCGTAATTTACATGTTTTCAAGTTTATTTTCAATTAACTTATTTTTTATAATCTGTATGACATATTGAGAAAGTAAAAAAATTGTGGAAGAAAGGATATTTTCCTCTAGAATGGAGTTCAAGTGTTTTATCAAAATTATTTTCCATCTATAATAATATAGGGTTCTATTTCTATCACTATTATTAAATTGATTTGATTATTCAATGATGGAATTATTTTTATGAAGACCTTTATCATATACGGATTATGTTATGAGGACATGATGTTTATGAATCCCATTTTTATTACATGGGATATGCTATGATATGTGATTTTATGATTCTGTGGAACACATAAGAATGGTTTCATTATGAGATTTCTGGGACCTATATCTCCTTACAATGCATTGGGTAAAGATTTATATCTCATGAGATAGGCATGGCAGGAACGACATGTAAATCTGGTTCAGTGATACAGGACTGGAACGAGGAGTAAACTCGGTTCAGTAATGGACTTTGTCCGCTATGATGGTCTTGGAAATGAGTCTTGACTAACATGTAATGATTTTCTATGATTACAATTGTATGCCACAAATAATCATGTTTTAAGTTATAATTATTGGGATTACATTTCACTTTTATGGTTTGTCCCATGTCATGATATTATAAACTCTTTTGTAGGTTAAGATTTTCAAAATGATATGTTATTATGAAAATGATATGACTGATATTTCCTTTGTTTACCCTTAATGATCATTTGAGCTCACCCTTTGGTATGTTTCATTTTCCCCAGGAATGAAATAAGGGTATTAAGTAGGATATTCCAAAAGGGACTCTAGATGTGATGAAATAAGTGGGAAATAATGTTGATGATTTATGAACTAGTTTTTTATGTTTCTTAGTTTCTAAAGACACTATACCAATACGGTCCTATCATGGTTTTGTTATATGGTGTAATAAGTATGCATCAATTCAGAAGTAAAAACAATGCATGTAAAGTCTGGGTCATTATAATTATACTAGATTTATTATTATTATTTTCATTAATTGTTTTGTATTTTTTCCTAATGAATCAAATAATTTTTAAATTTTCTCAATATTGTTGAAAAAATATATTTTTTCTTGAGTATTTCATTTATTTTTATGTTTAACCAAAACATATGTTTCTTAATTATTAAAATTTCTTGAAAGTAATTTTTTTTTGGATTTATGTGCATTCCTTTCTTTTTAGTTTTAATTAAATCTTTAATTCACAAATATTTATTTTTTAATTTTTAATTATTCTGTCTATTTAATTTTTCTCATTTATTAGTACTATTATTATTATTTTCACTTTTTTTTTCTATTTTTCATTTTAATTTTCAATGAAATGAAATTTTATTAATATTTTATTTAATTTAAATTAAAATATTTTTCCTTTTTAATTGCCATTTTTTATTAATGGATCGTTTTAGACATGATTTATTATAATTCATATGTATATAAAAAAAATTTCAATTTATTTTGTAATTTTTTATATTAAATATTTCTTTTTTTATTTTTATAAATTTATATGATAAAATAATATTATTTTTAACATTTTCATTTTTTGGTCATAATTATTTTTTAACACATTGATTTCTTTATTGACTTAATTTTATTTTTTTAATATAGTTTATTTTGCATTAATTAATTTTTTCTAGTTTTTTTATTAGATCAATATTTTTAATTATCATTTATATTTTAATTAAAATGTTTTTTTAAAATTCTGTTTCAATCATTATATTTAAATATCATGATATTTATTTAGTTTTCTAAATTTTTTAAATGAATAAAATTTTTAATTATTTTTTATTTGAATAATTTTTATGTTTTTTTAATCATACATAATTTTTTTTTTCTTTTAGTTTCACTAATAGAATGATGTGTTTTATGTATTTAAATATGAAATATTTTTTTTTATTTTTTTCCCCTTTCCATTTTTCCCCATCATTTTATTTTTTTTAACTTTTTATTATTTTTTATTATTCTTTTTAAATATTACATTTTAACTATTACATATAGTTTTTTTTAAAATTCTATTTTTTTATTTTATATTTTTTTTCATAATAATGTTTTTATTATTTTTTAAATATTGGAAGTTAATGATTTTTTTTGATTTTTTTTTGATTCGTTCTATTATAAATTACCATAATTTTTCATGAATTTTGTAACATTTTTTCCTTAAGAGTATATATTTATAATTTTACTTTTTCTTTTATTTTTCCCTTTATTAAATTTATTTTTTATAATTATAGAACTAATAATTATTTTATTATTAATTTTTAATATGATGAAGTTTTAACTTGTTAGACCTTCTTCGACAAGAGTTTTTTTTTAATTTTTTTATTTTTTGATTTATTATGTGGTATTTTTAAATAAATTACGGAGTCAATGAAGTGTGAGGGGAGAAAATTAGAATTTTATTTGTCTTTCTATGTGTCTATTGGATTCTAAAAGATGAAAGGATATTGATGACTCCCATGGTACTCCACTATGATTACAAGTAGTATGTTATGCTAATGTGAAACTAGTGGGTGGCCCGATTGTCATTTGTAATGATGGATATTTGTTTAATTATATTAGAGGGTTTTTTTGAAAATAATATTTTGTTTATTTAGATGAATTTAACCTGTAGATCACTCTTCAACTTTTCTCTTTCCATGATTTCTATCCACACTCATTAATTATCAATGAAATTACAATTCATTATTTAATATAGAATCATAAGGGTGAGAATCATAACCCAAGTTTTTTTTCATTTTATTCATTATATTTTGTCATTATTTAGCTTCTGTCTCTTATTTTCATCTAATTTGATAATTTTAGAATATCAAAGAGTGTTTTTGGAATTTAGTCATTTTGTTATTTAATTAATAATCAATTGAAAACTATACAGTTGATAATATAACATTTTTTTTATTGTTTACTTTTTGATTATGTATAATGTTAATGTGATGTCTGAATTAAAATATATGGTGGATAAGTCATTAAAATAAGTGTTTTATTATAAATAAAATATAAATTTTCCAATGAAATGCCCACGAATTATTTTAAATTTGTTAAATTAAGAAATTATAATCATTAATATTATAGTTATGTTTATGTGTTTGGAATAAAGGATGATTTAGTCGTGTTAGGAGAATTAAATGATTTGAAATTAATGAAAGGGGTGATTATAAAGATGGAAAATTTGTGATTAATCTGTAAAATTTGTGTTTAGGTGATTTCAAAAGGGTTGTTAATTGATTAATGGTTTATACATTATATTTTTATCAATATTATAAAATTGGTAAGATAACATTTATTTTAGGATTTTTTGGATTAATAATTATTATAAATGTAATGTGATATAGGGTGTGAGATTTTCCTATATTACAATATAGTCTTATTTTCACATGAATATGTGTCTGACCATGCACTAGGTTACATTGTGGAATGATATTTTATAGGTATTATGTTTAATTAGAGCTATGTTATTACTTGGTCTGAGAAATAATATTTTATGGTGGTATGAATGGTTCCCCAACGAATGTTAGAATTGGATAATTGTATTATTATGATTGATTGGTAAGAATATAATTATATTTTTTGTTAAAATTTTTAGAATTAATTATTTGAATAATATTTTTAAATTTATTCATCCAGTTAGTAGTTTTGATAATCCATAATTCACATTAATTTATACTCATGTTTATTTTTTGTTTGATTACATTTTTAGTGAATAATCTTTTCATTCGATTTATAGATCTTCCAAAATTATTTATTCTAAATATAAATCAATACAGTTGAATCATTTAGATGTTTTGGTAAAGTAAGATGATATAGAGATGAATATTAAATTGATATAGTGATGTCTATTATCCTAATGAACTCAATTTTTTTAATTTTTATCTGAGTCAATATCGACAAATAGAGGAATACGACTCTATGGAAAAGTTAAAAATTTATGAACATTTTGAGATACCAACACAACCTCTATTATATATATCTCTTCTATTTTACATTTAAATTTTATGTTTTTTTATTCCATTTATTTGAGAATATAGTGTAATTCCACTAATTTTATTTTTTAATTGTTTTACTTCCTATCATTTGTAATCGATGATTTCCTAGAGGTACGAACTTTTTTTTCAATATTTTGAATGAAAATGATAATATATAAGGGTATTGTTTTCTAAAAAAACCCTTATTTTTTTGTTATTTGGGGTTTAGAGAATCTGAGTGGTAGTTTGGTTGTTCTCAGGGGGTGGAGAAGAGAGTTCTTTTCCTATATGGTTTCACTATATAATTGTTGTAGGCTTAGTGGTGGTTACATCGAGGACCATTTAATAGACATGTGAATGTTGAGCTAGTATTTTAGAGGTTAAAAAATAGAATAACATAAAATAATATTGTGAGTTTTATTGTGTGTGATGAATTTCCATTTGAACAATGGGGAAGTTCACCACACCCATGGTATCGGGAGTGGTGTCACTGTATTTTTAGAGGCATTCCATTTTTTCATCATGTAGAGCACCAAAGGGTATTCATTTTAGTAGGTGTAGCACATAGATAGTTTCCCATGGGAAACATTTACTGATTAAACACTGAGTTCGATGTATGGGGTGATGGTATGAGGAGAGTTTCTTCTGAGTAAATTGGATTTGAATTGGTGAACATCATCTCAAAACATCATCATCTTGGGTGTGGTGTGATGAAATAAAAATATATTTTTCTATGTGTCATACCGAGTATTCATGTTGGTTTTCTAGAGATAAAAATAGTGTCTTCTATAAAATGTGTATGTAATGGCTCTAATTAGATCTATTAAAACTGGTTTTCGAACTAGCACGGGGTTTAGAGGATTTCATCTATTTTAATAATTTTAAAATCAGATCATACATTGATTACAGGTAGTTGTAGTAATGGGATAGACTAAAAATGAATTAAATCTTGGTTGAAATTTAAATAATATAGTTGGTAATTGTATATTCAATGTAATATCATTATTAATTGTAAATCTAGGAAGGGGTTAAATGATGTGTACGAAAGGGATTTTTTTCACAGATGTAATGGATATTTTGTATATAAAGTGGGTTTGGGTTATTTCGATATTGTTAATAGTGGTGGAAGTGTGTGGTTATATATATTTGGTGATTTTTATGGTATTTTATAGTACAATTTTTGGTGTGAACATGACAATTTTTTCTTGTGTATGGATTTTTATACTTATATTTTATTGTGAATTCATATACACACCATTCGAGTCATATAACCCCACTAAAAACCAAATTTTTTGCATTCCATTTGTTTTCCATAAAAAATATGATTTCCAAGGGAATAGATGAATTACTTATACCTCTTCCCTTCCCAAAAATAGGTGTATTATATTGGATTCCTTATGTGGAAATTATGATTATACATGGTGGGGTCATTTGTTGTTATAGGGGAATGAGGTTCATTGCCTTTATATTTATGATACTCTACCTATATGGATATGTTCTATGTTTTTGATGTACGATGGAGATGTAGATATGTGATATTTTATGGTTGTTTTAGTTATGATATAGATAAATCAATTCTTACAAAAGATGTTATACCCTATTAGTGGGTTGAATAGGTAGGGTTGGGGGTTTCCCCACATTATATGTGACCACATTGGTATAGTCTACTGAGATATGACCATTAGACTCATTTGGGGAACATTATATTTTGTTTTAAAGAGTGTGAAATGAAAAATTTTGGGAATGTTGTCACAGGGGTACCCTTTTTATTATATGATTGATATTACCTTATAATGGTAAGATGTGTTACATAGTGAGTGGGACTTCGTGAGTTTGTGTTATATAAGAGTTGATATGTTTTTCTCAGTTCTACTATTTGATTACAAAATGACTAATATGTTTTTTCCAAATTTATGAGGTCCACTGTATTATCCTTTTATGTGTGAATTTCATTATCAGCCCTATATATATAAACCATTTTCATGTTTCCAAGATGAGTTTGGTTAACATGATGGATAATACTTTCTTGGTGTTTGGGATTGGTTAGGGATTTGATGTATAATACATTCATTTTCAATTGATTAATTTTATACAATTATTTTTATGTAATTCCATTCATTATAATGTTTTTTGAGATAATGGTTTTATTTATATCATATTATGGAACTGATTTTGGTTATTTTATATATTAATGGGATTTATGAGGTTAATTCCTACAATTTAAATGATGTATACCATCTATGCTAGTCGTTTACCATGGTCCTATTAGAGGAGGGCCTCGAGTGTCACTCTCATCTTAACTACATGCCTAGGAAGGCTTCCTAGTAGGTAGGGTTGTGAAATAATGGTATCAATTATTTTATTGAGTGTTATGAAAAAGTTTTAATTTTGGATCTTGGGCGGACTGAATGGGTTGTTAGGGAAACAACATCAATTGAACTTAGTATGTGATGTGATCATAGGATATTGGCTAAAACATATGTTCATAGGGACCTTAGGTTCAAAAAATGTGCTATGATTATTTTTTCTTCTTCTAACATAAAATCATATGTGTGTTATATACATCATTATAGTGTGTGTTTCTTGTTTAATTTCATGTAATTTTTATTAAAATTAATAATGAATATATTTAAGTGAATCATTAAAATAAATAAATTTTAATGGACTTAGGAATTTTCATCTTGATTAAAGATATTCCTATTAGTCACCATCTATATGTTGTTAAATATGGAGTGTTATAATAGGATTATCTATATAATTATTGGAGTATTGAATTGGTTTTCTAGGATGGGGCTTGGAGTAAAAAATTATGTGAGTTCCAACATCATGGAACTACTAAGTATGTAGGGAGCATTTCTAATTGAGGGATAAAGTACTGGTTGGAGGAACTCAAGATCACCATCAATTTAAATAGTGAAATGGTGGAGTATCGGGTACCACAAGCTATTATTTATATTTTAGGAGATTAGTTGTAGTGGTGGTTCTAGTATCTTGGGGAGAGGATGGAGGAAGATGTTTCATAGTCTTATGTTCAATTTCTATTTTGAGTTGTATTTCTATCTATAATGATGATAGACTAAAATAGATTGGAACCAATATATCTTCAATAAGGGAACCATAGTGTTTAGTATATTATGATTGGGTTTATGAATCTAATACAGTTCACCCATGATCTTTTACATAAAAAGGAGTTAAGAACATGAGGTTTTAGAGAAGAAACTATGTCATATAATTCGATATTTAGTCACCCTATTTACATTACCTATGTATTTTATTGTAAAATATTAGGAAGTGGTGATTAATAGGATACATATTTAATGGGTATTAATCATAGATACCTATGATTTATGGATATTGGTAGTGGATCACATGTGTTAGTGAAGTTGAGGTTCTGACTAGTGGGTATTTATACTCAACAATAATCTTCCCATAATTTATCTAGGACTTGCAGTTTCTATTCCCCCAATAGTATCTATATGCTATTGTGGATTTCAAATTGATGTTTTTATCATCCATTATTTTAGTTGATGTCCATTCATGTGTCCTAATATTGTTTAATTGGTAAGATTCATTATTATCCACGATAGCATATATTTCAATAGAGACCATATCAGCAAAATGGGGATCAATTATTTATTCTACTAAGACAGGATGAAGCTAGTAGAGATTATACCAATGATTTTCACCATCCTAGGTATATAATTTTGAGAATTCACATATCGGTTTTCAACAATAGGTAGGTAAAGGATTAAAATATGTGTTGTTTCATTTTATAAATTTTAATGCACCAAATGGGTTGGTGATTGTCTGAGGTACCATCTACATGGTCTTCACAATGGATTATTCATTGTTGAATTATAATTCATCACAATCCTTTTTAACATATGAATTGGTCAGATCATGGGATTTGTAGGAGAATAGGTACCAATACCCCTAGTGTTGACCACAATAAGTAGAGGTTGTATATGTCTACTTGATGTTTCTTGTGGTAGTGATTTGATGATAGGATAACATCAATAATTTAAGGATATTGTATAATTTATATAAAACCATATGATTTCCCTCTCTAAATTGACTGGTTTTATTTTGTGCATGTTGTTATTGATATATTTTATTTTAGAGTTGATTTATGAGAAAAGAAGGTTCATTGTGTGGTATTTATTATTTAGTGATATTATCATTTGTGTTGTAGATGTTTGGATATGTTTTCAACTATATTAATAACATTATCATAGGGTTTAGTGGATGTATAGGTGGTGTAGTTCCCTAGAGTAATTAATGAGTTTTTAGATGGTTTTCCTAAGGATTTTTGGTACCAACCCCCTAAATATGATATCATTTTTTAGATAGAGTTATAGCTCAATTCTACTATGATATTGATGTGTCCCTATTGGGTGGATCATTTTGAGGATATATATAGACTACCAAAGTTTTAACTAGGTGATATTTAAGAAATATTACCCTCATCTAATTATATAAGACCAATTTCACTAGTTTAAGTTGTCTTGTATGTTTTAAATGATTCTTTTGTTAGGATATCCATAGTTGAGAGTAAAATATTTGGATATCATAAAGATTGATTTCATATGCTACTACGAGAATCGTGAGAATTCAATTTTACTTTTTGGTGTCATGAATGCTCTAGATATTTTTATAGGATGCATGGAATCTATATTCCATGAGATTTTAGATAATTTCATGGTATTTTTCATTAAATACATACTAGTATAATTATGGTTAACAGATGAGTATTTGCGGTATCAAAGGACTATCTAAGAATCCCTTCGAAACCACCATCTCTTGGGGAAGTTTTCCAATTGTATGTTTTAGATATTATATGTACAATTCCATAGGAATTTGTAATCTCAATAGGGAGTGGAATTAAATCATTATATGATCATGAAATTTTTCTCTTAGGTATCCTCTATGAATGTTATAGTGGTCTGTATCTTCACTATCCTTTTAAAATACTAACATAGGTTTTTTAAATTTATCTTAGGCTATAACCTATTTGAAATTTTTCTCATAGATTCAGTAAAAATTATTATGGATTGATTAGTGTAAATATTCTTTCTACTACATAAAGTAGAGGTTTATCAGTGCTCCCATACTATGGATAATGGAGGAGGAAATGGGGTCTAATGTTTTCAGTGATGCATCCAATCTTGTTTTTCATTGATTCTTGATGTATCAAGAAGTGGATATATCCTTTGGATCTAGAAAATTATAGTCTAATGATTGTAACTATTCCACACAAGATCTTGAAAAGGATGCATATTTGTTTTTTCTTTAAATCATTTGTTAAATTTACACATAAGTGACCACATTATTGTGTTCATGGATCATAATATCCAATGATTAATTTCTTTTTACCAGGTTTTGAATTTATGACTGCATAGGTGGATAGTGCTTCCATAGGAGTAAAAAATTTCTATATCATATATATAGGGGAAGGGAAATATTTTTTTTTGTGATGAGTATTATTTCATGGGTTTTTGGTGTTTGAGAGTCATGATAAGGTTAAAGGGTGATAAAGGATCTCCTAGTTATGAAAATTAATGCATATGAGGTTTTTTGTAATGTTTTCCCGAACCACATGACGATATATCCCTCATTGATGTAGTGGTAAAAAGTGTATCATTTGGTATATTCAATGGTATAGGTGAATGAGGACCATTTATTCCATGGTGACACATTAAAGGGGTGGTTAGAGGTTGTAAAACATTCAATTTTATTCTAAGGGATGTTATATGTTCCATCAACATTACAGAAGGAAGTTCTTTGCTTACTTGATTGCATAGTATTGATAGTGCATCTTGTTATATACATGATATTCCATCCTTTTACAGGAGATCTTTGGTGGCCAGATATTAATTGAACGATATTAGCATTTATGTCACATTTCCTTTTCCCTCAACAGGTGAAGGAATAACATCATGCTTAGGGTAGTTTTCTAAAAAATTCAGATGTCCTTGCATTGAAATGGGATGAAAAATTGAAATATTTAATCATATTTTTACCGTAATCATAGGGATTATGTGATTCTATTTGGTTAATCAGGGATAATATGAATAATAAATATCCCTTCATAGTGATCAGAGAGTTTTTTGCTATGGGGTTTTTGGTGAGGCGATATATGGGTGGGGTGGTACAGTTGATGGGGTACTGAGGGACATCATTTCTAAATAGGATACATATTTTAAATTATGATTTTGAGTAGGTCTCTAGTGAGATTTTAGTTCTTAGATACATCTACATAAAATTTACATCCTATGAAATATTGGTAAATAGATCCAATCATTTATATATTAGAGGATATATTGTGGGAATTTTTCATATATATTGGTAGATGTTAGTTGAGAAATTTTACCTTGGTTGATTTTTCATGAAATAATAAGTTCTAAACATCCAATATAATTTACCTATTGGAGGTATTTTATGGTAAACCATGTCAATATTTTTAATAATAGACTGACATTGGGGATTCAGTATTCCTTGGACCCGTTTGTGGTTTATGTCATGATATAGAATGTTTTGATGATTCAAGAGTGGTTAAAGATAGTAGAAGCTTTTGATAGGTCTTTTTAGTATCATATAATGATACCTATATAGTTTTAGGTTGGCGATGTTGTGTTCTTTATGTATTCCCTTCACCATGGACAGAAGATATTTGGTTATGGTGGGAACATCTCTCCCTATTTTATCAGTCAATTCACGGTGTTTTAGGTGGCATATCGTATGGCACAATCGAAACAAGTTGGATCCTCTCTATGATAACTTCCATGTACTATAGTTTCACCAATAGCATCCTAATTATTCTCACATTATTGATCAGATGGGGTTATATATAATGGAAAAATTAAATCATTGGTAGCATCTGATCGAGATTTAGGAATATCAGGATATTGAATTATTTAGTTGAATTCTTTCATGGGTAAAAGTTATTATGAGGCATGGTGACCTGAAGAAGAATATTTAGGGACATGGGTCCTGGATTTGTGATTACTATATTGAGTTTTTTATGTTTTATTCAAATTCTCATGTGTTGTAATTTTTAGGGGGAATTTGTTGTAAGGTCATAGTTTTAAAAAACCACTTTATTTTTTTTGAGATAATGAGGTGACAAAAATGAGTTTGTTGGTGTTCAAGTGGTGGAGAGTATAATTTCCCCCCTATAGGTTTATTATTCAATGGTGTATGGTGTGTTGGTTTCCAGGATGAGGCTAGTTTTATATCTAGGTGAGTGGAGATCAAGCATTTCGAAGGTTAGAGATTCCCTGGAGTGGAAGTACTATTTTTAGGGGCATGGTGTTTGATGAGATCGAAATATATAATAGAAAATGTAACTATTCCTACGGTGGATGGTATAGAGTTTCTGGAAGAATAGTTCATTTTCTCTTTTTTATTGTATGTAGAACCATTCCCAAGGGTATCCACTATGGTGGGAATATATCTTGGAGGGTTTCCATACGGAAAACAGGGACTACCGAAACACCTTGGTAGATTGACATGGATGTAACAACCTATAATTTATAATACATTAATTATATGATAGCTTGTTTTAAATTAAAAAATAAATGAAAATGAACTATGTTATACTTAAATTATGATAGTTTTAACATATTTGTTGAATTATTAGGTAAAAATAGAAGTAACCAAATTACAAAATCAATACAAATAGAATAATAAATGTTATAAACTAGTATAATTACTTTTTTAGGATCACCAAATTGATCTTGGAAGGTAGGTAGCTTCACTTGGGGTTTCCCTAGACTAATCCAAGTTTGAACTTAAATATGTTAGGCATGGGTAGAGTCATTTATAAATGAAATTAAATATAACAATCCTTCCCTTTATTTCACATTAGAACACGATTTATTACATAAAATTACACTTAATACAACTATAAATATTCTAAAGTATACATTAGTTTGGAATTAGATACATTAAATAATAATTAAAATAAGAAAAACCATCAACTTTATTGAAAACCTCATTAACATGCTTTCACATAAAACAGAATGGGATAAACTAGGGACATACCTAAGAAAGGGACAATATATAAATCCAAGTAGGGGAATAAGAATTATATATGGTAATAAATGTAATAAAATAGGCATATCAATGTCGAATAAAAGTAACATGAATAATAATTCATGATATAATATGATAATCATAACATTTTAAATTAGGAAATAACTTAAAACACTACGTCATAAATATAATTCTAGGATATATAGAAATACATCATTATAATGTAAAAAGTAACATAAAGAATAATTTTCACTACCTATCCCAACATGATTCCTCATGATACTAAACATTACCCAATGCATTAGATCACTATACAATTCTCGTCACACCATTCACTTACTTTTCATTCTCATGCTTATGTTTGTCACATAGATCTGGCTACATGGATTTATTCAGCATCATATTTTCTTGAACAATTAAGGAGTGTGGAATTTATTCATGTATGTACCATGTAAATGAATTATAAATTTATAATGTTTAATATCCATGATAGGAAATGAGTATGGTATTCATTACACAATTGTTCTGGCATAGAAAATGACGTTGACATTTTGGAAGCATAACAACGTCGCATAAAAATTTATAAAATGGGTTGATGAGATGAAAATGTATCTCTTATAATTGGTAAATATATTTTATAATATGTTGGATATGGAATAACATAATTCATCATAATAAAATTATGACAACAGGAAATGGTAACTAAGAAACTTGAAAAAAGATGAGAAAGTAAAAGAACCCTTACCAAATTTTCTACATGATAAATGGTTTAAATAAAAGTTCTTAGGTGGTATTAGTGAGAATGAAAGGTGTATCTAATCATTTATAAGTTGAATTTATAGTAATGGGTATATATATGATCGTATCTAAACATTATTAATTGAAAAAATGTATAAAATTAAGAAGATGATTGAATTGAAAAGAGAAGATAGTGGTCTCATACTTGAGTGCGTGAATTCAAAATCATAGGAGGGGTTTCATGAGAACATGGGGGTTCCTTGAGATGAACCTTAGGAGGTTAGGGAAGAGTAATTGAATGATCTATGGATTTTGAGTAAATAGAAATGTGATATTGGGTTTGTTTATATAGGAATTTTGTGGTAAATTCTTTAATATTTCTCAAACATAGATTTTGGATAGTATACAATAAAATTAAAAAAAAACAAAAAATCATGATATAGTGTTTTCCAATGGGTTCATTTAAGTGGGAGTGTGTTTCAGTTTTTTAAAAGTAAAAGGAAGGAAGATAAAAATAATATCCTTGCTTATGTGGAGGTGAGTAATACCCTTAAAGAAATGAATTATAATTCTAAAAATAAATTAATTGTTTTGGAGGTCACATAATGGATTTATAAAATCAATAAAATAAACATAATAACGTATTACTTGAATGGTAAAACATATATTTGGTCATGATACCTTTCATATTATTTATTAATTTAATTTTGAGTCGTTATTATGTCCTAAAAAACAAAGTATATTGGTACGGTATTTAATATTTACCCAAAAAATTGAATGTCTTTGAACATTTTGATAAATTCACTATTGGATAATTTGGACCCTTTGATTAAAAATAATAATATTTTTTTTAATTAAGAATATAAATATTTTTACTTTTACTTGTAAAATAACAATAGTCATTTATTGAGAATGATGGGTTTTTTTTAACAATACTGTTTTCGAACACTTATTAAAATTACATTTGATTTCATAAAAAATATATGACCATTTATATTTTAAAAAATATATTTCATAATATTATTTTTTTTAAAATATTATTTTTTTCAAAAATTCATTAATTCATCGATGTAAATTCAGTAATTGAATTTGAATATTACATAAAAATACAATTAGGTTTTTATTGTATCAAAATGAAAATAGTTTATAAAATAAAAATAATTGAATAAAAATATATTATTTATTATAAAAAATAATGTCCATACTAATATTTTAAGGGTATTGACACATATCCCTTTAAGAAACGAACAAATGACTTAGGTTATGGTGTGAATTGGTGATAATTTCATGGGGTGTTTCGAAGAACATGGTTTGGGCAGTAATCTCAATGGGGTTGGAGTTTTCATGTAAATGGTTTCACTCATGATTATGTTATCAGATATCATATTGGAAATTTTCATGGGAAAATACTAGTTTTTCTATCTCCATAAGAAGCTCACATAAATGAGCTTCATAGGGTACTATCCTACTATTTAAGGCCATCATTCCAGTTGTATATGTCAATCAGGTTTATTAAAAACTTATATTTATACTAATCATGTTATCATTGTAAAAAAACAATATTTTCAATGGTAACAATAAATAATGGTATTTTAGATCTGATAGGAGAAAACCATTCATGTGAATCTATTTTCCACAACCATATTAAATATTAATATATTTAATTAAATAAAAGGGTAATTTTATTCATAAAACTTCGGGAAGGTAAAATCATTCCACTTTAAACTTTCACCCTCGAAAATTTCTTTTCCCACTCTAAATCAAATGGGGTAATTTTGTTTCATCACTTCATCTGGTTCCCACATCTCTTCTCCAAAATTTTGGTTTCTACATTAAACATTGTGAAGGTGCATTGTATTATTTCGTGGAAGATTATCTCTACAATCTAATATCTTCTATGTCTACACTTTATAAGAAAACATAATTCTCCAACACCACCACCCATGTATTGAGTACATGTGAGAGGTTTTGTGTATACTTACTTCTGAAGGATACGTTGAATTCATCATGTACTTGTGATAGGTATGGTGGGAGTTCTAGTCGACAGGGTACTACTCAGATATGATCAATGATATCAATGAGATCGATATATCATGGACTTGGCTTTTGCTTCATGCAAAGTCTCATCAAATTTTTCCATGGAGATATGTGGGGGAATACAATGTCTCCACAATAAAACTCTAGGTCTCATTGATGATTTCAAGAATATCTCTTCTATAAACTCTATAAATACATGATGTGCTAATGAATATTCGTATCCTTTTACACTATTTCCCCAACCATTTTAGGACGTAACCGTTTTCATTCCCCAACATCATCCCAACATAATGGTGTTCCAAAACTCTTCCCCTAATGTTTTTAATAGGGAAAATTGGATTCTTGAGTGGAAAGTGTTATTGTATGATAATTCTACCAAAGAAATAAGTTGATCCAATTATCCATTGAAGTCAATTGACCGTGCTCTCAGCATTTCATTGAGTTCCTGGATAGTCGGCTCATATTAGAAATCAGTTTGATGGTGATATTATATGATAATGTTATAGTCTGTATTTAGAGTATGCTGTAGACTCTTCTAAATCATGGAGGTAAATCAGGGGACTCGAAAGGATACATAAAATAGTGTTTTTCTATGAAACCTCACAACTTATTTATTGTATATCCTTTCAAGTTGATCAAGTGATAAGTCCTCTTAAATTGTGATAATGTGTGATTTTTTCTTATAATGATACTCCCCAACCCTTATAACATTTTTCCTATATATGTCTTTGGATGCACACTAACAATTTCCATTGTGATGATTTCACATTTTCATGTTTTTATGGGTAATGGTAGAATAGTCCACATAGAATTTTTTTCTTTCAGACTTCACTTGTTGACATACTAGGAATGTTGATGTATATTCTGCGATCTCCTTTATCATAGTGTCCCACTAAATAAACAGTTATTTTTTAATCTAGGGGTAATGACAAAACTAGATGTGTACCATGCATGTCTTGAATATTTTTCCTTGTATGTCCAGATAGATTGATCATCTCTTTTCATGAGGTAAAATAAATCCCTTTCCTTTTAATGTTGGAGAGTATGAGGGAAATATTTATAATTTTATTTGGAATTTCCTTCCATTACAATACTTTGTTATATTCCCGGTGGTTCAAATTATTGAAAATATAAATCACTAAACAACTTCCCCCTTTACATTATAAAAAAACAAGTATAACCTCCCCTTGTTCAAAACATTGATGGATGTAGAAGATCTTATTAATGCAGTTGATCCATTATTCCATGACAAATAGATCAGAAAGTCCATTTAATAAGGGCCGAATTTATTACATAAATGTATCAATTTCCACAGATTAATTTTTATGGGGATTTTTTTCCTCATATTGATATAAAATTATATTAATATCCTGAGTTAGATATGAGAGAATCATCACAAATTTAGAAAATTGTAATGATAATAGGTTGGTCATCTCATTGGGGAAGTCATCACATTTTCCGTTGAATTTATTACTTACCAAATAACTCATACTAATAGCCAGGGATAGAATAAAAGAATAATTATGGATAAGTTTTGTAAATTTATTAAACACGTAGATGGTAATTCAATGACATTAATGTGGTAACATATAACATACATTTATTTCATTAACTTCTGAATTTCTAGGATTCAATATTTTTTATCCATGATATATTTACTGACATATATTATTATAGATATTTTTATTATACCATAATAATGTATCATATTGATATTAATATTTTACCAAAGCATAGCACCCAGGAGTGTCGAACGAGTTTCATAGTAAGGTCGGTCGTCAATTACCAGGTTACGCCGAGTCAGACACGACACACCTTGTCTGATTTTTTACCCCTACATACATATATGCCAGAAGAACATCTAATTTTATTATCCATGAATTCTTTTAATATATTTATAATAATCATACTATATACTTAACAAAATTTATGGATTTATTTTATACTTATTCTTATCACTAAGGCATTTACTAGATAATTCTAAACTTAAGCCCAAAAACAACCAATCTTTTCCTTTTATTCCCATTATAACAACCCTACTATTTATTTCACATTAATACATGATTTATTACATAAAATTAAAATTATAGAACCTATAATATAAATAATCCAAGTTTGTTTTGAATTTAGGTACCTTATATAACAATTTAAAACAAGAAAAAACATTAACTTTTTTTAAAACATTTTTAACATGCTCCCACTTAAAACTACATGAGTTAACCTAGGGAGACACATAAATATGGGGAGAGATAAAAATCACAATATGGGAATAATCATCGAATAAGGTAATTCATATTAGATAATAGGAATAGAAATGGGGAATAAAAGTATAATAAAAAATAAAGCATAATATAGCATGATAATCATAACATGGGAAATGTGGCAACATCTTAAAACACTACAACCTAAATATAGGTCAGTGCTAACGACAGAGACATTATGATGGAAAAATAACAAAAAATAATTAGGTTCAATCTCTGCCCCAACATGAATTTTCATGATACAAAACCTTAACCAATTCATTAGAGCGTTATATAATTCCCGGTGCACCCGACCCTTTCTTTTCATTCTCATGATTAAGTGCGCCACATAAATTATACAACATGGTATGTTCATCATTATATTATGTTGAAAAAATTATGGAATGTTGAATAAATTAATTTAATTCCCAATTCAAATAATTATATGTTTATGAAGTTGAATTCCCTTGATAGAAAATGGTTATGGTATTAATTACACAATTTTATTGGGACAGAAAATCACAGTGAGATTTTCGAAATATAACAACATCGCTTAAAATTCATAAAATTGGTTAATGAGAGTAAAATGGGTAATTCATAATTTGTAAATAAATTGGAAATTGTAGAGGATATGGAATAACGTATACCATTATAAGGAATTTAATATACAAGACTTATGCTAAGGAATATACTTTAATATAGAGGAGAAAGGAAAAGATCTGTTACTAAATTTCGACATATAAATGAGTGTAAATAAAGGTTATTTGGAGGTATTATAAAGGTTAAAGGGGTATATCATAATTTATTCATAAAAAGGAAAGTAATTGGGAAATATAAGAACATATGATAACATTATAAATGGGAAACAAAATTCAAAAAATGAAGAATATGCTTGAATTTAATAGGAGAGAGAGGTCCCTTACTTGAATGTGTGAATACAAAAGAATGAGAGGGGATTATTAAGAGATTTGGGGTGAATTGGGAGGAATATAGAGAGGGGGTAGATTATGGATATGATATGATGATTTTTAATGAAGATAAATGGGAAATTTGGTGGGTTTATATAGGATATGAGTGTTGATTCCATTAATATTTGTCAAACATTCGTTTTGGACTCTATATAATGAAATAACCAAAAACACAAAATATCCCCATGTTTTACCATGGTTTATACCAATTGGGTGTGTTTTTTAATATTTTATAAGGCCATTGTATGAAATTAATAAAATATTCTCCTTTTTTATGGGGAGATGAGTCACACTCTTAAAGAAATGATGTTAAAATATTAAAAAAATTTAATGGTATTGGTGGATTAATAAATTATTTATAAAATTAATATATTTAACTTAATATGACATTATTTTAACGTGGAAAAATATATTGGGCTGTGGATGAATTTTATTTTATTTATTACATCACCTTTGTGTCATTATGATTTAATAATACCGAAATTCTATTTATATGATATATATAGTTTTTACCTGAAAATTCATCTCTAATAATATTAGGAAAAAATAACTATTGGGTAATTTAAAGCCTATGAATCCAAAAAACAATATTCTTTTTATTTCTAAATAATTTTATAATTATGTGTATTTTAACATTTAAAATTGGAATCAATATTTATTGAGAAATACTGGGGTGTTTTACAACAACAATTCTCAAACCCTTATAAAAATTACATTTAACTTCATCAAAATTATAATACAATTTATATTTGATAAACATTATTGAGTAATAATAATTTATAAATATATTATTTATTTTAAAAATACAATAGTTCATCAAAAAAAATCCTTAATTGAATTTGAATATTACCCAAAAAACAATATGTGTTTTATTGTATCAAAATATAAATCATTTATAAAGTAACAATAATAAGATTAAAAAATATTAATTATTATTTCCAAAATAATTTAAATACTGATATTGAAAGGTTATTGATAAATATTTCATTAATACACCATAGAAAACCCTATGGTTTATGTTTACAATAGTGATATATTCATGGGATGGTTTGACAAACATGGCTAAGGCCATGATCTCGATGAGCATTAACATCTCCCTTAAATGGTATTGTTCATGATTAAGTTTTTGGATATCAGCTTGGGCATAGACAATGGTAAATCCAAGTGATTCTATATCCCTTAGAATCTCTGATAAATTGGATTCATAGGGTAAAATCCTACTGGTTGAGGCTATCACTTTATTTTTCCGTTTCAATTGTATTTGTTAAAAAACTATATTTATACATATAATTTGATCACAGTTAAATGATTATATTCTCATCAGTAATAAAAAATAACATTATTTTAATTTTTACAGGTTAAAACAAAATAAGTTCAAGTGTTTTCTATAACCATATTACATAATAAGAAATTAAATTAAATAAAAAGGGGAGTATTATTAATAATAGTCTGGGTTGTTACATACAATATCTTATAAATCACAATGATATCCATTCTAGATGAATTACTTCCAATGACTACGACTTCTTAAATCTTATACTTATATCTTATGCAAATATATTGTTAGGATTTTTTAGTAAAAGTTAGGATAATGTAAAAATTTAATTATAATGTTAATAAATAATATATATATATATATTATGAGTTTTTCATATTTTTCTCATTCATTATTTTAAAGAAAATGAAATGTTATTTTATGAAAAATATATTCAAGTAATGTATATAAATAACTAATAAAATAATTTTATGCTACATTTTTTTCGTTAATTTTTTTTTATTTTTTGAAATTAAAAATATTAAGGCCATATGATGAATTATAATCAATATGAAAATATAATAATAACAAATAATATTTCAAATTTCAGCATTATATAATTTTTTTATATATCATATGTTTTAATTTAAATGTTAATTTTCTAATGTTTTGATGTTGAATTATAATAAATGGGGGGAAATTTAGAGTTAAAACATGACATTTTTTTATAAATTGTTATCTTATATTTTATTAAAAAACAATAATTTCCATAGTAAATAATTAAACTATTTAACAAAGGGTAAAAATAGTTAATCAAACATGGATTATAATTTTCTAAATTTACATATCCTATATAACTTATAAAATACAATTTTTATGTATGAAATTTAAACTCACATGTCTCATCAACATTTATTTACCTAACTCACATAATAGCAATGTGACTATTTCATTACCCTTCACTTAAGTTTAGATTCCAAGGAAATTCCATTCTTTACCTATAAAAGGAGTTGACTTCCATAAACATTATGACACATTTCTACATTGAATTTATCTTAAACCATGAACCATTTTACCTTATATATATATTCATTCTAATTTTTTCATCTCCTTTTTACAATAAAGTGTATGAAATATTTCATTTCTAGGAGGTCTTTCAAGAGATTATTCAATCTGTTAACATGAGTGTTACCCACTCCCTAACAATCCAATATCTATCTTTCTCATAAAAACCAGTTCTAATAAATTATAACCGTACTAATATAATTATATAATTATGAGTATAATAATTAAATTATATAATGTTGACTTAATAAACCTTATATATCTCCCTCCCATTCTTTGGAAATTGAAAATGTCACATGTGTTATGTGTAGGCTACCACCTCTATGAAGGATATATATCATTTTTATCATATAACATCATGGATGGTTATAATAATTGATTTAATAAACATTTATTATATTTGTTATAAGTATATAATGTTAAATTAGGTATTCTTTTAATATCTAACTTGTTATTGCTATACCACGTTTTATTCGTTAAAAATTACTAAAACAAGACTCTAACTGATTTCATCTTCATGAATAATGACCAAAACACTAATATAATGAAATTATAACATTAAAAATAATTATGGAAAATATATTCTAGTTAATTTAATTTTAATTTATATCATGTGAATTTTTTTAATGATAATACCAAAATTGAATGATCAATATTAAATCATTAATTTCTAGAAGAAAATTACATAAAACATGTTCATCAGAGATTGGATTATCATAACTCATATCCATTACATCTCATAAATAAACATGAGAATATATAAACCATTATTAAAAAATGATTTGATTTCCATTAATAATCTAGTAATTATGAACTTATTATCAATGAACGAGGATCAACATCTCAATTACAAAACTTTTATGAAATAATCAAAGTCACAAACAGATGAGGATGAATATAAATAATAAATAACTAATAAAAGAATAATAAATGATTATATTTTCTGTGTATAATTGCGAATAATTTTAATAAGTTTATTTAATAATTTTTTAAGATGGTTATATTTATTATAAATGAGTTTAATTATATTTTTTTTGTATTTAGTAACAATGGTATGTATTTTATCATCTCAATTTACATTATTTGAGCCAAACTATTTTTGTAGCAACCCAAAGAATTTCAATAGAAAATTCCCTTCTTATATCTATGTCATAAAAAAAATAATGAACCACTAAGTGATAAGTGACCATTAAACATTATTTTGTCACCCCTATTTTTGGAATTTTAAAAATCCGACATACACGGTTGTGTTCAAGACAGTTTTTGGAGTCTAATGAAACAAAAATAATTTTTGGTGAATAGTAACCTACCCGTATGAATAGTAACCTACCCTTATGAATACTAATATGACCCTTATGAATTGTAAATAAGAGTAACATTACATATGAATAATTAAATAAAATTTAGACATCTTAGAAATTGACAATTTTACCTTAGTAAATGTTTTGGTATTTTATAAGTCATAAATAATTAATTGTAATTAATTAATTAATTTAAAAGAATATTTATTTTCGTGTAATGTATTCATAAATTATTGAATCAATGTCTAATAGTTTTTAGATAGTTTTATTAGACCCTACGTAATTTTTGAAAGAACTATAAATTCAGTTTTAATTTTAAAAACTGTTTTTTAAGTAAATTATGATTGGAATTAAATGTTAAATTAATAATATTTAAAATTATTTTTGAAAAATGGACTTCATTTTACGATTATAAACATCAAAAAATGGTTGGGGTAGTGTTTTGTGATTTTTCTGAGATACTTGATTTTTTGGTGAATAGTAGAATACATTAATTTACCATATAAATACATTTTAATTAAAATCCACTATTCCTGACATCACAAGTGATGTAATCACGCAAATCCCGAACTCACATGTCTTATTTACTATTCTTAGTCATCCAAGATTCACTATTCCTTGACTTAGGTGAAATTAATAAACTAATGAATTTTATATTAAAGAAACCCCTCTCCCCTCCACTATAAAAGAAACCCTTCACTCCCTCTTTTACTCACACCTCTCAAGCTCCAAGTCTTCTCTAAACTCTGCCCAAACAACTTCCCTAGCTCACCCCCACGTCCAAAAGCTGCTGTTCTCATCAAAAGACCAATCCTAGCTTCCTTAAAGAGGATCTCAAGAGGAGGATTCTAAAGGTAATTTCTCTCTCCCTTCTCCTTTAATTTCCTTTCAAGTTCAAGTTACATTCTTGATATCTCCCTACCTATCTTCATCCAAATTGTTTTGTAAATCCAGTATTATATATATAATGTAATATTATGATTCTAATGTTATATTATATCACCCCACACCCTTTCCCTCTTTCTTTTATTTTATTAAAGAGAACATTGTTCATGTGGTGATAATTTATCACCTTCAAAAATGACATGTTCTGTTCTTCCATTTCTACCTTAAAATCTGTTCAATAAACCATTTTTATGGTTGAACCAGAATATTCTATATGTATTATGTTATATTTTATGTTCTGGAAATAACCTATGGCCATATTACTAAGTTAAATGTTAAAACGAGTTCGTTGTGATCCAAAAACCGGACAAATTAACCCAAATAATCTTCATTTAATTCTTATCTAATGATTCGTCCACATGGATCTAATAAAACTCATTTTAAAATCATTAAAGCTTATTTAATATCATTAATAACATGTAATATCATTTCTGGATGTTTACCCATGATCTACCCATACATCAATTTAAGAATATAAGTGGACCGCTCAAGAAAACCATGAAAACGAACATCCCCGATCAATGTTTTTAAACTCTATAAGTCATCCAAAGGAACATAATGTAACATAATGAAACCATAATGAACCCTATTAATGTAAAAATGGTTCTGTAATTTCTAATTAATTAATATAATGTCATTATATAGGACATTAATGAGAAGGAGGCATTCGAGTACAAGGTAAGGGGAAATCTCGAACCCAATTTTCTTCCTCTGGGTTATCCTTCATTCACTCCATTTTTGATATGGTTACTCCTCAAAGATTATTTGTTAATCATTTCCTTTAATTTTCCAGGATATACATTTTTGTCACTGGTTTTTATGTCCATCAAAAATGTTTTCCAAAATAACTCTTCTTTCAAGATCTCATCTTTTACCTCTCATTCAAGGTTGATAGTTCTTGTATCATGTATGTTGTTCTCTATTTCTTTTTACAACCCAAAGCTTATGAATGTGTTATTAAGAGATGAAAACCATTCCTTTCCATGGTTTATTTATGTACATGTTTGATATGTGTTCTATGTGGCAATAATGATAATGATAATGTTATGATGTGACGGGTGCGCCCGGAATTATATAGCGCAATATGAATGTTTAAATGTGACGGGTGCACCCAGAATTATACAGCGCTCCAACGCATTGGGTAAAGTGATGAATATCATGAGTAAATGTGAAATGATGTGTGAACATGATTATAGCTTTGTTCACAAGTATTTGTGGTAGTTAACCACTACGACATGATGTTTCATTTTTATGCATTGCCACATTTCAAGTTTATTGTTTATTCTCCTCTCATGTTCATGGTCTTTTGCCTATGTTATGATTATGCTCACCCCATGATGTATTGTTATTATCTATCCTCTTACTGGGCTTTTAGCTCACCCCTGTTTATGTATATCCTCAGGCGGCTACATGTACTAAGGAGAAGACAAGTGCCGCTAAGAAGTTAGTGAAGAAGAAATTAAATAAATGTTTATGCTTGATGTTGTACTTGTTATGTATTGTCCTAGTTTTCCCAAGACACTAAACCTATGGATCCTCCATGTGTAATACTATTATGTTTTTTATCTTTTAAATGATTAAATAGTATAGTAAGAAAAGGCTGGGTTGCTATAGTTGGTATCAAAGGAAAGGTTTAGTTAATTTGGGAATTAGGATTAGTGACCCCTAAAGAAAACCTATAGCATGAGACTAAGTACAAATATGCACACAAGGATATTACCTAGGGATCCCATATGTTATGTTTTTGGTAAAAATTTTTAAATGAATAAGTTATTCATGACTTGTTTGCTTATGTTTTGTTCTAAACATTTCTATTTTAGAAAATGGTGGGAACCAGGAGAAATCAGGCCAATAACTCTTGCGAAGGGCAATGCAATGATTTCCCAAATGACATCACCAATGATTTTGGAGGTGGAGTTCAAAACTTCATGGCGATGCTTACCCAATTATCTCAGGTTATGAATAATAACCATAATAATGGGTAACATCCTTCTTCACCAAAGAGGGAGCAACTAGCTATCGAATGTTTTATGCGGCAACGACCACCGAAGTTTTGTGGATCTTCCGATCCACTAGTTGCGGAACAGTGGGTCAACTCCATGGAGAAGATCTTTTCTGTTCTTCACTGTTCCGAGACGGAGAATGTGACTCTAGCCATTTATCATCTATATGGAGAAGCTGATCAAAGGTTGGATTTGATTAAGAACACCAAGCCAAGGTAGGAAATTCAAGAGATGGAATGGGAAGACTTTAAGATAATGTTTCTTAATAAGTACTTCCCATGAACTCTTCGCACGAAGATGGAGAGAGAATTCTTAGAGCTCAAGCAAAAAGAAGGAGAATCTGTCACAACCTTTGAAGAACATTTCACAAGGATCGCAAGGTATGCTTCGGGTTTTGTTATCAATAATGATAGCAAAATTGATAGATTCTTTAGTGTATTAAAACCACATCTTCGAAAGGCTCTTTCAATTCGAGACTTTGGGAGTTATGAAGAAGTTGTTCGGTGTGCTCTCAAAGTGGAGATGGAGTTTGGAGAATGGTCCCATGGCTATGGGGATAAGAAAAAGAAAGATGGAGTTTTAATCTAGTGGATCTAGTGATAAATATGGGAAGAAAACACAACGACCCACATGCCAAAAATGTGGGAAGTTTCACCATGGGAGCCGCCTCAAAGGTACGACGAAATGATTTAAGTGTGGGAAGGAAGGAGACCATACTCATGAGTGTCGAAAAGACATGAAAAGAAAGTATAATGTAGCCGATGAAAGGAGTGAACCACTCGTGGTTCAATGCTACAACTGTAGGGAGCTACGACACTATTCAAACCAGTGCACTAAACCTTGAGCTATTGAGGGTAATCAGCGCCAACAACCACCAAAGCCATAGGAACAAGGGAAGGCTTATGCCACCACTAATGCGGAGGTGGAACATGATAATGATGTCGTACAAGGTACACTTCCTATTCACTCAAGAATGGAAAAAGTCTTATTTGATTCTGGTTCTACGCATTCCTTTATATCTTGCAAGATTGATAGAACTATAAGATAGAAGCCCCGAAACCTTGAAGTTGAGATATCTGTAAAAACACCAAGTGGTGAAATAATTGAAACCCAAGTGTTTGAGTCTTCTCCTATTGACGTATGTGGGAAGATTCATCCGGAAAATATCGTAATACTTTCCATGGTGGAATTTGATGTTATAATGGGAATGTATTGGCTCTGTTTATATAGAGCGCATATCAACTGTCAGGAAAAGGAAATATATTTTCATATTCTGAACCATCCCATGCTCATCTACAAATGCAAGGACGATCATGAATATCCTTTGAAAAATCCTTCAATGTAGTGGGTGATGATTCCCTATGAAGAAGCATACCTCGCCCAAATAGTTGAGTTGAAGGAAAGTTCTATCCTTGAAGAAATGCCCATCGTAAGGGAATACAACGATGTATTTCTTGAATAGTTACCCGGAATTCCCCCGAATCGTGAGGTAGAGTTCTCAATTGAACTCATACCCAGAGCTACTCCTATCTCGAAGTGACCCTATAGGATGGATCCTATCGAACTGGAGGAGTAAAAGAATAAACTGCAAGAGCATCTGGACAAAGGGTTCATACGCCCTAGTGCATTACCTTGGGGTGCGCCAGTGCTCTTTGTGAAGAAGAAGGATGGAACCATGCGACTGTGTATCGAATATTGGGAACTCAACAAGATTACCATAAAGAACAAGTATCCTCTCCCAAGGATTGATGACTTGTTCGATCAGTTAAGAGGAGCTCAATACTTCTCAAAGGTGGATCTTCATTCTGGATATCATCAAGTAAAGGTGAAGAAGGAAGATATTCAGAAGACTGCCTTCCGTACAAGGTATGCGCACTATGAGTTTTTGGTGATGCCCTTCGGACTTACTAATTCCCCTACAATCTTCATGGATTTTATGAATAGAGTCTTTAGACATTACCTCGTCAAATTTGTGGTAGTGTTTATTGATGATATTCTCATCTACTCCAAGATCAAGGAGGAACATGAAGAACATCTAAGACTTGTGTTGGAGACATTGAGAAAGGAGAAGCTATACGCCAAGTTCAGCAAGTGTGACTTTTGGATGAATCAAGTACGTTCTTGGGACATTTGATCACAAGCGAGGGAATTTCTATGGACCCTTCAAAGACAATGGAGATTGAAGAATGGCCCAGGCCCTCCAGTGTCACAGAAATCTGTAGTTTTCTCAAATTAGCTGGGTATTATCAACGTTTTGTGAGAAACTTCTCACGATTGTCAAACCCACTAACTAAGTTAACAAGGAAAGGTGTAAATTATATATAGATGGAAGAATGTGAGGGAAGCTTCAAGGAGCTAAAGAGAAGGCTGATCACTGCACCTGTACTCACACTACCGAAAAGTGGAGAAAGTTTTGTGATATACATCGATGCTTAAAAGAAAGGCTTGGGTTGTGTACTCATGAAAAATGATAATGTGATAGCCTACGCCTCACGACAGTTGAATATCCATGAGCAGAACTACCCGACGCATGATCTAGAGCTGGCAGCCATGATTTTTGCCTTGAAAATCTGGCGGCACTACCTTTAGGGCGAGAAGTGTGACATATACACCTACCACAAGAGCCTAAATTATATTTTCAAACAAAAGGATCTCAACATGCGTCAAAGGAGATGGTTTGAGCTAATCAAGGATTTCGATTGCTCTATTCACTATCATCCTGGAAAGGTGAACAAGGTAGCTGATTCTCTAAGAAGGAAAGAACCTGCTACTCTATCCATGTTGAGGATTGAGAAAGACCCTATCTTTGCGGATATGCAAAGGATGGATTTGGGAATCGTAAGGGCAGGGGATACATCCTACCTTGCCCAAATTATTGTGCAACCATCCATCCGACAGAAGATTAATGAAGCCCAAAGGGATGATGTGGAGATACAAAAGAGGGTGAATGCAGTAAAGGAAAGGAAGCTGTAAGAGTTCCATATCAACAATGACGGTGTGATTCGGTTTGGAACACGACTTTGTGTGCCTTCATCACCCGAAATAAAGAAGGAGCTATTGGATAATGCACATAGATCAAAATTATCTATTCATCCTGGAAGTACCAAGATGTATCGTGATCTCCGAGAACACTTCTGGTGGGATAACATGAAGAAGGAGATTGTGGAATATATATCAAGGTGCTTGGTATGTCAGCAAGTTAAAGCTGAGCGGAAAAAGTCCAAAGGTATGATGCAGCCATTGCCTATACCCATGTGGAAATGGGAAAATGTTACTATGGACTTTGTCACGGGTCTCCCGAAAACATCAAGAGGAAATAACGTGATATGGGTTGTGGTTGATCGACTCACCAAGACTGCCCATTTTATCGCTATTTGGGAAGATCTCTCACTTGAATATCTTGAAAGGATATATGTGAAGGAAGTAGTGAGATTGCATGGTGTTCCACTCTCGGTTGTCTCTGACCGTGATCCAAGGTTCACTTTTAAATTCTGGAGGAGCCTTCAACATGCTTTGAGTACTGAATTAAATTTCTGCATGGCCTATCACCCCCAAACTGATGGCTAGTCTGAAAGGACTATTCAGACGCTTGAAGATATGCTAAGAGCCTTCTCTCTTGAATTCAAAGGTGGATGGGATCAACACCTTCCATTGGTTGAGTTCTAATACAACAATAGCTTTCACTCGAGTATTCAGAAGGCTCCTTATGAAGCTCTTTATGGGAAGCGATGTAGAACTCCAACCTGTTGGGATGAAGTTGGAGAATGAAAGCTACTTGGTCTCGATCTTGTTCAAGAGATGACAGAGAAGGTTCGAGTCATCCAGAAACACATCAAAGCTGCTGAAAGTCGGAAAAAGATCTATGCTGGCAATCGTCAAAGGGACTTGGAGTTTGACATTGGAGATAAAGTCTTCCTTCGAATATCTCCATGGAAGAGAGTCATGAGATTTGGTAAGAAAGGGTAGTTAAGCCCAAGGTACACTGGCCCCTTTGAGATCCTTGATTGTATTGGAGCGGTGGCCTATTTTCTGGAACTTCCACCGAATATGGCACAAGATCATGATGTGTTTCATGTATCACTAATGAGGAAGTAAATACCAGACCCCTCACATGTACTAAACTCAGAGGTGGTATAGCTGGATGATGATCTCTCCTATGAGGAGCAGACGGTAAAAATTATGGACGAAAGTGATAAGGTTCTACGCAACAATACAACCCGCCTTGTCAAGGTGTTGTGGAGGAACCATAAGTTTGAGGAAGCTACTTGGGAACCAGAAGAGGAAATAAAGGAGAAGTACCCACACCTGTTTGTGTAAAGTAAAATTTCGGGGGCGAAATTTCTTAAGGGGGAAAGAATGTAGTGACCCAAAGTATTTCAATAGAAAATTACCTTCTTATATCTATGTTATAAAAACACAAAATAATGATCTACTAAGTGATAAGTGACCTTTAAATATTATTTTTTCACCCATATTTTTGGAATTTTAAAACTCCGACATACACGGTTGTGTTGAAGACAGTTTTTGGAGTCTAATGAAACAAAAATAATTTTTGGTGAATAGTAACCTACCCTTATGAATAGTAACCTACCCTTATGAATAGTAATATGACCCTTATGAATAGTAAATAAGAGTAACATTACATATGAATAATAAAATAAAATTTATACATCTTAGAAATTGACAATTTGACCTTAGAAAACATTTTGGTATTTTATAATTCATAAATAATTAATTATAATTAATTAATTAATTTAAAAGAATATTTATTTTCCTGTAATGTATTCATAAATTATTGAATCAATGTCTAATTGTTTTTAGATAATTTTATAATACCCTACATAATTTTTGAATGAACTATAAATTCAGTTTTAATTTTAAAAACTGTTTTTTTAGTAAATTATAAATTTAATAAAATATTAAATTATCAATATTTATAATTATTTTTGAAAATAGACTTCATTTTTGGATTCTACATGTTGAAAAATGGTTGGGGTAAAGTTTTGGGATTTTTCTGAGATACTTGATTTTTTTGTGAATAGTAGAATACATTAATTTACCATATAAATACATTTTAATTAAAACACACTATTCCTGACATCACAAGTGATGTAAGCACCCAAATCTCGAACTCACATGTAATATTTTCTATTCTTAGTCATCGAAGACTAACTATTCCTTGTCTTAGGTGAAATTAATAAACTAATCAATTTTATATTAAGGAAACCCTTCTCCCCTCCACTATAAAAGCCACCCTTCACTCCCTCTTTTCCTCACACCTCTCAAGCTCCAATCCTTCTCTAAACTCTTCCCAAACACCTTCTATAGCTCATCCCCCACGTCCAAAAGCTGCTGGTCTCATCAAAAGACAAAGCCTAGCTTCCTTAAAGAGGATCTCAAGAGGAGGATTCTAAAGGTAATTTCTCTCTCTCTTCTCCTTTAATTTCCTTTCAAGTTCAAGTTCCTTTCTTGATCTCTCCCTACCTATCTTCATCCAAATTGTTCTATAAATCTAGTATTATATATATACTGTAATATTATGATTCTAATTTTATATTATATCACCCCACACTCTTTCCCACTTTTATTTTTTTAAAGAGAACGTTGTTCATGTGGTGATTATTTATCACCTTAAAAAATGACATGTTCTCTTCTTCCATTTCTACATTCAAATCTATTCATGAAACCATTTTTATGGTTGAAACAGAATATTTTATATGTATTATGTTCTATTTTATGTTCTGGAAATAACCTATGGACATATTACTAAGTTAAATGTTAAAACGAGTTCGTTGTGAACCAAAAACCGGACAAATTAACCCAAATAATCTTCATTTAATTGTTATCTAATGATTCGTCCTCATGGATCTAATAAAACTAAATTTAAAATCATGAAAGCTTCTTTAATATCATTAATAACATGTAATATCATTTCTGGATGTTTACCCATGATCTACCCGTACATCAATTTAAAAATACAAGTTGACCACTCAAGAAAACAATGAAAACGAACATCCCCAATCAGTGTTTTTAAACTCTATAAGTCATCCAAAGGAACATAATGTAACATAATGAAACCAGAATGAACCCTATTAATGTACACATGGTTTTGGAATTTTTAATTAATGAATATAATGTCATTATATAGGACATTAAATAGAAGGAGGCATTCAAGTACAAGGTAATGGGAAATCTCGAACCCAATTTTCTTCCTTTGGGTTATCCTTCTTTAACTCCATTTTTGATATGGTTACTCCCAAAAGATCATTTGTTCATAATTTCCATTAATTTTATGGGATATACATGTTTGTCACCAGTTTTTATGTCCATCAAAAATGTTTTCCAAAAGAACTCTTCTTTCAAGATCTCACCTTTTACCTCTCATTCAAGGTTGATAGTTCTTGTATCAAGTATGTTGTTCCCTATTTCTTTTGAGAACCCGAAGCATATGAATGTGTTATTAAGAGATGAAACCCATTCCTTTACATTGGTTATTTATGTACATGTTTGATATTTTTTCTATGTGGCAATAATGATAATGATAATGTTATGATGTGACGGGTGCACCCGGAATTATATAGCGCAATATGAATGTTTAAATGTGACGGGTGCACCTGGAAATATACAGCGCTCCAATGCATTGGGTGAAGTAATGAATCTCATGAGTAAATGTGAAATTATGTGTGAACATGATGCTAGATTTTTTCACAATTATATGTGGTAGTTAACCACTAAGACATGATGTTTCATTTTTATGCATTGCCACATTTCAAGTTTATTGTTTATGCTCCTCTCATGTTCATGAACTTTGCCTATGTCATGATTTTGCTCACCCCATGATGTATTATTCTTATATATATCCTCTTACCGGGCTTTCATCCCACCCCTTTTTATGTATATCCTCAGGTTGCTACATGTACTAAGGAGAGGACAAGTGCCACTAAGAAGCTATTGAAGAAGAAATTAAATAAATGTTTATGCTTGATGTTGTACATGTTATGTATTGTCCTAGTTTGCCCAAGACACTAAACCTATGGATCCTCCATGTGTAATACTATTATGTTGTTTATCTTTGAAATGATGTAATAGTACAGTAAGAAAATGTTGGGTCTCTCTAATTTTCAACACTTTTTTATGTGGTGTGGAATATATACAACCACATAGATTTATTTCATGAATAATATCCCTAAATTTAAGTAGTGTACACATCCATTTTAGGGTTTCTCATTCAATATCACTTGATTGAAATGATAAAAAATTCATATGGTTATTTTCAGATCAACCTACATTAATTATGTCATTGTTATTATCTAATGACTATATTATTCTAGGTTTCTCATATTCAAACGTTTATTATCTTTAAATTGATATTTTAATACTTTTATATTTGGAATTTAAAATTTTTCATGTAAAATATTATTCTTTGATGTATTTATTCCATTACATAAAAACGTTGTTGTTAAGATTAATTAACATCATCTCTAATAAGCTCTTTCTCTATAATGTTAATATTATTTATTACCAATTTACTTATTTTATTTTTTAAAAATGAAAAAATTTAAAATTTCAAGTGAAATTATTATTTATTCATATATTTTTGAAAAATGAATTTATATTATCATTTAAGGATGTAGGTTTCAATAAATGCATTTTAAACTAATAAAAATGTTTTTTCCTTTTCCAGTTCACATGTTTTTTTTACAGTCAAATTTATTTAACAAAATATTTATTCCTTTTCAAGGTTCCATTATTGAGATTCCTTTATAAATAATGTTTTAAAATTTCCTTATATTTACTTATCAAAATTATAATTATAATTTATTCATAACTACATCTCTCTAAAATAATGTTAAAATATATAATGAAATATTTTTATGAATTAACATTTACTATCCTATGATGCTCTAAATGTTTTATATCCTTTAGAGTTATGTTTCTTATAATACTATTTAAATTATCTTATGAATTTTTATATCATATAACCAATTTATTTTTATGTGTTATGATCTATTCCATTCTTCATCACTCTCTTAACTTTATTTTTGAACATGTATATATTCTTTAATCAGATAGACATATGAGATATCATTTCAATTATTGACAAAAATAACTATACATTACTCTATATAGAGTGAGTACCTTAAAATTTTAAATTTTATTTTCAAGAAATATATTAAATTTATTGACCATGGAATTCATGACAGTCCGTATATTGGTTATTTCAATACGAACAATTATTGATTACTAAAAATCATTGATTATCTATAGTTCATTCATTACTTTTATTTTATGAATGCATTTTAAATATTTATTTATGAGTGGGGATAGAAATATTGTTTTTATTTTATGTATCAGTATGACTTTGGAGACAAATTATCTTTAGAACTTCATGTAAACCTTACCATTAATGTATGATGTGTTAGTATGATGGCTTAGATGTATGTTCATGATGTCTAGAATATTCAATTTCATCTCAATAAAATTATTTATAGTTATCCATATCATTATTTACATTGATATTATATATATATATATATATATATATATATATATATATTATCTTATTTTAGATATATATAAATTATTTATTATTAATTATTCCAACCATATAATTCATTCTTTCTTTATTCTGTGATATCTTTTTTCATACACTAACCCTTGCTGAGAATTTGAGAACAACCATATTATGACTTCTCTTCACCTATGTTTTGAATAATATTATTTAGTATTTAATTTCTATATGGGTATCATGTATATGTAATTTTAGGGGAGGTATTGAAATCGTATCGTAAAATAATGATTCATGTTTCAATTGGGAAAGTTTTAATTTATTGGAATAAATGCTGGATTTATTTGTTAAATGTTTTTATTAACAATATAAATAACTAAACCAAAAAGTTCAAAGGTTTATAAGTGGCTCATTATTTATTTTTGATATTTTAATTATGGATTTTTATGTTTGGGTCAAATTAATTAGTTTTAATTATAGTATTTAAATAATATTTTTATTTTCACTAGATCTAGATATGTGAGTATGAAACATCATATTTTGTTTAAAATAAGTTCTTAAATCAATTATAGTTTAGCAAGAGTACAAAATTAATTTTTAGTTAACCCTTAATAGTTTTATGTGACTTTATGTCAAGGAATTGTATGTAATTTTTTGGAAACTACTAATATATTTCTAATGAATAAATGAAAAACAAATATATTGATTAGTATTAAATTTTATGTTGTTTGAGGATAATTGTTATCTTGAATTAGAGGATTATAGGTTTTCCTTGATTTTTTTGTATATAGTATTATATATATTAATTTAATTATAATTTGGAATTTTGATAATAATATATTAATGGAAATCCAAAGGATAACTATAAATATATTAAAACATACTGAAATTTTGGTAAATTATAAAGAGTATGATTTAATAAAATTTATATCTTTACTTGAATAAATAAAAGTGGATTCATGCTCTATATCATATGCTTCTAGGTGTAATAACCCTAAAAATGTTAGTTCAATATTAACCTTTTATTTATTAGTTTCATAATAAATTGTCCAAACCACACACCTCATTTGAAACGCCTGAGGAATATTATATGGATGATTCATAAACACTTAAAAAACCATTACAAAGGATTTTAATACATTTGTATATAACAATTCATGAATATATTAATGAAACACAAATATATTTTCATTGGTGAGATAAGTTAAAGTTGTGAGGATGTAATTTATTTATGGGTGTATAATATAAAAACCTAAAAATTGTAATAATTTAACTTTATGATAGAATTTTTTACATAAAATGATAAATATAAATGAACTATTTAATAATTAATATGTTATAATTTTAACATATGTATTAAAATTAGTAGGAATAAAAATAAGAAAATATATTGTGAAATTAATAAAAAAATAAAATAAAGTAGTATACTTCCTCTATGTGATCCTCATTTTTAAAATATTAGAAATGAAGTTGATTCAATATGGGGTTTTTCTAGACCATGGCTAATAAAAACTCTAATACGATCTTCATGATATGAATTTTTTTTCAAATAAATTAATTCTTATATAAATCACTAAAAGATTTATTCTAGCTAAATAGCCACCTATAGCCCCCACTACTTCTTATCATATCCTTATGAGTTATGCGTAGATCATGGGTTTTATTGTATGAAATATTTTGTATGATTTAAACATGTAATTATAAATATAATGAATTATATATAAATAGCATTTTTTTTATAAATTTCCCATCTATACATTTAAATAAAAATAATGTAATTTTAATATAAATAAATTAAAATAATGTCTCCAAATAACTAGAAAAATCATTTTATGGTAATAGATGTATATCAGTAAAACAAATTGAGCCGTGAATTTTCTATTTTATGTAACTTATAATATTATGGTTAAATGATGATATTAATAATATATTGACAATAATTTAATTATATATTAATAAAAAATGAGAAAAAAACAATTAATATCAATAAAGTCATCTTTCATCAAAAAGAGATTTTCTATATATTATATGTTTTAAATTAAAAGTTAATTTTTTTATATTTTAATGTTGAATTATATAAAATGAAGTAAAAATTTGGAACCATTACATTAAAATTTGGTATGAAGTGTCAAATTATAATTTTATAAAAAATTCCTTAATAAATATTTAAACAGGTTAATAAGGGAAATAGTAACATAATAAAGGATGATCATATATTCATAGAATTTTCAAATATTGTATATATCCAAAAATTATCATAAATGAAAATAAGATTATAATATAGGATGAGGACATGACTATTACATAAAAAAATTACCAACAAGGCATTGGTTTTAAAACACGAGTCATGGAATAAGTATTTTTCATAACAAAACGAAAAGATTTCGAAGGGTGATGAGTCATCAATAAGAAATAAGGATCCATGAGAGCATGTAATATAAATAAGACATTAGAGAGTGGCATAAAAATAAGCATATAATATCATATCCCTAGTTAGGGATAACGTAGAAGATTATCCTATCATTGTAGATAGTGTCTTATATTGGATTATATTTACTCAACATTCCTATAAAAATAGTAGAAAATGTCTTGTAATTTATTGGGTTCAATCTCTATTCCCATTAATAATATCAAATGAGGTATCTTACTTTAACTAATTCATTATAGTGTTATATAATTTGAATCCAAACCATCACATAATAAAAACCATATATATTCCACAAGAACATGAAAACATTTATATTTCAACATCACTTAGTTAACCCCGATAACATATAAATGTTCCATGAGAAATTATATAGAACATTTCATAATCCATATAGATAAATAATTTGAATGGTATCATATGAGCATATATTATTTGAATCATATGTAATATAAAATAATGATGACAGAGATGAAAAAACATCTTTCATACATTATTGGATAAATTATATTTATAAATAAGAATACATAGCTATTTGAATTTAAAAATAAGTATAAATTATTAATTTCTTAATTTTTTAAATCATTGAAATTGCATTTTTAAATAATAATTCTATTCTCAATGAAATAAATAAATTAATATTCATATAGTTAAAATTAGATTAACCTTTTAGAATGACCTTTATGTAAGATGTGAAAACATTTGTTTATTTTTTTAGCGAAATATGAAGTCGTATAAACTGAACATAATCAATAATTTTACAACTAAAAAAGAATTATATAAAATTAATATTAATATATATAAGTAAGGAATATGATAAAAAAATTGGTGCGGTCAGTTTCACTTACATTCCTCACATGAGTTTTATTATTTTCTGAAGAAAATAAAATTGGGATAAGTCATTGAAAAAACAATTAATAACCATATGAGATGAAAATGAATTTACTTTTGGAGAAAAATTTAGGAAAAAAATTCTCATACGGAAAGTAATTCATAATAGTCTTGATTTGATATGAGATTCAAAAGAAATAGTTAAAAAATCAATACCTTTCAAATCCCAAACAAATGAAAGGTAGAACATAAGCCGAATTAGTGAATCCCTTGAGTTTCATGATTAGTATATTAAAAATAAATTTATCTGTAGTATATAAACCATAAAAAATAATAAATGGTTAATATAAGGAATATGTAAAAGAATCAAAATTGTGAAGGGGAAACCATTAAATTTATATCCCAAATTTCATAAAAGATCATCAATGTCATGTATAATAAATATAAAATTATTAACCACTTAGTTAATGAATTTATTCATATTTATTACCTATTATATTATTAAATTATCACAATTAATTATATATATATATATATATATTATTTAGTTAATGTTATTTTAATTATTTTATGTATGAAAATTCTACTTTTTTTATTTATATATTCTGAAAATTCTTTAATGATTTTATTATTACGAATTCGTTTATACTGATGACCACTTATAAGAATATATGGTCATGGATTGTCAAAATTGTATACATAATGAACTTATATCATGTAATTAACCAATATTAACAAATTATATTATAATGATTGTTAATTTTTAAGTCATAATTTCAGGACCATATTAATGAAATATATTATTCCTTGATATTATATATATTCATCAAATATGATTTATAATTATATATTTAGGGTGGTGATGGAACATGGAACACATCTCCCCATGGAGGTGGTGGTCTGCACTTACATAGAGATCGCTTTTTTATTTCCATAAAACATAATGAAGATATAAATTGGTTACTATTTTAAAATTATTAATAATTATATAATAAAATATTTACTAATTAAATATAACCTATTAACTATCAAAGTATGGTGGTTATTAAAAAGGAACATTTTCTCTTTATGAATGCAGTAGTCTGTAGCGATATATAGTTGGCATTCTTATTTTATACAAGGAAGATATTATGACATATAATAGTTATATGATTAACATAATCAAATTATCATACATTAATAACAAATATTCCATTATATTATAATAAGAAAATATATTTAAATAAGAATGAGATGGAATCACATTCATTATTGATTAGTGCAAATAGTGAGTTTTTAAACGTTCTTTCAGAGTACCTAATAAAAATGTACGATATTGGGATTTTTCATGGATCAAGGGGATTAATAAATTGTTATAAGACTCTAATAAAAGTAATAAGGGTACATTTTCAAACGGATTTCCAATATTAGAGTGTCTGTTAGGGGGGGGGTGAATTCAACTTTTATAAGTGCGGAGAGATTAATTTTTGAATTAATAGAAAAGGAAATGTTATTATTCAAGATAGGTGGTTCCAAAATTAGAAAATAATGGATAGGTAATGATTTTTGGTTAATAATCTTTCCAAAAACTAATTTTTAGGTAGGTTATGTGGAATTTTAGGCATATTTTTATTTCATTTAATTTTTATCAAAATTTACTTTTACCATAATAACTCTTCCGTTAACCTTTAAGAACTTATTTTAATAACATAAAATAAAACTAGAATTTGTATATAATTTGGATATAATTATTCTAAATATGGAAAAAATTCATAATATTAAATTTCTAAAATTGATAAAATGTAATTCTAAAATTTAATGTGGTCATTGTTTAAATATATTTTAAAAATATAATTTTTTTATATTATTATATATATTGGTTTTTAAATTAAAAATTATATTTTTAAATATATTATATTACTCAATAAATAGATCTTTTATTATAAAAATCTTTCATAAATTTTTATTTAATGGTTATACCGTAAGTATGTAATAAAATTCATCTTATTAAAAAATGGTATTTTTCACGAATCACCTAAAATTTATATTATTAAAAAAATCCTAAAAAACCACACTCACGTAATATGTTATTTTTGAATTAAAAAAGATAATTTTTTATATTAAAATTAGAAATTTTTATAAATTTATCTTTTAAATGAATAATTTATTATATAGTAAAAATATTTTTTTCAAAATAAACTATTTTGTTTAGGCAGAAAGGTATGGGAAGTTGTTGCATCATTACCTCATACTTATGATGTTCCTCTATAACTTTTTAATATATCAAACATCGAGAGACATTATTCAAAATTATGTTATTTATGTTTCCCCACTAGAAATGATCATTGATATATCAAAATATCATTATACATCTTGAATGAATTGAAAATGATAAGACATATACTTCTTTAAATAACTTGTTCTTCAATTATTGAATCATAGGAACACATATTTAGTTCTTAAATATTATCAATCCATATTGATCAATGTTTTAATCTAGAACATTTGTTCCCTTAATATAATGTTATATAACCTCATCTTATGACACTTTAATATTTACACGGATGGATGGATAACCATTTATTTGGGAATTATTGTAATTATCCCATTACATAATGATTTCAAGGTCTATCCTCTATAATTCCTTATTTATTTGATCCCATTCAATCCACTTCATTGATAATATAGCATGGTCCTTGAAACGTAGATTATTATCCACCTTTTTCATTCCAATGGTTGTAATGTGTTGAGAATGTTGAGACCCAAATCATGACGTACATGGACATTAAATTACTTTTGTGGAATAATTAATACATAACAAAAATAGACACATAAGGACCGTAATAGTTTAGTGTCTTTGGAAACACGGAATAAAATTTTCTTATCATGGTGAAAGATATTCAACATCTCCAAATAAAGATCTTACCCTTATTTTATTACCTGAAACCTTTATTTATATCTTGGGGAAAAGAAAACATAAAAGGGGTGAGCTCAAATGCCCATTAAGGGTAAACATAGAGAACATAAAACAATCCATAAACATTTGAATGCAAAAACTTGAACATAAAATCTAACTATCAAAATCATGAGCAAAGACATGAATCTTGGAAGTATGTAAGTCATATATCATAATGGAAAATAAATCATGATAAAATATAATGGGAATAAAACATGTAATTGTGGTAACCATTCAGCACATGTATTGATTTCCATAGTAGCCAAGGCATTGCTTCCAAGACCATCTTAGTGGACAATGTCCCTTTCTTAATCGAGTTCACTCCTCGTTCCAGTCCTGTAACACTGAACCAGATTAACTTACCATTCCAGCCATGTCTATCTCATGAGATATAAATCTTTACCCAATGCATTGGAGAGAGATATAGGTCCCACCCATCTCATAATGAAATCATTCTAACTTGTGCCACAAAATAAACATACATCATTCATAATAACCTAATGAATAAAATGGGTTTCATAAACATCATCCCATCATCACATAATCCATATATAAGAAATGGATATCATTTCATAATAAGAAAAGTGAAACCATGTAAATCATAAAGACTTTATACTTGAAACATACACATATGAAATAATGTCATCTTAGATGGAAAATGGTTTTGATAAAACACTTGAATTGAATTCTTGTGGAAAATAAACTTTCTTTTTCAAAATCAATTTCTTTTCACAAAACATCATGAAATTTTAAAATAAACATATATTTTTTGAAAATAGTCATGATATATTTTGGAGGAAGATTCATGAAAATAAGGCTTTATAAAACCGTAAAAATCCGTTCATTCTATATAAGTTAAAAAAACATTATTCTCACACTTTTGCCGGAAAAGTCAAAAAGCACCTCATAAAAGAAATATTCCATACATACCATGTAGTAAAAGTCAAAAATGGGTAAAAAGGACATTAAACATAAATGAGTCCTTTTTTAGGAAACATGGGCATGGATGAGAACAATAACCCAAGTATATACTTACGAATAAACAATCTCGGATAAGAATGAGATTGGAAAACTTATCCCTTACCTTAGGTCTGATATGCTTCGTACTTATCCGAAACTCCTGTATAATGATTTAAATAATGCCATATACTTATTACAGAATCATATTAATTGTTATGATATCATATATGTTTCACTTGTGACTTTATATTACCCGTTCTTTTGTAAATTCAA
This sequence comes from Viscum album, assembly GCA_963277665.1. Lineage (NCBI taxonomy): Eukaryota > Viridiplantae > Streptophyta > Magnoliopsida > Santalales > Viscaceae > Viscum > Viscum album. The sequence continues at coordinate 674,665,479 of OY728133.1, forward strand.
TGTTAAAGCAGCGTTTTTGGTAAAATCATTTCTTTTATCGTATGTGTTTTGACTTTTGATTCTTGATATTATTACATATATCCAGATTTAAATAATTCCAGAATGTAAAACATGATTTATATGTAATATATATTCATCATATACATATGTATATTATAGATCCATAAGAGGAATGAAATACACCATTCATGGAGACGGTAGGCCGTACGTACGCATGAAAGTTGTTTTCGTTTCATTATTGAATTGAATGAAACTAAATAGATGACATAAATATATATATATATATAAATAAATCTAGTAGCATTATTATTTCATATATTTGATTATAATTCATTATATAAACTTTATGATCATTCATGTATGGTTAACATGGAGAATGAATCTCATCGCGTCGTGGAGACGGTAGTCCGTACGTACGCACGAGCGATGATATCGTTCCCATTGTTATTGAATAAAATTGGAGTGTATGGTATAATATATCAGACTCAGTATGATGTTATAATAACAATATATAGTTATTCTTTACACCATTATACCCATCCATGTAAGGTGTGGGTGAAAAAACAGATTTCACCACGGCGCGGAGACAGTATTCCGTACGTACGCGCGCGTAGTGATTTTGTTTTCCATAGGATGGATAGATGGTCAAATAGGGTTGTTTCATACTTATAATTAAATATCAATATATGAGTTATACTGATGTTATTACTTCATAATTAAACAAATAAAGAAGAAGAAGTGGAAGAAGAAATAAAGTTGAATGAATCGGTAACGGACATTACATCTTCTTTGAAGCGCCTCTTTGAGACCTCCTCTTAGGGGACTAAAATTGGTCCTTGAAGAATAACAGAACCTCTAGGATGCTTCTATGGAAGTGGAGAATAGATATTTTCAGGGGTTGGCCGGGATTGAAGGCTTAATGTTGTGTGAGGAAGAGAGGGAGGAGGTTTCTTTTTATAAGGGAGGAGAGGGGCACCTTTAGAAAAACTAAAAATATAATTTTATTATAAAGTCATATTCGGTTTTTAATAGCTCAAAATTGAGTTATTAAAAATCTAATGTAGGGATGGCTCGAAATTTTCTCATACAATAGATTTTACACAATTTTAGGTTTCTATTTTAACCATATCTTTTAGATTTAACCTTAAGTTAAATAATTTTACTTTTACCGTGTCTTCTTGTTTTCTTACAATATAAGGTTAATAAACTTACTATAACAAGCCAAAAGAACCCCAAGTTGTTTATTATTAATATATATAACCTTATATAATTCATTTTTCCGAACCATATATTTTTAAGAATAAAATAACAATTAATAATATAATATTTGTTTTAAAAACTATTTTATGTCAATTTTGACACTATTTGGTAATTGATTTTTGTGAAAATCATAACCGAATGATTAGTTCTAAAAAAGTCAACTTAATCAATAATAACATGTCATGTTAACCTAGAAAATTATTATAATTAATAAAAAGTCTAAAATTACATATATTTGGGTATTTATAACATCAATTATGTCAATAATTCATTAATAAGACAATTACTGCATTATCATTGTGTCATAAATAAATTAAATTATTTAATGTCTAAAAATTATAAATAAAACCCCATTATGTAGGATATATTATTATCTTTATAATTAATTTTTATAGTCTAATTTATCTTTTGTATAACCCTATATTAAAAATGACTTAGTTATTAAACTTTGATTTTAAATAATTTTACCCTTCTTTAAATAAATTAATAATAAATGTCATAATCTAATAAAAGTGGGCCTAAATGGTCATATATTATTCCTTAGGTTTTTTTGGTTGAATTAAACTTATCCAATAGAATTAGGACATGTGTTAGGGTAATAATAATATCAATTTTACCCTTAATTACCATATTTACTTTTAGCTGTGGTAAAAAAGTAAAAAGTTACTATTCACCAAAAATTATTTTCATCTAATTGAAACACATTTTATTCCTTCATATAAACCGTGTCTCTAGTATTTTCTAAATTCCACTCACAGAAGTGGTAAAATTAAGTTTTATGTGAATTTTCAAATTCTCCTAGGAGGTGGGTAAAAGACGGTGAAAAGTTCAATAAAATTTTTATATATCTAAAATTATAATAAGATGACTCCAATGACTAAAATTGAACTTATATAGGTATTATGTATCAATTTTGACCTAAAATAAATTTAAATAAAATAAATAATTATTTAAATAAAAAGTCAGTTTTTGAATAGTAACCTAGTGTTTTACTATTCATCAAAAATTGAAAGTTTTCAGAAAAATACAAAAAATTCACCCTAGGATAATTTTGATATTCTAAATCCAAAAATGAAGTCAATTTTGAAAGATGAAATTTATAAAATTTTAAAAAGTGGGTTTTACTACTCATAACGGCTAGTTTATATAACATATCACTGTTTAGAAAAACTCGGTATTGTGTACAACACACACTATCGTGGATGGTTGTGCTTGCGTGTAACGCAAGACAAGTCAGGGGTGCATGTTTTGAAAGATACTTTTGGTGTAGCGTACAACACAATACATTAATGAAATTAAAAAGAATATTTTTCAAAAAATCTCGGGCTGTTACATTCTACCCCCGTTAAAATGAATTTCACCCTCAAAATTATTTGGGGTTAAAAATGGTTTATTACACAAGAGTTTCTTTCATAGAAACACAAATCGTAAAAAGGAATACTAAAACATCATTTAAAAAAGGAATGTTAGAAACATAATGGATACCCAAATAACTCATCATTGGGTTTCCACATAGGAGAACATAGGTGAAAATATGGATATGGAGGAAAAATATAACCATCATGTTCTGATGGAGAGTGGTAGAGAACATAGATATGAAAAATCTCTCAATCGCAAAGCCATAAATTTGTGATGATCTAAGGTACCATATGATTCATCGTATATAAGAGCACTGGGACAACATTTTTGGTTTTCAATATCATTTCCCTAAAGTTGAAAAATTTTAATTAGAAGAAACACTTGCTTGATTTTGGTAAATCTAACTATTGTTTGGGCTTTGAACAATTTCCACTTCATCTCTTAAAGAAATAAAGTTGAGTTTGTTATTCGTGAAGTGTTAATAGACCATGTCATAGAATGATGGGTCATTCCATCTATTTCAAACAAAAGGTTAGCAAAAGTTTTCAAATATACATAAGTCCATATATGGTGAGGTTAATCATATACGATTCCATAAATGAACTTATAATTCATATATCTTACCGCTTAATAAAATAAAACTAGTTTCTACTAAATAGGGACTTTCTGTAGGCCAGTGGTAGGCGATAAAGGCCAGTCGCACTTCGGTTGTGGGTTCGATTCCCACAGCCTTGTCCGAAGCGATGGGCTGTCGCCTATCCTATATGTTGTTCTTTTTCTAAAACTACATTACTATAACATCCCATCAATAATATCGAACTAACTTATGTCCAACATAATCCATTTCAATATTTAGGCTTTTCTAAAATACTTCGGTCTAATCTCATAGTATAATAAAAATGATTACATGAAATGTCACAAAACAGTCACATGAATGCCATCATTTATCCCACATATATCATAAGATATATCTTGTTGGTCCAATTACAAACATGTGAATACCATAATCATGTATTCTCTTGAAGAATGGATACCCATTGAACCATAGTGAAAACATGAATGTTTTTAAAAGTTAACTATTTCCACATACCAAAATCTAAAAATTAAAAATACTCAAACAATGATATAACCTTCTCCTTATATCAGTCATAAGCTCATGAATACTATCAAACATTTAATTTTCCCGTTATCCCTTCATTATGTGCATATCATCTACTTTCCAAAAATACCTGAATAACCTTTCATGGTTACTGGTACCATTCATCATACACTTTCAAAACTTAAGGAAAGACAACAATGTAACAATCCTTAGATGTCTACTTATTCCATAGTACAATGAGATTACTTATACAACATTACACATGATAAACTATAATCATTCCACTACCTTCTTAAACCATTGACCGAGCTTCAAAAATTCTTTCATCTCACATATCATTTGTAGTATCTTCATCATCATCAACATAAATACTACCCATATGACCATACTGATTCTCTTCTTGATACTTTCCATCAGGACATTGGTTTGCATAATGCCTGTACATTCCACATTTTAAACATTTATCCATTATTGATGTCGTAGAAATACCATTATCCTCATCCCTGGTGTTAAATGACCCATTTCCATTGCACTTACTGGCTTTGTGTCCTTCTTTTCTACACCCAAATCATCTTCCAGTTCCTTTGAATAATTCTCCTTGATGCATCTTCCCACATGATTTACATAGGGGAAATTGAACTTTCTTTCCTCTATGATCATCATGAAACTCAATCTTTCTCTTATTAGCCGAGTCAAGAAACTTACCAAAGTTGAGATTATTGATCATATTATGAGATTGGTGATTAGGCATAATAACGTTGTTTGGACTTCCAAATCTTGTTTCATTTGGTTGCTCGTGAAGAATATCATTCCATTGTCCGTCATATCCTCCATTATCGTGAATCTTCCTATTTCCAGCCATTTTCTAAAACCCAAAAAGAATAGTGTGAGAGGAAAAAATCATGAAATGGAAAACAACATAGTAACGGGGGAGTACCCTCAATATCTAACATCTTAGGTTTAATTCAATGATGGTTACCGTAATTCTAGGACTATAACCTATACTTATGCTTAACCTTAGGGACATCCCTAGACATACCTTAGAAATATCTCTAGGGATCTCACTATAGTTTTCGCATCCTAGTTTCCAAATGTTGACTAAACCTTTCCTCTAATACCAACTGTAGAGACCCAAAGCATGACGTACATTGATATTACATTAATTTTGCAGAATAATTAATACATAACAAAAATAGACACACAAGGACCGTAATAGTTTAGTGTGTTTGGAAACTCAGAATAAAATCTTCTAATCGTGGTGAAAGATCTTCAACATCTCCCAATAAAGATCTTACCCTTTTTTTCTTACCTAAAACCTTTCTTTATATCCTGGGGAAAAGAAAACATAAAAGGGGTGTGCTCAAATGCCCAGTATGGATAAGCATAGAGAACATAAAACAATCCATAAACATTTGAATGCAAAAACATGAACATAAAATCTAAACATCAAAATCATGAGAAAAGACAAGAATCTTGGAAGTAAGTAAGGCATATATCATAATGGAACATCAATCATGATAAAATATAATAGGAATAAAACATGTAATTGTGGTAACCATTCAGTACATGTCATGATTTCCATAGTAGCCAAGACATTGCTGCTAAGACCATCTTAGTGGACAAAGTCCCTTTCTGAATCGAGTTCACTCCTCGTTCCAGTCCTGTAACACTGAACCAGATTAACTTACCATTCCATCCATGTCTATCTCATGAGATATAAATATTTACCCAATGCATTGGAGGTAGGTATAAGTCCCACCCATCTCATAATGAAATCATTCTTACTTGTGCCACAAAATAAACATACATCATTCATAATAACCCAAAGAATAAAATGGGTTTCATAAACATCATTCCATTATCACATAATCCATATAAAAGAAATAGATATCATTTCATTATAAGAAAAGTGAAACCATGTAAATCATAAAGACTTTATACTTGAAACATACACATATGAAATAATGTCATCTTAGATGGAAAATGGTTTTTATAACACTTGAATTGAATTCTTGAAAAAAATATCCTTTCTTCTTAAAAATCAATTTCTTTTCACGAAACATCATGCAATTTTAAAAGAAAAATATTTTTTTGAAAATAGTCATGAAATCTTTTGGAGGAAGTTTCATGAAAATAAGGCTTTATAAAACCATAAATATCCATTCGTTCCATATAAGTTAAAAAAACATTCTTCTCATACTTTTGCCAGAAAAGTCAAAAAGTACCTCTTAAAAGAATGATTTCATACATACCATGTAATAAAAGGAAAAAATGGGTAAAAAGGACATTAAAAATACATGAAACCATTTTTAGGAAACATGGGCATGGATGAGAACAATAACCCCATTAAATACTTACGAATAAACAATCTCGGATAAGAATGAGATTTGAAAAGTTATCCATTACCTTAGGTCCGATATGCTTCGTACTTATTAGAACATCCTGTATAATGATTTAAATAATGTCATTGACTTATTACAGAATCATATTAATTGTTATGATATCATATATGTTTCACTTATGACTTTATATTACCCGTCCTTTTGTAAATTCCATGTTAAAGCAGCATTTTGGGTAAAATCATTTCATTTATCGTATGTGTTTCGACTTGTCGTTCTTGATATTATTACATATATCCTGATTTAAATAATTCAAGAATGTAAAACATGATTTAAATATAATATATATTCATAATATACATATGTATATTATAAATCTATAAAAGAAATGAAATACACTGTTCACGGAGACGGTAGGCCGTACGTACGCATGAACACTGTTTTCGTTTCCTGATTAAATTGAATGAAACTAAATAGATGAAATACATACATATATACATAAATCCAGTAGCATTATTATTTCATATATTTCATTATTATTCATTATATAAACTTTGTGATCATTCATGTATGGTTAACATGGAGAATGAATCTCATCACGTCGTGGAGATGGTAGTCTATACGTACGCACGAGCGATGATATCGTTCCCATAATTATTGAATAAAATTGGAGTTGATGGTATAATATATCAGAATCAGTATTACGTTATAATAACCATATATAGTTATTCTTTACACGATTATACCCATCCATGTAAGGTGTTGGTGGAAAAATAGATTTCACCACAGCGTGGAGACGGTATTCCGTACGTACGCACGCGTGGTGATTTCATTTTCCATAGCTTGGATAGATGGTGAAATAGGGTTTTTACATTCTTATAATAACTTATAAGTATATTAGTTATATTGATGTTATTACTTCATAATGAAACAACTAAAAAAGAAGAAGTGTAAAAAGAAATAAAGTCGAAAGAATCGGTAACGAGCATTACCTCTTCTTTGAAGCTCCTTTTTGAGACCTCCTCTTAGGATAATAAAATTGGTCTTTGAAGAAGACCAGAACCTCTAGAATGATTCTATGGAAGTGGAGAAGATAATTTGGCAGTGTTTGGCCGAGCTTGAAGGCTCAAAGTGGTGTGCGGAAGAGAGGGAGGAGATGCACTTTTATAAGGGAGGAGAGGGGAACCTTTGGAAAAACTAAAAATATTATGTTATTATAAAGTCATATTCGGTTTTTAATATCTTCACATTGTGTTATTTAGAAGATAAGGTGGGTATGGGTCTAAATAATCTCATCCAATAGAATTTAGACAAGTTTAGGTTTCTATTTTAACCTTATCATTTTGATTTAACCTTAAGTAAAATAATTTTACTTTTACCGTGTCTTCCTGTTTTCTTACACTATAAGGTTAATAAACATACTATTCCAAGCCAAAATAACCCCGAATTGTTTATTATTAATATATATCACTTTATCTAAGTCATTTGGAAGAACCATATATTTTTAGGAATAAAATAACAATTAATAATACAATTTTCGTTTTAAAAACTATTTTATGTCAATTTTGACACTATTTGGTAATTGATTTTTTTGATAATCATAACAGAATGATTAGTTCGAAAAAAGAAACCTAAATAGATACTAACATGAAATAATAACCTAGAAAATTATTGGAATTCATAAAAAGATTCAAATTACATTTATTTGGGTATTTATAACATCAATTATGTCGATATTTCATTAATAAGATAATTCTTACATCATCATTGTGTCATAAATAAATTTCATTATTTAATGTCTAAAAATTATAAATAAAACACCATTATGTAGGAAATCGTTTTATCTTTCTAATGAATATTTATAGTCGAATTTATCTTATGTATAAACGTATATTAAAATTGATTTAGCTATTAAACTGTGATTTTAACTATTTTATACCTTCTTTAAATAAATTAATAATAAATGTCCTAATCTAATAAAAGTGGGCCTAAATGTTCATATTTTATTCCTAAGCTTGTTTTTGTTCTAATTAAACTTATTCAATAGAATTAGGACATGTGTTAGGGTAATAATAATATCAATTTTACCCTTAATTACCCTATTTAATTGTAACTGTGGTAAAAAAAGTAAAAAGTTACAATTAATCAAAAATTATTTTCATCTCATTGAACCACATTTTAGTCCTTGATATTAACCGTGTCTCTATGATTTTTTAAATTTCACTCACAGAAGCGGTAAAATTAGGTTTTATGTGAATTTGCAAATTCTCCTAGGAGGTGGGTAAAAGACGGTGAAAAGTTCAACAAAATTTTTATATATCTAAAATTATTATAAAATGACTCCAATGACTTAAATTTAACTTATATAGGTATTATGTATCAATTTTGACCTAAAATTAATTTAAATAAAATAAATGATTATTTAAATAAAAAGTGGGTTTTTCTAATAGTAACCCGGTGTTTTCACTATTCATCAAAAATTGAAAGTTTACAAAAAAATAACAAAAATTCAACCTAGGATTATTTAGATATTCTGAATCCAAAAATGAATTCAATTTTGAATGATTAAATTTATAAAATTTCAGAAAGTGGGTATTACTATTCATTACGGCTAGTTTATATGACATATCGTTGTTTAGTGAAACTCAGTATTGCGTACAACACACGCTATCGTGGATAGTCACACTTGCGTGTAATGCAAGACAAGTGAATAATGCGTGTTTTGAAACTCCTTTTGGTGTAGCATACAACAGAAGACATTAATGATATTATAAAGAATATTTTCCATAAAATATTGGGGTGTTATAGAGAAGACAAAATATTTAATAAACTACAATCACTACCTTTAGTGTATATTAAAATATTTACATGAATATATAAATATACAATATTTTTTTATGATTAGTATATATTTTACACCTTTAACCATATATATAATTCCTTTATATATTCAAAAAAAATAACTCTATAAGATCCAAATTTTTAGCCAGTTAATTTTTCTCATGAATATTCAATTGCCGTGAGAAATATGATACTAAAATTTAATTTTTCTTGAAAAGACATTATATTCCCTTAATTTATGTGTCACCATATATCATAAACCCTTATCCATTGTAGGATTCGGTGAGAAAAAGTGCACTAACCAACAATCATTTTAATTCCTTAAAATTTTCATCGCATCCATTTGACCAAATTATCTTGCTTCTCTTTTAATTCATCTTATATAGCAGGGTTGATATCCATTAGAAAACTCTCATAAATCTATGATAATATCTATAAAATAAATAAAAACCTGGTATTTGTGTCTCTAGTGTTTTTATAGTTCAACACACTAGAACATCAATCATTTAAGGATCCACATATATACCCTCAATGGTGATTACATGACCCAGAATGAGTCTTTCAATAGAAAGAATTAATATCTTTTGAATTTGAAATATAATTCAACCTTTCTAATGGTATTTAAATAAATCCTCAGATGATTGTAATTTTATTCATTTCTCTTGTAATATAATGGAATATCATCTATAAATATAACCACAAACTGATCAAGGAAATTTTTAAATACTATTCATTAGATCCATGATGATAGAGGGGGAATTAGTGAGTCCAAATGGTATCACTATAAATTAATAGATTCCATACCTTATATAAATGGATTTAATCTGAATACCCCATGTTTGACCCTTTTTGTATGATATCCATATTAGAGGTCATTCTTTGAAAAGTATTTAGCTCGGCGGAGTTGATAAAATAAGACAATAATATGGTGTGGGGGATAATTTTTTTGATATTAATAATTTATGATGTGGATAATAAATGAAAATACAAATTGAACAATCATTCCTCTTAATATTAAAAATTGGTGAACCCCATCGTGACTCACTAGTGTGTATAAATCCCTTATCCAAATTCTTCTAGAGGGTCTTCATTAATTCTAGTAACAACATTGGGTCCGTTATACAATGAGTCTTTAAAACATGTGTAGAAACATTTATTAATTATTTTGAAAACATAACATCATGATTCAATGGAAGACTATAAAATCTTCGATAAATGTATCAGAATATTCACAATCAATATGTATATTTTATAATTTGGGTTCCCCTTCCAATTTTTTCTAGATACCCCTCATCAATTGGTATCAAGATCCATAAAATGTTGGTTATTTCTATTATATTTTCATATTCATCATCACACATATATATATATATATATATATATATATATGATGTTAGGATGACTTATGAAATCAAATGTGACTTTCATTCCTCACAAATTCATATCGACTCTGTATAAATAAATCCAATACATAACCAATATCGTATAAACTATAATTATATATAGAATAATAATATTTATAGGATGTATATTTCCATTAACATCAATCTAATAGGTCTTATAGATTTGAGATTGAATCATTTTACCACCATATATTTTCACTGGTAGTTTAGAATCTATTCATTGATGTGGGGATTTGATACCCTTAGAGTATTATAGAAATACAATATAGGTTGTAGAAAATTAATCAAATAATATATTTATAGTTCTATAGTAAATTATAAGTCTACCTTTCACCACATTTCCCTCATGAACAACTTTATTAATTTTCACCTCATCATCCTTCACTTTGTCTATTAGCTTCAAAGGGTTTTGATGATGATTTTCATCAATAACTAATTTATTCATGGACATATTGGTTTAATTTCCATACTCATTGAAATTTTATAGTTTTACTATAAGTAATGCATTCGGTTGATATATCTTATCATCATTAATTGGCCAATTCAGGTATCTTTGACTTTAATTTCCTTGATGGACTTCTTTTCCACACTTGACTCGTTTAATAGTTCCCTTAAATAAATCTATCTGTGCTTTATTACACAATTTTATAATATAAAGAGAATATTTTTCTTCCATCCATTTGTCTTATCAATATAACTTCATTAAAAATTAACATTTCACCCCCACCAAAATTTTGAGAATAAAGAGAGTATTCACAATCTATTTATATATTTATATAACATAAAATGATTTCATTATAGCTATCAATGTCACTTATAGGAAATTCATTTTAGATTCATGATTCCAATAAACTAATTAATAGAAATATTTTTCTTTCGGCATTGATAATAATACTATAATATAACAATGAAATTATAGTGAAATTTTCCTCAGTGGTACTAATGGATTCATAATCCTTCTACATTATTTCCAAGAATTCTCTCTTATATTAGTATGAAGAGTTCATGGAAAACACTTATTATGAAATATATTCTAATACTCTTCTTAATTGATGGTGTCAATTTCCTCCACCTTCCTTATAATCACGATAAGTGTCCTCCATTGATAAATTTCAATTTCTAAATAATACACCACAAAAACATCTTTCTCATGATCCAAGAATTAAATAATAAAAAATATATTATCCATATAATTGATTCATTGGTAAGTAATAAGTGAATAAGAGGACCCGTTAACAGTAGAAGGAGATCTCATAATGGAATAGATATAATGTATCATCATAATTGGTGAATTTTAGAGCTAAACACAGTTCATATGGTTATTCACAAATTAATAAACATGGGTGATCATTTTAATGAGGATTTTTATCACATAATTTGTTCAATATAGTTGTTCATTAGGAAAAAAATCACATAGTCTTCCAAATACATTATGAACTCAGTTCCTTCTAATTTTATCCATTTAAAAAATAGAGGGATGTTAGAAAGGAGAATAATCACAAAAATAAAACTTTTAAATTAAGAAAAACAACTAATATAAAATGTGAATACCCTATCTTATGAACATCTAGGATTCAATCCAGGTTTTTCATTGTCTATTTCATATTATTTTATATAGAAATAATAAAAAACTTTGATAAAATACATCATAATTCTACATAAATATCATGTAAATCACCTAATCATATCCTCTCTGAGTGTCATTGGGTAAAATATCAGAAGCAATATTGATGGAATTATTTATAGATGAATAATAAGTGAGAACACAAGAAGAGGAAGAAGATGAACATGAACACATAGATTTATGTAATTTTAGAAATGATAATTACATTGAAATATAGGCATAAATATCACTATAATCAATAGTATAATTACAGGGAAGATTTTATGGTCTCAATAACACAAAAACACTGGCTCGAATGATCTCATAAGGGAGACAAAAATCCAACTATTCCACCAACCTCATAGTTAGTGAACTGTGATATAGTAACTATTGGATGGATGTTCATGGAAATACAGATTCCTCCCAGGGTCAGTAGTAACTTGTATTTATATTCCCGTATTGAATTCAAGAATTCTACAGTGTCTTATCACATAATTCTATAGTAATTCATCACTAGTACAATTCCATTTAAATGTCCCAAATTATGGTCTATTGTGTAATCTGGACCACTAACATTCATCCCGAAATCATTAAAATGGATCAGGAAACTACATTCAAAATATATCCCACTTGGAGCGTGATCCACTAATGTAACCCTCTTCGATGCTACTATCATATAAAACTTACATAATCTATGATCCTACTCTTATTAACTCAAATATTCTTTCTTTACATCCAAAACATTTATTTTAAGATCATGAATCATTAAATACTAGATTTTTTTAATTTAATGATATCGTAGAGTTCACCCATTTTATTACTATTTTCCCCCATTCATCATTGGAGATCAATAGAGACATAATAATACATCTATTTCTCTTTCAACATTAGATTTGTAGACATGTTTTCTAAATTGTTAGTTCCTTAAATCTCTTAAAATGTCAATAACCCATCCTACATCAAGCCTATTATAATGTGGTAATTCAACAGAACATGCCTCATTTAGGTATGGGATACTGGTTTCGTTGTAATATGTATGGAAAATTGAATATCATAGGAAAATTCATTTTCGTATTTTTTTTCTACCACGATTATAAAATAATTTCCTCAACCAAAGAATCTCTTTATTAGATTCTATTACATCTACTTATTCCACCTCTATGGTATATTGGACCACCACCTTCTATAAATAAGATAACTAGCTCACTACAACTCCTCTATATGAAAATACATAACCTGAGATAATAATTTTGTTATCAAAATCCCCTCTATTCTCAAGATCCACATACCCCTACAATGATTTTTCTTTCCCAAAACATAGAGATACTTATTTTATTCCATTTAGATACATCATTATCAACTTCTTATAATCCAAATTTTATCTATATGGTTATCCATTTACCTTCTCAAAACTCCCAAAACAGGATAAATTTCGAGTCGTGTAAATACCATTGAATACGTCATAGTTATAACAACCGATTCAGATGGAACATTTTCAATGTACTCAAACTCTTATATTGTCTTCTGTTATTTCTCCTTTGATAGTTCGAAATGGATTTCCATGGTAATAGAAACTGGTATATCTTTCAGCATACTAATTATTCTCAAAAAATTTCCAATATAGTCAGACTATGATAAATTAATGTTTTTAACTATGGGGAATCTTTCCATCTTCATCGCTAAAATCATACTACATTCTCCACGATCTTTCATCTCAAACTCCTCATCTAACTACCTTTTAGTTCATCAATCCTCTACATATATGATCATGTAATGATAATTTCATTCACATAAATAATTAGTGTAATGTATCCATTAACAAATGACTTGATGTAGAAATATTGGTGCATGACACAACTTTTTTATGCATTTTTTGTCTTCAATACATCAAATTTTTTGTTCCATTACTGGATTGTCTACTTTAACCCATTTAAGATAATTTTGAGTTTTCATAACATGAATTCCTTCACCTATTCAATGCATCCCTCTAGATATTTCATATAATGATCTTACTCCAAAACAACATAAAGAAAACCCCTCTTCAAATTAAGCTACTCAAGAATCATGTATTCCGGTTTAACAATACAGATTTCTACCTGGATAGAGCTATAGGAGAGAACACTTCTGTGAATTCCACACCTTCTATTTATTGAAATCCTTTCACCAGTAGCCTTTTATTGTAACTCCACATTCCAGCATGCTTTTCCATGACAAGGTACACCCATTTCTTCTATAATTTTTTCCCATTTGGTAAAGGTGTAATCTCCCATGTATTGTTTTCATATAATTAATAAATACCCCCCTTTATAGACAACTCTAAACTGTTTTACTCCTTCAACTACATTGACTATAAAAAACATTCTGGTTCTCTATCATTCGTAAATAATAGATAATATAACGAAGATGAAAACCACTTCACATGACTTTTAACTCATATTTATCTTCTAAAATTCACCTGAGGAGTATGATTTACTATTTTTTATGTCACATACTCATGAACACCTTAATGTTCCAATTTTTTGTGGATCTTTGTTTATTTATTAACACTATCACCTTTAGCTACATGATTTTCCTTTTATGTGACACCTTCAGTTAATATATTGTTCTATCTTTTAATGATAAAATTATTATTTTTATCCGAAAATTGACAACCAAAATTCTAGTCACCATATAAAATAATGAAATATGATTTGGACATTGAATCAAGCTTGTCCATTACATCAACATCTATGTGCACATATGTCAGAAAACTAATGATTCAAAAATATGAGAGTCTTAACTTCATTCTTGAATAGTTCTCACTGAATAATCATTATTCCATTGGAATATATGGAATTATATTAGTGTTATATGATACCATGTTTACTATGTCTACCTAGAAAGAATTTTTTAACCAAGAGTAAAACCTAATAAACCAGGAATATTCTTTCAATGTCTTATTGATCCTTTCACATACACTATTCTACTATGGTGTACCTGGAAGTCTTTTCTCCCACTAATTTCTCTTAAATTCCTAGAATATTCTGAAATCATTATGTACTTACTCTCTGCCAATGTTCATCCTCAATCATTTTAGATTTTATCCTGAAAAATTATCAATCATGTTCTTCTACCTTTGAATCACATAAAATACATTAGTATTTATTATAGAAAGAAAACCCATAACATTATAGTTATTCCGAAGATAAATTTTATATAATATAATGACCCTCAAATGGAATTTACTAGTGTAGTACCCCATAAATCCTTTTCCAGAAGGTCTAGCATTCCAACCTTTAGTGTTATACCTTTCTTTGTAAAGGATATATTAATTTTAATTCCATGGATACAATCATCACATAGGCCAACATCCACGAACATTTACACTGGTATAATTCATTTTGATTCTAGCACCTTCATCCCCTTATCACTCATGTGTCCTAGACTATAGTTCTAGATTTGTGAATAACAGAGTGAATTTATTGATGCAAGAATTTACATGCATGTATTTGAAATGTTATACCGGGTACCAATAATTCGTCCATGATCTAGGACCATATCTCCCTTGGTAATCATCCATGAACCACTAGTGAATGTTGTAATAAAACCTACATTATGATGCTTCCCAACAGAGATAATATTTATTCTTATTCTAGGGATATATTTAAATTTCTCTAAAACTGAAAAAATCCAGCTATTCGTTCTGATCCGCGCGACACCCCTCCCCAACATCATCAATTATTTATCATCGGTATGATGTATCTTTCTAATATTTCAAGAAACAATGTTTTATGGAAAAAATTATTTTATATATAATGTAAAAATACTTATGAGTATAAAATTAAAGACTCCATAGGGTTATCCATGCTTATAATCAACACATCATCATTTCCTTTATCCAGCATGTTTTCCATATTGGTTTTAGGCACATTATATTTTTCTCTAAACTCTTTTTAGTTTTCCCTTTATTCCAAAAAATCTAGTAGGTATGAAGGTTCCCTTTGAATTATATTGAATAATTTATCATAGTTTTGATCATCCTATATGATTATTTAATTATACATATCTGTCATTTCCTTACATGTTTAAAGAAGGAAAATAGAATTTTCTCAATTCTCTTATTTGAATATCATCACTACGGATCAGGTCCCGTACATCCATCAGAAGTATATTATTTTCACCATAGAACATATCATGGATATTTTAATCACTTCACAAATGACAAATAATAAGGATTTTAAAACCACTTTACATACCTTATTTTTAATAATAATTACCGCTGATTTCAGTAGACTATTTATGGTGTTGAATTCGTTGAAATCATATATAAAAATCCTTACTTAAATCATTTTTATATTGAATAGTTATCACATTAGTTGTACTTTGTTTGATGAAAAATAATATTATGTATATATTACTGTGAAATTTAATTATTCTATCAATATAATATTTTGTATATATTACTGAGATATTTAATTCTTATATCAACTATCTTCCACTCAATGATATTGAAATCAATGTTTTTTACCATCATAAGAAGCAAAATACCCAAAATCTATCAATCAAATATCTACCGCTCTATATTATGCAAATCTATTGGAATTTATCCAATAATTTGTAACTGAATTTTCATTTGATAAATATAATTCTATATATGAATCTTCTAGTAACTAAAATCAGATCCATTAATTAAATAGTTCTTGACAATGAATTATTTCATATCAAACATTAACTTTAATAAAAACTCAACCTAATTCATCTGAACTCAATTATTAGATACCTGTTTTTATTAAAAACATGAGGATACACAATGACAAAAAGGTCTAACGATGAAGGAAATGATACATAAAAACAACCATAAGAAGATGAAAACAATACAATTATTTAAATGATTCATGAAATTATCACTTTTTCTATAGAGGGGAATAAATACCACTATAATCAAGATATTAATTATAGGTTAAATTTCAGAGTTTCTGAAACATAAAAACCCCAAATAAAATGATCTCCTAATGAATAATATGATGTAACAATTCTACCAACTGGATAGTAATTCCACTTTTCTACAATAACTGATGAATAAATTCTATAGAGAAATAGTGACTTATTGGTGTTTCTAATCAGATTATCTTATAATTCCATGTCTACATCCAAACTATAATAGTATAGAAATTCTTTACAAATGTAATGCCCAGTTAGTGTTATTGATCACTATTGTGAATTATGGGCCACTATAATTCATCCTCACATTATCCAAATATATTGGCATATACTTTTTTAATACAAAACTGTTGTGAAGTTATACCTCTTTATCATGCACCAGGTGGAGAATGATTTAATACTCAATAAACCTTTTCAATGTTATTACCCCTAGGTGTATCTATTTAAAATTCTGCATCGGAATTTAATATCTAGATAAGGATTCTATTTCTAAGAAAACCGCACAATCTTATCTTTGTTAAAATTTTAGGTTGTCATCCTACAATTCGGATAAAATGTGGGGTTCTCACTATGGTTTTATTAGAATAATCTCAATAAATAACTAGACTAACATCTCAAATAAATAAAACAATCTTTGGTACAGTTTTAGGTGACCCAATCAAAATATACATATATAAACAATCATTTTAGAAGATTATTAAATGCATATCTCAATAATACACACCCCAAAAATATAAAGATTTAGGGTATTATGAAAATATATATATAAACATGTTATTTAATAATAATCTTAAATATCTCCAATAATATCTTTTTTTACAGAGTACCTTTTTAGACATATCAAACTGAATTCTCTTCTCCATAACATGCAGAAATAGGAACATAAGAAAGAGTGAGATCTGATGCTCAGTAAAAGTAAATATGGGAGATATGAATCGATTATTATAATAGATTATAAGGAATGTATAAGGTTATGTGAATATTACAATCAATTAAAAAAACATACATGTTATGTTATAGACCAAAAAATATGATTTATGACATAAATCATTATCATAACAATATAGAAGAGCTATTATAATTCTTAATCAGTAATAATCAATCATAACCATAAGAGCTTATAATTATAATAATTAATAAGCTAAAAATATTCACATAATCATAAAAAAAACATTTAATTTGTGAAGGATAACTACAAGTACATAATATTATAGTGGATGGTGTCCCATATTAGATTGGATTCATTGCCCATACCAATAAACATAGTTAGTAGAGTCAGATAATATTTTGGGTTCAATCCCAATTCTGTTTCATATTTTTTCATGAGATATCACACACTATATAATGAATTAGAGGGAAACATATTTATAGGGCCACTTTTCACCTACTAAAAACCATACGCATATGTTTTATGAGAGCATCAAAACATTTATATTTTAACATCACTTAATTAACCCATGTAAAAGATATGAGTTTTATGAAAACATATATAAATCATTTCATAAACCATCCATAGAAAGAATATGGATGGTAGCATAAATACATATCTCGAGTATTATATAAGTAACATCAATTTATTTTGATATAGATGAAAAATATCATTTTAATATTATTAGATAAATATATTTGAAAAACAATAATAAATGTCCAATTTCCATTCAAAATCATTAAAATTTAAAATTATTGGAAAAGAGTAATTTAAAACATGTAAATAGAAGCTTTGAAAATAAGAATACACTTAATAGTGCTAGAAATGTATTTACACAAAAACTATTAAAAAGGGATAGATTTTCTCAAATAATAGTTGTGGAAAATGATCAAGCAATATTTTGTTTTGAATTTAATATAAAATAACTCAACATACTAGAAAAAGAACATATCAATTATTATTGTATGTAAAAGTGCATCCATAAATGAATGGGAACATAGTAGAGGATGTTTTTTGATAGAAATGAATAGGTTGTGTCAGTTTTACTTATAATAATCACGTTATGTAAATTATTTTTGAACGGTATGAAATTGGGAGACTACATGTAAAACAAAATAATAACCATAGGACAAGAGAATACATGGTTTTTTAGAGATAAATGGCAAAAAATATCTCCCAGATTTAAATTAATTATTAATAATATAAATTCGAAAATTATATTGAAAGGAAACCCCAAATAATTTATTAACATTAAAATTTATAACCCATGATTGGTAAAAAATAAGATTGATTCTTGGTTACATATAAATAAAAACACATTCATTGGTATTTTATAAAAAAATCATTGTATTTATAAAACAATTAAACTTGAATTATTATATAAAACCCTTCATTTGATACAAAATAGAATATCGAGTTGTCTAGTGTCTTCGGGGAATAAAAATATTACATAAAAACATATAACATAAAACACAACATCTTTATAGAAAACTCCTGTTACATGTCCACTACATTCCCTCGTTTTTAACATTGCATGGGAGAACCTGAGGACATACATAAGAAAGGGGTGATCTATAAATCCTATTAATGGAGTAAACAAGGGATGGTATTAATAATTTAATACATGTTAGGAAATATTCATACCAATAGAGCACAATAGAAACATGAACTTAAAGGCTTGAATAGAAAGGTTATCATAACATGAGAATGTGGAAACAGAATTTAACCTGATATTAGCATGTTCCAAGGCTCATTGCACATGGACTATGATTAAACCCTTATTTCACATGAAATATCTTGATTAAACCCTCACTGCACTTGACATATCATTATACTAATCTTTAACCAATGCATTGGAGCGCTATCAGGGCACACCCTTCTTAAACATTTCATTTCATGCATAAGTGAGCCACATGGATCATAAAACATGGAATCATTCAACATCATCATTTATACCACGATAAATAAATGATGAATATATACATGAAACTCTTTAAACAATAAGTAAATGTGTAAAATGGTGAATAAAAATGATAGAGAAACGATCATTGTATCCACTACACAATGAATTTGGCTTGGAAAATCGTGGTGCAATTTCATCCGCATAACTGTGTGACATAAAAAATTCATAAAAATGGTCGATGAGAGAGAAATGGGTGTCTCATAATAATTAAATTAAATGTATATTAATGTTATAAGTTAGATACATGTCCAATTTTTTTAATGGAATTTAGATTCATAATACAAAATAATTTCATGAATGTAAATGAGTAGAGAGAAATTCCTTACGAAATTTTGGCATGTTAACGACTGTAGCTGGGAGGAATTAATGAGTGGTAAAGGGGTAAATCATCATTCAAATCGAATGTGGGATGTAAGGGGGATGTGAAAAATCATACACCCACATTATTAATTAAAAAATGAATAAATATATAATGAAATTTAGAAATAAATGAGAAATGATGAAATCACTTACATAGAAGAGTGATACCAAAGGCTTGGGAGAGACTTGAGAGAGGCTTCTTGGAAACACTAGGAACCTTCAGAGGATTATAGATAGAAGAGGGCATTGGTTGGTTGAACTCCCAAGAAATTGAGTTAAGTGGAAGTGCGATCTTGGGTGGGTTTATATAGTAAAAGGGACAAATTTCCTTATTATTTATTTTTTGGACCCTACATATTAAACTAACAAAAATCCAAAATTGTCTCATTTTTTCCCATGGTTTTTCCAAAAGGTAATGGAAAAAAATATTTCATAAGGCCAATGTCCCAAATTCATAAACATTAGGATTTCTTATGTATAAAAAAATATACACATTTCATCATCAAAGAAAAAACACACAGATAAATTATAAATATAGTAACATTGGATTATATCCTTAGTAAATAAATAGAAAAATTAAAGGATTCTATTTTATATGAAAAATAACATTAAATGGTCAGGAAAACATTTATTGAGGAAAAAACCCTTTTTATTTTGAAAAAAATTATTAAAAAGTTAATAATTTCCAAAAATTATAAGGAATACATTTTCTTTGAGAATAACCAATGTAAAATAATATAGGAATATTAAAAAAAATATTATTTATGATGGTGTGGAAATAGATTCTTCTATTGTATGTTAAAAAATTACTTTCACATATTTAGTAAACATTCGAATGTTTCGTGTTTAGAAACTGATGAGAGTATTCCTTTTAAATGAGGTGAATAAATTCAAATATTTTTAAGACATACATTAAGTGATCCATGGAGAATATTAAAAACATTCTCAAAAACATCTTGGAGAAAAAATTAAATGAATTAAATGATTCTTGAATGAAGATAAAAAGAGTTCAGTATCACTTAAAACAGTATTTCGATATCTTTGAGTACATAAAGAGAAGAAAATAAAATAATGACCGGTAATATCCTTGTACTAACTAGGATATAAGAAAATACATAATATTTTGGAGATATATAACATATAATTTCATCATCGTAATATAATCATAAATAATCTTGGTAAGAAATTATATAATAACATAAAACCCTTACTATTTTAGTAACATTTGATTTATGACCCTCATGAAGTAAATAACATCATTTGAATGATTAAAAAACCTGAACATAAGTATTTTAGTGATAAAAAAAATCAATGTGGTAGTATATACACCATATAAATTAATGTAGGTATATATAATTATGATGAAATTTTATCCCTTTTTTTAAAAAAATGTGAGAAGTGGTATAGGTAAATACAAAGGGAAACATACCACAAAATGTTTTGAATGTTGAATTATAGGGAATTTTCCAGAAAATGTTGAAAAAGAATGAAATAATAAAATACCAATGAAGAAGAAAGAAGTCCAAGAATTTCATCAAAGAATTAGGTTAATAAAGGGAAAACGTATTTAATAGTAATGATAAAAAATTCTCCAAATCAAAATGGGTAAATTTTATTATCTAAATACGAGGAAGAAGAATATTGTGAAGGTGAATCCAAAAAAATTATATGTATTTTTGTGAGAATACTATTATTGCAACAGTTACTGGGGAAGAATTATTAAGTAACATTTTTAATAAAGAAGAAACACAACTTTAATTTTATCTGAATAAAGTGTTGAATGAATTTTTATGAAGTATTAGAGAGATTAAAAATAAATACATGAATATGGAATTTGAAGATTACTCCAAAAAAATCATTAATTTCATGAAGATAAGAACATAATGATAGTGGAGAATAAATATTTGGAGAAAACTCTTGAGGAAGAAAAAGTATTCAAAGAACATCTAGAAGTGAATTTGATGGAAAAAGAAGTAGTGTTGGAACTTGTCCAACAAAAAAAATTTAAAACTGATAAGACAGGTGAAATTTTAAAAATATATATCTTTGAAGGTGGTGAATGTTCTTATAAAGCAAAACATAAGAAGGATAAAAACATTTTCTCTCAAAATCTATGATGAATGATAAAAAAATTAATAAATTGGAAGCTGGAAAAGATATATATGTGGCCAAGATAAAAAAAGTGAAGAATTCAAATTTTTCTAAAACCCCTAAGTCTGAAAATTATTCTAAACACATAAAATCCTAATATGTTTTTAGAAGTTATAGTTCCAATAATTATGAGAAGAAAAAATAAAATTCTAACTGATTAGAGAAAGGTTTGTGGTTAAAAAATAAACACAAACATGTTACTGAGAAACATGTTTGTGGTTGATTTAGACATAATGAAAATATTTTCTTGTTCAAAAAGTAACATTATTATTATTCCACAGGTTATTAATGGATGGGGTATAAGGGAGTTAATCAAATTAAAATAATAAGTCTGAAATGAATTTTTACATGAAATCCATGGATTACGGTGTAAGAATTAAAAATAGTATCCAACTGCTGGAATCTATTATTGAAAGATGTAAATAGCTAGAGAATCTTTCTAAGGGGTTACTTGTTTGTTACTAGCATAAAAAAAATTCATAACAATTCACAAAATCTATATTTATGAATGAAATGGGAAAATAAAAAGCAATTATTAAAGAAAACATTCAAATATATAATAAGAGGAAAAATATAGATTCTCAATAGTGTGTGTTTTCTCATATGAAATGAGATTTAATATTTTTTAAGAATCTAAAATATTTCAAAAAAATAACTATGACATTATGTAGTGTTCAATCACTATGAATCAATGGTTTTGGATCATATATCATTGTAAAAGAAAAATTTACATCCAAGAAAGCATTATATGTTGATGGGGTAAAACATAACCTTCTAAGGGTTTCACAATTGAGTAAACAAGGTAAAAAAATAAATTATGAAAAGGTATATTTTTTGAAAATTGGGAAGTATGGATATAGAGTTACAATAGCACAACAAACAAAGGGAAACTTATTTTTTGTTGGTGAGGAAAAAACATATGTTACTTTAGTGTGGTAAAAGAAATTAAAAATGACACACAAAAGGCTAGGACATATGTGTTAGAGAAATATGAGAAAAATATCTAAAATAAATAGTTTATAAGTCATTATAAGTTTTACAAAAATAGTATATGTGGTTTTCACTATTTTTTAGAAAGGAAATATTTCATATTAAATTCATAAGAAAGTTGAAATTGTTCAAAACAACCCCTAATACATATCCATTTTGTTATCTATGGGATGATGAGAAAACAATAAACAAATTGAAGAATTTATTTCATCACTATCATTGATTAATTTACCTTCATTACTTGTGACATGTATATGAAACATAAATCATATGATCTAAAAATATTTAAAGGTTTCAGGATTAAATTTCAGAATGAATGAGAGTATTCTTTAAAAAAATTTATAAATAAACAATGGTGGTGAATAAAGAAATGAAAAATTTGAAAATTATCATTAGCATCATGGAATTATGCATTAGTATTGTCACCCATACAATCCTCAAGAAAAATTAGTTTGTAGAAAGAAAGAATACAAGTACTGTGTAAATTGTGAGAACTATGTTACAAGAACAAGGTCTTTCTCATTACTATTGGAGTCAAACCATGAGTATAGTTATATAAATTACAAAATGATATTTCTATAAGCCATGATCTGATATGAGTCCATATGAATTGTTTTATAAGAAAACTTCATGTTTGAAACACTTAAGAATTTTTGGGAGTCTATGTACTACAAAGAAGAAAGGTGGAAACATTGGAATGATTGAGTAGAAAGGTGATGAAATAATTTTTCTTCGCCACGATTCAAAAGGATGATAGTATTGATGTTTCAAAAAAGAAGCAGGAATTTTTTTTTTATTCCTGTGATGTCATATTTTTCGAATGGACTAAGGGTGATTAATAGTCTTTTTCAGATAAAGAAGATGAGTAGAATAGGAGAACATTTCAAAAAATAACTAATAAATATATAGACAATTTTAATACTACTAATGAAGAACAATCAAACTCACCTATTTCAAGTGATGAGGAATAATTTTAAAAATCTCATCCTTGTCTGAGGATGTTTGTATAATTGAAGAATATTATTACTGATCCGCATCAAAAGGCTTAAACAAGTTGAAAAAAATAATATTACATGTACTTACTTATATAAAAAAGTATAGCTGAATGATTTTAATGAAAATTTTGAGTATTTAGAATGGCTTAATTCAATGAATTAATAGCTAGATCAAATAAAAAATAATGATACATGAGAACTCTTACTAGAACTCGATAATAAAAATATTTTTGGTATCCGAGGAGTTTTCCTAAATTAGATTAATAAAGAAGGTGAAGTGATAAGAAACAAAGAAATAGTGTTATGAAATGGTTATCCACAAATTGAAGGTGTTTAATATGATGGATTATTTTTCCCAATGGATAGTTCAGAAATAATCTGAATGTTTCATGATATAGCTACAAAATGAAGTTATAAAATATCCAAGTAGATATAAAGTCTTCATTTTTGAATTAGGATCTTGTTGAGGTAGTTTACATTGAAAAACCTTGTGTTTTTTTGTGGGAAATGATTAATGTTATGTATATAGAATGAAGAATGACTTTTTGGGATGAAACAAGCTCTCAGGGCTTTGTATTCAAAATTGGATACATGCTTGAGAAATATGAGTTTCATGAAATGAAGAGTTGATTGAAATATTTAAATAAAATAAATTCACGAGTTTTATCTCATCATAATTTTTGATGTTGATGACATAATTTTTACATGAAATATTAAAATATGTTTTGAAATATTTTATAATAATATGAAATATTTATTTTAGATATACATATTGGGGATATGAAATACATTCTTGGTTTAAAAATATTAAAAAATAAGAAACACATTTTTCATTTTTAGTAAATGTATTCCAAGGAATATCTTAAGATGTTCCACAAAGAAAAATTCAAAACTATTTCCCACAAAAATATTAGTGGGAACCGTTTTGAGAAAATATTGTGTAGGAAATGAATTTTATTAGAAAGTGTTTCAGAAGCATATTGGAAGTTTGTGATATTTTACTTCCTCATGATCTGACATTGTTTATGTTGTTACACTATATGCAAGATTTTATATTCCTCCTAAAGAGTAAAATTTACTTTATGGAAAAATAATTTTCAGATACTTCAAAGGAACATAATATTTTTGAATCAGGTATGATATCTCAAAAGGTATTTATTTATTTTGGTATTCAAATAATCATTGGGAATAAAATGTTGATGATATAACATCAATAAAAGGGGGAGTATTCATTATAGGAAAAAGTTTTATTATATGGAATACAAATGAAGAGAATTTAGTTACTCTTAACATATCTAATGGTATGTATGTTTCTTCCACTCATGTTATTTCACAATCTATTTGAGTAAATACATAATTATAATACTTACATGTTGAAGTGAATTTACCCTTTCTCTTGGGTTGTGATAATCGAAGTGAAATCAATCTCACTATGAACCTAGTACAACATTATATTTGAAAACATTTTTATATCAAATATTATTTCATCAAATCACTTCTAGAGGAAAATTAAATGAATCTGGAGTATGTTCCTACATACAAAAAGTTTCTGGCATTTTTACAAAACAAGTACTAAAGTATTTCTTTTCTAAATTGAGGTTTAACACGGGTGTCCAACCTATTTATCATTATGTTTGAGGTATGTTTTTTTTTCCACTATATTATGTTTTCTTTTGATAATGTTGTAAAATAATAATAATTGTTTCATAAATCTATCCTTATAAAATCATGTAAAAAGGTGAAGTTTTGGGTATGCTATGATTGAATCACTATAAGTGTGTGGACTATTATAACTGTTTTTTCAATTTCTTGTAGGATACTATATTTTTGTATTATTGATAAGCTGAAGAAGAGGATGAAATTCTTAGGAAGTAACATTGAAAATGATTTCAAAATAACTATATATAGACAACAAAGTTTTATTGTAAATAATTATTTTTCAAAATAATGATCTAGCTCAAATAGGCTTACTATTTTTGATAAGTAATCTATAGCTTTATTATATAATGTTTTGTGATTTATGATACTTGGTTGAAAAAAAATCCAAATGGGGAGATTTGTAGGACCAAGATGAAATGTACGATAATCATAATCGGTTGTTTTCGTTTATTGTCAATAATGATTAAGAAGAATATGAGGTTTAAGAAGAAAAGAAATCACCTCACCTTGTTTTTGGTGAATATTAGATTGACCATCATATTCAAGATAATTAGTCTCACAATGGTTGATAAATTATATCAAATTGAGAAGTTTCATTATAACATAAAAAGGATCATCACACTCTCCTCAGGTTCAGAATGGAAGAATAGATCATAATTGTAGAGAATCAAAGATTTCATGATTACTATTTAAAGGTGATGATGGTTTTATGATCTTGGAGTTATCATAAATGATAAGTAATTAATATAATTTTGGATGATATCTTGATGAAATAAAGGGGGAGTAAAAGAGATGTTTCCAAACATATTATGATTAATCATATCTGGTTGGATAGAGATAAATGGTAATGGAAATCATATTTAGTCTGATCGTAATCATATTAATCGTATTAAGGACAATTATATTCAAGACAATTCTATTTATTCTGAGATGGAAAGAAACATGTTCATAAAAGATTGGGAAGGTGAAATTATTTCCTTGTTAAGTTATATGATACTAAAAATATTCTTCAACATATTAAGGTCATGAAGGAATTAATGATACAAGTAGAAGTATTTGAATGAATAAAGTTGGTAAATTCGAAGCATTCCTCTCTCAAAATCAACATAATGTGTTCATCATATTCATATTTGTTTAAGGGTTGGGACAGATTTTGGAAAATATGAGAAACCGAAGGTAGTAGCTTTCAGTTAGATCATAATCCTAAATTTATAAATATTATTATAAAGGATTTTATGAGTTTTAAAAGGGATAAGAATTGAATAAGTGAACGATTGTTGGTATTGTATTTAGGGGACAAATAATAACTCTGTGTTTTTTCATGTGCATTAATCTTTTGGGTCATGATACAATGCATTGAAATTGATATTGGATAATTAGTATGAATAAAATTAACTATAAGTCGTTGAAGTAGTTTTAAAGTATTTTTTTTATCGTAATGAGACATCTTATGTTTTACTTTAAACTTTTGGTGCAATGTAACATAATGAGGAAACTATTGTTGAACATAAGAATCCCTAATAATAAGGAATTTTAAATAAGTAAACAATATTTCATTTTATGTAAGGCAACAAAATTAAGAAATAGTATCTCAATATAGAATGGGATAAATATAATTGGACTGAGGATTTCCAAGAAGATTAAAGCCTTGTATTTCTCTTTACATGTAATTGGTACGTAACATTGTAATAAGGAAATCATATTGGGAAAATCAGAATCTAACTGATGTTTATGTAGTAATTCAAAAGTTAGATGAAGGATTTTGAAGACACTAAAAGGATCAATAAGATACAAGAAGAGTTGAGAAGAGTTGATAAAGTCATAAATGTATCAAAATTTAAGGAAATAAAAAAATAGGTTATGGAGAAAACAATTTCAGAATCCTTCCCAAACCATATTTGGGGTGTGTATGTAAGAATAAAGTACCATTTACATTCTAAAATATCAATAATTCAAGAATGTAAGAGAGAGAAGGTCAAGTGTTTTGGAGAGAAAAATTTGTTTCTGTATTTTTTTTCTGGAAGAAGCTTTGGTAGAAAAAAGTGAAATAAGAAAAGACAATATTGAAAAAATTCCAGCTGATCATCGTATATAGCTAATTATCAAATATACCTCATTATCATATTGGGAATACTAATCATATTAGGTTTTCTATATCAAGTAATTTAATATTTAGAAATTCCTCAACCGTATTCAAATAATGTTATACTTTTTATATTGGGAAATCCAACTCGGATAATCAAAATGTCAAAATCAGCCAAGAAACATTAGATAGAGTTTTTTAAAAAAGTCCAAGAAGTTCTTACTAGCTTATAAGTAAGAAATTGAGGAATTGTTATTAATGTAAATATTTGTGAAATTTGATAATGAATCTTCTTAACATATTTGTTACCAAAACAATTAAATTTCACCATTTGTGCCAAAAGAAGCACATGCACTATTTAATTAATTATTATTAGTATTTTATCTCAATGAAATATATATATTATAAATTATACCAATTATATTTATATTAATATAGATTTTTTTATATGCATAAATTTAAAAAAAATTCAATTTTAGGTATAAATAGATCTATTATTATAAAAGGTTGTTTTACCTCCTTTGGATATTAGATTTATTTTAAAAATAATTTCGGACGCTATTATAATTAATAATTGAAAAAATAAACATCATTTTTAAAATATTAATATCCAATTTTACTTTGGTTAATTTTTTTTCTAAGCATTTTTTTTCTTAACAGTGAATAACATTGAATTTTAATTGAAACCTACAATTTCATCTAATTTATTAATATTGTTAAATTATTTTTTAAATTAGGTAAAAATCATAATTAGTTAAAATATACATACGTAAATATTTTTTTTAATTTATTCAATTTAACATTGAAATTGGATATAAAAAAATATCAAACATTTTAACTCTTTACTTTAAATCCTCGTTTTTACATACTTTCTACATGATTAATTTGAAAATAAAATAAGAAAAATAATGTTATTATAATTTTTAAAATAGAATAAATATTTTTATTTATAATAATATATAATTTCTAGTACGGTGAACTTATTTTTTGACAAATATATTATTGAAATCAATTAAAATTAATTATAGAGAATAAGGTAAAAACAAGTTCACTTTGTGGTTAATCATTAACCTTTAGTGTCTAAGTGACCTATAAAATTCTAATAAATAAATTTAAATCACACATTTCATCAATTTACACTATTTTTTTTTAAATTTACCATTATTTAAGGCATATTATGCAACACCCCAAGATTTCATAGTATGTTATTTCCTCAAAGTAATGCAATAACATGCATTATACGCAACATTGACTTCCAGCACATCACGACATACCAAACTGGCTGTTCAAAAGAATTTGTGAATAGTTTTAACTGAATTTTGAATTTTATATAATCATTATAATTTTATAATCCATATTATGAGTTTCTTAGATATAGTATAAGAACAAATTCATTTTTTCAGATAACAGAAGTATTTTTTTTAAAATGAAAATTTACCGCCTTTTAATGGAGAACCATTTTTAAATCCAATATTTGAAACTTTTATATATTAAATTTGATAAAATTAGATTCTTATTTTTAATTGGGAAATCAAAATAAACTCTGGGTAAAAGTTTGGTATTTTTCTGATAAAATTAATTTTTTGTTGAACAGAGAAAAATACTGTATTTTAATTCAAAATACCATTTTAATATAAATTATTTTTATGTTTAGATTATCTTTTTAAATGGTTTAAAAGATTAATTAAATTATATTTTACCATTTAAACCAATTCTGGACATTATAAGAAATTTCACTTTGAAATTTTGCATAAACAAGTTTCAATATTTTTATAGATATTGTTTCTTAAAAACCCACTATTTTTATGAAAACAGGAATTAATTTTAAATTAATCAATGCATATTATATGTTTTCAATTTTGTGAAATTGAAATAATTTTTGAATTCAGAATATCAAATATTTCATGGGCTGAATTTTGGTATTTTTTTGAAAAACATCAATTTTTGATGAATAGTGAAACCACTAAATAGTAGTTAAAAACTCACTTCTTCATTAAAATGAAATTTTACCACTTCTTTGAATTGAATTCCAAAAATCCGACATATATGGTTGTTATTAGTAAGTAAAATTTGGTTCAATAAGATGAAAATTATTTATGGTTAATAGTATCTTTTGACTTTTATTTACTGCGGTTAAAGGTAAATAATGTATTTTAAGGTTAAACGAATATTATAATAACTCAAAATTACCTTAACACTTGTCCTAACCTTACTGTATGGGTCATGGCCGACCTTGGGCATCTTTTTGTTGATTTTGGGACCCCGTGGAGCCACTTCAGAGGGATAATGACGCATTATTGTAATTAACTTAAAGTAAAGGAAAAATGAGATAAACTAATATATTTTTGAAAATTAAATTTTACATGGGGTCATATAAGTTATAATTTCTACTATAAATATTCATTGGAAATATAAAAATATTTCATATATCATGGTATTTTTTTAAAATTTTTTGACGCCATATAAATTAATTTATTTATGACACAAAAATGATATAGTAATAATATTAATAACGAAATATTAAAATAATTGATAGTATAAATACCCAAATAAATAAAATTTGAGTCCTTTTATGAATTACTCTAACTTTATTGGTTAATATGACATGTTAGTATTGATTTAATCAACATTTATTGAACTAAAAATTCTATTATGATTTTCAAAAAAATCAATTTCAAAATAGTGTCAAAATTTGACATAAAAGATTTTTTAAAACAAATATTATATAATTAATTGATATTCTATTCCTAAAAATATAAGGTTTGTCCAAAATACATATATAATGATATTTGAATCATTATGGAATAGCTTGGGGTTCTATTGAAGTATATAGTATGTTTATTAACCATAAAATATAAAAATACAGAGAGACATGGTAAATGTGAAACTAATTAACTAAGAGTTAAAACTAAAAGATAATATTAATATAATTACCCAAACCTGTCTAAAACCTATTGGATGAGTTGATTTCAACCCATACCAATGTTATCCTCAAAATAATCCAATTATTATCAATCAAAAAATCGAATGTTATTTTATTATAAAATAATATTTCACTCTTTTGTTAAGGTTCCCATCACCCCTCTTATAAAAGGGCACTCGTCTTTCTCATTAATTCACACCTTCAAATCCATTTGGCTTGACCAACCCCTTCCCAAATACTCTCTATACTATCCTAAAATCAACCTAGAGGCCATATTTTGATCATAAATCCATCTCATATAGCCTTTTTGATCATATAGAAAGGAAAAAACTGGAGAAGTGGTAATGTTTTCACCACCCTCTTTCAAGTTCCTTTCTTCTTCCTCATCTTCATTCTTTATTATTTCTATTATAAAAAAATAACCCCAGTATCTTTAATATAATGTGATGTTATTATAAATATGGTACAACCATATTCATTATTCTATCCATCCCTTGAATGACATGTCACCATAAGTGCGTACATACGGCTTACTGTCTCCACGTCGTGGTGTAATTGTTATTCAATACATTATTCTTTTGATGGGTATGATAATGATGTTTAATTGATTTAAATAATTAATATAAGAGTATTATGATTCTGTATATATAATATACCATCCAATTATATGTTATTTTAATATCAAAATAATGATATTTTCACTCGTACGTACATACGGAATACCGTCTCCATGAACGCGCTGAGATTCATTCCCCATCATATCCATTCAAGACTTGATGATAAAAAATAATTCTTAAGGACATGATATCATTCGGGATTTGAATAAGATACAACGTATCCATAACAAACATGGATTAAGTAACATATTAAAGAAAGTGTGTAATTTAACACTTAAACGACGATAATACAGAAACATAATTAAACAAAGCAATGTTAAAAGATCATAGATGATATCATAATTATGTATATGGTTCATGTATAATTTAATAACAATTTTTTAACTATTATACAAGGGGTTAACATACCATTGACTATGGAAATGTACAAGGTAAGGGTTAGTTTCACAATCTCATTATTATTCGAGGTTGTTTCTACATAAGTATCTACTGGGACATATTTATTATCCATGTTCATGTTAAATAAAAGAGTTTTCAAAAGAATTATTTTTAAGGTACTTTTTTCTAAAACATCATTTTAAATGTTTTAAATACTTATTCCTCTAAATAATTCTCATTAATGACCATTTATTCAAAATGGTTTTGAAGGATTTATTTATATGGACGTGAATATTTTTAAAATGTTTACTCCATTAAAATGTTTCAAAGTGGTATGGGACACTTTGATTCAAAAATGTCTTTAAATGTCTTCCGTTCAAAATTATTTGACTTCTAAATGTTTTCATGATAAAAGGGATATTTTTCCCAACGAGTTTTAAAAATCATTTTCATCTATTTAAAAATACATTAATGAATTTTAAAATTGTTTGAAGTTGATTTTTTATGATATAGAACATCCATATTGTATTGATGGTTTTGTGATATTTTAGATGGTGGATGTGTTATTTTTATACAATTCATGGTTTATATATAAATTGATGACATTTCATATGCTAGTTTTAATATGAATGTTTATATTATGTTTAAACCATTTCATATGGGGAATTCATTGGAATTAGTATGTAATGGGTGAAGCCTACTATAGATCCTCGATACATCGGTAGTTCTCATGAGACAAACTAGTGTTTGGCACAAGTCCTTGAAAAAATCTTATTTTTAGACTTGGTACAGGGCCTTGGCTATGTGGTTATGATATTTTGGCATTATGCTTTCCCTTATTATGAAAGAGGTTATTGATATTGCATGTGATTATTCAATTAGTATAATATCCATGTGAATAAGTAAATGGAATTTTTTCATTTTATCAATGCCATATTATGTTTAATTTCATGTTTAAAAGGATTTTGTTTTAGTTATAAATTTCCTTAAATGATTATGTTTATTAATGAAAGTTTATGCTATATTATTATCCTTACTAAGCATCTGAGCTCACCCCTTTCAATGTTTTATTTTTCCCCGGATGTGAAGAAGTATTTTATGAATGACCTGTAGGGATAGTATGAGGGGATATGAGTGTAGTCTATGGAGACAAGATGTTGTTGTTGGTTTTCACTTTATGATGTAATATAAGACTTATGAATGTCTCTAGTGATTCTAATGCTACTAAACTAATCGGTATTTCGATATTTGGTCCCTTGTGATAATGCCAATGATAAGTAATAATTCCCTGACTCTGCATAACTGGGGTCGGAGGGTTACAACTGGTATCAGAGGAAGTGTAGTAATAAACCTTGGAAGCTAGATTTTGGTAAACTCTGATTAGAGCACATATACCTAAGATAGACTTTGAGGATTAATATAGAAGAAAAACATAGAAGATTTCTATTGTAGAGATTTTGTGAGTTTTCCAAGATCTACATCCCTGTCTAGATATGAGAAGGTAGAGGCGGCTCTGACACAAATATACCTAAAGGTAAACCCCAAAAACACCGAATTGAGGTAGACTCGAACGGGAACTAGTGCATGACAACGGTCCTTGACGCACTCTTGGTTACGACACTCCTGGGGGATATGCTTAGAATAATTTTCATTTTCATTATAAACCATTATGAAGGTTTTATGAGTATATAATTCCTCAAAGAAAAACTTTTTATGATTTTGGAATAAATCAATAAACTATTCAATTTATTTTATGTGATTTACAAGTTCA
Source organism: Viscum album (assembly GCA_963277665.1). Taxonomy (NCBI): domain Eukaryota; kingdom Viridiplantae; phylum Streptophyta; class Magnoliopsida; order Santalales; family Viscaceae; genus Viscum; species Viscum album. The sequence continues at coordinate 674,699,121 of OY728133.1, forward strand.
GAATTATGTATTTTGAATCATAAACTGACATAGTGTATGCCATTGTTTAGAAATGGCTCCTTATAGAAGTAATGATAACTCCAGCAATATGCAAGATCCAAATAGTAACAATGATCATATATTTCAGAGTATTAAGACAACATTTAGAAGAGAAATAGTCTCCCACATATTCTCATCATATGAAGAAATGGTATTATAAGTAAAGAATTCTCTAAGTCTTATGGATTTGATGGGAATCCGGAGACGAAAAGAATGGAAGAGAGAAAGATAGATAAAGGGAAGAAGGGAAAAAAGGATTTTCCCATTTGTGATAACTGATGAAAGAATCACCTTGGTAAATTCTTGAAGAGAATCAGAGTTTGTTATAAGTGTACAGAAAAAGGACACCAAGTACGTGATTGCAAGGGTAAGAAAAAGGTTTCAAATGTACAATGCATCATCTGCAAGGTGTTGGGACACTACACAAATCAATGTCCCAGTCATCATAGTATTCCAAAAAGGATGTTATTGGATAATAATCATGTTATAATACTACCACAGATGAAGATGAATGGCTAGTGTTCTTATTTTGTTATTAAAGAATTATTTCATTTCAGTGTTGTAAAGATGATGTACCAATTATATGAATTATGGAACTAAATTAGGATTGTACTGTAGTACTATTTCATTGATGATTTGAGATTATATAGTACTATGAAAAGTGACTCAACAACAAGTTAATTTTTTTTCATGAAAATACATTGTTGAAGGAAAGGTAATCCTTAATATGGTCCTGATACTGAGGTAGTAATTTTTAAATAAGAGATGGTTGATTTGTTCAAATTATATTGGATATTCATGACTACATTGGAACTTATGAATGTTTTATTATCATTTTTGGAGTATTCCACATTTTAGGATAAAAGTAATATATCCATTATTCTATAAGGAATAAGTGATCATGAATGTAATCAATACGGTTTTATGGTAAATCAGGATGTTTCAGTGTTTTAAAAGAATACATGATTAAGGTATTCACATTTTTATACATTGAAAAAAGGATCTCCATTGTGTTTACCTTCCTTATAAATTTTGGACTATGATTTTGGATAGAAGTATTTTGGATAATTCTAAAGGTTGGAGTCGATAATGTTTGACATTTGATACTATTTTCAAGGTTAAATAATTTCTAGAGATTTTTTTTGGATTTTTATAAAGAGGTCAACCTAGAGGTTGGGTGACAATCCCTCACATTTGGAAAGACCACGAGACTTGAACCCGCAACCGAAGGGTGATAATGGTTCATTACATACCACTGGAATACATGATGTCCTGGACTGTATAATGTAGTTTTTTTAAAAGGTCTGATAGATGAAATATAAATTCACTTTTTTATCCATATACTATTAGGTTGAATAGAATATTTTTATGTTCTATTACATTTTAGAGGGAAAGATGAGTTTTTGGTAGAAATTAGTTGAAGGATGAAACTATACTTTTTAGGTATATATATATTTTTTTATTCTAATCTTAATCGTTAGGGAAGGAGTCATAAAACCAAAAATGTGTTATCCTAATACCTTATGTTTAACCGATGATATTTTTAAGGCCTTCAAATTTACACTTGTTTGTGATTGATGACCACAATAACTCCCTATAAATATTTACGTTTTCCTCCAATTATGTGTGTCTTATTTCCACTAATGTTCTTCTAATCGAGACCATAATTTGGTGGTGACTCTTTTATTTCCCTTTTCCTCTGATTAAGACTAAATTTTATTAACCCAATATCCAATGTGGGTTTTCCAAAAAGGAATGTTCTATTATTTTTAAAAGAAAAATTTCAAATTGTGAGGACACAATTTATTGAAGGGATAATGTAACACCCCAAGATCTGATAGGACATTATTTCTTCAATGTAATGTAATAACTTTCACTACACGCAACACTGAGTTCAAGCGCATCACGACATACCAAACTGGTTGTTCAAAAGCAGTTATGGATAGTTTTAACTGAATTTTTAAATTTATATAATCCTTATTATTTTAGAATCCATATTATGTGTTTATTAGACATAATATAAGAATAAATTCATTTATTTTAGATAACAGATGTATTTTTCAAAAAATGAAAATTTACTGCCTTTTAATGGAGAAACCTTTTCAAATACAATATTTGAAACATTTATATATTAAATTTGACAAAATAAAATTCTTTGTTTGAATTGGGGAATCAAAATTTACTTTGGGTAAAATTTTGGTATTTTTTTGAAAGAATTAATTTTTTGATGAATAGTAAAAAATAATGTATTCTAATTCAAAACTCCCTTTTAATATAATTTATTTATATGGATAGATTATCTTATTTAATGAATTAAAAGTGTATGTAGATTATATTTTTACCATTTAAACCAATTCTGGTCATTGGAAGAAATTTCACTTTGAAATTAGGCATTAACAAGTGTCAATCTTTTGACATATATTGTTTCTTAAAAACCCGCTATTTGATTTGACAATGAGAATTAATTTTAAATTAATTAATGAAAATTATATTTTTTTAATGTTTTAATATAGATATAAATTTTTGATTCAGAATATCAAATATATCTTAGACTGAATTTTTGGTATTTTTCTGAAAAACATCAATTTTTGATGAATAGTGAAACCACATAGTAGTAGTTAAAAACCTGACTTTTTCATTAAAATGAAATTTTACTGCTTCTGTGAATTGAATGTCAAAAATTTGACATACATGGTTGTTATTAGTAAGTAAAATCTGGTTCAATAAGATGAAAATTATTTTTGGTGAATAGTAACTTTTGACTTTTATTTACTGCGGTTAAAGGTAAATATGGTAGTTTAAGGTTAAAAGAAAATTATAATAACACAAAATTACCATAACACGTGTCCTACCCTTATTGGATGAGTCATGGCCGACCATGGGAATCTATGGGTCGATTTGGGGGCACCTGGAGCAACTTAAGAGGGATAATGACACTTTATTTTAATTAACTTAAAGTAAAGGAAAAAATGAAATAAACCAATATCTTTTAGAAAATTAATCTGTACATGGGGTTATATAAGTTATTTTTTTGACTATAAATATTAATTGGAAATATAAAAATATTTCATACATCATGGTATTTTTGTTATCATTTTTAGACACCATATATAGTAATTTATTTATGACACAATAATGATGTAGTAATTACCTTAATAATGAAATATTAAAATAATTGATATTATAAATACACAAATAAATATAATTTTTGACTTTTAATTAATTAAACTAATTTTATAGATTAATATGACATGTTAGTATTGAATTAATTAACTTTTTTTGAAATAATCATTTTGTTATGATTTTCACAAAATTCAATTTCCAAATAGTGTCAAAATTGACATAAAAGAGTTTTTAAAACAAATATTATATTATTAATTGATATTATTTTCTTAAATATATATGGTTCTTCCAAGAGATTAATATAATGATAGTTGTATCATTAATGAACCACTTTGTGTTCTCTTGGAAGTATATAGTATGATTATTAACCATATAATATAAAAATCCAAAGTGGCATGGTAAATGTGAAAATGAATAACTAAGAGTTAAAACTAAACGATAAGTCTAGTATAATGACCCAAACCTATATAAAACCTATTGGTTGAGTATATCTCGACAAATACCCACCTTATCATCGAAATAATACACTTTTATCTATTTGAAAACGAAAATTATTTAATATAAAATATTATTTCACTTTTTTCCTAAGGTGCCCCTCACACCTCTTATAAAAGGTCACTCACCCTTACCTTTAATTAACACCTTAAAATCCATTTTTATTTTCCAAACCCTACCCAAATACTCTCTCAACATTCCTAAATTCATCATATAGGCCTTAGTTTAATCAGAAATCCAACCTATGGATCCCTTTTGATCAAATAAAAAGGAAGAACCCGGAGAAGAGGTAATGTTTTCACCACCCTCTTTCAAGTTCCTTTCTTATTCCTCTTCTTCGTTATTTATTTTTCCATTATAAAATAATAACTCTAGAATATTATATATAATGTGATGTTATTATAAATATGGTACAACCATATTCAGTATTCCATCCATCCTTTGAATGACATGTCACCCTACGTACGTACGTACGACTTACCATCTCCACGTCGTGGTGTAATTGTTATTCAACACATTATTATTTGGATGAGTATGATAATGATGTGTAATTGATGTAAGTAAAATATATAACAATATTATGATTATATATATATAATATACTATCCAATTATATATTATTTTTATATCAAAAGAATGATACCATCACTCGTGCGTACATACGGAATACCGTCTCCACAAGCGCGATTAGATTCATTCCACATCGTATCTATTAAAGTATAAATCTCATTTAATGATTAAAAATAATGTTTAAGGACTTGATATCATTCTGGATATGAATAAGATACAACCTATCCATAACAAACATGACTTATGTAACACATAAAAGAAATCAAGTATGTTAACACCTATACGACAACAATACTAATATATTATTGAACAATGCAATGTTAAAAGATCATATATGATATCATAATTATGTATAAGGTTCTTATATAATTTAATAACAGTGTTTTAACTATTATATAGGAGGTTAACTTACCATAGACTAAAAAAATTACAAGGTAATGGTTTATTTAAAATTATCATTATTATCTGAGGTTGTTTCTACGTAAGTATCTACTGAGACATATTTATTATCCATGTCTTTATTTCATAAAATAGTATTAAAAGGGATTATTTTTAAGGTACATTTTACTAAAACATAATTTTAAATGTTTTAAATATTGATTCTTCTAAATCATTCTCATTAATGTCTATGTTTTCAAAATGGTGTTTTAGTATTTATTTATACGGACATGAATGTTTTTAAAATGTTAATTTCATTCAAATGTTTCAAAGTGGTATAGGAAAATTTGATTAAAAAATGTCTTTAAATTTCTTCCTTTATAAATTATTTGACTTTTAAATGTTTTCATGAAAAAGGGATATTTCTCACAAAGAGTTTTAAAAATAATTTTCATCTATGTCAAAATCCATTAGTGGATTTTAAACATGTTTGATGTTGATTTATTATAATACAAAACATCCATGTTTTAATGAAGGTTTTGTGATATTGTTGTTGGTGGATGTGTTATTTTTATATCATCTATGTTTTATGGATAATGTATTGACATTTCGTATGCTAGATTTAATACGAATTTTTATGTTATGTTTAAACCTTTTCATATGAGGAATGCATTGGACTTAGTATGTGACGGGTGGAGCCCACTATACCTCCTCGATGCATCGGTATGTCTTATGAGACCAAATTGTGTCTTCGGATAAGACCTTGAAAAAATCATATTTGTAGTCTTGGCTCAAGGTCTTGACTATGTGGTTATGATAGTCTGGAAATATGGATTCCCATAATATAAAAGTGGTTGTTGATATTTCATGTGATTATTCTATTAGTATAATATCCATGTCAATAATTAAATGGCATTATTCAATTTTAACTTTTCCATATTATGTTGAAGTTCACGTTTAATAGGATTTTGTTTTAGTTATACATTATCTTAAATGTTTATGTTCATTTATAAAAGTTTTCGCTATATTGTTATCCTTACTGAGCATTTGAGCTCACCCCTTTCAATGTTTTATTTTTTCAAAGATGTGAAGATGTATTTTATGAATGTCCTATAGGGATAGTATGATGGGATATGAGTGTGGTCTATGGAGACATGATGTTGTTGTAGTTATTCACTTTATGATGTAATGTAAGACTTATGAATGTATATAGTGATTACAAGGATACTAAACTAATCAGCCTTTTGAGATTTGATCCCTTGTGATCATGACAATGATACATAATAATGCATTGACTCTGGGTAACTGAGGACGGGACATTACTTATTATGTAAGGTATACCTCAAATTAGTTTTTACCTTTAAATATTTACGTGAATGCCACTCACGTCCACTATAAAAGAAAAATTATCCCAACTCACTTATTTATAAAACTCAATACAATTGTTTTTTCGAAAACAAGAAAAAATAATATCCCAACATCCCTAATCTCATCCTATAATCCTTACATTATACATAAATCCAACCTTGGTAGCACTTTGCTGCCAACCAAAATGAGTTACCTGAAGAAGATGTAATGTTCTTCAATGAGAACATTTTTTTTATTTCATTCTAAGTCCCATAAATTATTTTTATATGATTATTATATAATAAAGTATGTATCCTAAATATATTAAGATACTTTAATATTAAGTGTATGACCAAAACTAACCCACACTTCTATCAAATGGGATACACAATAATCATTTGATTGTACGGTAGACTACCACCTCTCGAGTCTATATAATTCGTTATTCCATTACCACCTATCATGGTTGAGAATAATTATGAATTACTATTGTTATATATATATATATGATATTCATCATTTAAGTAGGGTTTTTAAATTAATATATAACACATACATTCGTGTTTTTTATTTTTGGGTATTTCAATAACATTATTTGTGGTTGTGTGGACTACGACCTTTTCAATGCAATGTGATTCATTCCCACATAACATAGAATGAATGAATGATGAGTTTAATAAAAATAAGTGATATATATTTTCAAATAATTATAAAATAATTATAATATATATATAATTTAATTTTCTTCTTTCTTTAAATTTGAGAAGAAAATGGAAACAACATTTATGCATATGTACGACCTACCATCACAATGAATTGTGTATTTCATTTTCTCTTTATATAATTTATATATTTTTATATATAAATATATAATGAATATATATATATAATATTTATATAATTTTTATCTTTCTAGATATGATTAAAACATGATATAAGTAATATGACCAAAACTATACCAAATAAAAACACAAGTGAAAAAACAATGTTGTCATTACCTGAAATGTAACTTTATAATAGAATTATTAATAAATGGGTATAAAAATATCCTAATTAAATATTATAAGGTATGAAATAACTAAATATTTTTCTTTAATATATTTATAATAAAACTAAATTCATTAAAAAGTACATTGGAATGATTACGAGGAGAGTCAAGACAAAAAGTAAGGGCATATCTACTAGCAATTTTAGATCTATAAAACATGATCCTTCTTACCCAATCATTTCATTTATTCGGTGTATATAAACTGTGAATTTATTATATTTTTATAATACTTCAAGTTAATTGTATTTTCATATACATCATATTATCTATATTTTTTAATCTTTAATCTAAATGGAATGTAGTTCGTAAACTTTACTACATAAAACCATGACACCACTATATACTCATAGATATACCCGGAATTAAATGTCATAATTTCTTAGGCTAATTAAAAAATAGGATAATGAACCCATCGTTTTAACATAATCTAAGTGACAATGATTTATCACCACAAATATTATCATTTTTTGAGAATGACATATCCCAAAATCAGACGATAGTGGTTAATGATGTATAATTTGCTCAATAGTATATGTGAACAGTATATCACTGACTAAAATATAAGCTAAATGGTATATTTCCATATATAATTTAGGGTAGATGATTCACTAAAAAATTTGAATGAGGTATTATTTGGTGGATGATATGCCCACACAAAACAATGAGAAAAATGATGTATTACTATGTGAATGATATATCAATGGGAAACAATAGAACTGTATTCCTAGTTCTAGCGCTTTAAAAAATATTCATTTTATATTTTATTACAACTAAGGTGACTCATGTGAAAAATATTTTTATTTCTATAATAAAAACATCATATATCACAATAATCATAGAGCCCATTAACTATAGGTCTAGTGTAATTTGATATTATCTTTATAAATAACATATTTTTTGAACTAGTAAATATTTCTACATAACTATATAATGATATGATCCACTCTATAATCCTTATAGGTTATACTCATCGTTAAAACATGTGGTTTGTAAATAATATAATAAAGAGACCTCGAGAACTCGTTAAGGGAATAAAATATCAATAGATCATAACATGGTTAGATCATACAGATGTGAGAAAAGATGAGCTTGATAGAAACATATATTTTAAATAAAATTTTAATAATAATACTTTCACATAATTCATGATATAAGGGAATGTAATCCAAAATGAATAATTATATAATATGGAATATGAGTGTAAAACCAAGTGAAAATAATCATTATCTATGAAGAATAATATAGAAATTAATATAGAAATGTCGAATAATATTAAGCATAAGAAATCATACCATTTATGAAATAGAATAACCAAAGATATGCATATGAAAAATCATGTGAGGATAATATATAATAAATTACACCCACAAAAAATATTTAGAGCATATTCTAAACAAAATTATAGTCACAAACAATCTTGTGAGTATAGTTTAAATGAAATCACACCCACAAAAACTATTGAGAGAATAAAATAAATGAAATTACACCCATACAAAATCATGAAAACATATATTAACCATATTTATACTGAAACAAAATGTTGTGATTGTGTACTAGTCATACTCCACTCATATATTTGGTTGTTATAGTTTATTTTGTTCATTAGATGTCTTTTAAAATTATATATTTTGTATAGTTTTCAAAACGGTGATAACTATCAATATTGTTTTGTAAAAAAATTTATCCTTAAGAAATTATTTAAGTTACATGAATATATGATTCCTAATTATCTATAAAGTTTCAATATATTTCACTGTTATATTTATTTGTGATCTGAGAAGATGAAATTAATGAATATCATGTTTCAAGAAATTTACTAATATCAATATAAATCATTATAATGATAAATGATTTTTCTGTCATCTATTCAGAATTATATAAAATAAATGTATTATTTATTAATATCATATATACTCATTAAATTTATTTTATAACATTCAATGTAAATTGGAGATTAAAACAAAACATGTCATCTATGGAATCCATAGTCTATATGTATGCATAAAAAAGCTTTCAATTTATAATGAGTGTAATTATTAATATAATTTTTCATTTATATCCTCACATTCATAATAATGTAATAAAGATGAAATTTATACATTAAATACATTAATGAAACCATACATTTGAGGTGGTAATGAAAAAATACAACATTCATGTAGTTGGTAATCTGTACATAAGCATGAAAAATGTTTTTATTTTTAGAATGATTGAGATGAAGGTGGGAAAAAGTTATTACATAATGTTGAAAAAATAATATATATATATATGATAATTATTTAAAAATTTTATCATAGATATAATATATGTTTTTTTAAAAGAAAAACACAAATGAATAAAAATATAAAATACTAATTTTTAATTTTTAGTTTACTTTTAGTAATAACTCATTTTCATATTGGATTAATCCCTTTTGGTAAAGTAATTTAATAATATAAGATACAATAGGATATATATATATGAGTTTTAGGGTGGTGTTTGGGTATTTTTTGTTCAAAATAAATGAGTTTCTATGGGTGGTGCTGAATGGATACTTTTATAAGTGAGAGTGGTGGTTCTTTTAAAAATATTGAATCAATATATTAATGACCAGTCTCTTCGAAAGGGACATGGCTCCCAAAGTTTAAAATAATGTAAATTGGGTAGGTTAAGATATATAAATATCTCAAACACTAAATTAGTGACATGTTTTTAATATTTATTAGGTATTTTAGACATCGATTTAACTTTTTTACCATTTTGACATTTACTGTAGTAACAAATTTTTACCTAAGATGTTTATTTTTATGCCTACATATAAAATAACATTTTTTAGATATTTTTAAATCTAATATGAAAAAAATTAAATCTATTTTATTATATTAAATTTCTACAAGTGCTAAAAATTACATCTAAAATAATTATTGTATAATGTATTAAAAATAGTTTTTTAAAAAATATAACTTATGTTACAAAAAGTAAATTATACATTTGAAAATATAATTTTATATTACAAAGTGTATAATTTAATATTAATAATTAATATTTATTCAAGAATTGTTTTTCATTAATTTTATGTTATGCTTATATCAAATGATTTCATAAAATCGTTAGTATTTATAAATACTATTTTTTTACTATTCACAAAAAATCAATCTTTTTAGAAAAATACAAAAAAATCATCCTAAGGTAATATTATTATGAAGAACAAAAATATTAATCTAATTTTTTCAAATTCAATTTAAATAATTTTTTAATAAAATTTTTATATGGAAACAAAGAATATAATGAAAAATTATTTTTATAGGAAAAAAAATGATTAAAATAACAACTACTCGTATTCATATTTATGATAAATTAATAAATTTTTTTAGTTTAAATATATTAATAATTTTAAATATAAAATTTTTCAGCATAATATATTCAGTTTCAAGAAATAAAAAGATGCACAATGAAAAAAGTGATTTTTTTGAAAAATAAATTTTTATGTAGAAAATGATCTTATTAGTTATGTCATTATAAATATTTTTCTAAAAATTTATTTATGATATTGAACATTAATTATCTCTTAAAATATATATATTTTTTAAATTACATCAATTTATACCCACTAATTAAAAATATAAATTGAAATAGTTATATTTACTAAAAATAATTTTTGATTAAAAATGTATGATGATTAATTTTGGTTTAGTGTTGTGTGTCATATAAGATATTATATATTTCATTTAATTGAAATAGTAACACTTAATAAAATAATCAAATGTTATATTCTCCCACCCCAAAATAAATTATTTCATCATAATTTTAATTATTGTTCACTAATGAAAATTAAAGTGATATTTATAAGAATAACCTTGCTAAAGTAATAATTTCCAACTCATTATCATGGTAAAGACTATAAAACATATATTTTCTTTTATAATAGTCATATATAAGGATTAAAACCCACTTTTTAAAGAAATGGATCCTTATTAATCAATAAGTCAGATGTGTTTATAGATACACATCTATCATAACTTAATTTTCATGATCTTGTTTACAATAAAATTATAAAAACAAAATAGTTTTGATGCTATATAACAAAATTTGAAAAAATATTCACATGAATGTGAAAACTCAACCATAATATGTATTTTATAATCATAAAATCTTTTTAATTAGAAATAATTTTAGTTCAAGTATGACATAATTGGATAAACAATTAAATATTTTAATTTATCCTAGGTTCATATCCATATTCCAATTATGTTATATATCTATACTTGTCACATATTACATCATAAAATTACATTTAAATAATTCATAGTGGTTTATGGAATGGAAATCAACCATATAATATCCCCTAAGAGTGTCAAACCAGTTACTTAGTTAGGCCCACATGTTATGCATTAAGGAAAAATTGATTTAATTCTCATCATACCCTTTTCATAGTTATTTACAATATGTGAATCTAAAATTGAACAAGTATCCGTATGATTATATGTAGACATGTATTAAATTCATAGGAAACCACAAAATCAATAATTTACCAAAACATTAGGAGTTTATCAATCATTTATTCTTATCTATTATATTTTCTCTAATGTTCTTTAGTCCTAATCCCTATATGTAGCTAAAATAAACAAAAAATAAATTAACCAAGAAATTATACCAACTGATATGCGCCATACCCACACTTATAGATCTAGTTATACAAAATAAATGACTTTTTATCTTTGAAACAAACTTAGTAAAACCATATATATATATATATATGATGTATATAAACATTAACTATCAAGATAATCAAACAACCCTAGGAATCAATAGATCAATTTGTTTGGAGATTAGCTACATAAATAGCTTATTTAATATCACTTGTAAACATTTGTCAGTATTTACACCATGCTATTACAAACCATATAAGTTATACACATCATAAAAAATTGGGGAGTGGAAAACATAAGAAGGATTGAGCTCAAATGCTTAGTAAGTGAAGGCCCTATCAATGAATCATAAAGTTCTTATGATCACACACATGTGAGAAAAAATGATCATGGAAAAAACATATGATTATAATATATATAGAACAATAAGAGATTTCCACATGTCATGATAAAAGGGAATTCATTCTCAAATTATAACACATATACAATGGAATATTTGTGCTGAAGAATGAGATAATAATCATGATCTATGGAAATAACATACGTATTAACATAAGAATACCCAATAAATATGATAATAGGAAATCATAACACGTCCTGCATTGTATAACCAAATTTATTCCCATTCAAAATCGTGTGATAATATCTTAATAAAAATTAAACCCACACACAATCTTATTAGAAAATATTAACCTCAATTATAGCCAAACATAATGCTGTGATCATGTATAAATTTTAATTATTTCCTATCAAAATATTGCGATCATAGATTATCCTGAATTACATATACACATGATTTTGAGCATATCTTGACCATAATTACACACATTTAGAATCTCATGAGTATAAATTAATCATAATTAAAACCAATTAAAATTTTTTATTCATGATTTATCGATAATTATATTCACACAGACAATCATCATCTCATGAGATATAAAACTTTACTCAATGAAATGGAAGGTCTTGAAACATTATGACCACCTGTCATAAATTGAAAACCATACATATGTCTTATAAAAGAACATGAAACATTCATATTTTATGTGTCACTTAAATAACACATGAAAAAGTCTAGGGTTTTATAGAAACTTCTTTTAAACATTTAATAATCCTCCCAGAGTTAGAACGTGGATGTTATCATAGGACCAAAACCATACTGAAGCCTAAAAATTGATAAGTATGTAACTTAAATGAAATAAACATTTATAAGAAGAACACTTCGAATGGAACGTCATAATAAGGGTTTAATAATTAAAACATTTTATAAAGTGACTTTAATTCCATAAAAGAGAAATTTTATAAGGTAATATAAAGTCTAATTAATTAAATTTTTTTTATGGTAATAAATATTTTTGAGATAAATATTAAAATTTAATTGAAACTATAAAAGAGTTTTTTAGAAAATGTTTTCTAAAATTTTCATAAAAGATGACGTTATGAATAATTTTTAAATGTAATCATAGAAAAGGTGATGTGTAATGTTTTTATTAATTTTCTTAAAATATAATCATCAATAATTGATTCTTAAAAACCCTATAAATATAACCTTGAGGAAATTTTTAGTGATAGATAAAACATATGATCGTGAAAGAAAAACCATTTTAGAATTTCAAAATACCATTGTTGAATCCCACGTTAAAAAAAGGATAATAAAACTAATTTTTAAAAAGAAAAAAATGAAAATATTAATGTCAGATGGTAGAAAACATAACTATGTTTACAATTAATAATGATAACATATGTTGGAATAGAGTACATGGATATAGAATATAAAATATTATTACAGATTATTATAATTAATCTTTACAACGTTATATTTCTATGAGAATCAATCTCATCATTGAAGAATAATTGAATAAAAAAGTAATTATCCACAATTTCTATGATTAAGTATAGTATAATTAAATATCAGGGTTTAATATAATAAATAAATATAGGGTTTCCATAGGAAAAATTATAGCTCAAGAATGGAGTTTTGAGTTTACAAAATTCCTTATAGATTTAGAAACTCATTAATCAAAACTATTTAAAGGAGAAAGGTGATGGAAATTGAAATATTGTTAATTTAATGAATGTAATGATATAGTAATCATTAAAATATTATTTATATCCCTAAAAATTAAAAAATAATGATCATATAAATAATATGTCTTAATGAATATAAAAAATAAAGATGATAAAAAAACCTTACAACTAGGGTAATATATTTCATAAAATATAATTTTTTAAATATTATGAAATGAACTTTTATATCCCATTATAAATGGTTATATATTATTAAATAATTCAATTAATTAGTAATTAAACTATGTCATGTAAAAGTAGGTGCATAATATGAAATCATGGCTTAGTGATGTGAAATGGGGATAAAAACTGATACCTTGCATTCTTACATGGTTGGACACCGTCTAACATAATATAATAAATATAATGATATGAATAAATTATATAACAAATTTATTAGTTTATAATAAATTTTATATTTTTCAATTATAATCATTCTGCATATATAAGTTAGTTATTGTTTATTTTAATCATCAGATGTTCGTAATTGTGTTAGTTTTGTATGGGGTTCATAGTGGTGATTTTGATCAACATTATTTGGTAAAAATATAATTCCAAGATTATACAATGTACCGATATATAATTTCCCTAGTTATTTATAACATTCCAATATAATTATATGTTAGTGTTAGTTTGATTTGTGAAGATAAATTTGGTGATGAAATTGTTTTTTGTAATTTACTATGATCAACATATTACACTCTAATGATCATTTATTTTTTATTCATCTGTTAATACCAATATTAATGTAATATAATAAAACCTAATATAATATATATTCATCAAATGTATTTTTTAACCATCCATGTAATTTTCAAATAAAAACGAAACATGTCATCCATGGAGGTGGTAGCATATAAAGGGAAATATTCATTTTATAATCAACGCTATTATTAATGGAATAAATAATTTATCATTATAGAATATTAATTATGTTAAAAATAACATATTTTTTCATTAAATCCATCCTTATAAACGTTTTTTCATGGATATAATGAAAAATAAAATATTTCTTTCATAATGGTAGTAGTCTGCATATATGTACGAGCAAAATATAAATTTATCAAACAATTTGGAGGAAGGTAGAAAATTATTATGTGGTTAACATAATTAAATTGTAATATAATAATTATACAAATGTAATTATATTATCATGCACATATTATATTTTTATAAGTTTGAAGAAAAATTAAAAAAATAGAAATGAAAAAAATGAGTTATTCATAACTTTTTACCATACTCTTTGGAATAAATCCTTTGAAAATTGGATTAATCCTTTGGTGGGTGGTATTTTAAGGATAATAGAATCTATAGAACATTTTTATGAGTGTTGGGTATATATTTTGTAATATTTTTATTAATCTATGGGTCCTTTGGTGTGAGGAGTAGTAATGCAGTGAAGGGATCCTTTTTTACGTGAGATGGGTAAGATTTTTTTGTAAGTATTCATAACATTATATTAAATATATATCACTTTCAAAGGAATGTGGATCCAATATTTGAAAAAAATAAGGGGTTGGATAATGTTAATAAATCATTAAACTAGTCACTTAGAGACATTTTTTGAACACGATTGAGCTCTTTTACCATTTAGTCTAACCCTTTTACTATTTTGACATTTTCAATGTCAACTAATGCTTACCTATGTAATTTTATGACAAAAAATAAAATTTTATTTTTTTCATAATTTTTATATTATGATAATAAATATTAAAATCCATTATTAGCTAAAATTAATAGAATTGGTAAAAATTAATTCTAAAAGAATAAATGCATAATGTATTAATAACAGTTTTAATGAAAAATGAAACTAATGTTTTGAAATGTTAAATAACGGTCTGCAAATATACCATAATGTATTAAAAATTATATTTTAATTATAAAAAAATATTTTTTTGAGAAAAATGTTTCATTAATTAAAAGTTATTTTTTAATACGATTGATGTTATAAGAGACATACAACTTGTAAAAATGTTTTTTAAACAATTCACCTACAAATAAATATTTTTAGTAAAATCCTAGAAATAAATCCAATTATAAAATTTATATACTGAATAAAAAATGATGTTCATTTTTTATAATTAAAATTATAATATTTTGTAGTTTAACCATTAAAGGAAAATAAAAAATATAAAGAAACCCCTTTGTGTAAAAAATTTACTTTTTCTAATATTAATTATTCTTACACTTATTTATTATTATAAATTTGTAATTAAATTATTGTTAATACATAATTCATATTAGTAATATAAATTAATATCATAATATATTTATTTTCATAAATTTTAAAATTAAATAGCGCATAAATGGGTAATTTTTTCGAAATAATTTTAAGCACAATATGAACTTATTAGTTATTTAGAAACACTTATTTATTTTAATAAATAAATAACTCTGAATAAAATTTATATTAATTTATAAATATATTTATTATTTAATTAATCTCTATTTATCCCCACCAATTCAATGAAAACATTATAATAATTATTTTTACGACATATAATTTTTTCTAAATAATGTGTAACGGTTACTTTTTTTTCAATGTTCCAGGTGATAAAAGCTATTTTAAAAATTAGTTATTTAAATAATAAGATTTACTTGTAAAGACCTAGAAATTTCAAGGATTTTTTTTAATACTTTGGAATTTTTTGAGTACGCAGTTTCTGACGACGCTTGATTCCGAGCCCCGGTGTGCCCAGAATCAATTTTCAAAGATTAGCTTGGGTACGTTCAGTGAACGAAAGAGCGGGTTTTTCTAACTTTTGAATCGATGCTCGAAATTGAAATTTGAGGGCACCGATGGACTTGTAGTGCCAGTAATTGCTTTAAGGGACACTTACTACAGATGTGTTCGCGAAAGAGGAGAGGATAATTTTTGGGGGTTTGTTTAAGGAATAAATAAAAAATTTCGAGACAATTTTTATTTCATGATAAGGTTTTTCCTCCTATGGGTAGTTAGGGGTGGGGCCCATAGCCACTTAACTACCCAAGTGTGGATTTAAGAGAGGTGGGGACCACACGATCCCCACCATTTAATTCCCTATAAACCCAATTGTAAACACCCAATTTATTATAAAAACATCCTTTTTAATGGCACCTAAATCAATTAAATTATGTCAACTCATAATTTAATGAGGAACCATCCTCTTTTTCCCTATTTAAATTAACAACCAACTCGATTACTTAAAAGGGAACCTTCAATCTCCCTTCCTGAATTAATTCAGGAGATATTATTTACGTGTGAATTAAATAATATGTGGAACCTATTATTTAATTTTGGGAGAGCATCGTTGGTGAAGGGGGGAACGTGTGGAAAACTCTTGAGCTTTGGATGAAGAATAGCGGCCTCCGATGAAGAACGATGAAGAACACGGGTTCCTCGGAGATCGACGATGCGCCACCAAATCCTCTTCTCCGCAACTCCATGTACTGCGACTGTAACATCCCCAAACGATAAAGGGTTAAATGACTAAATGATATGACTCATATCAACAAGGTGCACCTTCATTTATGGGAGCTTGTTTGATTATAACTCCACAGTTAAGCGTGCTTGGCCTGGAGTAGTGAACAAGATGGGTGACCTTCTGGAAAATTCCCCAGGATGTGTGTGAGTGAGGAAAAAGAACACTGGAAAGGACAAGTGTTGGCCTGTGGGGACTATCATTAGTCAGATAACATGTTCAGGCATGTTGGTGGACCCTAGGGTGGGCCCCACGAGTCTGCAGGGCAACTGGTGGTACCTGGTGGGTTAGGACCCGACGACCATGTGTAAGGTGGGGTGGTTGTTCTGTCACTGGGGCCTAGTTGTCACATTTGGTATCAGAGGAGGAACCCAGCCTTAAGTGCGCGGTGCACTGCCTGGGTTGAGATGTAGGGCCCACAACGAGGGCATTGTGCCCTAAAGGGGGGTTGATTGTAACATCCCCAAATGATATAGGGTTAAATGACTGAATGATATGACTCATGTCAACAAGGTGCACCTTCCTTTTCGGGAGCCTGTCTGATTAGAACTCCACAGTTAAGCGTGCTTGGCCTGGAGTAGTGATCAGGATTGGTGACCTTCATGGAAGTTCTCTAGGATGTGTGTGAGTGAGGACAAAGCACATTGGAAAGGACAAGTGTTGGCCTGTAGGGACTATCATTAGTCAGATAACCTGTTCAGGCATGTTGGTGGACCCTGGGGTGGGCCCCACGTGTCTGCAGGAAAACTGGTGGTACCTGGTGGGTCAGGACCCGAAGGCCATGTGTAAGGCGGGGTGGTTGTGCTGTCACTGTGGCCTGGTTGTCACATCGACGCCTACGACCCTCTTCTCCGTGACGCCGTGTACCAAGATGCCGACGATCGTCTTCCCTGTCGACGTAGGAGTTTATTTTGAGAAAGATAATACTCCCATGTTTGTTTTCCCTCTAATACATGAATGCAGATCAACTAATTATCATGTTGATCCTCAATTATTAATTGCGGGTTGATGATTATTACTTGTGGGAAATTATTGGGGGTTGTTTCAAAATGACTAACGCGGTGGGTGCGGGTTGACGAACAAGCCCGACTCACCGCTGCATTGTTCTTGTTGTGCGGAGAAATTGGAGACGGCGAAGCGAGGTCATAATGGATATTGGAGGCCTTCGCAGTAATCTACGAGTCCCGGGGATACCACAGACGCATTCAGGAGAAAAAATGGACCACCGGAGTGACTCCGGTGGCCCGCGTAAGTTCCAGCTGTGCGGGTCGCCGGCACAACGGTGCCGGTGGCCAGAGGTGGCGGCACCCCGGCATGCTGCCGGCAAGAGCTTCCGCGGATGAAGTTGCGGCGGTAGGCGACCGGATACCTCGGCCACGCGCGATCTAGAAGAGACGCGGGAGTCGCCGCGTCCGTGGAGCGCAAAAGAGGGGGGGACATCCTCCCCACATAACCGGCCATTGGCCGAGCCAGCACACGCCACCCAGCCAGGCTTCGCGGGTCGCGTCGACAGGGCCGACCCGAGGGGGGGGGGAGGGTGGGGTGGGGTTCAGCCGGGCCGGGACGGGCCCAGACCCCCACATCGAACTACTTTCAGTCAGCTTCCCATAACATGGGATATGCACCTCCAATCGACACACCGTCAGTTGAGTTGGGATCCTTGGATCGAGACAGTCATTTTGGTATATTACACTCATGGTTTCGGAGAACTTTGAGAAAGGCCGGGTTGGTTCAAACACGAAACCGACCGTGCCCTCGGAGCGAAAACGCTTATAACATGAGCTCCGGACATCCGATTGACATGCCGTCAACTTTATTGGATTCCTCTTAGTGAGAAGGTTCTTTTGGATTACTCCACTCGAGGTTTGTATGCAGATAAAGTATGGTCGGGTTGGTTTTAGCATAAAAACAATTGGGACCTTGGGACGAAAAATCCAATAACTCTCAGACTGAGTGTTCGATTGATGCACCGTCTATCACATTGAGTTTCTTTTGACGAGACAGAACATTGTGATACATCAACTGTGGACTTCGTGACATTTGATGTATCGGCCCCCTTGTCTCTTAGAGTGGACCCTCCTGGAATCGAGCCCACTATGTGCGGGAACCCTAGAGCTGGCTGCGACTGCGACGATGACGACTGCACTTAGATCCTCAGTGGGTTCGGCAGCGAGGACGACTGTACTTGGATCCTCAGTGGGTTCGACAGTGACGACGACCATACTGGGATCCTCTATGGGTTCAATGGAGATTACTACTGTTCTTGTATCCTATGTGGGTCTAGAAGTATTTGACTCTGTACTTGTATCCTATGTGGGTCCGTCAGAGTAGCAGGTCTTGTATCCTTTGGGGGCCTGACAACTTTGCTGGTCTTGTATCTTATGTGGTTCCAACAAATTCGTTGAATCAGTGGCTACATCTGATCATCTCTATCACCTTACGAAGTGTATACCTGTGTTATCTGAGTCGTTATTCTCAATCATTATTATTGATGTGGTTGACATTCATTCCTTTGTGGACTAGGTTGTGTTATTCATGTGTGGACTGTGCTGAGCTATCCTTTGTGGACTGGGTTGTGGTTTATTTTGTGGACTGCGTGGTGCTAGGGAGTTGGGGAAGAACTGTAACTAATGAATTAGGTATATGTATGGGAATATACTTAAGTAGTGTTGTTGATACTTCTTGATTCTATCATTCCTTTTTTGTTTATCATTTGTGGATTTTGAGAGACCTTCGGGGGTCTCAGGGTCCCTACTGGGTATCATATACTCACCCCAGCACAGGCTTTTCCAGCACTACGTTGTGTTGGATGTAGATGACGGACATCACTGATCGAGGTGGAAGCTGGTGAAGATGGACGGTACCCAGAGGTGGACCACTTGGTGGGACGTACATGGAGCGGACAGCCGGAACGAGGAGCTGTGGCGGCTATCTATACCCACCCTTCAAGTGGGAGTTCTAGAGGACGACTTGGAGAAACTGTTTTACATTTCAGCTGCTGTAATTTCTTTCAGTTGTACATTACATTCAGTTGGGATTGTATTCTGGCCCATTTACTTTCCAGCACTTGCTTTTGTACTTAGTTTACCTAGTGTTTACTCCAGTTTGCGTACTCTGTGGTGTTTGTTTACATTTTAAAGGCAATGCCTTCCCTTTTTATCGGGTTTTACACCTTTGGTGCTAGTCGCCAGCCCCTGGCCTATAGAAGGTGGGCTTGGGGTAGTCACGGCACAGGCCCCGAGGACGGGTCGTGACAAATCGGTATCAGAGGAGTTCAGTTCTACCATAGAACTTTGGACTCTAAACTTCTTCTATTTTAAGTAATAATGTTAAGGGTATTGAGTGTGGTTACTAGTCCAGGGAGTCCAGTGGTGGTGCGGCGACCGACGTATCCATACACTAGGACCCTGACTTCTGATTTCCGACTCAATACATGAAGACATTGATTGCATGTGTGTTTCAAAAGTTTTCTTTGTGATTACTTTGTGTCAGCTCACTGGGTATACTGTTTTGACCGTGGTGAACCTGTTTTTTTTTTCAGGATGACCCCACGACGGCAGATAGCTAGGGTTCCGAGCATTATATGAGACGACAGCTGACCGAGCAACGAGGCCTCGGTGTAGGGCCCTATTACAGCGGAGGAACCTGCGGTACCTCTACCCGCCGACACACTAATGCCACCAGCCCCAACCGTTGAGAGTGCACGTTGCCTTAGTGTACTGCATGAGTTTCAGCATCAAAGACCGCCCAGGTTCCACGGGGAGACGGACCCTTAGGCAGCCGAGGATTGGCTGGAGGCTGTTGTTCGAGTTTTCAGGTTAGTAGGGACATAAACTGACCTCATGGTGATTCTTGCAGCGAGAGTCCTGCATGCGGCAGCAGGCAGATGGTGGATCCTTATGATCCAGGTGCACGAAGAGTCATCTCTCCTTTGGTTGGACATCAAGAGCCTCTTTTTCTCGGAGTTCATCCCAGCCACCCTCCGTGCGATGCGCATTCAGGAGCTACTATAGCTGCGGTAGGGAAGCATGGCGGTATCCCATTACTCGGCGAGATTTACCAATCTCTCGTGCTATTCCACATACATGGTACGAGACCCATTCTTCCGGGCCCGAACCATTGAGCATGGGCTGAGTCATGAGATGAGAGCTTCAACAATTCCACTTAGCATCCCGACTCAGGCGGGGGTGCAAGAGCGAACCCTGCTAGTGGAGAGCTTTCTTGCCGAGCAGCCATCAGGAGCGAGACCCATCGTAGGACGACACAGAGCAGAGTCTTCTGTAGCAGGTAGTCAACAGACAACGCTGGTGTCCAAGCAGACCAGGCTGTTAGGTGGGAGACCTCAGGACAAGGGTTTTGCTGTGCGGGGCACATGGCACAGAGCCAGCCTTCTTGGGAGCAGTCAGTGCTATGCATGCGGCGGGTAGGGTCACATGGATCTTGACTGCCCAAACCGCAATGCAGACCAGCAACAGACAATGGAGAGACCTCCGAGGCAGAGGCAGAGGTTCGAACGTGGCAGTCCACAGGGAGTAGTCAGACGAGGCAGAGGAGCTGGCCGAGCAGCGGGTGGTGGGAGATGCTTCGAGGCTCTACCACCACCACTCCCAGGAGGTCCACCCCGACCACAAGGAGATGTCATGCAAGGGCAGGCTTAGCTCCAGGCAGCATAGGCTTATGACCACGGCGCACCCGAGATGATTTGAGGTACTGTCTGTGTCTAATCCACCCTTTATGCTGTTCTTATGGACACCGGTGCGAGTCATTATTTTATTTACACTACCCTTGTTCAGAGCTCGGAGATTCCGACGGAGCCGTTGGATCGATCCTTGCGGCTAGAGACTCCTACGGGAGCAGATTCGATGATTACGCACAAGTGCCGACAGTGTGAGATTACTCTAGGAGGCGAGAGCTTCACCTGGGATCTTCATCTAGTAGCGTCGAGGCCTTACGACGTCATTTTGGGTATGGACTAGTTATCTACATTCCATGCCTATATCGACTGTATTTGGCGCAAGGTGCAGTGTGTCCGCACGGATGGGACAAGGTTCACCTTCACCAGCGATAAGGGAACCTTCACAGCACAGGATGGACTCACGTAGTGGAGGGGGCATCCGATCACTCATCAGTTGGCTAGCCTCATCCTCAGAGCGGTTGATGTGCAGAGTCCAAGTTTTCCTGTAGTGGTGGACCAGTATGCGAACATTTTTCCTGATGATGTTCCAGGATACCTCCTCGCAGGGAGGTAAATTCGTACACAGACCTGTACCCCGGGACATCACTGATATCCACCCCAGCGTATCGGATGGTTCCCGCAAAGCTTCGTGAGCTGCGGGTACAACTGGAGGACTTACATGGGAATGGTTTCATCCGACCGAGTGTTTTACCCTAGGCTTCTCTGGTCCTTTTCGCCAAGAAGGTGGATGGGGGATTGCGACTGTGTTTTGATTACCATCGCCGAAACCAGGTGTCCATGAAGAATAAGTATCCGCTTATAAGGATTGACGAACTCTTTGATCAGCTAAGGGGAGCACGTTGGTTCTTGAAGATAGACCTCAGGTCAGGCTATCATCAGCTCTGAGTTCGGGATGAGGATGTGTAGAAGACTGCCTTCAGGTTTCGATACGGCCACTATGAGTTCTTGGTCATAGCCTTTGGTGTGACCAACGCTGCAGCAGTGTTCATGAGTCTCATGAATAGGATCTTCCATCCCTACCTCGATCGGTCGGTCATAGTCTTCATTGACGACATACTGATTTACACGATGACTGAGGAGGAGCATGACTACCAGTTACGAGTTTTACTGGATACACTCATAGAGAAACATCTTTATGGTAAGTTCTCGAAGTGATAATTCTGGATTCGAGAGGTCCACTTCTTGTGGCATGTCATCTCTGAGGCGGGAGTTGCAGTAGATCCCGCGAAGGTCGAGGAGGTACTTTCTTGGGATCCACCCATGTGCGTGACAGAGGTGCAGAGTTTCCTTGGTCTGGCTCGGTACTATCAGAGATTTGTGCTATAATTTTCCAAAGTTGAATCACCGCTTACATCTTTGAAGAATAAGGGGAAACCCTTCGTGTGGTCAAACAGATGTCAGTGGAACTTCCAGGAGCTGAGGTAGAGATTGACCAATGCGTCCATCTTGAGGCTACCAGAGGAGGGTGTAGGGTACGTAGTTTACTATGACACATTAGGTACCGGACTCGGGTATGTCCTGATGCAAGAGTGAGTAGTGATCTCTTATGGTTCACGACAGCTGAGGTCGCATGAGTAGAACTACGCCACCCACGAACAGGAGTTAGCAGCAGTGGTCTTCACCCTGAAGATGTGGCAACACTATCTAAAGGGTGAGCGCTTTACAGTTTACTCTGATCACTAGAGTCTCAGGTACATCTTCTCGCAGAAGTACCTAAACCTAAGATAACGACGATGGCTTGAGTTCCTCGAGTATTATGACTTTGAAATTTTCTATACTCCTGGGAAGGGGAACGTAGTGGCTGATGCTCTCAGTAGGAGATCGGGAATTCGGCTACTTAGAGAGATGACAAAGTAGTTAGCCGCATTGCAGATATACTTCATGGATAGTGATCGGGCAACCAATCTTCAGTCCCTCATAGTCACTCCTCCACTACATCAGCAGGTCAGAGATGCACAGCGTGGGGATGTGGACTGTGAGATGCGACATGCACATATATCTTTAAGACATGCACCTGATGGATTTTCTATAGGAGTCAAGCGCATCGTTCCTTTTAGGGAATGTACCATGGTACCAGTTACACTACAGTATGAGGTTATGAGGGAGTTCCAAACTTCCCCTCTATTGGTACATCCTGGAGTAGCAAAGATGTATCAGGACCTCAGACGATAGTACTGGTGGCCGGGTATGAATAAGGTTGTGGTAGAGTTCGTTTCTCGATGCCTCACTTTCCAGCAAGTGAAGGCAGAGCACCAGGTACCAGTAGGCTTGGTACAGCCCTTAGAGGTCCTGGAGTGGAAGTGGGACGGGATATCTATGGATTTCGTGACTCGACTTCCACGTACTTCCAGAGGTCACGACTCCATTTGGGTGATGGTCGACTGACTCACCAAGTCATCCCACTTTTTACAAATCAGAGAGCAGGTCTATGTTGAGAGCATGAGATGCCTATATGTTCATGATATTGTATGGGCTCATGGTGTTCCATCATCTATCGTCTCCGATCAAGATGCTCGCTTTACTTCCCTGCTTTGGAAGGGGTTGTAGAAGGCTTTCGGGATGCAGCTATGTCTGAGCACCGCCTTTCACCCTCAGATGGATGGTCAGATGGAGAGGACCATTCAGACTCTCGAGGACATGCTCCATGCATGTTCCCTCGACTTTGGTCGCAACTGGGAGGATCATCTACCCTTGGTGGATTTTGTATACAACCGCAATTACCACTCCACCATCGGGATGGCACCATACGAGGCATTGTATGACCGACCTTGCCGATCACCTCTGTGTTGGACAGTCCCTGGGGAGTTAGCACATGTGGGACCAGAGATGGTTCAGGCCACGATAGAGAAGGTCCAAGTCATCTAGGAGCATATGAGGACAACTCAGAGCCGATAGAAGTATTATTCTGACAGGAGGCGGAGACCACTAGAGCTCGAGGATGGCGACCACGTTTTCTTGCGGGTCTCACCTTGATGTGGATTATAAAGTTTTGGCCGGGGAGGCAAGTTATCTCTGCACTTCATTGGACCTTTCCAGGTTCTCAGTAGGATAGGAATGGAGGCTTATCGCCTGGCTCTACCACCTCAGTTGCACTGGGTCCACGACGTCTTCCATATATTTCAGCTGAGGAGATATGTGAACGACCCGACACAAATCATTGATCACGTGGAGATGGACATCGATGATGAGGAATCTTTTTTGGAGGTCCTAGTGGAGATCGAGGATCGACAGGAGAAGGTCCTACGTGGCTAGTCGATACCTCTGGTGCGCATTCATTGGCAGCACGAGAACCTCCAGGAGAGCACATGGGAGCAGGAGGCTAAGTTGCGTGCCCCGTACCCTCATTTGTTCCCCTAGTTTTTGTTGTAGCTTTACGGGGACATAAATCCCTAATGTGGGAGTAATATAAAGACCTTTAAATTTCAAGGATATTTTTTTAAATACTTTTCAATTTTATGAGTTCGCAGTTTCTGACCGCGCTTGATTCTGAGGCCCGGTGTGCTCAGAATCAATTTTCAATGTTTATCTCGGGTACGTTTAGTGAACGAACGAGCGAGGTTTTCAAACCTTTTAACCGGTGCTCAGAATTAAAATTTGAGGGCAGCGATGGACTTGCAGCGCCAGTAATTACTTAAAGGGACACTTACAGTAGATGCGTTCGTGAAAGAGGAGAAGATAATTTATGGGGGTTTGTTTAAGGAATAAATAAAAATAGTCAGAACAATTTTTATTTGATGAGGAGGTTTTTGCTCTCATGGGTAGTTAAGGGTGGGGCCCACATCCACTTAACTACCCAGGTGTGGATTTAAGAGAGGTGGGTCCCACACGAGCACCACCATTTAATTCCCACTAAACACTTTAGTAAACCCCCATTAATTAGACAAACCACTTTTTTAATGTCACCTAAATCAATTAAATTATGTCAACTCATAATTCAATGAGGAACATTCCCCTTTTTCCCTTTTTAATTTGACAACCAACATGATTACTTAAAAGGGAACCTTCACTCTCCCTTCCAGAATTAATTCAGGAGAGATTCTTTACGTGTGAATTAAATAATATGTGGAACATATTTTTTAATTTTGGGAGAGAATCGTTGGCGAAGGGGGGAACATGGGGAAAACTCTCGATCTTTGGAAGAAGAACAACGACCTCAAACAAAGAACGACGGAGAACTCTAGTTCCTCAGAGATCAACGATGCACTGCCAAATCCTCCTCTCCGCAACATAGTGTACCGCGACGCCTACGACCCTCTTCTCCGCGATGCCGTGTAACACGACGCCGACGATCGTCTTCCCTATCGAGGTAGGGGTTTATTTTGAGAAAGATAATACTCCCATGCTAGTTTTACCTCTAAAAAAAGAATACGGATCAACTAATTATCATTTTTATCCACGAATTATTATTTTCGGGTTGGGATTATTACTTGCAGGAAATTGTTGGGGGTTGTTTCAAAACCACTAACGCAGTTGGTGCGGGTTAATGAAAAAGCCCGCCTCAACGTATCTTTGTTATTTTTGTGCGGAGAAATTGGTAAATGTGAAGCAAGGTCGTAATGGATATTGGAGGTCTTCAAAGTAAACTATGGGTCTCGGGGAGACCACAGACGCATTCAGGAGCAATAATGGACCATCGGAGCGACTCCGGTGGCCCGCAGAAGTTCCAGCGGCGCGGGCGCCGGCGCATCGGTGTCGGCGGCCAGAGGCAGTGACACCACATCATGCCGCCGACAGGAGCCTCCATTTCTAATGCCGCAGTATCATGGCCGCGTGGGATTCAGAGGAGACGCGACACCCACCGCACCCGTGGAGCGCAAAGGAAGGGGGGGGGACCACATCCCCCCATTCTCGGCCGCTGGCTGAGCCAGCGCTACCCACCCAGCCGAGCATAGGTGGGTCGCGCGGACCGGGCTGGGTCGCGCCCAACCGGGACGGACCCGGACTTGGGTCGGGTCGCCCGGTTCGGGTCGGCCAGGGCAGGGCCGTGCCCAAACTCCCATATCGGACTATTTTCAATCAGTTGCCCATAACATGGGCTACAGACCTATGATCGACACACCCTCGGTTACGTTGGGATCCTTGGATAGATACAGTATTTTTGGTGTATTACACTCAAGGTTTCGGACAACTTTGAGAACGACCGTGTTGGTTCGAACACGAAACCAACCGGGCCCTCGGAGTGGAAACACTTATAACATGAGCTCCAGACGTCTGATTGACGTGCCGTAGAATTTGTTGGATTCCTATTAGTGAGATGGTTCATTTGGCTTATTATACCAGAGGTTTGGATGCAGTTGGAGTATGGTCAGGTTTTTTTACTTAAAAACAATCCGGGCCCCTGGGACGAAAAAGCCAATAACTCTCAGACCGAGCGTTCGATTGACATGCTATCTATCATGTTAAGTTCCTTTTGACTAGAAGTAACATTGTGATACATCAACTCCAGACTTCGTGACAATTGATGTATCGAACCCCTTGGATCATGGAGTGGACCCTCCTGGAATGTAGTGTGATATGTGCAGGAACCCTAGAGCTAGCTGTGACTGCAACGATGACGACTGCACTTGGATCCTCGGTGAGTTCGACAGTGAGGACAACTGTACTTGGATCCTCTGTGGGTTCGACAACAATGATGACCGTACTGGGATTCTTCGTGGGTTCGACGACGATGTCTATTGTTCTTGTATCCTATGTGGGTTCAACAGTATTTGAATCTATACTTGTATCCTATGTGGGTATGGCAGATTAGTTGGTCTTGTATCCTTTGTGGGTCCTACAGCTTAGCTGGTCTTGAATCCTATGTGGGTCCGACAACTTAGCTGGTCATGTATTCTATGTGGGTCCGATAGCTAGATGAATCAGTGGCTACATTTGATCATCTCTATCTCCTTACGAAGTGTATACCTGTGTGACCTAAGTCTTGATTCTCAATCATTATTATTGATGTGGTTGACTTTCTTTCCTTTGTAGACTAGGTTGTGTTTTTCCTGTGTGGTCTGTGTTGAGCTATCCTTTGCGGACTGGGTTGTGCTATCCTTTGTGGACTGCATGGTGCTTGGGAGTTGGGGATGAACTATAACTGATGACTTAGGTATATGTATGGGCATATACCTACGTAGTGTTTTTTATACTTAATGATTGTATCTTTCCTTTGTAGTTTATCATTCATGGATTTTGAGAGACCTTCGGGGGTCTCGGTGTCCCTACTGGGTATCGTATACTCACACCTGCACGGGCTATGCCCGCACTGCGTTGTGTTGGATGCAGATGACGAACATCACTGATCGAGGTGGAAGCTTTTGGAGCTATACGGTACCTGGAGGTGGGCCACTTGGAGGGACGTACACGGAGAGGACAGTAGGAACAAGGAGCTGTGGAGGATATCTATACCCACCCTTCAGGTGGGAGTTCTGGAGGATGGCTCAGAGTCACTGTTTTACTTTTCATCTAGTGTACATTATTTCAGTTGTACTTTACTTTCAGGTTGGTTTGTCTTCTAGCCCATTTACGTTCCATCACTTGCTTTTGTACTCAGTTTACATAGTTTTTACACTAGTTTGTGCACTCTATGGTGTTTGTTTACATTATAAACGCAATTACTTCCCTTTTTATCAGGTTTTAAGCCTTTTTTTCTAGTCACTAGCCCCTGGCCTATGGAAGGCGGGCTTGGGGTAGTCACGGCATGGGCCCCGAGGATGGTTCGTGACATTACTAAAGCCTTAAGGTGTTATAATCAACATCCCAATCGTAAAAAATAGTGAATAATGTATCTCTAGGTAATGATAGACACCCAAAAACTATAGGGTGAATGTTGTATCCCCAAGTGGATGATATATTTCTATCCACATCCCTGTCAAGGAGAATAATGCACCTATAGGTGAAGAAAAAATAAAATTCCAATAAATTATTAGTGTGTGATCTACCACTGTAACAATAACTACTTAAATTTGTAAATTTTAGAGAAAAAAACTTAGTGGATGAACTAATACCACACACTAACGATAGAAAATGATATATCACCAAGGGTTGCGGAATCACCACTCAATAATATGGTGAATTATGTATATCTATGTGAGGGATATATTATTAATCCATAATACCTATGGTGAATGACACATCAAAAATAATTTCAATGATTAATGGACAATTGCTAATTCATATGTCTCTAACATGATGATCTTCCATAATTCCATGAAAAAAGTGAACAAAACACCACATACAAGAATAAAAATTCAATTAATGGATAATAATTACAACATGGTATATAAATTAATATAATATTCATGGTAAATGGTTTATAAAACTATGAATCACACCCTAGAACTATAACTCTATTTCAATTAGTAATTATTATATTTGTTTATACCAAGAATACTTGCATCTATCCCACACTACCATATAAAAAACATAGCGTCTCATAATCCTATCAATCTCACAAGGGTTCTATTATAGTAACTCCCTTCAAACCAATTGATTATCAAAATATTTATCTCACCACATACCATAACCAATATGTGAGTTTCCCTATCCATTTAACAATGAATAATTTCATTCCTAGATCACAACATAGGATGGGCACTAGGAAACCCCCACACAATCCATTTATAAAGTATCTTTCCACCTACCAGGGCATACTGGCCATCAATGATATCATGATTAACAAAAAACAATCAAGGGATCCAAAATGATCTATGTATCCCTATAAGGACCCAACCTTAAATTTTACATAACCTAGAGTTATGTCATGAATTAAAATTCTTTCACATTGAGGATCATTTCAGGTGTAGTGTTTAAGAAAATTAGGCCATAACTAATAAATTACTTCTCATATATTATAAAGTAGACACTTGTAATCTATCCAATTATTTAGAAAAATAATACCCCTTAAAAATAAGAAATATTTTATTGAAAAAAATCTTATTGAAATCTCCATTTCTTTTACCCTTCCTTATACCCTGTGAAAAAACATTTCAAAAAAAGTTTATGAGCATGAAAATCTAATTATGTTTTACAAAATAAGAAAAGAAAACATTAGTCCATGAATACCTACAAATGAATGATATCATACTTCTCACTCATAAAATATATGATATTTAATATACCTTATAAAATCATAATATTTACTAATTACTCATATAAATCAAAAATCAAAATGGTAACTTGTGTCATCCATGACATACATAGTATTTATCTTTCTCAACTACATATGGAGTAACCATAATGTATATGTTTTGAATACCCATCATAGTATATTCCCTAAATATATTAGGATAAACTTTATAGTTTACCTAAATTATGTTACCTAATACATTTGAGAGATATCTTGGGCTCACCCACCGCGAGTTTATCACTGAATAACTCATATACATAAATAATTCCCAAGAACCATAACATAATCATAACACATAAAATAAGAATGAAGGAAATATAACATTTCTACATAGATATCACAATATATAATTTCAAGATATTGACATAATAAATATTTTCTCAAATGAATTTTCAAAACCAAAATACATAAAAAAGGGTATATGGTATTTTTTTTCCTTTTGAAAACATTACATCTTGTTAAGGAAGCCAAATATTAAATAATTCCCATGGTGGAGGAAATCTCGTTATAACATCATACGTTAAAAAGAAACATTACATTTGTTATTTAGTAAAACGACTCATAAGAAAAATATTCATTTTTAAAACCTTTGAATTAAATTAAAAAAATGAAATATAATTTTACATAGAATAAAAAAAGGTCGTGTATGAACCAAAATATGCCTTAGTGAATGGAGATTGAGACGAAGTACCTTCAAACATTAAAAAAATTCAATAAAAATAATGAATGAAAAAAATTAAAAAAAACATATAATATCATGGATATAATAATATTCCTAATATAATATGCTAAAGATATGTATATGCACCATATAGAAGTGAATTGGTGTGTAATAAAAAATAAGTCTCAATGGAATATAAATTGATAGAAAATACCATAGTAAGAACATATCCTTAGAATATGGATAAATCAATGTAATAATTATGTGTCAAAAATGTAAATACTCCCAATATTGATGGATATTATGTATAAAAAAATTAGAGGTCATTCGCACATATTCGTGAAAGAAACAAACCAATGACATGGATATTTAACACAAATGAAATGAGATTGAGTTACAATTTCCATTACAAAGTTCTTATAAATGACTTATGAATTAATACGTTATGTGATTGTGTGTAGTAATAGTATATCCACAAAATGGGAAGTTGAAATTATGTCATAAATAAATAAACATTGATTCTATAATTAATCTTTCCATAATATAATCTATGAAGTAAGCATAAAAACCAATGAGAGGAATATTACTTAATGAATTCTCTTATAAAGGTAAATTTTTTAATCAAATATATTGATTATGTTTATTAAATATATTTCCACATAAATAAATTATAAATATAAGATAGGATATAAAATTTAATTTCTCATAGAATCATAGAATTAAATAATCATGAAGTAGAAGATTAACCCAAAGAATGGAAATTAGGTTAAGAAGTTCCCTTACCTTGAGCCCAAATCATCACGTTTGTGCCTTCTTCTTCCCGAATATTTTTTTTAAGAAATAAGGATAATATTAATGACGAAGATCAGCATCTGTACATAAGAAGATCCATGAAGGGAAATTGTCTAGCCATTACTGGTTGACATCGATGGGGCCTGACGCCTCCAGCTGATGGGGCGCATTGTTTCCTTCCCTTTTGGTAAAAGAGAAGGTGCAAAAAGAGAAGACTTGGCACATCATTCGAATTTTCATGATGATGAAGCCAAAGGGCTTGAGCCCGACGTCCTTGTGGTCAATGGCATTGATGACAGAGAGGCAGTCAGACTCAATGATGACATCTGCCCGTCCACGTTCTGTATCAAGCATCATGCCTGCAAGGACGACAAAGGCCTCAATAACTGAAGGTTCCCAGAAAGCATGATGGGATTCATATTTTTATGCAATAATCTTCCCCAGATGATTTCACTCCCGGAGGCTGAGAGCAATGAGACCATCCTTGGGGAGAGAAGAATCCACATTACACTTAAGACTTCCATCTAGTGGGGAGGTCTAATGAGGGGGGTAGGAGGGGGTAACACCTGGCATAACGTGTCCTTCATGGTCCTGCCAGCCCTCAATCCATGAAGCAGCTCGTTCAATCTAGAACATGGGAGGTTGATGAGCGTGGTGGAAGACCGAGTCATTACGACAAACTAAGATGATCTAGGCTAGTGTACAAAAAGAGCTTTCAACTACCGATGAAAGAACGGAACACCATTGCATCAGAAGTTGAGGGAGGTCAGAGACATGGTCCGTAAATGAATCTGAACCCGAGCCCCATTTATTCCAGATTTCCATTGCTCCCGGGTGGTGGATGATGGCGTGCCAAGGAGTTTCCGGAATATTCGGGCAGAAAGGGCAGGATGCAGGACTGACCATGTGTTGAAAAACCCGGAGTCTCATGGTAGGGAGGGTGCTCGTGCACACCTTCCAACAAAAATGGTGTATTTTTTTGGGGGGGGGGGGTCATTGAGCTTCCAAAGCGCATTCCATGGACCCCCATCACGGTCGAGAGAGTGACTTCCAAGAGACATTCTGTACCCGGATCTCACTGTGTCATCGCTTGAAACATCATTGGTCCAAAAAAGATGGTCGGGGTCTTCATCAGAGACACATGGGATGCTCAGAATAATTCTTTGGTCTGTTTCATTAAACCAATCCTAGATCTTTTACAAACACCACCCCGGCCCCTGGTCCGAAAAGAGGCAGTTGACATTGGCATCTTCGAGACCTGGTTGGACGGGGGATGTGGCCCGTGTACCATCCTTGTCGACAAGCCAAGGATCAGTCCAGATGTTGATAGATGATCCATTTCCAGTCCTCCAGCCCAACCCTTTCTCCAAGAGATTTCGAGCTCCCCAAATACTTCTCTCGAGGAAGCTAGGACGGGGGGGCCAAGAGAGGAACCAAGGAAGTCCATGTGGGGAATGTACATTGCACGAAGTACCCACGCTCCCAAAGATGATGGGAGATTCAACAGGTGCCAGCCTTTCTTGGCCAGCATTGTGCCATTGAACATGTGACAGTTCAAGAATCCCATCCCCCCCTCAGACTTGGGTTTGCAGAGTTTCTCCCATGCCAACTAGTGGGGTCAATTTCTTCCATCGTTTTCCCCCCACCTGATGTTGGCAGTATGAGAATGGATCAGGATGACAATGGCTGTCGGAGTCTTAAACAAAGACATAAAGTAGCTCAGGATAGACTGAATTACCGCTTTAATGAGGGTTCCTTTTCCAGCTTTCGAGATTCTTTTTGGGGTCCATCCTTGAATTTTTTTCTAAATTCTGTCGACCAGAGCTGCAAAGATTACTTTTTTGGACTGGCCTATCACCATAGGAAGTCCAAGATATTTTTGTTGTTTATCGACCATATGGATGCATGCCGAAGCACAAAGCTCATCTCTCTTGGTAAAAGCCACCCCTGCGCTGAATGGGATTTCTGATTTTCCATGATTGATAGTCTGTCCCGACGCCCATTGCTAGATCGCGTGGCCGATCACCCGACACTCATAAATAGTGGCTCTAGAGAAAAAGAGGCAGTCGTCATCGAAGAAGAGATGTGACAATTGTGGGCTCTCACGGCAGAACTTTACTCCATGAATATACATATCAGAGGAATCCTTGGAGATAAGGTTAGAGAAAACACCAGCCACAAAGATGAAGAGAAAATGGGAGAGAGGATCTCCCTGACGCAGGCCTCAAGTTGGGGTGAAACCTCTGGTGAGGTCCCCATTGACCTTTATTATAAAAGATACAGTCGAGATGCATTTCATGATGATATCAGTCCATTTAGTGGAGAAGCCCATTCTCAGTATCACAGATCTTAGGAATTTCCATTCCACATTATCATAGGGTTTTTTCATATCCAGTTTCTAGGCCATGGTTCATTTTTTCGTAGTGGAGAGAATTTTCATACAGTGGAACACTTTATGGGCCACAATTTCATTATCAGTAATCAACTGCTTCTCCATGAAGGTGATCTATTTTTCGGAGATAATATCTGAAAGACAAGGACACAGACGATTGAAAAGGATTTTTGAGAAGATTTTATAGGAGACATTACAGAGGCTGATAGGTCTAAAATCTGTAATTTCCTGAGGTTTCCTGGTTTTGGGGATGAGGACGAGGACCGTTTCGTTGATGGCAGCAATACTTGGATTCCTTGACTAGATGATTTTTTATCATTTTTCAGATGTTGGGACCGACAATGTTCCAGTATTGTTTAAAAAATAGGGCATGAAAACTATCCAGTCCCAGGGCCTTAGTGGGGTGGATTTGATTCAATGCCAGGTGAATCTCATCATTCGTCACATCGTTTGTAAACTGTCATTTAATGTCATCGGTGATCACAGTTAATCTCATCAGTGATCACAAGTTTGAACTAAGGGTCATTATATATTTGATTTAGGGGGTAGAGTTCGTTTCCTTTTATAAGAGGGAGGAGGGGAACTTTTGGAATGTCTTGAAATATAAATTTATTATAAATTCATCATCGATAAAAAATGGCCCAAAACTAATTTAATTCTAATATAAGATTATTTTGGTTCAAATAACCATCATCCAATAATGTTTAGATATGTTTTCAATATATTTTTTCCCTTATATTTTTGGTTTAACCGTTATTTTACCCTATTTAATTTTAATGTGATTTTAAGTAATTTACACATTGTGGGTTATTATAATTACCATATAATGTGAAACGACAGAAAAATGTAATTTAGGAAATAATTGTACTTATATTAACCATTTTAATGAATATTATATTTTTATGAATTTAATACCATTTAATAACCTATTTTATATTTTTTGTTATGAATTATGCCAATTTTCGACACTATTCATAAATGACTTTTTTAAAAATTCATAACAACCTGATTCCTTTGATCCAAAGGAATTAACTCAAATATAATATTTCATAATAAACCACAAAAGTTTTCAGTGATATAAAAATTATAAATTACATTTATTTTAATACTTATAATGTCATTTATTTTTAACCATTATAAATGAAGCAATCACTGCATCATTATTCTGTCATAATTAAATTTATTAATATAATGTATAAAAATTATAAATAAAATACCAATTTTTATTAAATTCATTCATATTTATAATTTCTATTTATAGTCTAGTATATCACTTATATTACACCATATAAAATTTGTTTTATTTAAATATGCTTTTTATATTATATTTCCCTTTTCTTTAATTTAAAAAATTATAAAATGTCATTTCCACACCCAAATGGCTCCCAATGACCAAAAGATCATCCTAAGGATGATCCTAGTCAGAAATATATCATTCAATAATATTTAGACAAATTTTAGATATTTTTATATTATTATATTATTATTTTTTTACCCTTTTTTAATTGATTTAACCTTTAACCATGGGAAATGAAAATAATTACTGAAGTTACTATTCATAATGTCCAAATATAAAAGTTACCTATTTACAAAAATCCGAACCTTATAATTTCTAATGTGGAATCTATTTTTCAAAATTCAAAATAAAGAAAATTTTATAAATTAATTTAAAATTAATTTCTGTTGTCAAAACGAGAAATCATGCTTTTAAGAAGTAAATACTATCAAAGGATTGACTTCTTTTTATGTATAATTTAAAAGTAAAAAATCATCTAATATACAGATTTGGAATAAATGATAAAAATAATAATCTAATTACACTTTAAAACCAATTAAAATTTCAATGAAACTATATAAATAAATTATATGAAAATACATTTTTGAATTAAAATGCAATATTTTTCCCTATTCATAAAAACAATGAATTCTTTCAAAAAAATAAAAACATTTCATCCAAAATATATTTTGATATGTTTTTCTAAAATATAAGTTTATTTCTTCAAATAAAACATAGAAAAGTGAAAGAAATTATATTTAAAAAGGGTTATCCATCAAAAGGCGGTAAAAAGGTATTTTTAGAAAAAATTACCTGTATCCAAAAAATTAAATTTGGTCATATATCTTATTTGGAAAAAATATAAGATGAATTAAAAAAACAAATTGAATATGTAACATATAGTTTTCATTAAATGAAAATCTATAAATAGTGATATGCTTTTATAAACACAATTAATCTCTTGTAAATATATTTTCATAAAAAAATAATTTTTATTGAACTGTATTTTATTTCCATTTCTTATACACTTGGAAAACAATGAATAAATATTTCAAAATGTGTCAACCATATTTGAAAATTCAATTGATACTATTTATTCCCACCAATCCAATGGGTAGGCATTAACAATAAAAAATAATAATATTGTTATTACTTTATTATTTTTCGGTATAACTCAATGTTATGTGCATCATATGATTTCAGAGAAATCCATTATTCTGTGTCAAGTAGGCTACTGGGAAAAGAATCTCCTTTAACATAAAATTAATATATTATTCATAAATGTTAATAGAGATGAAAAATTATTATTCTATAAATACATGGGTCATTAAATCATTCCCCCTTTTAGAAAATCATTCCCCGCAATTTTAAAATTGGTCTCAGAAATATAATGGAAAATTATATATTGAAAAAATAGTCAATAAAACTATCACCTTAAAAGAAATAAAGAGAAGTAAAAAGGTCACCCGAGAAAACACACACTAGGATTCCATGTAGGAAAACATGGATATGGAAGAAAAAAATTCCATGAAGTATTGATATGGAATGATTGAAAACATGATTAAAAAAATGTTAACAACCAGAAAACGATAAACAAGTGATGGGTTAAATGGTCATAGATTTCATAGTATTAATGGTAAATGTAAAAAGTTTTTTTTAAGATCCTTTTAATAATGATGAGGAATTAATTTACTATATAGAATAATAACATAAGGAAATAAACTTACATGAAATGTATAGTTTCAGGATTTAATAAATTTCTAACACACACTCATATTTTCCCTAAAAAATCAGATAATCCATAAAAGATGATATATATATTTTCCCCATATTTATACATTAACCAAAACCAAAATGGTTAGTACAAGATCAGATAAAACCTGAAAGTATTATTCCTTTATAAGGATAATGACTACTTTTAATCTCCAAAACTCAATAATAATACCCATGTTCTACATAGACCATTCAATAAAACAAATTTCCTTAAAATTAGTAAATATAGTCCAACTAATATTGAGATAAAAACTCAAAAGGATTATATCACATAGTTTTTAAAGTAAACTATTAACATTTATATCCAAATTACATCAACCACTCTTAATGTCTTATACCAAAAGTAATTAATCTAATCAAATTTTCTCCATAAAAAGTTAATAATCTCTTAAAATAATAAAATTACCCATATGTATACAGTTAAAATCATAGATTATTCAAAAAATATATAATTCAACCATAACAACTCAATTAAATCCTAGAGTATACTATTTACCTTAATCATAGAATGTTACCAAAATAAATAATGTCTTCCAAAATAACATTTATCGCTTAATCACCAAATAATATTCCCATACGAAGGATATCTATTTAATAAAACATAACTTTCCAAAATAAATTTATTCATAATCTATAAAATTATATAACAAAAAATAATAAGTCATACTAACCAAGTACATCATGTAGGCTAGTTGTAGGCGAAAAATCCCAATGGCACTTTGGTTGTGGGTTCGATTCCAGCAGATTTTTCCGATATGATGGGTTTCCACACAGTGTGTGTATTTTCCATTGTCAACAACTATATAATTATAATGACAATAACAAAATTAGATAAAATACTCATAACTAACCATAGCATATATTATCCTAAAATGTAATTTCATACCTCACATTTTTCATCAAAAAAACAAATAACCCATAATTTCCTCAAAGGTTAATGACTCCAAAAATACCATGTCCCAAAAAATATCGTTAATCACCATTAAAAAACATAATACTCAAATGGGGGTTCTATGTAAATGAAAATATAATATAACATAAAATTATAAACCCATGATCATATCCCTAACCCTTACGAAAACATCCTAAACAAAAAAATGTTGTGAAAATAGTTCCTCTGATACCAACTACAAGGCCCCATCCTTAAACAATACATAACCTTGAGATAAGTCAAGAATTTGCTTTCATTCATATTGAAGATATTTTCATGTTTATATTTTTAAGTAATTAGGCTATAAATAATGCATTACATGCCAAATATTACAAAGTATACACTTATACTCTATCAAATTTTTCATAATAATAAGACACCTTAAAAAACAAGAATTATTTTCTTGATAAAAATATTCTTGAAATCTTCATTTCTCTTACAATTCAATATAACTTGTGATAAAAAATTCAGAAACATGGTATGGGAATAAAAATACCATTAATGGTTGTAAAATAATGAATGAGGACTATACTCCATGAATACATAAAAATGATTAAAACCATACTTTTCACTCATAAAACACAAGCTCTTTAATATAGATCATGGAATAATAATATTTATGAATAAATCATAAAAATCATAATTCATAATGGTAAATTTTGGAATCCATAACATACTTACTTTATTACTTTCACAAATATATAGAGAGTAACGCTCATTGTTACTTTTGGAAATCCCATCATAGTATATTCCTTAATATCTTAGGATAAACTTTATCGTTTACCTCTATCATGTTACCCAATGATCTGGAGACATATCTTAGGCTCACCCACACCCATTTTATGGTAGAAGCACCCATACATGTAAATAATTAACAAAAACAATAATATAATCATAAAACATAAAAAATGAAAAAAATGATTACATTTCCACATTACAATCAAAATATATCATATCAAGATATTGACATAATAAATGATTTATGAAAACCATTTTCAATACCAAAATATATAAAAAGGGTATATGGTATTTATTTTCCTTTTAAAAACATTAAGACTTGTTAAGGAAGCGAAATATCAAGTAATTATCCCGACAGAAAAAATATTGTTTCCACCACGTACATTGAAAAGAAACATCCCTTTGTTTGTTTAGTATAACTATTCATAAAAAAGATTCATTTTGAAAAACATTTAATAAAATTGAAATATAGGGGATATAATTATAAACCATATAAAATAAGGCCATGTGTAAACAAAAATATGCCTCAATGAAAGGATACTAAGATGAAGTCCCTTACAATATGAAAAAAATACTTGAATAAACAAATTAAATAATAATATTAAATAAAAATTATAATATAATTTAAATAATTATTTTCATGAAATAATATTTCACAGGGAAGTATTTAAAACATATAATTATGTTTGAAAAATATAAATACAGCCAATATAAATGTATATCCATTGTGAAAATAGTCATCGTTCACTCACATGTATCTTTGAAAAAAGAAAACCAATGACCTAGATATTTAGCTCAAATGAAATGAGATTGAGTTACGATTTCCCAAAAAATGTTCATATATATGATGTAAAATTTTTTCATTGGTGTGAGTGTGTGTAGTAATATTATATCAACACTAATGTTAGTGTAAATTATGTCATAAATAAATAAAATGTGATTCCATACACAATCTTTTCATCATATAATCAACTATGTATGCGTAAAACACAAATGAGAGGAAATTGAGTATAGAAATTCCATTATAAAGATTATGTTGTTAATAAAATAGAATGATCATGGGTATTCAATATAAATCCACATAAATTAAGTAATAATATTAGATAACATATCAAAAGTCATTTCTCAAATAATCAGATAACAACATAATAAAAAAACAGAAGATTAACCTAATGAATGTAAATTGGGTTAATAATTTCCCTTACATTGAGACAAAATCATCCATATATGTCCCTTATTATTCCTGGATAATAAAAATAAGTTAATTTATACTTTAATAAAAACCTTTTTTATGTTTAATATTTATTTCTTATTTCTTATTATCATGTTATAAAAATTACATAACTATTTAATTTGTTATTGGTCATTTTGTCGATATTCAGTACTTATTCCAAAAATGAACTTGTTTGAATGAAATTGTACATGTGGTAAAAATACCCTCATATATAGAATACTATTCATGTTTCGTATATCAAATAAATCAAATATATCATGTATAAATGTAGTTATAGTAGTCCATAATAGTTGGAGATATTAAATTAAATGCACCGTTCATAGAGACTGTATGTCGTACGAACACATTAACACTACTTCCATTTCTTTTTAATATTAAAGGAATGAAAAAATGAAAAATATGTATATTATAACTCCATTATATTATATATTTTATATAATTTACATATATTTTTTAATTCCATCCATTATATGTTCCATGTATGGCATGAACGAATCATGTCACTTTGATGGGGCGGTAGTCCACACTTTCTCAAATAAAGTTATCGTATTTGCACATCCTGAAAAGAAAAAAGTAATTTTGTAAATAAAAAAACAGAAGAATAGATAAAATATAATTATAATATATATCACATATAAATATTTTTCCATAAAAATTTACACCGTGAGAGGTGGTAGGGAAAAATGAACAATTATCATTTTCTGAGACAGTAGTTCACCATACAAAAAAATAGTTTGTTCATATCCATTAGATATAGGTTTGTGTAATTATAGTTAGAAAAAATATAATAAAAACTTATTAGTATATAATTTTTTTTAAATCATATAATAAAATGATTATTGGAAGTGCAGAAGGAATATAAAGGAATGGAACATGAGAGAAAATGTTACCTCTAAATAATGTAACTTCTTCTTAGTTGATTCAAATGAGATTCTTGAATTTACTTCTACACAAGCTAAGTATTATAAGAGTAATGGAGGTATTTTCGGATATTTTTTGAATAATTTTGATAATTTAATGGAAATGAGAGGTTTAACTAAGTGGGTAGAGGTGGTAGCCTTTTATAAGAGGGATGATGGGCACTTTAGGAATGTCTTGAAATATTAATTTATTATAAATTAAATTTTTATTAAATATTGTCCAAAACTATTTTAATTATAATTTTATATGATTATGGTTCGACTAAAAATGACAAAAAAAAATTGACAGGTTTTGAATATTTTTTATCCTTACCTTTTTGGTTAAACCCATATTTTTCCCTTTTTATTCT
The DNA here is from genome assembly GCA_963277665.1 of Viscum album. Classification (NCBI taxonomy): domain Eukaryota; kingdom Viridiplantae; phylum Streptophyta; class Magnoliopsida; order Santalales; family Viscaceae; genus Viscum; species Viscum album. The sequence goes on from OY728133.1 coordinate 674,740,150, forward strand.
TATAGTGGTATCTAGTAATTTACACATTGTGGGTTAGTATAATTACTATATCAAGTAAAAAGACCCAAAAAAATCATTTATGACATAATAGGACTTATAGTAACCATTATTATGGATAATATATTTTAAAGAATTTAATATAATTTATTAAAAAATGTATATTATAAGTTATGAATTATTTAAATTTTGGATACTATTCACACATTACTTTTATAAAAATTCACACCAACCTGATTAATTAAAACCAAATATATTAACTCAATTATAAAATGTCATAATCATCCATAACATTCATGGATGACATAAAAATTTCAAAATTTCATTTATTTTAGTACATATAATATCATTTATTTGGAATATTTATTAATGAAGCATTCGCTAAATCATCATTGTGTCATAATTAAATTTATTTATTTAATGTCTAAGAATTATAAATAAAATAAAAAAATGTAGGAAATCCTTTTATATTTCTAAGGAATATTTATAGTCAAAATTATCACCGATATTACCCCATATAATATTTTTTATAATATTCATGTTTATGTTATGTTTCCATTTTCATTAAAATAAGAAAATTATAAAATGTCATTTTCACACCCATGTGGATAAAAAATGCCAATATTATGGCCTATGTTTTCTGATGTTCATAAATATATAATAAAATAGTATTATTACAAGTTTTTGGATAGTTTTGTATTATTTTGATATTGTTTTTACCCTTATATACATGATTTACCCTTTAACAATTGTAAATAAAAACAATTACTAAAGTTACTATTCATAATGTGAAAAAAGAAATTGTACTTATTTACAAAATTTGAACCGTCAAATGAAAAATATGGAATACATTTTTCGTAATTCAAAACACATAAATTGTAATAATTAATTTCAAATTAGTTCTCATTGTCAAAACCAGAAAACGAGTTTTGACGAGTTAAAAACTATCAAATGATTGACATGTGTTTTTGTTTAATTTAAATATTTAAGTACTTCCAATGTCCAAAATTTTATTTAATGATAAAAAATAATCCAATTACACTTTAAAACCAATTATAATTATAATTTAACTATATAAATACATTATATGAAAAGACAGTTTTGAATTAAAATTTAGTATTTTTCACTATTCATAAAAAAATGAATTTTATCAGAAAAATTACAACATTTCATCAAAATTTAATTTTGATGTCATGCTTATATATAATAAGTTTATTTTGGAAAATATAACATATATATGTGAAAAAACTACAAATAAATAGGGGTTTCCATCAAAAGGTTGTAAAACATCTTATTTAGAAAAAAATCTTAATTTATCTGAAAAACAGAATTTTTTCTTATATGATATCTATAAAACATATAAAATTAATTTAAAATATTTAATTGAATATTTAAAATATATTTTTCATTATATAAAAATACATGAAGAGTAATATGATTTCGTAAACATTATTACTCACTTTTAAATTAACTTTCATAAAAAAAATCATTTTTTATTCAATTGGTTTTTATTTCCATTTCTTATAAATTTGGAAAACAATGAATCGTTATTTAAACATGTTTAAATCATATTTAAAAATTTAGTTCATACTATTAAATCTCTCCATTCCAATGGATAGTTGTTAGCTACCCAAAATAATAATAATGATATTGTATTATTTTTCGGTATAACTCAATGTTGTGTGAAACGTAAGATTTCAGAGAAACTCATTGATGTGTGTCGAGTATGCTATAGGACAAATCATTCCCTTTAACTTATATTTAATATCTTATTCATAAATATTAATATTAATGAAAATTTATTGTTCTATAAATATATTGGTCATTACAATCCCAACTCACCACTCAATTGACAAGATAACTATATTTGGTTCTGTCCAGGGTTATTCTAATATATATGCCCATGCCCATATCTCATGTAACCATTTTATTGAATCAAATAGGCTCAACCCTATCTAAAAATATTTGGAAGAAAATTACCACTAATCGACCCTCTTAGGTCATGATATCCATAGAAAATATAATACAAATAACCCCAAGGTTCCATCTCCCTCTAACCATGCCTCTAAAAATTATAAATAGACTTTGGTGACTAAATCATAAATTCATAATACCAATGGTCTAAAAAAGATCCTATAAAATTTCTTCAACTAACCTATCAAAACAAAACCCACTACCAACTCTAGCTTTAGTTACACAAACATAATTATAAATCCTTGTGATCAACCAAATAAAAAAATATAAATAAACAATATTAGGACCACATACCTTAATAAGAGGGTAATACCCTTAATCACACCCACCCTTTATTAGAAGAAGAAATAATTAGACACTATCATCTTCCAAATTAACCTAACTATCAAAAAGGATCCATAATTAATTAATAAAAACATATAATTAGTTTTAAAAAATTAATCAATAAAAATTGTATTTGGTATAGATGGGATATAACTCACTAGATAATGTAACATCGCCAGTACCTTTCCAATAAAATGTGGATGACACTAAATACACATTGAGTCCAATAAGGATCAAAAACCAAATATCTGACACTAATACCTCAATTGAAATAAATTCTTTTTTTGTGGAATACAACAAAATAATTTGGTTGTAAAATTGAATCCAATTAAACAACATTAAACCAAGTTCATTCATCTTTCTAAAGTCACCAAAAGATAAACCATGCCAAATAATCATTTTTTAACCAATTCAAAATAAAATTATGGAATCAGAAAAAACACTATCTATAACCCACTATAATAGAAAATGATATTATGAATAATTATAAAATGTTAGGGGAAGAACCCAATTTAAATGTTGAATAATAAATTTCAAAATACTTGTGTGTAACATGAAATAAATGGGGGAGGATAAAGTGGGTGAGATTCAACCTACCCACCTTTTAGAATACATAAAATGTGGAACCATGAGTGGGTTAACCATTTTAAAAAGAAATTCTATAATTTCTATCCTATATAAAAATAATTTGTTCTGGGTAGCATTGGGTACTCGGTCTACCATCACTGGAATCAAGGTACTCCCCAAAGCACTTAATAAAATGCACCAACCACACAATTCCTCCAAAAAGGTTGTAGGTCCCCTTGGACATAAAATAAGTACGTTTTGATACTCAATTAGGTACTTCATGGATACCACATGTGAAGAAAATAATTTTTTCATGATACATAACTTGTTATTCATACTATTGTCCATATCTAATTAAGATGTCACCTCAAAACATCCCTTATGCTAGTCTAAATCATTTGTAAATGAAAATTCAAGACTGAGAAAAAAATCATTAAATCATATATTGATACATATGTAATAGAAACAAAATTCTCTCCATATTTAAAAATATGAATCATTGATAATATTTAGATGCATTTTAGTGTTTATCACCAACAATAAAAAAATTAGGATAATTAAAATAATTATACAATTGTAAATTTTTTCATTAATGTTTCTTGTTTGGACAATAATTCATTTAGATTACCCCTATATTCATAGTTTATACTTGATTGAATGAGACAAATATTATGCTATCTCAAATATAATATCTATATATAAACTATATAGTTCAATCCACTTTCATTGAACCACAATATCCTCAATTTTTAATGAAATTCCTCAAAATTTGATTACTATATTATTTTTAGGATTAAATTTTACTATATAATACCCACATCCACATATATTGGGATATTATATTTCAAATTATATTATTATTTATGATTTTCTTAAACATCTTTTTTCTTCAACAACTCTCCAATTTTTGGATTTTTTAAATAATAATAAATAAATGAAATAAAAATGGGTCGAATATAAATATTCAGTGAGGTAATATACTTCTATCATTTAATGTTAGCGTATCTATTTTTTTGAATTTTATTTTGAGTATCGAAGACCATAGATTATTCAATAATAGAATAATATAATATAATATTTTTAGAGATAAGAATATTTTATATTTAATTTGAAACAGTTTATTATATCCTTGCCAAAATCATAAAAATAAAAATAAAATTTATTTCCTCTTATTCTAATCTTCATCCAATTTTTACTCAATAATACTCAACTCATTATTTATTTACATAAAAATATATCTTTTCATTTCTAAATATTATCCATCACTTTAAGCATTATATATATATTAATTAACTTTTTGTTAAGATCATATTATATCCTAATAATTTACTGAATATTTTAATTATAAAATAATTTTTTAGTGATTCAATATTTTTATTCCAAAATGTCATATACATTTCATATTATTATTTTATTTCAAACATATCATGAGAAACAATCTTAGGAAAAACTCCTTTGGTGTTTTTTTCAATTCATTTATCATCACATATTCCATTCTCTTTTATATAAGATTTTCTAGATTATTTGAATTTCTTCACAAAGTCATGATGTTCTTTTACCATTGATTAATATTATTACAGTTCTTCTTACTCATCCCTATATATCATATTAATTTTTTAGAGATAAATATTTTCTTTTATGAATTAAACATTACCTTTCTACAACAAATTTCATATCCTCATCAATTACATCCCACCGTATATCTCTTTGATGATATTTTTAAATTTATCACCTTATTCCTCTTCTTAGACATCCTCATGGATGATTCATGAAAAGTGTCAAAATTACCATAATTAATAAACATTAAAAGTATTTTTCCATTATATTATCATTTTTATTGATTTACTTTATATAAAATGGATATGAACTTTCTGAAAGTCATGGAATAATCATTATAATTATATTCATCCTTATGTAAGAGTTTAAATTCATTTCCATAGACACATTTGACTCATTTAAATATTTATCTTTTTAATAATTACATTTTTCCTTCTGAATTACCCTCCAACATATCATTATATATCAAGATATTGTTGAGTTTATTAATAGTAAATACATCCATGTCCTAACCTTATAAAATATAAAATTTTATATTGAATTTATATCTTATAATTCATATTAATATATATAAAATAATACAATATTCGAGAACACCTACATTTATTAAATGTATCTTATAATTTTTTCTCACTCATATAATAAACTTATTCACCATATCATCTTATAATATGAGTATATCCTAAAATTGAGAAATAATTTTTTATCGTGCCCCTTTATTTTCTTATATACTTTATGAATATCATGAATCTTTCAGTAAATTCCTTTTGTTGTTTTAGTACCCATTACATTTTTAAACACTTTTATTGATATGAATAAGTGTAACACATTTTGAACACTCCAATTAAATATAGTGTTCTTATTTAATTATAATTTTTATGGTGTACCTCAATCAATAATAAATACAGTTTTATTTTTAATATCATGTAAATTTGATGTATGATGTAGAAGATATGGAACAACACACTCATTATATAGATAAAATAATTTCACTAGTGATAAGGAAAAATGATTACTATTAAAGAAATTAATACTATGTATAAATAATCATAATGAAATATAGAAAAATAATTGGGTAATGGAAAGTACATGACACATTCATAGGTTTCACACACTCGTTTTACAGATTTTCTAATTCTAATTATTCAATGATTTTAATTAGGTTTCGCATATCTCTATCAAATTATCTAAAATATTAGTAACAATATAGTTGAAAAATTTTCTTTGAATACAATTAAAATAAATATCAAAATATGAATCAATAATTTAGTTCGTCATCTAACTCCTCCTCAATTACTAACATAGTCGGATCAAGTGTGGAATTTAATTAAATAATTAATTATTTATGGTATTTGATACCCTTCAGTATATTATATTTAAAGAGTCTGTTATTAGTATATTTTTATTATATGATTAGTTTAATGAAATTAGTTTATATCAATTTAATGACTTGGATGTTATGTCAATTAATTATTATAGATCAAATTATGTTATTTTAATCCATGAAAACATATGGCATACCTTTATATTTTCCTTCATTACTTTCATTGTATCCATGTATAGATGGTTAGTTAATCCATGTTATAGGGATATTTTTATCTTTCCATATAATTTAAATTGAATTCATGAAAAATTGAATGTAAGCTAAATGTGGGAATTTGGTTTATTTTGTAATGTTTATTATGAATACTGGATTGAAAAGGGGTTAGTGTGAAATATATTTATGTAATTCTGATAGAATTTAATTAATATTAAATTTTCATTATTAACATAAAGTTTAAATATTATTTGATAGAAATAATAATAAATGAAAAAAAATTCTTGTATTGGGATAAGTATGAATAATTTTAAGTTATATATTTGTTAAACCTAGGACAAAATTAAATAAATATAATTGAGTGATGATTTATTTTTTAAACTAAGGAAGGATGGATTATTATTTTGAATTAGGTATGATCATACATTATACTTAATAGAATTGGGAGATTTCTAAATCCATTTTAATTTTTGTCATTATCCAATAAATTTTAAATATAGACAAACAATTTGAAAAATATAATTAATTATTATGGTTTAATATTCATTGTATCATAAGATTATAGTTATAGTTAATAGTCATGAGATTTATTGTAACACTAATAAAATGTTCTTGATTTTGTGGAAAATATTTTATAATATGTTAAATCCGAATATGTTCATGAATATCAAAGAAAGGATTATGGATAAGAATAAAATGGAATATAATTATTGAAATTGTATCGGGAAATGATATAAGTCTGAGTACCTATAAATCTTATTATATGAAATTTATATCTTTAGTTACAAATTTTAATCTATTAGATTTTTGATTCTCAATTTATCTAACAAAAGAGATATTATCTTTGATAATTTTATTAAGATTATTTTTTCCATTGTTAATCATATAAATTATGGGGGAATTAAATAATTTCTATTCATATATATATATATATTTCCAAAGGTTTTTAATGATTTAGTAGAATAATTTATATTGAAATTGTTTTATTCTTTATTTTATGTAGATAGTCAGATATATTGAAATATTCTAAAAAACATTGGAAATAAAAGAATTAAAATAAGATAAAAAGAATCATATTATTCCAAAATAAACACCATGACCCTTATCTTCGACTATCATTGAATAAAATGGATAGTAACCATGGTTGGAGTGATGTTGATGATTAGGGACAACCATAACTAATGAAACCATGTCATGAGGATAAACATGAATTCATTTTTTAAATATCATAGTATATAGTTTTAAGAGTTAAATTTAAAATTCTATTTCTTTTTCTCTATTCAGGGATCTTAATTGATTCAAATAAAAAATGGAATTTAATGAAAACCATAATGTAGATGTTTCTCATGTCTAGTATGTGATAGGTGATTCCACTATTTTTGTTTGATCATTGTGAATAATTAGAAATTATTGGTCGTTATATAAGAAAAATATGTCATTGTTTATTTTAACATGTGTGGTTAATTTAGTTTTTAATTAGAAGTGTTTTAGGTTATTTTAGAATATTTATTTCATAAATTTTATTTATCTTTTAAACATGTATCTTCTATAATCTCTTTTACTACTATATGTTTAATATTTATGATTTTAAAGTCATTTGTTTCATACATCCTTATAATTTTTAATATATAATTTTATTAAATTCATTATTTCTTTTGTATTAATTTAGTTATGAGTATCCCATAAATTACTAAGGATTATTAAATCAGGGGGGTAAGTATCTTAATAAGTAAATATTCAAGAGAAAAATTATGAGTGAATTAATTTTCTGTCTGTTTTATTCATAAATATTTTGTTTTTTCAATTCCTTTTGAGATATTTTTCTTATTTTCATTCCACATTAATTATTTTGAATATAGAGTTATTTAGGGTGGATATACAATATGGGTGAGAGCATTAAATTTTAGAAAAAAATTGTATTAGCCTATTATTTAAAAGGATGAAATTAATAAACACAATTTAATTTATTTATTCAATCAAAATATTTAGACTAATTTATCTCTAATTATTAGATGTACAAAAATTTAAATATATTATATTAGATTAAGTATTAAAAAACCAATTAAAAATATTTTTTAATGATGAAAACTAAAAAAGTATAAAACCATATTCATTGAAATTTATTTATTACATTACTATGTTATGTTATTTATACAAAATATAACAGAGTTTTTATAGCCAATTGTAATATTCCTGGATCATGGATTAAAATTTATTGTGAATACATTAGAATGGTTTATTGCATTGTCATCATTAGAACAATATCATACATTATACATACTAAAACATATTATTTTTACTTTTTTTCTAATCATTATAAATAATAAAAAATTTAAACACTTAGAAATATTGATTACAACTATAATTCCTTCAAGAATAAATCATGGTTTTTCTGGATTTTGGGTGGAGCACCTACGACTAGTGAAGTTCACCTATAAAAACCTCAAACACTTCTCCAATGAGATGGTGTAATATGAGGAATCATATGGGAAACCATTATATTCTCAATTATACTATAACTACTATAAAATCATTTTTCAAAAAAACTAGAAAAGGCCCTTATTAGTGATAAAAAGCACTAACAATGAAGCACGATTAAATGCCTGGGACATTTATCAGTGATAAAAAACACTGTCAAAGATCCTCATTTACATTGAAAAAAAATTTATGTTAAAAGGGTCCTTTAATAATGATATTTTTTATATTAAATCCACCATTTATCATCTATTTTTAGCGATGTTAAATGGTGCATTTAATAGCACCAATAAATGATCCACTGATAAACGGTATCTAAAATTCTTTTTTTCCACACCCCACCCGCCATCCAATTTATCATCTCTTACCAACCACCAACCCCACTATTAGTTCTTCCACCACCCCTTAATCAGTGTTTTAGATAATCCCATCCACCTAAACACACGCCCCTACCTGCAATGATTTTTGAACCCTAGACCCCAAGCATATATATCAAAGCATTTTCTTCTCCCCCATACTGTTTTGTTTCACATTTTATGAAATTTCTTTATATATATATGTATTTTGTCACATTTTATTTCCATATATTTAATTATAGGTTTTTATATTTGTTTATATATTAGTAAATTTATTTTATAGATAAATATTTTTTAGTTATTTGTTTATAAATTTTATTTTTTTTGTGTGATTATATTAAAATTATTAATATATTATTATATATTAGATTTTAAATAAAAATACGTAATAAAAAATGATAAAATTTAAAATCCATAATATCAATATTAATGTAATACCTAGGAATAAATTCATTCCCTACTAAACGAGGAAAAAAAGAGCTGCATAAACAAGGCTTAAAATCCATCGAATGTTAAAAAATTCTGGAACCCCAACTAAAATCTCAGTTTTAGAAGAATTTTTTCCTTTTTTGTACTTTATTGGAGAAATATGAGTCCCAATGATCATTTTGGGATAGATCTTTTTTCTGGATTCTATTTGATATGTGTTAGAGCCCAAACACACACTGGAATCAAAATCTATGGTCGTTTAAAGTTTGAGTTCTTTTTTTAACTTAATTTTGATCTTTTAATTTTTTTATCATCAAATTGACATTAAATGACTATTTCATGGTAATAATAAGGAAATTATTAATTAAAAATAATTTTTTTGTTATTATATAATTCATTTTCACTAAATATATTACATTTTAAGTATAAATTCTTATTTACATTATCTAAAACATATTTCAAACAATATATATAATGTTTATATCAAAATAAATATTTTTATAGATTAATATATTATTTTTAATGAAATCTAATTTTTTATGAATTATAATTTTATGAGCACTTGTAAAAAACTCTTATAAAGGGGTATCTTTATTAGCGCTTATAAAAAATACATGATCAGAACCCCCTATATATCAATACTTTATCACAAGAGAAGATATAAGACCTCATTTATCAGTGCTAGTAAAAATGTTCTGATAAACTCCACCATTAACAACACATTTTTTTGAACAAAACATTTTTTAACACTATAAAAGTCCCCAATTAATAATACTTTTTTACGGCTGACAAAGGGATATTAAACATCGTTTTAAGTTGGTGTTGTTAAATCCTTATCACATGATAGACTTAGTTTGTAGTACTGTGGGGGATATTAGACTGTCTTCTATAATTGGGTATGATTCCATTAAATTTATGGAAGAGTGAGAATCACTGATTATATAGTGTGTGTGGATAGTGTAGTGAAATAATGGTTTTAATGGGGATCAGAAAAAGAAGCCCCCAAAGATTATGGCTACTGACCATTCCATCATATAAGTGTCTCAAATGAGTGGCTGGTGTCTCTTTTTAGATGATGAAATTTGTCCCCAATTTTCATTAATATATTTTAGGTGTTTTCAAGAGTATGCGAGGTATTAATTTTTTTAGAACTACCTTCACAACATTAAATGGTATATGATAACATAAATATATCATGGTTGAAATTGTGCATATATGTGATTGCTCACATAATTTATTAGGGTGGGATGGAGATACAGGAGGTTGTATCATTCACAGTGAATTAAATTGAGATATAGTACCATCATCAAACATTAATATGTTATCATTTTATACCCTTGGATTTTGTAGCAACCAATAATTTATAAATGTTATTTTTTCATGACATTATGGTGTCTTATCATATACTATATAATATTATACATATATAACAAATACATAAACTAAAAACACACTTTTTTCCCTGAATAAAATCATTAAATTAAATATAAATTATCCCAATAATATTAAAAATATTACAAGGGGACACAAAATATAAAATACAGAAATCTAATGATAAAATATGGGTTTCCCCAATCTTCTAGAATCATTGCTAAAATGAAAAAACAATAGAATTGAAACAAAATATTTGAAAACCAATAAATATTTTAGAAAATGGAAATATATAACCTATAGATAAATTGTGGTGAATAATTAATTTATGGATGATTTAGAATTTATAATAGATAATGTGACTATTGGAATATTAATGAGACCATTATATGATTAACCTGACTATTAAAAATAGTTACTAAAATGTTGGGAATATTAACCTGACCGTTGGAATAGTAATTTGACCCCAAAATAACAGAATGTAAAATAATTAATATATATTAGTAATAATTTAGGAAAATATCAATATTTTAATTCCATAATATTCAGAAAATTATTTAAAAATATAATATAATATAAGTACATTTTTAATAAACTGCATTTTAAAGTATTCCCTAAAAATCATAATTTTTAAATAATAAGTTAAAATAAACTTATGTAGAAAATTATTCTGATAAAATAATGTGATTTTTAAATCATCACATTTAAATAAAAAAAAATTATTTGTTTTTTTTAATTTCTTAAAATACTTAAATTTTCATGTGAATAGTAAAATGCAATTTTCTCATAACTGGTTTATCTTAAATTACATCATTCCTGACACAATAATGATGTAATAATTATAAAAAATTTTATTGTCCAAAAAAATTCAATTTCATAAATAATAAATTAAAATATAATAAATATTTATTCCAAATCTAAAAATTACATTACAATGCCCAGAGCCAAAAGTGTTCCCTTCCACTTCAATAATCTATGTGAATTAAAATTATAAATGACTTTAAATTCCTAAAACCATTATATTATATTTATATATTATTTTTATTGTAAAAATTCACTATTATATGTTTTAACATGAATATAGTATTTTATTGAATAATTTATTCTAAAAATACACCTCTCGTCAAGTATAAATTACCCATATATCCCCTATAGAAAACTAATCCTCCCTCACATACCAAATCAAAATATATTAGAAAAAAATCTCTTTTATTCCCATATATACTTTAGATACATTTTTGAGTAAACCACCACCATTCATTACTAATTTCATGTGTCGTATACGAGAAGCGACACTGAGAAAAAGGTTGTGTTTTTATCAAATAAACTCACATTTTCCTCTTCTATTCTCTATTTCCCAATTTAGTTCAAAAAATATATTCTATGATTAATTATGAATTATCTTATAATTATATAACATATTTGTACCTAAGTTAAAAGTTATATTTCTAAATTATTCGTATTATATATCTATATTTCTCCCCCTTTGTGAAACATTCCATATATTAGTGGATTAATTGTCAACATCAACAATTTTAACTTATTATATATAAACAATATTATGTATGGATATACTAAATAATTTATAATATATGAATTTTTAAATATTTTTATTTTAATCGTCTATAAATAAAATTACATATGCATTAATTACCATGAAGAAAATAGGGAAATCACGGCAAATCGTGATCTTTTTTGGGATAAAATGATATCAAAATGATTCAATTTCATCATTGGAAATAAAAAAATATAGTATAACAATTAAAATTTATAAATAGTAATAAATAATAATTCACTTCTAATGAAATGTTTTAATAAACCTAATATTATTATGCAGAAGGTGTAAACGTAAAAAAATAAAGTGGGATTTATAGTAAGGGGATCGTCAAAACCAAACTCTTTCTTTTGGGTCATCTCCTAATTCACATTGATTTTATTATTATGTTTTTTCTAATATCTAAATAAATTCTGTTAAATATACATTCTCTTTTATTTCATGTATGTACATATTTATACCCTTGTTAAATTTTTTCAATATCAATTATTTTTTTTAAATATACTTCAATTTATAAATCATCACTTGAATCCTCTGGAGTTTATTCTCTTTTAAAAGATGAAAAATGATATTTTATACCAAAGTATGATCAAACATATTCATTTTCTAAACCTAATTTTTATTTCATGACGTATTATATGTGAAATATTTTATGAAAACCATTCATGTACATGGGTTGTTTCCTGATTATGATTGTTATATATCTTTGTGGAATGCAAGATTATGAGCATTTATGATGTGATGGGTGGGCTAAAAATTCTGTATCCTTTAACTAATTAGATAATGTGGTGTATCTCATGAGACTATGTGTGTTATGTGTGAGCATTAATCTATATTTGTTCACAATGATGATGAATGTGATTCTACTGTTGTTCATAAATATGTGTGGTATTTGACCCCTATGAAATGATGTTTAATTATTATGAATATTTCACAACACATTTATTTACTGAATTCTTCCCTCATGATATTTTTATAATCATATTATTATTATATTATGATGTTGATTATTCTCACCCATGTACTATTTATTCATATACCATTTCCTCCTCTTATTTGGATTTTATCTCACCCATTTAATTTATGTATTTCCTCATTTCATTAATATACTAAAGATTATGTATTATTTTAGATGTATAAATAATAATTATTTAAATAAATGTTTATGTTTTATTATATACAAGTTATGTATGACCCTAATTTTCCAAAGACACCAAATATTTAGATCCATTATTTATAACACTATTTTTTCATATCATAAAACTGATATAATAGTCATTTCATAAAATTTCGGGTTGTTATAGATTGTATCAAAACATTGTTTAGTTAATTAATTAACATGAATTAAACAGTTATTGTGAAAACAATAATTATAAGTCTATGTATTGTTAAATAACTTTTATGAATAATTAAATAAAAATGATTAACATAGGGATACCATAAGTTATGAATTTAAAATTAATTTTCCCAAAATAATAAAATAATTATTCATTATTTGTTGACATATTTTTTGTTCAAAACATTTTTATTTTAGAAAAAAGTGGGAACTAGGATAAACTAAAACAATAACCCTTTTGAGGGATAATGCAATAAATGTCCAAATGAAATCCCTAATTCCCTGGGAGGTGGTTTTTCAAAATATTTGACAATGCTTACAAATATTTCCTTAGATCTATACTATAACATGAACCATGTGAATGTATTCATTAGAGAAATAAGGAAAAACTAGATGTTGAGCCCTCTATGAAAAAATGACAACATATGTTTAGTGGATATCATAATCAACTTATCCTAAAATAGTTGTTTAACTCAATAGAAATGATATTTTTTTGGTTTCATTATTATAATAAAGAATTTTCATTAGCTGCATGCTATTTGGATGGATAAGATTATCAGTAGTGGGTCTTGATAAATTACATGAAGAAAAATGATGAATTTGATGATATAGAGTTGGATGATATTAAGAAAATATTTATTAATAAATATTACCCATATAACATTTTGAAAAAATGTTGATATAGAATTATTAGAGATGAGGATAAAGGAAGTTGAATCTATCATAGATTCCAAGAAAATTTCACAATATATTCAAGATAGTCCTTTGGGTTTTTATTAATAAAGATATAAAAATAGGTATATTATTTATTGATTTAAAACCACACCTCTAGAAGGATCTACCTTTCCCAAAATTTTCAGATTTATTAAGATATAGTTCAATTTTTAATCAATAAAGAGATTGATTTTAGATAATTATTCCACAGTTATGGAGATAAATGAATAATAATAAAGTTTCAAGTAAAGAGGTAAAATGGAATATAAGGAAAGAGGATCAAACCACCCACATGTAAAAAATGTTAAAATAATAATCATGTGAATTGCCTCAAAATGATAGAAAAAATCTTCAAGTTTAAGGGAGAAGGGAACGAAGCTCATGAATGTCAAAGAGTTATGAAGAATCCATATGGTATGATGGAGTAAGGGAAGGATCCTCACAGTTCACCACCCGTGTACCAATTATTTCACTATGGGGATAAATAGAACTTTTCAAGCTTGTTCACTAAACCAGAGGTCCTGGAGGGTAATCCACATTAGTAACCACAAAATCAAAAGGATAAAAGGAAATATTATTTCATAAATGCTATTGAATTAGAGTTTTAAAATTATGTTTTAAAAAGTACACATCCAATTCTCATAAAAAACATAAAAATTGTTTATTTCATTCTAGTTATATTTTTTTGTTTGTATACATAAAGTTTTCTAGAACTGTTGAATCGAAGCATATATACCATGTAGTAGATATATATTTGAAAATACCCTGTGGCGTTATCATGAAAACCCAATTATTAGACTTATTTTATCATAATATGTGGAAATATTCATTAATCGAATCTCATAATCCTCTCCATGGTAGAATTAGACGCCGTACTAGTCATGGATTGACACTCATTATATAGAGAAAACATTAATTGTTGATAAAAAAAATATATTTATATATTTGAAACCATCAAATCATCTTATAAAAATTCATGTATGTTAATTATTATAATTTGGGAAGTCCATCAATAGTGTGGGTTTTGAAACCCTATAAATAAGAATTTCTTCTCCAAAAGGTTGAGTCAAATTAAAGTATCAACCATAAAGAAAATTCAAATTGTTAGTGAATAAACCGATGTATTTCTAAAATTGTTTCATATACTTCTTATAGATAATGAGGTAGAGTTATAAATAGGGATTGTACTCGAAGCCAATCCTATATATAAACTCTCCTTATAGATAGACTTGATTAAATTGGAAGAGTTAAATATATATCTAAAACATATGATGAAAAAAGGATTCATACGGCCTTGTGTATCACCTTGGGGTGCACCAGTGCTCATTTTCATAAAAAAATAATAGAACAATGTGAATGTATATAAATTTAAGGTAGATAAAAAACAACACCATAAATAAAATATATACCTTTCCAAGGATCAAGGACTTGATAGATCAACTAAGAGGATCTCATTACTTTTTGAAAGTGGATCTTCATTTGTGATATCATCATCTGAAGGTGAAGAATAAATATTTCTAGAATGATTATTTTCAAACATGGTTTGGTAACTATGAGATCATAGTGATTCTAATAGAAATTAAACATTCATATAAAATATTGATAAATTTGATGAATAATGTTTTTATAGAAAAAATAGATGAATGTGGGATATTATTTATTGATGAAAATACCCTTTAATCCCAGATAAAGGAGGAACATGATGATTATGTAAGGATTTTTCATGTGATATTAAGGAATTATAAAATGTATCCTATGATTAGAAATTTTGCATTTTGGAATCATAAAGTATCATTATTGGGTATTTTTATCACATGTGAGGTAATTTATATAGCCCCTTGAAAGGAAAAATATTGTGGAATGCCCCATATTCACTAGTTTCATGGAAATCCCTTGTTTTCTTTGATATTTATGTTACTCTAGAATAATTTCTAGTAAATTTTCATGATTTCCAAGACTACTAACTATATTAACAATATACAGGTTAATGTATGTCTGGATAGAAGAATGTGAGTAAATATTTAAGGATCTAAATAAGAGACTAATCAATGAACCTATAAACACATGGCCTACAAGTGGAGAAGGATTTGTGATATATATTTATACCTCAAATAAAGGATTGTGTTTTATACTCATGCCTATTATAATGGGATATCATACACCAAACAAAATCGATGATCCATGATAATAACTACTTGAAGCATGGTCTAGAGAGAAAATCTATGATATTTTCTTTAATGATTTTCCCACATTTCATCTATGGAGATAGTTGTTACATATAGACTGATCAATAGAATCTAAAGTATACATTTACATAGGAGGAGCTCAATATACATCATAAGAGGTGGTTAGAGAAAATAATAGACTAACATTTCCCTATTCAATACTATCTGGATAAGGAGAACAAGGTAGGTGATTCTCTTAGATGAAAACAACTTGTTACTCTATCCATGATGTCGATTGAGAAAGACCATATATTTATGGATATGAAAAGGATGAATATGAAAATCATAATGTAAGGGAATAAATTATTCCTTTAAAAAATTATTTATCTTACTTCTATTAATGATAAAATTGTGGAGGTATAAAAGAATTATCTAGAGCTCAAAAAATTGGTGAAATTAGTAAAGGAAGGGAAGGCTAATGATATCAACATTGATGAAAATGGTGTGATTCAATTTAGAACTAGGATTTTTGTGACATTAACACCTAAAATAAATAATTATATACTAGATAATGTGAAGAACTCATATTTTTTCAATCCATACTAGATGTCCCAATATGTATTTTGACCTTCATGAACACTTCTAGTGGGAAAACATGAATAAGGAGGTTTATTAGTATATCTCAAGATTATTAATATATCAGTAAGTTAAACTAGAGGAAAATTAGTCCATGGGGATTGTTATAATAATTTCTTATACCTATGTTGAAATGGTAGAACAAACGCATGTACCTTTTCACTATTCTCTGAATACATCCAAAGACACAATGTGATATGGGTTTTGGTAGATCGAATCACCAAGACTGTCTACTTCAAAACTATTCACCATGATTTCACAGTTAAAAAATATGAGAAGATATATGTAAATATATTGGTGTAGATTTATGTTTTTACACATTCAATCATATATAATTGTGATATGAGGTTCACATATAATTTCTAGAGAAGTCTTCAATATTATATGAATACAGAATTGAATATCACTATGACCAATCACCGCTAAGGCTAGTGTTTAATCTGAAAAGACTATTCAAAATCACAAGGATATAATGATAGATTTATATATATAATTTATAGGTGGATAATATAACCAACCACCATTATTTGAGTTCTAATACAACAACATATTTCACACAAGTATTCAAAATAGATCCATATAAAGCTCTGTATGGTAGGTGATAAAAAACTCCTCCTTGTCTGGATGAAGTTGTAAAATGAAAGCCTCTTGGACTTGAGATTATAAAAAAGATAAAAGGGAAGATTATATAAATTAAAAAATATATGAAAAATACTCATAATCAGTAGAAATTCAATTATGACAACCATTGAATGGAGATCAATATTGAAGGCAGAGAAAAAAATTCTTTCGAATATCAACATGGAACAGATTATTGTTTTTTGGAATGAAATGGAATCTTATATTTAGGTACAGTGTCCCCTTTGATATCCTTTCTCTCATAAGAGTAGTTTCCATATCGACTTTAAATTACACAAAATATGGTATATGTTAAGGAATTCTTCCATGTATATCTTTTAAGGAAGTACATTCCAAACCCCTGACACAAACTAAATCAAGAGGTGGTAGAATAAGATGATTAACTATTATATTATGATCAGTTGGTGATGATATTGAACCACAAAAAGCAAGTTATAAGAAACTAGTTAAATCACATCGTCAAAGTACTCTAGAAGAACAATAAATATTATGAGAAAAATGGGAACTAGAGGGAAAAAACATGATTAAATAAACCTATTCTCAACAGATAATATGAGTAGATATTTCCTAGATAATATTTCTAAAGGGACAATAATTTAACATCCAATAGTTTATATATGATAGTTTTTTAAATTTTTTATTATTATAAAATATTATGCACATAAAAAAAATAAAGAAACCAAAAACACTTTATTTCATTAATGAGTATCATTGAATTAATTGTAAATTAAACCCATTAATATTAGAAATATTATACTGGGAGAAATAATATAAAACAAAAAAAATTACAATGGGAAAATATGGATCGCCCTAATCTAATAGAATCAATTCTCACATAAAAAACACTTTTGAAATGAAACTAAATATTATCAAACTAATCAATATTTTTTAAAATAGAATTATAAATCCATGAGAGAAACTAAGGTGAATAATGAATGAATGAATACAATATTTTTTATAAGATTTAATTTGATTTTTTAAATATAAATGTGATCATTACTATAGTAACCTGGCCTTTGGTAATTGTAATATGGCCAATTGAATAATATTTTGGACTCAAAACAATAAAATTTAATAAAAATAATACTTTTCATGAATTATTTAAGTAAAAATAAATATTATAAATCTATAAAATAAATATCATTATTTAAAAATGAAGGAAAATAGAAGCACATTTTTAATAAGTTGTATTATAATGTATTCCATAAGAATCAACAATTTTATATTAAAAATTAAAATATAAATTGTTTGAAAATTTTTCTAATAAGATATGATTAATTTTTTAAATCATCACATGAATATTTTTTAAGGGATATAATTTAGTAATGTTGTGAAATACTTGAGTATTTAGATGAATTGTAAAAAGGATGTTTTTCATAATTGGTGTATCATAAATTACATCATTTATGATGAAATATTGATTTAGTATTGTATATATTTTTAGGTTTGAAAAAATTATATTTAGTTTGGGAAATGATTTATTAAAATATAATAAACATGTTTTCCAAACGTAAAAATTACTTTCCAAATCCTAATGTCAAAAGAGTTCTCGTAAAATGTTAATTTTTTCCACATTCCATTTAAATAAACTAAATGTAATTTTAATAATAAAGGTGTTTAAGGAAAAAATGGTATGAAAATGCTTTAATTTTAATATCACAAATTAAGAAATATAATCCAATGATTATAATTGATTTATAGTATGAAAATTAAATTCTGGATTAATGTTTTAATAAATGTATTTTTATTATTCAATAGTTGTAAAAGTGATTAAATAAAGTAAGATTTATGGTAAAGGGATTCTAAATCCCAAAACAATTCATTCGGGTTATTTCATATTTCAAATTTATTTATGTATGAATGTTATTTTAATATCCAAAATATATTCTTTAAATATTATTTCTCTTTTATTTTTGGGACATACATGTTTCTACACATCTAAAATTATTTTTTATGCATTTACAATGGTTTTTCAAAAATTACTTCATTTTAAAAAACATTACTTGAATCCTTTAGATTGTTTACTCATTTATTGAATGAAAATGATATTTTAATCAAAAGTATGATCTTTATTATTCATTTTGTAATCCTAAATTTAATTTCATGATCTTTGATATGTGAAATTTATATGGAAACCCATTCCTTTCCATGGTTTATCTCATGAATATGATTGTTAGAAATCCTTTGTAGAATGCACGATTAAGTGCATTTATGATGAAATATGTGGGACTAGAATTATATGGCCCTATAATGAATTGGGCAATGTGACGTATCTCATGATATAATGTGTATTATGAGGGAACGTGATGATATTTTTTTTACAGTGATGAGGTTATGATTTATGAACATATGCTATGCGTGAACATGATGACATATTTATTCTAAACTATTTGTGATGTTTGACCACTATGGCATGATGTTCCATTGTTATGCTTGTTCCACGTTCCATTTGATGATAAAATTCTTTACACATGATATTTATAAATATCCTATTCTTATTATATGATTATATTTATTATTCTTATCCATGTACTATGTATTCATATCCCTTATTCATCGTATAATTATTATTTTAGCTCCAAAATTCATTGATATATATCCTCATGCGATTACAAGTAAAAATGATAAATAATTCCATTATAAAAATAAATACAAATGATTTTAATTATTATTTTTGTTCTTATTATGTACATGTGATATATGGGTCTAATTTTTCCAAATACACTAAACCATTGGATCATAGATTTGTAACCACTTAATGTTTATTATCTTAATAATTATGTAATAGTCATATAAAAAAATGATAGGTCTCTATATTTTGTGAAAAAAATTGACAAAATAATGGAGGAGTGAATATATCAGTATTAGTACTAGATGTGGGAATTATACCTTTAATTTTTTAGATGTATTTATATATTATGATGTTACATGATTTTGAATGGCTCTTTTGAAGAGTTTCACGTAATGTATATTTGGTCATCTTCATTAAATTTTGACATTAGCATTATTTAAGGCGTATTTTCAATGGAATTCCATGATTTTGGGACACATGGATTGAAATTAATGAGGATCAAATTCAATGAGGGTGTATAAGTTTTGAAGGATTAGAAATTAATTATTTGGACTCCATTAAATCACCCATTAAAATTATTAAATTAACAGATAAAGGATAAAATTATAAATTAAGGAATAGAAAATCCATAAAAAATATTCCAATGATTTTTTATCATAAGAGATAGTATTACCATAGGGTGGGTAATTCATTAAAATGAAATGTTTTTTCGTTTCTAACATATTAATTAAATTAAAGAAAAAAAATTATCAAATTTATTTTCTACTATTTTACAAGTTTCATATCAAAATGATAGTATGCTAGAAACCAAAAATCATACACTATTGGAAATTTTGTAATTCTTGGCAGTTCATTTGTGATGGGATCCCATTGTAAATACCCTTTTGCGTTGGGTTCCCGTCACAAATGACCCGTTGTAGAAAACGACATCACAAAAATAGTTTTTTGCGAAGGTCAATCTCAAAAATTAAATATTGGCGATGGTATGTGTACATATAGAAAATAGATTCTTTTTTTTAAAATACATTTTTACGAAGGCCAGTCACAAATATTTTTCACGACGGGACATGCATCATATACTATTACAGATGGTTCCTGTTGCAAATAGTCTCCAATACTATTTGTGATGGCCCCGTTGAAAATAGTGTAAAAAATAAACTAATAATTATAATATCATTAATATTAATGAAATATTTATATTAATATTATTAAATTAATTGAATTAAAAAATAATAAAATAAAATTCATATAATAAAAAAAAATATTGATAATATGAAAATAATATTATTAATAATATTAATATTACTAATATAATCAAATTTATAAAATAATAAATTCTAAAATAGTAAAAAATAATAAATACTAAAATAAAAAAAATTAAATATTAAAATAAAATAATAAATTAATAAAAAATAAAATAAAAAATAAAAAATAAAAATGCATTATTCACAATAATATAAAAACGCTCTTTATAAAAATGTTGATAGTTAATATTAAAATAAAAATTTACATTCAAATTTTTTATCATAAAAAATAAATAGATCATAGAGGGGGAGGGTCTTCTGGATGAGATGGTAGAGGGAACTCCATCCCTAAACCACGAGTCATATATCACATATACTCCAAATTCTCCTAATCATACCTTTACTTCCTTATATACATCTCCTCCAGCATCTCCTGCTAATACTACTACTATTTTAGGAACTCTTAATGTTGTTTCCACTTCTATTGATACATCTGCTCCTGATCCATGCACATACTCTCTATAATCTCACTATAAGCTCATATATTCTCCTGATGATGTACATCATATGATGATGACTCTCCACGAGCTCCACTCTAGTTCGATGCTGACATCCCTGAATTTCCACAATAATCCCCATGCGTCAATTAATAGGTGATACCAACAACATGGCCTTTCGTGGAGGCATATTGTTTTGCCTACGTCATGGTCGACTCATCTAATCAGTGGGCACTGGTCTGAGCATCAGTCTCATCCCGACTCTCAGTCTCTGTGTTAGATGATGCAGCCACATATAAATCCTTCAATTGAAATTTAAAAATAAAATACTTAAAATATTATTTATTTTTATGTTTTAAACTCAAAAATAAAATATACTGACCACAACCTGACACTAGAGAGCATCTCTAATCTCTCAGTGGTCATATCACTATACATAATCCTATAAACATCAAAATCTAAAATATTGGGTTGTTCTATTTCCTATATGATTATAAAATAAACCATTAACATTTAATGTTATATAAAATATTTAAAAAAACTAATTACCATTTCCTCTCTATGAGTACTAAAAGTATGATTACCGGCTCAATGTGTCACCTCTTATCTCCCTCAATTTTGTAGACCTACCCATGATCTCCTCAAAAAAATATCATCCAACCAATTTGAATATAATACATCCCAAATCATAGATGAAATGTAATTAGGTTGGTGGTTATGACCAGACTCATCAAACATTGTCACTCATACTTTGTCCATTGTTTTCCTTTTAAAACTGTGCAACAACTGACAGAAATGCTGATGCATAGTTTTATTTGATTCCTTCCAGATATCCCCACGTATAATCTCATCAATGTGATACCATAAACCCTAAAATTAATTAATATCTCAATGTATTAATTAAATTAATTCCAATATAAATATTATTTATTTATGTACCATCCTATGATTTAACATGCGATGTGATACATCCACGGGAATTAGTTCTCATGAGACCCGTGCATCAGATTTTTTTTTTGAACATTATAGAGCCCCCCTTCCCAGTAGCTATAGGCATAAAACTATGAAAAAAGAACAAATAATCAAACAATAATATTATAAATAAATTATTGAAAACTAACTAAAATAAATATTTAAACATACCTATGTATTCATGGATCGATGCCAAGACACGTAAATCGCTCGAGGGTCGAGTTATGAATCATTAACCAGACAAGCCCACACCCATTACGTGTCCCCCTTGATCCTCCATTAGTCTAACTGTCAGATAAACAAACATTCTTCCCATCCTAACGTAGCTCATCTTCCTATAGCAGATGATACAGATCCTTGTCAATTTTAAACATGAAATTATTATTGTTAGTAATCAATTGAAAAAAACTATTATATATAGATATATATATTATATATAATTATAACCAGATTTTAACTATTTCAATGTTCATCTTTGTCCCCATATTCATATTTGATGACATAAATGTCTTTATATTCCTCCTCAGCATCATCAACTTCCATATGAATTTCATTTTCATCATCTCTGGTCATTTGAAATTCATTTGTAACGTAACTAACATCATCATAACCATTTACCCTTAATAGTGGGGTGTCATCTTTGATATCCATTTTTCTTCACGAAAAATATGGATTTGGAGAAGTCTCCTGATAAATTTTAATTCCTTCTACTTCAGCGGAACCACATTCACATCGAGTAAACAGATTTTTCTACAGATTGAAACTTTATTATGCTCCACCAATCTATCAACTCTCTATATGTAGCACAATATTTTTAATAATAAATTTTATGATCTTGATTAGATAGTAAAAATTGTTTATTTACTACTAGAATACTTATATATTTAATACTAATGATTCCATGGGTAGGATGAAAATAAAAGCCTCTATCAACATCAAACCATTGAAATTTAAATATTTTAATGTAATGTTTTCTTAGATAACATAGTTCAATAATTTCTTCTAAAATGTCATAAAAGTAAACATCAGTTTCCCTATGTTGATATCCTCTCAAGAAAAAATTTCTACTAATTGTTTCATATGATTCCCCATATTCACACTTGTGAAATCAAAATCCATTCACAACATATTTATTATAATATTTAACCATTTTTTGATGGTGGGTTACTCAATACATGAAATCAATTATCAATTTTATCATAGTTTTGAGATACATGAAAATTTGAAAATATTTATTAATATAATAGATAATAAATTTATTTTTTTTGTTAATCCAAAAATAATTTATCTTTCTAGTCTTTGAAAATAATATGCATTTTTTCCCACAGTTCTTTTGGAGAAGATGTTGTAATTTGTGAATGTTGTTTCTTGATGTTATTATCATATAACCTATAAATAAAATATGATTAATTTATAGAAAAAATTATTATATAATATGTGATAGGAGAACTCACTATACAAATTGTTTCATTTATTCACAGTTGAGCAGAACATATGTTAGAGCTCTTTGATTTTCATCATCTGAAATCAATTGTTCATGAACTCTATTGGAGCTATGTTTAGGTTAATTGAAAACTGATAATTGATTTTCCTTTTCAAAATCAACAATTCTTTTGTTATGGCTCATATGGTTGTGTGTTGATAGATTTTTAGATTCGAAGTAATGAGAGCAGAAAAAAAAAGAAATTTCCTCTTTCAAATAATCTTTTACAATTAATTCTTAAATTGAGGTATTGTTATGTAATTTTTTCGTCAATTTCAACATGCATCATTTGAATGGGTACATCAATCGAATCTATACTGTAAATCCACAATTTTCTTCATGTCGAAAATGTAATATCAAAATTTCATTTTAGTAAAAAAAACTCGGATGTGATTTTTTTGTTGTTTATATAAATTATAACATCTTCTTGTAGTGTTCCTAATGTATCATAATGACTTTTCACCAAAAAAAAGGTCTCCAAAAAAATATGATATGCCTATTAGCGCATCCCAAAATATAGAATTCAACATACCTCTGAATCCAATTATAGTAAGTCTTTCCATTATAACATTATATTCATGACTTTTAATCCCATAATATGTCCATTTCTAAAACATCTGTAAAAAATGGAAGCATAAACCTCTAGAACTCTCAAATCATTAATCCAATGACAGAAAAATAATCAACTATATTTAGAGAGTGTATAAGATGATTTTGGATTCATTAACTTATGTGATCTAATATTTTTAATCAGTTCAATTTGTGGTCACCTAAAAATTTGTGAAATATCTACTTGGGCCTTTACATTATCTTTGGTCTTACCTGGTGAATCAAAAAATAAATGAAAAAAATTATCCAAACATTTCTTATAAATATTCATGAAATCAAACATGTGATGTGCCGTCAAAACAAACCAATATGGCATATCCCAACAAATGCTCTATTTTATCCAATTATGTTCTTTCCCAAAGCCATCAATTTTTTGTTGGTTTATTATTGGTCAAAATGTTATATAAGGTAATGAAGAGATAATTGAATTTAACTTTGTATCTGCTATCATTTTTGGAGGCCCATCTCTTTGTATTGTTCATTTTTTGAAATTATATTTGTTCCTCCAAAAAATAATGATCTGTTGGAAAGAATCTGGGATGATAGTAAAAAAACAAGGTTTTTTTTCATTGATGATCATAAATACTTTTCTATCTCTAATACAGTACATATATGATTTTGGATCATGTGTAATCTGGCCAGATAACATTCCATATGTTTGGAATTCTATAATTATCCACATCAATGATTCTTTCAACAAGAAATTTTTTACAGTGGAAACATCAAATGTTTTTTCAGCATTACTCTATAATTAATTTAACTCATCAATCATTAGTTTCAAATAAAAAAATATTATTTTATGGATGTACTGGAATTTATATGGTAAAAAAGATATATGGTTAATTCATCAATATTCAAGGAGGTAAATAGTATGGAGTTGTAAATATTTTCCAACATCAATAATAATTACTATAAGAACCACATGGATAGAAACCAATAGTAGAAGACCCAATCTCACAAATTATGATTCTAAAGAAAAAGACAGATGAAATTGGTCAAACTGTGTCCCGACCCATCCCACGGGGCCCAGACGTGACTTCCCCAAACCCGCCTTCCATTGGCCAGGGGTTGGTGACTAGCACCTGAAGACTTTTCCCAAATAAGGAAGGAATTGATTTAGAGATCTATACACACATAAAAATGGAAACTGAATTAAAAAACCAACAAAATAATTGTATAACCAAGAGAGTAATGCACAACCACAAGTACCACTGTAAACTGAAAACAGTGGTATAGAATAAAATCCCTAGAAATTGAAAAGGAAGTAACTAGTTGTCGCATTTGCCATGGATCTCTACCTAGAGGGTAATAACGATAAGCTTGATTTTTAATAAGGGGATCCCGACTGCTCCAGTCCCACAAAGCTCCATCATGTCCCGAACGTCCAAAGTCTGCCTCAGAGTGTCAGTAGTCAACACCAGAGATATAAGTGAGGGCATAGACCATGCAGGGGTTAGTATAACAACTCGGTAGGGGTCCCCGAGACCCCCCGAAGATCTCACGGTAATCCACAAAAGAAAACAACACAAAAATTACACATAGGTAATCTCTCAATCATGATCTAAATAATGATGCACAAAGGAAAAGAGACAGTTCACATTAACAGTATCACTTCAAGGAAACTGGTACATGGATGACTAGTCATAAATCAAGAGCATCCTATACAAAGTAACTCTACAGTTTAACTATATGGGTCACTCTATGATGACCCATATTGGTTTCTAAATGCTGACCCTTATTGGACTCTGGTGATGACCCTTATTGGTCACCAGTGTTGACCTGTATTGGTCGCCAGATGCTGACCCGTATTGTTCTCTGGTGCTAACCCGTATTAGTCGCTGGTACAGAGGTTGGGATTTTTAGTCGTACAACAAGATCATCCCACTCTTGAGTTTTTTATGCGGACCCATAATGGTCGCTCTTCTTCTTCATGTCCCATCCAGCCACTAGATTCCCACACGAAGCATTCCTGGTCTCCGAATGACTCTACTCCATAATCCATTGGTCATATTTAAACTTGTACGAAGTCACAGATAAAGCATACCCAAGAGACTGCCCCGTCATAGGTGTCCAACCTGACAAAATAGTGCCTTGATCGGATGCCCAGTCTATGAGATATGAGCACATTTGTAAAATGGTCATGGTTGGATTCAAGTCTGATTCAACCTATGTCGCACGTAAAACTCCATAAAAACCCATATAGAGTATCTCTAATGGACTGCCCTATCAAAATTGTTCTTATTCCATAGACGGTGCATCAATCGGACGCCCGACCTGTTAGTTACAGCTCTTTCTGTGAAATGGGGGTGGCTGCACCCCAGTCTGGCCCGACTCAGTTCGGCACACTAGAATATACTAAAGGCACCATTTCCCAAAATGGGTCCCCACACCACTGAAGGAATGTAAAAAGGACACCATTTTTGTCAGTTATGGGTGTTCCTTTATTCGGGGGCCTGTTGGGTAAGGGCTCGGTTTGACTCAGTCAGGTCGTCCCGAAGAAACAGGTCATGAGGTCTACCTGACCCCGCCTAGGTCCATCCCATTAAGGTTCAACCCGATTCACTGGTTACGGACTGTTGAGTTTGGACCAGCTATTTCATGGTCCCGGGCTGCGGTTGGCCTGGCTCGTCTGGTGGGGCACGTCCCACATGCGCTAGCCCGTAGGGACGCTGGTCCGGCCTGTTCGGTCAGCACGAGGTCAGGCCGACCAACTAAAGGAAGATGTTGTAACCAACTCGCCCTATGAATGAAGGGCCATTTCATCTAGCTGATGGGGGTGTTGCCCCACTACATGCAATGGTTGGCCAAGTGTCTGACCAGTCTCCAGCCGATGCGGCGCGGCGCGAGATAGCATCTCCCCCTCCTGCTGCGCCCTGCGGGCCATGGCTGCTACTATCGGAGGCTCCTGTGGTCACCACCATTCTCTTGCACGACTAGATTGGTCCATTGTGGTGTGTGACGGTGCCCCACCTCCCCACTTCCCATGTCCATTTGTTCTAGTCCTCCAACGACCACCACTGGCCGACACTAGCATGGCGCACCCGTGGTTCTTTTCACAGGACACCTGACATTCTCCGGTGTTACGTACTTGGTGTTCTCTGCTTCTACAAGTCTCTCGGGTCACCAGCGCCACTGTGTGAAAACAATATCTTCCTTTATGTCACATCGTCTTACCACACAAGGGAAATGAAAGAACAAAAATATCAGCAGTGAGTTTGGGCCTTTTTAGGATTGGCCCATGCACTCCGTGTTAGTATTTTAACAAGGGGTGTTAGAAACACTAAGATAATTTAGAAATAATTCCTGACTTGTAACCTCGGATCAACCTATCGTTTTTAACGAATGATCCATAGATCAAAAGATTTATCAATTGATCTGCATTCTACATATCAATCAGTAACGGGGAAGGAGGAATATCACAATATCAAAAACAAAAACTTGTACATGGATGAGACGTCTACTGATGATGATCGATGGAACCTCATTCATCATTTTCATTAGTTTGTGATTCAATGGCACTCCTCACCAATCTCTGAATTTAGTGTCGTCCTCCAGGTGGATGTTGTTGTTGGAATTTTCCAGAGTATCCTCACTTGAAGAGGTTGTTCCAGAACCCCACACTGATCTCTATTTAAATAGGAGGGGGAAATGTGAGTAACACATTGATAAAATTAATGAGGTTTGTTAAATAAATTAATAATAATATTTTAATTCACAATAATTTAGGTATGTATTTGATATTTCAATCCATTAAATGGCTTGACAAGTCACTGGTCCTGCCAATGTGGCTCATCAGTTAAAGAAAAAGAAGAAAATAACAATTACATGTTATTATACTTTTCTTTAAAATGTCCAACAACTATATTTTTCTACCAACCTACAGTGGTCTACGTGAAGCCTCCCTTAAGCAAATCATGGCACTGTGGATTCAACAGTGTCCTCAAATTTTTAATCCAAGAATTTTTTCAAAAGATAGAAAACGTCACATGCACGTTTAATGAATGTAACATAAAAAATGATTAAAAAACCATTTTGGGAACACTGGGCCTCAGAATCATGTGAATTCAACTTTTTCAGACTCGAAATAATCCCAAATAATAAAAAAATATTACATGGAATTTTCGGAGTCTTTACATTATCCCCACCATGGGGCTTCACCTCCCCAAAATCAAATAAAGGATACAAAAACAAACAGGTGTATTTGCCACTCATATGAGCCTCTCGTTCTAATGTGATCTTCTAGATATTCCCATACTACCACAGAATTTCCACCAGGGGTATCGACTGACCAAGAAATATCTGGTCATGTCGATCCTCTATCTCCTCCTGGTACTCTGCAAAAGTCACCTCATCGTCAATCTCCATCTCTCCATGGTCGATGACATGTGAATTATCATGCACATATCTACTCAGATAGGATACATGGAAGACATCGTTCACCCTCTCCAACTATGGATGTAGTTCCAAGTGGTACGCCACCCTGAAAATCTTATGACGTAGCAGGAATGGTCCGATATAACTCGGTGAGTGTTTTACACATTGGCCAAATCTCCATAGTCCCCATTGAGGGGAGACTTGAAATAATATGTGGCCCCCACCTATAAATCCAGTGTAATCTATTTCCAATCACAATATTAATTCTTTTGGATCTGTGCAATATTAATTCGCTCTCAGATGACCTGCGCCTTCTAAGTGGTAGCATGTACCGTCTCTAGTCCCATGAGTGCTAACTCTCCTAGATCCATCGAACACAATGGAAATATTCAAGGTCTTCTATACAATGCCTCAAAATGGTCCATACTAATGTTGTAGTGATAACTGTTGTTGTTGGAGAACTACACCACGGGTAAGTGGTCCTCCCAACTACGACCAAAATCTAAGACACATGCATGAATCATGTCCTCCTTGGTCTAGATGGTACACTAAATATGACCATCTCTTTGCATGTGTTATTAAGAAAATATTAGTCCCAAAATCCTCATGCTGTCCTTTCCACAACCAGAATGTGAAGCGTGCATCACCATCTGAGACTATCATTGAAGGGACCCCGTGAAGTCGCATTATCTCTTAATCATAGAGACGCCCCAAGATCTCTACCGAAGCTTCTCAAAAGAAGTAAGGTAGTGGGTCGACATGGGGAGTTGGTCAATTATCACCTAGATGGTATCATTCCCTCTAGACATACGTGGTAACCCTATAACGAATTCCAATGATAACCCTTCCCACTTCCACTCTAGTATCTTGAGGGTTGGTTCAAGCCTGCTGGTACCTAGTGCTCAACCTTCAATTTCTAGAAAGTGAGACATATAGAAACAAAATATGACACAACTTTCTTTATCCCTGGCCACCAGTACTGACGCAGGAGGTCCTAATACATCATCATCACACCAAGATATTCTTCCAAGGGGGATGTATAGAACTCCCTCAACACCTAATCTCATAGATCCACTGGTACAACTGTATGTCCAATTAAAATAAAATCATGCTCCCCACCTTCAGAATATCTGTTAGGTGCATGGTCTGAGGATATCTAAGAATACATAGTCTCAGAGCTTATGTCTTTGATTTACGCATCCTTCACTCTATGAAATAAGTGGAGGGTCAACTACCATGGAATGGAGGTAAACTATATTATCTCTATCCACGTATGATATGTAAAGCGAGGATAACTGCTTTGAAGCCTCGTTCAGTAGCTGCAAACTCGATCTCCAGCTAAGTGAATATGCCACTATGTTCCCCTTCCTAAGAGTATAGAATATCCCAAATTCATTTTCCTGTAGGAACTCTAGCCAATTTCGATGTCTCAAAGTCAAATAATTATCTGGGAAGATATATGTGAGACTCTTTTGGTCTGAGTAATCAAAGAACTGCTCACTCATCATGTAGTGTCACTACATATTCAGTGTGAAGACTACTGTAGCCAACTCCAAGCCGTGAGTCACATAATTCTTCTCATGAGGCCTCATCTGTCATGATCCACAAGAAATAACTACATCAACCTTCATTAATATGAAATTGAGTCTGGTCCCTTATGAATCACATTAAACCACGTAGTCAATGCCCTCCTCCATCAACATCAGGAGTGGAGCACTGGTCAAAATCTGCCTCAGCTGTTGACAGCTCCATTTTCATTTCTCTGACCACATGAATGGTTTTCCCTTCTTCTTCAAGGAAGTCATAAATTCTTCTACTCTGGATAAATTGGGAATGATCCTCCGATTGTATCCTATTAATCCAAGGAATATTCCCACATCAATAAAACTCATGGGTGGCTCCAAAGAAAGTACTTCCCTGATCTTTATTGGATCCACTGCAAATCTAGCCTCTAGGATGATGTGTCCCATAATGTGGACATTCCATATAAATAATTCACACTTAGCGAGTTTGTCATATAACTATTTATCCTAGAGTGTGTCCCAAACTATCCTCAAATGTACAATATTCACTTCCTCGGACGTTGAGTACACAAAGATGTCCTCGATGAAGGCCATTACAAACTGATCTTAGTAGGTCTGG
This sequence comes from Viscum album, assembly GCA_963277665.1. Classification (NCBI taxonomy): domain Eukaryota; kingdom Viridiplantae; phylum Streptophyta; class Magnoliopsida; order Santalales; family Viscaceae; genus Viscum; species Viscum album. The sequence continues at coordinate 674,771,675 of OY728133.1, forward strand.
AAGATCCTATTCATTAGACCCATGAACACATCAAGGTATTTCATCATGCCGAATGGAATCACAAGGTATTCATAATGTCCATACCAACAACTAACAACTGTCATTCAGATTTCATCATCCTGCACACGAAGCGGGTGATAGCATGATCTCATTTCTATCATCGAAAACCACTTCGCTCCTTTCAACTGATCAAAAAGATCTTCCATCCTTATAAGAGGATACATGTTCTTCATTGTCACCTTGTTTAAGTGCTGGAAGTCCACAAATAGCCTCAAACATCTGTCTTCCTTCTTAGAAAACAACACCGTGTATGACCATGAAGAAAAATAGGGCCTTACGAATCTATTCCTCTATAAATCCTCCAACTGTACCCTCAGCTCTCAGACCTCCATATGGGCCATCCAATATGCTGGTGTAGATATCATTGTTGTTTATTGGTACATGTCGACGTGGAAGTCTACCTCTCTATAAAGAGGTAGTCCAGGAAATCATTTGTAAATATTTCCCCATACTCGTCCACCATCGCTACGAACAGTGGAATCACCTCATCCACCATGTCGAAGATCATGAAAGATGGATAATATGTATTCAGCTGCACTCTTCTGATCACAAGTCCATCTCATGCGGCTCTATTTTACTTCTCACTAATAAAGGAAAACTGGCCCCCATCTCTATGTGTATATTGCACTATACGTCTCAAGCAGTCAATCTGTGCGAGAAATGCTGATAGCTAGTGAATGCATATAATGACGTCATAGGGATTCAACGCTGCTACTAGAAGATTCCATCTAAACCCCACCCCTCTGAGAGAATTATCACAATTTTAGAACCAATGTGGGACCGCTAAGTCTCCTCCCTATAAGAGTATCCAAATGCAATGATCATGCTAAAATCTCAGTCGGAATCTCATAGTCCTAAACTATGTCTGCGGGATGGATAGAATATCTAGCACCTGTCTCGATAGGCATTGCTTCTAAAGTAGAGAAGAATTATATCGTACCTCGTATCATCTCAAGGACGTCTGTATTATCATCCTATACTACCTGAAGCCGGGACTGTCCCTATCTACCTTCTCTCTGAACTCATGGTGGATCACTTGGGGTTGTGGTGGTAGTTCTTGGTGACCCCAACCACCAACCAAAGAACATCCTGCTCCCTTTACTGGTCCACCTCCTAGCTGAAGCTCATTCTCCTTCCGTTGATGCTGCCACGGTGGCCCCGCTAACATCTTTCGATCATCTACGAGGTGATTCAGACAGTCATGAGCTCTATTACCCTACCCCCACATGAAAAATATATCATTCCTCATTGGTGGATTCCTCGTCCTCTTTAGCCTCGCACCTCTAGCCCTGCGTACCCGAGTCGTACTCCGGAAGGTCTAGGCTATATGTGATGTTGAGTTTTCTGTCTACTACTAGTTTTATATGACTCTGCTACCCATCGTCCAGTAGGGGCTCTCACAGTCGGTGCCTACTGGGCAGAGAAGCTCTTTGTCAACAAATCTCTCTCTAGCACCCCATCCTACATCAGAATGATGAGATAAATTATCACAACTCTGATCTATCCTCGAATACCCTTATCAAAGGTCGGGGGCCTAAATTTCGGGTCTCGTACCCTGTAGGTGTAGTATCTGGAGAGGTCATTAAATATCATCGAGTACAGAGGCATAGTATGGCTACCCTAATACAGATTCAACAGCTCCTGAATACACACAGATCATAGTGTAACTAGGATGAACATACCATGAAAAGGATCTCATAGTCAGGACAAGTGATGGCCGTACCCCCATGCAACTATAGTGTCAAGATCCTACATCCTCATGAAGAGCCCTGAAGAAGTCTAGTGGACAAGATCGCCATCTACTCAGTGGGTGTCCCTACTAAGAGAAAGACCTGAAATCCAACATCATGCCAGTCCTCGACTACCTAGGGGTCCTTCTCGGCTCGAAACCTCAGGAGCCTCTATATATGGAACTCATGCACTGTGTTCAGCTGAGATGCATGATCCACTGGTAGCATATGCTACTCAACGGGTGGTGGTGATTTTGGTAAACCCCTCGAAGGTGCCATCTATGTGAGTGGACTTTGTATTGATGCCTCTTTGCACAGTGGGCCACTATCGTGATCTCTAACCAGAATGCTGGCTGGATATCTTTTTGGAGGCATCCTGTAAGAAACAGATGCACCATGTTCAATAAGATATATATGGTGAGAAGAATAAATAATGATCAAGAAAACTTTTCAAAACACTGGAAGCTGGTGTTTTCATGCATCGAGTCAGAAAACAGAATTCAGGGTCTTGGTGTATTAATACGTCAGCCATTGCACAAACACTAGACTCCCTTTACTGAATTATGAACCCAAGACACATTACACAATTGCCTCATTAAATGTATACTCATATTTCGTTTGGTAGAACTAACCACCCTTTGATACAACATTTTCATGACCCTTCACACAGGGCCAGGATGTGACTACCTCAATCCTGCCTTCCATAGGCCTGGGGTTGGTGACTATAACCGGAAGGGTTTTCTTGAACATGAAGGAATTTCATTTGAGATCTTTACATACTCAAAAATGGAAACTAAAGTAAACAACCAACAAATGCAAGGTATAACCATGATAGTAATTTATAACCACAAGTAAAACTGTAAACTGAATATAGTGAGTTGAAATAAAATCCCAAGAAACTGAAATAGATGTAAATAATTAGCGTATCTTACCTCGACCTCTACCTGGAGGGTAGTGGTTGTATGCCTGAATTCAAAGAATAGGATCTCAATTGCTACCATTTCACCAAGCACCACCAAGTCCTGATCCTCCAAAGTCTTCCTCGGAGAGTGACTAGTCTGCACCAGAGACAAACGTAAAGGCGGATCCCATATAGGGGTGAGTATAATAACTATGTAGGGGACCCTGAGAACACCGAATTTCTCTCAGTAATCCACAAAAGTAAAAAATCATATGATATACCACAAATGTAATATCTCAATCCCGATCTAAATAATGATGCACAAAAGAAAACATACAACTCACTCTAATGGTATAACTTCATGGTTACTGGGATAGAGATGAAAATTCATAAATCTAGATCATCCTATCCATTGTAACTCTACTGTTGACTAGTATAGGTCACTATATTCTGACTCATATTGGTCGCTAGATGTTGACCCGTATTGGTCGCTGGTGCTTACCCGTATTGGTCCCTTGTGATGACCTGTATTGGTCGCTAGATGCTGACCCATCTTGGTCGCTAGATGATGAACTGTATAGGTCACTAGTGACGACTCATATTGGTCAGTGGGACAGAGGTAGTCATGATTATTCATACAGATATATCATCACAATATGTAGTTTCTGATGTTGACCCGTATTGGTTTCTCTTCTTCTTCATGTCACAACCAGCCACTGGATTCCTGAACGAAGCAAGCTAGATCTCCAGAAGACTCTTCAACTCAATCCATCATTCATATTTCAAATACTAAAATGTACCAAACAAATAATACCCAAAGGACCACCCCATTATAGGTGTCTCAACGTGATAGATGGCGCATCGAACGGACACCCGCTCTGTGATTTAAGGGAACTTTTTTATAAAGGGCCCGGTTGGATTCAAGTATGATCTCACCATGGTCAAACATTAAAATCATTTAAATCACACTTATAGTATCTCCAATGGACCACTGTTTCAGAAGGTTCCTTTTGCCGTAGACAACACATCGATCGGACACCTGTTCTGTTAGTTACACCCCTATCAGTAAAACAGGTGTGATCATACCTCGGTTATGACTGCCTCAGTTGGGCTCGAGAGAATATGAAAAAGTGACTTCTTCTCAAAAGGGGTCCCAATTCCACTGACGACATTGCAAATAGGTACTTGTTTCGTTAGTTACATGTGTTTCTTTATTCGGGGGCCGATTGGGTCTGGGCTCGGTCCGACTTGGTCAGGCCGGCCCGACGCAATGGGTCCCAGGGTATACCTGACCCCACCTATGTCCGAACCGTTATAGGTTATCCCGGTTCACTGGGATAAGCCCATCGAGGTCGGCCGGGCTGGATCGCGGGCCGGGGTTGTGGTTAGTCTAGCCATCTGGGTGGGGCTCGGCCTACCGGTGTTGGCCCGCTGGGCCGGCCTGCGTGTGGACCGGTCATCCTGATGGCGAACCGTGTCTTCAGCTGGACTCGTGGATGTGAGGATATTTCATCCTCCAAGTGGGGCACTACCCCACCGCATTCAATAGTCGGCCTGGTGGCCGACTGGTCTCCAGTTGACGCGGCGCAACATGGGCCCACAAGACGACTTCCTACTGCGACCTGCTGGCCGCGGGTGCTACCACAGGGGGTGACTACGGGCACCACCCTTCTCCAGCAAGGCAGAATCGGGCCGAATTCCTCTAGATAAGGGGATGCGTGATGGTGCACTACCTCCCGACCGCCCACGGATAGTTTTCGTGGGCCTCCTCCAGCCACTATCGTCCGCCGCCAGCATTAATCTCCATCTTTTCATTCCATGGGACACAAGATGTGCTCTGGTGGACATTTCAGGGTGATTTCTGCACCTATGAGTTTCTTAGGTCACCGATGCCACCACGTGACATCTTCCTCTGCCTTTCAGACTCATTTCTATGTTGTGCACGGGAAACACAATAACAACAAGATCAGTGGCGGTTCTGGGCCTTGTTCGGATTGTCCTGCACCCTCTGCGTTTACGATTTATCAACGGGTGTTAGCAACAATCAGAGAATTTAGAAATAACTCTTTCCTTGTAACTCTGCATCAACCTCTTGTGTTTAAAAAACGATATGCGGATCAACCCATTGGTCGGTTGATTCGCGTTCTTCGTATAAATCAAGAACAGGGATGGGGGAATATCACAATATCAAAAAAACCATACCTAGATGAGACGTCTAATTCCAACCATCGATGGAACCTCCTTAGTCATTGTCGTCAGTTTGTGATTTAGTGGCGCTCATCACCGCTCATTAAATCTAGTCTCATCCTCCAGGTAGAAGTTACTGCAGGACTTAACTAGAGTTTCCTCACCTGAAGAAGTCATGCCAAATCCCACCCTGATCTCCTTATAAATTGGAGGGGAAATGTGAGTAATTTATTTAGGAAATAATGAGGTTCATTAAATGAATTAATGAAGCTATTCTAATCCACAAAACGGATTTAAACAGTTAATGGGTGATTCCATTAAATGGCTTGTCAAGTCACCAGTCCTTCCACCGCTGCTCATCCGTTGGAGAAAAAGAAAATAAAATAAAAAATACATGTTAATTTACTTTTCATTTAAAAGTCCAAAAACTAACTTTTTCTCCCGACCTACTATGGTCGAAGTGAATCCTCTCTTAAAATAATCCTAGCGATGTGGAAGTAATGGTGGCCTAATATTTTTTATCCAAGCGTCTGTTCAAAAGATAGAAAACAATGCCTGTGCATTTACTGAATGCAACGAAAAAAAAGCTCAAAAAAACATTTTGGGCACACCGGTCCTTAGAATCACACACCGTAAACATTCATAGAAAATCAATAATCCCAAATAAATAAAAATAATAACATGGAATTTTTCGGGTCTTTAAAAAATGTTTCAATGAATCACCATCATAGGGATGAATTAAGGTTTTAACAGTTAGAATATTAGATTCCTTCTATTACATTAATGATTATGTGTTCTGAGACATAAATAAATGCTTCAATCTGGGTGTATGATGGAAATATAAAAAAAAATTACATGAATCAATCCACAAATACTTTTTTAAGACTCTATATAACTCGATTGTACACCTGTGGGAAAACTCTGAAATGACTCATTTTCACCATATTATAAATGCAATCATTTGAATATGTATGAATATTCTGATAACCCAACCCAAATTACAAACCAACCTATTGTCCTCATAGATATTTGTGGGAAACACATTTTTCTTCAGGTAGTAGTGTTTTTACAAATGATAATAACTGGTCAAAACATATATTATAATTTATTAATAATTATTCTAATTTATTACTAGTTATTAATAATTATATCTAATTATAACTAATTATTAGGATTTATTAATAATTATTGCAATTTATTACAAATTATTTCAATTTATTGATAATTATTTCAATTTATTACTACTTATTACAATTTATTACTAATTATTACAATTTAGTAGAAATTAGTCAAATTTATTACTATGTTTAGAAATTTAATACTAATTTTTGTAATTTATTATTAAATGTTGCAATTTATTACTAATTGTTTCAATGTATTACTAATTGTTGAAATTTATTTGTTATTATTACAACTATTACTAATTATTTAAATTTACAATGAATTATTACAATTTATTACTAATTATTACAATTTAATACTAATTGTAGAAATTTAATACTAATGACTGAAATTTATGGGTAATTATTACAATTTAATACTAATTATTAAAATTTAACACTAATTATTATAATTTAATACTAATTATTACTAATTAATATAATAATTATTAATAATACATATTCAAACTAATCACCCATAGTTATTTATAAAAATAAACATATAAATTGAAAAATAATACTATTTAATTCAAAATTATTTGATCTACAGCTAATTAATAGTAACTATATTAAAAATTAATAAATTATTTATGAAATAAAAAATTGATAAATAAGTTTATACTGATTCTTTCGAAGGATATAATTTGTGAAAAATTCCCCAAAATAAAATTTAAACTATGAAAAATTTTGAGGGAAAAATTTTCACTAGATAAAGAAGATTAGATAATGGAATCGAGTAATGGAAAAAAACTGTTAGGTAATATATTTGTTATATTAGTTTTGAAGGTGTTATTTTTATGGGAAAAAAATTGAACATAGTAAATTTTTTTATGAGACCCATCACAAATACCCTTTAATTAGAAAAATTCTTTCGTAATGGAACTCGTCCCAAAAAGATCACATGTTGACATAATATCTAAAATGAGATGCATTTCCTGTCTCAAATACATAAAATCACATTGGGTATTTGCGAGAGGATACTATATCCCATCACAAATAATGTTTCCCATGTTTCGGTGAGAAAATCGTGCTAAATATTTTGCGACGGGAACCATCTACCCGTCGTAAAAGCCTTATTATTTGCAATGGGAAAGTTCTCATGTCACAATTTTTTTTCCAAATGAAATATTGCTATGTGATACTGACTGTCAAGAATAACCCATTTCAATAGCCAGTATTCCCCATAGTGTTATGAGGAAACCACTATCATTGTATTTCACAAGGCATTTTGTTTTTTCTGAAGTTGATATAAATTGATAAGTGGATTTGAGCATTACCCAACCCCATTTTGTATTTTTTCTAAAATAAGTTTTTATCTTATTTTTTCTCATTCTATTAAAATCCGTGAGGGCGTAAATCAGTAGACTTTTGGGATTCATATAGTTTTCCATTTAGATAGGATCCAAAACACTCACTAATATTGTTTTTTGTTTTTAATCTCTTATAATTTAATTTCAATATATATTTTTTCATTGATTAAACAACAATTTAATTAACGGTAATAAAATTATATATTTTATAGATGAAACCCTATATTTTAATTAAAAATTTTATATTCTATAGAAATATTTATTTTTTTAATTTTTTCATAATATGTATTAATGGAAGTAAAATTTGAAATTAAATATTTAATTTTTTTAAAATATGTTGATAGAAAAACAAACCTCCCTTAAAAAGTATATTTCAATAGGTTCTCAAATACTTGATTATAAGTTCCCCAATAATGGGATAATGGACCTTCAATATGGTTTATGATTACAGGTCATAAAACATCATTTAAAGAGAAATAATCATCAGTGTATGTGCTTTTAGAAGTAAAAAGGTTGTGGTAATGATGTTCAATGAAGAGGATGTGAATTAATTGCATTGACTAAACAATTGAAATCAAAATAGAAGAATTAATAGGATATTAATGATCAGAATCCATTTTCACTATATTTAATGATGATACATGGGGATGAAGTGACATAGTGTGTAAAAAGGTGTTACATTGAGGAAAAAATGATGGTTTTTAGACTAATGCAGCATGGTTGAGTTTTTTTGGATATAGCGGTAGTAAGAGATAGAGAGAGAGATTAATGTTTAATTCCATATAATAAGGATTAAGTTGATAGAGATAGTGGCTTAGAAATATAGTGTAGATAATGGTGAAAAATAGTATTCCCTTTATGTTGTGATGTCCCATGAGGTTCAAAGTATAGTGGTATTAGTAAGTGATGTGTATGATCAATAAAGACATAATGGGATGATTCTGTGTTCAAATAGTGACATAAAAATGGTAGGTGAGCAGGGATGTTTACATTTATATACTAATGTGATATTTATTGACCCTAGATACTAGTGTTCCTATCTGATACATATTGATGAAGAAGAAGAGTCATCTTCCTTTATGGTAATTCATTATTTTAGAGAGGTTAAAGACCCTACATATCCATCTAGTCAATTTTTTTAAAAAATATTATAAATATGATCATATAAACCATATAAATTTTATAAAAAATATATATAGATACATTCTATGGATAATGAATGCTCATAAAAATGGAGTTATTGATAATAAAATTATTTTTTAAATACTACCTTTAAATGTATACATAAAAAATGAACACATACATGTGTGTGAGTATATTAATGGAGAAAGTTTAATTTTCACCAAAATTAATGATTTCAATAAGTGAATATTAAATCAGGAAAAAATTATATTTATATCATGATGATGAAAATTCTGAGATCAATATATACAATTTAATGAAATGGTTTTAGTATTGTTAATAATAAGAGTTCATGATTTCTGGTGACATAGCATATAGAAATCATAGAAGTGCATTTTTTACAATTTTTTATCATTAGATCACAAAGGTACCATTCCCTAAGTGATTGTATGCACATATAATAACCTAATATATAAGAAATGTTTTTTAAATGTGTGTTTTTATGGGTAGTATGATGATTTTTTTGTTAACCATGACATATGAGGAGATACCAATCAGACTATCTATCATGTTTTTAATTAGAATTAATGTTATATTATAGCAAATAAAAATTCTACTATTATTGGAGGAGTTTATTCCTAATTATGGATAGTGAAGAGACCTTATTGAGTGTTTCTAATCAATAAGAGGAATTGATGTATATTTTGAAATTTACCAAAAATTATTTGGGGTATTCGTTGCATTTAATTTTATTTTTGTAATTATGATTACGTATGATAAATTTATTATTTAGTTTAATAAGGGATATAAGTGATGATTCCATGTTGTCATTTTATAGTTGATATTATAATATCCAACCTCTCACGTTTTTTATTATTGAGGGGTTTTTTTTCATATTTTTGATTCCAGTAGGTGTGGAATTATTTTATAGTCTACTACGCATGAATGATTAGAAAATCACATTTTGATTAGAACTAGTTCAAAATATAATAAAATAACTCTTTTGGCTATAGAGGGTTATAATTTAGAGTAATATACTCTATGTTTTATGTTATTATGATGGTTTGAGTTACATATAATGATAGTGGTTATATGATTCTCCCAATAGGTTTCTGGCATGGTGGAGGGTATTTTTTTTCCAACTGGAATGTGTACCATGAGATTTAGACAATCAAATTCTAGTAGTTGATGAAAATATTGAATGTATGATTATGAAATTAATGGAAAGTTATGTATTATTGATTATGTTGATTTTATTAGTTTTATGACTATAGGTATGGAATTATAGTAGAAATTAATTATTTCAAATATGACATCATTTATGTGATTAGAGTACCATTCACTGAACAACTATCGCATGTGGGTGGTTTTTGCAAATACAACCATGTTTTCTAATTCTTTCTATTTGGAAAATATTTTGAGTTAGATGTTTTACTTGTATTAGTACAAATACTCCTTGTTCTATTTTCCCTTTTTAAAAAGGTGGGTGTCCTTTTCTGCTTGGGGTGATGGTGTCAACTTGTTAATTAGAAAAGGATAATGGAATGTCAGACCTTCCTTTCATGGATCACTCAGTGGGGTTCTTTTCCATTCTCTAGTCTCCCTCATATATTTGAAACATGATCTTGAATCACATTCCCAGTGACATAATCATAAAATATAAACTGATTAATTATGTAATTCTTGTCCTTGTCATGTTTAACACCAATATTTGGAGAGAATAATTCTTCAGGTTTCATTATAAATCACTAGAATTATTTGGAATCTGTAAATATCTTCCTTAAGATTATCTGTGAGGGAATTTAATGTTAATAACACAATAAATCTCTTGTTTAGGAATTTAGGCATCCTATTCAAGTCCCATAAATAATCTTATTCTCCATTTATAAGGCATTCAAGTCTCATCACCTATAGAAACCCAAGAATACCACCATAGGATACACATTCTTGTCACATGTAGCATCATATTCTCCTCACATTATGAATCATAGTCTCAAAACATAAAATATACTTGGTTTTTCCATAGAATAATCCTCTAATCATCTCATATAGTATGTACTTAGGATCATCGGTTAAGGATATAAAAATGAGATCCCATTCAAGTCACATATGATTATTATACATGTCACCTAGGGAATCTCATGCTCATATAATTATGAATAATATTATACTCTTCACAAAAGTATAGGTTAGAGAGATCTTATTATCCTCTCATAGGATTAAAAAATCATCACCTGTGGAGACCTATGAAAGTGAACCAAGGTTAGTTTTTTTAAGCATTAGGGGTTAATAATATACACATCACTTAATAAAATGTAATATGCTTATTGTCTAGTTGGGAAGTACCATATTTTCTCATCAAATATGGGACAACTATAGGTTGAATTTCTAGTGAGTATTCTTCCCATATACACTCATTGTGAATTGGGTTGGTCATAATTTTGTGTCTTTTCAGGATAATAATTTTTTAGTTTTTACTGAGGATGATACCGCATTCTCATATCAGACATAGAATGATAACATGTTTAATATTCAATAAGGATATTTTACTTATACACTATTCATGTATTAGAACTTGAATAGGTTGTAATCCAATGGATATTCCAAATTATAGTGGGGACATTGGGATGGTATGGTAAAATATTATTTATACTCTAAAAAGATTATCATAATTTAGAGATACCATCTCTTATGGGGAAGATGGAATTGTGGTGATATTGGGATTTAACCTCAAAGAAACATCATGTGTAACCAATTTGAAATTAGGTATCTAAACCCATGTTGTTCCTGGAATCAATTCTAAGGTTAAATAGAGAGAATGAACTATAAATTTTATCATTTTGTTATAACCACACATATATTATGAAAGGATTAAAGACAAGGGGTGATGTGGGGATTATGCATTAGGGATACCCAAAATATAGTTGAATCATCCCATGCTCTTACATGAGGATTACAATACTCATTCCATGTATAGTCATTAAATCATTACACATGGCATACATTTATCATTTCATAGGGTTATTTGCAATTTTACATGATAAACTGAATGTATATTCTTTCATTTTGACGTATTTTTCTTACGATGTCTCATAAAAGAAAATGGGAAGCAATGGATATTTAATGGGGACTAAAAATTGAGTTACCCATTTAAATGAATTTTTTATTGCGTGGAAAATGGTGGTTGAACTCAATGATACCATTAATGGGGCTTATACCTTGTAGGAGACCCATGTACTGCTCTAAAATTGTGAGATCATGAGTAAGGATTATGAACAATAATTTTTTACATGTTCTACTACAGAGAACGATGTATATATGTGGGGATTAATCATTGAGATATATATGATGGGAAGAATCATCTCATCCCCATCATGCACGAAGTATTATTCTTATAAAAATAGGAATCTTATGTGTTCCTTGATTGGAATCTTCTTTTTGGAAAACATGGAATACTATTCTCATAATGTAATGTATTTTTCAATATTACATCCTTATGTGAGGATTCCATGATATAAATTTTTTCATCATTAATATTGTTCATTTTTCAATCAGGCCATCATCATAATGTATGGAGAATGACCATATAGTTTTGTATAATATGGTAAGGATGTTATGATGTGAAATGGATAACATTCAATGATGGAGTAGTGATTATTCATTGGTATATCTCAAGATATTGAAAATCATCCCATACATATAACATGTGGATTATTATTCTCAATACATAAAGAATCACTTGTTTTTTATGTAGGAAATATTTCTTTTGGAACCCAAGGAATCATATTCCAATTACAAAGGGTAGGTTTTAGTATAACATCACATATCAAGGATGTTATTCTACATAGTTTACCATCCTAATTATAGTATTTCGATCATGTATTTTAGTTTCATATATTGATAATGGAGAATATGTAGTTCAGTTTATTGTGGGGAGGATTTTTATTCCAATAAAGTGGTAGCATCAATGGATAACATGGATCTCATGGATTGTTTCTGCCCAGGTTACTACTAAGGAATCATAAAGACAAGACCGATACTTGTGATTTCACTTACTATTGGATGGACCCTAATTATTTTTGTGATTATGGAGTTAATGTAAATTAATATGGATTGGGTGGATTGGTGACCCATTAAGAACCAAAATATAAGAAGGATTATTAAAAAAATGGGGAAACAAAATGGAAATGTTGAACAGAGCTTCTTATAACATATGATTTGTGAAAAAAATTATTCATTTGTGAGGAATTTCATATGAGCGTAGTGTTGTATAATCATGTTTAATAGAACAATGGAGTTTCACATAAAACGGTTTGTGAAAAAAAAATATATTTTACAAATACACCACCACACCTTAAACTTTTTTGAGTCCATTTTTTTTAAGGACGGAATATGTGGAGTCATTAAAATGAGTTTTGAACAATATTTTAGTTTCATAAAAATGTGTGTTGTGCTATTGTTTGGAAATTAAACCAAAATCTGTTTCTCATAGAGAAATTTATATAAAACATCTGAATAACATGCCAAAATATTCAAGGATATATGAGAAGTAATTCGCACTAGTTAGGGATTTTTTTGTTTCTATGATTAACGCAACCCCGTTTTATGAGATCTGAGGGATTCGACGAAAGAATATCAAGTTTTATCTCTTATAATATAGATTTCATGGGTATTTATTGGCTATATACATGTTTTGGGTGCATGTTCCTGAAACTTTGGTGATTTCATGAATCATTAGTGAGTTCAATCTATTTTTTATATATTCCGATGATATATATTAATGAAATTCTAAAAATGGACTTGTACAACCGTGAGTTGTGTAAATGTCAAAACATTTCTTCAGAATAGCCTATATCAACCACCCAATAGATGTAAAACTTTTAAAACAATAAAATTTGATTTTAAAGAATATTCAGGCTCTATAACATGTAAAATATAATCATAAATAAAAAACCATGCCCCAAGGAAATGGAATACCATATATCAAGTATATTTTAATGCTAGTAAGTTCAAGAAAAACATAAAAAATGGTTTTGGGATTTAGCACCTTTTTGTTCATTTTTGGAATCATTTTTTAAAATCAATAGTCCATCCTTTTTTTTAGTATAATGACTAGATAGATTAAATAGTATTTCCACTCTCATTACATATGGTTTTATAGATATATGCAGATTTAATTTAAATTTTTTATGTTTCTTTTAGGATGTATGATGGTTGTGAACGTAGTTAAATTATTTAATTATTTTGGTTATTGTATTTTAGATACGAAATATATAGATAATATCAATTGACAGTTGGTTTTAAGGGTCCATTTTATAGTTAATGGTATATATTATAATATGTATATTGTATAATTTATTGAACAATTCTAAGGTTGATCATTTGAACATAATGATTTACTATGTTATATGTGTGAGTAAGATGTATACATTCCATAATGGGATAAACTGAAAGTAATTTACTTTCTAAGATTTATTATGTGGATTTTATAAAACATTTTTAACTTAGTGTATCCCTTGTTCATAATGGTTTTTGAGTATGTCATCAAATATTATGAATTTACAATATTGATTAGTCGTCATGTAGTATATTGACAATGGTATTAACATTAAGGGATAACATAATGAGTATATTCCACAATTATAAATATTCCATTGAAGGATCTATTCGTAAATATTTTAGGCATAGTTAGTTCAGTGATCATTGTACAATATAGGATCTAGGTGTTTTGTTACTATTTCACATACCACTAAATTATATAAGTTATCTAGTGTTTTTTAACTTTAAGGATTATTAGTTATCATAATATTTTAAAAAAATTGTAATTTTATTCATTTCATATTATATTTATATACCTTACATTATATATAATATCAAATAGACATAAATTTCCTTTTGACCATATAATTGGTGGTTTTGAACCTATATTAATGTTTTCATCTATGTTTTTAGAGGTAAATACATCTCATATGTATTATTTATACCAATATAACTAGTTACCTAACCTTTTCCTATGAGAAATTTCATTATGGGGTCAAAATTGATCTCATCACCAATCATGGGGGGAGGTCTTGATGGGGAAAATTCATATCATAAATATGAAAAATCTGGATCACGATAACATCTCAAAACCCCTAACGGTACAATCATAATGGTCTCAGTCACCACCTAAAGGATGTATTATGTAATTTATCCTTGTTGTATAGAATTTAGTGATACAGTAAAATATTTGACTTTTCAATGTATATTGAATTAGAAATACATATTAGTAGGATACCACCATCGATACCAAAATTATCCATGATCTTAACATGCTCATATATCAATCTTGAAATGTCATGACATGAATATAATGTAAATATAAAACAAACAGAAAAACATATTCCAGAGATAATTGAGACCCCATGACATAATTTTTATACAATGACTAGCCATTTCATGTAAAAAACATATGTATGAGCCATTATTTAGAAGATAAACAAATGGAAAAATTGAATCATGATTGAAAACAAGACTATATAAACTTATGAAAGTTCATTGTATAATAGTCCAAAACAAGAAAAATTGAACGCATTTCATATCTCAATGTAATGGTCAAACATAAGACCCACTAAAATCATATAATATCCTACACATATCCAAAACACATATCTCATATTTGTATTTTATAATTGAAAACATAGAAATACATAAAAAATATACTTAAATCCAAACACAATGATTGAAAAAACACATGGCACAATTTCAACTGTTAAAAAAACAAGGACTTACCCTATGACACATAAAAACAAAAAGACATTACAATAAAATCATATCATGTTGTTATCTAATATTAATTTTAATTATTAATATATGTTAAAATTCTAATAGTAATATTTAATCAAAATTCATTTTGTACACACACACTCGATCATCACTTATAATACAATTTCTATATTAATAATGATTGAACATTATTTTACAGCACATACACATTTTACCATTTTACTTACTGAATAATAAATTTTTATTAATGTAAGATTATTACAATAATAGAAAAAATCTATGAGCGATGGAATTGGTTAAGACCAAGTGAATACCCACTAAAAATATCTTTACATTATAAGGGAATGGATCCTAAAGATGACTACATAATTAGATGAGTGAATTCAACTCTTTTATCTACCAACATAAAAAATTTTATGATCCATTTATTCCATGTTTGAAAAATAATCACATGTAAAATGTTGGTTATTCTATATTATTTGATGAGGTATGTAATAAACCAATGATTATCTATATCATTTTAGATTGTGAGTACATAGATAAGGTCCCAAAATTATACATGTAATAGGATTTGATAACCATAATAGTAACAAAATGCTATTTCCACCAATAAATATCAATCATGAATGATACCATCACCCCTCATTATAACATTTTAACATGACCCATTAGAATTAAGTTTGAAACCTTTAATCAGTTGCCACCACTACAACCAATGTCCTTTCTTGCTACTACCACGTATAGGATAAAGAATACAAATATCCAAACACAAATCCCACTAGAGGAGTTAATATATAATGTTTTCCATTCCAAATATATTGGAAAATGTTTGGATTTAATGAATTTGGATTTCAATGTGGGAACCATTATTCCCCATATGGCATCATTTCTCCCATATGGTCTAACACCAAAAAACTATTGTTTATTTATTATACTTACCATTAATTTTATAGATATTATAATTATGGATCCATGATTCTATTAATCATATAAAGGAGTAATATTTGAGAATATTTACAATGTGATTCACCGAGAGTTGATAAATAATGAAATATCAAACTCGTCTTAGAATGAGATGGTCCACCGATTCTAAATGTCATTAAATAGAAATGTTGTGAATAAAATACATGTGGATGTGTCTTCAATGCATCATGTAATCTATGGGAAGAGTGTTATTTCATGATCTCTAAAAGTGAAATATATAATTATTAGGGTTTATTTATCCCATGAATATATCACAACAATCATAAACCCCTGATGGACAGGCTTGGTTATCCGGTAATATTGTGTGTGAATAGATGGAAGTCTACTGTAATGAAGGAACATTGGTATATTTACACAACCACATACATTTTATTGAAACGATTCATTAAATAATCACTGGTAATGGATTTTTTGAATCAATAATTATTTTTAAATTACCTGAAACTCATGTCTAGAGTGGCTCAGTGATGAAGTAAATGTTGAAACCCCATCTAGTTACCCTTCCAAAAGGAAATACCACCTCAATTAATCAAACATATATAGCACTGATGGATGAACCGTATATTGTTTTGGACACTCTCTTACAATATTATAGTATAACTGGGGGAATTATTGATTGTATCAAGTTCTCTATAATATTTTGATCTACTATATAGTGTCTATATGTTTTCATTTTATCCTTTGACATTAATACCTTTATAGAACATATAATATGTTAAAAACTTTTATCTAATTACTCCTAGAACTTTCACTGAAATTATCAATATATTTTAATAATAATGAATTACTTTATATTAATTGATAATTTATTTTTTAAAATTTCATAACATAAATTGCTTTTCCAAATGTAATATGCCATTTAAATTCCATTTATATTCATTAAAAATATATATAGCATTATAAATTAATAATGGTTCATTCTTACCACAACTATAAAAAAACAAAATAATTCATAATGATATTAAACATTTTAAGTAGAATTTATTATATAATATCTCATCAATTAATATTTTCTTTCATTATAAAATAAGAATCCATTATTAATATCTTTTTTATCACAACCCATACTCAATTACTAATTAGAAAACATAAACTAACATATGTGTGTCAATACTATAAATATTCATTTAATATTCGATAATAAAATATAATGTTAATCTAGAAAATTATTTTACCCTAATTCACACGAATCGACATTATATTAAAATGAAAACCATATAAAAAATAAAATTCAAACTACTCAATTATATCACAATAATTAACCACATAAATTATTTTGAAATTATTATCTAGCCTCATTTTAATTGTATAAACCCTAGCCAAATCCATGAATCATATAAATATATATATGTATATATCATGGATTTAAAATCCTAGAAAAGGATGAAACCAGGTGATGTGTAATTAATCAACAATATAAATATTGATTTCATATGAAATTCCTCTTCTAATACTAATGATTATACATTCTCCTTTAACTGGAAGAAAATGATCACATTATATGAATGGATAATTAAACCAAAATATTATATAATGGATCAGTAGTATTTTTCTTATGAAAAATATCTAAATTATATTTCTATAAATTGATTAGAATTAAATTTAACATATTGGGTGAAATAATAGGAATAATAGAAAATAATATTAAGAGAATTTTTTTGATTCCATTTAATATTACATTTCATCAAGTGTAAAAATAATTATTAAAAATAATTATTACCATATAATAATAAAAATTATGACTTTAAAAATTAAGTATCTATAATCCACTATGAACTGAGTGGACATTACTGTCCATCTAGTGACCCACCATGTTATCAGGTGTCCACCATTGGCCTCTTATTTCTACCCGTAAGACTCTATGTGGTTTCCAATAGAGCCCAAATTGCCTCTTATTGTGAACAATAACATTCCATAACTTTTAATTAAACTAAATTTAACATACTCCCATTTTATATGTATAAATTTTAGTTGAAGTAATACATTAAAAATTAAATATCATTAGAAGAATAAATCCAGATCACTTGAGAAGCATATAAATATTAATAAAAATATCTATTATATGGATTTTAATAACAAATATAAATTAATAAGATTATTTAGTAAATAATTATATATACCATGAGCTCATGTGAAATTCATGATATAAGATATCCTCCAAATCCTTACCATTTATCCACAACAATTCCAATGGAATCAGAAGATTCCCCTAAAGAATATACTAACTAAAATTGAAAATATGGATTAGATAATCAATGAAGGATGAATATAAACAAACTAAATTACATCATAATTATTCATTATATATAGAAATTTTATTAATGGATCTGAATTTTGATATTTTACTCCTACAATTTTTTTGAATATATTATTTAGATCCAGTTGTGATGTCATCTTAAAGTTTTTTGAGTAGTGTGTCAATAATGTTGATATATTAAAAATATTAAATATATTAAATTAATATCACATTTTAGTGAGGAAATTATGAATTCCTATGGAATATGATTTTTTTTAAACCAATTATTTAGTTGAGTTATGAATATAAGGTTTACCTTAGTTATGATATAAAAATTGTTTTTATATGGTTTTCGGATGATGTAGTATAACTGTAGAAAATGTTAAATAATATCATGTAAATTTATTAATATAATTTATTAAGTGGACATCCTAATCTAATATCTATATAATCCTCATTATTCCTAATCCCTTGGGTGATCCACATAACCCCAGAAATTAGAGAGGTAACTTCCATGGTGGAATCTTTAAAAGATACACGATCAGGGATAGATGATGAACATGATGGGGATCTTCATCAATGAAAAAAATGGTAAAATGTTATTCTCCCATGACTTATCCATTATTAAAATGGAATTTTTATATTTTGGGTTTTATTCACTATTTTGTATATCAGTGTTTATCAGATTAGTTCATTTGAGCATGTAATTCAGGATGACCAATTAATGGCCTTGTAAATTTATTAATTTGATTGATCTTGAATTTATAAATTTAGTTATCCTTGGATATTTCGTTTTGTATTGATTTATTGATTCCCTTTCATAAAAAAATGGCCAATATAAAAATATCCATAATTGTTTGCTCAGTTTTTTGGATTAGGTATTCTTCCATATATTATTTTTATGTTCATCAATGAAATTATCCTTAGAAAGTTATTTGAATGTATCCATGGACAAATTATTTATGGGATAAAAAATTAGTCCCTTGGATTATTAGTGTAGATTAAACATCATGGGTAATGTACTATTGATTGGATTATGAATAAAATGATATTTTATAAAGTAATGTTGGACTTTTTTTCTTATGTAGAGGCATACATAATGAGAAAACATTTATGTGATGTGAATACACTTAATTATTATGGTGAATGATGGAGAGTATCAAATTTATATTGATAAATTAAGAATGGTAAATACAAATTTTTGAGTTTCATTATGGAGCTAATGGGAAGGTAGAATATAAAGGTGACAACTATAGCAGTAGTCTTCTATATAGTAATTTTTTTTGACATGGAATGTAAATCATAACAACAAATGTCGTCTAATATGTTTTTATGGATATAGGGTATCTAGTGGAGAAAAATACCATAGAATCTTATGGTGTATATACATACCTTGTGGCCCTCGAAGGATTCGATCATTGTTTAAATGGAGTAAATTCACAAGTAAACATGTTGTCTTACATTCCATATGGCCAAGATGCACAGACCTTTTAATTATTAATAGATAAAAAATTGGGAATAAGCACACACCGAGTGTCTAGCCTTGACCCCACACATCATATGAATTGGATTAAACCCCTTGTAGAGTATATTTACATTCAATGTTTTTCGAAAAGACTTTACTAAGTGGATAAACCCTACTAAATTATATCTCATTAATATATCACATTCATTTTTTATATTTTTTTGAAGTATTATTTTAAATGGACATACCCCAGTAAAATAAAAAAAGCACACACATATATATATAATTGAATTAAAATCATCGAAAAGGATGATATCAATTACTGTGTAATAAATAAAAAATATAAAAAATTATTGGATATGAAAATCCCCCTCTAACACTAAACATCGTATATTCATCTTGATCTAGAAGAAAATTATCACATTATATGAATAAAAAATTAAACAAAAATATAAGATAGTGGATCAATAGTATTTTTCGTTAAAAAATCTAATTTAAAATACTATAAATATTTTGAAATTTAATTTAACATATTTAGTGAAATATTAAGAAGAATAGGATATAATCATAAGATAATTTGTAGGATTACATTTTTTATTGTTATTCATCAAGAGTGAAAAATAATTTTTATAAAAATATAATATAATAATATGATAAATAAAATTAAAACAATTAGAATGAATTTTATAATATCCACTAAGATCTCAATTGACTCAACTGACCATCTAGTAACCCACCATATTCTTTGGGGACCACCATTGGCCTCATATTACAACCCTTAAGACACTATGTGGAACCCGTTAGATCCCCAATATCCTCTTATTGTGAACAATAACATTCCATAACTTTTAATTCATCTAAATGTAACCTACACCCATTTTATAACTAAAAATTTCAGTGAAATGCATATATATAAAATAAAAAATCACCAGAATAATAAATCTAGACTCACTATAGAATCAAAAAACTATTAAAAATCAATATAATATGGATTTTAATCACATATAAACTCGAATAAGAATATTTATTGAACATATAAATTTACCAAGACAACATGAGAACTTCATGATTCAATATATCCTCCCAAAGCTTACCATATATCCACAAAAATTCTAATTGAATCATTGAATTCTCCTAAAGAATATAATTTATATGATTGGTAATATTTTTTGATAATAAATGAATGATGAATATAAAACAATTAAATTACATCACAATGAATCATAATAGACATAACGTTTTTTATGGATCTAGTTTAAGAATTTTTTACTGTTACGGTTTTTTTAATTAAAATATTTAGATCCCTACGTGATGTAATCTTATAGATTTAGGTAAAGTTCATCCCTATTGTCTATATATTAAACGTATTTAATATATTAAATTAAGTACACATTATGGTGATGAAATTATGAATTTCCTATTGATTAATATTTTGTTTACAGAACCCATGGATTTCATTTAAATTTGAACACGAGGTTTACATTATTTGAGAAATAAACTTTGTTCTTATAAGGTTTTGGTATGACGCACTATCACAAGTGAACATGTTAAATAATATCTAGTAAATTTATTTATATAATTTATTTTATGGAAATCAAAATCTAATATCAATATAAACCACATTATGCCTAATCCCTAGGGGTAGAAACATAACCCCAGATATTAGAGAGGTAACCTCCATGGTGGAATCCTTAAAAGGTAGATGATATTGTGTTGATGATGATCATGATGAGTATCTTCATCGATAAAATATTAGTGAACATGGTATTCTCCAATTAATGACCCATTATTAAGGTATAATGTTTATGTTTTTTATTTCATTCACTATTTTTGATATAATTATGTGTTAGATTATTTATTTTAATAATATAATTTTAGATGACCATTTCATTATCTTTTCAATTTATTCCTTTTATATAAATATTTATTTGAAAATTAATTGGCCTATAATATTTACATTTTCCTTTATTCATTGATTCCCATTCATGAAAAAATAGCTATGATAGAAATAACTATAATCGGTTTCTCAATTTTTTGGATTAGGTATTCCTCCATATGTTCCTTACGAATTGTTCATTATATATTTATTTAACTAGTTATTTGACCATTTCCATGGACCAATTAATTATGAGTTAAATAATTAGTCCCTTGGATTGTTGTTGTGCATTAATCATCCAGGATAATGCATTGCTGATGACATGATGATGAAAATTAAATTTGATAAAGAAATTAGGTATTTGTTGTCATAAGATGAGGCATGCATAATGAATAACCTTCTATGTTAGCTGAAGATGATTCATTTTTATGTTGAATGATAGAAATAATCCATTTAATAGTGATAAAATAATGATGGATAACACATTTTTGTGTGTTTATAGATGGAGTTAAAGGAAAGGGATAATATAATGTTAAAAATTATAGTTGTATTTCTATTAATATAAAATTTCTTACAAAAAGGCATGTATATCATAAGAACACATGTCGTCTTGTATTTTTTTTATCTATGGTTTCTAGTGGTAAAAAATATCACACAATCATGTTGTGGATGTACATACCATGTGACCCTAGATGGATTGTCTTATCATGTAAACTGTGTATATTCCCAAGTAAACTAGTTATCCTATATGGCATATGGCCTAGATCCACAACCCTCTTAACTCATAAAGGATGACAAAGTTGGGATAGGCACACACTGGGTCTTGATCCTTGACCCCACACATCATATGATTGGTCTCAAATCTCATGTAGTGTACATTTACATCCCATGATTGGTGGAAATTCATTACTAACTGTATGACTTTGGATAAACCTCTTTGTACCCCTTGGATACACTTTGTACATCCCTTTCATCAGATTATGGATATTATATATTTTCATTCAAACAGATTTTTTTCATTGAACAAGATAGTTGGTTTATTGAACCCCTTTAGATTAGATAAGGCATCCAATATTCTACAAAAATATCTTTCATTTTATCTATGGGATGATCTAGGATAGGGCTCGGTATTCCCCTATAGGACTCAAGTTCCTATCCTATATTTATTCTTCCTAGGAAAGGTCATGTCTCCCACCACCCATATATGGGGAGTGAAATCCCCTTTTAATGATATTATATATGGATTTTGTTTTCCTTATACATCCCAGTGCATGATCCAATATTTTTGAGTTGAATATTTCTATCAAAGGTGCCTTTCAACAATGAGTGTTATAAAATTGTACATTTTTGACATACTTGATGGTACGAATATGTGAAGCCACATGAATTTTGTTTTTTATTTGATTGAATATGAATAATATTACTATATTCTTTGGATAATTCATCCCTTATCAACAAATATAGGTCCACCATTATTTTCCTTATTGAATATATTTTTGATATGACTCTCTTCACTTAATCCATTATTGTAAACTGATTTTGTCGTGTCATACTAGACACGTATATACTAACCCCATCTTAGGATCTAACTACATGTGTCATGATTTATATAGATGATAGGTTGTATGGTGGTGATCTAGGTGGTGTAGTAATGTGTGGTTCTTAATGGTTATTGGTGACAGTGGTAGTGAGACCATTCTCAGATATAGAGTTGGCATATGAGGACATTACTTCACTAATTATATAGGTATAACTTCTTTCTTTATTTTACCCAAAATATTGCCAATTTTACATTAATATCCACGATCATAATCCCTTTGAGATGTAATAGTCCATTCATGAATTTAATATTCAAGTTATTTCCTTTTTTACATCAATTGGGTATTCATTTGGTGATAAATGTTATTGTGTGTGTGTGTGTACACGTAAATTAGGTTAAATACTCCCTTTTTAGACTGATATACCCAATTTATGCTATTAACTGGCCCTTGATGAATTGGAGGTGTCCATGGAGTGGAACACATAGCTCATCACCCTATAGTCAGGTCCTAATGGGTCAGATCATGTTATGGTGGTATTAGTGCAATAGATTTTTCCTAGGATAGAGTTTAGAGAGAGAGAGTGGTTATGAGGATTTGTTTGTGATTTAGGGAAATAAAATTAAAGTATTTTGATTTTAGTTCAAAGTCCATGAACTCTTGTTTTGGTCCAATTTATAATGTATCCATTCACCATGATTCTAATAACCAATTTTTCAACTCCATACACCAAACAATAATTTGTAAGGTAAAAAATGGTTCATGCATCACATATGAATGGGTTATGATCTCTATGTTCATCTTGATTTAGCATCCTATATGTGCTCCATCGAACATGGTATATATTAACTATTTAAATAATCCTTAATGAATACATATAAATATGATTCTATATATTATGGCCATATTAATGAGGTATTCCCTCCATGTGGATAGCTGGTGGTGGTTTCACCCACAGTGTAGTGACAAGACCTAATACCATTATGGTTGTATGATGTTTTATTAAATGTTAGGTAGTAGATAATTTCATCCATAAAAGATTATTATGTTCATAGGATATATTTACTCCATGAGTTTTAGAGACAAAGGACTCCTAGGTTGAATGGTTATGTGGACCTATAGGAATCACAATACTATCTTATGTTAATGGGTTTTTCATTATATATTTTTTAGACCAAGGAATAACTATTTTTTTCTAGTTGTTATTCTCCATGTAATAATTAGATGATAGTGGATCTTGAATATTTAGGCTCATGATTTGGTTACTCTTTATTAGATTGAGTTTGAGCACCCCTTTTATGGGGGTTTTTTCCAATAACTCTATGAATAGTTTTCATTCATGAGATCCTCAAAATACATTAGTGGAGTATGTGTATTCTTAATTACGAAACAATATTCCATAATTAAACCTAATAATCTCTTGACTAAGAATGATATGTGTAACATTTTAGAAGGGAAATTTGAGAGCGGGGTTTGTTGAGATGTATGAGTTGTATTGGTACGTCACTATATCACAAATATATTTTAGATTTTTTTTATAATGATACATGGTGGTGAATGATTTCATACTAAATTATGTGATTTCATAATTATTTGATATTATTCACCTAGGGGATGAGACCTCAGTAGTAGGAAATCAACTGGGGGATTATGAACCCTATAACTTGAGTCATTCTCATGGACAATCTAAGTCTACAGGATCAGTGTATCATGGACTTCATCAAGTTTCATGACATATGACAACAGTACATTTATTCTCTTATGATGGGTGAGGTAATATTGCTCAAGATTACCCAACCAACTGAGTGGTAGAAAATTATGTCGTAGTGGATAAACCTCCATGTTATATAAAGTATCATGACAAAAGACAAGCAACGGGTTATCAGGGATACCCACAAAAAGAAAATTATGAAAAAAGAGTAAGAGGATCTACATGGGGTATTTTATGATATAGTTAGATGCTACTAACATGACATGTAGGTTGAATATAATTACCTTGTATAGTTGGAGCACTAGGGGCTAAACAATTACATGTAGCAGATGTGTTTGACCCAGAGGTCCATGGAATGATTCTAGGTATTGTTCATTTATTTTACACATTATTTGATGTCTTTATTAACATATGTATGGGAAATTATATTAACTATATATATCATGTCATAGAATATGATATCCTAATGGATCATCTAATATAACGCTTACATATAGAGACTCCCACTAGAGGAGATTTTTTGTGATAAAACTTTTCTATCGATAGTGTGATTTGTATCTCAAAGGGGATAGATTTTTATAATAATTTTCATAGTTGTGATGAGGCTGTATGATTTAATTAAATATTTTTTTATTTTTAAACCTTACATTGAAAGATTTATAGGTCCATTTTAAGGTTATTATGGACCTAAACTAATGAGTACATTTACCCTCACTAGATAGAATGATTTTTAGTTAGATTATGTTGGTATCATGTGTAGGAGAGTTCATCTAATTTTATATCCATTTCCGACATTGAATGATGGTGCATCGAACTCATTGTATGTTTTAGTCCCTGTTGTGGTAGAGATGAACATGGATGTCTTCTCTATGGACATTCTGGGTTTACATCATCAATAAGAGGTCGACTTCGGTGTCGAGTTTTGTCAATAGAACATTGTGACAATTTATGTGTTATATTAGGTGGATCATGATGACATTTGAGAGTTTATCGTTTAGTTAGAGATCCACCAAAGGAAGGATTTATCTATCCTACTGTGTACCCCTAGTAAAATCCAATATTATTTACTAAGAAATATGATGGGTTTGTGGGGGTGTGTTTGGATTACCATCACATGAACTAGATTATCATAAAGAATAAGTATCCCTTTCGAGGAATATATGTGAAATTTTATTTTTAAGGGTAAATATTTGATTTTATTGAAGGGTAAATGTGTTTCTAAATGAACAAAATCTGGTCAGGTTATCCTATGCTGTGGGTACATGAGGATGAAATATATATAATTACATTATGAGGTCTCCGTGGTCACTATAAGAACTTGATGATTCCTTTTATCATGATTAATTTCACATTTCTATTTATGGGATTCCAGAAATAGATATTATAAACTTTTTTATTTAATTTTACAGTGCTCTTTATTGATGGAATTAAAATTTACATAGAATCGTATGAAGAGTATTCAGTGAATTTTAGGATGGACCTTGGAATTCATAAAGACAACCAACTATTTGTAAAATCTTCAATGTTTCAATTTTAGATTATAGAGATCCATTTTTAAGAAATTTCATATTAGAGGAGGGATTATCTTTAAGATGATCAAATATTGAGGTAGTGGTTTCATTATAGACACTTATGAGCATGGTAGTGGTGAAAATATTCCAGGGATAAGATGGCTATTACGAAATATTCATGTCAGAATAATCTGGGATTGTGAATCCATTGAGAAACATGACCTAAAAATGAAAATAGATATATCAGGTTTTATAATTTATAGAGAACATTTTAGGATGTACCATATTTGTTTAATAAATCAACCATGTCGAGGTTTCCATTGGAGGGTGTTGATTATGTTGTGTTCTATGATGCCTCTAATTTTGATCCCATGTGAGTGTTATATAGAGTCATGTGGTGATAGTAAATAGTTCTAAGTATCAAAGATCCCATTATAATTACTATGAATCCCATGAACTAGGGAATGAAGTTTCATTGTTTGACTTAAAATCATTGGGAAACCCCCTTATGGGTGTACAGTGGGTTTATATTCTTACTACAACAGTTTAAGTATATCATCACCCATAGATATCTCAACCTAATATAAATGGGGTGGTAGAGTTCCTATAGGTCTATGATGTAGCAATATTATATAATTATCAGAAGTGGAATATTGAGGAATAATTCCTTATTAGGAAATAACATTTTCAATTTATAGGTGAGGCATCACAGTAGTTTTCCTCATTGTAGTTATAATTGGTGGACAAGGGAGGGGTATCATAATTTCAATCGATGGGGGTGACTCCTCTTATTTTATTGTGAGTGAGTAAAGCACAAATTGGGAATATTTATATTGATGTATTTAATGAAAAAATATTCATTGGACAAGATCTTGTTAAATTTTTTACAGTTGGGGAGCATTTCATCCTATTCCACATACAAATAATTGTGAATATCAAAATTTAAGAGGATGTGAAGACATAATTTCATATACATCCCTTGTCGATAAATATTATAGTATAAAAGTTATACAAGGACCATCTTAATTAGTTTTCATGTTCATATCTGAATAAGGGTGTTTCATTGATCATCTCCCAATACCACAACTATTAGCAAGTTGTGGCCATGTACTTGGTACAAATAGGTTTGGCCAAGACCCTGTATGTAACAAAATGGATGTGGGATGGTATATCCATGTATTTCATGATATAATTTACAAAAATTAAGATATGACATGAATTTATCTTGGTGATCAAATATTTACTAACAATGTTATCCCACACACACAAAATACATGAGTAGAGATTGATGGGAGGTCTAAGACACTTGTATCTATCGTAGAACATTTAGCTTCCTAGAGTCCCCTCAAGGATAGTTCCATACTCTGATTCTCGTTTGAAATAATGGATATGGAGACGATTTTAGGAATATTTTAGGATTAGGTAATGGATGACCAAAAAATTCCACCCCTCATATATTTCTATATCGATATGACCATTTAGGACTTGAAGGATATGGTGTAGGCATGCATGTTGGACTTTGGTTTGTGCTGAGAGGATCACTTATGCCTATGGAAGTTTTCATTCAATACAAACTATAACTATAATATTGTTATGGTACTATTTGAGTTACTTTATGAGAGACCATATAAGTCAGCATTGCATATTTTAGTTCTTGTAGAATTAACTATTTTGCGGATGGAGTTGGTGCAAGTGACACAGAGAATGTTCTGATCATGTAAAAGAAGATGAGAATATATTTGAGCTATCAAAATTATTATGTGTACTGATGATAGAATGAAATTGAGTCCTTTCAGAGAGAACATGTGTTCTTTAAGGTATCACACCCTTTTAGACAGTAGATATTAGGTTAAGATAGAATGTTATCTTTGTGGTTTGGTGATAAATTTTAGATTGTATAGAAGTTTGACAAGGATGAATACTTATTTGATTTACCTCCCCAGTTTGACTGAATTCATGATATATTCCACGTGTTGGAGTTAATTATATATATTCCTGACCTATCAAACAATATTAATTGGGTAGGGATGTTAATGGATGATGTAAAAAACATTTAATAGTATTAGTGGTGATTTATGATTGGTAGTAGAAGGTACTTATATTGGATAATGATTCCCCTTGTGTGTGATAACTTTAAACATGTGAATATTTAGTAACCTCACATGTTTTTTTATTTCTTTATTTTCATATTTAGAATAATTGAATGATGGTAGAGTGTAACTAATATGGTTTTCATAGTTTGAATCATTTAATATTTATTGAATTAAATCATTAGAACCAGATGTCTTGTTGGTGTATTGTTTTTATAACTGTGTGGCCCCGATGAAGATATAAAAATAATGTTTAATATTTTAACATATTGTCTTATGTTGGTGTATAAATAATGAATTTCCCATTGAAAATTGTTCTATATAGCCAAAATAAGCCTTCCACTAAGTCTATAACATAGGTTTTACACTAGAAATTATATAATCCTTAAAAATATCATGTTTATAGTGATTCTATGTTCTTGGAGGATATGTTAAATAAAAATAAATAAATATAGTAATTTAATTTATTAAATATTTTACCTAATATAATATTTATATAAAATTATTCATGCCATATATGAAGGGTGATCTGTATAACTATATATTTTAAAGAGCTGACATCCATGGTGGAATCCTTGGAAAAAAAATGAATGAGGATTGAATTATGATATGGCACAAAAATCTATCGATAACATTAATATTGGATTTGTTCTTCTCTAAAAATTGATTTGTTCTTGAGGTATGGTGTCTCTTTTGTTGGTTTTATTCCCTATTTATGATATATTTTCACAAAAAATTAGTTCTTTTAAGAATATAATTTGGTATAACCAAATAATGTACTTTCCAATTAATTACTTTCATGAAAATATAAATTCAAATTTTTTTGGACATAGATATTGAGGTTGTTTTATAGATTACATGGTATCATTTGAAAATGATGCTCAAGACAAAGATGTCCATCATTTTGTTTTCATTTTATTATTTTATCGAATCATCCCATGGTTTTTTATTCATTAATCATTGATGGTCACTTTTACTGGCGATTCATCCATTTTCAAAGATTAATTCATTGTATAATAAATCATGGGTCAACATAATTTAAATTATGGAATCAGATTACAGGATCATGGATATTCAGATGGGTTTTTTTTGATAATGTGATTCATGTAATGGAAATAGATGATGGGTTTTCATGAGTCGGGGTGTGTATAATGATGAACCATTGATGAGAACCAAAATCAAAACATATTTATGATGATTAATGGATAATAACATATTTTGAAATATCTATTTATGACTCTAAACATGGAGATATAGGTTTTTGATAGAGTTTATAGTAAGGGTGATGGAATATGTATAGTTTACTGGAGAACATGTTTGTCTGTAAATTTTATAACTACACGAAACATAGTTTGGAAGAACAGACAGTCTACATTCTATTTTTTCAATGAACTATGGTTTTTTGTAAAAGAAAAATATCACATGAATATCTTAACTACCATATTCCATGTAACCCCATATGACCTGGATCTACATCAAAACTGATTACATAGATAGGGAACTTGGGTAGACTATAGTTTTTGTGGCCTAGATACTTACCATGTCTACCTCAAAGAAAAGAATTACTAAGTAAGAGTCAGATGGAAGGTGTTAAGCCTCATCCCTACATATCAGGTGACTCTAATCCCACGCCTTTATATTAAATTTACACTACATGTTTCATGATAGTTCATGAGAAAGTGAATGATTTAATAATAAATGTTTTGTAACCTATTGATATCCCATATACTTCCATTTATATATATTATGGCCTTAAAAGGCTTCTTTTGAGTGTATTTCATTGTTGTATTTGGGAGGATATTCCTTGATCCCCCATAGACAAGGTCAGGTATCCTAGCCACTTCCCATGTTGTGTGATCCATTATATATGATATGATATAAGATATGGCCAGGTATCTACTACATGGATCATGTTCATGATACTATATTCCTTCTCCCATGGTAGGGCTTGGTATCTCATAACCCTTAACTCAGATGTGTGATCCTTTCCTTGGGGACAATACGCATAGAGTCAGGTATCCCTCTATGGACCAAGGAATGATCCATTATTTATGTGTCGAATTCCCTTGTCTGTGGTGTTTTCCAAGGAAAATCTTTCAAACTATTATGTTTCAGAGATGACCAATGGTAAAACATCATGGAGTAACATGATGTTTATTGATCGTTTGACTAAATCTGGAGATTATAACAATAATTTATGGATTCAGTATCCCCTAGGAGTATATCTAGGACCTAATTTATTTATCCTCTTGATTATAGTTTTAGTATGAATCTATAATCTTGATAATTTATCATTAGTTGATATCATGGTATCATTCTAGGTTTAAATATACTCACCCCTACATGTGATATTCCTACATATATCATGTTTTATATAGATGACATGATGAATGATAGTGTTCTATGTAGTTCGGGAGTGGGTGGTTATTAATGGTGCTAAGGGGCTAACATAGGGGGATATTTCATAGCAATGGAGTTGGGGTATAGGTAATTCATTTCTATAGTTACCAATTTGTACCAAATTTCCGAGGTGGGGACTAAATATTCCCTATTTTTATTTATTTAATTTTTTATTTACTCTCTTGTGGGATGTTAGAGGTTTTTATGCATTTACTATTCAATTTTTTCCCATTATGTATGACTCTTTTATTATTTTAGAGTTATGGGAGTGTGTGTACAACTACATCATCCCAAGGCCACCCATTTTTGTATGATGTTCCTACATAGTTATTATCATCACTCCTTATCCTATTAGAGGCCTGATTGTTGTGGCACACTTGGTTTAACAGTAACCTTGTGAGTATCAGGGGGTGGGTCTTCAGAATGTCAATATATACTCCACGGGGATACATAAAGTATGCTACTAATTCAACTAAAACCCAATGTAAATTGAAATATTATGAATCCAATCTAAAAATATTTATAATATCAAATGAGTTTAGAAACTAAGGCTCTAATTTTAATTATTTTCAAATCCAACCTTGTCTCAATAAAATTAAAAAATGGATTAATACATAATTATTAGAACACAAATACATTACCATATTTTTTCCTATTATAAAATACTTAATTTTTTTGATAACATATAATGCCTGCAACACCAGGTTTCAACAAAATACTATTTAGTCATTTTTTTCATAGTAAATTAAATTCTAACACTTATAATAAATTTTTTTAGTGAATTTGTATGTTATATATCTAATAAAATGTTTTTTAGTTCATCCAAAATAAATATATTATAGGAATAATATAATAACAAACCCAATATTACACAAAAACCATACATTTTAATAAAATAGGTTTTACCGATTTTTAATGGGGAACCAATTTTAAATAAATGTTTGACACTTATATATATTATATTTGACAAAATAATCTTCTTACTTTAAATTTGAATATTTGAATTTATATTATTTGATTTTTTATTAATTTTTAGGATATGTTTCTTATTTTGATGAATAATGAAAAAATATTTCATTTTAATTGAAAAAAGATATTTTTTAAAATAAATTATAGTGTTAAATTATATTTTTAATTGGTTTTAAAGTATAATTAGATAAAAATATTATCATTTAATCCAATTTTTGTAATTTTAATCAATTTAACATTGAACAAGGATATAAAAACCATTAAACCCTTTTGGAAATTTTTTTACTTTAAAAACACGCGATCTCGATCCATAGATATGATTAATTTTAAATTAATTCTAGAAAAATAGTTTTTTTTATTTTATAAAATTGATTTAATATTTGGAATTTTAATTTCAAAATTTAGTAAATAGTTTACTTCTATTTTTGGAAATTATGAACAATAATATTAGTAATATTATTTCATAACCACAGTTAAGATAAATAAAGTAATTAATGGTAAAATTTATAAAATATTATATAATTACCCTAACATTGGTCCTAATTTTATTGGATGAGTATTTTTTTCCCTAAAAGTTAATGGATTTTTATGAGACCATTTATTTCCGTTTAGGTGAGAATGTATCCTATATTATTTCATATTCAATGGAAAGTGAAATTATTATACTCTTGTTTTTAACAACTGAAATATTTTTAATATTAGGTTAGATAATGAATATTTGACGAACCATCTTGGGTACATTGGTAACATGATAACCAATCCAGTCTGTAAATTTCCCGAAGAGTGTTCCCTATCCCCATCAATTTATAACTATCTCCTAGAATCATACAAAATAATAGTGGAAAAGTTAATTTAGACAAACATTGTGGAAGAAGATAAACACGTGAACAATAATAAAAAGGGAAAAACTATAATGAGATCTGTACCAGAAGTAAAATGTGTATAAAAACCCCATGTAATATATCAAAGTAGCATAAAAATTTGAAAAATTGCCTATGTTCCAACAATTGTAACTCTCCATGCCCCATTTATCAACAACTAATACCATGAAGTGGCCCCTTAACCATGCTTGACCTCAATAGATGATAATCCACAAACACTCAACGGAATAGAGAGGGTTAGAGACAAAATCCCAGTTGGGTCTCACAATGGATTCCATAACATAATTCCAAAATTTAATTAATAAATTAAATCACTCAAATTAATGTAATCATATATGGAAGTTCAAATCATAATTAAATAATATTATTATTTGAATTTCAAATTATGGAAATACATTAAACAAATTGATTCACAAAAAAAATATAAAACATTTTATATAAATTAATTAGTATTGTAATACAACTTGCAAACATTGAAACACATTTATATCTCATATTTAAACAAGCATGAAACATGGAAATCTTTCAAAATGTATGATATTTATAGGCTAAAATATCCTCAAAAATTTGATGGTGATGATAGAAATATGTGTACAACACATCTCTATGACATGGGAAAAAGGTGACTCGTCACCATTCCATCAGGGATGTGACCTTCTGCACTAGTTTTTGTTTTGGTTATAAAGTATCAAAAGAGTGTGTTCCCAAAAACTCACCAACTACCTAGTCTTTCATGTGACCTAGTGCAACAACGATGGTAAATTTATTTTAAACTATTCAAAATACAATTAATCTCATTCCTAAATCTAAAAACATTTAATTTTATATTAATAAAACCGAACACATGATTCTAATAAAATATACCTTTTTAAATGATAAAACATATGTGTTAATAAAAAATAATTTCAATACGTTATCTTGAATAAAACAATTAATTTTTTTTCAAATTTAAAATTAAACAATTTAAATTCCATATTTTTCTATAAATTTTTTAAACACACCACAATTCATTGGATTTGAGTGTATTTTTTCAATTTCATGCCTGAAATTCAATTTCACATTTAAATCCCACAATTAAATGGAATTGGGTTTTCAAAATCAATTGAAAGTAGTTGAAGTAACTGAATTTAAATGAATCTATTTAATTTAAATCAGTAAATTTAGGGATAATAAAATCTGTCCATCACAAATAAACCACAGACAATTATCAAAAAAACATAAAGCACACAAAAGAACCAGCTAACAAAAATGAACGTGCAGAAGATCATGGAACACAAAATAGAATCGAAATTCAACAATATGATTTTTAGTCCAGAAATCACTAAATGACCTATCAAACTCCAAGGAATAAAATAGAAAGTTACAAAGAGATATGGAGTAATCTTACTCGGTGAGTCATGCCTCAACCACATTGATGATCAATCACTAATACAAACAACCTAGTAGGTTTTATGGCTCCAAAATCACCTGGTAATGGCTCTTGGGTTGATTGAAATGAAAAATAGAGATGATGAAAAAAATTCAGCTAAACTGACTGTTAAAAATAACCATCTAGACTAAACATTATGCGTAACCCAATTACACATTGCGTAATTGAAAAACACCAAAATAATCAAAATACCCATACCCTTTAAATAAATTCACATTTATTACCATTTCAAAATTTTGAAGTCTCATAACGATATTACATATGTAAATCCATAGTAGAATATAGAAAAAGATGGTTTTTTTCTGTGATCCCAACAAATTTCTCACTTCACCATCACAGGTATCCTCCAAAATCATTCTCGGCCCTACCCAGACAATGGAAATAGAAATCTAGGTAATGTTTTTAAATATTACCTTTCAGGAAGGTAATGAGATGTTAAAATATCACCACCATAAAAAAAAATTTATCTCCAGAAAGCCTACCGAGAAGCTTCCATATTAAAAATGCAATGCCATTGCTCTATCATTAGTGCATCGAATTCACATGTCTCATGAAAATATGAAAAAAATCACAGCACCCAAATCAATGTTATCATCCTCCCATGAATTAACATAATTTCAAAACAAACTATTACGATCTTTCATTTAGTCATGGATAAATAAGGTTAAATATCTCTATCATTCTAGATCGAAACATGAGATGGATCAGATAAGTACATTTATAGCTGAGATACAACTAACATGTTATGTATCGACATAAACTATAGTGGAAGTGATAAGTAGTAATCCACCTTCCCCACCTGCTCAAAAACATCAAAATGTCCCAAAAGGAAAGGAGTGAGTTTCACTTTCCTCCCCAATTGTCGATGACCCAACAAAGGTGAAACTTTCATGAACTCTCTATAGAAACCATCTCTTTTCATACATAATAATTTCTTAAATGTTTTAGAATAACTA
This sequence comes from Viscum album, assembly GCA_963277665.1. NCBI lineage: Eukaryota > Viridiplantae > Streptophyta > Magnoliopsida > Santalales > Viscaceae > Viscum > Viscum album. The sequence continues at coordinate 674,806,956 of OY728133.1, forward strand.
ATCCATTATACAAATAATTCAAAAGATCATACTAGTCTACTACATTGGAATCATGGAAACATAAACACTGATACATAAGTGAGATACATTATCTCCCACTAGGTTCTTCATGACTATTACATTTTATAGACACATCTGACATAATACATATCTTTTTAACATTAGAAAGGAAGAAAAAAAAGGGTGATCTCAAAATCATTGTAAGGGTAAATAAGGGATATATTTAGGATTAATCATTATCATTCGGGTTTGATAACATGATCATGAAAATAGCGGATCATATCATGTATACCAAATATCACATACATGAATCATGGAATAAATCATGATAGTTCATAATACATGAATCGTAATGAAATAAAGAACATAATCCATTAAATCATAACATATTGAAGTGCATTGTGTTGCATTTGTTGTCAATGAGGCATGAAGTTGTCTTGGAATGAATGGAAGTCAAGGAATTTTCAAGATGTGAATGCCAAAGGGTGTGATGGTGATGGTGATGAAAAGAGAATGGACATAGTACTAAGATGCATGTCACTTAGGAGATTCACTAAGTGACATAGGAGATGTGGTTGAAACATTCTCTATAACATCTGACGATTGTTGAGCTGTTCTTAAAGTTCCAAGAACTTGTATCAACTGGATACAATGTCACAACAAAGTTAGAAGACCATGCATTGTATTGACAATGCATGAGGAGCTGAAGTGATCCATCCACAACTACTGAGTGGATCAAGTGGTTTAATGAAGTCCATGCACTATCACTTAGTGCATGTGAACATGAAGATGATCCAATTGATCTCTGATTAGATCAATGAAGCACTTTGAATAAATTATTTGATTCAGGAGTTCGGTTGACGAAGATCCTTGAGAATTCTCTCCTAAGTAGAAAATCAATGAGACGATGAAGAAGAATTATAGGAGTTGTTTCTAATCAAGAAGAATAATGTTCGAATTCTCAAGAAGAAGATGAAGGAGAAGAATGGATTGAAGGGCATGTGGCTTGGCATATTACATTTGGTTAACATTGTTTTTATACAAAGTCCTAGCTATTAATTAAGCAAAAAAAAAATGCCAACCTCAAGGGCCAGCCTTAAGGGTTCAACCCAAAGCACATGTGGGAACCAGTCACCACGCCCAAGGGGATCCCGTGGGGCCAGCCCAAGAGAGGCCGGGGCCGTGTATAAGCCTCGAGGCCACGCGGTGATGAAGCCCGCGTGGCGTGGGCGCAGGAGCTCGCCCGAGAGGTGCATAGTGGGCGCCAGGAGCGTTCCCGCAGGAGCAGAGAGTGGGCGCAAGAGCGCGCCCGCAGGGAGAACACGGTGCGGGGCGGCACCGTGGAGGGAGAAGTGCAACTGGGAGTTGAGCGGCAGCGGCATATTGATAAGCCGTGTGAAAACCGCGCCCCGTTTCGATGTGGGACGCGGAATTTTCACCCGGGAGCGATCCTGGCCGCACGATCAATCGCGCGCCAGATCTCGGCCGCCCATCTAATCCGTCGCGGCCCATCCTGATCGTGACCGTCCAAATCATCGATCCGACGGCCGTGGCTCGTCTTCCACCTCGAGCTCGAGTCGAAGCCTCCCGCGAGCCGCCGCATGAACCAGAGCCTCCCGAACGACTATTTCGAGCTCCCGACCACCTTTGAAGGAGCCGAAGGCACCCTCGTGCTCGTCTGGACAAACCGAACCCATCCATGCACAAAAAGAGACTTGCATGCAACAAATGAGGAATTTCGGTCGAGGCTGAGGCAAGCAAAGCTGCCGAAGGCCGTGGGGTGTTTATGCGTGCATGTTATGGATCAGAAGAAGGCCGTGCATGCGTTCTAAGTCGCATGCACGTAGAAGAAATTAAAGAGGAAGATCCCGCGTGAAACAGAGGAAAGAAAATAAATATTTGGAAAGTTTTTAAAGATCCGAAGATCTCGGGATTTTGAGATTTATCACGCGGATTGAACCGCCTCTCCTCTGCCTATATAAATGAGGCCGAGCCCTCGAGAATGTTTTCTGAAGTTCTTGTTGAAGATGTGTGTCCCGCGAAGCCTCTTCCTCGCGAAGTAGAAGCCCCGCGCAAGTTATTTGCGTGGCTGTTGTCCCGGTGCCACCCGAGGCCCGAAGGAGTCCCCTGTGCGCCTCACTTGCGCATCAGGAAGAGCTCTCTCTGCCCGCACACTTGCACGGCAGGAGTAGCTTGCGCGCCCAAGGTGTCCTCACACCTGTGGCTTGCGCGACCCGCGGCCAGTGCACACTTGCACGCCCTTGTGGCAGTGGCACTTGCGCACCCGAGCCTCCTTGCACTCAAGTGCTTGAGGACTTGCGCGATAGTGGGAAAGAAGAGGAGGAGGCCCTTGCACCTCGCACCCTGTGTGCTTGCTACACCAAGAACATCTTACGGGCAGTAGGTGTGCAAAGCAAGAAGAGCCGAGGCTTTGCCTCTTGTGTGTGCAAAGTAAAAGTTGAAGGCCGAGAGGAAGTGTGTGCAAAAGTAAAATACAAGTGGAGGCCGTAGCCTTGTGTGTGTGCAAGAAGAGAAGGAAGGCCGTGGTTGTGTGTGTGCATAAGGAGGAAGACCACACTATTTGTGTGTGTGTAATGAAAGTGAAGGCCGTGGCATTTTGTGCCTTTTGTGCATAAAGAAAAAGAGGAGGTCGTAGCCCTTGTGTGTACAAAATGAAGAACCAAGTGTGTGCATAAGTGAAGTGCACACTTTGAAGAAGATTAAAAGAACAAGGAAGTGAGTGTGCTCTGCAAGTGAAGTAGGCCAAGCTCAAGTGTTTTCCAAAGTGAAGAAGTTTTGTGTGCAATGAGATAAGGAGGCCGAACCTAGTGTGTGTGCACTAAGTGAAGTGAACACACTTAGAAGAATGAAGAAAGAGGAGACCCTCACACTAAAGTAAAACACACTTCTGAGTGTGTGAGCAATTTGAATATAGTTTGTGAAGATTGTGAAGAAGGTGTGTGCTATAACTGATTACACCCTTTGAGGGTTTACTGCACCTAGAAGAAGAACAAGACAGTGCATGCATGCATGCATGCACGTGCACACGTGAACAGTGCTAAATCAGTGGTGTGCATTTGAGGAGTCCAAGACTTGAAGATCTTGAAGAGATTTGAGAAGGCCATGCAGTCAGTGCATGATGAACCAGTGTTGCCATGCATTCAGTGCATGAAGTTGTTCTGAAGTGAGACTGGACCAGACTGAAGTTTAGAGATATCAGTTGTCTGAGTATTCAGTATTTGGAGAGAGGCCAGGTCATCCTTAGAAGAAGGAGATAAATCCTGAGCAAGACGAGAAGACATGTTCACCACAAGTGATCAGAAGAAGAGCAAGGCCAGCAGCCTTTATCCCAGGATGCTGAGGATACTTGAAGAACTTAAAGTGAAGGAGAGCTACTTGTGTGACTCGAGGAGCCAGGAGAAGACCCTGTGGGACTCAGGGAGAAGAAGTCTTCAGTGGGATTCTGGAGTAGGCCAGTGGGACTCTGGTAACACTGTGGGACGCAGTATAAAGACCCTCATGTGGGACTCAGGAGAGATACAGTGGGACTCTGTATCGACCATTGTAATACTAACAGATTATAATGGGAGAATCCATGCTGGGAGAGCATGGCAAGGATGTAGGCCTTTGGTGCCGAACCTTGTAAATCCTTGTGTCCTGTGCCTTTTCATTACTGCATTATCCGGGAAAGGTTGAGAGATACAAGAAGAGTGGATCGAGGCTTTAACCAGCCATAGAGGTTTAATTGATAAAGAATCAATTAGTAAAAAGTTTTAAGGGATCACTGATTCACCCCCTCCCCCTCTCAGTGATTCACACTGATCTGGGCACTTCAATTGGTATCAGAGGGAGGTTACCTCTAAAAGATCCAAGAGAGTCTTTATGAAGTGCAGATTTGAGGAAATGAGCAACCAGCCTCAAATGGAGATATCTGCCAAGACTCAGAAAAATAGAAAGAAGAAACAGGCCAAGAAGATGAAGAAAGCATGTCCTAGCTGTGATGAAGTTGAAATAATGAATGATCTTCAGAGTGCACTCAAATATCATCAGAAGACAGTTCCCATGGAAGTGGCAAAGTGTACAGATACAGGCATCCATGATCTTCATGAAGAAAAATCACAGTTAGAAGAAGAAGCCAATGCAATGGAAGATCAATTGGCAAAAAGGGTTGGCATAACCAACACTCTCAGAAAGCTGGTAAATGCCAAAGATGAAACAGTATCTCTTTGCAATGAAAGATATGAAGACACTTGTGAAGAATTGCAAAGAAGCCTTTCTGAGAAAGAAATCTTTAAAGTAATAATCAAAGATGTTTACCATGCACTGGAGAAGAGGCATAGAGTATCAATGGTTGTTAAATATGCTCAACTTGAAGACAAAGTAAAAAGGGTGAAGGAGCTGGACAACTCATTGCTTGAAATGAAAAAGGTGCATGAAGACCAGATAAAGCAGCTGGAAGAGAAATGGGAAGGAAGGCTAAGAACTATTGAGGATGAGAAGAACTCCCTCAATATGAAATGCTTAGAACTGGAGGTGATATTGAAAAATCAGCAATCACCCAAAGCTAAAGCCTCCCAGTCAGCTGAAAGAAGAAATGTTGCTACTCAAGTGAGCTTTGAGAAGGATGATTCTAAAAGCAAGACATCCTCTAGTGAAAGTGCAACAACTTCTAGAAAGAAGGTACCATCCATACCATCTTGTACTGATGCTTCTAATTGTGTTTCCACAAAAAGTGCAGGATGGAAAAATAATTTCAAACAAGTATGGATGAAGACAGTGAAGAAGCAGGGCTCTCCTGAAACAACACAACTTGTCAAGAAAAGTACCCTACAATCAGAAGGACTGAAAAGGTCAAGATTTGTGGGTCAATGTTGGTGTTGTAACAAGTATGGGCATTGTGCAAAGGATTGTTGGTACAATCCATTGAATGCCAAAGCACAGAGGAAGCCCATGCCTAGGGGGGCAAGCCAGAAGGAAATAAGCAGCATCCACAGGTCCAGAGACATCTGTTTACTGCAAATAGATTTGGATTACTTGACAACATCTGGGATGATTGCAAAAGTGGTCAAAATGATACATTTCAATCTCCAACTGTATCCAAAGATGAAAAGAATAGAAGATCACTGAACCTGGCTAAGAGAGATTCCTTGGGAAGAAAGCAGAAGAAAGTGAAAGATCCTCCCAAGAAGAGTTTGAAGAATGAAGATAAGTCCTTGGAATTGAAATCCAAGAAGGGTGAGTCATCTAGAAGGACCACCAAGAAGACATGCTTCTACTGTGGCAAGAAAGGACATATCATGGATCTTTGTGAACAAGCCATGAAATTCAATAGAGGCAGACCGAACTCAAACAGACAATCAATCCAAAAGAAGCAGAAGGGATTGATTGAAAACAAGTTGCCTAAGAGAGGTAGCTTGACAGCATCAAAGGAACCATGTGGAATATCCAGAACTGAGGCCACACTTCCAAATGATTTACTAGTCATATGGCCAAATCAGTTGCAACTTGCCAAAGATCTGCAAAGAGCTGAAGATGAAGTTCTGGCAATTGCAAAGTAAAAATGGAAGAAGAATATTTCCCATGAAGATGTATTGAGATCCACACCAGCACCAACATCATTGAAGATCAAATGTGAAAGTGTGAAGAATGGTGAAAATGGGACATCTCGGTTGAGAGAATCTTCTCAACCTTGTTGTTCACATTGATGAACCAAGGAGGTTCCATCTTATTCCCTTATACATTTGTATTTACATGTGCTAGCATTGCAGGGAATTGAAGATGATGATCATTCTCATCTGGAGGATGGTTTGGACAGAATGGAGTGCACCCCTTGAGGGGGAGCCAATCTGAAGAAGATGGGATTCTGAGATTAATACCATCTTGAGAAAAGTGAAGGTATTCCAATCATGCTTTCATCCCTTGTTTCTTAATTGAGTTTATCTTGTCAATTAAGGGGGAGTATGGATTGAAGACAAATGGATGAAAGGGGGAGATTTATCATTGCACTGAACTTTCTAATGAGTTTTGTGAAGTATGTGCAGGATTTAGCAAATTCATTGTTATATCTGAAAAATTTCAAGCCCCTAAGCATGATCTCACATGTGTAGAGAATTGTGGATAGCATTGAGTTCCTTGGTTACATCACTCTTGTTTTCTACACCGGGTTAGCCCGAGTAGACTTAGAGTTGATTTACTAAAGGTTCTTTGCTAAAGAAGAACATGTGGCATCATCCCTCTCTTAGTGATTTTTAAGAAGATGCTATTCAAATAAAGGAAGATATTTTTGAAAGAGAACCACACCACACCTTTGCATTTGATTGCCAATAAGGGGGAGAAAATATTGGCACACATATTGACCCATTCATATGTGCTGAAGGAGTGTATTGACAACAAATACAAAGGGGGAGATTGAAGTGCATTGTGTTGCATTTGTTGTCAATGAGGCATGAAGTTGTCTTGGAATGAATGGAAGTCAAGGAATTGTCAAGATGTGAATGCCAAAGGGTGTGATGGTGATGGTGATGAAAAGAGAATTGCCATAGTACTAAGATGCATGTCACTTAGGAGATTCACTAAGTGACATAGGAGATGTGGTTGAAACATTCTCTATAACATCTGACGATTGTTGAGCTGTTCTTAAAGTTCCAAGAACTTGTATCAACTGGATACAATGTCACAACAAAGTTAGAAGACCATGCATTGTATTGACAATGCATGAGGAGCTGAAGTGATCCATCCACAACTACTGAGTGGATGAAGTGGTTTAATGAAGTCCATGCACTATCACTTAGTGCATGTGAACATGAAGATGATCCAATTGATCTCTGATTAGATCAATGAAGCACTTTGAATAAATTATTTGATTCAGGAGTTAGGTTGATGAAGATCCTTGAGAATTCTCTCCTAAGTAGAAAATCAATGAGACGATGAAGAAGAATTATAGGAGTTGTTTCTAATCAAGAAGAATAATGTTCGAATTCTCAAGAAGAAGATGAAGGAGAAGAATGGATTAAAGGGCATGTGGCTTGGCATATTACATTTGGTTAACATTGTTTTTATACAAAGTCCTAGCTATTACTTAAGCAAAAAAAAATATGCCAACCTCAAGGGCCAGCCTTAAGGGTTCAACCCAAGGCACATGTGGGAACCAGTCACCACGCCCAAGGGGATCCCATGGGGCCAGCCCAAGAGAGGCCGGGGCTGTGTATAAGCCCCGAGGCCACGCGGTGATGAAGCCCGCGCGGCGTGGGCGCAGGAGCGCGCCCGAGAGGTGCATAGTGGGCGCCAGGAGCGCGCCCGCAGGAGCAGAGAGTGGGCGCAAGAGCGCGCCCGCAGGGAGAACACGGTGCGGGGCGGCACCGTGGAGGGAGAAGTGCAATTGGGAGTTGAGCGGCAGCGGCATATTGATAAGCCGTGTGAAAACCGCGCCCCGTTTCGATGTGGGACGCGGAATTTTCACCCGGGAGCGATCCTGGCCGCACGATCAATCGCGCGCCAGATCTCGGCCGCCCATCTAATCCGCCGCGGCCCATCCTGATCGCGACCGTCCAAATCATCGATCCGACGGCCGTGGCTCGTCTTCCACCTCGAGCTCGAGTCGAAGCCTCCCGCGAGCCGCCGCATGAACTAGAGCCTCCCGAACGACTATTTCAAGCTCCCGACCACCTTTGAAGGAGCCGAAGGCACCCTCGTGCTCGTCTGGACAAACCGAACCCATCCATGCACAAAAAGAGACTTGCATGCAACAAATGAGGAATTTCGGTCGAGGCCGAGGCAAGCAAAGCTGCCGAAGGCCGTGGGGTGTTTATGCGTCCATGTTATGGATCAGAAGAAGGTCGTGCATGCGTTCTAAGTCGCATGCACGTAGAGGAAATTAAAGAGGAAGATCCCGTGTGAAACAGAGGAAAGAAAATAAAGATTTGGAAAGTTTTTAAAGATCCGAAGATCTCGGGATTTTGAGATTTATCATGCGGATTGAACCGCCTCTCCTCTGCCTATATAAATGAGGCTGAGCCCTCGAGAATGTTTGTTGAAGTTCTTGTTGAAGATGTGTGTCCCGCGAAGCCTCTGCCTCACGAAGTAGAAGCCCCGCGCATGTTATTTGCGCGGCTGTTGTCCCGGTGCCACCCGAGGCCCGAAGGAGTCCCATGTGCGCCTCACTTGCGCATCCGGAAGAGCTCTCTCTGCCCGCACACTTGCGCGGCAGGAGTAGCTTGCGCGCCCAAGGTGTCCTCACACCTGTGGCTTGCGCGACCCGCGGCCAGTGCACACTTGCACGCCCTTGTGGCAGTGGCACTTGCGCACCCGAGCCTCCTTGCACTCAAGTGCTTGAGGACATGCGCGATAGTGGGAAAGAAGAGGAGGAGGCCCTTGCACCTCGCACCCTGTGTTCTTGCTACACCAAGAACATCCTACGGGCAGTAGGTGTGCAAAGCAAGAAGAGCCGAGGCTTTTCCTCTTGTGTGTGCAAAGTAAAAGTTGAAGGCCGAGAGGAAGTGTGTGCAAAAGTAAAATACAAGTGGAGGCCGTAGCCTTGTGTGTGTGAAAGAAGAGAAGGAAGGTCGTGGATGTGTGTGTGCATAAGGAGGAAGACCACACTATTTGTGTGTGTGTAATGAAAGTGAAGGTCGTGGCATTTTGTGCCTTTTGTGCATAAAGAAAAAGAGGAGGCCGTAGCCCTTGTGTGTACAAAATGAAGAACCAAGTGTGTGCATAAGTGAAGTGCACACTTTGAAGAAGATTAAAAGAACAAGGAAGTGAGTGTGCTTTGTAAGTGAAGTAGGCCAAGCTCAAGTGTTTGCCAAAGTGAAGAAGTTTTGTGTGCAATGAGATAAGGTGGCCGAACCTAGTGTGTGTTCACTAAGTGAAGTGAACACACTTAGAAGAAGGAAGAAAGAGGAGACCCTCACACTAAAGTAAAACACACTTCTGAGTGTGTGAGCAATTTGAATATAGTGTGTGAAGATTGTGAAGAAGGTGTGTGCTATAATTGATTACACCCTTTGAGGGTTTACTGCACCTAGAAGAAGAACAAGACAGTGCATGCATGCATGCATGCACGTGCACACGTAAACAGTGCTAAATCAGTGGTGTGCATTTGAGGAGTCCAAGACTTGAAGATCTTGAAGAGATTTGAGAAGGCCATGCAGTCAGTGCATGAGGAACCAGTGTTGCCATGCATTCAGTGCATGAAGTTGTTCTGAAGTGAGACTGGACCAGACTGAAGTTTAAAGATATCAGTTGTCTGAGTATTCAGTATTTGGAGAGAGGCCAGGTCATCCTTAGAAGAAGGAGATAAATCCTGAGCAAGACGAGAAGACCTGTTCACCACAAGTGATCAGAAGAAGAGCAAGGCCAGCAGCCTTTATCCCAGGCTGCTGAGGATACTTGAAGAACTTAAAGTGAAGGAGAGCTACTCGTGTGACTCGAGGAGCCAGGAGAAGACCCTGTGGGACTCAGGGAGAAGAAGTCTTCAGTGGGATTCTGGAGCAGGCCAGTGGGACTCTGGTAACACTGTGGGACGCAGTATAAAGACCCTCCTGTGGGACTCCGGAGAGATACAATGGGACTCTGTATCGACCATTGTAATACTAACAGATTATAATGGGAGAATCCATGCTGGGAGAGCATGGCAAGGATGTAGGCCTTTGGTGCCGAACCTTGTAAATCCCTGTGTCCTGTGCCTTTTCATTACTGCATTATCCGGGAAAGGTTGAGAGATACAAGAACAGTGGATCGAGGCTTTAACCATCCATAGAGGTTTAATTGATAAAGAATCAATTAGTAAAAAGTTTTAAGGGATCACTGATTCACCCCCTCCCCCTCTCAGTGATTCACACTGATCTGGGCACTTCACATATGAATAAACCATGGAATTATGGTAGAGATATAAACATATTTAATAATTTTAATATAAGTCAAGTACCACTACTGAGACCATATTAGTGCAGAAATTAATTTATAGAACTGGGTTCACTATCAGTTCCACCCCTGTATTACTAAATAGATTTTACTCCTCATTCCAACCCTATAATACGGAACTAAGTTCATTTCATTTTCCAGCCCTATAATATAGAATCAAGTACATTTTAAGTGATATCCCTGTAATATTGAACCGAGTTCATTTCTTGTTCCATCTCTACAAAACATAAATGATTTCATTTATCATTCAATCCATGTCAATCTCATGATATAAATCATTACCTGATGCATTGGAGGGAGATATATTTCCCCAACATCTCAGAGTGAAATCATACATACATGTTCCACAATATCATAAATAATCATATCATAACCCATGAAATGAAATGGTATTATAAATATGTAATCTTATGATAAAATTTCGATGGATATAGGTTTTATAATAATTTTATAATAAACATAACCTATGAAAATAAATGAGTTTCATTATTATAAAACCAGTGAAATAGAAACAAGTTTTATAAACATCATGTTATCAAAACATAATCCATTCATAGAAAGAATATGAATGGAATAACTGAATAATTTTCCCATAATGGTATGAGTATCACCAATGAATGTTATTATAGAAGGGAAATAATTTTTAAATTTCTTTTACAAATATTTCATTTGGAAAATAACCACTTTGCATAAAACCTATTTAAAAAAAATAAAAACTCTTGAAAACCATTTAAATTTAAAATATATATGAAAATATATAAAATATGCACTAAGAACCATAAAACGTTTTTAAAATTGTTTAAAATAGAAAAAGGATGACAACTATATTTTGAAAACATTTTTAAAACCATTTTGAAAACATTTTTTTAAAACATGGTTTTTGAATATAATAGATTTCTGACTGAAGCGAGAGAGACATTCATAATTTACAAAATAACATTATATTATGTACCAAAGAGTGTAAAAATGGTAATAATACATGAATATAACTGAAATAACTAATATAGAATAAAATTCATTAGTTTTATAGAGATATGGATAATAACATTTCATTCGAGCATCATAATTATTAACAATATCGAAAAGTGGTGAGATTGTTTCAATAAAATATTACCATGTAATTACTTGGGATATTACTCTCCATGAAAGAAAAGGAAATAAATAAAGCTAAAAATATCATGAAAATAATTATATTCATGATATAACAAGGAAATTGTATGTATATATACCTTGAAAAATAATTTAGGTGCATAAAAAAACATGAGTATCAAAGAAGGAAAATTGAGATAAAACTATTTTACCGATTTGGAATATTTAAAAACCTAAAACCCATGAGAGAGATATCATAAAATAGATATATAAATAAAAATAAATTTAAGTATGAGAATCATTTAATACATCCATGGGATGAAGAAAAACCACATAACATAAATGGGGGACGAATTAAGAATGTATCTCATGAAAATAAAACGTGATATGAAATCCCCTTACCTTGTGTCTTGACTATCATTGTTCTCATTAAAACCACATCTATAATAAATATAAATTTATTATAAATACATTAAATGAACATATTTTTATATATAATACCATATATTGTTTTATCATGACCTTATATTACCCTCTTGTTAACAATCCATTGTTATTGTTTCACTTCTGATAATATTCGCATTGTTCTTCGCATGTGTCTTAATTTTTTATATCGTTAGATATTTTACAAAAAAATGACTATTGAATTAAAAAAATTATATAAATATATTGTATATTTATTATATTCATATTATAATAATCTATATAATATTTGTTTATATAATGTAATACACCGTTCATGGAGACAACAAGTTGTATGTACACTAGAACAATGTTTCTATTTCTTATATTCGTATTGAATGAAAGGAAGAAAATAAAATATATTTATGTAATATAATTAATTTATAATAATAATTTAATATATATCAAATATATTCACTAAAACCATACTTAATATATTCCATGTAGTGTGTGAACGAATCACATCACTTTGAGGGAGTGGTCGTCCACACTTCCTCAAACGAAATTATCGTATTTACACCAAATAGAAAGTAAAAAGTTATGTGTTGTAACATTAATACAGAATATTAAAGAAATAATATATATATAATATAAAATAAACAAATAATCTTTCCATAATAATTTCCACAATGAGTGGTGGTAGAGGAAAAATAAGTAATAATCATTTAGTGAGACGACAGTTTTCGGTACACAAAACTACCATGTTCATTACCCATTAGATGGAGGATTGTGTAATTGTAGTTTGAATATATATTATTAAAACAGACTAGTATATTTTTATGCTAGATCATTTATAAAATAATTTAATAAAGATATTGGAGGGTTGGAGAAAGAAAATAAAATATAGGAGCTTGAATGATGGTGTTACCTCTTAATCCGGTAACTCCATTTGTTTTGTGCCAAAAGGATTATTTGGATAACATAATTCCTAAAGGTAGGAATCAAAATTTTATTTTAGGATGCTTGGAAGTGTGTTTGGTATATATTGGATTATCCTAAGGGGTATGAGATTTGTGAAGAATATGGAGAGGTGGTGGCCTTTTATAGGGAAGGAGGAGTGCCAGTCTTGTAAATATTTGTAATGATAATTCCATCGTCATTTATTGTGTTGCAAGTGGATCAAATAATGATAAAAAGTTATGAAAATGGAGTATAGAGTCAATATATATCCATCCAATGTAATTTTTTCGGTTTTATAGATATTTTTGGGCCTTAAGGTAATGGTTTAATCCCTTGTGACACTTAATTTAACATTGATCGATGTAATTAATTTTAATCACATTCACTAATATTTTAGGTAAAAATAATGATGAAGTTTTTATAATTTTTAAATTATGATGATTAAAAATTTGGAATCAATTTTCAAAAATTACAATCATATATGTGACTGAAATTTAATTAAAATTAGTCCCACAGTCGGGTCGATAATGCGTGTTTTTAAAGTATAAATGATCAAAAGTTTGCTCAGTTTTTATATCCAATTTCAAATTAAAATTTGTTCCAATTTCTTAAAATGGATTAAATGGTAAAAATATAAACTAAATAAACATTCAAAACAAATATAAATATAATTTAATCTTTTAAATAGATTTTATGAAAATCTGTTTTGAATTAAAATTCATTAATTTTAACTATTCATCCAAAAAAAATGTTTCTCAAGAATACCCTACAATTCCACATAAGATATTTTCAACATTCTAAATTAAAAAATTATTTTTATTTTATAAAATTGAATCTATAATTGTTTCTAAAATTAATTTTATTATATAATGATATTAAAAGTAGGTCATTCGAGAAAATAGTATTTCTAATCATAAAGGGACTTTACAAAAAAGTATATCATTCATTATCAATATATTTTATTTATATAAAAACAATATAAAAAATTATTTAAAAGTAGTTATTAATATTCATATAAAAAAATTTAATGTCTAGGTTATAATTATATCATTCAAATAATTATAACAGTAAAATTATGTTTCGTATAATCATTGGTGTTGCATGCAACATACATCACGTCAGTGTTTCATGCAACATACACCAAGTCTATGTTCCATGTAACATAATCCAAGTCCATGAATTTTGAATTTTATTTTTGGCTATTTTCATTTAAATACATAAATTAAATATTAATTTATTCAAAAAAAGATCCATAAAACTTTATGTGTTACATTATACCCCCCATAAAATGAATTTCACAATCTAAATTCTTCACTAAGGTAAAACCAAACGAGGATAATTATAATAATCATAACATGTAGTTACAAAGTGAGTGGCCTCATTTCAAAATACTTCTTCTGATTGCTCCATAATTTCAAGAGGACATTCTTCGTAAGAGATATCCTGCACCAACGATATGACATTTGAGTTTAGTACACATGAAGGGTCTGGTATGTACATCATCAGGAGAGATACATTAAACACATAATAGATTTGAGAGAGATTTGGAATAACTTTAATGTGATATGTTACTATCCTAATATGATTTATATATCAAAGGGACAAATATACCTATCGCTTAGTTTTCCTTTCTTCCAAAATCTTATATCTTTCTTCCAGGGTGAGATTAAAAAAAAACTCTTTTTCACTAACTTCAAATTATATGTCACGTCCATGGTTATCAACCTAACAATTTTTCCGACTTTGACCTGCCTTGATATAATGATAAATGGTTTTAACCTTCTTGACCATTTCTTAATAAATATTAGGTCCCAATAGCTTTTTTTCTCTAACCTCATCCCATTACGCCAGATCTCTACATTTCTTCCAATAAAGGGATTCATATAGTGTCATCTGAATGCTTGAGTGAAATATATTTTTGTAAGAACCTCAACTAGTGGAAGATGTTGATCTTAACCACATTTGAAATCTAGATAACACGATATCAACATATCCTCAATGGTTTTAATTGTTATTTAATACTAAACATCAATTTGGGGATGATAAGTAGTGATGAAACTCAAATATATATCTATTTCCTAATGAAGACCTCACTAGAACTTTTAGGTAAACCTCAATTCATGATATGATACAATATATTTTGGTACTCCCGGAAAACATACCACTTCCTTAATGAAAATCCTGGAATTCGAATCAAGATAGAATTATTCTTTAATACTGATGAAGTGTTCTAACTTAGTATGGTTATCAAAAAGCACCCATATAGTGTTAAAACCTTTATAGGTTTTGGGTTATCCAACAAAAAAATCCACATTAATACTCTCCTATTTTCATTCTAGTATTTTTAATGGATGAAAAATAATCATTCGATTTTTTCTTTCAGCATCAAATTGTCGGCATAGGATGCACCAAGATACAAACACTGTGATATCTCTCTACATGTCATCCCACCAGAAGAATTTCTTCAAATCCCTAAACATATTTGTACTTTCAAGGTGAATGGAGAATGAAGAACTTTGTAATTCCTATAAGAGGTCCTTCTTCAAATATGGTATGGAATGAACACATACATGGTTTCTAAACCTTATTATTCCATCATAATCAATGTTAAACTATAGAACATTTCAGGATTTATTTTATAACTCTTCATATTCCTTATATGCCTCCTTAATATTAACTTGGATAGATGTTTGAACGTTCATTTAAGAAAGATATAATTTTCCCATTATTTCAGAATTTATAGATCCATACCTTTTAATTATATAAATTTTGGTTATTTTTGTGATCCTTAACAGGGATAAGCTAGAATGATCCTTCTGAATCAAAGAATCATCCACCTTTTTCACTTTCCTAGGGTGGTAATTTATTAGCAATAAATAATCCTTTTTCAACTTCAATTATCCTCTATGTTTCATTTTCAAATCCTTCTATGTGAATATATATTTAATAATTTTATGGTTGGTATATATATCCAACTTTTATACATAAATACAATGCCTTAGTATCTTTAATATAAAAATTATTGCTGCTAAATACTTGTCACGAGTTGTTTAATTTTGACCATGAATCATCAAATTCCATGACGCATAGGCTATAACTATGTTATTATATATAAAAACACATCATAATCCCTTACATGATACATCATTGTAGATTACAAACACTTCTCCACTATAGCATAATGTATGAACAGGTGCACTAACTATGTTTCTCTTAGGTTCTGTGAAATTTTAATCACATTCATCTTTCAAGTGGAAAATAACACTCTTATGAGTTAACTTGGTTATAGTATTATATATTCAGGATAAATTTACTATCCATCAATAATATATATCTAAACCAATATATATATATATATAGATATCATTCATTTTGGATGGTCGTGGCCATTATTCAGTAGCCTCCATCTTTAATTGATTTAATGTTATACCATCTATTGATTTTATATGACCCAAAAATTAAATCTATTATGGCCAAAATTCATAGATTGTATATTTTCATATAAATTCTCCTTATTTAGTGTCTTTATTACAATTCTCAGGTGACCATCATGATTTTCCTTGCACTTTGAGTAAATAATAATTTCATCTGTAGATACTACGACAAACTAGTCTAGATAATCTCTATATATTATTTTCATTAATTCTATGAATATTAATGGTGCTTTAACAACACCAAAAGGAATAACTATTTATTCATAATGTACATACCTTTTACGTAATTCCAACGTCGGTATATCCTCTTTCATGACCCTCAATTGATGATCTCATGAAGGAAGTTCAATCTTGGAAAAGTGTCTGATCATTGTGTCGTTGATCAAACACTTCATCAATATGGCAGACATTGTAATTATTGTTGATCTTAATCTTCTTTACCTATAGATAATTGATTTAGAGTTACATTGATCATTCATTATTTTTCATAATAAGAACAAGTGCACCTTAATGTGAAACACCTGGATGAATTAATCCCTTATCATGGTTTTCTTGTATTATCTTCTTAAATTAAAGCTACTTAATTGGATCCAATATATAAAGAGTATTTTAAATTACCGTAGAACCATGTATGATTTCTATTGAAAACACACCTTCACATTTTTCTGAAAGGATATAAAACTCTTTAGGAATAACAACCACAATATCCTAAATAATAAGCATATCAACAATGTTAATTTCCTCCCCATCCATTCGAGATAAAAAATCCCATTGAATGGGAATAAGACATATACAATGGCTATAATATCCATAAAAATTTCATAATTATTTTCACATTGATGTATGTTCATATGAGGGTTTTAAATATCAAACATACATTCCATTACTTGAAAATTCATGTGGTATTTTTTCAGTGAAAGCCAATACTTGCTTATGATGACATCAAATTCAACCAAATGATGAATGAAAAGATTTTCAAGAAGCACATTCCTAAAAAAATAAATTATATAGGAATCATAGAATTAATATGAAATCATCAAACAATTAGTGTATTACACTACTACTTCCAAATTTAATTGTTTTGGTGAAATCATAACACCCGTATAAAAGTATTGATATATTAATCAGTGGGTAGATACATAATCAAATATTACATTATCAGTTCTAAATTACATTGTACTTGTACACTTTATCACATCATTATCACAAACCTTGTCAGAAATAGTTATCGCATGAGGTTTATCCTTGTCCCTGAATTTATGATTTTATTCAGGTATATCATCATCACCAACCCTTGGGTTTGGGAAGTGGTTAGAAAAATTATTACATTCATTACAATTGTAGAATTGAATATTGGGAGGTTCATTCTACGAGGTTTTTACAAAATTATAATTTTTATCTTAGTTCATCCCATAACTTCGACAATCAATATCCCAATGACCTATTTTTATGTAAAAAAAACATTTACTATAATACTTAAAAAAATTCCTCCATGATTTTCCCACACATAGAGTATACAAATTCTCATTTCATCTTATCATGGTTTTTTAATTTTCCACTAAACTCCATCATCCATTTATAATCAAAACCATGAGATTGAAATGTGACTCTAACCTTAATTGGAACCTTGATTTCACAACTCATGATCTCTTTATAGATAATATGGTTTCTAATTAACAATTATATTCTGAAACATGGATTTATGCCACTAAATATACTATAAACATCACATTCATGTTGGATGGTATTTATTAAAGTGTACCTAGCATGTCTCATGAAATTAACCTCATAGGTACCAACAGATTCATCATAAATTTTTTTAACTCAAGGAACTCTTTCTCCATATATTAAGAATCGAAGGAATGTGATTATTGAAATAAAAGTTATTAAACGTCTCCCAACCCATGGATTCAATATCATCTTACTACCTCAAATTATTGATTAGATCCCAAAAGTAGTATGATTCTCTTTTTTAACAATACAAATCCATAATAGAATATATTTTTAGTAGTACTAATCCGTTTTTAAGAAATAAGTGTATCAGAACACCATGTGAAATATGGTGTAATTTTCCTCCGTAAGGACTCAATATATTCATATCCAATCCTTTTATCATTTGTATGACAACCCTGCTTTTTATTACAACTTAAACATGCTTTATTACATAAAACTTCACTTGATACAACAAAGGAGATCGAGAGGTTTAGTGTCTTTGGGGATTAAGATCATTACATAAAAACTTTAAACATGAAATACAACATCCTTATTGAAAACTTCCTTTACATGACCACTACATTCCTTCGTACTTAGCATTGCATGGGATAACCTAAGGACATGCATAAGAAAAGGGTGAGCTATAAAGCCCAGTAAGGGAGTACATAATAAATAACATGAGGAGTACAATACATGTTAGGCAATAGGCATATCAATAGAGCATAAGAGAGACATGAACATAAAGGCATGATAAAGCATGATAATCATAACACAGAAATGTGGCAACAACACTTAACATTGAATTAGCATGAGCCAAGGCTCATTGCACATGGAGCATGAGTAAACCCTCATTGCACTTGAAGCACGAGTAAACCCTCGTTGCACTTGATTTAGCATGAGTCAACACTCATTGCACATGACGTATCATGATACTATACTTTACCCAATGCATTGGAGCGCTATAAAGGGCGCACCCTTCTTAAACATTTCATTTCATGCATAAGTGTGCCACATGGATCATAAAACATGGATTCATAAAACATAATCATTTCTTCCACGATGAAGGAATGTGGAATTCATACAAGAAACTTTACAATCAATATATATATGTTCATAAAGGTGAATACCCTTGATGGAGAAATGGGCATGGTATTCACTACACAAAGACATTGGCTTAGAAATTCAGTGCGATTTCGGCAGCGTAACGGCGTGACATAAGAATTCATAAAAAAAGGTTGATGAGAGAGAAAGGGGTTCCTCATCATATTTACATGAAATGGACAGTAAGGAGATAATATATATACATGTCCCAACAATAGAAATGGAATTTAGATTCATGATACAAAAGTATTGCTTGAATGTAAAAGAAGAGAGAGAAGTTCCTTTCGGAATTTCGGCATAGTAACGGGTGTACATGGGAGGCATTTAATGAGAGAGAAATGGTTCTCCCATCATTCAAACAACAAGAGGGAAGTATGGGGGAGGTGCTAATCCATACCCCAACATTCATAATTGAAATAAAAAGGGAAATACAACTTAAAGAAAATTGACAAAAACATGAGAAAGGAAGAAAAAACCCTTACTTGGAAGTGTGCTTCCAAAGGCTAGAGAGAGGCTTGTGAGAGGCTTCTTGGGAGCTTGGGGCACCTTGAGAGGATTCTAGAGAGAGTAGGGAAGAGTTTGGACGAACTTAAAAGGCTTTGGGTGAGGAGTAAGTGGGAGCTTGGGTGGGTTTATATAGGAAAGGTGAGAGAATTCTTTATTATTTAGGTTTGGGACCCCTTATATTAAAATAATCCAAACCACAAACCATCCAATGCTATTTGCCCATGGTTTCTGGAAAAGGGAAGAGGAAAAAAATATTTTACAAGGCCAAGGTCCGAACTTATTAAAAAATTAGGGTTGCTTATGTGGAGGTGAGTCACACTCCCATGGAAATTAATTTAAAAAGGCAAAGTGTTGAATAAGTCTTGAGGGCTCCATTAATGCTTTGAAAAGTGAGTCAAACAAACCCAAAACCTCATTATTTTATTGATAAAACACATATTGGCCGAACATAAGGATTATGGTATTTTATTACATCACCATTGGGTCATTATGATGTCATAAAACACATTATATATTTGAATGGTATTTAATTTTTACCCAAAAATTTGACTGTCTCAGAAAATTATGAAAAATTCACCGTTGGATAATTTCGACGTCCTGATTCCAAAAATAATATTTATTTTATCTAAATAATTTTCTAAATATGTGAATTTTCACTTTTAAAATAAAAACCGACATTTATAAAAAAATCACGGGTTTTGACAGAAATGGCTTTCAAACCTTAATAAAAATTTTAATTGCATTCATAAAATTATAAGATCATTTATATTTAATAAAAATTAATTTAATATTAATAATAATATTTTATTAAAATATCATTTAATTCAAAAATCCTTTAATTTAATAAAATATAATTCTTAATTAAATAATAACTAAAAACATCATTTGTACTTTAAAAACTAATTACAATGCATCAAAAATGACTAGAAATTATATTCATTATTATATACAAAAATAATGTACATGAACATGGTACTACTTATTTGTTACATAACCCCTTAAAATAGCCGCATAAGACCTAAGGGTAAGGTGTGCGATGGTGACAGACTCTTGGGGTTGCTCGGATAACATCGCTCGAGTGGTAATCTCTATCAACTTCCATTTTTCCCGTAGACGATCACGTTCGAGCTTGACATGATGAAGCTCAGCTTGGGCTTGGTCAAGGGCAAAGCCCAAAGACGCCACCTCCTTTCCGAGCTCCGACAAATGGGCTTCGTAAGGGGCAATTCCACTGGATGAGGCCATCGCTTCCTTTGTCTGAGTAGAAAATTAGTTCGTTAAAGCCTCATATTTAAACTACCCAGATGATCACTGTTCAACGGCTATAAAAGTAACGGTCACAAATCTTAACGTTAAACTAAAGAAGTTGACTACATATAAAAACATAAAGAAACATTTAACTGGATCAAGAGGGATTTTCCATTAATGAAAATTTGGGTCGTTACAACATTCCCCCCTTAAGAAATTTCGCCCTCGAAATTTTCCTTTTCCCACACTAAAACAAATGTGGGTAACTTAGCTTCATCATATCCTCCGACTCCCAAGTTTCTTCTTCAAACTTGTGGTTTCTCCACAACACCATGACGAGGGGCATTGTCTTATTTCGTAGAACTTTTTCTCTACGATCTAAGATCTTCACTGGTTGCTCCTCATAAGAAAGATCGTCTTCTAATTGTACCACCTCGGAAGAGAGTACATGTGAAGGGTCTGGTATGTACTTCCTTAAGAGGGATACATGGAAGACATCATGCACCTTGGCCATAGTAGGTGGAAGTGCTCGTCGATAGGCCACAGCCCCAACACGATCAAGAATCTCGAATGGGCCGATGTACCTTGGACTTAACTTCCCTTTCTTTCCAAACCTCATGACCTTCTTCCACGGAGATATGCGTAAAAACACCATGTCTCCGACTTTAAACTCAAGGTCTCGTCGACGATTATCTGCATAACTCTTCTGTCGACTTTGGGCTGCCTTGATATGCTGCTGAATGGTTTTCACCTTCTCCACCATTTCTTCGACCATTTCTGGTCCAAGCAGCTTACGTTCACCGACCTCATCCCAACATGCCGGTGTTCTACACCTTTTCCCATACAGGGCTTCATATGGTGCCATTTGGATGCTCGAGTGGAAACTATTATTATAAGAGAACTCAACTAGGGGAAGATGTTGATCCCATCCTCCTTTAAAGTCCATTGAGCACGCTCTCAACATATCCTCAAGTGTTTGGATAGTCCGCTCGGATTGGCCATCAGATTGAGGATGATAGGCCGTACTGAAGTTCAGTTCAGTATTCAGAGCATGTTGAAGACTCTTCCAAAACTTAGAGGTAAATCTTGGATCTCGGTCCGACACAATAGATAGTGGTACTCCATGCAACCGTACCACTTCCCTGATATATATCTGTGCCAGTTGATCCAAAGAGAAATCCTCTCGAATTTCAATGAAGTGTGCAGTCTTTGTAAGACGATCCACAATAACCCAGATTGCATTGTTGCTTTTGGATGTCCTTGGAAGTCCAGTGACGAAGTCCATGGTGATGTTCTCCCATTTCCATTCTGGTATGGGCAATGGTTGCATCATCCCCTTAGACTTCTGCCTCTCTGCCTTCACTTGCTGACACACCAGGCACTTTGATGTATATTCGGCGATCTCCTTCTTCATATTATCCCACCAAAAGTTTTCTCGGAGATCTCGATACATCTTTGTGCTCCCTGGGTGAATAGAGAAATTTGAACTATGTGCATCATCCAAAAGTTCCTTCTTCAGCTCCGAACTTGATGGGACACATAGTCTTTTCCCAAACCGCACAATTCCTTCTTCATTAACATTAAACTCTGAGGATTTTCCCTTTTTGATAGCTTCCACTTTTTCTTGGATTCTCGCATCATCCTTTTGAGCATCCTTTAACCTTTCCAAAAGAGATGGTTGAGCAATCATTTGTGAAAGGATTGATGATGTTCCCTTCTTTATGATTCCCACGTCCATCTTCATCAAGTCTAAGAAGATTGGATCCTTCTCAATTCTCATCATTGATAGAATTGCTGGATCCTTTCTACTTAGGGCATCCGCCACCTTGTTCGCCTTCCCAGGGTGGTAATGTATTGAACAGTCATAATCCTTTATGAGCTCTATCCATCTTCTCTGGCGCATATTAAGCTCTTTCTGTGTGAATATATATTTAAGACTCTTGTGGTCAGTATATATCTCACATTTCTCTCCATAGAGATAATGCCGCCAGATTTTCAAGGCAAAGATCACCGCCGCCAACTCCAAATCATGCGTTGGATAGTTTCGCTCATGGATTTTCAACTGTCTTGAGGCATAGGATATCACTTTATCATTCTGCATCAGCACACATCCTAAGCCCTTCTTCGAAGCATCACTGAATACCACAAAAAGTTCCCCACTTGTGGGTAAAGTGAGCAAAGGTGCAGTGATAAGCCTCCTTTTCAACTCCTTGAAGCTTTCTTCACATTCATCACTCCAAGTAAACTTTACTCCCTTTCGAGTTATCTTGGTAAGAGGGTTGGACAATCGTGAGAAGTTTCTCACAAATCGTCGATAATATCCAGCTAACCCCAAGAAGCTACGGATATCAGTTACCGATGTTGGCCTCGGCCATCCCTCAATTGCATCTATTTTGGAGGGGTCCACAGATATCCCATTGCTTGTGATGATATGGCCCAAGAATGAGACCTCCTTCAACCAGAACTCACACTTGCTGTACTTGGCATAGAGATTCTCCTTGCGCAAAGTCTCCAGTACAGTTCTTAAATGCTCCTCATGGTCCTCCTTGGTTTTGGAGTATATCAGAATATCATCTATAAAGACTACCACAAATATATCTAGGTAATCTCTAAAGACTCTATTCATCAAGTCCATGAATATTGCTGGAGCATTGGTGAGTCCAAAAGGCATTACTATGAATTCATAGTGCCCGTACCTTGTACGAAAAGCAGTCTTGGGGATATCTTCCTTCTTCACCCTTACTTGATAATATCCCGACCGCAAGTCGACCTTGGAGAAGTATTGAGCTCCACGCAGCTGATCAAACAAGTCATCGATTCTTGGGAGAGGATACTTGTTCTTTATCGTGATTTTGTTATGTTCACGATAATCGATGCAAAGCCGCATTGACCCATCCTTCTTCTTGATGAAGAGGACTGGTGCACCCCATGGTGATGCACTTGGGCGTATAAACCCTTTATCCAGATTCTCCTGTAGTTGTTTATTCAGCTCTTCAAGCTCAACAACAGCCATTCTATATGGAGTCTTGGATATTGGTAGCGCCCCAGGTATAAGTTCAATTGAGAACTCAACATCTCTTCTTGGAGGAAGACCAGGAAGTTCCTCGGGAAATACTTCAGCGAATTCCCTCACAATAGGCATTTCTTCAAGGGTGGTTTCTTCCTTGGACTCAATCATCTGAGCCAGATATGCGTGCTCATAAGGAAGTAATATCCATGCTTGAGATGATGGAGCTAAAGGAGATTCATCTTCCTCCTGACACTTGTAAGGAATCGGGGGTCGATTCTCCATATGGAGTGTGATTTCCCTCTCCCGACAATTTATGTTGGCTCTATATAAGGAAAGCCAATCCATGCCAAGAATTGCATCAAATTCCACCAAAGGGAGTATGACGAGGTTCGCCGGGAAATTCAATCCACAGATTATAACAGGGGAGGACTTATACTCATGGGATGCAATGATTGCCCCATTTTCCGTACTCACCGACATCTTTACTTCCATGACTTGTGGTGGTGCAGGGATTATTCTACTAAACTTTTGAGATATAAAAGAATGCGTAGAACCTGAATCAAAAAGTACGTTCGCTATTCTTGAATGAATAACTAGCGTACCTGTCACCACTTCGTTGTCGGGGTTCACTTCGGCAGAAGTGATGTCAAAAGCTCTTCCTTGCTGTCTTGGAGGTTGTTGATTGCCTCCGATAACCCTTGGATTAGGGCACTGATTCGCAAAATGACCCGGTTCTTTGCATTTGAAGCATTGAACAACGCGTTGAGGTTCGAACGGAGCGTTCCTCCCCTCCGTCGCAGCCGCGGGTCCTTCTTGCTGACAGTTAACAGCTAGGTGCCCTTCTCTTCTACACTTGAAGCATTTTCTTGTCCCCCTAAGGCAATTTCTAGGGTGCTTCTTTCCACACTTTTGGCAAGTGGGGTGCTGGAATTTCTTAGCGCCGTTGGATTTATCCATCGGACCACCAGCATTGAAGTCCACCTTCCGCTTCTTGTCCCCATGATACCCCTGTGATTCTCCGATCTCCATTTCAACCTTAAGGGCACATCGGACAATTTCCTCATAGCTATCGAAGTCACGGATCGCTAATGCTTTCCGCAAGCTAGGCTTCAGCCCACCAAAGAAGTGGTCAACCTTGCATTCGGGGGTAACGACAAAGCCAGAAGCGTATCGTGCAAGCCTTGTGAAGTTTGCCTCGTATGCTCCCACAGATTTCTCATCTTTCTGCTTGAGGGAAAGGAAGTCCCTTTCCATCTTAAGACGGAGGGTGCGTGAAAAATATTTATCGAAAAACATCTTCCGGAATACCTTCCATTCCAAAGCCTCGATCTCCTCCTCAGGCTTCGTATTTTTGATCAACATCCACCATTGATCAGCTTCACCCTCCATACGATAAGCCGCCAGGAGAACCTTCTCTTTTTCAGAGCATTGGAGGATGGAGAATATCTTTTCAATGGAGTTGATCCATTGTTCAGCAATCGTGGGATCAGATGATCCACTAAAAGTAGGAGGCCTTTGTCTCATGAAGCTTTCAATAGCGACTTGTTCTTTCTTAGGGGGGGTTGAACGTTCCTCTTGACCAGTGTTTCTATTCAAAACTTGAGTTAGCTGAGAGAGAAGCGTGACAAAGTTCGCGATTCCCGCTCCCATTGGATTGGGCATCTCATTGGTACAATCATCACACTGATCATCACAACGGTTGTTAGCCCGAGTTCTCCTATTACCGGCCATTGGCTGGAATAAAAGGAAAGTTAGGGGTAACACATAAAGGGTAATCCAAAGACAAAAGTTGATGACTTATAAATAAACTTTAATCTCTTTAACTCATGAGTCTATAGGATTCAATCTAGGATTTTCATGATCTACCTTCTAACATATATTCTTAGGTGCATTTTTCCCTTAATAAGGGTTCATACTAAGATTGTGAATTTATCAAAACAAATCCCCCGGGAGTGTCGTAACCAAGAGTGCAGCAAGACCCGTTGTCGTGCACCAGTTCCCGTTCGAGTCTAGCTCAAAGCGGTGTTTTCGGGTTTTACCCCTAGGATACATCTGTGCCAGAGCCGCCTCTACCTGCTCGTATCCAGACAGGGATGTATTTGTTTGATAAACCACTTACTTAGTATTTACCAAAACTTAGGGATGTTTTTATTATGCTTAGTCTTGTATATAAGGCTTTACTAGGGTTTCCTAATCCCAAAAAATAACTAAACCTATCCTCTGATACCAACTACGACAACCCTGCTTTTTATTACAACTTAAACATGCTTTATTACATAAAACTTCACTTGATACAACAAAGGAGATCGAGAGGTTTAGTGTCTTTGGGGCTTAGGATCATTACATAAAAACTTTAAACATGAAATACAACATCCTTATTGAAAACTTCCTTTACATGACCACTACATTCCTTCGTACTTAGCATTGCATGGGATAACCTGAGGACATGCATAAGAAAAGGGTGAGCTATAAAGCCCAGTAAGGGAGTACATAATGAATAACATGAGGAGTACAATACATGTTAGGCAATAGGAATATCAATAGAGCATAAGAGAGACATGAACATAAAGGCATGATAAAGCATGATAATCATAACACGGAAATGTGGCAACAACACTTAACATTGAATTAGCATGAGCCAAGGCTCATTGCACATGGAGCATGAGTAAACCCTCATTGCACTTGAAGCACGAGTAAACCCTCGTTGCACTTGATTTAGCATGAGTCAACACTCATTGCACATGACGTATCATGATACTATACTTTACCCAATGCATTGGAGCGCTATAAAAGGGCGCACCCTTCTTAAACATTTCATTTCATGCATAAGTGTGCCACATGGATCATAAAACATGGATTCATAAAACATAATCATTTCTTCCACGATGAAGGAATGTGGAATTCATACAAGAAACTTTACAATCAATATATATATGTGCATAAAGGTGAATACCCTTGATGGAGAAATGGGCATGGTATTCACTACACAAAGACATTGGCTTAGAAAATCAGTGCGATTTCGGCAGCGTAACGGCGTGACATAAGAATTCATAAAAAAGGTTGATGAGAGAGAAAGGGGTTCCTCATCATATTTACATGAAATGGACAGTAAGGAGATCATATATATACATGTCCCAACAATAGAAATGGAATTTAGATTCATGATACAAAATTATTGCTTGAATGTAAAAGAAGAGAGAGAAGTTCCTTTCGGAATTTCGGCATAGTAACGGGTGTACATGGGAGGCATTTAATGAGAGAGAAATGGTTCTCCCATCATTCAAACAATAAGAGGGCAGTATGGGGGAGGTGCTAAACCATACCCCAACATTCATAATTGAAATAAAAAGGGAAATACAACTTAAAGAAAATTGACAAAAACATGAGAAAGGAAGAAAAAACCCTTACTTGGAAGTGTGCTTCCAAAGGCTAGAGAGAGGCTTGTGAGAGGCTTCTTGGGAGCTTGGGGCACCTTGAGAGGATTCTAGAGAGAGTAGGGCAGAGTTTGGACGAACTTCAAGGTCTTTGGGTGAGGAGTAAGTGGGAGCTTGGGTGGGTTTATATAGGAAAGGTGAGAGAATTCTTTATTATTTAGGTTTGGGACCCCTTATATTAAAATAATCCAAACCACAAACCATCCCATGCTATTTGCCCATGGTTTCTGGAAAAGGGAAGAGGAAAACAATATTTTACAAGGCCAAGGTCCGAACTTATTAAAAAATTAGGGTTGCTTATGTGTAGGTGAGTCACACTCCCATGGAAATTAATTTAAAAAGGCAAAGTGTTGAATAAGTCTTGAGGGCTCCATTAATGCTTTGAAAAGTGAGTCAAACAAACCCAAAACCTCATTATTTTATTGATAAAACACATATTGGCCGAACATAAGGATTATGGTATTTTATTACATCACCATTGGGTCATTATGATGTCATAAAACACATTATATATTTAAATGGTATTTAATTTTTACCCAAAAATTTGACTGTCTCAGAAAATTATGAAAAATTCAACGTTGGATAATTTCGACGTCCTGATTCCAAAAATAATATTTATTTTATCTAAATAATTTTCTAAATATGTGAATTTTCACTTTTAAAATAAAAACCGACATTTATAAAAAAATCACGGGTTTTGACAGAAATGGCTTTCAAACCTTAATAAAAATTTTAATTGCATTCATAAAATTATAAGATCATTTATATTTAATAAAAATTAATTTAATATTAATAATAATATTTTATTAAAATAACATTTAATTCAAAAATCCTTTAATTTAATAAAATATAATTCTTAATTAAATAATAACTAAAAACATCATTTGTACTTTAAAAACTAATTACAATGCATCAAAAATGACTAGAAATTATATTCATTATTATATACAAAAATAATGTACATGAACATGGTGCTACTTATTTGTTACATAACCCCTTAAAATAGCCTCATAAGACCTAAGGGTAAGGTGTGCGATGGTGACAGACTCTTGGGGTTGCTCGGATAACATCGCTCGAGTGGTAATCTCTATCAACTTCCATTTTTCCCGTAGACGATCACGTTTGAGCTTGACTTGATGAAGCTCAACTTGGGCTTGGTCAAGGGCAAAGCCCAAAGACGCCACCTCCTTTCCGAGCTCCGACAAATGGGCTTCGTAAGGGGCAATTCTACTGGATGAGGCCATCGCTTCCTTTGTCTGAGTAGAAAATTGGTTCGTTAAAGCCTCATATTTTAACTACCCAGATGATCACTGTTCAACGGCTATAAAAGTAACGGTCACAAATCTTAACGTTAAACTAAAGAAGTTGACATCATATAAAAACTTAAAGAAACATTTAACTGGATCAAGAGGGATTTTCCATTAATGAAAATTTGGGTTGTTACAACTTGGAAGTACACCATGATTCATATCTTGAGAAATCAATATGATCATTTCAAATATTTTATTCATTTTACCTCTGATAGAATTTGTTTACTCTGGAAGAAAATTGTTTCATTTTCCATAGAAATTATGATTAATGTGGTTCCATTCCGTTCTATCCATTGACTAAAACCAAAATTAATGATTAAGAAATAGTTATCATATTTAGGAACAACATAATCATGAAATGTCCCTTATAGGATATCTAAATTATGACATCATCCTTAATCAATGACACCTTATGTTTATCCATTTCCATTTATAACCAAACTAGATTAAAACCCCTAATGATGGTTTGTAAAGAGTTTATGAATTTCCAAATAATATCCCATGGGAGTGTCAAATCAGTTGTGTAGTAGGGTCCTCTATGTGTATCAGATTACCTCCAGTCAGGTCTGAATCATCTTGTTGGAGTTGTTACCTCTATATAAATCTATGCCAGAGCCACATCCACTTGTAGTATCCATAAATAGATGTATTTTTAGGAAACCACTCCCTCTATCCTTTAGCAACATTAATGGACATTTTTCTATACTTTTAATTACCCTAAGACTTATCCCTAGACATATCCTTAGGGTTCTCACTATAGTTTTCTCATCATAGTTTTAAAATATTAACTAAACCATTTATCTTATATTAACTATAAAAAACCTCTATATTGATACAGTAACCATAAATAACTATTGTGAAATACATAAAACATTATACAAAAAATTAAAAAATAATGTACTATTCTAGTGCCTTTAGAAACATGGAAACATAATCCAAGATACATGATTGATCTACATTATCTCCCACTAGGACTATGTTGACTAAAGCCCTTCGTAGACATATTAGACATAATATATATCCTCATAAAAAGGTAAGGAAAAATAAAAATGGGGGAGGTCAAATTCTTAGTAAGGATAAATAATGGTGTTATGTAAGCATAATCATGATCATAAGGGTATGAGAACATGATCATATAAAAATAAGATCACACCATTCATATCAAAGATCACACACATGAATCACTACATAAATCATGGAAGTTAATAATACATGAATCATATAGAAATGAAGGACAATATACATGAAATCATAACATCAGAATAAATAATGGAATTAGGGCAGAACCATAAACATACATAATAATTTCCATAGTAGAAAATCTATTTATTCCAAGACAATCGTAGTTGAAAAATTCCATTACTGAACATGGTTCACACCATTTTCCTACCTTATATTATTTATCAGATTTTAATCATCATTGTGGCCCGATAATGGTGAACTGAGTTCATTTCCCAGTCCATCCTAGAAATATTTAATCGATTTCATTTCCCATTACTTCCATATAATACTTTAGTGAGTTCATTTCTCGTTACAAAAATGTATATCTCATAAGGCATAAATATTAACCCATTTCATTAGAGGGAGATATAGGTCCCAACCATCTCATAGTGAAATCATATATACATGTTCCATAAGATCATAAATCGTCATATCATAACCCATGAAATGAAATTGGTATTACAAATACATAATCATATCATAACCTATGGAAATAGATAGCTTTCATAATTATTTCATCAAAACATAACCAATGAGAATAATCATGTTTTAGAAGCATACAACCCTTGGAAGACAAATTTTTTTGAGAAAAATCATGACATCAAAACATAATCCATTCAAATAAAGAATAGGAATGAAAAAATTAAATAAATTTCCCATAAAGGCAGGAGTAACAAAAATATAAGTTATCTTATGTGTGAAATAACATGGAATGATCTTTTAATAATATTTCTTGAGGAAAATATCATATCTTCCTTGAAAAATGTTTTTTAAAAAATGAAACCTTTTGAATCCTTTTTTTTAAAAAAATTTAAAACATATAATTGAAGATTGGAAAAAAATAAAACGTTTTTAAAATATTTTTTCATTTAAAATGGTATTCAAAATTCTTTTTAACACATTTTTCATGTTTTTTAAACATGGATTTTGAATACTATATCTTACTGACTGAAGAGAGAGATACTCATATTTTAATTAAAAATATTATCTCAAGTACCAAAGAGTGGAAAATTGTAATAATAAACGATGATATCATGAATAATCATAATATAATAAAAATAATCAGTTTTTATAGATATTTATTATAATATTTCTTCAAATAAGCATGATCATTAACAAACGTGAAAGGTGATGAGATTGTTTCAATAGACACTTACCACATGGTTACATTGGACAATAAAATCCATGTACCAAATGTAAATAAAATAAATATTAAATTATAATTAAAATAATTATATTCATGATATAACATGTTAAATGGATGTATAGTCCCCTAAAAAAAGAATTTTGGTGCATAATAAAACCTCAACTTGAAAGAAGGAAAATCGAGACAAAACTATTTTACCAATTTGGTAACTTTTGAAACCTAAAAACCATTAAAGAAGGGGCCAAATTAGAATATCTAAATACACATAAATTTAATTATAATGAGAATTGAATACATACATGTCTATTATGAATAATAAATATAAGTAATGGGTGGTGAATAAAGTATGTATCCCCTTAAAATAAAAAGTTAGATGAAATCCTTTTACCTCATTTATTGACTCTCATCATACATGTTCAGACCACATGTATAATTAATATAAATTTATTATAAATATTTATAAGAACCATAGTCTTATATATAATACTATATATGGTTTTATCGTGACTTTATATTACCCTCTTTTTAGAAATCTTATGTTAAGGTTTCACTTTAGGTAATATTCTATTTGTTCTTTACATGAGTCGTAATTTGTTATATCATTGGTCCTTATACGTATATCATGATTCCAGAATGTATAACATGATATAAGTATAATGAATATTTGTTATATTTTTATTATAATAATCTATATAATATATATAATTGCAAAATGGAATACACTATTTAGGGAGATGGTAAGCCGTATGTACACATGAATGTTGTTTTTGTTTTTTATTGTGGTGTTAAAGGAATGAAAAAATGGAATATATTTATATATGTATATAATATAATTATATTATAATTATAATTTTACATATATTTTAAAATTTCTCTAAATCCATCGTTAATACATTCTATGTAGTGTGAGAATGAATCATATAACTTTGAGGGAGCGGTAGTCCCCACTTCCCCAAACGAAATTATCCTATACACCGAATGGAAAGTAAAAAAGGATATGTGTATTAAAAGTAAGAGAGATGATAAAATAAATAATAAATATAATATATAACATATATAAGCATATATTACTTCATAATTTCCACCATTAATGGTAGTAAAAGAAAAATATGAACATTCATCATTTAGTGAGGCGGTGGTTCACCATACACGTAAACAATATGTTCGTTAAACCATAGATGGAGGTGTGTGTATGTGTAGGTTGAATCCTTAAAACAAGTCCTACTATATTGAGTATTTTTATTATATAATCATGAAATAAATAGAGTGTAGGGTTTGAGGAAAAAAACAATAGAAAAGAGCTTGAGAAAAGGTGTTAACTCTTTATCGGGTAACTCCTTTTGGTTTGTACCAAAAAAATAAAAGGTGAATATAATGAGAAGTAGTGGTATGTTTGGAATTTTATTGGTATGATCTTGGATGATCATATGTGTTTTGATTGGTATGAAGAAGAGGGAGAGTTTGTGTCCTTTTATAGGGAAGGAGGAGTGGCAATATTGTAAATATTCGAAGAGTCAATTTCACCCATGTTTTTCATGTTACAATTAGATCCTATAATGATAAATTGTCTATAAAATAGAGGATAAGTTCTAAATATGTCCATAAAATGGATATTGGGAATTTTTACTGGTGTTTTTGTCTATATGTTTAGTGTTTAGTCCCTTATTAAGCTTAATTTAACTTTAATCGATTTAATTAATTTTAATCTCTTTTATTAATATTTTTTAAAAAAATAATATAAAATTATTATAAAATATAAATTATGATTATTCCAAATAATAATATTTTTTTATAAATTCCACTCACATAAGTGGCATAATTTAATTTGAAATTATTCACATTTTGGGTCGGTAATACGGGTTTTTTAATGTAAAAATGATCAAAACTTTGCTATGATTTTTAAATCCAATTTCAGTGTGAAATTGGTTCCAATTACCTACATTATATTAATTTATAAAATTATATTATTATTTAAATTTTCAACAAAATTAAAATATAATTTATCGTTATAAATAAATTAGATGAAAAACTAGTTTTGAATTAAAATCTGGTATTTTCACTATTCATCCAAAAGTGGAGGTTCTCAACAAAATCCCAAAAAACAATTATAGGATTATATAGACATTATAAATTCAAAAATGAATTTTATTTTATCCAATTAAATTTAAAAATGTGTCTAAATTTATTTTTAATATATAAGTACATTAAAAATAGTACATTCTATAAAATTGAATTTTTTTAACATAAATGGACTTTACCAAAAATCTTATAATTCATTAATAATATGTTGTATTTATATAAAAAAGAATAAAAATTATTTAAATATAGTTATTACTATTCATATAAATAATTTTATTTTCTATTTTATAATTATCTCATTTAAATAATTATAAAAATAAACTGTTGTTTTGTAGAAACATTATTGTTGCATGTAACATACACCAAGTCGTTGTTTCATGCAATGTACGCCAAGTATGTGTTCCATTTAACTTCTGCTAAGTTCATGTTGATTGAAATTGATTTTTACGTTAGTGATTTTCAATACATAAATGAAAATTTAATTTATTAAAAAAATAGATCCCAAAAACACGGGGTGTTACACACTGGGTGACTAAGTGGAAATTAAAATGGCCTAAGACCAAAGTCATAATAAGAATTATATCATATATGTGATGTAAAAATCCTTTAACAAATAAAATGAATATTTTTTTGTTTTTTATTAAACCAAAACTCATTTTAAAAAAGGAACTTTCCCTAATCTCTGACCAATACAGTGGAGATTCGTAAGGCCGACTATACAAGACCTCAAAAGGATCCTTTATAATTGTAGACTTGTAACTATTATTATAATAAAACTGAAGCATCCACAAATTATCATCCCAAGGTCCACCCAAGTCTATGGCACAAGTGCGAATAATATCCTCAAGGATTTGTATAACTATTTATATCTAGAAATCTGATTACAGATGGTACACTGTACTCAAACGGACTTGAGATCTCTGTGCCTCCTAAAGTCCTCCCTAAAATCAATATGTGAACTAGGTATCCCTTTCTAAGAATATAGAAGATGGAACTATTTGAAAACAATATATATATTCATATATATATTTCCCAACTCCTTAAATTTTGTTATATAATGAATGTGTATCAAGTGATCTGATTCGGTAAGCTGATTGATCATAACCCATATCAAATTATTATTTCTATGAGTACATAGAAACCCAACCACAAAGTCCCTTTATATATCATCCCACTTCCGAGTAGGAAAAAGATGTGGCTGAAGAAAAACTAACTATGTATGGTGCTCAAACATGACCTATTGTCATGTATAAAAATCGCATACAAAATAAGTAATGCCTCATCTCATACCTAGCCACTAAAATTTACACAACAAGTCAAAGAACATATTTGTAGTTACTTGGTTCACTAACCATTGGGAGTTATAAAACATCCCCATCACATCATTCCATATTGCTATCAATAAAACAAATAGATTCTAACAACATATAGTTTCCTCTTTCTATAACGATCACTCAGTAACAGTCTCCCTACCATAAATAGAATATATAATGTTGTGAAAGTCATCATCAGGTTGTTTCTCCTAAAGAAGTAATTTTATAATATAATCTTTTAACTAAACATTGTCTAAATAACCTCATCCCTTAATTTTTGGACACCAATATGAATCTGTGTAAATATATCCATCATGTTCCACTGTTTTGAAGATTATTTCACAACTTGGGTCAGTTGTTTCCTTTTTAAATCATTTTCAATGATATTCCCTTTCACCATGGTATAGGTGATGTCAAACTCAAATGATTGTAGGTACTCCACAAAATTCCTCTGTAGAAGATTAAAAATATTTTTTTTAGAGATGAAATAACTCAAGCACTTATGGTATGAAAACATATTAAACTTTTATCAATAATTGTAATATCTATTACTCTTAATTGCATGACTCACTAATATAAATTCATGGTCATGGTTTTGATAATTCATCTCATGTGGCTTGAGATGGAGAGATCCATAAGCAATTACATGATCACCATGCATAAGAATGCAACGTAAACCTAAACTCA
Organism: Viscum album; assembly: GCA_963277665.1. Lineage (NCBI taxonomy): Eukaryota > Viridiplantae > Streptophyta > Magnoliopsida > Santalales > Viscaceae > Viscum > Viscum album. The sequence goes on from OY728133.1 coordinate 674,841,532, forward strand.
ATGCATCACATTAGACCAAATTGATTTGCCCAGCCTTTGGATGAGTCAACACTGGAGCAGTATTGAGAAGACATTTTATTTCAATAAAATAATTCTGACATCTTTCATCACAAGAAAAATTTACTCCATTATGAGTTAGTGTAGTCATTAGAGAAAACAATTTTGAAAATTCTATAATGAACCAGTGGTAATAGTCATCCAAATCCAAGAATCTATAAATCTTGAAAATGTTTTTTGGTTGTTCTCGTGTCATAAAAACCATTACTTTTTTAGGATCAACTAAAATACCATTTTTCGACACCACATTTCCCAATAATTTCACTTCTCGAACCCAGAAATAAATTTTTGAAATATTGGCATAAATTCGGCGACTAATCATCAATTCTAGCACTTCTCTTAGACGATTCACATGATCCTCCCCTGAATTAAGGAAAACGAGGATGCCATTCACAAATATTAACAAGAAATCATCATGTTACTCATGTAAAATTGTGTTCATTAAATACATAGAAATAGTACAAGAATTAGTTAGACCAAATTTCATGATAAGATACTCATAATAGTCATACCTACTCCTAAATGTAGTTTTTTGAATGTTATATTATTTTATGCTCAACTGATGGAACCATATTGAAGGCCAATATTTGAGAACCATTTCACCCCATTCAACTGATCAAAATGATCATCAATCCAAGGTAATAAATTCTTTTTCTTTATCATGACTTTTTCAGTTTTCAGTAGTTCATGAAAAGGTGGACTGAACCATTAGTATTCTTATAAATGAAAACCCGAACATCCCTAGGTGACACACTGAGGTGTATAAAAAATTATCTATAAGAGCTTCCAATTTAATATTCTACATTTTTATTTGATTTTGTTCCATGTGGTAAAAAGTAATCGATGCTTGATGATTACTAGGTACTAAATAGATAGAAAACCCTACCTCCCATACTGGTGGAAGACTGGAGAAGACATAAGGAAAAAATTTGGGAGACTAAAAAATAAGTTGAAGGAGATTACAACTCAAAGGATCGTAGTCCATATCAAAATCAAACACGAATATTACATTCCCCAACTCTAGATAAGAATTTTCAAATTGAATTGATCCTGGGTCCCATTCCCCATTACTGATTTGGAAGACCATATCGGGTGTAGTAAATGAGACCCATAAGAGATAAAAATAAACACAAGTTTTATTACAAATGATCTAATCCATTCTGAATATGATATCAAAAGGTTTCATTTCAAGAACTAGAAAAACATATATAATCATGGCATATGATAAATATAAATCATAAAGGGACTTTGTAGACCCTACCCTCTTTTTTCTAATGTGGTGTAGTAAAATCTCTCACATAAGAAATGATATACATAGAATGAATTATAATATTTACAATACATGTTTAAATAAATGAATGAGATGCACAAAAAAAATGAAGTAGTCATTATTTATGATGATATAGTGATGGTTCCTCTCACATTAATTAGACATATTTCTGCTTCCTCCATAGACACTTCCTTGTGTGAAGAAGCTTCGTTTTAGATGCCTATGGCTAGAACCCCATTTATATGAAGAATATTATTTCCCCATAGTTTTGGTAGGAGCTGATGATATCATGACACTATGTAGTGAAGAAAAGATATTGAAAAAGTGTCATGTGCATCCGCATAATCCACATATCTTTGGTACCTCGGTGTAAACCCTCTTTTAGCTTTTAGGATTTCCACATTGGTAGTAAACTAAAGGGACTCTTTTATGCATTTTAGGAGGCTTAGAAAAATATTAATGTTGAGATCCACCATGTGAATAATTATGATTCTTATTCCTCTTTGATTATAATTCATTTCAATTTGGTGGAGAAGAAACTATCATCATCCCTAACTTTCCATCCAGGCCTATTTCAACCATTGATGCTCTATACAGCACATCATAAAAATAGGGCATCTTCAACAATAAAATCATTGAAAAAATATATGATCAATATCCCAACTCGAATAATCATGTGTTCATCTTCACAATTGATACTACCACGGGTGAAAACTTCAATAGATCAGAAAAATAGTGTGAATAATATGACATGGTTCTATCAACCTGATTATGTTTTCAGAACTCTAAAGCATTGTCTAAGAGAATAAAAATTGGATATAATCTATCGGGGAAAAGAGTCTTGATATATATCCATTCTAATACATCATTCTTTTTAGATCACCGTTGTGTACAAACATTTCATTATTTTTCCCTCAAGCATGAAGGTGGAACACATTACCTTGAGTTTATAATGTTTTTCTAATAAACCAAACAGATTCTTGATCTTTCTTAACTATTCATTAGATTCTTGAGTATAATTTGATCCTTTTAAGGAAAGTGGATTTTGGTGAATTAGTTCTTGAGAATAATCTTTTAAATAATCCCTCTAATGATCCATATCCAAATATTAAATAGGGATTAGTGGTGGTGCATGTCCTAGAGCATGGATAGTATGTACGATATTCTCAACAAGACTTGTGTCCAAAGGAGGATTTTCTCACAATGTTTCATCAAAATCATCCTCCAGGATGCAATTTTCAAGACTTCTTTGAGGAAATATTATACAAAACTTCATTAAACAATATTTAAGACAATATATTAAAACTAAAATAGAGAAACATAGGAAATTAATCCCAACATATTGAGATATAGATTTGGATTTCAATATATATAAATTAAAATTAGAGAAGAGACTAGAACTGATCATTAATATGTCTTTCCAAAACCACCAATTATTACCTATGGTTCATTACTGTGATAACTGGTCAAGAAATAATTTGTAAATACCTCCTATATTCCAAAACTAATACAACAATTCATACAAAAAACAAGACAAGAAGCTCAATCTGGATTTGATAACAATGTGTCACGAACCTGCCTAGGTACCCTAGATACCCGATAACTGAGCGAGTCTAGTCATGGCATGGAGGGAATTTCTGATCCCCATGGTTTGGAAGCTAGCACCTCGAATCATAAACAATGATAGTGGGATCAAATTTTCCCAAAAAATTGTTAAAGAAGATGAATAAGTCAGGGTGCATACAAAAGAAAACTCCATGAGGAGAACTATACAGGAAGACAAACAAGTACAAATACCCAATGTACTACATCAATGTACTAGAAAAATAGGAAAATATGCCCATGTACTAGTGGATGAAACTCTTCCATCCACATGATCAACAAAATCTACTTCAATGTGAAACATTACCCATTCTCAAACCTAGAATACAATAATCTACAAACACTTAAATGCATGGGTAGGGTGTGAGACAAAATACCAGTTGGGTCTAACAAAGGATTTCATAACAAGATTCCAAAATTTAATTAACATATTAATAAATTTATACTTATATAAATAGTTATGGAAGATCAGAGTATAATTTAAATAATTCAATATTTAAAATTCAAATCATTTAAATAATTTAAAAAACTGATTAAAAAAATTTTGTATAAATTATTTTATATAAATTTACTAGTCATGTAAAAGAGTTTACAATCATTGGCACGCATTAATATATCATATATGAATAATTAAGGACCTTGGTCATCTACCAAAAGGTATGATAATTCTAGGATATGGGATACTCACATAATTGAAGCTGATCATGACAACATGTGTATACACATTTCCCACTAGCACTGTCCAATGGTGACCCTTCACCATCCCATATGGGATGTGACCTTATTCAATAGGTTTTGTTTTAGTTGTAAAGCATCAAATGAGTTGTATCAAAATAACTCACTAACTACCAAGTATTTAATGATCTCTAGTACACCAATGATGGGAAATTTAGTTTAAAACATTTCATGATACAATTCATCTCATTTCCCCATTACAAAAGTGCAAATATTCCATTTTAAAAACATTATTTTTAAATCAAAATATGTTTTTTAATATAAAACCCACGTGTTTCTATCAAAAACAAATTGAAGACATTTTCTCAAATATAACATTGAAATAGATTTAAAAAATCTATTTAATAATTTAAATTGAACAATTACAATTCAGTATTTTTCAATAAATTTTTCAAACACACCCCAATTCAATAGAATTGAGGATTTCCCCCAATTTTACGCTAGAAGTTCAATTTCACATTCAAATCCTATTATTAAATTGAATTTCATCATTAATAAACCAATTGAAAGATGTTAAATTAATTCAAAATAAATCAAACAATTTAATTTAAATCATGAAATTCATGAATAAACAAATTTTATCATCATAATAGAACCACCTACATTTATCTTAGAAACACAAATCCCCCAATAAAACCCTATAATTAGAATGAAGACACATAAGATCTAGGAACTCAACATAGAAACAGGATTTAAAAACATAGAGTTTAGATCCATCAATCCATAGATGATCTATTAAACTCAAAGGAAGAAAATAGATGGAGGCATAAAGACTATTAGAACTTGTACTTGATGAGTTACACTACAACCACAACGATAATCAATCGTCTACTAAAAAAAACTAGAAAGGTTTGAGGGATCCAAAATCATATTAGAATGGATCTTGGGTCAAGATGAATGAAAAACAGTGGGATTTAAAAGAACTATAGTCCAGGATTCATATTAAAAACAATCATCAGGACTTTATTGGATGTGTAACACAATTACAAAATGTGTAATTGAAAAATAATAAAATCAAAAAAAATCCAATCACATTATGAAAAAATTGGATTAATTATTTTTGTATAAGTTACATTCGATGTATCCATAGTACAGAATATTTAAATGCAATGAAGATTGTAGAACTGAATGGTTTTTCAATGAATCCAACAAATCATTAACTTCACCAACATAGGTATCCTCCCAAGTCCATCTCAGCCCTACCGAGAAAATGAAAATGGAAAACCATGATAGGTTTTTAAAATGTACCATTCAAGAATGTAATAGGATTTTATAGGATCTATTCAGCTATAAATAGTAATTTTAATGTTAATATGATTATCCTTATCAGAGTAATTTTTTTTAATTACTATAGAATAAATAACTAAATTATAGGCATGCACATTGATGATTCAGTAATTGTTTAATTAATGGAATTATAAAATAAATGATATTAATAATAATAAAATAAATATAATTTTAGATAATATCTATTATAAAATAACTTTATAATTGAATTTGACATATTGGGGACATATTGAAAATGTTATTTCCAAGATACCTTGTAGTTAGGATATTCTTAACATGTTAAGAAATGAATAGTGTAAAACATGACATCTATGATATTTTAAAATAAATAATAATTTATTATAAGATATAAGTTAATAAACATATAAAATGCCGGAAAATTATTGATATAAGGTTTAAATTTTCATCCATAACCATTTATGATCTATTTGGAATATTATAGTAATTGTATTATCCATTAAAAATTAAAAAATACAAGTCTTCACGGCCTGAGTTAAAGGGTTTAACTAAGGGTTAAAAACAAAATATATGGGCAAGCATATGACATAAACTTGTCAAAATAGTATTGGATGAATATAATTTGACCCATATCAACTTAATATTGAATTGGAATTTTTTAATAGAAACTTTTCCATGAAAATAAATAATATATTATTTAAGTCAATGATAGTTACTAAATGTCACATTCTATGAATTTAATTTATTTTTATGTTTCCACATACGAAAAAAATCATGATATGAATAAAAGAAAACATTTTTTTGTCTTAATGAAATTATTTTTGTTATATAATTTTAGTTTCAGTTTTTATAAAGTATATTACTACCTTAAAATATTAATTAATACTAAAATAGTATTTATTTAATTAACATAAAAATACAAGAATTTATCTTAAAAGTATTAATTTTGATATATTTTGGATGAGTTAATATGTTTAATATATTTTATATATCTATAAAATATATTATATTTTTTTGAAATAATAATATTCTAATTCCCACTTTTTCATGATGGAATTGAAGTCAAATTAAATTAATAACATAAAATTTGAAAAAAATATGTTATTTTATTAAGTTAATATATTAATAAATTATTTAAAAATCACTGAAATGTTAAATAAACCCAAATGGGATAATATATAGACAAAAATAACTACCCCCATTAATTTATTATCCTTTTATAAGTTTTTTTCTCATCAATACCATTATTATATTTTAATATTTTTAGGATTTCCTAAACTTTCTCTCAACACAATTATAAAAGGGAACCTCCTCCGTCAATTCCATACACAACGTTGAGCCTTATAGATCCACCAAAGCCTTAACATTTCTTATCCCAAACTTACTCAATTTATCCTATAAGGCTTAATTTTGGATGAAAACACACCAAATAAGTCCTTTTGTGAAAATCACATGGAGATACCCAAAGAAGAAGTAACGTTTATCACCAATTTTTTTGTTTTATTTATTCCTTAATCCCATTAAATTATGTTTATTTAATGTTTATGTAGTAAAATATGTATATTAAATATATTGAAATGTTTATATTATTATTATTTTTCCTACACTTTCACACACATTCATCTAATGGGTAAGGAACTTACCATTCATATACAACGAACTACCTCCTTGCGAAAAAATATCCTTCATTTTCCCTTTATCTCCTATCATGGTTGGTAATTATAATATAAAGTCTGTTTCTATATGATATATATGATATTTATTTCATATTTATGCTTCTATAATAATTTTATAACATAAAAATTAATTCTATCCATTTTTTTAAATATGATATCCTCATTTGTGGACATATAGACTATTGCCACCTCAAAGTGATGTGATATGATCACACTATACATGGAATTCATAAAAGATGTTTCAATAAAATCATGTGAAAAAATTTAAAATAAAATCTATAATTTAATTAAAATATACATATATATATCAATTTTGTTTCATTCTTTTAAATATTAAAAAATTAAATTATTGTTCATGCATATGTACGACCTACCACCTCCATGAATGTGGCATTTGTTTTCTTTTCTCAAAATAATTTGGAATATTATAAATTCATATATAATAACTATATATTTTATTTAAATCATATTTCAAATTTTATATATGATTAAATCATGATCTAATTAATAGGAACAACAAATAACATGTCAAAACATACTAAAAAACTCTGCAATTAACACCCAAAAAAGTGAAAATAAAGAACGATTGCTAACAATCAGTAATAAAATATTTAATAGGTTCATATATGATATAATAAAGATTAATATGGTTTTATAATATGTATTTAACATTATTAAAATCATTATAAAGGATATTATATAATTTTCTTATAAAAGGAAACATAAGGTAACAGACTTCATCTCAACATTTTTTTATTGAGGCATTTTTTAATATTATACACCAATCGTATTTTATGAGATGTATATATAAACCATTTCAAATATCATGTAATTAATTAATTTATAATATTTTTTCTAATATTATACTTTCATTGGGATTATAATTTAAATAATGATTTTTTTGAGACAACATGAATGTTTAATGATTTATGTATCATATATTTTCATCACGGTTCATGTATTCTAAAAATGATTTCAAATATTTTTTCAGTATTCTCTAATGACAGTTTAAATTCATATTGAACCATTTTTTAATTTTTTAAAATTATTTAAAATTCATATTTTTTTAATTTTATAAACACGTTTCATTGAGGTTTTCTCTATAAAAAATTATGAAAAGAATTTTTTAACTTATACAGAATTATTGGATTTTACCACCATCAAGACACAGTAATATTTTGAAAATAACTTTAAAATTTTAAGTGGATATTTTAAAAAAATAATTTTTTTTATAATTTCATTGATTTAAAATAATTTACATCAATTAAAAAAATATATTTATCAAAATAAATTTTAATGATTTTATTAGACTATTTTTATCTATGTATATCTCCTTTGTTGGATTTTATTATTTTTTGAGGTTTATCTCTTATAATAGTTTTTTTTATTGAAGGTTTAATTATCATTTTTACAAGGGATATTATATTTTGATACTATTCATGTTTTATTGTTAAATAATTCACATTTTTTTAGTTATTTAATAAAAATGGTTATGTTGTTTTTGTTTTACCCCTTTTATATATGGGATGAATTACACTGAGTAAGTGTCGAGTTTGACCTGCTATAGCACGCTGATGCATCGGTAGGTTTAATGAGACTAACTATATTGGGTTTTTACATATTATTATTTGGTCTGTTAACCAAAGACTTAACAATGCATTTCTGATGCCACACATTATGAATTCCATCATTATGAGATTCGTCATTGACATTCTATGTCATCATTCGAGTTGTAGAATATCTATGGTTAGGTTTAACTTTCTTGTGATTATACATATGAAAATTTTTATAATAATCATTAACTTAAATGATATTCTCTTGTTATTGATTAAATTTATTTTATTTTAGTTAATCAACATTTTATAATCATTTATGCCTGTGTATGACTGAATCCACTCTATTTTTCCCTTAATGAGCATATGAGATCACCCCATTAATTTTCATCCCAATATGAAAAGATGTATATTATAACTGATTTGTATGGTTAATCTTAGAAAATGAAAGTGTCCTAAAATAATTACCTTTTTCATTTTATTATTCAAATTTTAATGTAATTCCATGTATGTAATATGGTTTCCAAAACTGATAAACTGATCAGTCCTTCAGGATTTAATTACTTATTACCATTCCAATATAACTAAATAATACACTGGAACTAGACTTCTAAGGTCATCTTGTTACAGTTGGTATCAATGAAAATTTAGTAGAATCCTTGGGAACTAGATTTTGGAAAAAAAAAATTATTAAAGAACTAAACCCTATTATAAATATAGAAATATATCCAAGTAATCATAAATTATGATTTTTAGATTAGTTATAACTAAAATTTAAATTTAGGTTTTGTGATTCACTAGTTTCGATATTATATATTTTATTTCATAATGTTATAATATAATGTAGTGTATTTTTTTTGTTAGAAATGGTTCCTAGTGTAAGGAATAGAAACTACATCAACATGTTTAATCCGTATAAGGATTGACCACCTATGGGATATAATGATGTTGGATATAGATATGCAACAAGTTCTGAACAACTTATAACCATAATTTGATTGAAAACTTAGGCAATGACCAATAATAATACCTCTATGGAGCTATCTGATCGACAATAGAAATGATCAATGATAGACCACTTTATAATAAAATAAACTCTATCATTCTGTTGGAATAAAAGTCCATTTGTATATGAGTAATGAATAACTTCCTTATAGAATATATTTGTTTCATTTTTATATAATGAATGTGAAATATTTTTATGGAATTTTATCATCTCTCAGAATATATTGATCAATGGTGGTGATTGATTCGAAACATGGATGATGAGGAAGAAATAGAAAACATGGAATAGAAGGATTTTAATGATCTTTTCGTGGATAAATATTTCTATCCTTAATAGTGAGAATATATAGAGATCAAATTCATGAATTTTAGGAAAAAGTAGGGTGTGAATGTTGTTAAATATGAATCATCCTTTACAACGCCAGCGAGTCATTCTATGGACTATATATGTTACCTGAGGAGTAATATTAATCATTTATTTGATTTGTTAGAGCCATTCCACCAAAATTCATTGGTCACAAAAACATTCTATTCATATAAAGATACAATATCATGTGCTACAAGTTGGAGAAATAATTCTTTAAGTCTTATGAATTTAAGGGAATGATAAAGAAAAATAGAATGGTGGAGTAAGATATAGATAAAGGTAAAAAGGCAAAAAAGTATTTTCTCACATGTGATAATTGTTGGAAGAAATACCCCGGTACTTTACTGAAGGGAATGGATGTTTTTTACAAGTGTGGAGATAAAGGCTATCATGATTATGATTTCAAGGGAATGAAATAAGCCAACAATGTTCATTTCTAATGTTATAAGGAGCTGGAAAACATTCCACTGGATGGTTCTAAGACATAAGTAAATATATCTCATAAAAACGGAATCAAGGTCAAGCTTATGATGTTACTACGGTTGAAGTGAAAAAATTGATGTGTTTGTGTTTCCGGATTCAAGAAGGTTTTATGATATTATGGTTATATGAATCAGAAGATATAAATTGATTTTAATATCATACATATTATTTATGGATTTGGAATCATTACTATTTTCATTATGGTTTTATGAAGAACAAAGTATTCACATATTTTGTATGTGATATTAAGAGTAACATTATGTTGTTTTGGTAACCTAATTATTTAAATTTAGTGATATTTTTATAGACTACTCCAAATTTTAATTTGGATAAAATTATTTTGAATGAGTTTTAAGGTAACTACATATGGAATTGATTAAGATGAAAATTGGATATCTTTTTATGATTAATTGGATAATTTGATCTATCATTTTCATATTTAGTAAACACATAGAAGATAAATGAACAATGTCTCTTAATTATTATTCATCAGAAGATCTTTAGACATGAAATTTCATTTGGAATATCCTTCTTTAGGTGTACAAAATGAAGTGAAAATATATCAAAAAACAGCCAATTTATGACACAATGATTATAACATGGAACAAATTAATGTGATTATATGGATATTTAAATAATACCTCAACTATATGGAAGTATTTAAAAACAAAAAATGATATTATTTTAATTTTCATTATAAGAAAAGTATCGCCTCTATAACCCATTACAGATTTACAATTTTGATGGTAGATTTTTGGATGATCATGTTTTCTAACACCCTCCATCAAAACATTATGGTTTTATTTCTCTTTAATGGCCCAATTTATACTTCCCACAAATTTTCTATTATTTTAGATACTAACCTGATATTGACCTTCAAATTTACCTTCCCCTCATATTAATATGATATTTTGTTGACCCTATTTCAATTATGGGTTTCCCACAAAAGAATTTTCAAGATTCGACCATTAATATTTCAATTTCAATTTCAAATTGAGAGGAAACTATTTATTGATGTATGGGAGAATGTATCACCCCAAGAAAATACTAATTTTTTTCCTTCTACAATAAATTTAATTTTTTTGATAGCTTACAATGTATGCAACACCTAGTTTTTACAAAATAATATTTAGTCACGTTTTTTCGTTGTCAATTAAATTATAGAACTTATATAGAATTTATACAGTGAATTTAAATGTTTTAAAACAAATAAAATATTTTCAAATTCATCCATTATATGTATATAATAGGAATAATATAAGAATAACCCCAATATTAAACATTAAACTCTATATTTTTAAAAAATCATTTTATAATGTTTTCATGGAGAACTTATTTTAAATCAATTTTTTGACACATTTATATATTATAATTGAAAAAATAGTCCTTTTAATTTAAATAGTAATATAAAAATAATCTTTTTTAATTTTTTGTTATTTTTCTGATTGGTTTCATAATTTTAGTAATAGTGATAAAATATTGCATTTTAATTCAAAACAACATTTTCATCCAAATAAATTATATTATAAAATTATATTCATAATTAATTTTATAGTATAACTACATATAAATTTTATCTGTTAATCCAATTTTTTTATTTGGAATCAACACTACATTGAATAAAGATATAAAAACAGTTCAATATTTGGGATGTGTTTACTTCAAAAATACCTTTTTCGGTCTGTCAACGAGATTAGTTTTATATTAATTTTTGAAAATTATTTATTTTAAAATTTTAATAATGGATTCCATATTTGGAATCATAATGTCCAAATTTAGAAAAGAAGACCATTTAATTTTTAACATTATGGATAATAAATCTATTAATATTTTTTATTACACGGTTAAGGGTAAATCAGGTAATTAAAAGTAAACAAAATTATAAATTATATAAATATTATAAAATTACCATAACACTTTTATTTTTATTATTGTATGAATATTATTCATCCCAGAACATTAAAGGACCGATTATGAAACCATTTATGGCCTCTTTGATGAGAATATAACATTTATAATTTTATATTCAAAGGAAATTCTATTTTGTCATACTCTGTTTTTTAACAAGTAAATTATTTTTAATATGGGGAAAATAGGGGACATGTTAGACTATAAAATGTCATTTCAATGTTTAAATTTTCATATTTATGATTATAATTTATATTTAATTTTCTTAAAGTGAATAATTTAATTAATTTCCTGCATAATAATGATGTAGTAACTGTTTAATTAATTGAAATATCAAATAAATAATAAAAAATATTAAAATTAATATAATATAAGATAATTAATGTCATAAAATAATTTTTTAGATGATTTTAAAATAATGTGGACATGTTAAAATATTTTTTTCTATTATACATTGATGTTACGATATTTTTAAAAAGTAATGCAAGTAAGTGAGTAAAAGATGGAATTAATGATATTTTAAATTTAATAATATTTTTTAAAAAGATTAAAAATTCATAAAAATATAAAATTCTGGAAAAATAATGCTGTAAGGTTAAAAATGTCATCCATAACACATTTTTCATTCGTTTGGAATCTTATAATAACTATATTACCCCTTAAAAAGTAAAAATACAATTCTTCATGGTAAGAGATAATGTGTTTAACTAAGGGGTAAAGTCAAAAGGCAATGGTAAGAATGTGACATAAACATGTAAAAAATTTATTAGATGGAGAGTATTATACCATAATAACAATAATATCATATTTTAGTTATTTAATGGAGAGATATCTCGGAAAATAACATATAAATTATTTAAATCAATGGTAATTACAAAATGTCACACTCTTTGTATTTAAAATTTTTTTTGTGTCCACATTGGTAAAAAATAAATATATTTCTAAAAATAAATATCAAATTTAATATTAATGAAATTAATTTCATCATAGAAATTTATTTTTTAGTTTTATAAATTATATAACTACCATAGAAACATCATCAATTCTAAACAAATATTTATTTAATTAACATTAAAATAAAAGAATTGATTTTAAAGGGATTAATTTAGATATATTTTTTATATGATTTAATGAATATAATAACTTTTTTATATCTATAGGATATATTATATAATTTTAAAATAAATATATGTGAATTCCCACTATTTCATGATGTCATTGAAGTCAAATTAAATGAATAGTATCAAATTTGACAATAATGATATAGTATTGAATTAGAATTTAATTAATTTATTTAAAAATCTATAAAATTTTAAATAATAAAAATTTGGATAATTATGGTTAATAATTTCGTTCACCGTTAATTCATTATCCATTTTTAAATACATTTTCTCCATAATATCCTTGTTATTTTTTAATATTTTTTGGATTTCTGAAAGTTAAACTCACCTCATTTATAAAAGGGAACCACCTCCCTCACATCCTCACACCACATTGATCATTCTACATCAACCAAAAACTAACAATTTCACATAAAAAATTCTTGTTATTCACCATATAATCCTAAAATTTGGAATAAATCCAACCAAGTATGTACTTTTCTGAAAATCAAAACGAAAAACGCAATGATTAGGAAACGTTCCACATAAAACATTTTCTTATTTCTTACATAAACCACTTAAATTATTTTTATTTAATGATTATACAATAAAATTAGTGTACTTAAAATAAAGGATTTGTTTATGACAATATTTTTACCTACAATTTCATACACATCCATTTTATACATAACGAACTTACTATTCATGAACAATGAACTATCACCTCATAAAATGATGCCGTTTTATTTTCCTTTAACACCTATCATGGTAGGGAATTATGATATATAAATTATTTATATATTATATATATGATATTTATTATATTTTTATTCTTCTATAATTATTATATAACTTATACATTCATCATTTCCATTTTGTGTAAATACAATAACATCGTTTGTGGACGTGCAGACTACATCCTTCTCAAAGAAATGTGTTACATTCACACTATACATAAGATGTATAAGGATTGTTTTTAATAAACACATGTGACACATAATAAATTAAAATTGTACTATAACTATAATATAATTATATATCACTTTCATTTTATTTTTTTAAATACAACAACAAAATGAAATTAGCGTTCCTGCATACGTACAGACTACTATGTCCATTAATGGTGTATTTCATTTCATATCTCCAAATTTTATGGAATACTATAAATAAATATATAATGAATATTGATAATATTTTCAAACATAGTTTACATTTTTTATAGGATTGAATCATTATATTAATATAGTAACAACAAGTATCATATCAAAAAATACTCAAAAAACCGGGAAATTAACAACCGAAATATTGGAAATATTAAATGATTACTAACAAGATGTAATAAAATATTATATAGTATCATATATGACATCTTAAATATTAATATGGTTATGTAATATGTTCATAAATTTTTTAAAATATTTACATAGTATGTTAAATAATGTTCACACAAAAGGAAATGCAAGGTAAGGGACTTCATCTCAATCTCCTTTCATTGAGAGGTGTCCTACGGGAACCAGGCACTGGTCGGATTTTCTCATGGTGAAACCCTAATGGGGTCGGCAATGCTCCCCCCTCAGTCACTAACCTGCACAAGGGCGGTGGATACTCGACATCCTCATAATTATCGGTGATGCGTCTTCAATCCTTTAACCAAACCAGATTCAATTCGGAGGTTCCCTTCGATAAACCGGGATCTAAAGTTCCCTAGTTTTCAAGATGGCTTACTAGTGATTCTTTATTGGAATTGGAGTTTATAGAGGCACATATCTTCTTTAATATTACACTAGTTTCATGGTTTTGGAGGAAAATGACCTTTGGTGGCTGACACCGACAAGTTCATATTAGATTTTTGGGGGCTTCAAGATCGGGCGGTAGTTGTCATGTTAAATAATAGGAACGTGACGGTGCGATGTTCTTCGACAGAGGACCATGTTCATGCTATGGCATGTGCTATCAAGAAGTGCAGTGACTGCGGTTTCCATCTGACTTGGTGGATCTATTATTTCTATGTAAATCGTGACTCTCCTATATTTCCTAATTGGGTAAGTCTTACTCAAATGCATCTTCTATTTTAGAATCCTGTTATTATGCGCATGTTAGGGAATGTGGTGGGCCGATTTCATTGTTTGAATTCACATACTGTTATTTTTTTCATCTGATCAATACACATATTTGTATTGAGGTTGACATGTCGAGAGCACTGATTGAACATGTATGGATAGAATCCAGTTAGTAGATATGGTGTAAACAACCAGTTTTTTATGAGAAGTGGGTGGATTTCTGCTCTTCATGCTGGAGGATGGGATATGCGAGCAACACATGCAGATGGGGTGGACACCAGGGGATGACCATAGAGCAGGCGAGGAAGGAATCAGCTGGAACAGTGAAGTTCTAGGCTTTGGAAAGGTAGGGTGTTGAACCCTCTGTATCGGGAGCCTCAGATCAAATCAAGGAAAAACTGAGGATCTGGGATAGGGGTAAAATAGTAGCAGTGCGGGTTGTAGAATCTGAAGTAGAAGGTTGGAATTTACGTGGAAATTAAATTTTTCTTTGGACAGAGGGATTGGTGAATGATCACAAGATCACAATAAGAATACTAACTCTTCGTCGGGGGTTACAAAACACCAATTAGCATGGCATGGATTAGTTTGTGATAGCATACAAATGCACAATCCTTGACCAGTCCATGAGGACAAGGGGGATAGCATATATGTGCTTGGATCGGGCCTTTTGAAATATAGTGTACCCAACATGGTGAGGTATGATCATTCAATGGATTTGGATATTGATCTGAAGGTTCAAGATGTTTTTTTCATATTGATAGGTGATCTATATGGAATGAGCAGGCCAATCACAATGCCAGAGCGTCATTCAGCTGCCAGTCATGGTTAGTTTACACCAGCAGGTGAATCTCAATATAAAATCAACGAGGAGTGTACAAAGGTATAAACAATATGTGCTATATAGGGTGTGGTTTTAGAGTATTTTTGCAAGAAGCCTCAGTTCATGGGGAATGTCTTCTCATAGCCCAGTCAAGGTGAGACTATTGTCCAGATGTCGCTGGATGCATAGACTGGTTTGGGAATGGAGATTACTCCTTTGGGTGGCAGTGGTGATATGACTAGAAGGTAAGATCAAATGGTAAATTTGGGAGGGGTTATGGAATCGATTAATACCTCAGTTTAATTGTTCAATAGGTATGAAGGCCTTCCAGAGGCTGATCTGAATTTTGAATCCACTATCCCATGTGAGGAAGTTGGGGTTGGAGTGATGTCTTTCAAGGGTAGTGATCATGAACAACCATCATAGGAGGATTCAAGCCCATGTAGTATTAGGGGTCTCAAAAAGAGGAAGGGGAAGAGGGATTACAATTCATTACCTCCTCCTTTAGAGACTCGCTCTGCAATGATGATAAAAGACATGAAGATGGAAAAGGAATTTAGGAACCTTCAAAGGCTAGTGGAACAAGGTGATGAAGAATTGGTGCTCATTTTAAATTCTGAAAAATCATTGATGGAGCAGGTCTTGATTCCCAATTCAACCGAGGATGATGAAGCTAGGATGACAAGGAGGTCGCTTGAGGTTTTCCTTAATGCGTAACAAATTACATAGATCAAAAGACATGACTCAATTCGAGTAGGGGTTTCAATAGAGGGGTAATCAGCATCGAGGAGTACATTCATACGTGGGATCGACTTGCTTCTATGTTTGAGAAGAGGATATTGGAGGTTGTTGACTTATAGGTTTTATATTTATCCAGGAAACGTTTTCGGGAGAGGGACTTGGGTAATACTAAATTTCTTCATAAAGACTCTGATCAAGTTTGCGGTTTTCGCCAGTTGCTTTGAAAGGATTATTATGAGAAATGTGAAACCCACTGGATTTTCTTGTTGGTTGTCTTTGTTTGGATTTTTGGTGATTTTTTCCAACTATTATCTGGACCTACTCCCGATGGGGATCAGAGCGCTAAGTCTTCATTGATGGAGGTCTTTTGGATTGGGATGATTGAGAGGGTATAACTATGCCATCAGTTCCGTGCTCGTGCACAGTGTACTGGACTGCTGGACTAAGGGTCCTGTGTTGGGGAAGGCTTGCTATCATGACCCATTTTCTTGGGTGGGGCAGGTACGAGTATTTACTTTGGTGTTTTTCTCCCTTTATCTGGTTGCAAAGTTTTGAGATTTCTCTGTCTGTTTGTGTGGTTTCTCACTTTGATCCCCCAAAGTGTTTTGTTGATAAAAAATTAAATTTTCAATTATTTTCATTGAGGCATAGTTTTATGTTATAATCTCACCTACTTTTATGAGGTTTATATATATCCCATTTGAATTAATTCCATAATATCATCCTAAAATAATTATTTTATCCAAAAATAAAACCTAGAATGGATTTTGGTAAAAACCCAATGCAGTTTTTTGATGAATAAGAAACATTCTTAACTGGGCATTTTATATAATTATTTCCTCTACATCCATCAATTAATATTAAACCATTATAATATAATAACCTTACTATATTTCATATAATGAGATTTTATAATAATATGTTAATGACTTGCATCCATATTCTCTCCACTCAATTGGGAGAAGATATCTTCGCTCATGTGTAAGGTGGACTAACGTCTCACAAATCGATGTGAAACATTTTCCATCAACACCTCTCACAAATGGGTATGATGATGGATATAAAATATATAGTCATATATAAATTTTACATTCAATTACATGGTGGATATGATAATAGAACTCATGTGTACAATGGACTATGGCCACACAAAGTGATGAGATGCGTTCATCATGTATGTTTTACATGGAAGATAATATGTAAATATTTAAATAAAAATATGTGATATATATTACATAATAATTATTATATAAGGGAAATTTATTATTTAACATTTCTTTCTCTCCATATATTGATAATATTGAATCAAGTTTCATGTGTACGTACAACCAAGCGTATCCATTAACGATGTATTTAATTTTTCCTGTCTAACAATTATGGATAACAATAAATACATATATAATAAATATATATCATATTTATATCATGGATATAATTCTATAGTTTATGGAACCATGATCAAAGTAAGTTGAATGAAAATATTAAATCAAGACATACATGAGAAGAAAATAATTTATTACTCGAAACATGATATTAATAAAGAAATTTTAATAAATGGGTTAAAAAACCATAAGTAAAACTTATATGGTGTGATATATATAAAAATGGTTCTTTAATCTATTTTAAAAGCTATTATATTTTTTATAAAGGATTTTTAAACATGTATAAAGGAATTCAATACATAGAGTAAGCGATTTCCATCTCACATTTTTTTATTTATGTGAGACACATGCCATATTCTAAACCTATTTATTTTATATGGGGTAAATATTCAGAATTAATGTATTATATGATGATTATAATTAATTTTTTAAATATTTACATAATATTTTTTCGATATCTCTTTCATGGGGTTTATATTTCTAATGTTACCAAATCGGAAATGGATTTTTTCCTTAATTTTTCATCATTGAGACATATGTCATGTTATGAACCTATCTTGTTTTATGAGGTTATATATAGGAAATTTGAAATGTTATATCATAAATGTAATTATTTTAATGATATCTAAATGTTTTATTTGATTTTATTCTTTCAAGGTGTATATGATACAAATTTTACCATAGTGGTTAAGATTTTTTGTTATAATCTCATCTTTTATTTGGATTATTATTCATTATGCTTCCAATGAAGAAATATTATTATATATCTCTCAATAAACTCATTTATTATCTTTTAATATAGTTATTTTTAATGCCTCGACCCCAGTTACACATATTTGGTGCATTATTACATAACATTGGCATGATCACACGGGATCAAATCCTAAATGACATATCAGTTTAGTAGACTTGGAAATATTAGAAACATTCATAAGTTTTACATTACATTATAAAATGAAAAACTAAAAAAACATCATCTCCAGAAACCACATTCATATTCCCTCAGTATATCCTTATAGGTCAGTCATAAAACACTTCTTCAAATCCTGGGAAAATAAAATATAAGAAAGTGGTGAGATCAGATCCTCAGTAAGGATAACAATATCGAGGAAACATTCATAAATAAGCATAATCATTTAAGGAAATGTATAACTAAAACAAAATACTTTTAAACATTAACATTGGAAATATATATGAAATATTAAATCAATTAATTAAATTTACTTATTCACATGGATATTCTACAAGTCGAATAATCACATGAAATATCAACAACCACGTTCATAATGATGGAATGAATAATTCCGGACTTCATAACCACATAGTCAAGGCCTTGTGGCGAAACTAAAAATATGATTTTTTGAGGGCCTTCTTCAAAGAAACTAGTTTGTATAATGAGACCTACATACACATCGAGGAGCTATATCGGGCTCCATCCTTCACTTACTAAGTCCAATGCAATATCATATGAAATGGTTTAATCATAAAATAAACATTCATATTAAAACTAGAATACGAAATGTTAATACATTAACCATAAACCATGAATGGTATAAAAATAACACATTCACAATAAAACATATCACAAAACCTTCAATACAATATTGATGCTTTTTATCATAATAAAGCAACTTCAAACAAGTGTAAAATCCATTAAAAGATGTTGACATAGATGAAATCAAAACTATTTGAGAGAAATATCTCATTCTATTTTGAAATCATTTGAAATTTATGTAATTATAAAATAAAAACATTTATTCTGAAGATATTTTTATAATATTTTAAGGGAAGATTCGATGATGTAATAACGGAGGAAAAAAGTCGCACCCTCTGTATAAGTTAAAAAAATACATTCTTACCATAATTTTGTCGAAAAGGTTATAAGGGATCTTGTTTGGAAAATGACGAAATGATTCATTTATAAATTTTTTTAAAAAATTAAAACAAGGGTATAAATGAATTTAGCCCATTGTCTATTAAATAGTAAAAATGTTTTGAAATGAATTTTTATGAAACATGAATGAGGATGATAAAGAGGTCCCCGTAGATACTCACGTATAAAACAACCTCAGATAATAAAGAGATTGTGAAATTAACCCTTACCTTGTACTTTTCCTTAGACGAGCATAAGTTAACCTCATGTATAGCAGTTAAATCATAGTTATTAAATTATTCATGAACCATATACATAAATATGATATCATATACGATCTTATAACATTGCATTGTTTATAATATTTTACTATTATCATCATTTTGGGTGTTAATTGATTAATTTCCCTTTATATGTATTGTTAAATAATTTTAGTTTGTTATGGATGGGATGTATTTGATTAATATCAAGAATTATATTAATTTCTTAATCATTATTTTTAATAATCAAATAAAAATTATTCTTGAATGGTTATGATGGGGAATGAATCTCATCACGTTTGGGGAGACGGTAATCCGTACGCACGCACGAACGCTACTTCATTTCAGTTTTCATTTTAAAATGAATCAAAACCAAATTATATTTATTTATATTATTATTCTAGTATAAAATAATATCTTACATCTGTTACATATGTTATGTAACACCATCCTTTATACATTCCATGTATGGTAAGAATTAGTCATATCACTTTGAGGGGGCAGTAGTCCGCACATCCTCCAATGAAATTATCCTATATATATACAACATGAAGACAATAAAGGTATGATAAAATAGAGAATTAAAGAAGCTTATATTTAAAATAAATATCATATATATCATATATAATTATAGTGTAATCATAATTTCCACTATAATAGGTGGTAGTAGAAGATTGAACAATCATCGTTTCGTGAGGCAGTAGTTCTCCATTCACAGAATCATTATGTTCTATACCCATTATATTGATGTGTGTGTATGTGTAGATGGAATTATTATCAAAACAACAACTTGGTATATTGATGATACTAGTTTTTTTTTATAAAAAATGGTTAAATAGAGATAGGGGGTTGGAGAAGAAAAATAAATGGAAAGAATATAAGAGAAGATGTTACCTTTAAATCGGGTAACTCCCATTGGTTTGAACCAAAAGGATTCCTTAAAGTTAATTATACCTAAGGTAAGGATTCTAGGTGTAATAAAGGGATTTATGGAGCTTAATTGGGAAGATTTTGGGTGATCCAAGGGGCTTGAGAGGTGTGCGGAATTGGTTAGAGCTGAATGGTTTTTATAAGGTGGAGGAGAGGCTCTTTGGAAAGATGTGAAAATATTATTTTATTATAAACATATATTTGGATTAAAAAGGTCCAAAACACATTAATATTGAAGAAATGATGGATTATATTTGAAATAAAATCATCCTATAATAATCATACAGGTTTGGGATATTATTTTAGTTTTGATAATCATTTTTATTTAAACGATTTATTAATGAAGTAAACATTGCATCATTATTATGTCATAAATAATTTATTTTATTTTATGTCTAAAAATTATATAAAAATACCATGATGTGTGAAATCACTTTATATTTCCACTTAAATAATATAGTCAAATATATAACTTATATAACCTTATGTAATAATTGTTTTACTAAAATATATATACTTATGTCATTTTTGTATTTAATTTAACATAATTAATATAAAGTGTCATTATCACTTAAAAGTGGCTCAATGGGGTCTCAAAATATATCCAATGACTCCCATGGTCGGTCATGTATCATCAAATAATGTTAGGAAACGTGTTATAATAATTTAATATTATTATAAAATTATTTTTACCCTTATTTACCGAATTTACCATTTAACCCTGGTAAATAAAATATTTACAGCCGTAATTATTCAAAATGTCTAAAAATAAAAGTTACCTAATTATAAAATTTGGACCTCCTGATTATAAATTCAGAATCCATTTTTCTAAATTCAATACACAGAAGTGGAAGAAATTAATTTGAAATTAATTCTCGTTGTTAAAAAAGTATGTTTTTATGTAATAATAACTATACAAAGATTGACACTTGTTTATGTCTAGTTAAAATGTGAAATTATGTCCAATTCAAAAATTGTATTTTATGGTAAAAATATAATATAATTATACTTTAAAACCACTCAATAGTACAATTTAGCAGTATATATTATTTTGATTAAAAAAGTGGTTTTTAATTAAAATTAAGTATATTCACTATTCATTAAAAACTGAATGTTTTTATAAAAATACCAAAAAATAACCCAATGATAATTTTGATATTTAGAATCAAAAAATGAAGTAAAATTTTAAAAATAAAATTTATAAAATTTAAAAAAAGTGGGTATTACTATTTACAACGACTAGTTTGATGGTTTGTAGTGTGTTAGAACTCGAAGTTGCGTACAACGCAAGCTATCAGACTATTCAAAGGGGAAACGTACAGTAAAAGCTTGGGGTGTCAAATTATTAATGAACATTTTATGTAATATACAATTATTTAATCTCTTTTTTTAACTTCAAATGATTGTGAAATTTTTATATAATAAATCTACTTTATCTCTCTTTTCAGTCAAAAATTCATCCTCTTCCATGTTCATGTATTCTAAAATTGTTTAAAAAAAGTATTTTCTCTTATTATTTTCAAAATAATTGTTCCATATGTTTTATATTTTTAGAAATAGTTTAAAGTTAATCTTCATTTCTTTTTCAAAAACAAGACTCATTTTTATTTTATTAAAAAACACTAAAGGAATAATTGTTTAAACCCGTATAACGCAAAAAAAATCCACTTCCATTCCAACTGAATTTTTTCAATATGTCCATAGAATTTTAAAATTATATATTAAAATAAATGGATTTAGAAACTGTGTTATGATTCAATTCAATTCATCAAAGTGGAAATGATATTTTCCTAGAGAAATGTTTTAAATAATATTAAAAAATTCCTTTATATTTTTTGAAGTTTATTTTCAAAGAAATGGATTTCTAATATTGTTTATGAATTTATATTTTTAAAAAATTAGTTATAAAAAAATTCTTACTTTCCTTAAAAATGTATACATTCAATTCTCCTTTCAAAATAATTTTCATGTAAGATTACATACTTGGATTTTACTAATCATTTCCGGTGATATGATCTAATGGTACCATCATTATTCTCACGCTAGATGGTTTATGATTATGATGAAGATATTTTTATGAAAACAATTTATTGTCATTGGTAAATGTTATGATGAAATTTATATGAAACCCATTTCTTTTCAATGGGATTTTCTATGATATAATTCTAATGAAACCCATTTCATTTCATGGGTTACGAAATGATGAATGTTTTATGATCATGTGTCACATAGATGTTTATATTATATAATAGGTGGAACCTATATCTCTATATAATGAACATGGTAATGATTAATGTTATATGATATCAAATGGTATATGAGAGGATTTCGTAATACAAAAAATAGGGCACATAAGGTGTTATTCCAAGCATAATAGACAGTACATGGGAGGTCTTCCCAAGACTAACATGTCATGCTTGTTCTGTTGGGTATCCTTGATATAATATTTTATATGATTTTATATATTCCAAAAAATATGTATTATACTAATTTTATGTTCTCATGGATAATATAATTTGATTCCATTGTGATTCATGTTTTAGGAAATACCAGGTTTTACGCTATGAATCATGTTTATACTATGTGACATGTAGGGTATAATTTTCATATGTCATTGTCAGGATCACATTCCCATATTCTCATGTTATATTTAAATCACCATTGATTAAAATTAATGATAATATTATCTCATGCTTTCTTATGTATTCTATCCACAAGATATGATGAATGTTATTATGTATGATGTGACTATGAAGGGTACTAGTTATGAAGAATATAGTGGAAGATAATGTAGATCACTTATGGACCAGTTACTTATGTGCCCATGTTTCCAAAGGCACCAGAACTAAAAGATTTTGGGGTGTATTTTTATATCATTTAATGAATATTATTGCATAAAGATGCAATATTTATATATGGGGTGTTTGGGTGTCTACAGTTGGTATTGTAGTAATGGTTTAGTTAAACATTGGAAATTGGGATGAGAAAAATTTAGTGAGATACCTAGTGATATTTACATGGATATATATGGGGATATATATAAAGATAATATTAAGGATTTAATAATTTATAGGGTAATTTCATAGAATTTTTGAAAAATATATAGTGATTAGTTTCTATGAAATTATATCCCTTTAAATAGACTACAAGTGGATGTGGCTCTGGCATCGACATACCTTAGGGTAATAACTCCAAATATGGTACATTGATATGGACTCTATTGTCATGAGGTTCATGAAAATGGGCCTTGATTGACACCTGGGTTGACACTCCATGGGGATATGTTTTGGAAATTAAAAATCACATTACGAACTATAATAAAAGATTTGAATAATTACCATGAATGAACTTTGTATAGCCTTAACATTCTTATATTGAAAATAATGTTTCATGATTTATATATGCCATAAATGATTTTTTATGTTTTTTTCACTTTGATGAGTATTTACCACCCTATGGTTTTTAGATTTTGTAATCATATATAACATGACTAAATCATGTTAATGTTGAATAAAATAAACAATGCAATGATTGCCCCCCTTGAGCAATAGAATGTAATAGGATTTTGAATGAAACCCTTATTTCTATGATAACACAAAATTCCCAAGATATGAATCATACAGAACTACTGAATGAGAAAAGTATGGAACGATGCTCTACTGAGTCTCTTATGTGGAAACATCTAACAACTTTTAGTGGGTCCACTGATCCCCTACACATAGAGCAATGTATTAGTACCCCCGAAAAGCTATTTTCATTTATATGGGGTTCAAAACATGAAAAATCCATTTTATGTCTGTAGTTTAGAGGTAGAAATATATCAACAATGTAACCTTATTAAAAATAATAATAAATATTAGGTAATTAGATGATTTTAATGGGATGAGTTTAAGAGGATATTATTCTATAATTACATCCTTTCTATTATAAAAACAGAGATGATAAAGGAATTTATAAATCTCAAATAGAAGGATGTATAATTTTTTGGTACCTATGAATCTAACATTATAAGAAATGCATGGTATGATTCTATTTTAATCATTAGTATATTAATAAATATAGATATATTATTTTGTGTCTTAATACCATATCTTTAGAAGGAATTATCTATAACAGACTTTATTCACTATGATGAAGTAATTTTATGTCCACATAAGGTATAAATAGAAATTTCAGATTCTAACTATTCCCTTGGATTTGAAAATATTATAATGATTGAGTCTTATAATAACTCATATAAATCACATGGTGTAAATAAATTTCAGTAACCTACATGACATAAATGTTAGAAGTAGAACTCATGTGAATGATTGAAATGAACGAGAGGGTGTTACAAGTATGAAAAGCCTATAAATCAAGAAAAATAATGAATAAGTCATTTTTAGAGGCTCAAAAATTAAATTAAGATATATAGATCTCAACATAATTCACCACCCTCACTAAACTGCTTTAAGTGAAAGGAATTAGGGAATTGGGAAAATTAATGCCCCTATCTAGGTGAAAATGTGGATGATAATCCAAAAAACATTGAAGTAGTCAGAATAATGAATAGCATATTCAATCATATTGGATGATGTGAATCATGAAAATTATGGACCAATTGTCCTCCCCTCCTTATTTAGGAATTTCATGTTTGATTTTTAATGAATGAGCCCTATGAAAATTTTATTATTCATCCTTTAGTGAAATTTCATGCAACTATCTCCCTCGACATAGATCCTATAATAATGAAATCACAATTTTTCTTCTATCACTACAAGGATGAACCCATGATTCCAATGAATTCTTTTTTACGATGTGAGCTTATATAAGGAATAAATGGTGAAATAACATTTAGATGTGTATTTGTTTATATGTAATATTAAGTTAAGAGCTATGGATACAATCATGGTTTAATGGATTTATGGTCAATACTAATTTCAAATTCATTTAAATCCCTTTTTTGGTTTCATGTAATAGATTTTATAAATATTAAGGATATTTTATCTGGAAATAATGGAAATAAAACCCATTGGTTTAGATTATTCTTCAATAAAAAATTTAATTTAGGAGGAATGTATTTAAACATTGTGGATATGTTATTAAAGGTACTAATAAAATTTTGGGTTTTTGTTATCTTTGATGTTGAGATAATTATGGGTTATTATTAATATCCTTATAAAAATAGAACACTTTGTTACTATCATAGAAGATTTCTCTCCTTATCAATTTTCAAAAATATACATTATGGAAGTTGTAAGGATTCATGGATTAGAAATTGTATCTGATTATGATATGAAGTCTATAACAATTTTTTTGGTGAAGTCTACAAGAATATCTTGGTACTAAATTTATTTTCAGCACTACATATCTTCCTCAAAAATATGATAAAAATAAGCGAATAATCCAAACCCCAGAGGATATGATAAGATCATATAATATGGATTTAAAAGGTTTATAGGATCAATACCTTCTTCTAGTTGAGTTTTCTTAAAATTATATATTTCACAAAATAACTAAAATATCTCCATATTATTCCCTTTAAATAAATATGTTTATAACTCCAATGTATTAGAATTATGTTGCAAAATGAAAGATATTAGGACCTAAGATAGTTGATAAAATGGAAGAGAAGGTTTGATACATTTTGAAACAAATAAGGTCATAATAAATTTGATATAAATTTTATGTTGATAATCATTTATTTGATGTAGAATTTGAATCTGCTGAGCATTTATTTCTTCAAATTTCTCTATTGAAGATAGAATGGGTAATTAAACTCTATGTATAGTGGTATCTTTGAAATTATTTACCATACCAGAACCATATATTATCACATGGTAAATACACCAATCATATCTTAGGTCTAATATGAATTCCATTTATCTCCCATGAGGAAGTACACACATGTTTTATTATATTTACTAAACATAGAGGTCATATCACAGGAGCATGATCATTTTTGTAATGAAAAACATGTAGACATTCAAGATAAATGAATGTTATTTCAAATAAACCTGTAATATTCTAATTTTTTTTTGGATAAAAAAATACTAATTTGAATAAGTTACATGGGAACATTAGGATATAATGAGGTATAATTATCCATAACTATTTGTCCCAAAGTGAAAAAATTTTGTGGTATAAATTCATTTCAAGTGGGGTAGAATGTTACACCCCTAGATTTTGTCACATAATTTCTTCCTCAAATAAATATTTTATTTTTTATATTTTAAATTACATGAAACATTGATAAAATATTGAGTTATATGAAACTCCATGTTTCTATTTTATTTCATTAAAAACAAATATTATCTTGTGTTACACGAAACAATGAGTTTTAATGAATCACGGTATATTAATAAAACCGTATAATTTAATATGATTGTTACCACCAAAGTATTGGAATGGAGGGTATGGATATAATTAAATAAATTATGAATATTCATGGTATATACATTAATGTAAAATCAATTCTATAGTGACTAATTAATTATAAATGAAAATAAAAAAAATTTGAAAACAAATGAAATATTTTTGAGAAAATCTATTTTTAGGTTCACAAATGTGTCTTACCCAAAATAATTTAAAAAAAAATTATGAATGATTTTAAATAAATATATATATATTATATATTCAATAAAAAATATAATATTCATATTATGTGTTTTCTAGATAAGAGTTAATAAGAAATACAAGTTTACACTTGAACCAGTATTTTTCTAAAAAGTAGTATTATTCCCTTGAAGAAATTATTTTAAAATTATTTTATAAAAATATTAATAATTTTAAATTAGAAAATAATTTTCATATGGATCATAATACCAAAAATATATTGGATTTAATTTTACATATTTTTCATAGAATAATTTTTCAGTTAATAGTAAAAAATATTTGTTTTAATTTAGAATTGTCTTTTCATTGATCGCTTTCGAAAACATAAAAATTGGTTTAATAAGGTTTTAAATGAAAATTTATTCAATTTAAAATGTCTTAATCTAATTTAGTTCATTTTAATCAGTTTCATATTTAAATTTTTATCTAAAAATTATTTTAAATTTTTAAACTTCTCTCATTGGAAAACCTTTTTTTCATCACGTTTGAAAAATTAATAATAAATTAAAAATTTAAAACTATGTGAAAAGAATTGGTAAAAATATATTTTAGGATTTTAAAAATAATAATTTATATATTATAAAAATTTCAACTTAATTTTTTTTATACTATGCATATTATCAGCAGTAAAAATTAACTACCATGGTTAATATGAAAAAAGGGATTACGAGGGGTTAAACTAAAAATAAATGCTATAAAATGAACTATTAATTCATTATAACCCCATTTATGGACATATTTATACCATATAACCAATAATAAATTAGAATGAAATATTTTAGAGACTTATGGAATGTGAAAAACTTGGGTACACCATTTTCTTTTTAGAAACTACAAGTTTTCCACTCCTCTCATTTATAAATGACCATCACATATCATTTTCTATTAAAACATAATAGTCACTTTGGTTTTGAAAAAATATTATAAAATACCTTATCTATTTCCATAATATAATCATATAATCTATATTTTTTCATAAATACAACCAAAGAAGGATATTGGTGAAAACCCACAAAATTTGTCTAAATAAGTGGTTACGTCCCTAACAAAGCAATTTATGTTATTTTCCCCCCATATATTTAAATTATTATTAAAAAATTATATAAAAACGCATTATCTAACATATACTTATATTTAGTTATTATATGGTCGTAAAATACATCCATTTCCTCTTCCCTCGAATAGGAAATGATAACATTTCCCATGTGAATGGAAAACTACTACATCACGAATCTACGTGACACATTTTTCATAAACACCTATCATAATTTGATATGATGATAGATATACTATATATATATGTGTGATATATTTAAATTAAATATACTTTATGAATATATAATCGTACCAACCTTTTTAATTTATATTATATCATAGATACGATATTTTTTCACGTGTGTGCGGTGGAATCCCTCCTTCTGAAGTGATGGGATTCATTCAACATGTATGATTTATATAAAAGGAAATAAGGATGGGATTAAATAAAAATTTTTGATATATATTACATAAAAATTATTCTATAATGGTTATATACTATTTATATTTCTTTTATTTCAACCATCAACAAAATTAAAAAAATGTTCATCCGTACGTACACCATGCCACTCTCTGAACAAGTTATTTCATTTTTTATCTATAACATTTATGTATTATAAAAAATGAATATATAATAAATATATATGAAATTTAAATAATGATTCCAAATATGTAAATTATTGAACCAAGATCAAATTTAGTGGACTGAAAATAAAAAATCAAAATATACATGAAAAAAATAGAGTATTTTCTCAAAATATTCATTAACAAAGAATTGTAAATAATTGGGTAATAAAATGGAATATGTAAAACATATATGGTATGATATATATAATTATGGTTCTATAATATATTTATAATAAAATTTTATTTATTATATAGAATTTTTAGATGTATACGAACGATATTGTGTCTTCTTGTAATGGATTTCTGTCTCACTTTTAACTTTTGTGGGACACATGCCATTGTCACAACCAATTTATTTTATGTGGTGTATATATTTACCATGATAGTATATTATTATGATTATAATAATAATTATTTGTATTGAAATAATCATTTTATGATATTTCTTTCATGGGGATTAATTTTTAAATGTTACAAAAGTGGTAAGAGATTTTTGTTTCAATTTTCCATCATTGATACATATGTCATGTTATGCACTTATCTTATTTTATAAGTTGTATATAAAGGACATTTGTCATATAATATCATAAATATACATATTTTAATGAAACTTAAAGGTTTATTTAAATTTTATTCATTCATGGGACTTATAATTAAAATATTACCAATGTAGTAATGGTTTTATGTTACAATCTCAACATTTATCAGGACTACTTTTTATTATGCTTCCAACGGTCAGATATTATTATATATCTCTTGATAAACTCTACTATTTTATTATCATTTAATTATTAATTATATTTTCATGTAATATTATAATTTTTTATCTTTGGTACTTAAAGTGGATGAGAAATTGTTATTAAGGAAAATATAATGTATCTCTCTCTTCTGTAGAAAACCCTTCCTCCTCCATGTTCACGATTTCTTAAATTTTTTCATTTTTTTATCTTTTGATTTTTAAAATAAATTTTGAACTCTATTTTACATTTAAAAACATTTTTTCAAAGGAATATTTCTGAAATTATAAAAACAATACCCATTTTGATTTTACTGAGCATGTGAAAGGAATCTCTGTTTTATCACGTGTAACATCAAACAAATTTTACACCATCATTACCACTAAATATTTTGAATATTCCATTATATGATTAAAAGCTTATTTTAAAGGAATAATATTTATAAAAAGTTTTGTCTTTTATTTTTTTTCAAATTTGAAGGGATATTTTCGTCTAGAAATGTCTAAAAATTAATTTTAAAGCATCCTTTAAAATTTTCATGGTTATTTTCAAATTAAAGGGTTTCCACAATATTTTATGATATTATAGTTTTAAAATGGTAATTATAGAAGAAATTTTAATTTACCTAAAATGTTTTATATGTTATTTTAAGTTTGAAATCATTTTTTATCAAATATTACATCCTTTGATGTCACATAATAATTTTTTGGATATAATCCAATGGTACAATATTTATTTACTCTCTGGATGGTTTATGGTTATGATGAATATATGTTTATAAATCCCACTTTATTTGCATGAGATATTTTATGATGAAATGTATATAAAACTCATTTATATCTTATTTTATATGTTATGATGTAATGCTTATAAAACACATTTATTTTAATAGATTATGTTATGCTAAATGTTTTATTATCTATTTTCAAAAAAATGATTGAATTATATGATGGGTGGTATCTATATCATCCTCCAATGAATTTGGTAATTATTATTATTATATGAGATCAAATGGTAAATGAGATTTTATCAGAATCCCAAAATAGGGTGCAAGAGTAGTTATTCCATACCCAATAGACGGTACATGGGAGGTTATCCCAACAATATCATGTTATTAATGTCTTGGTGGGTTTTCATGGCATAATTTTTTTTATGATATTATATATTATAAAAAATATATATTATGAAAATATTATACTCTCAAAACACATTATATTTTATTCCTTTATGATTCATGTATAATGAGCTTCCACAATTTAAGCCATAAATTATGTTTACAATTTGGGACATGCATGGTATGTTTTTAATATGTTATTCTAATGTTAACATTACCATCTTCTCATGTTATATTAATATCTTTATTTTTACCCTTAATTATAATATTAGATAACAATTTCTCATGATTACTTTCCCAAGGATATTAGTAATGGTATTATGTATTATATGACTAAAAAGTATTCCATTTATGGAGAACCTAGCGGGAGATAACATAGCTTACTTATCTACCAGGTTTTTATGTTTCCATGTTTCCAATGGAACTATACATAAATTATTCTACAGTGGATTATTATAAAATGTAATTAATATTAATATATTATGATCTAATATTTATGTTTGATAATTTTGGGCCTCTATTGTTGGTATTAGAGTAATGTTTTAGTTAACCTTTGTAAACTAGGATAAAAAAACTCTAGTGGGATCCCAAAGGATTGTTCTATGAGTATATATCGGGATATATGTAACGATAAGTGTATGGATGGTTTAATGTAATGGAATATTTCCTATAATTTTTGTTAAATGATATAACAAGTATTCTATATGAAATTAAAACCTTTTATGGATAATACATATGGATGTAGCTCTGGAATAGATGTAACTACATGTGATAACTGTGAAAAAAGTTTATTGAGGTAGACTCATTTGTAACATGATGCTTTAAAATTAAAATTCTTTCACAATTTGTTTGACACTTTCCGGGTATATGTTTATAAAATTCAAAATCTCATTACGAACAATCATACAAGACTTTAATAATTAACATGAATGACCTCGATTAAGCCTATGTTGATATATATTGAAAATAATGCATCATGGTTTATATATCCTATAAATTATTTTTCATATTTATGTTGTTTTACACTATGGTTATTATTTCTTATACAATTCTTACTAGATTTATTCAATGGTTATAACAAAAAGGAATCATGTTCATATTTAATGATACATAAAATGAAATGATTAACCCCCTGAGGAACCAAAAGTAATGGGAGATAGAAAAAATGACTACATTGCTATGATGGAAAGACATTATCAATCTAAGAATCATGATAAGATACCAAATAAGAAAATAAGGGAACAAAATTCTACCAAGTCTTTCATGAGTAACCATTTCCCTATCTTATATTGGTTAATGATCAACTAGGCACAGAGTAATGGATCAGTACCCCAGAAAAAATCTTTTCCATTATCTTGTGTTTGTTTCTTGAAAAAATAATTTTCACTCTCTATTATTTAGATGAAGAAGTATATCAATTTTTGAACCTTATTATGAACATTAATTAATAGGATGTAATTAAATTCATAGACTACTATGAGTATAATTCTTTATTTTTTAATAAGTATTTCATCTTTATCTCACTTGTTATTTAGTTTCACTCACACCCTATATACACTATTTTTTGTATCTGAATCTCATTCCATCTTTCCGATTATTTTGTATTGACTTCGTACTCATGATTTGGTTGACCATTGATTTTTGGATTTATATTTCTATAGTTTCCAACGAACTCATATAGACTCATTGTAGGAGATTGGGTATAAATTATTTTTATTTTTGGATTCTTATGTCAAAACCTCAATGGATCATTTTTTTCATTATTTATTAATCTGATATTGGTTTTCATTATTCATTTATTTTATGGTCTATCTCTTCATTTATTCTTAAGATCCTAATTATATTTTTAATTATTTTTTATTAATTTTTTCATGAGTTTGAAATTGATTCCACGGATAATGTTTTCAGACTGGTATTATTTTTCCACATGAGGAGATCTAGAATTGTCCTTGGGTGTTTCACGAGCTTGCATAGGTTCTTGGTTTGGTTGGTAACTAATATTTTTTCAACAAAATAGTGTCTGATAGACCTTTTTTATTTGGGTTACATTAGGGAGAAAAATTGATTAAGAATATCACCAAAAAAGAGGTATATCCAAGATATCTACTTGATCACAACTATTATAGATGAAACATGAGTTCCATGGGTGGTTGGGACTTGAATATGGATTTTGATATCAACGTTGGTTGTTTTTTATGTATTTTAAGGAGGTGTAAGGACATTATAATTCCTTTTTAGAATGGATGAGTTTTTATAGATCACCTAGAGCTCCAAAGGTTAAAGTGATGAATAAACTAGGTCTTAATAGTTAGGTCACATGGTAAGGTAAACCATGTAGTTACTATGGAGAATGCGACTAGAACAATAAAAAATCTAAAATTATGGTTTGGAAACTGTTTATAGGACCATGTATCATAATCACAAATATTGTAATTTCTCCTCTGGATGTGATTTTTTAATCATCCATACTAACCTAATTGACTACAATTGATATTTCAATTGGTTTAGAATTATATAATGGAGTTTTAATTAAAGAATTAATGATGTGTTGATGTATTTTTTGGTATGTTATTATGGTTTTAATGGTTTCTTTATTTTTAGATTATTGTTTTACATGTAGAATATAGGTTTTGGGTGGAAACAAATAATGATTCAAAAGCATAGTGGTTGAAAAACTAATTATGAAATGGGTTTGAAATTATTTAATTTTGATGATTTTGATAAAATATTATTGGTATTGAAATAACTATAAAAATTGATTCGAATGAAAATTATTTTTTTAAAATGGATATAGATTCATTATGAAATATATATATATATATATATATATGCTATTTTAGATTTTTTAATGCTACAATTATGAAAATTTTAATTGAAATGACATATTTTTAAAAATGTATTTTTTTCAAAAAGTGCTTGTTTTGTAAAAGGGAGTTTTTGAAATATAATAGGAGTTTCTTAGTTTTTATAGAATGTTTTATGAGTTTTATTTGGTGAGTAGTGCTTTTGAAATTCCATTAATTTATAATGGTGTGTTTGGTTGGGTTGGGAAACATTTGGAAATTATGGATTGTAATTCATGTTATTTAGGATAGTCGCCACAAACAATACTTGATAGAATGTGGTATTTTAGGTTATTAGGATGATATTTTGGATAGTTCTCCTCATTTTATAGGAATTTTTTCTTTTCTAGTTGACTCTAAAATGACTCATGACTGATTGGTCGATCAAAGTATTTCTCTATACATGGGTATCTTTTGATTACTCTATGAAGATATTTTATAGATTAATTTCAACGATAAGTCCCATCCAATATAATTTAGAGATATGGTTGATATTGATCTAGTAATGACTCATTGGGTGGGTTTTATACCATTATTAGTGTAACTTTTTAGGGTTGAACATTTTCTATGATGTAGAGTTAGTTAATGTAATGCCCCGAACCTAGATACCTAGAGTCGGTGCATTATTACATAACATTGGCATGATCATGAGAAAGATCAAGTCTCGAAAGACCGATTAGTTTAGTAGCCTTGGAATAACTAGATACATCCATAAATTTTTACATTACATCACAAAAAAAAACATGTCTTCATATCCCCTCATACTATCCCTGCAGGTCATTCATAAATTACTTCTTCATAATCATGGGAAAAATAAAACATTTAAAGGGGTGAGCTCAGATGCTCAGTAAGGATAACATTATAGCAGAAGCATTCATAAATAAGCATAAACACTTAAGGCAATTTATAACAAAAAAAATCCTTTTAAACTTGAACTTCAGCATAAAATGGCAAAGGTTAAATGAAATAATGCCATTTACTTACTCACATGGATATTCTACTAGTCGAATGATCACATGCAATATCAATAACAACTTTCATAATGTTGGAATGCATAATGCCAGACTATCATAACCACATAGCCAAGGCCTCGTGCCAAGACTACAAATAAGATTTTGTCAAAGCCTTGTTCCAAGACACTAGTTTGTCTCATGAGACCTACCGATGCATCGAGGAGATATAGCGGGTTCCACCCGTCACTTATTAAGTCCAACGCAATCCTCATATGAACATGTTTAAACATAACATAAACATTCGTATTAAAACTAGCATATGAAATGTCAATACTTTTACCACAAACCATGAATGGTATAAAAACAGCACATCCACAGTCAAACATAACTCTTTCGATACAATATGGAAGATTGTATTGTATCACATTAACCTCAATCAATAATAATGAATGATGTTGACATAAATGAAAATAATCATCAAAACTATTTGAGAGAATTATCCCCCTTTTTTTGAAAACATTTCAAAGTCACACTATTTGTCAAGAAGCCATTTAAAAGTAGATTTTTGAATCAAAGTGTCCCATACCACTTTGGAACTTTTTAAAAGGAGTTTTAATTTCTAAAACGTTAATGTAAATAAATCCTTAAAACCATTTTTAAAACATGGACATTAATGAGCAAGATTTAGAAGAATAAGTCTTTAAAACATTTAAAAATGGTATTTTAGTTAGAGATTCTAACCAAAAGAGACACTTGAATACAAATAATTGAGGTAATCAAAACTTTGTAATATCATGAGAATAAAGGGATTCATGATATACTATGTCAAAGTACATTATATACACCACATAAAAGTGATTTGGTGTATATCAACAAAGAAGTCTCAATGGAATGTAAATTGAGATGAAATCTCTCATAAAGGACGTATCCTTAGGTTAAGGATAAATTAATGACATAATTATGTGTGACAAATATAAATACACTAAATATGATTGGATATTCAGTGTAAAACAATCAAAGGATATTAACACATATTCTTGTAAAAACAACACCAACGAATTGGATGTTTAACTCAACAAATGGTGAATGAGTTAAAATTACTCTTATCAAATTAATATCAATGACTTGAGAATTACCAATGAGTGATTATGTGTATCAAACTTATATCCACTGGAAGGGGAGTGGAAATTATGACATAATCAAATGAATAGTTATTCCACACATAATCATGGAGTAATATAATCAATGAAATATGCGTAAAGCCAAATGAGTGGGAATTGAAATCTCAAATTCCCTTATCGATTAGGTAACATACGAAACATACACCCATGAAAGAAGTATCATACCATGATGATGTAAATACCCATAAATTAAAGTATATTACACAATGAATACAATCATGGGCAGTACACATACACCACATGCAATAATTAAGTGGTGATCAATGGAAATCTCACCAAATTAAAAGTGAGATAAGAAACCCCTTACCACGTTAATCAACTGAGTCATATGGACAAAAGTTAATAACCACCAAATGATTTACAGAATAACATGAATATAAATAGAATCATGAATATATATCAAATGGCAGTACACAATACACCACTTTCAATAATTTAGTGGCGAAAAATGGAAATCTCACGGAATTGAAAGTGAGATAAGAAAATCCCTTACTTTGTACTTTTTCCTTGGTCAATGGTAGGTTTACCTCCGGTATAATGGTGAAATAATTGTTATTGAATTATACAAGAATCATTTACTTTAATATGATATCATATATGATCTTTTAACATTGATTTGTTAATAATATTTTAGAATTATCGTCATTTCGGGTGTTAACGGGTTCATTTTACTTTATATTCTTTGTTATGTGAGCCATATTCTTTATTAATGGGATGTATATTATTCATATACAGAATTATATCAAGTCCTTAGATACTATTTTTAAATCATCAAATGATAATTATACTTGAATGGATACGATGGAGAATGAATCTCATCGCGTTCGTGGAGACGGTAGTCAGTACGTACGCACGAGCGACAATATCATTCTTTTGATATTAAAATAATATATAAATGGATGGTATATCATATATACTGAATCATTAACATGTTATATTTATTATTTACATTAGTTACACATCATTATTATACCCATCCAAATAATATTATATTGAATAACAATTACACCACGACGTGGAGACGGTAAGCCGTACGTACGCACGTATGGTGACATGTTATTCAAAGGGTGGATAGAATACTGAATATGGTTGTACCATATTTATAATAACATCATAGTATATATATGATACTGGAGTTATTATTTTAGTATGGTAACAACAAAGGAAGAAGAAGTGGAAGAAGAAAGGAACTTGAAAAGGGGTGGTGAAAACATTACCTCTTCTTCGGGTTCTTCCTTTTGATGTGATCAAAAGGTCTCCATAGGTTGGCTTTATGATCAAACTAAGGCCTCTAGGTTGTAGTGAGGGAAGTTGGGAGATTATTTGGGCAGAGTTTGGCCGAACCAAAAGGCTTGGAAGGTGTGAAGAAATGAGAAGGAGGTGTGCCCTTTTATAAGAGGGGTGAGGGGCACCTTTGGAAAAGCTGGAAATATTAATTTATAATAAATTCATATTCGGTTTATAATGGCTCCAAAGTTGATTATTTAAATTTTAAGGTGGGGATATGTCGAAAACAACTCAACCAATAGAATTTAGACAGGTTTGGGTACTTATATTAACCTTATCTTTAAGTATTAACTCTAAGTTAATTAGTTTCACTTTTACAATGTCTCTTTGTATTTTTTATAGTATATGGTTAATAAACTTACTTCATACATCCAAGAGACCCCCAAGTGGTCCATTAATTATTAACCTATCATGATATAAGTCTCTTGGCCGAACCTTAGATTTTTAGTAATTTAATATCAATTAATAATATAATATTTTTTTAAGAACTCTTTTATGTCAATTTTGACACTATTCAGTAGTTGATTTTTGTGAAACTCATAACAGATTGATTACTTATAAAAAAGTCAATTAAATCAATCCTAATATATCTTATTATCCTAGAAAATTAGTTTAATTCATTAAAAGTTTCATATTATATTTATTTGGGTATTTATAATATCAATTATTTTATTTTTTACTATTATAGTAATTACTGCATCATCATTGTGTCATAAATAAAATAAATTATTTAATGTCTAAAAATTATAAATAAAATATAATTATGTAGGAAATATTTTTATCTTTCTAATGAATATTTATAATCTAAAATCCAACATATATAAGGCTATGTAACAATTGTTTTTCTAAAAGATATATGCTTGTGTCATTTTTGTATTCATTTTAACTTAATTAAAATAAAGTGTCATTATCACTTACAAGTGGATCCATGGGGTCCCAAAATCGACCCAAAGATTCCCATGGTCGACCATGTATCAACCAATAGGGTTAAGGCACGGTTTAGGGTAATTTAGTATTATTATAATATTATTTTTTAACCCTTATTTACCGGATTTACCCTTAACCATGGTAAATAAAATATTTACCGCAGTAATTATTCAAAATGTCTAAAAATAAAAGTTACCTATTTACACAATTTTAACATCCTGATTCCAAATATGGAATCCATTTTCCTAAATTCAAAACACAGAAGTGGGAGAAATTAATTTAAAATTAATTCCCGCTGTCAAAACAAAAAGCATGTTTTTAAGAGATAATAACTATCAAAAGATTGACACTTGTTTATGTTCGGTTTAATTGTAAAATTATGTCCAATGAGAAACATTATATTAAATGGTAAACTTATATTATAAATATACTTTAGAACTACTAAAATTCATAATTTATCACTATTAATTATTTTTATTAAAAAATTTGTTTTTAATTAAAATTTAGTAATTTTCACTATTCATCAAAATATAAAAGTTATCCGAAAAGTACCAAAATTTCACCCTAGGATAATTTCAATATTCCTAATCCAAAAATGAATTCCATTTTGAGAGATAGAATTTATAAAATTTAAAAAAAGTAGGTATTACTATTCATGGTGGCTAGTTTGATTGGTTATGGTGTGTTAAAATCTCGAAGTTGCGTACAATGCACATTATTGCATTATTCGAAAGGAAACATACCGAGGAAGCTTGGGGTGTTACATTATCCCCTCCATCAATAAATTGCATCCTCGCAATTTTTAAAATTTTTCTTGGGAATATAATGGAAAGTCCCACATCGGAAAATGTGTCAATAAAACTTATCACTTTAAAAGAAAGAAAGAGAGGTATAAGGGTCATCCAAGATAACCCATACAAGGATTCCATGTAAGAAAACATGGATATGGATGATAAACTAAGTGTCAAGTTCTGATGGAGAGGGATAGAAATCATGATCAGGAGAAAGTTAACAATAAGAAAACCACAAACTTGTGTTGGGACAAACGACCATTAGCCTCCTAGTAGGAAAGTAAACGGACAACATTTTTTTTAAAGTTACATTACATAAGGACGAGGAATTCATTTATGATATTGACAATGAACATTATGAGATATTCTTACATTTTAAGTAGAGTTTCATTCTTTAATAAATTTTCACTACTAACTCAATTTTTTTTAAACGATGAGTATTCAAGAAGGCTTGGTCACACTGGAAGAACTAGAATAAACTTCTATAGAATCACATGATACATGCAGGATAAACCATATATTTACATTGTCTTTGAAGATTAATCAAAACCAAAATGGTTAGTGAATGATCTAATAATCCCCCAAAAGGATATTCATTGAGATAAATATGCACTAATCTTAATTTCTAAAATTAAACCAACAATACCCCAAAGTTCAATAGATACCATTCAATAACCAATTGTCCTTAAAATCCGTTAATATAATCCAAACTAATATTGAAACCCAAAACATAGAAGAATTTGATTATGTAGTCTCCCATGTTACATTGTATCTCCAAATGACATCAAATACTCTTAAAGTCACATACTTAAAAGTAATTTACATCATCACATATTCTCTGTTTTAGGTTAATCATTTCCATAAATAACCCAAATCACTATAAATCAACAATAAAAACGTAGATAAAAATCCACCATTACTCTACAAATGAAACACCATTGTATTCTATTTTCCTTAGGCATATAGTGTTCCTAACAAAGCGAACATCTTCCAAAATAACATTTATCAATTAATCACAAAATCATTTTCCTATACCAAGGGTATTCATTTGATAAGACATAAGAACCCAAATAATCTTATTATTGATCAATAAAATCATTTAACAAAAGAAATAGTCACACTAACCAGGGACTTCACGTAGACCAGTGGTAGGCGATAAATCCCAATCGCACTTTGGTTGTGGGTTCGATTCCCACAGCTTTGTCCGACGCGACGGGTTGTCACACGGTCTACGTGTTTTCCTTTTTCAAAAACTATATTTTATAATATTACCAAAATGAGATAAATTCCTCAAAATAACATAATTTAACCACAAATGTTATATCATACTTTGAATTTTCATCCCAAATTATAATAACTTATAATTTTCTCAAACCCCAATTATCATATAAAACCAAATGGTTATTTATACCTATATCCACAAGAGAAGAGACAATTCTTCTTCAAATATCATTCTCACATGGCAAACTGCGGGGTTACAAATACAAGAGAAAATTATTCCAATGTACCCATCAACAAGGAGTGCTAATACTTTTTATTTTTTTCTCCAACCATTTATTTCCACATATCTTCTTCTTTGACTAAGAAAATATCCTATAGAATAGGACATTCACTCGGGTAATGGCCAGGTCCCCTACATTTACGGCAAATGACTGTAAATGGACTCTTGGGACCATTTTTATATTCTTCCATAGTACTCTTCATTTTTCTTCGGAAATTCTTCACTTTATGTCCTTCCTTCCCGCACGTAAAACATTTCATTTTCCCATTGAGACACTTTCCTGGGTGTCTCTTTCCACATTTCCTGCATGATGAAAATTGAGGTTTCTTTTCTCCATGGTCTCCATTGCTGGAGATCTTATCATTTATCACATTTCTCTTTCTTGTTGAGTCTGGGAGATGGTTAATATATATGTTGTTGATCATATTTTTGGAAAACTAATTTGGCATAAAGAAGATATCTTTTACGCCTATCAACATTCTATTTTGTTGCTCATTTCCACCACCGTTCCCACCTTGTACATCATTCTCAAAGTCACTATGACTTCCTTGGAATACAGCCATTGACTAAAACCAGAAATCATTGTGTGAGTAATAGTATTCGTAAAATCATTTAGAGATTAAAATGTCACCATATTCTCAATTTGAAACATATTAGGATTAACCAAGGTCATTTACTCTCATCTTATGTATATATTACTTAAATCAGGTTGTAAAGAAAATGTAAATTATCCTAATCATATCCCCCGGGAGTGTTGTAACCAAGAGTGCAGTAAGGCCCGTTTTCATGCACCAGTTCCCGTTCGAGTCTAGCTCAAAGCAGTATTTTTGGGTTTTACCCCTAGGTACATCTGTGCCAGAGCCGCCTCTACCTGCTCGTATCCAGACAGGGATGTATTGCTCGGAAAACTCACAAAATCTCTACAATACCAAAATTCTCGAAAGTTCTTTTATACTAATCCTCAAAGTTCATCTTAGGTCTACGTGCTCTAATCAGAGTTTATCTAAATCTAGCTTCCAAGATTTGTACTAAACTTTCTCTGATACCAACTCTAATGCCCCGAACCTAGTTACCTAGAGTCGGTGCATTATTACATAACATTGGCATGATCACGAGAAAGATCAAGTATCGAAAGACCGATTAGTTTAGTAGCCTTGGAATAACTAGATACATCCATAAATTTTTACATTACATCATAAAAAAATCTTGTCTTCATATCCCCTCATACTATCCCTGCAGGTCATTAATAAATTACTTCTTCATAATCCTGGGAAAAATAAAACATTGAAAGGGGAGAGCTCAGATTCTCAGTAAGGATAACATTATAGCAGAAGCTTTCATAAATAAGCATAAACACATAAGGCAATTAATAACTAAAACAAAAGCATTTTAAACTTGAACTTCACCATAAAATGGAAAAGGTAAAATGAAATAATGCCATTTACTTACTCACATGGATATTCTACTAGTCGAATGATCACATGCAATATCAATAACCACTTTCATAATGTTGGAATGCATAATGCCAGACTATCATAACCACATAGCCAAGGCCTCGTGCCAAGACTACAAATAAGATTTTGTCAAGGCCTTGTGCCAAGACACTAGTTTTTCTCATGAGACCTACCGATGCATTGAGGAGCTATAGCAGGCTCCACCCGTCACTTATTAAGTCCAATGCATTCCTCATATGAACATGTTTAAACATAACATAAACATTCGTATTAAAACTAGCATACGAAATGTCAATACTTTTACCACAAACCATGAATGGTATAAAAACAGCACATCCACAGTCAAACATAACTCATTCGATACAATATGGAAGATTGTATTGTATCACATTAACCTCAATCAAGAATAATGAATGATGTTGACATAAATAAAAATAATCATCAAAACTATTTGAGAGAATTTTCCCCTTTTTTTTAAAAACATTTAAAATTCACACTATTTGTCAAGAAGCCATTTAAAAGTAGATTTTTGAATCAAAGTGTCCCATACCACTTTGAAACTTTTTAAAAGGAGTTTTAATTTCTAAAACTTTAATGTAAATAAATCCTTAAAACCATTTTTAAAACATGGACATTAATGAGCAAGATTTAGAAGAATAAGTCTTTAAAACATTTAAAAATGGTATTTTAGTTAGATATTCTAACCAAAAGAGACACTTGAATACAAATAATTGAGGTAATCAAAACTTTGTAATATCATGAGAATAAAGGGATTCATGATATACTACGTCAAAGTACATTATATACACCACATAAAAGTGATTTGGTGTATATCAACAAAGAAGTCTCAATGGAATGTAAATTGAGATGAAATCTCTCATAAAGGCCGTATCCTTAGGTTAAGGATAAATTAACGACATAATTATGTGTGAAAAATATAAATACACTAAATATGATTGGATATTCAGTGTAAAACAATCAATGGATATTCACACATATTCTTGTAAAAACAACACCAACGAATTGGATGTTTAACTCAACAAATGGTGAATGAGTTAAAATTACTCTTATCAAATTCATATCAATGAATTGAGAATTACCAATGAGTGATTATGTGTATCAAACTTATATCCATAGGAAGGGGAGTGGAAATTATGACATAATCAAATGAATAGTGATTCCACACATAATCATTGAATAATATAATCAATGAAATATGCGTAAAGCCAAATGAGTGGGAATTGAAATCTCAAATTCCCTTATCGATTAGGTAACATATGAAACATACACCCATGAAAGAAGTATCATACCATGATGATGTAAATACCCATAAATTAAAGTATATTACACAATGAATACAATCATGGGCAGTACACATACACCACATGCAATAATTAAGTGGTGATCAATGGAAATCTCACGAAATTAAAAGTGAGATAAGAAACCCCTTACCACGTTAATCAACTGAGTCATATGGCCAAAAGTTAATAACCACAAAATGATTTACAGAATAACATGAATATAAATAGAATCATGAATATATATCAAATGGCAGTACACAATACACCACTTTCAATAATTTAGTGGTCGAAAAATGGAAATCTCACGGAATTGAAAGTGAGATAAGAAAATCCCTTACTTTGTACTTTTTCCTTGGTCGATGGTAGTTTTACCTCCGGTATAATGGTTAAATAATTTTTATTGAATTATACAAGAATCATTTACTTTAATATGATATCATATATGATCTTTTAACATTGATTTGTCAATAATATCTTAGAATTATCGTCATTTCGGGTGTTAACGGGTTCATTTTACTTTATATTCTTTGTTATGTGAGCCATATTCGTTATTAATGGGATTTATATTATTAATATCCAGAATGATATCTAGTCCTTAGATACTATTTTTAAATCATAAAATGATAATTATACTTGAATGGATACGATGGAGAATGAATCTCATCGCGTTCGTGGAGACGGTAGTCCGTACGTACGCACGAGCGACAATTTCATTCATTTGATATTAAAATAATATATATATGGATGTTATATCATATATAATGAATCATTAACATGTTATATTTATTATTTACATGAGTTACACATCATTATTATACCCATCCAAATAATATTATATTGAATAACAATTACACCACGACGTGGAGACGGTAAGCCGTACGTACGCACGTATGGTGACATGTTATTCAAAAGGTGGATAGAATACTGAATATGGTTGTACCATATTTATAATAACATCACAGTATATATATGATACTGGAGTTATTATTTTATAATGGTAACAACAAAGGAAGAAGAAGTGGAAGAAGAAAGGAACTTGAAAAGGGGTGGTGAAAACATTACCTCTTCTTCGGGTTCTTCCTTTTGATGTGATCAAAAGGGCTCCGTAGGTTGGCTTTCTGATCAAAATAAGGCCTCTAGGTTGTAGTGAGGGAAGTTGGGAGAGTATTTGGGAATATT
The DNA here is from genome assembly GCA_963277665.1 of Viscum album. Classification (NCBI taxonomy): domain Eukaryota; kingdom Viridiplantae; phylum Streptophyta; class Magnoliopsida; order Santalales; family Viscaceae; genus Viscum; species Viscum album. Next base: position 674,886,126 of record OY728133.1, read on the forward strand.
TTAGCCGAACCAAAAGGCTTGGAAGGTGTGAAGAAATGAGAAGGAGGAGTGCCCTTTTATAAGAGGGGTGAGGGGCACCTTTGGAAAAGCTAGAAATATTAATTTATAATAAATTCATATTCGGTTTATAATAGCTCCAAAGTTTATTATTTAAATGTTAAGGTGGGGATAGGTCGAAAAAAACTCAACCAATAGAATTTAGACAGGTTTGGGTACTTATATTAACCTTATCATTAAGTATTAACTCTAAGTTAATTAGTTTCACTTTTACAATGTCTCTTTGTATTTTTATATAATATGGTTAATAAACTTACTAAATACATCCAAGCGACCCCCAAGTGGTCAATTAATGATGAACATATCATGATATAAGTCTCTTGGCCGAACCTTAGATTTTTATGAATTTAATATCAATTAATAATATAAAATTGGTTTTAAGAACTCTTTTATGTCAATTTTGACACTATTCAATAGTTGATTTTTGGGAAACTCATAACAGATTGATTACTTCGAAAAAAGTCAATTAAATCAATCCTAATATATCATATTATCCTATAAAATTAGTTTAATTCATTAAAAGTTTCATATTATATTTATTTGGGTATTTATAATATCAATTAGTTTAATTTTTCACTATTATAGTAATTACTGCATCATCATTGTGTCATAAATAAAATTATTTATTTAATGTCTAAAAATTATAAATAAAATATCATTATGTAGGAAATCTTTTTAACTTTTTAATGAATCTTTATAATCTAAAATCCAACATATATAACCCTATTTAAAAATTGTTTTTCTAAAAGATATATGCTTGTGTCATTTTTGTATTCATTTTAACTTAATTAAAATAAAGTGTCATTATCACTTACAAGTGGATCCATGGGGTCCCAAAATCGACCCAATGATGCCCATGGTCGACCATGTATCAACCAATAGGGTTAAGGCGCGTTTTAGGGTAATTTAGTATTATTATAATATTATTTTTTAACCCTTATTTACCGGATTTACCCTTAACCATGGTAAATAAAATATTTACCGCAGTAATTATTCAAAATGTCTAAAAATAAAAGTTACCTATTTACACAATTTAAACATCCTGATTCCAAATATGGAATCCATTTTCCTAAATTCAAAACCCAGAAGTGGCAGAAATTAATTTAAAATTAATTCCCGCTGTCAAAACAAAAAACGTGTTTTTAAGAGATAATAACTATCAAAAGATTGACACTTGTTTATGTTCGGTTTAATTGTAAAATTATGTCCAATGACCAAAATTATATTAAATGGTAAAACAAATATTCTAAATATACTTTAAAACTACAAAAATTCATAATTTATCACTATTAATTATTTTGATTAAAAAAGTTGTTTTTAATTAAAATTTAGTAATTTTCACTATTCATCAAAATATAAAATTTATCCGAAAAGTACCAAAATTTCACCCTAGGCTAATTTCAATATTCCAAATCCAAAAATGAAGTCCATTTTGAGAGATAGAATTTATAAAATTTCAAAAAAGTAGGTATTACTATTCATGGAGGCTAGTTTGATTGGTTATGGTGTGTTAAAATCTCGAAGTTGCGTACAATGCACGTTATTGCATTATTCGAAAGGAAACATACCGAGGAAGCTTGGGGTGTTACAGTTAAGACTTGAGTTGGATGAGAACGTTGGTGATGGTTGTTATCTTCTTAAAAATAATATGTTTCTTGGGTAATTTTATTGTGAATATAACAAGCATTAAATGTCATATTGTCTAGAAGCACTAGGTCTGTTTCATCATTGTATCCATTTGGGAAACCATTCGATTTTTTGTTAGAAGGAATATAATAAGATTAATCATTAGCTGTAATATGGTTTAGTTTGAATTATTTTATTGGGATTTTAATTTATTGGTATATAGTATTTTTAGTTTTTAATTTTGGAATGGTAATGAATTATAGATTTATGTATAACTCAAAATTTATGTTGTTTTTCCTTAGGGTGATTACTCATGTTATATCAATTTTGGATTAGATTGATGATAATTTTAATATAGAAAAAGTTGGGTTACTGCTCAAGTTACTTGGAAAAGGGTTTTTTATATTTTTTGGAATTAGATATTGTTATTTTCATTCTTCTGGATTCATCATGGGATTATAATCCATATATAGGATCCTAATTAATCATTTGTGAATAGTGACCCAATGTCCATCACCAATGGTAGTTATTAGTAAGGCCCATGCATGAGAGGATATTGTTTTCCATATGGTTGTTTTTCACAATTAGTTTTAGTGGTAGTTCATTATTTGTGGATGTAGAGGATTTTTTTATGTTGTGTGTTATTTAGAGAGATATAATCAGTTACTTAGTGATTGTTTGTCATTGATAGATGTAGGTTATTATTAGGTAATACTTAAAGATGTATTTTCTATATAGTGTCTTAGTTTTTTGGTGCATCTTACATTTTTTTCACCAATTTAGATTAATTATAAATAGTAGAAAGACCTATTCTAGGGCTTTATTTCTGTAGGGATTATCCATCTGGAAAATTTCATCATAATGTTTGGAAATTTTATAACATCTTGGATTGATCTCTAATGGTTTTGAGGAGTAATTTCGTATTGGAAACATATATTTATATGTTCTCACACCCACCCAACATGGTGTGTAAGGATTCAGGGTAGTAATTTTTATTTATTATACTTTTATTAAACATTATAGGGTATGAATGATGAATTTTGGGGACAAATTTCTCACCCCCTATCACTATAGACTTGTTTTATATTAGTTTATTTTATTTTGGGGTTTTAAAATGTTTAGAGTATTTTTGGTCTAAATTTTGATTGTTTAGTGTTTTTTCATCTTTAAATGATTAGAACATAGCCACTTTGTATTTTTTATAAACTATGTAGTTTACCATTATGTATAATAATGATTACCCTTAATTGAGATCCCTTGGGTGAATAATTTAGTTTTCATGATTTTTGGAAAACTGTAAGGGTACTCAGACATAGGTGTATTTTCAGTTCAAATTGAATGTTCCTAGTTTGGTATGCATGAGAATTGTATTACATAGTTTGAAATATTCAATGATTTAAGTAACCATTATGGTTACCCTTATATAAGTATTTTTTGGTGCATGGATTTAGTATAGTTATAAAAACCCTTTGAAAATAATATAAAAAATTTTGTAGTATTTCAATGCTTTTTATTCATAATAATTTCAGGGTTTTCCAAAACATTTAGTCAAACCATGAATGATTCCCATCTTCAAAAATTTATGAGTTTTCAATTATTTTCTAATTCTTATTTATGGTTCTTACCCCTTACTCGTCACTCGTGTAATTCATGTGATCCCATGGTTGTTGAGGGAGATTAATCCATTTATTATTCTTGTAGTTTAAGCCTCTATACGATGGATTTTCAAGTTATATGTCATGGTAATCTCATTGTTTCCACTTATTTATTTACTATTATCAAATATTATACTTCTACATTTGTTTTTCACTATCCTTTTATACCTAGATGCTTCATGGACATGGTTTAGGGTTCGTGGTTGATTAATTTTTGGATTTTTTGTTTCTAAGGATTGTTAATGTAATCAATTTTAATGTTTGCTAATTTTTCAAAAAGCAGACGATATCTATTTCATTTAGTTATGTGTTTTTTTTCCTTTAATTGAAAAGTAATTTAGGTTCTAATGTTTTTAAATGATTTTGTAAGGTCCTCTAGGGGTGATTATAATGGAAGAGATGGGATGAAATATACTTAATTTTAAAAGTAATTAGATTATAAAAATTATGAGATGAAATTGATTGGTTCAGATATTAAACAGTTCTCCCCACAAATATATGAAAATAACGAGACAATAAAATGAAAGAAGCTAAAATATAATGATAATAATTTAATAGAAGTTCATATATAAATGACCCTATATCCACTCTTCACACAACAACCTTGTGTACAATACCCACTTGGGTATATCACATTAAAAAAGAGTCTCAACATTGTACATCCTCTTTTTTCACACCTAGAGTCTACACCGAATTCCATTATATATTATGGGTTATGAGAAAACACAACCTTTGATTGGAGGACACCCAATATATAATTTTATAGGATCAATCATAACCTATTACCTTTTTCTATTTTATTCATAACATAATCTTTATTGGTGAAAACCTGACCTAGTATTTTATAGGTGTAGAAGTAACCTAGTATTTCATAGGCCCGGTTATAACCTCTAATATGTTACAGGCCAATTAGGACCCAGTAATCTAATGAGACAAACTAAACTTGGACTCTTACTATAGTAGTCCCTTCCTTAGATATTTTACAGGTTAATAGAAGTCGTGTCTTCAAAGGAGTTTGACTAAACCCTTTATTCAATGGGGATAGACCAGAACCAAACATACATTTTTTATGGAAGTATATCCAGAACAAGACACACTATGTGCAAAAATACATTTCAAATAGTTACATAATAAGGAATGAATAAATCTATTTCATCCAGTTAATTATCAGGGATGGATATGCTGCATATTGGATCAGGTGGTTTTTAGACCCCTCAAGAAGTGGAAATAGTGAACCTCGGGCAACCAAGAGTTTACATCGACAAGTAGTTAAACAATTCATTTCCTAGACTCATTGTTTGAATTATGAAACAAGTAAGAGAAATGTAGAGTCACTTTACTATTTTATTAATTAATGCCTCATTCTTGTTGATGAACCAAAATTCAAGGTATATTTTTCTATCACTTAATAAGAAATGATACTCCTTCATGAATGTTTATGTTAAAACCTTCACTTAGTGGTAGATTTTAATTAGCATTGATGAAATATAAAAATAAAAACATTCTATAAATATAATGTTTATAAAATAGTAATCATTTAAAATATAAATTAATATATCCATAAATGTTGATAATAAATTCCTTAGAATCCTCTTTAAAATAATGCAAGAAAAATTCATCATATTCTAAATTCAAATTTCAGTATCACTAATTCATATATTCTAGTTAAATTATTATCAGAAATTTTTCAAAAAAAACATGAGATAATTAATATCCATATAAAATGTGTATTATACTTCCAACAATAAAGTAGCTAAAAATCAATATTAATATTATTTAAAAACACCCTAATAATATTTGTGAAAAAACTCAATATATTTCAACTAGTTTGATTTAAAATATTTAGATTTCTAGATTTCAGTGTAAATATAAAAATATTCTTTATCCATGAGTATTTAAATTAATTCAATATAAAATAATTTAAATCATGTTCTCATGGATTCTAAAAAATTAATAGTTGTTTTTAAACCAAAAGAATATTAATTATGTCCATAATAAACATGGAGGAAATGGAAAAGTGAAAATAATCTAATGTTGAGAATATTTTCATATATTAGAAATAATTATAGAAACATTCCTAAATACATACCAAAATTCATAAGGGGTTCTCATGTAAAAATACTTTATTACCTAAGATAATCAACATATCATAAAACTTATAAGGAATTCACATAACCGATTTTGTGCAAGTGAAATCATGTTTGTATTTAACATACCTGGTTTCACAAAGAATATTTATGTAATGGAATTTATATATCAATTTCATGTAAAATTATTTACATAACAATTTGTCAATATGTAACTAATATAATCATCTAGGAAATAATTTTCATGTAGACGAATATTTATATATCTTATTCTCATGTTAAAGAATTCTCTCAAATAACTGAATTGACATAGGGGATTCTAGAAATCTATGAACAAATTTCATTATCAAATTATAGACATAAATAAGCCATTTTAAATAGTAAAATCATATTTATCTCTAAATTAATTATATTTGGATAATTTCATTATATTTAAAAAATAATCAATAATAATATTAATAAATGTTATAAATCCTATCATATCGTAAAAGTACAGTAGATAAAATAATATAATAAACTACATCTTTCAAACTGAAAACATATAATAAATTATAAACATATTTAGAACATGATATAAATGTATTCTGAGTATAATGTCTTCTAATAAAATGAATATAATTTTTTCATATCTTAAAATCATAAAAAACTAGTGATTTTTGAGTTTTGTATCGAATTTATTGTATGGAATACATAAGTAACCAATTCTAGAAAAATGGTTACTTGATGAATAAATCAGTTATGAGGATTTTCAATTTTCGTTTTGTATTCTCCCTGAATGTCATGAAGTCATTTATTTTTTTAGACATTATGCTTTTTAAATGGGTTTAGAGGGAACCCTTGAATGACCTTTAAGACCAGTAGCATATGTCCGCGTACATAACTCGAAGAACCAGAGGCACAATTCCCAGGATATGACATGAAGGCCCAACAAGACTATAATAGACATCATATTTAAATGTCACAAATGACTTATTTGTTATTGAAACTCAATATGAAATTGGTAGAACAAGAAATAACCAATCAAAATATAATTCAAATGATATTTTAAGAAAATAATATTAAATTATAAACAGAGTTAATCACACTTTAAAAAACACAAATGATAATAAACAAAAGATAAAAAATTAAATAAAAATCAAAAAAAAAGATTATATAAATTCTACCATGATCAATATATAAGATAAAGACCAAAATTTATATTTAATTAAGACTATTGTTAATTATAATAAAACAAGCAACGTTGTACATATTATAATTAATCATCATATGATATTTTTTAATTATCAAAATCATGAAGTGGTTCAGGGATACAGTCAACAATCTCTCCATATTGATAATTATAAAACCACTTCTAATTTTAAAACTTCTCCCTATTCTTTAAATTACTAAAATTGTAATGCCTCAATTAGAAAATTACCTCTCAAGTTAATACTCAATAATTATTTCACTTTAGTAATTAACATATTGAGAAAGAAAATTTTATTTCGTAACATTAACAATTATCCATATTATAAAATATATATTATGAATTCACTATAAATCCTTCCATTATTTCATCATGAATTGAATACAGTAATTATAATTTTAAAACCTGTTTGCACTAAATAATGATAAATCGTTCCTAAAATATCCTTTTACAAAAAATAAATGTTTAAGAACAATGTTAACTTAATATATTATGTATTATAAATATTTAAAATATATATTTTAAATATATATATACATAAATAAAAAAGAGTAAACTGGAAAATATTTTCCATAATTTACAAAATTCATGAAAATTAGAAAATTTCAATACATTGCAGCTCAATATAATTCTAAAATTCTCAACACATTAATCAATAAAACTCACCGCAAATCTTGCCATTAAATATTATTCTCCATGACTATAATATAATATTATGTTTCTAAATATTTAGGATTTCAACATATCAAGAAAAATAAAATTCATATTCCAATATGCTCATAGATGACTTATTACAAACATACTTTTGTAGGAAAAAAAAAATAGAAATAAGAGTTCCTCCCCATAATTAATGCATTAAATATATATCAATTATAATAATTTATATTTAAAATTAAAAACTCAACATTAAATTAATCCAATATAACAAATAAAATATAAAAATTACACATATTGGAATCTAGGAAAATAGATTTTACACAAAAAGAATTCATAATTAATATAAAATGGTTTTAAAAATTAACTTAATTTTTTTTAAATAATCATTCAAACAACACATAAGTAGTAAAAAAATAAAAAAAACAACCCATTATTAATTTCTCCATAATTTCAACTTCCCATTTGTTTTTGAAGAAATACAAATCTTTCACATGTGTATTTTAAAAATTCCGAACAAAAATATACATATTTAATTTTTTTTCAAAATTTCTAAAATAAAACTATGTTAAATAGATATCATTAAATTAAATATACATAATGAATTATTAGTTAAGAAAAATATTAACTCCCCCTGAATTAATTCTTTACTTTCAGAATGACAATTTTAAAACATTACGTGCAAGATTTTAATTTCAACATTGAAAAATTATTCAAAAAAATAGTTTAACATAAAATTGAGGCATGAATCATTTCAAAACATATTTAGAGAATTCATAAGTAATGAAATGATAATATCATAAATCTAAAATAGAATTTACAAACAAATTAACATATTAAATATCCATATAAATATATCAACCATATTGCAAAATGATATTGTATCATCCCAAAATGAAATAATGTTTTTGAGATTAACGAAACAAAATAAAAAAAGATTATAATAAATATGACAAAATGATCATAATAATCCTATAATGACATGAATATCATAAAATAAAAATTACCTTCGTTTAAATAATTTAATGAGTTTACATGAATTTGAATATATACCTTAAGGTACCCAATAAGAATTTTTTTTGGAAAGTTTGGTGTTGAAATAATATTTAGACATAAAATAATTTCTGTCAACAAATTATTAAGTGATCTTCATAGGTAAATCACAATCATAATAACAATAAATCCACATTTAATTTAACTAACCAAATAAATACTTACATATTACAATTTCAATAAAAAATATGTTAATAAAATAAGAAAAAATAATAACAATCATGCTCAATAATTTTATCATTACATGTTATAAAATAATAAATCCTTACAATATTAACATTTTAAGAACTTTAATTATAAATTGGATTTTTTAAATAAATATAATTATTTATAACAGTATCTAATTCATGTTTTAGGCATTTATTTTATTTTTTAAAAAATTCTAAATCATTACAAACAATTTCATGTTTCGAAAAGGATATGTTTTTAGGATATTAAATTTTAATTTTATTCTTATAAAATTGATCACTATATTTTTTCATTAAATCCAATAATATATTTAATCCCCATTCTTGATTTTCATTTTTATTGTAATAAAAATATTTAATCCTATAATTTTCATAATTAAGCTTCAGAATTTTAGAATCAATATTCTTTTTTTGAAAGTTATCTTCTCAACAGATAAAATAATCTTATTTTCAATAACATTCTTAAATTTAGAAGGTAATATAATTTTCTCTTCTTGATCCCTTCTATATTTTAATTTCAGTGATACATATATATAAGTCATTTAGATTATTTTATATTCAAAGGAATGATCTATTTCTTTCAGATCATCAATATAGGACTCACAATTTATATAATTAATATAAGTATGAGAATCAGAACTAAAATCACAATCATTAATTATAATTCTCAATAATATGAATCTATATTTTATTTAACATGAACCAATATAACTAGAATAATAATACATTAGAAAAAATTTTACCTTAGAATATATTTTAACAAATGAAAAATTTATTTTGGACTACATTCCTCATTGCAAGAGAATTGAGAATCACTCTATGTAGTCATGAAATTATTTTATATCTTATTTACCTTCCTTGGAATTTTTTCATTGGAAAATTGGGATTAAAATGTAATACCATTATGAAACCAAACCAAAAAACATTCGACAAATCAAAATTTAAATGTCAATTACCATGAATTATATCCCCTTCATGAAGATGGTGTTTTTAGGTTTTCATGGTGAGAAAAAAAATTTCATCTATCTATAAATTCTATAATTTAGGAATATATATTTCTTGGAACCTCCTTTTTAAAAATTATTTATCTCATGAAATTTCAAAATCTCATAAAATCTTCTACAACTAAAAATTTTGTCAAAAAAAATCCACAAAGTGAAAAATAATGAATAATAATGGTCATATAATTAATAACATATTTAACTATATCATCCCCTTTCAAATCAAATAGAAGTGGATTATGTAAAACATAATATTTATACAAAATAACCCAAAATATCAAATAAATACACTTAAGATAATATCCATCAAGATCTACCATTTATTATTATTACTACCATCGAAATGTGGTGATAATGTTAAATGAATCCCACATTTATTTTTCAAATCAGTCATCACTAAAACATATATTTACCTTAGTCTAGTTATATTATAGTTCAAAAATTTATTTAAATAAATATAAACAATTATATAAATCACAATATACCCTCATAGGAACAAAGATATGAAACTAATTGTGTGGTTTCAATAAAAGAGATAGAATAACTTATCCTATAAAAGTATCATCATCTCATACCAAATGTAATATCCCAGAGGGGTGATGGAAATAGAAAATAGGGGGATGAATTATATTTATTTAAAAAATTAATAAGTGTATACGATTTATGAGAATAACAATATCAATAGAAATATTTAAAAAAAACGACCACAATAATATATTAATATAGAAAGGGATGAAAATTCAACAATGTAAAATATGGACCCATGAATTTTATAGTAGTTAATATCTAAATGATCATACATCTACAATTCAAACACAAACTCAATTTATGGAACCCACTATGGTACATCACATTGAAAGAGAGTAGAAACCCTTTTCATCTATATTTCCTACACCTTGTGTCTCAACCTAATTGCCATGTCTTTTATGGGTACAGACAATAACAAAACATTTTTCAAGAGAAGGTCCGATAATGAATTTTTTAGGATCAATCCGAACATTTTTTTTAGGTTTATAATAAACTCTGTCTTTTATAGGACAAACATAACTAGGTTTTTTATTGTTTTAAACCCAGACAAATCTTTCATAGGCTCTGTCCTAACCTCTTCTATGTTTCATGTCAAGATGATCTTAGTCTTCTAAGGAGAAAAAATAAACCTTGACTCCTACTAGATAATTTACTTCCTATGTTATTTTACAGGTTAAGAAAAACCCATTTTTTTAAAGGGATTTATTAGTCCATGTATTCTAAGGAAATAAACCCAACCCACACTCACATTTTTTTGGTATTATATCCTCATATATGAAAAAAAATGTGATAAATTACAAATTAGATAGTTAAATAAAAATTAATTAATTTTATAATTTTACTCACTGAATGATCATTGATGGAGATGTTAACATCTGGATCAATTAGTTCTCATTCCATTCAAGAAGTTGAAATAATGAATCTTGAAAAATCATCAAATTACATTCATAAGATGTTTAATGATGAATCTTTAGGACTCAATTTTAAAATATACAGTATGTAAAAGAAATGAAAAGTAACATAACTTTTTCATTAACGTATACCACAATATTTTTATAGACCAAAATGAAATGACTATTTTTTCCTCTTTGGGACCTATAATAGTCCTTCATAATTTAATACATTAAAACATTAATGTGGAGGTAGTATTTAACTTTCATTAATGAAATATAAAAATTAAATAATTTCTATACATTAAATTCTGTTAGAATAGTAAAGAATTTTAAAAATATTGAATATTTCTATAAAATAGGATAATAAAATCCTTGGAAAACTCCCATAAATAATGAGAGAATAACTCTTAATATTATAAATTAAATTTCGATCTTCTCCCACAATATTTTTATAGATAAATGGTTCAAATTTATTTTTATGGTATGATAAATTGTTAATATCCACCTAAACTGTGACTTTTAATAATATAAATATATTAGTTAATAATCAATATTAATATTCTTCAAAAACTCCCTAATAGTATTCAAGAGAAAATATTTATATAACAATAGATATGAATTTGAAAATTTTAATTTCCAAAACATCAGTATAAATATAAATATATGATTAATCCATGTGAATATTATTTAATTAAACATATAACAATTCAAAACATGTTCTCATGTATTCTAAGTAATTAATAATTTTTTTAGTTAACAAATATATTATATCCATAATAAAAATAAAACACAAAAAAAAAGTGATGAATAATGTAAAACATAGAAAATTTTCTGTTTTTAGAAAATACCATTGAATCTTGAATCAACATGTAGGAAAATTAAAAAGGGATTCTAATGTATATAATTTTCACTATATAAGATAATCTATATAGATGAATCTATATAAAGGAATTCACATTTTTGATTTCACATATGAGAAATCATGTAGACGATTTATGAACCCGATTTTATGTAGTAAATTTACATATTTGAATTGTCATAGCCATTTTACATAATAAAATTTATATAACCATTTAATACTAGGTATCCAATTTATTCATGTAGTTAATAATTTTGACATATCTAAAAAACCATATTTCTGATTCTAATTTAATAGAATTTTCTCATGTAGAGGAATCTACATTGGTGATTCTAGAAATATGTAATCAACTTGTCTTATCAAATTTCAATAATAACAATGTATTTATAAACTACATAATCAAATTTAGTACAATGTTAATTATATTTATAAAATTACGTTATATTTCAAAATAATCAATAATTAAAATACTATGGTTTATGTATCCGATGATATCTACAAAATATTGTTGTAAAATTGAGCTAACAAATTTTAAATTTCAGAGTGAAAACATGGAGTAAATTCAAAAAAAAATTAAACATTAAAGACATCGATTTAGATATTTATTTATATTAATGAAATTAAAAAAATAGCTTTATAACACATAAATATTTACATAATTTGGAGTTGTGTGGAAAATGTTACAGTAAAAAAAGGTAACTTATTCTGAAAAACTGGCTACATGGGGAACCAATCAGGTATTTTGATTTTCAATTGGCCGCATGGATTCTCCATTGGATATGTGGTGAATAGCAAAAAATTAGGCCGAAATGATATTTAAAATCCCCAAATCAGTTTTTTATCTTTGGAACTCAATAAGAAAATTATAGAAAATGAAATGACCAATCAAAACATGAACTCAATTGATATTTTGAGAAAATAATATTAAAATATAATCTATGTTATTCATACATTAATATACACATAAGACAAAAAACTAAATACAAACTAAATTAAATTAGAATCAGTGTAATTTATAATTAATTTCGAACTAGATCAATATATATGATAACAACATAAATTAAAACTTAATTAAGATATATGTTAAAGAGAATATAAAATGTAAAGATATAGCAATTATAATTAGCCATGATTTGATTTTTATTCTTTTCAAAAAATAGTTATGATATTCATGATATGATATTTTTAATTATCAAATCATAAAGTGTATTATGAATCCAATCACTAGTTTTAGTTTTTAGGTTAATCAAATAGTTAAAAGGAAAATGGGTTTTTTAAATGTTTTTAGTTGATGTCCCACTTGGAAGAAAGGAAATTCCAATGGGTTTTATAAATCCCTATTTCCATAGGGGTTGGAAAATTCCAGATGGAATTTTTTCTTTTGGTTTGGTGGATTTTTTTTGTTTAGCGACCAGAGCTTGGAATAGGATTACAATGTTTTAGAAAACCATAAAGGATATTTTGAAATGGTTTTTAAGGCTCTCATAAAGACCCAAAGAATTAAGAGGCCACCATATGTGGAATAGGGGGATGAACTGTATCATCGGAGTGAATCTAGTGGATTCACACCATTAATTATACATTCACTACATGAATAATTCTGAAAGGGGAAAACCCCCATACTTGATATTTATTGGGGAGAATCATGGATTCATAATTTGAACATAGGATTCATGTCATGAAACCCTATTTTTGGGTTTTAAAAGGGTGTTAGACCCTATTTCTCTTGGATGTTAGATGAAGGTGGGGAGACTATTTTAGTCAGACCAGCCCCACCTCTTCTCCCCCATTCATAGTCAATTTTTTATGAGATTTCACAATAAATTCTATGTATGTCCTCTATCATCTACCCATGTCTTAATTTCCCAAATTTTACATTTATTTCAAATTTATTCAAAATTAGTGAGTAAATAATGATTTCAAAAGTGAATTTTGAAGTCAATCATTCTATTATGGAGCATTCATTCAACATATCTAGTGGACATCTCGAGAATTTTTTTTATATCATTGTTTTATATTTCCGTAAATGTATGATGTGTTGTTTATTTTACGTCATTTATTCCTTAATGTAGACATTTTTAATTATGTAATTGGTGTATTAGGCTGGGTATTTTACATGATATGTATTTGGGGGGGTGTGTCATGCGTAACTAGAAACTTATTTCATGAAGAAATAATTATTGTTAGTTTCCTCAAATTTTCTTTGAAGTTATTCAATTTTTAATTAATTTAAATAAGTAATGAAATAGATTATAAATAATTATTTTTGATATAAAGACTGAGGTTAGGGATCTGGAGGTGTCTTGAGCTTGGTCATATTTTTTATGATCCTTAATGATCTTTAGATGCGAAGTTCCTATACAATGTTAAATTATAAAAGATCTAAAAATAGGTATGTGGTTAAAATTATTTCCATATAGATTTTGTTTTATATAAACATGCACATGGGTGTACAAATTCCCTATTATGGTGATGGAACCTAATATTAATACATTTAATATTTTAATTTAAATTAATTTGATTAATTTCATGATAAGACACTACAAAACCTCTAAGAATGTGTATGGTGTGAGATGATATGTATTTGTTTGGTAAGAACATCCAGGATTCTATTGAAATATGTAGCTACAGTTGAATGAAAATATTTAATGTTCACCTAGGTTGGGTTGAGTTGACCAGTTTGGTGTGTCCAGATACCTATAGATGATCCTTGATCCATATCTCAAGACTATCAGTACCATGGAATACCTAAAGACCTGCAAGTCTATGGGATAATATTTATGATGTTAGATGATGGGTTGTCCTTTGAGCATTTGGTTTTGGATTGGGAGAGTGGTTGCGAATGAGGATCCTGAGTAGGATTCCTTCACAGTAGTGATTATATTGGGGACACATATTATTCTCCCTCTAAGAGATGACCCTAAGTGGGTGAATGTTTCTATGGGTAGTAATGGTTAAGGGTGTTAATGATAACTAATATTAGATATGTGATAATGAGGGGATACTGACAGAATCATGGGTGTGATCATTTGGATAGTACTAGATATGTGTTTATTATATTTTTGAACATGATATCTGATTTCTTTGGATTCTTGATAATCAACCATTATTCCTAGTACAATTTTGATTTCCCAAGATACCCAAGAACATCCTTATGACATGGATGAGGTCTTGGGATGCTCATTATGGTTGGGATCTCATTTCGCATTGTATTGGAATGTATTCATAGATCATTTAGCACCAAATAATTTGATTTAAATAAGAGTGGATTCTAGGATATGGTACTTATGATCTAGCATCAGAGCATGTGTGTACATATATATAGGAATCCCCATGATGGTATCAAATATTCTAATACTATTTAAAATATATGTGTGTCAAAATTTGAATGGATATACCATGATTCCATTATGAATTCCCATGATGCCTATGATTCGAATGGTGGTTTGGGGTGTTGGGTGGGAATATTCCCTTGAGCGTAGGATGTCAAAACAATCCTATGGGAGTTTGTTATATCCCAAAAATTCATAATATATATACCTCATAGGATTGGGTGGATTCACTCTGGATAATTTGGATAAGGATTTTTGAGATATTAAATACCCATGAGATTTACTAGAGATCCAGGGAGGATGTACACTTCGATTTCATTGGATCCTAGGAATTAGTCATGCCTATAATATAGGATTGACTAGAACATATCCCTCTAAATAATTGGACATCTACATGACATTGAGAACACCTAGGTATTATAGTGGGGTTCAACATTTGGGTTTAGGGATGATGGATTCCAAGGGGATACCTAGGTTGTGAAACTAATATGTATTGGTGTGAGAATATATCTCTAGGGAGAATAAATTGGTTCCACTAAGTTTACTCTCATGCTTAGAGACGCTCTATAATTGACCAAAGATCATATGGTTGATCAGGTGTAAGGACCTGAAGTTTTGTAAGGATTTATGGGAATAGACCACATTATATGTCTTCACCAATGGTGTATTTAATATACTTATTTGAGTAGTCCTTATGACATAATCACATAAAATATATTATCAATACAAAATAGGCATCAATGCCCTTTATAATTTTTTTGCTCACTAAAAAAATCATTTAACAAGAGAATATCCCATTAACTAACAACTACAATGACTATATAATATAATAGAATGTTGGTGCTACCCTACTAAGTTATTCACTCACACACTTCTTAGATATCCAATTTAAAAGTATACTTTAGTAGCCCTATCATTTTGTATGTTCATGTTTGGTTGAGTCCCTATATTACTTAATAGAGTGGGATAGTTCGGATGAGATATGAGAGTAGAGTTTCATATGGATCAATGATATCATAGAGCCTCTTATGGTTTTAATAAAATTAATGTTTGAAAATGTGGTCAAGTCATTTTGATTTAATTCTTGTATATGAATATGATTGGTTCAGTTATATTAAACAGTTAATATGTTATGAATTATTTTATATACAAACTATATACTATGATGGACGTTTGTATTGATGATTGAGTCTGGTTATATTTATTATAATTTAACGATCTTATATAGTGGATTTAGTCCTCCCATGGAACCTTCTCAGACAACAAATGCTAGTCAGTAGGCTTTATAGTATGATATGGTTGGCTTGAGGTCATGTTGAAGTCCAGTCCTATAACTGTTAGGAGTGAACTGGGGAGGGTAATTTCAAATTAGTAAAAAAAATTATTGGACATACTATTTGGATTGTGGTATCTAGAAGATATATTAATGTGTTGGAGCCTATGAAAAATACCAGGCTTCTACATCAGGAAAAACATCGCTTTTTGGAACTCCAGTTTTCTAGGGATGGAATTAATGTTCTTGGTTTTTGGTGTTACTTTTGATGTTATTTTCACCGTATGTGACACACACAATGTTTGGATTTATGATTTATGGTGTATTTTATTTAATAGGTTCTCTGGATATTAGAAAGATAGCAGTTATCAATCTGAGACCATAGAATAAAAACACATCTCATGCATTGTTAGTTGGAACATAGGATGAATATGACATTTATGGTCTTTATTCTGTGACTTTTGACAATGATGAGAGGTCTAACAATTTAAAATTTCAGTACTTTGTGATGGAAAATTTTCCTATATTAGTAATTGGAGGCATTATACTCATCTAAACATATATATATATAAATATATTTATATATTTGGATGATAATGATGATATATATTGTGATCCTTGATGATTTGGATGATGGAACAATCCATTTATGTATGGGATGTGATGGGACCCTAGCAGTCCAGTGAGGCATTTGGTTCCTTAGTAAACAACCATCATTGGGATTTTAGTATCTAGGACAGGTTACATAAAGTGTAATAAAAATTATATAAGGAATTTTACCATATATTATTAAATTAATATCTAATTAATTTAA
This sequence comes from Viscum album, assembly GCA_963277665.1. NCBI lineage: Eukaryota > Viridiplantae > Streptophyta > Magnoliopsida > Santalales > Viscaceae > Viscum > Viscum album. The sequence continues at coordinate 674,903,332 of OY728133.1, forward strand.
CCGATTGATAATGATATTCTAAATAATTATTTCTATAATTAAATGTTGGTAGAAGGTAACATGTAGTTTTGGTTGCATAAAGTTCTAGTAACAACCTTTTTATAGTTTTCATTTATATATCATAATGTAATTTCATCTCATTAAACATCATGTTTGTCGTTTTCTGTATAGATAATTAAAAGGTGGTGATGATAGAGTGATTATGGTAGTGTTACATAACCAGTTATTATTAATTTAAAATGTTAGTAAATATATATATTATATTTTATCATATATCTTGGAAAATCATTCTAAATTTTTTTTGGAATATAGTTCCTTAACATGAATCTTCATAGATTACATATTAGGTGATCTTCCTGAGTGATGATTCTTGAAGGAGTAGTCTAATGGGTTGATGCACATTTTGGATAAGTGTCATGATGGAATGTAATTTTGGAATAATATACTAGTTGAATGTATATAAGATAATAGTGGGGGAGTTTGGAAATGATATTTCACGATTTGGATTTGATAAGAGAACATGATTTTTCACATGGCCTATTATATTCTATGATACATAAATTTTAGATTAGTTGGGAGACCTAGTGACCATGAGTTGTGATTCAGTGTTTAGTGAGTTAGACTATTTATGATGATCTAGGGTAACCCATGTTAAGTAATGGTCTATGGAATAATGTACCTTTGATGTAAAAGGAAATAAGAGGCCTTGGATTCCTTTTGTGTGATGAACACAGTAAGTGACAATGATTTTTGTATTGATATTGGTATTGAAGGGAATTACCATTCAGGTTCCTGACCCCATTGAATAGAGATTCATTTTATTATATAATAAATTCATGGGTGGAATATCACTACTTAGGAAGGTTCCATATGGGTGTTCAAAATGAGGTTGGTTTGGGTGTGGGTGAAGTGTAGTGATTTGGAAAAGATCCACTAGGTTGTTCTTGCCTTGATGAGTTGGCATGTTGTGTAGGATGGTCAACCATGTTTGTTAATGTGAATATAAGGAGTGTGATTTCGTTTAATATGGTTAGTAAATATTTTATCATGTTACCAATAATTTTTATATAATCTCGATTATTTTTTTTCACATTTTTTGTGAACAATTATTAAAATTTGAATCTATGATGTCCAGTTCTGAGTTGAGGGATGATGTTTTCTAATAGTATGAAATATCATAGCTCAGATAGTGAGAAACATTCACATCAGTGGAAATTGTTGAGGTGGTTCTTGAGGAGTGGTATAAGGTAAACCATATGGTTGGGAGTGCACCATTTGTCACTGAGGGTGTGACCCTTATCATGATAGGAATTTTTACAGTTTCAAAGAAGAGTGTTCCTATGAGAAGGGAACAAGTTCTAGTTGTTTATTTTTAATGGTAGTTGGGTATGATAAAAATGGTCATTTATAGACATTTCATGTGGTTTTTGATGGAGTTTCAGATATGATGGAGTGACGTAGGTTCGTATTTTCATGGGTATAATAACACCGATCATAGGGTGATCAATATGAGTAAGTCAAATAATTTTATCTAATCCCAAGGTAAATAACATATTGAGTTTTGAATGATGTAATGAACAGACTTGGTGAATTTTCATTGGGATTGAGATAATCTTGGTGTGACCCGAGTGGGATTCATGGGGTGATCCATGATTTATAACCAAGTACAGAAGGTGATGCCCTCTTTCATTGCATTGTTCAGGGGCTGAAACATGTGAAAAAATATTTTTTTACATGTTTTATGTGGTTAAACATGTGATGAAAAGTACTTAAGGATCAATTTATGTAAAAATTATTGGGAATCAGATGATGATTTTGTGGAATTTTCATTGGGTAGGACCCCACTTAATAAGGTTAGTTTTAGAAACGTTGATAATGACAATGGTGTTTCTTGTGAGGATGTATTGTTGGTTGTGAATGAATGTGTTGTGTATGGTCTGAAGGAGGAGGTCAGTACAATTTTTTGATTGAGGATAAATAGAATGAGAGGGTAATCATGTGAATAACATCACATGGTATGTGGTTATTGTGTTGGTGTAATAATGGAAATGTGTTCTTAGTTAGTGATTCTTATGGTGTGGAGCACTGTTATTTTTCTATTAGCTTTGGTAAATGGAGTCTCATAGAGGGTAAAATCATTAGGTTCGAGTTGAATTTTTAAAATACCTTGGGGTGTTAATAGATAAGTGTTTGGTTATTCCCATCTCAATTTTCTAATCTCGTTCAAAGTGAGTGACTAATATTCTGATGAAAACTGTGTTAGGTTATCAGAGTTGTGAAACTGAAGAACATTATGCAATTGGGTATTATGCGTGATACGATGATCATAACTTAGTGACCTATGAATATTATATTCATTGGTTGAATAGCAAAATATAATTTTCATGGATGAGTTGAATTGTAGAGGGGGCATTATAAAACCCATTTTCTATGTGAGTTCAAAAATTCCAAAGAGATTTTGAGGTTTTGGTTTTAGTGGTTGGTTCATTTCAAAGGCCAGATCTTAGAATGGGATTTTAAAGATTTAGTCAAACAAAAAGGGTGATTTGATATGAGTTTCAAGCCTTAGGTGATGACCCGATGCTTCCGGTGGGAACTGGAGGAGGAATGGGATGTTTTAGTGTAGTAGGGGAGCAGTTTCATGGAATTCAAAATATGAATAGTACAGTCACATTTTGAATAGTCTTAAAAATTGGAAACCACCTACCAAAATTATTCATGTTGTGAATATGAGATTCTTTTCATGGAAACCTATTTTATAGTTTAATTAGGTTTTTGAATCCTTTTTTATTGGACTTTTGTTTCATGCAAGGAAGAGACCTCCCAATATTTCTCTCCCCTATTATGGGTTATTTAAAAGATTATTTAATTCCAAATTCCAGGTATGGCCTCTATTATCTCCCTCAATACTCTTCTCCCTCAATTTTCAATTATTTCAGTTTTTTTTGTATTTACGGAATTTAGGGTGATTTCCATGATGGATGGTTAAATTAAAAATGTTTTCCTCGAGTTTCATAGAGCCTAACTAGAGGAAGTCCCAATTTTAAGTCTACTTATCACCATCTAGCTTTTTCATAAAGGTATAATTTGTTTTGGATTTTTCATTGGGATTTCATTAAAATTGAATTTTTTTAATTATGTAACTGTTGTTATAGGTTGGGGATTTGAAACGATATGGGATCAGGGGTTTCAAAGAGGTGTTCAACAACCCATTTCTCCAAGAAATAGTGAACATTGGATGCACGGTGAGTTTTCAATGTCTCTTCTTCATTATCAAAAATTAAATAAATAATTTTACTTTTTTATAATTATTTATTTTTTATGTATAGAATACAGTAGGATATTTATTAGTGTATTGGTATTGGATGGATTTTGGACGAGCATGGAAAATCCTAGGAAATAAGATACCTAGATGATGATAAATTGGAAGAGCTTCAGTATGATGTAGATCACCATAGTAGATTCCCCATGGATTATACTCAATGTTTATATGCATTTGGATGTGTAACCTAGCATGTAGGGTGATTGTACCTATTATTATTATTATAGTTTTAAATTAAATTTAAATAGTATATCATAAATTAAATTTTTATGTTTTATGAGTACTAAAAAATAAATAAACAATGCTCGAAGGACACTAAGGACCATATGAATTGGATTGAGGCATCTAAAGATGATGGTTCTTTTCTGGACTACGAATTTACCTATATAGTATGAAATTTATAAGTTTGTGTGTGATGTGACTTTAGATGGAAAAACCTAGTTGGTTATTCCAAGACCATTGAGTAAAAGTTTCCATGGTTGATTGACTATATTAAAAGTGGAGATGTATTAGGATGAGTTGTCCTATATGGTGTGACCAAATAAATAATCATTGTACATAATGCATCCCTCAAGAATATATCTAGTATGAAATACCTAGACTCTTTTGAGGACATGGAATGAAATTAATGATGATGATGGTTGGGATGCCCTTTGAGTGTTTGGAGTTGGCCCGAGAGACTAGTTATGGTCAAGGATCCTGATAAGGAATCCTCTATAGTATTGATTTTCATGGGGACCCCTATGGGTTCCCCTCTTGGATTTTCCCATGAAAATGTGTGTTTGGATATTGGTAGTGATAAAAATGGGTGTCTCTTATAACCCTTACCGAATATGTGTTCTTGAGGGGTATTGATAGAGTGATGGGTGTCAATGATGGACCATACCTTGATATGTTTTTGTTTAATTTTTTAATGTGTTGTGTGATTTCCCAGGATAACTAGAAAGTTTCCATTGGGGATAGTACTTTATTAATTTCAAAGGATTACTATGAATAACCAAATGAGACATATGATTCCATGGGATACTCATCATGATTGAGATTCAGTGTCATAATTTATTGGGGTGGATTCATAGCTCAACTATCATTGAATGATTTCATTAATACAGGACTGGAATCCAATTGGTGGAACCTAGGATAAAACCTCAAATAATGTGTGAGAATGTACATAGGATTCCCCAAGACGTAGGGATTCTCTTGATATTGTGATACCATAGGGAATTTATAGGTTCTATTATTTGATAAGAAATACTAGTTGACCATTTCATATGCCCATGATGATTGTTTTTTGAATGAAGGAATATGGTGTCAGGTGGTTGTATTCCCCATGAAAGGAATGTTATATATTATGACATTTATTTGTTTATCCCCTAGATTGATTCATATGATACCCCATATGACCAGTTAGATGCACCCCTAATAGATAGGATGAGGTGTTGTGAGATATTGGATGCCTTGGATATTGAAGGTGATAACTATGTAGGGTATTATATTTGATTTCCTAAGTTAACTAAGAATAATTCATTACTGGAAAATATGATTTAATAGGGTCTTCCCCTCTTAGGAAACAAATTTCATTTGAAATTGAGAATTCCCTAGTAATTTCATGTTGTTTGGCCCAAGGGCCTAAGTATGAGGGATTCCAAGTGATTCCCTAGGATCTTCTACTCATCAGTGAAGGTGTGAGCGTGGGATCCGAATAGAGAGGAATATGGTTCCCCTAAGGTGATGCACATGCTTATAGATACTCCATTATTGATCAAAAGATGTATTTTTGATCATTTTCATTGACCTGAGGATCAAAAACCATTGTTGGGATTGGATTGGTTTATATGTATGTACCTCTAGGGTTGTTGAGATATAGGTTGGAATTGTCATTGTGCCATGCATAGAGACAATATAGAATCGGGCTCAAGTAGGTATCATGGTTAGTTCTATTTTTTATTAGATAATTTACTTATTCTATGCTTTTAAAATTCTCATATCTCAATATTGTTGGTATAACGAAAGACTATATCATTGGTCCCATATTGAGTTATATACTAACACCCCTCTATGATATCCATTGAACTAGGTTAATCAAGTATCTATCACTTAATGTAGGTTCAAGTTGGGATGAGGTTCATTAATAGTTAATCAAGTGTGAGAGGTAATATTTGATTAGATATTGGTGTTTTTCATGGTTTGGTGACATCATAGGGTCCACATTTATTTTTATTTCACAAATATGTTTATATAGGATCAACATGGTGGGAAATTAGGCTGGTATGTGAGCATGATAATTTGAGTTGTATGATGAATTTCATGTATGATTAATTCTTTTATATTCACTATGAATGTTTTCATTGATGGTTATGCCTGGTTAATTTTTATGTTATCACACAATATGATATTACGACTATAGACTACCCATAGTCATTTATCAGACCCCCGTTACTAGTCAACAACCACTAGATATGGGGAGGTTCACCTAACGTATATTGTTACTCAATTTTGGATACTGTTTAGTGTGATCTATGATAGGGAGTTATAGGTTTTATTTATAAAATATCATTTCAATTACATGTTATTGTTAAATTGTTTCAATACATTTTCTGAAATAAAATATAGGTTTCAAAAAGGGTATCTGACCACATTTTGGACATGTATTTAGTGAAAATTGATTTCAATATATGAGTATTAATAATAAAAGATAGCTAGATACCTTTTATTAATTTTCAATAAAATTGGTATATATTTAGAAAAAGCGTTTTATGATATGTTTTTAATTTGATGATTTTAAAAATCTATTCTGAATAGAATTTCAAACAATGCGAACTATATTGGAATACAAAGTGAAAATTTTATTGATGTATAGTTTTCACAGTTAATTTTTTTTTATTTTGTTCTTATACGAGACACTATTTAAGCCCCTTGATTGTTATATAAGACATATATTGTAACCAAAGAATATATCATTATTTTTCATATTTATGTTGATGATGTTATTGGGTATATTTCTTGTGCATGAGTTATAGGTGATGTTCGACTTGTATAAATTTATTATATTTCTTCTATTTCATACTTTATTTATCCTCTCTTATTATTTATTTCATGAGAACCTACGTCAAAATTGATAGGTATATATTTATGCTACACTATATTATCACACACCAATAGTTTCCCTTAGTTTTTTATTAGGGATAATTGGAAGTAGACATAAATGTTGGCTGACTTTAATCATTTTGTGTGTAGATTGGTCTTAGGACGATAGGTATGTTTGTGATTGAAGAATTTTAGAACCATTATATCAAATAACCAAGTGGTTTTCCTATTATATAATACAACCATACATAGGAAATATTTATTTAATAATACCTAACTCAGTGGATATGTATGAATCCGTGACTCATTTCTTCTTCCTTTGGATATGGTTCTTTGGTTTTTAATTTTGTTGTTTTTTTTGCATTAAATCATTTTATAAAATGGTTTCTGAAGGATTTTTGGATATTGTTTTTCTATACTATTTTTGAATGTGGATTTTAAATTTTAGTTTCAAATTTTTTTTCTTATACTATTGAAATGGTATTCTCAATTATTTTATCTTTTCAAAATACACATAAATTGATGGTTTTATATAAAAATTTCTGTGATGTTTAGTTTTATGTATATATGTATTAAGAATTTTTTTATAAATTTTATTACAAATTATAATAAGAGAGAAGGATTTTGTTAAGATATTTCCGAAGTCCATAGTGAAATCCTACTTATACTGGTTCTGATAACACCCAATATAAACTATTTGACGTATATAGATATTATGGATACTTTTATTTTCCTTGACCTTTACTAGATCCTCATGTTTGGGAGGTTCGGTGATGGTTTTCATGGGATGGGGATAGGGAATAAGGATCTGATAGAGATTCATAGTTTTATTCTTTTATAATATTATTCTAATATATTATCCATTAAGAACTAATTTTTTTCTATTGGTTTTTTATTATTCTTCTTTTCACTATTCATTAAATATATTATATTACACCTTATTTACACTATATAATAGGATTGGATTTTTATTAGAACTTATTTTTGTTCAAAATGATGAAATCATTCCCACGAATTGTTTTGATACCCGTGCTCTAGTTTACAACCCAGAGCGATCGAGAATACGCCTCGGGTCTGTCATAGACCAACTCAAATACCCGATTCAAGGGTACCCTAGGTTGAATTATGACATATTCAGTATATATATACTTATGGTGATCCAATACAACATTTTTTATATTTAATGTGAGATAGTGGAAGAGTTACGAGTTAAAAATGGTTCCCCCTATTACATGGATGTTGGGGAATAAAGGCAGAACTTTTATCCTTATATGGATGTTGATATAGTTACATAACCCTAGTTTTGGTACATTTAACATATCAATAAAATATACGTGATATAATAATCCATTAAAGACCCTCATTGTGGTAAAATAAAAAATATATTAAATTCCTCACACTATCATGTGTTGAAGAACATTTTTCCAACTACCCCACACCAACAACCACTGCCAGACTTTAAAAAAAATATTCCTAACCCGAAACCAGTCACACAAAGCATTATTAACATCCAAATTTTATCTCAACATTATAAAATTCTAAATTTAACATAACATTTAACATAATATTAATTCATCAATATTAAATTTCAAAAGATATATTAATTATTATCAATAATTTATCACAACTATTATATTTTATCTAATCTATTATAATTCAGAAAAACTAACCATTTATCAATTTCATTATCATTATCAATTATAAATTTGATTAATTCCCAAAATATTTTATTCCAGTATGAAAATATAATGAATCCACACCATCCCATAACAATTCCACACCCAAAATTAAACTATCCCATTATTACAACCACTATAACCATGTTATCTCCATCACAATACCCATAAATGTTCTTCCTACCATGTTATTTAGTCTATCAAATAATGCAATTATAAGGACGCATTATTAATTAATATCACAAAAATAAAACTACATCATAATGTCACCCTAATTTTTGTCAATAAGTCACCACCAAAACCACTCTAACCACAAATAGGACAACCATTCAAGGAAAAATATAATTTTAGTAGTGAGGAATAATAAACTATCTGTAACACCCCAGGTAAATAAAGAATATGAAATTTTTATATATAGCCCTATTTGTGAAAAAATATTAATATTACATTAAAGGGAATGCTATTCTTGATGGCGTACCCAATACGCGACAACGAGTTCCTTTGAAATTTTACGTTAAACTCTAATAATAAAATAATATTATTTTAAATGGTAGTTAATGCCTAGAAATTGTAATGGCGGGAAGGAACGGAACTAACTAAAAATTTATTATTTATTTTTTTCAAATATTTTTACTTTTTACAATAAATGTTAGAGGATTAAAAATGCGAATGAATCCAATTTTTAAACATAAACATTATAATATTCTTTAAAAGGTTGATTAACCGCCTTTTGATGGAGAAACTCTTTTAAATCCACTTTTTAACAATTTTTTGTGTTATATTTGAAAAAATACAATTCTTATTTAGAATCGTGACATAAAAATTTACATTGTGTAAATTTTTGGTATTTTTCCGAAAAAGTACATTTTTTAATGAATTGTGAAAAATGTTGTATTTTAATTCAAACCCACTTTTTAATATAATTTATTTATATTATTATGTTATATATTGAATTGGTTTTAAAGTTAAATTAGAATATATTTTTACAATTTAATCTAATTGTGGTCATTGGAATTAATTTCATTTTGAAATCGGACTAAAACTAGTGTGAATCTTTTGATACTTATTGTTTCATAAAAACACTCTATTTTCTATGACAGAGGGAATTAATTATTAAATTAATTAATGCAACATATATGTTTTGAATTTTTTAAATTGACTTCATTTTTGAATTCGGAATATCAAATATAGTATTGGGTGATGTTTTGGTATTTTTCTGAAGAACTTCAATTTTTGATGAATAGTGAAACCACTAAGTGGTACTTATAAAAACTGATTTTCCTTTTAAATGAAATTTTACCACATATGTGTTTTGAATTTAAAAAATCCTACATACATGGTTGTCATTAAAATGTAAAATGTGGTTCAATGGAATTAAAATAATTTTTTGGTGAATAGTAACTTTTAAGTTTTTAATCGCGATTAGAGGTAATTAGTGTAGTTTAAGGTAAAAATAATGTTTTAATAATATGAGATGATCTTGACACATGTCCTACCCTTATTGGATGTGTCATGGAAAACCATTAAAATCCATGGGTCAACATGGGGACCCCATGAAGCCACTTTGTAAGGAAAATGACTTTATTATCTTTTTATTTAATGTAAAAGTAAAAATGACACAAACATGAGTTGTTTTACTAAAAAAATTTTTAAATGTGGTTATAAAAGTAAGATATTTGAATATAAATGATAATTGGAAAGCTAAAAAGCTTTCCTACATCATAGTATTTTTTTTATAATTTTTATCCATTAAATAAATTAAATTATTTATGACATCATGATGATGCAGTGATTACCTCATTATTTAACGACTTAAATAAAATGAAAAGATAATGTAAAAACTAAAACCTAATGTTGTCAAAAACCTATTTTATGGGTATATTTCGAACCATTATCACCTTAAACTACAATTATATCAATTTGGGACATTTTAAATCCGAATCGCTTTTTAAAATAAAGTAACATTTCATTACATTCCAAGAGTACCCCTCCTCTCCTCTTATAGAAGGCCCCCACCACTATCACCATACCCAAACCTCTCAGGCCTTTGGTTCGGCCAATATCTTCCCATTTTGTCTTTAAACATCCCTATATTACACCTAGAAGCCTCACTTTGGGCTGAAGTCTTCCCAAGGAAGACTTTGAGCTCAAATCAAAAAGAGTTACCTGATTTTAAGGTAATGTCTTCACTTGTGTTCTTTTGTTTCATTTTGATTCTCCAACCTTGTAACTCTTTTTATTCATTTATATTGTAACAAATCCAGTATCTTAAATATACTAGGATGTTGTTATAATAAAAAATTTTGCTACACTTACACACATCTACATCAAATGGTTAACGAACATACTGTTTCTGTGGATGACGAATTTCTGCCTCACGAAGCGATGATTGTTCAACACTCATATAACACCTTAAAAGGTGTCCATTAAGATGTAACTATATTTATATATGATATATAATATGTTTATGTTTTACTTAATCTTCTGTATTTTTCTTTTGTGGCATAGCTTTATGGTTTCCATTGTGGGTAAACACGATAATTTCATTTTAGGAAGTGCGGACTACTGCCCCCTCAAAGTTATTTGATTCGTTAATGCGATATGTGGGATGTATAAAATATGGATTTAATGTTATTATATATGATGTATTTTACATATAAATTATGAATATAATTCTGTAATTAAAATATACATACCTATCATTTGGTTTTAATTCCATTAATATGACATAGAAATGAAAGTAGCGTTCCTGCATACGTACGGCTTACCGTTTCCATGAACGGTGCATTTTATTTCTTACCTCTAAATGGTTATGTAATATTATAAATACATATATATTCTTAATATATATGATATATATGATATAAAAATCATTAATATCATTCTATATATAATTAAACTTTTACCACATGAACAACATGTAATTGTAAGAAGTCCACGAACGACTTAAGAACCAAATATCGACAAAACAAACATTATTAACATAAATGATTACATAATGTTTATAACATGGAAATAAGTGATATAAAAGGAATAATGAACTTGAAAAATGTTCTTAAGAAAGTGGAAATTAACTCATGTTTATTATTCATGAAGTTAAAGAACGATCGAGTCAAGTCGGACCCGAGGTAAGGGATCCAACCTCTCTCTTTCTTTTTAAATACTCTCTTTTATGTCATTTAATTTAAGCTCATATTTCATATGTCTGGGGATGTTCTTTTATATTCCTCATTCTGTAATTTTTATGTTCATATAATGAGAGACCCTATTTTTTCTCATCAATCCTTTTTTTGGAAGATTTAAGCGGCGCCGTTAGGCTGCCATGTTTTCGTAAGGGATTTTTCATCTCACTTTTATTCCCGTGACATTTATGCTACGTTTACCACTATTTCCTTTGAGTGGTGTATATACTGAGAATTATTATACAATTTTTGTATTATAATTTCATTTATGGGTATTTACATTTTCATTGTATGAGCCTTCTTCCATGGGGTGTACTTTTTTGAAAGTTACCTAACCCGGTATGGGGACCTTTCACCCTCCTCTTTTTAAAAGACTACTTTTGTTATGTATTTTAATTTACATCTTATTATGTTGGGATATTTTCTTCTATATCCTTATTTATGTAATGTTTATGTCCAATTTAGGAGATACCATTCACTCTCTCATCGACTAATTTTCTGAATTTTGAAGTGACGCCATAAGGCTGTCGAATTTTTACAAGGGAACAACTTAACCCAATTTCGATTTCTTTCGGTTCAACTTGTAATTCTTGAACATGTCATCCTATGAATATGTGTGAATGAACTATGATTGTGTCACACTTAATATCCACTTATATTGGGTGTATTTTTATTTCTCACACATAATTATTTGATAGATTTATTTTTAATTTAAGGATACCATCATTATAATGGATTCCATATCAATTTACATTTCCATTGAGACATCATTGTTGTTATGCAACAATTCACTCTTATATGGCGTGTATAAAGACCATTGATATATTATATAATGAATCCATTTATTCTAATGATATTATATAGTTCAGATTAAATGTTATTCTACAATTATTTGTATTCAAGAGTCCATCATTTTGTTAAAAACTCTTTAACAAAAAATATCATTTTAAATGATTTAAAGATTTATTATTCTAAATCTTTATCATCAATGTCCATGTTTTCAAAATGGTTTTCAGTATTTATTTATATGGACATTAATGTTTTATAATTATAATTCCAATAAAAGCTTCAAAGTGGTATGAGACACTTTGATTCAAAAATCTCTTTTAAATGATTTTTGAAAATGGATTGATTAATTCAATATCTTGGATTTACTTATTTTTATTGAAAATCAAATAATGTTATTGAAATGTTTATATTTGTAATATTTTATGTGTAATGATGGTACTTGGTCATTTTATGGGTGGTTACGTGAAAAACCATATGATGGGTGGTGTCGTGAATACCAGGATGGGTGGTTACGTTATATCCACCAAAGCATTGGGTATCGAAGTCGGCCATAAGGCTATTCCATTAAGTATGTGTGGAAGTCGACCGTATGGTTATTCCATTTAAGTATGTTAAAGTCCCAAGTTACCATTATATTTTATGTGTTCTTTATATGGGTTTTGTGGTAATCTTTTGTTTACAAAGTGTATGTAATGATATTTTTTTCAGTAAAGAGTTTTTACTACTTCCTAAAGGAGAAATGCATTACTTTGATAATGTATACATGGTTTACTTGTTTCTTTGAAAAAACTAACAGTTTTCATTCTTTGTGTACCCCATGATAAGATTTTTATACTCACCCCATGTTTGTTTTGAAATGTTTTTCACAGGACTTAATGTAGAATAGGGTCAAGGATGGGATCAAGGGAAAGTCATGTTATCTAATACATGGAACTAGACATTTTTATTTTTAAGAGTTTTTATTTTATGGAAGTTTAGTAGAAGTAAATACTTTGTAATCTTTTGAGATGTAATAGTTATGTCATAATTCTCTAATACTATAAACCTGAAAAGTTCCTCAATGTGAATTATTCATTTAATTCAATATTAATTAAGGTTTAAGGTTGGGGCCTTATAGTTGGTATCATAGGTCAGTTTAGACAACTTTAGGGATTATGGGTTTTTGTTAGAAACTTGGTTAGTCCCTATATCTATTATTTCAGTTAAATCCTTATTTTAGAACATTTTTTCAGGATAAGTAAAGTCAGTTACGAATGGAAGGAGAAGGATCTCAAATGACATTCTTATCTCTTCCTGATGACATGCTTGCAATAATTATTGCAAAGTCATGTTCGGATGATTGTGAATGTTATTCTACCATACAAATCACTTGCAAGCAATTGTTTGAGATATGAAAAACCTCCACTATACCCCGTTATCATCGTGGATCATTGGTTGTTTTTAGACAAATACTATTTTCACAATATTATCATATTTTCAAGAAAGGTAAATATTTTCAAGGTATTTTTAAATATTTTACCTTATCACAAGAATTTCAAGAATATTATGATTTTAAAAATGGTTATGAGGAAGGAGACCCTTGAGCAACCTATTTATATTTGATTTTAAAATATAGCCTCTTAGAACATACTTATGGTATTTTAAAAGGACCAATAATAGAAAGGTTCAACTCAAATTTTGTCCGACTATTTTATAGAAATCATGTTTTATCATATGTTTTGGAATTATATGCCATACATGATTGTTTTCCAAAACTGTTTTTCTGTGAACACCCATATGACCCATGTTGTACAAGGTGTATTTGGATGGAGGAAGAAAATGATTTTAAAGGATCTCTAAATAATTTTTGTAATTCATGGGATGTCTACCTACGTGAACAAGATGACGATGAAACCGAGTGGACTCCATGATCAAGGTATGTTGTTATTCATTTTTGGAATCATTTTATTTTATCTTATGGTAGGGAAATAAGACTTCAAGAATTAAGATGTTGAGATCATAATTAATTTGGATGAAAATATTATGTATAAGTAAACTATTTAGGTTAAAAAATGTTAGGGTAATTTTTGGAGTTTTATAAAAAGGACAACATGTAGACCGTGTGACAACCCGTTGCGTCGGACAAAGCTGCAGGAATCAAACCCACAACCAAAGTGCGACTGGTATTTATTGCCTACCACTTGACTAAGTGAAGTCCCTAGTTAGTTTGACTAATTATTTTTAGTTAAATTATTTTATGAATTAATTGGAAGTTGATTTTGGGTTATCTATGAAAATTATTAACCTATCATGGAGGATATGTGATTAGTTTAATTACTTTTCAATATGAGACTTTAAGATAAACTGATATTATTTGTGATACGTGTTATTTTGTACCTTGGGGGACTATGTGATTAAATCCTTCAAATATTTGGGTTTCAATATTAGTTTGGTTTACATTGAAGAATTTTTTGGAAAAATTGTTTATCGAATGGTCTTCGTTGAACTTTGGGTTTTGTTGGACAAATCTTGGAGATTAAGAATATATTTTCTTCTTATAAAGGGTTATCCGTTTCTAGATTATCTAATCCTATACTAACGTTTTTGGTTTGGTTTTGGTTAAGGTCTAAATACCTGGGATGTATATAGTTCTTTTTTGTGGATTAGGTGATTCTATAGAAGTTTATTATATCTCTATTAATGTAAACATTTCATCCTAAATACTCATATTTTGGAGAAAATATGAGTTCATGTAACAAATCTAGTAAAAGTTGAAAGTCATCATGACAAGTAAGTGTGTTTCCTTATGTTTTAGTTAATCTCAAAAATAAATTCCTCAATGAAGAGTAACTTAAAACAAAAATGTTTTCTGTTAACTTTTCCTACTGGGGAATCCAATACCATTTAACCCATCACAAGTTTGTGATTTTATTATGGTTAACTTTCTCCTAAACATGTTTTCTATCACTCTCCATTAGAACATGACCCTATATTTTCTACTCCATATCCATGTTTTCCTACATGGAATCCTAGTATGGGTTAACTCGGGTGACCTCTATAATTATCTTTCTTTATTTTATAGTGTTTGTCTTACCAACTCATTTTCCGATGTGGGATATTCAATGGAGTTTCCAAGCCCAATTTTGAAATTAAGAGGATGAAATTCCCAAAAGGGGGAAGGATGTAACACCCAGGTAAATAAGGAATATGACATTTTTATATTTATACCTATTTGAGAAAAAATATTAATATTACTTCAAAGGGAATGCTATGCTCGATGGCACACCCAATACGCGACAACGAGTTCCTTTGAAATCTTACGTTTCACTCTAATAATAAAATAATATTATTTTAAATGGTAGTTAATGCCTAGACATTGTAATGGAAGGAAAGAATGGAACTAACTAAAAAATTATTATGTATGTTTGTCAAATATTTTTACTTTTTAAAATAAATTTTAGATGATTAAAAATGCAAATGAATCCAATTTTTATGCATAAACATTCTAATATTCTTTAAAAGGTCGATTAACCGCCTTTTGATGGAGAACCTCTTTTAAATCCACTTTTTTAAAATTTTATGTGTTATATTTGACAAAATAAAATTCTTCTTTAAAATCGGGACATCAAAATTTACATTGTGTAATTTTTTTTTATTTTTCCAATAATGTTCGTTTTTGAATGAATAGCGAAAATGTTGTATTTTAATTCAAAACCACATTATAATCTTATTTATTTATATTATTAGATTATATTTTGAATTTGTTTTAAAGTTCAATTAGAATATATTTTTACCGTTTAATCTAATTGTGGTGATTGGAATTAATTTCACATTGAAATCGGACTTAAACTATTGTCAATCTTTTGATACTTATTGTTTCATAAAAACACGCTATTTGCTCTTACAGCGAAAATTAATTATTAAATTAATTAATGGAACTTATTTATTTTGAATTTTTTAAAATAGACTTCATTTTTGAATTTGGAATATCAAATATATCTTAGGGTGAAGTTTTGGTATTTTTTTTAAAAACATCAATTTTTGATGAATAGTAAAACCACTAAGTGGTAATTATAAAAACAGATTTTCCGTTTAAATGAAATTTTACCACCTCTGTGTTTTTAATTTCAAAAATATGACTTACATGGTTTTCATTAAGAAGTAAAATGTGGTTCAATAGAATTAAAATAATTTTTGGTGAATAGTAACTTTTATGTTTTTAATCGCGATTAGAGGTAATTAGTGCAGTTTAAGGTAAAAATAATGTTTTAGTAATATTAGTTGATCTTCAAACATGTCCTACCATTATTGGATGTGTCATGGCCGTCCAATAAAATCCATGGGTCAACTTGGGGACCCCATGAAGAGACTTTGGAAGGAAAATGACATTATTATCTTTTTATTTAGTGTAAAAGTAAAAATGGCACAAACATGAGTTGTTTTACTAAAAATATTTAAATGGGGTTATACAAGTCAGATATTTGAATATAAATAGTCATTGGAAATATAAAAAGATTTAATACATCATAGTATTTTTTTATAATTTTTAAACATTAATTAAATTAAATTATTTATGACATCATGATGATGCAGCGATTACCTCATTATTTAACGATTTAAATAATATGAAAAGATAAGGTAAAAACTAAAACCTACACTTGTAAAAAACCTATTGTATGGGTATATTTAGAAACCATATAACCTTATCCTTGAATTATATCAATTTTGGACCTTTTAAATCCGAAACTCTTTTTTAAAAAAAATAACATTTCATTACTTTCCAAGAGTGCCCCTCCTCTCTTCTTATAAAAGGCCCCCACCACTATCACCTTACCCACATATCTCAAGCCTTTGGTTCGGCCATTATCTTCCCATTTTGTCTCTCCAAATCCCTCTCTTACTCCTAGAAGCCTCACATTGGGAAGAAGTATTCCCAAGGAAGTCTTTGAGCTCAAATCAAAAAGAGTTACCTGATTTTAAGGTAATGTCTTCACTTGTGTTCATTTGTTTCATTTTGCTTCTCCAACCCCCTAAACTCTATTTATTCATTTCTTTTTTAACAACTCAAGTATCTTCAATATACTAGGATGTTTTTATAAGAAACATTCGAGCTACACTTACACACACCTACATCAAATGGTTAAAGAACATATTGTTTCTGTGGATGGCGAATTTCTGCCTCACGAAACGATGATTGTTCAACACTCATATAACACCATCAAAGGTGGCCATTAAGATGTCACTATATTTATATATGATATATAATATGTTTATTTTTTAGTTAAGCTTCTGTATTTTTCTTTTGTGGCATACCTTTCTGGTTTCCATTGTGGGTAAACACGATAATTTCATTTTAGGAAGTGCGGACTACCGCCCCCTCAAAGTGATTTGATTCGTTAATGCCATATGAGGGATGTATAAAGGATGGATTTAAAGTTATTATATATGATATATGTTACATATAAATGATGAATATAATTATGGAATTAAAATATACATACCTCTCATTTGTTCTTAATTCCATTAATATGACATAGAAATGAAAGTAGCGTTCATGCGTACGTACGACTTACCGTCTCCATGAACGGTGCATTTTATTTCATACCTCTAAATGATTATGTAATATTATAAATACATGTATATTATGGATATATATGATATATATGATATCCAAATCATGAATATCATTCTGGATATAAGGAACCTCTGACCACACGAACAACATGTAATTGTAAGAAGTCCACTTTCGACTTAAGAACCAAATATCGACAAAATAATCATTATTAACTTAAATGATTACATAATGTTTTTAACATGGAAATAAGTGATATAAAAGGAATAATGAATTTGAAAAAGGTTCTTAAGAAAGTTGAAATTAACTCATATTTATTATTCAGGACGTTAAAGAATGATCGAGTCAAGTCGGACCCGAGGTAAGGGATCCAACCTCTCTCTTTCTTTTTAAATACTCTCTTTTATGTCATTTCATTTAAGCTCATATTTCATATGTTTGGGGGACGTTATTCTATATTCATCATTCTGTAATTTTTATGTTCATATAATGAGAGACCCTATTTGATATCATCAATCCATTTTTGGAAGATTATAGTGGTGCTGTAGGCTGCCGAGTTTTTGTAAGGGATTTTTCATCTCACTTTTATTCCCGTGACATTTATGCTACGTTTACCACTATTTACTTTTATTGGTGTATGTATTGCCCATTATTATACACTTTTTTTATTATAATTTCATTTATGGGTATTTACATTTTCATTTTATGACCCTTCTTCCATGGGGTGTACTTTTTGAAAGTTACCCAACTCGGCAAGGGGACGTTTCACCCTCCTCTTTTTAAAAGATTTCATTTGTTATGTATTTTAATTTACATATTATTATGTTGGGATATGTTCTTCTATATCCTTATTTATGTTATGTTTATGTCCAAGTGATTAGATACCATTCACTCTCTCATAGACTAGTTTTTTGAATTTTGAAGTGACGCCATAAGGCTGTCAAATTTTTACAAGGGAACATCTTAATCCAATTTCGATTTCATTGGGTTCAACTTGTACATCTTGAAAATTTCATCCTATGAATATGTGTGAATGAACTATGATTCTTTCACACTTAGTATCCACTTATATTGGGTGTATTTTTATTTCTCACACATAATTATGGGATAGATTTATCCATAATTTAAGGATACCATCTTTATAATGGATTCCATCTCAATTTACATTTCCATTGAGACTTCATTGTTGTTATACACCAATTCACTCTTATATGGTCTGTATAATGACCTTTGACATATTATATCATGAATCCATTTATTCTCATGATATTATAATGTTCGGATTAAATGTTATTCCATAATTATTTGTATTCAAGAGTCCCTCATTTTGTTAAAAACTCTTTAACAAAAAATATCATTTTAAATGTTTTAATGATTTATTATTCTAAATCATTATCTTTAATGTCCATGTTTTCAAAATGGTTTTCAGTATTTATTTATATAGAAATTAATGTTTTAAAATTATAATTCCAATAGAAGCATCAAAGCGGTATGGCACACTTTGATTCAAAAATCTCTTTTAAATGATTTTTGAAAATGGATTGATTAATTTAATATCTTGGAATTACTTATTTTGTTTGAAAATGAAATGTTGTTATTGAAATGTTTATATTTGCAATATTTTATGTGTAATGATGGTACTTGGACATTTTATGGGTGGTTACGGGATAAACGATATGACGGGTGGTGTCGTGAATACCAGGATGGGTGGTTACATTATAACCTCCACTGCATTGGGTATGGAAGTCAACCGTATGGATATTTCATTAAGTATGTGTGGAAGTCGACTGTATGGTTATTCCATTTATGTATGTTTATGTCCCAAGGTACCTTTATATGTTATGTGTTATTTATATGGGTTTTATGGTAATCCTTTTGTTACAAAATGGTAAGTAATGATATTTTTTTAGTAATGAGTATTTACTACTTGCTAAAGGTGAAAGGCATTACTTTGATAATGTATACATGGTTTACTTGTTTCTTTGAAAAAACTAACAGTTTTTATTCTTTGTTTATCCCTTGCTGCGATTTTTATGCTCACCCCATGTTTTTTTGAAATGATTTTCACAGGACTTAATGTGGAATAGGGTCAAGGATGGGATCAAGGGAAAGTCATGATATATAATACATGGAACAAGACATGTTTCTTTTTAAGAGTTTTTATTTTATGGAAATTTAGTAGAAGTGACTAATTTGTAATCTTTTGAGATGTAATAGTTATGTCCTAATTCTCTAAAACTCTAAACCTGAAAAGATCCTCAATGTGAATTTTTCATTTAATTCAATATTAAGTAAGGTTTAACGTCGGGGCCTTACACTATCTCTATCTGGTAATACTTCCTTATCAATACAATGTATCTTTCATAAATAAATATTAGTATAATTTGTATATTTACACATCTCTACTTTGAAAATAAACATTAAGTATTTAACCAAATTTGATTTTTTATGAGACATATATATATTCATGAACATTGGATTATTAGTAGCTCTTACAAACCTACATAGAAACAATGTGACGAAAATAACATAGAAATAATTTAATGTTCAAACATATCAATTTTAATTTTTTTTCATTACATAATTTTTTTCAATATTTAGGTGATTAATCAATTATTAATAATGATAATGAAAACTATTATCATCATCAAAAATAAAATAAAAATATTACTCTTCAATAATCCAAAATAATAAAATAATTAAAATATCAAGTAAAACATTTTAATCTTGTTAAAAAAACATTTTATTTATTTAAAATTTAACTTAATATGGATTATTATTTCATTTATGTTAATTTAAATTATTAACAAAATGAGAATAAGTGAATGAGTAATCTATATTCACACATAATTAATAAAGTAGAAGTCATGAATCCTCTACCTCAAAGAAAGCATCAACGGATCACCATTCAATAAATTAGGAGGAAACACCAAATATTAAATCCCAAACAAATAGAAACCGATAAAAAGGCATAAAGATGACTATACCTTTCATGGCCACAAACTTATTGGATCATAAGTGTATAGTATGGATACAAAAAATGGGGAATTATATTTTTAAAAATCTAAACTAATTAAAACCTAAACATTTTTATGCAATTTTATCTAATTATGTATGTTTTTGAAGATCAGAGTAACACCTATTAGTCATAAAATGTTTTTAGTAAGTATAATTATAATGTTGTTACTAAAATAAACGTTCTCTACAAATTTAACAGTGGAAAAATATAAATGGTAGAAATAATTAAAAAACAACCTTCAATGTTTTATAGAATAAATAATATAATGTTTATAAAATAATGAATACAATTTCAACTTATCCTAAAGGAATTCAATAAACTTGACTTAATGTATTTAAAATTTAATCTAAATTGATAGGTATTACTTTATTCTACTAAAATATCTCAATCAAAAATATCATAATAATCTTTATCTTCCAATCCTTGAAATTCCTCAATTAACCTAATACTATACAATAGTATTCATATCCCTATAATCCCATTACCATAAACAAGATCACACATATCATAAAAATATACATACGTGTTATAAGGATTTTATAATTCCTCACATGGAATCGATAGAACACAAACTCCCTGAAAAGATAATAGATTTAATGTAACAAGTAGTCACATTAGAGAAAAATAACATATGGGTTGAGTTTTCTAAAGCATCATATTTTAGATCCTTGAATGTAATTCTATTTATTGGAATCCCTATGATTATCATATTTCCAGGACTATCATATTTGGTTGTAATAACCATGGATGATCTCAAATTAAATCTCAAAAAACAATATCTTTATCTGATATTGTTCTGGAAGAACCGTTACAATTCTATTAAAATGTATTCCAACGAGTATATATAATTATAACTCTAATTATACAATTCATATTCAAAGGGAATAAAATTTTAGTCTAATGGAAAAAATAATATCCCACCAATAAAATAAATATAGACAAACTGATAGACTAAATATTGTTATACCAATATATTAGATATTATAACATAGATAGAATAAATATATTTACAACAATAGACTAAATATCATTACACTGTTATGTTTTATATAGTCACACTTATAGAGTGGATATGGTCATACTGATGGATTAATTTTATGTCAATATTATGGTCATGAATTTGGTCAATCTGATGGACATGACTTTTGTTAGTCTGATACACTAGAAATTATTTAGTTCAATAGATCAAATCTGTATGGAATATATATATTTTTCTATTTTTGAAATATTTATACGTTCAGTAGAATACGTTTTTTTCGTAGAAAACAATTCGAATGAGAATTTAGATATAATATTTGTAAAAAAAAATTTATGAGTGTGTTGGAATTTTCAAAATAAAGGATAAAAAGGGTATAAATTAAACTTTCATCTCAACAATATCCCCCTTTTTAAAAAATAAAAAACAAAATAGATAAAATTAAAAACATAAATCCAATTAATGATTTAGAAAACATATCCCTTTACTTTTAGTATCTCTCCTTTCTCTATGACTCATTTATAGTAAAAAACAATTTTTGTAAGAAAGAGAAAAGATATAGTCGTAAAATAAATCTCACTTTTGAATAAATTATTCCCAAAATTATTCACAAAAATTAATTCTCTAAATAATTATCCCACATTGTGATTTTAGAAAGGAATATAGGAGGTTGAAATTACCTAAAATTTTAATAATAACAGTTCGACAAAAAAAAAGAACAATATTGATCTAGAAAAAATAAAAAAAATTATCAAACTAGATTCATAAAATATTCAATCAAATGTATAAACTGAAGAAAATTAGAGATTTAATTCATTTAATAAAATAGTTTTATCATTACAACATCAGGAGTTCAGACAAAAAAATGAAATCATCCGTTCTTTTGAATATTCTTCATAATGAAATATTTTTTGAAAATCTACTTGATACTTTTTATATTCATATATTTATAAATCCAAATTTTCTAGCATTTCTTCCATAAATTAAAAAATTACAACATCATACCTATGTATATCATATTAATCATTGTGGAATTTGTTCTCTGTATTGTGGTATTTTAACATTAAAACTTCTTTTTTTAGAAATTGGTTTTGAATATTCTCATCATTCATCTTATGAATTTATTTTTTGAGTAAAAAATTATTCTACATCTGATCCTAAATCATTTAATCGTGTTTTTTTTGATACACACTTAAATTTCTCAACAAGGTTAAACTTCACATCTTCATCTTATGAGAACTTCTGAAAGGAGTCAACAATTTCAACTGATGTTTTCTTAACCATGTCAATTTATTCAACATGAAAAATCATATCTCTATCATTATATTTCAATCATATAATGATATATTAAAATATTTTTTATTCAGATATCAAAAAAACTTTGAAGGAATTGATTTATTATTCATTATGGACAACGATCCAAACAAACTGATTTAGTGATTTCTATTTCTCTATCACGTATACCTTAAACATAATATGTTTTCAACAAGATTCAATATTTGGATGGTATTGAATGGAATAAAATATACAAAATTATTAAAAAACTAACTTAAATATGTGAATCGAGATTATATTCTTTGTTCTGAATGAGTAGCCAGAGATATATGCTGAATATAATAAATCATCAGAGACATCTATTCTCAATGGTACAAAAATTTATTCCTATTATTCATACAATTTCTCAACATTTTATACCTTCTCTACATCAATTTTTTTGTTATACTCGGCTTTGTCTCAAATTATTGTTTGTAATTTTTTAACTTCATCTTCTTTTTTTAAACATATATCTTCATTAGAAACATGAAAATCAACATCTCTCTATAACTTAGTAGTAAATGAATAATATTATTTGGAACTATTTACACCCTCTTATTATTTTTTTCTTCTACTTCTTCATATTATTCTTTTAAAGAATATTCTTTCTAGAATTATTCCATTTCGAATTTTAAATTTTTGACTAATTTTTCTTTCCTACCAAAATCATCATTTCCTAACATTTTTATGGATTTATAAACATATATATATTTTTTAAAAACAAAATTTTCAATTTCAAAAACTATTCCATTTCGTTTTTAACTATAATGGAATCTTGAGGACATATTTTTAGATTAAATTTATTCCATTAAACTATTATTCTTTATTTTTGAAAAAATAAAAAATTTAAAATAATAGAAATACTAAAATTTAATAAAAAATAAGTTTTTATAAAATCTTAAAAATTAGGAGAACTAACATATAGTAAAAGAATTATAAATTTGAAAAAATAAAAATTAGTGAATATTAGAAAGTAATTTATTTGGTTAAATTTTTTGAAACAATAATTTCCAAGATAAATGAAAACAATTTTTCGCCCCTATGAAAAAGTGCTAATTAATGAAAGGAGATTTTTAAATAATATTTTTATATGAATGATCACATGATACTTCAATTCCTATTTTTTTTTGATATATTAAAATCTATCATAACTAATGGGTTTTATAAAAACATTATTAAGTTGTTCAAGCAATCCAATTAAAATTAAATAATATATCATATTTTGTGTAATAAAAAATTAAATTGTGTGTTATATCTATTTTGTTTTCTCACAAGTGATGTGATGGGTTTTTACTTAACACAATGACACTTTTACAATAACACAAAATTTCAGTTTTACTAAAACTCAAGTTATAGTTAATTAGTGTGTATTTTATCCACAACACATGAGAACAAGAAATTCTAGCTACCGCATTTTTTTTCAAAAGTTGGATGTGGTATTGAGTGTTTTTTATTAAGAGACCAATACACCAAAACATCTCTAAATAAATGAAATGTTCCATAATTAATTTGTCTATACATATTACAACCACAAAATTCAACATATAAAAAATTTAATTTGAAATAATTTCTAGAAGTATAGAATGAAATTAAATCTACAGTTCCAATTTAGATAATGAAAATTATGTTTTAAAATTATTAAATGGGCCTCTTTTATATTTTATAAACAACATGAACATAATAACACATAAAAAAACAAATCCAAATTCCTTATTATTTTGTATAGTTATGTACCACTCATTCTATTAAACAAATTTTGATCAATTGGATCCTCGAATTCATCAATATCTAATGAATTTTATGTTTTTATAGAAGTAATAATACTTTTAGTTTTTTTAATATCCAAATTTATTATAAATATTATATATATATATATATATGTTGACATACACAAATTTCTTCTATTTTTTATAAATTTTAAATCCTAGAAAATATGAAAGTTCTCCAACAATGCTCATTTAAAACTCAGATTTAATAATATCCACAAAATAATATGCTTACGATTTTTAAAATGCACTAAATATAATATAATTGAAATATATTTCATCAATTATAATGTTTTTGGAAACTTATTTTATAAAATGTGTTATATCCACAACTCCCTTTACAAAGTTGTTTTGAAAAAAAATAGTTATCCTATCATACCAGGATAGAGGGGATTGTTTAAATCCATATACTTCATTATCATGATTAAAAAAAGTACTATATTTTTGGTATTTTAAAAACATGGGTTTTTTTCTACATAAAATTCATCATGTATATATAATTTATAGAATGAACACTTTAAATCCATTTTAAATAGTTTGAAATTAACCAATGATTAATATGTTAGAAATACATGAATAGATTCAATTCTTTCTAGCAGGACAGAAGTATTTTCCTAGTCTATACTATCTTGTTGACTTTTTCCTATAGCCAAATATCTTTCATTGTTTCTATAGATAATTCCAGTTTTATTAAACTAATTCCAAAAAACATATTTTATTATAATTGTAACTTTATCTTTATATACTTTTAAACAAATTCCAAATATGGTTCCTCTGGAATTCATTGAGTTCATCATTAATTTTTTTTATCAAATATTCATCAAAAAAATATTCATTATAGCTTTTAGGGTAGAATTGTGATTAAAATGAAATATTTTCACATAAATATGTAAATGTAGTTCTTGTTTTAATATCATGATCTACATAACAAATGGTGTTATCACTAAGATGATTCCTAAGGATCAAATGATTCTTTGTATTTAAAAAACGTTTTTCATCATAATATTTTTAAAATTAATTTGGAGGTAGGACATTAGAAACATATTCATTGGTTTTTCTCTCATGAGAAGAAATTTCCAAAATAGGTTGAAAATTAGTATTCAAAATAACATTTGATGATATGGGATGATGTTGTTTGAAAAAAAGGATTTATTTCAAAAAATTTAACATTTATTCTTTCCTCGATAGTACTTGTTTCTTTTATTAAAGAATTTATAATCCTTAGTAGTTTTGTAATAAAATAAAAATATTCCTTCATAGAATTTTCGATAATAATTATGTCATTTATCATTATTTTTTAAAATGAATACTTTTAATCAAAAAAATTGGATTAATAATGTTTTTGTTTCCTTTTAGTCCACAAGTCATAATTAGTTTTATTAATAAGTGTTTTCATTAAAACTAAATTTATAGAATAACCTGATATACTAACAAGTTTATCTAAAACAATGTCATGAAAACTTAGTATTTACTCATCATGGTTCTAGTAATTTATTAATTAATTCTATTTCTTATTTCGAATACACAATTTTTATAGTGTTCAGGATGAAAATTGTTATGTATAATTCCATTTATACTATGAAAATTTAAAAAAACATAACATACAAATTATCCACCATTTTAACTATGAATATTTAAAAAATGTTATATTTTTATCTTCATTAACTCAATCTATAAATATTTTAAAACATAAAATGGGTTCAGGATTACTTTTTAGAAACTAGACCAAAATCTATCTATTGTAATCATTAACTACAACATATATATAGTATTTTCAACCAATACATATAGTTTTTTAATAAATACCACGTTAATGTTAACTAACAATAAAAAATCAGAAGCTTATACTTCACACTAAAATATTTAAAACATGACTTATTATAAATTCTAAATTGACAAGGATCTCAAATATTTGAAGCATCAAACCTATGTTCTAGTAGATCATTAAATATTCATTTAATAGATTTTATAGTTAAAGTTATAAAATCGCATTTTCATAATATTCATTGACAAAACAAATATTAACCTTCAATTATACTAAGTAAAGGTAGATTTTATCATCTACATTCTTCTAAGTTTAGTGAATAAAATTTATCATACCGATGGGAAGAAAGAATAAATCCATCCTTGGAACTATTAGTAGTACTATTTTGATTCATATGTTAAAAATATATCCCTCATCAAATAATTGAAATATTATAAAATGGTTTTATTAATTACTAAAAGAAATAAAATATTTTTAACTAATACTTTGATAATAATAAAAATGTTACCTATTCCGATAATTTATCCTTATGTATTTTCACCAAAGGAAAATTTTCCACCATTAAATTTTATAATATTCTTGGAAAAATAATTATATCTAGTCATCTTTATAGATAATACACTATCCATTTAACAAATATTTTTTGGTAAATTTATTATTCTATTAAAATATAAAATATTGGTTTTCTTGAACCAACATCTTCATGTGTCCAGTATTATTAGAAAGAAATGAAAAATAGAAATCCAATTTTTTCAATATTTTTAGTGTTGATAAACTGTTAATTATTTTTAAATTTAATCATCATAAAAAACTAAGGATTTAACAATATTTAAAGAAAATTTATTCTTCCAGGGACCAACAATTTGGCATTTTGTACAAAACCGAGCATATTTCAGAATAATTTAAATATTTGGAATTTTTTTTATTAATTATAAAACCCATATCTGATACATATCTATGAGGTGTAATTTGATTATACATTATATATATATGTCCGTATCCTTATAACATTTCTAAACCTTGATTTAAATCAATAATTACCATTGACGATCTATTTAGGATTAGAGTTTTAGAAAATTAGTCCATAACTTTTACATTATATCTCAAATATTAGAATGTAGAAACTTCTACTCATTATCAATTTTTTCATAAAACAATAACTCTAACAGAAAACAATAATTATTTTATTGATATAAATCTTCTCAAATTTTTCCTTTCTCTTTCACTTCCTTTACCCGATGAAAAAAAATTCAAAAACATTGGATGAGCATAAAAATCTCATTAAGGGTTATTAAATAAGGAATGAAAAAAATAGTCCATCAATACATACAATCGATGAAATAATAGTTTCCAATCAGAATATAAAATCTCTTTAACATACCACATGAAATTATAATATTTATGAATGACACATAGAAATCATAAATCATAAAGGTAACCTATGGCATCCAAATCATACATACATTTTTGCTTTTACAACTATGTAGAGAGTTACATTTGGAAAACCCATCACAATATATTCCCTAAATCTGTTAGGAGAAAAATTAATGTTTACCTACGTCAAATTACACAATGAATTGGAGAGCTACATCAGTCTCACATTCCATAGGGTTATCATTAAACCACCCATATACGCAAAGAATTCCCAAGAACCAAAACCTAATCATATCACATAACACAACCATAATGGAAAGATAAAATTTCCACTTTCCAATAATAATATATCAGTTCAGTATATTGATATAATAAATCAATTCCCAATACCATTTTCAAAACAAAAATATATAAAATAAGTATATGATATTTACATACCTTTTAAAATAATTATTTCTTGTTAGGGAAGCCAAATATCAAATAATGTTCATGGTGGTGGAATGGTTGTTTTCAACACGTATGTTAAAAAGAAACATTACCTTTTTCATTTAGTAAAACACTTCATAAAATAAATATTCTTTTTGAATGAAACTAAATTTCAAAGGGGATTATACACCATATAATATAATTTTTTGTATAATTCAAACTATGCCTCAATGAAAAGATATTGAGATGAAGTCTCTTACCTCAAGTCTGACTTATCTTCTATGTTTATTTTTTTCATAAATAATAATATTTAGTTAATTTATACTTGATTAAGAACCTTTTTCATGTTAATATTCCTTTTATATCACTTGTTACCTTTTGATAGCAATTATTTAATAACTTGGGTTCATATCGGACATTTTGTCGATGTTCAAGAATTTAGTCGAAAATGAACATGTAATAATCACAAATTGTCCATGTGGTAAAAATTATATTATCTCCATAATGATATTCATGAAATAGATATCATATATATCAATTATATATTTATTTAAAATATTCCATATCATTTGTATTTATGAAAATGTAATTCAACATTCATGGAGACGGTAAGCCTTACGTACGCATGAGCTCTACTTTCTTTCATTTTGGTCATTTATGATAGAATGAAAACCAAATGATACATATGATTATTATAATTAATGTATAATATAATATTTTATATTTTTTAAATACGTTCATTAAAACCATCCATTATATGTTCCATGTATGGTATGAACGAGTCATATCACATTGAGGGGGCAGTAGTCCACACTTCCTCAAATGAAATTATCGTATTTATACAACATGAAAATCGTAAAGTAATGTTCTAAATAAAAATTATAGAATCATAGAGATAAAATAAATATAAATAATTTCATATATAATACAGTTCCATCGTAATGGCCACCATGACAGGTGGTAGGGGAAAATTGAACAATCATCGTTTCGTGAGGCAGCATTTCATTGTACATAGAAATAGTATGATCATATCAATTAGATGGAGGTGTGTGTGAGTTTAGTTAAAATAATTCTCATAAAAACAACCTAGTATATTTAGGATATTGGTGTTTTTATATAAACAAATAATAAAAAGAGAATAGGGAGTGTAGAAGGAAAAATAATGGAATGAAACTTGAGAGAAGATGTTACCTCAAATCGGGTAAAATCATTTGATTTGAGCCAAAGTGATATCTTCAAATGAATTATGCCTAGGGGAAGGCTTCTAGGAGGAATATAAGTAATTTGAAATCATATTTAGGATGTTTTTGGATGAGCCAAGGGGATTCTTATGTGTGGGTAATGGGTTATAGGTGGTGTCCTTTTAAAAGAGGGTGGAGGTGTTCATTAGGAATGTTTGAAAGTATTATTTTATATTATAATTATTTTCAGTTTCAAAAGGTCAAAAAATAAATAAATTATAATATAATTGGATAATATTTCGAAATAAAATCATCCAATAAGAATTGTAATGGTTTGGTATAATTTTTTAATCCATATCTTGTTTATTTTACCATTTATTAACATATTTAACTTTTACCATGTTTTCTTGTATATTCATACTATATGGTTAATATATTTATTCTAAAATTAAAAGAGATCACAAATTGATAATTAATGAAAATTTTAAGATCATATATTTCATTTTCATGAATCTTATATTTTTAGGACTATTGTATATTTTAATGAAATATTTATTGATTTAAAAACACAGTTATGTTAATTTTTATACTATTCATAGCATGACTTTTTAAAAATCCATAAAAACATGATAAATTCTAAAAACATAAATTCTAATATAACACGTCATAATATACCATAAAATTTATGGATGGAATAAAAAGTTTTAAAATAAATTAATTTTCATATTTTTAATCTCATTTATTTAAAAGATTCATTAATGATGTAGTCATTACATCATCATTGTGTCATAAATGAATTTATTTATTTGATGTCAAAAAATTATAAATAAAATACCATGATGTAGGAAATATTTTTATCTTTATAATGACTATTTATTGTCAAATATATCAATTATATAACACCAAATTTAAATTGTTTTTTCCAGAGACTACATGTTTATGATATTTTTATTTTTACATTAAATAAAAACCTATTAGATTAATTATCTTACCCAAGGGGATTCCAAAGGCCAACATTTATACCCAAGGATTGTATTGGTCCACCATGACTCATCCAATAATATTATAACAAGTGTTAATGTAACTGTATATTATTATAATATTATTTTTACCAAGAATTACCCTATTTACCTTTATCTGCCGTAAATAAAAATCAAAAGTTACTATTCACCAAAAATTATTTTCATCATATTGAACCACATTTTACTTATTAAGAAAAAAATTTATGTTGGATTTTTAAAATTAAATTCAATGAAGTGGTAAAATTTCATTTGAATGAAAAGGTTGTTTTTTTAAAAACTATACAGTGTTTTTCACTATTCACAAATAATGGAACGTTTTCCAAAAAATAACAAAAATTCACGCAAAGATAATTTTTAAATTAAATATTAAAAAATAACTTCTATTTTATGAAATAAAAAACATAGAATTTTCATTAATTATTTTAAAATTAATTTATGTTGTCGAAACTATAAAACTTATTTTTAGGAAGTAAAAACTACAATAAGATTGAAAAGTGTTTATGTCCAATTTAAAATTTAAATTACTTCCAATCATGTAAATTGGATTAAATGGTAAAAATATAATCCAATTACACATTAAAACAATATTAAAATATAATCTAACCATATTAATAAATCATATGAAAAGACTTTATTGACTTAAAATACATTATTTTTCACTATACATTAAAAAATGAACTTTATCAGAAAAATACCAAAATTTTACCTAAAGTAAATTTTGATATCACTATTTTTAAAAAGAAGTTTATTTTTTCAAATTAAACATATAAAAGTGAAAAAAACTATATTTAAATGGGGTTCTCCATCAAATGGTGCTAAAACTACTTTATAAAATATTTGAGTATTTATGCTTAAAATTCGTTTTATTCTAATTATAAGCCTCAAAATTTTATTTGATAATGTAAAAACATTTAAAATAGGTTTAAACATTATATGGTTTATTCTATTCATTCCCGCCAATAAAACATCTAGGCATTAACTACCATATAAAATAGTAATATTATATTATTATTATTTTCAATATGACTCAACATTTTTTGAAACATAAGACTTTAGTGAAACTCATTATTGTGTTTCGAGTATTCCCTCGACCATAGAATCCCATTTAATGTAAAATTAAAATTTAATTTACAAATATAAATAAATAATAAAATGTCATATTGTTTATTTACATGGGATGTTACATCTTTCCCCCCTTTTGGAAATTGGGTCCTTGTGATTTTATTCACATATCAAATAAGAGAAGGTATTTATCCCTCGTCGAATTTTCAGATTCCCACATTTCATCTTGAACCATATAGTTTTTTCACAAATCTATTACATGATGAATTACCTTATTCCACAACACTTTCTCTCTTCGGTCAAGAATCTTGACTACTTGTTCCTCATAAGAGATATTCTCTTCCAACAGAACTACCTCTGGACTCAAAACATGAAATGGATCTAGAATATATTTTCTCAATATTGAATCATGAAAAATATTTTATACATGGGATAAAAATAGAGTTAAAGCCACTGTGTAGGAAACTGATTCAAAATTCTCTAGGATTTCATAGGCTCCAATGAACCTCGGACTTATCTTTCCCTTCATACCAAAAAACATCACACTTTTCCATGGAGAATCTTTGAGAAATACATGATCACCTACCTTGAATGAAAGATCATTCCTCCAGTTATCTGTATAACTTTTCTTCCTTCTCTAAGCAGTTCACATGTTCTTCTAAATCAACTAAACTTTTTTTGCCATCTCTTCTAACAAGTCTAGTTCCATCAACATCCTTTCACCTACGAAATCCAAAAAAGATGGAGTATGACATTTCTTCCTATAGAATTCCTCGAATGGTTCCATCTATATACTGGAATTAAAACTATTATTATAAGAAAATTATACCATATAAAGATGTTGGTCCCAACATCCCTGGTAATCCATTGTGCAATCACGCAGAATATCTTCCAATGTATGAATTGTTAGTGCATAATTTCCATTTAAATGTGGATTAAAATATGTAATAAAATTTATTTCAGTCCCCAATAACATCTGAAGGGCCTTATAAAATATAGAAGTGATCCTTGGATTATGATCAGATAAATTGGAGTGGGTAACTCCATATAACCTGACTATCACTATAATATTAAATCAAGAAAGATGATATGGAGACATATTATCTCTTATTAGAAGAAAATAAGAAGATTTTGTTAACCGAACAACAATAACAGAGATTTCATTGCTACTACGAGAAGTCTTTAGTAATCCCACAACGAATTCGATGGAAATAATTTCACATTTCCACTCTGTCACTATAAAAGGCTGAAGTATCACTTTTAGTAACATCCACTCTGATTTAACCTATCAAAAAATTAATCATCTCATGGTAAAGTCAGAAATATCTTTTTTCATTCAATCCCACCAATAATACAACTAAAGACCTTTGTACATCCTAGAACTTCCAGGATGAACTGTAAATGTAGAAATATGACATTCACATAAAAACTCTTTCTTTAACAATAAATCACAAGGAATACATAATATATTTCCAAACCTCCAAACACAGTCTATATAAATATTAATCTCTGGCAACTTATCCTTTTGAACCAATTCTACCTTTTTCTGCAAATCACTGTCGTCTTTCTGTGCGTGCTTTATTCCATCTACGAGGGATGATTCTAATGAAACCAGAAACAATATAGTGGAATTTCCTACACCAACCACTTCTTTCCCAATGTTCATAGAATATTTAATAATAGGATCTTGTTGTAAACATAATAAGGTTAATGTAGCATTACATTTCAACTCCATACATCTGCCACATTATTTTCTTTTCCTGGATGGTAAGGAATTGCGAAATTGTAAACCGTGATTAATTATAACCATATCCTCTATCTCATGTTTAATTCCTTATGAGATAATATAAATTTCAATTTTTTTTTGAATGTATATATTTCACATTTTACATCATAGAGATGATGCCTCCAAATTTTTAAAGAAAAAAACAATAGCATCTAATTCCATCTCATTTTTAGGGAAATTTAAATCATGAGGTTTCAAATGACATGAAGCATAAGCAATTACCTAATAATTTTACAGTAGGACACAACCAAGTCCTTTCAACAAAGAAACACATTAGATAAAAAAAACTCACCATTTCTGGAAGGTAGTTCCAAAACAAGAGCATTCACCAATCTCATTTTCAATTCTTGAAAACAATCATCACATTCCATTGTCCTGATACACATAACACCTTTTTTAGTATACTTAGTCAGTGGGATAGATAACCATGAAAATTTCTCAACAAACCATCAATAATATCCTTAAAAACCAAGAAAACTACGAATATTGTTTATACTTGTCGATATTGTCCATTCTTCCACAACTTTTTGTTAGTTGGATCAATAGTTATATTATTTTTTGAAACAATGTGACGAAGGAATGAAATTATTTGTAACCAAAACTCAAACCTTATTAATTTCCCATACCATATTTTTTTTTCAAGACAACCCGTAAATGGAATTCATGTTCCTATATACTTTTGGAATATAAAAAAATGTCATCAATAAACAAAACCAAGAACATATCAAAGAAACTTATAGAAAATTATATTCCTTAAATCCATGAAAACAACAGGTGCATTTGTTAAACCAAAAGGTATAACTACACATTCATAATGTTCATATCTAGTAAGAAACATAGTCTTCAGAATGTGTGATTCCTTTAATTTCAACTAATTGTAACCCTACCTCAATTCAATCTTCGAAAAATACAGATCCCCCAAAAGATGATCAAAATAATCATTGATATGAGGAAAAGGATACCTGTTATTAATAGTGATATTATTTAAGGATATATAATCAATGAAAAGTCTCATTGAATCCTATTTATTTTTAAAAAAAAATATCGGAGAACCTCACATTGTTGTTCTAGGTCTAATTAAACCATTATCCAAAAACTCCTCCAAATTTTTCTCTAACTAATAATGTTCAATTTGAGCCATTAAAGTAGGGGGTTTTGAAATTATCATAGCATCATGAAGTAAGTAAATAGTGAATTCAACTTCCCAATCAGGTATAATACCAAGAATCTCCTTAGGAAAAAGAATGAAGATACCCATTTACTTCTGGAACATCATTAATCTGAACCATTCCTTTATTTTCAACAATATGTTCTAGGTAACATTCATTTCCATATTTCTATAGTTTATCATCTTCCTGATATGTTATCACAAGTGATGGTTTATTATTGTAGATGAATTGAAATTCATTCTGAAAAGAATCCTTTTTAGCTCTCCTATCAATCTTTGCGTGGTAAAAAGAAAGTCAATCCATAACCAAGGTAACATCAAACTATACTAGAGGTAAAACAATAAGGTTTTCTGGTAGATTCTCTCTGCACACAAGGACGTGAAGGTTCTTATAATTTCTTTTTTGTCTCAACATTTATTCCTACTTTTTTTTACCATAAGTCAAAGATTAATATATTGAGATGGAATTACCAATATAAATTTAATTTTCAAATAAATGAATGAATGTGGAGACCCTAAATTAAAAAACACATAATCATAATCTGAATAAACAAATAGTTTACCTAATACTACTTCATTTGGATGCCCCGGCCTCTACAGAAGTAGTTAAAAATGATTTGACCAATACTTTCTTCTTGTAGTCCAGATGCTTCCCATCATTTTAGTTTTTCATCGGATGCTAATTTTCATAGTGACCCATTTCACTTCACTTAAAAAATTTCACTGAATATAAATCAGATTTTATCTTACCATGAAATTTAGAATTTTCATTGAAATTACGAGCCCTATGTCCCATTTTTTCACATCAGTATCACTTAACAGAATTCAAAATACATTCCCCCCTTTGATTTCACCACAATTATAACAAACTAAAAACTTAATTTTCTTACCATAAGTCTTTTTATGAGTTCTTACCATTTTTCTGCAACCTCGACCTCTTATTCTGTTTTTTTAAAGAACACATGATAATCTAAAAACTCACTTTCCACCTTCTAAGCACATCGAACAAGTTTTTCATAAATTTTAATCTCATGAGATGCTACATCTGTTCGATACTTTTTCTTTAATCCTGAGTAAAAATTATTGATTTTACAATCATGATCTTGTATGAATATAGAGCATACTCTGCTAGTCTAGTGGGTTTCTCTTCATAAGCAGCCACTGAGTCATCCTCTTGTATCAATTCCAAGAATTTTTTTCCCATCCTAATTCAAACCGACATAGAAATTTTTTTCTCAAGAATCATTCATTTTAATTCATCCCAATAATGAGCAGAAATCTCCCCACTACCCATAATATTTTTAACTATCGACCAATACATTTCGGATTTACCTTCAAAACAGTGAAAAACGAGACTATCCTTTTGATGTTCTGAACACCCCCTGAAATTGAAAATATTTTATAGTGCTTTAATCCATCCTTCATCTAGCACAATTTTAGATGATCCCCTGAATGACATGGGATGTTGCCTCATGAAATGACCTACTATATAAATGTTCGAATGTGATTGATCTAGTTGATCTCATGAATGTATACCACCACCATATATAGCCATAGTAAACTATTCCATCACTGCCACAATCTATTCAGTTTGGTTCAAGCCATCTCAGGTTGCTGATTTGGATTGTTTTTTTCTCCTAATACCTCCCATAAAAGCTGCCATGTTTCCTCTACAGAAAACCATTCGGAACAGAAAAATATCATAGGCGAGGAAACATGGTAATATTTAAATGATAATTTATTAATTTGTTGATAATAATATAAAAATACCCTAACACCTAAATTTTTCTAAACCTACATTTGATACCAACTATAAGGCCCCATCCATAGAAAATTACTTAACCATGAGTTAAATCAATAATTAACATTATGTATCTTTCTATGTTTAGAGTTTTTGAGGATTAGTCCATAACTATTACATTACATCTCAACTATTACAAAGTAGATAGTTCTAATCTATATCAATTTTTTCATAAAATAAAAAATCATAAAAGAAAACATGAATTAATTTTATAAAATATAAATTCTTGAATTATTACTTTCTCTAACCCTTTATTATACCCTATTAAAAACATTTCAAAAACATTGGATGAGTATAAAAATATAAATAACAGTTATAAAATAAGGAAATAAAACATTAGTTCATCAAAACATATAATCAATAAAATCATCCTTTTCAATCATAAATCATAATATCATTAACATACCTCATGAAAAAATAAGATATGTGAGTAACAAATAGAAATCATAAATTATCAAGGAAACTTTTTGCATCCATAACATACTTGCATTGTAGCTTTCACATTTACGTGGGGATTTATGTTTGGAACACCCCTCATAGTATATTCCATTAATATCTTAGGAAAAACATTAATATTTACCTCTGACATGATACCCAATCCATTGGAGAGCTATCTCGGGCTAACCCACCCTAGGTTTAACATAGAACCACCCATATACAAAAACATTTCCCATGATACATAACATAATCATAATACATAACACAAGAATAAATGAAAGTTAAAATTTCAACATTGTAATAAGAATATATCAGTTCAACATATTGAAATAAATAACCCATTTTAAAAACCATTTTCAATACCAAAAGACGTAAAAAGAGTATATGGTATTTACTTTCCTTTTAAAAACATTACCACTTGTCAAGGAATCCAAATATCCAATAATGCTCGCGATTGTGGAAAGGTAGTTGTCATTGCCTACATTAAAATGAAATATTCCACTTGTAATTTAGTAAAACGATTTGTATAAAATATATTTTTTTGAATGAAATTCAAATTCAATGTGTTTATATAAACCGTATAAAGAAAAATCTTGAAAATATCAATGTATGCCTCAATGAAAATAGATTGAGATTGAGTCCCTTTCCTCAAGTTTGACATGTCTAGTATGTTCCTTGTTCATCCTGAATAATAAACATAATATAATTTATACTAACATAAAAAACATATTAAATTTTATTATTCCGATTATGTCGCTAATTACCTTGATATAACAATTAGTTAATTATTTGAGTTTATATTGTACATTTTCTGGTTGTTCAAAAATTGAGTAAACAATGAACTTGTTATAATTACAAATTGACCATGTGGTCAAAAATATATTATCTAAAGAATAAAATTAATGATATATATATCATATATATCATATATATCCAATATATATGTATTTATAATATTCCATATCATTTTGATATATGAAAATGAAATGCACTGTTCATGGAGACGGTAAGTTGTACGTACGTTTGAACGCAAATTTCATTTATTTTTTTTAAAATTTTAATGGAATGAAAACAAAATGATACAAGGGTATATTATTATTCTAATATAAAATAATAGTTTATATGTGCTACATAATTTCATTAACACCATCCTTTATACGTTCCATGTATGCTATTAACTAGTCATATCACTTTGTGGGGGAAGTAGTCTGCACTTCCTCATATGAAATTAGCATATTTATTCAACACAAAAATCATAATAGTATGATCTAAATGAGAATTAAATAATAATAGAGAAAAAACAAATATCATATAAAATTTTAGTTCCATCATAATGGCCATCATGTATGGTGGTAGTGGAAAATCGAACAATCATCATTTTTTGAGGCAACAGTTCAACGTACACAAAAATAGAATGTTTGTATCCATTAGTTTGAGGGGTGTGTAAGTGTAGATTGAAACATTATAATAAAAACAACCTATTATATTAATGATATTGGTTTTGTTATATAATCAAATAATAATAAGAGTATAGGGAATGGAGAAGAAAAATAATGGAAAGAAACTTGAGAGATGAGGTTACCTAAAATCGTGTAACTTATTTTGATTTGAGTCAAAGGGCTCTCTTAAATAGACTTTGTCAAAGAGTAAGGATTATAAGTAGAATATATGTATTTTTGGATATTATTTGAGAAGATTTTAGACAAGTATATTTTCTTGATATGTGTGAGTAATGGGTTAGAGGTGGTGTCCTTTTATAAGAGGGGGAGGGGTTTTTTTATGAATGTTTGATTGTATAATTTTATTATAAAATGAATTTCGATTTCTAAGGGTCTAAAACTCATTAAATTAAAATATATTATGATATAAGTCGAAATAAAATCATCCTATAAGAATTGGACTGGTTTTTTATATTTTTTAATCAATATCTTTTTTATTTAACCATTTCTTAACTTATTTAAATTTTTCCAAATCTTCTGGTATATTTGTACAATATGGTTAGTATATGTACTATAAAATTTCAAGATACCCAAAAAGTATATTTAATTAAATTTTTAAGAGAATATATTTCATTTTGATAAATCATCGATTTTCATGACTATTTTATCATATAATAAAATATTAATTTATTTAGAAACTCATTTTTGTAAATTTTTATACTATTCATATCATGAGTTTTTAAAAATTCATAAAAAAACGATCAATTATAAAATACATCAATAATTAAAAGATAAAAAGTCATAATAATCCCTAAAATTTTTTGATAGCATGAAAAGTTTAAATATCAATTTATTATAATACGTATACTCTCATTTATTTAAAACATTCATTAATGAGGTAATCATTGCATCATCATTGTTTCATAAATAAATTCCTTTATTTGATGTCTAAAAACTATAAATAAACAACCATGATGTAGGATGTATTTCTATATTTCTATTGACTATTTATAGTCGAAGATATCAATTATATAACTCCACAATAAAATGGTTTTAGAAAAATAATACATGTTTTTGATATTATTATTTTAACTTTAAATATAAAATTATTAATGTAATTATCTTACCCAACTGGAATCCAAAGGAAAAAATTTATACCCAATGATTTTATTTGGTCATCCATTCTCGTACAATAAGGTTATGATTAGTGTTATGATGATTTTATATTATTATAATAATTTTTTTACCATGAATTGCCCTATTTACCATTAACCGAAGAAAATAAAAATCATACATTACTATTCATCAAAAATTATTTTCATCTCATTGAACCACATTTTACATAATTATGAAATACATGTATGTATGATTTTTAAAATTCAATTTAAAGAAATGGTAAAAGTTCATTTAAATGAAAAAGTCTGTTTTTAACTACTATGTAGTGTTTTTCACAATTAATCAAAAAATTAAACATTTTCAAAAAAATAACAAAGACTAACTCAAAGATAATTTTGATATTACAAATTCAAAAATGATGTCAATTTTACCAAATTAAAATAATATAATTTTCATTAATTAATTTAAAATTAATTTCTGTTGTCAAAATAATAAAGCGTATTTTTAGGAAGTAAAACCATAAAAAACATTGACATGTGTCTATGTCCAATTTCAAAGTGAAATTACATGAAATTAACATGATTGGTTCAAATTGTAAAAATATAATCCAATTACACTTTAAAACCATTTAAAAAGATACTGTATCCATATAAATATATTAAATGAAAAGATAGTTTTGACATAAAATGTAGTATTTTTTACTATTCATAAAAATGAACTTTATTAGAAAAATACCAAAATTTTACCCAAAGTAAATTTTGATATCCTACATCTAAAAAAATGTTTATTTTTTCAACTAAAATATATAAATGATAAAAAAACAATATTTAAAAGTGGTTCTTCCTCAAAAGGTGGTAAAAATAACTCATAAAAATATTAGAGTATTTATGCTTGAAATTAGATTTATTCTTATATTAAACCTCTCAATTTTATTGTATAAATATAAAAACATATAAAAAATAATTTAATAATAATATGGTTATTTCTGTTCATTCCCTCAAATAAAACATCTAGGCATCAACTACCATTTAAAATAATAATATTATATTATTAATTTTTTTAGTATGACTCAAAATTGTTTGAAGCATTATACTTCGGAGAATACCATTGTTGCATGTCGAATAAACCATAAAACATTGAATCAACATTAATTAAAATTAATATTTAATTCACAAATATTAATAAATAAGGAAATTTCATATTTGTTATTTCCCTGGGATATTACATTACCAATGTTTTCCTTACAGGTATTAAACATAGATAAATTATTTTTTAACTAGATATTTATAAATTTATTTTTACAAGTAAATTTTTATCATCTGTGGTACTTGTATTCTAACTAATATTATAAATATCATTTTATAAAAAAATTGTATTTCAGTTATATTTATCTATATCATTTGAAGTATCATTTCAATCAAAATTAGTTTAGTCTATCTCTATTGAAATTTATGATATATAAGTAGTAAAACTAAAAAAACATTATTTTGTTTTCAAATGTTATTTTTGGTCAATATCATGTTTTTCTTAAAGTTTAAAATTTTATCTTTCTAATAATTTTAAAATATAGATACATATTCAAAACTATGAAATGATATATTTTATTTAGATGGATATGATACCTCATACGATATGTATAACTATTATCATTATCACTATCAAGATATTTTCCATTCGAATTATGTTTTTCCAAATATTTGAAAGATACATTTTATATAAATATGTTATCAATCATCATAATCTCATCATAGAATCAAAAATTCTTTTTATATTCACTTCTACTATTAGAATAATTTTCTCATGAACTATCTCCACCACTAGAACTAAATGATTCAAAATATTTCAGACTCTTATTTTTCATGTGCTTATAGTACTTTTTATAATTTTTATCAGAATTCATGCCATTATTATATCTCCTTTTCAAATTTAGATATTCTGGTCTCATATGCCAAGATTTATTACACTCCTTACATAATACATCTAAATAATTTCTCATACCACTTGTTTCATTTTTATTCTTATTATACCTGTATTAGAAATAACTTTTCCAACTATCTTCTTCATCCTATTTTAATGATTAGCAAATTAATTTCCAAATTGTTCTGAAAAACTACTTTCAGACTCAAGAACAACATTCTTCTTCTAATAAGACTTTAAAACATTCTCATTTGAATGGAAATTATTAGAAACATTAGATGTTTTAGTGAATGAAACTCCTCTATTATTATTTTTCATCTTCTATGACTCTCTTTTCAAATAAAGATTTTATTTCATTAGTGTTACTATCTACACATACATATTTAGATGAGTAATTAATCTAGTATCATATAATGAATTCCTCTTATACAACCATTCTCTAGGAATGATTTCGATAATTTTTTAAAATATGATATCATCAATAAGATTTTTCTCTCAAATATATTGTAAACTATATATAATATTCATAAATATTTAACAAATATTTTCAATAGTTTCATTATGTATAAAATAAAATTCTCTATAATCAGCATGAAGAATTGCTCTTCTAGTGTCAATAGCCTTTAATTTTCCAAAATGTGTTACCTACAATTTCTTCCAAATACTATTATAATATTCAAAATATGAAATATTAATATTTATGTTTCATATAAAATAACATAAAAAAGTATTCCACACCCTATAATTAAACAGATATTATGGTTTCTCTTTATTTTTAAATGAAGAGACTTCCATCTCTAGAATCATGTAGTTAACAGTAAATACAATAAAATTATAAAAACAATATTTATAAAAACATACTTGATCTTTTCTCTCCAATACTAATAATCATCACCATCAATAATTGGTGTTCTACTATGATTCATATTTTTTAGTGTTTCATCTTTTAAAAATTTCATAATATAGAAACCAAACAATATTTACAATTTACACTTTAGTGCAATAAAAATTTGTAAACAAACTCTTTAAAAATACATTAAAAACATGAATTATAATAATAAGAGTGAAA
Source organism: Viscum album (assembly GCA_963277665.1). Taxonomy (NCBI): domain Eukaryota; kingdom Viridiplantae; phylum Streptophyta; class Magnoliopsida; order Santalales; family Viscaceae; genus Viscum; species Viscum album. The sequence goes on from OY728133.1 coordinate 674,945,575, forward strand.
AATAGAAAGTAAAGAAGTATAAACCACATTGATACCAATTAATGGACTTTAATAGTATACAATAGAAACAAGAGTAGGGAATTTTGTTCAAAAACATTAAACTAATGAAAACCCAATCCTATTTAATTTTTTTAGAATATCTATACATCAAATGATTAGTGTAACATTTATCAGACTCAGAATGTGTCCAATAAATTAGAGTATTAATGTTTTAATAAAATAATCATTCTAAAAAAAATTCTTAGTATAAAAATATAACATATTGAAATAAGTAAAATACATAATTACAAAGGTATGTATAATAACTAATAGAAACATTATAAAGGAATGAATACAGTTTAACCATAGTGTAATGGAATTTAATATCCATGTTTGATGGTATCCACCATTTAATCCAAATTTTCATGTCTATATATCTTTACCAGAATACCCTTGATCATAATGATCAGAATTAGCGATGTCTTCCTATCCTAAGAATCCTTTTATCATCCTTAGGAATCCCTTAATCTTAAAATCCATCCAAAACAGAATACAAATGAAAACCCCTATTCTAATTATTTTCAAATCTCTCACATTGAATACTTATAAAACTAACTCTAAGAAAAATTTATAAAGAAAATGTTACCGGTGGTTACAACAGAGGAGAATCTAATATGGGTTGAGTTCACAAAATAATCGACAACTAGCTCCTTGAATGCACTTATATTTATTGGAATCACTCTAAAGATCATATTTTCATGATTCTAGTGGTGGGTTTCAATTGAATTATATTATATTCAAATGAAATATCATCAAATTTTATCACCATTCAATGTTGTTCTGGTAGAACCATTATAATGATGATATAATTTATTTTAAAAATTTGATATTATAATGACGATGTTTATTAACTACTTATTATAATTGAATAAACTAATAGTTCGATGGATTAAAATCTCTCACACATATATTCTAAAATTTTTCACTCTTATAGACTAAATTTCATTATACTAATAGATTACAGATCATCACACCAATATATTACATTTAGTTACACTAATAGACTAAATATCATTACAGCGATAAGTTAGATATCTTCACATTGATAGATTGGAAATTTTTATACTGATGGAAAAATTTTAGGTCATTCCAATGGAAATCCGCAAGGTAAATCCAATGGACAAGGCTTATATCAATCCCATAGGATGGAGTTTAGTCAGTCTGATGGATTGAAATTGTATGGAAATTTCATGTTCATATTGTTAAGAACTATTCCTATATTTCATATAATATGTTTTTTTCTATAAAAATATTTAAAAAACATGGGAAATATATATTTATTAAAAAATATAATTTAATTGTTTGTTGTTATTTTAAATATTAACAATATAAAGAGTGGAAGGTATAATTTCAACATAGTAAACCAAAAAATACAAAATAATAAATTAATAAAACTTATATAAATATCCATGAAAAAATAAAAAGGAATGAAATGTGATGAATGAATGAAAATAGAAGATGAGATCATCCTGGATCATAAGACATTGATTTCTTATAGTTGGGGATAAATACCCACCAAAGTATGATCAATTATATCTACATAAAATCTTCTAAAACCATACGACATACAAATGGTCAAATGATTTTAATGTAATTAAAATGTTGGCATAAATTTTTAATAAAACAAAAAAATAACAACATTTTGGATTGAAGGTATAATCATGCCTTAATGAAGGACTATTATAGTTTTCATAGAGTGACATCCACCAAAATTATTGGGTAATTCCACATTAATTTTGATAGAAAAATCATCATATTACAGAACCAATGATGGCTCTATGAAAGTAAATCCTCCAAGAAGCACAATATGATTCTCAACCCTCTCCCTTAGACCTGATACACCACAAACAAAACCATGACACAACCATAAAATCCATAGTTCAATAATATATGGTACAACTAAGGAATGTTAAACCCCTTACCTACACCAATATTAATATAAAAACTTCCATTATATAATATTTTCCAATTTCATTCACACTATACTAATTTTTACCCTGATGAAATATAGCTTTCACTAATAAACCAATTAATTTATTAAATAATTCCTTAAACTCCATGATGAAACTCTATCCTCATTTCACAATCAAAATCATCAAGGTGAAATGAACTAGGCTATAACAAATCAATTTATTTAGAAAATTTACCACATGATAACACATAATGATCTCAAAATAGTCTTGGTTAATAGCTGAAAAATTAGCTAACCCTCCCCCCATTCTCTTTCATATATCCTCCTTTATGCCTTCTATACACCTCCAACACCGATTAAACTAAATTTAAAGCTTCATGTGTATCAATTCATGTTTTTATTAAAAAATTATGTTGCATAACTTATTCAAACAAAAATGATACTATAAAAATATTTTCTTAAGATAAAATTCTATATTATCTGAAAACATTAATATATTATGATAAAAAAATTTATACATCATTATAATAATTAAAATAAGAATAAAACATCATATAAATAAAAATACAAAAACCATGAAAGCATAATTCTTATGATTTACGTGAAGTTCATTATCATTGAAATAATATAAGAAAAAAGTTAAAACATTATATTTATGGTAAACATTTTAGGGATAAATTAATGAAAATTATGGATTAATTTTAGTGGGTCATTTAAGGTGATATATAGGAATGTAATTTTTTTTATATACATAAAGTCGTTGATTATGTCTATGATCATATGGGGGTTGGAAAGCTGTTCATTAAGTGTACTTATATCGAATATTTATATTGATGATTTTATAATAATAATGTAGAATATTTTTCATTTGATTTTAATTTTTTATTTTTCAATTAATTAAAATAAAATGATATAATTTCAGTTCTAAAATACAGTTTATTTTAAATATTTTTTATTAACTATGTTTTTTATTATTTTTTTACAAAAGAGAATTATATGAATTAGATGGCATGATTAAATATATTTCATGATTATAAATGAATACTATTAAAATAATTATAAATTAATAATATTTTATGGATTATTTTTTAAGGAAAAATATTATATTTAAATGCAATTTTTATTTTATATTATATATTTTTAGTAAAAAGTTATATTTCACATATTTGGAGTATATAATTTAAATAAATGTTTTGTGTATAAATATACATAATAACTAAACATTAAAATATTATAAATTGTTATGTAATATGAATAATGTCACTTTTATTCATAAATTATTGTTTTTTAAATGTATTTAATTATATTATATATTATAATTTTTAAAAAATAAATATTTCATTGTTAAATGATGATTAAATAAAAATAAAATGTTTATTGGTATAAAATATATTTAAAAACACATGTGATTATTATTAATTGTTAAAAGATAATAATACAAATAATTAATGGTTTAAATGTTATTTTTCAACAAAAAGAAAATTGAAAAAATATATTACTATTTTCATTTAAATGTAAAATTTCATATAATTTTAATTTCAATTTGATTTAATGGACTCATAATTTTGAATCAAAACAGCTAAATTAAGAAATTTGGATTATATTACTTCTTTGGTAAAATAATAATTATCATAGTAAATAATTAAATAAAATAAAAATGGTATCATTAAAATTTATTATATTTAAATAGATAAAAAGTCATTCCATAGGTATATTCTTATTTTTGAGAGTCAATATTGAAATTAAAATCAATATTTACTCAGAAAACTCTATTAACTCTTATGTTATTCAATATTTTTCCATCATCTAGCTGAACATTATAAAAGTGTGTCCCTTAATTTGAAAGATAAAAGCACCCAACCTGTAAAAAAATTTAAACCACACATTTCCATTGATAATATGACCTACCACACTAAGTCCTCACCTAAACCATCATTATTCATAGTGTTCTACATCAATCCCAAGTCCAATAGGACATGGATATGTGACTATCACTGAGTAAGAATATCTAAAATAATGGAAGGACTTATAATATATAATAACATAAAATATACATATATGAAATGTATAAAAATACTCGAAATACAAAAAAAATAGAAATAATGATATCAGAATAATACAATACATGGATGATATAATATCAGAGTTCTACAAAGATAATATGTAAATACTCATAATGAAAATAGGAAATATACTCAACCAAAAACCAATGAAAAAAACCAACATAAGAAACTATGGTGAAGATATTATAGTAATATTTAAAATAATGAATGTCTCCCTCTAATTTCAAATCTCAACACTAATATTCTCTTCCAACACAACAACAACCATGGTCACCACCAGGAATCCACTACAGACAATATATATGAGTTACCCATCCACCAAGAACATCTCTAACCTATGAATTTTATACATAGGAAAAACAATGTTGGAATGAATCTTATGTATGGGTGGGTTTAAAAATACTGAGTATGATTCATAGAAACTGCAATGGATATACTAACACATAATACATCACAAAGGCAATGGAACTATGGAGTAACCTTGGTGATACAAGAGATGTAAATTATTATTTTCTATATAATTTGACATATATACTCATATAGGCCTATAAATAATAATCCCAACATGTGAAGACTCATTCTAATAATATAAAAATTGGGAAAAATATCCAAAAATAGTATAAATCCATTCAATATTGAAGATAATTGCACAATATTATATTACACCTTATAGTAAGACTTGGGGATCCTATGGTGTAGTAAGTAATATGGTATCGTAACATCCTAGACATCCTTTCAGACCACCTCTAGAAACCATAAATAATAACCAAATAATTGATGAAAAATGGGTTTTTGTTTAGTGGGCACCCCACAGTATCATCCCTAACCACTAACACCATTTTTAATCTAGTATCCCTTTGGGAACCTGTGAAAAGGATAGATGTTGGCAATTGGAAAATTGGCCCCCAATTCCATAACCACCTAGGGTATGAGTATATACAAATCACCTCATAGATAACCATAGTGGGGTACTTGTTCATTACTAAGGTGAAGTAAATAGTATATTGGGTTATAACTGACACCAGTGGAAGACATGCGATATGATTAGAACAAAAAAAAAGAACACAATATATAAAAGGAATAATTTTAAATTGAATTAGTAATATAAGGATAATACACCTCACCAATCTGTACATAGTAAATGATGGGGGGGATTCATCAAAATAATTGAATTCTATAATAATCAATCCCAATAATTGTCATTAGATTTATGGGGAAAATTAAAAATTCAACCTATCTTGGCATGCAAAAAACACTGAATGAGTAAATAGATCATTGTATTGTTATATATGTGGAAGCTAAATTTGGAATGGATATTTATTTATAAAAAAATATATTATTTTGATAGAAAATATGTATTTAGTCATATGATTGATGAGAGGTTCTATGTGACGGGACTTGGAGATCATGTAAGAATCCAGAATAAATTATCACTTATTAGTGCTCAATCATTTGTCTTGATATCATGATCATAATGTCTTAAATAGACTATCAATACAATATTATTATAATATGTTATAATCGAAACAAGATTCAATAATAATAATATTATTATAACATTTTTTTATTTTAAAATTATATATTTGATAACAAGGGATTAATGAACCCCCCCTCTTTTCCCCTTTTTAGTTTATCTTTTATTCTTTTTTAAATAAATTGACAATAGGGATGGGGGAGGCTTGAAAACACACAACACCACTTCCCTCAAAAAAATGTTATATTTCATAGGATCTACCTTCAGTATCCTCATTTCAACAATGCAATTGGATACTACTACATTTGAACCCTTAGCTAATGGATTATTCTATACCACCAAACTAGAACACCCACGGCTCCACATCCATCACCTCTTCATGATACTCATATTATATTATATTCATTGTTTGAGATCATCACCCATAAAATGACTATCATAACTGATAATGGCCTAACACACTACCAAAAATGATCGACCCTCAGGTTGTCAACCTCCAAATAGCTACTTGTGAGTTGCAGGATAGGAGGATGTGGGGGAGATGAAAATTAATTGTGATTATCTGGGCATTCGTCATTGAAACGCTAGTAAATAAGGACATCAATTAACCAGGTTTATGGTTATGTTAAAATATCATTATAATAATCAATATATAATTAAATTTAAATCATAAGGAACATGGGTTTAAAATTAAATGAACAATTTTGATTTTTTAATGAATAGATAATTCATTTATCTGATCCAAAAAATAGAAGTAAATCAATTAACACAAACAATTCCAATGATTAATCCATGAATAATGATGAATAAAATAAATCATGTAGCCTTAACATGATGTGAAATATTTTTAACATCGATCCATCATGTCATAAGTAGTTTTGTTCATTCCCGATAAGGATTTAGTTTCAATTACATGATCGGTTTATCATGTCACCATGATCCATCCATATCGTATTCCTCTGTTATTGGGTATTCGAAATAATAAAAACTAGTTCTCCCTTGTATAGTACAAAATATGGATTATATATGACTTATACAAACACTAACTACTATAAATTTATCTGTTAAATATTTATTTATTTATTTATTTATTTAATCAACCATGTTGTCCTGAACCCTATGACCCGATATGAACTCATATAAGAGTTCCATTGTGTTAAAACCTCATTTATAAATTAAATGTTTCAATATTTTTTAACATAACACACTCTATTTATGATATATTTTCATTCCATCAAAAGTAAAAATTAACTAAAAATGTATGTTTAATAATTTTTTAATAATTCATGGTTTCACCTATGATTATGTGATATCTATATTTTGTGGTAAACACCACACACCAAATTCAATTATGCCATTCAATAGCATTTCCAATGTCATCTGATAGGTTGAATTTACTGATTTACACCTAGGAGGGACACAATAATCTGAAAATATAAATTGAGAAAATTCAGATTGATAAAATCATAGTCCACTATATTTGAATTTTTATGAATATTTTCCAAAATTAACTCCAATTAATGTACCATCTCACAATGGGTATCCTTTAGTTCCAAGAATAATTCCAAAATCCCTCATTCTTTTTGAAAATTTTTTAATAAGGGGGGAATTCATCAATTTATGTATATATACTTATGAACCTCATTCAATTTCATTCCCATATTAACTCCTTGAAAATGTTATCAAAAACTATAATTATTTTCTATTAACGTCGTCAATCTTGTTAAAAACATGTTAATATTATACATCTTGATGCTCATATTCATTTATTAGTATAGGATGTTCTTATTTCAGTCAGTTCAACAAAAAACATGAATGATGCTATATTATCTTCATTATTTACTTCATGCATGGGTCTATATACATAATGGGTTGTAATATATATGATATTGAAGAGTAATTATCTTTTAATTATTCTTTTTCAAGGGTAAAAAAAAATTATTGTCAGTATAAAGTAACTCATTATTATTTTTAAAATTAAACAAATCATGCATGTTTTGAATTCCATTCATATATACCATGCATGTGTCATCCATTAAATGAACATGGGGATATATAAATCACAATAAAACAATGTTTCCAAAATTTTGAATATTATAAATATTAACTTTTCATCAAAGGTCAATTATTTACATTTCAATTTCATAACTCATAGGAGACAATCAAAACTTAGAAACTGATGATGAAAATAAAATATAACAATTAATATATATATAAGTTAAAGAAATTTTTTTTTGGGATAGTATAAAATTAAATATTTTTATGTAATACTCTAAAATAATATATAATTTTTTTATTTGAAATATATAGGGGTTAAATCACTTTTTTTGGAGAATATGTATGCATTTTATATTTAAATCCAACAATTAGTTATTTTCCTATAGTTGTGATGTGAATTCACATGTATTTTCGCCTTTTCCTTTCTCTTTTATTAATAATACATAAAAGTTCACAATTTTAAGGGGAATTTTCTTTATCTAATATCTTTGTATATAATAATTTCACCTCCATGGATATATTATATACAATGTAAAAATAATATCATTATTGATACAGCTATTATTTATAAAGTTCTCTTTCAAGAGGTTTGGATTTTTTTAAAATGGTGTGACATTAATCTATTTAGCATAATTTTATTAGGTTTCTCACTCATTTATTTTATCCCACTATTTTTATGAGTTCCTTTACAATGATTACTTTGAATTTTATATTGATTCATTGATGTGATATTTTATTCACCTGCTAATTCCTCCTGAAAATTTTGATTTATTAATTAATGTTTTAGAATATGTTATCAATGTGTAAATGATTTTTATTTTGATTATTTATTTATTTTCTATTATTATTAATAATTGTTTTTAATCAATGTTAATATCCTTTAATGATTCTCATATTTCAGGAAAAATATGTTTATTGCAATATTCCACCTTTATCTTGATAATTTTTTTTGGAATTTTGAAGATTTTTTGGAAACCTATTTCACTCCCATAGGATAAATATTAATTTTTGAATTTATGAATCATTTCATGTGACACTCATATTTATATTTTATCATTATATAATGTCCAGGATATGAATTTAATATCCTTCTAATTAATTGGAACAATAATATATCGAATAAATTTTTGTTATATGAAATATGGGAGCTTATCTAATTCTACTATTGTATGGGAAATGTCCTATCATATCCCCTACCTCCAAAGATGCCCCTCCATATATGGAAATGGAGAAAGTGAGATAATTACCCCTGATTCCCACCTCCAGTTGGCCCTGGGGTGCAGACCAGCACCATGGCATTAGAAATATCACAAAATGGGAGGCATTACACTTTTTATAATAACTAGATCAGGAGATAAGATGTATCAATCTCAAGAAACACCATGATATGCATTTTAAAAAAGAAAAAAAATACACCCCACATAAATGTTTAGTGTAAAACATCTATAAATACAATATAAATCTCCCATGTTAATATAACGGTACAAAAACTAAGCAGCGACACAACAACTATTCCAAAAAATGAGATAGTGAGGTCCATCAAGGTTCACGTAATATACATGGAAACATGAAAATATTTTTAAATTTTTAGGGTGTGTATAAGAGTATAATCCTTAGGGAAATTCCAAGTCACTCTCACATGAGTTCGAGAAGTAGACAAATTACCCTGTGAGAAAAACAGTAGAAACTCAAAATCAACTAAAAATGTATTCTATTAACACCAACATCATCAAGGATTCATCACCAAATAATGAAACTAATGTAGAGTAATGTAGAAATAACATCTATGGTAGGGTACCATACAATACTTCCAACTTGTTAACAACACATTCCTAACATCAAACATTCTGATTCTACCATTCTCTTCCAAAACCCATGCTCTCACAACCTTCCTGCACCCACCTTGTCCACATACCACATCATGCCTGAAAACACCTGGGCCACAACCACATCACAACCCACCTATAGACACTTGATCCAAAAAACCAAATCCTCATCCTGAAGACACTTGGGAAGGTACAGCATATCTCATCAAAAACACATCTGGGATGCACACCTTCCTTGAAGACACATGAGCCCCACAACCACACCACAACATACCTAAAGAATCTTGGGCTACAAATTCCTGGAAGATGGATCAGAGAAGATCGAATAACTAGTCATCCATCCTCCAACTGAGATGTTGGGAATGGACACCCTCCTCCAAAAAAAAGGGGTATTCGGCACGTAGTGCTCATCATAGGTGGTGTTCATATAGAAATCACAAGGAAATGTATGTATATATATAGGTACCAAACACTCACCCCAAACAATGGGTTTTAAAAAAATACCAAACCACACCCAACATCCCTTGCTGCCACCTTTAACGCATAACCGCACATCCAGCCAAACACTTAATTCATAACCATATCCAATTCATCTAACCAAATATTAGTCTGTATTAAGAAATTCATTCATTTATTTATTCTATCCATACCTAGGAAACTACCAAATACAGCACACGACAAGTAACATCATAACCCATAAACACATCACAAAAGTTATTGGAAACTCCAGACAAAAGGCTGGTGAATGGTAACATCATCCATCTTCATAATTTTCCCTCCAAAACCATAATAATTATCCCCACTATAGGAAATGTTGCACATACTACAAAAAAATCATAACCATATTGAAGTTCAACTATAACTCCACTTTATTGAACACCATTCTAACTGTTGCCATCATAATTCATCTATGTATTATCATTATATCATTCTTCTCCACATCAAAACCCCCATAAAATCTCATCACAAAAAAATAGGTAGTCCCGGTACATAACAATACCACACCTAGTAACGTAAACATTGAACAACCAAAAACTGAATCCCTTCTACCCAACCACTTCCCAGATGTTGTCCCACTTTATAAAAAGTTCATTAATTCCACAATAAAACAAACTGTCAACTTAATATACCATTAAACCACATGTAACACCCCATAATAACAATCCGACTCTTATCCATATCACCACACAACCATTTCAAAAAAAAGGTTGAACAAAACCATACACATCACACAACCACACCAAACAGTAAAGCATATTCATATTTAGAAACCCTATTTCTTTTATTCTACATTGAAAATTCAGTGGTGATCATAAATCATTTTGATCCTATGGAATCCAAATATTTAACCATGTGTGAAAGGTTAAATAAATTTATAATTTCATCAATTCGAAAATAAAACGACAACAAATATTCACAAGTCAAACAGGTGTGAAAGCAGAGTCCACCAACTGCCATGACTTTTAGAAGGCATAAAACCCTTACAAAACACAACATGGATCAAGGATACTATATTTAACTAAGAAATAATCATCATCATCTTCAAATTCTATAATTTATTACAAATTATTATCTTCAATAAATTTTGGATCAAAATGTATTCACAAGGGTACATGAAGGAATCCACCCCACATGATGCACAAAAGAAAGAGAGATAAATGAATCCCTACATGGAAAAACAAATGACCAATAACTTATCCATAGGAGAAAAATAGGGGGTCATGAATGTCGAAGGAAATACATCATGGAAAACAGAATCCATTACTATATAACATATAAAACTCCTCAGGGAAGAATGGTTTTTGGTGCACGATGAAAAAAATGAAGGGTTTAGAGGTAGAGAAGATCTAGGCTTTAGAAATTCTAGATCATATATCAAAAAAGGGGAACAATTTCAAGGGCCATTATAGTATGATCATGGTAATGAACATGTTTTTTGACTATTTCAAAGTCTCCAGAGTGTTATGATATTAAATATAAAATTAATAACCATATAAATTCCTTTAGAAACACTCAAACAATGCTTTAAACTAGATTTACGTCAAATAAGACATAAGAGGGGAGAAACTATTATAACTATGAAAAACTGGAAATTACGCACCTATGAGTGAGTCAACAACATGATTCACTGATGCCTGACTGACCAATATATGAGACATTGAAACTGACCCAGGGAAAAGACTCACCGATAGTAATTTGCTGATGTTACCCACCAACGCCTTACTCACTAATGCCCAACCTACCTATACCTCATCCTATCGACGGCTCGACATAATGATTCCTCGACCTGCCGACACCCTAAAACAATGACATCATTTCCTAACGATACTTACCTACCGACACTAAGCCATTGATTATTATTCACTGACCCGTCCTACCATTGGAAAAACTATATTTTTTGACAAATTTTCTAATGAGATACTATTGCCTCCCAAAACACCCCAAACCCTAGATTTTGAAGATGTAATAGAATAAAGAGTTATAGCACATTAAATTTGTTACCTATCAAAATATTCTCCCCCTTGATAATTCAAAACCAAACCCAAAAGAAAGATGGTTCCAAACAACCACCCTGTAAGATAGCTCTCAATGATAAACCACTATGTTTTGTTTGAAAACATGAGAGAAACCTCAACAACCAAGAACACCTACTCCCACTTCTCATAAAGAAAATATACAGAAGATACCTCACTCAATAACTAAATGTTTGGACACATTAATTAGGTAATTCCTTCCTCCATGTCAATATACAATCCACTCAGGCGATACTAAATCGCCCTCATTGGTTTAATCACATCATAATTAATGCATCTAAAACTAAGAACCAGCCCCCCCCCACATTACATGTCAGGACATCATCAAAAATTCCAGAACAAGGAAACTACTAATCTAATTGAAATCAATATTCATGCACTACATCACAACGAAATACACACAATAATAACTCATAAAACTCTATGTACTAGGAATTCATTTTCATGTCCCACTCCCAAGTACTATCCTCCAGGCCACCATGCCTCCACAACACAAGAACCAACGTAATGTTCCGCCATGTACCACCATATCTTGATGATCCTGGATCTCCACTGGTAGCACCACAAATGTTGTGTCATCCTAGATATCAAAGTCTCCATAGTAAATGATATATGAGTCATTGTGAAGATACTGTTGAAGTTGGGAGGCATGAAATATGTTGTGGATCCTCTCTAACTAAGGTTGAAACACCAACTATTATGAAACCTCACAAACTCAACCCCACACCTTGAATGGTCTAATGATCCTGTGAGAATTTTTCTCCCACCCTTATTGAACCTCTTATTACCACATCGAGGGGAAACCTTCAAGAACACATGTCCCCATACCATAAAGTTAAAGGGCCTCCTCCTACAATTGGATTATGACTTATTCATATCATGTGTTGTCTTAATCCTCCCACAAACAATCTACACCTTCTCAATCATTCTCTACACTACATGGGGTCAAAGAAAGGCTGCATCCCCAACTTATGTCCCACAAACGGTGAACAACACAATCTTCCCTAAAATTATTCAAAAGGATCCATGCCAATGGTAGAGTGGTGGATATTGTAGTAATAAAACCCTACCTAGGGTAAATTTCATACCCAAGACCCACCAATGTCCAAGATGCATGCTCAATATATGTCCTCCAATTTTCAGATGGTCCTCTCGATCTTCCCATCTATCTGATTGTGGAAATCAGTGTTGAGGCATTAATGAGTGAATTTTTTTTTTACAATATTCTATATAGATATGAGGTAAAACATATATCATAATCTGAAATAATGGATCTCATAAATCCATGTATCTGCACCACCTCATCCACATACCTATTTTCTATGGAATCCACTCTTCCTGACTCCTTATTTTCTATAAAGTGAACTGATTTCGTTAGTTGATCCATTATTACCTGGATTGCATTGCATCCTTTATGAGACCTAGTTAATCCTGTGTTAAAATCAATAAACATGTCATCCAACATCCACTCAGGGAAATCAAGGGGCTGCAACAAACTACTGGGAACATGGTTCTCACCCTTCACCTGCAGGGACACTAAGAACATTTCCACAAACTACATCACCGCACGCATTGTAACACCCAGAGATTTTATGAGAGAGATTCTTTTAAATTTATTTGATGTCTTGTGTTTTACACTACATAAAGAATATCATGTATTATATGCAACACTAACTTGTATTTTTTTACACAGATGAGAAAACTTCCGTGATATCTTGTGTTGTACGCGATACCGAGTTTCACTAAAAAACATTATATTTTTAAAATATAATTATTTAATGGGATATAAACTAGACATTATAAATAGTATTAAATTAATTTTTTATTTTATATAACATTAACAATCATCTTACAAATTTTCTAGAACAATATATGATAAAAAATTCAAATTTTTGGATAAGAGAATTATTTTTTAAGAAATTAATTTTTACTGCCTTTTGATGGTGCACCTATTTTAAATATAGTATATGAACCTTTTATATATATAATTTGAAAATATAAATTTTTTGTTTATATTGGGACAATCCAAAATTACATTGGATGTAATTTTTGGTATTTTTTTGATTAAATTCACATTTTTATTAATACTGAAAAATAACGTCTGTTAATTCAAAACTACCGTTTAAATGAATTTAGTTATGTAGTTAGATTATAATTATAATTGGTGTTAAAGTATAATTGGATTATAATTTTAAAATTTAATCCAATTTTGTTAATTTTAATTAATTTCACTTTCAAATTGGTCATAAATAGATGTCAATCTTTTGATAGTCATTACTTCCTAAAAACATGCTTTTTGGATTTGACAATGAGAATTATTTTTAATTTAATTAGTGGAACACATGTGTTTTGAATTTGGAATAATGGATTTAATATTTTGTATCCGGAGGTCCAGATTGTGTAAATAGGTACCTTTTATTTTTTGACATTATTAATAGTAACTTCACTAATTATTTTATTCATCATGGTTAAAGGGTAAATCTGGTAAATAAGGGTAAATAAATAATATTATAATAATATTGAACTACCCTAACACATGTCTTAATATTATTTTATGAGATATTTCCGACCATCTTAATCATTGGGTTGATTTTTGGAGCCAATGGATTCACTTGGGTGTGAAAATAACATTTTATAAGAATTAATTTATAATAATGACAATTATAACCTAAAAACATATTTTACTAAATACAATTTAATATAGGTGTATATAACTGATATATATGTCTATAAATATTAATTATAAATATAACAATATTTAACATAACATTGTATTTTATTTATAATTTTTATACATTATATAAATATTTTTAATTAGACACAATTATGATGTAGTGATTACCTCATTAATGAAATATTTAAATAAAAGAATATTTAAATACTAAAATCAAATTAATATGAATATACTAATGTCATCGAAGAATTTTATAGATTTCATTGACATATTAGGGGTGATATTATTCCATTATTTACGTACTATGGTTTTTATGAATCTTTAAAAAAGTTAAGTATGAATATTAACCAAAACTGACATAATTCATAACATAAAAAATAAAATAGTTTGTTAAATGATATTAAATTATTAAAATATATGATTCGGAAAAATAGTTACTATATGTCCATATATGTCACAAATAACATTTTTTCTGTCTTTTGATGTGATATGTTAATTAAATTAACTTACAATGTATAAATAATATGATATCACTGTAAGATTAAAAAGGGTAAAATAGGAGTTAAACCAAAAAGATAAGGATAAAAGAATATCCAAAACATGTATAAAAATTATTGGATGATTGATATTCGAACCAACATCATCAAATCTTAGACATAAATATTATTTATAACATTTTAAATAGAAATTTAATTTTTAATAAACTAATATTTAAAGACTTTCTTAAATTTTCTTTCTCCCATCTTATAAAAGGGAATCTACTCCCTCTACTCTTCAATCCATATTGAGCCTTAAAAATTGGAAAAACCCTACCCTTTTATATTTTTAACTTCCCTGTTTACATTCAAGAGGTTCTTTTCTTCTCAAAAGATCACCTCTAGTACCCTAAGAGGAAATTTAATGGTGGTACATTGAGGAAGTGGTAATCTATTCTACCGATTCATTCAAACTTATTTCTTCTTCTACATACTCTTATTTTGTTTTTTAGTTATAATGTAATAACATAAGTATCACTAATATACTGATATTTTATTATAAATATAAAATAACCCAATTTCACCTTCTATCCATCCTATGAATAACTAAATCATCGTGCGAGCGTACGTACGGTTTACCGTCTCCACATTGTGGTGTAATCTATTTTTCACCTCTATCATACATGGATGTGTATAATGGTTGAAATAATAAATATATTTTATTATTATAAAATTTTAATAATCATTTTATACTATACACTATACACTTAAATACCATTTAACAATTATAGGAACGATAATGTCGATCGTGCGTATATATGTCCTTCTGTCTTCACTGTGTGATGTGATTTGTTCTATATAATCGTATTTAAACCATGATCATATAAATAAATTGAATGAATAAATATGATTTATGTTATACTAATACCATTATTTTTCTGATGTAACAAAAACCTAAAATTTGTAATAATAATTTATCAGACAAAACATACATAAGAACATAAAAGAATTAATACCTGAATAGTAAGTAACAATGAATTTTCACTAAAAACGAATAAAGATATGATCATAAATGTTATCATAAAAATGATTATGATTATATAAAAAATAATTAACATTATTTATATCATTATACATGAGTTTTGGATAAAACCTAGAATATCATACCAAGCTAAGGGATAATTTTTCCAGTCTCATTTTATATGATATTATTTATTCATAAGTATTTACTGGGGATATATTTATCATCAATGTCCATGTTTTCTAAAAATATTCTTATCTAATGATTAAAATTCTAATATGTATGTGTAAATTCATTTTTACCTATTTTCAATTTTAGTAAATTTTTTGGAAGGAGTTTTTCTTTTGTTTTTCATATGAGATACTTTTTGTATTTTTCGGAAAAAGTATGAGGATAATTTTTTTAACGTATACTGCATGAACGAGTTTTTGCATCTTCATAAGGCCATATTTCCATGAAGCATCCTCTACAATTTTACAAGTTTATTTTTATCTAATTTTTTTTCTTTTAAAATTTCATGACATTTTGAGAAAGGAAAACGTTTTTGAAGAAAAAATGATATTTTCTACATAAATGAAGCTCAAGTGTTTTGTCAAAAAAAAATTTCCATCTATGATTTCATAGGTTTAGGTCTATATCCCTGTTATTAGTATAATTTTATTTATTTATTAGTGAATGTTATTTAAGAAATAAATTTGTTTTATGTCAATTATGATTGAATGATGTTTAAGAAACCCATTTTACTTCATGGTTTATGCTATGGTGAATGTTTCTATATTTCTGTTGCACATGTCAAAATGGTTTTATTATGGGATGGGTGGGACATATATCTCCCTCAAATTAATTGGGTAAATATTTATATTTCATGATATAGAAATTACTGGAATGGAGAGTAAATTCGATTAAATAATTCTTGGATGGAATGACAACTAAACCTAATTTAGTAATTGACTTTCTCCACTATGATAGACTTGACAGTAATGCCTTGAATACAATAGATATCATATAATTTTCTTCTTAATTTTAAAAAATTATATGGTTTATTCCATTGATATTATATCATGGTTAATGTTCTTTTTTGATCCATTCATTCTATATGTTGGGAAAAATACATCAAGGTATCATTGAAGCATTTTTGAGGGGATTGTGTTTGTTGACAAAGTGAACATCTATGTTGTGATTATTGACATTAAAACAATGACATACAAATTTTTTGAAAAAGGGGATTTCATGGTGGAATGTAGTGTTCAAGGGTTGTGGTTAACATTACATGTTGGATTCAAGAATGTTGACAAAGGAATTGATTATATGGATGTGTTAAAAAAGAGAAAATACAAGGTGGTGCCATTTTCTAGTGTTTGCCAAATATTTGGGCATGAAAATCTACAAATGTAGAATAGTTGTTTTTGAAAATGGACTTGCATGATGAGGACATGGAGGCTTTAAAACATACGCGCCACATCCTTTAAAAAACCAGATGATCAAAATATGGGAAAGTGAAATGTGGCGCCCATGTTTTAGGGTTGGTCGTGCAAGTGATTTGCGCAGTGGAGACTTACGAGCCGAAACTTATATGCCGAGGGGAGAATTACGCATCATTGTGTAGGGTGTCCAAATTCCTATAAATAGTTTTCGACCCCTCCTCATTCCGTGCAGATTTCAACTCTTGGAAAAATCAGAGCTCCGGTCATGTAGGTGTGGAGGTCTCGTAAGTGGTGTGTGGTCGCACAAGTTGTTAGTTGCACGCTAGGTGATAGTTGGACACCTAAGGTGGTATGGGAGAGGAAGGAAGTGAGTCGCCCATGTCTTGATTTGATGAAGGGGGTTTCATGCAAGTTGTTGAGGTGAACTTGTGTGCCAATTTTGAAAAAGCACGAATGTTGTTGGTTGCCCGCCAATATTGGTTTGAAAGTAAAAGGGTTTGAGTCGCGCGAGGTTGGAGTTGCAGAAGCTTTTTTTGCACAAGTGGATGAGGTGGGATTGCACGCCACTTATATCTTGTGCATCGATACTTGCACACTTTCTTAGAGAAGGGCGCCAGGTAAGGTGGATTCATAACATTGATCCAGGGCTGCGTGAAAGCAAGATTATTGCCTGATACCTTTGGTGCAAAGAGAGATTCATCAATAGGTGAAAGTTGGACTTCAACATAGAATCTACATACAACATAGGATGTATTAATTAGTGATAATGAAGAGACTTATAGGTTTATAAACAATGAGTGGATCCTTTCTATAGTAGTGATAAAATGAAGATGAAGAAGTTGATCCTCTCCACCAGCAGTGAGCTAGAGAGGGAGAGACAAGGAGTGACCCTTGGGAATGAAGTGACCTGACCCTAAACATTGTAAAGGCAGTGGGCCTAGGAATAAATGTGATATATCCCAAACCTTGTAATTTTTTTTGCTTATAGTGGATTTGGTACAACAGAACATTTCCGTTGTATGCATCTTGGATGTAGCCTAGTGAGGGTAAACAAAGTAAAAATTCTTGTGTCTGGTCCATTCTTTACTTTATGATTATATTGTGCAATCAGAAAGAGAGAGAAGTGTGTTTTGATTAACAGAGAAAAAATATCACAACATGATTTATTTTTGAATTACTCATACCTAGATTCACCCCCCCTCACAGGATATTCATCCTTGTGGACCTAACAATTGGTATCAGAGTGAAAGGTTAATATCAGTGGTTCTCTCTCAATGGTGGTCACTAATCATAAATGGATTCTGATCTTTGATAGTAGTAATTCTTAGATATGGAAGAATCGAATGCAACACTATTTCCGATATTTGGGAATGGATGTCTTTTCAGTAGCTATACATGGTATCTCAGCTGACATCAACAGTGGAGAATTATTAGAAGCTTAAAGAAGAAAGCTAGATGCTGACCCAAAGGGTATTAATGCTTTAGGTGGAGCCCTTTCAAATTCTATCTATAAAATAGAGATTTCATGAAAAACATCAAATGTTTTGTGGGAAAATATTTTGAACATATATGATGGTAACACAATAGTCATAGAGGCAAAGCTGCAAGTTCTATGGAACAAGTATGAAGATCTAATAATGAGCCCGAATGAATCTGTTGATGCATTTTTCGACCGGTTAAATGTTGTTGTGGATGACATGCATGGTATTAGAGATGTCATCGAAGATATAAAGATTATGAAGTGTATCTTGAGGAAACTTCCACATCAGTTTAATCTGATAGAATCAGACATGAAAGATAAAGACCCAAAATAGCTAACATTGGATAACCTGAACAGTACCCTTGTTGCATATGAAATGAAGAATGATGACAATGATGCTATGGAAAAGGGAAAATCAAAGGATGTGGTATTTAAGGCCATGAAGAATCTCTCTATTGAAGAATCTAAGGATAATGAAGAGATAGATGACTTGATGTCATTCATTTCCTCAAACCTTCAAAGAGGAAAAGTTAAGTTTGAAGGGAAACATCCACATTAATGATTTAGTTGTTGAATGGTTGTAAATGTCGCAGCAAGGTGCCTAAATAATTCTCAAGATGATGAAGCGGATGAAGTTGAAATCCCCCAAAAAAAATTCTTCAGTCGATTTGAAAGGAATGAAACAGTTGAAAAGAAATTTCATCAAGAAAAGAAATCTTCTTTCACAAGACTATGAATGTTCAGATGTGTGTGAGTTTGAAAAAGATGAAGAGATATAAAAATTAAATGATTGTGGGAAAATTTCCATGGTGGAGGTCAATGGTAGTTCTCAGGAAAAGGATGAAACAGATGCTAAAGAAGAATAAGATGAATAAGTTGAAAGAATAGTTGATATGGAAGCCAAATTTGAAGCGGCTCTTGAGGAGATAGACATTTGGAGAGCCAAAATTAAGAAAGAAAATAAATTGGTTCGTCATGCCAAACTCTATATTCAGTAGTAGGACGAAGAGAAGTCTGAGTTGATGGAAGAAATGGAGAAACTCAAGTTATCAAAACCAGAAAACTCAAAATCAGCTAGTGAGTATAAACTCAAGACTGAAGAACAGAAAATAGAGATCGATGACATGAATAGAAAAGTGAAATATCAAGTCAAGTGTATCAAAAAACATAAATAAAAAGTGGTTAGTCTGTGAAAAAAATAAAGGATCAAGAAAAAAACTTGACCTACAGCATGATATCAGAAAATCAGGTCATTCAGATGATCAGAAAGATGAAATAAGAGGCTAGTATTTTACCAGGAAAGAAGTAGCAATTAAGCTCACATGTTATGGCTGATTCAGGGATTGATCAGAAGAAATAATCTGTGACAATTGAAGTTAGGCCACAATCACCTTTCCAAAGATTGAAGGTTTATTTGAGAATAAAGAAGAATTAGAATATTATGAGATCCCAAGGGGAAACTCATAGTGTTGGAGTAACACAAAGAAATTCACATTATATTAGGTGTTATTGTTGTGGAATGATGGGAAATTCACAACATGTGGGTTCCATTGACATCAGATATCAAAGGGAACAAGAACAAAGGTGGCAGCCAAATAGAGAATGGTTATCTAGAACATCCATTGATGGTCACTATTTTTGATGTGGAGGATTTAGGCACATGACTAGATATTGCACATCAATCATACAGAGGAGTGTGCCAAAACAAAACTCTAGCGGTCATAAGAAACATATTAAGGAATCTACAAGTGAGTTGAAAACACAAAATCGGTTTGCAGTACTACAGGATGAAGCTTGTCTATCACACTGTAAGGAAGATCTAGTTCTCCAAACTACACATAGTGTGATGTTTAAGACATGGATTAAAAATAAAATGGATGAGAAGGCATTAGTTACTGAAATTGACCTTAAAGGATCAGATCATTCAAGAGTATTGATCCTTTTCAATGGTTTTACATACCATATGACAAGGAATGATGATCTTATTATAGGCATAAAATATGAAAAAGAAGGTATTGTTATGTTTGGGAATGATGAAGTGATGATGATTGTTGATTCTAGAAATGATAAATTTGGGGGAAATGAAATGAGACATGCTGATGTCTTGGTAGTAGAGGGTCTTCGTCATAACTTGCTCAGTGTTAGTCAAATATGTGACTCTGGGCACTCTATCCGATTTACAAAGAAGATCAGTATTGTGAAAGGAAAAGATGGAGAAGTTGTTCTATAAGGAAAAAGGAAAAAGGGAAATCTTTACCTTGTAAGTGGGGAAGAAGATACATGCCTATTATCTAGAGAGGAAGACAACCAACTGTTGAATAAGAGACTTGGTCATCTATTCCAACCATACATGGAAGATATGGTAAAGTGTGATGCTGCTAGAGACCTTCACAAACTATCACGTGATAATACTCATACATGTGATTCTTTCTAACAAGGGAAGATCATCAGAAAGACATACATGCCAAAGGAACACAAATCAACCAGAGTGCTCGAATTTGTGCATGCTGATGTATGTGGACCTATCTCACAACAAGATATAAATGGGCAAGGGTACTATGTCATTTTCATTGATGATTAGAGTAGAATAGACTATGTATTTTTCATTACCCATAATAAAGAGGTGTTCAGTTGCATAAAGAAGTATAGGAGTGAATCCGAAAGGATGATTGGGTAGAAAAGTCAGATGTTTCGTACTGATAACGGTACAGAATTCACAAACAGTCGAGTTGAAGACTATCTGGAGAAACAAGAGATAAGGAATCATGTTTAATCAGTGAGAACTCTCCAACATAATGGAGTCATTGAGAGGTGAAATTTTTTCATAAAAAATATGGCCAGAACGATTCTTATTGAAAAGGACCTACCAAATAAATTTTGGAAGGAAGTCGTTTTGACATCAGTCTATATTTCGAACATGTCTCTATTGTGTCTAAAGGATGGGAACCCTCCGTATGAAATTTGGTATGGAAAGAAGTCAATGTTGAAATATTGTCAATTCCTTAGAACTAAGTCTTACGTTATCAACAATGAAAATCATAGGAAGTTTGAATCACGGGGAGATTAGGGGATATTCATTGGTTACTCAGGGAAAAACAAAGCATATAAATGAATCAATAAAAGGCTGGGTAAAACTATTTAGGGAAATGATGTCACTGTAGTTGAAAATGAATAGAATAATCAATGACCTAGTGAACAGTTTCTGGATGAATGTGATGATGAGGTAAGAAACACAGGGGCAGTAGAAGTGGATGAGGCTGACTCAGAAGAAGATACTGATTATGAGAAAGTGGAAACAAAATCTGAATATACTAAGAAGACAAAGAGTCAAGCTGAAATTGATAGAAAAAATATCATTGGTGATCAGAAAACTCCAGTTCAGACTCAAAGAATGAAATTGTCATAGAAAACATTTTTGTTATCTCAAGTGGAGATGAATTTTTTTTCAGATGTAGCTGAAGATGAGTACTAGGTTTAGGCTATGAATGATGAATTAGACCAGATTGATAAGAATCATATGTGAGATATTTTTTTAATTCCAAGAGATAAGAACATCATTAGGACTAAATGGGTTTTTCGCAACAAGAGGAATGAATATTGCACAGTGATTCGAAACAAAGAATGGCTGGTGTGCAAAGGATACTCCCAAAAAGAGGGTATTGATGTTGATGATACATTTTCATGAGTTTCAAGGTTGGATAAAATCAAGTTATTTTTAGAAATAGCTGTGCAATGAATGTTCAAAGTGATCTAGATGGAAGTGGAGTATGAATTTCTAAATGGGGTTCTGGAAGAGGAAGTGTTTATTGAGAATCTAGATGGTTTTCTCATTCATGAGGATGCGAATAATGTTTATAGACTGAAGAAGGCATTTTATGGGATGAAACAAGCACCAATAGCATGGTACTCAAGGATTGATCAGTACTTGATGAAGCTTGGATTCTAGCATGGGGTTGTTGATTACAATCTCTATTTCACTAATGATAATAATCAATGGATGATGTTGTTGGTTTATGTCGATGACATAATATTTGGCGGATCAGATGAAGCTCAGTGCAGACAGTTTTCCGAATTTAGGGAAAATGTGTTTGAAAGGAAAATGATTGGAGAGAAAATGTTTTTCTTTGGTCTACAAGTGACACAATGAATGAATGGAACATTCATTTATCAATAAAAATATGCCAATGAGGTTTTAAGTAGGTTTGGAATAGAGAATTCCAAGGAGATGACTCTCCAGTTTCTAATTGGATGAAATTATCAAAAGATAAGGATGGAAAGACAATTAATATCATAGAATACAGGTAAATTAATGGATGTTATCCGTACTTGACCATAGCAGGGACAAATATTATTTTCCCCACATGATAAGAAGTGATATATCAGAGTAATCCCAAGGATATCCACATGCTTGCAGAGAAAAGAATACTTCTGTATATCAAAGAACCATTGATTTCGGTCTGATGTATAATGTCAAATCTCAATCAATGTTATTGGGTTCCACAGATGCAGATTGGGTCAGATCAGCAAATGACAGAAAATCAACATCAGGAGGTGCATTAAATCTTAGTGTATTGTGTATTTATAGGATAAGAAAGAAGAAATATTACATTTCATGGAGAACCGCGGAAGCTGAGTATATTGCTTCCAATCAAGCATGCACACAGTATTTGTGGATGAAGCAACAACTTGAAGATATGAGAGTTGAAGTGAAGTCTCCCATCAGAATCCAGTGTGATTAATCATGTGCTATAAGCTCAAAAAAAATTCCATCCATCACTCAAGGAAAAAGCACAATGAGATATAGTATCATTTTCTCAAGGAGAAAGTTGACCAGGGAATCGTGAAGTTGGAGTATGTGCCTACAGAGCTACAAGTTGTAGATATTCTATCAAAGGCCTTACCCAAGGAAGCATTTTGAAGGCATCGACTAGATCTGTGATTTCAGTCGACTCCCTGCACTTGAAAGATTGTGGCTATAGAACACCCCCTCCCCTGCCCTCTTCCCAAGGTATGATGTGTTTTCCCTAAATGTGTTGATATGTGATCTATACTCTATTACAGACTACAAAGGAGTAACCTTTGGGTTCGTTGAGAAAGGGGGAGATAATAGTGATTGGTCAAGGGAGATACATTGTGGCTATTTGAGAAATAATGATAGATTTTTGGAGAAGATGATGGATGGATCAGTGAGATAGGGGGAGCTATGAGATAGGAGAGAAAATTAAATCTGACGATGTCAGAAGTGATCGATCAAAGATTAGATATCATGACAGTTGAGGATCATGATAAAAGCAGAAGAGTGCTATTGGAATGTGATAAGAATATTTCAAAAAATTGGTATTATTTTGGTATCAACTGTGGGTGTCAATGTCGAATTGATTCATTGATTAAATTATCATTTACTCTTATTTCTCACATCGAGCATTACTCTTGTGGGGTTAGAGTATGTGTTGATTAAATCCTTGATTGCTATCAGAATCGCAACAGGCGAATGGTGGATGAAGAATTAACGACGTCTCTTTTTATGAAAGTGTTTTCCAAAAACCCAATGGGGGAGATTTTTGGGAAAAAAATACCTCAAGGTATTATTGATGCATTTTTTAGGGTATTGTGTTTGTTGACAAAATGGACATCTGTGTTGTGATATTGACAAAGAAAACCCTGACATACAGATTTGTTGACAAGGGTGATTTCATGGTGGCATGTCATGTTCAAGGGTTGTGGTTAATGATCCATGTTTGATTCATGAATGTCAACATAGGAATGGATGATCAAGAGGCCGTACAAAAAGTGAAAATACAAGGTGGCTCCATTTTCCAGTGTTTGCCAAATTTTTGGGCCTGAAAATCGACAAATAGATAATAGTGGTTTTGGAAAAGGGACATGCATTCCGAGGTCGTGGAGGCTTGGAAACATAGGCGCCACATATTTTTCAAAATCATAAGATCAAAATATGTCTAAGGGAAAAGTGGCGCCCAAGTTCTAAGGTTGGTTGAGCAAGTGATTTGCGCGACAGAGACATGTGTGCCGAAACTTGCACATCGAGGGGAGACTTGAGTGTCATCATGCAAGGTGTACAAATGCTTATAAATATATTTTGACACCTCCTAATTTGGTGCAGAGTTCAACACTTAGAAAAATAAGAGCTCCTGTCACACAGGTGTGGAAGGCGTGCATGTGGTGTGTGGTTGCGCAAGTTGTTAGTTGAACTCCAGGTTATAGTTTCACACCTATGGTGGTTTGGGAGCGGAAGGAAGTGATTATCCCAAGTCTTGAGTCAAAGAAGGGGGTGTTGCACAAATTTTTTAGGTGAAATTTTTCACCAGTTTTGAAGAAGCACGAATGTTTTTGGTTTCACGTCAATATTGGTTTGGGCATAAAATGGTGTGAGTTGTGCATGTTTAGAGTTGCATAAGCTTGTGTCGCGCAAGTGGTTGAGGTGGACTTGTGCACCGGTTATAACTTGCGCGTCGATACTTGTGTGCCGGCTTAGAGAAGGGGGCTAGGTATGGTAGATTCATAGTAGTGATTCAAGGCTGCGTTAAACCAAGAAGATTTCCCGATACCTTTGGTGTAAAGAGAGATTTATCAACGGGTGAAAGTTGTACTTCAACAGAGCATCTAAAAAAATCATAGGATGTATTCATTAGTGATAATGATGATACCTACAGGTCTATAAACTATTATTGGATCCTTTATAGAGCAGTGAGCAAATGAAAATGAAGAATGTGATCCTCTCCATCGATAGTGAGCCAGAGAGAGAGACAAGGAGTGACCCTTGGGAAAGTAATGAGGTGAACCAAAACATTATAAAGGCAGTGAGCCTGGGAATAGAAGTGATCTATCCCGAACCTTGTACACAACAGTGTGCTTATAGTTGATTTGGTACAATGTCACATTTTCAGTGAATGATCCTTGAATGTATCCTACTGATGGTGAACCATGTAAAAATTCTTGTGTCATGTGAATTCTTTACTTTATGTTTATATTGTGCATCAAGAAAGAGAGAAAAGAGTGGCTTTCTTAACAACGAAACAATATCAGAACATGCATTATTTTTAAATTATTTATACCCTGATTCACCCCCCCCCCCCCTCTCAGGGTATTCAGCCTTGTGGAACTAATAATATACTACCAATATTTCTTCCATGACTCGTGATTTTGATGTTTAAACTTTATGTTCATGTTTTTAGAAGAAAATTTTTATGGTTTATTTTATGTTCTCCATGATTACCTTTAATGATAAATTCACTCATCATTTTTATGTTTTATTTTCCCAAAGATATAAATAATGGTTTTAGGTAGGAAAACAAAATGATATAATATTTTTGGGAGATGTTGATGATCTGTCAAAAAGTTAGAAGATTTTGTTTAATGTTTCCAAAGACAATAAAATAAAATGGTATTTGGGATCCTTTTTGTTTCTTTTTTTAATTATTACTCAATATTAATGTAATGTTTATGTACATAAAACATGGGTCTCTACATTTGGTATCAGAGAAAATGTTTAGACAACCTATAGAAACTAGGATGCAAAAACATTAGTGAGATCCCTTGATATATTTCTATTGTATGTCTAGGTATGTCCCTAAGGATAAGTATATGTATAGGTTATAGTTCTATAATTTTGATAAATATCATGAATAACCTAGGATTAAATATAAAATTTTAGATATTTAATGTAATCCCCCTTTATAATATATTTTTCCAAATATGATTTTTCCTCTCACACGATTATTTTTGGGTTTAAAAAATGACTAGAACCCGAAGGAACCATGTTAATGATCAATGTACTGGGTTGCGCAATGAGTTTCCTCCTGAAAAACCAAAATTTATGGAAGATGGAGTGAAAAATATTATATCTATTCTTACATTGGACATGAATCATTCAGGACATCCAAATGAGAAATGAACGGAACAACATTCTATGGTGACCTTCCTGAGGCAGCGTCCACATTCCCTTAGTGGGTCTTCAGATCCACTTACTGCTAAATAATGGATCAGTACCATTGAAATGATATTTTCTATCCTTCATTGTTTGGAACATGGAAAATTGATTTTTGATTTTTACCATTTAGAATGTGAAGTAGACCAGTGGTGGTATCTAATTAAGAATACAAGGTACCATGATGAAATTGAATCCATTGAATGGGATGAGTGTATGAAATTAATTTTCAATAAGTACATCCCTCATATTCATCGAACAATGATGTTAAAGGAGTTCCTTAAGATTTAGAAGAAGGCTGATGAATCAATTGGTACATATGAGGCAAATTTTACAAGGCTTGCAAGGTATGATTATGGTTTTATCATCCAACCTGAAAGTAAGGTTGATCAATTCTTCAGTGGCTTAAAACCAATTCTTCAAAGGGTATTAGCTATAATACAATTTATTAGCTATGCTGATATTGTGCATTTTTTTATCATGGTTGAATTAGAAGTTGGTGTTATATATCGATCTCATGGTTTTAAAAAGAAAAAAATGATGGAGTTCACAGAAAATCTCAAAACAATGGTGAAAAGGAGACGAAAATTTCCTTATCCTCAATGTGATGAATAAATCATGGTGTAGATTGTCTTAGAGGGACAACAAAATGATTTAAGTGTGGATAAGTAGTTCATCAAGTAGTAGAGTGTCGATATAATGGGAAAAAAGTTTCTAAAGATGTGAATTGAGAAAATAATACAGAGAATGCACTAACAACACTTCAATGCTACAAGTGTAATTAAATGTGGCATTATGCTCACCAATTCCCTAATACAAGGGATAATGATGATCGATGTCAGTCACCACTAAAGTAAAGAGACAAAGGGATGTCACAAGAGATCATTATTGGTTATGTCGAGTATGAAAAAGAAGTGGTGTACTAGTGATGTTTTTAGGTAATGGGATTCCAAAATAGTGTTACGGAATCTCATTTATAGTATTATGGAATATTGGAGTATCTATGTATCAGTTTAATGTGGTTTTCAATAATTATATTGAACCAGTAACCATGAAAAGTGATTTTAATATATTTTTTTGAAAGCACATGATATGCACATAATTAATGGATAAGGATATAATGAGTTGTTTAATAGTATTAACGAGCTCATGAATGATAAATGGACAATGTGAGATCATGGTTTGAGTATATAGAATTTTTGGTATTTTTGGTGATCAGAAAGGGTAAATTTTGATAGAATGCATGTTCTCACTAAGGTTATATTGTAGTTCCTATTAATATGTTTCAAGATCATACATAATTAAGGTATTCACATGTTTGGAATGTGAAAACAATGAACTTCCAAATGAGATATATGAGACAAATGATAAGTCAATTTAGTTCACCTCTTTCTAAAGTTTTATATTTTTAGATTTCGGATGTATTTTAATGTTATCCATTTATGTATAGTGTACTTTATTTTCCATTTTATGTTTTTTATATTTATTTATCATCTCACAATAGGTGGACTTATGCATATTGAGTACATGTGATTACATTTTTGTTGACACATATGTAATTTAATATCATTCTATCACTTGAAGTTAGTAAAAATGGATAATATAAGTCCAAATATGTCATAAATAACTTTTTTGGGTATTTTTACATGATATGGTAATTATATTAACCCACAATGTATAAATTACCTGATATAATATTGAGATTAAAAAGGGTAAAATATGGGTTAAACAAAAAAGATAAGGATAAAAAAATATTAAAACCACCTCTAAACGTTATTGGATGATGGGTATTCTATCCAAAATAATATTATTTTCATATTAAATTAGTTTTAAACCCTTTTAAATCTCAATTTAATTTATAATAAATCAATATTTTAGGACATTTGGAAAGTGCCCCTCTCCCCTCTTATAAAAGGGAACCTCCTCCCTCTCATCATAACTCCATTTTGAGACTTGAAGTTCGTACAAAACCTAACCAATTATCTTATAAACTTCACTAGTAATATGATATAGGTTATTTCCTTCTAAAAATACAAATTATAGTGCCCTATGTGGAAATATAAACGAGGCACGTTGAGGGAGATGTAATCTCTTCTACCGATTCATTCACATTTATTTCTTCTTCTACTTCCTCTTCCTTAGTTATTTCACAATAAAGTAATAATATTAGTATAACTCAAATAAATTTATGTTATTATAAATATAAAACAACCCTATTTCATCTTCTATCAATAATATAAAAAATGAAATCCCCATGTGTGCATACGTACGGCTTATCATCTCCACGTCGTGGTGTAATCTTTTTTTAACCACAACCTTACATGGATCAGTATAATTGTGGAAATAAAAACTATATATGATTATTATAACATGATAATATTTATAATATACAATATATCATCCAATTCAATATCATTCAACAATTATTGTAACGATAACCTCACTCATACGTACGTATGGTCTACCATCTTTAGGGTGTGATGCGATTTGTTCTACATAATCTTCATTAAACCATGATTATATAAATGAATTTAATGAAAAAATAAGATATATTTTATACTAATTCCATGTTTTTAACGATATAAATATAAACTAAAATTAGTAATAATAACTTATCCGACAAAACATACATAAGAACACAAAGAAGTTAATACCTGATTAACAAGTAACCATGAAATGTTACTAATAAACAGATAAACATATGATCATAAATGTTATCATAAAAATGATAATGATTCTATAATAAATTAGTAAAATTATTTATATCATTACATAGGATTTTCAAATATATACAGTGAAAATCGTACCAATGGTAAGGGATAACTTTTCCAATCTCATTTTATCTGATATTGTGTATTCGTTAGTACTTATTGGGGATATATTTATCATCCATGTCCATGTTTTCTAAAAATATTCTCATATAATATTTAAAATTAACTGATGTGTTTTTAAATTCATTTTTACACATTTTTACTTTTACTATAATTTTTGGAAGGAATCCTTCTTTTGATTACTGTACGAGGTAATTTATGAATTTTCCAGAAAACGTACAAGGAGAATATTTTTTTAACTTGTACGGATTGAATGAGTGTTTTCATCTTCATAAGGATTTATTCCCATGAATCTTACTCTAAATTTTAATAGGTTTATTTTCAACTAAATTATTCCCTTTTTAAAATTCATGTCATTATGAGCAAATAAATATTTTTTGAAGAAGAAATGATATTTTCTTCAAGAATGAATCACACGTGTTTTACAAATTTATTTTCCATCTTTGATTACATAGTTTTATTATTATATTCATATTATTACTATGATTTTATTGTGTATATGATTGAATTTTATTTACAAAATCCATTTGTTTTATTTTTGTTATTATGTAATGATGTTTAAGAAACCCATTTGATTTCATAGGTTATGTTATGTTGAATGTTTCTAGGTTTTTTATGGACCCCTTAAGAATGGTTTTAATATTAGATGGGTGGGACCTATATCTACCTACAATGAATTGGTTACAAATTTATATCTATTTAGAAATTTATGATTAGAATGGAATGTAATTATTGTTCAGTAACACATGGATGGAACATCTAGTAAATGCGGTTCAATAATGGACTTTGTCCATTACGATGCTCTTGGAAGCAATGTCTTGACTACTATGGAAATCATATCATGTGTTGATTAGTTTTCCAAAATTACATGTTTTATTCCTATGATATTTTGTCATGGTTAATGTTCCTTTATAATCCTTTCCTTCCATACTACCAAGATTTATTTCATGACCCAAGATTTTGATGTTTAAACATTATGTTCATGTTTTTATGGGAAAATTTTTATGGTTTGTTTTATGTTCTCCATGTTTACCCTTACTGGGAATTTGAGCTCACCCTTTTCATTTTTTATTTTCCCCAGGATATAAAGAAATGTTTTAGGAAGGAAAAAATATAGAAATCATTATGGTAGATGATAAATATCTTTCAAAAAGTTATAAGATTATGTTCTATGTTTCTAAAGACACTAAAATAATACAGTATTTGGGCATCTTTTTGTGTCTTGTGTTAGGTATTCGGAAAATGTAATTTAATGTCTATGTACAGTAGGCTTGGGTATCTATTTTTGTAATCAGAGCGAAGGATTAGTCATTAATGGAATCTAGGATGTGATATCTTTATTGAGATCCTTATTGATATTTTTAATGAATGTCCATGGATGTCCCTAATGTTAAGTATAAGTGTAGGTAATATTCCCTTAATTGTGACAAAGATCATGAATAAACTAGGATTAAATAAAATATGTTTGATATTGAATGTACTTCCCCTTGATGATATGGTTTCCTAGTATGATTTTTCCTCTAACACTATACTTTTTCGGTTTAGACAATGGTCGAAACCTGAAGGATCCTTGATAATGATCAATGAACTGGCCAATTCAATGATTGTCCTCCTGAAAAAACAAATTTAATGGGATATTGTAACAACCCAAAAATTTTAATAATATTTGTTTCATAATTTTTTGTGTTATTATATATTATACTCAACAAAACTATAACCTTTAATTACAAAAGTGAGTATAATTAAATGAGACTATTGGGTTTCGACTGTTATATGCCAGTTGGTCAATATGACCATTGGTAAATATGATGGATTGAAAATAAATTATTAACATTAAAATTATTGTTCATAAATACAAGTGATATTGGTTAATTAATACATAAAGCAGATTTGATGGCCACATCTAGTAGGCTCGGGCCATATGAATCCCATCTTTCAGAGCTTGGGAAGGAGGTTATATCCCTAGGCTTTCTCTGGACCAAGCCCATGAAGAACATCAACAGGTGAAGCTTGAATGGAATCACTTAAGGGGGAAGTTCATGCTGATGGAAATAATCACTCTGGAAATGTGGTCTGAGCAACCCTAGGATTCTATCACTATAGAACATCTTACAATAATGTCATATGCAGTTGTTATAAGGGGCTCTATAAAAGGAAAATAGTTACGTTGTGTAATACTTTTGTTTAAATAAAATTGTTATTTTTTATTATTGATTTTGAATTTTAAATATCCTAATAAATGTAAGATTAGTTTATAGTTCTATTTTACTAATTAGTTTTGGTAAACTGTATTTTAAAATATTTATGTAAACTTTAAATACTTCATAATGTGAAACGATTTTTGGAAAATTGTCTTCTACAATTGTGACCAGTAAGATATTTAGAGTATAATAAGATCAACATGTTTTTTAGTGAACAGTAATGTTTGAATAGTAACATACCCTTGTGAATGTTAATGAATAGTAAATTTTCCAAAAAATAGAAACTTCATGCATGAATGTATAAATATAATTTAGACATCTTAAAAGTGAAAGAAACGATCATAGTATATGTTTTGATATTTTTTATGTCATAAATATTATATTTGTAATTTTATAATTAATTTAATAATTTA
Organism: Viscum album; assembly: GCA_963277665.1. Taxonomy (NCBI): domain Eukaryota; kingdom Viridiplantae; phylum Streptophyta; class Magnoliopsida; order Santalales; family Viscaceae; genus Viscum; species Viscum album. Next base: position 674,977,886 of record OY728133.1, read on the forward strand.
AAATGAAAATGTATTTTCATAAAATTTAATCATAAATTTTTTACTTTATTGTCTTATGGTTATATTAAAATTTTATGGGTCCTTAATTACTTTTTCAATGTGTTACAAAACATGTTATAGTTTTAGAGTTGTTGTTTTTTGAATAAATATAGAATTTATATATAAATTAAATTCTAAATATTTAGAAAATTAATTTCTTAAAATGGAGTTCATTTTTTAATTAAGATAATTGATATTAGTTTATGGTGAATTTTTGGGATTTTTTTGAAAGAGTTGAATTCTTCTGTGAATAGTAAAAATAATTTTTTGAGTTTCGGGTGTTTAATGACATCATTAATGATGTAATAATGATGTAATAAATATGGTCTACTTCTGAATAGTAATATATTTTATTAGGATTCCCATGTGGCCAATAGCATGGGAAAATACTATGGGCAAGCCCATGGTTTTTCAAATACCACCGATGTGGTGTCCATTTGAAATTAATTAAATATTCTCTCACCTTTCCTATAAATACCAGGACATTCCCTCATTAATTTCCATAAAAAATCCTCCTAACCGTGGTTATATTATTTTTACCTCCCATGGAGTCCTCTAAAGGTTCCCTTAAGCCCCCCAAGGTCCCATCCTTCGAGCTTTCAAAGTTACTCTTCAAGGTAACAAAACCTTTCACCCTCCTCTTTTAGTCATGACTTATATTATGTTACATCTTCTAGTTTCTATTTTATTATGTGGGTATTTTTTATTATATATCATTATTTCTTTCTATTTAATGTCAAAATTATGAGATACCCTTTCTATTCTCATCAACATATTTTTCTGGATATTTATGTGGCGTCGTTAGGCTGCTGGATTTTCATAAAAAATTTACATTTTTTATTCTGTTTCTAGTTTTCTTTTCAGGTGGTATGTCATTCCACACCATTATCATATTTATATTTTTTCATTACCTCTATATTAAATGATTCATTTATTTATGGGATAAATTTTTCAACTCTCTTTTTATTATTTTCTAAAACCATGTTATATAGGCGTTATGTTGTAGAAATTTCACCTCAAAATTTCGCTCTCTTTGTCTCAAGAAAGTATCTTGTTTATTTTATGTGAATACTAAAACCTATTTCATTTCTACGGATTATCCTAAATAAAAATAAATATGATATATCTGATTCTATAGTCGACATACATATAAACAACAATCCCTTTTATTGGGTTATAAATAACATAATGATCTTATTTTTAAGAACATTAAAAACCTCACGATTTTGAAAAGAAACCCATTTATTTTATTCTATTTGGGTTATTTATGAAATGTCTGATTATGATCTATTTTGTCACTTGAAAAGAATGAAATATTAAGGGTGCGCCATGTTATCACTCCAATGCATTGTGTAAATAATTAGTCTCTTGATATGACAAGTTTCATGATACCTTGGTGAAAAACCATGGAAATTTTTTATGACCCCTTTGAGATGATACTTGGTGATATGTTCAAGAATGTCTAAATTAAATGTTGTTGCCACACATTCATCTTGTGATTCATGTTTTTTTATTATTATATGCCTCATTTTACATTTCTCATTTCTTGTGGTTTTCATAAAGTTCTTATTGATATCACTAGTAAATCGATTCCCTTACTTTCTTTACTAGGACTCTAGCTCACACTTTTCATTGATGTGTGTCTCCAGGATATGAGAGGAAATAATTGTACATAGTATGACGTTTTCATGAATCTTTTAAAGGTTAATTAAAAGTGTGATTAATCTTTCCATGTTTTATTGTTCCGGATTTCCAAGACACTATACTTTACATATCCTATGTTTGTAAAATATAATGAAAAATTATATAATAAAAAGGCGGGATACTATATTTGGAATAATATGATAGTTTTGTTATATATGGAAATTATTCTATAAAAAATTTAGGAAGAACCCTATAAAAATATTAAATATAGGAAAACATCCTGGTATTTTGATGAGTATTGAGTAAGTGGTGTGTCAAGAAAATACATCCCTATTTAGATATAATCTGGTAGAGGTGGATCTAGCAAAGACGTACCTATGATTGAATACTCTGACAATGTGATTCAGTATTGACCTAGTGTATCCTTGTACATGACAACGGGCCTTGCTGCACACTTTTTTATGACACTGTTGGGGAATATGTTTGGTTAATGATAATATTTTTATGAATCATTATGAAGGATTTATAGGGAAATGTAATTGTTTAAGAAAGAAGATTGAACACATAAAATACTTTATAGTTAAAGGATTTGTAAATGAAATAAGTTTCTCATTAAGGTTTTATTATTTTAGAAATTGTCAGGATATTGGAAAAACTGTGAAAATGGTGACCTCATTGGACCATTCGATAATAGACCTTCGATGGAAGCCGGAATGGAAACTTTCATGCGAGTGATGAACTAACTAACTCAGGTTATGGGAAATAAATTGAATCAAGATGAGAGACAGATAACTCCGTGAAGGGAACAACATTGTGTTGAGTCCGTTACATGTCACTGACCAAAAAACATTAGTGGATATACCGACACATTTATTTTTTAATAGTGGATCAGCTCTATCGAGAAAGATATTTTTTGTGCTCTGCTTTTATGAAAAAGAGAAGGTTACCTTGGCTATTAATCGCTTAGAGGGGAAATTTTATCGGTCATGGGAACTAATTAAAAATATGCAGACAAGAGTGGACGTTTGGATCTATGGAGTGGGAAGAGTTCAGAGGGATATTCTTCAACAAATATTTCCCCTGATCGATGAGAACAAGAATGTAGATAGAGTTTCTCAAGCTGATATAGAGGGAGAATTAATCTGTTGGAAGCTACAATATAAACTTCACAAGGATTTCATGGTACACCTATTGCATTATCATGGATCCAAATAGAAAGGTTGAAAGATTCTTTAAGAGACAATGACCTAATCTACGGAAGAATCTAGAAACCGAGATTAAGACAGCTATTAGTAGATCATGCAGAGTAAAATAAAAGTTGAACTAGAGATTGGTGAGACACAATCGTCTAATAAATCCAATGAAAAGAAGAGATATATGGATCCATGCTTAGGGAGGAGCTTTGATAAGGTAAGTGGACGAATGAAAGAGAAATGTCCCATGAGTAACAAATGTGGGAAGAAGAATTCGATGAACTACCTACTTGGGATCGGTAAGTGCTACAAGTGTGGTATAGATGGACACATTGTGCGGAATTTTCGCAGTGAGGTGAAGCCACAACATCCCAGAACTAAAAAAATAGAAGATTTTATAGGACCTAAATGATGTATGATGCTATAGGTGTGTCCAACATTGTAACATTTCCAATCACTGTCCAAATCCAAGGGCAGTAGAGGGGAACGACCATCAGCATCAGGAAAGGCCTAGGGATCATGGTAATTATTTTTCTATCACAACATCAGATGTTGAAGCTCCAAATGATCTGGTTTCAAGTACTCTTATTGTTCTCTGAAAGCTTAAAAGTAATTTATTTTATTACGGTTCTACTTATTCCTTTATTTTATCCAAGTTTGAAAAGAATTTACAATCAACCACTGATTTTATAAAAATAGAGTTGTCAGTCAAGAATCCTGGTGGGATTATCCAAGCATCGTCAGTGTTTACAAATTCTTGTATTTACTTTAGTGAGCATAATATTATCACAAATCTAGTAGTCATTTCTATTTTGGAATTTTACATTATACTGGGGATGGATCAATGCAGTTCTGTATTGATTATACATAACTGAACGGGATTATAGTTATGAACAAATACCATCTTCAAAGAATTGATTACTTATTTGACCGACTTCTTGGGGATCAATTTTTCTCTATGATTGATCTTCAACCTGGTTATCATCAATTGAGGTTGAGTAAATAATATATTCTAAAAACTCTCTTTTGATTAAGATGCATGCATTATGATTTTTTTATTCTCTTCAGACTGACTAATGCACCTGTTATTTTTATGGATTTGAGGAATATAGCCTTTAAGGACTACCTTGATAACTTTATGGTAGTTTTTATTGATTATATTTTGATATAATATAAAAGTATCAAGATGAATGAGGATCATCTATGGGTTATTTTGAAAACACTATGGAAGGATACGCTTTATGAAAGTTCAATAAATGTGAATTCTAGTTAGAACAAGTTTCTTCCTTTGGGAATATTGTTACCAATGAAGGAATCATAGTTGACCCTACAAAGAAAATGGTTATGGAGGAGTGGCCGCAACCTAAAAAAATAACTAAGATTCCTAGTTTTCTTGGATTATTAGGATATCATAGGAGGTTTGTGAAAAAAATTTCATTTCTTTCTAATCCATTAACCAAGTTAACACAAAAGGGGTCATGTTCATCTAGACAATGGATTGTGAGGAATGTTTCCAAGACATGATGAAGAGATTATTTACTACACTCTGGTTAACTCTACCCTCAAGTGGAGAAGGATTCGTTATTTTTAGCGATGCATATATGATTGGGCTTGGGTAAGTCCTTATAAAAAATGACAAATTCATTGCTTATGCATCCCGACAGATTAAGACTCATTAGCAGAACTATCCTATGTATGATCTGGAGATGGCTACAATTCTTTTTTCTCTAAAGATATGAAGGCACTATCTTTAGGGGGAGAAATGTGATATACACATAGACCAGTAAATTTATAAGTACATTTTCACACAAAAGAAATTAAACATGAAACAAAGTAGATGGTTGTAACTTCTCAAAGACTATGATTTCTTAATTCATTATCATCCCAGAAGAGAAAACCAAGTTTCTAATGAATTATGAAGGAAATACCCATTTGTTCATTCCATGATGAGGATTAAAAGATATACTTTGATCAATGACCCAGTGAAGATGGGCATGGGAATTATAAGGGAACGTACATCACCAACCCTATCCAAAATTATTTCGTAACTGTAATTACTAGAAAAGATAAAGAAAAATAAAAAATAAGATCCTTTTTTAAAGAAGAAGTTTGACGGTGTGGAGGATGGGATGTTTCATGAGTTCAATATTATTAAAGAAGGTGTACTGATATTTCATACAATACTATGTGTTTCATCTATTCTAGAAATAATGAAAGAGAAGATGGATGAAGCTCATTGTTCCACTTTCCCTATACATCCTGGAAGCACGAAAATGTAGAGGTACCTTCATGATCATTTTTTTGGGATAATATGAAAAGGACGATTTCTGACTACAATTTGAGGTTCCTAGTATGTCCGCAAGTGAAGGCAGAGAAACAACTCTCTAAAGGGGTATTGCAACCACTACCCATACCAACATTGAAGTGGGACAATATCACTATGGACTTCATCAGTTGTCTCCCCAGAACATCAAATGGGAACAATGTGATATGGGTTATTGTGGACTGTCTCACCAAGACATCTTGTTTTATCTCTATTCTAGAAGATTTATCTCTTGATCAACTTTCCAGGATTTATGTGAAGGAAGTGGTAAGTCTATATCAAGTTCCACTTTCTATCTTATCTGATCATAATCCATGGTTCACATCAAAATTCTAGATAAGTCTTCGACATTCTCGGAGAAATGAATTGAATTTCAGTACAACCTAACACCCCCAAATAGTTCGCCAATCTAAAAGGACCATTCAAACACTAGAGGACATACTGAGAACATGCTCAATAATGTTTAAAGGAGGATTTAATCAACATATCCTTTTAGTTATGTTCTCATAAAACAAAAACTTCCACTCTCTTGGGATCAAGTTGGACGGATAAGGAAGTAAGAAACGTTTTCTGTCACAGAGTGTTGTATTTTGTGGTCAATAAAGCTAAATAAATTCACTTAGTATAGGAATTGTAAATTAGGATGATGCATTTCTGATTTCTATTTCACAAATATCATAAGGTTGGGGAACTTTTGTTGCAATCCCTATGAAGTATAGGGAGAGTAAAGAAGTGATTTTTCCAAAGGAAAGAAAGTGGTGATTTTGGAAATGGAAAGAAAGTGGTGCGCAAGTCAAAAATTGGCCCCCAAGTATTGGCACGCAAGTATGGGTGCGCAAGTCACATATCAACAGCATCACATCAAAATGTGACAAAAGAAATATTGCTGCACGCAAGTTAGTGAAATGGTTCCCATGTATGAGGGGCATGCTAGTATTGGCGCACAAGTATTAGAGCACAAGTGTCTGTTGCGCGCAAGTCATATTTCAAATACCATACAATAAAATATGAAAAAGGAAATAAAGTGTCATGCAAGAGATGGATAGGCGCGCAAGTGTTGGTGAACTAGTGTATGTTTCTTGAATGTGATATTTCAAAGGCCATGATATCAAAATATGAAAAAGTAAATAAAGTGTCATGCAAGTGATAGAGAAGTGAGCAAGTCAGAAAAATGTATATAAATAGACAACTCGCCTCCTCATTTTTAACTGTAAGAACCCGGTTCATGTTTTTGAGGTACGAGCTTCTTCGTTTCCTTTTCCTTAAGTGATTTTGAGAAAATATGTAAAAATGGGGAATAATCCTAAATTTTGAAACTACACGCCATGTACTTTGCCCACACACCCTGTACTTCTGGCCTCGTTGGGATAAGTACACAGGGCGTGTAGCCTCGCCGGCCACATAGGGTGTAGGAACCGACTACACGCCATGTAGTGGTCCTTTACACGCCGTGTAGTCAGTCGGTAGGTTAAAAATTAAGGCGGTGGAGTCGCCGCCAGTTGAGCAGCAGTACACGCCGTGTACTCGGGAGTACATGATGTGTACTCTTGTCGGCATGTGAACAGTGCCGGTGCCGCCAAATGAATAGTTAAATGAAAGAAGTACACGCCGTGTACTCAGAAGTACACGCCGTGTACTTTTTTTTGGCATAAAACAGGCAGTAGCCTCCTCATTTGGCAGAAGAGGCATTTAAGCCATTTTGGAGCCAAAGGAGGAGGCCAGACCATTGATGTTCTGCCGGGAGTTCGTCTGGAAAACGATTCGGCTTTGGACGATCTCGTTGGAACTGCACGGGTAAGCCCTTCCTCCTCCTGGTATCGTTCTTGCCAATTATTTTCCCAACATATGTTATTTATGTTTGAATGGGTTTGGTTCTTCGTCACATCTACACCGTTCATGAGCGTTTCTGGAGCCGGCATTCAGGTATAGTGTTCGTTGTCACATAAGGTAGGTGGCTTGGTGTTTATTTTCCAACTATCGTCCGTTTTTGTGCGTTTTTGTGCCATGAACCCATGTTGGGGTGTCGTGTGGCTGAAGTTGTTGCTATATTTAATGCCTATAATTACATAGGTGATTAAATGGTGATAAAAAATGATGTTTGGGATCGTTTCTTTGATCCAGGACCATCCCGAGGGGTGTGTTCCTCTGTTTAGCTGTTTGGCCAGGATACCTGAGGGTATGCCTTAAATGTAGTAACTGTAGAATTTCCTTGAGAGGATGTGCTTGTTTACGGCATTTTGATATATTGGGCATGTCCCGGTTACCTGTTTAGCCAGAGGGAGTTGTTGTGATTAGCCTGAGGGTGTGACCGTTTTAGCCCGAGGGCTGTCGTTATTCCCCCTGAGGGCGACCTTTCGTGCCTGAGGGCTTGACTTTTGTGCCTGAGGGTGACACTTCATAAGCCGGAGGGATAGAATTTCTGTTACTCCTGAGGGAAATACCTGAAGGTTGGATTTTGTATGGCCTGAGGGCAAGCCTGAGGGCGTGGTTACTATTTTAGCCTGAGGGCACGGTTTTGGTTAGCCTGAGGGCTTGGTGCTGAGCACAAAAATGTTACTAAATTAAAGGAATTAAATGAATAATAAAATAGTAATTTAACTGTTAAGTTAGTTACTTTTGAGTACTTCTTAGTTATTGCATTTACTATTTCACACTTGATACATGTTTTACACACAGTTGAGCACATGCCTTTGGTGGGTGCCTACTGAGATATTTTTCTCACACCCTGTTTGTGTCACGCTTTTCGGCCCAAACAGATTACGTTGCTGCAGGTGTAGATAGGGGAAATATTCCCTATACAGGTACTTGATAGTTGCTAAGGAGTAGGAGGGCATGGGACCGAGCCTAGGCTCGCGATGTTGCTGCCAGCTGTTTACTTGTTTTGCTGTACTTTTCTTTTGGTTGTATCACAGTGATGTATAACATGTTCTGGCTGTTTTCATAGAATTTGAACATGTAGCATCCTCACTTTTATATTGTTTTCTATATCCACTTCTTTAGTTATTTCAGTTGTGTATGTTTACTTCTTTCGCTGTTGTTGTATGTTTAATTTGGTATTCTGCTGCACTACACTTTGACAAATGAGGGCATAGTTTCCCCACTATCAGACCTGGGCCCTCGCTGCTAGTCGGCAGCCTCTGGCATTTGGGGAAATGTGCTTGAAGTCACGTGGCGAACTGGGCTTGGGGCACCCATTGCGTGGCACCTGGGGCCGGGACGTTACAAAGTGGTATCAAAGGGGTTTTCCTTTCTTGACTTACTATTTGGAGCCTTAGTCAGAGTTAGGGCGAATGGTAGTTGGTAATAAGCAGTGCCCGGGCGTAGCTAACACGTGTACAGGAAGAAGCCACTCTACCTCGTACTTTTCATTCTTTGATCTTTCAATTTTACGGTTGATATGTTTTCAACGTTGGGTGACACACTTGGATTGTGCTATTGATATTTTATCTGTGGGTTCTAATAGTTTCAACCCGATGAGATGAGGGTATGTCGTCTCATGCATCATATAAGATGATGCTAGATATCCCATTCCATGCATAGTTTCCATTCCATGTACGTGCATTATAATTTGCATGTTGTTGTGATAGTTGTTGTGCTAGTAAAGCATGTTGTTGTGATAACTGCTTGATAAATACCTGCCTTGTGATATGGTATTATTTTTTGAGCTTGTTTATAGAATGGATTCCAATCCTTGGTCTTTGGGGAGTATGGGCCCTCATTTACCGGAATTTGGTGGATCATTGTCTGGTTATTGGTTATAACAAAAATAAGATGTCAAAGTTTGATTCTTGGGGTGTATGGGATCCCACGGGTCGGAATTTGACACTTAGGTGTCGTTTTCAGTATTTTCTGGGTTCTGGAGAAGTTTCTGAGGCATACTATTTGGAAACCCAGTATACATGCCATGTAGTATTTTTATAAACGCCATGTATGTTCTTCTGTTCAGGAAGAAATATGAACTTTTTGAGTACACACCGTGTACCCTAAGTACACGCCGTGTAGTCTCTTCCCGTGTCACAAACTGTGTGGGCGGCGACATGGGGTAGGGAAGGGCTTGGGTAAAACACGCCGTGTAGTTTTTGTACACTCCATGTAGTGTTGACCCGGAGTCTGACCGTGTAACTAACAACACGGGTCAGTGAACTCCATGGCAGAAAACGCCGTGTCAATTATAGTCATGCCTTGTAGTATTACCTGGGGACTCGCTCGTGTAAGTAAAAACATGGGCCGATGTCACCTCTTTCAGAACACGTCTTGTACCATTGGGACACGCCGTGTAGTGTTGTCTGAGGACAGACCGTGTGGAGTTAGTCATGTGGCTGGGAAAGGGCGTGGTGTACACACCATGTACGGTTGTAACACACCGTGTGTGGTAAAGCTGAGTAGTCAGTCGTGTCACAGATGACACAGTTAGTTGGAAAATAACACCGTACACGCCGTGTATATATTATACACGCCGTGTAGTTTTTTTGGACAGAAGATGTGTGGCTTAGCCTTGTAAAAGGACGCGGGCAGGGGAAAGGAAGTCAAGTACTTACCGTGTAGTCAGTGTACACACCGTGTAGTCTTGTTTTGAAAATATTGAACCGCCTTCTTCCTCATGTTACTTTTTGGTTCCTTCATTTAAGTCTTAATAATGTTGAATCTTACGCGTTCTTTTGACCTTGTAGAGTCATGCCGCCTAGAAGACCGCGAGTTGTTCGGCAAGAGAGTGGCGACGATTATACTCCGGAGATGGTGGTCCATGGGCTACCAGTTGATCCACCAGTAGGGCCAGATACGGCACCAGCTGTTATACTCGACACGGGAACGGAGGCGCAGTCCCGTGAAGGGTTATTGCGGTTCAGGCAGACCTTTCAGGGAGCACCGCAGGCTGCCACATCTATGGCCGAGCTAATGCGTATCTTCCAGCAGCAGCATCCGCCTACGTTTTCAGGGGATGGCAGACCACAGGCTGCAAAGACTTGTCTAGGATCGATGCAGACTATTTTCGAGCGTCTTGAGACGCCTCCAGGGCGGAGGGTCAAGCTTGCGACTTAAATGCTGCATGATTCCGCCAAGAGGTGGTGGGATGTTACCACCCAGTCAGAGCATCACATGGACATGGCGTGGGAGGTTTCTCAGATAATCATCTATGACTTCTTCTTTCCCGAGAAACTGAGAGCAGATAGAGCTCAAGAGTTCATGAATCTACAGCAGGTCGCTATGTCGGTGATGGACTACTCGGCTCGTTTTACAGAGCTTCAGCGCTTTGCACCCATGCTGGTCGGTGATGAGATGCTGAGAGCCAGAAATTTTGAGGATGGTCTTTGGTATGACATCAGAGCACTGGTGAATGTTTTCAGGTTACCTAATGTACACTCGATTGTGAACCAGGCGTTGATTACAGAGAGGAACATGCGAGAATCTAGTGGTGTGGGCCAGGGCGGCTCAGCACCAGTTACCGGTACTATTTCTGCTGGAAAGAGAAAGAGGCAGATGGACTTCTCTCAGGGCGGAAGTACCAGCCAGGAAGCTTCTTCACGTGACCCGATCAGGTGCTACCAGTGTGGCAGAGAGGGGCACAAGAGGCTGCAGTGTCCACGACACCCAGTGGAGTGCCGAGCTTGCGGCAAGATGGGTCATCTGTAGCGCTTTTTCATGGAATTTCTACAAGTGGCTAGTGAGAGGAGTTCTGTGTAGACTTCGCGTGCGGGAGCAGGACCGGTGTCTTCATACCAGTCAGGGAACTGGAATACATTAGGGCGTGAAGGCAGAGATGGTGGTCGTGGTCGTGGTATCCAGACACCCGGATCTCAGAGGCAACAGGGCGGGATAGCTCAGGGTAGCCAGGCTGTGTCACAGGGCCGCCGTACTGGTCAGGAATATGCAGTGCAACAGACCCAGTAGGAGCAGAATCTTGAACCTTCGATAGTCAGAGGTACTATTCTAGTAGATTTTGTCTTGTCTTCAGTACTTTTTGATATGGGTGATACACGTAGTTTTATATCAGTACCCGTTGTGGAGAGCCTTGGGCTCGGTGTTTCTACTTCTTCTGATATCTTGATGCTAGAGAGTCCGTTGGGGACATGGACAGTTGGTGTGCATCAGTGCAAGGAGTTCCCCCTTCTGGTAGGTGGGTGTCACTTCCTTTAGGACCTCAATATCCTGGAGATGACGAGCTATGACATCATTCACGGGATGGACTAGTTGGTTCCCTTTCGAGCCTTTGTATACTGCTATCGTCACCGGGTGCGTTTCACGTCACCAGAGGGCGGGGAGTTTCTATACAAGGGCGTGTGGGATGTTCAGGTGAGTCGAGCTAGACCAGAGAAAAATGGGCGAGGTGGAGTCACAGCCCAGATTGCGAGCTTATATCTGGATGACCAGGGGACTCATCAGATGATTTTCCCTCCAGTTGTCGATCATTTCAGGGATGTCTTCCCGGACGACCTTTCAGGTCTACCTCCGGTGCGTGAGGTGGATTTCTCTATCGAGATTGTGCGAGGAGCAGCACCGGTGTCCATTCCTCCTTATAAGATGGCCACGCCTGGGTTGCAGGAGCTCAAGAGGCAGTTAGAGGAGCTATACGCTAAGGGTTTTATCCGACCCAGAACTTCTCCTTGGGGTTCTACGGTCCTTTTTGTGAAGAGGGCGGATGGTACCCTTAGGCTATGTGTGGATTATCATAAGCTGAACTAGTTGATGGTTAAGAACCGATATCCCTTGCCAAGGATAGATGATCTTTTTGATTAGCTTCATGGAGCACGAGTGTTCTCGAAGATTGACTTGAGATCTGGATATCATCAGCTTCTCGTTAGACCATCTGATATACCTCTCACTGCTTTCAGGAGTAGGTATGGTCTATATGAGTATACGGTTATTCCATTCAGACTCACAAACACGCCAACAATTTTCATTTCTTTGATGAATCATGTGTTCCATCCGTATCTTAATTCATTTGTGGTAGTATTCGTGGACGACATCTTGGTGTACTCTCACACTCGACACGACCATGCCACCCATCTTGAGTTCATATTGAGTTCACTGAGAGAGAATCAGTTATATGCTAAGCTCTCGAAATGCCACTTTTGGATGGACCAGATTCACTTCCTGGGTCATATCATCTCAGAGTCAGGAGTTGCAGTGGACCTAGAGAAGGTGAGAGTAGTAGTTTCCTGGGAGCATCCCAAGAATGTGTTTGAGATACGAAGTTTCTTAGGGCTGGCTGGTTACTATATATGCTTCATACATGACTTATCCCTCTTAGCAGCACCTTTGATAGGTCTGACTATGAAGGGTGTGATGTTTGATTGGTCAGAATCTTGCGAGACAGCTTTTCAGGACCTGAAGGGAAGGCTGACATCAGCACCGATCCTGATACTCCCAGAGCAGGGGAAGAACTATACGGTATATTGTGATGTGTCAGGGATTGGGCTGGGATCCGTTTTGATGCAGGGAGACCGAGTTGTGGTGTATGGGTCTCGGCAGTTGAGGCCACCTGATAGGAATTACCCGATGCACGATCTTGAGTTGGCTGCAGTTGTGCATGCGTTGCGCTGTTGGAGACATTACCTATTGGGAGAGCATTTTGTGGTTTTCACCGACCAAAAAAGCCTCAAGTATATCATTACTCAGCGTGAACTAAATATGAGGCAGAGAAGGTGGGTCGAGTACCTACAGTCCTTCGATTTTGAGCTTCCCTATACACCTGGTAAATGTAATGCAGTAGCCGTTGCACTGAGCAGGAAGACTTAGATACAGGGAGTGGAGGAAGCCAGTGGCGAATGTCAGCTTATGGCTTTGTTCTCTGAGATGCATCTGGAGGTGCATGGAAGTCTGGGACAGACTTATCTTTCCTTGTTAGCTGTGACTTCTACCCTCCTGGACAGAGTGAGGATGAGGCATCTATCGGTTTCAGAAGGCCTAGTTTTATGGGAGTCAGTGGAAAGTGAGGACCCTCCTTCCGGTTGGACGATAGGAGATGATGAGGTTTTGCGTTTCCATGGACGTTTCTTGGTTCCAGGGGATATACACGAGGAGCTGATGAGGGAGTTTCATGCTTCAGCATGGGCAGTTCATCCCGGGGTTACCAAGATGTACCGAGACTTGAGACGTCAGTACTGGTGGCCGGGTATGAAGAGAGAGATAGCTGGTTTTTTTACGAGGTGTTCCACCTGTCAGTAGGTGAAGGCAGAGCATCAAGGGTCAGCTGGGCTGTTACAGCAGTTTCCCATTTCGGAGTGTAAATGGGATGATGTTGCAATGGATTTCGTGACGGGATTTCCAAGGTCACCTCGAGGCAATGACACCGTATGGGTTATTGTGGACTGACTTACGAAGGTAGCTCACTTCTTGCCAATCCAGGAGACCTTTGGTGTGGACGATCTCGGAAGGATGTATATTCGAGAGATCGTACGTCTTCATGGGGTCCTTTGTTCTATCATTTTATATAGGGATGCCCGCTTCATGTCTCATTTCTGGAAGAGTTTTTAGAGGGCGCTGGGTACATAGGTGCTACTGAGCACAGCATACCACCCTCAGACAGATGTCCAGTCAGATCAGATGATACAGGTGCTAGAGGACATGTTGCGCGCATGCATCCTAGACTTTGGGGGAACTTGGGAGAAGCATATACCCTTATTCGAGTTTTCCTATAACAATAGTTTTCAGGAAACTATTAAGATGGAACCATACGAGGCTTTATATGGTAGGCAATGCCGATCACCTTTGTGTTGGTTAGAGGTAGGTGAGGCAGCTTTACTGGGTCCACAGCTCATGCAGGATACATCTGAGCAGGTCCTGTTGATTCGGAAGAGGATGGCTACCGCGAAGTCTCATCAGAAGTCTTATGCTGATCGCCACAGATGACCTTTGGAGTTCGTGGTTGGGGATCAGGTTTTCTTGCATGTTTCTCCGAGGCTCGGACACAAACGGATCAGGAGACAGGGTAAGCATTCACCGAGGTATGTGGGGCCATTCGAGATTCTGGAGAGAGTCGGGCTGGTTGCCTATCGGTTGCATTTACCGCAGTGGTACTGAGCCATGAACGAAATCTTCCATGTGTCTCAGTTGCGTCACTACCATTAAAACCCATCTCACACCTTTCAGCCTGAGGAGGTTGAGCTGCAACATGATGCGTCCTTTGAGGAGCATCCAATCCGTATCGTTGACAGGATCACAAAGGTTCTCTGAGGCTGGTCAGTTCCTCTCGTACGGGTGCTATGGCATCATGGCCGAGTGCAGGACGAGACATGGGAGTGGGAGGCCGATGTACTTTCTTAGTGGCTAGAGCTGTTCTGAGCATTCTCTTTACCACCCTTGAAAGGGAAATTCAGGGAAGAATTTCTATAAGGGGGGGGGGAGTTTGTAAGAACCTGATTCTTGTTTTAGAGGTACGAGCTTCTTCTTTTCCTTTTCCTTAAGTGATTTTGAGAAAATATGGAAAAATGGGGAATAATCCTAAATTTTGAAACTACACGTCATGTACCTTTCCCACACACCATGTACTTTTGGCCGTGTTGGGATAAGTACACAGGGCGTGTAGCCTCGCCGGCCACATAGGGTGTAGGAACTGACTACACGCCATGTACTAGTCCTTTACACGCAGTGTAGTTAGTCAGCAGGTTAAAAAGTATGGCGGTGGAGTCGCCACTAGATGGGCGGCAGTACACGCCATGTACTCAGGAGTATATGTCGTGTACTCTTGTCGCTAGGTGAACAGTGCTGGTGCCGCCAAATGAACAGTTAAATGAAAGAAGTACACGCCGTGTACTCAGATGTACATGCCATGTACTTTGTTTTTTCGGATTAAAATAGGCAGTAGCCTCCTCATTTGGCAGAGGAGGCGTTTGAGCCATTTTGGAGCCAAATGAGGAGGCCTGACCTTTGAAGATCTGCCGGGAGTTCTCCTGGAATCCGATTCGGCTTCGGACGATCTCGTTGGAACCGCATGGGTAAGCCCTTCCTCCTCCTGGTACCGTTCTTGCCAATTCTTCTCCAAACGTAAGTTATTTATGTTTGAATGGGTTTGGTTCTTTGTCAGATCTACGCCGTTCTTGGGCGTTTCTGGAGCCGGCGTTTGGGTATAGTGTTCGTTGGCACATAAGGTAGGCGGCTTGGTGTTTATCTTCCAACTGTCGTGCGTTTTTTTCCATTTTCGTGCCACGAACCCATGTTAGGGTGTCGTGTGGCTGAGTCTGTTGCTATATTTAATGCCTATAATTGCATAGGTGATTAAATGGTTATAATAAAATGATTTTTGGGATCGTTTCTTGGATCCAGGACCATCCCGAGGGGTGTGTTCCTCTGTTTAGCCGTTTGGCCAGGATACCCAAGGGTATGCCTTAAATGTAGTAACTGTAGAATTTCCTTGAGCAGAAATGCTTGTTTACTGCATTTTGATATGTTGGGCATGGCCCGGTTACCTGTTTATCCTGAGGGCGTTGTTGTGATTAGCCTGAGGGCGTGACTGTTTTAGCCCGAGGGCTGTCGTTATTCCACCTGAGGGAAACCTTTCGTGCCTGAGGGCTTGTATTCTGTGCCTCAGGGCGACACATCATAAGACTGAGGGCGAAAATGTATGTTACGCCTGAGGGGAATACCTGTGAGTTGGATTCTGTATGGCCTGAGGGCAAGCCTGAGGGCATGGTTGCTATTTTACACTGAGGGCACGGTTTTGGTTAGCCCGAGGGCTTAGTTCTGAGCACAAAAATGTTACTAAATTAAAAGAATTAAATGAATAATAAAATGGTAATTTAACTGTTAAGTTAGTTACTTTTGAGTACTGCTTAGTTATTGCATTTACTATTTCACACTTGTTGCATGTTTTACACACAGTTGATCACGGGCCTTTGGTGGGTGCCTACTGAGATAATTTTCTCACACCCTGTTTGGGTCACGCTTTTCGGCCCAAACAGATTACGTTGCTGCTGGTGTAGATAGGGGCAAGAGTCCCTATACAGGTACTTGACAGTTTCTAAGGAGTATGAGGGCATGGGACTGAGCCTAGGCTCGCGATGTCACTGCAAGCAGTTTACTTGTTTTGCTGTACTTTGCTTTTGCTTGTATCACAGTGATGTATAACATGTTCTGGCCGTTTTCTTCGAATTTGATAATGTAGCATCATCACTTTTATACTGTTGTCTATATCCACTGATGTAGTTATTTCAGTTGTGTATATTTACCGCTTCTGCTGTTGTTGTATGTTTATTTTGGTATTCTGCTGCGCTACACTTTGACAAATGATGGCATAGTTTCCCCACTATCAGACCTGGGCCCTCACTGCTAGTCGGTAGTCTCTAGCATTTGGGGAAATGCTCTTGAGGTCACGTGGCGAACCGGGCTCAGGGCACCCGTTTCGTGGCACCCGGGGCCGGGACGTTACATTAATGCATAACACTTATGAGAATAATTTTATATCTGATCACGCATGTCTAGAAAATGGTGCGCAATCTAAAGTGGCATCCAAGATGATAGTTATTCATAAGGTGCACATGTTTTTCCACACAAGTTTTAGCGCACAAGTTTTGGCATGCAAGTTATGGCACGCAAGCTTCCAGAGGTTTGCAAGCTGGGAGGTGTTTTCAAGAAGTGTACTATGTATAAGTCGAAGGTGGCACGAAAGTTGTGAGCTCTACACCATAGTGGTGCGCAAGTAATTAGTGGCGCGCAAGCTGACTGGTGCGCAAGCAGGTGGCGCGCAAGCTGAGTGGATCACAAGCAGGGAGGCGCACTAGCAGGGAGTGGCGCGCAAGTTGTCTGCACCAGGAGGTTCTTACCAGCTTTTGGGTAGGAAAGTGAAGAAATTTTTGAAATATTTGATTTGTGAGAGTTCATTAAGAATCAAAAAATCATTATATTACCCTGTTGGTTCTAAGAGGGAGAGCACACACTATTGGATTGTTTTCAATGTGCTACATGATTGTAAGGGCATATCTAATCGTTGTTTTCCACATCAAATGATTGTTTTCTAGTGGATTGTGTGGTACTGGATTGTTTTTGTACCATACAAAGGACGTAGCTACTCTTATTGAGTAGTGAACCTTATAAATCTTGTGTTCATGTGGTTGTGTGTGTTCATAAGGGAAGAAACTCTTTAACAAGAGTTAAAGTTTGTTTCAAAAAACATTAAACATAAAAAGAAAAATATACCACTGATTACCTCTCAGTGATACTTGGATCTTGACGGTGAACATCAATTAGAATCAGAGCGATATGTTCCCTTCATTTATTCTTTGATGAAGTGGTTGAAGAGACAATGTGATGGTGAATCTAAATTGCATAAATAGTAAGGGGATTCTGATTTTTGATAGAAAGAACTATCACATCTTGAAAGAAAAAATGATGCCTTATCATATGTCTATTGGATATGAATTTCTGGAAACTACAACATATATATTTCCTACTATTGATTACAAGGGTCCTCTTACTCCTTTTGATAAGAAGAACATTGAGAATGATGGAAGAGCTAAAAATGTGTTACTCTCATCTTTTTCTGAGAGTTAATTTTTAAGAGTGAAAGGTGTATCTACACCTAAAGGCATCTTGGATAGGTTGAAGAACATCTATGAAGGAAATACAAAAGTGAGGAAGGTAAAACTACGAATTTGGATGCTAAAGTATGAAGACATGAAAATGGAAGAATCTGAATTTGTTGGGGACTTCTTCACCATTATTAATGACATTGTCAGTAAAATCAGATGTCTTGGTGAAACATTAGAGAATTATATAGTTGTCGAAAAGATCATTAGAATTCTTCCTGACGTGTTTTATGATAACGTGTCTTCATTAGAAGACAGAGACCATGAAACATTCTCTTTGGATGATTTGCATAGCACTCTCATTACATATGAAATGAGAATGGAGAAGACTATGAAGATCAAAAAAAATCTGATAGAGAGATGTCATTCAAGGCTACAAGGAGAGAGAAGTAAAAGAAGACCCTTAATGATGATGATTCTGGTGAATTAGATTCTAATGATAAGGTATGCAAAAAAATTGATGAATTTTTATCCTTGTTTTCTAAAAAAGTGAAAAGAGGTACAGGGAAATACAAGGGGAAAAATCCCTTGAAATGTGTTGTGTGTGGAGCGGTGTGTCATATTGCGGATAATTTTCCTCAAAATAATAACAAAGACAATGATGATGATTAAAGAAGTCCAAGAAGGTTGTGGAAGAATCAAAATGACAAAGAAAAATATTTTTCAAATGGTAAAAATAAAAATTTCTTCAAATAAAAATGAAAAATATGTATATCTAATGATGAAGAAGAAGAAGATAGCTAAGATGAATATGAGAAATCATTTTCTAAGAAATATAGAGAGAATACCTTTATTGAAGCAGTGAATAATGTAGAGTACGAGAGAAAAAATTCAGAAGAAGATGAAAATCAACATGAATTTCATCTAAAAAAAGAATTAAAATAATTCTTGAGGAAGACCAGAAGGCTTGAGAAGGAAAAACATGATGATAAATGAAAATTAAACATTAAACAATCAATAATGATTTATTGATGATTAAATCAATATGGAAAATAAGATTGATGATCTGAAAAATTATCTTGAGAATACAAATTATCGTAATGATCATTTGAAGTAAACCTGAAGGCAAAAGAAGAAGAGTTAGAAATTGTCCAATAGAAACATTATAAATCCAATTAAATGAATATCAATCTCAAAAATTCTATGTAAGAAGTTGGTGAATGTTCTAGTAATAATGAAAAAATCAAGGAGTCACAAAAGTTACCATCCAAGATAGAAATGAAAGACGGAACTGGTTCTGATAAGAACAAGGGTGGAAAGTCCATGTATGTGGTCAAAGTCAGCAATTATGAAAAATAAAAAGTGTAATAAAATCACTTATCAGGAAAGTATTCTAGTACTTATGGTGATATTAAATATGAAATGAGAAAGGGAGTTACAAAAAAAAACATGAAGTTTTATGGTAAGCATAGTTCTTTTAAGAAGGTTGTTGAGAAGCGTGTTCACAAATCTGATAAGTATATAAGTTTCAGAGGAAAATATTACTTCTATGGTTATTCCTGGTATTTTGGTGGATTCAGACACATGGAAAATATGTGTAGGTTCAACCAACAACATTAAAACTATTCCACATGTTTTGAAAGACAAGGATTGATAGGGAGTCAATCCTTTCAAAATATAGAGTCTCAAAATTAATATCAAAAGATATATGAGAATACTGATGTGAATGTTGATAATAGGTTCCTACCACTAGAAAATATTTTGTGAAAGATGTGATTGACAAGGAAATCATGCCAAGGGATGCCTTTGTGTCTTACCAGAGCAATACAATATTTTTCATAAATATAAAAATTCATAGATTTTAAAATCTAAAAGGGACATGTATGATAAGTTCGAAAAGATAGAGTGCATGGTTATTTGGTTGGAACACATTGACCTGGATAAGAAATTTGAGGAAGCACAACAGACACTGAAAAAAATGATGAACAAAAAGCTCTTATTATCGAAACTGCTTTGAATGTTACAAAAGGAGAACGTCCATGGATTCTTGATAGTGGGTGTTATTCTCATATTATATGAGACATAATGTTGGGAAAATATGTGAAAGACTTCAAATAAGGAACTGTTACAATTTTAAATGATGAATCTATGAGAATCAAAGGAGTTGAGTCATCCATCATTGGGAAAAAAAATTAAATCTATAAAAACATTAAAAGTTTATGGGTTGAAAAATAATAGTCTATGTGTTTCACAACTCTATGATGAGGGAAAAAATGTTATATTCATAAAATATGGGTTCTTTTTGAATTGTGAAAATGATGGAAATATAGTTACAAGAGTCCAATGTAAAAAAGGAAACTTTTTCCAAGTTGGTGAAGTAAAAATTTCTTGTGACATGGGAATGGTGGATGAAATTTAGTTATGGAAAAAAAGGCTGGGAAATATGTGTCAGAAAAACATGTGTAAGTTATCAACATGAGATAGTGTTTGAGATATGCCTGATTTATCAAGAAGAAGAGATTGGTGCTGCACTATCTGTGAAAAAGGGAAGATTACAAAATCTTTTCAAAAGAGAGTTGAAATTCATTCAAAACATCCATTGGAACATATAAATTTTGATATATGTGGACCAATGAGAATGTAATCAACAAATAGAGATAATTACATCATTAATTTCATTGATGACTTTATTCGCAGTACATGTGTTATGTACATGAGACATAAGTAAGATGCTCTAAAAATGATTAAGAGTTTCAGGAGGAATGCCAAAAAGGAATGTGAGTATTCAGTGAAGAAGATGAGAACTGATAAATGTGTTGAGTATAATAATAAAGAGTTTTAATGTTACCTTGAGAACATGGAATTCATCATTAGTTCAGTTCATCAGACACACCTCAACAAAATGGGGTTGTTGAAAGAAAGAATCAAAGTCTGGTGGAAATGGAGAGAACTATTTTACTTGAACATAGCCTTTCTCATTATTATTGGAGGCATTCCATGAGCACTGCTGTTTATATTCAAAACTGAGGCTTCTATAGGCCAAAATCAGATATGACTCCATATGAAACGTTTTATGGAAAATCTCCATGTCTGAAACATTTAAAAGTATTTTGGAGTCCCTGAATTATAAAGAAGAAAAGTGGAAACCATGGAATGTTTGATAAAAGAGGATATGATGGAATTTTTCTTGTCTATGCTCTAGAAGGAAGAAGATATAGATGTCTCAACAACGAATCATGGGGAATTATTTATTATTCATCTATAAAAGTTGATGAAATTGTTGAGAAAGAAAAGCAGTCATATGTTGATGTGGATATTGAGCATGATAAAGAAGCCTTTATTAATGATTCAGATAATGCTACAAACTATGTTAATCCTACCTATGAAGAGGAATCTGACTTAGAAATCTCAAGTGATGAGAATGAAGTTATAACAACTCATCCAAGGATGTGGAAACAAGTGGAGGCCTAGAATATTATTGGAGATAAACATCAGAGGGTTCAAACAAGAAGAACAAAGAATGTTATATCACATACATTTACTTACTTGAAAGTTGAACCGAATAGTGTAAATGAATAATTTGAGAATCCAGAATGGGTTCATGTAATGAATTAGGAGCTAGATCATATGGAGAAGAATGATACTTGGGAACTTATACCCAAGCCATACAAAAAGAACATTATTGGTACAATGTGGTTTTTCTAAAAAAATATGAATGAAGAAGATAAAGTAATAAGAAAAAAGTAAGATTTGTTTGAAAAGGTTATTCACAAATTAAGGGAATTGATTTTGATGAAACCTTTGCTCTGATGGAATAATTATAAACAATCAGAATTTTTTTTGCTATTTCTTCACAATGAGGTTACTAAATCATTCAAATGGATGTAAAATATGCATTCTTGAATGGTGACCATGATAAGGAAGCTTACATTAATCAACCTTATGTATTTGTTATTGGAAATGATGAATGTTATGTGTGCAGGTTGAAGAAGGCTTTGTATGGGCTAAAACAGGCTCAGAGAGCATGGTATTCTAAATTAGATGCTTTCTTAAATAATATGATCTTTATGAAAGGGTTATTTTATCGCAATCATTACATCAAGGATTTTCATGATTTTCATGGATCGTTATTATTTATGTAGATGAAATTATATTTTCTAGAAATGATGAAAGATCATGTGGAAAATTTACTGATTAGATGAAGATGTTATTTGAGATGTCCATTATGGGAGAAATGAAGTACTTAGGCTAAAAATTTCACAACAGGTGAATCATGTTTCTTTGTCTCATGAAAATTATGCAAAGGAACATCTGAATAAGTTTGTCATAGAAAATTTAAAATCAGTTTCCACACCAATTTTAGTGGGAACCATGTTATTTAAAGATGGAGAAGAAAAATATGTTGATCAGAAAGAGGATCGAAATCTGATTGGAAGTCGGTTGTATTTGACTACATCAAGACCCTACATTGTCTATGTTGTCACTTTATGTGTAAGATTTCAGAGAGCTCCTAAATAACCACATTTGATTTCAGCAAAAAGAATTCTCAGATATGTCAAAGGCACAAAAAATTTTGGAACCAGGTATGATGGCTCTGGAAATATTGATCTATTCGGGTATTCTAATGTTGATTGGGTAGGAAATGTTGATGATCGAAGATCCACATCTGCTGAAGTTTCCTTTAAGAGGAAAAGTTGTGTTAGTTGGCATGCCAAGAAACAGAATTAAGTAAATCTTAGCACAAATAAAGATGATTATGTTGCTTCTACTCAAGCTGCAACTCAACTAATGTGGATGAAGACTCAGCTAGATGATCTACATGTTGAAGTAAAGCTACCATTTCTCTTGGGTTGTGATAATCAGAGTGCAATCAATCATACAAGAAATCTGGAATAAAATTCTTGTTCAAAACATATTGATATAAAGTACAACTTCATCATATAGTAGGTGGAGAATAATGAATTAAGGATGGAGTATGTTCCTACATCTGAAGTAGTTGCTGATATATTTACTAAACCTTTACTGAAAGAACCATTTTCAAAATTATGGGTGAACATGGGTGTCCAACATCCTTATCATCATGGTTAAGGAACGTCTTTCTGTCCCCAATATCATATTGCCTTTGGATAGTGTTTTCAAGGGGGATAATTGTTTCATAAATCTATCCATATAGATGCATTCATAAAGGGGGAGATGTGGGTATGCTGTGAATCCAGCATGTATATATGTGAACTATTCTAACTGTTTGTTAGAGTGGTTTTAGGAAACAATGTTGTTTTCTAGAAATGTTGACAAAGTGAATAATGATGAGGTATAATCTTGAAAGATGTTCTAAATAAGGCCGAGGAGGTATGTTCATTAGATTTCATAGTCACTGCTTTTCGACAACATGGTTTTGGATTTCAATAATTCTTGTTTCCTACAATGAGTTAGCTCATGTAGGCTTAGAATTGTTGATAATTAATCCATTTCATAAGGTTGCAAAGTTTAGTGATTTGTGAATCTTGGATGAAAAAAATACAAAGGGGGGGATTTTTGGGACCATCTTGGACGGATAAGGATGTAAGAAATGTTTTCTGTTATAGAGTGTTGTCTTTTGTTGTCAAAGAGGCTAAATCAATTAGGTTTTTAAAGGACTTATAAACTATGATGATGCTTTTCTGATTTGTATTTCACAAATATCATATTTTTGGAGAACGTGTGATGCAAGCCTTATGCAGGATAGAGAGTGTAAAGAAGTGATTTTTCCAAAGGAAAGAAAGTGGTGGTTTTGGAAAAGGAAATAATGTGGCGCAAAAGTAAAAAAGTGGCATGCAAGTATTGGCACACAAGTATTAGCATGAAAGTATGGGCGTTCAAGTCACATATCAACAGAATCACATCCAAATTTGACAAAGGAAATAAAGCAGCATACAAGATAATGAAATGGCGTGCAAGTATGAGGGGCGCACATGTATTTGCATGAAAATATTGGCACACAAGTTTATGTTGCACACATGTAATATTTCAAATACCATGCTATCAAATATGATAAAGGAAATAAAGTGTCACAGAAGAGATGGAGAGGCACAGAAGTGTTGGTGTGTAAGTGTATGTTTCATGCAAGTGATCTTTCAAATACCATGCTATAAAAATATTACAAAGGAAATAAAGTGTCACACAAGTGATGGAGATGTGCGAAAGTATTGGAGCGCAAGTCTATGTTCCCCGCAAGTCAGAAAACGCCTATAAATAGATGAATCACCTCCTCATTTTTTAATGCTCAACACATAAGAGAATAATATGAGCTCTGATCATGAAAGTGTAGAATGTGGCACGCAAACTGAAGTGTCACGCAAGCTAAGGGTTATTCATATTGTGCACAACTTTTTCCACGCATGTTTTGTCTTGCATGTTTTGGCGCGCAAGTTTCTAGAGGTGTGCAATCTAAGAGGTGTTTTCAAGAAGTGTGTTGTTTAGAATTCAATGATGGCACACAAGTTGTGAGATGTGCACAATAGTGTCGCCCATGTAGTTAGTGGTGTGCATGTAGTTAGTAGCACACAAGATGAGTGGCACGCAAGCAGGTGGCATGCAAGCTGAGTGGCACACAAGCAGGAAGGCGTGCAAGAAGGGTGTGGTGCGCAATCTGTTTGCACAAAGAGGTTCTTACCAGCTTCTGGGTAGGAAAGTGAAGAATTTTTTTGAATGATTTGATTTGGGAAACTTCATTAAGAAGCATATAATAATTACATTACACTATATGTGCTAAATGGGAGTGCACACACTATTAGAATGTTTTTTAAGTGCTACATGAGTGTAAGGGAATATCCTACTCGTTGTATTCCACATCAAAGGATTCTTTTCTAGTGGATAATTTGGTACTGGATTGTTTCGGTACCATACAAAGGATATTACTACTCTTTTGATTAGTGAACCTTGTAAATCTTGTGTTCCTTTGATTTTGTGTGTTCAATAGGGAAGAAACTCTATAACAAGAGGTGAACGATATTTCAAAAAATAGGAAACAAAAAAATAAAAAGATATCACTGATTCACCCCCTCCCCCTCTCAGTAATACTTGGATCCTGACTGGGAACTTCAAACTCGAGCATTCAAATGGAACCATGTGATTATATATATGGTATATGATGTAGAACTCCTACTTGTTGGTATGATGCTGGTGATAGAAAGATTATTTGGCCTGATCTTCTGTAAGATATGATAAAAAAATTCTATGCCATCCAACAAAAAATTATGGTTGCTCGGATTTGGAAAAAGAGATATGCATAAAATCTTCAAATAGACTTGGAGTTTGATGTTGGTGACAAATTATTTCTTCAAATTTCACATAGGAAGAGAGTCATGAGGTTGGGAAAGAAATGGAAGCTCATCCCTAGGTACATTTTCCTATATGAAATCCATGATTTCATAGGAGCAGTAGCCTATCGGTTGGCACTTCATCCAAATCTAATACATGTTCATAATGTTTTCCACATATCTCTCTTGAGTAAGTATATAACTGGACCTTCACATGTACTAAATCCAAAGGTGATATAACTAGAACATGAACACTCTAATGTCGAGTGTCCGTTGGATATCTTGGATCATAGAGACAAGGTTCTATGCAACAAGACTACCCATACTATTAAGGTGATGTGGAGGAACCACAAATGTGATGAAGCCACGTGGGAACCAAAGAAGTCTATGTGGAAGAAGTACCCACACCTTTTCTATTCTAGGGGAACTATATAAAATTTCTGGGACAAAATTTCTGAAGGGCGGAAGAATTTAATGACCTGAACATTTTAATAATATTTGTTTCCTAAATTTGTTTGTTATTTTATTTTATACTCAACAAACCTATATCCTTTAATTAATGAAGTGAGTATAATTAAATGAGACTCTTGGGTTTTGACTGTTATATGACCCTTGGTCAATATGGACGTTGGAAAATAAATTCTTAACATTAAAATTATTGTTTATAAATACAAGTGATGTTGGAAAATTTATACAAAAATAAGAGTTGATGGCCTCATCCAGTAGACTTAGGACATACAAAGCCCATCTTTCGGAGCATGGGAAGTAGGTTGCATCTCTGGGATTTTCTCCAGAACAATCCCATGAAAAACATTAACATGTAAAACATGAATTGAATCTCATATGGGAGAAGTTAAAGATGATAGAAATCACCACTCAGGCAATGTTGTTCGATCCACCCAAACATTCTTTCTCCGTAGCACATATTACTCTTATGTCCTATGAAATTGTTTTAAGGGGCTATATAATGAGACCATAGTTACGTTTTGTAATCTGTTTGTGTAAATAAAATTTTTATTTCTGAATATAGTTTGTGAATTTCAAATATTCGTATAAATTTAAGATGAGTTTATTGTTCCATATTACAAGTTATTTTTGGAAAAGGGTATTTTAAAATATTCATGTAATCTTTTAATACTTAATAATGTTATATGCATTTTTAAAAATGGCCTTCTACAATTGGGACCTGTAATAAATTTGGATTCTAATAAGATAAACTTGTTTTTTAGTCAATAGTATAGTATGAATAGTAACATACCCTTATGAATAGCAATGAATAGTAAATTAGCCAAAAGAAATAGAAACTTCGCCCATAAATGTATAAATACAATTTAACATCTTAAAATGGAAAAACGATAATAGTATAAGTTTTGATATTTTTGTATGTCATAAATATTTTATTTACAATTTTATAATTAATTTAATATTTCAAAATGATTATGTATTTTCATAAAATCTAATCATAAATTTTTAATTTATTGTCTTATGGTTATACGATATTTTTATGGGTCCTTAATGACTTTTTCATGTTGTTACAAAAAAAGTTTATAGTGTGAGAGTTGTTTATCTTTGAATAAATAGTTATTATATTTAAAATTTAAATTAAAAATATTTAGAAAATTATTTTCATAAAATGGATTTCATTTTTGAATTCATATCATCGATATTAGGTTAGGGTTAATTTTTTATATTTTTTCTAAAACAATTGAATTTTCTGTTAATAGTAAAAATACAGTTTAGAGATTCAGATGTTTAATGTCATCATTAATGATGTTATTATGATGTAATAAATTTGGTCGACATGTGAATAGTACTATATGTTATGAGCTGTCTCAAGTGTTCAACACCATGGGAAAATACTATGGGAAAGCCCATGGTTTTGCAAATACCAACGATGAGGTGTCCCTTGGAAATTAATTAAATATTCTCTCAGTTTTCCAATAAATACCAAGCCATTCATTCATTAATTTCATTAAAAAATCCTTTTCATCAAATTTATAGTCCTTTAGCCTCACTAGGAGTCCTCCCAATGTCCCCTCAAGCCCTAAAAGGTCCCAACCGTCATGATTTCGAAGTTACTTATCAAGGTATGGGAACCTTTCACCCTCCACTTTTAGTCATGACTTCCATTATGTTATGTCTTGTAGTTTCCATTTTCATATGTGGGGGTTTTATCATATATATAATTAATGCTGTCCATTTTATTTCCAAATGATAATACACCCTTTCCTCTCTCATCAACATATTTTTATGGTTTTTTATGTGACGACGATAGGTTGCCGAATTCTTATAAAAGAAATCACATTTTCTCTTCTCATTAAACATTCCATTTAATGTGGTATGTCATTCCACAACATAATCATTATTTTTTTATTTAAATATAATTTGAATGATACATTTATTTATGGGATATCCTTTTCCACTCTCTTTTTATTATTTTCTAAAACTATGTTATATAGTCGTTATGCTGCAAAAATTTCACCTCAATATTTCTCTGTATTTCTCCAATGAAATTATCTTGTTTTATTTATGTGAATACTCAGAAGTATTTCATTTCTATGAGTGTTCCTAAATAGAGAAATATGATATATTTTATTCTGGAATTGTTATACATATAACCCTAACTCTAATTCCATGGGTTATAAATGACATAATGATCTTATATTTACGAACATTTAAAACATCACGATTTTGAAAAGAAACCCATTTCTTTTATTATCAATGAGTAATTAAATAAATGTTTGATTATGATCTATATTTATCACATGAATATAACGATATACTATGGGGGCACCCTGATATCTATACAATGCATTGGGTAAAGAATTAGTCTCTAGAGATGAAATGTTTCATGATTCTTTGGTGAGTTACCTTTGTAATTTTTTATGACACCATTGGGATGAAACTTAATGATATGTTCATGAATGTATAAATGAAATGTTGTAGCCACTTATTCATGTTGTGATTCATGTTTTTTTATTAAGATATTCTTATTTTTTTATTGCTCATGTCTTGTGGTTTTCAGCATGTTCTTATTGATATCACATGTAAACTGATTCCCTTTATTTCCTTACTGGGCCTTCAGCTCACCCTTTCCTTTGATGTATGTCTATGGGTTATGAGATATAATAATTGTACATCGGAAGAAATTTTAAAGAATATTATTAGGTATATATACAATATTTTTTTATGATTCAATTTTTTATTGTTCCTGGTTTCGAAGACACTAGACAATAAAGATCATATGTTATTAAAATGAAATGAAAAATTATGTAATAAAAAGACGAGATTCCATAGATATAGAGTGAAAAATATTATTCATATACATAAACAAGATATGAATCATTCTGTACATAAAAATGAGTATATTAGAGATCAAAATTATATTGGGTCCTTCATGAGGAAACATCCACCTTCTTTAAGTGGGTCTTCTAATCCACTTATTACTGAACAATAGATCAGTATCATTGAAAAGAAATTATCCATCATTTGTTTTTCAGAACAAAAAAAAAATTTATTTTGTTGGTTTACCATTTAGAAGTTGAATAAAATTAGTGGTGGACTCGAATTAAGAATACAAGGCACAAAGATTAAATTTAATCCATGGAATTGGATGAGTTTAAGAAAATATTTTTCAACAATTACATCCCTCGTATTCATTGAAAAAAGATGTAAAAGGTGTTCCTTGAGCTTAATCAAAAGTATGATGAATCTGTTAGAACTTAAGAGGAGAATTTTACAAGGCTTGCAAGGTATACTTCTGGCTTTACCATCCATACTGAATGTAAATTTGATTTCTTCTTCAGTGTCTTAAAAAAAAGCCTCCGATGGGAATTGGCTATAAGCGACTTCAATAATTATGATGAGATTGTGCATTGTTTTACTAATGTAGAACTGGAAGGTGATGTTATATATCCATCTCATGGTTTTGACATCGAATGGAAGATAGAGTTCACGAAAAAATATCAAAACAATGGTGAAAAGAATATGAATGTTTTATTATTCTCAAAGGGTGGAAAGAAGCATGGTGGAGATTGTATTAAGGGGAATATCAAGTATTTCAAGTGTGGAAAAGATGATCATCGAGTAGTTGAGTGCCAAAGTAGTGGGAAAAAGGATTCTAATGATATTAATAGAGATATTAGTACAAGGAACACCCCACCGACACTTCAATGGTACATGTACAAGGAAATGGGGCATGATTATAAACAATACCCTAATCCAAGGATTAATTATGATTGACATCAGCGACCTCTTAAGGAAAAAGACAATGGAAAGTCACATGCGATCAATGTTGGTGATGTCGATTATGAAAAATAAGTGGTATAATAATTAAGTGTTTATGTAATTGGATTCTAAAATAGTGTTATGGAATATCATTTATAGTATTATAGAATATTACAATATCTATGTATTGGTTTTTTGTCATTTTCAATAATTATATGGTACCTGTATTAATGAAAAAATATTGAAATATTTTTTGAAAGCAGATGATATGCACATAATGAATGGATTAGGAGATAAACAGATTTTTAATAGTATTAATGATCTCATGAATGATAAAAGGAAAAAATGATATAATGATTTGATTATATATGTCTTTTACTATTTTGGGTGTGCATAAGAAATTAATTTTGACAGAATGCATGTTTTTGCTGAGGTTCTACAGTAATTCATGTTACTATGTTTCAAGACAATACATAATTAAGGTATTCACATTTTAGGGATGTGACAACCAAGAATACCCAAATGATATATATGAGACAAATTTTATGTCCATTTAGTTCACCTCTTTCTAAAGTTTTATATTTTTTTGAAGGATTGTAATGTAGTATATTTAAGGATAGTAAAAGTTATTTTCCATTTAATTTTTTAGATTAATTTATTATCTCACTATTGGTAGACTTATGCATATTTGAATACCTATGGAAAATTTTTTGTTGATATAGATGGAATGAAATTTCATTCTATCACATGCTCTTCTTACACTTCAAGAATTACAAATTCAACATCACTTCTTTAAATAATTGATGAAGTGGAATTTTTTCAAGGCACGAACAACAGTGAGATTGTAATGAAATCTAGTAAGTATGTATTCTCAATAAAAAAGCTTCAACTTCAGGAAAATATCATGAAATCCAATAATTTTATCATTGTACTTTCATATCATATGAATTATATGGTCTCTTAAATCATCAAATATTAATGGATTTATAGTAATTAACTTTCTCTATCCTTTTTCTCTATCACTATCCATCAGAACTTGACTGTTATATTTGTTTCCATATCCATGTTTTAACTTCCCACCTATGTTATCCTATGTGGAAACCCAGTGATGAGTTAATTTGGGAAACCATTATGTTTCTAAAAATTATTTTTAAAATTATTTTTTTTATTCCTTTACGATGTGAGTTTCTATGAAAGAAAATTTCATATAGAAAACCATTTATAACACATATGAATTTCGAAGGAGAAATTCATTTTAAGGTGGGTGGAATGTAACACCCAGTGATTTTATGAGTTAGATTAATTTTAATCTCTTTTATGTATTATGTTGCATGTCACACCAAGATTATCATCTGTTCTATGCAACACTAACATGGCTTGTGTTACAGGAAAGAGAGAATTTCCTCAATAGTTTGCATTGTACACGATATTGAGTTTCACTAATCAATGACATATTATTAAAATATTATTATTTAATGCTATATAAAAAATCTTTTATGAATATTATTAACCATATTTCTAATTTTATATAAAATATTCATTCATATTATACATTTTCTATAACAGTATGTGAAAACTAAATCATTTCTGGATAAAAGAAATATTTTTCATAAAACGATTTTTTACCAACTTTTAATGGAGAACCCATTTTAAAGATAGTTTCATTTACTTTTATATGTTAAATTTCATAAAATTACTTTATTCCCTAGAATAGGAACATCAAAATTTACTTTTGATGAAATTTTTTTAGTCTTCTGATTAAATTAATATTTTTATGAATAGTGAAAAATACTATATTTTAATTCAAAACAACATTTTAATCTAATTTATTTATATTTTTATATTGCAATTTTAATTGTTTTTATGGAATAATAGGATTATATTGTTATCATTTAATACAATTTTGTTAATTGGGAGTAATTTAAATTTCAAATTGGTCATAAACAGATGTCAATCTTTTAATAGGGATTATTTCTTAAAACCCCGTTTTTTGGGTTTGACAACAAGAATTATATTTCAATTAATTACTTAAAATTATGTGTTTTGAATTTCTAAATATGGATCCCATATTTTTAATCAGGAGATTTAAATTATTTAAATAGGTACATTTTATTTTTATACATTATGAATAATAACTTCAGTAATTATTTTATTCACCATGGTTAAAGGGTAAATCTGGTAAATAAATGTAAAAAAAATAAAATTATTATAAACTTAAACTACCCTAACACGTGTCTTACTCTTATTTTATGAGATATTTACCACTATTGGAATACTTTTATTGATTTTGGGATCCCATGGATTCACTTTTATATAAAGATGACATTTTATAAGAATTAACTTAAAGTAAAGATAATTATAACCTGAACATATATGTTTTACTAAATCGATTATAGTTTGGGGTTTTTAACTAATATATATATATATATATAGTACCTAGAAATTTAAAACAATTTATCACATCATGGTATTTTATTTATAATTTTTATACATTAGATAAATATATTTATTTATGACACAATTATGATGTAGTGATTACCTCAATCATGAACGATTTAAAAAATGAATATATAAATATTATAATAACATTAATTTTAATATTTGGATGTCATC
Source organism: Viscum album (assembly GCA_963277665.1). Taxonomy (NCBI): domain Eukaryota; kingdom Viridiplantae; phylum Streptophyta; class Magnoliopsida; order Santalales; family Viscaceae; genus Viscum; species Viscum album. The sequence continues at coordinate 675,009,684 of OY728133.1, forward strand.
CATTAATTTTATGGATTTTATCTACATATTATGGATGATTTAATTACTTGTTATCTAATGAATGAAGATTTAATGAATTTTTTGAAAAGTCATCTATGAATACTATCCAAAATTGATATAATCCATAACTTAAAACATAAAATAGTTTATTAAATAATATAATATTACTAAAAAACTAAGATTCATCCGAATTGATAATATAAGTACACATATTTCATAAATAACTCTTAATTATTCATTTTACATGATATGTTAATTACATTAACCCATATTGTATAAATAACATGATATCTTTGTAAGATTAAAAGGGGGAATATAAGGGTAAACCAAAAGGGTAAGGATAAAAAAATATTCAAGACTTGTAAAAAACTATTAGATCATAGTTATTAGAAACAAAATCATCATATATTATAATAAAATAAGTTTTTGACCATTTTAAATCGAAATTAAATATATAATAAATTAATATTTTTGGACATTCCTAAAGTGCCTCTCTCTCCTCTTATAAAATGATACCTCCTCCCTCTCTTCTTCACTCATTTTTTATCCATAGAGATAAAAAAACCTCTGATAATTTCTCTTTTCAACTTCTGTATATACATTATATAGGTTATGGTCTTCTCTAAAAACAAACTCTAGTACCCTAAGAAGAAATTTAAAGGAGGAAAATCAAGGAAGAGTTATTCTCTTCTATTGATTTTTTCAAATTTATTTTTATTCTAATTCCCCATTTTAGTTGCTTCATTATAAAGTAATAACATTAGTATAAATAATATAATTATATGTTATTATAAATATAAAACAACCCTATTTCACTTTATGTTCATCCTATGGAAAATGAGATCACCACGCATACGTACGTATGGATTACCATCTCCAATCCATTGTGTAATCTGTTTTTCACCACCTCCTTATATGGATGGGTATAATGGTGGAAATAATAACTATATATGATTATTATGACATGATACAAATTCGTCTATAGTATACCGTAACGCACCGACCCTAAAAGCCCAAATTTGGTGCATTATTTTAATACATTGGCATGATTACAAGGAATCATGTCCTAAAGAACCGATCAATTTAGAAGGCTTGGAAAATAGATTACATACATGAACATTAAATTGATATTTATAAAATAAAACACAACATATATAATCCGTTGATAATTCCATTATTCTTCCAGCTTAAACGTACATGTCTATCATAAAACACTTCTTGTAATCCTGTGAAAAATAAAACATAAGAAAGGGGTGAGCTCAGATGCTCAGTAAAGGTAAATAATATAGAGGAAGCTATAAACATTTAAGGAAATATAATTAATAAAAATAAAATATTTTTAAACATAAAATTGAACATAATATGGTGAAAATAAGTCAGACATTACAATACAAACAAGCACATGGATATTCTACTAGTCGATTAATCACATGTAATAACTAATTTCATAACGAAGGAATGCCTAACACCAGACATCATTACCACATAGTCAAGGTCTCGGGCCAAGACTAAAAATAATGTTTTTTTCAAGGCCTTGTCCAAGTCACTAGTTCGTCTCATGAGACCTATTGATGCATCGAGGAGCTATAGCGGTCATGGCCCGCCACTTATTAAGTCCACTACATTTTTCATATGAAAATTTTGAAACATAACATAAACACTCGTATAAAAACTAGCATACAAAATGTCAATACATCAACCATAAAACATGAAGGGAATAAAAATAAAACATTTAAAAACAAAAATAGCATCACTCATTCAATAATATATAGAAAATTGTATTATAATAAATCAACCTTAAAAAAATAATATCCAGTAAAGGAAGTTGACACTGTTGAAAATGATTAGTAAAACTTTTTGAGAGAAATGTCCCTTTTGTGAAATCATTTATAAGTCAGACATTTATAAAGGAAGTCATTTAAAAGATATTTTTTAATCAATGTTTCCCATAACACATTGAATTCATTCAATGGAATTAACATTTCAAAAAAATCATGTCCAAATAAATAAATCCTTAAAACCATTTTGAAGACATGGACATTAAGGAGAATGATTATGAAGAATAAATATTTAAAACGTTAAAAATGATGTTTTAGTTAAAGTGTACATTAAAAGAATCATTTTGAAATTTCATTTCTGAAAAATGGACATAGAAAATTAATATGTCTCAGAATATTGTTACACATAAACAATCTCAGATAATAATGAGAATGAAGAAATAACTCTTACCTCTCATTTTCCTTTGGTCGAGGTTTTGTTTAACCTCCATTATAATGACCATATTATGTTATTAAATTATACAAGAACCATAATAATATTTATTATATCATAAATGATCATTTATGAATTTATTCTACCCATTTCAAAATGATTTCTTGGTTAAATTAACATTTCGGGTAATAGTCCATTTCTTTATCATACGTGTATTAACTTGTTATTATTGATCATATCATTTAGATCATGATTTAGATACTTCTAGAATGTAGAACATGATTTATATATCATAAATATTTATAATAAAAAATTTATAACAGATAGATTTATGAAATGAAAATCACTATTTATATAGATGGAAGGTTGTACGTACGCATAAACGTTGTTTCGGTTTTCATATCGTATTGAATGAAAGTAAGTGAATAAGATATATGTAAGTACATAAATAAATAAATAAATATATATATATATAGTATTATTATTTAATATATTAAATACTTATTAATAATATATATTTTTATAATCAACTTTGAATGGTGAATGTGGAAATAAGTCTAATCGCGTCGTGGAAACGGTAAGTATTATGTACACACAAGTGACGATATAATTTCTTTAATGATTAAAATGTGTGTAATTAGATCATATATTAATTTTAATTAGATATTAGAATGTTATTATCATTATTTATATACATATTACTCATGATTATATCCATCCAAAAAATATAGTATTGAATAACAAATTACACCACGACGTGGAGATGGTAAGTCATACGTACGAACACATGGTGACGTTATCATTCATAGGATCGTTAGAATAATGAATATGGTTTTACAAAATTTACAATGACATCACATTATGTATATGTTATGAGGGTTATTATTTTGGTATGGAAATAACAAATAAAGAGAAAGTGGAAGAAGAAAATATCATTGAAGGAGATGATAAAATAATTACATCTTCTTTGGGTGTTTCCATTTGATTTGATAAAAAGGGCTTCCTTAGTTGGATTTATGATCATGTCAGGGCCTATATGTTGAATTGAAGGAAGTTGGGAGGATATTTGGGCAGGGTTTTGCCGAGATAGATGGCTTTGCAGGTGTGATTTTTAGATAAGGGGAAGTACCCTTTTATAAGAGATGTGAGGGTCACATTAGGAAAAGTTTGAAATATTATGTTATTATGAAATAATTTTGTTTTTATAATTGCTCAAAATTGATTTATTTCAAAGCTAAGGTGGTTATGGGTTAGAATAATTTCAACCAATTAGTTTTAGACAATCTTAGGTAACCACATTTCCCCTATCTTTTAGATATAACTCTTAGTTAAATAGTTTAACATTTACCATGTCCTCTTGTATTATTATAATAAATGGGTAAAAATTGTAATATAAATTTACAAGATAATCCCAAGTGGTTAATTAATTAAATATTTATCATTATACAAGACATTTTTCTGATCCTTAGATTTTTAGTAATATTATATCATTTAATATTATAATATTTGTTTTAAAAAGTTGTTTATGTCAATTATGAAACTAGTTAGTTTTTTTGTGAAAGTCATAATATCATGATTACATGTAAAAAATCATTTAATCAACCCTAAAATTTCATATTAATCTATAAAATTATTTTATGGAATAAACAATTTCAATTTATATTTATTTTAATATTTATAATATCATGTATTTTAATCATTCATTAATATAGTAATTACTACATCATTATTGTGTCATAAATAAATTTAATTACATGATGTTTAAAAATTGTAATTAAAATACCATTATGTAGTAAATATTTTTATCTTATTAATCAATATTTATTGTTGAATTTATCTTATGTATAACCCAATATGAAAAACGTTTTAGTTATTAAACATTGAATTTTACACTTTTAACTATTCTGTAAATAAAATTATAATAAATGTCATAATATTATCTCAATGGATCATGGATGTTCATATTTTATTTCTAAGGTTGATTTTGGTCGAAAAAAACTTATCCAGTATAATTTGGACTTGTTTTAGGGTAATTATAATTACATTTTTACCTTTAATCGCCTTAATTAATTTTAACCATGGTAAATAAAAAACAAAAGTTATTATTCACCAAAAATTCATTTTATCCTATTGAACTACATTTTAATTACTCGTGTCAACCTTGTCTCTTGGATTTTTAAAATTCAATTAATAGATGTGGTAAAATTATGTTTTTCAAAAAATTTCTAATGTGCCTAGAAGGTGGGTAAAAGACGGTAAGAACTTCAATAAAATTTTATACATATAATATTATTGTATAATGGATCCAATGAATTACAATTTTCAAAAAAGGCTGGTGCCTCAGTCAAAGACCAAGGAACAATTTATTGCAAAATTTAAACATATTATCTGAGTCTAATGGAAATAATATTATTATAATCTTTATAAAAAATGGTTCAATTCACTAGGAAAATCATTCTGCCATGTAATGTACTGATTGACTCCCTTGATGGGAAGACCATCTGAAACCATGTTCGCTTCACGAAATGCATGAGTGGCAATGTATTTAATATCCTTGAGCAATGTAAGACAATTTTTCCTAAAGGGAGGTGAGCGACAAGGCAAGATGCAACACCCCCATCCAAATAGCTTGAATGATAGTGGTTGAGTCACTTTCATTCCTGATATTGTTCCATACCTTATTCTTGACAAAATAAAACACATGGATAACTCGCATCACTTCATCTTCCATACATGAGGCTATACCACATCTACCAGAGAAGCATCCCTGAAATCATCCAAGGTAATCCATAAAGTTAGAACTGTAACCTGCTGGACTCATGTTTCCTTTAGATTCACAATCGACATTAACTTTGATCCATCCTAGAAACAGATCCTACCAGAAGACCTCAAAGGTGCATCGAGGCTGCCTGTAAATTCCAGTGATCTGAAGACGATGCAGGATCTCAATGTCCCCAATAGTGTTGTCACTATACACTATTTGGATCGAGGCATCTTCCCTAATTGCAATGAGAAGCCAAGCCTTACCTGTATTAAGATTAAATGAGCAGTTATTAAAAATGAAATTATTCATATCATACCAGATCACATGAAGAAGCTCAGCAATGGAAGAAAAAAATAGAATCTTGTTTTGTTGAGATGAATCGAAGTCAATGAAATGCAGAAACTGAGAGCTTATAGAATAAAAAATTAACCATCTGAAACAAAAAATATCAAGAATACAATCCCAGAGAGATGAAGCTATAGAATAATTCCAAAAAAATATGATTGATATACTCTCTATGCTGGTTACACATGTGACATTGAGAAAAAAGATGAATCCCAAAAGATTGCATACAAACATCAGTGTGGATTATTTGATGAGAAATATGCTAAACAAGAGTAAATCTCGGGGGACGAATCCATGGTTTGATGAAAGATTTCAGCCCCTATAATTTAGAAATATTGCTTATGAAATTGTAATTGTATAGTCTATTGGAGTCCAGAACACCATTATGAGCAGGTTCCCAGATGAAGAAGTCCCCAGAGTTAGATAAGTGATAATTATCAATGACATGAGGGATATCATCAGAAAGATTGTTGTCAGGATAATTAATAACATCCCCGATTGAGGAATTAATATTAATATGAAGAGAATTTTGAGTCATTATGGAGAGTAAATGAACACTAGACTAGTTATCAAGCCAAAATTTAATGGTGGTGTAAGCACAAACCATCCATCTAGAATATTTCATAATGTTGGAAAACGAATGACGAATGTACAGCTAAATGGAATAATTGATGTTGTTTAGATTTCCATTCTTAATATTGCTAAGAAATCTATTTTAGAGAAAGGCAGTGGAATCCACGTTATTATGAACCAGACGCCAAGCAATCCTATCTTGAAGAGCCTCATTAAATAACATTATATTTTTTATTCCAATACCACCCTTATCTAAATGATTAAAGTATGTGGTCCAAGGTACAGTCACACGCTTTATCTCAATTGTACTTCCAGTCCATAAATCTTTTTTGATGTAGACATTCACTTTTTTTATGAATACAAGTAGGCCATTTGTAAACCATCATCAAATATACCTTTTTAGAAATAATAGTTTATTTCACAAGATAGATTATACCAACCATAGATAGAGTTTTACCCTCCCAGGAAGAGAGTTTACTGATGATTTGATCAACAATGAAAGAAAATTAACTATATTTAGGTCTTTCAAATAAGATTGGAACACCAAGAAATGTGGATGGGAAGGAACCTTTCTTGATGCCTATGTAGTTTATGATAATAACTTTTCTATTAGAATAAAAAAATTTACAATGAACACAATGGATTTTCCATAGCTTATAGATTGACCAAAAACCACTTCATAATGAGACACCACTTTATTAAGATTTTGGATGTTCCTTTTATCAACTCGTAGGAACAAAATAATGTCATTTGTGTATAAGAGATGGGTGGGAACAGTTATGTTTCTAGAAGCAAGCAAGGGGTTAATCTTGATTTGATCCACAAGACGAGTGATTAATTGGATTAATTAATCCTCCCCAATGACAAAAAATAATGGTCGAGAGAGGGTCGCCTTGCCTAACTACCATGTTGCATTTAAATCAACACTTCAGAGCACCATTTAATAGAACAGGGATGGATGCCGAATTGAATAATGTGCCTATCATATCATTGAAGGAATCATTAAACCCAAAGCATTTGATCAGTTTGGTGATAAATCCCCAGTCCATGGTATCAAAATCATTCTTGATGTCAAGTTTAATGGAACCTCTACCACCTCTAGTGACATTGTTAAAAATGTTAGTGCATTCTGAATCAGGAAATCTGCAATATTGAATAGACCGACCTTTAATAAAATAAAATTTATTATATGAGACATTTCTATTACAAATGCTAGAAAGCCTATTTGGAAAAATCAGGGAAATAGTTTTGTAGATGGTATTAACAAGAGCAATGGGACGAAAAGGTTGAATCTCAATAGCATTATAAAAATCCAAAAATTAACCATAAGAAATGTTGTATCCTTAAACAATAGTATCCAATGTCCAACATAATTCATTTGAACCATTGGACTTATCCAAATTACTTCTTTCAAAACTCATAGTCCAAAATTTATATAGGAGGTAAACATAATGAAGATCTCTTTTCGCTGAAAAATAACACATGAATACCTTCATCATGTATTCTATTAAAACATGGCAACACATTGAATTACCACAAAACCTTATTAAATACATTCATGCTCCCTTGTTCTTTATATAATACTAGATACACTCCTTATATAAATTTTTTTTGAATACTCCAACAATGTTGGAATAAAAAAACCATTACTCGGTTCAATGTATGTCAATAATAACCAACATACATTATCCAACTCAATTATCTCTTATTCCAAAATCACTACCTCAATATCAGGACCATATTAAAGTTTATCTTTCACTCAACCATGTTTTTTACAAAATTTTTAACATTGAATCTTTGTCACTTTTCTGGGTACCATAATATTTCAAATCCATGATGAAAATGTACTTCAGTACAATCCTTATACACATTATAATTCTTATAACTTTTACATCATTAATACAATACTCAAATTACACAATTATTTAATAAAACATAAGAACACTAATCATTCCTTTTCATATGTGGTAGTATTGTAACTTAATTTTTATCCAACAATATCCTTTATGGTATACACTGATCGTTGGGACATTCATTCGTGTAGTTTCCCAAGTCAATGTAGATGAAGCATTGTATATGTGAAAGATATTTCTTACGCTTATAATCCCGAACATGGTGTCCTTTTTATCCACATTTATAAGAAATTCCAATTCTTTTCAAGAACTTCTAAGGGTTATTCTTTCCACAGTTATCACATATGGGAAAATCCTTCTTTCCCTTATTCACTTTATCCATATTTCTCTCTACCATCCTCTTCTTCTCTAGATTCCCTTAAAATTTATAAGACTAAGATAATAGTATACTTATCTTATTAACACATGATACTATTTCTTTATATTTTGAGATTACATGGGAGACTATTTTCCTTCTAACTTTTGGCTTAAGACCATGAAAGATATGATCCTTCTTAATATCTAGATCATGTGTATTGCTAGAGTTCTCATTCCTTCTATTGAGCGCCATTTTTAAATGATTAAATACACTAGGTCAGATCATATTATAAACTACAATCCAAAAACATGGAAACAACTCAATATTAATTGAAGATTATCACACATCTTGTCTCATAATAATAAAAATTGTTTATTTGCTAGAATATTTACTCACAAATCCTTCATAAAGGGGTTGTAAAGAAAATGTGAATTATCCAAAGCATATCACCCAAGAGTGTCGTAACCAAGAGTGTAGCAAGGACCACTGTTTTGTAAAAGTATACCACAAGTCAAGCATGAAACTCCTTGTCGGAGTTTTCACTCCTAGGAACACCTGTGCCAGAGCCACCGCTACCAACTCGTATACAGACAGGGATGTATTTCTTGGAAAACCCACATAATATCCATATTAGAAAAAAAAATTGATGTTCATTTATACTAATACTCAAAGTCTATATTATGGTAATGTTTATTAACCAAAGTTTAACTAAATCTAGTTTCCAAATTTATTGTTAATCTTTATCTGATACCAACTATAAGAACCTGACCCCAGAAGCCTAGAGTCATTTAATTATTTTAATACATTTCCATGATTACAAGGAATCATGTCTTCAAGTACTAATTAGTTTAGCACTCATGGAAAATAGATTACATACATGAATATTAAATTACAATTTTTAACATAAAACAAAAAATAGAAAATCATTTTATATTTCCATTATTATTCTATATTAAACCATCATATAAATCATAAAACACTTCTAGGGATACTAGTAAAAATAAAACATAACAATGGGGTGACCCAGATGCTCGGTAAGGGTAAATAATTTAGAGGCAGCTATAAACATTTAAAGCAAGATGTGTAATAAAAACAATATCTTTTTAAACATAATCTTGAACATAATATTGAGAAAATAAATAAAACATTACAATATAAGAATGTACATCGATATTCTACTAGTCTAATAATCACACCTATAAATTATTTTCATAATGAGGGAATGCCTAATGTCGGACATCATTTCCACATAGTCAAGGAATTGTGCCAAGACTACAAATAAATTTGTTTTGACAAGGCCTTTTTCCAAGACACTAAGTTGTCTCATGAGACAAACTGATGCATCGAGGAGCTATAGCGGGCTTTACCCATCACTTACTAATTCAATTGCATTCCTCCTATGAAAATGTTGAAACATAAGATAAACACTCGTATTAAAACTAGAATACGATATATCAATACTTCAACCATAAACTATGAAGGGTATAAAAATATCACATCCATATTCAAATATATCATAACTCATTTAATAAAATATGGGTGATTGTATTGTAATAAATCAACCTTAACCAAGAATAATATCATGTAAAGGATGTTGACATAGTTGAAAATGATAAGTAAATTTTTTTGAGAGAAATAACCATTTTTTTTGAAATATTTTTAAAGTCACACATTTATATAAGAAGTTATTTAAAAAATATTTTTTAATAAACGTTTCCCATAACACCTTGAATCTTTTTAATGGAATTAACATTTTAAACCAATCATTTCTATATAAATAAATCCTTAAAATCATTTTGAAAACATGGTCATTAATGAGGACGTTTAGAAGAATAAATATTTAAAACATTTAAAAATATGTTTTTCTTAAAGAGTACCTTAAAAATCATTTTGAAATGTCTTTTATGAAACATGGACATTTATAATATTTATTTCTCAGAAAATACTTACACATAAACAATATTGGATAATAACGAGATTGATGAATTAACCCTTACCTTGCACTTCTTATCGGCCAATGGTACGTTTAACCTCTTGTATAATGACCATAATAAGTTATTAAATTATAAAATATCCATATTCATATTTATTATATCAGAAAAGATTCATTTATCACTTTATATTACCCATTTAGTAATGATTTCCATGTTAAATTAACATTTCTCGTAATAATCGCTTTCTTTATCGTACCTGTTTTAATATGTTATTCTTGATAGTATCATTTAGATCATGATTTAAATACTTACAGAATATAAAACATGATTTATATATCATATATATTTAGAATTTAAATATGTATAATAGATATATATATATATCAAATGAAAAACATCGTTTATGGAGATGGTAGGTCGTACGTACGCATAAACACTATTTTCGTTTTCATATCATATAGAACATAAGTACGTGAACAATATATATATAATTATATATATATATATGTATCCATTAGTATAATTATGTCATATATTAAATAATTATTAATAATATATATTTTTATATTCATGGTTGAATGATGTACGTGGAAATAAATCTCATCGTGTAGTGGAGACGGTATGTCGTACGTACACATGAGTAGTGGAATCATTTACTTAATGATTAAAAGGTTTTGAATTGTATGGTATATTAATTTTAATTATAAATTAGAATTTTATTTTAGTTATTTATATACATATTAATCATCATTATATCCATCCAAATAACATAGTGTTTAATAACAAATTACACCACGACGTGGAGAAGATAAGTCGTACCTACAAACGCATGGGAACAATATCATTAATAGGATGGATAGAATAATGAATGTAGTTCAACCATATTTATAATAACATCACATTATTTAGAATGTACTGGAGGTATTTTTTTGGTAAGGAAATATCAAAGAAAGAGAAAGTGGAAGAAAAATGAACTTTGAAAGTGGTGATAATATAATTACCTCTTCTTTGATTGATTCCTTTTGATATTAACAAAAGGTCTTATTAGGATGGATTTATGATCAGGGGAAGACCTCTAGGATTAATTTAGGAAAGTTGAGAGGAGATATGGGTAGGGTTTAGATGGTCTAAATTTCATTGAAGGTGTCATTTTCAGAGAAGGTGAAGTTCCCTTTTATAAGAGAGGTGACCGTCACTTTATGAAATGTTTGAAATATTATTTTTATATAAAATAATTTTCGGTTTCTAGTGGATAAAAATTTATTTATTTCTAATATAAGGTGGGTATGGGTCTAAATAATCTCACCATATATGTTTTAGACAAGTTTAGGATACAATATTAACTCTATCTATTATATTTAACTCTTAGTTAAACAGTTTTCCTTTTACCATGTCCTCTTGTATTATTAGACTAAATTTTTAATAAAATTACAATAAAATTACATGAGAACCCCAAGTGGATTAATAATGACATATTTATCATTATATAATTCATTTTGCAGATATATTGATTTTTAGGAATATTATATCATTTAATAATATATACATTGTTTTAAAAACTCATTTATGTCAATTTTGACACTATTTAGTATTTCATTTTTGTTAAAGTCATAATTGTATTATTACATTAAAAAATTAATTTAATAAACCCTAAAATTTCATATTAATCTATAAAATTAGTTTATGGCAGCAAATAATTCAAATTATATTTATTTTAATATTCATAACATCATTTATTTTAATCATTCATTAATAAGGTAATTACTGCATTATCATTGTGTCATAAATAAATTTAATTATTTGATTTATAAAAATTATAAATAAAATAAAATTATGTAGGAAATATTTTTAGTTATCTAATTATTATTTATATTCTAATTTATCTTATGTATAACCCTGTGTTAACAATGTTTTTATTTATTAATCATTGAATATCACACTTTTAACTCTTCTTTAAATAATATAATAATAACTGTCCAAATCTATTCCAAGTGGATAAAATAGGTTCATGTTTTATTCGACAGGTTGGATTTGGTCCAAAAATAGTTATCTAATAGAATTAGTACATGAGTTAGGGTAATTATAATATCATTTTTACCTTTAATTACACTATTTACATTTAACAGTGGTAAATAAAATTCAAATGTTACAATTCACCAAAACATATTTTCATCCTATTGAACCACATATTACATACTGATGTCAACCGGGTATGTAGGTGTTTTGAAAATAAATTCACATTAGTGGTAAAATTATGTGTTATGAGAATTTGCTAACGTTCCGAAAAGGTGTGTAAAAGACAGTAATAATATCAATAAAATTTTATACATCTAATATTATTATAAAATGGCTCCAATGAATTAAACTGAATATATATAGGTATTATTTATATACTTTTACTTAATATAAATTTTTATAAAATAAATTATTATTTAAATAAAAATTCAGTTTTAAATAATAACGCAGTGTTATTCAGTATTCATAAAAAATTGAATGTTTTCTAAAAAATATAAAACATTCACCCTAAGATAATTTTGAAATTAAAAATCCAAAAATGAAGTCTATTTTACTAAATAAAAAATATTTAAGTTATATTAATTAATTGGAAATTAACTCCCGTGGTCAAAACCAAAAAGTAGGTTTTTTTTAAAAAAACTAAAAACTATCAAAAGATTGACATTTGTTTTTGTCTCATTTAAATGTGAAATTACTTATAATGACATAAATTGTATTAAATGATAAATACATAATCAAATAAAACTTTAAACCCAACTAAGGGAACAATTTAACTATATAATTAAATTAGTTGAAAAGAAAGCTTTGAATTAAAATGTGGTATTTTTCACTATTAATTAAAAAATGAACTTCATCAGAAAATTACCAAAAATTTACCCAAAGTAACTTTTGATGTCCTAATTATAAATAATAATTTTATTTTGTCACATATCATTTATAAAAGTAAAAAAACTAGATTTAAAATGATTTCTTCATTAAATGGCTGTAAAATAACATTTTTTAACACAACTTTTTATGAAAAATTAAATTTGTTCTTATATTATATCCAAAAAACCTAATATGGATGTTAAAATTATATGGTGTATATAAAATTCTAAATGATGTTAATATTATTCATAACCGCTTTTTGAATGACTAGTTAGGTAAGTCGTGGTGCACTCGAACTCGGTGTTGCATGTGGTGCATGCTATTGAATTACTTTAAAGAGATAAAATATTTTGAAATCATGATTTGTTACATATAAAACATCCAATTCAGTACCATTAATCAATTATGGGAATGATAAAATCACTTGTGTATACATACGACCTACCGTCTTCGCTGTACGATGTGATTCGTTCTACATAATCTTCATTAAAACATGATTATATAAATGACTTGAATGAATAAATATGATATATATTATACTAATACATTGATTTTAATGATATAAGTATGACCTAAAAATAGGAATAAGAACATATTTGACCAAACATACATAAGAACATAAAGCAATTAATACCCGAATAACATGTAACAATGAAATGTAACTATTATACGTATGGAAATATGATTATAAATGTTATAAAAAAATGATTTTAATTCTATAATAAATTATTAGAATTATTTAAATCACTGTATATGTGTTTCGGATACATAAGAATCATATCACACCTATGGTCAGTGATACCTTTTCCAATCACGTTTTATCTGAGATTTTTATTCATAAGTATTTACTGGGGATATATTTATCATCCATATCCATGTTTTATAAAAATATTCTCATAAAATGTTTAATATTCTACTATGTATGTTAAATTTTCTTACCCATTTTGAACATTAGAACATGGTTTGAAAGGAATCATTCTTTAGATTACTATACGAGGTACTTTTTGAATTTTCCAACAAATGTATGACACACATATTTTTTAAACTTATATAGCATGAATGGGTTTTAGAATCGTTATAATTCCTTATTTCCATGATGCTTCTTCTATATGTATACAAGTGTATTTCGAACTAAATTTTTTTCTTTTAAAATTTCTTGACATTTTCAGAAAATAAAACGTTTTTGAAGAATAAAGGATATTTTTCTCAAGATTCATGCTCAATTTTTTTTCCAAAATTATTTTACATCTAATATTACATAATTTTATGTATATAAAAATTTTATTACTGTGATCTGATCATGTTTATGATTTCATTTTATTTAGGAATCCATTTGTTTCATGTCAATTGTGATGGAATGATTTTTAGGAAAACCCATTTGATTTCATGGGTTATGTTATGGTTAATGTTTCTATGTTTTTTTAACACATGTAAGAATGATTTTATTATAAGATGTGTGGGACCAATGTCTCCAAAAAATTCATTGGGTAAAGATTTATATCTCATGATATAGACACTACTAGAACATTAATTAAATATTGTTCAATAATATATGGATGGAACGATAAGTAAACACGGTTCTGTAATAGACATTATCCACCATGATAGTCTTTGAAGCAATTCATTTACTACTAGGGAAATCATATCCTGTGCGTATAAGTTTTCCACAATTACATGTCTTATTAAAATGTTACTCTATCATGGTTAATGTTCCATTATGATCCAAGCCTTACTTATTGCCAACATTTATTTCATGACTCAATATATTGATGTTTAAACTTTTTGTTCAATTTTTAATGTGAAAATGGTTATGGTTTGGTTTATGTTATCCATGTTTACCCTTACTGAGCATTTGACATATACATTTTTGTTTTTTCTTTTCCCCAGGATATAAATAATGGTTTAGGTAGGAAAACAAATGGGTAAAATATTTTTTAGAGATGTTAAAGATCTTTCACAAAGTTATAACATTCTGTTCCAACGTTTCGAAGGACACTATACTAATACAATATTTGGGCATATTTTTTTTCTTGTATTATGTATTCTCAAGGAATAATGTAATTTCTAGGTACATCAATCATGGGTATATACAAGCTTCATCCTAGGCCACCAAAACTTCTCCCTTAAGCCATGGTACACCATGGAAACTCATGGGTGTACCTCGAAGGGTGAGATATAAAACTGACTGTGAACACCATAGAGCATCACCACTGGAATAAACAGATTCCCACAGAACAACATCTGATTCAAAACATCCTATAGACATCCTCAAACCGTCCCTTAGGAGTATAATCCTGGTCAATGTGATCACACATCACCTCTTCCTATGACTCTCCCCACTACGAAACCTCCACTTTATACCTCATAGATGACTTAACTATCCTCGGAAATAGATAGCCTTTATCGTCATCCATCCCTGTATATATGTATATGGAATGAAACTCCTCTATTACCCTCCAAGAATCTATATATTCTCGAACTATCTCTCTCTATTACTTCTTTCTCAATGCATCAGCCACAATATTCCCCTTTCCAAAGGTTTAAGTGATATCAATGTTATAATAGTAGAGAAATTCTATACACCAATGTTGCCAAAATATTAGGATTCATTATGAAAATATATTCCTCAAACTCTTATGATATATGATGACCAAAAATTTCTCCCCAATATATAAATCATGCCACAACATTAGGGCAAACACAACTTATGGTAGATCCATATTATGGGTGGAATAATTATGTTCATGGGGAAGTAACTGCCTAGACCCATAATAGATCACTCCATGTTGCTACATCATAACACAACCCATCCCTAGATGGGATAAATCAACGAACCCTTATAAAATCAGACCATCCTCTAGAAATATATGCATTGGAGAACTAAACAATTTATTCTTTAGATAGATGAAATATGACAAGCACTGGTCACTCTACACAAAGGCCTGGTATTTTCTGGTTTGTACCGTCAAAAGAGATGCTACTTGAGAGAGATCCAGTAAAAAACTCTGATAATAGCTAGTTAGACTAAGAAAACTGTAAATCATTACCACATTCATGGGTAATTCCCACAAAACAATAGAATTGACCTTTGGTGGGTCCACTACTACACAATACTAAGATACCACATGTCCATGAATGTGGACCTCCTATGTCCAAAATATGCACTTGGACGAAATTCCGCAGAGTTGATGGCAATGAAGGACCCCTGTGATTGTCTTGATATTCTTGGTATACTCCCCTATGACTTCGAGTAGATTATAATTTCATCAACGAATAAGATAACAAAATTTTCAAGGAACTCACTAAAAACAAGGTACATAAGTCCCACGAACATGACCGGTGCATTCAAAAAACTAAACGACATAACCATTAAATCTATGTTCTCATACCTACTCTTGAAAGCAGTATTCGAGAAGTCACCATCCTTCACCAATAACTTTTGATACCCATATCATATATCGATATTGGAAAACCATATTTCTCCCCTATGCTGTTCAAAAATATCATCTATCCTTGGGAGAGGGTAACTGTTCTTGACTATCACTCGATTCAACCTCCATTAGTCTGTACACAGCCTCTGAACACAATCTTCCTTCATTGAAAACAGGACCAGAGCACCCCATGGTGACACACTAGGCTAGATGAATCCATTATTCATCATATCATCAATCTGGATTTGCAACACTCGTATCACTGAAAGTCCTATCCAATAAAGATAAAATAGAATCAGACTAGAATCAGGTTGTAAGTCTATCTCGAAATCCACATCCTGTAGAAGGGGTAGAGTCACAACCTCCTCAGGGAAAAAATCGATGAAATACATGAAAACTTCAGAAACCCCCACCATCATAGAATCCACCAGTTCCATTAACAGCTCAAACAACAAGGATGAAGAGTCTCCAGGCACATTCCTCCCATTAAACATCTTCTCTTACCAACAATAACAACATGTTAGCCATACTCGTCTGAAAAAACGAATCTCTTTCAGAACCAGTCGATGATAAAATGATAGTAAACCAACTAGTCTATTCCATTTATGACATTATATGGATGCATATATAGAAAGAAGAGATCCCCACTAGACAGATTCTTCCCCACCATCCTTCTACATCCACAGAAAACATAAAAAAACTGTTTTGGCCTCTAATTTGTGCACTCAACACAAGGTGCACAGAAATTATCTCTATGTACAGTCCCAAATCATGGTCTAGACTGCATGTTAAAAAGGAGTTTAAAACTCTACAATCAAACAAGGAACAAACAGGAGTACTAAAAAAGATGCTAATACCTCAAACGATGTTCGGCCCCACTAGAATATCTACCTCTATGGTGTAAAACCGACCACACCCAGCTCATCTTCCTCTAAACATTTGGATACCTCCCTGACCAATCTCAGGTCGAGGTCCCCTAGGAACACCCTATGGTTGGATTCTACCTACTCTGTCTCCCCTCAGTGGAGTATGAGATTTTTTTCCCTACTGTTGAAACTGTCTGTCCTACAACTACTATTGATGAGGGAGATGAACCTACCCACCTCCATCATATTTAGAATGAACTGGGAACTGAATCTAAAGATGATATCTTCCTCCAAAATAAAAACACCTCAGTCTCAAGCCTATTGGAAAATATCTGAGACTATAATGTTGAAACTGAAACTACTAAGGATGACTCCCCAATTGTCGAAATATTGACGGCTATGGAACATGAGACATGTTGGCAAAAGTCTTTCCAATCATAGAACCCTATTAGATACCCTCTCATTGAATACCGCCTCATGAGTGCATCATTTCCACTACCTCAACCTTATTCGGAACCTCTAAGTATGTTGGTAGGGTGAAGGGAGTAACTGCATACTGGAGAGAAGAATAAAGTTCCTCCTCTAAGAGTCTCACCCAATACTCCTCATTTGGAATGATGTCCATGGAAAAGGGATGGATATCCTTAAACATGAACCCTAAATCCTTCACCAACATACTCCCCTACTAGTGAGAGAGTATCTCCTACCTATTCTTTTCCTTCATCATTGAAGAATGAAATTCTACCAAGAACACCTTCAAAATGTCACCCCACAGAACATCAATCTCCTTCCTCTCCACGAGATAAAGCGTTCACCACTGCCACATTGCTCCACTCATATGGATAACAAATAGGGAACCCAATACTCTATAGGAGCCCGGATTAAGGTGAATGTGATCACCATATCCTCAATCTAAATCTCCATCTCTATATTTGAATCACTACCTTCATACATTGCCAGAGTCTACAGCTGGAATGCATGAAGTGTCTTCTGCCACTACTAATCCTACCCCAACCAAATTGACCCTCCAATGATTATCTCTATCGGCCTACAGATCCTCCACTACATGATCCACATGTAGGCATTGACTGGGTCCCATAGCTGAAAGGAATAAAAGAAAATTCTAATCCTGAACAGTATAGAATTAATTCATGATACAATCTAACTCATTTTTTATTTTAATTTCTCAAAAATTCCCAAAAAACAAGAACACAAGTCAACTTTATATATGTTCTTTTCCAAGGGTCTCAACCCTATAAATGGTGTGGCCTCACTTGGTATTTTGGTAATCTCATATTACATTCTTCAGATCATGGGGGGTGGGGGATAATATTCATTTCCTAGCAGGTATTCCCTGGCCTATTTCATGAAACAAGATCACTTGACATTGTTTCCCTACCATCCCATGAAATCCTCACTGTGACAAACTCCAAACTCCATCCTATCTCTCAACCACAACCTTTGATACCATTCATTCATAACCCCTTCTTCCAAATATTCCTATCCTGATCTAGAAATGGAGAAAGATAGATAATGACCCCTCGAGTGTCGCCTCTAGTAGGCCACGATGTGGCGAACAACAACATATCTGTGTAAATCTCACAAAATGGGAGGAATTACACTGTTATATTAATCAGATCAGGAGATATAATGTATCATTCGTGAAACAAATCCAGAAAATATATATTACGGAAGCCAAAAATCTTTCCCACATGCATGTTTAAATTAAAACTTCTAGAAATACAATGAAAATTTCCCATGTAAATGCCAAAAGAAAAAAACTAAGTAGAAACATGACAATTGTGCCAACATCTAAACTAGTAAGGTTAAAAAACAATCTACGTATTCAACATGGAATCCTAAAAAACAATTTTATATACGTAGAGTGAATATAAAGGTATACTTAGTAGGAAAATTCAAAGGCACTCATACAAAAGATGGAGAAGCCTACTAATTACCCTATGAGATGAACAACGGAATCTCAAAAGCACCTAACAAGGTATACTATTAACCCCAACCAAATCAAGGAACGCTCACCAAATAATGCAATTCATGTAATGTAATGTAGTAAAAAATTGATTATGGGGTACCCTGAACTACTTTCCACAGGTTAACAGCTTATCCATAATAGAAAACGTCCCGAAACTACCATGCTCTTCCACAAGCCCCACTGTCACAACCTTCCCACACACACATAGTATACAAACCACATCACGACTATAAACACCTAGGCCACAGACAAATTACATCCCTCTAGCAGAAACCTGGTCCAAGAAACCACAACCTAATCCTGAAGACACCTTAGATAGTACACTATATCTCATCCTAAAGACACCTAGGAAGCACCCCTATCCCATATCCACCTGGGCCGCACAACTGCACCACATGCTACCCAATGAGTCTTGAGGTACCAATGCTTAGAAGATGTAGTATAGAAGATCAAATAACTAGCCTTTTATCCCCCCCGAGATGTTGGGAAATGACACCCTAAAACATAACAAAGGGGTTGTTTGGTACATGGTTCTCAACACATGTGGGGTGTGTATAGAAATCACAAGAAACTATATTCATATATATTTGTATCAAATACTTATTCCAACATACAGGTTTTCAAAGATAACTACCCGACCACACCAAATAGCCCTTGTTATCACCGCTAATTTATAACCACACACTCATCCAATGAATTAATTCATTACCCTATCCAATTAATCTAACCAATTATCATTATGTATTGAGGAATTAATTTATTCTTTCCCTATCGAGGCAATGACCAATCACAACTCACCACAAGTAACATAATAACCCATACACACTTCACAAAAGTCTCTGGAATCTATGGGCGAAATTCCCACACAAGTTAACATCATCCTTTATAAAAATTACCGCTCATAAACCATCATTGGAATCCCCACGACACGAAAATAACCACATATAGAAAAACAAAAAAACATCACCAGATTAATGTCCCAGTGCACACTCCCCTTTCTTGAACACCCGTCCAACCACTTCCCCCATCATTCGTCAATGTTATTCCACTTTGTCCTTCATATCAATAATAATACCCATGATATGCCTCATAATAAAAATTTTATGTTGTCCTAATACATAGCAACACTACACCAAGTAACATAAACATAGAACAATCTAAATCTTCAACCCCACTACCAAACCACATCCGAGATGCAATCCCACTTCATAACAGGTCCATTAATTCCACAATAAAACAAGATCTCAACATAGGATACATTTACACAACCCATACCACCATATACTCACACCTACACACCCAGACACATCACCACATTATCATCAAGAAACCCAAGTTCTAACAGAACCATACATAGTACACAACCAATCCATATAGTAAGGTGTATTCAGATTTAGCAACACTTTTTTTTAATTTCACTTCGATAATTCATGGGTGATCATGGCACATGTTTGATTTTGGGGACTCAATATATTTAATTGGGTTTACATGGTTAATAAATTTCATAATTTCGTCCATTTGACAAGAAAACAATAAAAAATATTCACAAGACATATATGTGAACATGAAGATGCCACCAGCGTCCATGATTTTCAAATGGCATACAACCCTTACAAAACACAATATGGATAAAGGATAACATATAATACAAAGCGATCATCATCACCATATCATCATCGTATCAATTATTTTCTCTTATTAACTTCGTTAAATTTTGTGTCCAACCATATTCACAAGGGGACATGAGTACACAAACCCCGCAAGATGCACAAAAGAGAAAGAGATGAAAGAATTCCTATATGGAACAACATGTGATAAATAATTTCCTCCTTATGCCAAAAACATGGGGGATCACACTAGTAGATGAAAATAATTCAAGTAAAACTAAATCCATGGTTACAGCACAGATGAGACTCCTCTGGGAAGAATGATATTGGACCCATGAAGAGGAAAAAGAAGGGTTCAATGGAGGAGAGGATCTCAGCTTTAAAAAATCTAGATCCAATATCTGCAGAAGAGAAATAGCTTCAAGGGACATTAAATCTAGATCATGGTTAAGACTATGAAATTTTACTATATCATTGCATCTAGAGAATTAGTTTATTTAATATATAATTAATAACCATTTAAACACCTTCATAAATGCTAAAACAAGGATTTAAACTTGATTTATTTTGAATAAAATGTATGAGGGGTGAAATTGGAAAAACTGGGAAAAATTGTAAATGAATCCCCGATGGGTGAGCCTCCAACATGATTAACTAATACTGAGTCATCAAAACATAAATAACCAAAATATGACCCACTGATGGGACTCACCGACAGTGTGTTACTGATGTAACTCACCGATTCCTAACTCATCGATGCCCAAACTACGGATTCCTAGAACTACTGATTCCTTAACATAATGATGCCTCGATCTACCAACTCCCTAAATCACCAAAAACCTGAGCTGCCAACACTAATCCACTGATGTTGTTCCACCGATACTGAGTCATCAATGCGTTCTACCAATAGAAAAACTATAATTTTAGAAACCATTTGAAATGAGCGACCATTTCCTCCCAGAACACCTCAAACCATAGATTTTGATATTGTAATGGACTAGGGAGATCCAGACCATTAAATGTACATACAATATATGATGATTTTATTGGCAGTGAGGATTCTCATAGAAATAATTCCCACTAATTTTTTTATACCACATTACTTGGTTTTTTTTACATATCCTATAATTATTTTCTAATGTTTCTACCATCTGATGGTCCTCCTTAAACACATTTTTTTAAGAAAAATAATTCATGGTTATATGGAACCTACACATATAAAATCACCAAAAAATGGTTCAAATTTCAATAATTTAAAATTAAAAAATGAAAATATTAAATTCACTTCTATAGTGGTTGGACGTATTCATCATTTTTACAATACTATCTCAAGAGTCATCATTCTAGATTGAACCAAATCATGTCAACACTAAAACATATCACCGTCACTTCAAATAGAGACTCATTACAATAAATGTAAATATAAAAATCCAAATTACCATTATTAAAGCTTAACCTGAGACCTCACACTAAATAGACCACATTTATGGAATGAACATGAGAAACATTATCTTTGATGGACTACTGATCAATTAGTAAAACCACCACATCTAGACCATGACATCATCATCCTCGAAACCCAAGATATAAATTAGTATCCAAAACATACCCTAGAGTAACACCACTAACACTCTTCTATATAAACAACCTTTAAAGGGGAAATAGAAAAAATGTAAAGCAAAAAATACCCATCCAAACTATTAGTAACAAACAACATAATTGATGAGGATATAACCACATGAGCCTCTAAATATAGAACAACAAGATCAAATTCATCATCGAGGATAAATCAATATGAATAACACATAACCAAAAAACTAAATGAACATGTTCCGGGGAATATTGAAACCAAACTGAAAAAAACAAAAAAAAAAGAAAGATAAAAATCCAAAATAGAAATAAAGAAACTAAATAATTTGATTGAAATTCCATCGACAACATCGCATTCCATCTATGGTTCCATTGTGTGAGTAAAATAAGGGGTAAAAATGATGGGATAGGTAGAAAGAGAAACTAAGGAGAAAGAAAGAATATTTTTCCACTCGATATCCACTCGAAGAGAGAAGGGAAATATTACTAAGTAATACTACTGAATAATTTTCAATATACCATATTTTTCAATCCATTTAGAAATAATGGGGTCAATGTAATTAGTAATGGAAGAAATATTAGTATTTTATAGTGAATGATGACTATTTTATGAGTGTTATCAAGAAGGTTCCACTAATAAGGTGGGATGACAGAGGGAATGGTCATGTTGACATTGATATAGAGAAGAGAACACAAGAATCATGGAGGGATAGAATTCGAACAATGAGAATAATCTATCACTAAAACAGAATAAATTGAAACTCCTTCGAAGGAGTGAGGGAGACAAAAGATAACTATTGGCCAATAAATTTCTCATCAATCCCTATAAATTATTATTATCAACTTCCATGTTATGAATAATCTTTATTCAATATTCATGATTATGATTTATGTTCCATTGGGTATGTTTTACTTCTGTTATATTTATATACCTAGATCATGCATTCATGCCCACATTTTTATCTTATTCCCACTTATAATATTAATTTTTGTATTATATTTTTTATTAATTGATATCTTTTATTTTTAACCCTTATTAATTGTCTAACCTAAATATTTTTTATGTTTCCACTCCCTGGGTTATGGAAAATATTATAACAAATAATATTTCTAGAAGGGGTCAAATGAGGTGATTGTTTGAGGGAGATTTTGGATATTAATATAAAATATTTTTATGCATCTGAACTCAAAATACACTAAACCTATTTTTTGGGGTGTGATTTATTTTGATTTGCAATGAAAAATAAAGTATAATGATGTAATTTTTATTTTTTTTATGTTACAATCATCACACTTGGTATCAGAGTTTAATTATTACGAATATGTAATAGAGATAATTTTTTTAAAAATGAAATCAATATTGGTTATACCAAAAGAAATTTTTATTAATCCAAAAACATCATAGGGTGAAATGAATGTTTCATATATCAGAACATCTTATGATTTTTTTATCATTTGATTACATAAAATTTTTATTATTTAATATTACAGAGAAAAATAATTTTATATTTTTTTAATTCTATGAACCATGAGTTTGAATGTAAATAATGATTTTTTTGGAATATGAAATAATTTTAACAATAATTATCAAAATAGTTTTGGAACTTGAGTGTAAAATATTATGTCTATTATCAGCCAATTATCATATGATATAAACAATCTGACGATCCATATCACGAACCAAAAAATTCCATAGAATATATAATTATACACTAAATCTTTATTTTTATAATGACCATCATAATACAATCGGTTTTCTGCTCCACTAAATACCGAGTAATGGATCAACAGTATAAAAATATATTTTCTATTATGTAGTGTTCAATGTAGGAATGTTGGTTTTAGATGTTTATTAGTTTGAAGGTAATGTGGATCATTAGAATATTCTCATTAAGAAAAACAGAGAAAAGGATGAAATAAATTCAACATAATGTGAGGAATTTAAAAAAGTTTATTTCTTCATATATTTTTCCTAAACCAATTATATTAAAACAGATAGATAATTCCTTGAGCTGTAGTAAATTGAGAGTAAATGTATTAGATTATATTGATCCAATTTTAACTGAAATGAATTTTATAACTATATTTTTTCTATGAATTTGGAGAGAAAATAATTATTTCATTATTGGATCAAATCTCATTATCGATAAAGAATTATCTATAATATATTTATTTATAAATAATCAAATTTATTGATGTGATCTCATAGTTGAAATAGAAATGGAAGAGTTTCAATATTCTCATGGGTTTGGGTATAAAAAGGGGATTTTTTTTCATGGAAATAATATTATAAAATATATGGAGAAAATATTATTAAATTTATTTTATACAAAAAAAATTGTTGAAATAAACATGTGAAAATCTACTCAAATGAATAAGAATGTGTTTTATGTGTGTAAAATAAGTCCAAAAAAACATTAATGTCATAGAGATATGATTTGGATACCTATGAATATCCCAGCTAATCCACCAACCACTCTTAAATTATAATATTATAATAATTTTAGAAACTATGTAAACTAATGAACCAATCTAGTGGATAATTTGGACAATAGATGTCAATGAAATACAAATATATTGATTAAATTTAATGATTATAAAATAACAACTGCTGAAGTTGGTCATGAAAATGAAGGTGTGAATAGTACTCTTATTATCCAATCATTAAAAATTAACTTCTTATATGATTATTGATCTAAAAAATACTTCCCTTATAGACAGTTATATTAAAAGTATGGTAATCTTGTTTTGGTGGGTTTGTCCTAACCCCTTTTGGTTCCTTAGTATAAGTGGGATGATATATCTATAGACTTCGGGATGGGTATACCATCGATATCTAGAGGATACAACACCATCTGGGTGATCATAAGACGAATCACCATGTCATCCAATAATTTAGATTTGAAGAAATATTAAATATATTCATATCACACAAGTGTAGTTTTATGAAAAATTATAATAGCTCATGAACAAAGAGTCATATTGAAAATATTATATGACATTTGTGTTTATAGTATGAGTTTCAACATAGGAATGACCAAATTTTTTTCAATGTCTGGAATTTGTGAAAAGGACATCACAAGCACATATAATGAAATAAATAAGTAAATTTATTTTATTTTGTTTTCCTTAATGTAACGTCCAATGATCCATTATTTAAACTTAATTATATCAAATTATAAGGGTTTTCTTAATTAACCTATGATTTGGAAGGATATATTTGAGGATAATTTCCCACAAGTCAGTCATTGATCTTTTATTGGATTACTGCACACATCACAAATGATAAAACAGTTTATTGAGATCACCAATGACTATCACCCATGATCATTCTTCATGATTTATTTATTCAAAACCTATGTTGGATGTTAAATTTTTATATGGATTTATCCTCATTTTATTTTCCTATGATCAATTAAAATCAATCAAATAAAAATTGTTTTGAGAATCTATCGTATTGTCGGTACGTGGTTATTTACTTGAAATTTGGGGATTTCTATTCTAGTTTTATTTTTATCACATAATTCATCAATCTAATAGAAATGAATCAAGTCCAAAACAAAATTTTTTTGTGGTCCAGTACTTATATTTTTTTATTTTCAGTTATTACTCTGTTCATTGAGTATTCATCATCGACATTAATTTTTGTCGATAATTTTAAAAATATATGGTAATAAACTATTTCACACCCATTCGTCAGCACATCATAATGATACCATAGATCTATGTTTTTTAAGTTGATGGGATCATGCTATGGAAAAATTGATTATGGATTGAGACCAGATGAGAGTCCTTTGTGTGGTATTTGACATGGGGTGATGGGTGGTGTGACATATGATTTTTTGATTGAATCAGACTAACAGGTTATGGGGAGCGGTGATGGAAATGATAGGTCAGTCCAGATCCATGTTTACTAAAGTGATCAAGGCTATAGAATTAGATGGTATAACCTGAAAGAATAATGGAATATAAAAGTTATATGGTACAAGTTGTTTAATCTACATATAAACATTGTGTGAAACCATAATTACGGTGCTTGGGTTTCCACAGAGAAGAAAGTGACACACACCATGTGAAAAATGTAACACACCATGTGACATGACCTGGTGGCTCGAAATATACCCGAGGAGGTACATAGGAATAGACATGTCCAGGTAAACAATATAGACATAGTACACATGCTAAGCCATGTACTCCGATACGGCCTAGTACATGGGAATAATTGGGTGTATATGGGAACAAGTTTAGGTACACAGGTACGAAAATGGGAAGGTCTGGGGTTAGAGGTACATGTTGCGTACCCTACATACATTACATGTTTTTTAGAGATAGATCAGATCGATTCATCTCTGTAAAATAGAGTAGTTTCCTTAAGGCCTATTATATCAGTCCCCTATCATGAGGGTATTGTATGAAATTATGTCCTAATCACAAGGTTGTGATACCCTCTATAGAAATCATTTAAGATGGAGTTTTTATATCTTTAAAAGAAGCCTAGAGTGGTATCCTATACCATCATCTACCCTATGTCGGATTCCTAGTATCATTGTGAAAAACACTACAAGGGCGTTGATCCACTACATAATAGGTAATTACATATTTTTTTAGTTGGAATTACCCTATGCCCATGGGTGTGATACCCATATGTGTATCGATCCTTTAATACTTCCAACAAAAATATTCCTTATAGTGAGACCAGAAGAGAACGATATTTTAGATCAATATCATCAGTATTTCCATACTCATGGAGTGATTTCTCCCAATTCCATTTTTCTATGGATACTTAAGAGGATTTCTAGGCAGAAAATGTAGTTTTGGCCTTACCTTGAGACCGATAGTGTACTATTTCTATATATGGATGCCCATATTATAGGACTCATATTATATTGGAGTTCCCTTTTGATGAGTTGAACTCTATCTGGATTCTTATGTTTTTTTATTTTTGGTTTTCCTACTAAGTATTTTTATACTCACACCTTCATGATATATTCATGTGTATTTTTTTCTTATTCCAGAAATTTATTGTTCTCGTGGGTTATTTGTGAATCAGGAGAAGGAAAAAGGTTTTTTTTTGGATATATAGACCACGATGTGTACCATGAGCCGCATTTGACTATAGTCCCCTCATACAAATAGTTTGTACTTATTAATAGTCTTGTTGGGATTCAATTTGACATGTTATGATTTATAAATTTATTTTCACACACTATTGTGAGATTTAGATGTATGCATGCATTGGGAACAATTTTTTAAATTTTCATCATTGTATGAGATTAGAGATGTGTGTGTGTACACATACCATAGGATAAGGCCTCCCATGTGTGTGATATGCCTACTGAGTGCTAGTATAAATCCCCTGTTCAATTGGACGAATGCGTGGGGTAGTCAATAATAGATTATCATTAGAGAGGACGTCCCTCGTAGGTCATGTCATGATCGAAAAAAATTAGGTTGACTCCCTAAACATTGTTATTTTTCAATGTTCACATCCAATACTATCGTAGTGAAAAAATTCCCTTAATAAAATAGGTTCACACCCAATTCTATTTTTATTGATTACATGAAATATCAATCATTACACAATGCATTAGTGGGTAATATAATTCCAGGCCCACTAATCTCTATTTATTTCATAAGGACATGTCTCTAGTTGTAACATAATAACGATATTTTTTTATAAAAAAACCACCCAAAACATAATTAAAAGCATAAATATTGTGACATAAGATCATTAAACATTCATCATATCATCACCTTATAACTCATGAAAGGGAAATATGTTTCATTAACATTTCATCAATTTATTATCACTCATCCCATGAAAATAAATATGTTTCATAAGAATTTCATCATATAATAAGAAACCATATTGAAAAAGAATAAGGATGGTAATATTGGATCACATCCCCAATAAAAAATTAGAAAAAACAAATGTTTTTATCATTTAGGAATACAAATTATAGAAAAAGATCATTAATAAACTCTAGAGAAAAATAAAATTTCCATTTAATGATTAATTATTTAAAATATATAATTTCACAAATATTAAAAAAATGTAACAAAAAAATATTTACATTTGCATAGGATACTTTAAATCATTGAACATTGATGAAAATGAAAACATTTTTCATGTGGAACATTAAAAAAACACTTTCACATTTGGGATAAAAATATAAAAGTACCGCATATCTGAAAGTGAAAATAAGATACCATTTAAACCATTTTGTAAAAGTAAAACATGTTTAAAAAATAATTTAAACAATCATAGAGAAATATTAAAAATATTCCTGATTTTTTAGAACACTTGAATATGGATGATAAAATATTTTTTATCGATGTGATAAGAAAATTAATTTTCAATAAAAACATTCATTTAATCCCATGGGAGAGTAAAAAGAGGATAATGAAAAGAATAATGTGATATCAATAAGTAACTTGATGATAATAATATTTGTGGTGTTCATGAGGGATAGATCATAATATTTCATCATGAGAAACTTAATCATAAAAAATCATAGTAAATAATTAGATTGTAAAAAAAATACCCAAACATATTTGGTATCTTTTGAATTTTAATCCCCATAAAAGAAATAAACATACCAAAAACATCTTGAATTTTGAATTAGAAACCCAAATCAAATTTCAAAAAAATTATTAATATAAAACAAATTTTTTTTTTTTCATGAGGTGAAATGACCTTACAACAACATAAGATATAATGATTATGAAGTAAATATAAAGGAAACATAACCAATAAAGAGATCAATAGCATTAAGAAAAGTTCTCTCAAGTGGAAATATATCAATACAAATATATATTGCATGTCTATATATAAGGAAATGTTGATCAGTAATTATAGGGCTTTAGAAAATAATAAATCCTTCATTTTTTCTAGATTCCACCATAATCAGGTCAATTATAGAGGACAAAGATACTATAGCTTCACAAAGAAGCATAAATGGTCAGGTGTTCTAGAATTGTCGTAGCACAAAAATTACTAATTTCAAATCAAGATTATAAAAATATAAATGGCCATCCATGTAGTTTGAGAATTTATTTGAGTACATTTAAATCAATACTGCCTCGAGGTGTCAATGTCTGACCAAAAATATACCTGAAACACCACCCAGAATAATTTATCACATGTATATCCTAAAATAACAATATAATACTGTATCTAATTCACCCATACAATAGATACATATCATTTAAGGGAATATATTTATCATACATGAATTAGTAGGTTTGAAAATAAAACAGTTCTAGAATATTAAAAAAGAAACACATTCTACTCATTAGCCCAAGAGTAGGTTTCATCCACAAGACACTACATAGTGATTGGAAGAAGATGAATTCCTTTTTTTCTCATAAATATGAATTTATGAGGATCTATTAAAAGTAAAACTCTAAAATTTATAATAATATATTCATGTGCGAGTCCTTCTATGATGTTGGGAGATAAATCCATATGGATCCACCATTGTATTCTTATCTTTTTAACACCTTAACAAAGGATATCTTCTTCATTTTTTCATATATGTTTAGGTATGTCATGAGTGGATTCATTGGAATAACTACGATCCTCCTACGCCTCATCCTTTGTGGGAGGGTTATCTCTTGAGTTTATCATGTATTTATTTCCCTTATTATGGAAATAATAAACATCATTAACAAATCCAATTAAATCCTAAACTACCATTCCATAAATATATTATATAAAATGGTCAACATTAATTAGGCTAACCATAGATGAATCATGTACCCTTAAAACAGATTAGGATTTCATTTATTAACCAAAAATATTTTATTCTAATAATAGGTTTTAATGTTGTTTTATTTTTAAGGTACATTATAATATTATATATTATTGTTCCAAAATTTAATACTAGAGGAGAAATAAAGCTGGATATTTTGATATGTCACACTTTTCAAAAAAATCATTATGTTATAAAACTGGATTATAGTGGGTAATGATTAGGAGTTATCTTATTTTGTAAAAATACTCACAAAATAGATTCTTGAAATTTTGTAGTTGGATTAATCAAGCTTAATGTGTATGCCAACAATACTTGAAATTACATACCATGCATCCATGTTAAAGTGGTGAATAAGTAATCCTTTAAAGCCGAGACAAACCAAAACCATAGGTGGTTAAAAATATTTTTCAAAATCTGTAGTCCATTTCATCATTTTCATAATAAATCCTACAAAGGACCACATTCCATAAGACTAGTATCTACAATATAATCTTTCATAGTGAAATGAACTAGGAAAAATCTAGCATCCAGAAGCCTTAACTCAATGGAGGTAAAACGAATTGTTTTTAGGAAACTTATAATGAAATTAATCAAAGGAGGTTGCTTTCTGAACATACCAATGATCACATACCAAAATATTAATCTTTAAAATATATTAATAGTAGGTATATAAACCATATAAAATAAATGAGTTGTGGATATGGAATGTGTCTCATAGAATTAAAAGAATTATGAAAATTCCTTACCTTATGTTACAAAAATCATATTACAGTTTTGAACCCATATATACTAATTATAGATTTATTATAAATGTATTAAAGAACCATAATCATATGTATCATTCCACATATGATTTAAATATAAACTTTTATCAGTAGTTTATTGATAATTCTTTATCAAAATAATTTTTTCATGTAATAACAAGTCTATTTTTCATGTATGTTTTAGTTCGGTAGTTTAGGTCATTACACATTGATCATATTTCAATAAACTATAATAATTTAATAGTTATATAAATATAAAATGTATTCATTATATATATATATATAGTTTAATCCATTAGATTTCAAGATAGAAAATAAATTACATCATTCATTGAGATAGTAGGTCATACGTATGCAGGAAAGATGTTTCCATTTTGTAAGTGGATGGAAAAAATGAAAATAATATATCACCATAAAAAACTATATTTTATATTATTTATATCATTTATATTCATTAAATATGTCCATATTTCCATCAATGTAAAAAATAAAATGAAAAAAGAATTACATTGCTTCGTGGAAGCGGATGTCCACACTATGCACGATTAACATTATATTTTTCCAATAGACTAGAATATAAGAAATTAGATACTATATTATAATTAAAGGAATACAAATATTTCATAAATATAAAATATATAAATTAAATCAATCTTTATCTCTATCTGTGAAATTGTATGATGGAAATTGAATTACTTTAGTTCACGAGTTGGTAGTCCTCCGTACACATGATAGACTGTTTTCTCTCCCATTTTGTGGAGAAGAATATGATTATATGTTATAACATTAACATAATGAATTTAAATTATATTAAAATTATTTATTTTATTTTATCATCACATTTGAATAATAGGTGGAATATGTGGAAGAATAAAAAAATGAAAAACGCTTGGTTAAGAACGATCTCTCTTCTTTAGACAACCTCCATAGGTTTTCCTAAAAATATTATTAGGAGGATTCCATTATATATATAAGACATATAATATGTGGGAAGGGTGTAAATAAAGTTATTTGGGTAGGTCTTGGATGAAAAAAATGGGATTATATGTATGAAGAGGAGAGGAATGGGGGGTCCCTTTAATATGTGAGGGAGATGACACATATAAAATTTTAGAAAATTTTAATTTATACCCATGTTTTAAACCTTCCAAAAGGATAAAAAATGTCTATTATCTAAAATTATATGATATAAGGTCTATAATATTCCACAAAATAGTAATTTTATATATTTTAAGGTAATTTTAACCCTTATATGTTTTGTTGAGGCCCGTAGTAAACCTGTTTTAACATTATCCACAACAATTAATTTTTATATTATTTTACTATTAAATATGAAAAAAATTAATTTGACCTTATAATAATTTCTTAATTATAAAATTTTAAATATTTAATCCATTTATACAAATTCAATTCACTTAAGTGGCAAAATTTTATTTAAAATTAAATAATTAGACTAGATGAAAATGATGGTTACCCCAGAAAATGTTTTCATGTGTATAAAAAGTTTTTATGTTAAATTTTAACATAAAATTTATTATAATATAATAAATTTTATTATAAATAATAAAACTTAACTAATTTTAATTTTAAACCATCTCATATTTATTAATGAAAATATAGTTTTTAATAAAAATCAGTATTTTCAATATTCAATGAAAAATTAATATTTTTATATAATTATCCAAAATTTACTCATAGATAATTTAGAAATGTTTTAAAAAATTATGTTTATTTGGTAAAAATTTCCTAAATCATTAAAAGATTACTTTTATTATTTTTTCCTAAAAAATTAGAAATAATAATTTGAGAATTTTTTTTTCAAGGCATATATTAACATTATTAAAAATTAATTAATTTTTTACCAATATATTTTAATTATATAGAAAATATACTAAATTATAAAAATTTTGTTACTCTTGTTAACATGACTATGTTTAATAGATAGGTTATAATGGTAATGGTTAAATATTATTATTAATAACATATTTTGGTTCTTTAAAACTCAGTGGTCTATGTAACAGAAGTTATCAAAGAAATTAAATTTATTTGAAAATGTGTATACTAAAATATCAGGTTTTATATTATAAATCCATTAAAAATAATTTGACCCTCAAATTTTCATCAGTTTGATAAAAAAAATAGACAATACTTCTGCATCTTCATATCCTCAAAATCCCACATAAATTTATCATGTTGGTTGTTTCACCATAAAAAACAAAACCAATTAAGTGGTATTATTTTTTAGAACATACTCTATATGATACATAATTACCATAGTACATTCTTCATATAATATATTTGTATCTATTAGTGTGGCCTATGATTTCAGTACATGTATGTTATTGGCTATGTAATTACCCAAGTGATATACATTGAAAACATTGTGGACATGAGAGAGGTTAGATGGAAGTGAAAAGTGATTATAAACTCTCCATACTCAATAAAAAATACTAAATATGGAAATATCCTAAGTATTGATAAAAATTACTCCTAAATCTCATAACCTTTTTCCATATATAAATTCATTGGAAAACCTTCTCACCAAACTCAAACTCCAGATCACTCCATTGACAGTCATCATAAATTTTTTGATTACTCTAAGTTTATGTAATGTGATGTTGATTGGATTTGGAATTCTATTAAATTTACCCTACAATATTAGGTCCTAATATAATTTTTTCTAAAAATTCATCAAAAAAATTTGAATTTATGTGCTTCACCACACAGATTTCTTCATAAGGATCCACATAATTGTTCATGTGAAATCAATTTTTGTATGAAAACTAAAATAGATTATTATGTTTATCCCAAAAATGATTGAATCCTATATAAAACGATATCAATATATACTCTATGGTTTGAATGGTTCTCTTGGTATATTCATCTCTCTTAGGATGATATATAATGTTGAAACACAAAATGATATTCAGATGCTGCTAAATACTTCTATATAATTTAGAGGTTAACCTTATATCCTAATCAAATTCAATAGAATGAGGTACATCATTCAACCTTACTGTTTCCTTAATGTATATCATGGAAATATAATTAAGTGATAAATATTCTTAAATAGTTATTAAGTGTTCATAATTTATAATGTGATGGATTACAACCCATATATAATTATTCTATTTAGATGTTTTTGGGAGTCGAATGTTAAAATCCACGGTAATGTTTTCCAATTTCCAATCTGGAATGGGTAGTGGTTGTAAAATATCATTATAATTTTTTCTCTAATCTATAACTTTTTTATATAACAAGAACCGTGATATAAAATGTAAAATATCTATCTTCATTCAATCACACAAGAAATACTCATTTAAAACTCTATACATCTCTGTACATCGATGATGGATAGTCAATGAATAACTACGAGCCTCCTCTAATAGCTTATTATTCAAATATGGTATGGATGGAACACATACATGGTTCCCAACCCTTATCATTACATCACAATAAATTTTATACTCAATATCATTTCTCAAATTATTTTGGATCCTTACATCTTTCTTCTAAAGCTCTTTAATCCTCACTTGAATAGATGGTTGAAAACTCATCCGAGAAAGATAATATTTATCTAATTCATTAAATATTTCTATATCCATTATTATTAAATCCATATATATTGGATATTTTTTATCCTCAACGCAGATAAGTTTTTTTATCTTATCAACATAAAAACAAGGACCAACTTTTTATTTTTCCTAGGTTGGTAATTTATTGAGTAGTCATAATCATAAATAAAATACAACTATCTTATCTTATGAATATTGAACTATTTTAGGGAAATAATATACATTAAAATATTCTGATCAATATATATATCAAATATTTCTCTGTAATGATAATTCCTCAAAATCATTAATGAAAATATTACCATAGATATCTATAAATCCTGATTTGGGTAATATTTTTAATGAATATTAAATTTTTGTAATGAATAAGATATCATGATATAATTCTACAAAATAAAATACCTCAATACCATTTCATAGGTGTCACTATATATTAGAAACACTTCTCCATAGTAATGTGATGTATACAAATGTAAAAATATTGACCATCTCAACAATTACATGAAAATTTTCCTCACATTCATATGTAAAAAAGGAACTTTTCACCAATATGAGTTTACATCGTGGTGGATTGGACAACTGTGAAATATTTTCCACAAAGAATCAATAATATCAAGTCAAACAAAGAATGTTGTTGATCTCAGTCACCATGGTTGGACTTGGACAACATTAAATTATATCCATATTTTTTTATCCATATATATACTCTCTCATTAAATTATATGACCCATAAATGGGAACTTTTATAGCCAAAATTCCCAATTGGTATATTTTTAAGGCCACCCCACCTTCCTTGAGGACTTTAGTACAATATTTATGTGATATTCATGTTATTACTAGATATTTGAATAGATAAAAATATAATTTATAAATACAACCAAAACATATTAAGATATTCTCTAAATACTATTCAATAAATAAATAAAGATAATGTGGGATTTAGTATTATTAGATTTCATCACTATATATTCATAATATCCATACCTTTTATGGATTATCATTAAAGGATTATCCTCCATAATAACCATAAATTAATGATGTCAAAAATAAATGTCAATATTGGGAAATTATTGATCTCATTGCATTTTATCAAGCATGTCATCAATATATGGTAGATAATACTTCTTCCCGATTAGGATATTTTTCAGTTCCTGATAATCAATGGATAGTCACATCAATCTATATTTCATCATAACAAAAAAGAACTATTGCACCCCAATGTGTAATAGTTTTATGAAGGAATATAATGTCATTATTATCCAAGATTTTCTTCACTAATTATTAAAAATAAATCTGGGAACTTCTATTGGGTGACTTTTAAATATTTACAGCACCAAATTTCAGTTCTATTGAAATCTCAACCTCTCAATTCAGTTGGAGACCATAAAACTATTCTAGAAATACTTCAAAAAATCCAGTACAATAGGCATGTCATCGATGTTGAGTTTCTCCAAAACCGTATAATATAAACACAACATTATTATGGGAATCTTGACCAGAAAATGGATTTAACTTCCATCGGATGTTTATCTTCATCATCACACTGATAAATGATAAATAAATCATTTGGAATAGAAAATATGACTTACCTCCATTAAAATTGATATGGGATCTATATAAAGAAAGTAAATCCATTCTGGAATCACATAAAATTAAACTAAATGTAGAATCACATTTTTTCAATAAGATCTTTCCCGAAAAAATCAACTGGGGAATAATGATAGAGTTGTGATGAAATAATCATACCATTATGAGTTTTATTACTAATTCAATGTATAATTATTGGGGATATGAATTAACATTTCATTATATTCTAATAATATAAATAAATTTATATAACTAAGATAAAATAAGATACACAAATATGTGATCATACTTTTCATCACCCCAAATTTATTGTTCTATCATCAATACATTTATAAAACAAAAATTGATGGAATAACCTTACAGATTCCTTAATTACATTGATTAATCATAATAAATTATTCATATATTGTCTAAATCCTGACACCTACTTTTATAACTATTATACATTAAGTTTGAAATAGGTAATCCATGATCATCATCTATTTATATACATTATAATGGTTCAAAAAATGTGAATTAAACTAATAATATTCCATGAGACTATCTAACTAGGTGTCCAACAACACACGTTGTTCAATACTAGGTGATTCTAAATTCAAATCTTAATATTCCCTTTTTGGAGTTATTAACCTTAGTTACAACTCTGAGAGGGATACATCAACTTATATTATCTATATAGGAGTGCTTTGCAAGGAAAAACACACTCCATTATTTACCATAACATAGGACATTCTCTTATACTCAATATTATACTAAGGGATCATACTAATGATTTCGCACCATATTTTCCAATGGTTAACTACACTATTTCTATGATACAGACTAAAGTGACCTGGTACATTCATAGATAAATATTATATCTTTTTTTAATGAATATTCATTAAATTGTTAAATAAACACCCAAGGATAAAATAGGCATACTTTCTTTGAAGACTAGAAATAGAATCTTCTTAATTCATGAATGATATTTAACATATCCTATAAATATCTCTCTACATTGCACTCTACATAGACATAACCTCTTTAAATATTACATTGTAACATGGGGAATGGAAACTTAAGAAATGGTGAGCTTAGATGATAAATAAGGTAAGAAATGGACATATAAACATATCATGAGTATAAGGTTTTGAGAACATTTTTGTAAAAAATTGTAAACCCATACCATCCATATTAAAGATAAATATATTGAATTGTGGCATAATTCATAGTAATTTATAAGACATAAATCATGTTAAAAACAAAGAAAATGAGCCAGGAGATAATAACCATGGAATAAGACACTTAATTTTGGCATACACACAATCATGTAAAATTATTTCCTTATAGTAAATGCTTATTTCTAATATTATCATTGTGTAATTGGTTCATTATCCAAACACTCATATTAGTCATAGTTCACTCCCAATGCTATCTTAGGGGGAAAAGTACCATAATTAACGGGTATCACTCACTATTACATTCATATTAACATCATTATATATCAATCATTACTCAATTCATTGTAACTATATATAATTTAATTCAAACCCATCTCGGTTTATAACATAACCACTCATACTTGATTAAAATGTAACCACCATATTTTTTATAAAATAACCACCATCCTTGGTCTATATTATTAACACCCATCACATAATGATGGAAATACACATATTTTACAAAAAATAATAAAAAATTTATCTTATCATCACATCATAACATGTGCAAGGGAACAAAATTCATGAAAATTCCATGATTTTGTCGTTGTATAACCCATGAAAATAAATGGGTTTCATAATTATTTCATCCTAAAAATAATAAATAGTATAAATAAAGAATTAATATGGTAACATTTTATCATATTTTAAGTAAAATTTAAAATACAAATAACTTTTTTGTTTTTTATGAAGAAAAAATCCAAAAAATATATCATTAAAACATTATTGACAGAAATATCCTTTCCATTTTGAAATAACATTTTTAAATTCTAATAATTTACCAAATATAAATGAATAAAACATATTTTTAAATTGACTAGGAATGATTTATATCAATATTTAAGAAAATTATTTTTCTGGGTAAAAAAAATATCACTCATGTCATACATGTTTAAATAATGATTTCATATATATTTTTTTTGTAAAAAGGTAAAAAGTACCTTATGTTGGAAAGAAATAATAATATTCATTTTAAATAATTTTTAAAATTTAAACACATGTAAAAATTACATCAAAATTAAATATTAACATTAAAAAAATTATTAATTTTTTTTAGAAAACATGGATATAATAGAAAATTGATTTTCACCGAAGAGAGAAATAAAGTCAATTTTCCTTTAAAACATTATGTCGTAATCATGAGTGAATAAAGGGAGTAAAATGAAAATAAAAATGTTATTTCATGAACAAACCATATGAGAATAAAATTCATTAATTTTTTTGGAGATATACTATACGAATTGATCATCATAAACATAATAATAAAAATTCCCCATAAATAATGTTTCATAACATTAAACCATTACCGTTTAGGTATATTTTGAGTCATCATCCCAATGAAATAAAGAAAAATATTTAGATATATAAATACGTAATAATATTAAAATAATAATCATATAATAAATTCATTTTTATTATATGAACCACATAAAAATAAAGAGTGGTGGATACAAAATTTGTCTCATAGAAGTAAATGTAAGACAAAAATAATTTATCTCAACTCTCGAATTTCGTCATAAATATTAAAACCAATTATATAATAAATATATATTTATTATAAATATTTTAAAAACTCATACTCATATTTATCATACGATATATTATTGTTTTTAATAATTTGTAACCTTTTTATTATCAATTCTTTATTAAAATCACTATTTCAGGTAATAACTCCTTTATTTTTCATATATATTTTTGGTCAATAGTTTCAGTCATTATGATTTGATCATAGTAAAATATTATAATGTATAGTACTAATGATATAAATATAATATATATTCATGGTATATATATTTGGTAAAATCCATAGTAGTTAGAGATAGAAAATGAATTAATACTTTCATGGAAACGGTCGGCCGTTTGTATGCATTAACATTATTTCCATTATCTTGACATATGAAAAGAGAAAAGGTAAATAATATATAGACTTATTGACATTATATTTATTTCATATATATCATATATATATTTATAATAAATCATTATTTCTATCTATCTCAAAATAAAACAACAAATGAATCACATCCCTTTATGGAGGTAGTAGTCCACACGTACGCACGACCAACTTTATTATTTTCAAAAAAGATAAGTAGGTATGAAGTTATATATGATATTATAAATCCATAAGTAAAAATATATCATAATAATAATATATAGACATTATATACATCATTATCTTTATCCATGAGAGGCAATTATTGAAAAATAATTTCATTGATTCGCGAGGCGGTAGTCAGCCATACACACAATCGATTGTTTCATTTCACATTAGATGGATGACTAGGTTGATATAGGTTATATAATTAATATAAAAAAATATAAATATATTTAATATAATAATTTTATTATATCATCATTGTTGAATAATAATTTAAGGAGGTGTAAGAAAAAATAAAACAAAAAAAATGGGTAAGAACAATACCTCTACCTTAGACAACATCCTTAGATTTGCACTAATATACTTGATAAGAGAGATTAAGAGTAAAAATACATGATCTATGAAGTGTGTTGGGAATTAATTAATGGATATGAGTATTTATGATCCAAAAAAATGGATTAGGATTTGTAAATAATATATGACAGGGGGTTCCCTTTTATAAGTGGGGGGAGTAAACACTTAGAATTTTTGAAATGAAAAAGTTATAACCATTTTTTACACATGATAAAAATATCCCAAATGGAGCATTATAAATACTAAGATCCTATATGGTATAAAAATTCCATAAAATATAAATTATGTATTTTTTTTGTTAATTTTTAACCTTGTTTTGTTTAGTTTAATCCCCATGGTAACCCCATTTTAACATTAACCACGATAATTATTTTTTTATTATTTTTACTAGTCCTGATAACCAAAAATTATGTTTACCTTATTATATAAAATTAATTTTAATGATATAAAATA
This sequence comes from Viscum album, assembly GCA_963277665.1. Classification (NCBI taxonomy): domain Eukaryota; kingdom Viridiplantae; phylum Streptophyta; class Magnoliopsida; order Santalales; family Viscaceae; genus Viscum; species Viscum album. The sequence goes on from OY728133.1 coordinate 675,049,876, forward strand.
TGTAATTAGTTTTTTCAAATTCAATTAACATATTTGGAAAAATTTATTTTTAAGGTAAATCTATAGAAGTGATGATAAAACCATTTTCCAAAGAAAAACATATCATATGTAAAACATTTTTTGTAACAAAATTAAACAAAAATTTTTATTCAAATGACCTAAATTATATTAATAATATTATAACTCAAATAATTTTAATTACAATCGATTTTAAATTATTTCAATGAAAATTAATGTTTAAAAGAAATCAATATTTTTCATTATTCATTAAAAATTTAATCTTTTTACAAAATTCTAAAAAATATACCATAAGATAATTTTTACATTATGATATCATAAATATAATTTTATGATGTAAAATAAATTTCCTAATAGTTGAAAATTTATTTATATTTAATTTTCTCAGAAAATGAAAAAAACATATATTTTGAGAAATAATTATTCTTTGAAACATATAAATACATTACCAAAAATTAATTATTTTTTATCAAAATATTTTATTTACAAAAAATCATTATACTTAATTTTTAAAAAACATTTATTCCCATTAATACCTTTAATTTTAATGGATTTTTTATAATAGTCATGTTTAAATAATAATAATAATAATATATTACGGTTCATTAAAATCAGTGTTGTTTTTAATTAAAGCCATAGATGATGTTAAATTTATTTGAAAAAATCATAAAATTTAATGTTGTTAATTCTGCATACACTAATGGATTCTGAATATTAGTTAGGTTTTATGGTGGTATAGTGGGTATAATATAAAATCCTTATCAGAGTATAACTCATCAATTAATAAAGAAGATTAAATAAAATAAGGATTTGAAAATAAACCATACAAATAATAAATAATATACAAAATAATTAACCAACACTAAATATAGATTTTATAATTTTGATAATAAACTATAAAGAAAGAAGTAAATGATAAAAGATAAAAAAATTTAGAATTTTAACGATATGGGAAAAACGAAAAAACCAACAATATGAATGAGAATGCAATGCAATAGATAATTCAACTACTCTTAATACTAATGAGATCAGGTTTCCAGAGCTTAGTGCTTCCATGTATCTCTATGTACATACATGAAATATGTTTGGTTACAAAACAGTATCCCAAACAGGGTGTGAGTAAAACTCAGTAGGCCACCACCAATGATGTCTAATAAAAATATAGTTTTGAGTATAAAATGTAATAGCGTGTATATATAATAAATGAAAAAATTTAATATATAAGGAACAATGATCAATTCAATATTTTCATGGGATACTTGGTAAACCCTACCTACATCAATCTATGTCATATGTCTCTAAGAATATGGCCATTTTTTGGTACGCCAGTAATATATCCAATGATTCCAAGTATAAAAATAAAAATGGATCTTGGAGAGACCTATGAAATCCATGACTTCAAAAAGTTAATACCTCTAAAAATGAATAACTGAGATAACGCCAAATATGTTTAATAAAACAAAATAAATAAGGTTAAGGAGTATTAGAGTTAATAATAGTTATCCAATGAAATAAAAAGTCAAGGAATTTGATGCTGAGTGACTGAGATGCATTAAAAACAAACATAAGGGTAAGGGGGAGATATTGGTGGATGATTCAATGTTAAGGAGGGAGTAGAAGATGAAATTTTTATTTTAAAAGGAGGATGTTAAAATTTTAATTTATAAGCATTTTAAATGGTTCACGGTTTGGCATCATGATTGGCCAAATCATTATCCAACCATGAATCCCTACTATACATGTACACAATACCATGTACGGTTTAGGAAAACGGTTTTAAAATCACTGAGAACACTATTTGAGGTGGACCAACAATAAATTATAGACATTGAATATTTTATTGGACCACTTTTCATGGTTAAAATAATTTTTATTCTCCCTTTCTAATTATCAAGGTTGAGAGTCATGGTTACAAAAACTATTTTATAATATTTCCCCTCATATTATTTCTCTAACAAACATAAGTACAGGCCCCAAACCCTTCTAAATTATCTTAGAAGATCTGATAATCCCTTAGACACTTCATTTTATAGAAAACCATGGATTTGATATAATTAAAAATAATATAATCATAAATGGGAAACAATGATATTATGACAGTCTTAATGATCAAATATATATTTTAATGAGTTTATACATTTTCTATGAAGAGGGTTGATAGGGTCATTACATGTTACAAAACTAATCATATGAACTAGGATGATTGAAGTCATTCATATTTAAAATATTGAATAACACAAGGGTACCACTTTTATATTTCCAAATGAATATTTCTAGACATATTGTACAATTAAAATGATACCAAACATAAAACATCATATAGATATAAGAAGATGAATATTCAATATAAGTTAGAAAAATAAGTTGAATAATGTGGCTTGAAAACCTATATTTACATTATTGGATGAAAGTAAAATTTAAAAATATTAGTGGTTATTATATCGAAAAGGTTATATAATGTTTCATATTTATAAGGGTTAATTTATAGGGTTATGAAGCAGAATAATCAGATGAAAAAATCATTGAATATCTGAGAGAGATAAAGAATGTAAATAAAGATGTATCTGATAGAGAATTGATGGTTGAATTGTAAAATGGTATAATAAAATCACATTAATGATATCGGATGAAGGAAAGGTAAAAAAATAACCTATTTTAAATGGAAATAATTTTGAATTTTTTATATACCATTGCACATACACTCAAATGATCTAATAGATATATATTTTCCACCAACATGAAATGATGAAATATGAATTTACTCCATACAGAAAAGGGTGTAAAATTTTTATGAATATTTTGAGTGAAATTATATAAGAGATCATTGGTCATATATTAGTATGATATTCTTCTATATTGTGAAATGAACCAACAATTATTTTATGAGCAGAATGGATAGTGGGTTCATATCAAATAGAAATAAAATAATGGTCCATTGGGTGATGGAATGTTTTGAGATCCATCATATGGGGAATGCTGAAGGTGTTCCAATAGAAAATGATTCCCCAATGAAGTAAATGAATTGAAAAAAATTGGATAGGTAATATCTAAGGTTATTTTTATAAACATAATAGAGAACTTATCATAATGATATTATTCTGATCATTCAATGTATGTAATCTTTATGCGGCTAAAATGTTTTTAGAAGTTCCTTAACACTAAATTTATGTAAGTATCAGGAGTTTTAGAATTTATAGACTAAATTGATGGTTAAATATTCTTATTGAATAAATTATAATGATTTTAAAGAGTCTAATGAGTTTAAATTGAGTGGGAAAATGAATATTTTTCTGTCAATCATATTTTAAAATCATAAACATTAGGGGGGACAAAAGTATAATAGTACATAAATTTTTTTTCTTTATGAAAACTCTAACATGATGAATTTTTTTAACAAATGGGGTTTCCAGATATGTTAAATTTTAGGTTAATGACGAGATAATGGTCTCAGTTCTATTAGACAAAGAAGAAGTATTGTGAGTAGCCAACATCGTTATTACTTATTTGAAGTATAGTTCATTATATAGAGTATATTTGATCTGATATTCAGTGAATAATGACCAAAAAATGGAGAACCATTATATATAGGCATACTGAATACAGTCAATGGATAGAGCTATTGAATATATATCATTTTGAAAAAGAGAATTAAAATGCATCAGATGAAGATATAATGGAAAAATCCATCTAAAATGGAAAAACCAAATGAAGTTGACTAGAATAAAGAAGAATTAGGATGTTTTAAAGAATATGTTCATGAAAATTCTGGATTTAATGCATCAATGTATTGTAAAGATCAAGATAAAGTTTTATGTCCCCTATCTCTTAAGAGAGTTGTTGAAGATCTTGATGTTTTTGCACAAGTGAAGGTGGTCCGACATTGTTGTATGGAATGAGACGAAATTTTTACAGTGGATTAAATAAATAATGAATAAGCTTGTAGTTTTGGGATATAACCAGTTTACAAAATTTTTAGTTTTGGTTTATAACTAGTTATGAAGAAATAGGATATAGTTAGGATATATTTGAGGGTATAACCAACTATGGTAGAAGATCTGAATTATTGGTTGTAGAATCAATATTAGCAGATGGAAAAAATACAGGGGTGTAGAACTAGTTTCTACCTATGACTTTTCAATTTGGTGAAGATAGTAAGAGAATCCATGTTTGGGGGAATAACTATCATGGAAAGGAGTAGGTATTTGTACCAAAACCAATAAATATCATGTACTGATCTATATTTACATTTATTTCATACATAATGTGAGGTTGATATTTATATTTTAGTGGATTGTAACATTAAAAATATTCAAAGGTTATGAAAGTTTCCTTATGAATTTAAGAAAAATTCAAATAAAAGAAAAAGTGATAACTATTTAAACACCTTTCAATGATCCTACATTTATCCAGGAGAATTTAACTTTATATTAGATCCTAGGATTCCATATATGCATCCAACTAAGACAATAAATAATTTTAATTTTCTAAGTAGTAGGGGTTTTCAATCAATGATGACATAAATTTTCATAGTTTTAATTATAGTATTCTACCCTATCAATTATTTTTTATCCTCGAGGTTAGTGATGTAGTAATAATATGATTTCAACCCATTAATGATGTTTTAATGATAAATTTGGATAAAAGTAATTTCAAATTTGTTGGAAAATATTTGATTTTTATTTTTATGGATCAGATAGAGTCTGTTTATAGAAGGATTATGGTATTTCCAACTACTATTAAAATGTCATATATATTGAGAAATGACTCGGAAGGTAATGATAAAGTTAAAGAAGAAAAGATGAAAATATAAAGAATAAATTTTGATGATATTAATATGGTTTATGAATAAATTATTAATGAATAAAATAAAATATTAAATGATATTCCCATAAATATTAGTGGTTTGGGTGAGACTCTGGAATATTCAAATATCAATAAGAAACTAATTAAAAAATTTATAGATATCTTTTATTATGAAATTTTATCTTCAGAATATTTAAAATATTTATCTCTAGACTAACATTATAAAATTAAAATGGTATTTGGAAGAGTAAAATAATTTTTTTTAAAATAATTCTAAGGTAGAAATTACATTTAAAAAATTGTTAAAAGGGAAACTAATAGATAAGGATGCCGAAAAAGTATGAATAAATTTATAGTCAGTTCAACATGAATATGAATTCGACACAATTTTTTATATTTTTTCTTATGTAATTCATAATGGAAAATTATAAATAAAATGGTAAAAATATTCTTAATTATAGATATTTTAATTAGAAATCCATTTTGAAAAAAATTAACAAAGAATAATTATGAAGAATTAGATATATGTGAATAAAATAATACTTATTTAAAATTTATGTGGATGAAAAATAAGAAATTCATTCCTTGTAAATGGATGAAAAAAATTTAATACAAAGAAAACATAGTGATTCTTCATCCATAAGTGAATGTAATTATTGGGTAAAATTATTAAATTTATTTAAAAAAGAAGTTTATAATTTGGTAATGATGATGGTGGTGAAGATACAATAGAAATTTAATCAATTCAAAAATAATATTCAGAAGCAACACATGAGGAACATACAAAACTCAATAATCAAATAAAGAAGCTTTAGAAAGAAGTTAATGAAATTAATTCTAAAAATGGGGAGCATATAAAAAATGATAATATAAACCACAATGTGATTAGAGATTAGAAAATGAAAACTTGTTTTCTTAATAGAAATTTAAAATGAAATGAATAAATTTCATCCAAGAATGAGAATCTAAACATATGAGAAATTACAGTATTTGATGAATGTAAGGAGAACATATTAAGGATTTCTATGCTTGATAATATGGAGAATGTTATTAATGATATTTTTGTTGAGAAATAAAGAGAGTATTAAAAAAGACAATAAATATTTTCTACAAAATATAGTTATATAAATTTTTTTAGAATAATTCATCAAATAAATTGAGGTCAACGGTGAATATTTTCAAGATGGTGAAAAGATAGATCACCATAATCTAGTTGTTTCTTTTCCCAAACAATCTCAATGAAAAAATTTTTCTACTAAAAATTTACATTCAAAAGTTAATACTTGTGAAAAATAATCTTCTACTAAGAATGAATATATTTAGTTAAGAAAGTGTCTCTATAACATCCCATGATTTCATAGTATGTTATTTCTTTTATGTATATCAATAACATTCACTACACGCAACACCGTGTTCAAGCACACCACGACATACCAAACTTGCCGTTCAAAAGAAGTTTTGAATAGAACTAACTGAATTTTAAATTTTATATAATATTTAGAATTTTATAACCCATATTATGAGTTTTTTAGACATAATGTATGAAAAAATTAATTTTTTTCAAATAATAAATGTATTTTTTATAAAATGAAATTATACTGCTTTTTAAGGGAGAACACTTTTTAAATACACTATTCGAATATTTTATATATTTAATTTGGAAAAATAAAATTCATCCTTAGAATCGGGAAATAAGAATTTAGTTTCAATAAATTTGTGGTGTTTTTCTGATAACTTTCATATTTGGGTGAATAGTGAAAAATACAATATTTTAACTGAAAAAAACTTTTTTAATCAAAATAATTTCTAGTGATAAATTATTTATTTGAGTGGTTTTAAAGTGTAATTAAATTATATTTTTACCATTTAACCCAATCTTAGTTATTATATGTAATTTAACTTTGAAATTGGTCATAAACAAGTGTCAATATTTTGGTAGTTATTATTTCTTAAAAATACGCTTTTTGGTTATGAAAATGGGAATTAATTTTAAATTAATAAATGAAATTTATATGTCTTAAATTTTCTAAAATATACTTCATTTATGAATTCAGAATAAAAAAATTATCTTAGAGTGAATTTTTGGTATGTTTATGAAAACATTCACTTTTTGATGAATAGTGAAAAACACTGCTTTATTGGTTAGAACCGACTTTTCATTTAAATAATTATTTATTTTATTTAAATTTATTTTTTGTCAAAATAGATACATAATACCTATATATGATCAATATAATTCATTGGAGTCATTTTTTAAGAATATTATATATATAAAATTTTGTTGAACTTTTCACCATCTTTTACCCACCTCCTAGGAGAATTTGAAAATTCACATAAAACAAAATTTTACCGCTTCTGTGAGTGGAATTTAGAAAATCCAAGAGACATGGTTGATATTAGTAATTAAAATGTGGTCAAATGAGATAAAAATATTTTTTGGTGAATAGTAACTTTTGACTATTATTTACCACGGTTAAAAGTAAATAGGGTAATTGAAGGTAAAAATGAAATTAATATTACCCTAACACTTGTTCTAATTCTATTGGATAAGTTTTATTTGACCAAAAACAACCTTATCAATAAAATATTATCCTTTAGGTCCACATGGATTAGATTAGGACATTTATTATTATTTTATTTAAGGAAGAGTAAAAAGAGTTAAAATTAATGGTTAATAAATAAACCATTTTTAATATAGGGTTATACATAATATAAATTCGATTGTAAATATTCATTAGAAATATTAAAATACTTCCTACTTAATTATATTTTATTTATAATTTTTAGTCGTTAAATAATTTAATTTATTTATGACACAATGATGATGTTGTAATTACCTTATTAATGAAATATTGAAATAAATGATTTATAAATACCAAAAAATAATAATTTGAGGCTTTTTATGAATTAAAAAAAATTTATTGGTTAATAGGACATGTTAGGATTGATTTAATTACCATTTTTCGACGTAATCATACTGTTATGATTTTCACAAAAATCAAATACCAAATAGTTTCAAACATGACATAAATATGTTTTTTTTAAAATATTATATTATTAATTGATATTCTATTCCAAAAAATATAAGGATAAGACAAAAGACATTTATAATTATATTTTTATCATTAATGAACCACTTGGGGTTATTTTGGATGTATATAATAATTTTATTAACCATATAATATAAAAATAAAAAGAGATATGGTAAATGTCAAACTTATTAACTATGAGTTAAAACTAAAAGCTATGGTTAATATAGTGACCCAAACCTATATAAAACCTATTGGATGGGTGTTTTTTGACTAATACCTACTGTATCCTCGAAATAAATAGGCTTTTAGCCATTAGAAACCGAAAATAAATTTATTATAATAAAATATTTCAAACTTTAACTAAGGTGCCCCTAACCCATCTTATAAAAAGACAATCCCCCTTCTCTCAAATTCATATCATCAAAGCCATTTGGCTCATCCAACCCCTACCAAAATTTCTTCCCAACTTCCCAAACTTCATCCTAGAGGCCTTACTTTGGTTAAAAAGTCAAACAATGGAGCTCTTTTGATCAACTCAAAAGGAAACACCCGAAGAAGTGGTTTTAAATTCACCACCCTCTTTCAAGTTCTTTTCTTCTTCCACTACATTTTTATTTGTTGCTTCCATTATAACAGAATAAGACTAGTATATTCTATATACTGTGATGTTATTATAAAAATTTAACAACAATATTTTCTATTCTATCCATCCTATAACTGACAATGTCACCATACGTGTGTACGTACTGCTTACCGTCTCGACGTCGTGGTGTAGTTTGCTATTCAAACGCTTCATCATTTGGATGGGTATAAAAATTAGTATAACTAATTTAAATAATAAATAAAACATGATAATTATTCTTTATATATTATATATGCTCTAATTATATGAGATTTTAATATCAAAAGAATGATATTGTCGCTCGTGGGTATGTACGGATTACTTTCTCCACGAACGTGATGAGATTCATTCCCCATCGTATCCTTTCAAGACTAATTTTCATTTGATGATTGAAAATAATGTTAAAGGACTTCATATCATTCTGGATATGAATAATATACAACCAATCTATAACAAACATGGCTTATGTAACAAAAAATATAAAATAAAATGAGTAAGTTAACACCCGAAACGACGATAATACTAAAATATTATTAACAATGCAATATTAAAAGATCATATATGATATCATATTAATTTATACTATTCTTATAGAATTTAATAACAATTATTTCACCATTATATAAGAGGTTAACTTACCCTCGACCAAGGAAAATTAAAGGTATGGTTTGATTTAACAATCGCATTATTATCTGAGGTTGTTTTTACGTAAGTATCTACCAGGACAACATTATCATCCACATCCATGTTTCATAAAAAACTCATTCAAATTTTTTAACTATTTAATATACAATAGGTTATATTCATTTATACCCTTATTTGACCTTATAAATTGTTGAAAGGAATCATTCTGTCATTTTCCAAACAATGTACGTTTTGACCATTCAACAAATTTTTCGTAAGAAAGTATTTTTTAACTTATACGGCGGGTGTGGCTGTTTTTTTCCATTATAAAGTCGTCTAACCTTCCCTTACAAGATTATAAGAATATTTTAGAAATAAAGGTTAACTTTTATAATTATGTGACTTTTAAATGATTTAAAAAAGGGATATTTCTCTAAAATAGTTTTTATTTCATCTATGTCAACATCCATTGATGGATTATATGCTTATTTAAAGTTTATTTATTGTGATAAAAAACATTAATATTGTATTGAAGGTTTTTTTATATGTTTGAATGTGGATGTTTTATTCATTCCATTCATATTTTACAAATAAAGTATAGAAATTTCATATTATATTTTCAATATGAATTTTTATGTTATGTTAATACCTTTTCATATGAGGAATGCATTGGACATTGTAAGTGACGGGTGGAGCCCGATATAGATCCTCTATGCATCGGTAGGTCTCGTGAGACAAACTAGTGTCCTGGCATAAGGCCATGGAAAAGTCATATTTGTAGTCTTGGAACAAGGACTTGACTATGTGGTTATGATATTCTGGTATTATGAATTCCATCCTTATGAAAGTGGCTATTGATATTTCATTTGATTATTTGACTAGTAGAATATCCATGTAAGTAATAAAATGGAATTATTTTGATTTTATATTTTCCATATTCTGCTGAAGTTCAAGTTTAAAAGGAATTTGTTTTAGTTCTATACATTTCATTAAATGTTTATTTCTATTTATGAAATCTTCATCTTTACTGTTATACTTACTGAGAATCTGAGCTCAACCCATTAAATGTTGTATTTTTTCCATGATGTGAAGAAGTATATTATGACTGACCTACAGGGATAGTCTATGGGATCTCAGTGTTTTCTATGGAGACTATGTTGTTTTAGTTTTCTATTTTATGTTGTAATGTAAACTTTATGAAGGTATCTAGTACTTACAAGGCTACTAAACTAATCAGTATTTCAATACTTGTTCTTTTGTGATCCTGATAATGATACGTAATAATGCACCGACTCTGGGCTTCTGGGGTCGGGGCATTATAGTTGGTATTAGAGGAAGTTTAGCAATAACCTTGGAAACTAGATTTAGATAAACTCTGATTAGAAAACATTACCCTGAGATATACATTGAAGATTAGTATCGAATAACATCCTAGAATGTTGTTAATGTAATTTTTTTGAGTTTTCCATGAAATACATCTGTATCTGGATACGAGCAAGTAGAGGCGGCTCTGGTACAGATGTACCTCGGTGTAAAACCCGATAACACTACCTTGGGCTAGACTCAAATGGGAACTGATGCCTGACAATGTACCTTGCTACACTCTTAGTTATGGATCTCCAGGGGGATATTATTAGGATAATTCACATTTTCATTACAATCCATTTTGAAGGATTTAAGAATAAATATTTTCTCAAGGAAAACATTTTACGATTATAGATTATACGCATAATATTTTCAATTTATGTTAGGTATTTTACATGTTTGGATTTATGAATTTAGGTTCATAAACTAACCTAGTGTATGTCATTGTGTAGAAATGGAGCCCAGTAGAAGGAATGAGAATTCCAACAATACACATGATCGAATGATTAAGAAGGATAATATCTTTCATGGTATTAATCCAAAATTTAGAAATGAAATAGTCTCCCACATATTATCATCATATGAAGAAATATTACAATGTGTTAATAAGATAAGTAAATAATCAAATGAGACCTATGGCATTGAAGGGAACCCAGAGAAGAAAAGGATGGTAGAAAGAAATATGGATAAATAGAATAAGACTGTGAAGGATTTTCCCATTTGTGATAACTGTGGAAATAATCACCTTGTTAAATTTTTTAAGGGGATGGGAGTTTTTTATAAGCGTGGAGAAAAATGACACTACTGATGTGATTATAAGGGTTAGAAAGTGATTTCCAATGTACAAGGCTTCATTTGAAAAGAGTTGGGACACTACATGAATCAATGTCAAAGTCATCAAAGTATACAACCAATGATGTTATTGGATACTAATAAAGTTATGATACTACCACAGATCAAGAGGAATGACTAGTGTTCTTATGTTTTTATTAAAGAATTATGGATTTTTAGTGTTGTATTGATGATATACCGGTTATATGAATTTTGGAAATAAATAATGACTGTACTGCGGTACTATTTAATTGAGGATTTGAGATTACATGGTTCTATGAATAGTGACGAAAAAAAGTTAAACATTTTGGAAAATACATAGATTGAGGAATGATAAAACATAATATGCTCCTGATACTGAGGTAAAAATTTTCAATAAGAGATGTTTGATTTGGATAAATTATATTTGATATTCTTTACTACCATGGAACTGATTAATGGTTGTTTATTTCATCATTGATAGAGTTTACAACATGTTAGGATAGAATGAGTATATCTGGTATTAGATTAAAAATAATGGAGCATGAATGTAATTAATAAGGTTTTATGGTAATTCATGGTGTTACCATGTTTTAAAATAATACATAATGAAGGTGTTCACATGTTATGATGTGGTAAAAAGGATATTCATTGTGTTTAACTTCCTTATAAATTTTAGACAGTGAGTTTGGATAGATTTTTTTTTTTGATAAGTTTAAAGGTTGTAATCGATTAATTTTGACATTGGATACTATTTTTAAGGGTAAATAATTTCTTGAGATTATTTTTTTATTGTCATAAAAAGGACAACCCGGAGGTCGGGCAGTAACCCGTCGCGTCCGGCAAGGCCGCGAGACTTGAACCCGCAACGGAAGGGAGACAAGGTTATATCACATACCACTAGACCACGTGATGTCCTAGATTGAATAATGTAGTTTTTATGTTCTTGTAGATGAATTATAAGATCATTTTTTTGGAACCCTATACAAATAGGACAATTATAATATTTTTATGTTCTATTATCTTTTAGAGTGAAAGCTAAGTTTGTGGTAGAAATTAGTTGAAGGATGAAACTCTACTTGTTAAGTATATATATACATATATATTTTTACTCTTATTCTATGTATAAATTAATTCTTAATGTTTTTTAAGGGATCTTAAAAAAAGTGTTATCCTAAAACATTATGTTTTGTTTAACCGATGGTATTTTAAATCCTCATAGATTGATTGATTTGAGGCCCTAAATTTTATACTTGTTTGTGATTGATGAACTCAATCACTTCCTATAATAATTAAAGTTTTTCCACCAATTATTTATCTTTAATTTCCACCAATGTTCTCCTAATTATGATCATAATTTGTTGGTAACCCTTTCATTTCCCTTTTCCTCTTATTAAGACTAAATTTTATTAACCCAATTTTATCTGTGGGTTTTGCACAATGGTATTTTTTATTTTCAACCTTTTATATTTGAAAAACAATTTCAAATTACAAGCATACAATTTATTTAAGTAGGGATAAATGTAACACCCCAAGATTTCATAGTACACTATTTCTTTAAAGTAATTCAATAACTTCCACTACCCGCAACATAGAGATGAAGTGCACCACGACATACCGAGAATGTCGTTAAAAAGCAGTGATGAATAGAATAAAATGAATTTTAAATTTTATATAATCCTTATAATTTTATAATCTATATTACGATTTTCATAGACAAAATGTAAGAACACATTAATTTTTTTTCAGATAAAAGAAGTATTTTTCAAAAAATTCAATTATTCTGCCTCTTAATGGAGAACCCCTTTTAAATGAAATATTTGAAACATTAATATATTCAATTTGACAAAATAAGCATATTCTTTAGAATCGGGACATAAGAATTTAGTTTCAATAAATTTTTGGTATTTTTCTGATAACATTCATATTTGGGATAATATTGAAAAATACTATATTTTAACTGAAAACAACTTTTTTAGTCAAAATAATTTATAGTGTTAAATTATTCATTTGAGTGGTTTTAAATTAAAATAGATTCTATTTTTACCATTTAACCCAATTATGGTTATTAGATGTATTTTCACTTTGAAATTGTTCATAAACAAGTGTCAATCTTTTGGTAGTTATTATTTCATAAAAATACGCTTTTTGGTTATGACAATGAGAATTAATTTTAAATTAATAAACGAAATTTTAATGTTTTGAATTTATTAAAAAAGACATCATTTCGGAATTCCGATTGTAAAAATTATCTAAGTGTAAATTTTTGGTACGTTTCAGAACACATTCAATTTTGATGAATAGTGAAAAAAACTACGTCATTGGTTAAAACTGATTTTTCATTAAAATAATTATTTATTATATTTAAATTTATTTTAGGTCAAAATATATACATAATACCTATATATGTTCAATGTAATTCATTGGTGTCATTCTCTAAAAATAATATATAAATATAATTTTATTGAACTTTTCACCCTCTTCTAACCACCTCGTAGGAGAATTTCGAAATTCGCATAAAAAATAGTTTTACCTCTTCTTTGAGTGGAATTTAGAAAAATCCAAGAGATATGGTTGATATCAGTAAGTAAAATTTGGTTCAATGAGATAAAAATAATTTTAGGTGAATAGTAACTTTTGACTTTTATTTACCACACTTAAAATTTACTAGGGTAATTAAAGTTAAAATTGATATTAATATAACCCTAAAACATGTCCTAATTCTATTGGATATGTGTTATTCAACCGAAAACAACCGGAGGAATAAAATATGATCCTTTAGGTACAGTTGTATTAGATTTGGACATTTATTATTATTATTTTTAAAGAAGAGTTAAAAGAGTTAAAATCAATGTTTAATAACTAAACCATTTTTAATATTGGGTTATACATAATATAAATTTGATTATAAATATTAATTAGAAATATAAAAATATTTCCTACATAATTTCATTTTATTTATAATTTTTAGACATTAAATAATTTATTTTATTTATGACACAATGATGATGCTGTAATTTCCTTATTAATGAAATATTGAATTAATTGATGTTATAAATACCAAAATTAATGTAATTTGAGGATTTTTATGAATTCCACTAATTTTATAGGTTAATATTTCATTTTAAGATTTATTTAATTAACTTTTTTCAAAGAATTCATGCTTTATTATTTTCACAAAAAAATACCAAATAGTGTCAAAATTGACATAAAATAGTTTTTAAAACAAATATTATATTATTAATTGATATTATATTATAAAAAATATAAGGATCATCCAAAAGAATTATATAATGATATTTGTATCATTAATGAACCACTTGGAGTTCTCTTGGATGTATATAGTAAGTTTATTAACCATAAAATATAAAAAGACAAAGAGACATGGTAAATGTCAAACTAATTAACTAGGAGTTAAAACTAAAAGATAAGGTGAATATAGTGTTCCAAACCTGTCTAAAACCTATGGTTTGGGTGGTTTCTGAACCATACCCACCGTAGCCTCTAAATAAATTAGTATGGATCAATTATAAACCGAAAATGATTTCATTATAAAATAATATTTCTAACTTTTCCTAAGGTGCCCCTCACCCATCTTATAAAAGTGCACTCCCCCTTCTCTCAAATTCACACCATCAAATCCATTTGGATCGGACATCCTCTGACAAAATAACCACCTAACATCCATAACTTCATACTAGAGATCTTACATTTGTCTGAAATCCATCCTAAGGATCCATTTTGATCAACTCAAAAGGAAACACCTAAAGAAGATGTAATAAATTCACCACCCTCTTTCAAGTTCTTTTCTTCTTCCAATTCCTTTTTCCATGTTGTTTCCATTTAAATATAATAACTCCAGTATATTCTATATATAGCGATGTAATAATAAAAATGGAACAACAATATTTTTTATTATATCCATCCGATAAATGAAAAAGTCACCATACGTGCGTACGTACAACTTACCGTCTCCACGTTGTGGTGTAGTTTTCTATTCAAACGCTTCATCATTTGGAATATTATAATAATAATTATAACTTATTTAAATAATAAATATAACATGATAATTATTCTTTATATATTCCATACGCTCCAATTATATGTGATTTTAATATTAAAAGAATGATATTGTTGCTCGTGCATATGTACGGATTACCATCTCCACGAACGCAATGAGATTCATTCCCCATCGTATCCATTGAATACAAATTTTCATTTGATGATTGAAAATAATGTTTATGGACTTCATATTATCCTGGATATGAATAATGTACAACCTATCCATAACAAACATGGCTTATGTAACAAAACATATAAAAGAAAACGAGTAAGTTAACATATGAAACGACGATAATACTAAAATATTATTAACAAAGAAATATTAAAAGATCATATATGATATCATATTAATTTATACGATTCATTTATAATTTAATAACAATTATTTCACCATTATACATTAGGTTAACTTACCCTTGACCAAGGAAAATTACAAGGTAAGGGTTAATTTCACAATCTCTTTATTATCCGAAATTGTTTTTACGTAAGTATCTACTAGGACCTCATTATCATGTGCATCAATGTTTCATAAAAATGTATTTCAAAACATTTTTACTATTTAATAGACAATGGTTTCAATTAATTTATACCTTTATTTTACCTTATACATTTTCTAAAGGAATCTTTTCGTCATTTTCCAAACATTGGTACTTTTGGACCTTTCGACAAATTTAAGGTAAGAATGTATTTTTTAACTTATATGGCTGGTGCAACTATTTTCCTCCATTATAAAATAGTCAAAGCATCCCTTACAAGCTTATAAAAATATTTTCAAAATAATGTTTTTCTTTTATAATAATGTGAATTTTAAATGATTTCAAAAAAAAATATTTCTCTCAAATAGTTTTGATTTCATATATGTCAACATCTTTTGATGTATTTTAAGCTTATTGGAAGTTGATTTATTATGATACAAAACATACATATTGTATTGAAGGTTTTGTTATATGTTTGACTGTGGATGCTTTATTCATAACATTCATAGTTTATAGATAATGTATAGACATTTTTAATGCTAGTTTCAATATGAATAATTATGTTATGTTTAAACCTTTTCATATGAGGAATGAATTGGAATTAGTAAGTGACGGGTGGAGCTAGCTATAGTTCCTAGATGCATTGATAGGTCTCATGAGACAAACTACTGTTTTGGCATAAGGCCTTGAGAAAATCTTATTTGTAGTCTTGGCACAAGGCCTTGACTACATGGTTATGATAGTTTGGCATTATGCATTCCATCATTATGAAAGTGGATATTGATGTTGCATGTGATTATTCGACTAGTAGAATATCCATGTGGGTAACTAAATGGAATTATTTTGATTTTATATTTTCCATATTATGGTAATGTTCATGTTTAAAAGGATTTTGTTTTAGTTCTATACATTGCCTTAATTTTTTTTCTTATTTATGAATGCTTCCTCTTTATTTTTGTCCTTACAGAGCATCTGAGCTCACGCCTTTCTATGTTTTATTATTCCCAGGAAGTGAAGAAGTATATTATGACTGACCTGCTGGGATAGTCTATGGGATCTTAGTGTTTTCTACAGAGACTATGTTGTTTTTGTTTTATATTTTATGATTTATTTTAAACATTATGAATGTATATAGTACATCCAAGGATACTAAACTAATCGGTATTTCGAGACATGATATTTTGTTATCATTCCAACAATACGTAATAATGCACCGAATCTAGGCTTCTGGGGTCGGGGCGTTACAGTCTCCCTAAATAATGTCACCCATAGTTTATAGAAATACAAAAAATATAATATTTGGAGAAGTATTAGTATTAGTATGTAAGACCAAGATTAATAGATCACTACCAATGTTTTGAAGTTTTTTATAATAAGGGATACTTGTACTAGTATAATAGGTATCTACAAGGATGATGTTGGGAATCAAGGGGGAGATATAATGAAAAAATAGAAACAAACTTTTTGAGGATCTATGATGAGCAGTGAAGGATAAATTTCCCAAAAAATAATTATTAAGCCAGAATATATGTTTTAGAAGATGAATAATGTAAATTATTTGAAATAACCATGTTAGAAAGGAAAGTAAGTTAGACGATAATATATTTTTTAGAATACTTATAATGTTATGAAATTATATAATGGAACGAAATATTTCTTATTTAGTTTTCCTAAAAAAAATTCTGTGGATAAAAAGATATATGAAGAAAAAAATTATTAAATATGATTAGGAAAAAAAATTAGAAAAAAATGGTATTAAAATTTTAAAATATATGGTGTCTAAAAAATTTAGAAAAAGTGATGGAGGTGTGGGAAATATTGGCATGAAACTAAAAATTTTATGACGATCATAGTAGTCCAAGAATAAATCATGAAGAAAATACAGCAAACTCAATAAAAAAAATATTTTACAAATGATGAAGAGAATAAGAAGGCTTCATATGAAGACCCTATAGATGATATGGAATTGATTAATATGTATATAGAGGATTATAAAACGAAATAATGGTTATAAAATTCCATATCTATGAATAAGATGATGTTTTTGAGACTGGTAGAATATCATTATTCTGAACATTACATCTAAAGAACATTATGGTTCCTCTTTATTCCCAAAATTCATGTTTATTTATACCCAGTAGCATGGAATTGAAGGAGAAGATTTAAGGAAGATGGCTTAGAAATATAGAACTGGTGGAATCAATAAAACACATTACTTAAAAGGAAGTATAAATGATAATAAATACGTTGTGTTAGTGAGGTTTTGTTTTTACACTTGAACATTTTGTATGTTTTTCAAGATGGGTATTGGGTTTTCCATAACAAACATACTCTGATTTCCCCAATCGTAAAGGTGTTGGAAGAACCATGATGAAAATATTACTTTAAATATGTGGTATGGATTTTATTGATCACCTTTATAATATACTATTATTTTATACATTGGATTCACCCACATATACTTATAGTTGTTTAGTTAAGGGCTCTTTGTTATGAAACTCATGTGATGTTAATTTTCTCTTACAGAAACATTTTCAGATTCTATGATGATGAAAACTAAGTAGATATGTACCCTTTAAAATTTATTTTCAACAATGGGATATGCAATGAATGGGTGAAGAAGATGAAATCTCAATATGGGGATAAATTATTAACAAAAAATAATGACTTCAAAAGTGATTGATATTTTATGTGTGTATGGAAAAAAACACACAACGAGGTCTTATTCAACAATTTTTTTGGTATTATTTGTTTTCAATTTTTCAATAAATATTTGAATAGAAACTTGAGAGAAGATATTTATGGAGTTATTAAGGAAAAATTCCTTATGAATGTTGAGGAAGATTCCTTATGATGTGTGGAAACATTCCTTAAGAGGTACAAGAATGATTATTAACATTGTTAGAATCTATTCCATACAAAGACAACGTATGAAATATTTTTTGTTAGTGTTACCAACATGATGAACATATTCATTATCCCAGAAATTTTTGTTTGGGATTATTCAAACTATGAGAAGGGGGATTATGGAGGACGTTTGAGTAACAAATGATAGAGGATAGACCATGATGTATTAATTTGTGAATATTTTTTATAGAAAATACCATATTGACCAGATGTAGATTTCATAAAACAATTAAAGGATTATGTGTAAAAGATGCGGGATATCTGGCACACAATAATAGAGAGATATAATAAGATAGATATTAAAAAGAAATAGGTCGGGGATGTTTAATAATGTGGCTAGACTAACTAGACTCAGGTAATCAGATGAAGTTCTAATTTACAAAGTTCGAGTAATATATTTGATCAACATGATCAATAAAATAAAATATTTATAATGTATTAGTTATATATTTCTAATAATGAATGATTTCATAGATAAATTGGATGTAGTCTTATCTATTGATGAAATATTAAAATTTTTGTATTGGATAGATAATAATAGAGTATAAGTTATGATAGATGAAGGATAGTTTTTTAAGGATATCATATAGAGGATACCCACACAAAATACTGAATTGAGATTAAAATGAAGTTGAAATGGTTTATGTATCATCAAAAAGTCACTCAAAATATCCATGGAAATATATTTTTCCACTTGTAGGAAATGCTAAAATTTGAAGGTGCTCCTTATAGAAAAGGGTGTGTCAAGATTGAGATAATAATGAGAGATATAGTATAGATGTTCATTGATCAATGATTAGTATAAATATCCATTGGATGGAGAAATTATTAGAAAAATATTTTTTGAGTTGAATAAATGGAGGTTTCCCAACAAATAGAAATCCAATGAAGGTCTATAACAAGTTTTATGGATATAAAATCCATTAGTTTAGGGTTTTTGAAATTATATTAATGGAAAAAGTAGTCCCAATAAAGGAAATAGATAGTAATACACAAAATAGAAGATATATAATGATCTTTAAATAAATATTATAAAGTCATTAACATTATGATATTATGCAAAAAATACTTTTTTTATAATCTTGATAATGATAAGGAAGTTATTAGATGATCATTAACAATGATGTTAAATAAGTTTGATGAAGGTTAGTATCATTGTATTTTAATGATGTTTCATTACTGTTCTTTAATAATCTTGGATTATTAATAATATTTAATCATGCATTATTTTAGTTGGAAAATGAATTTTTTTTTTGAAAAATTATTTTTTATGATCATATATATAAATGGGTGAAATGTATGATTGTCCATAACACTATTAACCTATTTGAATAGGATGAAAAAATGATTTTTTATGACTAAATTAATTTCCAAACAAGTAAAATTTCATGTTGAAGAAGAGATACCCACCCATATTACATCAAATAAATAAGAAGATCAATGATTAGACAACTGAGATATTAATTAGTTAAAAATGAGTGCATCAGATAAAGAAGAATTGATTCTAGTTCAAATAAATGGAAACCCAATTGAAGAATTAACATTAGATAGAGGTATACCAAACTGAGTTATCATATATAATTGATGAACGTTGGCCATAAAACCAAAGTGAAGTGAGAATAATGTGATAGATTTAGAACATATTGAGTCATCATATAGAGGTATAATTGAACATAGTCGACTGGATGAAACTTTTCTAATATTTATATAAAATATTATAGAAATGTTGTGACTGAGTATATCATGTTCATATAAAGATCTGGAGGAATTTTCACGGGAAACATACTCATTAGAAAGTTATTTTTGAACTTGATAATTATAAATTGGTGAAGTTGATATAACTCTTATTTGGAAGAAATAATATCTGTCAAAATAGGATCACAAATAAATAAATAAATGGATTATGGTTATGGGTAAAAATATTTTCTGAGAAGGCTTTTTATATATGTTTTATAACCTCTTATAAAAAATTACATATAGTTACGATTGTTGGGTGTATGACCAAATATGTAAGAATTACATTTGGGGGGGGGGGTACAACCAAGGTTAGATAGAGGAACAAATACCTGGGTGTAGAACCAGTTCTCAACTATGCCTTTGTAATCATGTGAATATAGTAAAAGAACCCATAATGGGATGAATAAGAAACATTCCAAAGAGTAGTTATTTTTAATGAGCCTTTTAAATATAATGTGTTTTTCTATCTGTGTATTTTTTGAATATGAACATTGAGGTTGAGATTTATAATAGATTAGATCATATGTCTAACAAGTTATAAAGGTAATATAAAATTCATTAAGATGTAAAAAAGTTTCTTATTAATGAAAAATGATAATTGATTAATACCCAAAGTGACCATTAATTAATAAAAGGGAACATTGATTAGGATGGGTGATATAATGATACAGTAATTAAACACAATAAGATAGATTTTTAAGACATTATTTCATGTTAATTAGACACCCATTATTGTCATTGAAACCATATAATATGAAATCCTTGAGAAATTTAAAAAATGAGATTATAATAGACTGTCATCCACATAATAGTTTTTATCATGAATAAATTCATTGGACTATTCAAAGTTAAACACATCAATATTATTTCTAAAATGACCTCCTCAAAATTGACATGCCTTCAAAAAAATATTCCACATACCAATAAGAAACACATATACAACTTTTCATATAACCGGTTATCAGAAATTCTGTTGAGTAAAATTTCCATGTGATCCTCATAGTAATTCCTTCAAAGCAATACATCTTCTTTCTCAAGTACATATTCAACATGAAACACCAGTGATTTTTTATTTGGAAATATATTTTTCATATTCACATGATGAGGTTATTCATCCAATAATCCCTTTTCAATAACATGAATGGATTTAATGATTATATAAACCAAATTCTGGTTCACATGTGGTTTGGGTGAAGCATTGTTCTTTATTGATCCATATTGATAAATTATTCTTATACCTACCTGTGGAATTTTGATTCTAAAAACCATTCTCAATGTTTAAAATTATTCCCTTTTGCTGTTCATTTTTTAATGGTTATATTATATATATATCATCGAAGAAAATAAAATATAAGAATAGAAAAAATCAATTAATCATTTGAATAATGAAATCTTTGGGGGATGTATGTTTTCAAATTCATGATTACTAATAGTAATTGGATAAACCAGTGAAGATGAGTTGAAAAAAACACAAAGAAGTGCGTAAAACAATTATTGTACCATGACTTCCCCGGTAACCTATAGTTCAATATGAAGTGGTAAACTATTAATTTTTATGATATATGTTTCTAGTAGAGATGCATCCTATATATTTTATAGCATCACAATTGACGAACGGTCCAAATTGATATCATTTTAACATCCCCTACCAACCCAATGGCTTGTTTCGGGTCATAGGGTCCATTAACCATATGTGGCATTCCCCAATCACAAAATGCTAGTAATAAATTCCAAGGTTTTAATCCCAATGTTACAAGGGGGATTGATTTTCCATATTTCAAGTACGCAAAAAACCATCACATGTTTAATCCAAAATAACAATAACTAAGAACATATCAATAAATATTTACCAAAACAAACCCCAATAGTGATAAATGATAAAAAACTAACATCAAAGTAATAGCATAAAAATTTTAATAAAAATATTAACAACAAAAATATGTAAATGATTCCTGGTCTAAGGAGGTCCCATTATATACAATGACATAAGCTAATACATGCTCCATCTCTAAGAACTATAAATGTGACATCATGAAATTCCATTAGATATGTAATAAAGCTAAATATTTCATGTATTATTGAAAAAACATCTTCATATAGATAAATTTTCATATGTATGTGGTGAGATATAGTACCTAGTAGGAAACCCCAAGGATATATTTCGCACATTCCAATAAAAACAAAAACAAGCTATCTCACAAGACTATAAAACAGAGAAGAGGGTATCAAAAGAAAATAAATAAGTCTTCAAAATATTTAATACTGGAGATGAATATATTTTTCAAAAATATTTTAATAAAAGATGTTTTTTCCTTTTAAGAAAAAATTAAATTATTAACACTAATGTAGAATAAACCATCCATGCTTTCACACTCATATATACATGAACATGTATAACATAGACATACCTATAATTGTGAGTGGTGATTCATCCTTCTACTAGGACATCACTTGGTGACCCAATGTGATGGTGGTTCTTTTATCCATCATCCATCTTCCATACACATGAACACACAAAAACTATCAATTCTATGAACAAAATTAAAACCCCATCTTTCATTGAATAATCCTTTTAATTAATTTTTAAAAAATGTTGCGGGTGACACCCACAACCCAAATTTCCGAAATGAACATATAAGAGAAAATAAAGTAGAGTTGTAGTAGGGAAAAAACATTTGAAGGGATAGAAACATTATATTGAGAAGCTTCAAGTCCATTCCAAAAAAGGAGAAAAATAGAAAAACCACAAACCTCGGATACATTCAGTGTAATGAAACTTTTAATAATATACAAATATAAGATCATTATTTTATTACTCATTGATTTCTAAGGTCCAACCTTTGAATATCTGATATAACTCACTTCTAGATCATAGAGAACCTCTAAAAACCTCATATGTTGGGATGAAGTTTGAGAGAAAATGGAACGAAGATTATGAGAATTATAGGGAACATGATTTACATAAAGCTTCTAGACACAAAACAATTCATGACATGGATCATGGATCTACATTGTAAGTCCTTTAGTTTATATATACATTGGATAAAAAGTTACCGCAATAATAAATTGAGAATACAAGTTCACATTATGAATGTATTATCACATCATGAATAAATTATTCCAAGACAACCATTCATTCCTTTAATAAAATTCTGGGATCCCACCCCTTAATAGTTCAGATAATGTATAACCATTCATTGTGTGAACCAGTTCATGTAACCATATTTCAACATCCATTATATATAACCCTTTGGACTCCTCCATAAATTTTACCCAATAAAAACAAAGATAAATAATGAACCATAAAAAGTTGAAGTACCTCAAACCAAGGGTGAAACAAAATGTTCTTCTGTAATGACTTCTATACAACTCTTATTGTTCAATGTTATTTTTAATAAAAAACTTATCACATTCCCATGTATTCTTGTGTTATTATGATTTAACCATGTTGATAAGTTATCCCTTAATGAGTGTTTGAGATAACACCTTTATTGTTTTTTCTTAAGGCTATGAAGTTAAGTATAACATGTGAAATTTCTAGAATAGAGTTTAGAGAAGTTTGATTTTGTATATTTGATTACAAATTAAGAAGATTACAAAGCTAATATCAAATATAATATACCTTCTAGTTCTTATATTATGTGAATGTTTGTGAGTTGTATTATTTAAATAATGATATTAATTTCTTATTTATGTTATTTTTAGATTGGGTCCCTTTAGAACCCACTAATGTCAATATGACATGTCACCCAGTTTAGTTAGTCACACGGCCTAAAGCATGTTACCAATCACCTTAGGCTAGTTAAAAGAGTTGAGGGTAAATAATACTACCAATGTGAACTATTTCACTTTGAAATAAATAAATACATTAATGTATACTCCAGCTAAAATCCATCATGAGGTATCCATAACAAGGAAAACCACTGAAATCAATGAACCGTTCAAATAATTATAAATGATCCAAATATATGGTTATAGATTAAATATAGTTAATCATAAAAAATAACATTCTAAACCATAATTATGGTGGGTTAAAATCATATGTGTTTATAAAATCCAAATTAATGATAGGTAGAATAGAGGATACATCAATTTCCAAAAAAAACACTAGGGGGTCCCCAAATTTCTCAATATGATCCAAATCCTTATCTCCTATGTTCACCATAAATGATCATACCAAAAATGATGAAGATGCATCAATAAGTTCCAATAATTATGTTTACCCTTTTCCCTTACCATGTATAAATTATAACTGAGTCTTTATACACCCATACAATGTACGTAGTGTTTGTGTAAAAACCACCACTAATATATAACCACGAATCTATATAATATTTTTCATGATGAAAATTAGTAATATTAATTTTCATATAAGATTTAAAAAAACACCCTTTATAGTAAGATAGGTTATTATTTCTTGAAATATGCCTTTTGGAAAACTATTTCATATCTCTTTGGTTTTTTTAGTACAAACTCAATCTTATAAGTAGAGAAGAACATGGAAGGTATAAAATCAATAAAATATTAATATAATGTAAAATTGATTTTTCAACATGAATAAAGTTATATATCAAGAATAAATCACATGGGTTATAACCATTGGGATACACAATTAAATGAAATGGGTTTCCTGGACCTCTTCCATAGAAAACTAGGATAACCTACGAGAACCTTACAGAAACACATCACCAATATAACCCTTCCCCTCCCCAAGTTACATTCCTAATATAAGAGAAATAATATAAACTAGGTGAATTAGAAAATAAAGTAAAATAAGTTTTTTGAACACTAATCCAATCATTCATATATATTCCAAAGGATCATACGTGATACTCAATAATAATAATATAAAATGATATAGCAAACATCATATAATCATATCTAAAAACATCAAAATACATCAATTGTGATGTCCCGGGCCGGTGGGACACATTCCCTCAAGTGCATCTCCCCAAACGCCAGAGGCTTCTGACTAGAAATTAGGGGCCAAGGCGTGTCCGTGGGGAGACTATTACCTCACTACCAAATTGTAGCTCAAAATATTACTGTAAACATATAAAAATAGAATAATCAATATAAGAAAAAATAAGTTAGAAAAAAGAGACAATAGTAAAAATAACTAAAAAACTGTATTAGAATTAATCAACTGATGATTTTTTATGTCACCATAAAACTAGAAAACATAGATGCAAGACAGTGGGAACAACATGTTCCACAAAAGTATAAATAAATTCAAAAACCTATCCCAATAATCCTGATATCTAACTTGTTCCTCTAATATCGTGTTCCATTATAAATAGAAATCAATCAAGTATTCAAATCCATATTTTTCCTTTTATCAACACCATTATCCAATTAATCTACTTCGGGTACCAAATGACACCCATAGAGGGTGTGAGATAAATCTTAATGGTCGTCCACCAATGGTGTCTATAAAATTCATCCCCTATAATGTAAATGTAATAGTGTGCTTTCATTCATATATAAATTAAATCAGTACAATGTAACTAAATACCCAACCACCTGATTCATTTCATGGATGATGTCTGGACATGACTATTCCATTAATTGATTATATAACATTATAACTCATTTTACATATGATACGAGAAAAAAACCAATTTTTTATATAAATGAATTATTTTTTTCAAATATGCATTTTCCGCCTTTTGATGGAGAACCCATTTTAAATATAATTTTTGAAAATATTATAAGTACAATTTTAAAAAAAAAATTCTTCCTTTGAATTAGGATATAAAATATTTCATTGGATACGTTTTTTATAATTTTCTATTAACTTTCATATTTTGATGAATAGTAAAAATACTCTAATTTTTAATTGAAAACAACTTTTTTCATATAAATAATTTATATGGTTAAATTATATTATTGAATGGTTTTAAAGTATAAATAGAATATATTTCCACCATTTAATATAATTTATTTCATTAGCATTAATTTGAATTCATATGTAAAAACATTTCAATCTTTGACAATGTCTTAACTTTTAAAACCTGTTTTCTTGACAACAGGATTAATTTTTAATTAATTACTGAAACTTCGGTGTTTGGAATTTTAAAAAATTGATTCCATATATGGAGTTAGTGGGTCCAAATTATGTTAAAATGTTAATTTTTTTATATTATGAATAGTTGCTTTGGTAATTTTTATTTACTACAGTGAAAGGTACATCAGGTAATTATGGGTAAAAATAAGATTGTAAAATTACCCTAAAACATGAAAAATTTATATTGGATGAATAAAAGTCAACTGATATCACCTAAGGGTCATAATAGATCCATTTCATGAACCTTTCACCATGAAAATGATGTAATTATTATAAAATTTAAAGAAAGTGACAATATGTCGCTCTCTTAAATCTTATAAGTGTAATATTTTTAATTTAGTGATAAAATTCATAAAACCTCGAAAAATAATATTATATATAAATCTAATAATATTATCTACATCATGTGAAATTATTTATAATTTTTAGGGATTAAATAATTGTCATTTATTATGACACAATATTGATGTTGAAATTATTTTATTGATTGAAATATGAAATAAATGGTTTTAAAAATATTAAAATAAATATTTTATAAAGTTTTTAATGTAATACCAGAATTTTATAGATAAATATGATATTTTGTGAATCTATTAAATCTTTTAGTTAGAAAATATCTTCTGTTTGGATTTTATTTAAAGTCAAATAAATGAATAGTGTCAAAATTGACACTACTGTTATTTTATAAAAATAACATATTATAGAATTGTTTAAAAATCACAAAAATATTTAAAAATCATAAATTAAAATTTATAAGTTCTATAATGTTAGAAATTATAAAATTAAGTAAAATTCACAAAATATAAGTAATTAATTATAATGATTTAAAATTTAGAATATTGTTACCACAAATAAAATTAAATAGATTAAATAAGGATACATCATGTTGATAATGTTTAAAATAAATTCCAAACATGTCTAAATTTTATTGGATGATGATATTACAACCCTATATCATCTAATATTAGAATTTGAGTAATTTGGGATGTTTTATGAGGGGTTTGAATTTATTATAATTACTATTTTTTAGATTTCCAAAGGTGCCCCTCTCCTCCCTTATCAAAGGGAACCTTTTCCATCTCTTACTCACATCATGTTGAGAAATAAATATCTACAAACCCCTTCCCATTTATCTTCTCAACATCACTAGAATCATAATATTGTTCTTGGTCCTCTTCAAAAACAAATTTTAGTGCCCTAAGAGGTGGTTTCAATGAGGCGTGTCGAAGAGAAGGTAATATCCGTTACCGATTATTTCAAATTTATTTATTCTTATAATTCATCTTATTTAGTTGTTTCCTTATGAAGTAATAACATCAGTATCACTCATATACTAATATGTTATTATAAATATGAAACAACCCTATTTCACCTTCTACCCATCCTATGGAAAACGAAATCACCGCGCGTGCGTACGTACAGAATACTGTCTCCACGCCGTGGTGTAATCTGTTTTCCACCACCAACTTACATGGATGGGTATAATGGTGTAAATTACAACTATATATGATTATTTTAAATTTATATTGATTCTAAATTAGTATACATACACTTCAATACAATTCCACGATCCTGGGAATGATATCATCGCTCGTGCGTACGTACGACCTACCGTCTCCACGATGTGATATGACTCATTCTACATGATATTAATTGAATAATGATTATAGAATTTAATTTAATGACTAAATATTATATATATCACACTAATAAAATTCTGTAAATGAGTTATCTATAACCTAAAAAGAGGAATAAGAATTTATTCGACAAAACATGCATAAGAACATAAAGCAATGAACAACCGAATAACAAGTAGTAATGAAATATTACTAATAAGAAGATAAGAATATGACCATATATGATTTAATAACAATGAATATGATTATTTAATAAGTCAATGACATTATTTAAATCATTATACAGGGTTTTCAGATACGTATGAAGCATATCGGACCTAAGGTAAGGGAAAATCTCACAATCTAAATTTTTATCCGAGATTGTTTATACTTCGGTATTTACTGGGGCCCATTTATCATCCTCATACTTGTTTTGTCAATATGAAATATTATTTCTATCCTCCTAATATTGATTAAATCCAATTTTAACTATTGGTGAATTTTTAGTAAATTAAATGAAAGGAATCTTTTTTTCATTTTCAGTACAAGGTACTTTTTGACTTTTCCTGCCAATGTATGAGAAGAATGTTTATTTTTAAATTATACCGCATGAATGGATTTGTAGATTTCATAGAAAATTATTTCCATGAATATTCCTTTACATGTTTTCAAGTTTATTTTCAATTAACTTCTATTTTGTACAAAATTGTATGACATGTTGAGAAAGGAAAATTGTTTTTGAAGAAGAAATGATATTTTCCTTAGTAATGGAGTTCTAGTCTTTAATCAAAATTATTTTCCATCTAAGATAATATAGGGTTCTATTTATTTCCCTATTATTACATTAATTTGAATATTTTATGATGGAATTATATTTATAATGTCTTTTTATGGATTATGTTATGATGAAAAGATGTTTATGAATCCCATTTTTATTACATGGGTTATGATATGTTGTATGGTTTATGATTTTGTGGCACAAATAAGAATGGTTTCATTATGATATGGGTGGAAACTATATCTCCCTCAAAATAATTGGTTAATGATTTATATCTCATGAGATAGACATGGTTGGAACGACAAGTTAATCTGGTTGAGTGATACAGGGCTGGAACGAGGAGTGAACTCAGTTCCATAATGGACTTTGTCCGCTATGATGGTCTTGGCAAAGAGCATTGACTAATATGAAATTATTTTGAAGGATTATGTGTGTATTCCACAAAGATTCATGTTTTATGTAATGAATTTTGGGATTACATTTCACTACTAATATTTATCCCATGTTATGATATTATGATCACTTTTGCAGGTTATGATTTTCAAAATGTAATGTTATTTTGAATATGATATGATTGATATTTCTTTTATTTACCCTTTCTGAGAATTTGAGCTCACCCCTTTTGTATGTTTTCATTTCCATGGGTCAGGAATAAGGAGATTATGTAGGATATTCCAAAAGGGACTCTAGATATGATGAAATAAACGGAATACAATATAGATTATTTATGAACCAGTTGTTTATGTTTCCCAGTTTCTAAAGACACTATACATTTACATTCCTATCATGGTATTTTTAGATGTTGTAATAAGTATTCTTCAATTCTGATGTAATAACCTTTTATGTAAATTATGAGTCATTATAGTTGGTATTAGAGGAAAGGAATGGTCATCCTTTAGAAACTAGGATGTGAAAGACATTCTAAAAACCCTAAGGATATGTCTTACCATATAACACAATATTAGTGTTTTAGAAATGTCCCTAAAAACCCTATGATAAGACCTAAAGTGTGAAATTTTATTCTTGATTATGTGATTGTCCTATTATGATTAGTGTTTCTCACAATATGATTCTTGGTTTTAGTCAATGGCTGGAACCCAAAGGAACCGTGTTAATGATTAATGCGACAGACAATGTAATGATTGTGCCCCTGAGAAACCAAACGTTATGGGAGCTGGAATGAAAAATCTTGTAGCCATACTCACAAAACTTTCTCAAGATACGAATCATTCAGGACTTCCAAACGAGCAAATGAAGGACCAACATTATGTTGAATCCTTCATGAGGCAGCGTCCACCTTCATTCAGCAGGTATTCTAATCCATTAGTGGATGAAAAATGGATTTGTACCATTGAAAAGATATTTTCAGTTCTATAATGTCTTGATCATGATAATGTCATCTTAGTATTATATCTTTTGTAAGGTGAAGCTAATCAATGGTGGAATATTATCAAGAATACGAAACAAATGGATGAAATTGAATCCATGGAATGGGAAGAGTTCAAGAATTTATTTTTCAATAAGTACTTCACTCTTATTCTTCGAACAAAGATGGAGATGGAGTTTCTTGAACTGAAGCAAAAGGATGATGAATCTATTTTTACCTACGAAGAAATTTTTACAAGACTTTCATGGTACGCTTCCAAAATTATTAACCAACCTGTGAGTAAGATCGGTCGATTCTTTAGTGGATTAAAACCAAGTCTTCAATGGGTGTTAGCCATAAGGGACTTCAATAGCTAAGAGTAAATGGTTCGATGTTCTCTCAAGGTTGAGATGAATATTTGAGTAACCCATAAATCATATGAGGTTGATAAGAAGAGGATAATGGAATTCAAAGGAAAATTTAAAGACTACACTGAAAAGAAGACGAGTTTTCCCTTATACTCAAAGTGTGGAAAGAAACATGAATGGAATTGTCTTAAAGCAACAAGTAAATGTTTTAAGTGTGGAAAATAATGTCATCGGACAGTTTAATGTCAAAATAATGGGAAGAATATATCTAATGATGTGAACAAAGAAAGGGATACATAGAATGCACCTCTTAACGTTCAATGTATCATGTGCAAGGAAATGGGGCATTATGCCAATCAATGCCCAAATCCAATGGTTGTTGATGATGATCAATGTCAAAAATCTGTTAAGGAAAAAGATAAAGGAATGTCACATGAAATTTATATCGGTGATGTGGAGTATGATAACTAAGTGGTGAAAGGTACAACTACCATCCAATCTAAAGTAGAAAATGTTTTATTTGATTCTGGATCCACCCACTCTTTTATTTCTGAAAAAGTTTCTAAGTGTATAACCATATTACCTCAGTAGTTATATATTGAGTTAGCTGTGACAACCCCTAAAAACACAACAACCGCATCAAATGTTTACAATTCTTCTCTGATTGAAGTTTATGGTAAAATGCTTCCTTCAAATCTTGTGATCCTTCCTATAGTGGAATTTGATGTGATTCATGGCATATAATGGATTTCTTTATATGGATCTCATATTAATTTCCATATAAGATAAATCAAATTTAATATTCCCAATCAATCTAATATTATCAATCAATGCAAGGATGAATATAACCTTATAGTGGAAATTTCTTCCATAATATGGGTCTTGATTCCAATAAATGAAGGTTATTTATCTCAAATGGTTGGAGAGAAACTCATGATTAAGAATATTCCCATTGTACGGGAGTTTGATAAAATCTTTCAGGAAGAATTTCCAGGTCTTCCACCAAATTGTGAAGTTGATTTTTCAATAGAACTCATACCAGGTGGTATGCCTATTTCAAGGAAACCATATAGAATGGCCCCAATTGAGTTGCCGGAATTGATAAAGCAACTACAAGAGAATCTTGATAAAGTATTCATATGCCCTAGTGCATCATATTGGGGAGCACCTGTTCTATCTGTTATGAAGAAATATGGATCAATGAGACTTGTCTTGATTATAGAGAACATAAAAATATCACTATGACGAACAAATTTCCTCTACGAAACATTGATGAATTATTTGACCAACTACACGAAGCTCAATACTTTTCCAAGATTGATCTCCGTTCAGGGTATCATCAACTAAGGTTCAAAAAGAAGGATATACCAAAGATGGCTTTCCGTACAAGGTATGGACACTATGAATTTATAGTGATGACATTTGATCTTACTAATGCCCCTGCTATCTTCATGGATCTAATGAATAAAGTCTTTAGAGACTATCTTGATCAGTTTTTTGTAGTCTTTATAGACGATATTCTTGTCTATTCAAAGAGAAAGGAAGAACATGAATATCAATTGAGAATTGTATTAAAGACCCTAAGAAAGGAGAATATTTATGCCAAATTTACCAATGGTGAATTTTGGATTAAAAAAGATTCATTTTTGGGTCTCATAATCTCAAATCAGGTGATATCTGTGGATCCAACAAAAACAGAGGTTTTCGAAAGATGGTCCAGACCAATAACAGTAACTGATATACAATGTTTTCTTGGTGTGGCTGGATATTATCAATGTTTTGTGAAATATGTTTCAAGGTTATATAATCCACTCAATAGGTTGACTCGAAAATGAGTTATGTTCATTTGGACGGAGGAGTGTGAAGAGAATTGAAAAGAGTTAAAATGAAGGTTATCCAGTGCATGTGTACTCCCACTTCCTTGTAGGGGAGAATGGTTTGTGATCTATTGTGATGCATCCTATAATATACTGGGGTGTTTTCTCATGAAAAATAATATGGTGATAGCTTATGCCTCACGAAAGTTGAAAATCCATGAGAAAAATTACCCAACTCATGATTTGGAGTTAGTCGTGGTAATCTTTGCATTAAAAATATGTAGGCCTTATATTTATGGTGACAGTTGTGATATTTATACTGATCATAAAATTTCAAAGTATATTTTCACACAAAAGGAGCAGAATATGTGCCATTGAAGATGGTTGGAGTAGATTAAGAATTACGTCTGGTCAATACATTATCACCCTAGGAAAGAAAACGAGGAGGCAGATGCATTAAGTCAACAAGACCATGCTAGCATATCCATGATGAGGATCACTAAAGATCCAATATTTATGGATTTACAAAGGATGGTTATTGGAATTATAATATAAGTTGAAAAATAATAGCTTTCGCAAATTAATGTTCAACCATCTATACATGTGAATATTAAAGATCCACAAAAAAAGATATTGAGTTACAAATAAAGGTGAGAAATGTTCCTGAATCCAACCTTTATTGTGATGGGATAATAAGGTTCAAAAATCAGGTTTGTGTTTATCCCATACCAGAATTAAATAAGGAGCTGCTGGATGCGGCTCATAGTTCTTCATTCTCTATTGATCCTGGAAGCATGAAGATGTATAGGTACCTAAAGGAGTACTTATGATGGGATGTGAGGAAAAGATATGTTGCTGAATATGTCTCTCGATGCTTGTATTGTCATCAAGTTAAAGCTGAGAGACAGATGTCCAAGAGGATGTTACAACCATTACACATACCTGAATGGAAATGGGAAAACATCACTATGGACTTTGCCACCGGACTTCCTAAAACATCCAAAGGCAATAATGCTATTTGGGTCATAGTTGATCTTTTACGAAGTAGGCACACTTCATTTCTATTATAGAAGATTTATCTCTGAATCAGCTTGCTAGGATATATGTAAAGGACGTGGTAAGATTTCATGGAGTTCCACTTTCCATTATATCTGATTAGGATTTGAGGTTTACCTTGATGTTCTGGAGATGCCTTCAGCATACTTAAGATACATAGTTTAGTTTCAGCACTAATTATCATCCTCAAAAAGACGGTCAGTCTGAGAGAACAATTCAAACTCTAGAAGACAAGTTAAGAGATTTCTCTATAGATTTCAAATGTGGTTGGGTTCAACACCTACCTTTGGTGGAATTTTCTTATACTAATAGCTTTCACTCCAGTATTTATATGTCTCCTTATGAAGCTCTCTATGGAAAAAAATTCAGAACTCCAACTTGCTGGGATGAAGTTGGGGAATGAATGCTATTAGGACCTAATCTTGATGATGATATGGCAGAAAGGGTCAGATCTATTCAAAAACACATAAGAGAATCTCAGAGTTGACAAAAAAGTTATGCTGATAACCAAACAAAAGACCCAGTGTTTGAAGTGGGTGATAAAGGGTTCTTACGAATTTCTCCGTGGAAGATATTAATGAGATTTGGAAAGAAGGGAAGCTGAGCCCTAGGAATATCGGTCCTTTTGAAATACTGGATCATGTTGGGAAGGTAGCAGACTGATTGGTGGTTCCACCGAATCTCTCTCAAGTTCACGATGTGTTCCATGTATCTCTCCTGAGAAAGTACATACCTGGTCCTTCACATGTACTAAGCATAGAGGTTTTACCACTGGAGGAAGATAATTCTTATAAAGAATAGCTGATATAGATTCTGGATCATAGCAAAAAAGTTCAATGGAACAAGACCACTCGCTTGGTGAATGTTTTATGGGGGAACCACCAATTAGAAGAAGCTACATGGGAGCTTGAGGATATGATGGGGGAGGGGTATCCTCATCTGTTTGTTACGAAGTAAAAAAATTTGAGGGAGAAATTAATTTTAAGGGGGGGTAGAATGTAACATCTTGATATTTTATGAGAAGAATATTTTTTTGTCTTATGTTATACACAACATCAATGGAATCTTTCACTACACCCACCACTAGCATGGCCTCTGTTATACGCAAGAGAAACCTTCCTCGATAGCGTGGGTTGTACACAATATCGAGTTTCACTAAACAACAATATATAATTAAACAATTATATAAATTAGCCTTTATAAATAGTATTATTAACATTTTGAATTTTATATAACATTATAATTCATTTTACAAATGATACGAGATGAAAATCAATTTTTCGGATAAAATAATTATTTTTTTTCAAAAATGCATTTTTCCGCCTTCTAATTGCGCTCCCATTTTAAATTTAATTTTTGAAAATTTTATAAGTTAAATTTTACAAAATAAAACTTATCCTTTTAATCAGGATATAAAAATTTACATTGGATAAAATTTTTATACTTTTCTGATAAGTTTCATATTTTGATTAATAGTAAAAATATGCTAATTTTAAATTGATAACAAATTCTTTCATCAAAATAATTTATATTGATAAATATATTATTGAATGGTTATAAAGTATAAATAGAATATATTTTTACCATTTAATATAATTTTTGACATTATCATTAATTTTACATTGAATTAATAGGTAAAAAAATTTAACTCTTTGTCAATGTTTTAACTTTTAAAACCCTTTTTCTTAACAAAAGGATTAATTTTAAATTAATTACTGCAACTTATGTGTTTTGAATTTTTAAAAATGGATTCCATATTTGGATTCAGTGGGTCCAAATTATGTTAATAGGTTACTTTTAAATTTTTGATATTATGAATAGTAACTACGATAATTTTTATTTACTATAGTTAAAGGTAAATCAGGTAATTAAGGGTAAAAATAATATTGGAAAATTACCCTAACACTTTCAAAAATTCTATTGTTTGACTAAAAGTCTTTAATATCACCTAAGGGTTAGAATAGATTCATTTCATGGACCTATGACCATGGAAATGATGTAATTATTATTAAAACTAAAGAAAGTGACAATATGTCACTCTCTTAAATATTAAACGTGTAATAATTATAATTTAGTGATAAACATCATAAAACATCGAACATGAATATTATACAGACTTATAATAAAATTATCTACAT
Source organism: Viscum album (assembly GCA_963277665.1). Classification (NCBI taxonomy): domain Eukaryota; kingdom Viridiplantae; phylum Streptophyta; class Magnoliopsida; order Santalales; family Viscaceae; genus Viscum; species Viscum album. Next base: position 675,085,538 of record OY728133.1, read on the forward strand.
CATGTGAATTTATTTATAATTTTTAAGGATTAAATAACTATCATTAATTATGACACAATAGTGATGTTGGAATTATTTTATTGATTGAAATATCAAATAAATGGTCTTAAAAATATTAAAATAAATATTATATGATCTATTTAATGTAATATCAGAATTTTCTAGATAAATATGACATGTTATTAATCAATTAAATTTTTTAGTTCGAACATATCTTCTTTTTGTATTTTATTTAAATTAAAATAAATTAACAGTGTCAAAATTAACACTTGTTATTTTATAAAAATAACATATTACAGAATTGTTTAAAAATCACAAAAATATTTAAAAATTATAAATTCAAATTTATATGGTCTACAATTTCATAAAATATTCAATTATGTACAATTAACAAAATATAAGTAATTATTTATAATGATTTAAATTTTATAATATTATTACATCAAATAAAATTAAATAGATTAAATAAGGATAAATCAAGTTGATAATGTTTAAAATAATTTCCAAACATGTCTAAACTTTATTTTATGATGATATTACAACCCTATCTCATCAAATATTCTTATTTTAGTAATTTTTAGGTTTTTATGTGGGGTTTTAATTTATAATAAATTAATATTTTTTTAGATTTCTAAAGGTGCCCCTCTCCTCCCTTATAAAAAGGACCCTCCTCCCTCTCCTCATCACACCATTTTTAGACATCAATTTTGGCTAAACCCTACCCATTTCCCTTTCTCAACACCCCCTGAAACATACTAGAGGTCTTTTTTTTCTTCGAAGACAAATTTTAGTGCCCTAAGAGGAGGTTTCAAAGAACCGTTTCGAAGAAGAGGTAATATCCATTACCGATTCTTTCAAATTTATTTCATAATCTACTTCATCTTTTCTAGTTGTTTCATTATGAAGTAATAACATCAGTATCACTCATATACTATTATGTTATTATATATATCAAACAACCCTATTTCACCTTCTATCCATCCTATGGAAAATGAAATCATCACGCGTGCGTACGTACAGAATACCGTTTCCACACCATGGTGTAATCTGTTTTCCACCACCACCTTACATGGATGGGTATAGTGGTGTAAAAAACAACTATAAATTATTATTTTAATGTGATATTGATTCTTAAATTTTATACATACACTTCAATATAATTCCACGATCATGGGAACAATATCATTGCTCGTGTGTACGTACGACCTACCATCTCCATGATGTGAGGTGACTCATTCTACATGATCTTCATTGAATAATTATTATATAATTGAATTGAATGAATAAATATGATATATATAACACTAATACCATTCTGTAAATGAGGTATCTATAACATAAAAATAGAAATAAAAATTTATCCGATAAAACATGCCTAAGAACATAAAGCTATGAACACCCGAATAACATGTAGCAATGAAATATTACTAATAAGAAGATAAGAATATAACTATATATGTTAACATAACAATGAATATGATTCTGTAATAAGTCAATGAAAATTTTAAAATCATTATAGAGGAGTTTCAGAAATGTATGAACCATATCGGACCTACGGTAAGTGAAAATATCACTATCTCAATTTTTATCCAATATTGTTTGTAGTTCGGTATTTACAGGGCCATATTTATCATCCACTTCCACGGTTAGTCAATATTTAATATTATTTCTATCCTCATACCATTGATTAAATCCAATTTTACCTATTGGTGAATTTTTAGTAAAATATATGAAAGGAATCTTTTATCGTTTTCAGTACAAGATACTTTTTGACTTTTCTGGCCAAAGTACGAGAATAATGTTTATTTTTAACTTATTCAACGTGAATGGATTTTTATAATATCATAGAAAATTATTTCCATGAATCTCACTTTAAAATTATTCATGTTTATTTTCAATTACATTCTTTTAGTTTAAAATTATTTGATATGTTCAGTAAGGAAAAATGTTTTTGATGAAGAAAGGCTATTTTCCTCAGGAATGGAGTTCAAGTGTTTTATTAAAATTATTTCCCATCTATGATAATATGGGGTTCTATTTTTTTCCCTATTATTAAATTTATATTATTATGTTATGATGTAATTATCTTTATGAAGTTCTTATAGGGATTATGTTATGATGGAAAGATGTTTATGAATCCCATTTTTATTACATGGGTTATGCTATAATGTAAGGTTTAGGATTTTGTGGCACACATAATAACAGTTTCATTATGAGATGGGTTTGACCTATATCTACCTCCAATGGATTGGGTAATGATTTATATCTAAAGAGATATAAATTTCTGGAATGGTATGTTAATCTGGTTCAGTGATACAGGGCTGGAACAAGGAGTGAACTCGGTTTAGTAATGGACAATGTCTGCTATGATGGTCTTGGAAAAGAGCCTTAACTAATATTAAATGATTTTCTATGATTATGTGTGTATGCCACAATGCTTCTTGTTTTATGTTATGAATATTTGGATTACAATTCACTACTATGATTTATCCCATGTTATGATATTATGATCTATTTTGCAGGTTAATATTTTCAAAATGTTATATTCTTTAGAATTTGATATGATTGATATTTTTTTGTATAACCTTACTGAGAATTTGACCTCACCCCTTTTGTATGTTTTATTTTCCCTAGGTCAGGAAGAAAGGTATTAAGTAGGATATGCCAAAAGGGACTCTAGATATGATGAAATAAACATGAGACAATGTAGATGATTTATGAACCAGTTGTTTATGTGTCCCAGTTTCTAAAACACTATACCTATACGGTCCTATCATGGTTTTTTTATATGTTGCAATAATTATGCTTCAATTCTGATGTAATAACCATGTATGTAAAGTATGTGTCATTATAAAGGTGATCATATAATGAAAAAAGGATATGTAGAGATAGGGACCTATGGGATATAACCCTATAACATTCTTGTCAATTCTGGATCCATGGAGTGTATCCAAGGCATCCTTTTATGATATTTAATTGATACTATGGTGTCATACTAGGAATCCAAAAAATATGCAAGGATCCAGATCTAGGTGGGTATCAACCAAAGTTAGATCAATACTTAAATATGAATGGGGTTCCCAACTGCTCAAAGCATTCTCCAATAAGAATATATAGTGATCCTGAGTCAGGAAACTCTTATTTGATATTGTAGTCATGTAATATTTTATTTGGTTAAAGTATTTCCATTCAATAATGATATCTGGTCAGGTAGCATGAATCCATTTAATCAAGTCATAATTAATTAAAAAGTCCATTTTGTTCAATCCATGCCTTTTATCAGTGTGACAAGGCCAAGTATCATGCAACCATTATTAATCCTATTTAAGTAATATTCACTAAATAAGGTTCATTTCATGACATTATATTAATTTAGTAAGTGGTTATACATATATGAAACCTATTAATCACTCAAATTTAATATGGTCAAGTCATATTCATAATATACATTCCAATTTCCATTTCACATTTAATTATTAATTTTAAGCACTTACCATAGGTAGGTCAAGTGGTGAGAATACATGGTAATTTACATTATGAAATTAATTATATAAATCATAAATTTTAATATAGGAAATCTTACCCTTAGAAGGGTAAAGCCATGTCACACCCGAATGGTGGCTCAAACATGTCAAATAATAAAAACCAAAGTATGGAAAAACATTATACATGGTACGGATAGATTTGTGTGTAGAAACACTAAAAATTAATGACATATATGGAAAAATCATAACCATATAGTTAAAATTAGTATTATAATGTCATATAATTTATATTAACGAAAGATGATTAAATATGTGGGGCCCACACAATAATTTCCAATTCAACATACTTGAGGGATGAGTTATAGTCCACCTAACACAGTCTTTTATTACTCTAATAATCCATTATTGGCCATTTATTTGTCAAGTATCAGAGTAGATCTCTGAAAAGAGGAAAAGTTATCACACCATAATAACTAGGTTTACAGAACGATAGAAGAGTAAAGGCTTAAAAGCACTCGAGTAATTATCAATGCACATCCAATGTGTCGAACTGAAGCACAATCAGATCCTAGAAGAAGGAGATATTGTAATCCCTAGATGTGACCATAAAAAATCTCCAATTTGAGAGATAAATAGATTAATCTCATAAGAACTCATTTCAGGAGGATGAATGTGGATTAATATATCAGTAATAGGCACCTTGAAAATTTTACCTAGAAAATTATCCTATGTATGATTCATGGCTATGCACAAATTGTGTAATATGGTGTTTTTTGAAAATTCCCATCCCCACGGTTATCTAAAATGTCTGCCAACCATGCGATAACCATGCGACATGGATATTTTTACCAAAAATAAAGGTTTTAGGCTCCAAAAATTCCACAGGAACCCCTGATACATTTTATTGATAATTAATAATCATTATTACGTCGAAAATATAGACATATATAAAAATGTAATGGATCCATACCTGAGTGAAAAATACAGATCTTACAATCTACCCCCTTAAAATAACTCATCCCTGAGTTCCCATTCCAATGGTGTAGAAACACTGTCTGAGAACAATTCTGGCTAATGAACTCAAATGTTGGTTCCCCTCTTTAATGTCTCATCGTGAATGAAAAAATACCTCTGAGGATGTATCAATTGATATTCTACTGGATAAACTCTCTCCCGAATCTCAAACAAACATACGTAATGTGGTGATATCTTCCCTTTATTTTGTAACCATGTATTCCCTAGATTGTTCGATACCCAAAGGAAAACACGATCCATGACAATTAACTCAAGTGGTTATAGATGGCGATCAGAATAAGATTTTTGTCTAGAATGAGAAAAAGTCATATGCTGTATGATTATCTGAACATTCTATGATGTCTATTTAATGAGATGAGGACCTCGTAGGGATACCTGAACTACCTCTATCCATCATAGGGGTGAACGACATGACCTACAATATAAGGCCTAAAAAAGGATCCATCTGAATTGTCACCTAAAAACTGTTATTATAGGAAAAATCAATGATTGTGATATGATTTTCCAAATAACCACCAAAATCAAGGACACATTCTTGTAGAATATTCTATGGAAGATTTATTGTCTTTTTTAATTTTCCATCGGTCTGAGAGTGAAAATATATACTTATAAGAACTTCTGTTCCCATAGCCTACTACAAACCCATCCAGAACATTGATGTGAAATGAGCATCCCTAACTCAAATGATAATATAAGGGACCTCATGGAGTCCAATCATAAAATAGACATACATTATTCCTATATCATCAAATAAGAAATTCTCCAAAATAGGAATGATGTTGTATGGTTTAATTATCTAGTAAATTTCAACCCATATAGCATCACTACCCAATGGTGATATAAGAAATATATCTATTAAATCCATGGAAAAATATTCACATATCCTTTATAGGACTTGAAGCGGCTGTAAGAAGACTGCATGTCTCGTGTGGTCTTCTATCACCAGCTAATAGGTGGAACACATGGTGATAAAACCTACTATCTTATTTTTCATCAAAGGTCAACAATACTGGTGTTGCATGTATCGATATATCTTTAATATTCCAGGATGAATTTCCCACTTATGCATGGTACTCTTTCATCCACTCCTCTCTCATGTCTGTAGGAACCCATATACATTAAAAAAATATGTAGGATGTCGCCTCTATTCATAGACCAATCATGTGGTGGGTTATCTCATCGTATACTCTCATGTGGACCAAAAGCTTCAGGATCTGAAAACTATGTACCATTTACATTCTCAAGGAGGTAAGAGGTTACTGTCAAGGATGACAAGTAATAATCCCCATTACTTCCATGGAACTCCATATTAAACATCAAAAATAGGTCCATTAACTTTCATTCATCACTGGCATCCCATATGACATGTGTTTGAGTTTTCCAACGTCGCAGATCTAGAACTACATTGCCCTTCCCAAGAATATAAGAAAACTCAAAATCAAATGATTGTAGATATTTGACCCATATATACTATATGAGGTTCAACTCACACTGAGAAAAGATATATTTGAGTATCTTGTAGTTATTTTAAATCACAATTCTCTTGCCCAAAGGTTATTGTATCTAGTAACGTAAGGCATGGACAACTGCTTCTATATCAAGGTCGTCTATCGATTAATTTCTCTCATGAGGCCTCAAATACCGAGATAAGTACACAACAAATTTGTATTCATGAATAATTAATACTCCTAGTCCAATTCACGATGCATCACAAAAGATAGTATGACCTATTCTAAGATCTACCAGATTCACAATAGGTGTTGATATAAGCCTCCCTTTCAGCACCTGCATGTGTTTCTCATATGCTTCTAACCATATGAACTTGACACCTTTATTTATAAGACCATTAAGTGGTGAATCAAGATGTGATAATGCCTATATGAAATTCCTATAATATCCGTCCATTCCAATGTAACATAATATGTCAATAATGTTCTTGGGATGCTCCCAGGAAACTATATGACTAACATTTTTTTGCGTCAATAGAAACTCATGATTCTGATATTATATAACCCAATAAGTGATCACTGTCAATCCAAAATTTGTGCCTAGTAATCCTGGTGTAAAGATGATTCCCTATCAGTGTGGTAATAACTATATCAAGATGACTGGCATGGTTACTACGAGTTTGGGAATACACCAAGATCCCATCCACAAAGACCATGAAAAAGGAATGCAAATAGGGGTGGAAAAACCTGTTCATCAGATCTATGAAAATATTAGGTCCATTCATATGAATGAATCGCATAACTATATACTATTATAGACCACACCTACTAAGGAAATAAGTAAGAGGTATCTCTAATAGTTTGACTCGCACGTATTGAAAACCCGGTCTCATGTTGATTATAGAGAAGAACCTAACTCCTCAGATATGGTGAAAGATGTCATATATTCGAGGAAGTTGATATAGGTTCTTGATTGTATGATGTTTTACCCATTTTTAATACACACATTGATGTATGGTTTCATCTTCCCTATTGGAAAAAGTAATGGGAAAACCACAAGATGATGTACTATGATGTATATAACCTTTTTTCTCTAAATACTCAAACAAACACTTGAGCACTAGATGCTATGTATGTTCCATCTTGTATAGTGGAATGGACACTGGAGATACACCTGGAACATGAACAATTGTAAACTATACCTCTATCTCAAGAGGTAATCCAGAAAAATCATGAGGAAATAAATCCTGAAAATGATCGACTACTGAATAGAAATCACTTTGATGTAATCCTTGATCCTCTGTGAATATATTTTCAATATAAGTGGTCACTCCACATAGCCCATGATGCTCTGGTCCTACTCTACCAATAACATACCCTGATGACGACCATCATGGGTAATCAAATCCCACCAATGATTGGTTGAGTCCCAAATCATGTATGTATAAATTCTGATCGTGCACTCTATAGGTGACTTCAGATGATCAAATATTGACAAGGTGGCCTCTAGCTAAGATTCAGCAGCCTATGGACTGCCATCCCTTGAGAAAGTAGGAGGATGCTGCCACTAGAACTCGCAAGTCAGATTATCCATCGTAGGTTAAATTAGTGGAGAATCATTCATGGATTGAATCAGATGTATGAAACTATCATGTACTTGGGTATCAGTTCCCAAATCAGGTAAAAAAAATTTTCCTGCAGTGCAACTCTTGGAAGTAAGACAGGTGGCTCAAGGCCTACCATGTCTGGAGCATGGATGTCACCACCCTTAGGTCATACGATATAAGGACTTCGTGGTGGAATTGGTATGAAATATACAAGAACCCATATCAAAAAATGATTTAAGAAAATAGATAGAATCACTTATGGAATCATTGAAATAAGGTCTATGTAACAAAGGTATACTACCCAAACTACCCTCTTAGACAATCTGGTATCGGTAAGTTCTCAAGTATGAGTTTAATTTCATCTTACATTTAATTACAAGTTTAACTACTTTACATTTCATAAACATGAATAGGATGGATGTGAAGGTGAAACCAATTCATTTTAGATGTCATGATTCACTTAGTAATGGATATTCCTTTCCGATGAATCAGTGTCCATTCACCTATGACTATAAACGACACCCATTTATTAATAGCATAACAGCTCAACTTGGTATATTATACATTCTAAACCATGGGGTCCCATAAACCTTATGAGCTGGGACATGAAATCACACAATCCTACCCAATTGTAATACAATAATAATCTAACTATCACAACATCTCTTGACAATCACAAACCTATCATGAAATTAAAAATAGTTAAATTCACATATATGGAATGGAAGGATGCATGAATTGTGAATTCTAGGTGCCTATTATGATGCATGAAACAATGATCCTTTCCCTCATTTCACCATTCCAAGAATGAAATAAAACACTTAATCATAGTAATAATCAAACACACTATTGAACATGTGTGTCACTCAACGGTGGAATAATATCATCTGTAATATGAAAAAGAACAACATCAATTATAATTTAGGTAACTTGTTTTTTACCCTGAACATGGGTTCGCAATGCCAAAGCATAGATTATGAACTAGTCCCAAGCATTCCTAATGTACAATATATTATCACAAAAATGTAATTCAAGAAATGAATATCTTATGATACCACATTGTGACGTCCTAGACCCATATTTCACTTAATGGGTACCCGGTGTCTGGTGGGACACATGTCCTCAAGGGCATCTCCCAGAACACCAGAGGCTACCGACTAGTAGTGATTGATTAGGGTGTGTCCATATGGAGACTATTCCCCCATTACCAAAGTGTAGTGTAGCAGATGAATGTAAACATAGATAAATAGAGGAATATATATAAGTAAACAAGAGGAACAATAGAAAAAAATGAAAACATTAATAGTAACTGAAATCACTGGAATAGAATTCAACAACTGCTTAAATTTCATGTCACTAGAAAACTGGAAACATTGATACAATATTGTAGGAACAACATGTTCCAAAACAATATAAAGGAAATAAAAAAAATATCATAATCAAACTGACAACGAACTCGGTACTCTACTATCAATATCCATTACAATGAGATATAAATCAAGTAATTGAAGCCATATGTTTCCCTTTATCAACACCTGCATTCATGTAATCTACTCTAGGTAGAAAATGTCGCATGGAGAGGTTCTGACATAAATATCAGTGGGACACTACCAATGGTGTCTATAACATCTGTCTCATGTATTGGAAATGTAATAGTGTGTAGGGAATCATATATAAATTAAATAAGTACAATGTGACCAAATACCCAAGTACCTACTTCATCCCTCAGCTGGTGTCTAAACATGAATAATCCATTAATTTATTATTTATTACTAGTTTATAAATGTGTCACATGTTTACAATAGTTAAAGTTTCACGTTAGGATAGGGAAACCTATCATGACATTTAATAATGAAGATCCAAGGTAATAACCAAGGAAACGTATACCTCAAGGGTCACCAACATAGTAATAATTGTATCCTGGTTTAGGGTAAGTGTGTAATCTAGGGAACATATTACAATGAATTCCATGATAATATACCTACTAAATCCAAGGTGATCATCCGAGGTAAAATGGGGAAATGTAGAGACATGGCATTTGGGTTGTAACCATAGAACCTACATGTCAATTTAAGATATAAGGAGTGTATCCAATTCATCCATTAATTATGTTCATTGGATCCTATGGTTTTATACCAAGAATCAAAAGAATATATACAGAGAAAGATCTATGTGTGTATCAACCTATGAAATCCAAATCCTTGATTGGGAAGTGGTTCATGAGTTCTTAAGGAATTCACCGATAAGAATCCAAGGTGAGATCGAGTGAGTACACTATTATTTTGTATTCAGGTCATGATATATTTTATTTGGTTTAATCCTTGACTTTAACTAGTGTGATAAGGTAAAGAAGAATGAATCCCTTTAATTAAGCCATAAGAAATCAATATTTCTATTTGGTCAAGCCTTGGGATTCATTAGTGTGATAATAGAATGAAGCATGGAACCATTATTAATCCCATTTAAGGAATATTAAATGATAAAGGTTAATTCTGGCATCTTCCATTAATGTGGTAAGGGGTGCAATGGACATGAAACCAATTAATCATTCACATTTAGTTTGGTCAATTCATATGATTAGTATACTTTACAATTTTCCATTCTCATTTAATTATCAATTTCAAGCACTTACCTTAGGGAGGTCAGGTTGAAAACATTCATTCTACATTCTGTTATGAAATTCATATTATAAATCATCCCATTTAAAATAGAAAAGAATACCCTTATAAGAGTTGATCTAGGTCACGGTCGAATGGTGTCTCGAACATGTCAAATATGAAAAACCCAAGTATGGAATAACATCCAACTTGGGATGGATGGAGTAACAGACATAATCACCATAAATTAATCTCATATATGGAAAGATCATAACCACATGGTTCTAATTATTATAATCATAGAATACAAATTCTATTAATAGAACTTGATGAAATCGATAGACCCACACGACAATTCTAAAATCAATGAACTTGAGGGAAAATCATAGGCCACCCACCATATGATTTTAAGAAAATCCTCCTCTATTATTTACCATTAATTTTTCTAGGATCAATGTAGATATACTAAAAGAAGAAAAAATATCACACCATGATAACAAGATCCAGAGCAATAGAGAAGGGGAAAGGCTTAAAAAACATGAGTAGTTACCGTTGTACATCAAATAGGATAAACAAAAGCTCGATCAGATCTTGGATGATGGAGATCATTCAATCCTAAACATTGGCCTTCAGAAATCTCCATTTTGAGATAGAAATAGGTTAATCCCATGAGAACTCATATTAGGGGGATGAAGGATGGTTAATTGAACAATAAGGAAAAATTTGTAAAAATTACCCAGTAAATTTGCATGTGCAATGTTTGTCCACACGATTACTTTGTAAGAAGGGGCACATAAATAGTTAGGCTGCACAATCATGCCCAAATCATGTGATATGGTTCTGTCTGAAAATTTCCATTTGCGCGGTTAGAAAAATTGTGTACCAGCCATTCTACAAGCATGAAACATGTCCAGTTTTACCAAAAAGATGGGTTTCAAGCTTCAAACATTCCCTAGAAACCCCAGAGACCATCTTAAACTCATTAAAAATACAGACTAGGTCCAAAATAATGAATTAGACTGAAATATAAAGGATCCATCCATAAGTGAAAACCTCAATCTTACATAATTGTAGATGGGAAAAAAGATGTAAAATAACAGTATCAAATAATAACATAAAAATAAGCCTTTAAATAAAAATATAGATTATAAATAATATAAAATAATCATATTTATAATCATTCTTTAAAAATTGATTTGCATTCAAAGTAATGTCATATTATTTTATCAAATAACATATAGTCAAAAACCCATTTTTAATAATGATGAAAAAGTAAAACCCAAATATTGATAAATAAAATTCCACGAAACAAAAGGAATGAAGATACATTAGTACTCAATATTTCATTTCAGGTTGTAAATTATAAGATTAAAAATATAAAATTTAAATCCCTAATGGAATTTTGAGGGAGATTTCAATATATAGAGACACCTACATTGATCTCATTATAACCTCACCACTTAAATTCCAACAAAGGAGAGTTAAATGGATCATATAGATCTCTAAAATCCATTTAATACAGCTTTAAATACCATCCCTAATAATAATATTAGACAATATGTGTAATGTATTAGAACACCCTAGTCCAATAATTTCAATAAATCATGTGTTTTAGGTATTATGGGGAGTAATGGTGACTCACTTCAAGAGTTTTCCAACAAAATACTGTTTTCAATCAATAGATGGCATCAATAGGCAGTGTCGATAGGTGGTGTCGTTAGATGGTGTTCATAGGTGGCATCGTTATGTGGAATGAGTAGGTGGATTTGGAACGTAGTGTAAGTGAGTCGTGTTGGTGACTCGTGTTGGTGAATTACTAATTGTAGGTCATGACGATGGGTTACTGACGGTAGCTCACGTCAACAACTTGTTCAGCAATGACTGAGCCATCGGTGACTTGACATAATTATTTTCATTGGTGACTCATTCAATAGTGAGTCCCCCATTGTTGTATCATCTATTGGTGACTCTCCATTGGTGACTCGCGTCAGTGACTCACCCAATATGGGGTCATTTTAACAGTTTTCCAAAATTTCTAGTTTTCCCAAATTTTCCAGTTCATCCCATTTAACATTTTAATTGATGTAAATTGGGTTTAATAGATATAATTGTGTTCCAAAGTCGTTTCAATGGATATAAATTGTATCATTAATTTTCCTAACTCCCCTAATACTATTATTAGTCAAACTGCATTGTCTTGATCATGATCTGACTTTAATGACCTTTGAAACCATTTTCCCTATAGATTTTGGATCTAGCCTTTCTAAATATGATACAAATCCTTTCTTCTGTGATAACATTTCTCTTAATACTGATGATACCAGAAACTATCCTCCTTGAAGAGTTGTGAGTCTTTATAACCCTTGGATAATGTTTCCCTTAAACCATGTGTACCCAAGATTTGGTGTTATGAGTTGTTGATCGTCTGTTCATCCCAGCAGGGATCTCTTCATCTCTTTTAATTGATGTATTACGCGGGGTGGGTGTATGAAATTTATCCTGTGAAGATATAATAATAAATAATAAATAAATATAATCGAATTGGGTTAATATTAATATATAAAGGATAGAAAGAAGTGACATATGCATCTTTTTTTGATATTGTGATCTATATGGGTTATATGCCTGAAGAAAATAATGACAATTGGTGTCTTTTTTTGTGCACTCAGGATGGATTCTGATTTATTTTCATTTATCATGTGTGGAAATGTATTATTTTATGAAATTTATAAACCATTTATATTTTTTTAAATAAACTGATTCCTCGGAATGGAACATTCTCTGTGATAACTGGTGATTTATCAATGTGAAAATAAAAAATAACTATTTTCAATATAATAATACACACTACTTGTTTGGTGTGGATATGTGTGGGGTTTATTTTGTTTCTATTTTGTTCCTTGTGTGGTTTCATTGTGATGGGGTTGAGAGCGCTAATGATGCTGGGGTGATACAGGTGGGGAAATAGTATCTCGAGTAGAGGTCTTTTTTAAATGTGTAATGGATGGGTCGTGTTCGAGCAGTGAGCTGAATGTTCTAGTTGTGGTACGTTTATATTACCGGGTGTGATGGTTGTGGTGTTTTTATATAGAGGGGTTGTCAAGTTTGGTTTTGGTGATGTGTGTTTCGAGGTTGCGCTGTAAGTTGGAGAGATTTCTTGTTGAGAGGAAGGACATGGAAGAATGACATTGAAGAATGGTTATGGAATTGGTAAGTATGGGTATTAAATGGAGTGGAAATATTAAGTGATTTTCTCTTCAGAGGTTCATTTTCCATAACATGGTTTATTCTATGCGGCTTGATGTGTGCTTCACTTGGTAGCTGCCGATGTAGGGATGTAATTAATGAATGGTTTATTAATAAATAATGAGAACTTGTTAATCGAATTGGTTGGGGTTAGATTTGAGGCGTGTCTTGTTATGTATGGCTTCCATTTATCTACTTCGTATGTGAATAATTTTTGTTTAAACAAGTGAATTTAGAGGCAGAAGTAGAGTAGTATGTATCATAGGGTAGTTGATTTTTGATTGAGAACCCATAGGTTGGGATGAGTGTTTGATTCCTATATATATAGTTGTACATACCTATGATTACTATATGCACTACACCCTAGTTGAGAACCATGTGTTGAACACCCCGATTTTTACATGGGAGGTTGTCTTATCCAAAATTCTTGGTTGCAGGATGGTTGGATGTCCACCCTTTCTTCCATGATCCAGCTTCATGGTGGTGTTAGCCCAAGATCATTCGGGAAGGTTGTGGTTTGTGAGGCCTAGGTGTGTGCAGGAGAGTTGTGGTTTCCCAGGTGTCTTTGGGATGAGATGTGTTGTGTTATGTGTCCCTATTGTATGTAGGAAGGATGTAGTGTGGTAGGTGGATCGAGTGTGTATATGAAGGATGTGATATGGTATGTGGCCTGGGTGTGTGTGGGCGTGTTGTGACGTGGTATTTTTAGAAGAGGTGGGAGCTCCAGGACATTTTCTGTTATGTTGTGAGAGTGGCTAATTAGTGGGAAAGTGGTGCAGGAACTGTATCATCAATGTTCTCTATATTAATTTAACTGAATTTCATTATTTGGTGAGTGTGAATTTTTTGAGGATGGGGTGGGTAGTATACCTAGTTATTTGTTGTTGGTTCCTGATGTTTTCTAACAGGGGTATTAGTATGCTAATCCCCTTGTGCACAAGGGATTTTTTTTTCTTACTGAGTATACTTGTATGCTCACCCTACGTTATAAAACTACTTTCAGGTTTCCAATAATATTAAGGGGAATTTTCTAGGTATTACTAGCTTATACTTTGGGAGAATTTTCATTTCGCTGTATAGATTTGTTCTTTTGGTATTTACATTAGATCTTTTCAATTTCTTTCTAGCTGTTTTACTTTAATAAAAGAACGTGGGATGTGTTTTGGATTTATTTATTTATATGACATGGATATTTTAGGAATTTTATACATCTTATCTCATGATATTGGTTACTATAGTAATGTTAATGCCTCTCTTTTTTTTTTATGATTTCTATACGAATGGTTTTTATCTCCACCCTAGGTCCTATTGGAGGTAGTACATGGGGTTCATTATATCTCTTCCTTCATCGCCACCTCAGGATGGGCATCATTGGAGGGAGGTGGCCATGAAAAAATGGTATCAAGGGTGATTGTTGAGATATAGGTTGGTGTTTGGAGTTATGAACAATGATTATTGCATTGGTTGGTAGGTAAGTAGTGTCAGGTGATCTTGGTATGTGACATAGGCCATGTAACACCAGATATAACATGATATTTTAGCCCCCTAGTGATCCAATGGATGGACTCTAAGACATTCGAACGACCATGTGAGGATACACCGTTTGTAGGTAGAGACCCTAGGAAAGTTATATGCATCATAATAACTTGTGTTCTTGTTTAAATAGGTCTCTTGGGGAAATTTTTATTTAATAACAATAATATGAGTAAAAATAAACTATAAATAAAAAATCCATACTCATCTAGATTAATAATTCCGTGTTTACCTTGCAACTCTAGCACCCAGTCATCATCTGCAAATAGTACATGCAAATGGGGGCTCCTCTGGACGACATAGTAATTGATGGAGAATTGACCCAGTGGAGGATGACGACCAATGGAAAAAAAAGTTGTGTGTTTTCCTGTGGAAAACCCTGGGGATGTATGAGGGAAGCATTTCAGAAATTGAGACAGAGAGTTGGATCGAGGATCTTGCGATAAAAATTTGCTTGATCTGGGCTCTGAAAGATCAATGGGTTTATCTGGTGGTGAACTAGATGCGAGGAGCCGCGTGTTAGGGGTGGATTATGTACCTGGGGGAGGTGAAGAAGGATGACGTCCTATTGGTTGATTTTGAGAAGGATTTTTGAGTAGAATTCCTTTATTTGACCATGAAGTCTAAGAAGAAGTAGGATTTACTCTCCATCCAATAGGGGAATGTGTTGGTACGATATATAGGGATAAAATTTAAGGATCTACATCATTTTTATTCGGATCTCTTTCCAAAATGTGGAGTCTCATGCAAGACGCCTAGAGGAGGAACTTAGTCCTTATCTCCAATATGTGGTTACCCCCATTACTATGCTGACATTCATGGAGGTCCAGAAGAAGGTCAAATTAGTTCAGATGATACACATGTGAGGAAGTATATTGTGATAAGTGAGTCATCAATGTTATTTTAAGGGAAATTTGATCATTAGAAGGTCACAGGCGCCAGGGCCATGGAGGTTATGACTGGTGGGAAGGTGGCCTCAGCAATTTCTGTTTTGACCTTCAGTTACTCATGCCTATACTAGGGACATTGGTCTAGTATGTTTCATCATTATATTATATGTTCATCTTTAGATTCAGTGTATATCAATTGTACGTGCTTAATATGGTGGAGGGGGTGGTTGCAGCACTCGCCTCAGTAGTAGTTGCCGGAAGGTCCATTTCAGTATGAGGGATAATAGCCTCACACTCCACCAAGTGGAGATGTAACAGTTAGTGGATGACCATAGGGTATTCCTTAGGGACCTCAACCTAGGTCTGGTCAAGGATGAAGTCATAATTATTGGGGAAGAGGAGTTGGGCATGGTGAGTTGCACCCCGTAGAGGCATAAGTTCCAACAAGGGCCATAGATCATTCAAGGTATGATCAGTTTGTTTAGTAATCTTTATTGAACTTTGTTTTACTCATTATCTTCACACTCCTTTACTGCACCTGGTCTATCATATGATCTTTGACTAAATGTAGAGTGTATTCCCATTCCCCTGGTGTTGATTAATCTAGTTGAAGGTCAAACTAGCTTGTTTGATATATGTCAGTGATATAGATTGATGATGGGGTCACATCAGAATCATGGGGATATTCTCCTATTATAGATGAAACAATATGATTTCATCCTTGAAATCAACTAATATTAATACATTCATGTTTTTATCAACTTTTTCTTGATGAGATTCATGTTTTTAGACATGGATGGCCAACCTGTGGATTTTGTTAGCGAGCTATGTTGTCTTACGGTCTGTTAGTGTACAACAACACCTCATTCCTTCTTGGTCTAGATGTTAGTATATTCTTTGGATTCTGAGATAAAGGAGGTTCCTATAATTTTTTGGAGTTCATGGTTGTCTTCCCAATGATGTTTTTGACTCTACCCCTCGACGAGATGTTGAGATCACGAGAGACTTGTATTCCCATACTTCTCTGATTTTGACGGATCTTTACCAGATGAAACTTTCAGATATTCAGGTGTTTAGGATTTAGATATATTATCTAATGAAGAAGGGATTTATCTAGACTAGTGTGTCACTATGGGTTGTTTTGGTCTTGTTTTTTTAAAAAATGATCAGATAGTGGTCTGAGGCTAGGAATAGACTAATGTATTTTGAATTAGTTAAAGGTCCAGAACTGTGACCCTCTCCTGAGTTCATGTAATTGTCATTCGGTGTTACAAAAGCACCAACCATATTTACGGGACTTATGAACTCCCTCTTTTGTGAGTTATTGGATCGGTTCGTTTTCATTTTCATCAATGACATATTGATTTACTCAAATCTGTTAGAGGAACATTTTGAGCATCTTTGTACTATCTTGTAGGTCATTAGACACCAATATCTCTCTAGAATGTTTTCCAAATGAATGTTTTGGTCATGAGAAGTACACATCCTTGGGAATGTGGTGTCTCGTTAGGGTGTAGTGATAAACCCATCGAAGGTAGAAGTAGTTTTTTCTTCTCCAACACCCAAGAATGTGGAATAGGTGAGTAGTTTTATTGGTCTGGTAGGCCATTACTAGAAAGTTGTACCCGACTTCTCACGATTTGCCGCTCTATTAACCATTTTGACCAAAAAATACAAGGCTTTTTTGTTGACCGAGAACTTCCAAGAATAAATTGGATATATAAAGGGGATGTTGGTCGGTTCTCCAGTTCTCCTGTTGCTAAAGGAAGGGGTGATATAAGAGGTCTTCTATGATTTTTATCATTTGGATTCGGGGTGTGTGATGTGAAACTATAGAGAGAGATCTATTATGGGTCTAGGTAGTT
This sequence comes from Viscum album, assembly GCA_963277665.1. NCBI lineage: Eukaryota > Viridiplantae > Streptophyta > Magnoliopsida > Santalales > Viscaceae > Viscum > Viscum album. Next base: position 675,103,244 of record OY728133.1, read on the forward strand.
ATGTCCCCATGAATTTATCTATGAATTTCATCATCTGTAGATAGCGGTGGTTGTGTTGGTGCTATAGTTGTGGTGACATTACCTCACTGGGGAGCGTTTTCTAGTCTTTACAGATCACAAGAGATTGTGGTATATATATTACCAGTGAAATAGGAACTTGTGATAATTGAGGGGGATGGAGTTTCTCTAAGGTATTAATTTTGATATCTCTTACACATTTTGAAAGGTTAACGTTGTGGATGATGATTTGAGTAGTATGTTGTAGTAGGAGGTTGTTTGAGAATAATTGGACGCTTGGAAGGAAATGGAGGAGTTCGTTTCATTTCACATAGATGAAAAAACATATGAAAGCAGAGGCTATCTATTCCAGATGATAGTGAATTCATCTCTAATGTAGCAATTAGTGGAGTCTCCATGAGAATAATTAGAGGAATAGGTGTTGATGGATCATTTTGACAATGGTGATGCACTATAGGGATGGTTGTAGGATAATCATAATTGGATGTTGTTCCATGTGAGGTTCTTTGTTCCAATGGTGATGCACATGGTATTTCTTTTTGAATTTCATTGTGTTCCTTTAGCAGTTCTCCAAAGAGTTTCCATGATGTATCATGGATTGAGAGAGTAGTTTTGGTGCCCTGATATGAAATGGGAAGTGGAAGAGTTTAGGGTGAAGTGCTTAGTGTGCCAACATGTGAAGGTTGAGCACCATGTTCCTGGTGGTTTGTTGTATCACTTATATGTCTCTGAGTGGAAGTGGGATAACATCCTCATGTATTTCTTCACAGGGTTACTTAGGGATCAGGGAGAACCTGATATAATATGTGTATTGGTGGAACCTCTGACAGAATCAGGTAACTTCTTAGTAGTAACGGATTCGGGCATAGCAGATGCCTTGGAGAGGAGGTATGTGGACGAGGTGGTATGGCTACATGGAGTTCTGAGATCCATTATCTCGTATCAAGATACATGTTTTACCTCTCACATATATAGGGAATTATAGTGTTTTTTTAGAACTCATTTTCTCCGTAGCACTACCTTAAATCCTCATTTTGATGGACATATAGATCAGACCATCCATATGTTGGAGGAAATGTTGCAGGTATGCATCTTGAACTTTGGATGTTCTTTGGTGAGATGCTTCCCATTGGGGGAGTTTTTTTTACAACAATAGTTATCACCCATTAAATGGAATGGATTCTTTCAAAAAATTGTATAGAAGACCTTGTCATTCACCCTTCTGGTATATAGAATTTGGGAAGGAAACTCTTCTTGTTTTGAGCATGGTGTAGACTGAAACTGATAAGGTTCATCTTATCCTTGAGAGTATGAAAGTATCATAAGACCATAATAAGTCATATACCAATCATTTAATGAGGCCCTTGGAGTTCGAGGATGGGGACTAAGTGTTCTTAAATGATTCCCCTCAACATGTGAAGTGGAGGTTTAGTAGGAGAAAAAAAATCTTTCTATGAGGTTCATCGTAACATTCAAGGTTTTTGGGTGAGTTTGAAAGGTGCCATACAAATTTTCATTTCTACCATAGTTGGAGAGGATCCACAAAATCTTTCATGTCCCTCAGCTTCGTCTGTATCATCACAATGAATCTCATTTCATTAATTGGGGATAGATGGATGTTGATGATGAAATGATGTTCATAGAGTGGCCAAAAGATATCAAAGACCATTGGGAGAAGGTGATACGCAGATGGACCATTCCTTTGGTTTGTGTGTTGTGGATGAATGGTGGCATAAAATAGTGTAATTCGGAAAGCAATATGCAGATGTGTACCTAGTACCTAGAGTTTTTCTGAGTTTTTCCTTGTTTTTTCCCCTTGTAATTTAATTATTAAACCTTGTTTTCTATGAAATGAGTCCCATACTTTTTTCATAATGTTTGATGATGTACAGACATGTTTAAGGTGGATGAAATTATTCCTAATCAAGACACATTAATGGATATTCCATTAAACCCATGCATGAGAGTCAATTCCACCCAGAGTGGGTAGTATCTTAACATGGATTGAGGAATTTTCATGATTCATCTGTTTAGGATAATGTAGTTGTTGTACTTCTATGGTGTGTCATTTTTTTGGATGGTTGATAAAATTTCAGAGGATGTGTTATTGGATTTTGGAGGTTTCTATACATATTTCGAACAACATAGGGTGGATTATCATTGAATGCTACTGTGATTAGTCAGCAGCAGTGTTTTAAGAATGGCAATAACCTTGAGAGGTATCTTACTGGGTGGTTGTTTGGGCCCCTCTCTTCCTTCAGGGTTGGTTTGGAATTCTTGAGGGTGAGAATTGTTTGATATGTATTTTATGTAGTGTATCGGACCTCCCTTGTCCATTATATTGTAAAAATTCAGTGTTCGAGGTTTTTTGGGGAGTCATGGTGAGTCATTTAAAGAGTTTTACAAACAAATATTTTTCTCCAATGGTTGGTGGATTCAGTAGGTGGCATCAGTGATTTGCATCAGTGATTTACTGATGGTAGGTCGCGATGGTGGGTCTCTAATGGTAGCTCGTGTCAGTGACTTGTTCAATGTCGAGTCACCCAATGGTGACTCATCTAACAATAAATTTCCATCAGTAGTTGCATAAATGAATCATTCAATGGTGACTCTTCCATCAGTGACATTCTATCGGTGACTCACTAAATGGTGATTCGATTTGGCAGTTTCCCAATATTACCAATTTTTATTGTTTTCCAATTAGTCCCATTTAACACTTAATTGATGTAACTTTTCTTAAGAGACTATTCTAGTGGTTTTGAAGTTTTTTCAATGGAAATAAAATTTATCTATATTTTTCTAAATCCCTTGATACTTTTAATCGAAAAACCATGTGGTCTTGATCAAAATCCACCATTAAGGCTTTTGAAATCATTTTACCTGTAGATTTAGGATTTTTCCTTTCTAAATTTAGGATCCTTATTTTATTGTGGGAAATTATTTCTATAGATACTGAGGCACACAGAAACATTCTTCTATGAGGATCCAAGAGTCTATGACACCCCTAGATTTCATTTCCCTAAGTCCTTGAACACCCCCTATTTTGTCACTAGGAGGAGTTTCTAATCATCTGTTGTTACATGTAGGGATCCCATCATCTCATTTAATTTGCGTATCATGTGGGGTGGGTGTATGAATGTTATAATGTGAAGATATAATAATTTCGAATAAATAAAAATAATTTAATATATTTAATATCAGTATATAGGGGCTTGGGAGAAGTGAAACATGCTTTTAATTTTTTGTTTTTTAATATTGGGATCGAAATGGGTTATGTGAATACTAAAATTTGTGCCAATTGGGGGTTTTGTGGACTCATTATGACTTGTGATGGATTGTTTTTTATAATGTGTTTCATGGTTTTAAATTATGAAATTCATTAACCAGGTATATTCGAATAAATAATTAGATTCTTCATGATGGAACCTGCTTTGAGATAACCCATGATTTATCAATGTGGAATTAAAGAACTAGTGTTTTCAAAATTTTAATACACCCTGCTTGTTTGGTGTGGTTGTGTGTTGTATTTATTTCATTATATATTTTTCCTTATGTGGTTTCATAGTGCTGATGTTGAGAGAAAAGTTGTTGCTAGAGTGATACCAATTGTGAAATGGTATCTCAAGTTGATATTTTGTTTGATTTTGGAATTTGTGGGCAATGTTTGAGTAGCAGGGTTACATGATCAGGTTTTGGTATGTTTATGTTACTGGGTGGGATGTGTGTGGTGTTGTTATATATCGGGGTTATCATGTTAGGTTGTGATGAGGTTTGTTGTGGGTTTTGGCCCTAACATGGGGGTTTTCTTTTTGAGTGGATGGACATGATAGGATGACTTTGAATAATGATAATGGTAGGGGTAACTATGGGTGTTAAATGGATTGTAAATCTGAATTTAGTTACACTAATGTGGTTCTTTTTCCATCAAATTGTTAATTTTGGATGGCTTGATGTGTGCTTCAATTTGTAGCTACGTGATTTGGGATGGAATGGGTGAATGAATTGTTTAAAAAACATTTATAACTTCTTAAATAAATTGGATGGGGGGAATGTTTGAGTTATGGATTGTTATGAATTGATTTAAATTATCAACTTCAGATGTGGCTATTTCTGGTGCTAATAATTGTATTTAGAGGTATCTATAGAGTTGGCAGTATCAAAGGGGTTTATTGTGGATTGATAACCCATAGGTTGGGATGAGTGTTTGACGCATATATATATACTTGTACGTACTTGTAGTTTCTATACACACCACACCCTAGTTGGGAACCATGTTCCAAACACCCCCATTATTATGGGGGAGGGTGTCTTTACCAAACATTCTAGTGGTAGGATGGATGACTGGCCACCTTATCTTCACTGCTCGATCATATGGAAAGTGATAGACCATGTTCTTTTAGATATGTTGGGGGTTTCGGGACCCACATATGTTTTAGAGAGTTGTGGTTTCCCAGGTTTCTTCAGGATGAGGTGTAGTGATGTACATGGCCTGGGTGTTTGTGGGAAGGATGTGGTGTGGTATGTGGTTGTTGTGTCTGTGGTAAGGAATTGATTTAGTATGTATCCCTCATGTGTGTGGGAGGGTTGTGATGTAGTACATTTGGAAGAGATGGGAGTGTCATTATGTTTTACATTATGGTGTTAGAGAGGCTAATGAATGGGAACATGGTGTAGGGTACCCTATCATTGATGTGATCCATATTTCATTACTTGACATTGGTTATTTAGAGAGTGTTCCTTTAATGAGGGTGGGGTGGCTAGTATACCTTGTTATGTGTTGTTGGTTTATGCTATTTTCTCATAGGAGAATCGGTATGCTTCTGCACTTCGGCACGAGTGACATTGGATTTCTTACTGAGTATACTTTTATTGTCACCCTACGTTATAAAATGGATTTAAGGTTTCATGGAATATTTTGAGGACTTTGCTGGTCATTACTAATTTGGAATTTGGTACAGCTAGCATTTTACTTCTTATCTTGTTTCTTTTGGTATTTACTTTTGATTTTTTTCATTTTATTTCTAGCAGTTTTACTTTAAACATGCATATGGGATGGATTTTGTAATCTTTTATATATATATGTCTTGGGGACATTTTTCGGATGATACATCTTATCTTTTAATATTGGTTACTATAAAAAGGGTAATACCACCATTTTTTGAGATTTCCATACACATGGTGTTGGTTGCCACCACGGGGCCTACTAGAGGCGGGACTCGAGTGTCAATATCTATCTTCTTTCACCACCAGCTCAAGAGGGTCATATTTGGAGGTAGGGGTCATGACACTATATTCAACCAGAGAAAAGGTTCTAATATAAGAAAAATATAAATATGAGACTATAATAAGTAGGATGATAAAAGGAGGTCTTACCTTGAATAAAGTTCACTAAAATATCAATTAATCATTAATAAATGACTAAGGGTGAGTGGAAAAGGTTAAACCCTAGGTTTGGAGGTTCCAAGTTTAATTGAATGGGGATAAAGAAGGTTTAATGTAACTAAATTGACCAAGGGAAAATTTAATGACATTTTTTATTCTAAAATAGCTACACCATCTGGAAAACCATGCACCATAAATATGGGTTTTAGTGGGTGGAACCCCTATAAATACTGTAAATGTATAAGGTTTTTCTACATAGCTTCCCAAACCATCTGCCAACAATTCCAAGTTATCCAATACATAAGGGTAGTATATAAAATTGTTATTTTTTATTCAGAGAACTATGAAACCTCCATAAAAACTGTATTTGAATGTCTTCCCCCTTTTCAATGGACAAGTTGAAGGGTAATCCCTAACCATATTCGAATTGTGTTCCTAATCATGCTTCCACATTTTCAGACTCCCAAACCTCCAACTGATAGAAATTTCCAAAAATGAAATAATTTAAAATTACTAGATTAAATATAAAAATGTTACCCCAGTGGTGTCACGTAACAAACCTATATTTAGGAATACATTTTTCTCAAAATTATTATAATATTAATTTCCATGTTTCACATGAAAATATGAAATAAAATCCACAAAAAATATTAACACTATTAATAAAAATTAAGAATAAAAAGTTACTAGTAAATTTATTTTTTTATTCCACTCAAAATTAAATACAAAATAGTATTATGAACACTAAATGTTTTAAAAGGGAAATTTAAAATAATATAAATTTTTATTTATACATTGTTTTATTTAAATGAAAAATTTATAAATTTAATAGTTTTAATTTTTTAAAATTAAATTCATTTTTGAATTCTGCATGTTGAAATTATTATAGTTTATTTTTTTATATTTTTCTTATATAATTGAATTTAAAATATTTATTTATAAAATAGTTTTACTATTATTAATATAATTCTTTTAAATTTATCAGGAAGTAAGTATTTCATAAAAAATTATAAAATTATGTATCACACCAATAATATATTTTAAATATGAAAATTATTCATTTAATAAATAAAATGTTGAATTTATAAAATACTTGTTTATTATTTTTGAATTTTATTCAATATTTTATAATAGAAATTGTATATATTAGATTATATTAAAAAAAATATTTCATCACATATGTAATCTAAATCTAAAAAAATATATTTCATATTTTAGAATAACATTTTCATAATATTTACAAAGTTCAATTTCATTTTTCTTATATAAATGTATGATCACTTAGGTAAATGTTAATTACCATGATAATAAGAAAATGACTATTCTCAAAAAAAATCATAACATTATATCATTTTTGCAAACACTTTTAATTAATATATTATAAAAAATGAATCTAATTTAATTTTTTCACCTATATATATAAGTTAAAACTAATTCATTTTTTATACAATAATAAATATAATTAATTATACTTAATGTTGAAATAAGATATTTTTCTACATAATATTTTTTATATATATTAAAATTTTTAATATTAACATTTTTTTCTCTTATTTTGAAATTAATTAATATTATATAGAGATTAAATTTATGTTCCCATAATAATGATTTGGTAATATATATTACTTTATATATCTTAATAACATTAAATTACTTGCTTAAAAACTATTTTCCAAGGTAAATAACAAAAACTATAAAATGTAATAATATAGTGGTAGAAGACTTGAGACATGTTTAGATAATCTGTTCAAATAAATTAAAGAGGATTTATTTATTATAATTCACCTTGAACTTAAATATTTACCACTTTTTGATCCATTGATCCTTGTATAATTTCATTCCAACATTGAAGAAGTATGTGGTATATAAAAAATTCCATTTCATTCTCTTATAAAGGCAGATGATTTCCACCACATTTCTCAACCCATTCCAAAGCATTATATTGACTAAAAAAATCCCTAGTCTCTCCTAAACTATTTAATCATGTTCTAAAAGCCTTTGTATTTCCAAAATACCAATATATGTATCCTAAATATTTTAACTATGGGAGGACATCTAAAGGGAGGGGATTTTAACCACACACACATAACACATTATGATCAATGTAAGGGTTTTTTCATATAAACTTCTCTTCGTTGAGATATGTTGTGCATTCACCACCTTTTTACATTTTTAGGTGTATATTTTTTCCCAATATTTATTTTATCACCATTTTTAATTGAATTTAGTGTTTTTTCAAATCCATTCTTTGTTCTACCTTTCATGGATTTTCAATTCAAAAGATTACATTGTTGTAGTGGTTTTTTGAAACTCAATTCTCTTTTATTTAATTATTATTGTTAAATATGAAAAAATTTAATATATGTGGTTAGAATGCTTAAATTTGATTTTATTATGTAGTATTGTCAATTTTTTTTAGGGATATTAACATTTATATAAAATTAATAACTTTCCAAATGTCAATTTCTTCAAGACTAATGATATATGAAAAGGATTTGGATAACTATAATTTCCATTAATTGAGAAAAAAAATTATTACATATGAATCACTCTATAATGTTTTATAATTATTATATTTAATATTTCATAAGATATTTCATGTTTCCTATATACATATAATGTGGTTTCTAACTCAAATATTCTTTATCAATGAATTTATTTCTCATAAAATTCTAATGTTTTATCTCCTATAAAAAAGATTTACAATTTTTTCAATGATTAATATTTCCAATAAATTGTTATTGTTTTCTATGTTTAGATAAAAATACGTTTCTACACTTGAAAACTTCATATTTTCCATCTACTATTTTCAAAATAATGTTTCGGTTACTCCTTTCATTATGTGGGTTTTCAATAACGGTATTTCAAAATATTAAAACGTTTTCCATAAATTTAAAATAAAATATTTAACCTTCCACTATCATTCATCTTTATAAATCCTGAATATTTTTAATATCTCTATTATTGAATATTTTTTAAAAGTTAATATTTCAAATAAAATCACTATACCTTTTATAAAATATTATGTATTTTTAATGATATAATATTGATTATTTTTTAAAAAACATAAATTTATCATGACTTTATCACATCACATTTTTAAAATATTAATATATGTATCACTGATCCACATTTTGAATTTTTATTATAATTAAATATTTCTTAAAAAATTTCTCATTTCCTTTTGAATAAAATTAAGTGACTTTAACTTAATATTTTTTATAAAGATAAAAGAATGTTGTAAACAATATTATAGAATTTCACATCTATTAAACTTTAATGGATTTATTTTATGAGAAATTATTTTATGTTCATAACACAATAAATTATATTATGGAATATTATTTTTGGGTGATTGAATATTGGTTATCAACCATTTACATTTTTTATATCAATTTTTTATATATCATTTGGAAATATTATAAAAATCATTTTATTAATATGTTTTTGATAATGGGATGAGTGAATATTTTAATTAGAAAATATATGTATGGATTTTGTCTTGGCTGGACATTATATAACCCTGAAATGAATTCGTTGATGTTTAATATCACATGATATTTGAAAGGGTACACAGTTAGTATCCCAATACAATTATGGTGCATAGGTAGTATCCCAATACTAAGAGGGTACACATACTCTAGACCATGTCCAAGTGGTTACATGGATTGTATCCCAAGACCAAGAGTGTACATGAGTTATAAAATAATATCAAGAAGCTATATGAGTTATATCCCAAGACCAATAGGTTACACACATAATATCCTATGATAGAAGGGGTACACTAGTGGCATCCCATTCACAAAAGGGTACACGAGTTGTATCCCAAGACTAATAGGTTTCACAGGTTATGGCCCAAGACCAAGAGGGTATATGGGTAGTAGGAAAAGTACAATAGGGTACATGGGTAGTAACCAGATAGAAAGTGGGTGCACATGTTAGTTCACAATACATTGAATAGAGAAAATTAATTACCCAAACAAAATAAGGTACATGGGTTGCCACTCATGCCCACTACGTTATGAGAATCGTGTTCTAATTCATGCTCCACATGTTTATAATATCAAATGTTTTATATGAAAAAAATTATTCATTATATTATTTTTTTATCCCATCATTCATAATGATTAATATTATATTTTTATAAACTCCTATGTCATGGTATATTTTTTACTAATTGAGACTATGTTTCATTCTATTATGTCTTTTTTACATCTCTTATTATTCAATTATCTTTTTAATTATTTTTTTCTATCTTGATCATTATTTCTCAATTTCTTATGATCCAACCCATGATAAAATATTGTTTCTGTAGACCTTATTGAGACTTTGACCTAACCCCTTTCTTGTGTTTCCATTTACTAGGTTATGAATATGGTTATTACATAATATATGTACAGAAGAATTTATGGTGTGGATTTATTTTAGATATGTGTTCAAAAGTGCTATAAAATAAGATTCTTATGTATGTAATCCTAAAAGACCCAAAACCATTCGTTCATTAGAATATGTGACTATATTTGAGATATAAATTTTTCCTTATTTAAATATTGTAAAATTAAAATTGATTGATATCATATTGTATTAATTATATTAAAATGAAATGTCTTATTTGCATTAAATCAGTGAGTACAGGTCTGCGGATGCAAAATTTGTTTATTCTCTTGGTTTAGTTATTTTTAAGGAATAATAATTGTTGTTCTAGGAATTTTGAAAAGAAAAATTTACTAAAAAATGTAGGTATTAGTCTCTGGGTTATATAAATTTATAGAATAACATTTTGAAATTTGGGTGATGTTTTGAGTATTTTTATTTCCTTGTAATTAGATCATTTTCTAGATACTATAATGCTAATTCAATAGTGGAATAGATAACCCAAGGGGTAATCAATATAAAAATGGATGGTTGAGAATTAAATAGATATACATTCAGTAAATAGTGATTTGACAAAAATCATTACAACTACTACACACTCCCATGGGATATTATTTGGAAAATGAAATTCTATTTAACAACCATTATGAAGGATTTGATCACATATTTATGGTGTTCTTAAAGAAACTAATACGATATAAACAATGAATAACCTATCTTGAAATGAAGAAATTTATGAGTTAGAGTACATATAAAACTTTTGATTTAGTACACGTTTGTTAATATATTTTCTTTTATAAGGTTATCAAGTTATGTATTATTATGTTTAACTTCCTTATTCAAATAATTGATAGAGAAATAATTAACCATGTTAAAAATGTATAGGATGTATATTGTTTTGATGGTCCTAAAAATAAACCAACTTGTATTTAAGCTAGTGTAAAAAGTATTATAATTATTCTCACCCAATTGTTTCAAGTTATGATTAACTAATTGAGTGTTTATAAAATCCAAAAAAACACCAAATAAACTAAATATGGAGTCTCATCAATATTTAGGTGATGAAGATGAAGAAGGAATATATATTCAATTTCTTTCATAACTAAAATAAGGGAATAATCACCCAAGATAATATATGAATGTAATAATTGAATGATTCAATAATGAAACAATTTTTCATCAATGTCAAGATTGTAGAAGATAGATGATGAGGTTATATAATAAAATAGAAGTAATTATAATCCAAACTACTAAACCTTCTATAAGATGGTGCTTTATATTAAAGGAGTTTTTCATTATGAAAGTAGATGTCCCAATCCGAGGTCTAACATGGATTATTGGTGTCAATGAGAAAAAAACCAACAGAAAAATGGAATGACTATCCAATATCAACTATTGATGTGGATCATGATCACTAATGAACAAATATATTCCACTTTATATTTTTTGATGAATTATTAGATTCTAGTATAGTAAATTAATTATATTTTTTAGGGAAATTAAATCACCATCTCAATGATTTTATTATTGATGAAAAAATTTATATTTTATCCCATGTTTATGTTTATAGGAATATTCCCTGTGAAAATATTATTTACCTTAATTTAGATTATTTTAATGATATTAGAAAAATGTATTGGTCCTTTATAATTATAGGAAAAATTATTTTGAATAATGAAATCATATTTCATATAAACAATTGGTTGCAAATCAATAAAAGGATGATTATACACACTATTTGGAAGAAAAGTAAATAATGGGTGTTCAGAAAACAAATAACTATAGACTCATAGCCCAAATATTTGGATTAAAATCCAAATTTAGGGATAATATTATTCACAGGAAAAAGATATGTTTTCTAAATTTTTATGTTTTAAATGTCACTATTAATGTATTCTTTATTCACACATACATTATAAATAATAGTGGATATTTTAATTTCAATTTAGTAATTATCATTTGGACTATGAAATTTATTTATGGGGAGGAGAATCATACACCTTTAGATTTTGGAAAATATTTTCCTCTACATTAATAATATTTTGGAGAAAATGTTCTATAAGAAACACCAAAGTAATACTATCCATGACATATTAGATGAATATTATTAAGAATAATTAAGAATAATATAGCCTATATTAAATTAAAAAATTATAATAAACTATAAATACATACCAAATAGTATTACGAACACAAACAATTTTAAAATAGAACATTTCAAGAAATTATAATTTTTTATTTATATAATGTATTTTCATTAAAAATATAAATTTCAAAATTTAAGAATTTTAATTTTGTAAAATGACCCCATTTTTTGAATTTATCTTTTTAATATTTTATTAAGGAAAATTTTGTAGATTTATGTAAAATAATTTATTTTTATATGAATAGTAAATCAACACTATCATTACTAAAACTGTAATGTTTATCACTTTATCGTGAAGTATGTATTACATAAAAACATATAAAAATATATTTTGAAAAAAAAATATTTTAGGAGTAAAATAATTCTTATAAAAATTTAATTTTATATTTCTAAAACCCATTCCCAAAATTTTGGAAACTTTAGTTATCTTTTTCTCAAAATCAGTTTTTAGTGACTTATATTAAAAAGTAGATATCATTTATTATAAAAAAATAAATATAAAAAATTAATTTCATATTTTAGATAAATATTTTCATATAATTTAATATTTTCAATTTCATTTTTTTTTCAAAAAATTATGATTACTAATATTAATATAAATGGCAATGTTAATGGAAAAAGTATTGTTTTTTCAACGAATTATTTTATTAACATTATAGAATTTTTATATTTCAAATAAATGAATATATTCTCAAAAATAACGCTAATATAATTTTTAAACATATATTTACAAACATTAATACTCATTAAATAACTAATATGTACTAAATATGATTAATAACTCATAATAGTGAAAATAACTTTTTAAAATAAAATGGTTTTAATATATATTATAAATTTAAATTTAAATATAAATTTTCTCATATATGTAAAATGAAATTGATTTTACGGATAATATATTTAGGTTTATAAAATAAAAATTTGTTTATTGGTGTTACCATATATTTTTAATAAAATATAAATTACTAGGGTAAAAACGGGTTACTAAAGTGAATAATCAAAATGGTAAAATATAGAAATATAGTGGTAAAGGACTTGAAAAATGTTAAAATGATGTGTGAAAATAAATGCTAGATAGTTGATCAACCTTAAATAAAACCACAAATAAATAGTTCACACTTTGGATCAATTTATTATTGAATAGTTTAATTCCATATTTCAAAATGTAATGATTATTTAAAAAAATTATTTTCTTCTTTTGTAAAAGACATCAATTACACCACCTTTCTATAGGTTTTAAAAATATTTAACATTACCAAAACACTACCATAGTCTCTCATGAAATATCTACTCTTGTCATAGAACCCTTTCTATTTAAAAAATAAAAATCTATGGACACTTTTGTTCTTAACCAAGGGAGAAAATTTGAAGATAGATGATTCTACTCACACGGGGAGAATAAATTAGGACCCAAGGAATGGGTTTTTATATCCAAATTCAACATCATTTATTATTATTTATATTCACCGTAATTTAATTTTTTTTAATATATATTTACTATTTATATATATTATCAATATTTTTCCTGAAATATAATGGATTTAAAATTATATCCCATGTTCTATCATTCCTATATTTTCAATAAGAACAATTATGATCCTTTAAGGGTTTTTGGAAACTGAAATATCATTCATTGAGTTATGGTTTTTCTTCTTGAAAATATTTTATATATGTTTGGAAATTTATTCTCTATTATTTTTTACTGTGGTATTTTATCACTTTTTTCTAGGTATTTACATCTCTACAAGATAAACCCCATTCTAATGGTATCATACTGTATGAAATATGATATACGTAAAGGATTTCATTAACACAAATTTTCATTCAATGAATTAAAATGTCATTCCATGAGAATTTGTCTTCTATGTTTGATAAATTCTTCTAATTTATTTTTAATAATATATTTTCACATTAATATCTAGGAAAAATGATTTTTTTAACTCAATGAATCATTCTTGATGAATTTCATTCTTATAAGAGTATCGTTTCTAACAAAAAAAATATCATCTTACTTAATGTGAGCCTTCCCCTATTTCCATATTAATTATTATAATGAAATTTTTTCCTTCATTATTTGTAATTCAAAATATGTGTTTACTTATTATAATTTCACATTTCTTTTCAGATATTTCAGAAGGAATTTAGTATTACTCTTTTAACTCTACGAGTATTTAATAAAGGAAATTCATAATTTTAAAAATACATTCAATTTTTTATAATCAATCATTTTTTCTTCAATTGAAGATTCAATTTATAAACCCTTTATTTTTCTCAAAGATTTATTTTTTAAGATTCTCTTTAGTTGAAATTTTTTCCAAAAAAATAACCTTACCTTTTTGAAACCTTTATGTCATTTTCAAGGATCCATTATTGAATATTATTTTGTAACAGTAAAAGTTATTTGTATGTTTTTAATTTATTTTACAAAATATTATACCTTTTACGATGAACAACTATTGAAAATTAATAAATACACCTTTAGGGTGATTTTTTTTTCGTATCAATCATTTTCATCCATGAGGATAATTTTATGTTACCAACTTGAAATGTAACAAAAACCATTTTTCATTACATTGTTTTTTTATATTGTGATTTATGATGGTTTTAAAGTGGAGAATATATATATATATATATATATTAATGGGTCATTTATCTAATCAAAATAATTTTTTGAGGTTTTATATATCATGTGATCAAATTTGGTATGCATGTAGAATCCGGATACCAAATATCTTACACAAGTAGAATCTTAATCCTAATATGGTACATGTGTAACATCCCAATCCTAAGAGGATACATGTGTTCTCGAAAAATGAAACTATATTACATGGTTTTCTTCTCAATACTAATAGGTTATAAAAATGTATCATAACCCCAATAGGTTACACAACCCATGAGAGTATATATGTTCTACCCCAAGCATTAGAGGGTACACAGATTATTGCCCAAGCCCCAAGAAGTCACAGATGTTATACCGTTTCTGAAGAGTTCATATGGGTAGCATCCTAAGCCTAGTGGGGTAAAATTGTTGTATCTCAATCCCAAGAGGGTACGAATGTTTTTAGCTCAAGACCACTGTGTTTTGAGAATCCAAGGGAAATAAATAATCCACTAGGTTATTATTTCTCATAAATTCACTTATTCCCCATTTCCATGAAATAATATTATATATTTATAACATGTATCATGTCTATTTTATTAGTTTTATGCACTCTTATGACATTGTACATGTTTGATCAATTTAGACTACATTCCATTCATTTAAGTATTTTAGAAAATCTTATTGTCCAATGTTCCTTGTTGTAATTTCTTTCTCCAATGATCATAATGTCTCATATCCCTATGATATAACCCTTTATTAAATTTTTTTAGTATTCCATTATAGAGCATTTTATCACAACCCATTCTAATTTTACCATTTCCAAGGTTTTGAAGATGGGTATAATTAATGCGAAATCTATAAGAGATTCTAGTATGGGTCAATTGTTGATTAATGTTCACAATTGTTATAAAATAAAATAATTAAGTATTTGATACTCATAGATACAAAAAACCTCATTTCATGGAATTGTGTGATTTTTTAGAGATGTGAAGTTTAACTTAGGGAAATTTTGTTAAAAATTGACATGTAAATCTTACATTGAATCAATTCTAGTTATAAATAATTTTTTAAAAATGAATATGGGAGTATGAGTCTAAGTATCCTCATTTAACACAAATATAAATATTAGAATATGACCATTGATTTCATTTTATGTATACCTATGACATTTAAAGTCTTTAAAAGAAATATTTGTTTTATATATTTCCATATTATGTCAGTTAAGTTCATTCTTATTCAAGGGTATTTAATTCTCTATCAACTTTTCAAGATATATATAAATTAAGTGGTAATGATAAATGGAGTTACACATTCTATTTTCTATAATTTATATATGATGTCTTCCAAAAATGACTATGTGAAGTCTTGAATAACCATGAAATAAGAAGTTGATCTTTAGTTCTATATATCATCCTAAGACAGATGATCAGTTTGAAAGTCCCATTCAATGTACGGAAGAAATATTGAGATCTTTTACAATGAATTTAAATGGGATTAGATAAACCTATTCCTATGGTGGAGTTATCATATAATAAAATTTTACATTCATTCATTGAAATGACATCATATGAGTATATTTATGGAAAGTAGTAAAAAAATACAAAATGACGGGATGAAATCAAAGAGCATATGAAGTTAGAACCAAAACATGTTTAATAAATTCAGTGATAATTTAAACCATTTAGTGAAATATCAAAACAATAAAATTTTTGTAGAAGATATATACCAAAAATAATTGGAAAGATTTGGTGATTGGAGTTAGAGAACTTGTATTCTATTAAATATCCCCTTGTGTGGATGTTATGGTGTTTATGAAGAAGGGAATGTTGATCCATGGATAGAATGGTCCCTTCAGTATCCTCATTACCTTTGCATAATGTATTTCCATATTGTAATTTTACCAAACCAATCCTGAGAGGATGATTTTTTAAATATGTCATATTTTATGAATTTCATTACTTATTTATAACAAGTGCTAAACATAGAGGTCACATAACAATAACATGACATCTATAATGCGGAAAAACCAATAGAAATATTAGATCAAACAGATTATCTGTTGTGAAATAATAAGACTCACCAAATTAATGTTCTCTAGTGGAATAATATTTTTCATGAAATGAAGTGAGAACTAAATGATATAATTAGTGAAATGTAACCTTAAAAGTTTTCATCTCAGTAATTAAATTTCAAAGGTGATGTTTTTACATGGTTTAGAATGTATAAACCTACATTTTTATTCCATGAACATGTTAAATAGTTGGATTCTTACAAAACATAAAACGAAACAAAATATTTTATTATAATAAAATAATACAATGAAAAAACACAAATATATTACAAGAATGTAATATTAGAAATTATTAGGGAAATTTCATGAAAAATATAACAACAATTAAAAAAAAGACTGCAATCATTAATTCTTCATCCATGTTATTTTTCTTGATGATCATCCTCCTAATTATAAATTGGAAAATATATATATTTTTTGATATATAAGATATATTTAAAGGGGAAAACTAAAAAATATAAAGAATAAATTTTAGTGAAACAGATATATACAAATATAGGAATCTAATATAACTATTATATATATTATTGTTGGTTATATGATCATATTTATACATTCATTTGACATAAGTTTGTTTAGTGTTCATCTATCTAGTTGTTAAATTTAAATTTTTAAATTAGAATATATAAGTATCAATTTTAATATAAATATTATATTTATAATACACTTAAAATAAAATATTTCTAAAATTTTATTTTATATTAATAAATTATTATATATGAATTATGAAATTTTTGTTAATGTTTTCAATTTTTAATAATGATTATTAAAAAACATTTTGAAAAATTTTATGTAATGATTTAAAATAAATAACTTTCAATTAATAAGGAATAATAATATATTGATCCTTGGTCATAAAAAAAATTTGAATTAAGAAAAATTATTTTTATTATGTATATTATTATTATATAGAAATTTAATTTCTTGTAATTATTGTATAAACTATAACTAAATTAATTTTTTATATGTTTGGAAAAATAAATTAACGCTCGTCTAAGGATTATTAATTGTTTTGGATTATGAATAATGTCACTTTATGTATAAAATTATGTTTTCTAATAATATTTTTTATGTGTTATAAATTTTTATTTTATAAAATATATTATATTAAGATTAAAGGATAATTAAAATAAAATTATATTTTCATAGGTATATAAAATCTCATTACTCTCATGTGATGATTAATGAAATTTATAAAAAAATAAGAAAAACCCTCAAAATTAAAAAACTTATTTTAAAAAAATATTTACTTCCATTATAACTTTTTTCATTTAAAATTAAAAATTAGTTTAGTTTTATTTTGAATTATATTAAATTTCATTATCATTTAAGATAATAATTTTAAAATATGGTTTGTGGGATAAAAAAAATAGTCATAATTACCATGGTAAATAATAAAATAAAGTAAAAAGGTAATAAATAGTATAATGAAATGTCTTGTATTTTTTATAAACAAATAGATAAAAAAATATTTATAATAATTTTCGTAGGTATTATATCCAATCATAAAATTACATTCTACATTTTTTTCACATAAAACACATAACTACCTGGTGATTCCATTTTTCCCTTCCCCTAAATCATGTTTATAAAAAAATGAATCTCATTTTAAAATATAAAAAACAGCTCCTATACCCAAAAAAAACTATAGTTTTAATAAAATTTCAACGTTATTATAAACATATCACTAATAAAATTTCATCTCACATTGGGTAGGCTATATATCTTTGAATACAAATTAATTCCTTCATTTTGAAGGATCCAATTTTGAGAAGGATAAAATTCATCAAAGTATCATAAATATCTCCATAACATTAAATTAACATATATTATCCACTCATTATAAATCTAATTATACACTAAAATAATATAATATTAGAATTACTATTCCTGTATAAAAACTATACTTCTATGATATAACATTATTCTTGTTAATGTTCATAATCATAACATGTTCTTGTTTGGGATGGTTCAACCAAAATCATGAACACAATTATCCTATATTCATAATTTATATCATAAATGTGAATAAAAACATTTTGGATGGAAATATTTTGTATTAAAGAGTAATTTATGTTAATATTATGGTTCTATATTGTATAAAGAAAAAATATTGATCATTATAATGTAACTCATTATTAGTGGTAAAATTAACCAAAACATGCATATCGTGAATTATATTATTTCAAACCATTGTTATATAATATCTAAAATGAACATTGGGTAGTATAATATTTTAAAATTCTTTATCCCTAGAATATTGAATAATATATTAATCATTTAATTGATATAAAATAAGTAGGATCGATCTCACAATGCTAGATGTTGTCAAAGGCAATCCAAACTACTTCAACTGGATAATTAAAATAAACTCTAACTAACAAATATATATGTCATAAATGAATATAATTTCTATAATAAAAGTTAATATAAATTAACATGGTTATAAAATAATTGATTAATATATTAATATATATTTTATTGTAGTTTAATTTTCATTAATAGTGGAAAAGTTTAATGTTAATGTTTTCTCTTCCATGCATTCATCTTATTTAATATTATTAATGTGTAAGACTAAATATGGATATTTTTTTATATAGTTCCATTAATTACCCCGAGTTTTTTCAAGATGAGCCTCAACTCCCTCTATCCCTGATGGAGCTCACCTGTGCCACAGACCTTTGCAAGTTCATCCTGGTTGCTAGGTTTTTCCATCATCAACCTTCAGTGGATGAATTTGATCGTTTTATTTATGGTTCCTGGAAGCTGTAGGAGCAAGCGATTGTTGGGCTGCTGGATCAGCGCCACATCATGATACGTTTTCGATCGGAGGAGGACCTTGTCGTCCCCTGGTCTAGGGCCCCTTGAAGATGCAATAGAGCTTCCTTCCTCCTGTTCCGTTGGTGTTTTGATTTCCATATGTGGCGCGACCCATCAACGGTCACATCTTGGGTTAGTCATCGTGGTCTCCCTCTTTCCTTTCAAAATCCATCTATCTTGTGTATGATTCAGAATATGATTGGAAGATACCTCTATTATGATTGGTGAACGGAGGTTCTGTGTCACCCGGTTTGTCCAAGAATTTGCATGGAAGTGGATGTTGCGAAACCACCCGTGAACTGGGTTTGGATTATGGACGGGGAAGAATTCCGATGGAAGCAGGAGGACAGTTTTGAGATATTAATGGATTACTTTATCAATTGTTGTCGTTTTGGTCATCTAGCAATGGCATGTTGAGTCAATAATGTGACTGGATGTTTGGAAGCTGTGAATTTGGGACATGGTGGCTCTGGAAACAGCGGCATGGAGCAGCTGCTGGTGGAGGCTCATACTAAGAATTTTTGTGCGGGAAAACTGGTAACAACATATTTGAGGGGAAGGCCCTATCGTCTGGGGTCATGAAGTATGCTGGAAGGGGGATTTCTTGTGAGCAGTGAGAGAAGGTTGATGAGCAGCCTCAGCCAGTTGCAGAAGGTGAGGCTATACAGACTACCATGTTGGCTGCTGTGTTGAAGGCAGTGCCAACTGTGAATGGAATTTCTCAAGAAGTGGTTTTAGGACCTAGTGTGTCACATTCCAAGTAAGTAATGAATAATAGAAATTTTTTTCTATGTCTATTAATTAATTAGATAGTGTTTTAGATGATTAAAATGGGAATAAATCCAATCTTAAGCATGGAATACACTAATATTTTTAAAAGATTGTTTTACTGCCTTTTGATGGAAACCATTTTTAAATCCATCTGTTGACAATTTTATAAGCTCTACTTGTCAAAATAAACTTACTAATTATGATTGGGACATTGAAATTTACATTGGATAATTTTTTGGTATTTTTCTGACAATGTTCATTATTTTAATGAATAGTGAAAAATACTGCATTTTACATCAAAACTGCTTTTTCATCTAATTTATTTATATGGTTAGATTATATTTTTAATTGGTTTTAAAGATTAATTAGAATATATTTTTTCCATTTAATTTAATTGTGGTCGTTGGAATCAATTTCACTTTGAAATTGGACTTAAACTAGTATCAATCTTTTGATACTTATTGTTTCATAAAAACACGTTATTTGCTCTGACAGCGGGAATTAATTATTAATTTAATTAACGTAACTTATATGTTTTGAATTTTGTAAAATAGACATAATTTTTGAATTCAGAATATCAAATATAGCTTAGGGAGAAGTTTTGGTATTTTTCTGAAAAGCATCAATTTTTGATGAATAGTGAAACCTCTATGTGGTACATAAAAAAAATGATTTTTCATTTAAATGAAATTTTACCACCTCTGTGTTTTGAATTTCCAAAATCCGACATACATGGTTTCGTTAAGAAGAAAAATTTGGTTCAATGGGATTAAAATAATTTTTTGGTGAATAGTAACTTCTATGTTTTTAATCGCGATTAGAGGTAATTAGTGTAATTTATGGTAAAAATAATGTTTTAATACTATGAAATGACCTAGACACATGTACTACCTTTATTGGATGTGTCATGACCGAACAAGACAATCCATGGGTCCACTTTGGGACCCCATGGAGCCACTTTGGAAGGAAAATGACATTAATATCTTTTAATTTAATGTTAAAGTAAAAATGTCACAAACATGAGTTATTTTACTAAAAAAAATTAAATGGGGTCATACAAGTCATATTTTTGACTATAAATAGAGATTGGAATGCTAAAAAGATTTAATATATCATATTAGTTTTTTTTAATTTTTAGAGATTAAAAAAATTAAATTATTTATGACATCATGATGATGCATCGATTACCTCATTATTTAACAATTTAAATAAAATGAAACGATAATGAAAAATCTAAGACTTACACTTTTGAAAAACCTATTGTTTGGTTATATTTCAAACCCTTATCACCTTATCCTCGAATTATATAAATGTGGGACCTTTTAAATTCGAAAATCATTTTAAAATAAAGTAACATTTCTTTACTTTCCAAGAGTGCCCCTCCTCTCCTCTTATAAAAGGCCCCCACCTCTACCTCCTTACCCACACTTACAAAGCCTTTGGCTTGGCCAACCCCTACCCATTTTGTCTCTACACATACCTTTATAACTCTTAGAAGCCTCACTTTGGGCAGAAGTCTTCCCAAGGAAGCCTTTGAGCTCAAACCAAAGGGAGTTACCTGATTTTAAGGTAATGTCTTCACTTGAGTCCTTTTGTTTTATTTTGCTTATCAAAACCCCTAAACTCTTTTTATTCATTTATTTTGTAATTGATCCAGTATATTAAATATACTAGGTTGTTTTTATAAGAGATATTAGATCTATACTTACACACACCTACATCTAATGGTTAAAGAACATATTGTTTCCGTGGATGGTGAATTTCTGCCTCATGAAACGATGATTGTTAAATATTCTTCAAACACCATCAATGTTGGCCATTAAGATGTCACTATATTTATATATGATATATTATATGTTTATTTTTTCCTTAATCTTATGTATTTTTAATTTATGGCATACCTTTTTGGCTTCTATTATGGGTATACGCGATATCTTCATTTTAGGAAGTGTGGACTACCTCCCCCTCAATGTGATTTGATTCGTTAATACCATATGTGGTACGTATGAAGGATATGTTTAATGATATTATATATGATACCATACTGTAAGTAAAATACTATTATGTATCATTATGTTTTAATTCCATTAAATATTGTATAGAAATGGAAGTAGCATTCATGCGTACGTACGACTTACCGTCTCCATGAACGGTGTATTTCATTTCTTACCTCATAATGTTATGTAATATTATAAATGCATGAATTTACTGGATATATATGATATATATGATATCTAAATCATGAATAAAATTCTGGATATAATGGATATTTTACCACATGAACAACTTGTATTTATAAAGATTTTATTTTTTACTCAAGTACCAATGATCGTTAAAACGATCGTTATTAACTTAAATAATAACATAGTGTTCATGACATGGTAATAAGTGATATAAATGGAATAATGAACTTGAAAAAGGTTCTTAAGAAATTATAAATTAACTAAAGTTTATTATTCAGGAGATTAAAGAACGATCGAGTCAAGTCGGACCCGAGGTATGGGACTTCATCTCAGTCTCCTTTCATTGAGGCATATTTTGTTTTACACACAACCTTCTTTTATAAGGTGTATAAAACCCTTTGGATTTTACATTTATTCAAAAAGAATCTTTTTATATTAATCGTTTACTAAATTAAAAAAGGGAATGTTTTTGTCGTACGTATGCGGCGACAACGACTTCTCCGTCGCCGTGACTATTATTTGAGTTTTGGCTTCCTCTACAAGCCCTAACTTTTTTTAAAAGAAAAATAAATACCATGTTTTGTTTTTATTTTATTTTTGTATTGAAAATGGTTTTCATAATGTTTTTATATCAATGTGTTTTATTGATATCTTGTGATTGAAAGGTATAAATGTTATGTTTCCTTTATGCATGTTTTATATGATACGATTATGTTGTGGTTCTTGGGCATTATTATGAAGACGGGTGGTTCCGTGATAAAATAAGCGCGGTTGAGCCCGATATAGCTCTCCAAT
This sequence comes from Viscum album, assembly GCA_963277665.1. Classification (NCBI taxonomy): domain Eukaryota; kingdom Viridiplantae; phylum Streptophyta; class Magnoliopsida; order Santalales; family Viscaceae; genus Viscum; species Viscum album. The sequence continues at coordinate 675,126,406 of OY728133.1, forward strand.
GCATTGGGTAACGTGAAGGGGTTAAACGTTAAGGTTTATCCGAAGAGATTTAGGGAATATACTATGATGGGTATACCAAACGTAACCAAGAGGGTTACACCCTACGTAAGAATGTTATGAATGCCTCAAGTTACATTTATGTATTTTGATTTCTTTGATTTATTCATGATTTGATTAGGTATGTTAAAGTGCTTATGTTTTATTAGTAGAGTATGATTTCATTGATTCTTGTGTATACATGTACTCATGTTTACCTTCCATATTTTTATATCCCTTACAGATCTTTTTATGCTCATCCCATGTTTTTGAAATGTTTTTCATAGGTCAATGGAAGGGTACATGATATGATGATAGTGTTAGGGAAGTGTCAAGAAAGAATCGATGTTTTATATTAAATATGATTCCGTTGATGGAAAAAATGTATACTATCTTTTATGTAACCACTTTGTTTAAATGTGGAATGTAATGCATGTTTTATGATCTAATTCTCTAAAACTCTAAACTTGAAAAGATCCTCAATTTGTAATCTTGTAATAACTCATGATTAAGTAAGGTCTAAGGCTGGGTATTTATAGTTGGTATCAAAGGTCAGTTTAGATAACTTTAGGAGTAAGAATTCTAGTAAATTATTATCCAAAAATATTGTTTTTATGGTCAAATTGAAATGATATAGCATTTAAAGATTACCATGTTGCTTCATCTAAGACATGTTTTTTTAGAATGGTTTTCCGCAGAGGAAACATGGAAGCAGTGCTAGGAAGGCATATAGAAGGAAATAACCTTCCAAATCAGCATCCTGAGATAGTCAGAATTGGAACTGAACAATTTGTTGCAGTAATGGCATAGTTGACTCAAGCGATAAATGGTGGTGGTATCCATGCACGAGATTAGCTAGATCAACAGCAGAGGAACATGTCAGTGGTGGAACATTTCATGAGGCAACATCCCCAATCATTCATAGGATCATCTGACACTGTGCATAGCTGAAGGGTGGATTAATGTACTGGAGAAGATTTTCGATGTCATGGGGTGTTCATACAATCAAAAGGTTATTCTTGATATTTATCGTTTGGAGGGTGAGGCAGATCAGTGGGGGTCAATGGTTAAAAATGTCAGGGACGCTGATGAGATTGAGGCTCTCGATTGGGATGAATTTAAAGGTATGTTTCTTAAGAAGTACTTTCCTAAGGATGTTCGACTTAGGATGGAAAATAAATTCTTGGAATTGAGGCAAGAGTAAGACTCAGTGGCTGCATATGAAGAAAGGTTCACTCGATTGGCAAGGTATGCCCCAAATTTTATTCGAGACCTTGATAGTAAAATCAATCGTTTTTACTCTGGATTAAAGCCAAAATATCGAAGGGATTTAGCTTCTCATGAGTTCAAAAGTTATGAAAAGATTGTTTGATGTGCAGAGAAGGTGGAAATGGAGTTTTCCGATGATCAAGTGTTCTATAACAACCAATAGATGAAGAGACCGAGGTGGCAGGAGAAAGGAAAGAATTCTTAAAAAAAGTATGATGGTAAGAAAACTATGTTTCCAGTTTGTGATAAATGTAGTAAAAGGCTTGTTGGGGAATGTCTTTTGAATTCCAGAAAGTGCTACTGATGTGGAAAGACGAGACATAAGGCTCGTGATTGCACTGAAAAATATCATGGTGAAGGTAAGACCAAATTTGATTTACAGTTAGAGAAATGTTTTAATTGTAATAGGATGGGTCACTATGCAAACGAGTGTCTGAAAAAGAGCTTGAGTTATGGGAAGCAGTTAGAATACAAGCAGAAAGGGGTGTTGAAATCCTTTGCAACTACTTCAGCAGATGTCGGGCCATCAAATGAAGTCGTATCAGGTACTTTGTTTGTTTTTTCAGATTATGCCAGTGGGTTGTTTGATTCGGGTTCTACACATTCTTTCATCTCTGAAAACCTTTCAAGTAAAATGGGAATACCATCTCAAGAAATGACTCCTTAAATTGTGGAAAAACACCTAGGGAAAATGAGGAGGCAAAAATAATTTATAAGAATCTTCCTATCCTTATCCATGGAAAGAACCTACTTGAAAACCTTATTGTTTTACCTCTAGTAGAGTTTGATGTTATCCTGGGTATGGATTGGCTCTCTATTTACCATGCTAAGATTGAATGTATAGCTAATGAAGTTTCTTTTTAGAAAGGCTTTCAGTTTGTGTGCGATAATGAACCCTTACTGTTGATAACATATCAAGAGGCTGAGAAACATGCAAAAGATATAAATGAATGTTACCTTGCACATATTGTTGAAAACAAGGGAATTGTTCATATTAATGATGTGCCAGTGGTAAATGAGTATCTTGATGTTTTTCCTGATTAGTTTCCTGGAATAATACTAAATCAAGAAGTTGAGTTTACTATTGACTTAGTTCCGGATGCTATGCAAATTTCAAAACCCCCTTATCGAATGGCTCAAATTGAACTTCTAGAGTTGAATGAGCAATTGAAACATTTATTAGAGAAAGGATTCATTCGACCTAGAACATCACCATGGGGTGCTCTTGTTTTATTTGTTAAAAATAAATATGGTTCAATGAGACTTTGCATTGATTATAGAGCCTTGAATAACATCACTATTAAGAACAAATATCCTTTACCTCTTATCGATGATTTGTTTGATCAGCTCCAGGGAGCTTAGTATTTTTCAAAGATTGACCTGAGATCGGGGTACCATCTGCTGAAGGTAAAGGAATCAGATGTTCCGAAGACTGCATTTCTTATAAGATATGGCCATTATGAATTTGTAGTAATTCCTTTTGGGCTAACCAATGCACCAACTGTATTCATGGACTTAATGAATAGAATTTTCCATGAGTTCTTGGATAAGTTTGTGGTGGTTTTCATTGATGATATTTTGGTGTTTTCTAAAAGTAAATAGGAGCATGAAAGACATTTAAGGGTTATTTTGCATACCTTAAATGAAAAGAAATTATATGGGAAATTCAGCAAGTGTGAGTTTTGGTTGCATCAAATTTCTTTCCTTGGTCACATTGTTTCTAAATATGGGATAACTGTTGATCCGGAAAAAAAAAGGTTTTGATGAATGGCCATGACCCACAAATGTAACTGAGATTCGTAGATTCCTTGGTTTGGCAGGATATTACCGAAGGTTTGTTATAAATTTTTCACTGTTGTCTAGTCCAATGACTAAGATAACTCGGAAGGGTTTTAAGTTTATCTGGATAAAATAATGTGATGATCGTTTTCAGTAATTGAATAGAAGATTAGTGAATTCTCCAGTTATGGAACTACCTTCCATGAATGGTGAGTTTGTTATCTACAATTATGCTTCATTGAAAGGACTTGGTTGTGTCATAATGCAAAATGATCGGGTAATTTCTTAAGCTTCACGACAGTTGAAAATTCATCAGGTAAATTACCCTACAAATGATTTGGAATTAGCTACTGTAGTTTTTTCTTTAAAAATTTGGAGGCATCATTTGTATGGAGTAAAGTGTGAAATATATACCCATCACAAATGTTTAAAGTATATATTCACTCAGAAATAATTAAACATGAGACGGAGGAGATGGCTTGAATTAATCAAGGATTTTGATTGTACAATTCATTACCATCTGGGAAATGCAAATAATGTGGCTGATGCTTTGAGTCGAAAGTGTAATGCTTCATTAGAAATTTTGCGTTTGGAACGTACATTGGTTAAGGATTTTATGAACATTGGAATAGAAGTTGTTGGTGTAGGATGTTCTTCTATTTTGTTTCAGGTATCAAGGAAATATTCTGTATCAGACAGAATCAAGCAACCACAGAAGCAAGACAGTGAGTTTGCAGAAAAAGGTAGAGGTGGTTCAGAAGGGTAAGTTTCCTGAATTCAACATTGATAATGATTTCCTTTTGTGATTTGGGAAGAGATTGTGTGTTCCTTGTGATTCACAGTTGAAGAGAGAGTTGTTATGTGAAGCTCATAGTTCTCTGTTTTCAGTTCATCCTGGAAGTACTAAGATGTACAGAGATCTGCGGGAGTATTACTGGTGGGATGGAATCAAAAGAGATATTGCTGATTTTACTGTGAATTGTTTGACATGTCAATAGGTTAAAGAAGAGCGACATTTACTTAAAGGGATGCTTCAGGCTTTTCCAGTACCAGAATGGAAATGTGAGAATATATCCATGGACATCATTGTGGGATTGCCGAAGACACCTCGAGGTAATAATGCAATCTGGGTTACTGTTGATCTCTTGACTAAATCTGATCATTTCCTTTCTATACGGGATACTTTTTCCCTAGATCAACTTTCCTATTTGTATATTAAAGAGATAGTCAGGTTACATGGAGTTCCTCTCTCCATTGTATCTGACCATGACTTGAGGTTCACTTCTAACTTTTGGAAAGGCCTTGAGGAGTCGTTGGGTACTGAATTAAATTTTAGTACAGCTTTTCATCCTCAGTCAGATGGGAAATCAGAACGAACAATTCAGACTTTGAAAGATATGCTACATGCTTGTTCGATGGATTATCAGGGAAGTTGGGACCAACATCTTTCTTTGGTTGAATTTTCATATAATCACTGTTTTCATTCTAGTATACAGATGGCACCATTTGAGGCATTATATGGGAAGTAGTGTCGAACTCTAGATTTTTGGGATGAAGTGAGTGAAAGGAAGCTGATGGGACCAGAATTGGTAGAGGAGTTGGTAGAAAAAGGTCAAATGATATAGAAACACATGAGAACAGCTCAATGTAGGGATAAGAGTTATACGGACAATAGGAGGAAGGATCTCTCTTTTGAGGTCGGTGATCATGATTTTCTCAAAGTCTCACCATGGAAAAGTGTGATGCGATTTGGTAAGAAAGGAAAGATGAGTCAAACGTTCATTAGACCATATGAAATTCTAGAGAGAGTTGGATCAGTTGCTTACCGAGTGGCTTTACCACTGAGATTATCTTATGTACACAATGTTATTCATGTTTCAATGTTGAAAAAGTATATGCCAGATCCATCTCATGTTTTGAGTTCAGAGGTAGTTCAGCTGGGAGAGAACCTATCATATGAGGAAAAATCGGTATAGATTATTGACCACAGGGAGTAAATGTTACGGAATAAGGGGATTCATCAAGTAAAAGTTTTGTGGAAAACCAAATGGTTGAAGGGGCAACATGGGAATCTGAAAATGCTATGAGGGATAAATACCCCCATTTATTTTGATAAGTGAATAAATTACGGGGACATAATTTTATAAAGGGGGGATGGATGTAACATCCCAAGTAAGTAATTAATAATATATATTTTTATCTATGTCTATTAATGAATTAGATAGTTTTTAGAGGCTTAAAATGGGAATAAATCCAATCTTAAGCAAGGAATACACTAATATTTCTAAAAGATTGTTTTACTACCATTTAATGGAAAAACATTTTTAAATATATCTTTTGACAATTTTATAATCTCTATTTGTCAAAATAAACTTATTATTAATTATTGGGACATTGAAATTTACATTGGATAATTTTTTGGTATTTTTCTGACAATGTTCATTTTTTTAATGAATAGTGAAAAATACTGCATTTTACATCAAAACCGCTTTTTCATCTAATTTAATTATATGGTAAGATTATCTTTTGAATTTTTTTTAAAGTTAAATTAGAATATATTTTTACCATTTAATCCAATAGTGGTCGTTGGAATCAATTTCACATTGAAATTGGACATAAACTAGTGTTAGTCTTTTGATACTTATTATTTCATAAAAACACGTTATTTGCTCTGACAGTGGAAATTAATTATTAAATTAATTAATATAACATATATGTTTTGAATTTTGTAAAATAGACATCATTTTTGAATTCAGAATATCAAATATAGATTAGGGTGAAGTTTTGGTATTTTTCTGAAAACCTTCAATTTTTGATGAAGAGTGAAACCACTAAGTGGTACTTAAAAAAACTTATTTTTCGTTTAAATGAATTTTTACCACCTCTGTGTATTGAATATCAAAAATCTGACATACATGGTTTTCATTAATAAGAAAAATTTTGTTCTATTGGATTAAAATAATTTTTTGGTGAATAGTAACTTTTAGGTTTTTAATCCCGATTAGAGGTAATTAGTGTAATTTAAGGTAAAAATAATGTTTTAATAATATGAAATGACCTAGAAACATGTCCTACCCTTATTGGATGTGTCATGGACGACCAAGAAAATCCATGGGTCAACTTGGGGACCCCATAGAGCCACATTGGAAGGAAAATGACATTAATATCTTTTAATTTAATGTTAAAGTAAAAATTTCAAAAACATGAGTTATTTTACTAAAACAATTTTTACATGGGGTTATACAAGTCAGATTTTGTACTATAAAAAGTCATTTGAAAGCTAAAATGATTTCCTATATCATAGTCGTTTTTATATAATTTTTAGACATTAAATTAATTAAATTATATATGACATCATGATGATGCATCGATTACCCCATTATTTAACAATTTAAATACAATGAAAAGATAATGTAAAATCTAAGACCTACACTTGTGAAAATCCTATTGGTTGGGTATATTTAGAACCGTTATCACCTTATCCTCGAATTATTTCAATGTGGGACCTTTTAAATCCAAAACTAATTTTAATATAATGTAACATTTCTTTACATTTCAAGAGTGCCCCTCCTCTCCTTTTATAAAAGGCCCCCACCTCTACCTCCTTACCCACACTTCCAAAGCCTTACGCTCGGACAACCCCTGCCCATTTTGTCTCTCCACATCCCTATATAACTATTAGAAGCCTCACTTTTGTCATAAGTCTTCCCAAGGAATCCTTTGATCTCAAACCAAAGGGAGTTACCCGATTTTAAGGTAATGTCTTCACTTGAGTCCTTTTGTTTTATTTTGCTTCTCCAACCCCCTAAACTATTTTTATTCATTTCTTTTGTAACAACTCCAATATCTTCAATATACTAGGATTTTTTTTAAGAAGGATTCGAGCTACACTTACACACACCTACATCTAATTGTTAAAGAACATACAGTTTCCGTGGATGACGAATTTCTGCATCACGAAACGATGATTGTACAATATTCTTCTAACACCTTCAAAAGTGGCCATTAAGATGTCAATATATTTATATATGATATATAATAAGTTAATGTTTTCCTTAAGCTTCTGTATTTTTATTTTTTGGCATACCTTTATGGCTTCCATTATAGGTATACGCGATATCTTCATTTTAGGAAGTGCGGACTACCGCCCCCTCAAAGTGATTTGATTCGTTAATACCATATGTGGTACGTATAAAGGATATATTTAATGATATTATAAATGATACCATACTGGAATTAAAATACTATTATGTATAATTATGTATTAATTCCATTAAATATGAAATAGAAATGTAAGTAGCATTCATGCGTACGTACGACTTACCCTCTCCATGAACGGTGCATTTTATTTCTTACCTCTAACTGTTATGTAATATTATAAATGCATGAATGTAATGGATATATATGATATATATTATATATAAATCATGAATAAACTTCTTGATATAATGGATATTTTACCACATGAACAACATGTAATTATAAAGAGATTATTTTTTACTCAAGTACCAATGATCGTTAAAATGGCCGTTATTAACTTAAATAATAACATAGTGTTCATGACATGGTAATAATTGATATAAAATGAATAATGAACTTGAAAATGGTTCTTAATCAAGTAGAAATTAACTCAAGTTTATTATTCAGGAGATTAAAGAATGTTCGAGTCAAGTCAGACCCGAGGTATGGGACTTCATCTCAATCTCCTTTCATTGAAGCATATTTTGTTTTATACACAACCTTATTTTATACGGTGTATAAACCCTTTTGACTTTTAAGTTTATACAAAATGATTCTTTTTATATGAATCATTTACTAAATGAAAAAAGGGAATGTTTTTTTCGTATGTATGTGGCGACAATGACTTCTCCGCCACCGTGACCATTATTTGAGTTTTGGCTTCCTCTACAAGACATACCTACTTTTTAAAAGAAAAATAAATACCATGTTTTTACTTTTCTTTTATTTTGGTATTGAAAATGGTTTTCATAATGTTTTTATATAAATGTGTTGTATTTATATCTTGTGATTGAAAGGTGGAAATTCTATGTTTCCTTTATGCTTGTTTTATGTGATACGATTATGTTGTGGTTCTTGGGCATTATTATAAAGACAGGTGGTTCCGTGATAAACTAAGGGTTGGTGAGCCTAATATAGCTGTCCAATGGATTTGGTAACGCGAAGGGGTTAAACGTTAAGGTTTCACCAAATATATTTAGGGAATATACTGTGATGGGTATTCCAAACGTAACCAAGAGGGTTACTCCCTACGTAAAAATGTTATGAATGCCTCAAGTTACCTTTATGTATTTTGATTTCTATGATTTATTCTTGATTTGATGAGGTATGTTAATGTGCTTATGTTTTATGAGTAGAGTATTATTTCAATGATTCTTGTTTATACATGTACTCATATTTCCCTTCCATATTTTTAAATCCCTTACTGAGCTTTTTATGCTCATCCAAAGTTTTTGAAATGTTTCTCACAGGTCAAGGGAAGGGTACATGATATGATGATAGTGTCAAGAAAGTGTCAAGAAAGAATCCATGTTTTATTTTAAATATGTTTCCGTTGATGAGAAAAATGAATAATACCTTTTATGTAACCACTTTGTTTAAATGTGGAATGTAATGAAAGTTTTATGATCTAATTCTATAAAACTCTAAACTTTAAAAGATCCTCAATGTGTAATATTGTAATAACTCAAGATTAAGTAAGGTTTAAGGCTGGGGCCTTATATAGTGGCTTTGGAACTGTGATATCCTGTGATCAGGGAATGATGGTTGATGGTCAGGATTTTCTGGCTGCGGAAGGTGAGGCTACAGAAATTACAGAAGTTACAGCAGTGATGAAGGCAGTGCCACCTGCATTGAATCCCTCTATGAATAAAGTGTTTGAAACTCCAAAATTGAATCTTGGTTGTGGGATGTGGCCCCTGCCCGCGGTTAATGGAAATGGCCGACTATAGGTGGCTTCCTTTGTCACTCATAATCTGTTTGAGTTATTGGAGACCTAGAGGAATCCTCTTATAGAGGAAGATGTGTGAAGGCATGAGTCTGAAAATTTGCAGATTTTCCCTTATTCCCAGCCTGTAATGACTGAGGACCCTCTTATAAAGGGGACCTTCGATAACTGTGTCAGTGAACTTCCCCTTCAATGCCTTAACCCGATTGATGTGCAATCACAGTCCGCGGGAGGAGGTTGGTTGTCTCCTTCAGATGGTATGATGATTGGAGGAACTCATGGATGTCAAAATTTTTGTCCTGTGCACATCACTGGAAAATGTGGAAGTGTATCTGATAGTGACAAAGAGAAATTTAATGATGTTGCAAGAATATCCTATAGTGATATTGTTCAAAGTTAAAAGACTAAACTATATGCATTTTAAGGTGGAATGAATTATCCAGCAAAAAGGTGACCAATAAAAATATTTCTCATACCTACCAAACCCAATTACCACCAGATCAGCTACTACGAGGGGTAATTCATCGAGGGATGTTCTTGGTGTGAAGAAGGGAATGCTATCTCCCACGGCGTTTCCATCATTGGAAAAGATGAATCTAAGAAAGAAGTATGCTAAGGTTTTGAAACAATATGAATTCTCAGAGTGGGAATCAGCTACGAAGGATGAAACTTTTCATCAAGAATAAGGTGTTGGGGATGATTTCTATGATTTTTAATTGTATTCCTAATTGTGATTTTCCTTCTTTCTGTAATTTTTCTTTTTATTAATAAATGGTCAGTGGTTTACCTCTGGCTGAGCTTTCCTGGTATTTATAAGGGAAATATTATTTTTCATTTCTTTTTAGTTGGGAATTATTATACTCCAAAACCATAATATATATATTATATCATTAATGTGATTATCTACATTTATTTTTTTAATAAATTTTTCATTCGTATGGTTATTTGTTTTTTTATATAGTGAAAGGAAACATGTTTATCTCTCATCTGTAATGTTTCAAACTAAACCATTTTCTCCCTCTATTTAATTTTTTTTGTATATAAATAATCATTTCCATGTTTTCTTAAAATTAACTTATTATTTAACATATATATGTTTTAATAAAATTAATTTAATACCCAATATTATTATAATAGAGTTTTATTTATTTATTTTTTGATTTCTTTTACAACTTTCTTCACATGAAACACTGAGTTAAAATGTACCACAATATACTATTAAAAATATTATTATTTAATGTAATACTTATTCCCGAGACCTTGTATTGGAGGATATGAATAAAAAATTATTAAAAAGTTATGATTCACATATGTATAAAATATTTCATTTTGTAATTAATTAATTTGAAATAAAAATAGAAATCATTTGAAAATAAAGGTGAGGATTTTTTAAAATACTATTTTTTCATTATAATTTATTTTTATCTTAATATGTTAAATTTTACACAATTAATGAAAAATTTTAATGAAAATTATATATTATATATTCCATAATTTTTTTATCATTAATATATTAGTTTTTTAAATAATTATATAAGAATATATATCCAATTTTTGGCGTAAGAAGCTATTTACTAAAAAAACATCATGTTCTTGAAAATATTGTAATATAAACATCTACAAATTGTAGAAATTAAATAGAGAAAAATGTATTCAATATATTGAATTAGGATTAAGAAATTTATTATATAGTTCCCTTTTCTTTTTATTTATTATTATTAATAATGGTGGTAATTTTTATCACCTTAGTAAAGGGTAAATCAGGTCAAACTAGGTTAAAAATAAATGATAAGGTATAATTTTATCATCCAAATTACTATTGGATAATTTTTATTTTAATATTATCACCTTATTATTAAATTATAATTTATTTGTGAAGAACACAAAATACATTGAATATTCCTTAACATATTTTCTAGTATCATTTAAAATAAATCTCTTTAGATACTATTTTGTTAAATTTTTGATTTTAATGAAGTGATTTCACGGTTAAAAGGATATTTTCCTCATGAAAGTTTCAAAATAAAATTTCCAAGGAATTTTCATCATGGATTACATCCATTGATTTTACTTATGATTTATTAGGAATATTATATAATGATATTATCCTTATTACTATTTTCTATTGTTTCCGATTATGATGAAAATATATTTACGAAACACATTACGTTTATATTGGCTATTCTATGATGTATTTATGAAATGTTTCTAAAACCCATTACATTTAGACAACATTTTACATGATAAAATATTTATAAACCCCATTTCCTTTTCATGGATATGATAAATTGTATATTATATAGTTGAGTATATTTGTATTATTTTAATTATGTGATGGGTGGGATTATAATTATATATCCCTATAGTGAATTGGGTATGGATTTATATCTCTGGAGATAAACAATCCTTGAATAAGGAGTGAACATAATTAATTTGGGGACTCTTTCTACAATGATAGTCATAGAGTGATCATTTACTACTATGATGGAATTCGGAGTGAACTCAATCCACTTTGATATTCTTGTAAGTGATCCTTTACTAATAATGAAATAAATTTTCAATGCTTTTTGATATTATATAAATCTATCCATCTTTTCAATTTTATGATCTCAATGATCATGTTCATTGATTCCTTTACAATTCATGTCTTATTAACATCTAATATTTATTATATGAATCAATATTTTGATCTTTGATATGCATGGTATGGTTTTTGAATGTTATGATCATAATTTTATACCCTTATGATCATGATAAATTTATGTTATCATTGTTGTATCAATTTTTTTCCATTACTGAGAATCTGGGCACAAGCTCTATTATGTTTCCTTTCCCCATGTTATAATGAAGTTTTTACGTGTTATAACATTAATAAGGGAGGATGTTATGATTAAATTAGTTGGAGATGATGTACTTATAAAATGAACATATTTCTTATATGTCATAGTTTCCATGTATTTTAAACCTATGGGATTATGGTGTGAATTATATTTTTATCTAATTAAAATTCAACTAATAGGATTTAATATATTTTAATGAAATATATGGTTCACTGTACTAGGTATCAGAGAAAATTTATTTACCTTTAAAAAATGGGATGAGAAAAATTATTGAGAACTATAGGGATATGTCATAGTATAGGATACCATAATAATGCTTTGGTTATGATTCGGTATGACCAATTATAAAAATATGGTGTCCTATAATTAAAACAATGTTTCATGATTTATATATCCAATAATTTATTTTTTATGATTAAGTGGGTTTTCACCATATTAGTTTTTTTATTCAATGGATGACACCTAATGTAATTATGTTGATGTTAAATGTGAGAGATAATGAAATGATTTCCCTCTTGAGAATCCAAATACTAAGGGATTTGGTATGAAAAATCTCATTATGATGATTATAAAACATTCTCATTAAATGAAACATGATGAGATTCCAAATAAGAAATGGAGGCAACACAGTTCTTTTATGTATTTCAGGAGTAAAATATGAGTTCTTTTAGTGGGTATTATGATCCACAAGCTACAAATAAGTGGATAAGTACAAATGAAAATAGATTTTCTAATATTCAATGTTAAAAAAATGAAAATGTTATTCTAGTTTTTTATCATTTTAAAGGAGAATAAGATCAATAGTTGATTCATAAAAAAAACATGATGCAACTAGAAAAATTGAATCCATAGAGTGGGATGAGTTCAAGAGATTATTTTTCAACATGTAAATTCTCCATATTATATATATGGATATTGATAAATAATACATTGAGATGAAGAATAGTTATGATGGTTATTTTGGTAAATCTATGGTAAATTTCATAAGAATTGTGAGGTTCACATATTGTATTGTCATCCAAACTGAACATGGGAGTGATTGATTATTTAGTGACATAAAACTGAGTCTCTAAAGGAAGTTATCAATAATAAAATTCATAATCTATGAAGAAATCATTTGATGTTATTTTTTAATTAAATTAGGAGTTATTTTATTATACAAAAAAGGAGGGTAACAACAATGCCAGGGAGTCATATAGTAGTGGACGCCAAGTGAATCCTATATAGAAAACAAGATACACTTGAGGGGAAACAGACCCATACTAGAGAATATAATACTAGGTTAATTCTAATTAACCTTGTAAGATATACAATCATCTGTAAAAAGTACCTTAAATTCATGTGTTGTTCACATTTTCACAATCGATGAGGTTTATACATCAACATACAGGATAAATAATGGACTAGTGGAACTCATACCTTCCTTAGAGAGAATCACAAAAAACCATGGAGTCAGATTAAATTAAAGTAATATAGATACCAATGGAATGAAAAATATATGAACCATTGAGTAAGTAATGTATCTCATCCATAAGGTATTTTCGATGTACATATAAACTACTGAAGGATATGACCACCAATCTATTAGAGTACTAAGAAAAAACAACCAATCATGATATCAGAACTATATGATCCATCAATATTATTATTTATCCTCTTATAGTGTGGCTTCTAGCATACCCATATTCATAATCGAGACATCCTTTGAAATGTAGGGGTTTTTATACTACTACTCATGATCATCCTCAAGGAATATAAAATCCCCAAATTCTTAAGGAGTGATCCAAAATTATCTTCTTGCATATGAACCTAATTTTAATGTCAATGATTATCCTAGAGGTTCTATCCACCTATTCATTTTTTATGGAAGTCCAAATTCACTTGAATCGGGTATACAAGACTATATCTCTCTAATTTTGTTCGGGACCATTCAACATCATGCCCGAGAACCATGCAAGAGAGAACATAAAACTATTTCTCTATTGGTGGTTGATTCTAATGAGGTCAACAAATCCACTCCACACATCACGTACCAACTCACTCCCAAAAAAACAACTGGTTAATTTGTTCTTCATTGGGAATACTACAAAATTTACATTTTGAAACTACATAGCCTCCCAATCGAATGAAGTTAACAAATCTACTCCACACATCACGTACCCAATCATAATTTGTTCTTAAATCAGTTCCATACTTTCCAAAAATAATGTTACCCCAAATATATCTCCCTTACATGGCCACCCATTCCAACTTGTATTAAAGGCTATGCATGGTACCATAAAAAATTTGATGACCAATTCCCCTACCTAAATTGGCTTGGAATGTATTTCCAAAGAGGTCCAATGGTAGTGTCCCTCTGTGTGAGTATCCTAGATAAAGGACTTCATGATTTTTTCATTGTTTTGAATATCCAATTTGGGGATTTTTAGAACATAGAGTTTTTATCGGGATAGAAGTAAGAACACAGTTTACCAAATTTATCCAACCACCAAAAGAAAAAAAATATATCATCCAATTGTTAATCTGACCAGTAATTTTGGTGAATATAGTTTCAAATTGAATAATTTATAGGGTTACATGATAGATTCAAATTCCCAGGTAATCCATGTGAAAGGATTTCCTCTTAACCATCAGAAGGTCTTCAATACATATAACCTAACTGTATGAGTAGGAGTTAAAAATATATACACATCGTTTCTCATAACCAATGCATTGAACGCTCCAAATAAAATATTCCTCTATAAATTTCATGACACCCTAGATGGATCTCATACTTCCTTTGATGAATATTATGATGCAATTTTATAAAATAATGTGAGAACACTACTACCCATATTCCCTTTAACAGCATGAAAATCTTCTTTTAACAGTTCTAAAAAGTGATGTTAAACACAACAATGATAGGGTATAAGGCCACATCCTTAAACATCACTTAATGTTGAGTTACTCCATGAATAAACGTTGAGGATCTTTTCAGGATTAGTGTTTTAGAGAATTAGATCATAAAACATGCATTACATTCCACATTTAAACAAAGTGGTTACATAAAAGAGACTATTCATTTTTCCCATCATCGGAAACATATTTAAAATAAAACATGGATTCTTTCTTGACACTTTCTTAACATTATCATCATATCATGTACCTTTTCCTTGACCTGTGAAAAATATTTCAAAAACTTGGGATGAGCATAAAAATCTCAGTAAGGGATATAAAAATATGGAAAGGAAACATGGGTAGATATATACATAAGAATGAAATCATACTTTACCCATAAAACATAAGAACATTAACATACCTCATCAAATCATGAATAAATCATATAAATCATAATACATAAAGGTAACTTGAGGCATTCATAACATTCTTATGTAGGGAGTAACCCTCTTGGTTACATTTGGAATACCTATCACAGTATATTCCCTAAATAACTTCGGAGAAACCTCAACATTTAACCCCTTCACGTTATCCAATGAATTAGAGATCTATATCGGGCTCACCTGCCCTTAGTTTATCATGGAACCACCCGTCTTCATAATAATGCAAAAGAACCATAACATAATCATATCACATAAAACATGCATAAAGGAAACATAACATTTCCACTTTTCAAACACAAGATATCAATACAACACATTGAATATAAAAACATTATGAAAACCATTTTCTATACCAAAATAAAATAAAAGTAAAACATGGTATTTATTTTTCTTTTAAAAATAATGTATGGCTTATAGAAGATGCTGAAACTCAAATAATGGTCATGGCGGCGGAGAAGTCATTGTCGCCGCACACATACGAAAAAAAATTCCCTTTTGTCGTTTAGTAAAACTATTTGTATAAAAAGATTCCTTTTGGATAAACATAAAATTAAAAGGGGTTTATACACCGTATAAAAGTAGGTTGTGTATAAAGCAAAGTATGACTCAATGAAAGGATATTGATACGAAGTCCCATACCTCGGGTCCGACTTGACTCGATCGTTCTGTAACGTCCTGAATAATAAAATTGAGTTAATTTCTACTTTCTTAATAACCTTTTTCAAGTTCATTATTCCTTTTATATCACTTATTACCATGTTATGAACACTATGTTATTCTTTAAGTTAATAATGGTCGTTTTGTCGATCATTGGTACTTGAGTCAAAATTAAACTCTTTATAATTACAACTTGTTCATGGGGTAAAATATCATTTATATACAGAATTATATTCAATATTTAGATATCATATATGTCATATATATCTAGTATATACAATAATTAATAATATAACATAACATTTAGAGGTAAGAAATGAAATGCACCATTCATGGAGACGGTAAGCCGTACGTATACATGAACGCTATATCCATTTCTATTTCATATATAATGGAATTAAAAAATAATGATACATAATATTATTATAATTACAGTATTTTATCATATATAATATCATTAAATCTATCCTTTATATGTACCACATCTGGTATTAACGAATCGAATCACTTTGAGGGGGCGGTAGTCCGCACTTCCTAAAATGAAGATATCGCGTTTACCCATAATGAATACCATAAAGGAATGCCATAAATGAAAAATACAGAATCTTAAGTAAAACATAAACAAATTTTATATCATATATAAATATAGTGACATCTTAATTTCCCCCTTTGATGGTGTTATATGAGTGTTGTACAATCATCGTTTCGTGAGGCAGAAATTCGTCATCCACAGAAACAGTATGTTCTTTAACCATTAGATGTTGGTGTGTGTAAGTGTAGCTCGAATACTTCTTATAAAAACATCCAATTATATTTAAGATACTGGTTTTGATACAAAATAAAGGAATAAAAAGAGTTTATAGGGTTGGATAAGAAAAATAAAACATAAGAACACAAGAGAAGACACTGCCTTTAAAACGGGTAACTCTTTTTGATTTGAGATCAAAGGCTTCCTTGAGAAGACTTGTGCCCAGAGTGAGGCTTCATGGAGTAAGAGAGGGATGCGGAGAGACACAATGGGTAGGGTTTGGTCGAGGAAAAGGCTTGAGAGGTGTTGGTAATGTGGTAGAGTTGGGGGACCTTTTATAAGAGGAGTGGAGGGGCACTCTTGGAAAGTTATAAAATGTCACTTTATTATAAAATGATTTTAGGATTTAATAGGTCCCAAAATTATATATTTCGAGTATAAGGTTATTATAGTTCGAAATACACCCATCCAATAGGTTTTTGACATGTGTAGGTCTTAGATTTTATATTATCGTTTTATTCTTTTCAATTGTTAAATAATGAGGTAATCGCTGCCTCATCATGGTATCATAAATAATTAAATTTATTTAATGTCTAAAAATTATAAAAAAAATATCAGGATGTAGGAAATATTTTTATCTTTTTAATGAATATTTATAGTAAAAAATATGTCTTGTATAACCCCATTTAATTTTGTTTTAGTAAAACAACTCATGTTTGTGACATTTTTATTTTAACTTTAAATAAAAAGGTATTAATGTCATTTTCCAACCAAAGTGACTCCATGGGGTCCCCTAGTGGACCCATGGATTTTCTTTGTCGTCCATGTCACATTAAATAAGGGTAGGACATGTGTCTAGGTAATTTCATATTAATAAAACATTATTTTTACCTTAAACTACACTAATTACCTCTAATAGTGATTAAAAACTTAAAAGTTACTATTCACCAAAAAATTATTTTAATCCCATTGAACCACATTTTTCATCATAATGACAACCATGTATGTTGGATTTATGAAATTTAAAACACAGAGGTTGTAAAAGTTAATTTAAACGGAAAATCAGTTTTTTATATGTACCACTAAGTGGTTTCACTATTCATCAAAAATTGAAGTTTTTCAGAAAAATATCAAAACATCACCCTAATATATATTTGATATTCCGGATTTAAAAATGATTCCCCTTTTAAAAAATTTAAAACATATAAGTTACATTAATTAATTTTAATAATTAACTTCCGTTGTCATAGCAAATAGCGTGTTTTGATGAAACAAGAAGTATCAAAAGATTGACACTAGTTTAAGTCCAATTTCAAAGTGAAATTAATTCCAATGACCACTATTGGATTAAATGGTAAAAATATATTCTAATTTCACTTTAAATCCAATTTAAAATATAATCTAATCATATAAATATATTATATTAAAAAGAGGTTTTGAATTAAAATACAACATTTTTCACTATTCATTAAAAAAATGAACTTTATCGGAAAAATACAAAAAATTCACACAAAGTAAATTTGGATGTCCCAATTCTAAAGAAGAATTTTATTTGGTCTAGTATAATGTATAAGAGTGACCAAAACTATATTTATATACGGTTCACAATCAAAAGGCGATAAGTCGACCTTTAGTGAATGTTAGGGTATATATGCCTAAAATTGAATTCTTTTCGTATTTTAAGACTTTATCCATTGTTGGATAAATGTAAAAACATTTAACAAACATATATAATCATATTTTAGTTATTTCCATTCATTCCCGCCAATACAATGACTATGTGTTAACTACCATTTTAAATTATATTATTTTACTACTAGTATGCAACGTAAGTTTTCAAAGAAACTCTTTGTTGCGTATCGGGTACGCTATCGAACATAGCAACCCCTTTGAAGTAAAATTAATATTTAATTCATAAATATTAATAAAAATTAAAATAATTCATTCTTTATTTACCTGGGATGTTACATCCTTCCCCCCATTTTGGGAATTGCGTCCTCGCAATTTTATTCACTTATCAAAATAAATGGGGGTATTTATCCCTCATAGCATTTTCAGATTCCCACGTTGCCTCTTCAGCCATATGGTTTTTCCATAAAACCTTTACCTGGTGAATTACCTCATTCTACAACACTTTCTCTCTATGATCAATTATCTGGACTGGTTTTTATTCATAAGAGATATTTTCTTCCAACTGAACTACCTCTGGGATCAAAAAATGAGATGGATCTGGCATATAATTTCTCAACATCGAAACATGAAAAACACTGTGTACCTGAGATAAACTCGGAGGTAAAGCCACTCGGTAAGAAACTGATCCGAATCTCTCCAGAATTTCATATTGTCCAATGAACCTTGGACTCAGCATTCCATTCTTACCAAATCGCATCACACTTTTCCATGGTGAAACTTTGAGAAAAACATGATCTCCTACCTCGAAAGATAGATCCTTTCTCCGGTTATCCGCATAACTCTTCTACATGCTTTGATCTATTCTCATGTGTTTCTGTATCAGCAGAAATTTTTCTACCATCTCTTCTAAAAATTCTGTTCCCATCAACTTCCTTTCACCCACTTTATCAGAGAAAGCTGGAGTTCGACACCGCTTCCCATATAATGCCTCAAATGGTGCCATATGTATACTAGAATGAAAACTGTTATTATAAGAAAACTCAAACAATGAAAGATGTTGGTCCCAACTTCCCTGATAATCCATCGAACAAGCACGTAGCATATCCTCCAATGTCTGAATTGTTTATTCTGACTGCCCATCTGACTGAGGATGAAAAGTTGTACTAAAATTTAATTCAGAACCCAACGACTACTGAAGGCCTTTCCAAAAGTTAAAAGTGAACCTGGGATCACGATCAGATATAATGGATAGAGGAACTCCATGTAACCTGTATATCTCTTTAAGATACAAACAGGAAAGTTGATCTAGGGAAAAAGTATCTCGTATGGCAAGGAAATGATCAGATTTAGTCAAGCGATCAACAATAACCCAGATTGAATTATTACCTCGAGGTGTCTTCGGCAATTCCACAATGAAGTCCATGGATATATTTTCCCATTTCTACTCTAGAACTGGTAAAGGATGAAGAATCCCTTTCAGTAACCGCCTTTCTTCTTTAACATGTTGACAAGTCAAACACTTCACAGTAAAATCAGCAATATCTCTTTTCATTTTATCCCACCAGTAAAACTCTTGATGATCTTTATACATCTTAGTACTTCCAGGATGGACTGAGAATAGAGAACTATGAGCTTCACATAACAAATCTCTCTTCTACTGTGAATCACACGGCACACACAATCTCTTCCCAAATCGCAAAACAAAATCATTATCAATATTGAATTCAGGAAACTTACCCTTATGAACCAGCTCAACCTTTTTCTACAACTCGCTGTCTTGCTTATGTGATTTCTTAATTCTGTCTGATAGAGAGGATTTTACTGATACCTGAAACAAAATTGAAGGACATCCTGCACCAACAACTTCTATTCCAAAGTTCATCAAAGCCTTAACCAAAGGATCACATTCCAAACACAACATTTCTAATGATGCATTACTTTTTCAACTCAAAGCATTATCCACTTTATTTGCTTGTCCCAGATGGTAATGAATTGTACAATCATAATCCTTGATTAATTCTATCCATCTCCTCTATCACATGTTCAATTCTCTCTAAGTGAATATATATTTTAAACTTTTGTGATCGGTATATATTTCACACTTTGCTCTATACAAATGATGCCTCAAAATTTTTAAAGCGAAAACAACAGCAGCTTATTCGAAATCATGTGTAGGGTAATTTACCTCATGAGTTTTCAATTGTCATAGATCATAAGCAATTACCTGATCATTCTGCATTAAGACGCATCAATGTCCTTTCAATGAAACATCACTTTAGATAACAAACTACTTATTCCTGGAAGGTAGTGCCAAAACTGAAGCATTCACCAATCATCTTTTCAGTTTCTGAAAAAAATCATCACATTACTTTGTCCAGATAAACTTAACACCCTTCCGAGTTAGCTTAGTCATTGGACTAGATAACTATGAAAAATTTCTAACAATCCTTCGGTAATAGCCTGCCAAACCAAGGAAGCTACGAATCTCAGTTAAATTTGTGGGTCTTGCCTATTCTTCAACAACCGTTGTTTTTGTAGGATCAATCGTTATCCCATATTTAGAAACAATATGACCAAGGAAAGAAATTTTTTGTAACCAAAACTCTCACTTTCTGAATTTCCCATACAATTTATTTTCATTGAAGGTTTGAAAAATAACCCTTAAATGTATTTCATGCTCCTCTTTACTTTTAGAAAACACCAAAATATCATCAATGAAAACAACCACAAACTTATCCAAGAACTCAGGGAAAATTCTATTCATTAAGTCCATTAATACAACAGGAGCATTGGTTAGCCCAAAAGGCATCACTACATATTTATAATGTCCATATCTTGTACAAAATGCGGTCTTCGGAATATCTGCTCCATTTACCTTCAACTCATGGTACCCCGATCTCAGGTCAATCATTGAGAAATACTGAGCTCCATGGAGCTGATCAAACAAATCATCGATATGAGGCAAAGGATATTTTTTCTTAACATTGATATTATTCAAGTCTCTATAATGAATGCAAAGTATGATAGAACCATCTTTCTTTTTAACAAATAAAACTAGAGCACCCTATGCTGATGTGATAGGTCGAATGAAACATTTATCTAATAAATCTTGCAATTGCTCCTTCAACTCTAAAAGTTCAATTTGATCCATTCGATAAGGGGGTTTTGAAATTGAGTTACCATCAGGAACTATGTCAATAGTAAACTCAACTTTCTGATCTGGTATTATTCCAGCCAACTCATCAGGAAAAACATCAGGATACTCATTTACCACTGGAACATCATTAATCTGAACAGTTCCCTTGTTTTCAACAATATGTGCAAGGTAACATTCATTTCTATCTTTTACAAGATTCTCGGCCTCTTGATACATTATCCACAGTAAGGGTTCATTCTTGTACACAAAATGAAAGTCTTTCTGAAAATAAACTTCTTTAACACTATAGTCAATCTTAGCATGGTAAATATAGAGTCAATCCATACCCAGGATAACATCAAACTCTACTAGAGGTAAAAAAATGAGGTTTGTAAGTAGGTTCTTTCCACAGATAAGGATAGGAAGATTCTTATAAATTCTTTTTGCCTCAACATTTCCCCAATGTGTTTTTACCAAAAGTTCAGGAGTCATTTCATGATATGGTATTCCAATTTTACTAGAAATGTTTTCCGAGATGAAAGAATGTGTAGACCCCGAATCAATCAACTCACTGGAATAATCTGAAAAAACAAACAAAGTACCTGATACAATCCAATTTGATGGCCTGACATCTGCTGAAGTAGTTGCAATGGATTTCACCACCCCTTTTCTGCTTGTAGTCTAACTGCTTCCCATCACTCGAGCTCTTTGTCGGACACTCGTTTGCATAGTGACCCATCTCATTTCACTTAAAACATTTCACTAAGTACAAATCAAATTTGGTATTACCATCACCCTGATCTTTTTCAGTGCAATAACGAGCCTTATGTCCTATATTACCACATCGTTAGGACTTCCCAGATTTCAGAAGACATTTCCCAGCATTCCTTTTACCACATTTATCACAAATTGGAAACTTAGTTTTCTTACCTTCAGTCCTTTTTGAAGAATTATTTCTTTTCTCCTGCCACCTCAGTCTCATCAGCTACTGGTTGTTATAGAACACTTGATCATCGGCAAACTCCACTTCCACATTCTCAGCACATCAAACAAGCTTGTCATAACTTTTGAACTCACGAGAAGCCAATGCCCATCGATATTTTGGCTTTAATCCTGAGTAAAAACGATTGATTTTACTATCATGGTCTCATATAAAATTTAGAGCATACCTTGCCAACCGAGTGAACCTCTCTACATAGGTAGCCACTGAGTCTTCCTCTTGCCCCAATTCCAAGAATTGTTTTTCCATCCTAAGTCGAACAGCCTTAGTAAAATAATTCTCATGAAACATACCTTTGAATTCATCCCAGTCAAGATCATCAATCTCATCAGCATCCCTAATATTTTTAACCATCGACCACCACAAATCTGCTTCACCCTACAAACGGTAAATAGAAAGACTATCCTTTTGATTGTCTGAACACCCCATGACTTCGAAAATCTTCTCCAGTGATTTAATCTACCATTAAGCAAGAACAGGGTCAGATGATCCTCTAAATGATGGGGGATGTTTCCTCATTAAATGTTCCACCACTAACATGTTCCTCTGCGGTTGATCTGGACGATCTCATGCATGGATACCACCACCATTTATCGCTTGAGTCAACTACACCATTACTGCAACAAACTGTTCAGTTCCAATTCCGACCATATCAGGATGACGATTCGGAAGGTTATTTCCTTCTGTATGCCTTCCTACCACTGCTTCCCTGTTTCCTCTGTGGAAATCCATTCTGAACAAACATGTCTTAGATGAAGCAACATGGTAATCTTAAAATGCTATATCATTTCAATTTGACCATAAAAAATATATTTTTGGATAATCATTTAATAGAATTCTAACTCCTAAAGTTATCTAAACCGACCTATGATACCAACTATATGGCCCCAGCCTTAAACATCACTTAATCTTGACTTACTTCAAGAATACACGTTGAGAATATTTTCAGGTTTAGAGTTTTAGATAATTAGATCATAAAACATGCATTACATTCCACATTTAAAAAAAGTGGTTACATAAAAGAGAGTATTCATATTTCTCATCTACGGAAACATATTTAAAATAAAACATGGATTCATTATTGACACTTCCTTGACACTATCATCATATCATGTGCCTTTCCCTTGACCTCTGAAAAACATTTCAAAAACTTGGGATGAGCATAAAAATCTCAGTATGGGATATAAAAATATGGAAAGGAAACATGAGTACATATATACATAAGAATTAAATCATAAATTACCCATATAACATAAGCACTTTAACATACCTCATCAAATAATGAATAAATCATAGAAATCATAAGACATAAAGGTAACTTGAGGCATTCATAACATTCTTACGTAGGGAGTAACCCTCTTGGTTACGTTTTGAATACCCATCACAGTATATTCCCTAAATCCCTTCGGAGAAACCTCAACGTTTAACCCCTTCGTGTTACCCAATTCATTGGAGAGCTATATTGGGCTCACCCGCCCTTAGTTTTTCATGGAAACACCCGTCTTCAAAATAATTCCCAAGAACCATAACAAAATCGTATCACATAAAACATCCATAAAGGAAACATAACATTTCCACTTTTCAATCACAAGATATCAATACAATACATTGATATAAAATCTTTATGAAAACCATTTTCAATACCAAAATAAAATAAAAGTAAAACATGGTTTTTATTTTTCATTTAATTAAAGGTATGGCTTGTAGAGGAAGCCGAAACTCAAATAATGGTCACAGCGGTGGAGAAGTCGTTGTCGCTGCATACGAATGACAAAAACATTCCCTTTTGTCATTTGGTAAAACTATTCGTATAAAAACATTCCTCTTGGATAAATGTAAAAGTCAAAGGGGTTTATACACAGTATAAAATTAGGTTGTGTATAAAACAAAATATGCCTCAATGAAAGGAGATTGACATGAAGTCCCATACCTCAGGTCCGACTTGACTTGATCATTCTTTAACGTCCTGAATAATAAACTTGAGATAATTTATACTTTATTACGAACCTTTTTCAAGTTGATTATTTCTTTAATATCACTTATTTCCATGTTATGAATACTATGTAATTATTTAAGTTAATAATGGTCTTTTTGTCGATCATTGGTACTTGAGTCAAAATTAAAATCTTTATAATTACAAGTTGTTCATGGGGTAAAATATCAATTATATACAGAATTATATTCAAGATGTATATATCATATATTTCATATATATCCAGTATATACATGAATTTATAATATTACATAAAATTTAGAGGTAAGAAATGAAATGCACCGTTCATGGAGACGGTAAGCCGTACGTACGAATGAACGCTACTTCAAATTCTATTTCATATTTAATGGAATTAAATCATAATGATACATAATAGTATTATAATTGTAGTATTGTATCATATATAATATCATTAAATCTATCCTTTATACATACCACATGTGGTCTTAACGAATCAAATCACTTTGAGGGGGCGCTAGTCTGCACTTCCTAAAATGAAGATATTGCCTTTACCCATAATGGAAACTAGAAAGGAATTCCATAAATGAAAAATACAGCAGCTTAAGTAAAGCATACACAAATAATATATCATATATAAATATAGTGACATCTTAATGTCCACCTTTAATGGTGTTATATGAGTGTTGAACAATCATCGTTTCGTGAGGCAGAAATTCCCCATCCACAGAAACAGTATGTTCAATAACCATTAGATGTAGGTGTGTGTAAGTGTAGCTCGAATACATCTTATAAAAACATCCTAGTATGTTGAAGATACTGGTGTTCTTAAAAAATAAATTAATAAATAGAGTTTATAGGTTTGGAGAAGCAAAATAAAACATAAGAACATAAGAGAAGACACTACCTTTAAAATAGGTAACTCGTTTGGATTTGAACTCAAAGGCTTCCTTGGGAAGACTTCTGCCCAAAGTGAGGCTTCAAAGAGTAAGAGAGCTATTTGGAAAGACAAAATGGGCAGGGGTTGGCCGAGTCAAAGGCTTGAGAGGTGTGGGTAAGTTGGTAGAGGTGGGGTCCATTTATAAGAGGATAGGAGGGGCACTCTTGGAATGTTATAAAAGGTCACTTTATTATAAAATTCTTTTCAGATTTAAAAGGTCCCAAAATTATATATTTCGAGTCTAAGAAGATAAGAGTTCTAAATCCACCCATCCAATAGGATTTTGACATGTGTAGGTCTTATATTTTACATTATCTTTTTTTAATTGTTAAATAATAAGGTAATCGCTGCATCATCATGGTATCATAAATAATTTAATTTAATTAATGTCTAAAAATTATAAAAAAATATCATGATGTAGGAAATCTTTTTATCTTTCTAATTAATATTTATTGTAAAAAATATGGCTTGTATAACTCCATTTTAAAATTGTTTTAGAAAAACAAATCATGTTTGTGACATTTTTATTTTAAGTTTAAATAAAAAGGTATTAATGTCATTTTCCTACCAAAGTGGATCCATGGGGTCCCCAAGTTGAACCATGGATTTTCTGGGTCGGCCCTGAGACATCGAATAAGGGTAGGTCATGTTTCTAGGTCATTTCATATTATTAAAACATTATTTTTACCTTAAACTACAATAATTACCTCTAATCGCAATTAAAAACTTAAAAGTTACTATTCACCAAAAAATTATTTTAATCCCATTGAACAACATTTTACTTCTTAATGAAAACCATGTATATCAGATTTTTGAAATTCAAAACATAGAGGTGGTAAAATTTCATTTAAATGGAAAATCAGTTTTTTATAAGTACCACTTAGTGGTTTCACTATTCATCAAAAATTGATATTTTTCAGAAAAATACCAAAACTTCACCCTAATCTATATTTGATATTCCGGATTCAAAAATGATGTCAATTTTAAAAAATTAATAACATATAAGTTAAATTAATTAATTTAATAATTAATTCCCGCTGTCAGAGAAAATAGCGTGTTTTTATGAAACAATAAGTATCAAAATATTGACACTAGTTTAAGTCCACTTTCAAAGTGAAATTAATTTCAACGACCACTATTGGATTAAATGGTAATAATATATTATAATTGAACTTTAAATCTAATTCAAAAGATAATATAATAATATAAATAAATTATATTAAAAAGCGGTTTTGAGTAAAAATACAACATTTTTCACTATTCATTAAAATAATGAACTTTATCGGAAAAATACCAAAAATTTACCCTAAGTAAATTTTTATGTCCCAATTATAAAGAAGAATTTTATTTAGTCCAATATAATGTATAAGAGTGACCAAAACTATATTTATAGAGAGTTCGCAATCAAAAGGCGATAAGTCGACCTTTAGAGAATGTTAGAGTATATATGCCTAAAATTAAATTCTTTTCGTATTTTAAGCCTTTATCCTTTATTGGATAAATTTAAATACATTTAACGAAACATATATAATCATATTATAGTTATTTCCATTCATTCCCACCAATACAATGGCTACATGTTAACTACCATTTAAAATAATATTATTTTATTACTAGTGTGCAACGTAAGATTTTAAAGAAACTCTTTGTTGCGTATCGGGTACGCTATCGAACATAGAAACCCCTTTAAAGTAAAATTAATATTTAATTAATAAAAATTAATAAAAATGAAAATGATTTATTCTTTATTTACTTGGGATGTTACATAGGGGGTCCTCTTTTATGATCATTTTTTTTGAAACTAATAAAGGCCAAGACGCCTACAATATGTTGTTAATATAACATCACACATAGAAGAGGAAACATGTAATTTCAAATACTATATACAAACTATAATTTCATAAAATTCTATAATTTCAAACAATGTTATATTCATTTAGTTGACATCATGAATTCAAGCATTTCCACACATGGTATATACAATTTAAAAATTCTATTTACATCTCAAACAAATTTTTTTATATAAATACAATTACAATTTTTCAAAAAATATTCTAAAACATTAATATGTAATATTTTGAAACTTGTGATCCACTCTAAAAAATGTCTTCCTGTGGTATCAGTTGTCTAACAAAACATCTTAGCGTGAGTAAAATATTCCTCCCATACTAGAAAACAAATATTATGTTAGTAATACTATAAATAAATAAATTAAACATTAATATGAATGAATACATTAATAAAATGTAAATATTTAATAAAAATTTCACATTTTTAGTTATACCGGTTAAACCATGCATCTCATTGTGGAGGATCTAATTTCAACAGGTCAAAAATGAGTTATGGATCATTGTAAGAAAATTTCAAAACACTATGAATGTGTTTTCTATGTTTTGATTATATCACTTATTCTTTTACTAAAATTAATGTCAATTTTAATTAAAGACAAATTTTTTGTTATACTAGCCAAATCATGTGTTGGATTGAGGAATGGATGATTCTTACCAATCAAAAATTATGGATGGATCATTTTCATAATGTATTAGAATAATTTGAATGTTTTTTCTTGGTTTTTATTATGTCACCAGAGTTTAATAAAATGACATTTCAAACTGGAAGTGTGCATCATGATTCATATTAGTTGTATCATGTGTCTGTTTTATGTGAGACTTCTTTATCCAATCAAAAATGACATAGGAATCATTTTCCTAAATTTTCATGTTTATCAGAGCATGTTTTCTTGGTTTTTAGTGACTGGCATATTTTGAACTAAAATGTCAATTTTAAAATAATATCAAACACTTTTATTTATATTGGTCAAACTATGCATCATATTGAGGTTAGGATGACTCCTACACATCAAAAATAACTCATGGATCAATCTCATATTGTATAAAAACAATCCAAAATAATTTAAATAGTTTTATGTATCTCACTTGTTGTTTTTACATAAATTAATGTCAATTTTAAATAAAAAGCGACATTTTTATTTATATTGGCCACATTGTGCATTGGATTGAGTTAAGGCCAATTCCTACACATCAAAAATGACTAATATATAATTTTCAAAAAATATAAAAATAATATGAATGTGTTTTCCTGGTTTTCAATATGTCACGAGTTATTTTTACTTTTATTACTGTTAATTTTAAATTAAAAGGGAAAATTTTAGTTATACCGGCCATACTGTGTGTCATATTGAAGTGAAACTAATTCCTACATATCAAGAATGACTAATATATATTTTTCATAAAATATGAAAATAGTTTTAAAGTGTCTTCTCAGTTTTCATTATGTCACTTGTTATTTTACTAAAATTAATATCAATTTTTAATAATGACATATTCGGAGTTATACTGGACATACCATGAATTTCATGGAGGCACACATGATTTATACCTATCAAAAATTACTAATGGATCATTTTCCTAAAGTATAAAAATAATATGAGTGTATGTTTTCAGTTTTTAGTATATCACTTGTGTTTTTTTACTAAAATGTCATTTCGAACATGAAACACACATTATGAGTCATATCGATAGAATCGCTTATCAGTTTGAAGTGAGACTGATTCATACACATCAAAAAATGACTCATTAATCGTTTTTCTAAATTATCAATACAATCAGAATGTGTTTTATGGGTATTTGGTTAGTGACACGTTTTGAACTAAAAAGTCAATTTAAAATTGAAAAGAGTAATTTTTACTCATATCGGTCACACCGTGAGTCAGATTGAGGTTAGGATGAGTCATACACATCCAAAATTCTTCTTGTATTGTTCTACGAAAGTATCAAAACAATCTAAATGAATTTTATTTATTTTAAATATTTTAATTTTTTTAATTAAATTAATGTTAATTTAAAATAAAAAGAGACACATTGAGTTATACTGTCTACACTCGACATCAGATAGAGGTGTAGATGAGTCCTACACATAAAATATGAACAATAGATCATTTTCGTAAAATATAAAAACATTATAACTATTTTTTTCTTGGTTTTTTACTAATTGTTTTTATTCATATTAATGCCAATTTTAAATAAAACGATATTCTATTAGTGATACTGGTCACCATTTATTTTTATCTCAGTTTAGAGTAGGTAAAATGATGAAAAAAATGATGAATTACATAAGCACTTTGAATTCATATTTATATATTCTTGACCCATTACCTTATTTTCATTATCTTAGTTATGGCCTTGATGTCTAATCTCTCACAAGCATGATCAGTTTTGATGAAATTGTACGAACTCAAACAAAGTAATCCACCTATATTAGAAAAAAACTATTATGTGAGTAATACTAAAAATAAATAGATAAACCATAAATATGAAACAATTCACTACTTCTAGGTAAGTCACATATACATGCTATTTGTGTACATTGTTCAATCAGGTGTGTTTCCAATTGATTTCTGAGATCATTTATATCATCATATGAATATGAGTCTTTTCAAGAGTCATAGTAGTATAAGAAATATATAAATACGCAAAGTATTAATAAATATTTTAAATGAAATTTCTATTATGTTCCAAAATACCTCTTTAGGGATGTAATTTTTGTTCATGGAATAAGTTATATCTCATAAATTTATAAACATGATAACCACGATCATTTCCATTGGTCTATTTCAGTCACTATAGAAACATTAATGAGAATAAGTAATTTTTTTTATATGTGTTTTGATAGTGAAATACTATAAAAAATACCTTGATACTTGTCCAGTCATAATACTTGTTTTGGTCCATGTGCTTATCCCCTGGCCTCATTACATGTTTTTCACTATATTGATGCACCTCCCTACAATATTATAATCCTCATTAAATGATAATATAAATTATATAACTTAATGTTTAGTTTTAACATATTGGACTTAGTGTATAAAAAATTGAAAAATAGAATCATGTGTATATGGTTTGTTGGATATCAATGCATTGAATCCAAGAAATAAATCTATGGAGTATCCATATTTATAGTAACGAGCATCCTATGCTACCTAAAAACACAAAAAGGGATAAGTAATATGGGAACTAAAAATATATTTGATATTATTAAATTTTAGTGTCTTACCGATGCATCGTTTGCATTAAAAAGTTTCTCTCATCTGAAATTTTTCTTTCAAATGATTTGATCAGACCCGAAACTATTTCATCCATTTTGTTGGTATATATTATCATTTTTTCTATAGAGGAGATGTAAAGTCTTATGGGTCTAAATTTTCATTCATGGGATAATCCCTTCAATTGGATTTTTATATATACTCCTACCCAACCTATGAAATTTATTTATTCATAAATAACATAGTATATTAGATTTTGGAAAATCAAATGACGAAAACATACCTCATGTACACATTTACAACTGAGCTACTTAGCCATTCGTAGTTGTGGATTTCACTTACAATCTCAACACCAATGATGTATTAATAATTCTATCAATACAATTTTTTTTCAAAATAAACTATGTTATTATGACCATCTTGTAACTTTGTATCCACATGAACCTTCAATGATAGTAAATATGGATTTAGAACTGGTTGGGTAATGATGCTTTCGGTATATCTTTTGTATTTGTTGGTCAATACTTTAGATGGTTTTGAGTCTCTCTTTCATTTCAACCCATTCCATTTGACTTTTTTTAATAAAATTCATCGATTAAGACCATTTTAATTAATTTTTCTATGTTTATCTTTTGAAATAAGTTGAAAACGGATACCTCCTTGTCGAAATGTTTTTTAAAGGATATAACGACCATGAGATGAATGTTCCAATAGCTTTTTCTATCATAAGAATATCATGCTCATTTATTTTAATTAGTAGCTTCACACTTCGCTCATGGGCTATGCTAATCGACACTCGTACATTACCTTTTTGAAGTGGTCTACTATTTGGCTTAAATTTTTTGGAAATTTAACATTATATCACACGCTACAAGGATATGGGTGGGTGTTGACAGATATAAATCATAGTCATTATCACCCTATACAATATAAGTATAGGAAAGCTATCTGTGTCTGTTTGAATCAAATTTTATAGAAAAATTTATTAGAACATTGACTACCTCATGTAAGGCATCTCTTTATTTGGAATGGCTCATCTCATAGCCCATGGGGGGTGGGGAGGGATCTCCGCACTGTGTCTATTATTGAGTTTCTTCTTCTCATTTACTCCACCCATAAACATTGTCATCATATCTCTCTTAAATTAGAATTATTGTTGAGGCATAGATATTCTTTCTCTAATCTGTATAATTAATTCACTTTTATCCTCCACTTTTTTTCTCAAAATATGTTCGGCGTGTCACGTCAAAACCTGTACCACTAACATGGTAAAACTGTTCTAGCCTCTTCAAGGCCACCGATAGTATGTTTTCATTTGATATATGTGATGTTTATTTCTATGAAAATGTGAGATATAAAATATAATAAAATAATTGATCATTTTTATGTAATATCAATTTAAAGGGAAATAATTATTCTATAATAATGACACATGATTCCCACATATTTCATGTGTTTTCATCTATTAATATCCCCTCTTTATTTACACGTGTTTCCTTCTATATCAGAAGGAGTGGGATGGAAGTGACATTAGATTTGTATTCAACAATCTATATATAAATAGAGGAACATAATTTTGGTGCTTATTCATGTCACATAAAATTGTTATGGTATAATTAAAATTTAAATAAAATCAGGTGAATCATACCTTGTCCTTACTTTACTATAGGGGTACGCTGGCATTGATGCCCATTCGTCATTTAAAACACTCAATTATTGTTTCATAAATAAAAAAATGGTAATCAAAATGATGAATACATGTATTATCAGAAAACATATTTCTAGACAAAATTTACCTAAAAATACATATATATACACTGACTAGTTAATTAATCTCATGCTTCTTAGGTTATCATGTGATAATAGATAAGAAGTGTTTAAGGGTTTATTTCACCTTTATTATATATAAGACGATTTCTAGTATGGATTGTGATAATATTTTGTAAAACTATCCAGGAATAATTAATACATATTTCTTATGGGATTTATCTACTATACATGCAATCTGAAATGTATAATGAATAGTAATTAAATGTTTCATTATTTAATTTTTTAGTAAAATAAATAATTGGTATTATAATGTTGCCATAATTTATTCCCACATCAGTGGATTAAGCCTGAGAACAACATGGTGACATGAATCTACTTCAATTGGCACACATTTCTGAGGGATGATTGCAATGTAACTACTGAACATGGCCATGTTGGGGTAAAATAGATGGCCCCATGATTTACATATGACCTTGAATTTGATTCCATTGAGTTTCTACTTCATAATGTATTCTAACATTATCAAACTATGTTGCATCTTTTTTTTCTCCACTACTGGCCCTTCATCTCTAACCATTTGCACAGAATCAACATAGTAATTATGTTACTCGAGAGCGGTAGCATCAATATGGTTATATGGTAATCGTACCTCATAAATATGATTAGTAGTAGTTTGAGAATCCTATTTTTCCTTGAGAATGGGAGTACCGGCACATACAGTAGGTCAGTCCTCTGTACTATGGGCTGTAGTAGGTTTAGAGACCTATTATTCCTTAGGATTGGAAACACCCACATGTGTGGAAGTCATTATTTAAAAAATTGGTATAACATTTAATTTAAAGTACAAAAATGTAGCAGCAAACAGATAATAACATTAGGTAACACAATGTATATTAAAAAAACCTTATTATGGAACTTCCTTTTTATATTTTGAAGTCTGAAGGGATTTTTCCCTTCTATTGACTATCCAAATCCCATCATTCTGGTCTACTCTAACCTAAAAAAGTTTATATACATTGGGACTTCTGTGAAATGATTTCAATATCCCAATTAAAAGGTCATCCTCATTTCAATTTTCATTTGACCCTTTAGTGGTTTTGGTAGATAACAGAACAATTTAACAAATTTGGATTGTGAGATTTTGAATATAAAAAGCTTATACTTCATGTGATTCCATTATAAATTATTCAGCCTTATACCCTTTCTTACTGAAATCAACTTTCATGAATACCAATTAATATATTTTAACAACACTCATGTTATCAACCCACTTGAATGGAAAAATCCGCACTTGGGATGTCGTATAATCGAACACCCAAATTTTTTTGATGATGCGAAATTATGTCATATTCATGTAAATTGGATTTATGTCCTTAATACCAAACACATGCATCACTTCACCATGAGTCTAACTCCAAAATTTTTCATGGTACATTCTTCTTCGTGATTTTTTATAGAACATAAAACCAATAATTATATAACCATTTTATGATAATATATACAAACTTTGTCCTCCAACTAGTCGTCGAAGTCATTCTAAAATTGAATCCGGATTTTAATCTCACTTCGTTCAAATATGGTACTGAAACCATCCTATTAACTATTGATTATGTGTATTCGATATCCATATTTCACCCCTTGGTTGATTCAAATGCCTAAGAATTTCATTGTCAATTTCAATATATGGGTTATCCTCCAAACTAGTATGAAAAAATATAAAGGTGGGCTTGCTCCTGATCTTTAATATTGATTATGGCGACATCACTTCCTGAAATTCTATCACCCACAAGCTTCCCAATGTGATTACATTTCAGTAGACCAATGCTTTTCACATTCGACAAGTATTCAGCATAGAATTCAAGACCTTCCTCAAAAATATATCTCTCTTCAACACAACCCTTTAGACAACTTTGATTTTTGACATACGATTTCAAAATCATCATATACAGTTCAATGGGGTATGTCCGTCTCTAGTGCACATGACCACATATTTGAATCTCTCTCACCATGTGATCCATCAAATAAATAAATGTTAGTGGGATGAAAATTTCCTATTCACATAATATGATGGTAATTTCTCATTCTATAGTAATCAATTTTGTGGGGTCTATAAATTTACTGAAATATCGTTGAAGAAGAAATAGAGCCTGGTTAATGTATGATAGAAATTCTTTAGAAAAATACAATGTAATCTAATATGAATTAGATCATACATCAAAACATGGAAGTCATTTGAATTCAGACGCTTTAAATTTAAATCGCTCATTTAAGTGATATTCTTGATATTTGATGAATAACATTCTAGAACCATTACATCATTCAAAAAGATTCAAATATGATATCTCTCTTTTCTAGAAAGAGTGTCTATAGATGGAGGAATAAAAGTTCATTTTCACCCTTCACTGGTGCAAACTCTTCTCGTATTCCCATGTCATCCATGTCCAACCTAGCCTTAATTCCATCCTTTATTCTGTTGGGTGAATTTAGAAATGTGTCTATAACACTTTTACATAATTTTTTTCTGCATACATAACATCAATAAAATGTATGACGTACAAACAGTTCCAGTATGGTAATTCAAAAAAACAAATCTCTTTTTCCAACCAGTTTTTGTATGGATTTTCAAAAATGGTTTACCAAAAGTAATGTCGACATATTTTACATTCTCAAACAGTTTATAATATATTAGTGGAGACTATGATGTAAATTATTTTTAACATCCATTGAATGATGTCTTCTAAAATCAGTACTTATGTCGTGGGGTTATAAATATATGATGTCCAATAAAGAAAGTTAATTAAGAATGTTTCAACCAAATTGACTATGTACCTTATTCGCAGATGGGAGACCCTTGATTTCCTCTAATTATATAACCTGATAAATTTTCATAAGTAGGAATGTCCTTGATCATCCCATAAAACATGTCTCTCAACATGAAATCTTCATTTTTATATGAATCATACATCATAACACCTGAATCCCAAAATAATTTCAAATCCTCGATCAATGGATCCATATAAACATCAATATCAATACCCGGTTTTTTTAACCTAATAGAAGCGTTGATATCATAATGTATTTTCATTTCATGCATAAAAAAAGTGCAATGTTGTAATTTACCAATATAACTAGCCATGTACTGTGATAGAATATTTGAAAACCAAAAGGATTCACTTCTTCTATAGAAAATGCAAGACTATGTTTTATCAGCTTATTTCCAAATTTAGGATACTCATGATCAATTCAATTCTACTGAGAAGAGTCTATCGAGTGACATAGTTTCCCATATTTATTTCTTATATATGAGTGCCATGTAAATGAATATTTATTCTCTTTACTTCTATATAGTAGACTAAACCATTGAATGATTTGAAAGTACCATACAAATTACATAGAATCAGATTCATCATTCATTTATAGAGACGAAACACTGCTTGAGAATCCTGTAAATGATTTTCAGTACCTGAGAAATAGTATACAGTCATTTGATAATTCTTGTATTCTTTTTAGAGATCATACTCGTCAATCATATCATTCATTTGGTGTTGTATGTTCAGCTTGATAGCTCATTATATTCCAAGATCATGTCATTCAATAACGCAAGTAATTTTATAAAACTAGAATTACTACATCTGTTGATTCCTTTAACATTATAAATCTTCATTATGACTGAAAATGTTGATTATCTAGTGAAACCACCATACAATGAGGTCTTTTCACAACTATTTAAATTCTCAAACAATTTTTTGAAATAATGAATTTCATCTTCAACATTATTTTTCATTTCCTCAATAATTTCTGCATCTTAATTCACATATCTAATGAAATCCTCGATATAGACTTCTTCATTATCCACACTTGTAATCATATCATATGATATATAAAACATCATTTTATCCTAGCCAATATCTACATTCAATTTATCCCCATGTTTATTCAAACATTTATAACTTAGATCTATTCCATTATAGATAATGTGTTCTTCTAACTTCTCTGGACTAATTTTTCATCAATATAGAAAAAGTATTTTATAAGGGTTATAGACATGATCTTATGAAAACATGATGAAGTCATTCACTCCATATTTTTACTATTCTATCAGGTGTTTGGAATCCATCCATTCATTATTTATATCACTCATATTTGATTCGGTATATTAATATTTAAAAAAATAAATACAAAAAACCTTTTAATAAAAAATAGCTAAGGCTAAAAAATTAATTTACATTAGGTCTCGTTCAATATTTATCCCCAATATCCACTTTCCAGAACCAAGTTCCTTCATTTTGGATCTTCTAGATAAATCAATCTTCAATTCTTCAAGTCTTTCCTTCATTGGTCCAACTAAGAAAAATTAATACAAATAAACAAGTAAAATGAAAAAACTCCAATAATAGTAAAACACATTCATGGTGTATTAATTATTTTAATTACACTTCATGAACATTAATTATACCCAAAATGCATTGAAATTACAGTCATGTTATAATGATGCCTACTTTTGCGCAAAAAACTCTATTTGAGACTGGAACCAAAATTTCTATTCCATTTTCAATTACACCTTCAGGTTGATCCATATAAATCTATTCCTTATAATCTCCATGAAGGAATAAAATCACGACATCCATTTTTTCTAGAAATATACCTTCTTTAGTGCTTTAATTTAATAAAAATTCTGGTTAACCCTCCAGTAATAACTAGAAATATGCAAAAAAAATTAGATCACAAAAACATTCATTGGACTCTATAAATAAACTATAAAATCAAAATTCTCAGAATCTACATATACTCTATCCACAATTATTATTTTCTTAATTAAGTGAACTTATTAGGTTCTAAAAATACAAGATCCACTAAAATCATTTTTCCCATGAAGTGTACATTAACAATAAAAAACATGTACATTGAGATCATGGAATATAGTTGATTCTCCCTAGGTTCTCTCAAAATTATCTCCAAATATCGATCATGTTCCCCCTCAAATGGGAATAAATGATGATATGATTGAAAAATACTACCAAAAAATTATGTAAAATAGGATGGAAGACCCGATGCATCTTATCCATGAACACTACAATTTTATATTTGAAACTAAATGACATCAGTAGATACCAATAAAATATATACATACTCTTTATTATATTATGTGGTATATCAAAATATTTCACCATAAATTGATGATAACATGATATAAAAGTGATCTTAGAGAACACTTTAGAACCTCTAAGTTGAGGAAATAGTCCATAAATACATATATGTGGATATAAGTTCATTTATATCACATTTAATAACCTCTAATAGTCCATGCATATTCTAAATGATCCCTTTGAATTTTTGTGAAAAACATTAAGGCACCCCAAGGGGAAATAACCATTTTTATGAACCCCTTCACCTCAAAGACATTCAATTGAGCCTTCTTCCCTCATAGCTCTAAAAGATCCATCTTTTATGGTGCAATAGATTTATACTCCACACCTAGATATAAAACACTCAAAAATCGACTTATCCCATTCATGGTAACCTATAGAAGTACTTGGGAAATACCTTTAGGAACAATTCAATGAATGTAAGACATAATGATTAATGTTTCTCTCTATCATCCAAAATTACTCTAGGAAAATGGGTCATGATTCCACTCAACTACAAAAATATAGGTCCTACGTAAGAAGTTTTCATATCCAAAACTCCAATCTATACATAATCATCACCCTCAAAAAATATCATTCCAACCATCGATGAAAAAAATTTATATAGTAGATAGATTACTACATGGGGGGGGGATTATAGACACTAACTAGACTCAAAATTTTCATGTCACTCAAATTTATTATTTAATAGTTATTATAATATTTTATTAATAAATGTATGTCTATCTAAAATTTACTTATGTAGTTTATTTTCAAAGTAAATAAAAATCAATCAAATGAGATGTACTATCTAATAGAAATAAAAACATTGTGGAAATAATGATTCAATGTAAAAAAATTATGATTTCAAAATTGAGAATCATTATGATTTTAAAAATATATTTATTATCAATATAAATTCAAATAAATGCACATGTTACTTTTAGAAAAATTATTTTGAGGATAGATATAGTTGATCCTAGGTATCCTAAATCCACACCCAAAACAATCTTAACTATATCCATAATACATGGTATGAAATTTTAATCCTGAATATTCATTGATTATTATATTGTTGGTGGAAATAGGTATCTAATTCCCCAAGGCCCACTTCAATATGAATATCTTCAATAACGCTACACCAAATATTTATCAAAAATAATGATTTAGAGAATAAATATTATATCCATAAAAGCTCATCAATATCCTCGATCAGAAATAGAGAAGACATAGACATAGAATTGATAATGGAAAATTGT
This sequence comes from Viscum album, assembly GCA_963277665.1. Lineage (NCBI taxonomy): Eukaryota > Viridiplantae > Streptophyta > Magnoliopsida > Santalales > Viscaceae > Viscum > Viscum album. The sequence continues at coordinate 675,164,896 of OY728133.1, forward strand.
ATAGTGAGAAAATACAAAGGAATACTAGGAGAATTAAAAAAATACTCATAGTGGTAAAACCTAATGAGATTTGTTCATAGCAGAGGTGGGTTCATAGAGGAGAAGGGCTTCATAGCAGAGATGGGGTTTGACAGTAGAGGTGGTGCACGTAGAGGAGGTGGGTTCGCGACAAAGGAAAGGTTCATGGAAGATGTGGAGATTGATGCAAACTAGAGGTGATGTTCATAGTAGATGGGGTTCAGCGGTCGAGGTGATGTTCATGGTGGAGGAGGGATTCGTGATGGATGAGGAGGGATTCATGACAGTAGAGGATGGAATCACGGGTGTAGTGGAGGAGGAGTTGGAGGTTGTAGAGGAGGAGGAGGAGTCGGTAGCGGAGGTGGGGGAGGAGGAGGTTGAGGTGGAAGGGGTCAGATTTCACAAGATCTTGAAGCACGTGAGAGAAGGAGGATACTGTTAGGGTTTATTAATAAAGGCGAGTAAATCGTTTATTAGTGCTTGCTAAAAAGCATTGATAATGTTACGTTTTATCAGCACTAAATTAGGAAACACTGATAAAACATGCCTTTATTAGTGCTTTTTGGGACTAATAAAACATTAATGATAATAAATTATTTCCATTATGAATATACCAAAAAAATGTTTTTTTTCCTATTTTAGATAAAAACATTTTTTACACTTGAAAACATCAGATTTTTTATCTACCATTTTCAAAATATTTTTTTGGTTATTCCTTTCATTATGTCGGTTATCAATAATGTTATTTAAAAATAAAAACAAGGATTTTCATCCTTTTAAAATAAAAAATTTAATCTTCCATTATCATTTCTCATTAGAAATGTTGTACATTTTTTCATATGTCTATTGGTAAATATTTTTTAAAAGTTAATGTTTATAAAAAATTCACTACACCTTTTATAATTTGTTATTTACTTTTCAATGATATATAATTGAATAATTCCTTAATAACATAAATGGTGTCATGATTTTCTCTCATCAAATTTTTGAAATATTTATATATGTTTCAATGATCCACTATTGAAATTTATTTTTTAAAATTAAATATTTCATAAAAAATTCCACATTGCCTTTTGAAAAAAAATTAAAGTGTCACTAACATCATATTTATTACATACATAAAAGAATGTTATACAAAATATTTTATAATTTCACTTCTATTTATCTATATAGGATTTATTTTATTAGAAATTATTTTCTATTCATAACCCTATAATTTTTATTATGGAATTCTATTTATGGGTGAGTGATTTTTAGTTATAAACCATTTAGATTTTTTAGATCAATTTTTTATATATCATTTGGAAATTTTATAAAACTCATTTTATCCGTATTTTTTTTATATTGGGATGAGTGAATGTTTTAAGAATAAAATAGATGTATGGACTATTTCTTGGTGGGAAATTATATAGACCTAAAATGAATTGTTTGATATTTAATAATTAAATTTTTTTTGAAAGGGTATATAGTTAGAATCCAAAGTCATTGATAGTGTATAGGAAGTATCCTAATACCAAGAGGGTACCCAGGCTGTAGACCATACCCAAGTGGGAACATGGATTTTAGCCAAAGACAAAGAGTTTACAAGAGTTATAAAATAATATCAAGAGGGTAGATGAGTTATAACCCAAGACCAAGAGGGTACACACATAACAACCTAAGATAGGGAGGGTACACTAGTGGTATCCCATTCCCAAGAGGGTGTGTGTGTTTTAGCCCAACCCTATGTGGTTTCATAGGTTATGGCCCAATCCCAAGAGGGTAAATGGGTAGTAGACAATGTAAAATTGGGTACATGGGTAGTATCCAAACACCAAGAGGGTGCACATGATATTTCATAAGACTTGGAAGAAACAAAAGTAATAACCCAAACACTATAGGGTATATGGTTTGTCTACTCATGCCCACTACGATATGAGAATCGGGTTATAATTCATGGAAAACTTGTTTATAATATCTAATTATTTTTTTATGAAAAAAATTATTGATTATATTCTTAATTTTTCCCACCAATGATAATGTTAATTATTCTATATTTTTACACTCTTATGTCATTGAATACTTTTTACTAACTGAGACTATGTTTCGTTATATTATGTCTTTTGCACATCTCTTATTATTCCATGTAACGCCCCGACCCCAGTTACCCAGAGTCGGTGCATTATTACATAACATTGGCATGATCACAAGAAAGATCAAATCTCGAAAGAACGATTGGTTTAGTAGCCTTGGAAACACTAGATATATTCATAGGTTTTACATTACATAATAAAATGAAAAACTACTACAACAACATAAGGTCTCCATAATCCACACTCATATCCCCAAATAATATCCCTTCAGGTCATTCATAATTTACTTCTTCACTTCCTGGGAAAAATAAAACATATAAAAGGGGTGAGCTCAAATGCCCAGTAAGGATAACAAAATAGCGGAAACTTTCATAAATAAGAATAAACTTTTAAGGCAATGTATAACTAAAACAAAAGCCTTTCAAACATGAACTTTCAACATGGTATGGCATAAATAAAATGAAATAATTCCATTTACTTATTCACATGGATATTCTACTAATCGAATAATCACATGCAAAAATCAATAACCACTTTCATAATGTTGGAATGCATAATGCCAGACTATCATAACCACATAGCCAAGGCCTCGTGCCAAGACTACAAATAAGATTTTGTCAAGGCCTTGTGCCAAGACACTAGTTTGTCTCATGATACCTACTAATGCATCGAGGAGCTATAGCGGGCTACACCCGTCACTTATTAAGTCCAATGCATTCCCATATGAAAAGGTTTAAACATAACATAAACATTCTTATTAAAACTAGCATACGAAATGTCAATAATTTCACCATAAACTATGAATGGTATAAAAATAGCACATCCATAGTCAAACATATCACAAAACCTTCAATACAATATAGAAGTTTTGTATCATAATAAATCAACTTCAAATAATCTTAAAATCCATCAAAGGATGTTGACGTAGATGAAATCAAAATTCTTTTTAAAGAAATATCTCCTTTTATTTTGAAATCATTTAAGATCCATATAAAATAAAACATTTTCATTGAAAATATTCTTATAAGCTTGTAAGGAAAGATTTGAAGATTTTATAACGGCGTAAAATAACCGCACCCGCCGTATAAGTTAAAAAAAACATTCTTACCTCAATTCTGTCGAAAAGGTTAAAAAGGACCTTGTTTTGAAAACGACGGAAAGATTCCTTTATAAACCTCTTATAAAAAGTCAAAAAAGGGTATAAATGACTTTAACCCATATTCTTGTAAATAGTAAAAATGTTTTGAAATACATTTTTAAGAAACATGGATGTGGATGATAAAGATATCCCAGTAGATTATTACGTATAAACAACCTCGGATAATGAAGAGATTGTGAAATAACCCTTACCTTGTACTTTTCCTTTGTTGGGGTCGGTTAACCTCCTGTATAATGGTGAAATAATTTTTATTAAATTATAAAAGAATCATATACCTTAATATGATATCATATATAATCTTTTAACATTGCTTTATTAATAATATCTTAGTATTATCGTCGTTTCATGTGATAATCGATTCGTTCTTCTTAAATGTTTGGTTACGTAAGACATGTTTGTAATGGATATATTAAATCTTATTCATAATCCGAATTATATTAACATTATTTTTAACCCTAAAATGAGAATAAGACTTGAATGGATACAATGGAGGATGGATCTCACCGCGTTCGTGGAGACGGTAGTCCGTACGTACGCACGAACGCTACTTCCATTTAATTTTTATTTTAAAAGAATTGAATCCAAATGATACATAGGTATATTACTATTCCAGTATAATATTTTATATATGTTACTTAAGTTCATTAACACCATCCTTTATACGTTCCATGTGTGGTATGAACGAGTCATATCATTTTAAGGAGGCGGTAGTCCGCACTTCCTCAAATGAAATTATCGTATGTATATACAACATGAAACGAATAATGGTATGAAATAAAATGGAATTAAAGAAGCTTATATATAAAATATATATCATAAATATCATATTTAATTACAGTGCCATCATAATGGCCACCATGAGAGGCGGTAAGATGTATTTGAACAATCATCGTTTCGTGAGGCGTTAGTTTGCCATCCACAGAAACATTATGTTCATCATCCATTAGATGGAGTTGTGTGTATGTGTAGTTTGAATCCTTCTTATAACAACATCCTAGTATATTGAGGATACTGGTGTTGTTACAAAAGAAAGTAAATAAAAAGAGTTTGGGGGTTGGAGAAGCAAAATAAATGAAAATAATTTAAGAGAAATCGTTACCTTTAATTTAGGTAACTCACTTTGGTTGGAACCAAAGGACTTCTTGAAATGATTTCTGCCTAAGGGGGAGCTTCAAGGAGGAGGAGAGGGATTTGGGGAGCTTAGTTGGGCAGAGTTTGGACGAGCCAAGTGGCTTGAGAGGTGTGAGGAATGAGTAGAAGTGGTCTCCTTTTATAAGGGAGAAGAGGGGCTCTTTAGGAAAGAGTGAAAGTATTACTTTATAATATAATTATATTCGGTTTATAATGGTCCAAAAATCATTGAGGTCGAATATAAGATGACTAATATTCTAAATAACATCAACCAATAAGAATTGTACAGGTTTTAGATAATATTTTAATCATTATAATCTTATTTATTTAAATGATTTATTAATGAGGTAAACATTGCATCATTATTGTGTCATTAATAATTTAAATTATTTGATGTCTAAAAATTATAAATAAAATACCATTATGTAGGAAATCTTTTTATCTTTCTAATGAATATTTATAATCGAAAATCAAACATGTATAACCCTATTTAAAAATTGTTCTTCTAAAAGATGTAAGCTTATGCCATTTTTATTTTTATTTTAACTTTATTAATATAAAGTGTCCCTACCACATACAAGAGGCTCCAAGGGGTCCCCAAATTGACCCAAGGATGCTCATGGTCGGGTATGTGTCCACCAATAAGGTTAGGACACGTTTTAGGGTAATTTTGTATTATTATAATATTATTTTTTTAATCCTTATTTACCGGATTTACCCTTAACCATGGTAAATAAAATATTTACCGCAGTAATTATTCAAAATGTCTAAAAATAAAAGTTACCTATTTACACAATTTGAACATCCTGATTCCAAATATGGAATCCATTTTCCTAAATTCAAAACACAGCAGTGGCAGAAATTAATTTAAAATTAATTCCCGCTGTCAAAACAAAAAGCGTGTTTTTAAGAGGTAATAACTATCAAAAGATTGACACTTGTTTATGTTCGGTTTAATTGTAAAATTATGTCCAATGACCAACATTATATTAAATAGTAAAAATATATTCTAAATATACTTTAAAACCACTCAAATTCATAATTTATTACTATTAATTATTTTTATTAAAAAAGTTGTTTTTAATTAAAATTTAGTAATTTTCACTATTCATCAAAATATGAAAGTTATCCGAAAAGTACCAAAATTTCACCTTAGGCTAAATTTGATATTCCGAATCCAAAAATGAAGTCCATTTTAAAATATAAAATATATATAACTTCAAAAAGTAGGTATTACTATTCATAACAGCTAGTTTGATTGGTTACGGTGTGTTAGAACTCGAAGTTGCGTACAACACACGCTACTATTTTATTCAAAGGAAAGCGTACCGTGGAAGCTTGGGATGTTTCATTTTAAATTTTTTGATGTCTCCATTTAGTCAAAAAGTTTAAAATATTGTATTTAAAAAGGTTTCACTATCAAAAGTTGATAAAAGTGCAATACTGAAAATGAATCTGTTCTTGCATTATGACTAAGAAACTCATAATATGGATTCTAAAATTATAAGGATTATATAAAGTTTAAAATTTAGTTAATACTATTCATGACCTCTTTTAATGGCTTTTTTTTTGGTAAGTCATGGTGCAATTGAACTCAGTATTGCATGTAGTGCAAGTTATTGAATTATTTTGAAGAAATAACACACTATGAAATCTTGGGGTGTTACATTCTCCCCTCCTTCAATAAATTGCGTCCTCGCAATTTGAAATTGTTATTCAAAAATAAAAGGTTGAAAGTAGAAAATATATTTGTGGGAAAACCCACATCGGTAATTGGGTTACTAAAATTTAGTCTTAATATGAGGAAAAGAGAAATCAAAGGGTCACCACCAAATTATGATCTCGATTAGGAGAACATTGGTGGAAATTAGAGACATATAATCGGAGGAAAAACGTAAATATTTATAGGTAGTGATTGAGGTCATCAATCACAAACAAGTGTATAATTGAGGTCCTTAAATTCATCAATCTATGATGATTTGAAATACCATCGGTTCAACAAAACATAGGGTATTAGGATAACACATTTTTGACGTTTCAAAATATCTTAGTTGAAATCCCACATCGAAAAATGAATTAATGAGGCCTCTATTTAAAATAAAGAGTGGAAAGTATGAAGATTACCGAAAATAACACATACTAGGGTTCCATGTAAGAAAATATGGATATGGAAGAAAAATCTAGCCATCAATTATCTGATGGAGAGTGGTAGAGAACATGGCTATGAAAAGGACAACAATCCCAAAGCCATAAATTAGTGATGATTTAAGGTACCATCTAGGACAACATTTTTGTTCTAAGTTCCTTTTATTAATGATGAGGAATTTATTTATGAGATTGGCTAAGATCATAAGGAGATATAATTAGTTTATAATTAGAGTTTTATCCATTAATAAATTTCTACCAAAACTCATCATTCACTCGTAAAAAAAATTCTATTTATACTATTCATAGAGGGTTCCAAAATAAACGAATTTATAATTCATCTACCAGATCTTTTAAAAAACTACTTTATTTAATCCAGGACATCTCGTGGGATAGTGGTAGGTGATACACCCTTGTCGCCCTTTGGTTGAGGGTTCAAGTCTCGCAGCCTTGCCGGACGCGATGGGTTGCCGCCCGACCTCCGGGTTGTCCTTTTATGGCAATCCAAAATAATCCAAACTAGAACTATCCAAAATACTTCTATCCAAACTCACAGTCCAACATTTATAAGTAAGGTAAACATAATGTGGAACCTTTTTACCCCGTAATAGCATATGAATACCTTCATCATGTATTCTTTTAATACACCGAAACATCCTGAATTACCATATTCCTTATTGATTACATTCATGCTCCCTTTTTCCATATAGAAAGCTGGATATACTTCATTAATCCAAAAATGTTTTAAACCCCAACAATGATGGAATATACAAATCATTAATCAGTTCCAGGGTAGTCAAGAATATCCAATATAATTTATCCAAATCAATCATGTATTATTCTAAAATCACTACCTCGGTATCAGAACCATATTATGGTTTATCTTTCTCTCAACCATATATTTTCCAAAAATTTAACCTGCTATTGAGTCACTTTTCTTTTTTCCACACAATCTCAAGTCCTTAATAAAATATTACTGCAGTACAATCCTTATATACTCCATGATTATTGTAACAAATACATTGTTGATACAACACTCAATTAACATAATCAACATAAGAACTCAAATCATTCCTCTTCATCTGTGGTAGTATCAAAACTTGATTATTATCCAATAAAATCATTTGCGGCATAGTCTGATGACTGGGACATAGGTTCGAGTGTCCAAACTCCTTGAAAATGAAGCATTGTACATTTAAAACCATTTTCTTACCCTTGCAGTCACGTACTTTGTGCCCTTTTCCTCCATACATATAACAAACTCCCATTCCTTTCAGGCAAGTTCTAGGGTGTTTCTTTCCACAGTTACCACATATGGGAAAATTCTTCTTTTCCCTTTTCCCTTTATCCATCTTTCTCTCTTCCATCCTTTTCTTCTCTTGATTCCCTTCAAAGCCATAGGACTCAGTAAACTCTTTACTTATCTTATCAACACATGATTTTATTTCTTCATATGATGATAATACATGGGAGACTATTTCTCTTATAAATTCTAGCTTAAGACCATGAAAGATATGATCCTTCCTTCTCTTTGAATCATGTGTATTTCTGGAGTTCTCATTCCTTCTACTGGGCGCCATTTCTAAACAATGGCATATACTAGATCAGTTTATGAATCAAAATACATAATCCCATACTTATAAAACACTTAACATAAATTGAACTATTTATGGATATAATCCATAATCATAAGAATGTTTTCTTTGAGGAAGTATATACTCATAATCCCTTCAAAATGATTTGTAAAGAAAATGAGAGTTATCCTAAGCATATCCCCCAGGAGTGTCGTAACCAAGAGTGCAGCAAGGCCCGTTGTCGTGCACCAGTTCCCGTTTGAGTCTAGCTCAAAGCGGTGTTTTCGGGTTTTACCCCTAGGTACATCTGTTCCAGAGCCGCCTCTACCTGCTCGTATCAAGACAGGGATGTATTGCTCGGAAAACTCACAAAATCTCTACAATACCAAAATTCTAGGAAGTTCTTCTATACTAATTCTCAAAGTTAATCTTAGGTCTATGTGCTCTAATCAGAGTTTATCTAAATCTAGCTTCCAAGATTTGTACTAAACTTCCTCTGATACCAACTGTAACGCCCCGACCCCAGCTACCCAGAGTCGGTGCATTATTACATAACATTGGCATGATCACAAGAAAGATCAAATCTCGAAAGACCGATTGGTTTAGTAGCCTTGGAAACACTAGATATATTCATAGCTTTTACATTACATCATAAAATGAAAAACTACTACAACAACATAATGTCTCCATAATCCACACTCATATCCCCACATAATATCCCTGCAGGTCATTCATAATTTACTTCTTCACTTCCTGGGAAAAATAAAACATATAAAAGGGGTGAGCTCAAATGCCCAGTAAGGATAACAAAATAGCGGAAACTTTCATAAATAAGAATAAACTTTTAAGGCAATGTATAACTAAAACAAAAGCCTTTCAAACATGAACTTTCAACATGGTATGGCATAAATAAAATGAAATAATGCCATTTACTTATTCACATGGATATTCTACTAATCGAATAATCACATGCAAAAATCAATAACCACTTTCATAATGTTGGAATGCATAATGCCAGACTATCATAACCACATAGCCAAGGCCTCGTGCCAAGACTACAAATAAGATTTTGTCAAGGCCTTGTGCCAAGACACTAGTTTGTCTCATGAGACCTACCGATGCATCGAGGAGCTATAGCGGGCTCCACCCGTCACTTATTAAGTCCAATGCATTCCCATATGAAAAGGTTTAAACATAACATAAACATTCTTATTAAAACTAGAATACAAAATGTCAATAATTTCAACATAAACTATGAATGGTATAAAAATAGCACATCCATAGTCAAACATATCACAAAACCTTCAACACAATATAGAAGTTTTGTATCATAATAAATCAACTTCAAATAATCTTAAAATCCATCAAAGGATGTTGACGTAGATGAAATCAAAATTCTTTTTAAAGAAATATCTCCTTTTATTTTGAAATCATTTAAGATCCATATAAAATAAAACATTTTCTTTGAAAATATTCTTATAAGCTTGTAAGGAAAGATTTGAAGATTTTATAACGGCGTAAAATATCCGCACCCGCCGTATAAGTTAAAAAAACATTCTTACCTCAATTCTGTCGAAAAGGTTAAAAAGGACCTTGTTTTGAAAATGACGGAAATATTCCTTTATAAACCTCTTATAAAAAGTCAAAAAAGGGTATAAATGACTTTAACCCATATTCTTGTAAATAGTAAAAATGTTTTGAAATACATTTTTAAGAAACATGGATGTGGATGATAAAGATATCACAGTAGATTATTACGTATAAACAACCTCGGATAATGAAGAGATTGTGAAATAACCCTTACCTTGTACTTTTCCTTTGTTGGGGTCGGTTAACCTCCTGTATAATGGTGAAATAATTTTTATTAAATTCTAAAAGAATCATATACATTAATATGATATCATATATGATCTTTTAACATTGCTTTATTAATAATATCTTAGTATTATCGTCGTTTCAGGTGATAATCGATTCGTTCTTCTTAAATGTTTGGTTACGTAAGACATGTTTGTAATGGATAGATTAAATCTTATTCATAATCAGAATGATATTAACATTATTTTTAACCCTAAAATGAGAATAAGACTTGAATAGATACAATGGAGGATGGATCTCACCGCGTTCGTGGAGACGGTAGTCCGTACGTACGCACGAACGCTACTTCCATTTAATTTTTATTTTAAAATAATTGAATCCAAATGATACATAGGTATATTACTATTCCAGTATAATATTTTATATATGTTACTTAAGTTCATTAACACCATCCTTTATACGTTCCATGTGTGGTATGAACGAGTCATATCATTTTAAGGGGGCGGTAGTCCGCACTTCCTCAAATGAAATTATCGTATGTATATACAACATGAAACGAATAATGGTATGAAATAAAATGGAATTACAGAAGATTATATATAAAATATATATCATTAATATCATATTTAATTACAGTGCCATCATAATGGCCACCATGAGAGGCGGTAAGATGTATTTGAACAATCATCGTTTCATGAGGCGTTAGTTTGCCATCCACAGAAACATTATGTTCATCATCCATTAGATGGAGTTGTGTGTATGTGTAGTTTGAATCCTTCTTATAACAACATCCTAGTATATTGAGGATACTGGTTTTGTTACAAAATAAAGGAAATAAAAAGAGTTTGGGGGTTGGAGAAGCAAAATAAAGGAAAATAATTTAAGAGAAATCGTTACCTTTAATTTAGGTAACCTACTTTGGTTGGAACCAAAGGACTTCTTGAAATGATTTCTGACTAAGGGGGAGATTCAAGGAGGAGTAGAGGGATGTGGGGAGCTTAGTTGGGCAGAGTTTGGACGAGCCAAGTGGCTTGAGAGGTGTGAGGAATGAGTAAAAGTGGTCTCCTTTTATAAGGGAGAAGAGGGGCTCTTTAGGAAAGAGTGAAAGTATTACTTTATAATATAATTATATTCGGTTTATAATGGTCCAAAAATCATTGAGGTCGAAGATAAGATGACTAATATTCTAAATAACATCAACCAATAAGAATTGTACAGGTTTTAGATAATATTTTAATCATTATAATCTTATTTATTTAAATGATTTATTAATGAGGTAAACATTGCATCATTATTGTGTCATTAATAATTTAAATTATTTGATGTCTAAAAATTATAAATAAAATACCATTATGTAGGAAATCTTTTTATCTTTCTAATGAATATTTATAATCGAAAATCCAACATGTATAACCCTATTTAAAAATTGTTCTTCTAAAAGATGTAAGCTTATGCCATTTTTATTTTTATTTTAACTTTATTAATATAAAGTGTCCCTACCACATACAAGTGGCTCCAAGGGGTCCCCAAATTGACCCAAGGATGCTCATGGTCGGTTATGTGTTCACCAATAAGGTTAGGACACGTTTTAGGGTAATTTTGTATTATTATAATATTATTTTTTTAATCCTTATTTACCGGATTTACCCTTAACCATGGTAAATAAAATATTTACCGAAGTAATTATTCAAAATGTCTAAAAATAAAAGTTACCTATTTACACAATTTGAACATCCTGATTCCAAATATGGAATCCATTTTCCTAAATTCAAAACACAGCAGTGGCAGAAATTAATTTAAAATTAATTCCCGCTGTCAAAACAAAAAGCGTGTTTTTAAGAGGTAATAACTATCAAAAGATTGACACTTGTTTATGTTCGGTTTAATTGTAAAATTATGTCCAATGACCAACATTATATTAAATAGTAAAAATATATTCTAAATATACTTTAAAACCACTCAAATTCATAATTTATTACTATTAATTATTTTTATTAAAAAAGTTGTTTTTAATTAAAATTTAGTAATTTTCACTATTCATCAAAATATGAAAGTTATCCGAAAAGTACCAAAATTTCACCTTAGGCTAAATTTGATATTCCGAATCCAAAAATGAAGTCCATTTTAAAATATAAAATATATATAACTTCAAAAAGTAGGTATTACTATTCATAACAGCTAGTTTGATTGGTTACGGTGTGTTAGAACTCGAAGTTGCGTACAACACACGCTACTGTTTTATTCAAAGGAAAGCGTACCGTGGAAGCTTGGGATGTTTCATTTTAAATTTTTTGATGTCTCCATTTAGTCAAAAAGTTTAAAATATTGTATTTAAAAAGGTTTCACTATCAAAAGTTGATAAAAGTGAAATACTGAAAATGAATCTGTTCTTGCGTTATGACTAAGAAACTCATAATATGGATTCTAAAATTATAAGGATTATATAAAGTTTAAAATTTAGTTAATACTATTCATGACCTCTTTTAATGGCTTTTTTTTTGGTAAGTCATGGTGCAATTGAACTCAGTGTTGCGTGTAGTGCAAGTTATTGAATTATTTTGAAGAAATAACACACTATGAAATCTTGGGGTGTTACATTCCATATTCTTTTTTATTATATTTTTCTCCTTTTATCAGGATTTATCATATTCTTATGATCCAATACATGATCAAATATTGTTTATTTTTACCTTATTGATCCTTTGATATAACCCCTTTCTTTTGTTTCTGTTTACCAGGTTATGAATATAATTAATACATAAGATAAGTTTGGAAGAATATCCGGTGTGGATATATTTTAGATTATTGTTCAAAAGTGCTATAAAATAATATGCTAATGTATATAATCCTTAATGAAACAAAACCATCTGTTCATTAGATTATGTGACTATATTTGACATATAAATTTTATCTTATAGAAATTTTATAAAATAAAAATAGGTTCTTCTTATATAGTATTAATTCTAGTAAAAAGGAATTTGTTTTTAGCACCAAATCAGTGATTGTAGGTCTGCGGCTTCAAAATTAGATTCTAATAATGGTTTAGTTATTTTTAAAGTAATATTAATAGTTTATCTAGAAATTTTTTATAAATAAATTTAATAAAAACGTATGTATTAGACTCAGGGTTAAGTTAAAGTATTGAATAACATTTTTATATTTGAGTGAATTTTTGGGTACATGGATTTCCTTGTAATATGATCATTGTCTAGATACTAGAATGTTAATGGAATAGTGGAATAGTTAAACCTAGGGGTAATCAATTTGAAAATGGATGGTTGAGAATTTACTCGATATAAATTCTGTGAAAAATGATTTGTCCAAAAACATCACAACTTCTAGACACTACCATGGGATATTCGGTGGAAAATCACATTATATTTAATAACCATTATATAATATTTGAGCACATATTTATGGTATGGTTAAATAACCAAATATAATATCAAAAATTAATAACCTGGCTTGAAATGTAGAAATTTAGGAGTAAGAGTACATAAAAAACTTTTGATTTAGTACACTTCTGTTTATAAATTTCCTTTTTATAAGGTTATCAAGATATGTATTCTTATCATTAACTTCCTTATTCAAATAATAGTAGGATAAATAATAAACCATGTAAAAAATGAATATGATGTATAATGTTATGATGTTTTTAAAGAAAAACCAACCTGTATTAAAGCTTGTGTAAAAAGTATTATAATTATTCTCACACAATTATTTCAAGTTGTGATTAACTAGTTGATTGTTTAGAAACTCCCAAAACACAAAATAAGATAAGTATGGAGTCTCATCAATGTTTAGGTTATGAATATAAAGAAGGAATATATATTCAATTTCATTCATATCTAATATAATGGAATAATCACCCAAGTTAATATATAAAAATAATAATTGAATGATTCAAGAATGAAATGATTTTTCATCAGTCTCATTATTTTGGAAGAGAGATGAAGATGTCATATAGTACAATAGAAGTGATTATAGTCCTAAAAAATACACATTCTACAAGATGATGCTCTATATAAAAGGAGTCTGGTTATTATGAAAATAGATGTCTCAATCTAAGGTCTAACATGGATTATCGGTATCAATGAAATCAAAAACCAATAGACAAATAGAGTAACTATAAAACCTCAACTATTGATGGGGAACATGATCACTAAATGACAAATATCTTCCACTTTATATTTGTGGATGACTTTTTGGATTATAATATAGTAAATCTAATATGTTTTCTTGGGACATTAAATCACCATCTCGATGATTTTATTATTTTTGGAAACTTCTTATTATATTGTATCCCATGTTTAGTTGTATAGGAATATTCCTGGTGAAAGTCATATTAACCTTACTATAGCTTATTTTAATGTGATTTTTAAAATTTAATTGTGCTCTATACTTTTTTGGAAAAATTATTTTGAATAATTAAATCAGATTTCATATCAACCATTAGTTGTATATCAATAAAAGGATGATTATAACCACCATTTAAATGAAAATTATATAAGGGTGGTTCTAAAAACAAATAACAGTAGACTCATGGATCAAATGTTTGGATTAAAATCTGATTTTAGTGATAATATTATTCATAGGGAAAATATATATTTCTTAAATTTTTATGTTTCAAATTTCACTATTAATATAATATTTATTCCCACATACATTATAAATACCATTGGATATTTTAATTTGTATTTATTAATTATATATTTGAGCATGAAATTTATTTATAGGGGGAGAATGAAACACCTTGTGATTTGGAATATATTTTTCTCGACATTAATAATATTTTTGAGAAAATTTTTAATAAGAAACACCAATGTAAAACAACCCATGACATATTACATGAATATCATTAAGAATATTTAAGAATAATATATCCTCTATTAAATAAAAATATTATAATCAACTATAAATACATACGAAATAAAATTACGAACACAAGCAATTTTAAAAGGAAATATTTCAAAAAATTATTTTTTCCTTATATAATGTATTTTCATTTATAATATAAATAAAAAAAATTTAGAATTTTAATTTTCTAATATGAAAATCATTTTCTGAATGCCTCCTTTTAAAATTTGAATGGGGTAAATATTCTAAATTTCTCTAATATAATTGATTTTAATATAAATAGTAAAAAAACTATTATTACTAAAATTGTAATGTTTATCACATTATCATGAATAATGTATATCATAAAAACAAAAAAAAATTCAAATTAAAATAAATTAGTAGTAAAATAATTCCTTAAAAATAAAATTTTATATTTATAAATCCCGTGCCCAACTTTTTGGAATCATATGTAATATTTTTCTCAAAACAATTTTTAGTCTCTTATATTAAAAATTATATTTCATTTATTATATAAAAAAAATATGAACATAAATTAATTCCATATTTTTGACAAATATTTTTATATAATTTAACACGTTTAATTTTAGTTTTAATCATAAAATTATGATTAATAATATTAATGTTAATAGCCATGTTAATGGTAAAAATTTTATTATTAAGGTATTGTTTTATTAACCTTATATAATTTTTATATTTCAAATAAATTATTATATTCCAAAAAATAAAACTAAATTATGTTTTAAACATATTTTTATATACATTAACACTCATTAAATTAATAATAAATACTAAATATGATTAATAACTCTTAATAGTGAAAACAAATTTTTTTTCAATAAAATGGTTTTTCAATGTATTATACATTTTAGTTTAAAAGTTAATTTTTGTCTATTAATAAAATGAAATATATTATAGGGATTATATATTTAGTTTCATAACATCAAATTATGTTTATTGGGGTTACCATATATTTTTAATAAAATATAAATTACATGGGTAAAAACTAGTTACTATATTAAAGAACTAAAATGGTAGAAAATAAAAATATAGTTGTAAAGGAATTGAAACGTGTTTAAATAATTTGTGAAAATGAATGCTAGATGCTTGATCAACCTTAAATAAAACCATACTTAAATAGTTCCCACTTTTGGGTAGATTTACTATTAAATAGTTTTATTCCATATTTTAAAGTGTAATGATAATTTAAAAAAAATCATTTTCTTCATTTATAAAGGGACACCACTTATATCACCATTCAATAGATTTTAAAAATATTAAACATGACCAAAACTCTTCCCTAGTCTCTCATAAACTCTCTCCTCTTGTCTTAGAATGATTTTTTCTTTTCAAAATACCAATCTATGGAACCTTATGTTCTTACCCATGGGAGAAAATATGAAGGTATATGACATTATTCACATAGGCAGAATAAATCAGGACCTAAGGAATGTGTTTTTGCATCCAAATTTAACTTCACTTATTATTATTTATATTCACCATTATTTTCAATTTTTTGTATATATTCACTATTGATTTATATTATCATTATTTTTCATGAAATGTAATGGATTTAAAATTCTATCCCATGTTATAAAAATCTTATACTCTCATTTCAAAATTTTACGATCTTTTAAGGGTGTTTGGAAACTGAAATCTCATTCATTAAGTTATGGTTGTTCTTCTCGAAAATATTTTATATATGATGGGAAAATTATTCTATTTTATTTTATGATGTGGTATTTTTCACTTTTTTCTAGGGATTAACATTTCTACCCCATAACCCCATTATAAATGTATCTTACTGTAAGAATTATGATATACGTAAAAGAATTCATTATCAAAAAAATTTATTCATCTAGTTAAAATGTAATTCCATTAGAATAATTCATCTATGTTTGACAAATTCTTGTAATTTATATTTAATATAATATTTAACTTTAATATCTAGGTAAAATTGTTTTTTTAACTAAATGAATCATTCTTGATAAATTTCATTCTTATAAGATTATTGTTTCTAACAAAAAAAAATCATCTTATTTAAAGTCAGCCTTCCCCTATTTCCATATTAATTATTATCATGAAATGATTACCTTTATTATTTTTAAATCAAAATATTTCTTAACTTATGATAACATCATATTTATTTTCACCTCTTTCATAAGAAATTTATTTTTTGTCTTTTTAATATATGTATTTTCAAAAAATAATTTTCAAAATTTTAAAAATATTTTCAATCCATTATAATAATTTTTTTATTCCACTTTAGATTCTATTTTTAAAACCGTAATTTGTTTTCAATTATTACTTATTTATAAATATTGTTATAGGGAATGCTTCCAAAAAAAGAACTTTACCTTTTTGAAACCATTATGTATGTTTCATGAATCCATTATTAATGATTATTTTTTAAATGTAAAAGTTATCTGTAAGATTTCAATTAATTTTTTAAAAATACTATGTCTTTTTTAAGGATTATCTATTGAAAATTATTTTTAAAATTAAATAATTTTCAATAATTCATTTTACATTTTTTGAAATTGTCTTTATAAAGTGGTTGTAACTTTATCGTTTCTGTTAAAGATAATAGTGTTTTCTAAAATATTTTTTATGACAACACATCCATTTTATTATATATATATAAAGGATTTATTTTCATTGAAATTATTTTTTATGAATCACATGATAAATTTTCATAATAGATATACCATTAGGGTAATTGTTTTTTGGTATCAATAATTTTCATCCATGTGGTCATTTTTATGATACCATCATGAAATGAGACAAAAACCATTTTTAATTAAATAATTTTTTTATGTTGTGACGTATGACAATTTTAATGTGGAATTATTATTATTATTATATATATATATATAATGAGTGGGACCTATATCTACTAAAATTCATTTTTTGAGGATTTATATCTCATGAGATCAAATGTGTTACACAGGTAGAATCTCAACCCCAATAGGATACATCAGTAGTAACTTAAGAATAAGATGGTACATGTGTAGTGTCCCTATCATAAGAGGGTACACATGTACTCAAACAATAATAATATATTACATGGGTTGTTTCCCAAGCCTAATAGGGTAAAAAAATGTAGCATATCGCCAATAGGTCACGCATCCCATGATCGTATATAGGTTTTATCCCAAGCATAAGAAGGTATAAATATTGTATCCCAATCCCATAAATTCACACAATTTATATCACAATAAAAAGGGGATAAATGGGTTATATCATAATCCAATTACGGTAAATAGGTAGTATCCCATCCCCAAGAGGTCATATGGGTAGCATCCTAATCCCAGTAGGGTAGACTTGTTATTTCTCGAACCCATGAGGGTACACATGTTTTCATCCCAAGCCTGTAGTGCTATAAGAATCCAATGGAAATATATACTCCACTAGGTTATGATTACATAAAAATTAACTTATTCCTCATTTGCATGAAATATTATTATATCATTCCAGAATGTCTCATGTCTATTGTATTAGGTTTCTACAATCCTATGTCTTTTTACATGTTTGATGAATTGAGACTACATGCCATTATTTTATGTATTTTATTAAACTCTTATTGTACAATGTTATTTTTATAATGTTTTATCCAATTCTCATAATGTCTCATATCCTTATGATATAACCGTCGATGAAAATTCATTAAGAATTACCTTATAGATAATTTTATCACACCCCAATCTAATGATTTTATTTCTAAGGTTATGAAGATGAGTATAACTAATGAGAAGTATATAAGGGATTCTAGTGTGGTTTAATTATTGATTAATGTTCACATTGGTCATAAAATAATATACATTTTAGTTGATAGCCAAAGATTCCAAAACATCAAATTCATGGGATTGTGTGATTATTTGAGAGATATAATGTTTTTCTTATGGAAATTTTGTTAAAAAAGTGTATGATCGAAATAATAAATGTAGATTCTCAATATACAAGAGGGTGGGGGTGAATTGTACACATTTAAAAATTCATTTGGAACATTTAAAGATGAATCTGTTTAACAAGGTTATAAAATATAATTAACAAAACCTCTAGTTCTACACATTTGCTAGTTTCTGGAAATATGGTTCTGATAATGTGAATCCGGAAATATGGTTCCAAAAAATGAATCTTAATGTATGTTTACAAAGATAAAGATTGTACTTTAAAGTGCATAGAATATTTCTAAAGTAGAGTAAAAGTATAAAGAAGTAAAAGATAGTTATACTTTCCATAACAAATAAAATACAGCAGAAAACTTGTAAAAAACTAGTAATAAGTTATAAATATTTTAACCCAAAAAGAAGGGTATCCAAATCCATGGATAAAGGTCCCTTGATTTATAATTTCAAGAATTAATGTCTTACCCACACCAGGGTATGCCCTCTATATGATGATCTGAGTCTGTCTTGTTATTTCCACTAGCCCTCAACTTCAAGGTAGTCGGAACCTCTATATTCCAATCCTCAGAATCCCTCGATTGTACACAACAACAATCAGAGTTGCACAATGAATATATTCACAAGTTGTTCAGTACGCACTAAGCATGCATGTTTCTCTCTATATAAATCACATCAACAACATGCAATCTCTAGAGACGTAGAGTCGTTCATCAAGTGTGTTATGAGATCATTCAAATGAGACCCTATTTATAGGAAAAACTACAACGGTCGGCTCCCTCCCATAATGGTCATATATTTCCATAAATCTAGGATAGAACTGTACACATGTCACTCAAACAACGGTTAGTTAGTAACTGAATACACGACCTCATTTTATATCAACAAAAAAGTTTAGGCAAAAATATTGTTACATAACCAAACTCAAATATTCGGAATGTAAGAAAATAAAAATTTGGAGTCTAACCAAAAATACATTCAGTGTCTATAAAACAAGGATATTCTAATTCTATTTATTAGTGACATCGTAGTCTGAATTTGGAGTTAGAATTCATATGAATTTGTAATCAGAATTCGTAACCAGAATTCATAGTCAAAAATTTTACAAGTTTGTAATCAGAATTCAGAGTCAAATTTCATGAAATTTCATAATCAGAATTCAGAGTCGAACTTCATGAAATTTCTTAACCATAATTCAGATTCAAGCTTAACAAATAGTTCGCAACCCAAATTCAGAGTTGAACTTCACAAAAAGTTTGTAACCATAATTTGGAGTTGAACTTTATAAAATATCTTACCCAATATTTGGAGTTAAAAATTATAAAAGTTCGTACACAATATTTGGAGTTGAAATTTATAAAAGATCATAACTAGAATTTAGATCCTAAAAATGAATGCTTCATATATAATTATTATATGATTCCAATGTTTTTAGATATTAAACCGATATTTATACTTAGGTAATATAATGAACAATGAAAATACATGGTAAGGATAAATTTCCTTGGGGAAAATGTTTTTCCCTTATAGAGGTAAAACACAGGGTAAAATGAGATTTTCCAAGAGATAAGGGGTTTGTGATTTTCAAAACAATAAGTAATGGTAAATTAATAATGAAACCTTATTGACTCAACATTCTCTCGAAAGTATGAACAAATGGAAAATTCATAAGGAAAACCTTATTGAATCAACAATATCCCCCATTTTGGAAAGCACAAACAACCATACAAAAAAGAATAAAAGGATTTTGAAAAACATTCTAGACATTGAAATAAAACTTATCTCCCATATTATATTGGCTAAGATGAATATGACTAACTCCCCCATAGGCTTTGGGACACTAAGGATAATATTCTAATTCTCAAGAATGGGATTTATCTTGAGTACAGAAAAAACTCTAATAAAAACACCCCTTAGAAAAAACTACCCCTTACATAGGGATATATCTTCTTTTATTAGTTTTCTATTTTCCATTATCCTGCATTATGATTTTCAAAAATCATTTAAGGGAATAGAAAAAATTTTGGTGCCTAAAATATTAGTTCAATACATCCCAAAAAACAAGAAACCAAAATTTCATTTAGGTAGGAAGAATTTGTACAAGGGAAAAAATACAACTAAAGATCATATTGTAATAAATTTATCCTTCTTTTTTCTTTCTACATCATCTTCTTGACAATTGTTTTCAGCTTCATTAGCTCCTTGTGATCTTCCTCTATTTTCTTCTCTAAGGATTTGACCTTTTTTTCTTGAGCCTTCATAGCCTCTGCCTAAACATTCAATACTTCTTTTGCTTCACAAGCTTCTCCTCGATCTTGATCCAGATATCTTTTTCAATCATACAGCTTTGAGCAACATAGTACAATTTTCCATTCAGATCTTTTACCTCTTGACTCTGAGTATTTTTCTCAAGAATTAGCTTTTCTTTAAAACTAGTGGAGAGATCCTTGATGTTACCATCTTCAGTATCAAAAGATTCGTTAACATCATCTTGAAACTCATCATGCTCTCTCAAATCTTGAAATATATTATTCGACCAGCTAAAAATTTTCTTTCATGATCTTTTGTGGGATTCATAGTTGATAAGGAATGATTCAAAGTCAGCTTCCAACTTAACACACTTGTCCATCACCATGTACACTAAATTTGATTTTTGTTTTAGTGTGTGTTGAAGCATCTGGAATCTACAGTCAATTCCTGGAATGTTCGAAATGGTGTCAACAAGATTCTTCAGTGATTGAACAATGAAATCATTTCCAATTGAAGATGATTAAGAATCCGAGACATTTCTTGGTGAGACTTGGTTTTATATCTCAACAAGCTTCCTTTTTGAAGAACCAACAGCCTCTTTCTTGTTTACCACAAACCTAGAAGGATAAAAAAGAACCTATTTTCCACTAACCGATCTTTGAATGGATTCCTGATCCAGATATTTATGTTCAATTTCAGACAGGTGATCAATCTTATCCTCATCAACTTATTCTTTCTCAGCTCTAGACTCAGCATCATCAGGATGAATAAAGTCTTGTTTAGAAATTTTTTCCTTTGACAATTTATTCACCCCATCATCAAATTTATTTTATACAACCTTCTCGTATTTTCTAGGAGTGACAAGCTTCGAAGACTCTTATTTAGATGATCAGAGTGAAAATTTCTCAGATGGAGTTCCCTTGTCTGGATAATCTACCACTTTATTTATAAGTTCATTTGTGTCACCACTGCCTTCTTCTACTTCTTCTACTTATTCCACTCCTTCAACAAATTTTTCTCTGAATTTTTCCAGAGTGAATAATTTCTTCCTCGGAGTCTCAGGTGAAGCTTCAACCAAGAATGATTTTGGTACTGGGATGTTCTCGGATGCTACATTAGTAGCCTTTAGCAAATATTGTATTATCTTGTCTTCAATAATTTTCTTATTTAGATTCTTTTTATTGGTTTGATTCTCAAGCTCGTTTGATTTATTTTCTATCAATTCCTTGGCTTCAGCAGGATCTAAATCAAACTGTGGCACTCCTTTCTTCTGATTCATCTTGTCTTCACTCCACATGGCTACAACCACATCTAGATAGGATTTCTTCTTCGTGGTATTTGAAGGTGTGTATTGAGTTGCTTTAACCTCAGTGGTTTTACCTTCAAATACTACCTCTTTAAATTTTTAATTCTTTACTCCTATTTTCAGTGGTTCAAGAACATCTTGTTCTTTCTAAGGTGCTTCAAATTCTTCTTCTGGTAGATTATTATATTCTCTGGATTCATTTGGAAATCCAATATTCATTCTCTTGAGGGTTTCATCACTGACTAATATAACTTTGAAATTCCGTGGCTTTGAGCTGCAAGAGAGTTTGAAATAATGTAGGCAGCGAACTGTCAACATAGAGAGGATAGCCGGATACATGATTATTTGTGCCATTAAGTTCTCATTCTTAATATTCTAAATTATAATGAGAATGTGCCTAATCAAATTGATCTTCTGTAGATTCACCAAGAAATCCATGATGTATATGTCACTCTTCATTAAGGTGTCCTGAACACCATTTTTCAAAATGATGAATCCTTGTACCCACAATTCAGGGATCCGATTATTTATGGATAAGTGAGCGATCTTCGGAGTCTTGACATCAAAGAGTCCAAGACTATCTAGAGCCCTCTCCTTTTTGAAACATCCTACATCATCTAGCAACTTTGGGGAAAAATACACAACTTCCCCTTCGTATGAAATACCCACCATGCTAGATACATTTGTGTATGTGATGGCATATTTTTTTCTATATCTCTTGAACGAAAATTTACTTCTCCCTTATTCCACAAATAAACTTACTGATAATAAATTTCTACCAAAAAATTCAGATACACCAAGTCTTGATTTCCTGGTTTCTAAAAACTCGCGCTTTCACAACCATTCATCTTGATGTTCTTGTATATAATTAAATCATACATTATAAAGAAATTCGGATGCACCAACCTTTCTATATAGACATTCCACTCCGAAATTGGCTACACAGTAGACATATCATGGGATGAATCTTCAATAGACATTCGTATTGGAGAAGGCTCTGAGAAGTTTGGAACGGACTTATGTAGAGTGTCAGAAAATCAGCACGTGAGATCTTGAGATCGATGTGGGAAAACCTATTGGGGGTCCTTTATATAGGAATTGGAGATGACGGTTGAACTTCTAAAGTCGATCTAATGGATGCAAATCCTTCTTATTAGATCTGATGGTTGATATGATATTCACAAGTAATATTTGATAGGATCTGATATATTGATGTTTTTTTAATAAAAAACATTTGAATTTAAGGAAAATAAATTTAAAAAAATTTAAAAATCAAAATAAAATAACAACAAGTAAATAATGACTATGAAAACATAAGAAATTAAATCATACCTTTCAGACTGCCATGGAAGAATATTCATAATATATGGTATTCTTTTTGAAGATCATTTTTTTGAAAACAAATTTGACTAAAAAAACATCAATTATGAAAATATTTATTATTAAATCATAGTTTTAAATATTTCAGTACGAAAATATTCATTACGAAAATTTCAGTACGAAAATTTCAGAACGAAAATTCTTCATTACAAAAATTTCAGTATGAAATTCTTCAGTATGAAAAATGTTGATTATGGAAATTTTAGAACAAAAATCATCATTAGGAAATTTTTTGGAAAACTAACTACGAAAATATTCATTGTGAAAATTTTGAAAAACTAATTATGGAAAATTTTCATTGTCAAAATTTAGAAAAACTAATTACAAAAAATATGAAAACATATTTACGAATAATTTTGAAAACATAGAATCAAATGTAATCCCCCTATGAAAAGAAGTTTATTACTATAAAAATATTCGTTCAACATGACGTTAATCAATGAATGATACCTTACAGTTATCATTACTATCTTCTGATAATTTATTCAAATCTATCAGAGGGTATTGACTTTTTGAAAATATCCACAAGTAGATCTTGTGTTCCGATAAACTGAAAAATGATATCTCCTTTGGGTGTGTGATCTCTAAAGAAAGTGACACCTAATATCAATGTGTTTTTCAAAAGAGTGTTTTTCATGGTTTTCAAAAAGGGAAATGGAACTTGTATTATCATAGAAAATTTTTGATTTGGTAAAACTTATACCATAGTCTATCAGTGTGTGTTGCATCCACAAAACTTCATCACAACAACTTCCAGCTACTACATATTCAGCTGAATTAGTGGAAAGTGGTACTGAGTGTTTCTTTTTCCATGACCAAGAAACTAATGAATATCCTAAGAAATGAAACGTTCTAGATGTACTATTTCTATCCATTCTACATCCACTAAATTCAGTATCCGAAAAACATTTCAAAACAAAATCATTTCTAGAAGTATAAAAGTGTCATAAATATTTGGTTCCCTTTATGTATTGAAAAATTCATTTCACTACCTTTAAATGGGATTACATTGGATTGGATTGATATCTAGCACATAAGCATACTGAAAACGTTAAGTCTGGATGACTATCATTCATGTATT
Organism: Viscum album; assembly: GCA_963277665.1. NCBI lineage: Eukaryota > Viridiplantae > Streptophyta > Magnoliopsida > Santalales > Viscaceae > Viscum > Viscum album. The sequence goes on from OY728133.1 coordinate 675,189,589, forward strand.
GTAAGCTTCTTATCATCCCTCTAAATGATGTTTGATCTACTGGATTCCTAGCTTCATCAAGATCAATTGATTTTGAGGTTCCAATAGGTGTAACAATACACTTAGTTTTTTCATATCCAAACTTTTTAAGAATATATTTAATATACTTATGTTGAGATATATAAGTTTCTTCTGGTTTTGGAGAAATTTGAAAACCAAGGGAAATTGCTAACTCACCCAACATAGTCATTTCAAACTCAGATTTCATTATATCCATATAGGAATCAGCTAAACATTGTTGAGTTGAACCAAATATAATGGCATCATCATAAATTTGTACAATAAAAATATTTTTCTTAACATTCTTTATAAAAAGGGTTGGATCTGAATGTCCCTTAGCGTAATTATATTTACCCAAAAATCATGTAAGTCTATCATAACAAACTCTAGGTTCTTGTTTAAGGCCATATAAAGCTTTGGTAAGTTTAAAAACATGATCAAGATGTTTTATATCATCAAACCAATAGTTTGTTCAACAAAAACTTCATCATGAACATAATTGTTAAGAAAATCACATTTCACATCCATTTGATAAAGCTTGAAATTAAAGAATTCTGTAAAGGAAAGTAAGATACGAATAGATTAGAGTCTAGCTACTGGAGCATAAGTTTCTTCATAGTCTAATTATTCTTGTTGATTATATCCTTTCGCAACTAATCTTGCTTTATTTCTAACTATGATTCCATTTTCAACACACTTATTTCTGAAGACCCATTTTAATCCAATAACATAATTTTGCTTAGGTCTTTCAACCATGGTCTATACTTTATTCCTTTCGAATTCATTTAGACCTTCTTGCATAGATTTTATCTAATTATCATCACATAAAGCATCATTAATGCGTTTTGGTTCAAATTCGGAAAGGAATGCAAGATGTTTTACTTCATTCCATAAGGAACTTCTATTCTTTATAGGTTAATTCACATAAAAAATGATACTATAAATGGGATGATTCGTCAGAAACACCTGATTTGGGTTTTGTAAAGGTTGTTCATCAACATAGGGTAAGAAATCCTCTAGGGTAGATGTTTTAGAAACATCTTCTTGGACATTTTTCTTATCAGAAGAATTTTCAATCAAGGGTTGATAATTAGTTTATTAGAACACATCCGAAGATGTAGGTTGGGGTTGTTTAAAAACAAAAAGAATTAGTTTCATCAAATTTAACATGTATTGTTTCTTCAACAGTATAAGTGTTTTTATTGAAAACAATATAGGCCTTAGAAGTTGTGGATTATCCTAATAAAATTCCCTCATCAGATTTTGGGGAGAATTTATGTAGATTATCTTTAGTATTATGAATGAATACCTTGAAACCAAAAAACATAAATTAGGAATGTCTAGGTTTTCTATCATTCCAAAACTCATAGGGTGTTTTATTAAGAAAAGGTCTAATTAAAACTCGATTTGTAGTATAACAATCCGTACTTACAGCTTCATCCCAGAAATTTATTTCTATAGAATATTCACTCAATATGGTTCTTGTTATATCTTGATAAATTCTATTTCTGCTTTCACAACACCATTCTGTTGAGGGGTTCTCGATGCTGAGAAATTGGGAGTAATTACTTTTCTAAAACAAAAAGGATCGAAATCAAAAATTTCAAATTCTCCTCCATGATCACTATGAATACTTTTAAATGGAAGGTTTTTCTCATTATAACTTGGTATATAAAACTTTTAAAATACGAAAAAGCTTCAGACTTCTTTGCTAAAAAATAGTCCCCCGTAAATATAGTGTAATCATCAACTAAGAAATATACATAATACATGCCACCAATACTTCTAGTTTGTGTAGGACCAAAAACATCCGTATGCACCATCTATAATGCATCAGTTTTTGAGACTTCGCTGATAGATTTAAAACTAAATTTATATTGTGATCCATATTTACAAGGATCAAATACTTTGATGAATCAAATCTATGATCTGATCGATCCTTAACATGTCTTTTCATAGAGATTTTAAAAAGATTCTAAAGGTTACAGTGACCTAACATTCTATGCCATAACCATGAATGAAATTCCATTTCACCAAGACAAGGTAGTTCTTGGAATCTAAGGACTTCTATGTTAAGTGTGTAAACATTCTCTTGCCTATGGGAAGAAAGATTAAACTCTTCATTGGAATTGTGTAATAAGCACTTGTCATTCCTAAAATTCACAAGGTAGCCTTCATCACATAATTGGCTTATGCTAATGAGGATGCACTTACGACCCTAGAAAAAAAACCATTGAAATCAATGTTTTTCCCAGATGAATGAAATTACCTATACCAATAATTTCTCCCTGAGCATTATATCCAAAATTTACATTACCTCCTTTTGTCCTAATAATTTTTTCAATGTAGTTTGTGTTACCAGTCATTTGTTGGGAACATCCACTAACCATGTACCATGTATTTTTGTTGTTACATTATCTATTTTCTTGTATATAATAAGGAGTTAGGTTTTTGGAATAAAAACATTCTTGGATCTGGAAATCTCAGAAAGGAAAATATTAAGCACCGATATTTTCTTATAAAAATAGGCTTTATGAAATCACAAATACTGAGTTTTGTTTAAAGAACAATTTTTTTCCAATTCCCACCATACTGACACTTGGTAAAGAATGGATCACTTTGAGGAACAAAATAATTGTTACTAAAAACTAATTTAGAAATATTATAACCAAAATCTGCACTATTCCATAATGGTCTGATATGAGAATACATCTTATCAAAAAAAAATTACCTAAGGTATAGTTTGACAAACACATTCATAAGGAAAATATTTTGGATTTCAGTTTGATAACTAAGTTATTGTCTTCAAAATCTTTTGATTTAGAAATTCGGTTAGGATCGAAAATTTTTTTCTTAGAAATTACGTTTTCTAGATCCTTAGAATGTTTATTCTTCTCAGAATTTATTTCCTCAATATTTTTTGAAATACATTAAAAATAAACATTTTTCTTATCAAGATATTTTGAAAGATCTCATATTTCCATAGTATGAATAGTATTCCTAGAATTTTTCTTATCATGATTTTTCATGAGTTTTGAATTCTCAATCTCAAGAAGTTTAGAAATCCTAGAATCTTTTTTGTAAGTAGGTAAAGTATTATCATCATCAGAAGAAGATTTTTTTTCAGAAGAGTTATAGTATTTATTGCCACTATAGTTTTCATTTAATGAAACATTGGTCAGTGATTCATCATTGTGTACCTTAGCCATCAAAAAATTATTATCAATAGGTAGTATTTCTATTAGACCAAGATTCATCTATGCAGAAGATTCGTATTCTGATGATTCATCTGATGAGTCTCCACCACTGGAACTTCATGTGTCATTAGATTTCAAGAATATATTATCATTAGCTTTATATTACATAATTTTTTTTCTCTATGAATTGTTTTCCTTTCTTTATTTTATCTTGAAAATGGGACAATCAGGCTTTATCTGTCAAACTCTCTTGCATTTTTAACACGTTACATCTGAATCATTCTTATCTTTTCGTTCCTTCTTTATATATCTGGATTGAAAGTTCTTTTGTCCAACAATGTTATTCATCCTTAGATAAATATTGGAAAATCCATTTTCTGAAAATTCACTTCCACTAGATTCAGAATGAATAATAATCTTATTAGATTTGGATCTCATAACTCCCTCAAAAGTCTAGGATTTCATATGATTTGAAGTTGTAGTAAAAGAAACACTGCCATTCTCATTCTTCTTCTTTATGTTATCAACATATCTCTTCATTCTAGTTTCATATTGATGATAAGTTCCAAAAAGTTCATCATGGGAAGTCTATGTAACCTTCCTATTCTCATCAATAGTAGTTCTCTTGGATTCCCACTCATTTTCACGATGTCTAAGATCTTGTCCACAAGAGCCTCATCATCTAATCCCTTTTCACCCCTGGATTGTAAACTATTAACTATAGTCATGAATCATTATTTTACATTACATATAAATTCTCTATAAGGAAAGCAGAAACCATGATATTCAACTCTGATCATGGCTCTTATAGTTTCAATAACATTCGAAGTTCCAAAGTGAGTAACTTCCAACTTCTTCCATATACAATTTTCTGCTTCATAAGATGAAATTTGGATATATAAATTTCTAGTCATGGAGAAATGTAAATTATTGTGTGCCTTATAATTCAGTTGACATTCATGCTTTTATTGATTTGTACGGGTACTAACTTCCTTGTCCAGGATTTTATATCATCCAGTAAGCATAAAAACATTATCTACTTCAATGCTGGTAACGAAAGTCTTCATACAATATCTCCAATATTCGTAATCATTTCTATCAAATATAGTTGGACCTGTAAGATTTAGATTGTCAATGGAAACAAAATTCAGTCATGTCATCTTAGTAAAAATATCTTTCCAAACAAACTTGTTAAAAAAATTGGATTCAAAGAAAATATTCCAAATCAAGGAAAATATTGTGAACAATGAAAAATTTGAGCAACTGAAACTTACATTTGAATATAAATATTTTAGATACCTCATCTGATACCAATTTTATAATAGAAATTATTAATTTAGATGCTCAATATACAAGAGGGGTTTGAATTTTACAATTTAAAAAATTCATTTGGAACTTTTAAAGATAGTTATGTTTAACAGGGTTAAACAAGATAATTCACAAAACCACTAGTTATACACACTTTATAGATTCAAAAAATATGGTTCCGATAATTTTAATCCAGAAATATGGTTCCGAAAAATGAAACATAATAAATGTTAACAAAGATAAATATTCTACCTTAAAGCGTATAGAATCATACTATATTATAGTAAAAATATAAGGAATTATAAGATAGTTATACTTTCTTTAACAAATAAAATGCATAGGAAAACTAGTAACAAAACTAGTAACAAATAATAAATCTTTTAAGACAATGAGAAGAGTATCCAACAATATTGGATAATGGTCCCATTATTTATAGTTTTAAGAAATACTGTCTAACCCAAATGAGGGTAAGCCCTCGATACGAAGATCGGAGTCTGTCTTGCTATCCCCACAAGACCTCAACATCAAGGTAGTTGGAACCTTTGTCTTCCTATCCTCAGAAGCCCTCGATTGTACACAAAAACAATCGGATTTTCACAAAGAAAATCTGAACAATATGTTCAGTACGCACTAATCATGATATTTTCTATCTCCAAAAATCACGTCAACAGAATGCAATCTCTAGAGATGTATAACAGTTCATCATGTGTGTTATGATCTCATCCAAATGAGCTCCTATTTATAGGAATAGATCCAACGGAAATCCCTCTCCTCCAATAGTCATACTTTTCCTTAATTATTGGAGGGACCAGTACATGTGTCACTCGAACAATGGTTAGTTAGTAACTAAATTCACAACATCATTTTATATCAAAAACAATTGTAGGAAAAAAATATGTTTAAATAACCAAAATCAAATATTCAGAATGTAAGCAAATAATAATTCATAATCTAACAAAAATACATTCATTGTCTATAAAACAAGGATATTCAGATTCTGTTTATCAGGGGATTCGTAGTCTGAATTCGTAGTCAGAATTCATAAGAATTTGTAATCCGAATTCGTAACCAGAATTCTTAGTTGAACTTTATACAAGTTTGTAATCAGAATTCGGAGTCGAACATCATGAATGTTCATAATCAGAATTCAGAGTCGAACTACATGAATGTTTGTAACCATAATTCAGAGTCAAACTTCAAAAATAGTTCATAACCCGAATTCGTAGTTGAACTTAACAAAAAGTTCATAACATGAATTCAGAGTTTAACATATAGAATTTTGTAACCAGAATTCGGAGTTGATCTTTATAAAATTTCGTAACTAGAATTCGGATGCTAAATCAAAATTCTTCATATTTTTCTGTTATATGATTCCGAGGTTTTTAGCTATAAAATCGATTTTTATACTTATAAAAGATATTCAAAAAAGAAAAAACAAGGTAAGGATAAATTTCCATGGGGAAGTAAATTTATTCTTATAAAATTAAACCATAGGGTAAAATGAAATTTCCCTTGAGATAAGGTGTTTTTGAATTTTGAAACAAGAAGGAGTGGTCAAGTCATAAAGAAACCTTATTGACTCAATAATCTCACCAAAGAATAAATGAAGGGAAAATTTATAAGGAAAACTATATTGACTCAACAAAAATGACATGAACATCTTAAATTGAATCATTTCTACTATTAAATAATGTTTTTTAGAACCAAATATGGGAGTACGGGACTTGGAATCCTCATTTCACACATATAGAAATATTAGAATATGACATTGGATTTTATTTTATGTATTCCTATGAAATTTTATGTCTTTAAAAGAATTATTTCTGTTATATATTTCCATATTATGTCAGTTATGTTCATTCATATTCATCATTATTTAATTCTCTATCGACTTATGAAGATATATACAAATTTAGTGGTAATGATACATGGAGTTACAATTTCTATTTTTTATAATTAAGATATAATTATTACCAAAAATATATAAGTTATGTTTTAAATAACCATTAAATATGAAGTTGATATTTAGTTCTACATATCATACTCAGACTGATGATCAGTTTTAAAGTCCCATTCAATGTATAGATAACATGTTAAGATCTTTTATGATGATTTCGAAGAGGTTTGGATAAACCTATTCTTATGGTGGAGTTATCATTTAATAAATTTTTACATTCATTAATTGATATGAAATTATATGAGTATATTTATGGAATGAAGTAAAAAACAATAAAATTTTGGGTTGAAATCATTGAGCATAAGAAGTTAGAACTGAATTATGTTCAATAATTTCAGTGATAATTTAAACCATTTAGTGAAATATCAAATAATAATTATTTTGGTAGAACATATATACCAAAAATAATTGTATAGATTTGATGATTGGAGTTAGAGAACGTGTATTCCATTAAATAACCCATTGGATGGGTGTTATGATATTTATAAATAATGGAATGTTGATCCATGTATAGAATGGCACCTTTAGTATCCTCATTACATTTTCATAATCAATTTTAATATTGTACTTTTACCAAACCTATCATGAGAGGAAGATTTTTTTAAATATTTCATATTTCATGATTTACATTACTTATCCATCACATGTGATAAACTTAGAGGCCACATAACTATAACATGACATCGATTATGAGAAATAACCAATTGAAACATTCTATCATACTGATAAATTATTATGAAATAATAAGACTCACCTAATTTATGTTCTCTAGTGGAATCATATGTTTAATGAAATGAATTAGGAATGAAATGATTTAATTAGTGAAATGTAACCTTATAATTTTTCATCATTGTAATAAAAATTCAAGGGTGATGTTTTTTCTTAAGTGTTTAGAATGTATAAACCTTCATTTTTATTCCATGAATATGTTAAATAACTAGTTTCTCACACAAAATCAAACATAACAGAATATTTTATTATAATAGAATAATACATTTAAAAAAAATTAATACATTACAAGAATGTAATATTAGAAATAATTATAGAAATTTCATGAATAATATAACAACAATTATATAAAAATACCACAAACATTAATTCTTCATCCACGTTATTTTCCTTGAAGATCATCCAACTGATTATAAATTGGGAAATATATAAATTTTTTTAATTATAAGATATATTTAAAGATTAAAATTAAAAAATATGATGAATAAATTTTAGAGAAACAAATGTAAACAAATATAGTAATATAATAAAACTATTTTATATATTGTTGGTTATATAATCTTTTTTATATATTGATTTTACATATTTTTAATGAGTGTTCATATATCTATTTTTTATATTTATTATTTTAAAATAAGAATATATAATTATCAATTTTAATATAAATATTTTATTTGGAATTCACTGAAAATAACATATTTCTAAATTTTTTATTTATATTAATATATTATTATATGTGAATTGTGAAATTTTTTTAAGGTGTCACTTTTTAATAATCATTATTATATAATGTATTGAAAAATTGTATGGAATGATTAAAAATAAATAACATTCAAGTAAATAGGATTAATAATTTATTGAGTCTTGGTAAACAATTCTTTAATTAAGAAAAATTATTTTTATTATATATATAATATTATTATATAGAAATTAAATTTATTATAATTAGAGTAAAAAGTATAATTAAATTTATTTTATATATGTATGGAAAAATAAATTAAGGTTTGTCTAATGATTATTAATTATTATTGATTATGAATAATGCCACTTTATTCTTACAATTATATTTTTTAATAATATGGTTTATGTGTTACAAATTTTTATTTTATAAAATAGAATATATAAGGATTATTGGATAAATAAAATAAAATAATATTTTTATAGGTATATAAAATCTCATAACTCTAATGTCATTTTTAGTAAAATATATAAAATAATTATAACAAAACTCACTATTGAGAAAACATTTAAAAAAATAATAATTACTGTCATTATATCCTTTTTCATTTCAAATTACAATTTACTTTAGTTAAATTTTGAAATATATTAAATGGGATAATTATTTAAGAAAATAATTTTGAAAACAGGTTTGTGTGTTAAAAAAATATAATTTTCACTAATAATCATGAATGAAAATATATAAAATAAAGTAAAAAATAATTAAAAAATAGTGCAATGCAATGTATTGAATTTTTTATAATAAAATAGATTAAAAAATTTGTAAGAATATTTGTAGGTATTAGAGCCAATCATAAAATTACATACTACATTTTTTCACATAAAACACTTAACTACCTAGTGATTCAATGTTTTTTCTTCCCATAACTCATGTTTATAAAGAAATATATATCATATTAATATATTAAAAAACACCTCTTATACAAAAAAAAACTATAGTTTTAATACAATTTTTATATTAATATAAACCTATCACTAATAATGTATGATCTCACATTGGGTAGGCTCTATTTCTATGAATACAACATAATTCCATAATTTTGAAATATTCCATTTTCATAAGGATAAAATTCATCATAGGTTCATAAATATCTCCATAACATTAAATTAACTTATCGTATCCACTCATTATAATTATAATTAGACACTAAAACTGTAACACCCTGAGATTTTATGAGATATATTACATTTAATTTCTTTGATGTCTTCTATTATATACTACAAAAAGATTAGCTTGTACAATACGCAACACCGTATTAGCTTTTAGTATATGAATCACTATTCTTGGCTCTTTTTATACATAATTCCACGTTCGTTTTGTTGAAATTATTCTACACAACATTAAGTATAGATTTTGTTTAATTAATAAATGAAAAAGTTTTTATTATGTTATAAAAAACACTAAACACAGATATCACTACATGCAACCCTAACATGGAATGCATTACACGCAATCCAAGAGACACGGTTAATATCATGGAGTAAAATGTGGTTCAATAAGATAAAAATAATTTTTGGTGTATAGTAACTTTTTACATTTATTTACCCCAGTTAAAAGTAAATAGGGTAATTAAGGGTAAAAATGTTATTATTATTACACTAACACATGTTCTAATTCTATTGTATATGTTTATGTCGACCAAAAACAACCTTAGGAATATAATATTATCATTTGGGTCCACTTGGATTAGATAAGGACATTTATTATTATTTTATTTAAACAAGAGTTAAAATAGTTAAAATCACACTTTAATAAATAAAACATTTTTAATATAGGGTTATAAAATAGATACAATTGAATATAAATATTAAATAGAAATATAAAAAGATTTCCTAACTAATGGTATTTTATTCATAATATATAGACATTATATAATTTACGTTATTTTTTACAAAATGGTGGTGTAGTAATTACCTAAATAATAAAATATTAAAATAATTGATTTTATAAATACCCAAATAAATATAATTTGAGACTTTTTATGAATTAAAATAATTTTATAGGTTAACCCTACATTTTATATTTGATTTAATTAACTTTTTTCGAACTAATAATGCTGTTATAATTTTTACAGAAATCAATTACCAAATAGTGTCAAAATTGACATAAAATTGTTTTTAAAACAAATATTATATTATTAATTATTATCATATTCCTAAAAATCTATGGTTAGGTCAAATTATATAGATAAGGCTATATATATAAATAATTAACCAGTTGGGGTTTGTTTGGCTGGTTATAGTAAGTTTATTAACCATATATTGTAAGAAAACAAGAAGACACGGTAAAAGTAAAATTATTTATTTTAGAGTTAAATCTAAATGATATGGTTAAAATGGTAACCTAAACATGTCTAAAACCTATTTTTGGAGATGATTTAGACCCCTCACAACATTTTATTCGAAATAAATCAATTTGGAGCTATTATAAACATAATATGACTTTATTATAAAATAATAGTTTATGTTTTCCAAAGGTGTCGCTCTCCTCCCATATTAAAAGGTCTCCCCTTCCCTCTTCTCATCACACCATATTTAGTCTTGATTATTTGCCAAAACCAGACCATTTCTCTTCTAAACTTCCATAGAAACATTATGGAGGTTCTGGTCTTCTCAAAAGACCATCTCTACTTCGTTAATAGGAAACATAAAGGAGGTGCGTCGAACAAGAGGTAATCTCTTCTTCCGATTCTCTCAGGTTTCTTTCTTCTTATACTTCTTCTTCTTTAGATATCTCATTATAATGTAATAACATCAGTAATACATATATACTTATATGTTATTATAAATATTAATCAACTCTATTTCACCATCTATCCATCCTACGGAAAACAAAATCACCGTGCATGCGTACATACGGAATACCGTCTCCACGTTGTGGTGTAATCTATTTTCAACCACCACCTTACATGGATGGGTATAATGGTTTAAATAAATAACTATATATGATTATTTTAATGTGATTTTTATTATTAAATATTATACATACACTTAAATATAAATCTACGAGCATGGGAATGTTATCATCGCTCGTGCGTACGTACGGACTACAATCTCCACGACGCGATGAGATTCATTCTCCATGTTAACCATTCATGAATGATTATAAAGTATATATATTAAGTAATAATAAAATATATGAAATAATAATTATATAGGATTTATGTTTTTATATATATATGTATGTTATCTACTTATTTCCATTGAATTCAATAAGGAAACAAAAATAGCGTTCATGGGTACATACTGCATACCATCTCCATGAACGGTGTATTTCATTCCATTTATCGATCTATCATATATATATGTATATGATGAATATATATTATATATAAATCATTTTTACATTTTGGAATTATGTAAATCAGGATATAATAAATAATATCAAGAATATCAGGTCGAAACATGTACTATAAATGAAATGATTTTACCCAAATCGCAGCTTTTACATCGAATTTACAAAAGAAATGGTAATATAAAGCCATAAGTAAACCATATATTATATCATAACAATGAATATGATTCTGTAATAAGTTAATGACATTATTTAAATCATTATATAGGAGGATCAAAAACGTACGAATCATATCATACCTAAGGTAAGGGATAACCTTTCCAATCTCGTTCTTATCTGAGATTGTTATTCGTAAGTATTTACTTGGGTTATTTTCATCATCCATGTCTATGTCTTCTAAAATTTTTTCGTGTATTTTCAATGAACTTTTTACCAAATTTTTTATTTTACCACATGTTATGGAATGAATCTTTTTTTTACCATACGAGGAACTTTTATGACTTTTCCAGCAAAAGAATGAGGATAATGTTTTTTTAACTTATACGGCGTAAACAGATTTCTACGATTTCATAATGCCTTATTCACATAAATAATACTCTACAAGATTTCATGATTATTTTCAACAAAATCCTTTTCATTTATAATTGAATGGAATTTTGTTAAAAGAAATTGATTTTAAAGAAGAAAGGGTATTTTTCTCAAGAATTCATTTCAAGTGTTTCATCAAAACAATATTCTCTCTAAGATGAAATTATTTCATATGTGTATGTTTCAAGTATAATGTCTCTATGATTTACATGGTTTTATTTTTCATATGATGAAATGATATCCATTTTTTTATGGATTATGTTATGATGGGAAGATGTTTATGAAACCCATTTTATACTTTGGGTAATGATGAATGATTTATATTCATGTCGTGGAACAACTAAAAAATGATTTCAATATGAGATGGGTGGGACCTATATATCCCTCCATCACATTGGGTAATGATTTATATCTCATGAGATAGACATGGATGGAACGGTAAGTTAATCTGATTCAGTGTTACAGAACTGGAACGAGGAATAAACTCGATCTAGAAAGGGACTATGTCCACTAAGATGGTCTTTGCAGCAATACCTTGGCTACTATGGAAATCATATCATGTCATTAATGTTTTTCCACAATTAAAAGTGTTATTTTCAAGATATTTTATCATGATTGATGTTCTATTATGATTTATGACTTACGTACGGCCATGTTTTATGTCATTGCTGATGATTTCGATGTTTAAACATTTTGTTCATGTTTTCATGTTCAAATGTATATGGTTTGTTTTATTTTCTCCATCCTTACCATTATTGAGCATTTGAGAACACCCTTTTTATGTTTTCTTTTCCCCCAGATATAAATAAATGTTTTAGGTAAGAAAACAAAACGGGAAGATCTTTATGAGATATGTTGAAGATCACTCACCATGATTAGAAGATTATATTCCATGTTTCCAAACACACTAAACTATTATGGTCCTTGTGTGTTTGTTTTTGTTATGTATTATGTACTCCGAAAAAGTAATGTAATGTCCATGTACCTCATGGTTTGGGACTCTACAGTTGGTATCATAGGTAAGGTTTAGATAACCTTTGGCAACTAGGATGCAGAAACTTTATTGAAATCCCTTGAGATATTTCTAAGGTATGTCTATGGATGTCCCTAAGGATAAGTATACGCATAGGTTATAGTCCTAAAATTATGGTAAAGATCATAGTACTAAACTTAAGATGTTAGATATTGAAGTTACTCCCCATTTATTATGTTGTTTTCCAAGTATGATTTTTTCCTCTCACACTATTCTTTTTGGGTTTTAGAAAATTGCTGGAAATGGGAAGATTCACGGTAATGGAGGATATAATGGGCATGGAATGATATTCATCATGAGACCCCAAATGAATTGGGATTTGGAAGTCCAAACATCGTTAATATGCCTAATTATAAATCTCATAATATGATCAATAATCTCTACTTCGGTATGTTTCCCGACTCAGCTAATAAGAGAATATGGAGTTTCATGATGATCATAGAGGAAAGAAAGTTCAAATTATCTCATGTAAATCTTGTTGGGAGAGGCATCAGGGAGGATGTTTCAAAGGAACTAGAAGATTCATCGGGTGCGGAAAATAAGGACACAAATCTAGTAGGTGAAAAGGAAAAGGTTAAATTAACACAATAATGAATGGTAATGGTATTGCTGTGACATCAAAAATGATTAGATGTTTTAAATGTGGAATGTATGTGAATTATGAAAACCAATTCCCTAAGGGAAAATATCATTAAGAGAATCATCTTGGTCATAGCGGTAGTATTTATGTGGATGATGTTGAGAAGACTTCAAATGATATATGAGATGAAAGAAGTGTTGATTCTTGGTCAATAGTTTAAGAAGGTAGTGGAATGATTGTATGTTTATGAAGAGTTATATTGTATAGGTAATTTAATGGTACTATGGAATAAAGAAACATCTAAGGATGGTTACACTATTGATTTTCCTAATGTATTTGAAAGTATATGTTGAATGGTACTGGTAACCATGAAAGGTTATTCAGATATTTTTGGAAGGAAGATGATATTCCCATAATGAAGGGATATAAAGAAGATGAAAATTTGATAGTATTCATGAGCTCATGACTAATATAAGGAAAAAGTGATATCATGGTTTTAGTATATAGAAATTTTGGGATTTTGGTATGTTGATTGAGGTATCTTTTGATAGAATTAATGTTTTCACTATGGTTCTATGGTAATTTATATTTCAAGAGAATACATGATTAAGGTATTCACATGTTTGGAATGTGACCAAAAATATATATCATATGATATATGGGGGATAAATGATGGTATTAACATGATCTGTAGATGAAATTTCTAGTAATTGTTTTCTTTATAATATGAGATTGGACAGATGTATTTTTGATAAGCCTAAAGATTGGAAAGTATTATGTTGGACATAAGATAGTATTATTTAAAGATAGAACTTGTTTTTAGATATTATTTCTGGAATTTTATAATAGTATAGTTTTAGAAAAAGGACAACCCATAGGATGAGCGACAACCCGTCGCGTCGGACAAGGATGTGGGAATCAAACCCACAACAGAAGTGCGACAGGCCTTTATCACTTACCAATAGCCTACATGAAGTCCTTTGTTAGTAAAAAATATTTTTATTATATTAATAGGTATGATATATGAAGTATAAGTCCATTTTAGGAACCATATATGATTAATCTCATTATAGATGGACTTATGTATATTTGATAACTTTTTCTATCCTTATTTTGTGATAGATTGAATGACCTATCATTTTGTTGCATGATCTGAAAACACTTCATGGAAGAAAATTCAACATTATTTCTTTAAGAGATGATGTTGAAATTGTTCAAGGCACAAACAACAGTGAGATTGTACCAAAATCAAGTTAGTATATATTTTAATTCGAAAAAATATACAACATTATGGAAATGATCTTGAAAACTAAAAATTGTCTTAGTGCCGTCATATCTGATTAATTAGATGGTACCTTAGATCATCACAATTTTATGGCTTTGTGACTGTTGGATTTCTCATAACCCTGTTCTCTACCACTCTCCATCAGAACTTGACGGTTAGATTTCTTTTCCATATCCAAATTTTCACCTATGATCTCCTATGTTGGAACACAAGTGATGAGTTATTTTGGGTATCCATTTTGTTTCTAAAGTTCGTTTTTAAAAGAAAGTTTTATCATTCCTTTTTACGATGTGGGTTTCTATGAATGAAAATCTTAAGTAAAAAACCATTTATAACCACAACGAATTTTGAGGGACAAATTCATTTTAAGGGGGGTAGATTGTAACACCCCAAGATTTTATGAGTTATATTACTTTTAATTTCATTGATTTCTTCTATTATACACTACTACAAGATTAGCTTGAACTATACGCAACACAGTATTAGCTTGCAGTATACACAACAATATTCTAGGTTCTTGTTATGCAAAATTTAAAGTTTGTTTTTTTGAAATTATTCTACAGAACATTATGTATCGATTTTTTAATGAATAAATGAAAAAAGTTTTGATTATTTTATGCACAACACTAAACAGATCTTTCACTACACGAAACCCTAACTTGTCTTGCATTACATGCAATCAAGACCTTCTTCGATAGTGTGTGTAGTACGCAATACCAAGTTTCACTAAATGAGATATTATTATAATATTATTACGAACTAGCCGTAATGAATATTAATACCCACTTTTTGAAATTTTATAAATATTATCTTTCAAAATGGACTTCATTTTTAGATTCAGAATATCTAAAATAGCCTTAGTTGAATTTTTGGTATTTTTTGAAAACATTAAATTTTTGATGAATAGTGAAAACACTAGGTTACTATTTAAAGCCCATATTTTTATTTAAATAATTATTTATTTTATTTAAAATTATTTTAGGTCAAAATTGATACATAATACCAACATATGTTCAATGTAATTCGTCTGAGTAATTTTATAATAATTTTAGATATATAAATTGTTTATTGAACTTTTCACCGTCTTTTATCCACCCCCTAGGACAATTTGAAAATTTACATAAAACTTAATTTTAGCACTTCTATGAGTGGAATTTCAAAAATCAGAGTGACTCGGTTAATATAAAGTAGTAAATTGGGGTTCAATAAGATAAAAATATTTTTTTTTGAATAGTAACTTTTTACTTTTATTTACCATGGTTAAAAGTAATTAAGTGTAATTAAGGGTAAAAATGCTATTATTATTACACTAACACATGTCCTGATCCAATTGGATAAGTTTAGTTCGACCAAAAAAAACTTTAGCAATAAAATATTATCATTTAGGTCCACATGGATTAGATTAGGAAATTTATAATTATTTTATTTAAAAAAGTGTTAAAATAGTTAAAATCAAAGTTTAATAACTAAAACATTTTTAATATAGGGTTATACAAAACATAAATTCTACTATAAATATTCATTAGAAATATAACACGATTTCCTACATAAAGGTATTTTATTTATAATTTTTAGAAATTAAATAATTTATGTTATTTATGACACAATAGTGGTGCAGTAATTACCTAAATAATGAAATATTAAATTAATTGATATTATAAATACCCAAATAAATGTAATTTTAGACTTTTTATGAATTAATATAATTTTATAGGTTAATATGACATTTTAGTATTGATTTAATTAACTTTTTTCGAACTAATCATGCTGTTATAATTTTCAATGAAATCAATTACCAAATACTGTAAAAATTTACATAAAATAGTTTATTAAAACATATTATATTATTAATTGTTATTATATTCTGAAAAATCTACGGTTCGGCCAAATGACCTATATAATGTTATATATATTAATAATGAATAAGTTGGGATTCGTTTTTCTTGTTATAGTATGTTTATTAACCATATAGTGTAAGAAAACAAGAAGACACAGTAAAAGTTAAATTATTTAACTTAGAGATAAATCTAAATGATAAGGTTAAAATAGTACCCTAAACTTCTCTAAAACCTATTGGTTGAGAGTATTTAGACCCATCCCAACATTTTGTTCGAAATAAATCAATTTTGAGCTATTATAAACTAAATATGACTTTATTATAAAATAGTATTTTAAGTTTTTCCAATGGTGCCCCGCACCTCCCTTATAAAAAGGGCACCCCTTCCCTCTTCTCTTCACACCATTTTGAGCCTTGAATCTCGGCCAAACCCTGACGATTTCTATTCTCCACTTCCTTAGCAACATTCCAGAGGTTCTGGTCTTCTCAAAATACCAAATCTACTTCATTTAGAGGAAGCTTAAAGGATGCGTGTCAAAAATAGGTAATCTCTTCTTCTGATTCTCTCAAGTTTCTTTCTTCTTCTACATATTCTTATTTAGTTGTCTCGTTATAAAGTAATAACATAAGTATTAATTAAATACTGATATGTTATTATAAATATTAAACAACTTTATTTCACCATCTATCCATCCTAAAGAAAATGAAAACACCACGCATGCATACATATGAAATATCGTCTCCACGCCGTGGTGTAATCTGTTTTCGAGCACCACCTTACTTGGATGCGTATAATGGTGTAAATAAAAAACTATATATGATTATTGTAAAGTGATATTGATTCTGAAATATTATACATATAATTAAATAAAATTCTACAACCATGGCAATGGTATCATCGCCCGTGCATACGTACGGACTACCATCTCCACGACGCGATGAGATTCATTCTCCATGTTAACCATTCATGAATGATTATAACGTATATATAATAAGTAATCTTGAAATATATGACATAATAATGATACAAGATTTATGTATACATGTATCTATTTCATCTACTTAATTCCATTCAGTTCAATAAGGAAACGAAAACAATGTTCATGCCTATGTACGACCTACTGTCTCCATAAATGGTGTATTTCATTCCATTTATCAATCTATCATATATATATATATATGTATATTCTGAATATATATTATAGATAAATAAGGTTTTACAATATGGAATTAATTAAATCATGATATAAGTAATAATATCTAGAACAATAAGTCAAAACATGTACAATAAATGAAACGATTTGACCCAAATCACTCCTTTTACATCGAATTTACAAAAGAACGGGTAATATTAAGTCATAACTAAACCATATATGATATCTTAAAAATGAATATGATTCTGTAAAAAGTCAATGAATATATTTAAATCATTATACAGGAGGTTCAGATACATACGAAGCATATCGGACCTACAGTAAGGGATAATATTTCCAATCTCGTTCTTATCTGAGATTGTTATTCTTAAGTATTTAATAGGGTTATTGTTATCATCCATGTCCACATTTTCTAAAAATGTTTTCATGTATTTTTAATGTCCTTTTTACCCAATTTTTTCTTTTATGACATGTTATGGAATGAATCTTTCTTTTTTTTACCATAAGAGGAACTTTTTAGGCTTTTCTAGAAAAAGTACGAGGATAATGTTTTTTAACTTATACGACGTGAACGGATTTTTACGATTTCATAACGCCTTATTTACATAAAGCTTACTCTACAAGATTTCATAACTATTTTCATCAAAATACATTTCTTTAAAAATTTCATGCCATTTTGTAAAAATAAATCGATTTCGAAGAAGAAAATATATTTTCTTCAAGAATTCATTTCAAGTGTTTTATCACAAACATTTTCTGTATAAGATGACATTATTTCATATGTGTATGTTTCAAGTATAATGTCTCTATGATTTACATGGTTTCACTTTTATTATGATGAAATGATATCCATTTTTTTGTATGGATTATATTATTATGGGATGGTGTTTATGAAACCCATTTTATACATTGGGTAATGATGAATGATTTATGTTCATTTTGTGGTACAAGTAAAAAATGATTTAATTATGAGATTGGTGGGACCTATATCTCTCTCAAATACATTGGGTAATGAATTATATCTCATGAGATAGACATTTCTGGAACGGTATTTTAATCCGGTTCAGTGTTACATGACTGGAATGAGAAGTGAACTCGATTTATAAAAGGACTTTGTCCACTAAGATGGTCTTGGCAGAAATGCCTTTGCTACTATGGAAATCATATCATGTGCTTAATGTTTTTCCACAATTACAAGTTTTATTTAAAATCTATTTTATCATGATTGATGTTCTATTATGATCTCTTCTTTACGTACTTCCTTGTTTTATGCCATTACTCATTATTTCGATGTTTAAAAATTATGTTCATGTATTTATGATCAATTGTATATGGTTTGTTTTATTTTCTACATGCTTACCATTACTGAGAAATTGAGCTCAACCTTTTTATGTTTTCTTTTCCCCAGGATATAAAGAAAGGTTTTATGTCGGAAAACAAAAGGGAAGATCTTTATGGGAGATGTTGAAGATCTTTCACAACGATTAGAATATTATATTCCATGTTTCCAAAGACACTAAACTATTACGGTCCTTGTGTGTCAGTTTTTGTTATTTATTAAGTATTCCACAAAAGTAATGTAATGTACCGGTACGTCAAGCTTTGGGTCTCTACAAAAACTATAAAATATTTTAATTATTATTACACTATTAAAATGTTTATTTTTTGATATATCTTTATTTTCCTTAATGTTTATTAGCATGACATGTTCTTGTTTGTGATGGTTTAACCACAATCATGAAAAATGTGATCCTATATTTAAAACATACAACATAAATGGGAATAAAAACATAGTGGATGGTAATATTTTATGCTAAAGGGTAATTTATGTTAACATTATGGTCTTATAAGGTTGGAAGATAAAATATTGATCATTATAAAGTAAATCAATATTAGTGGAAAAATTTACCAAAACATCCATATCATGAACTCTATTCTTTCAATCCACAATTATATAACATATCAAATGAACATAATTTAAATGATATAACATATGTATGATCGACCTCACAATTCTAGATGCGGTCAAAGGAAATCCTATCTACTTGAACCAAAGAATTAAAATAAACTCTAAGTAACTAATATATACGTAATAAATGAATATAATATTATATAATAAAAGGTAATATAAATGAATTTGGATATTAAATAAGTGATATATATATATATATATTTTATAGGAGTTTAATTTCCATTAATGATGGTCATGTTTATTGTTAACGTTTTCTCTCCCATGCATTTTTCTCATTTAAGATTATTAATGTGTAATCCTAAATTTGGATATTTCTCTATAAATTACCATTAAATACCCCTTTTTTATTAAAATATTATTATGATAGAGATTTATATTCCATTTCTCAATTCCCCAAATATTTTAATTATAATTCATCTAATAATATATTTTTAAGGGAAATTTTATTTGTCTTTTCTTTTTAGTTCGGAATCATTATCCTCCATAACCTTAATCTATATATTATACCAATAATGTGATTATATACATTTATATTACTTATAAACTTTCCATTTTTCTGATTTTTTTAAAAAAAAATTGTGAATTGAAACATTTTTATCCCGCATCTGTTATGTTTCTCAGCAAATCGTTTTCTCCCTCCATTCCATTTGTTTTATATATAAATAACAATTTCCATGTTTTATTAAAATAATCTTACTATTTAACACACATATTTTCTAAAACCCTTAATTTAACACCAAATTATTTTATAATATAGTTATATATATATATAAATTTATTTTTTTATTTCTTTAAAAAATTTCATCATCTGAAACACTGAGTTTAAATGAACCACAATATACTATTATAATCTTGTTACTTAATGTGATATTTATTTCATAGACCTTGGATTAGAGGATATGAATAAAAAATTATGAAAAAATTATGTTTTATATATCTATAAAATAGTTCATTTGTTATTAATTTATTTTATGTAAAAATAGAAATCATATGAAAATAATGGTTAGGGTTTTTTGAAAAACTATTTTTTTATTCATAATGTATTTTTATATTAATATATTAAATTCGAACTATTTTTGAAATATTTAAATGCAATTTATATATTACATATTCCAAATATTTTTTAATATTAATCTAATATATTTTCAAAGAATGATATAAGAATATATATCCTATTTTATCCTTAAAAATAGTTTTTCTGAAAGCAGTAATCTTTTTTTTTGTGGAAATATTTTTATATAAATTTCTACCAATTTTATATATTAAATAGAGAAAAATGGATTCAATATTTTTAATTATGATTAGGAAATTTTTTAAATATTTCACTTTTCTTTTTATGTATTATGAATAATAATTGTGGTAATGTTTATCACCATAGTAAAGGATAAATCAGGATAAACTAGGTTAAAAATAAATGATAATGTAAAATTTTACCATCCTAGATTTTATTGGATAATTTTAATTTTAATATTATTTATTCTTTAAAAAACATATTAATTTTTAATGGATACAAATCAAAGTAAAATCCAATATGTCAATATCAAACATTTAAATATCTATTATTTGTTCCATAATGCATAAAATCAATATGTGAATGAAGATTAATAATTAACATGAGAATAATGAATATTTTTTATTTTTTTATTTTCTTTATAATTATTATTTTTTATATAACTACCTTTTATGCTTACACAATGACGAAATAATATTTTTTCAATTAATTGAAAAAATAAAATAGTATTAAAAAATTAAAAGTAATATAATTTTAGTTATTTATAGTGTCCCTTGAATTTTAGAGATAAATATACACTATTAATATTGTTTAAAAGTATTATATTTTAATTCCATTGTTTTTAGGGTGTCTTTAAAGTCAAATTAAATGAATAGTGTCAAAAATTACTAATGATTTATTAATGAAAATAATATCATATTTAATTGTTTAAAAAATAAAAAACACAAAAAAAAAAGAAAACAAATATAATATATGGTCTGGAATTTTTGTATTGTTCATTTATTATCCAATTTTTACATTATAATTATGATTATGAATTGTTAAGAGTTAGAAATATGTTACCACGGTTAAAGATTAAATTGGTTAACTGAGGTATTGAGCTAAAAGATATGGTTTAAAACACCATTTAAACAAATCCAATTTTATTTATTCGATGTGATTTTAACCACAAAATATATTATCTTCAAATATCTTTCTATTTGGAATCATTTTTCAAGATAATTAGTTTTTTATATTTTATTATTTCCAAAATTTCCATGTGTTCCCCTCCCCTCAAATATAAAATTACATGACTGATATCAATTATTTAAATCACTTATAGAATTTAATGTTTAATAATTCCTATGAAATTATCTTTTCTACTTTATTATCCACATTATAGAGATTTTATTCATCCCAAAAATCAAACCCTAGGACCCTTAATAGGATATATTAAGGAGCTCTTTCAAAGAAGTGGTGATCTCCTTAACCAATCTCATTATTTTTAATTATTATATTGCCTCTTATAAATAATTAATATTAAACCTAAAATAATATATTAAATATACGATATATATTAAAATGTTATAGTTATTTTGAAACTTCCATTATCCACCCTCTTCACATAAAATGGGATGTGAACGCATCGCTCGTGCATACGTACGAATTTCCATCCCCAGTAAGAGATATAATTAATTTTCCATAAGAATATTTAATGGAAGTCTATTATGAAGATTTTAATGTTTATATTCTAAATTTATGACATATTTATTTTTCTGTAATGATAATATCATATCAACCTTTTAACCTTCCAATCCATTAGAAAATGAGAATGTCGACAGTGCAAATGTATGGACTACCACCTCCATAAAGTGGTGTAATTAGTTTTTCATTTCTACATTAGGTGGATGGTAATAATGAAATATGTGATGAATAAATATTATTTATATGATATAATAATGATTTTTTAATGTAAAATTCTTATTTACCGTTATTTTTACCATCATTTGAAAAGTGAAAACAATGTCTATGTGTATGTACGACCTTCCATATTCATGAACAGTATATTTTTTCTATATCTATCATTTTTAGATGAATATATATATATATATATATTTAATATATATCATATTTATATCATGATTAAAATAATGGTTATTAGGGATCCATGATCAATGTATATGGACTTTAACTACCAAACTAAAATTCATATGAAAAGGAAAAACAGATAACACTAATAAATGACAATTTAAATAAGAAAATATTGAAAAATAGGTATTTAAATGATATAAATATGTCTTATATTATATTATAAGTATTTATATTTTGTACATAATATAAGTATTATAAATTTAAATTTATTATTCAATTGGGTAGATCACTTTTAAAGAATGAGTAACAAGTGGTAAGGGTTTCATGTTAAAATATCATTGTGTATCGAGATTATTTATGATTATGTATCTGATGATAATATTTCATGATATAACTCTGAAGAAACACCAAATAAATTTCTCATATGGTTATTTAAATATATTACATGTTTTCTAGTCATTTTACACTACTTAAGAACTCAAGATACCATAATAATGTTTTTGAGTAAAACTGACATTATTTATCACTTCAATTAAAAATCCTATTTTTCATATCAATGTTTTCTAAAAATGTATTCAATAATTATTTAAAATTATCAATTTTTTATTTCATTTTCAGCATGATTTTACTTTTCAGAAAATATTTTCAAAGGAATATTCTTGTCATTTCCAAATGTGCTATTTTTTTTGACTTTTTTACAAAGGTATGGATGTAATGATTTTTTTAACACCAATTGAATGTATAAAATTTAATTATATCATGAAAACTAAATAAATTAAAGATTTATTTAGACATTTACAAGAATAATTTCAAATAATACTTTTTATATTCTATTTTGGTAAATTTTAGATTTTAAAGAAGTGATTTAAACGTTAAGAGGTTATTTTCTTCAATCATGTTTCAAACTGATATTTAAATGGAATTTTTATCTCGGATTACATCGTTTGATGTTAATTATGATTTACTGTGGATATTATATAATTATACTATACTTATTAATATTTTATATTTTTTTGATTATGATGAAAATATATTTATAAAACCCATTAATTTTTCATTGGCTATTATATGATGAATTGATGAAATGTTTCTGAAACCCGTTACATTTAAATATTATTTTACATGATAAAATATTTATAAACCGCATATATTTTTCATGGGTATTTATATGATACATATTATATGATATTATGGAGTAGATTTGTATTATTTTAATTATGTGATGTGTGAGACTATAATTATATATCCCTTTAGTGAATTGGGAATGGATGGATTTCCCAGGTGATAAAAAATCCTTGAATATGGAGTGAACCTAGTTAATTTGGGGAGTATGTCTACTATGATAGTCATGATAGTGAACATTCACTTCTATGATAGAATATGATGTGATCATACACTACTATGATAGTCTTGTATGTGATACTTAACTAATAAGGAAATAATTTTCAATGCTTATGTATATTATATAAATATTTCTATCTTTTAAAAATCATGATACCATGGACCATGTTATTTGATTCCTTTATTATTCATGTCTTATGAACATATAATATTTATTACCTGACTCGGGATTTTGATCTTTGATATGCATGTTATGGTTTTAGAAAGTTAAGATCATATTTTTATACCCTTATGCTAATGATAAATTTATGTGATCAATGTTGTCTCCATTTTTTTAACATTATTGAGCATCTGGGAATGACCTCTATTATGTTTCCTTTCCCCATGTTATAATCAAGGGTTTTAGGTGTGATGTGTTTAATAAGTAAGTAATTTATGATTAAATTAGTTGGAGACGATGTATATATCTAATGAACAAGTTTATTTATATGTCCTAGTTTCCATATATATATATAAAACATATGGGATTATGGTGCACATCATTTTGTTATGTAATAAAAATTCAACTAATAATATGTAATATCTTTTTATGAAATATATGGGTCACTATTGTTGGTATCATAAAAATGTTTAGTTACCTTTATAAACTAGGATGAGAAAAATTTATTGAGAACTATAGGGATATGTCTAAGTATCAGACTCAATAATAATGTTTTGGTTATGATTATGGATGGCCATGTTTAAAAATATGGTTTCCTATTCTTAAAAGAATGTATCAATATTTATAAATCCTATAATTTAATTTTTATGATTTTGTGGGTTTTGACCCTACTCTTTTTTTAATCAATGGAAGGAACCTACTGGAATTGTGTTAATGTTAAATGTGAGAGGCAATGAAATTATTTCCTTATTGAAAATAAAAATATTAAGGGATATGGTATGAAAAAACTAATTATTATTCTTATAAAACATTCTCATTAAATGAAACATGGTGATTTTTCAAATAAGAAAAGTAGGGAACATCATTTTTTTAAGTATTTCATAAGGAGAATAAGAGTTATTTTAGTGGGAATTATGGTCCAGTATCTAAAAATAAGTGGATTAGTACCATTTAAAAGATATTTTCTATTATTCTCTATTAAAAAAATTAAAATTTTATTATAATTCATTATAATTTTTAATGATAAGAAGATAAATAGTTGAATCTTATACAAAACATGACACAACTGGAAAAAAATTGAATCCATAGAGTGGGATGAGTTCAAGAGATTATATTTCAACAAGTAAATTCTAAATATTATATATATGGAAGTGGATAAGTAATTCCTTGAGCTACAGAATAATTACAATGAATCTTTTAGTAAATCTAAGGTAAATTTCATAGGTTTTGTATTTTACACTTCCTATATTATCATCAATACGGAACATGTGGTTGATTGATTAATTAGTGACTTAAAACCAAGTCTATAAAGGGAGTCATATATTAGAAAAATCATATGCTATAATGATATCATTAGATGTTATTTTTTACTGAAATTAGAAGGTATTTATTAAAAATAACAAGAGGGTCACAACAAATCCATGGAGGCATATTGTAGTGGAGGCCAAGTGAATAATCATTAACAAAATAGATACACTTGAGTGGAAGGGAAACCATAATATAAAAGATGATACTGGGGTAATTATAATTACCCTTGGAATCTATACAATCATCCATAAAATTACATTAAATCCATTTGTGGTTCATATTTGTACAATCGATGATGTTTATACATCAACAGACAAGATAAATAATGGACCAGGGGAACTCCTACCTTCCTTAGAGAGAAACATATAAAACCATGCATTCAGATTCAATTTCATTAATTGAAATGATGATGGAATGAAAAATCTTCTTCCAATTGAGTAAGGAATATGTCTCATCCATAAGGGATTTTCCATGACCATATAAACTACTGAAGGAAACTACCATCAATCTATTAGAGTAATGAAAAAAAAACCAACTTTAATGATATCATATGTATATTATCCATGAATATCATTATTTAACCTATTATAGGGTAGGTTCTAACACACCCATATTCCTAACTTATACATATTTTGTTATTTAGGGGTTGTTATGCTCGTACTCATGATCATCCTCAAGGAATACGAAATCCACAAATTCTTAACAAGAGATCCCAAAACAACTTCTCGGATCTGAACATAATTTTCATGTCAATTCTTGTCATAGAAGTTCTATCCAACCTTTTTATGTTTAAGGAAGTCCAAATGCACCATAATACGGTAGACAAGAGTTTTTTTCTCAAATTTTGTTCGGGTCCATTCAGCACCATGCCCTAGAACCAGGCCTGATAGAACATACTACCATTTACCTATGGGTGGTTGATTCTAATGAGGTTAAAAAATCCAATCCACATATCACATTCACAATGACATACAAAAAATAAGTGGTCAATTGATTCTTCATTGGGATTAGTACCATAGAAACATTTGGAAACTATATAGATTCATGTAAGCCTAATCACCTCATCCGTTGGAATCACATGATTCCAAATACGCCATAATGGAAAATTAAATTTTATTAGTATATCCTTGCACCGAAGAAGATTTCAAACTCCATCATTAGGAGCAGTCTGAAAAATTGATGGATACTTCTTGGCCATGAATCAGCCAATGAACTTCCCATTAAAACGAGATAGTCTATATTAGGTGAGAGTTAATAATTTTGAATACATCGCACTAATAGTTGTCAAGGGTGGATTGAATGAAAATTAGATGATTAGAGGATTGGAAAAATTATAATTTGTTATAAGGACAGCATGAGAACCCAAGGTGAGTGGACAAAAAATTTTCATTCCAGTAGCTAACCTCCCCATGTACAACAATACACATGGATTGATTTTGAAGTTCCAGAATATGCCCTAGAAGTGAATACCAAATGATAGAAATGATGCTATTTGGATTTTTTAAATCAGTTCCATAATTTATCACAATAATTTTTCCCCAAATACATCTCTCTTACATGGCCTCCCAATCCAATTTTTATTAATGTATATTCTTGGTACCAGACACAATTTGTAGCTCAATACCCCTACCTCAATCTTCTTGGCCAGTATTTCCCAAGAGGTCCAATTGTTTTGTCCCTTTGTGTGGGTATCCTAGAAAATGGAATTCATGATTTCTTCACTATTTTAAATATCCATTTTGGTTTCATTTAGAATAGAATTTTTGTATCAAGATATAAGTATGAACACAGTTTAACATATTTATCTAACCTCCAAAATGAAAAAAACGTCTCTTCGAGTTGTTAATCCGCCAAGTAATTTTGGTGAATATGGTGTCAATTTGATTTATGTAGAGGTTTCTAGGATAGATTTTCATTCCAAGGTAATCTATATGAAATAATTTCCTCTTAACCATTAGAATGTCTTAAATACTTATAACCTAGCTGTATGTGTAGGTTTTGGAAATATATACACTTATTTTCTCATAACGAATGCATTGAATGCTCCATTTAAAGTATTCTTGCATACCATTCTTGATACCCTGGATGGATCTCATACTTTCAAAGATGATGATGAAAATTTAATTTGAGAAAATAAGTTTAGAACACTACTACACATACACCCTTTAAATATGTCCAAATCGTCTTTTAACAGTGCTAGATAGAAATGTTAATAATATTGATGTAGGGTGACCCATTTATCAGCAATTAATTTGGAACAGATAAAGTCCTAGCTGCCTACAATGTGTTGTTAATATAATATCACACCAATAAGCAAAAAAATGTAATTTCAAATGCTATATAAAACCTATAATTTCAAATAATTATATAATTTCAAACAATCATATATTCATTTAATTGGCATCATGTATACAAACATTTCCACACAAGGTATATACAAAAAGCACTTCTATTTACAATTCAAATAAATTTTTTATATAATTACATTTTCAATTTTTCAACAAACATTCTAAAACATTAATATTTTATCTTTTGACAAATGTGATCCCATCTAAAAAATGTTTCCCCATGGTATCAATTGTCGAATAAATCATCTCAACCCGAGTAACTGATTCCTCCTATATAAGAAAAAAAATTATTATTTCAGTAATAATATAAATAAATAAACTAAAAATTAATATGGACGAATTCATTAATAAATTGTAAATATTTAATAAAAATGACATATTATTAGTTATACCGGTCAAATTGTGCATCCTATTGAGGTGGGTTTGATTCCTACTTGTCAAAAATGAGTTATGGATCATTATCATAATGTATAAAAACAATCTGAATGAATTTAAACAGTTTTCAGTATGTCACATATTTTTTTTACTTAAATTAATGTCAATTTTAAATAAAAAGTGAAACTTTTAGTAATAGTGGACACACTATGAATTAGATTGAGGTGAGGAAAATTCCTACCCATCAAAATAGAGTAATATATAATTTTCATAAAATAACAAAATAATATGAATGTGTTTTCTTGATTTTCAAAATGTCACTTCATATTTTTAATTAAGTTAATCTTAATTTTATATTAAAAGGGACACATTTACTTATACCGACCACACCATGTGTCATATTGAATTGAAAAATATTCTTACATATCAAAAATGACTAATATATCATTTTCCTAAAATATGAATACAATTTGAATGTGTTTTCTCAGTTTTCATTATGTCTCTTGTTATTTTACTAAAATTAATATCAATTTTATATAATGATATATTTGGAGTTATACTGGACACACAATGCATTGGATTGAATAAAAATTGATTCCAACCTATCACAGATTACTAATGGATCACTTTCCTTATGTGTCAAAATAATCGGAATGTGTTTTTTTAGTTTTCTGTATGTCACTTGTGTTTTTTTTACTAAAATGTCATTTCTAACTAGAAACACACATTATGAGTCATATCAATCACATCGAGTGTTAGTTTGATGTAAGACTGATTCATACACATAAAAAATGACTCATGAATCATTGTTCTAAATTAACAATACATTCAGAATTTGTTTTATTGGTTTTAAGTGAGTGAAACCTTTGGATCTTAAATGTCAATTTTAAATTGATAATATACATTTTTAATCATATCGGTCACACCGTGAGTCATATTGAGGTTAGGTTGACTCCTAGAAATCCAAAATTACGCATGGAGCATTCTATTAATGTATCAAAAATATATAAATGATTTTTTTATTATGTTAGTTTTTGTTTTTACAAAAATTAGTGTTAATTTTAAATGAAAAGAGACACTTTGAGTTATACCAGCCACACTGTTCATCAGATTTTGGTGTTGATGATTCCTACAAATAAAAAATTTCTAATAGATCATTTTCCAAAAATATAAAAACTTTATGATTGTGTTTTCTGGGATTTCATTATGTCACATGTTGTTTTTATTCAAAATAATTCTAATTTTAAATAAAAAGAGATGCTTTTAGTGATACCGGTCACTTGTTATTTTTTCTCAAATATGAGTCGGTAAAATGATGAAAAACATAATTAATTACATAAGAATTATGAATTCACAATTATAAATTCTTGACGCATTTTCTTGTTTTCATTATATTAGTTGTGGCCTTGAAGAACAATCTCTCACGAGCAAGATCAGTTTTGAACTAATTATACCCTCTCGAACAAAGGAATCCACCAATATAAGAAAACAATTATTATGTGAGATCTAATAAAAATAATTAAATTAACCATAAATATGAAACAATCCACTACCTTTATATATGTCACATAATTATTCTATTTGTGTACATTCATTCATCAGGTGTGTTTCCCCTTAATTTCTAAGAACATCTATATCATCATATGAATTTGAGTCTTTTCAAGAGTAACAGTAGTACATTAAATACATAAATACAGAAAGGATTAAAAAATATTTTAAATTAAATTGTAATTATCCTTGAAAATACCTCTTTAGTAATGGGATTTTTGTTCATGGAACATGTTATCTCTCATAAATTTAAAAACATGATAACCACAATCATTTTTGTTGCACTATTTTGTTCATTATAGGAAAGTTTATGAGAATGAGTAATTTATTATGATTTGTGTTTGGATAGTGAAATCCTATTAAATATACCTTGATACTTGTCCAGTAATAATACTTGTCTTGATTTTCATGCTTAGACCTAGGTCCAATTTTTTATTTTTCACTATGTTGATGCACCACCATATTATAAAAAAGTCCTCATTAATAGATAATATAAATTATATAACATGATGCTTAATTATAAAATATTGGAGGTAGTTTATTAAAAATTGTAAACTCGAATCATGTGTGGTTGGATTTTTGTATATCATTTCATTGAATCCATGAAATAAATATGTAGAGTAAAAATTTACTGTAATGAGTATCCAATTATACCTAAAAACACGAAAAGGAATAAGTACTGAACTAAATGAAAGTATATTCGATATTATTTAATTGAAGTTATTTACCCATGTATCATTTGTATTAAATAGTTTCCATCATCTGAAAATTTTCATTCAAATTATTTGAAAAACCCTTCCACTACTTCATCCTTTTTATTGGTATCTATTTCATTTTCTTCTATAGAGGAGATGTAAAGACTAATGGGTCCAAATTTTCAATCATGTAAAAATCCCTTCAATTGTATTTTATATATACTCATACCAAAATTTGAAATTTATTTATTCATAATTAACATTGTATATTTGATTTAGTAAAATCAATTGATGAAAATATACATCATATAAACATTTACAACTGAGCATCCTAGCCAATCGTAGTTGAGTATTTCACTTACACTCTAAACACCAATGATGTATTTATATTTTTATCAATATATATTTTCTTCAAAATCAATTATGTGATTATGACCATCTTGTAACTTTGTATCCACATGACCATTCAATGATAGTAAATGTGGATATAGAACGGGATGGGTAATGGTGCATTCAGTAGATCTGATGGATCGGTTGGTCAATCCTTTAGATGTTTTTGAGTCTCTCTTTCATTTCATCCCCTTCTATTTTTATTTATTAAATAAAATTCATCTATGAAGTCATTTTTCTTTAATTTTTATAGGTTTATCTTTAGAAATAAATTGGAAATAAATAATTCCTTGTTGATATGTTTTTTTAAATGATGTGAAGACCATGCGATGAATGATCCAATATAATTTTTGATCATATGAATATGTTCCTCATTAATTTTAATTGGTATATTGGCACTATTCTCATGGTATACACTAATCGACACTCACGCATTAACTTTTGGAAGTGTTCTACCTTATAGCTTAATTGTTTTCTATATGGAGCATTATATCCCTCACTACTAGGTGTTGAGTGGGTGTGGAATGATATAAATCAATGTAATTATCACCATATATAATATCAGTATATAGAAAATATTTGTGTATGTTTGATTCACATTTCACAAAAAAAATTTATTAGAACATTGACAACCTCGGCTAAGATATCTCTTTATGTTGAATGACACGTCTCATAGCTGGTGGGTGTGGGGTGGAAACTCAATGCGGTGGATATTCATGAGTTACTTCTTCTCCTTGCCTCTCCCCAAAAAAATTATCATTATATATCTCTTATAATGGAATTGATTTGGATTCATATATATTCTTTCTCTCATATGTTTAATTAATTTACTTTTATCCTTAACTTTTTTTCAAAATATGTTTGGGGTGTCACACCAAAACCCATACCTATGAGGGTGTCAAATTTGTCTGGACACTTCAAGGCCCCTGACAGTATGGTTTCATTTGATATAGGTGTTATTTATTTATGTGATAATATTATATAGAAAATATAATAAAATAAGTGATCATTTTTATGTAATAGTGATTTATAGGGAAAAATAATTATGTAATACTGACACATGTTTCCCATAATTTTTGTGTTTTTTCATATATTAGTATCTCGGATTTATTTAATTGTGTCTCCTTCCATAAAACATAGAGTGGGATAGAAGTTAATTTATATTTTAATTCATCAATATTTATATAAATAGAGGAACATAATTATGGTCTTGATTCATGTCACATAAAAGAATTACAATATATTTAAAATATGTAAAAAAAAATTAGGTGAAGCATACCTCATCCATGCTTTACTGTAGGGGTATCCTAGCTTTGATTCTTGTTCCTTATTTTCAACACTAAGTTATTGTTTAATAAATAAAAAAATGTCAATTAAAAGGATTATTACATGTATCGTCAAAAAATGTATTACTAGACATAATTAACCTAAAAAATGCATATCTATACGACAACTTGTAAGTTCATCCCAATATTCTTAGGTTATCATGTGTACATAGATATGAAGTGGGTGCAAGTTTATTATCACATTATAATATTGATGAAGATGTCTAGATAGGATTGTGAGAAATCATTTGAAAACCTTTATAAGAAAAATTAATACATATTTCTTATGGGATTAATCTATGATAAATTAATCTTGAAATGTATAAAGAAGAGTAATTCAATGTTTCATTATTATTTTTCTCAGTAAAATAATGAAATGATATCATAATGATACCATAATTTCTTCCCACATCAGTGTATTATTCCTAGGAAAAACATGGTGCCATAAATTTACATCAATCGACACACATTTCCAATTGAATATTCCAATCTAACTACTGAACATGGCCTTGTAATGGTAAACATGTTCTCCCCAGACATTCCAACTAACCACAAATTCTATTCCATTTTCTTTCTCCTTAATGATTTTTTCTAAAAATATAAAACTACAGTGATCCATCTTTTTTCTTCATCACTGGTCCTTCTTTGCTTAGAATTTCCATAGAATCACCATCGTCAATATTTTCTTCTCGAGCGGTAGTATAGATATGTGTATATGGTCATTGTACCTCGTTAATAGGAGCAATACTAGGTTGAGAAACCTATTTTTCCTCAGGAATGGAAAAATGGACACATGAAGAAGGTCGAACCTCTATATTATGACTAGCAATAGGTTGAAAGACCTATTATTCCATATGATTGGGAACACCAGCACATGTAGATGTCATTATTTATAAAAGTGGTATACCATTTAATTTACTATATATTAATGTTCTTGAAAACATATAATAAAACCAGGTAACACAATGTATATTAAAAAAATAACCTCATTATGGTACTCCCTTTTTATTTTCTGGAGGCTAAAGGGATTTCCCCCCTCTATCGATGATCGAAATCCCTTAATTATGGTCTCGTTTGGCATAAAAAATTTCATATACATTGGGAATACTACAAAATGATTGTGGTGTCCTAATGAAAGGGTCATCCTCAGTTGAATGTTCATCAGACCCTTTAGTGGTTTTGGCTGATAACATAACAATTTAACACTTTTGGATTTTGGGATTTGGAACATAAAAAATTTATACTGAATGTGATTCAATTATAAAAAATTCTTCTTCATACCCTTCCTTAATGAAATCAACATACATGAATCCCAATTCATGTATTTTAACAACACTAATGTTATCAACCCACTTGCATGAAAAAATCCTCACTTGGGATGTTGTATAATTTAACTCCCATATTTTTCATATTCATGTAAATTGGATTTATGTCCTTGATACCAAACACATGAATTTATTGACCTAGAGTCTAACTCCACTATTTTTTATTGTACTTTCGTTATCATGACTATTTTATTATAACATATAACCATTATTTACATAACCATTATAAAATAATACGTACAAACATGGTCCTCTAATAATTCATTGATGTCATTCTGAAATTAAATCCATATTTTCACCTCACGCCTTTCAAATATGGTACTGAAACCATATTATAAACTATTAATTATGTGTATCTGATATCCATCATTCATCCCTTGGTGGATTCAAATGCCTAAAAAATTCATTTTCGGTTTCAACATATGGGGAAATCACTAAACTATTATGAAAAATGTATAGGTTGGTATTCTCATGATCAGAAAAATTAATTGTCAAAGCATATCTTCCTGAACTTCCATCACCTGGAAACTTCCCATTGTGATGAGATTTTGGTAGACCAATTATTTTCACACTGAACATTTATTTGGTATAGAATTCAAGATCTTCCTCAACAATATATCGCTCTGCAATACAACCCTCTGGCCTACATCAATTTTTGGCATTCCCTTTCAAAATATTCATAAACTGTTCAATGGAGTACGTCCATATCTAGTGTATTGGACCACATATTGAACATATCTTACCATGTGAACCATATTATCAGACATATTTTGTGGGAAGATCATTTCTAATTCACATAATATTATGTTATTTTCTTATTCCATTATCAAGAATTTTGTTGGGTCTATAACGTTACTGGATATATCTCTGAAGAAGAAAGAGATCACGGTTAATTTATGATAGACATTCATTAGAAAAATGAAATATAAACATATAGGAATTAGATCTGGAATCAAAACATGGATGTCATTGGATTTCATACCCTTTAACATTAAATCTGTCATTTAGATGATATTATTGATAGTCAATTAATACCAATCTATTACCTTTACGTCATTCATGAGGTTTCAAAACTCATATCTCTCTTTCCTGTAATGAGTGAAAGTAGCTAGAGGAATAAAAGATCATTTTCACCCTTCACTAGTGCCAATTTTTCTCATATTCCCATGTCATAATTGTCTAACCTAGCTTTAATTCCACACTTTATTTTGTTGGTTGCATTTAGAAATGTTTTGATTAAACTATCACATACATTTTTTCAACATGCATAACATAAATAAAATGTCTGACATATAGAATGATATTTTATGGTAATTCCAGAAAACTGATATCTTTTTCCAACCAAATTTTGTATGGTTTTTCGAAAAAGATTTACCAAAATTAGTGTCCACATATTTTACATTATAAAATAATTTATCATCTATTAGTGGACACTATGATGTAAATTCTTCGAAACATCCATTGAATGATGTCATCTAAGATCAGTACTTATGTCGTGGGGGTTGAAATATATGATATCATAGAAACATTGTTTTTTATGAATGTTTTAACCAAATTGACTATGTACCTTATTCGAAGATGGAACACAATTGAGTTCCTCTACTGATATAACCCGATAAATTTTCATAAGTTGGAATGTCATTCATCATCCCATAAAACATGGATCTCAACGTGAAATGTTCATTTATATAATAATCATACAATGTAACACCTGAATCTGAAAATAATTTCAAATCATCGATCAAATGAGACAAATAAACAACAATATCATTACCTGTGTTTTCGGTACTGAAAGAAGCATATATATCATTATGTATTTTCATTTAATGCATAACCATGGTTGCAGGTTAGATTTACCAATATAATCGACCATGTAATGTGAGGGCTTCTTTGAAAACAAAAAGGATTCACTCGTTCTATAGATAATTAAAGACTAAGGTGTGTCTTCTCATTTCCAAATTTAGGATTCTCATGATAAATTATCTTCCACTACAGAGATATTTTCAGGTGACATATTTTTCCATCATTATATATTATATTTGTGTGCCATGTAAATTTCTCTTTAGTCTCCTCACCCCATATATGAGACAAAACCATTTAATGATTTGATAGTACCACACAACATTCATTGGAATGGATTCATCTTTCATGTATCGAGAGGCACCACACTTTTGGAATTCTAAAAATTATTTTTAGTCCTTGCAAAATAGTATATAATCATTGTTTAATTTTTGTATTCTTTTAGAGCTCATACCCATAAAGCATGGAATTCATTTAGAGTTTTATTTTCGGCTCGATAGCTCAATATCTTCTAGGATCATGTAATTCAATAAAGGAATTAATTAAATAAAACTGGTGTCAGTCAATCTGTTTCTTTCATTCAAATTATACAGCTTTAGTATGGATAACAATGTTATTTATTTAGTGCAACAACCATACAATGGCACATTTACACAACTCTTTAACGTCTCAATTTTTTTTTGAAATCCTGAAATTCATCTTCAACTATCATTTTTCATTTCCTGAATAAGATATTCATCTTCATTCACATCTTTAGTTACATCCTCGATATATCCTTTTTCATTGTCCATAATTGTAATCATATATATGATCTATAAAACATAGTATTATCCTATCCACTAGCTATATTCGATTTTCCACATAATTATTGGAACATTTATAACTTCAATCTATTCTGTGAAATATAAATTGTTCTTCCAACTCCTCTGGACTAATATTTCTTGAATTAAAATAGTTTAAACCCAGAAAAGGATTTCAGAGGGGTCATATGCATGATCTTTTTCAAACTATATTTACATATTTACTCCATCTTCATACTCCTCAGTCAGGTGTTTGGCGTCCTTCCAATCTTTATTCATATCCATCCTATTTGACTCGGTAATATTAATTTTTAACAAAATAAATACACAAAACGTTGGTATAAAAATTAACTATGGGTAAAAAAGTTATATACTTTATGTATCCTTCAATATTGTTCCCCAATATCAACATTCCAAAACCAAGGTCCTTTATTTGGGATCTTCTTGATAAATCAATCTTCATCTCTTCCAGTATTTCCTTAGTTAGTCTAACTAAGAGAAATTCTTCCAAATAAATAATTAAAATGTCAAAGAACTCGTCATAATACACCTTCATATAGAATCAATTCTTTAAATCACACTAAATGACAAATAATTATACCATGAAAGAATTGAAAATAAAGTCACGCTATCATGATACCAACTTATGCCCAAAAAATACCATCTGAGACCTGAACCGAACCTTCTATTCCATATTCCATTAAACCTTCTAATTGATCCATATAGATCTCATCCTTTGAATATAAATGATGAAATAAACTCATTACATCCACTTGTTCTTGAAATAAACCTTTTTAGTGCTTCCTTATCGGAAGAATCTTGGTTGACACTCTATTAAACACTAGAAATTTGAAAAAAAAATTGGATCTCAAAAGAATTATTTGGACTCTCTAGATAAAATATAACATAAAACTTCTAAGGCTCTAAAAATATGATATTCTCTAATATCATTTTCAAAATGATGTGAACTTCTTAGGTTCCAAAAATACGATATCTACTAAAATCACTTTGTAGATGAAGTGTACATTATCAATCCAAAACATGAAATTTGTGATCATGGAATATAGTCGATTCTCCCTAAGTTTTCTCAAAATTATCAATAAATATATAGCATGTTCATCCCTCAAATAGGAATATGGGATGATATGATTGAAAGATATTGCTATAAAATTATATAAATAAGGATGGAAGACCCAATGCATCTCATCAATGAACACTACCATTGTATTTTTCAACCTATATGAAATCAGTAGATACATGTACTATATATACGTACTCTTATTATAGTATGTGGTATATCAAAATTACAAAACATAAATTGACGATAACCTGATATCCAATCGATCTTATAGAACTCTTTAACACCACTAAGTTGATAAAAATGTCCATCAATACGTATATGTGGATATAAGTTCATTTCTATCACCTAGAATAACATCTAATAGTGCACACATATTCTAAATGGTCCATACAAATTTTAATGGAGAAACATAAGGCACCCCAAGGGGACATCATCATTTGTATGAACCCCTTAACCTTGAATTCGTTCAATAGAGCCTTCTTATCTCATAGCTATAAATGATCCATCATTTATAGTGGAATAGATATATGCTTCACACCTGGTAAGAATACATTCAAAAACCCAACCTATCCCTTGGATGGTAACCTAGAGAAGTATTTGAGAAATACATTTAGGATCATTTCAATGACTATTGGACATACTAATTGATGTTTCTACCCATCATACTAAATTACTCTAGAAAAATGGGCTATGATTCTACCCAAATACAGAAATATATGTCCTATGTAACATGTTTTCATATCCAACTCTCCAATATATACATAATCATCACCGTTAAAAAATATAATTCCTCCCATAGATGAAAAAGAATTATATAGTAGATAGATTACGACATGGGGGGTTAATTATAGACACAAACTTGACTCACCATTTTTATGTCACTCAAATTTATTATTTATTTGTTTTTATAATCATTTATTAATAAAAGTATATCAATATAAAATCTACTTATGTAGTACATTTTCAATGGAAATAAAAATCAATCAGCTGAGATGCATTATCTGATAGAAATAATAACATTGTGGAAATAAAGATGCAATGTAAAAAAATTAAGATGTCAAAAATTAAAATCCTCAAGATTCTAAAAATATATTTATTATAAATATAATTTCCATTAATTGCAAATGTTACATTTACCCAAATTTTTTGGAGGATCTATCGAGTTGATCCTAGGTATCAAAAATCAACAACCAAAACACGCTTGAAAATATACCTATTACAAGGTATCATGTAATAATCCAGAATATTCATTGATTGTTATCTCATTGGTGGAAATAGTTATCTAATTCTCCAAGACCCACTTCAATATGATGATCATCAACAAATGTACAACATAAATTCATCAAACATGATGATTTGGACAATACATAATCTAGCCCTAGAAGCTAATCAATATGCTTGATCAAAAATAGAAAAGATACAAGCATGTAACTGATCATGAAAAATTGCATAATGAGAAAATACATAGGAAATAATAAGATAATTACAAGAATACACATAGTGGTAGAACCCGAAGAGATTGGTTCACAGTAGAGGTGGGTTCGCAGAGGAGAGGGGATTCACAGCAGAGGTGGGGTTTGACAATAGAGGTGGTGTTCATAGAGGAGGTGGGTTTGCAGCAACGGAAGAGTTCAGGTAAGAGGTGGAGTTCGATGCGCACAGGAGGTGAGGTTCGTAGCAGATGAGGTTTGGTGGTGGAGGTGATGTTCATGGTGGAGGAGGTCTTTGGGGTGGCAGAGGAGGGATTCACGGTGTAAGAGGACAGATTCACAGGGGTGGTGGAGGAGGAGTCGGTGGTAGTAGAGGAGGAGGAGGAGTCGGCAGCGGAGGAGAGGGAGGAGGATGATGAGGTGGCAGGGTTCGTCTTTCACGAGAGCATGAAGCGTTTGAGAGATGGAGACTGTTAGGTTTTATTAATTAAAGCGGGTAAATATTTTATTTGTTCCAGCTAAAAAGAATTGATAAAGGTATTTTTTATCTATGCTAAAATATTAAACTTTGATAAAACGTTTCTTTATCAGCGCTTTTGAGAACTGCTAAAATTATAATGATAATAAATTATATATATATATATATAATTATATGTACAAGAAATTAATAAATATTTATTTATAATAATAAATTTATAATACATAAATTTATTACTTTTATATTTATATATAATTAATATCTTTATTATAATTTTATATATATTTAAATATATCTATATTTATTTAGAATTATAATTTTATATATTTTTATATATTTATAATAATTTCAAAATTATTCTATAACAATAAATTTATATATTTTCATTTGTAGTTATAATAAATATATATTTATTTATATTTATAATTATAAATAAATAAATATTTATTTATTTATTTATTATTTTCATAAATTATAAAATTATAACAAATATATTTATTACATTTATAAATTTTAAAATATATATAATTAATCTAGTTATTATAATTTTATAATTATTTAAATATATCTGTATTATATAGAATCCAAATTATAAATATTTTTTTATATTTAAAAACATTTGTATATATTTATAAATATAGTTATTTAATTATATATATTTATAACTTTATAAGTATAATAAATATATTCATTATAATTATATATATATATATGTTTACAATTATAATTATAAATAAATATTTATTTGATTATATTTATATATTAAATAATGATATATTTATTTATAGTTATAAATTTATAGTAAATATTTTTTTTATTTATAATTATATATATTTGATATCCTTATTAATAATTTATAATAATTGAAATATATTTACATTTATTTACGAAAAACCATGTCACAGTTCAATTAGTTGTTAGACACTTTTGAGACATGAAATGAGGATACTAGCTTTAATAAATGTATGAAAAAATATATTTATAAATATATTTGTTTAATTATATATATTTATAACATTATATGTATAATAAATATATATTAATTATAAACATACGTTTATTATTTAATGTGTTGAATATAATTATAATAATTTTATATAAATTAATGTTATTTTTTATTAAAAAAAATTTATCAGTGTTAAAAATGATGCTGATAAATCTACGCTTTATCAATGATTTTTAGCACTGATACATGGTACACCATTATCAGAACATCCTTTAGAACTGATAAATGGTAGATTTATTAGTGTTTTTAGCTACAATTGATAAATTCTACTCTTTTATCTTCGCTTTATGAAGAGAGTTGATAAATCCCGGCGCATCACTTCCTCGCATCTGTGGTAGTGAAAATTCCATGAAAGTTTCTCCAGCCACTGAAAGGTAGAATCCTTCTATCGTAAATATAGTTGGACACTAGTTTACTAAATGAGTCTTGAACCATAATGAAGAGACTTGGAGAAATCATATCTCTTTATCTTAAACCTCACACTGATTTGATGAAGGTGAACCTTTTACCCATGAAATGAACTGCAAACCATGGTGAGCTAAAACAATGAATGAATAAGTCAAACACCCAATCAAAGAAACCCAAACACGTCATCACCATCAAAATGAAACTCCATTCAAGCCTATCATAGGCATTTTCCTTATACTGTTTGATATCAATGTTGGAGCTAGAGGTCCTCCGATTAGTGTATGTAATCATGTATTGGTCAAGAGTTATACTTGCCGGGGGGACCTCCCTTTCAGGAATCTGTGTTCTTCCTCTAAAACCGACCCATGAAAGTTGATAGAGAGTCTCCTATTGATCACACTATCTAGGACCTTGTATAGAAAATCACACATACTAATTAGTCTATAATGATTATTGGAAGAGGGGTCCCTCACCTTAAGGATGAGAATGAGTGAAGTTTCATTGGCTATTCATGGCAGGTTACCTCCACAGAAAAAATCACAAATGATGTATATGAGATCAAACATAATAAGACCACAAAAACACATAAATGGAGACCAGGAACCCATATGGTCCAAGAAAACTCTCTTGGTTGAGTGAGACCAGAACATCCAAAATATCCCCCTGAGTTGGGAATCTCACATACTCTTGGTTGATAACATCGAACACCAATGTGGGAATAGTACCCAATAATATGGAATAACCTCTTGGGTACCAACTTTTCATCCTCATATTAGCATATAAAAGATGGTTTCTTAAATGATCATTAATAAGACCTCCCACCACATTAATTTCATTAGAAAAGGATTCATCCTCTAGATGGATGATGGGGGAAACCACTCGTTTCTTTTATTTGTTACATGCATGAAAAAACACAGTGTACTTGTCTCATACAATGAACCAGAGTTGCATGGATTTATCTCGGGAAACACGTTCATGTTCCTGAATTATGATGGAAGTTTGGTTCATCTTTTTAGAAACTTCATTGAATATATAAGCATTATGGACTATTTCCAAACTGAAATAAGCATGTTAAATATCAGAATCTACGATAGTTAAATACTATAACAAAATCCAAGTATAGAGGTCATCATTGAAAACTAGAGATTCATATGAATGTAAACCTCCCAAAGTATCATGAATAGTCTTTTCCCAAGAGTCATTCACTATAT
This sequence comes from Viscum album, assembly GCA_963277665.1. NCBI lineage: Eukaryota > Viridiplantae > Streptophyta > Magnoliopsida > Santalales > Viscaceae > Viscum > Viscum album. Next base: position 675,231,412 of record OY728133.1, read on the forward strand.
ATTGGAAGTTGAGGTCCTACTTCCATCATTTCAAGAAGTGGAATTTGGTAGGGGTGCCTGCTTTAAGAAAAATTGAAATCAGTAGCGGAGAGTGGTATGATAGTGCCTAGACCATGGAAGTGAAACTGGTAATTAGATAAGCATAGATGACATGAATTTTGGTCAGACAAAGATTAATCATACAACACATACAACAAACAGTCTTTCAATTATTTCACCAAGTAAACTTATTTTTAATAAACCCCATGTCCACCAGACTATTCTGTGCTCAGCCATTTTTCTCAGATGGATCCATGATAACATTGAACTACCCTTCTATCATCCATTCCATATTTCCCAAATCAAAGTTGTCAATGTTATTCCATAATACATCTATATCTCTTAAGTAACTTTTAGTATAAAAGTAGGTGAAAAACATGATTCCTTCGCATTAGTAACATTCACCGTAATGTGATGTTTAGAGACTACAATAAGATAAACTGCTAAAAAATGTTTTCCAAAAGATCCATATATTATGGTTTTTGGGTTCTACATGCATGGAGTCACACAAACCCATCCTTTGAGTGAAAAAAAACTGTTAAGGGGGTCTATTTGGGCTCGAGTACCACAGGAAGAGAGGTTTTCTTTTGGATATTACACCAGGAAATAAGTCATTCTTTTCCCATGATCCGAGGCCACGGGTGTTCCAAATAATTAACCTGACCATTTAAAGAGGGCACACCTTGTATTGGACCCTGGAGTGGAACTGGTGTTCGACTAATGAGAAGGCACAAGGAGTAATCTGGTGGATAGAGAGGTGGAGGAATTAATAGGGAGGGAGTCATCACATTAGACATGAGATAATGAACTCTAAGAAATCAAGGAACAGATTGGAGAGCTAAGTGAGGACCTTGGAACACAGTGTTTTAAGGCTTTAGGATCAATTCATAGGGAAAGCATAGAGGAGTCGGACTTGTATGAAGGGAGATCCTAATAACACCCTGAGATGTCTTGCTCGCCGGGAGGGAGTGCTAGAAGGCAATAAACCATAGGGAAACCCTTAGAGAAGTAGGGTAAATTTGGGGCAGGATATATGTTTATTCCATTATCCATCGCCTTCAATCTATAGTAGGATCTGAACCAAGGAGGTCGGGAGAGGTTAAGGGAGACGCATATCTGGGGGAATGAAGTTTCCCATGGGAGAAGTGATCATCCATCGACCAATAGGAAATACCCAATGGAGTCCCCAATGTTACAGAGGATACCAGGGTTGAGGATCGGAGGTGGATAACTAGAACACATGACCCAAACTGCAGTCGGAGGGGCCTCACGTCCACGATGGATCTCCATAGGCCAACAGAAAATAGTGAAGCACCAACGGATGATAGATCTGGGTCACAATGCCCACACCTTGATGAGGTCTTCATTGTAGTTGAGGATGATACTAAATTACCACTTCTTGAGAACAGACGCCATAGCTTGGGATTCCAAATCCCAAGATCCCACAAATGACTGAAACATCTCGTGAGAGGTTTTTTCTACACCAAATATATCTACGAGAGTCCACATATGCATAGAAGAGGCCTTATAGAAGGTTGAGTCCATAATGTGGAGGATTGGGTCCCACACACCGATTCATGGTAATATTCTAACAATGGTATTTCATGGATCTTGGGAAAGAGTGGCAGTATCAGGGGGAAGTGGGTTAGAGGAGTACCTCTTTGAGGGATGGTCCAAGAGAGGCCGATGCATCAAATCCACTGAAGAAAGCAGCTAGGAGAGGGTCCAGAGCTTCGGAAGGGGGTGAAGTCATGACAGATGTCAATAGGGAAAGGGGCACTACTATAGAAGGATCACCCGTAGCTACTGCAATGGTCAGAGTAAATTCAAAAGATGGAGGCATGTTCGGTGCATTAATGTTCACTATAGTAGTTAAGTCCATCCTTTCATACACCCTTGGATGTTCTATCAATGTGGACATGAAGATTACAGTTACCCATCAATCTCAATGTTTTTATAAGAAAAAAAACATGGAATTCAAAAAATTATAAAAACCATGTAGATAAGAAGATATTTTTCATATACACTTAATGTGTATTAGGAAACAACCGGGTAATTGTCTTAAAGAACTGGTAAATTTTTTATATGTGTAAATTAAGGACGATTGGAAATCAAATACTGAAGTAATGGGAAGAAATAGTTACTTAATTATGGAGAGAAATCCCCACAGAATAAAATACACATACTCCTATGTTTTTAATATATGGATCATGAGAATTATATCAACTAGTTCCCAAATAAAAAGGATAATGATGATGTGAAATTCTAGAGACCACGTAATCCCATAGATAAAGGGAAATCTTATTTAGTAGTACTACTAAGGTGAATAAAAATGTGGTGAACAGAACATTTTTCATTCACTCTATAATTGATAATATATTATTTGATATAGGATCTAGCCACACTAAAATTGCTAATATATTATTTGGTATAGGATATATGATTCTTCTCTGATTGATGTTAGGGGAATATACATCCTGAAAAAAAATTATTCTCCTGTTAATTGAATTTGATGTTATTTTAAACATAGATTGGTTATAAAACAAAACAGTTATAGAGAAATTTATGACAAATTTGAAAATCCAAACAAACCTATAATAGTATATCATTGCAATGATAAATACAATCTTCCAAATAAAACTTCATCCATTTTATGTGCCTTGATTATTTTTCAAAATGGGTTTTTATCTTATTAAAAAAGGAAGAAACTCAATATAACTTATATTCCTTATGTGTGGGAGTCTGATGATGTATTTCCAGAAGTGTTTCCTAATATTCCACATAATCACAAATTTGAGTTCTCAATTTAATTCCAACCTATTTCTACACTTATTTTAAATACACCATCTAGACTGGTTGCAATTGAGTTGTACGAATTAATGAAGAAAATAGTGGTGAATCACAATAAGGGATTTATTTAGTATCTAAATCACCATAGGGTCCATTAATTATATTTTTTATGAAATAAATATCAATGAGACTCAACATTGATTATTAGGAACATATCAAGGTTATAATCCAGAATAACTATCTTCAACCACATATTGATATCTTTTTATCAACTACATGGAGATCAATAATTTTACAAGATTTATCTCCATTCTAGATATCATTAATTGAGGGTTTACAAGGAGGATATATCTAAGCTAACATTTTATACAATGTGTAGAAACTATGAATATTGGGTAATTTCATTTGTTCTTGTTAATTCCCCTGTTATCTTCATGGATTTAATTAATAGTGTCTTTATATATTAACATGATCATTTTAAGTATTTTTATAGATGATATTATTATGTATTAAAAAATATTTATAAAGAATTAATATGACATGAGGTTTATACTGAAGACCCTATGGATGGAGAAGTCATATGAAAAAAATTAAAATGTGAATTTTGGCAATATAATGTTTCAATTTTATGTCATATAAGCTCAACCGAGGGAATATCTATTGATCCATATAAAATAGGTTATTAGATGATGGCCAGAACCAACCATTGTGGAAGAGATCTATATTTTTCTTTCTTTGATGTATATTATCAATTCCTTGTGAAAATTTCCAAAGATTGTCTAATCAAATGACCATGTTAACTTGGAAGGGAGAGAAGTTTTTTTGGATAAATGAGTGTGATGAAAATTTCATGTAACTAAAGATAAGTATACTCATCATACCTTTTCATACATTACCCTATATTGAAGAGGAGTTTTTAAGCTATATTGATGCATTGATGAAGGTAATAAGATTCATTATCATATATAATGATATGTTTATAGCTTATTCCATATGAAAACTGATTATTCATGAGAAAAATTAATCAGTTAATAAATTTGAGTTAGCTGTAGTACATTATTCATTAATGATATGGAGGAAATATCATTATATTAAAATATGAGATATATATAATGATTATAATAGTGTAAATTATATATAAATTAAAAACAGAAATGAATATGCACCAGATAAGATTGTTAAAGTTGATTAAAGATAATGATTTTTAAATACATTATCATCATAGGAAATTGAATAAGGTGAAAAATAATCTGATTTCAATTGACCATGTGAGCTTATCTATGATGAGGATCACAAAAGATCCAATATTTTTAGATTTTTAATGGATAAATATTTAAATTTTCAAGGAAGGGGAGAAATACCATCTTTCGCAAATAAGTGTTCAATAATATACCCATGTGAGGATTAAATATCTGAAGAAGGAATATGTGGAGCTGAAAAAGAATCTGATAAATCTTCCTATTGATAATCGTGATTTTGATAGAATGATAAAGCTCATGAACCTTGTTTGTGTCTCAAAAATAACAGATGTCGAGAATGAGAAATTGGATGAATCACATAGTTTATCATTCTCTATTAATCAAGGATGTATAAAGATGTATAGAGAGATAAAATAGTATTCATGGTGAGAAAAAAATGAAAGAGATATTACAAAGTATATATGTCTGTTCTTCGTATGCCAGTATGTTAATGTCGAGTGACTAAAGTTTAAGAGTATTTTATGACTACTACCCATACCAAAATGGAAATGAGAATCAGACCCCCCAAAGTCTAAAGGATGTAATGATATTTGGGTTGTATTAGATCACCATATGAAGGATTCACACTTTATTTATATCATATATAATTTCTCTCTTGATTATTTCCTATAATATACATTAAGGAAGTGGTAAGGTTTCATATAGTACCACATTCTATTGTATCTGATTTGGATCCGAGGTTTTCCTCAGTGTTCTGGAAATGTCATCAGTGGGTTCTAGAAAAATAGTTGAGTTTCAGTAATTCTTATTATCCATAGAATGATAGTCAGTCTAAATGAACTATTCAAAACCTATATGATATTTTGAGATCTTTTTCCATTGATTTTAAAGGTGTCTGTTATCAACACCTTCCTCTAAACCATTTTTCATAAAATAATATATTTCACTCAAGCATTTATATGGATCCATATAAAGCCCTATATGGAATAAAGTACAAAAATCCAAGGTTCCAAGATTGTGTTAGAGAAATAAACCTATTTGGACCACATATTCTTAAGGAAATGGAAGATAAATTTTGATCCATTTAGTAGTATATCATGGCATTATAGACCTCACAATAAATTTATAATAACAAACATTAGTGAAATATTGGATTTGAAGTTAGGAAGATTATATTTCAATTAATTTCTATATCTAAGAATGTTACGTGAATCATAAATAAAGGAATGATGATCCCGGTCTATATTTCCCACTTTGAGATTCTTGATTAAGTAGTGATAGTAGCATGTCTCTAAGAACATCCATCGAACCTCTCTCATGTTCCTGATGTGTTCAATATATCTTTTATGAGGAAGTACATTCTTAATCTATCACATGTACTAAACTCAATGGTCAAACCACTAGAGAAATATATCTCTTATGCGAAACAAGCTCTAGATAATTTTGATCATAAATGGAATTATATACAAAACATAGCCACTCACTTGGTAAAATCTTTTCTTCAAAATCAAAAATTAAATGAACATGATTGGGAAACATCTGATGTGGTGAAATACATATATCATAATTGTTTTCTGTCAATGATGTTGAATGTAGAGGGGAAAATTCATATAATGTGGGGTATAATATAACACCCATATATTTAATGGTACAATTTGATAAAAAAATGATTTATTTGATATCTTTCTTTACACACAACACTAAGATTATACAAATAAGGATATACTATTAAATTGTTATTATTTAGTGTGGCAGTTATTACCTAGCTGTTGGATTGATATGTTTGAATGAGAATAACTAAATTATGAAATATTTATTGTTTATATATCTATAAAATTAATTTATCTTTTACTAATTAATTTTAAATGAAAATAAAAAACATTCAAACAAAAAGGAGATGATTTTATAAATAAACATTTTTTTGTAAAAGAAATTTTCTTTTATCTTAATAAAAACAATTTACCTTTATTGGTGAGTTATTTTAATAAAATTTATATCTTATATATTCATAAAATATTTTAACATTAATATAATATTTTTTTTCTACACAATGATATAATAACATTTATTAAAAATTTATTTTTTTAAAATATATTTTTCATCGTGTTTTGTGAACATATTTTAATTGAATTCCAACCAAATATAGAAACTGTATTTTTAAAAATTAATTCTAAATTTGGAATCAAGAGGTTTAATTTTTTTTTAAAAACCCCTTTTTATTTTTAGGAATATTTAATAGTAATTGTAGAAAAATTTATCACCCTGATAATGGGTAAATCAGGTTAACAAAGGTTAAACATAAATGTTACGGTCAAACTTTTCCATCTTAATTATTACTAGATGATAGAAAATAGTCCCTTATCCCCTATGTCTATAAATATATTTTTTAGAGGAGTATGATCCCGAAAAATGACCTATATAATATTTAATGAAAAGAAAAAAACAAAATGTCACTCTCTCACATTTAAATTTCTCTTATGTTATCACATAGGGGAAAAAGAATGTTGGGAATAAAATGTAATGGTTATTTTGAGAATAATAAAATATTTTAATAATGGTGATTAATTTGAATTTTTTAATAAATCTGTAAGTAGCTCAAATTTTAACCCAATACCAACTTAGTTTGTTTTGAATTAATAGAAAAACTTTATATATTCCATTAAAAATATTAAAATTAATACATTATGAGTGAGTTAAGTTCCCAAATGATTAAATATATGAATATCACTTAATTTTTATGTTAAATTATTATATTCTAATTCAGTTTTTTTCTAAGTGTCTTTAATGAAAAATGAAATGAATAGTTTCAAAAATTACAATAAATATATTTTATGAAATAATATTTCAATATATTATTAATTTTTTTGAAAGAGTACAAGATAGACATGATATGGTCTAAAATTTCATACCATCAATATTTATTATCAAAATTCAACTAAATATGTAAAATTATATGATTTTAAGTGTGAAAAAATACATTACAACCCATAAGGTTAAAATATATTAACTAAGGGGTTAAACTAAAAGATAATATTTAAAACACTACTAAATCCTGTAAAATTTTTATTGGTTGATGGTATTTCATTGAAATAATACATTATCATAGAATATATATTTATTTATTAGGATTTTTATATTTAATAAATTTTTATATTTTAATATTTCAAGACATTCCTAGTGTGCCCCGCCCCTCCTTTAAAAAAAGGGAACCACTCCTTTCACTTCATTACACGACATTGAAAATTGTAGGTCAAACAAAATAATTACCTAATAAATTTCATTATACACATTATAGAGGTTATGGGATTCCAAAAGGAAAATCCAAGGATCCTTAAGAGGATATCTAAGAGAGTTTAATCAAATAAGATGTAATCATCTTAACAGATAGCTTTATTTTTTTACATCTTCTTTTACCAACTATAAATAAAGTATATTTATTATAAAATAAAAAATTAATGTAATAAATATGCATATATGTTATTTTGATTTTCAAACAACCATTTCCCTATCTATTTAAAATCTAATGGGATGTGAAATTAGCGCTTGTCTGTGTGTACAACGTACAATCTCTACATTGGAATACAATTATTTTTTCATAACTGCATATCATGGATGGGTATTATGATGGTTTTAATATTTAAATATTATATTTTTAATATAATTAATCTTATAATATTATAATATAATATCTACCATTTTATGTTCCAATCATTTAAAAATTATATCGTCATTTGTGAGTAGGTGTGGACTACCACCTCCATGATGTGATGTGAATCATTTTTCATTTATAAATTGCATGTATATTAATAAGGTTATATTTGATTAATATATATATGATTAATATGATATAATATTAATTTTATAATGATGGATTATTATTTACCTTTATTTTGTTCTATGCTTTGAAAATTAAAAATAGTGTTCATTCATATGTACGAACTACCATCTCCATAAATAGGGTAAATTATTTTTCAATATCTAAATTTTGGAGATGACTCTATCTCTATATATACAATGAATATATATTATATTTATATAATTATTAAAATTATTAAAATTATGGATATATGATTAAATTACAAGGACTAGAGCTATCGAACAAAAATTATTTTGAAAAATCAAAATAGTTAACACCTAAAAATGACAATTTTCAAATGAAATTATTGTTAAATGGTTTTTAAAATATTATAAAGGGATATTATATGATATGATAAGTATTTAAATAATTATATTATATATTTATAATAATTTTAAATTTATTATAATGGATTCTATTTCACTTTCAAATAAAGTGGAACTCGAGGTATGTGTTTTATGTTTTAGTCTCATTGTTAATCAAAAAGTTTTTATGATTATATTTTCGATGACGAAATGTCATGATATACATATTTAAAAAATCAATAAATTTATTATCATATATTTATTATTATATATTACATGTTTTCCATTCTTTTTCATTTCTTTTTGAACTTAATATACCTAAATAATGTTTTTAAGGAAAGCCAACTTTATTTATCTCTTCAGCCAAAATTTTTTTTTCCCATATAGATGTTTTCTTAAAATATTTTTGAGAATGTTAAAATATTTTAAAATTTTTTATTATCATTTTTACACATTTTTTAAATTTTAAAAAATAGTTTGAAAGTAATATTATTGTATTTTTTCAAATGAGGTACATTTTGACTTTTTTAACAATTGTATGAAAGGTGTGTTTTCTTTTAACTTATACAACATAAAGGGAATTTACTGCTGTCATGAAAAAATAATGATTTTAATATTACTCTATAAATTTATAAGTTTTATTCCATATAAGTTTTGTTCCATATGATTTTTATTTTTTTATTTTATTCAGGTTATATCAAATTGAAAAGGTTATTTTCATTAATAAATATTATTGGTGATCTTGTAAGGGTATTTTCATCTAAGATTAAATTGTTTTGTGTTACTTATTATTTATTGTGGACATGATCCAATTATATCATCCTAATTCTTCATTTGGATTTTTTGTGATTGTGATGAAATTGTGTTTATGAAACATGTTCCATTTCTAAGTGCTATGTAATGACTGATTGATTAAATTTTTATGAAATACATTTGTTTTACATGGGTTATACCTTGATAAAATATTAATGAAAACTATTTATTTTTTATGTGTAATGATATGATGAATGTTTTATGGTATTGTGACACACATCAGTATGACTTTCATTATGTTATAGGTGGTTCTAAAATCATATATCCATTTATTGTGTTGGGTAATGATAGATATCTCATGAGATAAAAATGATTGTAAAGAGTAGTGAACAAAGTAATATATGGAAGTATGTTCACTATGATAGTTTTGTGAGTGAACCTTGAATACTATGATATAATATAGAGTGAAAAAAAATATTATGATAGTCTTGGAACTAAGAGTTGACTACTAAGATAATTATTTTCTATAAATATTAGTATTCCAATAATCTATGTCATGTACGAATGTTTATTTCTCTTGCATTATGTTATTTGATTCCTTTTATCTTAAAGTCTTATAAATTACCATGGTTTATTCCGTGGAATAAGATTATGATCATAGATATTTAGTGTATAGTTTTAAATATTTTACTTCATGTTATCATTACCTCATGCTTATGATAGATATTTCTGTGATCATTGTTGACTCTCTTATTTACTAGTAATGAGTTATGTTTCCATTCCCTAAGTCATGAAGATATTTTTTCGGTATGATGTGTCTAACAAGGGTGTTAGTCAGGAAGAACTATATGGGATATGATATCCATATATTTTGAAAAAGTTTCTTATGATTCCATGTTTCGAACCATACTAGAACTGTATGATTTTGGTGTGGATAATTGTGTAATATAATTAATATTCAAATAATAATTTAGATATATATATATATATTTATGAAAATTATAGGTCACTATAATTAATTAATAATTTTTTCCATTAATTTCATTAGAAAAGTGATCATGAGAATTATTCATATTTTCAAAATTGATTTTATAAGGCTAATTTGAAGTATTTTTCATCTAAATCTATATTCATCAATGATTTTCATTTTTTAATGGTTGTATATTTTAGTGGAATCATCCACATTCTTTATCTGAATGATTAATTTCAATGAATATTGATCCTTTTATTTAACTCATTTAATTCCCATTGGCTAATTATGTAATGATAGATTCATTATTGTTTTCATATGAAATATATATATTTATGGTTTCTCATTATGTGATAGGAAATACCGATAGTATATAGATCTTTTATACATTAATTAAATCATGTACATTTTATTATTTTATGATCTATTATAATAAATGGTTATCCCACCTCACTATATTGTGGGACATGTTCATACACTATATGTTGATGGTCTTGGAAGCTATCCTTTTCATAAGAGATGATATTCTATGACAATGTTTGAGAAAAATTCCTTTTTTATTATTCTATGGATCCTTATATTTTATTAATATTTCTATATTACTTTAATAAATTCAAATGTTATACAAAAATCCTTATACAATATAATTGTTTATGAATAATGTTTCATTGGGTATGAATTACTTATGTAATATTCATGTATCCATATTATATTTTGCGTCCCACATGTTTATATTATTGTCACTAATGTTATTTTTTATGATATCTTATGTTGTATCAATTAATTTTTCTTATTTTATACACATTACTAATAATGTGACCTCACATATTCGTATATTTCCATTTACAATGTTATGATGAAGTGTATACCAAGTTACATGTATATAATGGGGTTATGTGTGATGAATTTTCATTTTAGATATTGAAAAATTATTGTAAATTAAGTCATTTATATATTTAATATACAATGAAAAAAAACCTATATTTAATTGGGGTGTGAATTAATGGTAGTTTTAACCAATAATCATGGGTAATGAAGTTACAAGTATATATGTAATCATTATTTTTTATCAAAAGTAAATTTTGGGCCTTTACACCAAACTAATCAACACTATGTGTCACTCTAATTATAACGAAATAATAAACATCTGATGTTGATCAATGATCAGAAAGAAAAAATATATTTTATTATATGATAATATAATAACTACCATAATACCATTATGATATCATAAAACTTCCTTACGTGAAATGGAAATGACTACATCATTATAGTAAAACACTAATGCCCTTTATTTATTAGATGATATGTAATGAATCTTTAGAAAAACCAATAGATATATATTATAATAACTACATAAAAATTAATTTTTTAAACAAATTAATACATCATTAATAAAAAGAGGTGTACTTCCTAAATATATATATAGAAATAACACATAATCTGTTCTATTAGAAATTATTTAACCATAAGATGTCCATCCCTATAATGGGGGAAAATAATACTAATAGTCCACCAATGCACCTTCTACCCTTGATATATCTTTCTATGAAACTCTGATTCTGAACTATAAATCTACATTAATAACATTCTTAAGGACCAAATTATAAGCAATGTTTATAATAATATTTTTCTTCACTTACAAAACTCAAAATGTTAAACTCTATGAGCATACTCAAAAGATATTATTCATCTATAAATTCTTGAATAAACTCTAAAAAATATTTCCAACATTGTTTATAAACAACATTATTCGCATTTCTATGATAATAAACATCCTCAATATAAAATGTGGAGAGATACTATTCACACATACTCTATATGAGTTAAACATACCTTAATGACGTGAAAAATATAATACTCTTTTGGTAGGTTTGAACTATAAATATATACCCAAATACATAATTCCTCATGAATTTAAATGCATTCAAAACTATCACCATCTCAAGATCAAGAGTTCAGTAATTCTTTCCAGGACTACTATGACATTGAGATACATAATATTTAATTAAAACATCCTCTATCAAAACTCTACCCAATCCCACAAAACAATAATCACAATATACACCATACCACGTTCGTTTATTTTATAATATAATAAGCGTTTTTGATATTGATTGACACCTTGTTCCATCACAGAGTCAAAAGATCGACTAAGGGAAATACCACAAGAAAAAATAAGGTTGATTCATCAAGAATTTTGACAATGGAATTAAGGCGCTCAAATATACCTCTGCACCAGCATTAGGAGTTCAAGTCACTTGCGCGCCAATCATGGGGCTTGCTGGTCACTTGCACGCCCAAAGTGATTTTTTCGCCCAATTTTCAGGGGCCTATAAATACCCCTTGTGGGCCCGCCATTTCAGGACGGATTTTCCTAAGTTCATATACAGTGCTCTGGTCACCCAAGTCTTTTTCTATAGTGTTCCAAACACCTCTAAAGTTATTTTATACCTAGAATAAGAGATCTAAAGAATAATAATAAGGCATAAGTGTTATAATTCATCAACATTTGAGAGCCTAAGTTTCCATCCCTTAAGGGAAATAGCCACACTTGCGTGCCACCTTATGCCTTCAACAGAACTTTCACGCCACCCTTCTGGAAGCCTCTAGGGATGATACTAATGGATTGAGTTCAATGTCACCCATGTATTATCCTACAGGTTCACTTTCGCCCATGTGTACCCATGTCTCGCAAGTATACTTGCGTGACCAGGACTGGCACGACCAAACAAGACTTGCGCGTCTTCCTCTTTTTGGGTTCCCCTCATACTTATTCTCCTCTTTTCTTAAAATCCACCTTTCTTCTTCTAGATCTACCCTTGAAAATCATCTTCAAAGACACTTATGGCATGGTTTCCTTGTTGGCTTCCTTATCTGAAAGGATTTTTGTGGAGAATCTACCAAAAACTTGTGATTTATATTACATTATATCACTACGGTTAGAGGTATCCTTCATTCAACCTCATACCTTAAAGATGAGAGAATCTTTTCTATTGGAATATTTATCTGGAGTAAGGACAATCATAATTCCCTTTAATATTGGCCATCCTTCTCAGGAGTAAGCCCCAATCATATGTAAATGTTCCCCTTAATCTGGGAATCCTCCATAGGAGTAAGCCCCTAATGAAGAATCTGAATCTACATAAAGCACAAATACCATTGTAGACCATGTTAAGGTGAATCCTCCTCAGATGTAATCCCTATCCTTAATTTCCTTAACCTTGGGCCTCCTTATCAGGATTAAGCCCCAAGTTATAAGTCCCCTTTAATTGGGCATCCTCTTTAGGAGAAATCCCCAATCATTTGTCTAAGTCTCATTTAAATTATGGGAATCCTCCTTAGGAATAATCCCCAAGTCCCTTTATTTCTAGGAATCCTCCATAGGAATAAGACCCAATCTCTAAATCTTTATAAATCACAACTACCTTTATGGACTCTATTAATGGGCCTCCTCCTTAGGATTAGGTCCTGATCATAATTTCCTTTAAAATTGGGCATCCTTATTAGGATTAAGCCCCATATTATAAAGATCCCTTTTATTGGGAATCATCCTCAAGAGTAAGCCCCAACCTTAATTCATTTTGATTCTGGGCATCCCTCTCAAGAGTAATCCACAATAATAAGTCCATGTCTCCTTTAAATTCTGGGAATCCTCCTTACGAATAATCCCCATGCCCCTTTAATTCGGGGCATCCTCCTTAGGAATATTCTCCAAGCTCTAAATCTCCATAAATCACTATTACCTTTATGGACTCTGTTAATGGGCCTCCTACTCAGGATTAATCCCAATCATGATTTCCTTTAACATTGGGCCTTCTTGTCAGGATTAATCTGCAGATTATAAAGTTCCCTTTTATTGGAAATCCTCCTCAGGTGTAAGGCCCAACATTAATTTATTTTTATTCTGGGAATCCTTCTCAAGAGTAAGCCCAAATGATAAGTTAATGTCCCCCTTATTCTGGGAATCCTCATTAGGAATAAGCCCCAAGTCCCCCCTTATTTGGGCATCCTCCTCATGAGTAAACCCCAAGATAGAGTATCTAAATATTCATAAAGCACGAATATATTTATGGACCTTGTTCCTAGGCTTGTTTCCTAAAGCTAATCCTAGTCCTCACTTACTTGGGCTGTCACACATACATCAGCCCCATAACAGTCCTTGTGATCGCATAGTTCATGTCACAAATCGTCATGATTATTGATACCTCTGGTTTCTCACACCGGGCATGACTCACGTGAGCTTAGAGTGTAAAAGTAACCACAATACATCTTCATGGGCAGTTAATCATATGTAAGCCCCACACTTCTTAATCGAACTATGTGGACTTTGATCTATGCCTTAAAATTATAGTACGTAAGAATCCTTTCTAAGGTTCAATCCCATCACCCATTAATTCTCATTTGTCCCATATGACGTTAAACTATATATTAATTCCCGAACTACATGGGTTCTGATTCCTCTTTAACAAGGATTCCTAGGTAGACCATCTACTGGTACAATCCCTACTTGGAAATAATCCATTTCCTTCTGATTGAAAATAAACATCAAGTTCCCAACTAAGTGGCTTTAAATCCAGTGTGGTCGTCATAATGACCAAGAGAGTTCCATATAATGTATTAAGTGATGCCATTGACATAGAATCTCCAATACATACAGATGATTCTTCGTCGATGAAAAACCTCGAATACATATAAAAGATTCTATAAATCACATACATATCAATAATTTATTTCTAAATCTAAAAGAAAACTCATTTTTTATAATTGGTGAATTAATAAGGATTCGTGAACATAACATAAATCTACAAGAGAGTCACGAAGTAGGTAATAATTTCCCTCTAAAAGTTGTGATGATCTTGACCTCCCATCCTATCGACCAATGCAAATTCTTAATCCTCATCTGTCCACAACTAATGAGAACCTACATTTTGAAAGTAAGTCCAAATGGATATAGAATCATTAGATGTTTCCAATTCTACGAATTAACCCGTTAAATATCTATTGGAATGTTTAAACCTTAAACAAACAAAGACTTCCCCATTTCTAGAGGAAACAAATATCAATCACTTCATTTATTCTAAAAATGATCCCTTATATCATTCCCCACCTAGGAAATTCACCATGTTATTACCACATTTTTAATGAAACTAGTAAAATGATGAAATTATAAATAAACCACTTATAGTACTATAAAAGTCAATATGATCCCAAAATATTGAATACATTTTGGGGTACTCCCCATGATATCACTATGGTCACTTTCATAGAATTCAAATAATTTCAATACTCTAATAAAATATACCCATGGAATTTAACATCTATAATCCATTGGTGGCATCTTGATAACATATCATATAGTCTGTTTGTGTTTAATATCCCAATGATAATAGAAAAATAATTACCATGATCCTTACAAAATCATGAACGTATTTATTTGTCATAAATAAGCATAATAATGAATTAATCTAGGTAAGGATAAAATATTAAATTCATTAATGAGACAATCATAACTATATTAATTTTTAAGAAAAATCGATTCACGATAAATTAATAATGACAATACTTAAATTAAAATTCTATATTTGGAACATCTATATCTTGTACCCTAAGCTTATTATAACATTATATAATAAAAATCAAAGTTAACCAAAAATATCCTCTTAACTGATCAAAAGATCATATATCCAAGGAAAATTATATTTATTATCCATAAATACCTAATTAGTCATCTAAAAGTATATATAATATAATATTTGTGACTAATTTCTTAGAAAAAAGTTGTGATGAACCCTAATGGGAAAATATTTTCATGATAATCCTCTTCATATGAGGATCCAATCACTAAAAAGTTAAATATCATAACTCAGTTGGATGCATATGATATATAGGTATTAAAAAAAAAATTTATGACGTTCTATATTTATCAGATGACGTACCTTTATATGAGAAGGTAACCCTTAAACATATTTTTTAAACACATATTGACTTTGATATAATATAATAACGAACATATTGTTTGAATCCATCCTAATTATAATAAAATATACTACTAAAATATAAAAATTAATAGTCTTTAATTTCCACATATGATAACCAATATAACTATCCATGATTTCCGAGTCAAAAAATATTGTATATATAAAATTTTGTCACTTGTTTATAGTTACAATTAATTTAAACAATAGAAAGTGTAAACTAGGACATTTTTAGAAAGATAATTGAGGTTGATTTAACTAAGGAATATAAATATCACCGATGAACATACCAAATAATTAATATTACACAATACCAACACCTTCTAATAATCTTATACTCATTCCCAAGTTAAGTATCGATATTACTTAATTTATATATTAAATCCACATTAAAACCAAAACCATATTCACAATGATTAGTAATAAATTAATGAGATTTATATATATAAAATAACACACTAGATAACCTATAATTAATTAGAACGATACATTAGAATATTAAATATCTCTCTACAAAATTTACAGTTACATTATCAATAGTAAGTAATTATACACAACCTATACACTTTTAATATCCTAGAGTCACCCTGATTAACTGATCTATGTCTCAGAAATAAAAATGAATCATTAAACCCTGGACACCACCCTATATCTTACCTTCCATAAAGATTAATAAATATTCACAAGAATCGATCATTACCTAAATTCCTTCAACTCTATAGGATAAATAATTTTTCTGTGGTTAACAAGACCAAAATTATAACACTATAATTCAGATATCTATATAGATACAGGAGAAGGAAAATCCATCCCTTGGCTCCCAAATATACTAATTCCCAAGTAAAAATAATCCCATTTAATATTCATCTCCATATAAACCTGACGAATGCACAAAATTATTTTAACTAACCACATAATATTTATTAAATATCAAATATTTATATAACACCCATATATATAAATGTAAACAAAACTACCTAACCTGAGCTCAAAGCTGTAACCATAAAATATATTGAAACTCATAAGAATTAAATTCCCCATTATTTTCCATGCTAAGAAAAAGAGGAATGATAAAATCTTTTAGTCACATACTTATGGAAAATCATGTATCCCTATTATTATTTGTAACTCATCTCATCCTTGAATAACATCGCTTTCAATGGAGGGTTGTCAATGTTTATAATTTATATACCCAACACCCAAATCATAAGAAAATGATATAATATATTTTGAAGACTATGTTTAATTCACTGGGAACATGAAATCTCTAAAGAGTCTAAAATTTTGAAATTTATTAATTATAAACTAATAAATTTTATAATTTAAAAGTTAAAATTACCAAAAAAACCAAAAACATCAAAATAATTTATTTCTATAATAAATACGATATTATCAATTAATTTCGAATCGTGGTTTTTTATAAGTATAATGTTTATTACTTGTGAGTATAATTCTATTTTGTATTTATAAGAGGAATATATAATTAACATAAATTTCGAATACATCAATAAAATATCTCTTATTCCTTTTAATTGATTATGAATTAATGGGTATAGTTAAAACAATCATATTTTAAAATCATAGAGTAAAATAAAATATGTAATGAGGTTACTATCATTACAAACCTCTCTCTATGTCTATCAATTATATGTGGTATCCTCCCCACTTAATTACTTCCCACAATGAATCTACAAGTAATATTATATGAAAATAAATATCAATACAAAAAATAGAAATTAGTAATTCATTTGAAATATCTATCTTTAGTATGAATTTATTCTCGATCACATAATTTAATATTCCATAATTAAACTAGTAACTTATAATTATTAAAAATAAATAACCAGTTAATAGTTGATTATAAACAATAGATAAAAATGAAATAAATAATTTCAATAATTAGATGATTACTCAATTTTTTATAAATACAATTTTATCAATCATTAAACACAATACTACACTTCCATGATTCAATTATCAGAACACTCTCTAGAAATTAAGAAGAATCAAAATTAAAAAAATAATCTCCAAAACATATAAAATAATAAAAATTAATATTACCTAATTAATAATAGAGTAATGATATCTATTGTTCTTATAACATTCTTGCCTTTATTTCATCTTATCTTTAACCTAATGAGCTTCCTTTATATTCGTAATGAAATTAAATGACATAGAAAATATGACATAGTGTATTAAATTCATCCATCGATTTGGTTATAATCATATATATCTTAAAAACTAATTTATTCATGACTCAACCATTTGATATAATTTACAATGATCCATATAACATATACACTCATTGAACTATTTATTTCATCAGAGGTATCAAATTATAAATTAATATATTTTGAGTTTATTTTTTAATATTTTTATCATGAATGCATAATTATCAACATTGTGATATATATTTATTTCATTTTATAAAAATTTTATGTTACAACTAGTTCCAATTAATGGTGAATTTGGTACTTATTTCAATCATCTTTGAGTTAAATCAAATTTGGTACTTATAGAATAGTATTATTACATTACTAATTGAGGAAAAAATAAATATAAAATTCATATTGTTTTCATTGTGAAAACCCCCTTTATATATTTTTTATTCGGAATAAAATTTCATATAAAAAAATCATATAATTTTTTGTTAAAAAAGAATGAAAATAGGAATTTAATTACTTTTTTCACCAAAATTATTATTAACGTTGATGTAAAATATTTTAGATGGATTTAATATTGATGTGTATGTAGAAGGTTCTCTTTCCAAAAAGATATATATGAATAAATTGGATCTCAAGTTAGTTACATATGATTAAATCCTATCCTAAACTAGTTATGTAATAATTAGTGAATATTTATTCCGGATGGATAACAATAATAAAATAGATATAGAATATATATATATGGTTTTAAAACTATTATTTTGGAATTTAAGGGGTGATAAATCTTCATAAGGTAAAAATAGAAAATAATAAAGGCAATTTAAGATTATGTTGTAACTATATAAGTGAAATTGGAACCTCTAAAAAAATAAAATTTTTCATATGTTGGTTTTACATTGTTATTTCAATGGGAAATATCATCAAAGATGACTATGAACAAACTAGATTATCACGGTCATAAATATAAATTTTAGTCTATAAGGAGAACATGTATTGTTGAGGGGTCTGTATAGATTCATTGAATAACCTTCCAAACAAATTTGGGTAAATAAATAAAAATTAGTCCGAAGAAAATCATGATCTTGGAGATATGATATAATGGGTACTTTTCGAGAACAGATGATTCCAAAGGCATAAATTTATTGTGTGGATTACCATAAAAGGCATATACATGTATAGAAACCATAACACACTAAATTATATATAGTATTTAAATTATTTTTCTGTTTTTGTGTTATGGAATAATAATGTATTGATGAGTGAGATTCCTTGGGTGAATGGATGAGTCTCTGTTGGTGAACAATTAATCCACTTAAAAATGAGACGGAAAGGCCTATGATCAAGTGAAATGAACTATTATTACCTAATGAGGAGACTTGAGGGAGGGATCCTGATTTGGAAGAGAGAATATAATAATCTATTAGAGTTGACCACGTATAATAATTTGCATCAATGAGACCTATACTCATAGTTAATTTATTCATATTGATAATCATTTCTAACTTAGTTTTTTCTATAATTCATGGGTGATAAATTATGTATTAAATGATATTTATAATATTTCGCTTTTTTAAGTGTTTTTTCCTTATTCATATTATGGGATTGATACCTATGTTTTTTAATATTGAATTTCCACTCAATGGTTATGAGTTATGGTGATAAAGTGAAAGATCACATAATGAATTGACTATCTGTACAATTTATCTAGGTATTATATTTAACACCCTGATATTTTATGAGAATTTTTTTTATGTCTTATGTTATACTCAACATCAAAGGAATCTTTCACTACACACAACACTTGCTTGTCTTGCGTTATATGAAAGAAAAACCTTCCTCGATAGCGTGTATTGTACACAATATCGAGTTTCACTAAACAACGATATATTGTTATAATATTATTATGGACTAGAAGTTATGAGTATTATTAACTACATTTTGAATTTTATAACATTATTATTCATCTTACACATTTTCTACAACATGGTATGTGAACAAAATATATTTTTCGGGAAAAATAAGTATTTTTCAAAATATGCATTTTTTCCACCGTTTGATAGCGCGCCAACATTAAATATAGTTTTTTACATGATTATAAGTTTAATTTGACAAAATAAAATTCTTCTTTTGAATCAGGATATAGAAATTTACATTGGATAATTTTTTCATATTATTCTGATAACTTCCATATTTTAATGAATAGTAAAAACACGTAATATTTTAATTAAAAACAACATTTTAATCGCAATAAAGTATATAGTTAAATTATAACATTTATTTGTTTTAACGTATAAGTAGAATATATTTTTACAATTTAATATAATGCATGTCATTAAAATTAATTTTACATTGAATTCACAGGTAAAATTTTTTCAATCATTGGCAATGTTTTAACTTTTAAAACCCATTTTCTTAACAACGTGATTAATTTTAAATTAAATAGTGAAACTTCTGTGTTTTGAATTTTGAAAAATGGATTCTATATTTGGATTCAGTGGGTCCAAATTATGTTAATAGTTTACTTTTTTTGATATTATGAATAGTAACTACGAAAATATTTATTTACTAGAGTTAAAGGTAAATCGGGTAATTAAGGGTAAAAATAAGATTATAAAATTACCCTAACACCATCCAAAATATTATTGGATGACTAAAAGTAGACCATTATCACCTAAGGGTGGGAATAAATTAATTTTATGGAATTTTTTCATTAAAATAATTTATTTATTATTAAAACCAAAGAAAGTGACAACATGTAACTCTCTTAAATCTCATAAGTATAATAAATTTAATTTAGTGAGAAATATCATGAAACTTCAAACATGAATAGATTCAATAAATATAATAAAATTATAAACATCATTTGAATTTACTTATAATTTTTAAGGATTAAATAATTATCATTAATTATGACACAATAGTGATGTTGAAGTTGTTTTATTGATTGAATTATCAAATAAATAATTTTAAAAGTATTAAAATAAATATTATATGAACTATTTAATGTTCTCAAATAATTTTATAAATAAATATGACATGTTATGAATCTATTAAATAATTTAGTTAGAACATATCTTATGTGTATATTTTATTTAAATTCAAATAAATGAATAGTGTTCGAATTGACAATATTGTTTTTTTATAAAAATTACATATTATAAAATTGTTTAAATAACACAAAAAAAATTAAAAATTATCAATTAAAATTTATATTTTCTAAAATGTAATAATGTATAAAATTATGTAAAATTCATAACATATAAGTAATTATTTATAATGATTTTAAATTTATAATATTATTACCACAAATAAAATTAAATAGATTATATAAGGATAAATCAAGTTGATGGTGTTTAAAATTAATTCCAAACTTGTCTAAATTTTATTGGATGATGATATTACAACCCTATCTCATCTAATAATTGGATATGAATCTTTTTTGGAAGTTTTTTGTGGGTTTTGAATTTATTATAAATTAATATTTCATATAATTCCAAAGGTGCCCCTCTGCTCCCTTATAAAAGGGCACCTCCTCCCTCTCCTCATCACACTACTTTGATCCTTCAAGGTCATCCAACCCTAGAACATATATCTTCTTAACTTCCATAGAAACATACAAGAGGTCCTGGTCTTCTTCAAACACCATCTTTAGTTCCATAAGATGAGGATAAAAAGAGGCGCGTCAAAGAAGAGGTAATATCCTTTACCGGTTCAATCCATTTTATTTCTTATTCTACTTCTTTTTCATTATTTGGTTCATCATAAATTAAAAACATCAGTACCACTCATATAATAATATGTCATTATAAATATGAAACAGCCCTGTTTTATCTTCTATCCATCCTACGGAAAATAAAGTCACCGTGCGTGCGTACGTACAGAATACCGTCTCCACGTCGCAGGGTAATCTGTTTTCCACCACCTACTTACATGGATGGGTATAATTGTGTAAAGAATAACAATATATGATTATTATAACATGATAATAATTCTGAGACATTCCATCTTCCACTCCAATACCATTCAATAGTTATGGGAACGATATCATTGCTCGTGTGTACGTACGGCCTACCGTCTCCACGATGTGATGTGACTCATTCTACATGATAATCATTGAATAATGATTATATAAACGAATTTAATGAATAAATATGATATATAATACACTAATATCATTTTTAAAATAATTTATCTATAACCTCAAAGAGGAATAAGAATTTATTCGACAACACATGCATCAGAACATAAAGCAATGAACACCCGAATAACAAGTAACAATGAAATGTTACTAATATAAAGATAAGAATATGACCATGTATGATATCATAACAATGAATATGATTCCTTAATAAGTCATTTAAAATATTTAAATCATTATAATGGATGTTCGGATATGTAGGAAGCATATCGGACCTAAGGTAAATGAAAACCTCACAATCTCATTTGTATCCAAGATTGTTTATACTTTAGAATTTACTGGGTAATATTTATCATCCACAACCATGTTTCCTCAATATGTAATGTTATTTATATCCTCCTACAATTTTTTAAATACAATTTTACCTATTGTTGAATTTTTAGTAAAAGATATAAGAGGAATATTTTTTCATTTTCAGTACGAGAAACTTTTTTAATTTTTCGGCCAAAGTACGAGAAGAATGTTTTTTAAATTATACGACAGGAATGGATTTTTAGGATTCCATAGAATATTATTTCCATGAATCTTCCTTTACAAATTTTCAAGTTTATTATTAATTAACTTATTTTGGTTTAAAATCTTATGACATGATAAGAAAGGAAATTGTTTTTTGAAGTAGATAGGATATTTTTTTCAAGAATGGAGTTCAAGTGTTTTATCAAAATAATTTTCCATCTAAGGTAATATAGGGTTATTTTTTTATCCCTATTTTTACATTGATTTGATTATGTTGTGATGGAATTTTTATTATAATGTACTTTATCTTATCTGAATTGTGTTATGATGTCACGATGTTTTAGATTCACATTTTTATTACATGGGTTATGCTATGATATATGATTTATGATTTTGTGGAACACATAAGAATGGTTTCAATATGAGATGGGTTGGACCTGTAACTACTGCCAATGCATTAGGTAAAGATTTATATCTCACGATATAGACATGGATGGAGCGGCATGTTAATCTGGTTCAGTGATACAGGACTAGAACGAGGAGTGAACTCGGTTCAGTAATGGACTTTGTCCGCTTTGATAGTCTTGGAAATGAGTATTGACTAAAATGAAATGATTTTTAATGATTATGTATGTATGACAAAAAGTTTCATGTTTTATGTTATTATTATTGGGATTACCTTTCACTTCTATGATATATCCACTGTTATGATATTATTATCTCTTTTGCAGGTTATGATATTCGAAATGTTATGTTCTTATGAATGTGATATGATTGATATTTCTTTTGTTTACCCTTACTGAGCATTTGAGCTCACCCTTTTGTATGTTTTCTTTTCCCCAGGTCAAGAAGAAGGTTATTAAGTAGGATATTCCAAAAAGGGACTCTAGATATGACGAAATATGTGGGAGGCAATGTATATGATTTATGAACCACTAGTTTATGTTTCACACTTTATAAAGTCACTATAACTATATGTTCTTACAATGGTTTTGTTACATGTTGTAATAAGTATGCTACAATTCTGATGTAATAACCATGTATCTAAAGTATGGATTATATAGTTTCTATAAAAGGAAATGTATAGTCATTATTTGGAAACTAGAATGTGAAAGCCTTAGTAAAAACCCAAAGGATGTGTCTAGGAATAGAAAATAATCGTAGTATTTTAGAAATGGCCATGAATAACCAATGATAAGACCTAAAGTGTGAAATTTTATTTCTGATTATGTGGTTTTACTATTGTAATTAGTGTGTCTCACACTATGCTTCTTGGTTTTAGTCAATGGATGGAACCTGAAAGATCCATGTTAATGCTGAATGTGATGGAAAATGAAATGATTATCCCCCTGAGCAACCAAACGTTATGGGAGCTGGAATGCAAAATCTTGTAGCCATGCCCACACAAGGTTCTCACGCTATGAATCATGCAAGACTTCCAAACGAGCAAATCAATGAGCAACATTGTGTTGAAACCTTCAAGAGATAGATTCCACCTTCATTCAGTGGGTCTTCTGATCCATTACTGGCTGAACAATGGATCAGTACCACGGAAAAGATATTTACAGTTCTATAATGTTCTGAACATGAAAATGTCATCATAGCAGTGTATCGTTAGGAAGGTGAAGCTAATCAATGGTGGAATCTTATCATGAATATTAGGAAATGGGATGAAATTGAGTCAATGTAATGGTACGAGTTCAAGAACATATTTTTTAATAAGTCATTCCCTCATATTCTTCGAACAAAGATGCAGAATGAGTTTTTTGAACTGAAGCGAAAGGATGATGAATCTGTTGGTACCTATGAATCAAATATTACAAGACATTCAAGGTACGCTTCTGGAATTATTATCCAACCTGTGAGTAAGAACGATCGATTCTTTAATGGATTAAAACCATGTCTTTGAAGGGCATTAGCCATAAGGGACTTCAATAGCTTTGAGGAAATTGTTCTATGTGCTCTCAAGGTTGAGATGGAGATTGGAGTAACCCATCAATCATATGGGTTTGATAAGAAGGGGAAAATGGAATTCAATGAAAAATCTAAAGATCAAACTAAAAAGAAGTTGTGTTTTCCATTTTTCTCAAATTGTGGAATGAAACGTGGAGGGAATTGACTTAAAGGGACATTAAAATGATTTATGTTTCAAAAAGAAGGTCATCAAGAAATTTAATGTCGAAATAATGGTAAGAAGATGTCTAATTATTCAAACAAAGAAAGGGATACACATAATGCACCTCCAACACATCAATGTTTCAAGTTCACGGAGATGGGGCATTATGCCAATCAATTCCCAAATCCAAGGGTTATTGATGATGATCGATGTCAACAAACTCTTAAGACGAAAGAAAAAGGAAAGTCACATGCAATTACAATCAGCGATGTGGAGTACGATAAAGAAGTGGTGAAAGGTACAAATACAATCCACTCTAAAGTAGAAAATGTTTTATGTGATTCTGGATCCACCGACTTGTTGATTTGGGAAGAATTTTCAAAGGGTATTTCCATATTACCTCAACAATTAGATGTTGAGTTAGCTGTGACAACTCTTAATGGAACAACGGTCGCATCAAATGTTTACAATTCTTCTCCGATTGATGTTTGTGGGAATATTCTTCTTGCAAATCTTGTGATCCTTACTATAGTAGAATTTGATGTGATTCTAGGCATGGATTGGATTTCTTTATACAGAGCTCAGATCAATTTCCAAATAATGGAAATCACATTTAATATTCTTGATCAATTTATGATCATCTATCGATGAAAGGATGAACACAACCTTCCAGTGGAAATTTCTTCCAGCTTATGGGTCTTGATTCTGCTAAATGAGGGTTATTTATCTCAAATGGTTTGTGAGAAACTCAATATTAAGAATATTCCCATTTTATGGGAGTTAGATGATGTCTTTACGGAGGAATTTCTAGGTCATCCACCATATCGTGATGTTGAGTTTTCAATAGAACATGTACCGGGTGTTATGCCTATTTTAAAGACACCTTATAGAATTACCACAATTGAGTTGCATGAATTAAAGATGCAACTCCAAGAGAATATTGATAAAGGATTCATACGCCCTAGTGCATCACCTTGGGAATAACATGTTCTATTTGTTAAGATAAAAGATGGATCAATGAGACTCTGCATTAATTATTAAGAACTAAACAAGATCACTATCAAGAAAAAATACCCTCTCCCACGCATTGATGATTTATTTGACAACTACGAGGAGATCAATACTTTTTGAAGTTTGTTCTTCATCAGGGTATCATCAATTAAGGGTCAAAAGGGAGTATATACCAAATACGACTTTTCATACAAGGTATGGACAATATGAATTTATAGTGATTCCATTCGGTCTTACTAATTCCCAGGATATCTTCAAAGATATAATGAATAGAGTCTTTAGAGACTATGTTGATCAGTTTTTGGTAGTCTTTATATATTATATTCTTGTCTATTCAAAGAAAAAGTAATAACATGAAGATCACATGATAACTGTATTATAGACCCTAAAAAGGAGATGCATTATTCCAAATTTACCAAGTGTAAATTTTGGCTTCAAAAAGTTTCATTTTTGTGTCACATAATCTCAATAGAGGGGAAATATATAGATCCAGCAAAAACAAGGGTTATCGAAAGATGGTTGAGACCAACAACAGTAACTGATATCTGATGTTTTCCTAGGTTGGCTGGATATTATCGATGTTTTGTGAAGGATTTTTCAAGGTTATCTAATCCACTCACGAGGTTGACTCGAAAAAGGAGTTAAGTTCATTTGGACGGAGGAGTGTGAAAAAAATTTCAAGGAGTAAAAATAAAGGTCATCTAGTGCACCTGTGCTCACACTACCATGTAGTGGAGAAAGGTTTATAATCTACAGTAATGCATCCAAGAAGTTGTTGGGGTATTTTCTCATGCAAAATGATGTGTTGATAGCTTATGCCTCACGACATTTGAAAATCCATGAGCAAAATTACCCAACTCAGGATTTGGAGTTAGCTGCGGTAATATTTCCATTAATGATTTGGAGGAATTACCTTTATGGTAAAAGGTGTGATATTTATACTAATGATAAAAGTTTAATGTATATTTTCACACAGAAGAAGCTGAATATGCGCCAAAGAAGATGGTTGGAGTTGATTAAATATTACGACTGCTCAATTCATTATCACCCTATGAATGCAAACAAGGTGGCAGATGAATTAAGTCGATAAGACTATGCCAGATTATCCATGATGAGGATCACAAAAGATCCAATATTTAGGGATTTACAAAGGATGGATCTTGGAATTATAATGGAAGGGAAAAAATTTTATCATTCTAAAATGAATGTTCATCCATCTATACATATAAAGATTAAAGAGGCCCAGAATGAAGATGTTGAGTTACAAAAGAAGGTGAGAAATGTTCCTGAATTTCACAATGATTGTGATCAAATAATAAGGTTCTGGAATCGGGTGTGTGTTCCTCCCATCCCAGAGTTAATGAAGGAGCTGCTGGATGAGACTCATAGTTATTCATTTTCTATTCATCCTGGAAGCACGAAGATGTATATGGACCTGAAAGAGTACTTCGGGTGGGATGGCATGAAAAGAGATATTGTTAAATATGTATCTCAATGGATGGTTTCTCAGAAAGTAAAAACTGAGAGACATAAGTCTAAGGTGATGTTACAACCATTATCCATTCCCGAATAGAAATGAGACAACATCACTATGGACTTTTTCACTGGAATTCCTAAAACATCCAATGGCAATAATGCTATCTAGGTCATAATTGATCGTCTTAAAAGGCCCACACACTTCATTTCTATTAGAGAATATTTCTCTCTGGATTAGCTTTCCATGATATATTTAATGGAAGTTGTAATATTGCATGGAGTACCACTTTCCATTATATCTAATCAGGATCTGAGGTTTACCTCAATGTTCTTGTGAAGTATTCAGCACACTCTAGATATAGAGTTGAGTTTCATCACTGGTTATCATCCTCAGATAGACGGTCAGTCTGAGAGAACAATTCAAACTCTAGAAGATTTGTTAATAGCTTTCTCTATGGATTTAAAAGGTGGTAGAGATCAACACCAACCTTGGGTGGAATTTTCTTATAATAATAGCTTTCACTCAAGTATTCAGATGGCTCCTTATGATGCTCTCTAGGGAAATAAATTTATAACTACAACTTCCTCGGATGAAGTTGGGGAAATAAATATATTAGGACTTGATCTTGATGATGAGATGGAAAAAAAGGTCAGATCTATTAAACAACACATATGAGCAGCTCAGAGTCGACAAAAAAGTTATGGTGACTACCGAATAAAAGACCTAGTGTTTGAAGTGGCTGATAATGTGTTCTTATGAATATCTACTTGGAAGAGAGTAATGATATTTGAAAAGAAGGGAAAGTTAAACCCTAGGTATATCGGTTGTTTTGAAATACTGGATCGTGTTGGGAAGGTGGCTTACCGATTGACGCCTCCACCGAATCTCTCTCAAGTTCACGATGTGTTCCATGTATCTCTCTTGAAAAAGTACTAACCTGATCCTTCATATGTACTATGCTCCGAAGTTGTACCATAGGAGAAATATCTTTCTTATGAAGAACAGTTGATAGAGATTATGGATTGTAGCGAAAAAGTTCTACAGAACAAGACCACTCGCTTGGTGAAAGTTTTATAGAGGAGCCACCAATTATAAGAAGCTACATGGAAGCTTGAGGATATTATGAGGGAGAGTTTTCCTCATATGTTCTTTACGAAGTGATGAATTTTGGGGGAGAAATTCATTTAAATGTTGATAGATTTTAACACCCTGATATTTTATGAGAAATATTTTTTATTTCTTATGTTATACGCAACATCAAAGGAATCATTCACTACACACAACACTAGCTTGGCTTGCATTATACGCAAGAGAAACCTTCCACCACCGCCTTACATGTATTGGTATAATGGTGTAAAGAATAACAATATTTGATTATTATAACATGATATTGATTCTGAGACATTCCATCTTCCACTCCAATACCATTCAATAGTTATGGGAATGATATCATCGCTCGTGCGTACGTAGGGCCAACCATCTCCAAGAGGTGATGTGACTCGTTATTCATGATCATAATTGAATAATGATTAAATAAATGAATTGAATCAATAAATAGTATATATATTACTCTAAAACCATTATTTAAATAAGGAATCTATAACCTAAAAAGATGAATAAGAATTTATTCGAAAAGACATGTGTAAGAACAAAATGAAATGAACACTCGTATAACAAGTAACAATGAAATATTACTAATAATACGATAATAATATGACCATGTATGATATCATAACACTTAATATGATACATTAATAAGTCAATTACATTATTTAAATCATTATACAGGAGGTTCAGATACGTACGAAGCATATTGGACCTATGGTAAGGGAAAATCTCGCAAACTCATTTTTATCCAAGATTGTTTATAATTTAGAATTTACTGGGAAATATTTACCATCCACATCTATGTTTCCTCAATATGTAATATTATTTCTATCCTCCTACAATTTTTTAAATCCAATATAACCTATTGGTGAATTTTTAGTAAAATATATGAAAAGAATATTTTGTTATTTTTAGTATGAGATACTTTTTGAATTTTTCGACTAAAGTATGAGAATAATTTTTTTAACTTATACAGCATGAATGGATTTTTATGATTCCATAGAAAATTATTTGTATGATGCTTCCATTACAAATTTTCATGTTGATTTTTAATTAACTTCTTTTAGTTTAAAATGTTTTGACATGTAAAGAAAGGAAAAATGTTTTTTATGTTGAAAGGATATTTTCATCAAGAATGGAGCTGAAATGTTTTATTAAAATTATTTTCCATCTAAGGTAATATAGGGTTTTGTTTATGTCCCTATTATTAAATTTATTTGATTATGTTGTGATGGAATTATTTTTAGGATGTCCTTTATATTATATGAATTGTTTTATGATGTACCGATGTTTACGAATCACATTTTTATTACATGGGTTATGCTATGATGGATGATTAATGATTTTGTGGCACGCATAAGAATGGATTCATTATGATATGGGAGGGACCAATACCTACCTGTAATGAATTGGGTAATGATTTATATCTCATGAGATATATATGGCTGGAATAAAAACTTAATCTAGTTCAGTGATACAGGACTGGAACGAGGAGTGAACTCGGTTAAGTAATATACTTTTTCCGCTATGGTAGTCTTGGCAATGAGTCTTGAATAAAATGAAATGATTTTCTATGATTATGTGTGTATTCCACAAAGATTCATGTTTTAAGTTATTATTATTGGGATTAAATTTCACTACTATGATTTATCCCAATTTATTATATTATGATCTCTTTTGTAGGTTAAGATATTCAAAATTTTGTGTTCTTATGAATATTATATGATTGATATTTCTTTTGATTACCATTACTATAATTTGAGCTCCCCCTTTTGTATGTTTTATTTTCCCTAGGTCTAGAATAAGGGTTTTAAGCAGGATATGACAGAAAAGGCACTCTAGATGTGATGAAATAAGTGGGAGACAATGTAGATCATTTAGGAACCATTTGTTTATGTTTCCCAGTTTTTAAAGACACTATACCTATACGATCCTACCATGGTTGTATTATATGTTTTAATAAGTATGGTTCAATTCTGAATTAATAACCATGTATCTAAAGTATGGGTTGTTATATTATAAAATGTGAGTGGACTACTTTTGGAAATGTCTAATTTTGAGATCGGTTGAAAACTATTATTGTATTTTATTCCAATTAACACATTATTTACATTTACCATTATATCTATACTTATTAAGTTGAATAGATATCTTACTCACTATTATTACTTTGATATTTTCATAAAAAACATCCAAACAAAAATAGACACATGGGAGAGAATATTTTCTAGGTTCACCCTTTAAAACGGAATTTTAATAACTGGTGTCGTCTAGAAATCACCCAGATCACATTATCCACTATTATAAACATTTGATTAAATTGAAAGGGGAATATATTGTACTAATGCTACAAATCTCCTGGTATAGTTTCACATATTAATGGGTCTTCATACATACATCATTATGGTTTATAATCATGTCGGAAAATAATTGAAATATTAAATCAATTGAGAACACTGAATTTTTATGTATGTGTTTCCTTCTTCTTTATAATTCTTCACTTATTATATTACTTTATCAACAAAAACCAACTAATTATGCATCAATTCATCGATCATAAAAGTCCCTACTTATTTTTCATTCGTGAATGAATAATTTATATATTTTTCAATGAAATTATGAACATAAAATATATTCATTCTTCTTACATATTCTTCTTCATCTCTAGGTAAACTGAATTGTATAGACACCATTTTTATTCTATCTTATTCTTCATCAAATTTTTCTAGTAGAACTACATTGGATATATTTTTCCTTCACATTGAGAAATAGATTTTTTAGATTATATGTTATTACGATCCTTATCTCCATTGCCTACAATACCCAAGAATATGTAGATCCGAAACTAGTATCTGGAATCATACCACTGCAAGTCAATTAACCAACAATAAATATCTGTATACATTAATATGAATTAGTGTAGTTGTCTCCATCCTCTTTCCTATCACTTGTAAGTATAATGTTTTTACCTAATGAATGAAATATTTTGAATTACAAATATCCCCAATAACTCAAAAATCATAGGATCCCAATTTTTAGAAAATGTCTACAAATTATATTCACCAACACCTGTAATTGTATATAGATTCTTGGAAAACTGCTTCATCACAAAAATCCTCGTATTCAAGAATTGTTCATAAAATAGTAATGGGGGTAATTTCATCCCTATTTATTTCTTAATTATATAACGGAATAAAAAATAAACATATTTTGATATAAAATATCATCTTCCACAATAATGAAAAATAAGAAACTCATTTATACATGACCTACACATACATATATCACTCATACATGAGTTACTCATATGCGGAGTTAGCATACATATCATTAATTACATATAGATCCATATTAATACATTGAAACACCTTATGTGGATCCTTTTTCATGAATCACTTTAAATGTAATGACTTTACCTATATCTCTATTAATGGATTCCTTTTACATAGATCATAAAAAAATCATACACAATTTACATTATGTGCATAAAGAATTATTATTTATTATTATAATCATTAAGACACACTACACATGCTCATGTAAAATATGTAATATTCTACAACATGGGGAATCATTAAACTATTGAAGTCATTGAAAAAATATTGCATGGTGCATCTTGAACTCTAGTGTGATGAGAAGTTAATGATGATGTAGAACGACATCATTTCACACAACATCCATGATGTCCTTGTTTCAAGTGTGAATAATACCCATGTGTGGCTTCCCCGAAAATAAATTATTCATTAAATGTGCACTTCATTATATTTTTGATAACTCCACATACCAACTATAAAATACTTTAAGACCCACACCAACCTAATGAGTTTTTTTATAATGCATCATAAGGTAGATTTTTAAAATTTCTCCTACATGACCTCTTGTTGGGGTTATATCTCCAATTTACTAGATTATGATGGATTCCACCTTTAATATGATTGATGTGTCCTTATATGTATCACCATGAGATATTTATGCTTGATAGTGTATTAAAAATGAAAAAACCAACATAATTGACCCATTATATATATAACTGTTATAACTGAACCGTGAAAATATAAGTTATGAAATTAATAAATGAATTAGGATAATTATATGGTTTAAATATAAATAAAATATAAATATATAGATTAACAATAAAATAATAATTATTTGGAATAAAAATAAATGTTATCTTAAAATAGTATTATTAAAAGACGATTTTGTCATGCTTTGTTCACATTACTGAAAATTTATTTTTACCACTTTAATAAAATTTATTTAAAAATATTACATTTTTGAAATTGATATAGAAAAATTATCGTCGAGTGAATTTTTTATAAAATGATTTTTTTTGATGAATAGTGAAAAATACTTAATTTTAATTTTAAACTGCCTTTTTGTTTTTTTATTTCTAATGTTCATTTAGAAATTGAAATTCTATTAAAGTAAAATTATTAAGATTTTATATCAATTAATTCAATTTAGTTCATTGTAATAATTTTCATATTGAATTTTTATATAAGATATTGTAATAATTTGATCATTTCTCTTTAAAAACTTGTTTTCTAGTAAAGTTTGTGGGATTATTTTTAAATTAAATTTATCCCCTAATGTGAATTAAATTTAGAAAAATTGATTTTATATTTGGAATTATAAAAATTTATAATTTATTATAAGGGAAAATAATCTTTTTTACCAAAAAGATTAGTCAAAATAGTAAACATTAATTATTGCAGTTAAAGTAAAAACTGATTTACCAGGGGGTAAACAATGAAGATTATTATTAAAATGGCTAACCAATTTTTCCATAATATATTTCCTGGAAATATTTAGACACTTATTAGTAGTGGATATAATAATATGGTTTATTGTGACTATTTTTAATGAAATTGTACAATATAAAGATTTCAGTAATTAAATGAACAAAAAAATAACCTTACTTGATTTTATTATATATAATGTATTTGTGTAGATAAAAAATAGAAATGTTTGGTTATAAATATTTGTTTGAAATATAAATGTTTTTTTTCATCATGATTTTTTATTTTAATTTTTTCTTGATGAGATAATTACTTTAAATTTTTAAGAAATACAAACATAAAAATTATTTAGTCAACAATTATGTAAAGAAATAATACAATAAATTTTACGAGTGAAGTAAATTTAGTGAATTATTTCCTTGGAAAATTTTTATAAGAATACCATATTAAAAAAGTGTTATAATAATATATTATACTTTCATTGTTGTCCATATATTTTTCTAATTCAAATTACATGAATAATGTAAAAATCTAAAATAATATTATTTCATAACAAATGATATTTTATTGTATAATTTAAAATGACTAAAAATATTATGTTATTAAATGTAATTTATAAATGCTAATAAATATAAATTATGTTCCATTTATGAAACAATTTTTCATTTATTACATGTATATTTACCCCTAAGTAGTAAAAACTATTCTATCATTGTTAAGGTTAAAAAGTAGCTTTTGTGGTAAATGTTATTGTGTTAAAATTAATTTTCAAAAATAACCATATTTTTATTTGATAACATGGATTTTATATTTATAATTATATGGTAAATTTTTTTAAATAAGGATAATTTTAAGTAATATTAACAGATAAATTACCAATGTTAGTAAACTAGTTCCTATGGGGAAAACCCAAAATTGTAAAAGTAGAGAAACTGGAAAGTTAATGGAAAAATGTTTAAAACATGTGTTTTGTTTTGTAGTGTAGTTTTGGATCAACCATATAATCCCTAAAACCCATTAATTGTTAATGTTTTCCTTTTGATCTAATATTTAACTCCTAATGGTGAATATATTTGGGTATCTATAAAAATGAAACTCCTCCAGATTTATAATAGAAAACTCACTCCCCTACCTTATTCACACATCTCAAGCCATTTGGATCAACAAATACCTACCTAAATAAAATCTCAAATCACCTAAACTCGTTATTGGAGAATTATTTTTTCATAAATCTATCACAAGAGAGTATTTTGTTGAAAACTAAGGATGCCATCTGAATAAGAGGAAACATTTATCAATTAGCATTTTTATTTTATTTCTTCCCCCAAATCAATAAATATTTATTTAAACATGATAATATTATAACCTCATTAGATTTATTATTATGGTATATCTTTATAACAATTTAATTTCCTATAACCATATCCACTTCCAATAAATGGGTTATAGAATCATCGTTCTTGTGTATGGAGGACTACTGCCTCACGAACTAAGGGCATTCATTTTTCAAGTATCACCTCTCACATTTGGATAAGATAATGGATATAAAGTATATAAATTATATTTATAACATAATTATAAATAATTATTCATTATATCATATATTTGTTTACATTCCATTCCATATGAGATACGACAACATCACTTGTGTGTATGAAAGACAATCACCTTACGAAGTGACATTATTCGTTTTTGTTAATGTGTTACATGGAATGTAAAAAGGGTAAAGATAATTAATATGATATAAATGAAATATTTATGATATTAAATAAATATTAATAATTATTAAAATAAAATATGTCATTTTATTTATTATCATTTCACTCATTGAAAAAGTGATAATGTTATTCATGTACATGTGGGCTACCACCTTCAATAAGAGATACAACTCTATTTTATTCACCAAACCACAAGAATGATATATATAGGAATATAGAATTAATATCTAATATATGATATAATTATAATTATGAAAATATAATGTATTACTTATCTTCTTTCAATAATGATCATTGAAAAATGAAAATGTTTCCCATGTGTACATTCGACCTATCGTATCCATGATTGTAACATTAGTTCCTTCTTAATAACATTCTATCATGAATTGTATTAAATGCATAATTTATTTCTAAATAATATAATTATACCATTATTATTATTATGTATATTATGAAACTATATAATTTTCATAAGAACTATATCATTCCTGACAAATCACAATGGAGAAAAAAAGGTATTTAACACCTGAAATAGGGAAAATAATTAAATATTCTTAATGATCTAGTCATAATATGTTATAGAAGTATGATAATTGATATTATAAATATCAATATGGATCTTTAAAAATTTGATAAATTTTCTAAAACCACTATATAGGAGGTTAAATCATGTTTCACTAATTGAAATCCTGAGGTTATGGTTTTCTCATCTCATATTTATTTCTATGATATGTATGCCATATTCCACACTTATTATTATTGTGTAGATTATATACTGAACATGATATTATTTCTGGTTATTATACTTAATTTCATTATGATTTAATAATAAATTTTAGGATCTCTCTTTTATGGGGTTTACAGTTTAAAAGTTACCAAAATAGTAAGGGATTTGTGTCTCAATTTCCCGACCTTGAGACATATTTTATGTTATACTGCTAACATATTCTATTATGTGTATAAACATCCAAATTTACACATTATATCATGAATCTAATTATTTTCATGATATTTTATGTTTACATTAATTTTATTCATTCCAAAGTATTATGATTCAATGTTACCAAATTCGTAAATGTTATTATCACATCATTTATCAAGATTTTTTATGGTTATGATTTCAATGAAGTTATATTATGATAAATATCTAATTGAACTCATAATTTATCTTATAATATGATTATTAATTACATTTATACGAAATAGTACCATTTTCTACTCTTTTGTAATTAAAATAACTAATAAACTGTTTTTAATTAAATCTGACTTTATTTACTTTTTGGTTGGAAATCTGTTTTATTTCGAAAAAATATTTATAAAAATATTTTTAAAAATATTTAATTAATCTAATATGATTTTTAAAAATACACTTTTAGGAATTCTATTACTTGTTACAAAATTTTTTAAAAGAAATATTAATCACTTTTCACAAACATTTCTCATTTGGATTTTAGTGAAAAAGTGAAAGGAATATTATAATCGTTTTCCATTCAAGGAACTTTTAAAAAAAATTATAGTGGAAAATAAATGTCCACTTTAATTTGTATAGTATGTATAAAACTACACTCTGACATGACAAAAATTTCATTGATGATTTCTTTTAATGATTACAATGAATTTTTATTGATATTATTTTCCTATTGTTATAGAAAATCATTGTTTTTTAAAATTTGATATCAAGGAAAATGATTTTTGACATTTTTTTATGTTAAAAAAAATAAACAAATGATATTTTCCTCAATAATATTTTTTAATTAATTTTTAATATTAATATATATGATTCCATGGTTTATTTCAAATAAAATTAATTTCATAACATTTAATGAATTTATATTTTTTTGAAAGTTAATTTAAAATTGAAATTTTATTTTCTAAAAAAAATTATTGATATTTTAGTGGTTTTTCCACCCATCAACATCAAAATTTAATTTTGTTACATATCCTAAAATAGTAATATTTTATAATGTTTTCTTCATCATTATTTCTCTATATGGATTAATATTGTTTCCAATAGATTTTTATTTATCCCATTTCTTTTCCATGGGTTAATTGTGTTTCAATGATAATGTTATAGAACCCCTTTATTTTGCATGGGTTATTCATGTTTCAAATAGATTGTTATAAACCCAGTTTCTTTTCTATGGGTTGGTCGTATTTCACAGATATTTACCAGAATCCCATTTTATTTCCAAGGTTTAATCGAGTAATAAAATGTATAATGATTGTTTTTGTGAGTTTTATGATGAAATGAAATATCTATATACATTACCCGTGTTGTTATTATTTGAAAATATATAAAATGGGGAAGCCCATGTAGCATTGGGTGATAATATAACATATTGTATGATGGGGTGACCCAAATTGTATTGGGTGAGCTCATTATGTCTTATATGATGGGGTGGCCCAGATAGCAGAGTGAGATCCCATTACATATTATTTGATGGGTTGACATAGATGGATTTAGATGAGCCCATTATAGTTTATACTATGGTTTCCCCTAGATAGTTCTCAAATATATTGGGTGAAGATTACATTCTCTAGAGAATTAGTTTGGAAGTCAACCATGTGTTTACTCCAATTTTAATGGTTTTGTAAGTGTTATATAAAAATGATTGTTTAATATAACAACACATATTATCTATGATTTTTATTGGTTTATAACTTTTCCTTTAATTATGATAGATATTACATGGCTCATGAGTATTTATTTATATGGTTATTTACTTTTTCTATTCCTTATTCCATGTTTCATGATTGATGATTTATGAATTGATGGGTACGAGTTATTTTATGATTCACTCTTGAAATATTATTATGTCATCATAGCCTTATACACTCCTTATTTACATTGATAACATTCAATTATTAATAATTATGTTTACACATATTCAGCATTTTAGATCACCCTTCATACATTTCCTCTTCCATAGGTTATAAATAATAAGTTTTAATGACTTTTTTATATAATGGATTTCATATTGATTATGATGATGATGAATTAATGTTAAACAATAAAATATTGGGTAAGGTGGAGGAATAGTAACTTGTTGACATTTGTATTTATTATGTTGGATTTTTTCATAATTATATAAAATTATAATCCTAATTGTTCCTTGATGTTGCAAGTGATTCAATTTTTCCTTTTGATATTTTACACTGGGGATGGGAAAAAAATTTACAATTATCAGCATAAAATTTGAAAATGTAATGTTTATGATTTCAGCACCAAATCTGGGAGTGTAGGCTTTGTGCTATTATATTTTGTATCAAAGGAAATGTTTAGATAAAATTATAGATTAGGATGTATTCATATGAGGTTATATTAGGAGTTATGGATACCATTATACATCTATATAATTAAGGTTGATAATAAGTTCAAAATCCATGATACCCTATTTGTGGGTTCCATTTTGTTTATATATTGATGATATTAATGAAACTTTGGGAGTTTTTAATAGGTAATAAATTTTTAACTCCTCTTATCATCATGAAGTGTTATTTTGGGAGAAAATATTTTTTCATGATTAAATGAAACCAATGATGGCCTGGAGACTAGGTGACAACCCTTTCACATCTACCAAGGCCGCCGATCTTAAACCCACAACTGATTGATCATAATGGTGTCCCACCTACAACTGGCCTACAAATTGTCTTGGTTAATATGGAATTTTTATGGGTAATTATTGATTTTATTTTCAAAACTTATGGGATTTTATTTTAGGAAAATTTGATGATTTTACTTGGGAGAATATGTGATCAAATCCTTCAAATATTTAGGTTTGTAACTAAATCAATAAATGTTTGATGAATTTTAAGGACAGTTACTTATTGAATGATTATGAATGAACTTTGGGTATCAATGATGAAATTTGGATATTTATATATGATGGTTTATTTTAGAATTTACGATACTATATGCTAACCATTTTGGTTTTGGATAGTTTGAAAAGAATAGAAGAATATCTTAATATTCTTTTTGGGATTATACGGTACTTTAGAAGTTTATTTTAGTCCTTCAAACATGTAAATTTTAACCCAAATACATATTATTTAGATCTAAAGATGCAATTATGGTTGAAATTTACTAAAGGATAAAATTATAATCACCTGGAAAGTATATTTCTATATCCTCTTATTCTATATGGTATGATAATTAAAAAACTCCTAAAAAAGAATCTTGTTAAAAAAATATTATCATAGTACCTTTATTTTCAGTCATCAAAACTTTATGTTTTTGAGTCCCGTAGCTTTACATTGATCATTTAATTGATTATGATTAATGACCTCATCCACTTCCAATAATTATTTTTGTTTCTTCCATTCTCATATTTGTTCTCCTACATGAAAACCATGTTATATGTTATTCCATGTGACATTTGTACTTCCCTTTCTAGGATAAATAAATGTTAAAACATAACCATTAAATTGCAGTGAATTAATAATAGTAATTAAATTATGAAAATTATATTGATTAAATATAAATAAATTGGTTATCTATTTATTATAGAAAAAATAATAATCATTTAAAATAAAAAAAATGGTTTTATAAAAATATTTTTATTTCTAAATGTATGTATTGTTGTGTATTGCCCAAAAATTTTAAAAATTAATTTTACCACATTTATAAAATTTATTTGAAAAAAATAAATTTCAAATAAAAATAAAAATTCCATAATTATATTAGGATGATTTTTTTTATTTTTTATTAAAATTTCCATATTATTATGAATACTAAATAATATTGATTTTTAATTAAAAACTCTAATTTAGTTTAAATTATTTATAATATTAACTTATATATTGATGTGGTTTATAAGTAAAAATAGTTCAATTTTATTTCAAATAATATAATTTTGGACATTGGAATCATCTTGAGGTTGAATTTAGATATAAAAAGTGTGTAATGTTTTGAAACAGTTGTCATTAAAACCCAATTTTTTATCACATTTATAGGAATAATTTTAAAATTAAAATTTTCCACTTATATAAATAAAATTTGGAAAATTTGATTTCATATTTGGAATAAAAATAATTTCTAATTTCTAATAATTTGATATTAGTTTTTGACCAAAATGAATTGTAAAAATAGTAAAAATTAATTATCATGGTTAGTGTAATAATTGATTTTCCTAGGGCTTAATCAAAGAAGATAATGGTAAAAAGGACCTAATAATTTTTCCAAACCAAAGTTTATGAAATTATTTCATCCCTTCTAACAATATGTCTAATTTTATTGGGTTTGGGATACATTTCCTTGAATGTGACAAATATATTATGTTAAGCTAGAAAAAGATAAAAAAAGAACTTTTCTTGCTTTTAATATATATAAAGCATTGGGATAGAGAAAAAACAACATACATTCTGTTATGAATATTATTTTATAAAATAAATGATTTTTATCATGATATTTTATTTTAGTATTTTTTGAGATAATATGATCAATTTAAATTCTTATGAAATACCGACATAATAATTGATTTATTAACAATAAAATAAAATAAATGATACAAAAAATATTTAAAGTGATATTAATTAAATGAATTATTACATTAAATTATTTTTTAAAATTTATATATAATGTTATATGTTTTTGAAAATAATATATTCAAATTCAATCATTTTCTTTTTTTTAATCCATATTATTTGAATTATGTCAAAATAGACAATAATGTTATTTAATTACTAATTATATTTTATTAAATGATTAAAAAAGAATATAAAAACCATATTCATCCAATTTATTTATAAAATATAAATTATGTACCATTAATCGATGAATTTTACTTTAATAATGACAACCAAATATTAAAAACTCAGTTATAATCGTTAATTTTAAAATAGTGTTTTTTGCGCATTACATGCACTTTTTTTAAAATTTGTTTTCATTATACACGATAATTTAATTTGATATATTGAATTTAAAAATTATAATAATATTGAAGAAATTAAATAATATGGATCATTAATTTTCAGTCTTAAAGGTTAAATTACATAGGTTATAAAACTAGGTACCATAGTGATAAACCAAAATATTAAAAGTAAGGAAACATAGAAGTTATGGATTTTTAAAAAAAATGTGTTTTATTTCATGTTGGAGGTGTGGATCGACCATATAATACCTACACCAATTTATTATTAAATTTTGGAGCCACGTGAGGTATGATTTACCTTCTAATAGTGAATAATTTGGGATATTTACAAATTTCTACTCCTAAACTATAAAATGAGAACTCACTAACCAAAATTATTCACACCTATTAAGAAGATTTTCGTGGAAAATATCTACCAAAATAACTTATAAACTCCCATAAATCATCTTATAAGCCTTATTTTAGCCCTAAATCTATCATAGGAAAGCCTCTGGTGGAAACCTATGGAAGAACACCTGAAGAACATGTATTGTTCTTCAACGAGCATTTTCATTTTATTTATTTATCCACAACATTAAATTCATAAAAAAACATGGTAATATAATAAAATTATTATATTCCATAAACTAGGATTCATCTATAATAAGGGAATTTCTTATAACTATCTCTAATTCTATCAAATGTGTTAGGAGATCATAGTTCGTGTGTACTATGGATTAGAGCCTCATGAACCGATGTCATTAGTTTTTCAATTACCACATCTCACAGTTGGATGTGATGATGGATATAATCTATATTAATGTTTTTTATAATTTAATTATATCAATATATAAATTATATCATATATACCTTTTATAAATTTGATTCTGTATTGAATACAAGAAAATTGCTTCTGTGTACGGTGGACTACATCCTCATGAAAAAAAGTTATTTGTTTTGTGCAAATTAATTATTTTGAATGTAATTAAGGAAAATATAATGAATAAATATATATATGTGTTAAATATATATTATATTTATGGAATATTTATCATTTTGTAAATATAATTTATCATTTTATTCTTATCTTTTCACTAACTAAAAAAATGATAACTTCATTCGTGTATGTGCAGACTACCGCCTTCATGAAGCGACGCGACTCCCTTTTCCTCACCATACCAATGTAATGATATATATAATAATATATTATTAAAATTATATATGATAAAATTATTATTCTTGAAATATAAAATATTACTTACCTACTTTTTTTATGATTATTTAAAAAATGAAACTTTACTAATACATAAGTACGACCTACCGTCTCCAATATAGTAAAATTAGTTCATTTTTTTATTAGTCTTAATTGAATATTTTAGTTTTATGTATTATATTTTTGTAACTGTTATTAATATTTATTTTATGTAAATTTATTTTATTCATATGAACCATATCATTCATAACAAATATCGAATGAGAAAACAAGTTAATTATCACTTGAAACAGTGAAAACAATAAATCATTATTAATGAAAAGGTGATAAGATGTTATTAAAGAACTATATAAGATATTATAAATTCCAATATGTCACTTTAATACTTTAATAAATCTTTTAAAACCACTTTATTGGAGGTTAAATAATATTCTACCAAATGGAAGTATGTGGTAAGGGTTTTCTCGACTCACTTTAATTTCGGTGAGATATATGCCATATTCACCACTTAATTTTGTTGTGTTGTGTTAATACTAAAAATGATTGTAATTTATTATTCTTATCCTAACGTTTATAGGTATTTAAAATACCATTTGAGGTTTAATCATTCATGGGTTTTATGGTTTCATATTTATCAAAATGGGAAGGGATTTGTGTCACAAATTTCCTAAATTGAGATGCATGTTATGTTATATGCATAACATCTTATATAATGTGTATTTCATTTTTAATTAACATGTTATATCATTAATAACCTTGATTTAATGATATTTTTATGTATCCTTTAATGTTATTTATTCATTTGGATTGTCATTTAATGTTTCCAAAGTGGTAATACTCTTCTATAATAATCACATCGTTTATCAGGATGTTTTATGGTTATGATTTTAATGAAGTGATATTATCATAAATATATTGGAAAAATAGTTATTTTTATAATAATATTGTTAATAATGATATTTAAAAAAATAGTACAATTTTTTACTAGTTTTATTTAAAATAAATGATAAAAAGTTTTAATGAAAATCCAATATTATTTTTTTCTTTGGTTGGCAGTCAGTTTTATTTCTAAAAATAATGTTTTCTAATTTTTTTATAATATTATATTAATTGCCTATAATTTTTAAAAATACACAATTGTATAAATCTGTGAATTATTGACAATTTTTTTAAAGGAATCTTCATCTTGTTTCCCAAACAATGCCCATTTGGATTGGACTGAACATATGAAGGAATATTCTAATCATTATATAACCAAGGAAAATTTTTAAATATTTTATATTGAAAAATAAATTTCATTTTTTTACTTGTACATTATGAACAAAAATACCCTATTATTGGAAATAAGTTTATATTATGCTTCCTTTTCATGTTCTCAATAGTCTTTTTAAAGAAAATATTTTTCCAAATATTATGGAAATTATTTGATTTATAAAAATTTGTTATCAATGAAAAGTAATTGGAAAATTATTTATATTTAAATAAAATCAATAGGAATGTATATTTATCTAAATAATTTTTTTAAATTATTTTTAGACCTCACTATATTTGATTCCAATACTAAAATAATGTTATTTTCATAAAATATAATGATTCATTATTTTTTAATGTGATTTCAAATTGAGAAGTTTATTTTGGAAAATTTG
This sequence comes from Viscum album, assembly GCA_963277665.1. Lineage (NCBI taxonomy): Eukaryota > Viridiplantae > Streptophyta > Magnoliopsida > Santalales > Viscaceae > Viscum > Viscum album. Next base: position 675,274,997 of record OY728133.1, read on the forward strand.
AATAGTGATAATTTAACGGTATTTACATAAATAAATTTCAACATACCTTGATGTGGATTATGCTCCATTTGGTATATTTTTTAATGGTACTATCCCCCTTATTTTTCTAGATAGATTAAGATTCTATCAAAGAGATTTTTATGGAACCCTTTTATTTTCCACGGGTTAATCATGTTTTGAAGAGATTGTTATGGATCCAATTTCTCTTCCATGGGTTAATCATTTTTCAAATATATTATTATGAAACAAGTTACTTTTCCATGGTTTGTTCATGTTTAAATGAGATTGGCATGAAACCCATTTCATTCCCAATGTTTAACAATGTTATAAATGAGATAATGATTGTTTCAATGAGTTTTATGATGAAACAAAAGGTCAATATACATTATTTGTAAAGTTTGTCTTTGACAATATATAAAATGGAGAAGACCAGATTGCATTGGGTGATACCATTACATATTATACAATGCGGTGGCCTAGATAATGTGAGGTGAGATCATTATATCTTATACATTAGGGTGGCCCAAATAGCATCAGGAAATCCCATTAAATTATAAATGATGGAGTGGCATAGATAACATCGGGTGAGCCTGTTATAGATTATATGTTGGCTTCACCAAGATAGTTCCCCAATACATTTGGTAGAAATAATGTTATCTAGAGATTTATATTGGCTGTTAGATGTATGTTTATTCCAATTGTAATTGTTCTATAGGTGTTATACGAAAATGATGTTCCAAGATACCAATACATCTTATCTATGGTTTTTATAGGTTTATAATGTTTCCAGGAATTATGATTGATATCACCTCGATCATGAGTATTGATTTCTTTGAGTCATTATATTATTAATTTTGTATTCCATGTTTCATGATTGATGATTCTGGATTTTATGGGCATGAGCTTTGTTGTGGTCCATTCATGCAATCTAATTATATCATCATACCCTTATGCACTCATTATTCACATTAAGGGAATTAAATTGTTAATGATTATTTTTACTTGTATTAATAATTTTGTCTCACTCTTTTAATGCTTAATCTTCTATAAGTTATAAAGAATAATTTTTAATAACATTTTACAGAAGTGATTTCATGTAGATGAGGATGATTATATGATGTGAAATATGAAAAGATTGTCTAAGTGGTAGGAATGACCATTTGATGACATGGGTATTGACTATGTTGGAGTTTTTCATAATTACATAAAACACTAAACCTAATAGTTCCTTGAGAATGTATGTGATTCAGTTTTCCATTTTTATTTTGTAATGATGGGATGGAAAAAATTTGTGTCACAACTATCTGTATCAAATACGGAAATGTAATGTTTATGATTTTAACACTAGATTCGAGATTGTAGGTTCTGTAAAGTTATAGTTGGTATGTGAGGGAGGGTTTAGATAACGTTAGAGATTATGATCGATTGATGTGATATTATCTTAGGTGTTATGGATACCATTATAGGTATATAATATTAATGATTATCAGTAGTTGAAAGTCCATGATACCCAATTTGAGGGGGTTATATAGTAAAAATTTTGAGGTTATTAATGACATTTTTGGTGATGTTTTACAAGGTTTTGTAATTTATAACTACTTCGATCAACATAATTTTTTATTTAGGGAGAAATTATTTTCTTCATGTATTATGGAAAAAATTACAACCTAACATCTAGGTGACAACTATTAACATCCGTTAAGGCCGGGGGTCATGAACCCACATCTCAAGGGTGACAAGGTTGTAGAACCTACCAATGTACTACCAGATGTATGGGATTGTAAGAATTTTTTTCTAGTAATGAATGTTTTTTTTACAAAATTAATGGGATTTTATTTTATGAATTATAATTGATTTATCTTGGGAGAATATATGATCAAATCCTTCAAATATTGTTCTTTTGAACATGGTCATGAAATATTTGAATAATTTTAAGGATAGTTAGTTATGGAATGATTTAGAATGAACTTGTGGCATTTCTATTGAAATTTGTAGATTAAGGTATTAATGTTTTCATTGTAAAATATCATACTATGTGATAACTTTTTTGGTTTTTGTTAATGTATAATGATAGTAGGAATATCTTTTTTATTCTTTCAGGGATTATGTGGTTATTTAGAAGATTATTTTAATTATTTAGGTGTGTGAAATGTTTCATCAATACACATATTTTTGGAGATAAATATGATATTTTGGAGAAAATTTATTAAACGTTAAAATTATACTGGTCATGTAAATATATTTCCATACTCTATTAGTCTAGATGGTAAGATAATTACAGTACTCTAGAAAAAGGATATTTAAATAAAAATATAACCTAGAACATTTATTTTTAATAATCATGGATTTTTTGTTTTGAGGCCCTCAACAATTCATTAGTCATTAACATGAGTGTTATCAATGACCTCAATCACTTACCATAATTATTTATTATTTTTTAATATTCTCTTTTTTGTTCTCTTATTTGGAAACCAAGTTATATGTTATTCCATATAGAATTTTTACTTCACTTTCTATCTTATTATAATGATGATTTGTTAACCATTTTTATGATGTGGGTTTATGAAAAATGTATTTTCAATTTTCCGTCCTTTTATTACCAAGATAATTTCAAACATGAAATTATTCTATTTAATAATTGGGGGAGGATGTAACACACAAATATTTTTATGTTTGGTAGCATATACAACAAGAAACATCGAGCCTAAATGACCCAAGATATATATAAATTTAAATTTTATATACTAACTTTTAAATAAGAGGGTATGAATAGTACTAAAAAAATTAGGAATAATATATGGTTTAAACTTAAATAAAATGCATATATAATGATTACAAAAAAAAATAATCTTTTAAAAGAAAAAGAAATGTTTTTTGAAGAAAATTATTTTTTCTAAAAGAAAGTTTATTCTCGCCTTGCAAACATAATTTAAATTTTTTTACCACATTTAAAATACTTATTTTGAAGAAATGAACTGCATATTTCATATTGTATTACCAAAATTACCTTTGGATTATTTTTTTATATATTTCTCAAAAGTATCCTTTTTTATTAGTATTGAATAATATTGAATTTTATTTGAAAGCTTATCATTTGTTTAAATTATTGATATTGTAAAATTATTTTTTTTATTTGGTTTTAAAGTAAAATTAGATCAATTATATAAAAATTAATCTATTTTTGGTCATTGGAATCATTTTCTTTTTGAAATTTGATAAAAAAACTGTGTAATATTTTTAAAATTTTGGATTTTAAAACCTGTTTTTTCAGCATGTGTATAGGATTAATTTTAAATTAAAATTTTTGACTAAATGAATTCAATTTGGAAAAATGGATTCAATATTTGGAATAAAAATAATTAACAGTGTCTAATAAGTTGATATTAATTTCTGACCAAAATGAATTGTGAAAATAGTAAAAATTAATTTGCATGATAATGTTAAAAATTGATTTACCTTGGATTTAATCAAAGAAGATAAATATTAAAATGACCAATAAATTATTCCAACACCCATTTTATAGACATATTTTAAGACTTTTGACAAAAGGAACTATTTTTGTGGGTTTTAGACCCTTTTCCTTGAATGTGACCTGTATAATAAGTTATGTAATGAAAAAAGCAAAAAAGAACTTTTCATACTTTCAATATCTATATAGAATTTGGATAGAGAAAAAAACAAAATATGTTTAGTAATTATTATTATTATATTTAAATATAAAAGTGATATTTTATAATGATATTTTATTGTAATATTTTTTTATATTAAATAATTACATTAAATTCTTATGAAATGTAAACATAATAATTCGTTTGATAATAATAAATTATAAAATAAATGATACTAAAAATAATAAAACTGAAGTAAATTTAATGAATTATCACCATAAATTATTTTTTAGATTAGTATATCTTGTTTTCATCGGTTTTAAAATAATATATTTTAATTCCATAATTTTACTGATAATTTTTTTAATTCATATTAAATGAATTTTGTCAGAATCGACAATAATGTTATTTCATAAAAAATTATATTTTATTTACTAATTTATAAGGAAAAAAATCATATATTATTAAATTATATTTATAAATGATAATAAAACTAAATTAAATTCCATTAAAGGACCAATTTTTATTTTACTAGGACTATATTGACCCATAAGTAGTACAATCTCTATTTGCATTGTTAAGGTTTAAAACTTGTTTTTTTATTTATATGTGCTTGTTTTAAAATTAATTATCAATGAAAATGGTATTTTTATTTGATAGATTGAAATAAATATAATTAATAATTTCGAGCAAATAATATAATAAGGACAATTTCAATTTAATTGTAATGGGAAAATTACATAGTTTAGAAAACAAGTTACTATATTGATAAACCAAAATGGTAAAAGTAGGGAAACTTATAAGCTACAGAACAAAACTTTAAAACATTTGTTTCATTTTGTTTTGTAGGTGTGGATCGACCATATAATCCATCAAAACCATTAATATTAAATTTTAATGGCACATGAGGTAATATTTAACTCCCAATAATTAATACTTTTGGGTATTAAAAAAATTATACTCCTCCTCAACTACAAAAAAAGAACTCACTCCCCAAATTTATTCGAACCTATAAATCCGTTTTACATAGAAATTACCTACCTCAATAACTTCCAAAATCACCTAATATCATCCCATAAGCCTGATTTTCATAATAAATACATCCTAGTAAGGCCTTTGGTGTAAAATTATGGAGGATACCCAATGAATTGGTAACAGTATTCAACAAGCATTTTTAATTTATTTCTTTCTTTATCTCATTCAATTCATATTAACAAATGGTCATATAATAAACTCAATATATTCAATATAATCATATTTTTTGACAATAAGGTTATTTCCTATATTTATCTCCACTTATATTAAATGGCTTAAGAATTTATTTTTTGTGTGTTTGGTAGACTTCCTCCTCCTGAACCGATGTTTCTCATTTTTCAATTACCACCTCTCACAGTTGGATATGATATTGGATATAAAGTATATAAATGTTATTTATAACATATTTGTATATATGTAGTAATTATATCATATATACCTTTTTCACATTAAATTATGTATGAGATATAAGAATGTCGCTCGCGTGTATGATGAACTACCACCTCACAAAGCGATGTGATTAGTTTTTTACTAATGCATTACATGGAAGGTAATAAAGGTAAATATAATGAATATAAATAATATAAATAAAAATTTTATGATATTAATTAAATATTTATAATTATTGAAATATCATATATCATATTTGTTCTTATTTTTTTCTCCCTGAAAAAGAGATTATTTTGTTTGTGTACGTGTGCACTACCGCCTTCATGAAGTGATGTGACTCTCTATTCTTCACCACACCAAATAAATGATATATATAAGAATATATAATTATTATGACATATATGATATAATTATTGTCCTGGAAGTATAAAATATTACTTACGTTTTATTCATAATGATCATTGAAAAACAGATATGTTACATATGTGTACGTAAGACCTACTGTCTCCATGATCACAATGATAGTTCATTTTTACTAACCATTTTTCAATATAAGTAGTAAAGGTATAATTGATTTATAAATATGATAATTATATAATGATTATTATTCTTTATATTATGGAACTATATAATATCTATAATAACCACATCATTTATAACAAATAATGAAATAGAAAACAAGAAAATTAACACCCAAAAATACGAAAATAATAAATGATTATTAAGGAACATGTGATCAGAAGGTAAAAAAGGATCATGTATGGTATAATAAATATAAATATTGTTATATAAAAGGAAATAACATTTTTAAAACCACTAAAAAGGATGATAAATCAAATTCAACTAAAAGGAAGTGTGAGGTAAGAGTTTTGAAGTTGCACTTTTATTTTTATGAGATATATGCAATATTCAGCACTTTTATAGTTTTTTGATGTTTGTATTACTTACCATTCCATATTAAGATTTCTAGAATTAAATTTTTGTGGATTTACATATCCATTTTAGTATATAACATTCATGGGCTTTACAAATTCAATTTTACCAATGTGGTTAGGGATATATGATTCAATTTTCGTTCTCTGAGACGTATTTTATGTTATACACCTATCTTCTTTTTGAGGTAAATATACTAACCCAATTACATTTATATAATGAACCCAATTATTTTCATGATATTATATGTTTAATGTAATGTTATTATATTTTGTGTATTGTAATTAAAATCCACCAAAGTGGTAAGAGTCTTATATTACAATCACTTCATTTATCAGCATTTTTTATGATTTTGCATCTAAGGAAAACATATTATGATATATTTCTCAATAAAATCATGAATAATCTTCTAATATGTTTATTAATTATATTTACAAGTCATAGTACAATTTACCCATATTATTCTTAAAATAACCGAGAAAATGTTTTTAAGGAAATCCAACATTATTTCATCCTTTGTATGGAAATCCCTTTTCTCCAAAACAATGATTTCTAATATTTTTTTAAATGTTTTATTACTCTGCTATGATTTTTAAAAATATATTTGTAACCATTATTGAATTTTTAATTTTTTTTACAATTTAACATTATATATTTTCCTAAAAAACTCATGTTTCGAATTTAGGAAAAATGTGAAAGGAGTCTTCTTATCATTTTCTGATAAAGGAACTTTTAAAACATTTTTAAAGTGGAGAAAAATTTATTTTTAACTTATAAATATTGTAATGAATTACCCTCTATCATGAAAAAACATTATTTGATGATTTTTTTGCATGTTTATGAGGATCTATTTAATGATATTGTTTTTCCTAATATTATAGAAATTTGATATTTTTTTTGAAAAAATTTCATTTAAAAGAAAATGTTTTTTAAATTATTTTTGTTCTTGAAAAATGTTTTTCAACAGAAAATGATATTTTATTCAGGAAATTGATTAAATTATTTTTAAATCATAATTTATATGTTTCCAAGAATTTATTCAAATATAAGTATTTTTTAGACAATTTTTTATTTTTCATGTATGTAAAAGTTATTTCAAAATGAAAATTTTATTTTATTAAAAAAAATTAGTGATATTTTAATAGTATTTCCATTCATGAATATAAAAAACCTTTTTATTACCTATGATACATTACGGATATTTTGTAATGATACCATCCTCATTATTTCTATTGGTGTATTAAGACTATTTCAGATATATTGATATAGAATTCATTTTATTTATATAAGGTATCATAGTTCAAAAGGATTATCATGGGACCAATTTTTTTTCCAAGTGGTAATCATGTTTCAAATAGAATTTTATGGAACCTATTTATTTTCCATGGTTTGATCATGTTTAAAACATATTTACATGAAACGGATTTTTTAATGGGTCAATTAGGTTATAAAAGAGATAAGGATTGTTCCTATGAGTTTTAAGATGATACAAATGATCTATGTACTTTATTCATATTGAAGTTACTAGATATTTAATATGATGGGGTGGCCTATAGAGCACTAGGTGATCCTCTTATTGATTATATAATGTGGTATCCTAGATTGATATGGGTGATCCACTTGAAACTTATATAATGTTGTGGCCTAGATCGCATCGAGTGAGCTAAATATAGCTTATACAATGGAGAAGCCAAGCTAGTTCCTGGGATCCAATTATAGATTATACAATGGCTATGCCGAGATATTGATCCATTGAATTGGGTAGTAATTCTATTCTCTATATAATTATATTTGATGTTATCTGTATGGTTATTCCAATTGTAAGTGTTCTGTAAGGGTTTTGTAAGTGTTCTATGTAAATGATATTCCCGGATACCGACATGGTTTATATAATGTTTCCTTTGATCAATATTTATATCACAATACCCATAAATATTGATTCATATTACTCTTTCCATTGTTATATATTTATGGTATGTTTCATTTTTGATTATTCAATAATTTATTGGTATTATTTATTTTATGATTCGCTCATTCACTCTAATTATGTAATCATACCTTTATTCACTACTTATGATCATTTATGAAAATAAATTTTTAATACATATCTTTACCCTTATTGATAATTTAATTTCAACTTTCTTATCTTTCCTCTTCCAAATGTTATAATGAATAAGTTTAGATGATGTTTATCTACAATTATATTAATATGGATAATATTGATGAATTAATGTGAGATAACAAAAAGCTTGTTCAATTGGGAGAATTTCTCATTTAATGATAGGTGTATTGTTTATATAGGTGTCTATCCTAATTATCTAAAAATAAAAACTTAAATGTTCCTCAACAATGTAAGTGATACAATTTTTTCTTTTAATGTTGAAAGGTTTGGATGAAAAAAAATTGGGTCACAATTATTAGCATCAAATCAAAAAATGAAATTTTTTTGATTTTAGAACAAGATCAAGGAGTGTGGGTTCTGTGATATTATATTTTGATTCCCTAGTTATTTAGGTGGATGTGTTAGATTATTTCATAACCCCTTGTTTCCTTCTTCTTCTTTATAGAACAATTTACTAAGTAAATGTAATTCAAAATAAAAGTAAGAAATACTTATATTCATTTAATTATCCACATTTCCTTTTCAACTACGCACACTTCATCCATGTCATTTTACACAATGGATTTATTTTTTCGATTATGCATCCACAAGGATTGAACTTCTTCAAATGTCTTCATCATAGATATATATGAATACTCATTATATATTATCATTAAATCATAAAATCATCCATCAGATTTTACCAATAATAATGTGTATATCTAAAAAATCCTAATGCCAAGAAATCATTCCATTTTCATATAAATAATGACAATAAACTGCAAGCACTATATTCCAATATCCAACTACAAATATTCATTAAAAAATTTTAAATTCCATAATTTTTGGGATCTCTTCAAATTTAATTACTATATTACACTTTCCAATAATAATCTCATGCAATTTTTATACCTTAATTATTATTTCATTATTCTATATTGACATCAATAATTAATAATAAACCAATATCATGAACATATAATCATAAAAATATAATATAAAAAGTGTAATAAAACTATACTATTTTATTTGTTTTTAAATACCCATTAATGTTATAGGGGACTATGTGTCCCATTCCATTATTTAATTACTTTTTCATTTCATATAACTCTCTCATTTTCTCATTGGTTATTTAATTTTACATTATCTCCCCTTACTAATAATAAATACAATGTTATTGTAATATTAGTATCAATTATACACAATAAAAATTAAATTAACTCTTCCACTCAGAATAATTAGGATCTATGATCAATTTAATGTGAAAAAGTGTTTAATTTAGAAAAAAAGATATTTCCATAAAAAATAATTTTATTAAAACTAAAATAAGGCATTTGATAATTTTATTAGTATATATACTTAAATTTTAGATAGAGATAACTGATGATAAAAATTTTGATACAAATAAAACATGATATATATAATCCTAAATAACTTCACACACTTTAACAAACATGTCAACAAAATTCAATCACAAAGTATGTATCAAACTTCAAATGACACTTTTTATCTTCTATAAAATTTCATATTTAAATAAATCAATAAAAATATCACCCTCCCCCTTGATATTAGTATTTAATTTTGATACCATTATTGAGATAATATTAAAATATACTTTTTAAATGAAATTTGATAAAAAAATTTCTAGAATATTCATATAATCAAGGGTTCATAACCCTGAAAGCTTATTTATAACGTTATTCACTTTTATACCGGTTTTGAAGAAATAATAAAACATATTCATCATAGTGGATAATTTACGTAGATTTACAGCAATCTATTCTTGATGAAATTTCACTAAAAACCAATATTTTTTCATTATTTTCCAGTCTTGATAAAATTATATAAATTCATCAATAGTGATATTTCTAAAAAGAATTTCATAGATAATATTATTATAGATTAATATAATATGGAATATTATTTATTTTGACTTATGGTGTTGATATCCTATGCTTTTAATTAGGTTGAACCCATGATAACATGTTTCACATTCAATTACCTTCATTATAAACAAAAATATGACACACCATTCTAAGGGAATAAGGTAGAACATTGAAGTTATAAAGTATTAAATAAAAACTGAGAAGGGGGGAATCAAATCAGTTTGTCAATTTTTATATGTTTCAATAATTTTTAAATTATTACCCCTAAAACCTGTTAAATTTCATTTCCATATCATATTTTAGTAAATAATCATGCATTAAAATGTAGTAATATAAGTAAAGAACACAAGATTTATAATGTTGGATATTACTGTGAGAAGATTTATCCTTGTCATAGCCACTCCCTTAGGAATATATAAATTCACTCTTAATACGAAGTGATTACAACTTATTACAACTCTACAACTTCTATTTCATGATAGGAATGATTATACTGAATCCTTTCAAATGTCAATGTTTTCTTTAACAATATTGAGCAATGAAAAAGTAATAATTACTTTTTCAAAATTTTCAGCAAACGTTATTAGGTTTGATGTCTCTATGTATGATGTCATTTTGTTCTATGAATACAATCTGATTGACTTTGTCTAATAAACTCAATACGATGCTCCCTTTCTCAATATGCACTTTTCAAACTATACTCAAATTCTCAGTATGATCTACCTTAGTTCGGTAAACAAAACTTTCAAATGTCTGTCATTATTCAGAGAGATCATTCAAAAATAATTTTTTTTTTCAATAATTAGTTTGTGATAGGCCTTTTCCACTCACATTATAAGGGTGAAAATTATGAATGTGAAGTTCTTCTATTTATACGAACATAATAATGGAAAATACCGTAACCTATAAAAAATTTCTAAATTACTCAAATTTTAATAATCAGAAAAACACTCTCTATTAATCATCAACTATGACTGCTTGATTCCATCTCAATGTTTATACAAAATAGAACACCTCAAACATAATAACTTTTCTTTTATCTGATGAAACATCCTCCGATAAATTACAACGGAACATCCCCAGCTCACCTGATCCAACGTATTTACTATACTAATTATGATCTAGAAATCATCTATATCTCAATATGATATGACTATATTCCACTTCTCATTAGGGTATAAATATATTACATTAATCATTATGATGAACTTCCTCAAAAAATGATTTATATGTGTCACACCTCAATTGATAGTTAACACAAACTTTCTATTTTTTTTCTCAAGTATACACAACCATTTTGAATCTTCTGAGTTTCATAACTGATCTATGTTTTGGATCAAAATCATCAAATATGGTCACTATAATGTATTTAATCTGATGTGTTATTGGTGTGAGGCATTCATTAGATTATTTTGTTTTTATTCATGATACGATGTTTCACCACAAGAAAACCGTTGTTTAGCAGCGGTTTTTTCACGGCGGTTTTTAAAACCACCGCAAAATGCGTTTCGGGCCGACATTTCGTCACGAAAAAACCGCCGCTAAACATAATTTTTTTTTTAATTTTTTTTTATTATTTTTATTCTAGGATTAGCGGCGGTTTTTTTAAAAACCGCCTCGAAATAGCGGCGGTTTCGGTAAAACCGCCACAAAATGAAATGAAAAAAATAAAAAAACACGAGAAACCCCAAACTCACTAAAACGACCATAACTTTTAATCCGGGCGTCCGTTGAAGCACCACGACCAGTCAAATCGAAGTTCATGAATAGATCTAGAGGTACATATAATCAAAACTATGAGACGGTCTAAGGTGTGGATGATATTTGATTTATAAGAAAGTTGAAAAAAGTTCTCCGACTTCAAACGGCCATAACTTTTTCTCCAGGTGTCCGTTTGGACTATACCACATATAAAATCGAAGCCAGCAAACAGAGATTCGCACCAATTAGATTGAAGCTAGATTCTATCATATTTTTCGACCCCAAAAACGCCTCTGAAGGCCTCCAAAACCCCGTTTCCATCACCGGTGTCCCGTCGAACTTGTCTTCAAACAGACCTAACTTTCGATCCGCTTGTCAATTCGGCCTCCTCCACCTGCCAGATCATAGCTCGTTCCATGAGCTTCAATTTGACTGGTCGCAGCTCCCGCATGCACTCCTAGATTGTTTCAGGATCTTTGATTTGACAGGTCGCGGATCTAAAACGGACTCTCGGATCATAAGTTATCTTTGTTAATGTGAGTCCAATGTTTTTGTCTCTTTATGACCATTTTGACGGGTTTTAACAGTAGCTCCATTTATTACTGTTTATTTGGGTATTCATGACTTGTTACCTTTATCAATTTTTTATGAGTTATTATGATGATTATGTTGAATTATTAAGGAGTTTTCCAAAGTTGTCACGAGTTTTCATGCATTCTCATTCTTTCTAATGTCTCATTCTTCACATGCTTCTCCATCCTTTTTCATGCGTTTTCATTATTTTTCATCCCTTATCACGTCTTTTCATACTTTTTCATGTGTTTCCTTTATTATTTATTATTTATTATTTATAATATACTTTAATTTATTTATTATCTTTTATTTGTAACTGGTTATTTATTATTTATTATTTATTATTTATTATTTATTATTTATTATTTATATTTATTAATTATTATTTATATTTATTAATTATTTATGTTTATTTGTTATTTATTATTTATTATTTATATTTATTTATTTGTTATTATTTATATTTATATTTATTTATTATTTATATTTATTTATTATTTATTATTTATTATTTATTATTTATTATTTATATTTATTTATTACTTATTATTTATTATTTATTTATATTTTATTATTATATATATATTTATTATTTATTATTTATTATTTATATATATTTATTATTTATATATATTTATTATTTATTATTTATTATTTATTATTTATTATTTATTATTTATATTTATTATTTATTATTTATATTTATTTATTATTTATATTTATTTATTAATTATTAATTATTATTTATATTTATTTATTATTTATTATTTCTTATTTATATATATTTATTATTTATTATCTATTATTTATTTATTATTTATTATTTATATTTATTTATTATTTATTATTAACTATTTATTATTTATATTTATATTTATTTATTATTTATTATTTATTATTTATTATTTATTATTTATTATTTATTATTTATTATTTATTATTTATTATTTATTATTTATTATTCATTATTGATTATTTATTATGTATTATTTATTATTTATTATTGATTATTTATTATTTATTATTTATATCTATTATTTATTATTTATTATTTATAATATATATCTATTATGTATTTATCATTTATTATTTATTATTTATTATCTATTATTTATTATTTGTTATTTATATTTATTTATTATTTATATTTTATATTTTTTTATTATTTATTATTTATATTTATTTATTATTTATATTTATTTCTTATTTTATATTTTTTATTTTTTATTTATTATTTATATTTATTTATTAGTTATTATTTATTAGTTATTATTTGTTAGATATTATTTATTATTTATTATTTATATTTATTTATTATTTACATTTATTTATTATTTATTATTTATTATTAATTATTATTATTTATTATTATTATTATTTCTATTTATTTTTTATTTTTTATTTTTTATTTTTTATTTTTTATTTATATTTAGTTATTATTTATATTTATTTATTAATTATTAATTATTAATTATATTTATTTATTATTTATTAACTATATTTATTTATTATTTATTATTTATTATTTATTATTTATTATTTATATTTTTTTATTATTTATATTTATTTATTATTTATTATTTATATTTATTTATTATTTATATTTTTTTATTATTTATTATTTATTATGTATTATTAATTATTTATAATTGATTATTTATTTTTTATATCTATTATTTATTATTTATTATTTATTATTTATTATTTATTATTTAATATGTAATATTTATTATTTATTATCTATATTTATTTATTATTTATATTCATTTATTATTTATTATTTATATTTATTATTTATTTTCTATTTTCTATTTTTTATTTATTATTTATATTTATTTATTAGTTATTATTTATTAGTTATTATTTATTATTTATTATTTATTATTTATTATTTATTATTTATTATTTATTATTTATATTTATTTATTATTTATATTTTTATTTTATTTTTTTTTTATAATTTTATATTTTATATTTATATTTATTTATTTATTATTTATTATTTATTATTTATTATTTATTATTTATTATTTATTATTTATTATTTATTATTTATTATTTATTATTTATTATTTATTAATCAATATTGATTATTGATTATTGATTATTTATTATTAATTATTGATTATTGATTATTGATTATTGATTATTTATTATTTATTATTTATTATTTATATCTATTATTTATTATTTATTATTTATTATTTATATCTATTATGTATTTATTATTTATTATTTATTATTTATTATTTATTATTTATTATTTATCATTATTAATTATTTATGTTTTTTATTATTTATTATTTATTATTGATTATTGATTATTGATTATTTATCTTTATTGATTATTTGTTATTTGTTATTTATTATTTATTATTTATTATTTATTATTTATTTATTATTTTTTATTTTTTATTTCTATTTATCATTATTTATTTTTTATTATTTATTATTTATTATTTATTATTTATTATTTATTATTATTGAGTTTATATCTATTATTTATGTATTATTTGTTTTTTTAATTAATATATATAAGTATATTAAATTCTGTTTATTAACCACATGGCAAGCTTGCTGGAGTGGTAAAGTCTTTGGAAAATATGCAAGAGGTTAGGGGTTTAAATCCCACCAAACGCAGAATTTCTTTATATTGCATGTGGATGTGCATGTGCATGTGCATGGGATTTGCATGCATGTATAAATAATGTAAATAAAATAATACTTAATAAATAAATAAATAACATAAATACGAAATGAAATAAATAAATATTAAATAAAAAAATAAATAATATATACGAAATAAAATAAATAAATAAATAAATAAATACGAAAAATATATAAATAAATAAATAAATACAAAAAATAAATAAATAAATATTAAATACGAAAAATAAATAAATAAAATAAAATAATAAATAAATAAAATAAATTAATAAATAAATTAATAAATAAAATTATAAATAAAATAATAAATAAAATAATAAATAAAATAATAAATAAAATAATAAATAAAATAAATAAAATAAATAATAAATAAAATAAATTAATAAATTACTAAAATATATAAATAAAATAAATAAATAAAATAAATAAATAAAATAAATACATAAATGATGTGCATGTGCATGGGATGTGTATGCATGGATAAATAAAGTAAATAAAATAATACGAAATAAATAAATAAATAAAATAAATACGAAATAAAATAAATAAAAAATAAATACGAAATAAAAATATAAATAATATATACGAAATAAAATAAATAAATAAATAAATACGAAAAATAAATAAATAAATAAATAAATAAATAAATAAATAAAATAAATAAGGTTAATAAATAAATAAATTAAATAAATAAAATAAATACATAAAATAAATACATAAAATAAATAAATACAATAAATAAATACAATAAATAGATAAAATAAATAAACACGAAAAATAAATAAATAAAATAAATACGAAATAAATATATAAATAAATAAGAAAAATAAATAAATATATATATAAATATATATATAATTAAATAAGTATATAAATAAATATATTAAATTAAAAATAAAAAAATTAAAAAAAATAACAAAAATAACAAAAATAACAAAGATAAAAAAATAAAAAAAAAACCGCCACTAAAAAACCACCGCGAAACATTCTGCGACGGTTTTGAAAACCGCCACGAATAGTTTCCTGACGCACGATTTATCGACGGTTTTTCAAAACCGCGGCCAATCGATTTAGCGGTGGTTTAAACCGCCATGAAACGAAAAAAAATCGCCGCTAAATGCCTTTTTTGCCGTAGTGTTTAAGCATATTCTCCTGGTTCTATAGATCTTACTCTGTTCAATTGACTGACATTCTTCCTTAGAATAGTCTAATGGAATCCTAATAATAATTTTATTCATATTACTATGTTCTATATCCAATGATATATCTACTCAACTACATTTAAATCCTTCAAACATCATCTTCTTTACACATTTATACTTTTATAAAACCTCGATGTCTGTTACTTCAATACCCAATATTCTGTTTTTGGGTGTCTGGAACTGATACAAACTATTCTAAGACCATTTAAATAATCAACTATTCAAATAATTTTATCATGATACTTTATTATTTATTTAATATTTATTATTTATATTTATTTATTATTTATTATTAATTTATTATTTATTATTTATATTTATTTATTACTTATTATTTATTATTTACTATTTACTATTTATTTATTATTTATTATTTATATTTAATTATTATATGTTATTTATCTTTATTTATTATTTATTATTTATTATTTATTATTTATTATTTATTATTTATTATTTATTATTTATTATTTATTATTTATTATTTATTATTTATTATTATTGAGTTTATATCTATTATTTATGTATTATTTGTTTTTTCAATTAATATATATAAGAATATTAAATTCTGTTTATTAACCACATGGCGAGCTTTCTGGAGTGGTAAAGTCTTTGGAAAATATGCAAGAGGTTAGGGGTTCAAATCTCACCAAATGCAGAATTTCTTTATATTGCATGGGATGTGCATGCATGGATTAATAAACTAAATAAAATAATACGAAATAAATAAATAAATAAAATAATTACGAAATAAAATAAATAAATACAAAATAAAATAAATAATAAATAAATACGAAATAAAAATATAAATAATATAAACGAAATAAAATAAATGAATAAATAAATATGAAAAATAAATAAATCAATAAATAAATACGAAAAATAAATAAATAAATAATAAATATGAAAAATAAGTAAATAAATAAATAAAATAAATAAATGATAAATAAATAAAATAAATAATAAATAAAATAAATAAAATAAATAATAAATAAATAAATAAATAAATAAATAAATTAAATAAATAAAATACATAAATAAAATACATAAAATAAATAACTAAAATAAATAAAATAAATTCATAAAATAAATAGATAAAATAAATAGATAAAATAAATAAATAAATAAATAAACATGAAGAATAAATAAATAAAATAAATACAAAAAATAAATATATAAATATATAAATAAATATATAATTAAATAAATATATAAATAAATATATTAACTTAAAAATAAAAAAAATTAAAAAAAATAACAAAAATCACAAAAATAACAAAAATAAAAAAATAAAAAAACCGCCACTAAAAAACCGCCACTAAAAAACCACCGCGAAACGTTCTGCGACGGTTTTGAAAACCACCGCGAATAGTTTCCCGACGCACGATTTAGCGGCGGTTTAAACCACGGTGAAACAAAAAAACCGCCGCTAAATGCCTTTTTGCCGTAGTTTTTAAGCATATTCTCCTAGTTCTATAGATCTCACTCTGTTCATTTGATTGACATTCTTCCTTAGAATAGTCTAATGGAATCCTAATAATAATTTTATTCATATTACTATGTTCTATATCTAATGATATATCTACTCAACTACATTTAAATCCTTCAAACTTCATCTTCTTTACAAATTTATACTTTTATAAAACTTCAATGTATGTTACTTCAATACCCAATATTCTATTTTTGGGTGTCTGGAACTGGTACAAACTATTCTAAGACCATTTAAATAAGCAACTATTCAAAATATTTTATCATGATACTTTATCATGATTTATGAGAGATCCATTAACAAAAAATAATTTTCTAATTCAGGTTAGTAAGTATAAAAACATTCTAACAACAAACATCATTGTCTTCCTTCATTATCTTCAACATCACTCTGACTTAATCAATCTCCAACATGTGTCTTTTAATAAATTCCATGTCAGATGATTATTGAAATTTGTGATGATGGTTCTGAGACTAATGACGAATCTGATAAAAAAATTATAGATCATCTAGCTTCTATCTTCCTTAAACATTCTGCATTGGGTACATCTCAGCCTGAAAACTTGTGTCTGGAAACCTATTTTTGGAAAATAAACTTTCTCATATATAAAAACATTTTTCCCCCATTGTGATTTTTTTCAAACACCCAAACTTCTAAAAAAACTCATTCTGAGGGAATGGGTTCGATTCTGAAGAAAAAAATAATTAGTTTACAAAAAGGTTATTTTATAAATTGTAAAAAACCTTACAAAAAAACATCACAGATAATCATCAATCACCCCTTTTAATTTTATGACAACTATTGTTCCAAAAAATTCTATCTCTCAATTTTTTTTTCAAAACTCAACATTTTTAAAAAATGCACCTTTTATAAATTTAATAAAAACAAAAAAATTTCCAAAGGTGTGTGCCCTAAAATAATACTATTGGATAAAGTATTTTTTTGAAGTAATTTCATCCCTAAGTGACAAGAAAATTTTGCGGCCTTGTAATGATAAACTCCCCCACACTTTTATCTATACCACTCACATATCCATTTCTCTCACCCTTTTTAATGATAAACACAGCTTTAAATTCATTTATGAAATACAAGAAAAAATCGTAAAAAGTATAAAGTAGTTAATTTATATCCCCTTTGTCAAAATAACCCAGAACACAGCGGGAGACTTATGAGATATAGGAAGTAATTGGATGATGTTGAATAAGAAGTTGTTCCATGAAATAAAAAACATTTATTTTGACATTTCCATTCTGAAGATAAAAATAATTCAATGCTTTTTTGAGATATATTCTAGAAAAACATCTAAAAAATAATCAGTTCCTTTTATAATGTGAATGATTATATCATTGTGTTTTGATCTTGAATGTTGGACATGATTTTTAAGTAGATCAATTAACAATAATTATCATAATGTATATTCAATGGTTTAGAAACTTTTCTTTCAAATCATCCAGCTGAAACTTCATCCAAGACATCTTATTACAAGGATGAGTAGTAATAACAATTTCTAATTCTGCTGTGATTAATGTTATTAAACTTTATTTTTCACAATTCCAACTCACACAATATTCACCCATGAAAAATGTTCCACCTGAGGTTGATTTTCTATCATTACAATTTCCATTCTAATCAATATCTGTATAAAAATGATACTCAATCTCAGAATTTATTTTTATATAAAAACCATGTGAAGTTGTTCATTTGAAATATTTCAAATTTATCTTTTCTATAAACATATGTGATTATTTTTTATTAAACTAACACACGGAACCCAAATTCATATCATAAAAAATATCTAGACATGAGGTTGTAAGGTAATATAGGCTTCCTATTAGATTAAAAAAGTCTTTATATATAAATTCCTTTTCAGACTCATCATTATTCAAAATTATTATTAAAAATATAGGAGTAAAAACTTCTTTTTATTCTACCATCCCAAAATTATTTAACAATTCGATGGAATAATATTCTTGATAGATGAAAAATGATTTTTTTTATTTTTGTTAAACATATAATCCAAGGAAGAATATTAATTCTACCAATATAAAAATTTCAATATTATTCTTCATTTCCACAAAAAACTCTATAAAAACAATTTCTACCTCCAAAAAAATTATATCATCCACATAAACAATAAAAATTAGAGTTACAGAGTTATCATCATTCACATATAAGTTGATATTAAAATTTTATTTAGAAAAGTTGATCATTCTCAAATAAGATTCAATCTTACAATACCATGAATGTGGTGATTGTTTTATTCTATACAAATCTTTCTTAAATCTACAAACATTTTTTCTATCTTCATCAAGAAGAAACACAAATTGTTTTTTAATGTAAACTTCTTCATCTCTTTCAACATTTTCAAATGCAACCTTTACATACATCTAATATAATTTGTAATTCTTATGCACATATACTGATTGAAAAACTCTAATATATTCTAATTATACATTTTAGGAATTTCTTTTTTCAAAATTCACACCTTCCACATGTTCATAGCCTTTATAAAAAAATCTTTCATTATTTCTTCAATACTCTCCTACATTATTCAATTAATTTATGTGAACCCACTTTATTTAGATACCATTTTTATTTACTAGCCATGGAACAAGTTCCCTTGTTTCATTTTTCTCAATCAGATCCAGTTATTCATTCAAAGAATTCAACCATTATTTGTGTGGAATAGATTCTAAAAATGATTGTATTTCATCTTTTGAGATAAGTTATGTATTAGTATCCAATCTCAACATTCTTCTTGTCTGAACTAGATCCATCTGATTTCCAAAAATTATTTCAGAATCAACATGTTTTTGAATGGTAGGAAATTTCGGTGTTTCTCTTCCATATTAACTTTCCTCATCACAAAAATCTCCTAAATATTGATAAGGATTTTTTGAATAACTATAGTTTTAAATATTCATTTTATCCTCCACAAAATTCTCAACTACATTTGTAAAAAAAATAATTTTGAACTACGTTCACATCATATGAGTAAAACAACCGTTGTATGTGTTTGTTCAATCATTTGTAGCTTCTTTTATTTGGATAATAATCCATTAAAATCTTTTCTAATATTTTTCATCAGACTTTCCAATATTTGAATTGTTCATTTTAGAAAACATGTAATTACAAATATCTTTTAATTACATTACTGAAGGTTTTCTATTATACCAAATTTCAAAAGAAGTCATGTTGGTTCTTGTCTCAAAAATCATATGTTTTGAACATGTAAAACATTAAAAATAGATTCTCTATAATAGAAACTTGAATGTTTTTATCCTACTAACAAACATATTCCAATTTTCACCAAACTCCTATTTTTTATTTCTGATACTCTAATTTTTTATGGAGTATATATATCAGTATAATGATGATTGATACAATGATTTCTCAGATAAGATTCAAAATTAATTCTTGTGAATTCATTACAATTAACTATTCTCAAATTATTTATATAAACCTCATTTTCTTTATCAACTTATTTTCTGAAAAATATGATCACTTAGGCATCCTATAACTTTTGTTTCATAAACATGATGTTTTTCATTCTAGAGAAATCATAAATAAATGTGATATAGTATAAATATCATTATACTGATTGATGTATCATTATCCAACATAAATTAAAATGAATAAGTTCTATAGTTCTAATAGACTGAATATCAACTCTTTTATGACTTTTTTTAGTCATATTCCCACTTTGAAATGTTACACAAACATTTTCATTTATTATTTTCAACTTTGGATCATAACAGACATCATAAAATTTAGAAAGTTTTTTCTTGTTTTTCTGCCCATGGATCCCATGTTTTCTGTAATTTTTTTTTCATCTTCAGCACTTAATTAAAAAAAGTTATAAAACTCTCCATGTTGAAAAATATTACCACTAGTTAATTATCCACTTGTGATTACTTTTTCATCATTCATAAATATGAAGATAGTAAATTATATTTATAAAATGACTTCTTTTTCATCATCTTGAAGTTTAATTACCCTATATAATTTATGTTTTTCCAATCTAAAATTAAAACATCATTAGACTTATACTTCTCAACTTCAATCTTAGTCATTATGATTCCTATTATTTTTAAGTAACTATCATTACCAAAGGGAACTTATTATCAAACAAGAATTCCAAAATGATTCAATATCACATATCATATGTGTGGAACTACAACTATCAATTATCCATTGTTTTTTCTTATTACATGCTTTAAAAATTATCTTAACAATAAAAGACCATTCCTCAATATTATTATTTTCATCTACCTTTTATCTTCTACCACATGTAAATTGTTCCAAAAGGAGCTTAATGAATCATTATTCATGACAAACTACCTGATCAAATCATCCAAATATTTCTTCTATACATTCTAATTTATTTTTTTGTAATGTTTCTAACATAATGTATATTTTCATTCTAACATTCTATGGGTTAGGAAAGTTAATCATATTTCTTCCACCATTTAGTTCTCTTTATTAAAAGATTCTTCTTGGAAGTGACAAGTTATTAAAAATAATAATATATATGGCAATAGATTCAAAAACACCATCAATATAGAACAAATCATTATTTCATACTTAATTATTATCACTATCTATAGAAACATTATTGATATTGATAATTCGTTTTCTTTATTGCGGCCTTGTAATGATAAACTCCCCCACACCTTTATCTATACCACTCACATATCCATTTCTCTCACCCTTTTTAATGATAACCACAACTTTAAATTCATTTATGAAATACAAGAAAAAATCTTAAAAAGTAAAAAGTTGTTAATTTATATCCCCTTTGTCAAAATAACCCAGAACACAGTGGGAGACTTATGAGATATATGTGGTAATTGGATGATGTTCAATAAGAATTTGTACCATGAAATAAACAAACATTTATTTTGACATTTCCATTCTGAAGATAAAAATAATTCGATACATTTTTGAGATATATTATATAAAAACATCTAAAAAATCATTTCCTTTCATAATGTGAACAATTATATCATTGTGTTTTGATCTTTAATGTTGGACATGATTTTTAAGTAGATCAATTAACTATAATTATCAAAATGTATATTCAATGGTTTAGAAACGTTTCTTTCAAATCATCTAGCTGAACCTTCATCCAAGACATCTTATTACAAGGATGAGTAGTAATAACAATTTCTAATTCCGTTGTGATTAATGTTATTAAACTTTATTTTTCACAATTCCAACTCACACAATATTCACCCAAGAAAAATGTTCCTCCTGAGGTTGATTTTCTATCATTACAATTTCCATTCCAATCAATATCTGTATAAAAACGATACTCAATCTCAGATTTTATTTTATATAAAAACCATGTGAAGTTGTTCATTTGAAATATTTCAAATTTATCTTTTTTATAAAAATATGTGATTATTTTTTATTAAACTAACACATGGAACCCAAATTAATATCATAAAAAATATCTAGACATGAGGTTGTAAGGTAATATAGACTTCCTATCAGATTAAAAAAGTCTCTATATATAATATTTTTTCAGACTCATCATTATTCAAAATTATTATTAAAAATATAGGAGTAAAAACATATTTTTATTCTATTATCTGAAAATTATTTAACAATTCCATGGAATACTTTTCTTGATAGATGAAAAATGCTTTTTTTTTTGTTTAACTTATAATCCAAGGAAGAATATTAATTCTACCAATATAAAAATTTCAATATTATTCTTCATTTCCACAAAAAACTCTATAAAAACAATTTCTACCTCCAAAAAAAATATATCATCCACATAAACAATAAAAATTAGAGTTACAGAGTTATCATCATTCACATATAGGTTGATATTAAATTTTCCTTTAGAAAAGGTGATTATTCTCAAATAAGACTCAATCATACAATACCATGAATGTGGAGATTGTTTTATTCTATACAAATCTTTCTTAAATCTACAAACTTTGTTTCTATCTTCATCAAGAAAAAACCCACATTGTTTTTTAATGTAAACATATTCATCTCTTTCAACATTGTGAAATGTAACCTTTAAATACATCTAATATAATTTGTAATTCTTATGCGCAGATACTGATTTAAAAACTCT
The DNA here is from genome assembly GCA_963277665.1 of Viscum album. Lineage (NCBI taxonomy): Eukaryota > Viridiplantae > Streptophyta > Magnoliopsida > Santalales > Viscaceae > Viscum > Viscum album. Next base: position 675,298,673 of record OY728133.1, read on the forward strand.
AATAGATTCTAATTATACATTTTAGGAATTTCATTTTTCAAAATTCACACCTTCCACATGTTCATAGCCTTTATAAAAAAATCTTTCATTGTTTCTTGAATATTCTCCTACATTATTCAATTAATTTATGTGAACCCACTTTATTTAGATACCATTTTAATTTACTATCCATGGAACAAGTTCCCATGTTTCATTTTTCTCAATCTGATCCAGTTATTCATTCATATAATTCAACCATTATTTGTGTGGAATAGATTCTAAAAATTATTGTAGTTAATCATTTTAGATAAGTTATGCATTAGTATCCAATCTCAACATTCTTCTTGTTTGAACTAGATCCATCTGATTTCCAAAAATTATTTCTGAATCAACATGTTTTTTAATGGTAGGAAATTTCAATGTTTTTCTTCCATATTAACTTTCCTCATCACAAAAATCTCCTAAATATTGATAAGGATTTTTTTAATAACTATCGTTTAAATATTCATTTTTTCCTCCTCAAAATTCTCAACTACATTTTAAAAAAAATTATTTTGAACTACGTTCACATCATATGAGTAAAACAACCTTTTTATGTGTTTGTTCTAGCATTTGTAGCTTCTTTTATTTGGTTAATAAGCCATAAAAATTCTTTTCTAATATTTTTCATCTGACTTTCCAATATTTGAATTGTTCATTTTTAGAAAACATGGAATTACAAATATCTTTTAATTACATTACTGAAGGTTTTCTGTTATACCACATTTTAAAATAAGTCATGTTGATTCTTGTCTAAAAAATCATATGTTTTGAACAAGTAAAACATTAAAAATATATTGTATCTAATATAAATTTGAATGTTTGTATCCTATTAACAATCATATTCCAATTTTTACCAAAATAATATTTTTTATTTCTGATACTCCAATTTTTCATGGAATATATATATCAGTATAATGATGATTGATACGATGATTTCTCAGATAAGATTCTTAATTAATTCTTGTGAATTCATTAAAATTAACTATTCCCAAATTATTTATATAAACCTCATTTTCTTTATCAACTTATTTTCTGAAAAATATGATCACTTAGGCAGCCTATAACTTTTGTTTCATAAACATGATGTTTTTCATTCTAGAGAAATCATAAATAAATGTGATATAATATAAATATCATTATATTGATTGATGTATCATTATCCAACATAATTTAAAATAAATAAGTTTTATAGGTCTAGTAGACTGAATATCAACTCTTTTATGACTTTTGTTAGTCATATTCCCACATTGAAATGTTACACAAACATTTTCATTTATTATTTTCAATTTTGGATCATAACAAATATCATAAAATTTAGAAAGTTTTTTCTTGTTTTTCTGCCCATGGATCCCAAGTTTTCTGTAATTTTTTTTTCATCTTCAGCACTTAAGTAAAAAAAGTTATAAAACTCTCCATGTTGAAAAAAATTACCACCAGTTCTTTATCCACTTGTTATTACTTTTCCATCATTCATAAATAAGAAGATAGTAAATTATTTTAAAAAAATGACTTCTTTTTCATCATATTAAAGTTTAATTACCCTATATAATTTATGTTTTTCCCATCTAAAATTAAAACATCATTAGATTTATACTTATCAACTTCAATCTTATTCATTATGATTCCTATTATTTTTAAGTAACTATCATTACCAAAGGTAACTCATTATCAAACATGAATTCCAAAATGATTCAATATCACATATCATATGTGAGGAACAACAACTATCAATTATCCATTGTTTTTTCTTATTACATTCTTTTAAAATTATCTTAACAATAAAAGACCATTCCTCAATATTATTATTTTCATCTACCATTTATCTTCAACCACAAGTAAATTGTTCCAAAAGGAGCAAAATGAATCATTATTCATGACAAACTACCTGATCAAATCATCCAAATATTTCTTCTATACATTCAAATTTATTTTTTTGAAATGTTTCTAACATAATGTATTTTTTTTCATTCTAACATTCTATGGGTTAGGAAAGTTAATCATCTTTCTTCCACCATTTAGTTCTCTTTATTGAAAGATTCTTCTTGGAAGTGACAAGTTATTAAAAATAATAATATATATGCCAATAAATTAGAAAACACCATCAATATAGAACAAATCATGATTTCATACTTAATTAAGATCACTCTCTATAGAAACATTATTCATATTGATAATTTGTTTTCTTTATCATACTGAGAACGTAGATCATCTTTCCTCCGTAGTGATTTTTCATCTATTTTAGTAGAAATAGGTTTCTCACACACTTTTTACACCCATGATTTCACAACACCATTTATGAAACATAAAATTATAGACAAATAACATACAACACTATTTTGGTTGGGTGAGGATTTCGCCTCATTCTTCATTTAAGCTCTCTCAGTAACATTAAAAGTCTCATTCTTACATAAAAGTATTTGTGGAAATTTTCATTCATATTCCTCAAGGAAATTTATGAATCATGAAATTTTGATTAAAACTTATTAACTTCTTCTACCATAACTTCCATCTTCATGCTGAGATATTCAATCATCATTACTTATTAACAAATTCTTAGTTAGTAACTTAATATCTATTTTATGTATTCTTATTCATTCTCAAAAAAAACATTTTCACCTTCATCATATTTTACACTTAATTTCCTTTTCATTATGATTTATTTCTTGAGATATTTTTTTCTCAAGACATGAAAGAAGTTTTGCTCTGAGACAATACTCTTTGAATGATTATTCACCTTCTTCTTCTCCAGTATTTTAGGAGTCTTATGTTTTTTCAAAATTTGAAATAAATGTTATATGATTTTTTGAAAATTCATCTTTTGAAGAATTGTTTTCGATTGAATCTAATTCCATATTATTTTTCAGCATATTTTTTAATTTTTCAGTGAACTTATAATTAAATTTATTTGATGGTATTTCTTATTTAAAGATTTTTATCCCACTTCTTCCATTCAGGATTTTCATCAAAATGAAATCGATATTCACCAACATTCTTCATAGGGAAATTCATAGAAATTTTACGGATTCCTACCCTCTTAAAACATTTAAGAAGACGTTTACCTCCATACATCCCCCTTCATCTTCAATTGTTCTTAGATATAAGAGACCAGATTTTGTCATTGAACTCATCATCCTTTTTATCTTTGAAGTCGCAATGATCACCATCTTCAATATCTTGATTTCAAATTTTTTTCATAGATTGAAAATCCATTTCAACTTTCATATTCTTTTTTAAAATTGTAAATTTTATCAATTCATAACCAATAATATTGGTATGATATTAATCAAGAGATAAATCAATCTTATATTCCAAAGAAGATATTATTGAATCCAACCGGTCCAAAAAGTTTCTAAAAGTGTTTTTCAAATTTATATAATCATCCAGGAAATCATTGAATTAGTTTTTGTTGAAAAAAATTTAATATACTCTTGTATATTATTCATGAATAGTTTCTTCATCTCTCATTTTGATGTCTTCATAATTACTCTTCTGGCTTTTCTTCTTTGCATCCTTCAATTTTGTATTCCATTCAAAATAAACACTTTCTAGTCCCGCAATATCTTTAATGTGTTAATGAACATCACCTTTATATAATAATTTTTGATAATGATATAAGGATATAATTTATAGCTTTTCCATCTACATGGATATTTCTATTATCAAAAAACTTCATCCGGGGATTCTTTTCCAATAGGTGGAATACTAGTTTTAGCATCATCAAAAACTACTTGGAATAGATATGGGAGATAAGGAATACTCATATTTTTCCATCCATAATAATTTTTTTCCATAAAAAATAATAGTCCCTTTAATTTTTATATAAATGATATTATCAATTATAAGGATTCAACAAGGCAACCATTCCTCTAATAGCAATTGATGTTCCAAATTTGTTACTAACAACTGCGAGGGGGGGGGGGTCGAATGAGTTGTTAACTTTTTATAAGATTGAATAATTTTGGAAAATTAACACCTATAACCTATTAAAATTCAATTCATTATTATCTTTATTAAATAAAAATGCCTGAAAATTTAGGAAAGAAATAAAATCAAATACGATTAAACTTCCTTATCTTCATTAAAATAGAGATCCCTCAGCTCAAAAATATCTGACCTTCTTCCCCTTATGATTATGATCTAGATAACTTCAATTGAATTTTATTATCAAAATATCATCCTATACTCATTATATTCTCTCAATCTTCAACAGATCATTATGATTAACTTAAATAGTAGATTATTTATAGGTATCATTGCTCATTCAATTTAAAATTTTAACTCTCCAATTTTTTATTTTTAAGTAGACACAACTCATTTAGAATCTTCACACTTTCACAACTGATATCTATTTAAAAGATCAGCATCATCAACTCTGATCAGTTTGATGTTCTGCATCTGATGTGTTCTTTGTATGAGGCGCTCATTAGATGAAATAATTATTATTACGGATACTATGGATAGGTGTATACTTCTGGTCCAATAGATCTTCCTCATAATCATCTGACTGAATTTTTTCCTTAGTTGAGTCTAATGAAATACTCATAATGATGGAATTACCATTATAATGTTCTACCTCTAATGATAAATCTACTCAGTAACATTGAAATTATTCAAACATCATCAATTTTACACATTCATACTCCTATGAAACTTAAGTTTTTGGTACTTCTAGATTATATCTTCTATGTCTAGGTGTTTAGACTTGATGAAAACTATTTTAAAACCACCAATGACCTGGACTATTCAAAATCATATATAATGATGCTTTATCATGATTTATGGTAACTACATGACCAAATAATAATTTTCTAACTTAGGATAGAATGCATAAAAAAATTATCGTCTAACACCACTCTCTTCCTTTATTATCTTCAGAATCATTCAATAATTCCCAATATAAAACCTCTGGATTTATAATAAATACCTACTGAGATGATTTTGGAAAATCATGTAAATTAATCTAAGACTGATAATATATACAATCAAAAAATTTATAGAACTTGCATCATCCATCTTCCTTAAACCTTCTAAATCTTATACAAATCAGTCTGAAAACCTATGTCTATAAATCGTTGTATGAAAAACAACCTTCCAAAAGGTAAAAACATTTCTCCACCTTTCTGTTTTGATTCGAAATTTCATCTTTATTTCAAAAATCGTTCAGATGGATAGGGTATTCTCTTGAAGAATAAAAACATTCTTTTATAAAAATGTTAGCTGACAAAAAATACAAAAATTTTAAAAATAACATCACAATAGATCATTAAACCACAAACTCATCAATGTGAACTAAAATCCTGAGTGGATTTATGGGACACCCAGAACCTACACTCCTAGGTCCAATGAAAATAAAACATACTGTATATACTATCTTCTATACCATCATTATATTTTTTAATATAACTATCTGATGATTACATAACATAAATAAAATATTTAATTACAAAATTTACTATGAATTTTTTTGTTTAATGATTAGTGTTACAAAAACCATAAACTTACAATCCCATGTCCTTCTCAGCTGATGGATATATTTATTAACTATATAGGAAGCTAATAAATCTGTAATAAGTATGGAACATTTCCCATGATATATATTTGTATACATATCATGTGAAATAATATTCTTCATGACTTGGGTAAAATTAAACATACGAATGGGTGATCTATAATACTCTTTAAAGGAAAACATTAAACTAATGTAATCATGGAATAATCAAATAATAAATATTATTTTTGAATATGTAATAATAATAATTCCTTAATAATGTTAAACTAATGTTATAATATTCCAATAGAATGAAATAAATGTAAATATGTAACATGGATAATAGTAACAAGTTCCTTATTAATGTAATGCATAATTCACAAGATCTAATTATTTACCATAGCCCAAGACATAAGGATCATACATATCATGATCTTACCATCAAGGAAATGTATTTTTTGAGGAAGAAATACACCAAAATAAAAATCCATTATTTTCTCTTCTGAAATATCATTTAATCAAGAATCTCTATAATGTATGGACCCACTATTCACTAATTTAAGTCTAATTCATTCATTATATGATAAAAAATAAAAAATATACAATGAAACTTTTCAATAATCATCTATATTTGAACAAAAACACACTCGATCCCAATAAAATTACACATTTCAAATAATGTGATAAAATTATCATAAAACATAGACAAAAAGTAGGTAGATGTTCAAATTATACATAGTAAACATGGAAATATCCATCTATATTAGAATATAAATATAAATATAAATATTTTCAACAGTTCCCAAGTCAATAAATAGAATAATATTATTTTGGATCATTCCTCAGGATAATAATATATTGAGTAAGGCTATAAGATTTTGTTAATAATTTCTGAATCAATTAACATATCGAATCTAGGATAATACCCTTAAATCATAGGAATAGAAAACAATGTATTAACAAAAAAAATCATTTGGAGAAAAAATATAAAATCAAATCAATATAACTCAATGAAAATATATTTGAACTATCAATATCCATTTTGGGAAACATACATCATAAGGTAAGTAATATTAATTAGGGATTTATGTGGTAAATATGAAAATATATAGAAAAAAGAGAGGGGACAGCACATAATTCAATAAATGGTAGAATGAATAAAACGTATATAAGTTGAACACAATGATCATAACTCAATAAATGAAAATTGAATTACAAAAAACTATTAAAAATTGGGTAAAACTATATCCAAAAAACATATGAATGAAATAACTTGATTTTCTTAATTTTTGAAATTAATTTCATGAATTTATATTAGAGAACATTCATCATATAGTAAATTTATATAACAATAAATAACGGAAAAAAGTTGCATAACATGGAACATGTCTCAAAGAAGCATAATTTATGCCACTTAGACTCTTACATACTATGTGACATTTTAATCAACGCCCCTTGAAAGAGAGGTATTATAATTGAACATAAAATATAATTATGAAGATATAAATCATCAAATCATAGAAATTATTGGTAATATATACACCACATAAATAAAATTAGGTTCATAATACCAAACATGTCTCAAAGAGATTAATATGATATGAAATCCCTAACCTCAACTTGGATTTATTCTGTACATCAACCAAACACCCAAAATAATTAAATTATATTCATTAAATACATTCTTAGGAAACATATTGACAACAAAAAATTTTATCTTCATTTATAACCATTATATACATATAAATATTAGTTATTTTTACCTATTTTCAATATTGTGTGTTTGTAATCCTTATGACTTTGAAAAAGCTTTATAAAAGTTGATTTGGTATTGATTGTTTTCCAAAACTAAATAATTTTAAATAATTTAGAGTACATTAATATATGTTTCAAGATATTTTATAAATAAATATTTTCATTTCATTGTACTTTTGGTTTGAAAACATGAATATGAAATTGATCATGATCTTGTTTATGAGAATCTTAATAATCGAATGATTTTTTATTAATTAATGATTCAAATGTTGATATAATATTACTAAGGAAAAAATAAAACATCATATATATATATATATCATATTATACTATTGAATTTGTTCTCATACTCATACTAAAAAAAAGAACATAATATTCTGTAGGTAGGTAGTAAAAGTGACATAAAGATGAACCTATAATGATTAATGGTTGATTAAGAGAAGGTTTTTTTTTGGGAAATCATTAAAATTGATGAATAATAATCATGTATTGTTTTATTAGTGGGATATATCATAGTTTTATAGAATTATAGAGATAATGTAATTTATATAATGTTATTACCTAGAAATGATAGATCATTTTCCTCTAAGATTGATTGTTTTAAATGATTAAATTAACAGTAATATTTTATTGATCAAAAAAAAATAATTTATAAAATATTTTAGATGATAAAAAACATTTTTCATAAAAATCAAACGTATCCTTTAATATAATCTTTAAATCCATCGATTATAGTTTTTAATGAAAAGTAGAATAATCTATTACATGGATGTGGGAGTCGCATGTACCCAAGGATGATTATTTAGTTTTAAAAGAATGGGAGGAAAGATTAAAATGATTTAATATATAAGAATAAAAAATGAAAAAAATATAATAATTATTTATTCAATTACTATTTTACTCATACATTTTAATGTGGTGAAATAAAATGACACATTTTGTGTCGTGGATATGGTATTTCAAAAAACACAAGAATAGTGACATCATTTTTCATAATAAAAAAGTGAAATTCAAATTAATATTTTTTAAAAAATAATAAAATTATATATATATAAAATTATTTAATTATATATTTATTTGAAAATTATATTTGGAATTTATAAATTAAAAAATAAGTAAGATAAGTAAAAAGGATTTCATACATTGAGTTCTTTGAAATTTCGTTAGATGATCCCCGTGAAATTGATGAAATATTGTATTATCTTATGAAAATAAGATCAATTGATTGAAATTTTATTTTATAGGAAATTTAAATGTAATTTAATTAGTAATAAACGAATTTTTTAGTGAGGTATTGATTTCATTGTTAGAAGACCCGAAAACCCCTCCTAAGGCCTCCAAAACCTCGTTTCCATCACCGGTGTCCCGTCGAACTTGTCATCAAACATACCTATCATTCGATCCGCTTGTCAGTTCGGCCTCCTCCACCTGCCAGATCATATCACATTCCATGAGCTTCAATTTGACTGGTCGTGGCACCCGCATGCACTCCTAGATCATATGTTATGGCCTTTTTAGTTGGTATCGAGTTTGTTATGTTTTTAAATGCCTCGTTTCTAGCACCTGTTCCCCGTCATCCTTTTTTTAAATGGTCATAACATCCGATCCGTTTGTCTATTCAGACTCTTTCACCTTTCGGTTCGAAGATCGTTTCAGGATCATTGATTTGACAGGTCGCGGATCTAAAACGGACTCTCGGATCATAAGTTATCTCTGTTAATGTGAGTCCAATGTTTTTGTCTCTTTATGACCGTTTTGACGGGTTTTAACGGTAGCTCCATTTATTACTGTTTATTTGGGTATTCATGACTTGTTACCTTTATCAATTTTTTTTATGAGTTATTATGATGATTATGTTGAATTATTAAGGAGTTTTCCAGAGTTGTCATGAGTTTTCATGCATTCTCATTCTTTCTAATGCCTCATTCTTCATATGCTTCTCCATCCCTTTTCATGCGTTTTCATTATTTTTCATCCCTTATCACATCTTTTCATACTTTTTCATGTGTTTCCTTTATTATTTATTATTTATTAGTTATAATATACTTTAATTTATTTATTATCTATTATTTGTAACTGGTTATTTATTATTTATTATTTATTATTAAAATTTATTATATATTATTTATTTTTATTAATTATTAATGTTTATTTATTAATTAATATTTATTATTTATATTTATTTTGTAGTTAGTATTTATTATTTATATTTATTTATTATTTATATTTATTTATTATTTATTATTTATATTTATTTATTATTTATTATTTATATTTATTTATTATTTATTATTTATTATTTATTATTTATTATTTATTAATTATATTTAATATTTGTTATTTATATTTATTTATTATTTATTATTTATATTTAATTATTATTTATATTTATTTATTATTTATATTTATTAATTATTTATTATTTATATTTATTTATTAATTATTAATTATTATTTATATTTATATTTATTTATTATTTATATTTATATTTATTTATTTATTATTATTTATATTTATTATTTATATATATATATTATTTATTATTTTTATTTATTTATTATTTATTATTAACTATATATTATATATTATTTATATTTATTTATTATTTATTATTTATTATTTATATTTATTTATTAGTTATTATTTATTAGTTATTATTTATTTGTTAGTATTTATTATTTATTACTCATTATTTATATTTATTTATTAATTATTAATTATTATTTATTATCGATTATTTATTATTTATTATTTATTATTTATTATTCATTATTTATTATTTATTATGTATTATTTATTATTTATTATTGATTATTGATTATTGATTATTTATTATTTATATCTATTATTTAATATTTATTATTTAATATTTATATCTATTATGTATTTTTTATTTTTTATTTTTTATTTTTTAATTATTATTTATTATTTATATTTATTTATTATTTATATTTATTTATTATTTATTATTTATATTTATTTAATAATTATTATTTATTATTTATATTTATTTAATAATTATTATTTTTTATTTTTTATTTTTTATTTATGTTTATTTTTAGTTATTATTTATTAGTTATTATTTATTAGTTATTATTTATTATTTATTATTTATATTTATTTATTATTTATATTTATTTATTATTTATTATTTATTATTTATTATTTATTATTTATATTTATTAATTATTATTAATTATTTATATTTATTAATTATTTATATTTATTTATTATTTATATTTATTTATTAATTATTAATTATTAATTATATTTATTTATTATTTATTATTTATATTTACTTATTATTTATTATTTATTATTTATATTTATTTATTATTTATTTTTTATTATTTATTATTTATTATTTATTTAATATTGATATTTATTTGTTATTTATTATTTATTATTTATTATTTATTATTTATATATATTATGTATTTATTATTTATTATT